>CM064336.1:26655000-31655000 GCA_032595735.1 Pelochelys cantorii
ATCTACTGGATTTTAAATGAACTGAGATGACTTCTTAAAGAACATTTAAAAAATACATTTTGTTTTTTTTTCTCTGAAGTTCAAAGGACAAAGTAGTCTTATAGAGTTTTAATTGGAAAGTTACTGTTTGACCCTGGTTGTCTAAACCTGCAGGGGAAATTTTGACAAACTTGTAGTTTCATAATCCTTATGCCTATCTGAACCTTTGACCTTTTTACTTCATAACCAGAGCTTCATTGTCACCATTTGTCCCAGCAGTTCCTTTCAAAGAAGGCTGCCTTGCAAGTGTCTGTTTCTACTTTGCTGCTGTGTTCTCTTAAGGAAGGGTATTAATTCATACCTGATACATTGAAGGGGCCAGGACTTTTGAACTTGCACAAGAGCTTGGGGAGGGGGAAGTGAGCATAGCAAAAGCATGTCTTGCAGATGCAAATGACTACAATGAAAACAGTCTTGCAAGATCAAGGGAAACATGGGCATGGTACCAAGGTTCAAATTTGGTCAGCTAGAGATTATTTGTAAGATTGATGTAGCAGTACTTTTGTTGTTACAAAATGTTTGTTTTGATTAGTTTGTTGTAAAATATAATTAATATCTACGCATACAACCTTGTAAGGTTCATCAACCTTGCAAAATTGCCATGAAAATATGCAGACTTTAGTACAAAATCTACTTGCCCATCTTTGCTGCTGCTGCTAAGATTGATACTTGTTTTACTGCAAGTTAGAGGACAAATAGAATTTTACAAGAATGGCATCATCAAAGATTTGATCTCTTGTTCCAATGTCCATGCTCTTGCTCGGTAAGGAGTAGAGACAATTTGGGCTGCAGAGCTAGCAAAAGATGCTCAGTCCCTCTGGGGATGAGGACCAAGAAAGGAAGGTCCTTTGCTGCTCTACAGCATCCGCTTTAGCAGACTGCTCTTTGGAAGAGTAAGGAATGGCACTGATGCACTCTGGAAGAGCCATATAATTGTACTTCCTCAAGACAATAGAGGCTGGAACGATGGGCTTTCAGTGCGAGCATTTTAGGAGGGAAAACTGGTGGGATCTCATACCCCTCCCCCAAGGGAACTACAGTCTGTGGGAGAGGGAAAGGTGTTCCTTTTACGAATATGTACTTAATGTTGTTTGTAACAGTACAAATGTTCATGTAATAAGTTGTTAAAATTACTGAGCCAGATTTTCATAAATCTACTTGCATATCCTGCAATACATAGACAGTATTTTTTAACTTTGCTTACTGGGGAACAATACTTAATTGTAACCCTCCTCTGACTTGTGATCTTGAGATTGGATGTCAAATATTAGTACATAAGTCTAGTTAGTGGACAGGGGAAGTAGCTCTGTATAGCTTCCATAAAAACATTTTCTTGTTTAAATGAATATTTCTGAATACATTTGCACATACACCAGAATCTATCTAGAGTACTAATCCAGTAGCCTACTGGCAGAGTTCTCCCTCAGTCATGGGACAGACCTAAATTAGAATGTAGGCCTTTTGCTCCTTGGAATTACAGAGATTAAGAATGGTATGGAAGGAAGTGTGTTCTTCACTGTTGAAAAAAGCACCTTTCATTGCTCAACAACAACCAATCTGGTCAGCTACACAAGTGCAGTGCTTGGTAAGCTCTGGAAGGACCTTTAGCCACCAGTTTGAGTAGAGGATAGTGGTTGTAATGAGCCTGGCAGGTGGTCTGAAAGTTTAAAATGAAGATTAAAAATGCAAGACCTAGGATTATGGGTGAAGGAGAGGTAATTTATTTCTGAAGCTGCATAGTGGTTGGCACTTCGGAAATATTCTACTATTTTGAAAAGGTTCAAACATTACTACGATCTTAACTGCTAGTACTTTGTTTTCTAAAATATGCGCTAAAATTCTTATATCCAGCATGCTTATAACTGTCTTACATGTGCAAAATAGTTGCACTCCATAAACTATTCAATAATATTTTGAACTTATTTTTTAAACCTCTTCTCTCAAAACTGAAATTTAGATTTAAAAAAAAATCCTAACATTTGTATGGTAAGTATCACGGGGTAGTCATGTTAGTGTATCTGCAAAAACAATGAGGATTCCTGTGGCACCTTAGAGACTAACAAATTTAAATAGTAGGGCATAAATTTTTGTGGGTAAAACCCACTTCATCAGATGATTTGAAGTGAAGGTTACAGAAGCAGGGGTATGTATAAGCAGTGATTTTTTTGTGACGGTGCTGTCCAGTACGCAGTACCGGCACCTCCAGTCAGAGCTCCACAACTTTTTCCCTGGAGTACCAGTACTTTTTTTTTTACCAAAAAAAAGCACTGTATATAAGTAAGAAGTTGCTTGTGTTAATGAAAAAACTTAAAACAACAACAACAAATAGTCCTGCAGCAGAGGCTACCCCCTGAAACTTTTGAACATGCAAGGCACTGCATTCAGCCGTATAGAGTGAAATCCGTCAACTACACAAGGAAACTCCCACAGATCCAAACTTATGTTAATGAAGTTAATCAAGTAAGGGTGGAAGAGGGTCATTCATAGCATTTGGTGTGGAGATGTGAGTTAGGGATGTAAAATCTCATTTAATCCGTTAACCTGTTAAACGTTATGTTTAACTGGTTAATTGCTTAAATAGGGGTGGGCGGGGTGGGAGGGGGTGGCTGCTCAAGCCCCTGCCAGTTAATCATAACTGGTAAGGCATCAGGTTACTGGTTGCTTACTGGTTAACCATTCACATCCCTAATGTGGACATCCAGAGAAATTGCCTTTGTATTGCATTAACCGTTTGAGATCCTTATTCAGTCCTAAGTTGATAGTGTTGAATTTGCAAATGAATTCCAGTTCAGCTGTCTCTCTTTGTAATTGGGTTTTGAAATTCTTTTATAGAAGGATGGCTACTGTCAAATCTGTTACTGAATGTTCAGAGAGGTTAAAACATTCCTCTATAGGTTTGTGTGTTACCGTTCCTTATGTCTGATTTGAGTCCATTTATCCTTTGGCATAGAGACTGTCCAGTTTGGCTAACGTACATGGCAGATGGGCATTGCTGGCACTTGATGACATATATCACATTAGTGAATACGCAGGTGGACGAGCCTCTTACGGTGTGACTTACGTGGTTAGGTCCTGTGATGGTGTTGCTTGTATAGGTATGTGGACAGAGTTGGCAACAGGGTTTATTGCAGGGATAGGTTCCTGGGTATGTGATTATGTGGTGTATTGTGTGGCTGCTGGTGAGTATTTGCTTCAGGCTAGGAGGCTGTCTGTAGGTGAGGATGTGTGACAACTTAGAGGAGTTACTTTACCAAATTCTTCAGTGAAACAAAGAATGAAGTTTGTTTGGTTTTTGAGGACAGATATGAATGCATAAAGAAGAGGTAAAGGAAACTGCTGATATAAAATTTTTGCTTGCTTTTAAAAAGAAACAAAATCCACCCTTCTTTACTGTACGTTATAGTGCACAAGAGGGCAGTGTTTGCTTACAATGTAGGATCTTTATGATAAATGTATAGGGTCTGTTTAAATGGAGTGATCCCAGTTTTGAAATGAGACAATGCATAGGATACATAGTCAATCCGAACCAAACATGACCTAACTCTTCCCTTCCCCTAATGATTCATTCTTTAGATGTCTTTGTAAACATTTTGATGTCTGCCATAATAGTGTTTGTACTACTTAAACAGTAAACAGTTTGGCCTGTTGTCTTGTACATTAGATGGCAGAGGGTAAGTAGCATTTATAACTGAGGAAGAAAAACTGCTTTTCAATTAAAAACAATGTGATTGTGAGGATTCTTCCCCCTCCTCCATTAAAAAGTCAAATGCGTGTGCTTGTTTTTTACATTTATGTAAAGATCATCTGACTAAAATGGTAACACAATTAAAGATGTAAGAACCCTGATATGGGGTATTAACACACACCCCCCTGCATTTTTACCTAACAAATAAGCAAAAGGAAATTGCAAGTTGTTACTCTAAAGTCCTTTCCAAATTCTTCACATGTGTTGCCTAGGAATTACAGCAGGACGATGGGGTAAGCACGAGGCCTCTCCGTTATATATAGGTATAGTGGGAGATTTTAAAAATAGAACAGTGGCCTTGACGTGGAGTTTGCGTGATGTTTTCATTTGCATCATAATTTCAATGTCTGAACATAAATTTTATTGTACATTTAATTTCCTTTTCTCTGTGTGTGTGTGTGTGTGTGTGTGTGTGTGTATAAAAAAAATAAATAAAAACTATCTATCTTGATTTAATTGTTTGACCAATTTTGTGTGCATGCAGGTCTTATGATCGGAAGTCTTGGTTACCCTGTGTTTTCCATCCCTTTTTTTGGTGTTTCCAGTTTATAGACTTGGAGTTAATGGTTTTCTTACTAGGAGCTATAGGTAGGGATGTTAAATATTGGTTAATTGAATAGTATATTAACCGGATGAATTCTTATTGGTTACTTGACTATTCTATAGCCCTCTGGGATGAGGCTCGCAGCCAGTGTGGGGTGGCAGCAGCTCCTTCCGGGGGGGGAGGGGTCTGAGCTCCTGGACCCAGCGCAAGTCGGAACTGAGCTGGGTCACCTCCCCGCCCAGCTCTTAATACACTTTAAATGCAGAGCTGTAGCAGGGATAGGTCCTGGACCTGGTGCAAGCCGGGAGTCTCCAGCCTAAAAAATGTACTGGCAAGGGAGGGGTGGGGGAGAATGCGTGTAGTCTATAGCATTAACCTATAAGCTTTTGCTTATCAGTTAATCAGTTAATCGACTATACTATTACATCCCTAACTACAGGTCCAACAAAATTCTAAACTCTGTGTTTTAACTTAGCAGTAATAGAAAGCAAATCCAGAAGACTTTCCCTTACCTTTTATGGATTTATGGATATGAAGAAAGATAAAACCAGTAACTCTTGATCTTTGGAGTTATACTGTACAATCATATGCTTTTTCTGGGTATAGTTGGAACACTATCAGAAATATGGCTGCTTTTGCAATGCTCATTTTATTTTGTGTGTGTGTGTGTGTGTGTATATCTATATACTGTCTATCTTGATTTTGAAGTTGTGGTTTCTATTATAATTTAAATACTTCTTCCTGCATTTTAAATGTAAATTCTAAACGAGTGGTTTCATTAAACTTCTTTCTCTGATTTACATGTTAAATGTGCTGCTACTAATCAAGAACTGTTTTGAGTGTGTGTGTGTGTGTGTACATGCTTGCTGATGTACAGCAAAACCACACTTTGCTATTTGCCACAGAAATACAAAACTTCTCAGGAACTATTTAATAACCAAGCACTGTATACTTGCCAACAAAGTCTGTTAGTTGTTCATTCATTCTGTTGAGCTAAAAACAAAATTTCTTTGTTCCGTAATACTGTGTACTAGCATTCACTGAATAACTACATAATCTGTCACCTCTAACCCTTGTTGCTGCTTGTCTGAAATTAGTTTGTAGGCAGTTTGGGGCAGTGATCAAGATTTGTATCTGTTAGGCTCTGTTAAGATAAACAATAATAATATAGTGATGTCTTTTATGTTAAGAGCTTGTTACATTTGAAAAATTCTATTATTTTCTATGCAGAAGGAAAATGTTTATAATTAAAATGTGATTATTAAACCAAATTAAAAATAAAATTTTTTCAAGCAGGATTTTTTGGTGGTGGTGAATGCATGCTCATTTGCTAAATGGTATAATTTGGTAATTCATAATAGTCTGCCAGTTATCATTGCAGGTTAGCAAGTTTCTGCTGCATTCATGCATACACATCTTGGAGTTTGATTTGGAGACTGCCCTCAGTTAGAAGCTGCTAGATATAGTGTTATGCTATAAGATACAGTACTTTTTATTAGAAAAGACGTTGAGATTCTATACATAAGTGCAACTAGTTTCATTTGAAGAAGGCAAATACTTCCCTGAGTGTTTCTCCTTTCCTGCTATTTCTTTTCATTGTATCATTTTAAATAAGATGTGCAATATGTCTTCCAAAAATTTCATCTAACAAAAAAAATAAACTCAACTCCAAAGGAAATTTTGAGTTAAAGTCCATAAAGAGAATAAAAAGTTGTTTTTGTGTGTGGTAGCTAGTTATTTTCTATCTTGGGTCCCTGAGGCAGGCCTGGCAAACTGAAGAGCAAGGACAGATGTTCTTCACTGGTAATTTCCAGCTGGATTCTTGAATGCATTATGTACTGTGGGTCACAGCTCATAATGGAGCAAAATTGAGTGAGAATTCCTGCAAAGAAAGATTTGAACAACCCTTAGGATAGATATGATGGCAAAGATACTGTGCATTCTGTTTTCAGTGCTTTCTGTAAAATTCAGATTAAATAGCAATTTTGAAGTGCTCCCTTTATACAGTCTGCTTCCATAAGCATTGTAGGCAGAGTAAATACCAATAATTCTTATTTCCCATCTTCTTATCAGTACTTCTACCAAAATGTTCTTGCACAGCCTATCTAATCTCTTCAAGAGAACATCAAATGATTAGTGTCAGCTCCCAATTTGAATTATGATCTCTGTTTCAAACCTAACCGGACTAGTTTTCCATTAGATTGTAATTATCAGCATTACCAGCATTGGGGGTAGTCGTGATCAGACAGACTCATCTATGTGTGTGAATGTGACAACACAAGGTGAGTGGGTGAATAGTAGAGGAAAGTTGTGAACAGCTCTGCTGAACATGCTTTTGTTTTAAGCGAGAGGGGGTTTCTCAGTGGTATAAGCATCAGATCTGAAATAATTGCATTTGAATCACAGTAGGATCAACTTGCCTATCTTTTTTTTTTTTTTCCTGAAAGAGATGAGTTTCCATCAGTTTACTGTTTGAGGTATATTTTGTTTTTGTATAAAACTTTTAATTTTTTTTCTTTCATTTTATCCACTTCTTGGGATGGTGAAAGAAGTGCATCTTGACACTTCACTCACCCCTGAAGTCCAAGTTATCCCTTCCTGTGGACATCCTGGGACATCCAAGCTTCTTAGATAGTAGGCTTTTTTATCTAGACTACCTTGATTTTATGTGTTGTGTGGTGCCCAGCACATGTTTGACTGTCAACAAATAATAGCTGAGACTGTGTCTACTCCGTGTAGATCTTGTGGCACTTTTCCTAAGAGCAGCAATTTACCCTGATTTGTTTGCTTAATTTCAATAGCGAAGTGATTGCTACATGTGTACAATTTGAAGAGTGCTTTGATAACTTTTGAGATGAAAAAAACTATGGAAATGTAAGAGATATGTTGGTAATAAAACCATCCAATTTAAATTGAGCTGGGTGGGCAGAAGAGAAATGATTTTTGTCTCAGGCACTTATTCAGTCTTCAAGACTACTTTTGTTATAAAAAGCATCCCCCCTCCTTCTTTTCCTGCTACTGCAATAAGCATTATTACACCATAAAGAAGGTTTCTAAAGTACATAAAAGCTGCATTTGAAAGAAAGAAACAAAATTACTGTATTTATTTTTGATCAAGAAAAGGAGGGAGGGAAAATAAATTCTGTTAGGCTGGACAGAAGACAAAGCCCAGTCTCTCTTGCTGACTAATGGCATCATTGCTGTCCCACCTCCCCATACAGAGCAATTTTATCTCTATTGAGACCCCCATAGCCATTGGCAAGTCCATGCCATGAGATTAAATCTCATGCTTGGGTGAGATTCTAATGACTGTAATTGTTTCCTCTTTTTAAGTCTGTGGTCCCATCATCAAAGACGGGTATGGAAATTATGCATGTATGTTGTAAAAATGAGGTCATGATTACCTGAACCTGCAGTTGACTTTAGGGGATTTTCTCTCTCTCTCTCTCTCTATATATATATATAACACCAAATAAAGATGTAAATCATTACTGGATTATTGATACTATTCAATGGGAGGACAGTGATAGAGGTGATGACAGAGCACAGTCTGAGCAAAAGTGGAGGAAGAAAAGCAAGTGGCTATGACACAGGATAGGTTTGTTGTGAATGGAGAGGGGAAAGAGTCATGTCCCAAGACCGTTCAGTTATGTGATGGGTATTTAACAGGTATCGTTGTGGTATTAAAAGTTTGAAAATTTGCTGGGTGCTGTGCCCAGAGCAAGGGCCTGATAACTGCAAAATGCTGAGTGCTTCTGACATGTGAGTGCTGTCACCTCTCTTTGATGTCAGTACTTACAGGAAGTTACTCAGCATTTTGCAAGATTACATGAGAGTAACAGCGCTCTGTTGGAGGCAGCAGATGTGGAGTAGAGAAAATGTTTAATTGAAAACATGACATAACTTTATTGTTTTGAATATGTATATTAATGTAAAACCATAACTGTTACAGAAATCTCCAATATGTTGTTACACTGAAGAATTTAAACAGTAGTCAAAAGTTTTGCTTCCTACAACAACTACACTTTGGTCTTTTTAAGCACACTTAGTATAGTATTTTATAGCATTAATTAGTCCAACCCTGCAAAGTTAGCGCGAATTGAAGGTTCTCTTCTCTACGATTCAAAATTATACTACTTTTCTGCCTTACGTATACAGTGCGGTCAAGTGACAGTTAATCTGGGAACTTTATCTTTGAATTTGCTGATTGTTTTGGTTTTTTAAACTACAAATAAGATTAACTTTTTGCATTGAATTTCTTTGTTTTTTATGACAGCATGGGGGGAAAGTCTGATTATACACTGAAATAAATGGACAGTGTACATTATTTCATTTTGTGAATTGCAATTCAGATACTGCATTTTTTTTAAACTGTTTATCACATTCAGCATATTGCTAGCTCATATATAACTGTCTGGCTCTCATGATATATACATGCTCTTCAAAAATTTACTGGAAAATAATATCCTGTGCATGAATAATGTATTATTTTTTAATTGTTTCTAAAGTATTTCTCGATTGTGTCAGAAGATTTTGATAGTCAGATTTAACTAGGGATTAAAGGAGAAACATCCAGACTGGTTATTTAAAAGTAGGTACCCAAGTCTATATTTAGACTCTTACTTAAGTGACTTGATTTTATTTTTTCAAAGGCACTGGTCACTGTTATCTTCCATTGATGTCAGGGGGAGTGATAAATCTTTAACATTTCTGAAAATAATACCACTTACTTAGGTGACTAACTTTAGGCACACAAGTTTGACCTATATCTGATAATACTGTACTTTTTAAAAATAAGCCATTTTTAGGTTTATTGACTGTCCCCTCCTCTACTGCCACCAAATATCTGAATTTTTTTTAAACATGAAAATAATCTCCTTCTGATAATAAAACACAAATCTTTGTGTTTACACTAAGAATATAATCACTTAAAATGATCACGACATATGTATACATGCCTGAGTATCTGCATAACTATGATATTGCCAATGCCAGACATTTAATAATCATCAATCTGGCCCCACAAAATTAGGAGTTTAAAGAATGTTTTTTTTTGTCTGCCCTTTTGGTTTTTGAGTCTTTACAGTACACTAGTGTCAGACTTTCATGCTTTTCTCTGAAACCATGAAGACTAGAAACTTGTTTTTAAGTAAAAGCTAAGATTTACGGATATTCACATGACTCTTGGGAACTGGGGCATTATTACAAAACCAATGGAAAAACAATGGTTAGCAACTGTGTATTTGTAATTGTGTGCACCGTTTCCTCTACCTCAGGAGTTCATAACTCTGAGGTTCTATTGTATTTTCAAAAGTTTAGTTCTTGACTCTAAAAAATCCAAGAAAACTGTTGTTCCTAGGTAAAATTAAATCCATTGAAGTCCATTAAAATTAAATCCCTACTATCCACTTATCACCTCCCAACAAAATAGAATACAACCTTTATTTCTTTTAAAAGAGCACTGTTTTCTTGACATCTAGTCATCTTAAAAAATAGTTTTAAAAATATTTTTCTACTGTACCTGTCCCGTTCTGTTCTGAACTGTTGTTGTTTTCTAGTTATATTAAGACCCACATAAACCAGGGAAGCTGGCTGACACTATTGGCAAAATTATGAGATGGGTCTGTACAAAGTTCTCTCAAATGCATGAAATAAACTGAACAAATTGAACTATATTTTTTCAATAAGTGTAATCTTAGAATTGTTGCAGTTAACAATTAGGTTAAAAATGCAGACGTTGGTTTTAAAAAAGTGGACAATTTTCTTTTAAAGTTTGCAAATATAGCAATAAATCTTTATACTTGCACCTTTTTGGATTTATGCAGTGGCATTTTGAAAAAAGAAATTTAGGAAATGATTGTCATTAGTCTATAATGTAGTGCAATTGTTTTTATTTGTATCTATATTATTTTAGTGCCTGAAATGTACTGAACTTAAAAATGCAAAACACTCCCCTCTGATTTTGCAAAAAATTTCATAGTATGTATGTTGCCAATGTATGGGTTCATACAGTGGGCTGTAACAAAATTCCCAGGATTCCTAATTGGACGGGGTTGACAGCCAGTATTTCCTCTAATTTTTTCCATCCATGTAAGGAATAAATTTTATTATGTGTGCTGAGGCATGTGTGGATGTGCATCATCAGTAGAAACACATGCTGCTGGCTGTGGACACTGAGGGTGCTCTGTTGATCAGCTGGGCGGCATTTGAATCTCTCTTATGTGGCTGTCCAAGTGCTCAGCTTATAGGGAATACTGTAGCCTTTATCTCTTATATAGCTTGGACTTGATTTCTTGAGGGGTGGTGCTGGGGGAGACTCTGATACTTTAAAAAAACATTTGAATAGAATTTATTTCTGATCCAGTCAATGCTAAACTTTCCATATGCCTAATTGCTACTTCCAAAGAAGACAAAAATGTGTTCAGTGAATGAGAAATTTGAGATGCTGTGTTAGGGAGAATGTAGGAGTTGTTCACAAAACTACTTAAACTAAATTTCAGGGGTCAAATGCAGAGCACTGGATGTGCACATGCACACACATTAAGCAGCCAACGTACTGTAATTCAGCTGAAATAGCACAAGCATAAGAGTTTGTCATAGGATATAGAACATCATATGTAAACCATCCTGGTGAAATCTTAGGAGCTAATATAGTAAATATAGGTGGCAAACATTACTCTGCCTCACAGCAGATAAAATAATCAACTGAAATTTTTTCCAAAAGTAAATAAATTCAGGAACTTGTCAGTTTTGCTGCTGTATGGAAGAGAGAGTATATTTATTTTGAAATATTTTAAATGTCTGAGTTGTAACACCCCTCTCCCCTCTGCAACTTCCTAGCTCCAGCTACCAAAAAACTGAGCTTAAACACTGCTTGGTCTTTCATCTTCAAGGTTACGTGCTCAAGTGGTTGCATCAGCATTTCATTGAAAAGTGATCAGTATTCTTCAATTATACATAAGTTTATCTCATTGAAGCGTTTGCAGTTAGGGAATGTTGTTGGTTTATTGAACTTGGCCCATGCTTAGCAATTTCAGCAGATCTCTTTGTCTGAAATCTATTATTATGCAGGAATATTAAGGTAAATGGGGGAGGAAAAGCATTGCCTTGTTAGTGGTTTTTAAATCAAAATCTCATCTCTTTTGGGGGGTGGGGGGGCAGAATCTGAAATGTACCAGACTTATTCTTTTGAAAAAACTTGGTCCATATTTTGAACTTTTTATTTTGGTCAGCTAAACATTATGGACACAGAATACATCTTCCTCCCCCAGTGCAAGAACACTGTGTGGTAGACTGGTCTTGAAGTTTACAGGTTGTTTAAAGTTTGTGGTCAAAGCCAATGTATTCCCATGTTTACAAAGCCAGTAGTGTCATGATTAATGATCCATTTTCTTGGCGGGGGAGGAGAAACATACTTCTGCTTTCCTAAATTTTAAATAGCCAAGCTGACTACATGTTTAATCACACAAAAACTTGTATTCAGGGCCTTTGGTTTATTCCTTTTCAATGATGTTAATAGATTCTTTGCCGGCCTGGTGCTGGCACAGATGGGATAGATTTCTGTTACTGTTTTTTATTAAACTTGGAAATTCCAATGCTGTGTTTTTGCTAGTAAAACCCTTGCTAAAATCTTTCTTCTGAGAACTCTCATTGGGTGCTGTGATTCAGTTTCTCTTGGGCTAGCAGAATCTCCAGTGCCAACCCTTGAGTAGAAAAAGGAATCTTCCTGTTATATTTATAAATTTCTTTGGGGTGTTCTTTCTCAGCTTCAAATATTTTTTTTATAAAACAAATCAGTTACCAACTGAGCAGGCTTGTGATAAGGTGGGCTTTTTGCTTTTTTGGTTAGTGTTTTTCTTTTGCTTAACAGGAGTCGGTCAGATAAACATGAATATATTAAAAATCCTAACCTTCTGCTGATACCACTCTGTTAAATGTAGAAAAAAATAGAAATCTAATTTAGAGAATACCTGTCTAATTTTTGTACTTTGGTTTAGCTTTGGGCCTCTTAACCAGACTGGTTAGCAATGTCCGTTTCACTTTCACTTTCTACTCTATTTAATTTTCTACTTTTTAAACAATAAGGGTGCATCTACACAGCACCCTAAGCTCAAAATAAGATATGCAATTTGTGCTATGCAAATTGCTTCTTATTTTGAATTTTTCGAAATAGCTTCTTTTGAAATTTGACATGTCTACACAGTGCCAAATTTTGAAATTATGTTCTGTTTCTAGACATCCCTTAACCCTCATGGAATGAAGGTTACCTGGATGCCGAAATAGTGCGACTGTTATTTCAAAAAATATTTTGAAATATTGGGCGGTTTGTGTAGATGCAGAATAGCTATTTTGAGATACCTACGATATCCCCAAATAGTCGTGCAGTATAGACATACCCTAAATGTTCTGATCTTCTGTTTAATACTACATATTGAACCTGTTTAACCAGCACTCTCTGGTCCGGCAACATCTGTGGTCCAGCATGATTTTAGTTAGCCAGATGTCCACTTACGATGAGTGTGGCTAAGTTTCCTGCGGTATTCAGTGCAGTTATTTAGCTCTAATTTACCCATCAGTGTCTTCTAAGGCCTCAGTAAGCAGTGAAAGTGTTGGTAATGCTGCTAGATAATATTGACCTTCCATAGACTGGCAAATTCCTTAGTTCGGCACTGGTCAGGTCCCAAAGATGCTGAACTAGAGAGGTTCAAGGGGGTTTTTCGTCTGTTCTTTCTAAGCCTTAACAAACTTTTCTCAAATTTTTAAAATCATTCATGAAAACATTTGCAAAAAAGTTTTTGAAAGTATCCATTTTACTAAAAACCATAAATTTGAGGCCTAAAAAAAGTTGCCTATCTCTCTTCAGTGTCAGAATTTTCCCAGTGTACTTCTGTTGCATTATTACCATTACATGACCTGTTCTGTAGCTCATTACCGCTGGACTCCATCACTTGGTAGCCTGACCAGAGCTTTTAGGTATTAAAGAAATATAATTTGTATTTGAAATGAAATTTATATTATCTGAAAAAAAACTTTCCATCTGTTGGTTTGAATTTTAGCTGTTTAGCCTTGAAACTTGTTTATTTTTGAATCTCGTTCTCTGTAAATTTGAGCCCCTGTAAAAGGAGGAAATGAGCTAGAAAGTAATGGAATTATATAATCATAGAGGTGGACTGGACCCTGAGAGGTATCTAGACCAGTTCCCTGCACTCATGTCATGACTAAGTATTATCTAGACCTTTAATGACAGGTATTTGTCTAACCTGCTTTTAAAAATTGCCAATGATAGAGATTCCACAGCCTCTCTAGGCAATTTATTCCAGTGCTTAACCACCTTGACGATTAAGCTTTTCTTAATGTCCAACCTAAACCTTTCTTGAAATATGAGGAGTGACAAAAACCTTGTAGAAGCGAAGTATATGTGAGTTGGTTCCTATACAGAGTGAAGTATATATCCTCTGGGAATTCTTGGTGTGGTTTTGATTCTGAGAAAACAGAATAGATACAAATAAGACACTTTTTCATGTCAAATTCACCCCAAGAATAACATTCTAGGGGGTCGCTTTAGACTGAGAAGTGTGTCTTCTGGATACTTTATTGTGTTTTAGGTGCTTTACTTTCAGTTCAGATGTTTAAGATTTATAAATTAGGGTGGCTGAATGTTCCACTGTTGGTGCATTCTCAAAATCTTGAAATATCTTGTAGGAATGGTGAATAGCATGTAATTGAATAGTCTGTAACCACATGAAATGTTATCGGTTACATGACTATTTGATAGTCCCCGGTTCCACTCCCAGGGAACCCGCTGCCACGCTGCACTGCTGCCACCACCACCAGAGGCTGCTTCGCAGCAACCTCCCCTGCTCCCCCTCTGTGCTGCTTCCTCTGAGAGGCAGAAGTGTGGAGGGACGTGGTGGCACCATGGAACTGGTGCTGGGGGGGAACTGGCTTTTAAGCCACCTCCCCCCAGCACTGGCTCCTGCCTTCTCCCTGCCTCCGCTGTGTCTGTAGGAGGCAGCAAGGGGGGGCAGGTGGGTCCGCAGAGCCGGCATGCAACACATGCTGAGAGCCTGCTTAAAAGCTGACTCATCATGTGTATTGGCTCTTGCATTTCCCCCTCTCCTCCCCCCCCTTCCGCGCTGCTGCCTCTGAGGTGAATCCGGTGCTCATGGGGAGCTGGCTTTTAAGCCTGCTCCTCGCAGGCACTAGCTCTCGTTTCTCCCTCCCTTGCTGCCTCTGATACAGAGGTTTATTCATTAATCGTGTAGTCATCTACATGTTGACATCCCTAATGTCCTAGTGTTTCAATGTTACTCTGTTTTAAACATTGAAATTCTAAATTTTAATTATAAAATACTTTGTGCGATGAGTATTGTTTGTTTATACTCCATATTATTTTCCTGCTTATCTAGGACTTGTCTGTTTACTGTGTTTTCCTGTCAAACAACTTGAGGAATGCCAACATTCCTCAAAGCCAGTCATTTGTGCTTGGCAAAACAATGTATATTTTGAATAGACTTTATCTTCTGCATCGTTTCTCAGTTTTGTGGTGATGTTGCCAGCCTTTGTTTTAGTGTCCAAATTTAGATTTGGGAAAGGAGAAGTATCCTTGATTATAAACTTGTAGGAGACAATAAATGGGGAGAGAGATGAAAATCTTGAAGTACTTTCTCCTTTTAAAGATCTTCTTTAGTCAAAGCCATAATTCTGAATGTGCTGAAGATTTTGATCTTGATTTGATATTTTACATAACCAGTAGATACTGTTGGTCACAAAGAGACTGGTATGAATAAAATAGGACTGGGACCAGGATGATGTAAAACATCCTTTAACTTTCTCCACAACAGATCCTTTAATATTGCACTTAAGTAACCCTCCTATAATTTTGTTCAAAGTTTTTCATACACACCTTATAGGAGAATGTTATAAAATTTAAGCAGCATAATACACAAAGTTCTATGGAAATTATTCTAAAAACCTTTAGAATTTAGTAATGAACACAATAGTTTCTGTGGAGTTTTTGAACCATGCTATAGAATTGTAGAGTAGGGATTTAATCAGCTTTTACCTTTTAGAAGATAGGCCAAGTTAATCTTTTGAAACATAATTTTCTGTTTAATTCTTTTTATTAGAGACATGTATGGAAAATGTTATGTTTTACCTGTTAAAGGATTCTTGTATGTTGATCATTGATTGATTAGATGTTGATCATTAGTGATTGATTAGTGTTGATTAGAGTTCACCCTGAGTGTCCCTTGAGTGCTCCCCTTTCCAATCCAATGCCCTCTGGGGTGGCTGGGTTGTCAGTAAGTTTATCGCTGCTAAGAACCGCGCAGTTCGGTTCAGTTCAGGTCGGGCTCTGCCCAGTGCTTGCTTAGAGTGGGGTAGGGGGTCCAGGTCTCAGTCCAGGGCCCTATGGGTCTAGACGTCAAACCCTTTAAGGATGGGGGGGGGTGGTGGTTCCTTGCCGCAACCCTCCAACCACTTGGGCAGATTCTCAACATATATAAATTGAAACAGTAAGTTTATGCTGAAAATCTATAGATAATCACCACCTCTGCAGATATCCCCATTTGTGGATGAGGATATCTGCAGTTTATATTTGCAGATCATGGATCGGATGCAGATAAAGATTTTGTGTATCTGTTGGGCTCTACCCATTCATGTTAGTGGTGCTGGCTCTGGGTGGGTGGGTGGAAAAGTCATGGGTGATTCGCTATCACGCTTTCCATATGAGCATGGATGCCATTAGCATTTTCTTTGAAAATTTCTACTTATGGCAACACAACTACATTATCACACTGCTTGTCCCACTGCCAAATTGTCCTTATATGACTTTACTTTTTAGTTTTTAGACAATTATGCTTCTTTCAGCCTCCCCTACCTTGCTACTGAAAACTGCAGCTTCCTTTTTCCTATTAATTCCATTTAAATATTTATTCAGTGTTAAAATTGTCCCTTATCACCTTTTTTCTAGACTATATATCAGTAATCAATTCTGCATCAATTTCCTCCTTTACAGTGAACCTCACCCTTTCTGTTACATTGGGACTTTTATTAATTATGAAGACACTATATTGTGAAACACAAATACTGTATAGCTTACGATACCAGGATGTTGGCAATTTAGATAAAGAGTGCAGCATTATATAGTTTCTTTTGTCCTGAAATATTGGAAAATGAAATTTACATGACTGTTGACCCCTTGGAACTGTTGTGAAATGAGATGTGTATCTCAGGAGGCAATCCTACTCAGCAAAAATTTAAATAAAAATAAATACACTGTCAAACCTTAGTATTTGTCCTCTCAGAAAATCTGAAATAGTGCCATATGGGTGACAGAGAATCTTCTCCAAAGAAATCATTGAGACAATATAATGTTTCTTAGTGAAGTGATAAAATATGTAGTAAGATTATTATTTTATGGTTTACTACTAAATACTGTAAGTAGGTCCTAGTGTCTGCCATGTCCCTAAGGCTTTAGAAGGGATTATGAAATTCAGGATGGTGTAGTCTGTCTTTTCTGTTAAATCATATTTCTACTCTTTCTAGGTGCAAAGAAAACATTATAAAATGAAGAGAATGTAAATCTGTATATTGATGTTCTTGTAAGTTTGAAAACTAAGAACTTGCAAGAATGATTTTGAGGAATATAAGTTGCTCACGGGCTGGAGATGTTAATTTAAACTGAAATTTTAGAATGAACATAGCTGTATCCCTTTTGGTGATTTTTGTAGATGTTTGCAGCTAGTGTGTATATCTGGTTTTTGATGCAGTGGTTGATGGGAAAGGGAGGGAGGCAAGTAAACTGAAGGGGGCAAGGCAGTAAAAGTTTGAGCCCTTAATTTTTTTGTCACCTTGTCCCAGACCCCATCTACACAATTCAGGGAGTGAGAGAAGATGTATCCTTTCCCAAGTGCCAATAATCTCAGTGTTCTGAGATCTGAGACACCGCCTCTTTTCCCATGCCATACTGCTGCAGTGATATGACAGGAAAGATGTTTGGATTGGACTTTAAAAGAATAAAGGACTGCTTGCCAGGCATCTTCCCAGCGGGCAATGTAATTTTGTAACTTATTTCTTCCTTGGTCTAAAACAGCTTGAATCTGTTGATGCTTTGAGCATGTTATGTAAGGCCTTTCTCTTCAACCTTGGCATTTGGAGAGGGGAAGGTTTGTGAATCCTGTGTAGCTTCTGGACAGTTACAAATATTGATCGTTGCTTTTTCTTGTTGGGGTGTTGGATGAGGGGAGAATTGCAGAAGTTAATATTATGTTCTCATATAATTATCAGGGCATCTAGAGGTATGGATAGAATCTCCTTTTCCCTGGTTATGCATACATCTGAAGGGGGAAAAAAATACATCTACTGGGTGTCAAAAATCTAAACTATCCTCCTTGCGTTCTTGAGTGCCAAGAGATCCAACTGCCTTTTACACAGGTGCCATAATTTCAGGCTTCTTCTGTTGCCCTTTTCTGCTCCTGAAACCACTTCTGCAACCTATTTATGTTATCAGTGCTAAATTCTACAGCACACTGATAATTTGTGGTCCACATGAAATTGGAAAAAGAAAAACCCAAATTAAACTGATTTGAACATGAAAATGGAAAATAAGGAATAACATAGCTATTTTAGTTTTTATATTTAATTAATAAATCCTTATTTATTTGAAACTTCTGCAGAAACAACAATATGCTGCAGAATTCTGCATCACTCTGTTACAGGAATTAGAAGGGCTTTCATCAAAATGTGGGTTGTGTGGGAATGTGTATGTGATTTGTGTAAAAGATGGAACATTTACCTTGTTTAATTGCTTCTGGTCTAGCTGTCTCTTAAATGAACTGGTTGTTCTTGCTTAGTTCTCCTAAGTTGTCATTATGCATGGCAAAGAGTATAAATAACGCCCTAACCAAGTATACAACAAGTTTAAATCTACCATAGCAGGAATGCTTTATTCACCAATATTTTTTGTAAATATCTCCTTCCTTGGTTTTGATTCTTCAGATCTGTCAAGTCATGTTCTGCCTTGGTAGAGAAAGTTTTGATCAGTCCCATCTTTAGCCAGAACACCCATGCATGCAAATCAAGACTGAGCTTCTTGTATTTGGATTTGTAGTCTTCATATGGCACCCCATATTAAAGAAGTGGGTGGCTCAATCTGCAGATTAGATTTGGTGTTCAGTTTCTTGGCAAGTTGTCAGTGTGGCTCTTGGGCAAAAATGAGGTTGCCCATGTTGTAGAAGCTGTTGATCTTGTGCACTGGAGGTTGATAGACTTTGCCTTGGAGATTAATTCTTGTATCCATTATTAGGAATGCGTATCTAATGTGTTCCACTCAAACTCTGAATTTCATTCCATAATGTTACATTTAATTGACTGTTTCTAAACTTTCATGTACAGTTTGGTTGTACAAAGTAAATTTTCACATTTTCTTAGAGTAAGAAACAGAGGCCAGACTTTGTGCTTCTGTCTTCCTGTCTTTTGCTGTGTTGCCCTTGAGCTCTTTATAAAGTCAGCAGAATTTGCTAAGGTTTCTGTTTTAGGGAGTCACTTTTTCTGCTAGCTGTTTTACCTCTTGGAGACTATCTGTTTTATCTTGACAATAATGTGGAGCTTCAGTCCTGACTGGTGAATTTCAGATTTGTGAGGAAAAAAATTGTAGTTTTGGCCCCATAAGAGCTATCCAATTTCATCTAGCCATTGCTTCTCTATACTGGCTGTGGTTAGATCTTCCGCCCCATCCTCCAAACATAACTGAAGAAGATTTTTTTATGTTTGTATAGTTTAGTTTGTACAGGATTGTTAAACTCTAACTGTGCTTGGAATTATGTATGTCCACATGATCGTAGACTTGGAAGATTTACTGTTATTTTTGGTTAAATTTCTATTGATATATTTTAGCTTGAAATGTAAACATTTAAGTGCTCCCCTCCTAGAAATATTAATTGCCCCCACACAGCCACTGACTTCATTACTCAAACCTTACATTATGCACATATAAGATTTGCATGATGGAGACCGTGGTATCTGCAGAATATATATTTTTTCTACACAAGCATATTTTCACATTTGTTTCTGGAATGACTGCTGATTAGGAATATGTTAATTGCTGAATTCCCAAAATCTCTATGTAGTACAGAGTGAGAATCTCTGTAATCATCTATATTTCACTGACACTTTCATATTGGATTTCAGGATCACCAATTTTTGGGAAGGGGGGCATACTGTTTGTGTATAAGTAACAGCACTTTGTTGTATTGCTTAGAGAATTGATTTTGGTGCCCAACTGCAATAAACGGAAGAGTCTCTTATTCATACTTGTTTTGAACAAAATAAAACAAAGCCTGTATTTATCTTCTGTACCAGGCTCTCAAGCTCATGTTTCGGTTTTTCCTTCCTCCACTTTTCTGCTACAGACTATTTTTCCTTCATCAAACAGACAGGACCACTACAGAATATTTTTAATCTAAGCAAGACCTCCAGAGCCCATGAAAAGCCAGTATTGCACCAATGGCACGGTGTGTCTTCTCTGTTCCTGCCGCTCTCCATTGCAGGCATTCTCAAGAAGTTATGACTGATTGTCTCATGGTTTTGTTGTCTTATTAAATTATCTCCTTCACTACTGTTTCTTATATGGCGATGGTAATTAAAAATCATATGTATATTTTTAAAAGCTTGTTTTACTAGCACTTTGATAAAACTGAAGAAATTAGAAGACTCTAATTTAGTATTTACCTATTGCAAGTACAGGTGCTCAGTTGGACAATGAAATCACCTCTTGGTTCTAAAAGGCTATTTAAATCCAGACAAACAAAAGTCCAAACAAAACATAACTATTTTCATTGAAATAAGTTAAAAAAAATTTGTATTCTTAGATTTTGCAAAACTTTAATATAAAATATACATATGGGGTCTTTCTAATAATTTTAAGAAATATGCATGGATATCAAATGTACATTAAACATTGATCAACAGTTAAATGTTGTCAGACCCAGTTTTTATGAAATCTAAGATAAACAGAAATATTTTATATTCCAGTGAAATCAGTTTCATTTCAAAACAAATATGTACTCTGCTGCAGTGCTTAAAGTCCAAACATCCCAACTCTAAAAATTCAAATTGAAAATGACTTTAAACAAATATGAAATAGACTTCATTGATTGTCATTGTCCAAGCTGAAAACATAAATACTAATGAAATTGGATTTTTTTAAATTAAAATGTCATTAATGAACTAGGTTTAGACACTTATTTACAACACGTAACTTAAGTTGTTAGTGTCTTTCAGTAGAGTTGTGTGAATAGTACTTTTTATTGATGAAAATTTGCTTGTAAAAGCATTTAAAAAACCCATTCAGGTATGTGTGCATGTATATGCATATGTAATAGTATTATGCAAGTAGATTGATGTGAATGTATATATGGGTTGCGTATTATTTACAATTTTAGGCATGTTTGTGTATGAATATATTACATTTTCCATAACATATAGTATTGAAAGCCCTCTTCATTTGTGTGTTAAGCTGTCAAAATCAGGAATAGCTCTTCTCTGACAAGTTTCCTGAACTTAATGAAAGGGGAGGTGGGGTAACTTGTTGATAACTACCTGACTGCATCATTAAACATTACAAGAGGGGAAATTAGGGTATTGGGCTGGTGTCTTTTTCTTTTCATAAATCTTATTTTTGATGGAAAGGCAGCTCTGTCGCCAGCCAGTCCTGCATGCATAGACTCTCCCTTCTGCCATAAAACAATGAGCACATTCAGGCACAACTCGTGTTTTCAGTTATTAAAAAACGGAGCCGTCTGTCTCTGCCTGTGACTTTAATCTTTAAGCCTTTATTCCCTGTATCCCACCCCCTCTTTCTTCCCCCAACCTTTTGTTTGTGAAGTGCAGAGCTACAGGATACGTGGGCCTGGAGTTTCTGAAAGTATTGTACATTCCCCCGGCAATTACAGATGTTTATAACCCTGACTGATGTTTTTTCAGTGTTGTGGATGGTGGGGAGAAAACTAGAGAATGCTTTTCTCTTTGCCTCTAGCAATAATTTTGGTTTTTAAAAAATCTTTATTTTTACATAAACTCTTAATTATTTTTGGTTTTTTAAAATCCAGTTCAACTGCCCTCTGATCAAAAAGATCTGTGAGCACTGTGTGTGGATCTTCCAATGGCCTCACATGACTGTTCCTTGGGGACAACATATTTCTTGTGGTTTTAAAAAGATGCATAGCAGCGGATTTTAATACAAAGCAGGGCTTCCCAATGTGGGGACTCTGGGCCTGGGGCTGGTCTGTTCCAAAGACAGATACTAGGTGGCCTGTGAATTCTGTTCTGATGCTTAAGAGGTGAATTGAACAAATGTTTGATATTTCACGCGTTTACATAGAAACTGAGAAAATGTTGTGAATGATTCGGAATCCCTTGTGTAGAAGATGTTTGCCTCTGATGACTAGTTTGCAAAGTTCTCTAGGAGAATTCACTTTTGACAACCCAGTGAAAATACTCTATCTCATCCTGTATGAAATCTGAATTTAGATCCTTGTCCATGTTTCCTCTTCCCTGAACTAATAAGGATTAAAAATGATGTATGGTCAATGTGCTTGAACCTACATGAGGCCAGAGAGATGACAACCTCAGCAATGAATCCTTTGGATTAAGAAGTTATGTTTTCATCTTTCCATAAGAGTCCCATGCCTTCCTCTATTGAAAGACTGTTGGCTTTGAGTGTGTGCAAGAGGAGAAAAAACAAGGGTCTAACAGAGACATAGCCATGGATTTCAAGCCAATTCCTTAAGATACTTTTAAAAATGTGTACCTGTTTATATTTTCATAATGTATGCAAATTACTATTAATAGGTAGCATTGTGAGACTTGTGCTTTTAAAGTCTTCTTAATATAGTATGTTTAATTCATATAGCTAATACTGTGTCACTAACTTGAAGTCCAAATGTTGAATGCCTGAAATTAATTTATGGGATGAACTTTTGGGAAAGTGGGGGCAGAATGAACCAAAAGTCACTTTGAGTTTCTGGTGCCAGTTTGCTGGTCATGATGCAGAACTTTCAGTGATGCAGAACTTTTCACCGTTCAGTATATTCTGAGAACCTGAAGAGGTGCTAACTCAAAAGCTATGAAAAGAGTCTATTTGTCATTTAATATACAAGTCACTTTCATTTTACTTAAAAAAATTCCAAATAAGTAATTTGCTTAAGTATGGGGAGGGAGGATGTAGATACTTTGTAATAAATAACACAACTTGAGTCCACTGCAAGAAGCCAGTCAATCTTTAAGCACAATGCTTTTCATCTTAAGATATTTGGGGAACTTAAGTTATGGTTAATTTTGTATGGTAAGGACATTTGGGAAGTTTGGCACTACTTCCTGTAGTAAAGTCAGTTGCTCAAGTATTGAGTTGATTAACCCTCTGTATGACACAATATAATTTAAAATCACCTTGTAAACTTGTAAAAGAGAGACAAAACGCATGAAATTGAAATATGTTGGCGGAGGATGCCATGTTCTGAATCTCTTTACATGGGCAAAGCAGATGCCTATTCCTTCCCTGCCCGGAGTCCACATAGTGGAATTATATGAATTCATAATAGTCACTCTAAATGAATATAGATATAAGGACATTTAACAAAATCTTTTATTGGGGAAAGCCTCTGTTGCACTTAAGCTGGTCATGAAAAATGCACACTGTTAAGTAGAAACATTCAAAAATTACAAGTCACTAGCAAAAACAACTGTTGATTTGGGAGAAGGTGTGTGAAGTACACACAAGAGTCTAGTTCACATACCACTCCCTTCTTTCATTAAAATGACGACAATATTAATAGCGATGGGCCTATTATTTCATTTGCCTTAAAAGTTCCTCTTTTCTCTCAACAGTTATAATTCTTTTTGAAGTACAAGTTAACTATTTGGGTTGCAACCTCGAGATTCTAGCTTTTCAGCAAGGTAACTTGCCCGTCAGCAAAGCCAAGAGTTTACTGGGGGGAAGGGACATTGGGTTGGGTTATGGTTGCAGCTGTATACAGGGGCTTTTTGGGGTGCTGCTCATATTATTAGTATAGCGCATCAGAAACTTTTAAATTTATTCTTACAACTTCTATGATATATGGAAATATCTCTATTTTACAGATGATGAACTGAGGCTTTGTCTACCCTTAAGTTTAAAGCGCTGCTGCATCTGTGCTTTAAACTAAAAGTGTGGCCACAGCACAAGCGCTGTGAGAGCTCTCCCAGTACTCTAGGTAAACCACCTCCAGGAGGGGAATAGCTAACAGTGCTGGGAGTGCAGATGGTAACCTGGTTCACACTAGTGCTTTATGGTACTGTAACTTGCTGCGGTTGGAGTGTGTGTGTGTTGTGTGTGTTTATAACCCTGAGCCAGAAAGAAATCCTGGTCTCATGCATGCAAGTACAATGCCTTAAAAAGTCAAGGTAATTGTTTCTCACATCACTTTTAGATGCTAGATCTGTGTTCTATTGTTGACAACTCTTGTGTCCTCCCTATTTCTTAGACATATAACTTTGTAGTCATTGGTAACTCTTCCCCCCTCTCCCTTCTATTACTGCCATTGTCAAATCCCTCTGGATTTTTTTTCCAAAATCCATCCATCCATTCTTATGCATTTCCACCATGCAACCACATGCCCAGGTTCAGATTTTTCTCTTGCCTGCCTATTTATATGGTCTGTCTACACTGTAATCACTTTGGGTTATGAATCTTATTTTTGTATCTCTCTATAAAGCATCTTAGCACTCTGATGGTAGGTAGATTATCACTTACCTTTTCCCCCTAGTGCAAATGCAATGGAAGATTTTGCAAAAAATCTATATAATTAGAGACCATAAAGTTTCCTAAATTTATTCTTTCCAAGCTGTTTCATAATTTATTATTAAAACTTCACTGAGTTGCAGGGACCATTTTTGCTCAGCAGTGTAAAGCCTAAGTTTAAATACTGTATCACATTTAATTCTCTAAAGTAGCGTACAAGTGTATCTGGTCTTGAAATGAAAGAAAAACATTTCCCGACAAAAGCTTTAACTAAACACACTGAATTTTGAATATTCAATACCAATCCATCAAGTCACAGGAAAACTCTTGGGGATGCTGGATATGGAATATCTTCTATGGGAGAAGGCAAAATTAGAGTATATGTACAGGTGTGTTTAATTCTTTGGTCCTTCAGTCCAGCTGCAGTGGGAATAAACATAAATATCCTTTGCAGATTTTGCCATCTGACTATTTAATCCAGACAACTGATTAATATGGAACTATTATACAACAGCAGAAAGTAGGATATGTGACCTTACTCTGATTTAAAATTATCTAGGTGGAAATATCTTTGAGTCTAAGTATGCAGTTTTTGAAGGCTTACCAGTCCCAGGATATTTAGAGGGACAAGTTGGGTGAAGTAATTTCTTTTATTGTATAAGTTCAACCTCCCTAATCCAGACTTCTGTATTCCAGCTACACCCCTGGTCTGGCATCGTTGGTGACTCGTTGAGTGCTCTGGGGCTGAAACACTCACTGGGGAAAAAAACAGCAGTCTGGGGCCAGGAGTGTTGTGAGACCAGGGAAGAGCAGAGCCTGGCAGGATGGGGGAGCACTGGCATGGTGCCCAGAGGTCAACAGCAAAGTCTCAGCACCCTGGCAGCTGGCCAAGGGGAGCCTGGTGTGGGGAATGGGAGCAGAGGGGCTGGTATTGACATTCCCTGGTTTGGGTCCTGAGGGTGCCAGACCAGGGAGGTTCAACCTCTGCCATGCTCTGTTAGTGAGAGAGACAAGCTTTCAAGGGCAGTGGACTCGAGGTCCCTTTCAGTTTTAGTATTCTGTGATTCTATGCAGAGCCTAAACACCTTGTTTAATAAATCTCCCCCTATTCCAACCATTGGAATGGAGTTAAAGTAACTACCTTGGTCTGATGTGCACCCCTTCCCCAGCTGTGCTTGCTGGAGCTGCAGCAGCCATGGGGAGGCATTTCTCACCCAGCCTCAAGCTCCTGGGGGGGGCGAGAGGTCTAGGTTTGTCCTCTTTCCCTGGTCATCTTGCATACTGAATCCCTCATCCCCAACCCTACCCCAGAGCAATGATTTAAGTGAGCCATGTACATATGAAGAGAGATTAAAAAGACTTGGACTTTTCAGCTTAGAAAAGAGGAGACTAAGGAGGGAGGTATGATAGAGGTCTATAAATTCATGACTGGTGTGGGAAAAGTGCATAAGGAAAAGTTATTTACTTATTCCCACAATATAAGAACTAGGGATCACCAAATGAAATTAACAGGCATCAGGTTTAAAACAAACAAAAGGAAGCTTTTCTTCATTCAGTGCACAGTCAACCTGTGGAACTCTTTACCAGAGCATGTTGTGAAGACTAGGATTTTACCAGGTGTGACAGGGTCTGCCAACCCCGCACTGAACAAGGAGGTGGGGGGGGAGGGCAAGCGCGCCTATTGGGTAGAGTACGCCCTTCCCCCGCGGCCCTGCTGGGCATGCTCCCAGGGCAGCTTAGGTATAAAAGCTGGCAAAGTACCTCAGTGTGGAGGGATCTCCAGAACGGAAGGAGCTGCTGCATGAGCGCTGGAGCCAGAGCCACAGCCGCTGCAGCTGGAGCAAAAGCCGCTGGACCAGTTGCCCTCACCACTACCATCCCCAGGCTGAGTGCGTCCGCAACGTTGGCCCCCCCGTACAGTCCACCTATCCGCTGTCACCGAACCAGCCATGGAGGCGCCAGACGCCGTGCTTGCCAGTGCCATTGCTGCAGTCAGACCTCATCTCCAGGTGGGACCTCCGCTGGTTGGGGGACAAGGTAGGAAGCAACCCAGGACAGGGAGCAGGAAAAGCCCCAGCGGGCTCGGTGCGTTTTGGGGAAAACTCCCCGCTGAGCGAGTGGTGGGAACCACCCACCACTGATAGGGCCTGGTGGAGAGGGCGGGCCCGGGCCCCCCTACCCCTTCTTCCCAGACCCCAGATTATACTACAAAGGACTAGCCAGGATGGGTAGGAATGGTGTCCCTACTCTCTGTTTGTTTGGAAATGGGTAACAGGAGAGTAGTCATGTGAGGATTACTTGTGTTCCCACCCTCTGGGGCATCTGGTATTGGCCACTGCCAGCAGACAGGATACTGGGTGTGATGAACCTTTGGTCTGACCCAATATGGCTGTTCTTATGTTCTTATTTTCATTTTATTTTTGAAAAAAAAAATTGAGTTAAGGACCCAATGCCAGATAAATCTTCTAATAGATTATATATAGTTTTTGATAAATCTATAGGGGCACCAGACATAACTTGGAAACATTGTGTTTTAATTGTTTTTAAAACAAGCTTGCAAGGTTAGTCTCAAGAGCTAACAATGTCTTTATAGCTTGTAATAATCTGGAGTTTCCTATTTGTAGTATTTAGTGTTTGATTTTGTTCCTGTAACTTTGTTTCCTTCTTTTCTTTGTGAGCTCAGTTCATAGGAATTCTAGCTATGCTTTAGATTTCTGCCATAACTCTACATTTTTGTTTTGAAAAACACTTATTCTCCTCTTCACCTTCAAAAACCCAGAAAAGATTTCCTGTGTGATTCATGTTGCTCTGACTGAGATACTATACACAGAGATTTGTGCATGGAATTGAAGGAGTGAGATGGGGGTGGGAAGCAAAGTCTACTATAGCCAACCTGATTAGTCTGATTTGGCTTATCTTCAACCTCCAAACTCACCTCTTTGCTTTTTTCAAAACAGAACTAGAACTGCTACTATATCACATTTAGCAAAGTTTGGAGTTTTCTTGGCATGCTGGTTTTGGACAGCTGTTTCCATTGCCACTACATGGTGGAATTCTTTCCTGCTGCTTTTGAACTGAAGTGTGACCTGCTCTGTATCCTTCAACCTTTCTTTCTCTCTATACAGAAAAATGTCTGATTGTATCCTGAGGTCATTTACATGATTTGCCTCAATGACCTTAGTTGGCAACTTACTCAGTATGCTAATTTTACTCTTTTCACAAAGGAATTCTGCTGAGTTTGCTCTTAGTGTTTTCGTGTTTTTAGATGGTGATTTATTTTTGGGAGCCTTTCGTAGGGTGCCTCGCTTTCCTGGTTTTCCTTCCATTCATAATTTTTAACACCTTTTTGTGATCTCTTCAGATCATCATAATGTCTGATTTCTCAACCTTGCCTTTAGAATTCAGACTCCTGTCTACTATACATTGCATCTTCTCTATAGCAAGACTTCCTTCTCTATAATGAGATGAAACACTAATTATGACTATGATAAAGTAAAACAAAACACCAGCTTGCAAAATCTAAATAAAATAACTGCCAGCGTCTTTGATTATAGAAACTTTTTTCCTCTTTCTAGACAGTGCTTTGCATTTTTGTTGGAGCCCTGAGTACAGTCCTGTTCCTTCCTTTATCTTTCCCCTTAAGCTATATAACCCGTACTGTGAAATGTACTGCAACAAGACTTAAAATTGACCACAGACCTTACTTACAAATGTAAAATTCTGTTATCCAATTTATCTTCCCTTTGTAAGCTCTTCACATGAGTACAAATATAAGGAAGAAAATCCTGCAAAATAATAAGCTGTTGTTTCTACAGGTTGAGATGAAAGATGCACAACATTTTTGAATACTTGGAGGGCATTTGGATACTTTGGTGGGAGAGGCCATGTAAGGACCTAGATAGACTTGCCTGCATAATGTTTTTGCTGATAAAGAGAGATTAGGATTGGGAATCGTAACAGTTTTGCTACCCACTACCACTGGGTTACCTATCTGGACTCTTAGTGCTTTTCTGACTGTTGTTCATCACTGAGACTTCTAAAGTAATGTGACGAGGGAGATTTAGTCTGAAGTTTAATTTTATGTCACAAGACTATCTTTATATCTCTTCCTCTTCACCCTCTCAGATATTAAGCCGCATGCCTTTATCTATCCAATGTTAAATTCCACAGTTGTCTCAGTTTTGGGGCAAGTCTGCACTACTATTTACGTTGATATAACATGGTTGTTCAGGGTGTGAAAAAGCCATCCCCCTGAGTAACACAAGTTACAGCAACCAAAGTGCTATTCACGCTGTCCTATTTGGGTTCGGGGATGCCTGCCCCCACTGCTAAAGTATTCTCTGCCAGCCTTAGGAACTCAATTACAGGGAACAACTGATAATATAATGGGGACAGGTGCGAAAGTCAGAAGGTCAAAACAAGGGAGCCTAAAGGGGACACTGTGCAGAGAACACTGGACAGCACCCACTACTTCTCGAAATTGTCAAGGGAGTCAGTGGCCGCCTTTCAGAGAAACTCTATCCGGATGTATGAATGGAGGATCAGAAATAGGCCCCACAATCACATGAGCCCCTCCCCCCCAGCCAACCTCCTTTCCCAGGTCTTGTAGATGGCTACTTTGGCCAATTGTAGGAGGATGTTGAGAAGGAAGTCCTGCGACTTCATGGGGCCACAGATAGGGAGTGCATATATAGGAAAGTGAGGAGAGAAGGATATCTAGGAGGATCCAGAATAGGGGCTGCAACTTGTTGCACTCAAGGTTTATGTGTGCCAGGGTTTCCCTCACACTGCAAAAGGGGTCAGTGTGAGAGACCGGGATGAACCGTGCCCAAGCTGTCCACACTAGCACTATGTTGGCAGAGATACTCTCTCGCCAACAGGCTTCTGCCTCTTGCAGAGGTGGAGTAACTGTGCTGACAGGAGAACTCTCTCCTGCCAGCATAGAATCTCATCATCAGCACTGACGTAGTGTTTCTGGTGTAGGCTAATTTTTAGAATGAGCCCTGGGCTACCATGCCCTGTGTATTAGGGATGTTAAATTGTGGGTAATCAGCTAATTGAGTAGTCAATGGAATTTCTATTGACTACTTCATTAGTTGATAAGGGGGGGAACTGCAGAGCTGCCAGGGAGTTAGCTCCTGGCTTGGGAGCTAATCTTGCTGCCGCTCTGCCTTGAAATGTATGAAGAGCTGTTAGGCTCTTAATACACTTAAAAGGCAGAGGTGTAGCTGGGGGACTGGGTATGAGCTGGGAATCAGCTGATCTGCCTGGTTCTTAACATATTTAAAAAGCAGAGGCATGGGTGGGGGGTACTGGGAGTGAGCTGGGAATCAGCTGTCCTGGCTCGTGCCTGGTGGGCCCCGCCGCTGCGTGTCTGCTTTTTAAATGTATTAAGAGCCAGGTGGCTCTTAATACATTTAAAAGGCAGAACCACAGCAGGGTTAGCTCCCAAGATGGCTCATAATACATTTAAAAAGCAGATGTGCAGTGGAGGGGGGGGGACCAGGAGTGAGCTGGACAGCTGATTCGCGGCTCGCTCCCCATCCCCCTCACTGCACTTCTGCTTTTTGAGTGTATTAAGAGCTGCCTGACTCTTAATACATGTAAAAAGTAGAGGCACAGTGTCTGGGACCGGGCGGAGCCAGGACTCAGTTGATTCCCGGCTCGTACCTGGTCCCCCACTACGCTTCTGCCTCTTTTGCCTCCCTCCCCCTGAGATGATGCTGGGGGGAACTGGCATTTAAGCTGGCTCCCCCATCATCAGTTCCTGCTCTCCCCGTCTTGTAGCTTTTCTCTGATAGAGGCAGGAAGGGGTGTGTGTGGGGGGGTGGGAGGGGAAGTGACAAGTCTAGTCACTGCACAACTGGAGGGGAAGTGACAAGTCTAGTCACTGCACAACTATCAGATAAGCATATGCTTATCATGTAGTCGACTAATTGCTTACATCCCTACTGTGCATCAAGCATTCTTACCTAGCAGGCCATTCTAAGTTCAAGTACCTGTAATTCTTCCCTTTGGTATTTGATGACTAGTAGTATTCCGGGTAAGATAAGACATCTTTCTTAAAATCTAACTGTTTGTTGTAACAGCAAAGCATTTAAGGAAAAATAATTCTCAAACAACAGTCTGCATAAGTGTCTGTTACCTAAAGGCCTACCATCCTCAGATGATGATATCCTTTGCAAGCCTAAATTCTTTAGACAACCCCAGGAGGTGCCTTTGTCTATCTGGTTCCATTAAATAGTTACTCCCTTTCTTGAGAGAGAATCCCTTTTAAAACTCCACTATATATTTCCTTTGCTGTCGTGTTTTCCTAGGCCTTTTCCTTTCCTGGCATTCTCTTAACAGCCCTCAAGTGTTTGCGGTAAAGTGTTTATCATGAGCCATTTTTCCTTTTCTGCTGGCTTTTCCAAACAGCCTCTCTTGTTAAATGAAAATAATGGCAGCAAACATGCCAATAAGGAGGTAAGCATACAGTATTAACAAATTATTGAAGGACAGCCTTTAATCTATCATACCTTGGTCTTTTGGCGTTCCCATTTGAACTGTTCATGCTGCCTTTGACTGGCCAATTGATGTCACCATTGAGCAGTGTTACATTAATCCTTCTCTGTGGATCTAAACACATGGCCTTTGTAGTTTTGTGCAGATCATGCTGGCTTAGAAGGTGAGACTCCAGTTCTGTGGTTCATCATTCCTATAATTCTTGATTAGTAGTTATTCCTGGCTGAGTTCTGCACCACTGCGGAATGCACAGTTTTGCAGAAGTCCCTGTTTCCCCTTCAGAATTTCTGGGTTTCTGGACTCTGTAAAGCCCAGCTTGCAGTGAGTGGAACACCTAGAGTGGTAGAGCTTAGAGGCTGGTTGTACACTCTTTGATTCTTCTTCTTCAAGGAACAGCAAAGAGTGAAGGCCTTTTTTGTGAAGGCCAAGACTGTTAGAGGGTATAAAAAATTAGATAAGTTCCTGGAGGATAGGTCCATCAATGGCTGTTAGTAAGGATGGGAGGGATGGTGTCCTTAGCCTCTGTTTGGCTGAGCCTGGGAATGGGCAACAGTTGATGAATCACTTGATAACCTGGCCACTATTGAAAGACAGGCTACTGGGCTACATGGGCCTTTGGTCTGTCCCAGTATGGCTGTTCTTATGTAAGGATAGGGCTGCATCATGCCATGTCCCCCAGTAAAGAAGTTGGAGGAAACAAAAGGTTCTAGGGGTGCTGGTGTCTGGGGGCTATCTTGCAGCTGGGCTCTGTGGAAAACAGGGTGCTGGTATCTGGGGGGTATCCCACGACTGGGCTCTGTCGGGAGGAGGTGCTGGTGTCTGGGCACCCCACACGGTCCCCTCAGACACCCACAACTGGAACTGTGTTGTTGTAGTGGTTTCTTTAATCTGTTAGTGTTGGGGAATCTTTTTTGCCGTTGTCTGTATTGTTGATAGGTGTTTTGAAATAATAATATGGAGATATACCTATCTCATAGAACTGGAAGGGACCTTGAAAGGTCATCAAGTCCAGTGCCCTGCCTTCACAGCAGGACCAAGTACCATCCCTGACAGATTTTGCCCCAGATCCCTAAATGGCCCCCTTAAGGATTGAACTCACAACGCTGGGTTTAGTAGGCTAATGCTCAAACCACTGAGCTATTCTTCCCATTTTAAAGTTACAAATAAACTGTCACAAATAAATTGAAATAAGAATAATTGAAAATGGAGTGATTATATTGTGTTATTTTGACAAAATATGGAGAATTTATCAGAATTATTAATTTTTTGGCATAGAATTTTTAATTTTTTGTTGCTGAATTCCCCCAGGAGTAATATGGTATGATCCTTCAGGCCTGAACTCTTTCAAAGGCAATCTCTCCATCTTATAAGGTTAGTTATATGACAAGAGCACTATAGGCTTGATTGAAGTAAGTCACCAGAAGAGATAAATGATCTTATAAAAATTGGGGATGTGAATGGATAACCAGATATTCAGTAAACATCACCTTTACTGGGTGAAGCTTATGGAAACTGATTAACCACCACAGGTGAGAGGCTGTTCCAGCCTGGCTGCACCCACTGCACTGTGGCCAAGGCCGGCAGCTGGCTGGGTGGGCCCTTCACCTGAGGGATCTCACTTCATTGGTTAACTGGTTAAACATAATGTTTAACTGGTTAATTGATTACATGGGATTTTGCACCTCTAATAAAAACTGTATGCAGTTATTTTAGAATTCCTTTGGTGCTTTTGCAAAAGCAATAGCGACACCTCAGGAGATATATTCTGTTCCTTAAAGCCATCTTTACAAAGCCTGGAACCTACCCAGTGCCTTCAGCTGCTGACATTTACTGTTTAAACGAAGAGGGCTCTGGATAACTTTATAGTGAGAGAGAATGCATTGACAAAACCACATATTAGTTTTTATTTTTGTCTTCAGCTCAGAGGAGCACATTGTATTATCTGTGAAGCCCTCAAATATATGCCAAGGTTGGTCCTGTTTTGGGAAGCCTTCTGCCAAACAATAGCTGCAGAGTTCTGGCTAGCTTTCTCACTAACTATGAATAGATCCTCCCCATCTCTGGCCACCAGCTTCTTAGTTGCAGTCCCCTTTGGTTGAAGCAGCTACACTCTTTTTTCAACCTATTTTTTAGGAGCATTGGTTTCTGCAAACCTCCCTGCAAGACTTACGAGAACAGGAAGTGATCCGAGAGTAAACCAGGAACATGGAGGGGTAACCGGAGAACAGCACTTTATTTTGTGGATCAGTTATGGATTCCCTAGAAGTGTGGAGCCTTAAGATGACTAATGTCCTTTCTCTTTATAGCTGCAGGGTTAGGAAAGAACTTGTCTAACCACAAGTTTTCATTGGTGGTAAATGAAGACAACAAGCAATCTCTGTTCATTGATCAAGGATGAATAATATTAATACAGTTTTAGAGACTTTTGGTGCATCTTTGGGTGCATTGCCCCAAGTCGAGGTATCCTTGAGTACCTAGAACTTCATATAAATCAATTTCTAAGTGTAGGCCTCTCCTGCAGTTCCCTGTTTGTGTCTTCTAGATGATAAAATGTCTGGGCTGACATCCCTGCAAAACATTGGTAGTATCCTTGAACTTTAGTGACAATTCCTGTACTTTTCAAAGTGTTGTCTAACCAAAGCTCTGGTATCCATTTTAAGTACATGATTTGCACTGCTTTCCAGAACATTTCTTTATGAGTAATTCATGCACTCCAGTCCCCCTTCAACATTGCTTCTGAAAGATTCCATATCCTACAAAACATCTTTCTAACCAACCACACCATCTCCCCCCAAGGTACCTACCAAAATCCTGTATAACTCATAGCATCTCCCCAGCTGTTACTATATATGAAAAAAGAGAGTAACGTAGTGTTTTTGAATAAGGATTCTTAACAAAGAAAAGTGAAGGTGGGTTGGTGAGAGGAGGAAGTTTCATACTCGCTGCATGAAATAGACAATATTTCCTGAAACAGGAGATACTAACCTCAAAGAATTTAAAATAAAACATTCATTTTATTATTTTTTAAAAAGGGGGAAAAGGGGAGAAAAAATAGTAGAATAGTCAGTCTTTTTATTCTAAGTGCAGATGAAATTGATTAAACCTTAAAAACTCGCCTCAGTCCACCCGGTTTATTAATTGAAGAATTTCCTCTTCCCCAGAATGGGAAGTGCACATTAAAACAGAGCTTTGCCCCTGAGTAGCAATGATACTTGAGAACGGCACATTTTCTACAATCCTATTTTTCTCTTCTGTGCTAGAGGAAATCCTAACATGGTAAAAAGCATATTTAAAAAAAAATGTTTAAGGAAGTCCGCTTTCATTTCCTTGTAAAGCATGAAATCAAATTATAGCCCGTGGCCTACAATTATTTTATTTCTGCATTTCAAATTCCATTTTCTGCTTCCTTTCACTGCCTGTGAACAGGAGTTGTACTGTTTGCGCAAAGTCAGCTAAAAAGATTACCACAAACAGAAAAAAGGACACAGTAGCTTAAAGAAGCAAGGAGTCAGAATCCATACTTATGTTCTATGCTCACGTGGCATACAAAAATCTCTTCACTAGTTCACACTCAGGCCCAGCCCCTTTTCCTCTCTCCTCCCCTTCTACCTCACGGTGCAGATTAGAGAAATATTGCTGTGTTAGGAGTCAAGTCATCTGTAGTTTTATATTGATAGAGATTGGAGCAAAAGACTGATTTGGCATGATATTAAGCTGTTGCCTGCTGAAATAAAAAACCCTCTATTTTTCTTGGTTTTCGCCTGTTTGAAAAAATAGCTGAAATTCTCTCTGTTAGTAGCTGGAAATACTTTTTGGTTCACCCTTTCACCCATACTAAAATTGCAAGTCAGGTTAATGTATGGCGTTTATAATCCAGTTGTTCTAAAAATGTGTATTGTGTAATGGTAATAAACTTTTAGAATTAAAAGATTAAAAAGAAAGGCCTAAATGATTTTCTAGATATAATCCTGCCCTTGCTACCCTACTTAAAACAATATATAACTGATGTGCAATGGAGAGAACTGATTTGGACAAACTGGAGAAATGGTCTGAGGTAAATAGGATGAAGTTTAATAAGGACAAATGCAAAGTACTCCACTTAGGGAGGAATAATCAGTTTCACACATACAGAATGGAAAGTGATTGTCTAGGAAGGAGTGCTGCTGAAGGGGACCTAGAGGTCACAGTGGACATAAGCTAAATAGGAGTCAACAGTGAGACATAGTTGCAAAAAAAGAAAACATGATTCTGGGATGCATTAACAGGACTGTTGTGAGACAGCATGCGAAGTCATTCTTCTGCTCTACTCTGCACTGATTAGGCCTCAATTGCGTATTGTGTCCAGTTCTGGGCACCACATTTCAAGAAAGATGTGGAGAAATTGGAGAAGGTCCAGAGAAGAGCAACCAAAATTATTAAAGGTCTAGAAAACATGAGCTATGAAGGAGGGCTGAATTGGGCTTGTTTAGTTTGGAAAAGAGAAGACTGGTAGGGGACATGGTAGCGGTTTTCAGATATCTAAAAGGGTGTCACAGGGAGGAGAGGGGAAAATTTGTTCTCCTTAGCCTCTGATGATATGACAACATTCAATGGGCTTAAACTGCAGCAAGGGAGATTTAGGTTGGACATTAGGAAAAACTTCCTGTCAGAGTAGTTAAAACACTGGAATAAATTGCTTAGGGAGGTTGTGGAATCTCCATCACTGGAGGTATGTAAGAGCAGGTTAAACAGAAATCTATCAGGGATGATGTAGACCAGGACTGAGCAAAATATGGCCTGGGGGCCAGATCCGGCCTGGCAAGCCACTGGATCCGGCCCATGGACCACCCTGCTGGGACCCTCAGGCATACAGCTGTGCAGTTTAAAGCTCAGTCTGTGCATCTCTCTGCTCTGCAAGAAGGGGGAGGCTTCCTGTGATCTCCCCACCCTCAGCCCAGTTCTCAGCTCCTATTGGCCAGAAACAGCTGGCTTATCGGTTAATTCTTTCGACTACATGCATTTCCCTCCCTTGGTGCCTCCATGTCAGAGGCAGCAAGTGGGGGAAGCGGGAGCCAGTGCCTGTGGGCGGTTGGCTTCTAAGCCAACTCCCCACATGCACCGGATCTGCTTGCCCCTCTGACTCCTGTGCTGCTGCTGCCTCTTTTATAGAGGCAGCAGCAGGGAAGGGGGAGGATAGGAGATGCTGCTGCAAAGCAGCCTCTGTCCACGGCAGGCCCAGGCCTGCCACAGACAGAGCCTGCTCTCTGGCAGCAGCCCCTGTCCATAGGAGGTCTGAGCTCCCTGCGAACAGAGGCTGCTCCATCCTATGTATCAGAGGCAGCAGGCGGGAGCCAGTCCATGTGGGGAGCTGGTTTTTAAACTGGTTCCCCTTGTGGACCAGCTCCCGCCTGTCACTTCATGCCACTGCCTCTGATAGAGAGGCAATAACGCATAGTGGCAGGGGGCTCCCCAGGAGTGGAACCGGAGTACTCTGGCTGCCGGCCCCACCCCTGGGCACTATCGAATAGTCACGTAATCACTAAAATTTTATGCAGTTACATAACTATTCAATTACACGCTATCTAACATCCCTAGCATGTAAAGCAAGGGTACATGAAGTGAGGTGCATACTGATTACACACTACGTTAACTGCGAGAGCCGTGCACTTCCACTGCATCAAGCAAAGGGCAGTTACCATTCAGTTGGCACATCTTGCACATTCTAGGTATACAAGCACAGTTAGCAAAACTATCTTATCCCGGGAGACCATCTTGGTTATGACAATCTTGCAGCCCACTGAGATAAGAGGGTTACTCATGCAGTCCACTCACTAGTCCAGGTTGCCCATCACTGGCATATGTAGTTAAGACCTGTATGGTTTTGCTCCTTGAGAGAGATGGGTTGTAATTCAGTAGAATTCAAAAAGACTGATCCGTATGTTTGTGCACGAAACAGAGTACAGTTACTATAGACTTGATCTTCACAGCATTCTGCAACAAATTTGTATTTAAGAAATGTAGCTTTATTTCTGCTCTAGCATCTTTGTCTAGGAATGCAAAGCACCAGCATATAGAAGTTGTAAGGACTGGACTTCAGCCTTCCCCTTCCTTTATACTACATTACAAAAAACCAGCTAACTCATTGTTTTGTTATAGCAGGGTTGCAATCAATTCCAGTGTACTATTTTCAAACTTAATTAGTTTAAACATGTGTTTTATTGGGGGTGGATTGTGCTGGCTGCCAGGTTTAAGTAACTATTTAATTCTTTCTTTTCTGGTCTCTTGTAGGGATGTAAGTGAGTAGTCGACTACTCAACTACCCGATAAGCATAAGCTTATGAGGTAGTCAAGTGGGGTACTCTACTACTGCATGAGAGGCAGCAAGGGGGTGGGAGCTGGCTTAAAAGCTGGTTCTCTCCACCACTGTCTCCATGGTGCTGCTCCTCCCCTCCCTGCTGCAGGCGGGGGGATGAGGAGGCTGCTCTGGCAGCAGCCCCTGTCCATGGGGGGGGTCCCAGCGGGGAGCTCCCCCCCACTTCCCCCGCCGACAGGAGCTGCTGCCACCAAGCCACCCCAGTTCACATTGGCCCAGGCTGGCTGTGGGCAGAGGCTGCTGAAGCAGCTTCTGTTCACGTCAACTAGGGCTGGCTGTGGACAGGGGCTGCTGCTGGAATAGCTCCTTACTGTGACCGGCCTGGGCTTCCACAAACAGGGGCTGCTGGACCCGGTGTGAGCTGGGAATGAGCAGTCCCGACTTGCGCCAGCCAGTTCTGTACTGCTGTGGCTCTTCATTTTAAATGTACAAATGTTTTTCTTGTGTAGCCAGGCTCTTATAACATTTAAAATGCAGAACCACAGCCTGGATGGCTCCCAGAGCTGGTGCGACCTGGGGCTGCTCAGTGCAGGCTACAGCTGGTTCCGGAAGGTACCCCTTGCTGCGGCTCTGCAGAGCAGCCCTTATCAACTAATTATGTAGTCAATACACATTGTATTGACTACACAGGGCTACTCAACATGCGGCCTGTGGTCCGTTTGTTTGTGGCCCGCGGTGTGGTTTGGGTTTACGCGGGGCTGAACACGTGGCCCACGGGTGGGAGCCAAAACAAAAAAGTAGTCCATAGAATGGTCTTCTATTGATATGCATTTTGGTAGTTAAATTCCTGAACTGTCATTGCTCATTAAAAGTGCTGTCATATAGGTAGAAGTTGGGTAAATATTGCATTTTATTAATAACAGCAGAACTGACTTAAATGGGGTCTGCATGTTGTGTTGTCTTGCCCTAGTCTTTGTATTCATGCCTGTCAGTGTGAAAGAAGCTATTTGCATATATATGTGCATGCATATGCAACCACACTTAAGTTGCGGCCCTCGGCATGTGCTGTGAATATTGCTGGGGCCCCGGGGCTTCTAAAGTTGAGTAGCCCTGGACTACATGATTAGCCAAATAACTGCTCTTTAGTATCTTTAGTCTCTTGCGGCAGGGATGCTTAGAACCCTGAATGGGATTTCCTTTTTATTCACAATATATGTCCAAAGAAGTTACGATAAACAAAATAAATTAATAGATAAATGAGAAGAGAGAAATTCAGTTTGGTTTTTAAGATACAGATCTTTTTTATAAGAATCTAAAAAACCCACAAGGATATTTTGACATTGTCATTTTTGAAGTAGGTCATATATTTGGCTTATTAACCTTGACACTGTCCCTTCAAGAGATGTAGTTGATATCTATGCAGAGTTGTTTCAGAGTGATATGGGTTAAGTGCGTCTCGTACTATCTCAACTAGTGGAAATTTTATTGTGGTTTACCAAGCAGTGCTGTTGCCTATCAATCATGAGGATGCCTTTCTGGTAAGGCACTGAAATAGTGCCATGTTGGGCAAGAAGTAGACAGATAGGAGTCTTAGCTTGCATCATGTGTGGGATGCACAAATAAATCAAGTTATCAGATAATGGTCCCTGCTGACTGTGGAGTCCACTCTAATATCTGGCCACTAGTTGACTGCTGGCTTTCAGGGTCTCTCTGGTTGATATCTTTGGATAAGTACTCATGCTCCAAGTGATGGCAATCATAAATTGTTACTTTTTTGCCAGCTCTTCAGGTTTCTCCAAACTTGTAAAGTAATTTAAAAATGTCCTTAGGAAAATGAAAGTGGGGATCAGATAATTTGTATCTCTGAGGGATTTTTAAGAATGGTCCTCATTTTCAGAGCATCTCTAAGCAGTTTCCTGTCAATCTGATGATTATAGATGAATACCACTGCGTTCAAGTTTAGCTTCTATTATTTTACTTTTTTTCCTCTCTGATGCTTTGTTGCTAGCCCTTAGTTGCTTTTTTTATCATCTCTGGCTGTCATCACAGAATTTTTTCACTATTTATCTTCATTGTCAGTTATTTTTCCTGACTTAGTAAATGTCTAAGTAAATGTTGCTTTATGTTGTTCTTGTTTATCCAATTTCTTATCTTGCAACATAATTCCCATCTTTTGCCACTGCCCTGTACGTCTTTAGGTGACAACTAGTTTGTTTCATTTTTCTTATTAGTGATCCATGTCTTTGACTGTTGTCATCACCAGAAGGATATGCTCTAATAGTTGACTTACCATGTTCAGGCCAAGTGGAAAATTACTTCAGAAAGCTTTTTTGATATCTTTCTGAGTGTGCTTCAGCGTTTCTTTCAGAAAGTAATGGATGAAACAGTAAATGGAAGGCTGTATGCTTGTTCTGGAACAGATCTCTTGATTTCCTATGCTTGATTTGATAATTGATATCCCCAGTATAGTCACTGATGTTTCCATATATGTATCTTGGTCTTCTGCATATGTCTGCTTCATTGAGGTTAATCTGAAGTCCCATTTGCCTGTGTATGTAGTTTTGAAGAACTCTCTCATCTCTTTTACATCGTATCTCTTATCTATGTAGGACAATATCCTATGAACAGCTAAAACAGTTCAGCTACTCTTTTTTCCTTTCCCCACAGAGCCTGTGGAAGATGTTCTCTCAACAAATCATTCAGGTTTTGGATGAGATATCATCACCTTGTTTTATTCCTGTAATTGTTTTTGATGTCCACATTGCTATGGACACTGCTATGGCAATGATAATGTTTTCAATATCTGAATTAAAAGCTTTCTTCCACTCTGATTATATACATGGCAGTATATATGTAGGTTCATCCTTACTTGTATTTTTCCTATGTTGAAGTCCTGAGATATAGTAGAAAATAACACAAACGTTTCAGTTATTTTTGTTGACTTCAATTCAGAATTGTGGCGAGTTAAGTTGCTTAATGTTTTGAAGACTGAATGCAAAGCACCAGCATGTAGGAGTTGTTGGGACTGGTCTTCAGCCTTCCACTTTCTTTATACTACACTAAAAGATTTACCCAGCATTGCTTGGGTCCGTAACTCAATATTGGTTTTATGGAAAATAAAATGAAAATGAACATGCTTCATGTACATGCTCTATGGTGGGGCTGGGGAAAAGGGGTTCACCATGCAGGCTGCCCCAGGGGGAGAGAACTACCCAGCCCTCTTTCACTGCAGCAGCTTGGGGCAACATGACAAATGCCTGTCAATGGTTGCTGCAGGTACAGTGGACACAACTGGGGGAAGAGTGCATGTTCTCTGACTCTGGCAGGTCCAAGTTCTTCTGCCCCCTGTGCTCCCCAGACAGAGTGAGGAATGCAGCAAACTCTGCACTTTCCCCTTGCTTCCTAACAAGGGGAACAGCCAACAATGTTCCCATATACATTTTGGGGGAAAGGGGAGCTTTAGCCTTCTTGCTCTCCCTAAAATGCACTTAGGAAGTGGGAGGTGAAGGGGGGGGGGGGAAGGCCGCCAGCCCTTTTCACCTACCTTGTTGTTCTGTCTCTTTTTCTGTATGGTTTTATGAGAAGCAATCCCATGCCAGGCACATCCCATTTTCCTGGCACAACCAAAACTTTACCTTGCTTTAAGGTATGGTAAGAGGAAGCTGTATAGCATTTGGTGGTTCTAGCTCTTACCATTCAGGAGGAGTTCTTGAACAAACAAACTCACTCTCTCAGATATAACTATGCATTGTTTTGTTATAATAGGATTGGAATCAAGTCCAGTGTAATATTTTTTCAAACTTAATTAGTATTAAAATTTGTTTCATGGGGGTGGATTGTACTGACTGCCAGGTTTAAGTAACTGTTTAATTCTCTTTGTTTTCTAGTACCTTTAACCTGTAAACATGAGGCTTTGACATGTCCTTATTACCTGTAATAGATTTTTTTAAAAACGGTACCGACATTCAGTGAGTTTACCTCTTTCCAGTATATGCAGTTAGTAACTTTGCCATTTTTTGCTCCAAGTGGACTTCTGATTTTCATGATAAGTCTGGCTATTATATTCATCTCCTGTGCATCTTACCTGACTTTTCCGGAGTACTCTACCCCAGTAGTTCTACAACTATGATCCATGGACTGCAAGTGATCTAAGTAGCCCTCCTACAGAATGAAACCAAATTGAGAACTAAGCAGAGGAGGACTAGGGAATGGAGAACAGAGGTGGATCAGTGAAAAGATCTGTTCCTTTTGTAGTCCATCCAAAGGGTGGGGAAAATTGAAAAACGGTTATTTCATTAGTGATAATATGATGATTCCCAATGGGCCCATCAGCCTTAAGAACCACATTTTGTTAAGGACTGTACAAACATGTATGAAGAAGACACGATCAATGCCTTGAGGAGCCTGCAGTTTAAATAAGTATGTTGGGATCTCCATCTTCCCTTTTGTTCCATGATTGCAATGAAGATGTTGATGCTTGCTATTCTATGGTACTCTGCCAAGTTGTGTGAACTGTCCTTTGTTTTTGGTATATTTTCTTTTACACATTATTGCTATAATTATATAATATTTATTTATTGCCTTAACTGATCCTAGTTGATATGCTATGCACTACATGAAACATACAGAAGATAAGGTTGCTGCTCCATAGAGTTTACAGTATAATAAGATTAACAAACCTTTACCATGTATCAGAGGGGTAGCTGTGTTAGTCTGGATCTGCAAAAGCGACAAGGAGTCCTGTGGCACCTTATAGACCAACAGATGTATTGGAGCGTAAGCTTTCGTGGGCTTATGCATGTCACATGCATCTGACGGAGTGGGTCTTTGCTCATGAAAGCTTACGCTCCAATACATCTGTTGGTCTATAAGGTGCCACAGGACTCCTTGTCACTTTTGCAAATCTTTACCATGTGTGTATAATTACATTTTTATCAGGAATGTCTTGGATCATTATGCCATTTCTCCGATGTCTTATATTAGTTGTCTCCTTGGGTTATTCTCTTATCCTTCCCTTACACTCCTTTTAAATTGTTTCTAGTAGACATTCTGCACTTATTTGGACTGATCTTGTCAGTCGTTTCATTTCTATTAATATTTGTTATTTGTATTGTTGTAGTGTCTAGGAATCACTATTAGGACTGCATTGTGCTAGGTGCTGTTCATGTATGCAATGGAAAGATGTTCCAGTTCCAAAGAGCCACTTCTAGAATAAAGCCAGATACAAAGAAGTTGTTTATACTTACAGTATTCTCCTAACAAACAAACAGGGAAACAAAAGCTGTGTGTATTTATCTTTGATTAAAATCTTATATAAAAATATTATACGCAGATCTGGCCTTTGGATGCCTGATAGTTGCCTTTTGTCCCTTTGTGTTATAAAGGTTGTGCAACAGGGAGCTAATGAATTTCACATTTATCTTAACTATTGGGAAAAACCTAAACAATTCTTCTTGGATCTTGTTGTTTCCATGCTTCAGCTGTCATCTGGGCAACATTTACTTATTTAATTTTTTTAGTTCTCCCCATGAAAGTTGTTGGTTTATATTTGATGCAATTATTTTTATTTCATATTTTGACTATGGTGCTACTTTTGGTTTCTTAAATAAAGTTCAGCAGAAGCCTTAGTGAGCCTTCAATTTTAAGAGCTTCATACTAAAAAAAAAAAAAAAAAAAGAAATCTGGAGTTGAAATGCATAAAAATTACAATGAATGGCACATATAACGTTTGCTTATAATAAAGTTATTGAAAGAAACTAATAAAATGTCATTAAAGCTGCAACATAAACTAACATTTGTATAGGCACTACATATGAAGGCTGCAATGTAATTATTATCTTTAGTCAGTAAACTTAGATATTGTAGTACATATGGTGTGAAATTAGCTACTATTCTCAATGGCAAGATTCTGATCTGTTACCTGGGTTAAATCTGGAGAAACTGAGATGAAAAATTTGGCCTCAAGTGTCTCTCTAGACTCATATTTACCGAGTCATAGTAATTCATTGGAAGAAAGTGAGCTAAAACATACATTGCAACCATCATTACTTTAATAGTTATATGTCTTGAATATTATTATAGCTAATAATGGTAAAATCAGCCAAAAAGTTAAGGTTAATGGTTCATTCATATCAACAGCTATTGGCAACGTAAGAATATCTGCACAATGAATCTTAGTACAACGTCGGTTTCATTACAGTTGTAAAAACAAACCCTGTTGCATGTGCATAGAACTAGTGTTTTAATTCAAATATCAACTAATTTAAAATATTTCCCCACTTAAAGTAACAAGACTTGTTCACATTCAGAACGATTTTACTGTATACTTTTTCTTCTAATTAAACTTAAGCCATTTTAGTATGGAGTTTAGTACCTCATAGCCTCCTCCTGTTCGCTCAAAATGAGGTTTAATGCTATTTTGTACTGTAATTAGAAACTGTTTAAAGGAGTTGAACAATTTCTGCAATAACAAAAACAGAAAATGCATTTGGAGGGATAACACGCATGTTAATCTTGCCCTGTGAACTTTTTGAATTGATTGAGATGCTGCATGAGAAGATTCTTTGCTAACTATTCTGCTATGATGATAATCCTGCTGTAGCTTTAAAGGAGTCTTCATTCAGAGAGATGAAGAGATTTGATAGGTTGAAAATAATTTATAATTGTCAATTTTTGCTGATGCAATTCCCACCCACTCACTCGTACTTTGAAATCACTGTCAGGATGATTTTCTATTCTGAGTTCATGGGAATTACATAAACGAGGTACTGTAGTCTGTTTCCATGTGATGGCTTCCATGGAAAAGCTTAAGCAAAAAAAGTGTGTGTGGGGGGCAGGGAAAATGAATAATTACGTTAATTTCTTATTTTTAACAAAAGTTTCAGGAAAATATTAGCACTATAAATAGGAAACCAGGGTACTGTAAATAATGACCCTGTATTTGTCATGTTCCTTTTAACATTTTGTTATTTCTGAAAGATGTTTTGTAGATCACTGCAACTCTTTACTAGTTTAGCTTTAGGCCTTTACCTTTTTAGATTGTGCTTTGCTATAAGGTCTGTTGCCCATGCCTTTCTAGTACTTCATTTACAACATGCTACTCTGAAACAGCTGCTGGATATGTGAGTGGCATTGGTGCACATCTTTGGTTGCTGATCAGTTATGTGTATCAATATACTAGCAGGAAAGAGATAGAAGGGTCCTGGATATATGCAGAGTATGGTCCAGAGCTCTCTAGCCATCTCCGAAAACCCATTTAGTCAATAATGGGAATCTTCACTTAGTGATATTTAGAACTTGTGATAATGCTACTAATACAAATTAGAGGAAAATGAGGCCATGAGAATGGTAGATAATTTTAGACTAAAACTGAATTACATCCCTCTTGGTGAAGGAGTAGGGATGTGGGAAACCTGCCTGTATTTGTTCAGCTGTTGCAGAGATCTGAAGTTCACATACTGTACATGCTTTAATTCAAGGCAGAATGACAATATACTGTGGTGTTTAATCAAGTCTCTCAACTTCAGAAAGGCATATAAATCAAGTGACTTAAAAAACTTCTTTTAATATAGTTAGAATTATTCAAATGACCATTTGGCAGTTTGAATGTTAGTATTCTTGAGAGAGCACTTCCTGCTATGCCAAGTTTTCGACATGGTCAGAAGAGAATGAAAGTCAGCTCTCGTTAATTAAAGGACAGAATGTTTCCTAAATTTCCCTCTTGTTCAGAGGTATCCTGTTAATGCAGCTATTCCTGTACAACAGTCCAAAACTATTAGCCAATCTTATCATTGAAAATTGAGTAATGATAATCTTTGTAAAATCATGTAACTCATTCAGCTTTGACTCCTCAGATTTTTTTGCTTCTCATCATCCAAACACAAAACTACTATTGTCAGCATGTAGAAGAGGGAATGAACAAGATACTTATCTCTGCAGGGTTTATTTCTTCACCTTAGTGGTAATGTGGTTGCAATTTTTCTCTCTTAGTTTTTGGCTGATGCTCCCCAGAATGTTGCTCCAGAAAGCTCCAAAAGAGATCTTGAAAAGGGAAAATTAACCCATTTGAAGGTTCCCAGTTGATCTTTGTGACAGTCAATCTTACAGTTAATCTTTAGAGACTAACAAAACGTGTTGGGGTGTGTCTACACAGCACCCTGAACTCGAAATAGATACACAATTTGTGCTATGCAAATTGCATATCTTATTTTGAATCTATTTCGAAATAGCTTATTTTGAAATTTGGCGTGTCTACACACTGCCAAATTTTGAAATAACATGCTATTTTGAGCCATCCCTTCACCCTCGTGCAATGAGGTTTACCAGGATGCTGAAGTAGCACTCCCGTTATTTCGAAAAATATTTCAAAATGACGAGCAGCTTGTGTAGACGTGGGGTAGCTATTTTAGGATACCTCCGGTATCCCAAAATAGCCATATAATGTAGATGTACCCTTAGTCTCTAAGGTGCTGCAACACTATTAATTGTTTAAGTTTTTCCAGACTAACTTGGCTACCCCTCTGAAGCTTGTCACAGTTGTAATCCATATTTAAATACCTATATAAAATTGGCTTTATTTTCAGAGGTGCTGAATACACATGCAGCTCCCTTGATATCATTGTTTAAATGCCCCAACCCAGTATTTTTATTTCAAATCTTTCAAGATTTCATGAGGGGAAGGTGGCAAATATTTTTTCTGCGTTTTTACATGAATACTATCAGTATTTCTGAACTTTCAAGCTCCTAAAAGTGTGCAAGCAAATGGAAACATTTTCCTTAGTGCTTTTGTTCTGTTTAAATTAAACTTAATTTACCACTTTGTTTTTACTGTGATTCTTATGGAGCCTAGGACCTATGTGACTTTCATTTTCGTCTTTATGTAGTAGCACCCTTAAAAATGTCAATATAGATCTGCAAAGAGAGTTTAATCTCTTTTAGGTTTGTCTTCAAACAAATAATGAAACATTGATTACAACCAAAAGAGGCTTTCTACAGAGAAATAATCATGTTAGTAATTGTGGAAAGATCTAATGTAGACTCAGTATTATACTCCTTCAGTAAATAAAGTACGTTAAGTTCCTGAAAATTAGCCCGTGTTATGTCTCATTTCAGTAATCTTTGCAATGTGTTTACTTTTGCAGCAGCATGAAATGTCTAACTCTGTTGCCCTCTGTGGTGTATGACCCAGTGTAAACAGTTTATATATGATCTCATTATAGTATATTAATCTCTGTTTACAGTGTGTTACTGAATTGAGATGTCTTATGTTTGTGTCACAGCACAGATCAGTTTTATAACAAATATATTGCCCAAGTCTTTAATGTGAGGCTGTCACTAAGGTGAAAAAGGTAAACTTTTTAGTCTAACAACCTTGGATTTCATTGTGTAGCTGTAATTATATTCTGTCTTGAAATTCCTTAAATTTTCAAATAGCATTGAATACAAACATGCTTTGGATTTTTCACCCCATGTTTTATTTGTGAGTGTATGTATCTGTACATTTTGGGCAGTGTTTACAGAAACACAGTTTGGAAAGAGGGTCTCTAATTTTTTATACAGGTATGATATTGACATGGATTTCTCTTTCAGGTGCCCAGATTATTGATTTGATGATGCTGGTAATAGATGTGACAAAAGGGATGCAGACTCAGTCAGCAGAGTGCTTGGTGATTGGGCAAATCGCCTGCCAGAAGATGGTGGTAGTTTTGAACAAAATAGACCTTCTTCCAGAGGGAAAGAGACAAGCTGCCATTGAGAAGATGACCAAGAAAATGCAGAAGACTCTGGAAAATACAAAGTAAGTTACCAAAAATGTTCTTTTAACATAATAAAACTTATTGTACACCTACCTACCCCTCAGAGGTGCTTCTGCATGCACCTTAGTTAGATCTTTTGCTTGATGTGGTGATTTTTTTTTTTTTTTTTTTTTTTTTTTTTTTTTTTTGTGCCTAGTTTGAGACAACTCCAGAGTGTGGGTGCTCATTTGCCTTGCATTGACCATAGCTAGCTGACATATTTTTAAATGCAGCCGTTTATTTACATGAGGTGCTAAGTGGTGTTTTTAAAGTGGCATTTAAGAAGTGTGTATTAACACATTTCAGTTTCTCAGGCTATGTCTTCACTGCGAGTTCTTCCGGCAGAAAATATGCTAATGAGGGACTCATTAGCAACCTCATTAGCATATTTTCTGCTGTTTCTTTTTGTGCAATGGGTTTTTGCGCAAAAAGTAGTGTGTGTGCATGCGTGCGCGCAAAAATCCCATTTTGCGCAAGATCATTATGCCTGTCCCGGAGACCGGGGGCTTTCTGCGCAAAAAAAACAAGTCCACACTACTTCTTTTTGCGCAAAAACCCCTTCTGCAAAAAGAAATGGCAGATAATATGCTAATGAGATCATGACTCATGCTAATGAGTCCCTCATTAGCATATTTTCTGCTGGAAGAACTTGCAGTGAAAACGTAGCCTCAGTGTACACAAGTCTCAGAGGTGTAGCCATGTTAGTCTGTAACTAAAGAAACAATGGTCATGTAGCACCTGAGAGACTAACAAACATGTATAAATAGTATTATGAGCTTTCGTGGGCATAACCTACTAGTGCTAAGGTGCTACAGGACCATTATTTTTTTTTTTTAGTTTTTTCAGTGTAGACAAGGATGTTGTGAGTTCTGTGCTATTCTTTTGGATTAATTTGCATCACTTTCCTTGTTGTGTGCTCCAGCTGCTCATTGTGGTCACTAAAGATTTCTTGGTGCCTGCTTGGTTCCTAAAGCCATTCCACCAATAAGGGGACTATATCTGAGGTGCTGTACCTATGCTGGTCTAACCCTATAGTGCAGACTCAGACTTCAGTGACAAAAGGGATTTTTCTGTTACTGCAGGAACACAACCTCTCTGATGTAACCGCGTTGATGGACACACTCATCTGTTGATCTAGCTTCATCTACAATGGGGTATGGTCTGCATAGCTGCTCAGGGGTGTGGATTTTTCACACCTATGAGCACCATATGCTACTTGGCCCTAAGTTTGAAATGTACAGTAGGGTTCAGTGTATAAATGAAGATAGTTAAGTGATTTAAAGGCTGTCTTTGAATTCAGCTCAGATAAAACACAACAAAGGTAAAATTTCCTGGGTTTAAAAAAAATCTGTCCTTTGATGTACAGAGCTGTAACACGTCTTGCAATCCAGGAAACTCATCAGCTATAGAGAGAAGGAGGAAAAGTTAGGCTCTTTCCTGAATCAAAGGTGAGAAGTGATTGGTCTTAATGGGAAAAAGTCAGGTGACTGATGGATTAAGTGAGAATATGGAAGATGTGTTTGAGATTGGGATTATCAGTTTGGTGCAATAAAAATAATACTTTTGAATAAAGTGTTGAGTGTTTTTTTTGAGATCCTTGAATACAAGTGTAGCCTCTTAACGCTCCTGGGGGCCAGGCTGTAAGGCACTATCTCCTTTTTATAGATAAGGAAATTGAAACACAGATAGGTAAAGTGTGTTGTCCATGGTCATGCTCTGGAAAGAATTCTGACTTGTACTTAACCTAACGGCTAAATCATATTTGATCCCAATGGCAGGTGTAAGAGCAGAAATAGATTGGACATTTGAAGGTGAGGGTTTTACCAGTGCTAGAGGAGTCAGCAGAGTTTGGTTGTATAAGTCACCTCATATTTAATTTATTTTTGATGGCAGGATAGTGTCTGCATTCAGTTGAACAATCTAAAAAAATCTTACTTTTTATCAGCTTCTCTGTTCTTTAGTCTGTTTCCTTTTGATCAGTACAGCGTAGAGGTCACTAAAATGTAGTATCCTTTCTGTTTATAGTACAGACACAAAAATCTGCAACTTGTGACTCTTCTTTATAGTTGTTGATGGAGGGCAAATAAATATAAAACAGCTTACTATTTTTATTTCTTTTGGTGGGTGTACATACCTGTAATTTGGTCTGAGATTGCTTAAACTTTATAATCCCCACCATACCAAATACATATGAGTTTTTCTTAGCTGTACATTTTTGTTAATAAAGTTCATTAATCAGATAAAATGATCACACTTAGATAGCTGTTGCATAAGTATTCAGATTTGTTACTCCTAACTGAAATGGTTGTCAGACTGCAAAAAATGAACAACTTAAACATAAAGGTTTAATTTTATCTGATAGTTTTTCTCCAATTTTATTTACTTACTAGAAAGGTTGACCTACTGCACATCTCTTATCTTGAAACAGAAATGAAAATAATATTGCAATTTTTACATATTTCTTATCTGTGAAACAGTTCTCTTTGGTACAAATAAGTTAAATTTGAGAGAGAAAAAATGATTTATAATAGTTTATCTTTGCAAACCGATCAAATGTTAACAAAATGACAAAATAAAGATTCATTTAATTTTCCCTGAATGGAGATCATTACTCCTGCATGACACTCAAGTCATAGGTTAGAGTTTCAGATAGGGATGCGAAAGGTTAACCAGTAATCATCACCCTTAATGGGTGATGCTTACAGGTTCTGATTAAGCGGGGTGGGGGGAAGGAGTTGGAGCAGCTCCCCACCCCTACTGTGAGAATATACTGCAAATAAAGAGATAAAATTACTTTTCTAGTGAGCTATTGTATGAGGGTCAACACCTAATTGTCTGTGGAGTTCAGGTGTGATCAGCCTTGTATTCAGAAAGCTAAAATTTATAAATATATTGCAAGGAAAGTAGTGTGTAGGGACTTCCCTACACCGAACCCACGTAAACCTAGAGCCATGCAAATCCGCAGATAATCACAAGTATCTGCATCCGTAGATGCGGATGCAGCTATCCATAGCTCATTTTTGTGGATGCAAATGTTGTATATAGAATCCTTCAAATTTGCAGATATCTGCGGATGTGGATGCAGTTAGTCGTGACATATTTTTGTGGATGTAAATGCGCTAGGCATTTTGAGAACGTAAGAAATGTCCCATCAGCCACCTCTTTGCTTCCCAGCCCTCTTGGGTCTTTTGACTCACTTTTGTGCCATTTAAATGAAAGTCCTTGCTGCACACTCCTGTATCTGCTCTGAGAAATCATGGAACCCAGACTTCTCTCTCATGGTGTGTTCAATGAACTGAGTACATCACACATTGCAGCAGAGCTAATTATGCACTTAGTGTCAGAGGAAGATGATTTGGATGTGAACGATGTGAGTGACAGGGACAGCAGCAAAGTGACATTGCATTGGGCTGTCACAGAGCAGCAGTGTAGAGTAGAGCATCACTTTTGGGCTAGGAAACCAGCACTGAGTGGTGGGATCACATTGTCATGCGGGCATGGGATGAAAAGCAGAACTTGAGGATGTGTAAAGCAACCTTCCTGGAGCTATGTGCTGAGCTGGTCCCTGAACTGTGGTGCAAGGACACCCAAATCAGAGCTGCTTGAAAGGTAGAGAAGGATGTTGTGATTGCTTTGTGGAAGTTGGCAATTCCCAATTGCTACTTTTAAGTTGCAAATCAATTTGGAGAGAAGAAATCGACCATTGGGGCAGTATTTATACAGGTGGCAATAAATCATATTTTGCTGCATAGGACTGTGACTCTGGGAAATGTGGATGACATAGTGGCTGACTTTGCTGGGATGGGTTTTCCAAACTGTGGCGGGGCAATCAGTGCCACAGAATACCACAGTTGAAAGGCATATTTCTCAGTGGTGCTTCAGATGTTTGTGGATCACTGTGGGCGGTTCACAAACATAAATGCGAGGTGACCTGGAAGGGTGCATGATAAGGATGTGAAAGGTTAACCTGTTAAACCCTTAATGGATGATGCTTACTGGTTCCAGTTAACTGGTGGGGGCTGGAGGAGCTCCATGCTTGCCATAGACAGGGGCTGCTCCATCCCCAGTGGGGCACCCACTGCAGACAGGGGCCTGCTGCAGTCATCCAGAGCAGTCCCTGCCTGCAACATGCCTGGGCCTGCCATGGATAGGACCAGGTTTAAGCAGCCCCTGTCTGCGGTGGGGGCGTGCTCCAGCCCAGCCTGGGTTGGGGAGGCTGTTTCAGCCGAGCAGGGCTGGAGCGGCCTTCGTGCCCCCTTTTAGTTAACCAGTTAAACATCATGTTTAACTGGTTAACTAGTTAAATGGGATTTTACATCCCTAGCACATGATGCACACATCTTCAGGAACATTGGGCTATACAGAAAGCTGCAGGCTGGGACTTTCTTTCCAGACCAGAAAATTACAGAGGAGGATGTGGATCTGCCCATAATGATCATAGGTGACATGGCCTACCCCTTACAGCCCTGGTTCATGAAGCCTTACACAGGGCACCTGGACAGCAGTAAGGAGCGGTTCAGCAACAGGCTAACCTGATGCCACCTGGCAGCTGAATATGCTTTTGCTAGATTTAAAGGGAGATGGAGGTGTCTGTATGGCAGGCCAGAACTTTTGGAGGATCATATCCCCAAGATGGTGGCTGCACGCTGTTGTTTACATAATTTGTGTGAGAGTAAGGGTAAAGTGTTTGCCTGTGGGTAGAGCACTGAAACACAGTGCCTAAGCACACAATTTGAATGGCCAGACACTTGTGCTGCCAGAGGAGCCCATAGGATGGCCATCAGTGTCAGGGAGGCTCTGAGGAACTACTTTGACAATGAGGAACGCTGACATTTCTGTGTGTTGCAGTTGCTTCCCTGCCTCCTCATACTGTTCATCCTGAGCAAGGCATATCCCATGAAACCAAGTGATATTACATGCTTCCACAGAGGCCAGAGTAATTGGTGTGGATTGTGTCACACAGAATAAACTTATGGAAACCTGCATCACATTTGTCTTTATTCATCTCTTTCAATCACAGTCACAAACATAGGATGAATACTTGTTGGTAAGGAATGGTTAGGGTGATTGGAAAACCTCATGGTTGCGTTAATGACCAGCTGTCAAAGTCACAGCTGCTGTGATGGGGAGTGGAGTGTGCTGGGAAAAAAAACTTTGCCTAACTCTGAAAATGAGTGTATGGGCGTAGAGGGAGGGTTGCTGGATAAATAATTCTGCATTTGTTGATAGGGTGGCCTTTGGTTCTGTTCACTATGCATCTTGAAAAGAAACTTCAGTATCTCAGTTTGGTCTTCCATGAGCTTTAGTATGTGCTCAATGGCTTCTCTTCTGACTTATCTCCCTGACCTTTCTTTCCCCCCTTTTCTCTGTTTGAAATGTTGAATGCTACAAAACATCCTTGACTAGGTCCTCTGTTGTCTTCCAAGGTTTTTTTTCTTAGTTGGCAGAGTCTGTCTGCAGAGGAGCGTGTCTGTCTTCTTAAGGTCTGATCTGGAAAAGTAACCATTAACTAGAGTGACTGTACTGTTCCTGATAAAGATTGTAATGTTTCAAAAATATACATGTCTCTGAACAAAATTGGCCATTCTTCTTCTTACCCTACAGGCACACAGATCTCTCCAGTCACTCTGATCATGGTGAGTTTTAAAAGGGGGGATGGAAGGTTGGGCATGCGGCCTCAAGAACTTACAGTCTGCGCTTGTGCAGCAGGTGTACATGGAAACATTTGTAATAATCCTACATGGGTCCACAGGTTGTCATTACTTTAGCTGACTTATTCCTGCTGAAGGTTAATGGGCAAACCCAGGCTATGCTTCTGGATGTGAGTGGAGGGCACCCTGCTCCTTGTGCAGCCATCCTCTGTGCTGCAGTTGGAGGAATGGTTTGGGAGAGTGTCGTACCACAGTGGTGGAGAAATGCCAGCCCTGCCATAGAATCTCTGTGAGAAAATTGATAAGCACATCAGGCAAAGCTTCAACACCATCTCCCAGCAAGATTCTATTGATATCTGTGTACATCAGTGCTCTTTTTGGACATAACACTGATCCAGGCAGTGCTTAGCTAGCAGACAGAAACACAGCCTCAAGTGGCTCTGCACCACTGTCCCTCGCACAAAGGGTTTTTTGCAACAAAATTTGCCAGTGTAGACAAGCCCTAAATTATTGGTTCTGTGAATGCTGTGGGTGGAGCCCTGTATCAACAAGCAAATAGAAAGCGTGGTTGCCACTGTAGAGTGGCAGTGCTGTAGACCCTGACAACAGCATATTACAACTCCTGCCACATGACTTCAGTGCAATGGAGAAAGAGATTAGGGATAGTGGGAATAACTTTGTTAATAGTTGACCATTTTTCAGATTGACACCCAAAATCAATCAAAGCAAAACTGTTTCCACCAGAAAATCAAAATTAGTGTTGTGTAGGTATATGGGGTGTGTATGTGTGTGTGGTTTTGGGGGTTTTTTGTTTTTGATGTTTCGGTTTGGGTTTCTTGCTCAGACTAGTCTTTCTCTTTGTTTGGTGGAGACTAAGATGTCACTTACTTGTGGTGGAGTAAAGTAGGTCTAGTAGGACCCCTTCTATCTGAATGTATTTCTAAAAGCAGCAAGTTATACTTCTAGATTATATTACATGGGATTATTGTGGAAGGAACGACGCATCTGGTTCAGTATTAATTTGTTTATTGCCCAAAATGTTTGGATAAAAATAATGGGATTTCCAAAACTTCATGACTGGAATTCTCAGAGCATATTTTCATTATCCTTTCTCCTTGAGAGCCTGAGTTATGTCACATAAACAGAGAAAATACCTTGTATACTGGATTAGTGTTTGATAACTTCAGCAGAGGAAACACAGTAAGTGATCATTCTTTTTATCATTGAGCTGATTCCTCCACGCACACCCACTCTCCCCCACTTCCCCCGTTCTTGCTTTTTGAGATGGAAAAAAAGTCTGAAAGTTTAATTTTGGAGAGGAGGAGAGCAAAAGGGAACCTATTCACTCTGATTTTGTGGCTTGTCTCTGTTTTACAGTAATGGAATATTTATGAGAATTGAACACTTACACTGTGGAGAGGGTTTTTTCCTGCTATTCTGCTTTTATCATACTGGCCTATGTGACTGTGTGGGCATTGTTTTGGCTTTTAAAGAACTCTATTTATAATCCTGGTCCTTACAAAAGTAAGTTTTCATTTTCTTTCCTTTCAGAAATTAAAAAAAGTCTAGATCAATTATTAGATGAGAGAAACCATTAGTTAGTATCTCACCAAAAGGTATAATATTATAGATTCTGTCAGCAGTTAAAAAGACCTCCTTGTGTTACAGGACCAAAGAGTAAAATTGATTACAAAGGAAGTTTTAAACTCCAGGATTGAATTGTGTGACACAGTAGTCTTTCTTAAGCTTTTCTCACTGGAGATGGGAAAACAAGGTGCCTGTTAAACAACTATCACCTTTTCTTTCTAGTATGCTTTGATCACCAGTAAAATAGTTAACAATGTTGACATTTACATTCTAATCTTAGGCTTCAACGTTTGTATCCCTGGATATGAGTAGAGGCATTAAATCTCAATGCTATGGTTTCAGGGTGTCTATAGACTTTGTCAGAGATCACTACACTGTTTCACATCTGATTTACATTTCGAAGGTTGCCCTGGCAGTTGTGACATCTAGAGGATTGTTTTGAAATGATTGTTTAAAATTTGCTACACAAGATGGGAATCCTCCAGGAAAAGAGCTTACTAAGTCTATCACAAGATGGCTCAATTTGACCCTGGCATAAATGTATAGACTTCTGGGGCAAACTGTAATCTTTTGTGTAGGGAAGTCAGACCAGAAACTACAGCAAAGCAAAATTAACAGTGTTAAAAGTTCAGTAATAATCTCAGAGTCACATATAGCACATTATCAGAAGATGTCAATATTTCGTTATTGCAGAACTAGATAAATCAATATCCAAAGCCATTTCCTGATAAGGATTGTCGAATGTAGTTTTTTATTACCATCATCTACCTGTATGTGCAGGGGATTTGTGGTCTTATGGTGGAGTGCTCTTTTTCTCTTTTAGGTTCCAAGGGTGTCCTATTATTGCTGTTGCAGCTAAGCCTGGTGGACCAGAAGCCCCAGAGACTGTGAATCCAATAGGTGTTTCTGAACTAATTGAGGTACATGTGATGAAAAAGGAAAACACTGTAAAATATGGCCCATTTCTTTAAGTTCTTTGGTGTTTCTGTAATAATATTTAATTCTAATGAATTTGTGAGATATTAATGTGTGGCATTTAAAGTACTTCTTTAGGAATGTGTTCTAATTGAATGGACAAGTCAGGGCTGCTTGACCCAAAAGTTGAATTGTTACATCAGATTTTTTTCAGGAACCCATTACCCATGAGTGAAGAATTGGCATAAAGAACTAACATGCTTAGCCTCAGTGGCAATGAGCAACCACGTACTAAGAAACTAGTACATGTTCAGTGGGGGAATATTTTTGTTATGATTAATTTTCTTGTAAAATTGCAGGGGGTTGTGATGAATAGTGAGCAAATTTAGTTTTAAATATCAAAGCCCTGAGCAATATCTTTTTATAATTACAAAAACAACTATGTTTAAAAAATTCCCATTCAGGGTGTTAATTCAAGCACTCAAAAGTTAGGAAATTTGGCTGGAGCAGCCCCTGTCCATGGAGGGCCCCCCACAGGGCTGGAACAGCCCCCAGCCTGTGGTAGCTGGGGAACTGCTCTAGCCCCCACCAGTTAACTTTAACCAGTGGGTGAGGCTTAACAGTTAAATATTCACATCCCTACTCCCAAATCTTCCAGTTTTAATCTCACTAGGTTCCTTGTCCTAATCTATTTTTCCCTCTCTCCACCTAAGCTCTTGTCCTCTCTGTGTTTGGATCAGGTGGGTTTCTCTTCCATGTTGCCTGCGGCTGGGGGCTAGTGGGGGCATTATTAATAGTGCAGGAGAGACAGACTTCTTTTTCATAGTTCTGGTGCCTTCCTGCACGTTAGCAGGGAGTGGCAATTACAGTAGAGTACAGCTTTGCCTCTGTAGGCCTAGGCTTGAGCATACTCATTTACTCTGTGGAGAGGACAATACACAGTCCAGGCACATGTAGGAACTGTGAGGGGAAGAGGGATTTTAGCTGCTAAACTCTAAAATCTACTGAGCATTTGCAAACTAAGATGTTTTCAAAGGTTTATAATCGGAGCCCTACAAATCCCCAGATATCCACTTCATATCCAAAGGGATCTGCATCCACAGATGTGGATGTGGATATCCACAGCACATTTCTGCAGATACAGATGCGGATACAATATTTTGTATCCATGCAGGGTTCTACTTATAATTTGATCAAATATGAATGGAATTTCATAAGGACAACAAAAGGCACATCCCTGGCATACAGACTAAGCCCTGCCAAATCTAAAGTACTTGCTCTCAAATGGGGAGTGTTAAAACTTTTCAAAGAAAATGTTGCCAGGATTTTTAAATGGCAAAACAATGTAGTTTTTCCTAACCTAATTCTTGGAAATGGCTGAACCATTTTAGCTGAAACTTTCCAAAGAAATTGAACCTGAAGCCGACACCAAGCATAATGCTTCAGCCCAAACAGTTAATTTGAAAAATTATAAGCAAGTGAACACATCATATCTTAATGGGAAGTGTTGGGCAACTTTCTACCACCCCTGTCTACCATGAATTGGACTGTTAAGTTTCTAATGTTACTAGACTGTTATCATGTTGGAGTGTGTGGTGTGCAATGCACTGGGTTCCTCACTGTGCATATCTGGGTTCAAATACTGGCTAACAAGAGACAGTGAGTTTGATGTTAAATCCTTGCTGCTAGGATGCACCAATGGGTCAAAATAGCTGCATAGTTTAGCACAACTTTCAGTTTCTGCCCCAGGGCATTCCAGTTCTTTAAGGGCACACAAGTTCTGAGCAAACACTGCCATTGTTCCTCAATATTTCATTGCTGTTACTTTAGTTCTGGACATATTTCCCATTCTTCTACCAAAGTATCTAAGTCTTGACCTGCTGTTCCTGTCTTACTCTTTCTTTATGGGCAGGCACTGACAATTGTACCAAATGCAAAGAGTATTTTTGTATTTTGCACAACTAGGGTATAGGATTGAGATGTGAACCAGTTCCCTGAACTTTTACTAGCCACACTACTGCATATCTCAGTCATTAAGGTTTTTTCATCTTTGCTCTTGTGTTTTAACAAACATTTTGTTAGTAAAATGCAATGAAATCCTATCCTTGGTAAGCTTGTCCCAAGCTTAATGAAAATGATGCTTGTGAGAGAGGGAGCTACAAAAATATCAACACGAAAATAGTTTATTCATCCAAGAAATGTTAACACAAATCCCAAGTCAGTCTGATTTAAAATTCTCTTGCCTTATTCCAATACAATCTCTCTTACGGGATAGAGGCAAGGATGGGCTTTCTAAGGCCTTTTAAGATTCTATATACAGCAAACTCTCCTCCTTCAAGTCAGAGAACTGTAGTGGTAAATGCACTTTAAAGTGGCACTGGCATTTATTTTTAAGCGAAGAGGTACAGGAGTTTTCATTCTCTTTTGCCACAGTGTTTCTGTTTAGTTTCACAGGAGTTTTATCTCCAGCAGAGTTTTGCTAACCAAGCTGAATGTACAGCACCAAATCTTTGTGGCAGAAAATCAATCTCCTCCTACTGCTGCTGAGTGTACATCTCCTCTGTACTGTGCAGTTTATTTGACATTGGTCTATTTCAAGCTTGTTGGGACTCCTGAAGTCAGTAAAACTACATGTTTATTGAATCAATCATCCACCTGCTCTCTTTTTGCATCATGCCTGTCTTGACATTTCACTAAGACAGGGTATGCCTTTTGTCTCTCTTTCAGGTCCTGAAGTCTCAGGCTTACCTGCCAACAAGAGACCCCACGGGACCCTTCCTTATGGCCATCGACCACTGTTTCTCCATCAAGGGTCAAGGCACAGTGATGACAGGGACTGTTCTTTCTGGCTCTGTTAGCCTCGGTGATAATGTGGAGATTCCTGCCTTGAAGGTGAGTGTCTCTGTCCTCCACCCCCACGAGACAGAGACACACTCAACAAGAACAGCATGTTTTTTCTTTCTGTTTCTTAATTTGTCCTTTTATTTCTTAACTTCTTTATCTTCCTGTTACGCTGCTGCAGTCCAGCCTAAGCAGGCAAGGATGGTAGGAATGCAGTCCTTTGGGATACAGTATAACTTGTAACATGGCATTGTGCAAGGGCTAAAAGAATAGAATTTTCAAGGGAAATGGAAACCTAAAGGTGAGATCTGAAGAGAAGAGACCCTGGAAAGAGAAGTTTTAAACATGCTAGGTAGCCAAAAATAGTGAACCACCCACAACCCCCTTTTCTATATACTCAGCTTTACTGTCATGTGGAAGGGACAGAGAGGATGGCAGGGTTAGTGTATTAAGCCTATACATTATCAAATGAGCAAATTTGAATCTGATTTCCTAGATATGAAATGCGTAACAACTCAACAGTGTACCTTCCCTTCTTTGATTGAGGGCCTTGCATTCTAGGCATTTGCTAGCATAGTGACCTGGGCTGTATACAAAGCTGGGTAGGTTTCCTGAAAAAAATGAGGAAACTAGGAAAGTAAGAAAATGATAGTAAGAGGGTATGAAAGTATTTGTACAAATCTTTGCATGTTCCCTAGATTTCATGAATGTCAGGATGTCTAAAAGGGTTACTGGGAGACTGCCTGGTTGCACTCTGCCATTTTACAGACCGGGTAGGAAGTCAAAAGGCCTTCCAAAAAAAGCCCCTTTATACTTCTGTGATTTCTGTAAAATCTCATCATTTTATGTTTTCTTTTTCTTAAAAATACATTATTCCTTAAAGGAGGTTTGGCACCTTTGATGTGTGTGATGGAGGAAGGTCCAATTCACAGGTGTTGGTTAGAATGTTCTGTCCCACAACTTGAGAAGCATTCTGCAGCTGCTGATTAAATTGGACCCTTCCAGTTGCACACTAACAACAATTTTCATTTGGCTGAAGAAAACTGGATGGCACTCCTTTTGTAGGTCATCAGCATAACTTCTAGGTTAGAGGATGTCACTTCAGAAGGACTATTTGGCGCCAACAGCCACACAGACTGATCATATTGCTTCCTCAGCTCTCCTCAGGCATTCTGGTCCAGTCAAGCACTGGTCAAGGAGTTTGAGATTTTGTGGTAGACCAGAGCACTGTTTTAAATGGCATCTTGCCGATAAACTCTGCCAACAGAATTATGCAGTAGAGTTATAGGGATCTAGTAAATAACACAGAGTGAACTTTGAGGGGGAGCTGAGTGAACAGGAGAAGGAAATAATTCCACAAATTATTTCTTCATGTTCAGAAATTAATCTTAATTTGCTAGTGAGCCTTTCATATTTGTTTTGCATATTTTACTGTACAATCTTTTTCTAGTACAAATACTTGCTAAGAATTAATACATAGCTTGGCTATTTGTCAGAAATGAATGTTGACTTGTATATTTTTCATAACATTTGCAATTTGTGCTGTGGTGATTGAAGAATAGTTCAAAACACAAATTTTATAATTGAATGTGCACCTTGATGTATTGGATTGCAAACTCACAATTTGGATGATCTACAGGCCAAAAATTATTGGCTCAAGAAGCCTGAGATTAAGTTTGGATGAATATATTTGAGATTTCTGTGCTCTGTTTGTGGACAATATGTAAAGAACAAAAAAAAGCAAAAGTGTATAAAATAATGTATGTATTGCAGATTATTTTTTTCAGATTTGTTAAGTGAAATAGGTGAGAGATCATTTAATTTAAAATTGGATTTAGAAAGAGATGAAACTTGTTAGGCAGTGGTGTGGGGGAAGGAATCTTTTCCACACATGAAAAGTGGCTTTTGTACCAACAGTGATGAGATTGTGGGGAGGAATGAAATTGGGGATGGAGAAGATAAAACACTTTGCAATTACCACAAATAGTAACTTCCATGTTAGACTTTCTTAACACTTTACAAACGTTGATGAATTAATCTGCTTACTAGTTTGCTTAAAGCTTAGGTAAAGCTCCATGAAGGTAGAACGTGTCTCTTAGTTCTGTAGAGTCATGGGCACAGTGTTGGAGTTTAGATTATACCAACAACAGCCCATGAGGTAAGTCAGTGACGTTATTTCCACTTTACAGAGAGGGGAACTGAGGCACAGAGAAGAGATGCAATTCATCCTACACCTTGCTTGTTCCACATATAGTAGGGCTAGTATACCTATTAAAGGTGAAATTCTTTGGGCTATGAGGTAATGGAAGAAGCACATATCACAATACACTGTGGTTCATGACTCTTACTGACCTTTCTTTGCCCTGACCCTATGATAACTGAGATTGACAGCTGGTGCCCACTGGGCATTTGGGGACACTGCAAACCAGCTGCTTTTTTAAATTTGAGGACCCCTCTCACCAAATAAGGTGGCATCACTTTCTAATTCTACTAATGGACTTCGACATCTTTGACCACTTGAACCTACACAGAAAAGGGACGCAGCAATTAAAAATAAACAGTGACATTCTCGAACGCCCGTACTTTCTCCAATTGAATTTGAGAACACCAACAGTGCATGGATTCCTTTACCTACTGAAGTGCCTATGTAAATTGCCATCTGGGGTTGATTATCTCTACTGCAAAGAGAAAAATTACATATATATGTTTTTGGCAAAAAGCTTTGACACAGCAAACTATTCTCTATCCAGGCAACTTTGTACCATTTGTTTGATAGCATGTGATGTACTTTGAAGAGCATGAACCTAGGATTTCTTCTGTGAAAACATATCAGCAAAATTCTGATTTTGAATAATTTGTGATTACTCCAGTGGTCTTTAAATCTCCATCTCCTCCTAGTTTACAAATGACATTTGTTTATATAATATGACATTTCTGCTACTACCTTTATAAAAACAGGTTCTGGGGCTGGTAAGGAGATTCTTATTAGTAATTATCCATTCATTTTAAGACTGAGGTTAATTAGTAAAACATATGTATACTTTACTATGAGAATTTAGTAAGATATATGTATACTTTACTATGAGAATTTAGCTAAAAACAAACAGCTTGTTTGAAAATTCAAATTTAATACTACTAATCCTTAAGGGCTTGTGTACAGGAACATTTCATTTCATTTGCACAAAGGCTGGTGCATGACTCTATCCTCACTAGTCTGCCACACACAAACTAAATTAGGGTGAGCAATAATTTTTGATGGGGGGAGGCATTCCAAGATTTTGGTAAGTGGTTAAGGACCACACTTTTCTTTGGAGGGAGTGCAGGGTCTAGGATGGAGGTTGGGTGCAGAAGGGAGCTCCAGTTAGGGGACTGGAGTGCAGGAGAAAGTATAGGATCAGCGAGGGAGTTTGGGTAAAGGAGCGGGTTGTGACCTGGAGCAGGAGCTTGGTGTAGGGTCCAGGAAGGGGTATTGGGTGCAGGAGAAGATTTTGTCCTGGCGGAGAGTGTAGGAGGGCATGCAGGGTCTGGGATAGGTGTGGGCAAAAGGTCCTCCGTGGGCCAGATCATCCGGCCTGCCAAGCAAGTTGATCTGACCTGCGGAGGCCCTGCCACTCCCCCTGCCCCCAGACCAGTCAGGGCCTGAGGGCAGGGGGATGTGTGCAAAGGCTCCTCCCACCCTGCCCCCACCCTGCAAGGAAGCACCATGCTTAGAGACAACTGCCAGCTGAGCAGCAGCTGGCAATTGACTTTAAATGCTGAGCCCTTCACAGGGTGGGAGGAGACTTCACGCGCTCTCCCCACCCCCAGGCCCTAATTGGCCTGGGGGTGGGGTGGGGAGCATGCAAAGTCTCTTCCCATTGCCAGGGGCATGGGTACTGAGAGGGAACTGCCAGCTGTTCAGAACAGCTGGTGGTTCTCTTGGGGGGTGGGGGTGCACTCCCCCACCCCCAGTCCAATTAGGGTCTGTGGGTGGGGAAGCATGGAAATATCCTGGCCACACCCAGCTCCTTCCTGGGCTGCCTGGAGCCACTTCAGAAATTTCTGAAGTGGCCCCTTGTAAAAAATTATTGCCCACCCCTGGTCTGGGTGGAAGTTGTGACCTGAAGAAGCCCCTCCCTTCCCCCCCCCCCCCCCGAAAAATCTCTCCGCTCCTGGTGGCCGGTTTCCACTGCAGGGCAGAAGACCCAGTATTCCTCCCACAGTCTGTTAGGTGGAAAACTGGGGACAGAGTGGAAGGATGTGGGAGGGCTCTGTGAGCTAAACTTTAACTCTAAAAGAGCCACATGGCTCACAGGCTGCAGTTTGGCCACCCTTGGTCTACTTTAAGTACAGGTTAGATCTCCCTGGTCCTGAACAAGGGAGTTTGCCAGACCAGGGGAAGTACAACATTTCTGTTACTATTTACAATGGTATGTATGAAGTGTTCTTACTTAAACAGGTGTGATTTGAGTGAGTTAGGGCTCTGATTTTTAGGGTTCATTTTATTCAGGACCAGGGAAAAATATAGGAGAGGGAACTGGATGTATATAAGTATATGTTTATCCCTCCCATCCCCTTTGGTTAGAAGAAAAGGGAAGAAAGCCAGAGGGAGAGTAGCCAACCTGAGCATCGCTAATACAAACCATACGTTACATATCTGGAGCTTGTATGTGTTTAATGTGATCCTTTATGAGAGGAAAACGGCTTGCCCAGTGCCATTTAATTAACTCTTCAAATGCACAATTAAAAAAACTCATTTGCAGTTTTGTAAGTGATGCATATTCTGGGTACCCATTCCTGCCAAGAAGACTGGACATAAGCTCCTTCAAAGCTGTTTGGCCAGAAAGGGTTACTTGGAAGATGCGACTTCCTTCCTTATCTCACCTTATGGATAAGTGTCTCATCTCTGCAATGCTTCTGTCCATAAAGAATTATTAAGGGATTCTGGTGCATGGATAGGTGCTTTCTGGCTGGCGAGAAGATTATTCTCCAGAATTGGTTTTAACATCAGTAATGTTTCCATGCCCCCATTTGCTTTCTTCCAGTTTAACACTCTGAGGTTAATTCATGTGACATCATGGTGCAGTTGTTACAGAATAATGTGGTCTTCAAAGCTAGGAGGTGCAAAGTGTCACCATGGCATTGGTTTTTGGAGATTGGAGGTCAAATTTCAATTGGGTACCTGTTGAAAGTGAAAAATGGTTCATTTAAACTTAAACTCTAGTGGACATTTTTCCATGTTGGTGAGACCAATGTGCATCTAAACAATTTGGCAGTAAGTTGGTCACTGACTGGGAGAGGTAGAAGAGACCTAGTATGTTAGGAAATGTCCAGTTGAGCATGGAATAAAAACTCTACATTGGCAATGTTTCGCACCAAATGGAAATACCTTGATAGAATTGTTTGCATATGTTTGTGAGGGAGAAAAGGCCAAAGATAGCCCTTTTCATCTTGCCTGAAATGCACCAAGCTCTGCTGGAATTGTGAAACTTGTTCTGACATTTTAGTCTGAAGCTGGAGTTATTGGTAAGTGACATATAAGATTTTGTGGTCGAGTAGTTAATCGACCTTCTGTTTCCAGTTGTCTAAAATCTGTTTTCAGAGGATTCAAAAAGTCATTTCTGTATGACTGTTCTCCATTTCCATGTATGTACAACTGTGTGTTGGATCATCTAGCGTGCCCTTTGTCCTTTGGCAATTGTATAGATTGGGCTCATTATGCTGCTGTTCCTAGACTATCAAGGAAGGAACCTAATTGAATTTGTTTAATGGATTTTTTCCCATTCAGCGGGGAGATTTGAACTTGTTGTCTGGGGGAATGACCAAGTGTCACTTTCTTGGGGCTGGAAAAACCAGAATCCGATCCTAGATTGAAACCATGTTAGTTATCAGCTCTTGGGCACTGTTACAAGAACTACAAGCTTCTATCAAAAATGCCTTCAATTTAAACTTCATGGCAACTTTTTGAAGCAAACACTAGCTGTTTTTTGTTTGCCGAGCTTGTTTGTTTAAGTATTACTGCTGCCAGTTCATTAGCTTTTTTAAAAAAAAAAATATTTTGCTTTCCAAAGGTTATTTTTGATCTGCTTTTTATTTATCAGGTAGAATTGTTCTCAGTATAATTCAACTGAGAGCAGACCCATATGCATGTACACAGAACATTTGAGCAGAAACCCCATTGGAATGGTTGAATGGTATTTGAAAAGGTAACCTATATGGTAAGTGTATCTTTCACAGTGCATTCTTTCTGTGTCTGTAACATTAATACAAATGGGTTTAGTAGGGCAATAAGCTATCATCACATTTTTAATATGTAAAGCTCAACTGCTGTAGGCATTAGCAAAAATTCAGTAATCCATCAGGATGAAGGAAGGGAATGTCACTTTGCTCTTCCTTGGTCATCCGTGTACAGTAGCAATCTTCATTTGATCATGTTTTTAAAAATAAAAACAATACAAACAGCATTTTGCTTGACTGACCCCTGACCTTACATAGTATAAAGCTCCTTTCACATCTGGGAATTGGGGAAAAGTCTGTCATCCAAATGCTGAGGCTCCTCCTCAGTCCTTGTTCAACCAGAGCGCTCAAGATGCATGTCAGTGTTTGGCCATAAGAGTGGGGGCGGGGGGAGAGGGAGAAATAAAGATCAGTGAGTAAGTGTGTGACTCATTCAGAATTAGTCAACCACCAGAAAACTCTCTTCAGAGAGTTTGAGCTGCATATGGAAGTCTCCTGGAAAACTTTAACACTTGTACATTTTAAACAATTTATAAACTTTGCATATTTTATTTTTTATTACTAGGTAAATTTACATGAGAACTAGTTTTGTTTCCTAAGTTGTCTCCGGCTCATCACATGAATCTGTCATCTTCTGTTTGACAGTAACATGTTCTGTCAAGATAATATGCAAGAAACATCTCTTCACCTGAGCATTTCTATAACAACACTGTATTGATTATTAGTACCTACTTATATAGGGAAAGAAGAAGCAGAACTAGAGTGCATCTGTTTAGAATACCCATTGGTAGAATATGTAAGATGCCCAGATAGCATAGTCATAATCATTATATAATATGCCTATATCAAGATTTTCCATTACAACTGATTGAAATTAAAACTACAAACTCCCAAGATCATGACAGTCACAAACATTGTATAGAAACATATACCATGAAAGAAAAGTTGGATTTTCTTTTTTACCCTAATGATGGGAAGTCACAGGAATAAATGTCTAATATTTTATATGGCCAACCAGCATTTATCCAGGACAAATATATGTTACTTTATTTTGTGATGTAAATTTTGCTGATTTGGTAGTTGCTCTGCCTTTGATCTTATTTTATTTATTGATGGAACAAAGTGGCCCCAATTTTAGACTCTGGGCCAGCTGATTCTTGATACCTTCTAAATACAGGATATGTAGGAGACAAGGCAAAAGAATGATATAAGACAGTGGTTTCCAGCTGCTGGACTGTGGCACAGTGCCAGGCCATGCCCACAGCTTTTATTTAGCCCTCCCGCTGAGGTTCCCCAGGGAATTCCCTTTCTGCCCACTTACCCATGCAGCAGCACAGTGAGGCTGCCAACTGGGGCAGCCTCACCGTGGCCCTGGTTCTAGCTCCAGTGGCTGCTACACAACCGGGCCAGTGGAGCCGTGTGGAGCAGGGCTGCCCCAGCAGGTGGGGCCAAACATGGAATGGAGTGTGGCTGCCCCGGCAGGTGGGACCAAGCACCCTGTGATGGGCGGCTTCCCCTGCAACCCCGTTCTCCTCCCTCCACATTCAGTGGGAGCCTCTCTCTGTTCTCTTGCTGCTCCCAGTCAGCAGGTACACACATTATTATTATGTGTTATTAAGTGCATAGGAAAATATGAATGTGCAGAATGTGTCAGCACTGTCAGACCTGTTAACTACTGCCTCTTTAATTCTGGCGCAATTGAGGTAAAAGGTTTGGACTAGAGAATACTCTTTAACGAGTATTAGCAACTATTTTATTGTTTAAAAAATGTGTGTGTGTGCTGCAGTTTTTCAAATTCTTGTTAACCGTCATGTCCCCACTCCTTTGATTTGCCTAATATACCATTGGTTGAAATTGCCATAACGAATATGCATATATTTCAGTGCCAGTCCACCAACAGTTTTTGAATCCGATTGCCAGTCTGCAATATAAAAAAGGTTGGGATCCACTGATATAAGAGATGACCTTTTTGCTTCCTGAGCTCACATGGTGAAAATCAGCAACAGGAACAAATTATCTCTGAAAACAAAGCTCTGTTTACAAGCGATATGAGTAGTTTTTTCTCCCTGATGGTATAGGCAGGTATAGAAAAATGAGATTAGAAATGGGATAGTCTTCAAATAAATTTTTCATGAGGCATTGGAACCTCTAATTGTTTACTGGTGCCTGATATTTAACTAAATCTAGAACCCTACCAAATTCATGGTCCATTGTGGTCAATTTCATGGTTATAGTATTTTTTAAATAATAAATTTCATGATTTGAGCTATTTAAACTTGAAATTTCAGGGTATTGTAACTAGGGATCCTGACCGAAAATTTGTATGTGTGGTGGGGGTCACGATGTTATTGTAGTGGAGGTTGCGATTCTGCTTCCCTTACTTTTGCACTGCTGCAGGCAGCATTGCTTTCAGAGCTGGGCAGCTGGAGTGTAGCAGATGCTGGCTGAGATCCCAGCTCTGAAGGCAGAGCCGCCAGCAGCAGCACAGAAGTAAGGACGGCCTGGTATAGTATTGCCACCTATACTTCTGCGCTGCTTCCTGCACAGCTGTGCCCTCAGTCAGCAGCTGCCACACTCTGGCCTCCCAACTTTGAAGTCAGCTGCACAAAAATAAGAGTGGTATAGTATGGTATCGCTAATTTTACTTCTGTGCTGTTGCTGGCAGGTTGCTGTCTTCAGAGCTGGGTCCCTGGCCAACAGTCACCACTTTCTGGCTGCCCAGCTCTGAGGGCAGTGCAGAAGTAAGGATGGCAATAGTGTAATACGCCTAAAATAACCTTGCAACCCCCTGCAACTCCCCTTTGGATCCAATTTGAGAAATGTTGATCTCCCCTGTGAAATCTCTATAGTAAGGGTAAAAGCACACAAAAACCAGATTTCATGGTCCATGATGCATTTTTCATGGCCGTAAATTTGGTAGGGTCCTAATTATATCCTTGCTGGCTTTTTACTCTAGTAGTTGTGGTGTTTTTGGAGTTCCTTGGAGAGCCTGATGAGTTGTATGTATGTGTGAGTGTCATTCCTAGTGTAATGAGCATGGAGGTAAGTTTTTGCCTGATGTTCAGTATCAAATTAGTACATGAGACAACAACAAATTACTTAAATAATAACATGGGGAAAGAAAATATACTGTTACAAATCAGTCCAATTTTATTCTGTGAAGCTCTCAGAAGACTGCAAGGGGAGTGTTTTTTCCGGTCCCTCTTGTAGAGGGTAGTAGTCAATATATTTTAAGTCTTTAGAACACATGGCATCTGTACATATGCCACAACCACTCAAAATAAAACCATAGGATTGACGAATATAAAGGAAAATAAAAAGATTGTGTTTTACCAGGACCAGAAGAAATTACCAATTTTGCCTGTGAAACAACACTCCTGTCATAAGGTGATACTAGACACTTTCATGTAAATAGATTGGAGTCTGTAAGTTTTGTAAAATAAAAACTTCCAGTGAATATCTTGGAGCATGGCACAGAACTGTATGCTCGGGAGAAGAAACCATGTTCCTTCAGAACTGTCCCAATGTGTATCTCATGTCTTTTCTCTCTTTAGTCTAAGTTCTTGTTTGAGGAGGTGCCAGAGATTTTGTGCATATACAAAAATTTAGGTTGGCTTGAGATCTGATACTAACAGGCCAGCCACTCCAGGATTGTCAGCATCTGCTTAGTACCGGAAACTCTGTTGACAGGATTCCAGGTATCCCATTAGTACCCTATTCTATTTTAGGTATTAACTCATGTCTAGAAGACAGTTTATTTGCTGAGATGATGAGGACTCCTGATCATGCTGAAGTAGTGGCAGGGAAACATGAACAAATAAATTGAATATAAAATACTTTTCTGAGGCCAGACCACTGACTTGTTAGTAATATACTGTGCTAAATACCAGTGTGTTGGGTACCAATAGAAACACCAAGAGAAGGGCAAAGTACATGTTGGTTTCCAATTAATTTTTTTTTAAAGAAGAGGAGAAAATCTCATCCAGAAGTGAATAGAAAGAAAAAAACGAGAGAGGGTTTTTGGGAATGGATTCAGGTTGTGTTGCTAATAACAAAAAGAAGTCTTGGCTTACTTACTACACACAAATATCAGTCCATACCATAAAATATCCGGTTGTGCGTTATGTCTGATTTAACATTGCTTTTAGAAACACTGTGTTAAAATTTTGTGGCATTTTTGTTTATTTAACTGCTCTTTTGTAACACTTGGTTATTGATTTTTAGTTTTGTTTTAAAAAGTCATTCTTCCTTATAGCCTACATCAGTGGTCTCCAACCTTTTTAACCAGAGGATCATTTTTTCAGTGTAAGTGCAATGTAAGATCTACCTCAAACCCAAATACCCTTGTCCCACTTCCTTCCCGCCCCTTCTTTGAGGCCCTGCCCCTGCGCCTCCCCTTCTCCGAGGCTTCACCCTGCTCATTCCATCACCCTTCCTCCCCCATCCTCACTCACTTTCTCCAGGCTGGGGTAGGGGGTTGGAGTGCAGGCTCTGGTCTTCGGCCAAGGGGTTTGGAGTGTGGGAGGGGCTCCAGGCTTAGCCCAGGGTGGAGGAATGGGGTCCAGGAGGGGTGTCAGGGTGCAAGCTCTGGGAAGGAGTTTGGGTGCAGGGGGACTTGCATCTGGGGCAGGAGGTTGGGTGCAGGAAGGGATTCAGGACTGGGATGGGTTCAGGAAGCAAGCTCTGGCTGGTCACCGTTTAACTAAGACAGCTTCTGGGTGGTGGAACAGTGGGGTTAAGGCAGGCTTACTCCTGCTTTGGCCCTCACCACTCCTCAAAGTAGCTGGCATGTACAGCAGTGGCTCCATAGCACCATGTGCTGCCCCTCATCTACAGGCACTGAGCCCACAGCTTCTACTGGCCATGGTTCCCCAATACTGATCAATGGGAGCTGCAGGAGTGGTGTCTACAGGCAAGGACAGCATGTGAAGACCCCCTGCCCTTCCTTTCTCAGGGGCTGCAGGGAGATGCCAGCCACTTCCAGGAGCAGCAGTTACCATAGAGATAATTACTCCAGCTACAACAGGTTAGGCAGTTGAGAACTCACTACTCAAAGAATTAAATTTAAGCATTAGAGAGAAATGAAAATTATGAAATGCCAGACCAGTCAAAAACCAAATATAACACACTTTGCAAGTAGTAAAAGAAGCAACAATAACCCCCCACGTATGGGTTGGGTTGTGAGATGAGAGTGAAAGACAGTGTGTGTTTGTGAGAATGACAGACACACAGTGTGTGCAACAGAGATTTACATTGCTGAGTTCCCTCCATCCCCTTCTCTCTCTGTGGAGGATCGGGTACAGAAGTGGGGGGAGGAGGCACACCCTGACATCAGCACCCCCTCCATTCTCCCTCCCACACCCTGTATAGCAAACAGGAGCCTGCTGGGGGGCAACTCCAAGGCAGAGAGCAGGAGCACCATGACAGTGGTTAGAGGGGCAAGTGAAGTGCCAGCGCTTGATAACTTCCTGGCCAAACCAGTCAGGATCACCTGTCAGAGGCTCCAAGATCTACCAGTAGATCAGGATCTACTGGTTGGTGACCACTGGTCAAGATTTTTCTGCTCATCCTGCAGTGAAGCTTTAATTCCCTATTTGATGTCATTCAGGTTGCTCTGATATCACAAACCTCTGCTCTTTAGCTTTGCTCCAGGACTAGATAAACTGACAGAGAATATATTTTTGCCATAGAAATAATAATTGTCGTAAGTGTACATGATGCTTTACAGAATACATGTTTGTTTTTTTAAGTTTTTTTTTGTATTTATAAGAATTACATTACAATGTACAATATAATAACACAAACAAATCTAAAAAGTTACATCAGGGAAAAAGTTTGTTTAAATCCCAAATGAGATTATAATGAAGTCTTTCTCCAAACAAAAATTTTCATAAATGTATTTCTGAACCCACTTGATCTGAGAACATTTTCAGTCAGATATCTAGGGACATGTCCTATTTCAGAGAAATAAGGCAAGTTAGTATAGTTTCTTTGGATTCTGTGCACAAGTAGAAGCATCTTGAGAACCTCTTTGCAGAATTTATATTATTTCATATTTATTTAAGTTGTTTCACCTGTTCATAAAAAAGCCACAAGCAATTCCCTATCATGATGAGTGGATCATAAAATCTTGTGGATTTTTGTAAGAAATTTGTAGAAAATTACAATCAATTGCCTTTGTATGCGTGCCATAATATGAAATACGTATCTTATGGGTTTTCTCTCAAATCTGTAATGGGTTTATGCTTATTTTGTGAAAAGAGAGGATGAATTTAAGGTCTGCATCAGATACTGTTCAATCTTGGTTTTAAAACATCCATGGCTCTGTACAGCCCAAATGCCCCCAGCAAAAGCCCAATTCCTCTTGGTCCCTGAGGAAAGGGGGTGGGGAGAGGACACCTTTGCTAAGAAAGCCACCTTTTTTTAGGACTTTTGCAGTCTGATGTAGAAGTCATTCATTATGTTTGTTGAATAAGGGCCCTTCATATCTTAACAATTTCTGCATAGATGATTCAGGATAAAAGAGTGTGTGTGTGTGTGTGTATATATGGAAATATGTTTTCATTGTGCACAGACATATGGTACAGACAGGATTAAAATTCATAGTCAGAATTTACTAACTTGGATGCATAAAATTAGGCTCTTAAATGAAAGTGGCTTGAATTTGAGAACTGCAGATTGCCCAGTTCCGGTTCACGTCACTAGGAGTCATGAGTGCTCAGCACCTTGATAATCCTATCACTTTTATTTAATAATAGCTTCATTTGCCTAACTTTAGGCATGCAAGTTAAAAAATGTTGATCTATATTATACCGAAGTTCTATTTCTCACTTGTACTGTAAAAATAGTTCACAAACCTTCCCTTTCAGGCTTGTGGGTCAGAGGCTTCTCCCATGTTATATTTATGGCACATTAAATGAATTTCTCATGTGTAATTTTTCTTTGGAAATACTATCTAGTTTGAGTTCCTAGCACTCTGATAATGATCAGAAATCTGTGGGAATGAAAAATATATTGCACTGCTGGAGAAGACAAATATTAGGGTTTCCGAGCCCCCAAAGCAATTTGTATGACTTTGTTTTTAATAAATATAGTTAAGTGGTAGTTTTGATGAAGCAGAGAGCTTAAGAAAAATGGCCAAAGCTAAACCCAGCATTGGCAGGTGTCGAGTAAAGTACCCTCAGTCAATCCCAGGCAATGCACTATAGTATGGATCTGTGTGGTTCCTCTTATCCCAGTCCTTTGCCATTTGCACTCAGTTGTGGGGTGACTTTTTGTGAATTACATTGAGTGAGTAAAATAATAATTACTGAAACCAGATTTCGATCAGCTTTTCAAATGCTGTCTATTTTACGGATGTAAGCGACTAGTCGACTATATGCAAATGCTTGTCGGATAGTCACTTTGCAACTCGACTAGTCGCTTCCCACCCTTTGCTTCCTCTATCAGAGAGAGGCAGCAAGGACAGGGGAGCAGGAGCCGGTGCTGGGGGGAACCAGCTTTAAGCTGATTTCCCCCATTACCATCTCTGTGGGGGGCAGTGGATGCAGAGGCACAGCAGGGAAAAGGCATGAATGGGGACTGCTTCAGTCCCCGCTTGCACTGGTACCCACTGTGGGCGCTTCTGCTTTTGAAATGTACAAGAGCCTGTGAGGCTTTTATGTTTCAAAAGCAGAAGTGCCGCAGCGAACACAGGGTGAGCAGGGACCCAAGCAGTATCTGCTTGCCCCGTGTTCTCTGCGCGCCCCCCTCTCCCCCCTTTGCTCCTACTCAGAGGCAGCATGGACGGAGACAGCAGCTGGTGCTGGAGGGAGCCAGCTTAAACCCCCAGCACCATCTCCGGGATGCCTCCTGCCCCCTGCCCCCGCTGCCTTTATCAGAGGTGGGGGAAGGCATAGGGGATGCTGCTGTAAAGCAGCCCCTGTCCACAGGGGACCCCTTGGGGAGTTGGGCTCCCCGCGGACAGGGGCTGCTGCCGCCAAGCAACCCCTGTTTGCAGCAGCCAGGGCTGGCTTTGGACAGGGGCGGCTCAGGCAGCAGCCCCTGTCTGCTGCCAACCCTGGCCACTGCAAACAGGGGCTGCTGGACTCAGTGCAAGCTGGGACCCAACGGCTCTTAATACATTTAAAATGCCGAGCTGCAGCGCAGGTGGCTCCAGAGCCGGCACGAGCCAGCACTGCTCAGGACTACAAATTGTATCGACTATATGATTCGACAGATAATCACATTTTAACATCCTTAGTCCATTTACCCACTATTCTTCCTTAAATGTCCTCGAATACTTCCCTTTTAGAATGGTTTGCTTCAGTATTGCTTCAACCCTTCACCCCTTTTTTGACAGATATTAGAACACGCTCTTGGTGTATTAAGTTATTTTACTTTGTGAAACTCACTTATAAAAATGTGAAAGTTTTTTTTTTTTAAGTTTGACATATTCCAAAAACTATTTGTTTTGAACCCTTGTCAGTTATTTCTAATGTTAAAAGTCAGCAGATGGAGCCAAAGACTTGTGGAAACATGGCTTGTGCTGAATGTGTACTATACCACAAAAATCATTGTTAGTTGAGAGAGTTTGTACTCAAATTCTAACGAGCCAGGAAATTCAAATATAACGTTATTCTGGCATCCTCAGGTGTGCACATGCAGAATGACTATTTCACCCCTTGATCTATTGAAGACTTCTAGCAAAACTGAGAGTAACAAAGTTTGAGTTTAAACTCTGAATTTTCTTACCTTATGGGTTCAAGTTAGAATATCAAGAAATCAAACACGTGGCCGGAATTATATCAGTCTCATTCATTATTTTTGTGGTGCTGATCGCCATGATCTGAGAAAAAATTGTAATTTTATGACCAGTAACATCCGTAGTTATGATAAGGTAAGAGCAATAGGAATCCATTCTTTGCAGATGAAATTTGAATTCACAGCTACCCCTCTATTTATATTGTTGCACAATTGGTCAAGTATATTAGTAGGGTGTTGCACCTTCCTCTGAAGCAACCGTGTTGGCCTTTGCCATAAGCAACATACCAGACATTCTGGTTTCATTGAGTTTGGCAACTCCTCTGTTTTGGCTAAATGTGTTAACATCTTTTGGGTTATTAAGCAGTAATAAATGTTTTTAAAAGGAGAAAATATAAAGGATTTATTTCCAAACTGTCTATAGTTTATGCCAGTTTAATGAAATGAAATAAACCCTGAAGTAGGGATGTTAGATAGCGGGTAATAGAATAGTTGACTAACTGCATGAATTCTTAGGGGTTAGTCGACAATTCTGTAGTCCCTGGGGGTGGGGCTGGCAGCTCCGGCTCCACTACTGGGAAGCCCCCTCCACCCTACGCTGCTGCCTCTATATCAGAAAAGCAGCAGCATAGGGTGGCAGACAGGAGCTGGTCTGCCGGGGAGCCAGTTTAAAAACCAGCTCCCTTTGCAGACTGGCTACCTGAGGTGGGGGGGTCTGAGCTCCCCGCAGACAAAGGCTGCTGCAGGTGACAGGGGGCGAGGGAGGCTGTGGAATGTGAAGCACCTTCTGTCTGGCGGGGGTTGAACCCCCACCCCATGGACGGGGGCGGCTGCCACAAAGCAGCCTCTGCCCGCGGTAGGCCCAGGCTTGCCACAGACAGGCTGCTCTGTGGGATGTGGAGCATCCACAATGTCAGTGAGTAGAAGCAGCAAGGGGGGGAGCAGGAGCCAGTGCTCGGGGGAGCTAGCTTCGCAGCAGCCTCCCCTGCCCTCCCCCGCACCCTGCCCCCGCGCTGCTGCCTCTGTCAGAGGCAGCGCAGGAGGCAAGCGGCACTGCGGAGCTGGTGCTGGTGGGAGCCAGCTTTTAAGCTAGCTCCCCCCAGCACTGGCTCCTGCTCTTCCTTGCTGCTTCTACTCATTGACATCCCTACCCTGAAGGCAATCAGTGGTATCTGCATTTTGCAGGAAGGAAAAAAAAGGCATCTCTCCTGTTTGCATCCCCTTTGAATGTAATATTTTATAACTGTGTGGACGGAAAAGGGAACACTCCAGTGGCACATAGCTCCTTTGCTTTTGAATAAGGTTGGAGAATAACTTCTGAAGTGGCTAACAGCTATTTTATTAATTAAACTCTAACAAAGTTGCTTTAATTCTCCCTTCCCAGTTCAACTCATTAAGTCCTTTGAGGAAAATAGTATACACACTAGTTCCTTTCCTTCCATATTTGTATCTGTTTTTTAAGCCTGATGAGGCTCAAAGTTAGATTTCCTTATTTTTATGAGCCGCTGACTACTTGGGCGGGCTGTGGAGACATGGCTTTCTGGCCAAATTAAACGCCATTCTTAATCGACTGCATCAAGGCTGTTCTCCACCCTGGCACTTCAAGTGCAGAATGTGGGGACCTGCAAGAGACTTCAAAATAACCTGCCACTTAGGGCTTTTGTTTTAAAAACTCCCCAGGGACACGGATTCTCTGGCCTTGGTCTAGTATCACTGCTAGCCTGCTTTTGCAGTTTTTGCCAGCAAAACCCTTCTAAGTTTAGCTGCAACCTGCATTGGTCAGAAAGTACTTTCAACAGTATAGTTTATGCTTGTTTGGGGAATAAAATAAGCTATCCTGGCAAAAGTACTTCCGTGCTTGTATGATTTTGTCTATGCTACGGCTTTTGCTGGCACAGAAATTTTACCAAAAATTATTTCCTTAATTACCTATGCTATGCCAACAAAAGTTCCTGGTGGAGACCTGGCCTAATTCTTGATATAAAAAAAGGTTTTTTTGAGTGAGCCACCTTCGCTTATGATTTGCTCATGAGTGTCTCCAATAATATATTATTTTTTCATATTGTTGCCAAGTCCCCTATACTAAAAATGGTTCCTCATTTCAAGCCATGTAAGTGCACCCAGACATCTCTTGTTATGGGTAGCTTATATAAATGCCTGCAACAGAAATACTTCTCAAAATCTAGCTGGAATATTCAGTGGTCTTGCTGCTGCATTTGGATGGGCAGTCTGTTTTGAGCATTGGTTTGCTCTGAGATAAGCCCTTCTATCAAAGACCAGAGCAAACGATATTTTGGTGGTTGAAAAGAGAACTGTTTCAACTGAGGAAAAGTTCAGAGATACAATGGCTGCTGCAGTGGGGTCTGTTATATGCAGTGACCCTAAGAGAGAGGTACTAATGATTCAGTAGCTCTGTGAGGGTGCAAGTTTTCAGTTGATTGTTGCTGCCTTTGTCATTGCTTTTCCTTTAAAAAGTCACTTTCTGATATGATGTTTCTTTCAGCCTAATTGGCAGAGTGAGCTCATCTAGTTGGGTGTCCTTAGTTTTATACTTCATCTTACATAGATATGTCTGCCTTTGTAGAATGTTTGTTGTGCCAGACATGTTTTCTGAATAATTTTAATACAAAAATGGTACATGAAATTACAACACATGAAATGTACCAAAAGAGAAATGGTGATGCATTTTGCATTATTGTTCAAGAATGTAACCCATATTAATGTACATGTTGAACTTCTCTAATCCAGCACCCTGGGGACCTGACCAATGCCAAACCAGAGAATTTGCCGAACCATGGGAAGTCAGTATTGTCTAGCAGCATTCCTACTGGGCTCTTAGAAGACTTTTAGGGGTAAATTAGAGCTAAATAACAGCACAGGACACTGAGAGCCAGGACTGGTGGCTGAAACAAACTTTATGGGACCACAGGAAACTTGGCCACGCCCATAATTGGACATCCAGCTAACTAAAATCATGCAGGACAAGAGAGGTTCAACCTGTATAAGCAAAGGGAAATAAACTGTTTAGGATTGTAATAGCTATTGACAGTGGGATAAAACTTGCAATTAGTTCTTTTTAATCTGGAATGGCACCTCAAAAGATATGGTGGAAGCTCCATCACTTTTGTCCAGGGTAGTTTTAAATATCCAGAGAACTAGAAACTGTACAGACTAAGTTATTTAAGTGCATTGGTTAAGTGATGGACTAGGGCAGAAATGCCCCCAAAAGACCACCTGATATATTTTAATGGCCTTCGTGGCATATGTGGATTCTGTGTAATCTTAGCTTTCACTGAAAAAAAAGAAAAACCACGGGCCCTCTAGTTATGAGCATATAACTGATACAGTGTTGTAGATCTGAGTCTTTAGGTTTAGACAGCCTGAAGCAATGTTTCTGGGAGATGTCAACTCTCCCTCCCACAGTCCCTTTGGAATGTTAACATAGAAGCATAATTATGATACTTGAAATGTCAGTGTTAGCAATTTTAGTACTGATCATTGAATTCTGCAATAAGGAATGGTTGTGAAGCCCACTGGATGGAAAGTTGGGAGTTGCTGCAAGGAAGGAAATACAGAGGGAAGAACAGAGGCAATAAAAGAAGGGAAGGAAGAGAAACAAATGGCAGAAAAGGTTATTCTTGTTATAACAAGGCACAGAGTATTAAAGTCTACATAAACCAACTTTAAAGCTCTACCTAATACTGCCACTCCATATCTGTTGTTCTTCGTTAAGCTTCATGTTGCTCTCTCCATCCCTCCCACTCTCTCCTGTGTTGGTGCTTTCAAATTCATGTACCCATTGACAGACTCTCACACAATGACCATCATGACTTCTTCAAGGTAGCCCCTGAATAATAGAATGAACTCCCTGAGTCTATTTGCATACCGCTACCCTGTCTGCTTTAGTCCCTCTTAAAGACCTACTTTTGCTATGCTAGTTGTAATTAATCAAATTGCTTTGCATGCAAATTTTATCTAGATTTGCCAACTGTTTTCCCCTTGCCCCAGGCCTGTTTCTGCTGCTTCATCTTTATAACTCCTTGGAGTGGGGACCAACCTTAAGTATTTGAAAGTGCCTAGTGCACTGGAGGTGCTGTTGTGTATATAACTGTCTCATGTTTTGGCCATATTCCACTCTTGAGCTTTAGGCAAACCTTTCTCTGCCATCAGTGAGAGTTCTGTTGTGGAGGGCTGCTAAATGAATATCTTGGTCCGCCAACAAAAATGGAATTTGACTCCCACTTCAGAATGAGATTTTTTTCCATTTCTGATTTGTTTTGATTCTATGATACATTGTATTCTCTGATCGGTTTAATTCTAAATATCGTCTATCCATTCTCCGTAACATGAAAAAGAAAGAAGGATTTTATTTTAATATAAAAACTTTAGGTTATATTGGAAAACAGGACAGTTTTTGTTTTAAGTAAGAAATCAATTTACTGTCTTGCTCAGAACATTGAATATATAAACTTTGATTTGTTTGAATCTTGGTCAGAGTGAGGCTTAAAAAACAGATCAACAGGATTATATGAGAGGTGTGGATGGAAGAACGCTCTTCTGATGACTGTTTAGAGATTTAGGCAAGTAGAGGATGTGTTAAGATACTTGTGTGGAGCTGCACATGTAGCATTTGTGTGTGGCTCCTGTAATGGGCAGACTATATGCTGTGTAACATAGCATGAAGAATTTATTTTACACTCGAATAAATTTTTAAGTTTTTAAGGACTCCCTCCCTTTCGACCATATAACGTAACTTTGGATGCAATGAAATCATAACTCTCTTTACGGGGATGGGAAGGCCAGGAGAGGGTTGATCATTTTAGTAAATTAATCAAAAAGACCTAGGAAAACAACAGAGGATTTTTTCTTCCAAGCAAGTCAATACAGTTACACAGCCTGACATTGTTAGGTGAACCTTTATGATCTCATAGCCTACTGTAGGTTCTTGTGTGGTAGACTGCTCTCGGTAAAAGTGTGGGCTCTGAGTTGACTACACAAATTCATAGCAGCTGTCACAGTTTAGTTGTGGTACAGTTTGGTCAAGACCCCCTGAACTTTTTATTTTGGGCTAATCCAGAAAATGTATGCATTTTCATCTTTTAGGTCTGTTAATTAGGTGTCGAGTGTTGGGTTGGTTGGTGTCAAGCTGTAAAGCACAAACACAGAAGAGAAAATAATTGGGGAAGTGAAATGTTTATTGTTTGATAAATGAAAGCCATCATTCTAAACAATTCCTTTCCTAAATCTTTGGGAGAACCTTGGTCATGTAAACCTGGCAGAATAAAAATGTTTAACAAAAATACATCAGTTTAAAAATGGTTCAGTGTTGCTGTATTTTGTAAAAGGGCCAACTGTATTAATAAACTTGGTGCATGTGTATCCCCTAGTCCATCTGTTTGTAAAGTAATAAAAATAAAAACACTAATTGATAGGGGCAGTAAGCATGTACCCGTGGGTTGTTTAAGAGGAGAGGAGATTTGTCTAGTTGTTTTCTAATCCTTTAGTGTAATAAGAATACGTTTTTCTGCCAGGATTTTTCTTTCATTCTGACTCGGGTTTATAATGACATTTGGAGAGATTGTCAGTTGGAGGGATGCAGAGCCAGAGCAAAAGGTCTTTCAGTCAGAGAAGAAATCTTGGGAGTTTATGAATTTTCCCCTCTTTTGTTCTCTCTCATTAATGGGAAAGGTAAAAATGTAGAATTATGTTTCAGCTTTCATACTTTTTGGTGCCTCTATTTTAGTCTTCCAGTGACAGAAAGTGCTGGGGAGTTGTGAGTAGTTTGTTTCATCTCCTTTGAAGAAAAAGTTAAATTTATAATCCCAGATCAGACCTTTCCTATAACTCATGCAACTCATCCTGTTAACAGTTTTAATATATGGCACCACTATTTCATTAAACAACATCCAGGAATAATTAGTTCAGCAACGATGCCTCGGAACAAAAGCCCTTGATTTTGTTTAACTTTATAAGTTGGTCTCTTTTGATCTGAGAGAGCACATCTGGGGCCTTTAAGAAAGCAGAAAGAAAAATATTAAATGTTTAGTAAGGCTGCTGTTGACCGTTTTCAAAGCACAGTAACCCTTTGGTACCAGGATGTAACTTAAAGGCAAAGAAGTGTGAATTTTTTTCCCCGTAAGACATCACATGCTGCTTCCCCATGGTAAATGCCGTTTTTGTTAGCAGATGAATATTACGTCAGCTATTTCCAGCTTCTTTATATATTGCAGTTTATTATTTCTTCTTTTCCCAGGTTATGTCGCTTTTTTCCCCCTGTCCATGTACATACAATCATGCAAAATTGCTACTGTAAGCCCAACTATTTTTTCTATCAGATGTGTACATTTGTAAATTGTTTTTGTTGTTATGTCAAGCTTTGCTCCAGTACTTCTGTGTGCTTTTTAAAGTTTCATATTTGTACTGGTGGTAGGGGATAAATCCATTTGTTCTCTACTCCAGGCTCTGCTGCCTAGATTTTTAAAAATAGCTAATTTATACCCCTTTACATTTTATGATCTAATTGTGAATATTACTGCTTACTCAGATGAAAATTTTACTTTCCAATCTAAGTCTTCAAAGTTTGGTACTTAAAAAAATCACACAGCAAAGGACTATAAAGGAAGATCCTGTATACCAATTGTTTTTACTTCGAAAACTAGCAGTGTTTATTGTAGAAGGTATGCAATTCCATAAATAGCTCTTGATGTCTTTTCCCCATGCTTTAAGTTAGCAAAGATACATAGCATTTGCTTTAGCTGGACTTAGCAGAAAGAACTAAGAGGTAGCACCAGATAATTTGATATATACCGTGATGTGATATAACCCTGTGATGTCCTGTGTGCATAATAACGTATTTGTATTTGATGCTGCATCATGCTGTTAAATTGTGTACTGTTTATATTTTCAGTATTTTGTTAAATTGCATACAAATTACCTCTGATAAATGTTAATGTTTATCACAGCTAATGAAGCCAACCTGATCACTCTGTAATTATTCAGAATTTTTTCCTTTTATGTATATAAAGCTTTTAATAGCAAGTTTATTTTAAAGCAGGATTAGAGGAATTTTGCCCATGAAGAAGAAATATGCATAAGAACTTTGACCTGTCAAAACAGAAGTGAAAAGACCTGAAAATATTATTTTTCATTATAGGTTTTATTTTTAAATGCAGCTTTATGTTCACTCTGTGTTTGTTTTTCCTTGGTGAGCCTTTAACTCCAAGGTTATGACCTAATAATGACCTCCTCTCTCCACTCTCAACTGGTTCTGACCTACACCATTAAGTAAAAAGAAATAACCTAACAGAAGGGTAACCAGATCACTGCTACCACACCAAGGAAACAGGCAGGCTTTGGGATGCTCTGCTTTAATCTCTCTATCCACACAACCCTCATTTTAATTTGCAAAATTGAACCCAGATTGAGAGCAGTAAAGCCTGAATATGGTAAATATTCATGCCTCAGTGATCTAGAGTGGCTCCATTACATTTCAGAGATTGGGAGAATTACCTTTTGGATTATGTATATTCATGGGCTGATTTTTATTTGAGATATAATATTACTCACGTTGAGTTACATGTCACATATTCTACCTAAACCATCCTTCTTACAAAGCTTCAAATGTTGCTTACACATAAAAGTTTTACTTCTTTAGATTATAGTTTCTCCCTTTTTGATTCTTTTAAAACATTGGTAATAAACAAAAATCTCCTTTAAAGAGGAGTGAGGAAAAATCTGTGTTGAAGAGTTCTTCTTTATAAACCTTTCAACTCTGTGTTTGCTGTGATATATTTTATGTACATCACTTTGAAGTCTTCAGATGAAAGTTGTTGTTGTTCCAAAATTAAATCTACTTGAAAAAGAGGAATTTTGTTTGTTTCATTGGAAGAACAAAATTCCACAGGCATTGTTTTCTACCCATCATTCTACGTTGGCTTTTTATTGTTTTGTAGGGAGACTTTTGGAGGCATGTGCTTGAAAACCAGTTTTGATAAATTGAGATTTAATTGGTATTAACTATTAAGCTTATTTGTAATATAGCTCTAATAAATACAGAATACGAGGTACTGTCCATACTGATAGCTTATTAAATACAATGGCTTTCTATACATTATTTTAAAAATACTAATCTCAGCTGCTTTTATTGACATTGTAGATTATCACATCAGAGCATTCTTTTACAAAGAAATTATAGGTGATGAAAGTAGCACTGCCTATAGTTAAGATTGCCTGCCTGACATTTTCTGTTATAAGACTCTCGACTGAAAATTTCCATGCTGGGTGTATGCCTCCAAGTGAATTTTTTACATGTTTCAGCTGACATAGTTCAAGAGCAAGTTAAGGGAAAATGTTTTATCCATTTAAAAAAAAACATTCCTCCAACCATATATTTAAGAAGGTCTAGTGCTTCTGTATTTGAGAACAGTAATGTGGAACTTGACAGGTGGAGAGTACCTTACTCAAGAATGTGCCTTTTGCTGTCCCCATGAAAATCTGCCCAAATTTGGCCAAGCCACAAAAAATCTAAGTTTGTATGCGAGCAATAGAGAGTTAAAAACTGAGAGATATATTCTCCAAAGATTCTGTCTGCATTGTCTTCATCCCTCCCAACTTCTACATACTGACCATACTCTGCATACCCTGTCTCCCCAGAGCGATGGAATAGGCTTCAGCATGGGTCTGCTAGATGTTGCTTTGTCACCTGTCACAAGATCTGAGAGCAGGGACACTTAGGTATGTCTACACTGCAGCGTTTTTCCGGAAAAACAATACTTGCGTCCACACGGCTATCGCGTTCTTTCGACAAAAAATCAAAAGAACGGAGGGGTGTTTCTGATGACGGTAAACCTCTTTCTACAAGGAAGAAGCCTTTTTCTGAAAAAGGTTTTTTGGAAAAAGGCGTGTGTGGATGTGGAAGAAGGAGTTTGATTGAAAAACAAGCCCCCACGAAAAAAACCAGCTGCCCTGCTGGCCACTCCGTCCAAACTAATCACAAATCCATAGTTCCTGTCTCCTGCCAGCTCTTAAAGCTGTAGGCACCTGGGACAAGCCTTGTGGCAGGAAGCTGGCCTAAAGAGCTGCACCTCACTCCACGACTCTGACTGCCACCCATATTTGGAGATATGGTCCAGCCACAAGCCCCCCCCAAGACCCACCTGGCCCTCACAGGGAGCACCACCAGGACTCCCAGGACCCAGCCAGGGGCACCAAACATCAAGTGCCCTCCTGGTCTGGGGCGGAGATCGTGTCCCTCCTGGAGCTGTGGGGTGAGGACGACACCCTGCAGGATCTCCGCTCCCAGAGGCGAAATGCCAACATCTACGGCTGGATAGCCAATGCCCCTCCCCACACATTAGAACAGGTCTGGAGCAAGGTCAAAGAGCTCCGGCAGGGCTACGCCAGGGCCAGGGAGCGCAGCTCTCGCTTCAGGGCAGGACCCCACTTCTGCCCCTACTACCAGGAGCTCCACGAAATCCTGGGTCATGGTGAAACCCCTTCCCCACCTGGGGTGGGGGACTTGGAGCTAGACGCGCCTGTTGTCACCCACCTAGAGCTCCCTGCTGAGGAGGACGACGAGCTGCAGGAGGAAGAGGAGACGGCCAACAGAGTCACCCTCACCCTCGAGCCGATACCCCAGGGCCTAGAGATCTCCCAGGCATCCTCTGAGGGCGGGGAGGAATCTTCAGGTGAATACACTGTTTGTCACGCACACAGGGCAGGGGAAGCAGGTGCACTGGGGATGGGGTGCGATCGCTGCTCAGCCTGGACATCATGCTGCAGTCCGCGCATGTGAAAGCATGTGCTGCACCAGTTTGTGCCACGCGGCTTCAGAAGGCAGCCCCTGAGCATCCGCGGGTTCCTGCTCACAGTCTCTGGGGAGGCCACACACGTCTGACCCCTGTTGGGGGGACACCCTCCCTCCACCAGCCACTGGTGGAAGCAGGGTGGGCACAAGGGTGCATGCATGATCCCACATAAACCAAAGAGTGCCACACACATTACACGGGCGTGCTTGCACGCGCTCGGCCCCACCCGCTCCTGTGGACAGCGTTGCCAGGCGCAGGTGTGTGTGTGGGCCCCATGGAAGGCCAAGCTGCTCCAGGCCCCTCTCCTGCCCTTGGGATTCCAGTGTGGCCCGACACTTGCCTTGCCTGCTTCTCTGGGGGGAGGGGGGGAGGAGAGGGAGCAGGAAGCATGGGCGCCTCGGTGCCCCTGTGAGGCAGGGCCCACTGTGCAGGCTACACATGGCCTTGCTCCTGGGACCTCTCTGTCCTCTGGCCTGAAGACTGTTGCTTGCAGCTCACAGATGAGGGCACAGCCTCAGGGACAGTGTCTGCATGGATGACTGACCACCTCTCCCTCTTTTTTTCTCCATAGCCGGACTAGCCGTCGCTATGGGGTGATCCACGCCATCGGACGCTGCTGCCTGACCCTGGGGAGCTGCAAGTGCAGGAGGGTCCATGACGACCTCATGAGGGAGCATGTGGCCGTCCTGTGTGTCATGCAGCAAACCCTGGCCCAGAAGGTCCGGGATGATGCAAAGTGGGGGACCTGCATGTAGGACTAGCTTGTGCAGCAGGGCAACACTTGTGCCATCATCTGAGAAATGATGGTACACCCGGCTCCTGTCCCTGCTCCTGCCCCCCAGCCCTCCAGCTATGCCTTTGCCCCCTCCCTATGCTCCCCCTGCAATATCTGACCCTGCTCCAGCCCCCCCACTCCTGTCCACCTCTCTGTCCCAGGCCCCACCCACACCTGAGGTTGCCGAGGTCCCCAGACGCGAGGTGGCACTTCCAGCTGCACCACGTGGCACTTCCAGCCCTAAGCGCCCCCTTGTCCCTTGCCCATACAGGTTCTCAGCCCTCTTCCACCCTCCCCAGTTACTTTCTGAAAAAAAAAAAATACAAAGGTTTTGTTTTTCAACCCCAAACTGGTGTTTTTATTGAGAGTACAAGGAAAGGGGGAAGGGATGGGTTGTGATGGGAAAGGCATAGGGGGGCAAGGCACAGGCCTCTAGTGGGGAGGCCCTGGGGAGAGTTACTGGAGTCCTTGAGAAAAACAATCTCTCAGGGCCTCCCGGATGTGCACACCCACCTGATGGACCTGGCGGATTGCAGCTGTGCGCGGCTGCTTGAAGGCCCTTCCTTCCCGGCTGGCCTCTGCCCCCCACCCAGATAGGAAGGCCTCCCCCTTCCTCTCCATGATGTTGTGGAGAACACAACAGGCCGAGACCACGTCGGGGATGTTGTGCTTCCCTACTTCGAGGTGGGTAAGGAGGCACCTGAACCGTGCCTTCAGATACCAAAGATGCATTCGACCTGCATTCGGACCTGGCTGAGGTGTGCATTGAATTGGTCCCGGCTGGGGTTCAGGTGCCCTGTGTAGGGCTTCATGAGCCATGGCATCAGGGGATAGGCTGCATCCTCCACGATGCACAGTGGCATCTGCGCATCCCCAACGTGAAAGTCACGCTGGGGGAAGAATGTGCCAGCCTCTAGCTTGTGGGACAGACTGGAGTTTTGGAAAATGTGGGCATCGTGCGCCCTGTCTGCCCACCCGATGAAAATGGCTGTAAATTGGCCCCGGTGGTCGACCAGCGCCTACAGCACCATGGAGAAATAGCCCTTTTGGTTGATATATTGGGCGGCTTGATGATGTGGTGCGCAGATTGGAATGTGGGTTCCATCAGTGGCTTCCCCGCAGTTGGGGAAACCCAGGGCAGTCCTCACCAACTGCAGAAGGAGACAAAGAAACACAGAAAATGAGAGGAAGTGCCTGAGTCTTTGGGAGAGGTGCCCGCTCTCCTCCCCCACCAAACACCCCAGGAGCCACCCCCTATGAGGCTGCCCCCCCTGCAGGGCTGTGTGAAGGTGGGACTGCAGAACTCCCCAGGGACAGGGTTTCCAGCCCTCCCTTGCACCCCCAACCCCTTTTCCCTAGGGTCCCCCTTTCCAAGACACCCCTTTCCCCCTGCAGGAACTGCAGCCCAAGAGAGCCTTACCTCCATGAGGAGGTCCCTGATGGTGGACTTTCCCACGCCAGACTGGTTGCCCACCGACCGGTAGCTGTATGGGCTGGTGAGCTTCCATATAGAGATGGCAACCTGATTCTCCAGGGGGATAGTGGGTCACATCTGGATGTTCCGTCATCGGAGGGCAGGGGCGAGCCAGGCACACAGCTCCATGAAGGTGGCCTTCCTGATCCTGAAGTTTTGCAGCCACTGCTGATGATCGCACCGCTCCATAACCAGCTGGTCCCACCAATCGGAACTGGTGTCCAGCCTCCAGAACCTTCTCTCTACCGTGGGGTGCAGTTGCAAGGGCATTGCCCCTGCATCCAGGCAGAGGGTGTCACTGATGAGCTCGAGCTCAAGCTCATGCAGGACCGTGAATACAGTCTGCACAAAGTGCTGCAGAAGCTGCAGTGTGTTAGTGTGGGGCCATTGCATGTCCAGAGGCAGCTCCGGCTCCATGGCAAGGAGTATGCTGTGGTGTCCTGAAGCAGGGCAACTAGAGCGCACACTGCTAAAGCTTTACTGTCCCTTGTAGAGGTAGGCAAGCATGCAGCAGAAGCAGAGAAACAGCTGTTCGGGAGGTCCCTTTAAGCACACGTCTCAGCTAGCCTGAGGCAACAGCACCCGGAAGCAACTGCTGACCTAATGCCCTGCCTGAACTGGTTCCGGGTGGCCTGAAATGCGAGAGGGCATCCAATCAATGAGGACGCTGTCTTTCAAAAAAGCAGATTGCTTTTGCAGTGTAGACGCTCTCTTTAGAAATAAACTTTTCCGGAAGATCTCTTCTGGAAAAGCTGCTTTTGAAAGAAGCTTGCAGTCTAGACGTAGCTTTACTCTCCTATGTTTCCACTGCAGAGGCCCAGGCAGCAAGGAGAACGAAGAGGCGGAAACGGGATGTGAGGAAAAGAGAATGCAGGGGATGAGGAGGAATGGGAGATATAAGAGGGTATAGGAGCAAGATTTAGAGAAGATGGGGACATGGATAGGAGCAAGAAAAGGGTGAGAGGCAGGAGTGGTGCGAGGGGGCAGAAGCCAGGTTGGGGAGCACAGGGGCAGGGACAGGAGTCTGGTGGGCAGGGCTGGCTCTAGGTTTTTTGCAGCCCCAAGCAAACAAATTTTTGGCTGCGCCCCCCGCCCCTCTTTTTGTTGGCTTTTACACGTTTGCACTTTGCAATGGTTTTTTTTGTTTTGTTTTGACTTTAACATTTTAAAAAAATGAAAACTGAAAATTTGTAGTTAGTGAAATAAAACAATTTCCTACTAGTGTACTCATTTAATTTTAACAAAATCACAGTTACAAACAATTTGGGTTCAACTATATACTGTAATGAAAAACGTTAGTGTCTTCTGGTGTGCCCAGTTTCTCATATATTACAAGAATTTATATGAACTGAATTTTTCTGGTTTTTATACTTGCGTAGCCTTTTAATAATTCAGTAAAATCTAAATTTTTTGCAAGGGTACTTTCAACTGAAATTAATGCGAGTCCTGACAAACGATTTTGAGACATCGTGGACTGCAAATAATGTTTTAGTAATTTCAGTTTTAAGAAACTGCACTCACCAGAAGCAACTGATACTGGTACTATTAAAAGAATGCGTAATGCTATAGCAGTATTTGGAGTGAAAAAATCATTTCTTGCTATAAATTCTAATACTGACCCACAGCCCACACAGCCAGGCCAGCCATGGGCTCCCCCCACCAGTTGCCGGTGCCCCTCACTCCCCCACCCACAGCCCCTGCCAGCCCAGCCCTGCCGGTGCCCCTCACTCCTGACCCACAGCCAGCACAGCCCTGGGCTCCCCCCCAGGTGCCAGTGCCCCTCACTCCCGACCCGCAGCCCCCACAGCCCAGCCGAGCCCAGACCAGCCCAACCAGTGCCCCTCACTCCGGACCCACAGCCCTGGGCATCCCCACCTCACCCCACCCCGCCCCCGCTGCCCGGGGGCCAGTACTTGGAGGCTGCCGACCCCTCCTGACAAATTCCCTCGGGGTTGCTGATGAAGACGGGGAAGTAGCGGGCCTCCCAGAGGCAGCTCAGACTGGGCCTGGACTGGCCCTGGATCAGCAGCAAGTGCTGGTGTGTCTGGGGCAGGAGCTGGGGCAGGCAGGCAGGGGGCACTGTTCCTCAGCCCCAGGCCCGGCTGCTCCACCAGTACCTGCAACTTCTCCAGCACCTGCAGGGCCTTGTCCAGCACGTGGCCATGCCCAGGGCACAGGGGCCCCAGCAGGTGCCCGGCCCCCCTGCAGCCACCATGGCCCTGGCCAGAGGGGAGACTGCGCTTCCTGCACTGGGGCCATACCCCCATGAACCCGCCCTGGCCCCCCGCGGGCAGGGCAGACCAGAAGTAGGCGGCGGAGCCAGGCCCCCCCCACCCCCAAGTCCCCATCCCAAAGCACTCACCCTGATCCAGGACCCCTCCCCCGAGCCCCCATCCCAAAGCACTCACCCCTCCCCCGAGCCAGCCCCCTCCAGCGCCCCCATCCGAATGCACTCATCCCTCCCCCTGAATGAGGCCTCCCGAGCGCTGGGGGCGCCCCCCCCATCAAATCTCCTCCTCCTCTCCTCCCCACCCCCCCTCCCTTGAGCCAGGCAGCAGAGGAACTGAAGGACCGGGTAAGGAAATCTAACCTTTAAAGTGGCCGCTGCTGCCTCAGCTCGCGGTGTGTAGAGCCGGGAGCACTTAGCCAATTCCCGGGTCTCTGTTCAAAAGCATCACATGGCCAGAGCAGCATGCACTTCGCTCCCAGCCCGGCGCCCCCCTAGCGTGGCGCCTGGGGGCAACTGCCCCCCTCTGGCCCCCCTTCACTACGCCTCTGGCAGGAGGCAGAGGGCGGCCAGCAGGCATCTCCCGCAGCTCTTTCAAATCGGCGGGGCAGGGCGAGACTGGGCATTGCCGGGGGCGGCTGCTTTACCTGGAAATGCCGCTCATGGAAACGTGCCGCCCCAAGCGCATGCTTAGTTTGCTGGTGCCTGGTGGGGAAGATGCCAGCAGGCACTGGGGAAGGGAAGATAGGAGCAGAAGGGGACAAAGGGAAGGCCAGGACTCTATTAGGGTTTAAAAAAGAGCTTGATAAATTTTTGCAGGTTAGGTCCATAAATGGCTATTAGCCAGGGATAAAGTATGGTGCCCTAGCCTTCATAACAAGGGCAGGAGATGGATGGCAGGAGATAAATCACTTGATCATTGTCTTCTGTTCTCCTTCTCTGGGGCACCTGGCATTGGCCACCGTCGGCAGATGGGATGCTGGGCTCGATGGACCTTTGGTCTGACCCAGTATGGCCATTCTTATGTTCTTATGTTAAAAGAGTCTGAAACCACTAGAACATGTTTAGCTGTAGAACTTGGAATCTATAATTACCGAGGGTAAGCATTCAGTTGCTGTCTGCTGAACAGCTGTGACATCCACTGGCAAAGTATTTGTTTCCATTGCTCTTTGGTGGCAGGTCTACATAGAAAATAAGTCTTCTACTACTAACAGTTACTCATAGCTCGAGTGGTATGCTGTGGATCTAAAGAACCCAACCCTGCTGACGACCTATGTGGATGGTCAGTATAATTCCATAGATGGGCTTTTATTTCAATTGTTAAAAAAAAAACTTTAAAAATTGTTAAAAAAACAAACACCATACGTTAAAAGAATGCTAAAGATCCAAAGTCAAGCACTCAAAATTAGGAAATGACAGAATTAATAGCAACTTTAATTCAATTCTTACATACATGCATGATCATACAGTCTCTAATAATATCATATAAAAAAATTTCCACAGGACACGTGCTGCTGTGAGTGCACAGGGTGGACTGTGCTCTGGGAATAAATCAGGATTATATAGTGAAGGAGGCTGTTGTGTTTAAGATCCCTGCCTCATTTGTTGTAGAAGTTGGAGTATATATAGGAAATGAAAATATTGGAGAAGAGAAAGGATTACCTCAGGACTGAGGCAGCTGAATATTGTTTAGGAGAGTTGGAGTGTCCGGTTAGGGAATAAGGAAAAGTTATTTACATATTCCCACAATATAAGAACTAGGGGTCACCAAATGAAATTAATAGGCAGTAGGTTTAAAATAGACAGAAGGAAGTTTTTCTTCACTCAGCACACAGTCAATCTGTGGAACTCCTTGCCAGGGCATGTGGTAAAGGCTAGGACTTTAACAGGGTTCAAAAAAGAGCTAGATAGATTCATGGAGGTTAAACGGTCCATCAGTGGCTATTAGCCAGGATGGGTAGGAATGGTGTCCCTAGCCTCTGTTTTTCCAGAGGTGGGTGGCAGAGGAGGGATCGTGTGAGGATTACCTGTTGTGTCCCCTCCCTCTGGGGCATCTGGTATTGGCCACTGTCAGCAGACAGTATACAGGGCTGGGTGGACCATTGGTCTGACCCAGTATGGCTGTTCTTATGTTCTTAGGCAGACCAGTTAAACCAAATTGTGTTTCTCATTTTCTGGGTATCCCTTCTGACACATCTAGGATCTCATTTATAGAAGGTGCTGAGCATTCTCAACTGCAACTGCGGTCAGTGGGAACTCTTCTCCGAACTAAGGAGATAAAGATGCGGGTGATAGGTTAATTGTGTAGTCGATGCAATTTGTATTGACTACATGATTAGTTGATAAGGGAAGATGCTCAGTCCTGACTTGCACTGGATCAAGGAGCTACCCCGAATGCAGCTCTGCAGTTTAAATGTAGTAGGAGCTGATCATGCAGGCAGCCTGGTTCCTACTGTATTTAAGCAAGTCTGGCTCAGTCCTGGCATGTGCCAGGTCCAGGACCTACCCCCGGTCTCACTCTTACTACATTTAAAATGCAGAGCTGCAGCAGGGGTTGCTCCCGGATCCAATGCTAGCCAGGACTGAGATGGGCTTGCTCAGTCCCAGCTCACTCTGGCTCCAGCAGCTCCTGTCTGTGGAGGGTCCCAGTGGGGAACTGGGACCCCCCGCGAACAATGGCTGCTGTCATGGGATGTGGAGCAGCCTCTGCTCACGGTGAGCCGAGGTCCACTGTGAGCAAAGGCTGCTTTGCAGCAGTCTCCCCCGCACCCTTCCACCCGTGTGCTGCTGCCTTTTAAGCCTGCTCCCCCCAGCACCGGCTCCTGCTTCTCTTCCCCTCCCACCCCCTTGCTGCCTCTGTATCAGAGGCAGCAAGGGGGGGTAATGCAAGTAGTCGAGTAGTCAACCTGACTACCTGATAAGCCTAGGCTTATCAGGTAACCGACTACTCGCTTACATCCCTACTGTGAACATGTCAAATCGTATGTATTCTGGAAATCAGGCTTTCAGCTTCTCAAAGGAGAACTCAGTATTAGCTGATACTTTCCATGATTTTATCTATATGCTCTTTGCCTCAGTTTTCCATATATAATATGGATATAATATCACCTCACTTCACTGGTGGTGTGAAGGTTAATTCATTAGAGCTTGTAAAGAATACATATTGAATGCTGAAGATAAAAAGTAATACTGAGTAGCTGCCCATTCAGTGAGCACTGTCCATTCTGTGTACAGAATGAGGCAGTGGTTCTGCTGGGAAAAAACATGTGATCATGTAATTAAAGACTGTATTATAATGTCTGCACACAGTGAGTAAATTAAAGTTGCCTGGAAATTCTGGCATTTCCTAATTTTGAGTGCTTGGCTTTGCAATCTGAATGTCTTAATGTAGTTTTTATTAAACATGTATTTATACTTGTTTAGCACTGTGTGTACAATGATGTGGCAAGTGTGAATACTGCATATAACTACAATAAATAGAAACTACACCATTAAAGTGGAGCAGCGTTGAAGTGAGATCAGGGACATGTCTTTTGATTACTGGACAGCCAGCTTTTATAATGTAATTTTAGCTAATTCTTTAATGCAGTGTGGTCTATTAGCTGTTTTATCCCATTGTTGCAATGTGGGCAGTCAGGATCTGAGACATCTGATCAAAAGAAGGGAATTCCCTAAAATACTTTCTGGCATAGGGTTACACTGACAGCACTGCAATCACAGTGTGACTCTACTTAAGACTAGAAACTTCCCTCCTTATTTCTGCGCATTTACCTGTAATTTAGAAGGGGCAGGCAACATTTTATCCACATTTATATTCTCCACCCCTGTCCACACATGTGTTAGCTGGAGACAAAGTAAGCATTAATAAGGTGCATCAGCACAATCATAATGGCTGCCTCTCCAATTTGTAGTAGGTCCCATATGCTATTTTGCCTTGATTATCTGAGAAGAGATGTTCTTGTCTGATGTTCGTTCTGGGGCAAGAGGTTATATCACCTAGTTGTTGTACTATGAAATAGTGTTGCCAACTCTTGTGATTTTATTGCAAGTAATTCACTTTTCTTGAATCGCTAATCAGTTGTATTGTAAGGATGTTAAATAACGATTAATTTACTAGACGAGTAGTCGATGGAATTTTTCCATTCACTACTCAACTAGTGGATAGGCACTTCCGCATTCCTCCTTTGAAATGTACAAAAGCCCCAGCAGACTCCGTTGGGAACTCCCTAGTTAACCCCGGGCTCCACGCAGCATTTCCCCGGAACCCAGGATCCCCAGCTGACCCTGTGCTCTGCGCGCTTCGAAATGCCACACTGGAGCCCGAGGTCAGCTGGGGACTCCCCAGCATACTTTGGGTTCCACGGAAATGCCACAGTGAGCCCAGGGTCAGATAGGGAGTTCCCAGCTGACCCCGGGCTCCATGTAGCACTAACACTTTGAAACACTGCAGCAGCATTTCAAAGGGACAGCACCGCACAGCTGATCCCGGGCTCTGTGTGGAGCTGTCCCTTTGAAACACCATTGCAGCATTTCAAAGAGGCAATGCCGCATGGAGCACAGGGTACAGGCTCCGTGTGGCGCTGCTGCTTTGAAGTACCCTCTCTTTCCTCGCCTTTGCTTCATCTATCTGATAGAGGCAGCAAGGAGGGGGAATCAAGTAGTCGACGCGACTATCTGATACACACTTGCTTATCGGCTAGTCGACTAGTCTTTAACATCTTTTGTGTATTGTATGGTTGTGAGAATCTCAGCTTTTGCTGAGAAGGAAAATAAGAACCCAATTTTCATTTTTTAAAAAATCATGCTTAAGCCAACCTCATGATTTTTTGGATGTGTTGGCTAAGTCACTCATGAATTCATGCTCTAGTTTTCCCTTGATCCCTTCAACCAAGAACTGTTAGACATCCTCATCTGTGGATCTGTAGAAGTTTTCTCTGATATCCATAAATTATTATGTCTGCTCCCAAAGGAAAGAAACTCACGTATCTTAGGTTTAGAGAAGGATTTAGAAAATGATCTGGTTAAAAATAGGTACAGTTCTGGGTTTGGTTAAGTGATCAGAGTTTACATGAGATTAGACAAGAGTTCATAGGAAAATTGAAATTACCATACCGGATCACCCAAGTGGTTCATCTGGTCTGGCAAACTCTGTCCACTAGGGAGCAACCCATTCCATATGCTTCAGAGGAAGACTGCGGAGACTGACTGTACAATGGAAAGTTATGAAATAACCTGTCCGTAGGGGAAATTTTATCCTATTTCCTCTGTTAGTGGTTAGTTTATATCCGAATACACAAGCATTTGTATTCATTATAAATGTTAAGCCCATAATGGTGGATGTTTTTCTTATCTTTTAATTGTCTGATTTTTAACCTTCAAAACTCCTTCCAGTGAGTTTCAGTTGGTTAAGTATGCATTGTGTAGGTTTTTAAAATGTCCCCTTTCACATTAGTTTTGAGAGAGTTGCCTACATTTAGTCTAGTTTTTGTTATTTATGTTGAATACAGCATGGGCAGTGGGATCATGAATGTCTCTGCTGCAGAAGAGCTTATGATGGGGTCTTACATCTGGTTTATGGCAGAAGCTTTTCATGGCCTCCTCTTTGCTTGGAATGGTGGTGACATGGGGCCCTTCTCCTGTTTCAAAGAGGTAATGGTAGTGAGGCTCTATGGGATTTTCCCTAACAACTGGAGTATATATCCTTTGATGGAGGGGCTGGATCTTTGTGCATTGCTCTCCTCCATGCGCACACAGTCCTTTGCTGGGATGGTGTTTCCCATAGCAGGGATTCTTGAATTAAATATCCCATTGAGATGTGTAGTACAGTTTTCACTTCTGAAAGTTTTAGGCTACGGCTACACAGTGGCCTTCTTGCAGAAAAACTCATGCAAATGAAGCGCGGCGTGGAATATTGCTGCGCTTCATTTGCATAATTACTAGCAGCCGCTTTTGCACAAAAAGAAGCTGTGTAGACGGCTCCTTTTTGCGCAAAACCCCCTCTTGCGCAAGAGCTGTTCTTCCTCATTTTTTCAGGAAGAATGGCTCTTATGCAAGAGGGGGGTTTTTGCGCAAAAAGGAGCCATCTACACAGCTCCTTTTTGCGCAAAAGCCTCTTGCACAAAAGCGGCTGCTAATTAATTATGCAAATGAAGTGCGGCGATATTCCACGCCGTGCTTCATTTGCATAAGCTTTTCCGCAAGAAGGCTACAGTGTAGCCGTAGCCTTACTGTTTCAGTTTGTCTGGAGATTTAGACAGACATTCTCTTGTCACATTCTCAGACTTTTTTTTTCACCACCATAAGGTCTCTGAATTTAGGGCTAGATTTTAAAGGTATCTAGAAACTTAATTCTCATAGAGTTAGATGCCTAAATACTTTAATGCCAAATCTGCCCCCCATTAAAAATAAAAGAAAACTCATATTTGACTGTAATTGTGATGGATTGGCTCACAGATCCCCTTGAAATTGTTACCTGATGCATTGATCTTACTACTGAGCTTGCCTACCTGCTCTCTAATGTGCCCCACTACACTGTCCTGCTGAGCCAGAAGCTCTGGTCTCCCCCAGCAACACAGAGGTGGTGTAACAGCCCCGAGCAAAGCAACACACATGCTGAGAACAGCTCAGCTCTGGGAAGTTTTGGTCACACGGAGTCAATACAGCACCCTGCTGCTCATGTCCAATGAGACCAAAACCCCAAATAAAATTACCCCACTATGCATAAAGTTTATACAGAGTGAGCTCCTAATATATTCACTTTCTTTATCAATGAAAGAGATATACACACAGCTGTTGCCTCCCCTCCCTCTGCCAGGTAACAATTATTTACACTGGATTTGATAATAAACAAAAGTGATTGCACATAACAGACAGATCAAAGTAAGTTAGTGTAAGTAAGCAAGCTAAAACAAAACAAAACACGCCAGCTAAGCCAAATACACTAGGAGACATTATTACAAACCATAATTTATCACCCTCGCTCTTATTTCAGGTAAATTCCTTTTCAGGCCAGAGCTGATCTTTAGTCTGACCTGGGTCTAGCAGCTTCTTTCCACCCATGTCCTTAGAGTTCTGTTTCCATGTATCCTCTTGGGGTGGGGAGCAAGCAGTCTGTGAAGCCAGCTGACGATAATCATTGTTTGCTTCCCATTCCTTATGTAGAATTTCCCCAAGTCAGGAAGTCTTTGTTCAATCCCCACCCCACATCTTTGTGGAAAAGTGCAAAATTCAAGATGGATTCCGGCATCAGATGGCATAGTCACATGTCTTTGTAGAACCAACCATAATTCAGGCTTACAGGAAAAACAAGACTATTTACAGATCATTGTCTTGAGCACTGGGCATTTAAGTTCCTGGAGTACTGTTAATGGCCTTTATTAGCACATTTAGATATATAAATGGGCTTATGCTTCATAATTCTAAATTTATATATAAGAATGATATATGCACACAGATACAATATGCACATTCAGTGGATTACAAGCATTTCAGTGACATTTTACATAAAGCATTTTCAAGTTATGCATATTCATATTCCAGAACACATTTCCATAAACAATGTGGGGGTGCAGCTTCATGGTATTGCTCTAGTTCCAGCAGCTGGTGCTCTTGGCACAGACTTTTAGTGCCTGATCTTTACTCTAGCCTTGGTTGGAGCTCAGTGTGTTAAATGGGTATCTTTTTGTAGTTTTTAACTCTTGTGTATAGGAACTTTAAGTATGTTTATAACCCAGTGATCTTTATCCATATATTAGTATTTATTATTTACTGTATTGTCTGTAGTTCCACCCTGTGTTACAGGAGGGTTGGGTTGCTCTATCTGTAGTTTGTCACAGTGCTGGGAGGTAGCAGGATGCTGTGGTTCTTATCTAGAGAAGCTAAGAGCTATGACATATGGAACACTGATAACTTAATGAAAGTTGGATAAATAAAGGAAAAGAAGCTCTGACATATCAGGGGAAAAAGTCATTAGTGGATATTTTTTATCCTGTTTCCTATTAGTCTCTAGTTAAAGTGCTTTGAAAATCTTAGTGGGCTTTTTCTTTGGTCTTCAAATAACAGGTTCTTTTCTTATATTGAACACATTTGTTTATCTTAAGGGCTGAATAGTTTGGGTGCTTTTAATGTCTCTGCCATGCATTTTTTTTTTATTTATATGTGAATACATGGGTTTCCTCCAGTCTTAACCCCTTTTATAAGCCTCTACATAAAGCTTTAGAAACGTTAATGGGATAATCTAAATTTAAAAATAATAAAAACCCTTTCTTTGTAAGGGATGTAAGATTTCAACACATGCCCCTGTTAATTTACAAAGTGAGAGATACAATCAGTCCCTCTGTGCCACCATTTAGAAACAAAATGTGAATGACCTTATGAGCTAAGTTTATAGTAACAATTATAATGGTATCCAAGTTGGCCCTGTTTACAGATATTGTTTGCATGCAGCAAAGGCTAACTTTAAAGTTACACCCAATATTGTTCCTTTTCTTTGTTACTACCTATCCAGAATTTCTGGGGAGATGATTAAAATAACTTTGTTTATTGGATTTATCAAACTGTCCTTTTTGCTCTGTCTGTTTTCATAGCTACTGTCATGGAGAACATGAGGTTGAAGTTGCTTAAAAGCATGCCATGCTTTTTGTAAAGGTTCAAAGTTGGGAATAGAAAAACAAATAAAATCCCAAACAAATTCCATTGATATTGCCAAAAACTGGCTGCAGGGTAGCTTTCAAAATTGTATTTCTCAAGACTTTCAAACTCTTAGATGCTGGATAAAATGCACGATGCAATCTCCTTTGAAGAAAGATGGACTGGATGCTCTAATACAGGGCTTCTCAATACACAGCCAGTGGGCCACATGTGGCCCACGGTCCACAGTGCAGTTTGGGTTTACGCGGGGTTCAACACGCAGCCCGTGGGTGGGAGCCAAAACAAAAAAGTTGTCAGTATAATGGTATTCTGTTGATATGCATTTTAGTAGTTAAATTTCTGGACTGTCATTGTTCATTAAAAGTGCTGTCATATGGGTGGAAATCGGGTAAATATTGCATTTTATTAATATCAGCAGAACTGACTTAAATGGGGCATGTGTGTTGTGTAGTCTTGCCTTAATCTTTGTATTCATGCCCGTCAGTCTGAAAGACGTTATTTGCATGTATATGCAACCACACTTAAGTTGCGGCCCTCGGCATGTGCTGTGAATATCATTGTGGCCCCTCGGGCTTCAAAAGTTGTGTAGCCCTGCTCTAATAGATCTTTTCCTTTCATAATTTCTGGGGTAATAAAGCTTAACACAATGTGTAAACATCTAGAGCTATGTCATATATACTGGAGATTCCTTATGTTGAGAAACTGAATATGCATAAGAGAAACAAAATCTCCATCTTAAGTCCCTATCATGTCTTTCTCAGGGCTTGTCTATACTATGAGATAAGGTCAGATTTATTAAGGTCGATGTTTAGTACCCATTTTTGTAAAGCTGAAGGTGCATGTCCCCACTTGTGCGCAAGAATTTGATGTAGTTCTGAGTAGTGCATCCCCAGTAGAGTGGCTGCTGTCAACTTTGAAAGTAAAGCACCGTGGATAGTTATTCCACAGTTCGTGCCATCCATTGCATTCTGGGTTATGCTCTTGGTGCACTCTGGGACCAGAACTGTGCAAAGGGTGATTCTGGGTACATGTTGTCAGCATTCCATAGTAGGGATGTTAGCAGCTAGTTGGCTAACTGTTTAACCGATATGCAATTGCTTATCGACTAATGGTCCCGGTTAACTGCAAACTGTCTCCTTTCACCCAGCGTGATCTGTATTTTAAACTCAGACAGGCAGGTTGGCTCAGTCCCAGCCCATTGGTACGATTTTTAAATGAAGAACACTCAGGGGAGCTGTCCAGGGGGCAGCTTGGGAGTGGGTCTGGGAGCTGGGAGTGCACTGGCTGCTGGCCCCGTCTCCAGAGGGGAGTTTTTACTAAGCTGGCCCTGCATCTCCAAGTTCCTGTCCTGGTTCCAGCACCCCTCATGCCTCTGGCCCCCTGCTCTGAAAGGACCTGAGCAACGCTGGATAAATCTTTGTGTGTGTGTGTAATCTATATCATAATCTAAAGCTACTATAGTTTATGTACACAAATAAAAAGTAATTTTCCATTACTGCAATTTTTTTTTGTATTTTTTCTGTACTATTTGGAATCCTCTGTAAGATACTTCTGATGCTGAACTTGTAAGAAAGTCTCTATAAGACTGAAAGAAAAAAAACCCAAAATTACTTCTCACAGTGTTCTTTAAATTTTTTTTTTTTTTTAAGTGCGATGTTAAAAATCTGAACGTTCATCATAAAACAGTGAAGAAAATTCTAATGTATCATGGCTTCATTCAGTGCATAAATTTGTGTAGCTGTAATATGATTCTCTTTACAAGTTTCAATTGCTATTTATGCATCCAGGAACATAGGAAATGATAGAGATAGAAGAATGCCTGGTGAGCTTTATGTCCATTTGCTCTGTCCACTGCTGTAATAGACAAAAAAGCAGTCATGTAGCATTTTAAAGACTAACAAAATAGTTTATTAGGTGATGAGCTTTCGTGGGGCAGACCCACCTCTTCAGATCATATTCTGAAAGTGAATAGGCATGATCATTTTATAAGAGTGATACAATGAAAGAAGGTAAAAAAATTACATAGCACAGAAGGTGGGGGTGAGGGGAGGGAAGCGACAAGGAAGGAGGAAATTGCTTACTGTAAGAGTCAATTAAGTGGCTAATCTGGGGTCACTACGAATATCAAAAGGTGGGGAGACTGTTTTTGTAATGTGTAAGATAATTATCATCTCGATTAAGGCCCATTCACAATGTGTTGAATTTTAGCACAAATAAAAGTTCTGAGGTCTCCCTTTGTTAATCTGGTGTTAAAGTCTCTTTGTTGCAAGATGCATGTTGTCAGGTCTTTAAGGCTCTGTCTACACTACAAGTTTTCTCGGCAAAGATTCGCTATCTCATTTGCATATTTTCTGCCAATCTGTTGTTGCGCTGGGGTTTTTGCGCAAAAAGCAGCAGTGAGGATGTTTTCTTTTTGCACAAAAGTCCCTTTTTCCGCAAGATCTTTATACCCCAAAAAAGGAGGTATACTGATCTTGCAGAAAAAGGGTTTTTTGTGGAAAAAGGGGTTTTTGCGCAAAAAGAAAACGTCCAGGCTACGTCTGCACTACGAGTTTTCTCGGCCAAAAATATGCTAATGAGGGACTCATTTACATGAGTCATGATCTCATTTGCATATTTTCTGCCTATCCGTTTTTGCCTAGGGGTTTTTGTGCAAAAACAAGCAGTGTGGACCGGCAGAAAATATGCAAATGAGATTGCGACTCATGCAAAGGAGTCCCTCATTAGCATATTTTTGGCCGAGAAAACTCATAGTGTAGATGTAGCCCCACACTGCTTGTTTTTGCACAAAAAACTCTAGCGCAAAAATGGATCGGCAGAAAATTTGTAAATGAGATCACGACTCATGCAAATGAGTCCCTCATTTGCATATTTTTGCCGAGACGACTCATACTGTAGAAATAGCCTAAGAGAATGACCAATTTGATTGAAATACTGGCTGACAGGTTTGTGTGTGGCAATTTCTGATGTCTGATCTGTGAGCATTAATTCTTTAGCGAAGTGACTTCTTTCATTGTATCCTTCTGTTATAAAATGGTCGTGCCTATTCACTTTCAGAATATGATCTGAAGAAGAGGGTCTGCCCCACGAAAGTTCATCACCTAACAAACTATTTTGTTAGTCTTTAAAGTACTACTTGACTGCTTTTTTGTTTTACCAAGATCAGACTAACACAGCTACCTCTCTTTGGCAGTAATAGACAGTAAGCCTTCTGGCTGTTCTGCCACATGAGAGATTGAAGAACTCTGTTTTTTCCCAAGGGAATATGAATCGGTAACATGAGATGCCATTTTCATATTCTGTTTCATGGACTCATTGCTCTGAATTTACATCTTCAAAGCTGTTTGTTTTGACAGTAGCTATATACATTGCTGCTCACCTTCCTTATTTGTCTTGAGCATTTGTGCTGCAAATATGATCTCAACGGGAACAAGAGAGAGATGGTGGGTAAGGGGAAAAGGAGGGAACAGATAGTGGCCAGAAATGATGGGGGATAGGTGAAAACTTAGCAAGTGCTTGCATAAGTGAAGACTGTAAAAGATAATTGCTAGCTCCTCTTTAAGGATGTTAAGGACTAGTTGATTACCCGATAAGCATTTGCTTATCGGATAGTCTGTGGACTAGTAGACTAGTTGATTTCCCCCCCCCCCCCCGCTTGCTGCCTCTGTGAGATTGAAGTACCCCTTCCCCGCCCCCCTTTGCTGCCTCTAAGTGGCAACGACGCACAGCTAAGCCGGGGAATCAGCTGTGTGGCGCTGCAGCTTTGAAACCCCAAGGAAGCGTTTCAAAGGGGCAGCCGCTGCACAGATGGTCCGTGGCTTAGCTGTACGGAGCTGCCTCCGCGTTTCAAAAGGGCAGCTCTGGAGCCCGGGTTCTGAGAAGCATTTCTCCAGAACTTGGGGTCAGCTGGGGACATGCCGAGCAGAACCCGGAATCAACTGGGGAGTCCCCAGCTCACCCCAGACTCCATGGCTGCCCCTTTGAAATGCGGAGGTGGTGTTTCAAAGGGGCAGCTGCCGCACAGCGGATCCCCCTCCTTAGCTGTGCAGCGGCTGCGGGCGTTTCAAAAGGGCAGAGCCGTGGAGCCCGGGGTCAGCTGGGGACTCCCCAGTTGACTCCGGGTTCCGTGCGGCATCTCCCCAGCTGACGCTGGGCTCCATGACTGCCCCTTTGAAACACGGAGGGGGACTTCCCGCTGGCCTCAGGCTGTACGTGGAGTTCCGCATTCCTCCTTTGAAATGTACAAGAGCCCCAGGGGAGGAATGCAGAAATTCCATCGACTACTCAACTAGTCAATTAACCACAATTTAACATCCTTACTCTTCTTATGTCATCCCAACTAGATAGATAATATTGTCTGGGGTGCAAAATAGTAGATGAAGCTTAGCATGGGCTTTGTTATCACTACTTACAACAGTATTTCCAGTAGGGATGTTAGATAATGTTTATTTTAATAATTGTGTAGCCACAATTTTTGTTATCGGTTATACAGTTATTAAAATCCTCCCCTGGGGCCAGGGCCTGACCCCACTCCCGGAAAGCACCCTGCTACTCCGCACTGCTCCCATGCAGACTGGCTGCCCCCCCCCCCGCCGCCCCGCGCTGCTGCCTCTGTATCAGAGGCAGCAGCGCAGGGCAGCAGCAGCCCCTGTCCGTGGGGGCCCCAAGCTCCCTGTGGACAGAGGCTGTTCCAACATCCCACCTAACCTCCTCTTCTCCCCCCGCACTGCTGCCTCTCTGTCAGAGGCAGCAGCGTTGGGGAGCGGGAGGCAGCTTTTAAGCTGGTTCCTCCCAGCACCAGCTTCCACTTGTCCCCTGTGCTGCTGCCTCTGTGGGAGGCAGTGGGGGAAGAGGGCTAGGTGGCTCCACAGGACCAGCATGCGTGGGGAATCGGTTTAAAAGCCAGCTCCCCATGGACACCGGTTTCTCCCCCTTCCCTCCCCCCCGCTGCCTCTGATATAGAGACAGCAAGGGGGGGGTGCATGTGGTTTGGATTAACCGATAAGACGAGGCTTAACGTTTAATTGTTTAAACGACTGTATGTTAATATCCAGTACAGTACACATCACTTAAGGTCACTAGCCTTTTTAATGAATGGGTTTCTCTCTCATATTTATACTCCCAAGCATAGATGTGACATTTGATTTGACAAGGGCTGCAACAATACCTTTCTAGTCTGAAAAGGGCCGTTTCTTTTGTTTTTGATTAGGAGCCAGGCATCCAGTGCACCCAAACAATATTAATCTTTGGGCAGCTTGGAAATGGCCTTTCTGTGTATGAATGTGAGTCCAACCAAGAGTGAGAGGAAACACAATTTAGGTGTTTCCCGATGACTTGTGTATCGGCTATATTTTTTTCTGTTTTATTTTGTTTAAAAGGGAATAGTTTCCTAATATCGCTTTTTTCCACTCATGACTGACCTATTTTAATAGGGTTCTTATTTCCTAGCCGTTGAAGATTGTGTTCAGACAAAATTAGGGCTGTAGGACTTACATCTTCTCCATTATTTTGGTATGAGTTTCTACTGTTCCCCTTGTTCTCTATGAGAGTCATTCTTCCTTCTCCTCTGCAATATCCCCAGCTTCCTTACTTTACTCAGCACTTTCCCGTAGAAGTTAACAGTTAATAAGGACACCAAACAAGATTAACTGCTAGTCTGCTGAGATTCAAACCCTGCCTATCGAATGGGGCTTAGAAGGATTGAGTTGTTCAGTTCACTAACTTTATTAACTGATGGAGCCTTGGGGCTGATGAGGAATTGTTTCTATTTTCCTTTTGGTTTTGGAAAATTCCCTCGCAGTTAGCATTGCCTATTTGCTCAAATGAAAAAAAAAAGTGACTTTTTTTAATGGAGCAGTATAGATGAGCCATAAGAGTGATTGATTCTGATAGTGGCTAGACAGATACTTTGTATATATTTTAAATGCAGGAATGAATTCTCGGTGTTACTGCACAGTTTGGAGCGCTGTCTGGAAGATTTTTGCTATCTGAGTGGTTGTATGGAAGTAGTTTTCACCTGTTCCTCTCTTGATTTCCCATTTAGTATTTGTGCTACTTGTTCTTTCCTAAAGGGAGTACTTTAAATTTGTCCTTATTGAATTTCATCCTGTTTATTTCATACCATTTCTCCAGTTTGTCCAGATAATTTTGAATTACTGGAAGACTTACCTGGCATTGCCTGGGTCCTTCAGGGCAGGGGGCTAGCAGTGTGTGAGGTGCAGGAGTCAGGGCAGGGCCATGGAGATGTGGGGGGAGGGCTCAGGGCAGAGGCCAGGGTCCTGGGGTGTGCAGGAGTCAGGGCAGGAGGTAAGGAGGGGCTCAGAGCAGGGAACGGGAGTGGATGCCAGCTTCTCTCTGGGGGTGATCCAGGTACTGCACACCCTGCCTTCCAGCTTGTGTGCAGGAGGGGGCTGTGCACCTTACCCTCTAGCTTCTCCAGGGGTAGGTTGGGGCTGCACACCCTGTCTGCCTAGCTGGAGCGGGGACGCAAGAGGCTGGCATTCCTAGGGCTGTGCAGCACAGCAGGGGCATCTGTGCAGGCCAGTGCTCCCTGGAGTGGGGGTGGGGCTGGCACACAGGCCAGCCCTGGTGATGCTTCCTGGTGTGGGCCTGGGGAAGAAGGGAAGGATCATGCAGGCCATCCCTGGTGATGCTTTCAGGCCCGGTCCAACCTGATTCCTTTCTTCTCCCCACCATCCAGTGGGACTTTCTCCCACCCCAAATCTAGCAGGGCTTTCTGCCTCCTGGGCTTTCTCTCACCCCCGAGTCAAGTGGGGATTTCTCCCCTCCCCATCTGGTGGGGATTTCTCTCCCCCCCCCCCCCCAGGTTGTCTCTCCCGTCCCGCCCCCCAGTTCAGCGGGGATTTCCCCCCCATCCCCAGCGCTGTGGCCAAGGGCCAGGAGGGAGGGGTTTGGTTTTCCAATCAGTTTTGGACTCATAAAGCTCCATCTACATTGGATTTTCCTAGTTCATGAGAAGGCCATGCGAGACAATATCATAAGCTGTACTGAAGTCAAGATATACCAGGTCTGCCTCTTCCCACCCTTCCACCCCCCTTCCACAAGCCTTGTTACACTGTCAAAAAAGCTATTAGGTTAGTTTGAAGCAATTTTTACTTGACAAATCCATGCTAACTTATGTCTCACCTTATCATCTTCTAGATATTTCCTTAATTATTTGTTCCATTATCCTTCTGGGTTAAGTCTTTAATTTCCTTTATTGTCCTTATTTCTCTTTTAATAGATTGGTACTGCATTTGCCTTTTTCCGGTCTTCTGGAATCTCTCCCATATTTCATGAGTTTTTGAAGATATTCGCTGATGGCTCAGATACCTCCTTAGTCAACTCCTTGAGTATTCTAGGATGCATTTCATCAGGCCCAGATGACTTGAAGTTATCTAATTTGTCAGTGATTTTTAACTTGTTCTTTTCATATTTTAGCCTCAGATTCTACCTCATTATTACTGGCATTCATTATGTTAGACATCCAGTCACCAACCACCTTGGTGAAAACCGAAACAAAGCCATTAAGCCACCTCTGCCATTTCCATATTTTCTGTTTCCCCCTCATTCAGTAATGGTCTTACCCTGTCCTGGGTCTTCCTCTTGCTTCTAATGTATTTTGTTGAATGTTTTCTTGTTACCCTTTATGTCTCTAGCTAGCTTGATCTCATTTTGTGCCTTGACCTTTCTAATTTTGTCCCTACATACGTGCGTTGCTTGTTTAATTCATCCTTTGTAATTTGATCTAGTTTCCACTTTTTGTAGGACGATTTTTAGATCGATGATCATCTGGTTGAGCCAGGCTGGTCTCTGGCCATACTTTCTATCTTTGCTATGCAGTGGGATAGTTTGCTCTTGTGCCCGTAATAATATTTCTTTGAAAAATTGCCAACTCCTTTACTTGTTTTTCCCCTGAGACTTGTTTCCCATGGGATCTAACATATTAGTTCCCTGAGTTTTGCTAAAGTCTGCCTTCTTGAAATCCATTTGTCTTTGTTTTGGTGTTCTCCCTCCTACCAATCCTCAGAATCAGGAACTCTTATCATTTCATGAACACTTTCACCGAAGCTGCCTCAACCCTAGTAGCTTTCTCTGCCCTCTGAAATAAAAAAGTATAAAAGTGAAACATACCATAATCAAGTATGGGAATTTGAGGATATTAGAGAGAAAGTATTGGGTAGTGCTTCATGTATGGAATAGAGTCAGAACGAGTGACTGGTTTTCCAAATTCTAATAAGATCCACAGTCGCTTGTGTTTCATTTTGAACTCTGTTGTTGGCCTGTCATCACCTTTGGCAAAACAAATAACCTGTCTCTGCTTCGGTTTCTCCAACTATCAAATGGATGTAATAATACTGCATCCAGGCTATGAAGAATGATGAGTCTTTATTAAAGCAGACATGCATACATGTTAATATACTACTGCAAATTGCTTTAGCTGCACAGGGTTCAAGAACAGTCCGTGTGTGTTAGATTAAATGTTAATATTTAAAACTATAGCTGTGACTTATTTGAATTGCTTTGCAGTTAGTCCAGCTGAATGTATATTTTTATTTCAAACTGGTTTGCAATTTTGTACATTGTAGTGCATGAATGTATAGATGAATATTTATTATTAGATAAATTAGACAATATGTTTGGCACTGTGCTTTTATTGTTTGTATTGTGGTGGCAACTTCTAAGACCTCATTGTGTTTGACTCTGTGCAAAGACATAGTAAGTGAGGGCCCCTGTCCCCAAATATCTAGCAATAATAAATGAGTGTGAGGAAGCAAGCGTTAGGTGGGTAAGGGGAGAATAGGGTAATGAAAATAAGATTATGTAGTTACATAAATGGATATTGCCCATCTTAATGATATGTCAGGGTACCACTTTTTATGATAAATAGATGAAAAATCATTTATTCATGTTTTATGCATAACCAAATTTTTATTGGTTTGCGAATTTGTGGTAAGTGTATCAGCAAAGTTGACTCACACTTTAAGAAGGGTCTGAACATTGAATAAAATTCTTTGGGAGACTCCTGTCAAGAGTTCATTTAGATAAATTTGTCATCAGGATTTTTTTAATCTGATTGCTTTCACTTTTTAAAATTTTTGTCTCTTCTCCAAGATGTGCCTGAGAGTCAGGGCTTGCTACACTATGATTTGGCATTTGTTTCATTCAGGTAACTATAAATACAGTTATTTTTCTTCTTTTGTTTCTTCCTACATAGGTGACAAAGAAAGTCAAATCTATGCAGATGTTCCATACTCCTGTAACATACGCTATGCAGGGTGACAGAGTAGGTGTCTGTGTGACCCAGTTTGATCCCAAGCTGCTAGAACGAGGTCTCATCTGTACTCCAGAATCTCTCCAAACCATACATGCTGCTGTCATCTCCTTGAAGAAAATTCAGTATTTCCGTGGTGCTCTTCAGACCAAGGCCAAGTTTCACATCACAGTTGGTCATGAAACAGTGATGGGAAGAGTGATGTTCTTCAGCCCAGCCCCTGATGACTTCAGCAAAGAACCCCTGGAGACTGCTTTTGATTTTGAAAAGGAGTATCTTTATCAAGAGGAATACTTATCCAAGGGCTCAAACTCTTCAGAGGAGAACAAGGAAAATGACCAATCAGGAGAAGGACAGCTTCCGAGGCAACAGTGGGCTTTGCTGGAGTTTGAAAAACCTGTCACTTGTCCTAAATTGTGCCTTGTGATTGGCTCTAAGCTGGATACTGATATTCATGCAAACACCTGCAGGCTGGCATTCCATGGCGTACTGCTTCAAGGGATGGAAGACAAGAACTACATTGAGACTTCTCTTCCAAAGCTGAAAGTGTATAAATTGAAGCATAAGCAAGGACAAGTGGAGAGGGTAAGCTATAGTTCTTAGTACTTTGACCAAAAAAAATTAGTCTGCATTGTGATCTGAACCCTGAATTCTCGCTTCCATTAAAAACAAATGGTTTTGTCCTTTTGTTCAAAAAGAAAACCCATAAAAGATTGTATGTAGCTGATGTAGTATTTCCTGTCTGAGCTTGAAGTCATTCAGCAACCATAGTTTTGAGGTGGTGTGAACAGCACCATCCCTCTCGGGAAGATGTTAAGTTAGAAATATAATGGCCTCAGTATCATAGTCAATATCAACTATTTCAAAAAATTTTAACAATTTAGTTGGTGTGTTTGTCGGCATACTCAAATGGCCTCTCACACTTCCCCAGGAGCCCCAACTCTCTTCCACCCATCTGCCAAAACCTCTGCTTCCCCTGGCACGTCATAGGTATTCTGTAGTCCATAATTGTGTAGTACATTGAATATTAAAAATATTGAGGCAGCATAACATAGAAATTAATATAGGGTTAAAGAATACAAAGAACACTATTTATTGTATTATTAATGTCCATATTCAATTAAATAAGAACCACAGTGATTACAATTTTTCTCAAAATACCACAGAATCTTCTGTTCTCTGTACAGGAGTGCTGCAACGTACAGAAATCTTGCCGCAGGATGATTAAGTCTGTCACTGAGTACATGAGGCCTTGAATATTACATACTAATTGACTGATTTGGTATTGCCTGGGTCTGGCATGGGAGAGGGGAAGGGATGGTGGTGCAGAGACCTCCTGGTAGTGCTCCCTGGGCCCTAGTCCATAGGGGCAGGGAGTAGGGGCTATGCTGGCCTGCTGGCGCAGCCACACTAGGCAGGCCAGTGGTACTAGGTGGGGAATGCCTATGGCTTCTGTAGAGGGGTGGGACAGTGCTGCCCTGCTCTTGGGGGTGGTGTGTGCAGTGGTGGTGCTTCCCCCACCACTCCCCAGGCTGGTACTGGGGCAGAGGTCCAGGGCAGAGGGGTTTGGGGCAGAGGGGGCCACTTACCTGGGCCAGTGGCTGGCAAGATGGTGAGCCCGGTCCCCAGATGGCCACTCCTTTCCTGGTGTGGCTGCCCCCAGTGGTCACTCTGCAGTATAGCTGTCCCCTGCACTCGCTGCCCGCCCCCCCCAGTGATGACTGTGCAGTATCGTATCCCTTTGATCAACCCCCTCCTTTTCCATGTTATGGAAAACAGTCCAATTCCAGGCACTTCCTGTTTTCCTGCCACAATCAAGTCCTGACCTTGCTTTAAGTTAGGATAAGAGGAAGCTGCATACCAAATTTGTTGGTCCTAGCTGTTACCATTTAGGAGGAGTTCTTGAACAGATGGACTCACAAACAGATGGATGTCTCTAAAATATATAGAGAGACTATGCATATATCATACACAACGTATGGTAAGCTATGTCACAAGACATAGGACATTTCTGAAAATCAGGTCCTTTTTGAGCCATCCCTAGATGGGCACCCAAAATCACTAGTAATTATTCACAACCCATCATTAAAGAATACATAGGACTTTTTGCAAGAGTAAAGAAATTTGTCCTAAGATTTAATTTGGGTAAATACATTGTGACTATTTTTACAGGCCCTTCAGTTTCTAATATATTATTTTTTCTTCACTTTCTGTATTAAACTATTGTTGTATTCTTTAGGGATGTGATAGCGTATCCATTTACAGTTAACCGATGAGCCTGGGCTCATTGATTAATGTGCACAGTTGCACACAGACCCACCCACGCTACTGCCTCTTTATCAGAAGCAGCACTGCCGTGGGCAGGTGGGAGCACTGTGTGTACCGGCTCCCATGGATCTGCCTGCCCCCCTGTGCTGTTGCCTCTGATACAGAGGCAGCAGTACAGGTGGGTGAGGAGGCAGGCAGGAGCCAGTATGTGCACGGACCTTGTCCCCCTTCCCTCCACCCCCTGCTACCAGACCATTTGTTGGGTTTTTTTTAATATTCTTTGGTGGTCCACCTCAGTCCTGGCTGCATTTCAGAAATGGGTGGAAAGCCATTTGTATATAGAGCCTAAAATTCTTTAGTGAGAAGTGCTCTAGAAAGGTAACTCTGTACATTTTTAATCAGCTACCTTTTTTAATGTTAATATAATTGTTAACTGGTAATGTTTACATGGTGCTTTGAAAATGTAAAATGTGATAATAATGCTTAGCAATTATATATTTTTATTTTATATGATAACAGAGAAGTGTTAATATTTCTGCTTATAGTACAAAAACCGGATCATTCTAACAAAGCAATCTATAGCCGTCTCAGACCTGGTTCTTAGTACACTGCTGTAGTGAGGTGCTGTGCAATACATTTCTATATTTTTATGGGAAGAACTAAACTCTTATGAAAATAGATGTCACAGTACATTTTGTGATACAGAATTCTTAATTTTTTATTTACTCTGTAACCTGCAATAAGTGCATATTAATGAGGTTTTTCTCTAAAGCACTATTAATTACATCCTGACAAGCAATTAGTGCTACTCATCTGTTATTTTCTCCTCCCCCTTTCTCTCTGAGGGCCAGTCTGCGGTACGTTTCTACTTCGGCACACTGGCACCTGTTCAGTTGTGCTGCTGCAGTGTGTCTGGTGAAAACGTGCTGTGGCGACAGGAGAATGCTCTCCCGTAGGCATAATGACTTCAACTCAACAAGAGGCAGAAGCTATTTGCTCTCCCACCGATTTAGCGCTGGTATTGACGGTGCTTAGGTTGATGTAACTTACATCACTTGGGGGATGACTTTTTCACATCCTTGAGTGACGTATGTTACATCAACTTCAGTGGTAGTGTAGACAAGCCCTGAGACATCAAATATCTCTAAGTAAGTATTTTGTAGCATTTTCCTCGTAACTGTTGCTTTTCAGGAGCACTTTGCTTCTTTCCTGTGGTTTCGCTACTAGATCTAGAGGTCAAGATTCTTCTTTGAGGAGTGTCCCTGTGGGTGCTCCACCTTAGGTGTTTTGGCACCGCAGCATGCCTGGCTGGAAGATTTTACTAGCAGTGGCTTTGACAGCTAGCTTGCACATGTGCAGAAGCGCTACACATGCTAGGTGGCTAATGCGCATACGCGAGATATGGTCACCTCGGTTCCTTCTCTGCTGCCGGCATCATCAATTGGAACCCGCAGTGCGCTCTGCAGATTTCTCCTCAGACACAGAGCTAATCTTTTCCTTTACTTAGTTAGCCTTTTAATTATATTTTTATTATATTTTTACTATCCTTCAAAAAAGAAGACGACCGAGTGTCTCCCTCAGACACGGAGACAGGTGCGGGCTCCGCACCCTGCGCTTCCCCTCAGGGGACTCCTCTGTCCTGTGCTGAGGAGTTGCTTTTCCCTCAGCTTCAGCTCCAGCCTCCTCACATAAGGCTGAGATTTTTTTTTCACAGATTTAAAAAAAATTTCTTAATCTTTTTCACAGTGTTCTCCCAAATGGGGGCTCTGTTTTAAACGCTGTTTTCTCCTCACGGGCTGTCAGTCATGCTGCCAGACTAGCACTCTCAGTGCATACATTGTCTGGACAATTACAGTGCAGTTTACTGCCATCAGTGAAAATTTGGCAGCCAGGGCCAGGAGAGCCAAGGGTTTTCAGCTCAACCTGATCTCCCTCAAACATTCCCTCAGACCAGTGTTGGACCCTGGTCACCCTATATCCCTGCTATTACTATCACCAGCGGTGATGTCGGATAAGGCAGTGCCTGCTGCCGCAACTGCGAGCTCTGCCTCTTCCAAACAGAAGAGAGCACCTGCAGCAGCAAACAGGGAATCCCCTTCACATAAGAAAGGGCGATCCCTGAATTCTAAGCCAGCTCTGTCCCCCACTGGGGCTCTGGACAAGCGCTTACCAGGGCAGTGTTCACCCACAGCGCTCCGAATGTCTAAGGACCTGACCAATATGCCTAAACATGCTGATACGCCCAAGCCTGTCATGACTGAACTGCACAGGGCTACAACAGCATTGTTGTTTCTACTGGCACCAAGCAGTGCTGTACATAAAGGCAGCGCAGGGACCAGAGCGCTGTTACTGTCACCAGCACCTGCGCCATCTCCTCTGCTCGCGAAGTCAAAGCATACACCGGCACAATATTCTTTACCATCTGTGCCTCCTTTTTGTCCTTATACATCCACAGACGATTCTATGATCTCTTCAGTGTCCATGACACCCTTGTTTGGCACTGATTCCTCCTCACATTCCGAGGGGTTTTCCATGTCTCTGCCTGGCACTTCCATGCCTCTCTTATCTGGTGAGGAGCATCAGGCTTCCATCATGACCTGAACTCCTTCCAGACACTCTATGCCGAAATGCAAATTCCCTTGCTCACAACCAGCCTTACCACACTGGCAACCTGCTCATTGGTTACCACCACCCATGCCAATGCCCCCCACGTGGCCCTACTGGGACCCCTGGGCACCTTACAGGGCTCACTCAGCAGCAACAGCATCACCATGTTGCTCAGCTTCACTGCAGGCCTACATCCTGACGGACTTTGATCAGCCACTAAGTGACGAATCCACTACTTCCTCTCACCCACTTACACAGATATCTCCTCCCTACCTGGGGGACACTCATGCCTCCGCAAGCCCTATCCGGGGATGATTTCAAGGCTTTCCAAGACCTTTTCAAGAGGGTAGCTGAGGTCCGTGAGGTCTCGTTAACCACACTGCCAGAGACCCAGCATAAACTTACAAGCATCCTCCATACCTCTCCTTCCACGAGACTCGCTCTCCTCATGGACCCAGACAAGCAACTTTGGCAAACACCCGCCAGCATTCTCCCAGTGGGTAAGAAGGCGGATAGGAAATATTACGTCGCTCCTCAAGGTGCTGAGTTTTTATTCTCACATCCCTCCCCTAACTCCATAGTAATTGAGGCAGTGAATCAGGAGCAAGCAAAACATTGCCAAATCCACCTCTCTTGATAAGGGGTGGAAACGTCTAGACATAATGGGAAGATGGTCATACTTCTCTGCCTCCCTACAGCTACGTATCGCTAATTACACTGTGATACTGGCACTGTATGTGATGATGCTCATCACATATTTGAGCAAATCACAGATTTTATTCAATTCCTCACAGCGGAAAAAATAGAACAAATGAGAGCTAACATCAACGAGGGTCTCCTTATAGCCAGAACAGCCCTCCAAGCTGCTTTGGACTCAGCTGACACAGCTTCATGAGCCCCCGCCATCTCTGTGGTGATGAGAAGAGCCTCCTAGCTCCACCTCTCTTGTTTCCCAAAGGAGGTCCAGGCAAAGGCGGAAGACCTTCCGTTCAAGGGCCCGAAGCTCTTCGCTGATGGCACAGATGCTTCTTTACATTCCCTGAAAGACTCCAGGGCCACACTTAAAACACTGGGCATCCAGGCTCCTGCACCAAAATGCAAACAAAATAAACCTTATGTTCAGAGATACAGACTGTGACGGACCCAGCGGGGTCCGCACTGAACCGCGGGGTGTGAGCGCGAGTGGCGGGGGCAACCCCGGCCGGGCTGAGACCCAGCGCGGAGGAACGCGCACGGCCCCGCAGCGAGGCGGGTGGGGCCAGACGCGGCCGCAAGGGGCGAGCTGGTTGCCCAGGAAACGGCCCAGCTGGCCAGGACCGGGCGGAGCGGAAGGCGGCGCTACCAGCCCCAGCCGCCGCATGACAGGGCGTGCGGACGCCGGGGGGGGAGGGGCTGACCCACGCAGCGTCTCTGCCCGGGCCGTTTGAAAAGCGGCCGGGCGAGGTGGCAAGGGGCGGCTTAGGGAGGAGCCGCCGAAGCCCGTACGGGAAGACAGAGATCCCGCCCCGCTGGAGAAAAAGAGAAACAGCGCTGGAGCCCCCAGGACACCGGCCGGTCAAGGCCGACAGCTTGGGCACGGTAAGCTTCCCGGCGGGGGCCCAGTCAGGCCGGCAGAAGGCGGGGGGTGGAAGGAGCCCGGGGCAGAGCGCTTCTGGTGCCCGTGGACAGGCGAGTTTCGGGGCTTATCCCCGCCTGTCATGCAGGGAGTGCGCTAGGCGTCCCTCCCTTAGGGCCCCGGGCTGGGACCCGGTGGAGAGGGTGGGCCCGGGTCCCCCACGCCCCCCTTTTCCGCAGCATTGACCCACCCAACGTACCCGGCAGGCCACGACCGCTAAGGACCAGGTAATCAGAAAAGTGAAAGTCCGAAAGACCCCCAGCTTTAGGGGGACCCCTTCCGGGGACTGGCCCCAGGTTCCTTACCTGACAGGACCCCAGGACCCTTAATGAGGGCAAGTAAAGGAGTCCGCCGAACCCCGGCGCGGCAACGGGTGATCGCACTCTCAGGTCCCCCCCCCCCCCCGGGGACCAGACCACGGGGCCAGACAAGGGAGACACAGACGGTGGGTCCGTTGAGCCCCCCCGGCCACCAGGAGGGGGCGCTCGCACCCAGTAAACCCGTCACACAGACCTTCCCTCTTTGGTCATTCTCAAAGACAATATGACCCTAGAAAGCACCAATGTCAAGGGAGAAGGTGGCAGCCAGCCGATCAACCCACTCCATCTCAGTCCTCTAAGTCTAGGCAAACATTTTGAAGGTGTGGTCGAGAGCCGTCAGATTCGTCTTCCCTCACTCGAGCCTCCTATCACCCTGTTATCCAACCAGATTAGCACCATTTTACCATCAGTGGTGCCTCATAACTACAGACAAATGGGTTCTGGACGTGATAAAGTTTGGGTACTACATGCCCTTCCTGTCTCCTCCCAAAACCTAACCACCTACCCCGTCCCTCTTCAGGGACCCATCTCATGAAACTATTCTGTGTCAAGAGATTGACCACTTGCTCCATGTCAATGCAGTGGAAAAAGTTCCACAACAATATCAAAACACCGGCTTTTACTCCCAGTATTTTCTTACAGAGAAGTCGTCAGGGGTCTGGATACCCATTCTTGATCTCAGAGCTCTCAACAGATACATCCTGTACCAACACTTCAAGATGGCTACCCTCTCCACCATCATACCCTCCTTCAACAAAGACGACTGGCTGGCGACTCTCGGCCTCCAAGATGCGTACTTCCATACGCCCATACACCCTGCACACAGGAAGTAGCTAAGATTCACAACAGGAGTACAACATTTCCAGTATACAGTATTACCTTTCAGCCTATCCACAGCGCTGAGGGTCTTTTCCAAGGTCTTGGCAGTTGTGGCAGCCCACCTGTGAAGACAGGGAGTGTTAATTTATCCATATCTCGACGACTGCCTTATAAGGGGCAAGTTCCAGGAAACTCAGAACTCAGTCACGACCACCATGTCGTTGTTCCGTTCACTTGGCCTCCAAATCAACCTATCCAAATGCCAACTCCAACCAACCCATGTACTAGAGTTTATAGCAGCTCAACTCGATTGCATCCGGGGCTATCTCATCCTTACCCCATCAGAGGTTCCTCACAATACTACAACTAGTACAAGTTCACAACACGGCTCCACAACTTCCTACCAGGGCGTGCCTCCAGCTACTAGGCCATATGATATCAGTGACAATGGTTGTCCCGCATGCCAGATTACATGAGGCTTCTACAACACTGGCTAAGCACAGTATACAGACCTCAGGTAAACAGCCTACACAAGTTGGCCTCACTTCCAAACATGGTCAAACGCTTCCTCCCATGGTGGTCAGAAGCACAAAATGTGTGCGCTGGGGTCCTCTTCCACAGGCAAGCCCCATCGTTCATCATTACCACAGACACATTGCAACAGAGCTGGGGAGCTCACTTGGGTATCCCGGGCACATTCGACCAAGGCCATGGCAGCGTCCACAGGCTATCTACAGGGTATCTCCCTGTTCGATATATGCAAATCAGCCACCTGGTCCTCTACTCATACATTCGTGGCGCACTGTGCTCTGGACTCCTATGCGTCCGCAGAAACCGTGTTCGGACATACAATCTATACCACAGTCCAAAAGGACACTACACCATCCGAAGCTCCCACCTCCAATGGATAAACTGCTTGTAGTCACCTAATGTGGAGCACCCATAGGGACACTCCTTGAAGAAGAAGAAGAGGGTTACTCACCCTCTGCAGTAACTGATGTTCTTCAAGACGCGTGTCCCCATGGATGCTCCTCCTCTGCTTCGGTATCATTTCCATACTTTTCTGGGACAGAGAAGGAACTGAGGTGACTGTATCTCACGCACGCGCATTAGCCGCCTTGCACGTGTAGTGTTTCTGTGCATGTGCGAGCTAGCTGTCAAAGCCACTGCTAGTAAAATCTTCCAGCCAGGTGTGCTGCGGTGCCAAAACACCTAAGGTGGAGCACCCACAGGGACACCCATCTCGAAGACCGTCAGTTACTGCAGAGGGTAAGTAACCCTCTCTTTTAAAAAAAGACTAATGATTTTGGATACTTCAGTGTATTGATGCCCAATTGGATATACTTTGAAGAGGAGTGGTATTCAGAGAGTGGGTGTTCAGCGCTTTCTGAAATCAGATCCTTTTTGAGCCATCTTTAGTTGGGCACTCAATATCACGAGTAACTATTCAAAATCTTGCCCTGGAAGTTTATGTGCATTTCATTCCTCTCAAATAGTTAGTCTTCCTTGCCAATAGATAGTGGCAGTCCCAAACTAAAAGAGTGGGTCCAGCGCACCACACCATTGGGCAAATTTGGATTTGATATATCATGTTTCTATTCCAGTTGTACATTTTTCTGTTCTGTCTTGTTCCATTTATATTCTGTTGATGCTCTGGCACCTTTTCTCAATTCTAAAAATTATTTCCTTCACCTTTACTCGAACTTTCAGTTTTTGCAAAGCTCCTACTCCTGGTAACACTGGTAACTACCAGAGAAATCTTGCTTGTTGATGACCTTTCTTCTTGAATATGAATATTAGCAAGACTATTGAGAAAAGAGTTGGTACCAGCTAGAGGGGCCCGCACTGTGTGTTGTTTTTTTTTAACTGAAATGATCTGGATTCAAATTAACTTTATTTGCTCAGTATTTATTATTATTTCCCTTACATTTAAAAAGGGAATTGTGAGTACTTTGGTAAATAGTTTGAAAGATTATGTAATACTCGCAGAAGCTATAGTAAATATCTGTGGTATGCTTTGATTAACTGATATCTTGCAATTTTTTAGTGCTAGTCATACAATCATATAATATTATGAAAGGAAAGGTGTCTGTCACAGAGAACATTTGAGAAGACTTGAGAAGTTTCTAGGGGGAGGTAGGCCCCCGGCCTCACCTACAGCCCCACTCCCTCTGCTGAGGCCCCGCCCCCACCGAGGGCAGGAGGAGGAGCAGTGTGTCCCCCTACCCCCACAGGGATGGGAAGAGTGCGCATGCGCCCCAGCATCCCTGGACTAGTGGGGAGGAAAGAGGACGCACGGCCCAAACCTTCCTCTTCCCCTCCCCCTCCCCCAGGAACAGCAGGGAGGGAGAAGGCCACATGTACGTCTACTGTCACAACAGGATGGGTAATGCTAGTATTTATAAATAATTTTATTGAATTTTTTCCACCAGTTGTAAAATTATTACAGGAGGCCCCCGAAATGTGACCGCCCAAGTTCTGACCCCTGCACTTACAACCATTTTTGTAAGTATGGAAGGGGCCGGAAACCCCCAACTTACGTCCTTGGCCCACATTTACGACAGCACACGGTGTCTACCATAAATGCGGGTTTGAGTTACGACACCCCCTACTTGCGACACTTCCTCCGGAACCAATTGTGTCGCAAGTCAGGGGCCTACTGTATAACCCACTATTCAGCCAGCTCTGTAAATTATGAATAATGTTAATCAAGTTATTCATTTTTTTTTTCTTGCCTGGCAAATAACAGACACATGAATATTTTTTAAATTATTTGACTAACGTAGTAATCTCTGAAACTGTTGCAGATATCCCTGTAACTTTCAAAATGGCTCTACTCTTGGGTAGGATGGGTGGATGTCTTACCTTTTTTCCAGTCATGGAATGATCACAAAAGCTGTAGAAAATGCGGAGAATAATCACTGTTTTTACTGGCACTAATTGGTTCTACCAGTGAGGATTGACTAGTAAAATCATCAACTCATCGTCTATGTTAGGCCTGTATATACTAACTGGCATGCCTACATGGGTGTGTGTGTATAATTTAAAATAATTCTGGTTACTGTGGAACCGTGTTTCATTCAGAGTTAGTATTTCCCCCCAGTACATGCCACCTCTCCCCCACAAAGAGTGTCTTATTATAGTATAGGCTGAGCTTAAAGATAGAGGGGTACAATCAAGCCGGGGCGGGGGGTTAATTTGAAGAGGATCATGCCAATTATCATGAGTCTGCTGGGAAAGTACTTATGTGACTTCATATTGAGGGAGTAGAGTGAAATTAGTGGTTTTGATGATTGGAGAGCAGCAGGAGCAAATGGTGGTGCGGTGCCTCTTTTAGTATACAAAGTCTTTCATTAATAGAAATTGTGAATTGGTTGGTCCCACCCTGATGCTGATGGATAGGTAGAGATTAGGATAATTGAATTTAGGGTGTCTGTTCTTGGCACTGATGCAGGAAAATCTCATTCTCTCTGTTAAAGCAAGGAAGTTGGTGGCTCCCCCTCCTCCTCATCCCTGGGGAGGCACAAAAATAATAATTTTACCTTTATGAGAAGTTAACTTTCCCTCCTGAGAATACTGCTGAGGAAAATTGGCTTCATGACTTCCTGAAGGGCTGGGAATGAGAGAGGAAAGCTGGCTGGGGCATGTAGTGTTTGGCTTTCCTGTTTGGGGGTGGGAGACCAATTGCTATAATCAGATTGTAGTGGAATTCAGTAGTATCCCCTTGTAATATGTTGTACTCATTTAATGTGGATTCTTCTTAGCTCCCTGTTTGCTGTTGGAATTAAAATAAATCCCCCTGCAATTTAATGACCAGTTCACCCAGGAGAAATCAGATGTTTATGTTTTTGCTCTTTGTTTCTACTCTGATTAATTTCAGAGCATTTATGACATAGTAAGAACTGTAAATTAATTAAGTCTCTAGCATCCTCAGACTCATTTTTAATGGATCTAGCTTCCTATTTCTTTGAATGAAAGGGCAGCACTTCCTCGTTGCTTTTAAGCTATCTGACAGCAGGGGATGGCATTCTGGCCACTTCAAAAAATCATCAATATAATCAAATGAGAGAACACTGTGTTAAAACAAAAATATCCCACACAGCTCCCCCCCCCCCCTTGGAATTTGTATGTGCAGTGTGTTTCCTTAAATCCCTGCATAAGCAGGCTCTGCTTAACTGCATCGGGACTAGGAATATTGATGGCATTCACATCTAGATATTAAATGCCCTTGATGTGCTGTTCAGTGTACTGGTTACAGCAGGGATGCCTGTATCAAATGGCAAACAATGTAAGTCGCCCCCGGTATACATCCGTTCCACACTAAAGTTGTTGACGCTTGTGGGAGCTGATGCGTTATAAGTCCCTCCTTTCCCTGCTCTTAAGTTGCGCCAAAAAAACCCCAATTTGCGCAAATGGAAGTCAGCCGTGGGAAAAAAATTCCTCACTTTTAAGTTGTTTTGCTATAAGTCCAAGTTTTTTGGAAAGTATCTTGGACTTACAGTGAGGACGGCCTGTATGTCAATTTAATGCCACTAGTGAGAGAAACATAGCAAGTACAGTGGAGCCATGTAAGCAAAAGAATTAGTATTTTTATTATGATTAGAGAGTGAAGTGTAGAAGTTACAAGTCTGAAATATGTTCTCAACTATTTTCTTCACTCTTGGTCGTTTATTTACTTACATGTCTCTGCTGAACTCACCACAATAGTATCTTAGAGCTAGTTCAGAGACACATTTTGGTAACTTCTTCTCTGTGTCTGAGTCAGTCAGTAGTGTTTGGATGGTCAGGTGCATGGGCAATGGGTGTCCAAGAGACTTGTGGCCAAAGTAGAAAACTTTCAGTTCATCAGCATTGAGATGGTGGCTTCTCCCAGACCTTTTCTGCATGAGAAAATCATACCATGTTAACTTAATGTTGTGGTTTTAATCTGATTTGCTTAAATTAGTGCAAAAGGGCACGTGGAGACTCTTATTTCGGTTTAAATGTGGTTGTTTTGGGGCTTAATTTAAATTGATTACAAGTTTAAGACAAACCAAAATAAACCACTCTCAAACTGAAATGTGTGTCTAGATGGAGGTTTGTACCTGTTGAACTTAATCAGTTTAAAATTATTTAAATTTACTAGTGCAACTCTCTCATGTAGATTACGTTTAAGAAACAGGAAAAATTATGTGAAAAGATGTCTTGTTTAGTTTCTTTGATCAGTGTATTTTTCTGTGGGACTATGTAGAAGGAGGGACAATGACACTTCTGCTGGAAGATTTGTCTGATCTACTATAATAAATTCATATTAATCCAAAATATTCCCATAGGCATTGGTCATTAGACTTAAAAAAATAAGGAATCCAATACAGAGGTACCAAACTCTACCTAAGCTAACGCTAAAACCATGGTTTCACTCCCTATTGTTTCATTCCAGGTTCCTGCATATTACTACATACCAAATTACCTTGGCAGTAACTGTGGCCAGATTTTCAGCTCCTGTGCCCACCTTTTTGTTTGTATAATTAACTGTTGGCAACCCAGCTTTTTTGCCTGCTAAAGAAACCTTTGCAAGAATAGTCAGAAGCTTAACATGTAGTAGAGCAACAGTAGTTCATCCATCAAACCTGATATATTTGCGGCATCAAGATTAGCAGTGGCAGTCATCCATTATCTGATACTTCAGATGACACCCAAATGTCAGTTGTGCAGGTCATGGCATGAGGAAAGTGGCATTCATTCTTGCAGCTTTCCTGTGGAATAGGAAAGTAGTAATCCATTTTTACTAATGTGGAAACTGAAGAATAAAAATAGTGCGGTAATTTGCTCAATGTCCTACAATGATAGAACCAAGCTCAGAGTCAAACAGATTTTCCATTCAGTCATGCAACTATTACACATACTTGCTATACATTTGTCAGTTTTGTCTATGGCACTTGGTTGGTGTAATATTGCTCATGTGGAGAGACTGGCCAAAGAGTCCCAAAACTGGAGTACCTTTCTACTGGGATTTTCCCCTCTAAACAGCATTCTGCAAATTCCAATTTGATGCATGAAGAGTTACTTAGCCCCTGAGATAAAACGCTCACTTTTTGTGCTTTTTGTGTGTCTGTTGGTTTCCTTGGACGTAGGTGCTCATTGCAATGGGTTTTGAGTGAAAGGTGCATTATAGAAGCAAGTTATGATTTCCTGCGTGACTCAGATATGCTGTCTGTTCTGAGAATGTTTGCACAAACAGGATTTATCCTGTGGTGGTGGTTACTGGGCCTATTGTGGAGGACGCTCATAAATCAGTTTCTCAGTGGAAGAAACAAAAGGGGAAAACCCTCCGCCTTGTTTGCAAAGCACAAGCTGCACCTCTTGCTGTTTCAGACTTGTTTAGTGAAAATAAACACATACCTCAGCTGGGACAGTTTCCTGATGTAACCATAATATAAAGCCCTTTGTATGAGAGAGTACTCAGCCTGCCAGTACAGCCTCCAAAGGTGCTAGGTAGTAATGACTTTTATCTGTAGTCCTCTAAAATCAAAAGAATTCATTCACTGGTTGCATTTTTTGTTCTTATCCTTAAATTTTGTCTTGACTATTTATGTCTGTTTCAGACTTGGTTCCTTTGGTAAGCATTGAGTGGCATTTGCTTCCTGCAGTCCCTGTATGGAACACAGTCATGGAAAATCCTGATTGCCTTCACTTTGTGTGCTGCTCCTGAGTTGAGCTGGTTGCTGGCTGGCAAATGCTTTATGCTTGTGTGGGCTTAAAGGTACCATGCAGGTAACACACACAGTCCCTGAATCAAGGAGAAAGCTTCTTGTTGCTTAACAGCACTTTTTTGAGATCTGAGTGGTGTTGACATGATTTGAAAGAGTCCCCAGCCAGAAAAAAATATAATCTTTGAGGGTGGCTGAAGGCAGTGCAGAGCAGAAGGCAGAGCAGAAGATTCTTGGGACTTCATCAGAAATGTACAGTACCTTGTTGGGGTCTGGATGAACCAGGAAATGGCAATTTTTTAACTACTTTTCTCCCCACTGGTCCAGCAGCAGCACCCGCTGGTGCTGTGCCAGTGCCTGTACGATGGAGTCTCACTCCCTGAATAGACAGGTCCTCAAAATGACATTTGGGTCCCTGGAAAGGCTTTTGTGTTCAACCCTTATATAACAGTGCCTGAGGACTGAGGTGGTGCTCATATAATATAGTGATTAATAAGCTCCAGTACAAAGTTTTAAGTAGCACAGAAGATAGAAATGGGGAAATATTATCATTTATTGTTAATGCATTGAATACTAATAGTGTTTGGTATGGGAAGGAACAGTGCCTCCTGTAAGATGGCTATTCTTGACTAGTTATTTTGAAATGCAAAAATCATTCATATAGTATAGTTTGTGTTTTGTGATTGAAACTTGATTCATGTGTATTAATTTTCATACAAAGTATCACAAATGTAACTTTTTACATTTTAAAACTGATAAAAATAGCAACAGTTAATTGACAGTGAATGTTTCAAATTTTACAACAATTAAACCAAAAACGTCAGCAGGCAACCTGTTGGAAATGTGAAGAATTGGGTGTGAACAAAGAAAAATGAACTTACCCACGAATGACAGGGTAACATTCAGTCTTGTTCTGCCCAGTCTTGGTACCCAATGTGGTACCATTGGTCAGTATGGAAAGAGGGTAGCTGAGCTGTCTGGAATGAATGGACAATCATGAGAGAACAGCGTGGCATAGCACCATTTTCTGCGTTCAGTGTTCAGAGTGTTTCCTACAGCAATTTTGTTCCCAAAATTATCTTTTGCAGGCAAGTGATTCAAGAGAGTGGTGTCCTCAAGAATTGTGGGAAATATGCTTTGGAGCTACTCTCTGGTTATATTCTCACATCTTGCCTAGGGATGTAAAATTTTGATTAATTAGCTTATCGAATAGTCAATGCAATTTGCATCGATTATTCGATTAGTCAATAAGGGTGCCGCCACCTTTGAAGTGTAGCAACAGCCCCAGGACTGTTGCTACTTTTCAAAGGTAAAAGTGCTATAGGGAGCATGGGGCCAGCAGAGGACTCAAGCAGTCCCCTGATGGCCCTGTGCACCCCATGGTGTTTCAAAGTGGCAGCTTCGCAGGGAGCCCGTTGTCAGGCTCCATGTGGAGCATGGAGCCCAGGGTCAGCGGGAGAGTCCTCAGCTGACCCTGGGCTCCATGCAGGGCTGCTGCTTTGAAGCACCCCTTCCTCTTCTCCCGCTCCTTAACCCTCCTCCCGCCTCCAGTCGACCAGTGGTTCTCATCCCTAATCTTGCCTATTCCTGATTAAGGATGCTTTATGGTCTTATTAAGGAAAATGCCCAGGATGCTATCTCCCTTTTGGAGATCAACTAGAATATAGAGGCACATTAAATTATTAGTCAGTAGACAAATGGGGGCATCAGTCTGGTAGTGATGTTTTTTTGGAGAATAAATCCAGATGACTAATATGGCATGAAGACTGGTTACGCAGAGAGTAAGTAACAAGAACAAACCCTTACAGTGATACATAATTGGTGTGTGATGACTGCAAGCATGGCAGTGACCTGAACTGTCTGCAGAACCGTCTGTGACTCTTGTCGGGAGAACTGGTAGATGTCACTCCATCTACGGTAAACATGTAGACGCCACAATTAATGTTCCACCTGCTTTGAAGTCTGAACATGGGGCTGTTTGGTTCTGCTTGGCTGCTGATGGTATGCTAAATACAATAATAACATAGAGATGAAGGCAATCAGGTGAATAAAAAATGCACAGTGCATTCAGTGGTAAAATACACAGTAAAATATAAATATAAAAGGTGTTTATTTGTTGACTCTTTTTCTGTTATTGAGCAAGAGAAGTTTTGTGAAGGTTGGAGAGTGGGGGTAATAGACTTCTAAATTGAAAAGATATCTTTGTTAAATCATACCAGAGAGGAAAATGGGGACGATGATCACTGATAAAGGGGAAGAATATGATGTCTTACAATATATGGATTAACACAGCCTTAGTAAATGTTCATGACAAATTTACCATCAAAGGCACAAAATCAGCTCACCAGCTCTTATGAAAAAAATGATAATTTAGTCATGCAATAAAATTATTTTCCCCATATGACTGGGCAGTAGAATTTTACAGGGTTTGAGTAACACGTAGGGTTATAAATATTAAATTTAAAGTACAGACATGTTTTGGGGTTTTACAAGTGTATAGACCTGAGGTGGGAAACCTTTTTTGGGCCGGGGGCCACTGATGCACAGAAAAGTCTGTTGGAGGCCATACAAAAGTGAGAAACAAGTGGGGATACTGAAGCACCAGTGCTGGCTCCCCAATGCTAGAGGGGGAGCCTTGGAGGCCAGATCCAGGCAAGCCAGGGGCTGCATCCAGCCCCAGGCCTGGGGCTCCCCACCCCGGTATAGACGTACTTAAATTTTGAGGTTGTGTCAGAGCTACCTGTAAGGAGGAATTAATTTGAGAATAAAGCATTTGATAAGGCATTTTATCGAATACAAAAATATATTACAAAAACATTATTTAGGTTGCATATTGAACCCCTTAAAAGTTAGGAAATGCCAGAATTACAGTAGCCTATAAAATCTTAAATATCCATGCAACCTTGGGCTTCCATCCTGTGCATTCAATAAGATGGGCAACCTGTGAGGAAAATAGCATGTGATCATGTAAATAAAGTATGCATTATATCCAGCAGGGGTTTAAAATTAAGGTTGCATGGACATCTGACATTTCTTACCTTTTGAGTATCTGAATTGCAACCTAAATAATATACTTTTAACATATTTTAAATGTAATTTCCTAGTAAAACAAAAAAAAAATGCTATTTGTTAAGATGTAACTACTACAGCCAACTGTACCCTATAGCATCTCCAGGATTTGAGCCTTAAATCCTCAACATGGTAGCACAGACTGCTACCATGGTACAGGACAAATAATGGTAGCTAACAGAGGGAGGTGATGGACTATTGGGCTTGGGGTGGTCAACATGAGGGGGCCCAGTCAAGTCTAGCTCTCTTCCTCCTCACAATCCTATCCCATAGTTGGAGGCGCTCCAGTCACATCAACTGCACCCAGCTGGTGGAGGGAAAGGGTAAACCTGGCTTGGTTCCTGCCCCATGTAATGCTTCCATAGGGAAACATGGGCCACTGGTGCTATGTGTTAGATTAAGGGAACCCAGCTCTTTTTGTCCTCAGTCCCAATGATAGCTGCTTTGGCAGTTCCTTAGTGTTCAGTTCACTACCAGCTTCTCCTATAATGATAAGAATGAAAAGTGTGATGGGGTTTTCTTTTAACTATATAGAGTTAACACAGGCTAGTGATCAGATTTGAAGGCAGAATGAGGAAGAATTGATATGGCCCTGGTGTTGTGAGGAGGGATGTATGTGAGTAGTCAACTACTCGCATTCCCTTCCCTCCCTCTCCCCCGTATCAGAGGCAGCAAGGGGGTGGGGAGCAGGAGCCACTGCTGGGAGAAACCGGCTTAAAACCTGGTTTCCCCCCAGCACCATGTCTGCAGTGCTCCTTAACCGCCCCCATCCCTGTGCTGCTGCCTCTATTGGAGGCAGCAGTATGGGGCGGGAGGCAGGGTAGGCTGGCACGAAGCAACCTCTACCTGTGGCATGCCCAGGCTCCCTGTGGGCAGAGGCTGCTCCACATCCCATAGAGTAGCCCTGTCTGCAGCGGCTAGGACTAGCTGAGAACAGAGGCTGTCCCATGAATAGGAGCTGCTGCTGGAGCAGCCGCTGTCCGCAGGGGGTGACAGCACCCCGCTGGAACCCCCCGCAGACAGTCCTGGGTCAGTCTTGGACCCCCCTGGGTCAGTCCTGGCTCGCACCGGGTCTAGGAGCTATCCCTGCTGCAGTTCTGCAGTTTAAATGTAGTAAGAGCTAGGCGGGTAGGACCTACCCCCACTGCAGCTCTGCAGTTTAATTGTAGTAGGAGCCAGGCTGACTGCCCACCTGGCTCTTACTACATTTAAACTGCAGAGCTGCAGCAGGGGTAACTCCTGGAGGCTTCCTCCCTTATCAACTAATCGTGGTGTTGATAGAAATTTTATCAACTACCCAATTAGCTATTACCTCACTTCCTAACATCCCTAGTTCTGAGTACATCACAGCACCAGAGATAATAGTACTATACATGGCAAAGACCTATTTTAAATTGAGTGCATAAGTTGTGCTGAGTGTGTAAAATTAGCATAGAATGCGTAGCTGTATGAAACATTGTTAATTTAAATCTTTGTGTTAGAGAATCTTATTGTCTATGATTACTGATGAGGTCAGTGGTACCTGTATGTATGGTGGTTAATAGTCAGTGGCACTAAGTGAGGGGGGGAATTAGGCCAGAGAAGTTTTAGGAACAGGGCTGATAACAGTCTTCTCCGGACTCTGCGGGGAGCTGGGTCTGGCTCCCAGATGGGGAGGGGGCCTTGGGTGGAAGTTGTGGGGTTGGGAACTAACCATTGGGAGTCTCAGGTGATGATTTAAAGGGCCTGGGGCTCCAGCCGCTGCTGAGGTAGTGGCAATGGTGGGAAGCCACAGTCCCTTTTAAATCTCCGGGCTCTGGGGCAGCTGCTCCCTTTGCTCCCCCCCTGTCAGCAACCCTGTGTAAGAATAACTATAAAATGCTTCAAAAGAATCCTGTAATTAGAAATATTTTTCTGGAACAGCATGTGGAGTGCTGTACAAATATCACCATCTTTCAGTGAGACAGCTGTTAAGGGCTAATGGAAATTGATTTGGCTAGTGCCTCTTCTTGCCTTGGAAACAGAGATAGTTGCCTCATGTTCCCTTTCACAACTGACCCAGAAAGAAAGTGAAAAGTTGACAAGGCCAGTGCAGAAATCAGGTTTCTTTTATGGTGGCAATAAGCTGCCAGCAATCCACTGAGACAGTTAACAGGGGCTGTTGTTGGGGAGCGCCCTGCCTATAATAGGGAACCTTTCGCAGTCAGCTTGGTTTCAGCATTGGGGCCAAGAGCTGTGCATACCATTTTCTCAGTCTGATTCCATCCCCTCACTGCCTGTGGGGGACTGCTGTTGGTGAGGTCCCATTTATGATGGGGGGGAGAGGGGGGAATGTCTTCCATACCAGCTCAGCCTTAGCACCAGGAATGTACCTTTAGATTCGTGGCAAACTAGCCACATTCAGTCAGTCATATAGCCACATGTGACTAGGGATTAGTGTGTTTGACACCCCAGCTTTAGACTTTTTTGGGGGAGTATTTTTGGTAATCTTGTTCATCTCCTGCTCACCTATGGCTCTTGCACCTCTCTTCTGCATCAAAGCATATCTTTTCTTCTTCCTCTCTTCTCCCCTGTGGCTCCATTTACCTTTCCTGGTTATCCTCATCCTTTTGCATTTTCCACCATCCGCCTACTCCTCTCTTCTCTTCTCGTTCGCAGTCTCCCCACCTCCAGCACAAATCTAGGTCTCTCACTCACACCTTAATTCTGGTGATATTTGCCCCACCCATGATCTCTGTTTCCTGCCTTGTCCATGTCTTAAACCTGTCCCTGCCAGTACTCCTATGTTATCATCACCCATGTCTTTCGCTCCATTGTCTACACTGTGATCTATGGGCAGTCTACAGGCCCCATATTTCTTGGTTATCATTGGCCTCCCACAGGAGATCCACCAGACATTTTTGCCTGTGGCTTTTGTGTCCCAGGGCCCAGAACCAGAAGAAGAAACTTTCAGGGAACAGGAGGCCAGACCAGCGGTGCAAATTACCTCACTGGCAAATTTCTGCTTCTCACCTGACAATGTGGTGATACTCCCTCCTCCTTTAATGGCTGATGACTTTAAGCTATTCTAAAACCTGAGCAAGGGGATAGTGGGTGTGCTTCCAATTCACCTTGAGACGGTGAAAGACTCACATTATAAACTTTAGATATATTGCACACTTTCTTCTCTTCCAGTCTGTCTACACTATGGCTTTTGCCGGAAGAGGCAAGTGAAGTGCTGATTAGCATTTTGTCGCACTTCATTTGCATAATCCATTCCGAGCAGTTTTTGCGCAAAAACAAGCAGTGTGGCCGTGGCCGTTTTGCGCAAAAACCCCTTTTTGCACAAGATCCTTAAGCCTCCCCGGGGAGGATTTTTGCACAAAATGCAAAAACTTCCCTGGGGGTGGCATAAGGATCTTGCGCAAAACGGCCATGGCCACACTGCTTGGTTTTGCGCAAAAACCCCTTGTGCAAAAACGGCTCAGAATAGATTATGCAAATGCAGTGCAACAAAATGCTAATCAGCGCTTCACTTGTATTGCCTCTTCTGGCAAAAGCCATAGTGTAGACCATGGGTTCCCAAACTGGGGGGCGTGAGGGTTTTGTGAAGGTTTGAGGGCTCAACAAGTTTTGCTGCTATTTGGGGTGGGGGAGCGTGTAGGTTTCTCAAATATCAAAATGGGGGCGTGATGCCGAAAGGTTTGGGAACCATTGGTGCAGACAAAGCCCCAGATTCACCCTCATAATCAGCAAGACTTTTCTGGACTTTTCTCTGCTAGCTGAAGTCATGTAGAAGACACAAGCCTCTGTTGCACCAACACATAAAAAGGCCAATACAAAGTTTTATATGTCCCTTAAGGAGGCAGACTTCCTTTTTATCCAGCCTCAGTGTATTTGTTCCAAATCCTTCCCTTATGATAGAGACTGTAAGAGGCTAGACCTCTTTGGGCGGAAGGCATATTCATCTGCCACACCACAATTCAGAGCCTCAAACTAGTAGACCCTAATAGGGAAATTGCATTTATGAATTATGGCAAAGGGAAGGCTTTTATTGACCACTCACAGGAAGCACAAAGGGAATAATTTCAGGCCATCATCAAACAAGACCAGTTAATACAAGAACAGCACTATAAATCCCATTGGACACTGCTGACACAGCAATCTAATCAGTTTTGACAGCAGTGGTAATCATAGAATCATAGGGTTGGAAGAGACCTTAGGAGGTTAAAGTCCAAAAGCAGGACCAATCCCAACTAAATCATCCCAGCTAGGGCTTTGTCACATCAGACTTAAAAACCTCTAAGGATAGAGATTCCACCACTTCCATAGGTAACCCATTCCAGTGCTTCACCATCTTCCTAGTGAAATAGCTTTTCCTGATATCCAACCTAGACTTCCCTCACTGCAACTTGAGACAATTACTCCTCCTTCTGTCATCTGTCACCACTGAGAACAGCCTCTCTCCATCCTCTTTGGAACCCCATTTAGGCAGTTGAAGGCTGCTATCAAATCTCCCCTTACTCTTCTGTAGATTAAATAAGCCTTATTCCCTCAACCGCCTCTTATAAGTCATGTGCTCCAGCCTCCTGATCATTTTTACCACCATCTTCTGGATTCTCTCCAATGTGTCCACATCATTCTATAATGGGGGGAGGGGTCCAGAATTGGACACAGTACTTCAGATATGGCCTCACTAGTGCTGAATAAAAGGGAATAATCACTTCCTTATATCTGCTGGGAATGCTCCTACTAATGCAGCCCAATATGAAATTAGCTTTTTTGGCTACAAGAGGACACTGTTAACTCATATCCAGCTTCTCATCCACTGTAACCCCCAGGTCCTTTTATACAGAACTGCTGTTTAGCCAGTTAGTCCCCAGCCTGTAGCAGTGCTTGAGATTCTTCCATCCCAAGTGCAGGACTCTGCACTTGTCCATGTTCAATATCATCAGATTTTTTGGTCCAGTTCTCCAATTTGCTGAGGGTGCAATCCATCCCCTCATCCAGGTCATTAATGATGCAAAACACTGCTTGAAACACTCAGTGAGACCCTCGTAGCTCTGGAGTATACTAGGGATGTGAATGGTTAACCTGCCAGGACTGGAGCAGTCCTCCATCTGCCATGGAGCCCACCCAGCTGGAGCAGCTCCTGTCTGCAGCAGACATAGCCCAGGCACACCGTGAGTTGCGGTGGGTGGCACCCTACCCAACCCTAATTAACCAGTTAATTAAACAGGGATTAATTAAACAGTCTACACTAGGAATTTACATCGGCATAGCTATATCTCTCAGGGATGTGAAAAATCCATATGCCTGAGAGATGTAGCTGTACCAACCTTACCCCCATTATAGACAGTACTAGGTCAATGGAGGAATTCTTCTTTCTCCTCTTGGGGAGGTAGATTATATGTGCCAATAGGAGAATAGGATCTACACTGAAGTGCTAAAGTGACACTATGGCTCTGATGTAGAGGTTTAAGTGTAGACATTGCCTAAGTCTTGTGGCTCTGTTGCTGCAGCATGTTGGTCTCTGGCCTTGACAGATGTAATCTTTTCCTTTTTGTGTGCCTTCAAAATGCGACTGGAAAGAACATTCTCTTAGCCCATCACTTTAACTGCCCCTCCTCTCTTTGCATCCCTGCACTGACTCCCTCTTCTCTATTACATCAAACATAATGTAGTAGTCTTCACAGCCTACTCCCAGCCTACTTCCATCCCTATTGAATTTCCAACTTCTGCCTCTGATAGGTCCATGATGCTAGCTTCCATCGTCCAGGCTCATCAGTTAACCATATACATGGTTACACTTTCTCATCTCTAGTACAGACCATCTTTTTGTTCTGTCATTTAGGACAATGGAGTGCTGGTCCATGCTAATACAACTAATAATAAAATAGTCCATACTCCCTTTCTGATCTTCTAGCATATCTTTCGTGTCAGGGTTTTGTAGCAGAAAAGGAGCAGCAAAATATTAATAAAATTGTGCCCTTAGCCACTTTCTTTGGAAAGAATAGCAAAGATCTTTCTTAACCAGGATATGTCAGGAACTTAGTACCTGTAACTTTTTGTGACTTTAAAAGACTTGAGTTTAAGTAGAGGTGAACGAAACATGGATTACAAAAGAGTATAAGTTGTCTGATGTGCTGCAGGGCTCTATGTGTACCATGGAGACCTTAATTTATGTGTTTTGGTTTTTGAAATTCAAAGCACTCTAAATAATTATCACTTTATTTCTCTTATTTATTTGATTCCCTGTATTCATTGTTTCTCACTGGTTCGAGGCTGTGAATTACTACAGAGAATTCTCTCTCAGATGTGTGTCTGGTGCGTTTTATCTACCTGCTCAGGATATTAACTGGCTGTCATTTTGTCATTAACTGGGTGGAATTTTCTTCCAGATCAAATTGCCAGAGTCCTTGGGGTGGTTTCACCTTCCTTTGCAGCATGGGACATGAGTCATTGCTAGTTTGAACTAGAGTAACTTGAAGTTTTTTAAATCAAGATTTGAGGATGTCAGTAACTAAGCCACAGGATCTGGGCCTGTTCCTCAAGTGGGTAGGTTCTGTGGCCTGTGATGTTCAGGACGCACGATTAAATGGTGATGGTCTCCTCTGGTCTTAAAGTCTGTGAACTCAGATTGCTACTATGGTAAGGTGCTTGTCTCAGGAGGATGTCTGTAGGTACCACTCCACCCCTCAGGCTGGTTTAGGTAACAAATGGAATCCTGTCTAACTTTACTCGGTACGAGTCAGAAGGATGGGTGTCATGATGCTAGCCCTCTCTAGGGCCAGGTCTATACTAGACTCGAAAGGTCAGGTTAAGGTATAAAACTCCAGTTATGTAAAATAAGTCGAACTTGGTGCCTTCTTCACAGTGGGAGGCTTATGGGAGCAAATGCTCCCATCTGCTTCCCTTACTCCTCATGACTGTAAGGAGTACCAGCGCTAACTGGAGCCACCCTCAGCATTCGTTTTAATGGGTCTTAACTAAACCCACTAAATCGAAAGCCATCAGCTCAATCTCCGATGCAGCAAATGGAGACGTGGCTAGGGTGTGGAATGTAGAGCGGGATGTGGAAAATATATGAATCTTCTGAGAGTTACAGAGGGACACCCGTATTCTCTTTACTAAAACAAATGTGATGGAAACCACTTGGGAGACAGAGTTGGAAGAATACTTTTGCAAAGGTTGGTCTCCAAAGAACTCAGAACAGGTTAGACTTCTGAAGCTCTGAGTTTTGTTTCCTTTTCTGACAATATAGATATATTTTTGGTTCTTTGTTACAGACATCGACCCAAGAGGAAAAGACCTTGCTGACTGAAACAACTTTTTTTTCTGATGCATAATTCCTCTGTTTCACAGTAATAAAACCAAAACCATAATTTGTGAATAAAAAAATTAGATCCTACATCTGAAATTCCCTATTAATTCCCATCTACGCTTTCCTCTTAGAGGCCAGTGTAGATGAATTCCTGCAATACATGGATCAACTTTTTAAAAAAGAAAAGAGTAGCTTCCATAGAGGGTCACTTGTTGTGGAGACCATCTTCCCTTTTCTCCTTCAGCTCCCCAGCTGGGAACATGTTCTGAAACAACCAAATTGCCACTAACTTTAGACATTTTAATCTTGAAGCAAACTTTCTGTAAAATAACAAATGTACTCTAATCGTAAATCTTTCCACTTTTAGTGCCTCATTTAGTTTTTTCTTTCCCTTTCATTTCTCATTCTCCATGTTTCCTAACTTGTCAGTGTATCCCTTCTTAAATCTTTTTCGGGATCTGTGAAACCCTCAGACTAATTTTCTTTCATGTTTTCCATCATGTTAAGCTAACTCAGAAAAGAAGAATGTCTCTAGCTATCTGAACCTTCAGTGTTCTTGCTCTTTTCTTGATCCCAACTTTTCTCTCATCAGTTCCCTCTCCTCATTCCAACAGCCCCTTTTGTTCTTTCTCCCATCCATTTCTGTCCAGCTCCCCTTGCTTCTTCAGGGATGGGGGATAAAAGTATGGGCTGTGTTTGCCCTCTAAATGTCTGTGATGAGTTGTTTCGGAGGATGCTCAGCTGACAGTGAATTTGTTAGTGTCCGCCAATGAATGAGTATGATTTGGCAGGTTTGACAGTTTAATTAGGAGATTCCCCTCTTGAGAAGAACTAGCAATAATTTTTCCATGGATTTAAACTATGGGTTTGCATTGAATGCCTTGACACACAACCTTAACTACAGCGTTGCAGACATAACGCTGTAGCGTTTTGTGTTTATCTGTTTCTTGGTAGTAGAGAATGTGTGTGTATGACACATACACGTATGCACACACACACATACACTCTCTTCACCTATGATGATCTTAACTATTTACTTTTTTCTGCAAATACAAAAGCCAAGAGGAAGGAGGAGATATTTCATAAAATCAGTGCTATTGTGTCCCATGGTTTAAGCCATAAAACAAGAGTAGCAGAGACATTCCCTTTGAACTTGAAATCCCTTTCTAAGCTGCTGATCTAACTGAAGCAAGAGAGGGAGAATATAGCAGCCAGAAACATCCTTAAGTGAGTTTGATGCTACACCTCTGCCCATAAATTTTAAAAAAATATTATCGTAATGTAGGTCAGTGAACTGAAACGCCACTGTACACCATGGGGGATTAAAGTCAGAGAGGCAGCCCTCTCCCACTACCACTAGGTCATATGACAATATAAACAAGAAATGCAAGGAGCCTTCAGCTTTTTCTTGCTCTAATCCTTTGTTTATGCAGCACTTAAACTGACTTTTGGGGTCGTCTCTGTCTGGCATTAAAGCCCTAAAGCTTTTTGAAGTTTCCCTGAAGTTAATAAAATTAGTCTGCCCTTATTGCTAGGCTCCTTGCTGCTGCTTTAGAACAGACTACATATCCCTTACTGTCTTTTCAGTGTTTGGCTTTTTAAGTTAATATTTCATAAAGGGGGAGAGAGAGATCTCAAAAGGCTATTCAGCTAATAGGCAAAGTGATTGCCATAGTAGATATTCTGAGAACTCAAAGGGGATTAATGTGAAATCCAGTGATTGGAGCTAAATTGCTGTTAAAGTAATTGGAAGTGTTGAGTTTCAGTGGGAGAAAACATGCATTTCTGTATCTTCTTAAAGAGAAAAAGGGCTGTAAAATAAACTCTTAATGTTCTTTTATTTAACAGAAATTTATCCAGGACTTGAAAAATGATCATTTGTTTTTAAACAAATATATTTAAAAGTGGATGTGTTGTTTTCCTTGTATGTTGCATTGCACAGTCAGCATTCTTTTTACCTTGTTGGGCATCTTCTCACAAATCTGTTGTCTTCAAGGATAAATCAATAAGAAGTTAATTTCTTCTAATCTCTGTCTAATGTGGAGGACCGAGAGTCAGGACCTTAATAGATACTCTTCCAAATTTTGCCACCTATGTGATTTTAAGCTAGTTGCTGGCCACTATGTCATATAGGGTTGCCAGGTGCCCGGTATTCACCCGGACAGTCTGGTATTTTCGCCTCCTGTCCGGTAAAAAAAAAATTCAGAGAATACCGGACACCTAAAATGTCCGGTATTTTCTGATATTTTTTCCCCGGCTAGAAGGCAAAAATGCCGGGCACTTGGCAACCCTACAAACACTCAGCGCCTGGCCTCCCTTCCCCCCCCCCCCCCAGCCTCCCCCTGGCTCCCAACACCCCCAGCCCCCCGACCCCAGCCCCCATGCTTACCTGGTTCTTCAAGGCTGCCAGCACAAAATGGCTGCTGACCAAGGGGAAGCAATGCTTCCGCTGGGTCTTAGTGCTCAACCACTCCCCTGTTCCTATCCCTGCACTCACTCTTAAAGGGGACTTGCTGTTTTAATGCTGTTTTATTTTAATTTTATTTTTTTTCTTAAGTCTTGGAGTCCTCCTGCTCCCCCCTGGTGTTTTTTTTTTTTGCGGGGGGGGATGTTCGGTATTTTTGTTTCAACCATCTGGCAACCCTACACTGTGTGTCTCGGTTTTTGTTTGTAAAATGAAAGTATTGCTTTTCTATCTTGAACAGATGTTGTGGTATTTAGTTTTTTGTAGTTCTTTAGTGACATGTCATAAAAGAGGTTTGCCAGATACAGAATATTTGTAATAACTAGAAGAAGAGGAGTATTAAATATTGTTGCTCAGCACTGTGAAAATCAAGAAGACTGAGTCCTTGCCTCAGTGTTTACAATCTCGATATCCTATCTTGCAAACTTATCACTTAGGTGAGTGCAAGAGTGGGACTTAAGTAGATTTATTTTAAAAAGGTAAATATATTTAATGACAGTCGTAATAAGCAAATGATAGTTTCAGAATTGTTAGTTTTTTTTCCATTATCCATATATTAGTTATAGGTTATCACTCCATTCCCTTTAACAGCACTATATTACAGTGCCTCTAACAGATGCTCAAAGAGAAATTACTCTGAGCTGTTCCGACATCCTTGCCAGACTGAATGAGTCAAAACTAAACCATGCTGCCATGATGTTCACCCTATAATTCAATTATATAAATAATTAAATGAAATATAACTGAGCCTTCTTAAAATGCAATAAAGTCGTTATTTTAGGGGTTTTTTTAAAAACCTGATCTGCCTTCCCCTTTATGGGCAATTACAATGAAACAGTTGGTATATGGAAGCCTCTACACTGAGGCAGGAGATACCTTCTGTATTCAGAATGAAAGGGTGAAAAGTACCGTAGGTAGTTTAGTGGTGGACACCTTTGAAATACCTAGTTTAGAATAGGGATGTTAAATTGAGATTAATGACTATTCGATTAGTCGATAAGGGCACCTCTGCCTTTGAAGTGCTGTGGGGAGCATGGGGCCAGAGGGGGACTTAAGCAGTCCCCTGCTGGCCCCATGCTCCCCATGGCATTTCAGAGCAGCAGTGCAGCATTGAGCCCGGGGTCAATGGGGAATTCAAAGTGGCAGCGCTGTGTGGAGCACAGGGTCTCGCCCCCGGGCTCCAGGCTGTGCTGCCGCTTTGAAGCATCCCTTCCTCTCCCCCTCCCCCCCCCTTGCTTTCTCTTTCTGATAGAGGCCTCAAGAGGGAGGGAAGCGACTAGTTGACTAGTGTGTCAACTATCCGATAAGCATTTGCTAGTTGACTAGTCGTTCACATCCCTAGTTCAAAACTTCTTTCACTTCACTTAAATGATTCTAAAGTACTTCACACACCAAAGGCTAGTACTACAGTATTGAAGAACTCTAGATATTTTTTTCAGCTGGGATTTTCTATTAAGCTTGCACATTTTTAATAAACAATAGAAAACTTAGCTGTCATTTTGCCTAACTAGACACATGAGAAATGTCAAGAGCTAGAAAAGAGTGGTGTATTTTTACAAACATGAAAAAGAACATTGGTGACTTGTAATTCATCAAGCTTGGCAAATGTCTGCCCATGGAATAGAATTTTCTAGGAAATTGGAGTAGCTTGTAATTATGGATCATAATGCTGTGGAGTATTAAACTGTATATATATATTCAGACTAATATGTGACTCTCAAAATGTTTTCCTGAATAGCTTGGCTAAAATTACCACTCAGATGCAATGAAGAAACAGTTGCTGAAGCCAGCTAGGGTTTCCACTGCAATAAAGGAGCAAAGCAGTGCTTACTTAGTCCTTCCTACAAATAAAGACTTTTGTTACTGCAGTGAGGTACAGTAACTCTAGGGTTTTAATAGCATCCGAAGATATTCCTACCTTGGGGATTAGACTCAGTTGGCTGCACCTTATGCTTCATAATGCCTCAGGGAGGGTTGTTTATCTCATCCTACCCTCCAAGCTTGCTGGTTCTTGTTCCTGATCTCTTAATTAAGAATCCAGATGTGGAATGTTTCCTCCCACTTGGTTGCAAATCTTGAAATTAAATTTCAGTACAACTATCGTATGAGTTTTAGTTTAGATGACTAAATATTGTATGCAGAAGTGAATTTTTAAAAGGTTTATTGGGGAATTCTGAGTAACTATCACCATATCACCAGGTGATATGAAGCCAAGGTGATATGAGTAAAGACTTGATGTTGAGGGAAGTGGAGTATCTATAGAGGTGATGTTGGGGTAAGTGATAGAATAAGCTGGTTTGTGGTGAGAGTTTTTAATAACAATATCACTTCTCCATTGCCTTGTGTGGAAAGATTTCAAAGCACTTAAGATGCTAACTAATTAATCTTCACATCACTTATATGAGGCTGATGAGTATTATTCCCCCTATTTTTACTGTAGGGAAGTCTGTAAGAAACTCGCAGAGGTTCCCGTGCACTTTTGGAAAAGTTGGGTTTAAAACTCCTTTGTTCCTGTTTATCAGTCTTGTGCTCACTTAGAGTAAGTATTTATGTATGTTGCATGCCATTTGAGAGTTGTGGCCATCCCAGGTTCATGCTGATGAAAGCTTTAACGCACATCAAATTATAATGCGTTCCATATGCATATAATTGTTCTAGTTACTCTATGATTTAGGCTCAGGTGTGTGTCATATATAAAATAGATATATTTATTTTCTTTTACAGGTGCTGGATGATTACAATGTGATTGGTCGTTCATTGTTTAAGAAGGAGACCAACATCCAGATTTTTGTAGGGCTAAAAGTCAAACTATCTACAGGAGAGGATGGAATAATAGAGGGTGGCTTTGGGCAGAGTGGCAAATTTAAAATCCGAATTCCAGGTAAGCGCTCTTCCCTTCAGCTATCAGAAATCTCAACTTGGCATGAGGCTAAATGGTATGCTTATCAGTTAATTTTCTCTTGATGGTCAACTCCAATGTCAGCCAACTGTACTGGGCCAGAGCACCCTGGCTGCAGAGGGGACAGCAGGCTGGATGGCAGGCCCCTGCAATGGTGGTGGGATTGATGGTGGGTCCTCATGGCTGTGTCAGGACCTAAGTTCTGCGGTTAATCATTTAAGTGCTAGAGTTTAGTCTGTTAACTGTTTTAACATCTCAGGTGTGGACGACTTCAAAACATTGTCCAAATGAGGACTGATCCTAATTTTTCATTCATAAAAGGGAGCCAGCTAGTTGCAGCATCCATTCAGATCCAGATCTATCAACAGTTGGTGTGTTCTTGTTTCTCAGCGGGCAGATCTTTCTGTAGTTAAGTGGCAGAGGCCATGACATTTTTAAATGCTACGAAGTGGAGCCACCCCTGGCATTTATCAGCAGACTTGGGGCTTGAAGGCTCTTCCCTTTTAGTGCTCAGCACCATGGAACGTACTTTTGAAGTGTGTAAAGTGTAAAGTTTCCAACAGCACCATGATGAGTAAAAGATTATTGATGTGGAATTAAAACAAGTTAGCAAGAGTGTCTCCTCATTAATTTTTACATGTAGTTATTTATGAAATACTGTACAATACATGCAGGATGTAGATTCCTTAATCATGCTCCATATTGTGTGTATTATTCTGTAATGTTCTTTGAAACATGAACTTTGATAAGTGGATTGAAGGGTTCTTGAGTGTATCCTTACCTTCTGTAACTGCTTTTGCATCTTTTGCTTTTATAATATTTTGTGCTACAGTTGTTTTAGTCCTTGGTGAGTCACTACCAAGGGGTTTTTGCCTTTAACATCACAGGATATTAGATGGTTGGCATTATGGCTTATTGATGTATTTGTGTTGCCGCTATTTTTTGTTTTTTTCATTTGCAAGCATACTACTATAACAAAAGTCCTTCTAGGTCATTACATCAATAGGAGTGGTATTTAAAAATCAAATTGTAAAATGAGAGCAACTTAATAATAGGAATATTTTTCAATTATGTAGTGTCAGAAGGCTCTCTTAATTCCAATTTAGAAGACACTCTCAATTCCAGTTTAGTGGCCAGTTGACAATCCAAAGATGTCAGAGTCTTTTGAGAATGTTAACTAGTTAGTCCTTATTTGTATTGCTTACTTATTTTATACACATGGGGAAACTGAGGCCATGTCTGTACTTACCCAGAGATCGATACTCTAGAGATCAATCTTCCAGGGGTTCAATTTAGTGGGTCTAGTAAGGACACACTTAAATTGACCGCTAATGGCACCCCTGTCAACTCCAGTACTCTATGGGGTTGCAGGAGTAAGGAAAGTTGACGGGAGAGTTTCTCCCTTTCACCTTCTGCAGTGGGGAAGCTGCAGTAAGTTGAGCTAGGTGTAGGTTGACTTCAGCTATGCTATTCACGTAGCTGGAGTTGCGTATCTTAGTTCGACTTTCTCCCCCAGTGTAGACCTGGTTTAACACATGGAGTTAAGTGACATTGCACAGGAACACAGCATATCTGGGAAAAGACTTGAAGTCTCCTGATTCCCAGTCCGCCCTTCAACACTGACCACCCTCCCCCCTCAACTTATAGCTAGTGCCAGTTTAATGCAGCTCTTATGTGGTTGGAATTTGGGAGGCTTCATCCTTTTGTCTGACCTAATTAATGTGGTGACTAAACTAAAAGGCTCCCTGTTTGTGTCTTCAGTGGGGTAATGTAGTGGATGCTCTTAATTCCAGTTTAGCTGCCAGTTGGCAAACTCTGCCAATGGGTCTGAGAGCTTAGTTGGCAGACACAATGAAGACCTTAAAATGATTTGCCATGGTGGTAGATGCATTTACTTTGCCCTTTTTTGAATTTGAAACCCTGCTAAATCATAGCATTGGGTTTTAGGCAAAAATAGTGCTGCAAGCATGGGTTTGTGTAAGATAAAAGAATGCGTGAATAGATCTTTCCATTAAAAAGAGCTCTAGATGAAAACCAAGGCAAAGTATTTGTGAATAACACCGCTCTGATGCCTTCTTTCAGTAGCCTTTCTTTTGGACCAAAGGAAAGACTGAGTGGTGGACAGATCAGCTGCTCACATGGGAATGAGTTCAGTACTCGACCTCTAATAAAAATGCTGATGCAGATGGAAAGGTAGGCTTTATCTACACTGAAAAGTTCACAGTGCAACTGTAGCAGCACTTTAAACTGGTGGCCACTGCAATAACAGTGGGAGAGAGTTCTTCTAGCACTCTGTGTAAACCACCTCCATGAGGGGAGTAGCAAACAGTTCTGGGAGCACAGCTCTCAGTGCTGTAGCCTGGTTCTCACTGGTGTGTTAGTGTTTTAAATTGCTGTGCTCATGGAGAGGGGTGTTTTTTCACATCCTGAGACAGGAAGTTACAGAGCAGTAAAGCACCAGTGTAAATTTAGCTGTAGAGATGAATTCAGGCATTCAAATTTAGTGAGCACTGTTAAGTGTTGTCAGTGTTGATTATGTGTATGAGATAACAGAAAAATTTGTCTATCTTGATCAAACTCTTGATGGAAAAAGCAAGTCTCACATGAGACAGGATGGAGCCTGATAGATTCCCTTTGCCAAGTAGGCCTTTGCCATTCTTTAGGAAGAGTGTGAGAAATGACAGCTACCCTGTGTTCCCCATTTTTGCAAACATAATTATCTATTGTGTATTAACAGCGTGCTCAAATCTGAACAAAAGTAGGAAGAAATAGTCTCTGCTCCAAGTTAATTCACACTGATCGTTTCTGAAGTTGAACAGGAGATCAGATCATAAAACAGAGAATTCCTCTCAGTTCTTGTTCTTCCAGTGAGTCTGTGTTGCGATCATGTTAGAATTCAGTATTTTACAAGACAAAGGAGAAAACTATAGCTATTTTTTTTCTTTATCCTGAAGTAAGCTTGGAGGGTTTGCAATCCAGAAAGAAGGGGCAGTGACCAAAGCAAGACAGTCCTATAGGTGAAAAGTATGTGTAATGGAAAGCAAATGGATGAATTGGAAACTTTTGGTTCCTTCAAGAGTTTCCAGCAGAGGGAAGAATAGGGGATACGATGCTGTTTAAGTCATCTACAGTTCACATTCCTTTGTTAGGTCAGTGTTGCTTTTTTAATGTGGCTGCATCCTGTTTATGGGTTTTTCAGGAATTTGTATTAAATTTAACTGGTCAGATTCTTCTCCCCCTCAGCCGTCAGCCTGGCTTTCCCTTGCAGACTCTTTCTCCTATAGACTCCTTCCATAAAGAATCTTTCTCAAGCTTTCTGAAGTTCTTTAGTTAGTTTACTGTGGATTCCTTAACAAAGACATTGGAATCAAAACCAAACAAAATGATGAAAAGTGCTTCAAACTAATATGCGGAACAGTTAGTTTTGTATTGGTTAAAACTAGTCTGGACTGCTGGATTGTAATTTGTAGAAATAAGCAGATTAGTTGGGTAGTTGACTATTATAATTTTGGGTTGGTTTTGTGGTGCAGAGATTCGTTGTTAAACCTCAGCTATAGCTAGTAGAAGTTGGTAGCTCAATTTTCTGGAAAAAAATCAAGTGAGACAGGCAATTTTGTCCAGTTTTATGTGGCCATTGGGAATCAGAGAACCTGTTCACCTTCTCATTTGTTCGCCTTCTGATTCTACCAGTGACTTTATGTACAACACTGGCCAAGATACTTTCTTTCTTTGTACCTTAGTCTCCCTCCCTGGTAATTATCTACTTAGGTAAAGCACTTTCAGGTCTGTGGATTAAAGTCACTGTATAAATAACAAAGAGGATTTGTGGCCTTTCTCTAGATAAGACCATACCTAGAATATTGCTTGCACTTGAGAGTGTTTCAGTCCTGGAAAAATGTCAGAAAATTGGATGGAATTCACAAAGAGCAACAAAAACTATTAAGGAAATGGAGGGATTGATTGATTTATGAGGGAAAGAAGATGAAAAGAAAGACACAGAACTTGGCTAAATGATGATGTGTGGGAGGTGTGATTAGCTACAAATATTTGAAGAGCATAAACACTGAAGATGGAGAGGAAACTTTTCGGGTGGTCCAAGGAGGTAGAACTAAAAATAATAGTATGAAACAAAGAAGAAAATGAAGCTTGACTATCGATAAAAGTTTCTTAACATAGATTTATGGAATTGTGGAATCATCTCAGTAGGTGAAGTGGTAGAAGTTCCATTGCTAAAGTTGCTCAAATATAGATTAGACCAAATGTTTGCGTATGCTCTATAAGTATAAACCAGGCTGGTGGGAGGGATAAGAACAATGCAGTCTTAAACAGGCTTTTCCATCTCCGATTTCTGTGATTATATCAGGGCAAAATTCATTCCCAGAATGGCAAGATATGGCATCCCTGTTGGAGTGGTGGTAATGGCATCTAAAGCAAAAATAGATATGCATTTGCTGGCAGATGTTTTTTATTCTGTTGGGATGGATTTTGCAGCAGGTAAATGTAATGCTTTAACTGTGGAAGCAATGATAGGAGATGCTAATCTACTACACGGCACTTATATTTTTCCAAACCATCATACTATGCCCTTCAAATGCATAAAAAGTGCAATATGTTCAGGGCTTTTCTGTAAGATACATTTAATGGGCTTCTGAAAAACAAGATTATAAAGGCAACATTATCCCAGAGTGCTTTGCAAATTATGCACTATGTGTAGTGAGAATTTCCACTGAAGTGCATCTCATTAAGGGAGTGACAAATGACAGCTGTTCTAGCAGTGCACAGAAACAGTACACTTCAGTGAAGAATTTAGTATTTGCTGAGACTTAGGAACAAATTTGGCAGAAAGCATTTGACCACTTGCACTACTTTAGGAAAATGCCACTGAATCTTTAATGACCTTGTGCTCATATCCTCTAGAGCAGAGGTGAGCAATAATTTTTGATGGGGGGGAGATGGGGGACTCCAAGAATTTGGAAAGTGGTTGAGGGCTGCACTCATCCATGATATTAATGAAGGAGGTGCCCCTGGGATGGAGGTTGGGTATAGAAGGGAGTTTGGGTGAAGGAGGCAGTTGTGACCTGGGGCACTGGATTGGAGTGCAGGGGGTTGGATTGTGACCTAGGGCAGGGAATTGGGTTATAGGAGGGGGTGCAAGGATTTGGGTTGTGAGCTAGGGCAGGAGGGGACTGATCTGGGGCAGGGCATTGGGGTGGCAAATCTGGGAGGGGATATGAGTACAGGAGGGGGTCAGAGGATTGGGTATGTGGAATAGGGGGCAGGAGTGGGGGACAGAGGGTTGGGGAAGGGAGGACCTGGAGTGCCAGAAGCAGGCTCTGACTAGGAGACTTACCAGCCAGAAGCCGTTCCTGAATCAGCCTCCCTGCCTGCCAGTGTTTCCTCTAAGCTGCTCGGCAGCACAGCTTCTCAGGTGATTAATCAGCTCTGCCCAGTCAATCAGCTCTGTGCACAGAGCCCTGAGCCGCTGACTGGGCAGGACTGATTAATCACCTGTGAAGCTGTGTGGCCACTGCTGCCTATCTTGCCCCCCGCACAGGCAGCACCCATGTGCTCTGGAGCCCCTTGTGCTCCATGGCTGCCTGTTATTGAAACAGGCAGCTCCCATTGGCCGGTTTTTGGCCAGAAACTGGCCAACAGGATTGTGCTGGGTGCAGGAGCAGCATGTGGGTGGGCTGAGGCAAGCGGGGATCCTGCCTGGGGCTCCTTGCAGCATTCGCAGGCCAGATCTGGTGGTTTAGCAATCCAGATCTGGCCCATGGGCTGTATTTTGCCCAGGCCTGCTCTAGAAGACAGTAGTTCTAACAGTACAGTGACAATGGCACCTAAATGGGTTGTGGGATCAATGAGCAACTCAAAGGAATGTGAATCAACAGAATAATTTATTGCCAATATTCTCTGTAAGCTGTGGGCTTGTGTGGCAGCTCAGGAGAGATTCAAATGCCCCCCAACTGATTAATAGACTGTCCAGTTAGGTTTTGTTTCTATTGATGGTGCACATTAGCACGTGCCTTGGTGCACATAAAAGTGTATTCTGTACATGGACAAAAAAAATCCTTACATGGATGGAAAAGATTAGAGGGGACATTGCTTATTGTGGTCTTTTGCAGGTTTTGTTGTGGTTTTTTTAGAGGTTTTGTATCCACATACTGACTTTCATACTCTGCCCTTTGTGAGATCATAATGTGAGATGGTGTGGCTCAGGTCAGCAGTTAGAAGATTAGCTGTGGACGTGCCCTTTCCATTGTTTCTGGCTTGGTATAAAGTTACTGTCATATGTAATGGTCTTTAAACTGGGTGGCTTTTTCAAATCTAATTTGAGCACACTTGATATCACATGCATAGTTCATTCTCATTTCTGACTCAGCCGTAATCAGCTAATTGTTAGGAAAGGATTTATCCTTTTTCTTGCTTTATGCCACATTTGACTGCAGCTCTCTTCTCATTGCAGTAGAAATTACTAGGCATAAGTGTTGTTAAAAAGCTACATTGTTTTTTAATGCAAAAGAAGCAGTGCATATCCAATAAATTCACAAGAGTTCAGCATACTCCTGTGCATCAAGTGGATTTACATATATAAAATGCATACTTTTCATAGGAAGACACAAACAAGCAAATGGAAATATCAGGCTTTTTTCTTTGATATTTCTTGTACCAATTCACAGTGATTGTGTTCCTCTTTTCTGACAGCAGATGAAGACAAAACCAAATTTATTTGTCAGCAAGCCTTCCTTTCACAAGGAGTAGTTTTTAATCTTCCAGTTCCAAGTATTGGCATATATGAAAGAGCTAATATATTCCACATCTGTAGGCATACATTTAGTAGAAGCATTGCACCACCTAAAAGCATAAAAAGTTAGTCTAACTTATATCCACTCTATTCACTGATCTTATGTGCTTGGCTCAGAGTATAGAATATATATCTAGAATTTTATCTGTGATGCTATCGTATTGTTAGAGGATAATGTGAAAAGTGATACAAACTAGCTGATGATCTTTGTCCTGGAGACCTTACATTCTGGTGTGCAAAGCTAGATGTTGCAAGATTCCTGGTCTCATTCTGCTCTTGTCTGTTGCATACCAACAGGCAAGCCGACAGACTCACCAGGCCCCTAGGCAAGGTGAGGATTGGGAGGGGGCTCCATGCTCATGAAAGGGGTAGAGCCTCAGGTGGAAAGGGTGGTGCCAGGGCAGCTGGCTCTCCGTATCACCCAGACTCTGCCCCCTGCCCCAGTGCTGTCAGGAGCATGCCACCTGGGACTCTGCTTCATGCTGCATGGCACTCCAGCAGCAGTTTAAAGTAGAGATATCAACGTGGTAGAAAGGAATGTAAAATTTTAAGGCAAACATCATAATGGAACAATAGAGTATGTACTGTCCCAAAAATCTAGACTGCTTTACATAGGAGTGGCCACACTGGGTCAGACCAAAGATTCATCTAGCCCAGTATCCTGTCTGCCGATAGTGTCCAGTGCCAGATGCCTCAGAGGGAGAGAACACAACAGGTAATCCTCATGTGATCCCTCTCCTGTCATCCATTTCCAGGAAAACAGAGGCTAGGAGCACCATTCCTACCCATCCTGGCTAATAGCTTTTTATGGACCTAACCTCCATGAATCTATCTAGCTCTTTTTTAACCCTGTTAAAGTCCTAGTCTTCACAACATCCTCTGGCAAAGAGTTCCACAGGTTGACACTGCGCTAAGTGAAGAAAAACTTCCTTTTGTTTGTTTTAAACATGCTGCCTATTAATTTCGTTTGGTGACTCCTAGTTCTTATATTGTGGGATTAATTAAGTAAATAACTTATTCACTTTTTCCATACCAGTCATGAATTTATAGACCTCTGTCATATCCCCCTTAGTCTCCTCTTCTCTAAGCTGAAAAGTCCGTCTTTTTAATCTCTCTTCATATGGGACCCGTTCCAAACCTCTAATCATTTTTGTTGCCCTTTTCTGAACCTTTTCCAATGCCAATATATCTTTTTAGAGATGAGGTGACCACATCTGTATGCAGTATTCAAGATGTGGGCATACCATGGTTTTGTATAGAGGCAATAAGATATTCTCTATCCTTTTTTTTAAATGATTCCTAACATTGTTTGTTTTTTTTGCTGCTGCTGCACATTGAGTGGATGTTGTCAGAGAACTATCCACAATGACTGCAAGATCTCTCTCGAGTAGTTATAGCTAACTTAGTCCCCATCATATTGTATGTGTAGTTGGGATTATTGTTTTCCAATGTGCATTACTTTACATTTATCAACATTTAATTTCATTTGCCATTTTGTTGCCCAATCACTTAGTTTGGTGAGATTTTTTTTTAAGCTCTTCACAGTCTGCTTTAATCCTAACTATCTTAAGCAGTATGCTGTGCCTACTTAGAAAATCAGGAGGTTTCTTTACAGGTCTCCCAGGCTATTAATTGCTGATAGTTTTGGAGTTCTTGTAGTTTTACTTTAGCAATTGTAGCCTGATTGATTATTGCAATTAGAAAATTATTTATTGGGGTGCACCATACACTACTTTTAAGTGACAGGTTCTTTATTCAGATGACTACTTAATTAAGGTGATATTAGTGAAACACAAAAACTTTAGGACCTTTAATTAAAGAGAGACAAATACAATTGAAATAATAGAAAAATCAATATACATTAGTATAAACAAATGAGTAAAGTGCATTGCTCATACTTAATCTTACACTGTGCATATTTACAACCTTATGAAGACTGTTAGAAACAAAGATGGAAGAAAAGTAAGTAGAGAGCATCCTAATGTGCTGGGTCAGGCTTCCTTCTAGGGCTGTCCAAAGTTATCTTGATATCTCAGTAACATATTAGATATCCACATCTTGTATACACCTTTTCCTGTTCCACCCACATATGCCTGGTGCCACGAGAATACGTAAGTATAGCTACAAAGAGCCTTTCTAGCCAGCATGCTTAATTTTTGTGGGGGATCCCACCTTTTGGAATCCTTTTCTTGTGTTACATGAAAATAGGATAATCTTTCTCCCTTAGGCCAAAAGGAATTCAAGCACATTTTATGTCCAGGTCTGCCCAATCTGGTCCTCTTTTATTAAAAGAAAATACAAGATTGCAAGCCACTAAGGCTCATGGGTTGCCTTTACTGTCAGTGTCAGGTGCAGCTGAACAGCTTTTCAGTTGAGAGCAGAACACAGAAACCCAAGGGCAAAGAAATCTGTGTAAGTTGCATTTTATTTAAAAGCTGAAGATTAGTTATGGTTGTTCTTTCACAGTCCTCCTTCCCCTACCCTCTAAAACAAACAAAACCTAAAATCCTTAAGGGATACTTCGAGTATAAATCTCTTTTCCTCTTTGTGAAAGTTGGCTAGTATAGTATGGACAGAGGCTGAGAGAGGATTGTTGCCAGGGAAGCATCACTTCCCTTTATGATCCTCTCTTGAGCGGATTACTCTGTGACAATGTAAAAGTCCTGTTGACTACAAAGGAGCTAGAAGTCTGGATTGCATTTACATGGAGAACCTGGCCAGAAGGAGTCTAACCTACCTTGTAAGCACACATTGATCTTTGAAGGGCTGAATATCTTGATTTATTGACCTTGGAGAGTATCATTGGCTGAGTCAAAGCCAGGATTTATATACTTTTCTCTTGATTGAAAACAGAAATCAAATATGTATTTTTTTTTATATGTTTCTCCTCCTTTTCTGTGCTAGTATCTGGAAGTTCTTGCCTTTTGACAGTAATGAGTGAAGTGCAGTAGGTTCTCTCTAAGCTTGGAGCCTTAAAAAGTGATGCATTGATTTTAAAGATTGACTTGACAGGCAGCTGGTCATTGTGGGCGAGAGTTAATAGGATTTGCAAGTGTTCTAGGACCCAATTCATCATCTGCTACTTTACAGTAACTCTGTCTAGGTTTTATTTCCCTCGTTTATCAGATGATGAAGTTGGTTTTACCCACAAAAGCTAATGATACTATATATTTTTATTAGTCTCTGAGAGCATGTCTCCACTACAGAGTTATTTCGAAATAACAAGGCAAGCATCCACACCTGGGTTTTATAAATATGTACAAGTAGAAGTAGTAATTCTAAAATGTTTAAATAGCTTAGCAGTACTGATGATGCATTCAGAATTTAAATGTCATGAGGTAGTCCTGGTGAGTGTTGGAAAGTAAATATTTCTACTTTGTGTAAAGAAGTCCTTTATGCTTTTTTATTTTGACTGTTCTCCCATTTCACCTTCCCTTCCCACTAACATTTCTTCTGATGTCTTTTTTAGAGTCTGGGCACATTTTAGGTGTATATGCCATTAGAACTTCTTCAGGGAACATTTGTTTGTTTGTTTAATTGTCAGCTTTTTGAAGCATTGACTGTAACAGTAATCACTGCTTCATGGGCTTTGACCTCTGTCGCGTGACAGGGATACTAACCTTTGTAACCTTGACTCAGCCCATGTGTATAGGACCAAGAAATAGTTTGTTTCCTAGCAGTACTCTTGTGTCAGATTTATATCACATAGATAATACCTTACATAGAACTCATCATGGTTTCAGTGCTTAACAAAGAATAGACATAAACAGAGCTAGACCTGTAATGATGGTCCTGTGTTATAATATTATGCATAAGTAACGAAAGCATTTCCTGTATATAAATATAGTTAAAAATGAGTGGCGCCACAGAAACTAATAGAGAGAGAGAGAGGAGGGGGGTGTGTGTGTGTCTGTGTGTGTGTGTGTGTATATCTATATCTAGAGAGAGAGAGATGTCTCAGAGGGGTGGTCATGTTAGTCTGTAACTGGAAAAAAAATAAAACACAACAAATGGTCCTACAGCATCTTAGAGAGTAACAAAAAATATAGATAGTAACATGAGCTTTCGTGGGCAAAACCCACTTCAGTGCCAGAGCTTCAGCTATAATAATGGCTGCAGGGACCATAGCCCAAGAGTAACAATTATTGTAAGAAATGATAAAATAAACAACTTACCCTGACTTTAAATTATTTTCTTTATATAACGTCTGAGTTTATAATCTTGATCATAGGATCTCTAGCCGCAGGTGAGTACTTATTGCACATAGTAATGGATTTTAACATAATGTGTTTTTTGCCTCTTGAATTTATAATGTTCTGTAAGTGGTCATCAAGAAGCTCAGCTGGACAGTAACATTTTAGGTAATCTCAGGAATTTGCTTTCACTCTGCAGCTTTTTAGCTATCCAGCTTCATTTACCTCATGCATTAGAACTTTCTCTTCACCTCCCACCTTTGCCCTCCCCTCTTTCTTTGGGTGTTAGCTTTGCTTATTTCTACAGTCCCTTTCTCAACCAATCATTCCTGATTATTTCAAATCTTTTTCCTCAGCCCCAAACACGTCTTCCCCAAACAATTGCTTTTAATGAAGTAAATAAAACCCATATTAAATACTGAACAAACAAACTGGATGCCTGCCATCCCCTTCATCACTTTGCCTGTTGCCGCATCTTTCATCTGTTTTGGTCTTTTTAGAAAGTAAATAAGGAGGAATTGTTACCTGCACAAATTTCTCTATCCCTTCCACACTGTAGGGACACACACCTTTACCCAGTTCCTAGGGCTCAGGGTGTAACAACCCGCGAGTCGGCAGGATCTTTAGCCACTTGAAAGAGCCTCACACAGTAATATCCTTATCCTCTGTTTATTGACAGTTCCCAAACAAGCAGAATGCACATGCTAAGCACACAGTGTCATGCTCACCAATCCTGATAAAGGCAGGCAGACTTCCCCTGTTGGCCAGGCAATATCAGTCTCTCTGGTCTTAGGCTGTGTCTTGGAGGTGAGTTCTTCTTTTCCAGGTCTTCCCCCTTCTTCCTGGTCCTCTTCCAGCCTTTTCTTCCTTTAGTACTTCTGATGATCTTCCTTTTTTTCTCCTTCTTGAACCACAGTTTATATAATGAAACCTGAGTCTTGCTTAGCTATACCTTAACCAATTATTTTAGTATAATTTTACTAACCAATCATAACAAAATTACCTAACCAATCAGACCCCACCACCTTAATTGATTTACACCTAGCAAAATTAATTATACAGCAGACAGAAACAGTTACAAACCAGACAGAGATCACATAGTCAAACAATAGGAAAGTGTAGTGACAATGCTCATAGGATGAGGATTCCACAACATCCTCTATTGATAAGCAGTTTCTTGCCAGACACAATGGTGTTACGCACAAATTTCTTTACCCATCTTGAGATCTCTTTCTTTATCTGGTGACAGTGGGGGAGCTATCAGGGCAACGTCCCCTCCTCACAGCCTGGTGTGACACTTTGTAATACAATTTAGATGGAATGTGAGTATGTGACTCCAGGCCCTACAGTAATGGCTGCTGCTCTTCAGTCTGGCTACAGAAGGCGGCTTTGGTTCAGGCCTAGCACAGGCCTTCCAACATGGCTATGGAAAAGCCATATTGGTACAGTCCCCTCCTTAATGACGCTTTTACCAAAGCTGTCATTACTATTTCAGGAGTCCAATACTCAGACTGGCTGAGCTTGGTCTTGCCTCCTGGGTATCATTAACAAGGGCCTCATTTGACTTTGCATGCCAGCTTTCTGTATTCTTCGAACAGTTCTCTTCACCCAGCAAGCCAAAGTGATCATACTCACTAATAAAGCCAATTGGGTTCCAGTGATCACCACAATGGGGTGAACCATTATATTTAGCACACCTGTTGCAGAAGGTGACCAACCTAATAGCGTTTCCCACCAGGAGTGATGTCCTGCATCTGCAATAGTGTTAAGTACATGAGTAATTTCTGCATTATTATGCTGCACTTCAACACGTATTTGTTCTCCTGTCTGTGCAATGTATTGTAAATGTGAATGTAACATAGGATGGATTAACAGTTTTCTTATCATGGTCATATTCATACCTAAGGTTACATGTGTTACATTGTGATACAGTTGTGGTTTAAACTTCAAGTAATTTACAGTCCATACAGGTACATAGTATTCAAAATCACAACTCTTAATCTTTGCAATGTTACAAAAACATCTGTTAACTAAATAAGTCATAAAATACAATTCCTTATCATCTATTACTACAATTGGACAATGACTTCTGACACATACACATCCCTTTCCTGCATATACAACAGCTGATATTTGTTCAGTGAATATATCAAGCATACATCTTTGGGTTCCTTTGTCTTTTACATAGAAACATTTATTCCTTTCTTGTAAATTTTGATCCTCACACACATATCCCAAATTGTCATGGGGCACACGTTGAAACATGTCAATGGTCTTCCATTGTTGGTTTTCCTTATATGCCCAGGAATGATGATCAGTGGAATACCGAATCAAATTTTTTGTGAGCTGAATTCCCATAGGCACTATTGGATAGATATTAATAGTTAGGCTAAGGTGTACAGTTACTACAAATGCTTTTAAAACCATTTGATCTTTGTTTAGGGTAAAATTTACCAACTTCCACTAGGCCACTAATCGTGTCTCCCCTTCTGTAACATTTTCCCACAACAGTTTTCTTATTTCCAAAGGCAAATTTCCTTGCATACCTTCCCGGATTATTTGAATGACCAATTGCTGACTTATTTCCCGAGTCTGTGTACAGGCTCATGCTAGAGATACATAGTTCCTGCTTACAATAACAAATCTTTTCCCCTTTGCTGTTGCCATACTGGCAATATTCTAGAAAATAATTGTTGTCCCATTCCTTATTTTGATAAGGATGCACTGACAGGCTTTCCCAGCTCCTGTATTTCACCTGTCACATAACTCAATTTGTTTGCCAATATTTCTATGTTAGCGGCATCCAGTACTCCAACTCCTAACCCAGTTCCACCCAAAACAGTATCTAGTACACCTCTGGGGGTTCTTCTTCTGATGGGTTTGTCAATATACCATAATTGTAGCCACACTGCTCACCCCTTATGGAATGTCTATACATATCGGGCGCATTGAGGTATGACCTTGGACACATTTAACCCACTAAGGTCCAGCTCAATTTGCTTTAGAGATCGTATTGGTGATATAATGACTTGCTCTCTGTGATCCAGTTTTACCACATGTGGACCGTTCAGTGGGTGTCATCTTGGTTTTTGCATATCAGACTCAGTGGCAATTATTTTAAAATGTAATTTTACCCAGAGGCCTTGCAATATGTATTCACCTACTTCAACAGGGATGTCAAGAAAATTAATTAGACACTGATATTGTAGTTGAACTTTAGGTTGCCTTTTAGCACAATTACTTCCCTGTGTTTCTTTAATCCATTCCGGGGGTCCCAGTTCTCCTATGTCCTGGGTATCCCCCTGCCACGGTGTGTTAGTGCAGTTTCCTGATATTTGCAATTGTTTCCCTGAGGGACTAGTCAGGGCGCTGGGCCTTGATTCCCAGATCTGAAGCAAGTGAGGTCATTAAACCCTATTAGCATCCTAATGTCAGTGTCCCCTCCTGGCTGCTATGCAGACCCCATAACCTTCAGTATCCCACATTTTGGAGAGAACACTGGGATCCTAAGCGGATTGACTTCTTGTTTCTGAGTGAGCTTAAGGCAGTCAATGTTATATATTGTGGGTTTTGGTCCCGTACAATTTCCTTCCATAGTGGTAGAGTATCCAGTCATTAATGACAACTTAGATTGTGATGGGGCTTCTGGTGACAGCTCGCCAGTTATGTTATGGTAATGGGTGAATGCCTTTTCCCAGCACAAGCAACAGCTGGTGTGATTGAACACGATAGGATTGATCCAGCATTGTGCCATTACCCAGAAATTATTTTTCCATACATTTACTACATGGATGTTGACAGGCCAGAGAATAGGGTTCGTTGTCAGACAAACAACATGGAACATAAAACACACCAGAGACACACCGTCGTGACAACAGCTTCTTCATAACGGTGCCCGGGTCACTTGTGTTCTTCTGCTGGCACCAGTCTGAAAGACAAAACAGACATTTTTCTAACCCCCCCGGATGGGGCCAGTTCAAGATTACTGCTCTGCACACACAGTCTGAATCTGTAAATATTGCCAGGGTAGCTTCCTGAGCCTCCTTCTGTAACACCTTCAGCATGGCCTCCACTTTTGAATGGTCTTGTGGTTAAGGTTTTATGGTGGGCATCCAGGGATTTTCATTCAATTCCTGGCTCTACCACAGATTTCTCATATATATTTGAGTAAATCACTTAATCTTTTATTGCCTCGGTTCTCCATCTCTATATTAAGAATAAGAATACTTCACTTGCTGTATCTTTTTAGAGTGTAACCATCTGGGGTATGGCTTCTCTTTCTGTTTATCAATACAGCACTTAATTAAAATATTAATTGAAGATATAATAAAAATATTGCCAGAAAAATACAAATTTGTTTTTTGTTGTTGCAAAGCCTTGATCCAGTCCTTCCAGCCTTAATCACTATGAATTAGGAATAATGAATTCTCTCTTAAACTAGTGTAATGGTGATGCAGCATATACAAAGAGAGATATAAACGTGGAGACATTGGAATGGATGTGTAGAGTAACCCTATTAGTGCAGGGGAGCAGACATTATTAAGGAACTGGAAATGTGCCAAAACACAAAAGTTTCTGCTGCCAGAAGGGAGCTAGGTATCATGAAGTGTGGATTTTGTTTTTCATGGCTCATTGCTATTAAGTGTTCAAGCAAGCTCCTCCTCTGAAGGTACGTAGATTATAGTTCCTCTGGAGTTCAAATGGGAACTGGCTCTTTTTTTTTTTTTTTTAAAGGTCAGTAATTCCTTAATTTGCAACTTTTTTCCCACAAGAAGATCCTGTTTGCTTGATACGTGGCTTTCTCCCTTGGCTTTAAACAAATCACTTACAGAAACATTTCTGCCAAGGCAGAACTGAATTATGTTGAAATGCTTTTTTCCTTTTGCTACCATACGTTGGAGTTATACCAACATAGCTATGCTGTTATAGAGCTTCAGGGGGTAGCCGAGTTAGTCTGCTAGGGTATGTCTAGACTACATGGCTTTGTCGACAGAGCCATGTAAACTACCTTACCCGACATAGTCAATGAAGCGGGGATTTAAATAATCCCCGCTTCATTAAACAAAAATGGCTGCTGCACTGTACCGACAATCAGCTGATCCGACACAGCGCGGGAGTTTAGACGCGGATCGGTCGACAGGGGAAGCCTTTGTCGACTGCTCCTGTAAACCTCGTTTCACGAGGCATAAGGGAGCGGTCGACAAAGGCTTCCCTTGTCAACCGATCAGTGTCTAGATTCCCGCGCTGTGTCGGATCAGCTGATTGTCAGCACAGCGCGGCGGCCATTTTTATTTTAATGAAGCGGGGATTATTTAAATCCCCACTTCATTGACTATGTCAGGTAAGCTAGTTTACATGGCTCTGTCGACAGAGCCATGTAGTCTAGACATACCCCTATAGAAAAAAACAACAAATGGTCTGGTAGCAACATGTTTTGTTAGTCTATAAAGTGCTACCAGACCATTTGTTGTTTTTTTTATGCTGTTATAGTCTCCATGCTGTAGATGTAGCTTCCACCTCTCTGTATTTAAAACTATATGCTCATGGGTTATGTAGGCATTTCTGGGTTTTGGATATAGGCAGCTAGCTTCATTTTACCCATTATTAGAGCTGTCTTGGAATGGAAGAGTGGGAGGGGGAACCCACTAAGTGAACTTATGTAGGGGACTTGAATCCACCCCCCTACCCACTACTTCTAATTGGAGCTGTCTAAGCCTGTCTTAATACAATTTAACTATCGCAAGCCAGAAGGATTTTATTTATGGGACAGAGCCCGTCAGAACTTCCTTCAACCCCTGAGAAGCTGTGAATATGAGAGAGCTGCTAGAGCAGACATGCTGAGTTAGTGTACGCATTTCTTTAATAAGGCAGGGATTGATGTCTTTTGCAGTTCAGGGGTTAGGTAAACAGCAGTCCCTCAGTTCAAGGCTCTCCATGTTCAGTTGTTTGTTTATATGGATCTCAAAAGGTTAGGTTAGCCTTCTTGACATCTCAAGGGAGCTTTCCTGACCATGGGGTAACCTCATCTCCTCCAAAGTTGTACAGAACATGTAGCATCCCTTTTCAGAAGAGTACTGCGTGAATGGGGATGCCTAGAACTCTCTGACCAATATACATGGATATAGCTTAAGTGGGCACTTGTGATTACTTTAAAGACTAACTTTAATAATGCATGGCAAATATTTGGGTAGAGGATATTGGTTTGTTTACGTGTATAGTGGTTTGTTTTGTAATGGAGCAGATGCTAACTGCTCTAATCGATTACCTCTGTATTCATAAACCAGTGTACTTGATGTCAGCACAGCTCTGGTAATGAATCTGATTTACTTGCACTCCCTCTGCAGATTTGGTGCAACAAAGCAATAAACATAATACAATAGGTCCTACAAAAATGGGTGGCAGTTATAATAACTTCTGCCTGTTTAAACATCGTGTATTTAAACAGACAGTAATACAATCCAAAGATGATGTTCCTCTGTAGATAATTTGTAAAGGTGTGTCACATTTTGCACATACTGTTCAACAGAGTTTTTAAAAGAAAGAATTGAGTAGAAAGAATGGTACTTATAAATACCACAGGGAAGGATGTAGCGCAAAAACTGGAATAGAATAAGTTGTGTTTGAAGCTTAAATATTACTTGTTTCCTTTCTCAATCACCTGCTTGGTTGCTATTTTTCACCAGCAGTTGTAACAAAGGAGATAAATTAACAATTTCATGGAATAATGTATCTTTGAATAGTGAATTTCTTCATAACCATCCCCCTCCTCTCCCCTCTCCCTTCCAAATAGATATACGATAGTGTGCTTGATATATCAACTTGTTGATGATTCCGGGGGAATTTCTTCTGATTTTCCTTGGAGTAGGGCATGTGTTATTTTTAGGAATTTGAAGATGGCTTTTTTCCTTTCAGTGTTATCTTATGAGAGCTCACTAGAGCCCTTCCCCCTCTCTTGAAAAATTTAACTCATTTTGAATCCTAAAACTTGTTGAATGAGTTTGGCTTATTTAATGATGATGTTTCAATTGTCTGTAGAGCTCCAATCTGAAGGTACAATGTGAGCACCTTACAGATATTAATGAACTGGCCTCACAAACTTGTAGCTATAGCAAAATATCTTTTTTTTTTCCAGATGGGGAAACTGAGACACAAAGAAATATTGAGATTGGCTCACATGCCTACAGGAAGTTCCTGACAAAGCCAGGAATTGATCTTAGGCTTCCCTTCTACTTGAGTTATAATGATATGGCAACAGGACCACTCTCTTAATGTAGGACTATATCAACCCCACAGCTATTTCAGGAAACCTCTGATGTCCTGTGATCCTACACAGGAGAGCTCCAACAAAGCAGGACTGTCCTGTGAAAATCAGTATGGGTGGCATCCAAACATGAAGTGGGGACCACATTCCATGTTGGTTAGATTGTGAAAGTCCATATTCATGGGTTTTTGTCCCTTTTAAATAATGTGTGCGGTCTGTCGTAAATGTTGGGTTTAATTTTTAATCAGCATTAATATGATGACAGGAGTGAGACAACTGAAACACAAGGAGATTATCTCTTCCTAGCCAAGTGCATCCATTAGCTAGGAAATATAGGTTTCTATTAAACGAAACAGACAGATGGGCCTTTGGAGGTGGCTGGAAATGGGAGGGGGGAAGAGAAGGGATAAGGGGTGAAAGTTGAGGTTTAGAAAATCTCTATAAAAAATAAAAACAAACCATCCATCTTGATGGTTGGCGTTTTAGCCTCCCAGTGCACTTTAGGGATGCTGCTCTGATTCCTATCAAGAACATTATGCTGAAACTTAATCCAGCAGAGCACTTACTCCTGCCAAACTCTGGCTCAGAGGTTGCTGTGCTCCCTCAGAAGTAAGTAGCTGATGGAGATTCAGGCATAGGACAGAGCTGTGCCATCCTCTGCAAGATAGCTTCTTTGAGATCCCCAATGAAAAACAAATTTGATCTGCTCAATATTACCTTAAATTTTTATTTTGTGAGGGATGAGTGTGAACGGAAGAAACCCCTCTTGAAACATTTCAAATATTTTTTTTATTCTCTCTCTCTCTCTCTCTCTCTCTCTCTCTCAAAATAAACCCCTCATTTAGGAACTGTTACAACAATGTTTATAACTAGTGTTTGAAACCAAGGCAATAATACTATAAATAATTGTAGATGATGAAGATAGTGGAGAGAAAATAACACAATTAAAAGAATTTTACAAGATGGGCAATTCACTAAGATGGATGGAGTAACACAATATGTTAAAAATATCTGTTATTTAACACAAACATGACATGGCTGACGGGAAACATCTGTCTTTCCAGCAATCCACTGAAATGGCCCATGTAATTCTTTTTCACCAGAGGTGAGGGAGGAGTTATATATAAGCTGTATTACATCATTTAATGTCAGTTGCTCAGTCACATGAGTGGGTGGTGCTTTTCCACTGATGTTCTTTTAAAAGAAATCCAGCATCCATTTTTTGATGCACCATGAGAAGAATAATTTAGAGTGACCATACCTAGGAGTAATAGGATGATCTTGAAGAAATTAAAATTTGAGTTGATTTTCTGGGTGGTCAGACCTAATAAACCACAGGGAAATTAATTGGTGGAAGCCTAGTTGGTTAGATCACTTAAAAATGATTGATGAAGTACTGCAGAAATCACTATAGCAAATAATCTCTCACTAGCTGGGGGATGATAATTTGCTGAAACTTTCCCATGCCAAACTGATTTGATTTTACCGTATTATTGATTATTTCCCATTCAGAAGGAGATCCCTTCCTTTGTTCTGTTGTTTGGCATGGAATTTGAAAGTCAGGGAGAAGATTGATGGGGAAGACATAGTGGCATGGATGGAGGATGAATTAGAAGCCATCATACCGTTTTGGATTTCCAGATTTCTCTTAGGGTGGGTCTGCACTGCACCCTTATCTCGAAATAAGCTACACACTTTGAGCTATTCAAATTGCATAGCTTATTGCAGGTTAATTTTGAATTAGCTTACTTTGAAATTTGGCACTGTTTACACAGTGCCAAATTTCAAAATAGAGCGCTATTCCGAAATGTCCCATAATCCTCAAGGAATGAGGTTTATAGGGACGTTAGAATAGTGAGCCCATTATATTTCAAAATAATTGTGCACTCAAAAGACACAGAATAGCTATTTCGGGATACTTCCGGTATCCCGAAATAGCACTGCAGTGTAGACATAGCCTTAGGGCATGTCTACACATCAAAGAAATAGCTACCTCGCATCTTCGCAAGCCACCCATTATTTCGAAATAACGAGCACACTGTTTCAGCATCCTGGTAACCCTCGTTCCACAAGGGTTAAGGGATATCTCAAAATAGCACTTTATTTCGAAATTTGGTACTGTGTAGACAGCCCCAAATTTTGAAATAGCCTATTTAGAAATAAACTCGAAATAAGCTACACAATTTGCATAGTGCAAATTGCATGTCTTATTTCAGTTTAGAGTGAAGTGTAGACAGCGTACAGCCTTAGTGTTTAATTAAAGTAGTAGCCCTTTAATGTAACTAAAATGTACAGTGTTTCTATTGCTTTGAGTTTTTTAAGTATAAGGTTCTAAAATGTATTATTAGAGCTGAGAATCATAACAATTAGAGATGAAAAAGTGTAATTTTATACATTTGTCTTATAATGTCCATTGCTAAAGTGGGATTGTTTTGCATGTATTCTTAGAAAATGAAAAGGAATGAATGAGCCGTTTAATCTGTAAAATAAGGATAATGCTCCTATCTTCTTCTTTTGATATGGCATCTCCATACTGGAGGTATGCAACGTTGGTAGCCCATTTTGTAAGATCCTCTGCTAATCTCTTGGTAGATGAAAAGGCATTATGATCCACTCAGAATATCACATTGTCCATCCAAAGGCTTCTTTTTCTGCTTTGTGTTGTCCTGCCATCAGCTTTCCCTTCCAGTGCCCATAAGCATCAGAGCAGAACATCTTAAAATGTACCTTGCAAATCAGATGCTTCTTTTCATAAGATCTAGCTGTTGTTTGCTCAGTTCCAGTCATCGCTAGTGTTTGTGCATGTAAATTTTCTGCCTAACAGGTGAGACAGCTTAGTGGGCTGGAGAAAGAGGCCCAGAAAAAAAATAGTGGAGGCGGGTGATAGCTTATCGAGATTCCCATTTCTTTTTTTGAGGCTGAATGCTGTGGCCATTGCCCTTCACTCCCTGTCCATACATAACATACTATAGGAGTGGGAGCAAAGGAATGCACATTGTGCTAGCTTTTATGAAAGGGAGAGATGTAGTTCCACTTTTCAAACAGCCTTGTCATTCCCACTTTGGAACGTGACACAGTGGGCAAGGTTTTTTGCATGTGTTGTTTTTTAGAAGGGAAGGGAGGTGACTGAGCGGCCAGCCTCTTGACAGGGCAGTTGTAAAACATTCATAAAACTTTTATTGGGCTACCACCCTTCCAGATAAATATTTTCCGACTTTATGGGCTTGTTTTAGGGTTTGGATCTTAATAGCAGCTTTGTAGCTTGTTTATAGTCTTTTGGCAAAATCCATCTCTGGAGGCTGCCATGCTTTCTAGGTCCTTGGAGTTTCTTCATTACTGAACTATTGCCCTTTAACCCTCCTTCACTCTTATAAGAATAATGGAACCACCTCAGGTCTTGTTTTGGGTAATAAGTCGACCCAGTGTTGCATGTTTGGTCATTGCGATGGGAAAAAGATTACAATGAGTATAATTTGATTCCAGTTTCCATTATCTTGTAAGACATTAGTCTAATGTATTAGCATGTTAATTATGTGTGTGCACATATTTTTACTGTTAAAATATCTAGTTAAAAATCCTCGTATAGATTGGTGCCACTTTGGGCTTGTCCCATCAATTTCCATGCTATGTCTCAGTGTGGTCCTACAAACATAAAATCATGACAGTGTGTCTCTCTGCAATCAGTGGTGAGAGCAGTGGGCTTACAGCCAGGGTGATACAAAGGAATGCTGTATGTAAAACTCAGAGAGAAAGGGAGTAAGAGTTCTAACATCCATGCTTTTTCATCTAATTATTTTGTGGAGGAGGTGGTTTCATGAATTTTGCTGTTAGCTTTCTCGCCCCTGGCTACTCCCTGGTCCCACAGGGTGGGGTGGGTACACTATCTGCCCTCAGGAAGCAACTTGGTGTATTCTTTGTGTCCAAGAGTTGAAGGTAGTGTGTCCTCCACCTCTTTCCCCCCCCAGCAATATTTTGTGTCACTTATTCCTCATATCCAAGTTTCCACATACTTTCCACATTCATGTCAAGGCTTATTTTAGGGGTTAACAAATGTGTAATGTATGTTCACTCTCTCTCACGTACAGAGCTATCTGTTAAGACATTCGTTTTGATCACACATTTCCCAGCAGTAATCTTTAGTCACATTGGAGTGTCTGTGTGGAAACAATTGTCATTCCTAAATCTTCTTGGGAAGTAAGGGTGTTAAATTGTGATTATCTGGCTAATCATGCAATCGATACAATTTGTATCAACTGCACGATTAGTCAATAAAGACTGTCCTGCAGAGCCTCAGTGGGGGTAGCTCCAGGAGCCGGCTTAAGCCGGGACTGAGCAGTCCCAGCTCGTGTCGGCTCCGGGAGCCACTTGCACACCAGCTCTGCATTTTAAATGTAGTAAGAGCCAGTAGGCTCTTACTACATTTAAAATGCAGAGCCGCAGCATCCTCTGCTAGTGTGAGCTGGGACTGCTTGGTCCCAGCTCGAGCTGAGCCCAGTGGCCGCTGTTCACGGTGGCCAGCCCTGTCCGCTGTAAACAGGGGCTGCTGTGGACTGCTGCTTGATGGCAAAAGCCCCTGTCCGTGGAAGGTTGGGGTAGCTACCCGCTGGGCTCCCCGTGGACAGGGGCTGCTTCCGGAGCAGCCTCTGTCTGCTGTGGGCAGAGGTTGCTTTGCAGCGGGCTCCCCTTACCGCCTCCCTCCTCCCCCCCCCCCCCCCCGCTGCCTCAGGTAGAGGAACCAAGGGAGGGCAGGGTGGCACCATCGAGACGGTGCTGGGGGGGAACTGGCTTTTAAGCCGGCTCCCATCAGCATCGGCTCCTGTTCCTTCCCCCCTCCCGCTCCTTTGTTGTCTCTCATAGAGGTTGCGGGGGGGGGGAAGTAGTCGATACTCCAGTCGACTACTTGCTACTGTCCCTATTGATAAGGTGGTGCTTTTTCTGAAGAATAAAGAAAGCAGTTGTTTTTTCCAATCAGGAAGTAAAACTGGTGACTTGGTACTTTGCAGTTCTGAGTAACTTGTAGAATCTTCTGCCCAGTGTTGAGTCACTGGGCTACACATGGTATTTTATAGACTGGGGTTGGGCTGATTACTGGAATCCTGGGTTGCCTCAGATTTTTTCCAGTTGAATGGAACAAACTACCTGTGTCAACCAGGGGTCACTCTTACAGGCTCATATTAGAATATCCACAAGTTCAACCGTGTCCCACAAGATGCTTTTGTCCACTTCATTTGTGCAGCTCATAGTGGGACAATGTGTGTCATTCAGCCCCCTTTCAATAAAGCTCCCTTGTCTGAGCAAGTGGACCATGTTTGAGGTGACTTTACATACTGCTTTGGTATAGTTCTTAGGGGAGTCAATCCACACCCGCTTTGCTAATTACCAGCAAATAGGTCAAATTTAGTTTTAATTCCAGTCACTTTTGTGGGCACTCTGGTGATATGGCATCTCCCTATCAGGAGCTGAATTATGATGCTTCACTCACTTTTCACAGGCTACTATTGGAAAGACTTGGTCATTACTAATCTGATTAAATTGGAACCAGTAAAGTAGTTCTTAGGTTCTGGATCTGTGGAGCTGTACTCTAAAGTTCTCTCTCATGCACCGAAAAGCAATAGCACAAGTAACAGTAGCTATTATGAAACTCACTGCCAAAGGTGGAGTTTTGTCACAAACTTCACAAGACCTGGATTTCTTTTATGACTTTAATATTTTTAAAAGAATAGCCAGGCATTTTGAGTTTTCTGTAAGCATGTGGACATGCTTCAACAATATTCAACACGCTTAATTGAGAGCTCCAATGTGAAAAACAAAGTTAGACTGAAGGGGCAACTAATACAGAACAAGGAGCTTTAGGACACCACATAGGACTAGAACAGAATAGACAATAAGAGCTTTAATTCCCCCACAGAGTCATGGGGTTCCACTCCACATTTTTAAAACACAAAACAAATAATCCCTCTTTTAGAAAAATACACATTTGGGTGAGATTAACAAAACATATTTGGGTGAGATTAAATCAGCTGCGGTCTGGGACCTCTTGTTCATCTAAACTATTCGCTGTTCAATATCACATGCACTTTTCTTGTTGTTTGTGCTAAAAAGAGAGAAATTGTGATTGAGTATAAAATATTGCTAGAGACTTTTTGTTTTCTACATTGCCAAGACTTCTACCCTATATGCCAGAACCTTAGGGATTTCACCTAAAAATGGATGTGACATAATTGTAGCCCTAGCCATTTCCAGTCCTTAGAGCCCTCTAGTTCCCCATGTAATGGTATTGTTCTATGTCAATTTAGGTAAGGAAGTTATTTGTTTTAGCAAAAGCTATTTTTCTGTATATGTATTAATGTTGATAAAAGTATATTATTATTGATACCTTGACATGAATTAGAAGTAGATTTAAGCATAGTTTTTGAAATCGTAAATAATGTAGGGTAGTCTTTGACCATTCCATTTTAGAGGTGAGAGTAGTTGAGAGGCTCAGTTTATGCTCTGTGCCTCTAGAATTCTATATATTACATAGTTGAAGTTTCATGTTATGCACCTTTTTTGTTAGAAGTTTTATTCAGTTAAGCTTGTCTCTTTGTTTATTTTAATTTTTTTCCCCTCTTCTTAAATCTCCTGGGGGAATACAAAATTTTACAGCAGTGCTCATACCAGAGTTTCTTTCCACACGTTTCTTGAAATAGCAAACCTAAAGCAGGATGGTAAATTTCTCTCAATCTACTGAGGCACAGAGGGGTTGAATAACTTGCCCAAGGCAGCAGCAAGAGTCAGTATCTAAGCCAGGATTAGAACTCAGGAGCAAAAGTTGTTAGTTGACAAAGAATTTTCATTTTGCTTGATAAGATCAAGAATATAGAGTGTTATGTAAGCTGGTGAAACAATTCTGAATTACTTTTAGGGAACTTTGTAAGACAGAGTTCAGTTAAATAGGGGAAGTTGTACAAACCCCAAACACGAATGAAAACATGACATGTAGCCTGAATTTGGCCTTGAACACAAGGTAATGCGTCTGAAGAACATAATAAGCCTTTCAACTTGAAAAAAATATATGGTGATAATGAGGATATTGATCAAGCACCATTTTCTGTTTGGAACATGGGAATAGCAGACATGAATTTATATTGCGGAAGCATAAATGGAAGTGAAACAATGAACAAATATTGCTCTGGGGGTGAGAATACGTCTCCCATTTTGTTCTAAAATAATTGGTCTTCTGTGGTAGACATGGAGGTCGCGGAAAGAGGACAGCAGCTCCTTAGTTGCCTGTGATTTTGACTTAAAAGTTTGTTGTGACCTTGAGCAATATTTCTGTTCAACAGCACTTAACAAAAGCATATTTGATGAAACAAACTCCCAAATCCCATTCTCCTCCAAAAAGGTTAAGTTTTTTTAATTAGCAAACCTAAACATTAATCCAGATCATTCCATTTATGTTTGCTGTTGATGTATTTAAATATTAAAAAATGCACTTCAGAGGCACATGTTCCTTCTCCAACCCCTGGTGGTTAGCAAAATTTAAAATGGATCTGTGACAGTAATGTAGTATACTCTTTTTTTTTTTTTTTTTTTTTTTAAATCCGAAACCTATTATCTGAGCTACAGGTTTATCAGAATCCATTTCTTGTCCCTGGTGTTAAGGGATGTAAGCAGCTAGGCTTATTAGGTAGTAGAGTCACTACTTGACTAGTGGCTTCCCTTCTTGGTGCCCCCTTATTGACTAATCGAATAATAACTGATTAATCAAAATGTAACATTCCTACCCTGTGTATCTTGTGATAGGGGACAAGGAAGAGATTCTGATAATATGGAAGTGCAGATAATAGTGCAGAACTCCCCAGCCAGATCTGTGAGGAGGCGCCGCCCTCAGTTGTGGGGAGGCTGCTATGTTGTTGAGTGGCTACAGTGCCAACACAAGCTGCCATCTATAGCCCTGCTATCAGGGGAGCAGAGACCAGGGCAGAGCAGAGATCCCAAGCCAGGACTGTAAGAAGAGTAGGAGCATGAGCCCCTGGTTGTGGGGCAGACCACGGGGCAAAGCTCTGGCCATGCCCTGAGGGTCCCGTGCTTCTTGCAGTTAGCGTTTGCCTCGGAGGTTTGCTGTGACCCTCCACATGGTCTAGAGGAAAGGATCACAGCTTACCGAACCATACTCATCACAGGCTAGTCCACAGTTTGGGGTGAAAACCCTTCCATAGTCCTGATCTCCCCTCTCAAGGGGAGACTCTGTAGTGGCAGACCCTAAGGTAGTGGCAACACACAGGGTTTCTTCTTCTACTAGTATGGTAACTTCTTCCCTGTGCCACTTCCCCAAATTATCCCTTTTAGTACCTTTCCTCTGGTACCTGAGCAAGTCTGCTTTGCTTGTAGTCCTCAACTGTCACCCAGTGCACCTTCTACATCTCAGATCTTTGACTTCTGCCCTCTCTGCAGAGAGACCTTATAAAAATCCCCAGCAGGCCTTACTGGGCTGCAGGTGCTCTGATTAGCCTGCTGATTCCAGCAAGCTCTTAATTGGTCCCAGGTGCCTGCCTCATTATGCTGTACTAGGCTCGGCCCTGTTTACTCAGGGAAGAGGAAATTTTTCACCCAGAGCCCAGCATACCTGACCTCCATTAGAGTGCGGCAGGCAGCTGGTCTGGGTCTGTCACAACCACCTTATTGCTGAATGGCTCCTACGCTCTTGATTATTTAAGCTCCCAGTGATCCAAATAGAATGTGCATACCCCGTGCTATTCAGATAATTGAGAGTATACTATAACACCTAACTGTTAGGGCATGGCTATATGATGGAGTGATGCATCCAAGGGTGCCATTTATGGGGGCATAAGGGGACAGTACCTCTCCCCATGCCCGCCCCCCCCCGAAATTGGAACCCCTGGATTTTATACTTGATGTCTGCTTAAAGCTTCATGCCCTGGCTCCAAAGGTGGTTCTTAAATGCAACAAGAGTTTGAGCTGCTTGCAGCTTTGCCTTTGGGGCAGGGAGTTTGTTTAACCAGTGGGAGGCAGGTGATTAAGAATAACAAAAGGCTGGTCAGTTAAGTAATTGAAGGATTGTTAGATCATAATGAAAACATTGCCAGGTACTTAAAAGAGAGGGGGTGGAAAGAGTAGCAGTGAGTGTTGTGCTGCTTGGATTTGCATTCAGACAACTTCTGTTAAACTTTTCATAAATGTTCTTGAAAAATGAATGAACAATGAGGTGACAAAATTTGCAGATGATACAAAATTACTCAAAATAGTTAAGTCCAAAGCTGACTGCAAAGTGTTACAAAGGGATCTCATAAAACTGGGTGACTGGGCAACACAAGGGCAGATGGAATTCAGTGTTGATAAATGCAAAGTAATGCACATGAAAAAAATATAATCCCAGCCACACATATTAAAATGATGGGGTCTAAATTAGCTGTTACCACTCAGGAAAGAGATCTTGGAATCATTTGTGGCTAATTTCCTGAAAACATCTGCTCAATGTGTAGTGGCAGTCTAAAAACTAGAAAACTAACACAACATTGGGAATCATTAGGAAAGGAATAAATAAGAAGACAGAAAATATCATATTGCCTCTACATAAAGCCATTGTGTGCCCACATCTTGAATACTGTATGCAGATTTAGTGACCCCACCTAAAAAAATATATTGGATTTGGAAAAGGTATAGAAAGGGCAACAGGAATGATTAGGGATAAGGAACAGCTTCCATATGAGGAGAGATTAACAAGACAGAGACTTTTCAGCTTGGAAAAGAAATGACTAAAGGATGGGGGATATGTTAGAGGTCTAGACAATCATGATTGATTTGGAAAAATTGAATAAGGAAATGTTATTTACTTCTTCATTACATAACACAAGAAGCTCACCCAATGAAAATTTATAGGCAGCAGATTTAAAACAAATTATTTCTTCACGGTCAATCTATGGAACTCTTTGCCAGGAGATGGTGGAAAGGCCCAAACTATAACAGGGTTCCAATAAGAACAAAAAAGGTACAAGGAGGATTGGTCCATCAGTAGCTTCTAGCTAGGATGGGCAGGAATGGTGTCCCTAGCTTCTGTGTGCCAGAAGCTGAGAATAGGCGACAGGATGGATCATTTGATGGAAGCCCCCTCTGTTCATGCCCTCTGAAGCACCTGGCATTGGCCATTGTTGGAAGAGAGGACACTGGGCTAAATGGATCATTGGTCTGATCCAGTATGCCCATTCTGATCTTATATAGCGCCCAAATGTATCTGCTCCCTGCTGTAACCCACTAGACCTCACTCCACTTTGAGACCTGAGAGAGAGCCCAGGAGTCCTGATAGACAGTCTCTCTATCTCTTTCTCTGCACTTAGCAGGAAAGTAAGAATATATATTAAAATTTTAAGGCTAACCAGTATCCCTTAAGTAACTTGCCACAAGATGTCAGAATGTTGATATTAGAGCTCAGTTGGTCTAATATTTATTTAATTTTTCTGTCTTTTATATAGGAATTAGATACAGTTCTCCTGTCAGTTAATTGCTAAGTTATCTGCCAATAAACCCTAGAGTTTTCCAGTGCCTTAATAGCCCTAGAAAGAGGTGATGTGTGTGGGGGTGGGGCGCAAATGGAATTGATCTTCCCCCAGTTTGCTTGGCTTGTACTGAGCATGCTCAGTAACACTGCTGAAGCTGTTGTCCTTAGTCTGCCTCTTCCCTCCCCTCCCCCATCATGGCATGCACAGGTGGTCCCCTTTCCTGGCCAAAATCTCAAATGGCACCCTGGATGCATCCTTGAAAGGTGATTTCTAAAACACTCTAATGAGTTGCTTATTAATTGATCCGGGCCCTGCTGGTGGACATTACAGATGGCGGTAGGGAACTTTTAATGCACTCCAGAACATCTGCACAAGCCAGTTAATGCACACCACATTAGTACACTTCAGAAATCACACTCCTGAAGAGTGCATAATTCCACCATGTAGATAAGCCATTATATGGTATTGTTTAGCCATACATCTCAAAGCATTTTCCAAAGGAGGTATCATCTCTGTTTTGCAGATAGGGAAACTGAGGCACTAAGGAACATAATTGCTCAAGGTCTCACCCAGCAAACCAGTGGCAGAGTCAGATTAAACCCAGGTTCTAAGTCACAGTCCATTGTTTTAGTGAAAGCAAACTGGACCACAGAGGAAGGAAGAGATGCTATATGGCCAGTACCTCATTGTAATAAAGAAGTTAAGTCCTTGCAGTTAGTCACATGCACTGAAAATCTGGAGTTACTCCATTGAAGATAATAGAGTTATTCAAGTTTTACGCTAGTAAAAATGAGTATAGAGTATGGCTCGCTATTGAGACTATAAATGTTCCTGCAGCCCTCTGATGGAATCTCCTGCACCCTACTTTCAGCCCTGTGGCCTCCCTGAAATGTAAGGATTCAGTGTTATCTTGTCTGGGTACCACACAAAAAGCATCATGATCTTCTCTCTTCATCATCATTAGGCCAGCATCATCTTTGTTCTTTAGAGAAGGACTAAAAGTGTTGTTCCCACACTACCAATGGGTAGCATTGAAACTGCTTGTTGGCTGATATGTTCTAGAAATGGTTCCTCCAACTGTAGTATTGGGCACTGCCATTATTACATGTACTTCTGCTTTTTGGATTACTCGGATTCCCTCATTCCAAAATTCTACCATTTGTTTTCAACTTTCAGAAATGGCATAAACACTTAATTTTTTTTTTTAAGTGTTGCAATTCTTTTGAGAATTCAGTTTGGAAGTTAATGCAAAATTAAAGCATTTTCTCTGGCAAACTCTTGCACTTAGCTGGGACTTCTGGGTCATTATTAAAGTTTGAAATAGACAATGGCTATGACTGATAACTTCACTTTGTATCCCTGAGACTTCCGAAGAGTGAGACTCATATTTTGGCATTGGTCAAGTAGTCTGATCTTCATAGATTTGCCTTCTGTAATGTCTTTGTGCAAAATGTTTCCCTAGGGCACTGAGTTGTCTTTCAACTCCCATTTTCAATTGCTAATGTATAGGCTGTTCTGTTAAACAGCTTTTATACACCATTATATCTGTGAAATATCTACATATGTTGTTTGGTTTGTCTTGTGTTCTCAGCGTTTCCCCTCTTTCTTGTTATATTTGAAACCCTTGAATAATAATGCACTTCTGTGTAAGAGAGAGAGAAATGGTACAAATTTAGCAATGACAGAATGTACTTGTTTCATTTACAAATTTTTCTTTTACCATTCACAATGAGGTTTGAGTCTTAGTTCCATTTCTCCATTACCCCATCATCCTCTATTTATCCATTACATGTGCTGTGTGTCTTTACACTATTTATACTTACTGCATGTTACAAATTGTGAAACATTCAATGATATTTAGAACCTTCTCCCAGGTCTGTGACTGCTAATTTTCTCACTAATGCTATAAGTAAAGCCTCTGAGATTTCATGTGATCCTTACCTAGTCCTCCCTGAACCATGCCTACTTAGTACCTTATGTTATCCAGCCCCACCACATCTACAGATGCTACTTTAATTAGCTATTAATCTATAGTATTTGCATTTGCAGTTCTCTGCATCTGTGAGTCTAAGTTACCATGCGCATTGTAAATAACTTGATAGATTGATAGATCTGTTGCTAATGCATACATCATTATAGTATATTTAAGGTAGACATGGATATGATGCTAGTCTAGTCAGCTGCAGAATTGTGTTGGCATACTTTCTGTGAAATACGCTATTTCCAAATATGTGGCATTGCAATTAGGAGCAGATGTTGATTATATTATGTGTTTTTTCTTTTGAAAAATGTAACTGTACAAATAAATACAGATTCTAGTGACTTACTGAATTCTGAAATGCAACCTTTCCTTGGCTGGCTGGCTGTATGTAGAATGCCTACACAATGCATGGTATGTGCCTGATGTATATTGGATAATGTATACATGTTATAGCACTTGTAAATATATAAAGTGCCTGCATACACACACAGTGTATCTTGTGGCTGCACATCCTCCGCTTGTGTGGTATGATGTATATGCTTGTGTGCACTCCCACACACTAAACCCTTGCAGGTCAAAAAGTGAGGATAAACTTTTGAACTCAGCTGTTTCCAAATTAAGTGCATGTGCAGGGACCACCAGAGCTGGGGTTACCATACTCCAGAAAAGTGCAGACATTGACACCCACATATTGTACTGCAGGAGACTTCTTGCTCTTCCTTTAGTTCCTGAAGGATGACGCTTTGAAAACATTCTGTCCTCTTTGCCCTTTCTTTTCACCAGAAAAGGACAGGCGGCAGTTCGGTGACCTCTCTTCGTTATGGAAATGGGACTGATACAGTAATCAGGATGCTACATATTGAGCTTTTTAAATTACTGCTCTTCAGTCTTTTGTTAGCCTTCATTATTCTTGAAGTTTTTTTCTCAGCTCATAAAAATGGCATTTTAATATGCAGAATTAAAAAAGGCAATATGAAGAATACCGTTTTTTGTCAATAAGCTTTTACCTTTTAAACCAGTTATCTTAGTTTCTGCTCTAGGTATTTTAATTGAAGATTAACTACTGTTAAAGAGTATACAAATTTAGGTAGTATATATTTGAAGTATTAAAATAGGACTCATTAGAAGGTGGAATAGTGGAGTCTGACCATGATAATTTTAGATTGCAGAGCACAGAGCACAAACTAACCATCATTAAAAGTCAGCAAAGCTGACCTGTAGGTTCTTCTAATATTAAAGGGCCTTTTTGTACTGATGAAATTAACCAAAAGAAAACTCCCAAGTTCAGCATGAATCTTACAAGTATTTCTCATATGAGATCTGTTGCCTGTTTTTTTAACATATATACAATGGTTCAAAGAATACTTAATGTAAACATGAAACATATATAAAACTCATGTTTGTTTCATGACTCTTGCTTGAGTTACTCATTACAGAAACTATCCAAGCTATTTATTATGTGTCATATACAGTAATCAGAAGGACCATTCACTGCTGTCTCTAAGCTGATTTTTATTCTTACATCCATTGAAGAAGTCAAATTATTTTATTCATTGTTTTGGATGCATGTATTTAGGAGATGGGCCCATTGGGGAGATTGAGTTTTGGTTTGGGTGTGTTTTTTTGAGGCAGTCTATTTTTTTTCCATTTCCCCCTTTCCCTTTAATAGTTAAACTAAGCTCTTGCTTTCCTTTTTCATTTCCCACAGCTCAAAACCACTCTTACACGCACACTTTCCATAAGAAAATGTTCTCAGACAATATTGTTTAGGCCTGTTTCTCCAGTTCGTTTCAACTTACAAGTAAGAGGAGTGTATTTTGTGGTCTCCATATCTTACAAAGATCTAGGAGCTTGTTGCTGTTCTTAGTCTCATGTTTTTTCTAGAAATACAATTTTAACAATATAGATTTTAATGCAATAATTGAAAGTACAGTAGACTTCCGATAATCCGGCACCTTTGTGTCCTAGGTGGTGCCGGATTATCGGATATGCCGGAGTACCAGGAGGTACTATAAGGGGGCATACTCCCAACTCGATCCTCCTATCCACCTTGTGCTTGGGTCCCGGAGCCGCTGGTACAGCTGCGCATCTGCCTCCAGGCGCTGGGGCATGTGCGCCAAGCGGCCGGCTTTTCAATGAGCTGGCCGGGACGCCGTGCGCAACCCAATCCGTCTCCCTTCCCCAGAGCCAAACACCTCCCTTCCCTGCTGTCACCCAATCCCCCTTCTCCCCCAACCTTATGTCTGGGTCCCGAAGCAGCTGCCTGTGCTCAGCGGCCAGCTGCTAGCATGTGCAGGCTGGACACTGTGTGTGCTGGAGACTGTGAGCGGAACGGCGCGAGCCATGAGCGCACATGCGGCTCACAGCAGCCCGGCCGTGAGAGTGGCTGACCTGAGCAGTTCCAGGTTCCAGTTGATGCCAGACTATCAGGAGTGCTGGACAACTGGATGCCGGACTATTGGAGTTTTACTGTAGTTTGTTCTGGACCAATAGCTTTGCAGAATTCCACTTACCCAAAGTGAGTAATGTGGGTTTTTTTAATGAGCAAAAGTTTATATCTATTTTCTCCATCATTATGGTATGGAGGGTTGAATGTATCTTATGCCTTCATGATAATCTTGGAAGTTTAAATTAGGGTTATTTTCATGCTTTAGGGAAACTGAGGCTGAAACCTTCCATGAGATGAGCTGTGAGTATAAGCTGGAATTTCTTGTGAAAGTCTGAGTCAATCGTGTCCTGTGGTTTTATGGCAACTCAAGTCACTTGCCATCTTTCTGCTTCCAAGAGATGATTGGCGCTCTGCTTTGGACCCACTGCCTCTCCATCAGCTGCAGGACTCACTGATGAGTGACATGAAGCACTGCCTTTCCCCAGGATCTAAGTTTTCTCCTGTAATCTCTTGCAGGTTAGGGAAGAAGAAACTGGGAGGTGGCAGTTAAATTCAGATATTTTTGAATGACAGTGTAAGAGGCTGTTAAAATTCTGCCATATTGCTTCACTAATGCAGCTAAATTTTAGCTTTCACCTCTCATTGCCTAATGTCAACTAAGGTAGATGTTTTTGGGCTGGGAATTGGATGTATTCCACTGGATTAAGGATTGTTTCAGAAAGAATATCAAGAATATCCAAAAGTATCATACTTAATGACTGTAGCAGTTTTGGAAAAAATAGTAAACTCATGTTTCAGGACTTAAGCCAATCTCTAACTCCTATTTTTGTTAGTCTGTAAGGTGCCACAGGACTACAGGTTATACCTGTCTTAACTGGGACTCTCTAGTCTGGCCAAATCCATGGTTTGACAGGACCACAGGTGTCCCTGGACCACAGAGCCCAGAAATAGGGAGGTCTGGCCACAGGGCAGGAACACAGCGTGGGGGGCTGGTGACTCAGCCAGGAGTCCCGTTTCAGGGGGATAGGCAGAGGAGCAGGGAGTTGTAGCCCCAGTGGCTGGGCAATAACAGGTGGCCGGCAGCAACTATAGAGCTCCATCCCCAGCCGCAGAGCTCCAGTGGTGACCAGGGAGCTCCAGCCCCAGCCATGCAGCTTCAGCCCCATCAGGGGCCAAGGAGCTCTGGCCCAAAGAGCCATGGCAGGCCAGGCAGCAACAGGGCCGGGCTGGAGCCCTAGCCATGGGGCAGCCCATGAAGGAAGGGACCTCCCTTGGTCTGGCAAATCCCCTCATTCAGGATTGGTCAGGTCCCAAGGGTGACGGACCAGGGAGGTCCAACCTGTACTCGTTGTTTCTAACACCTAGCGATCAGGATCAGACCTTCTGTGATGATCAGATTATCTCACATCTGTCTAGTGCACCTTACACTCAAAACATTTGATACTAGCCACTGCTAAAGATAGGCTACAAGAGTAGATGAACCTCAAGTCTAATCAAGCATAGCAGTTCCTTTGTTGTTACATCTCCTAGGGCAGGGGTGGCCAACCCGTGGCTCACGAACCGCATGCGGCTCTTCACCCCTGAAAGTGCGGCTTGCGAAGCCTCCCCATGGCTCGCGAAGCTGCCCCATGCGCCCCTACAATCATCCCCTGGCCTCACCAGGTGCAGGGGAGCCATCCAGCGCAGCAAAATGGTGCCGGCAAGATGGTGGCAGCTGACGGGAGCCTGGTGTGGCCAAAAAGCCTGCCGGCGGTTTTTAAAGGGGCAGCATCCTTTTTTTTCTCAACAATTCTGGCTGGTGGGGAGCTGGTCCTTTTTGGGTTTTTTGTTTGTTTTGGGTTTTTTTGCTCAGCAATTTTGGTTCGGCTCTTTGCATTTTTTCCACCGCTGTTTCAGCTCTCTTCGTTTAATGGGTTGGCCACCCCTGTCCTAGGGGAAAGCTCTTATCAATGGAGCTGTGTCGGTAGCCACTCTCCTCCCTGTTGCCTTCCTCTGCAGAAGGGTGAATGGAGAGAGAGTGGACCTCAAATGCTCTAAATTCCCAGGGTTCGGCTACAAAATCATTAACAGCTGCTGTAATTGTAAATCGCTCCTTGGTTGAGTTTGGAGGCAGAGGAACTGCAATTGATCAGCTCTGCCCTCAACAGTAAGTGGAGACATCAAGCCAAATAAGCCAAACTAGGGGTGAGGGAATTAAAACCCTAAGGCAGGGATCTAAACAGAGGAAACAGCCACAGCCTGATATCTGAAGGGACATTTTTGGAAGTGTTTTAGGCAATTTTATGGAGTATGAAGGCGACTGAAACCCTATCATTCAGTGAATGAGAAAAGCCAAAGAGTAGGAAAATGTGGAGTAGGATTTGAAAAAATAATAATTTGAATATGAACCTTGCTGAAGCCAGTAATCTTCACTTTTCCCCTTCATTTCCTTCGCTCTCTCAGAGGTCTCATATCCTGGCATAACTCAAGCAAGAATATGTGGGAAGAGGTGTGCACCATTTCTTTGCTGGCCAATTGAAGGGAAATACTTATGAGCGATGTAACTCCTCTTTCAACTTCTGCCACTTCTAACACATTCCTTCTGCAGCATTCCCATTGAAAGATAAATGTTTGAGTAATAAAGATATTTGTTTCTTTGCTGAGATATCTAATTCTGCATTGGAAACTGGCTTCATCCTCTTGATGATTCTCCTTGCCAGAAAGTGCAAGACCCCAATTTTTTTTGTTGAATTAAGAACAGGTTTCTAGATTTCGTTTGGAACTTTCTATTCTTTCCAAAGGTAGAAACTCCACCACTGCCAAACACTTTCCCTCCAATTAAAGGCAGAGTCTAATTGTCTGACGAGGAATATGTGGTGCCAGGTATGAGTGACAGATTAGTTGGACTTTTTCTGGGTGATATATGAGACTGTATTTGTCTGTTGACTTTGACTAGGCTAGGATGCTACAAACACAGAAGTGCTAGCATAGTACAAATGTTTGAGAATTATTCAGCAAGAAAATAAATTTTAAGAGATTGGAATCCTTGCTTGTGAAGTGGACCATGCTAGGACCCAAACTTAATCAAATAAACAAAGATTTAAATGATGAGAGAGAGCCATGTGAGATGCTGCCCTTGTGGTTTTGGTAATGAGACTAATTTATTTTTAACTTGTTTGTATATTTTGGCTGGTCATGTTACATCCCCGATAATCTAATTTTCTCTCTCCTTCAATGCTACCTTCTGCTGAGCTCACTCAAAATACCAGTCTAATTTGTGTCTTTTGCAATGCCATTCTAATTTGGCTTGTGTTTTGGAACTGCCCAGAGACTCTATGCAAGTGAGGTTCAGAAGGTCAGTGGTTCATTGACGGTACCAGTGCATTAGCCCTTTCATTGTTCCTCTGATTAATAACTAGGGGTCTATATCCACAGACATACCTTCCCTTTTGAGAACTTTTATTGACATCAGTTACGGAAATTTTGCAGGACTGGGTTCTTTGTTGTGCATGGACCTCTCACACCAAGTACCATAATGCTAGACACTCAGATAGTTTGACTTTAGTTAGTGTTCCTGAATTATGCATACTACAGACATTGTCTTAAAGGATTTTAGAACTTCAAAACTTCAGGAAGTGAAAGATAATTTGGCTTTGGGAACAATGTTTAGTGGAAGGTGTCATTGCAGAACATGACCAATCTTCTGCAAATTCAGTATTCAATTAAGTAGTTTGTACTGTATATTCTGATGTTGTGCTTGACTAATTGTGGAATCATCGATGCCTTTAGGAGCCAGGAACAATGTGGCAGGGAAAGGAAACACAACCTTTAATGTTCCTGTTTCACTGGTCTACAATTTTTTAGAAGTCGTCTGCTTCAGAGATAAAATGTGCTATTTATTATGTATTTTGATGTGCTGAATTCAAATATGACAATTAAAACAACTGATTGGCTACTGTTTCCAAGATATTTAAGTTTTTACATTTTCCGTCTATGTATATTGTGTAGATAGTAGAGTTTTAATCATAAATTGTAAACCTAGGTCTTTTCATGTGTTTATGGTTGCTTTACGTGATAATATTTCACCTGTCCTGTTTATGTAACACTTTAAAAATCAGCAAAAGGGTTATATAAATAAAATTTATTATGAAACAAAAGGCAAAAAACTATTATGTACATAGTTTAGTCATTCAGTTCACCTTGTGTTATGAGGTGTGGTTCAGAGGAGGAGGATGGGAGAAAATGTGGGTCCTGTGACATTGATGGTTCAGGACCAGAAGTTTCATCCTCTTCCTCTTCCTCATCTGACTCAAGTGAGAATGATTCTGGTGCATCAGGAACTGGCAGTCCTTCTCCGTGGGGTACTGGGCGTATAGCTGATGGAATGGTTGGATAATGCACAGTCCTCTTTTTCTTCTTTGACACACCTTTCCCAACTAGAGGCACCATGCAGAAGTAACAATTGCTGGTATGATTTGTTGGCTCTCTCCAAATCATTGGCACTGCAAAAGGCATAGATTTCCTTTTCCTGATCAACCACTGGCGAAGATTTGTTGCACAAGTGTTGCAGCATATGTGTGGGGCCCACCTCTTGTCCTGATCTCCAATTTTGCAGACAAAATAAAGGTGATAGGCTTTCTTAACCATAGTGGTTATACTGCGCTTTCGTGATGCAAAAGTCACTTCACCACAAACATAGCAGAAGTTATCTGCACCGTTCACACAAGTACGAGGCATCTCTGCTCACTTTGGCTAAACAGAAATGTGTCCCTTTGCAAAATCAAACACTGACAAATAAGAGAGCATGACACTGTATGATTTCTAGAGCTGATATAGGGCAGTTTGTTCAGCAGAGTGATGTAAGCTTCGTTATGATTGCATCATCCATGACTTCTAAGAATAACATGATGCAATTCATATCATGTATGACGCAATACCAGCTTCAGATTGCATCATTCATTGTTTTGCCTAAAAAGCAAGTACTGTCCAAACCCAGTCATAGATTTATTCATAGATCCAGTCAAAGATGTATTTTAATCATTTCTGGTTTAAATTGAGATCCCTTCCCTTTATAACTCACTTATCCTCCGCCATTCCCAAGTCAAGGGTCGTATATACTGACCCAATAGCATATCTTGAAAACTAGAGCCAATCAACAATTTTAAGCATCATTTTCATTCTCAGTGACCCAGAATTAGTAAAGTTTGACTACATTTATTTCAGAAGCATTTTGACTGTAGAGCAGTGTTTCCTGAGATTTTATCAAGAGTTTCACAATATAAGGTGATTTTTCCTTAAAGCCCCAACTATCTGTGAGAATCTCCCCTACTCATGTTACTCTGTGAGACTTTCATCTTTTGATTAAAACAACAACAACAACAAGAAAAAGTAAATTTCTACCCTTCTTGGCTGTGAAGAAATGGTTGAAAAAGTTAATTCTAGGGCTCCAAAATACAGTAGGTAAGAAAGAGCCCAACATGTATTATTTTAAGTGTCTTTTTAAAAAATGTTTATGCCAGTCTCATGATTTTTGGATATTTGAAATTGGCAATTCTAAATCACCGTGGGAATGATTTTTGAACAATCAAGGGGGCCAATTTTGCAAACTTCCATTGTCTTTTGTGGATTCTTTCTTATTAGAACACTGGTTATAATATTGACTGAACTAATATTTGCTGGGTACACAAATAGAATTAAACAAGAATGAAAAAATTATTCTTGGATATCTGGTGTGTGCTAGAAGGGTGGAACAGAGTGGCTGATTTCATGAAAATACAGTGCAGGAAAATTAGCTGGTCAAAAATACCACACAGGAATGGTAAAATCTGTGGAACATCATGATGCCTGTGCACTTCTGGGTTTTAAATTATCTGAGATGCAATTAGAGCAAATTCCTTGATCTATCAAAGACTTATTGAATCAGTTTCTTTTGAATGGGTTTAACAAAATTCCTTTAATAAAAATTCATGCATCACTGATACTTATAGGCCCTAACTTTCGTAATTGCATGCAACCAGTTAAGATTTCTGAATAGTTGATTACATGCACAGCTACTGGGATTGTGCATGCAAATTATGTGCTTACTCAATAATGAAAATTTGGGCAGATATGTACTGTAGGCTTCATTGGTTCAAAACTGATTGTTGTGCTTGAACACCTTTCTGCTTTAATAGTGCACTGTCTTTCTCCTCTCTACTGTCTCCTGAATAAACAAAGATTAGGATTGCAGGATAAATATGGAGCAGACAGGATACCGGGGTAGGAGTTGGCTTTAGGTACCTTCTCTGATTGGAAAGCTATTTTGTGCCTTCTCATGAACACCCACTTCAACTTGAGTAGTACTGTTCAGGGAAGGCTGTAAGTTTTACTGCAATGGATCATGAGTTTGATGCTACTGTACTTGCATGTGTCTGATTCAGTTTAGGAAGGGGCGATGTGTCATTTCATCCCAGCCAGTATACAGACTGCATGGCACAATCCCACTTTATTGGTTTAAGGTCAGCATTCTTTCACTTTAAAATTACAAAACCATACAGTGTACAGATTTTAAAATCTATAATAATAATATATGGAGATATACCTATCTCATAGAGCTGGAAGGCACCTTGAAAGGTTATCAAGTCTAGTCTCCTGCCTTCACAGCAGGACCAAGTACCATCTCTGACAGATTTGCCCCTGATCCCTAAATGCCCCCTCAAGGATTGAGCTCACAACCCTAGGTTTAGCAGGCCAATGCTCAAACCACTGAGCTATCCTCCCCCCCCCCCCCAAAATCTATGTAGTGTTGTTTTCATTACTGTGAACAGTTGACTGCTGTAGCAGTTCAATGAGCTTTTTCACAAGTACTCAATAAGTGGGGGAAGCTTTGTCATAAGGTTTTAATTTTAGCTTTCATGGAAGCTAACACAGAAGTGTAACTCACACAAGGGAGGCGAGCTATCAGTGAATGTTGACAGAAAATAACAAATCCATGTTCCTTTTCAAATGTGCTTCTTTCAGAGAGATTTCTAGGGTGATTTGATGTACTTCAGGGATAGGGAGAATCTTGGAAGTTTATTTCCCGGTAGTGCAATATCTAGACATCATGTTGTTTTATAATACAAATAGTACCATGAATTGTTTGCTTGCTTGTTTGTTTTGGGCGGTTTCTTTGTGGAGTGGGAACAATGAACAAGCTCATGAGTTTGGGTGGGGGTGTGCATGTACTGTATATTATTTTATTTATATATGTATATATAAAATGTGTGTGTGTGTGTGTGTGTGTGTGTGTGTGTGTATAACATTTTGTAGTTCTCAACAAATACTGAAAAAACTAAGTGCCAACCAATAGACAGATTGCAGAAAAAGCTAAATTGAGATTATGCAAGCATAATGGTTTCTTGCTAGGAACATATGGACTATCATGGATGCCATAAATATTTTTAAAAAATTATTGGGATCCTGGGGAGTAAGATTTGCAACATGGGGTAAATAATCAGTGTTGCATACTCAGCAATTTTAGAGTATTTCTTTAACTGTGGCAAATATACAGTACATCCAAGAACAAACCCATTGAGTCTTGTCCTTTGTGTGGCCTGTTTTAGTACCATGTTTACATTATCCTTGCTTTTCTCATAAACATGATTCCCTGTCTGACTGAGATCCACCTTGAATGGCAACTCAGTCTGGGAAACTTCACCCAGGCAGCTACAAATACGTTCAGTATTTGGCATTTCAAGGCATCATTGAGAAATCCACCAATTAAATGTGCATTGTTGATTTTGGCCCTCCATAAAAGATAGAAATAGATGGAAATATATTGTGGAAGCTTAAACTTTTAAATGCCATTTTTTAGGAAATAAGACTATGAATAGTAGTAACATGGGGAGGGAGGGATAGCAAAAGTTGAAATTTATTTTGCATATAACAAAAATGCAAACATTTCCAGAGTCCTTTTCTACTGAAAGTGATAGAGAAGGAATTTATAAGATATTAAAAGACTGAAAACTTCAGAATAACGAAACATTCTGTTACTGTTTTCTACATTCCACCCTCCCAACGTTTTCTTTTCCATTTAATAATTAGTTGAACTTTCATCTAGTTCTGCGGATCAAGTCAACTTTCAGGATTTTTTTGTGTATGCTTTAAATCTTTCTTCTAAATATTTTTGTAACAAAAAAGCCATGAATACATTATAATTTCAATTTTCATGGTGTGTGAAAGATTTCTGTACTAGGTCTTTATTGTTTTTGAAGAATTCATCACCCTAGTTAAGAAGCTTAATATAAATTAAAGAAGGTATTAAGGAACATTAAGACATCAAAATGTGGAGCGTTCTTTTCCTTTCGATTGCTCCAAATGCAAACAAGTTGAATAAAATGCAATCAAAAGGCCTGTTTAGAGAACATTGAGTGGCTTTTCTGCTGTGCTGTGGAGAACCTCTAGTAAGAGCATAATTCAAATAAAAAGGCCTTTCTTTCCTCTTCCTAATTCTCTTTGTTGTGGTGACAACGGAGTACAAGCCTGATAAAAATTTAATCACCTTATCTTTTTAAAGCAAATTGCATATTTGTTTACACACAATATACATAACATAAAAAAGAAAAAGCTGCTACCATTCCCTCCTCCCCCTATTAATCGCATTAAAGGCCCTTGCCTAGAAGTTTTTTAAAAAACAACTCTTTTAGTCTTTATTCTGAAGTCCCATTGTTCAGGATTGCTTTAAAAAAGCAGCCCAGGGGAAGATGAATATCACCCAATTTAAACTCTGGATCAGCCCTAAGTATCCAATGCCCAGTATAAGTCAGTAGAGTTGGGCCTTAACTGGCTTTTATGGTGCCTACTCCACATCAAGAGTTGCAAGCAAGATGGGAGGATTATAGGTCCATAGATCTGGCAGGACTTTGATTTGATGTGGCTTAGTCATGAATTACCTTTGGTTCTCTGTCAAATTGTCTCACCTGAACTTTTTTTGCCTTGTACGCATTTCTGAAAGGCTGCTGTGAGATCGTGTGTATTTATACTTGTTTGCTTTTCGTTAGGTTTCTCTGATCTGTTCAAACCACATTTCCTGTTGTACTGCTGCTCACCTTAGTGCAGAATGGAGGCATTGATTTCTTTTTGGTATTGGGGTATCGAGGCATCTGTTGGCCTATACCAGTGTATGCTTTCGTTTCAAAACACCCACAGAGGAGATAAATATGATCCCAACTCAGTGCAACCAGGTATTTAAATTATGAACTCTCACAGGTCAAGTCCCCATGCACTGGGTTGGAATGATTATCCCTTAATCAGCACAGAAATTTGAGTTCTGCTATTCAGTCCATCAGAGGCAACTGCTTCCTTTTAGATATGAAAGTTGAAACATTACAGACCCTGCTATAGTGAAACCTGGGCAAGAGTCCATCCTTATTAAGTAACCCTCGTGTTTTAAGAGACTGTCCCGACTATTCCTGACTATACAGAATTCAGTTAGCTTACACATTCATTAGAAAATAGATTTTAGTTACTGCAAGACTGGCTCTTAGATATGGTTTGAGGTCCAGTGGCAAAGATGCGCCTGTTGCCAGGGTTAGGAATAGTAGTGAGAGTTAAAAGACAAGAATGGGAGACATGGACAGAGCTGTGTGCACAGAATAGAATTGTCTATAGAGGAGTGTGGCCAATCAGTATTGATGTGTATTGGCAGAGTTGGGATTGAGTGATAAATTTGCCCCTCCTGCCTAATCTGTGCTTGTTGTTCTGGCCAGGAGTTGCTCTTCCTTGTATTCATAAGAACAGTTCAACCAGAAAGAACATTTTCTGGCTCTTGTTCACTTTTCATTTTCTTGAGCGAAGACAAGTAATGGGACTGTAACAATATGGGACGCAGAACTTGTGCTGGGGGGAGAGAGCGGAACTCTGGCTCCATGACTGAGGTGTGTAGTCTGTAAATAGCATGGATTTTCACATTTCAAAACCAGTTCCAGAGCTAGCACAAGAGTGCACTAAATCTGTTAAATATTAGAAATACTGAATATTGAACCTCTTTAGTCCAGTACCCTTGGGACCTGACTGGTGTGAACCAGAGAATTTGCCAAACCATCTGAGGTCAGTATTGTCTAGCAGCATTACCAACACTTCCACTGCTTACTGGACAATATTTATCTTGCTAATTAAAACGTTTTGGCCAGAGATGTATGAGACAGCAACGATCTTTGATTAACGGAAACCACCCCAAGGTCAGCTTTACTTTAGCAAGAGTGCTCTGATCATTAAGCAGGTCCATGGAGAGTGGGAACAAATGTACATCAACAGTTGACATAATAGTGACCAATTGCTTCTGGAACAAAAAATTAAATATTATGTTCCCAGTCTGGCTGCTTTGAATAACTTGGGATGTTTCCCAGTATGATGATGAAGCTAGAGCTGATCAGCTAATAATTTCCTGCTGCCAAACTCTATCAAGAGTCCCTGTGGACATCAAGCTCAGCTTTACCCTTAACATTAATAGCACTGTCGTTATTTCATTTTGTTTTATTCCAGTAATATTCAGCATGGAATAGACAAGTAAATAGTGTCCAGTTAATGGACCAGACAAAAACCACTATAAACACTCTTCTTTTCCTCTCCATGTTCCTGAAAGTTAACTGGGCCTACTTCTGAAACAAGAGGATCTAATCTCTGTCCCACAGTCAAGAAATAGGCACAGTATGCAACAGACTGACAGTAATCAAGTATCAGATGGCCATGGATTTTTTAGCGTATAAAAACACAATCCTGTTTTGTGATCTGAAAGTGTGTTAACTATCTGAGAAATACAGAACTCTAAGTTGTTTCAGATCAGGGGTCTGAGTTTGGGATGGAGAAGATGCTGGGTGGGTGCTAAGGATAAAGCTGCCTTTGGAACATAATTTTGGCAGCCATGACTTGTTCAAGTGGTTTATGTGAGGTTTATGGAGCAAAATTACAGTGTACAGTGGAGTGGATAGATGGAAAAATCTGTCCCGTCTCACTGCTTTGTTTACAGGGGTCACCAGAATGTAAACATCCTTCCAGACAATCACATTTTGGTGCTGGATCCTGGCAATTATATCCTGGACTTTTTGAGTTTGAGTTGCACACTTCAATTATTCTGCAGATTCAGCTCGCTGCCTAGGGGTGGACCAACAGACCTATGGATGAGTGGCATACTGAATGCACACTTGGTACAATGTGCTTGATCTAAGTGGTAAATTAAGTCTGGAGCTCCAGAAATCATGGAAGTTTTAGTAAATATGGTAAAAGTTTCGGGCCATGGGACTTGCAGTACTAAAACCTGTGAGCTCCATTTAGCAGAATGAATGCTGACTATGCAGAGAGGATGTTGGGCTAATTAAAGAAATAGTCATATTATGTACAATTGAGTCCATAAAACTCTTGCTGACCTTGAAAAGACCCCCAGCAAACTGTGGGAACTTTCAGATTGTCCTCTCTGAACTTTTTTGTGCTGTCATTTAAATATGGTAACTGCTTTTTAATTAAAAAAGAAAAATTAGATGGCATTTCAAATTGTGTCCATGGTACCTTAGGGACCTATTACAGTACAAATTATCCTATACTGTTTAGTGAGGCCTTATTACCACTGTGTGAACCATGAGTTACCTCTGTAGGGGTGCAGGATAAGAAGGGCCCTTCTTTGAAAGTCTGGTTCTGAACATGAAAGTGACGCCAGCAATTGGAAGCAATTTGTGGAATTGTTTGATTATATTAATTATGGCACCAGCAAACAGTGCTTGGGAAACAGTTTTGTTTTCTTGAATTCTTTCTTGATTGCTAGCAGTGAAAGCCAAGATACAAAATGTGCCTTTAAGGACCGCCGGAGAGTGCAGTTCAAGCCATTGTGTAGAATTGGCATTGTGCATGAAAGGGTTGTGTCCAGCTTTGTGAGGATTTTCCAAATATGGCTGTGGCCTGAACTTCACCTAGGTCATTCTCCAGAATTAAAACAGTTTCTTTCTTCCTCATTAAGAAAGACCAGCTCTTTCCCTAACAATGAAGTCCACAATGAAATTCACTTGGTAATTCCAGTTCCAGTATAACAGCTCTTATAATAATTTCATTCCAGAAGCCTGCACACAAGCTCGCAGTTCACTCGTCACTGAAATGCAGCATGCTCAGGGGTGGAACACAGCAGCATTCCGACAGTGCATAGCAAAACTATGTAACAGTTGGGGACGTGTATTGATACTGTGTCTAGTTGAAACTTCAGAAGTAATTTAACTGCTGTAGGCAGAATATAATTAACCAAGTAGATACACTGGAGAGTAGAGTTACAGTTCAGAGTGACCTAGGCAAATTAGATGATTGGGCCAAAAGAAATCTGATGAGGTTCAACAAGGACAAGTGCAGAGTCCTGCACTTAGAACTGAAGAATCCCATGCACTGCTTGGGCCGGAGACCAACTGGCTAAGTGGCAATTCTGCAGAAAAGGACTTGGGGATTACAGTGGATGAGAAGCTGGATATGAGTTAACTGTTGCCAAGAAGGCTAACCGCATGTTGGGCTGCATTAGTATGAAGATTGGCAGCAGATGGAGGAAAGTGATTATTCCTCTCTATTCAGCACTGGTGAGGCCAATCTGGAGTCTTATGACCAGTTTTGAGACCACCACTACAAATTGGAGAGAGTCCCGCACAGGGCAACATCCTGCTTTTAGCAAGTGATTGGACTCGACAACCTGCTGAGGTCTCTTTCAAACCTGTGATGCTATGATTCGGTGATTGGGGCTGGGGCATGTACCTTATGAGGAGAGGCTGAGGGAGCTGGACTTATTTAGTCTGAAGAAAAGAAGGGGCGGGGGGATTTGATAGCAGTCTTCAGCTGCCGATATACACCGTGCTTGGTCCTGACATGAGGGCAGGGGACTGGACTTGATGATCTCTCGAGGTCCCTTCCATTTCTCGTATTCTATGATTCTGATACCTGAAGAGGGGTTCCGAAGAGGATGGAGCCAGGCTATTCTCAGTGGTGGCAGATGACAGAACAAGAAGCAAATTGCAAATTTGGTTTCAAATTGCAGTGGAGCAGGTCTAGGCTGGATATTAGGAAAAACAATTTCACTAGGAGAGTGGTAACGCACTGAAATAGGCTACCCAGGGAGGCAATGGAATCTCTGTTCCTGGAGATTCTTAAAACCAGGCTTGACAAAGCCCTGACTGGAATAAGTGAGTTGGGGTTGATCCTGCTTTGGACTAGATGACCTCTTGAGGTATCTTGCAGCTCTAATCTTCTATGATTCTAAAGGTGTGTCTAGACTACATCCCTCTGTCTGCAGTGGGATATAAATGAAGCACTTCGAAAGCGCAAATGAAGCGGGGATTTAAATATCCCGTGCTTCATTTGCATAATCACGTAATGGCGCTCTTTCAAAAAAGTGCCCTGTTTTCGAAAGAACTGCGTCTAGACTGAGGCTTCAGTTTTGAAAGAGCACCATTACGTGATTCTGCAAATGAAGTGCGGAATATTTAAATCCCCACTTCATTTGCACTTTCGAAGAACTTCATTTACATCCGTCTGCCAACAGAGGGATGTAGTCTAGATGTAGCCTAAGTCATGATTTGGTGAGGACACTGCGGCAACCTATTCTTGTGAAAAGTGCTGTGAGATTTTTCATCACTGCAGGCAGTAAGGGCCTTGGTTTAATTTTTCCAAAAGACAGGTGATGCCTAGCAGATCCTAATACTATGCTTTGGTATTGATTCAGTGGCGATTCCAAAGGTGATTGCCACTCATTAATTTACCAGGGTGCCTGTCTGCAGCTCCTGAGCTTTCCTTGGAGGTCTCCCATCTAAGGACTTTTCTCCCTGTCTTGTTTAGTTTGTGAGACCTTTGGGACCACAGCACAACGTAATATTGGCAGATCCCCTAAACAGAAGAGAGAAGCTGTGTCTCCTCCTGCATCTCTTAACAAGTGGTTGCTGTGAATTCCAGAATGGAATAAGATAAAGTATTTGCAGATGCCAAAAACAAATCAAGAATAGGCTCTAACAAGAGAATAAGGCTCTAATAAGAGAATACCCACATTCCAGTAACAACTAGCAATGGTGCAGATGCAGTAGTATTAAGCCATTAATGTAGACAGGGCTTTAGCAGTCTTCTATGACATGGCGGTAAAAAGTACCACTTGCACTGCTGCTATTACTTGTGCAATTGCAGCATTAGTAGCAGTGCCTATTACGTGGTTATTAATTTTTCTAATATAGACAGTATTAATGTGAGCAGGTGTTTGATTAGATTCAGAATTCCCATGAAACACAAATGTAAATGCTTGCCCTTATCTCTTGTTCAAATTTTACAATCTTCAGCCATGTCCAGTTGTAAAGCCTGATGGTTACCCACTTTGTTGCATGGCAACCCAGAGGCAGCGAAGTTGCAACAATACAAAGATTACTGGTACTGAAATATTTATGGGACCCCAATAATTACAATGGGTATGCAGCATATAAAGCACTTTGGGGTCTTTAACTATAAAAGGATCCATTGGTGTTGGTGATACAATTACAAGCCTATGTCTCATTGTAATTGTCAACACAGTAAAGAATTGTAACTGTTACTTAATGCAGGGAGCACCCAAGCCTCCTTCAGGAAGGAGGGTTTGAAGTTCAGTTTTCTCTCTTTTGGCTGGGTTAGAGGGCATGCCCCATATCTATGTCATTCCACCTGTTTTCAATATTCTGATTAGTCAGTTCCTTGGCTGTTGTTCCCTTTTCAAGCTAGGCACATTGGAGTTATTGCATTGTTTTACATTTTTGACCAACATATGTAGCAGTCAGCCTTTTACAGTTTTCAAGTCACTCAGCATTTTATTAGTCTTCTAAAGGAGATAGAGCCATTCTTGGAGGTAAAGGAGACCTCTGAGATTAGAGTAAGAATGAGGAGGCAGAGGAAAGGAAGGAGGGAGTGCTGGAGTAAGGAATAGGCTAGCTGGAAAAAGAACAAGAAGCAGATGAGAACTGGAGGGGGAAGGGTTAGACAAGTAATTCCCAACCTTTTTTCATTTGTATGTCAGAGAAAATTGTGAAGAGCAGAACACAGTAAAACAAAAGGACAGAAAACACAGGAGGACAATGGACTATGAAAATAGGAGGAATGGGGCAAAGGATTGTATGAGGCTGTGGACAGGGATCCACAAGAACAAGAAGCAGCAGGGATTACAGATAGCAGGTTAAAATACATACCAGTGGGGATAGAAGATGGAGAAGTGAATATAATCAAGTAGAAGTGAAGCAATTGATTTGAGCTAACCTAGGAGTTTCAAACTCCCTGCCCACGGGCCATCCCCAGCTGAAGTGATTTGCGCAGTCCAACCTGGGACTCCCCACAAGCGGGGGGGGGGGGGGACCCTCTCAGTTACTAGCATCAAACCCCACCCTCTCTGTCCCTTGGCACTGCGTACTCCAAGGACACAACTCGGGAATCACTAGGGGCTCTTGGCACAGTGCAGCCACAATGGTTGGGGGTCTCCCGCACTCCCTGCAGTGGCAGGAGCTGCGGGAAAAGCAGAACTCACTGGGCAAGTGCACTTGCTCTGCTGCCACAGGAAATGTGAGGGGGGGCCACAACTGCTGCCATTGCACCCAGTCTCCCTCCCCTCCCCACCCCCGGTGCTCACAGAAGTTGCATCCTTGGGGCTGGGGTGCCATGGTGGGAATGGGTGGGGTTTGGGGACCAGTAACGGACAGTCCCCCACCCCCCAGACTGCAGGGAGTCCCAAGTAGGGATGTTAGCAAGAAGTCTGTTAGTCGACTACCCGATAAGCATAAGCTTATCCGGTATCAACTGGAGTATCGACTACTGGCTTCCCCTGCCTCCCCCGCATTGCTGTCTCTGAGAGGCAGTAAGGGGAGGGGGAAACAGGAGCCAGTGCTGGGGGGAGCCGGCTTAAAAGCCACCTGTGGAGAGGAGCTGCTGCCCCCAAGCAGTCTGGGCAGGCTGTGCACAGGGGATGCTCCGACAGCAGACCCTGTTCACGGTGGACAGGGGCTGCTGGACTCACTGCAAGCTGGGACCAAACATTCCCGGCTTGCGCTGGTCCAGAACACTGCGCCTCTGCATTTTAAATGTAGTAAGGAGCTTGGTGGTTTTTACTATGTTTAAAATGCAGAGCTGCAGCTCGGCTGGCTCCTGGAGCTACTCCCGCTGTGGATCCGCAGAGCAGTCCTTATAGACTACGTGTATAGTCGATACAAATTGTATCGACTACAAAAGTAGTCAGATAACCGCAATTTAACATCCTTAGACCCAAGTCAGATTGCGCAATTGCTCTGGCTGGATTTGGCCCCCGGGCTGGGAATTTGAGACCCCTGAGTTAAGCAGTGGGACAAGATGGAGAGAGGTTTTGATGAGGCGGAGGGAGGATCACTTGCATGCAGCAGAGGGGGGCAAAGGGGCTAAATGCCCCACAGCCTGATGATTCAAAAGAGCCTGGGGTTCCAGACTGCTGCTGCTGTGCCAGCAGCTGAAGCCCCAGGCATTTTAAATCACTGTCAAAGCGCCATGCGATGTGGCTCCAGGAGGCTCGTAGGGCTGCCTGGGGAGGACGGTGCACAGTGCGGTGTGCTCTGGGCAGTGCTGAGGGCTGGCTGCCCCAATCTCGCCAGTTCTGTCTGAGGCCCTGCTCCTTCCAGGAACGCGGAGCTGCCACCCACCCACACACCTAACTCAGGGGCCTGGCAATGGCAAGTCTGTGGGCATTCATTCCTCCTGTATCTTCCCAGTGTGAGAGTTCTGGAAGGAGTTGGCTACCTGTTTGGTCTTTATTAGCCAGAACCAAAATCCTACATGAGCATATGGAGAATTGTACATGAACTAATGTACACAGCAGAGGATTATTTATTTATTTATTTATTTATTTATTTAATGCTATTTCTGTTTGAACTCAAAGGAGATAGGGAAATCTGAAGGATTCCTGTTTTTACAGCACCTCTTAATTGGTCCACTTGCAGAGCACTACTGGGGTAAAATGCTCATCTGCTATCCTGGCTACAGAGTAGGAGCAGGGCTTTAATCTCTTCCCTATAGGCCTGATCCAAAGACCATTGAAGATCATGGAAGAAGATCCACTGACATGACTGGACTTTGAAGCAGACCATTTTAGAGGGACTAGGTAGGTATGAAGTAGAAAATGATCATGCCATGATGAAGCATCAGAGGAATCTTAAAAATTCATTTGGCACAGCATTTGGATTATGCCCACATCTGACTAGGTAGATTATAAATATCAGGTGTTTGATAGGTGAAGAGGAAGAAGAAATACAAACCCAGAATTTCATTGCATGTAAATTGTGTACCATATAGTCGGGATTGCACATTAACTGCAAATTAGATTAGAAGTTTTGCATGTGGAATTCTAAAAGTCTGGTTTAAAATAACTTGTTTATAAACTAAAACTAAGGTAATGCAAATTAGGGCAAAACTAGATTTTATTTTTGAAAATATTAAATTGTTCATTCTGAGGCTTTGAAATTAATTTTCCTGGCGTGATTTTTTTTATTTGCTTGCAAAGTTTGCGTTTTCTGGAATTATGAAATACACAGTCTGGGATAAATCCTTTAGTCCTTGATAAAATTGAGGAGCCCTGTAGTTAGTGTGAGAGTCTTGACATGGTATTTAAAACAGAGTAATAATAGTCAGTGAAATCTAACAAAATGCAATGATTTAGATGGTAATGTTTACATTTCCTTCTCTAACCTAGGTTAGAGTACAGTATAAATACATTTTAAATGAGGTCTAACTGGAAGACTTATGTTACATACTTGTTGGTAAAGGCAGGTTGATGGTGAGAATGAATTTGCTAAGCTTTCAGCTATCTACTATGCCTCTGAGGAGTGCCCATTAATAATATTAATATGTAGGTATTTCCCAGCAATATAGGCAAGATGCTTGTTAGAACTTTGAAGCTAAAGTCTTTTTTAACAGACCTTTTAAATTTAATCCATTAGCAACTTGGCAAAATAAAGTAATTGTCCAACAGAGGAAGGAAAAAAAATCTATTAACATTTGCCACAAATCCTAGTACAGGCAGCACTTAATTAATGGAACAGATTTCTCGCTATGTATTCAAGCTAACATAGTCATTGTTCAGGAGAGATTAGACCCTTAATGTAAGTAAGTTAAACTAGAGCTTCATCTAAAAATATCCGTCATTTCAGCTATTAAAGGACTGATGTCTTCTTCGGTGACAGATATATTTTCCTTCATTTCCTGGGTTTTGTAAAATGTAAAGTATGCATTGTGTGTAACGCGAGAAATCCACGGAGGTAGATGAAACCTAGATTGTGCCTCTCTGACTGTCTCCCTCTGCTTGCTCCTTTGTGCTGTTCTGTATCATAGATCCTCTTCAGCCATAGACCTCCTGGCACCAGAGTGAAAAAAACAGCAACTGCCATTTGTCAGGGTATGATGCCAGCCACCTAATCTGTTTGCAAAATGAGGGCCATGGGATCTGATTAAGTAATTTAGATACCTTGCAAGTTTAATAATACCTGAGCTGCGTTTGGCCCGCAGCCCATGATTTCACTTGTAGGAACTGCCACTTTCTTTCAGCTCTCCTGCTTACTCTTCTTGCATATAATACCTCGTTTGAATCTGAATGGGTGTTGAGACTGGAGACAGGTAAAGTTTTTGCCTCTTTCCCCCTTGCTCCCCCCTCCCCCCCTAATTTTTCTGGACAGATTAGAGAGGAGGTTGCTTTAAAAAAAAGGCTTTTTCCCCATCTGCAGTTCTTTATACTTTGTGTGGCTCCATTATCCTTTTTTTAATCATTTTTACTTGAAATCAAAATTTTCCAATGTGGGTGCTTAAATTTAGGCAGTGGCCTGTATGAATGGCCTGATTTCGAAAGGTGCTGCACACTTCAGGCTCTCATTGGGTTCTGTGGGAGTCCCAGATGCTTTGCTCATTTGGAATTATGATTGTTCTACAACTCTGAAATTCAAACAACTTACTATCCCTGTTGTTTGATGTTAAATATTGTGATTGTACCCAGAGGCCTCGCTCAGGACTGGGGGACATTGTGCTAAATTCTGTATAAATATAGAGGAAAGGTTCCTAAGTATGGAATTAGATAACTGGCTTCCGACACTCAAGAGAGAAAATGTTGACTACTGTTGTCACGTTTTAACCCCCCAAATTAGGTATTTTTTTAAATTAAAATGTCTTGCACAACCTAGTAATATAACTTTTCTCTTTTGTAATTAATAAAAAGGGGCCTTTCTGAGTGGTTTTGAATTTAAATATCTTTCTATTAGCAACAATGTTTCAGTAGCAGCAACATAATACTAGTGATGAGACTAAGAAAGGGAGACTGAGTAGTAACCAAAGTAAAACTAAACAGCATAGCTTCCTTGTCCAAATTGAGTGCCCTCTGAAAAGTAATCCATCTCCCTGGAGAAGTACAGGAAGCACTGTAAGTTAGGGATATTTGCAATGAGATTGGTCAAAAAATTGGAAATGCATAAAAGGGAACATATCCTACATATGCAGGGATCTACACTGGATCAGCTAATATTGCAATGGAAAAAACATTATTGCTGCTGTTTTAAGCATTCAAAATGTGCTAGGTACTTTCCAAATGTAGAAGAAGGTACTTTCTATGAAATGATGAAATTATTTCATTTTTAATGCTGAAAGGTTGTCACAATGCAAATAAATACTTCTTAAAATGTTTTTTATGTGGACAGCTCTTGGGTTTTGGTTTTATAAAAATCAGCAACAGCAACAAACAATTACGCAGTGTCGTGGAAGTATATAGTATGTGTTTGAGGTCAAGTTTTACTGCAGGGGTCTCAAACTCACCTTAGTTTAGTGCCAGTCCTCAAATCTTTCTAACAGGCCTCTGGCAGAGTTCTGGGGTGGGTGGGGGGAGCTCTTTGCATGTTCCTCCCCCTGGACACTGCTCTGCTGCCCTTAGGTAATTTAAAAGCCCCTAGGATTCTTGCCACCCATACCAGCAGCATAACAGGGCTAGAGTTGCTTCTGGCTGCTAGCTCCACGCCACTGCTGGCACATCCTTGTGGCCCGGGATAGGTGTGTGCAGAGCCATCCAGTGCAGAGGATGGTTCCGGGTGGCCTGCACTTTGGAGGGCCCTCGTGGCGGTTGTCCCAACTGTCCTGTGATCTCCCTACTCAGGTTAGCCTGCAGGGTCCTGTGTGGGCTGGGGCCAGCAGCAGTGGTTGTGGCTCCCCTGCACTCACTGTGGTGGTGGGAGCTGCGAGGAAATGGCAGTGGAGCAGAGCAGAGACTGCTGGCTTACCCTGCTTTTCCGTGGCTCCTGCCGCTGCAGTGAGTTTGGGGGGGCACCACCTCTACTGCCACCCACGCCAGGCCCTCAGATAATCCCTGATAATCCCTCAGATAATCCTTTGGGGGAGGGAGCTTGGAGGAAGGGGTGTAATGGGGGGAGAGAATGGAGTAGGGCAGGAAGAGGCAGGGTGGAGCGGTGCTGGGGCTGGGCTTAGGGAAGGGTACAGACACACACACACACCAGGGCCACAGTTCCCTCTAAGGCAGTGGTCACCAACCAGTAGATCGGGATCTACTGGTAGAGCTTGAAGCCTCTGACAGGTGATCCTGACTGGTTTGGCCAAGAGGCTGTCAAGCGCAGCACTTCAGCTGCCCCTCCCCTCACTGCTGCTCATCTCCTGTCCTTTGCCTTGGAGCTCAGAGCCCCTCTCACACTCCAGATCCCTTAGCCCAAGACCAGAGCCTGTGCCCCAACCCTCTGCCCCTGCCTGGTGAAAGGGAGGGAGAATGGGGGAGGGAGGGAGGAAGGATGGAGTGAGCAGGGTTAGGGCCTCAGAGAAGGGGCACGAAGAGGCAGGGCAAGGATATTTGAGTCTGAGGTAGATCCTGGATTGCACTTAAATTAAAAAAGTGACCCTTTGCTTAAAAAGGTTGGAGACCACTGCTCTAAGGGGCACACCTGCACAGGTGTGTGCCAACAATTTGATTCCTGCTCACCTTAGCAGAACCATGCAGTAGCTGCGCTGGGTTGGGGCTGCATAGTGGGCGGCTGCCCCACCCCGGGAGCAGCTGGGCAGCCACCACACAGCCTTGGACCTAGCTTCAGCCCTTCCCCAAGGCTGGAGCTGTGGCCAGGGCAAGCCATGTGGTGGCTGCCAAAGCTGGAGTCTGGAACACGATACTAAAAATAGCACCATGGCCCTGGCCCAGGAGCAGCTGCACTACAGCCTCAGCTCCAGTCCTGACACATGGGGCAGCTGCCCACCACATCCCAGATCCAGAAGCTGCTGTGCAGTCTTGGCCCCAGCTGCTCCCAGGGCTGCCCCATGTGCCAGGACTGGAACCAGGCCATGGTGCAGCTGCTCCTGGGCCAGGGCCAGGGTACTAAAAATAGCACCAAGATCCTGGCTCCAGGCCCAGGTGGAAGAGAGACAAATGCCAGGGGTCCAGGAGGAGATAAGGGGAAAGGGCAGACAGAGCTGGGGGAGGAAGGGGTCAGTGGGGTGGGAGAAAGGAGGGGACAGAGCGATGCTGGGAGAGGAGAGGAGAGGGGCAATGGGGACAAGAGGAAAGAACAGGAGAGGAGAAGAGTCGGTGCCAGGAGAAGAGGAAATTGAAAGGAGGTGTGGGCATGAGGCAGGAGATGGAGGAAGTGATGTGTGAGGGCGCAGAGGGACATGAGAACTGGGGTAGAGGGTGGTGAGGGGGTGGGCACCAGAGAGGAAGAGGGCAAGAGGGGCAGGTGTTGGGAGTACATGGGCAATAAGGAAATGGGGAGGCACCAGGAAGGTGCAGGGGTAAAGTAAGATGCAGGTACCAGGGGATTGTGGGGGTGAAGCAGAAGGGCAGACATGTGGAGTGGAGAGACTGGCAACACAGGAGAGAGGCAGGACAGGTGGGTAGAGGGAGGTGTTAGGAGAGAGAATGGGGAGGGGTAGCTACAGATGATCAGAGTGAGGCTAGAGGAGGGGTGGGCACAGCAGGGAAGGGCGGGTGCAGGGGTCAGAGAGGATGGGGAGAGGGAGCAAGTCCCAGGAGGGCTGAGTGGAGTGAGAAGGGCAGGAGCCAGGACAGCAGAGGGGGGTGAAGGGTGGTGGGCAGCAGGCACCAGGGGAGCAGATGGGGTAAGGGGAGGGTGAGAGATATGGCAGCAGAGGGGAAAAGGAAGAGGTTTATAAGATATTTATAAGATATTTGTTAATAACTTGGGTGCCTTAGTGGCACACCTCCGAACAAACGCACATGACCACACTATTGGTGCACAAGACAAAAACTCAGTCCGCTCATGGATGGAAAATTTTAGCAGGAACACTGACCAGGGCCTCAAGGACTCGTGTGGTGACAGCCACGTGTGGGCCAGATTGTGGAACTGCTTGGGCTATAGATGGCGTGTGGGTCATGAGTTTTACCGTATTATCTGACATGCTTAATTATGTCTCACATAAGCAAGGATAATATTGTCAAACTTCTCAACCCTTGAGGAGAGCTAATCTCATCACTTTCACATGAAATAAATATTGATTTTTATATCCCAATACCTGAAGATAGAAGAACTTTTTACTGGTCATTCATATACATTTCAGGAGGTCTTAGAGAATGTATGCAACGTTAATGCTGCCTGACATTTGACTTCCCCAACTCTATGCCAGGTATTTTTAAAATTATTTACTTATACAAGGGGCTCCTTTTTTCCCATATTCCCAAATCCCTTTGTGCTTGGAGAGAGCATCTGAGTCTCCTCACTTCCCCACCATGTGGAACAGGAGAGTGGTGTACATGTTAGAGCACTATGGATCAAGGATTTGGCAGTGTTTTCAGAACACCAGTTACAAGAATTGAAGGGGATAGTTGACAATGTAATGGTTTTGCTGCAGCACCTATATATTTCCTATTCTCTTGCTGCTGTGGTGCCCCTTTCCCCCTACACCTCCGCCTTTTGCAGCACGTTGTGAATGCCGCTTGGAGCAGTTTGCTGTCTGACATAGCAAGTAGAGAAGGTGTCTCTGGTACTGAGTGCCCGTAGTCAGCTGTAAATAACTTCAAGAGGTTTCTGTAATGGGGCAAATCACATGTGTTGTAGACCTCCTGTCTCCAGTAAATCATAAGTATCTCAATCTTTTTGTCAAGCCATGATATGAGACTCCGTCTCTGAATTTCGGAATGAGGTGGGAGAAGCTGATTAAGTGTTTGAGATAAGGTTATGTGACACCACAGGTTAAAAACACCTGAACTGAAACTGGCCAAATGCCTGCGAGCTACATTTTGGAGTATGCAGACAGGTGGCACTGAATGTGCTTCTCAGAGGTAATGGACTAAAGGTATTCAAGACCCTCTGCTTTTTTGGGATTTTAATTTTTGATTTGTCTTTTATGTTCTTGTGAGCTTTATATGTGATTTTTTTGATGAGTTGGTTTTGCTTCTCAGATATAGAACGAAGTTAAATGTGACCCTTATTGATTTTTAAAAAATGCTAGCCCCAAATCCACTCACAAGAAAAGACAGGCTGCTGGAAAACATCTGTGCGGGATAAAGAGGGATGTCTGTAGAGTTAAAGGCCTAAATCAGGCAATTTGACCTGGTTTGTTAAAAATCCATCACTGTTTATCTCTTCAGAGCTCTGGAAGGAGTCAGACTTACGGGGTAACTGTACTAGGGCTTGCAAAGAACATGGATCTGGGTATGAGGATGCAGGAGACTATAGAGGATTGTGGGAAATAATTATTCAGAATTGCACTTTTGAAGGATTGTCATAATTTTAGTTGTAGCCAATAAATCCTTGAAATAAGATACATTGCATTGATCTTACTTATTCATTGTTCTCAGGTGTCCACTTGCAATATTGAAATGCTGATAGGCAGTTTTTTGTTATGAATGTTCTTGATTTTTTTCAGGTGGACTCAAGACAGATACAAAGGTGCTTCTCACTGTCACCTCCAAGAAGAAATCCAAGACAGGAAAGGGAGATACAGCCAAAGAGGATGAAAGCAGCAAGATTGACTCAGCCCAGCCTGTTACTATCAGCCTTCTTTTTAAAAGATATGTCTTTGATACACAGAAGAAAATGATTCAATCTTGAGAAGGCAGAACAGACCTCCTAGCTGGTGTCTGAAGTGTGCTTAAAAGGCTTATGTACCAAAATAAATTTAGGTGGAACATATTTCTTGTCTGAAAATCTTGGACTTTGAAAGGTTTTTTTAGCTCATTAATATCCTATAAAGGTGCCATCTCTGTGGATCGAGGCTAGAAGGTCCTCCTATCCCCATGGCTGCACTTGACCTCCAGAATGTGTGTGTTCTGATTTTGCTATTTGAATCTCCCTGCTGTCCCTCATGGCAAGTGTCACCTGTCAGTTTCTACAGTTGCGTTTTACAGTTGATAAAACATTTTACAAAAAACATTTCTAAGTTTCTTTTAATTTAAGCATTCTGCAGTAAGATGGAAAATCCAAATAAAATATTATGAGAACCAGTATGTGAACTTAGCTGAGCAAGAGGCAGAAAATACCCAATGTAAATGGTGAAAATTAGAATAGATGTTTTAGATTCCTTCAGATATAATAATGTGAGGTGCCGTCTGAGAGATGGGTATGGAATTTTTGTATAAATGATTTTTATCTTGACAGTCTGCAGTGTTAGAAAATTCCCTTATGCACATTATTTCAGGATCTGTATTGTTATGTTTGCTAGTCTGACAGTTCAGAACTGCTTCTCTACAATATTTCACACTGCTTTTGTGAGTCTCCAGGCTATTTATTTGATTCTTTAGGAAATTGGGAGGGTAAGCTATTCTGAGTCATTGCTAAGAAAATCTGTGCTGGAACTTCTTTCATTTTTGTGACCAAAGTGATTGTTTTGTGAGAATGAAACAAAAAGTTGCCTATGGAAAATAGTGAATGGCTTTATTTCATTAAAATAAAGATAGCAGATTGCAGTTACATTATAAGGCTTTTAAACTGGAGATTTTTAAGTTGCTTTAGAAACTATTAGTGATTTAGAAAGGCTCTCATAGGTGGTACTTCTTATTTCTTGTTCCACCTCATAAAAGCTGGAGATAACAGTTCTCCAGTGTCCCTTGTTGGTTTCTTGTAAAGCATAGGCCACCCTAACGCTAATACTAACAATGACTGAACACATTCAGGTGCTGTACTCTTGTGCAGAGATTGAACTAAGGATTTACACCACCAAAATGTTCACCTCTGCCATTTGATCAAAAGCAATAACTATTTGCTGTCAGTAAGTAGTTTGGTTGTGGGCACCAGCCATCAAAATGATGTGGGGCCACATGCAACAAGCCAGTCACTTCAGAGTGCTAAATAAATAACCATAATAGATCATTTGCTCTCTTGCTTGCCTAAGCATTATTGATCTGCCATCTACTAATAGGAATAGGGGCTGTGCCCTTTCTGCTTGTTTGGATGGCTTTTTTTTTTAAGCAAAGCAAAATGTTATAGGACTTATTTATTTGGTGATAAGGATGCACTGGAAGGGGCAAAAAACTTAATATCCAGAGGACATTTCCCACTAAACATCCTTGAGGCTGGGCAAATTTGGTGCCTAAAATAGATTGACAGTGCCCCTTTAAATCAGATCAGAGGAAGTGCTTTGTGGAATAATCCCAAACAGTTTCTGCTGAGTGAGTGAGTCCCAGCCAAAGCTTTAGCACATCCTTTAAGATGATGGGGCACGCTTTCAGTGTGATCCATGAGGAATTAAGCAGGCAACTCCAGTTACAGCTTAATATGACTTGTACTGCCAGCCCTGCTGGAAAATGTATCCTATAAGGCAAAGTGTCCTTGTTCCCACTGTCCTCTCTCATATATGCTCCTCTCCCCCCACAAGGCAAACTTTCATGAGAATATTCCGTGCATAAAGTTGTGTTCAAGACAGAACAGCTTTGTTTTTTACATGTGTTCTGTCTTTTTTTTTAAATTTTATTTGGGTATCAAATTCTATATTGCATCCTTTACTCAATACTGCCCACCCGTTTAGCATTTAAATACCATGGTGTACAGAATACTGTTAAATAGATAACACAGATAATGCCTGTGGATTGTATCAGATTAATCTAATAATTATTGGTATAATTTTAGGAAAACTCAAAAGTGAAATTTGGATCACGTGCAATTACTAAAGAATCTATGGTAATATTTTGTTTTGTTTTATTTACAAGTGCAGAGTTTTTAGCTCTGCTGTCCTCAACAAATACCAACCTGAGTTATTAACTGCCAATCCTAAAATACCCATGTAAACTTCAGAAGGACGTGATCTTTGTTTCTTATTGTAAACTCTTCTTTGTACTAATATTGCTGGTTGCTGTGTTCCACACCAGAGGTGGTAGCATTTTGGTGATAGGTAAGTGATTCTTGACTGTAAAAGTTGTAAAGGACTTTTTGATACATCTACGTGGAAAGCAGCCTATCTGTGCAAGATATGTATTGTTACATAGCATTTTCTGTTTAACTTTCTGAATTCCTTTTCCATTTCCTTGCATTTTTCAGGGCCAATCGCTTGTTCTGGAACTCGGTCCATCTGAAAACATATATGTTAGGAATACTTACTAGGTCAATAGTCTGGCTGAACAGTACTCTAGTGCTTTATAATTCTGTATTATAACCCCCTTTTGAAGTGTGTTCTCCTCTCACTTTGCTCATGCAGCAAAGCACAGTATTTTATAGGACTGAGAGTTGGCAGTATCTGCTGAGAACTGTTTTTTTCCCCTTGTAAGTTTAAGAGGAAAACTTAAGCGTGCCCAGGAACTTTGATTATAATGTGCTCTTACTGCAGATCTCTGACGGCTGTCCTGAGGCTGTTGGATACACATTCAGAAAAGGGTGAAGTGGTGGAACAAAATGATTATGAGAAAATCAAAGCATTTAAAGGCATTTGTAGGATGAACAGATGTTCAAACGTTCTTTTATTTGGTCTCCAGACATACTCCGAGACTTTGCTTTCATCCTGGTAATCGGTGCATTATGCTGTAATTTGTAAAAATGGCATTAAAAAAATTTTAACAGGGTCATATTGTGATCTACTGACTCTGTGTCATTAAGCCGTGAAGCTAAGGAATAGCAACTGGGGAAAGGGGTGAAATGTTGCAGAATGTACCGTGCTAGCACACATTACAAGAGATACTGTACTATAATTAACATAAAAATCAAATAAAAAATAAAAAGAGGTTTTAAAAAATTGCTGAGATTGTGCTAGAGGCTGACAAAATCCAGAAAATATTACATTCATGCTGGTGTCCAATATTTAATGCAGCATTGTGGGAGTGAAGGAGGTGCACAAAGTTGTGTTCAAGAGAGAACAGCCTTGTTTTTTAAACGTATTCTGTCTCTTTTTAGGATTTTATTTTGGTATCCATCTGTACCCATCCCAGTTTGGGCTGTTATCCTACCAGTTCCCTTAATATAATGAGGTCTCACACTGTGCAACGCAATGTTAATAATGCAGTAAGTGGCATCCTTCACTCGGAGTTAAGATTAAACCAGTGATGGTATATGCTCCAGTATTGAATAGGGATGTTAAATTGCATTTAATCAACTAATTGAGTAGTCAATGGAATTTCCATCGATTAGTCGATAAGGGGGGAAACTGCAGAGCCGCAGCGGGGTTGGCTCCCGGCCCTGGGAGCTAACCCTGCTGTGACTCTGCCTTTTAAATGTATTAAGAGCCTCTGAACGGCTCTTAATACATTTAAAAGGCAGAGCCAAGCAGCTTTTAATACATTTAAAAACAGAGGCGAAGCATCTGTGACCAGGTATGAGCTGGCTCCCCCAGCACCGGCTCCTGCTTTCCCCCCACCCCCTCCCCCGACCTTTGCTGCCTCTCTCTGACTTCACTAGTCGCTTACATCCCTCGTATTAAATGTCCTGTCTTCTAGATGTAACTTAAAAACCAAAGTCTTAGCTAATTGTGACCAGAGAAAATCCTGCAGTTCTTTTCACTAGAGTACAGGTACCTGGTATCCTGGCCAAATTCCAATATATATAACTAGAAGATCTACCCAGTGTTGCACAGGTCCTTAAATCAATTAATTTTGTGGCCGGGGGAGGGGGGGGGTTCATTTAAATCATTGCTCTGGGCTGGGGCTGAGGGGTTCAGTATGCAGTCTTCCCTGGAGTGAGAAGCACCTTTCCACAGCCACTGCCGATCCAGTGGGCATAGCCAGTAGGGGGTGCATGTCCCCTGACTGGGACAGGTCCAGGTTTGAATGCCCCCGATTCCCTAGCCAAAGTGAGGAATGGAGCAAACCGTGCACTTTCCCCTTGCTTCCTGATGAAGGGGAAGAGCCAGTAATGTTCCTTTACAAATTGGAGGGGGAGCTGCAGTCCCCCCACCCTCCCTAAAGGGCAGCTTGGAGGTGAGACACTCAGGGCTGGGGCAGTGCTGGGCGAGGGGAGGAGGGTGCCCCTAGCCAGCCCCTTCTGCCTGCCTAGTGATTCTGTCTCTTTTCTGTATAATTTTGCCTCCCCGTACACATCAAGGGGCAGCGGTGGAGGGGGTGAGCTTCAATACTTCCCACTTCTGTACAACCAAACCCTCACCCTGCTTTAAGTTATGGTAAGAGGAAGCTGCATACCAAATTTGATGGTCCTAGCTCTTAACGTTTAGGAGGAGTTATTGAACAAATAGATGGACAGACAAACTTGCTTGCTCACAGACAATCTCTCTCAAATATATAGTAGATTGTTTTGCCTACCTAGGTTCCCTGTAGAGTCTCTTTAGAGCATTTTTTTCTTCAACCCTTGCCTATGGTGTTCATTTAGTGCATCTAGGTGATAGCAGAAAAGAAATTCACAGTGCTGCATTATGGAGACTCTTGAGTAATGTATGTGTTCATTCCTTAGCATCAAGCACATTATGTGCACTTTAGTGTAGTAACAGTGAGCAATCATAGGGTGGCAGACTAAAAGTGAAAGTATAGCATTACAGGAATTTGTAAGGACACTGCAATGTCTTACAGTAGCCATGTGCCACTCCAGAGATGGCTGCATTTCAGTGATGGGAAGTCAGTCCCTATATTTACATTATGTAAAGAAATGTGGCATCTTGTGAAATGAAGGATGAAAGACACTGTTTTTATTAATAGTATTCTATAACACTTGTATTTGTTTTTGTTTATTTTTAAATAAAAAGCCTTTCAGTTCCCTGTTAGTTAAATGAGTTTAAGATCAGAAATCACAAAGACTATAATTACACTCAACATTTTCAAATAAATATAAACATAATATTCTAAGCTACTGAACATGGGAGAGGTAAAGTAGAGATTCCACTGTAGGAAAAATCTAGGTAAATATTAGTCTCTGTGGCACCAAGACACTGTAAAAATACCCCAGATGTAGCAAAATACTGGAAAATCAGCTCTTTGAATAATTGCCACATGTATTCCACTTCTGGTGTGCATATACCCCATGTGCGTACAATTGGATTCTTTTGAATAGTGGTATCCGTTTGAGTTGCACCTGCATCTCTACCATCCCACCCCTGGGTGGAGTGGGCCTAACCATCCTTCAGTTGTTCCCAGTGCCAGAGCTTCTCTGGGATGGCAGAATCTAAGTTTCCAGTATTCGAATCCTGTTGCTACTGTGAGGCAGCTATTCTTATCAATGAGGGTCACTCTAAATACTGCTTCTGGTAGTAGTACCTATGCCAGATCAGTACTCTATGTGTGGCTCTTTTTCTTGGAGGACACAAAAAGTGAGGAAATCCAACCTTAAAATATTCCTAGTGAAACACTCCATGAAGACCTTCTCTGAACCTGAGGGAAAGAAGACAACCAAACTGTTTCACTCTAGCCAGAAATGCTTCAGTAGGCTGCAGGCCTATCCTCACTACAGGGCTGGCTCTTTCCCAAGGAAAGCACAGTCTTCAACTACCAAGTCGGAAGGAGCATCTAAGCTCATTTCTGCCCAATCTTTGGAGGGAAGGCTTAGCAAAGAGCATTTCTCAGTGTGACAGCAGACACGGGTCTCTTTTCTTGAGACCTGGTAAATCAAAGCAAAATCCTACCATGTTTCTGTTCCAACTACTGTTTCTTAACTAAAAGGCAATTCAAGGCACAGATCAAGTTCTGTTGATGTATTGAACTTAGCTACTCACTGAACAACTACAGAGCCTTCTAAGGAGATTGTCCATACCTCTAACAGTGCCGACACATAGGTACCCCATTCCCAACCTACAGTACCCACCACTCTGCAATTGATGTGCTGGAGATTCTTCTGACTCTGACCTTTTCAATTCTGAAGAAATTTGTATACCAAGTGATTTAATGGTAACCCAACAACCCAAGTCACCATTGCTCTCTAACTAGCACCCAACCTCAAGCCAGTAAAGAATATTTCACAGATCCCAAGAACATATGAAAAATTGCCTTGACCTATGGAGGAAATAAACACCTTTTCTTCTTCTGCCTCTGACAAAGCAGGGAAATATCACTGATCTATTGCCACACTCCCCTCCCTGTGAGCCATGTTGATCTTTCAGGGAAATCAGGGGACGTATCTATAAATAAAGAGATTGAGTCTCTTAAAGTGAGCATCTTTTCTGGGTACCTCCTCCATGGCCTGCAGCCCCATATCCATGTAACTTGCATTTATGGCTATTCTGGGCTCTCTGCGGTGTGCAGCCCAGCTGAAAGAATACTTTTTTCTATTTTTCCTGCCCCAGAATCAAGTCTCTCTCTCCAAATAAATCATCTCCAGAGCATCGGGGCAAGACATTGAGCAGGATGTTCACAAGAAGTAGAGGATTAGCCCATTTCAGCAGCAATATCTTCTTCTTCATCTGATGAAGCTGTCACTCCCACTGTTCCGGCCCAACTAGATGACTACCGTCTCTCTCAGGAACTGTGATGGTGAATGGCCAAAACCCTGGAAATCCCATTAGAAAGAGTGTAGGAAAAGTGTCAAACTGTAAGAGATTCTGGGAGAATGGCAGTACCAATAAATGTGCCTGCTAAAGATCCATGGCAGAGTCTATCCCGAGTGGCATCTACTGAGAATGTCAATGTGTAGGCAACCACATCATTAACTGATAAGCCGGGTGTGGCAAAGCTCCAGCTATTCCCTGTGGGTCTTGCACTACTGGCAGATAGTGTTAGCCTCAGAGGCTCACTGTGGCCCTCCGCACGGCCTCTTTCTCTTCACTAGAGGCAGGAGCCACAGCCTACTGAGCCATACTCATCACAGGTTAGTTCATAAAATCACCTGTAGAGTCGTGATCTCCCTTCTTGAGGCAGATTTTGAGACGTTGGAAGAAACCTGGGCCCACCCACTACAGCAGGTTCCAACCCAGGGACCCTAAGTTAGCAGCAACAGGCGGGGTTGCTGCCATTCGCAATCTGGCAGCTTTTTCTCTGGTCCACTTTCCCAAACAGTCCCTCCCAGTATCTTTCCTTTGGTACCTACTTGTCAGTCCTCACCTCACATCCACACAGCACTTCCTCCTCCCTGTCCTTTGATCTTTTTCCTCACTCCTTGCCTGGGGGGGAGACCTTTTAAAGCAGCACCACAGGCCTTAATTAGCTGCAGGTGTCTGATTAGCCTGTGGCTTCTAGCAAATTCTAATTGACCCCAGGAACCTGCCTGATTATGCTGGACTTACCGCTTGGCCTTTTTCTACTCAGGAAAGAGAAAGCTGTTCACCCAAGCTCCAGTGTGACTGACCCAGACCAGCTGTCTGCTGCTCACTGGTGGAGGGAATACACACTGGCTTATCGGTCAATTTTGTCGACTACACGCACTCCCCAACCCTTGCTGCCTCTGTATCAGAAGCAGCAGGGGGAGGGGAGAAGTGGAAGCCAGGGCCCGAGAGGGAGCTGTGTTAAAAACCGGCTCTCCACAAGCACTGGATCCACTGCCTCCCCACACTCCTGCATTGGTGCCTCTGATAGAGATGCAGCAGCACAGAGGGTGGGGGGGGGGAGGCAGGCGGGAGCCAATACACACGGGGAGCCAGCTTTCAAGCCTACAAAGGCAGTGGAGGGGAGGGAGGCAGGACCTGATGCTGCAGGGAGCCAGCTTAAAAGCTGTTTCCCCCCAGCACCAGCTCCTCTGTGCCGCTTGCCCTCCTCAGAGGCAGCAGGGTGGGGGCAGGGGAGGCTGCCATGAAGCAGCCTCTGTCTGCGATGGTCTGGGCTGGCCACAGACAGAGGCTGCTCTGATCCCCTATGGACGGGGCTGCTGCTAAGGAGCCAGGGGCTGCTACCACTCCATGGTTTTTAAACTGACTCCACTTGTGGACCAGCTCCTGCCTGCCATCTCACACTGCTGCCTCTGTAGGAGAGGCAGCAGCGTGGTGTGGCAGGATCTCCCGAGGAGTGGGGTCGGAGCACACTGGCTGCCAGCCCCACCTCCAGGGACTATCGAATAGTCATGTAACTGCTAAAATTTCATGCGGTTACACGAGTATTGAATTACATGCTGTCTAACATCTACATCAGAATAGAGAGAGAGAGTGCTGCTAGATTCCCAAGAGATACAGGTGCTGCTAGGTTCCGTCAAAGGGGTTGAATATTTCTGTAATTGACCTGGATTTTAGGTTGTGGCAGTTCATGAGCGGTCTAAACAGCATGGACCCCCCAGAATAACACCACAGGACAAGAATGCAATTAGCCAATTTCTCTGCCAGTTTGCAGATGCATTTATCAAACTACCAAGCATGCCTGGATAAATACAACTTCCTAAATTGGGACAGGGTATCACAGTGTGTAGAAAAGCTCCTTTGGGAACGCAGAGAGAAGCTGAAGTTTCTAGTAGTTGAGAAGTAATTAGTGGTCTATATCTGCCTGAAAGCTGATCCTGAGATATAGCAGCATGTTCCAAGGCAGCCTCAATCCAGAGGGGTAGAGCTTCACAGTTGCAGTCTTCTGTAAGATCAGAAGATGTCCTAATGGTCATCAGGGAGCTGTGAAGGCTCTTACTTTTTTAGTACAAAAGCTGAGGATGCCCTGAACAATTTCAAGGACTCAAGAGGCCACTGTACTGTCTGGGGTTTTATACACTGCCCCAAGGAGAAAGCAGTGCATACACTGCCTCTCTCTAGAGTAGTTTTCAGGCCTTTCTTCCATTACTGTAGCGAGATCATCAGAGTTGCTGAGGAAGTCAGAGATTCCAGAGCAAGAGACCTTCCTACCCCTTTCTCTTCTGCCACATACCCTTGATTGGCCTCATGTCAGCAGGTCTGATGACATAAATGAGCTGTCTAGAAAAGCTGGATCTTTTTCTTCCTTGTGGCAACTGCCTTTTTGAGTATTTGGGATGTGGGTGGATATGGATTTGGATGACCTTGGAGTTGTTGCATCCCAAAGATTATAGATGAGAAATATTCTAGCTAACTCGAGTACCAGAGTCAAAGAGAAATCTGCTCTTCCAGGAATCAGTCCATCTCTTGCATTGGTGCATTTATCATCATGTCACATTAGTGCCTCTGCATCTTCCAGACTTACAGAACACCCTAGTGCAGCATTTCTCAAACTGTGGGTCGCGAGCAACTTAGAGGGGAGTCGCAGCTAGATTCAGTTTTTTACTTGCAACCCCTCTCCCCCGGGCCGCGAAGAGCGGCAGGGTGGCAGAAGGCCGCCGCTGGCAAGCCACACAGCGTGGCTGAGCCATGGGACTCCAGGAGCGTGGCTCAGCTGCAGGAGGAGGCAAGGCAGCGGGAGAGTGAGGCCAGCGCAGGAGCGGACGTGAGAGGGGCCGGCCGGGGCACGGTTGCCGGGCGACCGAACGCTTCCCCAGCTGGGAGAGGGCGGGGTCCCTCAGGCAGCAGGTTGGGGGATTGGGTCAGGGCAGAGGACCTGGAGGTAAATAAGGGCACGTGGAGGTCAGAGGAGGAGGCAGAGTAGAGGAGAGAAAAAAACAAAAAAACCAAGGGACGTGGAGCGGAAAAGAGGCACAGAGGAGAAAGAGATGGGGGGAAGGAGCCTGCAGGGGGGAAGGGCCTTGAGGACCGCAAACACCTTGAAGGAACCCCAGGAGGGCAAGGAGTCTGGTGAGAAGGGGGGAAGAAGTGACCCAGGGCAGTGAGGGGGAGGGGTCACACAAATTCATTTAGCATTTCAGGGGATCGTGGTATCTCAAAGTTTGAGAACCCCTGCCCTAGTGGATCAGCTCAATAGACAGTACTCAATCACAAGCAGTCTGCCAAGGATTCTGTACTACAGAGCATCTTCTGCGAGTGGAAATACTCCAGAACAAGCTGTCTGCTATCAACCAGAGCCAAATGCTTTACTTCAGAGGGGGATCAAATCTAGGCTGTCTGTCAGACCCCTCTATCCCTTGAACATCAGTACTTATGAATGCTTTCCCATGTATTTGGCTGATGCCAGTGGGCCTAAGAAAACTCAGATAGAAGGTAGCCTCATTGATTATGATAGCCTCAGCATGGCCTACGCAGTTCTTATATATGGTTCTTATGAACCTGTCAACACTGACCTCTGATCATGTTCTAGTTCAAAACAACATGATTGCTCAGAATGGGAGACAGATTCTGCTCCTGGGTCTGTTATTGCACTTGAAAGCCAGGAAGCTGGCTGGCTAATCTGCACAGACAGACCGTCTTTTACTGAAATCTGTAACTTTTTGGCTTGTTGCAGATCAGACTCCACTAGAGTGACTTGTGAAGTAAAACGGAAACAGTTCTTCATTTGAGCACTACAAAAAAACATACCTCTCTGAGAAACCTGTATAGCAGCTATCCTGGAATATCTGTTAGCCCTACACCACTCTGAGCTATTTATTAGTGTGGTAATAGTCCAATTATCTCCTTTTCTGCTAATCACCCTCCTATCACAGGCCACAGAGTTTTCTCATACCCAACAGTTGCTAGATTCCTCAGGCACTCATTTATGACTTCCCTTCAGTCAGAAACACCCTATCTTTCTGGGACTTCAGTGCTGTGTTATCAGGCTTTTTGGGTCCTCCTTCCAACATCTAGCAACCTTTACACTATACCATATTATGACATTTTCTCTGGGTATTCAGCTCTATGGGTAATCTTGCTGCCTTAGCAAGAGAGATTTGTTGATATTAAACTGAATGATACTTCCCTGTCACCCCAGTTTGTTAGCCATCCAAACTAACACCCTAGGAATCTGTTGGCCCTCTTTGCCTCACAGGTACTCCCTCAACCTCAAATCTCCCTCATCCTCAAATCTCCTGGAAGACTGTTCTTCTGCAGTAGTGAGTCCCTCTCACAGAAATGACCAAGTCGGCTGTCTCCAAAGAGTCATAAAAAACAACAATGGTCCTTAGCATCGTAGGGTGCGTTTACACTGCACCCGTAGCTCCAAATAAGTGACACAATTTGAGCTACACAAATTGTGTACCTTATTTCAAGTCAATTTCAAAATAGCCTATTTTGTAATTTGGTGCTGTCTACACAGTGTCAAATTATGAAATAACCCACTATTCTGAAACATCCCTTACTCCTCGTGGAATGAGGTTTACAGGCACTCTGGTATCCCAAAATAGCGCTGCAGTGTAGACGTAGCCTTAGAGACTAACAAAATATATAAATAGTATCATGAGCTTTTGTGGGCACAACCCACTTCTTCAGATGACAAATATTTGAAGAAGCAGGTTGTGCCCATGAAAGGTCATGATACTATTTATATATTTTTGTTAGTCTCTACGTTGCTGTAGGACCATTGTTATTGTTTAAGTTTTTTTAGTTACAGACTAACACAGCTACCCCTTTGAGACTTCCAAAGAGGCAGAATACACACTAGCCTGTTGGCTCAGAAGTGAATTGACACTTTACATATCACAGTGCCATGAACTTAGAGTAAAACCAAGAATACATTTATTAATATAGTTCAGAAATGTAAGTGATACTAAGCAAAGATAATCAAAACAGATGGTTACAAATACAACAAAAGTATAACCTGCTTTCTGGGAGTAAAGCTTAATTTAGGCTGCAATCCTTATCTTAGCCAGTTTCTCAGCTAAAGCTTCCTAACAGTGTCACAACCCTCAACCCCAGTCAGGCCAGGATTCAGCTTTCATTGATGCAAGAACTTCTGTTCTTTGGATCCTCACTGATGGATAACCACCGTGTCTCCCCACCCCTGTAGTCTAGTTAACCTTTGAAATGTATTCTTTTGATGCACTACCCCTTTCCCCCCTCCCCAACAAAGTTCTCCCCTGCTGCTGGTGTGCAGATGCTGTGTTATGGATGCTGTTTTCTCATCCTTCTGCTAGTTTGTTCTTTCTGTGAATTTGCTATGCAAATGAAACTTGCTTTGTGCTGACTTGCACAATTCTCAGTTTGTGCCAGAGGTCTAGGTAGACAAGTAAATCAGCATTCCTTCATGTAAGAAAACTTTATTTATCCCCTCTGCCTGGATTGTTTGGTTTAAACATCTTTTCAGCATACACATACAACTTTTCAATTGTTACCCAGACATACATCACACAATGATTATGCTAACCAGCATGACAGACATACATTTTCCTTTGATAGCTTACATAGCATTCTTTATAAAGACCACAACGGTAATGTAGTAGGTGCAGTGAGTTTGTCAGGCCTGATAGGAGTTGCTATTATATGACAGTGAAATTATCACTAGTGGGTATTGAGGGGATTTTAGGCTCACATACACTTGTCTATGAAGATTGCCTTTTTAGTAGCTATAAATTCAGCTTGACAAATAGGAAAGATCTAAGCCCTCATAGTGGGGCTGCCTTTGTAGTCCAAAGGACATGACACTTAGACCTTCGCCAAAATGTTGGAACTGAGTAGACCATCTTAAGGTTTTCTTTGTTGTGCCTCATTGTAATAAGGGAGAAGTTAAACTCCAGACTTTTGATATCATCAGAGCTCTCTCCTGCTATCTGAACAGGACAAAATCCTCCAGAACTTCTCCCAGTCTGTTCCTAGCGTTTGCTGATAGGGTGGAAGGTTAACCTGTATCTACCAAAGACTGTCCAAATGACTCTTAGATCCATCTCTGCAGATGAGAGCCTGTTTCATTGGGGCCCAGACAGCTTCTGCAGCTTCGTTAAAAGGAATTCCAGTTTCTTAGATATGTAGTGCAAGTTATCTGGAGTTCAACCCCCACTTTTACCCAGTATGACTGTTTAGTGGAGTCTGCAACCCCAATGCCTGCTTTGGTAGAGCTGTCCTTGATCATTGTTTATTCTGAGCACATACCTCCTGACTAGATCATTGCTTGTGAGTCACCAGAAGTGGAATACATGTGGACAGTCACTCAGAGAAGAAAGAGTAGTGACTTACTCTACAGTAATTTCAAGATATGCTCTCCATGCATACTCAGTGATCCACCCTTCTTCCCCACTATTACTGAGTCCCACAACACCTGGCTTCCAAGGAACTGAGGGATAGTTGGGCTGCTCTGCTCTCTGTGCCCTTTGGTGGGGTTGAAACAGAGGTCATTCAGGGCACAGGCACTGCTCCAATAGACGCTGCTGGCCAAAACAACCTGATTTTGCACTCCTGGGGTGAGGTGACTACATGCCAGAAGTGGAATACATGGAGACAAGGTATCTCAAGGAATTGCAGTTACTGAAGAATTAAGTAACAGTTCTTTCTTCTTTTACTCATCAGAGACTTGAGCTTGAGGTTCTGTTTCCTTGACCTGATTTAAAGATATCACATGTATTCAAAGTGAAAGTGTCAGTACAAGAAAGCTCTGTTTCAACTATTTGTGAAACCATTGTCTTTTGGAAAGGAAATAGATTTCAATCTTCAGGTCGAAGTATAAGACCTCTGCTAAAAGGCAAGCAGTTTACATCAGGACCCTGTTTAAGATGTGTATATTCTCTATTATCCAAAGCATAAAGATCCTCTTATAAAAGACGCTGTAGTAATGGTCCAGTGGTGTGTAACCTGGTTTGAACCAAATGCTTGCTGGACCTACTTGGTCACTTCCTCTTGAAGCTGAGTTAGGCATGTGAGAGACCTGAAAACATCCATCTAAATGGCAGTCTGCCTGTACATTTCCAACAGTGTCACATCTAAAAATAATGCATGTCCTTAGTCTGCTTTTTTTTGGAGGAGGGGTGGGAAATTGGTGGGTGCTATCAATTTTCATGAAACTTCATCTTTAGCACACCAGTAGTCAGGTACTGGGGTGTCAGTTTCACGTGGCATTGAGCCTGTAAATGAATTTTGAGTTATTTTGATTCCACCTTTTCCCCAGAGTGAGACAGTCCAAGAGAGGTTGTCACGTTTAATCAGTAGGATGTTGGGGTTATGTCTGATTTTTTTGAGGCGGGGCTTTACACAGTGAAATGAGAGTGGAAGTGCAAGGGGATCAAGATGCATGCTGATGTGTCATACTGCTCTAATGCTTTTGAGCTAAAAAGTCTCAGCGGGGGAGCCATGTTGGTCTGTAACTTAAAAACGAGTTGTCCTGGGGCACCTCAGCAACTAACACAAATACGTATATAGTATCATGAGCTTTTGTGGGTAAAATCTACTTTGTCAGATGAGCTTGAGTGGAGCAAGCTCATCTGAAGAAGTGGGTTTTGCCCACAAAAGCTCATGATGCTTATATGTGTGTGTGTTAGTCTCTAAGGGGCAACATGACTATTCTTTTGAGCTAAACATTTCCAGAGCCAAAATGCTGAGATGTCGCGATGATAGGGGGGTGCTATGCTAATCTATGTGGGTCTAGGATGCAACTGTTTTTGGTCTCTTTGTCCATATTTTATATCTTAGCCCTTCTTGCCTATCATTAACAAACAGGAATGGATGACTGAGCTGCAATTTGACGTTACGTTCCCATGTCACAGCTGTACTGAGCTGTCACAATTGTCTCTGAACATCCCAGTTGGGATGATGGAGAAGTTCCGATCAGGGGACATGTTCATTCCCTCAGCTTGTGTACATCTGTGGGTACTGTGTATTGAACTTAGCTAATGTTTGTCTAATTAGATCAGAAGCCACATCCTGGGGATTATTCTGTGTAATGCACCTATCCATCTCCAAGCTAATGGAGCCCATGTTGCCATCTCGTCATTTCTCTATTCAGTTTCTTCTTTATCTCTCTAACATGATTAGAAAACGGTGAAGAGTTTATTTAAAATGAATGGGAAAATGATTAAACTCCCTAGACAATAATAACTCAGTCCAATGGGACCTGCACTGCTCTGTGGATGTACCTGGATGCTCTCTGAAGAAGCTCCTTATGCAGTTTTGCAAGGTGTCCTTTTGCAAGGCTTTTGAATACTGGACTAAAGGGGAGATCTGATTGGAACGCTTCACCCGCTACCCTTTTCTTTGTTGTAGGTGATGGGTGTGGGAAAGCGTCTGTTAATTACACTGCTTATTGCACACACACACACACACACACACACTCTCTCTCTCTCTCTCTGCAACTTCCTGTAAGGGTAAGGTATCAAAGGAAAAGAAATGACTAATCAGATTCCTAATATTGGAATGATGATGTTAAATTAACAAGGCTGTTTGTTCATGTTTTATACAGTGTCATAGGTGTGTAGTATGATACTGCACAACAAATTAAAACTACCAGTCCTACAGAACTCAGTGAGAGCTGAGGGTACTCTATAATTCATAGAAATGAGGCCTAAATTAGCCAAAGGAAAGTGAAGAGTAAGAAACACAAGGGTGGGCTGTATGGGAAGGATGGAAATTACAGTGAAGGATCACGAGACACATTTTGTCATACAAGTATCCTGACTCCTTTTTAAAAAATAATCTTTGTATGATTTAAGATTAGTTTAAGCTGTTGATAAATGTGCTATGAAAGAATTAGACAGCAGAGAGTCCACATCATGTTAGTGAGCAGGAAGGTGGAGGTCAGCTTTGGGAGGTGGGGCAAAAGAATTAAGTATTCAGGATGGATTTGAAGGGATGTTTATTTGGGAGAGTGTCAGTGTGTTTCATGTGATTGTTATTAAGCAAAAGAGAATTATTCTGTTAAAAATGTTCTCTCACTTCACAGGAGGTGTAAGTGGTTTTCAGCTGCTATTAAGATGATTTTGCATCTTTCTGTCTTCCCTAAAATGGTGCAGTCCAGAAACTGTATCAAGGGAAAAGAATCTTTATGAGAGGAAGGAATTGCAGGGTGCTACATACCTCAGTTGTTGCAATGGCCTTTTACACTTCAGAGATTTGATCTCTGTTATCACCTATCTTAACAAGTGAATAATTTGGACTCGGTCTAGTGCCATCCTCCCCCCCCCCCCTCCCCGAACTACCAATTGCCAAAGCACAGCATGACTGGCAGTCTGAGGCAGAATGATGACTTGCTAAGTGATTGTGCAGGTCAGGGATGAGGTACACTAGCAGAGTTGATAAATGAGGATGGTGCAAGTGTAGACGGAGATGGATTTGGGGCCGAAGACTTAAATAACAGAGGTAACTGCAGTGTAGGATTGAAATACTTTGGCTGAGCTGTGTAGAAAAATCTTTGAGAGCATCTGACTTTGCTCTGGCTGGTTCTAGCCAGGACTATTTATCCTTTTTTATGAGCACCAAAAATTTTGAAAGTTTCAGAAAATTATTCTGCTTACACACATACACATACAAGCTCATATATATCTAATAAACTAATGCCATTTTTATAACACATATTAGACACAAACATTTAAGCAGCAGGACAGGTTCCTTTAATGTGAAAAATGCCTTTAAACACAATTTATGTGATTAGACTTGAAAGACCTCACGGCATGTCTTCACTCTCTCAGTGTTTTTACAGATTCTTCCACTGTAGTATGTAGAGGCTGATAATATTTTGCCCTTTATAGCACTTTCCATCCAAGGAACTAGGAAGTATTTTAAAAACCTTATATGAATTTAACTTCACAAAACCCATGTTCTGCAGGTAAGTCTACCCTCATTGTAGGGATGATGAAATGGAGGCAAAGACTCAAGTTAGTGAGTGAGTGAACTGAGTTAGTTCCCCAACGTTACCACAGGTCAGGAGTGAATTTGGGAGTGAGTCTTCTGACCGAATTCCATGATTCTCCCTCCTTTTTGCAGTGGTCTCTTCATTTCCCTGTCACACTCAAGCCCAAGTTTTTACCAAACTTAAGGGTTGTTCCTACTGATTCCTTCAAAGCATTTTTTCTTTCTTTCCAGAGATGAAAGTAGAAGCAAATTGAAGTGCCATCCCTTTCGCTGGGATGCTGCATAAAGGATCTGTCCATTTATGCTCAGTTCTTGTCTGGTTTTATAGGCAGATGAGGAGATGAATTCTTTTATTGGAGGCCATGCTCCCTAACAAAGGAGACTTGTTGGGAGAACATCACTTGCATCACGTTACTAAAATGGGTACAAGGGATGTCACAATAGCTTTGTCCAGAATCATTTACTTCAAATGCTAACATAACATGCTCTTTCCAAAAGCAACAAAACCCTGCAATTTGTACATAAAGCTTGCTAATTTACAACATTTGTTTTGCTGGTTAGTTTTCTCCTTAATTGGAAATTTTAATTACTACATGCTGTGTATTAAGAAGCTGTGACTGGCAGTTCAGAATTGCAGAGGATCAACTGTCTCTACAGGGCAGCCACACAGCAGGGATTAGCTCGCACTCTTCTGCCTGCAGGTATATTTTCCTTGCTCAGCCAGGTCATCAGAAACATTCTGCTCAATCGACAAGGAGTCCTGTGGCACCTTATAGACTAACAGATGTATTGGAGCATAAGCTTTCGTGGGCAAAGACCCACTTTGTCAGATGCATGTAGTCCTTGTCGTTTTTGCAGATCCAGCCGAACACGGCTACCCCTCTGATACTATTCTGCTCAATAACGTGCATCTTCCTGATTGGCCCTTGTTGCTTCCAAGGTGATTGGGTTTTTCTTTCCATTTTAAATGAAACGTATAGAAATCTGCAGGTTGGAAAGCCAGGTTTCAGAACTGAAGGGTAGATGAGGGAAGAGTTGATTTCACCCTGGCTCTGGACCAGCCTTCTGTTTGTCTGATTAATGCTGTTGTGTTTTACCGCCAAGTAGGATGGGACTCCTTTCCTGTCTTTAAGTCTTGTACAACATTGGCAGTTTACTGCAGTTCCAGTTTTCTGTCTTGCCTGGCAGCTTAGAACAGTTGCATGGGGACTTCTCTATGATCTCCTGATGTCAGCCATCAGTAATGCACTGTGCACAGCACATCACATGCATGTGGGTTGTAACATCCTTTGAGAATAGATGTGCTTCCGCTTTCCCTCCTTCTGTTTCAATGCAGATTCACAGGAAGGTAAGAACTGCAAAGAATTTCAGATCAGTGGTCCATCTAGTCCTGTATCTGGTCTCTTTCAGCACAACCAGTGTCAGATGCTTCCATGAAAGGTACAAAAAAAATCCTATCATGGAAAAGTATGGAATAAACCTTCCCCTTGGGGAAGTGTCTGTCAAAATCCAATCAATTGTTGATTTACGTAGTCCTGATGCTTGAGGATTCATGTCTTTTGTATTTTTATCCTAGCTAATATAACTGTGGATGTTCTCATTACCCATACAAATATCTAGTCCTTTAAAAAAAACTTGCTACACACGGAGACTCAAAAATATTTAAAGGTTAATTATGTACCTGTGTAAATGCATCCCTTTTTTACATTTATTGCCTTTCTGTTTCATAATCCCTGTATTATGAGAGAGTAAATAGGAACATCTGATTTGCCGCCTTCATACCATTCATTATTTTGTTTACCTTTATTATATCCTCTCTTACTCATCTCCTTTCTGAACATTGCAAATGTTTTCACTTGTCCTCAATATGGAAGTTTGTTCCTCTAATAATTTTCAATCAAATTGTCTCTTTAAAAATAGGATGGCTAGAACAGAGCACCATACTTAAGAGTAAAGGGATGTACCACTAATTATAAATGGCACTATAATATTTGGCTATCATCTATCCATCCCCCATGCATCATAATATTTTGTTTATCTTTTTGGACTCCTCCAGTAGATTGATCATGCTTTGTTGAGCTGCCAACAGTGAGACCCAGATCTTTCATCCTGAGTTATTACACTTAATTTAGAACTTGTAGTTTGTTTGACTATTCCAAATTATTCTTTCTATGTGATTAACTTACCTTTGTCCACACTGAATTTTATGTTCCCTACCTTAGCCCATTCACCTTGCTCGTTCCTCCTCATCTTCTCGGCCACAATTAGATTTGTGTCCTCTGCAACTTTTACCACATTACTGTTCTGCACTACAGATCTTTAATACAGTAAGCAATACCAGTGCTAGGATGGACCGTTAGAGCATCGGAGTGTTAATCTTTTGTCACGTTGAAACTAGGCCATTTATTCCTGCCCTTTATCTTCTCTCTTAGCCAGTCAATCTATGACATGACAATACCTTTCACCCTGTGACCACTTATTTTGATCCTGTTAAGGAGCGACTTGTGAGGGACTTGTCAAATGCTACTTGAAAGCCCAAATTGTCAGGTGGTCCTCGGTTGTCCATTATTTTCTAGCTATGCTGTAAGAATATCAGTAGACTAGAGGGACACAATTTTCCTTTCAGAAGCTTTGCCCATTTGGTGCTCATTATACTATGTTCGTGTAAGTTTTCTATTTTTAATTATTGCTTCAACCAATTTACCTGGCACTGAAATAAAACTCACTGGTCTGTAATTCAGAGGATCATCCATAGCTCTGTTTTAAAAGATAGGCACAATATTTGCTACCCTCCTATTTGCCAGTAGAGTAGCTGATTTTAATGAAAGTGCATATTTTTGTTAGCAGCAAGTCCTTTAGTCTCTTGGATATAGACCATCGCGTCTTATTGACTTGTTGCTCTCCTAATTTTTTAGAATTTTTGACACCTCGGACTCTGACAGTATATTGTCTTGATTACCTGAAACAATAGGTCTTGGGTCGCTATGTTGCCAACATCCTCTGTAGTGACGACTTCAGTAATAAAATTAGTTATCCTTTCCATAATTTCCATATCCTCTTTAATTGCTGCGTTTATACCCTTGTGATCCAGCTGATCCACCCATTGTTGCAGGCTTCCTGTTGCTGACCAATTTCAATTATTTTTTTGCTATTTGTTTTTATGTCTTTAGCTACCTATTTCTCAAATTCACCCTTCCCCCTCCTAATTTCCATTTTACATTTTGCCTGACAATTTATACGCCTTTCCATTGCCTTTAATAGGATTGTATTCCATTTCAGAAGGACACTTAGGGCTCATCTAGATTACGCTGAAGTTTCAAAAGAGGATATGCAAATTCCTCAAAAAATGAGGTTTACACAGCTTTTCGAAAAGGGGGGGTTGCTGAAAAACCGCATCTCGACTACTTTCACTTTTGAAAGCTCTGCTCTGCTTTCGAATGTGAGATCGGAAGAAGATATGCAAATTCCCACTGAATTTGCATATCCTCTTTCGAAATTTCAGTGTAGTCTAGATGAGCCCTTATTTGGCTCTAATAAACCCTTGAAACTTGATACTGGTTTCTCTTTTTCCCTTGCTTTCCTACTATCCTTGTCCATGTAGGGCAATGCCGTGCATTCTGCTACTCCCTATGGCTTGCTTCAATAGTCTCCATACTGAGTTAAACCACAATTGAAAAGAAAATTGATACTTAAATGTTGATGTTAGGAGTGCTCTAATGTACATGCCTCATGGCTCCTGCTGGTAAATTCTCCGTCTGATGTAGGTGTTTGGAGTTCTGCATCATTCTGAATGCATAAAAATCAAATCCAGGTAAGCCATGTGGCATTGTGGAACAGAAGAATCCCCTCACTGATCATTAAAACACAGCCACACCTGGAGTAAAAAATGGCCATCATGCTATAATGCCCAGCAACACTGCACCATGCTTTGCTCGTTGAAATTGCAGGGGGAACTTTAAGAATGTAGAAACAATGAGTAGTTCTGTGCCACCTTAGAGACTAACAAATATATGTTTCCTCCGTGGGTTTTGCTAACAAAAGCTCATGATACTAAATATACAGATATATATTTGTTAGTCTCTCAGGTGCCTCAGGATTACTTGTTGTTTTTAAAGTTACAGACTAACATGGTTACCCCTCTGAGACTTAAGAATGTAGACTGCAAGATAGCTGAATTGAACTGCAGTTGTATCTGTCTACCTAGATCATGGGTTCCCAAACTGGGGGGCGTGCATGAAGAAATTCCGGGGGGGGGGGCGCGAGGTGACCCAGACCCCACCTTAATCCCCCCCTAAGTTTTGCTGCTATTTTTGTTTTTCAGCCTCAGTCAGTTCCTTTTTTTTGCTCAACAAGTTTTGCTGCTATGGGGGGGGGGGGGACATGAGGATTTCTCAAAAATCAAAAAGGGGGTGTGATGCTGAAAAGTTTGGGAACCACTGAGCTAGATACTTATGTGGCCCTCATCACCAGAGTATCTGAGTGCCTCAAAATCATTACTGGATACTATCCTGACAACACTCCTGTGCAGGAGGGAAGCATTATTCCCACTTTACAGAGTGGGAAAAGAATCACAGGTTGGAGGAAGTGACTTGTTCAAAGTCCTGCAGAGAGTCTCTGGCTGCCATGGAACATGAACCTAGGTTTCCCAAGTCCTGTCCACTGCCTTATCCTCTGAACCATCCTCCTCCTGAGGGGTGGAATTTTGTATGACACAAATGCTAATTCCCACCGTGTCTTGAAGGTACCCTAAGATTTTAAATGTGCCCAAGCAAAGCTCCATTTAATCCTACATCTGGAAGTTGACATGTGGTATCTTCAACCAAGCATCATGATTTCTGAATCAGATGGAAGAATGCCACCTATTGTGACCTGAATAGCACTCCTAGCCACACTCTGGGTTTTCTATGGCTTACCATGCAAGTAACATCCCTTGCCATTTCAGTGTTGTCCCTCTCATTAACTACAACCCTAAACCCAAGCATCCCCAAACTTTGGGGTGACTGGAATCTGATTCCCATTCCGGGCCTTTCATCTCTGCTCTCTTTATTAGCAAGCCTACATCAAAACTTCCCTGGTCATTTTTGAAGTGGGGGGAGGGAGTTGCAACTTGGATCTGGATCCACATTGTACAGCTAAGCTGCATGAAGTTTTGTTGATTTGGGCGAATGCCTTCTCGGGATTTGTATGAGACCCTCAGACTTATTTTCACACGAATTCCAAGCTGGGATTTTCCCTGACGTGATGCCTACAGCCTCCATTTTAATGTCCTCATTAGTGTTTTAAAAGCAAATAAATGCCCTTACCAGTTCCACTCATGCCTTCCTTTTTTACTGACAGATTATTAAGTATATAATAAATCCAACAGCTGATGCCACAAGAAGCTACTGGATTTAAGCCTGTCTGAACATGTAGCTATTAAGACGGCTCCTGTCCTTTTGGGTAACAAATGATTCTTGGTTATTATAGAGAGATGCACAACTTCACCTTCGCACAGAGTGTTACTCAAGAGAATCCCCGGCGGAAGGTGTTTGCTGCTGCTTGAGCCCTGGGAAATACTCTTCACCATTAGCCCTATTGCACTTGTTCTCTTTCTCTCTCTCTTTTTTTTAAGTGAACCCAAAGAGCAGGAAAATGTATCTTCCCAGCCATGCAAGCAGGAATTAGCCTGACTGTACTTTACACATAAACTAACAAATGAGGGGAGAATCTGAGCAGCCCCAGGGGACCTGAATTTGTTTGCCACTGGGCCGTTCTATCTGCAGCTGGCATCGATGGAAACCTGAGTGCTCCATTAAAGCTCAGCAGCTTCTGTTCGCTGGGATGCAGGGCAAACAGAGCCAGCCTGTTCTGCAGACAGACTGATGGCCTTTATCTTCCCCCACCTGGCTCGCGATGGGAAATGATGAGACTGAAACAAAAAGCTTGAATTGAGGACTCCTGGCTCGGCCCCTGCACCTGTTGTACTGGTGAGAAGTGGAGACACAAGGTTGCTTTTCACGGGCCGAGCGGTGGGAAATTGGTTGAGAGCAATGTATTAAGCCTGGGTCAGGGCTAACCTTTGGGTACAGATGGGGATGAACGTGCACAGCTCTTTCCCCATCCCTGGCTGATGATCAGAAGTTAGAGAGCCCTGAGTGTCTACATTGTAGAATCCTGGGAATGTCTGGTCTGGTTACAAACATGGAGGACACAGGGGCAGTAATCTATGCTGCCCCCACCCCTTCAGCTAGGTCCCTGGATTAATTCCTTTGAAAATCTTAAACAAAAGAAACGGAATTAATTCTCTTCCCTCCCGCTCCATGCACTCTTTTGTAGTTAAGATTGTCATTAAAACGAACAGACCTGTTCTGTCAGCAAGACAGGTGACTGTTCATTGCCTTAGCAGTTTCTTTAACCCTCTAGCTGTCAAAGAGAAAGGAGCTATATAGGTTTGGAGCAGGGAGCTGCTAATTATTGGAATTGTCGAGGAGCCTGAATAAACCAAATAAATGACTACATTTTAGAAGTGAGAGGCTTTGAATTTATCCTTGTATATAAGTAATATTCCAGCAATTTGCTTGTCTGTGTGTTATCTACATGAAGTTCCTTAAGACCATGTGATATCAGAGTGCTAAAGCAAACCCAAGACATTATTAATATTAATATTATGATTGCAAATCAAGGGTAAATGGTCTTGCAAAAGGCCTTCAACCCCTAAGAATCTAGGCCCAGGAGGAGTTTGCTGGCAAATATTCAGACTATCCAAATTATAGATCTGTTGGTTCTGATGGGCTAAGGTCCCTCTCTCAGTAGAATAAAATTAAGGGTCTTGTGAGTTTAAAATTCAAATATTAGTCTTATGTTGTATATCTATTAGGGTAAAGGAGGTGACTGGCTTGGGGAGAACCTGATGTAGCAAGAATTCATCTGCAGTCACATCTGTGTTCTGCTCACCTTTGCTCCATGTGCTGGGTGTATAATTGAAAGTTTAGCACATGGGACAGCCAGTGAGTTGCAGTGACTTGGATACCTCAAGACCATGCTTTATACACTGACCAAGTGATATTATTTAATGGTCATTTGCCACCTTCGAGTATGAAAGTGGCAAACGACCATCTCTCTCTTCTCTTTGCCATCCATCAGCACAATGGGCTGGGTCATATGTGGGCTGTTTTAAAGCAACCCTCGATTTCGGGGATATCCTGCAGACTTGTGTGTAATCCTTTTGTCCTCTGCGATCATGGCTGAGTTACCAGAGTACTTCATGTGTAAACAGAGGCTGTCTCCTTTGAAACCTGCCTCTTCCAGTGGAGTTTCTAGTCATGGCGAGTGATCTCCCAATAACAGTCAGGGCAGTGATTTGTTGAGTTTGAGCTCATGACAGCTAGGGATGTTAGATGTCAATTAATTTAATAATTGTGTAACTACATCAAATATTAGTGGTTACACAATTATTTGATAGTCCCCAGGGACAGGGCCAGCAGCCAGTGCACTCCCAGGCCCACTCCCAGGGAGCCCTCTGCCACCCTGTGCTGTTACCTCTATATCAGAAGCAGCAGTTTGGGGTGGCAGGTGGGAGCTTGCTTCCCGTGCAGACAGACTCCTGCTTGCCACCCTGTGCTGCTGCCTCTGATAGAGAGGCAGCAGAGTGGGATGGCAGTAGCCTCTGTCTCTGGGGGGCCCGAGCTCCCTGCAGACAGAAGCTGCTTCAGCAACCCACGGAGCAGACTCTGTCCACTGGGGGCCCAAGCGCCTTCGTGGACAGGGACTGTGCTAGCATCCCACGGAACAGCCTCTGTTCACAGCAGCCTCCTCTGCTCCCACCCCCTTGTGCTGCTGCGCCTGATAGGGAGGCAGCAGCACAGGGGAGCCAGCCAATACATTCAGGAAGCCAGTATGAAAGCTGGCTTTCCTCATGTACTGGCTCCCGCCTGCCCCCCTCATCCTCTGTGCTTAAAAGCTGGCTCCCCACGGGCACCATCTCCTGTCTCCCCCTCCCTTTGCTGCCTCTAATATAGAGGCAGCAAAGGTGGGGGGAGTGCATGTAGTCGACAGGATTAACCAAAAAGCCCAGGCTTATCGGTTATTCATGTAGTCAACTACACATTGACATCCCTAATGACAACTGGGGGGCTGGACAGTTTCAATGTAGAACCTGCGATTTTGGGGCTCACTCCCATAACAAGTCACACTGTCTCTGAATCGCTTGACCTTTAGCAAGTGGAACAAGAGAGGAGCTTTAAGACATTTGACATCCATGGAATTCCCCACTGGCCCCCAATCAGCTTAATGGAAGCAGAGCAGGAATGTCCTAGCTTTCTGTAGGTAACCTATATCTCTAGGATGGGTTCTGTAGGTAACCTATATCTCTAGGTGCTCAGCGTAGCCTAACTGAGCTTCCACTGAAGTCAATGGGAGTTTTATTGACTTCAATCAAACAGAATTAGGGCAATGGTGAGCACTTTTGGAAATCCCAGCCCATATCCATAGGACATCAAGCCACTAGTGTTGCTAAAGAGATCTGAATAACAGTGGTGTCCATGGATGGAGTGAAAAGTGAGGCAAGTAGGCTGAGTGAAGACAGTGATAAATAATGCCCAGTCTTTTCATAAACACACGCTCCCTTTGCAGGGGGATGTTTCTATTGTCCTTTAATTACAATTGCATGTGAAACAGAAGAGGAGGAGGAATCCACAAGAAATGCTAATGAATTGTAGCTTAAGGCCTTGTCTCCACTTACTAGGAGATTGATCTCCCGGCATTTGATTTAGCAGGACTAATAAGGACCCTCTAAACTGACCACTGATCACTTCCCCATTGACTCTGGTATTCTACTGGGTTGTGAGGTGTAAGGGAAGCTGACAGAAGAGCTGACATCGACCTGCTGCAGTGGGGATGCTGCAGAAATTCGAGCTCAGGTACATCGACTCCAGCTATGCTATTCATGTAGTTGGAGTTGCGTATCTTAGTTTGACTTTGCCCCCCCAACATCAATGTTTATAGCACCTTTATTATGGTGTTACAGAGTGTCCCCAGCTCTCTGGAGAATCTGCAGCAAGAGGGTTTCAAATTGAGAGCAATATTGTAGACCTCTTCTGTAGGAGGACCTGTGACTTTATGAATGAGTTGTACGGAGAAATATAACCCAAAGCAAAAGACTTGGTGACTCCCAAGTTCTGTATTCGCCTGCAGAAGGTGCTGTGCAGGCTGGGAGAAGGACTTAGCACCTAAAAAGGATTCTTTGGGGACTGGTCTTTCTTTTGGCGGTTCTAGAGTCCTGGCCAAAAATCTATAGAAAGGGCCAGAGGATGAGACATTACAGGAGTTTTGTGTTTGCATGGCCTTACAATGTTTACTGCTTGCATCCACCTTTCTGCTTGTAAATCCCTTGGGCTTGGCCCATGGCTACCACCTGGCATTGTGGCTTCAGAGTTCTCCAAGGTGTCTGGAGTGGTGAAGAAGTCCAGCAATGTGAACATTAGGAAGGATTTGGTGTTGGTAAGAATCCCCTTTGAATTCTGTGGCACGCCTGCTGCATAGTGCTGACGGGTGTGTGGATCACCTCTTCCCTTTTGCCCTGAGCAGTTTCCGTTACTTTGTGTGCTTGTTGTTTTCAGACGATAAGAAATCGCCTTAATTCTTCCACAGCCTCATTTGCGCCCATCGCCAAGCACCTTGGGATTGCTTCTGAATCGCTGTGGTCTACACCTTCAATTGTCTGTCTGTTTGTCTGTCTCCTGATGCTGAGGTCAGGGGATTTTGTTTCTTAAGGCATCAATAACAGAATGAGGAGGAAGCGATGTAGAACTCAGATACCTCCCCATCTCCCTGCGATCTATTTATCTTCCACAAGGCTCTGATAGTGAATGACATTAATATAAGCAGCGAGGAAAGACCTGATGTGCACAGTTCAAACATCCTGTCGTTATCTGGACATATGCACTTGATAGAAAAATAAACACCCAACGTGCACAAACATCTATAGTGTTTTATTGGTTAATTTCATATCCCTATGGCCTATTTTTTCAAGTGCTATAGTTTATTTCTACATTCTCCCCCAGCCTTAAAATTCAGCCTATTTTTGAAATTTGCTTCCGGCTGCTGGCTGGGCCTTGATGTCAACTATAAATGAATTTACCTTAAACTGTGGTGGTTTGATGTTAACAAAGTGTGATCATCCCAGGAAAGTGATTTTTTCCCCCCTTTCTCCCAGCACCTTCCGCTTGGAGCCTTTTATGGTCTTTAATTAAGGTTGACGGCAGCACCTGAGAGGAGTATTTACCCCTCCTTTACAGATGGTTTTCACTATAAAGCCCTACATGCTTTGGATCTGCCTACCTCAAAGGTGCTTCCTCCTACCCCCCTCAGTGTTCCCTCTAATTTTTTTCCATCCATGTGTGAAATATATTTTATGTGCACCAAGGCATGTGTGGATGTGCACCACCAGTAGAAACACATGCTGTCAGCTGTGTGCACTATGCCAATGACCTGGCCAGCATCTGAATCTCCTCTGGGTGGCCACCCAAATGCTCAGCTGACAGAGAACACTGCCCCTCCCATGTTACCTTGCACTGCTTCCAGAGCTGAGAGCAGAGATGCTTAAGCTAAAGCTCTCAGTGACACACATGAGAAGGGTTTGCTTCCTGGATATCCTCTGGCAGCCCCTCTGCTTTGGAATCCACTCCCCAGGGTGGTCCAACACAGCCAGTGTCTGAGGTCCTTTGGGGTATGCTGCCCAACTCATCCCTTTTCCCAGGCATTTGGGTTGTCTTGTGGGCTGCTGCAGTTCAGTCCTCTTCTGGATATTTATTTTGTTGAGTTTTTAAGGCATGTGTGGGTAGCTGCCCTTTTTATCATCTGTAAAAATGTAGTTGGATGTAGGCTGTGATTTGCTCTGCCTTCTGCTGGCCCGGTAATGGGTTCCAACCAACATGCTCTCTGACTGTAGAAGAGAGAAGGTGGAAATGCTGGTCACTTGGCAGGTTGTGAACAGACTGCACTAAGAATTTAAATGTGCTCAGTGGGAAATGAATTTGCATTGGCCAGAGGCAGAGTCAGCCTTAGGATTGATGGGGCCCTACTCAGTACTATTGAACTGGTGTCCCTATGCCTGATGGCAGCTGAGGGAGGGAGGGATGATGATTTTTTAGATATGTGATTTTATAATCTTCAGCAAAGCACGAATGAAATATTCGTAGAGCAAATTTTAAACAAAGGTCCTGTTGGCTACAACAGTAAATTCAGAAACTTACAGTGGATACCTGGGTTTCGCTAATGCCCATTAAATGGCTTCATTACCACTTGAATGGCTCTTTCACAGGTTTGATGTTCTGCTAATGGGTCTGGCAGGCTTTTGCACTTTAAAGTTAACTAGATCCTCTCTGGAGGGAACAGAGCCACAGAACAGGGATAGGAAGAGGGGAGGTGGGTGTCCTACATTTTCAGGTGCTCTATGCAACTGCATATTCTGTGTATAGGTAAGGACAGCTCTGGACAGAGGTGTGGAAAGACAAGATGACCTAGTATGTATTTTGTCCTATTTCTAGCATCTCTTTGGCTGGCTCTTCTGCATTAAGATGGTCTTCAAGTTGTAATGTTCCCTCTAATTTTTTCCATCTATGTGCGGAATAATTTTTCTATATGAGCATGTGCACCATCAGTAGAAACAAAAACCATCTGTGGGCGCTCTGCTAATTAGCTGGGCAGCATCTGCCTCTCTCCTGAGTGGCTACACAAGCTCACAGCTTACAGGAAACACTGCAAGACAGGAGCTTTTCAGGAAGTCAGGGAAGAACAAGCAGTAAGAGATGCTGACTGAGGTGCAGCAGCGTCTCCAAAAGATGTAATACGTTGGAAGGTTTCGTTTTAGTTTTGGGCTTGATTCCAAACTCCCAAACCATCCGTGACATTCACAGTGGCATGCGAGGCGGGAAAGAGACAAAGTGAGGCCCTATGGGGCTTTGGTTTGCTACCTCATTCAAAATAAAGCAAATACCTAATGTTGGGATGTCTGGTTGGAGCCACCTTTCTGAAGATTGCCTTATCTCATCTCAGCGCAGTGTTGTGAAGCCCTCATCCTGATGCTGCAATGTCCAGTCACAACACAGTCTTGTTACAGGATGGTATGTCAATTTCTGGGCCTCGCGTTCCCTGCTGGTGACCATTTCACATGACATCGGCAGAGGTATCCAGTAATGTGTCCAGCAGAAACTTCTGTGTGCAGATTCCAGCCCTGTCCATGAGCAGGCATTTAATTTGTTTTTTATATGGGCTACATCGTGCCTTTTGTTCATCCATAGCTTTGACTCCTTCCACTTGGGGTGCACTAAACGCTTTTTAGGAGCCCTGGATTTATCACTCTTGGATTGGCTGTTTGCTCTGTTTTTTATATAAAACCTTTTCAAAGGGCCTTTGGAATTGTGTGTGTTACTTTTGGCTTAGGTTCCCAGTGACACTCCTTGCACTTACAGAATTAAAACAGCAAAAGCTGCATTGCTGCAAAGTTAAGGTAGATAATTTAATTGTGCACAAAGCAGGGAATTCAGATTTAAGGATTCCCATTGCAATCTTAGCTCTACCTCTATGACACTTGCATTACAGCAAGGACTTTCCTTACAATATCAAGAATATTTTAATTTTAAAAAATTCAAGTAAACTGGACATCTCTGCCAAACACTTGGATGGTGCACAACTTTAGACCACTGTTCTAATAAAAGAATCCTCTTAATATTTAGACAGAGGACGTGGAAGGGGTTGGATACAAGAAGGGCTGCTGACAGGTGTAGGGGAGGGACAGCTGTGATATCAAAGGGCTCAGGGCTCCCTCAGCAGCTGGAGCCCTGGGCTCTTTAAATTGTCACTGGAGCCCTCAGTGGTGTGCACCCTGCAGCCTCTTTGGTGTTGGGCCCCCCAGCCCTACCCTTTCTGCCCAAGGCCCTGTCCTTTCTGGGGAGCCTGGAGTTGGTTCACCCCAGGTCATGGAGAAGTCTCTCATCACCCCTGCGCACAGGGGGGAAAAGTAGGAGGTGAGGGAAAGGTAATAATAGAAAATAGATGCAATAAAAGCAGGCTAGGGTTATATTCCCTACTTTCAGCCCTTGATGAATTGTGGATGAGCCGCTTGCTCTCCCTGTGGCTGTCTTCTCAGCCTTACCTTTTGAAATGTGCTTTGAGATTGTCTGTTAGCCTATAGAAGTAAAGTGTGTGTGTGTATATATGTGAATTCCTGTGAGCCCCCCAGCTGCCCTTACTGTTATTTTAAAGGAATGTGGGCCCAGTCCTGCCCGTATTCCTCAGGGGTTCCAGTCAGCCATGCTCGGCCTCTTTGGGTATGTCTGCCTGGCTCCTGTAAACACTCTCCGCTTTTCTGTGCTTGTGGTCGAGTTATGGGGGGGGGGGGGGGGGTGCGCCAGATCCTGCATGAATCCTCATGAGTTTGCCACCACCTTTTCCCTGCCTTTAGGGTGGGTGGAGGTGTGTGTGTGTGTCTGGCGCTGCCTGAATCCCTGTGAGGTTCCAGTCAAGCTGTCTGCAAAGTGGCTTCTGAGAAGAAAGAAAAAGAAAAAAAAAGAGAAAAGCAGATGATTGGCAGTAGCCCTTTAGATTTCTGTTGTTAATGCACCAGTAATAAGATAAGCCTTATCTTTAAATGTTCGTGGAATCGAGACTTTGATGGAAACAGGCTTTTGGGTTAATATATTTTTGATAGATAAAACAGAATAAAATGAGAGGCCGGGAGAACCTACAGTATCTGGGGAGAGACACATTTTTCTTTTTAAATCTCTCTCCCCGCATGTGGTGTGCGGGTGGTTTATATATGTATGTACATTGTGTGTTTGTAAACAGGCTCACAACGTGCATAGCCTGTGTAAGAGGCAGACAGTTGAAATGAAATCCTCTGTTGTCTGTCAGTTAAGGTGAAAATCTAACCCTTTCTCCCTCCGGTTCTGCTCAAGTCCAGTCATTGTCGAGGTAGGTAAATGTGTGTAAACATTGCAATGTTGCATTGATTCCCACCCCTCTGCCCTGACTGGAAACAAGTTGTGTTCCGGTTGCTGGAGGAGTTTGGGCAGCAAAGTCCTCCTGTTCATTTAGCCTCAGAGGGGGAGTTTTGGACTTTACTGACTGTGTTTCAGCTTGAGCCATTGCGTGATCTGTTCTGCATATTTGCACCTTTGGATATTATCTCACTACTGTGTGCAGTACAGTATCTGTGCAGACCAAGCCAAGCGCTGAGCTACGGCTCCATTTTCCTGGATCTTTGATGGCTTTCTGATGGTTTTTAAGCACAGGTTGAACCTCTCTAGTCCGGCACCTGACCAGTGTCGAACGAGAGAATTTGCCAGACCACGAGAGGTCAATATTGTCTAGCAGCACTACCAACACTTCCACTGCTTACTGGGCTCTTAGAAGACATTAAGGGGTAAATTAGAGCTAAATCACGGAACAAGATATAGAATGTCACCGTCACCCATCATTAGTCAGGCCTAAAATTGAATAGTATTGTAAACTAGGCCAAGTCAGGACTATTGAGACCAGAAATGCCATCTCTTGCAGACAACCCCTTCAGTTACAACCCTGTGACTCCTATAGACAGATGCATATAGACAGTATTGATATAAAACACCCATATGTCAGATGCATCTGACTATAGGAGGGTGCCAAGCTATTAGTGTTATGGCTGGTTACTGTTGCCTGGAAAGATCTAAGAGTGGCGTCAACCTTGGAGTCAGGTTCTTGGTTCTGTATGGATATATGTGTGTTGTGACAGGACACACAAGAGGATCTGCAGGTCTGAGATACTCTGATTCAAACCAACCCTCTATCTTGTGAGACAATGAGAGAGAACCTCGAGAAAGTGAACCTGCGTCTTCAGCATGGCAGTGCAGAACTGGCTTTCCATATTCTTTGTTTATTAATCTCCTGAGACCCAATTATCAGAAGGGATGTGTATGCCCATCTCCAACTGAATTCAGCAGAGGTGGGCGGTGTTCCCTCTAAGATCTTCCATCCATGAGCGGAGTGAGTTTTGTCTTGTGCACCAATATTGAGGTCGTGTGCGTATGTGTGCCACTGTGGCACCCAAGATATTAACTCTCTTTCACACACACGCGCACACACACACACTTCTTTTGTTGTCATCACTGCGTGTCCTCGTTAAAAGTTTCTGTTGGCAGAGGCAGCTTAAATCAGCTTTGTGGGCTGCATAGGAACTCCACTCACAAAAGTGGACTTGGAGAATATGCTACCTACTTTTGGGGCAGGATTAGATGGTTTCTGTGTACAAGGATACTCTACAGAGGAGAGGTTGACACCTCAATTCCAGGACAGAAATTCTGCTGTTCAAATCCCTGCATCAACATCTGAGTAAACTTGATATTAGTTCATAGGGTTAGATTCTTTCTTACAAATTGCCATCCCTGTGCAAAGTGAGGCCCAGAAAGCAGCTGGTTCTGGCCAGTTGAGAATTCCATTTTGAGAGAGGTGTTTTCAGCTGGTGTAACTGTCTTTTTTTTTTTTTTTTTTTTTTTTTGGGTCGCACCTTTGTATAGCCTTAGTGTAGGAGCAGTATTCGAGGGGTGAGAAAGAACAGAGAAAGTAGAGGAGTGCCTTGCACATGGGTTTGCAGTTTGCACTGATAATCTTCTGGTGCTAGCTGTTCTAATCTGTGCTGCAATCATGTGGCTCAACCCAGAGGATCAGAAAAACATAACTGGTTCCCTAATACTTCTGCCAGGCAGAACTCAGTATAGAAAAGAGCCTTAGGTTTCCTTTTCTTATTCTTTACATGATAATCACATGGTCATTATTATTTTAAAATTAAGTGTGTCAAAGAAGAGATAATAATGTTGTAGTTTACCATTTTTGAGCCAGGAGAATAGATGTTAATGGCATTGGAAAACCCCTGACAGCCCCGGCCCCCAGCAGCAGTGTCAGCCGCCTGCCGAGCTCACCACCTGACCCCAAACCCAGCAGCAGCTGCTTGCCCTCCCCCAACCCCAACCCCTGGTGGCCTCAGCCCCTGGTGGCAGCTGCCTGCTGAGCCCGCCACACAGCTGTGGCCCTCGGTGGCAGCGGCGCTTACTCGCCAAGCCTGCCACGTGGCCACAACCTTGGCCCCCAGCGGCAGTGGCAGCCACCCGCTGAGCCTGCCATGTGGCCACAACCTCGGCTCCTGGCAGCAGTGGCAGCCACACGCCGGGCCTGCCATGTGGCTGCAACCTCGGCCACTGGTAGTAGCAGCAGCCGCCCACTGAGCCTGCTACGTGACCTTGGCCCCCAGCAACTGTGGCAGCCACCCGCTGATCCCGCCACGCAGCTGCAACTTCGGCCCCTAGTGGCAGCTGCTCGCCAAGCCTGCTACGTGGCATCAGCCCCCAGCAGCAGCCACCCACTGAGCCCACCATGCAGGCAAAACTTCAACCCCTGGTGGCAGTGGCAGCCGCCCACTGAGCCTGCCACTCAGCTGCAACTTTGGCAGCTGCTCGCTGAGCCTGCCACATGGCCACGACTTCAGCCCCCAGCAGCAGTGACAGCCACCCACAGCAGCAGCAGGAACCGCTGACCCCCTATGCAGCTTCTGCCACCGGAGCAGCCACCCCCCAATGCAGACGGGCTTCCGCCAGCCACGCGGCCTACGCCCTGCAAGCAGCCACGCCACTCACCCTCCAGGTCCAGCAGTAAGGTGAATGCTGCTGCGCAGCTCTGGGAAGGAGGTGGGCGGGCTTAGAATGTGTTGTGTGCGGCCGTGCAGGTATGCACTTTAGAGGGAACACTGGATGTGGGGGCTTGATGTCTTTGTAAACAAGACACTTGGTCTGAAATTCTAGATACTTTGAAAGTCAATGGCAAAACTCTCATTGACCAGAATGGAGCTAATAGTTCATGGTTGGTATTTAATTAGACCCAATTGAATAATTTGCAAAGAATAATTTTGCTGCCTATTCTCCTTGCAATCTGCTCACAAATACTCTGCAACTTATTGAATCATAGACATGTAGGACTAAAAAAATCTTGAGAAGCCAGCAAGTCCAACATCCTGGGCTGTGACAGAACCAAGTAAATCTAGACCATCCCTGACAGGTGTTAGCCCAACTTATTCTTAAAAGCTACCAATGATGGAGACACCATGACTTCCCTTGGAAGCCTATTCCAGAGCTTACTTACCTTTATAGTTAGAAATTTGTCCTAATATCTACCTAAGTCTCCCTTCCTACAGGTTAGGCCCATTACTTCTTGTCCTACTTTCAGTGAACATGTTGAATATTTGATCACTGTCCTCTTTGTAACAGACCTTAACAGACTGGAAGTTTGATGTCAGCTTCCCCCTTTAGTCTTCTTTTCTCAAGACTAATCGTGCCCAATTTTTTAAATTTTTCCTTGTAGTTCAGGTTTTCAGAACCTTTCATTATTTTTGTTACTCTTCCCAGTTTGTCCACATCTTTCCTGAAGTGTGGTGCCCAGAATTACCTGTGGGCTTACCAATGCCAACTAGAGCAGTACAATTACCTCCCGTGCCTTACATACAACATTGGAGAGGGGTCACTAGTGGTGTCCCCTAAGGGTCAGTCTTGGGACCAATCCTGTTCAACTTATTCATAAATGATCTGGAGAAAGGGGTAATCAGTGAGGTGGTAAAGTTTGCGGATGATACCAAACTGTTTAGGATAGTCAAGATAGAAGCAGACTGTGAGGGACTCCAAAAAGATCTCACCAAACTGAGTGACTGGGCAACAAAATGGCAAATGAAATTTAATGTGGATAAGTGTAAAGTAATGCACATTGGGAAAAATAACCCCAACTATACGTACAGTATGATGGGGGCTAATTTGGCTATGACAAATCAGGAAAGAGATCTTGGAGTTATCGTGGATAGTTCCCTGAAAACTTCCACACAGTGTGCAGCGGCAGTCAAAAAGGCAAATAGGATGCGAGGAATTATTAAGAAAGGGATAGAAAATAAGACCCAGAATATCTTACTGCCCCTATATAAAACTATGGTACGCCCACATCTTGAATACTGTGTACAGATATGGTCTCCTCACCTCAAAAAAGATATTTTGGCCTTGGAAAGGGTTCAGAAAAGGGCAACTAAAATGATTAGGGGTTTGGAACGGGTCCCATATGAAGAGAGGTTAAAACGACTGGGACTTTTCAGTTTAGAAAAGAGGAGACTGAGGGGGGATATGATAGAGGTATATAAAATCATGAGTGGTGTGGAGAGGGCGAATAAAGAAAAGTTATTTATTAGTTCCCATAATAGAAGAACTAGAGGACACCAAATGAAGTTAATGGGTAGCAGGTTTAAAACTAATAAAAGAAAGTTCTTCTTCACACAGCGTGTAGTCAACCTGTGGAACTCCTTGCCAGAGGAGGCTGTGAAGGCTAGGACTATAACAGAGTTTAAAGAGAAGCTAGATAATTTCATGGAGCTTAGGTCCATAAAAGGCTATTAGCCAGGGGATAGAAATGGTGTCCCTGGCCTCTGTTTGTCAGAGGCTGGAGAGGGATGGCATGAGACAAATCGCTTGATCATTGTCTTCGGTCCACCCTCTCTGGGGCACCTGGTGCTGGCCACTGTCGGCAGACAGGCTACTGGGCTAGATGGACCTTTGGTCTGACCCAGTACGGCCGTTCTTATGTTATTCCTGTTAATACACCCCAGAGTCATATTAGCTTTTTTTGCAGCTGCAGCACATTGATTCCTCATATTCTGTTTGTGACCTGCTATAACTCGCAGACCCTTTTCAGCAGTTCTGCCAGTTACTCCCCATTTTGTAGTTGTGAATTAGATTTGTTCTTCCTAAGTGAGATACCTTGCGTTTATCTCCAATTTGTCCAGGTCATTTTGAATTTTAAACCTGACTTCTAAAGTGCTTGCAATCCCTCCCAGCTTGTATATATCTGTTGTTTGCATTTATTGATTAATCTCTTGTTGGATCTCAGGCTCCATGTGCTGACTTCTTGAGGTTTTGATTATTCTTAGTTGTAATTAATCAGAAAAGTCATGGCGTATCTTTTCTATTCCTATACTGGAGGAGTGTGGAAGCTCTTGAGTGTGCAAATTACAAATCCAGTTCCTGCAATTACTTGCTATTCTGAAATGTTGCTTTCCTTGAATACTCCAGTGAGTCTCAGTCACTGAAATGTTTGCAGAAAGTGAACTCAAAGAAGGTGAAACAAAAACACATTTGAAACTCTGCAGTAACTGGATTGTTTAAATGCATTCTTATGTGAGGCCTTTAAATTGTGACCTAAGAATGTGCACCAACAAAACCCCTGTGAGAGGATTCCCATATTTGCCTAAAATACTTCACCCTGGTAATGTGTTTAGCCTGGTGGGAACCAGTAATGTGGGTTGTGCTGACTCTCTAGCGTTGTAGGCTTATTATCTCGTTGAAATACAAGGGCTCTCTAAGGAGAGAGGATCTAGGTTGTGGGCTGAGCAGTCCTGGAAGATGAACCCTTATTTTACCATATTGTTTTCTTTCTAAAATTAAACCAAACCCCAGGATGAGGGCAAGATTGTTCTTTGCATGCTGTTATGGGTTTTGTTTGTAGAGCAGCTCGGTTTGTAGTCCCTCTCCCTAAGCTAGTTCTGTCCAATCTGTAATAATCTTAGCTCTTACGTTCTTTCCAGTCTGTCTCTGTCTCCTGTTCAAATTACTTGCTACAAATTATATCTGTCATCAACGGAGCCCTTTTTTTCTGTTGGTGATTACTTGGCAAATTGACCTTGACTTCTGCATGTGGATTTATTCTTCAGTAGAACTTGCTTGGTGGTTTTGTTGAATCCCTTTGAGCCTATGGGGTTGTCTGTGGATTGTTCAGTCCTTTTGCTCATTGTCTCCTTGGTCACCAGTCTTTTGGTACATTTTTTTGCCCCCAGTTAATGAATGAGGACAAGATTTTCAGGAGTAATTAGTGATTTTGGGTGCCCAACGTAAAGGGCTCTGAGAGAGGGCTGAGTGCCCTCTTTCTGAAATCAGGCCCCTTTAAGGTGTTTTCAGATGAGCATCCAAAATCATTTGTTTTTGAAAGTCTTGGCCTGAGCCTTTTAAACAGGGATCTATCTGATAGACACTTGAGTCCACCACACCCAGAAGGTCTTGTATGTATGTAAATCTGGATTTGCCTGGAAAGAGCAGGCATTCCCTAAACATTTGCTTCAACAAAAGCCCATTCATGCAAATGACAGTGAATAACAAGGGGCATAAACCTGGTCAACTACAGTGGCAGTTTAGTATTTGAAGGGATTTTCTCTAACACTGTTGCAGCATTTGCTTACGTCTGTGCCTGACAAAGTATTTGGGCCTCCACTTTCCAGGGATGAACACTTCCCCTGCTCTCTCCCTCTACAGGTGCCACTGCACTGTATTTTCCCCTGCGTGTGGGCAGCATGTGGGGTAGGGTTGAGGAGTCAGCAGTTATCCTCAGACCTTGCACGGCCGAGACACACTGTGTGGAGAGATCTGACGGTGTTCAATGGAACACTTTCACTCTCACTGTCTGTCTTTCTCTCTCTGTAGTTTCCTTATTTATAGGCCTGAAGCTTCAATTCCTTTTCCATCAACCCCTCACACTTAAGCAGAGCTGGATTAAAAAAGAGAGAGAGAGAGAGAGCAACTGCAGCAGAAAAGTGATTAAAAAGAATAATTAGCATTTGCCCCCGATAAATGAGCAAAGCCATTAATTAGACTGATTTACTCCTGGCTTTTTTCTCTCTCTCCTTTCCTCTCCCCCCACCCCCTCTTTATCAAATGGCAGTGCTGTGACTGCCCCTTTGGTACGTTTTCATCAGCTTTTCACTGGCTGTCAGAGCTCACACTCTCTTTTCCCGAAACCCAAGCAGCCTCCTGTAGCTAATGGATATGGAATGCAGCCAGAGATGACAGTGCTAGATCTCCACTAGCTTACAGGTGTTTCCATCCTTAGTTGCTCATTATCTGCCAGTGGGTCCCCCCTTCCTTGTCCTCCTTCTCGTCTCCTTTTTTCTCTCTGGTTTTCCTCCTTCTTTGCCGCGTTCCAGAAATAATGACCTTTTTTTAATTGCTGGCAGGTTTTTTTTTTAAATTTATTTTCAATGCAACACGATGTCCTGGCGATCAAATCAAAATTTTTTTTTTTGGCGCAGTGACAAGCGGCATTGCTGCTGTTGCCTGTTTGAATGTAATTAGTGGATGAAAGGGAGAATTTTAATTAAGACAATTTCTCCCACACACCTTCTTCCCTCCCCCTTTTTCAAACCAAGAGCTGTGGGCTGTTTTTTTTTATTGAGAAGTGTTAGCAGCATCAGGGGATTGTAGTTAGGGTTGCCTTAGATCACAAGAATGTGTTGACCCTATTCCCAGCCCAGAGTTGGCTGGAGGCAAAGATCTAGGAAGAGAGAGAAAGTATTATTTATATAGTCCCAAATGAGGGCTAGGCAGTTTACAGGTGAGTATGAGGACAACGTCCATGCTCCAATCTAAGCAAAGCAAATCTGAGTGACAGCATATGCAAAAGCCTGCCATTATTAATTATTGTATACATTACCATAATGCTCAGAGGCCATATTCTTCTTGCTATTAGGATATTTAAAGCAGAGACATGCCCAAACCATAGTCCAGAATCCACTGATCCAGTTCAGGCCTCTGGATCTGAATGTCGAAGTTCAGGCCTGTCTCTAGTTTTAAGTGGGGGAGTAGAAATGTGAATTAAGGATAGCTGAGCTGTGGAGTGTCTGGCCCAAGGGTAAGGAGAGGGAGGTCCAGGCTAAGGGAAGCAGGAAGCTGAAAGCAGGGGAAGGGGTAGGGAGCAGGTCAAGGAGGAGTATGAAATAGAAACAGAAGCCAGAGGTAGCTGTGTGATGAAGGGCAAGGGAAACACCAAGTAGGTGTCGGATTTGAATGTGATGGGCAGGAGAATGTGAGCCCAGTAGATTGACTCCAGAGTTAGGAGCAAGGGCTGGGAGAAGGAGCTGGCAGCCTTGGGACATGCAAAAGTCACCAAAAGTGAAAACCAGTCAAACCCATTTTTCTGCCTCCTGTTGTCAACATTTCATGGCCACATTGCTAGCTCCCCTGTCGACAGATAGAACAAAGCAACGTGGGTGAGCATCCCACAGTGCAGTGTTGTGGGAAGGCAGAGCTGATCCCTGTGCTTCTTTGGATTCCCTGGTAGCTCTGTGAGCTGTCCCCGTTGAGGAATGTCAAAGCAGCAAAATAGTCTCTCCAGCCCTCCCCCTGTAGCAGAAGTCTGCCTGCTGCTGTGTTCCTAGTGCAGGGCAGAACAGAAGTATTCCAATGATTTGTTCTTTGTTTCCCAGATGGAGCAGCTCACTCATCTATCAGATACTTCCATAGCTCACTCAGCTGTCAGATACTTCCCATTGTTTTGAAAGAGGGGGAGGGGGAGCGCATGCTTGCAGGACAGCAGAGATCACAAAACACTGATCACTGTCATCAGGACGGGCATCATGCAATACTGGTGAAAGCCAGTTCTCTCGACAAAGCAAACAGAATCCACACTAGCTCTTTAGCATCAATAAAGAGGGGAGAAAAAGACTAAAGTTTCTTGCTCGGGTTTTTTGTTACCGAAACTGGGTGTTTTTCCTGACAAAAGTTGTATTGTAGCGTGTAGCTCTCACTGTTTTGTCAACAAAAGGCAGTTTTTGGTGATAAAACATGCCAGTGTAGACCAGGCCCAGGTGAGAGATGAGGCCATGGACAAGCAGTGTTGTTCCTGGGACAGAGAAGAAGTGGGAGGCCTACAGAAGTGTTGTGATAGCCATAGCATTGCACTTGAAAAAGTCCCTGGATTCCGACAGACCAGCAAGGGAAGCAAATCCCAGAAGTGACTGGCCTCTTGTGAGATTCCTACTTGTTAAATCAATTGATTGTTCCCTGAGTGTACTTTCAGATGCCAGGATGGCCCATGAGTGGGGAAAGGCAAGCTCCTGGGCCAAGCAAGGTATGATCGGTTGAGTTGAAATGGAGCTGGCTGGCTTGTGTATTTGCCCCAACCGTACAGAGAGAGAGAGAGAACCATGTGAGTGACTCATGTGCAACCCAAACTCCGTGGTTATTTGATTGTAGAGTGAAAGTTCACCCACGGTTTCTGCTCTGCAAAGAATTTATGGGAAATGTTTCACATTAAAAAACCTGATTTTGTAATGCTTGCTGTCCATCTCTTCACATCCTGTTAAGCTAAATATTTGCACAGTAGTAATAGTGCAAAGGGAGCTGAGCTAGGAGCTAGTGTATTTCATTTGGGTGTCTGTATATTGTGATCAGCTGCTCCTTCCCCTTCTGTCTGTTTTTCTTAGCAGGGTCAGGACGAGTTTTGCAGTCCGAGTGGTTCACTGCAATTCTCTACAGGATATCCTCGTTTTACTTTAATGGGGAGGAAATTAATGAAACATACAGGCCCTGGGGCTTCGAATACTATACATTAATATTATCCCAACTCATTGCGGTATGCACGCTTTCTCAGACTAAACTTTACACTGAATGGAGGAAGCCATGATCAGATTCAGGTGCCTGTGAAATTTGAGTGGGGGGAGGGGTATGAAAATAAAGGAAAAAGAGCTGTTTGAAGCAGTTTCCTTCCTTTTCAGCCTCTCATCAGTGTGAGAACTGTGGATGGCCAAATGGGATCAGGTCAATACATACCAAACTAAGACAGGCCCTTTCAGTTTCTACATGTGCTCTGTGACTTTCCGCCAGGTGACAGGCACTGGATTGACAGCCATGGGAACTGAATTATTCTAGACGATCACAGAACAGGTAGCACATGGGCAGCGGCAGCACAAATGTTGGCCATCCCCCACCAACTAGGAAGGGCCAGGGGTCTTTTTTGGAGGATAAGAGAATGTTTCAGGCTCCGGGGCCCACTCAGTCCCTTGCCTGTGCTGAGTCTGCTAATGAGACACCTTAGTGCCAAAAGTGGGGCATGCTTGTCTGCTAGGGCCTGAGCCCCACCTCTACCCCCAGCCACTCAACAGCCACTGATGGTAGTAACAACTCTCATTTGCTCTGTGATCTGTAGCTAGAAGGCTCAGCAGCCAGGTACAAATCCCCTGAGCAAGCAAGCCCCACCTACACAGAGGAGCAAACAGGCCAGTTTCTGATCACAGTATCCACCATGCTTGGTCTTCAGCTGAGAGTCAGTCTCCATGAGGTGGGGTAAGTATAACCCCGCTTTGGTAAATGGGGCAAGTGTGGTACAAACAGTGGATGTGGACTTTCCAAAAGTCACACAACAAGTTAATGACAGGACTGGGACCAAGACCTAGGTGTTCTGACTAGGAATCCTTCTTTTCTAACTGCCCTCCCTCTCCACTCAGCTGTCCCTTCTTAAAAAGGGTCCCTCTACCCATGACTGTCTCAGGCCTGCCATCCAGTCCCAGCAAGGCTGCTTTCAATAATTCTATTTTCTTTCCTTTGTTTTCCCGCTGGCTCCCACCTCCCAGACTTGTAGTGCAGCTTGACTCAAGTTACAGCAATTGGCGCTATCCTTGCCTCACAAGGGAACTGAATCCTTCACATTTTTGGTGGAAATGGAGGTCAGAGAACTTACTTGGAGAAGCAGAGAGAAAGAAAGAAAGAACAGTTTCAGTTTATTGGGGCATTTGTCTGTCTGTCTTAGAAATAGGTTCAAATACCACAAATTTTCTATGGGCTGAAGAAGGGGGGAAGTAACCCCCCAAACCTTGAATCACAAGAAGGCTCTGTTCATTTGATTTTAAATGTTGCTGAACTGTTCGGCTGGCGGAGAAAACCACAACTTGAATATTACCACATTTCACAAACTGAAGGCTCTGCCTTGGGATACAGGGACAATTTATTAGTGGAAATATCTTTAATTAATTTGTGCACAAGTTCGTGTTTTTCTTTAATTCTTCTCCCCAGGCTCTTGACCCACAGTAATGAAATCCGAGAGCCCTTTTCAGAAAATGACTTTCTCAGCATTTTTGTTCCTTTTAAAGTTAAGTGTATCGCATAATGACCATGAAATGTTATCCTTTATTAGGAACACACTTTTCACTGCGAGTCTTCAAATAGACTTTATTACCAAGAGCCCTATGCTAAGCTGCCATCCACTGCCTTCCAGTCAGACAGGCCTGGCTTTGAACTTCATGTGCTGGTGCCTTGGAGAATAGGAGTTCTTCTCTGGTGGCTCTGTGAATGTCTCTCTGGGTATGTCTACACTAGCCCCCTAGTTCGAACTAGGGAGGCTAATGTAGGCATTCGAACTTGCAAATGGAGCCCGGGATTTAAATATCCCGGGCTTCATTTGCATGTTCCCGGGCGCCGCCATTTTTAAATGTCCCCGAGTCCGAACTCCGTGCCCGTGGCGACACGCGGCACAGAGTAGGTAGTTCGAATTAGGATCTCTAATTCGAACTACCGGTACTCCTCATGGAACGGAGGTGGGTCACCATTTCACTGATTTGGCTTTATCTCAAGAAGCTAAGCTGAAAATGAGGACTTGAGTGACAATGGCCAAAAGAAGCCTGACATTCACTATCCACATTCAGCTCCAGTCAGAAGCCTTTTCTTTTGAGCCTATACTGTAGAAAAGAGGTGAGGTTTGCCTGTGATTTAGGCAGCAACCTTCCTTGGTCTAGAGAGGCACACAGACAGCCTGCTCAAATTGTATTGCCCTTGGGAGTGAGCTGAGCCCCATGCCCCAGAAATGAGGCCGAGAATTCCCAATGTGTGCTGAGTTTTGGCCAGGGAAGTACAGGCCTCAGTTCCAGACCCTGAGTTTCACTGGGGAGTGCAAGCAAGAGAGCTGCCATGGACCATGGCCAGAGCAGTGAAGAAGTTTGGGGTGGGCTGGGCTTCATCCTCCTGTTTTAGAAACCATTGCTTGGGCAGGGCATACCTGGTGAGAGTTCCACATTATTCTAAAGACTTGGATTTACGTGGCGCCCTTCATCACAAAGGATCCCCAAATGCTGTGCTATGGCTCGGGATATATAGAGATCACTCATGCAGTCACCTCAGGGTTGGCATGTGGGAGTGCTAGCAGTGGCAGCCTTACACAAGAAGGTTGTTTGAGGGAAAGTGAGCTTGCTGAGGTAATTGTAGAAAGGTGGCCTTTTGCTTACATAATGCTGAATTGGACTAGATTCTTGGGGTTAACACCCCTGCTTTTGAGAGAGATTTAGTGAGATCTTTAATGACTACAAATGATCAATATCTTGGATTTACTTCTTGTCTGAAATCTGGTTTCCCCCCTCCCCACACAAGCTCAGCATTCTCTAACACAGGGGTGGGCAATAAAATGGTGCTGCCACTATATTTATCTGCGTCATTGCAGCAACGGGCAATCGCAGCTCCCATTGGCTGAGAACAGCGATCTGGGGCCAACAGGAGCTGCAACAGGGCCGGCTTTACGAAGCACGGGGCCCGATTCCAGGGGCGGGGCCCTGCGCATGCGCCGCGCACCCGGGGCCCTGCACATGCGCCGCGCACCCGGGGCCCTGCGCATGCGCTGCGCGCCCGGGGCCCTGTGCGTGCGCTGCACACCCGGGACAGCACTGCACATGTGTCGCGCGCCCGGGGGGAACACTGCGTGTGTGTCGCGCACCTGGGGCGGCACTGCACATGCATTGCGCACCCGGGAGCGGGGCCCCCTTAGGCGTGGGGCCCCATTCCGGGGAATCGGCCTAAAGCCGGCCCTGAGCTGCAATCCCCGTATCACTGGCGGCGCAAGTAAATATGGTGATGTGGGGGTCCAGCAGGGGCTAACTCTGGTGGACCAGATCCAGCCTGCGGGCTAGTATTTGCCCACCCCTGCTCTAGCACAGTGTTTGGGACACTGGTGCAGTGTGGACTCTGAGGAAAAAGTACTGCCTATGGGATAGCCAAGACTGGTTTTTCTTTGGAAGTTTCCCAGCCAAATACTGATGAAACTTAATCCTGCTTAGTTTATGGAAGTGGAGGAAATTGCAGCCCATGGTGACACACACCATGGGGTATGGTCTAAAATGGCCAACAAAGAAATTATATATGGCATGGGTGTTAATGTACAGCTTAACTGGAGCACCAAGCTGACTCTTCTGTATCCCGATCCCAGATCTGGGCTTCTGATTTCAGGCCTGACTCTGGGTGAGAGGCAGAGAGAGCATCATTTACCTCCTGTCTCTTCTTAGTTGGATGTCTCGAGATTAGTTCAGACCCATAGTGGTGTTTCACTGCCTCCCTGCCACCAAATCACCTCCCCACTTAATGTGATATTATTGCTTATCTCATAGAAATTATTTTTGCCTTAAAAATAAACAAAAGGACAGGTTCACAAAAGGGTTAGCCCATTGTTGTGGGTAGAATGTTACCTTGTCCTTGTCCAGTTTTCACTCTAATTTGGTTAGGCCACAGCCCAGGCATGTGAACAATGTGCTTTGTTTTTGTTGTTGACGATTGACCACAAGAACATTGGCTGCATGTGCTTTTCGTTTGGTTGCAGTTTCACAGCTGTTTCCATCAAAATAACCCTGTTTCTTCTGGCTTGATTTCTGCTTAGTTACTCTGACCCAACTTTCCAGACCTGTAAGCTTTCTTCACACCCCCTCTTGAACCCTCTCCCCATTTTTCTGGTCCTGTTTTTTGTCTCCCCCTGTCCCCTACCTTCATAACCCTTTTGGTTATTTCAGCCTCCGTGATTAAACCGGCCCCCAATTGTTATCAAGAAGATTCAGGAAAGAGGATGAAAAAAGGAAACATAATCTTATCTGAGAAGAGAAAATATGATAAGGGCCCCCTATCTAGGCGCTGCAGTGTCTCTCGTGGTAGGGCCGCAGCAGTTCCTTTGAAAATAATCACCAACTCCATCTCTGCTAAATCACCTTTCACACAGCTCCGGCCTTTGATACAAAGGCCTCTGGCAAAATTAGAGCAGGATTGTGTAGGCCCTAGAGAGAAAGCATTAAATGCTCAAGAGATCAGAATTAGGGGGCACCCAGCTATAATTGCATAGGAGGAATCTCTCTGTTATTTTTGCAGAGGGGAGGACGTGCATGTGCATGTGGTTGGCTTTGCTTACTAGCCGATAGGCAACGTGTTATGAAGCGTGACACGAGGGACTAATTCACCAGCCTTTCTGCCTTATAGTAAGGCACACCAGAGGGATAAATGGTGGACAAAATGTTATTTGTTGGGTCCGGGGCACAACTACTATTACAGACTGACCTAGGTGAAGCACTGTGCAGCACAATGCTGGGATAGTTGGGGTGAACAAGAAGACCAAGTAGGTCGCCTTTTGTTCTAGTTTCTTTTGTTCTGCTGGCCTCTGTCTTCATGGTCAGGAGACCTGGGGTCAAATCTTTATTTTGTTTTATCTCCATTGAAGTGAGTTTCACAGTCTCATATGCTAATAGTCTCATATGCTAGTTTCACAGTCTCGTATGCTAATAGATATGCTGGGCACATCACAAAACCAGGGCGCCATTCAAAACAACCGGTGGCCTTTTTTCATGACTTATTGTGGCTTAGAATCATGTTGGTGCAGCAAGGGGGTCTCAGGGCTGGAAGAGTAGAATGTACTGTGAATTTTGGGGCATGGGTGAGCTGGGTAGGGGCACCTGGGGCTGATATAGCAGGGCTATGGGCATAGGAGCAAAAGTCTATGATTAAATGTGTTCTGCAAGCATGCTCTCTCTCTGGGCTGTGATTTTTATGAGCCCTGCTTGAGACACCGTAAAAAGGCTGATTTGCAAAAAATTGCTGTTATACCTGCTCTCTGAAAATGAGTCGGGACTCAGAGTCTTCAGTTTTCTACTTTCATGCCGACCAGGACTTTATCTCTATGGGAATGTATTCAAATTGGAGAAATCTCACCAGAACGGTCCATTTTGCAAGTGGTTTAGCTATTTCCACTCAGCCAGATTATCCTTCTACATGATATTTCCTCTTCAGCTCCCAGACTGAACCAAGAGACACATTTAAATAAAACCAACCAATCAAACCCTGCTCTTGCTGAATATAAAGTTAGGGGAATTGCTTGCGGGCAAGCATGACAGTGAAGCGGTTACATTTTTGAGAGTTAACTTAAGTGGAGAAACCAGGTTAAACTCCCTGCAGTCAGTGTAATGGGGCTTTTCTGAATGGAACCTTGTGATCACTAATTAGATCGCCCCTGACCAGCTCCCTCATGACTTGATATAGAGATGGGAACATGACAGTCTCATGACATTGCTTCTGGTACCCAGTGATGGAGTGCGACATTGACATTATACCTTTATTTTAAGGTTAAAAGTTTCCATTGTGAGAAACCTATAGCTGGAAAGCAACTTGCTGTAGTGGGTGACTGGCATAAGAAGCAGCAGATAAACATAAAAGCCTTTGTCTTCCTCTAACCTGGTTTCCAGGACCCTGGCCATTGTGACTAAAGTCCATTGACAGTGATCACAGTGAGATGGTCTGTAACATAGGCATAGCCCATGTGGGATAAGAACATAAGAATGGCCGTACTGGGTCAGACCAAAGGTCCATCTAGCCCAGTATCCTGTCTGCCGACAGTGGCCAGCACTAGGTGCCCCAGAGAGGGTGGACCGAAGACAATGATCAAGCGATTTGTCTCCTGCCATCCCTCTCCAGCCTCTGACAAACAGAGGCAAAGGACACCATTTTATCCCCTGGCTAATAGCCTTTTATGGACCTAACCTCCATGAAATTATCTAGCTTCTCTTTAAACTCTATTATAGTCCTAGCCTTCACAGCCTCCTCTGGCAAGGAGTTCCACAGGCTGACTACACGCTGTGTGAAGAAGAACTTTCTTTTATTAGTTTTAAACCTGCTACCCATTAATTTCATTTGGTGTCCTCTAGTTCTTCTATTTAGGGAACTAATAAATAAATTCTCTTTATCGGCCCTCTCCACACCACTCATGATTTTATATACCTCTATCATATCCCCCCTCAGTCTCCTCTTTTCTAAACTGAAAAGTCCCAGTCGCTTTAGCCTCTCCTCATATGGGACCCGTTCCAAACCCCTAATAATTTTAGTTGCCCTTTTCTGAACCCTTTCCAAGGCCAAAATATCTTTTTTGAGGTGAGGAGACCACATCTGTACACAGTATTCAAGATGTGGGTGTACCATAGTTTTATACAGGGGCAGTAAGATATTCTGGGTCTTATTTTCTATCCCTTTCTTAATAATTCCTAGCATCCTATTTGCCTTTTTGACTGCTGCTGCACACTGTGTGGAAATTTTCAGAGAACTGTCCACGATAACTCCAAGATCTCTTTCCTGATTTGTCGTAGCCAAATTAGCCCCCCATCATACTGTATGTATAGTTGGGGTTATTTTTCCCAATGTGCATTACTTTACACTTATCCACATTAAATTTCATTTGCCATTTTGTTGCCCAATCACTCAGTTTGGTGAGATCTTCTTGGAGTCCCTCACAATCTGCTTCTGTCTTGACTATCCTAAACAGTTTGGTATCATCTGCAAACTTTACCACCTCACTGCTTACCCCTTTCTCCAGATCATTTATGAATAAGTTGAACAGGATTGGTCCTAGGACCGACCCTTGGGGGACACCACTAGTTACCCCTCTCCATTCTGAAAATTTACCATTTATTCCTACCCTTTGTTTCCTGTCTTTTAACCAGTTCTCAATCCAAGAAAGGACCTTCCCTCTTATCCCATGGCCATGTAATTTACACAAGAGCCTTTGGTGAGGGACCTTGTCAAAGGCTTTCTGAAAATCTAAGTATACTATATCTACTGGATCCCCCTTGTCCGCATGTTTGTTAACCCCTTCAAAGAACTCTAATAGATTAGTAAGACAGGATTTCCCTTTACAGAAACCATGTTGACTTTTGTCCAACAAATTATGTTCTTCTACATGCTTCACAATTTTATTCTTTACTATTGTTTCGACTAATTTGCCCGGTACTGAAGTTAGACTTACCGGTCTGTAATTGCCCGGATCGCCTCTGGAGCCCTTTTTAAATATTGGTGTCACGTTGGCTACCTTCCAGTCATTAGGTACGGAAGCCGATTTAAGGGATAGGTTACAAACCACAGATAATAGTTCAGCAATTTCCCATTTGAGTTCTTTTAGAACTCTTGGATGAATGCCATCCGGTCCCGGAGATTGGTTAACATTAAGTTTTTCTATTTGTTCCAAAACCTCCTCTAATGACACTTCAATCACAGTTCCTCAGATTCATCACCCACAAAGGACGGTGCAGATTTGGGAATCTCCCCAACGTCCTCAGCCGTGAAGACTGAAGCAAAGAAATCATTTAGTTTCTCTGCAATGGCTTTATCGTCCTTGATTGCGCCTTTTATAGTTCGATCGTCTAGGGGACCCACAGGTTTTTTAGCAGGCTTCCTGCTTCTAATGTACTTAAAAAACATTTTGTTATTTCTTTTTGAGTTTTTAGCTAGCTGTTCCTCAAAATCTTTCTTTGCTTTTCTTATTACATTTTTACACTTGATTTGACAGTGTTTATGTTCCTTTCTATTTATCTCACTAGGATTGGACTTCCACTTCTTAAAAGATGCCTTTTTGTCCCTCACTGCTTCTTTTACATGGTGGTTAAGCCACGGTGACACTTTTTTAGGTCTCTTGCTATGTTTTTTAATTTGGGGTATACATTTAAGTTGGGCCTCTATTATGGTGTCTTTAAAAAGTTTCCATGCAGCTTGCAGGGATAAGGTGGCAATGACTATGGCAGCACTTTTAGAACTGGCCCTTCTGTCCGAATTTTTCCATATACTTAGTGTATGCCCTTTAGGTCTTTTCCTCCCATTCTTTCTCCATGACAGTGTGAATTATGGATGGAGGTGCCGGCCTCAACTTTAAATTTCCTGTCTCATGTTGATTTGTGGGATATTCTTACTAGAGAAAAACACACTGATTTGTGGGGCATTCATACCAGGCTAAATGGTGAAAGTTAAACATAAATCCATTTTACCTTTAACTAGTTTTGATACCATTTTCTTTACTTCTGTAGCTGGCTATAAAATGGATCCAAGCAGAAACCCCAGAATTGAGCCTCTCTATATTTTGGGGAAGCTCAGATCTGGCTCTCAGACTCTATAATGGGCTGAACCAAAACTCTGGATGGCTCAGAAAAACAGCCCTGGGTTTTGCTTTTCATTTAGAGGTAGACTCCTTCATGGCTCCAAAGACCTTACACTTGGATTTATACAGACACAAGCTAAACAAAGCATGGAACAAACATTTGATGGGGCATGGGAAAAAGTAGGTGGCTGATGAGCATGAGTAGGAGAGACTCTTTTGTGGAAAGATTATTTAACTATCGCACCTTTATTTAAAAAATCTTCACTAGAAAGTGTATGCTAGTGCACGGGAGTCCTAAAGTGAAACTGACCAGTTTAGCTTTATTATCTAGAAAAAAATGAAGTGCCTTTTAATAAGGCACACCAGAGAGGGGTGTAGGGGAAGGAACAAGCAGCATAAATGGTGCAAAAGTCAATGAGAGCTCTAAAACCCCCTGTCAGTTCTAATGGTCTGAGATTCTGTTAGTCCCCAGGGGAAGGGAATTTTTCATGTGTTATTTAACCCGATAGTGTCCCTTTCATGTTGCACATGCAGGACTGGAACATGTGCTCTGTTTTCAGACACTTTCCCTGGTGCACCTTTTAAGGAAGGGCTTGAAGGGTGATTGCTCTATCTGTAACCTTCGTGCGCTTCCAGCAGAGTTCTCTCTTAAATTATTTTTTTTTATCAAAAAGGCTCAGAAATTTGATAGGGGAGATGAGGAGATGGGCACTACCAGGGAGGATAATAAAGAAGAACTGTCACTTCCCTGGCGGTAGCTTTGTTGGCCCTGCTGCTTTCCAAGATAAAGACACGGCGGCTGGTTTGGGTTCTATATCAAAAGGCTGATTGGGCTGCTTGATTATATATGAAATATAGATTTAAAGCTTAATTTATGTTCCCAAAAGTGAGTCAATTGCAGGGTAGAGTCTGACACATTTGTTATGATCGCTAGAGAGCTTTGCTGGGCTTGTTGAAGCTCACTGGGGCTTTAGGGGCTTTAAAAAAGCGGTTTGGATCAAGTTTATTACAATCTGGCCTGCTCAGAATGTATTCTGTGTTAATTGTTCTGTAATGACTGATAAATGCTTTGGGAGGAAATGATTTGTCTTGATTATTCTTCCAGCCCTAGTTTTCTGGAGTCATCTCCTGGGAAGGAATTACACCTCTTTACCCTGGGAGGAACAGCCAAGGACAATTGCAGACTCCCAAAAGTGGCAGACCACAAGTGCCACAATCCAGCAAAGTGCATGGGTAGTCCCACTGACATCAAGCACAGGGTGAAGTGCTTTCCTGAATCAGACCTTAGTTCTGACTGGTTGGCATGCGCAGAGTCATTGCTTTGACCCCCTGGGAAACTGGCCATCAGGGAGCTCGGGGGCAGCAGTCTTAAATGGGTCTCTTTCAGGATCCAAACTAGCAGCACTTGAAGCAAGCAGGGTGGCAATGCTTTTCTAGGTGTTGAACCACCAGCAGGCCCACCAACAGGAGGCAGGAGAGACAAAGGGGGCAGTTGCCCCGGGGCCTGGAGATTCGAAGGGGCCTGAAGCTGTTGGATGTCACTGCTACTGTGGCAGTGGTGGTGGCTGGAGCCCCAGGCTCGTTTGAATTGCTGCCACAACGCCATGGTGGGTGCTCTGCACAACTCTGAGAGGTTGGGGGGGGGGCATGCTGCGGTTGGGGCCGCAGTCAGCGCTGCTCCTTGCATCCAAGGCCCTGCCCCTATTGGGGGCACAGAGACCCACACACACACCTTGCCCAGGGTGGTTGTCGGCTCCGCGGATCACCGGGTATCTTTGAAAACCCTTTTCTTTTAATGGTGACAGGCCTATACCAAACCCCAGATTCAAACTCCCCAAATACAGGAGATGGTGAAAATCTGCAGCCCCGTCTTGGGCGGAACTTAGCAACGGAGCCAAACCAAAAGCCCTCGTGTAACCTCCTTGCACCTCTGTGCATTTGAGAATGATGGCAATGAACCTGAGTATGAGTGTTGGTCCTCTGTGCGTGCATCACAACACCAGTTCATCATACTAGCATCTGGCCTAAGAGATGTGGCAGGGTTAAGGGAAATAGTTTTCATCCTTCCTCCAGGCTCATACCAAGAAGGTTGTGATGAAGAACTTTTCTTCTGTTGTGAAACCTCTCCTTTTGGAGTTCAAGAAGGTTCAGTCTTCTCTCCCATTCTAATCAATAGCTGTATGTATGCAGCTGGTGGGGAAAATGCTGGTGACCCATGGGCTCAAAGGCCAAAATTATGCAGACAGTACCAGTTTATTTTTCACATCTGCCATAAACACCACTGTTACCCAGCTATCCCAGCGTCTGGCTGAGACCAGCCCTTGAATAGGAGAGTTTTGGCTGAAGGCAGACCCAAGCAAGATGGAGGTTATGCATGTAGGTAGAGGGCAAGGAGTTTGAAAAACTTTCCCCACTGTTGAAATCTCCATCAGTCAAGGAAGTAAGTGCCCATAGCTGTCAAGCTCGCTTGCAGTCAGTCTAGGAGACCTTCTGGGCTCTCTCTGACAAAGGTCTCTCAGCCAGCAGCAGCTGTAAATCAATCAGTTTGTCAGTGATGGCAAGCGCAGCCACTGTGGCCTGTCATATCCTGGTGAGAGCCTGACCTCAGTCATACACACTTTCATTGCTGCCAGATGGGTTAGTGTGATGGAGTGTGCTTTGGCTAGACAGCACATTCCTTGGAAGGAATGCAGCAGTGTCCCCGCAGTAACGCGAGTTACTAAGCACTCATCACTGCTGTATTCCACTCGCTCAGCACCATCCCTAGGCATCCCTGAAGTATGTGGTTGTGTCGGGCACCTGAAAATTCGGGGCACCAAATTTTTAGGTGTCCTTATGCAGCTGTGTTTGTGTGTATACCCAAGGATGGCTCTGTCCCCTGGTTCTTCTCTGGCCCATTCCCTGGCTAGTCACTCCTGCTGGTGGCAGCCTGGCAGGACTTCTCCCTGCCCCCTTTCCTTCTACATGCTCCTCTCAGCCAGCAGCCAACCACTAACTGAGGGTTCCCTCCTGCCACACTGGGGATGGAGAGGAGCCTTCAGCTTTTGTGGTTCCACTAGCTCCAGCGAAGCCCCTGAGTTCTGGCAGAAGCTGCACACATGGGTGGGGGAGAGGAAAGCCCTGAGCCCCCAGCAGAAGCCATGTAGGGGGTGGCCTCTGTTGCGTGGAACCCCATAAATTGTAACGATGGCCCTGCACTCACTCCTGTGACCTATTGAACACTGAGTCAGGTTTGAAGTTTCTGTTCTCATTTTTAAGGCCCCAGTGGTTTGGGCTGCCTTGCACTCCAGAACCTTGACTGCCTCTGACAGCTCAGTTCTCTGGGAAAAATGGAACCATCTGCTTCCAGGATGGAGCTTTAAGGGCAGGACCTGGGGCTCTCTTGAGGTTTTGACATTTGCTTGCATAGGAGCTCAGAACAATCAGAGGACTCTCTATCCTCTAGTTGAAATGTCAGTCCCACGTCTCTGACCTTGCTTTCCTACACAGCAGCTAATAGTCTCCAGTTACCTCAGGAACACACACAATTCACATAGCTCATTCCCCCTTAGGGCAGAGTGGAGAGGACATTTGACTGACATAAGTCACCTTAGGTGGTGTTTAACTTTTGGGACTTGCTCCGATATGTCCGTGCTGGACACAACAAAAACTTGAGCAGAGCAGAATAGAAATAGGAGCTCATGGTAGGTCTGAATTTCAGTTTTTTGCGTGGTCTCCACTTTTATGGAGCCAAAACCCCAGATGTAAACAGTCACTAAATTCTGGGGTCTTAGAAACCCAGGTATGATCCAGAGTTTGCAGTCTGAGCCATTCTGTAGTAAAAGCCACTCACAGGCTCTCTCTTCCCTTCCTGTCCCGTGCAGATGATTTTCTGAGGGTGCTTTCATCTCTATTTGTTACACTTTGAACGTCAGACCATACAGAGCCAGGGGAACATTTCATTGCCTATCTTTCATGGTGCTTGGCAGCACAGTAATGCTTAACAGCGGTGATAAATTCCCATGTAGAGGAAGACAACACTGTACAGGAAATATGGAAGTCTCCATAGCCATGTGCCATAGAGAACTGATGAAAGCATAGCCTGGAGGTCAGCACAGCCATTTGAACTTGCCAGAGAGCAGTGGTTAGAGCCTTGGCTGATAGACCTCTGGGGCTTGTTTTTTCACAGATGACTTGCACACAAAGGGTATGTCTACACAGCAAAGTTATTTCGAAATAACAGCTGCTAGGTAGACGCTTATTTCGAAATAGGGGGCCACCAGCCCTTCCCAGGGTGCCCTGCTGGCTGCCTTGGCCACAAGGTAACTTCTGACCTGATGCCCTGCTGGAACCAGTTCCAGCTGGCCTTAAATGCGATTCAGCGTCCAATCAGTGTGGACGCGCTCTTTCGAAATAGCAAAAAGCTATTTTGAAATGCATTTTGTATGTAGACAGGTTATTTTGAAATAACTATTTCAAAATTAGATATTTTGAAATAACGCTGTAGTGTAGACATACCCAAACATAAATAAACCCTTCAATCACTCTTCGCAAAAGCCTCACTGCTTCCAGGGGGAAGGAGTGCAGAGTAATTTGATGCTGTCATTGTCTTCATAATATGAATCAATTTGTCAGCAAACTTATGTGCAGTCTGATTCGAGGTTGCACAGAGATCTGGGCTAGGAGAAAGGAGTATTATTTTGCCACTAGTTTAAGCATAATTCTGCTTAGAGGACTATAAACATACTGTACAGAGCTGGCTCATTAGACACTTGCCCAGTGGCATTTATATTTAAATAACTGCCTGGGAGGAGCTGAGTTTCCAGTAATAATAATACTTTGCCTTCCTTATACCACCTTTCCTCTGAGGCGCTCTGTGTGCTTTACAAACATGAGTGAGCTAATCTCACCCCTTTGTGAAACAGGCCAGAGGTTTGTTCTCCACATTTTACTTAAGGGGAAATGGAGGCATGAAGCAACTTCAGTGACTAGCCCCAAGGTACCTTGGCTACTGGTTCCTAATCAGGATCGGAGGGCTTCTATTTACCTCTCTTCACCATAAAGTCATAAAGGGCGTATGTCTGTACTACAGAGAAGATCAAAGCTGCTGCTGTCGATCTTCCAGGGTTCAAATTAGCGGGTCTAGTTAAGACAGCTCATTCGAACTGAGAGGAGCACTCTGGTCGATGCCAGTAGTCCTCCTTCCACGAGGAGTAAGGGAAGTCAAGAGGAGAGTGCCCTTCAACTTCCTGCAGTGTGACCAGCGCCAAAAATCGAGTTAAGGTACTTCAACTTCAGCTACACAACCAATGTAGCTGAAGTTGTGGATCTTAATTTGATCTTATCCTGTAGTGTAGACATACTCAAAGTCCGTGTGACGCAAACGGATAGCTCTCACCTCAGAACCTAGCAGGTCCTGTGTAGATCTCTATGAAGGATGAGGAGCAGTCTCATCCACTTGCTTTCATATTCTGTTACTAAGCCCAGATTTCTAGTTGTGAACCCGGGTCTGCTCTTGGGTGAATCATGACTGAGTTGTGGAGGGCTTTAAGGGTTGTCAGAATTCAGTTTGTTGCAGATCTACTTGAATCTGTAGGGGGGTGGGAATGAGACTCTGGGGTGAGACCCCTCAGGCAAACCCAGCCCCTGATCCATGACTGAAGCTGCATGGTGGTAGAGAGCTGTAGTTGGGGCAAACTCCACACCAGGACTCAGGATCTCACATGGTATTGTTGACGAGAGAGCTGGGGTATTGCATGGAAGGCATCCATTCAAGATCCCCTCTGCCCAACAGTGGTGAGGGCCACAAATGCATCATTAAGGCAGAGCTGTCATGATGTACCATATTAGTGTATGTGCACACAGCACTGCCCTCCACTGGTTGGACTCAGACCTGCTTAACTCCATAGCATTCTAGCGCTCCAAAAGTTGTAGCAGACAAAAAGATTTCTTGCTGGTGATGACTAAGGGAAGAGGCTCCTATAGTTTTCAGTGGTTTTAGGGCAGAAGGCTGTGAGTTCTGTTTCCCACGCTATATGTGCTAAAGCAGATGTTTGTGTTCTAGGTGTATGCATGGCTATGTATAAGAGGCCTATGTGTTTGGGAGCTATGTGCCTTGCTGGGTATAGGTACATTCTGACAGCTCACCTTTGTAAGCTGCTAACTAGGACAGGTGAATACTAAGGTTTTGATATGTAAAGTCTCTTGGACACACTTCTTCAGCAGGGACTCTGACTGCTGGGATGCGATTCACTCACTGGGAACCCTGCTGCAGTCTGACTATGGAATGCAAAGCATAGGATGGCTGTGCTTTTTCTCCTCCCTGTTTTGTTTTCTACTCCATTCCATGTTTAATGTGTTGCCTGGCATTGCTCAGGCTTGTTTGTTGAAAACTCTGAAATGCAGGTACCCTCGTAGCCTGAAACATGAAATACACAGAGTTTTTCTCCAAAGTATAGTTTATGCAAATAATTCCCTCTCTGCATTCCTGCAGTAGTCAGGCTCTGCATATCTGATTGGGCTCTTAATGACTTTTGGGAATCATTTAAATAGCTAGCAGACTGGCCCAGTTAATAATCAAAGCCACAGCTCCTGGTAGCAGAAGTGATGAATGGCACAACCCAACTGCCTCTCTGCACTAGTCCCTGGTTATTCCCACACCTGCATTTATCCACAAACCAGTTTTGCACTTTGCAGAAAATGTGCATGATGATGTTGGGCGTCCCCCAGCAGTAAAGCCCGCCCCCCCCAATACATTAACATACTGTTCAGGCTGCTAGCCCATTAGCTCTGTGTCTGTTGCCTACCTGTCTCATCTCAGGCTGTGAAATTATTGAATAAGTTAAGCAGTGCTGGAGCCAGGTCACTGCTGGGATGGGGGACCTCGCTGGGAAACATAGTTGTTGCATCAGGGAGTGTTCAGTCAGTTGCACTTTTCCACTATATGGATTTGTCCTGATGGTGTTTTGGTGCTAGGTTAGTGGAAGTGCCATTTTTCAGTTGTCATAAGACAGAGGCCCTACCCGCTCATGGTTACTAATTGATCTCATGACTTCCTTTCACAGGCATATGTGACCTGGGAGTAATTGATGCACCACCTGCTTGAGTCTGAAGAGAACCAGAAACAAATACTCTGAGAGATGTGACCTCCGTCAGGACCTCAATAGGGTGTTAAATCTAGACCCACTGCAGTGTAGGGTCCCAGAACACCAATGCCACCAGAGACTCTGTGTGACCAGAGTGGAAAAGTGAGGTGTACATCATCTACCCATCAACATTGGCTAATGCGGTGAGTAAAGGGAAGCCATGCACTGTCGTCCATGCCTCTCTTGGGTTACAGAGGACCTCTGCTGCGTCTGAGGGTAAGGAGTCTTTGCTGTCGCTTCTGTGGATTGGAGAAGACCCCATCTCCTTCTCCCTTTCTAAGAGGGGAGTGCTGCTGTCTGAGAACCTATATAGAGAAGTCTGTAACACACCACGTACAGGGTCAGCTACCCAATACTGAAATGCAGACACCTGTGGCCCAGAGCAGGGCAGCTATTTTGCACCAGTATTATTACCCTTTGGTTCAGTGCAGGGAATGAAGCAGGCGACAGCATCTCCAGCTGAAACAAGGGGAACTTAGGGTGCTTGCTGATAACTACTCAAGTCAGATTCGGCCACAGAGAAATCAGGGCTGACACTCTGCCTCATGAAAAAATGACCGTGCTTCCCTTCATTAGCTGCAAGTGGTTGGGGTTCTGTGTCTCATCTAAAAGCAAGCGTCTCTTAGCACAGGGGTTCCAATGGAACCTAAGTCCCCTGATGTATTCTCTCCTCTGTCATCCTTCCATCAATCCTATGAACCCTCTAGGTCCAACCAAAACCCCCTTCCTTTTACCTGTGTGACTCTTCCTGGGTGCCAAGATGCAGTTCAGTCCATGTTGATGTCATTTCCTTTCACTTAGTTGGATGATTTGGAGGAGGAGCTCAGCAGAGTTGCCTAAAACCACAAAATACTCCTTTGAAGTTCTTCTCTCTCCTATTTTTATCTGCATATGTAATGCAGATTTTTGTGCATGTTAATAGATGGCTGCCCCCAGCCAAAGGATTTTAATGGAAGGTACGTGCCTGCCTGTCTGCCTCCCTGCAGAACTACTCTTTACTCAACTTTAACAGTAATATTGTGTGTAATGGTTTCACCAAGCCTTTGTTGTTCTCAGTGTTTCTGAAACACCCTGCTTAATTCACACTCATTGCATTTGAATAGAAAACTTCCTTATCATTGCAGGGCAAGTGCAGAGAAGCAATACCCAGGGTGTAATTGCCATGTTTGTTAAACAGGATCCATTGAAAGCTGTCGAAAGAGGAAAACTTGTCCTTCCAAATCTTGTGTCTCCTTTTAAAGCAAAGGTTTATGCCACTGAGAGCTGACTGGGACACCCTTGCTGACAGGAAGAAGGTGGTCCTCTGGACAATGTGGTGCTGCTTGTCAGCAGGTCCTGTTCCCCCTCTGCTTTTAATTCTCTTCATCTCCCCCTCACAGCTTCTTGAAGCATCTGGTGGGGGTCAACACACATTGTGGTTAAGACACATTGTGGTTAAGGCTTGGAGAGCTTGCTGCAAGCAAAAGAGGTGCCCTAAATTTCCCACATCTATTATCTTTGGATGTGGCCTTTGCACCCAGCTCCTCAGAGAATTTGAGGGCAAGAGAAGGGTCAACCCACTCAGGGAGCTCATCTGTGGTGGGGAACCTGTTATCTTGAGCTTGATGGGGACAGGACTTGGTCCAGACAACTGCTAGTTCAGCTGTAGCTCAAGGTAGGCTGGAAATCCAGTCTTTGTAGAGCTGGTCATTATAGCAGGGACCTCTTTTCCTGGTGGCTGAGAAGTGGGGAGGAGTCTGGGTTCCTTTATAAACAAGATCTCCCAGAGCTGTGAGAGCAGAGTGATACACAGGAAGAGACAATGGAAAATTGCCTTCATCTGACACCCACAGAAACCTATAGCAGTAAAGCTGGGGTGAGGGGGTGAAGGGAAAGGGCTTTAGGAGTGACTTCCATTTTGCTTCATTGGTTTTATTTAAATGATGTATTTTGCACCATTTACTGTTTCATGCAGGTCTGGGTACTGCCCTAATTTGTAGTTACTCCACGTCTGGATTCTTGTTGGACCTTATAAGCCCAGTTATGGGCCCAGTTTTCTTTTAGCCACCACAACCCCAGGGACTGAAGTCCTCTGCCCATTTCCAGAACAGGTACAGCAGAGGCAGCAGTAGGGGAGCTCTGTCACCTTACACTGTGACCTAGGTTACTCGCCTGATGGAAATTGAGGCAAGTTTGTGCCCATTCGTTCCCTGACGTCTTTTTGAGGCTAGCAAGGCTGTTAGCTAGCCCTTGTGATGATGGAGTACTTTGGAAAGTGAGAGCCACCCACTCTCATTTCACACAGAAACCCAACAGCCTTCTAACTGGCTTATCTAATTCTCTTTCTATACCATGGGAATGGGCATCTGTCGTGGCTCCTTCCCCACTCTGGCACAATAAATGCAGAAGTGGGGGCCAGCAAAAGTACCCCAAAACCTGATCTCTCCAGGCTTTGGGATAAAACTTCCCTCCAAAATCTTAAAAACCTAGATTTTGGGGATAAAATTCGCTGCCACCACCCAAGTAGTAATAAAGAAACCAGGGAGAGACTACTTGGGAAATCTCACCCCCCTAAAGTAAAACCAGAACACAAAAATTAACCAATACCAGGTTAACAAAAAGAAAAGAGAGAGAACTTTTATCACCACCACCATATTCTTGTTGCAAGCATAATGACTAGACGGTGGAGTCACAAAGTAATATACTCATGGAGGGAAACCCACCATGGGCCAGGAGCTTAGTTACAAAGGAGAGCAAACCCATTTTAAATGCACAGACATCAGATCCCATTTCCCAGACCATAAAACAATAAAACGGATTTATCTAAACTGTACCCTACTTACAGATAGTGAAGAAAGAGTCTTTTCTTGGAGGGAGACATAGTGTCTGTCCCCCTCAATAGCTGGAGAGAAACCACCCAGGACAAAGAAGGGAAAAACAAAAAATTCTTTTATCCCCGTTTGAAATTCCTACCTACATTCCTATTGGCTGAATCTACCTGACTTAGGTAAGGTTAACCCCTTAGTTCCCAGGCTGTTGGCTAACCCTCATGATCATGACAGCATCTCTACAAAAGAGAAACTGCACATCAAAGATGAAAATCCAGTGATGGGGACCAAGAGTTCTCTCTTCTTGCTGGTCACCATAGCAGCAGGTGATGTACCTGTAAAAGTGCAGGTGCAAGTTCAAATAAATGTAACATCCAGTAGGCCAGTTTGGCAGCTCTGTCTCTTTGCAGGGTATGGTAGCGTAAGTGTACATTTCTTTGATGCTATCATGCTTCAAGCTGTTTTGTAATTTGTTGGACAGATGCAGTCACTATTTATAATCACTTATTTAAGCAAGAGTAAAATCCAAGTGACTTACTACCAGTACCCAAATGCTGACCTTAATGTATTTTAAAGGTTCATCGGATACTGAACAGCAAATGACCCATGGATGGATCTGGAATAATAATGTTCCTAATCCTCAAGTCATTATCTTAAAAGGGAACGCATTGTTCTCCTAATTAAGTCCATCCACATGCTGTGCATCCTCCATGCAAATGCACTGTGCATAAACTAATTAAAGGAAATACACAGCCACAAGGACTTAAACTGTCTTTTATGCAATTTCTTTGAATTATAGGGAATCTCCACCCTCCCCCACATACAGAGGCTGCAGTGAGGAATAATACCTCAACGTGATATGAAAACCAGTGAGCTGTTGTGGATCACTGTTTGGAATTACCAGAACTTTGGGGTGTGTTGTGCCAAGCAGCCCCAACCGGGATCTCTGTTTGTTAGCAGCGTACCTACACATAGAAGAGAGAGTCCTTGAACGGAAGAACCTGCAAACTGGATAGAAGAAATGGTCGAAAGACATAAGGTCCTTGTTCTATGGCTGAGGAAGTGAGGCATACAGAAGGGTTTCCCAATCACAAAAGGGCAGGAAATGTGTGGCACAACTGGAAATTGAACTTGGGGTATCCTGTATCCCAGTCCAGTGCCATACCTGTCCTTCCTCTCATTGTTAACGGGCTCATAGGGTCTTACAAGTCTACACATCGCAACGGCAATGGAGAAATTCTGCTGCAATGTTCACTGGCACCAAACATTGACTAGTTGGTGGGAGAGTGGATGGGCATGGTGAGTTGCTGGTGGCTGCTATATTTTATATTCTGATTGTGTTGTGTATAGAGAGAAATGGGATTCCCATACACGACACTATGTTTTAAGGATAATCAAGCTGCCCTCTCATTTCCCATTAGGATGAATTCTGAAACACCCTGGGGTTTCTCTTTCTGCCCCAGCATGGCATATAGGCATAGACTTTAAGGCCAGATGTGACCATAGATCATCATTTTGACTTCTTCTAAATCACTATCCGGAACATTTCACCCAGATACTGTTTTACTGATCCCAGTAACCTGTGTTTGGCTAAAGGAGTAAAGACTTGTGACTCTGTGTGTGAAAGCTGGCACCCAATTTGAATTCATTGAGGGTTTTATGTGCTCAGAAAGGGTGCTGTCAATTGCATGTGCAAAATCTGGTGTACAGAAATGATGTAGCCCAGGCCGGTTCCCTTGGAGACTGGTTCATCATCCACAAGATGCACAGAGAAGATACTCATACCGTGCACAAGACGTATGGAAGGCTGACGAAGGAAGACATTCTACAAAGGAAAGATCTGTGCATGACGCTCATAAAACACTTATCCATAACATCTCTTAGGCACGTGCCACATCAGCACTGACACCCACCTTTACGCACCAGAGTCACCTACACCCATTCCCGCTCCCACTCTTGTCTGCATGCATCACACATACAGGGTCAAACTTTCAGTCAACCTCAAGCCAGGCTCCATCTGTGGTTGGTTGTGGCAACTATGAGACACAATGTGAGACATGTGGGCATGGGAAATTGGAGGGCAGCCTTTCCCTTTCAGCATGTGACTTCATTTTGTTGCTATGAGGTTTGTGCTCTTTTCAGTCGCTGCAGCTCTAGGTACATTCCTCCCTCCTATTTTTGCTGCTCTGGGAGCACAGACTCATTCTCTGTCTGATAAATGGCAGCCAGTAATTGCTCGCTGTGCTGCAGCACCAACTGCTTCTTGGCCTTCTGGATGGAACCAAGTATAATACCCATTGAGTGTCTGCCATGTCCTCTGTCAGGGTATCACATGGCCTGTACTCTGTGACCAGGGGAGTCAGCAGCCATGCCGGGCCCCTGAGCAAAGTGTGTGTGGGGGGGGGGGGAAGAGGGGGTGGACCGGTTCCGCATGCTCAGAAAGGGAGGGAGCCTTGGGCAGAAGAGGCAGGTCCGGGGTAGCCACCCAGAGTGCACTGTGTTCCACCAACCCCAGCCCTTAGAGTTGCCCGGAGTGCACCACACAGTGCTCCAGCAGCAATTCAAAGGGTCTGGGGCTCCGGGTACTGCTGCTACTACTTGCAACAGCGGTAGCAGTCAAGAGCCCCGGACCCTTTAGAATCACCAGGCCCCGGGGCAGTTGTCCTCTTTTCCCCAGCCCTGTCAGTTGGCCTGTCTGTGACGCAGAGAGAGGAGACAGTGACCGTGTCAGGTGCGAGGATTCTGCACAGCAGGCAGAGAGATTCTGCTGACTCACCCTGGCAACCAGGACGAGTCCTATTAGCTTTAAATCTGGAGTATTAAAAGTGTTTGAGCCTGTTTTGATGCTGAAAGCACTGATGCAGAGAGGCAAGGGAAGAGAAGTTTTTCAGGGAGAGACACCCCTGGTGACATCTGTTAGGAGCAGGGTAGGAACACTGCTTGATTACACAAACCTCTTGGATTGAGTCTAGCTACCCAGGTCTAGCTGATATTTCAGCCAGATAATAGGAAGAGCTGAACAGCATCAAGACTAGGTTTGTGCAGGACTTCTTCTATGGCTGTGTAATTATATATGCCATCTATGCTACATCAAGGGCTAAATTTTGGCTCCATGTGTGGGACTCACCATCTCATAGACTGAGTCAGCAGCAGCAGTCTCTGAGCAATGCCATTGGTTAGAGGGCAACTTAGGTTAGTGAGTGGGCTGTATGCATGGCCTTCCTTCATCTCAGTGGCTGCAAATCTGCAATAACAAGACAGTCTCCTGGGATAGGGTAGTTTTGCTAACTGTGCTTGGATACATAGAAATTGCGGGTGCACCGAATGAACCATAGCAGCGCTTTGATTGGATGCAGAGGGAGCTCATGGCTCTCACAGTCAATGTGGTATGCAATCAGCACATGCCCCACTTCACGTGCCCTTGCTTGATGTGGCTAAGAAAAAAACCTATAGATGGAAGCCAGTGGAATCTGACACCCCTGTGCATGAGCAATGGAAAACCAATATCTGGTGGGTCGCACGTAGAACCCTGATGGGCTGCATATGGTCCATGGACCACAGGTTGCCCACCACAAGTTTAGAACAATCCTTGTTGAGTTCAGTGGAAGAGAGATGGGTGTGATTAAGGGGTAATCTCATGCAATTCCCCAGTGGCCGAGCATGATTAAAGCTCTGCAGAAAAGCTGAGAATAGCAAAGCTGGGTGAATTGGACACTCTGCAGAAAGACTCAAGATGGTTCCTGAGTAAAGAGAGGCTGGTAAAGTACAAAGAACAGCCAAACTATAGCTAATGGTCACATTCAGGCAAAGAACATACCATGGCTACCTTCACTTTTGAGAGACAGCGAGAGAGAGTGAAAACCTTGCTACACTCTCCATTTCTCCAAGCCCATGTGAGAAGACTTCAAGGCTGCCTAGTAAATGGTTGAAAGGTTTTGTAGTGGCATGTATCACAGATTAGAACTTCAGAGATCAGCCAAATATCCCATTAGCTGGTTTCATCTGCCTTTCACCTGACTGAGTTATTGAGACAAATAAATTAACAAATTTCAGGAAAAGACTAGTCCCTTTATATGACTATCATTTGTGTGATACTAGCTAGGATGGCAACCACAATAGGGCTCCCAGGACTTAAGCAGATCACTAACTGGTGCAGTAAAATATTCTCCCCTTAGCGTATGCTATTGGTCTCTGGGGGTTTGTACTTTCCTCTGAAGTATCCTACATTGGCCATTATCAGGGTGCTGGACTAAATGGAAATCCCATATCTCTATGAAAAACTGGGGGGGTTCTTCCCCATTCCCTAGGGGGTGATGGAGGCACACTGTTAAATATGAAACTCTTCACACTAGTCTGATTTTTGTCTTTTCCGACTAGTCCCTAGTCCTTCTGAAGCAGCACGTTTCCCTCGCAACACAACACTCACTTGCTCATCTCTGCCAAAGCCAGCTAGGAAGGGAGGGTGAAGAAGAAGAGCTCTGGAGGCCCTAGAAGCAGAATATCAAAACCAGAGTGAGCAAGCGTGTGCTGCTCTCTGGTCTCTTATCTGATGTAGTCTAGAGAGCAGACAGATCGGACTCCAGCAGCCAGTATGACGGGAATGTGGGAGTGGACTGTACCAAGACAAAAAGAAACCCTCCCCTTCATGATGAGCCTTCATCTGGGAGATGCTGCCCCCTCCCCAACCTTCATTTCGATAAGTGGGAGGATCCTCTTTCCCCCACTCCTGAGATGAGATGAAAGGGTGCCCCACGTCTGACACTTCAGGAGTTGGCTGAACCCTACAAAATGATCTTCATAAAATCCTGATTCCGAAGCATCAAAGCCTTCTCCCTGACTGGTGAAAACCCTAAACATTCCTGAAAGAACTGCCAAAGGCCAGTGGAGCTGACTCCGTGAACTGCCTTTGGTTGGAGCTGGGTTCAGTTATTTATGGAGGGCGGGGGAGGCAAGAACTTTCCAGATGGGCGGCTGAACCAAATATAGCAATGATAAAAATCAGTGCAGTCCTGTGGAGGGAAAAGGAATGTCTGAACTGAAGGACTGCATCAGACAAACAGTCCTCTGCTGCTGAAACACCACGCTGTGGGGCTGTTAATAATGAGATCATACAGATCCTTTCAGCTCAATGTACTTCACAGCTTTGCTTACAGAAATCATTTCACTGACTGCTGAAATGCAACTGCCACCAGGAAGGAACACAACTGGTGTTCAACCATGCACAGCAACACTATACAATGTCAGGAAATAGGGAACACTACAATCTCCAGGTAAAACTGCAGGGGCAGATTGGTCTCCAGAATGTAATTAGCTCCCAAAGTAAAGCTGGAAGAGCAAGAATGGACATCTCAATGGGTGAAAAGCACAGTGGGGGATCTTTTATGGTCACAAGTGATTTGGAACTTCTAGACTTGTCTGAAAAGTAGCAGGATAGTGGTAGTGGCATCCCAGCTCATGCAGTGACTTGGAAGAGAGAATCCACTTAATGAACTACTAATGTAATTTCCTGCAGGAGGCAGATCTCCCATCAAATCAAGATGTATTTTGTATATGAACTCAGATAAAGTCATTGCTTGAGGGGTTGTGTCTGCACCTGGTGAGGTGACAGATGGGTCACATGGACTCTCTTGGATGAAATGCAAGGAGCCTGAACAAATTCACTCCCATAGAGCTAAGGAGCTGCGTTCAGAATGGATGGATCAGTTTTTGAATAGAGGTGAAACATTTGGATAGTTAGCTCAGTCTTGAAGTAGTAGGATTAATCATTTATCTAGCACTGTTGATGTGCATGGTAATGCACAGTGATGGGTTAGTGTCAAAAGAATGAGGTCCCTTCTCCACAATGAAGATAATCTAAAAACACAAGAGAAAAGAGAGAGTGGGGAAAAAAAGAGGTGGAGGGAGGAAGAAGAGAGACAGAGAGAAATGTGGCTAGGATTGGGTGGAAGAGACAAAGGGAGTGGTGTGATGAGACCCTTGGGTGTGGAGGACAGGAAGAGATGGTTGTAGTATGGTTTTGGTTGAATGTGTGAAGCTTGATTCCCTAATTAGCATAATTTGCTTGGCTCCACCTGTTGTTCAAGGTCAAACAATTACACAACCCAACTAAATTGATTCCAACCCACACTGTTGTTCTTTACCTTTACTTTAGGTGTGAAACTTCAGTATTACCATGGAAAAGACAAGTAAAGGCCAAATTCTAGCTCAGGCCATTATATTTTGTAGTCAAAATTCATCCCAGCTGTATGGTATTCTCCACTTCCAGTTCTAAATTGTTGATATTGAAGAGATGCTGAGTTTGAGCGCACTGCAGTGGTTGCATTTAATTGATGGCTGAAAGGCACTTGTAAATAATCCTACACAAAGGTTTGGAATATGATAATTGGTGGACAGGTGAACAGACTGGAGTCCCATTCAGGAAGGTTTGTTCTCATCAGATGCTTGTCTTGCACTCATCCCTCTGGTGTTACAGAATCTTACAGCAGTGTAGGGGGAAATCCTCTTCTGCCTGTTCAGCGAAGTCTCAAGGCCGTAGAGTGAGGAGCCCAAACTTCCTTAAGCTGTTTGCTCCTCTCCACCCATCTTGTCTCTCAAACAGACATTGTCTGCAAGTCTTTCTGTGAACACCTGTGCAAGGAGAGGGGGAAATCTGAGCTGGGGTTAACCTTTTTTTGTAGACGAGTGAAGGATGCATCTTTGTGCCCTCTTGCAGGATCCTCTGAGAGGAGATGCACTTATATTCATTTTAAGTTCTTAATCAGCCTGCAGTGACATGCTTCATCCTGCCTTCCTCCCAAGTCTATTGCTGGAAGAGAAGTGTTTTCTCCAGCCCCTGGAAAGTACCCTCCATCCCAGAGAATTTTTCAGACACGTCATTTCCCTTTGTGAATCAAGCCCTCAGTCTTCAGTGAATAACTTGTTCCAGAGGGACCGTGTTGTACGTGATCCTGATTATACTTGGGTTTTAATAATCATAAACACTCTTGTTTTCTAAAACTCAGCAGAACTGATTTCCAAATCATTTCATTTGAATGGAGCCTGGTTTATGTTTGTCTAGATCCCTCCCGCCCAAAAGAAAAACAAACACTCTCTCAAAACAACTGGGGGAAAACCTTAGAGAACTTTAAAAAGTCTCTACACCTAACAAGGAGGTGGGGATGGGATCAGCTACTTTTTGTCCCTCTTTTGTGTGGTTTATTAAGCCTTTTGTTCTGGAACGCATGGGTTCAGTGGGAAAGCATTTTTGATATATAATGTATTTACTTTTGCTAATTAATTAAAGGAGTATTCATATGAAAATGCCGACTGATAATGGCTTTCACAGCAACAACTGTGTTTTTTAAAGTAGCAACTTTTAATTACAAATTGACTGACAGAAATATATAAACCCAAATATTGTTCCACTGATTTCCTTTTAACTGTGTTACTCTTGCTTGATTTATCGGATTAGGGCTTTTCACACATAGTGCGTACAAGATATTGTTTTTAATGAGAAATTAAAAGATTACCAACAATACCCATAAACCATTAAAAAACAAACCCTAGATGAATGGTAATTAGAAAGAATGATTTGAGACTGATAAATTGAAAGCAATTAACGTATTTGTTTCGGATTCAGAAGACAGCTCTGTGTTTTCCAGAAGGCATCTGAAAGGTTCAAACTTGGAGACAGATCACATGTTCAGATGCCCCTACTGCTTCAAGTGTCCTTGGGTACCACCAAAATAACCACAGGTTAGATGGATTCTGAAAAAGGTGGAGACAATGGGATATATGAAGGAGTTTGGGTGTTAAGACCTCAATGGATTATCTGAATAGGAGACTCTAGGGTTGATTCTTCTTTTTTTTTTTTTTTTTTTTTTTTTTGTGGTCACAAATGACATAGTATGAAGACATAGAACCTCTGACAAAAACTTCATGAGATAAAAGGAGAGTGCTGAGATGAAAAGGCATCTTAGCTGAGTTGTGGTTTATAATGCATTTTCTTCCTCAACCTATTCCGAGTCAAGCAGTCTGCAAGAGACATGCTTTGTAGGGAGATCAGCAGGAGGCCTGTATGCACCTGTATTTGATGGGTTCATCCTGTAAGCCCACTGTGAGTCTGTAGCTCTGCTCCATCTGTTATAATTGATGGTGTGCCTCAGAGGTAGTCCAAGGGCCGAATCTGGACTGCCAGATGCTTTTGAATGGACCCCGAAATCATTATATTTACTTGCTATCATTTTCTCTGGAGTCTAGACCTTCCCTATGCCTTGACCAAGAAATTTGGACCTTGGCAAAAAAATAATTGACTATCTGGTGTACATGTTAACAACTCCTCCTCCCATGCCATCCTCTGTACTTGAAATGAGATTTGGGTGAGAAATAGTTTTCCTGTCCCATGAGAATTTTTGAGAATTTGTTTTTTTTTTTCCTGTTCTGAACTAAGATGAAGAATCAAAATCTTGAAAATGTTCATGAATTGATAATGTGGGGGGAAAACATCTGGGCAGGTCAGTTGAAACATTTCATTTTGCTTTCAATCTTTTAATTTTAAAATCTTTTTTAGGATAAAGATAACTAAAATTTCAAAATAAAAAGTCCACAGTTTTGTTAACATTTATTCCCCCCCCCCCCAAATCAAGACATTCATCTAAACTGAACCTTTCCTACAAACAGGCCTGGTTTATGGCCAGTCAGTAGTTTTTGGGGGAGGAAAATTCCCAACCAGGTCCATTTCGAGTTCCCTCCTTTTCCACTTAACATCTATCCTCAATCTTGAGTCCAATCATGCAATCTCTTTTTCAGACATACTTCTCCCTCAAAGCATTTCAGTGTTGATTCATCATAGAAAGAAATTCATTATTTGACAGAGATAGAGAGAATTCTGCATGGCCTTCAAATTTAACCATCACCTTTGGTATCTAGTGAATGGGCACCAGATTTTCCAAAGAGCTCAAGCACTCATGGTTGGGGCTAGATTTTCAAAAGTGGTCAGCACACTGAACTTCATGGGAACTGCTGCATACCAAATGATTTTGATAATCTAGCTCAAAAAACAATCTGCCCTACATGTCCAATCTATATTGTTTGTCTTAGGGCACAATTCTCTGTGTAACTGAGAACATCCTGCATGGCACTCCACACCTAATCTCCCTACCCCAATCCTTGGAGATGGAGCCATATTTTCTCTGGTTTTGTGCAATGCTGGACACACTTTATTCGGTAACTACTAGAACAATGACAAATTACAGTGGGGTGTATTCAAGCCACCACTTTATTCATTAGCAATGGTATCAGGCCCACTGCAAGGTGGTTATTTTCTCAGATCTGCTCCTTTCCATGTATCCATCTCAGTTCACAATGGTACAAAAAGTTTTGCTGTTGTAGCTTCTGCTTGTCTGACTAGAGGATTTGGTGAGAAGCAAGGTCATTGATAGTTGCAAAGGGAAGTAATTCTGTTAACTAAGACTCTCTCTCCTCTTCATCATCCAGGATGAACTGGACAGGTATTGCTTCAGGCAGAGGTCTCACTCAGGAGTCTTTCTCTGGCTTGTTCTCACTGACTGTGAAGTAATGTCTTGGGCTTCTGATCAAAGATTTACTTCATTCCCAAGACACCGTTTCAGCAAGCAAATAAACCTCATTCCTTGGTAGCCACCTGGAGTCTAATGAAAAGCTGGGACACCAGTAAAATCCAGTTAGATGTTGCAAAAGGGAAAAGACTAATAAGGGAAGAATAACAAAGCAGCTCCATTAAAAAGGGAAGTGGATACAAAAACTGGCCCTGTTGGAGAACCTGTTCTATTCAATAGGGCAATAAAATCCCAAGTAATTGCAAATGAAACTTAATGCCTTGTAAAAGAGTTCAGCTCTTTTCCCTTCCAAGGCTACAGAATTTTGAAATAAAGGCCTAATCCAGTAGGAGGTGTAAGTGTGCTGCACAGGTTGAATTCTTAACACTTTGAAGTGTTCAGCTTCCTACCAACTGATGTTAGTTTTAACATTCATCCTTTTCTCCTCTCCCCTTCCCTCCTCCGACCTCCTCCCCTTTCTCCTCCCCTCCCCCCCTGCTCAGCCCCTTAACTCTCTGCTCTCTGAAGTGGGATATCTTGCAGTGTAGAGCAATACTGATTTGACTGAGGCATGGCATTCTGCCCATTCCTGTCTGCCCTGTGATTGTATGCATCTACTCAGACTTTGCAGCAGTGAAGAGTTCACAGAAGTAATAAAATTTCTCCTCCTTCTCTGTAAGTTATCAAACAACTTGCACACCTCCAAGCACAGTTACTATCAAAGTGTTTTGTTTAACAGCCACAGAAGGGGAATTGTAAACGAAAAAGTTCTTTTAACCTGTCCACATTGCACATGCTTCATGGACCAAATCCTAAGGGCCTGCCACCAGTGCAACTCAGACTTCCCTCAGGCAAATTCCCATTTGCTTTAGTGTGAGTTGGACCTCAGGGATGGTCTGAATAAAGATGGAGTAAAAGCCTCAGGATTTGGCCCTATACGATTTGGCCTACAATTTGACAATGTAATAAATTAAATATTATTGAGGCGCAATGTGTGTAGATAAAATGTTATTGTGAGAACCTTAACTTTTGTTTCTTTACTCTTGTTTCATTACATCCTAATGTACGACTCTTTCAGAAATGAAGTTTTGTGTATTAAACACGATAACACTTGATTCTCATGTAGCACTTTCTTTCACAGAATTATTACCTGGTTAAGTATGATCAGATTAATCCCATGCTACAGATGAGAAAACTGAGGCACAGAATAGTTGCATGAATTGCTTAAGACCACCTGGTAAGTCAGTGTCAGAACTGGGAATAGAATCCAGCTCCCTCTGGTTTTCCAACCTGACTCTTTTCAGCTCATTTTCAGAGAGGCCCATTAACCATTGGGCATCCACCTACAGAAGGACCATCAAGAGTAACATTATAGTCTCAAAAGAGAACATTCTTTTTTTTTAATTTAAAAATTGTATTAAAACTGCAACTCTTGCACACAAATCCTTCCTAGGCCAGCAAAATTGCCCTTTTCAGGATGGATGATTCAGTCTTGTTCTTTTCCACCCCAACTAATCAAGTTGGTATTTAATTTGTAATGCTTCATCTGTTCATATAAATTAACTCAGAACATAAGAACACCCATACTGAGTTAGACCAAATATCCATCTAGCTCAGTATCTTGTCCTCTAACAGCAGCCAGTGCCAGGTGTCTCAGAGAGAATTAACCGAACAGGTAATCATCAAATTATCCATCACCCATTTACAGCATCTCACTAGGAACATGTCAGAACATGGTTTCGCATCCCTGATCATCCTGGCTAATAGCTACTGAGGGCTTATCCTCCATTAACTTATCTAGCTCTTTCTTGAGCCCTGTTATAATCTGCACCTTCAAAACATCCTTTGGCAAAGAGTACCACAAGTTGACTGTGTGTTGTGTGAAGAACAATAGATGATAGATGTAGTTGTGAATGGCTCTTTTGAAGTTCACTTGACAATTCCAGCCACAATTTCTTCAATTAGAAATGAACAGGGCCTTTGCGTCATGACATGTCGTAGGAAAAGTCCTGGGTTGCTCATGGTAATATAGTAAGTATGTATTTTTTTTAAAAAGTCAAGTGTCATGGGCATTGTTTCATTCCTGAGTAACATTTATTTCCTTGTGGTATGCTAAATAGATTGGAACATAAGTAGTTCACATTCAAGAGCTGAAGTATGGAAATTCAACCTACCACTCCAAAGAAACTTCTTCTCCCCTCGAGGGAATTAAAGCTCCCACTGCAAATTCCTTAGGCTTGTCCTTCCCTGCAATATTATGGCTAAGCTCCTGCTCCCTATTAGCCTCCCATGTAACCATAGGTTTGACTTGGCTGCTCTCGGGGTTCTCAGTGAAATTGGTCCATCTCTTTACCATCATATCCACCCACACATAAAAATTCCTCAGTGTCATAAGTCAGGAATATTGTTTAATAACCGTGTAAATCATGGAATCCGTGACTCACCCTCTACCCCCCCCCCCCCATGAAAATATGCAGACTTGTAAATGGAGGCAAAGAGCAAATGTTTATAAAGCTTCAGTTTTGAAGCTTCCCAACAGGACAAAAGCAGCAAAGCAATAACTGGCTCAAGGCTATTAGGTTCTTTCATAATTAAAAACAAGACCTTCTGCTGGGGCCTGATCCAAGGCTCATCAAAGTCAATGGAGAGACTTACGTTAACTTCAAAGGGCTTTGGGTCAGTCCCCTAGGGAGGAGCAAAGAATGTGGTCCTATCTAGGTGATGTAATTGAATTGCTGCTAATGATTCGAATACAGGCAGCTAGGTGCCATAGTGTATTATGGGCCAGGCTTTCGAAAGGACTCCTATTATTTAGGTACCTAGATAAGGATACAAGTTTTCATGAGTGCTCAGCCTGGTGATTGCTGACATCTAATAAGGAAGGTCACAATGGGAGCCGCTGAGGACTGTGTACTTCAGAAAATCTACCTGTATTTACGTGTCTGAATGGGAGCTCAGCTCCTTTGAAAACATTTCCTCAGTCTTGGATACTGAGGGCTCAGTTCTGCAAGGTGTTGAGTAACCTCAGCTCCTTTTGTTGGCAGTGGGAATCAGATTGTTCAGCATCTTGCAGGATCAAGCCTTATAAACTGACAGGCCAAAGTCATTAGGGACAGTGCTAGAGGGTTAATGCAAGGACAACTCTTCCTCCGACCGGATAGCACTTGCATTTCATGTAAGTGTCGAACAAAGGTGCTCTCTGAAGAATACTGTCCCACTGACAGTGATCATTAACCATGCTAGAAAATCATCTATTGAAGCTCTTGTGAATGAAATGTTTCAAAACCCCATCTGAAGGCTCCTTCCTCAACCCCCAAAGCATAGAGCTGTGATAGTTAGACACAGAGTATGAACAGTCAGCCCATTTTAGTGATGACAAGACTGCCAGGACATTTAGTTCTAGATTTGGATTCCGAACCCCACCAGAGCCTGGGAATACTCAGGATTTGGTTTGATTACACATTGAAAATGGTCCAAAGTGAAATAATCAGCCAAAATGACTGTAAAGGCATTGAACACCTATGTTGGTCAAGACACAAATGATACTGTCATTCTGGAACCCCGGTATTCCCCACTACGCAGCATTTATCTTCATTTACAGTATTACCTGACTCACAGCAGGTAAGTTTGGTTTCCCTGCCTGTAATTAGACACAAGGAATCTAAAACAAAAATACGTAGACAAACTCCCTACATTTTCTTTGTGAAATCTGGCTGCACACATAGCTAATTCTTTTCACGTTAATCTATGCTTACAACCCGATAACAAGCCTGAGCTTTCTTCTAACCAGGGTTGATTAAATTTGGAAGATTTCTTCCCAACAGGAGAACCTATTCAACTCTCATGCAGTAAACATGATTTTGTGCTTTTCATATTTTCCTTAAATTATTTTTTATTTCAGGAATTCTTTATTATTTTTGATTATGAATAAGCTAGTTTTAAATCAATTTCAACAGCTGGAATTAATTTTCCTGTTACTGACTCTTCACTTGGGCCTGTCACAGAGCGGGAGGCTTTCTATTAGCATAAACATAACTGAAAGCTCTGGAATTTGCATTAATGTACTTTTAACAAGTTGACAGTCTTTTGGCACGTGCATCTGAGATCTGAGAAGCCCGGAGAAAAAAAGACTGTATTATACCTTACACTGGCTGGATTGTAAAAAGCTGTCAGGTAAAATCTCTGGTTTCTTTTTGTACTACAGAAATGTGGGACAAAATATCCACTCGTAAGCAGGTGCATATATCTAACAATTTTGTAAAGTCTTTGCTGCTTGCCTTCTAGCCCAAAGAGAGCATGCTTATAACTCAAGAGTAAGTTGTTTATTATGTATTTATGTATGTATTTATTTATTTATTTAGCACTCATGGATCTTAAACCATGCTGGAGGGAGTAACATGTGGAATATTCTTAAAGTTTCCAATGAGCTTTTGTAAATTAAGTTTCAATCTCTGTGGCACAGGGGCCTTTTGACAATGACCCAAAAACCATTAAATAAATTGGAAGACACATGCTTAATAAGGGCCTAATCCTGCAAACACACAGCCTGGGATTTTAAAAAGAGCTCCATGTTGCAATTTTGGCAACCACAAGCACTGAAAGTCATGGGTTAGGCCACACAGATCATGAGATTGGCTTGAAAATTGTGTTCTGTTTGATTTTGTTCTTTTGGTTTCCGAGCCTCTGGGAGTCACTCGGGTCACTTTTCTCTACAGCCACAAGAACTAGAAATTTACTTTTTAATTAAACAGAAATAATGATTTTCACCAAATTGCACGGCAGTCGTAGAATGCCTCAAAGGAACAAAGATTGGGAAGTTGGCACTGGTGGTATTGGCGTAAGTCTGCTCTCTCTGAAATCAATGTGGAAACTCATGTCAGTAATTTTAGCCACACAAGTGGTCCCATTGTAATAAATGAAATCATTCACGTAAATAAGGTTATGCACTTGCACAAAAGTTTGCTTGACTGTACTCTAAGGGTACGTCTATACTGCAACACTATTTTGGTATACTGAAGTATCCCGAAATAGCTATCCCGTGTCTTCACAGCAAGCCTGTTATTTTGGGCTCGCTATTCTGACATCCCTGTAAACCTCATTCCACAAGGAGTAAGGGATGTTTCGGAATAACGCTTTTGCACTGTGTGGATAGTGCCAAATGATTAAATAAGCTATTTTGAAATAGCATTGGAATAAGATAGGCAATTTGCGTAGCTCAAATTGTGTATCCTATTTCGAGTTATTGTGCTGTGTAGATGCACCCTAAAGTTCCCCTGAGCCAATAAGTAGCTCTATATAGACAAAGCCCTGTGACTTTTGGGAGGTCTGTGCAGGTGCATGGGCTCATCCACATACTGTCAGTGGATGGATCAGCACTGAGAATCCCAAACATCTGTCAGAATAACAAATGTATAGGACTTGGTCTAGAGAGTAGATCCATATTTCCAGACTCTTTATCCCCCATAGAGTATTGCCTGCAAATCTGTATGCAGGATTGGCTCCTATGTGTAGACCAAAATTAATAAATACATTTTGCAACAATTTATTTGGAACAGTTAAACAATTTATGTATACAAGATTTGCAGTTTGGGGTATGTGTGTATATACATACACATACACACCATTAAAAATAGATTTACAGAGAAATATAACTAACCCCCAAATCTTGCCAGTTTTACAGTTGTTGGAGAGGGGAATCCTAGGAATCCTCAGTATCTAAGGCCAAGTCTACCCTTCAAATTCACATAGACATAGCTATGGTGCTCAGAAAAATCCATACCCTGGATAACATGACCTCGGCCCGAGTATAGATGCGGTTAGGTTGATGGAAGAATTCTTTTGTTGACCTAGTAGCTGTCACTTGTCACTGATAGGAAAAAGTCCTTCTGTTGGTATAGGTTGTAGGATTATGTCAGCATAGCTATGTTTTCATATGGCCATTGATATTGTAGACAGTGCCTAAGGTATTCCACTAAGCTCTTATTTTAATAGATATTGTTTAACTAAGCCCTACATAAAGTCAATAATTTGTACTCTTATGCTCATTCTTTTGGCTCCACAGCAACAAATACAATTTTTTCCATAGAATGCAAAAGTAGTAAATAGAAAGAACTGGAAGAAAAGAGCTTCTTAATGGAGTTAAGTCTGCCATTAAGACAGTGCTTAGAGAAGCATATCACAGTTCCTGTAGACTGGTAAAGCACCTGCCAGTGAACTACAAAGGCCACAACATGTCAGTGCTTCAGACATGGCTTCTGAGGTGGTTTTATTAGAGGGTGCGGAATCCCAATGCTGCCCAGAAAATGGGCTGGTCCGCAAGGACCATTCTGTGGCTTCTCTCTGTCAGGACTAGAGTGACAGACTTCTCGTGACCATGCTGTCTCATAGATTCCTAGACTTTAAGGTCTGAAGGGACCATCACAATCATCTAGCCTGACCTGCTTCACATTACAGGCCACAGAACCTCACCCACTCCTGGAATAGATCCCTAATCTCTGGTTGAGTTACTGAAGTCCTCAAACCATGATTTAAAGACTTCAAATGACAGAGGATCCACCATTTACACTTATTTGAACCTGTGAGTGACCCGATACTGCAGGGGAAGTAACCCCCCACCCCGGGTCTCTGCCCAACTGAGTCGGGGAAAAAGTAGTCAGATCCTGACTATGTGGGCAAGACTGCCCAGCCAGACACCTGGGAAAGATTTCTCTGTAGACCTCAGAGCCCGCCCCCTCAAGCCGAAAGCCTGAATTGGCTGTGTCCCTTTCCTGGCCTACAGAATGGCAGTGAAATCTGCCTGGGACTGGTTGGATCGGATCTCTCCTGTACTCTGTTTCTTCAGTGACAGATGGCACTTGTGTTGCCAGTGGGAATTTATAGGAGAAGACAGTATAGTACAGTAGCAAACAAGAAATTCTCTGATTTGGGAGATGGGTCATGAAAAATTGGTGATGGGTGATAACATTGTGTATCATATACGCATTAAGCCATTGCATTGAAATAATAATGGACACCTCTTTACAGAGGACAATGAATTCTGCAGCACCTTCAGGGTTTCCCATTTACTCCTCCCGTGGAAAGGATTAATGTTTTAGAGCCCTTCAGAAGCTGCACATGTAGCCCATTCTCCTCCCTCTGCTCTTTTCTTTGCTTGACACTTCTGGTGTGCTCTCTTACCCACCTTTATTTACACTTCTTTTCTGGTGCACCTTCAGGGCTCTTTGAAATTCCACGAGGGGAAGTAGATAAGACATTTGTCTCCTGGAAGTCTCCTTTGCTTCATTCCCTACAGTCAGTCTTATTTTCTGATTTCTTGAAGTAGGAGTGAATTTAAACATCTAGAAACCTGACAATCAAGGGAGCAGGGGAGTCACGGACTGACATGAGAGTCCTTGCAAAGAAGGTTCTAGAATGAGTCTGACAGTTGGAGAACGACTGGGCCGGTCAGGGAGTGGGATCACTAGGCTAGGCTGTGAAGGGGCAAAGGCTCAAATCCCTGGTAGGTAAGAGATTTTTAATGTTTTGTTTCCTGTCCGCTAGGCCAATCCCTTTAAATCACCCCAGCCCAGCAATTCCCCTGTGCACAGGAACGAGACAGGTGAGGGCATAACTGCACAGCAGACAAGAGAAGCCAGCTCAACGGCAGCTGCACAGGGAAGCTTCTGGAGAGAGAGACAAAGCAAGGGCTTTTTCACCCTATTTCCAGAGGGCCTAGCCCTGCAGACCCAAGCATTTCCATCACTGGTGTCACAGGAAACCCTGTGTACATGAATGTTCATGCTATTGGGCCCTAACTTGAATTGGGGGGCAGAGAGAGGGGCTTTGCAAGGATGGAAAGGGGAAAGTAAGAGGAGAAAAGGGAAGAGTGTTTTGGTTTACAAATACCATCCACGGTGATGATTCACTGGGCTAATCGGATCTCTGTGTTGTTCTTCCCCTGGTATCTGCTCTGGGCGTCTGTTGCTGTTTTTGAGAATTTATCTTTCTCATCAGAGCTTGGATTTTTTTTTCTTTCTTCATTCAGTGCCTGAAAGAGGAAAACATTAAAAACCAGTATTCTTTCTCTCAAAGCTGTGTATGGTAGGCCTGAGTCAGGATAAACTGCTGCCTTATTCACTTGGTATGTGAGGTCCTGAGTCATTTGGGGGCTCTGTGAGGCCTGGCTGATCAGAGTTATCTGTATGGTGTCTTTGATTAATGGCTTTTTCTCAGAGTTTTCAGTTACAGCACCTCTATCGTAAAAACTATATTTTGGGTCCCAGCAATTGCTACTCAAACTTTTTCTTGTGTCATGCTTTCTGCCATAAATGATGTGACTACTATGCAGCCAGGTGTCAGCTGCTCTGAAATGCTTGTCTTAGTTCACTGAGGACTGTAAATAGGATATGGAGCCTTTCTTTTCTAGGTCAACTTATTCCAATCAAGCCTTGGGTACAGTATGTTTGACTGAAACTGGTGGTTCCTTTGAGAAACGATTTTGGGAGGCTGTTTGTCCAGTTCCAGCTGGGGTAGGTGACCACCTCTCTAAATAACCCAGTCTCAAGTGGCACAAATTGTGGCTCCCTTGCTGACATTTTTCTCAGAGGGGGGTTAGGACTAAATAGGCCATGGAGTTCAAACTCCCTCTCACCCTCATAATTCCACCGTCTTGGATTGACACCCATTCACTAGGCATGAACTGGGGGGCAGTTTGTAACACAACAACCTCTTCAGTGTGTCAAACCTCCATGCTCTGCAGCAGCAGAAAAGGGGCATAGGCATCAGTGCTGATCACATGCCAGTCCATGTGCTAATTGTAAGGGAGGCTGTTTGACGGGTGTGAAACTTAAGCATACAGAGCTGTGCAGAGCTCCATTGGTTAAATCTCTCTGTAAACATCATCTGTTGTTAATTCCATCCTGAATTTTTACAAACAGAATTCCCTTTCTTTTTGTTTGATTTTAGTGGGAGATTTTATAACTACATGAATGAAATAAGGCATATTTGCATGATACTTTAAATAACAATAATAAATGCCTATTAGTATTTGTATTACAGTAGTGCTTAAAGGCTTCCAGTTACAATGGGCCTCCTTTGTGCGAGGCACTGAAGAGAAAACTTGTGAAAGAAAATCCCAGCACTGAATACCTTTGTAACAAATGGCAGGAGGGGAAAAAGGGGCACAGAGAGGTGACATGACTTCCCTCGTGCTCACATAGCAAGTTGGTGGTAGAGCCAGAAGTAAAATCCAGATTGTCTGTCTCCCAGTCACTCTGTTAGATGGACTATACTGAGTCCTAAAAATTGAGGTTTAGTCTACTATATGTCTGTCTGTCTGATGAAGAATGCCTCCTAAATGGTAAGAGCTAGGACCACCAAATTCAGTATACAGCTTCCTCTTATTGTAACTCAAAGCAAGATAAGGGTTTAGTTGCGCCAACAAAATGGGATGTGCCTGGAATGGGATTGCTTCTCATAAAACCAAACAGAAAAGAGGCAGAATCACCAAAGCAAATACAATCCTCACAACTGACATAATTGAATGAATTATGAAACAAAATGAGCCAGAAAAATAGGATGAACCTGGAAAAGGATTGCTTCTCGATAACTCTAACAGCTAAGAGATAAAATGGAGAACTTTGGAGTCTATTTTGCTCTGTTTTGGACCTACCAAGCAACACTGGGTAAATCTGCTAGTGATAAATAAAAGAACCTGTATAACCCTCAAGAGGCATATAATAACATTGTTGTTGTCCTGTCTTTGCTCCCTCTCACCTTCAGTGCTTTAACCTTCCTTCTTTATGACATGTCTGAACTTAGACTGTAAGCTCTTCATGGGCAGGATGTCATTTTTCTTGTCAGTAAAGCACTATTGCACATTTGTGGCACTATTTAACTAATAAGTAGCAGAAGCAGATGCCTATTTCCAGAGGTCTTTGGGTCCTGGGCATCCTATAAATAAAAATGTTTATTATTTTAAGTCATCTTAGAATTCTAAGAATGTTTTAAGGAAAAGTTCAGTAGTTTATAGCTATGTATTATTCAGTATGTTTGGGTGAGTGAGTTAATCATACCGGTATGTTGTCAATGAAAAGAGCATTGTTTAAATGTTCCCATATACTTAAGTTCCTCAAAGTACTTTAATGGTGCTTTAAATACCACCTATTTAACTTTTTTTATCTGCATGCATTTTTACAAAATAATATTTTGAAACTTTCACATCATTCCAATGGTCCTGGATTCTGATTGGTCCCTAGAGTTCACTGTCCCATCTTGGGAACTTCAGGATCTGGGTTCCATCAGCCAGGGATTTCTTTCTGTTGGCTCTGCTGTTGCACCAACCACAGAAGATAATGGTTACATACACTTCGCTTCTGAATGGTCCCTGCACCAATTGCAGAAAGACTGGCAGCCAGGCCCAGCAGAGAGATAAATCAGGCTATGTCTAGGCTACATCCCTCTTTCAAAAGAGGGATGTAAATTAGGCAAATTGAAAGTGCAAATGAAGTGGGGATTTAAATATCCCGTGCTTCATTTGCATAATGGTATCCGAGCGCTTTTTCGAAAAAGGGTTTTTCAAAAGTGAAAGCGCCATCTCAACACGGTTCTTTTGGGGGGAAAAAAGCCCTTTTTTGAAAGATCCCGTACTGAGACATACCTTTGAGTGTCCTGCATTGAGAGAACAGAACCAGAAGCTCTACCCCCTGCAGGATGGCATAGGAAATAGCTACCAGCTAGTGGTCTGGTTCCACACTTTTGGGAAATTGGGACCTAAGGAATTGCTTGTCTGCTTCTGCCAAGCACGACTAGTAGTGGTTGTCATTGTGGTACTTCTTGTATCATTTCCTGTTGAGTTGTGTATAGTTTCTGGGTCATCTTTAATCCTGGAATATTTAGCCATAGAGTTTGAAAATAAAGACAATCTCTATTGGCAAATTGTAGTCCAAAGCATTGCTCTTGCTTGGCAAATAATTCTTCTTGAAGTCTTTAAATTATGATTTGAGGACTTCAGTAACTCAGCTAGAGATGAGAGGTCTTTTCCAGGAGCAGATAGGTGAGTTCTGTGGCTTGCAGTGTGCAGGAGGTTAGACCATGACAGTTCCTTCTGGATTTAAAGTCTGAGATATAAGTGAAGATGATGTGAAAACAATTTGTGGGCTAGATAAGGCACCACCAAACTTCAGACATTGCAGGTAAATAATTATGTATTAATTATATATGTGCGATGGGGTGAGGTCACAGAAGACCCCTTGGGTCTGCTTCCCGGAGTACTGACAAAGCCAGTGAAACTCCTCGACCTCCTTGCTCTCTGGGGCTTCTCATCATCTTGTCCTACAGGGTCATATCTTGTGGTCTCCCCCAGCCAAGGCACAGAGCTGAGATCACTGCCTCCCCCCCCCCCCAACCGAAGAGCAATACAGATACTGAACCTCTTCAGGGCTGGGGAGAATGAAGTTTTGGGCACAGCTTCCTGAAAACCTGCTCCCCAAATGGGATTAGAACTCCAAATAAATCATTCAGGTAAGTCTCCTTTAATACTGAAAGAAGGATGTACACACTGATTGCTCCCCCAGGTAACAATTATGTATGCTGGGCTTGATACTAAATAAAAGTAATTTTATTATGTACAAACAGTAGGATTTAAGTGGTTGCAAGTGAAAACAGGTAGAGCAAAGTGAATTACAAATTTTAAATAACAGAAAAACGTGTAGATAGTTCTAACACCCTAGAGCTTATTACAGACTTACCCTAAAACTGTTCTTATTTCAGCTAAATTTCCAAGCCAGGGAAGATCTTTTTTTCTCTGGAGTCTCTGGTTCATTTTCTTGGGAGTGACATTCCAGCCAAAGACAAAGAACCTGAAAACTTTGCATCTTAAATAGTCTTCCTTTTAGGCAGGAATTATTTGTTTCACATTCTCCCCTTACATGGCTAATTACCAGGTCAGACCCTACCAGCTGAAGTGGTCACATGTCTTCCTAAGACCAACCATTGCTTATACTTAAAGGACAAAGGACAATGTCTACAGGTGATCACCCAGACATTGTGGGAAACACTCTTGATGGGTTTCATTTGCACATATACAGTAATAAACTGCTCAATACACCAGATATCTAACTTTACATACAAGAATGATACAAACACCAAAATGAGACAGAGGTTTCCAACCTTTTTTATACCACAAACAGGCAAACCCAGTCACAAACTTTTGGCAGACAGGTATCATTTTATTTGCATATTTGCATATTCATTATGCAAATACTGAATATGCAAATGTACAAATCAAATGTAACCAGGACACCAAAAGTCCCAGTCCTCAGGCCACTGTGAACAGCCAGCTTCAGCTCCACCAGTCACCATGTGGTGGGCAGCTGTCACCGCTGAAGCTGGCTGTTTGTGGTGGCTCTGGGGGCTGGAACTGGGGTACACCCCCGTGCTTGAGCCCCGAGTGCAAGCCCTAACCTCTAGAGCTCCCCACTTCTCAACTACCCCCAGCACTAGCCACTGACCCCAGAGTCCCCTGCAACAACCTCCTAAGTGCCAGCCCCCACCACCAGACCCCTCAGTTCCAGCCTCCTGTTTCCAGAGCCGCACTGAACTCAACCCCTCCGTGCCTCCCAGTGTCAGCCCCCCACCTCTTAGAGCCTCCCCAGTACTAGCCCTGCCCCCAGAGCTCCCAATATTAGCTTCACCCTCAGAGCCCCCAGTGCCAGCCCCCACCTCTTACTGCCCCCCAGGACTAACTCCATCCCCAGAACTCCCAGTGCCTCCCTCATCTAGACCTGTGCTGCCTCCCAGCCACCAGCTGAGCGCTGCTGTCTGGATCGCAGCTGCTCTAAGGCTTTTGTGCCAGGCTCCATGTGGCCCTCCTGCTGCACAACAAACTGCTTTTCTGTGTCCTGGAGGAGACCCTACCCTTGCCTGGGGTTGGTTGGCTGAGAGGTGGGACAGGACATGCCTCTCCCAACAGCCATGGTGGGAGGGGAGGCACTGGATGGTGTACCCCACCCCCGATCCCGAGAGCCACTGTGGCCCGGCAACCAGTGTTTCGCAGCCGGGCACCAGTCTGCAGACTGGCAGTTGGGAATCGCTGAAATAAGATATACAGATCCAGCAGATTGTTAGGTTACATGTGGTATTTTGTCCAAAACATCTTCAAGTTATGTATATTTGTATCCTTAAGTCAATTTCACAAAGTGTGAGGGGGAGAGGGCAAAACCATCACAATATTTATTTATTTAATTTTTTAAAATTCATTTAAATTTTTGCTAGCTATATTTTCCTCTCATTTGGACATATTTATTATTTCTTCAAGTGCTGTTTTGATACGTTTTCAGGCCAAAAAAGGCCATGAATGCCATATTTATTCTAATTCTGTTAATAAAATGTAGGCGCAATAAATATTTATAGTATGTTTTATAAATGACTTTAGCATTTGTTTTTCCATTTGTATGCAATCAGAATAATAATTAAAAATATATATGTCCATAGCAGCTCTCAGTATACAGTTACTTGTTTTGTAGCGGAACCTTGAAGAAAATATTTGAAGATGATATAAATAAATAAATAAGCTCTTGGCGGCAGGCAAGCTGGTGATGACTTGTTTACAGTGGTTAAGGATATCCCAAAGTAAATGGTCCTCTGGTTGGCTACTTTTCTGCTTTTCCAAATTAAAAATAGACAAGCTAATTCTCAGTTTTGTTGTTAGTGATATGCTGCCTCTATTGACTGTTAAAACTTTCACATTTTACTTAGAAATATTCTCAAAGCCATTGTTATGTGTACAGAAACATTACACAATTAGTGGGACAGTACAACATGGTTCTTGAAAGAATTAAAAACAAACTGGCATCTGTACCTTATGTTTGCACAACTGCAGACGTGTGGAGGTATCAAGTGAGAATATACCTGGGTATTACCTGTTCACTGCATGACTGAGCTAACCTAACAAGAGAGTCAGTAGTCTTAGGTATCTGACACATCCATACAACAAGATCACTTCTTTAGCAGCTGACAAGCCACTCACAGTTTGATCTGGACTCAATGAAAATAACATGTGGTCACAGGCAATGGTAGCAAATTTGTTAAAAAGCCTTGTGGTGTTATCAGGACCTGAAGAGCTGGAGGATGATGCCAACAAACAAGTGGACAGGCTAGCTTCTCATATATATAAGTTCAGTACTCCCGTGGTGATACATATATCTATATTGCCACCTGAGTACTGAAGTTCTGTCAAGAGATACTGCTGACAGTACATTTTACTTAACACCACCCGTGACCTCCTTTTTGGACACACTGAACAAGTAGCAACTACCTATGCTTGTAGGGCTCTTTCCAAGAACTCTCAATACAAGCATCTTTTCAGAGATATGGTGGATAAGTGTTGTGCCTTAAACGGTGCTGCACACCAAAGTTCAAAGAGTGTTGAGATTATGAACGATTAACTTGGAAATAATCTCCAACATTGTCTCTACACAATAGAGTTCAGAGTTCAGTTGCTTTCATCATATTTACAACATGCTTTGTAGGAGTAATATTGTGACGGTGACTTCAGCTGCCAAAATTCACTAACCCAGAGCTGGAATTCTTAGCTGAAGGTGATTGTCCCAGTTTCTATGGCACCTCACAGATATCCGGTGGAAGAGAATATGACCTTTCTGGGGTATAGTTCTGTCTACTGTGTTGTGCAGACTTGTCTCGTTTCCCCCAAAATACACTTCTTACTTGGGAGATCATTTGAAGGAGCAACCACGAAAATAGTTTGGGCATATTTTGACCTTTGATGCAGCTGAGAGTAACAGTTGTACAAAGTCATTCATTTTTATGTCTGTGTCATACCCTTTTTTAAGTTGCATTGGCTGCAGTATCAGGATCAGAGGAAAAACTTCAGAGGAACTATTTTTTTTAAATACAAGATCTGATTTATTGTGACGTGATCAAAGCCTATAGAACAAACTACAGCATCCAAAGCTGCCACTGATCTCTGTGGCTTGGATGAAGGTGGCGCCTCCATCTTAAGGATTGTTGAGATGCAATACCTTAGTGATCCAACGTATGAATTGGGTCAACTGAAAAGATATCCAGCAATTGCTAAGCTTTTTATCAAATTTAACACCACACTGCCAATCTCTGCTCCTCTGGAAAGACTATTCAGTGGTGCTGGGCAAATCCTTTTGCCAACATGAAACTGTCTTCAGGATGACATGTTTAAGATTATGCTGTAATTGAGGAAAAATGTCCATTTCATGGAATGATACTGTCGGTGCATAATATTGTAATCAATAATAAATATAAATGAGAGGAGATGTATGAATTTATTTACATTTATCAGAGATATTTTCATAATTCTCCCATACTTATTTGTGTATCTGAATAAAATTTCATTGTTGTTCTTTTTCTTTCTCTTGCACTGTGTGCTTATATTATTTTGGTAGTTGTCCATATATTGATCAGACAATTGGTCTGGGAGCTGCAAGTATGTGAATTTATACTTGTGCTTTTACTTGAAAATGCATGTGTACTGTTTCCACAGCATACTTACATTTGTGCTTATAAAATAGTTCTGTAATGATATTCTTGGAACTTATACTCAAGTACTTTTTATCAGTACTTCTGGCAATACAGGGTAAAGATATGGACCAAGAAGGCGACATACTGCCCTGGATTAGGCTAGGGTTCAGGGATTGTCTGGGAGGGAGAATATGGACCCACATTCAGTGGTACTGAAATGTTGAGAGTCTGATTTTTTCCGGCGTGAGTATTAGAAATCCCATGAGACCATCTTGAGAATTCTGCTACATTGGGATGAAATCTCATTATTTCTGTTTGGGACGTGGTCGCACTGGAAAATAATCCCTTACTGGTTTTGGATCCATTTTCACAACTCTTATAGGTGAACTTGGATGCCCCAGGTCTGCAAACACAAATGTGAGGTACAGTATTGAGGGTACCAAGTCCTGGTCTCATGGGCCTGATGTATTACAAAGTCTGGAGCTTCCCAGCATAGCAGGGTGCACAGCTTGCCTAGGGAACCCTATACAGAGGCAGCTGGATCCAGAGTTCACCAGCAAGTTAATAAGGATGGATCTGCCCAGTGTACTGAATGGGGAACACTTATGCAATATATCTATTTAATACAGTGAAACTAGTTCACAGCCTCCAGTATAATCATCCAGGACTCCAGCATGTTCCCAGGAAATTGGGGAGGCTGTTTGCCTTGATTATCAAAAGGTTCCAATGATGAGGCTCCTCCATGTGAAACATCCCATTTTCCAGAGGTGCAAACTGATACCATCAGCAAACTATGCTGTACTCAACAGCTCAGGAAGTGGCAAGCACACTGTTCAAAAACAAGACAGCAAAACTCCAATGAAACACTGAGCAGAAGCTAATCAGTAAGACAGACTTGGAGTGCTGAACAACTTGTGGAAGATAAGTCTGTACTGCTTGATTCTCTTTGGTCTTTTTGGTGTCTATGATAAGAAGGAGGCAGTTGCTATGTCAGGGTTACTCATGTTTTTTGAACAATAAGTTCAGATAAGACAACCATCTAAGCTCCATTTCTGAAGAAAAATACCAAGCTTTGTGCTCAGATGCTGGTTGGTTATTGGAGACTGGGCTTGTGTTAAAGGCCATGAGGAGGATTCCCTGTAACAGCTTGCAATTCTTTATCTCCTTTTGTCCCAGAGTGTCTCAAAGCTCAGGTCCAGATTTTCAGAAGAGCTTAGTGTATTGGATTCTTAGGAACATCTGTCTGGTAGTGTCACACTCAATGCCACGGAACACTTTTGAAAATCTGGCTTACCTGGGAGCGGAGCTCTTTTGAAAATCTGATCCCAATTGTGGGCACTGAGAACTTGAAAATCAGGTCTCACGCAAGCTTCAGCTTCTGCAGCTGTAAATTGAAATCAGTGGGAGTTGGGGTGCTCTGCACTGTTAGAATAAGGCCTTTTATATGGAGAAAATGTTTATCCACTACAGAAATTGATCCACATTTGGGATGGGGAGGGGTTAAAAAGGTTGGTTGATTAAATATGTATGACACACCACTGTTTGGACAATGAAGTAACATTTAATCTCCAATTTGAAAATACAGAGATTTTAGCATGGCACTATCAGGAAAACTGACAGTCTCCGCGAGCCCCTGGGTGAGGTGGGGGGATGGGCAGCCTCCGCAGCTAGCCCTCAAAGTCACATGGAGCATGCAGCATTGGGAGCCCTGGGCCCCTTTGAATTGCCAGTTCCCAGGGCAACTGCCTCTTTCCCCATACTCCACTCCTCTGTCGGTGAGCCTGGGCACAACATAATAATTATTGGAGTTGGAAATCATCCAATGCACTAGATAAATACTCCTGCTCTTGTAAAAACTCTGTGAGGACATTAATGGCTACAAACAGTTGGGGCCTCCTTTGTAAATCTCATCCTCAACACAGCATCTCTTAACATCATGCTGGTGATTTGATTCAGACCCGACTCAGAGGGAACATTCCATACTGAATCACCAATGGCACTTTCTGCCTAGGCTTATGGGTTAATCTTGTCGACTATACACATTTCCCCTCCCCTCTTGCTACCTGTGTATCAGAAGCAGCAAGGGACAGGGGAGCAGGAGCCAGTGCTGGGGGGAGCTGGCTTAAAAGCTGGTTATCCCCAGCACTGGCTCCGCTGTACCACCGCTTCCCTCACCCCCATGCTGCTGTCTCCGCTGTGGGCAGAGGCAGCTTTGTGGCAGCGGTCCCTGTCCATGAGGGGATCCTAGTTCCCCGTGGACAGAGCCTCTGTCTGCAGGGAACTCGGACCCATCCGCAGACAGGGGCTACTGCCGCCCCACACTGCTGCCTCTGTATCAGGAGCACCGGTCTGTGCAAGGAGCAGGTTTTTAAACTGGCTCCCTTTGTGGACCAGCTCCCCCTGCCACTCCACACTGCTGCCTCCCTGGGAGTGGGACCAGGAGCGCACTGACTGCCAGCCCCGCCCCTGGGGACTATTAAATAGTTGTGTAACCGCTAAGATTTCATGCAGTTACATGACTATTCGATTAGCCGATATCTAACATCCCTAATAAGATCCTAGCCTGAGGTGGAGTAAGTCTATGATAGTAAACAGGCACTGAAAGGGCAGAACAGTCCTCAGTTGCCAGGTACTACATTAGTGATAAGTGGATGTGAGACAGTGGGTATGTCAGGGACCTGGGGAAGCTTATCTGTAGGAATTAGCTTAATTTTCATTGACTTTTGTAATAAACCTAGAAAGGCTGAGAATGGTTTGAATAAGCACCCAGAGCTGGCAAGCCCATTGCCACATGTATGAATTTCTTCACCTGGAAGAGACTTCCCCATGTGATTTCTGGCTTCTCCTATGTCTAGTGAGGATGGAAGCATTACAGGAACTGTCTTCAGCTTTGCAACTTGGAGAAAGGAAGGGAAAAACATATAACAAAATTACAAACCTCAGGAGAAGTTGGATTCCTTCATAAGGAGATGGAATCTATGTAGAACTTGATATCTGCGTGTTATCAAGGTGGTACAGCTTGCTGTCTCAGCATGTTGGATGTCTCAGCATGTGGTGGTATGGCCTGCTATCTCAGCATGTGGATTTTCTTCTGTGCTATCCAGTCTGATAGTATGCTAACTGCTGTCTCTGTTTTTCCTTAATTTTTCCATTTCACGTAGATCCATGTGGATCTCCTCGTGCCCCCTTTGGAATTTCTTCACGTCTCCCAGTTTGGGAACCTATGGTATAGTCGTCTACTCAGCCAACCTTGAGGTCTAATCAAGTTGACCATTTGGTAGATGATAGAAAAATTATATTCATGTTAATTTTGGAAAAGTGGTCCCAGTAAGAAAAAGTGTGTGCATGTTTGTATGTGTGAATATACATGCAGTTTCAATTTTCCAATCTGGAAAGCAGTGAGAATGGAGAGGGAAACAATCTTAAACATAATTTCCAATGAGAGCAGCACAATATAATGACCTTCCATTCCACAGGCTCAGGACTGGCTGACTCCTAACAGACTTCCTGCAGCTGTAGGTAAAGCATAAGACAAGTCAAATGCTTGCCTGCTGAGCAAAAGGGATTAATTTCCTAGAGCCACACTACCTCCCAGAGAAGATTCTGCTTCATGAAATTGCAATCGCATTCTGCCTCCAGTAACTGAGCAGGAACAGCCATAGCTAGCAGTGGCTTTCAGTGTGTTTAATTCTGCTAGTCTTCTGCACTGCCCTTTTCAGAGGGACAGTGTCTCTAGAACATATTGAAACCCAGTTTGAAAATAAGTATAATAATTTATCAGAAGACAGACAGCTTTGAAATCCTTCGGTGGGAGGTTCTATATAAAGTCACAATGCAATTGTCATTTATCTCTCTGGCATGATCACTTTTAAATGTCCCTTTTTTTGTCATCTACCAGAGCGTTACACTAAAAACATAGAGGAGACAAGAGGAGTTGAGGTCGCTCTGTAGTTCTGAGTTGTCTCATGGAATAAGTCCTCTTCTGACAAAACACTCTCCTCTACCTGAAGTATCTGCTGGTGTACCTGAAAGATAATTCCTCCCTGACCCTCAATAGTCATCAGTTTAACCCTCAAGTGAGCAGCAAATGCTATAGTTAAACATTTCATTTCATTTATATCCTGAGATGCCAATTATTGTGTATTATACATAAAACATAAAAACTAGAGCTTGAAAGGCCAAGTATTAGGTCCTCTAGTGTAGGGATGTTTGAGTGAAAGGGTATGTCTACACTACAGCATTATTTCGAAATATCTAATTTTGAAATATCTTATTTCGAAATAACGCGTCTACACACAAAATGCATTTCGAAATAGCTCTTTGCTATTTCGAAATAGCATGTCCACACTGATTGGATGCTGAATCGCATTTAAGGCCAGCTGGAACTGGTTCCGGCAGGGCATCAGGTCAGAAGTTACCTTGTGGCCAGGGCGGCCAGCAGGGCACCCTGGGAAGGGCTGGAGGCCCCCTATTTCGAAATAAGCATCTACACTGTACTTATTTCGAAATAGCACTTTTGAAATTCTAATTAATTTCGAAATAGCAGTTGGCTTGTGTAGACGCTAGGAAAATTATTTTGAAATAACGGCTGTTATTTCGAAATAACTTTGCTGTGTAGACATACCCTAAATGACTGTTTAGCCAATAAGCATCTGCTTATTGGTTAATGGTGTCGGTTACACTTAGCGAAGCCATTTCCCAAGGAGCTGCGTGGGCAAGAAGCCACCTTTCCAGGAGCAGAGCTGGCAGTGAAGCCTCTTCCCCAGGAGCACAGCGAACAGTCTTTGCCCACCCGGCTCCCAGGGAGAAGGCTTTGCTGCTGCAGGGACTAGCAGCCCTGCTCCTGGTGAGGCTTCACTGTGGACTCTGCAGTATAAAGTTAAACTTTATACTGCAAAGCCTGCAGAGTGGGTAAGAGATTTTTAGCAGTTACACAGTTACCCTATTACATGATTTTTAACATCCCTACTCTAGTGCTTGCCACTGCCAGTGTGGGGGTTATTCGTTTAATTCCAAGTCATTAGCATGGCTGTTTTTGTTAATTTATGAGTATTGGAGCAATGCTATAAGTCATTTTAGAAGTTTGATGAGATTTCCTCTAATAGCAGCTTTTAAAGGGTCAAGTATTGGGCTCAAGGCATGAAGTATCATCCTGAAGCAGCAGGAAGAGTGACTTATAGGAAAAACCGTTCCTGAAAGCAATGGGGAGACACATGAATTAGTATTCCCTTCTCTTGCTGCATTCATCCCTACTTTGGGTGCTACTGGGTTGGAAGTGCAGAGGATTTCCCAGATTTAACTGTGCCAATTTAGCTACCTTGAAGAGCTGTTTTTCGAAAAAAAAAAGGAGGTCTTCATAGCAAGGCCTTTGTGGGACTCACCAGAATTTTCATTGTATTCAACTGATGTGCTATGGAAATATAATTAATAGGCTTTACCTGCAAACATAATCTTTGGTTGTTGCTTACTTATAACCAGCATACCCTAGTGGGAATGAACAGTTTGAATATGCCTAGCATGTCCCAGATTCTGCACAGCAGGTGCATTTCTAAAAGCACTCTTCCACCCTCTGTTCTGGTTCATCCTGCATCCCCTGCACTCTCATCTTCTGAATCCACAGCTCCTCTCCCCCTCTTCCCACTCCCCCCCAATTCCATTTTGGCACTCACTGTCTATTCCTTTCTAAAGACTGTATCTTCCTGTCTTGTAAGAGGCAGCTCACACCTGCAGGGGAAATCCTGAAGCTCATCTGAGTGCTGAACAGAGAAACTTTTTGTTGTCTCAAAGTCACGTTGACCTAACTGCTGCAATGCAAGCACACACACAATATCTGCTGCTGTCGTCTCACATGAGGGAGCTGCAGTCAAATATTAAAAAGGCAACAAGAGCATTAAATTATTCAGCAATGGAACACTGTCATCCCCCCATAAAATTATTTTGACCTGTAGTTTTCTGCGGAGTCCATTGCTCTTAAATGTGCAATGAGAAAGGAAATTAAAAATTAATCTTTATTTCCATCTCAGAAGAAAACCTTAATTCTCTGCATTGAAATTATGCTCGTAATCCAGGGTAATAAATTATAGTTTTTAATTGCAGCTAGTCACAGCCAATCAAATGTGGATGTCTCTCACTCTCACTCCCTTTCACATTGCTATGCGGAACAACTCTTGGAGTGCTGGAAGAAAATCACATGCATAGATCGGAGCTCCTAGCACCATTCGAGACAGGCCCAGGCCACCTCATGACAGTAATACTGTTCTCTGGAACCTTTTACCTCGGACCCTGCGAGCACTCCACAAACATTCATTTTCAAACCCATATGTGGGATCTGTGAGGTACTTTTTCTTTTCCTCATTTTCAAGAGGAGGAAACTGAGGCATAAAACTGTTGTGTATCTAACTCAAGATCATGTAGCGAGTCAGGTGGCAGAATGTGGAATACAATTCTAGAAATTAAATAAATAAATAATTCAAGTTCAGTTGCTCTGAACTACCTGACAACACTCCTTTCCAGAGCTAGGAGTAGTGACTCCTAGTTTCTTGTTCTGAGTGATCTCTAGATAGACTCTCTGGTCAACCAAAGCAATTTTCCAAATAGCTCTCTGTGATGTCATTTGAAGAAGAGCTGCTTTTTAAGAACATAACAACTGTGTAAAGTTAAAATGACTGTTGTCCAGAGTTCCCTCTAAGTGGTGTACTTATGTGGCCGCTCAGGAGAGATTCCAATAAGACTGCCCAGCAGATTAGCAGAGCACCCACAGCTAGGTTTGTGTTTCTCCTTGTGGTGCACATTGACACATGCCTTGGTGCACATAACAAAATTTATTCTGTGCACAGATGGAAAAAATCCACTCATGGATGGAAAAGATTAGAGGGAACATTGCTGTTGCCATGTGTATATTTTACCCCAGAGAGATGGCACCTTCTGGATTTGTATGCATATGTGGAGAAAAGAGTCCATTCACCTTGCAGGGTGACTACATTCAGGGCTCGGAGGACAGGAAATGGAGCGTTCCCCCTTTCTGCCTCTAGGAATTCAAAGGAATTAATCTGAACCATGTCCTTGATCATTTTTCTTATTCTTTTAACAGCTTTTTGTGCTTGTCAGTGTCTTTTCAGTAATGTGATGGCCAAAACAATTGCTGGGCCAACCCTTATGGTACTTGAATCCAAAAGATATACTGATGGGGGATTTTAACTCTCTGGAAGTCTGTTGAATAACAAATACAGCTTCTCAGGCATAATCAAAAAGGTTTTAAAGTTATATAGAAAACAACTGAAGATCCAGAAGTGGAGATTTTAATTAGAGAAGAAGCCATACTGGATCTTGGAAATTACTATCCTACAAGTCTAACTCTATACCTACATATTATATCTAGCAGATAACAGAACAAGGATTAAGAGCAGAACAGAAATTGTTAATCATCTAAATGATCCAGTTATAAGTAATAAGAAACAGTAGGGATATGAAGAATATATATTTGCAGAAAAATATTTTTTTAAAATTCTATTAAAAAATTAGTGAGCAAAAGTAAAGAGGTAGGTATATTTGAATTTTAGTAAAGCATGTGAATGAATCTCATGAAATCTTTCCTGAAAAGATTAATTCTCTTCTATGTGTTCTCACTCAGGCCAAACAGAAGGGCAAATTGGAGACAGAGAAAGGGAGAACATGAGAATTTAGGAGAATAGGTTAATGCAGAAAGAGAGGAGAGCTATGTACTTATGCGTGGCTGACATTTGATTGATAGAGAAGATAGTCCAGAGATTTGCAGAGAGGATTGCTTAAATCAAAGCAATTTAAATAATCAATTTTAAATCAGGATTTCAATTAGCAAGCAGAAAACCTTGATTTAAATTATTGATTTTAATTGTGTTTTATACATGTACTTTTTAGTTATTTTCCTAAAGAAAGGTTGATTCTCATTGGTTAGTAACCATTAAAATGTGTTTATTTGCAATTAAATGTAGTTAAGCGACATATTTTAACTTTTTATCTGATTATTGAATATTTTACTTGCCGTTTATGTCAAGTTATATTTGTATGGAAAGTCAAATTAAAATACAAAAGAAGAACATTTTATTTTTTTATTAAATAAAACTACCTTAAATATGCTTGTTACAAAAGGGGGGGAAAGTTTATCTGATCATGTTTTGCATTGAAAACTAACTTACTAAATAATACTTCCTTTATTTGTAATTACTGAATTGATCTGATTGTTTCTGACCACCATGTTTTTCAAGACTTTAGAACTGGTAGATCTCATCTTCGTTGTTATACCTCGATTTCAGAGGGGTAGCCAAGTTAGTCTGTAACAGGAAAAAATTAAAAAACAATGAAAAGTCTAGTAGCACTGTAAAGACTAACAAAACATGTAGATGGTATCATACTGTTATACCTAGATTGGAAGAGGAAAACAAGCTTTCTGGCTTTTTCAGCCCCAAATTGATTTCTTCACTTTGAATGAACTAGTCATTGAATTGAACTACTTCAATAAACTGAAATGAAGAAGATATTTTTTCTGCACCTGTGAAAGAGACTATTGCTGCCAAAAGCTGTTTTGGCACTTCAGTGAACTCTGATACCAGGTGCTTAGTCAGTGATTTCCATCAGTTCAGTGACCTGATGTTCTTTAAAACTGGGCAGCAAACATGTACTTCTTATTGTTGTTTTTATATTTAATTTAAATTATTTAAATAGATTATAATAATTTCAGTCCTTCATATAGGTAATCATAATTTCTAAATTCTTTAAAATAATTTTTTAAAAACTTATTTAATTTAAATAAATACATTGAGTTAAATTAAAAGCATCTGTTCTTAAAAAAATATTTCACGCATTGATTTTTATCTACTCTAGTGCTTAGATTAGTAGTCTGGGTTTTCAAAGACCTGGATTCAATTCTCTTCTCTGCCACGGCAGTGCCACTATTTCCACTTGCCCATATCTGCCAGGATATTGTAAGGATGAATACAGCAAAGATTGTGAGGTGCTCAAATACTATAATATTGGGGACCATATAGTACTTAAATGGGATTTTTCCCAGGCACTCTTGATGGTGTTACTCAGAGCTTTTCTATAGGTGTGACATGCATCACATGCAAAGGATCTGATTCTCTGCTTGAGAACAGAAAAGTAGCATTTGAAGCTCACCTTGTTCTGGCAGAACTGATGATGCAAGATGCTGGGCCAAAAAGAATCATGTGTAGAGGTCCATATGGCTACTGGTGAACACAGTTACATTTAACTATTCTGCTTCTGTTGTAGGCCATGTTGCCTGTTCTGTGAACTTGCCTCAGAACTGTGTGAAACAAAGAGGGGTACTCTGGCTTTTAGAAAACTCCAGTCTCCATTGCCATGCAAGAGTGGCTAATTAATGCATTTGCTTCTTTTTTGGCCTGGTTTTGTGGTAGCTATCAGAGCTCTAGATATCTAAGTGAAAGGGAGACATTTCAATACATCTGGAACTTCACTGGGAACATTCAAGCTGCTTTTTGTCTTAGTAGTGGGAAATAGTGGGGGAGAGTGTCCTGTCCATGCTACCTCTGATAGGGGGAGACTCTGCGCGCGCGCGCGCGTGTATGTGCACATTACACATACGTACGTATGTTCGTATACTTGCACATTTATATACAGAGGTCATACACAAATATTCTCAGTCGCATGCACGCACGCACACACACACACGTTGTACAGCGCTCTCTCTCTCTCTCTCTCTCTCTCCCTCTCTCTCTTCATGCACATTCTCGCCTATATCAAACTGTTCCCACCTTGAAAGCTTCCTTGCTTAACTGCTCATTTCCAAATCATTATTAGCGTATTTACTCAGGGATTTTGGAATTTAATTAGCCTCTTTTGAACTGCTCTTAGTGTGTTTGACTAGAGAAACAGAAAATCCCTTGTTTGCTTTCCTCCTTCATTGCTTTTTAACTGGAGGAGAAAGATATTGATGGGTTTTGCAGCCCTCCTGATGCAACTAGCACGGCTCCTCAGGATAAACTACGAGGTTTCCTAAAGCAAACTACTTATCCTGTGAGGCATCACGGTCTCTATTGTAAGTGTGCAGGATGTGTTCATATGTAGGTAGAATGGTCCAGAACCCTCAGCTAGCACATCAGAACTAGACTAGCTGCAGGTAGGTGTTAGAGAAAAGAAACGGCTCCCCCAGTAAAAAAGTTTGGCCAGGCCGCTCTTGCTATAGTGGGCTGCAGTACTCCTTGAGAGAAACCAGCTGCACCCTTCCTGCATACCATTGCCTTTAGAAAAAGGGAAGGTGTGAAAAGGGGAAAATAGCCTCAGACTCTCCCACCCGTCACCTTGGTGTGAGAACTGCAGGGCTTACCTGGTCGCATGAAACCTGCACAGTTTCGGCCCAACCCCTGGGACACAGACCCCCCCACTTGGTGACCATTGGGCCACATATGGTAATATGCAAGCGCAGGAAAGCGATGTGCAGATTTGGGGATAAATACCCATGGCACAGTTCGCTCTAGGAGGTCTTCGCAACACACATACCACCGTGCGTGTGCCTTCTCATATACTTCAAAGCGCTTCCGGCCTGATCAACCGACCAGCCACCTCCCCCGACTCTTGGGCATAACCAAGGCCTTCGCAACTGAACCGATATCTTTGTAATGTTCCGTGTGCTGTGTAAATTGGTATGTACGATTTGATTTTTTTCCTGTTGTATAAGCTTAGTGTTGTAGTTGTTTTTGGGTAGTACATAAGAGTTTGTAGTTATCACTGTTATTTTATTACTGTAGCTGGATATTTTAAGATTAGAGACTATTCCCCTTGCCATTCCCATCCTTATATCTCTGACACTTTTTACTAGAAACCATAGAATAAATATAACAAATACTGTAAGTTCATTATTAACACAGTCTATTAAAAATCTTAGAATAAATACTATAAATTCACCACTGTCATAAATAAATAATTTTTATTTGATAAAACTGTCCGCCTGGTTCTGTCCTTCCCCTCTTGAGTATTCATCATCGGACCTGTGATTCTCGCGACAGTAGGCAAAATGTAGTTAGGATCTGTGCAATGTATACACAGCTGTACTATCCACCAGAAGCCTGTCCTGGAATAGCACCTACTCTTCCAGATTCAGATTCCTGACAGCTCTGCCAAGATACCTCAATTCTCATCAGCAACACCTGCTTTTCCGTCTTGGGTGCCCATGCAGCTTTGCTGGTGCACCTCAATTCTGACCTGCTCTCTGATTTTTCAGCTAGCCCCAAGCCTCTCCTGAAAAAAAGATGAGGACTTGTGTGGTGATTTTGCAAAGTTAGCAAGTGTTCACAAGCCATCAAGCTTGGGCCTTCAAAGTCCTTTCCCTTTGCCTCCAGAGGTAAAAGGCTAGTGGATGCAGAACACTGTTCATCCCTAATTTTGATAACTATTTATTCATATCAGAAATGCCCTGTATCTGAATCTCAAACACCTATTCTCATGACATGCTGCAGCTCAGAGACACAGACAAATAAATTCTACTTAAGGTACCTCTTCAGAATTGTAGTTTTGTCTGAGACTGATTTGAAAAACTAGACTCAAAAAAGTACAATCATGTGTTGCTACTTACATTTACACACACACACGCAAACACATGCAAACCACAATGGTTGTGACCACTGCCACTGGAACTGGTTGTATTGGTCCTGAATTGAGGAAGGATGACTAATTTAATCACTTGATAGTTTTGATTTCTAAAATTAAACAGCCCCTGTGGCCTGCCATATGTGCAACTCTCTGTTACTATATTTACCCTAGCAGTTAGCAAACCGCATGGGCTGAGTGAGAGTGACACTACAGCTGCAGCTAGTGTCTGTGCTGGTGCTGTGTGTTCACAGATGATTGTTCCCCATTTTCTTGATGGACCCTGACTGCAGCACTGTAGGTAGCTACCATGCATTTTTCTTATAAGAACAAATATCTAAGTGTTCATACTTTTCCAGTTAAATCTCATTGTATGGTCTATCAATGTGTCCTGAGACTCCCTCACTGCGTATCAGCTTGAGAAAGTATGGGAATTGCAATGAAAAAAAATCTAAAACAAATTATAGAACAGCAAAGCAGAGTTCAGAGGTTCCATCCCAGAATGCAAAAGGAGCATTCTGATGTAGAATAGCCTCCTAAGGGAAATGGTGGAATCCCTCAATGCAAAGTCATTTAAAGGGTGCTGGATGAAGCACTGAGCAATGAATTGTAGTTTATGGTCTTGCACTGGTTGAGAGTGGTGGTGAAGAAATCAGTGAGATGACTGTTTCCCTTTCTAATTTATATGATCACATTTAGAGGGACTCCAAGCACTGTACAGATTTATTTTAAATCTCTGAGAGATGAAACAGCAGATGTAACTAATGGATAAAAACCAAACTGCAATGTATTGGTGGGGTGGAGGAGGTCATTGGCTAGTTCTCAGAGAAGGACCGAGAATCAGGACTGCAGAGTTCTCCTACTTGGGCAATGTCTCACTTTTGCATTAGGTAAGTCATTTAACCTCTCTTGTTCCCCAGTTTCCTCATCAGTAAAACAGATCTACCCCACAGAAAGATTAGGAGACTTAATTAATATTTAAGTATTTTAAAATATTTGGACATAGGTGCAATTGAATAGCAAAGTATTGTTAAGTACTAAATGTGATTTTGTTGATTGAATATAAGTTTTGTAGCGGGCTGGGATGCAGAGGTCCTAGCTTGCCATTGTAGAGTTGCTTCAGATTGTAGATCAGCGCACATCATTTTGTTGTTGTATGGTTGCATGTACTTGGGCCAGCTGATACTGCAGGGGAAGAAGGTTAAAATAATAATAATGATCAATGTGAAAAATAGCTATTGGGATCTTGCAAATTGATTTAAAGTGAAAAAGGTGCAGTAGATCAAGTTTGGAATCTCTCAACCTTGACAGTAAATTACCAAACCAAAAAAGCCCACAACAAAAGCTACCCTATAGGAGTGTCATGTCTTGCCAGTGCAAGGATCTGACTTGCATCCATACCTACAGAATGCTTTCTTCTATGTTAGAAGCACAAGAAATTGAGCTAACAGAGCCCTTGTGATTCCTCAGAATTGTGTTTGTAGTAGTGTGTTCTATAGCTTTCTCCACTAGTACTGTAACCTGGGTCCACAAGCTCTAGTGGTTTATCTATAGCATCTTGATTACCATCTCACTGCTCCCAGCCAGTAACATTGCCTGTGTTCCATGGAAACATTAATGGCTAGGACGGAAGGAAAGATGCAAGCAAGGAAGCTGGGTAGCTTGTTTTTGTGGCTAAAGCACTGAACAGAGAGAGTCAGTTCTCTTTCTGACTCTACCATTGACTTTATGACATCCTGGGGAATATTCTTAATATCTCTGTGCCTAGTTTCTCCATCTGTTTTCTAAACAATCTGTTTACCAGCCTGCTACCAGGGGACACTGAGCTTTTAAGAGGGTAGAGGCCAGAGCACCAGCAATTTGTCAGCCCACTGCAACTGATCTTATAAGAGGAATCCTGGGCGCTAGCAAGGGGAGAGAGCTGGTGAGTCAGAGCTGCCTGAGAGCACTAACTGAGAGGGGTGGAGAAGAGCAGATGAGAGCTGCCTGAGGAGCAAAGGAGAGACCTAGGGAGGAGGAGATACAGTAGCAGCAGGGGAGAACTGGTACTGAGAGCCACTGAGAAGAGTATTTGCCAGAGTTAGGGAACCACTGCTGAACTAAGGAGAGCTTATGCAGAGGCCCCTGTGAAGAAAGGGAAGAACCACACTAGTTGGGAGAAGCTGAGTCCAACACAAAAGGGCTGATGGTGGAGGATGGATCTCAGGAACCCAGAACAGCACTTACAGGCAGGGATGCACGGGTGTGTGGAACCCTGTCAGAAGGGAAGCCCACGGCACACTGGGGTGGAGGTATTAGGAAGCTAAGCCCAGGATAAGGGGTTTGTCATGAAGGGAAGTTCCCTGAGCAAGACTAAGAAGGGGGAATTCTGTTGCAGGAGAAAACTCATAGGAGACATGCAGGGTCTTGGCGCACTCTGTTAGAGGGCCTGGAGAGTGGGGCATTGGAACTGAGACAAGGAGCTGTCATTGAGTGGTTAGGGACTCATGGGTAGGTTGCATGGGATTAGAGACTTTTGAATGGGATTGAAGAGTTGCTATGTTATAACCTTGTTTTACTTTGCAGATTTAAGAAGAATGATTTGAAACACATCCTGCTGCTTACTACCTTCAATTTATTATAGGGCTGTTAACTGCCTGCTCCATTTTCAGTGGTCTACTTTCAACATGTATATCCCTACCAATCTATCTCACCTTGTAGTTAGCTTGAACACTGGTTTCCTTCCCTATAGCTGAGAAAAAGATCTGTAAAGCTCAAAAAGGTCCAATAAAAGATATTAACCCATCCACTTTGTCTCTCTTCTATCCAACCTGAGCTTTAGGTCTCACTCTATTCACAAAATAAATTGTTATGTGAAAGTACTTAGCTGCCAGCATCTGGAATGCAATAGCTGTATGAAAATGACAAGGAGAATAAATTAAAGAAGCCACCACCATTTCTTGCGCTGTCTAACTCTCTTGTACTGATTGTTGCTTTTAAATCAATAGTATTGTAAACCATAGCATAAGAGACAAAATAATTCTCCTGTCTTCTTACAGGTACCTTCTTATCTGTTTCCTCCTCCTCTTCCTGATGTACGTCTCTTGTTTAAGAGACGTACCTGAAGAAGAGCAAGAAGGCAGTAAAATTACACAACAGGACAGTTTCTGATCAGGGTGAGATCAACTTTTAAAAGATTAAAGGAGAGAGATCATGTTATTTGGAAGATCAGAGGTTTGCACAGCATAGGAAGACTAGAATATTGTGTAGCCTGGAACTGGGGGTTTGTGGAAAGCCAGGCATTGCACAACCTGAGGTGAGGCTAGAATGTTAGCGGGTTGCTCAGCCTGGACATGTGGAACCTGTGAGAGATGAATGGTGGCTGAAAGTTATTAATTAGTAACTGTCAAGGCTGATTCCCCACTCTGGCACAATGAATGTAGAAGTGGGGGCCTGCAAAAGTACCCCAAAACCTGATCTTTCCAGGCTTTGGTATAAAACTTCCCCCCAAAATCCTAAAAACCTAGATTTTGGGGATAAAAATCTGCTGCCACCATCAAGTGCTTTTGAACCCACAAACAGGGGTGGATACTTGAAACCAACCCCAGGGCACCCCAAGCTCTTTTCCCCAAAGAGCTTGCAAAAGAAAAGAGAAAATGCAAACTGCAGTCTGTGGCTGCTGTTTCCTAGTAAGAGGCATGCAGATCCCACAGACAGATTTTCCAGGACACAGAACTGAACCAATACCAGGTTAATAAAAGAGAAAGAACTTTTATTATTACAACAATACTCCTGTTACAAGCATAGCTGGATTGGCTAGATGGTAAGAGCCATCAGTTAATAAACTCATAAGGAATTTTCCCATGGGAACAAAACTTAGTTACAAAGGAAAGGAAAACCCATTTCTAAATGCACAGACATCAGATTCCCATTCCCAAACCATAAAACAATAAAACCTAATGGAGTTATTCTAGACTTTGCCCTACTTACAGATGGTGAAGAGTCTTTTCTTGGAGAGGGACATGTTGTGTGTCCTCCTCAGTATCTGGAGAGAAAACTGCCAAGAGACAAAGGAGGGAAAACCCCAAAATTCCTTTGCCTCGGTTTGAAAATCTCTATCTGCATTTCTATTGCTTGAATGCTATCTGGCTATGTATAGGGACATAGTTAACCTCTTAGTCCCCAGGCTGCTGGCCGTCCCTCATGACCATGACAGTAACTGATAAATTATAACATCTTATACACCTGATTGAATTGTAAATGGGGTTAACATGAAAACATTCATGTTGTAGAAGAGGGGAGGTGGGCAAAGACCTGAGATGGGGGTAGACTGAGTTTGGATAAGGATCTCAATTCTGGGACTAGGCCCTTCTAATGGAGACATGATACAGTCCAAGATTTAATTGGCTACTCCTGAGGGGTGTTATATCTTCAGAATGACACAGATTCCCTGTAGGGGCAACACTGTGTTGGGGAAAAGAGAGAGAAATTGGCTGGAGCTAAACCCTTACCCCACTCCCTGCTGCTGGAACCTCCCTGCTGCTCCCCAAGGTTCCCTCCCTCAATCTAGGAAGCAGCAGAGGTGGGCATAGGCTGATGCTGCAGCCCAAGCAGAGGGTGGTGTGAATTCATGCATGCTCAGGTGGGCAATACTGAGAGAACCTGTAGGGTCAGAAGTGAGGTGGGTAGGGACAAGAGACTTGCAGCTGCCTACTGCAGGGCCAAGAGAAGTGGGAGTGGTTTATTTTGCAACTGGGATAGAGTAGGAGGGGGTTAGTATCTCCCCTTCTGTTCCAGAGAGAGAAGGAGGACTGAGGATTTGAGTTGTGTGTCTCGCTTTACAGTTCTTAGGCTCAGGCTGAGGCAACAATAATGCTGCCTTGCTCTAGCACCTTAATCAAAGGCTCTCAAAGTTCTGTACAGACATTAATGTATTAAACCTAACCCGCAGTCCCCACTCCTCCCTGTGCCATTGGCATGTCTCTCCCCCATTTTATAGAAACAAAGACTCAGAGAAGCTTGGGCTTTCAGACTTTTAAAGGTATTTAAGTGTTGCTCTGATCACATTACACCTAAGTGATATAGAAGCCTACTTTAAAAATGACTTAGGCACTTAAGAACCTAATTCTCATTGATTTTCCATGAGACTTAGGCTTCTGTGTGCCTAAATTACTTTGGAAAATGATTGGCTCCTAAATCACTCAGTATTACTGAGTGGAACAGCTCCTAAATACCTGTAAAATATGGACTTCAGGATCCTCCTCCTCCCTCACTGGGAGCTAGCAGCTTATACCTCCTAAGAGCTCAGGAGTCCAAACTCTCAGACTTGTGGGTTAGCAGGCCTGGGTGCAATTCCTTCTCTGATAGTATCAGCATCCTTTGCCTGGCCATGTGAAAGTCTTTGGCAGAGGTAATTTACACAGAATTCACAATTGTGGTCTCAGGGGTGACTGGCTGGGGTTTTCCTCCCAGTTGGACTGGTCCCTGACAGCGCCTAGTCTTGCTTTGTCAGCTGTGTGAGTTGCAGATGAGTCTTGGCTAAAAGGAAAGAGTTCCTGCCAGTTCCTATTCCCAGGAATGCCAATCTCTTCTGAAATACTTCCTTAGTAAACATCCTCCTGTTGCAACATAGCAGCTAATATTTGTGTAACCTCATTGTTTTCACCCCATATTTTAGTCTCAGTGATGATGCAAGATCATTTTTTATAACATCCTCTACTGAGCCCAGGAGTCAACTCAACTAACAACTGCTTTTGTTCGTTGAGACTATTGCTTTTTAGTCCCTCTGGCTCCCCTGGCCCTCCAGATGTCTGTTCATTGGGCCTGATGATTCTCTTTCATGTTGCCAAAAGGTCAGGATTTTTATGTCTGCTGCTGTGGCGAGTCTCCTAGAACTCGAGAGACAGGAGCTCAGGACTGTTAATCCTGTCTCCTGTTATCCATCTCACTTCAGGAGAAGTGCCCATCTGTATGCCCCAGAGAGAACAAATTGGTGGTAAAGTGATGGTAGATCCTGAAGTCTTGGAGGCAGCTTTTGGAGGACCCCATTGTGGAAAGAAAAAAAGGTGGTGTTATATAGCACGACCATGGAAGTACAGGTGGAAAAGTCTTATTAGGTCCCATATTGTCTATCCCTGAAAACCATATTTTACACTCATTTACTTCAGTGTAAATCCAGAATAAAGCCATCGTTTTTCTTAGTTATTCAGATTTGCTTTGGTGAAATGAAACAGAATTTGGCCCTTGTGCACTGTTTCATGGTTTAGTATTAGTTGTCCCAGGTGAGAGGCTTTTACATCTTCATTTGGAATACTGCACTACAATTCAAATGAAATCTATTCGGCTATGAAACACCAATGTTTTTCTTCTTTCTATGCTGCATCTTTACATTTCTAAGAATGCCATCACTGGGCAGAGTCAGCAGTCAGTTTGTTCTCAGAGGCAGCCTGTGACGGGGAGACATACATATTATGAGCTCTTATGAAGGCTTGATATTAGTTCTTTCTTCTTTTCTTAATCTAAAGCCATTCAAACTGAGTGTGTGTGGTGGTGGGGGATCATACTATTAATATATTAATGCCTTACTATTTATAGTAAGGCTGTATAGTACTTCCCATCCAAAAACCTCAAATAAGAGCAGATCTTGCTGCTAGGAAGTGTTCGCTGGTTTGGGTGATAGGACTGTATGGTTTAGGAAATGATGAGATGTCTACCTTAAACAAGCAGCATAAAGAATTATTCCCTGCTGAGTCTTCCTTCCCTCCCCCAGTCCATGAGTGTGCAGAAACCTTGAGTTTTGTGTAAAGTTGTTAAATAAGCTTCCAGGCAAAATAAAGGATCAAAAGGGGCCTAATTAGCTACAGTCTGCTTATGAATTGTGGCTGTTCACCTAGTTTTATAAATTGACACTTTTAACATTAAAACTCAAAGCAAAAAACGATGTAATTATTCCCTTTTTTTGAAGCTTAGGTTTAATATCTTTATTGAAAATTGGGTACTTCTATTGCATCTCAAGATGCTTTATTCTATCAAATCTGGAGCAAGACATTTTTCATTTTGGATTGTAATGTGGTATAAATGATAACAGCCTGATTCAGAAAGCTTTCTCCCTCTCCTTTCCCCATTGGCAGCCTGATGAGAAAGCTCATAGTCAAATCACAATAACCCTGAAGATTATCTACATTTTGATTCTTTATGAGACTGCTTGCTTTATACAAGGGGGAAAAGAGTAGGATTTTAGCTCAGTGTTAGAATGCCCATTTTGTCTCCATGGGATTTATTTCCCCCAAACTAGGACCAGCAGAAAACTGATCCCACTGATGGGACCCCTTCTGTCCTCCCCTCATCTCTTCCAGAGTAGCATATGGTTGGATGGATATATCGATGATTTTTTCCCCCATAAATATTTTTTTATTTTTGTTCTAATTTGACTTGGTCACTTGTTTCACTTGCTGCTCTCTGATCACTTGGGTGCACAGTGTCTAATGAATTTTCATGTATTAAAACTTACTCGTATGATGAATTTGACACCAATATTATAGTGGCCTGGACTGATGTGGGCTAGTGGGGGAAAAAGGTCACATTGTTTAGTCCTGGCCCATGGCATCAGATTATGATTATATTGCAACAATGTCCCAAAGGCTCATCATCAAGTTCCAATAGTGCTGGCATTGCACAAATGCAAAAGTTCATAGTCCCTGCCCCCAAGACTCTACAACCCAAATAGACCAGCAGCATATGAAGGGTCTGTGTGAGAGGTGCAGTAGAAAAGGCTGATTTGTGACTGAACCTTCCACATTTCAGATGTTTATCCAGAGATTTATACAAACTAATCTGGAGATCTTTGGTCTGGGAATCTCCTAAGAACAGTCTTAGGAGAGTTTTACTGCTCCTTGGTTTATGCTGGCAATACCACAAGTGGATTTTCCTTTGGGATTTTAGTATATCCCAAGTTTTGCCCTGGGCTGCAAGTGAAGTACGCAATAACTATGCAGTGCCACACAGCAAGAAGAGACAAATTACCATTTTTCTCTCCTGAAAAATATGAATTTGAGAACCATAGGTTCTGGCAAAGTTTCAAGACTGCTAACATGTTATCTGAACTTTTTGGCTTATCTCAAAAGATAGAGAAACCTTTCACTAGGGAAGTGAAGTCTTTCTCATTGGATAATAGGGGTTTGGACTAGTGCTTCCTTATGAACCCAGAAATGCTTTGTTTTGCTTGCTTCCCTTTCCCCGCCAAAAAAATTTCTGATCATTTGCAGTAATTAAAGACCACACAGAAATTTCTGCAAAAATTGATTAAATTCCAGCTCTGTCAATTGCATTGTGGCTACCCTGATTTAGCTCTATGTTTTCAATTATTAGAGGTGACTGAATAAAATATGTGACAATTTTGGGACATTTTCCTCATTGATTCACAAATAATAATTTCCACGATATGAGCAGGGCTGGTTGTTTTTCATGTTTTTCTTTCCTACTTCTCCTAAATTATTGTGTAGTGTTAGTAGTAAATGAGCATAACGTTCCCTGCCAGAGATAGCTGCCTTCAAGAGTGAGTAAAACAGTATTTTTCTTCTTGTGCGCTGTGGTATGGACTTTGGTGCCATATGAAATACAGTTGCACCCTGCTTGCATTGAAGTTGGTGGCAAACCTCCCATTTACTTCAAAACACGCTCTCTGACCAGAGGAGCTTACAATCTAAATAGACGAAGATCAGCCACAAAAGCAGCTGTAGGGACTACTTAAGCTCTGAGGCTGCAAATAGCAGTTGTAGAGCACTTCTGTTCCTGTTAAGTGATTTGCTTGGGGGCAGGGATTCTTTCCTTCACCTTCACAGGCACCTGTAGAATCCCAGTGCAGCGCTGGGCTGAGCATTGAGTCAGGGATCTGACCTTTAGTAAATAGAATTTTAAATACTAGGTGGTGTTTTGGAGCTACTTCATGGTGCCGGCCCTATTGCTAAACAAATTATGTTGCTTGGGACAGCATCGCTGAAAGGCTAATTTCCAGCAGAACAAAGCAGCTTCTCTTCTGGTTCTACTATTAGTGTAACAGTCATTTAAAAAATTAATGTTTTGCAGCTTAACATTTGTGTTAAATATTAAGCAAAGCTTTTCCATTAAGGTGATTTTGTTTAATCATTTGATCATATGACGGACAAAGCTGTAAGCACTATAAAATTCTAAAATGTACCAGAAAATGAAAGTTCTTATAAAATAGTAAATGATATGAGTGAAATACAGGTTACAAACCCATCAAACCAGTTATCTGAGGGACAGAAACATGTGTATATATATAAGAGCATAGAGCAGGACAGTCCCTCACATATACAGCGGGGCAGATTCTGTTCCACAGGCACCAAAATGATATTTAGTGTACAGATGGTTCTCGAAAAGAATGCCACCGCTTATGGCAGTGCCAGTTGCAGCCAATTCTAACTTGCCATGCTTGAAAAGGTGGGTTTTGTCATAACAGGATATAGATTTTGATCTCATGCCTGTATCTGATTTAGATAGTTCACTGTTTTATAGGCATAGATGGTAGAGATCATTTAGGTAAACAATCATAAAAGGAGTTCTTCTAAATGATCCTTAACATGATTCAGCTTTTCTGCCCTTTCAATTTGTTCTAAATATCTCTGCCATTAGTTTGAGTGACCCTCTTTTCTTAAATTGTGTCTGTTAAACAGAAGATCTGATTAATTTTCAATAATACCACTGTCAAAGCCCCTCCTTTTTTCAAAGTGAAATTGTCTAGCTTTTGCAATTGTGTACAGATGTGATCACCTCATTTCAAAAAAGATATCTTAGCTCTGGAAAAAGTTCAGAAACAGGCAACAAAAATTATTAGCGGTTTGGAACAGCTGCCATATGAAGAGAGATTAAACGTTTGGCACTTTTCATCTTAGAAAAGGGGACGGATATGATAGAAAGGTCTATAAAATCGTGACTAGTATAGAGAAAGTGAAGAAGGAAAAGTTATTTACTTGTTCCCATAACATAAGAACTGAGGGGTCACCAAATGAAATTAATAGGTAGCAGGTTTAAAACAAACAAAAGGAAGTATTTCTTCACACAGTACACAGTCAACCTATGGAACTCCTTGCCAGAGGATGTTGTGAAGAACAGGGCTTTAACAGGGTCCAAAATAGAACAAGATAAATTCATGGAGGATAGATCCATCAATGGTTGTTAACCAAGATTGGTAGGAACAGTGTCCCTAGCCTCTGTTTTGTTAAAGGCTAGGAATGGGCAACAAGGGTCAGATTGCTTGATGAATACCTGTTCTGATCATTCCCTCTGGGGACACCTAACATTGGCCACTGTCAGAAGACAGGATACTGGGCTAGATGGACCATTGGTCTGACCCAGTATGGACGTTCTTATCTAACCAGCTATGCTCTGCAACTGCATGAATCTCCTTGTGTTTGCTGACCAACAGCCAATTTTTAAAATGAATTAACCCCATCGGCATAGTTTGCCGTGCAGTAGCTGAATGTATGTCATAACATGCCATTTCTCTAAGGCTTACTCATCTGATGAAGTGGGTTTTACCCATGAAAGCGTTTAGTCTCTAAGGGTGCATCTGCACAGCAGGGCTTAACTCAAAATAAGCTACACAAATTGAGCTACATCAATTGTGTAGCTTATTTCGAAATTGGGAGTGTCTACACAGCACTTATTTCAAAATAGAGCACTCTTCCTCTGGCTTCCCTTACTCCTCGTACAATGAGGGTTACAGGAGTCAGAGTAAGAAGTCCTCCAGCTTGACAGTATTTCGACACTACTTCAAAATAACTGCCTGCTGTGTAGACACAGACTAAGTTATTTTGAAATAATGCTATTTATTTCAAAATAATGTGGCTGTGTAGAAGTACCCTAAGATGCCACAGGATAGCTTGTTGTTATCTAGGGCTTGTTTGTCTCTAAACCAAGAAAGGAAACGTGGGACAGGGTTAGATGTCACTAAAGGTTACTGGTTATTGTTTTTATACATTGCATTTTAAAACGTACAATAAAAGAGCATTAAGGTTGCGAACTTAAGAGAATTTAGCTGCCAAACTCTTTCAGCTCTTCAATGAGCATGTTTGAACTCTGATTTTTCAGTAGTTTATAACTTGGCCAAATGTGGGTGAATTTCACAGGGATAGCAAAAGGCACAACCTTGACTTCCTGGCACTGCCATATTACAAGTCCCTACTTCTAGTATAAAGGCACTAGAGCGTTTCAATGAAATAGTCGTAAGGATTTTTAACATGGCCAGAACAATGTAATTAGACATCCAATTCCGGCCCATGCCAGCTGACTCAGGCTGACAGGGCTTGGGCTGCGGGGTTATTTAATGCCATGTAGACACTTGCACTCTAGTCCAAGCTCTGGGACCCTCCCACCTCATGGGATCCAGAACTCAAGCTCTAGCCCAATCCAAACATTTGCTCTAGAGCCTTGTATGGGACTATGTTTTTCATCCTGATGCTGTCCCACCCTGCAGTACTCATTCCCACCCATCTGTAATGCTTCTTGCATTTTAATTCTGCATTTTAATTCATGCAAAAACCTTAACTCCTGCAAATCCCATAAGAGAAACAGATTGCTCCCAAAGCAAATAAACAAAAACCCTAATTCAGACATAATTTTATCACTAAAAGAATAAAATAACTCTTGCTTATATCATGTAAAAATACTTCAACTCCTGTTGCAATGGCCATCATACCTATTTCAATCCTTTTAAATTTAAGTATTAAAACCTTTATTAAAAAACAAGAAAAATGTGCTTCACATTGCCGAAATTCTATGTATGACAAATGGATGAGAGATTTTAAGTGTTTTCTCACAAATTACTGAAGTCTGGGTTTGGCCATCCTATCCTGCCCACAATGAAGTACATTACATAGTTATTACATAGTACAGTACACTGTTACCACTTAACAAATTATTATGGCAGTCGGTCCTCTGGGACCCACAGGATCCCAATTCTACTACAGGGCTCTAGTCCATATTGCAGGTTGATAGTCTCTTCACCAAAGCCCCTCGTGCCCAAGTTGGCTGGCACAGGCTAGCCATGAGTTTTTAATTGCAGTGTAAACATACCCATTATTAATTTTACAGGTGGGAAACAGGTATAGATTAAAAGATTTCCCCTGTGGTTGCTTGGGAAGCCTGTGTCCTGAATCTTAGACCAGGCCCTTAGCCTTAAGGCCATATGTCCTCTCCTTATGTTTGTAGAGCCCAGCAATCTCCTCCTTCCTTCCAGAACATTCAATCATAGTTAAACCAACATTACCAACTGTGAATTGTCACAGTTGGTACCTTCCCTACTTTTCTGTGGGCAGTGGGAGAGTGCCGTGGGCCATTTCCAGTTCCTTCTGTCTTTCTATTGAGTTCATATTTACCCCACTCAGAAAGGTCTTGGCAATGGGAAAGTGTGAATGTGGCTGGGGGTGGGAGTGTCAGGTAGACATCAGCCTTCCTTTACCTGCTGCATGTGAACAGCTAGGGACAAAGCATGAAAGGCTGCTTATTGCATGTTTCTTGGCCAGTGAGCATGACAGCCTTCCGGGGTAATTACCAAAGGGGAGAGAAATGGGTTCTTGTCAGTAGACCTACAGGGCTTCTATTTAATGAAGTAGATATTTAGGTAGCTTGTTAATGCGGCAGTTACATCTAGGCAAGTCACTTACATGCATCCAGCAGGATTCGTTCAGGCAGCTTTTGCCTTTACATCTCCTACCAGCTCTTGAGTACAGCACAGAGCATGTGTATGCTGCAGGCCAAACTGTGCCTGCAGTTTGTGTAGATATCCCTGCCTAGCTCTATCTGCACTAGCATTTCTTAAATATAGCAATGAAGATGTGGCAGCATGTGTTTTACCAGTCAGCCCAGAACCTGGATACCTACTTGTGTTGCTGAAACCTGCACTGGCATATCCACACTGCTATTCTTATCAGTACAGGTGTGGGTAAAGCTAATACAAGGATGTCTCCCAAGTTGCAATCATATCTTGTATTGCAGCATACACATAATCTAAGCATGGCTGTTTCCTCCTTGAGCAATGGTCTGGTGATTTTCTCCTTCTCTTCTCCTGCTTGTTCTCTCCTTTTCTCTTGTGTTACCCTAAATTTTCTCCATCTCTCTATCTTCTCCTGTTCCTGTTTTTTCTTTCCTATGCTTTTCACCTTCTCTATTTTCTTCTCCAACACCTGGCATTTAGCTCCCCACCCCCTTTCTTTCATGGCATCTTTAGCCTTATTTTTGTTTTCTTCTCTAGTTCATTCCACTAAATGGCACTGAATGATCATGTCATCGCCATTTCATAGCGCAAAATGCTGCAAGACTTCCTGTGTAGCGATATGTGAAGTGTACCTGGACTGGGACTAGCCAGCACTGTCCTTTCTGCAGTGTCCAGAGTGTGCTCACATTGCAAATCCCACAGTCTCTCAGAATGTCTGCTGATTCTGATTGGGCTATTCATTGGGTGTGACTGTTGTGTTCATCCCTACTATCATCCTGTTGAATGACACACAAAATCACCCTCCTGACCAGTTTTCACAAGTGTTGGGGTTGTTAGCTTGGGGGTCCCGGTAAAAAGTCTCTGCTTGTATTTGAGTTCCAGTTCTGTGAGGCTGGTAATACAACTAAAGGAGTGGTCTGCTACCAACATTTCACAAATGGAAAACCTGATATTTTTCTACCCTGTTTGCTGGATTTTTCCCTGTAAGACACTTATTCTTTGACAAAGCAATTTACCTAAAATTTTGCAATCAAACACTTATCATTTGCTTTTTAGAAAAAATATATACGCTCTATGCTGTGATAGGAAAATACACCTCGAGAAAATAATAACCCTTTACTTTTCATGCCAGTATTTCAAAGGGTTTTGTGAACATTAATGAATTTAGCCCTGTATCATTATTTCTATTTTACAGATGGGGAAACTGAGGCCTGAAGAGAAGTGATTTGTCCAAGGTCATACAGTGAGTCTGTGGCCGAGTGAGGAATAGGACCCATGAGGCCTATATATGTATTGCACTGATAGATCACAGATCCCTTTGCTTTGATAGATCCATCTTACTCTTTAACTTGCATATTAACTAAAAACACCTTGGGCAGTCTAGCATCATTACACAGGTCCTCCCTATGTCCTGGCTTTAGCATTCCTGGAAAGGACTGTCAACAGTATTTCAGAAACCAGCTCCTGTAACTGGCAGCTAGATTGTAGTATCCTCAGAGAAATTGTATTTTCAATGTGTGTTGTTTTAGGGACAAGGTATTTCGACGGTAATTAAAAATAAGTATGTTTTATATGGATTGGATAACATAATGCCTGATCTTTCCAATAGGTCAGATGCAACAGTTTTAATACAGCTTATGAAAAGAAACCTGAAGAAGAGAAGGTAAACTTGAGACAGGAACTGCCTAATCATGTCTGCAAGTGTCAGTTATGTGTATTACACTGTTACAAATTTTTACCAAAAATAATGTTGTTTGATTGTCAAAACCCCTTCTGTATGGGCTGATGATTTTCCAATGCCACCAGAAGGAATATCCTAGTCCAAGGCATAGTTCAATAGCAGCATTATTTTAAAAGTATCCTTTTGGACTGCATTGGCAGAACTATGTTGGGAGCCCCGTATTGGAACAGCAAGGGGTGTTGTGGGCCAGAACTGAGGTGCATGGCAGAAATTTTGGGCAAAGATAATACAACAACTCCTTGACTTCTGCCTAACTTTTCCTGCCCATAGGGTAGTCTGGGAAAAGCACATGTTTCAATTTGTGTGTTCCCAGGTCTCATACTTGATTGCGCACACACACAGAAATACTGAAAAAGCTGGTAAATGGCTGTACCACTGAACTTAGATCAGGTCCCAAATCCTAAGCGACTCTGATCTGTGTAGCAGTAATAGTGGAATCTGAGTATGGAGGCTGAGTTATGGAAACTCTAAACCTCAGCGTCTTGCCCCTCAGGCTGGCAGGCTTAGGAGCGTCCTTAGTTTCTGTGCAGAAGGGACTGGATGCTAAAAAACAATCCTTCCGGCTAATCTGGTTCCAGGGCTCCACACTGCTCATCTGTTTGTTATACTGTGAGGCAATGTTTTTGAAGGTAGTTACATGATTTTATTTATTTATTTATTGCATGTTTTGTAAAAAGGATCAGGGCCATTCTTCAGAGTCTGCAGGCCTGCACTGTGCTCTGGGAGGTGCATTTTGCTGAATAGTTGCTCAGTTACACTGCAGACAACAGCACCACCACCAGCTGCAGCAGATATGGAAGCAGCAGTGGTGGAAGCACCAGAAGGAATCACTGCTGAAGCAACAGTGGAAGTACCAGCAGGGTCAGCAGTGGCAGTGGAAACCCCAGAAGGAGCAGCAGTTGGAGCAGCAGTGGTGGAAAAATCAGAAGGAGTCGCAGCAGCAGTGACCATGGCAGCACCAGAAGGAGCAGCCATGGAGGCAGCAGTGGTGGAGGTACCAGAAGGGGCTTCTGAAGCAGTGGAAGTGGAAACTCCAGAGGGAGCAGCAGTTGCAGCAGCTGTGGCAGAAACACCAGAAGGAGTCACTGCAGCAGTGACAGTGGAAGCGCCAGCAGCAGGAGTGGAAGCTTCGGAGGGATCAGCAGTTGCAGCAGCAGTGGTGGTGGAAGCACCAGAAGGAATCACTGCTGCAGCAACAGCGGAAATACCAGAAGGGGCTGCTGCAGCAGTGGCAAAGGAAGCTCCAGTGGAAGCTGCAGTTGCAGCAGCAGTGGTGGAAGCACGAGAAGGAGCAGCTGCAGCAGCAGCAGTGGTGGAAGCACCAGGAAGAAGAGGAGCAGCAGTGAAAATGCAAGCGGATCTGAAGTTAATAGCCAAAGTAGCGGAGAGGGTGGCAAACGCAGAAGTAGCCAAGGTGCTGCAGTCAGCAGCAGCGGAGGTAGCAATCACAGCAACATGGGTGTCCATCTTGCGTGAATGTCAAGTGAATGTATATAGTGCCCCTTTACTGCCTTTTTTTAATAGTCATAGGCTCACAGACTCATTGTCTGGCTAGTGTCCAGTTATATGGGGTAGGGAGGGCATGGCTGCTCCATAATTAAGAATAAATCTAGTCTTTCAACTTTGCCTTGCAAATGTACCGTAGCTGGAATGAACATGTTCATGCTTAGCCTCAAGCCAGGGGAGAGTTGAGAAAGTTTGAAGTTCACTAAAATTGCTGCTTGGGATTTCCCTTCCTTTTCCATCTTGTTCCCCTTTTTCTCGTAAGAGCTTTCCACTTGTTCAGTCATTTAATCTCATCGTTTGCAAAGTACTTTCCATTACTGCCACCTCCGTTCTCATGTTCTGAAACATTCATGTTTTGGGATCAGAAAATACCCATGCCTGGTGTTTGCCCCAAGGTGAATTTTTCTTTTAAATTTCCGCAAAATCCTTTGTGCTATTTGTGAGCTCACTGAGGGTGAAAAAACTGGGTTTTAGCCTGACTTTTAAATCTGTGGAGGCAATTTTTCAAGGAGCTAGGAGGCCAGATTTGCCAGGGCTCAGCACCCCACAGGCTCTTGGTGCTTAATACGTGTTCTCTTCCTCAGTCTCTGACCTGGTTACTGACCCCTGGGCTCACCTCACTCTTACACTCTCCTTGTCTGTCCCCAACAAGCCATTCAGCACACATGTCCCCTCTATAGGATATCATCTATTATCTTGGGCCCCTGTCGAGGCAAATATTCAGGATGGGCTCTTTGACACACATGTAAGCATGTGCTTACATATCCTAGAAATCAGTGGGATTTAAGGACATGCTTGATGCTATCATGATTTGGGACCTGAATGGGGAAAAGTTGGAATTCTCAAGAGCATGATTTAACTGAATTTTCTGACAAATGTATGTTATTGGATTTTTAGCTTAAAGACAGAAGGAGGAGTGCAAGATTAAAGCTGAGGGATCCCATGCAGAGAGAAGAGGAGGAAGAGGTGAAGGATGGTGAAGTGAAATGAAAGTGCTGCTTCATGTAATACCACCAAAAAAGGAACACAGTCTACAAGCAGTGTCCAGTTCAGCTGCTGTTTGAATATGGACCAGTTACATCCCTCGAGAGAGGGTGGGTCCTCAATGAAAAAGTTCAAATAATAAATATGCCCTGTCTTCCAAGTGTAGTAGTTTATTAAATGTTTAGAAGGCTTGTCTGTCCAACAGTGTGAAAAACCTGGCCCCTCCAATGCTGTTTCTGGAAACAGGAGTGAGCAGGAAAATATACTGGTGACAGTTGCACTTCAAGTTAGTGGGTGAATTCATGCACTGTGACTTGGAGTCAAAGTAAATATACTCAACAGGGACTGGATCCTGCTTGCCTGACTTCAGCTGGACTACTTGTGGAGCCATGGCATGCAAGATTGAGCCATGTGTTCACACTGCACTGGAGTCTACACCCGCACTAATTACAATTCCCAACACCTCATCTAGCATGCACTGGGTCTGGCGTAAAGCCTGGAGTAAAGTTTTTGGTTGGGTGGAGCAAAAGTTAAAGTCCTGCTTTGTTTCATAACTCTGCCCAGCAATCTAGAGGGGAGGGCTCTTTCCCCCAGGACATGATGATGGGGAAAGAAGGGGAGGAGATGCATGAGTGAAAGAAGTAGTGCAGCACAGGAAGAAATTGGACTGGGGAGGAGCAACTTCCTCAGAGTAATGGGGGATCCTTCAGTTTTCAGAATCTCTGTGTGCTCATTAATGCTGTTTAACCCAGCACTTCTGCCAGAGGGCTCTGACCGGATGAGGCCACAGAAGTCCCCTTGGGATTGTTCCTCAGTGTGCTGATCATGACACTAACACTGAGGGAAAGAGTTTTTCACATGTTGGAAGACCAGCTTTTTTGGTCAATGGAGACATGGGAAAGCCCTTGTCTCATTGGGGGTGTAAAGCTCAGATCATGTGACATAGACTCCATAATAAATGACTTGAGGGTTAAGTGAGATGGAGAGTACTTTATTGAAAGCAAAATTGATGCTCGTATTTCTGTCTGAGACCACTCATGGCCATTAAAGAACTTACAGCACTTTTGCTAAAGCAAATATTGCTACCCTGGTATTCTCTCCAAATTTCTATCTGGGTAATTATAATCTGCTTCTCCAAACTCCCCTGTATCTGCAGTCGGATGTGGTGTTCTCCATATGATTCCCTTCCCTTCCAGCACTGTTGTGTAGGGTTTCTGTGAGAAATTAGAGCGGTTCTATTCTACTCCAGAAGCAGCTGCATTTCAGTGGCAGGTGACTCTTCTTTATCTGTTCTGTAAAGTGATTTTGGAGCTTTCAGGCCAAAAAGCATAATGTATACAGAAGGCTGTATTGTTCTGTCATTCCTAGGCTGAGGTAGCCAATGATGAAGAACTGTATATTTATTTTTTTGGGAGTGCCTGTCCCCATTTGTCTTTGTACCTTTATAAAATACTGCTGGAACTAACTCATTATGTTGCTGCTACTTTTTCACCACACCCTGACGCACCTAAACTTGGTTCTCTAAGTGACAAGCTCAGTGGGGGGCGGGGTGGGGGTTAAAAACTGCAGCAGTTGATTAAAGCTCAGACCCCCTGGCCCTAGATCTAAGGAGAGAGAGCTAGCACTCCCCTGCCCTACAATAATTTTATTTTATTACAAAAAGGGCTCATATTAAAAAAGCTCATGATTATGTTTTCTGTTCACCAAGACTTTTCCTGTATTCGACCTTTGGATAACCTCCAAGACTTGCAAACATTTGAAGGAGTAAAGGAGCTCATTTTATTACAGGGCCTCAGCATACATTCTTTCCAGCCTATCTTTAACATCAGTTAACAAGAATTATATAATTGCAGTCTGTGATCCCTTTAAGGCTAAAACATATTCAAAGAACACTTCGGGTTTCAGAGTTAAATGTATACTTTTTTTTTTTTTTTTTTTGCCAGCTGGACTACTCTGTAAAAGTCACTTTAGTTTAAACTGGTGAGTCTCATTCTTCAACATTGTGTCAATTTATTTGTTTATTTTTTTGAGATTGCATGTTAAGTGGAAGAAATAGCCCCCCGAGTCCAAATCTATATTTCCATTCAACTGAAAATTAAGGGGTTTTAGAGAACACAAATGAAGGGGGAAAAAATCCTTTGGTGAAATCAAATGAAATTTCAAGATACTGAGTTCAAATCAGTCAAATTAGTGTCTAGGACTATAGTAGTTTATATGCTAGTGATGGGCAGCTAGATGGATTGAATTAGATCTTATGTTTCAAAGGTAGTCTGCAGGGGTCAGGAAGAAATTCCTGTTCTCCTGCTGCAATTGCCTTTGCCACCATATTGTAAGAAACATTGGATGCCAGATATTCTGAATATGGAGCTGGTGGAATACTGAAAGTTTTTTTAAAAAGGTATATGTACTTTCACTGGAATTTTAAAAGTGAATTAGCTGATACCATGTTCGCTTTATTCTGGAATACATGCTCCACGAATATTTTTGCCATTTGGTTTTACTATCATGAAGTAAATTAAATTCCAAAAATCAAATATCAAAATCACATGGAAGCCTAATGTGAAATTTGCCTGTGTAAGTGTCTGCGCCCTGACATGCTTGTGTGCTTCTCCAGTCAGGGAAGAGAAATGATAACTATGCAATGAATCTGACCAGTCATAGCTCAAATAGCAAATCTGATATACTCACAGAGAACTGGTCTAATGAAGAAGCTTTAAAATAATTATCCAAACTTCCTAAAACAACCTAAAAAAGCCCATTAAAATTTTTTAATAATAAAATTGAAGGAAATAATGAGCTGTTCATGGCTGTTCCACATGCAGAAAATGAGGCTAACTCATCTAATAAATGATCTGTTACAAACTAGTCACTGAACTCTATTTAGAGACAGGCTACTGGGCGCCATGGACTGCTTGTCTGATCTGCTATGATAAATTAAACATTTCGGTATCAAATGTGGATTGAGCAAGAAGCTGGCATCCGGAGAACTGACTTCTGGGTTTGACTGCCTGACTTTATGACTGTGGGTAAGTCACATAATCTCTCTGGCCCTTGGTTTCCTCATTTGTAAAAAGAGGATGATTCTGGTGACCCACCTTCCTAAAGTGCTCAGATAAAAGAGCCTAAGTAGTACTATAATTGGCACTTATATATACTGTAAAAATTGAGTCATGTCTTCAAATACTGGATTACTATGACACTAGGTGATATAGTGGGGCAAATTCAGGAGGATTTAATGTGTGGTACCTAGGGAGAAGTACAAAAACCTTAACAAGAGAGAATGCTATAATAGAGAGATCCCTTCAACGAAACACAAGTCTGTAGCTTATACAACTTGATAAACATTAAAAAGATAGCATACAAATAATGTTAAAATATAGTTGTGGCCAAAGGATCTTTTAATCCACTAATTTTCCTCATTTGTGTAGTTTTTTCTGTAATGTAGACAGGACCTTAGCATAATACCTGCTGCTGCACTGAAGTGAAAATCTAAGATCTGTTAAGCTCTTCCGTGCTTTTGGTTGCCCCTCTGGGTCAATCATTCACATTCTTGTTTCTGTTCCATACAGGAGACTTGTTTACAAGGCAAGTTCCTCCTTAGATATCATAAGGGGTTTTCTTTCCCCCTCTAATAGGAAGGATTAGATCACTGGCAATACCATTTGCTCTCTCTTTCCCCTTTTCTCACCCTTTCCCCTCCCCCAGTTAATCTGCTCTCCAATATGTCCATGATACAAGAGAAATAAAAGGCTTTACACAAGTGCAGAATTTTCCCTGCACCTCAGTGCTCCAAGAGAGCAGGGTGATTTACAGAAACCACCATGTGGAAAATCTTAAAATGGCATTTTGGATGCTTGTAAGAGAAAGCACAAAGATAGCAGAGTATTCAGGTGTCATCTCGTGATCTGAAAGGGTTACATTCTATTCGCTTTTAAGAAGTTTGGTTTATGATGACAAGTATGTCTGTAGTATGCAAGGCTATATTACGCATACAAGACTTGGTGACAAAGACTCCCACAGGTGGCTCAGTACTCTGTGTCAGTAACTCTTCTCAGGCTTGACACACTCAGTGTACCCCAACTCACTGTTATCAAGAGGTATGTTCGAAAGCTGGCAGGTTCTGTATCCCTGGAAAATTAGTTGAAACAATAGTAAAGAATAAAATTGTCAGACACATACATGAACATAATTTATTGAGGGAAAGTCAACATGGTTTCTGTGAAGGGAAATCATGCCTTACTAATCTACTAGAGTTCTTTGAGGGGGGGTCAACAGATACGTGGAGAAAGGGGATCCAGTGGATATAATGTACATAGATTTCCAGAAAGCCTTTGACAAAGTCCCTCATCTAAGGCTCTTAAATAAAATAAGTTGTCATGGGATAAGAAGGAAGGTCCGCTCATAGATTGATAACTAGTTAAAAGACAGGAAGCAAAAGGTAGGAATAAATAAGTTTTCAGAATGGAGAGAGGTAACTAGTGGTGTCCCCCAAGGGTCTGTCCTGGGACCAATCCTATTCAACTTATTTATAAATGATCTGGAGAAAGGGGTAAACAGGGAGGTGGCAAAATTTGCAGATGATACCAAACTGCTCAAGATAGCTAAGACCAAAGCAGACTGTGAAGAGCTTCAAAAAGATCTCACCAAATTAAGTGATTGGGCAACAAAATGGCAAATTAAATTTAATGTTGATAAATGTAAAGTAATGCACATTGGAAAAAATAATTCCAGCTATACATACAATATGATGGGGACTAATTTAGCTGTAACTACTCGAGAGAGATCTTGGTGTCACTGTGGATAGTTCTCTGAAAACCCACTCAATGTGCAGCAGTAGTCAAAAAAGCAAACAGAATGTTAGGAGTCATTAAAAAAGGGCTAGAGAATAAGACAGAGAATATCTTATTGCCTCTATATAAAACCATGGTATGCCCACATATTGAATACTGCGCACAGATGTGGTCACCTCATCTTAAAAAAGATATATTGGTATTGGAAAAGATTCAGAAAAGGGCATAAAAATGATTAGGGGTTTGGAACAGGTCCCATATGAAGAGAGATTTAAAAGACTGGGACTTTTCAGCTTAGAAAAGAGGATAGTAAAGGAGCATATGATAGAGGTCTATAAAATCATGACTGATATGGAAAAAGTGAATAAGGAAGTGTTATTTACTTGTTCGCATAACATAAGAACTAAGGGTCACCAAATGAAATTAATAGGTTGCAGGTTTAAAACAAACAAAAAGGAAGTTTTTCTTCACACAGCATACAGTCAGCCCGGGGAACCCCTTGCCAGAGGATTTTGTGAAGACCAGGACTTTTAACAGGATTAAAAAAAGAATTAGATAAATTCATGGAGGTAAGGTCCATCAATGGCTATTAGCCAGGGTGGGTAGGAATGGTATCCCTAGCTTCTGTTTGTTAGAGGCTGGAAATGGATGGCAGGAGAGGGAGCATGTGATTACCTGTTCTGTTCACTCCCTCTGGGGCATCTGGTGTTGGCCACTATTGCCAGACAGGATACTGGGCTAGATGGACCTTTGGTCTGACCCAGTATGGCCCTTCTTATGGTCTTATAATCATCCATATGGATGGTTAAACCCACCAGACTTTCTAAATATATGCTGCACATATGTTCTTAAAATTATTTAGCAAGCAGTGCCTTAAGTCATGCCTCTTTCAGATAAGGGAATGTGTTTTTGCCTACTTGAATATGCCACCAATATAAGTTAACCAAGGTGTGATCAAAAACGAAGAGAAGTAGGTTTGTGTGCAAGGTAAGCAAAGCTGTTGGGAAAGCAAGTGGAGAAAAGCCTCTGTGGGGGTAGGGTGACTGCACTCCCAGAGAGTCTTCTTGTCTCTTGTAATAGGGAGATACAAGCAGAAACAGAATATAGTTTTGGTATTCATCACTTGGGGGATAAAAGTGGCCAGAGCTCTTGATTTGTCTTCGAGATGTGTGTCCCCATGGGTGTTCCACTGTAGGTGTCAGGCTTGTCCTGGCACTGCAGATAGGAGATTTGTCAGCAGTAGTTTGCTGGACCACACATGCACGTTAGGTGCCTCGTACCAGTTCCTTCTAACCATCCTTGGTCGCATACAGAGTGAGCTCCCTCTCGTCAAATTCTGTCAGATCAAAATACAGGAGGCCCCTAACATGCGACCGCCCGAGTTCCGACCCCCCGCACTTACAACCATTTTTATAAGTGCAGAAGGGGCCGGAAACCCTCGACTTATGTCCTCGGCCCTGCATTTACGACAGCGCATGGCAGCTATCGTAAATGAGGGCTCGAATTATGATGCTCCCGACTTGAGACGCTTCCCCAGGAATGGATCACGTCACAAGTTGGGGGCCTCCTGTAATTAGTTGTTAGTTAGTTCTCTATTGTTGCTAGTAGTTGTTAGTTAGAGAGATGTCTCAGCTGAGTACGGCTCACGTAAAAAAAAAAACAAAAAGAGAGATAAAAAGGAGAGATGATCATGCCCGGATCTCCCATGTTTAAAAAATGTGACTCCTGTTGGGAGCCCATGCCCACTTCAGATGGGCACTCCTGTTGCATTCGGTGTATGAGCAAAGGGCATATTCCCCAGAAGTGCCCTCATTGCTCGAAGCTAACAGCTGGAGCACAAAGAGACAGGGAGATGAGACTCTGGATGCTTTTATTTGATAAAGCACTCCAGCCCTCACAGACACAGCCCTCTTCACCCCAGTTGGCTTCAATTAGAACTGATAAACGGCAGGCTGTATCACCAGGGCCTCACTCTTCAACAAAAAAGAAGGCCTCCCTGGCATGATCTTTGCCACCAGCTTGTGTTAGCATCGTGACAAGCCGGGCACTTCAGGTATGGCTCCCACATGCCATATGGACAAAACGAAGCTGAGCCACAGTACGCCGGCACCAGATCCAAGCCCGGCACGGAAATCGCCACCAATCCACGGGGCAGCACCAGTGGCACCCACATCATTGTCAGCACTGCTGCCGGTGTCAGCACTGCTGGCGGCACTGGTACTGCCATCGGCATCGATATCATGGTAGGCACTGGCAATCCACTCTACACCAGCACCGCACTCCGTACTGCAGTTGCCACCGGCACTGCAGTTGGCACCGGTCAGAGCTCCCACTTTGCAACGTTCAACCTAGGCTCCTCCTGTACCATCGTCGGCACTGGCTAAGGCCCGTCATAAAACACACAGGGTCACTACCCTCTCCCCCAGCCTGGAACTTATCACCTACTCTCCAGCACCTCTTTCTCCCTCACCGGTGCCATCAGCCCCATCTGCTGACGCTCCCCGGCATCACACTACCAAGGAATGCTACAGTTCAATGGCACACCGTTCTCTCTCATCCTACCATTATTATCAACACTGACGCAAATCTCCCTCTCCTCTATTGTTAAGGCCCAGATCCAGATCACCTAGGTGTCCAATGCTCTTAGCATACGCTCACTATTACGATGATTGTAGGAGCACCGTCTCTTCCAGATACTCCTCGCCTACTAGATATTACTATGGCCGTCTCCACAGCCACACCTACTATGAACATCATCGCCTAGCACATCATTCCATCTCACCACGCCATTATTGGCATTGGTTGCCTTGTTGTTGCCGATCAGACTCGAGACAATGCCACATTTACTCTCCTACCCCAGCCATCACTCCCATACAAATCACATCCCTGCCACCACAACACTCTGATCCCGAAGAAGGTCAACTGTCCGACCATGAGCAACCGCAGGGAGTTTCCCTGATGATCTATCTTCGTCTTCACCCGATGAGGCAGTAATTCCGGGACATTCATCACCAACCAACAACCTAGGCAGTTTCAGGACCTCTTTAAATGGGTTGCTGCCAATCAGGAGGTCCAGCTCATGGACATACAGGAGAAACAGCACCATCTGCTAAAAAATTTACAGCCCTCTCAAAAATCTAAGGTCTCCTTGCCCATCAATGAGACTATTTTAGAGGTAGTAGACGACATATGGTAGATGCCGGCCTCAATACCTGTGACCAACAAAAGGGGAGATAAGAAATATTTTGTCCCTGCCAAAGGGATGGATTTTCTTTTCACACATCCCCAGCCTAACTCCCTTGTGGTTGACGCAGCACAACAGAGGGCCGAAGCACTACAATACAAAAACAATGCCAATGACAAGGAAAGCAAAAGGCTGGACCTCTTTGGCAGAAAGGTTTATTCATCAGCTACATTAGACACTGAGAATGGCCAACTATGCGGCCCTCTTGGCTAACCATAATTTTGACAATTATGCCAAGTTAACCAGGCTTATAGAACATCTCCCGGATAACAAACGACAAATATTGAAATTGGTGGTTCAGGAGGGATACGCATCTTCTTGTACAGCCCTCCAAATTGCGCTGGGCATTGCTGACAGCCACACGATCTACCACAACTTCAGTGGTAATGCACAGAGCCTCATGGCTTCAGTCAATGGGGGTACCCAAAGCACTACAGTCTAAGGTGGAAGACCTCCCCTTTGACAGACAAAAACTCTTTGCTGAGAAAACTGATGAAGTTCTCCATACCAGTAAGGATTCGAGGACTACGTTAAGGACACTAGGCATGTACATGCTGCCTTTTTGGTGCAGACACTATGCTCTGTACCAAAGACACCAGTCTTTCCCATACTCTGCACCTCAGCACAGGGGATTCAACCATCACCATCCCAGATAGCATCCACAAAAGTGGTGCCCCCAAAACATCCAGATGTCTAATCAGCAGAATAACCAGCAGCAAGTTTGGCATGCTGGTCGAGGTTCTGCAAGCTGTCCCACTTACTGGTCACCACCGAGAAGATGTCCATGTATTTCATCACCATCTAAGACTATATCAGTGATGGTGGGCCACCATCACGACTGATCGCTGGGTTCTAGAACTAGTAACATCTGGCTACTTGATTCCCTTCACTTCTCTCCTTCCTCCCTCCCCACTCTGCCTGTCCCCTCTCACAAGACTCTTCTGAAACAGGAGGTCCTGTGCCCCCTCAACACTGGAGCAGTAGAGAGAGTACCCAAAGAGTTCAGGGGCAAGGGCTTTTATTCCCATTATTTTCTCACCCAGAAGAAGACGGGGGGGATGGAGGCCTATCCTAGACCTCTGTCGACTCAACGGACATCTTTGCAAATAGAGATTCAGGATGGTGACCTTAGCTTTTAGCAACTCTGTTGACACAGTCGTGTTGCTAAAAGCTGTGTAGTATTGACAGTGGAGACTGGTTTGCGTGTCTCAATCTGCAGGACTCTTATTTTCATGTCACAATTCATCCAGCGCACAGGCGTTTCCTCAGATTTATTGTTGGAGCTGACTACTTCAAATACCGAGTTTTACCCTTTGGCCTGTCTTTTGCACCCGGGGTGTTTTTGAAGACACTTGCAGTTATTGTGGCACACCTGCATTGAGCTGGGATCATTATATTCCTCTATCTCAATGACTGCTTGATCAAAGGCCCATCCTTCCATGACACGCTCCAATCCACCACTACGACGAGGGCAGTCTTCAAAGCCCTTGGTCTTATAATCAATTTCCAAAAATTGTCCATGACACTGCAACAATTCCTGGAGTTCATCAGTGCACGTCTGGGCTCATCCACTGCCCGGGCCTATCTGCCTTCACACAGATTTCAAACCATTCAAGATCTTATACAGATCCTCTCCATGAGCCCCACAGTTCCCATACTTACCTGCCTCCAGCTCATGGAGCATATGGCAGCTACTCCATACGTAGTAGCTCATGCACAGCTGCACCCGTGGTGCCTCCAGCACTGGATAGCCTCGGTTTACATTCCCGGCAAACACGACGTTCACAGACGCATAGCTTTGCCACCAAAAGTGGTAAAGTCCTTGGATGCGTGCACCACACCTACCCACGATGCAAATCACAACTGATGCATCTTTGATAGGTTGGGCAGCACACTTCAACAGCCTAGAGCTGAGAGCAGTCTTCAACGCATGCAAACATTTCTCCACTCTCATCCAACTCATTTCTAGTTATAAACCTGTTTGTGACACATCGCAATGCAAAATGCCAACATTACTGTTTCAGAGCAGGAATGGGACCGAGATCCCTGGGGGATGCCTTTCTTCTCTACTGGAGTGGGCAGTTACTCTATGCCTTTTCTCCGACTCCTCTAATATTGAGAGTCTTGGAAAAGGTCACCAAGAACGCCGCAATGGTAATCCTCATAGCTCCATTTTGGCTCCGTCAGACCTGGCTCCCTTATCTTTTTCGCATATCTCCTCGCCCACCCTGCTGACTCAGGACAAGGGAACCCTAGTTCATCCTCAACCCGATCACCTTTGCCTCACGGTGTGGTTCCTAGTTGGTTCCAGGACACGGAAATGAACTGCTCCCACGATGTCAAACTGGTCCTACTACAAAGCAGGAAACTCACCACTTGGACCACTTACTTGCATAAGTGGTGCAGGTTTCACTTGGGGTGCACAGACAACGGTTTAGACCTGATTTCTGCTCCGATCCATCGCATTCTCGGCTATACCCTACATTTGAAACAATCTGGCCTGGCTCTGCCATCTCTTAAGGTCCACCTTGCTGCAATCACCACTTTTTGACATACAGTGGATGGCTATTCGGTGTTCGATCACCCAACCTCTAGAAGGTTCATGAAGGGGTTTTAAAATCTCTACCTTCCACATAGAGTGCCACCCCAACATGGAACTTAGAACTGGTCTTGTCTGCCCTAACGCAACCTCCCTTTGAACCCCTGACGACTTGCCTGCTACCACTATTAACCATCAAGGTTGCCTTTTTATTAGCCATAACATCTGTGTGCAGGGTAGAGGAACTTGCCGCTCTTTCCGCTATACCTCCTTATACGGTGTTTACAAGCCATGGGGTTATACTCCGTCCTCAACCAGCCTTCCTACCAAAAATAAACTCGGAATTTCACATCAACAAGCCGATCATCCTTCTAGCCTTCTACCCCAAGCCACACTCCTCCCACACATTAGATGTACGCAGATGTACATTGATCCAATGCGACCTTTCTGAAAATCTCAACGACTGTTGCTTTCGGTGGCTGATCATTCCAAAGGCGAGTCTCTCTCCGCACAACGCATCTCCAAACTCATCGTTTCATGTATAGTCTGCCGCTATTCGTTACGGAACAAGCCTCTGCCAGAAACACCAAGAGCCCACTCTAACAGGGCAGTAGCAGCTTCTATGGCCTTCCTCAAGGGGGTCCCCCTACGTGACATTTACCGAGCTGCTACGTGGTCCTCTAACCACACCTTCACTAAGCATTACGCCATCCCCAGCAATTTCTACAGCGGTGAAATGTTAACTCAGAATTCCGCCTTCCTTGTTTCTCGGGCCACTGCTACAGTGCAGCATCCACAGGGACACTATTCGAAGAAGAAGAGGAAGTTACTCATCTTGGTGCAGTAACGATGGTTCTTCGAGATGTGTGTCTCTGTGGGTGTTCCACTACCTGCCCTCCTCCCCGCTTTGGAGTTTCTTCTCTTGTGTTTCTCAGACACTTGGCAATTAGGAGGGACTGGCAGGAGCCGGACTGCATGCCTCAAGAAATGGCGGAAATGGCACGAGGCAGGACCAGCAGACTACTGCTGACAAGTCTCCAATCTGTGGTGCCGGGACAAGCCCAACACCTACAGCGGAGCACCCACGGGGACACACATCTCGAAGAACCATCGTTATTGCATCAAGGTGAGTAACTCCCTCATCACAGAACACTGAATCCTTCAACCAAGAGGCTGATGTCACTGAAAAGTGAATTGAGGTGAAAAACCTACTTAAGCAAAGATTGTAAGTTGCTAAAATTAAGTTTTAGTCTTAGAAGTATATTTTTACTTGTGTTTGCTTGTAACCCTGTCTATCTTTGTTCCTTTTAGTTGGTACCACTTCATGCAATGTCCTTTTGTTAAATACATTAGTTTTAATTTTACTATAAACTGGCGTAGTACTATGATTGAAATAAGTGTTTGTCAAACCCCAGTTAAATTAATGAGCTGCTGCATATTGCTTCTTTAAAGGGGCAACAAACTTGATAAGTTCTGTGACTGCTGCTGAGAGATGTCTTGGAAACTGGGGTTTACTGTTTGTTACTTGCAAGACAAAGTTTGGACTGGCAAAGTCCTGAAGAGGGTGCTTGCAAAGCAGACAAGCTAGGGTGTCAGGGAATTGTCACACAGCTACGCAGTAGCAAAACTCTCACTAGCTCAGGCAGAACGGGGAACGTAGTAACTGGGAATTCTGGTAACCTCAGCAGATTGTCCCAGTGGCAGACAGTTTTGAGGAAAATCAGGGTGTTGGGTCATTATGCAAAAAGTAACTGGGTGGTGGAAGCCAGGATGAGACCTAGATGCTTGTAGGCTGATCACTGGTGTCAGGGCTGAGAGTCACAACAGCGTAGCATTGAAGGCACCCAGAGTTGCAGGGCAGGTGCTGACACAGCTCCTTACTGTTCTGGTTGAACCCCAAAGCTTCATACACCTGCAATCAATAGGTTTAAAATAACTATACAGCATTTATTTTCTGCAGTATTGTACATTTGATCCAATGAGACCACAGTGACCAAGGTCCTGGCTGCTCAGTGTGGGCCTGCACTTTATCCTGTCTCAGCGTAGGGGTTGAACTCAATGTTTCTCAGTTGTGGCCACCAATTGATTTTTGTGCCTATGGCAGCCTACAAAGCATGGGCAGAGATTAGGGATGGGAGGAGGACAAAGCAATAGCCCCTCCTACAGTACTCAGTTCCTGAGCAGTTATTACCAGCGCCAGCGCGATGCATCTCTTTGTTTTTTGAGCTGGTGCCACCCATAGGTGCTGGAACTAGAGGTGCTGAGGCAGGCCTGGCCAAAGAGTGTGCGGGGCCCAAGGCAGCATCCTGAGCCACACGATTGGTGTGGCTCCCAGCTGGGTGGGCAGGGCTGGAAGCTTGGCAGCACGGGGCCCTGAATGCATGGAGCCACAGGACCCTGAATGCGTGGGGCCCAAGGCGACCACCTCACTCGCCTTGCCCAAAGGCCGGGCCTGTGCTGCGGGCGCTGTCACACCCCTTGGCTGGAAATGGTTTCCATCGTGAGCAGGGTTTACAGTCTGAGTCAATGGCTCTCAGCACCCCCACTACAAAACTTGTTGCAGCATCTCTTGTACCACCAGCAGGGAGCAGTGACCTACATCACAAAGCCTCCTTGACGGCTCAGGGCAGCGTCTCTGGAGACACTTGGACCCAGTGTGAGCAGTGCCATAGGTGGCTCTTGGGCAGCGATGGCATTCTGTCCCTGGGGCACTCCCCTGCTTCTGCCTGGTTGGGCCCAGGCAGCCTGGAAATCTGCCGGCAGCCAGTGAGCCCCTGACCCACCTTCCTCAGAGTGGGCTCTCATTGAATGGCTGCAGGAGGAAGGGCCAGAGTGATCACCCACAACAGTTGGTGGCCACTAAAAATTTGTTGTGAGAACCCATGGACTAGATGAGCTCTTCAGATACCTTTCAGCCCTACCTTTTTGTGATTCTATACGATAGATGCCATAGCTCTTTTCCCAAGAGTTGTCTGACCCAGGTGTCCTTGGACAACATATTTCCCTTCCCGGCAATGGTATATACAGTATGTTGTATAGCAACAGGATTTACCCAAGAGGTAGCTGCATTTTAATTCACTTGTTTATATAAAGAGAGCAAAGTATTTTAGGATCCCTGACCACAGTCTAAATACCTAGATAGATTAGATTATTATTTTACTGAAATCTGTAGTATCTGTGTTCAAAAGCCAACAGTTGGTACCAATTTGTAATGAGGCATGAAAAATATGCAATGATTAAATATGAATCTGTGTTGAATAATTTGTACTTAATGTATAAACAACTTTTTAGTACAGATTGTCTTATATCTGGCAAGTTATGTTTAAAGGACTAGATCCTTAGCTGGCGTAAATCAGCATAGCTCCACTGACGTCATTTCTAACTTATACCAGCTGCGGGTCTGTCTCTCTAACTGTTTTGAGTGATATTTTCAATACCTTATTTCAACTAAATTTTTAAAATATGATTAATAGGAAAATGGTGCCCATCACTTTTATTTATAATGCCTTCTAACGAGGGTGTCAAAGCACATTACATAGATGCTTAATTATCATTATTCCCTTTTTATTGGTTGGGACACTAATGTGCAGAGAAAGTAAATGGCTTGCCAGCGGCAGCAGAGAGTCAGTAGCATAGGTGACAGTTAGAGCTCTGGTCTCTTGACACCGATTCTGAACAATCACTACTAGGAAGACTGCCTCCCAGAACTATATCTATCTCATCTCTATCTTTCTCCATACACACAATAGAACCTTTGTAGTAAGTGCTGTACACATGCTCTTGATAGTTATATCAGCTGCAAGATAATTGTTGCTGCTCTGTCTGCAGTTATGCACCATACAACCTCAATTATCTAAATGTAAAGGTAGAACACTGAAAAATTTTGGATAATCACATTTTCAGATAATTGAAGGAGTTTTCCATGTCATTACCAGATATTGTGGGATATGACATTTCGGAGAGCAATCAGCTTCAGGTATTAGAGGTTCAGATATCTGAAGCTGAACTGTTCAGCCAGTCAATAAATAATAAATACACTCAGGTTTTTTTCCCCTTCACTTTGTATTACAGAAGAAACAACATATACATTTCAAACATGCTGCCTTTATCTTTTTAAACGAGTCAAAATTAACAACATTATCACTTAAGTTTCCTGTCTACTCAGACAATTTAAAAATACCAGCAAACATGAATTTTATGCACACCTTATATTTGGCACCCATGATCATATGGTTGTGGGGAATCATGTCAACTTCTAGGAAATGGAGGCTGTACCAGAGGGTAATTTTCTTCTCAAGATATGTAATTCTAGGATTTGAAGTATGCCCTGAAGGTAAAAGAAGGGGGAAAAATATATATATATTGCTGGAATTATTTTAATTTATAAGAATAAAGCTCAATAAGCAGAACCCATTAACTTCCAACCTTTTATGTATTTACACTGAGTATTGCCCTTCTTCAGACAGAGATCTTCACTACCACAGCCAAAGCTAAAGTATGTTTTACTGTGCCATTTAGGAGTGAGTGTTGCTTCACTAAATAATATCTGTCTAGTTTAATTTGTTTCCAAAGGCAATGGAGTATAGAAACAAAGATAAAATTTGCAAACTATGATAATAAGAGTTATCACTTTGTGCATAGGCTTTTGCTATGCTTTTCCCACACAATAAGCTAGTACCTCTACTTTCCATTTTTAAAAACCGAGGGAATTTTCTGCATTGTATCAGATTCAGAAATTCATTCTAATTCTAAAATCTTTTTGAGCCAATAGATGGACCCAGGTAAGATGAGGTATACTGAGAAACCCTCAGGAAGGAATTCACATTTAAAATGTAATATTGGGCTGAAGATGGGTGTTCAGCACAGCCAAACCTAGGATTTGATCAGAACATCTTAATCCATTTGGAGACTGTTGCAGTTGTACATCTTGTGTCATTGAAATGTCAACATGCATTTTAATTGCTATCAAAAATTTTGTTCATTTATTTTGCTCTGTGACACTGTCCCCTGAGAACATGCCCTGACATCCAGTAGTAGCAATCTGAACATTTTTTAAAGGATCAATTTTCTCTTACTTGTTTCAGATTAAAAATGCTAATTTTCTCTTAAAGTTTACAATTCTTAACCATTTTAATTAGCTGACTTTAATGCCTGTAATATATGAAATGTGTGTGTGTTTTGTGCATGGATACCTTGTCACCTGTATATATGTAGGTGTGGGGAGTCTGAATGTTTATCTGAAATACAGCTTACACACACACATTTCTCTTTCTAGTTATGCACCGACCTATACATGTGTATTTATTGGAGTTTTGCCATGGATCTTAGTGAGAGTAGCTTTGAACTCTACAGTGTGTGTGTGTGTGTGTGTGTGTGTGTGTGTGTGTGTATTAAAATTACTGTTAGGAAATCTGATTCTATATTTTCATTGGTTTAATTTTCTGGAATTCCACCAGTGTTTTATAATCAGAGTAAGGATAGAATCAAACCCCAAGAACATTAGGGTTACTTGAATATGACTGTTCATCCTGCTGCTGAATGCAAAAATATAATTGCATATTAGTTTTATATGAGGACAGAAAAGCCTATATTGCCCTTATAGGGGAAACAAGGTTTAGCCTTATATAAGAATAGCAGGATACCCAGTTTTTCTCCAACATGTGAAAAAATTATTGCAGTGAGGTTACTTTTATTAAGAATCTGCAGCACTTTTGCAGTTTTAATTTGGTGCCTTTCCTCCCATCCTACAGACCCTCATTTCCATCTCTTTGATTGCAATGAACATGAATCCTCCATCTTTTGCATAAATCTTGCTTCCCCTGTTCCTGGTTAGCCTCTCTTACTCATCTGGATCATTTCATAGCACATAAATAAAGGAGTGAGATAAAGCACAAAGGGTCCTTGATAAAGTTCAAACTTTGTTTAACAGTTAAGATAGCGAAAGTTTACAAGAACTGCTCTGGGAAAGCTGTGTTGCAAATAGAGTTATTATTGCCACGATCAAATTGCTTAGATCGGTGGGCAAAACACAGGGAATTATATTTGTTTAACTGCTTCATCATGCTGTAAATTTTCATTGTCCTTTGGTCTGTATTGTTATAGTGATGAAAATGACATAATAAAAATAATCAATGATTCGTTCTGGAAATGTGACAGGTCCCAGAAGTCATTAATTATCAAATTGTAGAGACTGTGTATTGTGTAGAGTAGGTCAGACCCTGGTTTTTCCTAAACTTCTCTGGAGGAATTTGCTTTTCAGATGCCAATAGAGGGCAGTAGTATCCTATTTCTTTTGATGGTAGCTTTTTGATTGCATCAGGCAATGGAGCTGCAAATATAACTCCTGTTACTATGTTGTACTGTACATTAGAGCGACAAGGAAATGATCAAATATTTTACTATTCAAATCATTGTATTTATCATATGCACTCAGGGTTAAAATCCTACTAATGCGGTTTCTCTGTAGTAAGATACCGTTCAACGTTGTTCTCTGTTCAAATGAAGGTACATGTTGTTGGAACATTTCTTCCAGAAAGTGAATTTCTGTTTAACGTTTGCCAAAAATACTAACAAACTGAAAATGCTGTTGTAGGTCTTGCAGCTGAAAGATCCACCCAAGAACAATGCTTTTGCTTATTTTGCATAAAATATGTGTTAACATATACTCATGTATCTATATGTGTGCACATGTGTGTATCTCTGCATATAGTCTTAGCTTGACTCTAAACTAGAGGACTTACAGCTAATATGGTCATTCTGGCTGGTGCTCCCTGACCTTTTAGTTAGAGTCCATTGCACTTCTTTAAAAGAACAATCTTGCCAACTCTTAAACATTGCATTTCATTGCCAGTGAAATAGATCCTTTAAAAATATACCTCCTGTTTTACATGTTCTACTATGCTGATTGTCGTTTGTTATGTGTATAGCATGAGTAGTTTACTAGGAACTTCAGACACAAGCGAGAAGACAAGATATTTGCCCTGAAGAGTTAGGGTTGCCAGATGGTTTCAACAAAAATACCGGGCGCACTTGATATTACATCACAATCTACATTACATCTTATTTAGAAAATACCGGGCATTTATATTTTCTCATTTATATTTTCTCAATTTGTTTCCCGAACAGAAAGCTCAAATACTGGACTGTCCGGTTCAAAACCGGATACCTGGCAACCCTAAGAAGAGTTCACAATTTGAACAGATGCCATATAAAGAAAGTTGGGTAAAATATCATTGTGAGTGCATGATGATATGGCAGGCAATTAATCAGTTACATGATTTTATACGTGGTTAATAAACTTCAATGCACTTTTTTTACAGTAAATTTTGATGATAGTCAATGTAACAATCCTTTCCTTTGTCTGTTGCACCAAGACCCACTATCTTCCACTTCTTGTCTCAGTCTGAAACACAGGCTGACATTTTGCTTCTTTGATTTTTCTTCTTTCAGATTATTGTGTGTTTGTATTATTTATTATCATATGTATTTATTGTTGAAGCAATCAGTACATTTTGCATGTTACAACAATCTCAGACCCAGCATTAATCATGGTAATCTCACCTCAGGATCCTCATTCACAGTATTTTCATGGCTTGTGCTTTCAGTAAAATATATGGCTTGTCATTTCAGTAGAGCTCTCAAATTGTGCTACAGCATCAAATTCAGACCAAAGAATCAGTGATGGGGTAGTCAGTTTGTGTGGGTGGAAGGAATTAGAGATGTAAAAATTCTTGAATGTGTCAGAAAAATGTATTTTAGGTCATCAGTGATCTTGAAGCACTTTATTTTGATTATTCCAATGAGTCTTTCAGAACAATTCTTGGTTGAACTAACTGGTCCTGTCCCCCCCCCCCCCAACTGAGAATAATTGCTTTTCCTTTATTTTAACCGTGGCTTTTTCTATTTATAAATACTTCTTGATATTCAGACAAATAGTTCACTGAATATTTGTAGAATAGCAAATATGATTTGTGTCAGATTACTACCCAGATCACATTGTGAAGTAGTAATGTTTTGTATTTAAAAATCAGAACGTGAAATGCTCCAGCACTGGTACATTTCACTTTAAACAAGGAAATTTCCCCTAGAAAACAATGTCAGTTAACAAAAAATACAAAACTGGCCCTGGTCAATAACTGAAGTTTGTTAAGGCAGGACTGATGAGGCCATTGTGTGAGAAGAGTGCCTGTGTAAGTAAAAGGTATTCATTTTGGATTTTTTGGGTGTCTTAGTATTCAGGCAAAATGGATTGCTCTGAATAGCAAGTAATTAATCCTTTTTATTAAAATGCATACATACAGCACTGTACGTCTACATATCCCTTTAAAAGCTTAGAACCAGAGCTCTTACTGATGTGAACTGTTCCCTCCACTTCACTTGGGCCACTCACATGAGTAAGGGCCAAGATTAGCCCAGGAAGGAAAATGTATTCTGTGCTCTGAAAAGCTTCCCGCCTTATTTCTATGTGAAGTGAGTATTTGACCCATTCCGAGCACACATAGGACCATATCCAGCAGTCCTTACTCCGGTAGAATTCCCATCGCAGCAAATGCAGTCTCGTAAAACAAGCTGTGCAACCCCATAGATTGTAGAATGTAGCTCATTAAGTGTAGTGGGAGTCTGAGCCTGCACACTGTGCCCCCTATTCATTTATTTTAAAGTGTTATCAGTAAAATAGCTGATTGCAGAACCTTGGTTATCACTGAGATGATATTCCTTGCATTGCAGTATCTATAGTTTCTCTGTTATTCTAAAAACTTTTCTCCTGGCTGGAGCATTTTGCTGGAGCAAAATGAAGGGAGGGGGGAGGGACTGAAGAGCCCTTCATTTGGTGGCACCGAAAATTTGCATAAAATATCGCTCTAAGCATTGAAGGATCTTATTACATAGGGTTTGATGATAATCTTTGTTGAAATAATATTTAACACATGCTGCACTTTTAATTAAGTATCTGAATAATCTCAAATTAATGCCAGAGGTTTAAAAATAAGTTTTCATTTTAGTGAACTGTAACATAATAGCAGGCAGCGTGGCCATTTCCAGCTTCCCCCCTCCTTACCCTTTGATTTAATTAAATGCCCTACTGTGTGTTTCTTGTCACTTCAGAAATGCACATAAAGAAAACAGATCCAGAACATTTTATTTATGATCTCAACTTGTTCTATTTTGTGTGCATATTTTATTTTATTTTATTTTATAATTTTGCTTCTGCATTCCTTGTGCTTTGATTAAGGCATTTAATTGGAATCAACTAAATAGGAGCTTTGCAACTTGCCTGTGTGTTCAAAAGGGCAATTACAACATGTCACATTTGTGTTGATGTTTCGGTGTATTAGTACTGACACGAAGTCAGTGTTTGGAAGCAGCAGTCTGTGGCGATGAAGTATTCTGTTTTATACAGTATGTGTGTGTGGAAAGAAGGATGCAGACGGTTAAATCCCTGGACAGTTTGTATAGCAGTTACACTCCAAAGAATGTTATGCTGTTGAAGTTTGATTGTAAGGTAAAAGGGGCTTAACAGTTTAACGTTTTCAGAGAGGAATCAAACCATAGCAAATAAATTCACATTTATTCTATTTATTTTTTCAAATTAAAAAGCCTTGACCTGGCAGATTTATTTGCCTTCCAGTTAGGCTTGTGTAACAATCACTGCTTCATTATTCCATCGTAAGAAATTTCATTGACAACAGTAATGAAGACTGACTTTACATGGACTTATTTTAGTGAGTTGTTCTTCTTTAGCTACCCTGGTGTGTGTGTATGTATGTGTGTGTTGGACATGGGGGGCCTGTTTATTGGGTGTATAACAAAATTCACAGTTTGGGACTGGAGGGTGAAAGCAAGCTGGTTTTCAAGTTTTTCTGTTAGATTTCCCTTTTTATCCCCCACCATCTATCATTGTAAAGGAGACACATATAACTGCCGTACTTTGTGTATCGAAGGGAGCTGCCTGCTTTTTCCCTTTGCTGAGATAATGACACTGAGGGTTGTTGACTGCTGTTATCTCTGATGACAGCCTTATCTGCATGGCTCTGATTCTAGCTCACAGAGTCAGAGATATACAGTCCTTATGAAACTGACCAGTGCTCCAATTATGTCTGGGCACAAAACAATTCTTTGACAACTTGAAAAGAAAATATTGATGTTATTTTTTTATTGCAAAAATGAAGAAAGATATTCTGAGCTAAAAAGCAACAAGTGCTCAAACAAGGCTGAGTTAAAGGAAAACACCACCCTACCCTCGGAAAACCAATTCTAAAGAGAAAGGAAAGGAAAATGTGCCAACCAATTGTTGAGCGGTGTTGGTATAAATCTTGGCTTCTCCTGTAGCATGAGCACCTCCTCATTAATGTAATTGGGAGTCGTTTGCGCAAGGACATGAGTCTTTGCCAGCTGTACCACAAAAGACTCCAATTGTTTTAGTTTAGTTTAATCTGAACACCATGCTCTTCAGTGAATTGGCTAATGATTGTAGAGGACCATGTAGATGTAAAGTGGCATTAATAATAATAGCACTTTGCAATTTTGTACCTCTTCCCACCCCCCGCCCTCCACCCACCTCCGAGGGTCTGTACGCAAATCCAAACATTTATGAATTTAGCCTCATGATACTTCTGAGAGGGAAGGAAATATTCTCCCTGTTTTACAGATACAGAAAGTCAGGTACAGTGAGATTGTTGCTTGTCCAGGGTCACAGAGAAAGTCTGTGGCAGAGCCAACATTTAACTCATATCTGTGGATTTGTGGTCCAGTGCCATAACCATATTATCTATCCCCTCTATAAATGCTGTCTTTTATTATTATTATTCATGTTAAGGTGAAACTGCACCTATTTTCCACAACACAGATTTCTTCAAATTCCACTCACTACTCAGTATTAATGAACAGCCTTGTAATTCAGTTTAAAAATCTGTTCAGAGAACTTCAGTTAAGGATGCAGAGTTAATCACTCAAAAAGCCAGGAGATCCAAAAGTTAAGATTGCATGTGGAATCCTAGCTGTGTCCAGTGGGTATGCATTATTATCTTGAATCACATGCTATTTCTCAAATACAATATATTATCAGTTTTCTACAACCTGTCACATCTTGTATTATGTATTTCCTACTTGTATACTGAGACCAATTTCATTGACATATGGTCCAGTATTTCTGTATTGACTTAGCTTGTTTTATATGATAAATTCTTTTCAATCTAAACTTGCCTGAGGTACAGCTTAGGGATAAAGCAATTAACTACAAAGAAAGCCTTATTGAAAACATAGGCCATATATGCCAGCAAATTTTCCCAATTAATGTGTCTGGTGATTAGAACTAGTAAAAACATGCTTTCACTTTTTTCAGGAATATTTGAGTTGAGTTTTTCAATTCAAATACTAAAAACATTTTTTTCAATTTTCAAAAAAAAAATTAATTTCTTTTTCCATAAAAATGTTTATTTTGCTTGAAAAAATGTGTTGGTAAAAATTTCTCCTACCTTCAACTGTGAACTCATTGTATAGTGAGATGTGTAATTATGGCTTACTGTGTGCTTTTTATATCAGTGGCATTGTTTGGACTCTCTCTTGTGTGACATACACAGAGTAGTATTCAGTTAGTACAAATGTTCTAAGATTGCAGAATACATATAAAATATTTTAGTATTGGGAAAACACTGAGTCCAGTAAAGGATGGTATACTAATGCAAGCACACATTAGTAGAGGTAAAATTAAGATTGTGTCTGTAACTTTCTCATGATGGAAAGTTATGAGTAAATGAAAACAGGGTTAGAATGGAAACTGTTATGCACCCTTGGTGTAATAATATTTCTATAGCACCTTTCATCCAAAATTCTTCAAGCACGTTACAAATGTTAATGTCTCACAACTTCCCAGTGAGATATCATTATACCCCCTTTAGAGATGGGGAAATTGAGATACAGAGAAATAAAAGGACTTGCGCAAGATCGCACAGCAAGTGTGTGTGTGTGGAGGCAGGGGGAGAACGGCATAGAACTCAGGAGCTGTGGTTCCCAATCCTCTATGGTGAACATTTCCTTTCAAAGTCAGCTCAAGAATTGAGGGGTCAGATCCGTTGATTCTAAGCCTGAGGAGTGACTCCAATTTACACCTAGCCCTTGGTGTCTTGATTGCAGTCACTATACATACCGCTTCCTGAGGGAATGCTTCTGAAATGTAACATAGTTTTTACTGATGAATGGCATTTGAGTAGAAGTAGCTACCTTGCAGGAAACTGAACTTATCTGTGACATAGGCTCTGAAGAACCCTAGTGCCAAAGTTTGGAACCAGTTATAAAATTTCATGTTAGCAAACAGAGCAATTCTATTGATTAATATGGGAACAAAACATTCCACCTTTAAGCAACACTCTTGTTTGTGATAACTATTCCACCAGCACTGCTGCAGGATGGCAACTTTTCCCCGACAAGCTCCAACTTGCCATGTCTCCCGTCCAGCACGTGCCCTTGTTGACCACAAATGAGATCACTTTTGGGCACAATAGCTCAGAAATTCCAATTGTAATTAAAACCATTCTCGTTGAACACACTTTATAGTTTCTTCACAATGGGGAACACTGCTTTCTCTTTCAAGAGCTGCCATCTACAAAATTGAGGACACTGTCATTTTAAAGTGTCTAGAGATCAGAGGAGCACAGTTTACAATCCATAGGAGCCTGTTCCATTTTGAGCAGTGGAAACAAGAAATACACAAGCAAAAGGAAGTCAGCATCCCTCTGTGGAATATTGAAATACTTCATTCTAATGGAGGGAAATATAGAAAGAAAGCATACAAGGGCATTGTTCCTGGGATTAAAGAGGGGAAACTTAAAGGACACAGCAAGGTGGGAAAACTGAGGTGTAACTGACAGAAGTGGCTACAAAAGTCTTGTTTTTAAGAGAGGCAATATGATTCAGTGGTTAGGAGACTGCAGGGTTGGGCTAATCATCTTCTTTTACCTGGGATGTCTGCAGGAGGGCTCAAAGACAGTTGGTAGAGAGTGAGGAGGAGAGATCCCTGCCAGGTTCCCAGCAGTGTTATACAAGCTGTATTCACCAAATTGCTGTCAGATTTGGATAAGGCTCCATGATCGCTTCTAGCCTTGCACTCAAGGCTTATCGTTGGGTGGACCTCTGGTTCAGCATGGATATCATTGGGTTTTTTTCCCAGCTCTTTCACTGATTCAGTGTTTGACCTTCAGTAAAGTACTTAACCTCTATGTGCTGCTCATTTCCCATGTAAAACGGTGCTGAAAATCCTAACCACTTCACTGAGATTTGTAAGGTGTTTTCCCACCTTAAGATGGGAGGCTCTTCAGAACAGCATAAGATTATTAAAATTATTAAGATTACCATGGGCCAAATTCCGCCCTGTTTCACCAGTGTAAATCCACTGAATTCAGTAAAGCTACTTGACTCCAGATTGCCACCAGTGTGAGAGCAAGCACTGAGATATAAAAGTCAGGATAGTCAATAACTATGTGAAATAGATTTCTAAGAGGACTAAAGCAGAGAAGAAAGTGGTTCTCTGGCTCAAGGGGGATATAGTAGCTATAACAGCATTCCCCAAGGAAGACCCAAAGACAGTGTTGCCCATATTGAGAGACTAGTTTTTAAACCTTTGAGGTGACAGGAACATGCACTTATACAATCTCTGCAGCCAAATGGCCTCCAACAGGCTGTAAGCTGCACGTGTGTAGTAGGAAAAAGCAACCCTCCTCTGAAATGTAGTTTCCATTTAACTTTAGGATGACTCCTAGCCCTCATCTGTTGGTGTTTATCTACACTGAGTGTGAATGGGAATTGGAAAAGGAAAAGAGAGAGTGGCTGCTTTTTAAAAAGCTAATTTAAAAGCAGACGCAGTCTTCTGTAAAGATGATTCCGATTGTCCAGAGCTCTTTTAAAGGGACAAGGTTAAATGCATTTGTATTGAGAACATGGAATTAGACACACACACAAAACGAACAACATCTTCTTTATTTATTTCATACTTAAATGGCCAAGAGTGTCAGTCAGTCTGTTCCTGATTGTATGGAACACCAAGGGATTTTCTGCATTGTTTTTTGTTTCATAAAGCTCTTTATCTACCTCTGCAGTATATTAGCTATTTCTAAACTGCGACAAACTTTCTTCTGTCCAGTATCCTAGTGTTGCCTGCAAATGGCATTATCAAACTGAAGCTACAGGTAAAATACGAGAGACTGTATTCCAAAGTAGCCTGATTTTATAACACAAAACTGACTTATATGGAAGTGAACATATCCAAGTATTAATATTTAAGGAACTGGTTCTTACTGTATATAATGCGTGTTACCACAGAATCTGAAATGTACGTCTTATAGGCATTTACAAGACACACTCAGGCAAAGTCTTGGCCCCATTGAAGTCAAAGGGAGTTTTACTACTGATTACAGTGGGGCCATGGTCCCTAGCCCAAGAAGGTAACATTTTAAGGAGCACATCCTGCCCCTCTCCACAGAAGGTCTGGTAGGCTGCAGCAGGAAGAGGTCTGGAGCCCAGCAGGGATGATTCTGTTACCTAGACACTTGGGATATAGGGGAGCCCCAGAGAAGATCTGAACCCCCTGAATGCTGTAGAGCTGTGTTCTCTGGGACTCTGTGTGTCTGTGTGGAAGAAGGATTGTGAAAGGGTACATAGCCCAAGATGTCTGTGATTCTACAGATCCACTGGCTGAACTCTCTCATCCATGAATGAGTGTGAGAGAGAAGCAAGGAGTCTATTAAAGCCCTGAGACCTGTACTTTCTGTCTATCCTGTTCTTCTTTTAGGTCCATGTTTATTCTTGCCAAACATCCCAGTGTTATTGTCTATCTCAAGATGTTTGGTATTCTTCAGAAGTTTTGGAGTCCAGTGACTAGGCAAGAATCTCAGCTTTCGTTTTTAAAAGAGAAGTTTCTAATTCTAGCCTTTGTGATTATGAAAAAAAGTTTGAAAACATAACCAGAGTGCACCTCACAAGTGTCAGACCAGAACAAAAAGACTCCCACTTTTTTAAAAAAATCATGAACTTTAATCTAGTCGAGTGACTTTGGTGGAGCCTGTTTCATGATTTTTTAACTCTTCAGGTTGGCAGCATTGCAGGTTCAAGTGAGAATTTGTGGTGATCGCTGCAGCTTGTTGTGGGGTTCTTCCTAATAAAACACAAAGAGCTTAAATTTAACAAACTTTTTTTTTCATCCTGGTGGAAGACAGTCATCAGACCTGTTGCCTGTAGTATGCTAATGTCCCTGCAGTCCCAGCCTTCTAAAATGGAGGATTTCCTTTGGTCTGTGCAGCCACACTCACATCCAACAGCTATGACATACATTCCTCTCTTGTAATAAACAAACCAATTGTCTGGGTTTGTGAGAGCTCGGGATATGGACACTACAGGTCTTAGCCCTTGTTTTGAGATCATAGTTCATCTCGTCCCTCTTTAGAGGCACCTGCTTAAATCTTCTTTATTAGGTTCCTTAGCACCAATAGTCAGGGTACTGGAGGGCTGCATGAATTATTGCTTTGGAGAATTCTTTAAGGGCCACTGTTGCTCCCCCCAAAGGTTTTCCTCCTGTAAGGCTTGCCATCTGTGTCCAGCTGTTTGGGGATGATCCCTGGTCCCTCTGTGTCCATTTCCTTCAGGAGCAGTAAGGCTGCGTTCGAGAGGTCCTTCTTCCTTCAGCTACCAGCTATCTTCCGGAGCGGGGAGAAAAAGGAAGAACAGAACACGCTTCATGCCAAATTGCAATTTATTTTGCAGTTTATTTTCTTCAGGCTGAATTTCAGAAGTTCACTTTGTCTTCCTTGTAGATTCGGTAGCACTGAGTTTGGTGGACACCAAGAAGCCAATGTCAACATTCCACGTGGCTGGCAGTGCAGTTCCTCCCTACTAGAGCCTCTGACTGTTGTTCTATGGCCTGGAATCAATGTTCAGAGCCTCCTCAGTAATGCTGTCAGTGGATTCCTCCTCTGCATTAATACTTTTCTTTTGCCAGTATTGTCTGTCACAGTGGTTGTACTTAAGGCAGAGTCTGCTCTTTTGCCTAAATGCTGAGCAACAGAGTTGTCTCAAAATAGCTAGAGCCTAGGGAGAGAGTCATTGTTGGATTCTTGGTTCTCTGCTATTTTCTATCTGCAAAATCTTCAGTGTATAATCCAGACAGGGGAGCACACTGAAAAGTCCTTGCGTACTTTCTCCACTACTGCATTGCCCAGGCCTAGTAGACTGTGGTGTACTACAGATGGGCCAGCTCATGAAATTTTGATCTTGATTTAGATCCAAATGTGAACATCCTCAATGTCTGAAGGTGGTTTTGGGGAGAATTTCCATTTAGTCCATGATGAAGAAAAGCTGAGGTTACTAAGTCCTGATCCAGAGCCATTCTTCTCCAAAGTATGGAGCAGCTAGAAGTATCAGTCACAAAAGCTTGAAGTACTAAACTAGATTACGTGTACAGTTCAGTGATCCTGAAGAGTTTAACTCTTGAATGGCTGAGTCAGGGGGCGAGTAAATGCAATACCTATCTTCTAACACTAGAGAGAGTGCAGGGAGGAATTCAGAGGACAATAACAAGATGGAAGAACTATTACATTTTTGTGAGTGTTTGAAAAAGGAATCTGGTTTATGCCCTCTGCATGCATCCATAAAAACACTAACCTTATTGCAGTGAAGCCTTATTGGATGAGCCTGCAGTGAAGTCAGCTTTTGTGCTTAAAGAGATTTTCTAAAATGGGTATTATGAAAAATCTATGGGCTAACGTCTGCTTATGTCCAAATTTCAGATAAGTAGGGGCCATACTCTTAATTATTTTTTGCCTATTTTGCCTTCTCTGGAAATTAAATACATCTCAGGGAGTACAGCAGTCTCCATTGTGCATTGCAGTTCTTGTGGCCTGGAAGGGTCTCCAGGGCCTATGGATTCATGCTCTACAATCACATCTAGGGCAACAGCACATTAGGTTTCCATTCTAACCATATGCCTTGAGGTGAATCTTTTATTTACATGAGGACATTGTTGTTGTTACTATTATCATTATCAACATTTATATTGTAATAGTGCCTACAGGCTAACTGGGCTAGGGCATCATTGTGACAAATGCTGTGCAAACAGATAATAACTCCCTGCCCCAAAGAGAATGTGTTTGTTTCTTAAGGTGCAGGACTGAAGCCTGGGAAAAGTGTGGAAGGCATATTAAGATTACCATTCTGATATATTGAGATTCGTGTTTCATTGCTCTTATTTCCTATATGCTGAAATTTAAATGAGCCCTCAATCCTAGTAGCTTTTCTTTCTTGTTCCAGTCTGTGGGTAAATCATGCAGCATGGATACTGGGATCGTACTATGGCAGAATATAACAGGTCTGTTCCCGTGAGCATCAGATCTTTGTATAAATAATTCCTGTCCTACTGGATGTACTGCAGCCCTCCTAGTTTTCGGGCTGGAATCTCCCACTTAGGAGACTCCATCCTGGAGTCCTCTCTGGTTTTCTATTTATCTCAGAGTGTTATGAAGAGTCACTCTCAGGAACAACTGAAGTTCTAGGTTGGAACATTCTTTTGCCCTTCTGATACGGGAGCTGCCTCAATACTAACCTCACTGGACAGCCTATGCTGTATTACAGTATCTGATCTTACAGTATCATGTGATCATATTGTGCCACCATGCATCGAAATCCTTAGTGAGGGGATTGCCTGTATCCATTTTCTACTCTGATAACAGCATTCTTGAGTGCAGTAAGAGATGAGTTCCCACTAGTGAGTAAAGAATCATTTCACACTAGAGATGCCAGATGTATAGGGTAGCCTAATGCCCTCTACAGATACAAAATTTGTATCCGCATTTGTATTCATATCCGCAAAAATGAGCCATAGATCCCTGTGGCTATAAAGCAGATATCCACAAATTGGCAGGTTCTAGATACAAAATTTGTGTCTGCATCCACAGCCATATCTTCAAAAATGAGCTTATATAGGGATAGCTGCAGATATAAAGCAGACATCTGCAGATTTGAAGTGTTCTAAGCATTCTTCGTCTGTGTGGTGCCCTTGCTTTTCACTTGAACACAGGCCACAGTCTCTCCCCACTTTATGCCAATATGTTTTAGCTTATCTGTCCTTTTGTTTTTAAGAAATGCTGTCCAGATAAAAATCATGTATGACAGCATGGTTGGACGAACAGAGAATTAGCATACCTGGATTCTAGTCTCAGCCCTGCCAGTGCTCAAGCACCCCTGAATCTTGAGAAAGTTTAGATATTTCTCTGAACTTCTTCCCTATGTTAGTTTCATTAAAGGGAAAATGTAATAGAAATTTCACACCAAAAACCAACTCCAACCCACTCTTCATCATATTTGGAATGCATGTATTAAATAATTTAAAAGTGGTATCATTATGTAAATGTTGAGATTCTTTTTCCTCTTCAAATTATAAAATTAGATCTAAATTCACTTTTATAGTGTCACAGCTAATTATTTACATGGTGATAGCACCCAAAGGTCTTCAGTGTGCTGAGTACTGTCCAAATACACAAGAAGATAAGGCCTTTATTTCCAGAACTTCTTGGCTAAGGCTCCATTCTATACAAACTTACGCACGCTTAACTGTAAGCACCTAAATTCCTTTTTTCTTCACTCTTCTGAAGAAATGGGTTTTGCCCACGAAAGCTCATGATGCTATTTTTTGTTTGTGAGTCTCTAAGGTGCTACACTTGTTTTTTTTAAATTTACAGACTAATATGGCTACCACTCTGAGATTTTTAAGCACCTGTAAGAGTCTTTGAAGGAACAGAGTCTAGATTAGCACCATCAGGATGATATTTGTCTTCTGGATTTCAAAGTGAAAAATGGGAAAAAATAACATTGTATTCCCTGAGTAGGAATAAAATCATATAATGAATGATTGAGTCAACGAGTTAAACCTTGTTTTGCGTATAGGCAAGGAATGTACATGAGTAGATTGGGATTTGAATACACTCAATGAATGTGTTTTTGTTGTGTTTTTTTTAAACTCCATAGCTTGATGCTGGACAATTCACTGTGAAAGTTCCATACACAATAGTCAACATTCAACCTTTGTTAGTTAATTATCAGATGAGTCCTGTGATATTATTTGTGTCCCCTAATTGGATGAATGGAACTCTTCTAGTCAGCAAGAGAGTTAGAAGCCATGGTGGGGCATTGATGCTCTTTGAAAGAGGGAGTAGATATGAAGGATGATGGAATTTAGAAAGTCTTAAACCTTTTTCTGTCCAACCTTCTCTGGTGTCTCAGAAACATCCTTTTTTAAAAAAAAAATCAGGCTATGTAAGATTTATTGTCTAGGCACAGAATTTACATTGAATTTTCTCCCAGCACATTCAGGTGCAAGCCCAGTCTGACTCCTCCATATGCCTAGCCTCTAGTGCGGGGGTTGTAAAACTTGGTTTCGCTGCTGTGCCAAGCGGTGTCATTTCAAACATATACCAGCTCCACTGTGAGTACTAGATTGTTCAAGCTTACATGTGATACTGCTGGCAAGTGAACACAGAAGGGCAGCAGGAGCAGATGAAGCAAATTCATTGTCAGCATGCAAGTCATGAATCCTAGAATCCTAGAACTGGAAGTGACCTCAAGAGGTCATCAAGTCTAGTCTCCTGCCCTCACAGCAGGACCAAGCATTGTCTAGATCATCCCTGACAAGTGTCTGTCTTACCTGCTCTTAAATATCTCCAGTGATGGAGATTCCACAACTCCCCTCGGCAATTTATTCCAGTATTTAACCACCCTGAGAGTTAGGAAGTTTTTCCTAATGTCCAACCTAAACCTGCCTTGCTGCAATTTAAGTCCTTTGCTTCTTGTCCTATCCTCAGAGGCCAAGGAGAACAATTTTTCTCCCTCCTTCTTGTAACACCCTAGGTGAAGCCAGGTGAAGAAGGGGAGAGCATTTACTAGGCCTGGGGATTCAGGAATTCTGTCCTCAGCACTGCCTCTAACTTACAATAATATCACTGCGAGCAAGTCACTCTTCTCGGCAGGTACCACCACTTTTTGCTCTGTAACATGGGGATAATACTTGTGGATATCTTGATGATGGGGAACTTGATTCTGTTGCACTCTGAACATTTGAGGACTCACTAGAGCACCTGGCAGGAACTGGGGGAAGCCTATTTCTGCCCTCTTGGGCTTATATTTCCCAGTGGAAAGAGAACACCGTACACTGCATTGACCAACAGCATTGAAGAGATTTCAAAGGGAAGAATTTGTATGCTGGCTTTGGTGAGGAATTTGTGTTCAGTGCTCCCACATTTCTCATTGTGTTGAAAGAATAAAGCAGAGAGACTGCACAGATTCAGTGATGAGGGGACCCATGCTGTGACACCAGGCAGGAGAGAACCTTGGTGCACTGGGATCCCTGATGATGTGAATAGCTGGGCCTGGCTGCCTACCCTGCACACCCATTCGCGCACTCCCATACCCCTTGTTGGCTTTGAAGCGACTATATTTTATGAGGAGCCTTTTCTTTGGTGCTTGTTTGTAGCAGATCCCTAAATTAAGAAATGCAAATCTAGTCATAACCTATTCCTTTCCAAAGGCAACTTGCCTCACTTGCTAATTCCCCATGTGACTCCATAGAGACCCCCTCGCAAACACCTGCAGCTCTTTTTTTTTTTCTTTGGGGGTTTATTGAAAATCTTTTTTTCCCCGGTGCGGCAAAACTCGCTTTGCTCTTTTGCCTCCTTTTCTTTCTCCTTTTCACAGAATAAATACAGCTGATCCATCTCCAGCCCCTGCACACGTGCCAGAAGAATAAATCGCACGCCTCATCCCCCATTTAATTCTCTCCCCTGCTACTGTGTTTGCTTATTCTCACTGCAGCTGGAGTGCTGGTAGCAGGAGAGAGTTGACCTATTGCTGCCTTGTTTAGCAGTGGCTCTGCAGAACCATTCCACACCTTCCTCCCCTCCACCTCCCCAAAAGGAGACTTTGAAATCAACTGTTGTAGGCCTTGCTGGCTTTTTTTTTAAGCCCTTCTTTGTTGCCAGTGCAAACACATGCACGCACACACAGGAAACAGGAGGGGAGCACAGGCAACCCCTGAAACATTGCACTGTCCAAAGCCCACGGGTTAAAACAAACATCAACACTGCGTCGAATAGTTTGCCCCTAAGAGTCTTTTGTTATGAAGATAAGCTTGTTATCTCTTTCATTCAGATTTTAATCTGACAGGTCATTTGCATACTGCCAGCTGACTTCAGGGTGTGCATTAGATCCACTTTGCATTTAAATCCTCTGTCACTCAGCAAAATTAAAAAAAAAGGGGGGGGGGAGATGTTAAGGGAAAAAAGTAAAGAACCTCTTTCAGTTCCTACGTGTTATTGCCATTACTTTTTTGTTGTCTTTGTTGTAACTGATGAAAGGAAATATTTTTCCGTCTCTTAGGTGTTTGTTGGTTGTCTGTTGCAACCCGAAGACTCACATGGAGTTGAAACTCAATTTGATTAGAGTGTATGTGGACCTTCTATGCCTGAAATGCCCTCCTGGATCCTGTTGCTCATTCAAATTCCTCTCTAAGCCCCACTCATTTAGACTCTTCCCCTCCCCCAAACCAACCCTTCCATGCCCATCTAGGGCTTGATCCTGCCCCACTTCAGTTCAAAATTCCAATTATTATGAATGGTGTAGGATCAAGCTCTCGGCAACATGCAATAAGAAACAACAGATGAATGATGTGATGGGTGCACTGCAAAAACAGGTAACCTCATTACCTGCAGGATGGCCCTGCCACATGTCCCATCGTGTCTTATCTAGCTAGAGCCTCATCTTGCAATTCTTTCTCCCATGAGTCACCTTTAACCATTTGTGTATTTCCATTGAGGTCACTAGGAGTGGACTATATATTAGAGTAGAGGGATTCTAAGCTATAAGGACCCCCAGGGCAAGGGCTATGGGCCAAATCATGTTTTCAATTAGACCAGTGTAAATCCCAAGGAGCCGCAGGGACTGTAGTGTAGTGAAGGGAGTTTAGTGAGGCTTAGATGCAAGTAAGGAACTTGTGTAACTGAGAGCAGATGGTGGCCCCCATGATTTTATGCCCGTATAGCACTATGCACACTTATGGCACTGTATAAATAACAGCAATCAAATAGTTATTAAAATCAGTGGCTACTGTGGTCCATGGATCCTGCTGGTGTTACAGGACGACAGTCTGAAAGCTGCTTTTTCCCATAGGGAGTGCAATGCAGGGTAAATGCTGATGGTCCATGCAAAGTTGGTGGCACCGTAAGGTCCCATATCAATGCCACTAATGTTATATTAGTTAATTGTTTCACTGTGATTCTCTGTCTCCCATCCTGGGGATGTCCTTCTGGGGCTATTCTGTGTCCGACCCCATTAGGTAAAGAACAGAGCTGTAAAAGATTTGTTTCCTTCATCCCAAAAGTGGTAATGAGCTGGAGCTAGTGACATGGGGTCTCCTAAAGGACAGTACTGAATAGAGCTGAATGAAAAAAAAAAAAGGCAAATAATTTGACAGGTTTCATTTCTTTTTTTTAATTGCAGCCTGTGATTATCACAGATAGATTCGTTGTCGAAGTTGTTCACGAAACGTGTTTCAATAATCCTGGCTGTTTATTGTGATTGTGAGTGAGTACTTCCTGACTTTGGAATCTCAGCTCTGCTGGGGCATTCCTGGTACAGGTAGTTAGACAGCTCAAACTAGCAGGCTAAAAACAGCAGTCTGGACATTGCAGCTCAGGCAGCAGCTAAACATCCCAAGCCTGAGCTTAGGTGACTACCCCAGCCAACAACATCCAGAATGCTCTCTTTAGCATGCTAGATCACCTTGAGCTAGTGCTAGTCTGTCTATCCATGCTGGGAATCATTCATCCCTGCTGCATTGTAGACATACCCACTGCTGCAAATGTGCTGAAGCTTTATAAATACATTTATTAAGAATGTATTTACTGTGTAGGGCCATTGGAAATTCCATCACAAATTGCAGGATGTGGCATGGAATGTCATGATATAGTCATGTTTCCCTCCCAATGTGGACATTGGTGTCATTTGTTCCATAACAATGAACAGGCCATTTGGGATGCCCAGTAAGGCTTAGTGTTCTGCTGCTCAGAGCAGCAAACCAGTGCACTTTCAGCTATTTACTAATCTATCCATTGGAACCGCTAGTGTTATCACCAAGGCAAAATAACATGGCCCAGAGCAGAGTCCAGTTTCAGTTGGCAGAATGGGAAATGCAAGCATGTGACTTCATGATGTTTGCTTACAAGAGGGAATGAAATAATTGCCCAAAGTAGTAATCATTGGCCAATCACTGTGGGTATAACTGAACTCCCAGTTCCGAGCCAAATCGAGCAGGTCTGTGTTTCCCACAAAAACTAGCCAGGCCCATCCCTTTGAAAGTGAAGAGATCTGGAATTGGGAAGGACTTATCTCCACATTCTGGATTGTTTATTCTGGGGTACAATCAAGGGGAAGTTTAGTGAGACTTAGATGCAAGTAGGGAAGTTTTGGGTTTTTTGCAATCCAGTTTTTTACTGATGCCCAAAGACAGACAACATTTTGGAATTCTGGATTAAGGGCAATGAATGCAAAATGAGAGCTTTTCAAAACCCTTTGGTTGCAGGCCAGTTCTTTCTCCATATCCATGTTCTCTAGCATCATTCTTTCAGCCAAGTGAGCAAGTCAATGGCTAGCTTCATTGCCAAAAATTTCCCTCGTTGCTTCCTGCATCTTCAATGGGGACACACATCTACTAGCTACCACCTTCACTAGCTCCTCACTCTATGAGGTACTTAAATGGTCCATTCCCACAGCATGTGAACACCTCACAATCTTTAATTGTATTTATCTCCATTTGACAGAGGGGAACTGAGACACTAAATCATTTGCCCAAGATCATACAGGAAAGCAAAACAGGAACTTGAACCTGCATCTCAAGCTAGTGCCCTTGCTATTGGACCATCCTTTGTCTCATTTGCCTTGTAGGTTTATGAGTAGGTCAGTTGACCCTCTTGTGGGCTGAGTTAGAACTCTCTGGGAAACAAGGTAAGAAGCAGATCTTTCTGTCACCCAGATGCCATGTCAGAGCTAAATATTCCCTTAAAATAGATTTCAAAACCCATCCACTCAGTCCTGCTCATGAAATTGAGGAGAATGTTATGGCCTTGGTTAATGCAAGGTTCTTGATGCCTGAGCACCTTAATTATGCCTAGCAACACATTTTTCTACTCTATTTTGATCTGTGGCACCTCCACTGCTTTTCCAAATAAATCTCTACCGAGACTTGCAGGACCCCTGGCAGCAGTCTGGGCCCCTGGGTAAAAGTAAACATCTGTTCTGTCCAGGGCCAGATTAAGGGGGGGAGGGGCTAGCCGGGTAGCTGCCCGGGGTGCCAACCTATGGGGGGCGCCTGAGAGCAGCTGTAAGGGGCGCCGCGCATGCAGTGCCCCTTACAGCTGCCATCAGGCGCCACGCACCCGGGGCCAGGAGCTGCGCGGTGCCCCTTAGAGCTGCAATCAGGTGCCGTGTGCCCGATTGCAGCTGTAAGGTGCGCAGCGCGCCAGGGGGTGGAGCCACACATGCATCGTGTGCCCGCTGCCCGAGGCGCAGGAATAGCTCGAGCCAGCCCTGGTTCTGTCCTTTCTGGTACCCTGATATTTCAGTCTTGGGTCTTTCTCAGCCAAAACCTCCAGTGACAGCCCTGTCTGAGCTTCCACCTCCCCTACCAGGCAGGTGTCACCATGTTGTTATAATTGGACCCAGTCTTTGGATCCCATTGGTTTCCAGTCAGCTAGGTTTGCATGGAGTCCAGTCACTGTCTCGAATCTGGGCTTCTAGGGCACAGAGCCAGGGTTGATATTCTCTCTAATCTTTTCCATCCATGTGTAGATTTTTTCTAACCATGTGTGGAATAATTATGTGCACCAAGGCATGTGTACCACCAGTGGAAACAAAAATCTAGCTGTGGACACTCTGCTCATCAACTAGGTAGCATCTGAATGAATCTATCTCAAGCAGCTGCACAAGCACACAGGGAACATTGCCCAGGGTATAAATGTCCTCTCTGGACTCCTTTGGGGTGTAGCTTGCTGCAGTTCAACTGCCCTGGACCCTGAGGTCAGAGCTAAATTTTTCCTGCCTTCTCAGTAGCTTATGCACCCTCTCCTGGAGTTCATCACCACGGAGACTCTGGATTGTAGTTTAACTCTTCAGAGACTAAGTAATAATCAAAGCAAAGATCACAGACTTTGCAAAGGAACTTCTTAAACACGTGTGCACACTTGACTTAGACAGCACAAGCGAGGTACAGATCTAGCAAAACAAACTCCTGAATGTAATCCTCGTTAGTGTATGTTCGCCTTGTGTTGTAAGTCTCTGGGTTTGGCTAAGGTCCTTAAGGGACGTGAACCTCCTGCCTTCACTTTTCCTGCTGGGTCTTCTGGGTTTGACAATGAAGTGGCTGCCTGTCCTTAGCATGTCACATTTATAAGCAGTCTGCAACACCTTTCTTTGTTCCTATCTCTCCACTGGAATTTTCCATACTGCAGCCCCAGATGGGATTGCTGGCAGAGTGTTAAAAGTCAGTGATTTTGTCTATAGCAGCCCCATTGTTCTAGCAGGGCAGAGCTATTAGACACTGATGTCTCTTTGATGGCCCGGTTTTAGTCCCCCAGGTAGCCTGTTTTCTACTACAGTCATAATAGATGAAGGTGACAATCATAAACACTATTCATAAGACAAAGAGGAATTAATAACTGGACATTGACATATTCCCCAAATTGTCATAGGTAGCAACAGCACCAGACTTTGCAATGGTTTTAAGTCATGGACATTGGTTGGCAGACAGTGGGCATGTCTGAGAAGACGTGGCTCCCATGTGTGATCCTCCTCAGGCCAATGTGGCACTTAACTGTGCTTTTTTCCTTCCCCCCCCCCCCATCTCCCTAAGCTTCCTTCTTGCCACGAGGCAGGAGTAGCTTGGTGTCTAGTCAGCAACATTCTCATTACTGCAATATTGTGTTCTTAGCACCTCCTGCCATGCCCACTACTTCTACCTCAAGTTATGTCTTCACCATTCTGCGCCTGTGCTCGGTGGACATGAACCCCAAAAGATCTTTCCTGGTAATAACAATAACATTGGATACATGCTCTTTCTAGGAGCAAGCCTCTGAAAGGGAATGAATTATATTAGTAATATGTAGGTCTGTTCCATTTCTACTCTATGAACCTACTGATCCTTGGGATACAGTCCCTGGAGAGAAAGTGATCTGGTTGCAGTTTTGCATGGCAGCAGTATAATCTTATTGGTGATTTCAAGATTGGTTAAAATTTAATTGAGCAATTCAATACGTTTTTCTACCCCTTAAATGATGAGATTTCTGTAGCAACACAATGACAGGTAGCAGTCAGATTCCAAAATGTTTGATTCTTGACCTATAGAATATTGTTTCAGATTAAGAAAATGTCAAAATGTCCTATAATTACAATGTACCTAATACAGTACAGCAAATAGAAGCTATAAAAAAAGATCACACCTCTACTTTGAGAGGCCCAACTCCATGCTAATATAATATAGTACCAAATATTTTTTTGTAACAATGTTGTCCCAGTGACATGTATATTCTTGTTCAGAACAGTGTTACATTAAAGTAGCTGTATATAACATGGCGTTCTTTCTTGCCTCCTTTTGTATTTTACATGCACCCTAACTTGTAACTGTGTCTATAAGCCACTAGGTATACAGAAAAGAAAAGTGACAATAATGCAAAATCTCATGACATCGTGGACCCTGTATTGAGGTGAGGTCATCATGCTCTCATTTGACATCTGTTTTGTAGCAAGAAGTGAGTGACAGGGAAAAATGTAGAAATGAAATGTACAATGGTATAAATTAAGCTTTGGTTGGTCTGGGGGTTTAGTCACCGGTGTAATGATAGTGATGCAAAGCCATAATGTTCCAGTATGAACTGGGACTTGTATCTGTGCAGCATGCTCTGAGGTCAGTAGGTCAGGGGTTTCACTATTCACTGCATCTACACTAGTTGGCAGTAGATCAACATTGCTACAATGCTGTAACTATACTGGGGAATTAAACCCAGTATAAGGGGTTTATCCTGGCCCCACTGATGTCATTGGCAAAATCCCACTGGTTGCTGGCAGCCCCAGGAACCGCAGCAGTCCCAGGAGCCGCATGAGGCTGAGAGAGTTGGAAGCCCCGGCAGCCATGCTAGCTCCAGTAGCCCCATGGGGCCAGGGCGGGGCCAGGAGCAGTTAACTGTGGAACTGAAACAATTTTTATTGGTTACATGGTTAATATTTTTATTTATTTTTTGCATTCTTAGTTGATGCACAAAGTTGCTGTTCAGCTAAAGATGAGATTTTTAAATTGATCTAGTTAAACTGATGCAAGATTGCATATGAATGTTTTTAAACTGATGTATCCCTTTATTTTAAAACTGTAAATTTACAGACTAAACCAATAGTACCAGTTTTAAACTAATATAGGTGTGTCCACTCAGTGGGTTTAAATATAGCCCTTTTTAAAACAGTTTACGTTAACCAGTACAGCTCCTGTTTGTAGAAAAGCCTTTACTCTTGAATTCCTTTAGATATGTTTATACACACTTAGAGTATGTCTACACTGCAACACTATTTCAAAATAACTAGCACTATTCCGAAATAACTTAGTCCACATCTACACAGCAGGCAGTTATTTCGAAATAGTGTCGAAATACTGTCAAGCTGGAGGACTTCTTACTCTGACTCCTGTAAACCTCACTGTATGAGGAATAAGGGAAGTCGGAGGAAGAGTACTCTATTTCAGAATAAGTGCTGTGTGGACACTCCCAATTTTGAAACAAGATACGCAATTGACGTAGCTCAATTTGTGTAGCTTATTTCGAGTTAAGCTCTGCAGCGTAGACATACTCTTAGTGACCTATAGGTGAGTTGATACTGATGTAACTTACACACTCAGGAGTCAGATGAATCATAGAATCATTGAACCATAGAGCTGGAAGAGACCCCAGAAGGTCATCAAGTCCAGCCCCCTGCTCTAGGCAGGACCAATCCCAACTAAATCAACCCAGCCAGGGCTCTGTCAAGCCGAGACTTAAACACCTCGAGGGATGGAGACTCCACTACTTCCCTAGGTAACCCATTCCAGTGCTTCACCACCCTCCAAGTGAAATAGTTTTTTCTAATATCCAACCTGGACCTCTCCCACCACAACTTGAGACCATTGCTCCTTGTTTTGCCATCTGTCACTACTGAGAACAGCCTCTCTCCATCCTCTTTGGAACCTCCCTTCAGGAAGTTGAAGGCTGCTATCAAATCCCCCCTCACTCTTCGCTTCTGCAGACTAAACAGACCCAACTCCCTCAGCCTCTCCTCATAGGTCATATGCTCCAGCCCCCTAATCATTTTGGTCGCCCTCCGCTGGACCCTCTCCAATGCGTCCGCATCCTTTTTGTAGTGGGGGGCCCAGAACTGGACACAATACTCCAGATGTGGCCTCACCAGAGCCGAATAAAGGGGAATAATCACATCTCTGGATCTGCTGGCAATGCTCCTCGTAATGCAACCTAATATACCATTAGCCTTCTTGGCTACAAGGTCACACTGTTGACTCATATCCAGCTTCTCATCCACTGTAACCCCCAGGTCCTTTTCTGCAGAACTACTACTTAGCTGGTTGGTCCCCAGCCTGTAACAATGCTTGGGATTCTTCCGTCCCAAGTGCGGGACTCTGTATTTGTTCCTGTTGAACCTCATCAGATTTCTTGTGGCCCAATCCTCCAATTTGCCTGTGTCACTCTGGACCCTATCTCTGCCCTCCAGCGTATCTACCTCTCCCCCTAGCTTAGTGTCATCTGCAAACTTGCTGAGGGTGCAATCCTTTCCTTCATCCAGGTCATTAATAAAGATATTGAACAAAACAGGTCCTAGAACTGAACCTTGGGGCACTCCGCTAGAAACCAACCACCATCCTGACATCGAGCCGTTGATCACTACCTGCTGGGCCCGGCCTTTTAGCCATCTTTCTATCCATCTTGCCTTCCATTTATCCAATCCACATTCCCTTAACTTGCTGGCAAGAATATTGTGGGAGACCATATCAAAAGACTTGCTAAAGTCAAGGTATATCATATCCACTGACTTTCCCATGTCCACAGAGCCAGTTACCTCATCATAGAAGCTAATCAGATTGGTCAGGCATGACTTGCCCTTTGTGAATCCATGCTGACTATTCCTGATCACTTTCCTCTCTTCCAAGTGCCTCAAAATGGATTCCTTAAGGATCCCTTCCATGATTTTTCTAGGAACTGAGGAAAGACTGACGGGCCTATAGTTCCCTGGATCATCCTTCTTCCCTTTTTTGAAGATGGGCACTACATTTGCCTTTTTCCAATCATTCGGGATCTCTCCCGATTCCACGACTTTTCAAAGATAATGGCCAAAGGCTCCTCAATGACATTTGCCAACTCCCTCAGTACCCTCGGATGCATTAAGTCCGGACCCATGGATTTGTGTACGTTTAGCTTTTCTAAATAGTTCCTAACCTGTTCTTTACCCACCAAGGGCTGTCCATCTTCATCCCATCTTGCATCACTTAGCGCATTAGTCCGGGAGCCAACCTTGTCCGTGAATACAGAGGCAAAGAAAGCATTGAGTACTTTAGCTTTCCCCACATCATCTGTCACTAGGTTACCTCCTTCATCCACACCCTCTCTGATCACCTTCTTCTTGTTAACATGCCTGTAGAAACCTTTCTTGTTATCCTTCATATCCTTTGCCAGTCGCAATTCCAATTGCACTTTCGCCTTCCTGATAACCCCCCGGCATTCTCGAGCTGTACATTTATACCCCTCCCTGGTCATTTGTCCAAGTTTCCACTTTTTGTAAGCTTCCTTTTTGTGCTTAAGTTCACCAAGGATTTCCCCTGTAAGCCAATTTGGTCTCCTACCATGTTTGCCTCTCTTGCTACGCATCGGGATGGTTTCTTTCTGTGCCTTCAATAAGGCTTCTTTAAAATACTGCCAGCTGTCCTGGACTCCTTTCCCCTTCATGTTAGCATCCCAGAAGATTCTGCCCATCAGGTCTCTGAGGGAGTCAAAATCTGCTTTTCTGAAGTCCAAGGTATGTATTTTACTATTCTCTTTTCTTCCTTTGGTCAGGATCCTGAAATCTACCATCTCATGATCACTGCCTCCGAGGTTGTCACCCACCTCTACTTCCCCTATTAGTTCCTCCCTGTTTGTGAGCAGAAGGTCAAGCTGCATACGGTCCCTGGTTGGATCCTTCAGCACTTGTACCAAGAAGTTATCCCCAACAGTCTCCAAAAACTTCCTGGATTGCCTGTGTACTGCCATATTGGTCTCCTAACAGATGTCAGGGTGATTAAAGTCCCCCACGAGAACCAAGGCCTGCGATCTGGAAGCTTCTCTCAGTTGTCTGAAGAAAACCTCATCTACCTTATCCACCTGATTCGGTGGCCTGTAGTAGACACCAACCACAACATCACTGCTGTTGTTTGCACCGCTAAACTTAATCCATAGACTCTCAACAGGTTTTTCTCCCTCTATATACTGGAATTCTGAGCAATCATAGTGCTCTCTTACATATAGTGCAACTCCTCCTCCTTTTCTCCCCTGCCTGTTCTTCCTGAACAGTCTATACCCTTCTATGACAGCGCTCCAGTCATGCGAGTCATCCTACCAAGTCTCTGTTATCCCAATTAAATCATATTTCTTGGACTGGGCCAGAGCCTCCAGTTCTTCCTGTTTGTTGCCCAGGCTTCTCGCATTAGTGTACAAATGCCTCAGATAACCAGTTAATCGCCGTATCTTCTCCATTCGAATCAGGGGTCCTCCTTTCTTGCTCGTTCCTCTTTGAAGAAGATGTAAATTACAAGAGAGGGTGACTTAGTTTAATTTATATTTTCTTACATGCCCTGACAGCTACTTTTCTGATTATGTTCCTCTTCTGTGGCCTTTTGGTGTGTAAGCGTGTTACATCATCTTAAACTCTTTTACACATCAACAAACTCAGTGTAAGAGAATCAGCGATTCTAAATTTACACACCACCTTTATGCATTGCTTCAGATTTTGGCCTAGCTGCAGGTCAAACTCAGAGGTGAAATGTAAAGTGGAAAGGGAGTGGTATTCCACATGGACATGGCTAGTAGGGGTGCGTCTAAGGAGGTAAGTTAATGCTGCTGTAACATACGTGCTGCCAATACTGGATGGAGGTGTAAGTGATACAGTTTCACAGTCCCTCTGAATGTGGGGCATAGTCCTGGGGTCACTGGTGTGAGCTGCATAGTTCTGGTCTAGTTTGTCTCTTCAGTGGCCTGTTGCCAAAATTTACTATCCATAGCAGAAGAGATTTTATTTCCCATTTATAGCGTTTAATCCTGTGTCTTCTCTTTCTTATTCTGACAGTATAGATGAGGGAATGCAAACCTCTTCATCCATGTAGCTGTTGTCAGAAGTTCCCTGTTGCCAGTTGTATCTTGTTTCATCTGCTGACTGTCTTGCTGCTGTATTCCAGGTTGGTTGATTTATGATGGTTTGAAAATGGTGATTTGTGTCAAATGCTAGTTTCTCATTTGGGGGATTTCCTGCTGGATATCATTGTACATCCAGTGTGTGTGGGAACATCATGAACTTCCCAGTCTGTGGATTGTACTTTCACTGGGCAAAAGCTCTTACATCAAGGACTGATATCCAACATGATACATGCATTTATTTTTCTAATTGTTATTTTGGCGCAGAGCATACAATGGGCACTAATGTTTGCTAAGGAGAATGTGGATGTTACCATTGCATAAGTACAAAGTATATATACCAGGGGTGGGCAATAATTTTTGATGGGGGAACTCCAAGAATTTGGTAAGTGGTCAAGGGCAATACTTTTCCATGTTATTAATGGAGGAGGTGCTGGGTCTGGGATGGAAGTTGGGTGCAAAAGGGAGCTTGGGTTAGGAGATTGGGGTACAGGAGGGGATTTGGTGTCTGGGAGGGAGTTTGAGTGAAGGAGGGGTTCTGACCTGGGGCTAGGGAGCCGGAAAAGGTGCAGGTGGGTCTGTTGTGACCTAGAGCAGAAGGAGCCTTCAGTGCTGCGTGCGCGCGCGCACACACACACACACACACACACACACACACACACACACACACACACACACACACACACACAAGCCAACCTGCCAGCCCTTAGTTTCCTCCCCTCCCCCAGTCATCAGATCTGTCCACATGGACCTTGGGATCAGAGCCATTGGTGCACAGACTCTTGGCTGAAATGCTTGGCAGAGAGTCTCAGAGCCTTGGTCTGCGTTATCATATTATAGTGCTAAAAATAGCAGTGCAAACTTTTGGGCTTGGGCTCAGAAGCCCACTCTAATTTCTTAGGCTTCACAGACTTGTTATAGCCTGAACCCAAATGTCTACACAGTTGTTTTTAGTGCCATAGTATGCATTTGAATCTGTAGACCCAGACCAATCCTGCTGGAAAGGTATAACAAGTGGGGTTCCGCAGGGGTCTGTTTTGGGACTGGCTCTGTTCAATATCTTCATCAACGATTTAAATATTGGCATAGAAAGTATGCTTATGAAGTTTGCAGATGATACCAAGCTGGGAGGGGTTGCAACTGCTTTGGAGGATAGAGTCATAATTCAAAATAATCTGGACAAATTGGAGAAATGGTCTGAGGTAAACAGAATGAAGTTTAATAAAGACAAATGCAAAGTGCTCCACTTAGGAAGGAACAATCAGTTTCACACATACAGAATGGGAAGCGACTGTCTAGAAAGGAGTACGGCAGAATGGGATCTTGGGGTTATAGTGTACCATAAGCTAAATATGAGTCAACAGTGTGATGCTGTTGCAAAAAAAGCAAACATGATTCTGGGATGCATTAACAGGTGTGTTGTGAGCAAGACATGAGAAGTCATTCTTCCACTCTACTCTGCGCTGGTTAGGCCTCAGTTGGAGTATTGTGTCCAGTTCTGGGCACCGCATTTCAAGAAAGATGTGGAGAAATTGGAGAGGGTCCAGGGAAGAGCAACAAGAATGATTAAAGGTCTAGAGAACATGACCTATGAAGGAAAGCTGAAAGAATTGGGTTTGTTTAGTTTGGAAAAGAGAAGATTGAGGGGGGACATGATAGTGGTTTTCAGGTATTTAAAAGGGTGTCATCAGGAGGAGGGAGAAAACTTGTTCATCTTGGCCTCTGAGGATAGAACAAGAAGCAATGGGCTTAAACTGAAGCAAGGGAGGTTTAGGTTGGATGTTAGGAAAAAATTCCTAACTGTCAGGGTGGTTAAACACTGGAATAAATTGCCCAGGGAGGTTGTGGAATCTCCATCTGTGGAGATATTTAAGAGTAGGTTAGATAAATGTCTATCAGGGATGGTCTAGACAGTTCTTGGTCCTGCCGTCAGGGCAGGGGACTGGATGACCTCTCGAGGTCTCTTCCAGTCCTAGTATTCTATGATTCTATGATTTGCTGCTGTGAGCTTCTGCTTGCCATGTAACCATACCTTCAATGACTCTGCCATCTCGCTCTGGCTGGTGACTTGCAGCTACATCTCGTCTGCATTGCCACTCAATTTTCTGTTGGTCACTGGCTACCGTGGTGGGGTTTCACAGCAAGGAGCAGATCAGGATGGAAGTTAAACCAGCCTTAGACCTCCTATGGAGGGACTTTAAATGAAGGGACCCAATCCTGCACCCTTCTCTCATAAAAGCAGGTCATATTAAAGCCATGCACCAACATTAATTTGACTCAGTCAGTGCACCGGGGGACTCATGTCCCTTTTGTTTTGCTTCCTGTGAGCATTTGTCCCACTGAGTTTTCATGTGTTAAGTACATTGGTGGAAATGAAAGTCTCAGGCATAGGTGCTCCTGTGAATGTGCATCCCTGCAAAAGATGGAACTAGATGCAGTTTGTTCAAGGCCTTCTCCTGCGTTTTTGTGAACAGTTGGATCATCCAGGCAAGGAACAAAAACAACACCCTGGGCCCGAGGTTCAGAGCAACCAAAACACTTATCGACTTCTGCAGAAACTAAGAGAGTGTTCAGTACCTATGAAAATCAGGCCAGCCACTTCTCACAGCAAGAGTAACACTGAGTTGAGTGAATAGCCTCAGCAGTTTGTGAGCCATGTAGAAGTCAGAATTCACATAAAACATTCATTAATTTAACCCCATTGATTTCACTGAAGTAAAGAATATTGGTACGTCCAAGGACTTGCAAGGTCAAACCTGTGAAAGGCAAGTTTCCACAGGACCCTGACTCAAGCTGGGAATTGGTGGAGGGGTGTGAAAACAGGCAGGTACAGTGGTCATATTTTGTACATGCGAGGGAATGGGCATTCTAGGTGTGTGGGAGTGAGGAGAGTTAGGACTCAGGGTTGGGGAATTACCACAGGGGAAGAAACAGCAATGGGAGAGACTAGAAGCAAAATGGCAGAAGCAGCCTTTGAGGCACTCGGTACCCGGGAACTCTCCAACTTTTTAACAGAATTGAAGGAAAAGGTCGGCTGAGCTCCCACCATGGTGGTTAAAGTTTGTTTTAGCCACCTTATCTAATCTCTCTCTTAACTTTGGCTGGGGGAAAGCGTTTATTGCTCGTATCATGTTACTCCATGAGCACTTGTTGGCTGTGGTTGTTTGCCAGTGTATGTAGATGTCAAGTTAGATAACTATAGGTCTTGCATTTTTATGGATCATTCAATCCGCAACTTCTCCCACTGGCAGATGTGGGGATGTGCTGTGTTCGTTACCTGTGGGCCTTATGTTATCAGGGTGTAAATCAGCAGAGCAGGACTCTGTTTATACACATAAATTGCCCCAATCTGACAGCTTAATACCCTCTTGACTTTTTACCCTCTGAGCTGCAAGAGCCTGAAATGTCTTACAGGGCTAGTCACCCAAACAGTGACAGCAGTGCTAGGTGACTATAAAAGGACTAAGCATTCTTTTGTCCTGTACTTATGAAGTGATCTGACTCTTCTTCAGGATTAGTCTACCCATTTGCACCCTGGAGGAGAAAGGCTGTTGAAATATACTAGTCAAACAGGAAATTATCTGTTCTCTCCTTGCTAAATTACTATCTGGAGAATCAGTGACTAGGCCCCCAACCAGGGAATTCCATCTGTTCCCCTACAGACATGATTCCTAAGCACGCAAGATTCTACAGTGATGATTTGGTCAAGACAAGGGCAGATCCATCGACCATTTTTTTTCCACTGCAGGGAATTGTGCAATTTTGTATTTCATCATTTTCAGGGAGTGTCTAAACTTTGCCTGGCAGAACAGGCAAAGTGTAAAATTCTCCAGGCCTCACTTTGGCCTCCTTTGAGGTATTTTGCCACTAGTGCTTCTGCAGGAAATATGAGAAAAATGAGCAATCTCAGCAGATAAACCCAACAGATGAGAGGCATTTTTCATGAGATAGCCGGGGGGGTCACTAAGGAAGGTTAATGCTGGCAGCAGGGAATGATCGTAGGGTCTGTGACGATCATAAAAATGGGGATGAGCCGCCTTTCTGGAGCCTGAGTTTTTGAGAACCTCGCACACTACAAAGTGTGTTATGCTCAAATTTGGGTTCTGTAGTGGGTGGGCGAGTAAGTGTGAGAGAGAGAAACCTGGATTTGTCAGAGGCCCTTTTTGAAATGTCCTAAATCCTTCCTAGCTTTTCCCCTCTATTGCTGGCCTTTCTTGTTCATAGTGAGAGAACTTGTCACTCTGCTTTTTCATCCACAAATCCCTTGTTACATTTCCTTTTCCTCTTTATATATGAGGATTCACATACCTCCTCTCATGTCTCTACAGTCTATTACAAAGAGTCACTGCAGAAAGACCAAGATGTTCTCCTCTCACTGCGTGACTGCTTACCTTCCACTACTGAACTGCTGCCCTCATTGCCCCGACTGTGTGCTCTGCAATTGGGGCTTGTGGTAATGTGCCTAAAGCTAGCCTCGGAGCTTTGATCTCTGATAGGAGCAAGCTTCTCAACCTTCTTGCTCTGAAGGGAGCTTTTACCTGGAAGCATTGCCACCAGCCCCAGTTGCAGAGCACACAGTGCCTTTCAGGTTTGTTTTTAAAGTGCAATCCTAGGCTGAAAATTGACTCTGTACGAAAATGACCTTGTGGAATACCGCTGTCTCACTGATCCCAGGTCAAATGTTCTCAGTTTACAAGTCAAAAGATGCTGGTGCCTCAGAAGTCCCCTGCAGCTGGGTTCTTTCTGCCTCTGATATCATCACCCTCATGGTAATAAAGGCTGCAGTTGGAACTTTGCTGTGATTCTGTCAATGATGCACAAGGAAATAGAGTCTAGCTCACCCTTCTGCTGTTAGTATACTCCTGTCGGGTTAGCCTGAGTAAATATTGGCTAGGAAGTTGAGAACAGTGAGGAGTAGGGTTCTAGATGGGAAGCAGGAGTCTAGTTAGGAAGAGCACGATTAAGCTCCATGAAGGTGCCACGTGGTTGCTAGAAAAACTTACACCTGCAGTGGTTAGACACACACACAAGGCTAACTAGTACCATTCTAGGGCTCACAAACTAGCACAGGGGAGCTCTCCACAAAAATATTGCTGCCATATTTATCAGTAATAGTTCAGTGTTAGAGGAGTAGGCCTGCTTTTCCAGTCACTGCCTCTGTGTGTGGGGGGGTGTAGGACACTCATTCCACATAAGAGGGGCTCTACGCTGTCTTCCGTGGCCCTCTTTGAACAGCTCCTTCTGTTGAGCACGGAGATGCAGAAGAACCTTGCTGTGTTCTCTCCCCACACCTCTGCAGAGATCTACTATGGTGCACAAGGGGTCACTGCATAGGCCCCTCCCTCACTGTGGGTTGAATTTCACCTGGGAGCCATTTGTTTTTTAAACTTTCAAGAGAGACAAGCATTAGCCCCTTTTGTTTTGGGTACCTTTTAGTATTATTGATGTTGATATTAAAGCCAATCCCCACATAACACCACACAGGCCACAGGAGCAGATTCCAGATTCCCCCATATAATAGTGCGGGAGTAGCGTGAAAGCCAGATGGAGTCTGCAAAAGTGGCCAGGGCTGTCCTCCTGCCATAGCCACAGAGCCAACGCTGATCCATTGTGAGGTCTCTGTACATTGCCGGGAGCGTCAAGTAACAGGCAATTTCTCTTTATCTAGATGATGACCTAGGACGACACTCATCTGAGTGGATGCGCTTGCAGGCTGTCACAACGTTTGGGCATCCCTTCCTAGGAGCAGGGCCACTGATGGTGTGGGGGGGAAAGGGATAGGTGCTTTGGGACCCAATAATTTAAAAGGGCCTGGGGCTCCTGGTTGCTGCCACCTTATCAATGGCAGTGGCCGGATCCCTGGCCCTTTCAGTCACCACCAGATCCCCTGACGGCACGCGCCCTGCGGCCCCAGCGGTGCTGAAGGGCTGGCTGGGAGGCTAGCCCCTGACCCTTCTGGGAGGGGGAGGAGCCATAGCCACCTTCCCAGAGCCTGGCAGAGTCTCTCATCAGTCCTGCCTCGGAGATAAGGAAACACAACCATCCATTGACTGTGATGGATCTGGTAGGTGCCCTGCACCTCTCAGGACTGTGTCTTTTTAAAATATTTCTGTGTATTAGATCAGAGGTGCCTCATAGCACTGACAGAAATCCGGGGATCAAATTCAGCCCAGGGTATAAATGGGCTGTGCCCCTATTGAAGGCAGCTGCTTACATCGAGGCTGAATTTAGCCCCTTATTTCTATCTGTTTCACATATGAGTGCACAATGGATGCATTGGTGGCTAAGAGTGGAGACCTTTTGATTTGGAATAATAGAAATGTAAACTTACTTATCCCATTTTCCACTGTAGTGTGTTGTGTCTGTGCAGCACGGGTGTGTGGTGTGTACATGTGTGTGTCTCCATTTCATGTATTCCTCACTCCAGGAAATCAGGCCAGTTTAAATAAAATCCACATCAGAACACAAAATTGGTAGATGGAAAATGTGTTTCTTAAAAAAAAAAAATATATTAAAGATCATTCTAATTAGAATTGAAAAATCTGCAGCAAGGCTGACAGAGCTGCTGACAGGGCTCCTTTTCCTGAAATGCCCTGCCTGGGTTTTCTACCTTGTGAGCAGAATATTTTGACATTTGTGCTTGTTTGGCTCTGTTTCTGGAGCCCAGTGGAACCTGCAGCCTAATTAAATGTTACAATTCTTGAAAATGAGGATTATTTTTTTTCCTAAGGACAATAATAGAGTTTAAAAAAAGAAGACAGAATTAATCTATTTACTCCAGGCTGCCTGCTTCCTGACCTGGCCTCAGCACCTGAGGGGACAGGAGCAGAACAAATTAGACCAGGATTTAGTCACTGGAAAACCTGAAGGGGAACGGAGTGGGGATGTGCATGCACCCACGCTCTGCACTTGAGGACCCAACGGTACAGGGTTAGACAGCCATAATTTCCCCTTGCAATTGACTTTTTTGTAGCTCAGTGCTGTGAGTTTTAAGCTGGTGTCACACATAGCTGGTTTTAAAGGAGCCTGAAAGCAGTGCTGCAGGGCTACATGCTCCATTCTCTGGCTTTCCCACCTCAAGTCACCAGCCTTGCCATTGGAGCATGGATTGTGAATCCCGGGGCCTGTAAGCTGATCAGTAATTATAAAACCATTGTAATAGGAGTTATATCAAACAAGGAAGCAGAGGAGAAGAAAATGCAGGTCAGAATTACTGAGTATTAGATAAGCCCAACTGTTCATTAATAATCCTGAACACTCACTGCACAGAGCTCTTTTCCTTCCAGAGCTTTTACTAGGAGTATTTTATTGTCACACTGATGCAGCACATGGTCCCCAAAATGAGCTCCTTCCTTCCTGCTACATGAAGGAACACAGCTAAACTTTACTAGAGAATATGCCTGCCTATATTCGCCACACCTGCCTTTCACAGCACGGTGCAGTTCAGGTCAGAGGGTTAGGTAACCCAGGAGACTGGGTATAGGCTAGAGACCTTTCACATCAAGTTCACCGAGTCCAGTCTGGCATGGGTCAACAGTGACTGGAATTGTGTCTCTTCAATTGCCCATTTGAGATTGATAGCCAGAGTCTACTTTCCAGTGGGTGGGTGAATACATTGAAACCCACAACATCACAACTGGCAGGAGAGCAGCCAGCTATTGCTTGGACCATGGAGACTGAGCTCCTTTCTCACCCTTATAGGAATGTCTCTACTTGAGTCTGGGCAGATGAACTCTGTGTGTATGTGTGTGTGTGTGAGAGAGAGAGAGAGAGAAGAGAGAGAGAGAGAGACTTGCATTACTGTTCCCTGTGGTGCGTCCAGTTTATGATCAGAAGATGTTGTCTGTGGGAATATCAACTTTGGTATGACTGATCAAAATCCTCTCAAAACCTCCAGTCAGCAGATATTGCCAATTACTCAACTAAAGTAACTGTGGGACTGATCCTATGACTACCTTCTGGGGGGCATAATGTCTGCTGACTTCAACTTGGTCACATTTTCCCATTTCTGTGGCCTCATTCTCCCACTATAGGGGAAGTTATGAATATTCTGCAGAAAGGCAGAATTGGGCTTTATATGCCCTGGGCTCCCAGGTAACAGAGCTTCCTTGGGAAAGCCCAAAATTTTATGTTCCCTTTTGGCATGCTGGGGTGTTTTTCTCTCTCTCCCTCATTGGGCCATGACTGTGCCTGCAAAAGGGTGCTTGATATCTTTTCAAAACGGCAGCCTGATGGCAGCAATGAACCAGCAGCCAGTGGACTTGTCAAAGACATTCCTTCACTTTAATCCTATTGACAGGGGCTGCTGCCTGGAACAGGAACTGCAGGGTGAGCCATGTCAACAGCAGATTCTTATTACAGATAATATTGATGGGGCCTTTACTTGAATAATGAAGGGAAGAGCCCTCTGCTTTGACGTTTGTCTCCAAAACCTAGAATTACTAAGAGTTTAAACATCGGAGGGGAGCTTAAGATAGTTGCATCTTTAAAGGATCTGCTTTCTTGTCGCCTTCAAGGCTAGGGAAAGGAGTTTAGCCCATATGCCGGGAGCTCCACACTGACCTTTTCACTCCTCTTAATAAATGTTACAGTTAAATAAAGTCGGATGGATTTTTCTATCTACTGTAATATGTTATCCGGGGAAAAGGGTGGAAAAAAGCTCAAATCCCTGTTTAATATCAGTGTTACTCATTATCTTTGCTAGCTGCAGGGCAAAAGGCAAGCAAGAAGGGCAGGGACAGGACAATTCAGGCTGTATTATCAGGGTAATTCCTATCACTACACATGATTATGTGTGTCTCTATATATACTAGCAAGGAGTGAGCCACGTCTGTATGAATTGAGGCCTGTTCAGTGTGAACTTCTGGCTACAACACAGATCAGAATCCGAATCTTTGAAAATGATTATTTAACTCCCCCTCCCCTTTTTCATTTTTCCTACTGTATCTGCATTGCCTAGTTCTGTCTGGAAACAGAGAAGTCAAAATTCCAGGTGAGAGGCTGTTCTGTTTGCTATTTGGGACCCAGATGAAGGCAGTAAGTATCCGAACTATAACTAAGGAGCCTGTCTTTGCAAGGTTTGCAAGTCCATTGTGTGAGGGCTTAGCTATCACAGTGTGAGTACCAGTCTCAAAATATCAAAGAAACTAGGGATGTAAAAGTGTAGTTGATTAAGCGATCAACCGATAAGCAAAAGCTTACAGGTTAATACTATAGACTACATGCATTTCCCTCCCTCCACCCTTACCAGTAAACTTTTTTAGCAGGCTGGCCAGCAGCCTGGCTCAGTTCTGGCTCATGCCAGGTCTAGAACCTACCCCTGCTGCAGCTCAGCATTTAAAGTGTATTAAGAGCCAGGTGGGCAGGCAGCCCAGCTCAGTTCCAGCTAGTGCCAGGTCCAGGAGCTCAGACCTCCCTCCCCCCTTAGACAGGGGCTGCTGCCACCCTGCACTGTGGCCTCTTTATCAGAGGCAGTGGCACTGGGCAACAGGCAGCTGGTCCACATGGGGAGCTGGTTTTTAAACTGGCTCCCCTCGTGGACCAGCTCCTGCCTGGCACCCCACCCTGCCTCTGATACAATGGCTGCTGACCCCACCCCTGGGGACTATAAAATAGTCAACTAACTGATAAAAATTCATGAAGTTATTCGACTATTCAATTAACCAATATTTAACATCCCTAATAGAAACAGAGCTGGGGCTGGCCAGTGTAATAGTGTGTCTCTATGGGGAGGGAGGTCTAACTGTGATTGGGAATTCAAACATATCATGGAGGGCTGTTCTCTGATAGTTCTGGAGCAATATGTAAAAAGGGCTGGATCCTTCTGCTCATGCCCAATGCAGCTGAGAACAGCAGAAGGCAAAATTAGCCCTAAACCATCTTTCTGCCTCCCTGGTTGTGAGACTGGCTACAGACCAAACTTGCATTCAGTGCATGTTACAGCAACCAGAGGGCTGCTCTGATTTAAGCCAGCTAGGCATTGTTCTGCTAGCCAAGGATTGCTGGAGTAGAGCATGAATTCCCCCTCCCCCAGCAGTATCTCCAGCCCACCCCAGAACAACCCAAAACAAAAGGATAAGGGAACATTTTACATAAAGTGTCTGGGGAATTCCTAGTTCCCCCTTTAGGGCAGGTATAAATTTCCTTTACTGTGCTTGAGTGAATTTGACCAGGGGTTAGGATCTGGCCCAAGAAGTCTGTCATGTCTTGCAAGGGAATCTGTTCTCATGAAGTTCCCAGTCAGATTTTTCAGTCGAGAGTTTTGGATTGTTCCCAAATATCTGAATTTTGGGTTCTTTTTCTGCACTGAACTGTTGGATATTCTCCATACAAAGAGCAGCCAGAGACTTGTAGTAAGAATTACTTCTAGTCTAGATGAAGGGAAAGGCAAAACAAGACAGAACAAAATTAAAGTCTGCAGGTGTACTATTGCCTTCCATTTGTAACTGCCCTGCCAAACTGGAGGGGGACTAGCAAACTGAGAACAAACTGGCTGTTTTCTCTATACATAGGCAGAGTTCTTAACGTGAAGGTGTGATACACAGAAAACTAAAAGCCCAATCCAGTACCCATTGTAGGGGATGGAAAAATTCCTATTGACTTCAGTTGGCATTGGATTGGGCTCAAAGGGCATCAGAGTTTTGTTAGCTGAGTAGACCCTGGTAACCTCTCAGTCTTTTGCATTTGGTCAGTCTCAGCATGTGCCTAATGGGATTTACTCTTCAAAAATCTGTCTGTCTAATACACCAAGCTATATAGTTCAACTGGGCACCAATTTTTATATGCTAAATATGTGAAAGCAGTTTTACAAATCTGTTGAACTGTAAACTGCCTTCCCTTCCAGCAGAGATTTATGCCGACTAACTTCCTGAAAGCTGAGGTGTGGCATATAAACTCAGCCCTTCTCATAATAACTGGGGACAATTGAATGGGGCCTGCTCTGACGTCACCAAGTCTAGCTATATGAGGAGCCTTTCCCAGGAGGAATGGACATATGGAGCATGCAGTTAGGGAGCGTTCCTGAAAACACCAGACTGCTCTGTGCCACCCAGTGCCAGGCAGGAAGCAAACCAGACATCTCTCTGCTGCTATGGTCCTTTTTTTTTGAGGGGGAAAATAGTTGGCGTCTAAAGAGCTGCATGGTAGGGAGGGGATGCTGGCTACAAGAGAAGCCAGCTGATGAATACTGAGGAATCAAAGCTGGCTGAGGCAGCTGATAAATCAAAAAGGAAAGCAAAAATGTCATTTTAGATGTGACACACATCCAGTCTGCAGTCTGGGGGTCCTGTGTTATTACAGTGAGTGTACCCACCCTGTGGTGAAAATGGCAGGTGCAGGGTAGGAGCAGGAAAGGGCCAAAGTGGAATGAAGGCAGATCTGGATTTGCTTTTGCCAAGCATTGCACTGCGCAGGTACTACTAGAGCAAGGCTTGAAATTTAGGTGTTTAAGATCATTCCAATCTGTGGTGGGCTCTCTTTCCTGTTGGTTTGTCCCAAAATATTACAACCTTGGGGAGTTGGGATTTCATCCAGGAATTGCTCCATCGTCTGTAACCCAGGGGCAAGGAGACCACAGGGAAGGGAGAGTGTTCAGAGGTCTCGATGCCTCTGGGTTATATATCCTAGTGCTTTTACATAAATGTAAATCCCATTGAAAAGAACAGAATCAGTTGATGGAAATATGATACAAATCCTACATGCTTAAAAGGAATTCTGTTTCCCTCAGTCTTGACTGCTCTCCAGCCTCAGCTCCTCAGTTCTGGGTTAAGACATCTTCCTTTGGGGCAGTTCTTCCATGAACTGCAGGCTCTAACTCTAGCAGCTCTATGTGTCTGATCCCCAGCTCTGTGCTTAAGTTCCACCTGGGTCTGCACTTCTTCCCCCTCCCCCCCACTCAATTCATTCTCCAATAGGAGCCCCATCCCTCAGAAGGGAGCTAGCAGTAGGGACAGAATCTCCTGGCAGCTCTCTAGCCAGCCAGGGCTTGGGAAAGGTGGTAGAAAGCAGGGCTGGCTGGAAAACAAGAGCTGTTTGAAAACCAGAATTTCTAGCCCATGGAAATTCCAAAGTTTCTAAATTTATTTTTGTCTTAAATTGGGAGGGGGAAAACCCCTCAAAATCTCAAAATTTTTCACAGAACAGAAAGAACTGAAAAATTTTTATTTGGAAATGTTGAACCACAATGTTTTCATTTGGGTCAACCAGCTTAAAAAGAAATATTCCATTCTGATTTTTTCAAGGAAAATAAAAAATATTCAGCAACATTGACATTTTCTCATAGAATATTTATATTTCATGGCTAGTGAATTTTCTATTGAAAAAGAAAATTAATGGAAAATTTTTGACTAGTGCTACTTTTTTAGAATTATACAAGAGTGGAGGTAAAACCCACTCTTCCCATATGTACTACATGAAACATTTATTTTTACAAGTGTCAAGTACAGTTAAGACTAGACTCTTCTTTGCCGAGGACAGAAAAACAATTACACTTCAAAGGAAATCATTTGGGATTTTTAAAGCTGTGGGAGTTTGAAATGGGTATTTCTGAACATATATGTTACATTTTCAACTCTTTTCCTGCTTATTTCTAAGGGTGCCATATTTAAGGATGTGTTTGTTATATATAGTTCAGCTAAAGCCAAATGATTAAGGACACCTCTGGTAAAAACGTAATTGTTACAAATAACTAAGTCAGGGACAGTGAACAATCTATTTAGAAGTAATGAGGTAAAAGGTAAAGATGGAATTTAGGGTTCCTCAATTAAAGTTGTTTTAGTTTAGAATGTATCATTTGCGATTGGATACGGGGGTTTAAGACACTTTTTCCCTTTTGTTTTAAAACTTTTGTTTATTTGTGTACATCTCATTTTTTATTTAAGAAAACTAAGGAAATTAAAAGCAAAATCTAGTGTTAGTGAAATATCAAGTCTAAGTGATCAACAGTTGAAAAGTTAAGAAATTCCAGAGCTAAGATTCCTAGCACAATGTTAACTAAACTGCATTGCACATAGGTGGCATTTTCACTTTCTTTTTTCTTTGCTAAGTCCCCAATTCTGCTATTAACTCTGTATGGATAGATCCTTGTTTTAATAAGATGTTTGGAACTATTTTAAGTGATGCTGTCCTTCAAATGTAAACATTGTAATTTCCAATTCAGACCTTCCCTTCTCTCTCTCTCTCTCTCACACACACACTCACACACACACACACACACACACACACACACACACACACTCCCTACCCACTGACCCAAATAATGCTGTAATCCATGTGTCAAATAAAGTTCATTGCAAGTACAGTACATTCAGAATTGTTCATCTACATAATGCCCAGAATGCAATGTCTTAGAGGATTTGATTTGAAACATTAAAATAGAGAAGAAAGTCATGCTATAGAATCATTTATATGTATTTCAAACAGCCAGCACTTAAAAAAAAGCTTTAATTAGCACAACACATAAAAGCAACTGTGACACTTTCCATAAATGAGATTTCTGATTCAGTAGTATGGTATAAGATTGTGTGGATGGGTTCAAAGGAGCATGTGATAAGTGTTTAAAATGTGGAGAAACTATAGATCATCTTTTCAAGAAAACTCAACTCCCCCACAGAACTATCCCACTCCTAACTGACTTCACGATAGACTCTTATAGAAAATAGGATATATAATAATTAAAAGAATGCTGACAAAAGGAAATCCTGCTAAGAAACTTTTATCTAGATTAGAACATGCTAACTGTATGTGTGTGATTCTCTACTAATAGTAATACAGGGAGGATGTGTCCTAACATGCAGTAGCGACAAAAACTCTCTGAAGTAATGCTATGTCCTTATAATTTTAGAAATATAGGAGACTTTAAAAAAGGGAAGAAGGACAATCCAAGGAACTACAGACCACTTAGCCTTACCTCAGTCCCTGGAAAAATCATGGAGAAGATCCTCAAGGAATCCATTTTGAAGCACTCAGAAGAGGGGAAAGTGGTCTGGAATAGTTAACATGGATTCCCCAAGGGCAAGTCATGCCTGACCTTTATGATTAGATTCTGTGGTGAGGTGGACATGGGCAAGTCAGTGGATGTGATATACCTTGATTTAGCAAAGCTTTTGATAGGGTCTCCCACAATATTCTTACCAGCAAGTTAAGGAAGTATAGACTGGATAAATGGACTGTACAGTGAGTGGATAGAAAGCTGGTTAGATTGTCCAGCCCAATGGGTAGTGATCAATAGCTTGATGTCTGGTAGGTGATCGGTTTCAAGTGGGATGCCCCAAGAATCAGTTCTAGGGCTGGTTTTGTTCAACATCTTTATTAATTACCTGGATGAGGGGATAGGTTGCGCCCTCAGCAAGTTTGCGGATGACACTAAACTAGGGGGAGAAATAGATATGTTGGAAGGCAGGGATAGGGTCCAGACTGATCTAGACAAATTGGAGGATTGGGCCAAAAGAAATCTGATGAGGTTCAACAAGGACAAGTGCAGAGTCCTGAACTTGGGACGGAAGAATCCCAAGTATTGTTACAGGCTGGGGACCAACTGGCTAAGTAGCAGTTCTGCAGAAAAGAACCTGGGGATTACAGTGGATGAGAAGCTGGATATGAGTCAACAGTGTACCCTGGTAGCCAAGGAGGCTAATGGCATATTAGGGTGCATTTGAAAGAGCATTTCCAGCAGATCTAGAGAAGTTATTATTCCCCTTTATTCAGCTCTGGTGAGGCCACATCTGGAGTATTGTCCCCAGTTCTGGGCCCCCCACTATAGAAAGATTGTGGAGGCATTGGAGAGGGTCCAGCAGAGGGCAACCAAAATGATTAGGGGGCTGGAGCACATGACCCACGAGGAGAGGCTGAAGGATCTGGTCTTATTTAGTCTGCAGAAGGGTGAGGGGGGATTTGATAGCAGCCTTCAACTTCTTGAAGGGAGTTTCCAAAGAGGATGGAAAGAGGCTGTTCTCAGTAGTGACGGATGGCAGAACAAGGAGCAATGGTCTCAGATTACAGTGAGGGAGGTCTAGGTTGGATATTAGGAAAAACTATGTCTCTAGGAGGGTGGTGAAGCACTGCAATGGGCTACTTAGGGAAGTGGGGGAATCTCCATCCCTAGAGGTTTTTAAGTCCCGGCTTGACAACTCCCTGGCTGGGATGATTTAGTTAGGGTTGGTCCTGTTTTGGTCAGGAGGCTGGACTCTATGACCTCCTGAGATCTCTTCCAGCACTAGGATTCTGTGATTCGATGATTCTATGAGACAGTGTAATTAAATGTAATGAGTACAGAAGTAATTATTTAGATTGTTGGACAAAATGAAAGACCTGGTGACCTGTCCAACTCTTAAGACTTAGTCACCTAATCTATGAAGTGTAAGTCCAGGTCCTGGTTTAGACCAAGTTATCATGGAGTGGGACATGCTACAAGTCTTGGCCTTCTTCAAGACAACATGGAATGGGACTAGAAGCAGATAATACTAAACTTCCAGACAGTGGTAGATTATGTTCTGAAGTGACCAGTGATGTAGAGTTCTAATGAATGAAAAATTAGTATCAAATAATAAAACTTGGCCAAACCCTAAGGTGTTTTATTATGTCCTAGTTGTTTTTCAGGCAATTAAATCAGTATGTGTTTGCCTCAGTAAGGACTGCTAGCTGTTTGGCCTCTTATATTTATGATGATCTCTTTCTTCCAAAAAGATTCCAAAGTATTTCACAGGCAGCAAATATAAAAATTTCTCACCTACTGCTGAAAGTATTGGCCTCTGGATTGAAATGTAGCTGCTGTTTAACAATGCACAACAACACACTGCAACAGCTTTGGACAGGAGGTGAAGAATCCCATATCCAGCTGAAATTGCTACAGGTATATAGGTTGGCTGAATGCAATAAACTGAGGTATGATTTGGACAGGACACTTTTAAAGTCAGTACAGAACTAACTCAGAGCACCACCTACTGAAATACTGTACCACTTCCTATAGCACACTGGGATTTCCCTTGGAAGTCTCACAGCTGACCCAGTTCTGCTCATGAGATCTGACAAGACAACAGCCTTAAGTTGCTGGATAATCACTATAAAATATTTCATATAAATGAATGGAAATAATCTTCATACATGCCTAAGATGTGCAACTTGTCATTTCTTAGTTATCAGAGAGTATAAACATGACACTGTTTGGCTGCGTCTAGACTGGCAAGATTTTGCGCAAAAGCAGCCGCTTTTGCACAAAAACTTGCCAGCTGTCTACACTGTCCGCTTGAATTTGCGCAAGAGCACTGACGTTCTTATGTAAGAAATCAGTGCTTCTTGCGCAAATACTTTGACGCTCCCATTCGGGCAAAAGTCCTTTTGCGCAAAAGGGCCAGTGTAGACAGCTCAGATTTCTTTTGTGCAAAAAAGCCCCAATCGCCATTTTTGCACAAAAGCATCTGTGCCAATCTAGACACTCTCTTGTGCAAATACTTTTAACGGAAAAACTTTTCCGTTAAAAGCATTTGTGCAAAATCATGCCAGTCTAGATGTAGCCTTTTAGGCTATTGACCATGTTCATTCCCTCATGCATACAGGGGTGACTATTAAGCAACTATCATTTATTTCCTCCATAGCCTTTGGACCATCCTCCTCCTCTAATTGGAGCTGGGTAAAACATTCTATGATGGTGCAAATGTCTACAATGTGTCTTTGTATGTGCATATATCTGTGTTTGTATTTTCAAGTCTCAAACTTTCAGGGAAGATGAAACAGAGGTGGAAGTTTTTCTTTATGAAGTTTTGCAAAATACTAAAAGTAATACTATTCAAGGACATTAGAATATAATAATAGAAGGGGCGGAGGGGGGAGTTTCCAACCAAGTTAGTTATATCTGATGGCAATGAAAAAATATAGTCAAAATTTCCAGCTGAGTCATACAGCTGAGTTCCTCATTCCCACTCATTTATTTCAGGAGTGGAGTGCTCATCAGTCCTTGGTTCCCCCTCCCTCCTTGCCTCCCTCCGTTTCTGCCTTCCTATCACTGTGCTCATAGACTGTCTGCTGTTCCCTAAAAGACATTCTTTCATTGTATCTCTCTATTCCCTTCACCTCCTCACTTAAGTTACTCACTGTCTTTGGTTCTTTTTCCTCAGGCCTCTGTCTTTCTCATTCTCTTTTTGGCTACATCCATGCTAGCAAACTTTATTTCCCCAACACACCAGGGATAATGAAGGCAGGAGCTGTAAAGTAGACATATTTTTAGCACCTGTGCCAACTACTTTTACAGTCCTGTTTCATGATCCCTTAATATTTGCAAGCCCTGTCCATGTCACAACCTCCACCACAGCTACCCACCTGTGGTGCAGCTCAGTGTTGGATTTTGGTTACAAAGTTGACTAGCATAGAAAAGACTCCTCTGGCTGTCAGCCTCCTGCCTTTTCAGCCAGCTGCTTCCTTTTGCACTTCCTTAGCCCTGCTGCCTTCTCATGTTGACTTTGCTCACCTGATCTGCAACAAAGAATGGAGATGGGTCTGTTGGGCCTTTTTTTTTTTTTTTCTGGAAGGGTGGTGTTTTTTGTTTTGTTTTATTCATTAAAGCTCAGCTCAGATCTAATATCTCATTTTCTTTTTCTATATTACATTTTCAGGGTGGTGTTGAGGATTGGCATGCTCCATTTTGAATCAGCACTGAAGCAATCTGCCATCACTGGCTTGTGGCAAGGCATTGTGATTCAGGTGATATTCTTTTCAGGGCCTGACCACTTGTAAACCATTAAAGACCTCATAGCATTTTTTGCATCATTAGAACAGTTAATCCCAGCATCCTGTCTGAAATTCAATGAGGGTCTTAGCATTCTGTCACCCTACATGAAGTTTCAAAGCGGAGTGCTTGCTCACTTCAGTTCTAAGCTGTTGCTTTGCATTGTTAAGCATGCTGCTGCATACTAACCTGACAGGCAACATTGCATTTCAGAGCTGGGTGGAGTGATTCCTGAATGTTGTTTACAGTGCTTTGGGACTCTTGGGAATGAAAGGGGCTACAGAAATATAATATCAAGATGGTGAAAGGCGCTGGTCTAACAGAGCTAGACTAAAATTCCCTGTTAAGCCCCAGGACCCTATGATATTCCAATGCACTCCATGCCCCAACATTTCTGCTGTTGCTTCAGTTGTTAGTGGTGTTTCTGCTTTCTATCCATTTTTCCTGCTGGGCTGAATCACAGAGAGGAACAGGTTACCTTCCATTGACTCAGCTGGGATGAAGGACTCAAGAAGCTGTTGGCTCCTGGCCCTTTTGTTCCAACTTCTCCCTCCTGACCCCCAACCCACAACCACCATGTGCCCTCTTTGCTCTTCTGCTGGTCAGATCTGGTGGCTTATTCCTCATTCTCAGGCTTGATAAGTGGGTTCCAGTTGTGGAGTGCTCTGTCTGCAAATTTTTCCTGTGGTAAATCAGAGCCCCCTGGGATCAGTTATTGTGCTTTCTTTTTTCCAGGTATTTTCGTCTGTGAACCGCAGAGAACTGAATAGCAGGAAATGAAGTGCAGATTGAGAGCACGGTTCAGTGCACTTGCTAAAATAAAACATGGGAGAAAGGGATTCCTTTATAAATAGAAAATGAGGACTGTTTATTTTTTACTGATGAAGTATTTAATTGCGCTGAGAACTTGAGGTAGAGGCATTTCAGGTGCTACAATCACCAGAAATGCCAATAGGTCTCTTTTATGCAAATGTATTGCCAGCTCTGAATCAACAGACTCAGCAACTGTTTTATGCCTGAGAGCCGTGTCAGGAGTTTTATGGTGACCTGTGCACATTCCAGGCCCTCTCCAACTGAGGTAAGAGAAATCTACTGGTGTCATTTAAAACTGGATTAGATAAAGTATAGATGAAGAACACAGTACTGGGAGCCTTGACCTGGTTCAGGAAGGATTTCATGAGACCTCATATATGTCTTCCAGTTCTAAAGATGTGTCTACACGGCTGCTGTGAGGTGTGATTTCTAATGCAGGAAGACAAACTCACACTGCTAAAAATAGCACTGGCTGTGTCTCAGGCTGCCCGACCAAGGCTAAGCTTGCCAGACACACTGGGTATGAGCCTGGGAGGCTAACCTGAGCCACACCCCATCTCCTCCCCCCTCACTGCTATATTTAGCATGGTAGCTGGAGCCGAGCCTGTCTACCTGCCCTGAGAAGCACATCTTCCAGCTGCAGGGTATACACCCTATTTTCCTTGAGCCTGTGAGAGAATGCAGTGCTAGTGAGAAGGTACCAGACTGACAGCCCTGAGACCACAGCTCTGTTGATCATCTGCATTTGGCTGTAGAAGTGCATACATCCATATGTTGCCCCTGAAGGATGTGCTTGAGCCTGGCCCAGAGAAATCACTATTGGAAGTAAGTAATAGAAATGTAGCCGTGTTAGTCTGGTCTAGCTGAAACAAAAAACAGGACTCTGTAGCACTTTAAAGACTAACAAGATGGTTTATTAGGGATGAGCTTTCATGGGCCAGACCCACTTCCTCAGATCAAATAGTGGAAGAAAATTGGCATGACCATATATACCAACTCTTTGGGTATACAGACTCTTTGGGTACATCTGCACTAGAATAAATATTTTGTGGCACCAAGTCTCAGAGGTCAGTTGCAGGGCTAAAAATAGCAGCATAGAGGTTTGTGCTCAGACGGGAGCCTCCTTATGGGGTTTCAGAGCCCTCAGTCTGAGACGCATACTCCTCACGGAGTCTTAGTTCAGGCCTGAATGTCTATACTGCAAATTTATAGGCACACAGCCTGAGCTGACCCGGGGCAGCTGCACCACAGGTCTTTTACTGCAGTGTATAAACACCCTTCGGGTAGGCAGCCTCCCGGCCCTGGTGAAATAGAGTAGTTCTATCTCAGCTGTAGCAAGCACTGATGTTACAGTACAGGCAGCAAATTGAGTTACCACTTCTCAAAGCCCATCCTATCCCGCAGGTCTGAGCCTGGGTGGCTAGCCTGAATCTCTGTCACAGCCACAAATTTGCCTGCCTAGTTATTTTCAGCATGTTAACTCAAGCCAAGCTAATATGAATCTGTCTACACAAGTAGTGTGGAGGCTTGCTCCCAGCTAAACTGTGAACATCCCCTTTGGGTGCAGTTCTGCTCAGTTACACCTGTGTAACTCTATTAAAGTTGAATTTGTATGGAGAGACAACTTTTAGGCCCTCCAGCCCATCTCCATACAAAGACAGGATTGTTCCAGGTGGTGGTTTTTAGGAAGCAGATACACATCCACTGGGACTGGAGCAACTCATTTTGCACAGCTATCAAATGGAGCTATTTTGGGCTGCTTGGTGACCAATGAGTGAGACTCTACATCCCATGTTCAAGCTCCTAAGCCATTCTGTATCTCCACCTGAGCCCAGGGGTGTAGTTTGAGGGCAGGGGCCATTGCCCACCCAAACTGCAAATCTTGGGCAGGTATGGAATTTTCCCCTCCCACATAGCCCCATTGGCCTAAGTGGAGCTGCTCCCCACCAATATAGAAGTCAAACTACACCTATGCTCAGGGCCAGCCCATAACATTTTGGTACCTGAGGCGGGGAGCTCAAATGATGCTCCCATGCCCCCTCGCTTGGGCCAAAACTTTGAAAGGTCTCTTGCGCCCTCCTTCCTCCAGCACAGCACTCCACCATCTCTGTGCAACTAGAGCAGAGAGAATATATATGCAGCAGCAGCAGACACAATTTTCTACACTCTGGGTCCTAGTGGCACCCCCCCCCACAGTCTGGCACCTGAGGTGGCTGCCTCAGTTTGCCTCATGGTAGGGCCGGCCCTGCCTATGCTCCCCCCATTGCTGTGAGTCTTGGAAATCCCTCTCGTCCTTTCCAAGCTGTAAGTCCGCTTTACTTAATCCAGGGACTGTGAGGCTTCCCTGTGCACAGGATAAGGAGACCTAGAATGTGTGACGTCCCTGTGGCTCTGGCCAATTGTCCACTGCAGGAAACAGTGTGAGGAATGGAGATGCATATAGTAATTAACAGTATTTACTTCTTTCAGTATATAAAATGTACCTGGTTCAGGAAAGCACATAAGCACATGGTCAATTACAAGCACATGCTTAAGTCCTATTGAAGTCGATAGTAATTAACCACATGCTTATGTAATTTCCTGAATTGGGTCCTAAATGCACATACAGTAATACAACTCATGAATTACATCACTAAAGGAAAAATCCTGATCGACCCAGACAGTGTCAGTCAAAAGTTCTAAGCAAAGTGATAAGGAACTTTGTGCATTTCTCCCCTTCTCAGAAGGACTCCCCCTTTTCACTCACCCTCTACGTAAAATATTCATTCTCGCTATTCATGTAGGAATCCCTAGACCCCTGGCTGCCGGGCCATGCTTTCCAGTTGCTGCCATTTTATGTCCTCCCAGAATACTCCTGTAGACTAGGGTTGTCAGCTGTGTAAATAACAGCTTCCAGGTCAGATGGAAGCCTCAGAGAAAATGTTCAAGGAGACCTTTGTCAAAAGTGTAAAGAATTTGGGCAACGGTGAAGGTTGGTCTCTATTTGATTGAACTAGTCCAGTCCTTATCCTTGTCCCGGTCCCTTAGTCCTGGTCCTGAAGACTGACGGTTGAGTGATACAGGATGTCTGTGGGACTGCACCTGTCTTGGATCATCCATCTAACGTAAACTATTTTTGCTAGTGTGTGTGTCACCATACTGTTTAGGTGGGGTATTATCTATAATTGCTATTGTATGAATTTTCAGCTAATCTACTAAGCAGCTTGCCACACTGATGGTCTTATTGCCCAGCCTATTAACCATTCCTTCCATTCTTGAGGGGCAGTAGAAGGCAGGAGTAGAACTGCAGCTTGTGCTGAACTCCCAGGTAAGGTGCTGAATGCTGTCACATGGGAGAGGTGGCTGCCCTGTCTGCCTCTCAGTACCTTGGCAGCCAGTGACAAGTTTAGGAGGGGAGCTCAGACAGAGGAGAAACAGAAGAAAGAATGGATGCAAGAAATTCCCTGGAATTCAGAGATCAAACTCTCCCTTCCTCCCCTCCCCAGCCAAATCGCCTAAATAATGCCCTTTGTGGACTATTTTGGAAAGGAGTCCATGACTGGGGGAGTTTTGGCTGATGCATATGACTTCTGGAGGTTTTAGGGAGATCAGACAAATGGGAACGGGAACAGAGGAAGGAACATATGAAGGGCTCTTGTTCACTTTGAGGAGATTTTTCTCTTTGATTTGTCCCTTTTAATACCACACACAAACCAGAAATGCCTGTGCAGTTCTACCATACTCACAAAGTAGGATTATTTTAGATTTTAGCGTGATTGGTTTTTTAAATTTTTTGCATTACCAAAAACCATAAAAACCATGATTGGCTTTATTATTCTGCAGCAGCCTTAGTCTATGATGGCCTCTCAGCCACTGAGTTTATTTCACCTCCTGCTCTGTCCAGAGAGTTGCCGGGGAGAACGTGGTGATAGGTGAGTATAAGGCAAAATCAGAGATGGTTTTGCAAAACTAAGAGTGGTTTGAGTCTGGCTCCATTTTATACATACATACTCCTGAAGTCTGGGAGTGGGGGAGAGCTATGTATAATTGGTTCTGGTATTGGCCCATCTCTTGTTCAAGTATGCATTGATGGAACTGGGTATAGGGTTGGATTTGTGACATCTGGCTGGTTGAGTTTTTGCTTTGTAGAACCCCAAAATGGGCAGTTTAAATCCAGGTGCAATTTTATCTGACCTGCCCTGCCCCCCTCCCAAAAAAAAGCAGCTTAGAAGGGGGGGATGCAGATGAATACTTCTGAATTTAGCACACCTCTGGGAAAGATCTCATGGAAGGAGTCTTAATTTCCCAGCTGCAAAAAAGAAGGCAGATACCACCAGAGAGGTGAAGGTAATTGAATATTAGCATACATCCATCTTGAAGCATGACCTTCCCGCTATGGAGTTCCACCATCTCACCTTTATGTTGGGAAACTGTGACTGTGATTCCCCTTATGCATGTTTGCATTTCTCTCTTTCTAGACATAAGTCTAATAATTTTTACTTCTTCTCCCTGAACCCCATTCAGTCTATTTTTTTCTGGGAACACAATGCTCAGAACTGAATGCCAAGGTCCAAGTGTGATTACCCTACAGCAGTGGCTCTCAATCTTTCCAGAGTACTATCCACCTTTCAGGAGTCTGATTTGTCTTGTGTACACGCAAGTTACATCTCACTTAAAAACTACTTGCTTACAAAATCAGACATGAAAATACAGAAGTGCACAGTGCAGCATTATTGAAAAATTGCTTACTCTCTCATTTTGACCGTTTAATTATAAAACAAATCGATTGTAATATAAATATTGTATATTTCAGAATATAAAGCAGTATAAACAAACCATTTTATTAAATTTTAGTTTGTACTAATTAGCAGGGCTTGACAAATGGCAGTGAAATCTACTCGCCAGCCCTGCACTATGCATTCACGCGCCGCTGGTGAACGGGGCGACCAGCTGAAATCTACTCGCCCCGGGTGAGTAGAAACAGCGATTTGTCGAGCCCTGCTAATTAGCAAGTGCTTTTTATGTAGCCTGTTGTAAAACTAGGCAAATATCTAGATGAGTTGATGTACTCCCGGAAGGTACATGTGGACTCCTGACTGAGAATCACTGCCAAAGAGGTATACAGAGAAGGACTCTTCCCCTCCCTGCCTCTTGACATGATGCCTTAATTAATGCATATAAAAATTCACATCCATTTCCTCCCAGCCATATCCCACTGCAAATGCATACGCTGTCTAACATACTAGTTGCTGAACTCCTCGCTCCCTTCAGCCATGGCAACTTCCATGTTGCTCCTCACTGGATATTTTTTGCTGGATTATTTTCTCTAGAAACATTACCTACTCTTTTTCCAGGTCAACCCTTTTTTGTTGTTTCATGCCATGCCTTGTGTTTCCCTTTGTATTATCTTTGCTCTGGTATTGACAACTTTTCCCAATTTAGTGTCATCTGTGTCAGTTAGTGTTCTTGACTAACCTCATGCCAAGTTTCAGTATGATTGCCATGGTGAAATCTATTAGACTGTGAACCAGTATGTCTGTTTTTAGTTGTAGCCGTGTAGATCCCAGGATATTAGAGAGATAAGGTGGGTGAAGTAATACCTTTTATTGGATTAAGCTTAAATTAATTACTCTGTGTATTGAGAAAGAAGGACCTCCCTCTGACAAGAGAGGATGGGACCACTTTGTGAACCTTACAGGAAGTCAGGGGCTGGCACAGGAAATACAAAAGGCTGGGCTTACAGTTCAGTTAGATGGCAACTGCTGAAAGGGCCAGGTGCCTCTTGTATGCTCACAAACTAGGAGACTGCCACTGGAGCTGAGGACTGGCCAGAGCTGCCTAAAATTCCTGCTGACTGAGCCACGCAAGAGTTGCCAGGACTGCTGCAGGCTTTCTACTCGGTAGCCCCGATACAGATCGAGGTACATCACGAGGGGAAGTCTCAGAGAGCTAGCCATGTTAGTCTGTAACTGAAAAAACATAAAAAATAATGATTAGTCCTGCAGCACTGTAGAGACTAGCAAAACGTGTAGATGGTATCATGAGCTTTCGTGGACACAGCCCACTTCTTCTGCCCCGCTGACCTGAGGCAGAACACTCTGCCTCTGTGATGGCCCTGGGCCGGGATGCAGGAGAGTGAGCAGGCACACGTCCCTCTCCTATTCCAATACTGGGGCAGCAATTTCCCCTTCCCTAGGACAAGAAGCCTCTGAATGTTGGCAGTCTGTCAGAGTTAGGCCAACCCCTTTGCCGCTTCGCCTTGAATATGGGCCTGAGCCACTGATTCTTTGCTGCCCCTCCTTATGGGCTGGGCCTGTGTTTGCCTCTTGGCCCTGAATGCAGGCCTGAGCCCCAGGTGCCTTTCTGATCCATCCGGACTATAGACAGGGATTATAACTGTTTGCTCCTCTGCCCAATCACAAGCTAGCGACCTCAACTGACTACAGCTCCCCTGGATGGTCAGCGAGATTCATTGGTGGTGCATTGCCCAGCTAATTCTCATAACTGTGTGCAATGTAGTCAGGAGGAGTGGGCTCCCACTGAACAAGGGGGGAATCCCTACTAAATCACTACCCTCTGCTGAACACCAAAAATCATGGACTGAACAGACACACCAGCTTTATGGCTTATTACAAATTTCTGTAACCCACTAACCTCCTTTTCTTGTCCTCTGACTGCAGAGCTATTAATGGACCAATCTACCTTGAATGGTCTCTTATAATAATGTGCTAACTACTTACCCTGAAAAATCTATTTCACTTTGCATTTTGCTGCGTGGCTGAGAGTTCCTTTCCCAGGCTGGAAGGAGAGCTGTGTGTGGCTAGAAAGCTTATGTCTCACACCAAAAAAAAGTTGGTCTAATAAAAGATATTACCTCACCCACCTTGCCTCTGTGAAACCATAGTATGTCAACTGAAGTGATTGAAAGCATCATTCTGAGGTAATTTAAGACTGGAGAAAGCACTCTGAAATATATAAGCTTTAATACTGTACTAGGCTGGGGAGAAGAGAAATTGATACACAACATAATTTCATTAGAGATGGTTTTGGAAAGCAATATTTGGATCAGGATCTGAATTTCAAATCCTCCAAGTTCATGATTTTTGGACCCAGAGTATTGGTGACAGCACATGGCCTTATGCCAGCTCCTAGAGACCTGCATATGCAACTGGATTTTGAAATCCTAAAATGTAGGTTTATTTGGAACCAGGATTTTGATTTAAACTCCTAATTCCCACTCTGATTTTGTATGGCTATATGCTGCAGTAGGATGTACTGTAGTAGACTCGGGTGCTAATAAATATGTTTTGATCTGTACCCAGCGCACTGTGTATGGAGGACAATAGGTATGTTTTAGAAATTTGAAGAAGGGAAAAAAGCAATTTATTGGGTTTGGCTCACAGTGTTTGCACAAGTGGTTTTAGTTTTGTTTTTGTTTGTTTTACTGTAATATAGGTCTGATGCACACGATTCTGGCAAGAGTAACAAACTTCATTTCCTGGCCCCATTAACGTGACCTGGGTTACGACTCCAAAGCCAAGTACCCAGTCATGTGACCTCACTGGGTACTGTCATGATGAGGTTTGTGTCATCCTGAGAATTTCACTCAAATTAGTGTCAGACAAAAGTTAGACAAATGAGGCAAGTTTCATCTGATTTTGTTTTGGCTTCCAGTGTCACTTTGAATTAACCTAAGTTTGCTCCAAAATGCTCCGGTTCCCTAGAAATTTGGTCCTGATTTGCTGAAAAGTTCACTTGCCCTAGTTACAGATGCTGGATTTTTTTTTTTTATTACAGATTTTTAAAAACAGGTCTATTATAGATTGAAGCAAAGGCACTGATTTTCTAAGTTCCAGGAGCTTGACCCCTGCTCTGCCCCAGGCCCTGCCTCCACTCCACTACCCCTTCCCCCAAACCCTTATTCCTGCCCTGCCTCTTCCCATCCCATTCCACTCCCTCCCCTGGCTCTTCCTACCCCCAATCCTCTGCCTCCTTTCCCAGCACCTTCTGCAAAGTGGGAGGTGCTTGAGGGGCGAAAGGAGAAGTTAATTGGTGGGGCTGCCAGTGGGTGCTCAGTGCCCATTACTTTTTCCCATGGGTGTTCTAGCTTTGAAGCACCCAGCGAGTTGGTTCCTATAGACTGAAGGGTCCATTTACTTGAGAGAAATAAATAGGTTAGTTGCTGCCTTTGCGTTACAGCTTATAAGTTATATCCATCTGCAGTGAATTGAACCTAGCAAGGGACATAAAAGGCAATAAAAAGAGGTTCTATGACTGCATTAGGAGAAAGAGAAAGACAAAGGATTGTGTAGGTCCGCTACTGGAGAAGAACAGCTATAAACAGATGAGATCAAGAAACCTTAGGTGCTTTATGCCTGTTGCGCTTGAGGCTTCATTAAAGAGTTTAATTGTGACCAGATACCTAACAAAATTAATATTAATGACAAGAGGAGGGAACAACAAGAAGCCAACACAGAAAAATGGCAGATTAAAGAATATTTAGATAAAATAGATATATTAAAATTGTCAATACTTGATTAAATTCAAGGGTACGTAAGGAACTAATGGAAGCAATCTCAGAACTGTTAGGAATTATCTTTGACTATTCATAGAGGATGGGTGAGGACCCAGAAGATTGGAGAAAGGTAAAAATAGTACCTGTCTTTAAAAAGGGGAAAAAAAGGATAAGAGGAACTATACACCACTCAGACATTGTTATTGGAAAGATATTGGAACAAATTATTAAATAATCCAATATAAATCATGCCAAAGCAACCTAATTTTCCTTTTTTGACAGGGTTACTGGCCTAGCAAGTGATGGAACCTATAGACGTGCTATATCTTGAATTAAGTAAGGCTTTTGAGACAATCCCAAGTAACTGTCTCATAAACAAACAAGTGAAATATGGTCTAAATGAAATTACTATAGGGTGGGTACACAATTGGTTGAAATATATTCAAAGGCTATGTCTATTCTTAGAGCTGGGCAGGTATGATTGCCAGCTCATGAGACAGACCTGCACTAGCTTTGCTCAAACTAGCACACTAAAAAGAGTTGTGTAGCAAGGCAATAGTAAATGGTGTCACGGGCTAGTCACCTCTAATACATATCACTAGAGTCCAGGCAGATTTGTAACTGGGGAGACTCACCCATACCACCATGCTGCTGCCCATGTCACTGCAGCTACACTACTATGTTTAGCATGCTAGCTCCAGCAGAGCTAGCATAGGTATGCCTTTGAAAGTTAGGAATCTCACCTCCAGCACCAAGAGTAGATGTACCCAAAGTGTGGTTGTCAATGATTTGTGATCAGACTGAGAGGATGTCTGTAATGAGATTCCACAGGAGACTGTCCTGGGGCAGTACCATTCAATATTTTCAATAGTTACTTGGATAATGCAGTGGAGGGTATGCTTATAAAATGTGTTGAGGGCACCAACTTAGAAGGGGTTGCTAGGACTTTGGAGGACAGGTTTAGAATTCAAAATAACCTTAAGAAATTGGAGAATCTGACCAAAATCAACATGCTTAAATAAAAATAAGTGCAAAGTACTTCACTTAGAAAGGAAGAATCAAATGCACCACTAGGAAATGGGGAATAATTGGCTTGGTGGTAGTATTCCTGAAAAGGATCAGGGGTTATATTAGATCACAAGTTGAATATGAGCCAACAATATGATTCAGTTGTGTAAAAGGCTAATATGTCGAGAGGCATTAAAAGCAGTACCATACATAAAATGTGAGATAATTGTCCCACTGTATTCAGCACTGGTGAGGCTTTTGTGAGGAGTTTTGTGTCCCGTTCTGAGTGCCACACTCTGGAAAGGATATGGACAAATTGGAGACAGTCCAGAAGGGAGCTACAGAAATGATAAAAGATTTAGAAAGCTGACCTATGAGGAAGGGTTAACAAAAAAACTGGACATGGTTAGTCGTGAGAAAAGAAGACTGAATGGGGACCTGATAAGTCTCCAAATATGTTAACAGATGTTATAAAGAGGACTGTGATCAATTGTTCTCTATGTTCACTGACAATAAGACAAGAAATAGATTAATCTGCAACAAAGGAGATTTAGATGAGATATTAGGGAACGTTTTCTAACTATAGAATAGTTAAGCATTGGAACTGAAGTTGTGGAATCTCCATCATTGGAAGATTTTAAGGGCAGATAAGACAAACACTTCTTGGATAGTCTAACTGAGACAAAAGACAGGACTATGCAGTGTCTGGATCTGTGCAAGTTTTTTCATATGGTTGGATAGTCTAGTTATACTTCATTCTGCCTCAGCACAGGAGTCTGGAATAGACCACCTGTTAAGGTCCCGTCTAGTCTTACATCTTTATGATTTCATGCTCAGATGTGTGATATGCAAATGAACAATACTACTCTCTGTTTCATGAAAGATTTTCTGTATTTTCTGCTATATCACTTTTGTTTCTCTTTTTAAAAGATCCCATGTACCACACATTGAGAACCAAGACGTCAAAAGGTTGAAGGGTGGACTTTTTACCCAACTAATATATATTGGATGCTGAACTGCACATCAGCATCTTCAAAAGAAGTAAGTAGTTTGAAGCAGGCAGTGAAAATTCATCAGATTTTCATGACCAATTAGCTTATCTGCTATTTATTATCTGTATGTTTATTTGTAATGCAAATCTTCAAAAAGTACGCTATATTAGACATCTGGCTAATTTTTGTTTACATAATTCTTTCCCAAATACTATCATGATGAGTGCCATACCTAGACAGATAGACTTATAATTCTATTCTGGACCATGTACTAGCACATGTTCTTTAGGGAATGGGAGGGTTTATTATCTGTATGTTTATTTGTAATGCAAATCTTCAAAAAGTACGCTATATTAGACATCTGGCTAATTTTTGTTTACATAATTCTTTCCCAAATACTATCATGATGAGTGCCATACCTAGATGGATAGACTTATAATTCTATTCTGGACCATGTACTAGCACGTGTTCTTTAGGGAATATTCCTGTATTGGTCAGAATGAATCTAGTGACCTATCGACAAGATAAACAAAAGATCTTTTCCACTTCTGACTTCAAGGACTGGTGCTAATTTTCTGAAATGGTGGCCATCTACCCCTCCATCTGAATTTAATGGGAGCTTTAAGTTCTGACAACTAGGCTCTAGATTTAGAGAGGGAAGTTTGAGCTGTGCATTCTCTCAGCTCTTAGACACATAAATGTTCCTTCCCTGGAGGTCATTAGCATGTAAGAATTTTTATATATAGTTATAGTTTCTTCAACATGATATAACGCTTTATAAATTAAATAATCCCAATTATAATTATTTAAAACTTTCAGGTCTTCCTTACACATCTTAAAGAATCTGACAAGGGCACCTAAAAAATGTTGAAGATCAGCTCCATTATATTGCATGTCACATAAATATTTACAATAATCCAGTTTTTTTGTGGATTGTGGACTGGAGATTAATGCCATACACCCAGAGCAGCATATTCAAAAGCACATCATCTTGTTGTTCTGAAAGGGACATGAGTTGCTAGAAAACATTTTGAAAAGTTTTTATTGCTGTTATTCCCCTACATTAATAAGACAGAAAATGTTTCAAACTAAATCACTTTTGAATAACTATACTGTTTTTTAATTTTTGCTATTTTACTCTGCCTAGGTAGTGGAACCCAATAATCAGTTTCACTTCCTGTTTAGTTCTCTAGTTGTAGCATTTAGACACTTCCATTGTAAATGAATATGTGTTCACATAATGGTAAGAGAATGTTTAAATTTAAGCGTGAAAAAATTCACTATTAAAAAAAGAATGGAAACCTCTTTAACCTTGTAAGACCCTTTTCTTTAAAATCCATTAACTCTTCAGTTAAGGCCTAAATTATTGGCAGTTTCCCTCTATCCAAGCCTGGCATCATTGTAAGGCTGAACTTGTTGGTTTAATTCAGTGATATTTCATTGGTACAACAAGCGTTGTCAAAGTTTGAGAGGCAGAACCCCCTGCTTTGTGTCAGATTTAGGTACATTCTGCCTAAAATCAGGTTTCCCACTATGTTTAGTGATTTTATTCTATTGTGCCATATTGTCATTGTTGTCCATTTCTTGTTCAGTGGCAAGTTATACATGATGTAGTAACTTTTTCTTTCTCAAGCTGATTGACTGTCCTTTTCATGAGTTTGCTCTGCAATTGATAGAATAGAATATTTCTAAATTGTTTGAAAAGTATGAAGGACTTTCTGTTATAGCTGTCTGGTGGATGGACAGCACAGCCTGTGAGAGAATCCCCCTGAAACTATTCAGATTTATGCTGCATTCAATATGCGGCTTGCTTCAATGATTTCCTTGGGTTGGAAATGAGAAAATTCTGGTGGTTGGATCTAGGTGATCTCTAATAAATCAGGATCAGGAAACCTGAGTGAGGGTGTTTTAGTTCCAATGGAAACAAAGAGGAGAGAGGTTCAATCTCTAGGTCATCTGTACAAATACCTGGAGGTTGGAGGGAGTCAGGGAGGGAGAAGGAATAAAAGGCCATGTTCTAGCTCTGCTCCAGCAAGTTCACAAGGACCCTGATTCAGCAGAACTCATAGGCACTTACTTTACTCTAAGCATAAGAGTAGTCCTGACTTCCCTGGAACTATGCTGAAAGCAGCACATGTGCTTATGTGTTTTGCTGAATTAGGACTGAGGTCCGGGGCCCAGCAGCACAGATGTGCCCCTTTTGACTAGCTCTTTCTAGCACCGCACTGTGCAATGGGCCCTCCTCTCTACACTGGAAGACATTACGAAATCCTGACCCTGACAGAGTGCAGATGCATTATTGGGATGCCCTCAGGTCATGGGAGGGCTAATAGTCACATTCCTGGCTGTGATGGCGAAAGATTTACGCTGGGTGCTCACTCGCCTCGCCCTGCACCAGGCTGGCTCCCTCTCTCACCAGCCCCCTTGGCTTTAATTGTTGTGTTAATGGCCCTTTTATTTGAAGCAGATCCCCTGGCTTACAGAGGAGAATGTCATTATGTCGTATTTTAGATGTATTTACATTCTCCTTGCCACAGGGATAACATTCTAATTATTTTCTATAGCTGACAGCACTAGCGTCTGCTGGTATTATAGACCCCCTTAGACCTGATTACATGGTCTGTTTTTCTTCAAATCACCCACAAATGACACTGTGGAGCAGGTTTATTATCAATTGGCGTACCTTTGCTTAGTGCATCCCGCTCCTGAAACAAATGTACTGAAAAGATAATACATGTTTAGAGCTTGTGTCTTTGCCTGCACGAAGGCAGATGAGCTTAGAAAGGTTAAGCCAACAGTTAACCTCCTCTGATTCTTAAACCTTCACTGCACTCCCCTACAGAGACAGGCGCTCACAGGCAGTAGAGAACCATTTTGCCTCACATTGCTCATGCAAACAGTATCCCAGCTGATGGGCTGCTGTAACTTAGACGGGTAATGAGTTAAATAATAAATAACAGCAGAGGGATGAGACAAGTTAAGGTGTTAAAGAAAGGGGGAAAGAGGATGGTTTCTGTTCTATTTTGCAGTGAGATAAGGGGATGTATAGAGCATGTCCTATGTGGTAGGGGCTGCAAGTTGGGAAGGATTTTCCATCAGTAATGGGCAGGCCATATGGAAGGAAAGAAGGAAGGGAGAGAAGAGATGGAATAAGTCTCTGGACAGTTAGAAGTGTAATTTTGTACCAAATTCTGAAATGAATGGGGAGCTAGCATAGTTATTTGAGGGCAAGCATGATGGAGTTTCACTGCTGTGTCCATTGGAGACGGTGAGTAGAGGAGATATTGTGCATGGCTACTGCCTGGAGAGCAGGGACTCCACAGAGAAGAGTTATGACTATTGAGGTGATGGAGCGGGGGCTTGACTAAGGAGATCAACACACAGGGTGGTGTTGAGACTGTGCCAAGGTGTAGGAGTAGGTAGATTTCTGAACATCAGGGAGGAGACGGGGCTACAGTCAAGGATAATGCATAAGTTATGGTCAGTGGGGGCAAGAAGACAAGCTGGTTGAGGAGGGTAATAGAAAAGAACAATTTACTCAGCAAATTTCACCTTTTTTTGGTTTTTGAAATGTTCCTGGCCAGGCTGAAAGAGAGTCAGAATTGTTCAACTAAATGTTCGCTGCTGTTGGTGTTTCTTTCATTTTTTTATTCTATAACTGGGTTTTGTAAGTCTTTGTTTCTGTTCTGTGACTAGATTAGCAGGCTATATCTATACTAGATGGGCCCACTTAGGGTTGCCAGGTGTCCGGTATTCACCCGGACAGTCCGATATTTTCACCTCCTGTCCGGTAAAAAAATTCAGAGAATACCGGACACCTAAGATGTCCAGTATTTTCTGATTTTTTTTTCCCTGGCCAGGAGGTGAAAATGCCGGGCACCTGGCAACCCTACAAACACTCAGCACCCGGCCTCCCCCACCTCCGAACCGCCCCGGCCCCCAACCCCCCAGTTCCCCGACCCCAGCCCCCCACGCTTACCTGGTTCCACAAGGCTGCCAGCACAAAATGGCTGCCGACCAAGAGGAAGCAATGCTTCCCCTGGGTCTTAGTGCTCAACCTTTCCCCTGTTCCTATCCCTGCACTCACTCTTAAAGGGGACATGCTGTTTTAATGCTGTTTTATTATAATTTTTTTTTTCCTTAATAAGTCTTGGAGTCCTTTTTTTTTTTTTTTTTTTTTTGCCTCAACAGCTTTGGTCCCCCCCCCCCTTTTTTTCCCTTCAACAGAATTTTTTCCTGGTTTTTTTTGGGGGGGAGGGGTTGGCATTTTTGTTTCAACCATCTGGCAACCCTACCACCAATGGGGGGACAAAGGGGGCAACTTCCCCGGAGCCCAGCAATTCAAAAGGACCCAGGGCTCCTGGCCACTGGCGCGACTACTACAGTAGCAGTGTCATCATCCCAGCCCTTTCAATCACTGCTGGAATGCCATACAATGCACTTCAGTCAGCTCTGTGGGCTGCCTGGGGAGGTGGGAGTGTGGCATGGTGCACTCCAGGCAGTGCTGTGGGCTGGGAAGGGCGTGCCATGGTCTGGGAAGCATTAGGGGCTGGTTGCCACATCTCCATCCCTTCTGCCTAAGGTCCCACCCCTTCTGGGAGCATAAAGCCCCCGCCTTGTCCAGGAACCTGGCAAGGTTGTTGGATCCTTGACACTAGAGCTTATATTGGCAGAACTTATGTTGCTCAGGGGGGATGAATAAGCCACCCCCCTGAGTAGCATAAGATACACCAACATAAGTGCTGGTGTGGCCAGCACTATATGGATGGGATCCCTTCTCCTGTTGACATAGCTTCTGCCATTCATGGGTGCTAGAATAGTTAAAAAGTTGGGAGACCTCTTCCATCAGCTTAGAATGGCGACATTCAAGAGCTTGTAGCTGTGTCTCTGCAAACAGGTTTCTAATGTGAACACTTCCCTGAGGTCAGTCTGAAATTTGCTTTCCATGTTTATTCAAAGTGCAAATGTGAAATGCACATTCCATGAGCACTCATACTAGTAAAACCCAATCATGTAAATTCTTGTGCACAATTAACTCAAGAATTCATCTGTATATTCATGGAATTTTTTTTTCTTACAGTTCTAGAGATGATGAGTATTTTATATTTATGGTATAATAGGCATGCATAGCATTTTGCAGGCAATTATAAAGGCAAGGTCACTGCCCCATGGAAAATACAATCGAAATTAGACCAAAACACAACGAAAGCAATGGCAGACTCTGGGCATGAAGCGAGAAGAAATTTTATTAAATAGGTGGTTGCTACACCCTGAGAAGTCTGGTTTACAAGGGAGGATAGTCAGATCAGATAAATTGTTTTTTCATATTTTTTTGTGTCACTTGTTCATATACTATTTAACTCTGTGTCTTTGGTAGCCTTGGGGATGCTGCTCTTGTCCCAGTGAGCCATGTGTGGGCATAGAGGTACATAGCGTCTTCCCGCTTGTGTAGGTAATGCACATTTGCAGGAGGGCGAGAGGACGGGAGGGGACAAGCTGGTGATGTGATGAACAAAGGAACAAGGTGATATTTCAGTGGAAGAGGAAGATAAAGGGTATTTAATAATCCTTAATAATAACTCTTTGTATTTAGACTGAGTAAAAAGATCAGAATAGGAATATCTACTACCCAAATTAGCCTTGATTAAGTCAGACAAGCTGAGTGAGGTAATATCTTTTATTGAGCCAAGCTTTCAAGCTACACAGGCCTGAAGAAAATCTCTGTGTAGCTTGAAAGCTTTTCTTTTTTTACCCACTGTTGGTCTAATAAAATATATTGATTCACCCACTGTATCTCTCTGATGTTTTGAGACAAACACTGCAAGAAACAACTGATGATGAGTTGGGTGGAAACAATTTTCCACTAATTTTCATTTGCATCTGAAAACGACATTTCACATTACCATATCCAGTCTTTCATGTTCACTATCTGTGAATGGTTGGCTCTAGAATTTTATTAGGGTGTACACTAGGGAAAGGCGAATATTTTACTCCAATGGTTATAGATTGGCCTAAAGTGAATTTTAAGCTGTATATTCAGTGGGAAATTAGTAATTAATGCTATGTTTGCTAGTTACAGAAGTCATGTGATTTTGTTTCTGTTCCAAAAGAGAACATACTGCAAATAATTACAAGGTCTTGTTCAAAAACACTCTTCAAAGCTCAAGTTATTCAGGGAAGAAATTTGTAAATAATTTTGAATAATGAATAAATTCCAGAATGTTGTGACCTGTTCATGGGCAATCAGCAAATAGGTGATTTTTAAAGAGAAAAATCTGTTCACTTGTTTTTATTTACTCACCTCTAATTGCAAATTGTGTTTGACAGAGGGTAGGTCTACACTGCACGCTTATTTTGAAATAAGCTATTCCAGAATAGTTATTCCAAAATAGTTTATTTCAAAATAACACATCTACACTCCGGGAAGCCCCAACATTAGTCCGAGGCAGGCTTCCCTAATGTAGACATGGTTAGAGCCCCAGGAGGCACTGGTGAGGAATAACTTAGAAGGGCCCTGGTGAGGGGCTATTTCGACATAGCAGCAGTGGAGCATCTACACACGCCTTTTTTCAAAATAGCTATTTCTGAGTAGGCATTATTCCTCAGAGAATGAGGTTTACAGATTTCAGAATAAGCCGTCCGTTATTGCAAAATTATTTTAAAATAACGGAATGGCTGAGCAGATGCTCACGTTGTTATTTTGAAATAATTCTAGTTATCTCAAAATAACGGTGCAGTGCAGATGCACCCAGACTGTGTTAGTGCCAGTGATAAGAGAATCTCAAAAATGTGTAGGATGGTTCATTTTCAAAACTCAGACATTTCAGTGCTGATCTGTATGATAATAGGAATAATACTATACATTTCTGTAGTGCTTTTCACTGACGAGTGATTCACAAACACAGCACTAGTAAGTTGCAGCCAGCTCTGGAATGGCCCCTCCATAGCACAACTGTCAGGAGGGAAATTTTGCCAAAGAGAATGGCAACAAAGAGCTCCATGGAATCCTTCATGTGTGAACAGAGCAGTCAGTCTCATCTGACAGACCTCCACCCAATAAGGTCTTGTCTACTTTAGGAAAATTCAGATCCATGAATCATCACTAATGCAGCTCCATTTAGTGACACAGTAGAAGCTCTAGTGTAGACAGAGCTCAGAGGGACTTTACCAGCATGTCATCTAACTGACTTCAGATCCCTGTTTCTACTACAGTGTCCAACATTGCTACCTCTGTGGGTTAAGGGAGATGCACTGTTGGAAAACTGTATGTCCCAATTTTCCTAATGTCAATGCAGCCTAAATTGCACTGAGCTCACTTTATCTACATTGAAAGGCTGAGTCAACCCTGTTGGGATTTGAACCTGTGGTTCCAGGGAGTCTGGGTATTTCAAACCTAAGGCTGAGTCCACTAATCATCCCCTTATCTAAACTGCCTAACAGATGAGTCTGCCAAATTGAGCTGGAAATCTCACACAAATATGCCTCCCCATCCCTCCGCCATCCCCTCCTCCCAAAGCATTTGCACTCTTGATGCCAAGAGAGCCCTAAGAGCAAGGGATGAAACAATCATAGTTTAAAGAAGTTGTCACACAAACTCAAGTTGGTTCCAAGCTTTGGTTGAAAGTTCAGTCCTTTCTTTTTTTGATTCAAACTGGCTCACTCAGTCCTAACTGACATCTTTTAGAAGGTTGCATGGTAGGGCTCTGACGCTGAGCTATCACACTGAGATGCCAAAAATTTTTTTCTTGTGTCACTGGCCTAGAAAAGCCCAGTCTCCAGAAACTCTTGCTGGACTATTCGGAGCAGCAAGGGCTGCTGGGTTTCCTGACACCAAGAAATTCTCTCATCTCCCAAAATCCCATCCCCTGAGCATGGGCAGAAGTAGTAGTTCAGGTTCAAGTTTGCCAAACAGTGTGACCAATCGCAAGAGACAAAGACAAACCACTCCATATTCCTCCCCCCAGTCAGGCACTGAAAGCATCTTATAAAAGTTCCAAATGCACCCAGTACAAACAATTCTGGGTTTTTTATCATATTTTCATTAGTTTCTCTTATCTGTATGGAAGTCGCTCTTTAAATATCATAAACAAACAACAAAACCCATGACTTTGGGATAACCCATAGCTTAGTGCCACAGTCAAATATTGTGGTACAATATGGAAGATATGGAAAGTGGATAGATTATATTATTTTTTATGAATTATATATGCCAATTTGGCTTCTTTTAGAACATCCATGAGCAGATGCATAAATTCCTTACTTGAAATGAGGCTATATCTACACTACAGCAGAAAGTCAATGTAAACTGTGCAACTCCAGCTATGTGAATAACCTAGCTGGCGTTGAGGTAACTTAAACTGAGTTACTGCTGGGGGTTGATGGGAGAAACTCTCCCATTGACTTCCCTTTCTTTTTTCAGCCAGGGTAGAGCATGGATCCAGGCTGTAGTGTAGATGTAGTCTGATTCAGTGAATCTCTGTTGGAGCCCTTTTGATTATCTAAGCCAGGGGAGGTCTTCAATGACTTCTACCCATTGTGCTCCTGCAGCTTTACGGCAGATTAGAGCCCCAGGAGATTCTTGTCATTGGGACTATCTTCTTTGAGACCAAAGACATTAGATGAATCATGGTCTCAGAAACATAAGAAGTTGGCATCAGACTCCTTGAAGACAAGAATGCGGCATTCCTCCCCAAAGGGTGTTCCAATATTGAGAGCAGAGTGCATCCTGTCCTTTGGCTATCTGTTCCCTGAGGGTATGTCTACACTGCCAAGTTAATTCGAAATAACAGCCATTATTTCAAATTAACTTTAATAGAGTCTATACATGCAAACCACTATTTTGAAATTAATTCGAAATAGCGGAGCGCTTAATTCGAATTTGGTAAACCTCATTCTACGAGGAGTAACGCCAAATTCGAAATAGCTATTACAAATTAAGTGCTGTGTAGACATTTAATTCGAAATAGGGGGCCTCCAGCCCTTCCCAGGGAGCCCTGGTGGCCACTCTGGGCACAACCAGGAAAACTTACTCTCCTCTCCCCCAGCCCCGGAGACATTAAAGGGGTAGACCCTGGCCACAGTGCCTGTGCCAGCTCCAAGCCTGCCAGCCCAGAGCCAGCAGTGGCCACTGGGGCCCCTGACCCAGTGGCCCCAAAACATGAGCCAGCAAGCCACTGGCAGCCAGACCTCCACCGCTCCCCAGGAGCAGTCTGCCAGCTCCCAGGAGCCTGACAGGAGCTGGAGAAGGCGGGTGCAGGGTGGAGATCATGGATCTTATTCAGGTTTGGGGGGGATGCCCCCAAGGTCCATGATCTCCGCACTAGACGGAGGAACGCGGCCATCTATGGCAGGATAGCTGCCAGCCTGGCCACCAAAGGCCACATGCGAACCCAGGAGCAGGTTTGCATGAAAAGCAAGTTGGTCCGGCGAGACCCCCAACCCTGGGCCCTGAGCTTCCCCTCCCCCTTCTTCCCCTTGCTTCCCCTTCCAGCTCCCTCCTCCCAGGTTTCCCCCTCCCCTTTCCCACCCTCTCTCTTCCCCTCTCCCACCTTCTTTTCCCAGTCTCCCCAGAGGTTCATCCCCCCCCCCCAGTTTTGTTCAATAAACCCAGTTTCTATTTTTGAACATACGTGTCTTTTGTTTGACATCAGGAAGGGGGGGCTAGGGAGGGGTAAGTGGAAGGATATGAGGGAGGAATGGGGCACGAGCCCCCCGTGGGGAGGACCGGGGAGGCTCTTAGGGCTCCTCAGGGTGGATGCTCTCCCGCAGGGCCTCCTGGATCCTGACAGCCCCCCGATGGACCTCCCGGATGGCAGCCTGCAGCAAGTGCAGCTGGGCTGATGGCAACGACCCCACGAGATGCACCGGCGTGCCCAGGGGCAGCTCTGGCTCCATGTGGCCGAGTGCTGTGGTGTCCCGAGTGCGGGCACTCAGGGCACTCCAAGACAGGACTGCTTTGCTGTCCTTCATCGAGGTAGAAAAGCAAGCGGGGAACCCTGAGAACTGTCTGTCCGGGTGGGGGTAGGGTCCCTTTAAGCATGGAGCTCAGTTAGCCTCAGGCAGCAGCCCCACACACTAAGTCCTAACCTGATGCCCAGCCAGCACTGGTTCCAGCCAGCCTTAACTTCAGTTCAGGGTCCACTCAGTGTGGACGCACTATTTTGAAATAGCAAAACGCTATTTCAAAATAGTTTTTGTGTGTAGATGCGTTAATTCGAATTAGCTTAATTTGAATTAACTATTTTGAATTAAGTTAATTCGAAATAGTGCTGTAGCGTAGACATACTCTGAGAGATCTGAGTCATTAATTCCAGAGCCTTCCCAAGAGCCACTGAAACTAGCTACTTCATCAGCTGCGGCTGATCAGACAGTTCTGGTCATGGCAGGGCAACCAACAATAGATCAGTGTCCAAAATGCCAGAGGGCTACACAGCAGCTCAAGACCTTTTTTCCTGCCAGTACTACCATTGACATTGATTCAGGGTGAAGGCTCGCTGGTGGACTCATTGACTATAGATTTAAAACTAATAAGCTCATTGACTCATTGTTTAAAACTAATAAGCAAAAGTTCTTCTTCACACAGTGCATAGTCAACCTGTGGAACTCCTTGCCAGAGGAGGCTGTGAAGGCTAGAACTATAACAGAGTTTAAAGAGAAGCTAGATAAATTCATGGAGGTTAGGTCCATAAAAGGCTATTAGCCAGGGGGTAGGAATGGTGCCCCGGCCTCTGTTTGCACAAATCACTTGATCATTGTCTTCAGTCCACCCCCTCCGGGGCACCTGGCGCAGGCCACTGTCGGCAGACAGGCTACTGAGCTAGATGGACCTTTGGTCTGACCCAGTACAGCAGTTCTTATGTTCTTATGTAGATGGGTGCCACTCTCTTCAGTCTTATTCAGTCTGGTACCCACCCCCTGGCCCAGGGTACCAACAGGCAGGAGTCCAGGACTTTTTCCAGGTCCCATTCACATATTTATCGATGTGCACCTGATAGGAATAGAGCCAGAGTTTGGGTCTCTTGGGTCAGATATAAATAGCACCTAGTATCTTCTCAAAAGCAGTATTGGATGCTCTGCGGGATGCTTCCAGCATTCAGATCAACATTGCCTCTGTCTACCTCATGGAAGCAGATCCCCTAAGAGACAGCCTTTCTCCAGCCAGTACCAAGAGGCCTGTCTCAATTGGTACCAAGCAACCTGTGGACTTACAATTACAGGAGTTGCCTCAATCCGCTTGGGAGCTGCAGCCTACTCTGGCACCACAGGACCAACGTTGGGATTCTCTCTTGCCTTCCCTTCCTGGAGCCTCCTCGTCACATGATGTGGTCCTGGCACCAGAGGCATCCTTCCTAGCACCAGCTGATTTTAAGGAAACAAATGCACATCAGGAAAATGACTACTTCTCTTAGTATACAGATGGAGCTAGAGGAGAAAAATATCCACAAATTGATTGTTATATTTAGTATTGTAGCTATATCAGTCCCAGGATATTAGCCAGACAAGGGGAGTGAGGTAATATCTTTCTTGGCTCAGCTTCTGTTGGTGAGACAGACAAGCTTTCAGGCTGCACAGAGCTGAAGAAGAGCCTGTCTCTCTTATGAACAGAAGTTGGTCCAATAAAATACATTATCTCGCCTACCTTGTTCTGCAAACTGATTGATGTTTCACATGTGGCTACAGCAGGTGAGGCATTCCTGCTTATAAATGATGTCATTATGCAACCTATTAAAGCAGTGTAGCAAGGCCCTCTCTCATTTCTCTGGTGGCCAAATGAATGGAATACATATGCTAGGCTCTGTCCCAGAGATTTGAGCAGATTTATTTACATTCTATGCCAAGCTCACTAGTTATGGCCGTGGTGAACAAAAGGAGTTGTCAGGCTTGTCTGAAGCTACTCCCAGACAAAAAGGTGACTAGAAGCTTGATCTCTCCAGGAGAAAGATTTTAGTTTATGGCAAGTTTACAACTCACTGCCACTCACCAGGACTTATTGTCCAGATACAATTATTCTAACTGGTAGGCAATCTCTTGGTTTACAAATAAACTGCTGGAAAGCTCTAGAGAACAGTTCCAGTCCCTTGTTGCAGAAGGTTGCCTGGTTTCTCTATCAGCTCTGCAGGCTTCCTTGGAAACTGCGACTTCTGCTACAGCATGGGCTATGCATCATTCCTTCTGGGTGCAGTCCTCAGTCTCAGACTCTTTCTTATTTTTGTGGGACAAGGATCTGCTATATACATCTCCACCTCTACCCCGGATTCCCAAGGCCATTCTGAAACAAGACTGATGCAGATGGTATTTGGAGTGCTCGTGTGTCCAAGGCTGTGATATTCCGATTTATCCACCCAAGAACCCCTGCTCTTGCTGTTAATCAGAGACTTTGTCACTCAGAACAAAGGGTGGGAGTTGCACCAGAATCCATTGACTCTCAAAATGGATCACCATTTGCATCGCTATGTGTTATGGTGTCAAGGGTGTAACAGCACCACCTGAGAAGCTGACAGCACACTCAGCCTCTGCAGCATTTGTGTCCCCATTGTAGATATCTGCTGGACAGCAGCATAATCTATACAAACATGCACAGACATTATACACTGCCTGTTACATCAAGGAAAGATGCAAATGTAGGAAGAGCTGTCCTGCAGTCCCTCTTCCAGAGCCGGCCTACAACATTTTGGCACCTGAGGTGGGAAGCTCAAATGACGTCCCCATGCCCCCTTGCTTGGGGCAAAACTTTGAAAGATCTTAATTCTCTGGGTCCCAGTGGCACCCTCCCCCCAAGTCTTGCACCTGAGGCGACCGCCTCAGTTCGCCTCATGGTAAGGCCAGCCCTGCCCTCTTTCCATGAGACACCCAACCCTACTGCTTTGAATAACAGCTTGGGAGCCACCTAGAGTATAATGGACGTACACAAGCACTGGAAGAAGAAAAAAATGGTTACTTGCCATCTCCTACCTATTCTTCAAAATAGGTTGCATCCATTAAGCAATCCACCCTCATTCCCAAACACAGTGGGATCTACTGGCTTTCCAATGTGAGAGGCAAGGCAGCTACACCCTTTATACACTCCACTCAGAGCCCAAGGAGTTAATGTAGGAGTAGGGTGAGGGGGGTGCCCTTCTTCCCCACGGGTACCACTAGTGAAAACTCTGTGACACTGGTGCACAGGACACATATACACCTACTCGTAATGAATATATATATACAACATGTTACAATTACAAAAAAGGTGAGTGACTGTTTCGTTGCTCAGATAGGTTGCATATCCCTCATCAGGATGACACTTGCATACATAAACATCACTTTCAACAAATTCTTGTGCCTGCAACTCTGAAATTCACTTTCCAGAAACTTTAATCTTTGGAAAGGCCCAGACACTTGGATGCTTGTGAAAGAGAAACACAGAAAGGATACAAAATGAAGCAACAGTGAATCCATGTAAAAAAGTGGAGCGAATATTAGTGGACATTTCCCTCCGCCATTCTCCCACCTCTTCTGGAAACTCCAGAGGCATCTTGCATTGCAAATGACCTTCCTCTCTTCTAACTGCCCCCTCTCCTCTATGCTTTTCATTCTGAAGAAGGAGCATTGCCCTGGGCATGTTGTCTTCCAATCAGATACAAACTACAGCTTTTACAGCTTCTGCCTGCATTATATGAACTTCTGTGCCATAATTATTGGCCTGCTGTAAAACACTTTTCCTTTCTTTGAAAAATTAAATTCTAAACTGGCATTGTCTGTTTCATCATCCCTCCTTGAGGCATACATCTTCTGTGAGGCCTTCCAACAAATGTTCCAGTGCAGAAGTTAAAATCATAAATATAATTAATTAATTTCAAACAGTAATTAAAAATCTGAGCAACCAACAAGAAACATGTGAATCTAATCAACTCAAAGATCTTCTCTCTGTGGGAATAAATCCCATTCTCCAAGAGTAGTTCTTTCCTCCTTTTGTTTAGTGATGTGTTTCTCCCACCCTTCCATATCCCTATCCACCCTGGTCTGTTGTAGTTTTTGTGTTGTGTTCTTGATCTAATTTAGATTGTAAGCTCCAAGGGGCAGGGATCTTGTCTTCACATTTGCCTGTGAAATGCCATGCACACCTATTGTACTATAGAAATGATAACCATTTATATAGAATTGATTGCATAGCATGCTCTGGATCTGGACTTCCCCAGAGTTTTAGGGGTAGTGGGTGGTTGGGTCTGAGCTTTTGGTTTGATTCCATTTTTAGTTGTTTATATAATGCCTATACCTAACCTAATCTAAGGTCCAAACCTGCAGAATTCAAAGTGTTCACAACTCCTATTAAATTCAGTGGGATACAAGGCACTCAGCACCTTGCAGAATCAACTATCCCATAATGTAGAAATGTACTAGTGTCCTCCCTCAGTGGAGCTTTCCAGCTGCAATAGTAGGATTCAAATTATGCATTTAATAGAGTTTTAACTAGAGAGTTATCAATTTCAAATAAATACAAAATAATGTCTTAGAAATACATTTAAATGGGGAGGAGGAAACTAGTTCTATAGCATAGTTTAGTACATGCTAAACATATCATTCATATATATATATATAATCATGTATAATAGTTGTTGATTAACACCCAATAACGGATGTAGAAAGGGAGAACAGAAGCCCTAGGCTGATTTCTTAAGCCAGTGGACTCTTAGGAATAACCACATTTTGCCACTGTTCTTGGCCAGATGTGGCATCACTCACAAATGGTCAGCTCTTGGGCGGCTGCCGTGATCCACACCCTGTGGTCATTTAGGCAGCAAAGGCAGTGGGATGATTTACCCGGTGGTGGCGTCTGTCGCCATACTCTGCTCTCAGGCCTCTCCCATCCTTTGAAGATTCCCCATTGTTTGGGCTATTAACATACTTTCTGGGTGGATGTTTATCTTCACTTGAAACTTTTACAGCAGGCGCACAGTGAAAGAAAACCCAGAGAAGCTCTTTCTAAGCAAGCAGCAGCAGAATCCTTCAGCGAGCATAATGCAACCCAGCCAGCGCTCTCTCCTTTATTTCATCAGCCTCTAATACCTAACAGTTCTGTAAGTAAACATTTATAGATCAAATCAAAAGCCTGCAAAAGGAAGCACTCTGGATAGATTAGAAGCTAAACTGATCTAAATTAGAAGAGATGCAGAGATAACCTTGCCAGTCTAAAAAGCATATACTATCGGTTGCATGCAGATAATTAAATGAATGAGCCCTTTTCTATTGAACAACTGATGTGCGATTGATAAACTTAATTAATAATTAACTTTTTAATTAAATATCAATTTAAAACAAGTGTGGTAATATGTCGTTTGCATTTCATTTTGCTGCTTTTTCTTCATTTAAAGGGCCACCATTAGGGTTACAGGTATCTGTTTAAGATGCTGCTGTGCACCACAGAGGGAATAAACATGTCCGCTGGATGCTTGTCAGTGACAAGAGAGTGATAAACAAGAGCAACCCAAGACAAAGCTGACATCCATCTTCAAAGATGCAATGGAAGCTGCGATTAACGAGAATGTTCCTGACCAGTAACTTTTCTCTCAGTGAAGGTCTCAATGTATGTCTGTGTGGACTTCCTTTGGTATTAAAGAGGGGCTGCAGAGCACACACAAGGGCTGCCACCCCAAAGCTTTCAGTCTTGGCAGACACTCTAATTGCAGCTTCATGAATGAAGAATGAGTCAGTCTGACTCTGCTCAGATTCTCACTTCAGAGCTTGGCCTAGGTGAGGAGTGGAAGCGCTGGGAGTGATTCTCTTGTTTTGAGCATAAGATTTACTAAGAAAATAAGGAAACTCGTCTTTATATTTGTGATTGTCTTCTCCCCACAGTGTATCAGTATTATTCCTGATAATGCTAATGGGGATAATTGGCTTTCCTCAATTAGCTCCTATTAATGGTGGCTGTTCTCCCCTTAATGCATCTATAACTTGCTTTGTGAGTGTAAATCACATTAGTCTTAACAGCAATCTTTTCTACCCTCAATTTACACATACAAGTCCTATGAACAAAACTGGTGGATCTCATCTCCATTTCAAAATCACAGATAAAGTCAATTGACTTCTTTCCAATGGTGTTTGCAGACATTCATTTCAGTGTTGCACTGCCATTCTATTAACCATGTTTGTGTCCCCTAGCTAGGCAAGAGCTTCACATAAAAAGTGTACTTTTTATTCACTATCCTCCTGTTTTAAAAGTTTCTTGGGTACTGTGTGATGTAAGTGACCAATCATATGCCACAAGAAATGAAAAATGAATAAAAAAAGTCTGATGTGAACAGCTCATGAACAACCCATAAGCTGAAAGTTGTTTGCTCAGATGGTCCAGGCAGCAGTTACAAAAAAATAAATATGGCTGAAGAAATCAGGGGAACTGTGTGAATGACTTGCAAACAAGGAAAAGTTGCAACAAATCATGCAGCCAGCTCTATATACGACTGTGTTGAACTTCCCCACCCTGCTTCTCCACTCTTAAGTCTTTTTTAGCACTAGTGGAGGATTTGAGTAAAGAAGTGTGGTAGGTTTTAGTGGTCCCCATTTATATCCACCTGGAGTAAATAGTGTGTATAGTCTGGAGTATATTCTCTAATCTCCATGTGCCATAAGACATTTACTATCCGATAGAAAATATGGCTCCTCTGATGGCGCCATCTTGGACTGAGCACCAGACTCAACTATCCGGTGGGAATACTCTGCTGGTGAGAGGATTATTTCTTTTCCTGATGTGTCTCATTAGAGGACATTCTCACATCTCTGCATGTGAAGGGAAGATGAGTTCCTCCCATGGGGAATGTTAGCACTGGCCATCGTTTCCTTTCTGAATACCTCATTTGAAAAAGAGGAAATAGTTGGTGGAGGAAGTTCCTGAAAAGGAATCTTTTCAGATCTTTATTTTTGTTGTTTTTTGGGGACACCCAAAGGATGGAATAAGTGGCACGTCTGTCCCCAGTTATGGAAAAATTACGGTAAACTGTAAAGGGTGTGACAGCAAGAAAACCAGCTTATTCTCCATTTATTGTACAATATTTATCATCAACCCATTTTGTATATTTTGCTTTCTTTTGTGTAATCTTATCATTGGGGCTGAAAACGATGTGATTTTTTGCTCCTTTGAGTAGCTGCCAAAAAAGCACTTACGTTGGAGTTATGTGTATCATTTGGCTAGCACATCACATAATGGTTTTTTTACAGCGAGTATTTAACCATGTTTTCATCCTGTGGGAAAGAGTGATGAGTCTGTTTTGTAAAAATAAGACCTTGTGGCAATGTGGACATGCAGGAGATAGAAACATAATGCCACAAATTGGTTTCAACACAGAAATGAAGTAGTCCAGGCCACATACATACTACAATATTGGGTTTTGGCGTGTGTTTTCTCTCTCTCTCTCTCCTGTGTTTCTCTTGATCTCCTATTTTGAATTGTTCTAATTTTGTGGGCAAAAATATGCAGGAACAATTTATTTTGGGTACAAATAATATAATTTAGCCAGTTATCTTCCCAATTTTTTGATTCAAAAGATTGCTTGAATAAGATAATGTATTTGTGTATGTGTGTATATATATGTGGTCTAGAAGGTATAGTACCAGCTATATAGGATCCGATTAATCCATGATGTAATACTATGCAAGCCCATGGAGTTACATGAAGAACAAAGTTAACACTAAAATAGGTCTGGAAATGTTACATTTGACTTTTGTCATAGAAACAATAAGATACAGAAGAATAAATCATTCAAATTTCATTATGGAAAGTGGAGCCATTGGAAAAATTGGTATTATTTCAAGGTGCCCAAGAAATATTCTAGCAATTATGTGATTACAATTTGAAGCAGTCTTAAGCACCTTTTCCCATCAAACTTGTTCCAAACGGTGATTGAGACACTCTATTTTATTCCTGTATTTGAAACACATTAATACAGTAATCCACCCCCTCTAATCTGCACATTTTATAATTTACACAAAATGATTGGCAGACTCAGCAAGATGTAATAGGAGATGCAGTAGTGAGGTCTTTTGTTATTAAAATGGCAATATTTTGAACTCTTCCTTTTGTTTATTTTAATCTGAAGCTTTACAGTGCTGTATACTAGCCTTTGCTGAGTAACCAAATAATCTTGTTCATGTCCCACATCCTTCTTTACACACCCCCTTGCCCCACTGCTCTGTTAAGCACACATTCAGTTTTACCACATCTGAAGTTACTCCAAACACACCACTTTTTGAGATTTTATTTTTTCTAAGCAAAATTTATTCCACCTACATCAAGCCAGATCATTAAAAGTCTATGTGAATGGCATGCAGGGAGTTTGGAAAGGTGAAATTCATCCTCTCCAGAGCATGGTGCATCCACACTGACGCTGTGGCTACTACTCTAGCCTAGAGGTGGGAATATCAACCCCAGGCTTCTTGCACAGAGGTGACTCTCAAAAAATATGTATCAGTGGTTAATCTTCTGGACAGATCCCAATCAACGCTCCAAGAGACCATCTGTGAATGGGCAGGGAGAGGAGAAGGAGGTACGCAGGTACTTCTGTACATTCATTCAATTGTGTGGCCTCTTATGTGAGGTTTAAGTGATGTGGAGGACTTTATACTGAACCTATGCACTGGAGATGAATTTCACCCCCCTCTTTGTGTACATACTTCTAAGGCTACACACAATAACCATTTAAATAGTTATCCTGAGCACGGATAAATATATGCTCTAAAAATTAGGCATTTTTGCAATCATCTCACTTTATTTAACTGAAGAAAAATGCCCACTAATTTAAAACAAATTTTAAAGAAATGTATTTTTTCAGGAATTTCAAGATAACAAGACTATTGGGGCTATGTAATGCCCCATCACAGATTCAGAACTCCCAACATTTGATTAATAAACCCTCAGAGGTGGCTGAATTTTCTGGTTAAATCTGGTAATTGAAATGGCTAGCCCATTTCTCACAGACATTTTCTACCTATTATGTTTTGCCTCCATATGCTGGAACTATTTTTCTAACTCTGTTATTTTATTGGATAATGTTTTGGTAAAATGTTGTTTTTGATTTTTCATCTGCAATTTCATTGATGGAAAGAAAATAGGTAAATTTTAAAAAAATAATTTTAAATGCAATCATGCTAAAAACAAAATCAAAGTTTGCTTTGCCTAAATCTGCATTCCCTTTGTGTTGACTTTTCATAATTATTCTAACAAACAAATTTAGAGGCTGAAATACCAGTGGAAACAGAACATTTTGGGTTACCATTAGAGAATATGAATGTCAACTTGAATGTTGTGTCTCTGAATACTTGCCACAGAAATCTTGTCCTAAAAGTTTTAGTCATCTAGTAAGGAGACAAAAACAAGACCTTGTGACCTAGATGTGCAATCAAAATCAGCCAAAAAATTTATATTTTGATTTACATAACCAAATATTGCAATGAACAAGGATTAGCGGAGGAAACAACAAATTTCAGAGAATTATAGACAGAACACCTGAAATTTGTACCTAAATAAAGGCAAAAACAATCGACTACGGAATTTGTTACAAATTTTTGGAATAGTAGTAAATGATGCCAATAGAGTCTGAGGGTTTGTACATCTGAGGGAAATTTATACACGTGCAAATGTCCCTAAAGATAAGCCTTCAGTGGAATTAGATCAGCAATGAATTTGGCCTATGGTCTGATAACCACCAGGACTTCATTTGTTCAGTTGGAGATATGGTTTCAAGAAGCACAATGTAGGAAGATTTCTCACAAAGCTTTCTTAGAAAGCAGGAAATAACAGAAATCTCTTTAGACTAGGGATGTTAACAGACAAACAGTTATGTGTTCTTTTTTTTTTTTGATTGTATCACTTTGGTATATATGGTTGTGCCAATTTTCTTCCACATATTGATCTGAGGAAGTGGGTCTGGCCCACGAAAGCTCATCACCTAATAAATCATCTTGTTAGTCTTTAAAGTGCTGCATAGTCCTGTCTTTTGTTTCAGCTAGACCAGACTAACACGGCTGCATCTCTATCACTTTTCAAACAGTTAAACAGTTACCCGGTAAGCATCACCCTTAACAGATTATGCATACTGGGTACCAGTTAACTGGTACCTGGGAGCAGGCCCCACCTGTGGTGCTGGACCCCCCCCACGGGGCTGCTGGTCCCAGCTTATGAGGGGGGGGTTGGGAACCATGGCAGAATTGGCAGCCCCTGTGGGGGTAGGGGTGAAGGGAGCCATGGCAGCAGCCCCTGCATGGGGCTAGGAGCAGCCAGGTTGGAGCAACCTCTGCCTGTGGCCTGGGCTACTCTAGCCCAACCCTAATGAGTGGGGGTGGGGAGTACTCCAGCCCTGCTGGAACCCTCCCTGCTTACCTCCATTTAATTGGTTAAACGGGATTTTATATCCCTACTTCAGACTTTCTGTTCTCTTGAGATTTCCAATCCAACCCTGCAGAAATTTTTGTGGGTTATTTTCGCTGCAGAGTTAACTTGGGTGATGAGCACCAGAGATAGACCAAGTCTGAGAAACCAAACTCAAACCCACACCCGAATTACTGTGCGCTCCTTAGTGCTGTGTTTCCCCCACATGTGGCTAGCACTTGTGGGGGCCCATCCCAAGGTTTTTTGTGCTGCAGTAAGCTGAGCCACTCTAGTATTCTTTCCCAGTGAATTGTGGGACACCCTACCTGACACAGTGGGAATTGTGGGAAGGCACTGGAGGACTATCAGAAGTTTAGTGATTTAACCAACATCATCACTGCAAAGTGTGTAGGGTGTCTGCCTGAGGTAGCCCAGTTAGTCCAAATCAGGGCTGGGCAAGAGGCTGTCAGCGGGCCTGCAGCAGCTCCCAGCCCTGCCCCTATGTGTTGCTTGGCAGCCACTGGGGAGGCATGAGGCCTTCCAATTCCTGCTATTTAAAGGGCTTGTGTTTTCTCAGCGGTGGCCAGGCAACGCATTAGCAGCTGCAGGGAAGGCACAAGCCTTTTAAATAGCCAGAGCTGAAAAGGCTTGTGGCTCCCAGGGAGAGGGATAGCTCAGTGGTTTGAGCATTGGCCTTATAAACCTAAGGTTGCAAGTTCAATCCTTGAGGGGGTGATCTGGGGCAAATCTGTCAGGGATGGTACTTGGTCCTGCCATGAGTGCAGGGGACTGGACTCAATGACCTCTCAAGGGCCCTTCCAGCTCTATGAGATAGGTATATCTCCATATATATTCTGAGAACCCTTTCACCTGCTTCTATTTAAAGGGCTTGTGTCCTTCCCTGTGGCTGCTAAGACATGAGCCCTTTAAATAGAAGCAGGTGAAAGGGACCCCAGCCCTGCTGCTAATGCATTGCTGGGGAGCTGCAAGCCCTTTCAGTTTCTACTATATAAAGCAGCAGTTCCCAAGTTCTTCCAGATGGGGACCCATTTTGACAATTCAGGAAGACTTGGTGACCCAAGGCAATTCACAAACTGGGGGAGGAGAAGAGAGGATGCAGAGCCACCGGGGGAGACACGTGGCAACCCTTTTGAAATGTAATGGCCACCCATATTTGGGTCCTCACCCATAGGTTGGGGAACCCTGATATAAAGGCTTCTGCCTGAGGCCCCATCCCTTCTGCCCCATGGCCTACCCTTTCTAGGTTGGCCCATGACCACTTATGAAGTAGCCCCCTCCTTCAAAAATTATTGCCCATCCCTGGTCTAGATCAAAAGCATCACTAAACTGGTGTGAGAGGAGTTTGTGAATGGTTGGGAGGGGTATTAGTGGCAATGTGTGAGTAAGAGCCCCCAATAACTGCAGTGAAGACACACTGTTAGATTCTTTTTGTGAATCTGGACCTCTTCTGAACATCTTTAGCAAAACCATCATTGTCCTTGTTTTCATATTAATCGGTGTATTCCATATTTAACCTCCAGTATTAGCAACAAATAGCTCTTGAACTATTAAAATAAGCAGACCTTATTTGAAGTCTGCTTATTGTAGCATACAGGATGTGTAATTTGACATTGATCCTAAAGGGCACCAGTAACTTCTGTTAGAGTGAATGTTGTCTTAGTGTAGCTGGTTCTATATTAATCTCACCCTCCTCTCAGATGGGTGAACCAATCCAGTTTGTAAGGTTAGGGACAGACCCACCCCTGACCTTGCTCAGGTACATTATAGGCATTTGACACTGTGAATTAACCAGAGACAAAATAACTCAGCCCATTATCCTCTTTTAACTGCTCTCGCACTGTTCTGCATCGTGCTACTTAAACCCATTTGTTTGGCAACAACAGAAACTTGACACTGATGGAGATGAGCAAAGTGAGGGGAGAGGCCTGTAATTTCCGAAGAGGAATCTTAATTGGAAGGATTGATGCTCACTATTGAACCCGTTGGGAAAACTTTGCTGGATGTCTTGGGATGATACAGTTGGGAATGAGCCCAAGTTGCAAAATTTATATCTGGATCAGAATTTTCCCTGACTGCTGAAGATATTCAGATTCTAGGTGTTTGGTTTGGCACTTTACAGATTTGAGGGCCAGTTTCAAGAGCTAGTGCTGCCGTGTCCCCGGTATGCTCAGTTATGACAAAGCAGAGTCTTCTTTTACCTCTCCCCTGATGTGGTCATTGAGATTTTAGCAGCAGAGACTTCGTGGTAGAAGGATGAAATATATTCCTCCATCTTCACCCTATCTAGGGGTAGGGAGATGGGTCAAGGTGGTCATGTTTTGGTTTTGATTTTTACTCCAATTCAACCAAATCACCAAAGCAATGATGCACAAATCACAATAGTATCCAGTTCACATCATGCCTGGGTAAAGGGTTAAAGGGCAGTTCAGATAAATTATTCCCATTTTGTTCTATTTCTATAATATGGCAACAAGGGTGGTTTTGTTTTTTCAAGCTGAAAACCAGGTGGTTTGGGCCCAGGTTCTATTTTATGCACATCACTAACATTTGGAAAGATTCAGATAAAAGGTTTTAGTTTATGTAGACTAGGGAAAGTCCCAATCAGTGCAGTCAAATACAGTAAACTTCAGTGTCCTACACGAAATTCAGGACTCTCTCAAACTAAGGAACTCTTTTGGCAATTAGTTTTGTGTGTCACAAAAACTGGTTCTGGTGGTCACCTTTAGAGTCACCATCTCTCAGTATTTCCTTTAGAGACCACCATTTACAATAGCTTGTATCCAGCCCATGCACAAATTCCACTAGTTTGAAACTTGGCCTGTGCTAGGTTGGCCTGGATGCAATTAACAAACAAAAAAAGCATACAATTTAGTTTGGCCAAAAATATAACATTCTTTTGTTTGCAGATGCAGAAGTTCAGTTGCCTTTCCAGACTTATCGGGGATGAGCGAACTAGTTTAGTGAAAACAACTGACCCCAATCTGAGCCCAAACTTAAAATTGAACTGGAAATCCAAACTCCAAATATGTAGTCTGAGGTTCAAAAAAAGCAGAGTCAATTTTTTTTTCCTATTTGTATTTTTAACCACTATTTCAGAACTTCATTATTCCAGCTGGAATCCAGAAACTGAAGCACTTAAATACCACAAAGGAAAGGCTGATTTCTACAGTATTTCTGGAACCAAAAAGAAGCAGGAAGTACCAGAAAGCTCATCAGAAATGTGAAGACTCAAGAGATTTGAAGAAGCATCAGACTGAAAGTTCTGAAGTTTTGAGGTTCCGGCTGTTGTTAGAACACACACAGATCACTTTGGTCTGGAGATCTGGCTCAAAATCTTGAAGGATCAAGATCTATCTATGCATCTTGAATGTTCACACAACACAGGCCCTTCATTTTTAAAGTCTTATCTGCCAGACCCAAACATGGTAAACCTCATGGTGCCCAGTTTATTGACTTCAGAAGGATGAAGGGCTGAGTCAGTCCTAACAGTATCCACATCTTTGCTTTGTGATTCAAAACCTCACATGAATTGCTAAGCCATTAGTCACTTTCATCATTCACATGGGCACCCTCTGGCTATAAAACAAAACTTACATCTGAGGAAAGTGACTTATTCAAATACTTCTTACCCTATCATTATTTCTGTTTTTAGTTACTTAGATGGTGCCCAACACTGTAGCATTTGAATGCCTCTATACAGAACAGATAAAGCCACAGACTCCAGTATGGCAGAGGCATATCACCATGCTGCAACCTGTAGCCATTTGATACTTCACAACAACAGCAGGAATAGCATATAGATCTTCATACTCTAAAATCACAGACCTTCTGTCACTTGAGTTCAGAGATTCTCGTTAGCTGTGAACAGTATTGGGCTTATGACAGAAATAATTCCAGCCAAGAGGAAGCAGTAGTGCAAACAGACACTAGTTAGTATTTTATAAAATATTCAGAACTCACCCATTTTTCATTATTCTCTGAAAAGGCAACAACAGTGGAACATTTTTAATTAATTTAGGTAACTGGCAATTCACATTTTCTTGACAGGTATCAACTCAGCAAACACCTACGTGAATTGGGGAAATTTCGTCCATCTGCCCCTCAGTTCCTAAGTCTCACTTCAGTTATTGGAGGTGAAGGGGAGGGAGATTGAATGTGATAAATCCAAACGATGCTCTCAGAAGAAACAGGGCCCATTGCCATCAGATTAGTTAGTATGCGGCAGCCGCAGTTCCTCTGCCATCTTCATTCACCTTAGAAATGTGGAGTTTGAATGGTTTATCTCTATTAATCACCAGCTCAAACAGCTTTGTGCACCACGGGCCGCAGATAATTAACTTCACTATACTGCTTGTCTTATCAGTATCAACCTCTTGTCCTCCTGTGAAATAGTTAAAACCATCAGCCCCTTTTTACTTTTCCATTTAACTCTAATGCTTTAACACTGATGTTCTAAATGGCCCTGCGATTCATACTTATTAGACAAACCTTTCTTTCTGCATCTCTTATATTTTTGATAATTGGTCATGTACGTTTCTAAGGGGCTCAACAGCTTTTCATGCCACTATACTAATAATTAAAGGTTTTCCACAGCCTTTCAGATTTCTCTTTACCTTCTTTTCTTTGATAAGTATAATTTGCTGTTTAATTTGGAAAAAAAAAAAAAGGAAGAAGTGAGAAGCTGGCTGAATAGGAGACGGTTTTGTTAAAAAAATCATTATTTTTAACTCATATTCATTGCCGCCAAGCTTTGCCCCTCCCCCACCTCAAGCTTGCCTCCCTCCTGAGTTGCTGCACACAGCAGCAAGAGAGGAGGCGAGAAAGGAGATTGTGCTCTGTGCTTGTGAGCGATGCCTAAAGGTTAAAGTATGGAACTGGAGATCTCGGTTCTATTCCCAGCTCTGTCACTGACTTGCCACTTGACGACTCGTATGTCCCAGTTTCCCCATCTGTCAAAGGTGGCCCTTGTTGGAAGCAGGAGGGGAGAAGCTCACAGGAAACCCACCTCTTCACTGTCCCTGCCTGAACTAGTCCTCTTAACTCCCATCCATACTTTGTTGAATTGAGTTAGACAACTGCTGCAGCCCCACTTGGTCAGCCAACCATTCCAACACCAGCCCTCTCTGTCCATGCGCATCAGTCTCTCTTGCACCACCCAGCACAACCCCCATTCTCCATGAGGAACTTAAGGCCTGCCCCTTCCTGTCCAGCAACACTGAACTCAAGCTCTCAGGGGAGTGCCAGGACTACAGTACCATTGTGACAGGCTCTTAAGTAGAGTGTGAGGCTGAAAGATCTGCTCTCTGCACTTGTCTCTGCCTCCTCTCTCCTATGCCTGAATGAATCAGAAACTAGCCTACAGTATTTTGAATGCCCTCTAGTGGTAGTCCTAACTGCAGTCCTTAGAATAGGAAATGCCTCTTGCTTAACATTACCCATGGTCCTTAACAGAGAATTAGATGGAGATCTGTTCAAGAATAAAAAGGTAAAGGCTCGTGGATTCTGCCAGATCCCTTGAGTGTCTTACAAACAAAATTGCATATTTGTATACCTGGCATCATTCTTCATGCTACACACTCTGCAAGTTTCCAGCTGGTACAACTCCTGGGATTGTCTTGGGCTAGCATGGAAGGAGGCTGTTTTTGAGAATCTTGCTTCAGCATCTAGTTTTGCACCCATAATTGTTAGTGCAAATGATAGCACTCAGGTCTCTAACTTAATTTGATTTGTGGCTACTATCAGTCACTATCATTTGCAAAAGGTCTAACAGGAAACTTTGGTCAGGACTGAATTCTAGGGGGTGTCCATTTGGATTCCATGGGAACCTGAATAAAGTTAAAATTAGCTTTATTTCAAGTCATTCAGAATAATGCCAAAATCCCAGATGTATTTGTGTTCCCACAGAGCTAGAATGTTGGGTGGCTGGTCTGAGCTTCCTCCTGTGTCATGCAGTAAACATGGAAAGACTAGATCTTATGTTATCTCCTTGACACCAGGAACTGGACTAGGAGAATATGTAGTTATTTCTTCCCTAAGACAACACAAGCTGGTCAGATCTCAAAGGACTGAAACCAAATCCTCCACAGAGAGTCACTATGAGTATTCTGAGCCACCAGTGTTTTTTCTAGAGTAACAAGAATCATAGAATACTAGAACTGGAAGGGATCTTGAGAGGTCATCAAGTCCCCATTCTTTGTACTCATACAGGACCAAGCACCATGTAGATCATCCCTGACAGGTGTTTTCCTAACTTGCTCTTAAGAAATATCTAATCATGGAGATTCCTTAGGTAATTTATTCCAGTACTTAACTACCCTGACAGGAAGTTTTTCCTAATGTCCAACCTAAACCTCCCTTGCTGCAATTTAAGGCCTTTGCTTCTTGTCCAAGCATCAGAGGTTAAAAAGAACAATTTTTCTCTCTCCTTATGCAAGAGCCTTTTAGGTACTTGAAAGCTGTTGTGTCTCCTCTCAGTCCTCTTTTCCAGACTAAACAAACCCAGTTCTTTCAATCTTCCCTCAGACCATATTTTCTAAATCTTTAATCATTTTTGTTGCTCTTCTCTGGGCCTTCTCCAATTTCTCCACATCTTTCCTGAAATGTGGTGCCCAGAATTGGACTCAGTATTCCAGTTGAGGCCTAATTAGCGCAGAGTAGAGCGGAAGAATCACTTCTCATGTCTTGATTACAACTTTCCTGTTAATACATCTTAGAATCATGTTTGCTTTTTTTTTTTTCCCCGCAATAGTGTCACACTGTTGGCTCATATTAGTCCACTATGACCCGTAGATCCCTTTCTGAAGTATTCTTTCCTAGACAGTCGCTTCCCATTCTGTACATATGCAACTTACCAGTTTTTTCAGGCCCTGTTCTCAGGCTGCTTTCTGCCTAGCCTTTCCCCTGGGTCCAAGATGCTGTCACCAGCCAATTGCTTACATTCACACTAGGCCTTTTCAGCTGTCTCCCTGTGCCTGATCTCCTCTGCCATCTGAATATCACATCCTATCTCTTAAGATTATAGGTGCAGAAATCTGGAGAATATATGTAAGTGATGTAATTCCCCCAATTTGCACATTTTTATCCTTAAGCATTACCTCATTTGCCACTTGTCTCCTTCTTCCAAAGATTCTCCCCACACCCTATTCTGTTTGGCTGTTCCCCTTAGTTTGTCCTTCAAATCCCTCTGTCTCTGGCTGTCTTTCCCTTTTCCTCTCTCTGGCTCCTCTCTTCCCTCGTCAAGTTTTCCCACTTGCACATACCACCCCCTTCTCTGCCTATCTTCTCCTTCAAATTTTGCCTTATCCCTATACAATTAGCTCCCTGACCATAGACACCTTTCCTAGTGCATGGTCCCCAACCTGCTTTGCTTACAGAGCTGCAGCTAGTGAGGGATCCTTACATAATGCCACCGTATTACATTGCCCAATCCTCTAGCCCTATCTCTGTGGTTGCTAGCAGGGTGAGGACTATATGATTAGAGTCCTAGAGGACATCAAAAGATCTCTATGGTTTACAATCCTAGAGAAGTTCTCTAGGATCCTAATCATAGGGGCTTTGCATGGAGCATGTACCACCTGGTTAAGCTGGGAGATTTAAAAGCTCTGATATCACTTCCTTTTTCTGTTCACTGGACATCATGGAGTCCTACTCATCAGGTGTTGAACTGAGGTCCTTCCTCCCCCAGATTGATCTGTGGCTCAGTTCTCCCTTCCATACACTGGTGTATTTCTGGCCTATAGAAACACCTTGGATCAGTGGTCATTTGCAGGTTCAGCTGTATGAGAAGGAGTACTGGGAGGGAAGCAGGACCAGGGGCTGACAGTAAATCCAGACTTTTGGGGGGAAATCTCAGTATTTCCCTGAGAGAATCCAGTCTGGGTTTACTGTGACTACAGGGGTCCTTTTAAAGGCTAAGAAGGGTATTAGCTAAACTTGTTATCACTTCCAGTTGTCTGAAGCTGAGGACGAGTGGCGTACAGTGATGTCCGTATGGCATGTAGCTGAATCCAGTCCCCAAGAAATGGACACTCTGATCCAGAGAAATCCTACTACTGTTACTGATGGCTCAGCCTTCTTAGTTTTTATGTAAATTGTGTTTGGGGAGGGGTTTGTGGCATACACCCTTTGGTCTTTGGTTAATGTATGTGTCTGGGACAGTGGATGACAAATATCTCTTCAGCCTCATTGGAGAGTAGACGTTCTTTTTTGGGTCCTTCCCTTTTTCTGAGGGAGGTGTCCAATCTGGTTCTCATGGATTGGCCCTTTTTCAGGGACCCTTTCTCCCAAAAGAGTTCACATAAGCCAATGCAATTCCCCTGCACTAAAGCTACGCTGAAAAAAGTTATGCATTAGCTTAATTTAAAAATTCAAATGGGACTCCAGTTGTGTCTGTCACCTTCTGGACAAATGCTCTAATGAATGAGTTAACAGCTTGGAATGTTTGTTGAAAAAACAATTCATTAAGAAATAATGCAAAATATGCCCTGGAAGAGAGTTTCCAATTCATAATTTCTAGTATTCAATTGGATTCTAGCCAGTATTGCCATCTTTTGCAAGTCGCACAGTATTTCTTGTTCATTTTTTAACTCTTAGCTCCTGAAGTCATGTGATTAGGAGAGAATTTTAGCTTTTGTTTATTTAATTGGGTTTCTAGCTCTTGCTGTTGTGGAGAAAAACTTAAAAATGTGACGCAAGTGCATCCTAAATGCTCCAAAATCAGAAGACCAGAGAGAAAGAGAGAGAGCGCGCGTGAGCGAGCGCCCCCTATCTATACATTTAAAGACTTGTGATTTTTAAACCACTCTCATGGTATTTTGGGGGCTTACTTATGATTTTTGAATGTTTAGGTTTGGCATATTGTGTTATACTCATCCAGTTATGGAATGTGAAGAACACTGTGTGACTTAAACCTCTAGTCAAAATAGTTTGAGTTTTGAATTGCAAAACAAGCTCACCCAAAACAGTTACTGAATAATTCTGAGTGATGCAGTCACGAGACAGTGATCTATTCATGGATCACTTTCATATAGAAGAAAAGACAATCCAGGCAGTTTTTGGAGAATGTTGAGGATAACTTCCTGGTACAAATGCTGAAGGAACTGACCAGGGCCCATGCACAGCTTGACCTGCCGCTCATAAACAGGGAGGAGTTAGTAGGGGAAGTAGATGTGGGTGGCAACCTGGGCAGCAGTGATCATGAGATGGTCGAGTTCAGGATCCTGACAAAAGGAAAATGGAGAGCAGCAAAACAAACACCCTGGACTTAAGAAAAGCTGACTTTGACTCCCTCAGAGAACTGATGGGCAGGATCCCCTGTCATGCTGACATGAAGGGGAAAGGAATCCAGGAGAGCTGGCTGTATTTTAAATAAGCCTTATTGAAGGCACAGGAACAAACCATCCTGATGTAAAATGAGAAAAGTAAATATGGTAGGCAACCAGATTGGTTTACCAGGGAAATCCTTGGTGAGCTTAAACTTCAAAAGGAAGCTTATAAAAAGTGGAAACTTGGACAGACGGCTAGGGAGGAGTATAAATATATTGCTCGAGAATGCAGGGGAGGAATCAGGAAGGTGAAAGCACAATTGGAATTGCATCTAGCAAGGGATATGAAGGGTATGAAAGGTTTCTACAGACATGTTAGCAATAAAAGGGTGATCAGAGAGGGTTGTGGGGCCCTTACTGGATGAGGGAGGTAACCTAATGACAGATGATGTGGAAAAAGCTGAAGTACTCAATGCTTTTTTTGCCTCTGACTTCACAGACAAGAGCAGCTCTCTGACTGCTACATTGCCTTGTGCAGTAATGGGAAGGAAGTAAGCAGCCCTCAGTGGAGAAAGAACAGATTAAGAACTATTTAGAAAAGCTAGACATACACAAATCCATGGGTCCAGATTTAATGCATCTGAGGGTACTGAGGAGGTTGGCTAATGTCATTGCAGAGCCTTTGGTCATTATTTTTTAAAACTCATGGAGATCGGGAGAGGACCTGAACGATTGGAAAAAGGCAAATGTAGTGCTCATCTATAAAAAAGGGAAGGACAATCCAGGAAGCTGTAGACCTGTCAGCCTCACCACAGTCCTTGGAAAAAATCATGGAGAGGATCCTCAAGTACTTGGACGAAGGGAAAGTGATCAGGAATAGTCAACATGGATTCACCAAGGGCAAGTCATGCCTGACCAATCTGATTAGCTTCTATGATGAGGTAACTGGATCTGTGGGCATGGGGAAGTCGGTGAATATGATGTACCTTGAATTTAGCAAAGCTTTTGATACGGTCTCCCAAAATGTTCTTGCCAGCAAGTTAAGGAAGTATGGATTGGATAAATGGACTGTAAGATGGATAGAAAGCTGGCTAGATTGTCGGGCCCACTGGCTCAATGTCTGGTTGGTTTCAAGTGGAGTACCCCAAGGATCTGTTGGCTGGCTGATTTTGTTCAACATCTTTATTAATGATCTGGATGAGGAGATGGATTACACCTTCAGCAAGTTTGTAGATGACACTAAGCATGGGGAAGAGGTAGATACGTTGGAAGATAGGGATAGGGTCCAGATTGACCTAGACAAATTGGAGGATTAGGCCAAAAGAAATCTGATGAGCTTCAACAAGGGCAAGTGCAGATTTCTGCAGTTGTGATGGAAGAATCCCGAGCATTGTTACAAGCTGGGGACCAACCGGCTGAGTAGCAGTTCAGCAGAAAAGGACTTGGGGATTACAGTGGATGAGAGGCTGGATATGAGTCAACAGTGCACCCTGATAGCCAAGGAGGCTAATGGCATATTAGGGTGCATTAAGAGGAGCATTTCTAGCAGATCTAGAGAAGTGATTATTCTTCTTTATTCGGCACTGGTTAGGCCACATCTGTAATATTGCATTCAGTTCTGATGTGGATGCATCACTACAGAAAGGATGTGGATGCATTGGAGAGGGTCCAGCAGAAGGCAACCAAAATGAATACAGGGCTGAAGCGCATGACCTATGAGGAGAGGCTGAGGGATTTGGGCTTATTTAGTCTGCAGAAAAGAAGAGTGAGGGGGGATTTGATAGCAGCCTTCAACTTCCTGAAGAGAGGTTCCAAAGAGGATGGAGAGAGGCTGTTCTCAGTAGTGATAGATGGCAGAACAAGGAGCAGTGGTCTCAAGTTACAGTGGGAGAGGTCTAGGTTGGATATTAGGAAAAACTATTTCACTGGGAGGGTGGTGAAGTACTGGAATGGGTTACCTAGCGAGGTGGTGGAATCTCCATCTCTAGAGGTTTTTAAGTCCTGGCTTGACAAAGCCCTGACTGGGTTGATTTAGTTGGGGTTGGTCCTGCTTTGGGCAGGGGGCTGGAGTCTATGACCTCCTGAGGTCTCTACCAGCCCTAGGGTTCTATGAAAAGATCCAAATTCAACTATCCATGTTTCTGCTAGGAATAGTTCATCCAGTTCTATTAGCATAGATACTGAGTGCCCACTTTGCTGGGTTACTACTGGAAGTGTAGGAGAGGTCAGAATGACTCCCATATCTTTGTTAGTTTTGGGGGGTTAAGGGGTCTGTCATGGGACAGGCACTTACCCCCACAGTACCTCCAGTTGGTCACTCAGGGAATCAACACTCTTGCCTCAGAGTGCCCTCTGGTTGTCGGTGTCTCCGCCTCTGTTGCAGGTCTTCTTTTGGTTCAGCTAGATATCTCTGCATTCTGGGGTCCTTCCCTCCCAGGGAACCCCCAATTCTTCTATCCCCACCTTGCCTCCATGTCCCACTGCCAGTTGTTATCTAACCCTTTACCTCAGGGGCAAACCACAGTCTGAAATGGCCACTCATCACTGGCAAGGGGTGTGGACCTACTGCCTTCATCTGCCCTGACTGCCTCCCCGCAGCCCTGGTAACCTCAGGACTTGCTTCAGGCCCTGCAGCACAAGAGTGAGGTGAGGCTCTCTGCCTTTCTCCAGCACTGCTCTGTCTCAGGAAGCCTCTAGCTTTTCTAGCAAACTGGTTGCTCCTGCTCCCCAGCTGGAGCAAGAGTGTTTTTTCTCCTTCCTCCAGGAGCCCTTATTTATACAGCCCCAGCTGGGCCCTAATTGGCTCTCTCTGCCTCAGCTGTGGGCTCCACTGCTCCAGCCACCTCCCCTGGGCTAAGTTTTACCCTCCAAAGGGCTAATGCAGGGCAAGCACCCTGTCACAGGATCATTCTGGACACACATGCATTGTCTAAGTAGGCTCAGTGGGCATTCAGCACACAGGATCCTAAAATCTTTCTTCTTTTATTTCTTTCAGATTTAGGGAGGTCCTGCTACAGCTCGGTAATGGGCTTACACTCTGCACTGAAGCCCCAGCATTCACCAGGCTAGTAAAACCCGAGGCATTACCAAAGTCCATCTGAAGATGAAGCTTCTGCCCTCTAGAAGTCAGGTACAGTATCTTTTGCTTTTTAAGTTATAGTGGGGGGTAGAAATGCTTGGGGTTGTTGTTATTTATATTCTATATCCTAAGTGGTTACCAAAATTCATGTAGAAAAAAGAAAGCTAGATGGAAAGTAGACACCATAGTTAGTTAATAATGTGACCCATCCCCTTTGCCATTCTAACATTCAAAAGATATTTTGAAGATGTTCACTTTCAGAGAATTTTTATGTTAAAAACCATATCCTGTGTCAGTCTGCACTGAATTTCTACAGCAGAGCAAATACTGTACTTTACCCCCCCCCCCCGCCCAAGACTTGCTGTGTTATTTATTTGGAACCGTTAACTGCAGGATACTGTAGGTACCTTAAGGATTAGACTATCTGATAAGGGGATAGGAACCCAGCAATCTCTATGCATTGTTGTTAGTCACAGCAAGGGGATTTTTTTGTATATTTTTTGCTTTATGATTTGAATAGTGATACCTTTCTGAACTAAGACCATCATCCTGGGAATTTTCATTGAAGCGTCAGTTTCCTCCTAATCACTAGAACTTACTCTTTGAGGGCACTTATCTTATCTCTTCTTGTTTTGCTATTACATCTTATGCAGCAACTCCAGTTTCTTTCCTGCTCAGTAGCATGTCTGTATGTGTCTTCCCTTTCCTCTTCCTCAGTTGTTTTTCTGTCTTCCCCTATTTCTTCATCATCAGCTGCCTGTCTGCCTATATCTCTTATTTCTTCCTCTTTTCAGTATTCTTTCTATCGGTCTTTTTTCCTTTCCTTCTCAGTAGTCTGTCTCTCCTTTTCTTCCACTTCTCTGGCTCTCATTTCTCCCTTGTTTCTCTCTCATTTCCCCCCCAGTGCTGGAACTTCTTTCTTTTATTCCTCCCCCCCCCCCCACCTCCCACCCTTTATAGTGCTGTTATCTGTGATTTTGGCAAAGAGCACATTTATTGGGGAGGAATATCCCCATGGCAACACAGCAGATGGTGACTTTTGATTAGCTTGGCTTTCCCCCCCACACACACACACCCCCCGACTGCCAAATCACAATCCGTCTTTGAAATTAAATCAGGCTGCGATAGCATCAGTTGTTCTGGAGAGGGGACGAGAGAGAAACGAGACTGAAGTATTACAGCAGGAGCCAGGATGTAATGCAAATTTGTGTTTTTTAACCCTGGCAATAAAAATCCCTGTTCGCTTTGGGAGCTGGAGGAACCACAATGGTGAGAATAATAAAACAAAAAATAAGATTAAAAATGTTATCGCCACATGCGGTTTCTCACGCTTACCATGTTCACATTGGTATGTTTGTCTTCAGTAACATGGATGTCATTCATTGCTGACTCACCTGAGGCTGCTGGGCCTACTGCTGCTGTTTAGACGCTGTTGGGGATTCTCCTCAGGCAAATCAAAATACAGGCCAGAAACACTTCATCACTGGTGGTTTGGAACCTCAACCTGCTGGCTCGATGTATACAGTCCAATCTGATCAAAATAGTCTGTAGACATTGTATGTATGGAACATTTCTCCTCAGAGGTTAGGGTGTTGTGAGGAGTTTAGCAGATAGATGCTGCTTGGAAGACATTCAAGGAGTGTTAGACAAATGCCCTTTTCTGGTCACAATGGGAGGATACCAGATTTCAGGTAATTATTTATTCATATAAGAACGATGCCCAAAGTAGGAAGAAGTCAGGGAATGCGGGTATGCTAAGAGGGAGGGGGGAGAGGGGAAAGGAAGGAAGGAGCACTTGGAAGACTTCAGCATAGATTTGAGGTAACAAGCAAAGTACCCAGTGAAATGGAAAGGTCAGGTTGTTCATTATATTGTAATGCAGATCTGAGCCAGGGAGCAGAGTATGGGAAGATGAGGCACATGGGAAAGGAGGGGAGCTCCTGTAATGCTTCAAGGCAGGATGGGCCATGACACAGGGGAGATGGAAATGATAGAGGAGATTGGAAGAAAAACAATAAGGAACTTTAAAAAAACTTCAGAAGTGCTGGAGCTGCACCCATGAGCTCCTATGCTCTTAGGATGATACAGAGGGAAACAAAAGGTGAATGAAGACACATGGTAATCACCGCTAAAGAGAAAAGGAAGGTTTTTAAGATGAACTGAAGTGAACAGGGGAAATTACTAATGATCCAACCTCCTAATGGGAAGAGTGTGTTGGAAACTGGTGCAAAAGTGTTTGTCTCAGTCAACCAAACACAAAAGCTGCTGTTGGTTTTTACTGAACTTCCTCACATAAGTGACAGAAAATGGAAGCCAGGTCTTTGTCTCCTTTGAGGCAGTAGGCTCTGCTCCAAACATTCAGGAGAAATATGGTCAAATTCAATTCCACTGTGACTTGACTCCATTGAAGTTGATGGAGTTGCAGCAGAGATTAATCTGGCCTACAAAGTCTGAGAATCTAGCATGTTTCCCATTCAAGTTACACCCATTATATTCTGGTTATGAGATGGACTCAACTCACTAATTTCTAGAGACATTGGAGCAGAGGTGAAAGTAAGGGGGTGCACCTCAGTGCACAGCTACAGCAAAAACTCGCTGAGTTGCAGCAAAAGCCAGCCGGGAGCTATATAAAGAGCTGGCAGAGACTCAGGTTGTGATAGGACGGTATCTGTAAGAAATTTAAGTTACTTTCACCTCTTAATTTTGGAGGGTACAGTCAGAATCTTAACTTTCTCCTGAACAGAGCTTAACATCTCATACAAAAGATGATTCCACTAACAGTGCCAAACTGTCCTGTTACCACTCTTCTGTGAAAAAAACAACAAATGGTCTGGTAGCACTTTATAGACTAACAAAACATGTAGATGGTATCATGAGCTTTCGTGGGCACAGCCCACTTCTTCAGATGACCAGAATTATGAGTAGGGGATATGAAAACTTGAAATAAATAGGAGAGGGGAAGGAGAGGGGGGAGAAAAAAGAAAAAAGGAAGGGGGGGTGTCTCTGTCTCACAGCCCCCTTCCTTTTTTCCTCTTTTCTTTTTTTCTTTTTCTCCCCCTCTCCTTTCCCTCTCCTATTTATTTTGAGTTTTCATATCCCCTATTTATAACTCCGGTCATCTGAAGAAGTGGGTGGTGCCCATGAATGCTCATGATACCATCTACATGTTTTGTTAGTCTATAAAGTGCTACCAGACCATTTGTTGAGTTAGTCTGTTCCAGAAAAAAACGGCTATCCCCTGAAACTTTTCTGTGAGACCACCAAGGAGAAGATGAAACCCTGCTGTGGTATTCAGATCCACAGCCTTCTTACCCAGAGGCCCTGCAACCTGGTGAGGCACTCTTGTTCCTTGGATAGGAGAAATAACCCAGACATTTCCACGACTTCCTGTATGTTCCTTCCAACAGGAGACTCATGCTCCATTATTGTTTATGGGCTATGGACTACCACAAGTGAATACATTATCCATGGAGCTAGATCGCTTCATTTTATAACTCTCCCATTTTAGCAAATGCTCCAATTGATTCTATAGACTTTCATGAAACCAGCTCTGCCCTGGCTACACACACTAGCTTTTTGATAAATGTTGTTGCAGAGGCTGTTCCATTTGTTAGAGAGCTCAGCAGATGGGAGTATTTAGGTACATCTCATGTTAGTTCTAATTCGTTCTTTGAAATGACTATTAGAAGAGTATAAGATCAGGCACAGGAGTTGAACTAGGTGGTAGCAGAGTAGAAGTTTATATCAGAAAGATAACTAAGGGCCTGGCATTCTCCCAAAAATATTCATATGGGGGAACGTGCAGATAATACAACCACTGGCTGCACATATCTATAGCTCTGTGTGTGTGTCTGTGTATTAGAGAGTTTGTCTGTCTGTTTTATCAAGAACTCCTCCTAAACAGTAGCAGCTAGGAACACCACATTTAGTATACAGCTTCCTCTTACCATAACTTAAAGCAACATAAGGGTTTGAAGAGACAGAATCACCAAATCAAGTCCAGTCCTCAAAACTGATATAACTGAGTGAATGTTGAAAGAGACTCAACCAAGATGAACCAGAAAAGTAGGATGAACCTAGAATAGGATTGCTTCTCAATAAACCTTACAGAAAACAGATAAAACAGAGAAATTTGGAGTAGTGCTCTGTTTTGGCACTGCTAAATCAATGCTTAAGGTTGGAAAACTAAAAGAAAATGTTATCGGAAACCAAATTGACTATAGGCCTTTTTTGTAAAACATAGTGAATGAAGAAAAAGGATGAAGGATTAAAGGATGAATCAGAAAATACACTTGATGGAATTCCCATAAAAAGTACTAAAAAAAAAAAAAATTGAAAAACTTTAACCATCCCTTCTTTTTAAGAAATCCAAAATAAAAATTAACTTCATAAAAATAACATTGTATTTTTGAAAAATAAAGCATGTATATTTTCCTTTTATTCCTCCCTCCCCCCCCCCCAAAAAAATGCCATTAATTGAGTTAAGGACCCTAGCAATGCCAGGTAAATCTAGTGTGTAAAAAGAGAGAGAGAGATCTGCTTGTAGAAAGTACATAGAAAAAAGTTGTGAATATGGATGAATCAAAATTCTCTTTAAAGCCTGAATAATTATTTATGGGACATTTTGACTCCCTATTCAGTCAACTCACTAATAGGTGATAGAAATTTTGATTCAGCTACATGATTTTCTGTGTACTTTCTACAAACATATATCTATGATCTAGTGCCTGTGTTTTATATAAGAATTTGAATCTGCCAAACCCAGCTTCTCCTGTTTGACTGGCTTCCCCTTGCCCTCCATTCATGCTTCCACCTTTTTGCTCCCAAAACTCTATACAATTCCACCACTGTCTCCTTCTGTGCCTTAGTTGCATCATCTTCATTTCCCTTATGTTGCCCAAGCTTCTCTCTTGACCATAAACTGCCGGTAATATTCATATAGCCATTCATTCATGCTGCCACTTATTCCTGGACAACCCCCAAAACTCGTGCTCTCCATCCAACTCTCCCACTCCTTCAAAACTGCCTCCTTCCATCTTCCCACCTCCATGATAATATGTTCTCTCTCTCTACAGGTTGCACCCTTTTTTGTTTGCTCTTCCCTCTTATAATGAGATGTCCCAACTCTTGTGTTCTGTCCCTACAGCTCATCAACTGCACAGTGCTAGACATAGGGACTGAGAGATCTCAGTAGTAATAATATGGAATAGATGGGGTTTCAACCTATGTGTATGTGGCCAGCCATGCAAAAGGATCACATTGTGACACCAGGTTTGCATCTTCATGGGTTGACACTACATCATTGTCACTAAACCCAAATAGAATCAGAACTATTCAGTTTCCTGCTGATCACAGGATAAGGCCATGAAAACTGAGACTTTCCTCAAGTCTTGGGATTAAGCAGCAGCAATTATTGTGGCATCACACTCTCTTCCATGCCATCAGACTGTACTGCTGCCAATACATCATTATGGTTTTTCTTCAGACTCCATCTGCAAAAGGAGGCAGAGAGAAGAATTTCTGTTCTTCTATCTTGACACACAAATTCTTACAAACTCTGAGAGCAAAGAATTACAAGCAGGAGCCATGGAGCTGATTCTGATCCCACTCACAGGAGTGTAAATCCCCGAGCTCGGGGGTTTACAGACATGTGCATGGGATCAGAAGAAGTGACCTTATTGCTGTACTGTCTGTAAAAAGCCGAGCACAGAGCTCCTCAGCCTTACTGGAAGTCTGTGGACAATTGCCTCGTCTTGTGGTGCTGGCTCTTCTCCTTTGTTCCCAGCTGCTTCTACTAGCAGCACTAGCAGGGAGCAAAGGAGAGGAAGTAGCTGGGAAGCAAGGGGAGCAGAGCGGATGGGAAGGGGAGACTCAGTGAAAATCTGCATTTTGATTAAAACTTTCCAAAGGAACAAAACAGATACGACTTTATGCTTCTAAACAATATTGATGTTTTGTTATGTAAAAAATAGCTGCTATAGTTGCCGCATGGGATTTTTGTGTGATCATGACTGTAAGGAAAACTGGTCTCTGCAGTTGTGAGTGAGAGAAGGAAGAGGTGCCCATAAGATGATCTCATTTCTAAGATGTGGTCCACACTATGAAAGCCCCTGAGCTGTTGGAACTATGCAAATGATGATATTTCAAATGGCCTGGAATGGAAATATATCTGTGTTAGAGGTGGTGGGAAATCTTGCTTTAAATACCCAGCAAAGAATGAAAACAACTACAACAATCCTCTTAATAATTAGGGCATGAATGGTCAGCTAGATCCAGCATCTGCCCCAGAGATGGGGAAACCCATAGGGAGTATCCTAGGACCGGCCAGTTGCCTTTAATGCACATAAGATCAGAGGTGGGGGGGGGGGGAAAGTTGAATCTGCAGGGGAAACGCAGGAGTGAAGGGATCCAGCTAATGCACCCGTCTATCAGATTAGGCTGTCAGAAAATCAAACTGCTTCCATCACTGTCCAAGGAGAGACTCTTACTTGCTGCTTAATGTGATCGCAGGCCTGCTGCTGCCAGTCCAGAGAGAGGGGGCCACTGCCACCACCGTGTGCAGCAGGCTGTGAGTTTAAAATCCTATTAGGCAGAGACTAACAGTTGCAAAAAGAAAGCAGGTATCCCCTAGTGGGGATTTAAAGATGTTTAGACATAATTGGATTTTCCAAGCAGATGTCATTATTGTTAAACAGTTGCCCACTTGATATGTTCAAGTTGTTGGCTGTAATTGCTAAAATTAGCAGGTCTGTGTAGAGCAAAGGTCAGTCGGTTAATATTGTGATTTAGTGTTTTATGAAGTAATTCCAAATGCTTTTATGTATGTTTTTGTTTTTGCAGACTAAGCCCCCATTAAAGTAGTTGTGGGCCTGTTAATAAAATAATGACTCAGCCTCTTTGTGCTGGCTGCTGATGTTACTTGGCTGAGTGGGTAGTTGCTGGGTTAGTTTTGTGTTTTTCATGGAGTCTCAGCTCAGTAAGAACCCTGCATTTTGATCTGATGTTATATTTATTTAGGAAAAGTTGCCTTGTTTAGGTAGGAAGCTGTCTCCTTGAGCTGTCTCCTTGGCCTGGCATTTGCACTCAGAGAAGCAACTAGTATCAGGGACAGCATCTGAACACGCGTGGGCAGAGACCTGGGCTGAGTAGGTATGTTAACACAGTGGCCTGTCTTTGGCACCTGAGTCCAATAATGCTTGAAGGACATTGTGTGTTCATATCTTCAAGTGCAGAAGCTTCTTAAATAGATGCTGTTAACCAGGTTTCATCCCAAGATGTAGCTTCCTTGCAGGATGATCAATCTCATTCACATAACATCCCTAGCAGAGGAATAGATAACTATAGAAATAGATACAGTGGGATAATTAGATTTATGTACCACGAAGGAGCCACTGGTTGGTCACATGATGCTGGTTCCTCCTTATTTACAGCTGCCAAATGGCATTAAAGGAAGCTGAAAGTAATACTTTCTTAATACTGAGTGTCCCATGTAAATAACTGTGGCAGCTGCAATAAGGATGTGCTGTCATTGTGAATGTGAATGGAAGAGATCTCGACAATTGTGACTGGGGGTATGTCTACACTACAGCGTTATTTCAAAATACGCTATTTCAAAATAGTTAATTCGAAATAGCTTATTTCGAAATAACACGTCTACACACAAAATGCATTTCGAAATAGCGTTTTGCTATTCAGTGGACGCTGAATTGCATTTAAGCTGGCCAGAGCCAGGTCCGGCAGGGCATCCAGTCAGGATTTACTTTGTGTGGCTGCTGCCTGAGGCTATCTTGAGGCCTGTGCTTAAAGGGACCCCCTCCCCCCGACAGCCGGTTCTCAGGTTTCCCTGCTTGCTTGCCTACCTCGATGAGAGACAGCAAAGCATTTTGTCTCTGCGTGCTCTGGTTGCCCTCACTCGGGCAGGGCCGGCTCGAGCCATTCCTGCGCCCCGGGCTGCAGGCGTGCCACGCATGCGCAGCTCCGCCTCCAGACACACGGCGCATGCATGGCCCCACCCCTCGGCATGCTGCACACCTTACAGCTGCAATTGGGCGGGCAGCGCTTGATTGAATCTCTAAGGGGCACCCGCACGGCCCCTGGCCCTGGGCGCGCGGCACCTGATGGCAGCTCTAAGGGGTGCCACGTGGCCGGGTGTGCGGTGCCCCTTACAGCTGCCATCAGGCGCCCCCCATAGGTTGGTGCCCTGGGCAGCTACCCAGCTAGCCCTCCCCCCCCCCCCTTAATCTGGCCCTGCACTCGGGACACCACAGCACTCTGCAACATGGAGCCAGAGCTGCCCCTGGGCACTCTGGTGCTTCTCTTGGATGCATTGCTGCAAGCCTGGCTGCATTTTCTGCAGGCTGCCATCCGGGAGGTCCATCGGGGGGCTGTCAGTATCCAGGATGCCCTGCAAGAGACCTTGCACCCTGAGGAGCACTAAGAGCCTCCCTGGTCTGCCCCACTGGGGGGCTTGTGCCTCATTCCTCCCTCGCATCCTTCCACTTACACCCCCAGCCCCCTTCCTGATGTAAAATAAAATACATGTTTTTTCGTAAACACTGTCTTTATTTAACAAAACTGGGGAAGAGGGAATGAAACTCTGGTGAGACTGGGGAAAGGAGGCGGGAGAGGGAAGAAGAGAGGGTGGGAGAGGGGAGGGGGAAACCTGGGAGGAGGGAGCTGGAAGGGGAAGCAAGGGGAAAAAGGGGGAGGGGAAGCTCAGGGCCCAGGGTTGGGGGTCTCGTCGGACCAACTTGATTTTCATGCAAACCTGCTCCTGGGTTCGCATGTGGCCTTTGGTGGCCAGGCTGGCAGGTATCCTGCCATAGACGGCCGCATTCCTCCGTCTAGTGAGGAGATCATGAACGTTGGGGGCATCCCCCCAAACCTGAATAAGGTCCATGATCTCCGCTCTGGACCAAGAAGGCGCCCACCTTCTCCAGGCCCTGGCAGGCTCCTGGTAGCTGGCAGACTGCTCCTGGGGAGCGGTGGAGGGCTGGCTGCCTGTGGCTTGCTGGCTCATGTTTTGGGGCCACTGGGTCAGGGGCAGTGACTGCTGGCTCTGGGCTGGCAGGCTTGGAACTGGCATGGGCACTGTGGCCAGAGTCTACCCCTTTAAGGGCTCCGGGGAGTGGGGGAGGGAGAGGAGTGTTTTTGGTTGAGGCTGGAGTGGCCACCAGGGCTCCCTGGGAAGGCTGGAGGCCCCCTATTTCAAAATAAGTGTCTACACAGCACTTATTTCGAAATAGCTATTTCGAATTTGGCGTTATTCCTCGTAGAATGAGGTTTACCAAATTCAAAATAAGCACTTCGCTATTTCAAATTAATTTCAAAATAGCGGTTTGGCTGTGTAGACGCTAGGAAAGTTATTTCGAAATAAGGGCTGTTATTTCAAAATAACTTTGCTGTGTAGACATACCCCGGGAGAAAAGGTGCCTATCTATTTAGTTGTAGGGCGCTATATAAACATGTGGGCGTCGCTGATACACAGTATACAAGGTGCATGTAGAGATGTGTATTATTTTATTTAAAGCCATACAAATATATACAAATATTATCTTAGGAGTGGGCTTGAACCAAAATTCCAGTCCCAACTAAGCCCTAATGTCACTGGGGTTTGGGATTCAAACCAAGATCCAGTATTACAGCTTGCTGTTGTCAGTAGACTGGGTCACGCACAACATTCCTGAACTCTCTAAGCTGTTCAAATTCCAGGTCTGAATTTTGCATCTTGATCCAAAGTTTGTTTTATATTGAGGCTCAAACTGCAAAATTCAGAGCTTGTCTGGATTTCTAACACCTCAGAGTTTGGGATGTTCTGACCTTCGCTCCCTTTTTAAAAGAGAGAGCGAGCCATACCCATATGCATGATTGTGTTCCATTTGGAGATGTGTCTGGAGATTCAAGAACAAGGAGAGGTGTGGTCAGCAGGCAGGAAAGAATGATAACCTTAGCAGCTGTATTTTGTAAGGGTCAGAAAGGGAAAGATACTAGAGGGATGAAGGAGTCTTGCAATGCACTTGGGGTATGCTGATATTTGATGTTCTGATGTCTTCCCAATAACCATGATAAGAAGGCTTGAATTGTTTATGATATAGTAAAACCATTAGTGTGTATCTGTCATTGTATCGGTCATCCCATTCACAGCTTCCCTGTAGGGTCTGAGGGCTCACAATTTTCACACTGTACATAGTTACAACAGGAATAATCTAAATTAGAGGAACCTTTTTTCAGTCAGGGGCCACTGAGCCACAGGAAAATCAGTTGTGGGTCCACACAAGAAGCAAAACAAAAACAAACAAAAAACTTCACTTTGGTTTGGCTCCCAAAAAGCAAAAACAAAACACTTTGCTGGCCTGCTCTCAACTGAGAGGCAAAAACAAGAAACAAAAAAGAGGAGGGACACATCACTACTCAAATTGGGCCCTTGGTTCCCCATCTCTCTCCTAAATATTCCCTAAGCACATTCCTTTTGGCTTTGAGCTTCTCTGAACCTAATTCCAACTCTTTTCTAAAGCCATGTCTGTGCTAGGCTACGTCTACACTTGCAGCATGACAATGGCACTGCTGGACTGGGATGAGAGGGATTTGCCTGTCACTCTAATTAATCCACCTCCCCAACAAGCAGTAGCTAGGTCCACAGAAGAATTTTTCCATGGACCTAGGCCCAGTTCCCCACCATTGGCCTGTACTCAACATGACAGTGAAATGTGATTGTCCAAGCTTACAGCACCACTACCATTACACACATCCCCAAAACACTCTTAAGGCATGTGAGCTAGAAAGTGATCCTTGCCTAAGAAATGGAGATCTCCTCCCCAGTGACTTCTTGTCTTCAAATTCTGCAGGCTTTTGCAATCACCATGACTTATTACAGGCCTTTATTCCTTTGATCAATTCAGTAGTTCCTCACTGGGCTTTCTCCAGGATATGTTCATTTCTATTCATTGTTGTTTTCTATTGAATAGCCCCAAAAGACCCCATAAATGTTTGAGACCCTTTTCCCACTAGGCTCAGCACAAACACATTTGCCTATGAAGGTAAAAGGACCAAATTCAAACTAAGAGTAAGTGAATTCAGTGGGTCTAAATTTGGCCCCATATTGTGCAAAACTGGGTGCAGGGCTCTAAGTGGTGTCTCACCATCAATAAGGCCTTGGACAACATTGCAATAATTTGTTTTATATACTTGATGTAGCCTGATAACCAACCTTCCTCCTTTACAGCGCCTGAACAATATGTTCCTAAAATTCCCTTCCATCTTGTTGTTGACATGAATTACTAAATCCCTTTCATTATTAGTAAATTCAATATCTTTGCCTAGCAAGGTCATCTTATGATTTTTAAATCCCAAATGCCTTGCTTCCCATATACTCATGTTACATCCCCTCAACCATTTCGTAGTTTCCTGCCCTCATTTAAACATTACTGGAGTTTGGGAGGAGGAGGCTGGAATTTCTAAATTCTAATCTTGATAGCCACTAGCTGGGTCACTTTTGGCAGGTTGTCTTGTAACCTTTCTGTATTTGTTTCCCCATCTGTAAAATGGGGATAATACTCATGGGCTCACAGGCAAGTTGTGGTAATTAATGGATGCTCATAAAGCACATTGAACATTAAGTGCTAAGTATATTAAATTTGATTGACTGGCCTATTATGTTTTCATGGTTAGAATTTTTTATCCTTTCTAAACAGGGTTACACAAGCTGCCTTCACATTTATTGGTGCTCTGCCCAGCAGTAGGAACAGATCACCTATGTATGTGCCAGTGGGACTGCTAGGTTTTTGCAGAATGCTCTGAACAGACTGAGCTGTAAAGCATCCAGCTTTGAGGAGCTGAGTTTCAGTGTTTAGTTTTGTGAACAGAGTGGTATTTGGCTACCAGTATTATATCTGTCCCTACGTCTATGCACAAATTCATTATCTCTCTGCTTAGTTCAGCTCCTCAAATATTCGCAATACCCAGCTCTCCCTCTGGCAATTTTCCTACAGTATCCTTCCTTTAATATAGCTGAATGATGACTTGTTCTTTCTAATGTTTCTCACTACAGGTTGGACCTCCCTAGTCCGGCACTCTCGGGACTTGAGGGGTCCTGAACCAGGGAGCTTACTGGACCAAGGGAAGGTCAATGCTTCCCTGCTGGCACCCCACTCCCGGGCTCCTCTCCTTGGAGCTCCCAAGGCTGGGCTCCCACCCTGCTGCCTATTGGCTGCTGCCAAAGTTCCTGGAGGCCCTCATTGGGTGGCCACTGATGGTCCCGCTGTCTCTGGGTGTTCCCCGGAGCTCCCCAGCCAAGGCTCCCCTGCAGCCACCTGGCCCCACTCCTGCCAGAAGTTCCCTAGCTGGGGCCATCTGGCCACCCCAGCTGTGCTGCCACTGGGGAGTCCCCAGGTTCCCTGGCCAGGGCTCCTTGGCTGCCTGGACCTGCTGCTGCTGCCAGGAGTTCCCTGGGGTTCCCGATCTGGAGCTGCCTGGCCACCACTGGCCCCACTGCCTGGTCCAGTCCTGCTCCCACTGGGAGTTCCCCACGGTTTCCCAGCCCGGGATTGCCCAGCCACCACCTAGCTCCACTGCCGCCGGAGGTTCCTTGGTCAGGAAAGGGACTCCACAGTAGATGCCTGGCCCCGCTGATATCAGGGTTCCCCAGCTGGGGAGGAGCTTCCTGCCCCAAGCCCCACTGATGACAGGGATTGCCTTGCCTGGCTGGGGCTCTGCAGCCACTGCCCGGCCCAACCACTGCTGGCCCAGCCAGGGATCCCCAGCCCTGTATTCTCCTGGCTGCTCCCGCTCCTGACCTCCCAGGTTCTTTGGTCCAGCAACATCTGTAGCCCTGCCAGACCAGAGAATCACAGATTTGGGAGGTTCGACCTGTATCAAACTGTCCTTCCACAGGCTTGCCTGTTGTAATAATTCCATGATATGCCAGGGATGGCTTACTGAACCTTGTCGTCTGTTCTCAGCCATGTTCATAAAGCAGTTTTTGTTAATGTGGGCTTGAAAATAGTGTGCATTTAGTGTAAGTGAACTTAGTGGCACCCTGAAAGACTGACATTCTTTAGTTAGTTATGGGGTAGGTACTGTGGTAGTGCAAGTTTCTATTCAGCCTTACCAGCATATCTCAACCTTAACAAGAACAGTCCATTTCTAGGGGTGGAAGAGCATTGCAGTCTCCATGACATTTCAGTTCCTGGTGATTACGTTAAGAGTATCAATGCAGCTATCACTTGTGACATTGCATATCTGTCTACTACATTCTACAGTGGTTCCATCAATTCATTTCACATAAGTCGCCAAAAAGCTTTCTATGGACCTATTTGCCACCTAGAAATAAAAGGCTCTCTCACTCATAACCATTCCCCTGGGCCTTTATACTAATGTACTTAGTCTGTTTGGTAATCCAGGAAGACTGTTCTTACCCGTACCATATTTATTTCTGAATAACTGATACATTTATTTTAGGTTTAATAACATTATAGCTGGCTTGAACAGCATGCCTCTATGCCTTTACCTGTAAAACAGTTGTTCCAAGTAATTAAAAAGTCTGTAATAATCGTGTCATGAACTCAGTGAAGCCGTTTATTCTTACTACTTATATGAAATCCCATTTAACTGAACAAGAGTCCACAAATGAGATATTCCAAGCAGCTTGCTGGTAATGTTTCTGCACAGGTGCACGTGGTAAGTTGCTAGCATTTCAGTTGTTCTCTTCCGTTGATTTTTATGGACTTCAGCTGCCCATCTTCCTCAACTTCAGTTCTTTCTTGTCCATTCTCAATTATTTTCCTGGTAGTGATTCTTCTACCATTGACCACTTCAGTAGAAGTTGAGACTGATCTGAAGTTGTTTGACCCACTAGTGTCTCCTCCAAAGGATCTGCAGGAGAATGTAGTGTGCTCACCAGGGCTGGCTGAATCGAATGACATAAATGATTCCATAAGATCAGGAAATGTATCAAAGCCAGCAAAGCTAGCTCCTCTTCCATTAGTTCTGTGTCTGTTCTCACCTACATTTCCATCAAATGGAATGTCCCAAAAATCATGTGCAAAGGGATCCATTCCTGCAAAAAATTCCCTGAAGATCTCTTCTGGGTTACGGAATATGTATTCAGAATCAAATGGGCTGTGGAAGTGACCTCCAGTTGCACCTCTGCCACCTCTGTGCCGAGTTTCTTTGCCAGATCTGTCGTAGATGGAACGCTTTTGGGGATCTGATAAAACCTCGTATGCCTCAGCTACGGCTTTGAATTTCTTCTCTGCCTCCTCCTTGTTATTAGGGTTCTTATCAGGATGCCATTTTAATGCGAGTTTACGGTAGGACTTTTTAATGTCATCTTGTGAGGCTTTTTGGTGAAGTCCTAAAACTTCGTAATAATTCACCATCCCAAATGAAAGGTGGATGGATTTTGAAATACTCTAAGCTCAGTGACCTGAAGTCCTGAGTTGTTCAGGATCCAGGGAATCTGTTTCCTTTGTGCGTTCCAAATTTGCTCCTCACAACCTGCTGATTTTGCTCAGTTCATCTTTTGATTTGTTTGTGCATGGAGCACAGAGAAACACTTTATTTAAATTCACGATTTGATTTTAAGACAGTTGGGTGGTGGGATTGTGACATCAGAGGTAATTCAGCCAATCATTGTACAGCTGACTTTAGTGCTTTTTTTTTTCCACACTGAAATGATATTGGTGAATTCTACACATTTTGTCAGGGGGTTAGCTTTTGTTTGCACACTGCTATGACAGTCCCAAGATATTCAAGACACATGGTGAGAGAGGCAATATCTTTTATTGGACCAACTTCTGTTTATTTCACATTTTTAAAAAATATATTTCTCATCTATGATGATGTACATGTGAAATACAGCTCTCTGATGGCATTAATATAAAAATAGTGTAGTTATGTCTTCTTATACTCTGCCTGCCTGTGAATTTTTGTAGTTATGCAATATATATTGAGGGGCCATGATTCTCCTCTCACATAGTCATTTTGATGCTAATGGAGTTCAGAGAACTGGGGAATTGGGAGCCAGGACTCTTGAATTTTATTTTTGTCACTAACTAATTTTATTTTTGTCCCATCTCCTCTTTCTGTATCATTTTCCATATTTGTATATTGGTAATGTGCTTTGAAATGCTTGGGTTAAAGGTGCCACAAAAGTCAAGATTGTTATGATAGAAAAAATAATTGAGGACGTGAATATGCTCCTAATGTCTACTTACCCTCTTCCTGGCACACAGAGGTAGAAATACAGTACATATAGGGCCATAGACCTAAAGGGAAAACTGCATCATCCACTAGAAAGGAACCGTAAAGGAAAAACTAAGAAAGTTTCCCTTGAAGAAGAGTCCTTTGGCTGGTAATGGAGAAGAGGCCTTTGGCTGGAAGAATTTCCATTTTATTGCCAACAAGGATACATTTCTCTTGTGGGTCAGTGATGGGTCAATGCCATGGAACTACTTGTAATGTAATTACCTAAATTCAGCTATAAAAGTCACCATCAGTTAGTGCAGTGAAGTTCTTGAGGTTAGAGCTCAAGGAAATGAAGGGCAATATTGAAGTCAAAGTTGTCTCATCTGCTGAGAATTCATCAGACATGTTCCTTCTCCTCCGCCAGGATGGCTTCATTAATGGAGGAGGATGGTGCTTTGGAATTTGATGGTTTGGGGAGTACTGTGTGAACGGAGAAAGTGTATTAAAAAATCCATGCCACTATGGCAAGTTCATATTCTACCCATTGCGCTCTGAATTTGGAGCCCAATTTGTACCAAGGAATGAGGGAAAGTTTCCAGTTAATTAATTAGATAGCCAGAAGGAATGAGGAGTGGAGAATGGCTGCCTGTATATACCGGATGTTGCGTTTTAATAATTAATGGTACCTTCATTCCTTTTTAAAAATTAAGTATTTTTCCTCTTTTTCCCCACTCTCAAATTTTGAAATCTCCAGCATGGATGTTGAGTGAGTGTTCCCAGTATTGGTCCCACCCCCTTTTGCCTATTTATTAGGGGAGGACACTAGGTGGAAGGACCACTTAAATTAGGGGTCTCAAACTCCCAGCCTGCGGGCCATTCCCCTCTGGAGCAGTGGTGCAATCCTGCCTGGGAGTCCCAGCAGGCTGGGGGAGTTGTCTGTTCCTGTTCCCCAAGCCTCCCCCCTTCCCTCCATCACCCTGCCCTCTCCCCACCATGGCATCCTGACTGTTGAGGACACAATCTCGAGGATTATCAGGGAGGACCTGGTATGGGGCAGCAGCAGCGATCGGGCCCTCCCTCCCATACTCTCCATGGTGGCAAGAGCCATGGGGAAGCTATGGGGAGAGGGCAGGCCGATGGGAAGAAAAGGGTTTGGGGAATGGGAATGGACAGCCCCCTTCTGGGCTGGATTGCCCACCTGTTCCGACCAGTTATGGCCCACAAGCTGGGAGTTTGAGACACCTGACTTAGACTCTTGTGCTTGAAAGTAATATTAGAGTTTCTACTTAGGGGAAGGGCACTGTCTCCATGCTCAGAAAACATCCCTACAGTCCTGAAAGTACCAAAATATTCAATTGTGGGATTTTAGCTTGGGACCTCCCATGATCCTGCAAAACTTTACACACATACTCAACTTTAAGCATGTGAATATATGAACTAAATCAATGGAACCACTTGTGCTTAGAAGTCAGCACTTCTTTTTTGGAATGGGACATTAGTGCTGCTGAAAAGTGCCAAATTACACCTTTGGTGAAAGGGGCTCTATATTTATCCCTAAAACAGGTACAGCTCAGGTAGATGCAAGCCCCTGCCACGCTTCCCCACCAGTGTTCTTCAAACCTGACATAGAGGGATATCACGGAGCAGGGAGAACAGGCCCAATGGGCATTTCAGTCATTGGCCTCTGAGCTAAAATAGCCATCCAGGGGATCTGGTTAGTGACTGTTGTGATGGTGGGTTTGTGACATAGGGTTTGTCTTCATTGCAGGCTAGATCCAGGGGCAGTGATCAATCCAGCAGGCGGCAATTTATTGCATCTAGTATAGATGTGATACACCGAATGCAGAGTGCTCTCCTGTTGATGCTGTCACTGCACCAGAACAAGACGAGCAAGCAGAGTTGATGGGAGAGCATCAGCTGTCAACTTACCCCCATGGTGAAGATACCATGGTAAGCATGCCAAAATGTGTTGACTTCAGCTACATTATTCACGTAACTAAAGTTGTGAAACTTGGGTTGACATCCCATAGGAGTGTAGACCAGGCCACAGATGCCTACCCACTAGGAAGTGGACTGAGAACCTAACAAACTCATCTCACACAGGCTGCCATCAGCTTTTGCCAACATGGGCTAGATTTGAACATTTTAAAATCTCTTGGACAAGGCTTCACAAGCTATTGCATTCCTGTTTCTAACATCCATTCTCTGTTAGATGGAGGGGAAAGACTTGGTCAGGAGCAGTCCCAATCAGCTTGCTGGGAGGTTTCCTGGGGGCTTTTAGCAAGAGCCAGTTCCCAGCAGAAACCAATTCAAATTGGCTGCCAGGAGTGGTATCGTATGGACAGGGAAGGAGGTAATTCTAACTTTTTCAGCTGTGCCATTTGAGATGCTCCTCCTCCCTCCGCAGTCACAATGCTCATATTTGGTGATGAGTGTCTGTAGAGTCTCAGACTCACTGGCGCACTGGATTATCTGTCTTGGATTTAGTACATTTACCAATCTGAAATGTAGGAAGTGTTTTTCTACTGTCATCTCAAATGAGGGCTGATCACTGCCCGTCCCTCTGCTGCCTGCAGCAGCCTCAGAGATTAGCTGCAGTTCAGCTGAGTGCCACTGCTGTAAGCTAAAAAAGAGTTTGCAAAAGAGACAGAGGGGTGAAAAAGAGAAGGAGAAAGAGAAATAAGGAGAGGGAGAAAAACATGCACACAGTAAGTAACTAGACCCAAACTAACCAGGCAGCCCCAAAGAAACCAAGGCTTTGAAATGAGAAATGTTTTTCGTATCTTAAATCTCAAGTACAAACAATAAAAACCAGCCCAGGCTGTGTTCTTTGAAGAGAAGTACGAGTGACCTGAGCAGTGGTTATCAGCAGCGTCATTAAGATAAACGCTTAACATGATTTAAAGCATCCGAAACTGAAGGCAGCACTTTCAGATACTAACAAAACGGCCTGACAGTGGGGATGGAAATCAATAGTAATCAGATGTCACTAAAAATACTCAAAAGTGTCCCATGCTGATGGAGGTGAGATTAGTGTAAATATTTGTATTCTAATCAATGGCACGCGAGGGCTGTAGGCGGCCTCTCTGTCTATTTAATTAATGGAGTGGCTTTTAAAAAGGATCCTAATCATATGTGATTGTATCTGCTTATCAACATTTTTGCTAATTAGATGATATGGAGGCAGTCGTTCTGCTAATTCCCTCATCCGAACAGCATATCCTGCTCAGATAAAGTACAGTCTCTTTTTAATAAGAAACAATCATGAGACAGACTAACCTTAATGGTGCTCATTATCTTTGGATCTTTTGGGCTCCCCCGCCCCCTCCTCCCTTTGCTTAGGTTTCTGCTTCAGCATGCCAGATGGGCAGAGTTGCGGTCTCCATGTGGCTCCCATCATAATTTAAACACAATCGCATCCATGGGAAGAGCATTCTGACCGCTGAGGTCTTGTCATAGGGCCTTTTCCCTATATTTGTCCAAACAGGCAGTTTGCATTTTTTAGACCTGTCCTCCTAGGATGGGAAACAATTTTGGATTAAAATGGGGGGAAAAAAGTCCCCAAATTCATCCGAAACTGAGCCCTGTAGGGTCAACATTGAAATCAAAGCGGTTCTGAGCCTTTGCACAAAACTGCAGCTGACCTCAAACTTCTATCCAACTCCTGGACTTTCAGTCACTGCACCAATTAACCCTTTGTCCAGAACTCCAACAAGCCCTGAATCTTCCTCCATGCCAAAGAGCTTTTCTGAGCTGTAAAAACAATTTTTTGTTTGTTTTTGTTTTGAAACAGACTTGGCAGAGGGTGTCACCAGGAGAAGGGTTTATTGGCAGCCTGTTGATCCTGTGACAAGGCCTGGATCCTTTTATCTATAGAACAACAAGAGCCTGGGACATTTGCTCTAAGTACTTCAACTGTCCAATCAAACAAGGGTCACACTTTGCTCTGCTATTCAAACTGTCGCCAGACACTTCACCCCTCTGTGGCCCCTATCTAAAGGGATATTGTACTTGATTCCTTCCTGCGGGGGAGGGGTGGAATCTCACAACTTTTTTCCTTGCAAGAACTGTTAGAGTCTGCGGTAAAGGGGCTTTGTTAGTTCATACCTCATGGTGGGTTGTGTAATGCCATTTACAATAGGAATTGGCAGCCTTAGGAAAGATGTAAACTAACAGATTTAGCTACAAAAGCCTTTCCTTCGCAAGACAACAAAGCCCCCTCTCCACAGACTGAACTCCTCCTAAGGAATCTACCCTTCATGCAGGCAAGCCAATGAGTATCAGTGTGGGCTGAAGTAATCGGGATATATGCCTTCTATTTAGCTTGTGGGGTCAGGAGTTTGCCTGCTGTTTTTGCAGCTGTGAATGGTGAGGAGCAAAGGCTTAAATGACACAGATTGCAACCTCCCACAATGGTGGATGGCAAGAGGAAGTTTCTGTGCATCCCATACAAAGATGTTCATGCATTCCAGTAAAGTGCTGTGTGATAGGTGACAGAAAGGTTCTGGGGAGCATTAGGAAGAAATGTAGATCTAGCAGGCTGAATGGGACTGTAGCTGCTCAAACATCCTCTAACCTATAAATTATCAGGGAGGAGCCGAGGAAGGACTTTTCTGGATCCAGTTTCATCTGAGATTTCAGACCCCCCAAGAGCCTAGTGACAGCTCATGTGAAATTTAAATCACAAATGGCAGAAGTCTCTTGAGACCACCTAAATCCAAACTAAGAACCCAGCCCTACGTGGTGGGGCTGGATGAAGTCAATGGCAGCTGCTGGTTTGCAGCATCGGATCATGTCCTAAATCCAGGAAATAGACCTCTCCCAATTTCAGATCACCTAGAAGCAAAACCGTATGAGAAGGTTGGGACCAACCCATGGATTCTAATCTGAGCTCCACCTCATCCCAAAATTCAGTGCAGCTTGGATGTGACATTCCAGACTTGGCTCATCTTTGTATGTAACCAGTTGTACCAGTACATTCACAATGATAGCTGTATCAGTGTTCTGCTCAGAAATAAGACAGACCAGTCGTGCCTTGCTCCCTGCCTGTGACAGCCTTAGGATTCCTGGCTTTCCCTTCCTCCCAGTAGTATACAAAGGTGATGAATTCAATATTAAACAAACACCAAGGACAAGGTCTAGTTTTTGGTACCATGGCTGGAAATGAAGAAGGACCAGAAGACGCCGTATTAAAACTCCAGGAAAGAGAAAAGAATGAATTACTGTCCTGGGATTTTCTTTCTGTCTCCCGCCAGTGGGATGAGCTTTGTGGAGCACTCAGTTAATAAACCAGAGAGGGAACATTGTAGCTCAGATTCTCATTATGAAGTGGTGGTTCATGACATTGCTTGGGCTTGTGCCTGACAGCCGAGTTTATTTGAGGCCACACAGGTATCCTACAGAAATGATACCACCTGGTTTTTGAAAGCTCCTCTGGTCTCTTCTGACTGCAGAAAGAGAGATGTTTGCCTGCCGTGCTTAGCTATTTCACCTAAAACTGACTCATGTCTAATCTTGGACGACATTATATTGGGAAATAACCACCTCTGAGCACTGCGCCTTCCCAGGTGCTGGATACCTTCCAGAGGTGGTAGTTAATGCCATGAGTGGTTGATGAAGGCATGGCTGGGGGAAACAAGCTCCCAGCCCCACCTCCAGCCCCACCCCTTCTTGTGAGGCCCCGCCCCCATGGGGAGGTGGGGCAGCGTGCCATGTGCACGCCCCCCCTTCCCAACCACAGAGAGAGGAGGGGAGTAGGCAGATGTGTGCTCGCCCCAGTCTCTCCAGCTCCAAAGAGGGCAGAAGGCGCACGGCATAGCCCCAGTCTCCCCAGCCCTGGAGGAAGGCACACTATGTGACCCAGCGCAGCCCAGCCTAGCCTCTCCAGCACTGGGAGAGTGGGCTCCGGGGGCAGCAACACTCCACCCCAGAATGTTTAGTGCAGCCATTCTGGGGGCAGAGTGTGGGTGGGGCTCTGCCTGGCGGTTTGGGAAGGCCGAGCCTTCCCCTGCCTTACATACCCATGCTTAATGCAGGTCTGACCAGGGGCGGCCCGTGGATGTAGGCAACCTCGGCAGTTGCCTAGGGAGCCGCGTTTAACACGACACCCAATGATGACATCACGCCATTGAGGGCTATGGAGGCGGGGGCGCCGATCGCACATTCCGCCTCGGGCGCCAGTTGCCGGCAGCTCTCCTCGAGCCGCTCCTGGGTCTGACGTAGCCAGGGCCTGTCTACACTTGAAATGCTACAGAGGCACAGCTGGAGCACTTCAGTGTAAGCACTATCTATGCCAGGAGTCAGCAACCCCTGGCACGCATGCCACAAACGGCACACGAGTCAATTTTTACTGGCATGTGGAGCTGAAGCTCAGCCCTGCCCCTCCCCCCGTCCCTGCACAGCAGGGAGCCAGTGCTGCGGCTCCAGCCTCAGCCGCAGGCTGAAGCACCAGCTCCAGCTTCCTGCTGGGACGGGGGTGGGAGGGGCATGCACGTGTGCAACCCTGGCTCTGCATCCTGCTTCCAGAGGCGGGGCGGGGGGGGGGGGGCTGGGGCTGGGCCTGCTCTGCAGAGCTGGGGCTGGGCAGCCAGCACACATGGTGCACCGTGGCCCACGCCGCGCCGTGCTGCTCCCCGAGGGCTATGTGCAGGGAGCCTCTTCCACAGCACCCCATTGTGCCCAGCCAGGCTGGAGCTGGGCAGGGAAGAGATTCTGCTCCCCCCACCTCTCCTCACCCCAGTGCTGTTCCTGGGGGGTTGCGAGTCCCAGCACTGCTGCCCTGCCGGTGAGTGCACTGGGGGCACAGGAGGGGGGTGAAGGCGGATGCAGGGGCAGGATGGGAGGAGGCAGGAGTTCACTGAGGGGCATGGGGTGATGCTGGGGGGATCATGGGGCTGAGGGGAATGAGGCTGGAGTATAGGGCAGATGTGAGGGCGGATACAATTTTACTTTGCAGAAGCTGCACTTTTGTTTACTCCCCACTTCTTTGCCTCCCTCCCTAGCTAGCTATTTGGCTGCATTCTCACCCTCTCGCCTTTTCTGCGTTACTCCCCCAACCCCCTCCCTCCCCCAAACTCCCTCTTGTACCCCCACCCCACACTCTCTCCTGCTGCCAAACTCCCTTCCAGACCCTACCCGCCTCACCCCGTCCTGCACTCCACCTCCCATCCAGATCCTGCATCCCTATCCCACTCACTGGCAGCCCTGTCCCACACATTGAACCTCTCATTTTTGTTCCCACCCCAGAGCCTAAAGGGGTCCACAAAATCCACAAACTCTGGAGCCCCAGAAAAGTAAATCTGGCCTGTGGGAAGCCCTGAACCTCAGTCCTCCCTGTCCCTTCCCCTCACCCTGTGAGGGCTGGAGTGCCAGAAGAATGAGGTGTCTCAGTTGGGGGCCACATCAGTGAGGGTTGGAGGTTTTTGGAGGAGTGTTTTTGCTTCTCACTTGTGTGGTCCCCAACTGATTTTTCTGTGGGTCAGTGGCCTCCAACCCAAAAAAGGTTCCCCACCCCTGCCATAAATAAAGAAAACACTGAAACCTTTTTGTGTTGGACATAATATTTTACTTTGTTTTAAATGAAATTTGATGCACTAACATGAGAAAGTTAAAACACTTAATGTGTTTAGTAATTTAAATTAAACCGTTCTCCCTGACTGCAGCACTAGCAAAATGGCTCTGGAGTAATTCTGTATTTAATCGTGAGTTTCCATTAGCAACTGGTAATCCATGGAAAGGTTTACATTGACCCAGATGGTCCATAAGGCATGTGGTGGAGAGAGCCCCTCCCTGCCTCCTGAGAAAGTGATACAGCCCAGCGCAGGATTGTTAAATCTTGGCATGCCACTTTGGTTCCCGCCCTAGTGGAAAGTCTATTTAAGCAATGAGAAAGCATCAATCCTTTGTCTTCACTTGGCCTTTGACACTGCCTGGCCCATAGATGCTGTGTGGGGATGTATGTGGGACCACATGCACCCCCCCAAAGTGCACCCTGCAACGCAGAAGTGGCTGGCCAGCAGCCGGCAGTTGGGTGGCGCCCAGAGAGTCGGCACCAGCAGCAGGAGTCCATGCCACCTCCCCACAAACCTGCACTCACCAGCACTGGCAGCAGGGAAGGCACAGTTCTGATGGCTCCAGCTTGTGAGGTGCGGCTCCAGCTTGTGAGGCACCACACCAGGGGAGAGCCAGGACAGCCCCAGTACTCTCTGGCAGCAGAAGTGGCACTGCTTTCACTTCCAGGGCACACCCGGGCAGTCTCTTCCCTCCCCAAGAATGGCACAGCTGCACTGGTGAGTGCATGGGGCGATGCAGCGTGGAACTCCGCTGCTGGCGCCAGCCCCTTGGCCCCACCAGTCCTCCCCACCAGAGCAAGGGTGAGGCAGGGACAAAGCAGGGGCCGGGTGCCTCCCCTTCTTCTGTCGCCAGTCACCACTGGCCTGGCCTACCCTAAGAGGATGCAAAGAACTTTGAAGAAGCTGTAGACCAAAGTCAAAGTAAAGATCAACTCTGACTTAAAGCTTTTTACCTGAGATTAAAAACAGGTGTTTAGGGTAACAATTTGCATGAAACAAGTTTCTTAGTGGATTGAACTAGCTAAGCCCGTGGTGTCCAACATGTTAGCCACTAGCCCAGGCCTGGGCAAAATACTGCCTGCGGGCTTGATCTGGCCCACCAAGCCATCGGATTCGGCCCACAGAGGCTCCCCTGCTTGCCCCACAGCCCCGCACACCGCTCAGTAACGTGGCTGCTAGGCCCCATTTCTGTTTCAAAACTGTAATCCTGGAGGGGAGGGGGGAAAGCTTGAGGAGCTGCTCCCATCCCCAGCACAATCCCATTGGCCGGTTTCTGACTAGAAACCGGCCAATGGGAGCTGTCTGCTTGAATAACAGGCAGCCAAGAAGAACCATGCCCTCTCCCCTCAGCTTAGTTATTCACCCAAGCACATGGCTAGGCAAGCAGGATGTCTGTCTGGAAAATGTTTTTAAACTCTGCAGCCATTAGTTCTCCAGGCAGGCAGGTTTGGCTGCTGGCTGGTAAGTCTCCTGGCCAGAACCTGCCTATGGTGCCCCAGCCCCTCCTTTCCCCAACCCTCTGCCGCCCCCCCCCCCCACTCAACATACCCAAACCCTCTGCCCCTCTTTAGCACCCATCCCATACCCTCTCCCAGATCTGGCACCCCAATCTCCTACCCTAGGTCACATCCCAAACCCCTGCCCTTCAATCCCCTGCCCTAGGTCACAACTGCCTCCCAAACTACATTCTCCCTCCTTCACCCCACTCCCTTACCCCAAGCTCCCTTCTGCACCCAACCTCCATCCCAGACCCTGCACCTCCTCCATTAATATCATGGAAGAGTGTGGCCCTTAACCACTTTCTAAAATCTTGGAGTGGCTCCCCGGCAAAAATTATTGCCCACCCCTGCACTAGACACATATGGCTATTTGGCCAGTTGAGTGTGGCTAGTTTGCTATAGCAATAGCCATTATAGTGGCTACTGCTTCAGAACTGGTTGGACACCATGGAGCTAAGCATTTTTTGTTCATTTTAATGTAATAACTTACTTTGATTTGACTGTTTTCACTTGCAACCACTTACTTCCTACTTTTTGTACTTAATAAAAACCACTTTTGTTTATTATCAAGCTCTGTGTAAATAATTGTTACCTGGAGGAGAGGAACCACTGTGCATATCTCTCTTTTATTGATAAAGTGGGCAGACTTTACAAGCTTCAGAGTAAGAAGGATTTATTTGCAATTTTGGTCCCTTTTGGGGTTTGGTTTCCTGGGTGCTGAGCCCTTATAACTGAGCCGTCCCAGAACAGAGCTGGTTTGGTGTCTGTGTTGCTCTATCGGGGGGCGGGGGAACTCCCATTCTGTGCCCTGTTTGGGCGAAACTAGAGAATCTGGCCCAGCAGGACAGGGTGGTGAGGAGCTCTAGAGAGCAGGAAGGTGAGTGTTAGTAACATAATCAGCACACTGAGGGACAACCCCAAGGGGACTTCTGTGATTTAACCCATCAGACTGGTGATTTGCATGTACAGTTCTAGAGCGTTTAAAATTCCTTCTTTCCTTCAGAGTCAATCCTGTTGAACAACTCTGAGTTTCTGTGTCAGAAGAGGAGCCCTCTCTCTTTACAGGGCAGGAGGAATTGTACAACTCCAGAACTGCGTACATCTGCATGGTAAACTATTCCTAGCTGCACAGAAAAAGAATGCGTAATCAGAAGATGTGGAATATTTAACTGAGAAGATTTTACATGGCATGGGAAACTGAGGAAGACAGCGTCACCCTCCCTCCCCATCTGAACAGCCAACATCACAACTTGGGGTTTACTTAAGGAAAACTTCTGAATATGGCTGCTGCAGGAGGCTGGGAACAGGGGAATTTCAACAGTGCTTCAGTGAAGATTTAGTCCAAGTTTATTACTGAGATTAAAAGACTGAAGAATATAAATTGTAAATGTGATGACTTAAGAGCTCATAAATTCAGTATACAGCCCTGCTCCCAAGAGACCCTATGTGCAGCCTGGCCAAGCTGCCCCTGTGCTTGTGAGCGTGCTCTCTCACTCACTCTCCCACACTCTTATATACACCGCTTCTCAAGAGAATCCATCAACAGCTTGCCCTGGCTTCCAAGCAGGCATGTGCCTGCATACAGAAACAATGAATGCACTCATACACCCACTGGAACCTGGGCACCCAAACACACACCTAACACTGCATGCAGATGCAAACATATTTAAATCTCATACGCCTTCTGCACTTGCTGTGCTTCCACAGACGCAGATATGCACACTTTTCCTTTTACTCATTTGCAGCAAAATCTCTGGGATTTGCCTCTATTGAACCACAATTTAGGTAGCATATAGGTCGATCTCCTTTAGGATGATATTTCAGCCCCTGAGGATGAAGAAAAATGTGTGGTGCATCCACTGAATTTAAAAGGAATTCTTTGCATTTGCATAACAACTTTCATTCATAGTGCTGCAATAGGAGGTAAATGCTGTTGTCCCCCAGGAAACTGAAGCAGTTAAATGAATTACTCACTGTCACACAATGAGCCAGGACACTCTTACTTAGTGCTTTTGCACCAGTCCCTTCCTTCTCCTCTCCCCTACCCCCAATTAAAATAAACCAATAGAAAAGTCATGGAAAGACAGAACTTTCTTCATAGGCAACAAGGCCCCCTGAAGTTCTGCCATTTGCTCAGATCCAACCTGGGTTTTCCAAACTGACTGTCTTTGCTTCTGCCACCAGGAGGATGCTGAGAGATTGTCAGATGAGTGTTAAATTTATTGGAAGCTGCATTTCCAGTGGGCGAGCTCTGGATGGGGTTGCAGCAAGGTCATTTCCAGCTGTCGCGGCCCCTCAGGTTTATAGCTACTCAGAATTCAATGCTTGCTGACACCTAACCTGGGAGCAATAAACCCCTTCCTAAAATAAAACCCCAACTTCTGTAGGGAATACATCACTAGCATCTACCATATCCTCTTTTAGAGGCAGAATAAGGAGTTGAAAAACCTGCCCCCTTAATGTAAAGCGTTATCCTGATTGCAGTCCATTGCCAAAGATCCGGTAGGATAGGTTGTGTGAATGTGGCAGACCAGGACTGAAATAGCCCGGTGTGCCCCAGGTAAATGCTAGGGGAGGGAGGCAGTGGCTCATATTAGCATATGAGCCCTTTTAGGGTGAAGGCTGATAGTCAAAATTTGGGAATCAGGAGAAATGAGGGGGAAAATGGGGGAAACAAGGAGGTACATCAGGGTACCAATGAGGGAGAGTCCCTCCTCCCTTGAGTAAACAATATGTTCCAATGCTAACCTCACCTTTTCCCTTTGAACTTTGGCTGGAAGGGCATGGTTTAATGACTAAGTATCAAGTTTGCAGTAGATGGATTTCCTAGAACCAAAGGTTTGAATAGCAATTGAATCATCTCAGCTCTTTACCCTTCCAGGGATATTAAACTGAGATCCACTCAGTTGACTGTATGAGAGTTTTTGGATGATGTGATTAAAATCCAGCATCTGTTTGCTTTGCTTAGATGCTCAGGATGTGCTTTTCCAAAAGCTGATGCCTGAGGTCCAGCCATGTGTGTACCTAATGTGCATGTCCAGTTACTGCAATGGCCTGCGTGAATCAGATATTTAAGCCAATAGTTCTAAATGGCCTTTTGCCCCCAGAGAGGCCCAATTTATGAGTAGACCTGAAATACTGATAACCATGCTGAAGTACATACAGAGCTCTTCCTGAAAATCCAAGCCCTAAAAGATCCCATGGTATTTCCCTGGAGAAAGGATGGTGGTAAGGGGGAACCACTGGTATCCTCGTTCAAAATTTCCCCTCTGTATGTCATCCAAGATTAGGGAAGGTATCCTACTACTTTTCAGCTACCATCCTCTATCTCAGAAATGGCTGCATCTCAGTGATTTGTTTTACATACATAGATAGCAAAGCAATTTGGGGTTAAAGAAATTTTATGAATGTACCCTGTTCTGGATCCTAGAGGCCCTTTTAAACAGAAAAACTGTTCAAAAAAAGTTGGTTTTATTTTTTTTAAATCACATAGTCGTTTTAACTTAAATGTTATCTTGGGGGTGTGCGTGTAACATAGCAGACATGCATAATTGCATGCGCATGTGTAGCTGCATATTCTGTAGCTGTGTATGGAGGATTGTAACTGCATGCTTTGCTTTAACAATGATTTGTTACACATGGGCTATCACTTACATATTAGCTTAAGAAAGAGAAGGTTAAGGGGTGACTTGATTACAGTTAGTATCTACATGTGGAGCATATATTTAATAATTGGCTCTTAAATCTATTATCAGAGAAAGGTGTAGCATGATCCAATGGCTGGAATTTTAAGCTAGACAAATTCCAACTAGAAATAAGGTATAATACTTTGACAGTGAAGGCTAGAACAACATACCAGAGGTGAGGGTGGATTCCCCATCACTTGCCATTGTTAAACCATAAGAACATAAGAATGGCTGTACTGGGTCAGACCAAAGGTCCATCTAGCCCAGTAGCCTGTCTGCCGACAGTGGCCAGCACCAAGTGCCCCGGAGGGGGTGGACCAAAGACAATGATCAAGCGATTTGGCTCATGCCATCCATCTCCAGCCTCTGACAAACAGAGGCCAGGGAACCATTCCTACCCCCTGGCTAATAGCCTTTTATGGACCTAACCTCCATGAATTTATCTAGCTTCTCTTTAAACTCTGTTATATTTCTAGCCTTCACAGCCTCCTCTGGCAAGGAGTTCCACAGGTTGACTATGCACTGTGTGAAGAAGAACTTTTGCTTATTAGTTTTAAATCTGCTACCCATTAATTTCATTTGGTGTCCTCTAGTCCTTATATTATGGGAACTAATTAATAACTTTTCTTTATTCACCCTCTCCACACCGGTCATGATTTTATAGACCTCTATCATAACCCCCCTCAGTCTCCTCTTTTCCAAACTGAAAAGTCCCAGTCGCTTTAGCCTCTCTTCATATGGGACCTGTTCCAAACCCCTAATCATTTTAGTTGCCCTTTTCTGAACCCTTTCCAAGGCCAAAATATCTTTTTTTGAGGTGAGGAGACCACATCTGTACACAGTACTCAAGATGTGGGTATACCATAGTTTTATACAGGGGCAGTAAGATATTCTGGGTCTTATTTTCTATCCCTTTCTTAATAATTCCTAACATTCTATTTGCCTTTTTGACCGCCGCAGCACACTGTGTGGACATTTTCAGAGAACTATCCACAATAACTCCAAGATCTCTATCCTGATTTGTCGTAGCCAAATTAACCCCCATCATACTATATGTATAGTTGGGGTTATTTTTCTAAAAGATCTGTTCTAGGAATTATTTTGGGACAGTCCTCTGTGTTAGGCAGGTGGTCAGGCTAAATGATCACAATGGTCCCTTCTGGCTGCTAGGGTTGCCAGGTGTCCGATATTGACCCAGACAGTCTGGTATTTTCGTCTCCTGGCCGGTAAAATATTCAGAAAAATACCGGACACCTAAAATGTCCAGTATTTTCTGATTTTTTTCCCTGCCAGGGGGCGAAAATACCGGACACCTGGCAACCCTACACACACTCAGCAACCGGGCCGGGCCCAGCCCCTGGACCCCCCCCCCGAGCTTCCCCCCCCTCCGCTTACCTGGTTCTGCAGGGGAGCTGTCTTCTGGCTCGGTGCAGGAAAACAAGATGGCTGCCGGCAAAAAGCCTCAAATGCATTTCTTAAAGGGGCCATGCTGGGGTTTTTTAAATGTTTTTATTCTTTTTGCTTAACTCCCGGGTCCTTTTTTTTTTCCCCTCAACAACTTTGGTCTCCCCCTTCTTTTTTTTTTCCCTCAACAGATTTTTTTCCTCTGTGTTTTTTTTTGGGGGGGCGGGGGGGCAGGGAGGGGTGTTCAGTATTTTTGGTTAAACCATCTGGCAACCCTACTGGCTGCAGAGTCTATTAATATATTGTCTTAAATCTATATTGCATTATCTTGATTCACTCAAGTCTTCTAATCTATATTTCTGCATCATTTGAAAATTTACCTTATATGCTTGTAAGTCATAAAACTCCCCCTCACTGGTATGTGTGTTAACTCTGATTGCCACTTACTATAGGACTCAGTTCTGAAGTTTAGCCCAGATAACAATTAAGCAACATGAGAAGACAGAAAGGAACGATGTAAGAAAAGAATCTAAATTTGCATTTCTGTGTGTAGGCATGTAATATAATGTATATGGATGTACACATCTGTGTATGGAAGTAAACACTTCTGTGTGCATAGCTCTGTGTGTGTGTTTGTGGATGTTAATATTTCATGTAACAACAGACACTTCTTGACTCTGGTAGCATTTGCTGGAGCCTCCCATTCAGATATTGGTTTGTTATCAGGTTTCAGCAGGCATTTCCATCTAATCAGGGATCTGAGCCCCTGTGAGCCACCACATGGGGTCTTCAAAGCATTTCCCTGTGCCTTGAGTCTGCATTCCCTTTCTGATGAGCAAGGGTGAGAGGGATAAAGAAACACAGCGTCTCCAGAGGTGTTATTCCTCATGCTGACTGGTGCATCTGGAGAACTGTCTTTGCACCTCAAAGCAGGGAGGGGAATACCCTGTCCGTAACTTGTTCCTCAAAAAGACTGGAGGAGGGGAATTGTCTCATGAGCACTCTGGCTGCAGTGATAATGAGAAAGTACACTAACGAAACATGAGATCTTCATCAGTCTTTGTACCCAGCGGTATGGAGAGGAACGGACCAGACCCATAGCTAAGAACCCAGTGAGCAGGAGCTGTTAGATTTATAACACAAAATACTAGATATACACCCCATGAGTACACACAGCAATCTTGCACCCTTCAGAAGAGTAATTTCAAGCGTGGTTATGCAACTATAGGATTTGTGAGGCTTCTCAGAATGACTTGTGGCTCTAAAGAGGGGATAACCTGGTACCTCTAGACCTCTTCAGAAGGGAAGACTCAGAAAGTCTAGTATTTTTATCTTATTTCTGCCTCCCACTCCACAAGGACTGCAATGTGATGGCCACTAATTTTTTGTGGCTCATAAATGCAAATGGGTCTGGAATTAATTAATTTGACAGCACTGTGGCTGCCTGTCTTTTGCACCAAAATCAATGAAGGAAGCACACATTTCCTCCCTTGTTTGCAGGAAAAAGGGACAGCTAGGACTTGAGTGTACATTCACAGGACTCCCCTGGGACAGCCTGAGCTTGGGAGTGCAGCAAAAGCAGATTAACAACGTGGACAGACGACGCTCTCAACAACAGGCGTGAAAAGCTCCCAAGGGTTTAGCGGCGGTGGGAAAGCTTGATTGCCACATACAGCAACGCAGTAGCCTATGCAGCTTTCCCCCCCTTAGCTCCCCAAAGACACCCAGTGGATTGTATTCATTTGGTGGGAGGGAGGTGGTATAATTGGCTGTCACTCTGCTGGAGCGCATTTCATTTGCATAGTCAATGAGTTCCTCCAGGCAGGAGAGAGAATTTGGGCTGCCATATGAAATAATGCTCTAAGTGAGGGCAAAGGTGTTAATTAAAGAGATTTTGGCAAGTAATTCGAAGGCCAAAATTCACATTTTGTTGGAAGAATATCTACCCACCATGAAATAATGCTAAGCGAGGGCAAAAGTGTTAATTAAAGAGATTTTTGGCAAGTAATTTGAGGGCCAAAATTCACACTTTGTTGGAAGAAAATCTACTCGCCGTGACTCAAAACTTTGTATACAGTTGGAAGAGAGTTGTTTTGCTTTAAATTTAGTGTTATCAAAAACAGTTGGCCTCTTTGGGATCTAAACACTACTGTGCAGTTCTGGAAGCCAAATGCAACTACATTGGGCTAGCATATTCATGCCAAGAAATGAAACTGACAGTGGGCCTGAATCTCCACTGCCTTGTACTTTGTGTAAAATAGGTGTAAAAAAATGCTACCCAGTTACAAATCTCCATTCATTTACACACCCACAACTGCCCTCATCTTGCAAGGGTGGAAACGAAGGTGGAAGGCAGTGAAGAACCTGACTCAGCTTGTATACCAGGACTTCGCTACTCGCCCACACTGGGCAGGTTGTCTAATGAGACTGGTTTCTAAGTGAAATTTTTACAATTTCCATTCTCTTCACGGTGTTTTTTCTACTTCTGGCCAAAGGAATAACAAGAGAGAAGGGTTTCTGAAAATCATAGGTTCTGGGGTAATGGTCAGATTGTGGCAGCTCTCTGTGAGGAACCAAAGTATGTCACTGGAAGTATGTATGCATCATGTGCCACATTTTTGATGACTAACAGCAACCTGTACTGAGATGTGATGGGGGTGGGGATGTCTGGACTGGCTGGTTAGAATGTATTGAGAATTATTCCTTTAAATGGCTCCATTTGGCTGATATCACCTCCTTAGATCTATACTGAAATGCCCTTCTATTAATAAATAACTCCTTTCTCCATTTCTCCATTGCTACAGCACATGTCTAAGTAACTGGGAATTTGGGCTTGTTTTTTTGTAGACATTAGAACTAGATTTTATCTTTATTAAGGGTTCCTTCCCCACCCCTAAACCTTTGTTCCATTGCAGTGAGCAAATCAGTCAGATGTAAAGGGAGGGAGGGGGATCAGTCGAGATTTTGTTTTCTTGTGATTTATCTCAGTCTGAGCAAGAGAGAGAGAGAAAGAAATGAGTCCCTCTATGCTTTTGACCAGTGAGAAATGCCTTTAAGAGGAGCAGGCAACATTTTCTCCATTATAATAATGATTTGTATTGGAGTATATTATCATCTGAAGCCATTGAGATGAGGAACTGGTGCTGAATGAATAACTTTGTAGAAAATAATGTATCTGAGGGATTTAGCCTTTTTCTTCCCTCGTGGACCACTGGAAGCACATTTCCTTGAACAAATTCATTATTTGAAATCATTCTGTGATTATTATTTGTGTGTGATTAATTTTTTTAAATTACTGGATGGCAAACAGTCACTACATGCATTTGATTCCTGAAGTATATTGGTTAGTTGTGACTGGTCAGATAAATCATAAGGTCAGGATCTGTTCTGATTAGATGAGTGTGCAGTCATTGACACGAAAATGTGTACATACAAATTAAATATGTTATTTCCACAAATGCTCTCATTTGTGGCTTTGAAATTCTTTTTCCAAGAACAGCCAGGCTAGTAAAACTTGATTCTTACATAGTAATAGAAGGCAAACACAAAAATGATGTTAAAATGGTCAGGATGAGTTCATTTAAAAATATGAGTGACTATTTGTAACAAAAAATAGAAGTGCTTTGTGTGATCTTTCAAGTCTGGTATCCAGCTTTTAAAAGCAGCCAATTCCTTTTGCTTCAGATAAAGGCAGGAAAAAATCAAACCCAGAATACTTCTGGCCTGACAAGTTGTGCAATGCTGGGGGGCAAGGGGGAAGGGGAGAATGCCTTCCTGACCCCCTCAGGCAAACAGTTTATGCCTTGAAGCAGGAGGGTCCATTACCCTTATCTTAGCTCACATAGCTATAAATGTTATTGGCCATAAAATTATCTAGCTCTTTACATACAGAGTTCTGCATTAAGTTTGTGCTGCTAAAAATTGTCAAAACCTTTTTATTATTTGCTAACTTTTAAAGTTGTTTTTTAAAAAAGAAAAATAAAATCTCTAACAAAATTAAAATACATTAACTAACAATTTAAAAGCTAACACCATTGTCACGTTTTTTGTGTAGACATTATACCATTATTAATATATAACAATTTATTTTCCCATCTCTGGCTTCTTCTCCCTGAAGATCTCCACACCCTTTACAGACATTAATGATTTAAATCATATAATCAGCCCACAACATAACTCAGTATTGTTCCTTTACAGAGATGGGTAAACAGGGGCACAGAGAAATGATAGAACTGGCCTATGGTCATATAGCAGGTCAACTGCAAAGCTAGACAAAAAAACCTGAGTCTGAGCCCTGAGATTTGGGTGGGTTTGGAGTTAAATTTACCTTCATACGATTTTTGCCCAGGTGAAATATGTCAGAATGGAAACAGATTTTTTTTTAATTTTAGCCACGCCAAAGCTACGGCACAAGCAATGCAACTCAAGCTTCCTTGGCACCTTGGCACACTAATGTGTATCTAATCCTGCCGTGGAATGGCACCTCTAAAAATGAAAAGATAGTGCAGATTTCACTGTCCAAGCATTAGCCCCCTCTGCTGAGATGGCTAATGGAACATGGGAATTAATGAATGCCAACTCCAGTAGGGACACATGTCTACTGAGGACTGGACTGAGACAACCCAGTGAACAGCCATCAAATGACAACATCTTTCTGTCACTGCTGACCTGAGCTGGCTTTGAAGTGATGGTCTGCACACAAATTCACATATATGATGCTAATAACATCTTTCATCTAGCTGCTGCCAGTCCCTGTACTATCTAAGCACCAAATCTTACGTGCCAAGAGTTGAGTAAAGGGTTTTTTTATTTCTCCTGCAGTCACACCTAAAGAAGCTTGTGGGGAGCTGCAACCCTTAACTTCATTAACTGTATGTGATTGGAGCTGGGGGAACATGGAAAGGTTTGAGTTTAGGCTCACAGAATTCTGCCAGAATGAAATTCTTCTTTTGCCCATGCTCCAGGGTGGGATTCTGGAATGTGGAAACTTCTGGACCAGCTCTTGGGAAGTAGCCAGGTCTTCCTTTTACTTTCCTACCCACAATGCTCTGAAGTTGGTTTCTGGAATATGGAGCACTCCTTGGACAGCTCTTGTGGCATACAGTTGCTTTCTTCCCCCCAACCCCCCCACCCCCGCATATTCTCAGTGTGCTGAGGATTTAATCAAATCATGGCAGAGTATTGGGGTACTTGGGGGGGGGGGTTAACAATTAAGCTCAAGGCTTTGCAAAACTCATAGAATCTTGTTGACTAATTTGCATGTTCACAAAAACTAGTTCAAGTTCAGGGGCATTGTAATTTTAAACCCTTTTTTTTCCTAAGGGTGATTCAGTTCAGTTAATAAAATAAACAATCTTTGTTTTTCTAGTTGAAGGGCAGCTTGTAATAATGCATAGGCAATGGAATATTCAGAGCCCTTCTTTACACCCAAAAGGTGGCACAACTGGGTGTTGTCTGCATGGCATACAGCCTGTATTTATTTTTTATTAGACTTTCTCTGCCCCTTTCTCCTTTATTTCCCACATTGCCTCTAATTAGCTCAGGACAGAACCTCTGCACTTCAAGCCAGCTGGCAAGCTATAGTCCTATCCCAGAGTGATCCATATAGTCGCAAATTCTCTGTCCCAGCCTCTTCCCCCTTTTCCACAAGTGAGAGGCAATTAACCTCTTTTGTGGAGGGCAACCCTGGCAGCAAGATGAGAAGAAGCTGCCAGTGGTCAGTGAGACAGAGCTGGAAGCAGAGCATTTTGGAGGAAGTGAATGCACGAGTCTGGCCAGCTTCTGTCCCTCATTTAAACTTCCGTAGCCTGACATCAAACATGTCGTTGCAGACTGAGCCCCCACAGGCCTGACAGAGGAGCAAAAAGAGAGGGCTGGAGGCAGCAGATCCTAATCTTTATTAAATAAGAACAAAGCCTATGCCGGCTAATGAGAAAAACAAACCGATGAAAGATCCGGCGGGCTCCTCAGAAGGACACAAAGAAATTCTCTCCTGACGAGAGCTTGCTAAAAATAAACCAGAATATTTATCTTGCTGGCAAAGGCTTCACAGGCCCAAGAGTTGGTGCTTGTGCTTTGGAGATTTGAATGGGCATAACTGAGGGCAGATTCTGGCACACAGGATTCAGATGATGGTACTTTGCTTTGTGCGTAACTTCCAGAGACAGTCATGGCAGCTACAATCAAACAGCAGCAGGGTGGGAGTGAAAGCTACATCGCTAACATCCTCTTCTGTCTTTCCATTCCTGGATGGACAGCAAGGCACATCCCTATGGCTTTATGTCTCTCTGTCTTGCTTGAATATGTATACGAAGCACAGATGCTACAGGTCTATACTCAGCACTGTCTCTCTCTCCCCACAGATGGTTTGAGTGCCATATGGAAAAATCATAATGTGGGTATCATCTGAATGATGCTACCAGTGTAATAAGAGCACATCTGTTGGAACGGATTCATGTTAGCTTTAGTGAGTGTTAGTTTGTTTCATCATATGTACCTATGCATCATGAATGAATGTGCTACTTCCCTTGCAGGGGAACAAGGAGTTTTGATCACCTTATTAATCTTGAGGAAGAAATGTTCCATTTATGTATTCAAGTTGTTGCAGGCTCTCATTCGATCCGTGAGTACGTCACAGCATAATATGAAACCTTGGCAGTGTTCTGTAGAGCTATGTGAATCTTTTGCAACAAAACCCCAAACAACATTCAGCTGGGCAGGTTTCATGCTGTGTTACATGCTCAAAACTCAGACTAACTGTATAGAAAAATTCACCCAAGATCATGAAGTATTTGAGAGTCCAAGTGGGGATCTTTTGAGGTCCCCAGTGTGGAGTGATCATAAGCTGCGAACAGATCTGAACTGAAGAAATTGGTCACGTGATCCCTGTGACGGGGTGCTTTCACACATCCCTAGTGAACTAGCTTCCTCACTGACCCCTCCCTCCCTCTGTCCCGTGAAGCCTCCCATGTGCATCAATGAATCAGAGCCAGCTCTGGTCCATTCACCCTTTATCTCTGAAGACCTTTTGAATGGAGATTGGTTTCAACCAATACTGTGGCTCAGAGAACCCATGAATAAGGGGGAGATTCAAATCAAAATTCAGACAGACAGCTACGCCATCTATACAATAATCTGAACCCAAACCCCATCTTTGACCACAAACTTTGGGGGAATTTGGATTTTAATCCAGACTTGACAGCTTGATTTTGAAGACAAAAGGAGTTATTTGATTAGAAGCTGCAGTTTCTTTTCTGGTTCCATCATCACTGACCATGAAAACCACAGCCACTGCTGCTGTAATAAATTATGGGTGAACTTACCACCAGTAAGTCAAAGGAGATGTATTTTACTTGGGCTTTGATGCATTTGATTTCATTTGAGAGGTGATGATGGGAGGGAGGCATGGGGATAGGAAGTGGCAGAGAAAGAAGAATATTGCCTGTTTACATGAGAACTGGATTAGTATGAAGCTGACAGAACCATTTTCTGGTAGAGAGGGACTTAGCCACTGGAAAGAGGTTCTGTTTGCTGGCTGTAGGAGTCAGGCTGAGCACTTGTCTGTAACTCCTTTTTATTTCAGTTTCTCTGGTTAGAAATTGGGGCGCAGGTACATTGTTTGCCTTTTTTGGAGCTCCAACCCTTTGGAGGAACCCCTCTAAAGCTCAGGTGACAGGCAGGACCATGTGCGAGAGAGAGCTCATCTCTTGCCAGCACCCAGATATGATATTTGTATTGCTATAGTGCCTTTCTCTGAGAAGCTGAGAGAGCTTTGCTATTTAATTAACTAAACCTCACAAGCCTGTATCCAGGCTAGTATAATTTCACCTGTTTTACTTGGACAAGGTAACACAGTTCATGGCTCCCAGCTATAGAACCCAAATGTCTTGCCTCCCAGTCCTCTCTTCTAACCAATGGGCGACACTGCCTGCTTGGAAGGTATGCCAGTGGATATTAGGTTCAAAAGGATACTCAGCCTGAAATAATGGGCTTGGAGACTTATTTCTGATAGCAGGGTCTGTTGAGACCTTTAAACCTACAAGTGGTGGGTATTATCACAGCAACCCACTCTCTGCCAGTGTCAACCCAGACAGAAGAGGAGGCACCACCCAGGAGCAATGTAAAGCTCCCCTCCCTGTGGATTAGCATGCTGCCTCAGCAGTAGCTCTTGTCCTTACTTCAACAGAAAGCAAATGCCTGGAGAGCCAGGTTTTTCTGTTGGTACTCAACACTAAGCGTCTGAGTATATGGGAGCCCCTCCAAGACAACCAGGCTGGTTGTGACTGGATCAAGATGGCTTGGGAAGCATTCAACCCATCCCATGAGATACTGGGACCTGTTGTCTCTGTGACTCTACCTCCAGATGGTGATGGCTTTGGACTGCACTACAGAACTCACTGGGCTGGGGGCACTTTGGCCAGTGTTTGGGGTACTAAATTCTTTATCACATAAGCTAGGGGCCTTGGGCAAGGGAAAAACAGACCCAAAAGGTTCATTGGTTGACTTGGCTGGAAAAGAACACCACGTTGAAGGAAAGAGGTTTGTTTTGTTCCACTGCAGAATGAAGACATGACATTTCAAAAAATGTTATGGAAAAAATACAAGTGAGAGGAGCACCCCTGAAGTACGGGCATTCCCCCGGGCTATGGAAGATCCAGGTTCAAATCCTGGCAACCAGACTGAATCTTCTACAGCCTGGGTGGATGCCCTAACCACTGAGCTACTGGCTATTCTGGGGTAGTGTGCTCTCTCCTGCTCTCATTTTGACCAGCAATTCCATCCTGGACCTGAGAAAACTTCCTAACTATATTTTCATCCAACAGCTACATTTTCGCAAGCCATTTAGATTTTGATGAAACAGCAGTTTCTAATGGGGAAAAAGTTTAGTAGAAATTATTTCAACCAGCTATATGTGCATTAATACTCTCTACAGAGTGGGGGGGTGTAAATTTCACAGCTATCTCCTTGGAGTTTTCAGTTTATGCCGTTCATTTCACATAGATGTCACTACTGCCTTATGAGTGCTTCACAGAGAGAGTCAGTTAAATGGAGCTAGTGCATTATAGTAATGGAGTAACTGTATAAAAACAATGAAATCCAATCTCTTTAAACTGATTTGATGTCTGCCTGAACCACAACATTTCCTGCTAATGGCTTCCTTCATTTTGTAACCGTGATCGCCACCTGATCAGATTACAGCTGTTTTTAATTACTAAGCTAATAGAGTCTGTAGTCAGTGTCAGACAGATAGCGCATGCCCCACGCAGGCAGTGGGGAGAAGTCTCAGTGACTGTGTTAACACACGCAGCCCATCAAAGCTGACTCTCAAAACACTGCAAGGAGGGGGCTAGAAGAGATTATCATATTTTCAGAAGTGAAGCCATCATATTGGCCCCCTGGCTCATTTGAAAATATGTGAAAACAAATCAAGCCATGAGTTGTGTGACTGGTGTTTCATTCCTTCTCCATGTTCTGATCTCCTCCTTGTCCTCTCTGTGGCCTGCCCAGTGGGTGTCTACCTTGGTGTTCTCTCTCGATTCATTGTGCTACATGGGGAATATAAAGTAAAGCTTGATTCCCAGCAGCAGAGAAGGCCTCGTTTTGATCTCACAGCCATAAATCGGGAATGACTCCATTAAAGGCTGTGGAGCTCCTCATTGTAAATGAAAGTGGTGTTGGTTCGGGTTTTTTGTTTGGTTTTTTTTAATCATTTTAAATTATAATTCCATGCTGGTGAAAGCCATGAAGACTGAAAATCTTTATACACGGAAGAGACATGGTATAGCATGGGCAACATAATGGTAGGGCAACAAGCACAGTCTAACTGGGTCAGCCTTGCCCCTTTTGGCCTTATCTTCACTAGGATTAATGAGCGAATTCTCTATCTATTGTTCCCTCTAGCTCTACTCTAAGGACTTGTCTATAGAGGGACATTGACTGGAATGGCTCCCTGTGTGGACGCTTTTAGTCTGGAATAAGTGAGCCCGCATTGGGAGAGTTATAGCTGAAATAAATCTCTGAATAATTTCTTCATTTAGACAAACCCCAACTTGCCTGCCATCCAGATGCAACATTTCCTCTATTGTTTGTTGGTTGAGTTACAAATTGTGCCAAGATACCTAAGTTAAGACTTAGGCGTCACCCCTTGTTTAGGCTCAGTTCAGCTGAGGCTTACAAACCCCAGCAAGAGGACAGAGTTACAATAACAATCTAAATTGGTCCTCTAGGCGGGGGAGGCTACCTCACAAAGCCCCATGACATTGCCTATCTGTCCATCTGTCTGCTCTCCTGGGTCAAGGCATCACACTGGCCGGACGCTATCTGTCAATGTGTATTGTCCCACACATGGCCATAGCCCTTCCTTGGAAGCTGCTTCTATGGCAAGCAATTGTTCTTCTCTTTCAAGCCTGAAATCATTGACATGGCTCCTGAGAAAACATCCCAGTGGGCTGCCTCCTAGCCGGGATCTGACATGACAGCAGTGGTGTCAGCAGCAGCATGCTGAGATTGCCAAAGAAGGGTCTGATTCTGATCTTCCACCATGGGAGTAACGCTGTAGCAATCAATGAAATGACACAGATGTGTAACCATAATGAGATCCGAACCAAGCCTGAGAGTATCAGTCAGTGTTCATTGCAGTGCAGCATGCCATGAAGACCTGTCCACCAGGAAATGGACTGACGCCCACCACCACTGCACTTGTTTGATAGACCTTGCCTCCAGGTTGATTGCTTGGGCATGATTCTGCTGACACTTTGGAGATGCTGAGTTGGAACAGAAGCTGATGTTGTTCAGCGCCTCACTAGAGTCACTGAGTGCCATGTCGAATTGGACCATTTGTTTGTTTTTAAATGCTTTGCTGTCCTTCCTTTCCAAGTGTATAGAACTGAGTGAGCCATTGCAACATCTCCTAGAGTCCCCACATGACAATTTGCTCTTCTATCGGTTGCTATACATCCTTTTCTCTATAGTAATGTTGGTGCTACATACGTATAGTTACAGACTGACCTTATAAATGATTTAGGGTCCATATCAAAGCAGGATCAATAATTTATATTTGGAATTAATTATTTATCTTGACAGATAAATTGACTCTTTCTTTCTCTATTTCTCTCTCTCTCTCTAATTTCATTGTATGATGATAGTCTCCCCTCACAAAACAGAATCATGGTCATCCCACATCTTTGGCCTCATTGTTTTCATGTTCCTCAGCTCTTTGCCAGAGCCTGAAAAATAGAAATTGTCACTAACAACATTTTCTTCGCAAAAATAAGAGAAAAATAAATCCCAGAATTTTAATCTGGGTTCTCTGAGTGTGTGTCAGAGAGACCCCCAGATACCAGGAGTATTTACTCTGGGTTCTGGTCATGGATATATTGAGACTGGACAACATGATCCGTGCACTCTGGTCTACAAGTGTGTGGCAAACAGCTGTCAGATATCCTTAATGAAGTCTAATCCAATAGAGAATTCCCACCTCTCAGAAGATCCTGCACCCACCGGCAAAGAGGGGTGTAGGCACTGGGCCCCAGATGCAGCATAAATGCACCAGCAATGAGTTCCTCTCCACTACACATGGCAGAAAGGCTATAACCTAGCTCCTGAATCCGACTCACACTGTGTGAGTTTGGGCATGTCACTTCATCCTTTTTGTCTCAGTTTGTGATCTGTAAAAAGGGGATACTAGCACTTCCCTCCCTCCTGGGAGCACAACAAGGATAATCTTGTGAAAGGCTCAGACTCGGTTCGTGATTGCCAGATAAAAGCTCATCAATCGACAAATTGAACCAAATTGTCCTCTCAGAAATTACTCACTCACTGATGGAGACAGAACACCAACTTTTTAGAATTTCAAAGTTTAGTCAGTGGTTTGAGCAATTCTACAGGGTGGGTCCTGGTTTTCTCCCAACAGCGCACCCGCCCCTCACATTAACATCCCACAAGCTTTCCTGGCAGGCTGTGTGGTGTGCAGATGCGGGATTGTCCCACAACATCTGAGATGGCAGGTTTGAGTAATTGTACGATGGGCCTTTAACTGATTAAATCCATTCTAGTATCTAATCACCTGTTGGCAAACAAGAGGGAAGTTGGGTTTCTTCAGCCAGCTGGCTGAGCATTCTTCCCAGTTCCTCCCTCCTAACCTTTGGGAAACTGTTACCCATCAAGTCAAAAGCAGTCACTCGACACTATCACTCAAGTCAGTACTTTGCTCCTGTTTTTTCCCCCCATTACTCCATCTTTTCCTTTATCTGAACTTTTAAACTCTGCGTCTGGTACAGATTTTTACAGTAACTCAAGCCTTTGAGCATTGTTAATGCTGTGCTGTTTTCACAGGAACATTAATATGCGCTGCAAAAACGCCAAGTATCAAAAGTCAGTTGTGCTTCTCCAAGGCTGAAATTCATGCCAGCTGACAGAACTGGGCAGCAGGGAGGGGCTTGATCAAAACCACAAAAACCAGGAACAGGAATCTACTTTGCAGGGACACAGACAAGGTGGGCAAGGCCCCAGATTTGACCTAACTCTCCCCCTCCCCACACACCACGTATGTATGTTTTTGCATTTTTTAAAAAATGTGTGTTTTCCTCAACACTTCAATGACCTGTTGCTAAAATAACTAGACAAAATTAATTCCAGGAGCCTAGAACTGTCAAGCAACTCTTCAGTAACCAAGCATTGTGTGCAGACCAGCTTTCACCAAAAACTCTACAATAACTAAACAGCGTATGCAAACTAATGGTCACAAGTAGCCCTACAATCATAAAGCAGAGTGTGCAAGTGTCCTATACCAAAGAGATGGGCACAACTCCATATTTATAAACAACCCTACAATAACAAAACAGTAGGTACAACCCAGCAACTCTACAGTAAGCAGCATGCACATGATGGAGGAAAAATGTTTGTGTAATGAACATAGATTCCAGTTTCAGGCTTCACAAGAGTTTGTTATGCAGTAAAGTTGGGGTTGAGGGGGATGTAATAATGTAAAACACCTTGACAAATGTGACTTTAAGGTTATGTATGAGGCAAGGTTATACACTATACAGCAAACATTTCCTCATTAGAATAGTCTTTAACAGTCTAGAAAAGAAAAAGAAAGAGACGTTTTGAAATGAAACAGGAAGTTCCCTTGAATCTTAGAGCCTTTGAAGGATTGTGAATGGAATGAGAAGTCTGTACTTTTATAAAGGCTCTGAGTTGTCATAGTGTGGGGGGTGGGGGTGGACGTAGAGAGGAGGGAGGCACTTTCTGAACACACAGACATTCTCTAGTTCTCCAGTCACACACTCTGCTCTTTGTTCCTTTTTTTTTTTAAACTGGAGGGGTTTTTTTGATTCTGTATTTTTTATATCTAGTGTGTATGCTGAAGCTTTGCATATGCTTTGCCAGGTGGGGGGGTGGGAGGGGTCTCACAGTGCATGTTAAATTAGACTCAGAGGGCTTGATCCTGTTGCTTTTACTTACTAAAGTCAACAGGAGTTTTCCTGCAGCCCTAGTCCTATAATAAGATTGCTCATGCGTGGGTCCCCCTTGAGTCTGCGCAGGCGTAGGATCAGGGCTGACACTTTACTGATTTCCATGCTCCACATGTGCCCAATGCTCAAACCATTTTTGAGGAAGTGCTCTTGGGGTTTGAAAAAGTTTGGTTCACTTTTTTTTTTATTTCATTTTTGCAGCATTGCTGAGTCTTTGCTGGGACCAGATGTCTGAAACACCTTGAGAAAGTGTGTTCTCATGGTGTGGCAGGAGGGAGCTGCTAGAAACCTCAGAGGGTAATTCCTGTGAGATTTCCAGTGCAGTTTTGTGAACTGAGTTTTGATCAGTATATGCAGGGGTGGCCTGTAACTATAGGCCGACTCAGCCGTCGCCTAGGGCGCTGCCTTCAATGGGGCACCTGGGGCGCCCGATGATGATGTCACTCCATTGACGGCCGTACAGGCGGGGGCGCCGATCGCGCGTTCTGCCTGGGGCGTCAGCTACCGCAGCCCACCTCAGGCTGCTCCTGAGCATATGAATTAGGAGCATATCTGCCTGAAACAGACCCCGACATTTTTTTATGTTTCTCTCTCACTGGAACAAAACTCACTCAGCTAAACAGAGGAAGAAAGGCTTTTTAGCCAGTTTTATGGTCACAGAGGGGACTGAAACTCTGCCCTTAGTTTCTTACAGCTGGTTGCAGATGAAAGTTGTACTCATTTCCTTTGGGGAGAACCTCTGAGTGACCCGTTACAGCCAGTGCTTGTGCCCGGTATGCTAAAGCTGAGCTCCAGCACTGCTCAGCCTGGCATTTCATAGCCCCAGTGCTTCTGGGCTTGTTGCTTCCATTATGAAAGTACAAATAGTGCTTGAGCCCTGGCACCGAAATCCTTGTGCCTCAGCACCAATGTGCCCTCTAATCTTTCCATCCATGTGCAGATGTGTACCACCAGTAGAAACAAAACCTAGCTGTGGGCACTCTGCTAGTCAGCTGAGCAGCATTTGAATCTCTTCCGAGTGGCTGCACAAGCACCCAGTTTACAGAAAACACTGCTAGGCACCTCTTTCCTTACAAATTAGGCACTGCCTTTGGCCAATAATTGTGATGAACTTTGAGGAGAATGGAGTTTACCCAAACAGTGGAGCCTGATGAAGAAAGATGGGGGGAGTCATTGTCCATGCACAAGAAAAATAAAGGAGCTTGCCTCCCCCAGGAAAAAGTGGTGGCAGTAAACTGCCTATTCATCCTGTATAATGGTCTTTACAGCTTTCGGTGGGTATCCAAAACAGCAAGATTTGTGGGTCAGGGGGACCAAAAAAAAAAAAGATGATTCAAGAACTTAGAGATGCAGAGGGGATCAGAAGAGGTCTTGGGGCAAAGTGAGGGATTGTCGCTCAGTGCAATCTCTTCTTTGCTAATTATATACTTGGGGCCAAATTAAGTTTGGTCTAAATCCCTGTCAAGTCACGAGGGATGAATTTGGCCTATGGTGGCTCCATTCTTTTGGCTAAACGAGTCAGAAGCAGCAGCCTGTTCTCAGCTGTGCACAAGCACGGAAAGGAGTCTGAGTAGAACCAGGACTACCAAGAAAAGAACAGGGTTACAAGAGGAAATGTGCTCTGACACCTGCGTTGTAGATGGAGACGGGTTTAGTGTGTGTGTGTTAGCAGCATTTATCACCACTGAAGACTGAGGGGAAGGGGAAGGTAATTGTAAAGTTCCTTGAGTATTCAGTCATGCCATTTGGAGTTCCTCAATTGTTTGGCCAGCAGAGAGGGAAGCTGTGGGTCTGGAACAGGCTTGTGGTATTGAAGGGGAATTCGTACTCTCTCAACCCCCCCGAGACATGGAGCCTGCGAAATCAGAAATGGAAATGATTAAAGACCTCCTCCACTCTTGTGTGGCCACTGCCTTTGCTTCACCTATCTTTTGAGGCCATTGGCAAAGAAATAACCAAGCCGGATACTGATCTGCTGAAGGAACCAATATCACACACACCTCCACATGTGAATACAAGCACATACCAGTCCTGCAGAAAAGTTGTCTGCAAACTTTTGGCCCCGGGGTTCCATGGAAGCGGGTGTTTAGGGTGTCCTTACTGTTTGCATCCTTCCCACTAACAATAACAGGGAGGCTCTGCATCATTTAGAAAGCGTCAGTCATGGGAAATCAAAAGCTGGCCACTTCTGTGTGCGTGTGGATTTTCTTTGAAAGCCTAGCTATGAAAATAAACCAAAGGAAGATAATCCAGCCCAGGTTAGAGCAGGGAGCTGTTTTCAGCTGATGGCTGTTGGAGGACCTGCACCAAAGGAGATAGTTATTTCAGTCCATGTTCCTACTATGCATAACGGCTGGTGCTAACTGGTGATCACAGGAGAGAGGCCCAAAACTGGGTGCGCTCTGGAGCCAGAACTCTCCTCTCACTCCTCAGACTGGTCCCACCAGGCCAGAGTTGAGATACTGTACACAGGTGGGGTGAGCTTGAATTGCCCCTTCCTCTGCAGAACCTGTTCTGTGGATAAACAGATCTGCAGTCTCCAGAGTTGATGGTCAGGCACCTTTTGCCATCCCTAAATACACTTTAAAGAAAAAACACAAAGCCATCTCATTCCTCAGAAAAGGCTGTAACAATAGGTGGGAAAAGAAGGGCAGGGAAATTCAGAGTTTTGCTGCTTTCAGCAGCCTTACACCTAAGCGGCTTGAGCCGGACCATTCCCAAAAGTCCCAGGCTGGATAATAAACAGAGCTGCAGCAGCTATTCATGGGGCTCCGGCCCTGACTAGGTAACTATATAATGAGCCTGTTTGAATTGCTCCCGTTCCTGCCAAAGGGGTGGGATCAGGGGATGCTTTTGTTTGCAGTAATGAACCTGTAATTATGCTACATTTCTTGGTTTTAGCCACATTTTTGTGTGTGTTGTTCTCTTTGTATTGACAGATTTATGGCCGGGATATTCTCTTGCACCAACTGCAGTATGACACTTTGTGGAGACTGTCTGACTCAACCTGCTTCTTCTCTGAAAGGTGTGGAGAAGGGGGGGAGGGAGGGTTGTGGAACCTTAGTTTGTTTAAGGATTTAAACAACAAAAAGTTTCCCCACCACCTTTCCAAGAGCTGCAGTTAAGAAAGGCAAAAAGCTTTTGTTCTTGTGTCCCAAGTGAATAATAAATACTATAATCACATTTTAAAAAAATCATGGAATCAAATAAATAAACAAACCCAGCTTTCAGCTCCAAGACCCTCAATAAAATTACACTTTGAAATGCCAGGATTAAGCTGGGTAGGTGACAAGGTAACTTTGTTAACTGTCTAATCTCCCACTTTAGCAGAGAGGGGATTTTGTGCAGCTGCACAAAACTGCTTGACAGTCACTTTTTAAATGGGAGGTGGGTAAGAAGGCACAACAGTGGACATTTTAAAGCTGTTTGTGATATGGGTTTAGAGTAGAGTTTTCTAGGAGGCTCCTGGCTGCATATATAAAACATTGGTAAAAATGTTATTGAATGGCATGTTTTTGTGGGTAGTTTCTTCTGCTTTCCAGTTAAAGGACAGCTAGAAATACAAGTTATCCCCAGGAATCTTTTCAGGTTCACTTTTGAACTAAATCCTTGCCTCGGATCTCAGCAGCACCTCTAAACTTAGAAGGCATTTCAATCTGAAACCAGATCTGGATCCATATTTTGCAAATGGCCCCTCTCCTGTGGGCTAAAACAACAACAGTCCAGATCTTAAACCTCCTGCACTTTGGAGAAATGTGATGGAGAGTGGTGAATGAAATGAAATAGGCTCAGATTCGCCAAAATGGGTTTCCTCAGAATTTTAAGGCTCCCACCTAAACTTCCAGGCTAATCTCTGGACAGGCAATGCTTCACAATCCAGACACAGACACACAAACATTGATATTCCTCTCTCTCATGAGAGGCAGAGCAGTCCCTGCTGTGCATACTAAATTTGAGTACTTGGCCTGGATCTTAGGGATCATTTGTTAATCAGATTGAGAAAGTTGAGTGGAGAAGCACGGTGGTTGTCAGTTTTTACTGTGTTTTTACCGAACACAGCGGGAAAAAAATTGGTTGAGCAGAAAAAAAAAGAACTAAAACCAAAAGTTGTTGAGTCACCACAGCCCCTTTAAATTCCCACACACTCCCCCACTCCCACCAGACATGGCAGGGGAAGAATGTCCCAAGCAGCCTTCCGTTCAAGAAAAACAGAAAATACTGAACATTTTACATGTCCGGTATTTTCTGTTTTTTTTTTTTTTAATCAGATGCATGCCGCAAATACAAGACTGTCTGGTCCAATACTGGACACCTGGCAACCCTAAGAAGCAAAACTGATCCAAACCGTCATCTGAAATTTGAATGGAACCTGAAGTCTGAACATTTTCTGAGGCTTGAAAAAGACTGGTTAATAATTTATCAATTCATTTCCATAGCACTCTTTGGGCTTCCTGCTTATGGCAAGGCCTGCAAGCAAAAGTGCTGAAATACCAGGGGTGGGAGGATATTGATGCAAGATGTTTGGCTCATCAAGATCATTTTCAGGTAAGATTCCAAGTTTCTTGGGTGAACATATATGGGCTTTTGTGAAAGCCTCAGGATTGAGATTGAAGACATCCAGGTTCTGTTCCTAGCAAGGTCACTGATTCATAGTGCAAGCAGGAGCACGTCCCTTTCCATATTTCAGTTCCTATACCATTGCTACAGAGAGAATGATGTTAGCCTCCCTCACAGGAGAGTTACAAGTCTTCACGCATTAAGAATTTTAAAATATTTTGAAACTATTGGACATAAAGTCCTACCACAAATAACAATTAATAAAACATTCTTACTAATGACAAAGTGTTCCTCTTTAAACCAACCCTCTGAACCTTGAGGGCCGAGTCTCCTCTGAATTTTCAGACTATGTTAACACCTTCCCTGGGAACCATGTTTAAATACTCAGTAGCGGATCTCCCAAAAAACAACAAAAGGGGCAGATGAACAAAAGTGTTGAAGGGTCCCAGAACTGTTTGTGGGCAAATTAGGGCCAAATAAAGGTCACAATGATACTGGACATCAAGAATGAGGGAAGAGAAAAGAATGAGGCAGGTGTGGTCATAGAATATGTTTGTGTCATAAAGTTTTAAAAAAACCCTAGTAATTAGGGTTGCCAGGTGTCCAGTTTGGAACCGGACAGTCCAGTATTTGAGCTTTCTGTTCAGGAAACAAATTGAGTAAATATAGATGAGAAAATATAAATGTCAGGTGTTTTCTAAATAAGATGTAATGTAGATTGTGATGTAATGTCAAGTGTGTCCGGTATTTTTGGTGAAACCATCTGGCAACCCTGGTAGTAATGAGTCAACCTTAAAGACCCTCTCTACACAGAGGATGAAATATAGCCCTGATGCAAGCAAGCACACCACCTTCCTCAAGAAATTCCTTGCATCACTGCAGTTAAGTCTGAATGTAACATAACACAATTTGCTGAACTGTTAGAGTAGAGGCCCAGACTTCAGTGAGACCCTACCTAGCATGAACTAGAAACTGGGTTTAGTGAACTGGTTCAGGCTAACTCGGTGGCCCTTGATGTTATTCAATGTGATGGGGGAAGAGATGGTGCTATGGTATCCTTCCCACCAAAGATAACCAGGCCCAAAGCTTTGGCATAGTTTGAGGACACTTATAAAATATGGTGGGGGTCCTATCAAGGAATTATGGTTTAACATTGTTTAGAGGAATAATCATTATCACTGGGTCTCAATGACATGCCTGTATTCTCATCGTAGAAGACTCATCAATTTAAAGTTGGACTGGATGTCTGTTTTTCAAACCCTATAGATTACTAAGCACAGGCTGAGGTTGAGAGGTATTGCTCTAGAAAGGTGTGGCTAGCACAGCTTGAAAACCCCATGTAGACTGGGCCATGGAGGTTTGTCCATCAGTAGTTTTAAAAAATAATTAATATTGTGCACACCGAATATTCTGTGGCTGATCCTGGCCCATTGTCTCCCTTCCTTCTCGTCTCATCATTCCCTAAATCATTTTGACCTTTTAGTGGCCCTAATTCGCCCACAGAGGGCTTTGGGACCCATCAACACATTTGTTTGTAATTGGTCCCCTTTGTTGTTTTTGGAGAGCCCAGGCTAGGGGTTTTTTTTCACAGGGCAATATCTCATTAGAGTAGAGCCGCTTTTAAATTAGCCCTGCTGGGGGCAGGAGGAGTGCTGTGAAAAGACCTAGCAGAGAGACTAGGGGCTATTTAAATGCAATTATCACATCACTGAGAAAATGTAAAAATGGCCTGAGCTTAAACAAACATCACGCCCCTCAACTAGAGAGTGGTAAATACTTTGCTCTTTGCTATCCCCTTTAACATGGCAAAAGGGGTCATTCCTGGATAGCCAGATTATCCAAGAAAAGCGTGAATGTCTCTCCATCCAGCTCAGGGAAACTCAGAACAGGGCACTATCTACCCTCCAAATATAAACATGGTGGAGAGCTTCATCACATTATAGTTGTTCCCTATCCTTGTTCATTGCCTGGATCTTAACCATTCATGGTGACAAGCAAACTACAACAGCACAACTGTTGTCCACAGTACAACAGCACAGCAGGGGCGTATCTAGACTACGCTAGACTTTCGAAAGAGGATATGCAAATTTCGCAGGAATTTGCATATCTTCTTTCGAGCTCACTTTTGAAAGTGGCACTTTCAAAAGTGAAAGTAATTAAGACATGGTTTTGTCCACGAACCCTCCCGTTTGTCGACAAGCTGCATAAACCTCATTTTTAAAGGAAAAGCGGCTTGTCGACAAATGGGAGGGTTCGCCGACAAAACCGCATCTTAATTACTTTCACTTTCAAAAGTGAGCTTGAAAAAAGATATGCAAATTCCCGTGGAATTTGCATATCCTCTTTCGAAAGTCTAGCGTAGTCTAGATACGCTCTTGGGTACAATCCTCTACATCTTATAACTAGGGCAAGGGACAACCATGTGCTAACTGAGCCCCCGGATAAACTTAAAAAACAACAAATGGTCTGATAGCACTTTATAGACTAACAAAACCTGTAGATGGTTATCGTGAGCTTTCGTGGGCACAGCCCAGTTCTTCAGAAGACTGGAGTTATAGTTGTACTGTAGACAGCCCCTACAAACTCTCTTTTGTGTTTCATCAGGTTTAAAAAAAAAAAAAAACCCTTTGCCCAAGCCCTATTAAAACTCTTGTGCAAAAGCCATTTACAGCATCTAGCCACTCAACGTGAACAGGTTTGAACTGGTTACAAAATATCTTCTAGCCTAGGGACTCAATTTACTGTTGAAGTAAATGCAGAAAGCTGCATGGGTTTCCTCTGAATTTCACCCTAGGTCTTTATTGGGGGCTGCAGCCTGGCTAATCAAACATGACTTGATTTTTATCAACAGTAGCAAAACTGGTTCAGCCACAACAGCGTGGTGTATGACTACCCCATGTTAACTAACTCATATTAAAATCCTAATGGAGACAAAGTCGTAATTTTAACGCGTTAGCTAGTCACAGTAAAGTCCATGCTCCTCCACTAGGGTTTACCCAAGTTAAAATTATAATTGCCTTGTCTTCTCTAGAACTTTAACACAAATTAATTAATATGGGTTTGCTTAACACAAGCCAACAATACAGTTTTTCCTTAGTGAAGACACAATGTAAGGATATGTCTTCAGTAAGTCAATGGGAGAGTGTCAGCTGTTGACTTACCGCTGGGAAAATACCATATTAAGCGAACCTAATACGATTTCAGCCGCATTAGTCATATAGCTGAAATTGCGTAACTTCGGTCGACGGCCCGTGGTAGACAAGGCCTCTGTTATCTCACTGTAAAAACCTTACCTTTTTTTGGCAGTGAAGACATAACTTTACATAGTATCTGGGACCTGGATAATGTCATTTTGTTTTATTAAAGTAGCACCCCGAGGCTCCAGTCAGGATTGGATCCCTCTTTTGCTAGGTGCTGTACAAGCATCTAAGGAGAGACAGCTCCTGCCCCAGCCATTTCCAATCCTTTACACATTTATGGCCATGTGTAACTACAGGCAAAAGAGACGTCCATCTGAGCTCAGGGGCTTCACATATCACTAAAGTTAGGTATATAAACAACCACAGGGTCAAAGCGCTGTTGTTTGTTTGCCTGCCTTCCTTAGTTGCTATTTTAAGTTTCTGTTTAAGCTCCAGATGTTTTATTTATTTTTAACTCTTCCCTAAATGTTGTTTTTCAAAAAGTTTGGAATTTTCATGAGTCCCGTTTCCCTCTGGAGCAGAGATGGGTCTGGTCTGGATGGATCCGTACTTCCCTAATGATTCCGTTTAGGCCCAGCTCGAGTTTCAAACGAGTTTTTGGAAGTAGCGAAAGGTGATTCTGACTTTATGCAAACTGACTGTCCCTGCTCCCAAGCTGCTGCCTTTTCCATAATACTAGCGTGACCTGCTCTTGTTATTTCAGCATCACACACATCAGCCCTTAAGCCCAGTACAGCGTTAGTGCTGTGTGTCCTGCTGAGTCAGCAATTGACGCAGCTACTCTGACCATAAGGAGAGCAAGAAAAATAGGAAGCTTGAACTTGCCAGTATTCCTCAAATAGGACCCCCAACCAAAGGCTGCATGCTGGCCTGGGCAAAACAAGCTCATGACTTCAGTCCAGTGGTTCCTAAGGAGGCGAGTGCCCACATCACAGAAGCTATTATTATAAATCATCCTTTTGATGGTATTCTCATTAGAGAAGCCAAGGACCGAACTGGCCTCAGAGAAAATTCCCTTTAGCTCAGTGATGAGGCATTTTGGCAGGAGAATTTTGGATGGGGGGAGCTTGTGCTGCCCATCCTGTTCCACTTCTGTGTATATATCCAGAGAGCTGGAGTCTCCAGGGCTGTCGCACTAGAAAAACTCTCTTTAGAGGTTAAAAAAAACTCTGAAGGGGCGGGCAGGAAGAAGTCACATTTTTCCAAAATATCCAATGATGAATTCAGGAAAGCTGGAAGGAGGCCAAACAGCTACAACAAAGGGAGAAAGTTTGGGGAACTTTCACTGGTGCGTTTACAAAAGTTTTTTCAAAACTGCTCTCCCCAGACTGCAGCAGGAGCAAGAAAGCCTTGGTGGGCAGAGGAGGCGCTGCTACTGCAGTGCCACTGCCTCCTTTTCTTGCTGCCAGATAAAGAGGACAGACTCTCCTTTTTCAGCCCATTTTGATCATACAATGGGAGAAGGGGATCAGCGCCAAAATTACAAGTGTGAGCCCTTAATGCTTCAGGTTGAACAATGGACTTTGGAAGCGTCTGTCTTGTCGAGAGAAGCAGTACAGCTAGTTCTGGCCATTCAGTGCCATGGAAAAAAAGCTCATTGTCCTGGTGAAAAAATCCCCCGAATGAAAACACCCTCCTCTTCTTTTCTTTCTTCAGCTTCCTAATGGGAAGCAAAATAACAAACCAGGCCCACAATTAAACAAACATGCCACTAACTGAGCAGAGCTCAAGTGTAACAGATGTTGTTACAGTTAGTCCAGGCTGGGGAGGGGGAGTTGGGGGGAAGTAAACTATGCTGTCTGGCTGTGGTTACAGAGACGCTGTCATTGTAGGGGTTTCCTTTGCATGTTTTCCTTCTTTCTCTTTCTCCTCCTTTTTCTCTTGTACCCCTTTCTTTCTTTCTTTCCATTTCTCTCTCATCTCTCCTGCCTTGTTTCATTCCAACATCTCATTCACTGCAGCTTTGGATTTATGGTTATTAAACAGCCGAAACACTGATTAAGGTTCAGAAAATCTCAAGAGGAAGGAGAAGCCATTTGAATGGACCTTTTAGGGTTTGGTGGGGTTTTTTAGACCCCCATCTTTTCCTTATTTTGCAAGACTGTGCTCCAGAAGGGAATAAGCTCTGGCCCCTTGTTAAAAGGCTTTTTCTTTTAAGGTGCTCTCTGGCACACACACACATGCCAGCATGAAATCCCCCCTGATTTGAGATCCCATTATAAAAACATCCTTTTAAAATATAGGCCCAATTCTCCACTCATATCAGTGTAAATGACACGTAGTTCCATTGACTCCTCTTGCATTTACCTGAGTGTGAGTAGAAAACTTCCCCTTTTCTGTTATCTTCTGGTGTTCTCCTTGCTCCCAAGAAAGATGGTTCTGGGTTCTAGTTCAGGGCTTGGATTTATACCCAATCCTGCTGCTGCAGGGGGCCACTGCTTTATTAGATGTGGGTGAGAACATCCACCTGAGGTTCTGTCCACATGTACATTTATGATCCTAGATCACAAATGGAGATGAGGTAACTTTGGTGTCTTGGCCAGTGTTCCCTGTGTTAGCAGACCAGGTTCTGCAAGCTACAGCAAAATGTATTATGGCTGCTCTGCCAGTAAATAACTCAAATGTGCTTTGTGATCTCTCAAGTATAAAAGATGTTAAAGGAAAGTCTCTATGCTCTTTCCATTTTCACACAGAAAACTTCCTGGGTATGGAAAAAGGGTCATTGAAATCTTGTGGGCACATTCTCTATCTACCTGTGAGGGTACGCACAATCAGGCATTCGAGAATCAGAGAAACTCTGAGCATTAGCAATCAATAAATGCAGAAGGAGGACAGATGGTTGTTATTTGATTTATGTTATTTTTATTAAATTGGTATTCTGGCAAGAACCTCTTTTGATACATTTTATAGATTTCCATACGGTTTTTAGCAGTGAACACAGGAAGACAATCTTGGATAATTATGGCACATTATGGAGTACCTCCAAAAATAACTTGAATAATCAAGGATCAATATGATCCATGCCAAAAGTGCAATCAGAAATTATGACATCATCTACCAATGATGTGCAGTGACGACTAGAGTAAGGCAAATGTGTATCATCTCCCAACTATTCTTTGAACTAGTCATAGGCTATGTCATGAAGAAAGTAACTGCAGAAGGCAACTGAGTAATTTGGACAAATTATAAAGCACAATTGGATGACTTGTTTTAGCTGATGACACTGCTTCTTTCATAGGATAAGAAGCAATGGGCTTAAATTGCAGCAAAGGAGGTTTAGGTTGGACATTAGGAAAAACTTCCTAACTGTCAGGGTGGTTAAGCACTGGAATAAATTGACTAGGGAGGTTGTGGACTCTCCATCTCTGGAGATATTTAAGAGCAGGTTAGATAGACATCTATCAGGGATGATCTAGATGGTGCTTGGTCTTGCTGTGAGGGCAGGGGACTGAACTCAATGATCTCTCGAGGTCCCTTCCAGTTCTAGTAGTCTATGATTCTATGACTGTCCTGCTTGGTTCTACACACAACTTAATGCAAAAGGCAACTGAGGAATTTTGTGGACGAATTATAAAGCACACTTGGATTATTTGTTTTAGCTGATGACATTGTCTTGCTTGGTTCAACATACAACTTAAAGGAAGAAAAAGACACAGTTTTGGCAGATAACAGCAATACAAGTTGTTTTGTTCATCAACAAGGGGAAAGCAAAATATGTGGCTATCAGTGCCCCAAAAGTAACCATTAGAATGGATGAAAAACCACTAGAAAAAGTTGTTTTGTCAACCTCGGGAGTGAGATGTGCCATGGGGTGACTCCATGCTGGATATTAAGCAACAAATATCAAAAGCATCAAACAACTTCCCTGAACTTGAAAAGATTGTAAAAGTGTTATGACTGAAACAGATACAATAATGTGAATGTTTGACACTGGCATGATGTTCGCCCTCCTTTATAGAGCACAGTCATAGAAATCTACAACAGTAATTGATAAGATCAATTGATTCCAAAGTAAATGTTTATGGAAGATTTTCAGAGTCCAATGGAAAGAGTTCCTTGCAACATCAGAAATGTTAAGTAGAGCAAACTAATCCAAAGTATTAAATGTGGTAAGAAGATGATGTTGGATATGTTTAAATCATGTTTTAAAGAGGCCACCAGCATGGCTTCCATGGCAAGCGATAGTATGGATGTCATGAGGAAAGAAAAAAAAAGGACAACCTAGAGAAACATTAAGCCAAACAACAGAGATCCAGAAGCCTGTATAGACCACCGTATGAATAAAAAAATGGTAGAAACCAGCAGATGCCTGGTGCACATGAGGGTAAGGAAGATTCTGGTAGCACCTAATGGGTTTGCTTTATTTTTTAGTGTATTTAAGCTTATGGGTGGAAAGGACTGCAATTTACTGGCTAGCGTGGGGCATTCTGTGAGCAGATGTTTTTTCAGGCTTCCCCCACAGAGTTCTGACAAGCTCCATCCTGTCTGACTTGTGCACTCACTGCTGTTACAATCCAGCTTCACAATCACCCATCCCTGACAATGCAACTCAGTCCTCACACTCTAGCACAGTGATACTCAGACTGTGGCTCGGGAGCTGCAAATGGCTGTTTAATGCATCTCCTCTAGCTCTTTGCAGCACATGATATTAAAACACTGTGGGTATGTCTAGACTGCATCCCTGTGTTGGCAGAGGGATGCAGATTAGGCAGGTCGACATTGGAAATGAGGCAGGGATTTAAATATCCTGCACCTAATTTGCATAAAAATGGCCGCTGACTTTTGCCGACTCAGCACTTTGTCTGCAAAAAGAGGCAGTCTAGACAGGGATCTGTCGAGAAAGAAAGACTTTTTCAACTGATCCTGTAAACCTCCTTGCAGGAGGCATAAGTGATCTGTCGAAAAAGGCTTTCTTTCTCGACAGATCCCTCTCTAGACTGCCACTTTTTGCCGACAAAGTGCTGATTCGGCAAAAGGCAGCGGCCATTTTTTATGCAAATTAGGTGCAGGATATTTAAATCCCTGCCTCATTTGCAATGTCGACCTACCTAATCTGCATCCCTCTGCCAACACAGGGATGCAGTCTAGACATACCCTGAGTGATTTAATTCTTATTAACATCTCTAAGTTATTAACCAGTCGGGATGCTTTTATTATGTTACTAACCAATTGCATGTAATAAGGTGTGTGTGCATGCAGGGAGGACAGCAAAATTGCTGGGTCCCTGGGCAAGGTGTGGGGGTGCCAGCTCCATGCTCTGAGAAAGAGCAAGGCCTCTGGTGGAAGGGGCAGGGCAAGGCTGGAGGCAGCTAGCCTTCAGCATTGCCTGGACCATGCCACATCTCCCCCTGACAGCCCCAGCACTGCCCAGACCGTGCCATGTATCTTCCCCCCCCCCCCCCGACAGCCCTCAACACTGCACGGACCTCACTGTGTCTCCCCCCAACAGCCCTCAATGCTGCCTAGACCGTGCCGCATCTCCCCCACCGACAGCCCTCAACACTGTCTGGAGCATGCTGCCCAAGCTCCAGTGGCAATTTAAAGGGCCGCTGCTGCCACAGTAGTAGCCGTGGTAGCTGGGAGCCCCTGGCCCTTTTGAATTGCAGGGTCCTGGGGCAGTTGGGCAGTTGCCCCCTTTGCCTCCCCCTATCAGCAGGTCTGTCTCTGTGTGTGTCTGTGCGTGTAATACGTATATATGATATTATACACTATATATTTGAGAGAGTTTGTCTGTCTATCTGTGTGTCTTTCTGACTGTAGCACCTTCTGTTATTCCAGTTCTGCTCTTACCCCCACACTCCTTGGGTGAAATCCTGGACTCACTGAAATCACTAGGAGTTTTTGCCATTGACTTCTATGGGGCTCAGAATTCACCTCTCATCTGTACCAGTGCACCTGAGTCTGGATCTGCTGTGCCACCTGCTATTGCAGACTGAGGCCACTTCTGTCCACTTGTGTGTTGTTGTCATTTAGTCATTCCACAAGGAGAGTTCTACCAGGTTGAGGGGCACTTTACTAAAACCACTGCCAACCTCTCTGGGAAATAACGTTACAAGATGCACTTTGTCCTTTTCCTTCTCTCCCCTCTTACAGGCGAGAGATGTGCCATGAGAGAGGGTGAAGTCAGAGCTGTGTCACTGTGTTGACTTTTTCTTGCTCAGCAGCCCTGGTGAGCCTGAGCCAACCTCTCTCCCAGGCTGTGAGGCTTTCCTGGCTCTGATGCAGTTGATGACTGGAGTCTTTACTACAGCTGAGCTTCTTAATCCCTGAGTCCCCATCTGGCAGTGACTGAGATGTTTGGCAGCCTGGAGCCGAGCATTCCTTAGCTTTTCTGGGACAGTAACTGTGGCTGGGGGAGCAGGAATCATCTGCATTCCCTCAAAGCCCATGGCAAGGAGAACAAAATAATTTGGCAGACGATTGAGCTGGGGCCTGGTTGCCCTCTCTCTCTCTGGATGTGTTTCTATCAGAGAGCATTGCCAAGCTAGTTGAATCAGCAGGACTGCACCATTGCAAGATAGAATGGTTCAGTGAATCCACGCTTAGAGTTGCCAGATGGTTTCAACAAAAATACTGGACACACTTGACATTACATCACAATCTACATTACATCTTATTTAGAAAATACTGGACATTTATATTTTCTCAATTTGTTTCCCGAACAGAAAGCTCAAATACTGGACTGTCAGGTTCAAAACCGGACACCTGGCAATCCTATCCACGCTAGCCATTTAGCATTGGGTGCACTCCAGGCCTCGCACCCACACAAGCACTCTATGCCAGTTGCAAGGCCTCTGGATTGTTCACCTATCCCACAGTGCTCAACACATCTCCATAGGTCAAGTGCATAAATATCTATGACCTAGGACAGAGATGGGGAACCTCAGGCCCGGGGGGGCCAGATGTGGCCCTCGGCTTGCCTGGATCTGGCCCCCAAGGCTCAGGGCCCTCCCAACATTGGGGAGCCTGCTCTGGTGCTCCAGCCCCTAAGCTGCCTCCCCGTGGGGCTGGAGCACACAAAATCTACTAGGCTGTGAGCCCCAGGCTCGGTGTGTGAGGGGAATGTGGGGAGTGTCTTTCTCCTTCTCATTCAGGAGCCACTGTGAGGGGTTTTTTTTTCCGCTTCTCACTTGTGTGTGGCCCCCAACTGATTTTTCTGTGGGTCAGCAGCCCCTGACCCAAAAAAGGTTCCCCACCCCTGGCCTAGAATGTCAATTTGCACCTGTCCATGTTTTTGGTTTATTCCTTTGCCTGCTTGGAATGATTCTGCCCTATAGGAGGATTCATGCTTGCACTGTGCAGGGGAGGAACTAAGACTCTGCTACTCCCTCATGCTTGCAGATGCAAAGGTGGAGAACTCTAATTACTTCCTAGGGGCCTACAACACTGCTATAAGCTTGAGAAGGTTGGTAAGCTGCTTCTGTGGCTGTCTAATACAGGGGGTTGTTGGAGAACTCAGGTCTGCCCAGAATGGGGAAGACAAAACAACTGGAGGTTGTGCTGAACCAAGAACAGCCTTGGACTTCAGGCAGGCAGCTCAACACAGTAGTGGAGGACAAGCTGTCTGGTCTTTGTCAGTGTGTGCATTCCACCTGGTAGTGTGAACACTTGTGTGCGCCATAGGTAGCAAGTGTGCAGGGGGGTGTGTGATATGCAAAGTCTGTACTAGTACAGACAAGGCCATGATTTTTTCAAGATCGCTATATATTTATTTGTTGAGATCTGTAGGAAACAAAGCAATACAAATGGAGACAATGCTCCAATAAGCACCTGATTGGTTATTTAGACCCATAAATGAAGGAAAAAGGGAAGTTTAATGAAGTAGCATAATCCAATGGTCTATTCTGGTTTCTTGCTGGTGGATAATATCAGACACTGGAAATCTTAGGCCAAAATCACTTCCTGTGTGGGGTTGTCAAAGAGATGGTTGAATTCATCCTGTTTTTGATGCCATCTTGCAAACTCTGTATTTCCCATTCAGTGGCCATGAGCAACTCAACTATGGTGCCCGGTAGTCCAGTGCTGGCACTTGTCACCATGTTTCTTGGAGAATGTTGAGTGGTACTTCCCTTCTTCAGACACAACTGCACACAATGGAATCCCACTAGAACCAAACAAATTTGCTATTGAAAAATCATCCTGGCAAACAATTTCAAAATACCAAATCTTCAGTCAAAAGCAAAGATCATGAGGGTGCCAAGGCTAAGTTACTAGCAAGCATGTGACCAATCAATTCACATTTCACATAAGAATTGTTGCTGTTTTCCTGCCATTTACAATGAGATCAAGTATCTCAAGTAGAAAATCAAATTAGTGCACCGCTTTTCACTTCCCATCTTTTTCACAAGTGTGCACACACACTTTAGGAGAGAGAGAGGTCATGTACAATTTTTGCTACAGAAATTTTGCAGTTTTGTTCCATTAAACAATGGCTGAAGTTTGGTAAAATGACAGGGAACTTCTCCAAGTGGAAATGAAGGCATTAGAATTTAAGAAAATTGGGAAGAAGAAAAATCCTGCCCTAAAAACAATTAATTAAATGTTGTTAAAAGTATTTGATGCCCTTTTTACCATCACTCTTCCTACTCTTTTATACATGCACATGTGCACACATGGTCACTTCCAGCATCTTTCACATCTGTTATATTGCTCACTAATGCAGAATTTTAAACCTAAAGCCAGGGAAGATGTTATCTATTGTTAAAACAATGAATCTAAATCTTTCATTATTTTAAGCTTCCTCCTGAAATGATACCCAAATGAGAGACCAAAAAAAGTATTGGCAGGCAGGAAAAACTAGGACTGTGAATGACATGGCTCTTTCCTCAGCCCTAGGCTACCAGAGCTCATCAGTCACTTTCTCATCAGATAATAGAGTTGGCACAAACTGATTCATCTGGGAAAAGATCTATCCTGAACCTTTGCACTAAGCATGAGGGGAAACTTTTCTGAGATTTGAAAAGATTTGGCTAGTTCTTCCCTAGTCCCACTTGGCTACTTCCATGGTTGCTCTGTTTTCTGGTTCAATTCCCATCCAAGACAAAAATGGAAATGCCACAATGTCACAAAAGAGGCTTACAAGATTTCTGTGTCGGGGGAAGCAGAAGTAATGGCCACTTCTTATGATATATTCACCAAGATTAGAAAATCTGCCATGTTTGGGTATTTATCCACATGTGCAAACTTTTAGGTTCTTCTCTTGTGTGGTCTCAGACACAGTGAGGGATTAGCCTAGCGGTCAAGAAATTGTCTGACTGTGCCACTGATTCATTGTGCGGTGTGTCACATCTGCCTCACATTCCATGGGCTCTAATCCTGGTCCTCCAGCTCCAGAGGGGCTGCAAAGCTGCCTGCAACTGGCAGCTGGGGATTTCCGGAGTGTGAGAGGTGAATCCCTGTGTGGCAGAAAGCCAGGGAAGAGCCAGGGGCAGGAAGGGACCTGGCCAAAACGTACTATGCATCAGCAATTCCCAGCTGCTGTAAAAGTCCCCTAGAGAACTGTTAGAAAGTGGAATAGTTTAGAACAGCCCTGAAGAACTGGGGTGAGTGCAAAGATGACAGACAGCCGATTTAGTCCCCAACAAAGGTCCTGAGTCAAGCTTGGCAAAAGAACCGGAGTCATTAAGTGTAAAATGTGGGATATAAGGATACCCCATAGCAAGTGGTTTGGAGTCCTCAGGTAAAAAGTGCAGGCCTGTCCTTAGGTTTCATGGAGCCCTACACAGCACTATTAAACCAGTGCCCCTATGCCTGATGGCAGCCAGAGAGGGGGGAGGATGACAACGTTTCAAAGCTGTGATTTTGTATAATCTTCTGCAACACACGAATGAAATATTCGTAGAGCAAATTTTAAACGAAGGTCCTGTTGGCTACCACAGTACATTCAGAAACTGACAGTAGATACCTGGGGTTGGCAAACACTTGTTCAATGGCTTCATTACCACCTGACTGGCTCTTTCACAGGTTTGATGTTCCACTAATAGCTCTGGCAGGCTTTTGTACTTTTAAGTTAACTAGATTCTCTCCAGAGGAATCAGAGCCACAGAACAGGGATAAGAAGAGGTGGGTGTGTAGACATTAAGACCCAGTGGTGCCCCAAATTTTGGGTGCCCTATACAGCTGTGTATTCTGCAAATGGGTAAGGATAGCCCTGTATATAAGAGCAAAGTATATTCTCATACAAGCCTGAGGTATGGCCAATCCCAAACCTGATGGTTGTTTTGTTTCCCATGACACCTTTAATTTCCTCCCAACTGGTGACCCCCAGAGGTGAGTAGCTCACCTTTCATTAGGCACTGGTTCTTGGGAGCTGTGTTCAGTGTCAGGGGTCAGGGTGCTTTTGCTGGGTTTGGATGCCAGCATTCAGAGATAAGGTCCCGCTGTTTATGTGAACCCTTTTATTCCCGGCTGCAGCTGACCCAGCTGGCAGCCAGAGGTAGTGCTCACATTTTAGCATCCATATGGTTATCCTTGGGAGTCCTCCACTCCAAACTCCCTGGCCATCATGTGTCATCACAGCCTTGTCACATACTCATCCAATATCAGGACAGGAAGATGTAGTATTATCTCACCATCACTTTCCTCCTCCAGCTCCGTGCTGCTGCATGGGGCGGCATCCACACTGCCTCTCACCTGTGTGTGACTAAAGCCATTCTTGCAGGGCCCCTATCAAAGCTCACAGTGGGAGAGACTCCCCTCTGATCCCACTGTTACCGCAGTTCAAATGCTATCAAGAAGCTAAGCGCTGAGGTCCTGTTGTATCGTGTAAGCTCAGGATTCGGCCTACGGTATCTAAACAAATAGCACTTAAAGAAGAATCGTCATCATTACCTAATCTCCAGTGATTGGTATGTAACAAGCTTTGGAATGCTCCACTCTCCTTAGCCAGGCTTTGAGGGCAACTTGCTTTTTATGATTAGTGTCACATTCATAGATTCACGCTTAGATTCCCAGGCCAGAAGGGACCATTGTAACCATCCAGTCAGATCTCCTGTATCACTCATGCCAGTGGACACCCCGCCCCACACACACACACACACACACACACACACAAACTATTCCTAGAGCAGATCTTTCAGAAAACCATCCAGTCTTGATATTTAAGGCTCTGACTAATTGCAGGGCAATGGCCAGGTTTACAACAGAAGAGTGTGTAGCCTGGAGCTATAATTACACTGTATAAATTCCCCCATTTGAAATGACAGGGTATTGGCATAGTGTACAAAGCAGCCATGGCCCAGTCAGCTGGCTCTGTGAAAATCTGTCTGACAATTGTTTACCCTCCTTGATATCTGACTGACACTTGGTACAATGATGAGACTGTTATGTGACAATGAATGGAAGCCACTGGCCTCACAGAATTTCTCATTGCAGCTATAGTGTAGCCAGTGGCTTGACTTGGTTTCTCTGCACTAGGCCATGTTAAGTTTAAATCACTATGATGGATAAACCCCAATGGAAAAGTAGGAGTGCACAATATATTTTGTGATGCAATGTCACCATGATGAATAGGGTGGCCATATCTCCCTATGCTGAATGCGGGACACCAAGTAAAATTACTCATATTCAAGTGAGATCAACAGCAATCAATCATACAAGTGTTCAAATTCACATCAAATTGACTGAGCCCCTGTTAAAAAGAAATCCTACCTCTGGCTGGGCTAGTGCCCTTGGAAAGCTCAAGACCCTCTGGCCTGGGATGCTGGCCAGGAAGAGCTGAGCCATGTATGCGCCATAGCCCTGCACAGCACTAGGAATGCAGGATTCCCTCAGCCCTCATCTAAACTCAGGATTGATGGGAGGGGAAGCAATTTCCAGCCTGTTCAACCCCTAAACCATTTAGCACCCTTTTCACCTGTTGTCCCCGCCTAGGGTCCTGCTCCCAAGGCACCCTCTCCTGCTGAGCGATCTCTCTGGCCATGTTCACTGAAGCCCCTGGAGTCAGTTTCTCTGGGCTCTGGTGCACATTGCTGCCTTAGGGTTTAACCCCTTCCTGCCTGCACTGTAGCCAGAACAGTGAGCTGCCTTTTGACACAGTGTCAGTCACACCCCACCCTACCTCTCACATGAGAGATGAGTGTGTGTATGTCACCTCTCCTTCTGTGTGTGTGTGGGGGGGGGAGGTAGAGGTGTGTGTCACCTTTCCATGTGTGCATGTGTGGGTAGCCGTGTGTGTGTCACTCCTCCAGGTGTGTGGGAAGATAGGGGTGTGTGTGTCACACTTCTCAATGTGTGTGTGGAGTAAAGTGTATTTGTCAGTCACCTCTTTCTGTGTGTGTGGGAATTTAGGGGGGGGTATCACCCCTCCCTCTGTGTGTAAGGCTGTAGGAGTGTGTGTCATTCTTTCCCTGTCTGAACACTAAAGCCTTAAAGCTAAGAAGGTAAATAAAAACAATCCAATTACGCAATATTTCTTTTTAACAGAGGCTCAGTAAACTTGATGTTAATTTGAACACTTGTACAATTGATTGCTGTTGAACTCACTTGAATAAGAGTAATTTTATCTGGTGTCCTGGTAGTCAGTGCAGAGAAATATGGCCACCCTATTCATCATGGTGATATTGAATCACAGCATAACTGAGCAACATCATCATGTTGCAATGCCACAACAGCCAACCCAAAATGAATTCAGGATTTTTAAATGACCTGCCGAGGTAGAGGATGAATCTGTGACCAACAGGGCAAGTGTCATTCAGGAGCTAGGCTTATCTCTTGTAGATTTCCCCATTTGGTGCCTCAGTCTTCCTGACTATTTGAGCAGAGTGAGCCAAATTCTTCCCTGGCTTAAGAACACTAAATTCAGTGGAGACCAGGGTGAATTACACATGTTCTTCATCTTCTTACAGAGAAAGAAATGTGTGTAAAGTTGGGAACCATGCACCACCCAGCCAAACATCTAGAGAAAGATGCTCTCCCCCCCACTGCCCCGCCAGCCCCTCTTGTTTCCCACCAGCGCTCTGCTGCAGCTCTCCTCTGTGGCCAGGACCTAGAGGTTTTTAAGTCTTGGCTTGGCAAAGCCCTGGCTGGGTTGATTTAGTTGGGATTGGTCCTGCCTTGGGCAGAGGGCTGGACTTGATGACCTCCTGAGGTCTCTTCCTGCTCTATGATTCTATGACCTGGGCTGGGCTGGGCTACTGGGAGCTGGCCTGTGGCCAGGAGCTCTGGGCAGCTGAACCTGGGGCTTGCACCATCTGCCCACCCAGTGATCCAGGGCTGGTGGGGGTGGGGAGACACTTGGACAGCCAGGGGCTGGGACAGAGGAGGGGTTTGTGGGCTTTGGCAGGGGAAGGCAGGTGAGAGGCCTCAGGCAGAAGGGACAGGCCTCACTGGGGGCTAGCCTCTCAAGCCTATAGTTCACCCACCATTCATGGTTCTATAGAAGTGACCTGCCTTACTCCATATATGTCAGCGTAAAGCAGCAAAATCATGTGAGTGGAATCCTTGCTTAAAGAACAAAGCTGTCTGTGGAATAATGTCAAAGGGCTTCATGGTGCAAGAGATTAGGAATGGATTACAAAGTTTTTCCCCTTTAGGACATAGATTCCAATCTGACTAATGTCTGAGGAATCTGGATTGCTTCGGGGACTGGGAATGGTCTGTATACTGTCTTTTTCTTTTGGGTTCTTGTAGGTCATTGCCTCCAATCTGGTTTAGTGGACTGGGAATGGGTTAGGCAAGGAATCTTGCCCCTGTAGGCCACCAATTCAAACCTGACTAGCATGATAGAGACTAAAAATAAACAGAGTCATTTGAATGGTGGATGAAAAAATCTAGTAGATTGTCCATCCTGTCTGCTGGCCAGTGAAAGATTGCTCCCATCAGTATGTTGCCTAGGGTTTTGTCCAATCTAGTTACAAAAGTCCCGAATGATGGAGCTTCTGTGATTTCCCGTGGAAGAATATTCCATATAGCCTAGTTACCGTCATGGTCCATTTGGTGGCTCTTGGCGGGACTTGTGTAAAATAAGTAGATGGTCTCAGTCCATTTGCTGGTGGGCAGGTGGTGACCTCATAGAACAAGCTCTGGTACTAATTTGTGCATTTCTGGCAACCTCCACTGAAAAGCCAAGGACTGAATAGGCCCCAGCATCTGTTTCATTACTAGTGAGGATGCGGTAGGCAGGCAGGTTTTGTCTCACCACTTAGACATGGTCTCTCTAGTTCAGAGTTGAGGAACACTGCAGAAGAAACTTGTGTTGCTATTGTCCGTAATTAGACCTCTTTGTGGCTAAATCAACTGTGCAGAAGCCTTGGGCTGCCAATTCAGAATCTTTCAGCAGCACTAAAATTTAATTCAAATTTATTTTTAGAAAAAGAAAACAGTGACATGAGTTTCCATTTTCCAAACATTAAGGGTTTACAAATCCACACCATTAACAGCAGCATTCTGTGTCAAACTTAATGTCCAGTCTTCAGCAACAGCTGAGTGAAATAGTGTACAGTCCTTGTTTGTTCTACAACACAGGAAAGTGGTTGCTTTCTATACTGTAAATATGCATTAGGAAAGCTCTTACAGGCTTGTGTTAGGGATTTGATGTTTTTAACTGACTGCATTCCTTACATTTTTGTATAACTGCCAAGAAAACGAAATAAAATGGCTTTTTTTTAGTGTTTTCTCTAAGAATAGCCCTGCTTCTTTGTAAATATAGCAATGGGATTGTTGATAATAATTCTTTGGGAGAATCACTGGTGTTATTAATGTTAAAGAGTAGAAAGATTGCTGTTTCTGTGTCTTGGAAACACAGTTAGCCAAGCAGTCCTTATCCAGTGACTGAGATTAGACTCCTTTAATTTTTGTGGTGAGAGGTAGAGAAACATAAGAGTGCGGGCTGGCAGAGGAAATACATACGGTTTCAGTTTTTTTCTCAGAACAAAAACTAAATCTTTTCTGAAGTTCAAAAAGGTTGATTCCCACCCCAATTCATTATTTTTCATTTTCTTCTAGCTGGCAGAAATGCCAATATGTCACAAGAAGGTCTGGTCTTGGAATGTACACGGCCTGACTGAAGTAATAGTAAATTACCTCATACCTTCACAAAAACACCATCCTGCTGAGGTGCCTTCATCTTACAGTTGAGGAGAGAAAGGCACTGCGAGTTTAAAAGACAAATTTTGAAATACAGCCTCTGATTTGTTTGTACAAATTAGGCCCAAATTAATTGTTGCTACAACAGGCTTCATTTACTCATCTAATGACTTGATTTGCAGTTAGATGCTTAAACACTGTCATTTGTACCTGCAAACTTCATGGCCTTTTAAACAATCAGACCATAAATGTTTTGCCCAAGGCTATACAATAAGTTACTGGTAGATGGAGGGTTATAGTTTCAGTTCCTAGCTCTGAAATCCATGCTCAGGCCACTAGTCTACTGGAAGAATTTAATTTCCAGGTCAAGTTTGCAGAAGTTAAAATTAAATTTTGTAGGTCTGACCAAAGTTACCTGCTTACCTACTATCCAGCTTAGGTTTCAGCTTAGGTCTCTCGTAGCTTCCTCAATGGAAGCATAGATTAATGTGAAAGGACTATGCAGCACTTTAAAAACTAACAAGATGGTTTATTAGGTGATGAGCTTTCGCAGGCCAGACCCACTTGAGGACTTTCGTGGTCTGGCCCACGAAAGCTCATCACCTAATAAACCATCTTGTTAGTCTTTAAAGTGCTGCATAGTCCTGTCTTTTGTTTCAGCAAGATCAGACTAACACGGCTACATCTCTATTACTAGATTAATGTGGGCATAGTTTTCAGTATGTTGTTGAGGGTAAACAGGCCACACTGTCAGTGTATGCAGGGGCTCTCCGATGACCATGAGGCCAGAACTGAGGTGCAGATACGTATCCACAGATTTTGAGTTTACCTATGGGCCTTATTTGGTTCTTTGGTTATTTTCCAAAACTAGGTCTTCTTTCTGGGCCACAAACACTCAGGGTATGTCTACACTACAAAGTTAATTTGAAATAACAGCTGTTATTTCGAATTCACTTTCATAGCGTCTACACAGCCAAACCGCTATTTTGAAATAAATTCGAAATAGTGGAGCACTTATTTCAAATTTGGTAAACCTCAGTCTACGAGGAATAACACCAAATTCAAAATAGCTAATTCGAAAAAAGTGCTGTGTAGACACTTATTTCGAATTAGGGGGCCTCCAGCCCTTCCCAGGGAGCCCTGGTGGCCACTCTGGGCACAACCAGGAAAACTCGTCTGCTCCCCCCCAGCCCCAGAGCCCTTAAAGGGGCAGACTCTGGCCACAGTGCCTGTGCCAGTTGCAAGCCTGCCAGCACACAGCCAGCAGACCGTACACCTGGCACAGCATGAGCCAGCAACCCGCTGCCACCCAGCCCTCCACCGCTCCCCAGGACCAGGCTGGTGGCTCCCAGGAGCCTGCCAGGGGCTGTAAAAGGCAAGCACCTGCCTGGTCTAGTGCAGAGATTGTGGACCTCGTTGAGGTTTGGGGGGAAGCCTCCAATGCCCACGATCTCCGCACTAGGCGCAGGAATGCGGCTGTCTACAGCCACATGGCTGCCAGCCTGGCCACCAGAGGCCACATGCACAGCCAGGAGCAGGTGCGCAGCAAAATTAAAGAACTGCAGCAGGCCTATGTCAGGGTCTCCCAACCAGGGGCTGACCCAGAGGCCTGCCTGCAGTATGAGGCCCTGGACCACATCCTGGGGGGTCAGACGGTCCATGCCCTCCTGGTGGTCATTGACCAACCCCTGGGCAGAGGGTCCTGCCCCTGACACAGGGGAAGAGGAGGACGACGGCAGCCAGGAGCCTGCAGGGAGCGTGCCCTGCACCCAGGATCCCCGAGCCGTACCAGAAGCCCGTCAGCAGCCTCATACGAGGCCAGGGAGGCCTCCACATGTGAGTGCCATCACGGTCCCCTTATGCGGGGCGGGGGGGGGGGGAGGGCGAGCCCAGGGACCGTGCGCGTGGGCCTTGCCGACCATGGAGCAGGCAGCAACCTGTGCATCTGCCGTGCCAGCCGGGACATGTGGCCCCAGCTGGGTGCCATGTAGGGGCCCTGGCCTGTTCCCCATATGCGTCTACACGTGAAGGCACATGACAGGCTCCTGACCCTGGGGAGAGACAGTGCACACTGCCCTCCCTCCAGACGCCCCCTCTACACAGAGTCAGGGCACATCTCCCCTCCCCCCCCACACACACCACACTATAGGCAGCACAGGGGCTGGCGTGCAGTCCTGGGCCAGCTCACACTCCCGGGGATAGCAGGACATGATCGTGCGGAGACCTGCCGTCCTCGCCTTGCAGAGGGGGGCTGGGTTTCACCCACTGCGTCCCCAGGGAGAACTGACCACTTCTCTTGTTTCACCACAGCCCCAGCACCTGCGAGTGCAGGGCGCACCACCCTGCCTGGAACATCCACCCGCACACAGGCCAGCAGGCGCACCTGCAACCAGGAGGAGTTCCAGAGGCAGCAGCTGCCGTTACAGGGACGGCAGGTTCACAGCCAGGAGCAGTGGGTGCAAGAGGACCTGCAGCTGCGGCGGGAGAGCTTGCGGGAGCTAGGGGAGCAGGGCTGTGCCCTCCACGAGCACCTGCAGGCCCTGGCGGACTGATTGCTGCCTCCTGCTGCTCCAGCCCCTGCGGCCGCCCCAGCTATCGCACCTCCTCCCACTCCTGCTCCCCCTCCTGCTTATTCCGCCCTCCCTGTCCCTCCTGCCCCACCCTCCATACACACTCCCCCCCCAGGAACGCCAAGGCCCCCACACCCGCAACGCTGCGAGATGGGACGGCCAGCAAGACCCCCAACCCTGAGCTTCCCCTCCCCCTTCCTCCCCCTTCCAGCTCCCTCCTCCCAGGTTTCCCCCCTCCCCTCTCCCGCCCTCATTCCCCTCCTCCCCCCACCCCAGTTATGTTAAATAAAGAGAGTTTTTTGTGGCAACACAGGTGTTTTTATTGTACATCAGGAAGGGGGGTTAGGGAGGGGAAAGGGGAAGGAGGTGGGGATGGAATGTAAGGCACAAGGCCCCAGTGGGGCATGCCAGGGGGACTTCAGTCTTCGTCCGCCTGGAAGCTCTCCCGCAGGGCTTCCCGGATGCGGACAGCCCCCCGAAGGGCCTCCCGGCTGGCAGCCATGTGGGGCTGTGCATACTGGCCAGCCAGGCAGTCAGCCTCTGCCATCCAGGCTGGCAGGAAAGCCTCCCCCTTCCTCTCACATAAATTGTGGAGCACACAGCCCCAGAAAGCCCACGAAAACGCCTAATCCCATCAAATTTTCACCTTTCAAATCTAAACCCAACCTCTAACCTTGATTTAGCCGCTGCCTTGAGTTGTGAAATAGTGACAGAGTCTGTCATGAGCATCAAGATAAAGTGTGTGACCAAAACAGTACGTAAAATGAGAAAAACAGGAGAAATATCAGGAGGCTTAATTTGTTGTGACAAATTCTGGGACTCCAGGCACCATTGATTTATAACTTCTATATCATTTGAGAATTGGTCCAGAAAACACCACCAGGATCATCCAATATAATTCTCGCACTTTCACCACTACCCTGCCTACAATTAATCCATCATTCTTACAAAAGTCATAATCCACCCTGTTCATGAGTGTTCTGGAGGAATGATTTGTTAATTGCCTCGCCAGATCCATTTCCCAGTTGTAGAATTTTTTTCGTAACCTCTAGTCTAAACTTTTATCGCCTTAGCTTTAGGTCACTAGTCCTTGTTCAAACATTTTCGGAAACAGAATGAACTCCTTTTCATATAAATTGTTTCCTTAAAAGAGTTTATAAAATGTGATTGTGTCCTTCTGAATCTTTTTTCTAAACTATAAAAATTGTGCTCCCTCTGTGTCTGTGCAAGTTACCCTCCAGTCTGGCTTTATCATAGTTCTTTAGTTTTTCTACAATTAGATGCTCCTGAAATGTTTCAGTTAAGCAAAACTTCCAGCTACAAAGGATGAGGCAATGTCTGCATGTCTATCCAAGTTACTTGACTCATTGAGAGTAAGTCTAGACTGCGAGGATCTATCGGAAAAAGATATGAAAAATGCGCTCCGCATTTTCCGATACTTTTATCGTAAGAGGCTTTTCCAAAATTTGGCCCATCTAACTGGCTGCTCTCAGAGGAGGCGGGAGTGTTTTTTTCACACCCTGAGCCAGAAAGTTACAGTGCTGTAAAGTGCCAGTGTAGACTTAGCCTTAGGTCTCCACCCCACCAATTTTAGTTGAGCCTGCACTACAGTTTGAAGTGGGGTAAACACTGTCTCCTGGTCCCTTCCACATGGGCAAGTACAAGAGCTTTAAAATGTGAGGACTGAATTCCCAGAGTGGGTGGTGGAATGACAATTCTGAATCCTTGGAATGCAGTACAGAAATACAGCTTAAGATCAGAATCAATTCTAAATCTTCCTTAGCATCTCCCAAATCCTCTTTAAATGAGTTCTATTCAAACACAAACAAATTAAAGAATTTCATCTTCTCCTAGTGTGGTGGCAAAGCCTGAATCCTCAGCTCCAGTCTCCAAAACTTTAAAAAATGTTACACGAATCTTCCCCAGCTGAGGGTCCTACTTGGCTCAAAATAACCAGTATCTTAGCATTGATGGGAAATGATTGGTTGCTGATGGCAACTGGCAGAGAGAGAAGAGTGAAACAGCATATTCTGTTAGGAACAAGAGCAGCGCTCATCCTTATCTTCTGCTCACCTGATTTGTCTTGTCTACATGATACAGCAAAGTGAGTCAGAGGGATGTGATTGGTAAAGCACACTAACAGGCTGTCCCATGTCTCTGTCTCTGTCTGTCCCATGTAGACCCTGTTGGCATTCTCAAAGAGGTACCTAATTCATGTTAACATAGTCCTAACATAACAGATATAGCTTTAAGCGTGTGCCTGCAGAGTTTAGATGGGTCAGAGAGAAAGCAACCTGTTAGACAGAACCTTTTATAAGTCACATACCTTCAGTGTGATGTTCTAGCACCATCTAGACCAGCGGTTCTCAATTTGTTTCAGTCCACGGACCACCAGGCCAATCAAAAAATTTTTGTGGACCACCTTCTTTTTGAGACATGATAAAAAAGAGCAGACAACGAACATTTTGGTTTGAAATTTATTTCTTACTAACAGATTTTTGGATTCTCTTCTCACTGACAAGCTTTTCAATGTTTGGAGTTGTACCTGAGAATGCACAACGAATATCGTTTTCCACTGCAAGCTGATTCCTCTGTTTGGACTTAATGTGCAACAAATACAAAAATCCAGTGTTATACATATAAGTTGATGCAAATGGCAAAAAAAAATCTGACTGCATGTGCTGACAGATTTGGGTAACTCCTGGTCACGCTGGCCCAAAATTTCTCTATGGTAGACTGCTGGTACACGTCTTGAGCTGCAAAATCATTTTTCAGATCCAAGAATGCCTCCTGCAGATCCTCTGGAACACTATTAACATCTGTTGTAAATGGATTCCTGATGAAAGATAATCCATCCCTTGTCCTGTCCACCTCCGGAAAGTATCGTTGGAATTCGCCTCGTAGCTTCCGTAAATGATCAAGAATTTGCATCCGAATGGCTTCCTTTTCCCCAAGCATGGCATCCACATATGGAAATTGAACCAAATTATTGCCTTCGACTCTTATGATCCAGAGTTCCAATTTGTCAAGAAAAGCCTTGATGATGCTTTGGTGAGAGAACAGATTTGCACCTTTCCCTTGCAGCTGAAGATTCAGTTTCCTCCAAATACTTGCACTTGACATTTCTTCCTGTCGTTGCCATTATAAACAAACTACACCACACCTGTAAAACAGCACATGTAGCACAGGATGAACGACACAGCAACCGCTCAGCACAACGGCGGCAGCTACACTGACGCTCAGAGCCTCAGAAGGAAGTAACTGGCAACACAACACAGTTGCGTCCTAGGTGACACTATAGATGACGCACTGTGCGCTTGTGAACACGGCATAAAACAGCTTAACGGCAGCGCCTGCTCATGCCATGTGACTTTGGACAATGTTCCTATGGACCACCAAAAAAGTCACCATGGACCACCAGTTGAGAACTACAGATCTAGACAAAGCCTTTTGGCAGTTTGCAGAGATACCATTGTGGGCCATTGCACTTCTGATTAATTTGTCTGCCTCAGTTGACATGTACTTCTTCTAGGAACAGTGCTGATGACAAATTTCAAACTCAATAAACAGCTGTTCTGATTAGCAACATGCCTTTAGGAACTGGAACTTTGAGATACCCTTTTCAGGGTTTTATCCCACAAATCATAATGGATGGAGTAGACAGAGGAGGTCTTTCAGCACATTTCTTAGTCAGACTTCTTTAGATGACATTACTGAGCCACCAGAATTTGATCTAAGTTTATCAAGGACTATGGTGTCCTAATATCCTGCTGCTTCACATTTTGCAAGTTAATGTCAACAGCATTTGTCCCAGTAGTGCAAATATGGCCTTGCCACATGTCTGCCACCCTCCCTTGTTGCATTAAGTCTCAAGCAGCCAGATTTTGTCATTGACCAGAACAGATGGCTGAGCTTGCTGTCAGAATGCCAAAACCCTCTCTTGAGCTGGGCAACAGGGGTGGGGTTTTTTTACAATATAATAAAGCTGTAGAACAAGGATTGGGGAAATCCAGTCTGGCCCCCGGCTTGCTTTATTTGGCCAGTGGTGGGGCTCACAGCTCCCCCTTGTGGCGGGGTGAGCTGGCACTAGCTCCTCAGCCTCACAACAAGTCTCCAAGCTTCAGCAACTCTCCTCCCCCATGTGGAAAGAGCAAGAGCCAGTGCTAAAGCCTCTGCCTGGCTGGATCTGCTAGACAGGGCAAGGAAACTGTTCTGCATGTTGCTGTTCTTCCTCTCCCACCCCCCGGCTGGGGGCATAGCAACACAGGGAAGGGGCGCCACCCCTGTTGCTCCCATTTTGCGGTGAGAGATGGTGCCTTTAAGCGCAGGGCCACCTGGGCATCCCCACCAATTGGGAGCTGCACCAGCTAAGCGCCAAGTGCCCTGCCACCTCCCGCACCCAACCGCCTGCCCAGACCCTGCAGCCTTCCCTAGCCCGCTCCTGTACCTGCTCCACTCAAACCCCACACCTTCACCTGTAGCCCACTCCCTGGCAGTCCCCTCCCACACACTGACCCCTCATTTTTGGTCCCACCCTGGAGCCTAGGAGGGCCCCCCACACAATCTACTAACCCAGAAGAGTTAATCCAGTCCTGGATGGAAGCCCTGAGCCTCAGTGCCTCTCCCATGGGTTGGAACATGAGGGGACCCTGGCCCCTCAAGCTGAGAGTGAGGTGAATGTCTTTTTTTTTTTCTGCTTCTCATGGGGGGGGCATCAGTGAGGGTTTTTCTTTTTCTCCGTCTCACTCGGGGGGCCAGGTTGTTTGGTTTGTTTTTTGCTTCTCACTTGTGTGTGGCCCCCAACTGATTTTTCTGTGGGTCAGTGGCCCCAGACCCAAAAAAGATTCCCCATCCTGCTGTAGAAGGAATTTCTTGGAGAGCTTGTGTGATAGCTGGAATAGAAATTATTCACTTTCCCCATCAAGACTCAGAATGCTCTCCAGAACTTCTTTAAGATCCACTCCTCCTTTCTTCTGCTTCCACTCTGGGTGTGAGTTACTTTATGCCTAGAAAATCTGATGACTTTACCTTTGAATGTTGATCCATGTTCCAGGTATGTCCAGGTAGACTTGCCTGCTGTGTCAGTAAGTATATTGAGAACAACTTAGGGAAAACAGAGCCTCCCAACTGCCTCCCCAGAGAAACACACTTTCTGTGCTTGCAAGTGTTCCAGGTACATCCCAGGTACAAAGGACCTGCTGTATTGCTTGTTGTTTATTGGCTGATTTATATAAGATCCCAGCCTTGCAGACATGTAAAAAAGCAGGTTCCTCCCCAAAGAGACTACATTCTAAGGACACAACATGCAGAAAGGGTGTGAAAGGAAGGGATTCAATGTGAACAGCTACAGTAGCCTTTGAGTAAATTCCCAAAGGTATTTATGGGCCTATCTGCATCTTTAGCTATCTCTTGGAATTTACAGAAGGCACCTAACTCCCTTTGTCTTTAGTGCTTAGATGTTTCAGTGGATACCACTAGATGCCTGGCTCTATCCTTAGACATCTGAATACCTTGATAAATTGGCATTTTGACTCTATCACATTCTCTTGGTTTTGTTTGTCTATTTATTTGCATTGTGTTAACATACAGGGGATACCAGACAAAGCCCAGGACTCCGCAAACACAAACACAAAACAGCCTGCTTTTTCTCCCCTCTCCCTCTTCTTTTCTTTAAATAACCTGTGCCAGTTGTCTTCCTTTTTCCTTCCCCTGATCCTGATACATCCCAGGTACAACATGTCTGCTGTGCTGTGAGCAAGTCCTGGATAGAGTCCACTCAGAATGGGTTTGCATCCTTGAGTTTGCATACTGCTTCCCCCACCCCACCCCAATGCAGGTGATATGTGTTTTGGGAGTGGCAAATGTGTGATAGAATGAAGTGGGGAAGGACAAATGAAGTGAATGCAATGCCCTTTAGGTATGTTGGACATACCATAAGAATACCTTTGCTTATATTTCAGCAGCTCCATTGGAGCTAGGAAACAAACACATACTACTGTAAAAATTAAATAAAAGATGATAAAATGAGCATTATTTGGCTTGGTTCCAGTTTTGAATGAAGATTCCCACCCAGTCTTGTGTTAACTCAGGGTACATCTAGACTGCACTCTAAGATCGAAATAAAATTCACAATTCAATTTTATTTCGAAATAGGCTATTTCAAAATTTGGCGCATCTACAGGGATGCTGAAATAGCACGTCCGTTGTTTCGAAAATTATTTTGAAATAGTGGAAGCATTCCTTGGATGCGAGGTAGTTATCTGGTGTCCCGAAATAGCCTTGTAGTCTAGACGTACCCTCAGTCTCTTCCTTAATATTTGGAATAAAATGCACCCACTAGAAACAATAGTTTCTGAGCATCTTTAATGCATTTCAAATTCAATTTCTGGAATCTTAATTTTGTGGCAGACAGGTCTTCTATCATTTTGCATTTCAAGGGCAAACTTAAGTTAATATCAGTGGGAGCAGAATTTAGTTCTAAAGCTGATTTTTAATAATAAGACACAACAGTGCCTGAGTTTTCTTTTGTGTTTGTTTTGTTCTCCTGGGATTTGAACGTGTGTGCATCCCATCAGCTCTGTCTTGCACAAATGACTTTATTTATTTTTTGTAAGAAAATATATTTTATTAGGCAGCTTTATGAGACCTGACAAAATGCCTCATAAATAACCCAGCAGGAAATATGGGGTAAATAAAATTTTTACAACTTTCTGATAAACCTGAGAAGTCTTTGGTTCCTTTGCAAAAGAAATGAACAGGGTATTGCATTAAGGAAAAGGACATGCTCACTAAAGCCCAACAGTTAACAAACATGATGCCTTTTTAACCTGTAATTCAGTCGAACAGGTTTGGTGGCAGTGGAAAATGTAAAGGGTCTTGTATTGAATTCTTGGGTCATGCTTCCCACTGATCTCTATGTGCTGTAGATATTTTACACAGCGAGACTGATGCATTGGTAGTTCTTACATGTCTGCTCTTAAAATATCCAAAAACTAGTAAGCCCAGATGAATCTCCTCAGTTGCAATAAGATCTGAACTAGTTTTTTACCCAAACCAGATATGAACCCTTTTGCAGGTTCAAAAATTTTGATAACTGAAAAAAATCATTAATTTTCCACACGTCTGTGCTTCCTGGTTTAGAAAAAATTGGAAGTGCCAAAATAAGGTAAGAAAAAACTTCCTTGGAGTATATAGCTGATTAATCAGGAGGTCCTGGAGTTCTCATAAGAAAGCCTGTTGTCTCAAGAGTTCTGTCCTAGTGACTTCTGAGCAGTGTTTGGCCAAAGAGGTATTGGAATGCAGATGAGAATTTTCCTTTTTCTCCATTTTAGAGACTAGGCCTAGACATCAGGTGGAATTCTACTGCCATGAAACCCTGTCTGGTAGTAAGCAGGAAGTATATAAGAGCTGCTTCGGCTCATGGAGAAAGATTAAAAAGACTGGGACTTTTCAGTTTAGAAAAGAGGAGACTAAGGGGGGATATGATCGGGGGTCTATAAAATCATGACTGGTGTGGAAAAAGTGAATAAGGAAAAGTTATTTACTTGTAGGGATCAGCAAGTGAAATTAATAGGTAGCAGGTTTAAAACAAACAAAAGGACATTTTTCTTCACACAGTGCACAGTTGGCCTGTGGAACTCCTTGCCAGAGGAGGTTGTGAAGACCAGGTCTTTAAGGTTATGTCTACACTGCAACGCTATTTCAGGATACCAGACTATCCCAAAATAGCTATCCTGCATTTTAACAGTAAGCCCATTATTTCAGGCTCACTATTCTGACATCTCTGTAAACCTCATTCCACACGGAGTAAGAGACATTTCAGAATAGTGGGTTATTTCAAAATTTGGCACTGTGCAGAGAGCCAAATTATGAAATAAGCTATTTTGAAATGAGATCGAAATAAGATATGCAATTTGCATAGCTCAAATTGTGTATCTTATTTCGAGCTATGGTGCAGTGTAGATGCATCCTAACAGGGTTCAAGAAAGAACTAGATAAATTCACGGAGGATAGGTCCATCAATATTTATTAGCCAGGATGGGTAGGAATGGTGTCCCTAGCCTCTGTCAGAGGCTAGGAATGTGTGACAGGAGTGGGATTACTTGATGATTCCCTGTTCTGTTCACTCCTTATGAGGCACCTGGTATTGGCCACTGTTGGAAGACAGGATAGTGGGCTAGATGGACCTTCGGTCTGACCCTGTATGGCCATTCATAAGTTCTTATGAGAATAAGTAGCAGATGTTGTCTCAACAGAGTGTCTACTCCAGCACTCTTGAATGACAGAGAAATATTGTGCAGGGAAACAGTGCCAAATTTATACACAAACTAAATAAGCTACATCTTAGGGCAGGGGTGGGCAAAGGGCCCTCCACGCGCCAGAGTTGGCCCGCCAAACCGGTGGATCCAGCCCGTGGCTGCCCTGCTGCTCCCTCGCCCCCAGGCCAGTCAGGCTGCCATGTGCCTTTGGGGGGGCGAGATTTGCACACTCCACATCCCGCAGGCCAGTCGGAGTCTGGGGGTGGGGAGCGTGCAAAGTCTCTCACGTCCTGTCCTCACCTTGCCAGGGGCGCTCAGTGGCTAGAGATAAATGCCATATGTTTTAAAACTGCCTGCATGTCTCTCTAGCCACTGTGCACTCTTGCGGGGGTGAGGAGACTTTGGGTGTGTCTAGACTACAGGGTTTTTTCGAAAAAAGTAACCTTTTTTCAAAAAAATTTCCTCTGCATCTAGACTGCTGCTGCGTTCTTTCGAAAGTAAATCGAAAGGACGTGGCAGTTTTTTTGACCACGGAAAACCTCGTTTTACGAGGAAGAATCCTTTTTTTCGAAAGTGCTCTTTCGAAAAAAGGCGCTATGTAATGCAAAATGTGCTTTTTCAAAAGTACTGGTTGTAGTCTAGACACTCTTTTTCGAAAGAGGCTTTTTCGAAAGTATCTTTCTAAAAGGCCTCTTTCGAAAGAGGCTTGCAGCCTAGACATAGCCTTTATGTGCTCCTCCGCCCCCAGAATTGGCCTGGGGACAGGGAGAGCATGCGAGGTCTCCTTCCGCTATGCTCCTCGAGGGAACTGCCAGCTGTTTTAAAACAGCTGGTGTTTTTCTCTAGGGAAGGAGGAGGGAGAGGGAAGACTTCTTGTGCTCCCCCACCCCAGGCCAATAGGGAGGAGGAGCACAAGAAGTCTCATGGCCTCACCTCTTCCTCCCAAGGCCCCGCCCTTTCCGGGGTGGCCCAGGGCCACTTACGAAATTTCTGAAGTGGCCCCCTTTTAAAAATGATTGCCCACCCCTGTTTTAGGGCCTCAGATTATGAGGGACCTCTAAGTACAAAAAAATACTGGTATTTGGTTGCATCCTCGCCCATGTACCGGTATGTCTGCAAATATAAAACTTTATTATTTCTATTTTCATTGTCCTTTCTGTTAAAATAATACACTTTTTTTTTTTTGGGTGGTCAGTGCTGTGGGGCCTCTTAAACTTGACATAGGTTAGGGCCTCAGCATGTCTTAATCTGGCCCTACAGGGAACAAATCTGCACTTTTGAGTGAAGATTTGTGAGGATGACTTTGTCTCTCCTATCTCTAATTCCTATGGTTTCCTGACCACCAAGTTATTTCTGTAGTTTTTCTGAAAACTGGTGAGGTGAGAAAAGGAGACAGATGCTGAGTGGAAGGCTTTTTTTAGCAAATGAATTGGAGAAATTACTATTTGTTCTCATCAGTGCGTTCAGAGCACCACACAGCTTAGTGTGGGACTCTCAAGCTCTTCATAGAGAGATTGGACTATGGGTCCCCTCCCTTCCCATTCACTATTGCCTTGACCCCATCAGTGCTTCCATTCCTAATCAGGTGGGATCTCGTTGACAACGGAAGCAACTTCTTTCATGGAAAAGTACTATTAGGAAGTGTTTGTAGCTATTGTTTGTTCATATGATTTAGGTAGGAAGGATACACCATGAATCTGTTCCAAAGTCCATTGAAGTCAATGGCTCTACATGACCCACCGAGTCTCCATAGACCACCAGCAGCTGCTCTCCAGGCCACAGTTTGAGAACCTCTGACATAAAGCAAGACATGATCCTTGCACCAACGAGCTTGCAAATTAATGGCCTGATCCTGAAAGACGCTAAACGCTCTGTTTTCATTAAAGCTGGGTTCAGCAACACGTCACTGGGAGCTTTGTCTGAATAAGGGCTTCAGGCTCTGGCCTGTGGTCTATAATGCTTTGGGGTTAAAGGCTCTGTGTATAAAAGAGAGATGCAGTCATTACTGTCTTTCAGAAGGAAACTCGTGAACACAAAGCATTACGCTGTGATCACCGTAATCTGCAGTCCTGTAGGAGCCGCCAGAGTTGTGTAAGGCCTCCACTCAGTCCCAGAAAGTGACTGACAGCATGTGAGGGAAAATTGGCTTTTTGGTGGTAAATGCTGCTTTAATGAAAGCCCATATGTTGCTGAGTTATCTGTTCTGATTCCCATGGTATTATCCCTGTGACTCGGCCCTTCCCCCTCCCCCAATGCAGAGGTTAAATAAAATACTATTTCCTTCTGATTTTAGCTTTTGTCTCTGGCAATCTAAATGCCCTTCAGGTCCCGGTGCATTCAACCTTCCAGGTCAGAGAAGGACATGGGAAACCCCTTCCCAGGCATTTCACTGTAGATAATGTCATGGCTGATTCATGAGATTATTCAGAGCACTGCCTTCCGCTGCCTCTGGTTCTTGGCATGGGCGCATTCTCCTTTTTCCCAACACCTCATCTTCTCTTCACATTTCGAGAGAGATTCTTGCATGAGCAGTTTGGAACTTAGAAGGACAATGCTCAAAATGAGCAGAGCGGAAGACAAGAGCACTCCTGTGTTGCTGTAGCATGAGTCTGACCTGTGGGGTGGCATACAGCAGGAGAGGGGAAAGCAGGGGAGCTGTTTTCATGCTACAGGTTGTTCTTAGCCAAGGAGATAGAAAATAGGGGAAGCCCCTGCAGTGCTACAGCATGAGTCTGAGCCATAAGAGAGGGAAAGTAGTGGTGCTGCCTGTAACACACCCAAACTAAAAAATAGAGCATAACAAGAGGCAGAAAATGGACACATCCCTAGACTATAGGTGATCCTTGTGCATTAGCAATATGTGCGGAACATAAATCCCACTCACCAAGCTAAGGAGACTGAAAATTCATCTTGTTTTCTTATAAATCCTATGACATCCTGCTTCACCCAGCCTAGAGACTGAAACATGGATGTGACATCCCAATACTCATCACACTGGGAGCATCTTTCCCAGCTACTGGAGCATAGGGTAGATCTAGGAAGCATCAGGTACACGACTTTCTTTTACCAGGAGCTAGGGTTTTGCAACCTTTCCTTTCACTTGTGATTTTATACCCATCTATGTCAAAAAGTTGATAAAGATAACTCAACAGAGCTGTTGGATCACAGGTTCACATAATGGCTACGTCTACACTGGCGCGTTCTCAAGCAAAAACTCTTTTGCGGAAGAGTTCTTGTGCAAAAACTCTTCCAGAAGAGAGTGTCTACACTGGCATGTGCTTTTGTGCAAGAGCATCCATGCCAGTGTAGACACTCTCTTGCACAAGAAAGCTCTGATGGCCATTTTAACCATAGGGCTTTCTTGTGCAAGAAATTCATGTTGCCTGTCTGCACTGGCCTCTTCTGGAAGAGCTCTTGCGCAAGAGGACTTATTCCTGAGCGGGAGCGTCAGAGTTCTCTCGCAAGAAGTCGTGATTTTATATGTCAGTTTACTTGCACAAGAACATGCGGCCAGGGTAGACAGGCAGCAAGTTTTTGCACAAGAGCGGCTACTTTTGCGCAAGACCGCGCCGGTGTAGACACAGCCACGTGTGTTGATTTGGAGATATGAGGTGAAATACCTATAATTTCATGGGATGAATCAAGTTTCTGATGTACAATAGAGCCGTGGTGAAATAAAAGCTGTAACATCAGCGTTCAGAGCTGTGCACACAACCTCAGTACAATAATAATGTGTGTGCATTCGGATGACAACATTTCCACACGTACTTAATCCATCAGCACATACAGTCACTGTACTCAGATATAGCAAGCTGTGATAAAGATATCTGTAAATATAAACATTCAAATCTATACAAGGTTTTGCACATGTGAGTGACCCTCACTGAGGATTGCTAATTTATTTTGATAAAGTTGTTAAAATCCAAGTCCAGACAGCAGATTGGATCTTGGTGAAAGATCGTGCTGTGTGGGAAGACAGGGTTTTTAATTAGTCAATGGAGTGATGAAAATATCCCTATAAATGGAATTATGTGGGTGAAAATTGCCAGTGTGTTGCGAATGGGATCTCCTGGAATAGGATCTCATATCCCGACTGTTCATCCTAGCCATGGGAAGAGGCAGGGAGATTATTGGACACAGGATGTTGGCACCAGCTAGTTCTGGTTTTGCTGGCAAAAACAATTTATGGAACCATTTTACAACCAGTTTGAAGAAAAAACTTTCAAAGCCAAGCTGAAGAGCAGTATAAGGAGAGATCTGAGAACTGCAGGGTGAAAAAGGAGGCGGCAGGAATGAAAGAAAAGCATCTCAAAGCTGGGAGGGAGGACAAAAGGCCAACACCCCAGCAGTGATCACAGCCCTTCATTGCCACATTAGCAACATTATTCCGTTTAGTAAACAGAGCCAGACGTGTTGGCACCTTCTCTCCTGGGACAATACAGCCTGTGCTTTGTTTTAGCATGTGAGTCCCAGGCACGCAGGGGGTGGCCTGGAGGGGTGTCTGTTCATGAAAAGATAGCAGTAGTATAGAGCACACCCTCTGAATCCAGACAGGATGCTGATATATTTTTTTCCTCCTGTGGAAGTTTGGGTTTAAAATAGCTGCCACCTCCTGACAACTATGTATTAATGTTTGCCTTTTTTGTTAAAATAATCATTGGTATTACTATAGCATCCTGTAGCAAATGGGCCTGTATCATAACCTTCATGTGGAGCTAAACTTTAGCTCTGTCATGGGCAGAAACAAAAGCCCAGATCCAAATGCACTTTGCCCTGAAGATTTATAATCCAAATTCAAACTTTCCTAAAGTTTGTGGGGTTTGAATCCTGGCTCACTATACAGCAAAATGCAAACTTTGGTTGGTTCTGAGTCACTTCCATCTCTGCTGTTACCTGAGGATCTCAAAGTGTGCTGCCAGGTTTATTTTATTTTATTGTATTACCCTCATTTTACAAACGGGGACACTGAGGTGGAAAAGGAAATCCACTTAGCCAAGTGACAGTGAATTCTGAATTCACTTGAAAGTTAGTTTGTTATAGCTACATGAGTCAGAGGTAAGAAGAATCCACACCTAAGCACAATAGGTTGGCCAGCCTCACAACCACACACATACACCCCCTTGTAGATGTTACAGCAACTTTGCTATGCCAATACAGTCTTCATGGTGTACCCTGAGTCAATGACAGAGGTCAGAAGAGAGCTCAGATCCTCTGCCTCCCTTTACTGTGCTTTAACCACTGGACAATTCTTCTAAGTAGGACATACACAAAGAGTCTGAAGAGAGTTCACCTCAGAGAATCCTTCAGTTAGCTCAACCCTTCTAGATGTGAATGGACAGTGCAATTTCTTCTAAAGCACCTTCCATTTTTTTCATTATGAACCTAACACTCTATTGCTGTGAGATCTCTGAGTAGCTAGGGCCTTGTCCAGAGTTCACTGAGGTCAATGAAAAAAAATCTATTGACTTATATAGGCTATGTATTTTCCCAGTGCCTGGACCATGTGTCCGTATTGTTGCTTGATTCTGTTATTTCATGTTTAGAGCTGGGTAGCTTTGTGGATTGGTACTGGGGTACAAAGCCTTGCACCACTATGCCAATGGGTTGAAACCAGTCTGGATGGGCGGTGATGAAAATCACAATGTTCTAACAATTATTTGTTGGTTTGTGTGAAGTGCTTTGGGGGGGCTCAGACCAGTCCCTAAGGGGAAGATGTCTGGACTACATTGGGCCTTACTTATTTCATTATTTTCATCCTCTCTTCTGACCTATTAACACACCCTCCTTCTACCTAGTGCTTCTGTTTCTCCTGATATATTTGTAAAAGGCCTCTCATTTTCCTTAATCCCTTTGGCTATAATTAACTCATTCTGCATTTTTGCTGCCCTTATCTTTTCTCTGCAAGCTTTAACTGACTGAATATTCTTGTTTGGTTGCCTCCCCTGTTCTCCATTTCCACTGAAGGTTTTCTTTTTAATTCTTAGATCTCTTAGCAGCCCTTGTGCTTTCTTATTTCTTGCATTCTTATTTCCCCCCCCCCCTATCTTGCATAAATTATTGTGCTGTTAAGAATTCCCACCCTCCTCCTACTCTGGTGGTTTTCAGGACTTCTTTCTATTGCCCTTTACTGACAAGATTTTTAATTCTCCATAATTTACTTTCCCTTATTCTGCTGCATTATATGTTTTTTATTCCTTGCTATGCTGAATTCATGTAGTTCATGGTCACTGGTTTCAAGCTTCTCTATTATTCTCACATCCTCAACCAATTCTTGTCTTTCACTGAAGTTCTTTTATTTTACAAAAAATGCTTCTCCCCCTTCCCCCCCCCCCCCCCCCCATGAATCTGAATCCAGTCATGTTTCAGGAAGAACAAATTTGAATCCTTAGCTCCAAGCCTGCACCTAGATAATACTTAGTCCTGCCATGAGTGCAGGAGACTGAACTAGAATTTCTTAGGGTCCGTTCCAGTTCTATGATTCTATTTGTTCCCATGAATTCCTTGGTCCATAAGCTTCTTTCTGTGCTCTTCAGCACAACCAAACTTTTCTGCAACTTCTTAAAAAAGGCCACTTGATTTAATTTGCATTCAGGGGAAAGGTTCAGTTCAGTTCCCTTCTTTTACACAAAGTGGTTTTTTTTTTCCTGCACTTTGATAGCAGCATGGCCTAGTGGTTTGAGCCCTGGGGACCATGGACTTCTCAGTTCTAAGCCAAGTCACTTGACCTCTCTGGCCATGTCTACACTGCCACTTTACTGGCTCATGGGTGTGAAAAAAACACCTCCCAGGGTACAGCAAGTAACAGCTCTGTAAAGTGCCTATGTAAATGGCTCCCACCACTGGGAGCTACCCCTCAGCCCCGTTTAGGTGGTTTACACAGAGAGCTGGTGCTGTGGCAATACTTTCACGTTAAAGCTCTGCTGCTGCAGCAGCACCTTAAGTGCCTCGGTGAATGACTGTGCTATACTTAGTCACTTATCTCACAGGAGGATTGTGTGGATTAACTAGCTAATGTGCGTGTTTTGCTTTGAAAATGTAGGCTGGGCTTCTCTGCGCCTCCTGGAGGACTTGCAAAAACAATGAGGAATCCTGTGGCACCTTAAAGGCTAACCAATTTATTGGGGCATAAGCTTTCATGGGCTGGAGCCCACTTCATCAATGCATGCACTTTGTGCACTCCAGCACACAAAAGTTTATGCCCCAATAAATGTGTTAGTCTTAAAATAACAGGCTTCTTAGCCTGAAATAGTAAACCCTCATTTCACAAGAAATGATGCCCATTTCAAAATTGCTATCTCGAAATAGGGTGAGTGTGGACCACACAGCAGTGCTTATTTTGAAATTATTGGCCTCCAGGGCTTCTCACAGCTGCCCTGGTGGCCACTCTGTCCACACCCCTCAAAACTCTCTAGTTTCCCTTCCCCTGCAGCCTTTAAAGGTACAGGCAGAAGGGAAAGTACTTGGGGCATGACTCAGGCCCTGCTCACATCGCGCCACACAGCAGGACCCTGCACAGCCTTCCCTGCTGCCATGGCAGATCCCAGCACTCCCACCAACCTCCCCACCCCCAGTTGCAAGCATGCCAGCAGCCATCCTGGAAGCCCCTGGCCAGGGCAGAAGAGGAGGGCACTTTCATGGACTGATGTGGAGATCCTGGATCTGATTAAGGACTGGGAGCAGGGGAGGCAGGTTTATATAATTTTTGGTGGTGCCCCATTAGCCACACCCCTTGACCCGTGTTAACCACACCCCGACCCCCATTAGCCACACTCCCTGACACCCGTTAACCACGCTCCCTGACCCCCGTTAACCACACCTCTGGAGGTAACACGCTCGGGGCAAGATGGACACATGACCAGAAGCAAAAGGTGTCATGTCACCCCTCTGGAAGGATTTTTCCCACCATCCTCCTACTAACAGGGATTAGTTTGGCTCCCACCAAACCCCCTCATGCAACTATCCTGCAGTTGCATTACCCCAATGTGTGTGACATTAACTCAGGGGCAGAGAGGCTGGGGGAAGTGTTCCCTCTAAGGCTATGTCTACACTTGAGGCTTCTTGCGCAAGTACAGCCGTTCTTGTGCAAGAACCCACAGAGCATCCACACTGCCCACCTGCTCTTGCGCAAGGAAATTTACAGTACGGCGTAGTAAGAGAGGGCGTCTTGCGCAAGAGCTACACTCTTTTCTAACAGGTGTAAGCTCTCTTGCGCAAGAGGGCAGTGTGGATGCTTGGCAGGGATTTCTTGCGCAAGAAACCCCTATAGCTAAAATGGCCATCAGAGCTTTCTTGTGCAAGAAAGCATCCACACTGCCATAGATGCTCTTGCGCAAAAGCACAGCTCGCACATGGCAGTGTGGACGTGTTCTTGTGCAAGACTTCTTGCACAAGAACCCTTGCGGAAGATGTTCTTGCGCAAAAAGCCACCAGTGTAGACATAGGCTAAGAGTTTCCTCCCATGAGCAGAATGAATTTTGTGTTGTGCACCAGTACTGAGTTCATGTGGCTTGTTTGGATGTGCCACTGTGGCACCCAAGTTATTAATAAATATTTCATAAACCTTTACCTTTTCTCTCTGCTGCCATGTCTCCTCCCCTTGCTCCATCAGCTCCCCTGGTGCCTGCTGCCCCCCAACTCCTCACCCTCCTCTGCTGTCCTGACTCCTGCCCTTTTCACTGCCCTCAGCCCTCCTGCGACCTGCCCCCCTCCACCAGACCTTCTCTCCCCCCCTGTGCCCACTCCTCCAGTAGCCCCACTCTGGTCATGTGAGCTACCCCTCCTCATCCCCTCTTCTAACACCTCCCTCTACACACCTGCCCTGCCTCTCTCCTCTCGTGCTGGTCCCTTCCCTGCAGGCGTCTGCCCTTCTGCTTCACCCCCAAAATCCCCTGGCACCTGCACCTTCCCTTAGCCCTGCACCCTCCTGGTGCCTCCCCCTTCCCTTACTGGCCCTGCCCCCTTTGCCCTCTTTTTCCCTGATGCCCACCCCCTCACCACTCTCTGCCCCCATTCTCCTCATGCCCCTCTGTGCCCTCACACATGACTTGCTCCATCCCCACCTTTCTCATGCCCACCCTTTCTTTCAAGCCTTCTCCCAGCACCTCCACCTCCCCCTCTAGCCCCCAGTGCCCTTACCCTTTCCTCTCCCAGCATCACCCTGTCCCCCCTCCCACTGACACCTCCCCTCCTGCCCTTTTCCTCATTGTCTCCACTTGGCCCCCCTGGCATTTGTCTCTCCTCCATGCTGTCCCTTGGTGCCTTCCTCTCTCACCCCCTCCCCCTCTGCACAAGCCCCTTCCTCTCCCATCCCCTCCTCCTAGTTTTCTCCCTTCTCCTGCCCTGCCCTACCTTCTGCCTTCCACTTTGTGGAACCGGAGTCTACACTCGGGCCCCAGAAGTCCCCGGACTCTGAACCCAGAGCTAGGACACGCGGCGCAATGCCACGCCAAGCAGTTTTAAAGTCCCGGGCCGTAACGTCACTTCACGCCTGGGTGTCTCCCTGATCACCTGGAAACGCCACACATGTGGCAGCAGCAGCTGGCAGCGCGCGCCGGCAAGGGGGAGCCAACTGAAAGCTGCGCACAGCAGGGAGATCCGGGGCCAGGGGGGGGCTGGCAGGCAGGGGCTGGGGCCCACTCCAGGCAGGGCCGGGGGAAAGACCCAGCTCCAAATATTGCTGGAGCATGGGCACCATGAGCCCATATAACTTGCCATCCATTACTGGGAGGATCAGTCCAACCACCAGGATCTCTGCATCAGATGCCAAAAGGTGGACATCTATGGCTGGATGGCTGCCAGCCTGGTCCAGAGGGGGCACAGCTGCACTGTGGACCAAATTAGGATGAAAATTAAAGAACTGTGCCAGGCCTACACCAAGGCCAGGGAACAAAGTTCCCAATCTGGAGCAGCACCCCAGACCTGCTGCTTTTACCAGCACTTGGATGGCATCCTAGGAGGGGGCAGGTCACCTCCAGCCTGGACACCCCCATCATCAGCCTCCAGGAGGATGGGGCTGTGGAGGAGGAGAGGAGGAGTAAGCCAGCATTGACACCATACTCGTCAGCCAGGAGGTGGTCATCACCCTTGAGCCAGTACCCCCCTCCCAGGATGTCTCCCTGGCCTTGGGCGACACCGGGGAAGGCCCATCAGGTGAATTCCATAACCTTCCCTATCTACACGTGGAGGGAGACAGCAGGCTGTGAGGGGCTGTGCATTCCTTTCTTGGCCTGGGAATCACACTGCAACCTGTGCACATGGAGCACCAGTCCGGAGCACTGAGCCCCATGAAGCTACCACACAGGAACCTGTCACTCCTTCTCACAAGGGTCCTGGACAGGCCTGCCTTATTCCAGACTCTCTGGTGGGACGCCTTCCCACCACAAACCGCCACTAAGGAGGCTGGGATCAGGGAAACACACAGCAGTGCCACACGTGGCACGGGCTCATGCCCACATTCTCAGGCAGTCAAGTGCAGTGAGGCAGAGGACACTGATCCCCTGCAGGGGAACCTGCCGGGGGAAGAAGTGGAGGGGACTCCAGTACCGCCCTCCCCATCAAGCAGCATCTGCTACTCATACACACCTCCCCCCTCTCCACCAGCGGGCAGGGATAGCAGTTCTCTCCCTGTGGGATGCCGCCACTGCCAGACCCGGTGTGTGCAGGCCACAGAGGGAAGCTGAGCTGGCCTGTGCCCTGTCCCGCCTGCAGGCTCCTGGTCTGGCCGGCACTGTCTCATGCCTGCCTGTCCCTGGGACATGGAGGTAGCAAGGCTCCCCTGGGACATACATGTCCCTGCAGGAAAGTGCCCATTGTATAGCCCACAGATGGCCTTGCTCGAAGCACATCACCATCATCTGAACCAAGACCTCTCAGTGTCAGCTCAGAGATTAGGGGTAGGCCCTCAGATGACTACTTTTGTCACTTTTCTTCACAGATGAACCAGCTGCGAGTGGGGCACAACACCTCCTGCACCATCCTCCCAACCCTGCGAGACCCGCCAGTGGAGGCAACCCCAGGATGACTTGGCAAGGGAACACCTCGAGTGCCTCCATTCCCTCAACAGGAATTTCAAGGAGGACCACAGGAGCACCTTGCTGACCAGGAGCGGCGCTGTACCATCTGGGAGTAGCTGTCCCAGCAGCATGAGGCAATGTGAGTGGCATACACCAAATGCCATCAAGAGCATGGTCACCACCATGGCGTGGTCCAGAAGCTTCCCCCCAGCACCCACTCCCCTCCGGCTCCATGGTGGAAGTGCTGTGGCATCCGCAAGGGCAACCAGAGCACATGGTATGGTGTTTGCTGTCCCTCGAGGAGAGAAGCAAAGGTGAAGCACCTGAGACACAACACGGCTGTAGTGGGGAGCCCCTTTAAGCACAAGCCTCAGGCAGGAGCTACAGGAAGTGGCTGCTGTCCTGATGCCCTGGCCAGAATGCTTCCAGGGGGGTTTAAATGCACTTCAGGCTCCATTGTGGACATGCTATTTCGATATATATCTGAGCTTTTTCAATGGGGATATGTAATGTGGACACGTTATTTTGAAATAGTTATTTCAGGAGTTATTCCAAATTAACTTATTTTGAAATAATGCTGTAGCATAGACATACCCTTAGATGCCACAGGACTCCTTTTTGTTTTTGCTGAAACAGATGCTAACACAACTCCCCCTCTAAAACTGGAGGAGTTGCACACTCATTTCCCATTAACTGGGCTATCTTACTATATATGCATCTGTCTGTCCATTCATCTGTGAGTCCGTTTGTTCTAGAATGATTCCTAAACGTTACTAGGACCATCACATTTGGTATGCAGCTTCCTCTTATCATAACTTAAAGCAAAATCAGGGTTTGGTTGTGCCAAGACAATGAGATGTGCCTGAAATGTGATTGTTTCTCATAAAATGGAAGGGTCTGATACGAGGGAGTTATACTGCAGAATGACCACAGGGGGCAGCAAGGGGCCAGAGATGAGGACTGGGGCACCTATAACCCCACTGGGTCAGCAGGGAGCAGGGGGCAGAGCAGCCTGCATACTGAACCCCTCATCCCCACCCCCACCCACACCCCCACCCCCACCCCAGAACAACTATTTAAGTAAAGAAAACCAAAACTTATTCGAGTTAAGGACCCAAACAAAATTGGGTAAATCTTCTAGTAATGCTATACAAGAGAGCTATTCTCATGCAGTCACATTCTGCCTTGTTGTGCAACTCCCAACAAAGGCAACCAGGGAGCACAGGGCTTAGCCAGCCTTTATTGTGGGGGTTGGTGTTAATGAATCCTTAAACGGGGACAGTAAATGATTGTAGGTGTAAACAAATGAGATTTGCTAGCAGACCCACCAGGGCTCCCTCCTTTCCCTTCTTTTTACTTTCCTCCCACCCCTGGAAACACCTCTGGCTCTTTCTTCACTGCCTGAGCAGGCTCTAAGAAGGAGAGCAGGGCTGCAGCATGGCCCCTGCAGGTACACAGGATAATTTGGTGGGTGGAGATAATGATAAATAGCCCATTCTTTTGTCTCCATTATTTTGGTAACAGATGCTAAAAAGACCCTATTAGAAGGGAATTGCAGGTGAATGTGTCAGCATGTTGGCAGCCAGAACCCTCCCTTAATTTCCCTCAAACAAGCCTTCTTCTTGTCAGGGTTGTAGGCCAGCAAGCCTCAGGTTACTGCTGTGTGAAAGAAAGGGGCTTTCTCAAAATGCAATGAGGATCCCTCCCACCCCCAGAGGGAGAGCGGCCCAGTTTCAGCAGACACTGTGCTCCATTTTGCTCTCTCTGGCCCCACGTGAAAGGAGAACAGGCTCATTCTGGTTTGAAGAGCAGAGAAAGGGAACTGAATTTGCCATCTACTTTTTTCCCCTTAACTTAATTATTTCTCTCAGTGCTGGGCACTCAGCCCACTTAAAAATATAAATGGAGGAAGAGAGAGCAGACAACTCCAGGCAGCCTTTGGAGCTGAGGTACTAAGAGTTATGGGGCTAAGCTGCTTAGACAGCAAGACTGTGGGTGAAAGAAATTATATTTATGAATGAGTTGGCACCCACTGCTGCTTCCCTCCTCTTCACCCAATTATATTCTCTCTCTCCTGATCTCTCTCTCTCAGCCATCCACACTCACTTTGCTCCCATGCATGATGATAATACTTAGCCCTACTGATCTCTGAAATACCTTACAAGTGTTAGCAAATCCTCACTAACCCCTTGGGAAGCAGATTGGTACCATTATCCCCATTCTACAGATGGAGAACAGAGGTACACAGAGGTCCAGTGACTTGCCCAAGTCCATTCTAAGGCTGAAATTAGAAAGAATTCCTGGCTCCCTATTGTTTGTTCAAATCACTAACTTAGGTTCTGAGATTAAAACTCACTTTAGTACCACCACTTGGACAAAGAAAGATTAGCCCTTTATGGGATGGCGCAGGGGGAAGTTGCCTCTGATATTGAGCTTTCTGAGGCTATAAAACACTTAAAATGCTACAGCAGTACAGCAGTACAGCAGCGGCTACACCGCCACAGCACTTCAGTGGGACACCACCTATGCAAATGGGAGAGGTTCTTCCCTTGGCATATCCACCTCCCTGAGAAGCAGTAATTAAAGTCAATGAAAGAATTCTTCTGTTGCCTTAGTGCTACCTACATGGGGACTTAGGCACAAGGGTGTAGTAGATTATTCAAACTCCTGACCAGGCTTGACAAGAGTGGGGGGAGGGGCAATTGCCCCAGGGCCCAGTGATTCAAAAGGGCCAGTGGCTGCATCAGTAGGAGCGGCTAGAGCCCTGGAGCCTTTCAATCACCACAAAGAGCACCATGTGGTGTGCTCTGGGCAGCTCTGAGGGAGGGGGACACACACAGTAATTCAGATGGTGTTGAGGGCCAACTATGCCCAGCCCTGCCCCTTCCATCCAAAACCCTGCCCTTTGGTAACATACATGCAGCAGCACATATTATGGCTGCCACAGCTACACAGTTTCAAGCTGAAATTCTTGGAACTTTACATTTTCAAAATACGGTCCTAACCAGAATTAATGAGTCGGTACTAGTCCCTTGAGGGAGGGGGTAGACAAGTCTGCATTGTTCCCATTTACAGAAAGTGGAAAGTGAGCAGCTAAGTGGCTTGTCCAAGAAGCAAGACCCTGGCTGAGCTGATGCTAGCTCATAGGTGCTCCTGGGTTCCTACCCCGAGCTTTAGATCACAGTAGAATCCTCTTTGGAATTGCTTTGGAGACAATGCAGGAGCTGTTGATCTCTGCCATCATGCCATAGCTAGTGAGTAGGGTTGCCAGGTGTCCGGTATTCGCCCGGACAGTCTGGTATTTTCACCTCCTGCCCGGTAAAAAAAATTCAGAGAATACCAGCCAGGAGGCGAAAATGCCGGGCACCTGGCAACCCTACAAACACTCAGAGCTTGGCCTTCCCCCGCTCCCTCCCCCCAAGGCTGTCTCAACACCCACAGCCCCCTGACCCCAGCCCCCATGCTTACCTTGTTCCGCAAGGCTGCCGGCACAAAATGGCTGGATCTCAGTGCTCAACTGCTCCCCTGTTCCTATCCCGGCACTCACTCTTAAAGGGGACATGCTGGTTTTTTTTTTTGCTCAACAACTTTGGTTTCCCCCCCCCTTTTTTTTTTCCTTCAACAGAATTTTTTCCCAGTGTTTATTTTGGGGGGGGGGGAGTCGGTATTTTTGTTTTAACCATCTGGCAACCCTAGAGTGAGCTAGGAGCCAACAACACAGAACCCGCCCGCACGCGCACACGCACACGCAAATGCCCTCAGACTCAGTAGAGAGACCAACAGCTTATTGAGCCAGAGTGGGGCTGAAAGCTGGCTGTCTCCGGCTCCGCCCCTTCCATCCAAGGCCCCGCCCCTTGTAGGAGTGCAGAGCCACACCCCTCCACCCACACACACCTTTCCCAGGGGCCTGGTGAGGCTTTCAGCTCCCCTGCCCTAATCAAGGTAGTTAAACTGGCCTTGTTTTCTAGTGTAGACCAGGCCTCAATTTGCTGTTTTGTCATGTCTTTAGGATTATTTTATTTGCCACCCCTTGCAATAATTTCTCCTTTCAGATTCTGTTCATTTTTGCCTCTTTATAGACCCCACTTCAGATTTTCTTGTCTGGCTTCTGCACTGCATTTCCTTCGTGGCAGTGTGGGGGGTGGGAGAGAAAAGGATGAAGAGGTTTGCCTTACAAAAGAACATGAAAAAGCAGATCCACCTTTCCAGACCCACCTGAGGAGGCTTCCGAGAAGCTGCCTTGGTCTGTCCCTTCGCCCTTTAGCATAACCTCAGACACACATGCGGGCATTTTCTCCCCACCCCAAACACCACAAACCATGTCAGCTGCCCAGCTCCTCCTCTCCCCCACTCTCACACTTTCCCAAGAGAGATTTTTTTCATTAGCTGTGGGGGGAGGAGGTGAGAGTTAGGAATCAGAAGGCTGCAAATTCCTCAACTAAATACCTTACCTTGCTCCCCATAGCCCAGGTACTTTCCTTTCCCCTCCTGTCCTTTCCCAGTCTGCCAACCCTGTTTTCCTTACCAAGGCTCCCAAGGGAGATGTACTGCATCCAACATTGCTTGTGCCTTTTGGGGAGGCTTAACTAGCCTCTTACACCTGCTGCTCTTGCTGTGGCTCATTGGTGCTAAGCACCCAGAAAGTCAGCACCTCTGAGCTTTTGGCATGACAGCAACCTCTGGGCTGCTCTGTCTCTTGATGGCTGATAACTGCTCCCAAGGAGCCACTCCATTGCCAGGACCACTGGAAACAGGGCCATCCCGAGGGGAGCAAGCCCCCCGCCACAGGCCCTGCCTCTCCTTGCCCCCCACTCCACCCCTTCCCCTAACCCCACCCCTGCTCCACCCTCTGCCCCATCCTCTTGCCCCTCCCAACATGGCTCAGAGGATTATGGGGGTGCTGCAGCAGCAGGTTTGCCTCTCCGCCACACTCACCACATGGGCAGTGGGAGCCAGAGCAACCTGAGTTGGGGTGCTCTGCTTCCTGCCGCCACTGACAAGCTACAAGCAGCAGGCCGGGAGAGGGCAACAGGGTGGAGCAGATCAGGCTGCTGTGCCACTCTGGCTCCTGCTGCCTGTGTGGTGTATGTGAGTGTGTGGGGGGGGGGCCCACAATCTCCTATTGCTGCTGTGCCAGGCTCCTGTAATCCCCCAGTCCCTCCTGTCCATAGGATGATTGGGGTGGCCGCCACAGGGCTGTAAAAGTGTAGGGCCTGGGACAGCCACCCTGATTCATCCAATGGACAGATGGCTTTCTGAATGGAGTAGAATGTGCTCTGGCTCTACCACTCCTGCCCTGAAACTATCCCTCTTCTTAACTCCAGTCATCTCTGGAATGCCTCCTGTGCCCTATATGGGCACCAGCTGTATACCAGTTGTATTCTGGGGGAATCCCCTGCTGCTGCCTAAAGGTAGGCTTAAGTTGCCTTTGTGCAACTAGAACAGTGCAAAAGTGACTCCAGAGGAACTGGCCCATAATTCTGGCTCATTGCAGACTGTATTTGATTTAGAAGCTGATTCCCACAGAATGAATTGTGTGGTCCAGGTAGCAGAAGTATTGTTCTTCCCAGTGAAGAAATTAAAGAAGAGGTTAAAACAGAGTCATACTCTGAAAAGTGACTCTCCCAAACTAGCATTGTGGGGTTCCGTGGTTATTTTCAGCCAGTGAGTCCAGATTAAACATGTTTAGTTTGCAAGTAATTTGATGGTGCTTAATCCAACCAGTTCTTACCAGCCCTGCTAACTCAGCCTAGAATTTCAGTCAAGTTGGATTTCCTGAAGATGGAGGTGCCAAAAGAGAACACAACTCAGTCTCCCATTTCTGTGCTTGGTGCTGCAGGAACGGGGAAGCAGCGCAAACCTACCTTAGCAAGAAAAATGTGACTGAATGAAAATAGACTTTGTGCTAATCCATCTGGGGGAGGGGCCTGTGTTCTAGAGTTCAGGCCCTCGTGGCTGGAGCCCAAAACCTTTGGAGAGGATGTTTTGCTTTTACAGAACATTTCCCAAGGCGTCCAAGGACTCACTGAAACCCACAAAGCCTCCCCTGAAACCACGACTGCGACAAAAGAGGAAGAAAGAGTCTACAGCAGAACTCGGAGAACATTACATTTTGAAAAATATATAGTCAGTTTTCTTCAAAGGCTTGTTTGGAGTCAGGACTGAAAGGGAAAGTGGCCCCAGCAAAGGCAGCATGGAAGTTGTGAGTTCAGACAGGAGTGGCAGTGGCTGGACCACATGATGCAAGGGAGGCAGTATGCAAAGCTGGTTTTGTTTAAAAAAAAAAAAAAAAAAAAAAAGACCAGTCTCACGAGGCCATATTCAGGTAACCATAGCTGGGAGCAAGCAGGTGCAACTCTCCTACAAGCCACTGAGCTAAATTCAGCAATGATATAAAATATGGGGAGTCCATTGGCTAGAAAATGAGTGCAAATGAGAGAGCATCATGACTTGCATTCATTTTATATTCAGAGAGAGTGCAAAAGGAGTACAGCAAGGCAAGGGAACTAAGGGAGAGGATAGTAGGAAAGGGAACTTAAAGGAGAGTGCAAAGTAAAGCACACTCCCTGACACATTTGTTTGTGCCAGCATTGTCTTCAGCCCTTCGGGGATTAAATTCAGCCCTGGCAAAACTGGGCACAACTGCTGTTGACTTCAGAGGTACGTCTACACTGCACACTTATTTTGGAATAAGCTATTCCGGAAGATATATTCTAAAATAGCTTATTTCGAAATAGAGCATCCACATTACAGGGAAGCCTCAAGATTAGTCTGAGGCAGGCTCCCCTAATGTGGACGTGCTATCTTGATTTAGAGCCCCAGGAAGCAATGGGGAGAAATTACTTAGAATGGCCCTGGTGAGGAGCTATTTCAAAATAGCAGCAGTGCAGCGTCCACACTACAGCTATTTTGGAAGAGGAGTTATTCCTCATGGAATGAGATTTACAGAAGTCAGAATACACCACCCGTTATTTCGATATTATTTCAAAATAATGGAAATTACTATTTTGAAATAACGCTAATTATTCTGAAATAACAGTGCAGTGTAGACGTACCCTAGTACGTCTTGCATCCATTTATATGAAGCCTGACTCTGAGCTGTGGAGTGCCCAGCCTTTCTTTGATTAATTGGGAACTTGGAGTGCTCAGCACCTAAAAGGAGGTGCACACACTAAGCATCATCTGGTCCCAATGAAATGCCAGATGGCTGTGCCATGTAAGCACCTGTTATCGAATGGATTGTATCCGGCCCTCTGTGGACTTGCAAAGCGACAAGGGAGTGCAATAAGCTTGTGACCTAACACAGCTCCTATAGAAGTAAGTCCCTTGTTTAAAACAATCTGCTGACAAGAAGGGTTGAAACAAAAACATACATGCAGCAGCACATATTATGGCTGCCACAGTTACACCACTTCAAGCTGAAATTCTTGGAACTTTACATTTTCAAAACATGTCACTAATTAGAACTAATGAATTCGTACTACTCCCTCGAGGAAGGGGTAGACAAGTCTTCATTGTTCCCATTTACAGAAAGTGGAAAGGGAGCAGCTAAGTGGCTTGTCCAAGAAGCAAGACCCTGGCTGAGCTGATGCTCCTGGGTCCCTACCCCAAGCTTTAGATCACAGTAGAATCCCCTTTGGAATTGCTTTAGAATCTTGACTTAGACAATGCAGGAGCTGTTGATCTCTGCCATCATGCCATAGCTAGCGAGCTACGAGTCAACAACACAGACCCCCCCCCCCCCCACACACACACACACACACACACACACACACACACACACACAAATGGCCTCAGACTCAGCAGAGAGACTAACAGCTTATTGGGCCATGGAGACAGAAGTCCCTTCTAGTCCTTAGTGAAGATTCCTCAAACGCTGGGTTGAAGCATGCTGGCAAAAAATAGTGTGTATGGGAAACCTAACCTGCTGTTGTCCATGCTAGAGCTACTCTGGGGAGAAACATAGGACACCAATCTGCTAGTTCCTCAGCTTTCACCAACGTAAAATTCACTTTGAAATCATTAATATAAAACTGTCAGGAGCAGAGGGAAAATAGAGCAGTACACAATGTAGAGATGGCTCACATCTTTGTATCAGTCATAACTAGCAAGACTCAGCTCAAGGAGCATTCTCATTGCTGCAGGGCCAACTGCAGTTTCTGGCTATGCTATAAGCACCACTCACTCTTCAGGCTCCTTTGTCTTTTATTATGTCTCTGGAGCACAACACCCTTGTTAAAACCCTGAATTTACTTCATAGAACCTGCTCTGCTATTCACCACCCAGTGAATCCAGGAATATTTACTAATCCAGAGGCTAGGGATGCCCTTCTGATCTATTACCATAGGGAGTATCCGCCATGAAATCAGTGCCTGTCCTTTTCCACATCCCAGTGGGACAGCACCTGCCCATTAGAGAACAAAGGGGAAACCTGATGTGAGAGGAAAACAGAATTCTCCCCAGAGAGGCAGAGAATCCCTTTCAGATTGGAGAGCCTGTTCCACTGCCCAGCTAGTTTGCCAGGCAACAGTAAATTTAAGGTTTTACTTACCCTAAATTTACTATTAGGGTTTTTTTTTATTATGTCAGTGTCACTGAGAAACACACATATTGGGTCTGATTCTGCTCTCCTATATGCCCATGCAAACAAGGACTTCTGCTGAGATTGACAAAAGTACAGTGGAGAAAAAATAGTGAAGCTAGAGGAGACTCTGCCTTTTTCATGGTTGGATACTATTAGTAGTATTATTTATTTATATATTTATTTGTCTATTTATTATTATTATTATTATTTATTATTTATTTCATTATTTTATTATATTGCCATAGCACCTAGGAAGCCTGGGCAAGAATCAGAACCCCATGTGCTAGGCACTGCACAAACACAGAATAAAAAGGTGGCTTCTGTCTCAAAGCACTTACAATTTGTGTATGTCTAGACTACATGGCTCCGTCGACGGAGCCCTGTAAACTAGTTTACCCGGCATAGGCAAAGAAGCAGGGATTTAAATAATCCCCGCTTCATTAAAATAAACATGGCTACCGCACTGTGCCGATGATCAGCTGATCCGGCACAGCGCGGTAGTCTAGATGCGGATCGGTCGGCTGGGGAAGCCTTTGCCAACCGATCCTGTAAGCCTCGTTTCATGAGGCATAAGGGATTGGTCGGCAAAGGCTTCCCGAGCCAACCAATCCGTGTCTAGACTACGACGCTGTGCCGGATCAGCTGATCGTCAGCACAGCGTGGCGGCCATGTTTATTTTAATTAAGGCTTCTTTGCCTATGCCGGGTAAATTAGTTTACATGGCTCCGTCGACGGAGCCACGTAGTCTAGACATACCCTTTCTGTATAAGATACCAGGCAAACCGATAGATATAGACAGACAGGAGAGTTACAAGAAAACAATGAGACAACATTGGGCAGCTGGTAAATGGATCTTAGCACACCATGATCTCACTGTCGCCAAGTTTTTTTGTAAGTTTCATGGCACATGAAAGCTCAAACACCATGTAACATTTAGCCAGGAATTCAAATATGTGTACAACAGGGCACTTGCAAAAACTTGCTTAAAAAAAAACATGTGCTACTCTCATCCTCTGACACACACACCCATTTCCTGTGCATTTTTCTCAGGCATCGGTGTTTGAAAAGGTGGCATTCAGTGCAGAGAGCCTGCATGCATTTGATCTTCATCTTGGTATTTAGCTAACACTCAGTGCTCTGGGATTAGGGTACCTTATGCTGTGAATTAACATTTCCAGTCCCTATAGTTAACACTTTTTTTGTGGGGGAGGCAGTCTTCACGCTGTTAGGACTCCAAATCCCCCATATTATATCCCCCTGCTGTGAGGCTTTATATCCTCATGATAAAGCCTCCTCCAGTCCAGCTGAGAATTCAAGATGGATACCCTCTGGAGCCCCTCTACACCACCTCTGCGGAGTCTCTGCTGTCTTCTAGGAGATCCCCCTTTCTCTCCCCTGCCCATCAACAGATGCATGTACATGCCTGTGCAAAACCTTCAGCCCCAGCCCAGGGACAAGGAGTCATTCAAACCCAGTATTCCTAAGCCTTCAATCACAGAGGTCTTGTCATGTCTTCCTTTTCTCTTTCCCTTTCCCTTTTTCAGTCTTGATTTTCTGTAGCCTAAGCTGCTGATAGCTATACAATGTAGTGGTGATTAGGGCATAGTGAAATCCCCATCTGAGCATGGGACCAATGTTCCCTCTAATTTTTTCCATGTGCAGAATTAATTTTGTGATGTGCACAGAGGCATGTGTGGATGTGCACCACCAGTAGAAATACTTGCTGCCAGCTGCTGCCATCTGTGGGCGCTCTGCTAATCACTTGGGCAGCATTTGAATATCTCCTGGATGGCCGCCCAAGTGCACAGGTTACAGGGAACACTGGTAAAGACTATAGTGAGCAAGTAAAGGAAGTGGTCATCTCCCAGCTCCCACACTTGGTGTATGTTTCCATTAACCCTGTCAGCAGTACGCATGGGAAGGTTATATATGAAGGAGGGATAACCTGCATGCAGCTTTCTTCAGTCATGGAGAAGAAAAGCAGATGGAGATGGAGGGGTGTCTGTGTCCCAATTTTTGTGTGTGTTTTTGTGCTGCTGAGGGAATTGCGAATCTAGAATCTGAGCAAAGGTTAAACTAGATGGAGTCTAGCCTATGCCAGGAAACTACCTCTTTAGTTTCAGTTAGCGATATTCTTCTTCAGTTAAAACAACTGCCATGTTCCACCCCAGAGAGGGCTGTATTTCATTGGCGGGTAATGTGATCCCTATATGTATAGTCTGTAAATCACTTCTGAATCCTTCCTGGGGGGAAAAAAAAAAAGCTGCTGTAAAAAAAATATTTTTTTTTTTTTAAATTGTACCTGCCTAAGAAATGCAATAGCCTCCTTTCTCATTGATTGGGCTTGACTACAAAAACCCTTCCCACCCCTATATCCTGGAAACATCCCAATTCAGTCCCTGATAGGGCTTTGCTTTATCACCCTCCATAGGAAGCAATACTCAGTCATTTCAAACCCAGTCACCTTTTTCTCCTCCTCCCCCTCTTCTGGGTTCTCCCCCCGCCCCCACTGAATCCCAACATCTGCCTGTCTATTGTTCGTCACAGACATTAACCTCGTCCCCTTGAAACAGTCACAACTTAATCACAAGAGAAGCAGAAACGAGGCCTTTTCCCAAGCCACTCCCTCATCTGAAACCCCGAGTGTCCATTTCAATAGCTCAAGCTTTGTCTGGCGTTGCTCTAGGCAGGCCTGAAAGGCACTGGGCCTTGGGTCTTGGCCTCCATCAGCTGAACTATTTCCTGTTGAAGGTTACTCACTTCCTGTTTTCTGTATTTAGACAATCTACGTCTATAGGGAGGCTTTGATTTGTTGTAAACTTCAGCTGGTTTAAACGTTAAATGAGTGGGGGAGGGAGAGGCTGGAGACAAGTTAGGGCTTTTTAACACTGGTGCTGTTTTCACTCATGGTTTTCTAGTGACTACCAGAGCATAGAAAAGGAAGGTCAGGGGATGACAGCATGGGAGAGTGGAGACAGGGCTGCTTCACAATGAACTTGGGCTGAAATCTTTTGCTCTGCACACATGGAGCAGTTGGGTGTGGGGGTACGTGGGGGGAGGGATTGATACACTCCAATGACTAATCACTCTGATGTGTCACTTTTGCCACAAACAGCTGTACAGAAAGGCTAACGGCAGTGCAACAGTTCTACGGGGTAGTGTGGGAGGAGCCTGATGAGCCTAAGAATATTAATACTGTGCCCTTTCTTTAGTGCCTGGCAGATGAATACCCCATGGACTTTTATTTATTTGTTTTCACTTGCCCAGATGTCTGTTAGATACTTAGACACTTAAATAGTCATTCACATACCCTGTGAGGTAGGTCACTCTCATTATCCCTATTTTACAAAGGGGGAAACTGAGGCACAGGGGATGAAGTAACTGCCCAAGCTCACACAGCAAGCCAGTGATGGAGTCAGGGATAAAATCCAGTTCTCATTCTCAGTCAGCTGGACTGGCCAGGTAGCACTCTTGCTTCAAACATACCTTAGTCATGAAAAGAGTTCCGCACTGAAAGCATGTACTCCGGCACGAGGAAAGTTATACAAAGCTGCTCAGCTCAAGATGACCTCACTGCATACCAGGACATGTAGTTTCTCTGGCCTGCACTCTAGGATGTCTCTAGTTAGTTCTATTTTATTCAATTTCACGGTAGCCCTTCTGGCTACTGGCCATTGTGGGCTTTAAAATATAGTTACATATATCACAGAACTATACAAGGTCATGAAAGGAAAGAACAAATTAAGGCCAATAATATATTATGAGAGTAGAAAATGATTTGAAATATTAGAGTGAAACCATGCTAGCAGTGAGCCTTGAACCATTCCAGCAGAATATTCTTGTGGAACAGGGAGCAAAATGCCAGAATGGATAGGTGATAAGATGGATGAGATGGCTAAAGATAAAGATCTGATCGACAACCAGAACAGATAATCAAATCCCATTCTTCAACTTTCTCTACCCCAGAGAGAGAAATCTGCCGTAGCAGTACCTCAGCCTTCTCTGCAGCCAGGACGCAAAGCAGAGGCGGCCGTCACTGACAAAGCCTCAGGTGAGGAGCAAAAATGTTTAGAAGAAACAAGAGGCCAAAATCATCCCTGGCATAAATGGGCCCAGTTCCTGTAGATTTAAATTTCCTCATGCCAGCACTAACTGTTGCCCAAGATGTACACTGCGGTGAAGAAACCCAAGCATTACAGTGAAACCACATGTAGAATATATTTAGGTCACTATCTTCTCATTTGTGTTGATATACTAGGGTTAATTTCATAGTCTTCTACATTTTCTCTTTTGTTTAGAAACCCTAGTGGTACCAATCCTTGGTGAAATGTCCTTTCTTGGTGGTATATTGATATTGATTCCCTTCCCTGGTGGGATCTTTATGGTTCATTGATTTTGCAGCTATACACCTACCCAACCAGCCCATTCCCCCACTACAACCTATATCAGTATAACTATGTCACTAAGAGGTATGAAAAATCCACACTCCTGAGCAATGACATTATACAAACCTAACCACCCAAAATAGGTGCCAACTCTGTGGGCATTCTGGGGCTGGAGAACCCACAGAAAAATATGGTGGGTGCTCAGCACCTCCCCATCTTGCCCAGCACCTCCTGCCTGCTGTGGATCAGCTGTTCCATGCTCTGCAGGAGACTCTGAGTGGGCAGAAGCAATGGCAGAGTGCACTTAGGAGAGGAGGTGGAAAAGGGTAGGAAGAGAGAAGGTGGGGTGGGCCTTGGGGGAAAGGAGGAGCGGGGTTGGAGCTGGATGGTGCACCCACCAGCACATTGGAAAGGTAATGCCTATGGCATCTAAGCAGACAGCACTATGTCTGTGGGCAACCTTCTCCTGCCAGCATAGCTATTATGTCTCAGGAGATGGATTAACTATGCCGATGGGAGAGCTCGCTCTCATCAGCTTAGAGCATCTTCATTCACATGCTACAGCTGCATAGCTGCACTGTTGCAGCATTTTAAGGGCAGATTTGCCTCATTCCTACTACACTAACTCATTCAAATCTAGAGCAAAACTACATCTCACATCAGTAGAATCAGGATTTGGTCAATTGATGATGATTTACCAACATGTGAGTTACTCCATCATATAGAACACATCTCAGTTAGACTTTTATGTTTTGCAAGTGTGATACATGCATATACTTCTAGCACCAAAATGCATGCAGTGTTTAGGTGCACAAGTGCATAACTGAACTTCTGAAAATAAGAAAAATGTTGTTATTTTCATTTCAGTATTTCAGGATTGTACTAAATTCATATTGCACTTCCCTGAATTCCCTCTGATTTCATGATGCCTTTCTAGCTCAGAGGTCACCAACTTTTCAGAGGCGGAGTGCCGATTTTAGACCTATTCACTTCTATGTATGGGTCCAAGTGCCAGTGATACTTTTTAAAGTTAATAATAGTCCTACTTACAGCAGCTTCATTAATAAATAAATTAAGATGCAGATCTTACTGTTTAGTGTGATCCTTGGCCTTGCTGAGTTCTGTGATCTCTGGCTCGGAGTTTGATACTTTAAGCAGCACACAAGCCAGTCAGTACTATGCATATGCAAAGAGCAATCGTTTTTTCAGGATATGCAATACATATTCAACCCCCGATGGCAGCAATCCACCTGCCTACTCCAAACCCTGGTGTCAGCAACCCACCCGCCCGCAGCTTCAACACCCGCCCCTCTGGTCCCCAACCTGCCCATGACTGCAACACTCCTCCTCCGGTCCCCAACCCACCCACGGCTTCTACATGCTGCAGCACCAACTCGCCCAATCACCATGTGTTCTAGGCCCAAATCGCCATCTGTCCCACAATGCGGCCTCAGCCTCAGTGGCAGCCGGCCCTCAACATGGCATTGGCCACCCGCGGCTGCAACACCCCCTCTCCGGTTGCCAAGCCACCAGCGGCTTCAACACCCCCCACTCCGGTTCCCAGGCCGCCCATGGCTTCAACAACCCCTGGTTCCCAACCCACCCGCCCATGGCTTCAACATGCCATGGCAGCAACTTTCCCAGCCACCATATGTTCTAGGCCCGAATCGCCATCCACTCCACAGTGCGGCCTCAGCCCCAGCAGCAGCTGGCCCCCAACATGGCACTGGCTGCACATGGCTGCAACACCCCCCCTTCCGTTCCCCAAGCCACCCACGGCTTCAATACCCCCCAGTTCCCATACAGCTTCAACACCCCCCTCTGGTCCTCAACCCACCTGCTCCCCCTTCCCAACTTAGCCCTGGGCCGTCCCCATCAGTGGGAGCAGCCAGGACACTCACCTTACAAGAGTAGGAGGAAAGTGAGTGCTGCTGTGGAGGTGGGCAGGCTTAGATTTTTTGTGTGTTGCCGCATAGGTGTGCAAGTTAAAGGAGCAGTGGCACAGGCTGCTGGGGGAGGAGGGGCGGGGATGAGCTCCCACCTCATGAGCCAAGGAAAATGGCACGTGTGCTGGGAACTGCAGACCCCTGTTCTAGCTCTTAAACAGCAGGTCAACTGACTGCATCTAAAATACTGCATAGAGTTTGGAGAAGCTCACTTATGCCAAATTCAATCAGGAGTCACTCCAATGAAGTGAATGGAGTAATAGTAGTACAAAACTGGAGAGAACGAGATAAGAATCCAGCTCAAGGCTATTCAAAGTCAATGACGTTCTTAAATAGGCACAAAATAGAATCCTGATGCTGAGGTCAGATGAGCCATTAGATCCTTTAATGTCACTTACAAATGTTTACTTGCAGGCACCAGATGGCTCAGGGAGGTGGTATAACAAAGTATTTCATTTCTAGGTCTCGCATTCTAATCCAGTCCAGGTTGATAATAAATTAATTTAATCACCTGAAGGCTGTTTTATATCCTGTGTGCTGGTTCTCAGCCCAGTTCCCAGTGAGTAAGAATTCACTTCACAAAATCTATGCACATGGGTTGGCTCCCTTTTTGAGAACACCAGCAGAGTGGCATGTTTCTGAATGGATCATGGAGACTAAATTCCTTTCTTACCCTCCAGGTCAAGGTCACAGTGTGGGGGAAGTTTGTCCTGTCACTGGCCATGTGGAACCTGCTCTGTGGGCAGAGAGGATTTCATTATTCAGGTCTGTCACTCTTAACACCTTTCACCAACATGAAATCTATTTTTTTTAAATAGAGAAATGTTTGTGATTGAACACATATATACATGCTGTGCAGTTGGAACTTTCCACGCAATCATAGATGAGGATGTCAGAATTAATGTCTGTTTCCCAATTTTCTAACTATAAGTAATAAATAAATGTTTGGCAAGCCAGTAAAGAACAAAATCCTCCTTTGGCAATCTACAGATCACCAGGATATTTAAGAAGTTTGCATGACTTATACCATATTTGCCATTAAAGAATGAATATTAGCTCTTTGTGCTGCTATAGGAAAACAGGGAAGTTGTTCAGGGAAAGGAAAGATTAAGTCAAAGAAATGGTCTTATTAAAAAAGCAATTTTAAAAAATAAAAAATCTGCAAAGCTAACACCTGAGCAGAAATCTCAACAAGTAGGCTACCTTTCCAGCTTCCATTCTATTTATTTTGTATTTTGACATCAAACACTCCCTGTAACCTAATCTCCTTGGGTTTTGATGTGGCCATAGAGACATGACAATTAAGCACAGCTTAAAACAATAATCCCAACAATAGGAACCAATGGCACGTCATGTCAGAGCTCTCCATCAATGAGAAGTGATCCACCAGTGTTCAGTTGAAATGAAATGAGTTTAAATCCAGATTTGTCATCTTGATATCTGCTCTGTGCTTACACTCTTTGTTTTCTTCCATTATGTAAAATATCTCATAACATCATGATACAGAAAGCCATTTTGATCATTACAGATCAGTGTCGCCTATAAACAGGATTATTTATTATTTGTGTCACAGTCACAATCAAAGGCCCCAGTCAGAAGACGCTATGCACTTTACAAAACAGGAAACATGGTCCCCATGCCTGAAGACTCAGTCTAGAGAGACCTTGGTTCTGCAAACTGATCCATGAGGGCACAGGAATCAGTTTGTGCAGTCAATTACTGAACCAGGCCCTAGTTGAAGAAAGGAGGGTATGTTACAAACAATAGAAGCAAATAGCTCGGTGCTTCTAAATGGTAAAGCGTTGTTTAATAATGCATTCTCAGCCACTGCAGTCTCCCCTCAGCCTAACCATCGGCTGGCTGAATTCTTGCAGACATCAGAGCAAGATGGGTGTGTTATTGTTTCAAAGGGAAAAGCTTCTAGATACAACCCAATTTTAGACCTGTTTTATGGTTGGCTTGTTTCTTTTTAAAGAGAAGTTGCAAAGTAAACTTCAATGGTATCTGTGCTGTAAACCACTTTTTATTGGTGTTTGCATTAACCCTTGCTAAGCAAGTTAGAAAGATGACAAACACACTTGAAATGATGTAGGAAAGCCTGGTATCTGTTTCATGTGCTCCTCTAATTTGCCTTAGCGTCTTCTGAGCAAATCTGTATCATGTGTAATTTTTTATGTACTTACTTGGCCCACCTAGGGAGTCAGAGGCGAGATTGCAGGTTAAAAGAAACAATGATGGGAAATATAGGTACTGTATTTCCAAAAGGGTACTTTTCTTATACTTAAGAAAGGCAATTATACTTAAGCTCCATTTCTACTGAAATGAGGTCCAAAAACTCCCCCAGGCCTCAGCAGGAGCGGGTCTTTCATTTGGGTTCAAAATTCTGCTGATGCCCTGGCCTCACTATGGAAGTCAAGTGGGGTTGCAGATGCTTAGCATGTCTTGCAGAAAGGCCCCCAACTGAGGGCCATACATAGGTCAGGATCAGCCCATCAGATTAAAACAGCCCTCAGAGTTGTAACCTTGCTACAGCTGGTTGGTGGCCTGGGTGAAATGTGTTGGTGCCTTAATCCTAGTACACAAGTGTCAGTCACACACACCTCCCCACACATCATCACAGTCGACACTAACTGTTCCTCATGTTAGCAGTCTGCAAAGACTGAACCGGACAGAGACTGAATTCCCCTGCCATCCCTACTGGAGTCCTGCATCCCTAGTGAGGTAGGTGTGGGGCACAGTGGCAGCGACCAGCATTCTCTTCTGTTTCCTGTTCTAGGGACACAGAGAACTTCAGTTTGGAGGGCTATCAAACTTAGGCCTGGCTCTTGCTCCCATTTAAGCCAATAGCAAAAAACAAACCAAGCCAAAAACATTGCCTAGCCTTGGAGCAAAATGCTGCCCGTGTTCAGCATCAATTTCACTTTTTAAAAGATTTATTATTTTAAACCTTAAAAACCTTTAAACCTTCTGGTTAAGAGACCCTGGTATTGTGCTAACCTGGTTCATTTTGTAATACTGAACTCCTCTAAACCCATGGACTTCCAAAAAATATTACAGCCTCACAAAGACTAATCATTTGACTGGTCTTAATTACCCTTGTAATATGCTTGTCCCTCAACCTCCAAAATAGACTTGATTGCATGAAACAGGGCACAACTGCTTTCACAAAAAAAGGAATTTATTATTCTTAGCAGTATTCACCTTGAAGGAATATGAGGAAAGCATACACTTTTTACAGACAATATATAAACATGTTGTACATAATTAACAATAACTTAGTTCACTAATCCAAAAATAAGCAAAATAAAAAATTAAGAATAAAAACAGAAAATACTGCAGAATTTTTATGCTGATACAAGTACAAAATAATTTAAATCTTGACTGCCGTTGTCTACGCTGCAGTGACTGACAATATATTGCACTTTGTCAACTGTATCAGTAACCCATTCCTCTTCCCTCCCTCCCATGACCCCCCAAATCCTGCAGAAATTTGAGCTAGGTACAAATAATGTACAACTGTACCATAGTAACAGGTAAAAAGACCAAATTTTGACTCAGTAAATTAAAATTTCTTACAGTCTCTCCCGACCAATATTTTCCCCCATTCATTTATTTCCACTTTTTTACAAAGTGCACCTTACACAGACTAGAAAAAGGAGGAAAGCAGGATTTCCATGGCTGTTTGGTCCTTACTTCATAATCAAATATTTGAATTACTTAAGGTGAAAAGAAATTCACATCCATTTTTATGTGGGTTTGTTTTTAAGAACTTTTGCAGTAAGATACAATTGGCTTGATCCAAAAAAAAAAAAAAAAAAAAAAAAAGGAGAAAGAAAAAGAAAAAGCTCGTCACGAAATAAGCTTACGCAGTTTACATTATCGAACCCCTCTGCTCACTGGGGCATTTTCATCAGAAGTATAGCTAAATATGTACATCATATGTTATACAGGAGCTTGGTGTTCATGAGAGTCATCAGGTTGTAACAATCAATAGAATACACTTCACATTGGCAATAGCTTTGTTTTCAGTTGTTTACGTACAATATGGTTTAATAATGGGAGACTCATTTTTTAATATTTTTTAAATATAAAATGTGCTACAGGAAATAGTTGTCCCCCTTAGAACGTTAACCTCCCTCACCTCACCAGCTTTTGCTGCTTCTGGGACTTGAAGGATATGTGAAGCTGAAACTGATTGTCTCTCTCTGTTTCTCTTGTCCAGTGATCTTAATCCACTTTCTGCCCTTTCTCACTCCCAAATGTGAAATGTGCCATTGCCCGGATGTCTACAGACAGCACACGCTTTGGCTGTGCATGGATGTGGTAGCCAAACTACAGTAAGTTTATCAAAGCACCTAGTCTGTGTCTTAAGCAGCAGCTGCCAAGGAGGCAGAACAAAATGCTTAACTCTCCAGCGTGTTTTGAATGCCTTGTGCTGGTTTTTGCTGTTGCTGATAGACTACTAGAAATTAGACGGGAGAGCTGAATAAGTCGCCTCTGGCTTCTCCCACCTGGCATAGGATTGTTCCCTACAGTGTATTCTTTTAGTGATTTGCCCTATTCTGCTGTTTATGGAATAACATTTTTTTAAATAAAATCTTTCATGTAAAGGAAAAGAATGCAGGAGTTGTGTCCAGATAATCTGCATCTTGGGCCCATTACAGTCCCATATTCCAAATATATTTTTGCTTTGTTTTCCCCTCTGTCTCATCCCTTCCCTAGTAGATATTTTTATATGTAACATTGATTAAGAGAATTGAGAGGTGGCTGTTTAGCATACTCTTTTCCCCTGTTATCAAGCTGTGTTTCTTCTAGCAGGGTTGGCTCCCCACCCCCACCCTATCCCCCCAAAAAAAGGCACAAAATCATGCAAGTCAGAAGGTTTGAGGCTCTTTGTGGAAAACAAGAGCAAAATAAATAATGACTTTTTGTGTCTGGTTTCCTTTTAAAAATTTAAGTTTTTATAAAGTTGTCCTTGTTTCTCACCCCTTCTCCCCCGGACAAAGTCCACCACAGAAATCCAGTAATGGGTGGCTACCAGCCAGCTTGCTCCACCTTTGGAGGCTGCTGTCTCTTTACAATATTCACAGTAATAACAGAGAGAGAAAGGAGAGCCAGTTCCAGCATCTGTCTTCTGCTGCTTCTGCCATCTTTGCTTCTGCTGGGCCAGCAGATATCAAACAAGTGAGTTCTTCATTTTCCTTATACCTGAGGAGCAAAGTGCATACCAGGCACCATTAAGCATTTCTGCAGCAGACCCATCATTGCGAGGCTTTCGTCCAACCCTAAGTGTTCAACCACACTGGAGCAAGATCCCCTTTTTCTTTCCCTATGTTCTCCTCTTGGCAGAATCTTTCCTTACTCGGTGTCATCTTAGAGCCCCATGTTCTTAATCTGTGTGGGTCTCTTGATATTCAGGTTCTATCCCATGGCTGTAACCATGCTGGATGGATGTGGATGTCCAAATGAGATGCTGGAAGATGGGTGAATGGGAGTAGGTGTGGGTAGGATGTGTCCAGAGTGGCTAAAAGGTGGCAAATGCCCCATCGGTGCCATGTGACTGGCAAGAGCAGCGGCACTGAATGGAGAGGATTTCTCCTGCATGCACTTGGACAGTTCCTCAAAACACTCAGAGCCTTTCTTGCTTTTCTTTGATTTGTTGGACATTTTCCTATTCCTGGTCTGAATCCCTTCCTTCTTCATGGTCAGTGGCCTGTTCACCTGCAAGACATGAGAAAATCAGGCTCATGCAGACAAAATTACCTTATTGTGCAAAAGGGAAAATATCTGGACAGCCCCTGTGTGTTTTCCTGGACAGAGAACTTTTTCTGACCAAACAAAAGGGTGCTTCTCTCTGCAGATCTTGTTTATATTGATTTGCTTAATGAAGCCGTACACACAAAAAACTCAGACATGAAAAACAAGTTGGACTGAATTTGGCAGCTGATGGCCATCCTTCCCTCATGCTTACCCTTCACACACATACCCCATTCATTTCCTAATAGAATAGATCAAACAAGACCGTACAAACTGACATGGAATTCACTTCTCCATTCAGAGTGGTCTCTTACTAGTAAAGCTTCAACTTCAAGTTACTTACATTTTAAATACTGGTCTAATGTGTCGAATAATTACTATGTCGAATAACTGATTCTTATTAAACAACCTTTACTACTAAAAACAAACAACATAAAACAAACATTTACAATTCTACATAGTGGTACCTTCCCCCCAGGATTAGTCTTTGCGCAGAATCCATTGCTGGAGTGAGAAAGTGCATACAACATGCTTAACTAAAACTAATGTTGTAACTCTGTTTTGCCTGATTTGTCCAGGCTTCAGAAGCCAAGCTAATACATTGTAATGTCAGTGAACTTAGCATCACTATGCCAACAAAGAATGGCTCTGAGTCCCCAGGGGAACCTTGGAGGAGAAAAAAAAGCCTGAAACCAATAAAAGGCCAGTGCACACCATGCAGTTAAGGCATCAATCCCAGCTAAGCAAGCAGAGACACACAAGACAAGCAAATACTCACATTGTGCAATTTATAGTAAAGTCCACAGGCATTACAAACTGGGTCTCCATTTGCATTACGTCGCCATAAGGTAGTAGTGGTTGTCTGGCAGTTGGCACAACAGGTCCCTGCTCTCCTAGCCGCTGACTAACCGAAAGAAAGGGAAAATTATTTAGAGGTTGCTTGGAACAAGTTTTAAAGGTCAATTTAGGCCTGATATGTAGGACTTGTAACTAATCATAAATCTGTTTACAGAATAGAAAGGTCAGAGCCATGTTGCTTTGAATTTTTTTTTCGGGTTTTGTTTGTTTATGTGTTTGGATGTAAATGGTCCCCCATGGTAACGGCCACCCAAATATTGGGATATTGGGCTACTACATGAAAACCAGTGAGACTGAGTAATCTATTTTCATTGTCCAAGACAAAAGTAATGCAAAACCTAAGAGCACTGATAATGAGGCGAAATATATTTGTTTGTAAAAGCTTTTTCTTGTAGTGTTTCAAGATCAACACACTTGGATTTTAAAAATATTCTTATTATCCATTTGTTGTTGTAGTGCAATGCAAGAAAGTAGGACTTTAAAATATGATTTTTAAGTTGACAGTGTCCATTTAAAGGTGATCAAAAAGGGAAACCAGCTGCATTACTTAGATGGGTGCAGTATTTATCATAGCCATCACTTAAAATTTCAGTTTCCATTTACAACTGAAAGAGAAAACAGAACCAGCTCCAACTTTTGTTAAATAGTTTGCAAATCTAATCTCATCCCTTGCAGCAATGATTCTGCTACCTCTGCTACTGCCTGTGTCCCTAATTCATCACTTTCTAGGCTGATAAGCCCCAAAAATATCCTCTCTTAAAATCTATCCTCTCTTAATCACATTGCTTAGCTTAGCTGAATACCTTGGGGAGCACAGGAAACCTGTCAGCCTCCCAAAATGAGAATAGCAAGATAGGAAAAAAGTCAAAGCATGCTAAACTCGCATTGATTTCATTAGTAGTCAGAGACTCTACAATAACACATCCTGGGACCAAGGGTAGCGTTTCAGAAATTGTTAGGAATAGACAAAATGCACACCATGTTTTGGGAGACAGCCTTATTAGATAGGTTCAAAGATGCTTTAGGAAATATTTAGGATACATTCCACTTTGTACGGCCCAGTGAATTCTGAATTCTAAATATTTATTTTCATAAATATTAATAAAACATCTACATTATGCTACCTTCCTGGGGGCTCTGCTCCTTAAAAATGTTTACAGCTGGCTACAAAAATCCTAGGGACAAGCTACTACTCATTCTTCCCTGCACCCCATTGATGCTCCTCTCAAAGCATTGAACTTCTGAGAGAACCCATAATATAACTTCCTATAACACTGGGTTTTCTCTGCAATCAGAGCTTTATGCAACTCCTAATGCATTTTCTGAAGATCAGGGCCTTGATCTTGCTCTCACTTATAGTATAATATGCTGGTGTGCATCAGAAGTAACTCCACTGAAGGCAGAGGGAGTATTCATTCAGTAGTGTGAGACTAGAATCAGGGCTGGGAGATTTATTTGTTTCAGTCCCTGAGCTAGCTAGCCAGAACAAAGCTAAAAGACAGAGCTGAGGTAGGGTGTACCCTCCTTGTGCATGCACATGTAGGCAAACCAAACACAATTTACTTTAGGCCTTCAAGCTTTGACAATCTAATTTTGGCATGCAATAAAAAACTAATATTAATAAACTCATAAATGAAGACAATCTTCTTCCATGCCCAACAAATGAGTGAATCACAAACATTAAACATAAAAACACAACTCAAAAATCTAGCTCCCCCAAACTTCTGTAAGCTAAGCAGGGCAACTTCCCAAAACACTAGAAGGTAGAGAGCTATGTTTGCTTATTTGAAATGGTTTATTGATACTAAACGATGCTGCTTAACTCTGTGGCTTGTCCTATTCAGTCTGGCAAGCACTTCAGATAATGTTACACTGTTGTCTTAACATTTTTCTCTGTGTGTCAGTCACTTTCGAAGGAAAGCGAGTCATTAAGAAGCTTGCATAGTTGAAATTCTGGCTCACTACAGAAATCCTCTGTATCCTATCCCAGCATTAGATCATTAAAGCGAACTCTCCTTCCCTCCTACCAGGCCAGTAAAATGTCCCCAAAATGACCAAGAGATTTAGGCACTATAAATCACATGTCTCCAAATATATGTATATATATATATTAGTCTTAGCATTTTTACACATTATTTGTGGAGTAGAGGGTATTAGAAATTACAAAAGAGCAGGCATGACTGGCATGCCTTGCCTATAGAAACTCTCTAAAGCTTTTAGAGTCAGGAAACAGATACACAAAGTTTCCTTATCTTTAACGTACAGATATCCGGATAGGAAACTACTACCAGGAGCTTAGAAAGGACATTTTTTTTTAATCACCCAAATGAAAATACAAAGTATAGGTGACTCCATGGAAAAATAATAGGTTTAAAAAAACACATTAGGGGACTGTCTGAGGAGGGAACCAATATTAATATTGTCATGGAATAGAAAAGTGAAAATTACTTCATGGCCTTTATAAAAATAATTATTAAGTAGAGAGCAGTGGGTTTGACTCATCTGACTTTTTTGCTTTTTTCAGGTTGGAATTTTTTTTTTAGTACATGGAGTGCAGTCACGCCTGTAACCCTTTCATAACTTGTACACATCTGAACTACCCCAAGAGGCCAAATAAATGAGAAATCAAATGAAAGATGTCATCTAAAGATCAGAGTATATATTCATAAGGAGATAGACAGCTACACATTATACCCGTTTTTCCCAACAGAAACAGAGTGTAGGAATAGAAACAGAGGTTGCTAGCCTGCTTGCATTCTATACCTTGGCATGTAACTGCTATGGGTGGAGTCCCTGAAATCTGTCTTTAGGCTATGCTGTGACCTCTAAGTGACTTGAGAGTCATGTACAATACAAAATCTAGCATCCATACGGGCTCTGAAGCACAAGAGATGAGCCCCACCATGGGTGAGTCCCTTTGTATAATTTATTCCCAAACCCAGCAGAGACAGACACCTACCAGTCTTCGTTTAGGTTTAATGAGTGGTCGATTTTGACCGTTCATTTTGTGGTAGAGCCCGCAGGCGTTACACAGGTAATGCCCAGTGCCGTCTCTTCTCCAGAGAGGGGTGGCAGTAGCTCCACAGTTCACACACTCTCTGCCTTCTAAATGGAAACACGAAGAAACCGGATTTCTTTCTTTAAAAACAAATTCACAAAAGCTTTTTGGATTGTCCTTTAGGCATTTTGCAGAAGTCAAAACAGTGCATTATGCAAGCATAATCAGACAGCATTGATTATTTACAGTACATGTGGCAAGACTCTCCCCAATGTATCTAATACAAGCTAGTACTTTCTGTTGTGATCCAAAAATAATTGCTCTCTCTGTAAGGTGAGAAAGAGGGACACCCTTGTTGTGTCAAATGGAACTTGTATCATTCCAGGAACAACAAGAGCTGCCTTATCATGTAATGTGCACCATTACCCTGCCATATCTATTGCACTGCTCTGGCTAGATCACATGTTATTCTGCCACACATACACACACGCACACACAGAGGGCACAAATTTTGAAGAAAAGGGGTTATCCGGAACTGAATCTGGACCAAAAGATTCTTTGCTGCAAGTGCTGCAATATACTAAAATAAAGCAGGACAGCTTTGAAGTGGATATGCTATCTAAATAGTTCAGTGATTATTTTTATTTCAATTTATTTTAATTTGGTTGAAATGCAGCATTTGAAAAGCTTATATTTAAGCAGGCTCTCTTCTGCTGCTTATAAAAACAGCTTGTTCTGAATTTTACTTTTTAATTATACAATTTTGATTTGGTAGGGAGGTTTATCTTCCTCTTACTCTTTCCTCGTTTGTTTTAATGCTTTAATTTTTGGTGAGGGAGAATACTGTGTTGTACAGTGGCCCAAATAGAATAAAAACACCAAAATCCAATTAAAGACATTAGCTCACTCACTTTGTGTCTCCAAATAGAATTTGGCATGGAAACCCTTAGATATCTGCCTTTTTCTTCCCCCTCAGAAACCTATTTGCAAAAAGTTCACTGCCTCTGATGCTCTGCTTAATTTAGGAAATTCTCTTAATATAGTTTATGCAAATTTTACAGTATTTAACTGCAGAGGAAATTATTTTTGCTAATAACTGGCCCAGGCCTTGTCGAGTTCAGCAGGGTTTGTGTCTCCTTCAGCTAGGGAGTGGGTGGCTTTTAAACAAAATAGTCTGCAGTGAAAAATGAAGGGAGTTTTGTGGAGCTGAGTTCTTAGCTTTTGTCCCTCCTAGGGCAGGAAGCTGCAGGAGTCGTCCTGTCGTGAGTCTTAGCTTTCCTACAAAAACAGTGAGTGGTCACGAACTTTCCTCAGTTCCATGCGCCGGGGCTCCCATGAAAACAAAACAAAACAAAAAAATCAAGATCACTCACTTCCCCCATCTAATAAAACCCTCAGCAGCTAAGGGACAAAAAAGGCCCTTAGGGATCCATTTCTCTGCAGTGACTTAGCGCTGAAGCAGCCGTTGGGGAGGAGGGGGCGGCAACTGTATTTTAATTTTCTTTTCATGGTTTAAGTAAGAAAAAAACCCAGCAGCCGCATTTCAAATACGGGGGCAGAGGGGAATCCTTTAAAAGGGCGATTTGAAATAGAATTGATACCGTACAATATCTGATCTTTTTGTTGCAAAATTCATAAAAGAGATCATGTTTCTTAATTCGTGGTCGCTTTAAAAATAGAGATGTGTGTGTGTGCCGACATATTTAATGTTGTTTAAAGGTAGCTGTGAAACGCTGTCCCAAATATACACCATTTTATTTTCTTCCACCGTTGGGTGTATAAACTGGGAAGATGAATTAGGTGAAGGGAACAATATACAGGCTTCTTAATTAATTTGTCTAGAATCAGCCGGTGAAACGTCAAAAGGGGATCAAACCTCGAGTCATCCCTGAATTAGCTGGATTCAGCAGACACTTTTAGGGAGAACTGTTTGGAGCAGAGAGGGGAATAGTTTGCGGTTCGTTTTTTAGCAAACACGGATGTGTCTGAGGCAGGGAACAATCCTGTCAGATCGCATTTTCTCGCGTGTATTGAGTTGGTTTAAGTCAGCGTTTACTAGGTACCTTTGGTCCTCAGCACTGGTATGTAAACTATTGAACTTTGGCTCCTTGCGTGATCTGAAAGAAATCGAGCCCTCTGCAGTTTTAAAGCAACTGGCTTTGTAAGTTTAATTGTGAGTGGGCGCTCAATGCTAACAGCGCACGACTGGCCTTTTCTCTCATTAATGAAGGTGCAATTTATTACAGGGAAACAGAAAGGAGCTCGCTAAAAATCCCCCGCATGGAGCCAGTGGAAGTTTTACCAAAGAGTTGCAGGATCTGGCTCAGAATTTTCAGTGACTAGAACCAGCCAGTGCCTTTCTTTTCCTATGTGAGAGATTTTGCAGTATAACCCCGTATTTGCATAATTTAGATCTGCCAATTTTTTTTCCTTGATGGATTACAGTGTCCCTTAGGCCCTGCCATGAGACTGCTGGTCTGCAGAGAGCCAGTATCTAGACCTTTCAGAGAGCCTGCTTTCCCTTCCAGCAATGAACAACTAAAAAGCTAGGTCCATTTTTCAGAACTGCCCCCCACAACAGCGTGGTTTCAAAGCCAGGTGAATGAGGTTCAGATGTATCTCTTTGACAACGAAGTAAGTTCAAGCAACCCACCTCCCCAGAGTGCATGTCAAAAGTTTACCTCTCCCCCCCCCAAAAGAGAACACACTTCCAGCCGTTCAAACACACACTCATACAGCCTGACTTACACCGCCCCCCCCCCTCACCAGCCCCCCAGGCGAAGGCTGCACAGGCGTTGCAGAGAGTGCAAGGAGTGGTAGGGCTTACCTGAGCAGGATCTCGCCTTGCTCCTCTGCTTGGGGGTGAAGCTGGAGGCAGGCCCCCCTAGGAAGCTGCCCGGGTGGAAGAGGCTGCTGCTGTACTCGTGAGCAGCTGGGACATAGGAGGGGTAGGTGGGGATGGGGTGGTGGGTGGAGGGCTGGGCCCCCATGGAGGTTAAGCTCGTCCTCAGCGGGCTGGCACTCTCCATCTTCATCCCGTCCGATAAAGACACTTGGTATTTGATGGTCTCCTTCTCCTCCTGCCTGGCCCCGGCAGAGGAGGAGGAGGGCGAGGCTGCGCTGGTGGAGCTGGGGTCCGGGGACACCTCCTTGGGAGGGGTGGGCGGGAAGCCGAAGAGGTGGGAGCCGGAGTGCGAGGCCGGGGTGAGCGAGGAGACCGAGGCTGTGCTGGCGGTGCTGCTGCCCGGGTATACCGAGATGGCCCCGGGCGCTCCGGCGGCGGACGGGTGCAGGGGCGCTTTGCTGAAAGGATTCACCGTCCAGGGGTTGTGGTGGTGGGCAGCCGAGAGCGCCGCTTTGCCGCTGTCCAGCCAGGGGATGCCGGGGCTGTGGATCAGGTGGGGCCGGCACATCTGGCTCCCGGTCAGACGGGCTGCGGGGAGAGGGGAGGTCTCACGTCACTCCGGCCCGCAGAGAGGCACCGAGCCGGAGCCCCGGCTGGGGAGGGCGGCGCGGGCAAAGCCACTGCCCGGCGTGCAGAGGGGTAGGGGCTGTGCCCAGCGGCTAGAGCCGGCGGCTTAGTTCTTAGTGGGACGCAGAAGGGCCATATGGCGCGGCGCTCCAGCCACGCACCCCTCGCGCTCCAAAGCCCAGGGCGCCCCGCAGCGTGGGCCTGGCTGAACCTCTCCCGGCAGAGCCAGGGACACAAGGCAGGCTCCCCCGCAGACCCCCGCGCCAGGAAAACCAGGCAAGTACCGAAAGGCTCCGAGCAGCTTGCTCCTTTGCAGCAAAGGAAGCCGAAATGCTGAGGCCGAGAGACCAGAGCGCAGGGTCAGGTGGCAGCACCCCCCGAAGAAAGAGACCGACTGGCTCTGCAGGCTTGGGCCGCACTCTCTCAGCCCCCCCCCCCCCAAATAAAAATCTACCCGCCGTTTGAATTGGTTTGTACTGCATATCCGGGAAGTGGCCCTGTCTCGGGACTAGGAAGTTTCTTTGGTCTGTACTCGTGCGCTCACCCACCCACCCAGGCTATTTCCCCTTCCTCCCCTCCCCCCACAGCCCTCGGTTATTTCTAGGGTTAAAGTCCCCCCGGACTTCCCTTTCCGCGATCCGGTTTTCTCGGGTCTCCCTTTCCAAGGGTTCTGAACCGGCCTCCAAACAAACCCGCTCTCTGGTCATGCCCCGGCCGGCACAAGCCCACAGAGGGGAAAGGAAACTGGGGTTGGAGAGTGGGGGGAGGGGGGATGCAAGACCGGTGCAGATTTACCGTGAGCTTGGCTGTAGGACACCCTGGCCCTGGCATGGGCCGAATTGGCATAGTAAGGGTTGCCCTGGGAGTCCAGATGGTTGAAGAAGACATCGACTTCGTCCGGGGGTAGGAGCTGCGCCGGTTCCATGTAGTTATGAGCCAGTCCCGGGTGGTGCGTCTCCGGGTGCTGCCCGTTGAGCACGGCGTGGTGAGCCATCCAACGAGGCTGGTCGGTGGCCACTTCCATAGCGGCGCTGAGTCCCCCAGCCCACCCCCCAGCCAGCAAGGATCGGCGCCGGGGAGGTTCGAACACCAGGATGGCGCACACGGCTCACACTGGGCTCGGGCCGGGGGGCAGAGGAAACGTGTCCCTCTCTTCGCAGGAAAGCGGTGGCGTGAGGCTCCCTCCGACACGCCCGGGACACCACCTGTAGGAAGAAAGGAGGAGTTAGTGCTTTACAGGGCTATCCAAGGGAGGCACGTCACCCTCCGCGCTGTCCACCTGGTTGGCTCGAAGTCCGCAATTCCCAACAGGCAAATGCCTGGAAGAGGGTCGGGGGGTGTCCCTCTCTGTGCCCTTCCCCCTCCAAAAAAAAGCCTTTCTTTGTGCTCCGTCGCCCCCCAAAAGTTCCTACTCTGGGTTCCCCCTCTCTCCGCTCCACAAAATAAATAGAATCTGATTTCGAGACTTTTACAACAAAGGTTTCCTCTTTTCTACAAACGTCAAAAAGGGAGTTTTTCCAGCTGCCTTTCCACTGGGGGGGGGGGGAGGTAAAAACAGCAGGTCTCGTATCACCTATCACCTACTTGTAATACCACCTCGGACTGACACAGAAGCAAAAGAGGAAAAGGAAAAGTGAAAGGAATGTTCACAGAAAAAAAAGGCAGCAGCTCAGAAGCAATTTCCCTGCAGACTAAACCCAGCTCTATTTCCCCCCTAACATACTTACACAAAGTCTCTCCAAGTGGAGTGAATCTAATTCCAAATGTTTGCAGAGTTTCTTTCTGGGGTTGTAAGTTTAGGGGGTGGGAGGTGGGTGGTGATGGATGGTTGTTTGGAGGATGTGAATGCAGAAGAGAGTGAGTGAGTGAGAGAAGGAAGAGGAGGATTGGATGGAGGTTCTTACTCAGATGGCAAGCTCCACTTATTCTGGCCTTTTTTGTAACATCCCCAAAGCATCCTATGTCAGCCCTGGCGCCAGCTGGACTCAGTTCAGTAGACATGAACTGGGGCGACGCGCAGGGCTAAGAACCTCCGCCCAGCCAATCAGCGTCTTAGCGCCCAGCCTCGCGCTGCCATTGGCCCCAGAAATCCACATTCCCTAATTTACGCCAAACATCTTAAAAGAGCTGAACCCGCCAAAGACCGAACCCCCCCCCCCCCCCGCCGCCCACCTTCTCCTCTCCCTCTCCCCGCAGCAGCACCCAGGTCCGCTTGTCTTGCAGAGATGTAGTTTGTTGTGGCTAGTGTTAACCCAACGCCCCAGAATAAGGTTATGCACAGATTATTCCAACCTAAATGCATGCACCAAAGGAGTGAGAGAGGGACACCTAAGTGGATCAAGAGGCGCTCCCCAAAAAGATGCCCGAGCAGCACCCTGTTTAAAAGACAACCCCGTTTTTACAGACTGAGTCGCTAATGGCCCCACACATCTCTCCGTACAAAAAAAAAATTAAGGCAATTTAACGTTTCTTTGATTTGAGTGTGATCATCAATCGGGGATACGCGGTCAAGAAAGAACCGGATCGACCAGGTTCTTGGGGGAAGTCTCCCCTTAAAGTGCATGTGAAGCAGGACGGCGGAACCTGCTCCTCCGTAGGAAAGACAGTTTGATCGTTGGGAGATTTTAGAAGAACATGTTTGTTTTCTTTCCTGTTGAGCGAGCTGCGTGCGCCCCAGAGAGCTCTGGCTGGCTGCTCAGAACAAATGCAGGTAATTTCCCCCTGTTGCATCAATCCAGGAATCATTTATCCTTGGATCAGCATTCTAGTTTCGCCCAAGCAGTTCTTTCAAGTTCAGAAAACTAGGGAGTCGGGGCGTTAGCAAGATGTCCGATTTTGTCCTGGATTGTTACCATCAGGTGAGATCGAAATAATTGTTTGAATCAGCCAAATACACCCACATAAAATTGTTTGGAACCCAGCTGAGGTTGGAGTGTAAATAAGAAGCGTTAGGACCCCCAAACTCCGTTTGAAGTAATTTTTTAAAATGGCTAGTCGTTGGTTGTGTATTTTCTGGCCCGCTCCTGTTACTCTCGGCTACCTGCGATGGTCTCTCACGTAGCGATCCCAAGGGCTGCCCTGGGTCGCTTCCTTGAAATCTTCCGAAATTTTCCCTGCCCTAGTGAGGCAGGCTCTGGGCTCCGGACTTGCTGTGAGCACCGAAAGCACCGCCAAGCCCAGCGAGGCATTAGGGCGTTCTACAAGTCTAGGGAACCCCAATTACTGAGGAAAACACCACCCTGGTTTAAGTAACTGTTTGTTTGTAGCAGACAATAAACAGACTGAAGCGCAGTGGACCAGTCCTGGCCCTCGGAGCCCGGCTACGCTATCTCATCCCGAACCTTTTAACAACTCGTTTTTATAAACCCTCTCTTTGTTTTGGGCTGGGTTTTGACGTATTTCTCCCCGTTTGAAGCAGCCGAGGCTTCCACCCGCCTGCTACAGGGCGGATGAGACGTGCAGTCCGAATCAACAGGCTTTTTATGCAGCGAGCTAATTAATTTATCACAGTTTGAAGGTCCCACTTTTAACTGCCTGTACACTGCGGAAAGCGTCTCCGGGGAGGGCGAAACACAGGGAGAGGAGGCAAAGAATAACAGGGCGTGGGGAAACTTAAAATCAGGACTGAGATGGTGTGGGGCCAGGCCCCTACCTATCCCTAAAAAGGTTTATATTAAAAAATAACTAATTGACTGATAGGTTGTGGTGGGTTGTTTTTAAAGCTGTTTTCATTTTATTGTAAATCCTCTTATCTCCTAGATGCAGGGAAATAATTGTTTACATGAGTAGATTTCAAAAGTGGAATCAAAGCAAAGCAAAGGCTTCTCTTCCCTATCCGCCTCAGACATGAATGCAATGCCAGGGAAGAAAGGTGCCTTCGGGGGACCCTGTGAAGAAGTTTCTGAGACTGGCCCCAGGCCTTGTCCTATTCCTTTAGCTCCTGTATACATTCCATACTTGTTATTCCTGCTCCTAATTCTTTCCCAGGCCCCAGTGGAAGAGTTGGAGAGGGTGGTTGGTTGGGACCGGAGCCCTGTGCCTGATCTGGTTATATCACTGGGGGGCATCTCTTCCCCTCCCCGCTGCAGGGCAAGTTTGGGGTGTTTTGTGGGAGGCGGGGGAGTTATGATCACGTTATATTTCCTGGGCTGGGCGAGTCTGGCACAGGCCAGAGGTGTATGTTGCTGGGGAAGGTGTTGTGAGCAGTGTGTAGTATGCTTTACAGGGACTCCACACTGTCAAGTCAGGACTGATGTATGTGTGTTCAGGTGTGGGGTATGATCAGATTGTATGTTCTGGACCTATATTCTCCTCCCCACCAAGAATTGCATGTCTGGTTTGATCAAATTATATAATCCCACCGCTTTTGGGGCGTTAGACCCAGATGGTGGCTAGGTGGGCGATCAACTTACATCATCAGGCTTCAGGCACAGTGTAGGGTGTCTTGAGGTGGGACTGTTCAGATTATGTAATCACAGGCACCCTGTAAAAGCAGCAGTGTGGTTAGGGGGTGCCTGTGATTTAATCCGGGGAGATATAATCACACAGGCCTAGGGCAGCGGTGGTGTGTGGGGATGGATGTTATATAACTGCCCCCTAACGCCCCATGGGCGAGGGCAAGGCTGCCTGTGTTGGGGTGAACAGGTTACACAACCCCCAACACGGGCAGGGCTGGCTGCCTTGGGAAGGAGTGTGATATGCCCCCCAAACACTCCACCCCGCCGGGGCAGGGCTGGCTTCGATGGAACAGGTTATATAACCCCCCCCCCACACACACACACACACACACACGGAGCAGGGCAGGGCTGGGTGTGCAGGGGCAGGTCTCCCTGGAGGGGAGGGGGGCTGGGCCGCAGGATTGACAGCCAGTAATTGGGTAATAGGAGGCTGCTTCTCCCCAGCCAGGCGGCCCCAGTCACTCAGACGCCGGGGTCTGACGTCACCCGCCGCTGCCAAATTCGCCAGGAAATGAACTTTTTAATAATAATAATCATCATCATCATCCCAGACAAGCCCCTTTCTCCCCACATTGGGGCGGCTTCGCCTCGGGAACGGGGGGTCCCGGACACCCCCAATTCCTGCCCGGCCCCCTCTGCGCCTGCCGCCGCCTTCCCACCAGACACAACAAGCCCAGGTTTTCGAGAAACGGGGGTCAGCCACCGAGCAGCCTCCCCGCCCCCTCTTTATGGGCATCTTCCTGCCCGTTGGCCGCAGTCTGGGGCAGGGGGCTCCGGGGCTAAGATTTTGCCTCCCCCCTCCCAGCTTCCTCGTCCCTCTTGGAAAACTAAGGCAAGCCGGACCCTGCTGCTAGCGCCGCTTCCAGGAGCCCCGGCCCCGGCCCCCAGCGTGTGCAGGCGCAGACGGGGAGGTGGGTGCGCTGCGCTGGTGGGCGCCATGGGGATCCGTGGGCCGCGTGGGGGAGAGGGGAGAGTCGGGGTCTTTAGGGCCGGGTGAGCCGGGCTGGGGAGGTGCCGCCGCCGGCCCCTGCCGCCCGACACTCCCCTGCCCCCCGGCGGGGTGGGAAGCCAGCGCGGGCGGGCAGCCGCAGAAAGGAGCCGCGATGCAGTCGCAGCCGGCTGGGCTGGCCCGGCCGCGGGAGGGGTGGGGGCTTGGAGACAGGAGGTCTAGCTGTGCCAGCCCGGGGCAACACCGCGCTCCCCTCCCCCAACTCCTCGAGGCTCTGTCCCTGCCCCCGGGCCCAGCCAGCCCTGTTCCACTGATGGGGATAGGGGTTTGCTGATGCCTGGCCTCGGCTCTCAGACAGGGCCGGCCGGGAGCTAGCCCCACGCCCGCGTCCTGTGCGAGAAGCCGGGAACAGAGTCCTCAACCTAACCCGGTCTTCCGCCGCCACCTCCCCCTGTCCTCGGATTACCCCCCCCCCTTCGGCCTTCCCCTTGCCAGCCCTCGGTTCCCAGATTTGGGACCCCCCCCCCAAAATCCCCTCGCCAAGCCCCCTCCCCCCACGCACACACTTCCCGTTTATTTTCAGCCAGTGAAAGCGATCACAACAGGAGAGAAGGGACCTTGCAAGTAAGTCTGCCAGCCCGCCCCCACTCTTAGGTGAAATCGGGGTGCAGGGAGAGGTGCCCGGGCACAGACACACGCTGAATTAGCAGCTGCCCCTGCGCACTGTTAGGAAGGGATTGGCACACTACCGAACCACAGATAAACTCGGCAGCATTGGCAATTCATGGGTGATTTATTCGGATTCAGGCGCTTTAGCAAATATGATCATCCAATCTCAGCCTGAATGGACCGCGAGCTCTGTACCAGGCCTGGGGGACGCAGGAGGGAGAGAGGTGACAGCCTTTACTTTAAAAATGATTTAAAATAATCTATTTTCGTTCAGGCAAATCGTTCTTTTGAATGAAAATAAGGCGATTTCAGCTCAGGTATTTTTACTCCCAAAGTATCAAGCTGCAAACAGCAGACGGGAACAAACATCTCACGGGGTTTTGTTTACTAGAAATAAACGCTCCCCTACCCCCGTTTGCAGAAGTAACCAGGACGGCGGTTGTGGGAGAATGTTTCCATAGATCCGAAGAAGCTGGGGGGAAAAAAATCACAGCTCATCTAGCAGCTCCCCACAAAACGCGATTGCAAAATCCCCCGGCGAAAGCGTTGGGGGAGAGCCCGAGTTCATTGCAATGGCCGGGCTGCTAATGCGATCGTATTAATGCCGGCGTTAATGCAGTCTTATTAATTAATACCAACCTTTTTAATTATTTCCTCGCTGCAATGAGCAAGGCAGCGTTGGGGCGGGGGGGGGGGGCAAGGGCTGTTTGTTTTAGGCAGGTGATAAAATCGCAGTTAACGAGCTGATAATTCGTTCATGTTTGTTTTAAAAGACAAATTGTAAAGATTAATCAGGCTGCTTGATTTATGGAGCGACAGACCCCAAAACTGCCCGGGAAACTCTCTCTGAAGCCCCCGTGTCAGATTGCAGCCTGCTCCTGCCACTTCCCTGCAGCCAGGGGAGCTCGCTGCTTCCTCTGCAGATCTTGCCTGCAACATGGACACCACGGCCAGGAGAGGGAGGGGAGAAAAGCCCAACGCGTCCACAGGGCATGGGGGAGATACTGGGGACGAGGGAAATCAACTGCAGCGTCCTCCTCAAAAATGAACGTACAAAATCCAAACGGAATGCCCTGTCCGCCCGCTCCTGCCGCCGCCTCTCTCCTGGGCTGCCTTTCAGCACTAAAAGAAATTCTTCCCTGTCTTCCTTTGCCACCATAGCCAGGATTTCAGGGATATTTTTGAAGCTGTATTCCTGTCCCGGCTTGGTGGGAAACCTCTCCTTCCTATCCTACTGTCTTCCTGCAAAGGCAATGTCTCTGATCGGGCGGTTATTATTAATGAGAATTAGCAATAGTGTGTCCATGTATTATTAATGATAATTATAGCTTCCCAGGAACCTTAGGGCCAACTGCTCTTATGCTCTACTTTCCCCTGCCTTGGATGATGGCTCTTTCTAGATCTTCTTTTCAAACTCATGGCAATGCACAGCGTGTAACATCTTTCTCCTTGTCCACGTGGAATAAACGAGTTACTAGGAGGTTCAATTCCTTCCAGCGAAATGGCTAGCCCCGGCGTGGAACTCCTGCCTATGTTACCGATCCCCAGCCACTGATATTTACCAGAGTGCAGGGTGGGTGGGAATTGGTACTGAACAGATCGCTATGAATTCCTCTCCAAATGGGTTTTGAGAACTCCAAGTTCAGGGATCTCCGCGCCTCTGATTTACCCACTGTTTGTGCAGAGCGTGGCAGTTCAGTGCTTCGGTCTTGTCTGTTAAGATGGGATTGTTATTAAATGCCCCGCTGCAGCAACGCCGTGGGGCAAAGGGGAAAGGCTGTGTGCTTGGGACGTTTATTTAATTAATTCACTCATCGGAACATAAACTAACCCGCACAAGGACCTTCGGCGCAGAAGCTTAACTAATTTTCTGGAGCTGAGATTCAGCCTGTTTCACACGGCTGGTTAAACAACTATTCTGTCAATTTTATTAAAGTCCTCTCTGGAGAGCATCTGTCTGAATGGGCAGTGAGCTGCAGGATCGCAGCCAGCCGGCTCCAGTCCCGGCATTCACTCTGTGGCCCGTTGCACTCTCCACCGTTCCATGTCTATCCCATCTCCTCTTCCAATAGATTGCTAGATGTATTGGCAGTTATGTGCAAAAATAAGGCACGCCAAATGCTTTACAAATAGCCCTCCTTCTTTGCACATGCAATAGTCTGCAGGGGGTGGCGATTGATAAAAAGAAAAATAATTGTATCCGAATGAACCGCACCTATCAAACCACACATTATTTTCAAGTGTGTCTGTATAGTCTACACGCTGATAATCAGCTATCTAGGTAGGTAAGTAGATTGATAGATTAGATTAGATAGAATTCGTGCATATCTTATACGGATTTATCTAGAAAACTAGTAAAACATTAAAGTCTCTTACGAGTTATAAAGTTTTCTTCTCAGTTGAGGGACTGGCTGACTCCCTCGCAGGACTTTTTACTTCTTTTTATACAATAGTTTTGTTAACCTACATTTTTTGTTGCTGTAAATTTTTAAAGGGAAGATCATCCAGATCTGAAAGCACAGCTGATTATTTTAATTTGATTGACAAGTGATGTCATCCCGTTAAGTGGGGGAAGGAAACATGTTTTAGCAACAGTTAGTGGGACCATTTGATGTAGCAAGACACCTGTGTCTACGATCAATGCGCTCATATGTTCGAAAACAGAAAACATAGGTGCCCAGCCCTACACGCAGACTGATTATTTACATGCCCCCAGTATTTGCCCGTTTTATGTGACGAGATTTGAATTTAAGAGACCTTATGTCAGACTCTAAAAGCAACACGAAGTGGGCAAAGGTTCAAAAAGGAAATAACCAAATCCCCATGCTCTGCTGTAACAGAATCTGGACCCTGGTGAAAGAAAGCGTTGGCTGAGTTAATCGTTTGATAATTCTCTGGCATCCCCCTGCAGATGGGGAGCGGTTTGGTACCGGGGCACGTTCTGCCAGCCGTTTGTGAGTTTGCAGTTTTGGACTTTTCCTGTCATTTAGCGTGTTAATGAGGCGAGGAGGGAGCCGGCCGCCTCCTACCTCCTTTTACGCCTTTGCTATCGCTATTTCAGCAGATAATAACAATTATTGCAATGTAAAAGCGCTTCCCGGGAAAGGTTTCCCAGACGCCGCAAAGTCAATAGAAGAAAAATATCTCCACAACTCCGGCTTGCTCTCCTTCCCCCAGGCAACAGGGCTGCCTTCTCTTCGCCCCGATCCTCTGCCCCGGGGGGAAGTGGTAGGTACAGTTGCCTACAAATGAGTTGTACTAGAACCGACAACAGCACCGACTAACTACAGTGTCACACACCGTCCGAGCCACGCGATCTCAGACGCATTGTTCGAACTGCAGCCGCATCTACTTTCCTCTTTGTTTCAACTTCACTCATCCTGGCTGCAAACCCCAGGGGCAGCCTAAGTTTTTCCTCCCTTTGTAGCCCTGTTCTTCTCGTCTTTTCCTATGGGCCACTAATTGGTGCAGCCATCAAAATGGGAGGAAGGAGAAGGGCGAGCGAGAGGCGCACTTTATTAACCCCTAAAGCGCCTGAGACTAGAGGGGCCGCACAAGGCACCAGCCCTGTTGCCGGACACACAGGCCCGGTCCGAGCAGACCGTAGGAGCGCTGCGAGGTACTCACTGCTGAGCGGGCGGCTGGTGGGTGTCCCGCGACGACTGTCCCCTGCTGCTGCAGCAGGAGCCAGCTCCGCGTTGCCAGGCTGGGGTGCAGGGTGGGACGGGTCTGTGGGCGGGGAGGGGAGGACGGGGCAGGCAGAGGAAGCCGGAGGGGTGGGGGGGAGCAGGCCGGTGGGGGTAGCGCGCAGCCACCTCGCTGCTGCAACTCCCCGTCTTGCCGCGCCCGGGCTAAGCCAGGTACAGAAATAGAAACACGTAGGAGTGGCGTCAGAGGGACACACACCCGCTTCCGGGTGAGCCCTCGAGCCAGGCGGCTGCAGGTACCGAGCTGGGAGCCCTTCCCCCGGGGAGGCGGCCCGCCAGCACACGCCGCCCGACGGGCCGAAACTCCCGACTTCTCTGCTTCCAGCCCCGAGGTGCCTGGCCTGCGCTGCAGGGCTGGGGGCCTGTCAGAGAGCAGCTGCGGCGGGGAGTCTGGCGGGCACCAGCCGCTTTCCAGACTTCCCCAAGGGCTCCTGCTCCCCCCTTTCTCGCCCCCAGTCCGAGCGCGCGGCTAGACCACTGGGATGCACGAGATGGCACCGCCGCCTCTTCCCCGCCAGCCACTTTGGGGAGCAAACCCCACGCGCCTTTTCCCTCCTGGGGCAGCCTGGTCTAGCTCTCCAGCCTCGGCCGTTCAGAGCGGCTTTTGCCCATTGCCCCGTGGGAGTTTGCGCTCCCCACTGGGTGACCCCTTCGTGGCTCCTGTTTTCTTTCCCTCCTGACTTTTGTCCTTGTTTGGACCCTGGCCATTTGTACCTACGGGTTGTTCCCCTACAATGAGTTTGCAGTTTGTCCGCCGGGATAAAATTCCCCAGCCCGGGAGCTCTGGCCTGGCTTTTCTTCTCGCCTCACTGGCTCCCCCAGTCACTCAGTTCCCTCACTGGCTCGCCTCACCCCGGGCGCTGGCACAGAAATCTGCAGGCATCCCTTGACTTGGGCCACATCTGTGAATTTCTGATCCAGCGCAGTCTGTTAGCCCAGCCCTGGCCGCGCCTGGCAGCCACAAACCCAAGCACCACCGCACGGCTTTGTAAATGGCCAAACCTGCTCAAAACACTGCAATGGCAGCCACAGCGAGGACAGCGCTCCCACTAATTGATACGTGCAATTAATACTCCCCCCCCCCCATTACAATCGTCATGGTTGGTTTCGGAGCCTGCTACAGAAGGGCGCTTTGGTAGACTCTCTGTTCTATGGGAACATTTTTCAGGCTCTCCTGCCAAAAATTTCGTTGCAGACTTCGAGTTTCTGGAAGCGTGTATCGACGTCCATTCGGATGCCAGCTATTTGGGGCTCAATCCTGCAAGGTTTTTGTTTGTTTGTTTGCTTGTTTTTCACTCAGGTAACAACACTCCTAAGGGAGCAATCGCCCGACTTAAGGCTGCAAGATCGGGCCTTGGAGGAGAAAGAGCCGGTGTCAGTTCCATAGGCAGATATTTAGTTTTAAGCACAATGATCTGTCTGCGGCGCCTGGTTCGTTCTCTCCCTTTGTAATGCCAGGGAGCGTGTGCATAGAAAGATAGGTGCATAGTCCCGGTAACCACTCTCTGGTTTGTTTGTTTGTTTATTTATTTGGCTAGCTGCTTTACTTTGTGATGAGTGCGCACACCTCCAAAAGACCTGCGAGTTTCTTTGTGCAGGGCCAAATTTGAGTTAAAACAGTGAATACAGATGTGCCCTGGCTCCCGCTTCTTGCTCCAGCCAAATAAGCCAACCCTGCTGCAGCAAATCCTGCACCCGAACTATTCTTATTGAAATCGCCTCAACGCCCTTCAGCCTCCAGTGTGGATTTCCCCCCAGTCTCTGCACCCCACAGCAAAGGAGGGGGATAATAAGCAAAAGGAGGGGGAGCTGCCTTGGGGACAAAACGCATTGGAGGCGATTGAAGCCTCTACTTGGGTCATTTTAAATCATGCAAAGCTGTGTACATCTGCTGCACGAGACTGGGACTGCAAAGGCTCCCTGGCTAAGCAGGTGCAAATGGAGCAGAACCCAGGGCCGACGGGGATGCGGGGCTTTCCAGGGGAGAACAAACCCTCTCATCGTGTTAATAATAAATCTCACAACAATGAGAAAGAGCCGGGCGGGGCGGGGGGAGGGCGAGGGAGAGGAGGGTCAATTGAACATTTCATCCCCAAGTGTCTCCCTTAGGGGAAAAGAAATAGACGTTCCGAAGTGGAGAATTTTTTTTAAAATATATATATAAAATCATCAAGACACACACTTAATCCTGGGAGATTCGCTGCTATTAATTCACGGCGGTTTGGTTTGATTTGTTTATTGGCCCGTCGCAATAATCCGTGTGCTTCCCTCTTTGCGAAAGGAATAGTTTGGCAGGATGATGTGGCGTTTCAAACGCTCCCATCCTTTAGCGGTAATAGGGCCAGTCTATTAGAAGAGAAAGTATCTGGGAATTCTAAAGTGACTGCGAGTTTAAGAATGAACAAACACTGTTCATTAGAAATCAGTTTCAGACCGAGATCCATCGAATATATAAATACACCAGCCAAGGAGTTTGCATCTGTGACCTCTTCTTTTATACCTGAGTTGCGAGATCATTTTGGGGACACCAGGTTTACAATATAAACTGAAAACTACCACCCCTTTCCCAATTTCTAACCCTCGTGGTTTGTTTTAATCTCTGAGCATGCCATTCGCGAGGGGTAAAATGTTTTTCAAACCCGCTAAAAAACCATTATTTCCAGTCTCAATTAGAACAAGATGATTTCATAAGCGTTTACTCTTCCGCGCTCTGTCTCTAGATTTTCTCTGAAGCATCGCTTCAAGTGGTCCGTAGTTTATTACATTTTGGGAAGGATGGCTTTACCTGTTTTGCAGCTAGTTCAAATAAGACACCAGCTGAGTTATAAAGCAACCGTGCCACGCGAACGATTTTTTTCCATCAGATATGTAGGAGCGGATCTGCACATTTTCAGCAATAACATATCCCGTGATTTGTTCTGGAAGAGGAAAAACTACCCCAAGAAATACCCTAAATCATCTGCACAGACAAGATGGGTTTATTTAAAACACGGAGCGATCGTTCTTTATTTGACACTCCAAAGCTGTTCTCTGTCACTGGGCATTAGCGACTCTTTAGACAGAAGGGTCCCTATGGAGTGGCTGGGGAACAGCATCCAAAATATTTTGCATTTCCACCCAGGGACAATAGTGCAGGGGTGGCGGTTTAGGGGAGAATGTGTAGAAACAGGACTCCCCGTCCCCTTGCTAAGAACGCCAGGCTGTGAGGACAATCTCTCCCCTGTCCAAGTGCATTGTCTCCACGGGAGCACCGCTGTTTACACTCCCTCCAGGTCACCACTGCCCGGGTGAGGAAGAGTTCCAGCAGCCTCCCCACAGCCACAACTGGCTGTTTAAACTGGGCTTTTCCGCCCGCTGCAGCGAGGAAAGGCTTCGCCTCTACAGCCCGAAGGAAGCCGAGCCCCCTATTTCATCCCCACCCCGCTTCCCAGGGCACTTTGTCACGAGTTCAATATTTGTAATCGCCTTACCTTTGGCCAGCAGCGACTTTCCTTCTCTAGCTCCTTCTGCCTTCCGCTGGGTTCTTTGCTGGGGGGACTGAGGGTCTTTTTCTCTCTTCCCAGGCTCTTGGACAGCGGCGCAAGCACATCTGGAGCCGCTCACAGTGGCCACCCTTTCGCCTCTGCCTCGCTCGCCTTCATGTATTTGAATAAAGAGGAACGAAAGAGGCTAACTGGCTGGTGAATGCATAAGCAGGCCGGCAGAGGGGTTGCCAGGGGTAGGCTGTTTAAAACTGGCAGCAATTTTCGAGTTGGGCTCCCCCTCCCTTCTCTCCCCTTCTTCCTCTCACTCTCCTGCATTCACGGATGGCACAGCGAGCCAGTGTGTATTTATGTACATAATAAGGCAGCTCGTCCCCTCAACTTCATTTGCATCATTACAATATCTGTACAAGCACATCGCATTGTCTGCTGCTTGCACCTTTTGTTGCCTTCGCTGTCACCGGCTACGCGACTTGACTTTCATATTTTTTAAATGAATTGATATTATACCAACAACACACACAGACACACAAAGACACTACAGTCTCCTAAGAAATATGGGATTCAGATTTAAGGTCTATATAGCCGCAGCCTCTCTTTATTTGGTCTTTTATTTTCTGTTGCTTTCAAGAACGAGGAAGAGTGTGTATTATTTCCCCTCCCGAGTGAGGGGAGTAAATCTTGACTGTAACACGCTGGCCTTTTGTCACGGTTTTCATTTTTCTGTCCCTAATTTTAATCGGCCGGACTATGCACCTGCATGTAATATCAGCTCTGTGTGTGGGGAGGGGAACGGGGGAGGAATAAACTCGCAGATCCCAACCAGCGAGTCGTTGTGAGGAAAGAAAGAAATGTTCAAATGCTAGTATCCCAGACCATTAGGCAAGTCAGCTAGAACTAATGTGTTTGAAAATGTTCGCAAGCAAAGGCGCTCTAGACTCAACACAAGGCTGGAAATCTTCACCTGCTCTTTATTTTCTTATTGGTTTCTAGGGAGTTTCACCTGGTCCCCCCCTCACTGCCATTACCCTACATATTGCAGCCAGCAAAATACATTACATAGCAAGGGCTGAGATTCTAAACGTGTATATATCCCCGCTCCAAGCAAAGGGCAGGCATAGCGAGAAAATATTGCCTTCCGATTAGAAAAGGATGGGGCACAATACCAACACTTCAAATGCTTGAAATTCCTTTTGGAGGCAACAAGAGAACCCCACTCTCCCAATGTAAATAATCGCACCAATGTAAAAAAATCTGGGGGAAGGGAGAGGAGAAATGAGTTTCAAGAAGGAAACAGGAAAGTTTCATAGGAAGAGAATTATCATAATGGAGGTAAAAAAATATGTGAGCGACAACAACTAAAAATCCTATTTTGCTGGCATTTTCTGTCTGTGTTTGTGATATGGTTCGGGGGTGGGGAAGGTCCTTGATATGCTACCGATAATTCTTATCTGTCCCAAGCAGCCCATTGCCAAAGTAACTGTTTTAATTACTCGCCTGGATCACCCTTCGTCCTAAGAGATGAGATACAGAACGAGATTTATTCTGGGTAAAAAACAAAAGTTGTGCTATTTTTTTTAAAAAATGCTCATATTTGAAAGGAGAAAGCAAGGCGCTATTGCAAATCCAGGTATTCGATTTTTTTTAATCCCCTAAATTGAAAGGTTCTGGGTAATTCAAACGAATAGCAGCCGTGGGCTTCTTACGCGTGCATTTTAATATAGACGGGGACTTTAACCCAGGGACTCTGTGTGTGTGTTTTGTGGTTTTGTTTTAATTTTGTAGAAAACTCAGAGTTTCGGCTAAATTACTATTCTTTGACAACTGCATTGCAGGCTATAGGAAAGTAACCCCCAAGCTCCACAGTGGCTCAATACAGGTTTTTAAAATTTATTTTGCTGAACGCTGATTATAGGCTAATGATGGGGTTTTTTTTAATGCCTGCACGATTTAGATTTCGCACTAAAGATGTCATTTTAAAGTCTGAGGGTAAAGGAAAAAAACAGTTTTCTTCCACTGTAACAACCATATTCTGCATATTGAAAACTATGATAGACAGTGAATAGGTTTAACAAATACCCCAACCTTTTCAATATTGATTTAACAAAAAAGAGAGGGAGAGAATTTAAAAGAAGTAGCAGCAGCAGCGACGAGAATATAGGCTCAGCAACTCCAGAGGTTCTCCTCCTTATTATTACTATCCAGGGGTAATTTTTCATCTCTGCTAGCTAATCTTTGTTCCTTGTGAAGATAATGAATAGCCCAATCCTTATCTCCTGGGCTCCTGGAGGCTGCTGGAGAATGGGGTTGAACAGGGTTGAAAATTGGTTCCAAAGTGCTGCTGAATAAATGGTGTTCCTTATCTCTCGCTTCCAGATTATCAGGACCCTTTCAAAACTCACACAACAAATACAGCCACCGCATCTAATGCATCATTTACCAGAGCAGATCTCCGCGTTTGATCGGCAGATAGGCAAAAGCTATGTATTCCTTGCTTTACTTAGCATGCATGCATGCTTGTGTGTGTGCCCTGCATGCGTGTGCACAACCAGCGGTTGTATAGAAACACACACAAAGTGTGTGAGTGTATGTAAGTGTAAGGGATGGGCTATCCGTGATGCTGGTATCTTTAACAGCTCGTATTTTGTTAGCACTCCCCCTTTTACTCACTGCTCTATCCGTTGTGAAATAAAGTGCGCTCCGAGCTTTCTTGACACTAGTGAGAAAAAATGGCACAAGAGTGTTTGGGGGCGAGGGGAGACACAACGTTGTGACGACTCCTCTGGAGTTGCTTGGAGCATTTAGGAGCTGAAAGAACTATGCACCTCCTGGCGCACCCGGACATACACCGTTCCCCCCCCCCCCCCCCCAGCCAAGGGCTAAGCCTAGGGGGGAGAGATCGCTCCACTGCTAGCTAGTCACAGGTGGGGAGAGGGGTGTGTTCCGGTAGGAAACCAAGTGTGACCTGGTCCCCCTTTCAGTGACCGGCCGCACTCAGCCTCTAGGGGCTACCTCCAGCGCGGACATGCGGGGGGGGGGGGTGTTTGAAATCATCAGCTTTGGTCGCTTTCCTTCCTCCTGCTCCCAGAGAGCCCCACTCTGGCTCGGGGAGGGGAGGGGGTCAATGCGCTGCCCCAGGCGTGCTGTTGAGCCAGGACTGCTCGGCACCAAACTGCCCCTGCTAGGAGCTGAGATTCCCCTTTGCTTTCCCGGCTTCTCCTGCCTTCCGAGGCGCTGCCAGCAGCAGCGGCCAGCGAGCTGCGGGATTAATCCCTGGCAGAGCCCAGCGCACCGGCTCCGGGTTAGGGCGCCAAGCGGCGGAGGAGCAGGTTGCGGCCGCCAGGCCATTTAGCTGCGAGTGCCCGGTAAATAATTCCCAGCCGGCCCCTCTGCTAAGAGCAGTGGCTCCTGAGGGGGGGAGGGGAGCTGTCCTGCCCTGTCCGGTCTCGCGGCGATTAGCTCCGGATTAGCCGCTTGCAGACGGATTCGGATCGGAGCGGCCCCGCGCTGGGTTTTGCCGGGGGCCGCGGGCTGCTGGGGCAGAAGCACCCGGCTGACCCCGGGGCACGAGCCGTGGGAAGCCCTGCCTGACTCCCTCCTCTTCCCGGGGGGCTGGCGCGGCCCGGGAGAGGCGACTCGGGACACGTGTGAACGGTGGGGAGATAGGGCCGGGCTGCGGGGTGTGTTTTCCCCTTGGCGTTGCAATCGGCGCTGGAGGCCAGACGGGCGCCGGGGCTCATTGAGGGCCTGGTTCCAATGTGCCGGGCTTCCCCGCCGGGGTGTGTCACACATGGCCTTCAGATAGCTGGCTCTCGAGGGGCGCCTGGAGCAGGGGTCTTACCACCCAGGAGATGGGTCTTGCCCCGGGTACAGAACCTTTGTAACTTCTCTTTCCTCTAGCCCCAGACATGGGCACGCTCAGCTGGAGCTTTTGCAAACATCTGCCTAAGGAAAATGCCTCCCCTGGGACTTGATTCCCTAGCCAGGTGCCCATGGAAGGGCCGCCCCTGGCCTTAAAGCCGGTGCAGAGCAGGAAGAGTTTGCTTGTGTCTGGAAGGAAACCATCCCTCCCCTAGGAGAGAAACATTCTCCCTCTCTTGCTGCACTCTCAGCCATCAATACTTCCTATCTTGTTTGCTGATTATTACTGTGATTTGCTGCCTGTAGAACTGTAACATTTCTGCAGTTCTGGCTGCTAAGTATTTCTAAAGCTGAAGTCTTAACCCAGCACAGACACATGGCTAATGTACAGTAAGATTCGCCTTGGCAGCTCTGTGCTGAAGTGAGTTAGGACAGACACACATCAGCTCCTACTCCCACTTGGGTTCTATGCCAATTAAAGAAAAAAGAGGAGAGGTGTGCAATATTTTCATGTTGAATAGGTGGACTCCATTCCTGTATTCCTTTGCTTTCGCTCAAAGGAGGAAGGAAAACTTCAGTGCAAACTTGGCGGGAAATAGCAATGGCTCAGAAAAACCAGCCCAACCGCTTCTGCCCCATTAAAGAGTTTTTGCAAACATCCAACTTGTACTAATTTTTTTTACAGCTACATTCACTGTTGTTCCCTACAAAAAATGGACCGGTGTTAGTTTATTAATAACCTAAACATTACGTATTAAAGACCTATGAGTGACACAGGATGACAAAAAGCTGTATTTTTCCAATATACACAAGCACACATTTAATAACCTTCTATTGCATCTCAGCTAGGCCTTCTCTCTGATGGTTCCCATGGCAACCGAGATAAAAAAGCAGCCATTTTCCATATCTCTATGAAAGTCTATTATATTGCAGGATTAGTTCATCTTCTGCTAAGGTCAAACACAAAGTCATACAACCTGAAATATTTAGAATCCATGTACATTCATTTTTTATATGCCCTTTCATTTTCCACAAAAGAGTGGGCTCCTCTGAGATTTTATTCCCCAGAAAATGCAAAGCAAAGCAATAAAAAACATGATTAGCCGCTGATGAAAAGTTCTTTTTTCTTTCTTTTTTTTAAAACTATTGTTACATAGATAGTGTATTACCCATTTATCTCTATCAACAGCAATGATTTCTAGTGATATTGAACATCTAATTGGGCTGTGTGATTTGCAGGCGGAGGGCACCACCTTCTGGCCAGCATTGGAGAAGCAATTGACTTTCCTAAGCAAAAGCTCTTGGTGCGAAAGAATGCAAGTTAAGCATGAGAAGGGGAGCCCATTTCATAGCCAGCTAGGCTAGAAAGCTGCTCTTTTCTGCTACAGCATCGTTTGCCAATGTTCCTGCTTTTTCAAAAAGCCAAAAGACCAGTTCATGGATTGTAAAGGTAAGGCCCACTTCTGGTGGCTAGGATTATTTCGCCTTTTAAAATGACTTACGCTCAGCTTCAGTCAGGCTAGCCTGGCACTGTATTATTATTACTGATAATTATTTTATTTATTGGACTAGCTAGTGGATCTGACCAATGTAAAATAAAGATTCTTCTTTATCTTGCATAAAATGTGGATGTGTCCTGTCACTTCTTTTTGGTTGATCCATTTCATGGTAACTCTGGATTCTAGGAAGGCCATGAGCAACAGATCTGGCTAGTACTTCACTCATTCTGTTGTGGAAAAGCAAAAGCTGGGCTTAATTATTAGCTAAACTAGGAAGAGATTAGACCAGCCTTCTTAGGGGATAAACCATCAACCTACTGCTGCCCTTCATAATCATAGTAATAGACATGCACAATTTCACAAGAGTAGAGACTTTAAGCATGTAGGAATGGCCATAGTGGGTCAGACCAAAGGTTGATCTCACTAGTATCTTGTCTTCCAACAGTAACTGATGCCAGATACTTCAGAGGATATGAACAGAACAGGAGATTTTATTGAAATATCATCCATCCCCTGTTGTCCAGTCCCAATGTCTGGCAGTCAGAGGTTTACGGATACTCTGAGCATGGGGCTGAATTCCTGACCATGGAAGGACCTATCCTCCATGAGCTTATCTGATTACTTTTCAAACTTACTTATACTTTTGGTCTTCACAACATCCCCTGGCAAGGAGTTCCATGGGTTGACAGCATTGTGTGAAGAAGTACTTCCTTATATTTGTTTTAAACTGGCTTTCTATCAATTTTATTGGGTGAGCCTTTGTTTGTGTGCTATGTGAAAGGGTAGCTAACACTTCCTTATCCGCTATCTCCACACAATTATTCATTTTATAGACCTCTGTCAAATTTCCCATCCCTTTTCCAAACTGAATATTTTAATATAATCATTTTAATATCTCCTTACGTGGAAGCTCTTCCATACCCCAATCATTTTTGTGTATTTTTCTGTACTCTTCCCAATTCTAATGTATCTTTTTGGCGATGGTGCCACCAGAACTACATGCCAAATTCAAGATGTGGACACACCATGGTTTTATATAATGGCATTCTGATGTTTTCTGTCTTATTACCTATCCCTTTCTAATGGTTACAAACATTCTTTTAGCTTTTTCTACAGCCATCTCTACAGTGTTGTATATAACTGTTAATATGTGTTAGTAAAGAGCCTTAAGAACTATGGCCCCGGTTCATTCAGCAAAGCATTTAAGCATATGCTTAACTTTAAGTTTGTGTTGAAATCTCATTGAAGTCAACTAGATTAATATATGTAGCTAGAGTTAATCATGGGTTTAAGTCCTTGGGTGTATTAAGGCCTAATTATCTCAATGAACTCTCTATAACTTACTATTGACTAGGATATTTTTCAGAGGGTCTCTGATCACTAAACAGAGAAGACCCACACATGGTAATGGCACAAATTACATAAATGTTTCTTTTTATTTCACAAAGATGATTTCTCTACAGCTTCTCATAAGATGCTAAAGATTATCTTCACATTTCCCATGCTTATTGCTCACTATGCATTTACCTTCGCGACAATTGCTATGTACATTCTATGTATTTATTCATGTGGTTGTTTTGTTGTGAAGACTACAGGTTTCTTAAACCCATGCCTTATATCACCACCACCATTTTCCAAGCTGACAGATTTGGATCTCTTCAACTAAACCGTCCCAGCATGGCATAAAGAAGTAAAACAAAGTCACTTGTTATAAAGCAGAAGCGGGGGAGGGAGAGAGACCTAACTCAACTGGGGTTTGGTGATACCTGGAAAGGCCATAAAACAAAACCTGGGCAGGCTTTCGACAGTTTGAATGGTGGCAAATATGTTATCTCTGTAATATGAAGAACTACAGCTCTTCCCTCCTCCAAGGTCAGTGCTGGCAACCTGGGAGAGAGGGGAGGAGTGTGTGTGCACATGCAGATGTGCACTCGTGATGTACAAAAAGCCTGTTTGTCATCCAGACACATCATATTTTTTGCACTTCGATGGGCTGTTCTTGAGATTATTCGGGAATATTTAATTTTGGGAATATCAGTGGGGGAAAACAGGGGAGTGAAGGCAGCAGTAGCAACAGCAGCTGGAGAACTGTCAGAGAGAAGTAAGAATTATTTTTCTGTTTTCTTTGTTCCCTCACACATTCCCCAGCCACCTTATTATGAGTGTCTGTGCACTTCAGGAGAGAGCGGTGATATTAGTGACACTGGGCAGCAGGCAGCCCTGGATAGGTTGTGCAGAGCAGCAGCAATAACAGAAGGTGGAAAGGACTAGGAAGTGGGCAGCAGCATATGGGAGGCCAGGCAGTAGATTTTCAGCACACCAGCCTAATAGTTTACAATATCTCTGCTAGACTTGGTCTGTGCTTTTGTGCTCTGAGTATGTCACTTACCTCCTGACATGAAATCCTTAGATCTCTCTAACCTGAAATGGAATAATAGTTGTCTGTATGGGCCTTCGAGACCAGAGTCAGGGCTTGTTTACAACTAACTGCCTTAGTTGCTAGTGCTTGTGGTTGCAGAGAAAAGCTGAAGAATTTGCACCCCGAAGGCTCCGAGAGAGAGAGAGACAAACAAAATGAACACCATATTTACTATTTTAAAAAATTCTCATGGGATTATTTAGCCACTGCCATGATTTTTGGGGTCAGCGTGTGATTTTTGAATCGTAGAGTTAAAAGCTATAGTAAGCTGTAGAAAGGAGTCTTAAAAATACAGGCATAATCAGGCCTTCAAGGAACGGGAAAACTACAAGCAACACTGCAACTACCAAGCGTAAAACTGATACTGCTAAGATTATAATGGTTTGGGAATAAATTTCTTTCCTTGTGACTTACTTATGTTTCACGCTCATGTGGGAAAGTACCACAGAGCTTGTGACTGGAACTGTGGAAGTCCAGAAGAATAGTGGTAACAACAATAATTATGAAATTTTTTAAAAAACAATGAATGGTTCTGTGGCACCTTAGAGACTAACAAAAAATGTAGATAGTATCATGAGCTTTTGAGGGCACAACTCCTTCTTCAGATGAATGGAGCAAAGGGTCCAGAGGTACAAATAAATAGCAGAAAAAAAGGGGAGACAGAGAGAGAAAGGGAGAAAAAAAAGTATCAATTAAAGTGTTCATGCTAAATGAGGCTAACAGAGTGGGCTGTAAAGTGCCTGATACTTAGCTTTTGATTTCACTAGGGTGTTGAATGACATCCAAAGCTATGTATCAGACACTTACAGCCTACTCTCTCTGCTTTTTCTTGCAAATTATTTGTACCCTTGGACCCCTTGCTCCATTCATCTGAAGAAGTGGGTTGTGCCCATGAAAGCTTATGATACCATCTATATTTTTTGTGAGTCTCTAAGGTGCTGCAGGATCATTCGTTGTGTTTTAAGTTTTTTCAGTTACAAGCTAACACGGCTACCCCTCTGAGACTTTTAAACAATAACTATGGAATACTTTGAGGATCAGAGCTCCTCTCTTGTTAAAGTTCAGCCTGTCATTGGAGCCTGGGTGTTAAAGCATATGTTACTATTTATTTGATTACTAACGCTGATACAGTGCCTATCACCATAGTATCTGAGTGCACTAGGTAAAGCTTAGGGTGGCAGAGCTTTATAGCGAGCTTGTATCCTGAGGCCTCCCTGCACCATGACATGATCGGAAAGGATAGAAGTGATGAGGATGCTGACAATGGGTGGATCTTAATGGCAACTGAGCTGACACTCAGAAGAAAGCCAGGACCAATAGGTAAGTCTTACAGTATTTTCTCATTGTAATTAATCTTGGGCTTAGGCAAACTCCTAGTCAACAGCTGCCTAAGGCAAGTTCTGCTCCAGCCCTGTTTGTGATGCACTCTACTCTTGGCTTCACTTCCTGATCCTCCCTGAAACCTTGGACTCTGACTATCCAGCTTCAAACATAGCCTTTACCACACTGACTTCGCTTGTCCCTGGACTCTGACCACCTGCCTTCAACCTCTGGCTTGCACCTGGACTCCAGCTGTGGTACTGAGTCTGGAGTGTCTATGGATTCTAATCTCAGTTCTGACCCCAGGCTATCCCCAAATTCCAGTGCTGCCTTTGGGACAGTCTCAACCCTAAGTCAGGTGTAGACCTATGCTCTGACCACTAGGAATGACTACCATGAGATAGCACTTGACACATGACCGCCCGCTCCCCACCCCCCGCTGCAAGCCTTTCAGCTGAGATGCTTGGTTCTGCAAGGGAGAGAGCGACACCTCTGAAAGAACAGCAAATTGCTTGCTATGCAGCATGACTCAGGCCTTCCAAGAGGCATTTTGCCTGCTACTGGGCGTGGGAGGGCATGGCTCCATGCAGTGCTTGATGCAGCATGACGGCTAAATGCCATTGGTTAGTCCTCAATTGCTGCTCTGCCTCTCTCAGTGGCATCTAACTGATAGTTCCCAGGAAGAGGCCCGGAAAGGATGGCAGAATAGGATGAAAAGAGTAAATCTCACTATTAAAAATCCTCAGAAAACAAAATCTCTGTGAGATGAGGGCCACAGAATCAGGTCCGTCAGTTCCACTTGGATGAGTCAGCTTCTCATCCAAGTGCTAGTTATTCATATGTAGTATACCTGAGATGCTCAACATCTTTCTGTAACTCAACTGTGTGTCTGAAAACTCTCTGTCTTACAATAACAATAGATATTTAACCCAAGAATTCTACCATGGGGTTCTGGGGATTTGAGCTTCAGTCTCAGATTTATGATGTCACAGTAGTCCTACAATGGAAAGGTCTAGTATTAGAATAGTAGATAAACCACCATTTAAGATAAAGGAAGGCATTAAGTAATCATGACTTTTATTTGGTTGTGATCAAATATTGAATCAGTTTAGCACCTGAGATGTCTCTCCTGCTGGGGTGTGGGAAAATTATCCTGCCTTGGAAGAGGGGTGAATTTAATTGACAAGGCCTCTTTTTTGCAACCTCTGTGAATTTGATAGGCAGACATTGAGTTGGGAATGGTAGCATTTGTAGCCAACATGAAGACAGAAAGGAAGCTAAGGGGTGCTGTAAGATAATGCACTTGCCTCTCCATTTTGAGAACTTGGTTTGTCTGTAGATTATATCACACATTAAATCTATTTTTGGGGGTCTGACTTTTACTCCTAGTGCACATGTCCGTATCACAACCACACTAACTAGTTTGGCACAACTGAGTATGTGTTTCCCAGTCTCTGGTCAGAAGAGAGCTAGCACTGGCATAAGAAGTGGGTTTGCTGGATCAGGATGTAGGGACATCAGCAGAGCTGTGTCAGGGGCTTAGGACTGGAATGGCAAGGGAAGGGAAGGGCATGCTGATCAGGCTTGTGATGTATTAGTAGAACTATGTGGAGCAGCTGGGACAGTGCCCATCTGCCCTATGCTTGGCCAGAGAGCTATCAACCTCCCATTCCAACCCTCAGTCACTGAGTTGTAATTACATAAATGTAAAAAGACAAAGAGTGACTAATACATTGGCTAGCAATCCGTACATAAACTAGGGATTTCAATGGTCAACCAATTTACCAGTTACGGTTAACCAGTAGGGGCTGGATCAACCCCTTGCGTGCTGTGGGCAGGGGGCTGCTCTAGCCCTGTGGGGCCAGGTGCGGGCAGGGGTGTTCCAGCCCAGCTGGAGCAGCCCTTGTCCAGCGGCCCCAGGGTATGCTATGGCCCCAGGGCATTCCAGCCCAGCCAGAGCAGTCCCTGTCCGTGGCCGGGGGCCGTTCCAGCCCAGCTGGGTTGGAGCAGCCCTCTGCCTGTCCCCCCCCCCATTTAATTGGTTAACTGGTTAAACTTAACATTTAACCAGTTAACCAATTAAATGGGATTTTACATCCCTAACTTCAGCTTGGGTTGTATCTGTTTGTGTTTATACCTCTCCCACTTATTACCTACCTGCCAGCAGGAGCTGCCTTGGCTTTGTCCTGAGGAATGCCCAGTTAGCAGTGTGCTGACAGCAACCATTCAACCACTGCATAGCTGCTGAGAACGGCGTTTGTTAGCAGCCACCAGGAGCTAATGATTTCAATGACTGTCTCAAAGCGAACAAGCGGTAACTATTGACTTTGAACAAGGCGCTCTCATTGTTTGGGGGTGTTGTTTTCCCATGAGTGCACTGGGCAGCTGCCTGCAGAAATGACTTCACTTTGGTTACCATAGGGCTGGTAGGAAGCAGGTCCCCAAAGTGCTTTGATCACGTGCTTTCTAGAAGCTATGGACACAGAACTCTGAGACATCAAAGAAGTTTCTGAGCTGTCAAGTCTGGAACTTTGCCTGCCAAGAAAGGGCTAAATCACTTCTAATGCACACATTAGACTCAGCCATTCCAAAGCTAAGGCTGAAACTACTCTAGCCATTTTGGTTCAGCTCCAGGAGTGATTGCAATGGTAGGAGCTATAGTGTAGACACAAAATGCCAGCTATCGAGAGATATAACACCCTGTCAGCTCATAGTGGTCAGAGAATGTCTGGAGAACATGATGGTGGATGCCAGCACTGCCTATAGCAGCACTCCCACCATTGCTATAACCAGAGGAAATTGTGTGGGAAGCAGTTAGTGTAGAAGCAGCCTGAGATTCCAAAGTTTGAGTTAAAGAGCTGGATTCTTCTCACAGATCATTCTAGGTGAATCTGCCAGCTCACCGGTCCTCTAGTTGTGTTGAGCCCTACCTTTGCATAAAGCTGTAAATTGCCAAGAATGGGCAGAAGGTGGAATCAATTATTTTTCGTCGAGATCCAAATATCTTGTTCACGTATAGTCAAGGTTCAAACTCCAGAGAAAATAATAACAATTATGATGATAATGTACTATATATTTGAAAGAGTTTGTCTGCCTGTGAGTGAGCGAATCTGTCTGTCTGTCCAGCTGCCTGTTTGTTCAAGAATGCCTCCTAAATGGTAAGAGCTAGGAACATTAAATTTGGTATGCAGCTTTCTCTTATTGTAGCTTAAAGCAAGGTCAGGGTTTGGTTGTGCAGGGGGGAGGGGAGGGAAGCTGAAGTTCCCCTCCCCCAATTGGTACAGGGACATATAAAACCATACAGAAAAGAAACAGAATCACCAAGCAGGTGAAAGGAGCTGGCTGCCATCGCCTACCCCCATCCCAGATTGCCCAAGCCTTGAGCTTCCCACCCTCCATGCAACATTTAGGGAGGGTGTGGGGGGGCTGCAGCTTCCCCCCATTCATATGGGAACATTGCTGGCTGTTCCCCTTAGTCAGGGAGCGAGGGGAAAGTGTACAGTTTGCACCACTCCTCACTCTGGCTGGGGAGCACTGGAGCAAGATGAACCTAGACCTGCCCCAGCCAGGGGAGATGCACCCCTCTCCCACTCCTCCCTCCAGCTGTGCCCACTGGAGTGGCAGTGGCCATGGAGAGGCACTTCTCACCTGGCCCTAAGCTGCTGCAGTAACTGAGGGCTGGGGTTGTCCTCTCTCCCCAGGGCAGCTTGCATAGTGAACCCTCATCTACAGCCCCACCCCAAAGCAATAATTTAAATGAAGAAAACCAAAAATTAACTGATTTAAGGACCCAGGCAATGCCCGTAAATCTTCTAGTAAGTAAATAAAAAGATTCTGAGAACTGTTTAAAAACATCTTCTGGCCGCCTGGATTTAGCCAGCAGTCTGACTACCCTGATATAGACATTTAAAAGGGAAAATAGTGGAAGAAGGAATAAGTGGGATTGTTACAAAAAAATAGATGGTGCTTTTAAAAAATGTTCAACCAGATTTTTTCCCTATGTGTAATGGTGGAAAGAATTTTTGTTTGCTAGTGTATAAGTGAAATCCAGACCCTAGCAACAAAACCCTAAACCCAAATTCCTTTTAGTGTTATGGAAGCAAAAAAAGTAGCAAATAAAATAACTATACAGCATCTTAACACCTATCCAGTCCTCACAATAACTTACACACACACATGGCCTGATTCACTTCTCTCTTGCATTGGTGCTCATCAGGAATTAACTTTTGGTGCAGTCAACGGGCCTGATTCACCATTACCCTGTGCCTTATGGACTCACTTACTTTGGTGCAATGTGACTTTTTTGAGTTGCACTGACCAGAGAATTGGGCCTCCCGTTTAATAGCCTCTGCCAAGAAGAAGCCTAGATTGAGGTTAGGAGAGGTAATTGCAGTTCAGGATTGAAGTGCTTTGGCAGGACTGACTCTCAAGACCAGGGCTGGAATAGTAGAGCTACTGCAGGTCTGGATGAAGGTGTGTGGTGTGTGTAAGGGAGACCAGGGCAGGAATGTCAGAGTAGGGGCCTGCAGGTTAGAAATGTTCTGAATATATGAGAGCCCAGGTCTAAAATAGCAGGAGATGCTACAGATCAGGACTGAGCTGTGCTGGCAAAGCTGTATGTGTAAGAAGCTTGTGTAATATACCAAGTGGTCTGGGGCACCGCTGAGAGGGTCAAATCTGGGTGAATTGCTTAAAACCAGGGCTATTTGCAGCCCAAGACTGGGGCTCCCATCTATAAGGCACCAAACCACTCACACGCCACATTCCAGCTGCCATTCTGGCCAGCAAAATGTTGCACAAGCAAATCCCCTTAGACACTCCAGCTTTACCTTTGCCACAACCAGCACCACATCTTACACAGATGAGAGGTTATAAAACCAATCTCACCAACTCCAAACAGGTTCTCCGGATCCCAAATGACCAGCCACAGTGCCAGGTCAATTTATACCTCAGATCTTACCTAAAGAACATGATGTGCCAATCCTTTAGGATCTAAAATCTAAAGGTTTATTAATAAAAAGAAAGCAAAGGTTAAGAGTAGGAATGTTAAAGAAAACACAATTCCATACATCAATCACCAAGTTCTTGATGCAGGCTCTTAGCAGAGATGTAACAAACTGCTAGCTTAAAAGTCTCTGGAGTACATCCTATGTTAGGATGGATCAACAAATCCTTCCTGGCCCTCTGTCCATAGCAAGCATGCTTCTGAAGTCAAGAGCAGGATTGAAGACAAAGATGGAGGCACCCTCAGGATTTTTTTTATAATCTTGCCCATGTGGAGGGAAATCCAGTTTGGGAGATACCCTGAGTAATGGTATCTCCCAAACTGGAGCTGATCACATGATCAAGTGATTGTCCATGTCCTTCAGGCAAGCAGCCATGGGATACTGGCTGGTCTGCAGGTTCCCAATCAGGTGTTTATTGGGAACTCTTGAGAACCATTGTCCATGCATCATTGCTATTTAGCATGGCTATTCACTGAATAACCATTCCTCATGATAGGTGGTCCACGTCTATTGCTGTCTCCCAAACAGAGAACATTTAAAATATAAGTACAGAGCCCATATCCATAACTTTACATGTACAAATCATACAAGTATATGAAAGGCGTACATAGAATCAGCATAGCATAAGCTTTCATTAGACACCTCACTTGGCCCACTTTGCACAGAATTTGGGGCAAACACACACTAGTGGGTTCAACACTGATCTGCATTTTTCTAATAAAATCCAATAACGTGACAGCTTGCATAGCACCTGCCTTCATTATACATTAGTGTCATGTTTGCACACAACCACACATGAAATAAAAAGGAAGGAAACCTATCAGGTCACAGTCACACTAGAATCAGAACTACCTTGAGGCTTAGCCAACCTCTGACACGGCAATGGGCTACCTAGGCTAGTGAGTGAGCCTCATGTGTGGCCCTCCTTCATCTCAGTGGCCTCAAGATTGTCATGACCAAGATAGTGTCCCAGGACAGGGTAGTTTTGCTAACTCTGCTTGTGTACCTAGAATTTGTAGGATGTGCCGACTGACTGGCTACAGAGGGACCGCACAGCTCTCACAGTCAATGTTGTGTGCAATCAGCATACATGTCACTCCATGTGCCCTTGCTTTACAAATGTGTCACTTTAGTAATACCAGTAGGAAAAAATGACACAAACAGAAACTAGTGGAATCTGGCATCCCTGCATGTGGGCAACAGTAAACAAAATGTCTCAGGGGCCACACGCAGAACCCTGATGGGCTGCATGTGATGTACAGGCCACAGGTTGCCCATCAGTAACACCTTCAAAGGACCTTCTGTATTGCTAAAGGCATTTGAATTCCATGGGAACACACTAGGGACCTCTCAGCCTGTGCTGTGTGGTGATGTAAATACTTCAGAGGGATAGCTGAGTTAGTCTGTAACTAGAAAAACTTAAAAAACAAGAAATAGTCTTGCAGCACCTTAGAGACTAACAAAACATGTAGATGGTATTGTGAGCTTTCATGGGCACAACCCACTTCTTCAAATGAATGGGTAAATACTGCCACTGTTGCCAGAAGGGTTGGGTGGGAAGCGGTGCAGCACAACATTAAGCCGGTGGCGTTAGCTGACTCTTCTTCCCTTTGTGCGTCTTTGAGTTTGCCTCACGCTGAATGACATGACTCATCTCTTCAGATATACTAGCAAAGCACAAAGGCAGTTACAGAGAGAGACACACATGGTGTCAATCTAACCCACTATCCTATCTCTGACAGCGGACAGTGCCAGAGACTTCCGAGGAAAGTGTAGGAATCCCTCAGCTGTCAGGTGTGAGATCATCAGTCTTCCATGTTAAGTGTCATCTCTAATATGATCACTCATATTTTTAATTTGTCTAGGTGACTCCACTAGGAGCAGGGAAACAAAGAACTGGTCTTATTTTGTCATTAATTCCTGATATGCACTGTCAGATAGCCACCCCCATAATTTATGAAAATTGGCTTATGGATATGAATATGCATAACTTGAAGATGCTTTAGACAAAATACCTCACGTAACGTATAAATTTTAACATTACAATCTGCTAAATGTGTATGTTATATTTTTGTGCATGTAACATTCTTGTATGTGAAGTTAGACATAGGAAGTATGGACCTGTTTATAATTCTAAATGTACTAATGAGAGCCATTACTGCTGGTTCTGAAACTTAATGGCTCCATGATCAAGCCAATGACCTGTGAATGGTTTTATTCTTCCTGAAAGCCCAGACTGTGGTTGGTCTTAGAAAGACACGTGGTTAGATGCTGAAACCCATTTTTGGATCTGGTACTTTTCCACTCAAGGTCAGAAAAATTTGAACTGAGCACAAAGAATTCCTGCCTTGCGCAAAAGGGACATGTGGGGGGGAGGGGAGGGAGAGAAAGAATAGAACAGTTGTCACATTCTAGGATATTCCCCACCTCTTACCACCAAAGATGTCTGCTGGAAACATTGAAGTCTGAACAGGGGGAAGGATTAAGTGCAAGCTAGGAGGTAGCTTAGCTTGTGAAAGAGATGTTTAGAGCAACTGTTTGTGTAAGAATTTGCATAAAACCAGTTTCTGAGTGGAATAGGATTAGCTAGCATTATTTTGTTTTAACTCAGGAATTTATTTTGATCAGACTGTTTTCACTTGCAATCACATAAATCCTACTTTTTATACTTAATCAAATATTTTTGTTTACTATCAAGCCCAGTATAAATAATTGTTACCTGGGGGGAACAACCACTGTGTATAACTCTCTTTCATTGATAGAGTGAACTTATAAGCTTTCTCTGGGCTCATCTAGACTACGCTAAAGTTTTTGAGGAAAAGCGGCTTTTCAAAAAAGGGGGCGGTTGCTGAAAAAAATGCATCCAGACTACTTTCACTTTCGAAAGCAGAGCTTTCGAAAGTGAGATTGGAAGAAGATATGCAAATTCCCACTGAATTTGCATATCCTCTTTTAACACTTTAGCGTAGTCTAGATGAGCCCTATATATACAAGTTTTACACAGAGTAGGATAGATTTATTTGAGATTTTGGTCCCTTTTGGGGGTTGGTTTGCCCTCTCAGAACTGGCTCAGTGTCTGTATTGCAATGCAGGGGGTGGGGGTAGTAACCCCAAATCTGTGCCTTGCCTGGGGGACAGCAGAGGATCTGGCCAAGCAGAGCAAGGTGGTGGGGTGCTCCGGAGGTCAGGAAGGTGGATGTCAGTGGCATGATCAGCACACTGGGGGACAGCCCCAAGGAGACTTCAGTGATCTAACTCATCACATGCACCGCTACAAGAGAGAGGAGAATCAGGTCCTGTGCTGTATTACGCCAAGCGGCACCTTGCCATGCAGTTGAAAGGTAATGACAACCAGCCAAATGTTAATGTCTCTTAGGATATTACTTGTATTTCCATAGTTCAGTATATTTGGTCCTAATGTGCAGTTTATTAGACACTTTTCAGGGACATTTTAGCTTCTGAAGCTTTCATTCATTTTCAGATCTATTTTAAATACATGTATATGCCTTATTATGAAAAACACACCCAGCTCACAGAAGCAATACAGTGTTTCTGTATGGCTGATAAAGGTGGCTTTTCATTGTAACCCCAAACTGCCATTTCCAATGTGACAGTCACATCACTGGAAAAGTCAGCTCAGCTCAATAAATTCTATGAAGTCTGTCTGACACTGATGCTCCCTGATAAGGCAGACTCAAGACAAGACAGGCCTGTCAAGTGTGCTAGGCCAGCCAGCCAGTTCCTCATCTCATCCGGATGAAATTAGGTGAAATGGTCTGACACATGACACGGGATGGCCAGGAATATGAGCTTTGGTAAAGTTCTTCCTTGACCTTTTACTCCTGACTCTCAGTGACCTGTTGGTTCTCCAGGTTCCTAAATAAATAACCAATTTTATTTAATATAGTCATATAGCTCTTATGGTGCAAATGTACAATTCCAAAACACACAGAGAAACCTGCACAAGACACACATGCTCACACAGAGAGCAACATCCACACAGAGATTCCTGCTTTCTCACACACATTACACAGGCAAACATACTTGCACAGAGGCCCATGTAGTCCCAGATGAAAAGACCTTGTTACAGACAGAAGCAGAGAGAGAGAGAGAGAGAGAGAGAGAGAGAGATGTGTTGTTTACCCAAAGAGAGAAAGAGAAATCACTTCTTACACACACACACATACCCAGAGGCAAACCCTCCCATAAACATATTCACACATCACACACTGCAGATGCACATAGACACACGCTAACAATCTATCTTCATACAGCTTATACACAGGCAGAGACATGCACACTCATAAACATATATACCCTGTGTCTAGTACCAGGTGTGTACTGGCTAGAAAATGCTGTTGTTTTAGCTAATAGACAAATAATTCATAAACAATTTTTTCACCAAATAAAAGTCCAGGACTTTTGTAAGAGCTCATTACGCAGGTCCATTATTAATGTTTTCCAACCACCACTTGTTCAGGAATCAAACTTTCTCTTTAAAACCCTGTCATGTTAAAAATTGACAACTGTTGATTTTGGCCAGTGAAAAGGCAGGCGCAGGTTGTAGGTAGGAACTCTGTATGTTTAGTCTGGCTTACACTTTATTTTTTCCTTTCATCAAATTAGTTCAGCTGTATTTTTTTTTTTAAAAAGAAAAACTATTTGACAATCTGAGGCTCTGGGTTAAAATTGCAGTGTTGCTTTAAAACAACAAAATAGCTTAAAAATGTAACACAGTGTGTGTCAGAGCAAGAATGGAGCTTCACCAGCCATGTTAGCAGCAGCACTGCATGTAAACACTGCCTTTGCAGGTGAGTGCAAGAGGCTTCATTTATAATTTCAGAATTCTTAGTGTTTCTTTAATTTATTCCAGTTTAGGTAATTACATTCTGCCTCCCTAAAATCATTCCCACTGCAGTGTTGATTGGATCCAGGATTCCTCTTCACTCCATGTCTTAAAATCTTGAGTAGTAATGCTGTACACTGTTAAACACCCGATAGGGTCCATCCTAGAGTGGGCTGCATTTCAGATGAAAAGATCTGCATAAATCCTGGAAAGTGTAGAATGCGCAACAGGAGTTTGCTGCCCATCTTCTATTTAGGTGCTAACTTCCACTGATTTCAACAGAAGTTAGGCGCCTAAATAGAAGTTAGCAGGCAAATTCCTTCTGAGCATTCAATCCAAGAGTTCTTTGGACTTTCTGGTGTTCCTGTCCAAGCGCATGTAGTAGTAAAGATCCCATTCCCTCCTCCGGCCCTACTCCGTCCAGCTATCCATCCATCTCATAAAATCATAGAATCATAGGGTTGGAAGAAACCTCAGGAGGTCATTGGGTCCAACCTCCTGCTAAAAGCAGGACCAATCCCAGCTAAATTGTGTCATGTTGTGAACCACTGTAGTACCTGACCCCACAGTGTCACAGACTGGATGAAGTAAACAGTAGAGGGGTACTTCGTTGTTTGACTCTATGATTCTAAGCCCCAGCTCAGCACGGCATATAAGTATGTGCCCAGTGAGACTATTCACGTGCTTAAAGTTTGGTGCCTTGCTGAAACAGGGCCGCAGATGCTATGAAATCCTTTCCCCCGTCTGCACAAGTAAATTTCCGCTGATAAGTATTACATTTTACTAAATAAGTCTGTCAGAGAAGGGCCCCACCTGCAAAATTGGGAGGTGATGTTTGAACACCCCAGAGTTGAGGGTGTTTGGCTCCTACCCCATCTTTAATATTAAATACTGTAGTGAGCTAATAATATAAAAGAGAGACTTCAGCGTCTTGCTTTACATGCATTAATGCGATTACTGAAAACCTGGTATCAACTGATCCTTAACAGCATATTTATAGAGGACTGACTTGTGCTTTACAGTCATTAGACTACATTAACAGTTTCATGAATCATGCAGTGAGATGTACAGCACGTTCCCCATGCAAGACTGACCATGTCACTGAAGGCTGGTAGGGTACAAGCCACTGTTTCAGAGCCAAACGGAGTTGAGTTTATGAGACTTCAGGAAATTAATAACAAGCTCATGTCATCATCTTGCTTTTTTCAAATTGAATCCCTCTGTGCTGTGATCAGGGTAGATGAGAGATTCCATCACAGAAACCAGAATTGGAAATTATAATGGAAAACCCCAAAGAGTATATGACCTTGGAAGGAGAGTCAGGCTGGAATTCAAATGCTGCCTGCTTCTCGTCCATGTAATCACAGGAACATGTATGTGCCCAGACAAACCCATTAGGCCATAGCCCAAGGACAAGAGCAAGATGCAGGGTTTTAAGTGTTTGATCAGAAATTCCAAATGAGGAACAGGACAAAAATAGCCAGGGCAGGGTGTGAAAGTATTGTATTTCTGTAGCCCCCATTTATTCTACAATGCTTCACAGATTGTACAGAACAGAGGGGTCGTTCCACACACCTTTAAAAGGCAGCCACTGTGTGTGACAGCAACACGATACAACATGCAGGATGGGAAATGACAAATCCCATATTGGCTTAAAGTTACAGGACAGAAGTTAGACAGGGAGGCAATTACCCAAAATGGAGATTGGCCAGGAGGGCATTGGGGAAAAACCCTTTCTCTTACAAAAAATGCCATGGAATCCAGATTGAGATGCCTTGATTTTGTAACTCATCTTAACCAATGACAGTCCTTGCTTCAGTACAATTCTTTTAACCCCATGCTGGTGTACTGGGCTAAGAACAGTGGTTCTGAGGGAGGATTCCTAGGCACCAGCATATTATAGGGCAGCAAACATCCTTCCATCTGGTGTGACCTGCACAATGCAGGTATTCCTAGGTGATGGTTGGATAGGCCCAGGCCTCTCTGTATGTATATTTCTGGTATTAAGCAGGCTTTAATAGTCGGTCCTGCAATGTCTGCTTCTTCCTTACTCCAGGCTGCATGATGTTACACAATACCAGCAATGCTGCTTTGGGACTCCTTGGCCATCATGTTCATGGAATATCTCTGAGATGGAAATGCCCTTCCTGACAGTAAGATGAAGCCTGTGTTGAACAGGTAAGAAAGTTAATGCAACAAATCAGTGGCCTCCTGGGACTTTAATAGCCCCAGCAGCATGAGAGTTCAGGTCTTCCTGCTCTAAAAGGGCAAACCTCCTGCTACTTGAACTAGAGGAGACTCTCCATTAGCTGCGAGCTATATAAGGCCTACGTACACTGTCAAATGGCTCTAACCCTGTCTTGCAGAGGGCAGTGGCACATACCTGCACTACACAGTTTGTTGACATTATCCCTTCCCTAGACACAGTGAACAAGCCATGCCAGGCCTCTTCTGACCAACTGTGTTGTGGAAAGTGGCTTCATTTTCCGGCCTGGTGTTCCCTGTGCCTCAGAAACATTCTTGCACTGAATGTCTGCAAGGCCATCCCATAGGAGATATAAAGCCTCTGTCTAGACATGATCTGGGCTGCTCCCTCCCTCTCCCCCAGCTTTCAGTGTCCTCTGTTATCTTCTGTGTGCAGCCCAGTCACAGACTCTCTGATTCCCCACTGGTTTAGCCGCCCCTTTAAGGTTTGCAAGACATTCTGGAATGGGGCAGTCAGACCTTCGCTTGGCCCTCTCTCCCCATCCTGTGGGCTCCTACACTGGTCAGTGTACTCTGAGATCACAGTACTGGCACCCCAGTGCCAGCGCGTCAGCTGTCTGTCCAGAGCCAAGACAGGTGTGTTTCTTCCCCTGTCAAATTACGGCTGTTGTGGGATGCCAGTTTCCTGATGAAGCTGTAATTAAAGTCAGATTGTACCCTCAGGGAGCGGGTGGTGAGTGAGATTTGGCACCAAGGCTTTTAATTTCTGCAATTCTCAGTTCCATTTGGAAAGTTCTGGCCAGGCAGTGCACCGATCTGCATGAAGAGTGAGTCCCTTATGGGAGGGTGGAGGGGAGGGGAGAGTTGAAATATTTTCTAACTGCTACTTTTGTAACATTAGTAAAATCAAAGCAAAGCGTGTCAAAATTCCCATTAAGACACGTTTAACTTCCCTTATTTCAAGACAAAGTATCTTTGCCTGGAGGCAGGTTTTGAGCTTGCTGCTAAGCCAGGAGAGACTATTGGATTACAGGGCAGAACAGAGCCCAAATCATCTCTCTTCAGGGGTAAGGCCTTTTCTAATCAGGATCAGCTTAATTCTGTCATCTGAATTATTAGTCTTGCCCCATCGGCTGCTTGGGGAGGAAGAGGCGGGGGGAGGAGAACAATTGTTATGGGGACAAGGGTGGAAAGAGAGACAGACCAACTTGCAATGTGATTACAGTGCTGTATGAACAATGGAACACTACACACGTTATTTGGGGGTTTCCCCTGGCTTTTTGGAAATGCCATATTTAGCCCTGACACTTTGTACCTCCCAGAATTTATTGTCCAAGGATCTCAAAATGGTTTATAAATGTATATTAAGCTTCACAATGCAGCTCTGAGATAGACAGGTGTTATGATCAAGGTTTTACAGACAGGGAAACCAAGGCACAAAACACTTCCCACACGACTGTCCCAAAGTCAGACAAGGACTCCATGGCAGAGATTACTGGAAATAGAAACCAGGATCACAGGCTTCCAAGCCTGTGTGACAACCACTAGATAGCACTGTCTTTTTGCCCACAAAAGCTCATGGTGCTATATATATATATATATATATATATATATATATATATATTGGACGCTAAGGTGTCACAGGACTACTGGTTGTTTTTGAATAGGCTCAGTGTCACAGCATACAGTCTCCTGGCAACACCATTAGGATGTATATGCAAAATGAATCCTTCATTAACTAATGTAGACAGCAAAATCTCCCTTTTCTGCTGGCGAAACCCAGCACCTCTATATCCTGGCTTGTATGTCATCAAAGAGCTGTTTTCAGACTACCACCTCCAAGCTGTAAAATGGATTTTGCATGTGTGAGGGAAAACTCCAGACCGATGTCTTCTCTACTGTTGTTGCTTTATTTTATTTTAAAATTGTCACCATGTTTGTCAATGCATACTAAAGTTCCAGTCCTGAGAACTTCAGTGCCTGCGCTAAACGTCACAAACATTCACTTCAAGAAGACTGTCTGCTATTTGCAGGAGGCACTGTATCTTCCTATCTGTGCCAGGAGCGCACTTTGGATAACAGTAAAAGACGATAACAGTTTTCTGTTTTATTACAGATCTAAGAGTATATTGGACACTGATTGTGCTGTCGGTGTAGTAGGAATTACCACAGTTGTAGTAAGGATGATCTTGTGGCTAACGGAACTCGCGTTCTAAACCTAACTCTCTCTGGCACTGGGCAAGTTACTTATGCCAATGTTTTAAAGCACAGCTGCCCTAATTTAGTGATCCATATGGAGGCACCAAGAGAAGTGGTCTTGTTTTTCAGAGGTCCTGTACATACACAGATCCATCCACCAAGACAGTCAATTCAGGTGCCTCAATGTTGGAAACGGGGTTTCCCAAAATAAGGGGGATGCACGTGTGAAAATTAAATGTTGGCCACCTTTGCAAAAGTAGCTTCTAATTTGGGTGTCCCACTTTCTAACATCAGTTTGCGATACTGACCTGTCCAGCTCTAGGCACTGAAAAGCAGAGAAACCTCAAATTGTGACACTTGGTTGGTTAGTGATTGATATACAGAGACTGAGACTCAAGTTAGAGAGATGAAGCAAAAAGATTAGACTAAGATTCACAGCAGGAGGGGAGGATACTAATGCATTTGATTTGGTACAGGATAAACCATTCCTTGGAAAACTGTCTAGAAAAAGCTCTGCTTATATATCTGTGTGTGATTAGCCAAGAGGAATCAGTTTACCGTGAATACTACAAAACAAAGAATTCTGGGAGCAATGAGGACAGACAGAACTACAGAGCAGGGCAGGCTGGGAAGCTGACCTTAATGTCTGGAAGTGATTTGAATACTGAATGCAAAGCTAAAGTTAGTGAGATAAATATTTGGGGTGCTGTCCCTATAAGCCCAGGCTTTTGAGATCCCCAGCTGTGCTGGTGGGTGATGGGTAGGGGTACACTAGAGCCAGGCATTGAGGGACAGCTACAGAAACTTCAACAGGAAACTAAAATAAAATTGCTCCCTAGGTTGCTGCTTGATTCTGTATAAACCCAGACTCGACAGTCTGCATGGGGGAAAAAAATAAAGTTCTCAAATTCCACCACTCAAAATCAACGTCTTCAAGGAAAATAGGTGCAACAGGGGATTGATCCTTTTTACCTCTATTACTGGGGTCTTGACTTTGCCAGTTGCAAAGCCCAAACCAGACTATGTCAAGTGAGCAGGGCAGGGATTGCAGGGCTGCTGCTGATGTGGCAATTCATGAAAAGCAGATAATCCAGCAATCAGGTAGGTCTAGGAAGTCATTTGAGACTGTCAGAGGATACTGTGCTCCCTGGCAACTGTCGCAACAGCTGTTTTTTCTGGCTCCCTGGTTGCTAAAGTCTCCCCTCCACTTATTGCTGACTGCCCAGTAAAAGAGCCTTCAAAGCACAGGATTTAAGGAACATATTAACATTCTGCTCCAAGGAAATCTCTGCCACAAGCTGATGTGGGGATGCCCCCATTACCGCACTGAGATAGTTGCTTCACCGCACAGTGCTGTTTGCGTTACACCCTTGTGAGGTTGTGTCAGCCCTTGGCTATATTTCAGGACACTTTTAATGCCCTGCAAGCTGTAACAGCGCCCTATGAAACAGGGTTCAGCAGATACCCCAATGTGGTGTTTATGAATCTCTTCCAAAATAAGCAAGAGGTCAAGGTACCTGGCAGTGAGACCGATGGATGTGATACTCTTGACAGATGCTTGTTCAGTGGCTACCGTGCAGCACGGTATAATTCAGTCTGATTTGCACTCTGCTCAGAAGAGGTCTACGGTTGGAATAGCAGGTACTGCAAAAGGTCAGGATAGAGATGCATCAGCACAACTAAGAATGGAGGCAAGATCTGGAGTAGCAGGGATGCTGCATGTCTGGACCGAGATGCATTGGCAGAGCTAGGGAAAAGGGCTGATTTCTATCATGCAGTGGTTCTCAACCTATTTATCATTGGGGCCTCATATGCAGCCCGCGATGTGTGACCTGGGCTGCAGGCTGAGAACCAGACTGTGCCCTCCCCGTCTCCCAGATCCCTATGCCCAGTGTTTTCTGCTCGGAGATCCTCTCCACAGAGTGGGACCAAGAGTGGAACCCTGGGCAGGGGCTCAACGGCAGGGAATTTGGACTCCCCCTTGTAGGGTGGGTGGCAGGGCAGCTGGGTGGTAGCCCCAACCATGGACCCCTATGCTGTGTGGGGCTGGCCAACAGGCAGCCCTGGCCCTGGACCCATGCACCAAGTGAGGCTGGTCAGACAGATGGGAACCGGGAGCCAGCTGCACAGCCTGGAGGTCTTTGGCACGTGACTGGGCCACAGCAGTGTGCTATTTGGGCCGTGTGTTGAGAACTGCTGATAGAATGCCTGGCGAACACTTTAGAACACTAAAATTCACTTTAAGGCATCCAGTATGCACCAGTTTCAGGTACTAGAGAACAATTCTGGAAGTGTCAGAATTGCTTAGCACTATTATTTCCCATGTGGTAAAGGTGCCATGCTGGGTGCCAGGAAATCTCTCTATATGAGAGTTTACACTGAAGGGGACTGAATAGCTCATGGAGTTCAGAATATGATCCCCTATAAACCATTGATTCAACTTTCATCACAGGCTAGTAGTGTTTAAAAGTAATTCGCGACTGTTTAATAGCCCTGGTGGGAAATGAGTCTGTCTCAGTCTATTTCCTCGTGGGCAGGACTCAACATCATGTTTTGGTGCTGGCTTACCCCCTTGCTGGTAATCATAGTAGAGGGGCCAAAGACAGAATGAGTCTGAGCTTCTTGGGTCCCTTAGTGGTGGTTTCCTTTAGTGCTAGTGTATTTGCAAACCAGTGTATTTGCTTTAATCTTTTAATCATCCCTGGCCTGCATTCATTTTTAAGTTTTAGTTATTCAGCACCCACCACCAGAGCAGTGCTGAATAACTAAAGCCTTGCAGTTGATTCCTGGGCTCATGCTATTTGTGGTACTTGGAGTGCAGTGCAACAGGTTTGCATTGTAACTTGCCTCTGACTTTTGGAGGGTGCTGGCCTGGAGCTTGGCATGGTGTGCGCATTCTGTAGGCAGGGTTTTCACCATGACTCAGCCCAGCACCCTCAGTCAGATCCAGATCTTCAAAAGCTTTTTGAAAATCCAGCCCCAATTTTGAATACTGAGCACTTGAAAATCTGACTTGATCTTTTTTGAACTTGATGCTGTATTTCCCTTGTGTTCCAAGTAGCTCCCTCTTCTGCCTGCTCTTGAAGAATGAGGTGAGCGCTGAGCCTTACAGATCCACCGTGGAAGCTGAAACTCGATTGGAGTGTCTGTGGTTTTCCAAGGTCTTATGATCCCTTACTAATTGCTAAAAAACTTAGAACTACATGATCTTTCTTTGGTCTCTGCATTTTAGTGGGGAGAGAGAAACTTCAGCTGATTCAGAATTCAGTTACCTATTTACTTAGTGATGTGTTTCATGTTCACCTTTGTTCCAGAGACTGCATTTTTTTCACTTCATTTCCAAGTGGATGGGTTTAACGTACAGGCCCTTAGTAGTTTGGGTTCTGTGTATCTTAGCAACTACCTCCTCCTTGTGTCCTGACTTGGCAGTTGAGATCAGCTGGAATATGAGGTCCAGTGATTCCTCAATTTGTATACCTGGTGCTGGGGGTAAGATGTACTGGGTAATCTTCCCGTAGGTGCCTTGATCACACAGAGCTGCCTGTTGGTTTTCAGGGCATCTTGCAAGGCTCAAACTTCTTCAGAGGGAGTGAGTTTATTGTGACCTGCAGAGTCTTATTTAGGGCCCTGTTGGCATCATAGCCACTTATATTTGTGGTTGTGCTGGGCATCTGAAAATTTTGTTCAGGAGTCCAGAGATGTAATAATAGATGCATGGCACAAAGTGAAAGTCTCTGTGTTCCACGGAGTCACCATTCTGAGTTTCTTAAAATTCACCTACTACCTCTGAGTCTCTGCTTATTGGTCTGCATGGAAATGAAATCAGTCAACTTTGTTAGGATCATTTGTTTAAGAAAATATTTTGTGATTTCCCAAGGTGGTAAGCAGATCCCACTGCATCTTGGATTGCTGGAGGGTTTGGGGTTTTTTTTCCAACACACATCAGTAACCAATCCAACCCATTTCAGTTAGCTTTCCTTTCCTGTTTTTGCTACCTCATCAGAATGGCAGATGGAGAAGGAGGTAAACTGGAACGCTGCACTTTGATGCACTGGCTTGGGTTTTCACTGGTGTTACTACATCCTGACTGGGACATCCATAGAGACAGGACCTGCATCCTCAACCACAGACCTCAGCCACTTGAGCAAAAGGATTTAGTTTGTTAGCATTAGCCAGCAGCTATCCTCTGAAGATCAGCCACAAAGAGGTTCAGAGACATGTTTAGTCAAGTGTGTGGCAAGTGTGTTGCATCTCTGCTGTCCCCATCACATGATCCTCATGGGCTTGTTCTCTCCCTGTAGCTAATGTCACCGTGTATGGTACTCTGTTGCATCCCGGGACCCTTGGGCTTGTAGACAAAGTGGACTTTCCTCCTGCCATTCTGGTGATGAGTCAGTAATCAAACTTGCCATGCTGCTTCTCATCAGACATCTGCTGGTGCTTGCTCACATCATCCAAAGCCACTTGTCCAACAAGCTGCTATTCAAATAGCTTTGCTCGGGTGTATTTTTTATTATTATTCAGACTTCCTCAAGGCCTCCTCAGAAAGCTCTGGCATATCATCTACAGATGTGGCACAGCAGTCTTGGTTGCAAAATATATCCGGCATGGCAGTTGGTAGCAGTGTTGTGCAATCTCCATTAACTTACGGAAACCACTGTGAGATACTATTAAAGAGACTCCAGTTCCCATCTATCACACCAGCCGCAGTCATGTGTCCAGCTGTCACCCAAAAGGGCATGCACATACAGACAGTACAAGGTTTGTGGCCTCTGGAAATCTTTTCCCCTGAAGTATGTTCTCTTGCATGGGTGTGGGAGGCACAGGATGAATGATTTAGCTTTTATGTGACACCACTGAGCACACATAATTCCATGTTTTTCTTGATTATGTTGTCATCAGGAGTTTCTCTTCAGTATCTTTCACTGCTACTACTGTAATACTGGGCTGTTCAAAATTTGTTTGGGATATTTTTAAAGGACCATATAAAATTTATTTGGGAAGGCAAAGCAACTTAGATGGGCTGAAGTTACCATTATGGGCCAGACCTGGGGTGACAACAGAATGGACTCAGACATATCTTGGCATCTTGCACCTCCGACATTTCAAATCTAAACATTTTTTTCCCACTCAGAATCAAGCAGAAGTCTTCATATTTACTGGAGGAGTTTATGATGAATTGACCCAGCCTTACAGTTACTGTCATGGGTGGAGGTATATTAGGTTTGGTGTGTACAGCCAGGTCGTCCTTTTTTAGGATAACCTACTCTGTGGTGTCTGACAGTGGGTCAAGGAGGGAGATGCATCAGCACTGACTCTGGGGTTGCCACATCTATGACCTTGCAATTATGTTCTTCACCAGGATTGTCTCATTCTTGCTTCCCAAGGATTCTGTGAAAGTGTGAAATGCCCCCCGGGTTGGAGCTCAAACAAGGGACTGGGCCAAAAGAAGTCACTGGCCTGCATGCATTTATTGGGTCAAGAGGGATCGGGTCTGTTCCTATGTGCCTTGCAGGTCTGGTTCATCTGAATGGAAATCTTTGGGCCAACAGGATTGAGTGGGACCAAGGCCAAGGAATTGACAAACAGAAGGTTGATGAAAACAGCTGGTTTAATTACTTGATAATTGCTCACAATGGCAACTGTGCAGATAGTCTAAAGTCTGAGTCCAGTGCATCTGAAATGTATCAGCGCCTTATGGTGAAACTGGGGTCAGTGCTCAGGCCTAAGAAGAACATGATGCAGCTCCATTTTGTTTGGGTCTTACTAACCGCTTTTCCAAATAAGCTGTATCTTCGGTATAAGGGGGCATTTGTGGAATACTCAAATGTCCCCTTGACTGGGAACAACACTGCTAAATAACCAGGGAGCCAGATGGGATGATGGACTATTAGTGCAAGGAGATTTAGGTCTGCTCACAAAGTGCCCCAGGAGCATAGTCCCCCTGCCAAGGAGGGAGAAGTTAGCCGTGCACTTCTTTGGGTCTTGCTGAAGTCACAGGCGTGAATGGAGAGCTGCTGTAACAGTGTTTCACCAGAGTGCAGCTCTGGGGAATGGCAAACCCCCTCAGTGTCCACCAGGGAAAGGAGTCTGCCTTCTTCAAGGCTAGCTAGAACATAGGGATTTGTGGAGACTGGGTCTAGCCCATGCCAGGAGGTGCAGTGCTAAGTGGCCTTTCTTTGGCTGAAGTCATCCATGGACACCGGTAAGGGGAGAGATGAGATATGGGACTGGGAAGCCCATCATTCCTATTGACTCTCACCCAGTTAACACATACTCCACCAATTGGAACCTGATCTTTAAATCTGCAAAGACAAGTTGGCGACACCTATAATGTTAGGCAAGGACTTTATGTCAAAGGAAGCTACTGACCTGTACCTGAAAATCCCAGAGCCCCACTTTGAATGTCAGACTGTTTATCACAGTGGCTTTATTGCAGTTTATTATATGGCAAGTCCTTCTCCAGAACACCCACGCCTCTGTAGTCACCTTTTGCTTCTTTCAGTCTCTGCAGACATATTAAATCCTGTGAGGTCTACAGAGATGAAATTGCCACTGTTCCATTACTTCGCTGTCAGCAGCCGTTACACGCGTAAGAATCAGACACCAAATCAGAAAATAATAAAGGTGATATTATGAACGGAGGGGAGAGGAGATTAAAAAATCTGTTTAAAGGGCATTTTGGTCCTTGTGCTACTTATTGCACATCTTAGCTTTGGGTTAGTGTTGTCACTGTGGTTGTTTTTTAATTTACCACTAAGTGTGAAGCCACAGGGCTTGTCATGTCCTTGGAATGCTAAGGCGTGGGGAAAAGGGTGCTCTTTTTTAGTGGTGGCTGCTCCAAGGAATGGCCAGTGTGATGTCTTCAAATAGTTTTATCTGCAGATTAAATCCTTTGCTCGCCATTGGCTATAATGGAATCGCCGCATGACATCAGGAGCACAAATCTCTCACTTGCTCCTGATTGACAGCATAACTCATCAGTGTGGGTGCGGATACACTGGTGTAAATCTGTTGAGGGAGGGGAGGCAAGTGGAGGGAGTAGCAAATTCCTGTCCTCAGTGGAGCAGGGAAGGAGTCATGCCTGGCCTCCCACTATGTGAAATGTTTTACAGGTGCTGCTCATATGTGTTACCTGCTTGTTGCCACTATGTGACATTAACTGGGCCTGCCAAGCACATATACAAAAAGACTTCAAAAATCCATATCTCAAGTGTTACTGTTTATTTCTCTGCATTTTCTTTCTTCTCGCTGTCAGTTAGCAAGGGCTGGATTCTGCTCTTACTGACATGTGCAGCCTCAGAAGTCAAAGCAGTTGCATGGTTCTTGCCAAGAGCCAAAGAGGACCCTCAAGCTATTTAGCCGTAGGCAGTTGCTGTCTCCTGCCTTTGCTGCCCAGTCAGTTCCAGTGACATTCATTGCATTTCAGGATTGGTGATGTCCATGGGGGAGGTGAATGGGCCCCGTTTCATTCTCGCCTTTCATCTGGGACTGTTTTATGAGTCTGGAATTTGGCTATGTCCTGAGTGAGTTGCATGGATCTCTGACTTGGAATCACCCACAAACAGCTGGGACCCGAGCAATGTATCTACAAGTACATGGCTATAACAGAACTCCAAGTCAAGCTTTACCAGCTAGCAGGCGAGGGGTGGCTGCTTTGTAATCACCCCAGCTTATTGTTAGAAACATCTCGGTCAGATTTTATCTGGGTCTGAACAGGAACAGCTTTGATGGATTGTCTCTGGGGAGATTAGAAGCGTTGCTGGTTGCTTCACATGATGCAAGATATTTCTGCCCATCCAGCTGAGATGTAGTTTAAGTGAAATTGATTTGATTTCTCCCCTCTGTGCCAGCTAGGAATTGGGATACTTTGTGTTTCGTGACTAAGTGACTGGTTCCAGTGTCACCACAGTGGTAATAACTGTCCAATGGCCAGGGCCCTAACAAATTCACCATCCATTATGGCAAATTTCATAGCCATAGGCATGGGCAATGGGTGAAGGTCCAGCTGAGGAAAGGAAGCCCCAGCCCCACCCCCACCCCTTCTGCCCAAGGCCTGCCCCTGGAGCCAAGCCCCACTCACCCCTGGCAGCCAGGGCATGTAGGCAATTTTGGGAAGGCTATGCCTTCCCTTGCCTATATTAGCAGCCGCCAATGGCCATAGAATTTGAAAATTGGTAAATTTCATGTTTCCAGGTGCTTAAACCTACAATGTCACAGTATTGTAACTGTGGGGTACCGACCCAAAGGGAGATTGGGGGAGGGTCACAAACCTGTTGTAGGGAGGTCATGGGATTGCCACCCTCACTTCTGGCCGCACAGCAGGCCTGGGGCTCTGTCTCTGCCTGCGTGGGGCTGCGGCGGCTGCTCCCTCAGCGTCATGAAGAGCTCCAAGGCCAGCAGCATGGGGGGGCCGGGCCACCCAGGGCACCCTCATCACTGCCACCCATGGCAGCCTTCTCCTCTTCTCCCATGGGCTGGGGGCCCCACTGGGCGGGGGGCCACCACCACCATATGCGGCCCACAGCTTTGGGATGTGCCTCAAATAGGATGACCTGCCTAAGCAAGCAGGGCCAATAATAAATTGCAGGGCTATGTATGGGGAAAACGACTGCACATGCCTCATGCCGGCTCTGGGTGCAGCAGTCATCCAGGCTTGGATAGGAGCCAAGAGAAAAGAAGGGTCAGATTTTTGTTAAATTGTGGAGGAAGAAATGGCAGGATTTGGTTTAAGGTGAAAGTGTGGGAAGAAGGAGAGGGAGCTTGCATAAATGATCCCAGGTTGGGACCTTGGATTGTGGGATTGTAGTGGTTTAGCAGAAATGAGAGGTGCAAGACTGAGAAGGAGAATAAAGAGGTTAATTTAACCCACATTAAAAATGATTGGTGGACAGCACTATTTCTGGCATTGTGGTCCCAGGCACCGCTTGGAGGGATACATTAGCACAGGGGTGGCCAACCCGCGGCTCGCGAGCCATGTGGCTCTTCCCCTCCAAAAGTGCGGCTCGCAAAGCCTCCCCCGTGGCTCACGAAGCTGCCCCTGAGCCCCTCCAAACGTCCCCCTGTGCTCACCGGTGCAGAGGAGCTGTCTGGCAGCAATTCAAAATGGCATCTACAAGATGGCGGTGGCTGGCGGGAGCCTGATGTGGCCAAAAAACCTAAGCCCGTAATTTTTAAAGGGGCAGCATCTTTTTTTTGTTTGTTTTTTGGCTCAACAATTCTGGTGCAGCTCTTTGCATTTTTTCCGCCGCTGTTTTGGCTCTCTTTGTTTAATGGGTTGGCCACCTCTGCATTAGCATTTCCACTAACTTCAGTTTGTTGGGGTTAATTTCATCCATGCAAAACCCAGAACAACCCTATAAAAACTAGACCCAAGAACTCCCAACAGCTTCCAAGGTGCCTTGGCCAATCTTGGATATTTAGCAAGTCTGGTATTAGCTCTCACTGTGCAGTAGCCCTAAATGCAAATGGTTTCCTCTGCCCACTGCTTAGTAGCAGCATTCAGTCTCTTTGCCCCTCTCCCATGTGTTCTCACATGCCAGGCATAAGCTGTAGGGACTTGCCGCTGAATCACCTTCATAGATCTAAGCTTCAGGGGGTGGCCGAGTTAGTCTATACAGGATAAACTTAAAAAACAACAGATAGTTTGGTAGCACTTTAAAGACATGTAGATGGTATCATGAGCTTTCATGGGCACAGCCCACTTCTTCAGATGACCAGAGTGTTGGATGTCCAGGACCAAAATAAATAAGGGAGAAGGGAGGGAGGGTGGAAGAAGAAAAAGATAGGGGGAGGGGGGCAAGAAGAGGCAGTGGGTAAAAATATATATCAAGGGGAAAGCCGAACTGGAATGTAATAGGAAAAACAAATAGTTTCTAAGTACCTAAAGGCTGGATAGTCAAAAGAGGCAGATAAGATCTGTAATCAGTTTTCCTTTGCCGTCTTTGAGATCTGATGATCTGTGAGAGAAAGTGTGTGTGTGTGAGAGAGAGAGAGAGTTGTTCACTCCTTTTATATTTAAAACAGAAAACAAATCCTTCCCTATAATAGGAGTGTGAAACGAGAGCCTCCCCTGTCCCTCCCAGGCTATGGAAGCCAACTGCCAAGTGGAAACCTTGGCTGCAATGATAGATGCTTTGGGGAGCAACTGGAGTTTCCAGTAAACTCCAGGCCCTGGCTCCAGAAAGGAGCATGGGTGTGCGTGGGGGAGACAGGAACTGAGGCAGGAAGTGTGCATCGATGCTTCAGGAAGCGAGCGCCAGAGAAGCCAAAGCCAGCGAGGCTGCAGCCACATTCCTAAGCCTTGGAAACCCAAGTCACTCTTCCTGCAGCATGCCTGGAATACCTCTGGCTTTGCAGAGTCTTTCTGCTGACCCGGCAGCTCTGAAGAGCGACTCCTTCACAGTGCAGGATGGAGGGGAAAGGGCTGTACGTTCAGGAAGAGAAAGCCGACCCCCTTTCAAGTGTGAAGATTCAAACTGGGTGGGCAAGAACCCTCAATGCTCTGCAGAGGGTCAGCAGAGCTGTTGCTCAGCTGAAGGGGAGATGAGTGGAGACAGAAACTGAGCTAGTCAGTCTGTGAGTGCGTCAGATGAAGTGATGGTCACCGGATCAGAAAGCTCTGTATTGTATGTGCAGTCCTGGAGCTTTAAAGCACCATCTGGCTTCCAGTAAGGAAGTGTGTGTGAGGATTTATGGGAACTAAGTTTTATTCAGTGACGTTCACTCCTCAGCACAGGTGGGATAAAGCTCCACTAGGGAAACTGAGATACACAAAGGAGCAGTGAAGTGACTTTCCCAAGGTCAGCATCAGAGCCAGGAATAGAGCGTAGATTTTCTAAGCCCTGGTCCTTTTGTGCTCTAGCCATTAGAGTTAGACTAATTCCACTCCTGTAGACCACATCCCTTCCCCTGCATAGCTTGATTGCTAGGTGTGAACAGGAAGCTCATTATGCAGAGATGAACAGACATGCAGCCAAAACCCTACTCCTAAATGAAATGGCAGATGGCTTGTCTGTATTTAAACTAGGATGGTGATTGTATGGTGACCTTCATGAAGTACTAAGTAGTACAGCTATTGTGGTGATTCATACGTGCTAAAGACAAAAACGTCCAATGAACTCATGTTCTCCATTCCCCTGCCACCAGACTGGCTTCTCCCCAGCAGAACATTCCTGAGTGCTTTATCAGGCCAACTTCTGAATATCCAGTGGTATGGGGTGTCACACTCCTGCTAGCTGAGACTTGTAGTTTCTGGTTTAGGATCAGTTTTGGAATCTGGTTTTGTTCCAGATCAGAGTGAAACCAAAATTTATTACAAACTGGAAATTTTGAAATAAATTTGCTCCCAGGATCAGCAGCTGCTGAGTAAAGCTGACATTTGGTTGTAAAGGTGAAACTAACAAGAACGTCAGTTTTACTCAGCAGCTGCCATGGCTCCTGGGATCTGCAGCACCAGGCGAGCCCTGCCATGTAGACTGCCTGCCGGCTGGAGACCTCAGAAGCCTGGGATCCCTGCATGGCAGAGCTGCCCCCAAAATTGTGGAGCCTAAGAGCCTGGGATCCTGGGTCCCAGGAAGTCCACATGGCAGAGAAACTGTGTTTCTTCAGAGAATTTGACTGTCAGGTTCTACTTCAGAAACTTTCCCTGCAAAATATTCCAGAGTCTACTCATTGCAGGCCTGCTGACAGGGAGGGGAGGGGGGCACTTCTCCTCACTTCTGCCCACATCCACAGCATAGACCACATCTGAAAATATAGCCTGTTTCAAGCCCTCCTGTCCTGTCCCACGCTGGCTATTTTTGGCTGCTCTCTGTATCCCAACTGCATTTTAAGCCCCTGTCTACTTTACTGCCCTCTGTTGAACCCTGATATATTACACAGACACAGCAGATAAGGTAATATCTTTCACTGATGGTGGGAGAGACATGCTTTCAAGCCACACAGAGCTCTTCTTCAGGGCTGGGCATGGAAATCCCAGTGTCCCAGCAAAATGCAAGGTGCAACACACAGTTTGGTGTAAGTAGTTTGAATGTAAGGGATCATTCAAGGTAAAGTGACCCATTAACACCTCTGCAGTCATAGGGCAAAAAGAAGAGGTTAGTGGGTCACAGAAAGTTGTAATAAGCCATAAAGCTTGTGTCTCTGTTCCATCCATGATTTTTGGTGTCTAGCAGTCTGATACATCACAGGGCTTCCCAAACACTTTCCTCCCACTACATATCTGTGCTTCGGAATATTTTTCCAGAACCTGAAGTCTCTTGAATTCTTCAGGTTCAGTCTGATTTGGCTACTTCCTGCAATTTCTCTCTCCTTCTGCCTGCATTTCTGGAACTCACCCTTGCTTCATGTCCTTTGTCAATGTAATGAATGTGCCATTCACTTTCTCTTCTAGGTCATGAATGAAGGTAGGTAAACCAACTTGGACTCTGCACTGCCTTGTGAGGGACCCCACTGGAGGCTCCATCCCAGCTTCATTCAAAATAATCACTCTCTCCTTATGAGCCCAACCCAGCATTCACTCTGTTGCAAGATGTCATTTTCGAGTCTATTTTGATCTAATTTTTTCTAATTCCAGACCAATCCAATGGCTGTACTCAGTCACTCACTAACTTTTACAGTTAGACTGAAAAATGCTCTCCAGTTTGTCGGGCACAATCTGCTCTTCATAGGCCCTGTGCTATTGACTGCTCATGTGGCTGTTATATTCCAGGGAGCTCTCACTTGTTTTGTTCAGCTTTATGTATTGAAACCCCTAAATTGTCAGATCTGGTAATGCAGGCCTTGTGGGAGACAGGAAAGCTGAAAGTGGCCAGTGAGGGAGGGCTTGGCTTGGAGAGTCACTCTTGAAATTTGTGCTTTTTCCTTTAGTTAAATAGTCACAAGGGAAGCATCAAATGCTACCCAGCTGATTAGCAGAGCAACCACAGCTGGCAGCACGTGCTTCTACTGGTGGTGCACATAACAAAATTTATTCTGCATACAGATGGAAAAAATTAGAGGGAACATTGCCCAGAGATTGCATTTCTCTTCCACTGGAAAGCTGGGTCACAAGGCCCCAGACATAGGCAGTGGCGGCACACAGAGAAGTCTGGAATCCAAACGGGACCCTGTGCCCAGAAGAAGGTATAACATTATTCGCTGTGATGGTTAACCTATGCCACTGCATGTCTGACTCTGATTCCAGGACTGAGAAAAGCAGCGCTTTCATGTCTGTTTAGCTGTGGGCACGTATCATGTGGTGTAAACAGAACGGTAATTAGTTACACAGGCCTCTATGAGAAAACAGAAAAGCTGAGCCTGCTGTGTTTCCAGGGAAGGAAATCCCAACTCCCCAGCAGTCCGTGTGCTCCAAATAGTCACAGGGATCATGCAGCAGGAAGTGACTGTTAGGAACAAGCAAGGACACAGGGCCACTGTCTCTTTTTGGATTGGAAAGTGGGAGTAGAAATGCTAAATGGTGTTTTGACATCTCAGGCAGAAGGAGCTACTGATGTGCAAAAGGGAGAGACTATCAATATTGCACTGAGGTTCCAAAGCCCAAGAGGGAAAATGCCATATGCAGTCTGCTAATTACATGAGCATGAATTGTCTGTAGATCCACATGCTGGGGTAATTAAGGAGGGATACTGCCATTGCAAAGTATTCACAATAAATGTCAACAGGCAGCCGGAATTCCTCTGCTTCTTTGTCTTTGTGGTTGATCCTGCTAAACCCATCAGGTGAGGACATGGGGATCACACAAGTCCCAAGGATTAACAATTGCGCCACCAACTCTCGGCCGCTGCAAAGATTGCAGGCTGCTAATTAAGGCTTCTAGCTCCTCACTTATTTTCCAGGGAAGATAATGTGGACCCAAAAATCAGCTGTGGATCATGAGTGAATGGCTCCCTTTCCAGCACTATGTAGTAATATCAGTTTGTTCCCAAAGCAAAATGCTTCTGGGGCCACGCCCAGTTGTATAGAGACTCAGCTGTAAATTAACATTGACCTCTAATTGCTCCCCACCCATCCACAGCAATAACTCCTTGTTGAGCCACGAAATATTGTGATTCATCTGACATGTTGTGACATGCTGTAATAGGCTGGTGCTTTTGTGCTGCCGCTGACTTCAGGGGCAGGGAAGGGGCCATCCTGGAAGTCAGAGAAATCTCTTATGTTTAAGTTTATAGAGACCCTACAGCCCTGCTCTTCTTGGCTAGCTGGTTTAGAGGCAAAAGGGGGCTTCTCAGGAAATGAAAGCTCAGAGGATTTTGTGTGTCCTGGGGAATGGCAGGTGGGAGGAGTAAAGAGACAGAAAAGGGGGAAATGGGAATGGGGGGGATGGAAAGGGCATCAAATGAGGATAATGGGGTGGGAGAGGAAGTTGGGAGGAGGAGACAGGGTAAGTCTAATGCCTTAAAGAGCAATTAGTCAAAGCTGAATTGTTTTTCTAAACTCTTAATGAAAACAAAGAGTGGGGCATGGCCCAGATGGTGCCAGGGGATCAAATAAATGTCGCACTCAGGAAGCAGGTGCTACTGGGAATGTTTCCTGCCAGTCCTGCTGTAGCTCACAGCCACTTTTATTATTTGTTATTTTTTAGGACTGCAGCTGGGGTTTCCCTCCAGCTGTGTGGAAACGTGTGTAAAGCTGGGGAGGGTGGGCCTGCAAGGGTTGATCAAGAACCCTGTGGCCTTTGGGCTTCTTGGGAAATATACCCTGGTGGGTCTGGATTATCATTGGCCATCCACCAAAAGGTCTCTTTCACCTGCAGCCAGCCTCCTCCCTGAAGCAGCAACAGTCACATCTGTATTGGCCCCTCCAGTAGCCCGGTAGGTGGACCCAGCTTTGCCCATCTCTGCCATTGCTGTTACATTCGATATTTCCATTTTGAGCATCTGTTCAGGGGTAAATTTCCATTTTCTCTAGGGGCAGGAGAAAACTAATCCCCTTGCAAAACCGTGTTACCAACCTTAAGCCTTTGAACATTTGGAATCAGGCCTCCAGAACTGTGGGATTGGCTTAGAATGAACTTTTACAAATAGTAAGTTGGGGGTTATTTTTCGTTGCCTTCTGATTTGAGCCATTTTAGTTTGTTTTTCAGGCTTCACACTGCAGCTAGGAAAGCTAGAAACCTACTTTAAAAAGAGAACGCAAGCAAGCTGAGCTTCTCATGTCATCACAGGACTCCAGGAGCTGGGGCTTTAAGAAAAGCACCAGGTATCACAAGACTTGAGACAAAGCTGTGGGAGTTGGTGATACTAAGGTACGTGATTTGTCTGAATGACTGCAGGGGAGCAGGTGAAAGGATCATTCAGTGCTGGAGACAGGTGCTGCACTGATAGCCTTGGAGAGTGAAAGTCTGTCCCAACAGGACACCCATTACATGAGCAATAGCGGTGCAAATATCTCTTTCCTCCCTTTCCCTGTCCCACCTGTCTGTCTCACCCAGTCTTCCCCAGCTCCTGCACTGGAGGGGACTTCAATCCTGGGCTTCTCTGCTGAGCTGATCAGCAGGGAGACCTGGACCCCTGTCCTCTTGGAATTGGATATGAGACCCCACCCAACTCATGTCACAGATGCCTCTGTACAGCCATCAGATGGGAATGTCTGTTGTTCACTACCATATGGGCTGGATTGGAACTGAAGTTTAACCAGTTTGTGTCTGTGCCAAAATATCCACTGCACAATGTATCCTCCCCTGGATGCTGTCTGTGACGGGCAGTGTTCTCTGTAAGCAAGGGGCTTGGGACACCGCCCAGGAGTGATTTCAGATGCCTCCCAGCTGATTAGAATAGCATCCACAATCTCCCATAGCCAGTAGCATGTGTTTCTATTGGTAGTGCACATCTGCATATGCCTCAGTGCACATAACAAAATGTATTCTGCACATGGATGGAAAAAATTAAAGAGAACATTGGTGCTGCATCATAAACACAGTGCAGCACCAAAGAAAGGATCATATCTCTAGCAGCAAAGCAATGCAATGCAAACTCGAAAACAATATTGTACCTTGTCTTGGAGTGGACTGCTTCCAATGGCTGGGAGCTGAAGCCAGACAAATTCAGACTGGAAACCAGGTTTAAACACTTAGCAATGAGGGTAATTAAAACCATTGGAAAAATTTTCTCAGGGATGTGGTGGATTCCTCAGCATGGGCAATATTAAAATTGAGAGTGGCTGTTTTTCTGCAAGATCTGCTCTAAGATTTGATTTGGGGAAGTTCTTTGGCTTGTGCTGTACAGAAGGTCAGACTGGAAGATTGGAATGGTCTCTTCTGGCCTTGGAATCAGAGTCCATGGCCCTGCAACATGCTCAGGACTGGAATAGCCTGGAGGACAGTAAACTGGAGCAGGAGCACATTGGTAGAACTACGATGCGAGCATTTGAATCTCTCCTGGGTGAATCTCCTGGGTAGCTGCCCAAGCGCTCAGCTTACAGGGAACTCAGGCTTAAGGGGCATTGACAGAGCTATTGTGGGGAAGATCAGGGCTAAAATAGCAGAAAGTGCTGCAGGTCATGGCTAATGTGCATTAGCAGAGCTATTTGGGGAGAGGCCAGGACTGGAAGAGCAGGGGATGATACAGGTCATCCACAAGGCGCATTGGCAGAGCTATGTGTGGGAATCTTGCATAGAAACTGTGTGTACTACATGCTTCTCTTGCCAGGACTGTCAGCCCCTCACTTTCACATGGACTCTAAATAGCCTTTTTGCTGCCTGTGATGAGATGTTAAGTGTGTTTTGCGAGCAGTGGAAAGCTTTCTTCATACACAGGGCCTGCCATGTTTGTTGTTTTTCATAGTCAGGCCTTGGAAAAAGAGACTGCACTCTCTGGATTCCCTCTCAGGAGTGGAACATTGCTGAAATTCAGACTTTCCATGAGCAGCGTTTGGGTGTGTGCAGCTGTCAGCGCATAAGGCTAGCAATGGAATATCCAGCTAAATATACTACCAGGAAACAAGGTGAGTGGAGAAGCCCATGCCATCACCACAGGTGGGCATTCCCACTGCACGCTAGGGTTCAGAGACCTGTAATGGGGGTTCCAGGATTCCCCCGAGTTGTTCCACTTTGTCAAGGGGCACATCCCCCCCCCCCCCAGGGAATGCACAGCTCTTGCAGCCCAACCTAAAACCACCCTTCTCCCGTGTTAAGCTACATACGTCCATTAAAGCCTAGCCCTAAAGTGCATGTCCCCCTATCCGGGTATATACGGTCCCTGTGGCCTCATCACAAGGTTCAGGTCCCTCTGTCAGGGTATATACGGCCCTTGCGGCCTAGTCGCAAGGTTCAGGTCCCTCTGTCAGGGTATATTCGGCCCTTGCAGCCTAGTCACAAGAAAAGCCTCTCGCGGCCAGGGGGCTGATTGTCCAGGGTACAGAAAAGGGTGGTAGGGGGACCTGGGCCCTCCCTCTCCACCGGGTCCCAGTCCAGGGCCCTTTAGGCAGAGACTATTGCTCCTGCCTGCTCAGCAGGGAATCCGGCCACTACACACCAAGCCGCTTTATCAGTCCTGTGCCCTGGGCTGCTTCCTGCCACGCCCTGGTACCCCCGTAGTCTGCTGGCCTCCCAGACCGGTCCTTGTCGGGGCTGGCGCTGGGGTAGCAGGTGCTCCTGTCTCCCAGGCAGTGGTGGCAGCGGCTGCTGCAGAAACACGGGTGGGGATGCGGTCTCACCTCCAGCTGCCTCCTGCACTGCCGGGCTCTCTCTGCTTTCCTATTCGGGCTCTGCTGGGAACATGCCCAGCAGGGCTGGATGGGTGGGGCCTTCTCAGCCAGCTGGGCCTGGGCTACTCCCCGCCCTTCGGTGGAGGGGGGGGGGGGGAGGACCTGTCTGCCCCGTCTGTGTCGTCACACGGTTGTTTTATTCTTCTCCCACCAATGCCACCTGCTAATCCTTCCTTGGCCTAAAGACAGCATCTTTCTGGGCCACTCCCAGTATCAAGCAGTGAGGTGAGGTGCCCCTTCTCTGCCCAGCCCTCCTCAGTTTCTCTTTTTCCCTGGAGTCAGATCCCTCATGCATTGGCATGTTGTTCTACTAGAGCAGCTGCATGGCCCTGTAGCCCAGCCATTCACCAGGGGTCTGTCAGAAGAAATCGGGCTTCAACCCCCTGGCCACAGGGTGAGGCTTGGGCTTTGGCTTGGTCTTCCACCCTGAGTGGTGGGGCTCAGAGAGACAGCCCCACCTCCACCCTCTAACTCACCTCAGCAAGCCGCCCAGCGTAGGGGTCAGCACAAGCAGGGCCAAGAATCATCGCATCCCCCAGGCAATGTGTGCGTGGAGGTAGATCTGTGCCCCTGAAAGGGGCGGGTCCTCAGGCAGAAGGGGCAGGCCAGGGCAGCCCGCCCTCAGTGCTGCCTGGACCATGGTGAACCCCCTAGCTTTCACAGCCATGCAGAGTGTGCAGTGTGCTGCTCCGGCAGTGATTTAAAGGGCCAGGACTCCAGCCACCACCACTGCTGCAGTAGCAGCAGCTGGGAGTCCCAGGCCCCTTTGAATTCCCATAGCAATTTCTCCCTTTGCCCCCCCCCCCCCCATCAGCAACAAGTTTCACACTGTATAAGTAACACACAAATAGTGTGCGGTTTGAATGTTTTTGTACCTGTCTTTGCCTTTGCTTTACTCTATGTGTGTGCGCTTAATGGTAGCGGTCACTTTAATACAACTTTTCATCTACTGGATAGGCAGAAGAGTTGTTGTGGTACAGGTGGGCCAGGAGTTCTTAAAGCAGGGGGCGGGGGAGAGGGGCTCAGAAGGAAGAAGGTTGAGAAGCCCTGCTGTAGCAGAGTCTGAGGGAAAACGCTTTGCAAGAGATAATTACCAGAATGAGCAAAGGCGGCAGCGGAGGAGGAGGAATGCCTTGCTCCTTTTGCTTGTTCGTATGGGGACCTCGGGGAGCTAACCCAGGGCAGTGTGAGCCGGGGCACCTTCCGCTAGATTTACAGGGATTCTTAAAATGTGGGTCAGGATCCCCTTTGAATGGCATCGCCAGGGCTGGCTTAGACTTGCTGAGGCCTGGGGCTGAAGCCTAAGCCCCATTGCCCGGAGCCAAAGCCTGAGGGCTTCAACCTGGGCAGCAGGGCTCAGGTTGCAGGCCTACAACAGTAGTGGTGACTGGAGCCCCTGGCCCTCTAAATTGCTGCCAGAGCCCCATGTGGCACACTCCTGGCGGCTCTAGGGGTTGCCGGGGCAGGCGGGGGGTGCTCTCCGGGCAGGCTGCCCTAGCCCGGTCCCTTCCAGGAGCTTGGAGCTGCCCCCCCCCCCCCACACACACACTTTACCTAGAGGCCTGGCAAGTCTGTTCACTCCCCTGTCCTTGAGCTTCAGGTTTGGCCCCTTTGTCCAGAGCAGTGGGGCTTAAGCTTTGCCCTCCTCCCACTGACCCAGGGAAGGCTCAAGCTTCGGTTACCACTCCTGGGGTGATGAAGTAATTTTTGTTGTCAGTAGAGAGTCACAGTGCAATGAAGTTTGAGAACCCCTGCACCAGGATATCTTCATACTTAGCACTTTAGCTTTTCTATTCACTTCTCCCTCAGCCCGTGTAAGCATCCTCCTCTTCATGTGACAGTGGGGAGACAGAACCAAGGCTCAGATAAAGCTCTGGTGTCAGAAACCTCAGCTTCCACTGCCCTCCTTACTCCAGGGGTGATTGTGGCCTGCAGAAAGGCTAAGAGAGGGCTGCAGCCCATGCAGAGAGTCAGCATCAGAGCTGGGGGTTAATGCTCAGGATTTCCTTACTCCCAGTGCTTTGAGCATGAGGTCAAGCTGCCTCTCTCCTGGGAAAGGCAATGAGTTGTTTCCCAGGATCCCTGATCAAACATGGAGCTGTAAACATCAGAGCAAGATGTTTCTCGGCCTCTGCCCAGCTACTCTGAGAGGAGATTATTACCCACCCCGCAGTTGGTGTGAAGTGACCTTGAGGCACCAAGTTGTTGTCTGGCTCCAGAACAATGGGAAGGAGCTGGGCGAAAGGAAACTCTCTAAGTACCAGACAGTAATCTCCTGGCCAGAGGGAGGAGGCAGGAAACCCCTACATGCCCAGAGGTCAGATGTAGAATCACCACATTAACACAAATTGGGGGTAGAGAAGAAGCCCTCATCTTCACTTTATCCCTGTAGGCATTAGCTCTGGCAAAATGATCCCTCAGAGCATTTAGCTGGTGAAATCTCTCGCTATCCCCTGCCCCAGTCTCAGTGTGGAAGAGATGCTGCGCTGAAATTGTTTGGGATGGAACCTCTGGCCATTTGCCTGCAGTGATTCCTGGCATTTTATCATCTCCGTTGGAATCCAGCTGTCAGAGCCACAGATTCCGCTGCTAGCAAGAGAGTTCCCAGGACTTGCACTTGAATTCCAGATACAGTTTGAAGGACTGGCCAGAGGGTAGCCCGGCATATGGCACCATGCAGCTGATGAAAGGGGCATCTCAGCCTGATAAAATGGTCGCACTGGGTGACTTTATCTACCCACATATAAACCAAAAGCTTCAGGGAGTAGGCGAGTTAGTCTGTAACTGGAAAACCTTAAAAAACAACAAATAGTCTAGCAGCACCTTAAAGACTAACAAAACATGGACACGTGTTTTGTTAGTCTTTAAGGTGCTGTTAGACTATTCGTTGTTTTTTAAGGTTTTCACATATAAACCAGTCAAAGTTGACAGTTGGGCAAGGGGTAGAGAAGTAATACCTTGACACCTAAAGTGACCGCTTCTTGTGGATAAACTGGCAACACAGGGAATCCGTGACACATTTGGGAGATCTGGTAATAGAGAAATCGCCTTGAAAAGACCCCATGTATTTTACAGGGAACACTGGCCCTAGCTACTTGTACCCATGAGGCAAACCATAAAAACTGCCAAAATCTGACTCCCTGCAGGAGCACTGGGTTATTCTGTAGGCAAGGCTGACCTGACTACACTGTAGAGGCTTACCGGTTAAGGTTAACCGATGGGAGCCGGAACAGCTCCCCACCTGCCACGGGCAGGGGGCTGCTCCAGCCCTGCAGAGGGCCTGCCACAGACAGGTCCATGGCAGGACCAGGAGCCCCACAGGTAGGGATGGGGGGCTGCTCCAACCCAGCTGGGCTGGAATGACCCTCCTGCCCCCACTCCGATGGGCACTTTCTGAGGGTGGGGAATCATTAGAGACAATTGAACCCATCATTTCATGTTAAGCTAAGAAAGAAGGAAACAGGGTATGGCAGTTGGTTGAAGCATGGAACCAGGTCACCTGGATTCTCTTCATGTCTCTGAGTAGCTGTATGACTGAGTGAATTTCTTCAGTGCACTGTGCCTCCCTTTGCCCCTGTGGGAAGAGACCGCTGTGAAGTTTAATTAACTGCTTATGAAGTGCGCTGATAGCTTCCATCAGAAGAGGCTATAGAAGTGTAAGGTGTTGTTATTAAGAAACCATCCAGAACTCAAGCTGGGCCTCGTTTGAAATTTGGCACCAGTTGGTTACTATTTTGTTTTAATTCTGTTTCACTTTTGATTCCAGCTTGGAGTGGAATGGCTAAAGCACTGTAAACAAGGTCAGTTTTTGTGGTAGTTCTAGCCTGAATAAAAGCAAGAAGCATGCATCATAACCATTCCAAGGAGATGGCAAAGGAGAGATTGCCGCTCCAGTTCTAGAGAAGCAAGAAGTTTAGCTCAAAGTTCAAGTAAGCATTATGATTATTTAATATTTATACTGCCTAGAGGGCCAAATCAGGCTTGCAAAGCCCATTGTGCTGGGTGCTCTAGAGATACAAAAATATGGTCCTTGCCCCAAATAGGTTACAAAGACTAGGACCTAAAAAGTGTAAGGGGAGAGGGATACAATAGAATGCATGTAATATTCATTTGCATTTTTCTGTTTATAAATAGATGAAGTAAGTCTCAGGTATCTCCTCTGCCTCTCTGCTTAGTCAGCCATTATGAATTGGTGGAGAAGGGTCTTTATGGTGGGATTTTAAGGAGCGGATAGTGGCCATACACAACTTTAAAGTTTAGAGAAGGTAGATTAGGCGCTTGCGGCCTCCCTGTCTCCTAACAACAAAAGCACAAGGGAATATTCAGTGAAACTGAAAAGTGCACATCCAAAACTGATAAAAGGAAATAGATTTTCACACAGCGCATTGTGAGACTGTGGAACTCATTTCCACAGTGTGTCTTTGAGGCCAAGAATTTACCAAGATAATCAAGGAATTGGAAAATTATGTGGATAACAAGAATATTTAGAATTAATAGCACTAAAAAATCTATTTGGAAGGGATATAAAACTTAATGTTTTGAGATTTAAGCCAATCTTGAGCCATTAGAGATAAGGATGTAGCCTTCCTCTGGTGTTTCTTGCATCTTCTCCATAAGTATTCGGTTATGGCCACTCTTGCAGAGAGGATACTGGACTGCCTGGACCATGGGTCTGTCCTGGTCTGGCAGTCCCATTATCAAGTGCCACCCAAACCTTGTGAGTGGCCCATCACCAATTACCAGGTGCACCCACTCTGGTCACCCGTAGATTGTTGGATGCTAACTCAAGCATCTTACTGATAGGAGGGGTCTTGTATTCTGTATCTTTTGGTGAGGCTTTGCCTGCGTGCAGTTCTGAGGCTAGGAAATGATTGTTCATAAGGGAGTTATGGCACTTAGCACTTAATAAGATATTTGGTCCAGATATTTAGTGGCATGATAAATGATTTAGGGCAGCAACAGCTTTGTACACTAAATACCTTCATCATGAGAAAGGGAGGGGCCTGGCACGTAGTGGAAAATAACACCGGAGATTGGAGTCATTAAACTGAGCAGAACACCAGGTCTCTAACTGCCCACTCCACCCTCTCCCTGGCCCTCCCCTCACCTCCCTTGGAACTGTTTCTGATCTGTGGAAAAAAACAGCTCCCCAGGTAGAGAAGGAAGTTGGCAGTGACAATGCACTGAGGATGTCACAGTGAAATCAGCGAGGCTATTTATAGGCAGCTAATTGATTAGAGCGGCCACAGCAAAAGGAAATGACTTTCAGGATGGGATAGAAAACTGAGGGCCCCAGCCAGCTTTGGAGAAATACAACAAAACACCCTAAACAATCAAAACCAGACTCATCGCTTTGAAGAGCAGAGAGAGCTACAGAGAGAGAAGTGGCATGAGCAAAGAGCTGCCAATGAAGATTCACGATGGGGAGCCCTTTGGAGCCTGACTTCAGAACACAACTGGGTGTTGGAAGGCATGTGCCTTTGTGTGAGTTGGGACTGCCATAGGGGGAGATAGGTATTTATGATGGAGGCATCTTGAAAGGGACTGGGATGAGAACTAACGTGGGGGGTGGATTATCCCACATCTACCCATGCTAGGGTTCTGACACCTTTCTCTGAACCATCTGGGACTGGCCTCTGTCAGAGCCAGGACGTTGGACTAGAAGAGCAAATGGGTCTGAGTCAGTGGGGCAAGTCCTGTGTTCCTATCCACAGGTTAAGGGCATCTGTGGCTTGTGCGATCGCATGCCCGAGTTGATTGCTCGAGGGCAGTAAAAGTGGGCACACCTCAGGCAGGCCCTTTCCTGTGACTGAGACGGAGCAAGGGACAGGCCACTTCTTTTGCTTCAGACTTACAAAATTTTTTTTTTTTTTTTTTTTTTTTTTTTACTTTCTGTGCAGCTTTAGTGCTGAGGGAAGCTCTGGTGTCCCTTCCGATAGCAGCTCTGCATTTACCCTCTATCAGAGGTGAAAGCGGGCCAGTGCAGGCTGGTATGGCATAATGGTAAGAACTGGCTGCCAGTTCCTGCCCCCATGTGGCTGAGGTTAAAGCTCTGCCACGGCAGCACTGCTGGACCCTACCAGTAAGGCCACTGACGGGGAGGAAGCAAAAGTGGCAGCTGCCCCAGGGCTCAGCAGTTTAAAAGGGCCCAGGGATCCTGGCTGCCAAGGCCTCGGCATCCACAAAGGGCTGTCTGGGGGAGTCTGTCCAGAACCGCCCTTTCTGCCTGAGCCTCCCCTCCCCCTTTCAGGGGCCCAGTGCCTCCCCCACCACCAAGCATACCAGCTTCGAGTGCACCTGTATGTCCTCCCTTTTACTTTCACCCCTGCCGTCTGACTTTTAAGCCCACCCAGACCAGTAAAGGATCCTGTCACCACCTGCCCTGTATCTCTGGGATCTCCATGCTGTGCAGCTAAGGTGGCTCAATTCCCTGACACCAGGAGCATGCTCACAAGCACAAGGCCCCTGGCTCCCAACCAGGGGTGGTCCTAGGTGGGCTGCTGGCAGCTGGCGCCCCAGGCAGAACATGTGATCGTCGCCCCTGCCTGCATGGCCCTCAATGGCGTGACGTCATCATTGGGCGCCCCGTTGAAGGCGGTGCCCTAGGCGACGGCCGAGTCGGCCTGTACACACGGGCCGCCCCTGCTCCCAACAACTTAGTTAATCTTTGCAGCAGCCTCTCCAGGCTAGAGCCTCCCCACCTCTGTCCTTTTTGAGTTCTCAAGCACCAGCCACTTGATCCTTTCTGTCTGGTTTGCCACCCCTGTAGGCCTGGAACCAGCACCCCAGATACCAGCTGACTTTGCACATACACACTCCCGGCTGTCTGCACACCAGAGACCTGTTGGGGAGAAAAATAAACAAAAAGTTTATTAACTAGAAAAAACAGAGTCAAAGATGAAATTGTGAGGGCGAGCAACCATATTAGCAGCACCACAAAAACCTCAGGTTTCACAAATCCGTGCTGGATAAAATCCCTCTTCTCATACAAATTTACCTATTGCCTTCTAACAGTTTCCCAGCCTATGCCCTAGGATAGGGAAAACCAGTGTTCACCAATGACCTTTTGCCTCCAATCTGTCTGTCCAGTTCTGGATAAAAAGTCTCATTCTCAAGCCTGTTTCTAAAAGGCATTTTCCTTTTTATTTTTTCTCTGACAGTGACTCATGATTTATTCAGACTGGGGAAATTCCCTTTTGACATGATAGCTGGGATATTGCAGTGTCTTCCCATGAACTTGAATGGTCTATCATTGTCTTTTCCTGAGTTGGACAATGGATGGTTTGTAACCCCAGTCTCTACACTTATCTCATCTTGACCATCCAATTCATGACATTGCAAGGTTTCATATAAAAGCCCTTACTCAATATGTACTGTATTATTGTCCTATAAAAACATAATCGGTTGGTTTGACTGCTCTTTTTAGGGATTTAAACATTCTGTTCTCCCTTTCAGGTGCCACATCCTCCTCTTAAGATGGACAAGGCTTCTGTCTTCAAGGAGCTCAAAGAGAGAAAATGAAAACAGGAGGCCTGATAGACAGACACTGCACTTCTCTTTGACAAGGGCTAGAGAAAATATTATTGGGAAAGGAAAGTTGACTGGGATTTAGCCTGAAGGCAGCTCTGTGCTTCTTTGTGCACATTTTATCTGAACAGTGGGCAAATTCACTTGTCATGATTGGAGCCAAATTTTGGAGGCAGTGTTCTCCTCTGGGAGCACAAGGCTGAGAGACAGGAGTCCAGGGTTCTTTTCCTAGGTCTGTTAATGACCTGCTATGTGACCTTCAGCAACATGTCTATTTGTCTGTATTCCAGTTTGTCCTTCTGTGAAATTATAATGGTGTTTCCTCAATGTATAGAAAAGACTGTGAGGATTGATTGATTAAGTCTTGCAAGATGCTTTGAGATCCTGGGATGGAAGGTGCTAAAGTAGCCATAGAAAAGCTAAATGGTATTAAATAGTAATAACTTGGAGCTTGGAAACATCTGGGCAAAGAAGAACCATGAATCAGTCATCTGAACCACAAAACCCTCATTTCCCATCAGGGATTTACTCAACTATTGCAGTTATCTAGATCTATAGCCATCCTGGATTTAAATTCACTGATGTTGTTGAGTTCCACAAGCCAATGAATCCATTAGGTCATTGTGGCCTTTCTCTTGGTTATAAAGACTTAACATGGTGGCTTCTGTTCTCAGCTGAAGAATAAAAATGACCAATAAAAACATTTCTTAGGCAGGGGATAGTCCCTTTTCCTTAAGGGCTGTGAAGAGGGGTAAATCCCAGAGCAGCGTGGGCTGCAAGGGAAATTGTGCACTATGGGGAAGATCAACACTGCTGCAGTTAATCTTCCCAAGTTTGATTTAGCGGGTCTGGAAAAGATGCGCTAAATCGAATTCAGAGAGCGCTCCCCATTGGCACTGGTACTCCTGCTCCTTGTGAGGAGTAAGGGACGCTGATGGGAGTGTTTGCTCCTGTAGACCGCCTGCAGTGTGGATGGGGATTTAAGATGCGTCAACTCCAGCTACCCAGTTAAAGTAGCTGGAGTTGCATATCTTAGGTTGACCTTTCCCTCCAGTGTAGACCAGCCCCAAGAGAGTCAGGTCCTGCTTGTACCCTAGCCCAACTTGGCAAAAAGGGTTCAGCTGGTGTGGGCAGCAGCAATCCACTGTCTCAGAGTTTGCTCGTTTGGAAATGGTGCTTTTTTCAACGGTTCTGTTATCAGATGGAGCATTTCCTTCATCAGTGTTAATATCCATGTAGTGAAACAATGAAAGGGCTTCCTATCAGTTCCAAATAGGACATGAAAAGCTCTCAGCATTAAGAGTAGAGGATGCTGGAATAGGGCAATGGGAAACGCCTGAGTCACTGAAATGCCTCTTTGATTCCAGTAGTCTGATATGTTCAAAAGAAAAGAGAGCGAGGGAGAGAGAGAAGAGAGAGAGCAGCTAGTTAATGATCTGAGGGACACAGGAGAGGAAAGGCTGATGCCTGAAAAACAGACTCTGCAAAGAGAAAGGCAGAGGGGGGTCTGCAGGCTGGAGCCTTGAAAAGCAAAGAGAACAACAAGGAATGAACAAAATCAAGTTGCAACACAATGCAGCTTGTTTTTATAGTGTGATGTAGTGCTACCTGGCCAAGGAAGAGATGTTCCAGGGACAGGCCACATTACACCAATACTGCACCAAATTCAAAAGATGCAACCTCAATTAAAGCCCATTGGAACTGAGCTCACCTGCCTACTCAGAGCTGAATTTAATCCACTCACTTCTGTGGAGTTGCAATGAAGCAGCAGGAACCAAAGTTTAGCTGGGAACTGGGATGTCAGTTGTTTGCTGCCACAAGTCTGTTATCCGCATTAACTAATTAATCTGCATAGCTCCCTTCTGAAGCCTTTACAGTATTCCACTATTAAGGCAGCTGATCGTGACAGGCTGGCTGGTAGTGGAGTGTGGTACAGTGCCCTGCAGCCCAGCACAGAGCAACACAACAGAGTACAATGTGCTGCTATACAACAAAGTGCAAGACAATCCTGCAAGTGTAGTGCAATTCAGTACCGTGCAATGCAATATCCAATACTGCCGTGCAGTGCTGGGGATTACAGTGCAGGACAAGGATTCAATACTGTAAAATACAGTAGTTCCATGACCCAATTAGTCAAATCCTGCTTCTGTTTTAGCCTGGGAGCTTTACCATTGATTTCCATATTTAGCAGAATTGGAAATATCAATGTTACATCATGACTGTTTATAGAAGAACTAACCTGCTGGTCAATTTACAGAACATAGGAAAGTCATGAGCCCTTCTCCAAAGCTCCTGTGTGATCATAAAGAAGCCCCAGTGTCCTTTATGGAGAACTACATCATTGCAACTATACCGTGAGTAGGGGTGTCAGAGGTGCAATGTCCCAGACTTTGTCTGTAACACAAAGACTGCTATATGGTTGGGATGGTCTATAGGGAAACCTCAAGGTGAATGGGGCACAATCATTCCTGGGTAATTCCCCCCAGTCAGCTACTCAGAGGATGAATTTGAGTCTCTGCATTTTCCTCTGCCTACATTTTTTTGCCCTGCATGTGACCCAGCCTGGTGCAGGCATTGGCCAGGGAAGCTGCTCCCTGTAGTCTGGTACCGTTCATCCAGCCCAGCCCCTGAAGGTTCAAAAGAGAAACTTCCCATAATGCACCTTTGGAGTGCCATGCACAAGACTAGGTCAGTCTATGGCACTTTGGCAGGGGAGAGTGTGGGGAGGGGGGAAGCTTGCTTGGTTGTTGGGCCTGCTTCTAGATAAATAGGGGCCTTCACAGCTGTTGATCCAGCCCCTTTTATCTGCGTTGTTTGTTTTGAACTAAAACTTGAAATAATAATGATTTAAAAGCCCAGAGATCTCAGCAAAACTCCCTGCACAGATATAACTATGCTAGGGGAAAAATATTCTTTGTAAAGCACCCAAGGTCACAAGACCACAAAGTGGAAGGCTGACCCCTTTTATTGTCTATTGTCTTGGCTGGTGGCAGGAAGCATTTTCTGGGCATTGAAGCCAATAGCTCTGGAGTATTGCTTAATGCCAGGAGTGAGCAAATCACCAATGTTAGCCGGTACCTGCTGTACTAGCACAAAATGAGCTGGAGTCTCAAAGCCAGGAGAAATCCCCTTCTTGGATCAAGGCTTAGGGCCTAAAGGTGTCTCAGCTGCTGGCTGCCCCTTCCACAGGATTTATAGGTCTCCGTCCTGACTCCTGGAACTTGTGTATTGGCTGCAGTTCCTGAGGCTGATGTACATTGTCCATGTTCCAGGACATGGGTTGGGAAAAGATTTGTTTTCTCTAGTTGTAAATTGTCTGAAAGAAAAATACAGCAAAACTCTCCAAAACTATTTGTGTCTAACCCTTTTTATCTTCTATTTACAAATACATAGTTGTGCCCCTTCCCTCCCCTGGTTGAAATCAGACACCAGTGCCCCTCTTATGAATATGGGCTAGTTTGCTTTTCCTCCTGTTGACTCCACCTGATGATTCAGAGGTTCTCATTTTGCTTAGAACAGAGAGACTAAAAAAGTGAGTTGAGGAGAAGCCAGAATTCTCCATTTGCATTGGTGATGATAGATCACATATGACACCAGCTATGCAGAACTGTAAATGACATTATAAGGAGCAAGGTAATGGAGAATCCAAGCTTCAGCGAGATGCGATTTGCCGTGGGTCCCATAGGGAGTGAATGTCAGAACTGGGAGTGATCTGAATGAGTGCCCTGAACTTAGACCTGTACTCAGACCACTGTAGCATGCCTTCTTCTGAGCGAAAGTGACACTGGCTGTGTCTTTGTGCTGTCAGGGGATCATAGCACTTAGCCTTTAGCAAGCAGGGTGGGTCCCTAGCTAGGGCACTGGATAAGGGCCCAGGATATGTAGTTTCAATTCCTAGCTCTGCTACTTACCTGCAAGTCAGCAATAAAGCCAGTCACTTTGTGTTTTCCTGCCCATCCTTTGTCTGCCTTGGAAACTCTTTAGGGCAGGGACTGTCTCCTACTCTGTAGCTGTACAGCACTAGCACATGCATTTCTATGATATATGTAATGAGCAATGATAATATCAACGTGAGCAGTGTCATAGGACAGAATCACCTACAGATGAGACAGTTGTGATGGGCAGTTTAATTGGACAGGGAAAGGACAGTTCCATCATGTATTTTTGTCCCACTTCTGTACTTTCTCTCTTCTTTCTTTCGTTCTTTCTCTTCTTTCCCCTTCATTGTGTAATTTCAGACCCACACGTGCGCACGCGTGTGTGTGTGAAAAAGGTGCAAATGCACCCCCTCATGGTCCCAATTCCAGCCAGGCTGGGCAAGGCTCGGGCAGTACATTATCCCAGCCTCCCTCTCCCGTGTTCCAGACAGCCACAAGAAAGCTGGGGCTCCTTCCCTCCGCCAGGAGGTAGGCCAGGGGCAGGGCTGGGCCCTGCTCACTCCCTGCCTTTTTCTGCTAGCTCTGTCTGCAGCCCCCAGTGTGCTCCCCAGAACCAAGTGGTAGCTGCCCTCTCTGCTGGCTGCCAGCCACAGGGGCCAATCAGAGCCACAGAAAAAGGCACCCATCGCCAATGCCCAGTTGGCACTGAAGGGAAGGGCCCCGGCCCTCTGGGAACTGTAGTCCTGTCTTCATCCCTCCATGCTCCCTGACACGGGTAGGCAAGCGGGGGAGGCAAAAAAGGACTACAACTCCCAGCATGCCATGCAGCCAGCCCTCTGGGCAGGACAGAGTATGGATCAGGCTTGGGCAAAATACCCTCTGGACTGCAGACACGGCAGAAAGCCTCAGGCAGACTCCTTGCCTTCCCTCCTGCCCCCCCCCCCATCTCCTCTCCATGCTGCTGAGAAACGTTGCTGTGGGGTTTGTTTGAACAGCTATGAGCCTTCAAGCGCTGTTCCCAGCCCCAGCACAATTCCATTGGATGGTTTCTGGCCAATGGGAGCTACCTATTGTCAATCCACAGCTTGCAAAGCACCCTTAACCCCCCCCCTCGCCCCCAGGCCTGTAGCTGTTCAAAAACCACATGGTCCCTGCAGCCATTGTGGGTGTCAAGCAGGTAAGTCTCCCAGCCAGAGCCTGACTCTGGCACCCCAACCCTCTGTCCCCCTGCCCCACATAACCCAAACCCTCTGCCACTCCTGCCCCCATAGCCTGCACCACAAACCCCTGCCCTGGGTCACAACCCAAATCCTCTGTCCCTCCTCCTGCACCCATATCCCCTCCCAGATCCTGCACCTCAATCCCCAGCCCCAGGTCACAACCCAAACCCCTGCACCCCAGTCCCAAGTCACAACGTCGTCCTGCCCTAGGTCACATACCCCTGCACCCTAATCTCCTAACCCAAGTCACAACTACCTCCTTCACTCAAATGCCCTCCAAGATCCCACACCCTCTCCTACACCTCAGTCCCTCACTGCACGCTCCCTTCTGCACCCAGCTTCCATCCGAGACCCCTCACCTTCTCCATTAATATGAAAGCGTGTGACCCATGACCACTTTCCAAATTCTTGGCATGCTCCCCATCAAAAATTATTGCCTACCCTTGGTAAGGGCTAACTCTGCACAGCACAAGTGGGAGGCTGAGTTTGGGTCACATAGCAAGAGGAGGGGGGGGGCTGCAGCTCTGCTTAATGTCCTTCTAACTGTAGCAATAGCATGAGAGCTTCTTGTCTGGAAGGCAGATAAGCTGTGCCCCAGGACAGGCGGTGGGACTGGCTTGGGGGGCCACTGGCTGTAGCAGGAAGGGCCTAAGAGTGTTGCTTCTCCCCTTCCCCCCCCCCCCCCAGCTGTGGTGAATGTCCCATTCCTTGCCCTTTGCTACCTGGATATATAGGAGTTGCTGCAGGGTGCTGTTGCTCAGCCACAGCTTTGCACTGACAGTCTCTGCCCATTCACCCCCACTTCTGAGGGGTGATTGCCCCTTCACTGCTGTCACTTCATTCCCACTTTCTAGTCCCATAGGAAGTAAGGGGACCATTCCTTTGGATGGTATTTGATTCTGTTTCAGCTTGCTCGGGGAATGTGTGTGTGTGGGGGGCAACGAGGGTACGAACAGGTTTGGAAATGCTTCACAAAGCCATCACTCCTCTGTATCTGATCCCTGAGCCCTCGTCCTCAGAGGAAACCTGCACAACAGCTTCAAAAAATGAGCCTGGCAACTTAAATTCACACCTTTGCTAGATGCTACAAAATATTAACTGAAGAGACACACTGGATTTATGATTCATTACAACAATCTGTCACCCCCTTAACTAGCCGATGACTGAGGAGTTGTTAAGGGGCCACTGCACCTTAAGTGGTCTTTTGAAAAATGTGGTAACTATTTATGCTAAGCCACCTGTTCCACTTCTATTTGACAGTGACACTGACTCTGAGTATATCTCCCAAACCTGAAGAAGAGCTCTATGTAGCTTGAAAACTTGCCAGAGGAAGGCTGGGGCTGATTCTCCCTTCCCCGCTCCAGGGAAAATCAGCCCCAGCCTTCCCCAGGCTGGCTGGAGCATAGGGGAGGGAGGTTTGAGCAGAGCGCCGCTCCTGCCTTCCCCTGGCTGGCCAGAGCACGCTTACTTGGGGGAGCAGGGGGAGGATGCACTCGCACCCTTGCAGTCCACATTTACAAAAAAAAAAAAAAAAAAACACATCCTGAAATTCCTGAGTAAGGGCCTGCATTTAGCTTGGCTGACATTTTTGCTGGCTATCCTGACTCTTGGGCACTGTTTGAACATCAGACTGGTTTGTGGGTTTATTTTGTGGTATCCCACGTGCAATTTCCACGAACAAATCAAAACAAAAACAAAGCCTCCCTCACACTAGTAAAGATACTTGCTGTTATCTTTGAATTCAGTTTTTTTAATCACAATCAAGCTACTCTCACTGTTTCCAAACAATCCTTGTTAATCAGCCTCTTGAAGGGTTGGGAGGTACATTAGCTTCAGATAAACCTTAGAGTCAGATTTCTCTTCATCTGGCTTTCTTGCAGCTATAGATGTTAGGTCTTGTCTGGTTCCTATCTAGACAGTACCTGAGAGCCAGCACGCAAACATTCCCTCTGGTGTGTTCTTCAGTGGGATTTCCTGTCTTCCATCCCCCACCTGTTTCTGTAATCGACCGGAGTGGGTGAATACTTTGGGACGCGTGACCATTTAGCTTTACTTGAACCTTTCCAGTGGCAATGATCCCAGCTTAGCTCCTGACCTAACTGAGAGCTTGCTTTAGGCTCCCCAAATGGATCTGCTCTCTGCAGGTTCCTATAAGGCCCCGGGTTGAGTCCGAGCCGCGATAATACACACAGTCTATTTGTGCCACACGTTGTGGTGGCATGAAGCCCAAAATGTCTGATTCACTCCCATTCTAGTGAAGTCCTCTCTATTGCCTGGCCACTGGTGTCTATCTGGCCTAACTATGTGGCATTTACAAGGTGCCTATCCCTTCAGTACGTAAGGGCTGTATCAATTAAATCTCAGACAGGAGGTGACTACCTAAGGAAGCTTCACTGTCCCCTGATCCCCCTCCTGCACTGCGTGGCTGCTGCTGGCAAGGCCAGACCAGCATGAGACAGAAAATGCTGGCAGAGGAGGCATCAGGAGGGCTTATCAGGTGAGATCAACACCTTCAAATAATTCCATGGGGGCAGAGGAGAAGACACATGCCAAGGAGCACTGATAACAAGGCTGTTCTCAAAATGCCACTGGGCATTTTGGCTGGCATGTTCAGTGCTGTTATGGTCCCTGGGTGATGCAGGTCGATAGAAGCCGATGGCTAGAGGAACAGCCAGGGTTCTGACAGGGGAGAGGATCCACTGAAGTATTCCAGCCTTTTCTCTGAGCTCACTCATACTGGCAGGGATCTGGGCAGAGCAGTGGGTGGATCTGTCGGGTACTCACCCCCCTGCCTGGCAGAATGATTCCTGTGCTGTCAGGAGGAGGCCCAGATATAGGAGCATCTTACGGCCCAGGAGCCTGCCTCTCCACTCTGTTACATTGGCTTTACCCTGCCTAGTTGCATGGACCCCAGCATATGCAGCTGGAGTTGTGGAGGAGGGAGCCAGGGTCCGAGGCCATTCTCACAAGGGGTGTGAGGGAGATCGTCATGTTCCACACATTATCACTGGACTTCACAAGACGCAGTTGCTGCTGGAGGGAGTGTGGCAGCAGGGAAAAGGAAAGAGGGGAAGACAGCAGTACCAGGACTGGCCCATGTTCTTGTCGTTTTGATTCCGCACTGGATTGACAGCCCTGGAGACTGGCATCCTGGCTGTTCCCTCAGGACAGTTACCATGGGGCTGCATTCTGCAGACTTCCCAGATGATCCAGCACTGGCGGGGGCACTTCCAGCAAGGCTGAGGGGGATTTGAACTTTGCTGGCACATTCAGCCCTAAATTTCACTGCTGAGGTGGCCAGGGATTGGGGGGTGGGGTGGGCTTGGATTAGTGCCAATTGCAAAGGGAGTTGCTGTGAAGAGATTCACCTGCCAGGGCCATTGAGCTGCCATGGGAAGGGCCTTTCTCATTGGTGCTGCTCGCCCCTTGTGCTGCAGCAGGGCCTGGGAAAATGGAAGAACAACCTTCCGCATAGCCTGGCTGTTCTCCTGCAGCTGTCTCCTGCCGTTAATATCCTGCAAGCGGGTTTGTGAAAACCAAGAGTTTTCTCTGAGGGTGGAGAGTTGGTGCGAAGTTAAAGCAGAGTGCGCCAAGTTCCTGCTTGTGCTATCAGCAGGATCCCCCTGGCTGTGGCCAGCTTGGCTGTGTTATCGGCCGAGCTCTAGATCCAGGTATGTCTCTAATTCCCCAGAGTGACAGGGATGCCCTTTGTGGAAGGCGAGATTAGAGCAGGCGTGCGGCTGCACAGCCTCAGCCCAGGTGACAGGAGAAGCGAGCCCTGCGCTCTGTTGAAAAACAAGACGGAGGAGAGAGAGAAAAAAAGTGACAGCACTGGAGGGAGTCCAGAGGGGGGAGGAAAGAGCTTCTACACAAAGGGCCAGCCTGTCTTCACACCTGCTCGGACATACGGGGAGCATGGAGGCCCGGGGGGGTAGAGGGGGGCCACTGACAGATAGAAGCAGGGGGAAATAATTCTCACTGAAAGAAGCATGTCAGTGGAAGATAGCTCAGTGAGACACTTCAAATAAAGGGAAGCAGCCGTGGTGACAGGATACATTCTTTGCCTCAAACACACTGTAGGCCAGGAGTGCCAGAGGCATCTGTGGGGAAGAAAGGCTACTCGAGTCGCATCAAAGACAACCACCACCGAAGCACAATTGAAGCTTGCAATCGTAGCCAGCCTGAAAGCGGGTTTCGCACAGGCTGCTTTGTTCTCTGATCATCCCCGTCGCTTTGGTATCTCCCACCATCGGCAGGCACAGCAACCGCTTCTCGTCTCTGAGGGAACCAAGCTGCAGGTGACTCGGGTTTGGGGGAGTTCTCTGCGCTGCCCCTCCTCAGCCCGTGGCACACAACCCTAGCCTGCAGTTTGGCATTTGTATTGTATGTATTGGCTGAGCTATTGTCCTGTACCAGCAGCGTGTCCCCAATCCCCCCACCCACACTGGCGGAGCCATTGTCCTTCACCTGCAGCAACCCATCCCCAATTCCCCCTGCCCATTTCCTAAGGGAGAGCTGCCATCTCTCACACAGCAGGCCCAGCTCACGTCTAGTGAAGTTGGGTGTCACTCACATGAGGTGAGCAGAGAGGCCCTGACCTAGCCCAACATGCTCACTAGGGGTACGTCTAGACAGCACGCTTATTTCAAAATAAGCTATTTAAAAATTTTTTTTGAAATAACTTATTTCGAAAAGCACGTCCATACTACGGGGAAGCCTCAAAATTAGACCGAGGCAGGCTTCCCTAATGTGGACATGCTACCTCAATTTAGAGCCCCAGGAAGCACTGGGGAGTAATTCCTTTCAGTGGCCTTGGGGAGGAGCTATTTTGAAATAGCAGCAGTGGAGCGTCCACACTGCTGCTATTTTGAAATAGCTATTTCGAAAGAGGCATTATTCCTCATGCAATGAGGTTTACAGATTTCGAAATAAACCATCTGGTATTTTGAATTGATTTTGAAATAACGGAATTGCTGTGTGGATGCTCACATTGTTATTTCACAATAACAGCCGTTATTTCAAAATAACGCTGCTGTTTAGACACACCCTAGCACAGTGAGCTGTCACTTTGATACAAAGATCTAGGAGAGGCTTGATACAAGGCTCAACAAAGAACAGCCTCTGCCCTCTCTCCTGTAATCTAGTAATCTCTGCCACTTCTCAAGGACATAGATTCAGAATCATGAGTCTGAGGACCATCATATCTCACCATAGCTGCTTTTGCTGCTTACCAAGGACTGGTGTTTGAACTGGGCTTTCATGCTGTCCTAATGCTGTAGGGGGTCTATCTGCGTCCCATGTCCCTGGCCTGCCAATATTCCTGTTTTTAAACCTAGGATCACAGACTATCTATATCCATCTTTCCTGCTTCTGGTGGGGCTTCCAAGCTGGGGAGTTTCAGTTCTCATTCAGAACAAGCATGGGCACCATTGTCTTTCTCTTTCAGCCAGTTCTACAGCCATGCTGAGGGTGATGATGTCTGTTGGGTATTTGGCAGGATTTGTACCTGATTTGGGGGTCTTGTGGGGTTTCTCGTGCTTGGTATGTAAGAAGAGGAGAAGGGTCTTAGGACTGAACTTTGTAGCTTTCTTTTAGCCCTCACCTTGACTCCCTCAAAGGAGCATCCACACCTGAAGCCAGAGGAGTCACTTATCAAGAGAACAAAGCTTGAACCAGGTTGCAGAGGATGTGGGAAAACAGCTGTGGAGAATTAGGGAAGATCTGCCCAGCATGAGATCCTTAGGGAGCCTTTCTAGCATCTCAGGGGGTATCCCACAGACTCTTCCCCCACTATGTTCATGGTGGATGTTGCTTTTGGGACCTCATTTGCAAGCAGCATTGTGCTGTGGCCTAGGTTATCTTTCAAGTGGGCATCTCTCAAAGTTTCTCTTGTCAGCTATCAGCTATGTAGTTTCATTGCTAAGGTCATAGGGAGAGCAGACAGCATGTGAACCTTACATTTTCATTAGTAGTTGGCTCCCACTTGAACTTCACATTAGCCCAGCTGAACTTGGAGAATCTCTTGGTGGCAGAGTTGGCTGCTCATCTGAATTTTGTGGCTTGGCTTTTCCTTCAGCATGACAGCATTTCTCCTGAATGCCGACTTTTGGTGATTAGTTGCAAAGAGAATTTAGTCTTGGAAGCCAACAGGAGCTGCCCAGTCTTCAGTGCTTTTGAAAACCAGGTAATTTACTTAGGGCATCTTAAAGTGGACTAACTTTAAATGCCCATTTTGGAATATCACAGCCATGTTATCTTTTTATATGTTTTTCCAGAGAACAAGTAACATATTCTCTAAGAGGTGGTGTCACATGGGCTATAGCCAGGCTTACCATGGGGGAAAGTGATAAACCTTACAGGAAATACAGAGAGCAAAATCAAGTTTACTAATTAAACTGCCCCCTTAAAATGAGCAACCCCTGCTCAGATATACCGAAATGAAACGCTTCTGCTGCCAATATCAATATATTGGGAATCTGTTCTAACCAGCCAAACACCCAGCTTGTTCTTGGTTCTAATATTGGTTACTTTATATGACTAGTGAGTAATTCTGTGTTTGTACAGCAGCTAGCTCAACAGGATCCAGGCCTGGTGCTCCAAGGTGCTATAATAATAAAAATAAAAAATAATACTAGTGCACTTTCTACATGGGTGATGTACAAATGGCCAGACAACTATTTTCTGCCTCACCTCTCTGTTAAGAAAGCAAATGCTGTCTGCACCTGAGCCTGTGAACCTAGTGAAAGAATAATAGCTGTAATAAATTAGCCAATTGTGCCCCCTGGTGGTACAGAGTGGTGTGTGCCCTGATGATCTGAACAACGCTGTCCATATTTAAAGCCATAAAGATCCACTTCTAGTAGGTTTCCTACAATGCATCTATTTCATTTGTATATTAATACTTGATTGTTGTTTTTCTTCCCCTAATATCTGTCTGTCTCTCATTAGACTGTGTGGTTCTTGGGTGCTGCTCTATATGGTATAAGTATAATAACTAACAGTAATCTATCTCCCCCAAAGAATCCTCACCCTTTGATCCAATGCTGCAGGGGCCCTGCTGTGTGCTCTGCAGGCAGGTAGATCTTTGGACAAAGGCTTTAATGTATGTTATACCAAACAGAAAGGCCTGGTGAGGTCCAAGTCTTCGCTGCCACGTGAGGAAGCTTATGCATCCCTATTGCAATGCCAAGTATTCAAAAACCATACATTGGGTCCCACAGTAATATGAGATTGCCTTAACAGTCATGAGAATTGTTTCCCAAAATAATATGGGCCTTGTTACATTTGTCTTTTGGTGGGTTGTGTGGTGGTGGTGTTTTTTGTTTTTTTTTGAACCTTTGGAAGATCACATTTTCTGACTTTTTCTCATAAACCATGAGGGCTAGAAACTTATGACTCCAGCCACTGGGGCTTTAAGATGCACACCAAGGCTATGTCTACACTACAGGGGTTTTCCGGGATACCAGAGGTGTCCCGGAAAAACTCCGCCATGTCCAGGGAATGCATCTGCTCTTCCGCTTTTTTTGCGGAAGAGCAGATGCGCTCTTTCGGAAGCCCTGTCTTCCTCTTCCCACGAGGAAGAAGAGCTCTTCCAAAAGAGGAGGCTTTTCCAAAATTTGGCCCAGTGTAGACAGGCCAAATTTCGGAAAAGCCTCTTCTGAAAAAACTATCGGAAAAAGGTACACAAATTGCGGAGAGCGATTTGCGTACTTTTTTCTGATAGATCCCTGTAGTGTAGACATAGCCCAAGTTTCACAAAATTGCCCCGGTCGGCAATGTGTCTCTCACTGCCTGTGTGTTCCTGAATCCATAGCAGTGACTATCCCCTGACCACTGGAGCTTGTTTACTCAGGCTCAGTGAGAGAGAGGCTGTAATCTGCTATATTTTTTTGAGGGGAGGGGTCTCTTCCTCATCTCAGTGAGTCCTAAGGATCTCTCCTTTTCTCTATCTTCCTCCCCCCACGGTCTTGCATCACAAACAGCTGATTGGATGTCCATCTTTTTCTAGGCCATTGATGCTGCTCAGTTGGCCAGAGGATTGCCTGTTGAGCGGCAAAGAGGCACTTCCCTAGGGCTATGCTGTTTCTCCAGTTTTCCCAGCCTTCATTGGCCAAAGAAGGAAGAGGTGATTAAGCAGCATAGGCCCTATAGGTCTTTGTCTAGGGCCCCAGCTCCTGGAGTCAGGGTATTACAGCAGAATCTCAGGGGGTTGTTTTTGTTAAAGTTTGCAGCTCTCATAGTTGCAAAGCTATGCTTGGAAATGTGAATGAAGTGTAACCGGTGCAGGGACATACCTCTGCCTGTGTCTTCAGAGAGCCCTAAACCATAGCTGAAAGGGGTGAATTACTCTGTTCATATCCACAGTGTGTTACTCTGAGACCTACTGCTCTGGGGGCCTGGCCACGCCCAGTATAATGGGGGACACCAAGTGTGGCAGGAGGAGAGCTTGACCATGCATGCGGATACACTCCCTCTGTTGGGGTGAGTACTGCTTCTCCTGCTGCTACTCAGGGAGAGAGGCAAGGGCCCCGTGTGTGTGTGTGTGTGTGTGTGTGTGTGTGTGTGTGTGTGCGCTCACACACATGCGCACAAGCACCCCTCAGGCAGTTTCCATTTCAAGGGGGGAATGGAGCCACAGGATGGGCAGGGCCATGAAGGGACAGTGAATTCACAAGGCTCTATGTTGGAATGTGCTTATGCCTTAATCTGGCCTGGGTAGGCTTTCTTTCCCACCTCTGCTGCCCCCACATACTTCCATCCCTGCTAGCCTATCACCCTACTTCCCCTGGGAGCTGGCTTTGTCTGCATAGCTTTCCTAGGCCTAGGAGTGACCAGAAACTCTGGGGAGTGCTGGCCACTAGGCCCCAGAGGGTACGTCTACACTGCATTCAAATCCCATGGCAGACCATGCCAGCTGACTTGGGCTCAGGGGCTGTTTCACTGTGGGAGAGATGCTCAGGCTGGAGTCTGGGCTCCAGGACTCTGCGAGGTGGGAGGGAGTGTAATGTGGGACTGCGTAGAGGGGCCAGAGAAGCGAGGGAAGTTTATCAACCTTGTGCAGCCTTCCTAGTATCTGCAATAGGGTAGATGAAGGCCTGGGAGCTCATACCCATTCCCAGATCCCATAGGTCTCTGTGCAGGCTGCCAGCATGTCCTAACTGAAACAGAGCTTGTCTCTTTCTGCCCCACGCAGGGAAGGGCTGGGTCCTAGCCAGAGTTTCCAGTTCCTATTACAGTCTACTCAGCAGGCTTTTTCTCTGGGGGTAGAGCAGCAGTCTACCTGGAGCTGAAGGGTCTGTAACTTCTCCTCCTAGTTCAGGCAGCATTATCAAAGCCCAGCGTCACTCCCTCTCTGCATCTGTCACACCTGCATTTTAAGAGCTGGGTGCATTTGCTCTTGTGATGCTCTCTGCATTAGAGGTGCCAGGTGGAGTCAAACCTCTAGTCTTTCTGATCCGCCTGCTTCTTTCCTCTGGACCCTGTGTCCTGCCCCTTGCTCCCTGCTCCAGGGTGGCCTTGCTCTGGATCTGCTGAGGCTTTGGCTGGGATGATACAGTGGAGAAGCAAATGGAAGGAAGGTGAATGGGGAGCAGCTGTCTTCCTGTATGGTGTCCTCTTGGGGGGACAGCACTCTCCTTCTGTGATGGCACAAGCAGGTGCCACACAAGGATAATGTCTTACATGGAAGGACATCTCTTCACACAGTGTGAAGTATTTCCAGTCTTGGAGCTGAGCAAAGAGACGCTCTTGTTATATGGGCCCAGACAGCATCGGGAAGAGCTGACAGCCACCACAAACCTGATCTTGGCAGATGTTCAGCCCAAATAGACTGGGAGATGGGCCTGAACATTTGGATCCAAACTGGCAAGCTTCACACCCCTAGGGGAGCGTGTTGCTCATGGGTGCCGCTAGCACCTCTTTCCCAGTGCGCTGCGGCTGCTTCTTATGGGGTGGAATGGCTGCATAGCCCATTGGATTGGTTATGGAATGAGGCACTTGTCACTCCAAGCCAGGGATCTGATGCCGCAGGTGAAAGCAGGCCCCAGCGGATAGTGACCAAAAATCACTCCCAACTGACAGCCATTACGTGGCATCATAATCTATGGGCTCAAGAGCACCAATGCCAACAAACACCCCATCAAAATAGCAACCTGGCGAGGTCAGTCCCAAAGGTAGCCCCATCTCCCCGGGCACAGGAAGGCTGCTGCAGTACCTAGCACACTCCCCCAGGGCTTGGGAGTGGATTTCCAGGTCCATTATGGACTTTCTGGGAAGTCACTTAGACTCTGTGGCTGTGCAGCCTCAGAAGGGTCCCAGATAGCACAAGTGTTGGGCACATCATCTCCTGGCCCCTCCATTCCCCTGGTCTCTCCCCACTCTGAAGAGGTGCAGGAAGAGGGAGTCGTCTCTGATGACTCTGAAAGAGGGCAGCCAGGCACCAGGTTCACATGGTGCTCGCGATGCCACTGCTTTGCTGCCTCGTGGCTGGGCATGAGTCCAACTGATGTGATTTCTGCCTGCAGGCTGGGCTGTAAATTAGGCTGCTGGGCTGGATGCTGCCTTCGCTTGTGAAGACAATAGAGGAAGCACTGAGGTCTTTCCACTCAAGATATATATCTCCTATTCAAGAGCGGAGAGGGAGACCCAGATTAGGAGACTATATGCAGGCAGGCATTGGCCTGCATTGGAGAGAGATGCAGACAGTGAGAGCACACCAGAGAGAGGCAGGAGAAATGAGGCCATGTCCATTTACCACTGTGTGGATGGTAGGGCCAGCACAGGGACAGAAGGGAGGTAGCTTGTGCCTTCCTGATTCTGGAACTGCTGGGTCAATTGGGCAAGCCCTTGGTTCCTCATGGAATAATTAGGACACAGGGTCATGCTCCTCCCATCCCTGGCCCACCCTGGAATGTTCCCTGCACTGGAGGCTTCTGGACAAGGACGGGAAATGCAGCATACAGGGTATTGCCTGGACTGGGAGATGCTTATGGCCTCTCTGTATTGACACAGCCTGGGCACAGAGGCTGCAATGCAGGGTGAATTCCTCCGAGAGAGAAGATACAGCAAATTCTGTGGCCAGGGGCTTTTCTATGATGCTTAGTGCTGAAATACCAGCAATCACAGCTGAGGCATACACTGAACACAGCACGTGGCTGGGAACAAAGCTGTTTATGTGATTGCATCTGGGATTCAGTGAATCCTCCACTGAAGAAGAGCGCCCAGCATCTGACAGCCCTGTCTAAGGGAAGTGTAGCTCTGTATTATCCTAGGGATGTCCCTCCACACTGGAAGAACAACCCACAGAATCAGCCCAGGTTTTACACCACACTGGGCTGGGATGCAGGAGGTTTAGTCAGTGCCTCATAGATACCTGTGCCATGCGAACATCATCAGTGGAACTCAGTTATAAACTCATCAAAGTTGGGAGCTAAGAAGTTCCCCGGAACCGGGCAGCACAGCAGGATCCAGACTCTGACACTCAGGTGCCTCTCTCTGCTGGGCCCACACATTCCTGTGGGCCTTTCCTCTCTCACTCAGTTTGCTGTTGCTGTAGAGGTGAAGGCAAGACACTAGCTCAGGCACTGGTGGACCCATCCAGAGCGCAGGGTAGAAAGGGAGTCCCCTGGAAGGTAGTGGCGGAGTTCAGAGAGCCCAAAGGCCCGGGGGAGGGGGATGGCAATAGACATCTTATCACTCACTGGGTTGTCAGGCTCAGACAGCAAGGATGGAAGGATGAGCTGAGACAGGGATGAAATCAAAGCAGAGGCCACTCCCAACCCAGGGGGATTAGGTGATTAAGGGCTTTTATTGTTATTTTTCCAGGTTCCAGCAAAGGAGGGTACTTGGCAGGATTAGGCTGAGGAAGACTTACCTCTTCTTCCCCCCCTCCCAGCACAGAGAGACAACAGTACCTCAAAGAGGAGAAGCTGCCCTGACAACAGACAGAACGTGTCCCAGGAGAAGAATCATCTCTCAGCAACCTCTGCTGTCCCCTCCACCACCACATACCGCTGCATGCACTGGGACCCTGCCTCCTCCTGAGCAGGTATTATCGCTTGGCAACTCAGCCTGTAGCCCATCAGTTGTAGCCATGGTCACAAAGGAAGTCCAGATCTATTCTTAGTTTTATTTGCTGGTCTGTCCAGGCAGCTCCATGTCAGGACCTGGGTGCAGCCAGAATTGTCTGTCTGCAGCCATCTCTGCTGTTACAAGAAGCAGTTATGTAAACATGGCCTTTTCTTACTCAGCACACGGCATTGGCCCTGTATGTAGCCCTGAGGGAGGGAGGGAGGATGGCCTTGTGGTTGAGGCAGAGAGCTGAGTTCAGTTCCTGGCTCTGCCACAGGTTTCCTGTGTATCCTTGGGCCACTCACATATTCCACAGGTGTCTCTGATCCCCACAGGTAAAAAGTGGGGATAATATTCCTTTGTCTATTTGGATTGTAACAAAGAATGTCCTTAGTGTGTGCAGTGCCCAGCACAACACAGCCCTGATCCTCACTGGTGTCTTGAGGCATTGCCTTAGACAGGTAATAATCAGCTGACTCTGCTGCTTGCTGGAAACAAGCTCCAATGCCTGTTAGCCCTGCTGGAGCAACGGCAGCTGCAGGAAAGTGATCTGGGGTACACTCAGCTTCCCTGAGCAATCGACTGCTTGTTTCCAGCTGCAGGACCTTTTCTAGCAGTCAGTGGTATCAGGGGCAGGAGTTGTGGATCCTAAGGGAGTTTGGAGGGTTGTTTGCAGCATCATCAGAAAAACTGCCTTTCGGCCAGTCATGTGAGCCCACCGAGTCTGGTAAGATCATGTGAGCAGATACAGCTCTATTTTGCCCCCACCCCCATCTCATTGCCTCTGCTGGAGGCCAAGTGCAAGAGAGGGGGAGAGGAGTTCACAATCCTCTTTCCCCAAAGCTGCCTAACTGTGCTGTCACAGAATGGAAATCCCTGGCCAGCCAGCGAGTGGGGAATATGCATGAACAACCCTGGGGGTTGAGCAGCACCCAAGACCCTTTGCCAGGATTTCACAACGGTGTCCTTCCATGATTTGAATGCAGCAGCTGTTTTTCCTCATTCAAACTCTTGTGTCCTCCTAGCTTGGTCCCTTCCTTCCTCCCGCCCCCTGCTGGACTAGGGCAGATTAAGGCGCCATGACCGTTGTGCTCACGAATCACTCTGCTCTTCATTATTGCCCCGGCTGCATGGAGGACGTTTACAACAGCTTTGGCCATCCCTGGGACTGTGGGACAGCTTGTATTGCTTTCAGCACTCTCTCTGGGCGAGCCCCCCAGGGGCCATGCCCTGGCCACGTGGCTGTGTGTTCTGCCACACTGTGCTGCAGTTCTCTCACTGGTATTGGCTCTGCAGACATTTCATCTGACAGGTTGCATCTTGTGAATCTGCTGCTGGCTCTACAGCATTGCCGTCACTGTACAGGAGTCCCTCAGCGTGTCATATTCTGGAAAGCAAGCGATCGCCTGCCTTCCAAGAGTCAGTGGGATACATATGGGTAACAAGCCACTGGATGGCGCTCTCCACCCACACAAAATGCCACCCAAATGGCGTCTATCTGGCCTGTAAATGAAGTAGTGCCCCTACATACATAATGTAGGTGGTGGCGGCGTGATGATTCTGCCAGCTGTAGCAGGGCTACCGTGCCCACTATGGAGAGACTATACCACACCTCGTAATAGAGCCAACAATACTATGGCTACTGTGTTCCAGGCATGGTGAGGATATGAACACTGTCAGTCAGGACACAAGAAGGGGAACCATTTCACAAGCTGGATAAATTCACTTCCCTGTTTACAAAGGCACCTCTTAGAATGCAGTACACAGCTAATAACATGTGCCCCCTAAGTGGCAGTCTGCAGCCGAGGGTTTATCTACATGGACAAGTTGCAGTGGTTTAACTTCAATCAGTTTAGTGACACTTGGGCAACTTTTGTCCATAGACTCTTGAATATCATTTTAAAACTAGTTAGAGTGGATTAGTTTGCACGTGCATATTTACTGAGCTACTAAGGTGCTATAAGCCAGGTTTAAACCAGTAGGAGTGTCCACACACATAGCTGCACCAGTGTCACTACATTAGTGCAAAATAACACCTATACTTAAATGGGCACAGATTTGGACTGTCTTTTACCAGGTTCCATACAAATCATCATCTTGCTGAGATCCAAAGTGCTACAACCGATGCTGAGAACTGGGGAAATTCAGTACACCTCACATTTTCTGGCAGTTCATCCTCAGTGGCTGCTGGCCTGAAAGGGCAGGGCTAGGACCGTGTCACAGTCCCCATGCTGGGCCAGTTTGGCAAGGTGGGGGATCTTGTTTGTTTGAATCCAGCCAGTAGTTACTGCCTCTTAGCATCCGTTAAGTGCCCGTGCCCAGACCCCAGCCCTCCCCACACTGTAGTGATGCGTTTGTGAAACACACGGTGCTTGCGGTTGACCAGAGCTCTGAAATAAATGAGGCCGGAATTCATGCACTGTTCTGTATCCTGATGTGGTAAGGAGCTCAGGCCTGCCTGAGGGAGGGTGGGGGGGTAATGGAGGCTGCTGGTGCCAGCAGAGGCTGTGAGGCCACTGCCAAGAGCCTATGCAGGGGGCCTGCGATGTCACTGTCAAGAGCCTCGGCAGGGGCCTTCCAGGGCTCCAGATGGCTCAACCTGGCACTAACGGAACTGTGATAAAAATGAACCTGTCCCGGACACCGGACGGTGGGAGATTAATGTCTGAATTGTCAACAAGCGAGCAAACAAATGTCACGGGAGGAAACAAAGGGCTGATGAGAATCCTTAGGGGTGAGATGCTGCTTCTCCCACTGTGGGCTGTACTGTATGGCCCCGCTGCTCCTCTGCCTCGGAAGCACTGCCCAGCCCTGCCAGCTACTAGAGGGATAGGAGGGGAGCGCACAGTCTCCCACAGGGCAGTCTCATTATGCACATTTCAACCTGCCTGAGGTTTGGCTGGCAAGTCGTCAAGGCACCTCCACAGTTCCCAAGGTAGAGGGGTGTCCTGGCTCATCCATAACTCTGTCCAAGTGCTAATGTTAGAAAACTGATTACCTGGCACGGTGTTGCAATCCCCTGTGAAGGAATTCCTGCTGATAGGTTTCAGTGCAAGCCAGGTGTTCCCCTGGTCAGTCGCCCAGCTGTATCCCTCTCCAAACATGGCTGCCTTTCAATGGTGGGTGCAATGTTTTCATGTTGAAAGCAATGGGAGTTCCATCCAGGCACCTGAGGGTCCTAGTTTGTAATAAAGCACTTTGCAGTTTCAGGATGAAAGGGGCTATAGAAATGGGAAGTTATTACTATCAGTCCCTCCTGCATCTTCTGTGTTCTCCCTGTTCTCCCGTTAGCTCCTCATCCAGTCGACTTCCAGAAATGCTACGTTAAAATCAGCTCAGATGTCCCCCTCTCCCCCCTTTCTTTGTCCATTAACTACAGGGTTCTGGAATGGACCCACAGCTTGCCCAGTCTTCAGATCTCATTTCTTGACTGCATAGAATCCTAGCATCATAGAACACTAGAACTGGAGGGGAACTCAAGAGGTCTTCTAGTCCAGTCCCCTGCCCTCACAGCAGGACCAAGCACCATCTAGATCATCCATGATGGATGTTTATTTAGCCTGCTCTTAAATATCTCCAGAGATGGAGATTCCACAACCTCCCTAGGCAATTTATTCCAGTGCTTAACCACCCTGACAGTTAGGAAGTTTTTCCTAATGTCCAACCTCCAGAGTTTTCTCTTTCCTCCCTTTTCAATGAGCTTCCATGCAGCTGAAGCATCAACTCTCTCTCTCCTCTTCCTTCCATATCTTTGGCTCTCTCTACATTGCAGAGAAAAGTTGGAAAAAGATACGCAAATTGTGACCTTCAATTTGTGTATCTTTTCCCCCTTTTTTTTCTGAAAGAGGCTTTTCCAAAATGTGGCCCATCTATACGGGGCCAATTTCTGGAAAAAACTCCTCTTTCAGAACATCCCTTATTCCTCTCACTGCTGAAAGAACACGTCTACTTTTTTGTAAGCAGTTCCAAAAAAGTGGACTTGTTCCTTGGACGTGGCAGAGCTTTTCCAGGATACTCTGCAGTATAGCCATAGTCAGTGTCTGCTTTTGAGAGTAGGTCTGATTCAGTAGTTAATGGCCAACAAGTGGAGTAGTGGACCGTTTTCCTGATGTTGATCCCTACATGTATATAGACAAAAGTAAGCAGGGGTTTGCACCACCAGAGCTAATTAGGTTTTAGGGTTGAATGTTGGCTAACGCAGGTCGTTCAAGCCCCAGGTTACTGTGGTCTGTGCTTGGGGTACATCTGCTCTGCATGTCACTGACTCCCAGAGCCCAGGTCAATTGACTGGGGCTGCAAAGCTGAAGAGAACAGTCTTGGACTGGAACCCAGGTTCTGAAACCTGTGGAAGGTCTTGGAGACCGGACTTCAGCCCAAGCCTGAACATCTATGCTGCTATTTTTAGCCCCACAGCCTGAACCTGTGAGCCTGAGTCAATTGACCCAGGCCCTGAGACTCAGTGCGGTGGGTTTTCTTTGCAGTACAGATGGACTTGTTGGGGTTAGCACTGAAGCTAGCCAGCCAGCCAGCAGCTCCACTGATTGCTTTATCTATTCCTAACCAGGGGTGGGGCCTTTATAAACAGTGAGGCAACCCATTGGGTTTAGGGTTGCCAAATGGTTTTGACAAAAATACCGGAAACATTTGATCTCAGATGGGGGGTGGGGGGGGGAACTGGCACAGGGGGAGCAGGGCTGGCCGGGAGGGGGTTGGGGAGAGTGGGGCTGGCCGGGGGAGATTGGGGGAGGGGAGCCAGCCAGCGGGGAGCAGGGCTGGCCGGGAGGGGGTCAGGGAGAGCGGGGTTGGCCGGGAGCAGGTCAGGGGGAGAGAGGCTGCCTGGGGGGGACGAGTGGGGGGGGAACCGACCGGTGGGAAGCGGGGCTGTTCTGCACACGGTCCCAGCAGAGCACACGGGTGAGTCCTGCCTTGGGGATTCCATCCCGCTCTGGCCCTGCCTGCTGCATAGGTGTGTACTGCCTGGCTGGTAGACACGCTCACGTAGCGTGTCAGGCAGTACGCAACTACATACTGATACTCATAATAATAATAAAACGTATTTAATTAGAAAATACTGGACATTTATATGTCCATTTTTTCCCGCAATTTGTTTCCTGGACAGAAAGCTCAAAAACTGGACTGTCCGGTTCAAAACTGGACACCTGGCAACCCTAGTCGGGTTACACCGGGGCCAGAGTGCAGTCCTTGCTATTCATAAATTCCCCCTTGCTATCCGTGTGACTGTAGTGTATGTATGGGAACCTGCCATAGCTCTGTCAGGCACCTCCCTGTGCCAGGTTGGTCACCCCAGCATATCTAGAGCTTCTGTGAATCAGGAACAACTCCCTGATGATCCTTCCTTAATCTGGTGAACTGTGGGCGACTTGGCTCATCAGCTCCAGTCTGTTCTTAAGGCCAAAGCTTGCCTGAGGGGGGCATCTACTGGCAGCTGTGTCTCACTGCATTTATAAGGGTGCAAATAAAGATGAAATTGCATAGCTGGAGCAAAGTGTCATCACTGGGGTGACTATGAAGGGGGACTAAGTCCATCTGTTGTTCAGCAGGCAGGAGAAGGGGTGCCCTTCATTTGAAATGAGTCTTTCAGTGTGGGGAGTTCAAGGAACCAGCTTGCTGTCTTCCCCCAAACCTTTAGGCTAGCTTTCCCTATGGTGTCCTGCACCTGCACACTATTAATATTTGCTTGTATTTTGCTAGCCTCCAGAGCTGAGATCAGGGCCCCATCATGCTGGATACATGTACAAACAAAGCCCCTTCCCCAAAGTGCTAACAACCTAAATAGACAGGACAAAGGAAATATTATTAACTCACTCTTCACACATGGCCTGCCCAAAGTCACATAGGAAGTCGGGGCACTGACCAGAGATGTACTGAATATCAGTTCTGTGCTTTGCCCAGAAGACAAGGTGAGGAGACTACCACAGGCTCCTTTTAATTTTGGTGCCACCCTTGAGCTCCTGTTGAGTTTGGCATTGGCCCTACTTGGGTACCCCACGGACCCCCTTAGGATCACAGTTGCCAGTCTAGAAGAAAAGGTTTCCAATGACATTCAGACAATAAAGCCAGTGATTGTTGTCTGACCAGTTTGTGTTCAGATAACCCTTCCTATCTAGTGGTACGCAGCCCCAAGGAACTATGCGTAGTCACTGTTACTCCTCTGTAGTGTACTGCATTGCTGATTTGCAGTGTCATTTCATGGACTTTATTCTGGATATGCACGTGTATTGTGCAGGGGACCTGTGAGATTTTTGTACAGCAATATCCACAGATGTGGTGGGGAAAAGGGGTGAAGGAGATTATTGCACATACTGTGGCATCTAGACACTACAGCCAGTTGATGGAGCAGCGTGTATGTTGTGCTTATAGTATAATATTGCATCTGAGACTCAAACCAGAGCCCTTGTGAGATCTTAGAACTGCAGACACTGGAAATGGAAAAGTTCCTCTCCTGTGGCCAGCGCAGAAATGTTCCCTACCAAATGCTTTAAAGGGCAGTTGTATTTTTAGGATTGCCAAGCACCAGCCTAGATTCTGTAACAGAATACTGATATTAAGCAAGAAAAACAGCTGCTTATGTGATCACTGGCTTAGCCCATGTACATACACGGTGCTGTAGACACGTTAGAGGGTTTGTCCTGATGGCCATCACCTTCATTGTCTTCTTAGTATACACAAAACATGTTTGAGGTAGCACGTGACTAGGATTTATCACGGAATTTGGTCCAGTGGTTGGATCATTAGCTTTCCTGCTTTGGGCCAGGTACTGCCGGGATGCAATATAACAGTGGTGCAACATGCATTGCTAACAAGTGATTTGTACAGCCTAGATTTCAGAGACCTAATTGCTTCATTTCAAAGCAGTAAATACATGACTGACTCTGCAGTTAGGTTCAGATATATATACAAGGATGTGTGCACAGTGAGTTGAACATATTCTAGAGGCAGAATTGTTGAGTCACGCATGTAGGTGTTTTGATGCAGGGAAGTTGTATGTCTGTATCAATACAAACCTATAGGGGACCTGGCATGTGTTATGGAGAAGCAGTGTAACCTATTGGATAAACTCTGGACTGGACTCAGGTGATTGTGTTCTAGTTCTAGCTTTGCCACTGCTGAGTGCCTCTGTTTCCCCATCTGTATAATACGATTAATAACATCTCCTATGTAAAGCACTGTGAGATCTATTGTTGAAAAGTGCAATTCTGCATTAATTGTTATGATTCTGCATATATAACTAGAGCTATTTGAAAAATGTTGGGCTTTTTAAAAATGAAAAATAATAGTTTTCTGCTTTCCACTCAGTCCTTATAGTTGGTCAAATAATCTTATGTTAAAATTTTTAGTATTTTGTATAGGAGAATGGTGATAAATCAGTGTTATGAATTTAAGCCCAAGGAGATCTACAAATGTAAGGAACATGGTTTTCTATATACAAACCAGGCCCAGGGTGGTGAGGGAGAGCTGCGTGTTATAGTTTAGGCTCTTAGGAGTTTGCTTGTTTTCTTCTCAAGCATTGTAAGGACAGCTGGGTGAACAGTGAGGGAAATGAAGGGCAAATATTCACAGGAATTCTGAATCACTTTTCATGTCTCTGCTTGTTTGCTGGTCCCAGATCAATCCCAACCTGTGTTTGTTCAGTCAAATGCTGGGGAATGGCTGTTCTTTCCCACAACACCTGGATTCACACGCAGACAAGGGTATTCCTTGATTGTGAAATAATTGCTCACCACCTTTTTTTAAAAAATACAGTCATCCAATCAGGGAGCAGAAACTGGACTGGTCAGAGCTCACAATGAATAATCAGAGTTAAAAAACAATATGGTCAACATATAGATTAAAATCTCTTCCTGGTTATCTGAATCCTTATATGATGCTGTTTATCTAAAGTATTTATTGAGCAATTGGGAATTTTAAAAAAATTGCAAATAATTTGCAAACAGAAAACAAAACTAAATTCATTGGCTAAATTGTTGTGGCTAGTAGTGTCCCATCCCTACCTATGAGCAGTAGGTTTGCAACAGCTCTTTTTTCTTGATTAGTGCCTGATTTGAGCTGACATATGTTCCATATCCAGAAAGCATTATCTTCAAAGCTCAAGGTATTTAAAAGATTGACTAATGCTCCACATTCAGGACCATGGTCCATAACATCTCTTCTCTAGCACAATGGAACTTTCCATAATAATGGTAAAGTTCCTCTAGACAGAGCTTTCTTAGGTCCAGTCCAAAAACCGTGGAATTAAATCTCCCAGGAACCAAGGATCAGCACTAGCCCCACCTTCCACTCAAATTCCAGGCACATTCCTTTGATCCTGCCTTCTCTAACAAATATACAACGCAGGTGTGCACGTGTGCATGCGTATTCATATTCCAAAACTCTGTGCTGCTCATGCTTTTCCCCCTGGGGAGAGGATGAGAGAACAAACACAGGACAGATGCCTGGCCACGTTGTTTAATGCACCATTGAAAGACACTCAAATACTGTGGTGATAACTGCAACATAAGGACCTATCCAGAATAGAATAGTTCTTGTATTTTAACTCACACCAGGCTGAGACTAGGACACACATAATCTGGTGGGGAGGAGACAGGTATTTCCTGAAATACAGTGAGGTGATTTTTGATTACACTGCATTCTGAAGGTTTTGGTCAGCTACTGTGTACGTCTCTGAAGAGATCTGCTCTGTCCATAGAGTATGCACATTTTGTTAGTGTTAACGTGTGTTGCACTTTCCACTGGGCTTTGTTCTGTGGTGGAGGGGAAGTAGTAACGGTGATGATGTGGGACGTGAGAATCGGGTGCAGTGAGATTTCTGCTTTATGCTGCAATTTACCTTTGGTTGGTGATTGCTCCTTTGATTCTGCTTGTCTGTGTCCTCCCAGCTCCTTTTTAAATGAACTAAGGTTTTCCAGTCTGGTTCTAAATGTCCCAAGTGATGGAGCTTCCTTCATTGTGTATGATAGGTTTTGCTGGAATGCTTTCTCTGATGTTCAGCCTCAATTTCCTCTTCCTTAGCTTCATCTTCTGACACCTTTCTAAACATTTACTCTCCTTCCTTGGTCTGGACTCTCCGGTTATGCTTGGTTTGTTATCATGGCCCCTATGATAGATTCATGGTCCAGCTATGTAGATTCATCACTCACACCTTCCAATTTGTCAGTCCCTCTCTAGTCCAACGTTGCAGTGAACACAGTATGCCAGAGCTGTCCAGATTGAGGATCTCTGTTCCCTGCTCCAGAGATAGCAGCTCTACCAAATGAAGGACATAGGAGTCTCTCTACTGATCAAACCGTGAGCTTCACTCAGCTGAAAGCCCTTTGTTGATCTCGCTTGGTGTGCGGAAGGGGCACACCATGTGAGGGGCAGAGGATCAATCAGATCGGACACAGTGGAATTTAGAAAAGACAATTTTGATGTTCACCAAATGGAATATGGTATCACACATGAACTCCCTAGCCTTAGACTTTGCATTGTACCAAGTTCTGATTAGCAAAGCACTGTCACTGTCAATTGTCCTGCATGATTAGAACACTAGCTGGGCAGGTGCATGCTGGGAAATGTAGTCCTAAAAATCTACTCTAGGGACATGCCTAAAGGGAAAGGAAAGTGTCATGGTCTTCATCTCCCATTACCCTGGGAAGAGAAAGAAGAGAGCTCCCTTGCTCAGGGCAACAGCTCTCCCCCTAAAGGATACAAATCCCCAAAAGGGGCTGGGTCTGCCTTCTACAATGATATTTACCCCCTTTCTGAACTCTCACTGATTTCTGTCACTCCAAGGGCTATGCCAGTTCATTATTACAGGGATCTCAGTCATTCCCACCCAGACAGCGAACAGCCTGGAGTCCTCCTGACCTTTCATTATGCAGGGCACCAGCAACTGATTGCTGGCTTGGGAGGTGCTCACATCTTCCTCTAGAGCACCTGGCTTTGGCCTCTCTCAGAGATACAATATGGTCATTCACCTCTTCCAGTATGACGACACCAGTGCTCCATACCTGGAGTGATTATAGAAAAAATAACCCAAATTACACGTACTACATGATGGGGTCAAATTTAGCTACGACAGATCAGGAAAGGGATCTTGGAGTTATAGTGGATAGTTCTATGAAGACATCCACGCAGTGTGCAGCGGCAGTTAGTAAGGCAAATAGGATGTTAGGAATTATTAAAAAAGGGATAGATAATAAGGCAAAAGATATCATACTTCCCCTATATAAAACTATGGTACGCCCACATCTCGAGTACTGCGTGCAGATGTGGTCTCCTCACCTCAAAAAAGATATATTGGCATTAGAAAAGGTTCAGAAAAGGGCGACTAAGATGATTAGGGGCTTGGAAAGGGTCCCATATGGGGAGAGGCTAGAGAGACTGGGACTTTTCAGTTTGGAAAAAAGGCGACTGAGGGGCGATATGATAGAGGTATATAAAATCATGAATGGTGTGGAGAAAGTGATTATAGAAAAATTATTTACCTTTTCCCATAATACAAGAACTAGGGGACACCAAATGAAATTGATGGGTAGTAGGTTCAAAACTAATAAAAGGAAATTTTTCTTCACACAGCGCACAATCAACCTGTGGAACTCCTTGCCCGAGGAGGCTGTGAAGGCCAGGACTCTATTAGGGTTTAAAAAAGAGCTTGATAAATTTTTGCAGGTTAGGTCCATAAATGGCTATTAGCCAAGGATAAAGTATGGTGCCCTAGCCTTCATAACAAGGGCAGGAGATGGATGGCAGGAGATAAATCACTTGATCATTGTCTTCTGTTCTCCTTCTCTGGGGCACCTGGCATTGGCCACCGTCGGCAGATGGGATGCTGGGCTCGATGGACCTTTGGTCTGACCCAGTATGGCCATTCTTATGTTCTTATGTTCTTATACCTGGTGTGGAAACACAGCCAAAGGCTGATCCTGAACCCAACAACCTGCCACTGTATTTCCTCCTGATCCCAGTCAATTACGCCCCCAACTACTAAATTCCCCTCAGTGTTGTGCTGTGTCTGAGGTGGTGACAGCTCTGACCCATGTCTTCATCAGGTCACTGTTGCAAGGGGACTTAGCTCAAGACTTTCCCCATGAACAGATATTCTCTATCCAGGAGGAGTAAGGGTGGGTCAGAAAACCAAGGGTCTTTATTCAGATTCAGGTCCCACACAAGGGCACTGCACCTGCCCTACATTGGCTCTCCAGGGCACTATCATGGGGTTCCACAGGGTTACAGGCAATGCTTTCTAGGTGGTACATTAAAGAGGGATGTCTTCAGCCAGGCCCCCAGAGAACAGGGAGGCAGGGGATAGCCTAAAGGTCATGGCCAGCAGCCCCTCTCTCAGTAAAGTGGCTGTGATGTCCCAGGCTGGGTGAGTGCAGAATGACTCCTGTAACGGCCTCCAGGGTCCCTGCTCTTCTGCCACCTTCCTCTTCTTTGGAAAGCCCTGGGGTTCGCTGCAGTTGCAATGTGCTCCCAGAAAACAAATGCCATTCCTGAGCTATTCTTTTGTCTGTGGCTTTTTCTGCCTCCCACTGCTGCACGGGTGATGCTGCCATGGCCCCATTAGGGCCAGAGCTCTGCTGCCCTCATTCAGTGCTCTGATGCCAAGGCAATGCAGACATCCCACAGAGCTCTGCTGCATGCATGGTGTGGCTCCCTCCCTTCAGCCAGAGCGCCGCCATATTGGTAAATGAGCTGGGGGAGAAGTGGGGCCAAATGTGTCTCACAGGGAAATGGCATTTTCTATGAGATGTTTCCTCAAAGATCCCCTGGAGGTGTCCATTCTCCAAGGACTCCAACAGCTTAGCCGCTGGCCTGGCCTGTGATTCTAGGCAAGGCCTGGAATGTCACAACCTGTGGGTGACATTTCACCAAACTCAAAGGCTTCTTTGTACAGGCCAATTCCCAGGCACTTAGGGGACGGGATGTTTAGTCTCCAAAGCATTGCGAGTGCCTCAGAGTGACCACAATGTCTCAAGGGACATGCAGGCCCCTGACATAAAATGGTACCTATGCCCTGAATGTCACTGACTGAAAGCCCCGGAGCCAGAGGGGCTACTGATGACCCAGCAGGGGGGGTTGTATGCCTGCCTCTTTCTGCAGTGACAGTGGCAGAAGCCCAGGGAACTCTCAGAGCCTCCAGGAAGTTTCCTGTCTGACGTCCTAGCAGAAGCATTGGGTCCCCAACCGCTGCCAGTCCTGGGCTTCCGGCCGGGGCTCCAGCCCGGAGCCCCCCTCCACTATCAGCTCACCAGATGCTTTTGCAGGATACTGTGGTAAAACTGTGCAGGGCACGAGCTGCAATTTGGGGTTTTCTCTGATGTCAGCCTGGAAGACAAATTGGATGGGAAAAAAATGATGCCCCTGTCAATGCCCATTAGTCACTCTTGTTTTCCTCCTGTGTGTACAGAGAAGAAGCAATGAGTTCCCCGAGCGGCCGAAAGTGGGAGGACAGTGGGAAGTTGTAGGTCTGGAGGAGCTTGGCCAACCATTGCCCTGGCCTGAAAGGGGAAAGATGTTCTCAACCTGTTGTACTCATTAGCTTCTTGAGTCAGATCAAGTGTGTTGCCCCCTAGTGGTGAAACAGCATGTACTACAGCATCTGACACCCATCTGATGATTTTCAAGCGTAGGGGAGAAAGAGAAGGTGAGCCTGTCCTTTAGCACAGTAGGCCATGGGATGCATCGCAGAAGTGACTTGAGGATGTACCAGGAGGTACACACTGCATCCTCCGGCCCCAGGTGAGAAAGTACCCTCTGGACTAGTTCCTGGGGCATGCCAGCATCCACTGTGACAGAGTATAGACCTGTTGGGCCCAGACAGAAATTTGATGTCCAGCGGAGGGCAACCAAAATGATTAGGAGGCTGGAGCATATGACCTACGAGGAGAGGCTGAGGGGGTTGGGTCTGTTTAGTCTGCAGAAGCAAAGTGTGAGGGGGGATTTGATAGCAGCCTTCAGCTTCCTGAAGGGAGGTTCCAAAGAGGATGGAGAAAGGCTGTTCTCAGTAGTGACAGATGGCAGAACAAGGAGCAATGGTCTCAAGTTGTGGTGGGAGAGGTCCAGGTTGGATATTAGGAAAAACTATTTCACTAGGAGAGTAGTGAAGCACTGGAATGGGTTACCTAGGGAAGTAGTGGAGTCTCCATCCCTAGAGGTGTTTAAGTCTCGGCTTGACAAAGCCCTGGCTGGGTTGATTTAGTTGGGATTGGTCCTGCCTAGAGCAGGGGGCTGGACTTGATGACCTTCTGAGGTCTCTTCCAGCTCTATGGTTCTATGATATTTATTCAGTGTTAATGGCTACTTGCTGCAAAGAGCACTTGCGCTATTGGGAAGACAGTGTTAGCCAGTAATACTGCAGTTTTCTAGAGCACCTTCCATTGGGTAGCATCTTACAAATACAGGCTATGGCCACACTGCAAACTTGGGGGCTGAGTTATACTTTGCCTGGACATACTGGTGCTAGGACAGGCAGGAAGGAGAGGAGGCGTGGGCTAGTCACCCTGAGCACAAATCAGCCCGTGGAGGGTACATGGGTGGGGCACCTAGCCTATGCCACCAGTGCTTGTGCTCCTGCAGCTACACCCTATTTTTAGTGCACTAGCTCTCACTGAGCAGGTCTATGGGTGCTGGCATGGGAATTGCCCTTCCCTCCCCTGATCACCAAGCGTAGATGTAGCCTAAGATCTGTGGCTCATGTGACCTCACCTGAGTTTGCAGCCCCCGTGGGGTGGAATGTGGCCATACCACAGTGTGGGGGAAAGCAAGGAAGGACCCAGGACCCATTTGAAAGTGGAGGAGCCAGTTAGGGCAGTGGAATAGGATTGCCCTGCTAGGAATGTCTGATTGCTCCGGAGTGGGGCAGTCTCTGAGCCGCCATCCCACCTCACCCAACGAGATAGAACAATCTGAGGCTGCAAAGTCACCAGGGTTCATTCCCATTCCTCACACCTGACCCAGTCAGTAGAGACATGGAAGGCTCTGTTGTCCTGCCCATGCTGAGTCCTGTTCACATCAGTGCGTGCTTAGCGCCTACTTGTGTGCATGGGGCTAGAACCCTGCAAGTGCCTCGTCCTATCCACTGAGCATCCAGAGGGATCTGCTAACAAGCAGAGGGTGTACCTTCACCCCATGTCAGCACAAGCTGGGCTAGTCTGAAGCCTAAGTAGTACAAAGGACTTCTTGGGACTCGGTGCAAGCTTGCAGCCCACTGGCTGGTTGTTTCTCCTGGGAATGGAACCAACTTGGGAGGCAATCCATGGCCCAGTTCTTTCTCTCCCCACAAGTTAACTTCAGCAGCTGCGGCCCTACACAGAACAAGGCTGGCCCTGAGGTCATGGAAGCTGCAGAATGGCAGCGTGGGTAGAAAAACTCCTTCTGTCTCAAGATCAGTGAGGAGTGGAGAGGGGAACAGAGTGAGCTGGGGGCCTACCACAGACCCCAACACCCATCAAACAGTGTCCAAACTACAAACAGGACAAAGTCTGAATGGCAGGAAAACCTGTCAGAGCTGAGGGCCCCCGCCCAGAGGCTGAGTTTAGGGACAGAGCTTTTGCTCGGTCCTGGGGCTTTCTGCAGGCTAGGAGCTAGTTTGTACTTGCTATTTAACTCCTTGGTAGTTGGGGTGGGAGCTCTCTCAAGGGAGCTCATGGCTTTGTTTGAAAGAGGAGAGGAACTGACTTGGTAAGGAAAAGACCTAAATGTGCTGAAAATGCAATGGGGCAAAGTAACTCCATCTGAATCACCTGGCTAAACTAAGGAAGATCTAGTTACTTCTGGATCATTTGCCTGTACAGCAGTGGTGCTGAATGCAACATTCACAGGGAGATGTGAACCCAGCCTGCTCCAGGGGTCTGGTGCATGCCCCCTGCATTGTGCCCTCTGAACAGGGGCATCTCCTTTGCTGGGAGGAAGGTCAGAGTGAGTGACAGGTTGAGGTGGCAATGGCAGGATTCTCTCAAATACTGGTTGACACCTCCACACCCATTCCATCTTGTACTGGGAACTTGCCAGATCTGACAAGCTGAGCTGGGTAAGCCTGTGTCAGCACTTAGATGAGAGACCCCCAAGGAACCCTGTTGTAAGGGAACCTGATGGTTCAAGAAGTGATGGTTGGACTCACTAGCGATGCACTTGAGTCCAGGGGGGAAGTGCCACCTTTCAGAATTGTAATACTGAAGCACTAGTTATTGGTGATCTTTAAAGACCCCATGGTACATTTCCCAAAAATGGCAATTGTAACCCTACTATCCTGGCCAAATGCCAGCTTCAGTAATTCCTGCCCATGCTAACCAACTGAACTCCCCTTGCAATTCCCAGGGGGAAATAGTGGTTTTCATTTTCTTGTCAGAACTGTGGTCCTAATGTTCCTGGGTGGTGATGAACAGCTGCTGCGTTTGGCCTTAGAGGTGGCTGCATGGGTTGGGTGTGTGATCCCTCTGCATAGTTTGTGCGTCAAGGCAAGTTTGGGATGAAATGACTCTACAAGTGTGAAACATTATGTGATGAACGTTAGACTATCTCACCAGTTCTGTAAAAGGGTGTCACAGGGATTATCGCTCCCTTGTCTCTAATAGGTAGCACCATCATTACAAGTACCAGCTTAGCTTCTAAAAGCCAACGATTCTGTGAAATCGGAAAATGGAGCTCCTCTCCATGTCACCACTATGGCTGCTTTTGCTTGCTTTGCAGTAAGTGCAGCACTAATTAAAATTACTAACGTGTGTCTCTCTATATCCACATTACATGCAAAAATCCCCTTAGTCCTGGAGAATAACATAAAGGGAAATGGAAGAATTATCCTCCACCAATGCATTTACAAATCAGTCATTTTCTGGCCACTAGATGGTGCCATGCAACTGTCCTTTACAATTCATGACTGGAAAGGAAACGCAGTGGGAGGAGCTGGCTAGTCTCAAACCGCAAAGGCACTAGGGACCTGCATAGCCATCATGCACATCCTAAGAGCATTTTACATGAGAGCGGGGAAGAGGTTCTGCTGGTATTGGGGCTGACCAAATCTGGAATGCTGCTGCTGATCTAAGAGCAAAGAATCTTTCTAACACCTGCTCCTAAACATTCTGTACCAGAGATGGCTACATTATAGGGATAAGGGATAAAGGATCTGTATATTGATCTAGGACAGGTATTCCCAAAAAGGGCATTAGAAGAACATTATTAAAGCTGCAGAATTTGGATGCCTAATTTGTGACTTGATTTTTCAGAGAAACTTAGCATGGTGCTTTGTCCTGCCGTGAGGGCAGGGGGCTGGACTTGATCTCGTGAGGTCCCTTCCAGTTCTAGAATTCTTTGATTCTGTGATTCATTAGATAAAAGCACTGCTCACATTTGCTTGATGGCTTCAGAAAGTGCTCGACACTTCTGCAGATCTGAACACAGGATATCAAGTCAGGCATTCTGAAAATGAGGCCCACCAAAATTAGTGGCCACTTGTGTGAAAAGTTTGGTTTAAGTGACTTGCCCAGTGTCACATAGCAACTCTGTGGCAGAGACACAGATAGGAGCCAGTTCTCCAGAACAAGGATGCTGGAACAATTTGTATCATGGGAGTGCTGAGAGCCATTGAAGAAACTGTAACCTGGATATAATGGAAACCACTTCAAGCCAGGGGGTATAGCAGCATTTTCCCCTATGCTCTGCACAGCTAGTTCTAGCACCTCCAGGACAGCATTCAACTGCTCTAGCCATTAGACTCTTTCATCTCTTCCTGCTACTGCCTGCCTCAGTCACTGCACATCTTCCAACTTTTGCAACAAATAAGGCAGCAGACAACAGCCTCCCTCACGCATCCCTAGCGCACGGGCCATCATGTGGACTGAATGAGGCAGTGGTCCTGTGGGAAAATAGGTGATCATTCAGTTCAAGCCTCAGAATGCATCCTGCCACAGGAGTGAGGAAAGTATCATAATTAGGGTGACCATATTTCCTAAAGTAAAAACAAAAGGGGGGCAGTGGCTCTCCTGAACTTCAGATCCCTCCCTCCCTGGTCTGTAAGGGCTTGCCAGAGCCACCCCCAGTGCTCAGGACCGGGGCTGACCCCTGGCAACCTCCGTGCTGCCTGTAGCTGGGGTGGAGTGCTGAGCCCTGCTGCCTGGCACTGCTTGTGTCACTGCTCCTCCGCAGTGTTCCTCCATGACCCTCTCATGGGATATGCCCACCTTTTTTTGGTAAACTGGGCATCGGTTTGTTTGCTCTTGCTGGCTGATCAGCTGGGAAGAGCAAATGGGACAAATGCCCATTTTTGTCAAAAAAAAGTTGGGATGACCAGGACAAAGCTTCAAAACAGGACTGTCCTGGCCCAAGCAGGGTCTCTGGTCACCCTACTCATAATCCCCATTTCACAGACGGGGTTACGGGCACAGAGAGAGGAAGCAACGTGCCCAAATCACCCAGTGACTGAGCTGGGAATCCAACGCAGTCTCCTGCTCTAGCCCACGCTTCCTCTCAGAACTAGGAACAGAACCGGAGCCTCCAGACCCCCGCCCATGCCCTCACTCACATCTCAGATGAAAGGCACCATAGAAGCATTAGGCCCTCCCAGGCGATGCACGGAAGCACTGGCGTGACAAATGTGAGGTGAGGTGGATGTGGTGTGAGGGATCGGCCCTGGGAGGAAAGCGTCCCAGGTTGATGCTCTTCCTGGCTTGGGCTTAGTGACAGGGAGGAGGCCATGGGGAGGTGCTGCTGTGGGACTGCAGTAGTGTGCCTGGCTGCTCTGACTCACCATCGGCCTCACCTTCTCAGGTGCCTTACTTGCTGATAGAAGGCTGCACCCTGATTAAACCTTGTAGCAGCTCTTAAAGTAAGCAGCTCTCAAAATGTGAGAGTGCCACTCAGGGGAGTCTCTCAAGTGAATAAACTGGAGCTTGGGCCCATCTCTTGCTGTGGTGGGTGCCTGAGCAAACCCAAAAGCTGTCCCAAGACAGGTTCAGAAAGACTGGAGCTTTGTCATCTTGCTGCGAGGCCAAGGCCCTGACTTGTTCATCCCTTGGTTTGCCCAGTGCGCTTGGCAGCACAGCTGGGGCTTTCCCCACCCCCATGATGTGGTCAGGATGTGCAGTAGTACAGGGGGCCTCTTCCCAGTACCCCTTTAGGTTCTGGTGACTGTTTATTATTTGTTTGATTGACTGATATCTCCTGACTGTGCAGATGCTGCTCAGATATGTAGTGAAAAGAGAGTTCCTGCCCCCAAACAGTTTGAGGTCTTGATCTCAGACTGGCTTCAGAGATGGATGTGGATGACTCCAAGGAGGAGATGCCTTGGAGAATACAGTTCTGGGAACTTTCCCACATTAAGGCCAAGTCTTTTCCAGCTCTGAGAGATCACAACCCTTCTGTAAGGGTGAGTCTATACAGCAGGGTTTAACTTGAAATAAGCTATGCAAATTGAGCTACATCAATTGCATAGTTTATTTCAAAATAGCTTTTATCTAAATTGGGAGCATCTACACATCACTTATTTCAAAATAGAGCACTCTTTCTCCGACTTCCTTTATTCCTCGTACAATGAGGGTTACAGGAGTCGGAGTAAGAAGTCCTCCAGCTTGACAAGTACTTTGACATTATTTCAAAATAACTGCCTGCTGTGTAGATGCACACTGTTATTTTGAAATAATGCTGCTGTGCAGATGTACCCTAAGACTGGCTTCCTCGGTGCCTGCCCAGTCCTTACTACCCTTCCCCCAGGTCAGCGCCGTCATCTTATACAAACTTTTTTCCAGTATGCCTTCTTGGGGCTAGCCCTTTAAATTTGGCAGCGACAGACAGCTGCACCCCCTAAAGAAGCCATTTTTCAAATGGAGGCTGTTTGCTGCATCTCTGTATTCTAGTTGGTGAGGATCCTGAACTCCTCTGGTAGGTTTGTTTTCCTCTCCTTATTTCTGGCTAATTCTTACATATAGTTTTGGTGGGAGTCTGGTGCGGTACTGGACACTGGTGTGTGAGGGGTCTCTGAGGTATTGTGAAGTGTTTATAGCCATGGACTCTTGTCAAAAGTACAAGGAGCCCAGTCACTGCCTTTCCCCAGGGCTTAGCAGAGAGGACAGCAAGCCTTGGGGTTTGTTCAAGACCTCTGCTTCTTACTTACCATAGCCTCTTGAGTCACAGCCTAGAGTGCCCAGCTCTGTCTTGAATCTGGATACAAAGCCAAAGGGTCACTGCACTCTGGATGAGACACTATGGATCAATATGTGTCTATTTTATACCTGAATTTAAAACCTATTTTATATCAATAGTAGTACTTGCATGAGCAGTGGTCGGCCTGCTTCCTCCCAGGGCCACGAGTGCCACATGGAGCTGCAAAGGTTCCTTTCTGCTCTGTGTGGGCATTAGTGGGCCCAAAAGCACTTGTCTTAAGAGTTGGGATTTCCGGGACCTGCCTAGCCAAAGTTTTCTCCTTTCCCCACAAATGTGATGTGCTCCACTCTCCAGGTGGCTGCAATTTGGGTGTGTGATATGACTCTTGAATGTGCTTAGTTTATAAAATACATTGCAATTTGTTAACATCTTGTGAGGTGTGACTTGGGTGGTAGGAAAAGAAAGAGGATCCTGTCCTAGTCACTTTAATCACCAGCCTGTGGAAATGGGTGGGATCCCCCCAGGGGACTGTTAGTTACCACCACCACCCTGCAGTCACAGCTTGATATTCTGCAGCAGCAGCTGCCATGCCTGGCTGTCTGCAGTTCTGCTCCTGCAGTTCTGCTTCTGTTTGCAGCCAAGCCAAGCCAAGCCCTCCATTAATGAGCAAGATCTGAGGGCTGCTCAGCAGTCTCAATGGGTTTAAACAATAACCCGTGAGGATGGAGAAAGTTGAAGTATGTGCTGTCCCTACTGCACAGTTTGGACCTCTTGGACACTGAATGCTCCATGGTGCAAAAACAGTTCCCTCCTGAGAGGGATCTAAAACAGCTGGGGGAAAAGCCCAGCGCAAAGCCAGAGGTAGCCACTCAGGCTAGTCGGTGCAGAGGCAGCACAAAGCTCCCCTGCTAGAAGTCCAGGAGAAAGTGGAACATCTCCAGGGAGCAGCATTACCAACCCTGTGCCTGAGGGGGGAAGCTCTTCCCATCTCAGGACCTGCCCGCGCTGTATTCCAGGGGAGAGTTCAGATCTTGCATACGGGCATCAGATGCCCCTCAGATCCAGTCCCTTTTACTCTGCTACCTGGTACCACTCCAGATCTGGTGCCCAGTGTCTGCTGAACCCTGGCACTGAATACGCCCTGTCACCCTGCTTTCCTTTCAATGCTGGTTGCCTGAGGGTGAAGAATTAGAATAATAAAATTATAGAATACTAGAACTGGAAGGGACCTCAAGAGATCATCAAATCCAATCCCCTGCCCTCATTGCAGGACCAAGCACCATCCAGATCATCCTTGATAGTTGTCTATCCAACCTGCTCTTAAATATCTCCAGTGATAGAGATTCCACAACCTCCCTAGGAAATTTATTCCAGTTTTTAACCACCCTGACAGGATTTCCTAATGTCCATCCTAAAGCTCTCTTGCTGCAATTTAAGCCTATTGCTTCTTGTCCTATCATCAGAAATGGAGTACCATTCTTCTCCCTCCCCCGTTAACACCCTTTTAGATATTTGAAAACTGCTATCATGTCTCCTCTCAGTCTTCTCTCTTCTAAGTTAAACAAGCCTAATTCTATCAATCAGTCTACCCTCATAGCTCATGTTTTCTAGACCTTTAATCATTTTTGTTGCTCTTCTCTGGACCTTCTCCAATTTCTCCACATCTTTCTTGAAAAGTGGTGCCCAGAACTGGACACAGTACTCCAACTGAGGCCTAATCAGCGCAGAGTAGAGTGGAAGCATGACTTCTCATGTCTTGCTCACAACTCTCCTGTTAACGCATCCCAGAATCATGTTTGCTTTTTTTGCAACAGTGTCACACTGTTGACTCATATTTAGCTTGTGGCCCACTATGACCGCTAGATCTGTTTCTGCAGTACTCTATCTTAGACAGTCACTTCCCATTCTGTGTGTGTGAAAATGATTGTTCCTTCCTAATTGGAGTACTTTGCATTTGTCCCTATTAAACCTCATCCTATTTACCTCAGACCATTTCTCTAGTTTGTCCAGATCATTTTGAATTATGACCCTATCCTCCAAAGCACTTGCAACCCCTCCCAGCTTGGTTTCATCTGCAAACTTAATAATGGTACTCTCTATGCAAATACCTAAATCATTGATGAAGACATTGAACAGAACTGGTCCCAAAATAAACCTCTGTGGAACCCCACTTGTTATGCCTTTCCAGCATGACTGTGAACCATTAATAACTACTCTCTGAGAATGGTTATCCAGTCAGTTATGCACCCACCTTACAGTAATCCCATGTAGGCTGTATTTCCCTAGTTTATTGATAAGGTGGTCATGAAAGACCGTATCAAATGCTTTACTAAAGTCCAAGTATACCATGTCCACTGCTTCTCCCTTATACACAAGACTTGTTATATTATCAAAGAAAGCTATTAGATTGGTTTGACATAATTCTTTACAAATCCATGCTGGCTTTTACCAGTCACCTTATTATCTTCCAGATGTTTGCAGTAATTCTATGCTAGTAATTTTTTAAATGCTCTTTTACTGTCTGTAGTAGTCCAGCATGGAATTTTTTCAAATGAGGCTTTTAAAAATAACATCTAAACTTGACTGACTGGGGCTAGGAACTTGTGTGGGAGCAGGGGGTACGGGGGGGGGGGCTGCTCCTTCTCCCACTCAAGGACTAGCAGGTATAGGAAGGAAGTCAGTCCTTATGAGATGAAATAATGTGAACTAACAGTTTTTGTACTGACGTGGGAGCCAGGCATCTCCTGGGTTACAAACCCAGCTCCCCCATTCAGTGTTGGTCCCCTCTCTGCAAGAGCAGTAGAACTACCTGCCTTCCAAGATCTGTGAGAAATTTTTGTAAAGACCAAAGTAATAGTCATTTTTGCACCGACAAAGCAGTAAGGGGCAACACACTCTATTTGAGATCTCCCGCTTCTATTATGATGGAAACAGGTGCTTGAGTTGAGTCTGGAATGCTGTTTTCCTTCCCCTGGGGGATTCTGCATTCTCAGGCTGTGGCTGGAACGTTAAGAGTTCTCCAGTTTCTCAGACAGAGACCAGCTAACAGTGGGGAGAGGGGTTTCTCATGTGCACCTTTCTTTCTGACACCTTGTTCCATGACAGTTGACCTGATTCCCTCTGCTAAGGACCAGAAAGACACAGACACACACACTCTCTGATGAGCAGCCTGCAAGGAGGTACAACTCAGAGCAGGTGGGTATCACTCCCTTGCATAGAGGTTGCACATAGAGGGGAGGTGGCACTGCAGATCCTTCTGATAAATGGGACTGGGAGGTAGCCTAAGTCAGTGGTCCATCTTTCCCTCTGCAGGACTATGAGGAGGAGCTGAGCTGTGAGTTTACTCCCCCCTCCCTTTAACTGTCTGGGAATGGCAGTGCTTTGCACACAACTCTGTGTCCTGCAGCCTGAAAAGCTCTCCTGTCATTGGCACTGAGCAAAGCGAGTGGGGTCCTAGTCAGAATCAAGGAATCTATTGGGTTGGGTCCCAGGACTGGAATAGCTGGGGAGGGGAAAGGGCTGTAGGTCAGGACTGAGATACTCTGGCATAGCCATGTGGGAAGGTGAGGACTGGAGCAGGAAGTGGCAGAACAGGGGCACACTGTGGGTCAGGACTGAGGCATGTTAATGTGTGTGAATTCCTAGAGATGGGATAGCAGATGGTTTGACCCAGTGTTAATATGCCCTGATGGTGAGCACAACAGAAAACCCTGAGAGAAGGTGCTCAGAAACCAGCCTGCCCACTAGAGGAAAAGAGTGAGCTGTGGAGAAAGCTGGGGACAGGCTCTTCAGGGGTTATAAGCCACAGAGACTGGGAAAACAAGGCAGAGGTGATTCAGATCCCTTGCTGTTTATACTGAGCTAATGGAGCCTGTATAGCACAGGGACTGCAGCTATATTCTGTGCAGCTTGGTGTCAAGCTCCAGAAACAAGATCTGGCAATCTGTGAGCAGGCTGCTGTGCTGTCCATGTGCCCAGGGGTATTTGGACATAGTCCCAGGTTGGGAAGCCCTTAGGCTCTGGCAACAAAGGTTATTTGTCAGATTAGGCTCCCTGAGATGTGAATATACTGTAATTACGCAGATGATGAACAAGGGAGGCAATGGGACTGGGTGTGGGCTCTGGGTGGTGTTGAAAGGCAGGCTTCTCCCCCCTCTGCCCTTTGATAACTATAACCCTATGTGCTAATTAACACCTTGAGAAGCCAGCTGGCTGAACCAAATTATAACCCTTCAGGCACTGAGAGGGTGGAGGAGCCATGGGAATTAGGAAGCCCTTGCACCACATCTTCTGTTCCTGACACAATCAGGAGAGAAATCCCTGAGGGAGAACAAAGAGGGCAAGGTCGGGGGGTGGGGGGGCTGTCATCCTAGAGTGTGATGGAGGAGAGGGACAGAAAAGGTCACGTGTTGTCTCCTCTCATTCTAAATCTAGATTTCTATGATGGATCACAACTGATGTGCAATGGTTAGTGTAGAAAGGAAAAGGGCATTTATCAGTCCTGTTGCTTTATAAATATGTAGCAAAATTTCAATTCTCTTGATGTTAATAAATGGACAAATGATTGCACAGAAACATATCCTCTGTACTGTAAATGAATAGAACTCTCTGCCTCCTGGGGCTTTCAATAGGTACGTGCAGAAAAGTGGACAGTATGGCACCAGCCTTGAGCACTCTGGTATAGCACTGACCCAGCCAGTTGTCTGCAGTCCACTTAAGTGGCTTCCACTGCTTGGAAGTGTTCCAGGCAACAAGGCAGAAGTGCCTGCAGAAGGGAGACCTAGGAACTAGGACTGGAGCTGAGGTACATGCAAGGTGCATAACACATTTTCCATCTATAAGGAGTATGTTTAAGGGGTGCACTTGGCATTCAGGCAATTCACACTCACACACGTTGCTTGTATTCCTTTCTTAGGGGAAAGCATGTGACTGGTAGGGGAATCTAAGAGCTGACCGAAACCAACATGCTTTTATAGCGTGTCTTTGCAGACAGTTTGGGTGCTGGTGCTAGATGAGGCAGTGGACATGGAAATCAACAAACCAGAGGGAAGCTCTCAGGGGCAGGAACCTGTCTTTGGGTGTTAGAATTAACTGGCCAGGCAACTAGGCTTACTGCCCCAGCTGAAACAGGCCCAATGTTGATTCTGGGCAGATTGGACCTGAAAGGTCAGGTTAAGGTATGCAACTCCAACTACATAAAATACATAGCTGGAATCAGCATACCTTAAACTGAGGTTATGCTGTCTTTACAGAGGGAGGGCAAGGGGAGCAAACACTCCCATGGGCTTCCCTTACTCCTCATGACTGCCAAAAATATCAGTGCCAATTGGAGCTGCCCTCACCATTCAATTCAGCGGGTCTTACCTAGACCTGCTAAATCAAACATCAGATCAATTTCCAGCTCAGTAAATATAGACAGGGCTTTGTGTTTGAACCAAAACAAATGACACCACAATGTAGAACCAGACCAAGGTATGTTGGACTGCCCCATCCATCTGCACCCCAACCTCCCAGACCACCGCTTCCATGGGCACACAACCTTCCCCCAACCCAGAGCCCTGCATGTGCACTATGAGCCTGAGGTGGCATAGCAGCAGCAGTCTCTGGCAAGCAAGCTCCGAGCCACACCTACTCACCCCACCTCATGAGTGGGGGTGGGGACCGTAAAACCAACAAACCTGCAAGCTTGAAACGCCCCTGCTGGCTAGTCCAGGCTCACACTGTTTCTCTTCAAAAAGCAGCTACTGAAGAGTGGTTCTGGGTGAAGAAGGCAGGACAGATCTTGCCCACTGCATCATCCTAGTGCCCTGAGGCACAGGGCACATGAAAAAGATGCATGGGAGAACCTACAATCTACATAGTAATTGGGCAGTCCAATAGGTTACTGCAAGAGCCAGCAAGGACCTTCAGAAATAGAGAAAGCACTGCACATCCATCCTTCCTTGTTTATTTCCATAAGGTTTTCCCTACACATTTTAAAAAACATAACTCAAGAACAAGCACAGGCTTTCAGGAGAGGAAACCCTCTCAGCTGTACTGGGCTCCAGTCACTGTTTTATTTTAAACAGGCTCAGAACATTACCAGCTTGAAAAACTTCACTTTGTGACAAAAAAAAAAGTACAAAACTCCTTTGCCTTGTTCCCAAAAATATAAGTATAAATTCAAGGAGGAATGGATTTATTTTAAAGCCTTCAGATGAACAAAAGATGCCTTTATTCTCTCTGCCCCCCAATATACAGATTTGCCATGAGCACATCCGCACCCAGGCTGTCTGGCTAGTTGTACCTGGATAGTAAGGGCCCTTGTAGATAGCAAAATACCTGTTTTATAACCTAGTCTTGCCTTACCTGTGTGGAAAGAACCCTGTTACAACCAAATCCAAATCTTGTTATACTACGGTCCCTTCTACAGCAGATGCTGCTAGGCAAAGAAGCCCTTAAAAAGACTAAGCCAAAAAAATTATTTGCAGGCATTTCCATTTCAAATTTTCTCCCCCGATTTTGCTCCTCAAAGAGCATCACTGGTTTGGCTCAGAGCATGTCCCTTCAACAGCCTCTAATCTCAATTCATTCTTCTCCCCCCTCCCACCACTTTAGCTCTGAAGTTATAGTGCATCAAGGATGTTGTCAATTTTGGTGACCAGCTCCTGGCGCTTGTTGGAATGCAGCTTCTCGTTCTCAATGTACGTATCCTTCTTAAGCTTGCCAGCCACCAGCCGCTCTGCCTCAACAGATGATTTCAGAACCAGCTCCTTCACTTGGCTGTCAAGCTTCTGAATTTCACTCACCTGGTGGGAGTTTAGAATAAAGGACTATTAAAGAGAACCGAACATGCATGGTCCTATGACACTGCTACCCAGAAAAGCTGGTAGAGATGGGACCCAGGAAGGCACAGCACAGGCTATAGGGCAGCCACTCCCACTGGCATCGCTATTAGTGAACAAGGCATTTGGAAGGTTCCGCTGGGGATGAGGGAAGGAGAAAGCAGCTAAATGTGCCGAACAGGTGAAAAGGGAACTTCAGTTCTTACTTTCAGTAATAATGTTTAATGATACATTAGAGGCTTAAATCTAGATCACCAGTAAAAATCCAACTCAGGAGCATGGCGACCATAAGAAGTTGTCTTCCAGTAACTATTGTGGTTACCAGTACGAAGTGAGTTTAGTGGGTCTCAGTCCTGTTCACAATGGGATCAGTACTCTCAGCACAAACTATTACAGTAATCTCTCTCTATATTTTTAGAGTGAGTCTGAGAGTCCAGCCATCTAACTGCAAGTCTGTTTAAGAACTCCTTGTAGATCAGGGGTGGGCAAAAGGACCTCCACAAGCTCGATCCAGCCTGCAGAGACCTGGCCGCTCCCTCACCCCCAGGCCAATAAGGACCTGGGGTCAGGAGGAAGCACACGAAGTTTCCTCTGCCCTGCAAGGAGCACGCAGCACTTAAAAGCACAACATGCTCCTAGTAGGGTGGGAGGAGACTTTGCGCGCTCCCCCCCCTTCCCCCCCAGGCCAATCAGAGCCTAGGAGTAGGGGGGGAGAAATGGAGTTTCCTCTGCCTGAGGTGCCACCCCTTCCGGTGCAGCCCAGGGCCAATTCAAAAATTTCTGAAGTGCCCCCTGGTAAAAAATTATTACCCACCCCTGTTGTAGATGGTAAGAGTTAGGATGACCAAATTTGATATGCAGCTTCCTCTTATCTTAACTTGAAGCAAGGTCAGGGTTTGGTTGTGCCAGGAAAATGGGAAGTGCCTGGAATGGGATTAAAATAGTCTTCCTGACTAGTGATTTAAATCATGATTTAAATCAAATCTACCCTGGAGCCAAGGCAGCAACTAGGGATGTAAGAGAGTACTCGACTACCCAATAAGCCTAAGTTTATTAGGTAGTCGAGTACTCGACTACTTGCTTTCTCTCCTCCCCGCTGCCTCTGTATCAGAGGAAACAAGGGGAGGGGGGAGAACTGGTGCTGGCAGGGGAGCCGGCTTGAAAGCCAGCTCCCCCCAGCATTGTCTCCAAGGTGTGCCGCCTGCCCCCACATCCGCTGCTGTCTCCACCAGAAGCAGCAGCTGGGGCAGGGGGGAGGGGAGGAGAAGGCAGGCTTCCATGAAGCAGCCTCTGCCTGTGGTGAGTTGAGGCTTGCCACAGGCTGAGGTTGCTCCAGCAACAGCTCCTGTTTGCAGCAGCCCAGGCTGGCTATGGACAGAGGCTGCTGCCAGAGCAGCCGCAAACAGGGGCTGCTAGACCTGGCACGAGCCAGGACTGAGCAGTCTCAGCTTGAGCCAGTCTAGGGCTGCTGTGGCTCTGCATTTTAAATGCAAGAGCCACAGTGGTCCCAGAGCGAGCCGGGACTCCTCAGTCCTGGCTTGCAGCAGGTCCATGAGCTACCCCCACTGAGGCTCTGCATTTTAAATATAGTAAGAGCTGGGCATTTAAAATGCAGAGCCACTGCAGTCCCAGCTCTGTTTTGGCTCGTGCTGGTCCAGGACCTTCCCCCACTGCGGCTCTGCCATTTAAACGTAGTTGGAGCTGCGCTGCCTGTGCACCCAGCTCCTACTACATTTAAACTGCAGAGCTGCAGCGGGGGTAGCTCCTGGAGCAGCATGGCAAATCTTGTAGCCAATACAAATTGTATCAACTACACACCTCTTAACATTCTTAACAGCAATTGGAGTGGCTGAACACCTGTGAGTGCTGTTTCATGTGACATGAAGCAACCGTTTCCCAGATGGGTTCTGGAAACAAACCCAGCAAAAGCCCAGGACCCCCAAAATAATGTGTGTTACTGACTTGGATAGTTTGATAATATATCCTATGTTGGTATGTTTAAACTTAGATGTTCTAAGTTTTCATTCCATTTGCCATTACTAGGAGTGTAATGGTAAAATAGAAGCAGAATTGTATGTTACAACTACACTAATAATGTGTGCCCATGCAGCTGATCTAGGGAATATTTCTGAGTAGAGTGAGTGACAGTGGCAAGAAACTTTTCCCCTCCACACATCTTCTACAGCAATGAAAGTAAAACTACAACAGAGCCAAACCACCACCCCCCAACCTCCATCCCCTACATCTTTCTGAGAAGCAGCTTTGGAGTGGAAGAAAGAGAACAGGAGGGAGCAGTTAAGCATCAAAGGACATCAAGAATGGAGGCAGGGTAGCTTACAAGGCCAGCAACAGACTGTAGCTAAGGCAGGAGAGAGCTCTTACCTTATCACACAAATCAGAGCCTTCTGTCTTCAGCTTGGACTGCAGAGAGGATACTTCATTGGTAAGGGCCTTGTGCTCTGTCTCCAAGGTCTTCTTGCCACTGTTCAGAGTGGAGATGTCTCGTGACTGTTTGTACTTATTCACCGCTTCATCAAAATGGCGGTACAGCCCCAGTCTCTTGTTCACCAAGGTGAGAACTTGTTCAGTTATGCAGGCCACCTTCATCCTAGCTTCAGCAGCTGGATCCTATAAGGGGTGATAAGGTACATAGACAAGCACATACATAAAACCTAAATGGAGGCAATACCTTTCTAGCCACATTTGCTATGCAAAAGCATCACAGATCCTATATTTTCCAATTTAAAACCAACAGCTGTCAAAAGAATGCCAAAATTAACTTGGTCCAAGCATAAATGCTTCCGGTTACTGCCTAGCTCTGGGCTAATAAAAACCAAGAGGAAGAGACTCCCATAAAAGAGTAACAAACCAATTAGATTTAGATGCGCTTGCTGCCCAAGGCTGGAATGTTTTACATGGAAGCTAAAAACAGTATCCACCACATACCAAAACAAAACCAATAGGTTTCATGGTGCTCAGATGCTACAGTGATAAGGGACCATGTAAGTACCTAAATAGGAATATTCCAACGGAAAGAACATTTAATAAGGAGAACTATTTCTACAGGAAATTTCCAAGCATAGGGGGAATAAAACTTCCCCTTCAGTCAGAAGCTGTAAGTTGCCAGACAGTACCTTGGTAATGGAGAAGTCAAGCCTCACATAGAAGATCACTGTGAAGAACAAGATGTAAAAGGCTCCAACCACTAACAGTGGTTCCTGCAGCATCAGGATCTTGTTGAAGGTGTAGTGCACCTGCAAAATAGGATTCAGAGAATGAGAAATGACTTGCTGTTAGTCAAGGGAGAAACTTCAAGCACCTGAATGTTCCTAAAAATAGTTATGACCACAGAATGGATCCAGTGTGTAGTCAAGAGAACAGTCATATATGGGCTGCATCACAGCGTCTCACATCTTCCAGCCGAGAGAACTTCACATAGCAACAGAAAAGCAAAGTGATACAATTTGTGTGTCATTGTTCAGGAACTCGTCAGCCCCAGACTAGATATCATTATGACTACAAAGGTTAGTGTGGAGGAGATATGGCTGTTCATTTAAATTATTCAGAGAGGCCAAGCTTACCACAATGTCCTGGATGTGCTGCTCTACAAGGTTGTTCTTGTGTGCCACAATAACTGGGCGTCCAAATGTGTCCAAATAGGTGTAGTGGAGCTCATCAGTGGCTCGGTTGATTTCATATGGGCTGTCCACGTGAATATTCCTGTAGAAATAAACAGACATGCCTACATGATTCTATGAGGTCTGAGATGGGATTACTTAAGATTTGGTTGGCCAGTTGTGGCCCAATACACCACTCATTTGCACACTGAAAACAAGTTCTCTGCAGTTTAAGAAGCAATGTATAACAAGTGATAGGTTATTTTTCAAGGTGTCTTCTGCGCTCAAATTGGCTATCATTTCATGATGCTCTGATCCCAAGAGCCTACGGGTAACTTGGCCATTAATGCACAGGTGAAGCATTTTCAGCAGTAACAGCACAAGAGCAAAGTCACTTACTTGGCACCTTCTGGCAGGATTATCTTTACGATCAGAGAGTCTGCAACTTGCTCATCAAACACATGGTCAATGAACCTCATCTTCAGGGCATATTGGTCACCTGACAGAGGGCAGAAAGGACAGAAACATTTCCAGACAGTTTCACAATATAAGTTTCCATGGGAAGGTTTTCCCACTGTCTGTGAATCTCAGCCTGCTGGAGGAGTGGAGCTGTATGCTCTCCTTAGAATAGGATCATTTGGCTCCCCTGAAAATGGCAGTTTTTAATAAGCACCGTAGGGATACAGGAAAAGGCACATACAATCAGAAGAATGGCTTGTAAATTACAAAACTAGCAATAAAAGCTAAAAGGTTACAAGGACCCTGTACTATACAAATATTGTTTAACACAGTAAGCCTGGACTTTTGCTACCCGAACCTTGTGACACCCACCAAGGTTATAAAGGTATTCGTAGCTTGGCAGGTTGTAGCCAATGATGTAATGAGTCTTCCAACCCCCAAAAAGTGGGAAGCGGGGGCGAATCTCCATCTCCACAGAGTCATCCAAGATGAGAAGGTGGCTGGTAGAGATGTTTCCAATTTCATCTCGGTAATATACATCCTGAGCCGCAGCAGGAAGAATGGTCTACATGGGAGAGAAAAGTAGTGACATACTGTAAATCTTCGAAAGCATTTCATATTTTCCCCTCATCCCTTGTGTGCTGTTGCCAAATAATAGACAAAAGAAAGGGCAATAGGATTTTCTATAGGAAAGTGGTAAGAAAAGACACAAAATGCAAACCTTAAAAGATTTGACAGATGATATTCCACTGTCGGGCTGCCTTTGATAGTCATATCTGGAGAAAGGCCCTTTGAGCACAGCTCCTGTGTGCTTTAAGTCAACAGTCTCTTCTACAGCAATATTTCCCCAGTGAGACACTTCAATGACCCGTATCATACTGGTGATGGTCAGGAACGGGCTGTTGTTTTCATAGTGTACCTTAAGGGTATCCTGAAAATGAAAGAAAATAAGATACAAATCCCAGCCAAGGAAGCAATTAAAACCGTGAGGGAGACAGGGGAATAAAGGATTTCCCCTCCATCAAATCCCAAAGTGAATCATTCCGTTGTAATGAAGCCCATAAGCAATAACCATCCCTTGGTCCCCTTTTTTGATTTATAACAGCTGGTCACACAACATAGAGTGTAAATGCACACAGATCAAAACTAACACGTAAGCTGAAACTCAGCACTGACACTGTGGACAATTAAAGCACTTTAGCACAATTTCAGCATCTGTTCTAGCTGCTTTAGCTGATCAAGTGGAAGCAGGTGAATGGATTCACTAGGTTTCACAACAAGGAAAGTTAGCATAGGCAGACTGGAAGCCCTAGATCAGTGGTCTCCAACCTTTTTACACCCAAGATCACTTTTTAAATGACAAAACAAGCCAAGATCTACCGCCCCGCCCCTTCCTTGAAGCCCCGCCCTCTCCGTTCGCCTCCTCTCCATCACTTGCTATCCCCAGCCCTTACACTGCTGCTTCCCCCCCCCCCCCCCAATTCTTCTGTAGGAAGAAGTTTTTCCAACATTTGGCCTGTCTAGACTTGACCAAATGTCAGAAAAACCCCTTCTTTTGGAAGCCCCCTTATTCCTCGTGGAAAGTGGAATATAGGGGTGACCGAAAGATCATGTTTGCTCTTCCACTAAAAGAAGTGGAAGAACAAACGCATCCCTGGATGCAGAAGAGTTTTCCTGGGGTATCTCCGGAATCCTGAAAAACTCCTGCAGTCTAGATGTACCCTCGCTGGGTTGAAATAGGATGTGTAGGCTCTGGGGTGGGAATGAGGGATTTGGGTGCGGGAAGGGGTGAGAGGTGCAAGCTCTGGGAGGAAATCTGGATGCAGGAGGAAGTGGATAAGGGAATGCTGGCTTGGGGAGGAGGCTCCAGGCCAGGCAGTGTTGGGGTCAGATGTAGGGTTAGGGTACTAAGTAAGCCACAGACTTCTGGATGTGAGGGTTCAGGAATTTGGGTTGCGGTATGTGAGGGGCTCAGGGCAGGGGGTTCCAGTGTATGAAAGGCTGAGATGTAGGGTCTGGGGGAAAAGGGAGTGCAGGAGTGTCATGATGCTGTGGCCAGATGGGGGGTTTGTTGGCCAGGCTTCATTTTCAAATAAAATTCTATGTCAAACACAAAAAGTTTCTGCATTGTCTTTATTTCTGAGAAGGGCAGGGAACCTGTTTGGACAGGGTGCCAGTGGGGACAGGTTTCTGCGGCTGGGGACAGGAGAGGGGACAGGGTACCAGTGGGGACAGGTTTCTGAGGCTGGGGAGTAGGGAGAGGGAACAGGGGGGAAGTGGGGACAGAGAGTCCCCTGCTATCGCCTCCTCCCAGGATTCTCCCCCCCACGCCCCCGAGGGAAGCCGGGGCGTGCCTCCCGCAGCGCAGCCAAACCTCCGCAGGCGCCTGCCCCAGGGCCAAACCCTCCTCCCGTGGCGCGGCCAACCTCCCCTCCCCCCAAGGCGGGGCCAAACCCCAGCGGGAGGCTGCCCCAGTGCCAAACCACCTCTCCTGCGGCAGGACCAAACCCCTGCGGGCGCCTGCCCCGGGGCCAAACCGCCTCTCCCGCGGCGGGGCTAAACCCTCGCGGGCGCCTGCCCCGGGGCCAAACCCTCCTCCCGTAGAGCGACCCAAACCCCGGGGCCAATCCCCACTCCCGCGGCGCAGGGAAACCCCTGCGCTCAACTCACCCCTCCAGTGCCGGTGGCACAGGAAAGCCGCCGCACTCCTCCTCCAGGGCCGACGCCCCCTCCCCCAGCACGTGACAGAGCAGTGGGAGGACTTCCGTCCACCCCGCGGGAAGCCAGCACTACACTAGAGGTAGGTAGTGGGGCTTCTTGGGGGTGGGGGGAAATGGAGGGTGGGGGTGACCGAACGCCTCGCGATCGACTGGTTGAGGCCTCGCGATCGACCAGTTGATCGCAATCGACGGGTTTGTGACCACGGCCCTAGATACTGAGATTTCCCTTTCCATTAGTATGACTGCAGGTAGCAGAATTAATTGAGCTAACCAACAAATGCTTTGTTTGGACTGAAGGGAACCAGGGTTTCAGAGCAAAGGAGTTAGAGACTAGTAACAATTAATCCCTCTGACTAAGGTTATGTCTACACTAGCATCTGAATGACAACTTTTGTCATTCAGAAGTGCTATCCTTTCTACTCCACAAACAACAAAAATTTAGCTGCGGCAAGTGCTACTGTAAACAGTACATTGTCCGCAGGAGCGCTCTCCTACTGACAACATGAATCCTGCTCATTGGGGGTGGAAGTATTTTGCTGGCTAAAGTGCCCACCATCAATATTTACACTGCCAGATTTTTAGCAACACAGCTGTGTCACTAAAAGCCATGTAGTGTAGACAATACCTAAGTTGTCTATGCCCTGCTATCAGCACCCCATTAAAAACAAGGTCATCTGACCCAGGTATTCCAATGCACCATTCCTTTGGGCCCACACATGCACCATCATAAGAGTAACTGTGTTCCCAACATAAATCCTACTGGAACAATTAGTGATGGGTGGGTGAAATTTGAGAGGAAAAATAGATGTTCAGGTGCTTGGCTTTACACTTAAGCGGTGTTAAAGCAAACTCTGATCTTGCAGCGAGAATACTGATACTGCATATTAAGGACAATATGTACAAAACAACTAGGGCTGTTTATTAACAAAAAGTCTCTTCTCCATATTATCCCATGAGCTTCCTTAAATATTATAGATTCAGAGTAACAGGTGCTCGCCCCTCAGCATGTTACTACAACTATTTTATTTGTATTTTTTGAGTCAATTTAGCATTGCTGATTTGACACCCTTAGACTGAAGTCCTCTCAGTGTACTCAGAGCATGTATAGCAAAGGCAGATGCCGTTCAAGCTCTCCCCATACCATCCCCTAACATCTGTGCCCTGGCAGCCTTAACAGAGAGGCCAAGTCCAGAGACAATTAAGGCCAATTGTGGTGGTTTTGTGCTCAGACACTTACCCATAAGGAACTGGACTGAGAAATACCAATTCAAATTCATGTAGGACACCAGTTTTCAGATACTTGCCACCATCATAATTCAGGGTGAATCTGTGACCTCGTGGGAAATGCCTCTGTATCTTTCTGAACTCCATGAGCCACAATTGACATATTTATGTGGTACACTTTGCAGGACAATTTATTTTCAAGAACCTTTCAGCCAGGGTTTCACTAGCCACAAGAGTTTACCTGGCTGTATGATGGGATGTCCTTGAAGGGCCCATATTCAATCATGTCCTCTGACCGGGTGGGATTGCCCAGCTTCGTGTAGCTCTCTACATTCCTGGAGGCCAGTTTCACACGTGTAGTTTGGGTCTTGGTTGGGTATGGCGAGTAGAAATAATGATTCCCTTCAAAGACCACAAACTGTTTCTCCGCCTGTGTGATGTGCGTGGGGTACGGCTGCAGAACATGCGTGAAAACTGTTTCGATGGATAAACGGATCTTGGCACCTGGCGCCAGAGGAGATGGCAACTTCACAGTGAAGAATTTGCCACTGAAAAGGAGAACAGCAGGAAAACCATAAACTCTGCTGGCCTGACATGCACTCTTAAGCCCCTGCAACACACACTGGTGCAAAGGCAAACCTGGAATTTTTCTATTTGCTCAAAAAGGGCTCCTTCCTGCAGAATTGAGAGTGCCATACAAAAAGCTAGGGATGTAAAATCCCAGTTAAACCTTAGGTTTAACCTGTTAACTAAGCGGGATTCCCCCCCGCCCCCCCCACACACACACACGGGAGGGGGCCAGCAGCAGATGCCACCAGCCCCATGGGGGAGGGGGGAGGAGAGACAGCTACTGCTCCTGGCCCCTGTGGGGCTGGAGCAGCCCTCCCAGGTACCAGTTAACCAGTACCTGGGTAAACATCACTCAGTAAGGTTACCCGTTCACATCCCTACAAAGAACCTTGCAGGATCCAGCCCAAAATAGATTTCTGCAAGTGGCCTAGTGTTTGTTCCTCAGGAGATTTCTGTGTGGGTACATTTACATATAAATGTTGAAGGGACAGTCTATAATTGAATATTATTTGGCACAGGCCTCAATGGATGCTCAAAGGGAATCAAGCCATCAAGTTTAAAATGCCATGTGTGTGATGTTTTCAGGACAGTACTGGTGCATTCCTTTTAGGGAAGTAAAATACCATTTAATCAGTTAACTGTTTAACTGGAGAGGCCCCCCCGCTGCAATCGGAACAATCAGCTATTTACAACTGTTCAAGCTCCGGGGTGGGGTGAGGGAGGGGGGAGTGTGGGGCCAGAGCGTGAATCAGGCAACTCATAGCACTTCGAAAGTGCTGGGAGGGAGTAGGAAGTGTGGGGCTCCAGTGCCCCTGTGTACAAGAGGCATATTGGGGAAAGGACAGACAGGCCCACAGATGGAATCCCAGTGGGCCACAGGCTGCTGCAGCCCACTGAAATGAAGGAGGGGCATTCTTGCAACTCACTGTTCATGGACGCCCATGGCTCCTGTAAGCTATCTGGTTTATTTGAGTAGCCAGCACAGAAACCTAGAACTACACATGGGCCCTCCCAGAGGTGGTGGAGTTTTTTTGCAACAGAAGAGCTCCTGGAGTTTGCAGTGAGGGATTGGATCTGGGGTTCTGCCAGTATGTGTTAACTGTGTTCTCAAACTGCTACATGCTTTGGCGTGGAACATAATAAGATGGGTATCTGCAAAAACAGAGGACACCAGACCAACCTCGAGATTTGTTGTAGGAGTTGCATGATGAATTGTTTAAGCCTTGGACCTGCTACTTAGACTTACATCTCTCTTGATTCTGCTATTTTTCTACTGAGGAGGTTGAACTGCTCCCTGGTATTTGGCACTGCAGAGTAAAACTCACCTTTTACCTTTCACCTTAGTCTCCCGCACCTCCAAAGTGTTGTCCTCCTCTTCCTCACCTTTCACCTGTTCCATAACAAAACATTTCAGATTGATCACCATTTAGGCTTCCCTAGTGAAACAACTGCACTTATCAGGTCAAATACTACACAATTCCTATTCATTTATTAATGGAAAGGACACGACTCATTAGATGACACACCATTATTTATTTAAAAACCCAATATCTATTAGCTTTGCAATCATTAACACTGGCCATCTCAACAAAATGTGGTCCATATCCAGGAATGGAAAAGTGGAGGCTCCCGTTGAACTTTTGGATGCTTCTGCCAGTGTCTTAAGCAGATTCCAAAACTAGCAAAGACATGGAACTGACTGTCTTCCACTGGTTGACCCTACTCCTCCAGCAGGTCCTTCTACAGATGCTTCTTTCACTGGAGTGCCCAGGAGAGTGGCTAACAAGTGAAAAACAAAGACTGGTACAACAGTCTAATTCTGTTGTCATCAGAAAACAGACTATAGCTACTCTCTCAAACCTCTTGAGGAAAAGAGCACTGGATTGATAGCCCTAGGACTGGGGACTCAAATCTTGTAAGCATCCACAGGACAAATGCAGCATGGAAGATGTAAGCTTTCCCCATGGACTTCTGGGTCCTGCTCCAACATCTGTCTTTACTGCTCTGGATGGACCACATTTAGATGTGTCACATGAGAGACTGATTAGTATAATTCTAAATGTTTCATTACCTTTTGAGAATTTGCAAGCAAAGTTACCCAGTCTTCTTGTTTCACAGTCATAATAATGGCCTTTTAGTACTGTAGCTTAATTATTTGTAGAGAACCAAGAGCATCCTAAGAACTTTACAGACATCTGATGATAACAACCCTCAGTCACTATCAACTTGAGCTGGATTTGAACAGAGGACCTAGAAGTCTCTGTATCCTAGCACCAAGCCACTTGAGTGCTATCAAAAGCGGCACACAGAATAATGTGCAAAAATCCTTTGTTTCAGTATCACATTAACACGCTGGACCAAAGTGTGTTGTTTCACTAGCATAAGTCTGGAGTAACCCTTCTGAATTTTTGCTCTCTTTAAAGAACATCATATGCTGGCATAGAATAATGATTTATACTTTGCCACTGAAACACAAAAGGCTGTGTTCTGCTTTGCTCTAAGTTTTGCTTTCAGGGTCTTGAGTTGTACATGCCTGGACAGCAGCTCGGCACCACTGCAGTGCATTCTACTGATGATCTCTATTACTTTAAATCCCAACTGCATTTTTAAAGCATTAAGCTATTATTCTAATACTTTGCCCTTTATAGTATACATTGGGGAATTTCAAAGGCTTAGGACTTACATCTCACACTCGGAGGTAGGGACAAGGAGTCCTGTGGCACCGTAAAGACTAACAGATTTATTTTAGCATAAGCTTTTGTGGGCAAAAACCTACTTTGCCAGACACATGGAGGTAGGGAAATGTTATCTTTTAGGGTAGGGGAAAATGAGAGAGAGTAGTGAAGTGATACAGTAAGTCAGCTGCAGAGCTGGAATAGAAGCCCTAGAGTCCTGTCCCCCAGCTCCTTGCACTACCAGCTGCTATTCATAATCACTCCCCAGTCCCCACTAAGCACTGTAAGTGATGCAAGCATTTGAAGACGATATGAAGTGGATGAAAGATGTAGGCAGCTGACAGTTGCCCATTCAGGCTCAGGGCTTGCCTCTTAAACTTCAAGCCACACAAAAAGATGGACCCAAACAACTGCAATGATATAAATGTTACCTGTCAAATCACTCCTCAACCGCATAACAAAACCACTCTGCCCACGCCAAACATGAACATTTAAATCCACCCTAGCAGAGCAGGCAGGGTCCCTACTAGTAAAGGCATCGGGAAATTGCCGAGAAATAAGACGGTGTGAGAAGCTGGACGGATCTCATGCAAGTGGCCAGGAGCAGCGAGCCTTAGGGAACAAACGCCCCCGGTAGGTTTCTGCTAAGCCGCCTCTTGGATTTCTCCATTTCCCCCGCGGCGCGGTTAGTGGTTGCATTGCAACGGCGGCCCAGGCCCTTATGCTTACGTGTCAGTCCCCGCCAGGAGGGAAGCGGCTGTCACTGGCCCCATCCGCTCAGTGTCACAGGCAGCAGAACGGCCGGCGCTGCCCTGGCAGACGGGGCTGCCCAGGCGATGCTCTAGCTTGGCAGGCCAGGCCGCTCGCACGCCGCGGAGGTTTCCACCCTGCAGCCAGGAGCGCACGATGCTCCCCAGAGCCTCGCCGCCCGCACCGGGGAAATGGGTCCGTGGCGGGGGTGCAGCCTGCGGGAGCAGGGGGCTCAGGGCAGCGCCGGCGGGGGGAGGGGGCGCCACGCGCCCGCACGGGCCAGGCCGAGGGTCACGGGGGCCCCGGGGCACTGGCGCGCGGGTCGGGGAACGCACTCACCTGCACCCCCAGGTAGGCCAGGCGGCTGTCCAGGCCGGGGTCCAGCGCCAGCAGGAAGGAGCTGGCGGCCCCCGAGCCCCCCGCCGGGTTGGCCAGGCTCAGCTCGGCCGTCACCTTGGCCAGATGCGTGCTGAGATCCACCGTCCGCTTCACCTCCTCATTGAGCAGCTCCGGGGCCGCCAGGGCACAGCCCAGGCAGAGAAGCAGGCGGCAGGCGAGGCCCTCCATGGCCGCTCAGGCAGCGGATGAAACCGGATGGACTCAGCGGCGGGGGCCCTCAGCCATCGGGGAGGGCACAAGATGGCAGCGCCCAGGACGAGGGAGGGACAAGATGGCGGCGCCCAGTGGCGGACCAGGGTACAAGATGGCGGCGCGCGTAACAGCAAGGACCCCGTCAGCCTCTGAGACGAAGGAGGGCTACGCGGCTGCCTAATCAAAAATGCTCCTGCCAAGCGCTGTGGGGTGACTTCCCGTTCTGTAGGCTCAGACTCCTGAGTTCCAGCAGTAAGAGCTCAGACGGCAGAAATCGGAGATTGTCCATGTGCAGCGGGTGGATAGTGAGTTCTTCACAGCTCCCAGCTTCCTCCTGGATCAATCTGGGCAGAGCCTGACCATGAGACTAGTCAGTGAGGCCAACCCTGAGTGCTCAGAAACCTGGAACACTCCCAAGTCCCAGGAGAGTTCATTAAAACAAAATATGTGGGTATTTTCTCCTTTACTGCCTAGTTTCTGAGCTGCCTTTAGGTTGCACTGCAATGCTCCCTCTATTTTTCCATCCAGAATAAATTACAGAATAAATACACACCTGTTATATGCACCAGTGCATATGTGGATGTGCACCACTAGTAGAAACACATACTGCCCCAGGTGCTATTTGGGACTCCACTGGGTGGCCATCCAAGCACTCAGTTTACAGGGAACATTGGTGCACTTCGGTCATGTTTTCAAACTTTTTAACTATGAGGGCTAGAGACTTTTTTTAAAGTTGAAAGATGAACCTCTCTGACTCCAAGAGCTGGGGCTTTAAGAAAATCACCAAATATCTTTAGAAACACGACAAAATAATGAGAACTGGCAACACTGCTACCAAATATTGCTAACTCTTAGCTTCAGATTAATTAGTTGGGCCTCAAAATAATAAGATTAGTTTACAAGTAATGAGATTTTTAATAATTGGGGGGAAGGTTATATTTGTCTTCTGATTTCTGAGCTTTTTTGGAGGCAGTTGGGTCACATTTTCAAGCATTTTTTTCTCTGTGATCATGGGTGCTAGAAACTTTGGAAGAACAAGAAAAAAAAAAGAAAGTGGAGATTCTCATGTAATTACAGAATTCCAGGAGCTGATCCTTTAAAAAAAAACCCAAATAATACAGGTCTTGTAATAATATTGTGAAGGCTAGCAACACTTGGATAAACACTAGAAAATGCCAAAAGAGAGAGAGCTGAGATAATTGAAGGGCCTTTACCAGATTTTAGCTAGAAACCATCCACAGACATTTGACACTAAACCAGCCATCAAGGAAGCATTAAGCATTGTATTTTGGTACTGAAGGAGGAAATGGGTGGTTATGTTTTCCAGAAATTAGAGAAGATGTTTGGGGCTGGTGCAAGAAACAAAGTGTTGTGTTCTGTGGCTATCTGGGAAGGCAGGGAATGGAGGAGGGGTGTTGAAGGTGTGTTTTGAGGGCTCTCTGAGTAGGAGTATATTGATAAGGAAAGTTTAAACTGAATCAAAATATGATGATCTTTAAAGGGTGCAAAAATTACTTATTGCTAATGTTTTTAAAAGAAGCCAATAACTTAATTAATGGTGCAAGAAAGCTGAAATTTGAAAGATCCAAGACAGCCCAAGACACAGTAACTGCAACTGAACTAACTCAGGCAGAGAGAAGTTCTAACAAGAAAAGTTGTAGGGATCTTAGATAACGTTTATTTTAGTAATCGTGTAGTGGCAAAACATTTTATCAGTTACACGGTTACTAAATGATTCCCATGGGATGGGGCCAGCAGCCAGCACGCTCCTGGCCCCACTCTTGAGGAGCTCCCTGCCATCCTGCGCTGCTGTCTCTCTATCAGCAGGAGCAGGTCCATGAAGGGAGCCAGTTTAAAAATCTGATACACAGGCAGCAGGGCAGGGCAGCAGCAGCCACTGTCCGTGGGAGGCCCGAGCTCCCCACAGACAGAAACTGCTCCAGCATCCCTTCTCTCCCTACTGTGAACTGCTACAGGTAGCTCTGCAGAGCTGGTGCTCCAGAGCTACTTAAAAGCTGCAGGCCTGGACTTGCTGCGGACAGAGGCTACTCCGTGGGAACTTGGGCTGTTTAAAATCTGGCTCCCCCCGAGCACTGGCTCCCGTCTGCCCCTGCTCCGCTCCACATAGCCAGCACGTGCGGAGAGCCAGCTTAAAAGCCAGCTCCCCACAAGTATCCTGCCTGCCCCCTTCCACGCTGCTTCCTCTGATAGAGAGGCAGCAGGGAAGGGAGCAAGGGTAGGTGGCTCCACGCGAGCTGATATGTGCAGGGAGCCACCTTGAAAGCCAACTTCCCACATGTACCAGCTCCCGCCTGACACTCTCACCCTCCGTGCTGCTGCCTCTCTATCAGAGGCAGCAGCACAGGGATGGGGAGGCAGGTGGATCTGCAGGATCTGGTGCTCATCTTTTAAGCTGGCTCCCCCCACCACTGACTCCCCCCCGCCCCTCCGTCCGCTGCCTCTGATACAGAGGCAGCAAAGGGGTTGTGTGTGCATGTAGTTGTTAGGATTAACTGATAAGCCTAGGCTTAATGATTAATCGTTTAAACGATATGCGCTAACATCCCTAAAAAGTTGTATGACTTTAGACTGATTATAGTGCACTGGGGTGACTGGCCCCTTATATAATAAGCACTTAAAATAAGTAATGGCAAAAGATTAGAATTATTTTACTGTGGTTGTAGGATTGGGTTCTTAAGTCAGGCTCCCCTCTTGTGCTCTGGGGAGCAGACAAGATAAGAAAATAAGTACATAAGATTCCTTAATCAATTCAGATGAGTTGTGCTTACCATCCTCCTGTTTTTCAGAGCCATCCAAGAGCAGTAATATTGCAAATGGGAACATTCTCTGTGCTTTCGGAAAGAGAGAATAAAGCAAGCAGATCATGTGATGCAGAAATGTGATGTATGGGATCCCAAACAAAGTTGCTGGGTTTAATTTTAGGCCTGTCAGACTTGCTGATGTTCTTGGGCATTGTAGCTGATTTATGGTGACAGTGTATGCAGGCAGTTTATTTTCCTCAGAAAGTTAATCTGCTCACGATTCTTATTTCATCTTTCTGCCTGAATCTCTGTTTTGTCTCCATTTTAATTGATATAAATCAGTTCCTGACTTTGCACACCCAGCTCCAGACACTATCCCACCTGGCTTCCCAGGAACAATTCATCCTTCCACTATAGGACCTTCACTACTACGAAAGTAAGTGAACATTTGTCTGTATATAAGAGATGGATGGGCCCACACAAAACCCCATTGGGTTTTTGATCATTGAATCCAGAGCCAAACTCCAGTTCTGCTCTACTGATTTTGGAGATACAAATATGAACTGCCCCAATGTCAGATTGTGATGTACCAGAGCTGTAATGTACAACTTAGATGTGACTCCATTGTTTAGGTCCAGGTCTTTGGCTCATCTCTAATTTAAATTACCAATTCATTCTTGAATATTAGTGTGAATGCTCCCTCTGATACAAGTTAAAAAGATTTAAATCCTGCCATATGTTCCTCATTCATTCTTAATGTGACTATGTTGTTTTCAGGGATCTTTCATGAAGCATCAGTTTGGCCCTATAGTCCCAATTCACCATTGTCCTGCACTTTGCATAGTCATTTGCACCTGTGCAGAGTGGACTTAAAATGCCACCATTCTGGCTTTGCAACGGAATATTGTAAGGTGCAGGGCATCAAAGAATAGGGCCCTCCATGTTTACTCACTGTGTCTGTGAGTAATTTACATGTTGCACTTGCACAGGAAGGGAGAGGCTGATTTTTAAAAATGAAATATATTACAGGTCACTTGCCAGAGAGTGCATTAGATAACTCTTCCTTGCTCTAACACGTTTGCATAGTTGCAGATTTCTTACTCTTACTATCTCTGACCAGATGCTGTCCTGCATCTCCCTTTTTCTTTCTTTCTTTTACTGTGGGATTCACCTTAAAATAATCATCTTAATAATACCAAGGAGCAAAGAAAGGTGTACCAGCAGATGTGCTGAGTGGGAGGTTAGTTGTTTGTTAAAAGTTGCTTTGAAAATCAGATGTCTGGTTACAAAGCATTACAAAAAGGCCAGGTGCAGGGCTGCATCAGCAGCGCTGCCCTTTCTCTGACTGAAGTTAGATTAATAAGGGGGTTTTGGCTGTACTTCTGAGTGGTCCTAGGACCCAAGTCTCCTGCCAAGGGACTTGAATGGAAGCAGAATTAATTCCTGAGAATACATCTACATGTTACCATAGTAAAAATTCCAATTTTATTCATGAACTAGGGACAGCAGCTGTACCCGGCTGTCATGAGGGAGCCTTTCAGAGGCCTGTGTGTAGTGTGCTACATGTGGCCTGTGCCTAGAATTACAAATCCTGCATACAACCTAAAGAGTGCCAGAGTGTAGTAAATGACTTTGGAGTCCACACAACAGAATCAGGGGACAAGACACTACATTGTTGTTGTGGGTGTCACATCCTAATCCCCTTTGAACTCCTAACATAACTCTCCTTTGCTAGACAAATTCCCAGTGGCAAGGTACCATTACACTTCAAATGCTGAATATTGAGCACTATGTCCCTTTCATTTCCTCAGGTGTGTGCCTGGATTATTCTGTTTTCCCCACCTGTCTGGGAATGACGTTAGTTCATTGTTATTAAGCTCTTGTTTTATTCAAAATATGAGCTGGATTTCGTAAAAAATAACGCAGACCATAAGAAGCATCTTATCCAAAACCTCCAGTGCTGATGGCAACATAATATTCTGGCCTTCTCTGACACTTTTTAGCCAAGACACTCAAACTGCTTTGCAGTAATAGTACTTGACACCACCACAGAAGATCCAGGTACACATGCTATTGCAATAAACACAACCTTAGGGTGGAACATGGTGCTTGTTTAACAGCCTCACAAGAGTTCTACAGAAGTATCAAATAGCAAATCGGAAGTGAAAAATAATCACGTATCTTAGATGAAACTTCTGAGAGAACTTTGACCAGCCAATAGCAAATACCTGCAGCAGAGTATTATTAGGGTGCATAATAATACAGCTTCTTCTTAGCACTCCTAGATCAATAATGTTTTTTAACTGCATAAACAAATTCTCACAATGTTCTTCTTCAGTAGGTAGGATCCCTTATTTTACAAAATCTAGTTCAAGGCTGGGCAAGATGCAGCCGGGGGCCAGATCTGGCCCATCTAACACTTTGATCCAGCTTGTGGACTCCATCTTGCTGCTTTTTATTTATATCCTGCTGCCCGTGTCACCAAATTTCCAGGCGCTGGCTCAGGCAGCAGGATCCTATTTAAATGGCTCACAGCTCCTGGGTGCAGCACTACCCCAGCAGGGGCCAGAGCTGTAAGCCATTTAATTACCCACAGCAATTCCAGGCGACTGCCAGGCAATGCAGTAGTGGTGGGGCTGGTTGTTGCGAGCCCTTTGCTGTGTGTATTTAATTCAAAGCATCTGGCCCCAGACAACTCTGGGGGCAGACTAGTCCCCTGCCCCAGCCTTCTGCCCCAGGCCCACCCATTCTGTCCTAGGCCCTGCCCCTTTTGGGGGTGGAGCCGGCCCCTGACTACCCTACCAAAATTCATTAAGTGGCCCCCTCATGAAATTTATTGCCCACTCCAATCTAGTTTGAAGAGATGTGACCCAAGGTCACATGGGAAAAGCGTGACAGCCAGGATTAGACCCTTAGATATCCAGAGTTACAACAGTAAATGCTAACAAAGTAGCAGCAGGCAGATAAAACCTTCTGTTCCAGGACTTCAGTCAGATGATTAGGGATTAGGATGAGCCCTTGTGAGGGTCAGGAACCCCTCGTCTGTCTATGGTAGGTTTTTTGCAACTTCCTCTAATCTAAACACTCTGATTGAGACAGGATACTGGATTAGATGGGCTGTGGGTGTGATTGAGATAGCAGTCCCTGTATTCATGTACCGTAATTTAGTGAATATAACCCGCAGGTTATATTTGTTTTTACAAACCCTGCAAACCCTCTCCCCCTCCCCCCGCGGGGTATACTCGGGTGTGGGGTAAACAGAATTTTTTTTATTCACCAGGTGGTGAGCTCTCCATCGCCTCTTCCTATGGCTGCGCAGTCTCCAGCCTCCGGGCGGGGGAGCACTCACTCCCCGGTTCCTGCGAAGCTGCAGGAAGGGGCTGAGGAGCGCTCATCCCCCTGCCCCTTCTTGCAGCTGCACAGGAACCGGGTGATGAGTGCTCCCCTGCCCGGAGGCTGGTGGGTCCTGCTCCCCCGCCCCTTCCTGCAGCTGCGCAGGAACCGGGTGGTGAGCGCTCCCCCGCCTGGAGGCTGGTAGTTCCTGCTCCCCCGCCCCTTCCTGTGGCTGCCGAGGAACCTGTGGGATGAGCGCTCCCCCGCCCAGAGGCTGGCAGTTGCGGTGGAACCTGGGGCGGTGAGTGGCTAATCCCCCCCGCGCTGTAAATATACTCCCAGCAAATATACCCCCGGCACAGAAAAGTCTTGTATACTCTGCGGGTTATATTTGTGTGCAGGGTATACAAGAATTTTTTTACTCAAATAGAAAAAAACGTGGTATATTCGCTAAATTATGGTAGTTTCTCTTTAGTGAACATCCATATTTTGGTGCAATATGGTAGTAGAGCTTTAGTGACTATCACAAGACTTGGCATTTTTAAGCTTCAAAAGTCAGTACAGGCATTTGCTCATTAATCTGCCTAGCACCTCTGTGTGTGAGCAAGGTTTAGAGAATAAGTCACCAGGCTTCTCTTTCATATCATATCATAATAGGCGGCCAATCTAGCTACACAGCAGCCCCTCATACCAAGCTGGGGCATCAGCTCCTTACAGAGATGGAAGAACACCATGTACTATGTTACCCATACTTCACAATGCCCCTTGGCTATCCTTGAAAATCTCCCATCTAAGTGATAAAAATTTCTTAGATTGCAGCATGTGATCAATAATCCTGGGTTCTGGGACACCGATGCGATCACACACGGAGGAAAAAATGAATGGATGGAATTAGCAGCATCATGGGTCTAATTTTTTTCCATTTGAGACAAATAATCATGCTGGTGATGAAATTGGATTAAGCACTGCTACATCCAGAATATTAAAGCACCAAAATCTTCAGAGCTCTGCAAATCCGTGGATATCCACTTTATATCTGTGGGTATCTGTGGATGTGGATGCAGATATCCACGGCACATGTTTGAGGATACAAATGTTTTATCTGCAAAGGGCTCTAAAAATCTTACTGCACCTCCAGAGTAACTGTGTCCCTGTTAGAAGAAATGACTCTCAGACTGGAGGACTGTGTGAAAGTCTGCAAATAGAAACATACAGGGCCAGATTTCTCCCTGGTGTAAACCCACTAAGTGCAGGGAAGTTATACCAGAAATACCTATGGCTTACTGCATAATATTTTATTCTTTGAAGAGTTTAGGTAAGGAGGACACACTAAATAGTAGCATGGTATACTGGATCAGTGGTGATAAACATTTTAAAACAAGGCCCAATTATACCCCTTACAAGTCATTGGGAATGTTGCTATTGGTTTACTACTTGTGCATTTTAAAATATTCTTTACTCTGTGATGTTGGCATTCCCAGCAGGTATGTTGCTTTCAGAGGTAATAATGTAGTCAACTTTACACTTTATAATAGTTTACATAGTATGTACAGTGTTCTATTGCAATAATCTAAGCAACCTTTGGGATCTGTCAGTAGCAGTTAGCAATAAACACCTCTGTTCTTCTAGTCTATATTAAGGCTTTCTGAGGTTTTGAAATATCCACCAATGAGAATGTAGGTAAGACTTGATCAACCAATGGCAAAGTTTGTTTGATAAGTCACTGAAAATCAACAGGAAGACTAGGCCCTTGAAAAGCTGCTGAAAACACCAGTTTCTGAGTTTCACTGATTTCACAGTTTTTAACCTGTCAGCAAATCCGGTTGTTGAGTTTTAGCCCATGAAAACATCACAAAGCTTTTTGGTTTGGCTTAGTCACTGATTTTCATGAGAAATGCACAGGAGTGGCATGTTTGGAGTGTGATTGTTCAGGATTCCAAACACAGTGCTTTCTTCTGTATGCTGAAATTACAGAGGCTATTACTAAAAGGATATAATCAACTTGAGATCTAGCCAGTGTAACAACAAAACAAAGTGAAGTTGATTCAGGTATCTGCTCCCTGAGTCTCCCTGGCAATTTTTGTAGTTTTGAAAGCACATTTTCTTGGAATGTTTAACAATGTTCCCTGTTGCTATCTGAAAAATCTAAACTGGGAAAAAACAAATTATTTTTCTGTTCTCTTTTTTCAGTCACGGTACTAGGTAGTATAAACAATATTTTACAGGGATTATAACAATGGTAGGTTAAAAACTCCAGCAAGAAGTGTGGGTTTTATGTTGACAGTATCCTTCTAACTCACCGTTTAGGCTAAACCACAGGAAACTGCCGTTTATGCCTTGGAGAGAGTGCTAGACTGACATGGCCTGGGATGCTGCTGTTGGAAGCAGCCTTATATATACACAATACAGTTAAAACACTGGCCCCAGTCCTGCAATTTGATCTTCCTGGCATTGTGCATGCAAGGAGCCCCGGTTAAATTTAAAGCTCAGACGAATCCAATTGTAGAATAAGTTTATTTTTGCTGGGTAGTAAGGACTGAATAGAGTTCTGATTGTGTCAGGGGATTACAACAGGCTGCAGAGCTGGGGGGTGAGGATGGAAGCATGGAGGGGACACTTTTTGGTCAGACCAAACCAGAGTAGTGCGGTGACTCTGTGCACTAGGTTGCAACACCGCTTGCTCAGATTTGGAGGGGATAGGGGTATGGGCTCTTGGGTTGTGTGTGTGTTAGGGGCTGCCTGAGTGAAGAAGAGGAGGGCCAGGTGTGTGAGGATCAAATTTGTGGCTGGTGTGAGTAGTGTGGATGCAGTAAGGAGGCTTTCACACCTGAAAATATTCTGCAAACAATAACTGTCACATAACAGGTCCTATTTTACAGAAGAGGAAGCAAGCAGAGAACGATACTGAGCAAAGCTGTAGCCACCCAAATCTCAGCCATGTCAGAGAGAGACCCGTGCTGCTTGCTAATAGCCAGAATGTGGCCATCACAGTGCCAGCACTGGGAGGGGCTAGCTACCCTGAGCACATGTCAGTAAGGATGCTAAGTACATATTCAGGGTGGCTTGTCCTTCCTGCTGCTTGAGCTACTGCAGCTACACGTCTGATTTTGAAAGACACCAGCTTGAGCAGAACTATCGTGGGTACATTTACACAAGCTGGGAATCACACCCTTGTAGCTCAGATATGAACATAGAACGCAAGAACTAGAAGGAACATTGAGAGGTCTCCAAGTCCAGTCCCTTGCACTCATGGCAGGACCAAGCATCAGCAAGACCAGTGTTCCTCAACCTTTTTTTTTATAAAGTACCCCTTTAAAAAAAAAAAAGAAGTACCACCTTCCCCTTCCCCCCCCCACTCTAACCCAATGTCCCTCCTCTCCCCCAGAGCCAGGCACTGGACGTATGGTAACCCTACCTTTGAAGTGCCCGCTCCCACCGCCCAACCCTGCCTCGGTGGCTTGTCTGCAGGGAGCAAGTGGCCTACCAGCATCAGGCTCGTTCCGTGGGGCTGTGCACTCCCACCCTAGCGAGGTGCCCCCTTAGTGTGGCACCCGGGGGCAACTGCCCCCCCCCCGCTCCCCTCCTCACTATGCCACTGATTGGGGGGGGTCCTTTGGAGCAAAGCTTATTGTGCCCCTTCATCGCCTTTTAGCTCCTCTCCGCAGCACCACGGGGAAGGGGCGATGGGGATGCGTTGTACTGAGCTGCTGGCGGGAGTGGGGGCAATGTGCGTCTCCAGGTTCAGGTGCCCTCCCCACTGGAGTATCCCAGGGAGGCTGCTGGAGAGGAAACAAACTAGGAGAGGCGGCTGTGGAAGTGATTTTTTTTCCTCCCTGCCCAAACCTGCCTCCCAACTTGGAACTGCCCTGGGTCTCACCGGACCCACTGCAGCCATAGCCATGTGCTTTGCCCACCAGTGCTGGGACGTGTGCGCAGAGCAGTTGTTAACATCTGGGCATGCAGTCCCGAAAATTCAATTTGACAGGTGCATGCTACCGCCCCCTCCCCAATCCCTTTTGCAGGGCAAAATCCCGGACATTTTTTGCCAAATTTCACTTGTGTTGATGTACTCCCCAGACTTCTCTCGTGTACCCCTAAGGGTACGCTTACCACTGGTTGAGAAACACTGATCTAGACCATCCCTGAAAGGTGTTTCTCTAACCTGATAGAGAGGTGGCAACATGGGAGGGTTGACGGGCATTTGGCTCCACAGAAGCTGGTATGTGCGGGGATCTTGCTTAAAAGCCAGCTCCCTGTGACCACTGATTCCCGCCTTCTGCCCCACACTGCTGCCTCTCTATCAAAGGCAGTAGCAAGGAAGAGGAGGCCGGCTCCTTGGGACTTGGTGGTCACAGGAAGCCAGCTGCCTGCCCTTAGCAGAGGAGGGGGAGGGGGAGACTGTGTGTAACTGTGAAGGTTAACAGATGAGGCCAGGCTCATTGGTTACCTGTTTACATGAATACACTATCACATCCATAAACTAAACAAATCCAGTTTTTTCAACCTTCCCTCACAGGTCATGTTTTCTAGACCTTTAATCATTTTTGTTTTTCTTCTATGGACCTTCTCCAGTAGGGTTGCCAGATGGTTTCAACAAAAATACCGGACACGCTTGACGTTACATGACAATCTACATTGCATCTTATTTAGAAAATACCGGACATTTCTATTTTCTCATTTATATTTTCTCAATCTGTTTCCTGAACAAAAAGCTCAAATACTGGACTGTCCAGTTCAAAACCAGACACCTGGCAACCCTATTCTCCGGTTTGTTTACATCTTTCCAGAAATGGACACCAAGAACTGGACACAATACTCCAGTTGAAACAAAATCAGTGCAGAGTAAAGCCAAAGAATTACCTCATGTCTTGCTTACAACACGCCTGTTAGTACGTTCCAGAATCATGTTTGCTTTTTTTGCAACAGAGTCACACTGTTGACTCATATTTAGTCTGTGATCAACTGTGGCTCTGAGATCCCTTCCTCCAGTAATCCTTCCTAGACAGTCATTTCCCATTTTATTTGTGTGCAACTAATTGTTCCTTCCTAAGTGGAGTACTTTGCAGTTCTCCTTATTGGATTTCATTCTGTTTACTTCAGAACATTACTCTTTATCCATATTATTTATCCTCCAAAACACTTGTAACTCCTCCCAACTTAGTATTGTCTGGAAACTTCGTAAGTGTACTCTCTATGCCATTTCTAAATCACTGATGAAGATATTGAACAGAAAGCTGGGCCCAGAACAGATCCCTGTGGGACGCCACTTGATATGCCCCTCCAGCTTGACAGTGAACTACTGATAACTATTCTCTGAGAATGACTTTCTAACCAATTAGTACTCACCTTATAATAGCTGCAACTAAGTTGTTTTTTCCTAGTTTGTTTATGGGCAACTCCCTTATACTACTGCCACATTGATGACAGATGTATTTTGTGAAGTTTGTGTTCTTCTTTTCTGAAGCATTTGGTATTGGACTGATCCAAGGTAGCAGAAGGACTGTTAAAATAATCCTGCTGTTTGCAGCAGTGTGACAGAAGGCAGGACTCCAGAACAGGGATGTTAGATATTGGGTTGGGTTGCCAGGTGCCTGGTTTTCACCCAGACAGTTCGGTATTTTGGCCTTCCGTCCGGTAAAAAAAACAGAGAATACCAGACATATAAAATGTCCAGTATTTTCTGTTTTCCTCAGACGGATGGCTGGTGGCATCTGTGAGGGCGAGGGGAGCGAGGTAATTTAAAGGTGCAGCAACCTCTTTTTTTTTTGCTCAACCAATTTTTCCTTGCCTGTTTGGGATTTTTTGTGAACATAGCTGGCAACCCTATGGGTAATTGAATAGTCAATTCAATTCGCATTAATTCTTATGGTTACTCGACTATTCCATAGTCCCCGGGACGGGGCTGGCAGCCTGTGTGCTCCAGCCCCACTCCTGGGAGCTGGTATGTGATGGGAGCAAATTTAAAAACCAGCTTCCCATGCAAACCAGCTGCCTGCCATCCTACGTTGCTGCCTCTGATACAGAGGTAGCAGCATGGGGTGGTAACAGTCCCCATCCATGGAAGGTCTGAGCTCCCCACAGACAGAAGGTGCTGCTTTGTGGTAGCCTCTCCTGCCCTGCTCCTGGCACTGGCTCTTGCTTCCCACCCTTGCTGCTTCTGATACAGAGGCAGCAAAGAGGGAGAATGCAAGTAGTCAACAAAATTACTTGATAAGCCTAGGCTTATCGGTTAATTATATAGTCGACTATTCGTTTACATCCCTACTCCAGAACAGATGGTCCCATGTGATGTGTTCCCTATATTCTGCATTCTGAGCCCCTATGTCTGTACTTTGGGCTGATGTGGGCTGGATGTGGCCCTTTCCAGAGTCTAAATGTTCTTGGACTGACGAAAGGAAAGGAAATCCCATCCCATTCCAAGGGACATCTCTCCATCCAAACAAACAGGGAGAATAAAGAAGTATAATTTTCAATGTACACATTAATATTGTCATCAATTTGGGAACCATAAACCACAGTTTTGACATGGAAGTGAGGATTTACAGATCACCTTTAGCAGATAGTTTTAAAAGTCAGTAACTTTTCCAAGAGTATCACTGCAAGTTGGTAGATCAGGGTTTCTGAAGCAGAGAGTCATCAGCTCAAGATGGGGATAAAAAAGGCAATCAGGGAGGAACAAGGCACTGAAAAATGTATTACAAACTAAACCATAGAAAATTTCAACCCCCCATCCTTCAGAGTCCCCTCCCCGCACACTCTTGCCTTCAAAACTAAGTAATCTCTTTCAACCTTTCAAAATGCACACATAAATGACACAAGCTTTTCTATCATTATCATTGACACATTATTTGTTCTTACTTTTATAGCAAATGTAAAGGGATTGTGTGAACATTTTCAACTTTGTATAAGTAGACACCAGCCTGGAAAGGTTGAGAAACATTGGAGTATAGCAGTGGCGGACTCTCTTGCCATGGATGCTCTTGCGCAAAAGCAAATCTCTTGCGCAAAAGCAGGTATACATCGCCAAATGGTATGTAATTGCAGCCTCATTTTTTTTTTTTTTGCTGAACCTATCTGAAAGGCATTTTGGGTATGGTAAGATAAATTGTGTCTTCAGATATGCTAGCAATTCCCATTGACTTCAACAGGAATTGCATGAGTGTACTAAGGACAAAGTTTGTTCCTAAGTGTATAGATTTAAAAAGCGGGGCCAACAGATCTTGAAAAATGTTTGTTAGTCCTTCTTGACAGTTGGTCTCATATGCCCATACAGTCCACCGCTGGGAATCTTCACGGTACTTTTTTCAGCTAATTGTCTCTGAAAGGATGCCTTTGAGCTCTGGGACTGATCTCACATGACTCCACAAACCCACTACTGTTATTAAGGAATAGCAACATTAAGGAATAGCAACATGACAAAGTCCACCTGCCCTATGAAAGATTCAGTTTACAGTGGTCACATGGCACAATGTACCTGCCACACAAAACATTCTGGATACAATAGCAACATGAAACAATGCACTCGTCCCATGAAACTTTCCAATTACAATGATCACACAACTAATCTGCCTGTCACTCAAAACGTTTTAGGGACAATAGCAACATGACACAACCCACCTGATTCAGAAAACATTCCAGTTGAGGGGTGATGCAACTATTCCACCTGTCACTCAAAACATTTTGGGTGCAGTAGCAACATGACACAATCTACCCATCACACAAAGCATTCTAGCAGTTACAATTAGGGATGTAAAATCCCATTTAATTGGCTAATTGGTTAAACAATATGTTTACCAATTAAAGGGGGCGAGTGGGGGGGGCACTCTGGCCTGGCTGGAGTGACCTTCCTGCCCAGCACTCGACTGGAATACCCTCCTCTTGCAGGCAGGATCTGTTCCAGCCTGGCCAGAGCAGTCCCTGCTTGCAGTCCCCCACACTGCAGGCAGGGGCTGCACTGGCCAGGTTGGAGCAGCCCCTGCTTGCACAGCACCTGGGCCTGAAGCAGCCCCCTACCCCTACAGGCAAGGAGCTGCTCCAGCCCCCACTGGTTAACTAATTAAACCTTCACATCCCTAGTTACAATGGCCACATACATTTCTGTTTTCTGGTATGTACCGTATGTTTTGTACCCCCTTGAGCTGTTGGACTGTGAGTTCTTGCAAGGATTTGGCACATTATCTCTGTGTTATCTAGAATTTGAAAACTGTGTAGACTCCTACTTATAGTGCTATATGACAATAATAGGCAAAATCTCTCTCATAGGTTGCCTACTGCAATAGGCCATATTGCCTATTGAAAAACTGCCCTTGTATTATGTTTATAAAAGCATCACCTACTTATATGTTTATTGCATACACATTTTGTCGTAATCTCTATAAATATACTATATCAAATATCTTCTTGTTTACTTATCCGGATGACTCCCTATATTCATATAGGCTACGTCTACACTGCAGGCTTCTTGCGCAAGAACAACTGTTCTTGCACAAAAACTTGCAGAGCTCTACACTGCACGTGCGTTCTTGTGCAAGTAAATTTACAGTAAAGCATCAGAACAGAGGGCTTCTTGTGCAAGAGTTATTCCTCTCCCCAAAAGGAATAAACCCTCTTGCACAAGAGCTCTTGTGCATGAAGGCAGTGTGGACGGGCAACAGGGATTTCTTGCTCAAGAAACCCCTATGGCTAAAATGGCCATCAGAGCTTTCTTGCACAAGAGAGCATCCACACTTCCATGGATGCTCTTGTGCAAAAGCATATCTCTTGCGCAAAAGCACATGGCAGTGTGGATGCGCTCTTGCGCAAAACAGTTCTTGCACAAGAAGCCTGCAGTGTAGACTTAGAGTTTTAGCCACAGAGTTTTCAAAGTGTCTACATTTAGATAGATGTGGCCTAGTTCAGACTCTGCCTCTGACTCAGTGCATGACCTCAGGCAAGTTACTTCACCTCTCAGTCTCTCTGTTTCCCCATTTGTAAAGTAGCTCCTAGGCACCTGTAAAGATTAATTATCTAATATTCAGTATGAGGTGTAAGGGAAGGGAGTAATTCTTTCAGCCTAATTTGGTGTATTACTAAATCCTCTAGCACACAAGAGAGCACAAGACAGGAAGTCATCACAGAATGTATTGCACTGGGAAATCTAAACCTCATCATTTCACCATATGTCGATAGCAGAGTCTTATATAGTAAATGCTCCCTTTTAGATACAACACAGACTCCTTAAAATCAGTTATTCCAGTCAGTGGTGACGCTTCTGTGTAAATGTGTCTCAAATACCTTTGGAGAGACTTCCACTGAGATGGATGTCAGATAAATATAAATATTTGGGTATTTTGTTTCTCAGAGAAATTTAGAGTTGACAGGCAAGATCTTCAAAAGGAGGAGCCTAAATTAAGGTTTCCAAGTCCATATTTAGGCTCCTGAATAAGTGGCCAGCAGCTCCCATTAGAAAAGTGTATTCTTTCCCCCTTCTTTCAGCTAGTAATCTCTTCGGGTGTGTCTACACAGCAAAGTTATTTTGGAATAATGGCCATTGTTCCGAAATAACAATGCGAGCATCTACACACCAATAGCGTTATTTCAAAATAATGGGAGGCTTATTCCGACTTCTGTAAACCTTATTCTATGAAGAATAACGCCTATTCCGAAATAGTTATTACTACTTCAAAATAGCCCCTCACCAGGACCATTCTACGTTATTCCTCCCCAGTACCTGCTGGGGCTCTAAATCGAAATAGCATGTATACATTAGGGAAGCCTGCCTCAGACTAATTTTGAAGCTTCCCTGCAGTATAGATGTGCTATTTTGAAATAAGCTATTTCAGAATACCTATTCCAGAATACCTTATTCTGAAATAAATGTGCAGTGTAGACATAGCCTTACTCATCCTGTCACACTCCCTTCTGCAGTAACATAAACATGAATTAAAGATCTGACATGTAATAGGTGATTAGAACTGCTGCCAGTATTTGGTGTCAAGTGCTCAACACTATACATTATTAATCTCATAAAACCATACAGAAAAGAGACAGAATCACCAGGCAGGTGAAATAGACTAGATGGGGGCACTCCCCCTCCCATCTGGGAATAAGGGATATAAGGTGTGTCTACATAGCAGCGTCATTCCGAAATAACAATACGAGCATTTACACAACAATTCCATTATTTTGAAATAAATTTGAAATAACAGATGGCTTATTCTGACTTCTGTAAACCTCATTCCACAAGGAATAACACCTCTTCCGAAATTCAAAATAGCTGTAGTGAGGACACTCCACTGCTGCCATTTCAAAATAGCTCCTCCCCAGGACCATTCAGTGTAATCACTCCCTAGTGTTTCCTGGGGCTAAATCAAGGTAGTGCATCCACATTAGGGGATCCTGCCTTGGACTAATTTTGAGGCTTTCCTGTAGCGTAGATGCACTATTTCAAAATAAGCTATTTTGGAGTATTTCCTCCGGAATAGCTTATTCCAAAATAAGTGTGCAGTGTAGATGTACCCTAAGTGACTAGTTGATTAGTCGACTACCCAATAAGTCTAGGCTTATCGGATAGTCGAGTCAAATACTTGTTTCTCTCCCCCCCCCCCGCCTTACTGCCTCTGTATCAGATGCCGCAAGAGGGGAGATGGGGGGGAACAGGAGCCTGTGTTGGAAGGAGCCGGCTTAAAAGCCGCTCAGTCCCAGCTCGCACCAGGTCTGGGACCTACCGCTGCTGCACCTCTGCATTTTGAATGTAGTAGAGCCAGGCAGCTCTTACTACATTTAAAATTCAGAGGCGCAGCGGTCCAGGACCTGGCACAAGCTGGGACTGCTCAGTCCTGGCTCGTGCTAGATCTGGGACCTACCCCCACTGTGGCTCTGCATTTTAAATGTACAGCTCTTACTGCATTTAAAATGCAGAGCCACAGTGGTCCCAGTCCCAGCTTACGCCTGGTCCAAGTCCTAGGCCTGCTGCGGCTCTGCAGTTTAAAGGTAGCTAGGCTGCCTGCGCGCCTGGCTCCTACTGCATTTAAATTGCAGAGATGCAGCGGAGATAGCTCCTGGATCTGGTGCGAGCCGCAACAGAGCACCTCCCCTTATCGACTAATTGTGTAGTCGATACAAATTGTATCGACTACACAATTAGCCAATTACCCACTTCTTAACATCCTTACTGAGAATTTCTGATGCACCAGCTTTTCAATCCTTTGGAATAGATACAATCCAGAGTCACTGTCACCCAGACAATAATTCATTTCTGATAGGGAAACATTATGGGTTAGTATTAAAAAAAAGTGAGTAATTTTAAGAATGGTATATACTTATGACAAGTGGTCAGATTACCTGTGGACAAGTCCAGAGACCTTCCATAAATAAAGGATAAGTGTAACAGAACATATGACACAAGCAATAAAGACTGCAATGAGAAATGTAACATGCATCAGACCAGAATGCTTGGTACTTGAGGTTTCAGAAAGGAGGTTATGCTGTTGTTCTTAGTATCCCTGCAGCAGGATAGATGGTCCTGACTTTTACAGACAAATCAAGAAGACAAATGCTGAGATGTACAGGTTGCAAGCAGCCCCTATAAAGTACTCAGAATTCTCACTGATATAGAAGTCAGTTGGAATTGAAGGCATTGGAAACCTTGCAATAAGTACTCAAAACCACACTTGCCCAGACCCTAAATCCTGTGTACACAGGCATCTCACTTAAATCTGCCACTGTTGTTGTAGCACCAGTATGGATCCATTGATGATAGCCACAGTGGAAGCACTAATGCTGACCAATGTTTCCTCTAATCTTTTCCATCCATGTGTGGATTTTTTTATATCCACGTGCAGAATAAATCTTTGATGTGCACTGAGGCATGTACGAATATGCACCACCAGTAGAAACAAAAAACCCAGTTGTGGGTGCTCTGCTAATCAGCTGTGTGGCAATCTGTCCTGAGTGGCCACACAAGCAGGAAGCTTCCAGGGAACACTGGTACTGACCAGTAGCTCAGTATACATACTGCAAGCTAGGTTAGACAATGCAGCGGTGAAAAGACAGGTGATCAGTGTACAGGAGCTTCCACCCATGGTATTACGAAAGTGGTAATGCAACAATGGAAGATATTTAAGAAGAGTGCTCATGAGGTCACAGCCTTAATTAGCCAAAATGAATCAAAGGATGACAAATAAAGGGCTGTGTCTGGACAAAACTAGACTACTCCAGAATTGCAACAGTAAGAGACCTTGTGTTCACATCTTTTTGGTTCCTTTTTTGTTTTAGTAAGTTAAAATACTATAATGTTAGTTTGAGGAAGTCAGTCCAAAGAGTAGAGGTGGTGGAATTGAGATAAGCTTTGGGAAGCTTGTGGAGAGAAGTGAGCCTGAAGGAGGAATTTAGAGAAAGCAAGTGAGGTGTCATTGAGAAATGTTAAATATTTATATAGCCAGTGGTTAATATTTCAATATTCACAATCCACAAGTCTATCTCTTCCTTCTGTGTGGTCAGGCCAAACATCCAAGGAAGTTCTCGAAGAGCTGTTCAGTGATGTACTGGAACAAAGGATTACAGCCATCTGAATGGGAGGTGGATTATTGTACTCTGGAGAAAAAAATGAAAATGATCAGAATTAGTCAGAATCAATTTGATACATTATGTAGCATGTGTCCAGACATGGGATAACTGTAGATTAGCATCTTTGTAATCCTCTGAACTTTGACATTCAGACTGTGTTATAGAACTAAATCCAGAATTGGACTCTTAACCATCACGCCCTGTTTAGGGCCAGATCTTGACTGTGGAATTCCTCTAACCTGTAGCTTCATGCTGTCTAGCATTGCCTGAGTGTCTTAGAGATCTGTTTTAGAGTTAGTAGACAATTTATACAAACAATAATAATTTAGTATTTGAAAAGAGAGAACACAAGTTGATTTGCCCATCACTTTTATAATTCAGTCACTTCTTGAAATGCATTTTCCTGAGAATGACGTCTAAATAAAGTTATTTTCAGCTGAGATTAAGGAGGTATAGAGGCTGGTGGGGAAAGAGATGTTATGCTGCTGTTGTTCACCTGTTTGCTAAGCTGCAGATTTGTTTATCTATTGCCTTACCCACCTTTCCATGCCAAAGAATGGCCACTGGATAGGTAACCGCCAATAAACTTTTGATGACACCAGACTAGAGGCATCAACTTGTCATTCGTCTTTGAGAAATAGGTTTACCTACTTCACAGACTTGTATGATAAACAACTTCAATTGTGATTTCATCTTATGCTCATAACTTTACATATATTACTGTTACATACATTTTGCCATGATGCTACTGACCAGCAAGTTATCACTTTTCAAATGATACCTTACAAGGCATATTTTGTACAAAGATTAGTGTGCAGGGTGTAAATACCAGGGTGCATTCCATCACATGCATTCATCCAAGAAAAAACACATTGTCTACACTTTCTGGTTTACAAAAATTGTATTGATACAATTGAGGGAATGAACTGTCTAGTCCGGCACGCTCGGGACCTGATCGGTGCCGATCCAGAGAATTTGCCAGACAATGGGAGGTCAATATTGTCTAGCAGCATTACCAACACTTCCACTGCTTACTGAGCACTTGGAAGACATTTAGGGGTAAATTAGAGCTAAATAACAGCACAGAACACTGAGAGCCAAGACTAGTGGCTGTAAACAAACTTTATGGGACCATGGGAAACTTGGCCACACCCATAAGTAGATATCCAGCTAACTAAAATAATGACGGACCTCAGATGTTGCTGGACTGAGAATGCCAAAGTAGAGCGGTTCAACCTGTAGCAGGAAAAAAGCAGGGCCATGTTGAAACAAGTCAGAGAAGGAGGCAATACAAGGGAACTCAATACCATTGTATTTAGCTGGAGTAGGCAGGTTTGATTGTTTGTCACATGAGGAAAAAAGACAAAGGTGAGGGAAATTATTTTTTCTAATTGTGAAGGGATGAGCATATGAAGTGTGTTGATGTGTATTAAGTTGGTGAAACTGACAACCAGAAGTCAGTAAATGGTGAAAAGGGTCACAAATCCACTGACACATACAAGACCATTGATTTCCACAGTAATATTTTTCCCTGGAAACAACTGATACTTGGTTTCATAATGGTCCAGTTGCAGGAGCGGTTCAAGGCTGGCTGCAGCTGCTGGCGCCCCAGGCAGAAGGCGCAATCGGCACCCCCGGCTGCACGGCCGTCAATGGCTGTGACGTAATCACGGGGCGCCCCAGTGCCCCGTGACGTCATCATTGGGCGCCCGGGCCTGCAGCACCCTAGGCAATTGCCTAGTTTGCCTCGGTCCACGGGCCGCCCCTGTCCAGTTGTTAAGATTTGATTTTGTGTATTTTTAACCAGACTGGTCTGTCAGGAAACACTGACTTCTTAACAGGTTATGAAAACTATCTTGCTGGCCTCACATCTTATCAGGATTTTCATTGCATTGCATTTTTTTCTGTTAGCCTATCCTTGTTTTCATTTTTGTTGACAGGTATGTCAATATGATGCAGATAGAAGAATCATGAGGCTTCAGTCCATATCTGCATCTGACTTGATAGTTACATATTTTTTCTTTGATTTTTCTGTCTTTGGGTTTAACGATGGTGTTTGCAACAAGCTGTGGCCCTTACATATAAGCTCAATATCCTGCTCAATGACAAAATTCTCATTCACTTCAATAGGACCATGATCGGTCCATATTAGTCTGATAACAGAAAGCACTGCCTGAAGGAATTAGCAAGTCACAATAAAAAAGAATTGCATGGCCCAGATGCTGGTTGTGCAAAGGAAGAAATAAAGCAGCATCCCAGGCTTGTGTAATGTGATGCATAAGAAAAAGATCCCATTTAAAATAAATGTGTTGCACTTTTGCCAGAATCTCTGGGTATGTCTAGACTACATAGCTCCGTCGACAGAGCCATGTAGATGAGTTTACTAGACATAGGAAAATGAAGCGGCAATTTAAATAATCACCGCTTCATTTACATCAAAATGGCTGCCGCGCTGTGCCGATCAGCTGTTTGGCAGCACAGCGGGGCAGTCTGGACGCGCCGCAGTCGACAAGGGAAGACTTTGTCGACCGCTCAGGTATGCCTTGTGAAATGAGGTTTACCTGAGCGGTTGACAAAGGCTTCCCTTGTCGACCGCGGCGCGTCCAGACTGCCCCGCTGTGCCGCCAAACAGCTGATCGGCACAGTGTGGCAGCCATTTTGATGTAAATGAAGAGGCAATTATTTAAATTGCCGCTTCATTTTCCTATGTCTAGTAAACTCATCTACATGGCTCCGTCGACGGAGCCATGTAGTCTAGACATACCCTCTGTGATCAAAAGGCAGAATTTTCAAACACAGAAACTGCCTCCTTTGAATATTGTACAAAAAGAAAAGGAACATTTAGGAGTGGACAGAGCAGCACTTTATGGCTGTTGGTAGTGTCTGTTCTTTGCCCACCTAGCATTTTATGGTCTTTTTTTCAGGAAACACACAGGTGGTGAAGTTGAATGTTGTGCTCCAATTTGATGCTGTAGCCAATGCACTTCTGGTAATTAGGCTGCACAGTGAGGACTGCATGAGCATCATAGTCAAAGCAGTGATGAACCTTCATGAGTTCTGTCCTTGAGGTTTTCTTAAGTCTTTCTTCTTTTGTTCAATGAAGCATCATAATCAACACCTTATGTAGAAATTTCCATCTCATAATCTCAAAGTACTTTATAGCCATTAATAAACAACACAACCCCTGTGAGATGGATCAGTATAATTAACACCATCCAACAGATGGGGAAATGGAGGCACAGAGGAAGTAAAGATTTGCTCAATCTGTACATCAGGAATAGAACCCACTAGTCCTGATTCCCTATTCTCTGCTCTAAAAAGCTGATCCAGCTCCTGTTGCAATCAACATTAAGATTTGTATTACCTGCAGTGGGCTAGATCAGCCTGCGACATCCCATTCTCACATACACCTTTGTTGTTTGGTTCTCTCTAATGTAGTATAACTTAACTATTGTGTAATATATTATCTGCAATGGAGAATATTTCAGATAGGAATATAATATATATCAGATTCTAATAGATTATAGCAATTTTAATAGTAACTTCTATCTATAACTCTCCAAATGCTTTACAGACCTTAAGGAACTTTACGAAACCACTCTGAAACTGGCATTATCCCCAAGTGACATACAGAGAAAATGAGTTACGGTACAGAGCAGGCAAGTATCTTGCCCAAAGTTCACAGAAAATCTGTATCAGAGATGGGAAAAGAATCCAGGTTTGCTTACTTGTAGTCCTAATCATAAACCATTCCCCTTTTTTCCCTGATTTGAAAATTCAAGTTTCTGTTAACATTGCTTGATAGGATTTTACTTTTTTAATGTTTGTAAAGAACTTCATTAATACTTAGGAGCAGGTCACACTGTGTCCCGTGGCTACCCTTGGCTGCAGACGGTGAACCGCAGCCAATGGGAGCCATGAGGCTCCATGGCTGCGAAGCCGGTAAGTAAACAAACCAGAGTGGCCCGGTAGCATCTTTCTCAGCGTGGGTCCATGGACCTCTTTGAAAACACTGCCTTGGAAAGGTGAGGAATGGCAAGATGTTGATCCATGGCTAGATCTACTAGGCACTATGCAATACAAATAATTAATAATATTGATTATATATAGGTATTGTATACTATTAATGATTATGTTATATAGATATATTATTTAGTAGTAACCAAGTTTTCTCAAGCCCAGGATTGAATCTCTGAATCAGTGTATCCTGTCAGTTTTCCAAAACAGATAATTATCTCAGTTTTTCATTTCATATCAGTGTACTAGATGTTTTACACACTGATTTGGAGTAGGGATGTAAAGGAGTGGACGACTATCGAATAAGCAAATGCTTATTGGATAGTTGACAGGATAGTCGACTAGTCGCCCCCCCCCACCCCCCACTTGCTGCATCTATCAGATGGAAAACAGCAGCGCCACACGGAGCCCAGGGTCAGCTGGGGAGTCCCCAGCTGATGCCGGGCTCCAAGCAGCACTGCTGCTTTGAAATGCCGCGTGGAGCCCGGGTCCCCAGCTGACCCCGGGCTCCATGCGGCATTTCAAAGTGGCAGCGCCACTCCAGGGGGGACTCCATCTGACTACAGGCTCCGTGCGGGGGCTCTTGTCCATTTCAAAGAGGAAGCACAGCATAGAGCCTGGATACTCAGCACGGGATTTCCAGCTGGTCCTGGGCTCCATGAGGTGTTCCAACTTTGAAATGCACAAGAGCCCCCACTGGGGTCCCACTAGGCCGGGTCCCAGCTCCTCGGGCGGGCGCTCCAGGGCACCCAGGGATCGCACGTGCCTCGCGCCGAGGCCCGAGGTCCCAGGACGTGACACAGCGACGGGGAGAGGGCGGGGTAGACTAGGACGCGCCACAGCACAGAGCCTGCCATCCAAGATGGCCACCCAGATGACGCCAAGGCGAGCGTGCTTGGACGTGTGACGTGACAACTGCACTCCCCCGCCTACCCTGTGCGTGCTGACGTTACAGCACCGAATGGTCCCGTGACCGGAAGCTGGCGCGGGATAGGCGGAAGTGAAAGCAGGGAGGCTGTTTGGCCCCATTAAAGCGGAGTCGAAGGCAGCAAAGGAGGTAGCGAGGCTTGGAGCTTGTGTCGCGGGACTACTGAGCGTGGTGAGTGGCCGGCTTGGCGATGCGGGGCTCTCTCCTTCCCTGGGCTGGGTTGTGGCCTACTGTCTGCCGCCCCCCGGCGGCTCGGGACTTGGGCGGGGGTCGGGTCTGTGGCTTGGCGGAGGTAGCGGGCACTCGCCGGGGTCTGCGTGGTGGGCAGCTCTTTGTTGGGGGCGGCGAACGTAGGCCCGGCGCCGCGAAGGAGGCTGCTCTCCCGAGTCGGGGCCGGTGAGGGGGCCGGCGGGCGGCAGCTGCTCTCGCAAGTGTCCTGAGGCTGGGGGAGAGAAGAAAAGGCAACCGGCTCCACCCTGGTCCCCCTGAGGAGGGGGAGGTAGTATATCCCGGTATGTGGGACTAAAGCGAGAGGAGGGGCTCTAGGAGGAGGTGGCAGTGGGGCTCCTCCCTTGTTGGAGTAGGAGGGGGAGCGGACCTGTGAGGAGGGGCCTCTTCTTTCTAGCTGCGGGGACTAAAGGGGGTCGGAAGGAGGAGTTGATGGACCCGGAAACTTGTTCCTTTGTGTCTTATCCTGTGCCAGAGGAAGGGGCTCTTTCTTGTTAGTGGGATTTGAATCATTGAGTTAGGTAGGCATTGTGTGTAAGGACTGGGATGGGTTTAAGATTTTCTTTCCTCCTGCCCTCTGTATGTAACAATGATGTTTTCATAATGCTTCAGAGTAGCTAGTAAAACTGATGTTTTGGATATAAAGCTTTCCTGGTCGATGTGGGTGTTTTCCTTTAAGAAAGAGGCTATTCCTTCAGCCTCTCTAGCTGCCTGTATTGTTAAGGTGCATTAAGCTCTTTATGAAAATCAGTAAAAGCTCAAGTAGAAGTGATAGCTTCTGATGGGGAGATCTGTCACTCACCTTTTGTGCTTGGGTTTATGCAAACTCTGAAGAATGGAGGGGAACAGCTAGAGGCTAGGAATATCCCTAAGTCTTTCAGAAACAACTACTATAATTTGAAATAATATTCAATGTAATCAGTGGACATAATTATCTTACTAGCAGACTGCACTTACTCCAGTTAATAACAGGATAACATAGGCAACTGAAAAGACTGGCAGTTATTGCGCAAGTAACTTCTTTGCATGCATAAGGACTGAGTCAATGGAAAAAATTAAATTTGATGCTAAGATGCTGTAGGCTGTAATCAGATCTTATGGCTTTAAAAAAGTTAACCATTGCTATCCTGATTAATTTAAAAAGCTAAGTTAAGGAGGGACTTCAATATTTGTCTAACTGCTAGCAGAGATTTATTGGTTTAGCGGTATTTTAAAATAGTTCTGATTATACTGACTTCTTACAGCCTTGAGGTAAGACACAAACTTGAGTCAAAGGCCAAGTTTAACTTTCTCTTCCATGATTCTTCAAAAACTTGTCCTGGTGGAACAGAGCTGCTAAACCTACGGAGGACTGCATGGGCAAACATGTAAATAAACACAAGGTTTTACAAATGCCTCCCAGACAAGCAGGAAGTTGAATGCTACTATCTGTTAGTGACATAAAACAATTTGGAACATGAGTAGTGTCTAGTAGTGGACTGCTACTAGACAACTCTTCTGTGCTATGCAAATTGCAGGTCAGCATCTTGCACCTGATAATGTAGATGGGGGATTATGAAGTACATGACCCAGCTTGCTCTACTAGAGTAGCTGAATTCATTTGTCTGGTTATGGCTTTAACTTGGAACACCTACTTGCCACTAAGACCACTAGCATTTGATAAAAATAAAAAAAAAAAAAACAAATAATAGTCCTGCAGCACCTGAGACTAACAGATGGTATTATGCGCTTTCGTGGGCACATCCAAAAGCTCATATACCATCTACTTTTTTTTTTTTTGTTAGTCTAAGGTGCTGTCAGGACTTAGTTTTTTATTAACTCTTTCAGTTACAGACTGAAGTATTTGATAAAACAGTTTCTCGGCTAATACACTCCAGGCAGCCATACTGAATGCAACTCTTATAATCTGGAGTGAAGTTTGTTTAAAGTAGGTAGACTACTGTGTTCACTGTTTTTTTTAAATCTGTGGTTCTATGCCATGCCCTCAGTCAGGAAGAACTCTCATTCCATCTTTCCCTTGTGACTTCAGCAGCTGACTAAACACATGACTTGCTATCAACAAACTAATAATACTTTGTCTAGATTTGGTGGATCAAGTTCAGAATGCAAAGTGTCTTCATCATAACTTATTTCCTAATGTAATAAATTCTTAGGCACTTAAAGTGTAATCTCAAATTTCTCTTCTGTGTGTGCTGTTATATTCTAGTGCAGAAAGTACAAGATTGGGTTAAACTAGAATTACCAAAATAAGCAGAACTGCTTTCAAGAAGCCCTACAACAGTCTAGTTTTCTCCACTAATCTGCTGCAGAATCTAGTATCTAAAAACCTTCCTAAATTATCATCTAGATCAGGAAATGCTTCTCAGACTCAATATAACTGTTTTTTCTGGAGAACTAATCTACAAAGATGCTTATGGCAGAACAATTGAGTGTTTTTTTTTTTTTAAGCCATGCTTTATAACGTCTAACTCTAATATAACTGGTCACATTGAGACAGCTCTGAGATAAAATTCTAACTAGCTTCTCCATAGCTTTCTTTTTGTTAAGTCTGTTGCTTAAGCCTATTTGCTTTTGGACTGCACTGAAATGTCTAAGGACAAGAGTGGTTTTGGACTCTGAACTTCAGTAGCAGATCTTATTAAGAGTTTCATGCTGTTTGTGATTTACCTGTCAGCAGAATAAATTTATGGGCAAAACATGACTTTGGGGAAAAGTCCTTTCTTATGTGAAACTATAAGACTGTGCCTCTGTTTTGGGAAAGAGGGGAGTTTTCTAGGGAGAGCCAAACAGCGACTGCAGAATATTTGTAGATTGTTTTTAATGCCATGCAGTGAAACTTTACCATCTTGCCTCTGGAGTGGTATAAAATGCCATTATATAGGGAGCATATAAGATTGCCATGTTCCTTAATCTTTTGTTTTAGATCAGGCTTTATAGGCCACCTACTTTGAAACAGTTTGGGATTGTCAAATCAACTGCCTTAACAGTAGTGAAGTAGGCAAAGGATGCCACCATACTACATTAAGAAACCACTGATCCTCCAGAATGGTAGTGGATTGCTGTGTAGCAGGAGGCTGAAGTTTGACCTGTAGTCTAAGCCCAATCTCTGCAAAATATGCACTATTTTAAGAAGGCTGTTCTGGAATCCACTCTGTTAAATGTGCAGTTTAATGAAGACATACCTTAAGGCCTAGACCAGGCTTGTTTTCTTAAAGTCCAGCATAGCTGTGGCCAACATAGCTGGGTAGGTGGTGGAGAATATGCTGACATTATGTACAGAGTAGACACAGCTAAAATGCCTCCACTGACCTAACTGCTTCTGTTCAGGGGTGGTGTGGTGGGGGAGGGGGCTGCTTTTTTTCTCAAGAATTGGAAAACCCCCTTCAGTTTACCCTAACTAGATGGCCTATATTGCAGTGTAGGTTCCGTAGTACAAGCAGTCTTTATATTGTAACATACAATATAGACTTTATTCTAAATAAGGCTGTCTACTTCAGGCTTTATTGGCAAAATTTGGCATCTTATCAATGGGTCACATTACCAGTGGCAGAATTGTTTAAAAAAAAAAAAATCTCAGGGCTGTGATTTGCAGAAAGTAACTTTTCCCACCTCTTTCTCAAACACTTGCTTTCATTATGCAGCCAAAGTAGGAAATGTCAAGAGATGCTTGCTTATAGCATTCTATATTTTGGGGGGGAGGGGCGGGGAGAGAGGAGGAAGCATGGTGCAAACACTGGTGTAGTGGTGGTTTAGGTACAAGATTTTTGAATTGGCATGATTGACAGCCATAGAGCATCAATGGCTGTGCACAATAGACAACATAGCATGTGTTTTCAGTAGTAGTATTCATCTTCATGCACTGACTTTGGTTAAACTATGCCCTAATCTGGCTGTCCAGAGGCAAATCTTTGTGAGGAACAGGCACTTTACATATGAATATGCTACATGTAAAACATTCTGACTTCTAGTCTAACACAACGTTGTATTCTTAATCACTGTTGACTACTAGCTTTGGTCTTCTAAAATGATCTTTTACCTGCCTCTCATCAGACTAAATTTAATTTCCCACTTTTTAAAGAGAATAGGGCTCACAAAGTGTTTTTAAATTAGCCCTGTTAAGCTACTACTATCATGTAGCAAAATGCTGCCATATGACATCTTTAAAACAGTTGGAAGCATGACTTATTAGTAGGGATGTTAGATTATATAATAGTTATGTCAACCTGTAACAACAAAATCCACTGTTGCATGTTTATATATGGGGGCCAGGCTTTTAAGCTGGCTCTCCTTGGGCACTGGTTCCTGCCTGCTGCCCCAATGTGGCGTGGGGGGAAGGCTGGCAGCTCCAGTACACGCAAGGAGCTGGCTTGCATGTACCAGCTCCTATCTGCCCCCCTTTGCACTGCTGTGTCTCAGAGGCAGAAGCATGCGGGTGGTGGCTCTGCTGGAGCCAGTGCTCAGGCCACCAGCACTGGCTTCCTCCCCCCCCCCCTCCTCCCCTCTTGCTGTCTCTGATACAGAGGCAGCAAGAGGGAGTGTGTGGTCATTAGAATTAACAGACAAGCCCAGGTTTATCAATTAGCTTGTAATCAGTTACACAGTTAACATCCCTACTTATTAGACACACAAGTGCATTTCAAAACCTAGTCAAGACAGTGTGCTTGTACATTAATGCAATATGCTGCTTAGATAATACAGAGCATAGGGATATCATTCATCACATGTTAGATTTTTTTTTTTTTCTTCCCTGATCTCTAATTCAGACACTGTTGGGTTTTTGTGCTTTCTTGAGCAAGCAGCTCTTAAGGTTCAATTTACTGCTGCATTTTTCTGCTCAGTACAGATCTGACTTGGTGATGTCATTGTTGCTGTTAGCTTGGTGTTGCTGTGAGACTGCTCCATCGCTTTGACAGCCAGGAATGAGAAGTTCCATGCATGAAGCAAGGTGTTTCTCAAAAAATTGTGTGTGTGTGTGCGCACACTCATAGTGATGGCAAGGAAAGACTTGTCAAGGCAAGAGAAATACTAGTTTAGAGCTAATTTCATAACCTTGGGTTTTGTCCCTGGAGAACCTATTCTTAGGGAGCACTAGCTATTCTTAGTATAATGAGCTTCATAAATGCAGCTTTCAAGTGAGACAAGAGTAAAGTAAATCTAGTACAAAACTGCAACATAAATCCCTCCTACAAGCTGTTAGGCATGGTAAGGAGTGAATTTCTTTTGCTTGTGCATTTGTGTCAAGGGCTTTTTTTCATTGATTCCCTCTTTATGGCAACATTGTCTTGGACAGTTGTCAGCATCATAGTAGTTGAGTTTGTGTCTTACTGCAACATTGCCAGTAGCTAACGTCCAATTTTTTGAGTAACAGGGCCTCACCACAGATAATGGAGGCATAAGACAAAGGTCCAGAAGATGAAACTGGTACACATCTCACTTCATACTTTCAGCTGCCTGTCTTTAGCCTCTTGCACTGCAGCAGGGAGTCAGCTCTGCTAGCAGCATGTGCCCAAATTATGGCATTGATGTCTCAAAGTTTTTTCAGGTCCTTCTTGCAAATGTTTGACCCAGGCTTAGTCATCTGAGTCCTGGGAGGATCCATAACTCTCTGTGCAGGGGATCCTTGGAGTGACTAATTCAACACTTTATGTAGCTATATTTGTAGCTTTCTCTAGGATTTGGTGCATACACACTCTTTCATTCCCTATTAATAGTAATAGCTGAAATTCCTCTTGATTTGAGGTGCATATGTGTTTTTTGCATTGCTGACAAATGGTGGCTGTTTCTCCCAGAAATGCCACAATACCTAGTGGTATCAGACTTGAGTGGAACTTAATGGAGGACTGGTTTGGACCTGTTTATAAAGCTGGAAAACTGACCAATAGTAAGGCTTAATTTAATTAAAATATTCATCTATGATTATACGTAGAAAGTTTTTATGATTTGATTACAGAAAAGCTTACAACTTTAAAGCAGTACCTTTGTATGCATATACTAGACTTTAGACAGGTTAATTTCATTTGGCTTTACAGGGGATCAAATAACTATTCCATTATCAGTATCTATTATACAGGTTCTTACACTATTAAATATAGCTATCTTTGTACTGTTTAAAGAAGAAAATCCAATATGAAGAGAAATGGATAGCTATTTGTTCTTATCTAAGAACAAAAAGCCTTCTGTTATGGCTGGGTCTCAATCAAGTCCCATATAATGCTTGATCTTGGGGCTTATTGGCGCACACTATTACTGCACCTGAGTTAGCAGGGTGAGACTAGAAAACTGCATAGAATTAAGTACCAAGGAAATGATTCTGAAGCCAAAGATGTTACAACTGTCCTTGTTTTGAGCTGTTAATGAAATGTTAGCCATTTACCATAAAATGGTCCTGGCTTGCTCCAAACCTGAAACACTTTTTGGGGGGGGGAACTAGGACAACCTTAAACTGTCAACATGGCTAGCCCTTAAACCATGTTATGCTTCATGAATGTTTCTGGTGAATCTGGAGGTTTTGTGTAGCTGGCCTCCTGATCCCTTGAAGGATAAAAGATTATTCTTCAGGAATACATGTAGTGTCCTCCCCTAGCTCTGGCTTAATACTATAGTAATTCCCCTGGCTCAAGTGACTCAGAGCAGGACTTCTCTAGAACGCACATGTAATATAGCAGGGTAGACAAAATTTAATACCAGGATGTGCTGTCTACATCTAATGCTATCAGTCTGTGGAATAAGACACTGAAGTAGAGGGAACGACAGGAAAATACTCACTAGTTTCCCAGACAGACTCCTCTCCTGTAACCTATTTTTTTTGGGGGGGGGGGGGTGGCAGCGGCGCAACACACTACAGTGAGTGACTTAAAGGTAACATGAAGAGGAATCAGTGCCCACATCTGTCAGTGTTCATCACTGGTGGGTCTGAGCACTGTATTTGCTTTGGGAACAATGGTCAGACCTTCCTAATGTCTGCCTTGTAATGTCTTTGAGGCTTTCTTGGAAAACATTTGGAGATTTCTCTGCCCTTGAACAGTCCAAATATGTAAACTCATGGCCTGAGTCAAATTGGGTGTGAGGGAATAACTCCTCTTCCTCCCTGTCACCACCTTGTCTGCAGTCAGGTTTCACTACTCTAGTTCTCCAGTCATCCATGGTTGAATGCTACTCTTAAGATAGACAACCCATGTGTGTCATGAGGAGGCCCAAATGGGTGTTGTTGTGCTTGCTATTTGTAGCCTAGAGGTTAAATAGAACTCTGTAATACTTCCACTGTTAAAGTACTATGAAGTGAGGCAATCAAGAGGCTATACTTTGCAACACGTTGAATATTGAGACTTCTCAAGTATCTCTGAAGAGTCAGCCCTCAACTCATAAACTTTCCTACAGTTAATCTTTTCTAGCAGAAACTCATTTTGACATGAATAAAATGTCAGGTGGTGAGTAGGGATGTCAAATTGTGATTAATCAGGTAATGAAGTAGTTGATGGCATTTCCACAATGACTCAACTAGTTGAGAAGGGGTGGGGTGCTTGCTACCTCTGCTGTCCCTATGTAGTAGGAGCTGGGTGCACAGCAGCTAGGCTTTGCCTACATTTAAAAGGCAGAGCTGCAGCAGTCAGGGATCCAGTGTGAGCAGGGACTGCTTCAGTCCCTGCTCACACCAGGTCCCATGCTGCACTTCTGCCTTTCAAGTGTGGTAAGCCACCAGGCTCTTACTATCTTTAAGCAGCAGAGGTGCAGTGCCTCTACACCATCACCCCTGCACCACGGAGGTGGTACTGAGGGGAAGCTAGCTTTTAAGATGGCTTTCCCAGCTCCTGCTTTCTTCTCCCCTGCTGCCTCAATATAAAGGCAGCAGGGGGAGATATGCAAGTAGAGTGCTCTATAAGCCTAGGCTTATCGGGTCGTCGACTTTGACTACTTTTACATCCCTAGTGGTGAGTACTAATGTCTTGTGTAGGGTTAGACAAGAGGGTTAAAATAGGTATGGTTCTGCAGCCTTGCCTAATCTAGAAAGGGAGGGGGGAGTATCCTGTTTTCTATGGTAGTAATAAATACTAGTGTAAGCAAGACCCAGTGGTTCTCCAGTTCTCAGGGTACATCTCAGATCCATCCTTGAGAATAGATAAAGGCTCAAACTTGAAGTTATTTTAGTGTTTAGTCTTGATTCATCCATCTTTGGGGCTTGTCCATCTGAGCAAATAATACTACTAGATCAAACTAAAGTGTGTATTTAAACAGTCCAACCTTCATAATTCCCACATAGATGCTTATTCCAGTATAAGTGACTCTGTTTTGTCTGTGGGGAAGAAGCTTAAGCTAAACCCAAAAAAGGCCACCCTTGTATTGCAGTAAGTGACCACATGGGATTTATACTGGTAAATCTTCCTGCATAGAGAACACAATTTACAGTAAACCTGCCTCAGAGCCTTGTCTCCTGGGATCCAGAAATGCCATCTTATGGGAAGCTTTTCCCTCAAGTACTAGGGAGAGGAGTTTTGTACAATCCCATTGAAGCAAAAAGCAGGTATTGGGAGTGTGGTGAATGGAAGACTTCACTGGTATTTAATCTCATTCAGTATTCTGGGGGGGGGACTAAGGAGCAGGAGAAAAATGTCGCCAGCATGGCAGTATCCTGTGAAAACACTGCTGGTGAGGGTGCTGATGCTTAAACCTAAACTTCCTAACAGGTCCTTTTAGGGAACAGGGATGGGGATAAAATAAGGGAAGCTCATGACACTTCAAAAGGAGCAATTTCATAGGCTTGGTTTTTAATACCAAAGGATCGCAGTCATGAACTCTGTGGGTATTGGGCAAGGCTGATTTAACAGCACTTGCTTCCACAAAGTTTCAGGTGATTAAACCTGCTGAGCTCACACATGATGCTGTAATCTCAGGCTGTGCAACAGCCTGAGCCAAGCACTGTTCCTATGGACACCAAAGGGAGGGAGCAATGGGAGTAGGGGAAAACACTGCCAGGAGGAAACACAAATTTAGTCAGCAGTCTGACTCGGTGTATTGAAACAAATCTCCCGACCAATGGACACCTGCCTACATTAGCCTGTAAATGGGAATTTTACCTCTTTAGCAAGACATCAGATTACAAATATTAGTTTCTTGGATGGACAAATCACTAGTCAATTTCACTTCCCATTTCAGTGTTGCAGTTTTTACAGAATCTCCAGATTTTTTTCCTGTCTGCAAACACTTCTATTGAACTTTAATCTAAAATCAGATCTTGAGGTTCATGTCCCTCAGACTGCCAGATGCACATACGCTTTCACTTGTCCATAGTCCATATGGTTAAGATTTTTGTCTTGGTTATTTTTAAATAGGTCACAGGCTTCTACAAGCTTGTTTATTGCCTGTGACTTATCAATGAGTCTTATTAAAAACTGGGGGGGTGGGGGCAGCTGATGTATTAAAGCCCAGGCAGAAGGGGGATGAGAACGTGAGTCCCACAGTGTATGGGGAGTGGGATCCAGCATCTTCCATTCAGTGTCTGGGCATAAAAAGTCACTGTTTCTGAATCGCACAATCTGTGGCCTCTGACACATCCTTAATCCTCAGTTTTTAAACATTTGTTGCTCAGTAGTACAGCATTGTTTGACTCTGAAATAACTTTAACTGAGCACAAAAAATGTTCATGTTAACCCAGCCAAGCTATACTTAGAGGGTAGCAGAAGATAAAATTGAGGCATTGTATAACTTTGGTTCTAAATCTTTCACAACTTTGGAAACTAAGGCTTTGTCTATACTGACAATCGAATAAGCATCTGAGAAGTTGAGGCCCCCTCAGACACAAAGTGCCCAGGCAAGTGGCAGTGTGAACAGTTTGATTGTAAAGGAAGGAGCATGCTTCTGCCAACAACACACCTGCTGCTTGTAGGGGATGGAAATATGTCAGCTCACCATGTTCACACTGCCAAACTTCTAGTGATATGGTCATGTCACTGAAAGCTGTGCAGTGTAGATAAAGCTTAACTAATCACAGGCTCTGTCCTCCAAATCTGTAAACTTCAAATCCTAGGTGTCACTTACAGGGCTCTGATTTCCTACCTGCTTAATCCATAGGCCTCACCTTGATGCCTCTTAGGCCACAGCTTCAGTCCCCCATGCATCTCTTTTAATCTTTGCATGTCTTGCCTATCTTAAACTGTAGTGTTTCTCCAAAATGTTTTGCTTCTGAAGTGGATCTTAGTCAGTGTATATGCAGGGCTACTTTACTTACTGCTTAACATCTCAGTGTTAATCTAATAGCCCTGACTAGTCTAGACTGTCAGGCTGAAGAAGTGGGCTGTGCCCACAAAACCTCATGATACGATCGGCATCAGAGCCCTCAAAAAAATAGCAGCAAAACTTGGGGTGGGATTGACAGGGGGTGTAGGGCTGGGTCACCTTGTGCTCCCCTGGAATTTCTTCATGCCTGGGGGGGCATGTGCCCCCCCATCTGGGAAGCCATGGCCTACATGTTTTGTTAGTCTATAAAGTGTTACCAGAACTTTTTTTTGTTTATCCTGTAAGTTAACTCAGCTACCCCCTGAGGCTATCTACGGACAGTGGATGACAACTGACACTCTTCTCCAAAGGTGGCTTTTTGATTGCTTTGTCCTCTTGCTCTCTAGTCTTCCAGCCCAGCAAAGCAGTCTTGTGACTTCTGACTGGCACCTGGAAGTAAGCCATTGTACTGTTTTCCTGGGGGTATAAGTTGCTTTCCCGCTTGCTTTCTCTCATGTTCCCTGTCCTCCCTCCCCAATTAAGCTAGCTTAATGTGTTTTGTACAGGAAAGTCTCAATATGTAACTTTAATATTTGTATATTGGTATTGTATAGCAGTTCCATTTATGATTTTGCAAGTACACAAACATTGGTACAATTATTTACCATCTCACAGAACTATCCAAACAGTATAGTGAATCAAGCCCCTTTCTGGTAAAGCAGGAAATTTTAAAGTAAATGTGAATACTCCATGCCTCCCAAGGAACTTATTAGCTACTTGCAAGTAATCCTCCTGGGACCCTTGAAAAAGCTAAGATTTAGCATGTTGCATTGCATCTTTTCTGGCTATTGGGTCAATGTAGCACCCTCTATTTAAATATAATAAACCCTTCCACTAGCATATCTCACTTACCAGCTTTTCAAAAGATGTCTGGAAACTGATTCTAAACCACCTGAAGATTGCAGCGAGTAGTCTTTATCATTTCTCCCAAACAAGTACACTAATCACATTGTGATCAGTCAGTTCCTCACAGGTCAGCTAGTGCTAGCTGCTCACCTGCATCCCTGGGTGTCTAATCTGAACAAGATGTTGGCTGCTCCTTATTTTCAATCTGCTCCTTAGTCTATTTCTTCTTTTGGGACTGGTGCTTCCAGATTCCAATGGGTGGAAGAACACTAAAGGGAACAAGATGGGTGGATAGCAGTGGTGATAGTCTATGAAATACTCAGTTAAAATGTGGCCCATAGGTTTAAGTTAAGGTTCTTTAACTTTTGGTGAAGCTTCATCAATCTTCTGCAGATATGCTTGATTCATATTTTTTTTTGCTACTTCTCATCAAGGGGTCTGTCTATTCAAGTCCTAATTGGTTTTGATAGGACTTAGTGTCCTTGCCACAGTTCACTTAAAATGCTATTAATATGCCTATAATTTGGGAGAATTTATCATGCATCGGATTGTAGCACTAACAGATCTGGTAGGAAGATACCATCTATTTGCCTAGTAGAGGCTAGGGGTGTAATCTATTAACCAGTGGCCCAGGCTGGAGCAGCCATCTGCCCATGAGATCTTGGTACATGCTGTTAAACAACTTAAACAGTTTAACAGACTAAACAGGATTTTTCATCTCTAGTGGAGGTATCCTCTGAGGTGCTGAGAAGGGTAGTGAGCTCATCAAGGATGGAACTAGGTTCTTGTTTGTCTTAGCCTCCAGTGTCTTTGAAACATACTGTTTTATATTCTCATCTCTTGGCTGTTCCCAGCAAGATAGTGTTGTATTAGACAAAACTGTTTAGATGGTGAAGTGTTCCTTAAAAATCAAGTACTGTTTCCCTATAATTACTATTGTCTATTAGTAGTAGAAATGTAGCCGTGTTAGTCTGGTCTAGCTGAAACAAAAAACAGAACTAAGTCTCTAAAGTGCTACAAACAAGATGGTTTATTAGGTGACGAGCTTTTGTGGGCCTAATAAACCATCTTGTTAGTCTTTAAACTGCTACATAGTCCTGTTTGTTGTCTATTAGGGTTGTTAGACAATAGTAACTATAGGGAAACTACTTGACTTTTTTTTTTTTTTTTAAGGAACACTTCACCATCCAAACAGTAGCTGTTAACTGACTTCAGTGTGAACAACTCAGAAACCTCCTAAAGAAATGTCCATCTTTGGTCTTTACACACTTAACCTGTCCCATAAGAGCAATCAACTTCTAATGATCATGCCTGAAGGGTACTTGCAGATCAACAGAAGGTATTTCCTTAACATGCCAGCAAGAAGTGTTTTGATTTGTGGACCTCTAGACCATGTTCTCAAGGTAGCCTATAATCCACTTAATAGGGCTCTGTATGCACAGGTGACTCAATAGAGATCTCTGGCCAGGCAAACATTCCTTGACCCTAATGTCTGAGTCACAACAGAAGAAGCAAGGCTGTAACTAATATTTAACTGATGCCAGTCAGCTGAGATGCCAGTCCACTGCATCAATCATATCACAGCAATCTGCTCATTCACTTAGATTTCTTGTTTTGAACTCTACTTATGGCATCAAAACTAGACTGGTCATAATGGATCACACATTCATCCCAAAAGCATGGGTCAGGTTAGCTGTTAACTAGTTGCTTGTTAAACACTAATTCAGCCACTAAACTTGCTTCATCTCAAACTCCTCTGGTTCACACAAACCACCTAACATGAGTGAATCCTGCCACAATGTGTGGTGTTCAAGATTGTTCATTTCACACTGGATATCAGAACTAGATTTGAACTTCAGATGTAATGTTGTTCACCAAAAGGCCTCAATTTGCAATGAGTGGTATGTATTGAACCCATGTTGGACTTGACTTCTGACCGCACACTTCAGAATAGAAAAGGGCACTTCAGTTAACCTATCAACTTGAAGTATTAAATTCATGAGCAGTTGCAGTCTCAGCTACCTGCTTACGCTGATTTATTGCTAAAAATGTCTGTTTACAATACTTCATGGGAGGTGACCAGGCCTCTGGATAACTTGCCTCTTCTAGAATGCAGTAGTAGGAAACTGCAGCTTGTAACGTGACTGAACACTGCTTTAGTACCATAGGTGTCCAGTTATCTTTTATTCGGTATCACTGTTTAAGTTACTAATGACAGATTTCTTGTGCAAAATGTCTAATAGTGAGTAACAGATTTCTTGAAGTGATACTCATAAGCTAAACAAAGCCACCTGAAGATTGTAATTTAACATGATGGGGGTGGGAGGTAGGCTAAGGTGTCTTCCATACCATTACACAACAAAAATCTCACATGTATCGCTTACTGAAATGCTAACTTCTAATAACATGGCATGATGCCCAGTAGCAGAGTAACTGAGAATCTGACAAAAGATACCATAGTATTCCCCTACATGAGCAGAGGTGTTTGCCCTGTTAGCCTAGTTGATATGGCCAAGATCAGGGATGTGAATGACTAGCCAACTACCCATAAGCATTGGCTTATTGGATAGTTGAGTACCGTGTTTTAGCGAATATAACCTGCAGGTTATGCAAAGTTTTACAAACCTGCCTCCCCCCACAGGCTATACTCATCTGCATGTTATACATGTTTTACTGAAAGTACAGGAAGACAAGACTGACTCTTACTTGATAGAGGCAGTGATGTTAAAATACACTTAGAATTTTACTGTGCAACTAGTAAAATATGGTAAAACCATTTAAAAAAAAACCCATCCTCACATTGAATGAACTTATGTATTTTATGACATTCTGATTACTAGAATCAGCACCAGCAGCATTCTCCTCAGCGTCTGAGTTTTCAAAAATTTCATAGTCACTGTCTCGAAAAACATCCACTAAATCCATAACCAAGGCTAGGTGAGCTTCAGTGACAGTTGAGGTCTGTGGTGCCAAATCAGAATTGCTGTCGTAGTAGGATTCAGAGCTATAAGAGTCAATGTTGGAAAGAATTTCACATTTATGGAACCCATTGTGAATAGTAGCTGCTTTTATTTTATCCCAAGCAGCCAAAACCCATTTGCAAACACTTATGTAAGTTGCATGGCGCTGTTGACCCACCGGAGTGAATGTGTGTTTCCCCATTTGTCATCCAATTATCCCATTCCTCTTGGATGAAACACTTGAACAGGTGGTTGACAGCCACATCAAGTGGTTGCAACTTGCAGGTCAGTCCACCTGGAATTATGGCAATATGTGCACCCATAGCATTTGTTTCTGAACTGAAGTTTCTTTGTGGGTGGCCAAGAAATCTAAAACTAGGAGATCTGGTATTAAAACCACCTTTTTGTGCATGAAAACAGCTGTCTGGCCACTTCGTCTTAACATCTGTGTTCGTCCAGCCCTTTTTGTTACAAACCACACAAACACCAGCTGGCAGTTTTTCTCTAGGCATCGTTACCCTCTTAAAAATCACCATTGGTTTTAATTTATCACCATTTGCCATGCATGCCAACACTACTGTAAAACAGGTGCATTCATGACCAGTGGTTGCTACAGACTGTTTTTGAGCCAGTTTCCACAACAGACTGAGTAGCAGGTATATCAAATGATGTGGGCACCTCCTCCATGTTAATGTTGCTTGGTTTCAAGCACCGCTGGTGAACTTCTTTATGTACAAAAGTTTTAAAATCATCCCTTTTCTCTTCCCACTTGTCAGGAAGCCGTTGGCCAGCAGATGTCCATGTGCAAACTGACATTGTTTCTCCACATAAATTTGTACACCCAATTTCCCAAGCCCACCCCTTAAAATCATAGATTTTCTTTTCTGTAGCCATAAGTTGAGCATTGAGCTGTATGGCTACAGTTGACACCACCCGTTTGTGTCCTCTTTGTGCATGATTAAGCTAGATGGGTTTATGAAGGGGATGGTTTGATGGGATAACATGATCTTGGCAATTAATTGACCTTTCACTATCAGTGGTAAATAGGCCAATGGAGGGATGATAGGAGTTACTATAGAGAACTTTTTTCTGGGTGTCTGGTTTGAGTCTTGCCCACATGCTCAGGGTTCAGCTGACTGCCATATTTGGGGTTGGGAAGGAATTTTCCTCCAGGGTAGATTGGCAGAGGCCCTGGAGGTCTTTCACCTTCCTCTATAGCATGGGGCACAGGGTCACTTGCTGGAGGATTCTCTGCATCTTGGGGTCTTTAAACCATCATTTGAGGACTTCAATATCTGAGAGATAGGTGAGAGGATTATTCCAGGGGTGGGTGAGATTCTGTGGCCTGCATTGTGCAGGGGGTAGACTAGATGATCATAATGGTCCCTTCTGACTTTAGTCTATGAACCCACTTCAACAGGTTTCTTCCAGATTTGGCCACTTAGCTTTTCTTTCTGTGTCACGCTCTTTTCCTAAGGGTGTAATTTCTCAAGCTTTGCTTCTTCCTTTCTCCACTCCCAAACAGACTTTTCATTTACAGAGTATTTTCTCCCTGCCGCTCTGTTTCCATTGTCCTTTGCATATGTCACAACACACAATTTAAAATTGGCTGTGTAGGATTTGCACTTAGGCATATTTAAGTTTAAAATACATTCAGTACAAGTTAAGACTACTAGAAGAATAAATGAATGGTAAAACAGTGTGGTTCAAAGGGGTGTTATACCAGCAATCAGGGTTGTAGCATACTTACTGCTCAGTGTCATCAGCTGCAGTTTATTAACACTTCATTACAAGTGCTGTTCATCTCCCACAGACTCTGCATGTGTGTGGGTGATCTGACTTTAACACAATCAGGAAACTGTGGGTTGTGCACAGGTGTTATACACTAATTTACAGTAGTCATTTCCCCTTCTCCCCACCCTTGCTGCCTCTTTGTTAGGATGGGACACTTCAAAACAGTAGCACCATATGGAGCCTGGGACCAGACCCTGAGCTCCATGTGGCACTCTGCTTTGAATTGCCATGGAGAGCATGGAGCCTTTGCCTTCAAAGTATATACTAAAAAAGTGAAGGTGCCCACATCAACTAATTGAATAATCAATCAATGGGCTAATCTAAATTTAATGTCCCTAGCCAAGAGTACTTCTGTACTGCAGTGCTTCCTACATTTTAAACACCTAGAAGGAAGAAACTAATCACTTAACTCAGTCCATCCTCTTCGGCCACATGGAGGCACCAAAGAACACTTGTACTATATTGTTCCATCTGTATGCCCTGCCCGTTCAGTAATGGTCTTTACCCTCTCTTTATACTAGCTCACCTGACGTGTTGTACATCCTAGCCACTTATCTAGAATTTCAGATTTGTCGTCAGATAAACGTCTTTTGGCACAACACTGGTGGGAAGCTACTTCCTTCCCTCTTTCTGTAGGCTGGAGGGGAGGTGGTAAGGGCTCAAACTGCTCTGGCTCTAACCCTTGTGTGAGTGTCCCTGCTAATAATGCTCAAGGCTGCCTTTCCCACACTGCAGAAGGGTCTAGTATTGTTCCACTTACAAAAGCTTGGAAGCTCTGATGTTGAAACACATCCCTGTTCTGCCTTCCATTTTGGGCTGCTGGTGGTGGTCTCAGTTTCTCCAACCACCTCCTGCTTGGACTGAAACTAACAACTGGTAATTGTACTCAGTGTTACCATGCTTCAGCAATCACTGGGACTCTTGAGGCTTAAGACAACAGCAGTGCACTACCTACACGTCCCACTTGAAAGCTTAGACTTGGCAGGTACTCCAGGAGAGTGCTTATTCCTTGCCCTTGAGATTAACTTTTCAAACCTCATATTCTAGGGAAGAGGTTTTCAACTTTTCCAGAAACTACCTCTTTCAGGAGTCTGATTTATCTTGTGTACCCCAAGTTTCATTTCACTTCAATAATTCACTTCTAGAATTAGACAGATGTTACAGCACTTACTGATTGCTTATTTCTATCACTTTGAATATAAACATTGTGCTTTTTAGTCTATAATAGAGTAGTATAAAGTCTGTATGAAATTCTAGTGCTCATTATGTAGCATGTAGTAAAACCAGGCAAATGCCTAGATGAGTTAGTGTCACCCTGGAAGACCTCTGCATACCCATACCCTTGGTTCCTGCCCCTTCTTTGAGTCCCTGCTTCTGCTCCACCCCTTCTGAAAGGCCTTACCCTGCTCACTCCATCCCTCTTTCTCCCCCATCCTCACTCTTTTTCACCAGGCTGGAGTAGGTGGCTGGGGTGCAGGTTCTGGTCTTGGGGCTCTGGGCTTAGCCCAGGGTGGGGAATCAGGGTTCAGGAGGGGTTTCAGGGTGCAAGCTCTGGGAAAGTTTGGGTGCAGGGGGACTCACATCTGGGGCAGGAGGTTGGGTATAGGATGAGGTTGTGTGGGGATGGGTTCAGGAAACAGGCTCTGGGTGGGGCACCACTTAACTGAGATGACTTTCCTGGTGGTGAAGCTGTGGAGTTAAGGCAGGCTTACTTCTGTCCTGTCGCTACACCACTCCTGAAAGCAGCTGGCATGTACAGCAATGGCACCATGTGCTGCCCCTCATCTATAGGCACTGAGCCCACAGCTTCTACTGGCCATGTTCCCCATCATTGATTAATGGGAACTGCAGGAGTGGTGTTTGCAGGCAAGGACAGCATGTGAAGACCCCCTGCTCAGGAGCTTCAGGGACATGCCAGCCACTTTCAGGAGCAGCAGTTACCACAGGGATAATTACTCCAGCCATGACAGGTTAGGCATTTTAGAACTCACTACTCAAATTTTAAGCATAAGAGAAATGAAAATTATGAATGCACAGACCAGTCAAACAAAATAACACACATTGCAAGCCATAAAAGAAGCAGCAGCAGCAACAACCCTGCCCCCCATGTTGGATCAGGAGATGAGGGAAGGGACAGTGAGTGTGTTTGTGTGAATAACAGATTTGCATTGCTGAGGTCCCTCCATCCCCTTCTCTCTGTCTGGAGATAAGGTACAGAAGTAGAGGGAGGAGGGACACCCTGACATCAGCACCCCCCTCTTCTCCCTTGCACAACAAGCAGGAGGCTCCCAATGGGACCGCTCCAAAGCAGAGGGCAGGAGCAGCATGATGGTGGGGGCAGTGGCAACTGAAGTGCCAGTGCTTGATAGCTTCCCGGCCAAACTAGTCAGGATCACCTGTCAGGCTCCTACCAGTAGATCCCAATCTACTGGTTGGTGATCACTGGAGTAGTCTTCACTAACAGACTATTCAAATGTTTTGCTGATGTGGAGGTAATTTAAGAAGCTTGTAACTTCCTCTCAAGTGCACCTCAATCATCCCTCCCACTGATTAAAGACCCATGCCTCTATTAAAGGCACTATCAAATCTAGCTTGAAATAGCTTTTGTAACATCTCAAGCCTATTGGAAGAATGTGTCCCACTTGCCCATGCTGTAGTGTGTTCTGCAAGGGCATGTCTACACCAGGAACCTATTTTAAAATAGTGTCCACACTACAGGGAAGCTTCAACTAGTCTGTGGCAGACTTGGTTATTGTGAAGACTAGAGCCTGAGAGAACACTGGGGAGTAATTACTTTGACTTGGGAGTCGTTATTTTGAAATAGCAGCAGGGTGGATGCTCCACTGCAACTATTTTGAAATAATGCCTGCTTTCCACATTTTCTTATTTGAAAATAATGCACTTGGTAGTGTGGATGCTCTGCTTGTTTCAAAATAAGGGGCATTATTTTGAAAACTCTAGTGTAGACCAGGGCTAAGGTGCCACAGGACCTTGTGTCCTAATAAATTGCTTGGTCTTTAAGGTGCCATACGACTCTTCATTTTTGATGAAACAGACTAACATGGTTGCTTTACTGAAACTACAGCACTGATGTATGAGAACCTGCATAAGCATGTAGCTCCTTCCACACACAGATCTCTTACCATGGGACAAACTAAGTAAACCTGTAAAACCACAAACTGAGGAAAATAACTGAGGCTACTTGTACAGTACTGTAACAGGGCTAGTAATTGGATCTTGGGTCTATGCAATGATTCCAAAACCACTTATGAAGAAACAAACTAGCCCATAACCAGGATACAAGGAAGCAAGTGATCTTCCCTGACCTGCCCATAAATTGCTTAAGGCGTCTTGAGGCTTCATCTGACTGGTTTCATGTCATTTTGTGGTCTGTGAAAGGCAGCATGAACTAGGTTAAACTGTTATAAAAACATTGATGCCAACTTTCATCTCAATGAATTGTTGGTAACTAGCTTGGAAAGTGGGTCCATTAATCCAGAGCATCTGTTCTAATCTGGACACAAGGAATTGATAGGCAGCAAAATTACTTTGATTAGACAGCCTGCAATCTGCAGATGGCCTTGCATTCAAGGGATGCAAGCTACTCACTCTTCCTCTGTTAAGCCAAATGAATTCATACTAAAGTGGAACTAAAACAGGTATTGTCTGAATAGTCACAAGTATCTCCAAAGACAAAAGAACAGTATATTAAGATGCTGAAAGGTAGCTTCTAGAAATTCTGCCCTCTTTGGAGTAGGGATGTAATAGTGTAGTCAACCAATAAGCAAAAGTTTAATCAGCTAATGCAGACTACATGCATTTCTCCTTCTCTCCTCCTCTCCCCCCCCCCCCCCCCCCACATAACTTTTTTTTTTTAGCAGCCTGGCTCCATTCCAGCTTGCACCAGGTATGGGAGCTCAAACCCTGCCCCAGGATGAGGGCTGCTGCCATCGTGCAAGGCAGCAGTGTGGGGTGATAGGCACCCAATCTACAAGGGGAGCTGGCTTTTAAACTGGCTCCCCTTGCAGACTAGCTCCTGCCTGGCACCCCATGCTGTTGCCTCTGAAACCCTGGGCTGCTGGCTTTGTGGCAGGGGGCTCCTCATGAGTGGTGCCAGAGCACACTGGCTGCTGGCCTCGCTCCTGGGGTCTATAGAATAGTAAAGTAACCAATAAGAATTCATGAGTTTAATTGACTATTCAGTTAACCAATATTTAACATCTCTACTTTGGAACAGAAACATGAATTGTGGCCTAAGCAAGGGGGGAGCGACTAAGGAGAAGCAGGCACAGTTGTGAGTGGATGTCAAGCTCAGCTGTACCCATCTCCTCTGTGTACCAGAGCAGCTCCACCAGTCACCATAGAAATTACAAAGCAGATCTGTAACCCAATAAATAACTCTACCTGCTCTGAACAATAAATGAAGCACAGGAATTTTGATCAGTGCAGTTGTCACACTCCTCTCTCCTGAACTGCTTGTAGTGGTGTCAGTAATGCACTGATCAACACCAAACCTGTCCCAAAAGGCTTCAGTGCACAGGTCATTGACTACATGTTAACTTGGATGGGTTCCCTATGGCTTAGCGATAGCTGTTTTAAAGCTGTCTGTTGCTTGTTTACAAATAAATGGCCCAGCTGCTCAGGCAAATGCAGCAATGAGTGCAGTCTTTAAAGAATGGACACTGGCTTAATGCCCAGGTCAGAATATAACAGGACTATATCCCTTCACAGGGTGCTCAGTGACAAGTTTCTGCATGTAAACAAATTAAGATGTGCCTCATCTGACAGATCCCTCTTGCAAAGCTGCAAAACTTGGTGTTGCAGATCTGTAATACTGTTTCATAGAGCTGTAATACTAAGAGCCCTGCAAATCCACAGATCTATGCTGTATATCTGCATCTACAGCCAGGAATGTGGATATCTGCAGCTTTTTTGCAGATATTTATAAAGCTTGTCTATGTAGAGCTGTATTCAGCACACACTTCAGGCTGCTGTAGATGGTGTCTAAATGGGAACATTGTAGAATTTGCTACTAAAATGGTATCCCTGTTCAGGCTATAGAATTCTGGAAAGCTCAGTCCCTTAAAATGCCCAAATAACTAGTTGGACATTTAAAACAGGTTTTTTGCAGAGCAGTCAGCCACTTGTTGTAGTCCTAGCATAGGCTGCACCTGTTGACTTCCATTGCTTAGTGCCCTGGCATGTACTGTAGTGACTTCCACTCCAACTGAAAAATTGAGACATCCTTCCAGGAATGGTATTAGTAAAGCTCTCTATCCTGGTTCTCTTTCTGTTCCATGTCATCCTCTCCCCTTACTCTAGACCCCCCCTTTTTTTGCTGCTATTTGGGGGGGCCATGAGGGTTTTTCAAATCAAAAGGGGGGTGTGATGCCAAAGTTTGGGAAGCCCACTGCTCTAGACCATGTAATGCTTCTCTCTTAGAGTTCTACTTTCTACTTTCTAAGTCATGCTAATCTGTACTGTTTGCTTTCACAATGAGACTTGGCAGAGACAAGTAACCCAATGGCACCAGTTAGAGGGCTTCATTAGCTAAGCTCTGCATTATCCCTTCCTGTCTGTTCATACAGCCATTGCTAGATATGGATGCTCTAACTTCCAGTTTATGGGAATTCTGCAATTTTACTGTGGCTCCAAAAGGCAACTATTGCAGAACTTGCTCTGGGGTACGATCTGTCACTGCCTAGATGGACAAAATAAACAATATTAGCTAAATGCCTCTGAAGTCAGGGGAGTCATTTTGTGCTAGTGTCTAGAAAAGCCAAACTGAACAGCCTTATAAAATGTAGAGCTGTTGCTCTGTCTACAATCTGTGTATCTCTGCCACTGTCAAACTTGGTATACATGGCACGGGGCAAGCATAACTTGGTCAGCCAAGTACTAATTGTACTCTAAAGCTTCAATGCAGAAGTCTGATTGCATTAACTTTCAAACACACAGGATGGATTCCCTCTAATGCATGGGTGGGCGATTTTCACAGGGGGGCATTTCATGAATCTCAGTAAATGGTCACAGGATGGCTCCAGGCCCTTCCCCAGAAAGGGCAAGGCTGGGGAATTAGTGTAAATGTGAGAACAGACTGTGGCACAAACAAGAGGTTGACTGCTGGCTGCTAGGCTTGAGAAGCCACACGCTGTATCTAAGATGTGGAAAGCTGTCCTGATCTGCAGAGATGGGGGGGGGGGGGGGGGGGGAGAGTACTGAAATCTTAAACTGTGCACAGTCTCTTAAGACAGGCAGTTCCCTCAGAGTTACTAATCAAGCATGCTTCAGATTGTAGCAGCTCCATTGTCTCCCTGTTCTCCTCCAACCCTTGCTCTGGAGAGATGGGGTACAGAGGTAGGGGACATGCTGACTTCAGCATTCACTCCTCTTCTCCTCCCCCCCCCCCCCCCCCCCAAGCTAGCGGGAGCATTCTGGAAGTTGCTCGGCTGCTGGACTGAGCAAGGCGGGGGGAGGGGGAGGAGGAAGCAGCAACACAGGCTGCTGGCTATAACTATTCATACTCTGTTAATCAGCTGGGTGGGCCTGAAATGCTTGGCAGGCCAGACTTTTTTTTTTTAACCCACTCTGCTCTAATACTTAAACTAAGGATGTTAAGTATATCAAGTAATTCACTAATCAAATAGTCAATGCATTTTTTTGCATCCCCTGTTCAATAGGGCAACATTTCAAAGGGGCAGTGCCGCATGGAGCCCAGGATCAGCTCCCTGCGGCACTGCCCCTTTGGAGTACCCCCCCTTCATCTGATAGTGGTGGTGGGGGAGGGGAAAGAGGGAAGTGACTAGTCGACTAATCCTTAACACCTCTAATTTAAACAGCTGCAGGATTTCTCCGAGCTGTTAACCTAGAATAGTAACTGACTTGATTATAGTTGTATGCAATCACTTCTCAGTGTGAGAAACTAATCTTTCTTTCTTTTCAGTTTGAAAGGATGACTTCTAGGAAGAAAGTGTTACTGAAAGTCATCATCCTTGGAGACTCTGGGTAAGTGGGGGAGCCTTTTATTAACTTCATGTAAACAATGAGTCCAATTGAAGTGTCCTATAATGTGGCTTGCAAATGCTTGTGTGACTCTTGTTGTAGCATCCATCTTACTTCAGTACTTCTGATGTTTGGGTTGTAGAAAGCAGCAGAGTAGTCTGCTGCCTTTATGACTTTACAGACACTTGACTGCCCCTTGTTCTGAGGTCCCTGTCATCGTCCGTCCCGTTTCTTTCTCTTCCCCCCCCCCCCCCCCTTCAGTGTCTACCAATACTTCCAGTCCTTACAATATTGCCAAAGCTTCTGCAGTAACTAAACTTGGTAAACTCCAGGGCAAAAATGCAGGTCTTCTAAATCTGCATTCTGAAATCTGATTCCCAGGAGATCACCTAAAGCATTTACCTCTTTTAAAATAAATATTTCATGCTAGCTACTCACTCAATTTGGCTTAAGAGTTGTGATTTGGTAGCTACATTTCAAGTGATATCTTGAGCAAGGCTGTGAAACTTTATATTCCTGTTTAATCAATGAAGCAAATACTTGCTTTTTGTTCCTGGATATACTGCACAAACAGTAATTTGATCCCAACTCTCATCCAGATAAACTAGTTATACCACAGCATCCAACAAGCTGCTGATCAGAGGGCAGCCTTGAAGCAGGGCACATGACATCTAAGCTGGTATCTCTTGAAGAATCTCCACTCCCAAGGCAACTTCCTTAAGCAAAATATAAGGTCTTATGTCTCCACTGGACATGAAAGAGTTGTCTGGCTACTCTAGAAATACCATTGAAACTGCCTCATTCATAGATGTTTGATTCCATTAGCTATTTTCACTAGCTGAGGCACAAGTCCCTTCATAACCTGCAGAAACTTGAGGTGTTAGAGCAGTACAGCTGATTTCTGTGGGAAGCTAGCCCCTTGTCTGAAGACCTAAATTGTGTTTGGAGTCCCTTTGTGATTGGTGCCATCTCCTCACCCAGTGTGCTGCCCTCTGAGGACTAGAATCTTCTAAAACTGTCTTCAAACTGGTGCAAGCTCCTGGGAGGAGAGGGGGGGCCAAGGCATGCAACAAGCCTTATTAGGGGGAGTGGCTTGGGACTGTCTGGGCCAAGGCAGCTGATAGCAGACCCCTCCCAGTCCTCTGGGATGAGGGAAAGCTGCCCTGCCCTAGCTGTAGTCTGCTAGACTTCCTGTAGCTCTCTATGCTGCTGGTCTGGCCTGGACACCTGACTGGTCACAACCCTGCATTTCCCTCCTGAGATGACGTTGTGCAGAGGTGGGCGGGAGGAGGGCATGGTGTTCCTGCAAGGAGCCCTGGTCTGAATCAAGAAGTTCTCTGGGGATGGGAGCCAACCAAGCCCTGCTGCTGCTCTAGGCATTAGCTACCCACTCCCTAATGCATTTCTGTCCCTATTAGTCTTCCTCACTGGGGAGGAAGTTTGCAAACCTCTGTTAAAGCAACACTTCCAAAAGTGTTACCCCCTTTCCTAATCAGAATCCAGGGTCTAGCTGAGCTTACATAGCTCCCAGACTGTCTTGCAACCTGAATACCCTTCTAGGTCCAGGAGCATCATAGTCACTTCTCCCATCCTGAATAATACAGGTGTCTTCTAAAATAAACAAATGCCTGATCAGTGAGCTGGACAACACTTTAGAGTGAAGGTCTTGGTGCCTTAATCATATTGGAGGGGAAACACTTGGCCTGAATCTGCCATGGGTCTCAATGCTGTCTACAGACAGTACTGCTTGATTAGGCTTGTCCCTTTTCCTCTTACAGGGTGGGGAAGACATCGCTCATGAACCAGTATGTGAACAAGAAATTCAGTAACCAGTATAAAGCTACAATAGGAGCAGACTTCCTGACAAAGGAGGTGATGGTGGATGACAGATTAGTCACAATGCAGGTAAGGGTAGCAACTGAGATGCTTTTTTTGTATATTTGCCTGCCTTCAGAGACTTTCACTCAGATCAAGTGCTTACGACTTCAGAAGTACACACGCTCGTGCTAAATGTAAGCAGCTAAGGTAACCTCTCTGTGCTCAGCTTCATAGTAATGCAATGTCCTGCACGTGGGCTCAGGACTGAATTAACTGCAGGTGACCCATAGCCATAGCAGAGATTTGTATGACTGTTGGCTCCTCAGCTAAGAAATGTTGAGGCATTTGCCTCCTTTTGGCCATCCACTTTTAACCACCAGAGTCCCATTTAGGGTGAAGTGGTGTGGTTGGTTTTGTTTAAACGGGCAAAAGTAGAGCCACAAGCTGAGGCCATGACTCTGGAGTTCTGAAGGCAGGCTGTAGCCCAGGGGTGGCCAGCCAGTTAGACATGAAGAGCCAAAGTTATGGATAGTAGTGTAAAGAGCCATACATCCCTCCCCTCCTCCCCCAGAGCCAGGCACCCCCAGGTCCCTCCCATTCTAACCCAATGCCTGGGTCTCACTAGAGCTGCCACTGCTACCATCACACACTTCTTCCTCCAGGAACTGGGGCGTGTGCATAAAGCAGGCATGTGGCTCCAAATGAGCCATAACCCTGAGAGCCACATTTCTGCGAGCAAAGAGCCACAGGTTGGCCACCCCTGCTGTAGCCAGTCAAAATACGACTGATTTACTCCTCCCCCACACTCTGTCTAGCTTAAGGAAGACGGTATCCTTGGTGGTGGTCCAAGAACTCTAGTGCAGGCTACTATTACCACTTTATTCAAATAGGGAGTGTCCTCAACTGACTGAATCCTCCATCAAGTGGCTTTGAACCCACAAACAGGGGTGGACACTTGAAACCAACCCCAGGGCACCCCAAGCTCTTTTTCCCCAAAGCTTGAAAATACAAACTGCAGCCTGTGGCTGCTATCCCCTGGTAAGAGGACTTTGCCCTACTTACAGATGTTGTCCCTTTCCAAGAAAATATTCATGTCTGTTTCCCTCAGTATCTGGAAACAGCCCCTAGAGATGAAAAGAAGAAACTCAAATTCCTTTCTCATTTTGAAATCCCTATTTGCATTTCTATTGGCTGAGCAGGTAGTTAACCCCTTAGTCCCCAGGCTGCTGCCCAGCCTTCAGGGTTATCACTCCCTCCCTCCCTCCCTCCCTCCCCCCATGGGTCTGTCTTGGTCTAGAGGCAGAGCAGGGGCTAAGGAAGGAGCCTGACTGTAGGCAAAGCAGACTCTTCCCATCTCCTGAAGAGCCTGGCCTTGGCTCTGCTCTGTGCCTCCTGCATCTCCCTGTCTTCCCCCCCCCCCCCCTTTGGGGCCTGCCTCACACTTGTGGGGACCACTGACTTGTGCCTCCTCTCCTGGGAACTTTAGGTGTGAGTGTGGTTCAAAACTACAGGGGAGGTGGGTGGAATAGAATAGTTGGCTTAACTCTTACTGTCTGTCTGTATTCCTGATCACTGGGTACAGGAACAGAACTGCTAGGTCACTAGTGAAATCTCTGGTACTGGCAACTAACCTGGATCATCAGTAGGATGAGGCAGTAACCCCTCCATCCCTGTGAGTCTACAAAATAGGCTGCTGAGGGAAACCCCTTCCCAGCATAGTCAACTAGGGCTTGGCTTGCCCTCTGAAGTATGAAGACCTATATCCCTCAATTTCTTTTCTGATGCTCTTGTTATCCAGTCTGCTCAAATTCTAAAGAGCTCTAGTAGGAAAGTATCCATTGAAACTGTTATGTTCCACTGAAACACTGCAGGATGTAGCCCTCTAGCATGAATGCTTGGCTGTGGCCAGCCTGTCCACCTTAACATCAAATGGGCTAAAGCACAGAACTGCCACCATGCTTGACTTCTCCTCCCAGGTGCGCGCACCCCCCCCCCCCCCCCTGCCCTTTGCTGTTTATGGAATAGAGCAAAGCCTACAAAAGGGATTGAGACAGGGCAGGGAGCAGACTTCCCAGAATTCATCTTAACAGCCTGCTACAAAATTGCAAGCTGGAAATTCAGTGCAGTTCAGAATACTCTCCTGTGTGTTCAGAACTTCTAGCTCTTCTGGAAACAAATACATTGAGCCTGACTTGAAACCTGAGTCAGGGGAAGGAATTGCATGGTAGAATATTGGTGCACAGAATTCCTGAACAATTGGGCTGTAGGGGAACAACTCACTTCTAGAGTTCTCTGCTTGGTTTTGCTGATAGTTGATCTGATGCTTGCTCTACATGGTGACACTTACACAACCATTTGTAAAGAGCTGCTAAATTCTCAGTCTACCACCAAGTCTGCCTGAAAAGCTCTAGGGGCCACTTATTTTATGAATGACTCAGTAATGGTCAGATCTAGCCTCACAGGAGTTGGCAGCCACATTATCTTAGAACAGTGTGGTGTAGAATGCGTTTGAAAACCAGCATATGTATAATCTCTGACAATTAGATCGCAAAAGTCACTCAACATTTTTCTTAATACTGTTGTAAATTGAGACAGGATTCTGAAACTTGGTACAACTCAAACTGTAGTCTCTCCTCTTACAAGGAACCAGAGGCCTTTAGAAAAGTCCCTCTTATCACAGAAGCTTATAGTAAGTTCTTAGTGTCTGGGGGGGAGGGGTATCGCTGATGACCAGCTCATGGCAGTGTTGAGAGAAACTGAGGACTACATAATTCCAAGGAGCTTTGAATGATTAAACATTCTAGGTCCTTCTATTTCTTAACAGTGTGGCATATTATGTCCCAAGACCCATGTCTGGGCTAGGAAACAACTTCTGAGCTAACCTGTCCCTCTGCTTTCTCTGCAGATATGGGATACAGCAGGACAGGAACGGTTTCAGTCTCTCGGTGTGGCCTTCTACAGAGGAGCAGATTGCTGTGTGCTGGTTTTCGATGTGACTGCTCCAAATACATTTAAAACCCTAGACAGCTGGAGGGATGAGTTTCTTATTCAGGCCAGTCCAAGAGATCCTGAGAATTTCCCTTTTGTTGTGCTGGGAAACAAGATTGACCTAGAAAACAGACAAGTAAGTTGCACTGACTTCTCTAGAAAACTACTGAATCAAAACTTATCAGGGAATTTTAAGAGGCTGCTCAATCCTGCCTAAAGAATCAGGGCAGTCTTAAAAGTTGCAGCTAACACATTTAACCTGGGTCCTTGTGACAGGGAACTACCCAACTGGGCTCTACAGAGGTGGACATTATGCCCCTTCTGAGGGAATATGGGGTAGGGATATGAAGGACTAGTCGATTAGTCACTTCTTCTCCCCCTGCCTCTATCAGAGGCAGCAAGGGGGGGAGAATAAGGGGTACTTCAAAGCAGCAGCACCACACAGCCTGGGATCAGCAGGAGTCCTGAGCTTTGGTGCTTTTGCCTTTGAAGTATAGCAAAAGCCCTATTGACTAATCGAATAGTTCGATTAGACAATTACCTGATACTTAACATCCTTAATGTGAGGTAGTGATACAGGACATGCAGCACAGGTGCTAGTTCAGTCTCTTGGCTGCTGTAAACAATCTAAGGCTGCCTTGCTCCATGCAGTTCCTGGTCAGCTCTAGCTTGTAATCTGGGTGGGGGAGACTGGTGCCATTGTAACTGTTTGCAGCATACTTCAAGGGGAGGATTCCTCTCCCTCCAGGGATGAAAGGGTGTGAGCATCCCCTTCCATATACCCTCAAACAAAGGGTCAATCTCTGTACTAAAATGTCCGCATCAAACAGGTTTCCTAGAGTAGTTCTCATGCATGTTGCCCATGCAGTGAAAGTTGAAGTACATTAACATCCAACATACATCTGATACTCTACTTCTGTGTTCCCAAGTTCTTGGTGAACTGATACTGAAGTGCTGGGCAGTGGAGTTAAACTGCATTCTAGGCAGAGAATCTGATGCTTGCTACAGCTGTAACAAACTTACTGTAACTTGGGTTAAAGCATACCATGTAGGCCTTCAACTCAAGGCAGCAGCTTTGGCTGATCAAACTGGATGCTAGCTTTCTGTCTCGAGTGGTGTTACTTTTTAAATAAAACAACCTAAAGCTACTTATCAACCAACACAGCGCACAGGGCCCGCTTCACAGAGGTGGTGATTCTTTTCTGTTCCCTGTACAGGTTACCACAAAACGAGCACAGGCCTGGTGCTACAGCAAAAACAACATCCCTTACTTCGAAACCAGTGCCAAGGAGGCCATTAATGTGGAACAAGCTTTCCAGACAATTGCACGAAATGCACTTAAACAGGTATGATGTGGTGACATGTCTAGTGTGCTCTAGTGCCTGTCCAGTCACAATTCTGCATGCAGAAGCCGGGCAATTCATGGGACATCTAACTTACGCTGTTTTCAAGAGATGTGCTGAATTTGACTTCAGTGCATCCATATCTTCCCCTTTCCAAAGATGGTGCCTAATGCTGACTCGGCACACACTCAGGCTACATCTAGACTGCAGGCTTCTTGCACAAGAAGCTTTTATTGGAAGAGATCTTCTGCCAAAACTACTTGCACAAGAGTGTGTCCATACTGCAAAAGCTCATCAAAGCAATGCACTTTTGCGAAAGAGCGTCCAGACTTCATGGACGCTTTCTCGAAAGTAAGCTGAGATTGTTAGACACAGAATGGCCACGAGGGCACCTGTGCTTTTTTCTTTCTTCACAAAAAACCCTCTTCCCCGTCCACACCTTTTTGTTAAAGTTCTTTTGCAAAAAGGCATTCTTCCTCTTAAAATGAGGAACACCTATGCCAGAAACACCTGGTTTTTTTTTTTTTTTTTTTTTTCCAGGGGAAATGCACAGAAAGCACTTAAGGTGTGGATGCTCCAAGTTTTGTTTCTGGGGGGGGAACTTTCTGAAAACTCTCTAGTGTAGACATAGCCTGAGTGTGGAAGATCTCAGAGATAATGTTCCCTCTTCAGGCAACTTCTCCCACAAACAGTTGTCTTTCTAGCAACTCCCCCCACAACTACAATCTGTAATGCTCCACACTCGGCCCTTCCCTTCAGTCAGACAGATCTATCTGAACATGGAGTAAAATCTATAACTAGTAAACTCTTCTCTCCTTTTAGGAAACAGAGGTGGAGCTTTACAACGAATTCCCTGAACCCATCAAATTAGACAAGAATGACCGAGCAAAGGCTAGTGCGGAGACCTGCAGCTGCTGAGATGGAAATGGAGGGGTTGAGCACAGTCCTTCACAAACCGATCACACTTAGGCCTTCAAACACACAGCCCCTCTCCTGTGTTTAAAAAAAAAAAAAACAAACAAACAAAATAAACTCCCATCTCCAGCTGCCAAAATCCTCCCCGTCAACCATGAGCAACTGTAAGACCATTCCTCTACACAACTCATCCATGTCCCTACATCCTTTCTCATCACACCACTTCATGGTAACAGGCCTTTCTGTTAGTTAAAATGGAAATTCTTATGTATGTTTGGAACTTAAGCTAATTTCAGGTGTCCAATGGAAAAACAGTTTACAGGTAATCTGTACAATTGATATACACTTTTGACTGTCTTGTGTTTCCCTTGTGAAGGCTGCAACTGGAAAGGCTGATTACCTGTAGTTCATTGCAAGCTCAGCACTCAGTCCAATTAGGTTGAGTTTTGTATGTATCTGTTAATGCTTGTTACTTTTAACTAATCAAATCTTTTTACAGTATCCATGTATTATGTAATGCTTCTTTAGGGAAAAATCTTATAGTACATGTTAATATATGCAACCAATTAAAATGTATAAATTAGTGTAAAATTCTTGAATTACATGTTTAAGTACTGAAACACAGGTTCACTAAAAGTGAGGAGGACACTGAAATGCAGTGTGCTAGCAACGAAGGCCAGATATAGGCAGTATTCTGTACAGTGGAAGGAAGAAATTATGTAAGCCTTTTTATTGACTTTGAGCCAAAAAAATTCATCTCCTGGAAAATCTGTCTGGCTTCCTTTGTATCTAAATTTTCAGAGGATGATATGCATACTGGATTATTGGATTCAAAAAATTAAATACAGCTGTCAAACTCATCTTGTTTGTTCACCTTCCCTACCCACTTAACTTAATGTCCTGCAAAAAATGCAAAAGGATTCTGTGAGGTGTGCCAGTGACTCCCACCTTTCTGTAGAAGGAGCTCATTTCCCTCTTTTTTTTTTTTTTTTTTCCCTGGGTTGTGGCTGTCATTCCTTGACAAGTGACTTGGAGTAGAAATCTTTCCTCCTCCTCTTCTTCCTCCTCCCCCCTCCTTCCCCCCCCCCCCCCCCAACTAATCTGGAATTTTTGGTATGGGGAAAAATGTGGTATTCCCCTTCCCTGTCTTCCTCTTTTCCTTAGTCCTTGTTCTTGCAGTTGTAGCTTGCTTAAATGGAACACTTCTACCTGTTTTCCAGAGGTCTACATTCTAGTTCATAGGCTGAGTGGTTCTGTAAAGAGACAAACATGATGCCAATAAACTTAACAAACAAAACCACTTTGTTTGTTCTCCCTGTTTCTGATTATCTTCTGTTGCTAAACTGTCCCCTACCCTCTAATGGTAACTCTTGGAACTAAAATGAGCCCTTCAATGAAGGGCCTTGTCTATCACTCTTATACTATAGTCTCTTCTTTAGAAGACAGCAGTAGTCTTGTGTGTAGCATTAAACTCTCAAATAGTGGAAATGAGCAGGTCCTTTTTAACTGCTTGATAACTAGAAGCCTAAAAAAGGTTTCAGGAAGTGTCCTTCTAGAGACTCCAGGAGGAGAGCAGGTTATGGCTGTGATGGGCAACCAAGATTAGTTAGTGACCCTGTCTCAGTGGGCTGTGTGATTGCCACTTGTAGGCAACCCAGGGCCTGTACACTTCATGCAGTGGAGCTCTGGACTTCCTCCCTCTCCCAGAGCTTGAACAGCTGACTGGTGGTCAAGCTGGGAGGGGGAGGAGTAGGGGATGGAGCACAAATTGGCACATTCATGCCACTGAAGTGCTGGGAGGGAGGATGTGGGGCTACTATGCCCCAGTGTAAGGTGTATGAGGCAGGGGGGCAGATGGGGTGCATAGGCTGCAGGTGAAACCCCCCCAGTGGACTACATGCAGGTTGCCCATCACAGGGTTATGGGGAAGCTAGAGCTTTAATTGCCAACTTGATGTGGAGCAGATGCAGTGTCAGCTTCACTTTTACCCTGGTGTCTGAGTCTCTTGAGGATCCTAGGCAGTTCCTGTAAGATTGATGTGATAGTGGCTGCTATGCAATTGCTGGTGCTCTGCAGAACTTCTCTCACCTCTATACACACGCATTCATCCATCTGTCTTCAGGAAGTAGTATTGCACCAGCCCTTCAGTGCTGTGGAATCTCCTTCATTCTCCCCTCACTTGCCATCTTTACATGGACCATGTTTAACAATAGGCTACTACTGTAGTTAGGACCCCTGGCAAAAAGTCAGTCTCTGCTTCAGAGCAAAGTCTGGCTGTGCCAATCTCCATTTGTTTTGCAGGGGGGGAGGCCAGTCCCAAGGCACAATCTTGGTCTAGCAAACAGAGCAGGCCCTGTAGCCATCTGCAGTTTAAGGCAAAACTCCCAGCTTGAGCTCTTCTAGTGTAGAAAGCCTCTTGCCCCTCAAACAAATTCATCTCTTCCAGTGAGAACATTACCCTTCCACAACACTTTCCCTCGGGTGTAATATGTTTCATAGGGGAAAAAAAAAAAGAAGCTTCTTCAGAACTCTAAGCATCTTCTTTGTGATGGCTCTATAGTGCAACAGGTCACAGTTCCTTGGAATCCTTTAAAGCAATACTTACACTCCAAGTGGCTGTGATGGTGCCTCTCCCTCCCCTGCTGACTCATCCTGTCATGGTGTGTGCTGTCACTGCAGCCCAGGGTCCCCTTACTTGGTAGCATATGCTGGGCTGGCTACTTACAAAGGCCATATACCTTTAGTGCACAGGGGAAAGAACATAATACAAGATGGCTTGTAGAGAGGTCATGTGTCTATAGACCAAAGTTGCTTTAGGTTCAGGATACAACTTCTTGCTCACAGAGTCAAAAGGCATAAGAATGAAGCTTGAATCTCTTGACTTAGCACCTTTTATGGCCTGGCTAACAATATTCCGGAGGTGCGCAACAAAAATACTTGAAGGGCTTTAGTCTGGTCTGATTTGCTTTCAAAATACATGTCTCTCCGGGGGGGGGGGACAGGAAGCTGCAGTGGCTGCTTAAAATCAAAGTAGCTATTGAGTAATCCTTGGTTTTTTTTATCTGCCACACATCCCTTTCTAAAAATCTTCCCTGTTCTCAGGCATATTCCAGGGTCAGGCCCACCCTTCTTGTGTCTCTACAAATCCCACTTCAAAAACTGTCTCCATGTTTTAATTTTTCCTTTCAGCACTACCTTTGCTTTCAACTTACTCTCAAATCTTTACACTGTTTTGCATAATCTAGACTCTCATTGGGTACTCGGGAAATCAACCTGCACTGGAGCTAACTTTTCTGCTCAAAAAAGCAGGACATCTACTGTGTAGGATTGTAACAACCATGTGCTAACTAGGTGGCTCAGCCTAGTAAATGTTTTTGAATACTCATGGCGCCTGCAACAGTTTAGAGATTTAACTAGTCCATTGCCATGCAATGGTTGCTCAGCAAAGGGAAGGTCACTAGGTGCTGTTCATGTCCACCAGCAGCCTAATTGCTGTTCAGTTTTGGCTTCTAACCCTTGGCTGAGCCTGGAGAAAGGGGTTCCTTTGAATCAGCAAAGCAGCTAAGGGACACAAGTGGTAGGGCTTGCTCAGGAGGAGCAACATGTTCTTTCAGTCATCTAATATGTAACTCAGGTTAAAAGTACCTTGATTATGTTGTTTTTTTCAAATAACTCAGGAGGCCCCTTTACATGGGTCTTTTGTTATCTCAAATTATATTCTCAAGTAAATGCCAAGGGAATTTCAATCTCCCTGTGCCTCACTGTATCCTGTAGTTGGTCACAGGTTTTGTGGGTTTTTTTTGTTTTTTTTTTATACAGTCCAGAGAGGAATTTCATTTGTTTTTAGTATTTGTATTGTAACATCACCTGTCAGCCTGTAAAGGGTTTCATGGTGCTACTGCTGTACAAGTATAGGAAGACTTAATCCCTGCCCCAAGCAGCATGAGCAAGCTCCTTCAGTCCCTCGTGCACTTGAATAGTATTAGATGTTTTTTTCTTAAAGAAGAAAGCCTCTTCTGCAGTTCATCTCACATAGTGAAAAGGGGCAGCAATTGGCACAGGTAAAACTCTACCACCTTCCTCTGTTCTGTATCCTGACATCTCATACCTTAGTAAAGTAAAACCAGATCTGCATACACAGACACCAATTTTTTTTTTCCATGTGTAGTTGGAGGTTTGATTTGGTGTCGTATTGTTTAGCTGGAGATGCACTCTTAAATTTGGATAGTAGGGAGAGTGGATCAGTAGCCAGATCTCCCAGAGCTGCTTCATTTGTGAGCAGCCTGCACAACAATGACATTCATTAGGTGAAGTCACTAAGAGATTTTTTTTGCTCCAGATCTCTACATTTGCCCAATTAGGCTGTAATTTGTCATTGGCTTTGGTTACACACCAAGGTGATTCATATACTGTGAGGAAAGCTCTAATGTCCAACAAATATACAAGAAAATTCCAAGTGATCATCACTCATGTGTATCAGCCTAGAAGGAAGTGATGACTCTAAGCTAGGGGAGAGGTTCTAGTACAGTTGCATGTACTTAAGTTTTCTGAAGAAGAGGATTGATAAGGAGGAAAAGGAGTCTGATCCCAGTTCTAATGGGGGTGGTGGGAGATGGACAAAGTTACTAACTCTCCATTAACTGCAACCCACATATGGCTGTCTGCTAGCCATCAGTGTTTTGTAAGAACAGCTGTTAGCAGACATCAAGCACAGTTTTTGGTAGTATAGCTGTGATATGCTTTAAACCCAACTCATGATCACAGCTGTGCCTGGTAATTAAGATTTTTTTGAGCTGTAGTATGAATCCTAAAGTGCCAATTTACAAATGGCCCACAAAATAGGATGTGGAACTGACTAGCAATATAGTTTTAATCCAATGTGGCTGGCTGGTAAAGACAAGATCTGTAAGGGTATGTCTACACTGCAACTGGAAGTGAGCACCTCAGCCCATGTAGGCAGAAGTGCACTCATTTTGCTTGAGCTAGCACACTAAAAATAGCAGTGTGGATATGGTCACTTGAGCAGAGACTTGGGTTAGCCACCGGATTGTCGACCTATGGGGTCAGGTGTGCCAGCAAGCTCCCCAAACCATAACATCTATGCTGCTATTTCCAGTATTTTAGCTTGAGCTGTGTTAGTGCAATTATGCGTACCTGGGCTAGGAGGCTTATTTCCTACTGCAGTGTAGACTTAGCCTGAGGGTTTGTGTGCACCAGACTTTGTACTGCCCATGCATATACCACCTGGAGAATGTTTGAGACCAGCTGATGGGTTGAATGGGTTGCATTTGGTCCCTAAGTGAGCATCCTTTGCTTATGAAAGAGCAACTCAGTAAAACTTACTATGTTGGTGTTTGCTGCCAGGGTTCCCATTTCTTGTGGTTTTCATGAAAGTTTTGCAATAGAGTTTTTTTGAAAGCCTGAGTGATGCAGTTAATGTGAGATTCTCTTACAGTTAAATACAGCCTGTTTCTAACCCTCATGGCTGTGGGAACAGGTCTGGAAATGCGACTCAAGTGTATCCCAGTGGCTGGGTGTGCTGGTGAGAATGCGATGGGTGGTATCATTCCTGTCCTTTATGCACCCTCAACTCACTGTGGTGGGCATTGTGCCAGGGGAGGCACCAACACGTTGCCACACTGGTGTTGAGAGGTTGTCAGTCGAGTTGAGCTAACTAATGGAAAACACAAACACAAAAACAACTTTTTCGTTAGGCCAGACAGGACTTGAGAATGTAGTTTGTGAAAGTGAGCTGGTGTCAAAGCTGTTCACCATTCTGGCACTTTGAGTGCAGAAAGTGAGGGCCCACAAGCGACACTAAAAAATACCTTGCCTCTAGGTTTCTGCTTAAAACTACCCAAGGTCACAGATTTCCTGAGCTTGGGTGGTACTCTTCCATCATGCAAAGGCAAAAAAGCCCTTTGAGAACTCAGGAAGGGGCACTGGGAAATTTCTTCCTGTGGCATACATTTAGCTTTTTAACCTTTCCTCAGGAGAGAGCTGGAAAACTCACTGCAATTTCTTAATAGCTGACCTTCCATCTCAGGCACATGCACACACAACCTCCTGCCTTCTAGGACACAGGAATCAGATAATAGTCTGTGATGGCACGTTGGGGACCCCCCCCAACCTTGCACCCTCAGCTGCAGCGAGATGTGACTCTCCACCAGGCAGTAGAATAGAAGGTTTTATTATTTCTCAGCAATACAGCACAGCATAGGCTTGATATAGACATAGGAGGATGGGCAAACAGCCTTAGTTCCCTGGGGGGGGGGGAGGGGAAGGGTTCACAGGCCCCTGAACCCTCTATACTGTTCAAGGTCTGCTTTCTTCATCTTCCCCATACTAAAAAAACACCCCCTTCTCCCAGCCACCAATCACTCACTCTCCCCAGGAAGCCACACCTCTTCCTTTGTTCAAACTCCTTCCCTTGGCCAGGTGAGAAGTTGCTAGAACATGGCCTACATGCCTGCCCTCAGAGACCACCCCCCACTGGGCTGTGCACCCAGACACACACACACAATCTCTGCAGAGCAGCAAAGGCCAGTAGGGGTCACCCACAGCACAACACAGCAACCAGTGACTGCTAAACCAGAGTGGACCCCGGGCCACAAGAGTGTACAGCACGCCCCAATGTCACATAGTCTTAAAAAGGTAATTTTATTAACAAAACAAGAAGATATATTTGGTAAAGCATTGTTGGTTGCTAGATGTTACAGAGCAACTGAAAAAAGGCAGATTAAACGTGCAGAGAATTGCTTAGCTGGAATTTAGTGTGGAGGGGTACGTAAATCAGCACAGAGGAGTTCAACAAAAAAAAATAACCTGTTTGCCTCTAACTAAACATTCCCTGTTCACTTTATCTGTTTTTCCAAGGTTCAGTCCTTTTCTTAGGTATGAATATCTCTGGAAAATCCATGTCTTGTTCCTTGTTAACTCATCTCTCCCACCTCTTGCTCTGCTCACATAAAAGACTGAAACAGACAGAACTCTTTGGCTATGTCTAGACTGGCATGATTTTCCGCAAATGCTTTTAACGGAAAAGTTTTTCCGTTAAAAGTATTTGCGGAAAAGAGCATCTAGATTGGCATGGACGCTTTTGCGCAAAAGCACTTTTTGCGGAAAAGCGTCCATGCCAATCTAGACACGGTTTTGCGCAAGAAAGCCCCAATCGCCGTTTTAGCCATCGGGGCTTTTTTGCGCAAAACACTTTTTAGCTGTCTACACTGGCCCTCTTGCGCAAATGCTTTTGCGCAAGAGGGCTTTTGCCCAAACGTCATTGTATTTGCGCAAGAACACTGACGATCATACATTAGATCATCAGTGTTCTTGCACAAATTCAAGTGGCCAATGTAGACAGCTGGCAAGTTTTTGCGCAAAAGCAGCCGCTTTTGCGCAAAAACTTGCCAATCTAGACGTAGCCTTTCAGTTCAAATATATTACACACTTTCCATTGACTCTCCTTGGCTCCCTGTCAATACTTCCTGGAGATTCTCAGGGACCCACTGTCTCCCTTTACAGGTAAATTTAGTTAACTGAATGGCTGGGATATCTAGAAAAGGGTAGTACCCCTCCCATCACAGCTGGATAATAGGATCTAACACTACACATTTAAATGCTGGCATGTGGCTGTGCAGTGATGGCCTTTCATCATTATTGTGGTCCCCCATCCTGGCACTCTTAAGACACGAACAGGCAGTAGATTAGCCAAATGCAGCTAGAGCCTAGCAATTTGGATATTAGAAGTCACTCTGGTCCTGGTTCCACAATTGCTGAGGCACGGGAAGCAGGGCTAACACTGCTTGGTGTGGCTTGCCTTGGCCTGGCAGCCAGGCTGAGAAGGCATGGATAATAAAAGGCTGCTATGCAACCCACTTTTTCTAGTTATTTATCAGTTTCTAGCTGATGCAAAAGCAGATAAAGGAAAAGGGGCAACTAAAATGATTAGGGGTTTGGAACGGGTCCCATATGAAGAGAGGTTAAAGCAGCTGGGACTTTTCAGTTTAGAAAAGAGGAGACTAAGGGGGGATATGATAGAGGTATATAAAATCGTGAATGGTGTGGAGAGGGTGAATAAAGAAAAGTTATTTATTAGTTCCCATAATAGAAGAACTAGAGGACACCAAATGAAGTTAATGGGTAGCAGGTTTAAAACTAATAAAAGAAAGTTCTTCACACAGCGGTTAGTCAACCTGTGGAACTCCTTGCCAGAGGAGGCTGTGAAGGCTAGGACTATAACGGAGTTTAAAGAGAAGCTAGATAATTTCATGGAGATTAGGTCCATAAAAGGCTATTAGCCAGGGGATAGAAATGGTGTCCCTGGCCTCTGTTTGTCAGAGGATGGAGAAGGATGGCAGGAGACAAATCGCTTGATCATTGTCTTCAGTCCACCCCCTCTGGGGCACCTGGTGCTGGCCACTGTCAGCAGACAGGCTACTGGGCTAGATGGACCTTTGGTCTGATCCAGTACGGCCGGCCGTTCTTATGTTCTTAAAAGGTGCAGTCCTGGGGAAGGGCAGACAAAGACTCACTCACTTATCTGCTCTCAGATGCACCATGGAGCCTGTACATTAGACTGGGAACCAGAAGACAGGGAAATTCTTCCTAGTGCAATAAGTCTCTGTGCTTGTGTCCTCTGTGACAGCACTACGGTGTGGCTGAATTCATTCATGGCAGCTTAGTGCTTTGAAGATTATGCTAACTTTTGCTAGGAGTCCTCCTTCCCACCCACCCCCATGACCAAGGTCTGAGTCCATCAGCAGGCTGCGATCCCAGGGACCTCAAGCCAAGCCAAACTGCAGGGCCAGTATCCTGCTGTGTGGACAGGCAATGAGAGTGGAAGGCTCAGGCAATCCACAAGCCTGTCTCGCTGCCTGCCCCATTCAGGTGCGGCTAAAGGGCAGGGCAGAGAAACAGCAACAGCTTGGCTTGTGCAAGGAGGATTTGGAGACGCTGTGAGGGAAGTCCAAGCCCAGCTGCAGGAAGCCCTGATGGGGAGTAGGTAACATGGGCTGGGGGTGGACAGGACGGAGCGAAGGGGGCAGGGCTCTGGGAGAAAGGAAAACAGCCCCTGCCCCCCAGAAAGCTCCATGCAGCTGGGCAGGAGAGAACTGCTGGGCGCTGCAGCGGAGGGGAGCGGAATTTCTGCTCTTGGGTCGGGGGCGGGGCGGGGGGGTTGCAGCTTGACTCTTTCTTTAAACTGCAGCTCCTGCGCTGGGAGAATTCGCTCCTCTGCGGGGATGAGGACAAGGCTCCGGCCCGGGCTGGATCGATGCTGCGCTGGAGATAGACAAGAGCCCCCATGCTGGATCGCAGCCCTGGCATGGGCCCTGTCCGCCCTCCGCAGCTCCAGGAAAGAGTCCCTCCAGCTTCCCGCTGCTCCCTGAGCCAGCTGGTCCCGGCGTGGCGGAGGCGCGCGGTGCTCGGGAGCCCTGTGTTACACTGCTGCCCTTTGCGCACCCTCAGCCCGCTGGGCTCCCAGCCCGGCTGCTGCCGCTCCCCTCAGTCCTCTGAACTGAGGCTTCCCAGCTCCCGCACCGCCCAGCTGCCAGCCTCATGCATATTCACCAGTAAGTGCTCTACCGCCATGGAGACGGTGACGTCACAATGCCCGGGGACCCAGGTGGCCAATGCAAATAACTTGCCAGCCTGCTCTGTGGTTTCAGTGTCAGCGGAGGGGCACAGGAACACCCAGCGGGGCTGGGCAGAGCCGCAGGGCTATTCCCGAGCTCCACGCGGTATCTGGGGAACCGGGGCTGAATAGCTTTCTGCGGGTTGTGTTCATCTATAGGGAGCTCGCTTTATATCCGTTCACGGGGCTTTTCAAGCGGCTGTGGGCGACTCTTGGCTCCTGGGAGGTGGAGCCAAGACAGGGGGTCTTGAGGCAGCAGCAGAGCTCGGAAATGTAACTGAGCAATCCTGAGTCTCAGGCCCCACTAGACCATCGGCATCTCATGGTGGCTGCACCACTTTCTCAGTGCTACCGTTTAATACTGTGGGTGGGTGAATCCCGGTAAGTGCCCAGTAAATTCATCCCTCAGCCTACAGAGCAACATCTGTGGTGCAGGGGTTGGAAACTAGTGCTCCTGGACGCCACCACCTGAGTAACAGTCACAGGAGAGGGTCAGCCACCTGGCGAAGTAGCTGGCTCAAAAAAGCCCTTTGCTCTAGGAACCCATTCTCTGAGTGCAGGATGGAGAGAGAGAGACACATATTCCCATCCTGCGCTCCAGAACTGTGGACTTTTCTTGCAGGCAGCATCCTAGTGCCATGTCTATGGGATTCAGACTCTATGTCTGGGTTCTGTCTGATGGACTCCTGTGTGACTAGCTTTACTAGGCTGCAGCTTTTTGCAACTCTTCCAGCTAACCCTTCCCAATTAGCTATTCTCTCCCCCTTTTCTTTGGCATGAAGCCCGTGCTTCAGCTGACTCCATTTTTTAAGAGTACTTTCCCCCCAGCCAGCCAAGATGCCTTAGCTGAGAGCAGAGCCTTGTTGTGTTAGGCACTGCACTCACACACACAGAGACAGTCCCTGCCCCAAAGACCTACCAATTTCAATAGACAAGCAGGCTCTGATGGGGATAAACCAAAGCATAGAGGTGTTAAGGTTCAGATCCACAAAATGACATAATTAAGTACTGAAACACTAAGTTTGGCCCTGCCTAACTTTTAGGCACTTTTAGCAAATCATTGGAACAACAGTGGGATCCACAAACCCCAAGTTATAGACACCGGGGTTCCTTAAACAATGTGTGGGAGTAGACAAGCATCTTAAAATGTGAGCCACACAACCAGCATGCTAAACAAGGCAGCCTGGCTGCGTCTAGACTGGCAAGTTTTTGCGCAAAAGCGGCTGCTTTTGCGCAAAAACTTGCCAGCTGTCTACACTGGCCGCTTGAATTTGCGCAAGAACACTGACGATCTAATGTATGATCGTCAGTGTTCTTGCGCAAATACAATGACGCTCCCGTTCGGGCAAAAGCCCTCTTGCGCAAATGTATTTGCGCAAGAGGGCCAGTGTAGACAGCTAAAAAGTGTTTTGCGCAAAAAAGCCCCGATGGCTAAAACGGCGATCGGGGCTTTCTTGCGCAAAACCGCGTCTAGATTGGCACAGCCACTTTTCCAGAAAATGTGCTTTTGCGCAAAAGCGTCCATGCCAATCTAGACGCTCTTTTCCGCAAATGCGTTTAACGGAAAAACTTTTCCATTAAAAGCATTTGTGGAAAATTATGCCAGTCTAGACGTAGCCCCTATGTTAGCCATAGGGAGCTGCTGAAAAGAAGGGTGTGTCCTCAACTCTGTAGGTCTCAGTCTTCTGCCCTTAAATCAAGCCCAGGCTGCAGGGGGGGTGTGCCTGATTTTGTTTGTGAATCAATCACAGCTGGGAACTGCTCTTTTGGCATCAGAAGATTTAGGTACCTTAGTATTTGTTGCAAGAATGAGTGAGCCCCCCGGTTCATAGGTGCTGGCAATAGGGGTGCTGGGGATGCTGCTGCACCTCTGGCTTGAAGTGGGTTCCAGTTTAGTTCAATAGCTCTCAGCGGGCCGCACTGTGCAGTGTTCCAGCCCCCCCCCCCCGCCCCATTCCACACAAAATGGCAGGGGGAGTAGGATGGTCTTTAGACCTTCTGGCTCTGTGATTAGGCTACTCGCATGCAATGTGGGCCACGCACACATGTTCAAATCCCCCCACTACCTGATAAAAATGGATCTCCCCCTCTCTCCAGTGAGTGGGCTGAACTATGGAGGAAATCTCGCTCTTCCTCTGGCCCAATTACTATTTAATGAATCATTTATTTAAAGTGGAACAACATCAACTGTAGAGCTACTGACAGACATGCACCAGACTATTCCATTGCCCAGGGGATAGGGTACTCACCTGAAAAATAGCCAGAAGCAGCAAGTTATAGGGGCCCATGGTGCCTGGGCTCCAGGAATATTCCTGATCGGGGGAGCTGCTCCAGCAAAGTTCAGGGCCAGGTTCTCCCCCTACCTCCCCTGCCACCTCCAGGTAATTTAAAAGGGCCCGGAGGCTCCTGCCACCATCAGCAGCCCAGCAGGAACAAACCCAGATCTCTTGAGGCCTAGTCTAAAGCCTAAGCTGCAAAAAACATCATTCTTCTCTTTAGGCCTTGGCTTATTTATTATTGTTGCTTCAGCATGGCTAAACTAAGCCAGGTTCTGCTAATCATTTCAGTTCTGGCTCCCATGTCAGTTTACTATTGCCCATACAGCATGCTTGCTGGGTAAAGCACAGCAGCATTGGCTTACTGCCTTTTTCTTCCCTGTCCTTGCTGCTATGGCCATGAACATCCTTTTTTGCCACCCTGTCCTTTAACCAGTACAGGGTATAGCCAGATAACATGATGATAAATGCTGTTCAGACAGGTGCCTGGGGCTTTCTTCATTTGGCTAACCCCCATAATTAAGGGCAAAGCCAAACAGACTTGCTAAGATTCTCCATAGTCAATTTCCATTGTTACTGAGAAGCTGCTTTAACTGCTGTTTGAGGACAGTGACGTGGGCGCTGGCTTTACTGATTGATCCCAGCTAGAACGTGGGAAAGAAAAGCTTTTTCAAAAGGTAGTTGAGAGACTTGGTATGATGCCCCTGCAGAGCGGTCTTAGTATGTGAGTAGGAAACAGCTGTGCTGCCTTCAGCTGATTATTGTGGTCTTGGCACATGCCCATTTTTAAGTGGCTTCATCACTGCTGGGCTGTGGCAGAGGAGAGTATACTAATATGCAGTTTCACCATACATAAAGGAAATGGATTGACAGTTCAGGAAGTTGAGCCAGTGGTAGCACTAGAAGCCGGGAAGGGAAATTGCAGAGTCTTGGTACTGCACAGCTTATATTCCTAGCCTCAGAAAGAAGCACTCGTCATCTATGCAAAGCTTAACGATGCTGTTCTCAGTAGAACCCCGTCACACACACAACTAATGCACCCAATCCTGCAAGCTACAGTGCCCAGTTACTTCAGTGGAAGCAGGATTGGAGCCAGTGACTTACAAAAGCTGAGTGCATGCAGCACCACATAGGATGAAATTGAAAATAGCCGTGTCAAATGTCTGGGATGTGACCTCCCCCTGGATTATCAGGTGTGAAAGGTTGGCCCATAGGTGACTGAAAAGATCATGTCTCCCACATTTGCTATGAGGTTTGAGATTTGTGCTGTGATCCTAATGCAACATTAGGCTGTCAAGGTCCCAGCTGAACATGTAACTTTTTTACTATGGATTTCCTGAAATATTGGTAATTGGAGTTCAGTTATTAATACTACTTTCGCTAGTGGTCTGGTCAAAGTATGTCACAAGCATGCACTAATAATATTTAGTGCCTACATAGCAGTTTTCATGAGTAGATTTTTCAAGTGGTTTACATTTTACCCCCATTTAGGGATACTAAGGCAAGAGGCGATAGCTTACTTGACCAAGGTCACCCAACAAACCAATCATGGAGATGTTCTGAAGCCCAGCTCCATACGCTGGCCATGCTTCCTCCCTTGTATGTAGGACTTCAGCCATCAATAAAGTATTTTTAATCCCTACTGTACAAACAGAGAAATTGAGGCACGGAGGTTTCTTTTCATAGAGGAGGAGCATCCAGGGCTCCAAATGGAGTCTATGTGCGCTTCAGCTTCTTAGGTGCAAGTTGAGTGCCTAGAAGTCAAAGCACTCCAAAATTAATGGCTGCTTTGAAATGGTGTCCTGTGTGTGTGTTGACCCTGTAATTTTCAGTAGGATATGATTCAGCTAGATCAGGGTTTCCCAGACTATGGGTCGGGCCCCAGATACGGGTCACCATTACATTTCAAAAGGGTCACCAGGTATCTCCCCAGGAACTATTCACACATTTTTTTTTTTAATTGCCTTGGGTCACCAAGTCTTCCTGAATTGTCAAAATGGGTCCCCAGCTGGAAAAGGTTGGGAACTGCTGAGCTAGATAAACTTATGGGAGGGAACTTGCTGTACAAGAGCTTTCCTGATGCTCACCAGTTCCCAGGGATGCAACCAGGCTTAATACACCAAGGTTGGTAAAGGAAGAGATCCTGCACTGATTGATTAACTAAGAGACTGTAGTTAGCGACCCCAGGTGTTTCACTTTTGGGACAGTGCCATTTTATGTATAATGGGGCATCATCTGAGCATCCATGTGCTAAATTCAGTCATAGAGAGAACAAAGGCAAGAGCTCAACCCCAAGACAGCTGAGTCCATCAGAGAATTAGCCTTTACTATGGAAAGAGGAGAGAGAGCGCAATAGGAGCCAGAGGAAAGAAGGGTTGGAGGAAAGGGAGTGTTTCTATGGGCAAAGGAGAGCAGAGCAAAGGGGAGGTAGTGAGGGGAGACTGAAGAGAGCAGAGATCAGTGGTGGGGCAGCTGGGCAGGTGCGCAGGGTAGTTGGGGAGGGGGGAGAAGGGAGTGGGCGAGGTGACGGGGGATGAGTAGGGGAACAGGTGGGGCAGGCAGCTGAAAGGGAGATGGTGGGCATGGAAAGGGCAAACAGGGTGGAAAAGAAGATGGTGAGAGGGCAATCGGTGTGGCGCGGGGGGGTTAAAGGGAGGTATTATGGGGAGTAGTGGTGGGGAAGCATCACGGGGTGGGAGGAAGGGGAAAGAGGGGAGAGGTGATGGAGCAGATGGAAAGGGGGTGGCGGATAAAGCGAGTGTGGGGGGGGAAGATGGGGTGGCGGGGGCAGACGGGGATGGGGGGGGCCTGCAAGGCGTCTCAGAGTTTGCCCTGCCTCCGGCGTGCGTGCGGGGATTTAGGGCGGGCGGGGGAGCCTGCTCCTCGCTCCCACGGGCCCCCAGAGTGCAGCCGAGGAGGGAGGGAAGCAGGTCTCCTTGGCCCCGAGGGGCTGGACATGAAGCGGAGCCGACCTTGGAGCGGGCAGGTTCCCGCAGGTTCCCCCTCCCACACACACATGGCAGCGGCGGAGGGGACCGGGAGGCGCCGCTTTCCCCGCACTCGCTCTGCGCCGCTGCAGCTGTAGCCCAGTAGCGCCCCCGCCGCCCACCTGTAGGGAAGGAGGAGCGAGCGGTCTGGGCAATCAGCCCCCTGACCGCGGACCCTCCACAGCGCCCTTCTCGTGGCGTGGGGGGCATCGCCTCGCCCCTCCGGGCCGAAGGTCAGCGCAGCGTTCCCTGCCCAACTGGTTCACCCCCAAGCGTGGGGGTGCGGGGAGGCAGCCCGCCATGGGCCGCCGCCCCGCTACGCACACGCCCCTGACTGGGGGCAGACGGCGGACCGTGCCAGTGGAGGTTCTGCCCGTACATGGCTCAAGTCTCTACATCACCCCTGCCCTCCTCCGGGGTGTCCCCCCCCCCCCGGGGAAGGGTGGCTCCTGCTGGACACAGAGTGGGTCAGTGCCCTGCTCCCCAGGATCGGGTCCCCTCCCTGGGTAACCCAGAAGCAGCGGTCTGGCGGGAAGATGTGGACAGAGCCTGCCCGCCCGCCATCCCCGCCCCACGCTTGACACAAAGGGGCTCACACCTTCCCCGCCAGAGTTTGCTTCTTAGAAGATTGTTGGTAGGAGGAGGCGGGGGCTGAATTGTGATTAAATTCTAGGATGGAAAATGATGGGGAAAAGCCAGCCCCCCCCCATAGACAAGTGGGGCGCGAGCTTTCCTGCAGTATCCCGCCCTAGGGGAGCCTGCAGACACGCTCCGTGCCGGGGAGGGGGCAGGTATGGCGCACCTTCCCGTGGGCATGGCGCAGCAGTGCACAGACACCCGTGCGAGGGGCATGCTGTGGGTGTGCGGGGGGGGCGGGACGGGGACAAGGCGACACGCCAGCTAGCTCCCCCTCGATCCGCAAGCGCCCAGAGATACAGCCCCTTGTCATGAGATTAGCTGGGACGTCCCCCGTCTACAGCCACGTAGCCTGCTCCCCCACCCCGCCCTATAGCGATAATTGGGGGCTCCTGCTTCGCCGACCCCCTGTATTTTATACAGGCACAAGCGGCGCCTGCGAGTCGGGGGGGGGATGCGAAATCTAACCACCCCAGGCACAAACTAAGTGCCGCCGCTCAGCCGTTCGGTGGGGGTCCCGTAGAAGGGGAGTCCAGGTCGCGAACACCCCCGCTTCTCAGAACCTCGGCCCCTCCATATCGGGCGGGGACCCCCCTGGAAGCAATCTCGCCTGCTCCGTGCTGCTGCTGCCGACCACGTGAGGGCGTCCAGTGTGTTAGTTACAACAAATTATCCCCAGGCCAGCACAGCCGCCGGGGAACCCCGCCGCCCGCAGAGGGGCCCCAGCCCAAGACCCCCCTCTTTGCTACCCGGCCTATGAGGTGGTGCGGCCGAGTAAGTCCGCCTGGGAGGCCTAGACCCCCCTATTCGGGGCGCCCCCCTCCTCTGTCTCTCCCCAGCATAGGGTGCGCCCTTTAAATCGCCTCTCGGGGACCTTTCTCGGGCCCAGGGAGCCCCGGCTGCAGGGCAGCGAGGTAAGGCACCGTCCGGAGCAGGGTTCTGTGGGGCAGCCTCGACTTTGAGAGGTCGGGCCTGGGAGCTAGAGCCCCTCAAAGGGGCTTCAAGAAGCACAAGTTGGAGCTGGCCCTGGCCCAGGCTGTTGTTGTTCTCAACGTGGTCCGCTCATTGTGCATATAAAGGGCTGCCTCGCAGCCCGCCCAGGCAGGCAGGCGGATTGCATCTCCGAGCAGGAGCGGAGCGAGCAGACCCTGGTGCTGCTTTCCTGATTGACGCCGGCACCAGCCGCCAGTCAGTCCGGGACACCTCCAACCAGCGGGCGCGAGTCCGTGCACCGATTTACTGCCGTATCGATCTCTTTCTTTGCAGTCTGCGCAGTCGAGACCAGCATGTCGGTGGAGCTGGAAGAAGCCGATCTGCCTCTGACTGAGGCGGAGGAAGCGCCCCTAGCCCCGGAGAAGAAGGGTGGCGCCAAAAAGGCGAAGGGTGGGGGATCGTCCTTGTCTCCTTCCAAAAAGAAGAAGAACAACAAGAAAAAGAACCAGCCGGGCAAATACAGTCAGCTGGTGGTAGAGACGATCCGGAAATTGGGCGAGCGCAACGGCTCTTCTCTGGCCAAGATCTACAATGAGGCCAAGAAGGTGGCCTGGTTCGACCAGCAGAACGGGCGGACCTACCTGAAATACTCCATCAAGGCGCTGGTGCAGAACGACACCCTGCTTCAGGTCAAGGGCACCGGCGCCAATGGCTCCTTTAAGCTCAACAGGAAAAAGCTGGAAGGGGGTAGCGATAGCAGCTCTAGCAGCAGCACCCAGAAATCCCACAAGAAGGCTACGGCCTCCACCTCTCGGAGGGCGGAGAAGAAACCGGCTTCCAAGAGCAAGAAACCCGAGAAGAAATCGCACAAGAAAGGAGCCAGCAGTGGAGCCGCCAGGAAAGACAAGGGCAAAGCTAAGAAGGCTACCAAGAAAGCCGCCTCTCCTGGGGGCAAAAAGGTCAAGAAGTCTGCAAAGCCCAAGGCGCTCAAGAGCAGAAAGGCATGAGGGGGGGCAGGGCCCCCCCATCGCCCCACCACGCTGGGGCAGGAGAGAGACCATTTCCCCACCCTTCGCCCCCCCCAGCTCCCTAACCATCCAGGGCTTTGAGCCCCAAGACAGACTGCTCTAAGGACAGACCCAGGTTATCCGCTTTGTATTGCTGCCCCTTCGCTCTGTAGCCGTCGCCGCGGGCAGGGAAACGCGGTTTAGGCTGCGCCAGCCTTGCAATCCACCCCCCTTGTTTGTTTGTTTTATTTGGGCAGCCCACCCGCGAAGGTTTCTGTTCGCCCCAGTCGCAGCCTTGTATTTGTCCCGCTCCCATGCCCAGATGAGCTTGTTTTTCAAAAGCCTTTTCGCTTGCATTGTCCCTGCTCCACTCCCGCCAGGCGACAGTGCCACGTGGGTCCCAGAGGTCCCGGCCCCGCTGCTCTGTAGCGGCTTTTTTTTATTGTTGCCTACTTTAGAATTTTTCGAACAGTGACGACGCCCTCTATTGGTTCTCGCTCTGGCACCATGGAAACGCTCGGGCGCCAGTTCGTTACCGTGGCGGCTGGGTACTTCTTAAAAGGGCAACTCTTCCTTTACCCCACCCCCGTGCGGGGAGCCACAGGGCGGCATGCGGGCAGTGCCGGGGGGGGGGGGGGGGTCTGTGTGCGGGACCAAACGTCGTTAGCCGCAGTCCTCGCTGCGCGGCTGTCGCAGTCTTGCGGGATGACGTTGGATGTGCGCGGCCTGGGGAGGGTGGGGTATTGCCCAGTGCGGCCCCGCAGCGCCTGTACCACGTGGGCAGGATTCAGAGTCAATGGCCTTTTTTGGGGGTTGGTCAATAAATTGTTTAAACCTTTGAACCTTTTTTGTGTGTGCGCGCGCGTGCTCGAGGTGCGGGGTTGCTTAGCTGGGCGGCAGGGTGTGCTGGGGCGTGCGTGGGTGCAGGGACGCAGGCTGGGCAATGTAGCAGTGCTTAGCCCGGGGGTGGGGGTGCTGAGGAATGTACGCGTGTTGGGGGGGCGCGCTGCTTCGCGGGGGAGGAAAGGTGCTCGAGGCATATAGGGGGGCGGGGGTTGTACCGCTGCTTAGCGGGCCGAGAACCGGCGCTGGGGAAGGCACGCGTGTTTGGCGGGGCTTGTACCACTTCGTAGTTGGGGGATGGGTGTGTCCAGTGCAGATGCGCGGCGGTCAGGGAGGGGGACTGCTGCATGGGTGGGAGCAGCTGGCAGCAGCCTCTTGCTCCGTGCCGAGAGAAGGGCTGGTGCCTAACGGAAAAGCAGCATCTGGTGAGGGGTGTCTACGCACTACCCCTTGCGGGGGGGGGGGGGGGGGAGAGAAGAGGAAGGGCCTGAGCATCAAAGCAATGCAGAACTAGGGGGCAATTTTTCCCGAGGGGGCATGTAAGCAGCTTGGGATGCTTGTGGCCACAAGAACCTCTCTTCACCCACACTCCTCTCATTTAAACTTGACAGGGAGGGAAGGAGCAGGGCAGTTGCTTATGCTCATCTAACAGGGCCAGGAAGTAAGCAAGACCAACAACCTGCAGCACAACAGCCCTAGACCTACTTTTGAAATAATAAACCATTAAAAACCCAGCTAAGCTTTGTTCCTGAAGGGGGAGGGGAAAAGAATACACCCTCCCTTAGTCCCTCTAGGTCTCTGATCTACCCCCACATCCCACTTGCATGCTGTAAAGCCTCAGAAGCATGGCTAGGTCTCCAGCAAAGCTGCTGTTGAATATAGGTTCCTGCTAGTACCACAGGCCAGCAGTTCCTTGCTTGCACCACATGCCAACTTGGGGCAGAAAATAGGCTTTAAGAAATTTTTTCTACCTGCCCCAGCAGCTGGCTTTTGACCAGAATGCCCAATCATAAAGGGATTGTAGCAGCCTGTCAGCACTGCTGAAGTGGCAGTACTGCCAGGCAAAGGCAGGCTCCCTGCCTACCCCCACCACATCCACCTTCTCAGCTCCCATTGGCCAGGAACACACAGCCCATGAGAATGGTACCTACCAACACTTCCAGGAGCATGGCCCTGCCAAGCTGGTTTGAATCCCTGCCTGCACTCCAACCCCCCCCCCCCCACCCTTTTCATTCCCTCACCCCTCAACTCCCACCCACAGGCCATCCTTTGCTCAACCCCAGCCCCACCTACCCCTCAGCCCCATCTTAGGCCTCCCTGCCCTTTGTTTCTGGCTCCACCTTGGCATCCCAACCCCATGCTCTTAAACCTGTCACAGTGCTAGTGCATGGAGGGTAACAGATGATGTTTACCAGTAGGGACAGGAGCAGTTTCTCACCTACCACAAGCAGGGGGTTACTTCAGTTCCACAGGGCCAGCTTTAGCCAGGCTGGAGCAGCCCCTGTCCATTTTGCCAGTTCAAGTGGATTTTACATTCCTATCACTTACTTTCACTGGGTAGGGGGGTTGGTGTAACTGAGGGTAGGGGAGAGGAAGCAATGCACAGAAGATGAAAGAGAAGTGGGCAGGTCTCACAAAAGGGGCTGGGGCCCTTGGTTCTGTGGCATTAGAGAACTAGTGAAAGAGGCACCCCTGGTGCTAGTATCCAAGCAGTCCCCCTCCTACCTGCAAATAATCCCCCACAAGTTCTCTCCCCTCCCCCTTATCCATACCAAAAATCTGTGGTAAAGTGCCCAGCAAAGCTGCATTTACCCCCTCCCCATAAAAAACAAAGGATGGTACAGCAGACTGTTTTCACATTCACCTTTAATGAAAGTAGTCAGCTTGGGCTTTACGTGCCTGCTAGGTAATGCAGCAACCAGCCACTTTCAGCTTTTTCAACTAGGCATATTTTTTTTGGTGTGGGCCAGTTAGCGAGTTGTATGCCAGCAGCTTCTAAGCACAGCTTTGTACACCTGGGAATAAGTTAAAACTGGCCTAGATTCATTCCCCTACTGCCTTCCCATAGCAGCTACATAACCCACCCCTGGATCCAAGTCACAGTAAGCATAAGATTATCTATATAAAAGGCTCAGCTAGCAGCCCCTCATAAGGGGAGGGTAATTCCCTTTCCTCATTACCTTAAAAGAGAACTTCACAACTGTAACAGCTAATATGGCTGCACAAGCAGGGACTTGCACTCTGCTGCTTTATACATACACCCACACTGAGCACAGCATTTACTTACATGTTACCCATGTGGAATTGCCTGCAGCTTGATTTCACTAGCTCTATAGAGTCTTGCCCTCACAGGCTATGTTTTATGACACTCTGCAACTACCCATGCATTTTACTCAACCCCTCTCTGAAATGGTTCAGCATGACAAATTCATTCCCCATAAATCAGGGATATCCATGCAGAGTTTTAGTTAGAGCCCAGGAATAAATACAGAATTGTTTCTATGCAATTTTTTTTGCTAAGGTACAGGCCGCTTGACACTTAGTCTACAGCTGCCCATTTTAAGAAACCTTACTGGTGTTGGCTGTAAAATTTAAGTTTTCAGAGAAATCAAATTGCTTCAACCTCACCGTTCAGGAGCAGAGTCAAACAGCAAGCTTTAAGCCTCTCCCTTCTTATACTACAAGAATCCATTCCCAGGAAGACCTGCCCTCACCTCTTGTCATAGCACTGCCTTTTATCTACTTTGGTTTTTAAATCATGGCGCCTGTATTTTTTCCAGCCCTTTTATCCCAGATCATTTGAACAGCAGTCCAGAAGGGCTATAACAAAATGGAAAAAAAAAATAAGATGGGAGATGTCTAGGAAGTAGGCAAGAGGAGTGCAGAACACCCACCTCTCAAGTCTTATGTCCAACACTCATAAGTTTGGCATTATAGGACCTCTGCCACATCAAGACTATACTGCAACAAGCAATCACTTTGCGTTCTGTAGGACAGCCAGCCATGGACTATTACAACAGAATGCTACTTTAGATACAAAGTAGGCTCTAGTCAGGACAGACTCTGGTCTAGGAAAAGAGTGAGAAAGCAAAAATGAAGTGGTCCAAAAGTGATTAGCAGAAGCAAAAAATCTCTTACAGCAATTCAAATGGGTATCAATGGTCTCCTGTAAATAAATCTCACCTTGCTATAAGCTCCAGGCAAAAGGTGACCAGTAATCATTAGGCAAAGGGTGGGCAGGAGAGAGAGTGTCAGCTGTCAACTTAAGTCTGAGAGTGTAACAAGTTTTCAGGATTTTAAAGTCCTGAAAGGATCGGTTTTAGGAAGGACAGAAATCTTCAGAGGCCAGCTCCTGTAGCCAGATGTTTCTGGAAATCAGTAGGGAGAATCAAATGAGTTTGCCAAGTGATAGAGGCAGAAATTTTTCGTTAGAAATTCAGCTCAATAGTTTACCTAAAAATCCCTTGAAAGTCACCTGTTCATTTCTTTTCATCAACATTTGGAGAAGGCATATGCTAAAAGATTTAACAATCCTATTCCTGGTGACATAGGTTGGGAGCTTGCAATATCCATCCAAGATTCTCCCCCCCCCCCCCAAAGCCAGGGGACCCAGGTGAGATTCCTGATATTGAGGGCTCGCTTAACAGAGGGAAGTTGTACCAGTTTAACTTTCAACATTTAACCACTGTAGGTAAGCCAGTGTAAGCCTCTGCATAATCGTGGAGTTTGATTTGAGAGCAAGATGGATAAAATCAATTAAAAAAGCCTCTTTTTTTTAAACCCAATTTAAAATAAAAAAAAAATCACATCATGCTATACCTATAGTCTCAAAAATGAATGTGTGGCTCTAGTCTGTCCAGTCTAATAGCCCAGGTGTTGCTTCTTTAAAGTACTGGGCCTTCAGTTTCTCAGCAGACTAACATGAGACACAGGCTGTATAAGACTGTTGTTCTGTGTTTATGGTAGAGGACTTGGGCCAAGCACAGCAGAGTTAGTTAAGGCATTGTCAAACAGAGACAGGACAGACTGTACAGAAAGGAAAAAAGGGAAGACTATTACACACACACACACACACACACACCCCCCCCCCCCATACTCTGACAGTTTTTCCAAGGCAAAACTGTCAAGGCCTCTGGGTGTAAAAGAAACCCTGTCTGAGAATATTTTGAAGAAATGTGTTCCCTGAGTAAAAAGGGGAAAAGGTGTCAAGTGTAAGCAGTGCAAGAAGATACAGGGCCTAGCTGCGAGAATGAACGATCTTAAGGAAAGCTGCTTATGGGAAGAAAAGAATGGGTATATGTCTGAAGAATAATATGGATCAACTTTGCAATGCATTTGTCAAGATTGTGCCTTTTAATATCAGAGTGATTTAACAAATACATTTCAAAGCTGTTTGCTATGTTGGGTGTTGCTAGAAAAAAGTTTAGCTTAACTAATTAAGCAAACCATCAGAATTAGGTAACTAGGTTTAGAATCCATCACCCAAGTATTCAGTACAGAAACCAGAGAAATCTAGAGTTGCCACTGAATGTCACTCATTTTATACATACCCCTTATTTTGAAACAGTGTTATTCACTAATGGTGATGCAATAAATCTACTTCCTATTTTACTTCAGCATAACTCAGCTTTCCCAAAGGAGCCCCCATTCTATACTTGTTTTCAATGGGGCATCCTCTAAAATTAAAGTGCACTCTAAGCTTTTTTGGTAGCTTGGAATCAGATCTGCATCAAAAGTGACAGTGGGAGCACAGAAGATGAGCACTAGTTGTAGATGTTTTGAGGACACTGTACATTTAGTGTTCTGAGGACTTCTGTTAGCATTAATAAACTCTTTAACATTAAGGGCAGCCATCAGCTGGCAACACGGAGACTGCTGCAATTGCAAGTGTGAAACATTTAATAGTTAGTATAATAAAATGTAAGTGCTATTGTGTGTGAGAGACTTGATCCTTACCATTCCTAATGTACTACTGCTGCATCTGTACATTGACAGAGGTAATGAGTATTATGCACCATCTTCTAAATTAATAGTAATCAAGTTATCAAAAAATTACACAAAGTAATTAGATGTAAAATGCTGTAAGTTAACATGTTTTAGTCATCAGATTTGCACCACTGAAGAAATATGAAGCAGCAGTGGGCAACTTGATTTAAATCAATTTAAATTAGTCCATCCTGTTTGAGTGTGGCTTCTTGCATTTAAACTTAATTCTGTTCATCAGACTTGCTAGAATTAAAAAAAAAAAAAAAAAAAAAAAAGAGAACACTTACAGGAAAATAAGCATGTTCGCACTGGTTTAAATTCACATATTAAGTTATGCTGCTGTAGCCTCCCCATGTACACAAAGGGGAAAAACCCACACACCAAAAATCAGTAACTTAAAAAAATCTCACTCCTGCTCCCCCCCCCCCCCCCCCCAATCTGTCAGGCCTTTCCTGTATATTATTGTATAGGAGCAAAGTGCCAACACAAGTCCAGTTTAAAAACAAATATAAAATCATAGTGATTCATTTTTAAGTGATCTTAGTCATCACTTCTGCCAGAAGACTCTAGCTATAAAAGGCAAGTGCAGCAAAAAGAGGACTAGATGGCTTCACGAATAGGCATTCACATCTCATCTCTAGATCATTGCTTTAGATATAGCCCAGGTTAATAGTAGCAGAAGAGTTCTGATAAGACTGATGAGCCTTTAAAATAAGCTCTGAGAGTGTGTTAGTACTTTCAGTCCAGCTAATTTTTGTATTCCTGTCAAGCCCCACAGCACTAGGCAATGTGCAGACACTAAGCATCTAAAATCCCCAATTAATTAATTAACTGGTTAAACATTAACTTTAACTAGTTAATTGATTAAATGGGGGATTGGAGCAGCCCCCTCCACCTACCATGGTTGGGTGGGAGCTGCTCTGGCCAGGCTGGAGCACTCCCCTGACCAGCAGCAGACTGGAGCAACCCCCTGCCTGTGGCCTCTGCTCCAGCCACCACCTAACTATTCACATCCCTAATACGCACACACCCCTACCTTGCTTAAAGAGCTCATCTAAATAGACTTGACAGACTGTGCAACCAACAGAAAAGCAGCATATGCTGCCTTCCCAGTTTCTCCTTCACTTAAAACATTAAAGCGACTGGGACTTTTCAGTTTGGAAAAGAGGAGACTGAGGGGGGATATGACAGAGGTATATAAAATCATGAGTGGAGAGGGCGAATAAAGAAAGTTATTTATTAGTTCCCATAATAGAAGAACTAGAGGACACCAAATGAAGTTAATGGGTAGCAGGTTTAAAACTAATAACAGAAAGTTCTTCACACAGCATGTAGTCAACCTGTGGAACTCCTTGCCAGAGGAGGCTGTGAAGGCTAGGACTATAACAGAGTTTAAAGAGAAGCTACATAATTTCATGGAGGTTAGGTCCATAAAAGGCTATTAGCCAGGGGATAGAAATGGTGTCCCTGGCCTCTGTCAGAGGCTGGAGAAGGATGGCAGGAGACAAATTGCTTGATCATTGTCTTCGGTCCACCCTCTCTGGGGCACCTGGTGCTGGCCACTGTCAGCAGACAGGCTACTGGGCTAGATGGACCTTTGGTCTGACCCAGTACGGCTGTTCTTATGTTCTAACATCCCAGCCAATCTCTCTAGTATCATAATGAATAAGGGCCCTTAACTATATAGAAACCAATGGCTTCATACACACTTACCCTTTACACAAGGGTTAGGTAAAGCCTTAAGAGCTTACCTCACAAGAGCAAGCCCCACAATTGCAGTGTTGCTGTTGTCTTGGGAGATTGCACTCCCTCTCACCAGTAGCCATGGTTTCTGCAGACAAGAACAAGCCTGTTACCGCACAGGGTAGACACTATTCCTTCAGTTGCACATGGCAACCCAAGTCATGGGCCAGGACTCCACTGTGCTAGGCCCTGTACCAACAGAACAAAGTATGGTATAAAGACAAAGGTGACAGGTGAGCACAACACCACAAGATGGCACCATCACTGGCCATGTTGTAAACAATCTGTGGGCAGACCACACTGCTAGAATCACAGCACAGAGGCCAACTCAGTGTAGCTACGCTTAACGCCACAATTTATGCTTTTTGTGGTACAACTATACAGAAGGGGGATAAATTCTATTCTGTGAGTCCTTGCCTCTCAGCCATCAGTTAAGCTCTAGTTACAAAATCTGTAATTGATATGCAGAAGAGCACAGCTTGATTTTCAAGTTCCAGGTGACAGCTGCAGTGGTGGTGGGTATAAACTGTGCAGTTACATAGAAGATTTAAGACATGGGAGATTTGCTAGTTTAACTCAGTAAACTCAAGTTTGTTCTTCTAATGCAGATTTAACTTTATGGCATCACAGTAACCTGAGCAGATTAAATACGCCACTTTCAGGAGCAGTAGTTTCCTTAACCACTAGGATCCAAATCCTCAAAAGGTGTTCAGGCAGCCAAATCCCACTGAAATCAAAGCATGTAAATATCTTGAGGCTCTCAATCAGGCAGCCAAATGACCACCAATTTGACTATGATCAAATACTAACAGTCTTTAAAGTAGATTTGGAATAAAGATTTTAATCCAAAATTACATAGTATTATTTGAATAGTGAGGACTGCGATGGAGTTTAAATACACACAAGTCTACCTACACTAAAGCCAAAACCTAGTTAATTAAAAAAAGTCACCAGCTCTTAACTAGAAGTGTTAAGAACACAGCTTGCCTTCCATTGGATACTAGGCACAAGAGAAACCAAGACTCTTTCCTAAACTGAAGCCTTGAAATGTGTGTTTCAAGAAGGGAGGGAGGAGAAGCAGCAGGAACTTCTGATGCTTATCTAGAATTTGAGACCCAAGACCCTGTAGTTTTCATTACTGGCCACTTCCTTCATTGCCTGGTTTCCAACCCCTGTTCCTCCAATTGTTGGTTACACACATTTGCAGCATTCTCTTGAAAGCTCTTTAAAATGTGTTTGTATGAGCCCAGAGCTATGGGGTACAAATCCTGACTAGTGCTAGTGAATACAAATAAATAGCTTGTAAAATAACATATCAAATAGTTTCAAAAGCAGCCAGCATTTCTCCCCTCTTCTCTCCCCCTGCCCCCCACCCAAACATGCCTGCATCCTCTCCAGGAGTGTTGGAACAATTTGTAGCGAGCCATTGAACCAAACTGAACACTGATGGAAACCATTGCAAGACAGACTGTTTGGCACTAATGGTCTTTCCCCTTCTTTCATTCCTCCCCCCCTCCCCTGCAACCCTTGGAACAGAATGTCATGATTACAAGTCTGACTTTGCAGAATGACACCCTAGACTTCTCCTGGCATACATATTGTGAGCACTCCACATATGTACAAGGGGAAGAGGGACTATAAAGAAACTCAAGTCTGCACAGGAACTGAATTTTTTGGGGGGGAGGGGGGGAAGGGGGTAAGAGTCTTAGGCTTCTTTTTAACCAGCCAAGTTCCAATCCAAATTTGCTTTTTTTAAAAATCACCTTGCAGGTCACACCTGCAGAGGGAGAGTCAAGTTTTTGAATTTGCTTCACTGGTTACGTCAAATGAACCTACAGTATCTTGCCAGCAGCAGGGATTAAAATCTGGAGAATGACTGTGTGAACCAAGCTAACAGACAGGTGTGGGGAGGGGGAGGAAAAAAGTCCGTCTGGGGTGAAAAAGTAATGTCCATGCCAACTGACAGGGATAACTGTCTTCCTGGAAGAAATGCATGGGAGATTACTGGACTAAATCAATCTTTTACAACAATAACTTTGTATCAGCCCGTTTCTTCAGACAGGACAATTCCAGTGCAGGCAAAAAATGAGGTGATGGTGATAACAAACAGCAAATTTGACATGCATTCAATACGGAACCAGTTTAATCAGATTTTTGGATTTGCATTGTTCTTTCAGTATGACAAGTTCTGCATTTTCTAAGAATTACAAAGCAATCTCCTTTGAGTTGTACAGAATGCTGGTCCTAAAGGAACAAAAAACACAGGACACTAAGATACAGAGACATTTTAGAATCTCCATTTTCTAAACAGTGGTTTGTACGTAAAGAAAAGATACCTAATTCCCTCCCCACCCACCCCCAGCAATTGCCAGTTTACAGAAGGAAAAAAAAAAAAATCCAGTTGATCCAGTGCAACAGCAGTAAGATATAGCTGCCCAGAAACAAGAGGTTTCCCCCTAAGCCTGCACTGAGGGGTAGAGCCACAGAACTGCTCAGACAGACAGCCAGTGCCATATCAAGTTTACTTCTCCATTATCACTACTCTAGTAACAGACCTTTTCCACATTTCTACAATGGAGTGAAAACCCCTTCATAAAACCACTTACAGGCATCCAAATTCATCTATGCTACATTATATAGTTGAGTCAGAGCCAGAGCAAGTTAATTCATCTACAAAATTAAGAACTGATCTGATAGGTGGAACACATGCTACTTACAGCACAGACAATTGTCCATTGCACTTTAAGATTATGAAGTTTTACTGTCCAACAGCCTAGACAATGCTGCATGCACATGATTCTATCAACCTGCCACATAAACAAGCTGCCCTCACAATAGGGAACAAGGTTGCTCTTTATATCAATTTCTATAAGAACACAGCTACTATGTGTCACGGACTGCTAGGCTGACTTTCATGCTCATACATTATCCAAATAGCCATTTAATAAACCACCACATTAACTATATATTTGCATTATATAAGTTATAGGTTTTTAAAAAACATTATTCCATTAAGGAGGATTACAGTTAACAGATGTATAATTAGCACTTTATTTTAAGAACCAGAAGTAGTGATGAACGAAAACACTGCATGTCATTATAAAGTGCAATTAGGATACAAGTGCTAAGTCTCAGTAAAAAATAAGAGGTTCTGCAACAAAGCTATTACTGTAATCTGACCAGGAAAAAAAGGGGGGGCAGGAGGGAAAACAATGGCATCTTCCTGTCAGTGGTAAACTCATGCCCTTGAAATGCTCTTTTAGAATATTTTCAAGTACACCCTTTGCCCAAAACTATATAGGACCCACACTAGTGAGAAATTATTAAACTCTACTAGCTCACTGAGCACATGAGCGCAGCCAAACTGCAACAACATCATGATTTTGCAAGAAGGGATTCAAAAAGGTAACAGGAAAACCAAGTTAGGCTTTTACAGTTGGCGACATCTTAGCTTATACCACTGGACAAAACAAAACTTTGCAATGGAATTATGTTTCTCCTCAGAAACAGATACTTTTTTCACATTTGGAAAGTCTCCTGACCTGCCCATCCACCGTGCATTTAGGAAGTCTACTTGTGGTCACATTTATGGGGATGTGCAACAAACAGCAGGCAAGATTATCACTCCTGAACTTCCCTACTTCTTGCATGGAGCAAGGTGAGAAATTAAGGTAGATCATTCGTGCAAAAAGTTAAGCAATGGGAAAAGCCACCTTCCATGATTCTCCCATACCCCTCCCCCTCCAAACATCCAGGTACAATACAAAGGAAATGCATTGGGATCTTCAGTTACATCCACAAACACAACATAAATAAAAGGAGTATTGACTGAGCCCAGTCTCTTCCTGCTCCAAGCAGGAGCTTTTGCTGCACAGAACGTTTGCTCTTGCAGCTAGTTACACCTTCCAGGAGGGCAGGGGAAAACAAAAAACAAAACAAAACAAAAAAAGACCACGAACAAACCAATTCTTTCTTCTCCAGAGTGCTTCTTTCAGGGAAATGTGAGCAGGTCCAGAAGAAACAAGCTACCCAACCCACAGATGCTCTGAGAACAGAGCTGTTGACCAGCAACCCAGGAAGGATAGCTTTGCAGTCAGACAGGCCAGAAAGCAACCTAGGAGCGCCAGGCATGGTGCTAGCACCGAGGAAAGGGCTTTTTGTACGTCCCATTCAAATTGCTTGCTTCCTTCCTTCCTTTCCCAGCACCCCAGGGCAGGCATAGAAGGGAAAGAATTACAGGCTCATCTCATGGTGCAGTGAGCCCCACAAGCCTCCTGCTGCAGGACTGCAAAGCTAGCACATGGGGGGCCGGAGGGCAAGATCCCACGGGGGGGGAGGGGGGGGGGAGGCGGCAGAACACGGGCGCCAGGTAGGAGAGCGGGCAGGGCGAGAGAATACTAGGGGCATGCCAGTGTCGCCTGCAGCTCATTGATTGGCTTCCTGGGAAGGTGGGTGAGCCGGGGGCTCATTTCTTGGAGCTCTGGGTCTTCTTGGGCAGCAGCACGGCCTGGATGTTGGGCAAGACGCCGCCCTGAGCGATGGTCACCCCGCCCAGCAGCTTGTTGAGCTCCTCGTCGTTGCGGATGGCGAGCTGCAGGTGCCGGGGGATGATCCGCGTCTTCTTGTTGTCGCGGGCGGCGTTGCCGGCCAACTCCAGGATCTCCGCCGAGAGGTACTCAAGCACGGCGGCCAGGTAGACAGGGGCCCCGGCCCCAACCCGCTCCGCGTAGTTGCCCTTCCTCAGCAGCCGGTGCACGCGGCCCACCGGGAACTGCAGGCCGGCCCGGGAGGAGCGCGACTTGGCTTTGGCTCGCGCTTTGCCGCCGGATTTCCCTCGGCCGGACATGGCGGGGAGAAAGGGCCGATCCCGGCAGCTGCCGCCCGGGAGGAGAGGCGCCGAGCCGGTCCCAGGGCCTGCGGGACAAACAGCGTTATCACGCGCAGCCCGCGCCGCCCGCTCCTAGGAGCCGCCCGCCAGGGCCTCAGCGCGCCCGGCCCCTGGGCTGCCGCGCCCCGCCCGGCGGGTTACGCGCCCCCGCCCGCAGCGTCCATTAAAGCAGACCCCACCAGCACGGAAACCCAGTACACAGCCGTGGCCCTCACCGCCGCACTGAGCCCGATCCGCCCCGCCAGACGCCCGCAGCTGCAATGACAATAATACGCTCTGCCGCTAGCGGAGATAAATCCAAGCCCAGGCCGCCGGCCGCTTCCCATTGGCGGGCGTGAGAGCCTGGCCAGGCTCCCATTGGCGGGTATTCCGATCCCTGATTTGCATAGGGCTCGCTACGCCCTGCCGCGGATTCGGATGGAGAGGCAGCTGAGACGCTGGCTGGACCGCCTGCAAAGGGAGCTGCTGGTGAAGCATATTAATGTGCATCACCACTGGTTGTAGGAGACGAGATCTTTGGCTGCCTTACAATGCGAAGTGATGCACTAGCGAAAGAATATTTCTTCCCTTGCTTCGGATATAGCTCATTAAGCAGTCACGCTAGGCTTCTTTGCCCCTTGATCTGCTCCGTATCAAGCTCGGGGAAAACCCTCTCTGCTTGAGTTCACCTTCCAGTCCTGCTCTAAACACCGCTTCTTTGCACTGGGCTTCACGCTGCTCCAGCAGTTCGGTGGCTCACTGCGGTGCCTACCTCTTTTTATGTACAATATTTCTCTTTTTTGCCCACGGATGGGCCAATCACTTTGGTATTGGATGGTGGGAATTGGGGTGTCACAGGCAAGAATTTGTTTCCCTCTATTGTTATGACAAAGATAGGCAGGTAGATTTTGCGGCAGGGTAAATGACTGCTGATTTGCAGGACAGGGCAGCCTACTTGTGTAAGCCAGGAACTAAGAAGGATGAAGCCTCAAATTCTAATTGCAAATCTAATACGGCCTCGCTGTAGCCCTTAGCCTTTACCTTTCTGAGCATCAGGTTCCACACACCTTTAACTTTTCCCAGGGCTGTTATGAAAGGTAATAATGGACATAGGACACATATACATGTGGAGCACTTAAACTTGAATGAAATGTTTATAAAACATTTGGAAGAGCCGAATCTGTGTCAAATGCTCTAGGAATAAACAACATATGCAAACCTGGCTGTATGAGCCAGAGCAGGGGTGGGCAATAATTTTTGAGCCAGGGGCCACTTCAAAGCCCCTGCAGGCTGCCCCAGAAGGGGTGGAGCCTCAGATGGAAGGGACGGGGCATTGGATGGAAGGGGACGAGCCTTTAAATAGCAGGAGTTGAAAGGGCTCTCATGCCTCCCAGGCATCACGTTAGCAGGAGACAGGAGCTGTGAGCCCTTTCACTTTGCTCTTTAAAGAGCTTGTTTCTTCTGGCTAGCTGGTAGCATGTTGCCTGGGAGCTGGGGACACAGGAGCCCTTTCAACAGCTTCTATTTAAAGGGTTCACACCTTCCCTGGGGCTGTTGAAAGGGCTAGCTGGGCTCCGGTTGGTTCCCAGGCAATGTGCTAGGGGACAGGGCATGGAACAGCCGCACGGGCCAGATCAAAGCCATAGGCAGGCCGGATAAGGCCTGTTGAGGGGCTTTTGCCCACCCCGAGCTAGAGTCTACCCCTCCTATTCAACTATGCTATTTTCACTATGCTGGTGAATTTTGAGTTGTTCCAGATTCCAGGCTTATCTTCATGAAAGTGGGTTGAAGCCAACCCAGTGGAAGGGGAAGCATCTGGACAGACTCGTTTATTGAAATAAAAAGGGGAATGCTTTATATTACCAGTTGTAACAATTGTAAGTACCACCACTAGTACCTGTCCTGCTGGTGCTGGAGGGATGAAGAGCTTCTGTCTGCAAAGCAGCAGGCCTCTGAAATTGAGGTTTTTTGAAAGGTGTCTCAACAGAATGACAATGTACACTCCACATAAAAGAGCAGCCAGTAGATCAGTCTCCCTACTTTTTGAAAGCTGTGACTAGACTGTGGGGTAGGCCACAGAGGAGGAGCAAGCAGCCTCTCACCTTCTCAAACATTCCTCACACACACATTTACTGGCATTGCTCAGGTCCTTAGGAAGGGCTCAGGGCAGGGAGGGTGCAAGAGTCATAATGGAAAGAGGGTGAGGGGGGATCTGGGCAGGGGACTGTGTGTGTGTGTGTGTGGGTGGGTGTGCGCGCGCACTAACCCCCCACCCAAGATTACCAGGGCTGCATGGGCAGTGTGTGAAGGGAGAGCTAGGGGAGGCAAATAACCATGTAACTGCTGCAAATGTATGACACCAAGCATGGTCATTTAAAAAAATAAGTAACAGTGTCTGAATGGAGATACATTTGATTTGAAAATAGACAAGGTTATTTAAAGATGACACAGTATATTGGCAGACTTACCTGGCATTTCCTGGGTCCAGCCTGGGCGGAGGCTGCCTGCCAGCACTCCCCAGGCCAGTCCAGGACCAAAGTGGGGGGGAGAAGGGAAGGGCACTGGCCAGCCCAGGGTTTGGGATTGGGAAAGGGTGCTGGCCCGGGGTCAGGGCCCAGATGATTTGACAGATGGGAAAATTGAGGTAGAGAGATTATGACTCGCTCAAGGCAACAAAGGAGTATTAGGAGGATTAGAACTCAAGAATTCCTGATTGTCCAGGCCTATCTTCACCTCATTCCTCCCTCCATTAGTAGCAACAGTGAATTTTAAAACAATTATTAAATGCATGCTTGTGACTTTTTGTGTAGCCTGTTCTATAATGGTTGCTGTCTACAGCCAATGTTCTGAACAGGGGCAGCAAAGTCATTCTGTCTAGAGAAGAAATTACTTAGGAGGGAAGAACTCTACTTCTCACTTTCTGTGGGTTGCTTGCTGAAGCCCAGAAATGGCTTTGAATTTCAGGCAACAATTCCAAGAACCACAAATCAAGCCCTTTGATTTTGTGAGTCTGGAATGGGACTGAATGTAGGTAAATAAATTATTTTGTCTTGAGAGACAAATGATGGCAGGAAAATAGACTGCAAAACTGCTTTTGGCTAGTTTATATTAAGCATGGACAAGGGGAAACCCTAAATCCATCAATCTACCAATCATCCATAGCTCCTCAAAGAAGCAGAAATAGGGCTCGATGGTGCATTTTCCCAATGACTGTAACAGGTTACTATAAGATTTTGATACATCTTGGATCCAGTGTGATACTTTGAATGGAACTCATTTTCTTTTGGTATGGATTTGGTTCTCCTCTATTTAATGATATTTCACCACTACTGGATGCTCCAAGGGCTACTGCTCAACTGTCCTCCCCCAATATTCTCCCTAACACCTACAAAGCATCTGTGAAGTAGGTATGTGAATGGTTACCGGGTGATGCTTACCAGTTATGGTTAACAGGTGGGCAGAAGCAGCTCCTGCCCACAGTAGGAAGGGGCCAATTCAGCCTGTCTGCAGGCCCCCATCCCCGTTTACTCAGATAACCTGTTAACTGAGATTTTACTGTGAAGCTCCCGTAGAACAAAGCCGTTCTGAGTGGTGTCATCAATCTGCCATCTAAGAATATTTTATTTTGCAAATAAACTCTTTCCTGCAAATAAAGTCTTACAGCTCACTATACTCTATGAAGTCTCTCTTTTACCAAGGGCAAGGAAGACAAACTACTCACATTACTTGTGGACTAGATGATTATGGATTGATGACAGGTAGAGTGAGACAGACAAACACAGAAACACATCACAACAAGCCAACTGATCACTTTATTTTCTACAAACTGTTTCAAACACAAGTAAGCAATGCTCTCCAGAGAGCTCCCACATGCTGCTAAGATCTAACAGTTGACTGACACTGCTTGTTCAAGTCCCAGACCAAAGACAAAAAATCACTTTAGTACTTTAAAAGTACTTTAGTGACACTCCAGTGATCTACCTACTCAAAAGAGTGATTGTTCTCTCTCTGGATCAAGGATTCAGAAAATACTCTCTAAATCTTAAAATCCTATTAACACAAATATTGCACAAACATTATGGCCAAGACAAGTTTTCCCACTCCACTCCCCACCAAAAATAAAGCTAGCAATTATGGCTGCCACAAAGAACAGATTAAATCCAGTAATTCCCAGGGACTTGCTTTCTAAGGTCATGCCAACACATTAAAGCTTGTTTTTCAGTGATACTGAGTACCTACAGCTCTATTGACTTCATTTGGCGCTGTGGGAGCTCGGCACTTCTAAACATCAGGACTTTTTTCTCTTTAAATTTACCAGTGTTGCTACTGTCAATGTGAGGTCTTGAATAGACAATATGCTGCCATTTTTACCATTATGTCATCTAATCCTGCTCAAAGCAATGTTAGACAACTGGTTAAAATACTGGTTCATGTCTACATTATAACTTCTGTTGCTACTACCAGCAGTAGCAATAGTGGAAAATTTCAGGGGATAATTCTAGTAACTTCTACAATATTGCAATACTACTGGGAAAGGGTTTTCAAAGCAGCCCTTGACAATAGTACACAGACTTCATAAAGGCAGGTCAGGCTATCAGAAATGTGAAACAATGAGCATGGAAAAGGATTTAAAGGTAAGGACAGTTTTTACTTTCACCAGCAAAACTGACTTAACAAGGCATTTCTCTCTCTGACACACCAACCCTATACAACCCCATTGCCACAGTAGAACACTTCCTCAGTTTTCAAAGGCACCTGGTTCCCATGGCACTTGTTTCCAGAATCTTGAACATCCTCCTTTCCACATATATCAGGATCTCACTGTTCTGAAACTCTTATGCAGAGGCCCATAAATGTTTGCCATGCTGACACAAAGCAAGGCAGTGTTAGCCCTTAAGAAATGGAGCTACCTCCCTGATTTAAATATTAGTTTAACATAGATTCTTTAGTTCATTTTTTGGCTGCATAAGTTCTCAAGCATCAAAACATCAAAAGTGTCCAAAATATAGACATTATCTAGGAGAATTAACACACAGGAGAGCCATCTGAATAACACTTCACGAAAGAATTCCACTCAGTTCTTCTGTTCGTCACTCAATGGGAAGAACATGGATTGGGTTTAAATGCCTTTCTCCTAAGTATGTGATCCATAGGTGTTCCTAAGGCAGGTCAGTGTCAACCATGGGGCATCAGTGAAAACACTGGTGGGGAGGTGAGCATTGCATATTAAATCAATTTCCCAGTTAGCAGAAGACAAGAAAGTTTTAAAAACCAAGCATTGCTCTCCTAAATCAGTAAGCCATCAGCACAAGGACATCAAGCTACAAAATCACATCAGTGCTAGAAATCAAATTTAAATGCTCAATGCAACAAGGTCAGAGATGTCTTGGTACTGGTCTGCAGGATCTAACAGGCTAACACACTGCGTTCTATTCAGAACTCAAAGTCAGTTCACTGAGTTTTGGGCTTCTTTGCATAATGATCGTCCTCTTCCTTCTTCAGCCACTGTTGCATTAAGCTTGCACTGCTTCTCTTGGGTGTAGCAGTAATCTGGATGAACTGACTGGACCATCTAGGCAAATCATCTTCCTCTTTCTTGGGAGACTTGTTTTTTAACCAGTTCAACATCATTTTGCTGCTAGTACTGGCTTTGGTCTCCTGGAAGGACAAATTATATTAAAAGAAAAATAAGCAGCACAGAAATAGCTGGTCATATATGCAAGGCAAATTAGAAAATGACCATATGGGTACTAATTCAACGAGCTGGTCCAGTTTCAGAATGGGGAAGGTGCAGCAGCATCATTCCCTACACTACAGTAACACAGCCTTGCATAAGGTTCTAATGCAAGTCCCAGTCAGATTAATCTAAATGCCATTCAGGTCAGAATATACCTTATTAAGCAGAGTGATCCTGACACTTTGCAATATGTTTTATTTCTGGAAGAGCAGGAAAAGGAATGGGAATCTTTAACGGGCCTTCAAACATTAAACACTACAACGACCCTCTCTCCAGCTGGGGGTAGATGACCATCTGCAGCTCCTTTTGGAGTCCCTCAGAGCCATCCTGAATCAGTTAGAAGGGGCAGATCAAGAATCTCAAAAAGGCATGAACTACTGCCAGGGTATGTCTACACTAGCCCCCTGGTTCAAACTAGGGAGGCTAATGAGGGCGACCGAAATTGCAAATGAAGCGCGGGATTTAAATATCCCATGCTTCATTAGCATGTTCCCGGGCAGTCACCATTTTGGAAATTGACTAGCCCGGAGTAACTGCCCATGTCTACACGCGGCAGTGAAATGGGAGTTCAAAGTAACCCCTTAACTCGAATTAGCTGTTACTCCTCCTGGAATGAGGTTTACCAGCTAATTCGAGTTAAGGGGTTACTTCGAACTCCCGTTTCACTGCCGTGTGTAGACACAGGCAGTTACTCCGGGCTAGTCAATTTCCAAAATGGGACGACCCGGGAACATGCTAATGAAGCGCAATATTTAAATCCCGCGCTTCATTTGCAATTTCGGTCACCCTCATTAGCCTCCCTAGTTCGAACTAGGGGGCTAGTGTAGACATACCCTCAGTCCCTAATTAAGAGCTAAGCAAAACATGCAGTTTGTTCAGGGTCAGCAAGTAATTCAGCAGTTAGGGGAGGCTATCCCCACCCATCATCCTGGTCTCTCCCGTACCCTTCCACTCGAGGTTCCAGCCCTCTCCCTCTCCCCTTCTGCTCCCTATCAGAGCCCAGAGAACCACCAGCTGCTGCTCCCTCCCCACTCCATGCCAGCACTCCCATGTCCAACCACCCCTTCCAACTTCAGTCATGGAGCACTAGGCACACAGTGTGGCTGCAGCTCCTCTAATCCCAGCCCCAGAGTGCGAGCCGGGCAGCTCCATCACAGTGCCCATAACCTCAGCCCCAGAGCATTAAGCAGACAGTTCAGCCACATTGCCCCCAATCCCAAAAATGGAACGCAGAGCAGGTGGCAGCACCCCCTGACTCTAGCCTCAGAGTGTGAGATGCGCAGCATGGCTGTAGCACCTCCCAAACCCAGCCCAGGAGTGAGCACTTTTGCCATAGCACCTCCAGTTGAAGCACCAATCAGGGTGACAATCCGAACCTCCACAAGTCCTGGTGGCAGGCCCAGCCCAAGCCAGTCCTGGGCCACAAAAGAGCAGGAACTCACAAGCACTCCTGGGAGTGGTGTGGGCAGGGCCACACCAGGCTGTATTGGAAGTCTCAGTCTCCCACTCCCTGACACCCATTGCCCACAAGTTTATTCTCTTATATTCTATGCAGGGCCAGCCTGGGACCAATGACGCTTCAGGCAAGGAGTCTTTGGCACCTCCTTCCACTGGTTAAACTTCTGAATACTTCGTTTTTTATTGCATTTGTAGCCCATTTCACAACTTTGATGCATGATTTATCCTGCCATATGAGAGGATACATTTGCACACTAGGATATGTAAATCTGTATTTAGATTTTACTTCCACTTTCCCTTTAGTTTCTAACCAATGAAAGAGCACCCTGAGCCTAGTGCCCCCGAAGCCCTGCATGCAGATGGTTTCCTGAGTGGTCTGCCCCTAAATCAGGTCCTGATTCTACAGCCTCTGCTTTCTCCTCTGTAAAAGGCCTTTCTGGCCTGAACCATCTATGCATCTAAAATGATTTATCCCAAATTTCAATCTCACAGGAAGGTTTAATTCATTAATGTCTGTAAGAAGCAGTGAGATCCTCAACTAGAGATGCAGACAAAGAACAAAGTACTATTCTATTTATTATTAAACAGTATTATGGTAGGGAAGTCTGATTTATGTCATTCACCAAATCTCACCTTCTTTAATTCCAACTCAATGGGAGCAAGGCATTCTGGTGTATTGTTTCTGGAGTTGTTTACTATAGCGGAAACTGGGTGGAAAGCAATGTTCTCTGTAGAGTGGATGAGCCTAAGGGCTTCCTGTGTTGGTACCTCTGGAAAGTCCAACCATTTCCTGATGGCCTCATCCCCATCCAGGATAGCTGGCATCCTAAAACATGGGAGGAGAGGCAGAAATCTTAAGACCACATAGAGACACACAACTTAGCTGCCACATGGCAGGACTGAGTGATTTGGGTGCAAGCCAAACTAAGATCCAGAATTAACATAATCCAGACTCTAGCTATATGGGGATTAAATGTATTGGCAATAACTATTAGCATGTTAAGGACTGGCTAGAAGGTACAAAGACCTCATTTCTGAAGCCTTAGGGAAGGACTAAGCAAAACAGTATTTTTCTGTGAGGCAAACTGTGCTAACTTCACCAAAGCAGCCTGCTTCCCCAGAGGAGGCAAAGGGTTCTGTCAATCACTTGGCACGCCTATGAGCAACTTAATTCTTATTGCTACCAGCAAAGAGACAAACAGTGATTTATGGCAAGGGCAAGATTCAGTGACTTGAAACAAATAATTAATGTTCTAATGTACTTCTCTCGGGCTATGTCTACACTGTAGGCTTCTTGCGCAATAACGGCTGTTCTTGCGCAATAACTTGCAGAGCGTCCACACTACAAGCCCGTTCTTGCGCAAGAAAGTTTTCAGTAGATCGTCAGAAGAGAGGGCTTTTTGCGCATGAATTATTCCTCTCCCCACGAGGAATAAGCCTTTTTGCGCAAGAGCTCTTGTGCAAAAAGGCTAGTGTGGACGGGAACAGGGATTTCTTGCACAAGAAACCCCAATAGCTAAAATGGCCATCGGAGCTTTCTTGTGCAAGACAGTATCCACACTGCCATAGACACTCTTGCGCAAAAGCACGTCTCTTGCGCAAAAGCACACTGCAGTGTGGACGCGCTCTTGCGCAAGAACTCTTGTGCAAAAAGTTCTTGCGCAAGAAGCCTGCAGTGTAGACATAGCCTAGGAGAATCAGGTAGAAAGAGCATGAAAGAACTCTTAGCCTGTGTGTTCTTGGCATTATCAGGGTTTTGTACGTAAGCAATACAGTCACACTACCTGCTCCACACAGCATACAAGTAAAGGGAAGGTTTTTGGACAAGCACTCCCCACTAATCACTGTCACCATGTGTGACGTAGTGGGGACTGTATTCACTGTTTTGCTTTGCTATGCTGTATGTGATTCCTACTGTCCTGTGCTGCTCTGTAATTACTCTGTGTGTAGTGACCAGTGAGGGATGGGCTCTTTGGGTGAGAACTCCCGAGGGAAGGCATGTAGGGAATGGCCCAGGCCGTCCTATCACCTGATCCTAGTGGGAAGATGCAACAAATTATAGTCATAACACCTTGGGCTGGGGAAGCAGGACAAAGAAAGAGGCTGGGCTGCACAGGGGGCTAGGACCAGCTGCTGGGTGTTTTTTTGGCTGGCTTAAGGAGAAGGGAGACTAGCTGGCTTGAGGGGGCTGGACAGGGGCCTAGAGCCCTGGCTCTGGGCCCCCCCCCAACCTCAAAGTGGATTGTACTGAATGCTCCTGGTTCATGTAACGAGTCTGTGCTATGCCGTGTCCCTTGTGAACCAATAAACCTTCTGTTCTACTTGCTGGCTGAGAGAGTCACATCTGACTGTGGATGGGAGTGCAGGCCCAGTGACTCCCCCACACTCTGTGACACCACAATCTCTACAATCCATAGCCATTCACTTGCCTGTTATGAATGGCACTTAAGCTTTTAGAAGCATCTACTGTGATGATGGTGTAAGTGTACAATGCATCCCCTCCACCAGGGGGCTCCCAGCAATCAAAAATCCCAGCCATGGTCAGTAACTTCCAGCCTTTCCATTCTTCATCATCATCCTTCCCATCTGCCTGAAAAAAGACACAGAATGATCACAACTTTTCCTAACCTCCTTTTTATGCTAGGTAATTTCAATACAAAGATACTTAAAGGCAAAAAACAGTGAAAACCATTGTCAGTCAGATAGCTATGTCTTATTTGCTATTTTAATTACACTTCTATTTCTACGGATGTTTACTCAAACTTTATTAGGAGCCTCATCTTGCATTGCTACTTTTCACTTTCAATATTATCCACCTGTGCATTGTATATTATTACTTTGGAAATTATTGTGAGGTCACAGGAAAGGAGCAAGGATAAGCAACAGAAACAGGTAAGATCTTCCATGTAACAATTACATTTTCAGGGGGAAAAAAAACTAACAAGGGAAGAAAGCACAGCATGCAGAAGAGTTTCTGAGACTATTCAAAACTGTATTCTGTGAAATTTTATCAAGGGCCATTGACTGCAATGGGAGCTCTGTGTGCTTAGCACTTCTCTGGATCAAGCCCTATGTTAGAAGAGTGATGGGAAGCACACTGTAGATCAAAAGGCCATGCACAGACTGCAGCTTTGGGTATATCATCCAACTTTACAGCAACAGTTCCAAACATCAGAGAAGCTCATCTTTCTGCATTTCAGGGAATGACGTATAGAGATGACTTGGTGACAGCAGGACATATTTCATCACCTCCACAACCCTCTTTCCACCTGCATGGAAGTTAGGCTCACCACACATTCAAGAGCACTGCCTCCAATATCCTGTGCCTGAACCTTAATCACGAACACAAATGGAGTGAGCAGGAATTTATAAAATAATTATGTTATCCTTCAAGATAAATAACTAATTAATACAGGTTGAATCTCTCTCATCCAGGACTCTGTGGTCTGGCAGCATCCGCAGTCCAGCAGGATCACAGATGTTGCTAGACCAGAGAGCCCTGGCCACAGAAGTTGAGAGCATCTGGGAGTGGAGCTGGTCTAGCAGACAGCAGCCTGCAGGGCCAGTGACATAGGGGTAGAAAGCCTGGAGAGAGACTGCAGCCCCACAGGGGATGGGGGCAGGGAGCCCCAGGAGCATCTGCAGCCCAGAACAGGGCTGGGCAGAGGGGACAGGGAACTCAAGTGTGGCTGCTGCCTTGCATGGGGCCCGGTGGCTGGGAACCCCGGGAGCAGCTGCCACCCCACGCAGGACTGGGAGAAGAGCCCCGTGAGTAGGCTGGGGGCAGCAGAATCAGGCAGGTGGGCCAGAGGAGGTCAGGCCTCCAGGTTCTCTTGAGGCAGCAGCCAGGCGGGGAGCTCCAAGAGAGCCTGGATGCCTGACATCCCCTGGTCCAGCAAATTCTTACGTTTGGGACCATTCAGGTCCTGAGGGTGCCAGACCCATCTGAATTTCTAAAGCCTTTTCAAACCAAAAAGTGCTATATCTCATTGCTGAGTAGTAAAACAACTGTTGCTGGGAATCCAGTACCATTTCTTGCTTGGGTTGTGGGAAGTAAATAAAATAGGGTTGCTTCTTTCCATTGTGCTGCTGCCATTCATAGAATCCATCTGCCAGCACTACACAGCGCCTGCCCTTTACCAGAGGTCCCTTTGGGAAGAGAAGATTTGACCATGTCACAAATCAAAGCAGATGGCAGCTTGGAAGGCATTAAAATAAAAGAAACACATTTGTTAGAGTGAGAGAACAAGAGGAGAACAAGGCCATTACGGAAGTATAAGGAACACATTTCTTTATAAACCTTTTCATATTCTATAAATGATCCTCAAATGCATAGACATTAAAGCTATAGGGCCACATTGGGGTTGTGTTCACATGAAACTATCCTCTGTTCTCAGAGTTTGTCACTATTAAAAGCTCTTGATGAAATTACATTCTTATTATGTAGTTAATTAGTATATATGTGGCTTATACATTGTAATCTGATAGTGTCCCCTAACCACCTTGGAATTAAAATGCATTAATACATGCCGGTAGCAGCATGAAAGCTCCATACTAGCACATGATGGAATTCTGGTCATTCCATCCCATTCGGGAAGCTTAATTTAGTTTAAAATATGTCACTGTGTTTAAATGTTACTCTGCCTACTCCCTTTCATTAATATCAATGGCAGATAAATATCGAAGCTCTCACCCCACATCAAAATCAAGTTGGAGGTGTTCTCAAGGTAATTCTATGAACCTTTATCTCCCTGAAGGTTATGAGTAATAAGACACAATAATCCTTCATGTTTTCACCTTCCATCCTTTAGTGTGTGACAGAACCCTCTTTTAGAGTCTCCCACCAAATAACATACCCATCTTTCAGGAGAGGAGGGGCAGGATAAGCACACTTGTAGAGCTTCTTGTACTGCAGCCCAATTAACAGATAAGCTTTTTATTAATATAAAATAGTAGTTTATTCTCAAAGCTTTTTTTCTACAGAAAGAATGCCTTTGTTTTCTCCAGCCTGCTTGAATCAAACAGCAGGTTATCTTCAGGCCACTTGGTCAAATACAGCAGGCAAAAAGCTATCCTTTCGATGAAACTGAGAGACTAGACTGTACAATGTGTCACTCAGAAGGATATTATTTTCTGTGCAAGAGGTTGGTGGTAGCCAATTCTTATTAGGAAGACGCTTTGGCCTCTGGTTCATAAGTCATTAGTAGCACTGCCTGGAGCTGATGATTAAAGTCTTTCTTCTCTCAAGACTCATTAAATGCAAGAATATCGTAAACTTACCTTATAGGAGAGTTTCTCCATCATGGTATCGCTGCGACAGTTGGAGGTTTTATACTGCATTTTGGAAGGGTCAGATTCTCTAAACCAGGATGGGACCAGTCCCCAGCGCATAGCCACAAGGACGCGTTCAGAAGAGTCAGCATCCTTTCACATAAAATAGAAAAGCACCTAATGCCAGTACACGCAGAACAGTAGCAGACAGCAAATTACAAAGTAATCAAAGCATTTTGTAGCTCTCTGACTTTCCATTATATAGTAGAGACTATACAACTATTAGAAGAGAGCCTAACAAGAAAAGAAGAGCTTCCAGATAACAAGTAACATCTTACATTTTAAGAAGATTACTTTCTGACATGAAAGAAATTTTTGGTTGCTTTTCTGCTAGTTATTTGGCAGTTCTACCACTTCTGCTTTGTATGGGTATGAGAATATACTCAATGCTAATTTGGGATGTAAAATCCCATTTAATTAGTTAACTGGCTAAACATTAAGTTTAATTGATTAACCAATTAAATGGGGGGACGGGGCTGGTCTGGAGTGTCCCCTCCACCACGAGCAGGGGCTTCTCCGTTCAGGCTAGAGTGCCCATAATTGCAGTGCGCCTGGGTTGGGCCTGCCATGAACGGGGGGGCTTTTCTGACGGGGCTGGAGCACTCCCTGCCCACAGCAGGTGGGGGGCTGCTCTAGCCCCCGACAGCTAACCATAACCGGTAAGCATCAGCATCCCTAAGACTGGTGTGTGACTGCAAACAAAAATGATTAAAAAGTAATGTGTAAATATTTCTCCTATGAGAAAGTCATTGAAAATATGCAAGGATTAATTTTCAGAGTGAACAATATGCAAAAAAGGCTATTGTGAAAAAAATATATAAACACTACTGAGTATAAGAAGCATTCACTATATAATACAATATTTGCAATTACTAGTAAATTTGCAATTTTTACTTAACTAATACTATTTGGGGATCTGCCACTCTGAGCATATTATACATTCTGTCCTACCAAAAAGTCCCAGCAACATTATCATGAAAGGGCCTTCTCCAATGCTGTGAATAATTATAAAAGGAAACTGTTAGGGTCCTTAATTTTTTATTTAAAAAAAATCCTTACAAATGTTACAAACAGTAAATTTGTTTTAATTTTTTGAGCACGTTTAAAAATCGAACTTACTTTCCCTGTGCACATTTTTGCATTTTTTCTCAGTTTGGACAATGGAAACAGACTGTGGGTTTCACTTCTGCTTCTAGTAAGTGTCTAGTCAAATTCACTTTCTTATTTTCAGGTGCTAGTCAAAAGCTGCAATGTTTGGGTGGCTAACACCATAGGCAAATAGTTTATTGAAAAAAGTTACCTATGAACAAAACCGTGTTGAAACGTTTCTATTGGCTTCAGTTTTATAAAACCTTTCATGCCTACAAGCAAAGAAAAGCACAAACCAAACTGTTTCTACTTTGATCTTGTAAATAAAGTGTGTCACACTGTCCCCAAATAGTGAATAAGTATAGAAAGTAGCTTACTAAAGATGACTGGATGATCAGATGTTTGCTTGTGTTCATAATTAGGCTGCTGGTATCCTTGAGACCACTACCTATCATACTGACCAACACTACCTCATTGTTTCCTTGTACTCCTCCACCAGTCAGCCTACATACATCATTTGTCTCTGGTCTTATACACTGCCTAAAGTTCCTTGGGACAAGGATCCATCTTTTTTGTTCCATGTTTGTGCAGTGCCTAGCATAATGGGATCCTGGTCCATAAATGGAGCTCCTAATCACTACAATAATACACATATTTATACAATAAATATGCATGTTTCTAGCACCATCTTCTTCTGCTTTGTGATCTCATCAGCTATTGCACGAGAACTGTGGAATTTTGAGTAGAGTATTTAAGCAGGAAAGTAAAGAAGGAAGTAGCTTTTCAAATGCTGTGTTTTAAAATGCTATGCAGGTATATTGGCTTAGAATGATAAAATATTGATTTTTTTAAAATTTCACATTTAAACATTTCTGGTTCTACAAACTAAGCGCTTACAACAAATAACTAATACCTGACATTTCAGCAGAACTTAAAACACCTTTTTACTGTAGAAGTAGGAACATAAATGGAACCTCTAATAGGTGTGTACTGAAGAGTCTGAAGTGTCAGTATGAATTCTTGCAAAGCATATACTAGCAGTAGGAGTTTGGAGACACAGAACTAAACTACTAAGACTTGGAAAGACTGCTTCAAAATGAATGTAAAAATGTTTATATGAAATTTGTCAAGTACAGTCGAGAAATATACCGTAACCCCCTTCAAACTGTTGTTATTGTACACGATGAACCATAGTGTATGCTGAGTATTTTGTTTTGCTTGGAGGTTACCTTCTCAAAGTGTCGTCGGGAAAGCAGCACGGGACTGTTGGATTGGGGACTCTTATTGTAGGAAGGGCTGTATTTATCAGCATCTCTCCATTCAGGGTGTCTTGTTCTACCATGGTTATCACGGTACACACAGGCTCGGCGGATGCCATCTGCTCCTAGAGCGCAGGCCGTGCGCCCACACATTCTTCAGGAGTTTCCTAAAGGGGGAGGACATTACCTGCTTTGGAACAATGGTCTGAAATCTGATTTCAGGTGACAGAGCATGATCACGTTTCTCCTTCACATTGGATACAAAATGAGCAATTTTACGTCTTCCCCAATGACTCAGACCTTGTCTACTCTATGGCAAGGTGTCAGGACTTTGTGCAGAACCCAAAAGCTTGCTTCCGGATATTGTAGACAAAGCTCCTAAGACTTTAATAATCTAAGTAAACAATGAACAGATGAGAGAATAAGAGGTTAATGACTGAAGTGTCATATTTAATGGGCACCACATATTCCATGGGCTACTTAATGCTTGATTTGCCCAATCTATGGTGTGAACTCTTCTTTTAGTGGGATAACTAAAGATTGCGGTTGTTCAACGTTCAGTGGAGCAAGGGACACTGCAAGGACACATGCTTAAAGCGATCTTTAATTGTAACATCTTGCTCAGATAGCAGGAATAGATGCTCTGAAAAAAAAAAAAAACCCCACAAGATAGATTGGCGTTGCTGCCCAAAATATCCATTAAAACAGACCCTTAGATACAGTGTGTAGGAGGGGAGCCCTTTGTTCCCCAGTATTTATTTTAACCATACATTTAAACCAACAGGAATCAGTAAATTGGGAGGGGGGGATTGGCTGCAGGTAGCACAAGTCTGAGACACACTGTTCTGGGTCACTCCACTGTTGGACTGGGCCTCTCACTAGAGGAGCGATGTGAGGCCCTGCCCAGAGGAGGGCAGAAAAGGGAGCCCCCTGCCTGAATAGAGAAAGGTTTGAGGATCCCTGCCCAGCAGGAGGAGGTCGGGGGACTAAGAAAGGTTGCTGTGGGGGGAGGGGAAAGTGCAGGGAAGGAAGCTGCATGGCTCCTTGCCCTGCAGCTGGGGGGGGGGAGCTGGGGGGGGAGGAGGTTCCGGGAGAGCTCCCTGCCAGAAGAAGGGGGAGCTGAAAGGCTCCCTGCACGGGGACCGACGGGTCTGCAGTGGTGGGGGGCAGAGCGCTGCCTCGGGGTCCTATTTGAGGAGGGTAAATAAGGCTGCAGGGGGTTCCTGCCCCGGGACGGGGGGGGGATTCCCTGCACGGGATCCCCAGTGGTGTCAGGAGGTCTCTAGGGCTCCTGGCGCAGGGAACGATGGAGGCCGACGGGAGTCCCTGTCTGAGGGATGCAGAAAGGCTCCTGCCGGGGCGGGAGGGAGAGAGAAAGGCGCCGGGGTATTCCCACCCAGGGACTGACGGGGGGGGGGGGGGGGGCAGGGAGAGGCCCTGCCCGGCGTCCGCTGGCCCTAAGGTGGGCCTCTGTAGGGGTCGCCTCGGTCTCACGCGGGCCACTCCGCCGCCAAGCCCCGGGTAGGTCCCGCTCCCGCTCACCTGCCGCCACCTCAGCCCGCCCGCGGCTGCCGCCAACAGCCGGGCGGAGGCGGCTTCGAGCCGCCGTCTGTGAGTGGGCGGCGATGGGCACGTGACCGGGGTGCTGCCGCGCCCCGCAAGGTTCGGCCCACGGCGCGCGGCCTGCCCCACGCACTGACGGGGGGAGGCGGGGGTCGGAGCGGCGCTGCGAGGCTTCTTCCTCCCCTCCCCCTCCGAGTGCGCAGCCCCAGCTCCCCGCCGCATTGAGGGCTGGGGCTTTGCCGGGCTCGCCCCGCTGCCAGCACCCGCTGCGGGAGAGCTGGGCTCGGGCTGGGGGAAGGGCCGCGTTTGGGAGCTGGCCAGGGCGACGAGGGAAAGTAGGGCCCCTCTACCTCTCTTGGGTGGGGCCCCAGGCCCCCAGCTCTGCCTCGCTGTGGGGCTCCGTGGGTACAGCCCGGACGCACCCTCAGTGGCGCTCTGCCGCCACTCGGGGCCACGCACCGTGTAAACCCACAGTCAGGCCTGGATGGCGCGATCGTGTGATCAACCGCATCGGCGCGCCGGGCCCGGTCATTCTGTCAGCTACACATCTGCGGGAAAGACCTTCCCAAACCCTCCCTTCGCGGTCTGGGCCCGGGCCCGCAGGACTTGCGGTCTGCTGCTGCCCACGCAGTTTTGTGTTTTGCTGCAATTCCCCCACTGGTGCTGCCGATGCAGCAAAAGGGGAAATAGTACCTCTCAGGTAAGAAGAAACACAGAGTTTTCTTCGGACGGACTGCTGCAGAAACTTCAGGCTAGCACCACGAATTTCACATGTGAATGTGTTGTGGAACAGGGGCCAAAGCCTCAGGACCAGCAGAGACAGAGCTTGCTTTAAAACAGAAATAAAACTGAAGTGGGAGGCTCATATCAAAAGCAGGAGTAGGGAGGGAGGGACACCTTGGCTATGTCTACACTGCACAGGCGTTCTTGCGCAAGAACTTGAGCAAAAGCTTGAGGAGCGTCTACACTGCACACGCGTTCTTGCGCAGGTAAATTTACAGTAAAGCGTCAGAACAGAGGGCTTCTTGTGCTAGAGTTATTCCTCTCCCCACGAGGAATAAGCCTTTTTGCGCAAGAGCTCTTGCGCAAAAAAGGATAGTGTGGATGGGCCACAGCGGTTTCTTGCGCAAGAAACCCCTATGGCTAAAATGGCCATCAGACCTTTCTTGCGCAAGACAGCATCCACGCTGCCATGGACGCTCTTGCGCAAAAGTACATGGCAGTATGGACGCACCTTTACGTAAAACAGTTCTTGCACAAGAAGCCTGCATTGTAGATGTAGCCCTTGAGTGTTAGCAAGGGCTATGGTGAGGTTTCCTCACTGCCTCCCATTAGGTGGTGGGCTGTGGTGTCCAACCAGTAATGAAGCTGTAGCTATCGTGGCGGCAACGGGCACGTGACTGGGGTGCTGCTCTACCCCGCAAGGTTCGGCCCACGGCGCGCAGCCTGCCCCACGCACTGGCGAGGGGAGGCAGGGGTCGGAGCGGCACTGCGAGGCTTCTTCCCCCCTCCTGCCCGGGAGTGCAGCCCCAGCTCCCCGCTGGATTGAGGGCTGGGGCTTTGCTGGGCTCGCCCCGCTCCCAGCACCCACTGCGGGAGAGCTGGGCGTGGGCTGGGGGAAGGACCGTGTATGGGAGCTGGCCAGGGCAAGGAGGGAAAGTAGGGCCCCTCTACCTCTCTTGGGTGGGGCTCCAGGCCCCCAGGTCTGCCTCGCTGTGAGGCTCCGTGGGTACAGCCCAGACGCACCCTCAGTGGTGCTCTGCCGTCACTCGGTGCAACGCACCTTGTAGTCCCACAGTCAGGCCTGGATGGCGCGATCGTGTGATCAACCACATCAGCGCACCAGGCCCAGCCTGAGCTGGTGGGATGGGCATGCCTGTCTCCTGGCCATTCTGTCAGCTACACATCTCCAGGAAAGACCTTCCCAAACCCTCCCTTCGTGGTCAGGGTCTGGGCCCGCAGGACTTGCGGTCTGCTGCCCACTCAGCTTTGTGTTTTGCTGCAATTCCCCTACCGGTGCTGCCGATGCAGCAAAAGGGGAAATAGTACTTCTCAGGTAAGAAGAAACACAGTTTTCTTCTAGCTGACACTGCTGCAGAAGCTTCAGGCTAGCACCAGGTATTGCACATGTGGTGAATGTGTTGTCCTATAGGGTATGTCTAGGCGACATGGCTCTGTCGACGGAGCAGTGTAGATTAGTTTACTAGACATAGGAAAATGAAGCGGCGATTTAAATAATCGCTGCTTCATTTACATCAAAATGGCTGCCACGCTGTGCCGCTCAGCTGTTTGGCAGCACAGCACGGTAGCCTGGATGCTTCGCGGTCGACAAGGGAAGCCCTTGACGACCGCCCCGGTAAACCTCGTTCCACGAGGCATAATGGGGCGGTCGACAAGGGCTTCCCTTGTCGACCGCGAAGCGTCCAGACTACCGCGCTGTGCTGACAAACAGCTGATTGGCACAGCGTAGCAGCTATTTTGATGTAAATGAAGCAGCGATTATTTAAATCGCCGCTTCATTTTCCTATGTCTAGAAATCTAATCTACATGGCTCCGTTGACGGAGCCATGTAGTCTAGACATACGCATAGTGGCCAAAGCCTCAGGACCAGCAGAGACAGAGCTTGCTTTAAAACAGAAATAAAACTGAAGTGGGAGGCTCATATCAAAAAGCAGGAGGAGGGAGGGAGGGACACCTTGGTTATGTCTGTACTGCACATGCGTTCTTGCGCAAGTAAATTTACAGTAAAGCAAACTAACCACACTCAACCGGCCAAACAGCCACACATGGCTACTGGTCTGGACAACACAGAAGAAGTGAACAGAAAGTGCAAAGACAAAAACTGTTGCTGCCTTATATAATCCCTATACTTTGTCTATAAAGCATGCAAGACTGGCACTGTCTATGACAATTTCCCCACCAGTTGCACATGCCTTGACATGTTGCAGAAGTAAGTTGTTGCTATGCCTTTGGCTACACCTTTAGGCCAATAATTATGTAAATTCCATCAGGATCATTTAATGTTACATTATATGGTGACATTTTGCATAAAAAATACAGGCAGAGAACAAAGATGAATACAGGTGCTAAAAGCAGACATCTCTCCTGGATTTCCCTTGTCTGACACCAGCTCTGGTTGACACCACACACTGTTACACATCACCATATTGCTTCTTACATACTAAAAAATCTAATTGGTCACTTTTCCCAGGATACTTCACCACACCAAAAATCACATAATCTTCCACCACTTACACAGTAGGCCTTCAGTGTTGCATCTAAGAATGGCAGAGACAGCAGTCACTGATAACTAGGCAAATGTTAACAGCCAAACCAAATATACTGTGTGTTCAACTGATTTGCACTTTATGGATACTATTTCCATCTAACGTGGTTGTGCAAAGCTGAGAGCTAGGCACTTATTTCCCATTTTTAACTGAATACAATTGCAAGCACACATTCCCAACCTACTGTTTTGAGGGGTAAGTACCCTGTGAGAAGATCAGCCTCTCATTTATCATCAAGATGGTGGAGGAAGGCAGTCAAGTTTTGTAGCCTGCTGGAGAGGGAATTTTATTCTTTTATTTACTATGTTGTGTTTTTAAGGGTCTTTTTGATACACTGTTATCATGATAGGAATTGTTAAAAAAGGCTTAATTGGAAACAGGACTCTCCCCTTCTCTCCCTCATGCTGCAGAATCCAGCAACTTAGTATTAAATGGACTGATTCTTTAGATGGGTTTGTAGATTTAAGTGAAACTAGATACTTCCTCAAACCTCCTGTCAGACCTTAAAACACCACAATTTTTATTTAGAAAAACCCAAAATAACTGTCCTAGTTTTACTAATGATAAAAAGCTGCTGTAGTGAATGTGATTCCAATTCAATGTCCAGAACAGAGGGGAGCAGAAAACCAAGAACATTTTCCCTTTATGGATGGGCCTTATGTCAGAGTGCAGTCTCAAAAAGGCAGCTTAGCCAACGGAGGCCATGATTACATCCACAGGAAGCTCTTCTCCACTCCGGGCCGCGACCTGCATTGTTACAGTATCTGTCAGGACGAGACGAGAACGTACCAAGATGTCATGGCCACCCCGAAACACACCTGGAACAGCAAAGGAGGAAGAGAATAAGGTCCTTGAATGCCATTAGTTCATCCATCAACTTCTAAGTATACTCATGTGGCTGGAACACAGTCCACTCTCCAAAAAGTATCAGCTGAACACAGTCCAAAAAGTCCACAATACATCTGGGTAGTTCTAAACCCACAGTAGCACATTAAGATAGCTAGATGAGTTAGCCAGTAGTATAAATCTTTCAAAACCCCATTGAAACAAATTAAATGTATGGCTACATTTACACTACATGGCTCTGTCGACGGAGCCATGTAAAATAGTTTATTCGGCATGGTCAAAGAAGCGGGGATTTAAATAATCCCCACTTCATTAAAATAAAAATGGCTGCCACACTGTGCCTCGTGAAACGAGGTTTACTGGAGCGGTTGACAAAGGCTTCCTTTGTTGACCATGCCGCATCTAGACTGCCGCGCTGTGCCAGATCAGCTGATCGTCGGCACAGCGCAGCAGCCATTTTTATTTTAATGAAGCGGGGATTATTTAAATCCCCGCTTCTTTGACTATGCCGAATAAACTATTTTACATGGCTCCGTCGACGGAGCCATGTAGTCTAGACATAGCCCAAATGTTAGGCTCAGATGGGCAGATATAGACATTTCTGATACCGCCATCAGTTGCTCACCCAGTGTGCATCTTAATTTAACATCTAGGATTATGTTCAGTTTGTTATTCAAGTCCTCCTTTCATCTTGTATAGACTCAGGAGTGAGTGGAAGGAACCTCAAGAGATCATCAAGTCCAGTCTCTTGCACTCACGAGTCCTGCAACCATGCACCTTCTAGATCATCCATGACAGGTACTTGTCTAACCTGCTCTTAAAAATCTCCAATGTTGGAGATTCCACAACATCCCTAGGCAATTTATTCCAATACTTAACCACCCTGATAGTAAGTTTTTCTTAAGGTCCAATCTAAGGGTATGTCTAGACTACATGGCTCCGTCAACGGAGCCATGTAAACTAGTTTTACCCAGCATAGGCAAAGAAGCGGGGATTTAAATAATCCCCGCTTCATTAAAATAAACATGGCTGCCGCGCTGTGCCGATGATCAGCTTATCCGGCACAGCACGGCAGTCTAGATGCGGATCTGTCGGCTGGTAAAGCCTTTGTCAACCGATCCCTTATGCCTCATGAAACGAGGTTTACAGGATCGGTCAGCAAAGGCTTCCCCAGCCGACAGAGCTGCGTCTAGACTGCCACGCTGTGCCAGATCAGCTGATTGTCCGCACAGCGCGGCAGCCATGTTTATTTTAATGAAGTGGGGATTATTTAAATTCCCGCTTCTTTGCCTATGCCGGGTAAACTAGTTTACATGGCTCCGTCGACGGAGCCATGTAGTCTAGACATACCCCAACTGTCCCTTGCTGCAATTTAAGTCCACTGCTTCTTGTCCTGTCATCAGAGGTTAAGGAGAATAATTTTTTTCCCTCCTTCTTGCAACAACCTTTTAGGTATTTGAAAATTGTTTTGTCCCCATTCAGTCTTCTCTTTTCTAGATTAAACAAACCAAATTCTTTCAATCTTCCCTCACAGGTAATGTTTTCTAGACCTTTAATAATTTTTTTGTTGCTCTTCTCTGAATTTTCTCAAATTTGTCCATATCTTTTCTGAAATATGTTGCCCTGAACTGGACACAATACTCCAGTTGAGGCCTAGTCAACACAGAGTAGAGTGGAAGAATTACTTCTCCTGATTTACTTCTACCTCAGTTCACCTCATTCTGCAAATCCAGGGACTTCCGCAGAAGTTGGGGTAAAAGCTCTCTGAAGATCATGCAGGATGGTTCTGATCTCAATTCAAACCATCCCAATAAATTGGGTTTATCCTCCATCCCTACCCACACATAATTCTTCTGATCCCCAACAGTAACAGCTGCCCTGAATTTGGAGGGCTAGAAAGCACAACAGAAACAGGCTAGTACAGGAGTGGGCAATAACACAGTGGTGGTTAGCCCCTGGTGGGCTACTGTTATATTTACCTGTGCATCCACAGGTACAGGTGATTGCAACTCCCATTGGCCATGGATTGCTGTTCCTGGCCAATGGGAGCTATGGGAAGTGGTGCGGACTGGGGCCTGGCTTCCCGTAGCTCTGATTGGCTAGGAACGGCGATCTGCAGTCAATGGGAGCTGCAATCACCTGTACCTGCAGAGGTGCAGATAAATGTAGCAGTGGCAGCCTGCCAGGGGCTAACCCTTGGGAAACACATCCAGCCTGTGAGCCACTATTTGCTTACTCCTGGACTAATGAATATTACACGAGGCTCTGGCAAATGAGCGATAGATAGGCTATGTACTAGTTGGGATAGCATGCTGAGCACTACTGTTGAGTCTCAAAACAGGCAAATCCCTGTGTATCCCCAGAGTTGTCAAGAGTGCCACATAAGGTGGGGGCACAGATCCCGACAGAGAATCCCAACGGCTTACCTGCTAAGTATAACGTGTGTGAGTTTTTGTTGTCTGGCACTTTATCTGATCGCTCGCATGGCTGCATCCCCAGAAACTTCACAATATTACTGACTGCCTCTGTTAAAAGAAATCATAGAGGGTCAGTTTAATAGGTTTATTTAACATAGTTATTTAAATAGGGTCCAGTGATATAGTAAAGCCCTACCAACACAGAGAAGACATTTGGTCTCTGCCCCAATGGGCTGACAAAGTAGTTCTCCAGGTCAGAGACAATGCTTCCACAGGTGTTCATACAGGGCCCAGCTCAGTGGGGTGGGTGCATGGCTCACATAAAGGTAAGCAGGAAGGAGGACAAAGATGGCATAAAATGACTGCACAACAATTCAGCAAGGCTAGTGCACAGCAGTGGCATAACTTGAAATAAAAATTGACAAAATGAAGGAGGAGACAATGAATTTATTTCAGGCCTTGCATGAGACTTAGGTCTTCGGGGGGATTTAAAATAAATGAGGGTTGTGGCTTTGAGTATCAGCTCGGGGAAGGTATTCTAAGCATGAAATGACATGAAAGTAAGCACACAGATAGCCAAAGAGAAAAGACAAGAGGCAACAAACTACGGACTAATCCTCATCAGGCAGTGGCCATTAAAGGGAGCAACACAAAATCACATGACAAAAGCCCAATATAAAAATATCCCCAGAAGCTGTCACCCAACAGACTTCAATGGGTTTTGGAAGAGGCCTAGATAGAATATTTAACATAAATAAACTGAGTGTGAGGACAAGAAGAGGAGGAGTCATTTTCAGGATTCCTCTCCCCAGCTTCATATTACCTCTATCGTTTATTCTTCCTTCCTACTTTTGGGCTGTAAGGCACAGCCTACCTCTCCTGTGCAAGGACAGCTAGAGTTAAGGCTGAACCATGTTCCAACTTCCTGAAAAGGGTGTTGCTCAAGGCCAGTGAGAGGTGCTCCCTTCCTTCCTCACCATATGGCCTTCCCAGTTCCCAAACACTGATATTCAGAATTTGGGATGTGTTTCCATCACCACAGCAGTGACCAAACCAACATGGTTTCTTTTTAAATTAAAAGCAGCTTTCTCTCATGAAAGGCCAATACTGTGCACAATGGGCTAAATCCAATTCTGTGAATCTGCACTGGAGATGAATTTGGACCATTACAGTCTTACTCAGAAAGAGGTCTGTATTGGACCTTAGACATGAATTGTGACTTCAATTTCAAGGTGTACAACTGAGGCCCAAAAGAGCATTCAATAGAGCAAAGGAAGCCACAACTCTAAGGGTATGTCTATTATGCAGCTAGGAGGTGTCATTCTCTGCATGGGCAGCTTGACTTTTGCTAGCTCGGCTCTAGCTAAAGCACAAAAAATAGCAGTATGGATGTTGCAGTATTGGCCATGGGTTGGGCTAGCCTCCAAAGCTCAGACCCAGTGGAGCATGTGGGCCTGGTCTTAGGCAGCTAGCCCAAGCCACCACCAGTGCTGCAGCACCCACATTGCTAGTTTTAGCACACTAAGACGAGCTGAGCTATTGCAAGTCTATCTACCTGTGCAGGGAATCACATCTCCCTGTTGCAGTGCAGACATACTCTAAAAGGCCAGAGTTCAGAACTCTGCCTCTTGCAAGCAGGAAAATGCGAGGAGTTCTGTGGGGGTCAGAGACTTCCTTACCTTCCAATGTTTTAATGGTGGATAAAGTGAAGGTCTCTTCCTTTTCAAACTCATCACCCACCTCGTCCCAGGCTGCCCCAAAGTTTGGCTTCAGAACTCTCTGGATGTGATCAGCTACCGTTACCTCAATATCTTCAAGCTGATAGGGAAAGGAAGTTTCACATATATAAGACTGTTCTTGTCGGGCTAAATCTATAGACATGGCTCATTATAATCTATTTAAAATGGTGACATTTATGTGTCATCATGGATTTCTCAGAATTAGCTTCTTCTACCCTTTTGATTTACTTGAGCAATGATATTTTGGTATGGGTTAAACCTCTCTAATCCAGCACTCTTTGGTTTGGCAACATCCATGGTCTGGCATGATTTTAGTTAGCCGGATGTCCACTTATCCTGGGTGTGGCCAAGATTTGCACGGTCCCATAAAGTTTGTTTTTCAGCTCTCAGTGTTCTGCGCTGTTATTTAGCTCTAATTTACCCCTGTCTTCTAAGAATCCAGTAAGCAGTGGAAGTGTTGGTAATGCTGTGAGACCATATTAACCTCCCGTGGTTTGGCAAATACTATGGCTTGGCTCTGGTCAAGTCCCGACAGTGCTGGACTAGAGAGGTTCAACCCGTACAATATGTTTTGATGGGGTACTGAAGTTGGAAGAGCCATCAACTCTTCCATACCCAGGATTTTCTTACAGGATTTCCCATTCAAAACATAGCTTTCAACCCGCCAAAGATCAAAATATCTGAGAAAGATCCAAAAGAAGGGACAACACAAAAATAAAATTTAACAAAATAGAGGCAGGGGCTTGTAGGATTTACATTTCTGGAATACTGAGAAACTTCTCTGTATTCTGTTCCCCAGCTCATCATTCCTGAGGTCAATAATGTACAGAGAGAACCCAGGTCTGAGAAGGACTAACGTCAGAGTCCATAATGGAGAAGGGTACATGCCTGCATTTGAGATCTTCTCCGGAAGTATCATATCAGATACCATCCACTACTGCATGTTAGGTCAACTGAGCTGTTGTTGTGTCTACATCTATTGGAGGTGGAACTTGCTTCACTGAAGAAGCCTCTCTCTCCAGTGCATATACTTTTGGTAACACCCCTCTGCAAGTATAATCAAAATCTGACAATTCTAGTTTCATTAATGGATGGACTATGGTTATTATTTCAAATTGCTCAAATGCCACAAAGGAGAGGGATGTCTGTCTCTTGTAATCTGGCACAGAGGAGGGTCTAGTTACGTAATGTCCTTTGGAAAAATATCTCTATTCCCTCTACTTGGGCACAGCTCCATCAGCTCTTGCTACAGCTCATGCTGATATACTGCCAAGTAGTTTCTGCAATTACATATTCAGCAGTGTCTGGTTAGGAAGGGGCAGGGAAATACAGGAGCCAACAGAACAGGTTACGGTCAGACACATCATATCTTCTACTCAAAAAGGCAAACAAAGCTACCCTGTGTGAAGTGACCAAAGCTTTTGGCTAAGCTCAGGGTAACTTTTCCCTCCCAGTAAGCAAGAAAGATCTCAGCATGAAGATTACTTTTGTGCTCAAAAGCTCTGATTGGATATTATTGGCTCAGACAGAAGCACTTACAAGTAACACTAATACAGCCCTTGTCTCACCGCCAAGAGGTTTCCCTACAGGTTCAAGGACCAGAAATGGAATGTTCCTGATACTAGAGTCAGGCTCTGGTCTATGAAATGAAACTCATTCAGTGGAGGAGCTGGCCAAAAAACCAGTATCCTTTATTCATTAAAGCAGTTACTGTGTTGGTAGAGCCACTGTCCTGTTTTAAACACTGACAGGTTATTTTTAAAATCAAAAGCAGTGTTCAAGAACAGAAGGAGCTTTATTTACCCTTCCACAGAGAGTTTTAGTTCACAGGAAGGCTATCTATGCTGGCCAACATGTGGTAGGAACCATGCTGGCTTTCCCAGTGCCTTCATTCCTGATATATGACACAGCATGCTAACTTAGGGCAACCCAATCTGAGGGAGACATCACAGCCTTCATAAAGCTAAAGGTGAGGGGTACCCCGCTATGTGCATGAAGAGTATCTACGGGTATGTCTACACTAGCCCCCTAGTTCGAACTAGGGAGGCTGATGTAGGCATTCGAACTTGCAAATGAAGCCCGGGATTTAAATATCCCGGGCTTCATTTGCATGTTCCCGGGCGGGCGCCATTTTTAAATCCCCCTAGTCCGAACTAACTGCCCACGGCTACACGCGGCAGTTAAAAGTTAATTCGAACTAAGTCCTTAGTTTGAATTAACTTTTAACTGCCGCGTGTAGCCGCGGGCAGTTAGTTCGGACTAGGGGGATTTAAAAATGGCGCCCGCCCGGGAACATGCAAATGAAGCCCGGGATATTTAAATCCCGGGCTTCATTTGCAAGTTCGAATGCCTACATCAGCCTCCCTAGTTCGAACTAGGGGGCTAGTGTAGACATACCCTACAAGAGGATACTTCAGGTTAGGCAGAGGAAACCACTTGTCCATGCTTAGATTTTACAACTTCGAAGCTCAGAGTTTCAATAAATTTGTGTCTTGGCCGCAACAATAAGAAGAACAGCTGCAGAAACTAGGGAAACTCATGGCAAGGAACTTCTGTCTCTCCATGGGAGGAACCTCACACCCTTCTTCACAGAAAGTGCCCAAAGCTTTTGTGGCCAGATTACATTTCAGAGGAACGGGCTATTGGTGCACAGAAAATGTAAGGGAAACAAAAGCCCCTGGATCTACTGAAAGTCCAATGATCAGTTCCTTACCACATATTCATCCTCATAGCCCTCATCGTCTGTTTCACCAGTGTTTGGATCACAATCCTTGACAGTGAATTTCATCATGCAGCTGAATGTACAGGCCACTGCAGAGGGAGGAGGCAAAGGAAAGACTCATGTTACCATATGACATACATTTCTCTCCATAGGCGGGAGCATGCGGTACAGTGTTCAAAATAGGGGACTGGAAGAGCCCTGTGTTCTATCCTCAGTTCGGCTACTGAGTTGCTGTATGAAATTGGGCAAGTCACTTCCCCAGCTCTGTGCTTCAGTCTTCCAAATATGAAATGTTCACATTCTACATATTTAGATTGGTAAAGGGTTATAGATACAGGGGGCTGTGAGAGTTGTTTGTAAAACATGGAGATCCTCAGATTAAGTTATATTATTCTTCATAGGAGGATTTCAAATAACTTTAGGAATCTTCATTAAATAAGCCTCACTGCCCCATGAGATACTCAAGATATTAGCTAGGAGTCACTTCACCTACCACTGAAATACTGTTGCCTCTGCAGTGCAACAAAGAGCTGATTAATACTTCCTTACAAATTAAGACAGGCAGTGATGAACCATCCCAGATGGAACAGAAACTACCCAGTGAACAAAAAAAAGAGGTATAACAGTCATCAGTTGTGTTACTATAGAGAAAACCAAACGAGATGGAAGTATAGAGACCACTTTACCTTCTGACTGGTGAGGGCATAAGTGAGCTGGAGACTCAGCTGTATGCATTCTAGTAGGCACTGCAAGTTCTATTTACCTACTGTAGGTACTTACGTGCCCCCTATTACCATAGTGCCTGAGTGCACTGCAAACCTCTCATAACAGCCCTGGTAGGTACAGCAGTATTATTATCCCCATTTCATGCATGGAGAACTGAAGCAAAGGGAGACTAGGTGATTTGCTAAAGTCCCATTAGAAGTCTGTGGGAGAGCAGGGAACTAAACCCCAGTCTGAGTCCCAGGATAGTGCTCTCACCACCGGACCATCCGTCCTCTCTTTACAAATTGCCTGACCTCTTATCTTTCAGTCATAAAATTTATTAAGGGTAGTAGTAAAGGCATTTCCAGTGCAATGGGTGTCCCAACTCTATGCTGCAGGGGAAAGACAACTACTACTAAGAGAACTTAAAAAACAACAATGGTCCTGTGGCACCTTAAGGTATGTCTACACTAGCCCCCTAGTTCAAACTAGGGAGGCTAATGTAGGCATTCGAACTTGCAAATGAAGCCCGGGATTTAAATATCCCGGGCTTCATTTGCATGTTCCCGGGCGCCGCCATTTTTAAATGTCCCCTAGTCCGAACTCCATGCCCGCGGCTACATGCGGCACGGAGTAGGTAGTTCGAATTAGGATCTCTAATTCGAACTACCGGTACACCTCGTTCCACGACAGCAAATGGCTTGGAAATGGGCAGAGGGTATGAGACATACAATATGGGTTATCTGAGGGGTAGGAGAATCTACGAGAACAAGCTGCTTACCTGCTGTGGGGTCCTCTTCAGGCAGTGCTACCAATGTGTAGCAGATACCAGGCTGGTTATACAGTAAGCTTTTGGCAGGTATATAGCCAATGACCTCATACCCCTCTGTCGGCTCCATCTGTACTGTGACATTCTCCAGGATCTGATCATTCAGTGTATTTGTACAATCAAACTACACCAGGAAGAAAAGGGAAGCAACAGCTTGAAGCCAATAATGATAGACATAATAGTAGATAAGTTCACATGACCTCATACCCCTCTGTCGGCTCCATCTGTACTGTGACATTCTCCAGGATCTGATCATTCAGTGTATTTGTACAATCAAACTACACCAGGAAGAAAAGGGAAGCAACAGCTTGAAGCCAATAATGATAGACATAATAGTAGATAATAGTAGATAGTGTTTCAGGCTGACCCCATTTTGCAGTATCTGCTACCTAAATCCTAAACTCTGTTCTGCTGGATGTTGAGTTGTGTGATCAAAGATTTAGTGTGAGACATGTACCACAGAGAAGCTGGCATTTCTACTTTTTCAGCTAAGAAGTTAAAAACTCCATTGGATGAAGAGACCTCTGTAAACATTTAACAGGAAAATACATTTAAAACAAGTAAGGCACAATGGCCTTGTGGCTCAGTCTTAGCCTCCTGCTTGAGAGGACTCAGAAATAGAAGAGAGTTATTAGGTCACATGTAATCCATCTTTTTTAGTGCAGTCTTAGTGCTTTGTACAGTGCAGTTTTAAATGTTTCCAGAAAGACAGCTTTCCACCACTTCCCCAGGAAAGTATTCCACAATCTTCACTATAGGGAAGGTTAGCTTGATCTAGATATAAAATGGATGATGATAATGCATGCATGTCTCTGTAAAGAGTTTTGAGAGCTTTTGTAAAAGGAGTTATGTAAGCACTAAATATTCATACTCTTTATAAACTAGCTGCAATACTCCTCATGCCTTGCACCAGTTGGAGTCTCAGATGCAGGCGTGTGTGTGTGTGTAAAAGTAAACTTCATGGTTTAAATAAGTATAAACAGATGAAAAATACTCTCTCCTCTTGGCCTGTCCTTCTGCTGAATCTATTGTAACCTTTTTACACTGACGAATTAAGGAAGCTCCATCCTTTCTTAACCCTGACCAGTGCCATCCTAACCCTTACACAGGGTAGGGCACCTGAACATTTGGGATACCACTGGGTCTCAATGTCCACCCACCTGCCTCTTTCTATCCCTGTTCTCTGGTTCTGTTTCCTCCAGAGAGGATCTAGTTAACTTAAAAGTGAAAAGGCCTGCCAGACCTATTAGCAGATACCAAAACTATGAAAGAGCCATTCAAGTGGTAATGAAGCCATTTAACAGGCATTTGCCAACCAAAGGTATATACTGTTAATTTCTGAATTTATTGTGTTAGCCAACAGGACCTTAGTTTAAAATTTGTTTAAAAGCTATTTCATTAATGTGTTGCTGAAGATTATAAAATCACACCTCTAAAAAATCATCATTCCCTCCACTCCCCACTCCCCCCCCCCCCCCCCCCGCTGCCATTGAGCATAGGGACACTAGTCTAATAGTACTGCGTAGGGCCCCATCAATCCTAAGGACAACCCTTACACTGACTCTGAGGCTTCTGGTTGAGGTACCTTTTCTTCCTACCCCATAAACAGAGTAGCCCTCCCCCACCCACATACATAGTATGAATGAGAACAGCATAATCTAGTGATTGTGTACATGCTTTAGATGTACATTATGCACACACATTGAGGTTAAATTCAAGTTATTTGGGCCTAGACTAGTGGGAGAAGCTCTCTCAAAACCATACACCTCTGTTGCACATTGTGAACTAAACAAAACATACCACTGGGAAGAAATAACCCAGTGGGCATTTAACAATTAGCAGATTATTTTTACAATCCTGTAGCAGCAGCCTACGCACCTGGAACACCATGTGGCTGACAAACATATGCTTGGTACAACGGATCACATACTCAGTCTCTGATTCTGTAAGAGCCACAGGCTCTGGAGAGGACTTGAAGAGTGGGCCCAGCCCTCTGAACTCTGGGATAGCTGCCAGTTGCTCTAAAACACAGTTAACAGAAATAAACAGGTTTTGTTTGTCAAAACTCACAGATGCCAGGTTGCAGGTCATATTCAAAAGTCAGAAGCAGCACTGCTGGCCCTTCAAGTCTGGAATCCAGATGAGGAACATAGGAATTGCCATTTTGGTTAAATCTAATGGTGTATCTAGTCCCTTAGCCTATCAATGGCTAATACCAAGCACTTCAGCAGCATAGTTCCCGTTAAATAGGATGAAGTTTAGCATAGTTCTGAGGTAAACAGGATGAAGTTTAATAAGGATAAAAGCAAAAAGTATTCCACTTAGGAAGTAACAATCCATTTCACACATATAGAATGGGAAGTGACTGTCTAGGAAGGAGTACTGCAGAATGGGATCTAGGGGTCATAGTGGATCACAAGCTAAATATGAGTCAATAGTGTGACACTGTTGCAAAAAAAGCAAACATGATTCTGGGATGCATTAACAGTAGTGTTGTGAGAAAGACACAAGAAGTCATTCTTCTGCTCTACTCTGTGCTGATTAGGCCTCAAATGGAGTATTGTATCTAGTTCTGGGTACCACATTTCAAGAAAGATGTGGAGAAATTGGAGGTCCAGAGAAGAGTAACAAAAATTATTAAATGTCTAGAAAACATGAGCTATGAGGCAAGGCTGAAGAAATTGGATTTGTTTAGTTTGGAAAAGAGAAGACTGAGAGGGGACATGATAGCAGTTTTCAGGTATCTACAAGGCTGTCACAGGAAGTGTGTGTGTGTGTGGGGGGGGGAATTGTTCTCCTTGGCCTTTAATGACAGGACAAGAAGCAATGGGTTTAAACTGCAGCAAGGGAGGTTTAGGTTGGACATTAGGAAAAACTAACTCTCAGAGTAGTTAAACACTGGAATAAATTGCCTAAGGAGGTTGTGAAATCTCCATCACTGGAGATATTTAAGAGCAGGTAAGACAGACAACTATCAGGGATGATACAGACCGTGCCCATTGGTCCTGCCATGAGGCCAGGGGACTGGACTTTATGATCTCATGAGGTCCCTTCCAGTTCTAGTAGTCTATGATTCTATGATTTTAAGGTGCATGGCTGCATGGCCGCACACAAAAAAATGCTTCCCCCACCCACCTCCTCTGGAGAGCGAGCAGCAGAATTCGCACAACAGGCGGCTGCTCCAGTAGGCGGGACCAGCTGAGATGGCATGGTGATGGAGCCGCTGGGGCGGGGGACCAGGATCTGCCGTGGCCGCGTGGCAGGGAGATCTGTTCCAGTGGCCAGGGCTGCTACGTGGCAAGGGGAGCTGGGATCTGTTCTGGCAGCTGGGGCTGGGAACGGAACCTGCCACATGGCGGGAGGGGTGTCTGCTCTGGTGACCGGGAACAGGACATGCTGCATGGCGGATGGGGGGGAGGGGTTCTGTTCCAGTGGCCAGGAACGTGCGTGTATTAATAAATTGGGTGCTACGCTGGCACACATCCAAACCAGCGCACATGACCTCAATATTGGTGCATGAGCCAAAACTCACTCTGCTCATAGTTGGAAAATCTTAGAGGGAACACTGTTCAGTAGATATGCTAGAAAAACTGCTGAGGATGCTTGTAATCTGTCTTCAGGAGAAAAGCCCCTAATCATAACTCCACTAATCAGAAGTTGGCTTGAAGTACAATGGTCTATTTCCCTTCCATGGGGATCAACCTCAGATGGTGAAAAGCTATAAGATTTAGGCAGACCCAACAAATCACATGACCGCTACAGCCGCATCTCTTCTCCTTACACAGGGTTAATGAAAGCTGCCATACATTCTGCTTACCTTGGAATATTTCTTGTCTTGTCGCTGCCACTTTCTCTGGCTGTTTGACCACAGTGATAGGAATACTTTCTGCAGAGGTAGAAGACAAACAGGAAAGAGAAATTAACTGAGAAGATCACTAGCTCACAGGCATCAGACATACTGATAAGGACTCCTTTAGAATACGAAAGAAGCCCATGTTTTGTCTTGCTACAGACTTCCTTACTCTCACCCCAAGCAATGCATCCTATTGTACTCAAAATCCTCAGATGCACTTCCAAAATAGCCCGGGAAAAACAGCAGCTTCAGTGGGGATTACGTGTGATTACTATTATTAGCAGGAGGATTACAACAAAATCCTAATCTGGGAGCAACTGAATTTACTAGCATGGATTTTACAGAAAATAAACACCCCAAAATTCAAACAAGATGGATCTTATATTGCATCCCATAAGCTTGAGATAAAGCCGTCCATGAGATCTCATCTAATCCATCCCCTGAGGGGATGTTGCACACAAACAGCTTTAATACTGGAGAAGCGTGCCCCCGGTTATTCCATGGGTACCTGTTCTTTGTTCTGAGATGGGAGCAGTTGCCAAAGGAACAGATTTCAGGTCAAAGGGTTTCTCAGAAGGTTCCAGGGTATACTGCTGCAGTGCCCTCTCTAGGCCAGGGATGGATATTGTCAAGCCTGAGGAAAGAAAGGAGAGATCACTGGAGTTACAGCAAACATCAACTTGGTTAGCTAAGATTCCAACTAAAATCTCCACCTCTGCTCTTCTTTATTGGCTAGTGCAGTAAAATACATAGGTGCCAAGTGTTCTTGCACTGGACACACTGAATCCAGACCTGCATTTCTGAAAATACTTTGAGGACATTTATGCAAATGAGTATCACCCCCAGAGCACACCTGTAACTGCAAACATCTGGAATGCATTTGACAGTTTAATTGTAACTACATTCCTCAGGGCCCGAACGCGAGTCTCTCATGCACAGTCATCACTGTACTACTACCTGAGAAGTCAGCCGCCCCTACTGCACAGGTATGAGCAGATTTGGAAAAGATGACTGAAATGCATGTGTCCTTCACATCAAGAGGTAACCTACCAAATGTCTTTACGTGACCTTACCCTTCACGCAATTATAGGCCAATTAATGGATTTATGACAGCCTGAAGGATGTTCCAGCTCCCTGGAACCAGCCTGTTCCCTAGTGACCTTGGGTAATAAATGCAGCTTTATTCTGAAAAGCCTCCACGTTACCATTCAGGATGTAGCCAGCGTTGAGAGCTTTCTGTTTCTGCTCCAAGACGTTTAGATAGAAGGTGGCTCTGTCTCTCACTTCATTATCATCATCCATCACACATCTGAAGGCAAGACAAAACCCAGCTGTGAGCACTGTGAATGTATGCAGATGACTGATCTACCTTGGTGGCCTAAAGAAACTGAAAATATGCATTACAGAGCAGTGCTAGTAGTGGCACTAGTGATCATACTAATAGGGCAATAAATAAATCAGCAGTTCACCTCCTTCTGACAGCCATTCTGGGCCTCTCAGATTAATTTTGTGGCACTGAATGCAACACCAATATTCAAATCTATCAGGGGAGGCAGTGTTCTATATACCCAATAATATACCCTCTAGGACGCTGCACCCAAAATACTGTGCAAGTCCAGAGGTGTCATTATGTTCTCTCTACTGGGTCAGGAGCTCCCGCATGTCAGGAAAATCCCAGGTTTGTCCAAACATTTAAAATTCTTAAAAAGAATCTCTGAAATGTTTGCTGGGACAGAGGGCAGACTATGTAGCTCACCTTTTCAATAACACTAAGATGCTGGGTAACACATCCTCATTCTGGGCTCCAAATTTAGCCAGAGCACTTACTGCACCTGTAGCAATAGCAAGGAAAACAGGATCAGCTGGCATAGAAAGTAACTGGAAGTTCCCTCGGTTTCATATATTTACTTTAATGTAACTGTTTTAGAGACAAAGTCAAACCTAACAGCAAAAAAAAAAAAAAAAATAAATTTTTTTTAGTTAATCAGAAAAAGGAATCCTGCCAAACAATCAGACAAATCAATATTTCGCAGGATAGTTGAGTCCAAAGCAGACTGCAAAGAGTTACAAACAGATATCACAAAACTGAGTGAGGGCAACAAAATAGCAGATGAAATTCAATGCTGACAAATGCAAAGTAATGCACAATGGAAATCATACCAACTATACATAACAAAATTATGGGCTCTAAATTAGCTCTCTCAGGAAAGATCTTGGCGTCATCATGGATAGTTCTCTGAAAACATCTGCTCAGTGTGAAAAAAAGCAGTCAAAAAAGCTAATGTTATTATCTACCCTTTTTCTAATGGCTCATAAGAGAGAAACTATCACAATGCTACTACAGAAAACTATGCTATGCCCACACCTGGAACACTGACTGCATGCAGTTCTGTTCTCCCCATTTCCAAAAAGAAATATTAGAACTGGAAAAAGTGTAGAGAAGAGCAACAAAAATGATTATATGAGGAGAGATAAAAAAGACTAAGACTGTTCAACTTGCAAAAGAGATATCAGGGGATATGAAAAAGATCTATAAAATCATAGACGGTGTGAAAAAGTGAATAGAGAGTGTTATTTACCCCTTCATTGAACACAAGAACCAGTGGTTACCCAATGAAATTAATATGCAGCAGGGTTAGCACACATAAGGAAATACTTCACACTACGGATGTTAAGAAGTGTGTATTTCACTAATCGTGAATTTTTATCAACCACATGATTAGTCGATAAGGGAAGGCACTCAGTCCCAGCTCATGCCGGGTCCAGGAGCTACTCCCACTGAGGCTCTGCAGTTTAAATGCTGTAAACTACCCTGCCCTGCCCACCTGGTTCCTACTACATTTAAATTGCAGAGCCAGGTCCGAGACCCAGCACAAACTGGGACTGAGCCGGGCTTGCTCAGTCCCAGCTCGTGCTGTGTCCCACAGCCTCTGTTCCCAGGGGGTCTCAGTGGGGCGCGGGGACACCCATGGACAGGGGCCGCTCCACGGATGACCCAGGCTTGTGGCAGGCAGCAGCTACTTTGCCCCCCCCGCCCCGCTGCTGCCTCTTATAGAGGCAGCAGCGTGCAGGGGTGCGGGGCAGCAGGCAGCACCTTTTAAGTCTGCTCCATCCCCATGCTGTTACAGAGGCAGCAAGGGGGGAGGGAATGTGAATAGTCGAGTAGTCGACTACTTGCTTAAATCCCTACTTCACACAATGCAAAAACAATATGTTACCAGGGGATGTTGTATAGGCCGAAAGTATAAACAGGATTAAAAACAGAATTAGGTAAATTCAAAGAGGATAGGTCTATCAATGGCTATTAGCCACGATGCTCAGGGACATAACCCCATGCTCTGGATGTCTCTAAACCCCTTACTGCTAGAAGCTGGCACTGGGATGGATCACGTGTTCTGTTCACTGCCTCTGTAGACAGGACATCGGGCTAGATGGTCAATGGTCTCACCCACTGTGGCCATTCTTATGTAGAAGACTTAACTAGCATTGCTTGGGCCTGGCCCAGGACAAGGAAGGGGGAAGGGGGGGGGGAAGTTGCGCAGAGCTCCCACCAGTATTTCCCCGGCCCAGCCTGGAGCAGAGGAGGGAGTCGGAGGGTGGAGAAGGGAGGGTTTGCGCAGGTGGGCCGGGCACAGCCATGATAGGCATGCCAGCAGTGCTGGGGACGGACGGACTGTGGCTCCTGCAGTGGAGGGAGGCGGGGGCAGGGCTGTGCTGCCTGGCAGTGCTCCATGGAGGGGCGGGGCTTCCCCTCCATACTGCAGCCAAGGGTGGGGAGGTGGGGGAGGTCAGTTTGGGACAGGGTGGCCTGGGCTGGTGGCAGGCAAGATATCGAGCCCTGTCTCCAGCTGGCCAATCCCTTCCTGGTGCAGCTGCCCCATTGGTCACTCTGCAGCATCTGTCCCTCACACTCAGTGCTTCCAGTGGTCACTCTGCATATAGCTCTCCTTCAGTCAGCCCCCTCCCTTTCCATGTTATGAGAAACAAATGAATTCCAGGCACTTCCTGTTTTCCTAACACAACCAATACCTGACCTTGCTTTATGTTAGGATAAGAGGAAGCTGTATACCAAATTTGGTGGTCCTAACTCTTACCATTTAGTAGTTCTTGAAGAAACAGACTCACAGACAGACACAATCTCTAAACTATATATATATATATATATATATATATATATAAAAAATATAAAAGACAGAGCCAGGCATAGTGCAGCAAAGTGCTGGTAAATCTACCTACACCTTCCTCATCTAAGGCCAGGTCCACACTACAGGGGAAGGTCAGTTTAAGGTACACAATTCCAGCTTCGTAAAAAACGTAGCTGGAGTCGATATACTTTAAGCCAAGCTTTGGTGCTGTCCTCACAGCGGGAGGTCAACAGGAGAAATGCTCCCATTGATTTCCCTTATTCCTTGCGAGGAATAGTTCTGGCGTTGATGGGGCACCCATAGCATTTGGTTTAGTGAGTCTTTATTAGACCCGCTAAATCGAATTCCAGAAGATCAACCGCTGCAGCATCGATCTTCTGGGAAGTGAAGACATGGCCTTAAAACATTAAAGCCTGCCCTCGTGTATTCTTCTCCATGGAGACCAGCATTCCTGCCAAGAGATTCTGGAGTCTTCTTACTATGGATAAAGAGTTATGAGGGACTAAGCTGAGCACCAAATCACAGTCCACAGAAGGTAAAAAAACAAGTGGATTAGCCTCTTTACTTGAAGTTAGTCACAGAAATGTACTCAACATGTATTTTTCTAGGCCTGCACCTTACCTGCTCGGACCTCCTCATGTTCCAAGACAACCCTGTTGTAGATGAAGCGAATGTATTTTGAAGGGTTATTGGTCTTGGGTCCTTCCTGCCCCAGCAGGTGGAGAATACGAGTGGCCAGGACAGTGAACTCACAGTCCTCAATGAACTCGCACAGGTGAGACAAGCCAGTCTCTTTGCTCTCAGAGTTTTCCTCAATGATGCTGATGATGCAGTCCACGATAGCTCGCTTGTACTCAAAACCGCCCTACATAAAGGCCAGTGAGAAAATTCAAAGGAGATCAGAAGTTTTCGTTGGGACTGTTAATCAGAGAGGGATTTAGTTTTGAAAGAGACATTCATGACTGCTGACTTTTAACCTGTGTTTGAAAAGAACTAGGTAGCAACATTGCCCCACTCTGTCAGGTCTGTTCAGCGCACTGGAATGTTTCCAACTATTTCCAGATGTGTACTGCACCTCAAAAAAAATTGCACTGACAGAACCAGCCTGGGTCCAGCTCTTATAAACATGATAGAGATTGGAGGCACACCAAAGCTCTTAGTTTTTCAATGGGACTTTGAAGTTACTTCTATGCTTACTTAAGAGCTGCTAATATTCACGGTCTCTGTGCAGCTCACTCCAGAGAACAATCACAAACACACCAATAAGAAAGCAAGCCTTAAAAAAGGACTGCAGCCACCAGTCTGAAGAGTTTACATCTCTTTTAAGAAAGGCTCCATTTTGAGCCACTCTGCTGGTTGAATCACTACATAACCATATTGGGGGAAAAACAAATCCTCCCACATCAGATATCCAAGTCTGGATCACAAAAGAAGTACATTAGGTATCAAATCAATCACTGCAGGGCCAATAAAATGCAGTACAGTAGGGTAGGAAGATGAAAGATTGGTATCTCCCCTGGTGTACCCTGCAACTGGCTACTGAATACACATAAGATTACCTTCAAAAGTAATTTACTCATGTTCATTCTGTACAACAAAACAATAAACAGAGTGATGTCCTCTTCTAATTTATATGCACAATTATGGGTGCTTTAAATATATTAGGAGGTACACTGGATGAAAGAGTCATAAAATTGAGTGGTCTGAACTCTGAAACTGTATTTCAAAATTATATCAGCCACCCATGCAAAATCTGTGCAAACAGAATATTCTATTTTCAAAGTACAAGATAAAAGGACTTGGTAGGATCCAAAATGGGAGGCTTGAATAAGCAGAATATGATGTCATAACTGACAATGTTCATGCCAGCTTGGTTGCAGGCATACGTGGAGTCCTGAGTGTTACAGGAGATTACTCAGAAAGGGTTTCGGAAAATCTCTAACAGTACTTTCATAAAATTCTGCATCTGAAGGCACACAGAGAATGGCTTCAGATATGATCTCTCACTGCAATAGCAGGGGGAGCAGAGCTAAAATAGTTTTAGGTCATCTGATAATGGACTTTTGACACAAAAAAAGGCTTAGAATTTAATGTCAAAATACAATAGGCAACAACAGAATGTAATTTACTCATGTTCAATGTTATGCAGACACGTATTGCCAGTTGATCTCCTGTTCTCAGTGGTGGGCAACCAGCGGCCCAAGCACCCCCTCTCTGCCCTCTTTCCCCACATCTCTTGCGCACTGGAGCCCCACACTTACTTACTCCTTCCCCTCCCTCCCAGCACTTTCAAAGTGCTGTGAATTGGCTGATTTGAAGCGTTCAAGCTCCGGGAGCGAGCAAGAGTAGCACAAATCAGCCGATTCATGGTGCTCAGAAAGTGCTGGGCAGGAGCGGGAGAAGTAGATAATAGGGATGTAATATTGTAGTTGACTAAACAATCCCGCTTATTGGTTAACGTTATCGGCTACATGCATCCCCACCCCCTCTGGCTCTGCAAGTATATATTTTTTAATGGGCTGGCCAACAGGCTAGCTCAATCCTGGGCTTCCCACTGCAGCTTTGCATTATTAGTGGACTGGGGAGCCAGTGCCCAGGCAGGCTGGCTCATTCCCAGCTCATGCCTGGTCCCAGCATAATCCCGCATTGCGGCTCTGTGTTAATAAGGGACTGGGGAGCTGGCACGCAGGCAGGCTGGCTTAGTCCCAGCTTGCACTGGATTCCAGCATCAACCCCCCTCTGTGGCTGAGCCTGCCTGCCTGCGCACCGCCTCCCCAGTCCACTAACAGTGCAGAGCTGCAACAGGGATGGTGCCGGGCCTGGCGTGAGCCAGGCCTGAGTGTTTTCACTGCTAACCCTTATTGATTAATCATGTAGTCGACATAATTTATGTCGACTACAAGATTAACAAATTACAAACTTCTTAACCTCCCTAGTAAATAAGTGTGGGGCTCCAGTGCCCCAGTGCACGAGAGGCTTCGAGGAATGGGGCAGAGAGAGGTGCATGGGCCACCCACAGGTGGAATCTCAATGGGTAGCACATGGCCCACAAGCTGCCCACCACTGAATTTCAATCTTGCATCCCATTGAGAGGAAGGAGGGCCACTCAGTAGTCTTGGCTGCCCATTGCTATGTTACACGGATTTGCTTTGAAAGTTAATTAAGCCAAGCAGCAGAATCCCACTCACGATGAAAATCAGATCATGGAAACACATTGATAAATAGTTTTTGATGTCACATTGCAGACAGCTGTCACCTATCAAGCTTGTCATTTCTACTAACCATGCTTACATTGGGATTGTAAGCTTTTCACCTGCTACACAGCATTTGCTATATGGCATTTAGCACTACAGGGCCCCATTCTGACTGAGGCCTCTTGGTACTACTGCAATAGAAATAAACAACAACCATACAAATTATCTGACCAGGATTCTTACCTCTTCCCGGAGCATAGTGAAGAGGAAATTCATGAGGACTGAATGCTTACGTGGGTACTTCTGACACAAGGCACTGATAGCCTGCACCACCACAACCTGAACAGGTTTAGAAATAGCACATTTAACAAGGAGAATTCGGTCTTGTTTCAGTTTGGCTTATTCTCCCCTCCACATGAATTTTAAGGTGGTAAAAGATGCTAGACTGAGAAGTCATAGTTCTCCCTCCATCTATAAGACTGGCAGCATGCACTGGAGAAGCAGACATAGGGATGAGAGGGGACTCCTACCTCCCTGCACTAATTAGTCCCTGAAGAAGGCTGGTGATGGGGGCCCAGTTGAATAGAGATTTAATTTTAAAGAGGGCTCTCCAGAACAGAGCCTACGATACTTCGGAGATAAGTCAATATCATCATCCCCTACACTCATGTCTCCAGCAGATCTGAAGTCCAGGCTCTGGAAGTGAAAGAGTGGTGTAACCTGGCCCAGACAGAGAAAGAAAAGGCCCAGTACCATCCCCCCAGGGAACACTTTCCATACCTTGAACTCATCTGAGATTTCTGACATGAAGGAGGAGATCTGCTTCATGAGCCGGTCAATGCTGCTCTCACTGCCAGTTTTCAGCAGTGTGGTGATAGCCAAAGTAGCAATGCTGCGGTTGGAATCAGTCACTAGGTTCTCCAGGTCGAGGTTACAGGCTGTCACAGCAGACGGGTGCTTCATGGCAACCTAAGTGAGGAGAAACAATGGAATTCACTGAATGCATGGAAAGAGCCTAGCTGACAGAACAAAATGCTATACAGACCCCTATACAGTGCTCAAGCTTGTCTACCAAACCACATATAACAGGTACCTCGAGGGTATCCCAGATAAATAATTCCCTTGAGGGTTATCAGCTCTGTTCTCCTAAAGAAATATACCCACTCCATTCAATGACAGACGTTAGTAACATGTTCTTCAAATGCCTTGCGTCCATTTTTAGAGCCCTGCAAATCCACGGATATCCGCTTTATATCCACAAGTATCTGCATCTATGGATGTGGATATCTGCAGTTCATTTTTGCTGTTGCAGATACAAATTTTGTATCTAGAACCCTGCAAATCTGCAGATATCCACGTTATATCCATAGATATTCGCATCCATGGATGTGGATGCAGATATTCACAGATCATTTTTGTGGCTGCGGATACAAAGTTTGTATCCACGCGGGACTCTATCCATTTTCCACACTCCATTTAATAAGGTTCACACCCCACACATTGCACACAGGAAGCCAGAAGTGCCCGCAGGAGCTCTGAATTTCAGTTTTCCATGGACCTCAGCTTTGCAGAATCTTTGAAGTCAGCCCCAGACCTGCCACTACATTGATTCTGTAGCTCTCCCCTTTGGAATTGAAGGGAGCAAGGCAAAAGCTACAGAAAGCTGCTCCAGCACTTGCGCTGGAGCAAAAGTTGCTATGGGGATGGGGTAACGAGAAGTGTAAGGATTTGGTCCCAGTCACTTGATAAGGATCTGCTTCATCATAAGGAGAAACTTGGAGGCTTTGAGGGAAATGCAATACACCACAACACCTGAGATTCACTGTCAATAGAGACCACTAGTCAGTACGATTTGTTTTCTTTTTCTGATGTGCTCCTGGATGTTTTATTCTGCATAGAAAGCAATGAAATAGAAACTCTGTGTGATTTATAAATACTTGGGAACTGTGTGTAGGACAGGGAGGGAGAAGGGTCAGAGTGACAGAAATCAAAACTTTACACAGCTTGGCCCCTTTTTTCTTCTCTAGAGCTACATCTACATTGCAGGCTTCTTGCACAAGAAGCCTTTCGTGCAAGAGTTTTTGCACAACAACTTCTTGCGCAAGAGCACGTCCACACCTCAAAGCGCATTGCAAAACTGATGTGCTTTTGTGCAAGAGAGCATCCACACTGCATGGATGCTCTTGTGCAAGAAGCTCTGATGGCCATTCACAGAATGGCCATCAGAGCACCTGTGCTTTTTCCCATAGGGAAAAGAAACCCCTTGTGCAAGAAACCCCTCTGGAGCATCCACATTTGCCTTTTTGCACAATAGCTGTAGCGCAAAAGGGAGTTATGCCTCAAAAGCGCATTTGAGGTGTGGACGGTCCGCAGGTTCTTGGCCAAAAATGGCCATTTTTGCGCAAAAATCTTGCAGTGTAGATGTAGCCTAGGACTAGGAATGTTAGAAATTATTTAATTTAGTAATCATATAACCGCAACAATTCTAATCGGTTACATGATTATTTGATAGTCCCTGCGGGCGGGGCCAGGAGCCAGTGCCTCTGTATCAGAAGCAGCAGCACGGGGTGGCAGGGAGGAGCTGGTTCATTAGGGAAGGCAGGCGGGAACCAGTCCATGCAGGGAGCCGGTTTTTAACCTACTGCCCTGTGCTGCTGCATCTAAAGTGGGGCCAGGAGCGTACTGGCTTCCAGCCCCACGCTGCTGCCTTTGATTCAAAGGTAGCAGCGCAGGGTGGCAGAGGTCTCCTTGGGAGTGGGGCCAGGAGCACACTGTCTCCTGGCCCCACCCATGGGGACCATCGAATAATCATCTAGCATCCCACAGAGCAGCCTCTGTCTGCAGGGAGCTCGGCCCCCCACGACAGGGGCTGCTGCTGCCCTGCGCTGCTGCCTCTGATACAGAAGCAGCAGTGTGGGACAGCAGGCAGAAGCCAGTTTTTAAACCAGCTCCTCTCATGGACTGGTTCCCATGTGCTGTTCTGTGCTGCTGGCTTTGCATCAGAGGCAGTAGCGCAGGGTGATAGGCAGCTCCACTGTGTGCTCTTCATTTAAAACTTGGACTGGTAGCTGGGACTGAGCCAGCCTGCCAATTCAAGTTATAAATGCAAAGCCTGCGGTGGGGAGGAGGCTGTTGCATTGAGCAGGACCATTAACCAATAAGCCAATAGCTGATTGGTTAAATGGTTATTTGGCTAGGTGCTAACATTCCTACATCCCTATCTAGAACCCAAACCTGAGGAAGAGAGGGGGACAGGACTTCACCTTCCCGGGGACGTGAAAGCTATTTAAACTCCTAGAACATTGAGTCTTACCTTGTTGAGGGTGCGGACAGCTGCATATCTAAGAGCCGCCTTTGGGGAGCTGCAGAACAACTGTAACACTGAAACATAGCATCAAAACACAGAAATTAAGAAACTGATGAACCAGGCATGCCTCACACCACACACAAAAAGATTCTGATTCACTGTATGAGCAACAGTGAGCAGGAAATAGTTGGAAATTCTTTGGATTTATCATCTCAGAATTATAGGGACCCATGGAAGGTTAAGCTAGTCCAGTGGTTTTCAGCACGTGGGGGCTGTGCCTAAGGGGTTCATAAAAGGTTGACATTCCTATAAAAGAGTAGTGTTCAATATGTGGTCTGCAGACTATGTTTAAGATTTCCAAAGGGGGCCGCACTTCCATCTGAAATTTTTTTGGGTCCGCAAATGAAAAAACATTGAAACACACTGAGCAAGTCCATCTCCCTCCGTTCCCTAATATCACTAAAAGGTGCTCATCAAACCATGGCTTGGAAATTTCAATTTCCATCCACTAGTTATCCTCCCATTGAACCTTTATTTCCACTGCTGCTTAAATCCGTTTTTTCTTGTTTCACTTTAAATCCCATTCTATTCCATGTGTGGTTGGCTAACAGAGATCACACACCTTCCTCAGAGCCCAAATGCACCACCTCAGTGAGCATTTGAACTCCACAGGGTTGTGAAGCTAGAGCCCCCAGATTGCTTCAGAATCCAGGTCTCTCACAGAGCTGCTGGTATATCACAAGACAAAAGGATTTTTTTTGTTGTTGCTAATTAAAATGGACTGCATAGTAGAGACACAGACCCCAGAACAATCCACACTGATCGTACCAGGCAAATAAATACTTTCTACCACCAGCAAAGACATATCTAGGCAACAATGACATCTCAAAAAGCCTGAGTACTGATAAAGGCTGGTCAACAAATGCAGTCATCATAGACCCACAATCCCCATTACACCCTTAAATAGCACTAGAATTACCAGACACAGCAGGGGCCAGCTCTTTTGCAGTGCAACTAGGCAGGTTAACAATGGCAGAAGCGGCTTCATAGACCACCATCTCGTGTTTATTTCTTAAGCAGCTCTCAATGAAATCGAACAAGGGGCTGTCATGGCTAGGAGACAAAGTGAAAAAATTAAAAGGAGCCTTAGGCATAAGGAGGACAAACTGGGCTGGCAGAGAAGGAATGGATCTCAGATCTACTGTAAGTTGCATTTTATGAAAAAGAAGTATGATTGTAATCAATCTGTGTGCAGCTGGTTGTCCCTACGCTGCACTAATTTGCATTGCAGGGATATAACTGAGACTCTCCTCCGGTCCCTCTCCAATTAATTAGAGGGGAATTTCCATTAGCTGTTAGAAATACTGTGTAGGGCTCGTGACAATCAGTAGTGCAGTTCTGCCACTATCCAGCAGAGGGCAATGGTATCTACAAAACTAGCCACTTAATAACTACACAATATGGAAAAAAAATCACATGAAAAATTTCAGTGAAGTGTAAGAACCATAGACAAGGGAATAACAAACATGGAAGCAAAGAGCCAGATCACCAAACACCTCGATCAGATACTTGTATATTGTTGTTACAAAATAGAAGTGCCAGGGAAATCACCTCTCAATCTCTTTTCTGTGCTACGTTGTAACACTTAATAAAAGGAAAGGGGGTCACATCATGCTATATGCTATTTTCTAAAGGTTTAAACAAGAACAAAAAACAGGACAAGCCTGTAAGAGGAGATTCCTCCGATCCCTCTTTGTAAGACTTCCAATGCAGCAAAACAACTTCCTTACTTTCCTGCCTCTTCCTCCAGCAATTTGCTGGCCACTCGGATCATCATGCAGTAGGCAAAGGGTGACTTCAGACCATGACGCATGAACTTGCTGAGCATCTTGTTGACTGCCAGACGGTCATTCTTACGCACGTGGTAAAGTAAGCCGAGGGCATGATACTGTGCAGATTAGCAAAGGAGAAAAGAAAAGGTTTCACAAATCACACGCTACGCTATGTATGCATCTACTCATCTATGGCCCACAGACGTACAACTGACCTTGGCTGTACCAAATCCCCTGATGGGCTCTTTGATCTGGTTCATGCATCTGGAGGTTTCTTACCTGCACCATGATATTGTCACTGGATGCTGCCTCCTGAGCCTCATTCACCCAGCGTTTTACCACATCGAAGCTGGTCTTCAGCAGGTGCTGTGGGCATAGAATAACGCATAAGAGAGGAGCCGATCAAGGACCAGGATAAACTTTGCAATTCACTGATTCATATTAAACAGCAGCAACACCAATCTTCTCCAACCTGGGTGTTGGAGAGACAATGATACAGGCCTACCTCGTAGAGGTGTTGTAAGTGCTATTCCTTAACATGAGTGCATGAAGAACAAAGGGAGAATCTTGATAATGATGGATTTATATTTCAGTAATACTTTGAAGCCCTAATCAGGACTGATGCTCCACTGTGCTGGGTGACCTACACCACCCCTCATAAAGACTCAGTCCCTGCCTAGAAGAGCTTGCCATGTAATTCCAGCATTGTCACAGTTTAGCAGTTTCAAATCTACTTTTACAAAAATACAAATCACCAGACCAGAAGGGATTCCTGCTTTCCTCTGGCTCCAGCCTCACAGCAATCATTAATGAGAGGAGGAAGTATACACACACGACACTGGAGAAGAGACTTTGTGTCTGATGTCATGACACCTTCACAATGCACCATCTAAGTTTCCTGCTGAGTGATCACAAAGGGATATTTCCAGGCAGCCAGTCTGTTCATGTGCAAATGCTGGAGGTTCTGATCCAAGTCCAGTTTTAAATCCAAAACTAAATTCTGCAGATTGACCTTCAAGGAAAATGGTATCCAAGGGAGAAGTGAGCATTGCAAAGGAACATGGGTCAGAAAGCTAGTCCAGCGTGAGTGGTCCTGTAAGCTTCCTTCTCCCATCGTGTCTATTTCACAAATGAATCTATGCAGACCCACAGAGGATGTAACTCAGTGTTGTCAAATATGTACTAATCAATTATACTTCATATTTACAGAAAAATTCTCTCTACTGAAAAGACAACTCATGTTTTAACATATGAAAACACAGGAGAGTGGAGAATATGCTGCTCAGCTCCCAACACAGATATTTGCTTCCTGGTTTAAATGGCCTGCACACAAATCCCCGCAGGTGCAGACATACCAATGATGACACCAGGGCAGAGCTGGACACACTGGGCACCTTGTCCACAATTGCCTGCTTCATATAGCGTTCTATGGCCTGCAGCATGGTACTCTGCAGAGAGGAGAAAATGAGAACCAATGTCTTTGGGAAGACACAAGGAAAGCTCAACTGCAAGGGAAAAGCTAGGAGGGAGATGGGTTGCAAAGGCAGTGTTGAGAGGGGTAGGCAGCCAGGGATAAGTTGATAAAGGCCCAACAATAGGACTGGCAGGTGGCACTTACATCAGTGATTTGGCAGAGTGCTCTCACAGCAGGGCCTCGGTAATTGTCGTCCTTCCCAGTCATGTCTTTGGTTAAACTGCAGAAACATGAAGGACTTTTTTAGTATTGGGCATTTTACCCCCAATACTATAAAAAGCACACATTCAGTGTGCACATACCAACACATGGGCACTGGATTTCACAGCCAAAATCCACAACAGGGTAAGAGGACATGACAACGGCTATCTTCAGCCTAGTCTTGCTCTAATATGGAAAGTTCAGTCACAGAAGGAATGACAGGAGCCTTTTAATCACCCCGAGAGACCAAAACACCAAACAGCTACTTAGCATTAAGGGCTAGAATAATGACGAATCTGGATTCCTTCCCTAAACATTCTGATCTTGCCCAAAGCATCAAGCTATGTTTGGTACCAAACTACATGTGGGGAAGGGGACTGACAGTCCCTATATTTGGGGGCTGATTTCTAAATGCTGTTTGGGGAGTGTACATTTGCAATCACCATCAACTCTGTCATTGCTGTCTCCCACTGTAGCAGCCTCCTTTTAGGTCAGGTCTTCCCATTGGGAAATCAGTGGATCAGAGATGATGTGTCAAAGATGATTTGGGCTCCACTAGCAGGATATGTTAAGCAGTGCCCAATGAGGTAAGAACAATAGAAGTCACATGGCTAAATCCTTGCCTACATATATGGCAATGTATCCCCCAGAGAACACATCAATACCCTAGGAAACGTCAAAGCGCTCAGATGGAAAAGCATGAGTTAATAACGAGCCCTTTACAAAAGAAGGTGGTCAGATACAATGGGGTGGGCAGAACATGGGAACCCAGAGAGCCAAATGAAATACACATGGGCCTGGCATATGGCATTTACTGCACTACGGAGTTCACATATATTGTTAGGATTTCAGTGCCTATATTTCTACAGCACCCTTTAAAACAAGAGCATTTCCACAGCTTCATAACTCCTTGAAGGGATCACAATTATCTCTAGGTGGGGGGAGAAGACTTGCTGGAAGGTCCATGAAAATACCAGTGAGAAAGAGGGATCACCCAGCGAGGACTCACCTACTGGTTACAATGATGACATCCTCTGCAATGCTGGCCATCTCTTTGATGGTCAGGTAACACATCCTGCGAAGAGTTGGCTGGTAGGAAAAACAGGCAACACAAGCATTAGCTGGCCACGTGCCAACCCTGGCAGGGTGCCCACAGTTGCCAACTCTTGTGATTTTATTGCAAACCTGACAATATTTGTCATTTTCCTCCTAGAGCCAAATGATTATGTGAGAATCTCAACTTTTATTTAAAACGAATAAACAAAGGATGAAATCCTGGCCCCAGTGAAGTCAATGACACTGATTTAAATGAGGCCAGGATTTCATCCTGTAGTACTCATGGTTACAGAGAAAAACTTGAAAGCATGACACGAGGGAATGCTCAGGGCTCAGATACTAGAAGGCCAATAACAAGACCCAAACAAACAATTTTTTTTTTTTAATAATCAGATTTTTAAGCCAAGTTTCATAATTTTGAGGCCTGATTCATGATTTTTGAACACCTGGGGCTGGCCATACAGGGTACTCTGTTGCTGATTATACCCTGTAGGAGAAAACAAGTGTTTGCGGCTGGTCTGCTCAGAACTATAGCACCTCTTGTCTAGCTGGCTATTGGTGTGGTGCTAATTCTTCCCATCCCTCAGGTTCTACTATGGGCTGAGCTACCTCAGGAGAAAGGTCACTATCATTGAGCACACAGTAAGGCAGATTTGTACAGTGCTTAATTCAATGGGGCCCAAGCTGGTCATAACCTTTAGGGACTCCCACTGTATAAATGTTAAATGATAAAGGCAGTTAAGATGGAAGAGCCCAATGCATGGTGAAGCTTGATGAGTCTGTCTTATCAGACTGTTTGGTTATACAGATTGCACACAATTCATAAGAAAGAGCTAGGAATGATGGGATGGTCAACAAAGCTGTTTGTACATTGTGACTCTGATAGCACTAGCCATTAAACAGTTCATTTGTTTTTTTATTTAATAGGAAAGTTCCCAGCCAAGAAATGGAGTCACCCTCTCCCTCAATTTACTTGTCTGTAGGTTGTGTTAGTATTACTTTGATATGCAGCTTCAGGACCTTTGTGCATGTTCTCTCCCTTCTGTACAAATCTCCCACAGCACTTCTCTACACACAGACTTTGTGGATGTCAAAGCACACCATGAAACTTCTAATACCCAGTAGCAGGGTCCACAAGGCAATTTGTGTGTGTCAAGCTAGTGTGCTCTAGACTCACACCTCCTCTTGCCACAAACCAAGTCTTCATGCAGACAAGCCTCAAGTCACCAAAGTGCAACAGGGAAAAATGAGGCACTGCTGAGATATCAGTAACTAGGAACACATAAACTTCATAGTACTCATGTGGGGAGCATGGGTCAAGTGGTTCTACCTAGAGGAGAGCAGCCAGTCCATAATGAGATAACTCAGGGCTGAATGTGAGGCTCTCACCAGCATCACATCCTGGTAGACAATTGTATGCACAAAATGTGCAAGTATAGAACTTACATCATTGGACTGGAACAGCTTGGTCATGGCAAAGAAGGATTCCGTAGCTTCCATCACACCCAGGTGCTCTCCCTAGAATGGGCAAAGTAAGGACAAACATTCTTATTTACAAGAAAGCAGGTTTTGTACAGAGTAGAGATGACAGAACAACCGACTATCGACAACAGTTATAGCTGGGGTCATGACAAAGCTAATTTCCTATTTCTCCCCCTGAAGTGTGCCTCAACATTAACAGGGAGGGACCACCTCCAGTGCCCAGAGACAACAGAAACTGTTGGCTTGTGTGTCCCCACCATGTGGTGCTGAAAGTGGTTAAACTGCTGGTGTAGGTGGAAGAAAACCTTACTCAGCACTGTTACAGACGCATGACAACTACTGTCAGCAACAAGGCAATTTCCTGAAGGGTGAGGGGGAGTTCAGACTCCATAGCCCATACACTATTCCATCTCAGCTGAGATGGCTAATAAGGGGCCAATTAGGTCCAGATTTGTAAAAGTAGTTAGGTACCTAAAGATGCAGATGAGACACTTAGTGGTCCTACTTTCTTCTTTAGCTGCCTAAATACCTTTAAAAAGTCTTTAGTAACTACTGCTATGTATGTACGTGACCACTAGGGATTGAATTCAGAGCCAAAGTGGTCATCAGACAACTATAAGACAATAACTTCGGTTGCTACCAATCTGTGCATTTGGTTTTCTATACTGCCCATTCTCCAGAACTCTTTGGCACTGGAGAAAGTGGTGACTTACTGGAATTGCTGTTTAAGTAACATTTCATAAGACACCAGTTAAAATTAGCAGGCCAGACTAATTTATAAAAGAAAAATGCTTACAATCTAAAGAACTCCTAGCTCACATTTCTCCATTACCTGGTTTATGAGGTACAGAATCTTGGTGAGGATGTGAGCACATTTTCGAGGGTTTATAGGCGTCTCATTAAACACCCGAGCCTAGAAACAAACAAAAGCAGGAATAAAAGCCCAAGAAGACATTGGCCGTGGGTTACCTAACACATAACATACGGTGTGAACCGAGCCACTGATGCAATTTACAAACCAGATATTTTAGGACTCTGTCAGTGACTTCAGATCAGACTCTTTCAGTTTACAACAAAAGAGATGCCCCCAGCGTCCCAATAATTATCCCTACTAACTCATCCTGGCATCTGAAAGACAAGCTTTGATAAAGGTTCTGTAGGTCAAATGTCAATTCAACTTCATTCTAAGAGGACAAACCATTCTGTTGATAATGCCACAAGCCAGAACAGAATCCAGCTTCCTCTCTCAGAACACAGTTTCTGCAAGGCTAATGAGAACAACCAGTACTAAAAATGTTATTTTGGTCACTGAAGTGAACAGATATAATTCTGAATTTTCAAGGAACAGGTCTGTAAACTAAAAAAAGGCCTTTAAAACAGTCATTTTTCAGAGAGGATCCGCACTTTAAAGGCAAAAGCTGTCCAATAGTCAACCACAGTCCTGTTTATTAATTTCTCTATCCTACTAGAATTTTAGGGCACCCAAGGCTTCTTAGAAAGAAGAATTGGAAAAAATTGGGGAAATCTATTCTTCTTGCTGACAAAAACATCCATTTACTCACATTTACAGTTTAACTCTTAACAAAATCCAATTATGCCCACTACCTCCACCCCAAATCAATGGGAGCTTTATCATTGATTTCAAAGCAAACAGGTTTGTTACTTCCTAAAGATCTCTAACTTCTTACTCCAGAAAGGAGACTATATCACTGAGGATGTCCATATAAGATATGGGATTTTTAACGATTTACCTCTTGCAACACTGCACTCTTCTCCAGGTGTTGGAATGGATTGGAACCACCACCTGTAAAGTAAGATAAGCAACAAAGATGATCCCAAGAATTGTGCTGTGTAAAAATACACTAGAAAGCCTCCCTTTTGATCATACCTTTAACACCTACAGCTTAAAATAATTGTTCTCGGCATTACTAACTGGCCAACCTTATCCCCACCCCATGTCAGCTTCTTCTAGCTTTTCCCCATCTTGCAGCAATTATCCATCAGTTGAGGAAGACTGTACAAGACTTTTTTCAGAGGTAATCAATGTTACTTCTAGATGGGCCAAAGAGGGTTGCCAAATATAAAGAGCTCCCACTTTCAGTCCCCAAGTCTGAGAACACTGCCAGCTATGGAAGCAAATGAATAGGCTGAGAAATTAAACCCAGTGTAGCAACTGCCATAGAAAACACTGTAACACCAGACTCTGCAAATCTCAAATATTGTATACTTTGCATTATAAAACAATCAGAGAATTCATCAGTAAGCTATATTTTTGGGTATACTAATTAATAAAAAGAACAAGGTAGTGGACTAGAGAGCTTCACAAAAGTGTATTCGGTCATCCTTCTTAACAGACTGAATGCTACTTTCTGAAGAAAACAAAAAATCGGTCTAAAATGATCAGAAGGCAAGAACAACAATTATAATCAGTATCTAGTCCTCATCAAGTGTTTATTAGTGAGCTGCAGCTTTCCATAAGCTGATAGCTATTGATAAACAAATTTAGGGATGATCTCTACAAAGAATACTGGTCTGAGCTTATGATGCTTCAAGTCCAGATCACAACAGAGCATTGCACTCTTCTGCTTCTTATGTAAATAAGATGCAGTCATTATGCTCAGAAAAGTTACAAAGGCAGTACCTGGCTGGGAAAAGCTTGGACATCTACATGTTGGAGAGGGAAAATAAAAATAAGTGAGCAGATTAACACAAAATTCCAGTTTTTACATGTGCGCATGTTCCAAAGAGGGATTTAAAAATGAATTTCCAGTCATTTCACTGGCAACTACATTAGGGATGTCAATGTATAGTCCACTACACAACTAACTGATAAGCCTTGGCTTATCAGTTAATGTTATCAATCATACTGTATCAGAGGCAGCAACAGGGTGGGGAGGGAGAGCGGCAGCCAGTGCCCATGAGGAGTTGGCTTTAAGCAGGCTCCCACGATCACCTTTCTAATAGAAAGGCAGCAGTGCAGAGGGTGAGGGGGGCAGGCTGAAGCTGATATGGTGGGAAGACAGCTTTTGGCTCTCCATGTGTGCGGGATCCACGCATGCCAGCTCCATGTGTGCCAGCTCCGCAGACCTGCCTGTCCCCCACCCCTTGCTGTCTTCTACAGACCACAGACGGGGCTATTGCCTCCCTGCGCTGCTGCCTCTGATACAGAGGCAGCAACGCAGGGTAGGGATGTAATAGTGTAGTCAATTAATCGATTAACTGATAAGCAAAAGCTTATAGGTTAATGCTATAGACTATACACATTTCCCTCCTCCCCCACCAGTACATTTTTTTAGCAGGCTGGCCAGCAGCCTGGCTCAGTCCTGACTCGCACCAGGTCCAGGACCTACTCCTGCTGTGGCTCTGTATTTAAAGTGTATTAGGAGCCAGGCGGACAAGCAGTACAGCTCAGTTCCAGCTTGTGCTGGGTCCAAGAGCTCAGCCCCACCTCAGACAGAGGCTGCTGCCATCCTGCACTGCTGCCTCTGTATCAGAGGCAGCAGCATGAGGCGACAAGCAGCTGGTCCACAAGGGGAGCTGGTTTTTAAACTGGCTCCCCTAGTGGACCAGCTCCCACCTGATACAGAAGCAGCAGTGTGGAGTGGCAGGAGGCTCCTGAGGGGCCAGAGCACACTGGCTGCCAGCCCCACTCCCAAGGTCTACAGAATAGTTGAGTAACAGATAAGAATTCATGAGCATAATCAACTATTCAATTAACCAATATTTAACATCCCTAGCACAGGGTGGCAGGCAGCTGGTCTGCGCAGGGAGCTGTTTTTTAAACTGACTCCCCTCGTGGACTGATTCCCACCTGCCACCCTGAGCTGCTGCCTCTTATACAGAGGCAGCAGCACAGGGTGACAGTGACAGGGGGCTTCCCAGGAGTGGGGCTAGGAGTGCACTAGCTGCTGGTCCCTCTCCCAGGGACTATCAAATAGTCATGTAACTGATAAGATTTCATGCGGTTACATGACTATTCAATTACACTGTATCTAACATCCCTAAACTACATACAACTGACAGCTACTCTTTCCTTCTCCACTTGTGATTCTAAAATCTGCCATTAACAACAAGGATCGCCATCAATTACTTCACCCTTCTCTAGCACCTTTCATATAAGCATCTTAAAGCACTTTACATACTCTGAAGCTAACTATTATCTCTATTTTAGAGACGGTGAAAACTGAAGCACAGAGAAGTTAAGAGCTACACTTTCAAGCATGGCCTGTTTCTGGGTGACCAGCTTGATATGCCTTAAGTCTGATTTTCAGATGTTCTCTAAATTAATTTCAATTTGTGTTGGACGTGTTCAGAACCTTTATGTGTCTAAAGTTGAACACCCAAAATTAGAGTCCTATTTTGAAAGTATGTCCTTAAGTCACTTGACCCAAACCACATACATAAGAATTAAGTAGAAGATATGGGGATAGAAATCATGTACCCTGATTTCCAGTTCCAGACCTGAATCACAAGAACATCTTTTTTTATGATTACAGGATTCCACATAAAATATTAATCTACTGGGTGAGCAAATTAAGGGATGAGCTATTGCACTTAAGATTGAAAGTGGCAAGAGTTCAGGACAGAACAATGTGCTCAGTGGAGTATCACAACGATTAGCTTTAGGACTGTCATTTTGTGCACATGTAGGTAACATATAGGAAAAAAAATATGTAGGGATGCTAGAAGTCTTCATGCAATATAGAAAAAAAGGATGGGGAAATGACCACAAAGGAGAGAAGCAAAATAATTCAGAAGGTTTTGAAAGCTGTACAAGCAGTAAAGACAGGATGAGTAAATGAGGACTCTATTAACCTGTAGAACCCAGGTGAAGTGGTAGAGACAAGGCCAGAAAATAAAGGACCACATCTTCGACTGACTTCAACTGTGTCTGCAAAGTTTGCATGGGCAACAAGATGCACTGACAAATGTACAGATACAAAGGGAAACCTTTGCAGATGTGGCCAAAAAGGGATTCTCCTCTGAATGGTCATACCTTACAAATTACGAGCTGAAAAAAAGATGCAGAGGAAACCTGGGATAAAACCAAAACCTGAGCAAAGGGTATAACACACATTAAAATCATAATAATAAAAAAGATACTCCTAGGAGCTACAGACATGCAGAGATACATCCTGGAGACCAATCATTGGGCTTATTTTAGAATGAAATTACTAAAATTACAAGAAAAGCAAGTTATATTACATAAACTACCCAGAAAAAAATATACAAGTGAAAAACTCAAAACATCTATCTAGACAGACTCTTGTCCAACACTTTCACATCCAACACTGATTCTGTGCGGATCATGCAACAAAGATGATACAGCCCTCTCCCTTTATCCAGACACTGTTCCTTTGCTGAAGAGCAGCAGAGGGAGAAGCAAGCAATGAATAATTTGGCAGAGCTGCTCCAAAATACCTAGAAACTGCTGCTCAGTGCAATGTTCTGAAAGGTATTGCAATGTACCCTTGAAAATAATATTTTTAAGTCACTTTGGACATTTCAGAGCCACTTCTGCAGCAGTCATTTTCCTAAAAAGAAACAAAGTATGTGACACACAGACTCTTGGAGAGTCTATAAGTCAGTTTCTAGGCTGCTTTTTAACACATGGTTTGACACTTACAATAATTTTTCTCATATACATTGTCACGAGGCTCCCTGTGCTTTATTAAAATTGGTGTATGAATATGCATAACTCAAAGACATTTTCAGCAAAATACATCATGTAACATTTTTAAAGTTATAATCTGCTAATTGTGTATCTTCTATTTCAGTGCATGTGTCATTCTTGTATGTGAAGTTAAAAATATGAAATGTAAACCTGTTTTATTAATGTAAGTCTTCTAGTGAAAACCATTAATGGTATTTAAGGAAACTTAACGGCCCAGCACTCAAGACAAGGATCCATAAATGAGAATGTTTTTACTTTTAAGTCCAAACTGTGGTAAGTCCTAGAAACTCATGAGATCATGGTACCTGGTGCTGGAATCCATCTTGAATCAGGTATTTTTCCATGGGGATGTGAAAATAAAACAAAGGGTTCCCACCCTGGGAAAAGTTTATACAAGAAATGGAAAGCAATCAGTCTTTTGTCATCAGATAGCTTTTGAAATTGCCTCCCCAACCCTAAGAGGACACACATGAAGAAACCTGAAAACAAAGTAGAGATGTTAAATTTAGTTTAATCAACTAATTGATGGATTTTCCATCGACTAGTCGATAAGCAGGAAGCCACAACGGGATCTGCAAGCAGAAAGTCAATTAGTTGATAAGCAGGGAGCCCATTTGGGAGCTAACCCCACTGCATCTCTGCCTTTTAAATGGAAAGGCTAAAGCACAGCAGGAGGGACCCAGAACGAGCCAGGACAGCTGATTCATGACTCACGCAGGATTCTTCCTCCCCTCCCACCCCCTGCACACCAGCCTTTTAAATGGATTAAGAGACCCTGATGGCTCTTAATCCATTTAAAAGGCTAAAGCCAGCAGGAGGGACCCAGCGCGAGCTGGGACAACTGATTTGGGGGTTTGGTCCTCTTTGTGGCTATGTTCCTGTGCTATCAAAGCCCTAAAGCTGAGTCCTCCCAGGGCTGAGCTGGTTCAACATCTTTGTTGCTCTGCTAGGGGGCCATGGCCCCAACTCTGCGCCTTGGCTGTGGGAGAGCTTCTGGCCCAGCAGGGCAGATAGACAGGCTCAGTGGCATGATCAGCATATCAGGTGACAGTCCCAAGGGGACCTCTCTGATATAACCTATCACATACATGTTAAATAGTCAGTTTCTTACTGTAAGTCCTGTATTAATATACAGAACAGCTAGGGTTGCTGTGTCAAGTGCAGGTGGCACAGCTCCTGGAACTACTTCACCATCCTGAACTGCCAAGAGAGCCGAATAGAGTTTCTCCATTTCCAAATTCTGTGGTCCATCCTCCAATGCTGTGTGGCACTCAAATACTGAGTAAAGGACATGGATCAAGTTTGTCCAATAATAATTTCCGCAATGCTTATCCAATCCCCACTTTTCTTTTTATACTGTGTTCATCTCCATGCCTCCTGAGTCCCAACCCCTACTTTTGTATCAGTGCTACTCTCCTGCGAAGATCAGGACACCAATATTTTCACCACGAGAAACACTTGTCTCCTGCTTCACATTGACATCAAACATCTTGAACAGCAATCTACACACACACACACACACACACAAAATGTAAGCTGTCACTAAACGGATCAGAGGTTGCTCTATAAACTTGCAATTGGTACATCTGATACATCAGCCATATATTTTTAAAGCTGTCCACACATATACTGAATGGGCCAGTGACCAGTTTGGGGGAGACAAAGAGCCAAGACATGGGGAGGGAGGGAAGAGAAAGCAGAGCATAAGGGGACAGAGTAGTTAAGGTTTCGCTAGAGATCTATGTCATTTCAGGTGCATCCTCCTTAATCACTTGCCCTTCATTGTGCAGCTGGCTTTGAGACATCAGTGCAGTGCAGCAGGGGAAGGGGGATAAATCAAGGGAAAGCAAGTTGAGGTGATCAGGGCAGAAAATAAAGGATTGATTTGGGGGTTCGGTCCTCTTTGTGGCTATGTTCCTGTGCTATCAAGGCCCTAAAGCAGAGTCCTCCCAGGGTTGAGCTGGTTCAACATCCACCCGACTCCACAGTTTCCTGGAGGGGGGGGTCTGCAAAGCTCGCAGGCTCCGCCAGAGCCACTGAGGAACGCTGTGGGCAGAGTTAAGGGGGACGCCTGGAAAAGTCACTAGCTGGGTGTCGCCTCCCGAGCCGAGATGGGGAGGCAGCCCGGGAAGGCGGCGGGGGGGGAGAGGGGGGGGGCAGGTCCTCGACCCCGCTGGGCACGGCCGCCCCCCCGCGGCGGGCCCGTCCCGCACTCACCGGCCTCCTCATCCTTCTTATCGAACTTCTTCAGCATCCTGCCCTGCGCCAGGCGGGGGGCGCACGAACTGGGGTGGGGGGGGGGTCTCTATCCAGCACCTCCACTTCCGGCCGCGGCGCTGCTTCCTGCCAGCCTGTCACCGGGACAGCTCAGCCGGACAGCGCCGCGCACGCGCGTTGCGTGCGGGAGGTTGGTCGGGCTGACGTGGCTGCCTGGCCCAGGGTAGGAGGCCACAGCGCTGGGCGGGGCAGTGGCCGTGGGAGGCCCCGAGCCTGTGGGACAGTGAATGGGGGAGGCGGGAGCGTCTGAGGGGCTGAAGAGCCTGCGGGGTAGTGACTGGGGGGGGGGCGCAACTTGTAGGGCAGCGACTGGGGGCAGGGCAGGGAGTGAAAGGGGCACAGCTTGTAGGGCAGTGACTGGGGGCAGGGTAGTGACTTGTGGGCACAGCTTGTAGGGCAGCGACTGGGGGCAGGGTAGTGACTTGTGGGCACAGCTTGTAGGGCAGCGACTGGGGGCAGGGTAGTGACTTGTGAGCACAGCTTGTAGGGCAGCGACTGGGGGCAGGGTAGTGACTTGGGGGCACAGCTTGTAGGGCAGCGACTGGGGGCAGGGCAGGGAGTGAAAGGGGCACAGCTTGTAGGGCAGCGACTGGGGGCAGGGTAGTGACTTGGGGGCACAGCTTGTAGGGCAGCGACTGGGGGCAGGGCAGGGAGTGAAAGGGGCACAGCTTGTAGGGCAGCGACTGGGGGCAGGGTAGTGACTTGTGGGCACAGCTTGTAGGGCAGCGACTGGGGGCAGGGTAGTGACTTGGGGGCACAGCTTGTAGGGCAGCGACTGGGGGCAGGGTAGTGACTTGGGGGCACAGCTTGTAGGGCAGCGACTGGGGGCAGGGTAGTGACTTGGGGGCACAGCTTGTAGGGCAGCGACTGGGGGCAGGGCAGGGAGTGAAAGGGGCACAGCTTGTAGGGCAGTGACTGGGGGCAGGGCAGGGAGTAAAAGGGGCACAGCTTGTAGGGCAGTGACTGGGGGCAGGGCAGGGAGTGAAAGGGGCACAGCTTGTAGGGCAGTGACTGGGGGCAGGGCAGGGAGTAAAAGGGGCACAGCTTGTAGGGCAGTGACTGGGGGCAGGGCAGGGAGTGAAAGGGGCACAGCTTGTAGGGCAGCGACTGGGGGCAGGGTAGTGACTTGGGGGCACAGCTTGTAGGGCAGCGACTGGGGGCAGGGCAGGGAGTGAAAGGGGCACAGCTTGTAGGGCAGCGACTGGGGGCAGGGCAGGGAGTGAAAGGGGCACAGCTTGTAGGGCAGCGACTGGGGGGAGCAGTGCCTGGGGGAGCACAGCTTGTAGGGAAGTGACTGGGGGCAGGGTGGTGACTGGGGAAGGCACAGTCTGTGGAATGATGACCCATGAAGTTAACATTGCTCTGGACATAGGTTATTTCAGGTGTTGTGTGTGTTAATCTCCTGTTTCTCCCTGCTGCAGGTTTGAGCCACAGGAACACTGTTTTCTGGTGGAGCTCAGTGCTGTAATTAAAGGGGGAATAACTTCTTCTAGATGTGGGATCTGGCAACATACACTAGGTGAGGTCAGGCCAAGGCATCCCTTCTGCACAGTGGTCTGCTCCACCAGACCCCTGTAGAATTGGGCAGCAAGGCTCAAAGTGGATGACATTTCCAGCCTATGGTGAAAGATGTGAGACACCTTTAAGGTGTATATTGAACCTAAGGCTTTTGTGAAATGTTAAATCTAATCTTTTCTGCCATATCTACAGGGGTCTGTTGGAGGACGTATTAAAGAAAATCCAGTGTGATTAATGAAGGGGCCTTGGTTCATGTTCTGTTCTGCAGTAATACACTGTGTGCTGTCTGCTGCCACGTGAGCTATCACTGAGGTCAGAGTGGCTTCTGGGGTCATTTCTGCAGTCCCACTGTGCCCAGTTCCTATCTTCTTTCTGTAAGGGGCAGGGAGACACCCTGAGTGCTCTTTACAATCATACTCTGTTCTGAAGCTTCAGGGGGTAACCGAGTTAGTCTGTTACAGAAAAACAACAACAAATGGTCTGGTAGCACTTTATAGACTAACAAAACATGTAGATGCTCATGATACCATCTACATGTTTTGTTAGTCTGTAAAGTGCTACCAGACCATTTGTTGTTTTTATACTCTGTTCTATTAGTCCAGCTGCTGATGACACACAGTTGGATTTAAAGGCATCATTTCAGGAAATAACAGTTCCTCTCAATAAAGTTTGCATTCCCAATCAAGGTTTAAATGAGGAAAAATAAATGTTTCCCACTAGTGATATTAAATGGTTAACCAGTAAGTATACCAGTAAGCAAGAGACTTACTGATATGCTTACTGGCTAACCAGCCCTTGCCAGTGATCACTGCCAGCAGCCAGCCCTGCCAGGCCAGGCTACCCCCAGCAGTGGAGGAGCCGGACAGTGGGACTCCATGGCCATAGCAAGGCTTCTCAGCTGCAGCTGGATTGGAAGAACATGGCCAGAAAGCCCTGAATTAAAATGCTAACTGATTGAGTGCTAGCGTTTAACCAGTTAACCGTTTTAACTTCTCTTTTTCCCATGTTGGGTTTTTTTTTAAATAATTACTTCTCTCAGGTTGAAAGCTGTAATCCAGTGCACAAACCACACCAAAGAAGTAAATTATTTCTGCCCCACAACACTCACAATAAATGTATGAGCGAGTAGACTGCCCAACAAAGACAGAATTGCAGCTGGTGCTATATCTGGAATATTTTAGCTAGGCACTTCAAACTGGAAATAAAGTGCATTTAAAAAAAAGTGAAAGTAATTAACTATTTAAAAATGTATCTGGGGATGTGGTAGATTATCCATCATTTGAAATCATTTAATCAGAACTGGAAGTCTTTCTATAAACTATGTTCTAGTTCAATCCCAATTATACTTTTTCAGCCCCGCCTTGTCCCCAGAAATACCACAACCATTCTCTGGCATGATGAACCTATCTACAGCCCACCCCACAAAATAGCAGTAATGCTTTCCACAGTGGACTTTGCTCCTCTTATCTACTTGAATAACAGTCTTCTGGGTTTTGTCAGGACTGTTGCAGGCAAGCAAGGAATAACTAATAATATTCTGCAAGTTCATGTATATTGTTGCTTTCCCCAAAAGCACATTGCATCACTAGTGTGCAACATGGCAACTGTTGAGGAGAGCACAGTAACATTTAACAATAGTTTAAGAATATGAGAAATTAAAGAAAGCAGAATAGAATAAATCACATCCAGTTTGGCCAGGAAACTAGGATTATTAGAATGAGTCTTGTAAAAAAAAAAAAAAAAAAAAAAAACACCACCATGGGACCTTTAATGATCAAATGAAATCCCAACTTAAATTTTACATCTCAGGGTACGTCTACACTGCACGGCTATTTCGGGATACTGAAGGTATCCCGAAATAGCTACCCTGTGTCTACACAAGCTGCCCGTTATTTCAAAATACTTTTCAAAAATAACGGGCGCACTATTTCGCCATCCTGGTAAACCTCGTTGCATGAGGGATGGAGGATGGCTTGAAATAGCACGTTATTTTGAAATTTGGCGCTGTGTAAATGCACCAAATTTCAGTTTCAGAATAGGATACACAACTTGTGTAGTGCAAATTGAATATCTTATTTTGAGTTTAGAGTGCTATGTAGACACACCCTACGAGATGGCGTCTCCAGTCGCACAGCACCAGCTGTCATCATGATGGCACATTTGTTACTGACTCTGAGAGAAGGGCATTACTTACTGAATCACTGAAACTCTACAGTATCCTTTGCAAGAGAGCCATCAGGGACTAGTTCTGATCCAACTCGGCTCTATTTAACTTGTGAAAGTCAAGATTTGACTAGGTCATATTACCAGCTGGTTTGGCTGTAAGTCAGACAGTGCTGAGTGGGATCATTTAATCCTTTTAACAAATGTGGTGGTCAGCCTGCACTGACGCTAAGCTGTGAATTGCTTCATCTTTTGCAATTATCACAACTTGGATTTAAAGTACTTGCAAAAAGAAACTTGGTATATTATGAGTCTACCTACAGATCTTTTCAGTCTAAGCTAGTGGTGTGCTATCTACAGTTGCCTGAAAGTGGTGTACTGCCTTTTTCTCCTTCCTGATTCTCTATCAAAAAAGTGCAGAGGAGGTCTATTCAAAGGCATGGTGCTTGACACTATTGCTCTGCTTTAATGCCTGTTGGAAAAATATATAATAAGAAATGTACTTACTGTAGAATAAGTAGTCCTCCGAGAACATGGTAATGTCTGGGCTAAACTCCAGCTAGTTTGAGGACTGCTTCTCTTTCTAGTCTGTCCTTTACTTGTTCTGTGTAAATGGCTTGTGTACTTTGTACCAGTGTGTCCGCCCCAGCTCTCTGTTGTTATCTCAAAACCTCACTGAAGACGGTGGAGTCAGGGTCCAGCAGGGAAACCTGACGTTTCACATTTACTACAACTATGCTCATGGCTTGTAAAAGCCAGCAATTCTGCTAGGTTGCTAGCTGATGAGGGGACCTAGACAAGATATCAAAGGCAAGAAGATCCATTGCTGATGTAAATTGGTGCAACTCCATTTCTCTCAGTTGACCAGTGTTTAGTTGTCTTACATTAGAGATGACCCCTCTCTGTGAATTACCCTGGCTTACTTTTTTATTTTAATACATACACAGACCCTGAATCTGGTCAAGAAAGGTACTTCTAGAGCCCATCAGTGCTGTGCCTGTCAGCCAGAGAGCAATAGTTCAAGGGCTTAGCACATTTTATCCATCTGGAATGAAAACTTGCCATGGGGGCCAATGGTAACCTTAGCATTTTAAAGATGTAGTGAGATGTGGTGAGACAGGATAATCAAAAAATTTTATAAAGAAATCAGATTGTATTTGAAAATGCCACTTTTTATTTTACATGTTGAGTCTTTTTGCACATTCTTTGCAGGATTGTTCCAAGTGGCAAATAAAACTTTATTTAAAGAGAAAATATTCTGTTTAACAGAAACACAAACAGAGAGCAGTCCTGGGGGAATTCTGTAATTTTCCTATGGCTGCTAATACAACAATTGCAGAATTCTCCCAGGACGGAGAGACAAAGAGGGAAATACATTCAAGGGGTTTCATTTCAAATTTCCTGGAAGTGTTACCTTTAAAACTTATCAGCACTTTGTTGTATTGTCTGGGAAAGGCCAGATGTAGTTGAGTCACATGAAATCATGCTACACCTGCAGATTAAAGGTTCATTCACTCTAAAGAGAAAAAGGTATGGGCCTTTTTATAACGGGTGTAAATCAGGAGTAAATCCACTGAAGTTAATATGCCAATACAAAATGAGAAAAATCAGGACCCATCTATTTAAAAACAAACACTTATTTTCCCATGCTTCCAATAGCACTGATGATTATTAAAACAAATAATCCCATTGTTACTGTTCAATAACTTTTAGCCTTTCACTCAGATTGGCACAGTAAAACTTACCTGGGCAGTTTCACTTTCTGGTTTTGCAAACTCCTGCACTTGCCTGGATGGCTTGAGTTTGGGATTCCAAAACTAGAGGGGAAAATGTTTCTAAAAATAACTAGTTATTGAAATAAAGAGATAAGGACATTTCTGTGTGCAGTAGCTGGTATGAAATCCATAATTTTTTGGTAGGGGACCATACTACCTGCCAGAGATCTTTTTATGCATGAAACTATTGTTTTGTTGACAGGAAGGGACAAAGAGGTACTATTTATTTAATGTTAAATCTTTGCCTGTTCTGCATCATCCAGTAAAGCTGATGCATCCCACCTGTGTCATGGTCTGACAGAAGCAAATATAATCATACAGAAAAGATGACTGGAGATTTTGGATTTGAAAACGGTTGTGTAAGACACTAACAAAAACTACTACAAAGACCCAGTTCCTTCTCTAATTTTTTTATTTCTGTCCTTTTCTTTGGCCCCCAACACTGTAGCATCTGAACACATCACACATGAATAATATTATCCTCACACACTTGGGTGAAGTAGGGAAGTCATATTATTGGACACAGAGAAAGGGATTAAGAGCCTTTGGCAAGGTTGCCGTGGAAGTCTGTAGAACAGCTGGGAACAGATGCCAGGACAGGTCCCCTGACTTCCAGTTTAGAGTCTCAATTACAAGACCATTCTTTCTATGGATGCAGATAACTTAGATGCCAACACAACAATATGCCATCACTAGTAAATAGTAAATTAATAACAAATAAGTAAAATTCTGAGACCCTCTGGCTACATCTACACTTGCAGCTTCTTGCACAAGAACTCTTTTGTGGAAGAGTTCTTGTGCAAAAACTCTTCCACAAGAGAGTGTCTACACTGGCATGTGCTTTTGCTCAAGAGCATCCATGCCAGTGTAGATGCTCTCTTGCGCAAGAAAGCTCTGATGGCCATTTTAACCATAGGGCTTTCTTGCGCAAGAAATTCATGTTGCCTGTCTACACTGGCCTCTTCTGGAAGAGCTCTTGTGCAAGAGGGCTTATTCCTGAGCGGGAGCGTCAGAGTTCTCACGCAAGAAGCCCTGATTTTATACAGTAGAATGTCAGTTTACTTGCGCAAGAACACGCGGCCAGTGTAGACAGGCAGCAAGTTTTTGCGCAAGAGCGGCTGCTTTTGCGCGAGATCCCGCCAGTGTAGACACAGCCTTACAGTTTTTACTGGGTTTTCCTGAACAAGAACTAAAAAAGAGCCTCAGTATTCAGCACATTAATAATATGCATTTACAAACTGTGTTTCATTCATATATCAGCAGAGTTCTTTATAAAGGTGGAGCAGCATCATTATCCCCAAATTACAAATGTGGAACTGAAGCAAAGAAGGGATGTGACTTGCCCAAGGTCACATTGTGAGTCAATGGCAATTGTGCATGGACAAGTCAAATTAGAATTTATGTATTTTTACATAAATACATGTGGTTTGAGATCTTCAAAGTGACTTCCATTTCCGTGCATCTGCGTCTTCCTTTAGTGGCTGCTAGTAGAGGTAACTAAGCTGTGCAAGAAAAATCTTGGATATCTGTAGAAGTGGCTGAACATAAAGAGGTGGAGTTGGCTCCATCTGGACAGCTAGCTTTCCATGGACCACAGACCACAACTGGAGAATCCATGTGCTAGACCACATCTGTGCTACAGAGATTTCCAAATTCAGATGAGTCTAACTGGGGGAGCTTTTCTGAACTGGAACTAAATTTATTTTTTGCGTCCAATTTGTGCCATGAGCTTTGCATTGGCTGCTGCTTTGGCCCGCATCTGCTTAGCTTTGTCCAGCTCTATCAGGATTTTCAAGATATGAATGGGGACATCAAGTGATAGGGAGAACTTGGTCCCAGGGCTGCTCTTTTTGACGACAGTGGCTTTCTTGTGGCTGAGCGAAGGTAGCAAGGAAAGCGTCCTCTTGGCTGACTCTTCCAGTAATGCCCAATGTGTTTCCTTGTGGCTAGACCCAGCCTCATTACTATGGCGACTTCCATGTACGGTTGAGAGGCTCTGAGAAGCTAGCCCGTTTGTGATGTTGCTGTTCTCCATGGTATCTCTGCTCATTAGGTTGTCTCTCTTCTCATGGCCAATTTGGTGATAGTTTGCGTCAACATCATAGATATGCTGAAGTATCTCGCTCCCCATTTCCTTTGAAGCTCTTGCTGGAGCCCAGGACAGAATCAAGAAGCTCAGTAACACTAAGATTCTGGGGCAGGGCATCATCCAGGAAATCTGCAAATGAACATGCAGTGCACATTCAGTAATGAGCAGGAGCCCTTCCATGGAAAAATCAACTGGCAGCGTACAGCAAGAAAGGGTCTTAACACTTGTGAGAGCTGCAAATCCTTGTCCCATATTGGCCATATAACATTCTGCACAAGGAGGATTTTCTTTTAACTGATATTAACTTGTGTTCCTGCCAGCTCTGGATATCAAGAGATACAACCAAGATATTCAGTAACACAACAGTCACATTCTATCTGCAAGCAGCTGGCAGGTGCATACTGTCTGTGTGTGCTCACCGATGTCTATTTGTTAGTGGGGAGAAGTGATATCTGTATGTTTTGTATATCATTTTGTCAAGTGCATTGGGGCCTCAGGAAAAAAGGCACTTGAATAATGTAAAACACCATACATATAAGTAAGATATGCTTCACCAACTCCTTGGCTCTCTATCATGCATTAAATCCCTTCCCCACTGCATCCCATCCCTGATAAACCCCCTGCACAAGCACTACATGTGGGAATTTTCTCTCTGTTATGGGGAAAAGTGGGAGGGTGGGGCTCTTCAAGGAAACTTTCTGGCTATTTTGTGCTGCCTCCTCAGTGCAAGGCAGCTGGAGTTGGAGTCAAGGGTCTGGCCGTATGTTGTTCTTGTATAGTATGAAGAGAGGGGTGACAAACACCTTAAAGAAATAGAGGGCCAAAAAATCATGTCTCAAAAATGACAAAGTCCAACAAGCTTGGGGCTGGAAATTTGCCTTTAGCATCAGTGAGGAGTGTCAGGTGCCCTGCATCACTGGGTATCACATTCTCAGAGCTTGAGGGACAACTTTGTGTATGGAGATGGGCCGGAGTTTTTAAAAATGTTCTATTTCAAGTCTCTCTTCACAATAAATATTTGCCCTTTTCATGCCAAGCTGTATGTCTGAATTCATCTCTGTCAAAAGCTTGCCTCACATTTCAAGGGATTTTTCCAGACAGTGATGGGATGCAGGCAATTCTCTTTCAGTTTGCTGCCCTTTAGGAGGCAGGAATTAGCTAGACTGTTTAATGTATGTCACTGGGAATGCACTGATCTGCCTTTTCAAGTCTGCATGGGGTTTGTTCACCACTGTCCAAGCACATCCAGGCAAAATGTTCCTGCTCTGCTACCAGACATGATAAGCACATTCCAGGTAGAACACATGTATTATCCTGCCCAGTGTACCAGGAACACCCAAGTAATACACTTCTGCTGTACTGGCAAAATACCAGGTATGCTCATATCTGGGATTTAGTCAGTTATTGACCTTCAAAGCCAAAAGTGACATAACCTGGAGCTATCCTGGTAAACACGAATCTTATGGGGGACTAGTACATCACCACTCCAAGCCCAAAGGACAAGCATTTTGCCCATTTAACACTTATTTTACCACTTTTATTCTCACTATAATCTTTTGAATGATTATTGTCTCATTCATGAAGGAGAGAGTTTCCTTTTGTTTTTGCCCGTGTCATTTAGGCAGTTAGTTCCTTTGCCCATTACTAATGCTTTTTCATCTGACAAAACCCAGAAAGCAAAGAACAGCCCCTCTCTTCTTTTGCCCCCAAACAGTCCTTTGGAAAGTCCTTTTTCTATGTAGCCTCATCATAAAATTTGCCTGAAGTCTTTTGCAATGATTTATTTCTAGGAGGGAAAGTCAGAGAAATTCCTCCCTACTTCCAAACTGCCACCTGATTCTAAATGCTCTGTAGCCCTCCTCCCCAGCAAGGGAATATCCTCTTCCCTTCCCCCCACAGTTTATATTTTAGTTTGTAATTATTGTAAAAGATGCCATTTAGCGAAGTCTGCCTCCATCCCTTCGTAACTTCCTCCCATCAGCAATTTCATAGAGACCCTCCTGGGTATTTCTAGTCAGAGACGCTTGATTTTTTTTGGCAAAGTTAGAGAGCATTGAAAGGTTCTTTGGTGAGGCATACATCACAACTTTACTGTTGGGTGCTAAATTCTGAGGAATATAATTAGTCTGGGCAGGATTTCTGGGAGGACTGTGGGTTTGGGAGGCAACGGATAGTGAGAGAACACTTGCATGGATTGGGGATTTTGGTTACCCTGACTTTTCTTTGTGATGCTGTTGTTAGCTGATCTTCATGGTGCATTTGCATTTTTTTCCTGGTTAAAATGTTAATTTCCTCTTCATTTCATGCCCTTTATCTATTCAATTACCCAAGGAAATAAGCTTGAAAAACCTTTTCAGATTGGATCATGTCAGTTTAGGGAACTTATCTTGTGCTGGCAGAGTAACAAGCTGAATGAACTATTAGATTTTTCCCGGGACTTAAAACTTATGATCTTTCCATTGAACAGTAAATTGGAAATTAAAAATGTAAAGCTAAGGATTTTTTAGGCTCTCTTGCCTCCATGCAATCCCTTCTTGATACTGATTTCCCTATTATGCCATAGCATTTTACCTTATTAGAATCTTTTTTTTTTCTGGGTCAAAAGGTAGCAGGCTGATAAACTAAGGCACCAAGAGATTAATTAATTTCCCTAGACTCACACAATGAGGTAGGTAGAGATAGGACTGGAATTAAAATCCTGACTTCCAGACTCCTGTTGTAACCCCTACACCTCAGTGCTTCCTTAGCCAAGCACAGAACATGTGTCTTGATTCCCAGTCCCTTCAGCTCTAACCACCAGACCCCACTCCTTACAGATTAGCCTCTTGTTTGTCACAAGAAGTTACTTCAGTTGATCATACACAAGCAGAAGCACAAACTTCACCCTGAGCTTCTATGAGGCCTAGAATTACCCATGCCACACATCCTCAAACTCAGGTATCACTTCCTCAAGTTTGAAAAAGAATAGAAGAGACCTTGTGCTATGGATGCAGCCATGACCACAATACCGTTGTATAAGTGAGGGGATCAGGAAACATTCCGAAAAAAGGCAATTCCCTTAATAACACCTCATTAGGGAAAGAGCTCCTATCAGACTGGCCTTTCAAGATCCCATCAAGAACTTTCTCTAATATCCAGGTTGCATTTTTTTTTCTTTTAACTCTACCTCATTCTTTATTCTTCATTTTAGCAACAAGGCCCAGTGGGATTAAATCGCACTTGTGCTATACTTTGATCCTGCAGGCATTTTTGTAGCTTTAATTGTCACATTTTGCATCATTGGTTGTGCAGGAGACACTCAGTGTCTCCAACAGGAATTCCAACAGGTCGATCTCCAGGGTATATTTGAACAAGTAGTTAGATTTCAGATTTTCATTTTCTGCATGGTCTCACAGGTACATTTGCCCATGATCCAGGGGACAGAGCTAAGATCACATTTGCTGACTGTGTAAAACCAATTTCATATAATCTCTCCCTTCATTCAATCTTAAACATTTTAAATACATGGCAAGAACCATGTGCCAAAGATGCAAATTAAAAGCCTACATTCTCTCCCAAAAGTTCACAATCTATCACTTAAATTAGACCCTTAATTTATTGTAAAGTTTGATATCTCACCTTTTGCAGTAGAACCTTCTCCTGCCAGCTGTCTCCCCGTCAAATACGATTTTGTACAACTTCAACAAACTAGCCACACTCCACTGAAGTTAGCAGAGAGAATGGATGAGTTAGGAGCGTCTTGCAGCTGCTGCCTCTGTTGTGTCCTGAGTAAGGGCAGCATGGTCTCTTCATTCAGCTCAAGAGTCCTGTGCTCTTATTGTCACCCCACTGCTGCCCCCCCCCCCGGCCCAGAGCTGGGTGTGACACTGGGTGAAGAGGGTGTGAATGAGAATTTTGCCTCAGTACAGATGAGATCATCTCAGAGGGGTGGGTGGGGGGATACTTGCCCCCCCCCCCCGTCTCCCAGCAGCACAATAATGAGAGTGTTTCAGGGTATTCTGGGACGATGATGCAGCAGCGTATTAATTATTTCATGTTTGACTATCAGGATGATTATTCCATTTAACTGAGCACTCCTGCTCTTGTCATCCTTGTTTAATCATCTGAGGAGGAGAAAAAAAAAAACACATATTAAAGCCTCAGGGAAGTATCAGTGCCACTTCTGGATATGTGACGTTCTCAGAAATCAAATATCTCATGGTGTAAAAGGTTTCTGACTTTTAAATGGACAGCCTGGGAGCCAGCAGCCTGGATCCTCCTGGCTGGGGTGACTGTGATAATGCACCGCTTGCCAGCATGTCACACCTCTGGGTGCTTAACCCTGGTAAATAACAGTACATCGCATGGCTATAACCTCTCCATCACAGCTTCTCAAAGCACTTTACAAGCATTCATTCAATATAACCACACAACGTCCCTCATCTACATTAAATGGGCATCATCTTCACTTGGTGGGGAAACTGAGGCCCAGAGTGGTGAAGTGGGGCATAAGGATTCTGGAGTCATAATCAATTCCTGTTCCCTCTCCACAGATTGCACCTACTACTGGCTCCTGAGATGTCAGTTGGCATTAGGAATTGTTGTCGCACTGTTGCTTGGCTCTTTCCACAGCTTATTGGGCTGAGGCCTTCAGAAAGAGATGAGTCAGGGTTGGATGGAAGACTCATGCCTAGCTTGATTATTGGTGACACTGTTTCACAGACAGGGGCCTCTTATCTAGCAAAAGCACCTAGCTCCCCTGAGGTGAGACTTGTACTTGGTCAGCAACACATCATACCTAGATACCAGGACTGTCACAGCTGGATATGTCAGGAGAGGCGGTCTCTGAGTTCAGAGTACAGTCCACCAGGACTTCAGAGAGAAGGACCAGGAGCAGAACTGACTTGGAAGCCATCATAGAGCTTGGGTGTGATGTACCCTCATCTAGCCCTTACGCCTAGTGGAGAGGATGCAGCATTCTGAAAGCCTGACATTTCCTAGGTGGCCTTCTGAGTCAGCCCAAGTTCAAGGTGAGCGCTTTAGCCCACTAAACCAGTGGGCACCAACCAGTAGATCGGGATCTACCAGTAGGTCTTGGAGCCTCTCACAGGTGATCCTGACAGGTTTGGCCAGGAAGCCATTAAGCACTGGCACTTCAGTTGCCCCTCTACCTACTGTCATGCTGCTCCTGCCTTCTGCTTTGGAGCTGTCCCCCTGGGAGCCTCCTTTTGGCTGTACAGGGTGTGAGAGGCAGAAGGGAGGGGGGGAACTGATGTCAGGGTTTCTCTCCTTCTCCCACTTCTGTACCCTATCTCCACACAGAGAGAAGGGGATGGAGGGAGCTTGGCAATGCAAATCTCTGTCACTCTCACACAGTGTGTGTGTGTGTGTCATTCTCACAAACACACACTGTCCTTCCCTCTCATCTCCCAACCCCACATGTACGTGGGAGGTTGTTGTTATTTCTGTTACTGCTTGCAGAGTGGGTTATTTTTGGTTTTTGACTGGTCTGTGCATTTCATAATTTTCATTTCTCTCTTACACTTAAATTTAATTCTTTGAGTAGTGAGTTCTAAAATGCCTACCCTGTCGCAGCTGGAGTAATTATTCCCATGGTAATTGCTTCTCCTGGATGTGGCTGGCATGTCCCTTCAGTCCCTGATGAAAGACAAAGCAGGGGATGCCACATGCTGTCCTTTTCTGCAGACACCACTCCTGCAGCTCCCATTGACCAGTAATGGGGAACCGTGGCCAGTAGAAGCCGTGCTAGGGTATTTGGTTTGAGGTAGATCTTACATTGCACTTAAATTGAAAAGGTGATCTTGTGGTTAAAAAGGTTGGAAACCACTGCTCTAAACTATGCTGTCTTTATCAGCTTTAGAGAGAAGGAAGAGAGAGCAGCCTCTTTCACTGAACTATGGTTGGGGGACAACTGGAATCCTCCCTGCCAGCCACTCTGTGAGCCTGGGGAGGGGGGGCTCTTTACAAACAGTACCACCACCGTAAGGTAATGATAGAAAGCGTCTGGGTGCCAGCTTCTTATGTGAAATGGGTTGGAGTCTTCAGCCTCTTGTGGACTGGTGTCGCAGAATCACCACCGCCGACTGGGCATTAACTGGCATCTCTGTTAGCAGGCTTGGCCTGCCTCAGACCCCAAAGAGCCCAGTGTGATGAACTCCCCTCTCGCCATGCGAGGGGGGGTCCTGTCAAGGTTCAGTCTGAGACACACAGACAGTGGGGGGTAGATGTGGGAAGCCCTGCTGCTTCTGCCAAAGCACGCTTGCTGTTCTTTTGATACCTGGGAATGAGTCTCTGTTGCCATCAAGCCAGCGCTGTCCACTAGCAGAACTTCCCATTTCCCCCTCTGCTCCAGTGTGTTTCAGCCTAGCACCCTGCCTCCACTGGGGTCAGCCAGTGAACACTGAGCACCCCAGTTAGTTATGGAAAGGCAAATTACAAGTGCTGGCTCTTCTTAGCAGAGTTGCATGTGAACATGTGTCAATCCAGCTCCAGGGCATCTGTTCTGGGACGAGGCCAGTGACAGCAGCCTCAGTCCCACTCATGCACAATGGGACAAAGCCAGTCGTGACTGAGCAGCTCTGCCTTGCCTGGTCAGTTACTCCTGCCACACGCACACTGGGGGTCTTTGTCTGATGCTATTAATATCCATGTTCCGTGGCTTCAGGCAGCATTGGGGGACCACTGAATGGCCCCGTGGCTCCCCACTCAGAGGCTGACTGGAAGTTGAGACGATGTGGTTGTAATGACATATACATTAGGTTACCCCTCGCTGTGCCAGCTCTCGCTCAGGAAGTGTGCCAGGCTCAGATTTGCAGCAGCCAGATCATGCACTGGGCTGCATGGGGCAGAGAGGGGTTATTTTTAGACATTTTCAGAGCAACTGGTACTTTGTTGAATGGAAGCTGTGCCTGGCATGGGAGCAGAATAGGGCGATGGTGTTAAAACAGCAGGATCTGAGCCTTTGGTCCTGTGAAGTCTCTTTTTACTGGTACACAAGTGCAAAGTGCTCTGAGCACAGGACAGGGAGCAAGGGCCTCCTGCATTATACTGCCAGCTCCAACACTGCCTCCTTCTAAGCTCTGGGCAAGTCACTTTCCCTGTCTGTGCTTTGGTTTCCTCTTCTAGAATAAGTGGATGGCAGATACCTGGGGATGCCTCACAGTCGGGTGTTAGGAGCAATTTGTTCATATCTGTAAAGTGCTATGAAGATTAGTTCTAGTATAGACCCATATGGTTATACAGTAAGCACCGCCCAGAGGCAAAAGAGTGGCTGGGCTGTGGGAACAGTAGGAGTAAGAGACCAGAACCTCACTGTTCCCATATAGAAGCCCAGGGCAATGGGTGTGTTGAGGAAGTGCTGGGACCCTGCTTTGCTCAGGAGGAGCTAAGTGTTCACCTCTCCTCCCATGCTCAGTGCTGAGCCTCACATGGAAACCTGCCCCGTTGATGCCTCTCATCTCTGCACGATAGAGAATCTTGTATTGCGGCTTACAGGGTTTTCCATGGTCCAATGGCTTCCACTCTTGGATATCTGGCCTTCAGCAAGGTCTGGGTTCATTTATGTACCAACAACAATGTGTCTTGCTTTACTAGCTGAAGCCACAAAGAGGGTGGGAGAAAGAGAATGCAGGGAACAGAGGCCTTCCTCATTGAGTGCAATCTGCCTGCCAGCTTGTCAGAGCAGCCGAAATTAGACTGAAGGCGCTGATTCACAGAAAGCATTGGAAACGTTGTGCAGAGCCACAATCACAGTGATAGAGCATGTGCTGAGCTCTTTAGCATCGTCACTCTTGTGCCCTAGCCCTTGCTGATGACTAAGTTGTTGACATGGGCAAAGAGTCACCCAAGAAGTCACATGCTTGGTCATGTGCGTAAGGTGCGCACACTGATGCGTGGGGCCAGAGCGCAATACTAACCTTGGTGGGGCTAGTTTCTGTAACCAGCTGCCTGCAATTATTAAGATAACCAGAGTGTTGGATGTCCAGAACTACAATAAATAGGGGAGAAGAGAGTGGGGGGAGGGGAGAAAAGAAGGAAAAAAATGGGAGGGGGGGAAACAAGAAGAGGCAGTGGGTATAAAAATATCAACGGGAAAGCTGGGCTGGAAAGTAACAGGAAAAACTGGATAGTCAAAAGAGGCAGATAAGAACCATTCATAGGCAATTAGGGTATGTCTACACTACAGTGTTATTTCAAAATATCTTATTTATTTCGAAATAGCTTATTTCGAAATAACATGTCTACACACAAAATGCATTTCGAAATAGCATTTTGCTATTTCAAAATAGCGCATCCACATTGAGTGGACTCTGAATCACATTTAAGGCTGGCCGGAACCAATTCCAGCACGGCACCAGGTCAGGACTTACTGTGTGGGGCTGCTGGCTGAGGCTTGAGGTCTGTACTTAAAGGGACCCCCTGGACAGCCAGTTCTCAGGTTTCCCTGCTTGCTTGTCTACCTCGATGAGGGACAGCAAAGCATTTTGTCTCTGCATGCTCTGGTTGCCCTCACTCGGGACACCACAGCACTCTGCAACATGGAGCCAGAGCTACCCCTGGGCACTGTGGTGCTTCTCTTGGACGCGTTGCTGCGAGCCTGGCTGCACTTTCTGCAGGCTGCCATCTGGGAGGTCCATTGGGGGGCTGTCAGTATCCAGTAGGCCCTGCGGGAGAGCTTCCGCTCTGAGGAGCACTAAGAGCCTCCTTGGTCTGCCCCACCGGGGGCTTGTGCCTCATTCCTCCCTCATGTCCTTCCACTTACCCCTCCCTAACCCCCCTTCCTGATGTCAAATAAAATACACGTATTTTCATGAACACAAACTCTCTTTATTTAACAAAACTGGCGGGAAGGGAATGAAACTCTGGTGAGACTGGGGAAAGGAGGCGGGAGAGGGGAGAAGAGAGGGTAGGAGAAGGGAGGGGGAAACCTGGGAGGAGGGAGCTGGAAGGGGGAAGCAAGGGAAAGAAGGGGGAGGGGAAGCTCAGGGCTCGGGGTCTCGCCGGACCAACTTGATTGTCATGCAAACCTGCTCCTGGGTTCGCTTGTGGCCTTTGGTGGCCATGCTGGCAGTTATCCTGTCATAGATGGCCGCGTTCCTCTGTCTAGTACGGAGATCATGGACGTTGGGGGCATCCCCCTAAACCTGAATAAGGTCCATGATCTCCACCCTGGAACAGGAAGGCGCCCACCTTCTCCAGGCCCTGGCAGACCCTGGGAGCTGGCAGACTGCTCTTGGGAAGCGGTGGAGGGCTGGCTACCAGTGGCTTGCTGGCTCATGTTTTGGGGCCACTGGGTCGGGGTAGTGACTGCTGGCTCTGGGCTGGCAGGCTTGGAGCTGGCACAGGCACTGTGGCTAGAGTCTGCCCCTTTAAGAGCTCTGGGGGGGGGGGGGGAGGGGGAGAAGTGTTCTTGGTTGAGGCTGGAGTGGCCCCCAGGGCACCCTGGGAAGGCTGGAGGCCCCCTATTTCAAAATAAGTGTCTACACAGCACTTATTTCGAAATAGCTATTTCGAATTTGGCATTATTCCTTGTAGAATGAGGGTTACCAAATTTGAAATAAGTGCTCCGCTATTTCGAATTTATTTCAAAATAGCGATTTGGCTGTGTAGACGCTAGGAAAGTTATTTCGAAATAAGGGCTGTTATTTCAAAATAACTTTGCTGTGTAGACATACCCTTAGAGAGAAAGAGTATTAACACCACATACTACACAGACAAAGAACCATTGGCACCTTCATTGTTTGGTAGGTTGTATGTTTTGTTAGTCTTTAAAGTGCTACCAAACTATTTGTTGTTTTTTAAGTTTCTCCTGTACAGACTAACTCGGCTACCCCCTGAAACTTTTTGCAATTATAAAGATAGTCCAGGCATGCAGAAATGACCGTCATCCCGTCGACAGTTTGCTGGGTGACTGTCATTTGGGATGGCACCCCCTCTGCATTTCTCAGCAAGAAACCCCAGATGACAAGGCTTGCAGCCACACAGCCTTGGGGCCAAAATGTATGCAGCAGGGAGGAGGTTACCCAGTGTAGGCTTCTTGGCACAGCAGGGAAAGTCCTTGCTTTTGCTCAGAAGATAAGGCTGCACCGGTCTCAATACTGACTGCACCCAGGACCATAGGAGATGAGAGATGGGAGCTGGCATATTTCATTGTTATTGCAGCTTTGCTCCCACATGAAAGATTGAACTTATCAGTCAGTTGTTGAAAAGCAAATTACAAGCACTGGATCATCTTAGCAGAGTTGCATGTGAGCACCAAGCCACTTACCTTGGTTTGCTATCTGCAGGTCACTCATGAGTCATGGCTTTTTATATGATAAAAATAAATTTACATTTATGTTTCTCAAAACAAAGCAAGAAAGATTTAGATGGACACTGTAAACAGATCGAAGGACAAAGATTATTCATATTTTGGGCCAACAAACTTCAATGATTACTCTTTGGCTGTGTCTACACTGGCGTGTTCTTGCACGAAAATGGCCGCTCTTGCGCAAAAACATGCTGCCTGTCTACACTGGCCGTGCGTTCTTGCGCAAGTAAACTGATGTTGTACTGTAGAAAATCAGGGCTTCTTGCACAAGAACTCTGATGCGCCCTCTCATGAAGAAGCCCTCTTGCGCAAGAGCTCTTCCAGAAGAGTCCAGTGTAGATAGGCAACATGAATTTCTTGTGCAAGAAGCCCCTATGGTTAAAATGGCCATCAGAGCTTTCTTGCGGAAGAGAGCGTCTACACTGCCACAGATGCTCTTGCGCAAAAGCACATGCCAGTGTAGACGCTCTCTTGTGGAAGAGTTTTTGCACAAGAACTCTTCCGCAAAAGAGTTCTTGCGCAAGAAGCTGCCAGTGTAGACGTAGCCTTGCACAAATCATAGAATCGTAGGACTGGAAGGCTACGTTTAGACAGCAGGGTTATTTTAGGATACTGGAAGTATCCTAAAATAGCAATTCCATGTCTTTAAACATGCCTGTTATTTTGAAATATATTTATTCTTATAATATATATTTTGAAATATATTTCAAAATAATGGACGTGCTATTCTGGCGTCCCTGTAACTCTCATTCCACGAGGGTTAAGGGACTTGTCAGAATAGCACTTTATTTTGAAATTTGGCGCTGTGTAGACAGTACCACATTTCGAAATAAGCTATGCAATTTGCGTAGCACAAATTGTGTAGCTTATTTCGAGGTAAGGGTGCAGTGTAGATGCACCCAAAGGGACCTCGAGATGTCATCAAGTCCAGTCCCCTGCCCTCGTAGCAGGAACAAGCAACCTGCATGCCAGGATGAGCCCACAGGCCAGAACAGGCCTGTGCAGCTCAGGGCTTCCCTCTCTGCAGTGGGGAGCCAGTGCTGGTGCTCTAGCCACGATGCCCCCACATGGCTGGAGTGCCAGCATCAGCTTCTGGTGCTTCAGACTGGGCCAGCGCTCTGAGCCTTGCAGGCCAGATTAAGGCAAGCTGCAGGTTGAATCTGGTCCATAGGCTGTAGATTTTCCATCCTGATCTAAGACCATCCCTGATAGGTGTTTCTTTAACCTTCTCTTAAAAATCTTCCATGGAGTGTCCACAACCTCCCTAGGCAATTTATTCTAGTGATTAACCACCATGACAGCTAGGAAATGTTCCCTAATGTCCAACTTAAACCTCCATTGCTGCAATTTAAGCTCATAGCTTCTTGTCCTATCATCAGAGGTTAAGGAGAATATTTTTTCACACTCCTTGTAACAACCTTTTAGGTACTTGAAAACTGTTATCATGTCCCCTCTTAGTCTTCTCTTCTCTAGACTAAACAAACCCAATTCTTTCAATCTTCCCTCATAGGTCATATTTTCTGGACCTTTAATAATGTTTGTTGCTCTTCTCTGGACTTTCTCTAATTTGTCCACATTTTTCTGGAAATGTTGCACCAAGAACTGGACACAGTACTCCAGTTGAGGCCTAATCAGTACAGAGTAGAGCGGAAGAACTATTATAAAATCCTAGATGTTTGGTTTTTCCCCCAGCAGTTTCACATTGTTGACTCATTTAGCTGGTGGTCCATTATGACACCTAGATTTCTTTCTGTGGTATTCCTTGCTATGCTGTCATTTCCCATTTTGTGCATATGCAACTGATTGTTCCTTCCTAAATGGAGTACTTTGCAGTTGTCCTTATTGAATTTCATCCTGTTTACTTCAGACCATTTCTCCAGTTTGTCCAGATCATTTTGAATTATAATCTTATCCTCCAAGTATTTGCAACCCCTCCCTGCTTGCTATCATCCACAAACATTGCAGGTGTACTCTCTATGCCATTATCTAAATCACTGATGAAGATATTGAACAGAACCGGACCCAGAATCCCACTCATTATGTCCTTCCAGCATGACTATGAATCCTTGATAACTACTCTTTGGGAACGGTTTTCCAACCAGTTATGGACCCACCTTATAGTAGCTACATCTAAGTTGTATTTCCCTAGTTTGTTAATAAGATCATGCAAGACTGTATCAAATGCTTTACCAAAGTTTAGGTATACCACATCTACCACTTTCCTCTTATCCACAAGGTTACCCTGTCAAAGAAAGCTATCAGGTTGGTTTGACATGATTTGGTCTTGACAAAGCCATGCTGACTATTTATCACCTTATTATCTTCTAGATATTTACAAACTGATTGCTTAATTATTTACTCCATTATCTTTCCTGGTACAGAAGTTAAGTTGACTGGTCTGTAATTCCCTGGGTTGTCCTTATTTCCATTTTTATAGATAGGTACTATATGTGCCCTTTTTCAGTCTTCTGGAATCTCGCCCATCTTACATGACTTTTCAAAGAAAATGGCTAATGGCTCAGATATCTCCTTAGTCAGTTCCTTGTGTATTCTAAGATGCATTTCATCCGGTCCTGGTGACTTGAAGACCTCTAACTTCTCTAAGTAATTTTTAAACTTGTTATTTCCCTCTTTTAGCTTCTGATCTTACCCCATTTTCACTGGCATCCACTGTGTTAAGACTTCCGGTTGCCACTGACCTTCTTGTTGAAAACTGAAATAAAAAAGTCATTAAGTACCTCTGTCATTTCCACATTTTCTGTTATTGTTTTTCCCTCTTCATTCAGCTTGGTCTTCCTCTTGCTTCTAATGCAGTTGTAGAATGTTTTCTTGTTACCCTTTATATCTTTAGTTTGTTTGATCTAATTTTGCCCCTACATACTTGTGTTGTTTATATTCATCCTTTCTAATTTGACTTAGTTTCCATTTTTTGTAGGACATTTAAATTTTTTTTTTAGATCATTGAAGATCTCCTGGTTAAGCCAGGGTAGTCACTTGCCATACTTCCTGTCTTTCCTATGCAGCGGAATAGTTTGCTCTTGTGCCCTTAATAATGCCTCTTTGAAAAAATGCCAACTGTCTTGAACTGTATTTCTTCTTAGACTAGCTTTCCATGGGGTCTTACCTACCAATTCCCTGAGTTTGCTAAAGTCTTCCTTCTTCAGATTCACTGTCTTTATTTTGCTGTTATCCCTTTTACCATTCCTTTGATCATGAAATGGTAGAGTTTATGATTCTCTTTCACCCAAGCTGCCTTTTACTTTTGACTTCTCAAACAGTTCCTCCTCATTTGTCAAAATTGAACCTAGAACAGCCACTCTGCTACTGTGTCTGCTTTCAGAAATTAAAAAAAAAAAAACATATCCAATACATTCCAAGAATTTGCTGGATCATCTGTGTCCTGCGATGTTATTTTCCCATCAGGTGTCTAGATAGTTGAAGTTGAAAATCATTATTTCAGCCTTGGTGAAAGGCCTTGATGGAAAGCAGATCCTCTCCCATGTAGTTAGCTTAAAATGGGGGTGCTCACCCCAATGAATGGGACAATTGTCATTTGCTGTAATACCCAGTCCCTGGTCTGGGCACAGTCCATTGAACTCAGAGGAATGACAAGCTATGTCAGCCATTTCACTGCAGCTGACCAATGACAAGTGCATGTTCCTGAGACAGATGCTTTCACTGCTTTTCAGCCAGTTGCAGTAGCAAATTCAGGCTTGTGCTTCAAATTGGGAACATTCTTGCACACTCTCTGTGGGACACACTAATGGCACCTGGAAGTCTTGGCCCCAACTTGCTCCTGTCTATTACAGGTCAAAAAACAAAAGGGCTGGACAAAGTGATGGAGAGATGCACACATTTCTGAAGGCCCCCAAATTCCAGCAAGTGAAGACTACCGATACACGGTAATGTAGCAATGAGCAAGAGGTTCTGTGGTGGGTGGAGAGAGGCACGGCATTAACAGACCAGTAAGCCCAACAGAAGTGAGGTATCACAAACTTTTATTTGCCAGATTGAGTTTTTGCACCATATGTCACGATAGTCACTTGACCAGAAAAAACAACAAAAGACACACACAGAACATGACTTGCATCTAGATTCTGCAGGAGCAGTTCAACAGCAGGAGCAGCAACAAACCTTGTACAGTGTGTACTAGAGCAACTGGAGTGACACAAAGTAACACGCTCTGGAGGATGCCGCTGAACTGCCTACAAGCAGACTGAGCAGCTACACAAACAACAGAGGGCAGGAGGCTGGGATTATAGTGACCCTTCTCAGAATCTAGGCAGACCCACCCCCCACAAGCCTTCCTATAGTCACTGCCAGGCAGAATGGTGGTTTTGCTTCTTTCACAGCTGCAGCCACTTGACACTGAAGTGAAACTCACTACTGGATGCTGACACAAACTTCCCCAGAAAAGATGCAGGGTACATGCTGGTCAATCAATTTTATCTTTAGTGATAATCTACAGCAAAGTCACATGGGCCCAGAGGTAAGGCGGAGAGTGGTTCGCCATTTCTAGGGGACCTTTATGGAAAAGCTGAAAGATTGTGCAAGAATGACAATGGGAACATCACAGAGTGCTGGATGCTTGTGAAAGCACTGGGCATTAACCCAGGCATCCCAGCAGGGTGAGCAATCCATGCAGGCTGGGAGAAGGTCCTCAACTGCATCAGATGGGTAGGAGAAAGATCTGATGAACAAGGTTTTTGTATTATTGCCCATCACTGAAATGGGGCTTCTCACTCACACCCACTCTTTGAAGATCTAACCCTGACCAATTCAGAGGAAGATGCTGAAGGCATGACAGCACAATTCCGATCAGCTGGACAGGGGACATGACACATCTGCAACTCTGAGATATGGGTCAGGAGCGAAGAATTGTGCTCTTTTATTAAAAGAAAATCACAAGTAATGCCCCCATCAATCCAACTGGCATCAGCATTACTAGGTAGATGGGCCATTACCAACAAACACAGTAGTATAAACAGTCTTTAGAAAGCGTCTAAACTGTAATAAAAATGGAGATCCACAGTAAACGCACGGAGATCACAACAGTGCTGCGTACGCATGTCACTTCCTAGGTAGAGTGCTGACTCCGTGCTATTCAGCCAGGCAGTCTTTCAATAGCAAGTTGTCCCCCACACACAAAGCCAGGCACTGTGTACATAGAGAGCTAATACCAGTCATGCTGTTCCAAGTCACTCCACAGGATCACAACCAGATGACAATAGAAACAATCTTATAGAGTCACACGATGGCTCCCTAATTTCTGTCCAGTCAGCGAAATCTGTCTGTACCTATATTTCGGCAGAAGGTGTACTTTCGTTAGCAATTGTTACAGTAACTGTATCAGATTCCAATTACTGGTGTGCTAAATGATACCTCCCATGCATTCAAACACACAGACACATGTTGTATACATATATATACACACACAGTGCAGCAATATATAGCTATCATATATACACCCTCCCCCAATTGGCATGGTTTCAGATGTGATGGTTGCCCTTGTTTCCCTGTTCAGAACAGCTGTGTAAAGAAGATGGGAGGTTTGTATTGTCACTTTACATAACTGAAAGAGAGTCCAAGCTTGTCCAACAGTGGGCACAAGTGTTTTGGGTGGGGAAAAGGGTGATGGTATAAAATCAGGAATGCAAACAGTCTTTACAAAGCTTTTTAAAGGCCGTATGATGGCAGGAACTTACAATAGCATAGCACCATTCTCAAGGTTTCCCTGATTTTTCTCATAATATGGTTCAGCACTGCTAGGTTAAAGAAAAGCATTGTTAAAATGGGTGTGGATCAATGTGCATTATACAGTCAAGTCCACACGCACGCGCGCGCGCACGTGCACACACACACACACACACACACACACACACACACACACACTTAAATGTGCCCTGGCCTTTGTTGGGTTTCTTCCAATGCTGTCACCCTTGCTTGAGAATATTGGTTACTGTTCAGGATTAAGGTGAAACTTCTTCAAATGAAATTTATTTTGCAGGGAGGTGGAGAATGTTTCCCTTAACAGATTTGTTGCTCTTTCACAGCTGCTTCTACCACGCTTAGTGGAGTAACAAGCACAGGCGTTACACCTGTAACCCCTATGTGGCCCCCACTTGGAACTTGAGAGGTTAATTCAATTAATAACTAAACGGCATGATTTTCCAAACCCCAAGTCTACACATGACGTGAAATTTGCAAATGGTCCTTGACTAGAGTTTGTCTGGAATCCAAAATTAACTTTTACATCATTCCAGTTTCTTTTTTTTAAATCAGAGGTCCCAGATATCCTCAGCAATCTCTGTAAAATCACTTTTACCTGGACACAAAATTGCCCCAGTGGCCAGGTGTGAATTGTATTTCCCAGCTGTTTTTACCTACTGAGTGTTTGCAGATATCAAGCAGCACACAGTGCGGAGAAGCAGCACGTGGAAGATGCTCCTAACACCAAGATTTGATGGAGTACAATGTTCCCTCTAATGTTTTCCATCCAGGCGCAGAATAAATTTTGTTATGTGCACCGAGGCACGTGCAGATGTGCATCACCAGTAGAAACACATGCTGCGGGCTGGGCGCTCTCTAATCAGCTGCATGACATTTGAATCTTCCCGGGTGGCTGTTCAAACACGTAGCTTACAGGGAACACTGGTGGTGGCCGATGGGAAAGTGCCTTTAACAAGCCCCTCTCAGCACCCGTAGTTACTATAAAATGGCATGTTTGGAAAAAGGCAAGTGATGGGAAAATGGAGTGTATCTGGTCCTACTGGATTATGGAGGTTCGAGATTCCAACTAGGTCCTTTCCTTTGGCAGATGTGGTTTTGGAGAAGAACAAATTTCTTGGGGCACTAGAGGGAAATGCATGGGCCATGAGAGAGAGGATCGTTTCCACTTCCATCAGTAAAGCCATATTTTGCTATTTGCCACGTTTGTCTGTGAAGGCTTCTGAGCATGAAGCTGAGAGAAGAGTTTGGCTGAGAATGGTGGAATTGCTCTAGAGAAGAGAGAGTCCCTTCTAGCTCTGCATATGGCTGGGGCTTGAGAAGATCAGACACCTGGCCAGTCTCTTCCAAGCCATGAGAAGAGCTGGCATCTAAGATACAAGGGCTGTCCAAATGAGTTGTGTTTCCTCCTTGGATATAGCTGGGATAGACAAAGAAAGGACAGTCTGTATGTTCTATCACTCTGGCAGCCCCAAGGGCAGAACTGCCAACAGCCCAACGAGTCTCCCCAAAGGACAATCAGCAAGAGAAAAGAAAGCACAGTGCTAAGGGAGCATTTCCAATGCCGGGGGATGGGAGGGCGCAGCTTCCATTCCCCTCTGGAGGATTAACATCATACAAACTTTGGCACTGAACCTAGGGGCTTTATACATTTATGGTGCCAGTCACAGCTCAGCTCACTGCCAATTCCACAGGCGCCGTTTGGCTAGGAGACACTCAGCTGGCTACTCCATTTCACAAGCAGTATCCCCCAGGCCTATGAACCAGAAATAAAGCAAGTGGCAATCGGAATTGGTTAGGTCCAGCAAATGTATGCTGTATGTTACTAGTCAGCATCAAATAAGTTAAAAAGCTCTAATTCAGAACTGTTGGCTTTTTAGAAAGGTTACAGATTTTTTTCCATTTGATAAAAATTTCACCTTAATTTAAAAATAATAACAATACAAAGTAAACCCAAGAGCAACAGAACGACTCCTTATGAAATAGCACCACGGCTCTGCTCTGGGCAAGCCGGCACGGGGAGCAGCGCTGCAACAATGAGAGTCTCAGACCAAACACACCATGCGAGGCCAGGACGTGGGGCAGGCCAGGGCAGGTTCCCCTGTAGGAGCCTGTTGGAATCTTTCACTCAAAGGGCTGTGGGGTCTTCTCTCCCTTTGGTCAGTTCCCCCTTGGACAGGGAAAATACACTAAAACAGGGCAGGTTACGCATTCAATCTCTTCTCAGCTGATGTGTTGTCAGCAGCAATTTGGGCGTCTGCAGAGAAAGAGGAAAGAGCAGTGAAAGACAACTGGGAGTCAGGACCCCTATACCGCGGCATCTAAACACACTGGTGTTACAGCCTGCCCCTGTTTTCACCTACATTCTGGGCTGAATCAGCACAAAGGAACACTTAGGCTGTGTCTATACTGGCGCGATCTTGCGCCAGAGCTATGCAAATGAGGCTCAGTGTGGAATATCACCGAGCCTCATTTGCATAACTAATGAGCCACTATTTTTTGCGGAAGAGGCTCTTGCGCAAGACGGAGCTGTCTACACTGCCCCTTCTTGCGCAAGAAAAACCCTCTTGCGCAAAGCCGTTATGCCTGAAAATAATCAGCATAACGGCTTTGCGCAAAAGGGTTTTTCTTGCGCAAGAAGGGGCAGTGTAGACAGCTCCGTCTTGCGCAAGAGCCTCTTCCGCAAAAATGGTGGCTCATTAGTTATGCAAATGAGGCTCGGTGATATTCCACACTGAGCCTCATTTGCATAGCTCTGGCGCAAGATCGCGCCAGTATAGACACAGCCTTACTGTCCTAGATCTCGACAACAGAGTCGGAACACCCAAAGTGACACTGCTGGGCCCCTACCTGCATCTGCCTGGTGCCTGCATTGAAGATCACAGTCCTCCTTGGTGTAGAAACGGTTGAGGTTCCCCGTGCAGCCGCTGTAGATGAAAGGCCGGCACTCTGCCACTTTTTGGTTATAATACCACCTGAGTGTGAATCTGTTGCAGTCTCCCTCATCCAGGGGCAAGCTGCAAGGGTCAGCTAGGAGGGGGAAAAATGTTAAAAGATTAGCTGGTTAGGACCCCTGGGGCTGAGAGAGAAAAGAGATCCATGCTTAGAAATCTGCTCTGACATCCTCCTACCTAGCAAAACATCGGTAGAAGACATTAGAATGCCTCTGGCCCTTCAGAACTCAAGGTGAACCCACAAGAAGGTATAGCTAAAGAGAGGTGGGAAGGAGCCAAATGGGGTTGGCAGTTTATATGTGAATGGAAGACACTTACAAACATTTTGCATTGGTCATACCTCTGTGGAAGGGGAAACTGAGGCATACCATCTCATTGATTTAATGATCGAATGCCAAACTGATTCAGCTCTGGATAGCATTGCTATCTGCAGTGTATTTGCACCAGCTGAAAGGGAAGAAGTGTTGCGTGTGTTGCAAAACCAAATGTTTTCTATCAAGCCCAGGAAGACACACTTGGCTGATTCATAAAATCATTATAGAAGGACCACAGCCACGTCCCAGCAGACCCCACAGGGCCACTGGCAAGGTGCAGGAACAAATTTGTTCGGAAATCCAAAGTATGTTAGACCTGGAGGTAATTAAAGAGCCTGACAGCTTTTGGACATCACCTGTGGACTTGGTCCCTAAGAAAGCGATCACTCTAAAGTTTTGTGCTGATTATAGATAATTCAGTGTGGTCCCAGAACCCAGATGCTTATCCTATGCCTACAATAGATAATATGCTAGATATCTTAGGCAAAGCTAAATATCTCAGCCTTTTTGATTTAGTAGAGGTTATTAGCAGGTTCCCATAGACAAGGCTGCACAAAAGAACTCTGCTTTCATCAGTGACATGGGTCTCTGAGTTCACAATGTTACCATTTGGGTTTACTAAAGCAGGGGCCACCTTTCAGAGACCGGTCACACAAGTGTTAGATGGTTCACAGAGGTTTACAAGATAAGAGCCTATGTCAATGACATTGCAGTGTTTGGCAACTCTTGTTCTGATCACAAAAAAAACCCCATTTACAAATGGTGCAGTCAAATCTCAAAAGGGAGAGGCCTATACATAAAAGTCTCTAAGTGTCAAACTGGAGTAGCCAGTGTTCCTTATTTGGGACACTGGGTAGGGAGAGGTCAAATATCCCCTGAACCCTTGCAAGTTGAAACTATAGTAACTTGGTCTGTATCCCAAACCAAAAAACAAGTCCAATCTTTCATAGGTCTGGTAAATTATTACAGGTTTGCAGGGAGGGGAGGAAGTGACATTGTATCTGCAATCACAGGCCTATGTAAAAAGACAAAAATCTAACAAAGTTATATGGACAAAGGCATGACAAGAGGGTTTTAATAAGTCAAAAAAAATCTTGTCTGAAATCCACTTCTAGCTAGTCTAGCTTTTGATAAAACATGTCCAGATAAAATGTGTGACAACAGTGCATGTAAAGATATATGTCTGATACTACATCCCCCATTCATTATATAGGTTGCACCTCCATAAACCAGAACTCTCTGGTCAGGCAACATCCGTGGTCTGGCAGGATCAGTGTCTCCCAGTGCACTGCAGGGATTTAGGGGGGGTCAGGAGGCCAGTGTGATTCGGGGACAGGGGTGGGGATCCCAAGCTGCAAAGCAATGCAGCTTGTGTCTTGAGAATCTGCAAGTCAGCTTGCATCGCCACTCAGGGTGAGAGACTGTTAATTCAAATCCTATCATTCTAGTATGTTAATCTTTGTTTTTGTTTATTTGCTAGGTAATCTGCTTTGATTGGTTTGCTACCACTTATAAATCACTTAAATCTATCTTTTTGGACTTAATTAACTCGTTTTATATTTTAATCTAAATCAGTTTGTCTTCAAGCGAAGTGTCTGGGGAAAAAAAATCTCAGTTTAGTTACCACTGTGCACATATTCCTCTCCACAATGAGACAAACCGAGTAATAAATTCACGCTGGTCGGGGTTTTGAGCAGGGCAGTATGGGACAGTTCTGGGGTTTAGGCTAAAAAGCTGGGGGTAATCTTGGCTGTAGACTTTCTAGTGTTGGTTCATGCAGTGGCAGGTGAAAGCCTGCATGTAACTGCATCTGAGTGTGTCTCTACCCATGTAAATGCTCGTGGGAGAGGTCTAGTGTTTAATCACAGCATCGCAGCGTTAGAAGGAGCCAGGCTCGTCAGTCAGAGGGCTCAGTGGTACCCCAGTTCCATGGTGCACCCTGGGGGGAATCCATCACAATTAGATTCCCCTATATGATGTTAAGAGTACATGTTCAAGACTCACGTAACACCAAACTGGTTGAACAGGTCTGTCTAGAACAAACAAGTGTATGTTTACTGCTTACATGCAAATTAAAGCAAACAGAGCAATCAAACAGGAAGGCAATACAAAGGAAGTTCACACAGATCCTGCAGGGATCATCCTTCCACACAGACTCTGCCTCCCACTTCTCAGCTGGAAAATGTTTTTCAAGAAAAGAACGAACATCCCAAGACAAGCCCCCCAGCATTGCACTTATGACAACAAAGGAAAACAGCAGTTGGACGGCGGGGGTGGGGCATGTTAACACTGCAGGAAGCACGCAGTGAGAAATTTTGCTTGGATCTAATATTGTTTGTTCAGTTAGGCACTAATAGGCATTTATCTTTATTTTTCTACTAACCATTTCTGACTTTTATGACTCATTACTTGTACTCACTTAAATTCTCTCCCTTTGTAATTAATTATCTTGATTTACTGTTTTATCTAATTCACTGTGTTTAAACTGAAGTGTCTGGGCAACTGTATTTAAGGTAATAAGTTAATATATAATGGCCTTAAAGGAATAATGGGCTGAAAATGGAGAAGTGGAAAGGGTAACAAATGGAGTGTGGGCTCAGGAAAACCTCTGGGTTCATTTCACAGAGGCAGTGCATGACAGGAGGATGAGTGGGTCATAGTCAGAGCTGGCTTGCCCACACGTGTCAGGATTGAAAGGCAGAAGATGCTGGCCTCTCCCCCACCCCCAGAACTGTAACAAAGCCCTCTCCCTGGCTGCACCATGCACAGGTCACCTGCCTTTCCACTCAAAATCAAAAGTCACAAAAATGGGGACAAATGGGAACACAAAAGCCGCTGAGTTGCTTGGAAATCCTTCAGAACAGTACGTCATTGCCAGGCTATCTCCCTCCTTTTTTCTGGCGCTTCCTGTAAAAATTTACTTCTTGTGAGACAGGGAAGGCCAGCAATGTCCTGGCACCCTTGTGAGATACTTCCAGGGACCACTGGTTCCAAATTTCCACACCCAACTAGCTTTATGGAAAATCAGCAGCTTCAGACCTTAGAGAGAAGGATTTTTCTCTCCTGATTATTCAATACCATTCAGTGAGATCTCCATAAATGGCAATTTCAGACTCATCATGTTTCCCGCCTCTACTGTCCATGCCAACATTATGGCTAGGTCCTGGGCTCATCTACAAGAATCCAGACAACTAGCTCTTGAATCATATTTCTAAAGGTATCCTGAAGCAGGGTATAAAGGCTTCCTCGCTACCTCTTTCAAGTTACCAGGGCTGTTTCTCTGCCCCACTGGTATGAAGGTGTCTGCCTTGTTGCTGTATGATAAAAACTGATTTAAGAATTACAGTGTGCATGATTTTTTAATTTTAAATGCAGGACACATAAGCTGAGGTTTCATATAAAATACACTATAACTTCCATGCTCTGGGTGTCTTTAATTCGGAAACACCTGTGGAACAGACCCTGGCAGGGGGAGGAGGAAGCGGCTCTGTGCACTGCTGTTCCCCCTACCCCCCACAGCTGGGGTAATGTCAATGCAGTGATGCGTTCTGCTGAAAGCTTTTCCCTACCTCTCCCATAGTGGCGGGGTGGGAGAGTGCTCAGGAGCCCCAGTGGATGCAGAGTGCCAGGTAAAGCTCCCCCGCCCAATCCACCTCATTCCCTCACTGGCCTGGCAAAATCTTTAATCCAGCAAACCCTGTTTCCCAGGGTTGCCAGATTAAAAAGCATCAAGTGTACTACCACCAAGCATATGTAATAGGATTCCTCCTCTGGAGAGGCCACTTTCATTGTGCCTGAAGAGTTCAGTCTCCATAAAGGAGCCCTTGTCACAAGAGAGATGCTGCGCTGTGGTTTTGTTTTGTGGGTGCTTGTCCACTAAGAACTAGATGGAGGCCCAAGCACTCGTTTCACAGGCTGCCAAACAGCTTTCAGATGGTAACAACTTCCATGGGCCCAAAGATTGAAAGGTGAAAGGCTCCGTATCCAGTTCCCACCTTGCGTGCCAGCCAGCCTCACTGCAAGAAGCAGTCACGCACGCTGACTTTACCGACTCCTAAGGACTACGCTAGCCAGGCAGAGGACCACATAAAACCAAACATGCATCTTTTTCTCTGCTCCCCATCCTTCCCCTGCTTCTCCCCACCAAGAGTGCTGGTAGCTCTCCTTTCTCACCATCTCTCAGCATGGTGCTCTCTGTCCCATCAGCTTCCAGGCTCTCCTCATAGTCCTCCATGGCATAGACGTGCTCATACTCAGGGTCATTTGTGTTCACAACATGCACCTCACGGCCTGGAAAATAACCCCAGCTGCATGAGAAGGGCCGCAGGAAGGTGACAGAGCAGTGTTTCTTAAACTGTATTCCATGGCACACTGGTGGTGTGCCGCAGAGAACAACAGAATTCAAAATGGCCGCCATTAAAGGGGCAGGCTACCTTTTATTGAGCCAAGAAAACCCACTTTCCCCTGACCCTTTCTTTTCTCAATAACTTTCCCCCCAACTCGTATTCCCCCTGACCTTTTTTTTTTCTCTTAACAAAAAATCCTTGGTGTTCCTCATAAAAAAAAATATTGTTTGGTGTTCCTCCATCTTAAAAAGTTTAAGAAACACTGTGATAGAGAGAAGTAAATGGAGTCACTGAACTTGTTGGCCAAGCCATGTGGGAATTCGTCCCTCATCATTCCTAGCATGATGACAATTGAGCTTCAGCTTTGATTCTGGGAGTGGCTGATGAAAATGGCACCACTCTGGTCAACATGACTCTGAGTTGCCCAGCTCGTGCATTGGCTTGTTCACACAAAGGAAGTTGGGGCAGACGTGCTGGCTGCACTGCCCAGTGAATAGCACACCACAGGGTCACTTGCCTAAAGGTGCAGTGCCACAGCACAGGGGCCTGCATGGCAGCCACTACACTAGAAAATGTTGTGCTCATTGTGGACACTGTGGCTGGAAAACAGAGACACAATGTCCGAGAGCTGACAAGGGGTGTGGAGGGGAAGGGCACAGAAGAAGCAAAGAGGCTGTCACTGAAAAAGCTAACAAATAAATGGGGAACGAACACACTCTCTGGAGACGTATCTCTGCAAATCTCTTTGTGCCCTGCTGTAGTGAGACATCAATTCAGGTTTCAACTCAGGTTTAGATATTTACCTGCCACCAACCTATGCTACTTTACAGATCATTTTAAAGCAGCTGTACTGTAGCAGCCAGCCAATCAATCCTTCCAATCATGCTACACATTTGCCTGCACATTCTTCAGACACAAATGCCCTCTTCGCATATCTTTCAACCCCTCTACCTGTGAACCCGTCCATTCAGCTACTCTCCACACAGAGTCACTCATCCATGCACACATCATCCTGGGCATTCACACATCTATTACTTTCATGTACTCTTCCATAAACCATGTGTTCATCCCACAGTATCTATCCAAGCCATACACTTACTTATCTACTCACTCACTGTTTCTTTTTCCACGACCCTACCCACGCATCCCGAGTACCACGTGCACCCTGTTAGGTAAACATAATATCTTTTACTCTGCACATCACTCTCACTCGCCTGTCCCATTAATCAGTTGACCCAAAGGATGTGGTTAGGGTTTGACGACATAGCAAAGACATCCCCATGTGTTCTGTGCCATTGTGAGAATGCAGATGCCTTTCATTAAGTCATAACACAATGGCCTACACCTAGGTGCATCTTAGCATTAAGGTAGCAATACAGAGCTAGAAGTCTACTTTTAAATGGCCTGCAGCTTCCTTTGGTGCTCTGAGTCGCTGTGACAGAATGCGGGTACTTGCAAATGAAGGCCACTCTGACAGCAGAACTTCCATGGAGGACGCATGCAGACAGTTCTGGAGAACAAACATTATGACCAGGCACAAAGACAAGACTCACCATCCTCTTCTTCAGCGTGTGACAACTTTAGCACAGGGACTAGTTGAGCATTAGCAGACGGGAATGGTTGGGTGGATGGATAGTTGGGGAGAAGACCTAAAAGAGGCAAGGTCACAGCACAGACATCAAGCAGGAGATGAGACTGACCGACATGGCTCCCCTTCCCTCTGATAAGCCACAGGCCAATGCTCCAGAGCAGCATCAGCACTGTCCACTTCCAAGGCTGCTGACAGCAGCTCGACATGGTGCAAAACTAGCCCTGCACTGGACACCGAAGGGAGGAAACAGCCATTAAGGAAAGAAACACCACAGATGGGCAGGCCCGGAGTACCTCTTGAGGCCCCTCATTGGACACTGAACAGCACTTTGTCTGCATCTGCTCTGTCCTGTGGCACAATCCATGTAAATGTCTCCTCCTGCCTCTGATGAGATAGGACCTATTGGAACACGGGCTACACGGAAAAAGTCACCCTCTCTACCTCACTACAAGGTAATGGCAAAATAGATGGTGGAAGTACCAGCAGAAGGAGACCTGCAGGCAGGGTGCATGCACAAAAGGGAGATATAGTCTCTTCAGATTCCCTTCATCCTAATCCACCCCGTCTTCACAGTAGAAGTGGGCTTCCTGGGGTGTACAGACATAGGCTTGAATACAGCCTGGGGGGGTGGGTAGTGTGAGAGTTTGAACAATATACAAAAAACAACAAGGCAGCTGCTAGTTAAACACCAACGTAGGACAAGACAGAACACAGATGAACACAGAACAGGTCTTCGCCCAGAGATGCAGCAGGCTCACTCATGGGTCTGGATGAGGCATGTAGTCACAGCGTCTACACACACACAGGAAGGTTCTACAGGAATGCTGGGAAGTGTCTGGACACTGTGGCCTGTACGAATGGTGCCTCTGATATTAAATTGATCCTTTCCCCAGCTTGGTACTGCCTGCTGGGTCTGGCTAGAAACCTTGTGGAATTTTCTACTGGAAGATCAGCTCTCTCTCTCTCTTGCCATTCAAGGACAGAGCTTGCCTGGCTCTGCTCTGGGAGGGTTTGACATGGGTGGCTTAGAAAGATGCTCTGCTCTCTCAATTCACCTGTTATGCCATGGTCCTGATTTTCCTCTGGTATTTCTTCCTCCTCTCCTGGGAGATTTATGTCTGTTCCTTGCATGTGTCCCCCCTCCTCCTTTGCAGGCAATTAGGCATATAATTCACTTCATGTTTGCCCAGTATTACTTTCCTCTGCTTCACAGTTCTCCCTTGCCAGCTTTACACAGCTGGCTGCTCTGCTCGTCTCCTCTTTCCTACAACCGTCAGCTGTTTTTTTTACTATTTCTGGGAACTTGCTATGAAATCCTCCTTCCTTCTTTCCCTTTGCTTTCCTCACTAGGCCTCTCTTCCCTTCCCCACTCATCTCTCTTCCTCCCCTTAACCATACCAAATGTATCCAGGGTGAGATTCATTCCTATGCAAGGACTAAGTACAACGTTCTTGTACCATCTGATTTTCCTTCCTCTAGTGTATTTGCTACAGTGACTCCTCACTTCTGGGTTTGTGCAGGCATTATTCTTTCACAGACTAGTTACCTTGTATTCAGAATTGGCTTCTCCAGGTACGACTACCCATGTGGCAGTCTGTTCAGAACCAGGGAGAGTCGCATTGGACTCTGAGTCCAGAAACAGAATGGCTGCTATGACTGTCTGTATGCTAATCTTGGCCTATCATGTCAGATACCCTGTCTCAGGCTGGGGGCTCCCAGTTCAACACTCTCCTTTTGCTCTCAGATGCCTGGCTATGCACTCCAGCCTGCCCTCTGGATCTCTGCTTTGAGATTGCACTACTGGCAGTTCTAGGCTTGGCATCCGAGTGCTCTTGGCCTACAAGGATTCGCTCCACGGTGCTACCCCTTAAGATTCACTCCCCATGTGTTGTCAGACTTGAGAGCATGCTGAGGAATGTTGCCAACTGCTCCATGTCACTCATCACCCCTTCTGCCCTTGCTAGGGTTGCCAGGTGTCTTGTATTCAACCGGACAGTCCATTTTTTGTGCCCTCTGTCCAGTAAAAAAAATAAGAAAATATCGGACATGTGCAATGTCCGGTATTTTCTGCTTTTCTGGCTGGGTACCTGACGGAAGCCTGGCAGGGACAGGGGGAGTGGCTGGGGAGGCGGGGCTGTGATCGGCGCTGGGAGCCCTGAGCTGGGTGCGTGCGGAAGCCTGGCGGGGGGGGGGGGGGCCGGCAGGGTAGCAGGGGAGGCGGGGCCGCATTCGGTGCTGGGATGCTCCCAGCACCAATTGCGGCCCCGCCTTCCCAGCCACTCTCCCTGCCCCCACCAGGCTTCCGCACGCAACCAGCTGAGGGCTCCCAGTGGGAGCAGGTAATTAATTTCCTCCCCTGCTGCCCTGTCCTCTTTGGGAAGTGTAAATTACTTTACCCCTTTTCATCAGACAGTCTGCCCTCTGCTCAGAGCCCAGCCAGACATTCTGGCCCGGGAGTGGGGGCAGAGTATGGGCTCCTTCCACTTTCTGTTCACAGATTTTCAGGCATATAATCCACTTCTTGTCATGGCTAGAATATGGGGCAAGCTTGAATCCCCCTTTATTCCCCTCCACAGCTGAATAAAGGCTCTGAGAGGCTGGCTCAGCTTGTCAATAGGGTTGCCAAGTGGGAGCCTTCAGCTGGTTGTGTGCTGGGAGGTTCATGTAGTCAAAATATATGATGTAGACTGTTGCTTGTTTATAATAAAGTCCCCATTCAGTGTTAAGCATAGTTGTGGTGGCGTTTTTTTTTTTTTTGTTTGTTTGTTTTGTTCAACAAATTTTTAGCATGTGTGTTCGGTATTTTTTGGGAAAGCATCTGGCAACCCTAGCCCTTGCTACCCTAGCTCCCATTGGCTCCTGCTCCTGGTCTAGCCGCTCACTCTCAGTAACAGCTCCCTGATTCACTTTGAACAGACTGCCACACGGGCAGGGTAGCGTGGGTAGTCATACCTAGAGAAGCCCGATACTGAAGCACCAAACATACGATAACTAGTCTGTAAAAGAATAATGCTTGCGCAAACCAGAACTGAGGAGTCACTGTAGCAAATACACTAGAGCAGAGCTATTCAGCATGTGGCCCACGGTGCAGTGTGGTTTGGGTTTACGTGGGGCTCAACACGCGGCCCATGGGTGGGAGCCAAAACAAAAAAGTAGTCAATATAATGGTCTTCTGTTGATATGCATTTTGGTAGTTAAATTCCTGGAGTGTCATTGCTCATTAAAAGTGCTGTCATATGGGTGGAAATCGGGTAAATATTGCATTTTATTAATATCAGAACTGACTTAAATGAGGCCTGTGTGTTGTGTAGTCTTTCCTTAATCTTTGTATTCATGCCCGTCAGTGTGAAAGACGCTATTTGCATATATATTTGTATGTATATGCAACCACACTTAAGCTGCGGCCCTTAGCGTGTGCTGTGAGTATCATTGTGGCCTTTGGGGCTTCCAAGGGTGAGTAGCCCTTCACTAGAAGAAGGAAAATCAGATGGCACAAGAATGTTGACAAACCAAACCAGGGTGAGATTCATTCCTGCACAGCCACTCTTGTTGTCTCCAAGGGCTCATTGCCAAACCAGCATCTCCACAGGGCTGCCTCTTCTGTTCTGGAGCGGGAATGGCAATCTGCCAAGCTGGCCAGTGCTACAGGCCGAGCTAGCTGCATGTGACTTTCCAGCAGCCGGGGCTATTCCTGCTACTATCTGGGAGAACGGACTCACTCAGCAATGCTCAGCACTGCGAACTGGGATTACAAAGTTGCGCAAGGGAATTACAAGGGCCAAAAAAATCAGTGCTCACGTGGTTCGGAAGAGAACTGCCCTCCGCAAGCTGTGTGGAGAGAAAGAAAAGAGGAGGTTAATCCATGGGGAAAGCCATCTCCAGCATCCTGGCACTTGGCACAGACCTGCTCTGCCACCAGATACAGGAGCGAGCCAGATTAAACTGAGAGGCCCCTAACACTTGCATGGAGCTGGCACATACACCTCCAGATGGGGAGTCAGGGCACATGCAACTTCACCAAAAGAAGGGGAGGGGAAGGGGCAAAGGGCCGAAGAGTTGACAGCCAAGGGGGTGATTCTATTGCCTCGTTTCTTCTCAAGGAGCACTGGTAGTGTCAAGAGAAGTCAGTCAGCCCCATGTGGAAGGTGAGGCCTTGCTTACCGCAGTGCTGACTCATTTCCTGCCTGACAAACGTGCGGATCTCTTGTTCCTGCAAGGAAAACCAAGGGAATGAAGGGAGAAGGTATAGACATCTTCTATGTCTCCCCCCACCCCTGTCCCAGTCCACCCTGGGTCTGCCTCAGCTTCTCTGGAGAGTCCCCCTCCCTCCCAACAATCCAAGCCAGACCTGGAGGGAAAAAGGTCTCGGGCCTGCCATGCAGGAAACCAGGATTCGAGGTCCAGCCCCGTGTCTAGGGAAGTAACCCGCTGCTCTGGCTGACTATACGGGAGCACTGATGGATCAGGGCTTAGGGAGCTCTCTTCTCACCGTCAGGCTAGGCTCCCCCTTCTCTCCTCTCGGGCCTTCGAGTCCTGGACTCCCCTGAAAACAAGCCAAATAGGAAATCAAGCAGTGTGCTACAGGGTCACAACTCCCCACTCTGCAGAACCCTGCCAGCCCCCTTGGGAGCTCTCCTCTTTGCCTGATGGGTGGGGTTCAAGGCAGAGCGAATACCTCCAGGCAGAGCTAAGCATTCCACCAGGCAATGCACATCCAGCAGGGGAGGAACATGCCTACAAACCTGATCTCCTCTCTCTCCTGGCATCCCAGGGACGCCTCGGGCCCCTACAGTTGACTCTCCTGGGGGGCCTCTTTCACCCTGCAGCAGAAACATACACACTGAGACACTGGCCAGCAAGAGGAGCTCTAATATCCCAGAATCACATCTGCCCCCACCCATCCCCACATCCCAGAGGCTCCCTCTTGTAGGGCGTACAGCTGTTCCCAAGACATGGCGCTAAACGAGCTGGTACATGTGACAGTTTCACTTATTTCGAGACAGATTTCTCAGTCGACTCCAAAAAAAATAGACTATTTTGCTTTCATCTCCCTATCCCTCGTGACAAGTCCTCAGAAGCAGGTCTCTGTGCCCTCGTCGGTGAGAACTATCCCATAGGAGAGCAACCCAACCTGACCAAAGATGCAACTCTGGAGAGAGACACCATGCACGGTGTCCTCGGGCTGGGTTCATGCAGCTCTGAAGCTGATCTTGTGGGTGAATGGTAGGTCATGGAAAGCCATGCTCCACAAAACAGCCAGAATGAACACACTTCATCCCTTCTAACGTGGCACCTTCCAACTCAGAGTCAGTCTCACACTGCAAGCTTTCATTCATGACCCCCACATTTCATCCCACAGAGATAGACAGAGGTTAAGAAACTGACCCGAGTCAAAGTGTGAGCCAGTGACAGAGCTGGGAATAGACCTCAGGAGTCTGACTTCTGCTCCAGCCAGTGAGCAACACTACCTGTCACTCCCATAGCCTCTGCACATCACTTGCGCAGCACCATTCATAGATTCAGAAGATGGATGGAGCCGATCCTGCTTGAACAGAGTCTAACTACTCTCTCCTTGGTGCCTGCAAACTGCAGACAGGTCCAGGGCCCTCCTCACTGCTCTGGGATGGGGATATGCTCAGGCAGAATTGAAATAGATGAGGGTCAGGGGGAACTGCTTCCTCCAGCCTGCACCTGCCAAGGAACCCCTGTGAGCTCGCTCTTGCCCTTCAGGTGAATGCCGCTCAGAAAAGGGGCTGCCCCCCCAGACACTGGCCCTTTTGCTGCCAGGACTGGGAGTGCACTGGGATTTAGGGTTCAGTTTTGGTTTCCTTGTGGAATTCCAAAGGCAGCAGGGGATAGGAGCTCGCCACCTGTTGGCCATTCAGGGGGCAGCACTGCCCTGGTCAGGAGGGGTGGACAGAAGCTGTAGTGTACGGAAATGGCCATGCACCAAGAGGAAGAGGTTCTTACCTTCTGCCCTTGAATCCCCTCAGGGCCCTTAGGGCCAACACTACCTGGTGGGCCGGGTGGGCCAGGTGCTCCATCATTGCCCCGAGCACCTGGGGAGCCAATAACGCCTGGAGCACCCTGAGAAAAGAGGCAGAGGTTAGGAAAGGCATGATCCGTGCAGGGCACTGGGAGTATGACAGATTGGCACCTTGGCCCACTCAGGGCCGAGTCAGTCTCCTGCAGCACTGGCCTGTTCTGCACCATCTGAGGTAGGCCTCGTTTATGGTCAGAGGCATGTGGCCAGTTCTCACAATTTCATCACCAGACACCCCCTACCCATATCTGAGGGTTTTCTTGGTGCCCTACCTCCTGAGATTCTGCAGCTATGTGAGGACTTCAACTTGCATTTTAAAAAGAGCAAGTGTCGCCCCCTCACGGTTACAGCAAGGAGCTGAAGAACATCTGCTGAGAACATCCTTAAGGCCCCAAAACTAGAGGGTAAAGAACTCAGTATTTGGCCATTTAAAAAAAAAAAAAAAGCTCACTTTTTCAGGCAATGGTGGGGTTTTTAGAGCTTGACACCTGATTTTTGAACGCTTGGGGTTGGCAATACAGCACAGATGTGTGGCACCCCCCCGCCCCAAACTGCAGGACAGCTGTGAGTCTGCAGGGAGATGCCCAGTGGTGAGGGCAGGTGTCAGTGGGAGATACTCTCCATCAGGCCTGCAGGGATGCGACTGTTCTTGCCAGCTGGGAGTTTTAACTGTGCACAGACCATGATCCTATCCCAGCACACTGGTTCTGCTGAGGAGTTTCAAGTCAGTGACAGGACCCTAGTCTTGGTTAGTAAAATCATGGTTCTCCGCTGGCTGGGCAGAACTTATGCCCTATAGGACACATCAGTGTCCGATTCTGGTTAACAGGCAACAAGTTACTGGCGGTCAGCATCTGAAAACGATCCAGCAGTTAGCAAGTCCGGGCACCACAGCTCTGCCCTCATGCTGAGCTTTGCCACAGCAGCAGCACAAGGCACCTGTGGGGAAGTTCCCCCAACTCCTAGGCACTTAGTGACAAGCCCCAATTCCACTAACACGAGTTTAACAGGAACTGCAGCACAACTCACCCGGTCTCCTTTCTCTCCCTGGTCGCCTTTGGCTCCCTGCTGGCCATTAAATCCCCTGTCACCCTGTGAAGGCAAAGCACAAGGTGGTTTTTCTAGGGAGATTTTGGGTAGGGGCACCAGCAGATTTTGGTCTTGTGGGGCCCAAGGCCAGAGCAAGTGGGGGCCCCTCCTCACCCCTTCTGCCTGCAAATCCCCTTGCCCCCCATGCTAGCACTCCTGCCATAGCTTAAATTTCTTACAGGTACTGTTGTACTGCAACACCCCCGAGGGCAGTGGCGCTCAGGGCAGGAGCCTGGGAGGGTTGCGGTACCATAGTACTTAGAAGAAATGTAAGTGTGGGATGGAGTATGGGGAGGCACGGCAGCTGAGGGCAGGGGTGTGGGTGTGTGTGGGTGGGTGGGTGGACTGCGCTGCCCTAGCACGGGGACTGGAGCCTGACCGCACTGCCCAGGGGCTGTGGGTGCTGGCTTGGGCCCTCCAGTGTGTAGCAGCTGGCCCCATCCAGAGCCCTGCCCCCAGCCAGCCACTCTCTTACCAGTGCTCTGCACCGGCTTACTTTCACCTTTGGGACGGAGTGCGCTGGAAAGGGCTGTAGGGTCATCTTAACGAGGAGCCTCTGGCAGCTCTGGTGCCTCTGTTAGCAGCCTGGGAGAAAACCCACGGTCTGCACACGCCGTGGGCACATGCGGTGGCGAGCTATTCCCCCACTGTCAGCGGGCAGCTCTGGCCAAGGAAGGCTGGGATCTGAAGAGGGCAATGAGCAAGCCCCTCGGTAGCCCCCCATCCACAGTCCTCGCACCACCCCCCAACCATTATTGCTCCTAAATCCCTACCTTGGGTCCCATGAGACCTTCTTTCCCAGGGATTCCTGGGGTTCCCGGCATGCCCAGCTCTCCCTAGGAAAACAAATGTGATGTTCACTCTGGCCAGTCCAGATGTGCTCACCTCACAGTGTCTGGGAGCCAGCTGGGGGCACTTACCAGCTCACCCTTCCTTCCTGGTAGTCCCATTCGGCCTGGAATCCCTGGCTCCCCCTGCCGCGGGCAGAAGGAGATGTGGGTCAGTGGGAGACAGCAGAGGAATGAGAGAACCAGTCTGGACACTGCTCTGGCCCCTCCATACTGAGCTCAGAGTGCGTCACCGAGGGTGTTATAGCCAGCCCCAGGCTTCCCCGCTAAAGGAAGCCAGTCCACGAAGCAGCGCTCTGGGCGATGCCACACAGCCCCACCCACCCATGGACTCACCCCTGCTGGGTCAGCTCCAGAGGGGGAGCCTGCTGCTTCCTACCCTACCAGGGCTCCAAAGAGGTGGGTGACTCCTCAGTAGCCTCCACAGCATCCCTGAGCCCTCTAGTGCCCTGGGGCAGGGCTGATGCTTGGGGCTTCTCGAAGGCCCCTCCCTCACCCCACTACCCAGGCCTCGCTGGTGGCTCAGAGGGCCAGTGCTGGTCTAACAGCTCAGTTCCACAGCGCCCCAACCCAGAGTTAGAGCCACTGGGTTCTACCAGATGGGAACTGAACTGGCTCCACTCTCCAAGAGTCCCTCTGCCCCCGGGGCAGCCTTTATTCCCTCACAGGCCCTAAGCATCAGTCATTTCCCTAGGGATCCTTCAGCTCTGCGGGGAGCACAGGGCTCATCCCTCCCAGGCAGTTCCCCGGCACATCCCAGTGCACTGCAGTCCTGCTGTCTGTTAGCTTGGGGGCTCTGCCACCTCCGGCTCCAAGTGTCGCCCCTGCCGCTGACTGGCTGGAGCTGGGGGGGGTGCTGTGCAGAGCCACAAACACTCACCTTCTCCCCCTTGTCTCCGTCCTGGCCACAGGCGCCTTTCGTTCCCCGCTCCCCCTGCAGTGAAGAGAGAAGTCAGCACACAGCTCCGTGATGCACTAAGCCCGGAGCAGGAGGCTGGGTCTATGCTGGGTGTCAAGGGGCAAAATACAGGCCATCAAGATCATCAGTGTCCTGCAGCTGATAGCACCAAACCCACTCTGGGGAGGCTACACAGCCCCCTTGCAATGGCCCAACCACGTCTGAGCCCATTCCCAGGGGCCAATCAGTGGCTGGGGTTTCCCTGGGAGTGACCCTGAATGCAGACAGGCTCCGGTTCCCTCTGGTCTGCCCTAGGCCTATGTCTGGCCTGGGCAGGCAGGCTCTCTCAGGGCGACAGGAGGACAGACAGATGGACGAGGGAAAACCCACCTTAGGCCCTCGGACTCCCAGTGGCCCCATGTCCCCTTTCTCCCCTCTCAGTCCTGGGATCCCATCCTTTCCTGGCAGGCCCTGGAGAGAGAGGGAACACAGAGTGACTCTCGCGCTTTGCTCTTGGGCAACGGGAGAGAAACAGCAGCAAGGGAGGGGTTCTCACCGGCGCTCCAGAGTCTCCTGATTCGCCAACCTCACCCTGGAAAGACAAACACCCCAGGTCAGGTGCCGCATGCATGTACACACCAGCATGGTGACGGGTGGGCAGCTAGCACAGCAGAGGTTCTAGCAGGCCTGAGTGCACAGATGCTTGCAGGCACACGTACCCCTGTGCATGGGTGGCAGGGGCAGAGCTGTGCGCACACCTGGGGCTATTCTTACCTTCTGCCCCCCTGGACCACGTGCTCCAGGGAAGCCTGTGGAGCCCTTCTCTCCTTGCTCGCCCTTCCCTCCCTGCGGGTGAAAGCACACGTCACTGCATAGCCTGGAGGGACAGAACCAGCCTCTGAAATCACATCAGGTTCAAACAAAAGGTCCCCAAATGGCAGAAACGAAACCTCCCTGAGTTGCTTCCTCTGCAGCAGTGACTCACTAACCAACTCTGCTACTGGACAGGCTGATGCACCCCCAGGAAAGGAGGAGTCCAGGGGCCGCTCTGCTGAGCGCCAGCGCCCACTGCCAGTGGGTTGGGGGGCTGGTGCTGGGCAGGACGGGTGCCCGAGCCACCAGCAGAGAACAACACAGGCTGCAGCCAAGCCTGTTCAGTTCCATCTCGGCCTGTTCCCCTGCAGCCTCCAGTAGCCCCCCCTTCATCCTCCTCCTTGCTGGTCTCCATTCCATAACCAGGCCCTGCAGCTCCCACCAAAGCCAGCCTCAAGCCCTCCTCTCTCAAAGGCTGCGCTCGCAGCAAGCAAAGGGCACAAAGCATCCAGTTCCTGGCTCTTCTGGCCAGCTTTGCTCCCCCGTGCCCACTCATCGCAGCACCTGCCAAGCCTCCAGCACGCGGAGGCATCTCCCAAACCCCTGGGTCAGCTTTCCAAGAGCCTGCTCCCATACCCACCTGCTCACCCACATACCTTCTCTCCTGGAAAGCCTGGGTCCCCCTTGTCACCTTTCTCCCCTTCCATCCCCTTCAGGCCACGGTCTCCCTGGGCAGGGGGAAGAGCAGAGGATTCAATGCAGAGAGAGAATGACCCATAGGCTGGGATTCAGAGAAGAGCAAGATATGAACTGGGGCTGGAGGGTAGATTCCTGGGGTGAAGTCTGGTCTGTTTGACTAACAGGACATGGGGACTGGGGGAAGAGGCACACAGAGATGCGTCTGTCAAGATCTGGGGTGTAAACCCCAAGACAGGAGGGAGTTATGGGGGGGAATATCACAGGCTGGAGCTGGCAGCTAAAGGGTCAATGGGTTTAAACTGCAGCAAGGGAGGTTTAGGCTGGATATCAGGAAAAACTTCCTAACTGCCAGGGTGGTTAAACACTGGAATAAATTGCCGAGGGAGGTTGTGGAATCTCCATTACTGGAGATATTTAAGAGCAGGTTAGACAGACACCTGTCAGGGATGATCTAGAGCAATGTTTCTCAACCAGTGGTACGAGTACCCTTAGGGGTACTTGAGAGAAGTCTGGGGGGTACGTCAACACAACTGAAATTTGGAGAAAACTGAATTTTTGTTTTAAGTTTTACAGCTCTTTACTGTTTTTGTACTTTTTACACCCAAAAATTTCATTGCCTGCACAGCTACAATTAAGTTGTTTAAACAAATGTGTTGCAATGGTAGAAAAAAAAATTGTGTCTGAAAACTGTAGGTACTGGGGGTACCTATTTTTTTTTAAAAGGGGGTACTTATTTTTTGTTTGAAAAAGGGGGTACTTATAAAAAAAGGTTGAGAAACACTGATCTAGAGTATCTTTGTATTCATGCTCGTCAGTGTGAAAGAAGTTATTTGCATATATTTATATAGTTGCGACCTTGGCATGTGCTGTATCATTGTGGCCCCCGAGGCTTCCAGAGTAGCCCTGATCTAGACGGTTCTTAGTCCTGCCATGAGGACAGGTGACTGGACTTGATGATCTCTTGAGGTCCCTTCCAGTTCTAGTATTCTATGAAATCTTCTCAAAGCTTTCTGAAAGCAGCCAGCTCTGGCTTCTAGCAATGGGCCCAGGCAGCGGTTTTCAAACTTTCTGGGCTGGACCCCTGCTTTAAGTTATAACCACTACCTTCAGACCAGCCTTCTATGAAATCTTCTCAAAGCTTTCTGAAAGCAGCCAGCTCTGGCTTCTAGCAATGGGCCCAGGCAGCAGTTTTCAAACTTTCTGGGCTGGACCCCCGCTTTAAGTTATAATTCTGGGTGTGGGCTTTCCCCCCCACTCCCGACAAAAATAGACACCATATATGCCTCCCCTCTAGTTTTTTCGGGGGGGAGGGGGGCACATGATGGTCTCTGGGGGTGGAGCCAGCGCTAGGGTGTGGAGGTTGCTGGGAGTGGAAATCAGAGCAGCAGCAATGGCAGATGTTAACACCGACCCATAGGTTGAATGGCTGGTTGAGGTGAGTTGGGCGTGGAGATGGCATTGACTGGCCTGAGCCCCACTGTGCAGAACTGGTCCACTCTGCCTGGTGACACTGCTCAGCCCCCCCGAACATTTCTCCACACCCCTGGCTCTATGGGGTAGGGCTCTTACCGGCTCCCCCTTGCTCCCCCGGACTCCAGCGGGTCCCTCCACAATGACGGTATCACCCTGCATGGGGGAAAAAAAATACAGCAGCCATCAGAGCTCAAAATAAACCACCGACCTATGCTGCAGATTGTAATCTCATTGGTTTAAGCAGGGTCATGTGCCCAAGAACCACCTGCTGCCACTCACAAGCCAATCATGAGTCTATCTCCCCTCCCGCCCCCGCCCTACATCACTGCACTGCATGGCAGACCACCTCCTGCGCGGTGGGTGGGTGGGTGGGGGGCAGGGCGTCACCACAGCAAGGGCAGGTCCAGTAGCGAGACCCCCTGGGGCTGCTTCTCTGGGACACAGGAAGGGGTCAGGGAGTGTCCAGTCTGGGCAAAGCTACGCTGGCCGCTAGCACTGGAAGGATTCCCGTGGGGAGGCTGCAATCAGGCGAGAGCACCTGGAAACGTTCAGTGCGCTGTGGCTTTGCCAGTGCAGAATCACTTTCCCACCTTCCTCTGGGAACTCTGGCCCAGACAGTCCCAGGTCTGAAGGCAAATGGGCCTTTTGTACGGACAGTTGGGGCTAGAGGTCAGCGGAGGAGGAACTCACCTTGTCTCCTTTGGGCCCCATAGCGCCAACATCTCCCTAGAAGGGAAGGGAACGTGGGTCAGAAATGTGCCTCGCACAGGGGCGCATGGGTCTCACAGCTGCCAGGCCCCATTCCTGTTACAGCCCGTCAGGCCACTGCCAGGCGCAATGGCCTCCCCCAGAGCAGCAAGGAGACTGGCCAGAGCCCTGACCTCCAGATTGGAGGAGAATGGTTGGAAGGAGCGCCTAGATGGCCACAAACCTAGGGAAGTTCATCAGGTCCTAAGAGGCATAAACAGGGGGGCTCAGGATCAGAGAGAAATAGGTTCATATCTGACTTTATTTGACCTAGGAACCAGGAGAAGTAAGAGCAAGAGGGAGAACAAGCCCTGAGCTCCCCGGGACAGGAAACAGCCCCTGGTCAGGCAGCAGCCCAAGCAAGCTACGGCAATCCCCAGCCTGACCCCATCCCTGTTCAAAGTGGGACTGTACCCCCAGCCGCCCCACACAAGCAGGTTGCTTACTTTGTCACCTCGCTCCCCACGGTTCCCGGGAGGCCCCTAAAGAGAAAAAAGAAGGAGAGTCACTGGTACACAAGCCAATCCCAGCCCTTGGTTAAAGGGCAAGGTGAGGGGAGGAGGAAGGTATTTACCGCAGGCCCACGATCTCCCTCCAGCCCTGGGCGCCCGTCTTCACCCTGCCAAGGAGGAAAAGGACAGTGAGGCAGAGCACAGGCCTGGGGTCAGGACAGCTGAGCCCTGAGGGGCCCAGCAGGGCGATTCCATACGCTGCCACCCTGATCCATGGCGAGGGGGGTGAGTGGCAAGGCCCCAGCACAGTGACCTTGGCCTCAAGGAGGGTCCTGGGCACAGGATATTTCCAAGGTACCCAGTTGTGGGTTTTCCTCAGCTCTTGCCAGAGTGTGCGCGCCAAGGCGGGGGGGAAGATGGGCTCCATAGGCCCAAATGGGTCTTCTCCATCTCTAGCTTCCGAGACTGCTCCATGCCCAAGCAGAGCCGTGCACACATCCCAAAGCCACCAGGCCTGTGCTCCCCAGTGCTGGCCTGCAGAGATCAAGAGCCTCTCTGCCCTGTGGGATTGATGTGCACGTCCCCCCACACACGGCAGTGTTGGGAGAGGGGTGGGCGAGCAGGCTCTGCACTCCACAGTTGGGGAAGGCAAGAGGGAGATACATACCCGTTGCCCTGGATCTCCTCGCTCGCCTCTGAGGCCCGGCTGTCCAACCCCCCCATCTCCCTACAGGGCAGAGAGACAGGGCGTTAGTGACCCTGCAGCTCACGGCAGCGTTCTCTGAGTCAAGGTAAGCAGCAATCCTGCACACTTGCCAACGCTGGCTACCTCGGGTGCTACCTGGGCCCTGCTGGATCCAGCCAATGGCTGTCCCTTTCCACGCCCTCTGCTTGCTCCCTTGTTCCCAGCTCTGGGAATCTCTAACACCGTGCTCCATGGGACACTGCCCTGCCCATACATGACACTGACAACCAGACACGGTGAAGACGGAAAGACATGGCATCTCCTTGCCGCTCCCTTAGTGCTCAGGGGTTTCGAAGTAGGGGGCAGGATCCACATGCCGCCTGCATCCTCAGGGGAGCTGCTGTCTGATGGCTGCCTGAATGGGACCTGGCTCTGCTTGCACAGCCCTCACACTGGGCAGCCAGGTCATGCAGCAGGGCAGGAGCTCACTTGCTCCTCGGTACCTGTATGCAGAGCATTGCCAGCCCTGGCTCGGCCTATGGGACCTGGCTCCGCAGAGCAGGCTTTTCCAGAGGAAGGGACAAGAGCTGCCTTTGCAATTGGGTCTGAGACACCCTTGACCCCAAGGGCTGTCCCTGTAGATAGCTCTGAGATGTCCCTGGACCTCTGACTATCCACATCACCAGCCCCTCATCCAAGCTGGAGGTAGAAAAAAGTCAGGATTCCTCCAGAGACCCATCCCCCAAAGGTGTTATTCACAGGCAGCAGGGAACACCCACCAAGCAAGAAAAAAATTCTCTAGTTGAGGCCCTTGGAGAATACGTGCCCTTTCCCCCCACTCCACGAGCCACAGGAAGCTGGCACAGTAGGGGTTAAGCCACAGCCTACCTTGTCACCCTTCAGTCCTGGAGTGCCTGGTGCCCCCTAAAATAAGAGAGACAGATCAGTGTACCAGGCCCAGCCCGGGGCCTCTGAAGAAATCCCAGGGGGTTTGCTGTGTTACAGGATATGGAAATCAGCACTACCCTGGTCTCAGTGACACCACGGAGCTCGGCCATGTCACTGTTATTGCTCACCTCACTTCCCTTTCATTTATCTGGCCCTGGGTAGCTCTAGTGGCAACAGGGATTAACACAAGGGGACAAGCAAGTGATGGGAGTTTCAGCTGAAGGAACACAGGTATCCATCTCTCCAGCCACTCCCCCCTCATCCCACCACTCAAGGAAATAGTTCAAAGATGCTCCATTGTAAGCCTCTCAGCCAGCTCTGAATATGGACACAAAACTGACCTAGCTCCAGTCCCTGGGGAGATGCCCTAAGGGCCTCTGCACTGGGGTAAGCAAGAGGTTTTTCCATCACCCAACTGTGAACCCCACGCATGGGGAATGGGGGCTGGAAGCTCTCACACAATCCTTGGGACTGTGTGTCCAAGCAGACAACAGGCCCCTGCTGTGGCAATGGCCCAGATGAGTTAGACACCCAGCCCGCCTGCTTTGGGGCACTTGGCCTTTCAAATCCCTCCCTTTGGAGCTGTTCAAAGCAGCGCTGGCTTGGGTTTCAACAGCCTCTGTCCTGGCCCAGGGCAGCTGCCTGTCACCCCCTGCACTGTTTGTTTGCTCCCCGGAGAGCTCAGCACTTTGACTTCTCTTGCCTGCTGCACCATCAGAGCACCCTGCCCAGTTCTGCCTCCCCAAGGCAGTACAGGGCCCCTACTGGGAGACACAGGGAGACGCTGAGCTAGGGCGACCAATAGCTGGAAACCATCTTCCTCCTACTCCCACCAGGCTGCAACTAGCCCTGGCTACCCACCCAGCACTCTCTGCCCCAGATGCCCAACACTCACAGCTGGCCCTGGGGGGCCCGGTGGTCCTGGTGATCCGGAGGTGCCATCTCTTCCAGGGAAGCCAATCAAACCCTAGCAGGAAAAATACCCATCAGTCAAGAAAGGCCTTGGCCACGGTGAGGCCCCACACCAGGTAGCGAAGGCCCAGAGTAGCCTTGGCTGTAAAGGGAGCACAGTTAAGGCCTCTCCAGGGCAGAGGCTAAGCAAAGCTCTGGGGCATCTCTCGTCACCGAGCTCCCCCATGGCAGAGCTTACACTCGGGGCACCAGTCAGAGTCAAATGCCAGCACTCTCGTGGGAGGGGAACAGCGCAGCTCGGGGAGAACGGGGACCTGCCAGGAAGGAGAGCCCAGTGCCATGACTGGAGAAAGGACACTTCACCCTCCGAGGGGGTGCTGTAGACTCGCTGCACATCCCAGAATGGGAGCTGATGGAGGCTGCATACTTCAGACTGGACTGCAGAAAGGGCTGCTGGTCTGGGGGGGCGGGGGCCAGGATGGTCCTGCCTGGTCTTTTCCCTTGCTTCTTTCATTGACCCTTTGCACTCCCACAGCAGAAGCCCTGCCTGCCCACTTCAAGGAGCTCCTGGACAGGAAGCCTCGGGGCTCTGGAACATCTCATGGCCCAGTGGCCTCCCTTTGTAATCTGGCTCCCCTGCATCCACCTCCAGGGCAGAAGCCGGGGGCCCCTGGAGTCACGCTGCTGAGCTGGCCCCAGGGCTGAGCAGTAGATGCTGTTGGGGTGTGCGAGGACAGGTCCATGTAGCTCTGCCTTAGCTGGCTGAGATGGGCCAGAGGGGACTGCACCTCTTACCCGCTCTCCTGGAGGTCCTGGTGGGCCTGGCTGTCCATTTTCTGCCCTCAGACCTGGCTGGCCAGGGGTCCCTGCAATGCCTGGCAAGCCCGGGGATCCTGGTGGGCCAGGTAAGCCAGTGTCGCCCTGCAGGGGAAGCAGAAGGAGCCAGTGCTACTGAACCTGCTGCTGGGGAAGGACTCCCCTCAGCTGGCCCTGATGCAGGCTGCCAAGGGAGGAGCAGTGGCATGGGGCTGCACACTCCGCCGGGGCCTCCGATTTCAGGCTGTGCTCCAGCCGGGCAGAGCGCTCAGCCCCAAGGGGGGAGTGAAATGGAGGCAGGCGCTGCCAAACACCCACATGCTGAGAGTGGGCAGAAGCAACACAAAGGATCTCAGGCCTGTCCAAGGAGGCGGCACAGAAGAGAGGGGCTCAGGCCTGCATGTGGAGACGGGCTGGTGCGTCAGGGCCAGGCTGCGCTGGAGTGGAGAGATCCTGGCCCCAGGAGGTATGCGGACAGGGAGGTAGGTACCTTTCCCTGGGCGCGCAGTGGTGGGAGAGGGGGGTAATTTCCATTGGTAACTGGCTGCTGAACATCTCTGCTGGGGGATTGCTTTGAGCCAGGAGTAGGAGAGCCCCAGCTCTTCAGGGGACACCACAGGCTCAGCAGGAGCTGCCCAGCACCAGTGGTGCTGATGCCACATGAGCTCTGCAAACACCGGAAGCTGGGAGGGGCGGGGTAAGCAGGGTGTATGTGGGTGGGGGGCATCCAACCCTCCCTATCCTGCTTCTAGAGGGGCTTCTGCCCCAACGAGAGTCGTCCTGTGACTCAAAGAGCTTGGAGAATCTACCAAATAACCAGTTTCCCATGAAGGGGGAGATTATGGGCATCTTGCTCGTGTTGTAAAAATGCCCAGTAGTTCCTGGCTTGGCAGTGGGTCAGATACAGCAGGAGGAACAACACCGAATGGAGAGCAGTGCCACGGCCAGCACATGGAGTTTCACTCCCTGTATAATACGCGCTTTCAAGCAAGTATTTAACAAGAGTCATTACCCCATGATACAAACAGGGAGACAGGCAACAGAGCCCGGGAAGAGGCTTGGCCCAAGTCACTCAGCAAGGCAGAGGTGGGAAGCGAACCCAAGAGATCTGATTCCCAGATCCCCCCCATTACTAAAGAGAGGTTTGTCTGTGCTTATAAGTCTTCGGAGATGTTACCTTCAAACCTTGAGGCCCATCTTGTCCAGGGGGTCCCTGCAGGCCAATCCCAACCGAACCCTGAGTGGTGCAGATGGAACAGAAGTGGTAAGTCATGCCACATGGAGGGGCAGAGGCTGGGTACATAGGGATGTACAGGGATTCCGAGTGGATGGGAGTGGGACGAACTTATCCTCCACTTAGCTATGCCCCAGCTAGTGACTGTGCAGAGTTGCAATCTGTATCTGTTCACTGGCAGGCCTCAGTCAGTCCCTAGTGGGAAAGTGGCCACAACACCGGAGCCAACCCTTCGCTGGCCCTGCTTGTTGGTGGTCAGATGGGGCCCGGAGCATAAACTCCCCTCTCAGCCCCAGCAGGTCCCACCAGGGCAGGAGTGAGGCACAGCAGGGGACACTGGGACAGCTTAGGTGCCCAGGTGCATCAGTACCATAGCCGTGAGCATCACAGTCACTGTTAGTGCAAGCAGGGCCTGGGTTAGCCCTTCACACCAGCCTTTCACCCCACCAGACACCAATCAGAGCAGGCCAGTAACCCCAAACACACAGCTGGTGGCTGCTCCGGCTCCCACAGGCTGTCTCTGTCTCATGCCCCATCAGCGACCTTCCCTTCTCGTTGCTACCACAATCCTCCCCGCCCCTCAGCCACCCACACATGCCAATCAAACTGCACGTGAGATACCTCAGGGACATGAACCCGAGTGCACATTGGAAGGGAACAAGTGACGGGCAGGTGTTGGAGCCACCCAGTGCTGCTAACCGCTCCCCATTCTGAGAGACTGACAGGGTGATCCAGGGAGGCTCAGCATCCTAGAGCCCAAGTACCGGAGCCGCTACGTACCTTTTCCCCTTTGAGTCCAGGGGCTCCTTTGGCTCCCTGTTAAAATGCAAGCAGGGGGAAGAAACCATGAGGAAAAGCCACACAGTGTATGCTCACCTGCACACGTACACGTCTGAGGGGACACATGCATTCTGTGCACCCTTTGTCAGAACTGGATTACAATGCACCCAGTTACCCTTCCCCCTGGAGCCAGGACTCAGCCATGCAGGAGCTGCCTCGTGCTCAGAAGGTTTCTACGGCAAAGGCCAAGGCTTCCCATTCAGATGGGGCAATGAAACAATTCAAAATGGCTCTTACTCCAGTGCTGAGCCCAGGACAAAACCTGAACAGTGCCAAGTGGGGCTGAGCAGATCAGTAGAGGATAAGCCTCCCTCAGCCTCTAACACTAGGCCTGGACTGAGCATTGCTACAGTGGGGATGCCAGCCACTCCCAACACCCCATCGACGTGGTACTTACATCTTCCCCGGGGTCTCCAGGCTCCCCCTGTCTTCCAGGCTCCCCCTGGCAGGAAGAAAGAGAGTGAGACTCACCAACGGGGAGTGAAATGGGTCAGGTCACAAAGGCACCATGAGCCATCATACGGAGGGGGCTAAGAGCAGAGAGTGGAAGGTCCCCCTGGCATGGGGGTGGGGTGTAGTGGGGAAGTTCCTTACCTTCTCTCCCCTGGGGCCCGGTAAGCCTCGCTCGCCCTTGGCACCCTGCAGGCAGAAAGAAGAATTAGTGCTTGGCTCTGGGTGCAGAGTCTGAGCCATGGCAGAGAGAAGGGACATGAAAGGCCAACTTACCGGTTCACCCAGCAGGTTCCCATCAATCTCGCCAGGGGCACCCTAGACAGCAGCACACAAAGGGTCAGCACATCAGACACCCTCCCTGCATCTCCACAGAGTGAGCATCAGGCCTCCCCACTCTCCTCCTTCCACCAATCCTAGTCACCACAAGCCACCACTCCTGGTGCCGCCTGGGACCCCGGTGCTCCGGCGCAGATGCAGGCATGGCTAAAGAGACACCGGGGAAGCTGGCACTGGGCAAGCCGGAGCAGATGTAGCTCATGGCATTGGAGTGAACACTGACACATGGGCAGCGTGGCATAGAGAAAGCCCTGCACCAAAGGGCTGGTTACTCACTCCTGGCTGTTCGGGTACCACCCTCTCCCTCCCTGGCTTTTACTGAGCTCGAACATTATCATCAATACAGGTTCAGGGCCAGAGTTGGACAAAGAACCCAGGAGTCCTGGCTCCCAGTCCCCCTCTGCAGCTTTTTGTTCAGATTTCTCCTGAGCTAACCCCCAAGCCTCTTACCTTCTCGCCTTTCATTCCAGGAGGACCAACAATCGCCTAGAGACAGGCAAGGGAATATGGACATTTAACAGAAGGGTGACACCAGAGACTGGGGGAGGTTTCTCACTTCAAGGGCTGGGTTAGGAAATGAGCGAATGACAGGAAAGAGGACAGCAAGGGAGCACAGAACTAAGCCCCTTGCTTGGTCCATGGCATAGGCAGGGGATACTGACTTCGCACCCCCACGTGGAAGGGCTGTCTAGCCCGCTGAACCCTGGCTGCTGTCACCATTTCCTCACTGGGCAGAGCTATAAAGTGATTTAAGGCCCACCCCGTATGGGACCTGCATTCATGATCCCTGCAGCAGGGAACGCTGGGGCGGTGTGGTTTGTGTGTAACAACCCCTTTCGAGCCAAATGGGTCTTAGGTCACCCCACACACTCTGAGATGGAAGAACAACCTTACAGTGCAGGCTGAAGGGTCCTGCCTCCATCAGAGCTGGGCCCAGGGGGCAGAGAAGGAGAGTTACACTAGGAGGCAGGAGCCATGAAGGGAACACAACCAAGGAGAGGGGCCAGCTCAGCCTCCCCCCCTCCCTCCCCACTCTCCAGCAGAACTGGGCTTTCCCTGAGTTACTCCCACCTTTAGAAGCAAAATCCACAGAAAGGAGCTAGTAACTTATCCCGGCTGGCTCAGAAAATGAGCCAAGGGAGACAGAACATCACACACACCTGTCCTGGGAGCCCAGCATCCCCTGGCTCTCCTTTGGATCCAGCAGGGCCCACGGGTCCTGGCACACCCTGTCATGCAATCAACACAATTGTTAGCCTTGGGCTGAGATGGCCATGATGGGAGCTAATCTGCCCCAGCTCCATGTTCCCAGCCCAGCACCCTTGGCTGCTCTGCCACCATCAGCCCTCTCTCAAGAGGTGGGGCCACCGCGGAGGTAACCTGGCCAATCATACACAGCAGCTGACTTAGTTTGTTTGCATACCACACTCCCATTGGTTGAATTCAACGTACTCTTCTACATAGCATGCTGCTCCGGAAAATCTAAACCACACAGAACTCAAAGCCAAGCATTCAGTGCTAATTTTAAATCAGAGGCGCTGCATCCCCTGGGACCTATGTTTGGTGGAGATCTCCTGTGTCATCCCACCTGGGCTAGAGTCACAGGGGCAGGCAGCTGCACAGAGAGATGCAGAACTCCTCCTGATCCACATGGTCTCCAGTGGCAGAAACACAGGGAGACAGAGAGGCTCAGTGCAGCAGGATCGTGGCATTTCCAGCTCCCGTGTCACCCAAGTATCCGGGGAAAGCGGAAATTCCCCTTCCTGCTGGAGCTCACTGTAGCAGATGCACGTGCCCAGCTAATACCTGTGTGGGACTTACCATTTTTCCAGGCAGCCCTGGTTCTCCCTCCGTCCCTGGCACTCCATCTCTCCCCGGCACACCAGGTTTCCCCGTCTCCCCCTAGAAAACAGGAAAGGAGTAGCTGGAATTATCAGAGGTGGGGGAAACATACAGCACGGCTTACAATCCACTCCACAGCTAGCCCCTCCGTCAGACTCCACCCACCGCTTCCAGGCCTCAGCAAAGGGGAACAAGAGCATCAGCTGTGCAGTGGGTCACCTGGATCCTGCCTCTCAGCCATGGAAGGCCCAGCTTTGCCAAATGGACTCATGCACAAAGGTAAAGGTTGCCAAGAGAAGAGATGCCAGCAGTAGGGTACTGGCCAGTTGGGAAAGGGGTATTGGGACACGGGTCACAAGCAATGCTTACCACTTGTCCTGGCAATCCCGGGGCGCCCTGAGGTCCCTGATGGAAAACAAACAGCCAAGAATCAAAGATAATGGTGGAGGAACTGACAATCTTCCACCCTGGACAGCAGTACAGAAACCATTCAAACGCCACTCCCTGACGGCACCCAAATCACACCAGCTACCTACCACAAGGCCGGGAGGACCTGAGGGTCCGGGGAGGCCGACGTTCCCCTGAGGTCCGGGCAAGCCCTGCAATGGAACAAAGAGGCATGTGGTAGAGAGCAGGGGAAGCCTCTCCTAAAGGCAGTGAGTGGATCCCCCACTAACAACATCTCCCCCTACGCAGAGTCACTCTGCAGGGTACCCCGGCCTTGGCCTGTCACGGAATCAGGACGCACCAGCTGTCTCCTAAGCAAAGGGCCCAGCACCCGCTCTAGGGCAGGTGTATATGCACTGGGCAAGGTTCTAGAAGCAGCTGAGAGCAGGCCAGAGCCGACCTGCATGGGCACAGGGCATGGAGAGCAGGGCCTGGCAGAGCTACTCACCCGAATGCTGGAGCCAGGCTCACCTGGGTCTCCCTGCAATAAGAGAGTCTGTTATAAACCCCGCCCAGCAGAGACAACAATCCCAGATCCAGCCTATGAGGCCTCACGGCAGCCTCTCCAGACATCATCAGAACTGGACCCCTCACTTTGATGGCAGACGCTTACACAAGACTGCGGCACAGACAGGATTCCCCAATACCTGCTTCTACAGGGACTGAGCACAACAGATGCTCATGGGCCTCTCGGGATTGTTAGCCAGGGATTGTTCCAGGACAAGTGCCAGGACACAGCGCTGGTGAGAGACCAAGGAGCGCCAACCAGGCCTGAGCCAGATCTCCCATGCCTCATGCCTGGCCCTCCCTCAGCACACATACTCTGCACGGATCTGGAGGCCTTCCCCAGTGGGCACATGGGCCATGCCTGCAGGTTCGTATGATTCATTGATCTACAGTGCTTCCTTCAGCTAACACAGCCCTCTGGGGTCCCTAAGCCTAGCACAGACAGCAGGAACCCAGCTTCCCCCTGTCTGAGGTCCAGCCTCCAGCGGGTTGGAAGAAGCTGCTGTCTGGGTCTTACCTTTATTCCCGATGGGCCCTGAGCGCCTGGTGGTCCAGCAAGCCCCTGCAAGGAAAAGAGAGACTGGTATCCCCAGGTACAACTAGAGCCCAGCAGTGCCTCCCAGTCAGTTCTGGGGCCCAGCATAGACATGTTTCTTCTTTGGTTTGCTGCCTTGGGATCTGCTGCACACACATCTGTTACCACCCTACGTCCGCATCCCTCAGGCCCTGCTAACAACACAGAGAGCTGGGCCTCCAGCCCTGCAGGCATCATCTCTTGCAGGCCCCGTGGGGAGGGCTGGCAGGGAGGTGGTTGCTGAACAGAAATGTTTTGTGTGCCTTTGGCAGCTCTAGTGGATTTCGCTGGGATCCTGTTTTCTGCTCCCTGTTCCCTCTATTAGCTCTGTGCTGGGCCAAAACCTCATGCCAGCAGGTTTCAGCCTCTTAAGCCCATCTGGACACTACTGTGAATGTTGGGGTTCAGGCACTGGCAGATTCCCCTGTGCCAGCAGAGATGCAGCTAATATGCATATGGCTTTATGCAACGGAAGGTACAGAAGGCTGGAGTTACTTACAGCTGGGCCTGGGGGCCCCGGATCTCCCTGGTTGCCCTACAGGAAAGGAAAGAGACTGTCAGTACTGGATGGGGGCTATCGAAGACTGATCGCCTTTCGCCACTGCAGAGGCCAGATGGGCCGACTGGCTTCTGGGTTTAACTGAGTTTTGGTTGGATCATACGCTTGGCAAAGGGTTGGCCTGAGCTAGCTTTATGTGAAATGCCCCTGCTGCTGGGGCATAGCTCTCTCTCTCAGCCCTGCAGAGGGAGGGAAGTTGCACTCAGCGGGCACCAGGATTGCACCCACATTCTCCACCCTCTATTGTGCATGTCACACCGTATGGGGGACAATATAGGGAGCAGTGCAAACCCAGCCTGCTTCAGGGGGATTTACAACAGGGCCAGGCAGACGGACACAGGATTTTAACCTTCTCGCTTTCTGCGCCATTGGCACTTCTTAAGCAGGTGTGCACTACACAGTCAGTCATTCCAGGCCCTGCTCTAGCACCAGTATGCAAGGTCTGAGTGCTTTACACCTGTGAGGCGCCTCTGAGTTATTAGCCCCATTTTACAGAGGGGGAAACTGAGGCCCAGGAGAGCGTGCATGACTTCCCCAAAGTTGTGAGTCAGAACTGGGACTAGAGACCCAGATCTCTGGAATCCCAGTGCCTGCTCTAACCTCCAGATGCACGATCTTTGCCTCCCTGTGAAAGTTTACAACACAGACTGCTCCTGAAAGCAGAAAGGCCCCAGACTCTGCAGGAGAAAGATGTACTTGCTACATGCAGGAGAGGCGCAAGAGAGGAGGGGAAGGCAATCACCTACCGGTCGGCCTAGAACTCCGGGAAAGCCTGGCATACCCTGCAAAGAGGCAATTCAAAGCCGGAGAATTAGCGAAACCCCAGCAGCCCCTGAAGCAGCCCCAGTTTGGGCCGGGCCTCCCACACAACGTCATGCCAAGACAGAGCTGCTGCACAGGATAGACAGAGAGCTGGGGAAGCCAACCTCAACCGGGGCCCAGAACCAAGGCCTACCATGGAGGTTACTTACAGCCGGGCCGGGAGGCCCTCTAAAGCCCTGCGGGCCCTGGATGGAAAGGAAGGACAAAATGACAGCACATGAGCTGGCAGCACAATGTTGCCATGGGGAATGCTGCTCACGGGGGCGCGAAGGGGCTGGAACAGAGACGCTGGCACCTTGTGCGGCAGGATTTGCTACAGAGAGTGTTTCCCCCTGGTTAACGCAGGTGGACGTGTTCCCAGGAATAAACAGGGGGCTGTCTCCCAGCTTGGTCAGTCAGCACGGGACACCCGTTCCCACCTCTCCCGAGAGCACAAAGATACAGCACGACAAACAGAACAAAGGCTGCTGGTTTGGGGGCTCATGGTCGTATGCTGAGCCCTAATCTCTCTTCCCAGTCTGGATCACTTCCTGTGCCCCTGTGCTAACCCACCCACCTGTACAAAGGCCAGAGATTGCCTCAGGGATGCCGCCTCAGCATCCCAAATCCCTGCCGGCCCAGGGACTTCCAGAGGGCCCTGCTGTGGTCCCGGGGAACAGGCAGCGTTACTGGGGAACAGGCAGGGTACTGGGGAGCTGGCCTGGCTCCTGGAGCTGCACTGTCTCTGTAGCTGGGAAGTGTTGCCCTAAACTGAACCCCATGACACACAGGTTCCTGGGAAACCCCACATAAGCAGCTCACCTCTCTCCAAGCTGCCTCCCAGCCAGCCTCTCACACTCCTCCCGCCACCCCATTCCCATGTGCTCCCTTCCCACACCCCCTCGTCCAAGGCTAATGCTTCCCATGACTCACCGGTTTGCCTTCTGGCCCAGCAAGGCCTCTTTCACCTGGGAGGCCCTAAAGCACACAAGGCAAGGGAGAGACAGTAAGACAGGCACTGAGGGGTTAACGGCTCTTTCAAAGCACTGAAGCGCCTCACTTGAGCCCTTGTTAGTCCACCCTCAGCCCTGCCAATGCACAATAATCCCCCCACCCACTGTGCTAGCCCAGCCTTGCCCCCCTCCCAGCTCTGCCAATGCGTTGCAGCCCCCTGGGCCAGCCCAGCCTCCTCCCCCAGCTCTGCCAATGTGCCCCAGCCCCCCATGCTAGCTCAGCCTCAGCCCCCAGCTCTCCTAACCCACCCCAGCCCTCTGGGTCAGTTCAGCCTCTCCCTCTGCAGCTCTGCCAACGAACCTCAGTCCCAACCACACACGGCTGCAGTTCCAGAGGCTTTGGTCCCACCCCAGCAGTACTTACCGGGCTGCCATCTCTGCCTTTCTCACCAGCTTCTCCTCTCTCCCCCTTCTGCCCAGCTTCACCCTGCAATTGGGACACGCAGCACGTCACACAAAACAGCAGGAAATCAGCATGACCCATCCCCTTCCGAGGTCCTCTCCCTGCCCGTGCCCAGGCAGGAGGAGGTACACCTGCTAGGATACTAGGAGCCTCTATGCTCCGTGAGGGGAAGCCAGATTCCCTGCAACCCCCTGGTGCTGCCCAACTCTTTTGGGAAGGAGACCTCACATGGGAACATGAGGTCTCAGCCCAGCACAGCCTTGAGTGTTTACTGGAAATCAGCAGGGGAACTGGCTCTCAGGGCAGTGCAGGGAGCAGGGCTCATGCCGTAGTAAAGCACAGGGAGCAGGTGCACTCACGTGCGGCTTCGTTTATATGTAGGACCTGTGGTATAATGTCGACTGTTCCTTCTTTTTGAAAGAATTATATCCGGAGCAGTTGTGAGTGGAAGCTACTGGCTTGACAGCCCTGGAGCCGAGGTCTCCCGTTTACATGCCAAACAGGCAGTGGCCCGGCAAGTTCACCCCTGTGCCCCCTACACACCATCACCTGCTGACAAGCTTCACACTTGCCCTGGAGGGCCCCCTTGGGAGATGCAAGTTCTCTGTCCATGGACCACTCAGACCTTCGCCTGAGGAGCTGCCATCGCCAGGAACGAACCATTCCAATGGGTTACGAGGGGGATGCTTTGGCAGGGCTCTGGAGCCAGGAGTCCAACACAGGAGGACCAGCCCCAAAGACGTGGGCACTGGCCAGCTGAGCAGTGGTGCAGCCAGACAGAAGGACAGCGAGAGAGAGGCTGAGGGATCGAAGACAGAGTCAAGTGCCCCAGGCAGAAGAGATCCCCCCATGTGAGCGAGACAGAGTCAGAGGGGAAGCTGCTGAAGTGCAGGTGGCAGAAGACTTACTACACCCAGACCTTATCTCCTTTGGGTCCTCTCTCGCCATCCACACCTGACTCTCCCTGCACGAGAGGGAGAAGAAAATGGAAGTTAGTGTCAGAAAGCTCTGGCTCAAACCACAGCCAGCCAGTCATCCTGCTCTAACCATGGGGATCGCTCTCTCCTAGAGCAGGGAAGAGAACCCAGGAGTCCTGGCTAGACCACTACACCTCTCGTGAGTGGCAGCTGCCACCACCTTCCCCAATCCAAGCAGGAATCATTGCTGCCTCTGCTCCAAGCCCCACCCCTGCTCCCACTTTGTGTTTCATAGAATCATAGAACACTAGAACCGGAAGGGACCTCGAGAGGTCATCGAGTCCAGTCCCCTGCCCTCATGGCAGGACCAAGCACTGTTCATTCACTTTGCCCCATTTCAGCTTTCCTGTTTTTTTCCCCTTGAAATCATTGTTGCTGCAACAATTAATGTGCTGTCACCAGAGCGGGCTGAGTTCACAGTACCAGTGTCAGTTTCCAAGCTGGGCTGAAGGGAAACTCTGGCTTGGGAAATAAAAAGCTTAAAGCAGCAGCGGGCAATCTGCAATCCACGGGCCACTTGCAGCCCATTGGGGATCTACGTGTGGCCCAAGAACCATTTTATTTACTGTTGTCCACATACAGGATCACCAGATTCTGCTGGTTTCTGTCCATGTAGTTTTTTTTCCTACTGATGTTGCTAAACTGACATGCATGTAAATCAAGGGCACGTGAAGTGAGGCGTGTGCTGATTGCACACAACACTGACTATAAAAGCCATGTGCTCCCTCTGCCTCCAGTCAAAGCACTGCTACAGTTCAGTCGGCACACCCTGCAAATTGTAGGCATGCAAGCGCAGTTAGCAAAACTACCCTGCCCTGGGAGACTGTCTTGGTTATGAAACTCTTGCTGCCCATTGAGATGAAGGAGGGCCACTCGTGCGGCCCACTCGCTCGCTTGGGTTGCCCATTGCTGGCTTGGAGGCTGATTGCTATAACACTACACAACAGGAATCATTTCACCCACCACTGAAATACAGCCACCTCTGGGGTGGGGGCTGCTGAATATCACACCACGTATTAAAAGAGTCATGAAGGAGAATATCTGAGCCCGCTGGAAGTACAGGAGGAATCTAGGCACATCCTGTTCAACGTGAGAGTCTGGCCAGGACACAAGGGTTCACACCATGCTTGTGCAGCGAGTGCCATTAGCTCTTTGGTGATCTCAAAGGCCCTCACACATCCCGTGTGAAATGCACCTCCTGGACCTAGTACCAAGCTGGGGCACTGGGCCAAACTCAGGGAGAGGAAAGTTATCAGCACCATTTCCTGCAGCTCCCCGGGAGACCTGGTGAGATGGGTTCAGTGAGCAGTGCTGGGTGGCGTTAGTGGCAGACTATGCCCCATGACTGAGACATGGGGAACAGACAGGGCTCCTCTCCCCTCCTTGGCACTCACCTTGGCTCCCTTGGGTCCTGGGGGTCCACGCTCCCCTGGGAAACCCGAGAGGCTTCCTTCCACAACATCTGCCTGGAGACACAAGAGCACAGTGAGAGAGGCACCAGCCTAGGGCCAGCTGTCCTGCTGCCAATGGCCCTGGGAACCCATCATGGGAATCTGGTTTCCTACAGGGCATCAACCCCCCCCCCCCCACTCTGTGCGCGCGCGCGCACACACACACGCACGCACGCGCTTTGGCTCAGATTCCTGTTCATCCCCTGGAACTGCCAGACCAGATCTGACAGATGGGTCCCTCTTGCCCTGGGGCAAACACAGCTGCTTCAGTGGAAACCCCATAATGAGCAGCTCTAGAAGAACCTGCCCAGCCTCTTCCAGCCTTGGGCACGGAGTGGCTGGCTGATGTGGTGGAGCAGCAGGGCTCACACCTGCTCTGTTCTGTACCAGATCTAATGGAGCTGGGTCCAGAAGGTCCCTTTCGGGGTGACACCCGGAGTCTAGAGCTGCATGTTGGTGGTAGCAGGGACCTCCCCTGGGACCCATGCAGAGCTGCACTGATCCCGTTCAACAGGGATGAGCGCAGAGTACCCCTGCCAGGCCTCAGGGTCCTCTGCTAGCTAAAAGGACAGGTGCTGGGGCAATCTGCCCCCACTGCTGTGTCCTGGTTTAGCTGGGGCTGCACAATGGTGAAGCCTCTACTATCCTGAGAGGTTTTAGTCACCTGGCCATTGCCTGCTATGGCTTCCCACTGCCTGTGTGTGAACTGCCTGCAGAGCAGGAGCCAATGAGAGCACAGGGCAAAAGGGACTCATAGGGCCACGTGCTGAGGGATCTGGGGGGTGTACAGGATCTGCCCTGTGTTCATGTTGGCTCTTCATCAGCCCTGGCCAAATAGTGACAGACCAGGCTGTCCGGAGCCAAGCATTTCCCAGAGCTGGGAGACAGGGGGAAGTATGGGGCACTTCCTTGCCCGTCAGCTCAGCACACGGCTTTCCTACCTCTCCTGCCCGTCAGCTCAAGGAGCAGGGGACTTGGATCCTTTGCAGTTGGTCCCTAGCCAAACAAGTCAAGAGTTCCATGTGCCACAGCAGCCTCTCCCCAAAGCCCTTTGGTCCCAGTGAGCAGACATGGGCAACACTGCCAGCTGGGGAGCGGGGGGACTTACTCACCTTGGGCCCTGGGGGCCCTGGAGGACCCTGCACACCATCTCTGCCCTGAGACAAGACAAACGGGATGTGGGTCAAAGGTGCAGACAATCCCCCAGAGAAGAGACAGCCCCACACCCAGACCACCAGAAGAAGGCAACCCACGTACACTGACCCTGCAGCAATACCCCATGGGGGCAGGGCTGGTAGGAGGTGAGGGACTGTCCTTTATGCACCTCTTGTCCTGTTCGCGCCACCCTACTTCAGGCTCAGATCCCAGAGACCTTCCATTCTGTGCCCCACAGGAAGTGCTGGACCTCTCCTTCAGGGCTATGTGCGTGGTCTCTGATCCCAGCCCTGCACAAGTGGATTGTATAGTGCCAGCACTGCCAAACCCCCTTCCTGCTGGTGTACATGCCAGCCAGCCGGGAGCTTCTCCGTGTGCCCTGTACATTCCTGCTGGAGTCAGGGTGGGGCTACACAAGGAGCCACCCTCAGTGACATGCAGGGGGGGGCACAGGAGACATCACCCCCACCCCTACTCTTTGGAATCTAGCCCCACAGTTGGAGGCTACATGCAACTGACAGTCCCTGCACTTCTCCCCCACCTCCCCCGATGGAATAACCCTGAGCCCCCCTACTGGCAATCTCAGATGCCCGCACAGGCATGGGCAACAATAGCTGCCTCTGATCCCACTGAGATTCAGATCCTGGCACGATTGTCAGCTATGGAGAGTGCGTGGCGTGTAGAGGTGCAGCAGGCTGCCTGCCTGGTGGGTCCAGGCTTCACTCACCGGCTCTCCCCGATCGCCCTTCTCACCCCGATCACCCTGAAAAGCAAAGAGCAGAGCTGTCTCAGGGGCTTGGGTCTGGCCCCTCCTCCCCTCCCAAGCTGGGGTTAAGGCCAGCGGGTAGGGACAATGGGGCCTCAAGAAGCTGAGGTCTGGTCACCGCTCAGCACAGAGTGCTCCCATGAGGATCCTTTTCCCACACAACCTTCTCAAAAAGGCCCCTAATTTCCTCGGCTGCTCCCACCCACACAGGCACCAGTTGGGCCAGACAGAACAGCCATGGCAGGCAGGCATCACCACATCCTGCGGGGCAAGTCCCCTCCACCCCCATCCCATCCCCTAGCAGCTTCACACACTGGGCCAGATACACAGCTGGCCACTGCTGCCTTCCAACCCTTGTCCCCTTTTCCCCGGTTTCACTCACCTTCTCACCAGGCCGGCCAGCCTCTCCGAGCTCCCCTGCCCGGCCTGGCACTCCAGGGATTCCAGGCTTGCCAGGCTCCCCTGCCTGGCCAGGCGGCCCCTCTGGACCTCGCTCTCCGATAGCACGTCCCATGGGGCCTTGGGGGCCCGCAGGGCCTTGGTCTCCTTTGTCGCCCTTGGGCCCTTTCTCTCCAGGAAAGCCCATCGCACCCTGCAGGAAACACACAATTCAGTTAGTTCCAGGGCTGGGGCTGGCAAGTGAAGCAATGCAATGGGGAGAAAGCTGCCGAAGCCCTGCAGGCACATACCCAACGGCACTGAAGGGCTGGCTGGGGAGGCTAACCCCCAGCCCAGGGGTGGGCAATGATTTTTGATGGGGCCACTCCAAGAATTTGGAAAATGGTCAAGGGCCACACTCTTCCATGTTATTAATGAAGGAGGAGCGGGGTCTGGGATGGAGGTTGGATGCAGAAGGGAACTTGGGGTAAGGGAGGGAGTTTGGGAGAAGGAGGCAGTTGTCACCTGGGACACTGGACTGGGATGCAAGGAGTTGGACTGTGACCTAAGGCAGGGAATTGGGGTACAGGACGGGGTGCAGGGATTTGGGTTGTGAGCTAGGGCAGGAGGGGACTGTGATCTGGGGCAGGGGATTGGGATGCCAGATCTGGGAGGGGATATGGGTACAGGATGGGGGCAGAGGATTTGGGTATGTGGAGTAGGGGGCAGCGGGTTGGGGAAGGGAGGGACTGAGTGCCGGAGGTAGGCAGCCTTCCTAAATCAGCCTCCCTATCTGCTCTGCCTCTGCACAGGCTGCAGCCATGTGCTCTGGAGCCCCTTGTAAGGATGTTAAGGACTAGTTGACTATCCGATACACAAATGCTTATTGGATAGTCAGTCGACTAGTCAACTCCCCCACTGACCCCGGGCTCCATGCGGGAGCTTCCGCTTTGAAAAGCACAAGAGCCCCTGCTTGGGGACTCTTGTACATTTCAAAGTAGACGTGCCAAGTGCAGCCTGGAGTCAGCAGCACTTCCTGCTGACTCTAGGCTGCACACTGAGTTCTGTATTCCTCCTTTCAAATGTACAAGAGCCCCAGAGGGGGCTCTTGTACATTTGAAAGGAGGAATACAGAAATGCCTATTGATTAGTTGATGGAAATTCCATCGACTACTTGACTAGTAAATTAACTGATATTTAACATCCGTAGCCCCTTGTGCGTCTTAGCTACCTGTTATTGAAGCAGGCAGCTACCATTGGCCAGTTTCTGGCCAAAAACTGGCCAATGGGACTGTGCTGGGTGGGAGCAGTTCCTAAAGCTTCCCCCCCTCGCCTCCGGACTCAACAGTTTTTAAAGAAAAAATGCCCCGCAACTGCATTTCTAAACGGCATGCGGGTGGGTTGAGGCAAGCGGGGAGCCTGCCTGGGGCTCCCCGCAGCATCCGTGGGCCGGATCTGGTGGCTTGGCGGGCTGGATTCGGCCCATGGGCTGTATTTTGCCCAGGCCTGCCCCCACCCTCATCCCTTCCGCCAAAGACCCCACCCCTTCCAGGAGCCCAGTGAAGTGTGTCCTGAGCCCTGGAGACAGGGAACTCCAACGCCATGTGTGAGAGAGTCCCTGGAAAGGGGCTGAGGGAGTGGGGCCCACTGAGGGGTTGCTCTGAGCCTGGGCTAAGAAGGGCAGTGCTTTATTTCCTTGGGTGCTGGCTGAAGGATCCCTTGCCCCCAAGAGGCAGCAGAGAGGCCCTAGGGGAACCTGCCCGTGTTGGTGAATCCACCTCACCTCTTTGCCTGGAGATCCCCTCTCCCCTGGGTCCCCGCTATCGCCCTTGGGGCCTCTCCGGCGGTCAGGGTAGGGCAGGAATGGATCGGTGCTCCCGTCATAGGCTCCAGTGATCTCCCTGAGTGAGGAAATCTAAGAGAGAGAGAGCACAGTCATCACAAAAGTGGGCAAAGGAGAGATGTCTCCAGTCCTGCTTCGGGGGAGGGTTAATCTAGCCAGGCCCTGAGCCCCCTGACAGAGGGACGACTGGGATAGTCCACAGAAACATTTCTGAATCCCACTCTCTGGTGGCACTAGAATGGGACCCCAACGAAGACTGACAGACACGCTGGGAATCCATGACTTGCTGGGTGAGAACTGGCAATGCGGGAAGGTCACTGTCAGGACAGAGAAACGTAGGTCTGACCTTCACACTCAGACCCGACACACATGGAAATGACCCCTTCGTAACATCCTGTAGCCATTGCCTACGACTGCGAAAAACCTGCCAGCAGCAGCACTACTGGGATTCCAGGGAGCTGCCGGCCAGAGCCTCTGGCCTTCCCCCCACTACCACATAGCCCAGTGGCTAGGGGACTCCATGTCTTCATCCCTCACCCCTCCCCAGGTGCATCAGCCAGGATCCTAGTCTCCCCGCCCCACCACATGCTCGATGGCTCTGGTTTCCCTCTCAGTTGTCCAACCACTAAGCCCTGGTCTCCTCTACCCAAGGGCCTATTAGCCAGGACTCTGACATCCCCCTTATATCTCAGTGCCTCCTGGTTCCCCACCCATCCTGACTAGGCTCCTGCTGGTTTCTCAATGGCCAGGGAGAAACCACAAATCCCACCACAAATCCCATTTCCCCTCCCGCTTTACAGATACCCCGTGAGCAGAGCTGGCTGTTGCTTTGCTTTGTACCTTGATCCCATAGGATTCCAGGGCACGTTCAACATTCTAGAAGGGAAAGACAATGAGAACAATGGGGCAGAAAATGGAACATACACCCTCACAGTCAAGATCACCTAAACATAACCTCCACCCCCTTCACCACCAGCCTTGAGACCCCCCCATGGCCTTAACCCTCGCCCCTCTCCTGCCAGGTCTCAACTGGCTGCATCAGCAGATGCCCTGGTTATTTTTGGGGGTGTGAATAGCTCTCCCACTCTGAGACAGGTGGGACTGGCCCCACGCAGTGACTTACCGAGACTGTCCCAGGCTCACCACGCAGTCCAGGTTCCCCGGGTCTGCCCTGGTCACCATGGGAAGAAGCAAAATGACACCAGATTAGCACAGTCCTACTCACTGCCAGTGTCCCAGGGAAGGACACAGCAGGAGTTGGGGGGCTGACATGGGAAAAGTAGGGGGAGAGAGAATGCTGCACCATCTAGAATGACGGGGCAGAGATCTCAGTCGCCAGTCAGTGGGATGCTGCTGCTCACAGGTCACTACTGTGCCCTCCCTGGGACTGTACCTCACACACAGACCCAGGACAACTGCCTTTGTAACAGGGCCAGTTGCTTGCAATACCCTTCACACCCTGCAGCAAGCAGGACCTGCGGGCTGCAGCCAGTCTGCTAATTCTGCAGCAGTCACACACAAGAAGGGAGTGCTTGGCTGACCTACCCAAAGGACTGAATTAGCCAGAGGGAAGGCACAGTCGTGATGTCTCCCCCCGGGGCCCATGGGAGCCCCTGCCCATTAGGTTAGCTATGTGGAGATCAAAGTCCATTTTACACTGTCCCCATTTTCATTGGGCTGCAGGCATTTGTCTTAATACAGAAATACCCCAGTGACGCTGTGGGGGGCAGCTGGCACCGCTGGGGCAATCAGCCCTACAGGAGGGGACATAGAATTGTGGCACAGCAAGCACTTCAGGTGGATTTTTCTGCTGAAATGATCAGTGGGGGAAGCATTGTTATTACAACAGGCCCCATGGCATTCCAGAGTGGCCGCAGGTTTGAGGGGAGTGCAGCAGAGCTCCGTCAGGCTGGCATTGCAGCATTGGCTACGCTCAGGTCACCTTGCCAAGCATTTCTTCAGCTGCCAGGGCAAGCCAGAGGCTCCCTTGGCAATGAGAACGAAGGTAGCAGGGCACTGCTCTGCTGCAGGGGTGGACTCGGCAGGCCCAGAATCACAGTACAAGGAGCCTGTTCTTCCTGCTCCCAGGTAGCAGTGACTGGCAAGGGTCTGTTTACTGGCAGGGTTAGGCTGCTGACCCCCGGGTGCTGCGTTCAGAGGGGATGCCATGGTGCTGACCAAGCTCTGGGCACTGCATGGGGAGTGGGGGGAGGACTTAGCGCTGGCGGATTGCCCAAGTCGTGCTGGGTACTCACCTGATCTCCTTTGGATCCCGGCTCTCCTCGCTCACCCTGAACCAGAACAAGAGGAGTCAGGGTCCCCTCCAGTATTGCATGGGAGGGGAAAGCCCAGGCAGAGTTCATCCCTGCCTCACTTGGAGGAGCCCCCACCCTCCCCAGGCTGAAGTGATACAGCTTAGGAAGGGCCCCGGGGAGGAACAGTGCCAAGGTGCTGGTGGAAGGGCAGACACATGACCCAGTGCTCCACCCCCAGCTAGCCCAGAACCCAGGCTCTCCAGCCTCAGAGAACTTCCACCGGGAACCAAGCCTGGGCCAGACACAGATCAGAGCTGGGGACCCCCACTGGCCTACTGCAGAGCCTATGGCATCTCAGAGCTCCCCTGCCTTTCACAGGTGGGCCCCACTGAGGACACACTTCAGTCCCTCCTGGCACCCAGCTCCTCCAAAGAAGAGGCTCATAAGAGGACATAAGCCATGCCCACCAGCTGGGCACAGCAGGGTGCAGAGCTCAGTGAATTCACAGGATTAACCCTTGAGGGCCCAGAGGTCTATGCTTGGGGGAAACAAGCCATCCCTCTCCAAGTGGGGTCTGCCAGGACAGGCTGCTCTCTGATCATTCAGCCAATGCACAACTTACCACGGAGTTCCAGTGACCTGGTTGGGGCTGGGGAAAACACTCACCTTTTGTCCAGCAGCCCCAGTGAGGCCTGGAGCACCCTGGAAGGTACAGAAGAAATGTGAGCAGACCCTGGACCCTGCGAGCCAGGGGAGAGAGCAGCTTCACTGCCAATAGGTGGGGTACAGGTACTCCCAGGCCTGGGGAGAGGAAGGAGAAGAGGCCACACACAGCTTGGGGCATCTGTGAGAGCACTGAGCCTGGGAGGAAGAACCCAGTCAAGCTGGGATATTTCTTCTGCCCCAGGGCCTGTCCCCAAGAGAGGGAGGGGCTGTATGGTCAGCAGTTCAGTCCCAAGTCCTGCAAGGAGCTTGGAGCTGAAGAGGAACAGGATTTCCCCAGGGAATCAGAGCGGGATCCAGGGTGTCCATGCCCTGGCACAGTGAGCCATTGCTCGGCTGTCCAGATCCTGGCGGCTCTGGGCTTGGCCAGGTCTGTATTCCTAGCCCAGCCATGGGCATGCCAACTAGTGGCCAGGGCAGGGTCTGGGAGACAGGAATCCTAGGTTCTGAGCTCATCATGATCTTGGGACAGTTTCCTCTTCTTTCTGTCCCTCCACCCCCACATCTGTACACAGCATTGGTGCTCTCCCTGCCCCAGCTCCCAGGTAGGCTATGAGGCTTCAGTCCCGAATAATAGTGGGCACGGCGAGCCATGCCATACAGCTAGTGTTAGGAGTATTACTCTGGAGGTTACGCACCTGACCTGGGGGCCCAACCTGCCCAGGGACGCCAGGGACACCGGGAGGTCCCAAGGGCCTGGCGCCCCACGATCCCCTCGCTCGCCCTTGGGGCCTTCTTGACCCTGTGAAAGAAGAACAGACTCATCACCATTGGGTACTACTTGATATCATCCCCAAATTCCCCAACCTCAACCCCTCCCAGCTGGCAGGGCCTACAGACAGGTCTGACAGCCAGACACCCACTGAAAGGCCTGCCACTGCCAAAGGGTGCCAGTGCCCTGGGGTGCCAGCAGAAGGCATGTGCCTCCCCCTGGCACTAGGTGGTACTACCTAAGAGCAGGTCAGCATCTTTTAGTGACACTTATTGGAGATGCCAAAAAGGGAGCCCAAGAAACCACTAGGGCCTGTAAGCAATGGAGTCACGGAGGCCAAGATCCACCCCAATCCATCAGCATCACATTAGCCAGAGCTGGGGCCCCCTCTGCCCTTTTCAGCTAAGCTGAGCCTGGCTTCTAAACTCAGGCCTCTGTGAGCCGGGGAGCACAGGCCAGAGGGCACTGCCTGCACTCCCCTCCTCTGCCAGAGGGTAAAAGGCCCTGGTGCACTGGAGAGAGACGATGCACCGGATCACTACCGACCGCCCCTGCCTGCTTCTGGGCAGCAAGCTGGGAGACCCAACAGTTGCCCCCAGGTTTGCTAGATGCAGTCTCTGCCACTGAAGCCTCCCAGAGGGTGCGGGCTCCAGCATGATGGACAACCGGAAAGAGGGGGCCTTATTGTCTGTGTAGGCAGCACATGGGAGAGTCACCTGTGGAGCCACCAAACACAGAGAGACCCTGCGCTGATCCCAGGGCTGGGAGGTAATTAGTGACTGAGGTAAATATAGGGCGGGTGGGGGAAAGGGGCAAATCACAGGTACTTACGTCTCTGCCAGTGGCTCCAGCTTCTCCTTTGTCCCCCTAATCAGGAAAAGCCAAGAGAAAGTGGCTACCTTACAGCTCATTCCACTTCCAAATGACACAGCCTGGGGACTCGGGCAGGGCACAGCAAATGTGGCCCCCTGCCCTGCCCCCAATGGGGTAGGAACCTTCACCCAAAAGCCTGGCTCTGTCTTCTCAATGGCCCCTTTCCTAGAGCCAGCAAGAGTTGGGGCTGCAGTAACATCAGGCCCAACCTCACTACCCCCTCCTGCTGGGTGAGCAGAGCTGGAGCAGCCAGGAGCTGCACACTGGCACCAGGAGGCAGCTCCCACTCCCACAGGAAGCGCATGGTGAGAGGTGCCAGGCAGACACAATGGAGCAGTATCTGTCAGCAGCACAGGAGTCTGTCCCCAGGGGTTCCCTGCCTGATAGGCTGCTCACAGACCTGGCTAGCAAAGGGAGTTGTCTAGCCTGGGGAGAGGGGCCCTTTATTTCGTTACCTTCCTCCCATCTTCTCCTGGGATCCCATCTTCTCCCTAGGAGGATAGAAACCAATAGTCAAAGCCCTGTTCCACGTAGGCCCCACACACTAGGGGGTTGGACATTGGGCAGGTGGTGGGAGAAATCCTCGGTCAGACCGTCACCTCCATGCTGGGAAGCACAATACATCCCCTGGGGTCACCCAGACCTCCTGGCATCTGCCACGCAGCCCTCAGATGAGGCAGGGAGCCAGGCTCCTGCAGGGCTAGTGAGGCTTTGGGACAGCAGGCAGGCCCTGGTGGTTACCATGGTGCACTGGGATTCCTCATGTGGGGAGCTGCACTTGGGGGCTTAGGAAGTCCTTTGCTAAGCCCCTGTGACAGCCCATCAGTGGAAGGCCCTGGCATGCTGAGGACTTGCCCATGGTGGGGGGGACAGCAGAGTCTGCCCATGCTCGGGAAGCCTTCTGCCTGCATTCAGTACAGTGTCAGGGACCCTATATTGTCACTGGCAGTCCCATTCCCAGGGCAGCTCCCTCTCGCCCAGGCAGCTCTGTGCACATCAGGCCTGGAGACCCTGCCCGCCAGAGCCCAGAGCTGCCTTTCTCCAGCAGGGACTGGCTCCCTTACTCACATTCTTCCCATTCGGGCCGGGTTTGCCATCGTCTCCAGGTTTGCCCTGGAAGGAAGCAAAGGCTGTTAGCAGCGTGAGGGGCCCTCCAAGCACCTAAGACAGCAGCAAGCCTCTCCTGGGCTCACCCCGACCGCCAGGGTGGCTGGAGCCTGATGCTGTAGTACCACTGGGCAGCAGCTCCTAGAGGAGGCTGGGTCAGGACATCTGCCCCGGCAGGAAGCCGTGCCCAGAGAGTGATTAGCTGAGGCACGACAGTCAACAGGAGCAGGCAGATGCCTGCAGAGTAAGACTGAAGGGTAACAGGAAGGGTCAAGACAGCAAACAAGGAGCCAAACAGAGCTGCTGACAGCTGAGGGCTGCCTCAAACCTGCCTGGGACATCAGGAAGTTCTGAGGGAGTAGCCCCAGGCCTGAGTGTCTCTCACTTCAGACTTGGGTCAGGCTGCTCAGGGCAAAAGGATGGGCCAAGGGGGCAGCACGAGTCCTGGGAAGAGGCCTCCCAGAGCACGTGGAACGTGGCGAGGGGCAGGGTCATACCCCACAGAGCAGGCACATATCGGTGAGTGGGGACTGTGGATGGGAGGCAGCCAGAAAACAGGAGTGACCTCATAAGGAAGCGCCTGGTAAGGGGGCAAGGCAGGGTGTGGGGTATCTGGGGCCCTGCCAGAGCAGGGGGAGTTGCCAGAGGAGGTGCCAGAGAACAGTCATCAGGGACGGCCAACAACAATCAACCAAACTACTTACAGTCAAGCCTGGTGGTCCGGGGGGGCCGATAGCTCCTGGGGGGCCTTGCTCCCCTCGTAAGCCTGGCAGTCCCTGCAACAACAGAAGATCAGGAGGCAGATCCCAGCTGGGTCACAGGCAGCTCCCAGCCTCCTCACAGCTGATATGAGAGGCAGCAGCTCACCCATGAAGGGAGAGGAGGACTGGTGACTGCAGGGGTAGGCAGTGCCCTAGGGCCAGGGACTCTCCAGGCTCAGCTGGCTCCCAGGGCAGCTCCACCATGCTCAGGATTTGACCACACAGCTCAGGCCTGGGGTCTGAGGGTAAAGCCTCAGTGGAGGGTCAGGGGAAGCCTATGGAGATGGACAGACCCTGTGACAGGAAGGTGGGGCACAGAGCTAGCTGAACCAGTGCTTTGCTGCGGTGATTCCTGGGCCCATTGCTGCAGTGTTATTCAGATACTGGCCCAGGAAAAGGGGGGAGCAGATAAGCTCCCTGCCTCGTGCCACCCGACACCCCTCAGGATCAGGGGCTCTGTACTTACATCTCGTCCAGGGTCACCCTGCTTGCCTTGGTCACCCTAGAAAAACAATAGGACAAGGCCATGATCAGTGGGGCTGAGCTCAGGCCTGATGCTAGGGCTGGCCACCCCGGTTAAGGTGATGCCCTGGGGGTTCCAGAGAGGCCTGGCTCGCCTCACAGCATGAAAGCAGGAGAGGTCACCACCACACAGGCACTTCGGCTACGATGGCCTCTAGGCTCCCTGGAAAGGAGCAGCACCCAGCCAGGGAAAGTCAGCAGCACTCCTTGGCTAGCCTGGGAATGGGCACTGAGGGGCATAGACAGGAAGGAGCACAGAGCACTGCATGGCTCAGGGACACAGAGCCTCCCCCATAGCCCTCCGAGGGGCAGCCTCATGCAAGGGGGATGGGATTCCCCCAGCCAGGCCACACTTACCCTTTGCCCTGCAGGGCCCATTTGCCCAGGTTTGCCGTCCAACCCATTCCGGCCATCCAGCCCCGGAGGGCCTCGGTCCCCCTGAAAGAGAGCCCAGCAGTGATGGCTTCGCACCGCAGCTCCCCCATTCCAACCTTCCCTCAGAGCCCACCAGCAGGGCAGGCAGCAGCTTTAGTGGGGGAACAGATGGTGCACACAGGAAGCAGTGGCAATAAGGACCCTGTCAGTGATGGGTTGGGGCACTGGGGGTGGGAAGACAAGAGGGGCATCTCGGGGTGGCAGGACCCCAGGCAGATCCCTCCTCAGCCCAGCTCTTCCCCTTTTGGTATTTTCCGTACCACGTAAAGGGACTCGTGCTAGTGGGTGGGAACATACATGGCCATGCCTGTGACTGACACGGTACCAGGGCTACAGTCAATCCCCCATCTGCCTGGGACTCCTCCCTGAGCAAACATGACAACACTGGGCTGCTGCCCAGAAATGGGACAAACCCCCTTCACCCCACCTGCCGTGGCTCCCTGGCCACTTCACCACCCAGCCCTCCATGGAACGTGGCTGGTGGACTGGCAGGGCTGTCCCCCAGCCCCCACCTGGGCTCTGCGCCCTCCCTGCAGCCTCTGAGCCAATCCAGTCCCCGAATCCTCATGCTCTGCTTTCCAGACCCCTCTTCTCCCCAGCCTGGGGCTCCCACTCTCCTGCAACAGTGATGCAGGCCAGTCCCTGGGCGCTTGGACTGTAGGCCCCACTCTGCCCCATGCAGATGGGCATGTTGCACTCTGGACCCCTCTCTTGGGGCTGCGGGCACAGGCCAAGCAGCAGGAATGCATCCCTCCTCCCCCACAAACAAGGCAAAGAGGCCTTGCCCACTGTTGAGAGCTCCACTTATAGAAATGGTACGACCCAAGGACTCCCCCTCCCCAATTCACCCCAATACACCCTCCCGCCCACCCCATGCTGGGCACAGGCAGACCTGGCATCTCACATGGAACCAAGGCTCTTACCTTCTCTCCCGATGGGCCTCGGTCCCCAGGGTCACCCTGTAGGGTATGAAACAGAAGAGAACATGGCTGGTCACAGAGCAAGGGGCAGAGCCAGCCAAAGCTCCTTGGCACTTGGGGGGGTGGGGGGGAGAGAGAAAGTGCCGCATCCCTCTGGAGCAGCAGAAAGGAAAAGGAATGGGAACTCACCCGAGCTCCAGGGGGGCCTCTGGGGCCTTCGATCCCCTGCAAAAGAAAGGAGACAGTTCTGCTGCGGGGGTGTCAGGAGGAGATGGCTAGGGCCCACTTTCTGCCATCACTCATCACCCTGCCCCACATCACGGAGATACCCAAGACACGAACCAGTTCCTTGTGTGAGCTCTCCCCACACGCGCACACTCCCTAGAGGCACCACCCGCAGCCATGGGACACCCTGCTTCTGTGCCCCATGCTCCAAACCCAGCCCTATGGGCCTCTCCCCCCACTAGACACTTGCCCCAGTGCAGCCTCCCTGAGTCCCCACACTCACTGCTCCCCTGGCAGGCACATTCCTTCCCCCATTCCCAAGGTAGGAATCTCGTCCCTGTGGGACGGCCGCCCTTATGTGCTCCCAGGAGCCACACCCAGCCTCCCAGCGCCTTCCGACACGCCCTCCCTTAGAGCTTGGCTTGTAGGGGCTTTCAGCCCAAGGCCATTTCGCTTCTAAGCCACACCTCCCACGTCAGACACTCCCATGCCCTGGCACCTACCCTCTCTCCAGGTAACCCAGCCTCGCCCTTTGCGCCCTTCATCCCGTCCTCTCCGGGATCCCCCGGATCCCCCTGAAATGGAAACAGCCAGTCAGAGCAGATTCCACAGGTGTTCAGAGTTTGCTGGCCAGTGGACCTGCGGTGGCTGCACCCAGACTCTCCTGTATCCTCCTCCAGGTGCATGCCAGGAGCCAAGCCCAGGTGCACATGCCCCTTCCAGGTGGGGGGGGAGCAGTTCTGCCCCAGGACAATCTCTCTGCAGAGCAGGCATGGTCCATACTGCAGAGTCCTAAGTGGTACCAGAGCAGGCAGAGCGCTAGGCAACAGCCCAGCCTGAGGCCCTCAGCGGGGCTGCCCCACTCCTGCAGAGAGAGGGCAGCTCCACAGCTCCCACCCCATGGCAGCTCCCATGAGGCAAGGAGGAGCCGCCCTGAGGGCAGCATTACCTTCTCGCCTTTCTCTCCTATTCCTCCTCCAGCTCCCGAATCAACCTGTGGGGCAGAGAGAGGGGTCAAATGCTACAGGGCCCAGGGCACAAACCCAGCACAAGCAAGGTGGGGCAAAGAAATGCTGAGCTTACAATTCGTCCTGGGGGTCCAGCCGGTCCCTGCGGAGAAGGAGAGAGAGCCCAGCGTTACTGGAGGCCTGCAGGACCTCTGCACAAATGCAGCCTGAGACACAGCAGCATCTCTGGAGGGGTGAGGGAGGGGGGAAGCCCCCTAAGCAAGCTTGGCTGGGCTCCAAACTTCCTTAGACATACTGCAGACAGACTGCATGCTGTGCTCCACCCGGCACAGAACCGGGGTGTTCCCATAGCCAGCTGCTCCCTTGCCCTGACCTAGCTCATCTCTAGGTTCTGCTGACACTGCCAGCTAGAGACTGGGCGAGACATCAGGTTTAGCAAGACCCAGAAGGGAAAGATCATCAAACCCAGTCACCAAGGCCTGAGCTTAGATACTTGTGCAGGGTGAGGGCGAGCAGGACACGCCCAGGCACCGGTAGCACCACACGGGCCGGGGCAGACCAGCACAAGTACAGGTAAAACCTGTGTCTAGATGATGAGTGTGCAACAGGAGCCAGGGAGTGTGCACAGAGTGTACAACGGACACCCTGAGCTTCCCCTACATGCCTGGATTTCTATTGCACGTGGGTCCTGGTGGTGCCCCATGCCCTGATGAAGCCCTGGGTGTGACATTGTGCACCCTCACCCTACTGCAGTGCCCCCAGGAGAAGGGTCTGGCTGGGGGTCCAAAGCGGAGCCAAAGGGGTACATTTACTTACCGGTTCCCCGCGGTCACCCTTAGCCCCTGGCACTCCAGGGCTGCCCTGCCAGGAGAGAAGGGACACAGTGAAGGGAGGGGTCAGGCAGCTGGCTACTGGGGAAGAAGGGGGTGGCTGCAAGTCAGTCACTTACATTTCTGCCATCTTCACCTGGGTCGCCCTGGTCACCCTTCTCCCCAGGGAGGCCACGGTTTCCTGGTAGGCCCTGGTGGAGAGACAGTAGGTGAGGCAGCTGGCCCACAGCACTATGGTGCCCCCCGTGCTGGTGTGAGCAGAGGGGGGAGCCCAGACCCAAGGAAGAGGGCTGGGGAGGAGCTGGAGTACACAGTTCTACGTGGTTATAGAGCAGGGGCCAGGCCGAGGCCCTTTAGACATGCAGTGATGGTGCTGTGCAGTTACAACAGCTGGAATTCACCCCGGGACAGGGGCAAAGGGCAGTCGCCCTTCAAATCCCACAGTAGCATCCTTCCCCCCAGACTCTGCCTTCTGGGGATCACCCCAATTGGTCTGTCTCCTGCTCTCACCCCAGGCAGCACACAAGGCTCAGCTGGGCCCATTTTACAGCTCCCCCTCACATGAGCTCAAGGGAGCACAACAGCACAGAGTCCTATAGAGGGGCAACACTTTGTCCCATCCCCACGTCCCTACTCGATCCCAGCAACCCCGGCTGCCTGTGCATCCCACATGCAGCCTGTCCAGTGATCTCCCCCACCCCCTGCCATCCCACCGGATACAGCCCTCCCACCCCCTCACTTACCCGGGGGCCCCTGTCTCCAGGTTTGCCAGGCTGCCCCGACTCCCCCTGAGGAGGAAAGAGAGGGAAGTAAAGGCATGTCTACGCTGCAGGGCAAAAATCAAATTAAGATACGTAACTTCAGCTATGTTGACTGAGTAGCGAAAGTCGAAATAGCTTAATTCTGCTTTTGGCGCTGTCTGTACAGCAGGAAGTCAAAGGAAGAACACACTTCCTTCGACTTCCCTCACTCCTCATGAAATGGGGGTTACAGGAGTCAGAGTAAGAAGTCCTCCGTCTCAAAATAATTTCAAATGAACAGCTTGCTGTGTAGACGCGCACAACATCAGTTATTTCGAAATAATGCTGCAGTGTAGACGTGCCCTAAGAGAATAGCAGGAGAAGCCAAGTGTGGCCATGTAAAGCTATGGCCTTTTTCTGTCACCATACTGCAAGGCCTGTAATCATATTGTAAGGCCTAAAGCCCAAGGCCGTTGTCTGCATCCAGATTGAAAGAGCAGCAGCCATTAGCTGAGAAGCAGAGAGTCACACCCTCACATTCTGTCTAACGTACACGGAAATAGCGTAATGCCAGGCTGTTAAGGAGATGTACTCCTAAGGGCACTAAATATCACCAGATAAAGAAACAGGTCTAAAGATGGTTAAAGACACAGTTTGACAGCATTCTGTCTGGGAAGAAACTACTCATCAATAGTTGCCATTGTGAAATCCTCATGCCTTTATTGTTCTATTATCACGGTCTCCACTTCCCTTTTGTTCGTCTGTATGATTTCTGTCTGGCTCTTTAATTACTACTGGCTGCTGTATAATTAATTTTGCTAGGTGTAAATCAATTACAGTGGTGAGATATAATTGGTTAGAGAATTACATTATAATATGCTTAGGATTGGTTAGTAAAATTTTAGTAGGACTTGAGTTTCACTGTGTAAACTGAGGCCCAAAAGGAAGCTCTTTGGTAATCAGCTCCACGACACAGCTCCAAGATCCGAGCTGCCAGACCTTAACCCTGCGCCAATCACACTGCAAAAACCGGAGCCGCCCAGATGGACCTGATCTGACCATCAAGGAAAGTTCAACTGTCTTATTGGGAGTGGTGAGCATTGCATGTGTAGCGCATGCATTTTGGGTTTGGTGATTGTTAATAAAGAGAGGTTAAATAGGATATTACGGTGTAAAGCTCTTTCACTGGTAAAAGACCCTGCGCACCTGTGGAGTGAAAAGGTTACGCCTGAGCCCTAGGAACGGCTCAGAGAACCCTAGAGTCTGTAAAGTGACAGAATTTTGCAAAGGTAACAGCCAAGCCAGGGAGGAGAACTGCTACAAAGTAACAGACAATCACTTACCGGGGCTCCCTCGTCCCCTTTCTCACCACGTTCACCCTGAAGCACACACGAGCCAGGCACAGAGGAGAAAAGAGTCACCAGTTACCTTCTCTGACCAACAAAACCCAGACTCACCCGCTCAGTGCAAACTCAGCACCCTAAATACCTCCACTCCACCCAGCCCCCAACCCCTGCCTGAACACACTTCCTGTCTACCCAGCCCCCATCACCTCCTTGAACACACCTCCAGTCTACCCAGCCCTTGCCACCCCCCTGAACACACCTCCACTCAATACACCCCCTAGGAACACACCTTCTCTCCACACAGCCCCCTCAGGTACCTCTTGGACCCCCTATCAAAAATTGCCTGTTGATGTTGTCATGACAATCTGGCACAGGGTCTCCATGAAAACCCCACAGTGTTGTAAAATCACCGTGGCCAGAAACAGGCTCTCCACCAGCAGGAACTGTCTGAGGCAACAACCAGAACTGTAGGCCCAAGAGCGCTGCCTGCCTGCCCATGAGCACCCTGCCAAGCACCCCAGGTCATGCCTTCCCAGAGCACTGCAATGTTACCTCCTTCCCTCGCAGGCCCATCTGCCCTGGAGCTCCGGGTTTCCCCAGCTCCCCTTTCTCACCAGGTTCCCCTGGGTCACCCTAGGCAAGAGAAAAAGCACAGCAGGGAGAGGAGAGGGTAAGTCAGTGTACACCCAGCTGGTTACAACCCAGCCTCTGTGTGAACAGTGTAGAACAAGAGCAGCACCCCCAATCCACCCGCCCCCCCCAGCAACCAGTGAGTCCCCCCACCCCGCCACATAAACAGCAAATGCCAAGCGGGGCCTCTCCTCCCCCTCACACAACACAGCACCCACAGGTGCAGGGCAGGAAGCCCCCCACAACAAAGCACCCATGCAAACGGCACAAGAAGAAAAGGGACCCCTCCCCACACAGGACAGGACCTGCAGAGAGGAGCCCAGTGCACACATACAACACAGCCCCCAGGGCAGCCAGGCAGGGGAGCCCCTTCCTACACCCCTCTTCACCCCAAAGAGCCATTACCTTGGGGCCACTCTTGCCCGTGAGGCCAACGATCCCCTGGTTGTCCAGAAAGAGAGAGGTTGTTATTGGTGAGCTGGTTCCCTGCAGGGTCTGTGCTACCCCCACTGGACGTAGTCTCAGGGGAGGCTGCGGGACATGGAGCAGCCTTGGGGACTGCTCGTGGGCCAGAGCAGCTCCAGAACCCCTCCAGGAAGATGCTGGATGGTGCCCTTTCTTGCATCAGTGTGAACTCCCCCACCCCAAGAACAGGTGAGTTCCTCCCCTCCCCCCGTGCAGAGATGGGCTCACATAAGCCACTTTCATATTTACCACTGGCTCTCTGGACCTTCACCCACCACTATGAGGGAGAGAGGGGCACAGCCCCGGGCTGATCGGTGCCACCCCAGTAAACCTGGCCCAAAGGGCAGAGACTGAGCAATACCCAGGGACGTAATCCCCGGGACAGAGATGAGTGGGAGCCCAGCCCCATGGCCCTGAGGGCACCTGACCTAGACGCTGGGCACAGCCAGCTGGGGGATGCAGCCACAACGTAGGCAGGCAAGACTCACCCTCTCGCCCTGCTCTCCTTTGGGGCCGGTTGGGCCAGGGACACTGAATCCAGGGGGACCCTATGACAAAAAGAAAAGCAGGTCAGAGTGAGGAGGGCAGGACAAGCCCTTTCCAGGCTGCTCCCCGGCCATGCTGTGGTTCTCGCTGCCTGCCCACAGCACAGCTACACCGGGACGGGGAGGAGGGTGGCTCTGGCCTGCCCATGGGGAGGGACAGATTCCATCTCCCACATAGGGAGCTACACAGGTACATCGGGGAGAGGGAGCCCCAAGCACAGGCCCAGATTTCAGAGTCACTCCTGAAGAGCCCCCAAGCTATGGCGCACTGAGGAGCTGGCTCACTCAGAGCAGCCGTTGAGCTGGAGACTGTCAAGGATATCACAGCTCCGGAGGCAGAGACCCTCTTTCCTAGCCAGCTACAAGAGCCTTGTCCCAGAGCGACTGACCCTCTCCAGCGTCAAGAGCTGCTCTGGTCTCCGCTCCCAGCAGCGTCCCTGCCCCCCTGAGCAGGCTACAAGGTGGCCTTGAGTCCTGCCCTCAGAGGAGATGGCTTTACGACTGGGCCCCTGCTCAGCTGCCTGCCTGTCAGAGTTCCTGGCTGCACCGGGCCCCAGCGTGATGCCTCCAATGGCCAGAATCATACTCACGCGGTCTCCTTTATTTCCCGTCTCTCCCCTGGGACCGGGGGCCCCCTCTGCTCCTGCCGGGCCTCTGTCACCCTGGAATGAAAGAAACACCATTAGCCAGGCAGAGCGGATTCCCTCTGGATCCCAACTTGGGCCTTTCCCCTCGTGGGCGAGACAGAGAGGCTCCCTTGCTTCCCAGGGCTGGGGATGGGATGACGCTGAAAGGAGCCAATTGGATGGGCCAGTGACATGGAGCCAGGAGCGGTGGGGTTGGAAGGAACGTGCCTGGGGTGCTGACAGAGCATAGCTGCTTTGGGCTGGCGAAGTTCCCACGCTGCTCCCAGCAAAGACAAAGCCCCCTGCTCCCGAGTGTGGGGCCTCCAGCCTGTTTGGTCCTGGCTTTTGTTACAAGAAATAGATTTCCAGCCCTCCCAGGTACAGAGAGCCTCCCAGTCCGGAGCGGCACTGACCACTGCATGTGCCTACAGCGAGCCTGCCCCCGAGGGGTGGGCTCCCCTGTCCATCCGACTGGAGCAGCAACTCGAAAGCCCAATGACGTCATGTGAGCACCAACTTCAACGCTTTCACGGCTGCTCATTTTAGCAGACAGGAGTGGGAATGTGGCCCCCGAGGCCTGGGAGTTGCCACAGAGAAGGCAAGGCAAGGCAGGGGGAACACGAGAGACACTGAACGGAGAGAGGGATGGAGGAGAACACAGGGTCTAAAGGAGGCATGTTCTCTCCCCAGCTATCAAACAGAGCTCAGATAACGGACTAAGGATGTTAAATTGTGGCTATTTGTATCGGCTACATGATTAGTCAATAAGGGCCGCTCTGCAGAGCCGCAGCAGGGCTAGCAGTCCTGGCAGTCCCGGCTCGCGCCGGCTCTGAGATCCACCCACGCTGCAGCTCTACGTTTTAAATGTAATAAGAGCTGCCGGGCTCTCACTACATTTAAAATGCAGAGGCGCAGCATCCCAGACCAGCGCGAGCCGGGACTCCTCAGTCCTGCTTTATGCCAAGTCCAGCAGCCCCTGTTCACGGCAGCCATAGCCTGGGCTGCTGCGGGACCAGCCCCTGCATGTAGCCAGCCCCAGCCACCATGAATAGGGGTTGCTTGGCAGCAGCAGCCCCTGTCCGCAGGGGGTCCAGCTCCCCGCTGGGACTCCTGCAGACAGGGGCTGCTGCTGGAGTAGCCTCCCCTATCACCCTCTTCTCATCCAGAGGCAGCAATGGGGGTGTGTGTGTGGAAAGCGAGTAGCTGACTACTCGCTAACATCCCTTTGACGGACTGCCTTAAGCTGCCATGCAGAGGCTGGCCTCTCCCCTCAACCTGTGGGCATCCCCTGTGTGTTGTGGGCATGCACCATCCTAATCAGAAACCCTGGCCCATGGAGCAGAATCAACATGCAGCTGTGCCCTCTGTGACAGCAGGTCAGGTACCCCCCGATCCTGCACCCCGTCTGCAGCAAGATGAGACTCCGCCAGCCAGTAGTATAGAAAGGGTTTACTGCTCCTCCAGGATACAGCACAGCATAGACGTGATGTGGTTTCAGGAGTCAGGGCCAGGATGCCTCAGACCCCTTGGATTAGGGGGTCCATTGTCATCACTAGACCCTCAGCTAAGGCTGCTTCCTTCATGTTTCCCAGCCAGCAACTGCCCCTTCCCCCGAAACCTGGTGTTGGTCTCCGCCTCTCTCCCTTTGTCTCTCCCCCTGGGAATCCCGTTATCTCCTCAGGCTGAGCCTAGGTGTCTGGGTTAATACACATTTGGGTGAGTCAGTGGGAATCACACATCACAGCGCAGGGGGACCCCCAGCTTACAGAGCAGCTACACCCTCCCTCCAAGATCTCTTGCCAGCCCTGCCTACTTCCTGGGTCACATCAGCCACCGTCACACCGCAGGCCCATGCCCCGTGGCTGCCCTCTGCCCTAACGCACAGGGCCACTGGTCAGGTGCATCTTGCAAACTATAGGTGTGCAAAAGTAGACAGGCCCTGCACGTGCCACCACCCCACAGCTGGGCACAGGGCCATTTTCAGTTACCTTCTCTCCTTTGACTCCGGAGACACTGGAAGCCTAGAGGAGAAACACAAGGAGAGAAACCAGTGAAACCTGTGCACTGCTCCCCACAGGCTAGGTCACCCAGAGAGAGCTCTGCCTTCCTTCATGGGAACTGCTACTTCTCGCAGCCACCCAGGGAGCACGACCCCTTGGCCCCCCGTATCCACAGACACAGCCTTTGGCCCATCACTGGCAGAGGGCAGCACTGAAGGCTGGTGGCAACAGAACCCCAACGGCTGGGGAGGGTGCGGGAGGACCCTGTAGGCAACATCCTACTCCCGGCAGTGACTTATCTCTGCACCAATCTTCCTGCCAGCACCAATGCTGGGGCTCTTTCCTGCCCCTTGGAGAGTCAGTTCCCACCCTGGGTGCTAGGAGCCCCATAACACCCTGGCCCTCGGGAATGCAGTTCCTGCCTGGCAGAGAGGAGGCCACTTACCGGCTTTCCAGGTTCCCCAGGAGCACCTTGATCCCCCTGTGGGAGAGAACGACAAAGGCCAGGGGTCAGCCACCCCACCCAGGGGGCACAGCCTTCTCCAGAGCCCTGGGAGCGTGGGGAAGGCATCAAGGAGCCCCACGTGCTGAGGGTTTCTCAGGACGAGGCGGCCCTCAAAGGAAATCAAACTTCTTTCAGCTTCTCTGCCAGCGTGGCTCATTCCTGCTAGTGAGCACACCAGCCTCTGCTCCTGGCTGAGAGCAGCAGGCCACACTTCCCGTTGGACAGCAAGGGACCCAGCTGCCAGTGCTTGGGCATTACCATCACAAGGAGATTCCCAAGGGGTGTGGCAACAGCCTGGAGGGTTGTGTTATTGATCCCTCTACCCCTCTTCCCCACTCTCCCCCGAGGCCACAAAGACTAACATACAGATACAAAAAGCACAAGGATTCCCCTTCCCCTGCAGCGCTGGGAACCCAGGCCCACGGGCCCCGCGGCTAGTGCCAGAGTCCCAGACAGTGACACTGGCCAGCAGAGTGCTATTGTCCCAGATGAGTGGCAGAACATCAGTGGTCCCGTTCTTTGTGCCCAGTGAGTGCAGGCGGCACAAGGCACACAGGGAAGACCCCTGCTCTAGAAAGAGCCACCTGGGGAATATTATTTTTCCTAGGAGCTTCTCCAAGATCCAACAGCCCAGCCCACCAGCAGAGATTCCCAGCACTTCTCTCTGAGAGGCCTAGAGCCCTGACTCCTCCACCAGTGTTCACTCGGCCCCCAGACACCCACCACAGGTCAGTGATGAATGCAAAGGGGCAGCAGTGTAGTAGCTGACCGCTTGTCTGTTGCATTAAGGACAATGACTGTATTTTCTACATTTAGGCCCGGGGTTTCTGGCCCCGAGGCCCAGATCTGCGGGAGGGACATTGACCAAGTCAGCACTAGGGGTGCACAGGCCCAGAGAAGACACAGAGGAAAGAACTCTGCGAGGCAGGAGCGCTGGTGGGAGATGGGGGGAAATGAGTGCAGTGGGCATGATCATCTCTCACTCCACGGATGCCCCACAAATGCTCCGCTCAGCCTGAGAGCCGGCTGAGGGCCCAGCAAGCAGGCAAGACACAGGCTATACCGAAGGGTCCCTACCTTCTCCCCTCGTGGGCCGGCCGGTCCTGGCAATCCCTGTTGGGATTAGAGAGACAAGAGAACCTATGAGAGAACTGGTGGTGCCCTCCTCTGTCCATGCAGAGAGTGCCAGCCCCCACACAGACTCAAGCCCCAGGCCAAAGCCAGACTGCCCAGGAACCCTGGATGGGGATTTCAGGCCAATTCATGCTGGGGCTCGTTGCTTAGGAGCTGAAGGGAGGATTCCCACCCACCAAACTCTCTCACTGATTCAACAGGACAGTTACAGGAGATTCCCACAGTCATTTCTGGCCCTTTATCGCCTCCATGCATCCCTTGGGCCTGGCAAGCTGGAGGGGCAGGCAGCTTGTGGAGGGGCAGGCAGAAAAACGCTATGCTGGGTCAGCAGGGGGCGCTGCAGCAGGCTTCTCGGAACTGGAGCACGCCTGCCTGGCTCTCCAGCCGTGTGGGGCTGGCACTACCACGTTTCACCTGGGCTGGGTGGGTCTCCCACACTCACCTCTCTGCCCATTGGGCCCAGGCGGCCTGGGGCTCCCAGCTCCCCCTGAAACAGGAGAGAAGGTGTGAGAGGAAGCAGGACGGAATCAGTGCACACTTGAGGAAGGACCGACGCACCTGCACAGCCCAGCTGGAGCCAGCCTGCTCCTAGGGCAATCGCCTTGCTCAGCCTCCCCCAGGTCTCTGCCCCAGACCCAGCCATTCCTGGGCTGGGATCACATGCACTGCTCGATCTAAGTCTCTGGCAGCACTCACGAGTTGCAGCTCGTGCGGGAGTTTGGGGGAAGGGAACTCTATTGGTTGTGCAAAAGCGCCTGGGAAGCATAGAGAGCAAGGGCAAGGGCCCACTGCATTGGCCCAACAGAAGAGCCGCCGCCCCAACCAGATGCTGTCTCTCATATGCCAATCAGGGCCTCAAGACTGAACAGAATGAGGGCCACAAGGCTGACCCCACTTCCCTGGCCAGGGCTGTTCTGCCTACTATCCAGTCCCCAGCAATCACGGGCCCTTAGCTGTGAGCAAACAGACCTTCTGCCCTTCCGGCCCAGGGGGTCCACGATCGCCCTGCAGAGGAAACAGAAACAAGAAAGGGCATTTCATCTGGGCTCACGCTTGCTGGGGCCCCTTGGATAACCCTGTCTGCTGCTGAGCTCCCCAGCAGCCTAATGGGCATCCGCTTTGGAGTCCCAGTCAAAACAGACTAGGGCAGAGCATCTACCTCCTATAGAGCCCCTGCAGGGATTCTGTGCTACAGGGCCATAGCCCTGAGCACAGTCCTGCCCATGCGAGGGCCCAGCAATGCACACCCAGTCTGTCCGCATCTCTAGCGCACCGGCAGACTGCGAGCACCTCCCGGGGCAGGCTGCTAGCTGACGGTGATGGTCACAGGGAAATCCCAGCCTGGGGTGTTCTCCCTGCCTGGGGACAAGCTGCTCTCCTGTTCAGGGCTCTGATTTTCCGCATCTCTTCTGGGGCAGAACTTTGGCTTGGAGCAGCAGAAAGAGGCAGGGGGCAGGGAAGGCCCAGGGGTACAGGCTGCAGAGCCCAGTTTCCTGTGCAAAGGGAGCACCCTTGGGAGGTGGGAGCAGCAGCCAGCCTCAGCTCAGGAGTCGTGTGTGTGGAGCCTGCTCCAGCAGCGACAGGTCACCTGCTTGGTCCCAAGCTCTCCTCTGGGTCCGACGGGATGTCATGACTCAACAGCACTGCCCCGAGCGCCATGAGCCAGGCCTTATGCACCCAGTACCCACAGCCCAACCCCGGGCTCCAGCAAGCTCTCACCTTCTCCCCTGCTTCTCCCAGCTCTCCTGGCTGTCCTCGGTCTCCCTGTCACAAGAGAGACAAGAGCATCAGTGCGGGCAGATGCTGGGACCACGCTCGGGATGGGACCCAGCCGAGAGGAGTCCTGGGGCAGCAGAGGCCTCGGCCCCTTTTCATCCTGGAGCTTCCAAGAGGCAAGTGGGTGAGCAGCCAGCAGATGCCTCCTGGGGAGACCCCACAAGCAGTGGGGCACAGCAGCTCCTCATTTGTGCTGCCCTGCCCTTCCCCCCGGCACAGGAATGCAGAACTGGCTTGTGGCCTCAGAAGCTCATTGGCTCCCTCTAACTTTCCCCACGTGAGCTGCCCTGAGTCATCCCAGACTGCCCCTTGGCCATCACAGACAGAGGGTTTCTGGCCACGCACTGAAGAGCCGGGCATGGGGGCTGACACCCATCCCCCAGCTCCCCCACAGAGAGTCCAGGTGTCCGTGTGACAGGGCAGGCTGCCTGTGTTCTAACAATTCACACTCAGTGCCGCCCGCTGGGGATCTCAGGGCATGCTATCCCCACAGCCCCAGGGACACACACAGCCTCCCCCATCTACAGGGCCAGAAGGGAGGAGATGAGGCTGCCCAAGGTCACAGAGCACAGGACTGGCAGAACCGAGCGCCCCACCTACAGATCCCAAATCCGCCACCAGCAGGGAGGCCTCCTGAGACCCACCTTGCTTCCTGGTTCACCTGCAGGTCCTCTTGGGCCCTAGGAAAGGAGATGAGGAGCATTACACCTCTGCCAGCGAGTCCCTGGCCAAGCCCGCTGAGGTGTGTTGTCACGGCTGGACTCCAGGACCCATCCAGCCCCACTCTCGCAGCGCAGCCTCCGGCCTCTTCAGGCTGCCTATGCTCAGAGGACTATTTCCTGGTCAGGCCTCACTGCCCGTGGTCTGAGCCCCGCCAGCGCAGCGCCAGCCAGAAGGCCACAGTCCCAGAGCTGAGAGGGGAGGCTCCTGGCTGAGCAGGCTGCCCCCAGAGCAGTCAGCCAAGCACATGAGCTCCTCCCCCCAGGGCAGGGCCTGCCACCCAGCAAGGGAGAGGCAGGGCTGGGGCTGGGAGACAGGCAACAGAGCTGAGCTCTGGCCCAGTGGGTCTCACGCAGGCTCTGACACAGAGGTTCTCTTCTGCCCTGCTTGGGGCACGGACTCACAGGTCAGATGGCCTTTCCCAGCTCTGAGCACTGTCCCCCACTCAGGGGCCTGCTACTTCAGGTCCCATGGGCCTGTAGGGTGCTCTGTGCCAACTGGGCTTATTGCACCAGGGAGTGGCTTACCTCCTCTTAGGGGACTCACCCGATCTCCTGGGTCCCCTGGGCGACCCGGTGGCCCTGGAAAACCTTCTTCCCCATCGCCCTGGAGACAAAGAGCAAAGGAAGTGCCCAGCACAGACAAATGCAGCTAACTCGAGGGGATAGGAGCCAGTGAGGATGGCTCTCTGAGCCCAGGCTGCCCAAATGCCCCTGCTCCTACAGGCTAGCAGGGAAACGAGGCGAATACAAACCACAGCAAGGCCTCCTATCATGTGTGCATTGCCCTGGCTCATGGCCTCAAGCACCTCTGTGACCAGAGCCCAATCTCAGTGGATTGGAGTGTGGGGACAGCAGCAGATCCTGCACTAGCACAGCCTGGGGTCTTCTGCAGCCCCAGCCTCTCACCTCAGCCCCTCTCTTACCTTGTCTCCTTTCTGTCCTGGGGGCCCAGCAGGTCCCCGGGGCCCCGGGTCACCAGGGTTGCCAGGCAAGCCCTGAGGAACGAGAGAGGAAGAACGAGCTGAGACCAACGTGTACAGCATGGAGACCAGCCCTGAGTAACACGGGGCAGCCCAGGCCTGGCGTTCATGGGAAGCCAGCCACAGCACAAGGGTTACACTGCTCACCTCTAGCAAGGGCCGTTCCCCTTTCTATGGAGCCTTTTTCTGCCCCTTCCCAACCCTCTTCCCATGCATCACACCCCCTCAGTCACCCTTACCCCATCCCCACCCGTCATGCTCCCCAGCCACCATGCTCCCCCACACTCCCCAGCCACCACGCTCCCCTGTGCATCTCCTCTCCCAGTCAGGCATGGTGGGGGGGTACTCACCGGGGCACCTGGCTCTCCTCTGAGAGGTTCCCCATCAATCAGCCCTGGGAGGCCCTAAAGAGACAGACACAGGAAGCTCAGACATCACGTCACACTCCTCCTACCCCCTCGCCCAGCTATGCCCTGCTGGCCCCATGAGCTGACTCTGCACCCGAGCACAGTCAACCAGCCCAGAGGAGTGCATCTTAGTCCGCCCTGCGGCTAACTGGCTGCAGCTCCCACAGGGCTGACCAGGGCTGACCCTCTGTAGCCCTGCCACAGCATTGCAGGACTCACCCACTGACATAGCGGGGCAGGCGCTGCTGAGCATCCTGGCCTGTCAGCTCTGCATGCTCCAGCCCCCAGAGTGCAGCACACAGGGGAAAAAAAATCAGGCAAGGAGGAAGGTCACTTACCCGCTCCCCTCGCTCGCCTTTCGCCCCCTGCAAGAGGAAACACACGGGGTTAAAGAGAGCACTCCCTGTAATAATGCTCAGAGGCTTTGGTGCACTCACAGCTCAGGGCACCTGGCAAGGAAACCACAAGCCAAGATACAGCTCTGCACCACACCAGGAGCAACCTCCGAGGAGCTGGCTCGTGTGTGCACACCTAGCGAGGGTCGGGCCACGTGTACATGGGTGAGAGACCCACAGTAGCACACAGTGTGCAGACAGGGATGGGGAGAATGATGCACACACAGGAGACAGTGGAACCAAGGGGCAACAGGGGCTAATTTCCACTGTGGGGGCTGATCCTCTATAGCCAGGGAAGGTGCTAATTGGAGCAGCCTGGGAAGAGGAATGCTTGGAGCCAAGCTGAGCAGGGAAAGGACACATGGGAGAGCCACCTCACTTAGGGGATGGAGGACAGCTGTGTCCCCTCAAGGACAGGACCCACTAGCATTTGTATAAGAGCAGCAGCCAGGAAGGAGAGGAAGTTGCCAAGTAGATGGCCGCTCTGGGTGCCCGTGGCTGCCTGAACTGTGCCACTTCCTCAGCCTGCCATGTGCCTCTGAAACCAAGGTGAGGGTCTGCCCCAGGCCCACCACTGCCTGAGTTTCCTCTGCACTCCAGGCTCCTCCATGCACACCCCTAACCCAAAACCTCAGCCCCACCCCACCCCCAAGCTAGGTGAGCATCCCAGAGGCAGGCATGGGAGGGGCACGGCAGTGTGGAAGGTGCTGGGGCAGGCTACCTGCGGGCAGCAAATGCATGCCCAGGCAGGGAGGTATGGCAGGGCCTGCATGCATGGAGGAGTTGTGGAGGGCTTGCTGGGGGCTGCATGCAGGTGCATAGTGTCATGTAGGAGGTTGTTTGTGTGCATACAGAGGGAGGAGGGGTACCACTTATCTAGCTGGCCAGGGCAGGGCCTCAGAACAGCTCCTCCCAACTGGGAGGGGAACGTACCTTGACAAACTCTCCGGCAGGTCCTGATGGTCCTGGAGGTCCAATAGGCCCAGGGGGTCCTGGATCCCCGATTGCTCCTCTAGGCCCAGGGTTCCCAGGGGGCCCAGGATTTCCCTTGGGAATCAGAAAGGCTCCATTAAAGCTCTGCGCTGGGGAGCAAGAGCCCCATCAGCCGGGGACTCTAGATTCTGGGATAAGCCCCTGCAGCCAGGAATGCCGTTTTGCAGCACGGCTATCAAACCCAAGTGTGTGTCCAGCCAGTGCTCAGACAGGGTGCCTGTATGCTGCCCATACAGCCCAGCACATCTGCGTGCAGGCTCCGTGGCAGCCTGGACTCAGGGCCCCCAGTGTCCGTGGAACGAGGTCTTGGCAGAAGGCCTGCTCACTCCATGTAGCACTGGGCATCCGTGAGTCACAAACCTCCACAGCCCCAGGGCAGGGACAGCACAGAAAGCATAGGCAGAGTTTGACTTCTGGATTCGGGGGGAGGGCAGCTCCAGGCAGGCTAATCAGGCCTTGTGGGGGAGGCAAATTCAGTGCCTACCCAAGGCTCGCACTTGGGGTTGGCAATGCCCTCCCCCCCAACCCTCCCAAGATGCACATGCCAAGGAGGCCTGAGAGGGCTGGGTCCGTAGGATAAGAGCTGAGCATGGATCTACCCAAAGCAAGAGTGCCATGGGACACCAATCCTCCTGCAATCAGAGTCACCCGCCATGCTCAGTGCCACTGAACGGATCCCAGAGGCTCACATCACATGGGACAGAGAGGGGCAAAGCTCCCCCTGCAGTCCCACTGTGGGAGCCAGGGCCCTTGCTCCTGTACCCCAAAAACCGCACCATGCAAACCTGCTTTCCACTACGTACCGGACTGCCAGGCTCCCCTTTCCGGCCAGGCAGCCTCCCTCCTCCATTCACAATCACCCCTGGCTCTCCCTGCACAAAATAGAACGTCAAAACTCAGTGCACCAGCCCAGCCCCATGCCCACGTGCCACAGTGTCCCTGGGAGAGGACATGGCCCAGTTGCAGCAACACTGCCCCACAGAGCAGGGCAGGCTGTGAAGAAGGAACAGGGGAAAGCTGCACAAAGTTCCCAGAGTGGGACTCTGGCCAGGACATGGGGGCGAGTGCCAGACTCTCGGGCAATGAGCCAGAGATCTGTAAATGATCACAGGTGGCCAGGGACTTAGTTTTGGGGCTTATCTGGCAGCACAGTGCCTAGGCACTGGAGAGGACACCGAGATCCAAGGAGAGCAATTCCTATTGAGTTGTTCACAGCACTCCAAGCCAGTGGAGACACCATCCCGAGCGCTGAGCTGGTCCCACCCTTCTCACCTTGGGCGTGGTGCTGTAACTCCATATGAAGTGAGTGTAATTTACAGGGAGGTGTCTAACTGGATCTCAGGTGGCTGGAGGGCCTTACTCTTGCCAATGCTAGAACCTGCCCATGCCAGCACTGCCTGGTAGGGCTGTAGGACACAGAGCTTGGCAGGATCAGGGGTTACACAAGGTGGGAGGGGCCTGGGAACCCCAGACACTTTCAACGCAGCCCCTGGCTAGGCGCCTGCAAGCAGAGCCCTTGGGATTGCCCTGCTTGGTGGGGAATCCAAGATGGTAGCCCCATTAGGCAGTGCTGGACAGGATGCACTTCTACCTACCGGCTCGCCTTTCTGTCCCCGCAGCCCTGGAGGCCCCATTGGGCCCTGCTCCCCCTGGAAGGAAAAGGCAATATAGTAAACAGGGGTGACCCAGAGTGGGGAGCAAGGCTGATGGGGAAGCTAGAACTCTACGTACCGGGACCCCTCGGAGACCGGGAATGCCTTGGCTGCCCTGAAAAAAAAAAAAAAAAAAAAAATCGAACAACCAAATGAGGAATATCCTTTGGCCAAGGGAGCAGGGCTCCAAAGCCAAGAGAGGAGGTACATGCATGCCCCCTAGAAGAGGAACTAGGAGGAATCACTTACTGGCTGGCCAGGGGAGCCAGGGTTGCCAGGGCGACCAGGACTTCCTGAGGTCCCATCTATTCCGGGAAATCCCTGGGAATGGAGAGGGGAATAAACCAGCAGACCGAGGCGCTGCCCTGGCCATTGTCCCCACCCTTCCCAGCCAAGCTCACCCCCCAGAGCGAACACCCATCAACCTTCAAAGCTACCCCAGCTCGGCTTCGAGGGCCCTCTCTGCTGGGATTGGGCCCAAGCGTTCATTGCAGAGCCGCATTTGGACTTGCATTTAGCTCCCCAAGGGATCCTATGGAGACAAGCTCCCTCCTGGGTTCTGGAGCCAGAGAAACTCCAGAAGAAAGGGAGCTGAAAGCCGTGTTTGCTGGGTGCTTGTACAGCCACTCAGGAGATTCCAATGCCGCCCAGCTCCCACAGACAGACAGGTTTGTGTTTCCTGCTGGTGCTGCACATTCGCACATGCCCCGGGGCACACAAAACACAGGCAGGAAAGATTAGCTGGAACACTGGCCGGGACACTTACATCCCCAGCACTGCCAGTGAGCCGGGCACTCAGTGCTTTACCCAGCAGCTGTATGTGCTGCCTGCACTCAGCACCACCAACAGCATTAGTGCCTTTTACCCAGTGCTGTCTGTGCCCTGGCACCCAGCATTGCCAATTGCCCCAGTATCACTCACCCAGTGCGGTCTGTGCCCCGGTACTCACCACACCCAAAGGGCCGGGTGCTCAGTGCCTTGTAGCTGGTGCTGTCTGTGCCCCTAGTGCCCAACACAGCCATTGAGCCCCATGGGTATGTGTGCCACAAACAACAACCCCAAGGGGCTCCATAGTGAACATGGGCCTGGAGGATGCACCCAGTGGACACTGGCTCTGAAGGGGATCACAGGTGAATGAAGGGGATGCTCTGCCCCTACAATGCAGCCATCCAGTGCCCTGCCCTCTCCCCCACAGCATGACCCCAGCAGGGGGCCTGAAGGGCCCTCACTCACCCTGTCCCCCTTTGCGCCTGGCCGCTCGATGATCTCGCCTGGGGCACCCCGTGGTCCCACTGGCCCTGGGGGGCCCGGAAGCCCATTGAGCCCCTAGAGAGAACAGAGGAGAGAAAACAGCCATGGAGAAATGAAATGGGGCTGTTCTGTGGGGATGCCTCCCAGCAGGAAGGGCAGCCTGGGGGGTACCGATCACCCTGCAGCCCCTCCTTCTCCTGCTTTCTGCACCTCTCCAACGCAGAGGCAGGAGGACTAACTGCCACTAGAAGCTTTCCCAGGGCAAGCCATGGAACTCAGCACAGCAGAAGGCCCAGGGAAGGGTCCCTTGATCTCCTCCTGCCTGCTTACTGGAGTGACACTGGGGATAGGTAATAAGATCCCCTAAAAGCCCCTGTGTTGCTCCTCCCACCAGCCCCCACTGCACCGAGGCCCTGGGGCTGCCAGCTCCCCAATCCCAGCCTATTTCCAGGCTTGCACAGGGCCTGCACATGCACCGAGTGCAGCGAGAACTCAGCACCACGACCCTCCAAGCCCAGGACCCACCCACAGAGGGAGAAGTAGGGGGTGCTACCGGCTGTCCAGGGGGCCCGGGCTGTCCTGCACGTCCTTGCAGCCCCTGCACAGAGAGACAAAGATAGGGATGAATGGCTGTTCCTAGGCCCTTCCAGCTCCCAGGAGCTTCTAAGTCCATCCACTGAGCCACTCAACCAAAGTGGCCTTGCAGCCCCTGGATGGGGAGCAGACCCCTCCCCCACCCGGCACCCCTCCAGCAAACCCTGCAATACTCACAGTCGGACCGGGCTCCCCCTTCTCACCCTGCAGCAAAACAGCGAAAGAGGTTGGTTAGGAGGCAACACAGCAACAGGCAGAAGGAGCATCTCTGCCCCCATCCCGTAGGCCTGGCCATTTCCTGAGGCAGCACAGAGAGCCAGGGGCTGGCCAGACTGCACCAGGGCTCAGTGAAGAGCTGGCAGGGAAAAGCCATCTCCCAACTCGCCTCTCCCCACCTTCCTAACCAGCAGCCATGTGCCCTCACCCACAGCTGTGGCCCAGGGCTCTGGGCTGGAAGTATAAGAACATAAGAATGGCCGTACTGGGTCAGACCAAAGGTCCATCTAGCCCAGTATCCTGTCTGCCGACAGTGGCCAGCACCAGGTGCCCCAGAGAGGGTGGACTGAAGACAATGATCAAGCGATTTGTCTCCTGCCATCCCTCTCCAGCCTCTGACAAACAGAGGCCAAGGACACCATTTTATCCCCTGGCTAATAGCCTTTTACGGACCTAACCTCCATGAAATTATCTAGCTTCTCTTTAAACTCTATTATAGTCCTAGCCTTCACAGCCTCCTCTGGCAAGGAGTTCCACAGGCTGACAACACGCTGTGTGAAGAAGAACTTTCTTTTATTAGTTTTAAACCTGCTACCCATTAATTTCATTTGGTGTCCTCTAGTTCTTCTATTTAGGGAACTAATAAATAACTTCTCTTTATCGGCCCTCTCCACACCACTCATGATTTTATATACCTCTATCATATCCCCCCTCAGTCTCCTCTTTTCTAAACTGAAAAGTCCCAGTCGCTTTAACCTCTCCTCATATGGGACCCGTTCCAAACCCCTAATCATTTTAGTTGTCCTTTTCTGAACCCTTTCCAAGGCCAAAATATCTTTTTTGAGGTGAGGAGACCACATCTGTACACAGTATTCAAGATGTGGGTGTACCATAGTTTTATACAGGGGCAGTAAGATATTCTGGGTCTTATTTTCTATCCCTTTCTTAATAATTCCTAGCATCCTATTTGCCTTTTTGACCGCTGCTGCACACTGTGTGGAAGTTTTCAGAGAACTGTCCACAATAACTCCAAGATCTCTTTCCTGATTTGTCGTAGCCAAATTAGCCCCCCATCATACTGTACGGATAGTTGGGGTTATTTTTCCCGATGTGCATTACTTTACACTTATCCACATTAAATTTCATTTGCCATTTTGTTGCCCAATCACTCAGTTTGGTGAGATCTTCTTGGAGTCCCTCACAGTCTGCTTCTGTCTTGACTATCCTAAACAGTTTAGTATCATCTGCAAACTTTACCACCTCACTGCTTACCCCTTTCTCCAGATCATTTATGAATAAGTTGAACAGGATTGGTCCTAAGACTGACCCTTGGGGGACACCACTAGTTACCCCTCTCCATTCTGAAAATTTACCATTTATTCCTACCCTTTGTTTCCTGTCTTTTAACCAGTTCTCAATCCAAGAAAGGACCTTCCCTCTTATCCCATGGCCATGTAATTTACACAAGAGCCTTTGGTGAGTGACCTTGTCAAAGGCTTTCTGAAAATCTAAGTATACTAGATCTACTGGATCCCCCTTGTCCACATGTTTAACCCCTTCAAAGAACTCTAATAAAAGAACTCTGCAGTTACACCTGGGGGTGGGCCACCCACCTACCAGGCCACCCACCTACCAGGTATTTGCTCACCTCCCAAGGGCACCTGGATGTCCCCCGGCTCCCTACTTTACCAGACCCTGGAGTCCTCTTTGCCGCACCCCTCCACTCCAGTATGCTCCCCCTCTCCACACTTCTGCACGTCTTCCACACTGCCTCCCCTCCCACTGCTCACCAGCCAGCCCCAGCTGCTCCCTGCATGGATCCCCTCCGGCTCTGGGAGGGGTCCGGCTATCTGCAGTCGCACTCCTGCAGCGCTCCCCCGTGGGAGGAAGCTGCAGAGGTGCTTGTTGAAGAGGGACTCACCTTGGGACACTGCACCGCACAGGGCTCCTCCTGAGGGGAAAAAGTTCTGTATTAGACAGTGCCCTGGGCAGCCAAGTCAGCTCCACCCCATGCCATGCCCCCAGGGCCGGGAGCCAGGGAGCAGCGCCCCTCCCCCACCCGCAGGGAAACATTAGACCCCTGCATCACGGAGATGCTGCCTGTGCAAGAGGAAAGGAGAACTGCCCCCAGCCCCATAGCTTCAGCCATCAGCTCCCTGTGCCTTCCCGCACCGCAGCTCCCCCCTGGCTGTGGGATAGCTCCAGGGCCTGCAGCTGGGGCAGAAGGGAGCTCCCTCCTTCGCTCTCCCCCTTACCCTGTCGGTGGTAATCACCCTGCAGAGGGCGCGGCAAGCCCCTCCTCCAGCTCCGACAGGCCGGCGCTCGAGTCCTTGGCATAGAAAACATGGCGCGGGTCTTCGCTGGTGACGATGCGGCGCAGCTGTTCACGATCCGCCCCGTCCATGCCCACAGCCAGCACCTGGATCCCTGCACGCAGCAGACAGGAGCCTGAGGGGGCAGCCTGGCCCCTCCGACCCAGTGCCCAGGGGGTGAAGGGGAAGGGGCTGGCAGCTCCAGCTCCCAGCAAACTGCCCTGAGCTGGTGCACCAGCTAACCCAGCAGGAAAGGGGAGGAGGAGAGGATGCCTCACAGTCCCCTCCCTACCCCCACCCCTACGCACCCCTCCCTTCCATCACTGGCCAACCCTTCTCTGCCAGCCTGCCCAGTCCCTCCTTCCCCACACCTCCCCCCAGTCCCCACGATGTGACCAAGTATGAGCATTTTGTAAAACTTTTATGACTCTGATCGGTGCTTCAGTTCCCCCTACATGCTACACTGTCACCCTGTGGGTGTAAAAGGCCTGTTTGCTCCGGGGCAGGCTGACCTAGCTGTGATTGGCACCTAGCTGTCTGGGCCTTAGGCCTTCTGTCAATTAAGCATCGATGACAATGGCAAATCCAACTGCACTGACTTAGCAGGGACCCTGAGGGAGATGGATTTCCTCTTCTCTCTTCAGGGAGGCTGAACAGCATTTCCCCAGGTTAAGAACAAAGGGCTGGGAAGAGGTGAGGTGGGGGAACAGAGCTGGCTGCTGGAAGGAGCCTGGAGGCTGATAGAGAAGGACAGACGGAGGGAGACAGACACAGCTTGAGTCAAGGGGTCACCACAGCTTAGCTGGGCTCTGGGGTATCAAAATAGCCTGTGCTTTAACCTTCAAGGCCCTAGACTACCTCAGGCCTTCCTACACTGTGCTCCAGTCTGCGAATTGACCCGGCTGCTCTGACAATGCTGTGGGAGAGTCCCTGCCAACACTCGGTGAGGTGCACTGGTCCCCCAACTGCAGGCAGGGCTGCCACCGCTGGGCCCGCTGAGCTGAGCTGGTGACGTGACACAGGAGAGCTGCAGGCAATGAGGACTAAGGATATGAAGAGGTGGGTAACTGGCTAATTGTGTATTCGATGCAATTTGTATCAACAACACGATTAGTCGATAAGGGGAGGCGCTCTGTCCTGGCTCACGCCAGTCCAGGAGCTACCCCTGCTGTGGCTCTGCAGTTTAAACGTAGTAGGAGCCGGGCACACAGGCAGCCCAGGACCTACTACATTTAATCTGCAGTGCTGCAGCGGGGGTAGGTCCCAGACCCGGCGTGAGCCGGGACTGAGCAAGCCTGGCAAAGTCCTGGCTCACTCTGGGTCCGGGACCACAGCAGCTCTGCGTTTTAAATGTAGTAGGAGCGGGGCCAGGCTGGCTCTTACTATATTTAAAATGCAGAGCCACACTGTGGAAAGGTCCCAGACCTGGCGCAAGCCAGGACTGAATTGGACTTGTACAGTCCCGGCTCATGCTGGGTCCAGCAGCCCCTGTCCGCACTACAGAGACGGTGCTGGGGGGAAACCAGCTTTTAAGCCAGCTCCCCCCAGCACTGGCTCCTGCTTCTTCCTCCCCCCGCCACTGCCTTTGATACAGAGGCAGCAAGGAGGGGAGGGAATGTGAGCAGTCGACTCGACTACTTCCTTACTTCCCTAATGAGGACCAACCAAAGGAGGTGGTGAAGCCGAGTGGCTTACCCTGGGGAAAAAGACCCCTGGGGGACTCGCACGCTGAAGGGGCTCCTCTGACCTAGACACTGTTCCAAAGCTGGGGACACAGTCCCGGTCCTGTGGGTCTGTGACACCCATCCCGCCCTCTCCACCCAGCTCCAGTGATCCAGCTCTCACCTGCTGCCTTGACCTCCCTGGCTGGACCAATGGCATCGTCACTGGAGGGGCTGTCTGCCAGCACCACCAGCACCCCTGGCACAGAAGGCCGGCGCCCTGCACTGGGGCTCAGCATGTAGGTCCTGGCAAAGCTGATGGCAGCTCCTGCAGAGAGAAAGGGTATCGCTACCAAGCAGGATCACCTCCATCGCGCCCCACATAGGTCCTGCCATGTCCCCTTCCCCTTCGCCACTCACCCCCGCCCGAGGTGAAGTCCAGAGCAGGACCCCAGTGCCCTGGAAAGGTGTTCCTCTGGCCTGGGGGGGCCACTGCACAGGGCTCTCAGGGCACAGGGCCACCTCCTTCACCTGCCCCTCCCCCTCCCCATTCTGTCCACATCCCTTGTCCCCCCTGGGGAAGGCCGCCTTTCACTGGAGTTGTGACCACTCTAAGAAGCACAACATCCAATGCTGGCACTGTGGGGCAGCCCCGGCTGCAGGCCCAGTGCCCCTTACCCAAGGCACTGCCGCTGGGCTCGTCATAGCGCATGGTGCGGATCCGCTCCAGCACAGCGCCCAGGTCACTGGAGCGATTCAGCAGGAGCCACGGCAGGCTGCGGTAGCTGTAGCTCACCAGGCCCACCTGGGGAAGAAGGCAAGAGGTCAGCCAGGCCATGACGATCCCATGCCAGGGGAAGGGGAGACACAGGATGGCCCAAGGCAGCCCCCAGCACAGGTGGTGGAACAAGGGGCATGTGTGTGAGGTGCATGTCCCCCTCCATCAGTGGGGAGACCCAGAGCCCTGCCCCCCATACCTGTGTGGCATCAGGGCCCAGGCGGCCCAGTGCGGAGACGGTGTTGGTGAGCAGGGCGCGGACAGCCTCAGCGCTGTAGGCACTGTCCCGGGTGCCATGCACCAGGAAGATGACGTCACCGCGAGCATCTCTGCAAACTGCACAGGAGAAGGTGCTGAGGGTGAGGGGCAGGAAGAAAAGCCCAGCACATCTAGACTCCTGGGGGTGAGCCTAGCGGACGAGCTGTTCCCAGCACCTCTGCTCTGCAGGGTCATTCCCCTGTATGCTGGCTCTCGCTCACTGTCCCACAAATTAGGGGCAGGGGCAGTTAATGCTGGAGAAGCAGCCACTCAACAGACCCAGCCTGAGCTGCCAGCGAGCCTGCCCCAGCAGGGACCGGGCTGAGCCCCAAACCACTTGGTGGCCCCCCATGGGCCCAGTCCAGCGTTGCCTTGGGCAGGTTGACGTTTCTTTTGGGTGGGTCGAAATTTATGTGCACCACCAATACACACACACACACACACACACACACACACACAATTTTAAGCAGTCCATATGTGTGGAAGAAAATATATTAAAACAATGGATATTTAACAAGGATCAATGCTTATGATATTTCATATGAAATCAAATAAAAAAGAAAATTAATACTACCCTTGAAGTACATGTATCAACCTACCAGCTCAAGCTAGTACTTGCTACTTCTGACTCAAGAGCCAGAACTCTACCACAGAGCAAAGATCTGGCCTTAATGTAATTCAGTATACCATGTATTAATCAGTAACACAGGACTTTTAAAAATCATTAAGATCAGAGTTTTCGATATCTGCAACACCCCCAAAAAATTTTGTTAAAACAATATTTTTCTTTCTTATCTTGAGCCATTAACACCTCTGTAAACTTTGTTTGAAATGTAATCATGCAAATGTCCTGGCACCCACACATCTCTTGCAGCCAGCTCCACCCACCCCCAGCCAGACAGAGAGGACTGCAGCAAGTGAGTCAGACACCACAAACAAACTGCCACCCCCAACCCGCCTCCAGCTCACTGCACAGATGCCAGCACACACCCACCCCCTCTTTCCCCACCCCACGCAATCAGCCCCTAATCTCCCCCTTCCCAGAAGGCTTGAGAGTGCTGAGTTTCGGCCTCTCTCTCCTTGTGCACATGGGACTCTCCAAACTCCCCTCCTCTCTGACTCCTCATCAGCCAATTAATTGCTTACTTACTCCCTCCTTCCCCCCCCCCCCGCTTCCCCTCCCCCACAGCCATTAACGGTCTCCTTATCTCCCTTCTTTACCTGCTCTGGGAGCTGTTCTGTTTCAAGCATGGAGCAGCTCTATTTAGCTGCTTACTCAGGGAGACACCCCACCCCACCCACACTGGTCAGCTGAGCTCCCTGCCTGCACGGGACCTTTGAACTTCTGAGCAGAACTCAGAAAACAGCTGCACGACTATGCAGCAGCGCATCTTACAGGGAACCTTGGCCCAGTCCCCCCCACTGCCCATCAAACCAAGAGCCTGACTGGCCCTGGGAGCCAGCCATGCTGTTCCCCTACCTGTGCGGTCAGTGACGGACGACTCCGTGCCCCTGGTGCTCCCGAACAGCGGCTGGATGGTGAAGACGTATCTGTGCCCCAGCCGCAGCCCCGACACCTGATGGGATGTCGCTGACCCTGGCAGCATCCTCTGCATCTCACCTCCCTCTGACCCAAAAAGGGACAAAAGGCCTCAGAATAGGCAGGGTCCGAGGGAGACAGCCCCAGGGTGGGCTGGGCTGCCCAACCCCTCTGCCCAGTGTCATCTCCCTTGGAAGGGGTATTTGAACTGGGAGTGGGTCAGAGATACTACTAAAGTGTTTCCAGAACTCCACCCCCATCCATTCTGCCCCAGAGCCTCCTGGTGGGTCTCCACTCCCAGCAGTGAGCTGGCCTGTCTGGAGCAGGCTGCTAGCAGAGGAACTGGGCTCCTGCCCACCTAAGCTGGGGGAGGAGGAGGGGGGGAAGGGGGACGAGCACCAAACTGAGTTCAGTGAGCTGGCCCTGAGCTTGGGTTGCACAGCCTGAGCCAGGACTTTGGCCCTGGGCGAATGAGGGGTTCCAGGGCTGAGGGGTAGCTGTGGCCCAGCATGGAAGGGGGGTTGCTATCTTTTCAGGAGGGCTCTTTCCTTAGGCAGCCAATGGGGAATGGCTCCACACAGGCTCTAGGTGTCCCTGCTGTAGCGCGCAGCCCCATGGGCGGCAGTGCTGGAACGCTGTTCAGTACCTTGGGGCAGCTGCCAGGTGAGGAGGTAGCCAGTGGCTCCAGATGCCGGAGTCCAGGCCAGGGTCACCGAATTGTCCTGGGTCTCCATCACCCGGAAATTGGTGACTCGGCCCAGAGGTGCTGGAAGGGCAGGAAAGGAGAACGGGAGTTAGAAAGAGCCTCCCCCTCCATGCCAATCCCTCCCCCACAGGAGTGTGGGGAGCAAACCCCAATCCGTCAGGCAAGGGAAGGGGGATGGGGCAGCACAGTTCCACATTTCACCACAGGGTGGCCTCCTGGCTCCAGACATGGCTCAGCCAGAGTCTCTAGGGCGCAGGACTTGGCTTCTAAGCTGCTTGGTTGGCTCAGACTCCAGAGAAGACAAAACCCGTCCCATCCTCCAACCCCTCCCCCATGACATGCCAGCGAACAGCCGTGGCTGAAGGTTCCCTTCCAGGCCTCAGACCCTGGGCTGGGTGGGCCGGGGCGGGCCTGTGGGAGAGCTGCTCGTACCAGTGCTGACAGCGATGCCCACAGCCTCACTCTCCTGGCTGCCCACCAGGCTGGTGATCCGGATCTCATAGCGCACTCCCGCCTCCAGGCCCTCGATGTCGTAGGAGTGGACATTGGGGGTGAGCAGCTGGCTCCTCTCCGGCCCGCCTGCCCCTGGGGAGAGATGGAGTTAAACAAGGCAAGGCGTGCCAGGAGAGCCGTGGGGGAGGAGGGAAAGGAGCTCACCATCTACTGGCCTCCAGCTCAGGCGGTACCCACTGCTGCCTGGCGCCGGGCTCCAGGTGAGGCGAACGCGCTGCTCCGAGGAGTCGATCACCTGCAGGTTCCCCACAGGCTGGACTGGGGCCACCTCTGCTGCTGTGGGGGGGGGGGGGGGCAGCAACACAGAGGGAATGAGTCAGGGGAGTAGAGACCTGGCTGCAGTTGCCAGGCCAGGTGTGCAGAGGCCCCCCACTGGGATCTGGGTGCCCTGGCCCAAGTGGGGAGCACTGGGCTGGGTTCCTCAGCTTCCTGTCAGGGCTTGGAGAGGTCCTGGTGGGGCCAGAGCCGCACCATAGGGCCTGGAAAGAGCACTCTGGGCTGCATTCGTGGATCAGGTTGCTGCTAATTCCCTGGCCACCGCCAGATCCCAAAGGCATTGCCCACAAGCTCAGGACACAGACCTTAGCGCAAGGAGCAGATGGGAGCTCCAGCTCCCTGCCCGCACCCCGCTGGGAGGCACCACCCTGTACCAGGGCACCCTGGGCAGTCACCAACCCCACCCACCCCACAGGGATCCAGGCTTCTCATGGCATCAGCACCTACGTGTGGTGACGACAATGGAGACGGGGTCACCCTCACGGTTGCCAATCAGTGCTGTGACCTTCACGGTGTAGCTGACCCCCCCCTCCAGGTTGAGAATGTCAAAGGAGCTGGTGTCGCCAGAAACCAGCTTGCTCGACTCGGAGCCCCCTGCAAAGGAACAGAGGGTTAACGTGGTCCCCAGAGGAGGCAGGGCTGGCTGCCGGCAGGGACACCAGCCTCTCTCCCAGTGCCGGGAGCAGGGCCAGGCCCTCTACTAGCTGGTGATGGCGAATGATCCCATCTCATTAGGGGAGCGAGAGAGTCATGTCCTGAGGCCCAGCACCATGGTTTGTGCCACTCAGGCTGTGGCAGAGAGAAGAGGTGCCAGGGCTGGAGGCAAAGGCCTCTGTCCTTCGAGCATGGGAGGAGGGGGATGAGAGGCACTGCAGGCCAGGGTGACCATGGGGCTCCTGCAGCCAGGGCAGAGCTGGGCAGAGATTTGGGGATGTGGGCGCCACAGCAGCATGGGGACTTGGCTGGGTACGTTACCATCTCGCCGGCTCCACACCACCCTGTAGGCGGTCGCCCCAGGCACTCCAACCCAGGTGACCCGGACAACGTTGCTCCTGGATGAGAGGACCTTGAGGCTGGAGACCATCCCCACCTGCTCAGGAGCTGCGACAGAGAGCGGACAGGAGGCCTGGGTTACTAAGAGCTCAGTCCTGCACGGAGCTGCAAGGGGCGGGGAGGCGTTGCACCCTCAGGCCAGGCCTGGCCTCACCTGTTCTCACCGGGATGGTGACAGGGCTGCCTTCCCTGTCGCCCACCAGGGCCGAGACCCCAACGACATAGACGGCCCCAGCCTGCAGCCCCTCGATGCTGAAGGAGGTCCTGTCGGCTGGCAGGACCCGGGAGATCTCCTGGCCTGCAGGCAAGAAGCACAACCTGCAGGGGTTGGATTTCACTGGCAGGGCAGGCATGGGAGGCCGAGAGCAGGCTAAGCTGCTGTGCGCAGACAGCCCAGGCCAAGATGCTGGGGCAACCAGAGAGGACTAGTGCCAGCATTTCCTGGTGGCACCTCATCCAGCGGGAGGGAATCAACAGCAGCTGCCATTTGGCTGCGATTCCCCACACCCATCTGGGAGCAGCAGGAGCCCGGATTCCAGTCTGCGCCCTCCCCAAGGAGCAGCGGGATGGTGCCTCCTTACAATGCTGGGTCAGCCAAGCACCAGCCATTGAGCATGCAATGGTCAGACCAGGCCCCACCCTGCCTGCAGCGGGCACCGGGCTGCAAACCTCCGGCAGCAGGATCTGCTCTATGGGGCTGCAGCTTATTCCCAGCTCTGGCACAGCCAGCCCAGCTGGCCCGAGAATGGGATGTGGCAGCAACACCCCCGAGCCAAAGGCCCTGCAGGCTCTGAGCTGCCAGTGAGCAAAGGGGATCCCGTCACTGGCTCTAAGCAAGAACCCAGGCCCAGACCCCAGTCCCCTGCTCTAACCACTAGAGTACGTTGAGGCAGAGGCAGATGGGTAATGAGGGCATCCCCCACGGCAAGGAGCCAGTCTGGATAATCTCACCTCAGTGGCCTGGCTGAGCCCACACGCATTCAGCACACCTACCATCACTCGCCCGCCATGTCAGCTTGTAGCCAGTCGCCCCAGGAAGCCCACTCCATGTGACTCTCAGCTGGTTGGGTCTGATCTCAGCCACCCGCAGGTTGATGACGCTGCCCACAGGCTGGGAATCTGCAGAGACAGCGTCAGTCTGGATCCCAGAGACTCGTCTCTCATGTCCGGTCCCGCCCTCCTCCATCTCTGCCAGCCCAGCCAGGGGACAGGAACAGATGGGTGTCTGTTCTCTAAAGGCACCGCCAGCTGTGCTGAATGCCAGCTGTGCCTGCTGCTGCGGGGAGGGAGCATGAGAAAGGGGCTAGGAAAAGAGGGACTGACCCCTGGGTGAATGGACAAGGGCCCATCTCCCCCCGTGCCCCAGTCAAAGCCCTCAGGCTTGCTCCATAGGAAGAGCCCAGCCCAGCCTCCGAGGGGCTGATGCAAGCTGGTCTCAGCTCTCACCAATGCGGATGCTGAGGGGGACGGCGCTGCCCTCACGCCTGCCAATCAGGGCTGACACACGCACGATGTAGGTGACCTCCTCTCTCAGGTCCTCAAGCTCCAGCGTGGTCTGGGTGCCTGGGATCTGCCTGGTCCTCTCACTGCCATCTGCATGGGTGACAGAGTTGGGAGGTTCAGGATTTCCTGAAGCTCTGATGTCACCAAGGGACCCTAATGTGACATCCCACCTACCCTCACACCTAGGTACAGGTGCACCCCCACCCCGAGACCAGGCCACGCTGACTGCCTCCTTGGCCTCTGTGCACAGCTTTCCTGGCTGGGAGCGGGGGGGGGAAGGGGGGGTGTTGCACCACTCTTTCTCCACCCCAGGCACACATCTGATGGGCAGGCTGAGCGCATGTCCGTCAGAGCCCACTCGCAGGCCTGGGATCGCACATGCCATTCCAGTCACCCTGCACAGGATGGCCATGCTAGCAGGTGCCCAGTCAATGATGCTCTGGAGCAATGCCAGGATTGGAGGAACAGGGGACTGGTTATACGGCCCCCATTACTGAGCATGGGTTTGTGAACACATGCGCCCAGTCCTTGGCATCAGCTGCATCACACAATTCAGCTGCAGCCCTCGCAAGGGCAAGGGAAACCCTCCAAATGTGACCCCAGAGTAGAAGTCCCAGCAACACCTGCCTGAATTTGCCAGCAACCTGAAATGATCGCTCAGCGGTGGGAACTGCTCTGTTCACACGCACACTGGGTGTTGACTCGGAAGCCTACTGACCACTGTATAAATGCTAACTCTGAACTATTTTAGTGCTGCCCATTTTAGCAGGAGCACTGAGCTAACGGGTTTATGCCACTAATCCAACCCTGGGCTGGCCCGAGCCATTTGTGCGCCCCGGGCCCCGGGAGCGTGGCACCACCCCCGAGAGTGCGGCGCATGTGCGGCCCTGTCCCCGGGCTCCAGGTGCCCGGCGCATGTGTGGCCCCGCCCCGAGGCACCGGTGCATGCGCGGCCGCGGCCGCGGCCCCGCCCCCGCCCCTGCCCGGTCCGGCAGCCCCACGCGGCGCCCCCTACAATGTGGCACCCCGGGCGGTATCCCGGTCAGCCTGTAGCTTGGGCTGGCTCTGATCCAACCTGCCCCCTGCAACTCCCCAGCTGTTCCCTGCAATAGCTGCCATTCAGCCTCCACACAAGGCTGTGCAGCACAGAGGGAATTGGAGGGAGAGTGTGAAATGCACTGCAGTGAGTATCCAAACCCCAGCACAAAGGAGAAAGGGGGGAAGCCAAGGGGCAGTGTACTGCAGGCGTTAATCACTCGCACAAGTAATGCCATCCAAACCCGCATCTCACATGTAGCATCTACCTGAGAATCTCAGCCAGCTACCCAGCTGCCCCCCAGCACCCGGCCACAGCGCGAGGGCCAGCTGACTACACAGTCCACAAGCCCCGATCCTTCTGGGAGAGGACTGAGAAGACTGAAGGGCTGCTTCGAGAAGCACTGGTGTGGGTGGATCTCTGTGCGTGCAGGGGTCATTCCCAGGACTGCAGTTAGCCTCCAATGGATATCTAGAAGCCACGGCATATTCTCCAGTCCCAGCCCCTCCACACTGAGCCTCAGATGCCAGGCAGGAGGCACTAGTTAGAGTCAGCTCTGGATGGGTCAGGAGCTCCAGCCTCAGCCACAATTTCCATGCGACCTGTAAGCATTGGCTCCCCACTGGAGACTCACCCTGGGAGCTGCGCAGCACAATCTTGTACTCGGTGGCACCCGGGACCCCCGTCCAGGCCAGCCGGATCCTCTTCCCCATGGTACCAATGACCCGCAGGTCAGAAATGCTGCCCACTGGGGGCTCCACTCCTGCAAGACAAGAAAGCGCTAGGGCCTGGCTCGGAGCTGGGAAGGCAGACACCTGGGGACACTCTACAAGAGGGCGAGGCACCACAGGCCTATGACCCGGTCAGAAGAGGCCTGGCAGAGCCAGGAGATCCTGCCCTCGTCCAGCTCATGGGGTGCCTGGCACCCTCACTGCATGGATGGATGCCCCAGTGGAGAGGAAAGGCAGGGTAGGGGCCTATTTGATCACTATTTGTCCAGCACCGGTCGCTTCCTTTGAAAGCCTACAGCCTAGGAGCCTGCAGGGAAGGGGGCGGGTCTGTCTGCTCCAGGTAGTCTGGACCTGGAAGGGGGCCCAGCATTCAGCAATGACCCCACCCACACCGCAGGTCAGAGCCCAGCGAGGTGACCCAGGAGCAGTGCAGGGGCCCTGTGCTGGGAATGTCAATCACTTGGAGAGCCACCCACCCCGAAAAGGGCTGGCCCGATGTCAGAGGATGCCCACTTGCACTGCGGACTGGGCACCTCCAGGACCTGGGATCCCTCCTCCTTTGCCCACTCTACCCGTGCGGGCTCTGGGATGTTCACTCACCTGTCTGGGAGATGGTTACGGGCGTGGCCACCTCCCTCCCGTCATACAGCGTGTAGAGGGTGATGCGATATTCCGTGGCCGGCTGCAGGCCGGTCAGCTGGTAGCTGTTGATGTTGGTGGGCAGGGTCACGGTCTGCGGGGGCTCAGCACCTGAGAACCAGAATGGGAGGGGGAGACAGTCACATGCTGCATCCCAGCCCTGAATCTCAGTCCCTCCCCTCCCCTTCGTCCTCCCAGGGACACCTGCACCGGCAGCTGGATCCTTCTGAACTGCTTGGCCGGTCTGTGAGCCAGACCTGGAGCCCAGCTGAGCCTGTGGAGATCAGAGGTGGGGATCTATCCCCCTACTCCACCCCACACACAGAGCACCTCAGTCTCCCTCATATCCTTCCCCGACCCCGCTCTGGGGCGCAGGCCAGCCTACCTGTTGCTCTTTTCCACTCTAGCCGGTAGCCCCGGGCATCGCGGATGATGTTCCAGAGCACTTGGATGGATGTTGGGCCCAGAATGACTGTCCTTAAGGACTGGACTATGCCCGTTTCTAGAGGAAGGACAGACAGATGGGCAGGCTGAGCTCAGCAGCGGGAAGGCTCTTGACAGAGCCCGGCACCAACGAGGAGAAACAGGCTTCCACAGCCTCCTCCCACGCTGAGCCTGTGGCTGGGCTACCCGCCAAAGCAGCCCTCTGAGAAGCGAGGTGGTGGGCCTCAGACACAGTGGTCGGGCCACCGCTTCCCACTGCTCCGTTTGGCTGCAAAGAGCGAAACGGAGCCAATGGGAGCCGCGAGGCTCCGTAGCCGCGGCGCCGGTAAATAAACAAACCGCGGCAGCCAGTTCATGTGTTTCTCAAAGTGATTCCACGGAACACTTCCAGAAACACTGCTCTAGAAAGCTGGTGATGATTTTGGATTGCAAGTAGCCATTTCTAATACCTTATTCACTATCAGCTAGGTCTACACTATAGCCTTTTTTCAGAAAAAGCTACGCAAATTGCACTCCGCAATTTGCATAGCTTTTTCCGCTTGCTTTTCTGGAAGAAGCTTTATCGCCATTTGGCCCCGTCTAGACAGGGCCAAATGGTGGAAAAGCTTCCTCTTTCAGAGGAGCCCTTATTCCTCATAGAACGAGGAATACAGGGCTCCCCGAAAGAACGCATTTGCTCTTCTGCAAAAAAAAAAAGCAGAAGAGCAGACACGTTCCCTGGATGTGGTGGAGTTTTTCTGGGATACTTCTGGTATCCTGAAACACACACACACACACACACACACACACACACACACACACACACCCCCCCCCCCAGGGATACTTCTGGTATCCTGAAACACACACACACACACACACACACACACACACACACACACACACACACACCCCCGCAGTCTAGACGTACCCTCACAGTGCTGTGTATTAAGCAAAGTGCTGGCCCTGAGCTCAATCTGATAAGCTGGTGCAGACAGTTCCTTTGGGAACAACAGGCCTCTGGAGTGGCCAATGGATCAGGGGCTTGACCAGCAACGGGCAACCTAGGCTTGTGAGTGGGCTGGATGAGTGGCCCTCCTTCATCTCGATGGGCCGCAAGATTGTCATAACCAAGATGGTCTCCTGGGATAGGGTAGTTTTGCTAACTGCGCTTGGGTACCTAGACTTCGTGGGGTGTGCTGGTTGAACAGCAGCAGTGCTTTGGTGGGATGCAACGGGAGCACACGGCTCTTACAGTCAATGTTGTGTGCAAGCAACATGCACCTCACTTCACATGCCCTTGCTTTATGCATGTGTCACTTTAGTAACACCAGTAGGAAAAAAAACTATGTGGACGGAAACCAGCGAAATCTGGCAACCCTGTGGATGGGCAACACCAAACAAAATGTCTCTTGGGCCACATGTAGAACCCCAATGGGATGCATGTGGCCCATGGGCTGCAGGTTGCCCATCACTGGGCTGGACACTGCACCACATGCACTGAGGACTCAAGGCTTGGCGTGTGCGGATTGCTACCTACAGAGAGCAAGGCCTGCAGGGGCCTGGAAGGCAGTTCTTGGGGGCTGCCAGTGGCTGCTGATCCACAGCAGGCACAGACAAGACTTGCTCACACTCAGGGCAGGTGGTGGTGCGGTGCCTCGGCCCTGGGGAGCATCCCCGTCTATACAGGGCTTGGCACAATGGAGCCCTGACTGGGGCCTCTGGGCACTGCCACAGAACAAATCCTACAGGCATCCCAAAGATCCTACCCCTTACCCCTCAGCCGTGGGAAGCCTCTCCCATGGCCATGCACACACCTGTTCTTCTCCTAATGGAGGCTGGGGGGCCCTCTATTTGCCCATAGAGCGGCATGACCGTCAGCAGGTAATCTGTGCCTGGCTGCAGTCCTGTCAGCAGGTAGGAATTCTTGTTGGCATCCACATCAAATTTCCGAATGTCCTGGCCTGAGATAATCCATAGCAAAAAGGCATAAGGCACAATTCCAGGCAGTATGTTCAAACACGAGCCCCACGCCACATCTGGGTCTCCACACCTGACCCGACTGACCGCCCCTCCAGCCTGCTATCCCATCTCCCAGCTGCATGGGGTCAGACTGGTGCAGCAAATGCAAGATCCCTGCCTCCATGACATAGCAGGCCCAAATCTATTCTGGCATCCAGCCTCGGCCCATACACCTGGCCACATCCTTACCCATCTCATCAGGTTTTGGACTCTGGGCTGCCAAAGGCCAGCAAATATCCTGACAGCACTACCCTCCCCCTCCCTTCCCCCCCTCCCCCCGAGCCACATGGCTTTGCCAGGGAAAGAATTGTTCAAGTTAATAGCAAAGCCAGGGGGTGACTGAACACTTCCCACATCCCATCCCACCCCAGGCACAGGGCCTGATCCTACCCATCCTCCACAAGCAGGATGCCCAGAGTTCTATGCCCAGGACTGGCCCCTGAACTTGTGACCCGGAGGGATTCAGCAATGGCTCTGTACAGATGACGTGGCTGACCTGGCCGGGAAGTTGTGCAAACCCCAAATCAATTAGAAGCCGTTTCCAGGAGCACATGGACACCTTTCCGTCTGGGCCTGGTTCTCTGTGACACGGACAGAGAGCCTGGTGCATAGCCCCACCCCACCCACTCCCCAAGGCTGTTATGCCCTGGGACTGGCACAAGGGCCAGCATGAGAGCCTGTATGGATCCAAATTGCCTTCAGGGCGACAAGGAGCCTCTTGACAGAACTTCAGCACACCAGCCCCCTTTGCTCATCCTCTGCCAACTGTCTTCCTTTTGCCCACTAGGATTGGGCAGGATGCTCCAGAAAGGAGGGGATCAAGTGGCAGCTCTGCCACCTTCCCTCCTCTTCTTCTCCCCTGGCACATGCTTTCCTGCCACTGGGTTCCCTCCTCTCTTGAGCATCCGGCTCAGTCCCTTGGCCCCCTTCTCCCCTCAGCATTCTGCCTCACTTCTCCCCCCTTCAGCCACTCCACACTTCACCAGCAGGTATGCCACAGAACACAGTTTGGGACTCGACCCTCTGTCCCATAATGCACCTGGCAACACAAGAGTCCTGTCCCAAGGGAGAGGTATTCCTGCTCTGCTGAAAGACAAGCCAGCTCCTTCCCCCTCCCCCTGAAATCCTAAGAGCCTGTACCACAGCTCAGCCCACTGGGTCCCCCACCATCCAGCCAGGAGGTCTGGAGAACTGTGTCCATAGTTCAATCTACAGCATCCTGCCACTGGTTTAGGGAAGAGGAGAGAGCTCTAGTGAGTCAGACAAACCTACCTGAGGGGAGCCCCCAGGAGACCCGGTATCCAGTAGCTCCACTCACACCCCGCCAGGTCACCATCATGCTCTGCTGGGAAATATTCTCAACTGTCAGCTGCTGTACCCTTTCCAAACGCACTGGAGGAAGAGGGAATCAAAAAAAACACAAGCATGGCACAAATGTGAAACCAGAGAGATCAGCCTCCACACAACCCACAAGGCAATCAAAGGATACTGTGGAGCCCAGCCCAGTTCAAGAGACCAGCTCTCACAAGAGATACAAGAACAATAACCTTAACTCTGCCCCTAAATAAGCACAGTTCCTTCGCCAGTAATCTCAAAATATAAATACACCACAAAACTCTTCAGAAAATACACCCAGAAATTATATACGTGCACTTCATGGACATGCACCAATCAGCTTCACATTCAAGTCCATACACATATTTTAAAAATTGATTGTGTTACATAAACCAGGCATACAATCATAGTTTCAAAATATACCAGAGATACTTTAAAAAAATTCTATGCTCGGGTGATTTTATAATACTTACATATCAAAATCACTACTTTCTTTAAAAATCCTTGAATCAAAGTTAGAGTTGTTTTAATGCATTTGAGATATGCACTTTTCGTACCTGACATGAGTTACACCTGGTTGAAAAAACATGAACTGACAATTTCACAACATTTGGAAGTGGTGTTCATTTCACAGGGTTCGAACTGGCCCATTTTCCAGTTTGCTTGACACTTTTCACACAACTGGATTGACATTTTTATCAAAAGCATTTTAGAAATGTTTTTATTGAAAACTACATTTTCTTCCTAGAAACCAAGATTTCAGTAAAGAGAACATGTTGCTGATGATTTTCACAACTGTGTTGATAGAGTTTTTATAAAAATATGGAGAATAATTGTATAAAAAACATAATATTTCAATAACTTGACAATTACTTTGCAACTTAAAGTTTTTTAGAAAGAAAGACAAAAAGAAACAATCACTTTTGGCAAAAAAAACAAACACACCCGAAAACAAAACCCCAGTGAGATGCCTTCTGTGCACCCCCAGGCTCTGGCTGTCTGAGCAGATGGTACTTACGGGTTCGGCCAGTTATCTGGGTTGGTGCTACTGTCTGCTGCTGGGAGACAGGCTGAAGACTAACCACATAGTCAGTGTTGGGGCGCAGGTTGCTGAGCATGACGGACACAGAGTTGGCCCCCAGGCTCATCTCCTCTGCCTGAGCCTCACCTGGGAGGGGCACAGACAGCAACGCATTCATTGGAAGGCATGAGGCTCTGGAGCTAAAGGAACTAACCCTGGCCTTGGGCAAGCTGCTGAACACAAGCTACATGGGGCTTCAACCAGGCCTCTCCCTCACACAGTAGGTCAGGACTGGACCATTCGGGCACCCCAGGTACATACAGCACAGAACACACTTGCCCTTCCACATGTGTGCAAGACACGCTATGGGCTCTCAGTATGTTCAGCCCATGTGGGCGGTGGGTGAAGGTAGGGCTGGGGGCTTGCCTCCCCCAGCCCTGCCCCAAGACCCACCCCTTCTGCCCAGGCCCCAGCTCTATACAGGAGCCAAGCCACATCCCCCCAGTACCACGGGGAAGGGAAGCGGCATGTGGTCCCAGTCTACCCGGGCCCCGAAGCACAGGGAGGGAGGAGGGAGCACAGCTCCAGCCCCGCCAGAGAAGGGGAAGGGGCAGGCACTCAGGGGCAGCAATACTCTGCCCCCAGAACGTCTACACTAGCGTTCTGGGGACAGAGTGCGGGCGGGGCCAGGCTGGCAGTTTGGGAAGGCAGGGCCTTCTCCCGCCTAGCATACCCCCCACCCAAGTCAGCCTGGTACCCCATTCCCAGCAATGCAGCACAGCCAGTGCAAGAAGCTAAAGAGAGATTGGGGGCAGGGCTGGGAAAAGAGAGCTGTAGGAAAGTCCTGGCACCCCCTAGCAGTTCCATGAAAGGAGGGGAAGATGGCAGGGAAATGCCCACACTCCGTTCTAAGCTGGCCCCCTCAGCCTGGCACTGGGTCTGGGTAGGGCACGGGTGGTTCTGATGAGCTCAGCAGTGATTTTGTGCCCTCAGGGCCAGCATTCTCTGCTGGGGAGCTGCACTGCCATGGCAGCTGGGTGTGGCTACATGCAGGGCGAGGCCCCCTGGGAGTGCTGCCAGGGCCACATGCCCTGGGATGGCTGCAGGCTGGGGAGGAGCAGTTCCAGGTGCAACTTCCTACAGACAAGAGCACTAGGGAGCAGGGGGGAGGGAGAAGGGGGCTTTAAACCATCTACAACCCAAACCCCAGCAAGCACACAGAGCCCCTGTACACACACCCCCTGTACACACTCTTCCAAGCACACTTATACCACCTCACACAGTGCACCACACCGCACTACCTCCACATGTGCACCCCAGCACATGTACAGCCCTCTTCCCATACACACAAACCAGCCCTGTACACCCACACCACTGACCCCTTACAGCTCTCTCTGTCATACACGCAGGACACACCAAAGTACCTTGGTCCCACATCCCCCCACTCCCCAACACCAGGGCTGGTGGGAGTGCCCCCAACACAGATGGGCGCAGTGGGAAGCGAGCTGGGGCAAGCGTCCACTCTTACCTACAGGGGTCCTGGGCTTCTCCATTCTGGCATGTAAACACCACACAGCGGATCACAGCCTGGCATCAACCCTCTTGGGCACAGCCAGGCCTAGTGGTGCCCTGCACTGAGCCCAGGAGAGCCTCCCAGGGGAGCAAGGGGTCATTCAGCTGGCTGTGTCCCTGCCTGCCTTAGGTGGGAGCCCACACCCTTTGCTTGGTGGGGTTTGTGGCTAGTGAAGCTGCGTGGCAGACAAGGCGGGGGGAGGGGAGGAAGTGGTGCAGCCAGAGAGCCATGCTAACTGCTTCTCCAACCCGGCCGAGTCCTGGAGCAGTGGAGACAGGCCTGTCCAGGCTTGGATTGCCCTGCCCTCCTGGAGTGAATCCAGGCTCCACACCCTACACGTGAGGGACCATGGCTGCAGCCAGGCTGGCTGGCAGTTCTCCTGCAGCAGAGAACACAGCCTGGGGGGACGCTCCCACATTGCAGCACCTCCCCAGCCAACCAGTCACCTGCTCTCACCTTGAGCCATGTAGCTGATCCGGTAGCCCTGCAGGTTCTCCAAGGCAGCTGCCCAGGCCAGCCTGAGGAAAGATGGCCCAGCTTCCACCACTCGGAAATTCAACACTCCGGACAGGGCCTCTGAAAGAGAGCGGAGGCAGGGCCATCACACTCACACCCTCCCGCTCCAGGAAGCACCCAGCCCTTTGCACCTGGGGCCAGGAGGAACGCAAGTGTCTACCCTGCCCACGAGCTCCCAAAGAAGCACCCAGGGGCAATGGGGACTGGGGTGGTCTTTAACCTGTCTGGGGTAGGGTTGCCAACTGTCCAGATGCATATACCCAAACACCCTAGCCCTGCCCTGTCCCTGAGGGCCCCGACTTGCTCACGGCATCCCCCTCCCTCTGTCGCTTATTTTCCCCCACCCTCACTCACTGTCACCAGGCTGGGCCAGGGGGTTGGGAGTGTGGAAGGGGGCTCCTGGCTGAGCCTGGGGGAGTGTGTCGGGGTGCAGGAGGGGGCTTAGGGCCAGGGCAGGAGTTGGGATGCGGGAAGGGGTGAGGGCTGTGGCCAGCTGGGCAGTGTTTACTTTGGGAGGCTCCTGGTGGTGGTGCAGCAGGACTAAAGCAGGCTCCCTGCTTGCCCTAGTCCTGAGCCGCTCTGGGAAGCAGCCAGCACATCCCTGCAGCCCCTGGACGGAGCATGTGTCTCCACGCACTGCTTCTCCCTGCAGGCACTGCCCCCGCAGCTCCTAGTGGCTACAGTTCCCCGTTCCCGGCCAGTGGAAGCTGGAGAGTTGGCACTTTGGGCAGGGACAGCACATGGAACCCATAGCCCCCCTGCCTAGGAGCCACAGAGATGTGCCAGCCACTTCCAGGAGCGACACAGGGCCAAGGCAGGCAGGGAGTCTGCCTTTCCAGCCGCTGGTGGCGCAGCATGGGAAGCTCTTGGATTGGCTGCAGTAGTTTCTGGGAGACCGAGCTCCATTTCGGGAGAGTCTCAGCAAAACTGGAAAGATTGGCAACCCTAGTCTGGGGCAAGACCCAGCACATGGCAGCGCAGCCCTAAGACTGTGCCACCATGTACACCATCCATCTCACCACTGCCAACCCCAACACCACCCCAGAGCTAGCGTTACTGAGGCACACACCAAAACCCATCAGCTCGAGGGCCCCGTGCCTGGCCCGCCCGAGTGATCCCATCCCAGCAGTCATCCAGGCAGAAAATCCAAGGTGGCGGCAGTGATGGAGTGAGCACATGGCCAGTCAACAGGGAACTGTCCATTCCCATGGGGAGCCTACCAGGGTCCTGGGCACGAGGAGTCACGCTCACCCCAAACAGAGCCACAAGCAGGTCCAGCAGCCTGGATGAGCTCACGGCCAGCCTGTCCTCTAGTCTCCGCCCTGAGAAACTAGGCTCTACCTTGTAATGGCCCACGGACAAGGCAGCCACCCTCTCTAGCCCCAGGCCAAACTTGAAGCCCACCAGGAATCCCCCTTGGTCAGAGGCACTCCCTGGCTCCCCGGTGCCACGCTGGCTCCTGTATCTGGGCAGGCAGATGGAGCATGTGGGGGGAAATTCACAGCATGGGGAGTTGAGCAGGTAACTCACCGGTGCGTCCTGTGCCAGAGACCGACTCGCCGATGCTGTTGGCGTACTGGGCGATGACGGTGACCAGGTAATCCGTCCCTCCCCGCAGCTGGCGCAGCACGGTGCTCGTCTCCCCAGGGCTCAGGCTGACCTGTCCAACAGCACCCGAGGGCATTACTCTTTCAACATTGCTCCTGCTTCTCGCCAGCCCCCTCCTGCTGTCCAGATGGCACAGCCACTGAGCTGGGCCTCGTGGGGCAGGTGGGCTCCATAGGGGATTTGGCACCATTCACTTTTCTGAAGGGGCTGCTGGCGGAGCAGGGGTCAGAGTAGCTGCCAGGAAAATCTGACAGGCTCCATTCACCCACAGGGCAGGCTGCTGGCTGCAAACACACACCCCATTCCTGTATACCTCAGGCAGAGATGGCCCCCTTCCCAGCCAGAAGGGGAACTCAGGCTATGTCTACACTGCAGGGTTTTTGCGCAAGAAGTCTTTTGTGGAAGAGTTATTGCGCAAAAACTTCTTGTGCCAAAGCGCGTCCACACCTCAAAGTGCATCGCTTTTGCACAAGAGAGTGTCCACACTGCATGGACGCTCTTGCACAAGAAAGCTCTGATGCCATTCACAGAATGGCCATCAGAGCACCTGTGCTTTTTTGGATAGGCTCTTTCCGAAACCCCTGCGGAGCGTCCACACATGCCTTTTTGCGCAAGAGCTTTAGTGCAAAAAGGAGTTATGTCTTGTAGAAAGTTTACTTACATCGCACAAAGCCCTCTGTTCTGTCGATTGACTGTAGATTTTCTTGTGCAAAAATCTGCTTGAGGTGTGGACACTCTGTGGGTTTTTGCGCAAAAACGGCTATTTTTGCGCAAAAACCTTGTAGTGTAGACGTAGCCTCAGTCGCATGGGCTCTCTGCTGAGCCTGTCCGGTGGATGGTTCTCCAGACGAAGCTGGAAAGGGAAGCTCTCACCTCTTTCATCTCTGCTGTTACTTGCTGCCCCAAGCTTGTGAGCGGCACATACTGGACTTTGTAGCCTGTGACGGGGCCACCTGCTGCTGTCCAGCGGATCCTCAGTGCATCCGCCGCCTGTTCCACGAAGACCAGGTTGGATGGGCCGCTATACACCTGCGAACCTGAGGGGGAGGAAAGCAGCAGTCAGGCTCCCTGCTGGCGCCCTGCCCTCCCCAGGGTGGACATGCACAGAGCCGTGGCATGAACTCCAGCTCCCTGCTGCCAGCACAGGCAGCCACTCGGGGATGGACGGCCTCTGGCACAGTGAAGAGCGTTATCGGGCGCGAATCATGAAAACGTGCTCACTCAGACTTCCTGAGGTGGGGGCTGGGGGAAATCAACCAGAGCAGCACCCAGGGGCCAAAGTGAACCAACGCCGGGCCGCAGTCAGCACAGCACAAAGGCACAGTGTGACACTGACACAGAGCCCTGGACACCGAGCTGCACCTCCAGGAGGGGGGTCATCACCAGCAGGCCCACCGACGGGTGCGGGAGAGGAATGTCCCAGGGCCCAACCATTCAGAAGGCTCCTGGCCGCTGCCACAGGAGCCCCGGGCCCTTTAAATCGCTGCTGGAGCCCCAGGCAGCGCTCTCCAGGTTGGCTGGGCATGGGGGTGTGGCACACTCTGAGCAGCTCTGAGGCAAGTTAGCCCCACCCCTCCCCTCCCCTCCCACCTCGGCCCCACCTCTTCCAGGGGTGCGGAGCTGCCCCCCCCCCCCCCCACACACACACCTTGCCTGGGTGATCTCCAGGAACACAGGGCAGGGTGGAATTTAACCATTGCACTGCAGCACCGGAAACAGCTGCAATAGCCAGTGCCCAGGAAAGGGGAATATCTTGCCAGGCACAGCCAAGTGCTGACCGGGCCCAGGCATTGCCAGTGGGGACACTGCTGAACTCCCTTGGGCTGGAACTGTCGCGTGGTTAGAAGGGGAGGAGGAGCACTGCACAGAGCAGAGAGGTGACCCAGCACAGAGCTCCAAGCCACGTCCAGGGCTGATCTGTCCCAGGGGGAGGCTGCGTGGACTAGCTGTAACACGCCCCTTACCTGTCTGCAGGACCCCTCCGGTGCTGGCACACACCCTCCGAGACACCAGCGGCAGCAGGGTGCTCAGGATCTTGAAGTCGTTGACATAGAAGAAGTAGTCATCCGAGGGCGTGGAAGCCACACTCATGAGCTCGGCGCGGTCTGCGTTCTTGATCCCTGTAGGGGGAGGAGAGCTGGTGAGGGGACACCGGGGTCTCTCCTAGGAATAATCCCCAGTTCTGCCTTGAATTATGTCCCTCTCTACCCTCTGGCTGGCACAGTGGCACGCCCCATCCTTACTCCCCTAGCCTGCAGCTGCAGTGCCAACCATTCATGGCTAGCAGCAGCACGCTATGGGTGTGCTGGGTTGCCAGGGCCTGGAGTCTGCTCTCCACTTCCCATCCCCTTCGCTGGCCACTACAAGTCAGAGCTCCCTAGCCTCACAGCTCTGCATCGTCCACTCCCCTCCCTCATGCTCGAGGAACAGCCTCATTCAAGGGCAGCCATGTGCTCCCACTCTCAGCCAGCAGCTACACTGGCCAAGATCACTGGGCAGATGCCCAGCTTTGCCATCCTCCTACAGCCCCTGGACCAAAGGGACGCTGAGGCCCATGATGGGAGTTCTGAGCTGCCTGGTGAAGGCAGAGCCCCCCACCCCTCCACCCCCCAGCTGGCACTGGAGTCTCTTACCCACAGCAAAGACCTTTGTGCCCTGAGCCTTCAGCTTCATGGATGGCTGCTCGGTGTCATCTTGAGACTTGCCGTCTGTGATGAGGATGCAGACCTGCCAGGAAGGGACCAGGATGGGTCAGGAGGGGGCTGGCCAACTTCACGCCAGCCTTAATACTAGCTGCAGGGCCCAGCTCCTGCGGGAGGGGCCCCAAGACCAGTGCCCCCAGCTGGTTCAGCCAAAGTCCAGCGGAGGTGAGTAGCGCTGAGTGGAAGGAGCCCATGCTGGGAAGAAGGGGCACAGCAATCAGACAGCCTGTTGCCTGCCGACTGTCTCCCATCATGGAGCATGAGCTGGAAACGTAGAGCTGTTGCATAGGGGCTCAAAGGAGGGGGGACATAGCACGACTAGACTGCCACGTTCCAGCAGCACCCGGCTCTGCTCCCCCTCCAGCACAGAGGGAGCCAGGCAAGCGGCCTAGCCGGGGCCAGCAGCATACTCTGGAGTTGAGCCACAGGCCAGCGTTTTGCTCCCACATTCCCCAGCCATGGCCTAAGCAGGGTCTCTCTAGAGGTACCTGTGGGACCCCGGGCCGGATCTGAGTGGGCCCAAAGAAGTTGTCAGCGATGTACCGGAGGCCGGCGCCGGTGCGAGTGTTCCCGGTCTTGTAGCTGAGCTGCTGGATGGCTCTCCTCACCTCGGTCCCGTTGGGATGCTGGGAGAGCGTGAACTCGAGCCTGGGGACAAACGTGATTCCAGGGCATGGGGGCAAACCACAGCACAGCCAGCTCCAGCAGGCCCTGCACAGTAACTGCACAGCCCTGTGCCTCCTTAGGGGAAGCTACCCAGGCACCCACGGGGCATCTCTAGGGGAGGGCTCACTCCCCTTGGTCCCTAAAGTGCAGCTCCATAGACGATAGGCAGTGACACGCAGAGGTGGCCAGTGGCTTATCTGCAGTGGGGTTCCATATACCGTGCATTAGGGGCTCCAGGAGCAAGGGGAGTAATGAGACATTTTACTGCCCCCCTCCCCCGCCCAGCTTGGGGATTCACTGGCTACCATGGGGCACTGAGCACAGCAGCCACTGGCGGAGGCTGGGCCTCCTCTGTCAGTGTCAGGCGTCAGGGTCTGGCAGCACTCCCTCCCACAAACCGTCCTGAGCTCTCTTGGTGACTGGACCCCAAGAGCCACCCCCAGGAGCACAGAGAGGTGCCCCCAGTGGGGACCCAGCTGTAGGAGCCTCCCCCATCCTGTGTGCCTGGCAGAGGGGGACAGGACCATCCAGACTCACCTGGGGTCATCGCTGTACTGCACTGCCCCGAACCGCACACCTCTCTCACCGACCACATGGACAAAGGGCCTGACCAGGTCCTCCATGAAGGTTCGGATCATCCGGAAGTTGGCCCTCCCAATGCTGGAGGATCCATCCACCAGGAACACAATGTCGGCTGCATAAACATTGATGCACGTCCCTGCAAAGCAACCATCAGAAGCTCAGGGTTGGCTCCCTTTGCTCTAACACATGAGGACCAGAGGGAACCGGCCTAGCCCTTCCGCAGAGGCTCCCTCTGTTGAATTAGTGGCCAGAGGTGGGGAAACTTTTTTGGGTCGGGGGCCGCCCACCCACAGAAAAATCAGTCGGGGGCCGCATACAAGTGAGAAGCAAAAAACCAAACCAAAACAAAACCCTCACTGATGTGGCCCCTGACTGAGAAGCAGAAATTTTTTTTAAAAAACAACTAATAGTCTTGTAGCACCTTAGAAACTAACAAAACATATAGATGGTATCATGAGCTTTCGTGGGCACAACCCACTTCTTCAGATGAATGGAGTTATTAAAGGTCCAGTTTCTAAATAAATAGGGGATGGGGGGAGAAGGAAAAAGAAAAAAAGGGAAAAGAAATAGTTAGAGTGCCCGTGCTACATGAAGCTGCTAGAGAAGGTACATGGGCAGCCGCAAGGCCCCACAATATGCCAACCTCTTTATGGCTGACCTTGAACAACGTTTCCTTAAATCTTGCCCCCTAGCACCCTTACTCACGCTACATTGAGGATATCTTCATCATATGGACCCATGGGAAAGAGACCCTTGAAGAATTTCACAGGGATTTCAACAACTTCCACCCCACCATCAACTTCAGCCTGGACCGGTCCTCACGAGAGATCCACTTCCTTGACACTACAGAATAATTACATGACGGACACATTTCCACCACCTTATACCGGAAACCTACTGACTGCTACACTTACTTTTATGCCTCTAGCTTCCATCCAAGACACATTTCTCAAGCTATTGTTTATAGTCAAGCCCTAAGATACAACCAGATTTGCTCCAATCCCACAGACAAACACCTACAGGATCTATATAGAGCATTCTTAAAACTGTAATACCCACCTGAAGAAGTGAAAAAGCAGATTGACAGAGCTAGAAGAGTACCCCAATATCAGCTACTTGAAGACAGGCCCAGAAAAGAAAACAAAAGGACACCACTTGTCGTCACCTACAGCCCCCAACTTAAACCCCTCCAACACATTATCAACTATCTACAACCTATCCTGGAAAATGACCCCTCGCTCTCACAGGCCCTGGGGGACAGGCCAATCCTTGCCCAGAGACAACCCCTTAACCTCAAACAAATTCTTTCCAGTAATCACACAGCACACCATCATAGTCACCCAGGAATCCACCCCTGCAACCAACCCCAGTGCCAACTCTGTCCACACGTCTATACAAGCGACATCATCACAGGACCTAACCACATAAACCACCACATCAGAGGCTCATTTAACTGCACATCCACTAATATGATCTATGCCATCAAATGCTAGCAATGCCCCTCTGCCATGTATATTGGCCAAGCTGGACAGCCTCTGCAGGAAAGAATTAATGGATACAAATCAGATATCCGAAAAGGTAACATAGAGAAACCTGTTGGAGAACATTTTAACTTGCCCTGGCACTCAATGGATCTCAAAGTGACTGTACTGTTTCAGGCCAATTCCACAAGCCAGATCCACAGGGAAGCCTTAGAACTTAACTTCATTTACAAGTCTGATTCCTATAACAGAGGTATGAATAAAGACACAGGCTGGATGGCCCACTGCATTCCACATCTTACTGACATACAAAACCAAACAAAGAGTACTTACGAACAATTAGCACTTTCTCTACCAGTTTCATGTAGCATGGACGCTCTAACTGACTATTTCTTTCCCCCTTTTTTTCTTTTTTTCCTTCTCTCCCCCAGCATCCCCTATTTATTTAGAAACTAGACCTTTAATAACTCCTTTCATCTGAAGAAGTGGGTTGTGCCCATGAAAGCTCAGGATACCATCTTCTCTAAGGTGCTGCAAGACTATTAACTGTTTTTTAAGTTTTTCCAGTTACAGACTAACTCGGCTACCCCTCTGAAGCTTGAGAAGCAGAAAGACACTCTTCACATTCCCCTCACCCACCAGAGCCGGGGGGGGGGGGAAGGGGGGGCAGCCTAATAGATTTTGAGTGCTCCAGCCCTACGGTGGGGTAGCAGGGGGGCTGGAGCACCAGTATGGGCTCACCAATGCGGGGGGCGCTTAGTCTCAGGGGCCAGATCCAGGCAAGTCGAGAGGCACATCTGGCTTAGCCCTTCCAGCCTGTTACCCCAGCAGTCCACAGTCCTAACACAGAGCGCTCAAAGACAGCCAGGATCTGGGAGTCAGGGGCAAGGAAACTCAGACCTCAGGGCCACATTCTCCAGCAAGAAGACAGGTTCAGTGCCAGACGCCATGACATACAAGGAGTTCCAGGCCCTGTTCTGGGTGTGTGGGGGGGTGCAGGACTACCCCATGAATAGGCAGGAGATGAACACGGCCTGCAACCAGTGCTTGTGGGCTGGCAGCATCCCCAGGGCCCACTGACCAGGAGCTGCCTTGAGCAGAGAACATGCTGGATTTTCTCAGACTAGTGCCACATTCCTCCCTGCCAACAAGGGCCGTGCAAAGGGGCGAGGACTCCCCAGCCAGGCAGTGGCTGCCTCTCTCCCACGAAACACTCCAGCCCCTTGCACATCCCACATTCCTTCATGGATAAATCACTACCAAGAGGCAGCTGGGGCTCCAGATCCTACGTGGCTTAAACGAAACAGTTCCATCACCCAGGCCATGGATCTCTTCTCCCCTCCTGCCATGAACATCATGCTGGAACGAGGGGGGTCTGCCGCACCCCGCCTTAACGTGGCTGCCATCATATGCAGGGTTTGCAGGTTGGTTCAGTGGCTCTCAGCACCCCACTGTGCAACTCCAGCCCCCTGGCCACAAGCCTGCTTTGAACGTCTGCATAGGGCCACTCCCATCCCCTACACCCCCCAGGATAAACCTCTTGGGCTCTTCCATGGGTTCCAGCAATCCTGTGAGGGGAGGGAGAAAAAGCAACCCCCATGCTGAACAGCAGGGAAACGCTGCCTGCACCCTGGAGCAAAACAAGGCTACAGGGCGCACTCTGGCCCACCCCAGCAGTACAGAACAGCAGCAAGGGAGATACTGCTCTCTGCCACTCGCAGTCCTCCTTTCAGGGACGTGGTCTCTAAGTCTGGGGATCCCCCCAAGGCCAGGGCCTCCCGGGCAGGGCGGAGAAAGGGATTCCAACCTCCCCTTCCACAGACAGCTCACAGGCAGGGCCAGGCACTGAGCACACTGGGCCAGCCCATATCACGTTGCCCATCATCAGGCAGACTGAGGCGGGCTGGGGGCATGGGGGGAGAGGCCAACAGGGATACCAGCGGGATATGAGCCTGAGAACTGCGGAGGCCAGCAGATTTGTAACACCCCCCCCTCCCCCAACTCCACACAGCAACCAGCCATGCTCCAGGAAGACGTCCCAGCCACAGAGCCAGCAGCACAGAGGCAGCCTTGAGGCAGCAGGAGAGCAGCGTACCCCTACCCTGGATCACGGCCCTGCACCGCCAGTGCTCTGTCAGGCCCACGAGGGGACTTGGGGAACCATGAGCCACTCGACAAAGTTTGTGTCCATCCCCTCCCCTGCAGACACCCCACCTTCTAGCCCACACAATTCAGCATGGCCACGGCTCAGAACTGCCCAGGCAGCCTGCCAGCCAGTCCGTGCTGGGAGGAGACACAAGGTATCACGTGGCCGGGCACAGGCTGGTTTGAGGTGAGGAGGTGGGAACAGCCTGAATTCACTCACCCAGCTGACTGTGTGGGACAAACGCCCTCTGGGGCCAGGCAGTGTTTCCTGCAAAGCCTCCAGTGGCCCCAGCCCCTGCCTCATGTACACCCCTTGGAGAGCTCCGACCGCACCAACCTTGGTTTCTCTTTTGTGCCAGGGCTGGTGCTGGAGCTACCAGCACAGCGAGAAGCAGGATCCACCGTCGCATCATGGGAGCCTGCAAGACACAACAAGAGGGAGGAGCTGATGCTAGGCAGGGACAGGAAAGGGGGGCTCATGTCTCAGCAAAGCAATGGGATGGGGGTAGCAGGGGCAGGGACACGGCTGAGTTTCCTGGAAAAAGCCCCCCAGACCTTCCCAGGCACCTTACCCCACCACAGGGGTTGTGGCATTAGGTCAGTGGCCAGTCTTGATCCCATGCAAGAAGCCCCCTAGTGGACATTTATGGAACACCTCCCCCCAGCAAAGCGCCTGCCTAACCCCAGCTGCTTGGCTCTGGGCCTGAAGCAGGCATTTTTATTAGGCATAAGTTTAACCAGTTAACCAATTAAGGTGGGGCTAGCTGGGGTGGGGGGTGCTCCACCTAGGCTGGAGTCATCCCCCCGCCCACCGCTGGGCTGGAACTGCCCCCCCACCAGTGGCAGGCAGGGAGCTGCTCCAGCCCCACCAGTTAACCTTAACCAGTAAGCCTCACCCATTAAGGGTGAGACTTTCCGGTTAACTGGTTAAACCTACACATCCCTAGTTTTTATGTTGTCTGAACCATTGATGCTCTGATTGTCTCTAGAAAGGTCTAACCCGGGTCTGAATTGTGCTAAGCTCCAGGCCTCAGCAACCCCTCACAGCAGCAAGTTCTCCAGGTTCACTGGGTTGAAAAGTGTGTCCTTTGGTCAGTTCTAAACAACCTGCATTCAGTTGTCAGCAGCCAGCCCCATGTTCTTGTGCCAGCAGGCAGGGTACATAGGCAAGCCCCACTTGCCTTCTCTTAACACATCTAGAACAGTGTTTTTCAACCCATCGGTCATGGCCCCCTGGGGACAAGACTGGAGCTGGCATCAGCTGAAGATAGGCAGATGGGTCACCAGCTTCCACAGGGCTGGAGCTGGCAGGGGCAGGGAAGTCTGTTACATGGCACTGACAATTTCATTACAGCCTGAAGCTCCCCCATACCCGGCACATCCAGAGCAGTGTTCCCTGTGCGCTTGGGTGGCCACTCGGGAGAAATTCAAATGCCGCCCAGCTGATTAGCAGAGCACCCTCAGCTAGGTTTTGTGTTTCTATTGATGGTGCACAGTCGCACATGCCAATTTAATTTATTCCACACATGGATGGAAAAATCCACAAATGGATGGAAAAGATTAGAGAGAATGTTGATCCAGACCCTTCATGGTCAAGATTTCTCTGGCAGCCTCTGCTACGCACACCTGTGAGTTAGCTTAGCATTGCTGTCTTTGAGACTTACTTTTGTAGCCAATGTAAGAGATGGAAGGGGACCACCAACAGTTTTTACTTCAGGGTACATAGGCAAGCCCCACATGCCTTCTCTTAACACATCTAGAGCAGTGTTTTTCAACCCATCGGTCATGGCCCCCTGGGGTCAGGGCTGGAGCTGGCATCAGCTGAAGATAGGCAGGTGGGTCACCAGCTTCCACAGGGCTGGAGCTGGCAGGGGCAGTTTTTACTTCAGGTATGGGGTCACCAATGTCAATAGGTTGAGAACACCCAGAGAGAGAATCCCTGCTCCCGAAATTACAATTCACTACATCGGAACTACCTTTCATCTCTCAAAGGGCCACCTCTCCCCTCTGCTGGATTCTTTCTGGGGACCAGAACTGAAAACACATTCCATCTGACACGCCAGTGCTCATTTACCCTGAGGCGTCCTAGTCCTTGCAGTATTATTATGCTTCATTGTCTCCTAGCCCCCTCCCTCTGCACCTGGCCACTTGATTTGCTTCTGCTGACAGCCAGACCTCTCAGAGCTGTGCACAGCGACATGCATGACTTTTTCCTGAGCTGCTACAGTTCATTTAAAACCCAGCAACAGGCATGATTCATTCAAATAATTCCCTCCAATGCGCATTAATTCATTCAAGCTGAAGGGCAACATATTTAACAGCTAAAAGAAGACACTGTTAATCTGTGGAACTTGCTGTTGCAGGATATTACAGAATAAAGTAGCGTAGGAAGATTCCACTAAGATTCATCTGAAGAAGAGCATGTGCAGTGACACCAGCTGGGACAAAGACTACCCCAAGACTGTTGATCCTGATGCTACAGGAAACAGAGTGATCATCAGCTGGAGTACATGAGTGAATAAATCTCTATCCCAGGATAATGCTGTGCACTTATGTAGGGGCCTACGTGGGGGAGGAACAATTTCTTCTCTATCAAAAGCACCATCCCACATTGGCCTCTAGAGAAGAGCAAGCCATGGTGTAGATGGACCCTCCATCCTTCCCTCCTGCAGTCAGACAGGACAGGCTGTTGGGCCAGGCTGGTACATTTCCCATGCCTCTAGAGTAGGGGTGGGGAACCTCAGGACCAGGGGTTGGATGTGGCCCCCGAGGCTCAGGCTCCTCCCCAACATTGAGGAGCCCGCTCCAGCACCCTAGACCCCCGTTGTCCCACCATGGGGCTGGAGCACACAAGATCTGCTAGCCTGGGCCCCCCAGGCTCTGGTGTGAGAGGGAACGTGGGAAGTGTCTTTTCCCCTTCTCAGTCACGAGCCATGCATCAGTGAGGGGATTTTTTGTTTGTTTGTTTCTCACTTGCGTGTGGCCCCTGACTGATTTTTCTGTGGGTCAGTGGCCCTCTACCCAAAACAGGTTCCCCACCCCTGCTCTAGAGCAGTGGTTCCCAACCTTTTCCAGATGGGGACCCATTTTGACAATTCAGGAAGACTTGGTGACCCGGGCAAATCAAAAAGTGTATGACACCTGGTGACCCTTTTGAAATGTAATGGCGACCCGTATTTGGGTCCCAACCCATTGGTTGGGAAACCTGCTCTAGAGTCACATGGGAAGGAGCTGGAGTGGCACAGAACTGGGTTGTTTTTATGGTTCTCCCACTTGTGGCTCGGTTTGAGCTCTCCCACGTCACAGACCAAGCGACTCAACGACAGAGCAGCGGGGCTGGCAGGGCACAGAGATTGGGAGAGATCGCAGAGGGATGAGAGAGGGCAAGACCTGGCACCAAGGGCTCCCTGGAACTTTGCTGGCAGTTTGGAAGAGCTCCCCTCTCCTCTAGTGCTTCACCACCCCAGGAGGAGAACAGCAAGGGGTTGCAGTAGCCATCATTAAAGCTAACCCCCACCCCAGCAGGTACCAATCACCCCTTCCATGCCTACTGCGGGTTTCAGGAACCAGCTCATGCCCATAAAGCCACTGAGGCTTACTCTGCACACAGCATTGCACTGGCTTGACTAGCATAGGACGTTGCACCGATTTAGATAAACTGGTGCAGCCCTGTGTTCCCTGCAAGCTGTGTGCTTGGGTGGCCACCCTGGAGTGATTTAAATGCTGCCCAGCTGATTAGCACAGTGCCCACAGTGTGCAGCATGTATATCTACTGGTGGTGCACATCTGCACATGCCTCATACACATAACCAAACTGATTCCACACATGGATGGAAAAATTGGAGGGTACATTGATGCAGCCCCACATGGGCACACGCTCACTGGATTAGCCTGCCCCATTATTAACTGATGTGAGCCCGATTTAAACTTGGACAGATTGAAAGCCGCATCCAAAGCTGCCGCAGTTCAACTAAATCCCCCGACAGTTGTTGGGTCGGGTGGGAGCTCAGCCCAGGGACAAGCCTGGGAAGGCAACAGGAGCCAAGCCCAGCCCATCTGGGGAGGAAACTCTCCTGCACTTTGCTTCTCTCATTCACCTTGAGTTCAGAGCTGGTGAACGGCCCGACTGACAGGCAGCCTGGCTGAGACTCGGGCCTCAGGCGGCGGGCGCTGCAGCGTGATTATCTCCATTGCAGAGGGGAAGGACACCCAGCGGGGAAGGGAACCCAGGTCCTCCATGGCCTGATGTCCTGTGCCTGCGCTGCCTCCCCACTGAGCAGCCAGCAGCACTGCAGGCTTCAGCCAGCATGCCCCTGAGCTGGTGAGCCTCAGCCTCTCACGCAAGGATCTGCGTGCGGGGAGTTTGTTCTCAGCACTGCAGCCCTGGGCAGTTCTGCACGGTGCTGTAAGAGGGAGATGGCTCAGCAGGGCCCAGTCAGATGTACCTGGGCTGCGTTGTTGCATGTTGCAGGGGTTTGATGAGCAGCCTGGAGCGCTGTGCACATGGCACCATGTGGAACAGGGAGACGTGTTGGCAGAGCCAGCCAAAGAGGAGGGGAAACTCCTCTCAGCCAGATCTGCCAGCGGCTCCCTTCCAACATGGGCTGAACATGTGCCTGGGATCCAGGCCCACCAAAACTCTGCAGCTGGCACAGGCTCCCATCCATTAACAATGGGGGGTGCTGCTCCTCTCACCCCACAGCTGGTGAACCCCAGACCCTATCCCAAGGCCCACGGCTGGGGCGGAAGAGCTGTCAGTGTGGCAGACCAGGCGTGATGGGAACATCTCCACGTAGCTGCACTTACAGATGCTCCAGAGGAATCGAGGGCTCTCAAGCAAAGCGCGTGGGGCTCTTGCTTCTCCCTCTAAGGTGCCACTGGAGCAGTGCAGCCCTGGCCAGCTAAGGAGGCTCACTGCACCCTCAGCAGCGCAGAGTCCAGCTTTCCGATGGGACAGAGGCCCTGCCAGGGCCGAGGGCCCCTACATGCCAGCCATCCCCTTCCACCTCTCAGGTCAATTGCACCCTTCTGCTCCCAGGCAGCTTGCCTTCCCCTTGGCTTTGCCACCATGGAGTGAGTCGATCCAAGCAAGGTCAACACACCAACAGAGCAGAGCAAACTAGAGACACTTGCAAGAGCGTCTGGGGGACCTACAAACCCTGCCCTGCCCAGCCCAGCCAGGAGATCAGATGCCTCCTCCAAACTGAGCTGAGACAATTCCTACTGCTCCGAGCCAGGAGCGAGTCCAGGCTCACTTACAGATTTGGGATCTGTCTCCCCGGGACTCCCACTGACGCCTTCTGGAGCTGGGGGACAACGAATACAGGAGAAGAGGGCAGGGAAAGTGAAGGGCAAAGGACAGGCAGCAGGAGTAGAGGCACAGTTTCCCTTTTGGAGCCTGTTATCAGCAAAGTCAGTGCCCCCAGCTCCAGCCCCAATGAGGGGGGCACCTCCCCACATGGCACAATGCTGTGCCTCTGGGAAGAAGAGAAGCCAAGTTTCAGTAGGGCCTGGATGCTCCAGCACCGGGCAGCAGGACAGGCTCCCCTGGCAGAGCAGATGTTGCTGCACACGCGCACCAAGGCAGCCAGCTAACAGCCTCCCTCCAGCCTGCCAACCTCAGGCCCTCCTGCTTCCTAGTAGCAATTTCCAGCTTTCCCCAGCCAGGCTGTGCCTGGCCAAAAGTGCAAGTGTGCAGCCGTGAGCACGCAACAGCCAGCAAGCGCTATTCTGTCCCCCAGCAATGCACTATGAGAACGTGCATGTTTAAGAGCACAAGCAGCATGAGCGTGGATACTTGGCTGGGATCCCTTTGAATCCTACTTCCTCCCCTTTTGTTAACAGTTCCCAGCAGACACCCTCTCGCCTCTCCCCTGGCACATGCTGAGGCCCGGAAGAAAGTCAAGGCAAACAGAGAGATGCTCCAAAGAGCTTTGTATCCGATGCACAAGGAGTGCCCTGCTGCAGGTGGCATAGCCGTGAGGTGAAGGATGTGCACAGAATCCACGTCCTCTGCCACCCAACCCTTCCCTCCTCCAGCTGCACTTCTTCCCTTTCTCCCCTGCAGCAGGTGCCAGGGCTAACTGACTGGTTTACTCTCCCTCCTCATGCCTGTACTCTGCTCTGTCCTGCCATCGCCATTCCTGCCCACTTAAATAGGTTCTAAAGCTTGTGCCAGGGGATGCTGTCCCACCCTCTTGTACTCTCACCTCCTAAAACTTATAAGAACATAAGAAAGGCCACACTGTGGTCAGACCAAAGGTCCATCTAGCCCAGTATCCTGTCTGCCAACAGTGGCCAGTGCCAGATGCCCCAGAGGGACTGACAGAACAAGTAATCCTCATGTGATCCCTCTCCTGTCACCCATATCCAGACAAACAGAAGCTAAGGACACCGTTCCTACCCATCCTGGCTAATAGCATTGATAGACCTAACCTCCATGAATCTGTCTAGCTCTTTCTTGAACTCTGTTAAAGTACTAGACATCACCACATCCTCTGGCAAGGAGTTCCAAAGGTTGACTGTGCACAGAGTGAAGAAAAACTTCCTTTTGTTTGTTTTAAACCTGCTGCCTATTCATTTCATTTGGTGACCTCTAGTTCTTATCTTATGGGAACAAGTAAATAACATTTCCTTATTCACTTTTTCCACATCAGTCATAATTTTATAGACCTCTATCATATCCCCCCTTAGTCTCCTCTTTTCTAAGATGAAAAGTCACAGTCTTTTTAATCTCTCTTCATATGGGAACCATTCCAAACCCCCAATCATTTTTCTTGCCCTTTTCTGAACTTGTTCCAATGTCAATATATCTTTTTGAGATGAGGCGACCACATCTGTATGCAGTATTCAAGATGTGGGTGTACCATGGTTTTATATCGAGGCAATAAAATATTCTCTGTCTTATTCTCTATCCCTTTTAAAATGATTCCTAATATTCTGTTTGCTTTTTTGACTACCGCTGCACATCGAGTGGATTGGATGTTTTCAGAGAACTATCCACAATGACTCCAAGATCTCTCACTTGAGTAGTTATAGCTAAATTAGTCCCCATCATATTGTATGTATAGTTGGGATTTTTTCCAATGTGCATTACTTTACATTTATCAACATTAAATTTCATTTGCCATTTTGTTGCCCATTCACTTAGCTTTGTGAGACCTTTTTGAAGCTCTTCAGTCTGCTCTGGTCTTATACCCGCCTGCATCCTGAAAGGTGACCCTGCCCCCAAAGGGGGAGTGTGTGTGGGGGATGAGGTCTCTGCCAGGAGGATGCTAAATGTCTCCCTGGCAATGGCAGGGCAGAATGCCATTAGTAGATGCCTGAGTGCTTGGGTGGCTGCCCAGGAGAGATTCAAATGCTGTTCAGCTGATTAGCAGAGCACCCAGAGTTGCCCACAGCCAGCAGCCTGTGTTTCTATTGGTGGTGCACATCTGCACAAGGTATCAGTGCATGAAACAACATTTATTCTGCACTCTGATGGAAAAAAATGAGAGGGAACATTGGCCTGCTCCTGTAAGACTTGGGTACAAAGTGCAGGGTGCCAAGCTGCGAGCATTCATGCATATGCCACCTTCAGCAGGACCCCAACAGAGACAGTTCCACAGGGACTTCAGAGCCAGGGTGCCACTGCACAGGGTGCAGGCAGGACTAGTCCCAGGGGTAAACATAAAGGAGGAGCCTGCAGTCCTAAGCAGGCTGCCTGTCTGCTGCTTCCATGAGTGCAGGGTCTCAGCTCGGCTCGACTAGGAATCACACATTGCCCAGAACAGACCCAGGGCTAAAGAGGAGGGCGGCTGCCCCGATGAGTGCAGGGAGGGGGAAATACCCAGTTCCTGGGCCAGGGCCAGACAGTGACCCCATCTGTCCCCAAAGCCCGCCAGCTCCAGCGTGAGGAATCAGCTCAGCTGCTGCGCGGATTGCCCTTGCCTGGCTCCCCATCCCCAGCAGTGGCCCCGCTCCAGAGAAGCGGTTCCCCGCCATGCCCTGGGACACGCTTTGCACAAGGAGCGTCCACCGGCTGGGAACGCAGCACCAGGGCGCCCTGGCTAAGCCTCCCCCAGGAACGGATCTGCCCGGGCGGCCTTGCCGGGGGGCGCTCCAGGGCCACCGCTGAGGCGGGCGCGCGAAGCGGGGGCAGACCGCGGGGGGAGGGGGCTGGGCAGCAGCTGCCGGGGCAGCGCGTGGGCGGGGAGTGGGCGCCAGGGGGCGGCGGATGAGGCTGACAAGGGGTTTCCCCCGGGAAGCTCCCAGCGCCGGGCAGAGGGACCCGCGCGCCAGGAGCGCTCCCTGCGCTCGGGGGCTCCCCCCGCCCCGGAGAGGGACCCGGGCGCACGAGAGCCCAGCCGGGCTGCACAGAGAGGCCCTGGTTCCCGGCGCCCCCCGCCCCCAGTCGCCCTGCAGCTGCTGCCCCGGGGCGCGCGGGACCCGGCCGGGCTACCTGCTGCACGCCAGCAGGCTCCGCAAGTGCCGGTCTCACGTCGCCGGGAGTCGGGCTGGGACCCGGCGGGCTCGGCTCCGGCCCCTCAGCGAGCTCGTCGCGCTCCTTCCCCGCCGCGCATGGGGAGACAGTCCCAGGAGAGGGAGGCTGGAAGCTGCTGCCGGGGGGGGGGGGGGCGCGATCCCCTCGTCTCTCCTCCGTGCCCCGCCGCCGCCAAGCCCGGCCCCAGCTTTTGGGCAAAGCGCTGCAGGCTGCACCTCCGGCCCGGCCCCTGCTCCCGCGGCAGCCAATGGCCTCCCAGGTGCAAGGGGCTGCTCCCCCTCTCGCGTGTCAGGGCGCTGGGCGTGCAGCTGAGCCGGCCACACCCGGGCCCGGAGCCTCCTCCCGCCCCAGCCCGGGCAGCGGGCCCTCCCCTGCCGGCCCAGGGGAAACGGGGCATCCCCGGTCTCTGCCTTGGCACGACAGAGGTGCCCGGGGCCTTCCATCTAGCGGGGGGGCTGAGCAGTGGTGGGGAATGGGGGCAGGTGGTAGCCACAGGAGGCTGCGTCCTGGCCCACGTTGGTGGAGACGAAGGTCGCTGCCATGGGGCGAACCACGCGGGCCATGGGGAGCAAGGATGGGGCTCGGCTCAGATCCTCCTTTGCCAAACCACCAAGGCCAACCCAGCGCTGAACTGCTGGTGGGTCGGGAGCTGCGAAGACTGAACCTCCTGAGCCCCATACACTCAGTGCCCCCCACGCAAACCCCCTCCAAAAAGGCTGGTTGGCAAAATGAACATTATCCAGAAAACTCCCCCTGGCTGGACATGGTTCTGCTGTCTCCATGGAACACCCCTCCAACTTCTTGTAGAGGATTCCTCCAGGTTCTGGGAACACTTGGGGCCTGGGGTTTTCCCAGTAGAGCATCTCTCCCCAGAAAGGCTCTTGCCAGTTGTAAAATGTTCACTAGACATTCTGAAAAAAAGGACAGGGGAGCAAGGTATTTCTGTGTCCAGAGGAGCCAGTCCATTTGGCCACACCAACAGAATTGACACTGGCCACCTTTGAAACAAGAGGTCAAGAAACCAAAGGCCACTGACTCTAGCAGCTCCATGCCCTGCCAGGAAGAAGCCAATAGCAGATGTTCCTGAGGAATGTGCAACCTGCCCATTTATACAGCTGGCTATTTGCATGATGCTGTAGATGGGGTGGGAGAGGGGTGCTTTCCGACCCTGCTCTCAGCAGATTATGTCATTGAGCATGAAGATTGATTTTCATTGCAATTCTTGTGTATGGTCATATAACATTATCCAGCTGTGTTTTCAATCCAGGTGCAGGGAAGCCACTCTGAGACACAATCAGCACCTTTTCTAAGACAGATCCCAACAAGTGAGACTGGATCCATTCTGTTCCTGGTGTAAATCTCTGACTCTCACCAGCTAACCCAGTCTGGGGCCCATGGGGTAATGCTAAAATAACATGTAATCACTCTTACCCCACTAGAACAATCCTGTCTCCCTCCCTCCCATCCCCAGTCAGACTAACGGCACATCCAGATCAGTGTCCACTTCACTAGCACCTTAGAGACTAAGAAAAGAATACATATCGTAACAAACATTTGTGGGCACAACCCACGTCTTCATATGAGTGGAGCAAGAGGCTCAGAGAGGCACAACCTCCCCAAAATTTAAAGCAAAAAAAGAGGGGAGAGGTGGAAGAGAAAAAATGGTCAATTAGAGTATCCGTGCTAAATGAGGCTAATAGAGTGGGCTGTACATTCACGATACTTAGCTTTTGATGTCATTTGGGTGTTGAATATAATGGCCCATCCAGTTCATGTCTTTGTTCAGTCCCTGGGGTAAAGGCATCAAATTTGCATATGAAGGCCAGTTCCGCAGGCTCTCTCTCTAGTTGGTTCCTGAAGTTACTTTGCAAAAGAATGGCTACTTTTAAATCCATTAATGAGTGTGCAAGCAGGTTAAAATGTTGCCCAACAGGTTTCTGTGTGTTACCATTTCGACTATTTGGTTTGTGTCCATTAATCCTTTGTCGTGGAGACTGTCTGGTTTGGCCAATATACGTGGCAGAGGGGCATTGCGGGCACTTGATGCATACATCACATTAGAGGATGTGCAGCTATATGAGCCTCTGAAATGGTGGCATAAGTGGCACTTCCACGGTGCTCCCATCCCTGCAGTATTTAAGCACTTCAGATACTTGCAACTACGAGCATCAAGCGTTCTGTATCCCTGGCATGGGAGAGCAAATGGGCTAGCCCACCTAGGCCACTTTCCTGGCTCCAGCAACGCTAGTGCTTCAGAGGAAGGTGCAAGAGTCCATACGATGCCACCAGATGTACTCTCCTTTCGAGGCAGGAGAGTGTGGCCTGCTAATGCTCTGAGCCAGGCAGGGGACTCAGAGGTATCTGGGGAACATGCATTAGCTGCTTTTAAATCCAATTCCCTTTGCACCCTGGGTGATTTTGCATTGGCCTGTCCCTTACAATTCCATGTGACCAGTCCTACAAGGAACAAGGCACCTTTCAAAACGATTGCTGTAGGGCAGGATTCAACCTGAGACACCCCACCTCCGTCCCCGTGATACAGCAATGGCAGCTCCCTCCACCCTTGCCTCTCTAGGACAGCAGATTTGCTCCATGCACATGGTGCCCTTTGATGCCAGCACTCCCAGCCTCTGCCTGGTGAGCTAATGGGCAGCTCAGCTGGGAGAGGGGGGATTGGAACCCACACAGGCAGGGTTGAGACAGGCTAACTGGCTGAGGGTGGCACGGTTCACACAGACACTGGTGTGACTCCTCACTGCAGCAATAGGTGACCAGTTCTCCTCCTGCTCCCCTCCCAGGCAGAGGATTCCTAGTCATCTGCCTCTGGGCCCCCAGTCAGCACATCGGCTCCCTACCCACCAGCCACCACCTAACATGGACAATTAGCAGACCCCCTCAGATCCTACCAACTGGACTTCAGCACACAGTTCCTCCAAGCCCAGCCTGCTGACATTTATTATGTGGAAGCACCTAGAGGCTCCCACCAAGACTGGAAGCCCATTATGCTATAAGGAACCATAACGAGAGGCCATTCCCTGCCCCCAGGGCTCCCCTAGGGACTCTGTGTCCAGTTCAGGAGAAGGCTAGAAAGGCCCCACTTGGTCTCAAAGCAATTCCCAGGGTCCCTTTTAAAGCATCTCTGTCTTGGGAGTTTCCATGAAGGCAACTCAAGGGCCCAGGACCTCCCAAAAGCTCAGGCTATTTCCATCACTCCGGCAGCTCTCCAGGTTAATTCTCCACTGAACTGCCATTGGATCATTTGACGAACCCCCGGCTGCTCCCATTCTGCGGGCCCCACTGTGTAGAGAGTGTGACTAAGAGGCAGGCACACTCCAGAGGGCAATCCTGGCAAGGCCGAACCAGACCACACGGGGGAATGGAGGGGTCAGTCCCATCCTCTTGCTCTGGTCCTAGCCATGACTTTGCAGGAGCTAGAGACATCAGCCATGCTGGGCTGAGTGGCACTGACCCACGTGGCTTTGCTGTTCCAGGAGGCTCGGCTGCAGTCCCGCTCACATGCTCAGACCTGTTCCACCAGCAGAAAGCAAGTCTCCAGGGGAATGTCTTCAACAAACAAACAGCCGGCCAAATGGCTCCAGCATTTCACTAGAGTAATCTGGGATGGCCACCGGAAAGAAAACAAACAGGAGGTGCTGGGGCTCCCAGGCTGCTCAGTTCCCAGCAAAGAAGTGAGCCCAGAAGCCTGGGGCCTCTCTTCCCCAGCATTCCTCAACACCAGAACTAAGGGCCACACGTGGAGACCTGATCAAAGGAACAACTTCTTAGGTAACTTACAGTTAACCCCTGGAACTCACTGCTGCAAGATACTACAGGACTCCACACAGTACATTTCAAAACAGGATTAAGCACTACCACAGACAGGTTACCCTTGGTCCTTGCATGGCAGGCTAGAGCAAGCTAGACTAGATGGGTCCCATGTGGCAACGCCTCTGGAGAATGGTGCTGGGGTTACTCTGCACCAGCTCTAGACACGCATGGCCTGGAATCTTAGGTTTGGGAAAGGCCAGGTTTAGTGGGAAACCAATTAGCCCATGATGAGGGGCACTGTGGAGCTGTCATGGGGAACATCACTGGCCTTGGGGCCCCAGAAGGCGTGCACAGTTTTCCTGGCTGTTGGGCTTGTGTTAGTCTCATAGGGAGCCAAACTGAGAGGAGATGGGCTAGAGAATTCCCTCCTGGGCTGGATTAGTGAGCTAGCCAGCACATATTCTGCCTCCTACAGTGCCAGCACTGGCTGCTCCAGTAAGAGGTGCAAGAGCCCTGCAATAGGCAGCTCTGGGATACCCTGCCCACAGAGATATCACCTCCAGCACCAGGTGGTGGCTGTGCCATGCCTGGGGGCAGCAGGGCTCACCTCTCTTCTCTAGCGGGACTGAGAACATTCTCATCACCTGATAAATGTCAGCTCCTTTGGGGGATCATCCTCCCTCCCCCTGCCAAAGGGCATCCCTCTAGTCAATCCTCCTCCCCTGGCAGGGGACTTCAGGGCACCCCCAGAGGCTGTGCCATGTTTCCAGTCCTGTACCTCCCGCTTCCCACGTCTCCTCCATCATGGGCCCCACCCCAGCATGGCAAGTGGCTTCTCCCCACACTACAGCAGCTCAAGGCAGCCTGCACCTCAGAAACAGCTGCTCTGGTGCCAGGCCTTTCCAGCAGGCAGCGAGCCCCCTCCCTCCTCCTCCAGGTATCTGCTTTACCTGTGTCCTCGCTGCCTTGCTTGGAGGCCCAGATCCTGCAGGCTCAGGAGCTCCCCCTTCCACTCCTACAACAGCAACAAGCAGCTGGTCCAGGTGCATCTTCCAGCAGGGAGTGGGGGCCCCCTGTCCTGAGCAGCACCCAGCAATCCCACATCCAGTGCCCCTCCAACACTGGATCCATGGGTTGGCGCCACCCACTTGGGGCCTTGTGCCCACATAGATCTCTGGCAGAAATGCTCCAGGGTGCAGCCTGCCCTGGGCTCCTGCAGCAATTTTCCAGACACACAGTTTGAAAGGCAGAGGAGGGGCTGCCATCTCCCAGCTCCCTCTTAAAGGCACAGCAACAAGAGCATCCCCCTCCCCCCTCATTAGCACTTCTTTGCATAGGGCTGTGTTCAGTCCCCTCCCCTAAACCCTCAGTAGCTCCGGGGCTGGTGGCCTTTCACTGCTCTTGGTGGGCCTGGCGCTGGGTGAGTGGAGGTGGCTAACTGCACAGACACTGCAAAGCAGGGCAACCCCTAGGCCCCCCCCTCCCATCTGTCATTCAAATGGGAGCAGCCTCCCACTCAGCAGCCTGTCTAATGAAGGCAGGGCAGCCTGTCCCAATTAGAAGAGGGGCTTCATTAAACAAGGCACAGAGGCAGCTGGCTAGAGCGCTGTCACTGGCCCAAGGCCCGGAGCAGGAGGGGCCGAGCAGAGGGGCTGGATGTGACAGCTGAATCCACTCCAAGTTTGACACCCCTATCCCAGGCAGCCACAGCAGAGGGTTCCGCGCCTGGTGTCTCCGCAGCATGGTGCTTACCTGTGTCCTCATGGCCCCTCTGGGACACACAGACCCTGCAGCAGCTCTGCTGGGAAATGTGCGGGGTACTGTGGCTGGGGGGAGGGGGCTGTGCCAAGAGATGGGCCTCCGGCTCTTCTCAGAGTGGGCAGGACCCAGCTCCCAGTGGAAGGGAGCCCCTGGCCAAGGGCCTGCTGCTGTGAAAACGCTGCTCCTGGCTGCTGTGAGCCACCCTGGGCTCTGCCAGGAGCCATGGGCTCCAAGGGACCAGCTGTCACAGCAAGGCATGGCCAGGGGCCCATGCACAGCAGGCACTCAGAGGGGGAAGAGGCCTCACAGCACCTGATGGCAGCACCACAGGATGCAGCATAGACCCCGTGGCAGGGAGAAGGGGCATGGGCCTGGCCAGGTGCTGCAGCACGACTGACTCAGACCCATGAAGAATGGGCAGAGGGCCCCAGCCCAGAATGCATCTGCCAGAGCAGCCCCAGCAGCCCCTCTGCGCCAGGGGCACCCAGATTCAGCAGCATGGGAGCAGCCCAGCAGCTCCTCTAGGCCAGTGTCCTGCAGTGCTAGGACAGACTGGGGAGCAGCCTATGCTAGCAGCCCATCAGCAGGGGCACAGCAATGGTTCTGAGCTGAGGATGCCAGGCAAGCCCCAGAGAGCTGAGTGCCCCCTCCTCATCCTGCCCCATCTAGGCCACAGGAGACGGGGGGCTCTAGAGCAGGCAGCCAGTGCTGCTTTCCTAGTCACCAGATCAGATCCATCATCCCCCCACTTCCCATAGCGGTGCCAGGAGAGGAATCCTGCATGTGGCCTCCAGGCCTAACATGCTCCTCCAAATCCCAAAGTCATCATCAGCCTGCCCCTTCTCTCCCCACGTCCCCATCCTCCCCTCCTGCCAGGCGTGTCAGTCGAGGCGCGGTTGCTCTGGGGCCGGGATACCTCGCCGGGACAGGAACTCAAGGAATCTGCCTGCAGGCAGCTTGCGCTCCTCCCTGCTCTGCTCAGCAGTGGGCCGTAGGAGCCAGAGCCACCCACACGGAGCAGGGTGACTACTGGGCAGGTGGCGCTGGGACTGGACCCTCCCTTTGTCCAGCCCATGGAGCTTCCTTGGGTTAGGCAGTCGGGGCTGGAACGCACCTGCTTATGGGAGCCCTGTCCCTCCTCAGTCCTGCCTAAAGATCCCCCACACAGCCCTGAACAACTCCCCCTCCCCACTAGTCTAGCCCTGGGGCCCGCCAGCCACTTCTAACCCCCCAGCTATTCTAGCACTGTGTGTGTGGCCGAAGGAGCACTGGCAGAGCTGTGAGGGGTTCCAGGGCTAGAATAGTGTGTGGGGAGCTGTGGGGATGGGGGTGGAGTACCCCTCCATCGACCCCCACAGCCCCTCCCACTCACTGTTCCAGCAGAGTCACTGAGCAGAGCTGGCTGGGCAGTGGCTGGAAGCCCTACGCTGCGAAGGACTGTGGCTGTTTGTCCTGTACTGGCTGTAGAAGGAATTCGACCGAGCTACCTCACTGGCCCAGGGTACTGCCTGCAGCACAGACAGGTGTGGGGCTGACGAGGGGCTCAGCATGGCCTGTCCCTTGCTAATATCAAGTGGAAGGAAAAGCCCCCGGTGCTCCCTGATGAGACCTCACCTCAAGGGAATATCTTCCCCTCGGCTCCAGTGCTGGGAAAGGCCCCGGGGCAGGCAGGACAGCTGCCCCGCAGAGAGCAGCCATGCCGAGCTCCCAAAGGCACACAGCCAGCTCACTCACTGACCCATCTATTATCTGGGCCCCCCCCCCATTACAGAGCAGCTCCGGTCTGGCTCAGCTGCAGGCCACAGCGCCCATGAAGAGCCAGGAGTGGCTGCAGAACCCTCACCCAGGGAGCTGGGGGAGAGCTGAGGTGTTCCATGGGGCTGGCTGAGATCGGGGGGAGGTGGCCCATGATTCTCATGCTCAGTGTAGCGAGAAAAGGGCCCTTCTCCGTCTGGCTGCATCTGCCTGTTCACTTCACCAACCCCGGCCTGGCCCTGCAGCTTCCCTTCACCACCTCCCCTTCTGGTCTCCGGCGTTCCCCTGCACAGCTCTTCTGGTCATGCTCCTGCCCAGGGCAACAGAGCACATCCAGGACTGTGCCCTCTGGGCTACCATCGATGGGCATGAGGTGAAGGCTGGAGGTAGGGGGGATACTGGGCTGGCCACACACACTGAGGGGCTGGATTGGTTTCCATGCTGTGCCTGTAGGCCCTGCGCCTTGGGGAAGGGAGGTTTCAGACAGCCCCTTCCAGGCCAGGGTTAAGGCTTCCTGGCTGGAGGTGGGCTCAGCTGAGCCATGTCACATCCTTCACTCAAGGCTGTGGACAGAGCTAGTCTTAGGGGCGGGCAAGCTGGGCAGTCACCTAGGGCTGCCATTTTCAAGGGGCTGCGACTGCATTTCAGCCTGACCTCCTGAATCCTTCCCCCAGGTTTACCTGGTTACTCCCCCACCCTTTTTCTTTTGCTAGACAAATTTTCCCCGGCGGTTTTTTTGGGGGGGTCTGGTAACCCTATGGGCGAGCCGGGCGGTTGCCCGGGGCTGCCAATTGGTTAGGACCGGCCCCGGCTGTGGGCTTGCTCTGGGCTAAGCTGGGAGGTACCTGGGAGCAGCCCTGGATAGGACAGGAGGGACACTAATTCTCTCCCACAAGCAACAACAAGAAGGCGCTCTGCTGCCAGAGTGGGATACAAGAGTGGGGGCGGGGGAGGATGCACAGAATGTGTGGGGAGGGAAGGAGCCCAGGGCTCAGGACAGAAAGCTTCTGCAGTGGTAATTACTGGTTACTGCAGAGTGAGGAGCACGGTGAGAAAATTAAAGGGAACAGCAGAGACACCAGCGCCTTTCCGTAGGGGCTGCTCATGTAATTGCACCTCTGTTTCCAATCCACAGCCTCAGCCTCCACTGCCCCCAGCTTGTCTGGCTCCCACCTGCCCCAGTTTGCAGTGCGGCAGCAGGCCGGGACCCCTACCATAGCCAGGCTGCTGAGGGGATGTCTCCACCCTGCAGCGGGGGGGGGGGAGGGGAGGGCAGGCAGTGCTGGCTCCTTTGGGCCAGTAAGGCTGGGGGTCCTGCCAACCCTGCCAAGGTAGGTAGGAAAATCTAGAAGCAACCAGAGAGATACTAAAAAATAACTACCTCCCAGTTACGTCCTGCCTGGCGGATCTGCTGCCTCCCCACAGGACTGCAGCACACTCACCAACCTCTCAGTCAGGGTCTGTGTACCCAATCCAAAGAACTAGTTGAGTGGGCCAGACCGTCAATGGGTGTGGGCAGTTACTGTACCTGTACCTGCAAAGCATGCCCTTTCAGAGAGTTGGTTGATTAGATCCATTTGTACACACAGCTACCTGAATTGGGCACAATTTTGCTCCCCTGTTTTTGGCAATCAGGCCCACAGGCCTAGTAATGGGAGCCATAGCTAGTTGCCTGCCATTTCTGAGATGGGCGTGCAGTAGGCACACTGAGGCACATACACCCTGACAAGGCACGTGTCCCTGCCAGTGTGCTTGGAAATCAGGGGACTGCTCCCTGCCCTGAGGACACTGGAGGACAGCGGTAAGAGGACAGAGGGAAAAGCTCCTCTTTTCTCCACCTCTCTACAAAGGTGAAGGGCTCCCAGAGGAAAGGCTAATTCCCAGACAAACAATCCGCATGCTGCTCCAAGGGTGCTTACAAATGCCCAGGACAAAGGGGGTGATTCGCTTCCCATGCAATTTCCCTACCGCTAGCCTTTACAAAGAGCATCAGAGGTCATGTGCAGTCAGGCCCAAGCTTTCCAGCACATTCTTCCTGCCACAGCAGCAGCAGCAGCAGCAGCAGCAGCAACCGCCAACCTTTCCACCCACTCGCTCCCCAGAGAAAAGACCCTCCCCGACCAAGGATTGAACAAAATCGGGCAGGAGGCCCAGTCTCCAGCAGCCTTCGTCAGTGGAATGGTTCCCGGTGGGGAAGTGGGAGCTTGCTCTGAGCTCTAGTGGGGAGAGTAGCACGACATGGGGTTGGTCTGGCCTCTGCTACCGGATCCTTTGCTCCTTCCTTATATCCAGCCTGCAGCAGAACGTTGCCCCTATTTCTGACAGGCAGGTAACACCCCACCTCCAAAGCACAGCACTGACCACGTTCCCACGACAGGTCACACAAGGCCCTGTCGCTCTCAGGAGGGGCCACAACAGGGAGCATTTATGGCCTGGACCAGAGGGGGTCCCTTGTGAGGAGGCGGCACTGAAGTGCACAGTCCTGGCTGAGCTCTGCCCTCCATTTTCCCTCTGCCCCCAGCGTGCAAGGGAGCAGAGCCTGTCACACGTTTCTGTGCCGCAGGCCCAGCGGTCCGTGGGCGGAGCCTCTTGGGGCTGAGCTGGTGGGACTGAGGGGTGCAGACTGGCAGAATGAAGTGCGGCCCTCCAGCAACATGCCCCGCCGCTGAACTCAATCTGCAGTGAGAACCTCTCTCTCCAGATAGGGATGTCCAGTGGGCAGAGCAGTCACCGCCCACCTCCACAACCAACGACTGTCCAGGCAGAGGTGTGCATTGCCCCCAGAAAATGGCCTAGCTGGGGGCATTTGGGGTCCCACTGGTGAGGATGAATCTTTGCCTGTCAATGTCCTGGCATCCGTGCCCTCCTACTGCTGGCTCAGAGCAGGGGAGGCAGGGCTGCCTCAGCAGCAGGTACAACCCCAGACACTGCCTTTCTGCAAGCTGAGCTGAGGGTGACATTAATGCTTTGGGCTCTCACCGGCAGCCTGGAGTTCCCTTGTGCTCTTCATTTCCCTTTCCCTGGCCTGGACGTTAGCACTGCAAACACACTTACTGCCCAGGCCCCAGGCTCCTCTTTGCCTTGCCACCATGCAGCTCTCCCCATGCCTGCCTTAGGCCCAGCCCCCCAGGTGCAGCGTGGTCCAGCCAGCAGGCATACATGGAGCCTGCGCTGGGCAGGAAAGCAGCCAGCCCCTTGCCAGGCAGCTGCCCCACCCCACTGACTCCAAGAGACTCACGGCGGTTGGTATGAGGGAGGGCCAGAGCAGACAGTGACTCACGCCAGGCGGTGAGGCTCATGCATGGATGCTGTGCCAGGGCAGCCCCCGGCTTGGGATCCCCACTGCCGGGCAAAGGCAGACACAGCTGCTGAGCCCCAGGTGGGGAATGGCCTCATTAACCCCCAGACCTTGCCAATGGCTGACACCACACCGGGGAGGAACCAAGAGCAGCCAGACATAGCTTGAGGCTGCACAGCACCTGGGAACTGTGGCCTGAATGGTGTAGGCTGGATGCGAACAAGCCCCTGGGGGCCCTAGGCCAGTGCCCTGCCCCATGCAGCAGCTCCCTCAGGATACTCAGAGAGCCCCTGACCCTGTCCCCAGGCCACATAGATCCTGGCTTCTCCCCCCCGCTGGCCAGCTGCAGCGAGGGCAGCACTCAGTCGTTGGAGCCCTGGGAAGTGGGTTGTGGGGAGAGGTGCCCCAATGGCAGTAATGTTATGGGAGAGAACAAAGTGGGGAGCCCCCACGGTGCTCTCCCTGCCCGCCTGGCACACCGTGGGGCCGCACAAGGAGACAAAGAGGCCTGGTGCTGCCCTGCATGTTGCCAGGCTTGCGTGTTTGCGGCAGAGCCAGCGATCCAGGAACCCCAAGTCCCAGGCTCCGCACACGAGGTTCCTGGTTTCTTGAGCTCCCGTGTGGTGTGGCTCCAGCATTGCCTGGTTCAGGGCAGGGCAGCGCTTCCCAGCACTGCAGCTGCCCCAGAACTTGGTCTCATCTGCCTCCTCCAAAAGGTGACCATCGTGGGGAGAGGGGCAGTGCCCCAGCAGGGACATCAGGTGGGCTATTCCCCGCTTGCTCATGACGCACTGAAGCCAGGGCCGCATTATGACTTTCGTGGGCCCGAGGCACTTTTGCCTTCATGGGCCCCTTCCTCCATAAAAAAAATATATTAAAAATTATTTCTGATATAACTTTAAATACTTCAACATTTTATTTTTTTTTCCTGTTTTAGGCAAAATTTAATAGATTTTTGTGGGCCCTAAAAGTTTCATTTTTTTCTGATGTGAGAAAAAAATTAAAACATTTTCTTCGACCCTAAAAGTTCATTTTTTTCTTCTGATTTTAAAAGAAATTAAAACATTTTCATGGGCCCCTAAAAGTATCGTCGGCCTTAGGCACTGTGCCTGCTGGATAAGTGGGCCCTGGCTGAAGCAGATGGTATTGGCTCCGCCAGGAGATGAGGCCACTGCAACTCACCTCTTCCTGGCTGGGCTTTGATGCCACTTGGCCGCAGAGTGGATTAGAAGGGAAACAAAGTGACCTTGTCCAAGGTCCGGGTGCAGAGAAAGTGGGGCAAGCTGCAGGGCCGGACAGAGATGGCCTGAGAAGGGAGCTGTGGAACCTGCCCTGCCTCCAGGGCTCGTTGGGACATGCTCCAGGAATGTCTCCAGAGCGCTCCCCCGCCCCGGGGCTCCCCCAGCAGGGCAGGCTCACCCGCTTGTCTGGTGAGAGCAGGCCCCGCTCGCAGGACAGTCACGCTCTCCCAGAACGTGGGATTCCCACCAGCTGGAGCCAGCATAGAATGGGGGAGGCTCTCCAGAAAAGACCTTGGCTTCACGGACCCGCTGCTTTCCAAGGCAGCATGTTGGGGGAGAGTGAGAGAACACAAGTTGTGTGCCCAGGGCCGGGCAGCAAGGGCACCAGCTGTGGGTCAGGCTTGGAGCTGCACCCAGTAGGAATGGAAGAATCTCCTAGAGATCCGTAAGGGTCTCTCCTTGCACTGGGCTGTAGGACAGAGCAAAGGGCCTGCAACCAGTCTCGGAGTCCTAGCTCTTCCCTGCTCCACTGTTCAATCTACCACCCTGGGAACTGCTGGCTGAGCCAAGAGCCCTGCATGCAGAACATTCTTCTTTCCCTGTGGCACAGTGGGGAGATCACGTGGCTGCAAGGGTGTCGCTCCCCAGCACTGTGCCTCAGTCCAGTCTCAGGCCATGAGCTCCCCCAGGACAGGCAGTCTCGGGCCAAGACTGCATGTAAGCCAAGACCAGAGACATCCATCCCATGATGCAATAGAGGCCACTGCCAGGAAGCTGCTACAGAGGGGGCATCCAGCACAGGACACGCTACCCATTGGAAGTGATGCACCTGGCATTGTCTGCAACCCATCACCAAGCATCTGGGGGATCTGGACCAGCATTTGCCCACTCGCTTTCCCCCAAGAGGCCTTCTGGTGTGTTACAGCTACTAACCAAGTCAATGCAACGTGCCGGGGTGGCTCTCTCCCTCAGAAGCGAGCCAGTGCTCTGCTGACGTGTCTCTAGGCCTGGGGCCTGTGCTGGGTGAGAGGGCTCTGTGTGCCAGTGAGGGCTGGGGGAGTTTTAAGCCTATTTGGTTGTTTCCTGGCAGGCCCAGCCCCCTTGGGGCCCTTGGACATACTCTCACCACCCCCCACTTCCCAGGGGGCGGGACGCAGCCGCAAAGCTGCCTTTCCTCTCATAAGAGGTTGCGTGTGGAGTTCCAAAGACATGCGAACCATTGGCCGGTGCTTCCAGACCAGCTTCTCCCTCACCCCCAAAGAGCCTCCCCCAGCAGCTGTTTACTATGAGCTATAAATAAAACGCGGCTGAGGAGCCTAGCCTGACCTCAGCAGGGCTGGCCAAAGATGCAGGGTCCCCCCCTGCTCTCTGGAGGAAAGAATAGCAGGAGAGAGGGCTGGCACTATTGATGGCAACAGTTAGGGGGCCCCTTCTGTGAACAAGTAGGTGCTTCGGGCTTTGATCCATCACTGCCTGTCATGACAAGGAGCCCTGAGCAAGCATCGTGGGCCTGGTTCCACTGCTGTGCAGCTGCTGGAGTCATTCCCCCCGTGCAGTGTAAGTGCTGGGTGCTGCCATTTGGAGCTGGTCATGTTTCACACCCAGTGCCAGGCGGGCTAAGCTGCCTCTAGCCCTCCGGCCTGCACCCCCAGGGAGGGTGGGGAGCTGCAGGTCAGGTGGGGAAGCAAAGTGAAAACCCAGCTCTAAGCCAACATTTCCCAGGATGCATCAACTGCTGTTTGAGGTCAGCCAACCCGGGACTGCCCGGAGCAGTGGCCCATTTAAGCACTAGCTACCAGATTCCCGTGGCAAGAGCTTGCGCTGTGGCAGGCCCTAGAAAGGGAGGATAACAAGAGAAATGCTGCTGCAGGAGTTGTCCGAGCCAGGACTCAGCATGCAGGGAATGAACTCAGGCGACTCAGCATGGCAGGGGTGCTGCCTGCGGCTGCTGGGAAATACTGACCCATTGCCAGCTGGGTGGGCAGATACAGACGGTGGCTGCTGAATCCCGAGAGGTGGGCAGGGGGTCTGCAAATGGGCAGGGCACACACCCTCCCCATGCCCGGTGACAGATCTTGAGCAAGTCAGCTTGGAGTCTGTATGGAGGACCTGGCATGTGCCTGAGGCCGGGGTCCCAGCTCAGAACAGCTGGACTGCTCTCCGCGGTTGTCTGGAGGCCTCAGAAGCCCTGCCAGCCAGCGAGGGGGACCGAAGCCAGCACTTGGCAAAGGCCTAGCAGAGCAAGAATAGAAACGGGCTGTTTTGGCAGGTGTTTTCCAAAGCTCCATTCCAAAGAATCCAAGAGCGACAACCCCACTAGCTGGCTGTGCCAGGCAGGGCTTGTGTCTGGCTCTGGGCACCACCCGTTCAGCAGTCTCCAGCAGCCAGTACCATCCCCTGCCCCTGCTCTGAACTTCACCCCAGGCCTGCGGCCAGAGCTTGCCAGCCCCACAGAGCACATGGGGGAGGGAACAGAGGTTGGACTCACATACCAGTGCTGGGTGCTGCCAGGCCCCCTCTGCCTTGCTCGGTGTTGCTTCAAAGCAGCCTCCCTTCTCCTTTCCTTGACCCTGGAAATGCTGCTCTCTCTGTCCTGGCCTGACTGCAGCCAGCACAGCACTGGGAGCTGAGGGCTGTTCTTGGGCAGATAGTTGGGTCTCCGAGGTAACAAGTCATCTTCACTGGAAACATCCAGGCCCGACACTGCTGTTTCTGCCAAGCAGGCTGTGCCCTTCCACTGCAATGGGGAGAGGTCTGGAGACTGGCCTCTGCTCAGTCCGGATTCAGAGCACAGCCGGGCTGGTGCGCTCACATGTTCTCCTGTGCAAATGCACACGCCTTTGGTTCTCGTGCTTGCTCGTGGATGCGCACATTGGGCTATGCACAAACACCCGTGGAGAGGCTAACACGGGGCTGTGCCCAGTGCACAGGCACTGCAGTGCAGGTGTGCACCTGTCTGACTGAATGCACAAGGCAGGTTGGTGTGAGAGACTGCAGTATGTGTAGGCATGTGCGAGGGCCATGTTTGCTGCTCAGGGCAATTTTCATGCAGGCGCTCCCGGGAGAGCTCTGCCTTTCTACCCACCGCTGCTCAAGCACAGCACAGACCTAACAGCCCAGATTCAGAGCAGAGAAGCCAAGTGCAGGCATCTCCTGGGCCTCAGCCGCCAGCTGGAGAGGCCAGGGCCCTCGTTCAAGGAGCCAGGCCAAGCGGAGGTCACTGGTGCTGCTGGAACCAGTTTGGGTTCATTCTCTGGGCTCCCTGCCAGGAGCTGTTTGATGCACCAGCTCCTGAGGAGAGACTCTCTGGGCAATCAGCTCCCTCGCTCCCCAGGCCTGAGGGGGTGGGGGGACAGCTTGCAGTGCAGCACAGCGTGAGAATGCAGGTGGTGAGGGCAGGCAGGTTCTGTGGCATCCTGCAGCAGGCAGTGTGGAAAGTCAGCCGAAGACCTAGGCACATGGTAGTGTCAGTGCAGGGTGTGCTCCCCTGGGGACGGTGGGCCACGCTGCAGCTGTGCCACATGCCTCCCCTCCAGGAGTCCTCGAGCAAGACAGGGAGAGACCACCCACGCAGATGAGCACCGGGAGGCTCATCCCAGAGGAATCCACCATATCAACAAAGTGTTCAGGAGAACTTTCCTCCCCCAGCCTGGTCCCCTACCCCTGCGCTACCTTGGCAGGACAAGCACCACGGTGCACATGCTGTTTTGTTTTCAGCAGCTGTTCCTGGGAAAGCATCTGGCTCAACAATGCGAATGCAGCGAGAGAAAGGCTGGTGGCAGAGAGCAGGAGGAAGAGCAGAGGGGGTGGGGACACCGGACGCACACCACAGGGCTTCCCCCCCAACACAGTGTAACAAGCACAGCCTTTGTCTGCTTGTCATCAGGCTAAGGACCCCAAAGCACAGCACTCCCTGAGTGGGGCTGGGGGCAGTGCTGATGACACTGCAGCAAGGCTGGTTCCACCCCATGCTGCTCCATGCCACTATGGGCTCAGCCCTGTCCTGGAGGGGCACCTAGAGAAGCAGCCGCTGTTGTCTCCATGCCTCTTTCAATTTCACTCAGCTGAGACTGCCTACACAGGGCCCACTGGTGCCAGCTGGGGATATGGTCACCTGCCCCACTCACTCCTTTCAGACACGCAGCCTGGATGACAGGGCATTGCGGGCAGGGAGCAGAAACTTGAGGGGATTCCTCCGAGCCATTCAGCTCCCTCAACAGGCTAGCCAGGCAAAGTGGCCATGCGGAGTCAGGCAGCACCAGCCCACTGCTGCTGTCCCAAAAAGGGTCCTGCCAGAGGGAGCGGCAGGATTTGCTGCGCACCGGGATCCATGCCCAGGAATGGAAGGGTCAGGGACATCCAGGCCTGAGCCAGCCATGATAATGCCCCCATCTGCAAGAGCAGGGAGCAAGGGCACATCGACAGAGATTGTCTGAACACCTGCCCCAGGCTACTGAGCATCTACTGAAAATCCTGCCTCATAAGCCCTTGGGCAGAGAGCGACTGATCCCCTTAGCAGCACGTACGGTGGGACCTTACAGCCTCTGTCACGGCTGAACCGGAGCACTCGGGCCCTGTCCAGGCACACGCAGGTTAGCAGCTGCACGGCTCCACCTCATTGCCGATGTGCTGCGGGAGGGATACGTTCTGTACCAGACGGGCGGCTCACCAGGCGGGTCAGAACCCCGGCTGCTCTGTGGGCAAGGTGCAGCGGGCTCGTTCCGATAACTATGACTAACACCACTTATCAGACCATAAAAGGGAAACTCTTGTCTCTAAAAGGCAGCTTAATTAGCAGCCTGGAGGGCACTTTGGCACTGCTTGAATTGAAGCTGAACAGACAAACCCTGTCTCTCGAGGCAAGGCTGCTCTGTAGGCCTGTTTTATAGGCCATGCAGGATGCCAAGCCACTGGCTCCTGCCCCATGGCACAGGCATGTCTAGGGCAGGATGAACAGCTCTGCTAGTCCTTGTGCCTCACTGGCTGCCAGGTAGGGAAACGAGCTGCAGAACACTAGAAGACAGAGGACTGACCGTGAGCACGCTGGGCAGGGAGTTACAGGCATGTTCTCCAGGACGCCTCAGCTGCTGTAAGGTTGTGTTCAGGGCCTTGAGGGTAAGTTCTTGGGCAACTGTTGGTGCTTATAAAAGTGAGGGAGTGACAGTGCTGGCGGGAGTCAGGCATAACACACAGCACTGGTGCGCCTTGCTCCTCTCCTGCTGTACCCCCGCTATTCTAGGCCCCCACCCATCTCGGCTGATGCCCCTCTGTCATGTCCGGCACGTCCTGCTGCTGTTCCACTCCCAGAGCTCCCCTTGTGTAGAGACCTGCAACGCTCTGCAGTCGGAGTGTGCTTTACAGACGTGAACACAGCCCCAAGGGTTAGGCTGAGACCCCCAAACTCATTGCACACAAGGCCAAACGCAGCCTGGAAGTAAGACTTCTGGCCTTCCTGGGTGCAGCCTTTACACGAGACATGCCTTGGAAGCACCCCTCTCAGCTGGTGGCAGTTGTGCTTAGGATTAACCCACTAGCCCCACAGCAGCCGCACTGCATAGCTGGTGTGTCAGCCCGTCAAAGACTAGGCCTGTGTGGCTCTCATGGAAGAGGTCTCCCAGCATGGACAGCACAGACGGCTGCAAAGAAACAGGCAGGAGGAACGAAAAGGAGAGGAGCTCTCCGTGACCCTGCAGCCAGGAAAACGTGAATGAATCCAGATGCAACCGCAGACAAGCATCAAAGTGCTCATTCATTCAGACGTGTGTAGGCTGCAGCTTAGTATCTGCAGAGCGTGACTCAACACGCCTCTTGGCTGAGTCAGGGGCCGGTGTCCGATTCCGCAGCTGGCTCTGACAAGGCCGAACCAAGAGCTGCATTCCTTCCAGCCCTGTGTAGTCCTATCGCCGCTCACGCTGTACAACCCAGGCCAGACCACTGTGAGGACACAGCCATCCATCCAGGGCCGTGGGCAGTGAGACACGCTGCCCCCTGCCTAGGCCATAGCTCAACTGTAGGCAGGAATAAGGGCAGCTGTATAGGTCGATAGCCAGAAGATCACCTGCTCCCTCTTGGCTTTCCCAGTCAGGGCCTCTCAGCCACCACCTTACCTTCCCATTACATCTCAAAGGATCCCAAAGCCCTGCCTGCTTGCTCCCCTCACTAAAGCCCATGCAGATATCCATGGCTCATTTTTGTAAATATGGATGCAGATACAAATGTTATCTGCTCAGGGCACTACCCCTCATCACACACACACGAGGGAGACACACCCTGCCAGCACCCAAGAGACTGGAAGACCAGTGCCCCAGAAATCCATTTCTGTCACAGGGGCTCACGCCTGAGGACAGTAGTTTATGGCCCGCACTGGAGTCTGGGACTACACTGGGGTGATGCCAGCCATGCAGGGTGGCTGCGCTCCTCCCAGAATGCTGGCTGGGAGGCTAGGGTAAGGAAAGCCCTTGAGAGTCAATAATTCACTTTGCAGTGAGGCCTGGGTTGGTGTGTCAGGCTCCATCCCATCCCCAGAAATGCAAGGAGGCATCAACCCTTGTGCCCTGGTGCAGCCCAGAGGCGCTGGTCCCTGGCAGAGCAGTTCAGAGTCACAGAATTGTCAGGGTCCGGCCCCAGCACTGTGTGGGGAAGTTGGGTTGGCGAGGGAGGTGGGGTGCAGGATGGGATAGCCTTCAGGCACTCAAGCCCTTCCCTTTGCATGTGCACCAAGACGTAGCCAGACACCCCTTCAGATGATTCACTGTGCGTCACTGCCGTTCCACCCCACCCCCGGAGGGGTCCACACGCAACAGCTCTGGCAAGCCAGCCCAAAGGAAATGTGTCCCGCCGGGGCCAGTAGCTCTGCTCAGCTGAGCCCCATGGTGCTGCAGGCCAGTTTTACACCCACCAGTTGCAGGGAAAGGGAACTGAAATATAAAGAAGTAAATGCAGTTGATTGAGAAAGCAGGCAGCCCATGGGAGCTGGGGTGGGGGAGCTCTTCCTCTTGGCGCTGAGGGGCTGGCTCAGGAGACTGATGGTCTAAATCAGTCATCACTTTTTGTCATCACGCCCCCCTTTTTGATTTTTGAAAAACCCTCACGCCCCCCCTTCCAAATAGCAGCAAAACTTGTTGGGGGAGGGGGGGAAGGAACTGAACAGGGCAGCAAAACCTGATGGGGGGGGGGGAGAGGCTGGGTCACCTCGCACCCCCCCCCGGAATTTCTGCATGCCCCCCAGTTTGGAAACCCATGATCTAAACGCTTGGCAGGGGCACTGAGAGGATCTCTTTGAATGCATTGCAGGGGGAGAGGAGGACTCAGCATCTGGGTTAACTCCAGTGCCAGATCTGGAGTTCCCTGCCTTTGAAAGCTGTAAGCGGCAAGTCAGCTCCCTGCTTGTGTTATGTGGCCTAAGCTAACTAGGAAGCAATGTCCGCCTCCCACTACCTCCAGGATGCAGCACAAGGCTGGCCCAGCTGGTTATCTTCTGAGTGAGACTGTAGGAACTGCACACCCCTGCCTTGAAGGCTGCTCTGGCCTAGCTTAAGATTCCTACCTGGAGGATAGCCCTACAGCACTCACCTGTCCCCCCACTGACAGGCATAAGGAATCACCACAGCTCCAGAGCATGGGGGCGTGGTAGGTCTCTCAATGGCTATTTGCCAGGATGGACAGGAATGGTGTTCCTAGCCTTGGACAGTCAGGGCTGGGAATGAGTGATGGGGGAGGGATCCCTTGATAATTACCTGTCCTGTTCACTCCCTCTGGGGCATCTGGCATTGGCCAGTTGGTGCGCAGGGCACTGGGCTAGATGGACCTTTGCTCTAACCCAGTATGGCCATTCTTTTGTTCCTGAACTTGACTCAGGGGGTTGGAGAAACTCCTGTCAGGGTAGTTCTGAGGCAGGGCCCATGGGGGTTACATTGTTCCCATGTTACAGACTAACACTTCTGTTAGTCTATAAGGTGCCACAGGACTCCTCGCTGCTATTGTTCCCTTTGCAGATACCTGAGCTGTTAGGTAAAAAACCAAAACGGCTTTTGGAAGCAGCCAGCACTTGTGAGAAACCAAAGGGGCTCCTCCCTAGGCAGCTTTCACTGAACACAGCTGGAAGGGGCTGGTCCCCCACTGCCCCCAGCCTGCTTCTTAATTCACTCTGCACACCAGGCTGGGGCAGGAACGTAGCCAGGAGCTGCCGTGGGCCACGGGGCTGCGAACATCGGTGGGCCTTGACTAGACCTGTGACAAGCAGAGCTCTGCATACACCCTGCTGTTATAGTTCCTGTGGGCAGGCATGGGGGGAGGGGGAAGGTGCACTAGGGCTCCTGGATCTTGGGGGCAGAGTCAAACAGGAACAGTGAAGGCAAGAGGGAAATGAAAGGAAGCCAAGGAGTGGTGGAAAAGCGCTAATACATGGATGGGATTGAATGAAGGGGGAAGCAGCCCTCCTAGGTTTAAAGGGGTGCTCAGCAGCCATACATTGTGCACAGAGAAGGAAACGAGGGCCAGGAGCTGAGCCCGGGAATTTGGAGCTGTGCCCCAGGTGCTGCGCTTTACTGGCTGCTCAGCTTGTTTGGGCAGTAATAATTCCAGCTGAGATTTATGATCATCTTATTCAGAATCTGGCTATTCTTCCCCAGGAGCATGGTACTGGGAAGCTTTCCAGCTGCCAGAGCTGGTGCATTCCCTGTTGGAAGGGGAAGCAAATTGCATTGATAGCTTTCACCAGCTCGTGCAGCCTTGCTGTCCCTGCTCTAAGTTAGACATGGTAGAGCTGGGCTCCCAGTGCCAGCCTCCTCTGGCAGCAGAATGCCAGGGGGTGGGAAGGGAAGCCGAGTCCCATGACCTCATTTCTATAGCGCCTGCCCTTTGGAGACATTCACCGCAATTGACAAGGGATTGAAATAACAAAGTTCCCCATCATTTATAAACAAACCCTTCTAACCTTTCTGGTGCTGAGCCTGGAGCCACGCAGCGTTGTACTCCTACACAAACAGCAAGCGGGGGAATACTTGGAGGCAGGCCAGCTCCCCTACAGAAATACTCTGCCTAGGTGCCTTAAGGTAGGTGGGATCAGGCCCTGGCTGGTAACAAGAAAGCAGTACCTACAATTTCTTCACACATACTGATGGCTGTGCTAGAGTGAAGACCTGCCTTCTTTTGTTTGGTCCCAAGGGAATTCTGGGTAAGTCTGATTCTGTAAATCAGGGCGGGGAACCTCAGGTCTGGGGGCCAGATCCAGGCCTGTCTTTTCTGGATCTGGCCCCCCCCCCCAAGGCTTAAGGCTCCCCCCAGCATTGGGGAGCCTGTACTGGCACTTCAGACCTGCCCCCCCCCGGGGCTGAAGCACACAATCTACTAGCCTGGGCCCCCATAGGCTCTGGTGTGAGAGGGGAATGTGGGGAGTGTCTTTGCCCTTCTCACTCAGGAGCCACATCAGTGAAGGGTTTTGTTTTTTTCTTCTTCTCCTCACTTGTGTGTGGCCCCCAACTGACTTATTTTGTGGGTCAGCAGCCCCTGAATCTAAAATGTTTCCCCACCCCTGCTGTAAATCCAGAGACCAGGGTCTCTGCTACCGCCTGCTAGTCTACAAACCTCACACCAGCAACAGCTTTCCAGAGGAACTGAGATGTCTGCGCAACATGCGAAAAATTCACAGTTCAACATCCACCACCACCACCACCACCACTTAGCCCCAGTTCACTGATTGCCTCAGTTGTGACCATGATTCACAGTAATCCAATAAAAATCACCCGTAGGCCCACTGCAGTTTATGGGGGAAGCCCTATTTTTAACAAAGGTAGATGCTATCTTGACCTCTAGAACATGTTCATCACACTTGGCACCTCTCACTATAGAGAACTGAGTGCCCCAGGGTACCAATTTCATTGCAAGTCCTAATTTATGAACATTAATTACAGACCATGGTGATAGGCACTTTAGAAAGTAGCTTAGTGGTGAGCTCCCATGATCTGAACTTGACAGCAATTGCGCAACACCGTAACACTAGGGCACTTAACAATAGGCAGGGACACAGCCAAAGTTAGCATACGCCCCCAGAACGCAGCATGGCCAGTAGAACCCTTCGGGGAAGAGGGTATTTAGGAAAGTTCCATGGAGAGACCAACTAGCAAACTGGTCAGAAATCAAACCCAGCAGGATGCCTGATGGTAGAAACATGAGGTTTCTGCTGGAGCTTGGCTGCAGCCATTTCAGAGATGCAGAGCAGGCACAGAGATAGCATATGCTTCTTTGCAGCAAGGTTGCTTTTCCATCAGAATAGTTATGCATTTTCACACCACTAACCTGCCAGTTAACACATGGTATTGGGAAATAGCAGGAGCCGCGCCATCACTCCAGCTGCTTTTCATTACAACAGAAGTAATTTCACACATCAGCAGCCTATAGAACCCCTCATCAGAACCTCAGATAAAGTTTTTATGGTCATTACGCAATCAGAGCAGCTGAAGTAGTGGGCTAAGGTGGCAGAAAGAATACCAACTAGGGATGTAATAGTGTAGTTGATTAACTTATTATCCAATAAGCAAAAGCTTACAGGTTAATACTATAGACTACATGCATTCCCCCCTGCCAGTAAATTTTTTAGCAGGCTGGCCAGCAGCCCAGCTCAGTTCTGGCTTGCAATGGGTCCGGGATCTATCCCTGCTGTGGCTCTGCACTGTATTAGGCACTGGGTGGGCAGGCAGCCCAGCTCAGTTCCGGCACATGCCAGGTCTGGGAACTCAGAACCCCCTAGGCAGGGGCTACTGCCATCCTACACTGCTGCCTCTGTATCAGAGGCTGCAGCACGGGACAACAGGCAACCAGACCATGAGGGGAGCTGGTTTTTAAACTAGCTCCCACCTGGCACCTTGTGCTGCTCCTCAGGAGCGGAGCCAGGAGCGCACTGGCTGCCAGCCCTGCCCCCGGGGGACTATAGAATAGTCAACTAACCGATAAGAATTCATGAAGTTACTTGACTATTCAAATTAACCAATATTTAACATCCCTAATACCAACCCCTCCTGTTTGCCAGGAACAACTACTGGGTCTCCTGCTCCCATCTAATGAGATAAGAGTATGCAGCAGTAAGCACTGCTACCCCTAGTGATAGAACCCAGGTGGTATTTAAGGGGATTTACATAGCTGGCATGACAAGACATGTCCCAAGTGTTCTGCCTTTGGGGGCTGGTTCTTCTGTTGATCCTTCAGCCTTTTGGAAGAGTGCCCACGCAAGAAGAATGGACAAAAGAACCAAACACCCACCCTGCCCCACCAGGCTGAATCTGTCACCCTCCCATGTACAGCCCCATCAAAAATGATCTCATACTTCCGCAAGAGAGGCAGACTGTATCACCCTGCTCAGCTGTTTTGCCAGCAGCATGTTGGACTGCGTGACTAGGATGCTGGGCTTTGGAGAATTGTTGGCAAACGCAACACCACAGCATCCACTTTGGCCGGCACAATTTTTCATCCCTGCTTGTTTCCCCTCATTGGAGGAACTAGAGTGAGTCCTTCACTTTAACCAGTATAAGCTCCAGAACAGGGTGGGGTGCTAGACCACACCCTAGGACCAGTCAGACCGACCAGCCCAACACCTGCCTGTCAGGAAGGCAATGCTGGATGATGGTTACATGGCTTGCAAAGACATTCACATCCAGATGGAATTTCTGTGCTGAGGCATGAGCTTGGGCCTCTTTCAATGTCACAGCTAACCAGGGAGAGGAACTGCTTCCCCTGCATGTTTGAACTTCTTGGTGCAGTGTTCTCTATCACTTCCCACAGCAGCAGACATAGCCTGCTGCTTTGGGAAATGATGGGAGAGTTCTTCAGAAAACAAGGGCCACTGACTAACTCACATGAGATTCTTCCTGGCCTGAGCTACAGTCACTTTGCTAACTCATCAGCAAAGCCTGTTCTTTAGGAGCCCTAGAAACCCAAATGCCAGCTTCAGACACGAGTCTCCTAGTAGAGAAATCCATGGCTCACGCTCTTGGCCTTTTAAGCAGCTGCATACACCAGACTGCATGGGGGGATGTTTATATTACAATGTCACAACAGCCCTGCCAACTTCCGCACATCTGGAGTCTCAGTACACAAATCTGGGGGGGAAGCAGGTCTGGGAATCACAGCAGCCCTAGGAGTGTCCTCCAGTGCCCCAGGGTTAAGTGCATTAGTGCTAGTGCCACATGGATCCTAGAAGTTGGGCTCTGCATTGAAAGAGGCAGGCATTTAGGCAGAGCTTTACAGATGCTTTACTCCTAAAACCAGCAGGCTGGAGCTTGCTGACCTTTCTTGGGTTTGTCTAGGCTTAACATCTCTGGGATCCTGTGGTTCTGGAGCAATTTCTATTCCCCTTTGAACGCACACAAGGCGGAGGCAAAAACTAACTGACCCAGATTCTGTGCACCAAAGGAAGGCTGAGTTTTATTGCCTATGAGAAGACTTCAGGGCAGGAGGCTAGCAGTGGGAGGAGAGGGGGAAAAGGGATGTACAGGAATCAGGACAGGGGATTGAGTGTGGAAGAGGCTCAGGGCAGTAGGTAGGGGTGCAGGAGTCAGGTGAGTAGTGCTCAAGGCCTAGCCAATCCAAAGAGAACAGTAACCACTCTTCCCTCATCCATGTTCACCCTGTTCCCATTAGGTAGCACCCCGCCCTGCACTGCCAGAACAGCCATTAGGGGGAACTGCCAGCTGCCCAAGCAAAGCCTCTCATTTTGAAAGCTACCCCATTGTGGCTATTCCACCCCGGTCAGGATCTAGCTTGTCCTCCGTTCTGGCTATCATTGCCAACCTAGAACTCCTTACGCCCCAGAGCCACAGACAGGCTGTTACTCGAGCTGCATGATGGGAAGAAAGTCTTCCCCAGCAGTACAGCATATCTGCTCCTGGATCACACAAAGGAACCCGGTACTAGTTGAGCCAAGCTGTGGGACACACTGGAGGCTCTGGGAGCGCAGCTGTCACTTTGGATGTGGAAGTGAATGATGTCATTTGAGAATATAAAGCTACTACCTCAGAGTACCTACCTTTCTGAGGACCAGCCTGAGAACCAAGTTCAAACAGCCTCAAGGCCCAGGCCAAGAGTAGCATGCTGAGGTCCTGGGAAGGTGGGTCACCCCTCTTGTGGCCCTTTGTCTAAACTAGAACTAGTTTTGATGGACCTCAGAACAGAGGTCCTCATCTAGGCATGCTCAGCTGAGCTAAAGATCTTAAAGGTAGGCCTAGGGAACAGGTGGCAAAAAGCTTAAGCATGGAGAAAGAGAAACAAGGAACCTCTGTAGAGAGCATCTCAGAGAAGTGAGGAGCAATGGCAGGATTCTGAGAGCCCAGGATTGTTCCCTTCCCTGGCCAATAGTAAGTACTAAGGAAAGGCAGACACCGAAACCAAATCCTCCTTTTGAGTTGCACAATTTCCCCATCCCCAAATCAAGGACACTTGGACAGCTGGGGAGGTGGACTCAGCTAGTGGACAGGCTTGACAAGGCCCCTTCTCCCTCTCTCCCTCCTCCACCCTGCTAGATGCTCTACCTCAGCATCGTTTTTCCATCCCAAAGACAGCTTCTGCTCTGAGCAAGTCTAGGAGACAGAAACTGTCCCGCACTGCCCAGAGCTCAGAAGCTGGGGACACTCATAAGATTAGCTCCAGCATTGATTTCTTGCCAGTTTTTATGGCACTGGGCAGAAGTGAGATTTAGTGACTCAGTGCATCAGGTGTGAGGGAGCCGGCAGGTTCCTAGGAGTTAATGGGTCATATAGCACATTACTAGAGCGAGCCCAAGGACTTTACAGCTCAGAACATCATCCAAGTGCTCATTCACAGTGGTGCAAAGCCGCTGCAACACAGCTCCTAAGGAGAGCCCTAATCTGAGGAGCTAGCTTGTTCACTCTCATAGAAAAGTGGGAGAAGGCCAGACTCGCAGCTCCATCCAGGTACATGGCCTTTATCACCAGAGTGCCTCAATCAGTGCATTGTATCTTCAACACCCCTGAGAGGTAGCAATGTACAATCCCCATTGCACAGATGGCAAATGGAAGTACAGGAGCATTGAGTGATTTTGCAGGAAGTGAACCCAGTTTCCATTCACTAGGCTCCTCTGTCATCCCACACAGCTCACAGGGCAGCACTGGGTGACTGCAGAGGAGCCAACACTTCACAGGTGCATTTTTGAGCTCAGCCATATTAAGGGAGTAGTTACAATAAAGGGTAATTGACCAACAAGCCAGGTACATTTGGGTGGTAGCAATGTGGGCTTCCCAGCCATAGTTTCATGAGATCTCCCACACTCATTAACCTTCCTCTTTGCTCTAATCCTGGCTGGGGCCTGGCCCTCATCTCATCAAAAGCTTTTGGGTGTACACCATGGCAAATTGGACTTCTGGCCACAAGACTCCAGGAGCCTACAGGACAGAGGGAGGGAAGGTTGGCACACAGGTAGAAGCTGTTCCTGAGGCCCTGTCCATATGGCAGTTCCCAGTATAGCAGTACTGTCCATGCTGCTATACTGGAAACAGGGGCTGTTCATGGAGCAGTAGCACGGCAGCCTCAGCCAGAATTGCTCTAAAGACCCTGCCCAGTAGAGTGTGAACATGCAAAGCATAGATGAACTGTGTGCCCATTTTAAATCCTGTTCATATAGCATTGTTACACTCTGTTGAGAGACACTGGCCCCCTGTGGACCTGATTCTCCTCCCTCACCACAAGCCAGTGGTAGCAGAGGGAAGTCGATAGAAAATATAGAATCGGGCCCAGAGGACTAAGGCTCTTCTTCCCAAAGCTCTCCAGAATAGAAGGGAAGCAAGGACAAAAGCCTCTATCATTTGCATGGGAGCAGCTGTCTGCAGCTCCAGTGTTCCCTAAGGACAAGCACAGCTGCACATTTATGATTACTGTTAAGAGTAATTTCCAAACTGAGTTCAGGTAAGGCAATTACAGGCCGCTATGGACCATCCCTTGGCAAGAGATGGGTATTCCCCAGTCAGCTCTCACATATCAAAGGAGCTACTTGTTGCAAAGGCAGACCCACCCTGCACATCTGACGATCTGGTTGATGGTCTCCAGTGTTCACAAGCTGTGCTATACACCCCTGGGCGGGAAGCAAGGGCAGAGAATACTGCACGCTCTCATGGCTACGTCTGAATTCTCTTGTTTCCTAGTGAAGCACAGCAATGAAGGAATTTAATTTGGAGCAGAGGTTCTCAAACGTATTTACATCAGTCCCCCCTTCCCCGTGTCAGTTACATCCACCCCCTCCTATATATACCACCACCTAGCTCTGAAGGTAGAAGGGAGAGCAGTGGCTCCTGGCTGGGCAACCAGCTCTCAAGGCAGCACTGCCACCAAGAGCAGTGCACAAATAAGATAGGCAATGCGCTCTCTGTCAATATCACTTTCCACAGCAAAGTTAGCTCCGTTGCCATCCTTCAGCACTGCTGCGGTCCCTGCCACTGGGGGGCTGACAGCTTCCAGGTGAGAGATTGAGGGAGGGGCCTTCAGTTGTCCTCTTTATTCCCCATCTCCTGGCTGTGCCTGCTTAAAAAAAAAGGCATCTTATATTCCCTTGACACACTCGCCTTGGAGGCCCATCCCATAGTTGGAGAGCAGCTGATTTAGACATACTGTTCAGCTAAATCACTACGAAGAGGGGGAGAGACGGCAACTGTTCACAAGCATGCAAAGGTTGTAAGTATCAAAAAGGGAGCCTTGTTAAGAGTGACAGCCCGTTCTGCCACTAGGAGCAATGGGAGAAAATAGAACAGGGCAAAGGTAGACAGCATCAGAATAACATTAGCAGCATGGTCCAATAGACTGCAGAGTAATCATCCAAGGCAAGTAGCTTTAAAAAAAAAAAAAAAAAAAAAAAAGCAAGAGCCACTTGATGCATTGAAAACTAGACTAGTTGAAGCCCTGCAGAACAATCCTGCATTGTCTGGGGGCTGGAAGACAGATTTATTATGTCATCCAGGCCCTCTCTAATGTCTCTGAAATTGCCACAGTGTTCCCGCTCCTTCCTCTGCTTGCTGCGGCTGTCCCACACTAGCCCCTGGAACTGGCAGAGTGGGGGAAGGAGGGGAGAAGAGATTCTCTCACGCTTTCAAGATGCATTAGTTATGCAAGATGTTTCCAAATGTGGATTTTCTCAGACTGAGGCTGCCCTGATGGGGCAGCACAGAGCAGTATCCTGCGGCTCATGAAACAGTAACAGGGACCTTGCCAATTGGATCAGCGTTCCATGGCGCCCAGCACTTAATACTCAAGGCTTGCTCCGACGAGCCACAGAGCTCTGCTCTGCACTACGGTTTGAAGGAGTAACAGGGAGCCTGCCAACTAGTTCAGTTTCATCTCCCCTGGCACTGAAGAATCCAGATGTCAAGTATATTGGGCCGGATTACTCAGCAACCCATTAAGCCTCTTAAGGGGCTAAGCAAAAATCCATTGCAAGCCTGTAGGTGGAGGATTGAATTCCTAACACCGTAAGTTCCCTGTAGCAACCATCCCTATATTGTCTACCAGACTTCTTCTGTCTTATCCTTTCTTTGTGCGCAGCCTTTAAAGGTTAGTTGTGCACTGAGTAAATTCTTTTGTTTTCTTTATAGATGGTGGGCTGCTCAAGACACCATCAGCATTTCTAAAAGCCCTGATCCCCCAAGCATGAATTCTCCAGTGTGTCTTCGAGACAAAAACACAATTCAAACAATCCTTAGCCAAATCAGCCACAAGATTTCTACAAGCACTATAACATCCCACAATATGGACATCTCTGCACTGGGAGAGCATTGACAGCTGCCTGTGCTGTAGCACACTAACAGCAATGTACATGTGGCTTAGCCACTGTGGCAGTTCCAAGCTGAGAGATCAGACGTGTTAAGAGCTCTTAACAAGCTTCAGAGAACACTCTATAATGCCATATTAACCAAGCAGATTTACACAGCTGCAGCCTCTCATCAGCTGGACTTGGGTATAGGGCCAGTCCTTACCCAGAACTCAACAAAAACATGGCCCTGAGTAATGGGGATATGTTCTTCTCTAATGTTAGAGTGAAAGAGAGATGAAAAACAAAGACTGGTAGAGAGGGTTAAAAGCTTGACCCCTTTACTGCCTTGCAGCTCACAGATACAATCTTTTGGAAAGAACTAATTCCTGAGGCCATGTAAAGGGTTACATAAATGTATTCTCATCTGCCTGCCTTACAGTTGTCCCATTCTACCTCCCACCAACTGCAAATCTTGCTGGCAGCATTAGCTTCAACCACTCACCTAGCCCAGCTATTGGGCAGATGTAGTAATGGAAGGCAACAAAGAGGATTAGGGTCTGATTGCAGCCATGCACAGAAGTGGAATTGTTTATTTGTCCCACAAGGTTTCAGGCAAAAGTGAGCATGTTTTATAAGTTTGTTGGGCCTTACATACGTGTCTAACAAGCTAGAGCTTGCAATGACAGTTTCAGTGCAAATTGCATCAAGACTACTTAACAGTTTCAAACTTGCCTAATACATGCAATGAGTTTGGAAACACTGATTTTCATTAAGAATCCAGATTCAGCACAAGTGGCTTAGCTCATTATATTAGTCTGAAGTTCTATGACTAACTCTTGGAAGCTTTTACATTTTGAAAGCCATTTGTCAGGGCAGTGTGTAGAAATTAAGTGAAATACAATTAAGATTTATATCCACAGGAAAAAACTTTAAAAGCAGAACGCATGTTGTAATTTAAGAACAGAAATGGTGAGTTAATGCCACCTTGTGGGAAATAATCTGCACTACCGCTGTGCAAAAAGTACATATTTGGGTCAATGCCGACTTCAACTTCAAATATCCCGAAGAGTTTGTTTTTACTTGATCTGAAACTAGTTTTATTTTTTGGAACTCCCAGCAAAATAAAATAAGCAGTTATTGGCACAGATCTAATTTGCATCACCATATTGTATATTTTGGGTCTGTCCATACAGCCAGCTTTCCACAGATATCCCATGAATTTCATGGCTGTAAAAGATCCACTCTGCCTTGCCTGTCCACCTCAACCCAACACAGACTCCAGAGGTAAGACAGTTTAGTCACCATGGCCCAGTCAGTTCTTGGCCTCTCAAACACTATTAAAGACAGGACTGATAACTGTTGGTTTGTCTGATGTGGACTAAGGATGTGAAAGTGTAAATATATACATGGTTAACTTCACAGCACATGCAGTACCTCCTCTCCCCACTGTGCTGCTGCCTCTATCAGACAGCAGTGCGGGAGCTGGGGACAGGCGGCAGCCAGTGTTCGGGGGAGCTAGCTTTTAAGCCAGCTCCCGGGGAACCACTCTGCCCCCCCACACTGCTGCCTCTGTATCAGAAAGAGCAGTGCAGTGCACTCCACAGAAGCTGCCTTGCACAGGAAGCCTGCTTAAAGTCAACTCCCAGGGAACCACCTCCCTCCACGTGTAAACTTTTTCAGCAGTTATACGTTTACCTAAATAAACGCATTTTAACATCCCTAATGTGGACACTTGTCAAGTAGGACTTGAACATAAGAACTGCCATACTGGGTCAGACCAAAGGTCCATCTAGCCCAGTATCCGGTCTTCCAACACTGGCCAATGCCAGAGGACCAACAGGGAGTGAACAGAACAGACCATCAAGAGATTCCTCTCCTGTCATCCATTTCCAGCTTCTGACAGAGGCTAGGGACACCATTTCTAACCATTGTGGCTAATAAGTAATGATGACCTAACCTCCATGAATTTATCTTGTTCTTTTTGAATCCTGTTAAAGTCTTGGTCTTCACAACATCCTCTGGCAAGGAGTTCCACAGGCTGATTCTGTGCTGCATGAAGAAATACTTCTTTGTTTTAAACCTGCTACCTATTAATTTTATTTGGTGACCCATTTCTTATGTTGTGGAAACAAGTAAATAACTTTTCCTTATTCACTCTCTCCATACCTGTCACAATTTTATAGACCTCTATCATATCCCCCCTTAGTCTTCTCTTTTCTAAGAAAGAAGATAGAAACCAAACCATTTCATGCACAAGGACACCAACCAGTAACAAGTTTTGATCAATACTTAGCCCTCAAGATGAAGGGTTCTCAAACCTATTCCCATAAACAGTGCCATAAACAGCCTCCTTTAGTAGCAGGACTAATGCTCAGCAGCTTAAGTCAGATCAGTGCCCCTGGTGCCACACACTAAAACAGTGTCCAACAGTGTCCCAAAGAGCTGCACCACACTACTGTTGATGTTCACACCATTATGGTTCATGTGCCCAAGGACATCCTGACAGCCTTACTCCAAATTAAAGAACTACTTGTATCTGGGACTAGAAATGAGAGCTCTGAGCTAATGTGAAGGCAGTATGTGTGCGCACACTGGTAGGCTACCACATCTTAGAGAGGTTCTCTCCAAGGAGAATTTGAAAGGACAGGAATACTGGTGAGTGCACTCTTGGAAGTAAGGAGGTGTGAAATGAGCTGAGAACATAGATCCAAATCAGTCTAGAGATGCAAGCAATTTCTTTACACAAAGAATAAATGGACACAAGTCAGACATCAAGAATGGTAACATTTAAAAACCAGCAGAAGAGAACATCAATCTCGCTAGACACTCAGTAATAGACTTGAAAGTCACCATACTTGAGCGAAAAAACTTCCAAACTGATTTCAGCATGAAACTGCAGAGCTGGAATTCGTATGCAAACTTGACTCTCAGACCAGATCTGAATAGAGTGGGAATGGTTAGCTCACTTAAAAAAAGTAATTTTCCCTCTTTTGGTATTCCCACCTTCTCATCAACTGTTGGGAGTGGGCCACATCCACCCTGACTGAATTGGCCTCTTTAGCACTGGTCCTCCACAAAGTAGTGCAACACATCCACCTTTGCATGTGTATATACACACACACATCTGCTAAACTGAAATTTCCACTTCATGCATCTGGTAAAGTGGATTCCAGCCCACAAAAGCTTATGTCCAAATAAATTTGTTAATCTTTAAGGTGTCAGACTTCCTCGATGCTTTTGCTGAAACAAATTAACCTGGCCACAATTTCAAGCTCTCACCTAGGCCAAGCTGTCTGCTCAAGTGATGCTGTTCATATCCTAGAACTCATGTGTAGTGAAGCTTAGCGTGTCTGACACAGGAAACAACAAAAGAAAGAGAAAATAGTTGTTTCATTGCACAGCACAAGGCTACCACTCGCTTTACATGTAATGCCTAAGGGGACGGCAGTTCCATCACTTTCCCTCCTGATCTTTCCGGTAGATTAAATGCTGATGCTTGCTAGGTAGCAGCAGTTCATCTGCTCTGCTTTCAGAATGCAAAATTTTAGCCCAATTTACTCAGAATGTTGAGAAAGATTTAAGCAACCCCTGGGGTGAAGCCTGCTAATCTGTGCCCATCAAAAAGGTGCCAGTGCACAACAGTCCTGTCTATAGCTACTCCATCAAGGTGTGAGAAGGAGCTTTTCTAGACCAGTGTGAAAGTTGTCTTTGCAAGCTATAAGTAGTGACGGGGGAAACAAAACCTGTTTTCCATTTTCCTTAAAGGAAAGAAGGAACCCTGGGGTGGATTTATAGAAATTGACAAGCGGCCCAAATACCAGAATGCAAGATTCCTTCTGCATGGCCATGCTGAATGCACCCCAATCCTACAGTCTCCCTATTAGTCTTCAGCCACCTCTGTGTGATTAAGTTGCTCTGCAAAGGTGCAAAGGAAGAGCAATGATTCCAGGTATCCCTTAGCACAGCATACCCTATCACAATCCTGCAGTCACACCTTTGCCTGTGCTAATGCTGGTCCAATGTCACCAACTTGGAGAGGTTCATGAAATAACTTCAGCTCCCCCACTGAGCCAACAGTAGCACTTTGCCATGAATACTCATGACAGCCAACTCCATTGACATTATATTTATTTGGCTCTGTTTTAACAGTTCAGAAAACAAGTGTTTGTACAGTGCTTACAGCAATGCCCATCTTGCCACCGTCACACCGAAGAGATTCACACACAGATCCACCCCGTGGAAGTCTCAGTCCAAGACATCTCCATCTCCATTCTACGGGGGGCACAGCCTAGAAACGGAGCCAGTACATGGCACTGCGGATCCGGTTGTAGTCTGGGAGCTGTTCAATGGGACCTAAGTGAGCAGAGGAGAATTAGTCACTGAAATAAAATAAGGAGACCCAATGTAAGTGTCTCAATTCTCCTGCTCTCTGATCCAATGATGCCACCCAGACTCAAATCCTTACAAGGGAACCGTGGTCCTCCAGTAGAAAGAAACAAGTCTTCAATAGGCTAGTGGTTCTTAATATTACTTCCTCTTTGCCTTGAAATTCCTTTTACTAATAGCTCCACTTTAAAGGCTCATACAAAATCTTGGAGATCAGTGTGTGGAGGAAGGGAAACCACCAGGCACTTAAGGAAGAAAAGCTGCTTGGGCAAGTTTCCTAAGGGCAACATCTCCTTGGCTGACTGACAGACATGCCAGAGAGCCCTGCTGCAAGGACTTAAACCCACTGATTCTTACATTAACAGATGCCATCAGGCGAGCACTATTACAGTCCCCACCCACAGATTGAAGTTCCACTGTTGATCACATCCCTGTAGCCTTTAACTGGGTGGGAAGCTGGTCAGCAGCCCAAAGCTATTGCTTTAGCATCTATGCCTAATTACATTTTCAGAACACACACTCTAGGGAATGTTTCAGCACATCTGACACATAACAGCTGGGGAAACAGTAGTGATGTTACCAGGAGGGTAAATCAGAGGTTGAGAGAAGCCAAAAACAAATAGCCAAATAAGGATATAAAAGGTTAACCTGTTACCTGGTATGCATTAGGCTTATTACCTTTCCCAAACTCCAATGGATGGCCAGCTGCCCCAGGTCAGAGCAGGTTTGGCAGCACTGGGCCGGTAGGCAGGGCCACAGCCATACCAAAGCAGCCCCTGCAACACCTGCTCCACAGACCCAGTGGAACTCCACCCTGGCTGCCCCAGCCCACTAATGGTTAAAGTTACATTGTTTAACCGGTTACCTGTTTTGACCTTACTACAAAACATGCAGAAAACTGCCAGAGACCAAGCAGACAGTTTGCTCTCCATTAAAAACAGAGACTCACCTATGTTGGCTGTTTTTCAACTTCTTTGCCTATAACCAGGTCACTTACCTATTGCTGCCACTGCTGGGCATTTGTCATAGATGTATTTGCTGCAGACATCCCGTACCATTCTGGAATCCACAGCCTAACAGGAATGGTCAAGAGCAGGCAAGGAGTCAATTCCTCTTTAAGAATACGAACAACCTATGTCTGTCTCTCATGTTGTGCATTAGATGTAGTGCTACAGAAGTACCAGAGATTGTATACACACACACACACCCACCCACCCGGGAAATGAAACCCTTTTTCATATGGTCTGGTGGCAGGGACGCTTTGCGGAAGATCCACTGAAACATCTGTTAAAGAACGCTTCTCTCCCAATATTACTCTAATGCTGTCATCTCAAAGCTAAATGAATAAGCAAAGGAGAACTTTATGAATCAGCTTTCTGATGGTCAGTGAAATATTATGGGTGGAATCTCTTCTAGTTCAGGCTTCTGATTAGAGGTTTACTGACATATACTCAGAGACCATTCTGGCTGTAGTTATACCCTGGCAATCTCATAGGAGGTGAATTAACTCAAATAAGCCCAAATCACTAATGCTTCACTCAGGTCACTTAATACGGTTATATGTTGTAGCACTAATCTACAAGGGATGAACCAGCATCTAAATGTGGGGTACAGGAAGGTAGTGTGACAACACAACACCACAAATATGGCCCTAGGTTTGGTGCTCCCACTATACATTTCAGTTATTCAACAATAGTCCTGCCTTTGACTCACAAGGATAAACAGTCTAATTAAACAGGTAAGTGCTTTAGATGCCCAATTTCTCAGCAGCAGGTTTTATGTCCAGAATCAAACACCTGATGTAAGTTTAGGAATATTCCAGTAAGAACAGATACGCACAGCAATTCTGGCATCCCATTCAGCCAGAGATATACGGCGTCCATAGTTCAAGAGATGACTCCCAATATTTTCACATACAGGTGTAGTACCTGGGAAAGATGCAGAGATTTGTTAGGAAAGTTCTCATGTTATTGACCAAGATAGTGCCAGGTCTTCCAGCATGTCATAGCATGGTCACCAGTTTGGATAAAAGTATGCACACAGCCAATACCATTAGCCAGTTTCCAACAAACCAGCAACCACACGCTCCTTTAGTAGGCCATCCCAGGAAGCTCCAATGAGGATTACAGAAATGCATTATGACTTCACCTCTGGAAACCATGGTGCTAAATTGACTTGGATCATAACTAAAACCAGTTTGATGGTCTCAACTTTGCCCTTAGCAGGCATCACAAGGGGTGGTGCCTGATTTGTTTTAGCACTTCCACCTTTGCTCAGGCAAGGCTCAGGGACAGCATGGAGTATTAAACTAGGATTCAGAATTGACAAAACTGAGGTGGCATTCTAGGACAGAAACAGCAGATACACCAGATCAGGGCAGAGGAGCAGCCTTACACACTGCCTGCCAGTAGCGCTTTGCTTCTAGTCAGAGGTCCTCCTTTCCAGGAGGGCCAGAACTTAGAGCTCTTCAAACACATGCAGAGCAGCTATCCCTTAGATCAGAACGTACCATCCAGCTGAGCCACCAGCGCATTCCTTAGGATATTCTTGGCTCTCTTCACCTCCCCCTCTGTCGCACTCGTGCACAGACGCATCCTGAACAGGAGTCAGAGAGGAAATACAAGGCTTTCAAAGACCTTCTACTAGTAGAAGATGAGAAGCAATTACCTACCCACACATTCATTTTTAACACTGCCCCTTGATTTTCAACTTCTTACACAAACTAAATATTAGGGATGTTAAAAACAGTTAAAATTAGTACCTGTGTAGCTGATTACAATTCAAATCTGTTACACCATTACATGCTGCCAGCCCCACGGGTTCCCAGCACCACCAGCCCAGGAGTTTAACTGTTAACTGGAACCAGTTAAACTCTTACAACTGAATACTAGGTCTCAACCCTCCTGGTACTAACCAATACACCAAGACCTAACCTTCCCCACATACTGTTCAGTGGCTGTGAACTCAGCAATGGTTTGCACAGAAAGCTGACTGGCTCAAGCTCAATGAAAGTCTCCTCAGAGCACACATGGGGAGGGGGGAAGGATGACAAATACCTTACCTGAGCAGTCACAATTGGGAGCACCTCAATGGCATGTGTGTCACTTCAACTTGGCAGCCACAACTAAGATAGCAAAGGGACTAGGGCATGCTGCCAATTCACAGTCCTGCTGTTACAAACTTCACTCACTCACATTCTTGGCTACTAGAGTTGCTCAGTGTTGCAAAATGGGAGTCAGCCACTGCTCGGAGATTCCAATTCCTGAGGTTTCTGCACAGTTTGGTAGGTTTCCTACCAGTCTTACTTCCCTTTCTCCCACCCAGAGTATCTTGGCTATTTCAATGGTAAGCTCCTGGGGACAAGTAATGTTTCCTGCTCCATGTTTGCAGTTCCTAGCACAGGGGGTTGCCGATTTCGGTTGTCATATCTAGGCACTGCTGGACAACACATCAAACTCTAAGAAGGCTAAATGATAATGTGAAGTCCCTGTAACCCGAGCACTGAATGGTTCCCAACACCAAAGCATTTACCAGTCAGTTGAGAAGACTGAGTCCAAGCATTGTGTATGGTCGGGTCATCTTTCCTAAGTGTAATAAGGTAGTGGACAGATTGTGCCTTTCAGATGCTCTGGGAAAGACAACCTTGCTTGGGGATAAGAGACTCCAACACTAGAACAACTTCTAACAAACCATAACAAACAGGGACTACCACCATCATTTAGAGATGTCAGGGGAAGGAGATTAAGGCAAAGGAAGATTCAGGTGGGATATCAAGAGTCATTTCTCTTCTAGCCCGAGGAGTTTCTTCCCAAGGGAAGGTGTGGAAGTCCCACAGTTAAGGATTAACATGAGATAGACTCTAGAAAGCACAGGACCCCTCCTGACCGTTCACGAGCTTGAACTCTGTAGGACAGAAGTTCTCTACTAGATATAGCATTCATAACAGGAAGTGACCACACTCACTCACTGGCAAGTCACACTCACCACTCTCCCTGTGCAAAATGCAGCGTATCTTCTACGTTCAGAGCCTCAGAAACAAAATGGAGCCCAAAGAGGCCTGTGTCAGAGTAGCAAGTGTTGAAGGTCTGGAAACTGTGACAGAGCTTATTCTCTGTAGCAATTGTAGCCAGCCTGCTGGATTGATTCTGCACAGAAATAAACATCCTCGCTGATTCAACTGCTCACCTTTCCCCGACAGTTCAAATCCTCCCTCCCCCGCCCCAGTGGTTACCCTGCCCTGCTGAAGTACTGCCACCTCTAAATGAACATTTTGTCTCTCCATCACAGAACAAGTTTAAGGAAGGGATACCTAAGACAGGACACTCAGATCATCTTGCTGGAAATTGCCCTGCTCAGTCCTCCCCCAGATCAGCTGAGGATCTGCCGTGCAGTGATCCCCTCCTAGAAAGCTGCAGATAGCTTTCTCCAGAGAGGGCCAGCACAACCTCCTTGTCACACCCCATCCAGCCCAAGAGGTATCCCAGATCAGCCCTAATAGGCATTTCTACCCTGCCTTTTGGATTCATAGCCAAACCCCATTTCATGGGAACATTTCAGAATTCAATCTACTATATTATTTGAGAGTTTGTCTGTGAGTGAGTGAGCCTGTCAGTCCGTCTGAACTCCTAAACAGTAAGCGCTAGGACAGGTCTGGGCTAGAGGCGGCCCAGGGGCTGGATTCAGCCCACCTAACACTTGCACCCAGCCCGGCCCTCAGACTGCATCTGGCCACTTTCTATTTATATCCTGCTGTCTGTGCCACCGAATTTCTAGGCAGTGACTCAGGCAGCAGGATTCTATTTAAATGGTTCATGGCTCACAGTTGCAGCGCTACTCTAGCAGGGACCGGAGCCACAAGCCCTTTAAATTGCCACAGCAACCCAGGCAGCAAGAGCTGGGAGCTGCGAGCCCTTTGCTGTGTTTTTAATTCAAAGCCTCCAGCCCCAGACAACTCTGGGGGGGGAGGCTAGTCCCCCAGTCCCACCCCTTTCATCCCAGGTCCTGCCCCTTCCAGGGATGAAGCTGGCCCGTGACCAAGTGCCAAAATTCATTAAGTGGCTACTGTGTGAAAATTATTGCTCACACCAGGCTAGGACCACCAAACTTGGTACGCAGCTTTCTCTGATCATAACTTAAGCAACATACGGGTTCAGTTGTGCAGGGAGGGAGAAGGGGGCTGAAGCTCCCTTACCCCCATGTGAATGGGGATGCATAAAACAGCACAGAAAAGAGACAGAATCCCCAGGCAGATGAAAGGGGTTGGCTGGGGGCACCCCTTCCCCTCCTCCCTCCGGTCTGGGACTGCCCCAGCCCCAAGCCTCCCAGTCCCCAGGCGCCCTTTAGGGAGGGCAGGGGAACCTCCCCCCTCCCTTGTTTGTATAGACACACTGCTGGCTGTTTCGCTTTGTCGGGAAGTACACAGTTTGCTCCACTCCTCTCACTGCCTGGGGAATGCAGGGGCAGACAAACCTGGATCTCCCCCAGTTGGGGGACATGCACCCCTCTCCCAGCTGTGCCCTATGGATTTGCAGTGGCCATGGAGAGGTGGCTTCTCATCTGGCTCCAAGCTGCTGCGGTGAGAAAGGGCTGGGCTAGTCCTCTCCCCTCAGGGCAGCTTGCATACTCAACCCTTCATCCCTACCCCAGAGCAATGATTTAAATGAAAAAAACAAAAATTGAGTTAAGGACCTGAGCAATGCCAGGTAAATCTTCTGGTATTATATACAGCAATGTTAAGGCACGATAGCTACCACCTCATGCCATGCTCCCAAGTCTCTTACCTTACCACCTCCAAAGGTGCGGTCATAGCGCCCTATGATTGAGTTAGCTACAAGGAGGGCAACGTTGTCTGGATTAGACCATCCTGGCCCTTCCACTGCAATAGCGACGTGAGCCAAGGGTAAGGCATCATCTCTGACACGGATCTGAAAAACATCAAGGGGCATGGCAAGAGCAGAGTGAGTGCTGTGGCCTTCTCTCCAGAGCCTTGTGCAAAGCAGGAGTTGATAAAATAGGGGATCTGGTGCTGATATGGACAGAGTCAGCTAGTCTGTCATCTGCAAGTAACGTACCCATCATGTTACCAGATGCGTCTGGTTTCTAGAGTCCATTGGGTCACAAATGAATGTACTAGCCTCAGCAAGTTCCTAATGGATTTACAACCGAAGTATCACAAGCCTGGCAGAGCTGTGTACAGTCTTAAGACTAGACAGCAGGGCCTGCTGTAGGTCAGGACCGAGGTGCCATCTGCTCATATAAAGAACTAACATACAAGCATCCCCTAAGCAATCAGGAGCTCAGTTCACAAATGTATGCTTTGTACTCAAAGCAATTGGCTGTTGACAAGAATTTACCTCACTCCCAGTGAAACGGCAGGGCAGAAGGACAGGTATGGCATCCTCCTTGTACTGAAAGGGAATTCCACTCAAGTGCTGCCTGGCAAGATCTACCAGCTCTTCGTGGGAAACACCTGGGAAGAGGAACAGAAGGAAAAACATCAGTACAGCTGCTTGAGCCTCTGAAACGTAAAGAAAAAACAAATGTTATGTACTATGTGACAGACAAGAGCCCTAGATGAGAGAAAGCCCACTGGAATCTAAAATTCAATGTTAACATACCAAGACTTCCTAGAGCACTGTTTCTCAAATGTGACCACCATAGCTACCTTCAGCAATCGGACACTTTTCTTGTGGCCACAGCCTCCTGGGCAGTGACGGGGGAGGGAGAGGAAGGGACATGCATGAAAGCTGCAACCCTTCCCCAGAGCTGCCAACAGGGGGTAAGCCCTGCCCCCCTTTAGAACCAGAGAGGCTAGGCTAGAGAAACAGGCAACTGGTGTGAGTTCCACACCTGGGGGGTGGGGGAGGAAGAGTTGGGCTTCTAGCCCCAGGCCAATGGCTGTGAGCTCCAGCCCCCACCTCATTACTAACCCTGCTGCCTTCTACAGCCCTGGGCTTCGGCCATCTGGCAGTGGGCTCCATTCCCCACCGGCTCTGGACAAAGGGCCTCAGGATCCAGCCCCAGCAGCATTGCCAGCCCAGGTTTACTACCCCTTGTCCATTGCTCCTGGGCCTCCTCCATCTCCACCCTCACCCCACCCCCATCATTCCTTGCTCCCACTGCATTCTTCAGACACATGGCGGCAGCTCTGGTCCCAGGCTCCAGAGCTTTGGGTGCTAGTGGGGGCTCCATCGCTCTGGCTCTCCCCTCCATTGCTTCTGGTCCCTGCTGCCTCCTCCAGCCTCTCTTCTCCATCCATCACCGTCAGCCCCCACTGCATCTCTCCCCACCTCTCCATCCAGGGCTTAATCCCCCTCCCCCCGCCCCACTTGCTGGGGCTGAGTAAATCAGCACTGAAAATGATACTTGTATGTGTGTTAATACCACTTTTCACTACTTCCCACCGAACTAACAAGTCTGCTTCTGTGAAAAATGATATAAAACAATCATATAAATATCAGCTTTTCACAGCAGTAGACTTGGTAGCTAGCAAATAATAATAAAAAAAACAGACAAAGCAAAAGGAACAACAAAAGACAAGAACATGAAAAGCATCTTAGTTTTGTTTCTATTTTGCTTAGGTCCAGTAAGGGAGACAACAGACCATTTTTATTATTGAGTTTGCCCCGACAATGCTTTGAACATGTATATGTGCACATGATTTTGTTTTTCCTGAAGTTAATTAAGTATTTTAAGAAAAAGTGCCAGAGCAGCCACCAGCAAGGCTGTGCCTGAGACTGCTCAAAAATTTGCTAAGAATCCTTCTCCTAAAGTCCAGGAAATTAGCACTTACCTCCAGCAGCTGCCAGGACCATGCGAGGGGCCTTGTAGTGAGTGTCAATGTATGTAGCTAGATCCACACGAGTCAGCTTCCTAAAGAGCATACACAACATTTTAATCTCTCAACAGTCCAGGTATGGAAAAGAAAGGTTGATTTGTGAGGCTGGGAGGTCAAAGACAGCAGGTACTCAATACAGTGAAAGTGACAATGTATCAATACTCCTTTCGCTATGGCAATAACATTTTCTGGGAATCTATCACCTAGCCCTTCCCTATACTGTACCCTGGAGACCACAACGCTTAGGAAATTGGGAGTAGGATGCCGTTACCTCTCCCTCTTCAGCTCAAATTCAGCCCAAGTCATTAATCTCAGAGGGCTGCTGAGAAGACTACGTGACATGAAGGACCTCTATCCACTCGCTAATGGCTAAGTGTCCATGGCCAAAACCACCACCATCCTGGCAGGTGATCGTAGAAGAAGCACCACAGAGTATGTGTAAGAGAGGGCTGTACTCCTGACCTAAACGATCAATCCCCCTAGTGAGGGCTGAGGCACAATGGTGGAGAATACATGAGAGAAACTTGTGAAGTATTACTCATGCTAGGCCTATCCATGGGCAACATGACTTCAGACTCCAGAACTAATACAGTATCTGTCACCAGCAGTGGGAAGCAGAGTCAAGACCAAAAATGTAAATCTATGGTGAACAGATTAGACCCATGCACAGCACCACCTACTGTGTGTAAATGGGTTCGCTTCCAAATACTTCGGCTGCTGATGTGCTTTACTAGTACTTTTCACCCTCATGCATGTAGTTGAGATTATGCAGCTCCCCTTTTATCAAGGTCAGCGAGCCATAACAGGAACTGTGTGCTCCCAAGAATTAAGTTTATCAGTGGAAGGGGGACCATCCTGGAATGTATATTATACTCCAGACTTAAAATGGGTTTGATGCTCACTTGATGTTCTCAGAGGTTCCCTCGACGGTGTGGCTCAAGGCAGTGCCTTGGAAAGCAGTAGCATGAAGATAATCAAAGATTACATCTGTCAAGTTACTGTCAATTTCTTGCATCTCCTGAAGGATGGTGCTCCGTTGCTTCTCGATCTGAGAATCCTCCAGGCTGCAGTTCTGCACAATGTCAGCCAGAATCTCGACAGCTACAAGACACACATACACACACTCTCAGCAATTCCTTTACCTGGCCACTACAAAATGCAGCAGAAAACTGAAGACAGGTCACAATTTGGAGAAGAAAAGGGTATAGACAGGAATAAACACTCTGCCAGGACTCTGGAAAAAGCACAAATGTAGGAGACCAAGATGGGACAGGATATTAGGGATGTTAAATTTAGATTTAATTGGCTAGCTGAATAGTCAATGTAATTTGCATCAACTATTCGATTTGTCAATAAGGGTGCCTCCACCTTTGAAGTGCAGCAACAGTGTAGCAACAGCCCTGGGACTAAGGCGAAAGCACTGCAGGGAGCACGGAGCCAGCGGGGGACTCAAGCAGTCTCCCACTGGCCCCGTGATCCCTGCAGCATTTCAAAGCAGCAGCGCTACATGGAGCAGGGTCCGCTGGGGACTCTGAGGAGCTGGGATCAGCTGGGGACTCAGTCCCCAGCTGACCCCAGGCTGCACACGGTGTTTCAAAGCAGCAGATCTGGGGCTCCACGTGGAGTTGCTGCTTTGAAGCACCCCCACATTCCTCCCCCTCACTTGCTGCCTCTGATAGAGGCAGCCAGTGGTGGTGGGGGAGCAACTACTTGACTAGCGTGTCGACTATCCGATAAGCATTTGCTTATTGGATAGTCAACTAGTCGTTCACATCCCTACAGGACATGTGGGGCAAAATGAGTTAGTGCACTAGCTGTTCATCTAGATTCAAAGCTCCATCAGGTCACAACACAGATAAAGTGGAATGGTTTCAACATGTAAAAATTCCCACATTAAAAATCAATTCTCCGTTTGGCAAAACATTTTGCTTTTGAGAGGCATAACAACACTGGTACAGAAACTACACAGTTCAGAGGGTCCACACACTGGCAATACAGTGTGGGTTCTCAAAATGGAATAGCTGAGGGTGCAGCATGTCAGGAGTAAAATGCATAGGTCACGTGCAGAAAGCTTGTTACATCTATGGTTAGCTATAGCCAGTCCTACAGGCCTTGTTATTATAGGCAAACAATACTTCCCAGAAGACAGGAATGATACAAACTGAAATCTGTATATGGCAACGTGGAGCTGCACTAAAAACAGAACCCACAGGAGCTCCACTGAGCTTTTCTGATCTTTAATAACTGAGTTAATGCTATAACAAGAGACATTTAAAATAAGCATCTCTGTGCCCTCAGACTCTAGATCAGAGACTTATTAGTTTAACGCAGGGATTCTCAAACTTGTGATACTGCGACCCCCTCTCAGTTGCTCGCAACCCCCCTCTAATTTGTTTGCGATCCCCCTCTAAGTTGCTCGCGATCCCCCGGGGGGTCGGGACCCACAGTTTGAGAAACGTTGGTTTAACGGTCACACTACCTTTGGGCAGGTCTTTGGACAGGGCTTTCACGAAGTATGCAGTCTGCTCCCGGGAGGTGTAACCGTTGAGGTGAGCACCCATATTCTCCACTTCCTTTTCAAAAGCAGCACAAGGCTGTTTCTTTGTGCCCTAAAAGAAACAAATGTAGCTAGAAACTGGCTAGGTTTTTCCCTGTCAACTAAGGAACCAAATTAATGACACAGATCTTCACACAACTCAGGGATCCACTTTAGAAGTAGCTATGAATAATCAATTTCAATCCCGCTGGATACCAACAAGTACTAATGGAGGACAAATACAATTTTCAGAAGGCCCTAAAAATGCTGGTCATGATGAAGTCAGACTGATCTCCCAGTAAAAGCTACCATAGTGGCCACTATTCAGCAGGAAGGCCTGCTTGCACTAAAAAAGTGTTGCTCAGCAAATAGCTGCTTTATCAGAAAGGCTATAGACTCCCAGCCATAAGGAAAGTTCTGTTATTTATAGTACTGTTCATTTAATATGGGCCCAATATGAATACAAGTTAAACCTCCCTGGTCCAGGCCATGGATGCTGCTGAACCAGTATGTCCCTGTACCCAAGATCCCCAGCTGCAGAGCTTGTCAGCAACTGGGAACTGAACCAGTCTGGTGGCCGACACCCTGCAGGCCCAGTGAAGCCCCACTGGGGGAGGGGGACCAGCAGCCAGGAGAGGAGCCCTGGGAGAGCTCAGAAGCCTGACCTCCCCTGGTCCAGCAAATTCCCTTGTTCGGGACTGCTCAGGTCCCAAGGGAGCCAGAACAGGGAGATCCAACTTGTCTAAGTTCTCAATACAAGTGCATCCTGTAAATGAGTTACTGCAAGATCAGTAGTGTCTCCAACTTGTCACGTATTCAAATTTTCAGCAGCATTTTGCTTTGCTAGTCATGTTGTTTGCAGCAAAGGAGCATGCTTCATTTTCAGTAGTTTTCATATTATATGCATCATATATGCACTTAAGGGATTTTAAAATGTGTTTATTTTGGTAAACGTGTACCTGCTAAAATTTGCAGCAGGTACACATTTACACGCATGGGGTAGAGGCAGCTCCACAGGAGCCACTGCATGCAGGGAGTTGGCTTTTAATCCAGCTCCCTGCGCATACCAGCTCCTGCAGAGCTGCCTGCCCCCGCAACCGCTGTATCAAGAGGCAGCAGTGCCAGGGGTAGGGAGGGAGACATTTACATTATCACTCAATTCTATATAAATATTAGGGTTAAATACATTAGGGGTTGGGTTTTTTTTGGTTTTGTTTTTTTAAAACAGAAGCTGAAAGTTTGGGTTTTTTTTTTTTTTTTTTTAATATATATATATAAAGTGTGCTAACTATGCATTGTTTAAAATACTTTCCTGAACAGTTCTTCTATGCAATCGTCAGTCACAAGGAGCTCTGCACAGCCTACTTGCATTCAGCACCGCCATTGATTTTCATGCCACTGACTGGTCAGTCCCCTGTTTAGAGCCAGTTAATGCCATTCCATGACTAGCATGGGAAACACTAGAGAATTTGGCACAAATTCCCTGGGCAGCGGCAAGAATAGAGTTCCTTGAACACTGACTAAAAGTCAATACAAAGATTCAGGGCACATTCACAGATGAAATGTCTTTTTAAACAGAGGGCAGCTTGAGCTTTTATTGTGCCCTTAGAGATACCTAAAACAGCCCCTTATTTGTATTACAATGGAATCCAGAGGCCCAGATCAGGACTGGGATCTTATTCTGCTAAGCAATGTGATATATAAAGACATTTCCTGCCCTGAAGAGGTGAAGGTAATTTTTCCTCCAATTTACACAGGGATGTGCATTCATGTTTTGGTGCCCAAATATCCAAAGCAGTGGCAAGTAGAAAAAAATCCAATTTTCTAACATATTTTTGACCTATAGGAATTAGAGCCATATGTAAATTAGACAGAAAAGCTTAGAGAGCCCAGAGTGACAGTCTGATCATAAGTATCTGAAGAGGGTCAATTCCCATGAAAAGTACCAGACCTAGCGTATCTTCTCACCTTGAACGCCAGATGTTCCACGAAGTATCCAGCTCCATTGTTCTTCTCAGTTTCATAACGGCTACCTACCCCAATCCACAGACCCACCTAACAAAAGGGAGATGAGCTCAATAAATACAATTAGGAAATATAACTAACAATATACGTTAGTTTCTTGTCACAAGTATAATATCAGGAATTTAAGGACAACCTACTGCTAGTAGCAGGACATACACTACCACCAGCATTGCAGGATTGGTACTGGGTTTTTGGTTTTTTTTAAAGGATCTATTTACATCATATATCTAGCAACTTAAGAACTGTTTTCTTAAATTTATCAAAGATTTATTAAGTAACAAATGGGTGTCATAGTTAAGTGGAAGTAAGTCTGAAAGCTACCTCCATACAAATATGGGTGGGAGATCTGGGCAGAGCATGAGAGCATCAATGGACTTGAGAAATGTGTCAACTTATTCCAGAGCAAGCTGTGCCTTTTATTTCCATTTGCCCAAAGCCACAGACAGGTAAGCACAAATAGCTGAATCTACTGCTACCCTTAGTTTCAACATGAGCTGGTCTTCTTTGAAAGACCAATTCATTACTGGAACTGACCTAACAGTGAACATGGGATGAATCCAAATCCATCTTAAACTTACTGTGCACGTAGGCTGGCCAGAATCCTCGGAAGCCACACGGAGGCCATTGTCCAGAGAGGTAACTTGGGTCTCTGGAATGTTATGGAGTGCCTGAGCGTAGGTAGCTGCACCTCGATTTCTCATCAAACTTATCAAGGCTGGCTGAAGAGAAAGCCATCATCAAACAGCAACCCACACTATAACAGAGCTACACACATACAGATTGCCAAGAGTCACATTATGTTGCAGACCCAATAAGCTAGTTTGGCAAAACACAGATTCTAAAGCTAAACTTTTCCCACAGTCGGTATAACTTATTTTATTTGTGTGCGCGCTCGCGCACGCGCACACACACACCCCCCCCCCCCATATATAAGATGTATCAGATTCTAAGATATCTGGGTTCAAAAACAGTGTGTGTTAGGGATGTAAGCATATGTTTAACGGGCAGTCGAATAGTGATTCGACTAGTCGCTCCCCCCGCCTTGCTGCCTCTATCAGAGAGAAGCAGAAAGGGAGGGGGAGCAGGAACCAGTGCTGGGGGGGAACCGGCTTAAGAGCTTTTAAGCTGGTTCCCCCCAGCACCGTCTCCAGGGGTGGAAGGGGAGGGCAAGGCAGGGAAGTAGAGGCGCAGCAGAGAAACAGTGCGTCTGGGGACTGACACAGTCCCTGCTCGCACAGGCCTGACTGCTGTGCCTCTTCCTTTGAAATGGGAGACGGAACCACAGGCAAGTGGGGACTACTTGAGTCCCCGCTGCTCTTCTGCCTTTTAAATGTAGTAAGAGCCACGAGTGAGTGCCCCCCCACACCTTATCGACAAATTGAGTAGTCAATGGAAATTCCATCGACTATACAATTAGTTGATTAATTTAAATTTAACATCCCTAGTGTGTGTGTGGGAGAGAACCAAACACTCATCCCACAAAATGTGTATGTATTAGGGATGTAAGCAACTAGTCAACTATCCGATAAGCTTAAGCTTATCGGATAGTTGACTAGTAATGCGACTAGTCACTTCCCACGTCTTGCTGCCTTTATCAGAGAGAGGCAAGGGTGGGGGGGGGAGCAGGAGCTGGTTCCCCCAACACCATCTCCGCAGGAGGCAGGGGAGGTAGAGGCACAGTGGGAAATGGCGCAAGCGGGGACTGAAGCAGTCTCTGCTCGCACCCAGTTCCACTGTGATTCTGCTTTTGAAATGTACAAGAGGCTGGGCAGGACTCTTGTACATTTCAAAGGCTCAGGTGCTGCAGAGAGCGTGGGACCAGCGGGGGGGGGGGGGGGGGGGGGGGAGTCCCCCGTTGGCCCTGCTGGGCTTCTGCTTTTAAACTGTAGCAAAAACCAGCAGGGCTCTTGCTAGAGTTCAAAGACGGAGGCGCCCTTATCCCATCGACTATTTGATTAGCTAATTAATCTAAATTGAACATCCCTAGTATGTGTGTATATATAAAAATCTGTACTAAGTGTAGCACGTACACGCATCCTCTCCATTTTAAGAGTAACACAATGAAAGTGATACATAGATCTTGGCTCTTTCCAGCGGCTACTTACAACGTAAGAATTTACAATATAAGGAGCAGATTAAAATTCATCTGTGTCACTTCAAATTCACAGTCCTTGGTAGTGCAAATCCCTGTATTTGAGACCTGTTCCTTTGGTTTTAACTGAGTGACACCATTTATTACGGTTAAGATTTTGTCATGGTTATTTTTAGTAAAAGTCAAGGACAGGTCACAGAAACAAAAATTCACAGAAACCCCTGACCTGTCCTTGACTTTTACTAAAAATAGCTGTGACAACATGGGGATGATGGGAGGGAGGACTGCAGCTGGGGGAGGGAGAGAGAAAGATGAGATGAGATCCCAAGTGCCACTGTAGAAGAGGAGGCTCCCTCCCAGCACAGCCTGAAGCACTGGAAAATTGAAACAGGCAGGTAGATACTCATGGAATAATCGACAAAAATGGAGTTGAGGGTGGTTTCACCAGCAGAAAAGAAGGGATAGATGGGCAACATAAAATATGGGCCAATAAGAAGGGAAGGGTGAAGAATTATGCAGATATTTGAAAATGAAGACTAGAAGTTTGACACTGAAATGGAGAAGGAGAAATTCAAAAGTTAAGAAATATTCTCTCGTTTCTCACAGTTTGTGATAAAGAGGAAATTTTCTGTAGTAGAAACCCTCATGATTAACTGAACTGCTCTTTGCGATTCCACGTATTCTTGGGTGTCTCCTGTCCTGTGAGGGAAGGGGGTCAGCATGGGCCGGGAGCTACTGGGCCCCCACAGCTCCCAGTATTTGCAAATTCAAGTTGGGGCCAGCAACACATCCACCGTGAGTGGCGAAGGTTTCCTGTACTTTGATGAGTCCCATGTACCTGTATTCCCTATATTTCACATGGCTCGACAGGTGGAGTAGGATAGATGACTATCTACTCTCAAGGTAGGTACACATTTCAGAGGTGTGAAAAATCCACACACCTAAGTGACACAGGTAAACCAATCTAACTTCCTAGAGTAGACAGCGCTAACAACAATCAAGGAGGTGAATTAACTAATCTGATGGGAGATGCCCTCCCTGACAACATATGTAGCATCTTTATTGTAGCAGCGCAGCTGTACCATCACTGCAGCAGTGTTTTAAGTGTAGGCCTACCCTCAAAGACATAGGTGACTGCTGCCTAACTGACTGAGCTTGAATGGGTCATTAAAAAGACTGGCCATGACCAACTCCATATCAATGGCAAATCCAATCACCAAGACAATGACACTCAGCAGCCAAGGACCCACACAAAGGTGGCTTTCACCACCTCAGCAGGATAGCAGAGCAAAATCCCACAGATAGTGAGCAAAGACTGGGAAGGAGTGAGGTGGGTGAGATAACAGTCAGCTGCTGGAAGGAATAGGGGATCTCAGCTGCAAATGACCAAGATGAGGTGGAGAAAGACACACAGAGCCTGAACATGGGGGTTCACTACGGTATGGCTGGGCTCTGGGCTAACTAGAGTGGACCAACTATGCTTTAACCTTCAGTTCTCTTTGCTAACTTAAGGACTTCCAATGATGTGTTCAAGTTCAATAACAAAACTGAGCATTCTGAGTTCTGACAATGCTATTTGGACATCACTACAAATACCTACTAAGGTGCATTAATTCCTGAAAAGCATACAAGTCTCCACTAGGGATGTAAGTGACAAGTCAACTACCAAATAAGCTTATGTTTATTGGATAGTCGAGAAGTCACTCGACTAGTCACTTCCTTCCCCCTCCTTGCTGCCTCTATCAGAGAGAGGCAGTAAGGAGGAGAAGCAGGAGCCGGCGCTGGGGGGAGCCAGCTTAAAAGCCAGTTCCTCCCAGCACTAAGAAGTGTCCGGACTGCTGTGACTCTCACTTTGAAATGTATAGGAGCTGCCCTTAGCTCTTGTACATTTCAAAGGGAGAGGCGCTGCAGGATAGCAAGTGCCCCCCATTCACTAATCGAAATTTAACATCCCTAGTCTCTACCAAGGGTTTCCCTCAGTTGGACTCCCTAAACAAGAGCTTACAGTATGAAGCAGGAGTGCTGAAGCCACAGAGATTCACTGTAAAGAGGCAGCATAGACTGCTCTGAAGAAGGGAGAGACCCAAAGAGGATCTGGCACACTGAACAGATTCCTCCTGGTGATTGTTCCAAAGTTGGAGGCATAGCAGGGATCCTCTGGATCTCTGACAGTTGGTTCTGTGCATACTGATAGTACTTTGCATTGTCTGCTACACTGGGTCCCCTAGATAACTAGCTCTTGCACATGTGAATTGCACACTCAGCAAAAGGGAAACATTTTCAAAACAGGAAAACTGTAAAATGATAAAGTTCCACAGGAGAACTCGGGGCAGGTTTAGTAATTCATTTACCCAATTTTAAAAACTGATTGACATTATGCCGACATTATCACTGTTGAATGATCAGACCTTTGCTTCAGTGGGCTCTAAGGCAAGAAATTTGTTCCCTGAAATTCCCTTCTCAGCCTGGGTAAACCTCCTAATTCAAATAATTATAACACCTTCAGAATAAAGAAGGCTTTTTAAAAAATTATCCTTGCTACATCATTATTATTCTTTCATCCATTTTCCTCCCTCAGCTACAACTTCTTAAATTTTTAGGGGCTTGTCTTCATATTTTGAAAATTTCTTTAGACTCCAAATTGGGTAGCATGATTTTCTTGGGAGTATGGAAATGAAACAGAAGGTGCAGTATTTTGCTCCTGCATAGCATCAGAAACTGCATCCATTTTAACATACACTGAATGATTTTAATCAGGAAATACTAGATGTCTGGTAGATATCTCAGCCAGAGACCTCAGACTCTAGAGCAAAGCCTCCCTAATGTAGACAACACCCCAGCACAAGAACTTGGTGTCCTTCAACAAACAGCTCTCCAAGCTTTTATCTCCTTCTTTGCTAGCTGAATGCATAGGTGCTGGGAGTAAGAGAACTGCTGCAGCCCCTGACTTGAAGTGTTGTCCATCCCATGCAAGGTTTACAGGTTAGTTCAATGGCTGTCAGCCCCCCTCTCCAACAAATCGTTTCAGCACCTCTGGCCGGCTCCCTGGCCGATGCGGGGGGAAGGGGACACGGGGCAGCAGCTGGAGAACAGAAGCTCTGCAGGGCTTAGCTGCCTGCCTTGTCCGATCTAACAGAGCAAGAAACAGCAGCAGCGGTGCAGGTCGTGGGGGCACCGAGGCTCTGGCCCTAGGGGAGGCCGGACCCGCCCGGGCCTCGGTCCAGCCACCACGGCAGCGCCCTGCCCCCGAGCCTGGCAGCGGCGCCCTCCCCCCCGCGCCCGGCTCCTCCGCTCTGTCCCGCGCACCCCCGCTCTGGGAGAAGTCGCTGCGAACCGGCGCCCTGCAGGGGAACGGCCCCTCCCCGCCCCGGCCTCCCCATCGCTCCGCCCCGTCCCCGCCAGAGCCAGGCCTGGGCCGTCCCTGTGACCTTCGCAGCGGCCAGGGCGCCTGCCCCGGCCCCGGCCCCCCGGCCCCATCTCCTCCCCCGGGCCCGGCGAGGCAGAGGCGCGCGGCCACTCACCGAGGAGCGGGAGCCCCGCAGCAGAGCCCGGCCCGCGGCACAGCCGGCCCGACACACGGAGGAGGCCGCCATCTTGCCACCGGCTCACCGTCAACCGAGGTCCGCGGGAGCCGACTAGAGCGAAAAAGACGCATGCGCGGGAAGACCAGGAAAAGCGCGCACGCGCAAGTAGGCCAAGAGACTGGAGATACGCTTGCGCAAAGAGAGACGCTCGTATGGGCGGAGACCGGGAGAGTTTTTTTAAAGCAGAAAAGCGCATGGGCAACAATGGGTCTAGCTGTGGCTGAAACCGTGTTGCGACCTCTGTTGGTTGGAGGACGATGAGCCTGTTCTCAGCTGGGCTGGGAGCTGACCCCTTAACCCACATCTGGGGGAATTCATGGCTTCTGCACAGTTCTTTGCTTCCCGGCAGAAAAATGACTTCTAACTAGAGAGAGAGAGAGAGAGAGGTGTGTGTGTGTGTGGGGGGGAGAGTAAAGGGTAGTTGCAAGGGAAGTTGCAGGGGTAGCGCGTGTGTGGGGGAAGAGTAAAGGGTGGTTGCAAGGGAAGTTGCAGGGGTAGCGCTTGCACTCCCCAGTAGTGCAGGCAGGTCGGTTTGGGGGCCCAGAGCTGCTGGTGGAGACATAAAATCACTGCTGGAGTAAGGAGAGGCTGGACAGTCATGTGAGTGTGTATGTGTGAGAGAGAGAGATTCTGCACTTGTGGCACACTCACTATGTCTACACTACAAGTTTTGCTGGAAGAGGCAATGCAAATGAAGTGCAGAGATTATGCAAATGAAGTGCGAGAAAATGCTAATCTGCACTTCATTTGCATTGCCTCTTCCAGCATAGACGTAGCCTCAGTGGGCAAGGGCAGGGCTTTGGGGTGTCTTTGAGGAGGTAGGTGTGGGACAGGATCAGACAGCGGAATATAGCAATGCGGCTGGGAATCCGGGGAGCGGAGAGGATTGGGACCAGGTCCCTTTTCTGTCTCTGCTACCAGTTAGTGTGGGACAGGCCCAACCCCTGCTGGCAGTGCCAGAGCCGCTGCTAGTCCTTTGGGCCTCCCTGGGCCCTGCAGGGACCCCAAAAGTGCAGGGCCTGGAGCAGTTGCCCTGAACCATCCTGTCAACATGGAGTCAGGGCCCAAGGTATCACCTTTATCAGTTTGTCTCCTGATAACAAAAATATCTGACAGAGTGATCAACCATGTAGCTGCAGTAGAATGGGGCAAGTTTTCCAGTCAGTGTTGGATCAAGCAGGCTGTGAATCCTGCCCAGCAGTTTGGGGCAAGTTGAGCTGGTTTTTGAGTACATTAATTCTGTATTTAATCTGGTCACTCATGCTCCATTGCTCTTTGTGGGTGTGTCTACACTACAGAGAAGCAAGAAGCTGCCGCTGTTGATCTTCCAGGGTTCGAATTAGCAGGTCTAGTGAAGACATACTAATTCAAACTGACAGGAGCATTCCAGTCTAGTCCAGTAGTCCTGCTTCCACAAGTTGAAGGGAGAGTGTTCTCCTTTGGACTTCCTGCAGTGTGGACAGTGCCAAAAGTCTAGTTAAGGTACTTCGACTTCGGCTACGCAATTAACGTAGTTGAAGTTGCGTATCTTAATTCGACCTTATCTCGTAGTGTAGACATACCCTGTGCTTTTCAGTGTCTGTTCCAAGTAGGAGAGGCCATCACGCCACGTAACATTAGCCTTCTTACTAGAGTCAAACAATTGCAAAAAATATTCAAAGGAGTATAAATAAGGTGGTCCAAAAGAACATGGTATTTAAGAGTGATGAAAGCTATGTAATCTGGTGAAATATTCAGCATTGGCATGGATTTGAAGCTAGCACTGAAAAAATGTCACTTATTAACAAATGACAAAAAGCTACTTTGTGTAAAATATTTATTACAAAATATTCATAGGTCATTAGGCTTTCAGTCAGATCATGTTTTAAAATTAAGTGTTAGAATTGCAACATGAGTACAGGCTAGATGCCAATTAATTATCAGAATTAATTCCTGCCTTCTGCCAACCCCTTTTTAGATCTAAGTCTATTTGAACAAGTCCTGCCTTTACGAGGCACGTTAAGCTATAAAACTCTTTAAAGGAAGTGATGAGGCTTGGATGCTTGAAAATATTCTGCAGGGAACAATCCTGCCTTGGGCAGCTAATGGACTGGATACTCTTAAGTCTTTTTCTTTTCTGGCACCTATTCTTTTCTGGTTTTCTCAAGAACAACAAAAATGTATTGATAATAAATAGTAAGCACTACCTCTGTGTCACTGAATGCATCCCAGTATTCACACCCTACACAATTGTAATAATCTTTGTATAAAATATGCCTTGTGAGGTATCATTTGAAAACTAATAACTCATTGATCAGTAATGTCATGGTGAAGTGCATGTAGCAATGTTATGTGGAAGATATAGACATAAGCTGAAGTCATGACAAGTCTGGGGAATAGGTAAGCCAATTTCTCAAAAACAAAGGACAAACTGACACCTCTAACGAGGGGGTCATTAAAGGTGACTGGCAGATACAATGGGCAGTAGCAGACCAATTTGCATTTTAACCAACGCCATGGAACTTCTTTCACTGCAAGACTCCATGATTCCATCTTCATAGCTGGAAGGAATTTCATCTAGGGATAACCCTCAGGAAAATGCATTTCAAAGGATGACTAGACTATAAAAGGGAGTGGGGAAACTCCACAGATGTTTTCTCTGTCTTTTGCTCTTTCAGCTGAGGAGACAAAGGAACCAGCCTTTGAACTCTGAGAAAGGTTCTACTTGAAAATTGGTCAGGCCGTGGTGCTGGGACCATTTGGTAAGAATTTTACCTTAAATCAAGTTTAGTTACTAGTGATTTATCTTTTGTTTCTCTTGTAACTACTTCTGACTTTGATACCTTTTACTCACTTAGAATCTTACTTTTATTCACTTAGAATCTCTTTGTAGTTAAATAAACTTGTTTTATTCAAATCTCATCAAGCGTTGTGTTTATCTGGAGTTACTGAACAATTCAGTTTAAAATAGCAAGTATCGTACATTGACCTTGTACAGGGACAATGGACTTCTCTTATCTGGACTGTCCAAGTGAAGTCTGTGTGGTACTGCATGAACATTTTTTGGGGGAAAATCCTGGACTTGGAGTGTGTTTAGGTCACCCTGCAAGTGGTAACCAAGTATGAGTGTGACTGGAAGATACTCCTGATCTTAGTGTTCTCTCTCATATAACGTCATCTATGCATATTCACAGCTTGCCCCATATGGCAAGGGTGGATTTTGCTCTTTGTTACTTTATCCACAAAGTTAGAAATGGGATGTAGGCATAAGCAGCCTTCAGCCTGTAGATCGGTTCAGTATTGCTTGTGGTAGGTAGTTTTGCACAGCCATAGAACTGCTTGTTTGGTTCTACTGAAGAGCATCATCTTAGTAATCAGTCAAGTGGAAAACTCTCAAGTGCAGCTTCTCTCCTGGAATATTTTATTCAAGGAAAAGAGTCACACAAAAGAATGGTCATAATGGGTCAGACCAAAGGTCCAGCCAGCCCACTATCCTGTCTTCTGATAGCGGCCAATGCCAGGTGCCCCAGAGAGAATAAACACAACAGGTAATCAAGTGATTCCTCCCCTGTCACCCGTTCCCTGCCTCAGACAAATAGGGGCTATGGACAGTAGGCTAATAAGCATTGATGACACAATCAGAGATGGCTCCTGGTTCTGAGGGATTTCCAGGGGCAGAAGATCTTATGTCTGAAGTGAATTCATAAGTCCGTGAAATCCCAGATCTCCTGTGTCTGGAGAAGATTCCCAACAGAAGGAGACTTCATGTTTAAGACAGATCCCCCTGTTGTCCAGTAGCTAAAGCAAGTTCCCAAGGGTAGAAGATCTCAGGTCTCCAGTGCCTGAAGTAGATGCTCAGCAGTAGAAGATCTTAGGTTTGCTAGATTCCCAGGGACAGGGAATCTCATGTCACCTGCCCTTGTAAATACAAACCAGCTCAAAGAGTCCTCTGCAAACATGCCTGGGTGGCTCCCTCTTTCCTATTCAGCTTTCAGGGACAATAAATGCTGTTTCTGGTGGCTACAGTTTAGTGCTGGAATCAAGCTAAAAATCCAAAATAATAAGAAGAGATTAGTTTGGTTCCCCAAACTCCCTGGAATAAATCCACATTTCCAAGCTTCCTCCCCACCACCCATAGGCCCTGCATTGTGATGAGAGTAGAGTGTGGCCCATTAACACTTTGTTCATCAGCCAGCAGGGGTTGGGGAGGACCAAGAACAATATTCAGGTTCTTGCTTTTGGTTTCACCTTCCCACGTCTCCTCTTCTTTCCTCTCCACCCTCAGATGTTACCCAGATGGAAAATGCTCTAATGGACCTGAAAAAAGGGTCTCCAAGCCCATACACAGGGTGCAAATGCCCTCTCCCTGGTCCCCCAAGTAAGCATGAGGTTGTGGCAATGCATCACCCCAGCCTTCCTCCCTTGTGCTCTGGCTGGCCCGGAGAAGGCCAGAGCAGCGCGTTAACCCAGCCGCCCTCCCCCATGCCCTGGCCTGCCAGGGGAAGGCAGGAGTGGTGTGTTAACTGAGCCTCCCTCCCCTGTGCTCCAGCTGGCTGGGGGTGATTTGCCCCCCTCCCCCAGGAGTGAGGCTAGGAGTGGGGCTGGGCTGCCATGGCAGGGGCAGGGCAACCACCAGCCCCTGCCACGGCTCTCCCCCCCCCCCGTATGAGCCTGCTCTCTCCCCCACAGGAGCTGGGGGTTTCCCTCTGCAGGTTTCCCAGCCCCTGCTGACTGAAGGGTTTTAGAGCACGCACTTGGTTTCCTTGCAGAGCTGCAGAGCAGTAGCCCAGGAGGACATCTGAATGGGACAGTGTTAATGAAGGGTTCTGCTCAGAGGTCTGCATAACAGTGAAGCAATTGAGGAAAAGCAAGGAGAGGAAGGACAGCAGAGGCAGTGGTGGCAGGAGAGGACATTGGCTAGGCAAGGGTATGGAGGAGAAGCACACATGCAGGCTTGGCTGATGGAGAGAGGCATGCTGACCAGCACCTGGCAACAAAAATGGCTTTCATGTCTGCAGACCTGGCAGACTCCCAGGAAGACTGTTTTCCCCAAGTGAAGCAGAAAGGTTGTACGTACTGTGACTGGCTGTGGCATGCTCTGTCCCTGCCCTCTGGTGACATAGGCGATGGCATCATGCACTGAGGCAAAGAGGTGGTGCTTGGTGATGGTTTGGCTGAAGAAGTTGCCTTTTTCCAGCTGGTCAATGATAGACACTGGGGACAGAAGAAGGCGGCACATAAACACCAGGACACCCTGAAGTGAGCTGACGTGGCCAGCCTTGGCCCCTACCCTCTCAGAACCATCTTTCTCTTTTCTTTGCTGTTTGCCTTTGGGATCCTCTGCTTTGGGAAGTGCTGGCAAAAGTCATCCGAGCTGGGATTCAGGGAAAGAGGAATGCTCACCTGGATGTGGTCTCTGATCTCTAGGGTATCAACAGACTCTGGCATTGCACCTTGGGAATTAAGTGTATATGCCGGGGCTTTGGCTGATCATCTGAATGGGGCTTGGGAAAGATTCCCCATGCATACACTCCGGCAGCTCAAATTCAGCTCTGACAGAAGCTGGTGCAACCCTGGTTGACCTCAGAGGGTTTTATACCAGGGCTGAATTTGATCCTTACTTGGCATCTGAATGACTAATCACACTGGGTTTGAAACAAGTTCTATGAGCATTTTCCATCTGGGTAACATCGGAGGGTGGAGAGGAAAGAAGAGGAGACATGGGAAGATAAAACCAGAAGCAAAAACCTGAATTGGCCCCAAGGGAGGGCAGGTGGGGATTTCAGTTCGACAGGATACATCCTCCTGAAGGGATGACTTGCTATCAAATGGAGGGTCTATGTGGCTTTGCTGCGCCTGAGCTTTGAGGCCTCCTTACCATGGCAGCCAGCAAGAAACACATCCACTTCTATCTCCCGGAAATCTCTGAATATCTGCAGTGGACACAAGCACAAAGAGATGAGACAATCCCTTCCACAGACTGCTATCGCCAGGGGCCATGTTCCAGGCCCAGCAGCAGCACCACACACAGAAAGGGATGTGGTATGAGGTTACTAGCCAGCTGTCCCAAATAGCCCCAGATCTCCCCTTGGCTCCCTTTGAGCCGGTTGCTCTTTGATACCACTGCCCTGTAGCCCATTGCCCATGGGTTAGCAGGCTGCATGCAAGACAGGTTAGGACTATGAAACATACTCTACATCTTGATGCCCAGTTGACAACAGAAAGGTCTGGGTAGACCAGATGACACAGAAGATGTTAAAAATGCCAGCAGTGGGTGTGTATGTTGGAGATAACAGCTCCTGTTGTCACAGCAATGGCTCAGAGGGAGGGGTAGTGGATGATGGGAGCAGGGAAGCGATGTGGACAGGTGAGACTTCACTGTAGCTGGTAGCAGACGAACAGAGCTGAGACACTCTGGTTCCCAGCACCGGGTGTCTGAAAGCTCCCACTTTGCAGAGCTCTGTAGGATAGTCCCCTGGGCAGCTCTGCCTGGGACATTTTCCTGGCCTTTCCCCTTACATTCTTTAGGATCTTTATGCAGACAGTATCCACAAAGTTGACAGAGGTGAAGTCCAGGACGAGGGAGTGGAGGTCGGGCTTTTTGAGACCTAAAGACTCCAGAGTGGGTTCATTGAAGGCTTTTCGGGTGTCGCTGGCTTGGGGCTCCAATTCTGTCCTGCTTCCATTGGAGTCAACCACTGCAGGGCCAGATCCATTGCAGTCACTCCCTGGCTCCTGCGGGGAATAAAACACAGCCCCTCCCCATCAAATGAGATGAGGGCAACCCTCAAGGATTACCTCAGCCAATAGCCGGGGAGCATCCAGCTTGACTGGCTGTGCCGTGTCAGCACAGGTAGCAGCAAGAAAGTGGTTTGGAAAATATCTGTTTCCACAGGTGAAAAACAGGGCTTTATAATGAGACATTAAACCAAGGCCCTGAGCCCTTACTGACGCCAATCACCCCAGTCAGAGCGGAGTGGGAGATGCCTGTGCCCTAGTTTGATGCCATATCTCATTTACCATGACATTCGGCTGTGTCAGGCACTCTGGGCACAGGGTGAGTGAGACCCTGGGCTTCTAAAGCTCAGCACAGAGAAATACCTGTGTCTTCGTCTCCATGTCAACATCTACAAAGCCGAGGTCAGCACTGCAGGGGTCAGATGCCTCTGAGAGCTCAGAAGTAGTTTCCTGTTATTAGAGCCAGAGAGGGACAGACACTGTTACAAAGGGGTTGGTGTAGCTGCACAGCCCCCCTTCCCCCCCCCCCCCCCCGCCAAGGCTTGTCAACCCTGCCAAGGAGGTTTGGGACAATATATATCACAGCATAAAAGCAGAGTCCAATATCCAGTTTCTGACCATGTCCAGGTCAAAGGAAGGTGCAAAGCTGCCAGGATGGACAGTTCTGGAGTAATAAGGAAAGACTACTCCAAGGACACCATTTCGGGAGGTGGGGGGGGCAGCAGCCATACGTACCAGGATGCTGTTAGCTTTTCTCCATGGTCCCCTGACTATCAGGGAGCAAGGGGAAAGTAGACGGCTTCTGTGCATGCTCTCACTCCTGATTGGTGAAAAGAGTGGGCAGAAGAATAATTCACAAAATTCGTGTTCTTGCTCCCTGATAGTCAAGGGAACGGGAAGAAAAGCAAGCAGCATCCTGATACACGTGGCTGCTGTCCTGCACCTCGCTCCCCAGACTCCCAAAATGGTGCCCTTGACCCTGCAGCTCAAAGAATATGCTCTCACTTGAACATGTGTCACTGATATGTTACAGAAATGCCTGGGGTTGGGGTGTCCGGTGTGTGCCATGCAGAGAGGCACAATGTTCTCCGAGTTGTTTTTCTGGCTTCAAATATCTGAGCCTGTCCTTCACGCTTCCCGAGGACATTTCGGGAGGCTGGGGGAGGGGACAGGAGCCGTGCATACTGGGACACTGTGTGCTTTACTTCCCGTTACCATTCCCCTATCAGTGAGCGAGGAGTTAGTACATGGATTTTGTGAATTACTCCTCTGGCCCTTCCCTTCACCAATCAGGAGTGAGAGGCATGCACAGAAGCTATGTACTTTCCCCTTGCTCCCTGATAGTTAGGAGAACAGAAAGAAAATCAAGCCGTGTCTGGTATACACAGCTGCTGCCCTCCTGCTCTCCTGAAATGGTGTCCTTGGAGGAGTCCCTCACCCACCACACATCCTAAGATTTTGTTTCCTGATAAAACTGCCCTTGTGCATTCAGAGGGGGTTTTCGCTGCAATGGCAACTAGCTGCCTACAGCCACCCACCATTCTGTCCCTGTACAAATATTACCATCAGTCAATATATTCTACACCAGGCCTGCTGTGGAAGCTTCTGGGGCACCCATGGCTACTATATGCAACATGGAAATGGGCCATGTATCCAGGAGAAGTGGTGGATAGAGAACTGGGTTCTATTGCTGGTTCTGCCACTGGCATGCTGAGTGATCTGAGGTAAACCACAGCTCTGTGCCTCAGTTTCCCCTTGCATAAAATGGGAGTAATGATCTGACCTTCTTCTGCAAGGTGCTTTGAGGTCTACTGGTGAAAAGTGCTATATAAGAGCGAGCTTCTCTTTATTCCCTTTCTCTTCTGCCACTTTTGATCAACGACAGAACCTTAACTGAAGCTTAGGATTCTTAAGGGTACGTCTACACAGCAGCATTATTTCAGAACAACTGACATTATTTTGAAATAAAGTGAGTATCTGCACAGCAAGCCGTAATGTCGAGCTGGAGGACTTCTTACTCCGACTCCTGTAACCCTCATTTCATGAGGAGTAAGGGAAGTTGAAGGAAGAGTGTTCTTCCTTGCACTTCCTCCCGTGTAGACAGTACCAAAAGATGAATTAAGCTATTTCGACTTCAGCTACGTATCTTAATCTGAATTTTGACCTGCTGTGTAAACATGCCCTAACAGTCTCTTCTGAGAAAATTTGCTTTTTGACAGTCCAAATTAATTTTGTCAGCTGAGTCTCCTTTATTTCCTTTTTACTTGACACTCTCAAAGGATTCTAGTAAATTAGAGAGGCATAGTTTTCTCTGCAGATGGTATGCTGGTCTGTCCCCATCATATCATGTCCAGGTAGGGGGGCATATAAATCCCTCTTTAATTATTTGTCCTGGCTCATTACTCTAGAATTCCCAAGCACTTGATTTTACTATCCGGCCACACACCAAATGCTAACGAATCCCTCGCTCTTAATAATTAACACCAGCAGCCTCCTCCCCAACCTCAGACACAACTCCAGTGTCAGGTGGTTCCCTGAGATTTCTTTTCCATGCCTGGTGGCTCTAGTCAGAATACAAATGCTTGTCAGGCTCAGGAATGTTCACCAGGGGCCAAGGCCTGCCCTGGGGTTCCCCGGCAGGGAAAATGCCATTTCCAATGTGGGTCCATCTTTGATTGTAAAGAGAAGGGAGAGCCCAGCCAGCTCTGTCTAGACGGGCTATGTCTACACTACAGAGTTTTTTTGGAAAAATGGCCGTTTTTCAAAAAAACTTCACTTATATCCACACTGCAATTGCGTTCTTTCAAAAAAAAAAAAAAAAAAAAAAAAAAAAAAAAACACACCACCCACACCAAAAGAACAGAGGGGTTTTTCCAACATTGGTAAACCTCTTTCTACGAGGAAGAAGCCTTTTCCCGAAAGAGCTCTTTCAGAAAAAGGCATGTGTGGTTGGGGAGGAGGGAGTTCTTCTGAAAGAAGAGGAAAGAGGAAAAAGCACAGGTTCCTCGGCAGCCACTCCGTCCATAGTAATCACAACTTAAATGCAAGATAGCGTCCATTCAGTGTGGATGCTATCTTTTGAAAAAGCCGATTGCTTTTTCGATGCGCTTTGGCAGTGTGGATGCTCTCTTTCGGAAGAAGTTTTTTCCGAAGATCTCTTCTGGAAAAGCTTCTTCCAAAACAAGCCTGCAGTCTAGACGTAGCCTCTAGAGAGGGGTTAAGGAAAGAGGGAGAAGTAGGGACAGGGAGGAATAAAGAGCTCAGAAGAGAGAAAGAGGAGATGAAGGGAAGGAGAGAGAGACAGCCTGGAGAGAAGCCCAGAAGGCAGCATTTGGCAGAGATGAACCTTCTTCTTTGCCTCTTCCCTCTTCTCCTTCTCCTGCTGCTTCTTCTGTTTCTTGAGGGCTTTCTTCTTCTTCCCAATGAGGTAATCAACATTAATGCCACTCTGCAAAAGATACAGCTCCCTGGGATATGGAAGCCACTGATATTCTAGTGACCTGCTGTCTCCCAACCCACTTCCCAGGCCATGGTGCAGGGAGTTCCTGCAGCTGTTCCTGCACAGAATAGAGTTCTCTCTTCCTTCACATCCCCTCCTTGATTTCTGGTAAGAGGAGACCTCGGAGCACTAGTTAATGGTAGAAGCAGAGCTCAGGAGAAGGATAAGAAGGATTGGCTTGCAGTTAATGCAGAAAACAAGGACTCAGGAAATTGAGGTTCAATTCCTGGCTTTGCCACAAGCTCCCTGTGTGTCCCTGGGCCTGTGCAGCTCAGAGGGGTGTTGTGAGGGGAACATTGCTGGTGTGTGAGGTGCTCCGACACTATGAGGACAGGGGCTACGTTAGCCCCTTGCTGGATTCATTACATACAGGGGAAGGGAGAATCTATGCACAACCAAGATTCAGGATTGTGGAGCTGTGCTGCTCTCTCAGCTACACCAGAGAATAGCACCCCCTGGCTTGAGGTGAACTCTTGGCCATGGTACTGGAGACCAGGCCATTTCTGCTCCGGCCTCACCTTCTCCTTCAGGGCATCAGCATACAGCTCGGCGTTGGCAAAATAGACAGTGGCAGAAGAACAGAAAATCTTCACGCCTGGAATTTCCTCAGCCTGGAAACAAAGACAGGGAGGAAGTTGTGGCAAGGATGCTGCCTCAAAGGGGCGAGGATTGTCCTGGGGACACTAGTAATAGGAAGACTAGGGACATCCTAGAAAAGCAAAGTCACTTCCCCCCCAACATTTCTGGGCTCCCTCCTGAGCCCCTCTCTCCATTCTCCTGCTGCTCCACCTCAGGTTCTTGGACCTGCCCCTTTCCTCCCTCAGGGTATGTCTAGACTACATGCTTCTGCCGACAGAGGCACGTAAACTAGGCTACCCGACATAGTCAAAGAAGCCGGGATTTAAATATCCCTGGCGTCATTAAAATAAACATGGCCACCACGCTGTGCCGGCTCAGCTGATCGTTGGCACAGCGCATGAGTCAAGACGCGGATCGGTCAACAGGGGGAGCCTTTGTCGACCGCTCCTGTAAACCTCATTTCACGAGGCATAAGGGAGCTGTCAACAAAGGCTTCCCCTGTTGACCGACCCGCATCTTGACTCGTGCGCTGTGCTGACAATCAGTGTACAGTGCAGCGGCCATGTTTATTTTAATGAAGCCAGGGATATTTAAATCCCGGCTTCTTTGACTATGTCGGGCAGCCTAGTTTACATGCCTCTGTCGGCAGAGGCATGCAGTCTAGACATACCCTCAGAGGCTCTTGCAGGGAAACATCCTGGCAATGCCTACAGCTGAACTGGAGGAGGACCTGGTGCCAGGCACACTCTGGAAATGAGGAGCTCCACCACAGCAGGAAGGGAAGGTGACAGCCAGTCCATGAAGGCCAATACTCAGAGGTGTCCAGGAGACAGGGAATCCCTCGCTCCTTCTGGAAAGGACGGTGCTTGACAAGGACTTCAACCCTTTTACTCCTGGATGTCCCATATCTCAGCTCCCCTGGTTGCCCAGGGCAGATTTGGCCCCAGTGCCCTGGTTTGCTTAATACACCGAGCCGCAAAGGAGCTGGTCCATCTTCCTCCAAGGGGCCCTTTTGGCCACTCTCTCAACTATCTCACCACCTGCTCGTACCATGTTATATTCTGCCACATCTCTGTAGATGCCTGTGTTGGAAACGTGCCCCAGGATGGAGTAGTGGGGCCTAAAGGGAGACACAGAAAGAGAGCAGGGTTAGCAAAGGCACTGTCTGTCCCTCAGGGAGTGATATTGTGCCTTATACTCAAAATATTGCCCCAGGAGATGAGCCAGTGACCTGGTGGTGATATAACACTGACAGACCCATGCTGTGAGAGGGCACAGTGCTAAACTGGGCTAAGGCCTTATGTGTCTATTAGCCTCCACTGGGTATGGCTTTGTTTCATCCATGGGTGGTGAAGGTGGGCAGGGGTACAGAATTAATAGCAGCTTTTCAGCAAATGGGCTTCTCATCCTGTGCTGATGTCATCAGTGGCTCATATGTGCCCAGTAGCAGCCCCCCATGGAGTGCACAAGTATACCAACAGAGCAGGGTGCTACTGGTCGTACTGGAGCACGAAGGGAGGTGCATGGTATATTGGGACAGTGCTACTCACAGCTGCGTCCGGAAGATGACTGTGAGCAAGGCAAACGCCACAGAGACCCCCAGCCCCATGTCTAGGTTCAGCAGGAGGGTGGCCACAAAGGTCACAAGCCAGATGAGCTGTAGCAGACAAAGGTAAAGTGAGGGCTGGGGAAGAAGGAGCAGGTTTGTGGTAGACACTGGCCACTTTGGTGTGACGTTTGCCAGAGCACTGGCCATCACTGCCAATGTTGATGCTGCCAGGCAGTCCCAGGGAGAGCTGTACTGTGGGGTCTTCAGAGGAGATGTTAAAACAAGGCCCTGCCTGCCTGTCTGTAGAGGGAATCCTGGGTGGAAGTTAGAGATCCCAGGATGCTCCATGAAAAGGGTTCAGGAGGGAACACCAGTGTCCAGGCTGATGTGTGCACCCTCTCCAACAGACAAGCTCATGCAGAGTGCAGACTGGCTATTGCATGTGCCTGTAGAGTCTCTGTGCACCTGGGATCCAATTCCTCACTGTGAAGCCTCCAGTAAGGATGTTAAATAACGAGTAATTTACGAGTCGAGTAATCGATGGAAATTCCATTGACTACTCGACAGGCGCTTCCACATTCCTCCTCTGAAATGTACAAGAGCCCCTACAGGCTCTTGTACATTTCAAAGGAGGAATGCGGAACTCTGCATGCAGTCTGGGGCCAGTGGGAAGCCCCGCTGACTCCGCGCTCCAAGAGGGCACTTCTGCTTTGAAATGCACAAGTACCCGGGGGCTCTTGTGCATTTCAAAGTGGAAGCACCTGCATGGAGCCTGGAGTCAGCAGGACTTCCCACTGGCGCTGGGCTGCACGCAGGTGCCAGTTTTGAAATTTACAAGAGTCCTCAGCGTAGACTCTTGTGCATTTCAAAGCAGAAGCGCCTGCATGGAGCCTACGGTCAGCAGGGGACTCAGAGTCCCCCGCTGGCCCTGGGCTCCATGCTGCACTGCCACTTTGAAATGCTGCAGGGAGCCCGGGATGAGCTAGGGAGTCCCCAGCTGACCCCAGGCTCCACGTGGCACTGCCACTTTGAAATGCAGTGGCGTTTCAAAGGGGCAGTGCCACACAGACCCCAGGATGAGCTGTGCGGCACTGCCCCTTTGAAATGCTGCCATGGCGTTTCAAAGCGGCAGTGCCGCACGGAGCCTGTACCCGGACTCCGTGCGGCACTGCCACTTTGAAGTACCCCCTTTTCCTCCCCTTTGCTGCCTCTATCTGATAGAGGCAGCAAGGGGGGGGGCGGGAATTGACTAGTCGACTGGACTATCCGATAAGCATTTGCTTATCAGATACTCTACTAGTTGACTAGCCCTTAACATCCTTAGCCTCCAGGGATGCAGCAAGGTGAGGGAAGAGATGGGTTTGAGCCATGGAGGGTTCCAGCCTGGGTTCCACTTCAGGGCCATTGCAGCAATATGCCTGCGCTGTGGGTCCTCGTGGTTTGGGGTTCAGAGCCAGAGTCCCAGTTCTAACACATTTTTATGGCCCAAATTCTATTCTCGTGGGTTCAAGCCTGGGAAGAAGTGTCCTGGAGGAGCTGCCACCTTCCTTAGTCAGGGGCTGCCAGGAGCCAGTTCAGCCTCCAACCCAGACCAGGGCAGCACTGAGATCTGCCATTTCGGTGCCCTCCAAAGGCAGAGCTCTCTGTGGCTTGTGTCAGGGGAATCAGGCCCTATGGAGGCCTGTTGTGTTCCTTACCAGATCGATGCGGTTGGACCGCCACAGCGTGCAGATGTCTGTGAACTGCCTGAACATGCCCATCAGGTTCACAATGACGATGGCAGCTAAAATGGTCTGGAAGAGAAATGCCCAAAGCTGGAAGACTTTCAGCAGAGCCATCCCAGCCCCCGCCCCCCACCACTAGAGGATTCCTGGGGCCTGTGTTTCCCACAAGCGCCTGCCTGGACAGAAGAGGGCAGCCCTTCCCCAGCATGGCTCTGTCCTCCTGCTGGGAACTGACCGGAGGGGGCAGAGCAAACACTGAGTGAGGAAGCTCAGGCTTTGACCCCCAGGTCAGGAGTGATTCAGCCACAGTCAGGAAGGGCAGGGAGGGAAGTGCTGCTAAGGCAACACTGACCTGCCAGTGGAAGGTGAGATCTGGGGCACTCCCTTTCGCAGAGACCATTGGGTCAAACAACACAGCTGGCTTTATAAAGGCAGGAACAGAGTGATGGTCATTAACCCCACCTGTCATGACAAGAGTTGGGGAAATACCAAGGGGACTCCAGCCCCATGCAGCGGGTGCTGGCTGGACTCCTGGAGGTATCAGGATGGGAGCATTTCCCCCTCTGCCATTGCATCACCCAGGGTTATGAGGGCTTATCTGTCATCCTGAGAGGCGCTAGGCAGCGCTGGAGGTGGGATGCTGTAATAGATGCACCAATGATCTGACATGTTGCGGCAACTCACTGGTGCCTATATTTCTACAGGACTTTGTCCTTCTCTAAGTCAACAGTTCCAACCGCGGGTCCACGAACCGCTGGCTGCCAGGCCGACGGCAGCTCTGTGGGCTGGGGTACACCACCCAGCCAGTGTTCCCTCTGAGGCCCACCCACCTCCTCAACAGAGCCACGCAGTGGCTGCTCATCTGCTCTGGGGGGGTCAGCTCCCCTCCCCCAGGAGCAGCAGGGCAGCCACCATGTGGCCCTGGCCCTAGCTTCAGCCTTTCCCCAGGGCTGAAGGTGCAGGCTGCATTGCGGGTGGCAGTGGCCCCATACCAAGCCAGAGCTGGAGCCACGTGGTGGGAGGCCCGTGGCTGCTCTGGTGGCTGGGGCCAGAGCCGTGTGGCTGCAGCAGCTCCTTCTCCAGTGGCCGGGGCCAGAGCCACATAGCCGTAGCAACTGCTCTTCCGGCGGCTGGAGCCAGAGCCACATCTTTGCAGTGGCTGCTCTTCCGGCAGCCAGGGCCAGAGCCGCATGGCCAGGGCAGCTCCTCTGGCGGCTGGGGCCAGGACTGCGTGGCCCTGTGTCATGGCCCCCTATGGCAGTGGGGCTCTAGAAACAGGAGGCTGGCACTAGGGGGTCTGGTGGTGGTGGGCTCTAGGGGGGGGGGGGAGCTGGCAGAGCTGAAGTCGGCTGTTTGCAGCAGCTCAGGGGACCAGGGTTTTTGCTGAGCTGGTAACATTTTATTTGTACATTTGCATATTCATAATTTGCATAATGAATATGCAAATAAAATGTTACCAGTCCGCCCAAAGTTTGTGACTGTGTTTGCCAGGCAGCAGTGTAAAGAAGGTTACACTGCTCTAAGCGATGCCAGCCAGAAGCTGCCGTGGGCTAGAGACTCAGTGTAACCGTACAGTGGGGTGAAGAGGCAGGCAGCCAGGGTAAGACAGTACATACTTTGGGCAGGGCTTGGAAGAGCTGCCCAATCTTCAAAATGGTCGCTAAGATGAGAATTGAGGCAATGACCCCGGCCACCTGGAGGAGAGAGAGGACAGATCAGCCAGAGAAGAGACTGACATGCACGGACATTTCCAGCTCCCATGCAGACACCGCCTGAACGTTGTGTCTGATATTCAGAGCCACGGGGAGAGCATGCAGGGCAGAAAGGGGATGCAGACGAGCTCATACAGGAAGGCTGTTTGGCCAGCACATTGCCTTAGGCCCTTTCTAATGCTCCCATCTGCTCTGCGAGTGCCAGAGCAAGTGACAGGCAGCCCCTGCTCTGCGGGTGGGAGTTATTTACAAGAACTGCCCCACTGCCCTCAGCTCTCTGTTCCCAGCGAAGCATCAGAAACAGCCCTTTAACTACTTGCTTGGTCTGGCAGATGATCCAGCCCGTGAATGATGGGGAAGTTCTGCCCAGTCACCATAGGTTAACACCGTACCTGGCTCTCCAGAGCCCCTTCCTGGGGTTTTCCCAGTCAGACCAGAGATAATAGGGAAGCTTCCTTGCCTCATGCTGGAATCCTTCTCAGGGTTGAAATTAATAGGAACACCATCTGAACGGACTCACCTGACTGTTCCCTCCAGTGCTCTCCTGCACCAGGGTCCGGGACATGGAGCCACTGATGCTGAAACACTGGAAAAAGCCGCCCATGAAATTACAAATCCCCATGGCTATCAGCTCCTGCAAGGGGCAAAGCAGTGCAAGGGGTCAGGAACTGCATGGAGGAGCCAGCCTTTGCTTGGGCAGAGCAGAACAGAGCCCCTGAAGAGAGGGGCAGGCACAGCCTAGACTCAGATTCCTGGGGAATACGGGTGCTGATGACAAAAACAAGAATAAAAAAAAAGGGGGGGGAAAGAGGCTGGAGGGTAGCGCCCAGAGCGTATTAGGGTCCTCACCAGTGTTTCCTTTAAGCTGAGTGGTGGGGTGGCCACAGAGGAGAGATTCAAATACTGCCCAGCTGAAGCCAGCAGCATGTGTTTCTATTCGTGGTGCATGTCTGCACGTGCCTCAGTGCACATAACAAAATTTATTCCATGCATGGATGGAAAAAATGAGAGGGAACACTGCTCCTCACCTGGTTACTGTTCACCTTGTAGCCATGTTTCAGGGCAAAGATCTTGCCCAGGGAGATGCAGATGGCATAGCTGACCACGGCAATGGCAAAGGCATTGCCCACCATCTGCCCAAAGTAGCTGGGGTTGGGAGCCACTGGTGGTTTCATCCTGCAGCCAAGAGAAGGGAAACCCTGCTGGAAATGACATTGCCCTCAGGGACGACAGCCCAGCCTCCTGGCACAGCCCCACCCCACAATCCCCAATCCCATGGAGGCTGCAGCAGAAAAGCTGTGCCATTCCCTGCCCATAATGCCATTCCCTGCCCATAATGCTACAGAGCCCGGGCGGCACCCTCACTCACCCACTGGGGATATTGCCCACAACAGCAATCCCAAACTTGGCCTTCAGGCCAGCTCCATAGGAGATCCCCGTGGAGACGATGATCTGAAAAGAAGGGACAGCGCGAAGCAAAGAATATCCCTGCCACACAGCCTTCCCCCCCCCCGCTGCCACGAGCCTGCTAGACAAGGGCAGAGGCCTGCAGGTCTGCTCAGGGCCCTCCTCAGAGGGGTCAATGCAAGGACCCAGCCTAGCTGGAAACGCGGTAACTAAGTGCCTCCCTCAACCCAAGGGAAGGGCCCCAGGGCCAAGATTCAACAGGCCACAAAACCCCCAAACTGGACCAGGAACAGCTTGCCACAAACCTGACCAAGTAAAGAGTTTAAGGAGGGGATGGGACAGAGACAGAGAGCAGAGGAGCCCCGCCAGCACCCGCCGCCCCCTGGGCAGCTTGATCTCCACGACCCATTTCGCCTAGAGACAAGCAGGGGCCTCTCAAGTCTGGTTGAGGTTTTGTGGTGCAGAGGGGAAGGCTGTCCAGTAGGAACTGAACTCATTACACACCACCAGCAAGCACTGCTGGCCTGGGCTAGATTTAACCCGGGCACCTGCAGATGGAAGGCAACAGGGCTGCCCTCTGGGCTCTGAATGCACTTGTCACCTCCAGAGCCAGTGGACTTGCTGGCTGAGAGACCAAAACACGGTGAAGCCACAAATCTGCCAGCAAAAACTGCTCTCCTTCCACCATAGGCTTTCAAACCGTTTGTACTGGTAACCCTTTCCACACGGCAAGGCTCTGGGGCTACGTCTACGCTGCAGCCTTTTGCCAACAGAGAGTATGCTAATGAAGTGCTCGTTAGCATTTGTCACTCTGTCATTTGCATATTTTCTGCCGATGCTTTTTGCGCAAGAGGTTTTTGCGCAAAAACAAGCAGTGTAGACGGGTCCGTTTTGAGCATAAAACCCCTTTTGTGCGAGATCCTGTACACCTTTTTTGAGGCATAAGCATCTTGAGCAGAAGCGGGTTTTTGCGCAAAATGGAACCGTCTACGTTGCTTGTTTTTGCACAAAAACCTCTTGCGCAAAAAGCATCAGCAGAGAATATGCTAATGACAGCGTGAGAAATGCTAATGAGTGCTTCATTAGCATACTGTCTGCCTGCAAAAGGCTGCAGTGTAGACATAGCCTGGGTGTGGCCCCCCTTACACACTGGAAATGGAGGGGGGATTAATATAATTTAATGGGGGCTCAGGACTGTCAGTACCACAGAGCTGGCAGCATGCAACCCCCATGTGACCACCTTGCAACCCCCTGAGGGGCCATGACCCCCAGTTTGAGAACCCCTGCCTTGGACAATCCCAGGGAAGTCTCCCTCCCTGGCCAGCCCCAGCACACACCCGCTGGGGAAAGCATTCTAGGAAAACTGGGGCTTGCCTCTGGAACACTAGAGATGAGACTAGGCCAAAACCTGACCATCTTCGGGCCCCGCTGCCTGACCTACCCGAGTGTCAAAACTTCCCAGCCACACTGGAGGAGACGAAGCACTAGCATGAGGGAGGAAGGGACAGTCATTAAACAGCAACCTGTGCAGGCATCTGGCAGACAGCCGAGCCCCTGATCTGTGGGGTGACCGCCTCCCATGTGTGGACATCCCAGGGGGCTGAGTGCTCCAGGTGCCGTGCAGTCCGTGACACCCCCTCCTTACCGTGATGAGTTCAATGGGGATGGGCATGGGGAGCTTGGAGGAGAGCTTGGCACTGAGCATCTTGACAGCCACAATGGTGGCCATGGCAATCAGGCTAGTGACCAGGGTGCCCACGTTGGTCTGGGGCAGCTTGCTGCAGATCTCAGTGAAGGCCTACAGGGAGAGGGGGAGAGGAGACCATGGCTCCGAATCTGTTCAGGAGGCAGAGGCCTGGAGTGGAGGGGCCATGCACTAGATACATCCCCTGGAACCAGAGAGCGTCAGCATGTGCCCACACTCGTGTCTGGGCACCGGCTGTGCTACTGCTGGGGCAGGGGTCCTGTCCTCTCCACGTATGTTTGGCAGCTTGAACAGATGGGCCGGTGGAGTCTGGGGTGGCCAAGCACTAGGGCAATACAGGAAATAATACCGATGCAGATTGCATGCCTGCCCATAGGGTGCCACACTGCCCATGTCCCAAAGAAAAGCAGCCCAAGAAAACCCCTCACGGCTTGACCCCAGTGAACACTCAGGGAGTGCTCCTTCCCGGGAATCCCAGAACCACCCCCACATATGCAGTCCCCATCAGCCCTGGTCTGACCCAGCATAGCCCCCACTAGCAAACGCTGCTCCCCTGGGAAATCCCAACCTGGTCTAACCCCATCACAGCCCTCATTAGCAAACACTGCTCCCCTGGGAAAGCAGCTGGACTGAATTCTGCCATGGATAAGAATATTTAACAGAAAACATTAGTAGCAGCATCCAAAATCCTGCTGGGCAGGTCCCCTGCTGGTGTTCATGGTAGGGAGGTAAGCGACTAATCGACCAGCTTATTGGATAGTCAACACATTAGACAACTAGTCACTCCCCCCCCCTTGCTGCCTCTATCACAAAGAGGCAGCGGGGGGGGGGGGGAAGAGGAAAGGGGTGCTGGGGGGAGCTGGCTTAAAAGCAAGTTCCCTCCAGCTCCGTGGGACGGGGCAGGGGCGCAGCTGCGGCGCTTCCTCTTCAAAATGTACAAGAGCCCCAGCAGGGGCTCCCCCGCTGACCCCAGGATGCAGGCGGTGTGTCAATCTTTGAAATGTACAAGAGCCCCCGCTGGAGCTCTTGTTCATTTCAAAGTGGAACGTGCACTAGTCTTTATCGACTAATCAAACAGTCAATGGAAATCCCATCGACTATTCGATTAGTTAATGAATCGATATTTGACATCCCTAGTTCATGGCCATAGCTCCACTGAAGTCAATGGACCCCACTGAAGCCCATGCAGCTATCACCATTGACATCAGCTGAGGAGCTGAGCGCGGTCCCTTTCCATGTCACATGGCACATGGGTTGGGTCACAGCAGAGAGCAAATACAGAATTTTGTCCCTATCAGATGTTCCTTTGTTTTATGCATAGAACAAACTGACCACACCCCAAGCTCCTGATTCAGACAAATTCCCATGAAAGTCAACAAGAGTAAAACAAGTGAGGGGCCCTAAGAATGCCTGCAGTCAGCAGTATATTTGTTAATGGGGATTCCCAGGGGTTCCCCAAACTGTGCGCAGCACTATTGGATGTGCTTGTCTGACAGTGCTTTCTAATGGGAGATGTAGGATCAGCAAGGAAGGGCTAAGTCCCCCTCCCCCCACCTGCCCTAGCTGGCCTCTACTTACAGCGAACATGGATAGTGGCCCTGACCGTTCAGCCACCTCCACCCCAAAGACGTACTTCAGCTGGGAGACCAGCACCTGGATGGCAGCCGCTGTGGTGTAGCCCCGCACCAAGGGATCGGAGAGGTAGGTGACCACAAACCCAAACTGCAGCAGCCCCAGAGCTATCTGGAAAGAGACCAGCAGGGAGAGTGATTGTTGGCAACCTCTCATGGGTTTCTCCCCCAATGTTGTCTGGGGATGGTGGGGCGTAGCTAAAGATACGGGTCACCTTGGGCAGAGCTACAAGACTGGGGGGGACAGAATGACAACTACAAGGCTGCCTCCATCTCAGTTTTCTTGAGGAACAAATGAAACACTTGCATTTTCACCCAGCACCTCTTTGCTTGCCCTGTGAGCTCAGTGGAGCACAACCTGGACAGGCCAACCCAGGGCAGCCCAGCTGAAGGACTGTGATGTGTGCCCCAGGCAGGCTATGCAGCACAAGGAGGGGAGGGTGGCACAGAGACATCTCTAGCACTTGTCCAGGTGGCTGTTTGGGGTAGCACCCTTGGGGAAGGATGGGGGACAATACAGAGGTCTGTTGTGTTGGGCAGAACCCAGGACCCCCAGTTCCCTGGCTGTAGGCACTGAGTGCACCGCAGAAGAATGGAGAGCAGAGATCTCATTTCACACCCTGTGCTGACTGGCCTAGCCACAAGCAAAGATCGGGTCAGCCTCAGGGAGGGACAGTGTCCCCAGTCCTGCTCTGGGAAGGGCTCACAAACATCACCAGGGGCTTGCCTCTGGAGTGGTGTCAGGATGAACCCTCAGGAAGTCAGGGCCCAGTCACTGGGAGACATGATGTGCAGCAGGGCTGGTCTTGGTGCTGGGGGAATACCCCCTGACCATGCTGTTCACTTGCTCGGGGGGGGGGGGGGGAGGGATGGGAGCAGCTGAACCCAAAGGAGGAAGACAGAGCAGGGAGCGTGAGCCCAGCTAAACAGGGGAAAGAGCTGCCACCGCCCCCAGATTCACTGTGTGTTTCAGGGACATCAGGCCTGGACGGGGGGGTTGGATGGTACAGCCCTTGCAGCCTGGGATCTGTCAGTGTCCCAGGGTGCGTTAACCCCCAACCCAGTGGACACGGTCTCTTCCCACCCACCAGCCTCTGGAAACAACCCAGCCAGGATCCTGGCCCAATCTCCAGCCCTGCCCAGAGCACCCTGCCCACCTGGAAGACGCCCACCAGGATGGTGAGTGTAGCCACCAGTTCCACCCTGGCGCTGTCTCTCCTTGTCTCGTTGAGGACTGTCTCATTTGTGCCATTAACTGGATCCAGGAAGTTGCTGTTGGGCATCAGCGAGCCCGTCATGCTGCCAATCATGACGGAGATGACAGCAAAGGGGCCTGCAGGGAGGGACATGGGGTGAGGTCATGGGAGCTGCCCGTTCAAGCCTGTGCCCTGGCAGATGATTTGTAGCTGAGACCTGCCCACCCTGTATCCTCTTGCGAGCGGGGTCAGACCCAGAGTGCTTCTGCTTATCACCCATTTGGGGCTCCCTGCTGCAGCCAGCACAGCTACCCAGCTGCTCTTATCTGTATCTGCCTCCTGGGGTCACTCTGAGTGCTCGGCTAGGGACGAGCAAGAATCCCCCACAGGGGTGCATGGCTGCTGGTCAGCAACAGCTGAGTGTTGTTGGTGTGTGCCGAGAGAGCCTGGGCACATGCACCTCCAACCCTGGGCATGGGGAGAATCTGGCCAGTCCCATGGCACCGGAGAGCAGGCGGGCCCGAGTCTGAGCCGTGTGCTTAGGATGGGTGGCGCCTGTGATGTTATTGGATTTTTGAGATGAACATGCAAAATATCGTTGCAGCCACTGTGCTGTGTTTGCCCCAAATTTTGTACAAAGTGGGCCAAGCGAGGTGTCTGTTGGGAGCTTACGCTTTGCTGAGTCTGTGTATACAATTCATAGGCATGTATGATGTTTGCATTTGAAGTGATAAGTATTGGCTCTGCACTGGTGTTTCATGCAGGATGGGCTGACAAAGGGAGCTTTCTGGGAGGAGGAAGCATCCTCAGGCAGCAGTTCGCAAGCAGCTTGTGGTACCTGAGGGTTACTGCAGTGAGTTGTTGAAGCTGGCTCATGGTGGCCTGTTCACAGGATATCTGGGTGTAAGCAAAGATTGTGACAGGCTACATAAAATTTCTGCTGGCTCCACATGTTCAGGCCAGTGAGAGAGTAGTGCAGGAGCTGGGAGCTGTGCCAGAAGTGTAAAGGGTTAAGGGCCCCCCCACCCCCCGCTGCAGCCTCTGCCTGTCATTGGGGAGGCCTTTGCTAGAGTGCCTGTGGAAACTGTGGGACCATTCCCAAAGCCTCGCAGGAACGGGAAGAAATGCATCCACGTGCTAGCAGATTTTGCTACCAGCTATCCTGAAGCTGTAGCACTCTCTAATGTGGAGGCAGAGACAGTGGCAATGGTTTTGTTTGCTACTTTTAGCAGAGTGAGTTTCCCCAAAGAAATTCTGTCTGACCCTGCATCTAATTTCATGTCGGTTGTTTTCAAGCAGTTTTGGGAATTGTGTGGGTGTAAAGCACCTGAAGGCTGCTCCCTACCACCCACAGATTAATGGTGGGCAATTCACCCTGATTTAACCTCTCAGTGGTACCCCCATCCTGTTATATTACAGTTCCTGCTTTTCATCCTCGATGCTCCTGGCTTTAGATGTTTCTCTTTCCTTGGTGGTGCAGGAGTGTAAGGTCCTAACAGCCCCCTGCTCTGAGCACCCCCCGCTCACCCACAGGCCCCGTATCCTGGGCAAATCCGGCTCACCCCAGTCACCCAACTGCCTGCTCACCCACGGAGATGTGCCTAGATGTTCCAAACAGGAAGTACAGGAAGACAGGATAGAAGGATGAATAGAGGCCAGTCACGGGAGGTACCCCTGCCAGGAGTGCATAAGCCAAACCTAGAAACAGCAATGAAGGCAAAAGAGTTACAAGAAGCCCCCCATTCCCATACACACCCCACCCAGCTCCCTGCCCTCCCCCCATTCCCATACACACCCCACCCAGCTCCCTGCCCTCCCCGCATTTCCATACACCCACAATTCTATGCTCTCCATTTCCATATACAGCTACCCAGCTCTCTGATCTTCCCCACACATCCCAACACCAAACACCAAACCCATCCCACTCTATACCCACCCCTGCACACAGGCACACACACACTCACAGCTGTCTGCCTGCCCATGCACACCCATCCCTAAGGCTATGCCTACACTGTAGCCTTCTTCCAGAAAAGCTTATGCAAATGAAGCATAACGTGGAATATCACTGCGCTTCATTTGCATAATTAATTAGCAGCCGCTTTTGTGCAAGAGGCTTTTGCGCAGAAAGGAGCTCTGTAGACAGCTCCTTTTTGCGCAAAAACCCCCTCTTGCGCAAGAGCCATTCTTCCTCATGTTTTCAGGAAGAATGGCTCTTGCGCAAGAGGGTTTTTTTGCCAAAAAGGAGCCATCTACACAGCTCCTTCTTCTGCAAAAGCCTTTTGCGCAAAAGCGGCTGCTAATTAATTATGGAGATGAAGCAAGGCGATATTCCATGCCACGCTTCATTTGCATAAGCTTTTCCAGAAAAAGGCTACAGTGTAGCTGTAGCCTAAATGTATAGCCAACTCAGCATGCACGGCAGGTTACAGCCTTTGGCCCACAGGTGCCAGGGATGGGGCATGACTGGCTGTGTCCCAGAGGAACGGGTTTCAGGCATTCCCATAGCAGACGTGGGGTCTGTGGTACTTACCCTGTGGGAGGTGCATGATGCCAACACTGAACCCCGAAATGATATCACCGAAGAGCCAGTCTCTGACTGGGTACCGGGGCAACCAGCTCACGATCGGTAGGAACCGGAACAGAAGGGCCTTGGCAACAGCACATGAGCACCTAGAGGGGGTGGGAGAGCTAGGGCTGAGGGCTCTAGCCTGCACGAGGGCCCTAGCCTGCACTAGGGCCCTACAGAGTCAGGAGGGCTGGAGCAAGGAGATCCATGCCTGGGCAGAGTCCTCCCATTCCCTCACTAAATGTGCTGAGAGCACTATGACATGAGCTCAAGTCCATCCCAATCACCCCCCTGAAGGACCCTGGGACTCACCAAACACCCCTCTCTGACAGGCCCCTTCAGTAGGAGCTGACGAACCAAACTGCAGCTTTAGAAGCACCTTGCCAAGCTACTGCCCCACGGAGGACACTCGGCCCTGCCCATGTCCTGCAACCACTGCTTGGAGGCCAGTTCAACCTAGAGTCCCTCTGGCCCAGCTCCTGGTCACTGGAGCCCCTTGGGGAGCTGTTCCTTGCTCCACCAGCCCATTGCCATCACTGGCCTTCCTGACCCTGAGGCCAGCATGCAGTGGGAGCACACCCGGCACACAGCACTCTCCACCTGGCTGGCACTTGGATGCCTGTGGAGTCAAGGAGTAACAGGCCTGGCAGCACCAGAGGGCAAGGGCCAAAGAGCAAGCATGGCATGGGTCCATCCCAGCCCCAAGGGCCGGTGCTTTTACACCCTTCCCTCTGCTCTGGCCCCAGCGTTGGGGCCTGGTACCAGGCAGTCCCAAACACAGTGCTCTGTCCTGGGGAAAAGAGCCATTTTGGCCCTAGGCCCTGGCATTTGGAGACTGGGAGTTTGGCCAGGCAAAGGCAAAACAGGGTTGGAAAACCCCTATCAGCAACCCATGGGGCAGCACCACTGCCCTTCTTGCACCACTTCCCCCTCTCCAGCCCTACACCTCGCACCAGTGATGGGGAGCTGTACAAAGCCCCCTCCTACCTTATGTCCCGGAGCCTGCTGCAGAGAGAGGGCTGAGGAGCCCGGGTTCTTGGTGCAATTTCTTCAAGCTCAGCCTCGCTCAGCACCTTGCTGTCTGCCTGGGATGCCCAGGGGCGGCGCTGCAGCTCGCTCTGCTCCATCGCCATGGCACCAACCCCACCTGCACCCGGGTGCGTCCTTCAGGCTGAGATGAGAAGGGAAGATGGGCTGAGTGCTGGCAATGCTACTGTCCCACGTCGGACACCCAGCCCTGCCCACGTCCTGCCACTACTGCTTGGAGGCCAGTTCAACCTAGAGTCCCTCTGGCCCAGCTCCCAGTCACTGGAGCCCCTTGGGGAGCTGTTCCTTGCTCCACCAGCCCATTGCCAGAGTCTAAAGCCGCTGAGAGATCCAGTGGGTTACAGTGACCCTGTGCACACCCACAGTTAGACTCACCAAGGAGCCAAGAACAGGCCCAGCCATGGGGGCAGCAGAGTGCCGGGGCTCAGTGGGGTGCAGGGATCTCAGCACTGTTGGGGGCCGCCCACCATGGAGCCTGCTGACTGGGAAGGACACCAGCAGGCACGCTCACTTCGGGGGCACTGGGGCAGGGCATTCAGGAGCAGAACTTCTCCCTCGGAGCTGCCCTTGGCCACCTGCAGTAGAGATGTGCGCAGGGCCCTGCCTCTTCTAGCTGACACCCCCCTAGATCAGGGGGCACAAGGCGCCAGGATGTGGGCAAAGGGAGGAACTCCCTGCCCCTCCTGTCGCTCTACCAAAATCTGGGCCCAAGGCCCCACATCTCACGCCCGTGGAACACTGCAAACCAGGCCCTGGGCCGCACAGCTCCACATCACTGCAGGGCTCCAGGCAGCAGTCGGGGTTTTTCCCAGCCCAGCCAGCCATGCCTGTCCCGTCCCGTCCCACCCAATGCTCCTGACCTCACAGCTGGCTGCTCTGGAAATGATTGTGCTGTCCTAGGGCCTGGTGATGGTGGGCTGCATCCTGGCTTCAGGGCAGGCCCTACACTCCCTGTCCCCTTTGCAGCCCCTGGCATGGGGCAGACCCAGGGGCTGGAGGGGATCGGGTCAGTGCGCTACGTATTGCAGCTTTTCTGGTCCGTTGGGGATCACTGCACCCTGAGTGTGAGGGCAACCAGCCCAGCAGCTGCTCTGTAGTCTATGCCAGAGACAATCAGTCACTGCTGAGTGGCTGGGAACAGACTCCCCATCCCGCTTCCTGCAGGCGGCCTGGTGCCACGGGCCAGAGCCCTGCTCAGCCTGTACCTGCAGACTTTGCACTTTTCACATGAAGGCTTTTTGTTCTCAGCAGGCGTAACAGGCTTTCTAGGCTAAACAGGCAGCCATTGGTTGGTTCCCCATACATGCCATCCCCTCCCCTCAGACACATGTATACATCTGTGTCCCTCTACACCCCCATGCCCGCCCTCTGACAGACTCATGTGCATTGTGTCCCAATACCCACGGCTCCCCCGTCCCTCAGACATGCATGTACAGCTGTGATCCTATACCCTGCGCCCTCAGCTTCGCACACGCACAGCTGCATACGTGTACCCACTGCCCCCACCCTGGACACTCACACATACAGCTGTGTGCCTGTACCCTCCCCTGACACTCACACAGATAGCTGTGTGTCGGCACCATGCCCCCACAGCCACACATGTACAGCTGTGTGCCTGTTCCCGCCCCCCACCACTCACATGTACAGCTGTGTGCCGGTACCCTTCCCATGTGTTTGTACTGATATACAATTGGGCGCATGTGCCCATGTAACCCACACCCCTAGTGGGTTTGGTTCACGGTCCCATGTAGTAGCACTTAGACCACTTCAGCGAGAGAGAAGAACAAGTGTGAGCCAGCTGGCTTTATAGCTCAAGCTGTAGAAACTCCTACACTAAGGTCCAACAGGCCCAGGTTTGAATCTGCCTGCCAGTGGTTACACCTGCACAGCCCCAGCCTCTCTCCAGTCAGAATTAGCAAGGATTTTTAATTGCCAGGTCTGAACGAGTTCCATGCTGATGAAAGGGGCCAGAGTGGCAACCCCAGAGCCTCCATTTCTGCAGGCTGAGCCTGGTTTCCCTGGTGGGGTCACAGGAGGAAGAGGCTCGTCTTGCCATTGCTAAGCCGCGGCTGTAGGGCAGTGGGAGGCACTATCATTCAAGCAGCAGGGCCTGCTCCAGAGAGTGACCATGTCTCTTGGCCCAGGGCGCAAGCTGCTGCACCATCTCACACAGGCCAGGACCTCAGCTAGATGGCAGCTGTTCACTCAGAGGCCAGGGCCAGGCCTAGTCCCAGGCCGGCCCCAGTGGAATGAAGCAGAGCCCACATGGCTATGAGAACGGCAAGGCCTTGCCCAGCTCCTCTCTTCGCTCCGAGGCCTCACAAGATCCCGCACAGCAGCAAACAGGCTCAGGCCTTCGCCCCAGGCGTGATCCCTGCTCGGAGTCCAGCGCTCCAGCCACCGCTGAGAGCTTGGCCTTGGCAGCTCCCCAGGGGCCTGTCAGCCTGGGGCACGCAGGGCTCACACTGAGGTGCTCCAATAGCAGGACAGCTACTCCTGTGTGGGCTAGAGCCTGGGCTATGAAACCCAGTGGGGGAGGGAGGGCTCGCAGCGCCTGAGTGGGGACAGCGATGCTATTTTCAGTGCAGCAGGGCGAGCCCAGGGTGAGCACCCAGCCTTTATTTAAGGGACATCCCTGCCCAGGTGGCAGGAGGGCTGCTTGTGGCGGGACATCCACCACTGTCAGTGGGCCACAGCGCAGCCCTGAGTAGCTGAGCATAATGTGCTGTGGCTGCCCACAGCCAGCACCCCAGCAAGCTGTACACTGGGTGCATGGAGCCAGGAGCCCCCCATACAGCCACCAGGCTCTTTGCTTTCACACCAGCATCCCAGGGGAGGCAGCTGCAGCAGGACATGGTGGGGACACTTCCCTTCGGAGCCCTTGGCTCCTTGCAGCAACTGGGAAGTGGGTTCAGCCAGCCTTACTCAGGGGGAGCCTCACCCCTCAGCCCTGTGGGACTTGTGCTCAGCGCCTGCTGGCAGGTCTACACTGCAAAACCCTCTTGTGGCAGCAAGCCTCAGAGGCCAGCTCTATAAACTGGAGCTCCCATAGGGTGAGTCCCTTTGGGGAACAGAAATAAGGGGAAACCACAGGGGGGACAAGAGGCTATTTTAAGGGAGCTCTGAGGGAAACACCTTTTCCCTCAGCACATCGTATGTTTTCCTCACATGTGCATTCCCACAGCTCTCTAGTTCACAGCACAATCCTCACAAGCTTCAAATTCATGTTCAGAATGATGCAGGAGATCCCTTAAAATAAAGGACAGGTGGCCACCCTAGGCTCTCAATGCAGCTGGCCCTGCTCGGGCTCTGAGAGCCCTTCCCCGCCGGGTTTCAGAGCCCAGGCAGCGGCCCCAGCGGGAATGGCTGTGCTGCTATTTTAGGCTGGAGGGCTAACAGGATGCACTGTCTCCATGATTCGGGGCGTAGCCTGAATAAGTGCGAATGGAGCGACCCACATCCATTAGTGCTAATGGGACATCCTGCCCCCATGACTGGGGCTTAGCCCTAGGGACAGCTCTGCACACACGCAGCTCAGCCCCTTGGGGAACACAGTGAAGCTGAAGCCCAGGCAGAGCTGTTCCTGGTACTATGCCAAGATGGCTGGAGTAATTCCCCTGCTGGGTGAGGTGCTGCTCTGCTCCCTGGCTGGCTGCAGCTTTCCCCCTCTCTGGGAAGAGACTCTCCCGCGATCGCTGGTGCTTACCTGGCATGGGGTGTGAGCTGCTGTGCCCGGCAGCCCTCCAGCAAAGTGTGTGCTCTCCTCCCCGCTATTAATACTTGACTGTGATCTTTGAGACACCACTCCCTCCTCCCACCTGCCTCTGCCTGCCAACAGGGTGCCACAGCCTCGTGTGTCAATAGGCTTAAAGTGGCAAACCCTGACAGCACAGTTGCCCCTGAGTGGGCAAGCAGGCCTCGGGGAGACTAGTGCAGAGGCCATCTAGAGGGGAATGCCTCCTGGAAATCCCTTCCCACACTGCACACCCTCCCACACCTCTATGGCACCGCCGCCCAGCCAACTCAAGAGAACTTGGGTGGAGATTTTTGAAGCCTACCAATGAGGCACATCAATCAGCCACAGCCTGGCACTGCTGAGCACAGCCCTATGCTTCTGGGATAGGGTGACCAGACATCTGGTTCTTAGAGGCATTGTCTTATCTACGCTACTGTACTTGGCCTCCCTCTAAAAAGAGTGTCTGGATTTTTCACACTTGCTAGCTGGTCACCCTACCCCTGCTGGCTGGCTGGGCGAGGCCTCAGGCTCAGGGTGAACTGTTCCTGTCCATCTTGTCAGTCCCTGAGCCCGGGGATAGCCCTGTGCCCCTTCCAGAGCCCCTGGTGGAGAAAGAACCCTCCCTATTCATCTATGGGGAGGAGCAGAGGCTGGTAGAAGTCCCAGGAGCTTCCTGCAGAGGGCACCCTCAGTCTAGGGCAAGTAGTCCAGTTAGAGCTATGGGAACCGCTCCCAGTGGGTGAGCGTCTGGGGCAGTGGGAACCTCAGGGAACGTGTTGGGTCTCACCAAGAGACCCCTGACACCAGTCCTCTCCCATCTCTCAGGCAGCCAGATCCCAAACTAGGGCTTTGTAGGTCACAGCCAATACCCCTAGCCAGAGAGGGGCACTGTCGTGCTCTGTATTGGCAACAATTTGGCTTCAAACAGCCCCCTGACCTTGCAGGCCTTGATCCTGCTAACAGCTTATCCCGCATGCCCCTGACTTCCCTCCTTCTGTGTCTCCCGCTCTGCCAGCTCCACTCCCTGTCACACCCTCAAGCAACTCTGCGCCTTTTCCAACGATGCTTCTTGGTGTAAATCCTTCCTGAAGCCCCACTCCTGACAGGCAGCCCCATCCCATTAGCAGCCCCCCAACCCAGCCTCCTCCTGGGCAGTGCCCCCATATGCACCACCAAGAAGCACCTCTCAGCTTTTCACAGTCAGACCCCTTGATCTTCCAGCACCCCAGGTGGCCACTCAGAGGCAACCCATGCCCAGTGGGGGAGGGAAAACAGGGAGAGAGAGAGTGAGGACATCCAGATTCAGCAATTCAAATTTTGAGAGGCACATGACCCATCAGGAGGGAGGGGGGGATGTGACCCATCACCCCCTCCACACATGCACACGTAACCTATAATACCAACCTATGGTGCCACAGACATCTCGGGCTCAGCCGAAGTATGGCTCTATAACACCCATGCCTGAACCCACAGGCCACTGAGTTCCTAGGGCAATTCACATTGGCACAGGTGGGAGCTTACCCGAGTGTTCTATGGGGCCAGCGGGAGTACATGTGCTCAGAGGCAGGAGTTCCCTTATCTTGTTCTAAAGTGCCCTGTGAGGCTCCTGGAGTTCAACTCAACCTTTCCCTCCTTCCAGCTGAATGAAATAACCCCGGTGCTCATGGGTGGGACTCAGAACTGCCTGGTCTTGGCAGAATCATCCTCACATGAAATGGCCTGTGCTGAGAAAACCCAGGGCAACCATTCTCACAGTGCAGACACATGCATGGGTCTCCTGCTCCCTCCCTCTCACCATTTTCTGCTGGAGAGGGCAGTATGGCTACATAGCCACTGAAGCTAGGTCGAGCTCTAGAGATCCTGCAGCATCGCAGGCTAAGAAAAACTCACCGCCGATCCAGAGCATGGGCCATTTCAAGAGGCCTATCCTGGTCAGGAAGCCTCTCCAGCTCTCCTTGTGCCTTCTCCTGTGGCAGAGCACCTGCTGCAGATCATCTCCTCCTGCCAAGAGAGGTGCTCAAGGTCACAGTGCCCCTCCTCTCTCCAGGCACTACCAGAATTGCCACGCTGCATGGTGTAGCTCTGCCTCTGGCCTCCATGCACAGAGGCCATGCTGAGTGGCCACAAGGCTTTAGTTTTCATCATTGTGCTTCAGCCCCTGTTCTCTAAAGAACAGGCACCCACTCGTTCAGTCTCCATTGACTGCTCTCGCCAGCTGGCCCAAACCTCCCCTACCCAAATGTCTATTGCCTGGCACCCAGGGCTACCCGGGTGCCCACACTAGCTTCCACAGCATCCCAAGCTGCACGGAGCCCTGAGCATCGCGGTGTTGGGGGAGAGCCGGGAGAACGTTCCCGACAACTGTCCAAGACATTTGGTCCAACCAAGGTGGCAAATTGGCTTGCTGGTATCTTGGACTCTTCAGTCCCTCTCAGGGAAACATGTTGATTTGCAAGGGTGTTCCCAGGAGGTGAAACTGCCACCAATGCTCGCACATTTCCTGGGAGCGTGCACAGAGAAAGTGTCAGGCACAAGTAGAGTGTGTTCCCTCCGGAGGGGTTTAATGCTCACTTGGCAGTGGGGCCCTCTCCCCGCCTGTGGGCATTGTGACAGTATTTACAGTACTGCTAACTCCTACCAGCATGTTTGTGAGTGCTCCCTAGGCACAAGGTGCACATGGGCACCCCCAGGCACTCACAGCAGCAATGCTTTGCCAGGAAGATGGAGCTAAAATATTTGCACACACCACCCAGTGGGAGTTCTGCAAGGGAGAGAGGTGCAAAGCCTGGGTCCATCAGCAGCTGGTCCATGGAATGGGGGCGGGGGAGGAGACAGTGACAGGGCAGCCCGTTTCAGCATCCTGCGCACTGCAGGGCCCACCCCTCTCTGTCCGGGACCCACGGGCCTCTCTCAAACATGCGTGTCTCAAAGGCCAGAGCGCCCCTCCAGAGGCCCTATCAGCCAGGACAGATTCTGCACCAACCAGCAGCTCACAGCGACAGGGAATTGTGTGTACCTGATCTGTTCCAGTCCCAGATAAAGCCATCAAAGCTGGGCCACAAGTAGCAGCCCTTTTACTGCCCCTGCCTGTTCCACTTTCCTCATTCTCTCTCATATCCCCACTGCTGCCCCGTCCCTCATTGCTATCCCCATCTCTCCCCTGTCTCCGATCACTGAACTTCCAGCCAGCTGGGCTCCTATCTTCCTCCTTACAGGTAGCTTAAGGATACACAGGGCTTAGATCCACTGATAAGAGGAGTTTCCCTAAAGACTGTGCCCCCCTCTCTTCCTCCTTGCCTTGGCTTCCATGTCTTCCTCACTGCAGCTCTCCATTACCCCCTCCCGGAGAGCTCTTTCTCCCTGCCCTTTCTGCTGCATGCACACTGTGGTCTGCTCCTGCCAGCTCCCAGGATGGTCACTCAGTGTCTCACTCCTCCATCCCAGCCCCACATGGGGAAGAACATGCACCTCACTCTCCGTCAGTCTTTGTCCCCTGCCATGCTCAGCATCCAGGAGCAAGCAGCCAGCTCCCCACAGCCAAAGGGCTACCTGTTGGTGAAAACACACCTGTTGATGCATCCCAGTGGGCGACAGCGCTTGGAGGCAGCACGTGGCTCCCATTGGGAGGAAGCTGCTCAGAGAGAGAGAAGTGCCTGGTTTCCTCACAGGCCAGGTTTTCAGGAGAAGGGAAGCAAAGGACTGCAGCAGGGCAGGGCTTCAGGCCAGGACTGAGGCCCATCAGCAGAACTTCTGATGCATGGGAGGGAAGGGGGGGGGGAGAACAGCAGCTTAGGCCTGGCCTAGCAACGGCAGAGCTGTGTCTAGGGTGCCCAGGACTGAAGCAGCAGGGGCTGCAGCTCACCCCACAGGCAGACCAGTAAAGCTGTCTGTAGGAGGGTCTGTGAACAATTCCCTCCCTCCCAGCCCCTCTGGGCTTCAGTGTATCACTAACCCAGCGCAAAGTATCCCTGCAGGTGTTCCACATCATGCTCTGTCTCAGCCCCAGGCCAGGCCATCTTTGAGAGCTAGCAGGCAAAGCATGGACCACACTCAGATAGCTTCCACCACACCTGGGCTGCTCTTCCATCCTCTCCTGCCCTGCCCAGAGAGCCAGCCCTTCTCACTGGGCATTCATCCTCCCCAGGGGAGCATCCAGCACTGCCCCATGTCCATTAACCTCTCACCACAGGCAGGTTGGAAAATAGGCCAAGTCTGGCCTGGCCCGGCCCGGTCCAGCTTTGTCCTACCCCACCTGTCAGCAGGTCTCTACCAGCACAGAAACTACTTCCTCCCCTCACCCATTTCTCCCCCGCTTCAGCTCTGGCTCAACCAGTCCCATGCTGCCTTCAGCCCCCTCTAGCCCTGGCTATCCAGCCTGCAGAGCTCACCACCAATCCTTCTACTCCTCTCTCACCTTCAGCCTTCCCCCTGGAATTGCCTCACTTGCTGAGGCACCCCGATCCTTGATAGGCCCAGGTGCTGCCCTGCCTTCTTTATTGGCTCACCTGGGAGCACCTGCTCTGGCACAGGGGTGCTGGATCTGCTTCTGAGAAAGGGGCCTAGTTGTACACTAGCTAGGAGGCAGCAAGCCTGGATTGAAATGCATCAGGAGGCCTCAGGAGAGGGGAGCTCAGAACTTTGTTTGGCCTTATGCCTGGAAGTTTCCTTGCATGACATGCTCTTCCCTGAAAGATTAATTTTTAATTCCGGGAGGGTTGGCAACCCTTCAGCATCTGAATAACTGACTTTAGAGCTCACAACTTTTAGAAACTGTTTAACCCAGGGGCCTAATTTTCCTCCCCACTTCCCAGATTGTAGCTGGGGTGACTCTGCTGGCTTCCCCGGGTTACCCTGAGGGAACATGAAGAGGCGACTCAAACTCCAGCTAGCAAAGGGTGCTCTGAGAAAGGCCCTGTTTTCGGTAATAAAGGCAAGGCGATGTCTAATCAAGGGGTGGTCGACAGTGACCTCTGTGCTCGATTTCTTGCTTTTCTCCTGGCGCCACTCTTACTCCTGCCCCTTGGCGAACAGAATCTTACGAAGGAATGCCAGCAGGACAGGGAGGGGCTGTCAGACAGGGCTCAGGCATGGTCTATAGCTTGTAAACATTTCTCCATCTCCTGTTATCAGTGCTCTGTGGTGGCTTAGCACCATGGCTGATCTCCTGGCACAGAGCTGACCCCTTGGTTCTTGAGGTGCCGCTGTGAGCCAGCCAACATGGTTTGCACCCACTCCTCACTGCAAATGTGCTCGACTCACAACAGCTGGCAGCTGCTGGAGATGCTCACAGTGTAAGTGTGAATTGCTGCCTGCTCAGAGGAGCATTTTACACCCCTTGGCTCCAGGGGACGAGGGGGCACAAAGAACCAGGCAGGGAACTGGCCCACAATCACACACTGGCATGGGCCCCTCACCCCAGAGCAAGCCCTTGCAGGGCCAGGTGGCTCTGTGCTGCAGGTCAGGCTAGAGGGCTCTGGGCAGGGCTGTGTGCAAGGCCCAGGACCGGAGTAGCAAAGGGCTGCAAGTGAAGAGTCTGGCTGAGTTGCATGGGGCTGGGGAAGCACAAGGAGGCTGGTCTGCCCACCAATTTCTGCCCTCTGCTAAGGCTCTTGGGTGTATTTAGCTGTGGGGGTCTGGATGGGCCCAACAGGATGCTAAATGTTTGTATGGCCCCAGTACTGTGGGCTGCAGTGTCAGCTTTCTAACTGCTGGGCTCTTAGCAAGTACTCCAAACGTTTCCCATTCCTAGGGCTCCCCCTTGCCCTCCTCACACACCTGTGCCTGCACATTCCCCAGTGGGTCATGTCCCCTTCCACTCACAGGCAGACTCAAAGCTCTCGCTCCCACCCACCCTTCTTTTGCTTAGTTCCCTTTTAAGTGGGGCAGCTGGAGTGGTGATGTGGGCAGGGAAGGCTCCATGCCAGCTGGTCAGAGAGGCAGCTCAGCACTTCCAGCTCCCCAGGGAGATTAATTAAGGTCCATGCACTGTATAGTGCATGAATCTTTGGGGTTTATGTCCCCATCTCCTCTGTGCCATTATTAAAGAGCTGGGGGTATTTCTTGAGCTTTTCCACACGACATCCTTGCTTACATTTTCCTTTCCCCTGCTCTGGTGCATGCTGTGTCCCTACTGGCTTCTGCCCTGCATGCCCGGCATGGCTGGTCATGGCGGTGGTGTCTGGAGCACGCTGGGCTCCTGTGCTGTAGATGGCTATAGCGACAGAACGAAGTGAACTCCAGAGCACACAGAGATGCAGGAGGGAGCCCAAGACTGTCTTATAGAATTTTATTTTCAAATCTGGGGCTTTCATGGTACAATTTTACATGGCTGGGGTGGAGCCCGGAGGCCTCTCCGCTCCCTGCCAAGAAACCAGGCAAAGGAGAGGAGACAGCCAGCTCACCGGAGGATACTCTCCACAGGCGAGATCACAGCAATACAATCTGCAGAGTCATTAGCTAAACGCAGCTTCCAAAGATGGGGGGAGGGGGTCTTCCCTCCCCAGAACATTCTGAGCTGCAAGGCATCAGGTCGCAGTGGCACAGAACAGGCCAGGAAGGCCTGGCACAAGGCTAACATCAATGCTGCTTTCTCGTTTTTGGCACATGTCACTAGCTCACCATTTGGCAGTTGAGTGAATTCCTGTGATCAACAAAGCCTTAGAGGGAGGCACCTGGCTCCTGCCCTTCCGCCCGCAGTGGCAAGCTGGCTATTTTTGGATGGGGCTCAAGACTGGGGCTGTGCTCACTCAGCAGTGCAGCCAGTGTGGAGAGCTCTGAGAGGATGTTTCCTGGCGAGCTCTGAGCTTTTGGAGGGTGCCGATACAGCTTGCCACTAGCGTTCACCTGACCAGCAGGCTGGAGAGTGGCAGCGTTCTAAGGGTTAATGGCTATGGTCTCAGATCACCCTGCCCCATCCACAGCAGCTAGGTCCAGCCCAGAGCAACATTGGCAGCTGCCTCTCCTGAACACCTGTGATCTCCCTCAGCCATCACTCACTGAACTAAAGCCCCTCCAGCGTGAGCAACCTATTCATCCAACCACCCCCTCCAGAAAAACCATTGCACAGAAATTCATGTTCCATTCAAAACCCAGTTCCAACCCAACCCAACCTGCTTTTTGGTGATAACAAATAGCACAGATACCCATCAACTCACAACAGGATGGAAGGTACAATCAGCATTTGAAGAAAGATGCAGTTATAGAAATCAGTGTAACAAACAGAGCTCTAGGTCCTGGTTATATACAGCCTGAAAAACAGTGTAAACAAGATCTTGCCTGAAAGGAACATGGTGCTGAGAAGGTGCCAGACTGAGCAGCACAGATAGGGAGTCTGCATTCCCCAGCACTATCAGAACCTGCTCTTTCGAGACAGAAGGGTTTTCTTTTTTTTGCACCAATATCATGGCCTGAGCTTTCTGCTCCACAGCACATTAGAGCTTCGCTTCTGTTAACAAGTAGGTGTGTGTAACCCTCTTGCCCAACCGCTCAGCTCTGGGAGGGGCTGCCTCGTGCTCCCCACTCACTGCAGTCAGTCAATGCACGATGGGCAATGCAATTTGGGTGGGGATGGGGAGTTTCCTCCACACCTAAAGCACTTGTTCATGTCAGAGCCAGACCACGAGGCAGCTCTGATCAATTGCTTCCAAGGCAGTGGTTCCCCTCCCCGGCCTGCGGACACTTTGCTCAGGACATAGGCTGGACGGTCACAAGGCCCTTTGCCCCAGCTGCCAGCTGTGGAGCATATCTGAGAATAGAGTTTTTAGTCCCCATTGGCATTTCCATGACTGCTGCTGGTGGCGACATGGGCAGCACCAGGGGAGCCAGAAGAGGCAAACCAGCTTCCATCCTGTTTGCACAATCACTGGAAAAATTTCCCTTGTGTAAACATTACATATTTTGAGTCAACATTATGCTACAGTGTTCTGTGGTAATAAGGCAGTAAATAGGGTGTCGTTACTCTGTAAGTGGGTGATAACCAGAGCAAAAGACACGAGGCCACTGAGGGCTGCAGCCTGGAGAGAGACATAGATAGCACCCCATGCTCACTTAGTAAACACATTGCTTTTGACAATCAAAATGGACTGCACGGCTGGTTGAGAGGGGCTGGCACCCTCTGGCCTATGGGTAGAGACAGGCTCAGACTGTCACATCCCTCATGGCAGGGTGAGGTAATGCCTGTGCCTCTGGGGAAAACAGCAGCAATACACCAGTTAAAGGGGGGTGGCGAGGTTTTGCTTCCTGCCATTTTCAGGTTGGGCTCAATAAGCACAAACCCGGCAAAGGAAGTGGAGGGCTCATTAGGGAATAAACAACGTCCTCGCCCCTTTGGTGTGGGGAGGGATGATCAGCAACCAGGGCAGCTTAAATGTCAAACCTCAGCGTGTGGAGCACAGCTGCCCTCCCTCTGGACATTCAGGCCATTCTGAGCTGCGGGCCTTTGCAGCAGACAGGGCAGCTGCCAGGGGAGCATGAGGACAGGGGCATGCGTGTGGACATGCCCGTGGAGCCTGGATGCAGGCTCACGCCCACCCTGTTACTGGGATCTGTGCCAGCCAGATGTGCAGCCTGCAGTACAGTCTGAGGGAGATGTGTGCTAGGGACTGGAGTGTAAAATGCAGATAAGAGGCGGCTGCTCTATTGCAACAATGCTGCCCACACCACTGCCCTACAGCCATGCTCCCTGGCTGGCTGGGCCCATCTCAGAGCTCCTCCCCTGCGGGCCACTTGCTGCTAACCTGGGACTCAGGGAATTGCCCACTGTTGGGGCCAGCACAGGAGAAATCTCCCCACTACCCTGCCAAGCACCCGGATCTAGCTCCCACGGATGGTGGTGTGTATCCTCTCTCCCTGAGCCAGACTGTAACTACAGTTCCTGGGAATGCGAGCGGGGAGGGGCTTTCTCCAGTCACTACTAGGAAAAAAAAGGGCTCTGCACATGTTCGGGTGGCTAAACAAAACCCCTATCAGTCTTCTTCCTCTCCACTGAGAGGAGCCTGCGGGGGACTCAGGCCTTTGAAGACAGACACTTGGGGAGCGGCCCAGAGCGCAGGCTCCTTTGGAAGGTTCCTCCTCAGAGGCTGGTTTCACTGGGCAGGAGCTCGTACAGATCCGCTTTGCTTTCCTGAGATCTAACTTCACAAATGCGGCTGGGCTTTCCCACTCGGCCCGCTTCCAGCGACGGCTGGGTAACACCACACAGCTCTGAGACAAACACAGGCTTCTCCCCAGCCCAAAACTTCACTCCCACTGGGCCCAACCAGCAGCCTCTGCTCAGCACTCAGACTGTCGGAGACTCCTCCAGAGAAATTGAAATGCATCAGTGAGCTGCAGTATCAGTAAGACTAGAAGATCCAGACTGCTAGGAGAGCGTGGGACAGGCCCTGGGAGCAGCATGCTAGGAGTGGGGGGTTGGCAGGGCTGTGGAGGCCCCAGGTCCGGAACAGCAGGGAGTACTGCAGGCCAGGATTATAGTGCTCCTCCAGGACTAGCCTTCCTGTCGCATATGTCTGCTAGTGCACTGGCTGTCGCTTTCAGGGGAAAGCAAGCCATGGAAGGGGAGGGGACAGGACACAACACAAAGGACAGCCTAGAGGAAGCTGCTCATTGGGATCTGGGCTGCCTCACGCACAACCCTTTGTGGAAAGGCCAGCAGCCCCTCTCATCACAGCACGGTGTCGCTGTCAAGACAAACACTGTCAGCATCACAGCAAGGGGAACAGAACAGTCCGTAAAAATAACCATAGAAATTCTCTTCTCTCTGATTACAAAGATACAAAATGTATAAAACCCTCCCCTGCCCCATCTCCTGCAGCCACCCCCACCCCGCCCTCTCTCTCGCCTCGCACACACACACACGCACACAGTATAGAAATGGTTCAGAAAGGAAGAGTTCGGTCTGTTTGCTTTTGATATGTAACCAGCGGCACCAGTCTGGGTTTGCTCCCGGTGTAGATGCCTCCCCACCTCTGGGGCTGTCCCGTCGAGCAGACAGTCGGTCAGTGCAATTCCATTCTGGTGCTGGAACCGGACAATCCTTCCCCCAGAAATGGTGTGCCTGGCTCTCCCGCCACGAGTTCTCCAGAACCAACGGGTGGGCAGGGCGGGGTGGACTGGGGCCTCCGACCACCAGCATCAGTTCTTTCCTTGTAGGTGCCTGGCACCCAGGGACTCCAAACCTCTGCTGAAAGTGTCTGGCAGGCCATCATCCCTGCTTCTTCCTTCATCCTTGCAGCAGCTTGGGCCCCTCAGGAATGACCTTCACTTCTCGTTATTCTTCTCAGGGGAAAAGGAAACAAAATTAACAAATGCAGCCTTGCTCCCCAGGCTGAAGTGACATTCCCTGGGACCCCCTTGCTTGGCCAGGGGCTGGGGAAAGCACCATGCACACCTCCTGGTGCAATAAATAGTGCTGAGGCAGGGAGGGTCTGGCTGGGGCTCCCAGAACAATGGCCAGGCCAGGCACATATCAGAAACAGAATGCAGATCCTTGCCCTTGGCTTTACCCATTCACCCAAGTGCCTGCACTGCCAAAGGCGATAGATCTGCACACTCCATGCCTCCTAAAGAGCATAGCTCAGAGCCACATCCCTCCTGCAGTACCCAGGAGCGGTACTGCATCCAACCCCTTCAGGTGCCAGAGAAGCTTAGGGACGCACTGTGGGTGAGTGCCCTGGAATGCCCCACCCAGTAAGTACTTTTAAGACCTAGTTTGAGGGGGTTGATCCCATTTCATCAGGAAGGTTTATGCATTCAGATCCCATACTGCAGGTGGAAATCAGTGTTCCCTGTAAGCCTAGCACTTGGGCAGCCAGCCAGGAGAGATTCAAATGCTACCCAGCTGGTTGGCAGGGTGCCCACAGCCAGCAGCATGTGTTTCTTAGTGGTGCACATCCGCAAATGCCTCAGCACACATAAAATGTATTCCACACATGGATGGAAAAAATTTGAGGGAACATTGGTGGTACTGCTCAGTTATCCAACAAACCATGGGCTAAAGAGCAACCCCGCAGCCAGAAGACATAAACTATCCTCTGGCTAACTTGCAGCATGGACTGCAGGACCTGAAAGCCACCCTGGAGAAGAGGAAACACTTACTCTGAATCTGGCGACAGCTCAGAGATACTGTGGGATGTAGCAGAGCGAGGGGTTGATGGGCACAGGACAGAGGGCGTTGAGGAAGTCTGCACAGCAGAAGGAGTTGCTGTGGTCTGAGGGCCAGAGGGAGTACTGGAGGATTGCACAGAGGACAGGACAGAAGAATTAAAAGATGCGAGGATGGAAGAAAGGATATCTAATTGCTCAGTGGAAGGATGTCGACTAGGGACTGCTTCCAGATTTTCCCTAGAAGGCTGTCGCCTAGACAGAGGTTCTAGATTTTCTCTAGAAGGAAGCCTGCCAGAAAGAGGTTCTAGATTTTCTCTGGATGGCTGTCTTCTAGAAAGACATTCTAGATTTTCCCGTGATGGTTGCCTACTAGGCACTGTATCCAGATGCTCTCTGGAATTAGATCTTCTGGATAAAAAGTCCAACTGCTCTCTTGAAGTTTGTCTAGCTAAGGCTAGCTGGTCCCTGGAAGGCTGTCTTCCTGAAAGCAGATCCAATTGTTCTCGAGAAATGTCTCGACTTGGTAAAGTGTCCATTCGATCTCTAGATATTTGCCTACTAGGCAAAGTGTAGAGCCACTCTCTAGAGACCTCCCTTACTGGCCCACAGTCTAGTAGTTCTCTTGACCCAAATCGACTGGGTAAAGTATCTAGATGGTCTCTAGAACCCTGCCTCCTGGGTAGCGTGTTCCCATGATCTTTCTGATCATGCCTGGAAGCTAATGTATCTAAGTCTTCTCTAGATGCATGCCTGCTGGGTATATTTTCCAGATGTTCTCTAGATCCATGCCTACTAGGGATGATGTCCAATTGCTCCCTCGATCCAGGTCTCTTCAGAATGGTGTCTAGCTCCTCCCTGGACCCATGCCTGCTGCGTAGAGCTTCCAAGCATTCTGCAGCATCGTTCCTGCTCAGCTGGTCTCTGGACATCTGCCTTCTCATCAGTATGTCGAGTTGCTCCCGGGAAGAGTACCGACTAGCTGGCTGAGAAAGGCTGCCTGTGCCAGAGTAGATTCTGCCATAAGAGGCAGCAGGAACAGCTCGGTGACCCAGGGTGGATGTTTTGTACCACGAAAGCTCATTGGCCATTCTGCCAACCGATGGTAAGCCTTGCAGAGCTGGAGGATACTGGAGACGATTCTTCAAAATCCCTGTGCAAACAAAGCAGACAGTGAAAAGAACCCCTGTAACCAGTGTTCCCTGGAAGCTGAGCACTCGGGCAGTCACGCAGAAGAGATTCCAATGTCGCCCAGCTGATTAGCAGAGCACCCGCAACCCGCAGCTTGCATATCAGCATGTCAAGTTGCTCCCGGGAAGAGTACCGACCAGCTGGCTGAGACAGGCTGTGTGGTGCATGTCTACACATGCCTCAGTGCACAGAACATTTATTCTTCACATGGATGGGAAAAAAAATTAGAGGGAACACTGCCTGTGAGAGCACAAACTACCCTGCTCACCATGTGCAAGAAAACAAGGACAAACAACTCAGCTTGGTGGTCTGGGCAGCCCTGCCCTTCTTTGAGATCATGCCAGGATGGAGGAAACTACCTCGTGTGTTTGCATGTTGCAAAGCTTTTGAGATCACAACACCCTGAGGCCCAACACCACCTCCCCTCCCCCGTGGATGCATGCCCTGGACTACTAGACGCAAAGAGAAGCCATTCCTGTAAGTGGCTTGCCTGTAAGAGCGTGGCTTAAAACTGCAGAGGAGACATTACCAAGGCTACCTCCTATTCTATCCCTTGGTGTCATGTAGGGGCAGTTATAGCTCCATTCAGCCAAGGGAAGTTTCCCCCTCACCTCCATCCCTAGGTCTCTCTCTGAGCTTAGTTTCCCCCTCACCTCCATCCCCAGGTCTCTCTCTGAGCCTATCAGGCTCTTCCTTTTCCGGCTACTGGCGGACAGCCAGCCCCGCACCTCTCCTGCCTGCAGCCTGTTGTTTTTTCGGGGCAGTTAATTACGGCCTTGGCCCAAAGGCAGCTATTTCCCAGTTGACAGCAAAACCCACAGTTCCATTCCCCCCTGCTTCAGGAACTGTCCTGCCCACTGGGGTGAGAGCTGGTAGCTGAATAAAAGATTTAGAAGAGAAGAACAAAGCACTGCCACAATAGCTGAGAGCCCCAGGGTCCTGCTGTTCCTTGTGGGGGCTGAACATACCACCAGGGACAAGGACAGGGCAGCTCCAATGCAGCCTGCCAACCTGTCAGCAATAGGCACCTGGATGCCTCCTCCCATGACATCCGAGTGACCTGCAGGCTTCACTGCCTGCTGTGCTTAACATGGTGAGTGGCTGAGCTCAGCCCTGCCAGGGAGGTCTGGGAGTGCCTTCCAGACTCTAGACTGCACCCTGTGGGAGATGGTGCCGTCTGGCAGGTGGGGATGTACCCATCGGGGGAGCACTAGGCTGGCTGCTCTGAGCTTAGTTACCTTTCCTCTGGCGCTGGGTCTGGGTGAGGGAGTTCTCATCCCCGCTGGTCAGCGCCAGCTCCATCTGGTTGTTGTTGGCAGCGTCCTTGCTGATGTCAAAGCCCAGCTTCCGCTCAGACCCCCATTTCTGCAGGGCGCAGGGGTGAACCTCGCACTCGCCCAGCGCTGGCCAATAGGACATCAGGTCATTGCCATCCGCGTCTGGAGAAGAGCAGGGCAGAATACCAAGGTGGGGGGAGGGGAATCAGAGTTATTCCCAGCTGCGAAAGGAGCAGGGTCTGACACAATACTCACTGGGATACTGGTGGTCCTGCAGTCCTTGGGACTGTAACGAGCTGCGGGGCTTGCAGGAGCAGAACCAGATGGGAGGGAAGAGGCGATTCCCCTGCCTCTAATGGAGACATCCCATCTACAGGGGGACCTAACCCACCCCTGCCAAAGGGGCCTGCTCCCAGGACTCCCCCAAGCCGGTCTTTGCCTATGAAAGGCCTTACATTGCATCAGAGAGAAGGCACCATCAGAAAAACACCCCATGGGAGGAGACCCTCCAGTTAGTCCCTGCAAGCTGCTTAGAACCACGGTGGCTTCCAGGCGGCCCCCAGCCCGTGGCAGGGCTCTCCCACAGTACTTGCCTTTGGGAGTGGTGCTGGCAGGGTTGGCGAGAAGCCGCTCACTGTGCGCGGCCCGTTTGAACTGGCGCTGGAACCGGCCCCGGAGGCGCACGTTCTCCTCGCTCTCCGAGGACGGGATGGAGAGACTGTGCTCCTCATCTAGGGAGAGGTCGCTGTCCGAGTCAGAGTCTTGGTCTGTCAGGGCACACGCAGGGGGGAAGCAGTGGGGATGGGGGCAAGAGGAGGGCTTTTGAGCAGGGCAGGGAGGGAAGGAATCTGGTTTCTGGGCTTTGCCTGCAAGTGTCCTGGGGTTACATCCCCCCGATCTAGCACAAAACACAGACGCTGTGTTTGGACATTGCCCAGCCCAGGCCATGGCCCCAGTTGGGGGTAGGGGGGCTGCTGTCCTCTCCCCGCCAGAAGCTAATTGGCTGGAGGGGGACACTGTTTGGGGACCCTGGGCACTCCCTCCTCCCCGCTGGCGGAGCGCACTCCGGAGTCAGAGAGAGGCTGTGGGGCGTGGCAGGTGCCCAGGCTGCAAAGGTGCTGCAAGGATCTGCCAGAAACATCCCCCTCCAAGGCTGCTCACTCGGGTGGGAAAGGCCACTTGCTAGGGCAGCTGCTGCACAGCCCTGGGCCGTCTCACAGCCACAGGCAGGCCCGGGCAAGCGGCTTGGTCTGAGCCTTACCTCCTCCTGCGTCACGGTGGAACATGGCCACATCGAGGTCGGTGGGGCCGGCGTGACCGAGCAGGCTGTGATCCAGGGCTGAGCCCTGGCGTGCCATCACGTTCTCTCTGAAACACAGAAACACTCAGACCCCAGTTCCTCACCCGGCAGCACCGGCCCCTGTCCTGGGGTAACAGAATGTTCTGCTCTCACCGCCCACACGTGCACCTGTGCCTGGCGGAGAGTCAACCCGTGTGGACAGAGCCCAGCGGGGGGGCGGGGACTGGAACAGCAAATGCTGCGGGGCAGGAGTGGGGGCACTGGCAGAGCTGGGCACAGCTCAGGACTGGAGCAGCTGGGGCTGTGGTGGGTCAGGAGTAATGTCAGCCAGAAGAGCTGTGCAGGGTGTCCCAGGATGGAGGACTGGAGCGGAGGAGGCAATGCCCTCTCCATTCCATGATGGGCCCTGCTCCCATCACCCTGCATGTCTGTAGTTTCTCAGCAGTGGCTAGATGGGTGGGCTCATTACCAGATGCCTCCCCTTCTCGCTGCTCCCTACCTTAGGTAGCCCCTCTGGCTGGAATGGGTGCGGGCCGAGCGCACGCTGCTGACCGAGGAGATGGTGGAGGCCCCCAGGGTGATGCGAATGAGGCCACTCTCCTCAAACAGGGCCGTGTTATTATAGGCGTTGGGGCCCTGGCAAGGAAGAGACACGTGGAAAATTTGTTAGGCCGACTTTGGAGCACCCGAGTCTTGAGAGTCTCTCCCCGCCCGGCCCAACACTGTACCAGGCAGGGTGGCCTGTATCGGTTCAGGAATGCCCAGTGTCAGGCCCAGGGAAGGGGCTTCCCTCCTTGAATGGCAAGGGTCCCACCAGGCTTCCCATGAGGCATGGCGCTCAGCACATGACAGCACATGAATTCAGACAGACTGGGGCCAGGGGGAGCTGCCTGGTAGAGGAATCTCCCCCGGCCTCTTGTAGCAGGAGAGCAGGGACCTGTTGAGCTGCATGCTGGGGGCGAGGTAGGGCCCAGTGGGGGATGCCCTCTCAAGCTGGGTGCAGTCTCAGCTACGGAGAAGGCCTCTGCCTTTGGGCTCACTTGCTGGGCAGTGCCCTTCTACACCCACCTGAGCAGATCTAGCTGCCTCCTCGCCCTGACTCTTCTTGCCAAGACAGGCCAGTTTCCAGGCCTCCTGCACCTCTTCATTCAGGACGCAGAACAGAACCAACACGGCCAGGCCCTGGGAGGGAGGGGAAGGGAGGCTGTGAGCCTGCCCGGTGAGGGCAGGAAAACACTCGGCACGGCCAGGAGCCCTGCACTTCCACTCTCCCTGGCAATGGGGCAGTGCTGAAGGTTGGCTTTGGCCATTCGGGAGTGTGCTAACGGAGTCAGTCAGCTCTCCTCACCTGCACGGCCTGGCACTGCATCCAGCTACTTGCGTTTCAGTCACATCTACACTGCCCCCTGGCCTCCAGCACAGTGCAGAGCGCTGCACCTAGAGCCCTGACAGGGCACCATCACCACAGAGTGGATGCGTTTCCATACCGACTGGGTGGCCCCTAATTCATTAGCCTCTGGAAGAGGAGGGAGCATGTGGGTCCCCCCTGGAGAGTACTTCCTGCTGGCCAATTCCCTCTGGCTCTCTGGCCCTGCTATCACACCTGCATGAGACCCAGCAGTGGCTGAACCACTTTCTCCCACCAGGAACCAGCGCTCGAGGATAGAATTGCTGGGGACTGACAGAGCTTTGGGCCACAGACAGTTGCTAACATGGGCACTCTGCAGCCGGCACGACTCAGTGCCAGGAGCTTGGGCTCACAGGTCTACCTGCTCCCTGGGCCCCCAGAGACTTACAAGGAGGCCTGCTTGCTGCAAGCTCCTGGGCCCAGGAGAGAGGAGAGGGAGATGGGGAGAGGGGAGAGTGGCTGCCCAAGAGCGAAGGGGTAAGTGGCAAAGGAAAACTGAGACTGGGCAGCCCTGGGTCTGTGCTGTGCACGCAGTGGTCAGCAGCAGCTGCAGGCACACAGCAGTTGTTCCAGGCCCACAGGGCCCACAGACTAGCAGGGGGTCACAGTGACAGCAATGAGCCTTAGTAGACCTTGGCTTTGGAGGTGATGGGGTCTCTTTCGGGATGGGCTGTCATTGGCTGGGATGGGGGTAACTCAAACACTGGGTTCTAGCGGCTGTTAGGTTGCCCCTGGTTGCAGTTCCCAGCAGTCCTTGTGCATCCACTTCAAACAGAGCTCTTTTCTAACCACAGAAAGTCCTCTGAAGATGATCATTCATGTCCCATTATGTCCCAGAGCAGGGCTGCCTCAGCTTGGGCATCATTCATTCATAATGACCAACTCATCTGGGCTTGCACCTGAAGTCTCTTCTTGGTGCAGCAGATCTCTGTTCCTCTCCAGCCGTGGTTACAACCTCTGGTGTACAGACCCTTGGGGGTCCGCAGACCATGCCTAGGGGGTCCTTGAGAGATTGCTGTTTCCATAGAACAGATGTTTTCAGCCTGTGGCCTGCGGACCCCTGGGGGCTGCAGATTAGGTTGGAGGCTTCCAAAGAGGCTTTCGCCTTCATTGGACATTTTTAGGGACCCACAAGTGAAAAGAAAGTTGAAAACCCTTGGGCCAGGCTACAGAATTAGAAGGCAACCATGGACAATGGCCGCCAGAGGGAGCAGTCAGTTCATGAGTGAGAAGAGCAGCAGCAGGGTGCCTGAAATCAGCAGCTCCCAGGGCAGCACAGGGCTCTGGCTAAAGGAAGCCAGAGGTCTCGGGGATTAGTGAGCAGAGAGGAGTGACAGAACGGAGGGGCACAGTCACCATGGGAGGGTGGGTGCAGCTGCTCTCTGGGTAACACTCCAAAGGCAGGGGGCCAAACCCACAGGGGAAGCACAAGGGGCTGAGGGGTTTGTGCCTGTGTTTGTGTTAGTACATGTGTTTGAAGTGTGCACCAACCTCAGCTTGTCTCTGTGACGTGTACCAGAGAAGCATGAGCAGTCAGAGAGAGAGAGAGAGTGAGTGTGTGTGTGTGTGTGTGGGCGCGCACGTGCCCGTGTGATGAGAGTGAGCCCATCACCACGTGGTGGTCAGGGTGTGTGCATGCGTGCACGTGTGTGAGTGACAGCCTATCAGCAGGTGTGATCTGTGTGTGTGTGTGTGTGTGTGTGTGTGTGTGTGTGCATGCACAAATGAGTGGCAGAGCCAATCAGCAGGTGGGGATTTGAGACATTTGGAATAATCTGTTTTGTGTTGCTTTCCTAAGGTAACCTGCTTGCTGGGTGAAAACTCAGCACAAAGCAGCACTTGGAGTGGGAAGAATAACCCCTGGGGGCTGCTGTAGTACTGCAGGGCTGGGCTGAGCTGGGATGGGTGCATGGCAGAGCTGGAGGAAGCACAGGGGAGAGGGTGCCATCAGACCCCAGCTCACAGTTTCCCATCTTTCCCGCCCTCCTCTTTTCTGTCTGGTTTCCCTTTAACCTGCCTTTCCATTGTTTCCCATATTTTCCCCATCACTGTTCCTTGTCCAAAGGCACCAGTGAGAGACACTCCCCTGAGGAGAGGGGCAGAGCTCCTGCTTGGCCTCTGGGGGGCAGAGAGTTACCTGGAGACTGCAGAGGACAGTGTGGAGGTAGTGGAAAGCCAGGACACTGTTGTTGACAGCCAAGAGGCCAAAGAGCCAGGTAGTACTAATAACTAGAAGCAGAACAAAGGAGCTTCGCAGGGTCATGCTGGAGAGACAGAGAGAGAGAGGCAGACAGATACACACAGAGACAGGGAGGCAGCGGTTAGAATCTCTCGTTAAATCTACAATCTAGCACTCAGAGACAGAGACAGAGACAGAGGGGAAGTACACTCTGGCCCTGAGCCACCAGCTCCCCACACCGCACACCAGCACCACAGCGTGACAACACACACCCTGCAGCATGGACACCATGTGGCTGCAGCATGTATCCAGCCCACGGTCCCGCAACCAGTCTGGAGAGATTGCTCCTAGTGGAGCATTGACAAAGCATGTAGGATCACACAGCCCCAGCCCCCAGGTGCTTCTTTTCTGGATGAGACAGACAGGGCAGTTCAGACCCAGTAGATGCAGGGCAGCCATTTGGGCTTGGGGAGGCTGAAGGCATGGCTTGGAAGAAAGCAGCGAAGGCATGAGTGGAGAAGATGCAAAAGGGGCATTTAGGAGGGCTGGGTAGAGTGCAGGCAGCAAGACGGGGAGAAAGAGACACAAGCACTGAGACGGAGCTGAATCAGAGCCCTGGATACAAGGACAGGAGGCAGGAATGAAGAGGGCAGGTGATGAGGAGCCGGTGACAGGGTTTGAATAGGGATTCACATGGGCGGAGAAGTGGGAGAGGAAGCATTTTTCAGCAGAGGACAGATGGACAGACTGGAGAGGAATCCGGTGAGATGGGGGGGCCTGACAGGAAGAGTCTATGGGAGCGGGGATGAGAGGCAAAGACAGAGGTTAGAGAAGCGACTGATATTGGCAAAAGAAACAGCTGTGGAAGTCGACATCCCAGGCTGAATCTGGACCACAGGGAATCCAGGCAGATGCTGACAGGGATGGAGAAGGGGATGGCTTGTGGGGAAGGGAGAGGCACTTAGACCTTCCACAGGGAACCTGGTCAAGCCATACTCACAGAACTGATTTCTTCTTGGTCTCCTTCTGGCCGGGGGTGCATGACATCCTGGCCACCAGCAGGAACATCACCCCATTCATCTGAAAGCAGAGAGACTGGTTAGAAGCTGCTCTGTTGCTAGGCTTTTGCTCTCCAGTCCTGCCATCTCCACTGTGCACCTCCACAAGCTCCTCCACCTGCTCCTGAATGGGAAGCTGAGCTCTGTGCAGGCCTGGGCTTACCCAACTCCTCCATCTGCTCTGCACAAGCCCCACTTCTCTGGCCTACATCCTCCTGCCTGGGCTTGGGGACGTGTGACAAGAAAGGAAGCCCCGGGGGAGGAAGAGACACAAGAGAAAGGTGCAAACCTCAAGGGACAGAGGAAATATAAATGGAGGCGGCAAAGCAATGAGAGGAAGATGCAGCAGAAACCAGGGGCGAGTAAGCGGAAGGCAAGTGCTGCAGACACACAGAGTACAAAGAAGGGGAGGACGTGGGGCAATCATGGGCAACCAGTGGGAGGACGTGGGGCAATCGTGGGCAAAAAAGGGCCGGCCCATCCGGGTTCTATGTGCAGCCCGCCAGACATTTTGTTTACCATTGCCCATGCACAGGGTTGCCAGTTTCTGCTGGTTTCGGTCCATGTCATTTTTTCGTACCGGTGTTACTAAAGTGACACGCACATAAAGCAAGGGCACATGAAGTGAGGTGCATGCTGATTGCACACAATATTGACTGTTAAAGCCATGTGCTCCCTCTGCATCCAATCGAAGAGCTGCTATTGGTCCATCAGCAAACCTACAAAATCTAAGTATGCAACTGCTCCCGCTCCAGCCCCTCCCCTATCTGAGGAGGCTGCCTGGGTTATGCAAGCAGCCCACTGAGATGAAGGAGGGCCACTCACACGGCCCACTCCCTAGCCTAAGTTGCCCATTGCTGACGTGGGTGATGGGTAGGGACATGGCATAAACATGAGAGGAATTTACCACAATGACGACAGTAATGGGGCCTGCAAAGCTCCAGACCAGCTTATCATGGATAGAAATCCAGCAGAAATCAGGGTTCCCATAGCCGTCTGGGTCCAAGCCAACCGCTAGTCCTGGGGGGAGAGAAGGGAAAGGTCAGCCCCAGGAGACAGTCACCTACGAGACATTGGGGTCACTTTACACATCCACTATGGCCTCTTCTGCCGGAGGAACAGACCTCTCCAAAAGCAGAGACCAAACATTGGCCAATGTAGCCTCAACATGCTCCTTGGAGAGCAGTAGCACTGTCCTCATTCACAGATGAGGAAGACTGCGGTATGGAGGGGAAATGACTTGCCCAGGGCCACAGCCGAGAGCTGGGGCAGAACCTGTGTCTCTTCGCTGCCAGTGTTTCTCCTTCCCCTTCCAGCCAGGGCTTCTGGTTGAGCTGCTGTATCCATGGAAACATCTGCCCATGGCTAAGCTGTCTCTCCTGCTTTGGGAGGGCCACGTCCTATGCCTTACTGCCTTGAGATGTCCCCGTGAGCAGAGCTTCACACCAGGGCGTTTGCTGCCAGGAACACAATGCCCCCAGTAGAGATGGCCACTGGGAAACGAACCAGATGAATAACCAAAGAACATCTGCGTCCCAGGCTGTGAACCTTAGAATGGCAGGAGCTTCATGGCCATTGGGTCAGAAAGGATGAGAAGCCTTGTAGGTTCTTCTGTAGGTCTCTGAACCCCAGGGACATTTCACAGCAGAAAACAACGGCACATCCTCTGCGGTGACATCTAGCCTATCAACCACTAGGGATGGTATAAATACATAGTGTCTTCATTGCTGCCTTGCAGCTAAATAATTCCTGCACCACCACATAGCTCACTGTACCTCCATGGTCTAGGGGCTGTCGGTGGGGTTGCTCCTGGCTAGACTCATGCAGCACAAACACACACAGTGGCAAATATGGATGCCCACAGACATGCACATACATCCCTTGTACACCTCTTCCCCCGCCAGACACATGGCCATAGAACCGGAAAGGAGACAAGTTCAGCACTGGTATTGATCAAAGAGGGTTTCTGAGGCCAATGCCTTTGGCATAGCCTAAGACCAAGCAGTTTCCATGCTGAAGCAAGTCTTGTCCATTTCCTCCCTCCCTCCGAGAGGGAACCTGTCTTCCCAAGCATCATCACCTAGCACGCGGTACCTACCAGTGATGATGGCAGGCACCCCCCAGCCAATGGCGTAATAGAACCTCATGGCCCCAAAGTTGACATTGCGTGCCTCAGTCTGCATGCGGTAGATGTGGAGGCCCTGCACGAAGAGCCAGGCGAAGGTGGAGAGGAAGAAGTAGTGCAGCAGGATGGCAATCACAGTGCAGAGGAACTGAAAGGAGCAAATCACCACTCTCAGCATGGACAGCCCATCCATGGGAAAGGCCCCTCCTTGCCTGGCAGAGTCACCCCCAGAGCACTTCGGACAGCCCCAATCTGCTCTGTGCACGGCAGGAGGCTGGCTTCTGGGACTCCTGTACTTCTGCTGCCTGCCCCTGACCTAAGCTGCTGATTCCCAGCCAGGGCCGGCCCACAACATTTTGGCACCTGAGGCGGGGAGCTCAAATGACGCCCCCATATGCACATATGCACAGCAGCAGACACAATTTTCTACACTCTGGGTCCTAGTGGTGCCCCCCCACAGTCTGGCACCTGAGGCGGCCTCCTCAGTTCGCCTCATGGTAAGGCCAACCCTGTTCCCAACCTCTTAGAAAGGGGCTAGAAGTCGGGATTCAAAGTCACTAATAAACCCTGGAACGATGTACCCACAAAGCCCACATCCAAACTGAGCAGCCTCACAACCCACTCACCAGCTAGGCATGCGAAATCCCAGTTAATCCATTAACCGGCTGGGCTGAGGTGCACCCGCCCACATTGCGCCAGGCTGGGTCCATCGTGGGTGGGGGCTGCTCCAGCGGGGCTAGAGTACCTCCTACCCATGATAGGCCCCGCAGGGCTAGACCAGCCCACTGCCCAGGGTTAACAGGTTAACCATTCACATCCCTAACTCAAATCCAGTAGAATTAGCCAGTAAGTGCCCATTCCTCCCCCGCCCCTCCCTGCACATCGCTATCCACTGGATTTGAGTGATGCCCTCCCTCTGTTCCTCAGGGAGGTGGGGAGTATTCTGCCCCTTCTGGGGCTTGAACCAAAGACCTGGCTCAGACCCAGGAGCTCCTCCATGCATGCCATAGGAGAACTCCAGTAGCCACATCACTTCTGAGCTGGATGGCCTACAGCTTCCAGGAGCAGGAGCTCATCATCCCCTCAGATATGTCCTCAGCCAATCAGAAACACCCCGGCCCAAGTTACAACCAACTGCCATGTGCCAGAGAGGCAGCACCACGGCCCAATGGTATGGCTGGCACTGGGGGCCCCAAAAAGGTCTTGGAAGGCATGGCAAGGAGTGTAGTATGAAACCTAGGGAGAAAAGACTGGGCTGCATCGAAGAGAGACTGTAGGGGGAAAACTCCTCCCTGGGGGACTCTTCCACTCCTCCCCCATGCGTCCCAAGGAGCCTGCATCCTGCAGGGTGACCTCAGAGCTCAGGCTGAGTCATCCAATGCTCCCAGGGCCACCATCCAACTGAGGTCACAATACAAAACATTGGAGACTGAACTAGCAAAGCAATTTACACTTCTGCTGCATTTACTCTGTTCTCCAGGGCCTTCTTCCCACCCTCATGGCCTCCCCCATGTGACGGTGCCACCTCCACCCAGCAGCACTCAGGACTGTCTCCTCCCCCGCTTTACCTGATGTTCAGTGCGGCTGATGCCCAAGAGGAAGAGCAGCTCGGAGAAAAAGAGAGTGACGGCTATGTTGGAGTGGATGCCCCGGGTATTGGACTTGAGGCCTTTCAGACATGTCAGGAAGGAGAAGGTCAGCAGCAAGGCCACAAGAGAAAGAGACACCAGGGAATAGGTGACAATGGCCAAGGTCTCCAGGTCACCCTCCAGCTGCTGCAGATGGAAACCCAAGACAAAAGGCAGAGTCAGGCGAGAAAGCACTGAGCATGTGTCTTTCCCTCCAGCTGGGAATTAGATGGAGAAGCAGCCTGGCATTTTCTGCCCCGTTTCTGCAGTGGGCGCTGTCTGCATGTCTGTCACCCAGAGATCTACCCTGAACCTTCTGGTGCATTTCAGTCAGGGGTGGGCAAGCTACGGCCTGTGGGCTGCATCCAGTCCCTCAGTGCTTTTAATCTAGCCTTTAGAATCACCTGTCCAGCAGCGCAGTGGGGCTAAGGCAGGATCCTTGAGGGTATGTCTAGACTGCATCTCTCTGTCGGCAGAGGGATGCTGATTAGGCAGGTCAACATTGCAAATGAGGCAGGGATTTAAATATCCCGCACCTAATTTGCAAAAACATGGCCATCGCGTTTTGCTGACTCAGCACTTTGTCGGCAAAAAGCGACAGTCTAGAGGGGGATCTGTCAAGAAAGAAAGCCTTTTTCGACAGAACCCTTATGCCTCCTGCAAGGAGGTTTACAGGATCTGTTGAAAAAGGCTTTCTTTCTCAACAGATCCCCCTCTAGACTGCCGCTTTTTGCCAACAAAGTGCCGAGTCAGCAAAATGTGGCGGCCATGTTTATGCAAATTAGGCACGGGATATTTAAATCCCTGCCTCATTTGCAATGTCGACCTGCCTAATCGGCATCCCTCTGCTGACAGAGGGATGCAGTCTAGACATACCCTGTCTGCCCCAACTTCACACCGCTTCCAGCAGCATCTGGCACCTCCCTGCAGCTCCTAGGAAAGGAATGGCTGGGAATGGGGAAAAGTGGCCAACAGAAGCTGCAGGGGCAGTGCCTGTAGGTAAGGACAGTACATGGAGCTGCCTTCTCTCCCACAAGAGCTGCTGCTGGATGTGCCAGCTTCTCCCAGGGGTCATGGTAGTGGGGGAGCCTGCCTTAGCCCTGCTGCACCATCATCCGGGAGCCACCTGAGGTAAATGGTGCCCAGCTAGAGCCTGCAACCCCTGCCCCAACTGCCATCTGCACTCTCTCCTGCACCCCACCCTTCTACATTCATGAGCTCCATACAATTTCCCTGCCAAATGTGGCTCTTGAGCCAAAAAGTTTGCCCACCCCTGGTTTAGATCATGGTCCTCAAAGCACCAGGGATGCTCCATTCTGCTGCTTGTCCCATCACCACCTCACGGAAATGCACCCTTTTGTTCTGGTTTTCACCCCCATTCTCTCCCTGCTCCCATGTTCCCCCTCTTTCCTCCCCTCCCTCCAGCCTCTGCAGAGACGGGGTTACCTCTCTGTGGGAGCTATCCATCAGCACCCCAAAGGTGCCAAGCTGGGAACACTGGCAGCGCACGTGCGTGGTGTTTCTGAACACGAGCTCACAGTCCCTTGCTGTCCAGAAGCCAGAGGGGTCAGTCCTGCAGCCGCGAGGAAACAGAGCAATCTCAAAGGAACAAGCCTTCAAAATCACATCTCCTGCCTGATGCAGAGTGGGGGCATGAGGGGGGGGGGTTGTATCGGAGAGGAGCAGCCTGCAGGGCATGAGCTCAGAGGTTCTTTGGCTGCCTGGACAGGTTCTCTACTCCTAAGGTGGCAGGGGGACAGGGTGTTTCCATGTTCCAATATCGAAGCATCTACTCAATGCTGCCTGAAGCTGGTGATCTCTGCCCTCAGCAGCAGGGTCAGTGCAATTGCGCCAGAAGGCAGCACCTTGGTGGGCCAGTTCCACCTCCCTGGTGACCCCTCCCCACCCGAAGGGTGCTGTGTGGCAGAGCTCTGCCCCAGCACACAGAAGCAAGGACGGTTAAGGAGAGACAGGGAACTAGTTAGCGTCTCTGGAAGGCTGCAGCAGCGAATGGCCCCAGGGCGCGGCCAGGCAGGGCACTTACGGGCTGGAATGATTCCACTGGACACAGAGGGGTTTGCTGCGATTGGCTGTCTCCAGCAGGCGGAACTCCAGCACCACGGGCGTGTCCAAAGTGCCCTGGACGAAGGTGTGGTTGCTGAACACAGACACGCTCACTATGGGGGAGTTCATGACAGGGTTCTTAGGCAGCCTGCAAGAGATAACAAGGGCCTCGTCATGGAGCCCGGCCAGACCTGCCTGGCATTGCAGAGATGGCCGAGGGCGTGGCAGGGTTGGACTGACAGCCTGAAGCACACCCGCGTCCATGGCACAGGCTGCAAGCCGCCCACCTGGCCTCAGTCCCTATCTTAGGCCATGGGGAGGGGCAGTTCATCCTCTGTGGTCCATCCAGTCCTGGGCCTCCTGGAGGCTGCCAACACAGGACCAGTTGTGTGAATGGTTTCAGTGTTGCAGATACCAGCTCTGGATGGAGCCCACAGCCTCCATGCAGGCCCTTGGCAGCTGTCACATGGACCAGATTGGAGCCCTAAAAAGCCCCGCACCCAGATCCTGCATGGCTAGCAGTTCCCTGTTGCTTGTAGCCTTCTCTGTCTGGAGCGCATTGCCCGGCAGGGCGGCAAACACGCAGTGACCAGTACCTGAGACTGCGGCGATCCACCTGGTAGCGGGCTGGCAGCAGCCCCCCCAGGGTGCGGTAGATGATGAGGATGATGATGGTGACAGCAGGCTCGGGCTCCGGGAGGGTCATCTTTGGGGAGGAGCTCTCCACGGTGTCGTTCACGTCCCTGCTCGTGAGTGTGGAAGCTGCTGTGGGCAGAGATTGGGTCAGAAAAGGCACCTGTAACAACGGAGCCTTGTCCTGTTCTGAGGCAGAGCGTAGGGCCGGGGGAAGGAAATGCCTGGTGCCACTGGCCATCTCCCTGGGCTGTGGCTCATGAGCCACGTGGCAGCCCTGGGCACGCCATCAGGGACACAGCGCTGTGTCTTGGGTAGGAATCAGACAATAGCCCATTGTCCTTGCTGGGGCTGCAGCAAGGAGCCCGGAGAGCTCCATGACCATAGCAATTCTCTCATTAGGAGGGGGCCTCTAAGAGTCTCTCTGGAGACCACCTGCAGGGTCCCTGCATCATGGCAGCCTCCCCAGTGAGGCCAGAGACAGGAGCCAGCACTTGGTGCTATTCCAGGAGATAGCCAGGAAGCCATGTCTGACCCTCCCTTGCAAACACTCAGCAGCTCCTCCCAGCCTGGAGGCTGCAGCACTAAGGGGATGCGCCCTGCATCCTAGCCCAGGAACTGAGGGGTTTGCAAGGGAGCTGACAGGCTGTGCAGGCCCCTGGGCAAGTGGGGGGGGCCCTCTTCATGCTTCCAGAAAGGGTGGGGCTTCAGGCAGAAGGGGTAGGGCCAAGGGCAGTCAGCCCTCTGCACCGCACCCCACCCCAGTCCTCAGAGCCACACAGCTGCGCAGTGCTCTGGTGGCGATTTAAAGGGCCCCAGGCTCTGCCACTGCCACAGTAGCAGTGGTGGCAGCCAGGAGCCCCAGGCCCCTCTGAATTGCTGGGCCCTGGAGCTACTGCCCCCTTTGCCCCCTCTCCCTGTTGGTGAGCCTGGGGGTTTGTCTCTCTAGACCTGGGAAAGGGCCCTTTGGGATGAGACTCACAGTTATTCTCCCAGGCCCTGGAGCAGAGGAGTCTCTGACAGACTCAGGAGACAGCCCAGGCTGGGTGTCTGGCAGTCGCATATCGCTCTGCCAGCTGCCTAACCGCAGCGCCTGTGCCTGGGGTGCAGGTACTGACTATAGTGCAGGGCGTGCATGCACTGGGGTGCAGGGTACTGACTATAGTGCAGGGCCCACACGCCCACAGGGGAGGCAGGCAGCCACTACCCCATGTCATTCCCTGGGGCTCAGGCCAGGCATTCACTTACCTTCCACCACGGGGGGTGTAAGCAGCGAGAGCGGGAGCACCACGTGGGTGTGTGGGTCCCACATGGCCTGCCCCCGGAAAAGGCTGCTGTGGTAGCGGGGGTAGCGCTGCCGGACATGGGTGTGGTTCTCCAGGCGGTCAATGCTGAGCACTGCGTGGGGAGGAGACAAAGGAATCAGGGGCCTGGCACAGCTCAGGGCGCAGGCTTGTTACTCTGGCTGGAGAGCAATGGGAGGGGCTCAGCATGCAGGGTTCATGCGCCAGCTTCTACCTCTGGAGGAACCGATTCAAATGTGTCTGAGGCCGTGAGTGGCAGGCAATGGGCTCAGCCCAGACCCTGGCAGACCCCTGGTCTCACTTGTCCTTGCAGAGCAGAAGGAGGGAGCAGCGCTGTGAGGGTGAGGAGGGAGTCCAGCTCCCGCCTACGCTCACTAGCTCGATCTGCACTCCCTCTCAGGAGCAATGTGCTCACCAAGTGGGCCTTGATGTGTGCCCTCCCCTACATACACTCCCTAATGGGGCCACAGGAGAGACCCAGCTCCGTGTCAGAGAGATGTCTAGGGATGCACAGCCCAGATCCACCTGTGAGTTTGAGGAGAGTGGAACCAGTCAGCCATCCAGACCTCAGAATCCCCTGGCACCTCCTCAGTGAGCTGATAGCAGGTTGCCCAGGGTACGATGGCCCCTTCTGCTGTGTTAGGACTTAGGAGGGATTGCAGAAGGTTGTGGTCAGTGGAGCCTTTCGGCACAGACAGAGCCCTGCACCTCCATGGATATCTGCTTTATCTCTGCACATGGCTCATTTTTGTGGATATGGATACGGATGCTCATTTTGGATGTAGAACCGTGCAGACTTGTGGCTTTCTGCTTTGCATCTGCAGGTATCCACGTCCGTGGATGTGCGTGCAGAGATCCTCGGATCATTTCTGCAGATGCAGATGTGCGCGCCAATTTTGGGTCTGTGCAGGGCTCTATGTTAGACTGGGAATAACTTAGAGGGTAGCAACTTTCCTGTGGCAGACTCACCCTCCCTAACCACTGACCAGCTGCGGCTCCCCTGGGAGAGAGTTTAGGGCAGTAAGGAATAACTTCTGTAGCTGACACTGCGGGGGGCATAAACTGGGGTGGAATTGCTACCACCATGTTTGGCCAGGACTAAAGGGGTGACACCACAACTCGCTCAAAGAGCAGCGAGAGTCTGAGTGATCCGAAGTGGGGGTGGGCAGGTTTTAGATCCCCTCCAGCAGCACAGCACCCCTGCTGACTTAGAAGACAGAGCACCCCACCCTGCAGCACTCCAGGCTGTTCTGGGTGTCTCCCAACCAGCTTCACCTCTACTCACTGATGTTGGGGGTCACCACGCCCAGGGGGTTGAGGTAGGTGAGTTTCATGTTGCTGGCGAGTGTGCCCGTGTACTCTCTCAGCTGCTCCATCAGCCCCACGCTGCCGTGTTTGCTCTGCAGCAGCAAGTCCCAGTGCTCCCGGTTCTCCAGGGCCAGCACAGAGCTGCCTGCCCTCAGCAGGTTCTGTAGACAGAGGGAGAGTCTTGAAGGTAAAACCCCTTCCTTTGAAATCTTCAAAGCCTTCTCTCTCCATGCTCTTCCCTGCCTGCTGCAGGGGAGTCGGGGGGGGGGCAGGGTGTTCTCAGAGCTGGGTGTCACACCAGTGGGAGACAATCCCCTGCTGCAACCTTTGGCCATATAGGAAGGGTTTCCTTACTCCATCCACACTGGCCCTTGTTTGGTCGCACCCCCTTGGCTCTCCCCTGCCCTCCATGGGCTTCACAACCCTTCGCTCTTCAGAGTAACGAAGGGGCAGAGCAATGAAAGGGGGCAGGCACCACCCCTGAGGGCTCACAAGCCATGACAGGTTGCAACTGAGATAATGACCCATGCCCCGTCAGGGCACAGAGCTACAGGCCCGGGCTGGGGAGGCTGATGCCGGGAAGGCAGCTGTGCTGCGGCTAACTGAGGGACAGCGCCAATGACCTCTGGCTTGCTCAGTGGGAAGGGAGAGGAGGAGGGCTCTTCCCAGCTCACCTCGTTGAAGTGGGCGTCCTGGGTGGCGGTCAGGCCGAAGCCGCGCTGCCTGCTCTCGAACTCCATCAGGTGGGACAGCAGGCGGTAGGCAATGTGAACGTCATTGCCGAAGTAGCGCTCCATCTGGTCCGTCACCGCGCGCAGCCGGTGGGCCAGCTTCTTTGCCTCAATGGTGTTCAGCTCCGTCTCGTTCCTGTCCAGGCCCTCCAGCTGCCAGCAGGCAGAAGAGAGAGGGGATGAAGCAATGCGATGTGAAGTGAAAATCTTGCCCCTCCCTCCCCAGCTTAACCCAGTGGTAACAGGGAGAAAGGCTGATGAGCTACAGACCCAGCTGCTGGCTTTGGGGTTCCAATTGCCTCGGGACTGTGCTGGCCATTTGTGCAAGCCTGTCAATGGAAGGATTATCTCTAGGCACAATCACAAGGCCAACGGCAGGTGGTCGAGTGGGCAGCAAACTGTGCCTCAGCAATCTGCTCCCCTGGGAGAGAAGAAACCCCTGATCGCAGGTGCGTGTCATTTAATTCCAGGCAAGAGGGTCTGGTAATTATAGATCCCCCCTTAGCTGGAACGCTAGTCAACGTCACACAGAAGTTTCTAGGGCTATGTCTAGACTTCTATCGGAAAAAGATACGCACACTGTGAACTGGAAAAACTCCACAGTGTAGACATAGCCAATGTAGTTTCAGGTAGGGATGTGAATGACTACCGGTAGTTGCTTCCCCTCCCCCCTTGCTGCCTCTATCTTTCGGATAGAGGCAGCAAGGGAAGAGATAGGGTTGCTTCAAAGCCTGGGGTCAGACCCTGGATTCCAGGTGGCTCTGCTGCTTTGAAAGGCCACATGGAGCACAGGGCCAGCGGGGAACTGCTTGAGTCCCCTGCTGGTCCTGTATTCCCCGCAGCATTTTCGCCTTTGAAGTGTAGCAACAGCGGAGGTACCCTTATCGACTAATCAAATAGTCAATGCGAATTGCATCAACTATTTGATTAGCCAGTTAATCTAAATTTAACATCCCTAGTTTCAGGTGCCACATCTGCCCAGACACCCACCTGGTATTTGGTGTGGTGTTACCATCACATTTTCCTGTTTTAAACAGATGCTCTGCTGTGGCATGAAAAAAACCTGGAGAAACTGACTACACTGAGGGAAGCTGTGCTATATACTAGCTATGTACAAAGTGAATGAACAAACTGTGTATGTGGGGGGGAAGCAGCTAATACAATTTTTTCTCTCCCATCCATCTCACTGAATTAAGGAAATCTTCATTGTCACTCATCACTGAGGTTGATGGAATGATATCCAGAAAGAATTTTGATTCTGACTATTGAGAGCATCGATTTAACTCTCACCTGCTACGCTGTCGCCTACAGACTGCTTCACGCTGGAGCAGCGGGGCTAGGTGTTACTGAACCCCAGGCAAACAGCAAAGATTGATTTACTGTTATCAATGCCTGTGACTATACAGGAACTAAAACAGAAGAGCAACTTCAGAGGAAGCTCCCCAGCAGGGCAAAAGATTTTCAGACAGGCTAAGAGTTGAAATTAATAGTTCAGCAGTAATGACTTGTCCAAATACCTGGAAACAAATCATGAGAGGAGCCTAAAGATTCATCATTTAATCTTACTGATCAGGTAGTAACTAAGGCTATGGCTTTGCCGTTGTAAGCTCTCCCCTGTAGTTGCTTCATGCCGACCGGAGAGCTCTCCTGTTGACATAATTAATTCACCCCGATAAGCAACAGCAGGTCTGTTGGCAGGAGAAGCTCTCCCGCCAACATAGCACTTCACACATGGGCAGTTCTGTCAGTGTAACATATGTCGCTTGGGGTGTTTTTTTCACACGCCGACAACATAAATTACACCGACATAAGCAGTTGTGCAGACATGGCCCCAAGTGACCACCCTGGGTGGTGAGAGAGCTGCTACATGAACGTTCGGTGCTGCTGGAAAGAGAACCCCTAACCATCCGATCCTCTTAGGATTACAGACGCTTTCTCTCTGAATGCTGGGCAGGGAGAGATGCCCTGATTTGTTGGGGTAGTTGGTGACTGTGACAGTCTGACAAATTAAATTGAAACAAACTCTAGTTAAAATAAAATCCCAGTTTCAAGGAAGGACAGGGCTGGAGCATCCAAGTATTGAAAGAGGCTCCTGCTGGAAGCAGGGTCATGTTCCGGTCACCTCTAAGGCTGAATTTGCAAGTGCTCAGCACCCACTATTGGGACTGGATTTTCAAAAGAGCTCTGCTGTTGGGTGCGGGGTGAGTGCAGAGCCAAAGTGGGAAAATGTTGCTTCCCAGGGCTACCCTCTTCCAACAAGCTACAGCCCAGGGAAGGAGCGAGGAGGTCAGTTACCAATTTCGAGAGCTCCTTGAAGGCAGGTGACGTGCAGTTGAAGAGATCGGGCTCCAGCCAACCTTTCTCTTCATCGCAGTGGCGAATTGCTGCTCCTGAAAGAAGGGGGCATTGGAAATTCAGAACTCAGAGCTGTGGGACAGTTTCCCAGCTGGTGAGAGCAGTGCCATTCCCAGAGCTAATCTGCCCCGTGGGCAGTATCACTCAGAACAGTGCCAGGCAATAACGCCAGAGCCCATTCTGAAGCCAACTAGCCTCCATCAGCGAGTCGTGCTTAGCAAGTCTGTCTGTGCGCTGTCCCGCTTTCTATACCAATTCACCCAACAGCTGGGAAAATGCTCTCAGACTGTGGGTTGTTTAGAAGCTGCTCCCTGTGTGTGGTATCTGATTGGTTACTCACGTCATAGGGTGTGACTGACTGACTGAAACTCTTAGAGGCTATGTCTACACTGCAGAGCTCTTTCGGGACACCAGAAGGATCGAAATAGCTATTCTGCATCTTTTGAGCAAGCCCATTATTTCAAAATACAACAGGCTCGCTGTTCCAACGTCCCTGTAAACCTCGTTCCACGAGAAGTAAGGGATGTTTCGGAATAGTGATTTATTTCGAAATAAGTGCTGTGTAGACAGTGCCAAATTTCAAAATAAGCTATTTTGAAACCGATTCAAAATAAGCTGTGCAATTTGCATAGCTCAAATTGCGTAGCTTATTTTGAGCTCCCGGTGCAGTGCAGACACACCCAGAGAGGGGAATAACAAACAGCAAATAACAAGTAAGTAATTCATGGGGTTATTGGGGCTCAATTCTATGCACATTTGTATATTGACAAACAAGTATGTACCTCCCCCAGGGCTCACCTGACCCCCACAGCTGACCAAAGCCATAGGATAGTTCGGGGCAGCTGCCCCGGGCCACATGCTTTGGGAGGGCCCCCCAGGGCCCAGAGAGATTATCAGGGGATCCTGGGGCCAGTAGCAGGGGATCAGGCCCCTCCACAGCAGTGGCGGGAGCCCCGGGAAGTGGAGTGACCCAGCAGCCTTCTCTGCCCCACTATCTCCCAGATGGATCATTCTGCTCAACCGTGGTGTCAGGAAGCTGTGTGACCCAGCCCCAGTTCACTCCACTCCCTTCCCCTGAGCGACACAGATGGGAGTTGGGCTCAGGGGAGCACAGCGGAGCTGGCTGAGGCCAAGTTGTTCCGCTTCCCACCCCAAGCCCCCCTCCCAGTGGTCCCCCAGGTCACGCCACTTGGGGAAAGGGGTGGAGTGGGGTGGGAAGAAGCAGGTGGGGACACAGCAGGGGCAGGGCTTGGGGGGAGGGATGGAGTGGGGGCAGGGTGGGAGCAGAGCAGACGCAGGAAGAAGCAGGATGAGGGCAGGCCTGGGGTGAAGGGAAGGGATGTCCCAGGCCCCGCATTCCCCTTAGATATAGCTCTGCAGCTGACAAAAGACACAACTGACAAGTCCACCCAGCCTGTTGACTGCATTTGCTGGAATCCCTGCTGGGACGTGGCATCTCTCTCTCCCACCCTTTGTCTCCTTCCAGCGTTCTGACATGAGGAATGTTACTGGCACAAGCACAGAGCTGTGACTCTCCTGCTTTAGTCAGACCAGTGTCTCCCCAGGTGGCCACACACATTCTGGAATGAGGGTCCACACAGGGAGTTGCACCTGTATAGCTACAGCAGTGTAATTATGCCGGCGTAGTTATGCCGGTAGCTTTCTCTGGCCACGTCTACACGGCCACTTGACTGCAATGCAACACTCTGGCTGAACTCCCCCCTGCCCTGTGCCCCCACCCAAGTGCAGAAAGTTCAGCACTGTAAAGCACCAGTGTAAACCAGGCTATAGAGCCGAGAGCCGTGCTCCCAGCCTGTGAGCTACTCCCCTGGTGGAAGTGGTTTGCTTCTTGCCCTCCCTTCAGCAGAAGAATGAGCCTTTATCCCTTAGCAATCCCTGTGGGCTTGTGGAGTTGCCATATTTTAGGTAGGATCCTGCAGAATATTCTTGGTCATTGGCCTTCTTTATCAAGGTTCCCGCTGTGACATGCTCAGTAGAGAATGGCCCTTCCCACCTAGCGGGGTGGACTGCCAACATGGCATCTGAGGTAGGGCTGGGGCCCACTCTGCTCCTAGAACACGCAACATGATGAAGCTGAGTCATGGGTTTCAGTGATTCCCAGCTGCTCTGGCCTAAGGGGCATAAGCCAGCCTGCCAGGCACAGGGAGCTCTTCTCTGACAGCTGCCGATTGGTTTCTGCTCTTCTTGTACCGCAAAGGATCCTCCGCCTCAGCCACACACGGCCTCCACCTTGGTCAGCCCTCCTACTGTCACTTCTTTCCACAGACTCTCTACTGACCCTCCACCTGCTTTCCCTGAGAGACGGCAGCTCCTTTCCTCTGGTCTGGAGGGAAGTGTCCATTAGCCTTTGATACCCATCACACCCTGTGAACCAACCAGCAGCTAGTCCTTGCCCCTCAAAGCGTAAACAAGTGGAGCTCCTCTGTAGCCCGTGGCTGAGACCCACTCACGCATCTCCCAGGGACAGCAACACTCAGAGATCCCAGCCCTGCAGCCATCCAGAGCAAATGAGACAGCATAAAGGCAGCAAGATGCAGGATGTGGGAGGGATGGGGGAGCAGTGTCTGGCTGCAGTTGAATCTCTGAGGTTCGTTTGCCCGGGAATGGGAACGGCAATCGAGGGGAGCCATGGATATAAGAAAGCCAACGTGAGGTGCAGTGTTAGTAACACAGTCAGCAGCTCTGGAAGCATGGGGCCTCAGGCAGGAGAGGGGAATGGAAAGCCACACAGAGCAGCCCTTGCAACACATAGTGAGGGAAATGGGACAACACTGGGTCCTTACCTGCACCCCGCAAACCTGATGAGGAGGGAGCGAGAACGGGGAAGAGAAGCGACTTGGTTAGAAGCTGAAACCTGCAGTGGGAGAAGACTGCCCATCTCTGGAGAAATGTCTGGCCGAGAGGGGGGGCTGGGATGGTCCCTGTTTGGCTCTGTGGTTCCCAGGCTCAGAACTGCTCTGGATTCCCAGAAGCCAGGGATTCCCATCTCCCACTGCCTGGAGGTTGCTGCTCTCCCTTTCTCATGTGGCACTGTCCAAAGTCAGTGACAGCTGGATCGCTACTGAACGCTCTAGCAGGGGAGGCCTTTGAGTAGCTGGGGGAGCATGGCTGCCAGCCTGCTGTGCAGAGATGGCCTACAGGGCTGGACCACCTCAGACCCCCACTCTGCATTGACTCATGTTTGCTTCCAGGTGCTATTCAAGGTGCTAAATGTCATTTCCCTGGCCTGGGCTCTTCCTCTGCAGTTACAGCTGACCGGGCTGTCCTGCTCTGCAGTTAGGGCTGAATTCCGGGAGGAGGGAGCAGCAGGGGATTGTGGGTGGAGAACCTTCCTCTGTGTCTCAAGGTGCAGCACCAGAAGCATCTGCTCACTCAGCAGTGGGTGCACCGATAGGTGGGGGTGGAGGACCAGGGGGAGGGGCTGTTCCCAGGAGTTTTGGCCCCTCCTGCTGTTTGTACATTTCGGGCCTGCATCCCGGCTGCTCACAGAAGTGCCCCTGTAATCCTCTCTGTGTTGAGAAGACCCCTAGAGCAGCTCGAGTCCCGTAGCTTGGATCTCACTGTGATGTTGCAGCCCCACCGCTCTGCCTGGAACAGGGTCTGTGCAGTTCTCTGTTCTCACAACTTCTCCTGCTCTCTGTTCCAGAACAGTGGCTGTTCCCCTCACACTCCAATTCTCTGTACCTCCCAGCCCAGAGACACGGGACTCCACGGCTCCAATCTGACAATCTCAGCACTTCCTCCTAACTGCCTGGGGCAGTGCTAGCAGCAGGAGCTGGTCACAAGGGGGGTTGAGAATCTTGCTGCAGGCTAAGGGGGGTCCCGTCTTGCTGAGGAACATGGCAGGATGTTCCCTTAAGGGCTCCAGCCATGTCCCTCCGCAGCCCCACAGGGGGATCACTTACCTAAGGAGCCTTTGGGACAAGGCACTGCAGCTGGGAGCCCAAACTTGGTCTGTGGCCACCAGACACCAGCTCTCAGGGTTTTAGGGCAGCCGTCATAGAGCACTGCGAATAGAAAGGAAGGAACTGGGGTTAGGTGGGAGCGGGGGGGAGTTTGTGCCAGTGCAGTGTCCCACAGGAGCATATCAAGGGCAGTGAGAATGTCCCGGGGTGCAGGGAGCTTTGGCCGACACCATCCCTAGGATTCTAGTGCCTGAGCTCAGGGGCAGGCAATGCCGCTCTGGCTTCACGCTGCTGTCCCATGCGCAACATTCATGGTCTTCAAACTTACCCACGCAGCCGCTTGGGGTCACCTCTGCAAAAGGGCTGTCACAGCTGTTGCACTGTCGACCAATCACTCCGGGCCTGCAGTGGCACTGGCCCGTTTCCTGGTCACATGAGCGGGAGGAGGAGCCAATGGGGTAGCAGTCACAGGGCAGACAGGTGTCACTCCCCTTGGGGCGGTAATGGAACTCCTGCAGGCGGTTAGACACACGAATCAGGGGAGGGGAGAGCAGCAGGGTGGAAGGGTCCAGGGCAGGGGTGGGCAATAATTTTAGAAAGGGGGACACTTCAGAAATTGATCAACACTCTTGGTGGGTGGCAGAGGCCCTTTTGCCCACCCCTGGCCCAAGGGAAGAGTGAGGGGTGCAGTAAGACAAGGGAAGGGCACAGTGGGAAAGGGAAGGGCACTAGCCAGCCAGCATGAGTGGGGAGGGAGACAGGTACCTAAATTTCAGCTTAACATGAGCTAACTGGGCACTTCCCCAGCTTGAGGATCAGGACCAGCCTCAGATCGGCATGGCAGCATCCTGTGCAAAGCAGCCCATGCAGAGACTCTTCCACCTTCCTCCCAACTTCCACACAGGTCTCCCCAGTTCTGTGCATACTACGTCCCACCTCCCACCTGCCTGTCGCTTCCCTCACCCATCACCCACAGCTTTCCACAGGGAACAAGAGGGGCTCAGGAAATTCACACCTTGCTCCAGCTGGCCAGCAATGGAGTCTGGCAGGACCTGGGACAGGAACTACGAATGGTGCTGACAGGCTGGGTGTGTGCGAAGGGTGCGGCCAGTGCAGAATAGCATATGGATGGCATGAGGGCCAGGGCTTAGGTGCCTGAGGGTGGCGAGATGAGGGGTGTGCTACTCCTTACCTTGCAGTGGCACTGCCCGTTGGTTTTATTACAGTCGGCATCAAAGCCCTTGTTCACGTCGCAGTTACAGGGCCCACAGGTCGGGTTCCCCCACCAGCCCTTCGGACACTGCTGATCCATCCTGAGGAAGAAAACCCAGAGTCACCTGGCAGCCTTTTCTCTCCCCATCCTGTCCTGACACCCCTCGTGAGTGATCACAGCACTGACAATTTGAGCGACTGGGAGCAGAGTTTATCTCCTGGGCTTGACCCCAGCAGGCAGCAGGCTTTTTTAGTGGTTACACATTTACATGCGGGGGGCAGGCGGGAGCCGGTGCTCGCAGGGAGCTGGCTTTTAAGCTGGCTCCCAGTAAGCACTGGCTTAAGAGGCAGGGAGCCAACTTGAAAGGGGGCACCAAGGGGGAGGGGGCAGGCAGCTCCGCAGGAGCTAGCATGCATGGAAAGCCGGCTTAAAAGCTGGCTCACCGTGTGTACTGGCTCCCATCTGCTCCACATGCTGCTGCCTGACAGCAGCACTGGGGGGGGGGCAGCTCCATGGGAGCTAGTACGTGCAGGGAACCAGACCGAAAGCCAGCTTCCTGCATTACCAGCTCCTGCCTGGCACCCCCACGCTGTTGCCTCTCTATCACAGGCTGCTACGCAAGGGCGGGGGGAGGGACAGGCGGCTCCATGGGAGCCAGCATGCACGGAAAGCTGGGGGTTAAAAGTTGGGTTAAAACAGAGGCAGCAAGGGGGGAGGGGTGCATGTAACCATTAGAATTAACCAATAAGCCTGGGATTATTGGTTAATTGTGCAAATGACCACATGGTAACATTCCTAGCAGGCTTACCCTCAGGGTATGGAGGGAAGGACTTGCATTGCATTTGAGCAGCCCCATTGGACAATGTTCAGAACAGCACTGATGGGTGCCAAAGAGAGATGGATTCAACCCTCCCTCAGCCATAGGGAGAGAAAACGCAATAAGGGGTCTCTAGGAAGGAGCAGAGTGGGGTACAGGGAGGGGCAACCAAAGCCAGCACAACCAGAGTTGTACTTGCACTGAGTGACTGGACAGAAGGGGGCGCTGCCTCCCAGGACAGCCAGGGGAGGGAACACCCAGAACAGGACCAATCACCTGCGAGTGCCTATCTGCTGCTGCAGCTTATTCGCCACCGGAGGTCACCACCCTCCTTCGCAGATGCTTCCTCCCTAGCCATTGGAAATGCCACAAAGGGAGGAGTCTGACATGAGCGGAGCAGTAATGAGCAGTGGCTGATCCCAACCCCTTACTTCAATGCCAACACCCTCTAAGCACCAGGATCCCTGCGAGGGGCCTGGTGCTGGGACGAGAGCCCGGCCAAGGCGGGGCCGCCCTGGGGCTCACCTGTGCTCGCAGTACTGCCCGAAGTGGTTTCCTCCGCACTCACACACGTAGCCAAGGGGGGAGCCAGGCTTCCGTCGACACGCCGACTTATTCTTGCAGGGGTTCAGGTGGCACGCGTCCACGCAGTCCCCGCCGTAGTACCCTGAGGGGGCAGACACAGACCTTTACCAAAGGCAGTGAGACGTCGTGGCTACCGAAGGAACCACTGGGAAAATGCAGCCAGGCTGGGGCAGAGGCAAGAGAGGGAGGGAGTCTATTCAGGTGGATCACAAGGCCTTACACTCCCTAGTGAGCCAAACCCAGACTCCTGCCTGCCGCTTTCTGAAGGGAGTTCCAGTCTCTGGCTGCGACTGGGTTTTAGCCTCCCAGCAAGCTACCGAGTAACCCATTGCTCATAGTGCACTGGCCCAAAGGAGCATTGCAGGGGGAGGAGGGAAACCCCCGGGAGCGGTGGCAGAAGGAGAGAGAAGACACAAGCCAGGCAAAGGGAGAAGAAACAGAATGGAGAGAAATGAGAAAAGGGGGACAGGGAGTGAAGGGAAGCCGGAGCTGCCTGCCGCTCTGTTGGATGGCCCCTACCTGGCTGGCACACGCAGGAGTAGCTCTGCCACTCATCCCTGCAGATGCTGTTGGCCGGGCAAGGGCTGGACTCACAGGGGTTGGGCACACTGCATCCTGCTTCCACGTTCAAAGCTCTGTTGGGCTTGGGCAATGCCATCCCAGAGGGCGTGTCCCCTAAGCGCACTCCCTGCAAGCCAAGCCAGAAATACATGGTGAATCCAGGCTCGTTCAGGAACAAGGCTCAGGGCTTCAGTGATAGGAGCCCAGCCTGGGTGACCTGGCTCAGCCCTAAGGCAGGGATCCTGGCTCCATACTGGAGCTGCAGGAGGCTCTGGTCAGCAATGCTGACTCCTGCAGATCTGAGAAGGGCTGCTGTAGAACTGAGCTCCCAGTCACTCAGCAAACTTTGCGAGGCTGCTCCCATCAATTCCCCTTCCCTCCTGCTCACATCCTGAGGCTCCACCCAGAGGTCTCCTTCTATTCCTTCAAAGTCCCCCACACAGAGTGCTCAGGGCTGAAGCATGTTAACATAAGAATATAAGAATGTAAGAACGGCCATACTGAGTCAGACCAAAGGTCCATCCAGTTCAGTACCCTGTCTGCCAACAGTGGCCAATGCCAGGTGCCCCAGAGGGAGTGAACCAAACAGGTAACGATCTAGTGATCTCTCTCCTGCCATCCATCTCTATCTTCTGACAAACAGAGGCTAGACACACCATTCCTTACCCATCCTGGCTAATAGCCATTAATGGATTTAACCTCCATGAATTTATCTAGTTCTCTTTTAAACCTGTTATAGTCCTAGCCTTCACAACCTCCTCAGGCAAGGAGTTCCAAAGGTTGACTGTACGCTGTGTGAAGAAGAACTTCCTTTTATTTGTTTTAAACCTGCTGCCCATTAATTTCATTTGGTGGTCCCTAGTTCTTATATTATGGGAACAAGTAAATAACTTTTCCTTATTCGCTTTCTCCACACCACTCATGATTTTATAGACTTCTATCATATCCACCCTCAGTCTCCTCTTTTCCAAGCTGAAAAGTCCTAGTCTCTTTAATCTCTCCTCGTATGGGACCCGTTCCAAATCCCTAATCATTTTAGTTGCTCTTCTTTGAACCTTTTCTAATGTCAGTATATCTTTTTTGAGATGAGGAGATCACATCTGTATGCAGTATTCAAGATGTGATCATACCATGGATTTATATAAGGGCAATAAGGTATTCTTCGTCTTATTCTCTATCCCTTTTTTAATGATTCCTAACATCCTGTTTGCTTTTTTGCTTTTTTTGACTGCCATTGCACACTGCGTGGACGTCTTCAGAGAACTATCCACAATGACTCCAAGATCTCTTTCCTGATTAGTTATAGCTAAATTAGCCCCCATCATATTGTATGTATAGTTGGGGCTATTTTTTCCAGTGTGCATTACTTTATATTTATCCACATTAAATTTCATTTGCCATTTCGTTGCCCAATCACTTATGGTATGTCTAAACTACATCCCTCTGTCAAAAGAGGGATATAAATTAGGCAAATCGAAAGTGCAAATGAAGAAGGAATTTAAATATCCCACGCTTCATTTGCATAATCGCATCACAGCGGTCTTTCAAAAAAGGGTATTTCAAAAGTGAAATCACCATCTAGATGTGGTTCTTTAAAAAAAGCACCCTTTTTCAAAAGATCCTGTACTCCTCATTTTACAGGATCTTTTGAAAAAGGTTTTTTTCCCCCGAAAGACCCACATCTAGATGGTGGTTTCACTTTCAAAATACCCTTTTTCGAAAGACCATGGGGACGCGATTATGCAAATGAAGCACAGGATATTTAAATCCCTGCTTCATTTGCACTTTTGATTTGCCTAATTACATCCCTCTTTCGACAGAGGGATGTAGTTTAGACATACCCTTAGTTTTGTGAGATCTTTTTGAAGTTCTTCACAGTCTGCTTTGGTCTTAACTACCTTGAGCAGTTTAGTATCGTCTGCAAACTTTGGATACTTTGGGTGCAGCCCCTGGGAGCAGAGAGCCCTGGACTGGATTTCTGTGTGCATCTGGAATAGGCTCTAGGAGCAGCCTCAGCAACTAGGTCTGGGGACTCTGATTTCCGCTGTCTGAACCCTGCCCAGTGTGGGAGGCTGCTGGACCTGAGGACTCACCTGTATGCAGCCCTGCAGGCCACTCTGCACCTCGCCAGACCCTGGGATCCCCCCAATGTGAAGATGCTTCACCTTCAACCCATGCAGCTCATTTCCAACAACCACTGTGTCCTGCAAAAGAGGCCAAGAACAGGAGCTTCACCAGGCCATTCCCAGGCCCCCAGCCTGGGTGTGCAGGTCTCCATGCTCCCTGTTCTACACAAACCCTGTGCAGAGATCTAGTCAGTTCCGTGGGGCCCAGCATGCCCATCTACCCCCGAGGCCAGTGAGGGGCACATCAGCAACGCACTGACTGACAGACAGATGAGAGGTTATGCACGTCACAGCCAGGACCCCAGCCCTTCCCAAGCGATCCCGCTGGCTGGGGCGTGAGGCTACCAACCTGGTAGATCCCGAAGTCCAGGCTGACGGTGATGATATAGCGCGGGTCACGCCCGCTGCGAACATCCCGCAGCTCCAGCTGCAGGTCGTGCCACTTCCCATCACTCAGGTGCATCTGGTCCAGGAGGAGCTTGGTGGTGTGCCCAGAGCCTCTGCTCACCATGAAGGACAGCATGCCGGAGTCCAGCTGAGGAGACAGGGAACCAGCTCTAGAAATGGTGAGCAAGGCCCATGCCAGCTCAGGTTACTCCCCTTCCTCCCCATGTCCCCTCAGGTGCGCTCTGTACAGGGGGAAAGGTCCCCAGCGCAGCCTGAAAGTCTCCCCGTCTCCCCAGCCCTGCACCAGCCAGGAATCTGTGGTGACACACAGCACGGCAGCCCTGGCGCTGCATTAGACTGGAGAGTAAGTCCCGGGAACCAGCCCCTGACACACCCAAGCTGCAGTAGCTGCTCCTGGCCCCCAGAGCTACCAAATGGCAGGCTCCCTCTGCATTCAGTGAGCAGACGTTCCTCGCAGAGCCTGGGGCAGAGCCTGAGAGCCCTGCTGGCCACGCTGCCTGTGTGGCTGCGGTGGCAGTACCTGGCAGAGGATGGTGGTGTATTGGCCAGCATGAACCTGAAGCAGCACCCCATTCAGCCGGCGCGTCCGGAACGCCAGCCCCACATGCCACGGCATGGAGATCTTCACCTCATTCTTGAAGTCCCAGGAAAGGAGGCTGTTGCCATGGAAATAGTGAGCATGGTGCATGGCTGGAAGGGAAAGCAGGAGCATGAGGATTGGGGAAGGTTGGAACGATGTGGGGAGCCCTAAATCCTGCCCAGGGCCTTCACTCACACTTCATTCAGCAAGGGAGACTAGACGGCTCAGTCTTTGCAGGGTCTGAGCAGGCCAGAGTCTGGCTGCACCTCTTGCCAGCGAGGGGCAGGGAGTTCCACACACTGCCATCCATGGGAGACCCCGGCCTTTAAGCGGTGTTATTTATTTCTTTTTTCCAATCTCTACTGCACCCATAGCCAGGGCAACTGGCCATTTCCCTTCTGGGAAATGAAGCAAGAGTGCTGGTGACATCACACAGTGTGGGGGCCCCATCGGGTGAATTCTGCTGATGCACGGATGAGACCATGCAGGGCCTTCAGCCCCAGCAGTTCTCCCTTTCAACAGAATTCAGGGGATCCCTGTGGAACAATTTCACCCCAACACTTCCCTGGTGCACCCCCAGCCTGCCCCTCTGCAGGGCTCGCTCACCAAGTCTGCAATCCTTCCCCCCGAAGCCCACGGGGCACTCGCAGGAAAAGGTTCCCCAGCCCACCGAGCAGGTGCCTCCGTTCTTGCAGGGGTTGGAATCGCAGAAGGTGTGCTTGGCGTGGCATCCTGGGGAGGTTGCAGACACATGCCCAAGGGAGGGAGAGGAGGAAGGTGTTATTTGCAATGGCTCAGCCCTGGCCTTCACCTCCCAGCACCCTGAACACTGAGATGGGGAGAAAGCAATCAAAGGTGCAAGCCGCAGCTGAGATTTTTACACCCCGTCAGTATATAGCCACCATGCTCTGTGTCCGGTAACCAGGCCCCCTTATTACATTTGCCAGGGACTCACCAAGGACCCAGGCCGGCTCTGCATTCCCCAGATGTGCTCCCAGGTGTAAAGCTCCCAAATGGTGCAGCATGGCAAAGCACTGTTTAAGGCTGAGAACAGGGGCTATTTGTGAGATATGGAATCGTTCATCACTGGAACGCTGGCTGGAATCTGGCCCAGGTCTGGACTAGCCGATGGGATATGAAGTAAGCTCTGTCTGTCCTGGTCCTTGTGCAGTGGCAAGAACATTAGACAACTGGCGTGCACTGAACTTCTACTCTGAAGGGATTCAGGACACCAAATTTTTTTTTCCTTCTTTCTCTCTTTCTCACTCTCTTTCCTGGAAAGAGTTGGGGTCCTGTGAGGAAGCTGGTGCTGCTGTTATTAGAGGCCAGGCAGCCCTGGCTGTGGTCAGAGGATTCTGTGCCCTGGGCTGTCATTAGCCAGCAGCTCCATGTTGGGGAGACAGCAGAGAGGACATGCAGCCCTATGGGCCTTGGCAGGGAGCAGAGGAGCCATACACACGTTACCTGCAGAGGTCCCGTTGTTGGCGATGTAGGTAGCCAGGTCGATCCGTTTGCTGTCGATGTACAGGTCTCTCATGCACCCCACAAAGTCCCGGTGGGCCACTGGAAAGTTTTCAGGCAGATTGGGGACCCCTCCGAGAAGCAAGGGCCCTGTGAGGTCCAGGGACCTACGAGAAGAGAAGGCCTGTCAGAGGCATTTGCTGCAGAGATCCAGACAGCCCTGCACTGCTCAGTCCCCCTCAGTGCAGCAGCAGGTGCATATAACTGGCTGGGGATATGGAAGCCCTGTTCTTGGTGCCCACAGCCAGGGGGTGCTCCATGCTCCGACGCTGTGGCCCCTGCATTAATGCCGTAACATGATACTAGGAGGCCAACAGTAACTTAGAGCTTTTACATTGTCCTGCCAGCCAGGCATGCAGGATGTGGGACAAACCAGAGACAAGCAGGGAGGGCTGTGGGGGGAGCCTCTGGCTCCATGGCCCCCCAGCTCTCCCAGGTCAAGTGGAGTATACACTGATGGTGGGAGCAGTGTAGGCTCCTTCCTGCCAGGCCAGGGGGAGTTCAGAGCTCCCTTTTAGTCGGATTATTCCTAACCCCGAGTCCCGCATCCCCTTGCAGTGAGCAGCAGGCCCTCGGGACACTCACTTCTTGGAGCTGGACTGCGTGCCCTGTGCGGCGCAGGAGTAGTTTCCAATCTCACTGCCAAACTGCAGTGCTACTGACGCATCACAGTCATCCACCATCAGGATGGCCACCTTGTCCTTGGAAGGCCCCTGCACCACCCCCAGGGAACCAATCTTGGGCTGAAACAAAAAAACAAGGAGTCAGTAGGGGGCTTCCCTCAGTGCCAACTCCTTCAGCACAAAGGGATGCACCATAGACAGTGCCTTGTGGGGGACGCAGAACTGAGCATAAGCACAACAGCTCAACCAATCACAAGGCAGGATTTTTTGTACCCCATTCGCCTTGAGCTTCTGACAGGTGGTCCTCAAGGCATGAGAGACTCTCCCTCATGGATGTATGTCCTCCATAAGTGTGACCCAGCCCATCCAATCAGGGACCATTAGTATTGATGATGTCACTCCCAGTGCCAACCAATCACTTTTGCCAAGTGGATGAATGGCTCTTGTAGGTTAACTGGGACATCCCATTTCTCATTCCGCATATAATACAAGCCCTACCCCAGCTTGGGGAAGGAGAGCGAATGGGATAGGGACTCCATATGGCAAAGCAGAGCAGTGAGCAGCAACCCAATGAGTCAAACACAGACACCTACAAGGGAGCTAGACATGCCTCAGGCACAACATGGAATTTACTCTTCAAACTTTACCCAGGATCCCCCTGGCAGCAGGATAACTAATGTCTGCCTCAGATCTGCAGCTCTCTCTGGGTGGCCTGTGAGCCTGCATCCCTTCCACAAAGATAGAAAAATTAGACCCAGCTGCCATTGGTGATGAGACCAAAGAGGGAGAGAAGATGTGTCCCCTGGCTAAGGGAATCAGACCCACAAAGACTGGTGTCTATTTCAGAATGCTGAGTCAGGGCTTGGAAGACAGAACATCAGGGACCTCCCTCATGAATTAAGGTCCTCCTGTTCTGGACACCCCCAGTCCCTCAGCCCTCCCAAAACATAACTTCTGGGGAAGCCCTATCAGTGTTTGCAGCTCACCAATTCCAGATTTGCCGCCAGTGGGACAAAGAGGATAATCCCAGGGAGAGAAAACAAAAGGTGGCACGTACCTTGTTGTAGTAGCGAAGCTGCACTGTATGCCACTGCCCATCACTCACACCCCCCGGCAGGTAGGGGGTCACCAGGGTGCTCGACTCACCTGCAAAGCACAGCACTGTTACACACTGTAAAACAGATGGATCTTGGCATGCACAAGGGAGCAATTCAGTGACGAGGGCATGAGCCCATCCACAGAGCCACACACATTCTCTGCAAATGGTCCCCTGCACACCATGTTATTCCCACATATACGCTCTGATGGAGTCACACACTGACACATAAGTGCACGCACCCACCCACACCTGTCCGAACAACAGAGAGTCGTGATTTTAAGGCCAGAAGGGACCACTGTGGTCATCTATCCTGATCTCCTGCATAACACAGGCCGCAGGACTTCCCTGAACTAATTCCTACTTCACTTCCAATAGCTGTGGCTAAACTTGAGCAAACCTCTCAAAAAAATCAACCCATCTTGATTTAAACAATCCCAGCCATGGGGAACCCACCTCAACCCTTAGTACAGAGGTGAGCACACCGAGAATTTGGTACGTGGTCAAGGGCTGCATTCCTCCATGATGCTCCAAAGGCCAAATTTTGCCCACCCCGGACTTAGTACATTGTTCCAATAATTAATCGTCCACATGGGTAAATCTGTGCCTTAATTCTAGTTTGAACTTGTCTAGCTTCAGCTTCCAGCCCCTCCAGTGTCTGCCTTCTGTTCTCCGTGTAGGTATTTTTAGACTGTGATCAGGTCAACTCTTAACTTCTGCTTTGGTTAGCTGAATAGCTTAATCTCCTTGGCTCTCAAGAATCATGCTGTCCACCCTTTAACCATTCTCATGGCTGTTCTCTGAACCGTCTCCAATTTTTCAGCAGAAGAGGTTACAACCTCCAAGTTGTTGGCTGACTGTTTGCAGTGCTCCTTCCTAGAAGGCGGCTCAGAGACACAAAGGTCACTTGGCCTCTATCAAAGCACAACAGGCTGGGCCACTGCCTCCCTGGTCACAGTGGTTAATATTGTTCTTTGATCCCCATGAAATAAGACGGTGTCTGCTGTGGTATTTCTCTGGCAGGTGTCCTAGCAAAGGAACCTACCTTCACGTTAATCTTCTTCCTGACTTGCTCACTGTTGGGCTTATTCCCATTGAGCTGCCCTCCTGAAAAGAGCTGATGCACAGACAGGTCTCTGGGAGGCAGCGACTCTGTTGGTCAGCTTTCTGCTACTTTTCAGAGAGAAAGGAAGTGCCTGCCAGCTAAGGACGTGAGCTAGAGTGAGAGGAAAGAGGCCGGCCCGGCACCGAAATGAGAAAGGGATTGGCTCGCTCTGCACTCTCAGGCAGCTAAGCCAGAGAGCTGAGGGCTCGGCCATTTAGGGAGAGCGTTAGTGAGCAGATGAACAGCATCAGGGGAGCTGTGTCTGGGAGGATAGACAATGATCCCCCAGGAAGGGGCTGCTGATCTCGGAGACAACGTGCCTGCCCAGGATCCCCCAGGAAGCAAGCAGGTAGAAAAGATATGCTGGAATAGACTGAAGCACAGTCACCCAGAGCCGAGGTAAGAGGAGCCTAGCATCCCAGCTGGCCTCCCATCCCAAGCTCATACAAACCCTGTCTGTTCACTCAGACTTGCAGCCCATCACACATCTAACCTCCCCCCCTCCGCCCCAGAGCCTGACTCCATCAAACTCCCTGAGCGTTTTTCCACCACTAAGACCTAGGTGGCACTACAGCTGCTGCACTTGCAATTCCATGGGGAGAGCAGCTGGTCGGCACCAGAGATCCCGTCCAGAGACGATCACATCCACACAGGACAGAGCTGTTTCCTTCGGGAAGTGGACATTAGCAGATTTGCAGCTGGCTGGTTTTGCTGAGCGTGGATCGCTTGCGCAATGTTTTATTGTGCCTGACGGGCCCCTCAAAAGGCAATGTGGTTGGGGGTGTCAATAGGCAGGAGACTGAGTTGGCTTTAAACCATGGCTCAGAAATCAGGGCTGATGGGGGCCATTGTTTAGTTTGGTCATCCATTTTAAACCGGGGCGCGGTTTCCTCTTCCCAGAGCCAAGCCCTTTACCCGGAGAGCAGTGCAGCAAAAATGGGCTTCCCTGAAATCTGAAAGGACCTTTGACTTGGAATGTAAGTGGATGTTAGCCCCCAATCACTTCTACGCAGATACATCCGCCCTCCACCACCTTCAATGGCAATGACACACGTGCCCTCCTATGCATGCATTCACACTCCTTGCCCCAGCATATGCTCCTGCACACACAATCCTATGCACGCACAGACTCCTCTGCGCACAAACACTTTCCTGCCACCTCCGATGTATGCCACACATGCAGGTGTGCTCCCTCTCTCGTATGCACAACCCTAGGCACACACCTCCGCTGTTCCATGCTCACATCTGCATGAGGAGAGGCCCTCATGCAAGTTGCTGCTACCGCCCCAGGGCCACAGGATGTGCGTGCACACACCTGTGGAGTATTTCAGCTGGACCTGCCCATCAATGATTTCCATGGCCAGGAAGTCGTGCTTCTCATTCAGGCGCCCGTTGTAGAGCAAGAGGCCGCTGCGCTCCAGGGTGGTGAACCTGACAAAGACAGCAGAGCACAGGTGCACTCACGGGAGAGCCCCTCAGAGACTCACAGGGGATAAGGTAATCCAGCTATTTTACCCCTTTCCATGGGAACCAGCCAGAGACCCCTGCAACAATGCTTTCCAGGGTGTATTTACCCCCAGCATTGTGCATTTACCCCAAAGTGGTCAGGGTTGTCATCACACACAGGGTTGCAGGAAGATGTGGACAGCAGCACCCAAGCACATGCTGGCCACTGATTTCCAGTGGTGGACAAACTCCCTGCTAGAAGGGCTCTGTACTCACACCAGGACACAGCCCCGAGGAGGAGGTGGAAGCACAGCATCGAGTCCCTGCGGCACCCTCCAGAGGATGGGTGGGCTGGGGACAATGGTAGAAGGTATTCCAGGGGGAAATGCCCCTCGAGCAGAAGGGGAAGTCACAGCAACACCTGGCATATCCGTTACCCCATCAAATAATTTGAGCAAGAGCACTGAGAGGCCCTCTGGTGAGAGAGAGCCCACCAAGGCCCCATGCAGCTCAACCAGCGGGGCTCCAAAGAGGAGCTGAGAGCCGGGGGCCACTGACAGCAATATGAAAAGAGCTTTTCCCGGGAGTGAAGGTCTGATAGATTGCAATGGAATGTTTCACAGGCCCATGGGCTGGGCAGGAGCAAGGAGTTTCAGAGGGGAGGGCTTTGGGCACTTTAACAATTCACAGGACAGGTGGCCCCTGGGGCATGCCCATAGCTGGTGGGCACTAGGCACTTCACAGGAGCCTTCAGATCAATTGTCCCTCCAGGTGCTTCAGCAGGGCCCTGATCTAGAAAGTCCTTGGCTTGGGGTTCCCCATGTGCTTTGGCAGAGCCCTGGGCACACACACCACCCCCCTCGAAGGGCAGCAGGCCCACACAGAGGACGAGCAGGACTCACGAGAGGGAGAGGGTGAGGTGGAACCTCTGGCGCAGCCCCCGGAACATGACAAAGGACTTGGGTGGGAAGGAGCGCGTGGAGACTTCACAGTAGGGTTTCTCAAAGCCCCCGGAGGGGCACTGGCATTGGAAACCGCTGTCTGCAGAGTTGGTGCAGGTGCCTCCATTCCTGCATACGCCGGGCAGGCAGCGCCCTGAGCGGGTGTCGACCTCGCAGTTATCACCTGTTGGGGAAGAGAACAGAGAAAGAGGCTGAGGACGCAATCTGGAACTGGGAGCCAGAGCTGGGAGCTCCCAGCAGTCAGGGACTGTCACTGCTCCCCAGTGGCTTGGACAGGACCCAGCCAGCTGAACAAGTCTCTTCCCCATAGCAGCACGAGCATCACACAGCAGCACACGGCCACCCCAGTTCCTTTCCCCAAGCACCAGGCCTGGGGCGAGGCTGAGCTGGGGCACCTGGCCCTTCCCGGACTCTGTACAGAGTCGCCCTAGCATGGGGCTGAGAGCTGGCCAAACAGCCTCCCTGACTGTGCGAGTCACACAGCCTCATGCCAGTTCCCTGCTCCCCAGCATGCACAGTGCTGGCCAGCCCTGCCCTGCTGCACTGAGAGACTGTGTGTGAGAGACACAGGGCCGGGGCTCCAGGTCACACTCTGTGTGGGCAGGGAAATCCCGCCTGTCACACTGCCTCCTGGGGGAGTAGGACAGACCTGCAGGGCTCTCTGCTCTCACTTCCTAGTGGAGGAGAGTAACTGGCAGACCAGGGAGAAAGCTGAAGGTCTCAGCCATCTCAGTGGTGCCCATCCGCCCCGAGGCTAAGTGTTTCCCATCGCTATGCCTGAGGCAGCTGGGCACAGCCTGCCATCTTGCACTCACAGCTGAACTATGCAGGAGGATTCCCGCTGAGATAAGAGAGCTCCCCTAGACCCCAGCAGAGGCACAAGGCAGGTCTTTGCTCATCACCCTAGCCTCAGAGCTCAGCTGTCCCCCTAAGGAAGAGACATTTCACAGCCCTGCCTGTGGCCTCCAGTACCCTGGGGGTGCTTTCCTGCTCCAGATCCAGCACAGTCCAGAGAACAGTGCCACAGCCAGGTCAGTCCAGTGCAGGCAGCAGAGCCTGCAGGCAACTCTCCCCAGCAGCACAGGCCCTCCCTCACCCTTCCTAATCACCACAGGAGTGAGCCTCTAACTTCCCAGGGCTCTGAATTTGGAGCACTAGTTCTCCAGCCCAATGGGGCTACAGGGGATTGCTCTGAGGTTTCAGTCCTTCTGCCCAGCGCTGAAATGTGTCTAACTTCGGGGCTGCTGGTACTGCTGCCAGTGCCAGTTGTAACCCTTTAAGCTGGGAGTGGGGTTTGTACTGCTCCCCAGCGACCCACCACCCAGCAATTCTGACAGACTCCTCTCCTGCTTGTGTCTTCCCCTCTCCCCAGCTGCAGAGGGCCTCCCATAAATCCCCCTTTTTCCTCTTGTGGGACAGACCTGGTTCCTAGCTGGGACAGGTCAGAGGGCTCTTCCTATGACAAGTCCAGACCCAAGTCATCACGATTCAACACAACAGAGCGATCCAGTTGCAGGTATGAGGAGGGCAGCCAGAGGGAATCCTAATGCAGAGAGTCTCGGGGCTGCCACACAGCAAGCTGGGCCCGTACATGCCTCACCCCACCCAGTTCATTCACTGAAAGCACTTCTCTTTGGTCACGAGTGCAGGGATATGATCTGATCCCTGCCAGCACCTGACCCCACTGCCCACATGGCCAGGCTTTGCTGGTGGTTAAGCGCAGCAGATCTGATCTTACCAGCTGGAGGCCCCAGAAGCCACTAGAGATCCCCTCTGCTCTGGGTGGGATGGGCACTTATGGCCTGGAGATTCCCAAAGCTTTTCCCTCTCCAAGCCCTGGCTGCCATCTAATGGGGTCCTACACCCTGGCACTAAACACTAACAGGCCAGTATGCTGCATAGCAAAGAGGCCCACACAGATGGAAATGCTTTGCAAAGGCCAGTAAGACACAGCAAAGGCTCCTTCTAACCTTATACTCTGCTGCAGCACTGGTGGTGGCTATCTCCTCCAGAGCCCAGGGCTCACAGCTTAGATGAAATGAGTTTGCTGTCCTCAGCCTAGTCTCGAAAGGAGGTTTGTCCACAACCTAGAAGCTACCAGGGGTCTCTGCTTGGAGGGGGGAGGCCTTGGATAAAAGGGGGATTGTAGGTGAGATGGGAGGGGCATCAGCAGAGTCCCAAGAATGTAGAGAGGGAGGCTGCAGGTCTGAGCTGTGGCACATGAGCAGAGCTTTGCTGGGACCAGCATTTGAGTAGCTGGCATGCCGCAGGGGTCGATCAAGCTGCACTGGCCACACAGTGTGTGGGCCCATAACTGGAGCAGAAGGGCGGTGCAGGTCAGGACAGAGGAGAGTTGGCAGAGGTTGAGGGAACACAGGCTCAGTGGGGGCGGCAGGTCAACACAGTCAGCATTTGCTGGCACTGACCCCAGCTCTTTTCCTTATTTCAGCCTGTTGCGGGCAGTGGTATGAGGAGTTACGGGCACACATTGCCACTCCATGGAGTGAGGACAGGATGGGGTTAGTGCTCCTGAGTAAGAAAACCTGGGTTACCCCCCCGGAACCCAATCCAGAGCCAGGAACCCATGGAACAGGACACAGGGCTTGGCTTTCAGTCCAGCAGCCTAACGGACTGGGGTGTTCATTATAAACCACCGGTATAAATGCCATCAACTGAGCTCTCTGAGGGCAGGCTTGGCAGAAAGGCTGCGGACTGCATAAGATCTCCTCTCTGCCTTTAGCAGCAATCTCCTTTGCCTTGGGAGCACTGGCTTGGGGCAGCAATCCTGCATTGGCCTGGGGCAGAGGGGCCGAATGACCTAATGGATCTTTTCCATCTCTACTTCCTGAGCTGTTACACCGAGATCTGTCGGGCACATGCTGTTAGAGAAACAAGGGGGGGAGGCAATATCTTTTATTGGCACCATGCCTGCTACTCCTCTGAGACCTGTTGCTGAGAGAGACGTGCTTTTGCTCTTCAAGCTCAAAAGCTTGTCCCTCCCCAACAGGAGTTGGTATAATAAAAAATTAGCTCAACTACCTTGTCTCTCCAATATTCTGGGGCGCATGCAGCTACAAGTGGATGCACTGTTGTCATTTGCAGAGTGGCCACCGGGTGGCGCTGCCTGCCACTCAAGGCTGGCTTTCAGCAGGGCCCTGCCAGATCTCTTGTTCCATCATTCAGACAAGCTGAATCCTGCCATGGTCGGTGAGGCAGGAAATGTCAGTTCCAGCAGGGTTTCCCGCTACTGCCTGTGGCTGCAGAGAGGGAAGGGAGAACCACAGAACGCCAGGAAGAGAGGGGAGGCGCCCCTTGCTATGTCAAACTCCCATTAGCTCCTGGAGCACACAGGGTTTTATGGCATGGCCGAATACGCCTTCAAACTCCTAACTGCCGAGGCTTGTAGTGCACATCTAGCCCTGCAGACCTGAGTTCACAAGCTTGCTTAGGTCCCCAATGCAATGAACCCAGCTCTCTCAGCCACTAGTGGAGGACGCTGGGTCTCCTTTCTTCAACAGGAAACTTCTGTTCAGGGACTCTGGGATGGCCAAGCTCAGCAGACTCCCTTTCCCCATAGGGGAAATGCCCTGTAGTTCCCAGAGTCCTGTCCTAGGACAACTCCAGGGAAGGTCTCTAAAAAGCTAGCCCAGAACCTCAAAGATAGTTAGGCTCCTAACATCCACTGATGTCAATGGGAGTTAGGATCCTAACCCCTGGGAGCAGCTGGGCCTGTGACCCTACTGCTGTCACTCATGCCGGTGCAGAGTGGCAGGTTGGAGAGTACCAGCTTTATCTACCCACCAAGCGGGCATGGCCCAGGTGGTAAGGGCAGGCTTCCCTCCCATGCTGCCCTGCCCATGTGCCTCAGTCCTGCCCTGGAGGGACTCAGTCCCCAAGAAGTGAGGCATTTACTCTCTATGACCTCTCTGGGATGGCACCAACCCGTGTGAGCCTGTAGGAATCAGCCCAGCACCCCACGCTCATTTCACAATTACAGCTACCACTGGCCGGAGCCTGACTGGAACTGCTGGGCTGCTGAGAGGCCCTGTCACTCTTTCGTCCAGTCCCTGGAACAGCCAGGCCCAGTGACTTGCGCCCCATTGGAGTGGGGGCCCTGGAGGCGGAAGGCGCTGTCTCTTGTTCCCCGCCCCCAAGCCAGCCACACCCCTTTCCTCCAGCTTGTTTCTAATGACCTCACACGACACTGTCCCTGCACTGAGCCCCCGTGAGGGTTGAGAAGCCGCACATCCTAATATCTGCTGTCTAAGCCCTCACAGCTGCCAACCGCAAACCAGAGCCATCCCGCTGTGAGGACAGGGGATTCCCAGGCACACTGTCAGCCCCTGTTCTGTCTTCCCCCACCCTGTGTCTCTGTTCTACCTCGGACCTAGGCAGAGCCATGCAGCTATCAAAGGGGGAGCTGCCATCTCTTTAAATCTGGGAACAGGCAGCCATGCACCCAAGGGAACCAGAGCCATTTTTCACTGTCTCTGAAATGGAAGCACACTCCTTGCCTCCCTCCCGTTGATGGGGTCAGGAATGTATTCTACTGAGTTGGCACTGGAGGGGGGGGGGGAAGGGAGAGGAAGGAAACAGCTGCCATGCTTTATTCATCTCAAATGGGGGGGGGGGAGTCCTGGCCCTCCTCCCCTCTTCCTCCAGTGGTTGCAGGCTGCAGAGCTCCTTGGGGCCCAGTGCTTGGAGTCTGGGACTCTGCTCGCCCCTCTTGGTCTGTCTCACCTTTGTGGTATCTACTGCATTGACCCTTCTCCCATCCAACAGCAATTGTCCCTCACACCCACCCAGGGCTGCCTCTGAAGTACCACCCAGACCTGTCCCATCTCCAGAGAACTCTGGTGCAACAGCTATTGGCTTCCCGCCCTACACTAGCCCCATCCTCTTTGTGCTGCAGGAGCACAGCCGGGGTCCGTCCCCAGAATCCATTTCTGGGCCCTGAACTTCAGCCTAGAGTGTACATGGGCCCATTGCACAGCCCCCGCCCAGGTGACACACGTTGGCACAAATCAAACAGACCCAGGTAACATCACATTGGCAATGTGTTGTGGGGCAAGCAGCCAGATTCTAGTGAGTACAGAAACCCAGGCCCACCCTAGCATCCTTCCAGTGCGCAGAGATCAGCACGGACAGTCACCAGCTCATTACTCGGAGGGAATCAGCACACAGGGAGCCTTCAGCTGTCAGGCTCGGTATTAAGTAGGCCTGGCCTGGACTCTGTGCTGTCACCCCACAGCATGTTAGCTGCTGCTGTTGCTAGGACACTGGGGCCACTAAAACCTATAGGGTCGGGACAAGAGTAGCCCCATGTGGGGAATATGGAGCCCAGTGGAAGGCGCAGGTCCTGAAGTATGTATGTAGGCTTGGGATTCCTAACCACATCGGCATGTAACCAGGGCCAGCCCACAGCATTTTGGCACCTGAGGTGGGGAGCTCAAATGATGCCCCCATACCCCCTCACTGCACCAGCAGCAGACACAATTTTCTACACTCTGGGTTGTAGTGGCGCCCCCCCACAGTCTGGCACCTGAGACGGCCGCCTCAGTTTGCCTCATGGTAAGGCCAGCCCTGCATGTAACCAGGCTGGAGAGACACTCCTGGGAAGGAAAGGGAGAGAGCAACAGGCCAAGAGAGCCCAGTACATGAGGGAGAAGGACCAGAGCGAGGAACAGGAGGTGAAAGTCCTGGGCATGGCTATGGCCCTGCTCACATCCTGCAACGATTTCTGGCTGATGCACACAGATTGTGTAATGCACCCTGTGTGTACGCAGGCGCTGGCTGGGGCAGGCTGGACACACCCTCTCCCGACATGCTGGCTAAGCTATGCTTGCCCACCACCAGGCTTTTCATCAGCCCAGGGGTTGATGCGCAGAGCCAGGCTCAGGCCACAGAGCAGGGGAGAGGGACTGGAAACAAGGTGCTGACGAGGGCCATGGAAGCACGTAGAATCTGGGGGAAGCTGCCTCTTCCCATTTTGTCTCCTTCGGGGCTTCCAGAGTTTAGCAGGGAAGCTTGGGGCACTAAATCCTGTTACCTGCTTGTGGGGGATGGGGAGGCAGCGGGAAGTGACAGGGACCGAGCTCATTAACCCCTCTGCTTGCGGCTGGTCACACTCTAAATGCTGGGGGTTAATGACTATTGCCTTTGCTTATCTCACAGTAACCACCCGACACTGCTCACAGCCCTGCCATCTGTTCTCCCCCATCCCCCAAAGCAGCTCTTCCCGGCTAAGGGAGTGCAGGGAGCCATCACATCAGACCCTCACTCCACCAGCGGCCACAGGCTCCCTTCCCATGTCTCTGTGCAGCAAGCCCAGGGCCAGCTTAGGAAGCCAACACCTCTGCTAGTCCAATCCTTGCACCTCTCCCCATGTCTCTCACTCCTGTACAGGAGCACCCCTGTCTATTGCAGCCCTGGGATCCCCACAGCACTGCTAAAGCCACTCATGTCTGCAGCCCCTTGACTCTTCCAGCTGGCCCAACCCTCCACAGCTCTGCCAATGCTCCCCAGCCCAGTCACGGTACGAGCTCCTGGGGGGCTGGCACTGGGGGACAGATTCGCATCTCACAGCCTAGCAGCCTCTGCAGCCCGACCTCTCCATTCCTTCCCAAGCAGCGGGGGTGCCAGCAGTTCTGGAGGGAGGCTTGGCCCCAGCATTTCCCTCTGTGGAATATGCCATGCACCGGCCAGCCTTCCCTCCTCTCCTAAGAATGGCTCCCTCCCGGCCCTCCCACCTGCTGGGGATGGGGACCTAACTCACCAGAGTGCTAATGCACTGAGTGCCTCTGCCAGAGGCTGATAAATTGACTGGCGGGGGAGAGCGACAGGACTGGGCATCCCTGCCAGCTGCACTGTGACCGTCACAGGCTGGAGCCTCCGTCACAAGTCTCCCTCCTGCTCCTCAGTGCAGCCTGCAGCAATGACTCACAGGAGCAGGCTCCTTAGCAGTTTGTTCCTCTCTCCCCCGCCCCACTGAGGGAAATGAAACTTTCTGACTGGTCAGAGCAAGAGGCGGCGGAGGATGGAAAGCTCCAACCACTGCAGAGCTGAGGTGGGATTCCATGCGTGGGTGGCACCAGAGTGTCATGCCTGCTGGCCTGGAACATCTGCAAGCATTGCAGCCATGAGCAAAGCCAGTGGGAGGACAAGCACAAACAGTTGCTGCCTTCATTTCCCACCCCATTCACACTCCCCAGCCCCAGGGCAAGTGGGGTTCTGAGAAGGCGAGGGAGTGAAAAAGAGGGTACCCCTGAAATCCCCACTTCCTGGCATGCCCAGCTAGGACAAGGCACTTGGCTTTAGTCAAAGGCTTTCAGCTGTGTGACAAACAGCTCCCTAGAGCTGGGAGCTTGGTGGCACTGACTCCCTGTTAGACCGGGTGCCAGGCATAGAGCATTTGGTATCTAGTGCCTCCTTCCCTGGCCTCCCAGGTCACAAGGTGACATTTACAAACTCACAGCAGCAGAATTCACTGAGTCTGCAGCACTTAGCAGCTGATTCCTCAGGAGTGAGGGGGATGGGGAGAAACCAGGAGACTCTTGGGACCATGTCAATACCATTCTCCTTTGCCCTGCTACATACAGCACCGTGGAAACAGTAGGGCTCCTGTGAGAGGAGAGGGCAGCAGCCTGGCACTGAGGGTTGATCAGTCCAGTATCGCACTGCCCAGAGATCTCCTCCCAGAGGCCTCCCATAGGTCTCTACCTAGACTCCTATTGTCCATCCAGGCAGACAGGGTCTGACAGACCCACACCCTGCCCCCATTCTGGAAGGACGGAGGCTTAAGCTGCCCCAGCCAGCGTTTGCCCCTGTGGTTGTAATGAGTCATTCCCAACACGACTCTGACACACACAAGGGGCTGTTTCAGATACAAAGGCCGGAACCAATCAGACCAGTTCCGGCTCCTTTACATAGGGAAGAGCGGGGATCACTACTGCTGGAAGGGCATGCGGCAAAGACACATCAGAAAGCAGGTCTCTTTATGCTGGGACAGCAGAGAGCCTCCTCCCACAACGTCCTCCCACTGACGGGCTGGCAGAACAGTGCCCACCATGCAGCGTGCCCCTCCCCCTCAGCGGGGCTCAGGCACTTACCTGTGAAGTGCTGGCGGCAGATGCAGGTGTAGCCCCCCTCCCTGCGGGTGCAGATGCCTCCGTTATGGCAGGGGTTGGAGTAGCACAGGTTGATCTCGGTTTCACAGTAGTCCCCGGTGAAGCCCTGGGGGCAGCGGCAGCGCAGGCCTGTGATGGGGTGGATGGGCCGGAAGAGGATGGATGGAGAGGCGATGAAGGGGGCGGAGCTGTCGAACTTGAGCACGGAGATGCACTTCATGTAGTTCTGGCAAGGCTCCCGCAGGCACACGTTGTCATCGAAGGGCAGCACCTCCAGCATGGAGACGGAGGTCAGAGTCATGCGCTTCATGTACAGCTGCTCCTGCAGCTCCTCGGAGCTGAAGAAGTGGCCACCGCGGGGAGCCAGCGCTGAGAAGCTGACGTTCAGCACTGAGCCACCCACATCCGTGTCGTTCTGGATGTTGAAGATGAAGACATCCTCCTTGGGTGTGGCCAGCACCGTGGCCACGCCCTCCAGGAAGCTGGTGAGCAGCGGCGAGAGGAAGCGTTCCTGCCACATGTTCTCCAGCCGCACTGTGATGCTGTTGGCCAGCATGTCCTCCGTGATGATGATGACACGCAGGACGCACTGGGCTGTCACGCTGTGGATCCCATCTGCGGAAGAGACAAGGGAAACCTTAGGGCACAGCAGCTGTTTGGCTGGGAGATGAGGGTGTGAGTGAGACAGAGCTCCATGAGTAACCAGAGCTCCAAGGTTGGCCTAAATCCCGTGGCCAGGCCCACAGCACCCAGAGAGGTCTCTGCAAGGACTTTTGATACACCGAATAGTGGAGGGTGTGACTGTGTTCAGAGTGAGTAACCCACCTAGCCCAGTTCGTTCCACACTGGTATTTAACCCGCTTTCATCACCCTGTCTCTGCATGGACAGCTCTCAGCGTGTCACTGATCAGGTATTAACAACGCACCACAACTGCTACAGAAGTGGTCAGAGGGAAGCTGGGTCTCTGATAGTCGAGTAGGGCTGCTTGGGTTATGGCCCTAAAGATGTTAGTTTTGAAATGACTGACAGAAAACTAGCCAGCAACGGTGCCATCATTAAATGGACATCATTAAGTCTGAGAATTAATTCTCCACTGAGAGCCAGAGGGCAGTTCCACTGCAGAGCTACTGTTTCAGGCACTCTGCAAATGCAGGCAGACCTCGCTGCATTGTTTACATTCAGGTCTCATTTGGAAGGTTTCCCTTGCTACCAGCAGGGCCCGATTTTTCCTAATGATAGCGGGGATTCTGGAGCCTGGTTCTGCACCACCCGTTGGAATCACAGAATGCATGAGGCCTATATACATCATTAGCATGACAGAGTATGCAGCACGCTGATCAGATACTGCCCCAGCACCAGAGGCAACCTGAGTGCTCATGAAAGTGAGTGAGCAACAGTGCTGTCTAGAAGCAGGGCCAGCTGGGGAGGGGCTGGACACTGAGGAAGAAGCCTGGATGGGGGTGGTGTGAGCTAAGAGCACATGACAAGGTTTCAATGTGTTCTGGCTACTAGTGTTCCAACACTTCATTGCTTCTGCCTTTCTCCCTCCCCTTCCCTCTGTGCCCCTCCCCCCCCCCCGGACATCCCCTTCCTTGCTTCTCCTGGGTCTCAAAGGCTATGTGCCTGCCTCACTGCTTCCTTCCTCCTTCCCATCTGCTCCCCATCTCATCCTGCTCTTCCTTCCTCCCCCAGTTCGGATTGTTTTATTCTCTTTTATCTTTATCTGTCTTGCAAACAGAATTCAGCCTCTGGGATCTCATTCTGTGTGAGCACATCCATGGTGCCTGCTAAGTTGGCTGGCCCTTCCCCCCGGGGGCTACGCTGCCAGCAGCTAGCAGGCCCTTGGCTTCACATTCAAAGCCACCAGCTGGCCACATGCACGGGGCAGGCCTGCACTAGAGAGGGGCCCTTCTGTAGGTCGCAGATCTCAGTGAGCCAGGTGCAACCAAGGCAATAGGCTGTGCAAGGCTCCCTTCCAGGCCAGCAGGGACAGAGAGTCCTGTCCCAGAATCCCTGCCCCTGCTCTCCCTGGCGATGAGAGACTGCACCCAGCAATGCCGACAAGAGAACATAAGGCCACAGGGGGGGTTCCCAGGGCTAATACTGTTACTACTCCGTTATTATGAATGGATTCTATATCTATAGGACCTTGCAAAGCTCCAAATACTTCACACAGTTCAGTTCATGGGAGGAACGCTTTCCACGCACTATATCCTGAGTTCGTTGCCCCTTCCCCTGGCCCCCAGGCTGCTCGCAGCCAACAGTTTCCCCCAACTTTAAACTTGGCGTTACTCCACTTTTCCAACCACTGAAACACATCTGGCTTTGGGTGAAACGCAGCAGCATTCCCCAGCAACACTACACGAGGTTGTAGCACAGGACGTGCTTACAACTTAGATACCACAGGGATGAGTAGGAAGGTAGGTAGGTAGAGCCACAGTGGGGTTTAGTCCCAGAATGGAAGAATATAATTACCCCATTGGGGTTTTGCCAGGACAGAGATTAACACCCTGAAACTTGCAAAAATGACAGGGATTCTTTAATGATCAGGAATGCCCTGGGTCATAGTTTTCAATCCTGCTAACTACCCTACCCTGTATTAAGCCTGCTGGTCTCTGGTCTGGCTGTTCTTAACTTTCCCTGATCTAACTGAAGAAAAGTAGGTTTCTATTACATCTGCACAAGCACTTTTGCTGGTATAATTTATGTTGCTCAAGGATGTGAAAAAAACACCCTCCCTGAGCGACATAAATGACGCTGACAGAAGCGCAGGTGTGGACAGCGCTACGCTGGTGAGAGAGATGTTCTCCTTACAACTTAGCTATCTGCCGCTCCTTGGGGGTGGTTTAATTTAGGGATGTCAACAAGTAGTCGACCACATGATTAACTGATAGGCCTAGACTTATTGGTTAATCTTGTCAACTACATTCACTTCCCCCCTTGCTGCCTCTGTATCAGAGGCAACAGAGGGGGCAGTGCCTGTGAGGAGCCGGCTTTAAGAGGCAACTGCGTGGAGGGTGAGAGGGGAGACTGGAGCTGATACACAAGGGGAGCCGGCTTTCAAGCCGGCTCCCCCTGCATGCCTGCTCTGCGGACCCGCCTGCACCCCCTCGTAGCCTCCTACAGAGGCAGCGAGGGGGAGCAGGCAGGAGCCGGTGCTGGGGGGAAGACAGCTTAAAAGCCAGTTCCCCCTCTAACACCATCTCCATGGTGCAGCCTTCCTGCCCCTGCGCTGCTGCCTCTATCAGGGGCTGCTGTCCGCAGCAGCAGCCCCTGTCCACAGTGGGTCTGAGCTCTCCGCAGACAGAGGCTCTTCTACATCCCACAGAGCAGCTGCTGTCCGTGACGAGCCAGGACTATTCAATTACACGATATCTAACATCCCTAGTTTTAATTATGTCGATGGGCGAACTACACAAGTCATCCAGCTGCATCGGTACAGCTGTGCGGCTAGAAGCTCCCTAGTGTAGACATGGCTATATAGTGGTTTTATTTTTTAAACTAACTGTTCTGTACTGGATCCCAAATTAGAGGCTGTCAGGAAATACCCCAGGGCCCCTATGTGATCACAGATCCAACCCACTCGCACCCCTCACCTGCCAGGGACCCCTCCCTTTCCTCCTTCCGATCTTTTCTTGGAAGACATTTCTTCCCAGGACCCCTTCTCCCTTCAGACCCCGCTCATTGGTGACTTCAGCTGAATGACACCAGGGATGACTCTGACCCTGCTTCTCTTACAAGTAATCCCCATGTCTACCTGCACTTGGTGCATTTTCCAGCTCTTGAGCCAGAAAGCTCATCAGGACAGGGATGCTCACTGGTGCTCAGCGAGGCAGTGAGGAAATTGACAATGCTATAGGAATGTTTTATAACAATCACAAGAAAACTTGCAATTCACCATCTAATAGAACAATCTGTCCTCAGACTTGCTGCCCCAGTGCCATCTGGCCCTCATCTGACACACATAAAAGGTCCTGTTCCTCAGGTGCCTACTCCCTGGGTGGCTGCTGTGTGAACTTCTCCCATGGGCAGTGATGAGCTGCAGTCAGGTATCAGATTCAGCACAGAGTCTGGGAAACTCTAGATTTAAAAACAAACCTTCCTCAGAAAAGAGGCTGCACCAGGCAAGTGAATATTCGCACCAGCCTCGGTGTTTAGAATGACGACAGCGAATCAGGCCAAACCAGCACCTCGCTGGCCCAGGAGAAGGGACTTGCAACTGAGACCAAACTCAGCCACCCTCCCTCTGACCCCAACACCCCTTAAAGTGCTGGGAATGGGATGGAGCTGGTCCTCTGTAGTGACACTAAAGGCCTACAGGCTACAGAATCCGTGTCCTTCCCTCCAATCTCCCCCTCCCCTTCCGGAGCCAGTGCAATCGTCTCTGCAAAGCACCACTTGGAAGAGCCTTGATCGGTGCCCTGGATGGGGCTTTACTCTTCCCCTGTCTGCTGCAGAAAGCTGGTGTCTGACAGGAAAATGGATTCCCCCGGAACGGCCTTGCCCATTCGCTCTCACGAGAACACGGGGTGTCTCTAATCTACACTACAGTTAACAGTTTGGTGCCAAGTTCAAGGAATATCCTTAGGCTCAGGACCCAGCACCCTGAGGGGCAGGGAGCTCTGTTCTATGACACAGCTCGGGGTGGCAAAGGGACATTCCTCTCGGCAGGAAAAGCAAGTGGATTTATAGGTCTGCGCCATTGAGGCTAGGACAGTTTACATGGTCTGGGAGGGAACCCGCCTTCTGCAACTGCCTCTCCTCCTCTTGCTCACCCCTCTGTATCCCACCAGGGAGCTCCTGCAGCACTGGGGAGCCCCACACACTGTCAGTCCCTTTCTTAGCTCCATGACCTGAGGAGCATCTACAGCAGTGGGGGGGGGGGCACTTTCTGACAGTGCCTTTAGATCCTTAGGATGAGCTGAAATCAGCAGTGGGCACCTAGAGGCCAATACTCTGAACTCGAGAGGGAACAGGTCCCTCTGCCCAGAGTTACCATCTGCAGAAGGCATTAACCTATCGGTGCCTAGTCAAGGCTGGAGCCCAGACAGAGGGGGCACAGAACTAGGGTTGCCAGATGGTTTCAACAAAAACACTGGACACGATTGACATTACATCACAATCTACATTGCATCTTATTTAGAAAATACCGGACAGTTCTATTTTCTCATCTATATTTTCTCAATTTGTTTCCCGTACAGAAAGCTCAAATACTGGACTGTCCGGTTCAAAACTGAACACCTGGCAACCCTACACAGAACTACTGTCAATGGACTATAGGAGGTCTCAGGGTGGCCCTGCTGGAATGGCCTCCCCCACGCAATGACATCCCGATCAATCCCCCAGCTGTACTGGGGTAAAACATGCATCAGTGATTGACCTCTTCCTCGGAGATTTCAGTGCTGCTGGCCTGATGATCTGCCTGAGCTCACACAAACAGGAGCCTCCTAGACCTGTCCATCAACCCATTTCTGCAGGGTCTCACCATGTCCCATGGCCCTGTCTTCCACAACACATCAATGCATTCAAGCTGAACTCCCAGCCTCCAGTTCCCCAGACCGCTACAGCCACCAGCCCTATTTTTTCCAGGATCGTCCTGATTCCCCAGAGATGTTGCTGTTTGCAGCACCATTAGCTTGTGCCCCCAAAGGATCCCAGGCCTGTGCAACAATCTCAGCTCATCCCACCGCACACAGTCACAGCGCTGTGATGCAGGGACATTCTCCTGCACCACTGAACAGCGAGAAACACAGGACTCGTTTCTCCATACATGCCCCAAAGCTTCTTACTGTGTCACTGCCCCTGGAGCTGTGGCAGGGCTCAGAGGAGAGGGAGCTCTACTTTTCCCCTCCTGGCTCTTTCCTAGCCTGTTCTTCTGTGTTCCATGCACAAGAGCAATGCCTGTGACAGCAGCAGCCCCAGGACAGCGTGACTGTGATGGAATGGCTCTCGCCAGCAAAAGAGCTTCTGGAGAATAAGAAGTCAAGTCACTGCGCTCTGGCCCATACATCTCTGCTCTCTTTGGGCTTTTATTGATACACCTGGCATATTTTTTTCCTGTAGTTGAAAACTGAAAGATGAGTTCTCAGCCACTCGGCCTATCTATATAACCCAAGCTGCCTGCTCCTCTCCTCTGTAACAAAGCACCTCCGGAGCCTCAGCCAGCGTAACCGCTCCATTAGTGGGACACCACACCAAAGGCGGGATGTGGCCCTCATGCAACAGTCAGAATGGCTCCTACCATTTCCAAGGGGGGAGCTCTCTTAATTACTGGTGTAAGTGCACAGAGCTTTTTGACTCCTCATTGATTAATAAGCTCTGTCCCACCCTCCCCATGCTCCTGCTCAAAGAAGCATCATTATGTTCTCCGTGGAAGGTTTGGGGGGACCCAAAAGTCCTTCGGGTGTTCCCCACATTGTTTACCCCTAGGCCTTGTGAAAGGGGGAGCCAAGCTCATGGGCAGTTCTAGGTGCAGACAGAGCCCAGGGACAGCACAGCAGGAGGATCTTATCAGCGCCTCTCTCCCTGTCGGTGCTGCCAGCCCTGCCGAAAGGGAGATAATTGCATTTGCTATCTCCTGCTGCGCTGACATAACCCGGGCGTCTGTGCACCGCATACAACAAACGGGCCTTGCGGGGATGTGCGAGAGAGCTGACATGCCAGCCTGCCGCCAGCAGACAGCTGCATTCAGAGCTTACTGAGCAGCCTCACAAGTGAAATGAGTGTGGGGGACTCAGTCTAACCTCTGTTCCACAAGGCTGCAAATCACAGGCCACAGCACAATCTGTCACAAATGGCCACTGCTGAGCAGGGGCGACTGGTGCCTGCGGGGGCAGAGGGTGGAGGGAGGGCCACCAGATGGGGCACCAAATTGCCGCATTTAGCAATTTAAAATTTTGGCAGGAACCCAGGGAGGTGGTGCACCTCCAGAGTGCTACCACGAGTCACCTATGCGGCTGAGGATGAGGATGTAGGTTTGTTGGCAGCACTGGGAGCTGGCAAACCTGCCGAAGCTCTAACTGGAAGCTCATCTGAGTATATGAGCAGCCAGGGTATTTACGCACCAAGCTCCCCACACCGCTGCAACACTCCTCCAGCCCCACGCTGCCTCCGAGCTGCCTGCGCAACTTGGCCGTATTGTTTCGCTCTCTCCTGGGCTGCTGTGCAGAGACACCAGCCCTTTGATTTCCTCAGCCCCCTCTGAAGTTCAGCGCTGGGGAGGATTTAAAGATTGAAATGTCTCCCTTGCCGCTCTCGCTCTCTCTCAAAGGTGACTGGTTTTCTGTAACCCTGAAAATTCCAGTGGAAAATCCCCCTCCCCGCACAAAGGCCAGCACTGGAGCTCTGGAGATAAGGTTCAAACAGGGCTGAGGAAAGCATTGGGGGGGGAGGGGGAGAGGGGAGCACAGGCACCATAGCAATCATCCAGGAGCTAATCTGGTGGATGGTTTGGGGGCTTGCGTCTCATTTTAAATCCAATTCCTTACACACCCTGTGGAAGTGAGGCAGGAAATCTCGCCCGAATTCTCTTTGTGGCGCCTGCACTGCTGACTGTCCAACTCAGAGGCAGAGGAGGTGGTGGTGGGGATAATGGAGGGAACTGCGGTCATCTGCACAGCAGAAGACCACTCTGGGTGCATCCAATACCACAAGGATGCTTTTTACCTGTTTAGGTCTCTGGGAGAGAAGCAACACAATCTAGCTAAGAGCCACCATTTGGACACCTTGTATGTTTGCTCTCCTCCCTCTTGGGTGTACTTGAATCCCAAACAAGAAGAGTGTGGGGACAAGAAGTTGTCAAAACTGGATGACTGGTGGCCCCCCTGTGAGCTGAATTTGAGGTCTGGGGCGGGGGGGGAAGGGAACTGTATTACAAAGCCCACGTCTATCAGAGAAATCAAGGACTGGCTAGGTCATGGAGCATAAACTGCATGACAGCTTTAGGGGGAGTCTCTCTGTTGGCAGAAGGTGGTGGGTGGGAAGACTCCTCTACTGCCACCTTGCTGTGTAGGAAAGTCCGCAGGACCATCAGTCTAGTTTGGAAATCCAGATCACAGGCATTGGAGGTAGGGCTAGATTAAGGGGCTTTAGGGGCTGCCGCCCAGAGCCTCAGGCTAAGGGAGCCCCCCAGCCCATGGCTGCAGTCCCTAATGGCCCTGTGTTCCAGGCCAGCCCTCCCTGGCTGGGAGGGGGGCAAAAGTGGGAGGAGGAGGCTTCATGCGCTGCCTTCTCTCCCCCCAAGCTGGAACCGCATCGCTGCAAGCCCTTGGAAGCTCTGTCCCTGTGGTGCCCTCGCCCGGAGGCTCCATCCCTACAGCTCCCATTGGCTGGAAATCATGTCCAATAGGAGCTGCGGGGGACAGTGCATGCAGGTAAGCAAGAGGTAGTGCAGAGACTCCTCCCCCCAAGCAGGAAATGCCCCAGGTAAGCATCCTGCACCCAGACGCCCACCCAGACCTGAGCCCACTCCCACACTCCAAACCCCTTGGCCCCAGCCTGGAGCACCCACCTGCATCCCTCATCCCCAGCCCCACCTCCAGTTGGAGCTCTCACCCACTCTCTTGCCTCAATCCGCAGCCTCTTCCTGCACACTGATCCCTTATTTTGGCCCGCCCTGGAGCCTAGGAGCCCCACAAAATCTAATAGCCCCCGGCCCCCAAAAGAGTTAATCTGGCCCTGGCTGGAGAAGATGGCCAAAGGCTGTGAAACTCCCAGGCTGTCTGGGCAGGTATGAATGCCAACTCTTCCTCTCATCTGGGGTAAACGGAGTCTCACCCACTCTACAGTGCAGCAGCCCCTAAAAGCTGAGCTCACATTTGTCCTGCATGGACAGGACAGATCCCTGGGAACTTTCATGAGAACTGACATTTGCCCCATACCTCTTCCCTGAAGGTGCTGGGTGTTGATTGCTTCCTCCCCACCCCACTGGTGGTGGTGCCATTTCAGGGGTACTCAGTGTAGTGAGATGGTCAGGCATTCTAACAGGCCACCTTCCCCACCCTGTGGATGGACCACCACAAACAGGCTGCAAGTTTTTGAGTTGCTAGACACCTGCACTATTTACTAAGTCCGCTCCACCAGCACAGCCTTGTGCTACAACATACAGTCAGGAGTACACTTCCCCGGGGGAGAGGAAGATCATTCCCTGCAGCCTCCCCCTTACACATCCTTCTTGGCCTTTAACTGTTCCCAGCTGACAGGCTGATTGCTCTCATTAGCTCATCAGTGGACTGCCTAATTAAGGCACTGAGCACCCAGGTTCACCCCCCCCCACCCACCCCCCCCCAGTTAAATCCATTCCAGAGGGAAGTAGCTAGTACCTTAGGGGGCAGCTATGCTGCAGAAAACCACTCTGCAGCTCTGAGGCCCAGAGCCTGGAGCAACTCAGGTGCCTAGGGCTTGGACTATAGCAGGAAAGGCATTCCTGCTCATGCTGGAGCCTGGGCTATGACATGGGGAAGGCGTTCCAGGCCTGAATTCCAGCCCAAGAGTGAATGTGCACACTGCCCTGGAGCATGAGCCCAAGTCAATAGACCTCACTGCTGCCAGGTTATTTTGCAGTGTCACCATACCCTGGGTTCTAGCTCCGAGCACTGTCACAGGCCTGTGGGATGCATGGTGCTAGGCAGAGGCAAAATGTTAAATGGGAGGTTTACAGGTCCTAGATACGAAGGTCCAAACAAACAGCAGCCAAAGCTTTGGCCCTTTCTGCTCTGCTCCGTCAATCAGCGTTTCAGGGAGGCTGTTGTGCTAGTGCGGATTTCAACCCCCCTGTAGCACCCTTGTGAGAAGCAGGAGGGGCTGAGGGTCCAGCATAGCAGCCCTCAGGGTGGGGAGGTTGCTAGGATCTTGCATTTCAGCCAGGGCTGGAGAAGGGCCAGGGATTTGAGCCTCTGCACTGCAAGCACCCTCCTCTTTCCCCATCCATTTTCTTTTCCCAGAATGACAAGCACAATCTGGGTGTTTGCTTCCCTCCCACTTGGTTCCTACCCATAGACAGAGGAGCTCCCTTCACCATGCCCCAGAGGCATTCAGTGCCAAGGGGCACATGCCGGGTTGATAGCTGTCATTAGGGCTCGGCTGACGTGGGTCTGAGCTCTGGGTCAGACAGGAGAATGAAGGCAGCACAGCTGCTGAGCAGTGAAAGGCAACATGCTGGGCTGGGGAGAGGCTGCACTTGGCTCTGTCCTCCTTTGCCCTGAGACTGGAAGCACAATGAGCACCTGTCTAGAGAAGCCTTTGGATGAAGGCAATGAGCTCTCCACCCCCTTTGGGCGCTGTTGGCTAGACTTGGGATATGCCCCTCAGCCTCCCTGAACTGCTGCCTCCAGGCTATAGTGAGCAGGCTGCAGAGAGACATGGGAAGGGAGAGGCAACAAAAATCACTGTACCCGCATCGACAATGCTGCCAGGCAGAAAGAGTCCAAGGAGGGAGAAAGGAGGGGCTCCTGCTCACACCCCTAGTATGCTGCGTAGCCCCCTGGCGCACAAGGAAAAAGCCTTCCCCTGCCTTCTCTCTGCACCTGATCCCCACAGATCTCTGCACATACCCCGAAGCCGCCACTGTCCTCAGGGAGCAGTGATCTCTCTCCTGTGGCTGATGTGTGCCTGGGCAAGGGAGGGACAAAGTGTCTATCCTGCATTAGACAGCAGGACTGTCAACATCTCGTCAATACCTCAGATTGATGGACCCAGTGGGCCTCAGAAGCTGTGATGAAACAGGGAATTCCCCACGTGCTGCAGCTGCCGCCCAGCAGCTGCTCCTACTTTTCTGCTCAGCATCTCTCCAACCCCCGCGGCACATTTCTAGTGCTACAGCACCAATAACTGAGTGAGTCGGGCAGCCAGCTTTGGACTCATCTCAGGCCTTCTCTTCTCTGGAGGCCTGGGAAATGAAGGATCTCACCATTGGGCATCACCCCCAGGACTGCCTGTGTGGAATCAGCCCTTCTCACCCCAGTGCTGGAAGGAGCACTCCCTCGCCCCCAATGGGATGCGACAGGGACCAGCATTCTGTAGGATCCCCTACTTCCCCTGCCCTCACAGAATGGCCGTGTGCCATGTTAGTGCTGCAGACAAGGGCTGATGCTGGCAAACTCGTTTCACCTCTGCCAGCAAGCGACACCAGAATCCAGACCACGGATGGTGCTTCCACACTCCACTGGGCCTGGACAACGCATTCCCTGCTTGCATGAAGATCTGCAACACACCACCCAGGTCCTGCTTTACACAAGGGGGCTGCTAGTGCAAGCGACCCCATGTGGGCTGTTCACTATTCACTGAGCACAAGACAATGCGTCCCACTGGCAGCACTGCCCTGCCTGGAGCTCAGGCCTTTGCCGGGCCTCCCTGTCTGTGCCACACTGAGGGGAAGCAGATGGTTTGGGACTGACCCTCCAAAAACAAAGCCAGCTGGAGACACTAATACCCCTGGGAACCATTTAATCCAGAATCCTCAGCCATTCTGATTAAAGCCAGGCCCCGGTGAATGGACAGAGAGCCAGATATTGATGAATATTCATTTCCTAGAGAGGGGTGTCCTGGAAACTTGCCTCCAGGGAAGGGAGTGAGGAGAGGGGGAAGAGAGCTTCCAGCCGCAGGACACATGCAGTTTGGCAGCAGGGGCGGTGGGGGAGCAGTTGCTATGTTTGCAATTAATGGAGGTTTGCGCTAGCCACGCTCACAGCTGGAGAGGTATACAGGCGCTCCCTGCGTCCTGAATGGCCACAGAAACGAGTGCTCATCTGCAGCCTCAGGGCAACAGGCAAGAGGTGCAGGTGGTGGTGAGTGAAGGCTGGAGGACTGCAGCTAGACCGGCCTCCTAGCTGCCCTCCCCCTGCCTGTGGGCTCAGCTTGGGGCTCTCGCAGCTCCCACCCCCACCCCCAGCAGACCTCTCCACCCATGGGCACTGCACAGATTCTGGCAGCCCCATCCCCAGGCCAGCAGCACCCCCATGTGGGCTCAGCACCGGCTCTGGTAGCCCCAGCTCCCAGCTGTACCCCTACGCATGCTCTGCACCCAGTCTGTGCTCAGCAGGAGGCAGTGAGTGACACGAACGCAGGCCGGAGGAGTGGGGGCACTGGCAGCCGTGCAACCGGAAAGAAGTGTCACTTTAAACCACTGCTTCTCTCCAGCTGCCTCCTCTCCTCTGGCCCACGCTCACACCACTCACCGCCTCCTGGTGAGCAGTGGCTGGGCACAGAGCCTGCGCTCCAAAGGGGAGCTGCCCCAAATAAGAACCCTGCTCCCCAACCCTCTCCTCTACCCTGAGCCCCCTCCCACATTCCACTTCCTGCCCTGAGCCCATACCCCACCTCCTGCCCTGAGCCCCTTCCCACACCAAACCCATGGGCCCCAGCCTGGAGCCTCCTGCTGTACCCCAAATGCCTCCCTCAGCCCCACCCCAGAGCCCTCACCCCCTCCCGCACACAACCGTTCCCTCAATCCACAGCTCCCTCCTGTACTCTGAACCCCTCACTTTTGGTCCCACCCCTCAGCCTAAAGAGGCCCCAAAAAATCTAACAACTCCAGGCACCCCTTCTAATCTAGCCCTGCAGCCTGGGGATGCCCAAAAATCCCCTTCAGAATCTCCACCTACGTCCTCATCTTCCTCTAGTTAAACCTGCCTTTCTTCAAATACCAACCTGCATTCAATGTTAAATACAAAATTATTTCTTAGTGAATGTTATTGGTTTTCTATGTTGTTTAATTCTTAGTATTGCAGCAGTATTATTTTCTACTATTTATCATTTCAAAGAGACAGTGTTTCAGCTACATCAGTGGTCCCCAACGTGGTGCCCGCGGGTGCCATGGTGCCTGCCGGGGCATTTATGTGCGCCCGCCTAGTGACCAGGGCCGGCCCGAGCCATTCTTGCACCCCAGGCTCTGGGTGCACGGCACATGCACAGCCCTGCCCCGGGTGCCCTGCAGCCCCGAAAGGTTGGGGACCACTGAGCTACATTATGGCTTCAATAGGCTTTTGCGGGCTAGCCTGGGAAACTGACCATCATTTTTAACAGTGTTTCTACGGGAAAATGTGTTCCGAGTGCCAAACAACCGACTTACAAATGAACTTTTGGAACACAACTCATTCATAATTTGGGCACTTCCTGGCTGTGTCTAGACTGGCCAGTTTTTCCGCAAAAGCAGCTGCTTTTGCGCAAAAACTTGCCAGCTGTCTACACTGGCCGCTTGAATTTGCGCAAGAGCACTGACGTTCTAATGTAAGAAATCAGTGCTTCTTGCGCAAATACTTTGACGCTCCCGTTCGGGCAAAAGTCCTTTTGCACAAAACCTTTTGCGCAAAAAGGCCAGTGTAGACAGCTCAGTTTTGTTTTGCGCAAAAAAGCCCCGATGGCTAAAATGGCGATTGGGGCTTTCTTGCACAAAAGCGCGTCTAGATTGGCCACGGACACTTTTACGCAAAAAGTGCTTTTGCGCAAAAGCGTCCGTGCCAATCTAGACGCTCTCTTGCACAAATACTTTTAACGGAAAGCTTTTCCGTTAAAAGCATTTGCGCAAATTCATGCCAGTCTAGATGCAGCCCCTGTGTCTATGGAGAGGGAGGGAACAGCTCAGAGTGATCCACCATTCTTCTAGAACAAGAGCCCCGGATGGGCCTGTATACCTCCATGCCCAGGTGTTTGCAGAGCTGTTGTAGCTGTGTTGGTCCAGGCTATTAGAGAGACAAGGTGGGTGAGGGGATGTTGTTCATTGGCCCAACTTCTGTCACTGGAAGAAACAAGCTTCCCAGGAAGAGCTCTTGTTTTGCTTGAATGCTTGTTCCTTTCACCTATAAAAGTTGGGGCCAATAAAGACATTATCTCACTCATCTTGTCTCTCACGCCCCCAGGCGAGACCCAGCTATGACACTGCTCAGCCATCCACTGCATCCATCTATGTGGCTGGACAGGACTCAGCTGTCAGCTCCTCACTTCCTATTCCTCTTCCAAGCTGTGCCACGGCCTGTCCTGGTCTCACACGTCCACCTCCTTCACTCTCCTTTCAGACAGGTGGAGAGGGTTTGAGCTCATGTGGGTGAGGGGAGAGGGGGTTCTTTTCCATTCATTCACCAGCCTGGCCTTCTCAGTCCATGAGGCACTCCATGCTGCATTATGAAGGGCCATCCCATGCTAACTTTGTAAGTGAAGAGAGGCTGTGAGAGGTCGGCCGCTGCTCTTGAGTTAATGGCCTGAGAATTGACAATAGAATTGCAGTCACATTCTGCAGAATACCCTCTGGAGGGGAAAGGGAAGAAAAGAGCGGAGCAGCAGGGCCAGCATTGCTAAAGCAGCTTCTCATCTTCATCTCCTCTTCACTCACACTGGGGCCTCTTGATTTCCCACAGCCATGGGGCTGCCTAGCTTGGGGCTCTCTCAGTTTCTCCCTCCTCATACATTCTCCCTCCTCATACATTCTTTGGTTGGTCATTCAGCCCCCTGGCGCAGAGAACATTAGTGTGTGCCGGGGAGCTGATAGCCACGCTGGCCCCCAGGGCCAGGTTGGGTGGGGGGGGTGGCTCTGTGCTCCTGGAACAGATGGGGCTGAGGGAAGCCAGTCCTAGCACCTCCTGGACTGCGGTTGCCTTCTAGAAATGTAAATGGGTAAACCTTACCAGGTGATACTTACTGGTAACTGGTTAACCAGCATCTGGCCTGGCTGGAGCAGCCCCCCTGCCTGCAGTGGGCTGGTTAACCAGTTAAATATGTAGTTTAACTGGTTAACATCTTAAACAGGATTTTACATCCTTACCACCTCCCCAGGCAGCCCTAAGACGCACCTGCATGCCACAGTGCTCCAGCAGTGATTTAAAGGGGTCTGAGCTCTGGGTGCAGGAGCAGCATCAGCGCCCAGAGCCCTGGGTCCCTTTGAATCGTCAGGCCCTGGAGCAGTTGTCCCCACTTGTCGGTCAGCCTGAGTGTGTGAGAGAGCTTTTGCAGAGCTTTATGTCCCTCTGCTCCAGAGAATACCTCCATACCAGTAGGGTGGGTCGATTGGCGTCATGGACAAAAGGTTGCCAGTATTTGGGCAAATCAATGGCCTTCCTATATGGTCTTTACAACCCTGCCTCTGGCTCTCTGATGGCAAGAAAGACACAACATTGAATCCCTGGCCACAACCAGCAGTTTTATCTCCTTTGCATAGCTGGTAGCAGCATGAGCTCCCAATTACTCTCCACTGACATGCCTCTGATTATTGCCAATGGTGATGGGAAAATGGGAGTGTGAGGATATAGGACAGGTGAAGTGCAATTACACATCTATAAAAAACCCAATGACTAAGCAATGGAAAGCTTGACAAGTCAGTTTGAACCATGCACCCATGGAAACATTCCACTGTGACATGGCACAAGGACTATGGGGACAAGTTTGCTCCAAGTTTGCATTTACTTAACATGCAGCTCAGAACTGCTCAGAAACTGGTTCCCTAATCTCCCCGCTTATACTTCCTGCCATCTTTGCTGGCCAACAGAGATAGTGCTTACAGAGGACAACACGAGTTTACTCCACTGGCCTAGCTGGTTGTAGAGATTAAAGTTACAGTCCCAAGACACTGCTTTCCAACAGTACAAGATGTCAGAAGCAGGACTGAGATTAGTGGCACCACAGCCACAGTAGGCAGGCTGGGAGTATAAGGTCCAGTGGGGCCATTCGTATTACAGAGCTCCTGATCCTTTGCAGTCACACACAGGTTTTTCCATGGTTCTTTATTGTTTAATCCAAATCCCAGGATCCTCACCTGGAGGCTAGGATCTAAACTCTTGTCAATAAATCTGCATCATCAGTCACACGTGCACCTGAATAGCAGAATGCATTATTTTGTTGATTCTTTCCTACTTGCAGGTTGAGTTCTCCCCAAACACACAGCAACTAAGTCCAATAATCACTTATTACTGTTATGGACATCCTGATTGATTTCTATTAGACACATGGGCTTAGGATAAAAGACCGCCAGGAAAGTGAATTCAGGTTGGGACTGGGGTAAGGATGCTCTGCTGTTCTAGCTAAGGTGCCAATTACTCAGTGTAAGCTTCTCAGAAAGCCAGCCACCAATCACACTGAAATCTCTGGCCCCAGTGAATAGTATGACACAATTACATCTTCTTGTGACAAGTGCCGCTTGAGGAAGCAGCCCTCAGCGGCTAGCTCTGCATGCTTCAAGCCCATCTCCAAAGTACAGGGAACAATTTCAATTCAGGATAACCCAGTTTATGCTTAGTACAAAAACCTGAATGTCTCAGTTGTCCACTTCCCTCTGACAAAGACTGAACGTGTCTTTTCCTGGTGCCCAACACCAAGCCAATCAGAAACAGCGAGGGATGCCAAATACACAATCTTACTGTTGTTTTTACTAACACTTCAGTCACCAGGACCCATAAGCCAAAGATACAGAGAAATTAATATCTCACAGAAACAATTCTCCCTGAATATCAGCTTTGGGTATGTCCTCTGGGACCTTTGTCTTTTAGCTCAGCAGCTTCTGATGTTTCTTTCCCCATCTCATGTCATAATCTGGTTTGTAGCATCACAATCAGTTGCCTAAGATGATTATGCCATCACAAATAAAGTTTCACAACATTCACATGTGGGAATAAGGAGCAAGAGAGAAAGAGAGATAGATGCCTGTGTTGGAAAAATCTTGGTGGCTTTTTTATGAAAATGTCTTTAGGAATAAGGCAAGAAAAAAAAGAGAAACTAAGAGAGAATTGTTCATGAGGTAAATGTTTCTCTTTTCCAGGAGGCATCAGCTGCTCTTTCAAATTTCTGATATATTTAATTTGAAGGAATTGTGAGGTCTTGTGAATCCAGTCAAATTTAACTTGCATATTATCACTAATTTAATTACAGGGCCTCTTGCTTTGGCAGCTTTAAATATGGAGATTAAAACATACCATCCTAGGACACCACCACACTGTTACTTAACATTTACCCTAAACAAGTGAGTGTTGTGCCATGTCCTAAAGGTTACTAGCCTTGGGCTTTGATGGACCTGAAAGGGGAGCAAATTTCAAAAGCAGGTCTTCTCCAGAGAAAAACTTGGCACAGGAATGGAAGGCAAATTCAGCCCCATGGTAACAACAGAGGGATTTGACTCAGAGTATTTAAACAAATGGGCCCCACTTGATCTTAAATGCCACTGTGAAATATAAGGTAAAGCGGCACCTTAGAAAACTGCTTCCCAGAACTTTCAGAGCTTTAAAGAGCATCACCAACACCTTGAATTGCACGGAGAAGCAAAAAGGAGTCTGACCTGAGCTCACAATGTTATATGCCCATTGTGAGCCACCCGGACCTTCAGGTGGACATCTGCACACTGAACCAGCTGGTGTTTCAGGGTGAACTTCAGAGGTAGCCCTAAATAGAGCACATTACAATTAGGGATGTGAAAGTGTAACTGTTTACACAGTTCAACGGTGAGTCTAGGCTCGTTGTTTACTGTACAGTTACACGCAGACACCCTCCCCCCGACATTGCTGCTTCTGTGTCAGAGGCAGCAGCGCACAGGGGGGTAGGGGCAGGTGGGAGCCGACTGCTTCCCCCGGCCTGTAACCGTGTGACCTCTGAAAAAAGTTCAGCGGGTGCACGTTTACTTGAATAAACAAATTTTAACATCCCTAATTACAATAGTGCAGCCTGGAATAACAAAGGTGTGTCTGACAGCTGCAAGTTCTGAGGCTCCTGGCTAGTTGATGTTAAAGACAAACCACCAGAGCTGTCTAGGAGGGGCAACAGCAGGACTTGGAAGTACAAATCATTTTGGTTAGAGTTGGGCCTCCTGCCAGGATGTGGGGTTTGTGCATTGATACCCACCGTGAAAGATTTCAGGCACTGATGAGACAAAGTTTCATGCCAAATACTAGCTGCCCTGGAATAGTTGGCTATCGTGAGAGTAGGTTTAATCTTGTCACTTCATAGGAAAAGTCTCATGCAACAATTCCTGCCAAAGAACTTGCCATACCAGGTGGGACCATTCAATGGCTCATCTGATCCAGTATCTTGGATCAATAGTGGCAGATGCTTAAAACAAAGATGCAATAACCCCAATGGGATGATGATTGGCTCTGTAGGGAGCTGTACCCAGACTCCTTTGGTCAGAGTGTAGTTCTGATATAGGGACTTTCAGAGGGATTATGGGGCACCCAGGTGGAACCTCTCAGGAATCATCCATACATTTCCCTTTGAGGCCTGACACTCCAACTCAAACACTTTATTCCTCTGAGCCAAAGTATTCTATTGTTTTTGCTTTCTATCAGTGGGTTTGTGATTTCAGTCCCTGTGGAATAATATTGCTTTATTACCATCAAAGTCTTCCCTTCCTCCTCACACCATATTAACCCTACCAATGACAGGGTTTTAGTAGATAACAAATATGGCTGGCAGCCAAACAAAGACAGAGACTGAATAGGCACACTTAGCCTTCAATTTAGTGGTAGATTCTGTTTCATATATTCAGCGAAGTAGTAGAGTCCATTCTTCAATTTAGAGCTACAGTCTACCCTGTCTTCCAGTCGGTAGCCCTCTAGTATTTTAAGCACACACAGTATCTCACCAATGGCCTTTTATCGTTGTGAATCTTCAGAAATAAAAGTACTCATGTTACTGAACAAAGTTCACTTTTGTGCAGTGGCTTTCAGACTGCACTGTATAGAAATGAACAGTGTAATCAAATGTTAATTTCAGTTCATTTTAAAATCTGCAAAATGCCTCTTCCTTTAGGTGTAATTATGATTTTGTGTTGATTCTGGCTGTGAGCTTTGGGCCTTCCAATACTACATGTTTATAAAGCATCAAGGGCATGGAAGGTGCTCAATAAATAGCAGAATAATAAAAAAATGCAAGGGCTATAGGAAGGTGACATCCTTACAAAACGAGGCCTAAACTAAACACCCCTAGCATCCACCTTAGCCAACAAAAGGCACATTTCCATTCTGGCTCGCTCCTGCAAAACTGGGCTTCCTTTCTTATCTTTTGCTCCGCTGTGAGCATAGCCTTTGCTAGCCTCACTTCCATTGGAAAACGATGACATCGTAATTTCAAGAGCCTTGTTGTTCTAAGGCAGTTTAGTTCAAGGCCTTGAAATGTGATTTCCTCCTGCCTTTGTGCAGGGTTAAGTGTATTAGGAGGCAGATTCTGCATAAACACACTCTGGCAGAAGCAAGAAAGGTCAACCCATCTCCCCACAGCTCTAGTAATCAGCCTGTGCATGTGTTTGTCTGAATATGATATTACCATGCCCTGCAGTTACAATTAACCCCTAAAGAACTTCAATCTAGTGAGGTGCCGTCAGAGTATCCCAGACTGGATTGAATATATCACCATTTAAAGTGCATACTCCATCTTTTGGAAGAAATAGGGCCTTATTTGCCCAGCTCACTCACTAAACAAGTTGGTAAGGTACAAGGGGGGCGGGGTGGGAGGATTAGATGGAGGCTGAGGATCTGTGGAAAGTCATGAATAATGTAAGCCTCCTAGACACAGCTACATAACTTAGTCTATGTCACCAACACCCTGCAAATGAACACTTCCCACTAGGGTTGCCAGGTGCCCAGTTTTCGCCTGGACAGTCTGGAAATCATATCTTCTGTCCGGTAAAAAAACCAGAAAATACCAGACATGTAAAATGTCCGGTATTTTCTGTTTCTCTTGGATGGAAGGTCATTTTCCCCTGCCACATCTGGTGTGTGTGTGGGGGGGGGGCAGCGTCCTTTTATTTGCTCAACAAGTTTGGTTTGCCCCCCGTTTTGTTTTTTTTTTGGTTTTTTTTTTTTGCTTAGGTTATTTGGTATAATTAGGAATCCATTTCAAGAAACATCATTTACAAGGCAGGAAGGATGGTCTTATAGTAAAGGCAAAGGAACGGGATGCATGAGATCTACATTCAAATTCTGTCTCTGCCATTGGTTTCCTGTGTGACCTTGGACAAGTCACTTACTCCATCTTTGCCTTTCATCCTCATCTGTAAAGTGGGGAAAATAATAATTCTCTGAATCACAGGGGAAGTTAGTATGCATGCATACATTAAATGACCACCACACAAGAACCTACACAGTCGGTTTAGGGGATAAATTTTAATCCTCTCGTCTAAAATGGTGCACACAATCTTTTAAACCCAGTGTCTGTACATGCAACAACTTGGACTCCAAAAAATGGATTCAAAATTGTAGAAGCTGCTTTTGAAAAGTTAGCACCAAATATTTGTAGTAATAATATTCCACAACCAGAATTTTGAAATGGGAACTATTTTTGGAAGGGTGAGGAGAACAAATTGGGGGTTGAAGACACAAAGGGGCCAATAAACATTTGAATAAGACTTTTTAAGGGGTTGAGTTTGAACCCTGAGCTTACTGAATCAGCAACGGCTGAAAGCACAGTGACAAGAACATGCTCAGGCCCCAAAGGATGGGAATGGCTCACTCCCTTAGCTAGGAGGAGCTCAAAGCAAAGCAAAGATTGCACATTCAGTCCAGCAGCTTCTAGGAACCAGCAGGAGCAGTCTGCTCATCCACCAGGGAAAGCAGTGTGCTTCCCAAGCCAGCATGTCACAGATACGTGCATTTAGAGAGAGCACCTCATGCTTAAAGCTTTAACTAACTGATCTTCTAGCTAAATAACAACACTTTGCTGCTACACAGTGTGGTCCTCCTTCCATTTCAAACCCTTTACAAGATGCTCCAGTAGTATGGATACTATCATAGCTGCCCATTTTATGTTTGTTTCATTCAGATTTTAAGTAAAATAATAGCCCAAATGCTGAAAACTCAGCTCTACAAGATACACACTGGCGTCTCCAGCCTGGAACCACCTGAACATAGGAGATATGACTATCACTGCCATCCAAAGAGTTTAAATATCTTACCTGTGACTGTCACCAGCATGGAGGCCACTAGGGGACGATTGTTGTCCAGCTTTCGGCTCAGCCGCAGCTCACCGCTTGACTGATTTACAATCAACAAGTGCAGCTCATTGCCCCGCTCAAAAGCGTAGAAGAGCCTGTCGGACACATCTGGGTCATAGGCTGGGATCTTCCCAATGACCCCAGAAGGGAAGGTGTTGGACCTGTTGGAAATGTAGTTGTTGAAGAGGATCTGGAAGTTCTTGAGGATAGGGCTATTGTCATTCTGGTCAATGAGCTTGATGTGGACTGTGGCTCTGCTGACGAGTGGGGCAGACGTGGCCTGGACCACAATTACATACTCGGGTTTTGTCTCATAATCCAGGTCAATCAAGGCAGTAAGCTCCCCAGAAAATATGTCCATCTGGAAGATCTCAGGGATGTTGCCTTCCACAATCTGATACATGATCTGGGCATTAGGTCCCTCATCTGGGTCAACAGCTGTGATCTGAGCCACTACAGAGCCCACAATGCTGTTCTCCTTCACCAAAACCTCAAACTCTTCAGCGGGGAAAACGGGGGCATTGTCATTCACATCTTGAACAGTGACTTGAATGTTGACAGGAGTTCTTTGCGGGGGGACCCCTCTGTCCACAGCATAGGCAGTCAGCTCATAGACTGGGACACTCTCTCGGTCCAGCCTGCGGACAGTGCGGATAATCCCAGAGGTGGGCTCTATGGTAAAATCCCCATCTCCATCCTCCCCATTCTGGAAAGTGTACTGTACCCGCCCATTGGTGTGGGCATCACGGTCAGTGGCCGAGATCTGGAGCACGCTGGTGAACGGAGGAGCATCCTCTGATATAATGCCTTGATAGTGAGCACTGACAAACTGAGGGGCGTTGTCATTTACATCATTCACCATGATCTCTACATAAGTGGTGTCTGCTTTCTGAGGGATCCCATTATCTTTGGCAGTGATGGCCAAGGTGTAGGTGACCTGGTCTTCATAGTCCAGCTCTGCCTGTAATGTGATGGCACCTGAGTCTGCATCAATACGAAACTGAGGAATGTTATCCTCTAGGTAATATGTGATCCTCGCATTTTCCCCCACATCATCATCAGTGGCACTGATCACCACCACAGTGCTGCCCACAGGACGGTCCTCATTAACACTCACTGAATAGTGGGCACTCTGGAACACAGGCCGATGGGTGTTGGCATCTGTGATGTTGATATGAATGTGGCAGTTGTCATGCAGGGTCCGGTCAGAGGCAGTCACTGTCAACACATAGCGCCTTTCTTGCTTGTAGTCCAACGGTAGAGAGAGAGTGATCAGCCCCACTCCTCCCTGACTACTGATAGAGAAGCGGTTCCGGGTGTTCCCCCCAGTTATCTGGTAGCTAATGGCACTGTTCACATCCCTGTCAATTGCTGTGACAGTGAGAACACTGGTCCCTACTGCAGCATCTTCATTTAGTCGGATGAAATACTCCTTTTGGGTGAATTCAGGTCGGTTATCATTCACATCCATGACAGTGATGGTGACACTAGCGGAGGCAGATAAGGATGGAGAACCATGGTCCCGAGCCTCTACCCCAAAGAAATAGTGCTCCACCAACTCACGGTCCAAAGGGCCACTCACTGTGATCCACCCAGTGGCACTGTTCACCACAAAGGGGGTGTCAGCTGAGACCCCAGTTAGCTTATATTCCAGACGAGAGTTCTCCCCATAATCTGCATCCACTGCCTGGATGTGGATCACTGAATGGCCAAGGGGGGCATTTTCCAGGACAGAGATTTGAAAAGGGGTGCTGACAAAAATTGGGGCATGATCATTAATGTCCACCACTTGGATGCTGGCCATGCCAGTGTTGTTAGACAAAGGAGGGCGCCCTGCATCCTGAGCACGTATCCTCAGGGCATATTCACGTTCAACTTCAAAATCCAAAGGTGCCACTACCTGTATTTCCCCCGTCACACTGTCAATGGAAAACTGACCCCTGCTGTTCCCACTGATGATGTTATAATGGACTAAAGCATTATTGTCTTTGTCCATGTCGGTGGCAGTAACTCGCAAGATTTCCGTATGAGGTCTTATATCCTCTCTCACCTGGACAATGTAGCGCTTTTCACTGAATTGAGGGGTATTGTCATTCTCATCTAGAACAGTGATATAGACTTTAACTGTAGCAGATCTGGGCCCAGGCTCCTTACCCTGGTCATTCGCCTCCACCACCAAAGAATATTTTTCCATTTTTTCTCTGTCCACTTGCCCACTGGTGGTGATCAGCCCTGACCTGGGATCTATCTCAAAGACAGAGTGAGCTGCTTCTTCATTCACAAATCTATACCTGATGTTTGCATTGGGTGGGGAGTCCACATCTGTGGCCCTTAGCTGTAAGATAGGGTAGCCTTCTTCTACATTTTCCCTAATAGTCTCTCTGTACTCACTCTGCTCAAAAACAGGGTCATGATCATTTTGGTCAGCAACAGTTACAGCAATCATGGTGGTGGCAGACAGGCGGGGGACCCCATGATCCACAGCAGTAACCCGGAAATAGTGCAGGTCCATACTCTCTCTGTCCAAAGCTTTGGTGGTGGTGATGAGACCATTCTTGGGGTCAATGCTAAACAGCTCCATAGACCTGCTATTCATCAGGGCATCCATGGAGTAGACTAGCTTCCCAGCCTCCCCAGAATCGGGGTCTTGTGCTGCCACAGTTATCACAGGAGTCCCTGGAGGCTGGTTTTCAGCCACCTGAACCTGGTAATTATACTGAGGGAAGTGGGGGTGGCGGTTGGCTGCCCTGCCAGCCCTTAACAATGGTAGGAACGCACTCTCCCTCCTCCTCCTCTGCTTGGCAGGCGCATAATGGGGTAGAGCAAACTGCATAGCTGGACTAGATTTTAATGGCAAGGGAGCAAGGAGATCCTGGGCTGACGGGCTCCCAAAGGCCACGGCAAAGCAAAGAGTTTGTAAACACCCTTTGGTGGAATCAAACAGGTGAAGAAACAGACAGGGAGCCCGCTTTCTGGGCGGCGAGCCTGGCAGGCTCGGAGCGCCGGCTGGATCGGGTCCTGGCTCCGCTCCGGGAGCTGTCCCGGGAGCTGGTGGTGCTGAAACGGCCTCTTCCAACTTCCCAGCCTCCCTCTGCCCTGGAGGATCTTCCTCCGAGAGCACAGCCCGGTCGGGGCTGGCCCCCCAGCACTCACCGGCGCGCCGGCAGGACGTGCCCCCGTGCGGCTGCCTCCCTGCACACATCCCAAGGCAGGTCAGTAGGGTCAGCCACTCCCTGCGGCTTGGCGGCCTGAGATGCATCTTTGAAAACCAGGAGCGGCACTCCGAGGCCGGCGGGTACCTCTCCGGGTGCCGAGGCTGCCAGGTTTCCAGCGGCCAGAGATCCGTGCAGTTATACGCGACGGGACTGGGCACGTGCATTACACACAGCCTCTCGCCATGCAGGGAGCGCCGGGCGCCCTCCGCAGCCGCGCTCGGCCAGCCCCCGGGGCAGCTTGGGAGCCCCTCGGCAGCTCGGAGGTGGCTCTGGCTGGTACAGCCGCAGCAGGCTCTGTCTCTCTGGCCGCCCACACTGTCCAGGGAGCCGGTCCCATTGTCCGGGCCCGGCCGCTCTCCGCTCGCCTCCTCCGCGGGGTTTCGGGTCCCGCCGCTGTCTGCCCCGAGGGAGGCGAAGGTGCCTGGGCGCTCCGGACCGGCTCCGCTCCCTGGCTGCTCAGCGGGCTCTCCGCCTTGGTGCCACGGCGGCTTGGGGCAGCCGTTCCCTCTAGTCCTGCGGCCGGGGCTCTGAGGGCCGGGCTGCCCAGCGGCCTTCAGTGCCAGGACCGGCAGCTCCAGGGGCAGCGCCTGGGCGTTTATAATCCACAAGAAGGGGGCGCCGCCGGCCTGCTCCCCCTGGGCGGCTGCTGGGCTCGGAGTCCTCTTCGTGCCCCACACCGGGGGCCCCGAGCCAGCTGGGGGGGCACCCCAACCCCGCCGCCCCCCCGCCGGCCGGAGGGCGCCTCCGCAGCGACACCCCCTACTCGCCGTCAAGCCCCCGCTGCCCGGGCCGGCTCCGCGCAGCCCCCCCAGGAGAACTAAGCCCCGCCAGCCGCCCCCCGCGCACGGCAGCCCCCTGCCCGGCCCCTCCTGCTCCCGGCTCCCCCCGGGATCCCGCTCCTCGCGGCGGGCGCAGCCCCCGGGCCGCTCGGCTCCCCGCTCCCCCCGGCCGAGGGGGAACAAAGGGAGGAGCAGAAGCAGCAGCAGCAGCAGCAGCAGCAGCCGCCGCCCCCGGCGGCTCGGTCCCGGCAGCGGCGACAGCGGCTCAGCCATGTTCCCCCCGACCGCCTCCCCGCCCGCGGGCGCCAGGCCCCAGCGCTCCCTCGGCCCCGCTCCGCCTCCGGCTCTGCCCCCCGCCGCCCCGCCACCATCTACAGGCGGCGGCTGCCTCCCGCGCGGGCCGGGCTGCTCCGCGGCGGCGGCATCGCCTCCTCCCGCAGCCCCAACATGGCTCCCGGCTGCCCCGATGGTCCGCTCCGCCCTCCCGATCCCCTCCCGCCGCCCTGCAGTGGTAGCGCCCGCCCGGCGCAGGCGGCAGCCGCCGCCATTTTCACTGTGGGCAGGAAGCTGGCGGAGCTGGCCAGGGTGCTGAAGGGCGTGTTTCGCTGCCGTGGGGGAGGGGCAGTGAGGAGGCGCGGGTCTTGCCGGGGGGGGGGGGAGCGGGGAGGGGAAGGGATGCGCGGTAGGGAAGGGGGGGGTGCTGGTGCGCATGGAGGGGAAGGGCGATGAGGAGAGCACTGCGAGGAAGGGGTCAGGGTGCAAGTAGGTGCAGGAGCAGGCTGTGGGGAAGGTGGGGGCTCCGGAGAGCTAGGTAAAGGAGCGGGGGGACTAGAGGAAAGGATGGATTTGGGCGCTGGGAGGCAAGGCAGGGTGCCAGTGGCTGGAGCAGGGAGACAGTGCATGACGGGAGAGGATTAAGTCCCTATTCACTTCGTGCCTACTCTGCCTTCTCGCACCCTCCCTTTCTCCCCTTTCCTTACCCTCCAGCACGAACTGCTATAAGAGAAGGGCCAAGTAGTCCACAGGCCATTGCTTGCCCTCCTAGGCCAGATTGGAACAGGTAGGAGGGTAGCCAGACAACTAGACCTACCAGTCCACAACGAGCCTTCATCGCTGTTCCCAAACAGCATTGCACATCACCCCCAACACAGTTTGTCTGATGCACAAAAAATGCAACTCGTACTCTAACATCTTCCTTTATAAACTAAAAACACACAAGCAGAAAATAACTGTTACACTACATTCACATGGATTGAATTTCTCACCCCCCTTTATTTTTTCCCTGATTCCTGCCTGATCTGTCCAGCTCTTTTGCTTCTTTTCTAGAAGTGCCAACATAGTGGATACTTCATATGCTGTTTATACTACCATATAATTTGCACAGTGAATTTCATAGCCAGGGGGTAGATGGAAATGAGAAGAGGAGGTGCACACAAACTCAGATCTGCATCTTTGCCTTTTTTGATTAAATTTACCTCTCTAAAAGATGGAGAAAATATTAGAGAATAGATAGTAGGAATTATATTTCCTTGGCCCTTGGGAGAGGAACTGAATGATGTAATACAAGCTAGAACTAGTCAGCCCTATAAATTGTCTGAGATTACTCCCTCAACACCCGCCTAAAGACTCAGACCTGATAATACACAAAAGATGAATAATCAGATATGCCAAGTTCTCAAATTTCATTGCACTGTTACCTCCTGACAACAAAAATTACTTCACAACCCCAAGAGGGAGAACCGAAGCTTCAGGCCATCTGAGAGCCCAACAGTTGCCAGTGACGGGGCCAAAGCTTGATTCTCACTGTTTTGGGTGGAAGGTGGGACAAAGCTGAAATTCAAGGGCTTCAGCCCCAGGCTGGGGCCTGCAACCTGAACATCACTGTCCAAGACTGCAGCTCTTGGGTGCTAGGCCGTGGACCTCAGTCCAGGTCCCATGAAGTCTAAGCCAGTACTTACAATCCCATTCAAAGGGAGTTGCAACCCACTTTAGGCTCCTGCCCCACAGGTTGAGACCCACTGCGATAGCCTGTAGTAGATACACACTATTATCACAAGCACTGAATGTCACATAACTAGTTTTGTAATCTGGATTCAGTTCTATACTCCCAACTGACAGACATGATTCCTCCCATCACCATATGGTTGCCTTGAAATCCTTCCTTCCTTTGATCATTAGAGGGAAATGTGCTTCCTGCAGGCACAAAAGAAAAACCAGAAACTAGGGCTGAGAGAACAGGGACCAAGAACACTGGGAGGAAAGCAAATGACCAGAATTCCATTTAAATTAATGGAGGATACAGGTCATGCTAGCAAATACATTATCTTTCACCTACTTCCTTACCCCTTGCCCATGAGTCACTTTCAGTTAATCACCAGCTCCAATAACGCTTTTATGAGGAGGCTAATTTATGTATTACAGCAAGCTCTGGGATCAGTTTCATCAGATACTTCCTGGAAACAGCCTGTCAGACAAATTACAGAGCACGGCCTTCTTTCACTTTCAATTCTAATATAAAATTTCATTGCTCTTTTGTAGCTTATTCTTTCTGCTAGCATATTTAGAGTTGTACCACACAAGAAACATTAAGAGAAGATATTAAAGACAAGAATAAATTATATAAAAGGAGGTTGTCCCTCATGAGAAGCCTTTACCCTAGCTCTGGGCCAATGTAAATAGAAAAATCACATGGGAAATCAGACATCAGAAATGACATGAGAGAAAGTTAGATTAGATCTCCTTCTGGCCATTTCCCTCTCTTTTCTATCACATCCTCCCTGTGATTTCAGAGTTCCTAGACATATGGCTTGACAAGCCATATGAGATTTATGACTCTGAAAGTAGCCACTCTCAGCTTTGTCACTAGAAGATGCAAGCAACCTCACAGTGGACAGTTACGTAAATTTCCCCTTTTGGCATCTGCTTATTTCTAATCCCAAGCAGTTAGTAGTTGGTTTATGCTTTGAGGCATGTGGGTCTCTAACACTGACATTATTTTAAATTTTTTCTAGCAATAGTAACTAGGGATGCTCCTATTATTTATCTAAAGATTCAGTCCTTTTTATGATACCTTCACAGGAATTTAAATTCCAAGACTGAGAGCCAGAAGCTCCAGAGTTCTTATTCAAACTCTGACAGTGACTTCTTCCTCAGACCTAGCTAAGTAAGAACTTACTTGCTTCAGTTTCCCCATCTGCAAAATGGGGATAAACAGCACTGACTTAACTTAAACACAAGGGCAATGTGAGGCAGTTAGGGTGACCAGATGTCCTGATATTAGGTGTTTTGTCTTAGATATGCAACTATACCACCATCCCCCCCCCCTTAAAAAAAGCCCTGATTTTTCACACTTGCTAGCTGGTCACCCTAGGCATAATCTACTATATATTTTAGGGAATCTGTGTGTGTGTGTGTGTGTGTGTGTCTGTCAGTCCATCCATCCATTTGTTCAATAATGCCTCCTAAATGGACCACCAAATTTGGTATGAATAATTATCATAATTTTAAGTAAGATCAGGGTTTAGTTGTGCCAGGACAATGGGATGTGTATGGAATGTGATTATTTCACATCAAATGGAAAAGGAGGGCTCTGATAACAGGGACTGTTATACTGCAGAATGATCACAGGGGTGCAGCAAGCGTGCCAGCCCTGGGGGGCAACTGTCCTGTCAGGCACCAGGGAAAAGCTGCTGTCAGGGCAGCATGGTCCCCCACACCTGCCAACCCCCTGCCCTGACTCCTGTATCCCCACCTCCCCAGCCCCCTGCCTTGAATTCCTCCCCACTTCAACCTTGATTCTTGCACTCCTCACACTTCCGGTCCCCTGCCCTGAGCCCCCCCACATCACCAAGTCCCTCCCCTGACTTCTGCTCCACCCATATCCACAGCTTGCTACCCTGAAGGACACAAGCAACACTGGGTAAATCTTCTAAACAGTGACTATTTGTAAAGAGCTGAGCATTGCTATTACAGAGCATTTATTTTTAGCTCAAACCGCCTTAGATTTAAACTCTAGATGTTTCTCAGGCACATCTGTGCCACTGGAGCAGAAGAGATGCCCACTATTATCGTTTTTAAGAACTGATCACAGGCTAGGGCACCCCAAGGGTTAATACTCCATTGCCAGTTCCAATGATGGCTTCAAATGGTACAGCCCTGACCACCCCTAGCCCTGGCGTGTGGATGGCACAGGCCAATGCTCCACTGGCTAATAAGCTGCTGCAGAGATTTAACAGAAACAGGGCTAGGAAGAGAATTCAAATCAGAGCCTCATTGTCCCCATTATCACAATGGAGAGAAACCACCCCCTTCACTCACACCAACACCTAGTAATGGCCATTGAATCAGTCCCTTTCAGTCTTTGAGTGTCAGATTTGACGTTTACACTGTGGAGTCGGAAAAGCAGGTATTCTAGTGCCTTGAGTTTCAAATCAGGTTTTCCCACACTCTGTACCATGGTCACTTCCCACTTGCAGAAGAGAAGACTGGATTAATATTTAAATATCTGACAGGTTACAGCAATGACTGTTGATATAAGACCCAGAGGCTCAGAATACAGAAGAGGATCTAAGCAATAATTATTTACTCAATGGAGATTGGCCCGAACCCATTACATGCTATTTAATTTGAAGTGTAGACATTACTCTTTATTTAAGTTTCTGCATTTAAATAAGGGAGTGATCTTGCCTTCTTGCAAAATCCAATTATGCAACACAGATAGAGATCACTTTGCACAGCCCAGCCAATTACTGCTGTGAAAACTTTAGGACCTGCTTAAACAGAGGGGCACAGGAGAGAAGCCAGAAGCTGTTGCAGCTCACCTCATTTGAAAGGTTCCTTGAAAGTTTAGCTCTTCCAGCTGAAAAGGAATTTTATGCAGTAGGAATAGTCCTTTGGAATGTGAATGGAATAAGTCTCCACTCACTTTGCTATCCCAAGAACATGCACCAACCATACTTTTTAAGGTAACTTTGTTGTTATCCCCGCATAGTCATCATAATATTAGCAAGCAGTCAGAATATACATGACCTGGACTTTACTCACTGGACAACATCTACAGCAGATTGCATTTTGTTTACTTTTTGCTGGTAAAAGAAATGAACAAGCAGGAGAACAAAGAGTTCTAATCTGACTTTACAAGTTGCTAGCGCTGGTTACATATAGAGCTTGCACAACTTTGTCTAGTACTATACACATTTTTCTGAGATGGGGTTTTGCAGATGACTAGCTTTTAACAATGTTTTGTATTGGGAAAGCACTGCACAAGCTATATACATACTGCAGAAGCTGATGTTTGATTTCTCATTAAAATCCTAAATATAAACATAAATCTTAGGCACCAATATCACAGTGATGGGCTGCAAATAATGTATCAACACATTTGGGCAAGGGCCACTGAAGCAAACCAACAAAACTGTAATGAAAAAGGTAGTGTGATGGGTAGTAAAAGCAGGAAATATAAATTCTACTTCAGCCCATTTCACTGGCCTGCTGGAAAAATTATTTGGCTACTTTCAGCTTTAGTGTCCTCAGCTGCACTATGGAGATACTTATTGACCGTTGTGAAGCACTTTGAAATTCCTTGTGTCATGTTTGTACAGTACCTCATACAACAGGTCCCTGATTAGAGCATCTAGGTGCTACTAAATGAGAAATTCCAGACAATAATAAAAAGGTTCTGTAGAAGTTCTGAGTGTTATTGTGAGGATCCAGCCTTAAAGCCACAAAACTGATTCTGTTCCAGCTTGTCTTCCTGTTCTGTTTATATGAGGAGAGAAGGAAAAAGATGAAAACTCAGATTGCATTTCCAAGTCAGATCTGTGAAGAAAGAATGAGAGAAATTAGCAATGGAAAATGTCATCCAATCTGTCTCCTCTGGGGGCCAGTCCAGACGGCCCCTTCAGTACACTTGTAAGTGCCATATCCAAGGCCTTCGTGTCCTATCCCCACCCTATTGTAGATACATCTCCTTAATCTCTGTATTTATCATTTTCTCATTGAAATTTTTATTTTAACTTTGTATCAATTCCTTTTAGCATTGTAATAAGTCTTTAGCTTTGATGTATTAAGTCTTTTTATATAGAAACTTTGTATATTTTCATATAGAACAGGGGTGTCCAACCAGTTAGAGACCAAGAGCCAAAATAGCAGTGGATAGCGTGCGAAGAGCCACATATTATATATTTATTTTTATATATCTATATATAGATAGATAGATAGATATAGTACACAAAATGCAGTGATAAAAATAACATTGCAGAAAATTTCGGACAAAAAACAATAAAAAAGTCTCTAGTCACTTAAAAAATTCATGGCCAGTCCATAGATCTTCAGAGAACTTGACAAGGAACAAACATCAAATTAAAAAAAAAAAAAACCAACCTTTTAAAAATACAGTAATATTCACACACACACACACACACACACACACAAAAAGCATCCCCACCATGTATTTTAAATTTAACACTACTGCCCTCTTATGTCCCATGAGTTTTTTAAAATTAAACTGAACTGAGAATTAGCACAAATTGAAGTACCTGTCCCAGACTGCAAATATAAGAGGCTCAAAAACAATAAGGGAGAGACTCATATCTCAGAATAATTGCTTCAGCCTGGCAAACAATAACCTTTGAATTTTCTTTAAAGAAACACTGTAAACCAGGTACATGCTGATTCTTTTTTTGCCCTGGAATTTAAATGTGACATCTGTGTTGGCTGCCTTATTCTGCATCCATGAAGACTTTGAGTTTAAGGTGCTTCAGCTCCACCCTCAACCCAATGCCCCTCCCCTCAGCCCCAGAGCAGGCACCCCCAGCCCCACCCCGCTCTAACCCAATCCTGCTCCCCTCTTCCAGAACCAGGCACCTCCCCTCCCCCAGAGCCAGGCATCCCCAGCCCCCCACTCTAACCCAATTCCCTGCCCCAGAGCCAGGCACCCCAGCACTCCCAGCCCCTGCCCCCCACTCTAACCCAATCCCCTCCTCTCCCCCAGAGCCAGCACACACACCCTGGCTCTAACCTAATGCCTGGGTCCCAGAGCTGCTGCCACCACACACTTCTCCCTCAGGGTGCATGCGCTGAGCCGCCGGCCATGAACACGCTCTGGGACACCGTGCACAGAGAGGCTGGTCGTGAGCATGTGCTGGTGCCTTGTGCAGAGCAGCCGGCCTGAGCAGTCCAGGTGTGCGGCTCAGAAGCAGCAGAAGCTGCATTTTTTTTAATCAAAGAGCTGCATGCGGCTCAAGAGCCATGGGTTGGCAACCCCGATATAGAAACTTTGTATTCAGTCTTTTTACATAGAAACCTTGTATCTTGTAGACTTTGTACCCCCTTTTTGTTTAATTGATTGTCCTGTTGAGTGAATGAGGTGTTAATGGATAAGGCATGAAAGACAAGCACCTCTGGGCACTTGCAAAGGTTGGAGAGGGGATGGAAGCCAGATCCGAGAAGAACAATGGGACCTGTGAAGTGGGCTCATTGAAAGAAGACCAGACATGTGGACCAGAGGCATAGCGAGGGTGTTATGCACCCAGGGGCAAAGGCAACATGTGCACGCTGCCAAACCTGGCGCACAGCTGAGCCCGATCCTGGGTGGAGGGGAGGGAGCTTGCACCAGGTCTTCCCCCACTCCCTCCAGTTTGGGGCTGGACTCCGCATGCACTAACCCACCGGCGGAGATGGAGGAGGGTTGGGCTCAGGGCAGAGGGGTGGGGAGGAGGCTCCAGCCAGCGGCGGCAGGCAGAAGAGGAGCAGGTGAGCTGAGGGATGATAGAGCGAGTGGAGGACGACTAAACTGGCACCCCCCCTAGTGTGGCACCCGGGGGCAACTGCCCCCTTTCCTCCCCTTTGCTACGCCACTGATATGGATGCCTTGGGAGTAAGCAGCAAGTGCCTGCTTTTGGAAGCACCCTCTTTGAAGGAGAATGTGGCAGCATTGAGACACCACCCCAAAAAAGGTGTGTCAGATATCTAACTGCATATACATGTGATGACTAACTGGTGGAGATCTGCAGGAGAGGGAAGACACTATAAATTGAAGGCATCTTGCAGAGGGACCCTGAGTTATCTTGTCAACATGAGAGCACCCACCCGGATCAGCAGAAGCCCGGCTCCACCTCTCCCTCACCTAACTCACCTTGCTTTTCAAAATAACAGCAAGCTGGAGGACTTCTTACTCCGACTCCTGTAATCCTCCTTTTACAAGGAGTAAGGGAAGTCGAAGGTAGAGTGCTCTTTTTTTGACTTCCTGCTGTGTAGACAGCACCAAAAGCAAAATAAGCTATTTCAACTTCAGCTATGCAATTGATAGGCAAGCCTTTCAGTCTGTCTACAATTCCCAGAGCTCCTCCTCTCCCCTCCCCCACTGCCTTGTATCATAGCCTCCTGCTGTGCTTTGCAGGGTAGTCACCCTGATCTTTTGCATTTGGGAGCAAGTCACCCTGTTACAGTCTCTAAGCAGCAGAGACTATCTTTTGTTGGGTTTATATAGGGCCTAGCATAATGAAGTCCTCATTGAGGACCAGGGTTCTAGGCACTATGCTGAATCTGATCCAAGATGGAGTGTTCCAAGTCATCTCAGGTCTAAGTGAGCTAGAGTTCAGTTCCAGTGCCCTCCTCATTCCTATTATCTAAAGGGAAAGTTGCAAGATAAACATACCCAACCCAGCCCTGATCCTTGCTCACAAACTGCATGCAGCAGTGAGTTCTTTGTGAGCCTCACAATGAGCTACCTGGAACAGATATGGGGAAGGGGAGAAATCTCACCTTATGGGTGACTTGGCTAGTTGGAAGAAATAAAAATAAAATCCTCTACATTCATCAGGTTCACAAGCTCAATTTTAAAAGTACTGAAGGTGCCCCCTGGGACACAGCCAAGGCTTCTAGTAAAAGCACAGACTGTGCCATGCGGAGAACAGGCTTGAAATCTGTGTCTAGCCCAAATGGCAGAGAAGGGGAATGGTGCAGAAATGGGGGTGGAGGGCTTCACAAGCTGAAGGAGGGAAGCCCTGCTGCTGGCCCAGCAATGTGGTGATGAGAGCTGCACTCATCTCTTCACAGCCATCTGGGGAGGGGGAAGGACTCTTGGAAGACAACTCCCTCCTGAACTCTTGGGTAGGCTCCACAGGCAGTGCTGGAATGCTGAAGCAGCAGGCTCACTCAAGTAATACTATGTGTATGTTCAAAGGGCTTTTAGAGACATGGACCAAGCGATTTGTAGTTGAAATGCAGGCAGAGCAGTGATGGGTGAAATATGTTATTACCAGTCACTGTTGCCTCGCTCCATAGCTCCCTCCAGGTGCTATTTAAAGAGCACTAGGCTCCAGAAAACATGGTGTACACACATGAAATGGTAGGTGCTAGGAAATCTGTTAGGAACATTTTCTTCTCCTGGCTCCTATGTCTGCCCCTAGCTGTGTGACACTGCTGTTTTCCTCCCTGCCCTTACAGAGGAAGCTAAAGGGCTAATCTGGCTCCCTCTGAAGTGCCAGCCCCCAGGATGGGAAAAACAGTGAGCTTGAAGAGACTTTCTTATAATTAGAGTAACTCTACTCTGGCAGGCCATTTGGGTCTCAAGACAAAAAAACAAACAAAGCAATAATAGAAAGACACACCTACCCTGTGCCATCTGCAACAATAGGTAGGACTGGATAGTCTGGCGGGCTGTAGTGGTTAGAGGCTGATCACAGCTGCACTATTCCACACTTCTCTAGGCCTAGGAAGGCCATTAGGAATCAGGTAAAAAAAATTATATCAGTAACAAATCATTGTGCCAAAAGACATCTGTTTCAGAATTTCACGGCCTCCAAAGTGTCTGTCTAATCTGGATTTTAGTGGTCAGGCATCGGGGGTGATTTTGAATTTAGATTTTTTCAGTAAAGCCCATTTTATCACATTCACAAGAGGCAGCTTTTTCCCCCATGAGAAAAGGAGCTGAGCAGAGGTGGATATTATCAGGGCAGAGATTCTCCAGGACACTACTAATAGGATGCCAGGCTATCTGGAATATAACAACAGCTGCAGCCATTTGGCTTCTCCTCTGAGCACAAGTCTGCATGTGTGCATAGCCCTGATTTCATTAATCTGTTTTTGCTCCCTGGCAGGACAATCTAACATTTTACATTCAGGAAGAACAGGACTAGAGGGGAAGCTGCCCTGCCAATTGAGGAAAAAAAAATGCCCCAACTTTTAATTTTGGGGCTGCTCTCATCAGTAGTGGTTTATTACTTTGTCAGTCTCATGACTTAGTTTATTCTCAATCAACTAATATTGCCATCTAATCCACTGAAGCTTATAATAGGCTTAGGAATAACAGGGGTTTACATCCTCATTAGTGTTCAGCACTAGACGTCAGAAGAAAGTAACAGCAGCAGTCACTTCTAAGAAAGTAGAATCCAAGATCCGGCTGAGAAGCTGGGGGGTTGGGATGCAGGGGTGGGCAGAGGATGTATAATGAAGAGTAAAGTTGTGAAAAGCCTGAGCCTGCAAAGTGACTATGAATTTAGTCCCACTACTGTCTATAGTAGTGAGTATTCGCAAGCATGGCAGGCAATGTTCCCTCTAACCTTTTTCATTCATGTGCAGAATAATTTGTAATGTGTGCCAAGGTATATACAAATGTGCACCACCAGTAGAAACAAAACACCTAGCTGTGGGTACTCAGCTGATCAGCTGGGCAACATTTTAATCTCTCATGAGTGGCCACACAAGTGCACAGCTCACAGGGAACACTGATGCCAGGTAATTTTAAGGCAGACACTACCTCCACTTCTATGCCAGTTGCAGCTTGGACCTCACTGACAGCACTTCCTTAATTTGCATACTTTGCAGTATATTGATATTAGGGATGTTAGATGTCATGTAATTGAATAGTCATATAACTGCACCAAATCTTATCGGTTACAGGACTATTCGATAGTTCCCAGGGGCAGGGCTAGCAGCCAGTGTGCGCCCAGTCTCACTCCCAGGGAGTCCCCTGCCACACCACACTGCTGCCTCTGTGTCAGAGGCAGCAGCAAGGGGTGGCAGGCAGGAGCCTTCCCCTCGCTTCCTGATGAAGGGGAACAGCCAACAACGTTCCCATAGAAATCAGGGGAGCGGGAGTAGAAGAGCTTCAGCCACCTAGCCCTCCTAAAAGGGCTCCTGGGTGGTAAAAGGCTTGGGGTTGGGGCAGATCCGGAGGGAGGAGGAGGAGGAGTATCCCAGCCAGCTCCTTGCACCTGCCTGGTGATTTCTGTCTTTTTTCTGTATGGTTTTATAAGAAACAATCCCATTATAGCACATCCCATTTTCCTGGCACAACCAAACTCTTACCTTGCTTTAAGTTATGATAAGGGGAGGCTGCACACCAAATTTGGTGGGCCTAGTTCTTTCCGTTTAGGAGTTCTTGACCAGACAGTGACACGGACAAACTCAAGTATATCGTAGATTTAATACCCGTGGTTTACACAGAATAGCCACGTGCTTTTTCTTCTGTTCCCCTCATTCCCCCCCACTGGTTATCAGCTTCATTTCACTGTATTTTGTCTATCTGACATGGCCTCTGGGAAGGGCCTCGTTTGCCATCTTGGATGCTATGAAAATAAATCCAAAGCAATAAAGGCTGTTGGTGATTCCAGCGATTTTTCATTTCTGAAATGCAAATGTGGAACACCACGTACAGCACTGATGCGACCTTAGGGAGTACGGTGTTGTGGACAGTTCTGGATAACCTCATAGTTCTCACACACAAACATTTCATCAGCAGTCACTAAAAGACTTTAATAAGGCATTTGAGACACCACATTCATTTGTACGAGTCAGTTTCAGCTTTTCAGCAAAACAATGCACACGCTGCTCTGGCTGGTCACCGACACCCCAGCAGCAGTACAGAGAGGGGCAAAGTGGGAAATTTCATCTCACTTCAACAGCAGACATCTAAGCAAGAACACTTCCAGCCCAGGGTAGCTTCTAGGAACTAAAGATGAGTTGGGAAAGTGATGGCCAGGCCTCCCCCTGAGGAGAGTGTTGGCACTGCTCACAGAAGACACAAACAAAACTAATAAGGCCAGTTTGGTTTGTTATGGGTGCGATGTTTCAAGTGGTATCTCTAGTAAAGCTACAAGTGGCAAGTTCCTGAATGCTCTCCCCCTTGTGGCCACCCTCTCAGCCAGCTAGTCTGCAACATGGGCCTGGGAAACAGCAGGCAACAGGATTTTCCTAGCATTGCTCTGCCTCTCATGCAAACGGTATTCTCTTTATTCTACCCAAGGCCAAGAGACCTTTGGCTCAGTCTCTCAAAGGCCCAGATCACAACATGCAGGTTGGGCAGGCATGGAGCCATCCTCTGCGGCCAAAGAACAAAAAGCAAATTTTCAAGGAGAGAGGGCAGCTTGTTTTGGGGAAGGAATGTGACCTTCCCTCCCCCCCAAAATACAAGAGGCAGGAAACTTGCACAGAGGTGCTGTCAACCGGTGGCCAGGGCAGTGAGTGGTCTGTGAGCCCTATTACACACCCGAGTCTTCAACTGCTGGGACAGGGTCCCTTCACAGCGGGCAGCCAAGGGAGACTGACGGGTGCCCCAAAGGTTTGCCCCATGGAGGCAGCACAACCCAACGCTCAGCTCTTACTGCGTTTACCCCTGACCGGCTGTGATCCTTTTAATTGTGTCTAGTTCTATTACAGCAACAGGAGGAGTCAGGTTAAAGCTTAAACAGTTACTATTTTATTGTTACAAGGCAAACTTAGCTGTTAAATGCTGCTGCTGTGTTACAGATAACACAGCCACTACAAAAGGACAAGACAGAAATTACACTAAAAAGTCACTTACAGGTACCATGAAACCCTTTTGGTTCTCTGAGCTCTTATTAAATGCATGCAAAATAGACACCTAGCAGGTATATTCTCACCCCTGCGATCCTTACTCCGGCGAAGCCAGGTTCCTCTCAATCCTAATGGGAAGCAGTCAGTACGAGACTAAGGCGTCCCTAAAGTCTCAGGGGTCCAAGACCGCCTGACCAGTAGGTATGTGGGTGGATCTCCAATTAGAGTGGGGCACAGGGCCCTACTTTATACCCCTGTGGTCATGTAGATGCTTCTCTTGTCATTAAAATGCCAATTAAGTTGGAACATCTTTGTGACACCCATTCCCACAGGGGGTCCAAAGCTTAATTTGCACCTGTGAGGTGGAGGTAACTAAATCATTAGGGCCGGACATTCTTTCCTGGTGGGGCGGTAGATTCCCCTTCTGGGACGGTGTGTAGGCGTATCAATTACTGGTACCAGCCAAAGGCAGCCTGAGGTCCTGATTGTCTGCTGGCCCAATTGCCGTTGTTATCTGGTTCCTGTGTAGCATCCAGGGCCATTGTCATTCCAGCACCTCTGGAGGCCCTGGAGCCTTTGAAGACAGTTTTGCTCTCAGGGATTCTCTCTCCCAAGGATGTCGGGGGGGGGGGGGGGGGGGGGGGGGGGGGGGTGTCTGTCTGGCTACAGGTGCAGAGTTTTATTTTAGCCTAAGATTACATTTAGCCTCTGTCCATCCAGACACACCCCAGCAGATTCAAATACGCTGCTGTCTCATTTTGCTGCACTTAATTGGACAGCAGGCTGCTGGTATCACATTGCGGAGTGCCTTGTGGGAGAGCAGGGATTAGGCAGCTGTGCAGCCAAGATGGACACACAGGAGTCAAAGCTGACAGCTATCTGGGAACCACTTAAACGCACATAGTATTTCATTTTCTGTGCAGATGTCAGTCTGTGTAGCTGCAGTCTAGCATTGTTAGATACTGGGATTGGGCAAGGCAATTAGTGAGCATGCATATTACTAGGCAGGGACAGTTTCCCAAGGTAAAGGCACCGAAGGGGTGGTGGAGCACTTCATGCAGGCTGTCAGGGGCAAGTGAGAGCAGCAGGCTGCTGGGGGGGGGGGGGGGGAACAGAGCAAATTACCTTAGCAAAAGGAGAAATCACATTCTAGGTACCCAGCTGGGTATGGGGAAAAAAAAAGATAGTGGGACCTGGGACTGGACTGCTCAGGAGACAGGCTGCATTTATACCCAATTAATCTGTGTCAGAATGGAGGATGGGGATGGCTTTGCTCACAAGAGCCACCGCAAGCATCTACGGAACAGAACCACACACAGAAGCCAAATCGGGGGAGGCAGCACCTTGCTGGGGGTGGCGTATGGCCCGAGAACACACTTCTCTCCCTTCTGTTTTAACAGCAGGTGAGAGGCCCTGCAGCTTTAGACTGAGAAGCAAACAGAATGTTAGGAATAATTTTAAAAGGGACAGAGATTAAGACAGAACATCTTATTGCCTTTGAATAAATCCATGGTACGCCCACATCCAGAATACTGCATACAGAAGTGGTTGCCTCATCTCACAAAAGATGTATTGGCACTGGAAAAAGTTCAGAAAAGGGCAACAGAAATGATTGGGGTTTAGAAGAGGTGCCATATGAAGAGAGATTAAACAGACTGGAACTTTTCATCTTAGAAGAGAGGAAACTAAGGGGAGACATGATAGAGATCTATAAAATCATGGCTGGAGAAAGTAGATAAAGAAAAGTTATTTACTTGTTCCCATAATACAGGAACTAGGGAGTCACCAAATGAAATAGGTAGCATATTAAAAACAAAAGGAAGTATTTTTTACACAATGCAGTGTCAACCTGTGGAAGTTCTTGCTGGAGGATTTTGTGACGACCAGGACTTTAACAGGATTTAAACAAGAACTAGATAAATTCATGGAGGTTGGGTCCATCAATGGCTGTTAGCCAGGATGGGTAGGAATGGTGTCCCTAGTCGGTCTGAGGCTGGGAATGGGTGACAGGGGAGGGATCACTTGATGATTAACCTGTTCTGTTCATTCCTTCTGGAGCACCTGGCATTGGCCACTGTCAGAAGACAGGATACTGGGCCAGATGGACCTTTGGTCTGACCCAGTACGGCCGTTATTATACAGTGAGCTTGGCCATGGATATTGGGGAGCCATTAGAAGATGCTTCCCGGGAGCAAATGGCTTCCCCACCCTCCTCCAAACACCATCTGCTCAGACCGGAGTAAATCAGAACTTACCCACTTCCTGGGGCTTGGGGTCTAGTCACAAAAGGAAGTCAAAATAAACTCCAACTCAGCCTACCTCAGCCCACCCCAGGAGCCAAGAGCCTTCTCTGTCTAGGGAGCCACTCGCATCTCCCTTCTGTCCAGCAAGGGCAGTTGCAGGCAGAGCTGCCAACAGAAATGCTGGGCCCCTGGGCAAGGTGAAGGGACCAGCTCCAGGCCTAGGGCAGAAGGGGTGGTGTTGGGAGAGCTAGCCTCCCCCGCCAGCTCTTCTGCACGGCTCAGAGCTCGTGGCGATTTAACGGACCCTGGGCAGTTTCCCCTTCTCGCCATGAGCTTTTGCCCCCTCTTAACAGCTGTGGTGCCCCATGCTGATGTGCTAGCCCCGGCATGGTGTCGCCACACAGGTGCGGCGCTGGACGGTGCATGCACACGACTCTCACAAGCTGCTGCTGCTACAGTGATTTAAAAGTGGGAGGGAGCCCTGGGACTCCCCCGGCTACCACAGTATTAACTGCCATGATTTTAACAAGTGGCAGGGAGCACTGGGCCCTTTTCAATTGCCTTAGGCCCTGGGCAATTGCCCTCTTTCTACCCTCCCCCCTGCTGGCAGCCCTGCCTGCAGGCCTATGGTAGCTTTGTGAGAATCTGAGGGCCTGCCCCATAAATCTCTGAAGAGAAGCAAGTGGAAGACTCCCTGCATATTCCATACAAAAACCTACCACATTAAGAGACAGAGCACAGCTCAGCCATCATTTAAGAAAGATCCACGGTATCCCCTACTGCTGCTGTGCACAGAGCACCATTTACACACGGTCCCCAGAGAGCCAAGGAAATCAGTCACCGCAATGGGGCCAGTCCATCAACCAGAGCGCCAGGCCGGCACGTGAGAACACACAGGGAGCTGGAGGACACCAGGGTGCAGCAACAGAAACGCACCCCAGGAAGAAGCCAGCGTCTAACAAGGCAGGGAGCCAAGAGAACACAAATGTTCCAAGGTGATTTCAAGGGGGCTCGGGGCTCCCGCAGCCTCCTGCTGGTCACCCAAAACCCATTGGGAATGAGGAAGGAGAGAATCGCTGCAGGGGAAGAGGCAGAGCTCTGCTCCCAATGGCATCTTCCCTTAGAGACATCACTGAGGCTGCACCTGATAGCCCAGGGGGTCTCACTTCATTGCACCGTGACCCCTTCTGACCACAAAGGTACTGCATCACCCCATCAGCCCGAGCCCCACTGCCGTGGGTGGAGTGAGAGGGGGCTGCAGCCCGAGCCCTGCAGCATTGGGTGGTGATGGAGCTCAGGCTTTAGCTTCCGCCCCAGGGTCCAGCAAGACTAATGTTGGCCCTGGCAACATTAAAATGGGGCCACAACCAGGTCCAACGATGGGAAGGCACAGGGGGCAGGTGCCCTGGGGCCTGCCGATGCAGAGGGGCCTGGGGCTCCAGCTGCTGCCGCCGCCACCGTGTCACGGCTGCAATTCAGGCAGCACAGAGTTGGCTGTCCTGGCCCCACCCCTTCCGGCCACACAGAGCCACCCACCACACCTTCCCCTGGGCCCATTGGTGGCTGTTGGCCCTGCAGGCTACAACCCACTTCGGGGTCCCAATCCACAGTTCGAGAACATCAGTGATAGACTAGAGTGCATTGGCTGTTGTCCAACTATTCCAGTGTCTCTGGTTAACCATGTCGCAACAGAGGAGACCCCACACCTGGGCTCACTGAACTCCAAGGGTACACAAAAGCTGTTCACCCTTTTCATACAGTGCCCTGGAAATCACTGATCAACCCCCTCTCTGTACTGCTAGTTGTTCCTCCGCACTCTGCCGAATCTCACTCCTAGGAGGAGCAGTGACACAGAACAGCAGACAAGCAGCTTTGCTGAAATGTATAGGGGCGGATTATCAACAGCCGGCACCACAAGCTGCTTTGTTGAAACTTAAGTCCTGGGTTTCAGTCCGGTGTTTGACCCTGGCCTGGCAAACAAACAAGAAATGGAGGTTTCCTAGCCAGTCACTAAATGGTCTTAAGTTAAATCCCACTTCATAAACCCTGGGCAAATAGAATACAGGTTGCACCTCTAAAATCCAGGATTCTCTGGTCCAGCAACATCCGTGGTCCGGCCTGACCATGGATGCTCCAGGATCAGAGAGTCCCAGCGCACTGCAGCAGGATGGAGGCCCAGGAGCCAGTGCATGTCTCACTGGGCTGCAAGGGGCGGGGGCAGGGTCCCAGGGAGTGCAGGCTCAGCTGGGCTATGGGGAAGGGGGAGGATGGGAGATCTGGGCTGGTGTGTGTGTGTGGGGGGGGGGTGCCAGGAGCCGGTGCATGGCTCAGCAGTGCTGGGGAGGGGATGGGAACTGGCACACAGCTTGTGTGGGCTACAGGGGAAGCCAGGAAGCCCGGGTAGGGGGGCGGGGGGAGGGAAGAGTGGCAGCGGGGGGGGGGGGCCTGAAATGTCCTTCCCCAGTCCAGAAAAATCCCTTATCTGGGACCAGTCAGGTCCCGAGGGTGCTGGACCAGGGAGGTCCAACTTGTACAGTCATGGGCTTCATCTGCCCCAGAGGTGTCACGCAGATCCTGGCAAGCAGAGCTCCAGTGCCTGCCACACAGGTGGCCTGGATGAAGAAAATAAAGTAACAATCCTGCATGAGGAAGGCAGGAAGAGAAGCTGTGCTTGAGAAATCCCCAGAGGTCTTAACAAAGGAGGGGCAGTGTAAATGCCAGCCCGTAACAGAAACTACTAGACTAATGAGAGCCTCAGCCATCCAACTGATTGCACATCACACTTCCTTAAACACAGGGTGTGTGTCAAGAAATCCAACTGGGGGAGAAGTGATGAGTTAGAAAAATTAGGAGGCTTCCCAGTGCATTTGTTCTAATTACTCAGCTCATGTCACTGGGGAGGGCTAGGAAATCATCAGGGCGTAGACAGTGCAACAGTTGCAACTGACTCACTGCAGACAATAAGACCCATGCAAAGGATCAGAGACAATGGTAGCTTCCCCTATGCCAGCCCCTGTCATTCAGTGCTAAGGCACAATGAAAACACACAGCTGAAGAGATGCTGGTCTAATAATGGCCCATTAAACATAATGAAAACTCAAGTGTGTTATCTGCGCCTGTCACCTGCGTTCAGCCTGGGAAGGCTAACCAGGCTCCGGGACAATGAGTTTACAGAGGGGAGGCTAGTTTGATTGCTGAGGCCTTTTCTCTCACTGCAGTTACACTGATTACCTGACAGGGTTCCCATTCACCCAGAAACTCACTAACTGAGGGAAACTGCACAGCTCCTCGCCATCCTGGCTGGGGGGCAGAGACACTCTCCCCCACGGCAACCTGCGCTCAGAGTGGTCACAAAACGCCACAGGCAGATATTTTCTGCTCCTTCACTTCACAGATCTCCTGTTGTAGAAAGGTCAGACTTTCCTCTCTTGTGATGTGGGAGGAAATGGATGGGAACAATGGGGTTGGGAGACACCACACCTGGGCTCACAGAACTACAAGGCTACACAAAAGCTGTCCACCCACCACAGTGCCTTGGGAATCACTGATCAATCCCCTCTCTGTTCTCCGCACACTGCGGATCTCACTCCTTGGAGGAGCAGAGTGACACCCATTGACAGACAAGCAGCTTTGCTGAAATGTGTAAAGGGCGGATTATCAACAGCCAGCAACACAAGCTGCTTTGTTGAAATTTAAGTCCTGGGCCAGGTGACCCCGTTTCATGATGTTTATGATCAGCCCTTTATATTGCCAAATCCCTTCCCCACTCACCCCAGCCAGAACCGCTGAGATCCAGGGAGCGCACAAAGGGATCCTTCACCACAGAGAAGTTTGGGGCAGCACAAGAATCCTTCAGCTCCGATCAATGTGAACAGCAGCTTTCATCACCCTGATCCTCAGACCACCCCCATGCATGTGGCTAGAGCTTCCTAGCCCACATGGGGACCTGGTCCACACTATGCTCCAGGAGGCACCAAAGCAGGCTTTGCTGGAGTCCTTGGCACAAGACGGGACAGTGCTGAGAAAGCTTCCTGCCCCAGAAGTACCAACTCTCCGTGCAGGAGTGTCGGATCAATGCAAGTGCTCCTGCTGAGCCGAGCTCAGACAGCTCCTGACACGGGGAGAGAGCCTTGAATTCCAGCAGCCTGGCAGGAGACCAGGAGCCAGTAGGTGAAGTGGTCACTAAAACTGATACCCAGAGACATTCTCCCCTGCACCTAGAGCAGGAGTGTAGGGAGGAAATAAGAGTGGCCTTGAGAGACAGCAACATGGGGCGGGGTTTTGACAGGAGGCTCACTGGGGAGCTGCTGACCCTCTTATTGTCTTCTGTATGAGCTTCTCTTCTCTAATAAAGCCAGAACTCAGTATCGCCCTAGCATGCATTGGGGAACCCATGCTTGGGGGAAGCCCTCTTGTGCTGGCAACAGTGCAGGGCGTTTCACTGGGGAAGCTGCCCCACTGGGCTAAGCAGAACCTGTGCCAATGTGGGCAACACGAGCACCAAGTCTGGAACTTAGGCAGCCTGGCTGACTCAAGTGTAGCTTGGAGGCTTTGCCTGTCCAAGCACCTGCATCCAGCCGGTCAGTGGTCTCTCTGGGGTTCCTCGAGGGTGGCTAGAAGGTCACTGCACACATTTTATCAGTGCTGGGGCAGGTACCAGCAAGTCTTTCCTGCCACCCCTGCACACAGCCCCTGGGGATCTCTGGCTTAAGTTTGGTGGCTCAGGCCCTGCGAGGGGTCGAACAGCGAAGAGGCCATATTTTCCTGCTGCTTTGTTTCCTTCATTCCATTTCCAAGCGCACAGGACGAGCTTCCTTGCATGTAGCATTTCCAAGGTTTAACAGGGCCACTAACCAATCTTCCATTGCCATCTTCCTTATTGGCCTGATTTTGACAGTCTTCTGGATGGGCGGCTCACAAGTTCAGAGCAAATGTTCGCAAAGTTAGAAGGCAAAACTTAACTATTTTCCTTAGCCTGGAATAGTCACCAGTGAGATGACTGCAAGAAGCAATTCTAAGCACTTCATAGAGTGTAAACACTAAATACATGCTGATAAAACTAACACCTATTCTGAGCAAAACTAACATACAAACAAGCTGGTCTGGTCTCCAGCTATGAGTTTGTCAGTTCTTAGCTAATGCCTGCAGCCTGGGCAAGAGCTGGCATCTGGCCTCCCAGCACCATGGGGACTCTCAGGCATCAGTGGCCAGAGCAGGGCAGAACCAGTGTGGCTCCACACCAGGGACTGCACTTGTCCCATCGCAGCGTTGTCTCCTTGCTCCCTACAGTTCCAAACTTTTTGCCCCTCTTGCCTGCTCCAGACACAGGCACCGCAGCCCAGCCCCCACTGAGCAGGGACCTGATCTGGCTGCCACCAGTGGTGGAGGGCGTGAAGGTCTCTTCCTCTCTTGCTGTGACACCCAGACCTAGCACATAGCATGACTCACAAGAGGGCAACTGTCCTCCCCCGCCAAAGAAATACTGCCCTTGGTGGGTTTTGTTCGAGAAGGGAGGCTGGCAGGCAAACCCAATGCTCTGGGAAATTGTCCCCACTCAGATGGACTGAAACAGAAAGGAATTACCATAAGCCTAGAACAGCTGTCAGAGCCCAGCACTCCAAGTGCCAGCCAGAGTCCTCCCTCCCAGGCAATTGACAGCTTTCACCAGAGCATTCAAAATGTAGCCATCCTAGCAGGCAGTATTCTAACACGCACCGCATCCCCCCCTCCCTTTTATCTACCCCATGGGAAGGGCTGAGGCTCTGGGAACAGATACATAGCTAGCTTCAACAGCAGCAGCTTGACTCCATAGTGTTTAATGAAGACAGTTCAAATCTTGGGTGATGCAGGCTGCCAAGCGAGGTGGAAGCTCTGCTGGAATTAGACTGAGGATGTCTGCATTGGGGGACGTGACCTGCACTAGCATCCAATTCTTAAACACATAAGTTACCAGAGAGAGAGTTTGCAGGCTGCTGAGTGCAACATGACGAGCACCACAAGGGGGCTGGAACAGAATGGCTGGTTGCTGCTGTCCATTCCAGGCTGGGCAGAGTCCTTTCACTGGAATCTCCTCCCCGAAGAATGGGAATGTTCCCATCTTTTACTCCTTTCTACTCAGAGGCCAGGGCAGTTCGCTTTCCCCATCCCTGCCCACCCTTTGCTGTAGACTGGGGAGGGGAATTGGGTTTGGGCTTCCTGTATTTCCCCGCCTGGAGCTCCGGTTTCTGAAAATCAGCCTGCATTATGGTAACTTCCACTAAAAGATGTGCAACCACATACTTTGTACTAACATGTAGTGAACATGATCAAGCATGGGGGCGAGCGGGTCATACCATTTTGCACTGCCTTTCCTCAGCCCCCACAATAAGATACAAGAGTCTCAGACAGTAACCGGACGCAGCAGGCAACAGAAGTGTTCTCAGGAGTCCAGCTTTTAAGACGGTTTTATTCCTTCGCAGGTTTACATTTATGTTAGTGATTAAGAAAATACAGCTCCCTTTGACCTTCAGACATTCTGATAGGGAAAATAGATTGGTTTCTATCAGGGTTGTCTGTCAGCTTTGGATCCTCTAACACTGATTTCATGACTCACCACAAGATCCCTTTCTGGGCTTCACACCAACATCGCACGTGGGGCCCAAGCCCTCACCACACAGACTTCAAGTTTTGCTCAACCAGCTGCTAACAAACAAGCAAACAGCTGCCTAAGTATTTCCAGTTTCATTTCTAACAGCTTCTACACAAAGCACCGTGAAGCCCCAGCAGAGGAGAAGAGCCACGTCTGCGGTGCCTGTGCGGAGCAAGACCCATGTCAGCCTGCGACCATGTCCGTAACACACAGATTAACCCTTTTCAGTAGAGCTGAAGAGACGCTGGCCCTCCAAGCTTATTCACAAGCAAAGCTACTGGCGACCAGGCTCCAGCAAGCTTCAGGCTGCTGGCACATGGAGAGGAGGTACAGTGAGGCAGAACCAACTGCTACTAAGCTCAAGGCAAGAAATCCACAGGTTTTAAGAAGAGAGCACCCCACGGGCCTAGCTACAATACACACCTCTGTGGTGCTCCAGAGGCTGGGAAGACATTAGGAGACATGCTGCAGCTTTCAGTTAGCAGGGCACACCTTAGCACTGCATCTAGGCCAGATGCCTCTGCAAAAATAACACTGCCTGGACAACTGTTACTATTCTGCTGGCACAGGGAGACACACTCCCATTTAATCATCACTACGGGAAAAAGCAGCTGCTGGACGAGGCCGTTAGCACCCCAGGTGCTGGGCTGTCGCTCAGAGAAGCCAGGGGACAGGAGGAAGTGAAAGGCTCACCAGACGCAGTACTGGAGACGCAGCTAGCTAGCTCCTTTGCCAGGACTGCAGCACATTTGCACTAGCAGCAGAAAACAAAACAGATGTTACAAAGGCTTCTTCCAAACACTGGCCTACTCCACTTGGTAATGCAGGGAGAGATGTGTGCCGGGACAAGGTCAACCAAGCTACAACCAAGGCTTTTTACTTTGGGACCTCAGACCCCAGCACTGCTAACCATCCAAAGCCAGCCAGCAGCCAGGTCAGGAAGCCCCTCACTCTCCCTCTGTGCCCTCCTGTGACATCACAGAGCTGTTGGCTGATGAATGCCTTCAGCCCCAGTCAGAGCGTGGCACTAGGGCCAATCGTCCTTTTCCTTCCATGCCCTTAAAACTCTTTCTGCTGGGGTGTTCTATCACTGACACTTCTGCAGGGCCTGCCTGAACCCTCAGCCTCACCCGGAGGAATAGTAAGTATAAGCAGGACTGGAAGGGGATGGGAAAAGTGTCAACATGAGACATTTTTGTTCCAAGTGGCTCTCTCTTCCAGTCCAAGCCAATGGCCAGTTAGCTGGTGCCTGGCAAGATTTCTGGGAACTCCTTATACATTTCCCAGACGATCATTTTGTCCATTTGGCACTGCTGCCCCTCCTCTTCCTCGGCCAAAATGCGCTGCAAGGTACCCTGCAGGTCAGAGAGGCGATGCTGATGCTGCAGGTAGGGTGTGGAATGCATGATTGCATGCATCAGAGACAGATATTCCATCCTCAGCTGCAGGGGGGGGGGAGAGGGGGGAAGGAGAGGGGAGGGGGGAGAGAGAGAGCGAGAGCAAACAATGCAATATTTAGAATGAGACATACAACCGTTGCGGCTTCCAAAATGCATTCGCACTGAACAGATGCTGCTGTGTTACCACCAGGAGCAAGACTCCAGCGTAAGCACCTGCTTTTCCGTGGGACTCATTAGTATCTATGGCATCTCGGTGCTTTTCCCAGAGCAGCTTTCAACGGTTACATCAACAGACCCCCCTCATGTACTTCTAGAGCCAGGACTAGGGCTAGAACCAGGAACTCCCTTCCCCTTGGGAGTCCCCAGAGGGAAGGGGAAGCCACCAGCTACCCAGGTGGGGAGTGAACACACTAAGTGGAAGTAGAAAAATGATTCTCATGGGTAAGTTCTTCCTACAGCTTTCTGTGAGTGGATGGATGGGAAAATTTTCCTGCCTTTCCCCATTCACACATGATCCTGTCTTCCTGATCACCAGTCTCAAGGGCTAGAAAACCTCATCAGCAATGCAGGGGCTCTAAGACTATAGAGAATGGGCAACACCTCCCTAAAAGGAGTTGTCAGTCAAGTAGCCAGACTGTGTCATTCCTCCAGCTGCCACAAGGGCAGACTGGTCCTGCCACACACTCTGCTCCTGTTGCCAGAGAGTGCAGCCCAGACTAGAGTTGCTGAGCAGGCTGAGGACAAGAAAAGGGATCCAGAAACCCCTGATTACCTACCCCAGGGCACCACCCATTACTCATCTGCGCCATTTTGCTTCACTGCTAGAAACCTCCTCCTCCCTTTCCCACCATGGCTGTGGGGAGCAAGAGACCTCATCTTCCATTGCCCTGTGAAGCTCTCTTCTGCCCCAGTCCCAGCCCTAGTCCCTCTGGCTCAGCACCTTGTCTCCAGGGGAGAGATCCGCAATCTGCCGCACAGTTATGTCTATCATCACCATCATGTCTGTGTGGTAGAAGATGTTTGCGGTATCCTTGCTGGCAAAGATGTCCTGAAGGAACTTCAGTACTGAATGCGGCGGCTGAGGCTGGTGCTTGAAGATGCAAACCTGGATCATCTGGGGCCAAGCCGGGGGAAGGGACGGAAGGCAGGTTAGTAGAGAAAAAATGGTCTGTGTTAAAAATCTAGAGTCGGCATTTGTTCAAGTCCTCCAGCCACCTTCTTTGGGGTAAATCTCCGCACCAGGACAGAGCCAGGACTTGACCTCCATGTGCCTTACTGAGGACATTTTCCCCGGAGGTAGCACAGCAACGCCAAAGCGCTAGCTCAGCCGCTACCGTGCCTGGGAGAGCACCGGCAAGCAGTGTGCCTAAGGCAGGGCTGCATAATTGGGATGAGGGCTCTGCAGGGCACTGAGCTAAGATCAAACTCATACTTTAGTCTGAGTATTGACCATTATTTGTGTTTCACTAAAACATCCCAGGGAAAGCTCATTAACTTCAGCACCACCCAGCGCCCCACAGAACTTGCTGGTCTCCCTGAACAGCCACCCTCATTTTCTTCTCCCTGGTTTATTAATTTTGGTACAAACCCCCCTCAACATCCTGCTGAGCCTGTATTGGAAATGAGCTTTCACCATGGAGACCAGGCTAATCACCTATCCAGAAGCAAGAAAATAATAAAAGCCTCCGGGTTTAAATAGGCCAACCACATCTCCGCTCTCTTCAGAGCAAAATGTTCTCATCCCCACTTCTGAAGTGACTCTTGGCCCTCCCCTCTGCCAAAGGGGAAGAAGGAAGCTAGACTAAGTCTCAACAAAAGGTATAAACTCCTGTTGGTTTTTGCAGCTGCTCAGGGTGAGGTGGTCGCCTTGGGCAATGGGGCAGTGAAAGAGTTAACCAAAGGCTTTGGAAGGAAGTCAGGTGGACAGCATGGGGGCCTGTCCGCAGTCTGACTGATGCTGTCCAAAGACCGCGATTTACACCCGGAAATGAACTGAAGCCAGAATAGAGAACTGGAAGTATCACAGACACAGGACGGGTTATTTAACAGTATGTCAGCAACGCAACGCAAAGCAAAGCAACAGGGCCCCTGTGCTCCAGAAGGTATTAAAAGGCACAGTGCAATGGCAGATCAAGGGGTAGGAATACTTGACATTGTGCAGACTGGGAGCTGAGCTCTATGGGTTTCTAATGAGTGCCGTTACAAGTACAACGGGTTTAATGCTATGCTGGCGTGGGAAAGGCTGTGGTCCTGCAAGGATGAGCACTTAGCTCCCAGGGCAACAATCCCACTGCTGAATAGTTCCTGGTGGGGGATTCTCTTGGCTGGTGGGGGGGGGGGGGGAAGAGGAGAGAAAGAGGGAGCTGGTGACCCCTGAACCCTGCGCCTGCACACTTGTAACCAACTGATCTTGGCTGGAATGGACTTTTGCCTACAGTTGTCAATTAAAACTGAACCCTGCCAAGCCAAGCCTAGCCATTCCCACAAAAAGCTGCACTAATTCCAGCTCCTGGAGTCAGAGGAGACCGGCCTGCAAGAGATCATCAGTCCAGCTGCCATTATTAGTTACTTAGCAGGTGTCATCACCGGGGCTTTATTTCAGACAGTTTCTTCCTCAGGAATGCAGCCCTGTCCACTAAACACTGAGACTTGTACGAGAGCAGCACGTCGGAGTGGAGCCAGGAGCTCATCTGCCAGCCGCCCCCTCTCTCTGACCTCTCAATGATATCAGCCTCATTTCGCTAGCTCAGCGCTTCCATTAGCCTTTCCCACCCGCTGGGGATGTAATAAAGTTGCAGACACGCTCACCTCCCCTGTTCAGTAGCAGCAGCACCTTTTCCGTGAAGGTCTTGACGTTGGAGTGCTTGCTCACCGTCGTCATGATCACATTGTGCTCTGGAACTGAGAGATGAAACAGGATCACTAGCCAGGACCCATCTCTTTGCAACAGATTTCAGGTTGGCGTAAGGAAGCGACAAAGGAAGAGAAACAAAGTGCTACGCCTGTCTTCATGCCACTGACCTGGGAATCTGGGGTGTGCACAGAATGACTGTGGTGCTCAGAATGAGAATGTCAGGCAATCTCTTCCAAATTGAATGCACAACTGCTCTGGAATTGACACTGTCCATACCCGGTGAGCTGGCTTGCTGCTGGCTCCCATGCAGAGGAATAGAGCAGCCTTTGTAAAATTCTGCAAGGCTTTCCTCTTCTGAAACATCATCACTTTCATTCTGCTTTAGATCCAGCACCAAAAGCCAGGAGGACTCTCCCTTCCCTCACTACACCTGGTCAGCAATGCCCATGGTAGGCTGTCACCTTTTCAGACCTCATAAGTAAATGAGGGCTGGGCATGTCTTTGTGTAACACTCCCCAAAGGAAAAGCCAGGTGCTGATGAAGTTCACCACATTAATGACCCCAAAGCCTCGGCTTGGTGCAAGAGCAACAGCAGAATGAGCTACTCTTGATAGGAGATAGTAGCCTAGAGGAAGATGTAAATTTTTGCAAGAATAGATGGGTTAATCCTAGCATTCTGGCCAAATTCTCACTTGAGTTATATTGCTTGCGTAAGATTTCATTTGAATACAGATTTATTCGTCTCTTACTGCACTGAACCATTGGGTGGAAACTGCCCAAGTGTTTGTGTGAGGCATAGGGATCCCTGTCTATATTGCTTAGGGTGTAAAGTACTTCAGGATCCTTCAGGTTGAAAGGAGTTAGTCTAACAGATCTTAAGAAAGTTTTAACTACCTCTGTGAAGGGCTGATACTCTGGAGGCTTGGGAATAAAAATTCAGCCTACTAATAAGGAGCCTGAACATCATTTAGCAAGTTCTCAGAATAGGAGTACAAGCCATTCTGTTCTCAGCTTTTCCCAACTCTCCAGGTGGGCAATAATCTCCCAGAAATGCATCGCCCATCGTGTGTTACTGCCTAATTACAGAAGCCAGCAAATGCACTGGGTAACAGTAAGAAAGGCTAATGAATGCAAGCAACAGAGAGCATACGTAATCAGACTCTGTGCAATAAACTTTCATACAAAATTAGAAACAAATAAGTCCTACTGGAATATTAACAAAACAGAACAAAATACCGGGTGAGCTGTCGGATATGTCCCAGCTGCTTTAGCTTTCCTGTCCACAGGGCCAAGGAAAGGGGCATTGTACAGAACAGCAGCAAGGAAACAACCAAAGACAATTACAACGTAGCAACAGGGGATCTTGTATATTCAGGATTAACAAGCAGAATCCAAGACTAGGCCCTAATGTTACACTTCCGTCTTCTAATGATTACGGACACCAAACCTCTTGCAAATAGCAGCAGCTGGGACAGTTAAGCTTCTTTCCACAAGACTATATCTTCTGCTTATTCCTAAGGAGCTCAATATGGTAGGCATGATGAGGGATCAAGAAATCCAGGAGAAAGTGATGCCTAGCAAAATATGTTTATGAGCTTGACCCTAATGTATCTGTGTTTAATGAGATTCGGGAGGCACAGCCAGGGATAAGTAGCAGCTCTGCCAATAGCCTGAAGAAGAGAGGAGATTAGTAGTTGTGCAATTATATGGATACATACACTGAAGCAGTCTGTCTCCCATGTTAGATGTTCCTGTGAAGTTAACCTATGCAAGTGCATGACATGATATAAAACCCCACCAAAATAACTGGCTAAAAGAGTAGAGAGAATTACGTGGGCTTGGCCCGGCCCAAGGGGTTAACTGGTTTGTGACCAGCTCTTGTTCAGTTGGTCGTATTTTCATCTGGAATCCCAGGTGAGGTTGTATTCCCCGACTCCATGGTAAGCAGAGGCCACGTAATGGAGGAGTTGGGGAGCGTGTTTTCTCTCTCATGGACATGCCTGAAGACATTTTCCTTAGTGGGCAATTCAAATCACCACCTGCCCCTAAAGGCATTCTCTCTCTAGGTCCTGGCTCAGTGGAAGGCTTGGCAGGAAGAGGGAATAAAGGGAAGTTAGCACAGTGCACTCTGAGGTCAAGAGACCCCTCCCTCGGCCCACCGGAATTCTGTGAAAGTAGGAAAAGGACAGTATCACCACTGACCTGGAATGTGGAGATTAAAGGCCAGGAGGACATTAACAAATAGGTCAGGCAGCTGCTCTGTGGTGTCTGAGGGCAGCCCATCTTCAATCACATCCAACAGGAACTGGACAAACTGCGAGTTGAGCTGCTCTGTATGGGAGGAGAAAGGGGCTTTCAGTCTCTCTGCTGATCAAACGCACTGCCCTCCCTGACGCAAGACATCACTTGCTTCTTTTACACCGACAGGCATAAATCAGCGGCAATTTCAGCCACTCAGGAGGCAACACCCTGGACACTGGATGGCCTGCAGTGTGGGTCTTTGTGGAAGGAGATGAACAACACTGCTGGGAGCAGTTATGCTGAATAAAAGCACTCTCATTCTACGCTAGTGACTGTGCCAGCAGCACACCTACCAAGCGCTGGGGTAAGAAGGGATTTATATTCTTCCCCAGTACTTTAAAACTATTTAAAATTAATCCAAATCATTAGTAATTACCTAGCTAATAGGCAAATGCAGCAGCCCATGCAAACAAGACCACCTACAGGAAATAATCACAGGGTTATACTAGGAGAGGAGTAAGTGTTGCTGAAAGCTTGGAGAGCATCGTTCTGTGCTTCCCATTTCACTGACTCCAGAGATCATGCACCTTTATTATGGAGTCTAGTGAACAGGCTAGGGAGACTCCCACACAAACCTCTCTATCAGAAGCTACGTGTCTCAGGGACGGGGTGAATCCCTCCCATTCCTATAGTGTACGTTTCTCTGAAGCCATGCCACTGTAGCATTTAAAGGGCTGACAACTCTTTAGGCTTTTTGGCAATGTTGGGCCAACAATTCTCCTATGTTGTGCTGGTGCAAAATTGGGAGAGGGAGTAGAGAAGTGTAGGAGGTTTCTTTCTCTCTCTTCCCATGCATGCCCGTAGCCCTCTGGAGAGCTCTTGGCCACCTCCAAGAGGCCTAGGTAGTGGCTTTCCCTCTGCAATGCATTCAGTTCTTACCATAATGATGATATGGCAGTGGCTCTCCCATAGAGAATATCATAGCCAGCACCAGTGCAGAGTAGCACATCTTTTGATGGTCTGCAAGATAAAACCATAAATCCAGCTATTAATACTCACAAGCATGCCAAGTATCTGCCCTCTGGTTCGAGGTGAGAAATTATTTAAGACATATTGGCAATTCCCCTCTTCCTCTAAGAGGAATCTTGGTGTGATGCCTAGAAAAGACATCTAGACAATTCATGATGGTGAAGCTGAGGGGCACATCAGGACTGGTGACATGCTGCAAGACACACGTGTGTCTAACGTTACATGAATTTGACTGCATCCCTTTCTACACTCTTCATATGCCATTGATCAGATTCCAGTGTACTCTGAGGGACCAGGGCCATGTCTTCTGATGCCTTTGAGAGCACCCAGCACAACAAGCTTGGATCCTAAAGGAGGCCAGTGGGTATTGCAATGATAAATACATTCGTTAATGGCTCAGTGAGATTGCTCAGGAAATCTAAATTCAGTTCCCACTTCAGTTGCCATATTTAATTTCCCAACACCCATTATTAAAAAAAACAAACAAGCAGCATGAGAGGTTTTTTTTCCTTCCTTGCAGCTCTCCTAGTGTACCTCAGATCTGACTTACACCACCTACATTAGTTTAATCCAGTCCTTTCATTCTCACAAGCACATGGCTAGCTCTGCCAGAACTTTTCTGTTCTGACATATACTGCGCCTGCTATTCTAATCTTGGACGTCTTGTGAGCATGAGGTCCAGTACCAATCACGAGTTAACGCATATGGCATCTCTACATCAGAACCTGCAAGAAAGAGACTTAAAAGATGAGTGGTCCTGTAGCACCTCAGAGGCTAACAAAAATATAGATTAGACAAAAAGCTCATAAAAGGTGGTCAGGGTTAAGAGGAGGAAACCCATTTTTATCTATGACCCAAGGTAGGATTTGAACCCACATCTGTAGAGAAGACAGGCAACAAAATTTGGAAAATAGAATGCGTGGTGGGTGTGTGTGTTGGAAGGGGAGGACAAGGGGTGTTTAATGGGTAGAGGTTTCCTTTGATAGTTTCTATAGAAATAAAATGTATGTAATTTATCCAGCTTTGGAGGACATACTCTTGAACTACACCAACACACCAGCTAAGTGCTCCAATGGAAATAGAAGAGGCAAATGTAATAGAGTGGGAATGAACATGGCAGACAAGTGTTTTCAGTCCATTTGAGGATCATAACCAATGTTCTTGGTTTTTCCTCAGGAGGCTCTCAGCAAACATGACAGATGAATAATTAAAATCTCCCGAGCCATCCCTGGACACCTCCAACAATTTATATAAACAAACAAGAAAAGCACCCATCCTTCTAGCCATCTTTAAATACTCCCTGCTTCAATGGTTAATGTCACAGCTAGGTTTCTTTGCTACTGTATCTGCATTCTTCTGTTTCCATAGCTCAGCTCTGTCTAAGTTTGTTTAAAGTCACATGAGACTCCAGCACACAAGGCTCAAGACTCCAGGTGTGCATTCTGCTGGCTTTCCAGGATACACTTCTCTTATGTATCAATCTGTCCCACAGCCTGCAAGTCTAGCACAATTTGCACTGGCAGTAGCTATACATGAATGCTCCACAGAATCCCAACCACTGCCTTTCCTGAATCTTAATTAGCTGGTGTGCTTCAGAAGGGGTTTATAGAAGAACCACATTACAGCACATATGTCAAAATGAAATACGTATATCTATCCCCTCAATTCCAGATGGAGATTTTAGCAAGTGGAGCATTAATGTTTGTGCTATGCTTTGGAAGTGCAGAGTACAAGAGAAAGGCTAACTATTCTGTTCAGTTACACTATTCTGTTCATTACCTGATAGTGGTTGGATCATTTATACATCAGCTATAAAACAAAACACAGAAGAAAAACAGACCCTAATAGGTTGGGCAGGAAGGTCCTTTTTACTCTTTGAAAGTGTAGATTCGTTAAAAAGTTTTTCTATCCAACATGTATTTCCATAACAATATCACATTTATTACAAGAGGCACTGTCTCTAATTCATTTCTCAAGTACCTCACTTAACACCCCCCCCCCACTCTGTCTTTCCAGTTCTAAACTAGGAATGTTAAATATTGGTTAACTGAATAGTCAATTACCCTCATGAATTCTTATTGGTTTCTTAACTATTTTTAGTTCCTGGGAGTGAGGCCAGCAGTCACTGCACTCTGGCTCCACTCCAGAGAAGCCCCCTACCACTGATACAGAGGCAGCAGCATGGGGTGCCAGGCGGGAGCTGATCCATGAGGGGAGCTAGTTTAAAAATCAGCTCCCCTTGTGGACCAGCTGCCTGTTGCCCTGCACTTCTGCTTCTGATAGAGAGGCAGCGGTGTGAGGTGGCAGCAGCCCCTGTCTGGGGGAAGTGGGGGTTGGAGCGCCCAGACCCAGCACAAGTCAGAAGTCAGCCAGGCTGCTAGCCAGCCTGCTAAAAAATTTACCTGGCTTGGGGGGGGGGGGGAAGAGGAAGAATGCATGTAGTCTATAGCATTAACCTCAAAGCTTTTCCTTATTGGTTAATTGACTACACTATTACATCCCTACTCTAAACATGTCAGCTGCAAAGGGTCTTGTGCCAAACAGAGGTTGCTCTTGCATCCAGACTATCAGTGCTGTATCTTACTGCCACTGGAATGGACTGAAACCTGGTGAGCATTTTTATTTTAGTGCAGTAACTGTCCGATGAGAAGATGATGCCAATGAACCATGTAGTCTAATACTTCTGAAAAGCATTCCGTATGAATAGTCTCTTACACCCAGACTGAATCTAGTTGCAGTGTGGAGTCAAACAAAGCAACACAATCACACAAGCTGCTAGCCCAGGACTTTTCAGATTTTAAACTCCTTGGGTAGAGACTGTCTAGGTCAAACTATTTAGTCTCTCATAACACAAAATTGAGGGATGTTCATTAATATTCTGAAAATCAAAATTCAGAATTAATCTAGGAAACTCTCTGCTACAAGATATAACTGAGGCCAGAGCTTACCAAATTTTAAAAGAGGTCTGGACATTTGTATGAATAATGGGAACATGTCATGGAGGCGATGCCAGGTGTGTGTGTGCGCCTTCCAAGTGTCTCCCCAGATTCCCTGCTCCCCACAGGCCAGAGTCTCGTTGCCCTCCTCTCCTTGTCCCCTACACCTCCTACACACAAGCACACTTGGCTGCTCTCCTTGTCCTTGGCAGCTGGGTGTGGAACAAGACGGAGATGCTTCTGCCTTAAAGTTGCCTGGCTGGTGGTTCACTCATGTACTTGCACACTCACCACCCAGCTAGGCTCTTTCAGGCAGAAGCAGCTCCACCACTCCCAGCCTCTAAGAACAAGGGAAGCAGCAGAACCTGCTGGGGTGGGGGGAGGGAGGAAGTGCAGGAAAAGCCCCCACGCCAGGTAATGTGTGGCCCTGGGCTGGGCACAGGGCAGGAGGGGTTGCTGGGCAGGGGAGAAAGGTTGGGCAGCCATGTGTCCTTCCCTTTATAGCTGGTGACAGTCCCTTGCCCCGTATAGGGAGGCACCAGTCATCTATTCTCATTAGCTGAAGTTGTGAAGAAATTTTGTATAACAACTGTCCAGTTGTAATTGTCTTACCTGCTCCGCTCAACCATCTGGTGGGGGCCATTGGCATGGGAAATACACTGGACCCTTCCTATGTTCCTTCTAAGGCTCTGGTTTGTGCTTGAGCATTGAAGGCAATGCTGGGACATGAATAAATGCCGACCTGAGAGCAGGGTAATCACCCACTACAGATGCAAGTAGATGATTTATCATCAGGCTGGTGTTTTGGGGCCTTCCAGCCCCTTCGAGATACTGGATACTCACTGTATCCTCTGCACTGCCAGCACTGTGTTGAAGAGCTGAGGCAATAATTAATCATGATTTTTTTTTTTTTTTTTTAAAGGACCATACCAATGGATGGAAGGGAAAAAATACCATTAATACAATTCTTGTGGAAGAATACACGACTAATGCAGCTGAGGGGCTCTCCTGACAGGAGATGGCACATAACCCGCTCAAGTGGTTGCCGGGGCAGTAAGCCCTGCTAGTGAATTCCTGTCACACATTTCTCAAACTCACCCAAGTTTCTTGAAGGTCTTAACAGCGCCCACCTCCCCCCACCTCAAAATGCAACAAAGGAAAAGCTAGGCAGGGTAGGTGCTTAATTTGTAATGAAAGAGCTGCTTGGGCAGTTTTTTCATCACTGACAGAGCAAGAGGTGCTGGGGCTATGAAATGCCAAGCCCAGAGATGGGGGCGGGGAGGCAGCAGATTGTCTCCCAAGCGCAACTGAAAAGATCTGACAGTAGAGTTGTGTGTATATTGAACTGCAACAGGGGATGGTTATGATTACAGAGACTGACCATCTGTTTTCCTTAGAATTGTTTGGGTTAATTCTGCCTTGCTGTGTCTTATTATAAGCCCTTCTAACAACACATTGACAGATCTGCAAGCCAGCAGGAAAAGGACGGTCCAGGAGCAATAAAACCAAAGCATCTGCCAGAAGACCTGGATAGCAGCCAACATGCCTGTATCAACCCCAGGGTAAAGTGCCTTCTCATCAAAGGCGTCCGGGATCCATGCAGAGACCTTGAGCCTCAAGTGTTCATCTGTAGCTAGTGAGGTGGGCCCCCATGGAACTCCTGCAGCCAGCTTTACTTCCCCAGTTGCATGAGGCTTGGCATGGATTACTCTGGCCCCTACCATCCACAAAAGGGATTAGATATTCTCAATAATCAGACAATGGAGGAGTTGATAGGCCCAAATTCCTAGGACCAAAATAAGCTTAAGTCACTTCACGATTCAAGGTCACTGAATTCAAGAGGCTGTTTGCAGTTGGCTCTCTGGGACAGGAACTCGGTGTTTAGCTCCAAATAGCATGTGGATACTTGTAAAGCACCACAAATCTGTATGTGGGGGGGAAAGGGGAACAGATACCCTGCAGGTTTGCCAGGGGCAAGAATACAGGCCTGTATTATCACTTTTCACCACCCACTTTCTCTGCCTGGCTGTTTAAATGAACCGTCTATTGAAGTGAATGGAACCTCAGCGCACACAGGGTGTTTGGGCAGCACAGGCAATACACACCTGATGAGGTGCATGTGGCACGCACAGCACACAATCCAGCCATGAGTTTGTATAGCTGCCCCAGCTAAAAGCATTCTCTGCTTTCTGCCACACAAGCAAGGGAAGGTGCAGCATGAACACACTCTATAGGCAGAATGGGAGCTTGTCCTGATGTGTTTTCTCTGGTACTAGATTTAAGTTTTATTCAAGCTAATGTCTGAAATCAAGTTAATGTTACACAAGTCAAAAAGGAAGGCACTGGGCACCTGGAGTCAAGCTTGGCATATGAGAAATTACAAGTACCGGTTACACAGTTCACAAGATACATAACCAGCATTGTCCCAGATAGGGATGAGAGTTTTCAGGGATCAGAGAATAGGTATTCTTGGGTATGACACTCAATAGTGCGGACAGAGTCAAGTCAGTGGCAGTGAAGTGGGATAGGTATATGGGTGTAGTGTGTTGCTTGATCTGTCAGTGCCTTTAGAAAGATATGGTCTGTCAGGGAAGGAAGTGTGTTACTTCCCCGGCCACGTCTTGTTGGAGGTCTAGTTCACTCGTCCGTGACCCGTGATGTCCTTTGTGTAAATGTCTTTGGACTGTATGATGGCATCAGATACCATCAGCTGCCTCGTGAGCCAGGTATAGCGCTGACTGACTCCACACACTCGCAGCACCGGCTCATTGTGGGGGGGTCCCACGCGCCCAGGGCTCCCACGATCTGGACGTTGTAGCCTTGGGCACCAAAGGTGGTGGCTAGCAGGGTATATTTCTCCCCCCACTGTGCTGAATGGATCCAAAGGCTCATGCTGGTAGAATGTAGCTACAGTTTAAAGACATCAGGTGATGGTTAGGGAGGGAAGAGACACTGAGAATGCGTCTGAGTCCAGATCTCTAGACTTGGGCTTGCGGGGCTCACGCTGTGCCGCTAAAAGCAGCGGAGTTAGCGCTTGTTTCCCAGACTTCGGAACTTGAGCTCCAGCTTGAGGCACAACATCTGTCCTGTTTTCAGCACCACAGAGTGGACCCCAGCTCAGCAATACTAGATTCTGAAACAGCACAGACATCTCCCTGGAGGCTGCAGGGCAGGAATCCAACAGGAGAACATGAAGCTGTTTCAGTCCCCACCCCACCTGTCTCCACCACTGTGGTGCTTTGCTGTAGCTCAGTACTAAAGACCAATTAGAGGAGCCACAGAGCCCCTGGAAGAAGCATCCTTTCACAGTGTCCCCTCCGGCCAGTTAACGAGCAATGCCACAGGGCTCCACAGGAAGGCAGGCCAGTCTCCCTTTGCTGCACGGAGAGTGGCTGAATGCTGCAGCCTGTTCAAGCACAGTGCAGCACTGCCCCGGCACAAACACACCTGCCTGGAGACAAACTTTGTGAATTAGTGGTGGATGCAAGAGAAAATTTGTTTTTAGATGGCAGCAAACCAGCAGTAACTTTGAACTAGAGACAAGCCTCTTGCTACAGCAAACAGAGCTCCAGCTCCAAGCATCTCTCATTCAGGCAGAAACGCAATGAGTCCTACTTGCTGTATGTGACTTATAAGCCAATGGAATATAAAGAGAAAGTTTATATGGTATAAGCATGAGCTGAGTCCTTGCCTTATGATTCCCATATGCCCTGTGCTGCCCCAAGCTTCAAGCATTTTTCAATCACTCCCCTTTCAAAATGCATAATGTCAGAGTCTAAGCACAGAGGAGCGCAAACGGCACTGCATTAGGCTCAGCCCTCATTCACCAAGCACTCAACAGATTCCAAGGCCAGAAGGAAGCATTCTAACCATCTAGTCTGACTCCTCTATAACACAGGCCAGAAAACGTTGCCAAAATAATTCCTAGAGCAGATCTTTCAAAAACAACCAGTCTGAATTTGTCTCACTTCACCTTCCTGCCACTGGACCATTCAGCCACCAAATGAGCCATATTGGTCCTTTCCATTACACAGTGTGCACGGCTAGTACGGGCAGGTGGTCAGCTAGAGACATGGTTAAATTCCAGGACCCCAGCTCTCAGAGGCAGCCTACTGGAATTTACTTAGCTCGAGGGACATGGGTCTGATGGTCTTCATTCCAAACTAAAGGATAATCTTATTAGTCCCTTTGGAAACCTTGGCGCTCACTCAGAGGACAACAGGTCACGCTTCTGGCAGGTTTCACAACCAGCTGGGATGTGCCCCAAAATTTAAAGTTTTGTCCAAACATCTCCTTGCATGATAGACTTCAAGCCAGGGTACCTGTGCAAGAAGGGGAGACTGACTCGTTCACTGAGCCGAAAATAGGCTATCACTGCGTATTAACACGACAGAAAACCGCAAGGGGCACAGATTGGGCTCACGGTATTAATAACGGTTGAGACTTTCACTTAATGACTGGTTCTAATTTAGCCCAAGTGGACAATGACTAAAAGCTACCGCCAACTGACAGGCTGTTCAGTGAGCCCCCATTTCAAGTGAGGCAGTGGGTTCTCTATACAGTTTCTAACAGGCAAAGTGTCGATGTTAAACCAAAAACACTGCAACTGACATTAGCTGGCCACCTGGCAGTTCCAGTAGAGCAGTGGTCTCCAACCTTTTTACACCCAACATCACTTTTTAAATGACAGAACAAGCCAAGATTTACTGCCCCCATCCTTCCCCCAAGACCCAACCCCTTCCTTGAAGCCCCGCCCTCCCTCTCTATTCTCCTCCTCTCCATCACTTGCTATCCCCAACCCTTATACCACTGCTTCCCCTTCCTCCCCCCCAATTCTTCTGTAGGAAGAGGTTTTTCCAACATTTGGCTTGTCTAGACTGGACCAAATGTCAGAAAAACCCCTTCTTTTGGAAGTCCCCTTATTCCTTGTGAAAAGAGGAATATACGGGTTACCGAAAGAGCATGTTTGCTCTTCTACTAAAAAAAGCGGAAGAACAAATGCATCCCTGGATGCAGAAGAGTTTTTCTGGGATCTCTCTGGAATCCTGAAAAACTCCTGCAGTCTAGCTGTACCCTCGCTGGGTTGAGACAGGATGTGTAGGCTCTGGGGTGGGAATGAGGGATTTGGGTGTGGGAAGGGGTGAGCTGTGTGAGCTCTGGGAGGAAATCTAGATGCAGGAGGAGGTGGAGAAGGGGACACTGGCTCGGGGAGGGGGCTCCAGGCCGGGCTGTGGTGGGGTCAGATGGAGGGTTGGGGTACGAAGCAAGCCACAGGCTTGCGGATGTGAAGGTGCAGAAATTTGGGTTGGGGTATGTGAGGGGCTCAGGACAGGGGGTTCCAGTGTATGATAGGCTCAGATCTAGGGTCTGGGGGAGGGTGCAGGAGTGTTATGATGCTGTGGCCAGATGGGGGCTTGGCCCCAATTGGGGTTTTGTTGACCAGGCTTCATTTTTAAATAAGATACTACGTCAAACACAAAAAGTTTCTGCCTTGTCTTTATTTCTGAGAAGGGCACGGAACCTGTTTTGAGTCAGGGGTCACTGACCCACAGAAAAGTCAGTTGGGGCCACACAAGTGAGATGCAAAAAAAAAAAAAAAAAAAATCCTCCAAAAACCCCACCAAGCCTCACTAATGTGGCCCCAACTGTGCTGGTGGGAGCAGGGGACATGGTGCAGGGGAAGGGTGCTAGTGGGGGCAGAGAGTCCCCTGCACTTGCCTCCCTCCCAGGATTCCTCCTCCCCCACCCCGCAGAGGGAAGCCCTGTTGCACGCCTCCTCCAGGGCCGGCACACGCCTCCCACAGAGCAGGGAAGTCCCCGTTGCACACCCCCTCCAGGCCTGACTCCCCCCTCCCGTGGAGCAGGGAAGCCCGCGCCCCCTCCGGGGCCAACCCCCCCTGCAGAGGAAGAAGTCCTGTCGTGCGCCTCCTCTGGGGCCCGCGTGAGCCTCCCACAGAGCAGGGAAGCCCCCGTCGTGTACCCCCTCTGGGCCACACTCCCCACTCCTGCAGAGAAGGGAAGTCCCAGTATGTGCCTCTGGGGACTCCCCCGGTAAGTTCCTGGCACACCACAGACCTGGGGCAAGAAAGCAGCCAGCGCATTTCCGGAACCCCCGGAAGTGACATGCAGCTGCAGGACTTCCGCCTACCCTGCGGGAAGCTGCCACTACCTCCATTGTCAGTGGAGGTAGGTAGTGGGGCTTCTTGGGGGGTGGGGAGAAATGGGGGGTCCAGAACGCCTCGCGATCGACAGGTTGGTGACCACGGCAGTAGAGAATAGGAACAAAACAGACCACACATCTTGTTTTGGAGGTGGCTCATCCAGAGCGAACTTTAGGCATATTAGCAGTGAAGCGTGGAAGAAGCCTCCACTGTTGTAGCTTGTGTCATACCTGTGAGCATAGGTCAGCTGTCTCCGAGACTGAGAGTCAAACACTTTTTACAAGCAGTAATTCCATTAAAACCTACTCTCCCGCGTCTGCTACCAGGCTGTGATGAAGGACTGTATGGTGTGTGACAGAAAAAGGAACGAGGAAGAGCAAATTAACCCTCAACATTAGCTCCCTTATTATAGAGACCACCACAAAATGCCAAGAGCACCCACTTTGGGGTAGATGGGGAAAACAAAAGATGGAGCCTGAATTAAAAGCTTTGGAGTGCCAGGAAATGGTTAATTCTAGATCAATTGGATTTGGTGATGGCAGCAAGAATAAGCATTTTATAAACAACTTCCAAATAAAAAAAGCATTTGGGGTATAAGACAAAGGAGATGGGGAGGGGGGTGGGAAGAGAGGTTTAAAATGATGTGTTTACTGCACTCCAGCCACACAGCTTTGCATCTCAAACTGCTCTAAGTCACAGGCCTACAGTCTTCCACACACAAACATACCAGCTACTATGCTAATTTTACTTTATAAAAAGGTCAGGCCCTTAATTTCCTAAATGTGAGCAGCTCCGCCCCAGCAGAACAAGCTAGGAATCACCATCTCAGCGAAAGCCCCAAATTTAAGGGAATGAACTGAACAGGTTTTGACAACCAGCAGCTGCCTGTCAAGGATCCACAGGGCATGCTAGGTGTCCTGACCCTTCCACAGCTTCTCATCAGTGCACTGTTCTTAGGGTTGGTCTACTCTTCAGAATTAGACTGACCAAGGTCCTTTGCACAGGGCTGTGTAAAAGGTCATGTCCTGTGCGATGTACTTAGGTTGACATAACCCCTACTGTAGATATAGCTGAGAAAACTAACACCTCTTTCAGATGCATTATACATATTGATTTTAAAAGCCTGTGTTAATGTAGAAAGCATCTACTCTTGACTGACAGATACAGACACTGCAGTGTAAACACACACCATGATAGGCTGTGTGCCTCCACTTCGCTCAAGGGGACCCCTATGGGCCTCTTACTCTGATCCCTGGCATCAAGGGGCATTTCTCTCAATGGCTCCTTAGCTTGGCACTCAGAGAAATGGAATTAAAATCTATACCCAGGAATCTTACCTCTTGCTTCCCTGGTAAGTCTCACTTAATATTGGATTGGGAGATTGCCTGCATGCTGGCAGCTTTGCTTAAGTCAGACAGCATCTTCCTTCCTGCCTGCCCACAGTGGAATGCAGGAGACCCAGATTAGACAGGACTCCCCCTCTGCAGACAGCAAGTTACTAACACAAGCCCCTCAACAACTGTCTCGAGTCCCAGTCACCCAGCCTGTTTCCATGGGATACTGCTCTTTCCCCAAGATCAGGCAGGTGAAAGACTATGGGGTCAGAAATGTCATCTCCCATCTGCATGCCAAACCAAGAATGGCTTGGCTGAGACAAGGTGAGTGAGGACCAAATGCTATGATCTGGCTGTGAGGCTCCATTTTTTCCTCCATGGCAGGCTCCACTCGTTTGCTGACTGTTCTTAATAGCCCAGTTATCCATCCCAGGCATAGTTAAATGACACACCCCCTAACCCTCAGATTGCCTATTCCTTGCTTTCAGAGACTCTCTCCAGATAGACTTTAAACCACTGAGTCACAAAAATAACATTTTCTAAGAATAATGCATAAGCCTTCTATGTTCTCCACACCCTCCACTGAAGACAAGGCAAATGGAATATAGGCTGATTCCACAGTGGTGTGAGAGAGGAAGAGGAAGACCAGAGATAGCCTGATGGCTTGCTAAGGCAGAGGACAGTGGTACAGTGACCGGTGTGTTGGATAGCACAGAAAGCGGTTTACCATTTAAGGAACTGACTAGCATTGCTACTGCTTCTCACCACAAAATGTCACAGCTTTTCAGAGCTAATTGCTCTTCCTTTGTAGTCCCAGTAGAATCCAGAAATAGCAAAGTTACTGAAGGCTACGATAAGTAAATTAACCACTTCACGGACACTCCAGGCTCTGGTAACTGGCACTCTGATCTCCTACTCTTGTTATTAGTGTTGAACCTCTGCACTTGGTCCCTGGCAACTAACCAATCCCCATTCATCTGTGCACACCCCAGCCTACAGTTAAGCTCCATAAGGGCTGGCAAGAGTGTCCTGACATTCCTAGGATGGGTAGTAGTATATAACTGAGCCTTAACCCAGGCATAGCACCATTTCTATAATGTCCATCGCCTGGTATCCAGAGGCTGATCAGGCCAATTAGCGCTACTTAAGCTGGTCAGTTACCTGAAAAGTTTGGGAGCCATGTGGATGGAACTTTAAAAAAAACAAAACAAAAAACTTTAAACTAAACCAGTCTTCAGGTCAAAACACTCCCTCCTCAGAACCACAGAGCTCAAGTTACAAAGAAAAGAGAAACAAGTGAAGGGAATAATGGCATAACAGTAAGGCAGCCCAATCTATTACAGACGAGGTCTGTGCTGCAGAGACATGCTATTATGTTTAATATTAGTGGCTGGTTAAATGCTGAGCTGCCCTTAATTCATTATTTAAATCCTATGGAGGCAGGGGTTTGAAAATCTGTCTTACAGGTCAAAAATAGACTCTGGTCTGATCTGAATTTACTACAACCTCTGAATACTCCCTCTTGCATTACAGAGGCCTAGCTAAACAGAGCTTTCCCACCAAACCAACAGAAAGAGACAGGGCAGGTTTCTGAAGAAAATGAACACATCAGTAAAGACAGCAGTAAGGAGAGAATGGCCCTGACAGCTGGGAAAGCAGAAAGTCCTTGACAGCGGTGTTGTTCTAGTGCATGCAGAGTGAGGCTAGGTTGTACAGTGCATTCAGGAGTGAGGGTGAGAAATAAGTCACCCCTTCTGCCCCCAGTTCTAAGGGCACACCATCCCCTGGGTCAGCTGTCAGCCCACTGCTCCACACCACAGAGCTAGACAAGTGGAAGTTGCAGATAGACTTTGGAAGCTGCCTGATGCCCTTCCTTCCAAGGACCGAGGGGGCTGCTTTTCACTTGCATTAGGATAAGGACTGATATTCCCGTTATTCCCTCCCAGTTCGGTGGGGTTTTTAGAGTTACATCTGATGCAAAGGAGGACACAAGTCCATTGTTCCATTTTCACACAGCATTCATTAATGCTTTCCTTTCCTGTGTTGCATCTGGCTGTTCATACAGAGGCAGGCAGATGGTGACAGCATCCTCACTTCCTGCACTAAGGGTCATGTTGAGCACGGGCATCGTGTAACACAAGGCAAAAGAGAACCGTGCTCAGCCTGAGCAAGTGAACAAGTTCTCAGGGGAGTTTCCAGCTGTAAGGTTTATTCTTTGGTTTTTCTAAGAGTCAGCAGCCTAGAGGGGCTTGTTAAACACTTTTCTTTGTGTTTGACATGGAAGCACCACCCCTTCCCTTAATTAAACTATACACATTGGCACATTAGCTTCACATGTCTCCCACTCCTCCTCCTCCTTATTAGGGGCCATCTGGGGGAGTTGTTTTCAGCTGTCTAGTTTCAGGTAGTAGATGAGGAATAGTCAGCAGAATAAATTAGCTTAAATTGATTAGCAGTGCTCCTGGAAGAGTACTGAATCCAGTAGGTTTGGCACAACCTATAGTGACAGCCCCACATACTAGAGCCAGCCCACTCCTGTCATGGCAGAATATTTTCATTTGCATCCAGATGTCAGCTATACTCCAACTACACAAGAGATCTGAATTCAGCTGGCCTCAGAGGGGGGAGAACGTGTGTGTTCCCAGGGCGATGGTGCGGATGACCCCAGATAGCCAGGTTTTCTGTTCATCTTAATGACACGTCATCTTCTCTATCTGCCCTTTACCTGGGAGCCAGGAGAACAGCATGCATTCAGAATGTGCTCTGCATGGTGCTCACTCAGACACCACCTCACACAGGCTGCCTGCATGCACTCCCCTGAGTGACAGGTTCAAGATTTCCACATCCCATTCCTACTGTAACCAATGCATCTGAAGGTGGGAGAACACCACCTCCAATTCCAGACTGACAGTAAGAGTCATGCTATTGTCCCCTTAACAGCAGTTCCTGACCACTTACTGCAGAGGGAAATCTCATCTTAAGAAGCCAAGAGCATGGAAGAAATACTGATGGTTGCAAACCTACAAAAAGGGACATCTGCACTGCACAGCGAGAAGGCACTTTCCCCGTAAGAACGCACAAGAAAGGGTTACTGCAGAAGAACAGTTTGCAATTGCTCAAATTCTTATACACGCAGTAATGGGTTCAGTTAAAGAAAAGAAGAATGATATGTAGTAGAACTGTCACACTGGGGAGATGTGTCCGGCCCCGTCACCTCCACTGCTTGCACTGAAAACGTGTCTGGACAAGTGGTGAAGAAGTGTAGCGTTGGGAACAATCCTGCATTGACTCCTAGTGTTGGAGGAATGGAAGATGGGGTTTATTCCCATCTACAGCTTCTTGGCAGAAATACATAAGCAACGGTTGGCAGAAATAAACAAATTAATTTATGCCACTTCCTGCATAGCCATATATTTCAACAATAATGTGAAGTGCTAGAATATAAAATGTTATTTATTTTGCCTTCAAAGGATTAAAAACAAAGCTAGTTTTTATAAGGTGTAATCAGTTTGATACTTACTTTAAAACTAGGGGTCTGTACCCTCTGCTCGCTACACTTGCCAAAACCCCCCACCACTCTGGGGATAGGTGTCTGGCAAGGGGATAGGGATGGGGCAGGCTGGAAGCAGGGTGTCTGGCCAGAGGAGAGTGGGCAGGAGCGGACTGGGGGTACAGGGTCTTGGCAGAAGGAGTGAGGGGGTGGTGGTGGGGGGTCAGGCTTAGATGGCAGAGAGGAACAAGCCCCAGCAGCTTCCCTCCAGTGGCACAGCCCCCCAAAGCATGAAGCAGGAGCAGCCCATGCCCAGAAGCAACAGTGCAGAGGCTGGCCACAGCAAGTGGCTGAGGATGAAGGTGGGCAGTGACGGCATGTGGACGCTGACAACATCCTTCTGTCATCTGGCAGGAACTTTTTTTTTTTTTTTAATTATATACAGAGAGAGACAGAGACAGACACAGATAAGTGCATATGTCTCCCTGAGAATACTTAGGGTACGCGGAACTGGAAGCTAAGGATGGGCTAGAACTCCCAAATGAATTCCCCAGTAGCACATAACCTTTCTGATGGAAAGACAAGCCCCTAGGGAGTCACATTTAGGAGCAGTCCGTAACTACAGCTCACCTTGCGTGTGAGTCTGCATGTCGCGAGCCAGCTCCATGGGAAGGACAGAGTTAACGAGAGTCGAGATAATAGCAGCGTCCAAGTTGCACATTGCTCCAAAGCACTTCAGCAACAGCAGCCGCAATGGCACTCTGTGCTCCTAGAAAGAAAGGAATCTTTCCCATGAGACAAAACCACAACTGAGTGCTCTGTGCCAGACCAAAGCCCATCAGGCAGCTTGCAAATCCACATTTATTGCAACCAGTGCAGGCTCATGAGCAGAAGTCCTAGGCAGCCCAAAGCTTCAAACACATTATTAGATATGGCTCAGATATTTCCAATGCACAAGTTGATCTAGCTCCCAAACCAGCTTTTAAAAACTACAAATTTAAAAAAACAACAACAAAAAAAACCCTCATCTTTGTGATGGGATCAGCTACTAATGACTGTACTATCGAGGCCAACAAAGGGTATTTGGCAGCAGTAGCTCATTCTGAAATACCATGCATCTCGTCCATAGTTTGACTGTTGTGATGAGACAGATGAAGAGAGACCTGGGTGTAAGATCCTTATTATGGCCCCACCAAAACCAGGTCCAGATTCACTCTGAATGCCTGTGCCTCTTAGAGGGATGCAGAAATTTCATGACCATTTCTAAGTTCTGTGTTTATACTGAGCAATGTTTTATTAAAAACTAACTGCACTAAAATTTGCTGTGCTGTGGCTGGGGACTAAGGAAGGCTCTCTTATCCATGTCTGAGCAAGCCTCAGCAGGGAATGATGCAGAGAAACATTTCTGTAGGCACGGAAGACAAACTCCCCACTTCTTCCTCTGAACATCAATTTCCTTCCTCAGTCCCAGAGCTCCTTCTCACTACCCACTTTCCTAATCAGAACTGTTTACTAATGTAGAGCCATGCATCAATTAAGAGAGTAGCAACCATAGCCTGTCAGCATTCCCAAGGCATTCTCGGAAATCCTTCCTCTACATTACAGTAAAGCTGCTACTTCTGCTCCTTTGTGGAGCTACAGAGAAAACAGCAATCTTTACATTTCCGACTGCTTGCAGGTACAGTCCTAGACACCGCTCCTGAAACTAGACTCAAGTTCCACCTCCCCATCTTCCATGTAAGCTTTACACAACCCACAAGTATAATACACAGTTGTGTAAGCATGCAAGAAAGGTTTTCTGAAAAACTCAGTCTAGTTCAGAGTCCAAGCAGGGAAAAGTTTAACATACATTTCATACCTGTTAACCCTTCTCCTTCAGATCTACAAGAAAACCTCCAATAGAAAGTAGGAAGAATGCAATGTCTCTTACCATCTGATAATATGTCACAAGGGACATGACTGATTCAAACTCATTCTTTTTGCACATTTTCTTGCAAATGTCAGGATCTGCATCTGTCTGGAAACACAATTGAACAGGTGAGATTGCTGACATATTGGTGTCTATCAGGAACACAGAAAAGCCCCAACTCTCTCTTCCTATCCCATCAGCTTCTCCATCCCTAGGATTTCAGTCTCGACAACCCAACCACCTTCCAAAGAAATTAGGAGGACAGTACAAAGACAGCTAGCTCATGGGGAACCAGCTGCCCTAGAGATGCCATGTCAAAAAGTGAACTCCTGGAACTGCCTCAAAGTAGCATGCAGTCTCTCTCTCTCTATTCTACAGGCCAAAAGCATCAGAAAAAGGTGAACCAAGAAAGGTTTTGAAAAACTGTTTGCATTGCAGTTGCACCCAGAAGCCCCACTCAGGGCTGGGCTTGTCATGTTGAGTTCTGTGTATGGACACACACAGAGCTTGCAATCTATAATCATTTTGGTTACATTTGTATTGGCTTCCTCAAAGGTGGCAGATCTCACCCTGCAGAGTTAGAGGGTGGGAGGGGAAACATGGAGGAAGCTGGATTAAGCCCAGGCTGAGGAGCTGTATGTTTTACAGCCAGTCTTCACTTCAAAACTTAGTCAACCTAGCTACATTGCTCAGAGGGCACGAAGGTTTTCACAGCTAAGTGCTAGCCTAGCCCCTAGCTACTGTCTCTGGGAGAGATGGATTGATGACATCAATAGAAAACCCCTTCCACTGACATAACCAACATCTATGCTAAGGCACAGCTTAAGCACTGTAGTTATGCTGCTTAATGTCTGCAGCATAAATGTGCCCTTGGAGAAGCAGCTGAAACTCATGGATTAGGACCTTCTCCATTGGCCTTTATACAGGGCTGGAAGCAGTGCTTTTAAATAGCCTCCAGAACACCGGCAGGACCAGGCAATGTTAGCACATTAGGCTAGAACACTGAAATTGTTTGGCCTGGGCACGCTGGCCAGCCAAGCCATGAAAGAAGTTTCCAATGGACTCCTGTTTAACCAACCTTGAAGAGTTTTATCCACCCACTTGTATGCAGAGAGGTTTTGGTGGCTTTAACTTTTTAAAGATGGTTGAACAACATACTTAACACTGTAAAACATGGGTGGAGGATAATTTTGCTTGGTGGATTTAAACATGATTCCTAAGCATTGCAGACCTCAGGCAGACAGAGCATTATTCTGAAGCTTGCAACTTAAGTCCCAGGCTGCAGTACAGCATATATACATACCTATTACAGAGCTTATCTAATATTGGTTATTAATAAACAGCAACATAAGCCCTCAAGCAATTAGTCTAATGGTGTCACTAAGGGCTTGTCAACAGGGGGAGTTAGTGTGGCACAAGCTAAGGCATGAACCTACAATGCCCCAGCATGCCCCACTTTAATTCACTGTGTGGACATTGCTTAGTGCACCATAGCATCCTGCCCTTTCAAGCCACACTCCAGGACTTTTACTGCACCATGGCAGAGACCAAACACCAACTTACTGTGCCACAAGCTAGCGTGCTACTGAGTCACGCCTGGCTTGCCAACCACAAACAAGCCTGCAGGAAAGAATACTGAGAGAGGAAATCCAGCTTCACTAAACCTGCTGAAAGTAACCCACCAGGATATGGAGCAGCTCTTCCAAATAGCAGCAGATGACGTTTTCATCCTCATAGAGTGCCCAGCTGCGCTGCTGAGCATCATCTTTGTGCCTGGCCAGATCTGCAAAGATCACCTCAAGCCGCTGCTCATCATGGCATATCTGCCCCGAAGGCAGCCCAGAACTCAGATTCTGCAAGAGGACAGAAAAGAAATACCAGTAACAGGGGTCCTGACAGTTAGCCATTTTTTGCAGATTGTTTCCATGGGTATCCTTTGCCTCAGTCTGGGCTTATTCACTTAACTAGTAGCAGATTGGTGGCAAATTTAAAACACTCCCCCTCACCCATACATCACTATGTCACCTTCCCAATACTGTTTTCTGGTTCTCTCCCCCTCCCATTCTTGCAAAGCTAATGCAGTTACTGAACCAGCGAGAGGAGGCTGCAGGGAGGTGCAGTCAGAACCCATCTTTACAGCTCCAAAATCTTGACCACAATGCTGGAAAGGCAGTTTGCTTTCGGAGGGTATAAAAATCACGCTTCCTCCTCATCAGAGCTTCCACTGCAGACACACGAGGCTAGACACCACAGCAGCTGGTTGTCTCAGTTGGATCAATGAGAAGCCTAATGTTGGACAGCTCTAACAAACATTCTTACAGCCATGGGAGCATATACCTGGGGGTTGTATGGACCAGACAATTATAGCTCAGTACATAAAAATCCTTCCCTCTCTGTTAAAAGGAAATAGAAGTGTCATATGTCTGCAAAAGAGCATGTTTCGTTGGTGCTTTGCAAGGACAGTGCTGAGTGAAGTGGTTTATCAGTTTCTGCTTGTTTTGACCACTACAATCTGTCAATTTCAAAATATTTAAAGGAAAACACCAACAACCCACCACACTGGAGGCTCTACCCTGAAGTGCCAGCTTGCTTTCCATTTTTACTTTCCTCACATACAGCAGAGTAATAACACTTTCCTTTCCATCGGAGCAGCTCAACACATTTTACAAATATTAATTTCATTTCACAACACTCACCTGAGTTCCATTATTCTCAGGATAAAAATCCAACGCCCTAACAATAAACCACCTTTTTCTGAGATGCAGACACCAAGCACATAAGATGTCTATAAGCTCATGGGTGGACATCCTTTGAACTCAACGGGATAAATGCAGATTGCCAGGCCAAGAGCAGCAAGAGAAACTGCTCTGATACAGGATGCATACTGTACACAAGCTTGGACGACTGGAGCCAGGTCAGAGTGCACGCTTCTACAAGACACGGTTTTGACCTACAAAATTGGAAGTTCCACCAGGAGCCTTTGGGATGTGATCCCAGCAATACAGAGCATTTTTCTCAGACTCTGAACTGACAGATTTTCATTATATCCATAAATAACAGACGAGTTCATATTAGTACAGAACTTCAAAAGATATTAAAGTACAGTAAGTGCTAAGTATTAGGGTTACTGCCTTCTGGATTAACCTGTGCAGGAATCAGTTTCTCTCAATTTGCTTAGGCTCTGCTTTTTTTTTATCTAACCAAACGAGATGACAATGCACTGTTTATGCGTTTGTATGTAGTCACAAAGATCACCAGGTCTTACATTCAGTACAGCTCTCTCAGATTAACAACAACATGTCTGGTAGAATCTACCATGTCCAAAATACTATCCATGCATGCACATACAAAACCCCAAGGTAGCCAAATCTTTGCCACGAAGGGGGCTTGAATCGAAATAAAGAGACAAAGATCGGGGAAGGATTAAACTACTAGTGAGACAAGTGGCAGCCCAGCCAGCCAAAATTTGATGGAATTTCATATGCTGCTTTTTGTCTGTAAATATAAGTATAGCCTACATGTTCGCTATAAGCTAACTAGTTTTTGTGGCTCTCATGGCAGAAGTGGAGACTGGCACCAGTGAATCAGGGGACAGGTTGGGAAGGCACAGCACCAGAAGAGGTAAGAGTAGAAGGGGCAGAGGTGAAAGGAAGGGGGTGTATCCAGTATGCAGCTCTGGCAAGATGTGGCTGAGCTGCAGCAAAAGCCACCAGAGAGCTAAAGAGTTGGCAGGGACCTGGCTTGCGATAGGACAGTACCTGTAAGAAATGCAAGTTCCTTTCACCCCTGAGAAGGGGTAACATTATGTAGAGCCCTGAAGGTCACAACAAGAAGCTTAAAGTTCATGAAATGGAGGAAGCCAGAAAAAGTTCCAATTGGGAGTGACATGGTTAAATTGACGGGCCACACTGATGAGACAAAGGAACAAAAGAGCATGGTTTACAATAACAACTGCCCTGCTTTCTGCCACAGGGAGAAAAAATAAAAAAAGATCCTCATGTCATCACTATTTCAATTTGAGAACAATTGATTCTTCATTACATGTATGGTACAATGTGCACCAGGCTGGGACTTCAGAGCGACAAGGGAGGATGAGAACCAAACTTATAGGTAGCAGGTTTAAAACAAACTAAAGGAAGTATTTCTTCACACAATGCACAGTCAACCTGTGGAACTCCTTGTCAGAGGATGTTGAAGACCAGGACTTCGACAGGGTTCAAAAAAGAATTACATAGGTCCATCAGTGCTATTAGTCAGGACGGATAGGAATGGTGTCCCTAGCCTCTGTTTGCCAGAACCTGGGAACGGGTGACAAGGGAGAGATCACTTGATTACCTGTTCTATTCATTCCCTCTGGGACACCTGGCATTGACCATAGTCAGAGGACAGAATACTGGGCCAGTTGGACCTTTGCTCTGACCCAGTTTGTCCGTTTTTATGTTCTTATGAATCTAGTCATAACTTCATTTTTGCCACTTATGCAGCACCTCAGCCAGCAAAACTTTTGAGCAGTAACTCATTAGAAACCAGAGCAGCACGAGTTCATATTAGAGAAGAGAGCAGAAATCTTTTTTTATAGAGCACAAATGCAGCCCAGTTGTCTCAAAGCACGGACTTGGAAATGCCGAAGAACAAGCTCTTGCCAATGCAGCTGAAACCCAGAAACCTTGAACTGCAAACTTAAGTACAATGCTTAAGTTGGTTTATTAGAGATACGCTGTTCATAATTTGCTTAGTGGCATTTGAGGTATGAATTAGGACTTTTTTTTAACTACATAATTGAAGCACTGACTCAAAGTGCTCTTGCCACTGTTAATTACACGATCTTTGTCAGGCTGAGCTAATGAAGGAGGGAATGCATTGGTTTAACTTCATCCCAATCCACTGCATACTCCTGAGAAAGGCATTTTGGGACACTGTGGATGGACAAGTGGCCGGCTAGATTACCGGCAGGTTGGTGAGAGAGGGTGTCTTTCAAAAACAAAGCACAAACTGATTAGAGCAAACACACTAAACAGTGATTTAAAAATCACAGAAGGTAGATGGAAGAGACTCCCATACTTATTTCTATGTGTGCAGGTTTGTTTCCTGCAGCACAAACTCAAGAGCTTTGACAAGCCCATTTTCAAGTAGGGATGTAAGAGTTTAACTGGTTAACTGATAGTTATTGGTTCCAGTTAACGGTTAAACTCTCACAGGGCTGGGCAGACTGCAAGGCCAGCAGGGCCTGGAACCCTGGGGGCTGGGAGACTGTGGAGCCTGTTTAATAATGTAACCGATGGAATTGTAATCGGTTACACGGTTAGTATTTTTTAACCCTTTTTACACCTCTATTTTCAAGTGCCCCAAGTGATGGAGCTTCATTAGGAGACTATTCTACACCCAAGGGCCAGCTTCTGTGAAGGGGCCAGTATCTCTTAGTAGGTGTCTAGAAATAAGCAGGTCTACTCAGCAGAGCTCAGTCGGGATGCCTTTTTACACTGTCTACTTGTTTTTGATGATTAAACTCACGTTCTTCTTAGTCTCAACACTCAAATCTCTGCCTTTACAACACCCCTTCCCTCCCCCCCGGCCACAGGCCTTCCAATTGCAATGAACATCAAGCAGTAATGGACTTGAATGAGATTAATCTCCTAACAACTATACAGTGAGCCGCCTTAATGGAATCTCAGCACCATTCTCATCTCCCCCAACCCCAGCCACGGGGCCAGGTCTCTGCTTATTAAGCAGGTTGGCAGCTATTACAGCCTTGCGGACATGCCGCAGGATCATTTCCAGGAATCAGGCTGTTCCTTGGGAAGGCAACAGACACCTTCAATGAGTGGACGGAACCATTTTCATAATTTGCTTGGCATTTGTTTGTTGTTTTTAACAAAACAGCTGGTCCCCTCCGAAAGCTGGGAGAACTGCACGCTGCTGCAGGGCTCTTATTTCTGCTTAACAGAACGTGATTATTTTCAGGAGCTTCTCTTGCCACTACATCCCCACTGCTAACAGATTGTTGATTCTGGTCTGCAAACTCGGCTGCAGAGCTACAAAGCTGTTCTTCCCACTTCTTCCTCCTGTTTTTGTTCCTTTTCTATTCCCCCTTCTCCTCAAGCCACCAGTTCTGGAGAATCAAGGGTATTTTGAGTACCAACATCCTCCCAGAGACGCCCCTCCAGATCAGCAGTTAGCAACAGCAGCTCCAAGAGGAGACAAAAGAGACTCTTCTGCATTTCACATTGTGCTGCTGTAAATGAAGGCTGGAGGGCAGCTTTTCTTACAAGAGGGGGCTAACCCCCTTCAATAAATAGCAGAGAAGAGCTGGTCTCCTCAACAGCTCTCCCCATGAGACTCTAGTCCAGATTAACAGAGACACTTAATTTAATTTATTGAGCCAAACGCTCCAGGGAACCCTCTGAACACGTGACGCTTTCATTTAGGAGCAAAATCTTGCTCCCTGGCTGGGCATGTCAATTAAAGAATCTTCACTGAAAATATAATCCTGTTAGAGAGCAGGATAGTTCTACAGAGAGGCAGAGTCTGGTGTGTACAGATGTGCGAGCGTGTCACAGGAAGAGAGCAGTTGGTTGGCTTTTGACCACCACATTAGCTACGCTTCAGTAACATCTTCCAGACTTCGCCTATCAGGTATTCCAGCCATATGTAGGCCTCCTGAGCCCTCAATTTTGAAAATATGCATGACGTCTCTCAGTGAGGTATTACAGGAACCTCATTTGGTCTGAGGCTAGAGCAAAGCTGATGTACAAGTGCCTCCCAATCACTGATCCTCCTGAACTCCCCACACTTCCAAACGAGCCAGGGAATGAGTCTCTCAGACAGCTGGGAAAAGCTAAATATGCAGAGTGGGAGAAATTTTCCAACAAGACAAAAATGTCATCGGACTTAAGCAACACTGAATTACAGAAGGAAACTGAGTTCAGTGCAAAGGGCAGATTGCTTCCAGGAGCAACAGTACTGGGCAAAGGTGGAGCAACATTTGGACAAGTGAACAATGAGATCTGTCATGGCTAGTTACAGAAAGAAAGGAGCAAAGTTCACATACATGCATGAAATGCATCACAACCCAGGGCTAGCAAGAATCCACAGGATATTAATGGATTTACATGCTGGTCCCTGTGACCTAGAGACCTCTTGGTATTAACCTCCAGGGTGCGCAGTGTTACAGGGATCCCCTCAGTTTGGTCTCTAAAGTTTGTCAATAGATGACAATGCAAGGTCTCCACTGAAAGTCTGTTTCACACTGTTCATCATAATCATTGGTAAAGGTATGTGTGGATATTATACAAGGAGTTCTGTACATACACTGAAAATTATGCTGTCACCTTATGCCAGCTGGTGGAGGGTACTCAGTTTATAAGTGAAGACAATGGATGATTAGACCTACAGTAAAGCATGGCAAGAGTGAGCTCTCATGGGATTTAGCAAAAGGGATTATGTCTAAGAGGTTGTGTCGTTGCAATGTTTTGCACACGAGAGCATGGTGATAGTCTGCAAGTAGTCACTATGACAAGTGGTCTCTTTTCAGAGGTGATCTCTACAAAAGGTTTTACCATATATATGGGGGTGCAGAAGAACATACAGGTCTCTAGGTGAAGGGAGACCAGCAGCCATTTGGCGTGCTTTACAAACAGAGCATCACAGCGCAGCCAGTCTTGCTGTTTCATGCTGGAAGAGAAACTTTGGGTGGGCTAACCTTTATGAGACAGGCAAGCATTTTGTTACTTAACGTTTTTGCTGGAGCCTAAAATTATGAACCCATTTGTTTCCATTAATTCTACTGACTTCCTCTCCAATCTCTATTTATATTTATTTTCTCTATAAACAAATCTAAGTGCTGTAAGATGGAACCAAGAGATGATCCTGAGATGCAACGAGAAAACTGAGGCGTTCCATTCGTTTGGGAACAGCAGATTGGTGAAGTCTGCAAGTAGTCACTATGACAAGTGGTCTCTTTTCAGAGGTGATCTCTACAAAAGGTTTTACCATATATATGGGGGTGCAGAAGAACATACAGGTCTCTAGGTGAAGGGAGACCAGCAGCCATTTGGCGTGCTTTACAAACAGAGCATCACAGCGCAGCCAGTCTTGCTGTTTCATGCTGGAAGAGAAACTTTGGGTGGGCTAACCTTTATGAGACAGGCAAGCATTTTGTTACTTAACGTTTTTGCTGGAGCCTAAAATTATGAACCCATTTGTTTCCATTAATTCTACTGACTTCCTCTCCAATCTCTATTTATATTTATTTTCTCTATAAACAAATCTAAGTGCTGTAAGATGGAACCAAGAGATGATCCTGAGATGCAACGAGAAAACTGAGGCGTTCCATTCGTTTGGGAACAGCAGATTGGTGAATTCTGAGTGTGTCCAGTGGAGCAGGGTCTCTCACTCTTGGGGTTAGCTTGGAGGGTGTGACGTAGTGGGAGTACCTTGCTGGTTGCTATGCTGGGCAATGGGCTGTGAGTGACCTCTGCTGGCTGCTGTCTGTAGCATGGCCCAGCAGGGCAGGGGATGAGTCATTATGCGAGGGGGCTCTGAACCTGTCCAACGAGTTATCTCCCAGGGAGCGGAACAATGGGAAGGAGGGGAGTGGAGCCCTGGCTGGGGGCAGGGCTGGAAGGAAGAGTTGGTTTCTGTATCCTGGAGAAGCAATAAACTCCCTCTATTCTACTGGCTGGTGGAGTCTGTTAGTGCCACTAGGGGGTGCAGGAGTCGGGGGACCCCGACACGTCGTCACAGAAGGCTCGGGCTTAGAGCTTGCCATTTCTGACACGTGCAAGCTGTCTCCAAACAGGGCTCTAATGTAGTCTGGCATCTCAGACCAGCTCGCTGATATTTTGGTTTGACCCGATGTTTTCTAACATGGCTTGTGCCAATCCAGTTACAGTTAGAACCCCTTTGACCAAAGCAGAGCTTACATTACAGTCAATAGCTTTATAGCTTGATGATAATGGGCATGCAGATGGATCCTTACTCCTGTGTCATAAATGGAACATTGTGTCACTGCAATTTAACAGAAGGCAGAGATTTAACTTCTTTTAGAAGAAAATATCACGCATGTCAGAAAAAAAAATTTAAATTACTCATGCATCAGATAAGGCATGAGGTAAGGTAACTAAATCCCACAAATAGCTTGGTGAGACTTTTCAATGTGCAGCTGTTCAAAAAAGCCAACAAAACACTAGGATGCATAAGAAATGGCATGAAGAAAAATATGGTAACGCCATTTTGTAATGTAATGATACAGGCTCATCTGGAATATGGAGTGCAGTACTGGTCACTCCAGCTAAAAAAAATATTGCAGAATTAGAGAGGGCTCAGAGAAGGGCAATGAGAATGATTAGGGACTCGGAAAAACTCTCACTGGGAGAAGAGAGAAGATTGCAACTGTTTGCCTTAGAAAGAAGTTGAATAATAGGGGACATGATAAAAGTACATAAAATAATGAATTGTCAGGAGACGGCACGTCAGGAGCTTCTGTTCTTGTAGTGACAGGGAGAACAAGGAGATATTAAATGAAATTAAAAAGGTATCACATTCAAAACCGACAAAAGGAAACAGTTTCACACGATGTGTAGGCAGACTGTGTAACTAGCTGTCACATAATATGATAAATTACAGAAATGTAAGGGTGGAAGGGACCCTTGAGGAGTCATCAAGTTCAGCCCTCTGCACTGAGGCAGGACCAAGGAAACCTAGACTATCCCTGACAGGTGTCTGTCCAATCTGTCCTTAAAACACCCCCAAAGCTGGGGATTCCACAATCTCCCTCAGAAGCCTATTCCAGAGTTTAACTACATTTACAATTAGAAAGTTTTTCCTAAATGTCTAGTGCTGCAGATAAGAAGTCCTACCTTAAGTGGACATAGAGAACAATTAATCACAACCCTCTTTATAACAGCCCTTAACATAGGTAAAGGCTGTTCTGTATCCCTCTCTGATCTTTTTGCAAGACTAAACATACCCAGGTTTGTTTGTTTTTTTTAATTCTAAACAGTCAGGTTTTTGAAATCTTATTTTTGCTGTTCTCTTCTGGACTCTCTCCAATAGATCTCTTTCCTAAAACATGATGCTGAGAACTAGACACAGTACATGTTGAACCTCTCTAGTCCAGTACCTTCAGAACCTGACCAGTGCCGAACCAGAGAATTTGCCGGACCACAGGAGGTCAACATTGTTTAGCAACATCACCAAACACTTTCACTGTTTACTGAGCTCTTAGAAGACATTTAGGAGTAAATTAGAGCTAAATAACAGCACAGAACACCGAAAACCAGGACTGGTGGCTGTAAACCAACTTTATGGGACCAAAGGAAACTTAGCCAGATTTCCACTTATCATAGGTATGGCCAACTAAAATCATGCTGGACCACGAATATTACTGACCCAGAGAGGATGATCAACCTGTACTCCAGGTGAGACCTCACCAGCGTTGAATGGAGTACAACAAAAACCTCTAGTGTATAACACACAATACTCCTGTTCATACATTCCAGATAATCATTAGTCACTTTTGCAAATACACCATATTGTTGGCTCACATTCTATTAACTACAACTCCCAGATCCTTGTCAGCAATACCATCACCTAACCAGTTATTCTCCTTTTTGAAATTTGTTCATTTGATTTGTCCTTGCTACATGCATTACCTTGCATTTGGTCTTTATCAAATTTAATTGTGTTGATTTCAGACCCATTTTTCAATTTGTCAAGGTCATTTTGAATTCCAATCTTGTCCAAGTATTTGAATTCCAAGTATTTGAATGCCTGCCAGCATGGCATAATCTACAAATTTGATAAGCATATTCTCCACTCCATTATCCAAGTCATTAATGAAAACATTGAATAATATTCAGATCCAGAACTAGCTCATCCAATACTCCAGTAGACACACCCTCCCACTTTGACAGTGAGCTATTGGTAACTACTATGAGTACAGTGCTGCGGCCAGTTATGCACCCACCCTGTGGTAATTTCAGAGACCACATTTCTCTGGTTTGCTTACAAGATGGTAACGTGAGACAGCATAGAAAGCCTTACTAAAAGGGCAAGAACTTTACAACATCTAAAAAAAGGGACTAATGGACATTTATCTAGCTAACAAGAATAACCGGAATTGTTTGAAAGGGTATTAAACATCATGCTTCAGGCTTTAAACCAGGGGCGAGGGACCTCAGGTCCGGTAGCCAGATGTGGCCCCTGGCTTGCCTGGATCCAGCTGCCATGGCTCAGGACCCTGCCAACATTGGGGAGCCTGAGCTGGCGCTCCAGCCCCCCTGCTGTCCCACCACAGGGCAGAAGCACACAAAATCTACTAGGCTGAGCCCCCCGAGGCTCTGGTGTGGGAGGGGAATGTGGAGGAGTGTCTTTCTTCTCAGTTGGAGGTCATGTCAGTGAGGGGTTTATTTTTTTCCTTCTCACTTGTGAGAGGCCCCCCCAACTAATTTTTCTGTAGCTCACAGAATCATAGAACACTAGAACTGGAAGGGACCTGGAGAGGTCACCAAGTCCAGTCCCCTGCCCTCACATCAAGACCCAGTACTGTCTAGACCATCCCTGATAGATGTCTATCTAACCTGCTCTTAATTATCTCCAGAGATGGAGATTCCACAACCTCCCTAGGCAACTTATTCCAGTGTTTAACCACCCCGACAGGAAGTTTTTCCTAATGTCCAACCTAAACCTCCCTTGCTACAGTTTAAGCCCATTGCTTCTTGTCCTATCCTCAGAGGCCAAGGAGAACAATTTTTCTCCCGTCTCCTTGTGATACCCTTTTAGATATCTGAAAACCATTATGTCCCCTCTCAGTCTTCTCCTTTCCAAACTAAACAAGCCCAGTTCTTTCAGTCTTCCTTCATAGGTCATGTTTTCTAGACCAGTGTTTCTCAACCTTTTTTTAATCAAATACCCCTTTAAAATAAATTGTAAGTACCCCCCAGTACCTACAGTTTTCAGACAAATATCAACCATTGCAACACATTTGTTTAACACCTTGATCATAACTGGTTGGTTTGAAGAAATTGCCTATAGGCAATAAACTTGCCATAGTACTTATGATTGTGCAAAAAGGATAAATAAAAAAGTTAGATGAACATAAAATAAGTCCAATTTTTTTATTCATACATATGAATACACACGTTCACATATTTGTATACAAATATCAATGAACAGTGATCAATAAAATTACAAGAAAATTATAATTAATGAGAAATTTGAGCTTGTTTGGATTAAATCAGGTTTTCAAATCTAGGTATCAAAATGCTGATGGCCACAATTAAATCATTTTCTGGAGACATACGATTTCATAATTTAGTTTTTAATTCAGTCATAGCCAAAAAACTTGCCTCACATAAATAGGCGAATGGGAGGAGTTCTGAGAGAGGCATGTTATTCTGTTTATATTCACTTTATTTTCTGCCAGAACACAGCAATGTTGCCAACTCCCATGCCTTGCATCTTTAGTACACTATCAGTAGAAAGCTCAAAAAGTTACTCCTTTATTTCTTCTGAAATCCCTGCTCTCTCAATAGAATTTTCATCAAACAGATTCAAAAATCCAAAGCTTCTGCTTGTGTTCAGCTTCATCAAAGCTCGGAAATATCGTTCAAAATTTAATTCCAAAGTTGTCAAAATGTTCCTTTATTGATGTTTTGACATGGTCATCCAAAATAATTTCATTTTCCACACAAAATTCCGAAAGATACTGAAATGACAATTTCCAGATAAAGCATTATTTTTGCAGAATGCTAATTTTTTCTTGAATGCTTGTACTTTATCATGGAAGATTAAGATATTTGTATGAAAACCTTGTAACTGTAGGTTCAAGTTATTGATTTTATCAAATATGTCAAAGGCAGGCTAATCTGCAAATCCATAATTAGTCTTGAAAATTTTGTACTAAATCGGATTTCATTTGTGAGAAAAACTGCAACTTCAGACTTTAGCTCAAATAGATGGTTGAACAATTTTCCATGCGACAACCATCAAATATTGGCATGAAGTAATACAGTACTATGTTCAGATCCCATAACATGGCACAGCAATCAAAAAAGATGTAAATTTAGAGCCCGTCACTTTATGAGGTTAACTGTCTTCACTGTAATCTCTAGCACAGAGTTTAACTCTTCATTCAGCTGTTTTGAAGCCAATGCTTCTCTGTGAATGATAGAGTACACTTTAAAGAGTTTATAGTTTTTAAATCGAGCAATAAAATCATTTTGTTGACTACCATTGCTGCTGCTCCATCTGTACACACAGATATGTACCACTCCCATGATAATCCGTGTTTCAAAATCTGTTCATTTAACAAGTTAAAAATGTCTTCCCCTGTTGTTTTAGGTCAAAAAGTCTTTACAGCAGTATATTTGCTCACTTATTCCTTTTTCTATCTTCATTGTCAATGTATCTGACAAACACCATTAATTATGTGCAACTGGAAATATCTGTTGATTTGTCAAGTTGTAAAGCAAAATTTCTTCTGAATAATTTTTTCAGTAATTTGTTTTATTATGTCTTCTGCCACCTTGTCAATTCTTTTTATTGTATCATTCGAATGTGGGATATTTTTAATTTTGACAACTTCTATTTCACTATAAATAATTTTTTCATAGCAGCACTAGATATATTGATACCTTCACATTTTCTTGTAAAATATTCAATTGATTTATCTTTTAATGTAGGATGCTTTGTATTAAGGTGTCGTTTCAACAGAGACGGTTTCATACAGTGGTTAGATAAAGTCTCACAGCAAATCATGCAAAGTGGCAAAGGGGGTATACTTCCATTTGTAGTAAACCCGAATTTAAGATATTTAGAATTGTTTTTCTTATCTCAGAAGAATTTCCACTTCTACCACTGCTGTGTGGTTCTCTCACTACTGGTTTTCCCACCTCAAATGTTTGACACTGTTTCCGGTATACTACCTTCTTCCAAATCTGCAGTTTTAGTCTTTGTTTTCACAAGAAAATGGGTCCATTTTAAATCCTAAACTAAAATTGTACTAATAGCAATTTTATCACTTACTTCAGATAGCAACAAGCATAATATTCAACTGTTTACATCCATCCACTATGAATGCTGGCAATTACTGATGCCACCTAGTAACGAGGCATGCCAAAGATGAATGAAGTTTGCCGATAACACACCACTCATCACCACTTGGCCGATTCCGTACCTCCATCTAACCTCGTCTGTATTACATACAAATCCATTACCAGAACTACTTGACCTACCTGAGGCTGTGTTTATTAGAAGCAAAATGGCTGCACCTATGTACATTGTGTAACGTCTCAACATTATCCAAGGCGATGGCAGCATAGGGAGCCACCGTTAAACATTGCAAAATTCAAACACTCAAACTTCGCCATATAGTAAACAAACGCACTTGATTGTGTTGCCCTAAACGCAATAGTAAAATGGTCTTCTGGCAAGAATTGTAAGGAGGCAGCACATATCACTATACTTAATACAGCTGAGGGACTGAAGGAGTTCACGGATTCGACTGAGCTTTGCCGATTGATAACATACAAGTAGCCAGGTGGGCAATGCAATTTTGTGGTGTAAAAAGTACATAAATAATAAAGCGCTGTAAAAAACTTAACACAAAAATTCAGTTTTCTCCAAACTTCAGTTGTGTTGACATACCCTCCCACTTCTCTCGAGTACCCCTAAGGGTACTTGTACCACTGGTTGAGAAACACTGCTCTCGACCTTTAATCATTCTTGTTGCTCTTCTCTGGACTGTCTCCAATTTCTCCACATCTTTCTTGAAACGTAGTGCCCAGAACTGGACACAAAACTCCAACTGAGGCCTAATCAGCGCAGAATAAAGCGGAAGAATGACATCTCATGTCTTGCTCATATCATTTCTGTTAATGCATCCAAAAATCATGTTTGCTTCTTTTGCAACAGCATCACACTGTTGACTCATATTTAGCTTGTGGTCCACTACAACTCCTAGATCCCTTTCTGCAGTACTCCTTCCTAGACAGTCGCTTCCCATTCTGTATATGTGAAACTGACTGTTCCTTCCTAAGTGGAGTACTTAGCATTCAGCGGGGTCTGATCCAAAAGAAGTTCTCCACCCCTGGTTTAAACCAATGTTAACCACTGGAGACCAGGCTAAGCACTAATATAGGGGGCAGATTGTCCCCCTACCCCAGGGCTGGGCTATTGCTTCTCACAGCTTCCACTGGCCAAGAACGGTGAACCATGGTCACAGGAGCAGCAAATGGTCCTACTTGCAGAATCTCAGATAAATAAAGTGTCTGTCAACCCACATGCAACCCTCTGGCTACTATTGCCCGCCCTTGCCCTACCCACTGGGATTCTCACACCTTCTATGCAAATATATGGTTCTGGCAACCATCGGAGACAGGACACTGGATGAGAGGTCTTCTGGTCAGATATGTGACAATTCCTACACTCCTGAAGATTTCACACAGTAATCAAGGGAGTTAGAGCTTTACCCCATTACATCTTGTTCACCCCCAGGGCCTGTCTGCTAAATATGATTTGTAAGGACGTACCTGTGAGTGCTTTGTTTCATCTAGTTTCAGATTATTCAAGCAGTGCAGCACCTGGACTGGTTATACCATATAAAATATATGGGATAGACAAATGTGTGTGTCTGATATTCAGCCCAATAAATCCTCAAACCAACTCCTGCCATTCCTGAGATGTGTGTTACTCTTTCCTCCCTCCACATGGGAAATATGGCCCTAGAATCAGAGGCCAGAGCTGAATGCAAGCTCATATCTGACTTTTCTGTGTGCTACTGCCTAACTCCAAACCCTACATGACTCAAGACAGCTCCTAAAAGCCTGATACATTAGTGCTTATTGTAACCCTTTGGCTGTGATCAGTTTTCAATTAACATAATGGGGTTCCTATGCATGCCAATTCCAATACATCTTTCAAACAGACATTGCAGAAAATACTTTTGTAAACGCAAGATTTTCATTTCCCTCATTCTCATCACCTATCAATTGTCTAATTCATTAAAAAAAGAAGGCAAAAACAAGGGGAGAGCGACCACACCTTAGGCAATGTCAATACTTGTTTGGGGAAGTCACTTTAGGAGATTTGCTGCTGAGGCTTGGACTTCCAAAGAAAAATATTTTGTCTGTTATAACAGGAGGGCCAGTAGGTATCCAGACCACACAGTCATTAGTTAGTTCTGTTTTCCCTTTTTAAAGATTTCCCTTTTTAAAGATTTGATGTGCAACTACAGCACATTAGTAATGTGAACTCTCAGATTTCAACTCCCACTTGCTAAACACAAGGAGTGAATTCCCTAAAAACATCCAAGATTAGAGTTCCAGTGTGTAAGGAAATTACTCCCATTACAAAATGAGCATCAGATACCCATCAGACAAACTTAGGGGAAATGAAATGTCAGAGGCACGAAAGATCATTTCTTCCTCCTAGATCAGCATATTGTACCAGGTTCTACAGAAGAGGAGCACTACAAATGAATGGAAAATACCACAAGCAAGTCAATCTTCAGAAGAGCATGCTGGGAATAAGCTAGAGGTAACAGAGTCTAAAATTGATTTACTAAACCAGTGATTTGACTTCAAATTAAAACTAGAAGAATAGAAGAAAAAACCCAACTAATTAAAGAACGCACTACAAAGCTTGAAATGAACATGAGAATCACTACCATGTATCCTGATGCTTTAATCAATGATGTCTCACTTCACTTAAAAAAAAGAATACCCCATGGATAAGTGTTTGTATTGTATGAAATGAAAGGAGGATCGAAAGAGTTTTATGAAGTGTTTTAAAAAAATACGTCCTTGACAAACCTGAAAACCGAGCCACAACCCTGTACATTGTGTCATGTTGTAAATAAAATCCCCTTGAGAACATGGAATAATTTTATATCAAGGACATAAGCTTATAGTGATAATTAATTTTGGTCTTGTCCACATACAATTTTTGTATTGTTTAATTACACTGGTATAATTCCATCAGTAAAACACCTCCCCTTCCCCCTTCCCTCCCCCCCCCCACACACACTGATTGAGGTTATGCCATAATAAAGTTGCCAGTCTTACACAGTGACGTGAATAAGCTCTACCAATATAAGACATTGGTACTAGAACAACTACATCACAGTAGGAGATGTACTGGCATAACTATTTTGGTTAATAAACCTCCTCCTCCTCCTGACTCAAATAATTATACTAATACAAATACTGTGTATGTAGACTAGGCCTTGGTGTCTACCCTCAGAGAAACACTGCTGAACGTATACTGACAGACTACATTTCTCTGGACAGGGACAGTGTCTTTTGTTCCTTATATAGTACCAAGTACAAAATGGAAACATATGGCCTCCCCCATTACAAAATGTAATCCCATGTTCTCTTTGACATGGCCACAGCTCTAAAACAGAAGAGGTATGCTTTAAAATCCTGTTTCCAGAAACTTGATACACTATCTCCGCTTTTACAAGCCACAAAGTTAGAGATTCTTTGCAAACACAGGGAAAAAAAAATCTTCTCTCAGAGCATGAAGCGCAAAGTACATTTAGATGGTTGTTTGGGTGTGAGGAAAAGGAAACTGAACAGGGATTTATATATTTTGGGTGTGATCCAGAACATCTGTATGAAACGGTTACTCTCTACTCTTGATTCAAAAAGAATTTGTAAGTATTAGGAATGTTAAAATCTGTTTTTTGTAAACATGCAACCACTGAAATTCTTCCTACGCACATCATCAGAGGCAGCAGCACAGGGTAGGGGGCAGACTGTGTGTAACCATGAGGGTTTACTAATGAGCTCAGGCTCATCAGTTATCTTTGTATATGGATACCTGCTCACATCCCTAGTAACTATATTGAGTTTGACACCAATTACCCGATGGGTTCTGGCCACAGAAATGTGAGATATTACTTACGGATGATCTTCTCTAATGTGGATAATTAACTGGATTATGATTTGATCTAAATGTTGAATACCCATAGCTTTGCACATCTGACTATATCTGAACAATTCACTGTAAACCTGCCATCAGCAATGGAATTATAATTTTAGATGTTTACAGGTAATGCGCTCCTTGAATTTAGCAAATGGGAGCTGAAATTTATTACCCTCCATTCAAAGGGGGGATTGATTATCCCTACTCAGTGAGACACTTGTCTGTTTCAAGGACTACTTCAAGATGAATTCTTCTCTTATTTTTGGCCATGAATGTATAGAATAGAGTAAAATGGTAATGGCTTATTATTACTTTATTAGGCCTGAGTTCAAGATGGTGTTATTACGCAAATGATTTAGGCAACTATTCCCTAAATGGCTTAAAAGAGAGCTGAAAAATATACTGTGGAATAGGCCAATAGAGAGAGCAAGAGAAAAAACGGTCTTGGGGAAAAATATTTGAAACTTTACAGTCCTGATGGGAAGACCAGAGTCTAAAAGGTGCAAAGTAAGTTTAGTGTACTCTGTGGTCACAAAAAAAAAAAAAAAAAAAAAAAAAAGGTGCTTAATTATTACATCCACATATGTGGAATAACTATGCATACATTTACCCCTGCACAGTAATTCTACCATGGCTAGAGGGAAAAGTGGGTTCATGCACTGAATTATTTTAACAAGTTATTTATAAACATCCTTTTATTACTACTCATGGTTCTATTTTCCTCCATTTACAGATGTTGCAATATTTGTTCCTCCACTTGCAGAAAAATAACTGCCACTTTTAAAAAAAGATCTCTACCATAACAACCTCCTCTCCAATCCTGTGCTACCTTCCCTGTTTTTAAAAATTTTCAGAGAATCAATTGTTAACGGCTCAAGCTCTTTGGCTAATTCTCTTATGATCTTGGCATGCAGAGTATGTTGTTCTTAGGAGGTGTTGCTCATATCCGTTCCATACCGTCACCTTCCCATCAGTTGGAGTAGCCAGCAAGAAAGAACTGAAGGTGCTGGGCCAGGTCATGACGACAAGTATTTACTACTTCACCCCATCCCTAAATTATCTCCTATCTGCTGCCCAACCCTAGAGCCCCAACTCCGGTCTCTCACCTGCACAGGTATAGCACAGCAATTTTTATATTCCACATATGCCCACCATATCAGTCTCCATTACTAGTATAAATCCAATCTCATTTCACTTATTCAACCAAACTTTTCCAAATTTCAATGCTTGTTGCCAGCTAAACGTACTTGGATTTTTTCCCCCTCCATGCACTCACTCTTATTTCAGATTCTTCTTTCTTCAAGAAAGAAGGCCTCTGAGCGCCAGAAGCAAAATGCACAATATTACTTCAAATCGTGTTCTAATATTTTGCCCAGTCCCTCTTTGCCAGAGCTCAGCATTTCCTTTACCTTATTTTCCACCAATGAGATGAGGATCTGCTCCATGACGTTATTGATTGCTGGGATGGAGTTCTGAATGTGGCCAATCACTACACCAATAGCAACCCTTGACAGCTCATAGCTGAGATGGGTGTTCCTGCGCACCAGCTCAATCAGTTCCGCACCTATTGTCTTTGGCACAGACACAGCCTGGCTGCTGGATTCTGGTGCCAACAGCTCCAAAGCAGCTGCCTTCTTATCATCAAGGCAAAGAGAGCTGAAGGCTTCTAAGCCCCCGGAAGGAGCTGGTGCTGTCTTCTTGACTTGCTGATTCTTCTCCCCATCCATAGGGAGAGACCTCTGACTCGCTGTTTCAAAAGGTGGTGCTGGGGCAGCCCTCTTGGTCTGGGGAGATTTGGTTGCACCAGCCTTTGCTGAAGTCCCATGCTTCAAGTGGGCCGAAGGGCTAATATCCAAGCTGCGCGATATTGTGGTGTGGGCACTCCGGCTGGGGACAGGGGGAGGGGTGTTGGAGGGGCTGGAAGTGGCTGTTGGGAGACCTGCTTCTGATGCAGTGGAACCAGTGTACAAGGTATCCAGGGAAGCTGTACTCATAGAAGAGGCACTGGAAACAGACCCAGAGGCGATTTCAACAGCATCTGAAAGAGAACAATTAAAAGACCTTAGAAACAGCATCAAAGAAAAAGGTGAAAACAAACAGGCATGGTAAAGTCCATTAAGAAGCTCATTGTGCATGCTTCCAAAGCAGTTTGACTCCTCTTCCTGGCTCACTTATCTCAAAGCAAAATTGTATTAGGTCTCTCTTGAGCATTCCAGTAAAGTAACCTCTTCAGGAGGGGATGAAAGCGGTTCTGGGGAGATGAATTCTCTTCAAAAGGCTCACCATTTTAAGGACAAACATAACTAGGAGAGAGGAATCTTTTCCCCCTGGGTTAGGCAATAACTTTTCCCTCCTCACCCTCCCCAACATACTGCATGTAGGCAGCACTTTGATGGATGTATCTGAAAATTTCAAAGTACAGAAGATTACTCATTGCAGCAAGTCTCTCCCTTCTGTAAAGTTCCTTCCCTGCAGCATTACCTGTATGCTCTGCTTGGCGTTAACAGCAAGAAAAAAAGCATTTGGCTGACAGTCATCTGTAGCCCAGTCTCTGCACTCTAGGTAATCGGATTACAAACCCGTTCACTCTTACCACCCTCTCTCAGCCAGTACACGAGTACTTGCTAGAAGCATTTCTGAGTGCTTTCTCCTGTCGAGGTTTAGCTAACTCTAACATTGATATTTACACCACTTGTCCAGGGAAATAAGTCCACTATCTAATCAACCTTACTGCTAGGATGTTTTTCCTAATTTCTAGCCTAAATTTTTCATTATTCGATTACTCATTTACTTTGTCAGATAACTTGTAAAAATGAGCCTGTGGATACTTTTATCATATACCCAGCTACTTGGGCAAAACGTGGCACCAATCAGCAATATTCTAGATCTGTAAGACAATCAAGCACTGCTTTAGGCACATGGATTTCCAGGTGAATTTATTCCAATTTTGCATGTGTGAATGTTCACCCGTCACGGACTGCTCCTCATTTATTCCTGATTACTCACAAAAAATAATCATCTCCTTAGGCTACAAACATCCTCCCAAACTCATGAGGCAGAAATTCTCTTGGGCTAAAGGGCCAATCACCACTGGAAGAGTCTTGTGTTTTTTCTGCTGGCCCCGGGTGACGTTTTGGTAATCTCACAACCTTTCCTCCAAGTCAAAAGCCGGAACAGTAGCTGCATATCCCTCACTAAGAAGCACACCAACAGGCCTTCCACCCAGAACAAGGGTATCACAGAACTGTCTACTCCAACTGTTCAGGCCAAAGACGTGTGCTCTTATTCAGCTTCACATATCTCCCACGGAGATCACTATCATTCTTTATCTTCCTCCTCCTCAAGAGGATCATCCATGTGCTTCCAGTAGATTCAATGGAATCAGAGGAACAGATAATGGATTCAAGAGAAGCATCAATCTGAAGGGCAGAATTGAGCCATTCCACACTGTAGTAGTGAGCATTACCATGAGACAGGTGCTGCCTGCTCTAAATTTCAATGACCTGCCCAGAATATGATCAATCTGTCCTGCACCCTGTAAGTTCGTTTTATAGGACATTAACCAATCCATAACGGAGTTTGGGGTAGGGATGTAAAATCCTGTGTAGTCAGTTAATCGGTTAAACATTAGGATTAACCAATTCACCACTTAAAGCAGGGGCTGGCTGCCCCAGCCCCTGCCGGTTAATCATAACCAGCAAGCACATGCGTGATGCTTACTGGCTAACCAGTTAACCATTCACATCCTTCATTTCGGGAGAGTCTCTCATTATGACAATGTAACTGTATGAGCACAATGCAGCACTGGGGCAATAAACAACCACAACATGAACTGTGTCACAATGAAATAACTTTCACAAACATCTCCAATAGGTCCAATCCCTAGAGGATGCAAGTTAGTTTTTTTGCTTTGCTTAGTATTGGCCCAGAAGCACTCTACTGATCAGTACTGCAAGTTCTCACTACCAACAGTTACTGTGTTTGCAGCACATGAAAAGCTGATCTTCCCCTGGGTTCCGGGTTGAAGATGTTACACACCTGTCTTTTGCAGACACAAGCCACCGATTATGTAAAAGTCTGACATGGCTGTTACATGCACAAAGACCTAGATGGACAGCTAGCAGAGTCTTACTTGCTAAGCGTTACTTAACAGAGTCTTTCACGGATGTATTAATAGTGAGTGCCCCCTGGTGATGTAATGGCATTATCACATCCAGATTTTTTTTAAAAGCACACATTTTCATGCTGCCCTGCAGAAAGATCCCTATGATAGATATAGTGTAATTGAATAGTTGTGTAACCATGTGAAATCTTAGTGCTTATGTGACTATTCAATAGTCCCTGGGGCGGGGGCAGGGCCGGCAGAGTGCACAATCTGGCCCTGCTCCTAGAAGCCCCCTGCAATCCTGCGCTGCTGACTCTGTATCCGAGGCAGCAGTGCGGGGTGGCAGGTGATAGATGATGGTCTGCCAGGGGAGCAAGTTTAAAAACCAGCCAAGGCCCCCGCAGACAAAGGCTGCTTTGGAGGCAGCCAGCCCTGCCCCTGCTCCCCCGCACTCTATCAGAGGCAGCAGCGGGAGCGCCGGGGGAGGGGGACAGGCAGCACCACAAAAACTGGTTCCCTCAGCACCAGCTCTAACTAGGCTCTCCCCAGCACCAGCTCCTACCTTTCCCTCCCCGCTGCCTCTATAGCAGACAGCAAGTGGGGGGAAAGGGGGGAGGCAGGTCCACAAAGCCAGATCCCTGCACGTATCAGCGCCAGCCTGCCCCCTTACTCTCCGCACTGCTGCCTCTCATGGGGAGCCTGCTTAAAGCCAGCTCCTCACAGGCACCAGCTCCCATTCCCCCCCTTTGTTGCCTCTGATACAGAAGCAGCGGGGAAGAAGGGGAAGGGAATGTAATTGACAAGATAAGCTTGGGCTTTTCAGTTAATCAGTTAACCATGTAGTCGACTACATGTTGACATCCCTATATGATACTCCTTGGCGAATAAATACAAAGGGCCCCAAAACACTAGTTATGTTTGTGAGAATGAATATTCTAGAGCTTCTTCTCCAAACACTGTCTTCTGCCGAAATTAATCATCCTAGGAAGTCGAGAGATTACTATGCCCAGCATCCAACGCACCCAGAGTTGGTAGGAGAAGCTGCACAGATGCCAGTCAGCCAAAAATCATTCTGAAGGACCAGGAAAGGACCTAAGGAAACACTAGTCCCCAGCACCAGAGCTTTCTGATTAAGACTGATCAAAACTTCAGCCCAACATGCCCCTGAGCAGAAATCCAAGAGATGCTTTACTGCCACCATTACACTTCTTCCTATACAATAGTTCAGTGCTGGCTGCTTCTTGCCCCAAATTTGTATAAATAACCCAAAGCTTTTTCTCACTTTTAACGTGTGCTTCCATCTGCACATTCTTGCGTTTCTCTGGTGGTGGGGGTGTGACAGGAGCAGCACGTCGTGGCTGTGGTGGGATCTAAAAGGGAAGATTTTAGAGCAATCAAAGAAGGTTACAATCAAAATACACTCCCTGTTATAAACCCTGGGTGTGTGTTAATTTGTTCCTGCATCTCTCTCAACGTTCCATATAGATATTAGTAGGCAGCTTCTTACAAGAACAAAGCAGAAACTCTGAAACCCTGCTTTATTCCCTCCCCTTGACAGGAAAAGCCGCCCTTGTTTAATTGCTATGTTCAGCAGTACACAGTATGTGTGTCACACAGACCTGTCAAGCATTACTCTTTCCTTATTCCAGATGCAATCCCACACATTCATCATGACTTTACAGTGATCTCAACAGCCCCACAGAGGCAGCAAACAGTGTGCATATTTAAACATGCTTTTGGAGAGATCCATTACATCAGCTACAAATATCCTTGCAGAAAGACAAAGCTAAGGACTGCAGATAGCTAAGTTCCTTCCTAATTCATACCTCCACCGCAATTTCTTACACAGACACTGAGAAACAAGGGCTAGAGTAGCTGTGCATTGCCACAATCCCATGGCTGTTCCTTGTTGGCAGAAGCTTCAACAAGAGTTTCACAAACCTCCAAACAGCTGGTTCTCAAACTTAACAAGATTCTAAGTTTGACCTTTTCTTATGGATACAGGGATCTCACCACGCTTAACCATACTTTTATTGCTCAGTGTATGCATGACTGCAGTTTGCTCCATGTACAGGAAATTGCAGCCAGTATTGAAAATAGCAGCCAATTTAAGTAGTATTTCCCCTCAAGGAAGGACACTGCACCAAAACTCAGCGATCTGCCCAGGCAGACAGCTGATCTCCATGTAAAGGCTAAACATGTGGCTTTGGACCTACAAAGACATACACTATTTGGTACCTGGCTGCCTGAGAGATGCCTCTGTCCTCATGTGATAGCGCAACTGCTCAACTCAGAAGTGCTCATACTGGAAGTCATGCATCAGACAGTAAGCATCGTGCCAGTGATCTCAATGAAGTACCTTAACTCAAGCTTGGTCACATGGAGCCCCGGTTTGGTGACATTGAGATCATGTTACAATTCTCCTTTTTTTCAAGTCTTCCTCTTCAATGGTATTTGCAAGGGGAGGTGTTTATATTGATGGGCTGGGGAGGGAATAATCTTTGACATCCTGAATTTCTCCATGTTTTTAGAATGCCTGTAAAGTGCATACGGTATTACCAGATATCTAACTCTTGAATCAGGCTCTCCAAAATAAGGAGATTTTAAGCGCTGTGTTTTAGGTTCTTTTTATTCAGCTTGTTTCTGAGCTACCTGAGGACACATGTTCAAGTGTTTCTCTGCAACCACGTGGGCCAGAAACTTTTGTTCTAAATGAAACCCGAGATGCTCTCATAACAACATGACCCCAGCAGCTAGAGCTTTACTACAATGTCACAAGACGTGGAGTGTAACTGTAAAAGTTGGCGGCATTGCCCTGAATAAGTCTTGCTAGAAATCTGAATGAGTAAGAGCCCTAAATAATGTACACAGGCCTAAAGGAACAACATTGGCATAAGGTAAACCATGACTTGGCCCCACCAAGCACCATCTGGAGCACATTCCCAGCAACATTAGGCTTCAGAGAAGAATTGCTCTTCTTGGAAAGTTTCATAGTGACACCATTCTTAAAAGAGACAGCTTTCCCCAGACAGATCACTGCAAAGCACTCCAAGGGCTGCTCTACTTGTAAGTCTCAGCTGCATGCTCAATGAGGTCTCTTTTCACCTGTGCTCTGCAATCTGGGCTGCCTGATTTTTTCTTTCTGGGTTCAGTTAAAGAGGCAGCCTTACCCTAAACATTAAACCTGTTACGTTCTGGTTACTTCAGACACAACTCCTCCCCTCATACAATACAGTGAAAGTTGAGATCGAATGGAAACGCTTCAGCTTCTGCTTAAGTGGGAAGGGGGGTTTGATTTGGAGGCAGATTCTCCTCAATGAAAGATTCTTGACTGTGGGATCTGCTTTCCCCCTAAGTTCAGGGTCTGGATTTACTTAGATCTAGATCATGTTGTGGCAAGACTAAAGGCTTGTTTCGCAATGGTAAGAGAGAGCATGTTAGTTTTGGAGGTTCAGGAACTATATTATGTTCCAGGACATCCGTCCCTATAAAAGTTAGGGATACCAACTGGAACACACATGAGTATGCAGAGCAATGACAGATGCTTTTGTATCATTGAAATTGGGAGTGGAGATAAATGGGGAGGCGGAGGGGGTTCCTCACCCCTTTGTGCCACCCAGCTTTAAAAAAAAATACTTTTAGGACAGATGAGATCAATTAATTCAACAAATTGCCACAATAAACACCTTATACTAGTAAAGCAACACTAGAGTCCAATGTGAACTTCCAGCCTGGGCTTTTCATTTATTTTCCACCCATTCTTCCCTATAGTTTAAGTCAGAATACTAAATGGGATCTAAATGCAGAACTGGCCAGAATCCAGCATCACACCTACTTGGCTTTTAAAAAATTATTAGTCTTTGGCTCAAGAGACAGCACAGCTGCGTGAGGCACAATTAGAACAGAAGAGCTCTCTGTAAAATGCTGGCAAAAGGCCCTTCTAGACTCTTATAAGTGCAGCTGTGCTAAGGTCAGCTCTGTCTTTATGGCCATGAAGCTGCATAGCTCAGCACAATCACAAAGCAGCAGCCTGCATCAGTTTATAAGATCAGCACAATGCTATTTGGGTGCAGAGGGGAGAACAGGCTCATTCTAGGACACTTCACTGGCTCCACTCACCCTACCAAACCTGTCTCATATTTGACCCCAACTATTATAAGAGTACTGTTTGTACAGCAGTCCAAGTGCCATGGAATAGAACATGGAGCTCTGGAAATCTTTCCTGCCCAGAGTAGGCAAGTTAGAACAACTGATTTCTGCAGAATCTAACCTTTTCTTTAATGTTCTTAAAAAGCATGCAGCACCTCTGCTGTTCAGCAAAGCTGTGAGCAACAGCAGAAGTGCTGGGTGTTCTCTCTGCACACTCAGGAAGGTGGCACCACCTTGATCACATTTGCAAGGGTTCCCTTCACAGCTGTGACACTGTTAAGTGGGCAGCACAGAGTTTCATTGCTACACCTTTCGCTCTCAATAGCTCAGTGAAATGGGCCAAAATGCAATGCAGGGAAGGTGTCAATCAGGATTCATGTTGCTGACGGGTGGCAAAGCAGTAAAGGCAAGATTCCAAACAAGGGGAGTCTGGAAGAGGAATATAACAGAGACCCTTCCCTTCTCACTCCCATCCCCATCCCTTCCCAAGCCAGTGAGACAAGGCATCAAATTGATCTGATACCTGGTATAAGGAGACTTGTACACACAAAAAAAAGCCTCCAGGCAGACCCCTGTAAGAATCCCAGCAGACTTCCTCTTTCCAGCAGTAGGGGTCTGAGAGGGACTCCCAAACCCATTCATGTTCCCTTGCAAACACATGCAGAATTTCTCTCTGGCCAAAGAGGGCAGGAGTGCTGCAGGAACACATCAGTGCTTCTCCAAGCACTGCCTGGGAAGGGAAAGGAGCACTGGAGAGGTGCATGCATACTCTGAGGTTTCACTCTGCATTATTTCAATACAGAATTGCATAGGTTGTTGGTAGCAGGGCACTGTGGCCTTCTGTCATGGGTACCAGCAGTAGCAAGGTGGGATATGACAGCAAACTGTGGAGTTAGTGCTGGATAGGATTAGGTGGTATCCTGTGTGCAAGTGTGAAGGGATTATAAAAAGGTATGAAGTGGCCCTTAAAATGCTAAATGTGTGGAATTCTATCCAGAGAGTAGGCTCAGTGTTATAGTGGACAAGTGCTACCTGAACTATAATGAAAAGGAGGTAGAAGTGTGTGTTAGGGTGTGTCAGGGCATAAATTAAAAGAGGGTAGAGTTAAGGTTATGTTGGCATTTACCTTAAATCTGTGTTTCCTGGTTTTCAGAAGTTTGAGTTTTGCTCAACTTGATATTCTGGAAGGGCACAAGCTATTGCCAAGCAGTCTTAACTCCATGTTAATAAAGGGTTTTGCCATTTAATTTCCTAGTTTTTTAAATAGAAAGAGAAGTGTTTGTTGGGAGTTAATGGTCATTTAGACAGTTGTAGCTCTCAATTATATTTTCAGTGGATATGCTACTGTGGCTAGGTTATAATTGAAAGACTCAGCTTTTCTACAGTGCTTTTCATCATTAGATCTCAAAGAACTGTACATAATTATCTGCATTTTACATATGGGAAACTGAGGTACAGAGCAGTGAAGTGACTTCCTGAGGGTCACCCACCAAGCCAATGGCAGAGCTAGGAACAGTCCAGTCCCAGTGATCTTCCTCCTAGGCTACACAACTGCTGAGAGATTCTGCAATGGTCCTCCCTGCTTCTGTACATTTTGTTAAGAGTGGAATGGGGATAACTGCCATGCTCACAGATCTGCGCAATGTGTAGTTGCCAACTGGGCCAGTGAGAAATTTCCAGTTGCATGATGGTTACAGTAATTTTCAGAGAGAGAGAGAGAGAGAGACTGAGACTTCTGTATCTCATTCTCACCCTCCCCCCCCCCCACACTTGCTGCTACATGTAGTCCCCTAGTCCACTTTCTAGCTCCTCTGACCTTTCCCAGCCTATAAAACCATCACCTACCACTAGAGAAGCCATCAATATGTACGAAGTTGCTCCTGCCCTACCCTGCTGCTGCTACATATATCGCAGGCAACAGCTTACTGGAGAGCCACACACTACCTTGGTTATGTAGCCCAAGCTGAACAAGGAGCTAGGACCCCCACTTCCACCACCACCGCCAGCTGGGATTCCTGCCCTGCATCAGCCAGGCTTCCCCAGTGCTGTGCTAGGCCCACCCAGTCTGCCCCTCCTCCAGACCATGTCGCTACCACACACTGACCTAGAAGGTCAAGGCAGAGGGGCTCGAACACCCCATAGTGAGGCACCTGCCCCAATCCAGCAGGGAAGAGGTTAAAGCAGGCTAGAGGGCGCCTGAGCAGAGTTCCAGCCAATGAAGAAAGGACAGAGCCAATCACGGGCAGCCCTGTTTTTTTAAGGAGCTACTCAGCGGAGAGGGAACAGTTGGGGCCTGACCAGGGAAGGTGCAGGATCAGTTCCCAGAGGAGCACATGGAGAAAGCAGTGCTGAGCAGGTTCAGGGGAGCTACAGAGAGGGAGGCTCCAGCATGACACCTGCCAGGCAGCAGGCCTTGATGCAAGGGCCAGGGAGATGCAGGGGGTTACAGGGAAAGTGGCCCAGGGAACAGGAGGCAGTAGAGGGGAGAGAAGGAGGGCAGGACAAGGCTGCTGCCAGAGGGTCCCTGAGCTGGGACCCAGAGTAGCGGGCAGGCCTGAGTCCCTCCGTACCCTCTTGCACCACACCCAGCCACACTGAGGAGTGACTTTTATGAACTATAGCTTGCCCTTGAGGTGAGGGGCTAGAGCCGTGGTATCCAACACGCTAGCCACTAGCCACGTGTGTTAATATGGCACAGCTGCCTGCCCCTCCCCACCTTGCTGCCTCCCACAGACGCAGCAAGGTGGGGAGGAGGTGGGAGCTGGCGCTCACAGAAAGCTGGCTCCCCACAAGCACCAGCTTTCCCTTCCTCTCGCACTACTGCCTCTGTATCAGGGTGGGGACGGGGGAAGAGGGCAGGGGAGGCTACAGCTGAGCAGCATCTGGTTATCCTAAAAAAGCAGAACCAGTTTTCTCCTTTTTCAGATATTTTCACATTGGATTGATTTGGTTGCCTACGGAGTAGAGTACGAAGGTAGAGAAGGAAGGGATTTGTTAGGAACCATGTACACCAGCCCCTTATCTTCAGACTTCGGTTTCCTCAATAAGTCAATAACAAGCTCTACCTATTAGCAGTGACAGGGTAATGGTGCCACTATAAATGCATTCGACTAGAACAGATGTATCAACCCTACACTAACATGTCCCATTTCTGAGGGGAACTCGCATCTCTTTGCTACCTGCCACCATGTAATCATAACCTATCCCAAACAATTGCTGCTAAGTCTGTCCTGGTATGCCTCTGTGAAGACTTGTTGATGTCTCAAAGTAACTTTGCTCCATTTAGATAAAATTCTGCTTTTAAGTCACATTTAATGTGTTTTTCTTCCCCAAATCCATTACTACTAGGGATGTCCACAAGAGAAAAAGGAACTTCGCTATTTACAAGTTGAGCACAGGAATAAGCAGGCACAGAGGAATTACTAAGGAACAGAGATCTTCTTTTTATGCATATTTAACGAGGAAATAAAAACACAGGTAAAATGAAACCTAAGCAGAACTCTCTCTACAAACAACGTTTTCAAAGTATTCCATGAAGAAACAGCAGCTGTTTTAAATGGTGTCAAAAAAAGAGACAGTAGCATAAACTAGAGAAGATCTTTCATGTGTACATAGTCTTGTATCCTCAGGGATCCCAAAGCGCTCTAGGAATAAAGCATACACAGGGATCAGGCCTGCCATGCCTGTACAGCAGCAAACAATGAAACGACACTATAGTTCAAGGCAACAACTGCAACTGAAACTACATAGGGAACATTATGTATGATAAACAAGGAAGGGATCCTTTAAGTAAGGAATCTAGAAGAGGCCAAGATAATGTTACCTGGTAAAGGCCTTCATCACTCTCTTGGATCTCCGTGTTTGGCAGGCTGTGGTGTCGCTCGTATCCTGTCCGGCACATGCCGTTGGGCTGCCGTGCTAAATCCAAATGGTGATCACTGGAGGATGGGGTCATAATCGTTCCCTGACTGGCTGGTGAGTGACCTTTGCGTGACACAGTTTCCTTCCGATGATGGATCAGTTTCCTGGCAGATGGAATGGGAACAGGGGCATTAGGGACATGGGTGAAGAAATCAGTTCAGTGTCCAATGCCAAGAAGCAGAAGTTCAACACTGAACTATGGCTTTACTGAGGATGGAATAAGCCCATCTCCACAGAGCTATTGAGGAAGCATCTCTCAGAGGAAGGAAGGGTCTTTGTAAAAGGCACACAATTGTGAATCAGAGTTCACAGGAGATCTATTGCCATTTCATGGTGCTGAGGACTATCTGTTGTGCCATACGCTTTAGACTTGCCTGCACCTAGCTCTATGGCTCTCTTACAATGCCTGTGATTGACTGATCTGAGGTGAAGCAAACATACCTCAATCCATAACTTGAGGTATCAAAAGTCTCACAGCAAGCAATTGTTAATGGTGTATTACAAAGACGCCCCTCTCTCAAACACTGACTTTGCTACTTCAAATAGATTTAGATTTTTAAGTTATGAAAGAAAAAACATACACCAAATCTTCAACATGCTCCTCCCAGTGAAACCCAGCTACAAGCTCTCATACCAGTTCAGCCTCTCCACCTTTGAATGCCACTTGCTTTGTTCCCCAGAAGTAGGCTATTAAAGGGTTACCCTGAAACTGCTGCCTGCTGAAGGTAATATCTATTCTTTGTTTCTATACAGGTTTTTATACTGTCATCAGCACTGTAGTGTCTCAGAGTCTTCCAGAAGTGGGCTAAGCAATATGGCTGATTTGTGTCACATGTGGATCTATTCTACCTCAGACTCTTTCCCATGGAGAACATTGTGTACACAATGCTGTAATGTATTCGGGCTTCTTAGGGGGGATGCAGGGAGTTGAGGTCCGTTGTCCAACAGCTGAGAAAGTTTCTAGAGATGCCCTTCTTGGAGCAAACAACCACACAATTGTGTATGGTGGGGAAAGAGGGCAAGACTCACATACACAAAAATCATCAGTGCCTATGGAATCAATCCCCTTGCATCTGGAGCTTTAAACTCAACTCAGATCATTCAATGCAAGGATGTGCAAGCCATGCACTTTGCAGAGACTACCACTGCTCAGGTAGGTTTTTATTTCAGAGCAGGGTAGTTAGATGCCAGGCTACTAGCTGCATAGTCTTTTACATATGAGGCATATGGCAAATTCAGCCTTGAAACCACTTAGTAATGTCAGGATCCTGAAGTATTACTTCTCTGAGCGATCTTCTGGAAAGCGCCTAGCTGTTTCAGGGTCACTGGCTGGACAGCAGACACAGAAGGTACAATTACCATGGTACTGCCAGAGAAGACAGTCCTGGCCTTGAAGGAGCAAGGATGAAGGAGCAAGGACCAAGGGAAGAAAGAAGCAAGGAGTCTAGACCTTAACACGGCATCAATGACTTCATGGGAAGGATTTTTTAAACCAAGAGCAGATTTAAAGATAAAGGTTGAAGCCAAGTGACCGAACGGCTTGGGGGCAGGGAGAAAGGAACCAGTCAAGAGCTCAGACAGCCATGCGGAGTCCCTGGGCAAGGTTCCAAGCTCCCAGAAGGGGTAGGGCTGGGAGCAGCCAGTCTTTCGCACTGCCTGGACTGCTGCATCCCCCTCTCTCCCTGAGCTGCCCAGAACGTGCTGTGCGGCTCCCCCACCTCCCCAGGCAGCCCTCAGAGGTGGCTGGAGTGCGCTGTGCGGCACTAACAGCAATGTTGCCCTCTCCTTCCCTCCCTCCACTCCAGTCAGCAGACCTTGAATCAGCAGGAAAGCTGCATCTGAGAGGGTAAACTGGAAGAGCCAAAAAGGTACAAAAATCTCTCCTCCTGATCTGGATTGCAACTGAACTGGAATATTAACCCTCCTTCTCCCCCAGCTCCTTGCACTTAGAGAGAGAACTCTCAAGCAAACTTCTAGCTGATCTGATGCCCCAAACCACATGTGGTGGGGTCCCCTGGCAAACTGTGTCCAGTGATTTGGAGAAGCTGCGCTGCTTGGAGGAAAATGGAATAATGGGCAGAGACTGAGAGAAGGTGCTGCAGCGGCAACTGGACACTCAGCCATTCATCACCTGGCTCTCACATAAGTGAGCTGGAGGGCTCCCTCACAGCACTGCAGTCCTTTGTTTGCTTAGCAGAGCGGGGCTTTAATCACCAACGGCCAACCCAGCCATCCCTCATTAACCACACCCAGGCCTGGAACATGCATAACTTCACCATGTGGCTGTACCACTAAGTTCACACTTTCCCTGCCTCTTTCGGACTTAGCTCAGCTCTTCTCCAAACTATACTTACTGGAGGACATCCCTCTGCTCCAAGTTGTATTTGCCTCCATTCTTCATAGCTGCATTGTGGATAGCCTCAATGGCTCTGTCAATGGACTGTAAAACCACATCTTGTTCCAGCACCTAAAGAACACAACGTGCCACGTTACCATCTCTTCATTTTGAGATTCCTTTCCATTGCACTTTACGGTAAGTGAAGCTGACAGCATAAGAAATCCACAGGAACAGGCAACGCAGAGAACTTGGAGCAAAACTAACGGGAAAAAGATGAAGGTTGCAGTTGCCCAGAACCCATATGAATATACCCAGTATCCACTGCCCTAGTCTGTTCACTACCTCTTTGAAGAATCAACTTTTTAAAAACTGATTTTTTAAAAAATGTGCAGGTGTACACAAAACAGATTCTGTCTAGTTGAGATTTATTGTTAGAGATGAAACACACAACACAGCTTCATGCACTTGCCTTCCAGGGCCTGAATTCCAACAATTTATTTTATGAAGATCAATTGCAAAGAGCATGGAACAGCTCTTCAGATCAATTTCACATCCAGATTGCCATAATAAGCTTCTGAGTTTTTACTGCAACACACAGTTTGTAGCATGCTCATTTCCTTCTGCTACACTTACCCACCCCTGGAATAACATGGAGCCCATATATCTGGAGACCCTCTCATGCCAACTAGCTATAGTTCCATTTGCCCTTTTATTCACATTTTTCTAACTATTTTTCTATTAATTTTGCTGCTGAAATGATTTTTTCAGATTCCCACTTAAGCAATCATTGTATTATTTGCTCTTGTAGTTACCTGCCTGCCAGCAAATTTAGCACTTTTTGTTGTTGTTGAAAATATAACACCAGCTTTTCAAAAAACACACAACAACAAAACACTAGAAAACATTTAATTCATTAGTCAGACCATGACCAAAAGCTTTGGAACAGATTTAACTCTGTCAATCGTAGTGGCTGTGAATTTAGGAATACAATACTACACCAGTTTTAAATCTTTCCGGTATGAAGCAGTTTCTCAACCTAGCTAAATTACACCTCAGGTTCCGTTTGTCTCTGAGGTCACGAATTCTGTGACTTTCCATGAGCTCTTTCCAGGCAGCCCCCAGGCCAGGCACACCAGCCACTGCTGAGACAGTCTTGCTCCACTCTATCCCCAAGCAGCAAGAGTTTGGATGTCGGGAAGCTCAGGGGAAGGGCTGAGGGCAGGGTGCTCATCTCCTTACTCCACATGCTGCCTCTGCCTGCGAGCCCTGCCTCTCCCTCCCCACCCACCGCTGCTCCCATTGGCAACAGACCATGGTTCCTAGCCAATGGGAGCTGCAGAACCGGGGCACAGGCAGTACATGACACTCAGCCCACGAGCAAGCCTACCCCAGCTCCATCCACCTCTCCCCACAAGTATCTGAGGCATCCTCCTGGGCTGGAACTCTCCAGTGCATGCAACCATGGCACCCTCCTGGGCTATGCTTCCATGAGCCCCTGTAGTGCCTCCAGGGCGGCCCCTGCAAGTTTTAGTCAAGGGTATATAGTAATCATGGACAGGCCATGGAATTTGTATTTAAATGTCTGACCTGTTCGTGACTTATTAAAAATACACATGACTAAATCTTAGCCTTAATTACTGCTCATTCATTCTTTAACATGGCTTGGGACCTTCCATTCCCCAGTTGTTTTGCACTATGTTTTATCTATTCAGATTTTAAATCCTAGATCCATTTCTCCCAACCCACCTAGCAGAAATGGAGGCAGACACTATGCTACAGAACTTTCAGGCTAGGCGTTAGCAACATAAGGCAAGTTGGACCTGAGCAAATGGCTTGCATTACAAGGAATGTCTCGAATGAAAGGACAGGAAAGATTCAGTTGGCCTCTATTCTTGAAATATTCCTATAAGGTTTTGGCAAGTAAGACTTGACACATTCAGCACCTTCTGCCTGAATTTCTCCAAGGCCTGGTCTACGCTGGGAGTTCAGGTCGAAATTAGACCCATTGAGTCAATTTTCTAAACAGTGAGTCCATACCATCAAGCCCATTCCATCAACTTCAAGGGCTATTAAAGTCAATTTCTGTACTCCTGCTTTCGGGAGGAGTAATGCTAAATTCAAACTTGCATGGCTGATTTTACAATAGTGCAGACGCAGAGCTGTGAAAGTTGATGTTCTTGACCTCCTGGTGGTGTCCCACAGTGCCCCATGTTGACCGCTTTGGCCAGGACTTTCAACTCTACGGTTCCCCAAGTGAAAAGGAAAAGCCTGGGAAAATTTGAATTTAAATTTCCTGTGTGGCCAGGAGGGCGAGCAAGACGTCAAAGCAGGCAGCACATCTGACCACGAGTTCCATGAGTTTCCAGGGTTGCAGATGAGCACCAGCATAGAGCATTCAGGAGATCCTGGACCTTACTGCTGTGCAGGGAGAGGAATCTATTCTTGCAGAACTATGAAACAGCAAAAGAAACTCAGATATCTATGCCAAGATTGCAAAGGGCATGGAGGAGAAAGGATGCGCCAGGGTCACCCTATAGTGCAGAGTGAAAATAAAGGAGCCAAGGTAGTCGTACAAAAGACAAAGGAGGCAAATGGATGGCCTAGATAATTACCGCAAACATGCTGCTTCTATGAGCTGCTGCATGATATCCTTGGGGGGAATCCGACCAGCTTCCCTAGCCAGTCCATGGATTTCTCGCAAGACATTCCTCAGCAGGGCTGGCCCACAACATTTTGGCACCTGAGGCGGGGAGCTCAAATGACGCCCCCATGCCACCTTTTCTCCTGCCTGCCTGTTATGTCTCGTGCCCTCCTTCCTCCAGCACAGCACTCCACCATCTCTGTGCATCTAGAGCAGAGAGAATACATATGCACAACAGCAGACACAATTTTCTACACTGAGTCCTAGTGGCGCCCCCCCCAAAGTCTGGCACCTGAAGTGGCCGCCTCAGTTTGCCTTATGGTAAGGCCAGCCCTGCTCCTCAGGCAGCGGCAGCATGGACAACAACATGGATAAAGAAGAGGGGGAGAATGATCAGCAGGCGAACAGAGTAACTGATGTCACAGAGCCAAGGACTTTTGGTGAGTTCACATTTTTTATCTTGCTAGAAGTGGGTTAAGGCAATTGGGTTTGATCTGTGGTGGCCACTCTGCCTAGACAGCGGGAGGTCCCCAGAACAGCTTGTTAACATATCTGGAGATGGAACGGGAATCCGTCCTGCACATCTCCATAAAGCACTCAAAGGAACTATTTAATCCTTCTCACAAGGTCTCTGGAGAGACCTGCCTTATTCCATTCTCCATGGCAGGACCCCTTTCCACATCAAGCGGTCTGGCATCACTGCAGCACAAAGCACTGGAGCATAAGATCCAGGTTTCTGGCCACAGTCAGCACCTGCGCCCGATCACTCTGTGTGATTAGGAGAAGACTGATCTTGCATGGCAACCTGGATGAAGTAGGGGAAGATATTAGCTAATACCCCTGCAGTAAATCTCCATTTGCTCATCCCCAATGAAGCATGCCCTGAGCCCCTGCCCTGCCGCCATGTGCAACCCTACCCCCGCAACTGCCCACTGCTGCAGGAAGTGAAAGTTGCAATCTCATGGCAAACGGGGAGGGCTGCCGAACACATGGGTGCCATATGAGCCCCTGCCACCATGCCTGGACCTTCTCCCTCCTGCAGGCCCCGATCTGTCCCTTACCATGCTTGCCACCAAAGCGAGTCCAGCTGCTCTCCTAAAAACTATGTGGCATACCTGCTGCACAGTGGCCACTTGAAAGCATAACTGTGGCTTTGCACATAACATCAGTGTCACGCATTTTGCTTTTACTCTAATTGATTAGGTTTTATGCTCTACAGTGTATCTCCTTCGCTTTTCATGACAGTGGGAACAGCAGTGAGCCTGCTGTGCACACACACACACACACCCCCGGCCCGCGACCAGCACAAATCTACAGGCGAAAACAGACGAGAGATGACACATTCAAGGGGCAAATACAATCTGCCCACTTGGACAGGGAGCGCCGAAGCGAGTGGAATACGCGATTGGAGTTGATGTGCAGGGAGCATGAGGACAGGACAACATGCAGGGAACTGGAAGTGAGGAACCAGGAGAGAGTCTTATCATCCATGGTGGTTGTGATGCACCCCATGGAGCCTTTCTAGGCACCCCCTTGTGGGGCAACATTCTCTCATCAAGTTCCATAGTCTCCTCTCTCAGGGGCCCTAGAATGCGGGGAGACAGGGGAAGTCAAGGGCAGCCCCACACTCAATAATCAGGGCTGTGTCACAAAGCAAAAGGCTGTCCTTGCATTTGATCCACCCTTCCTCCTCCAAAGTTCCCATACTAGAGTCTTTTTCTGGCTCTACTGCATTCCCTAAATATAAACACACACACACACACACACACACACACACGATTTCTGAACAGTCTTTTTATTGCTTGTGTTGAAGGGGCAAGAGGAAGTGGGGGAGGGGTTAAAGGCAGGTACACTGAATGCAGGGGCACCTTGTTGAGAGCAACATGCATGACTTTCAAAACTGGCCATTCATAAAATTACCTTTCAAAGCCTCTCTGACTTGCACTGCCCCTTGCTGTGCTTTCCTTATTGCCCTAGTATCTAGCTGCTCAAAACCCTGGCTAGACGCTGGGCCTCGCCGTCCCCCCCACCCCTGACAGATAACTTCCCCCCTTTTCTCACAAATATTATGGAGCACGCAACTATCACCACAACAGGAATGTTGCATCACTGAGGTCTGTCAACAGAACGCAGAATTTTCCCTTTAAACACACACAGAAAACCCCAGATTCTAACACCATTCTGCATTTGCTAAGCTTGTTGTTGAACTGCTCCTTACTACAGACCAGGCTGTCTGTGTACAGTTTCATGAGCCATGGAAGTAAGGGGTAGTCTGGGTCACCAAGGATCACTATTGGCATTTCAAGGTCTTTGATGGTAACTTTCTGGTCTGAGGAAAAAAGTTCAAGCTTGCAACTTTCCAAATAGGCAGGAGTTCCTAAAGATGCACATGTCCTGCACCTTTCCCAACCATTCCATGTTGATGTGGTGCAGCGGCCCTTGTAATCCACCAGGGCCTGCAGCACCATTGAAAAATACCCCTTGCAGTCTATGTACTCCTTGGCAAGATGGAGAGGAGCCAAGATGGGAATGTGCATTCCATCTATCGCCCCACTACAATTCGGGAACCCCAGTGTGGCAAAGCCCTCCAACATTTCCCAGAGTCACTGCCCTCCGTAGCAGAAGGGTATTGCATGCCTTGGCTACTTATAGCCTAACAGCCCCGACTGTGGATTTCCATACTTCAAACTGATTCCCAACGGGCCAGTAGCTGTCTGGTGTTGCAAGATTCCACAGGACAACTGCCACACACTTCTCAGAGGTGGTCTTACACTGGTATTCTTATGCTTTAGGATGGGGGGAAAAGCAATTCACAAACTTCCATGAAAGCGATCTTATTCATATGGAACTTGTGCAGCCATAGCTGATGGTTCCATACCTGCATCACTGTTTAGTTCCACCAGTCTGTAGTTCTCTGACTGCTCCAGAACCGCACTCCATTGCGTCCAGAGGGTCAAATGCTGGCAGCATTTGCCAGTCGCTCAACTCATGTGCTTTGCAGAAGAGTATATTCACAGTCTGCCGAGAGTCATCCTTGCTCCAGCAGACCCTGGATACTCTCTGGACATATCCCAGCATTAGGTGCAGCATGGTTAATATCATCATCATAACGCTTTGATGCTCAATGGGATCCATGATAGGTTCCATGCTTGCCCTGTTATGAGGTCTGTGCAGATAACCAAGGGAATAAAGGGTGCAAAAAGACAGATTGCTGTTGCTCTCAATATGGGGTGGGGGAGGAGGATATGAGTGCATTATGGTACACTAATGATATGTACCCAGAACCACCCACTGCACAGCTTTGGTTCCAGTGTACACTGGGAGTGTAACCCAGAATGAAAAGGGGTGTTGGCACTGGGATAGCTACCCACAATACATCACTCTCAAAGCAGACAGTAGCTATCCTAGTAGGAGCATGCTATTTGGAACTATATCAAATACCTGTGCACAGAGGGGACATGCACCTTTGACTTAGTCGGGTGCTTAAAAAAAAAAAAAAAAACACCCAATCAACTTTAATAAATTCGACCTCTCTCTCAGAACAGACATGGCTTAAATATTTGACAATCATCACACAAGCCTCACTTTTAGGCACAGGGCAACTGCGGTCCAGGACAGACCATGTACCGATGAGTCATTTGTGCAAGGTCAATAGTAAAACTTGTGAGTACTAACTCCCAACTGAATGTGCTGACCATTCACCACCACTGCCTGAATTCTCACTTCAGTGCATGTGGATTTTTGGTTTTAATCAGGTCCACTCTGTCTGAATGTTGAAGATTGCCTTCATTTTTCCTTGCTTTATGCCCTGCCCACATCACAGCAACTATTTATTTGGCCAAAGAGGAGCATTTGGAAGATCATCAAGGATGCACCTTAATTGTCCATGGGAGGGGACTGCTGCAATGCTCTCTCTCTTCACGGGGTTGAATGTGCTGCCTTCACAGCACTGGTGTGCAGGCTCTGATAACACCCTATGTATTATTTATGTAGTGAGTAATTACTAAGCCAAACGTGTATTTACAGCTACCTGCAGACAACACTGAAAAACACCAAAAAAGACAAGGAATGAAAGTGCCTCTCAAACACTTCAGTTTTTCAAAGAGAATATTTTTAGTTTTCTTGTAAGACAAGTGATAAGGAGAAACCAGCAGGGGAGTCTGTTTTAGGAGACAAATATCTGTTCATTAAATACCACAGATGTGGCTGAACTACCTTTAACAGCCCAGCATGCAGCCTGGGAGAAAGCTCCCCCAACCTTTCCCTTCCTAGGCAGGCTCTTCCACCTCTAATGAATGATCCAATTTAAAAGCCAAAGCAGGGCTTTCTTGAATATATTGTGTGGAGAAGGGAAACACAAAGCATTTCAGAAAAGGCTTTTTGTGTTCCGGGAAGACAGGAGAAAACTTAGTTGAGATTCCTTTGGGAAAAGCAGAAAAGAAAAAAAAATCTAGGGAGGACTACTTCTCTGAAAGCTGCCAACAGTTCCTCTTTTAAAAATGTTTTAGACCCTTCACCTGCAAAACCCCTGCTTCCTATCTGAAAGTGGGATGCAACAGTTGCTATAGCCCCTCAAACCCATCATTGGACTAGTACCAAAGGCCTTACTACCAAATGATGCACTCAACTCCCAGCACATCAATCCACTGCCTTACCCATAAACTGCACAATGAAAACAATTCTCAGACCTCGCCCCCAAAGTGCTCACTACCACCAAATGACAATTCACTTCTCACCACCACTCCAACAGCCATTGCTTTTTAGTCAATCACTGCTCAGTTACATCTTCACTTAGGGCATGACTACATTACACAGCTTTTAGCAACAAAGTTGTCGACAGCCTTTTCGCTAAAAGTTAGGGATATAAAGAGTTAACCAGTAAACTGTAAGCATCATCTTCACCCGGGTGATGCTTATTGGGTAAGTAGTTAACCAGCAGCTTGGCCACGCCCATACTGCCTCATCGGTGGGTGGCCACTTGGGCCAGGCTCCCAACACCCATGCAGGTGCAATGCAGGATCTCAGTTTACCATTTAAACTTAACATTTAAACAGGATTTTATATCCCTACTATAAGTCTGCCTGTGTGAATGCTATTTATCAGCACTTTTGTCCACAAAAATACTTCTGCTCCCAGTGAGGGGGCTTTGCTTTGTCTACAATCAAGCACTCCTGCCAACAAGCAGCATTCATACCCCAAGTTGTTGGTTAATCCTGTTGAGTCCATGCATTCCCTCTCCTTGCTGCCTCTGTATCAGAGGCACGGCCGCAAGGAGGGGAGAGGTGGGAGCGCCTCTCTGAAAGAGGCAGCAGCGCAGAGGGTGAGGGAGGCAGGCGGGAGTCGATACGCACCAGAAGTCAGCTCTCCTCATGTGCCAGCACCACAAATCCACCTGCCTCCCCTGTGTGTGTGCGTGTGTGCGGAGAGCTGGCTTTTAAGCAGTCTCCCGCTTAGTACCAGCTCTGTGGAGCCTCCTGACTTCCCCCTGCCCCTGCACTGCTGCCTCTATCAGAGACAGCAGCACCTGGGCAGGGCAAGAGTAGCTACTCCACATCCCAGAGCAGTCTCTGTCCACAGGAAGCTCAGACCCCTGCAGACATAGGCTGCTGCTGCCCCGCTACCTCTGTACCAGAGTTAGCAGCGCAGTGGGACAGGCAGCCAGTCCATGAGGTGAGCTGGTTTTTAAACTGGTTCCCCTCACAGACCGGCTCCCCTTGCCACCCTGCGCTGCTCTCTCTATCAGAGGAAGCAGCGCAAGGTGGCAGGAGGCTCCCCGGGCTGCTAGCCCCACCCCCAGGGACTATCGAATAGTTGTGTAATCGCTGCCTGGGGGTGCTTGTAATCGATAAATTTAACCAATAACCCCAGGCTTATCGGTTAACTGTTTAGTCAACTACATGTTGACATCCCTAAGATGGAGCACTTGATTAGAACCACAGAAGGGACAGTGGTGCAGATTCCCTGGTAACCATGACAGTAGTGACTGAGATTTTACCTGAAAAAGCATTTATATTGATTTTCATTCCAGAAAAACATTATACTAGGAGAGAGATTAATTGCAAGCTTCTTGATAAATCCATTAAGCAAAATTGCATCAGAGAGATCTTGTGCTCTACAAATCCCCTAAAATGGTCATCCTCAAACACGAGAAGACTCTTATACACGTTAAATTAATTTAACAAACAGGTTACATTTAAATTATGCACTTAAATTGTACACAGGAATTATAGAACCATCCATAAATCAGTAATCCTATCTCTCTACCGAAAGCATGAGTGAATAGACAGCAAACATCACAAAGGCTAACACCGATTTACACTTTGTTCCATCATGGCTCTGCACAGCCCATCAATAGCACACTTCAATCCGCAGCGACCAGAGCAGCACACCCTTTCCAGGTCCCAAAGGCACTGGGACGAATGCCAACATGCACTTCTCATTCCAGACATCCTCATTCAGCTGATAGCAGTTTTGTCTTAAGAAAATATTTAAGCCCTCTTGAAATTTGATTTTTTTTCCCTACTGAAAAATGAAGTACAAAATGTGTCAGTATTCCTGCTATACCTCTCCTAGTCATGGGAGTAGAAATTTAAAGTACAATCTGGGTTTTAGCATTTCTCAAAAAACCCTAGGGGGTGTACTGACTACAATGTCATTCTAACAGTCCTCACCCTACTCCCCCAATACACCCAAAATCACTTTCCTGCTTCTACATTTTGTTTTTGTTTGCAAGTGTCATTCAGTAATGTGTGGGCTCTTTAAACAGAGCAAAGAACTTGTTCAGCAGTCCAGAATAATCATACCTTTCAGAGACGCAGTCTTCTAGACAAATAGACCCTGAGTGAGCTAACAGACAATGGACTGCAGCCATGCTCTGTGTACACATGTGCAAGTTTTACATATTTACTTCATTGGCCTGTCACAGTAGAACAGGCCCTGCCAAACTCTCCCTTTTAAAACAAGCTTTTCCTTGCCTTTGGGAAGGTCAGACAGCAAGTAATAATATTCCACCTCTACCACTCTCTCCCAATTCTTCATGCTAAAGTCAGTATGCACATTTCAACAGCTTCCAGCAACAGTGCAGCTTATTCAGTGCTAGCAATGCTGCAAGAGATAGCATAGGAGGGACCTTGAGAGGTCATCTAGACAAGTTCCCTGTACTCACAGCAGGACTAAGTATTATCTCAGCCATCCCTGACTGGTATTTGTCTAACCTGCTTGTAAACAATGAACATTCCACCACCTCCCCAGGCATAGACAGGGGTTCAGATGATTTTACCACCATGTCATTGCTAAGATTCTGCTGACAGTAGTATGAACATCAAGCACTCCGTTACCAGCTTAGCTCTGGTGCAACAGCACTGTTGATTGTTGAAATCAGAATATTTATTTTGCCAGTACAAATGCTCCCAAGGCCCATGGTACAATACAAAATTTATTCTTTATTACTCAAAGATCAGAGATGGACATTACGTACTTTTTCAAGCTTATTCTTTAAGATTTGTACTAACAAAGCAGCAACATATGCATCCAATAATTCAGCAGGACAATAACTTGGTTAAGAACTGGAATAAATTGCCTAGCGAGGTTGTGGAATCTCCATCATTGGAGATACTTTAAGCACAGGTTGGATAGACCTCTATCAGGGATGATCTAGATGGTGCTTGGTCCTGTCATAGAGTACAGGGGACTGGACTTGATGACCTTTGAGGCCCCTTCCAGTTCTAGTATTCTATGGTTCTATGTCATATACAGTATTTACAAATTACTACACATCAGACCTGCATCCTTCATACTATCATCATAATTTTAATACAGTACAAAATGGGCAGCTTAAAGAAGTGATCAAAACACTTCATCCTGAATATGCTCCTCAGAACAGATTTAAATTCACATTCTACCAGAAGGCAGAAGTGAAACAAGATGACCGAAGTGAAACAAGAGAACAAATTAAAAGAAGGTTATAAAAAGAATCTACATCAACACAAGTACAAAATGTAAGTCAAAACTTGAGAACTGACTTGGTGATAATTACAAACACCCAGGTAGGGAAAACATGCACTCTCTTTCACCTATTGTTTCTACAGCTGATAAGGAAACTGCAGACTGTTTGCTGAAGATGCCATTCAAGAATGAAAAGTATGACAAGATGGTCTTTACATAACTTCAGTAAAAAAGGATAGAATTCAGCAAGGACAATTATTCGAAACTTCTGACATGGATGTTCAGCATTCTATGTAACCTTCAGTGAAAAAAAATTAGTAATAGTACTTACAAAAGTCCAAAAATTCTCCTATGTTGAAATGCGCACAAAGCACAAGGAAAATTTGGTCAAAACATAGCACGCATTTCAATTTCTACAACCTTGAAAATTTGCATATATCCACTTTATACCCACACCCATAGATGTCAATGCAATATCCACAGCTCATTTTTGTGGATACAGATGTAGATGCAGCTACAAATTGTGTAGCCGCATAGGATTATCGATTACATGCTATGCATTGTGCTTTATTTAATACCTTTTTGCATAGAGGTTTTTTTATTTGTATTCCCTCCCCCACCAGTTGTTTTTCTTCCCCAAGGGAGGGGGAAAAACAATCATGACCTTGTTCTGTTGTTAATGCGTATATTGCCGACATCTACAGGCATGGATATTAGCAAGTTCTACACCTTGCTTCAACCATTTCAAGAGAGGGTCTGACTTGAAAGGAGAAAGTCAGAAAAATAAAGCCAAGCTGACCTCACTCCCCTGAGCCACTGCTTGCTGCTAGATCAATAGTAACAGTCAGCAAGCAGTTATTAAAGGGAAACTGCCAGCAGTCTCACAGCACCTCTATCATCTGCAGGGTTGGCCAGGAGCAAAGAAAATGCAAAGTTAGGCATTTGAGAGACAGGAATCAATGAAGGTGACAGGTAAGCTGTGGATTTAGACCAGGCCAGACTAAGTCTGCCACATATAGGACAAATGCAGTTCTCAGGTATATGTACTTTAATAAAGCCACTAATAAGCAAAAGGCAGTTCTTACCCTCAAGGAACAGACTTAGCAGAAAGCCATCACTTAATTTTCTTCCCGCACAGATGTGAGAATCACACAAAAAGAACCATAAACGAGACAGAAAATCCCAAGGACCTTTTCAGCAACTGTTGCAATAGAACCTTAGGGCCTGAGAGAACAGACCATGCCTCTTTCTACCCACCTTTCATTAACATCAGCACAAACTTTCAAGAGGCCACAAGAAGTTACTTAAACAAGGATTATTCTGGACTTGTGGATCAACGAGAGCCTGCCAGCTATAGGACCAGTTAACAGCATGGCTGGAAAAGGCGTTTTCAGTGTATTGGAGACAGAATATATTCAACAGTCAATACGAAGGTAAGTCTGCACTAGAAGTGCTACGCAGCTATACCATAAACACTTACTACAGCATCAAAAGGGTTTATCCCACTGTTGTAATCAAGGCTGTCCCTGGCCCCTCGGAGGCCATCCTCACTTCAATGGATGAGTCCAATATTAGGAAATTCTCGATCCTACTTTGGTGGAGGGGAATATTGTTTTTTACTGGCATGCCCTGATCCTCCCAAAGATGAGAAAGTCCAGTCTAGGTCTATCAGCAGTGCTACCAGTACTGACACTGGCTCATCTTCCACTCCATCCAAGCTAAAAAAATCTCAGAGGAGTAGCTTTAATTTGTAGCTCAGCATTCCTCAAACTGTGGGTTGCGACCCCCAGGAGAGTCGCGAGCAACTTGGGGGGGGGGGGGTCGCAGCTGGATTCGGTTTTTCACTTGCGACCCCTCTCCCCCGGGCCACGAAGAGTGGCAGGGTGGTGGAAGGCAGCTGGGTCGGGGCATAGGACCTGGAGGTAAATAAGGGCATGTGAAGGAGGGGCAGAGAGAAAAAAACCACCCAAGGGACACGGAGTGGAAAAGAGGCACAGAGGAGAAAGATTGGGGAGAGGAAGTGCATTGAGGACTGCAAACGCCTTGAAGGAACCCCAGGAGGGCAAGGAGTCTGGTGAGAATGGGGGAGGAAGCGACCCAGGGCAGTGAGGGTGGAGGGGTGGGGGTCATGGTATCACGGTATCACAAAATGCAAATTCATTTAGCATTTTAGGGGGGTCATGGTATCACAAAATTTGAGAACCCCTGCTGTAGCTTTAAAAAACAAGCAGTCCTGTGGCACCTTAGAGACTAACCAAAATATATAGAATTATGGGTAAAACCCACTTCATCCGATTCATGGATAAAACCCACTTCATCAGATGAAAGCTCATGATTCTCAATATAGTTGGCTAATCTCTAAGGTGCAACAGGACTACTCATTCCACCCACGATTGTAGAGGGAATGGGAGAATGGGGTGAGTGTTAGGCCCATCAATGGGGGAAAGAGAGCGATGTGGGTCCAGAAAGATAAAAATACCTTCTGGAGCAGGTTAGGATACTGGCTCTTTAAAAGGCTGAGTCTCACTGCTCTGCACCACCAAGGCCAATGCACTGGGACTCTTAATAAACTGGTGGTTTCTACTGAGGCTGTGACAGTACTGCCTCTAACTGAGCAATCATCATCCGTACAAATGGGGTCACAGTCCTTGGCACCCAAAGCTTTGTCTGTCAGTACTGTAATAGGGGATGTGAAGAGTGGTACTCAGACTCATACACTTTAAGGTCAGAAGGGACCATTGTGATCATCTAGTCTGACCCCCTGCACAATGCAGACCACAGACTCTCACCCACCCATTCCTGGAATAATCCTCTCACCTATATCTCAGATATTGAAGTCCTCAAATGGTTTAAAGACCCCAAGATGCAGAGAATCCTCCAGCAAGTGATCCTTGCCCCATGCTACAGAGGAAGGCGAAAAACCTCCAGGGCCTCTGCCAATCTACCCTGGAGGAAAATTCCTTCCCGACCCCAAATATGGCGATCAACTGAACCCTGAGCATGTGGGCAAGACTCACCAGCCAGACACCCAGGAAAAAGTTCTCTATAGTAACTCCTATCATCCCTCCATTGGCCTATTTACCACCGATAGTGAAAGGTCAATTAGTTACCAAGATCATGTTATCTCATCAAACCATCCCCTTCATAAACCCATCTAGCTTAATCTTGAAGCCAGATAGGTCTTCTGCCCCCACTACTTCCCTTGCTTTTATGTGCCTGCTGATCCTGACCACGAGGTATAGGAGAACTTAAGTCCCCGTGTCCTGGGCATAAGAACTTGTGTTACAAAGCTGGAGTTCACATGCTTGCCACATTTGGCTAAGAAAAGAATGGCAAGTACCACTTTTAGCAGAGATAAGAGCTTGTATGAGGAAACAGAGGCTGTGCTAGTGGTCACTGCTGACCAAAAAATAACTAGGCACAGGAAACAGAATTCTTAAAGCTCAGAACACTGGGCATCCTCTAAATCCTGCATCAGGGAGCAGAGGATTTCCTAGGGTGGAGATTTTAACTACCACATAAACTTATAAAAACTACTAACAATAGCAAATAATTATGCAAATATGAGAAATATTTACAGGAAAATCGCTGAAGTTTCAGTTCTAGAAATTCTAACTCAGACCATGTGCCAGTTAGAAGGAACTTCAGAAGTTTCTGCACTGACCCCTCATGCCCTTGGTATGGAGCAGGATGAGAGCAAGGGAGCAAGCAAAGACCAATAGACACACTATCTGCTAGAATTCTCTCGCCTCAAGTACACGGAGTATACAGAGGGACCAGTAACTAAAGAACAAAGTACTGACAGTGGGCTCTTCAATCTAGCAGAAAAAGGTGTAACATGCCCCAATGGCTGGAACTTCAAGCTAAACAAATTCAGAATGGAAATCAGGAGTAATTTTTTTTTTTTTTTTTTTTTTTTAAGTGAGGGTATTGAGCCATTGGAACAAATATACCAAGGGTCAAGGTGGATTCTCCATTATTGGCATTTTCAAAATCAAAAGTGGCTGTTTTTCTGAAAGATCTGCTCTATAATATTTTGGGGATGTTCTCTGGCCTGTGTTATACAGAAGGTCAGATTAGATGATCCGAGAGGTCTGTTCTGGTCTGGGCATCTAGGAAAGTAAGATTTAATCATGAGATCTAGTATTCTAGCCAATTAATGATGACATTGTGGAGGAGGGGCTCTGATTAATGTGCAGCAACCACTTGACATTTCTGTCAGCTGGAGTCCCATTAATCAACAAGGAGACCCTCTGACACACAAGCATTGCCTGAGTTGACATCTTGACTTTTAGGACCAGGATAAGATCCCTGCACAAGTCAATAAGCTCTTGAAGCAATATTTGCCCAAATGCAGGAACAAGTTTTCAGAGAAAATATTAAAAGGGGACAACATATCTGGGGTTTGGCATCTGACACTGTCATATGGCACTTAAAAAAGGTTCATCTTTAGGCCTAGAATACCACTGTTTCAGTTCCCCACCATGCATTCTTTAGGAAGCCATTACACCTGGGTTAGGCTAACAGCAATCCCTTGGTTTCAAAAGAAGTGAAGCTTCTGAGCCAGAGTGTCAGAATTCATACGGCAAGATGAAATGTGGTCTACACATATAATCCCTGAAGCCTGCCCAAGTCACTCTGGGGAACTCTTACAAGAAACAGCTTAAGATCACAAACAAGTATAGGCTTTCCAAATCTCATAGCTGGAAGCAATTTCCCTCCATCCCCCCACCCACTGGAGCACACAATATCATCCTTTGGATAACAGCCACACAATTCTCTCTAAATGCTTTTATCTCATGCCATCAAGATAATGAAGGAAATAAGCCTAAAATCAATTCCCACGAAGTCTGCAGTGTTGGGATTTTTGGTAGTTAATAATGATGCTACGGCAGACACACTTCATTAACAAATGACAGGTACTTTTTTGGGGAGCTGTTTTTATTTTATATATTTTTTTATTGGTTTCTGTTATTTTCACTCCAGCTTATCTGATGAAGTGAGTTTTGCCCACGAAAGCTCATGACACTATACATTTTTGTTAGTCTCTAAGGTGCCATAGGACTACTCATTTTTAAAGTTACAGACTAACACAGCTACCCCTCTGAGATTAGTTTTTTAAAACTAGAAAGCTTCAAGGAACTCTGCTTCCTTTGGACCAACTGGAAAAGAGCTCTCTGCTCCAATACCTTTGATGCTGCAAAGCTTAAGAAAGTCTGACTCCGAATATATTTCCAACACACACACACACACACACACACACACACACACACACACACACACACTTCTTTATGCATCATTTACACATGAATCGCACAATATCAGTGACTGCCATATCATGAGCTTTAATTTGATACTACAGGACACTTCTTACAGATACATGACAGTAGTGTGTGTGTTAGGTAGAGTAATTGTGTCAGGAGTGCACAGAATAATGGTTTGCACTGCGGGGCTCTTAAGGTCATAACATAATTTTGTTCTTTCACAAGAAAAAGCAAGTGACCCAGTTACCACATACAGCAGGAAGTGAATACAAAATTAAGATGCACCTAACCCTCATCACTGCCGCAAGTTAATAAACCTTGGGTTCAGAGCAACTAGCTTTCTCATGTAGCAACTAATGGCTCTTTGCTCAGAATACTGTTGCATGCTACCATGGGGAGGAGAGAGCAGAGGGAAATACAGAGAAATAGATGCAGTAGCTAATGAATCATGTTTTCAGTCTCATTTCTATTCCTCCCACATGACAAGTCTCACACCATTTTGTAACAAAGGTTTTGCTGTTTGAAATAAATCAGGGAAAATGTGGTTTGGCAGGTCTCTTCCATAAAAGATAAAGTTTGTATTTATTCAAGATACAACAACAGCAGAAGTGAAATTGTTTTACTTCTGAATCTGATGCTTCTGCCATTATTATAAGAATGGTCAAACAATCAGAGTACATGGTGGTCAAAGTCAAAACAGTCCAAAGATTGAGCAAAATAATAATAAAATTGAGAAAAAACTGCATTCATCTTCATCAATCTCTGAGGAAGCTGGTCTCTCTCACCAGATCTCAATTAACACACACAGGAATACTTGCAACGCATATCTGGCATTTCAGAGCTCCCCCTACTCCTGAACTTGCTGAAAAAAACATGGTTTTGATTCCTCCCATGGGGCTAGCTCTGCAACATCAGAAGTCATTTCCATCCAAAGAAAAGGTGGGCTTGACTACTGATCAAACTCAGTTCTAAATTGAAAAACTGCAGAGTTGACAATTTTGTACTGTAGGGGGAAAAAAAGGTTGCACCAGTTGCTCAGGCTGGCTATCCACTGACACAGCAATTAAGCAACGGAATGCATGCATGCAAGGAGTAGAATTGGTTCACATCCCCTCAGACTCCCTCAAGAAACCACTTATGGGAGCATGGGCGGCGAGTTGTATGGGCACGTGGTGCCCACGCTCCACCAATATTTGGAGCCGGAGCGGCCCCCGGCCCCCCCGCGTGTCCTCCCACCCCGGCCCCAGAGTCTCTCCCCCCCGTCCCCGGCCCGGCCCTGCCATGCGCAACCTTCACTGAGCTCCCCCTTGCCGGCTGCTGCTGCCATGCATGACATGCTCAAACGAGTGGGCGGGGAGACACCCGGGCGTGATGTAACGTCATGGCCCGGGATTTTAAAACTGCTGGGCGCTGCATTGCAGGTTCGGAGTCCGGGGACGGAGCACAGACTCCGTCCCCGCAAAGTGGAAGGCAGGGGAGGGGGAGAGGGCTGGAAGAGGAAGGGGCTTGTGCGGAGGGGGAGGGGAGAGGGGGAAGAAAGGGGAAGGCACCAAAGGGACAGGGTAGAGGAAAGACAAATGCCAGGGGGCCAAGTGCAGACAATGAGGAAAAAGGCAGGAGGGGAGGTATCAGTGGGAGGGGAGAGGGTGATGCTGGGAGGGGAGAGGGTAAGGGCATTGGGGGCTGGAGGAGGTGGTGCTAGGAGAAGGCTTGAAAGAAGGGGTGGGCATGAGGAAGGCCGGGATGGAGCAAGTCATGTGTGAGGGCACAGGGGCATGAGGGAAATGGGGACAAAGGGTGGTGAGGGGGTGGGCATCAGGGAAAAAGAGGGCAAAGGGGGCAGGGGCAGTGAGGGAAGGGGGAGGCACCAGGAGGGTGCAGGAGTAAGAGAAGGTGCAGGTGCCAGGGGATTCCGGGGATGAAGCAGAAGGGCAGACACCTGCAGGGAAGGGACCAGCACCAGAGGAGAGAGGGGCAGGGCAGGTTTGTAGAGGGAGGTGTTAGAAGAGGGGATGAGGAGGGGTAGCTCACATGATCAGAGTGGGGCTACTGGAGGAGTGGGCAGAGGGGGGAGAGAAGGGCTGGTGGAGGGGGCCAGGTTGCAGGAGGGCTGAGGGTAGTGAGAAGGGCAGGAGTCAGGACAGCAGAAGAGGGTGAGGAGTTGGGGGGCAGCAGGCACCAGGGGAGCTGATGGAACAAGGGGAGGAGACAGGGCAGCAGAGAGAAAAGGTAAAGGTTTAAAAATACTTATTAATAACTTGGGTGCCATAGTGGCACATCCAAACAAGCCACATGAACTCAGTACTGGTGCACAACACAAAATTCATTCTGCTCATGGGAGGAAACACTTAGGCTATGTCTACACTGGCGGTTTCTTGCACAAGAACATCTTGCACAAGAGTTCTTGTGCAAGAAGTCTTGAGCAAGAACACATCCACACTGCCATGTGCGAGCTGTGCTTTTGCACAAGAGCATCTATGGCAGTGTGGATGCTCTCTTGCCCAAGAAAGCGCCAATGGCCATTTTAGCCACAGGGGTTTCCTGCGCAAGAAATCCCTGCCGAGCATCCACGCTGCCCTCTCGCGCAAGAGAGCTTACACCTGTTAGAAAAGAGCGTAGCTCTTGCGCAAGAGGCCCTCTCTTACCATGCCGTACTGTAAATTTCCTTGCGCAAGAGCAGGCGGGCAGTGTGGATGCTCTGTGGGTTCTTGCACAAGAACGGCTGTACTTGTGCAAAAAGCCGTGAGCGTAGACATAGCCTTAGAGGGAACACTTCCCCCAGCCTCTCTGCCCCTGAGTTAAATGTCACACACATATTGGGTTAACGCAACTGCAGGATAGTTGCATGAGGGGGGTTTGGGGGGGGCCAAACTAATCCCTGTTGGTAGGATGGTGGGAAAAGCCCCTCGAGAGGGGTGACATGACACCTTTTGCTTCTGGTCATATGTCCATCTTGCCCCGAGCGTGTTACCTCCAGAGGCGTGGCTAACAGAGGAGGAGGGGGGTTAGGGGGCGTGGCTAACAGGGGCTGAGGGCGTGGCTAACGGGGCACCACCAAAAATTATACAAACCTGCCGCCCATGTATGGGAGTCAAAACACTACAAGATCCAGTTTCTCTGGATTTTAGCATTTGAATTCTAGAAGTATCATGAGCAGACCAGATTTCATGGTATTTTGATCCCACATAGGATTCTGAGACAGAGGTCTACAGCTACAAACACAAATTTCAAGATGTTCAGATTTATAGGAGTTCCTGCAAAGTCCTATTCACCAAGATGGCACTGGCTAGCTTTGTAGTCCCACAAAGACTTTTCCCTAGGAGACCACAAAGGTGCGTAAGGAAGCTGTTCACAGCCATATATAGAAATCTTGGTCAATCCATTAGGAATGCAAAGGGTTAACCGATTACCTGGTAAGTAAGCAGTTAGCCGAGCTGGTTGTGCCGCAGGCAGGGAAGCTGATCCAGCCCAGCCAGATGTGCCAGTTAACCACTTACCCACTAAGCAGTAAGGATGTAAAAATGCAGTTTAAAAGGGGATAGGAGGGCGAGCAGGGAGCTGCTTCCAGCCCCTACAGATTAATCAGAAGTAGTAAACCTCATTCATTAAGGGTGAGACTTACCGGTTAGCCAGTTAATCCTTTACATTGACCAAAGATTTCTATATATGGCATGGCCAGCCCAGCTGTGCTGGAGCAACTCCCCACCCTCCACTGGAGCAGAACCCTGCCAGGCTGGAGCAGACCCCCACCCGTGGGATCCCAGTTAACTGGTTAAACTTAACATTTAACCAGTTAAACTTTTTAAACCAGGATTTTACATCCCAGCAGTCCACACAGATCAGGGCACTATTTCAGAAGAATCCCAGCAGTCCTCAAGACAGACATAAAATACTTTCATGAGCTTTATCTAAGATTCTCACTTCCACTGATAACGGAGATTATGTAGACTGCAAATTTAGGTCAGATATTTGTATCTCCCCCAATTTATGGGTCAACAATGATGTTGAAAGTCCCGCTCACAGCCAAAAAAGAATGAATTCATTTCCAGTCCTATATGGGAAGAGAATAGATGGAAAAGGGGACTGAGCTCTTGCACCAAGTTTCACATCGCCTCTGTGTGAGCTAAAGATGATTACAGGGCTGGGAGTCAGGAACCTAAGTTCCAATCCCTGCTCCAACACTAATTCCCAGGGTAGCCTTTGGTAAATCACCAAACTGTCACTTCTCTGCCCCAGTTTCCCCACTTGTAAAATGAGAATAAAATTTACCTAGTGTTATAAGTGTAGGTGTGAGGCCTACCATATTAGTATTTGTAAAATGCATTGAGGTTTTTGGATACACAAACTTTTGAATTATTTAAGTGTAAAGTGAAACTGGACAACACCTTAGCAAAGGGTTCAAATGGGGATTTCTATATTGATTATCTAGTTTGGGGGGGAAAGGGGGGAGACTGGGAAACATACCAGACTCATCTTTCTCACTATCTCTCTGCTGCTCCTTCAGTCCCATCAATATAAGCTCTTGGGAAAGATGCATTTACTTACAGAATTCTTCCTACTTTGCCCGATTACCCAACTGTAATCTTCATCCACTTGCCAAGACTTGAAAGTGGCTACTCCTTCCCCTTTAGAAGTTAGCGCTCATTGACTCCTGAAGATGACAAAGCAATCCATGTGCATACATTTAACAAATAATCCCAAATCCAACACACAACAAGAAGAATTGTAGTCTGCCATCCACCCTTGTCAGATCAGTTTCCTCCCTTCATGCTGTACAGCATGTTTACTGCATTTGATCAAAGCAGAGTCATTGCAGGCACAGAACATAGCAAGACATTTAACACACTGTCATGGAGAAAGCTACTCTTCTCATAGCAATTAAACTATACTGAAAAGGGCATTCCTATCCCTTTGAATTGACAAGGCACTTTGCAACAAACACTACTATAAATAATAGATCAGACATAAGACAGTGAAATACACTAATCTGGGGAAGATCTGTTACAGCCTGAGTTGAGTGCCAAGCTGACAGTGGACACACTTGGCCCTTGGCAACAGTAAGAAGTCTGCATTCAAAATGCATCTTGTTGTGTAAAACATTACACAACTGGAACGGCTACTGACAAAAAAGGTTTCAGATTAAGCACCTCCCCCACACTCCATTTAGAACAACTATAGAGCATGTGCATTGAGTTGAAAACCTTTGCACATGTAACTCCACTAGAATCTGACACTCAAAATTTGGGATATGACGTTGCTTATATAGAACCTTGTCTCAAGTCTAATTTTCTTGCAGACTACAGTGCCATGGTTCTGTGTTAAGGCTATTTGTATTTCTTTTTCTAATAATACCCCTGGTGGAATTGAACCTTCTACCAGTGCCCAGACCAATAGCTCAGTTACTGAATACATAATCTTGTCTTGGAATAGCATGAAGTTTAAATCCTTCATCAGGGAATAAGCCAAGTTGTTATTAAATATTCTGTTTATATTCTAAGCTGTACAGGGAAGGGAAGAGAAAGGCAGGGTTGTTTCTTGGAACAGAAGCAGATTCACGTATTTTCCAAATTTCAGCATCAGACAAAGCTTATTTGATATTCTGGCACAAATATACCTGTATCATGCAAGGATTGTCCTAAGGTTAGCAATGGACTAAGATACAGTATCTGGGACTAGAGTCTTGATTAGCTTACACTGTGCCTTATCAGTCAGTTGCAAACAGAAGAAAGTGTGCGTATCTTCCTCCCTTCCCAATGAAGTCCTTTCTAACTCCAAGCTGTTGCTCCAGCATCTTATTGCAGAGCGTCCTGTAAAGAACCACTAATGCTGCCACACAACCACTTCTCACTCAAACTAATCAATCATCCCAATATATATGACCCAGACATGAGTGATTAAAGGATTGGAAAACATGCCTTTAGTAATAGGCTTAAGAAACTCAATCTATTGATCCAAATAAAGAAGGTTAAGGTCACAACTCGATCATAGATTTTAAATATCAACATGGAGAAGAGAAATTTGCTAATGAGTTCTTTAATGTAGCAGAGAAAGGTATACTAAGACCCAAAGGTTGGAAGTTGAAACTAGACAACTCAGGCTTCATCCATTATTAGCTCTCCTTGCCCACTAGGTAGAGGGAAACTAAGTATTCATCTCTCTTGCCCCTAAGGCCGTGGTCACCAACCCGTTGATCGTGATTGACTGGTTGATCACAAGGCCTCGACCTGTCGATCGCGAGGCGTTCCGGGCCCCCCATTTCCTCCCACCCCCCAAGAAGCCCCACTACCTACCTCCAGAGGTAGTGGCAGCTTCCCGCGGGGTAGACGGAAGTCCTGCAGCCGCACGTCACTTCTGGGGGTTCCGGAAATGCACTGGCTGCTTCCTTGCCCCAGGTCTGTGGCGTGCCGGGAACTTACCGGGGGAGTCCCCAGAGGCGCGTACTGGGACTTCCCTTCTCTGCGGGAGGGAGGAGTCGGGCCCGGCGGGGGTGCGCGACAGTGGCTTCCCTGCTCCGCGGGAGGCTCACACCAGCCTCTTTCCTTGCGCAAGAGCAGGCGGGCTTCTTCCTCCAGAGGGGGCGCAGGCTTCCCTGCTCCGCGGGAGGGGGGGAGTCAGGCCCAGAGGGGGCACACGACAGGGGCTTCCCTGCTCTGTGGGAGGCGCGCGACAGGGCTTCCCTCGTCTGTGTGGGGGGGGGGGGAGGAGAAGAGGAGGCGGGTGCATCTCACTTGTGTGGCCCCAACTGAATTTTCTGTGGGTCAGTGACCCCGACTTAAAACAGGTTCCCTGCCCTTCTCATAAATAAAGACAATGCGTTTGTTTCGCTTTTTTTAGTGGAAGAGCAAACATGCTCTTTTGGTAACCCCTATATTTCTCTTTCCACAAGGAATAAGGGGGCTTCCAAAAGAAAGGGTTTTTCTGACATTTGGTTCAGTCTAGACAGGCCAAATGTTGGAAAAACCTCTTCCTACAGAAAAACTGGAAAACACAAGTAGCAATATAAGGGTTGGGGAGAGCAAGTGATGTAGAGGAGGAGAATAGAGAGGGCGGGTGGGGCTTCAAGGAAGGGGCGGGGTCTTGGGGGAAGGATGGGGCAGTAGATCTTGGCTTGTTCTGTCATTTAAAAAGTGATCTTGGGTGTAAAAAGGTTGGAGACCACTGCCCTAAGATATGTGACAAGTGCTGGGCAAGAACCGCTGACTCAGGCCTCTGTCACGCCAGCTCCCATTAAGGGAAGTAAAATGGAGCTAGCTACAGAAAGCCTGCCCCTAATAGCTGCCTTCACAAATACAGTGGGCTATATAAAAGACTGGGAGGAAAGGAGGGAGGAGAGAGTGAGGGAGCAGAAGCAGCGTGATAGCTCTTCTCTCTTGGGAACAGACATTAGAACCCAAGCTGTGTATGGTGAAAGGGTGATGGGAGCACAACATGTAAAATAAGGGAGGAGAATCTTTGTGTTGGGGAATCACTGACCCAGAGAAAAAAGTCAGTTGTAGGAGACACACAAGTTAGAAGTGCAAGAAACAAACAGTCCACCCTCACGGACCTGGCCACCAACTGAGAAGCGGGGGGGGGGGGGGGGGGGGGGCGACATTCACCTCACTCCCCTCAAGCACCTAGGGCCAACAAGCACTCATAGGTTCAAAAATGAGGGGTTCAGTATGCAGAAGAGGGCTGAGGTGGGGAGAACGTGAGTGTGCTGTGACACATTTGTATTTTTATACCTGATTTTGTAAGCAAGTTGTTTAAGTGAGATGGCACTTGGGATATGCAAGACAAACAAGATCCTTTAAAGGGGTACAGTAGTCTGAAAAGGTTGACAGCCACTGCTTTAACTGGTTTCAATGTAAAATCTCCATGTTTAGGCTTTCACTTAGACTTCTGATAGTCCCTCCTGCCACCCATTTATGACCACTGTACACATTTATTAAGCATGTTCATAAATGCCTCTTGTTCAGGAGTAATGGGTATGTCTTGTGGGCCACGAACATAGATCATATACAGCAACCCATGGCACAGAAACAAGTTTCACTGGATTCAAAAAAGCCTAGTTATTTTTAATCAATATGCCATAAGTGAGGAGAGCCTCTCACAGCAGTCAAACAAACAAACAAAAAAGCTAAAGATCAATAGTATATTTCTACTTTCATCATTCCAAACTGAAATATTCATGTTAAAACATGAAGTCTTTAGCTGCAGCAATTACAAAGGGTTATAATTCCCTTGACTGAGTAATTTACTTTAAAATAAAATTTCATCTCAAAGCATTAGCAGCCCTACACAATATCATCTCAGCTATTCTGACAGCCTGAAGAAATGCTGGTTTATTTCAGTTTATTGAGAGGGCTTAAAATTGCAGAGCCAGCTGTAAATCACCATCAGCTGCTTATTCCCCAAAATAAAAATGTATTATTAGCCTAAATGCTTTTTCAGGACCCCGATGGGTCAATGCCCTGATTAGACTCTCTCCCCCATTAGAAGCTCCGCCATATCAGAAGACAGAAAAAAATATTCAAGTTCTACAGAAATGTAAGAGATTTACATAACAGATTGCGCTTATATGTACATTTATCAGCACTGTTGAAGAACGAGTTGTTCTTAACAAGGGAACACTCCAGTTACATAGGGTGAAACACTGTACTCACTGAAGTCAATGTGAAAAGTCACAGCAGAGGACCAGAATGACACACAGTTTATCCATAAGCTGTTGCAGAGAGCCTTTATTAGGCAGAACTTCGCCACAATTGCTCTCGCTCCATGACCGCAGGAAGCGACCAGTACTTGCTGCATCTGAAAGAGTAAAAGCCTAACAGAGCTTCTGGTCAACTGTGCAACACTGAGCACTTCGTAACTTCGAGCTCTTATTGCTGTCACTCTCGTCTGCCTCCTCCTCAATTAGCTCAGCCATCTGACATACTTCACTGTTTAGATCAGTGGCTTTCAACCTGTGGTTCATAGATCACAGGTGATCTGCACGCTATGGTTAAGGGGTCCACGAAAGGTGACTATACAAATAAAGTTTCAGATAACAGAAAAAGCATTTTGTTCTTCTGAGTAATCAAAAGGATGTGAATACTGGGGATGTTAAAAATATTTTTCTGTAAATGTGGAGCCACTGAAATTTTCAGTGGTTACATGTTGACATGCAAGGGGAGGCAGTCCCCATCAGGTGCCTGCTCCCCTCCTCCCCCCCCCCCCCCCAAGGGCAGCATGGGGAGGCAGGTAGCTTCATGGGAGCCAGTAACCCTCCTGCTCCCCTACCACCACACTGCTGCTGCTAATATAGAGGCAGCAATGCAGGGGGACAGGTAGCTCTCCAGGAGCCGGTGCTTGCAGGGAGCCTGTTTAAAAGCCAGCTTCCCACGAGCACCAACTCTCACCTGTTTTCCCCGTTCTGCTGCCTGATACAGAGGCAACAGCATGGGACAAGGGGGCCTTGCGTGTAACTGTGAAAGTTAACCGATGAGCCTGGGCATGTAAACTATCATATCCCTAGTGAATTCCCCACCTTACAGGTCAAAAGCTGGACGTGTTGTCATTATCTTAGAAGCTCTCAGTTCAGTGCCCTATTGCATGCTGCCTTAAAATGTCATGCCAAGCATGTGCAACGTTTATCACTGAATTCTGTTCAGTTAGTTTTCAGTCTAAGTCTTCTATGGTAAGGGCTCGCAGACCGGTGGTTGAATTTGCAGAGACATCCACGCCTCCATTGGAAACTTTTTACAGATCTGCACATCCAAATGAATGAAATTCACTGATTTAGAAAATAAGCTTTATGGGACAGGAACTGCCTTATTTTGCATTGGTAACTCACCCAGAACAATGGGGTCACAGGCAGCGATTTATATAAACCCATAGTGCATGTGTTCCACCAATATTCAGGAATGTGGGCCTGACCCCACCAATGCTGGGGCTTATATTTTCAGAGCCACAATGAGGCAAGGCAGGGTGGGGGGGGGGGGAAGGAGTGGAATGGGGGCAGGGAAGGGTGGAATGGGTATGGGCAGAGTGGAGAGGGACAGGCTTGGGCAAGGTTGCTTGTTGTTGCCGGAGCCAGGCCCCCGGCTAGACCCCCAGGTTGCCATGGACTCCATGTCTACCTAAAGTACAAGACTCCACAAAGCGGGCAGTTGCCCCAGTCCATCCTATGGATGGGATGGCTTTGCTTGGAGCTGTTCTGGGCACCACCAAAAATTACCTGCACCTAGCTCCCATGAATGGAGTTCCAATCCTGCAATACAAATTAATAAGACAATGAGGAGTTTCAAGAATTACCTCAAGTTCACACCCTAAAGCAACCTGGGTCATATAGCTAATACTGTTATTCCTAGGTGTATAAATAAATAGCTAGTCCTTGTCTAAACATCACTAAAATACCATTCTCAATACTCTGCTCCAAGAACGAATTTTACAGATTGCTCACACACAGACTGCATGAAGTAGTATTTTAAATTAATCATGTTCCTGTTTACTCGGATATAAAAGGGCAGGGTAAATAGCAGCCCAAGACACTCCTTAAACATTTTAGTTCTCTTGATCTGCCTTTCCAAATTAGGCAGTCCATATTGTTTCACCACCCCTCCCACACAAACACTGTCCTACTCACTATCTTACTTTGGTTGGTCTCTAGACCACTTATATTCCTGCTTTTAAAGATAGGGAGACTCAAACCAAATGCAGTATACAAATTAGGGAGGGCTCAAATGATTTTGACAACAGTAGTGTAATATTTTCCATGCTATTTTTTATTCCCTTAATATAGCCATGCAGCAGCTCATTTGTTACAGGACAAATAGTTCCCACTTTAGAAAGAAACATCTCCACATCAAACTGCTACTTATTTTTGATACATGCTGGTCCAGCAAAAGGAGGCCAGTGTTTTGCAAGATTGGGTACAGTGAGGGGATAATGTCAATGTGGTATTAATCACTTGTTTTTAATAATAAATTAGGGATTGGGGCAGTGTAGAAACTGAGCCACACAGGCAAAGCAAAAATGAAGTTTAAGCATCTGGTCGAAGATCAGAAAAAGGAAGCTATTTCAAACTGTGCAGCACTGGGAAAAGAGAGAAGCTTCTCTATTTTAAGTCCTGAGTAAAATATTTCATACATGATGTGAAAGCCAAGTTGGGCCTCAGAGGCTCTGATTAAGGCACTGAGATCAAAGTGAGGCATAGCAGCTGCAAACAGGAAGCACTTCTCCAATCTTGAGGCGCTAACGCTGCCTGCTCTAATAATTAGCGTAACAGAAAGTTGAGTGACTAGTCCCTTCTTACAGGAGGAAGCCATGTAACAGTGGAACCGTCTCTCTCTCTGCCAGGAACTTTTGTCCTGAGAAAGAGGAAGGTTGATTATTCACAATACAGCCATAGCATCACCATGGTCATTTTTCCACAAGTTCACTCCTTTTTACAAGGAAAACACAAAAAAGTCCCAGAGCAACAAAAAGGCATGTACTTACATTGAACAGAGAATGAATTAAGATCACCTCTCTGGTAAACAGGGTCTCCCAAAGCTAAAGGAAAAACTAAGTCTATCTTTGCACAGTCAGTACTTTAGATCCCTTTTATTTCCTATCTAGGCCCATCGTTTTAATTTATTACCACACCTATAACATCAGTACCTAAGAGCCCTAGTCATTGATAGGATGTGAAAGTGTAACCATGTACACATTCACAGTGACACACAGCCTCCAAATAAGTGCAGGGAACCAGCTTAAAAGCCAGTTCTCCACGCACACTAGTCCCCAGGGAGCTACCTGTATCAGAGGCAGCAGTGTGGGGGGCAGACAGGAACCACCTGCCGCCCCACTGAAATCTTCTGCAGGTACACGGTTACTTAAGCTAGGGATGTTTGACAGCAGGTAATAGAACAGTTGACTAACCGCATGAATTCTTAGTGGTTATTCGACTATTCTGCAGTCTCTGGGGATGGGGCTGGTAGCCAGTGCAATCTTGTCCCACTCCCAAGGAGCCCCCTGCCACCCCACACTGCTGCCTCTGTATCAGTGTGGGGTGCCAGGCGGGAACTGGTCCATGAGGGGAGCCAATTTAAAAACCAGTCTCTTCGTGGACCGGCTGCCTGTTGCCCCGTGCTGCTGCCTGTGGTACAAAGGCAGTAAAGCAGGGTGGCAGCAGGCCCTGTCCACAGGGGTCCAAGATCCCTGCAGACAGAGGCTGCTGGAGAAAAGGGGGTGGGGAAGGCTGCTGCAAAGCAGCCTCTATCTGCTGCAGGTTGCTCCAGCAGCAGCCCCTGTCTGCAGGGGATCTGCTGCAGCCTCTGTCCACAGGGAGCTCAGACCCCCTGCGGACACAAGCTGCTTCGTGACAGCCTCTCCTGGGCCTCCCTCCCCCACACTGCTGCTTCGGACAGAGGCAGCAATGTGGGGGGACAGATGGCACCATGGAGTTGGTGCTGGAGGTGGGGGTGGGAAACTGACTTTTAAGCCCATTCCACCCAGCACTAGATTCTGTTTCCCTGCACCTTGCTGCCTCTGATATAGAGGCAGCAAGGGGGAGGGAAATGCAAGTAGTCGACTAGTTGATAATCCGATAAGCCTAGATTTATCAGTTAATCCCATTAACTGATACACCTTCCACTAATGCAATCACTGCAAATCTACAGCAACAAGTCTAGTATTTCAAGGGTATTTATGAGATTAATGCCTGCCTGGAGAGTATGACGTGAAGTATCAGATCCTAGTGGTCAATCAGATCCAGCATCTTAACACTAGCTTGGGGCCAATACCAGATACCTCTACAGCAAGATCTCTTATCCTTTTTGATATCATGAACTAGTTTGCTGCCTGCCTAACTATCACAGATATCTCAGGGTCACCACTGCTCTAGAGAAAAACAGTAGCCCCCCCCATAACAGTCTTGTCATTTCAGTCACATACTTAGCCAGCAACATAGGAAACCCCCGTGAGAGACTGATTGTCACAAAAGAGCCACGAGGATACAGGACTCAGAGATTGCAACACTAGTCCTCTTAACCAAGTGTCATTAGTAGTTCGTATCTTACTGGAATCTTCTGTTCTTCACAGCACATAAGAACCTTCACGGTAACCGTCACAAGGATAGGAATTATTCCGTTTCAGAAAACAGCAGAACAAAAAGGAATAGCCAGTAACTAAAGAATTCAGGTTACATATTAGAGAAACGTTTTTAGAGTCAGTAGTTGGGTAGTGGAAGCTCCCTGACTGCAGTGATATCAGCGAAGATTAGATATTTCACACGTATTTAGTCTCTCTGGTTGCTAAAATGCTTTTCAGTCTATACAAATTAGTATTTTTTACATGCAGCCAGCTCTGGGGTGGCAGGCAGTAATCTAGCACACAGCAACAATGCATAATAGTGGGAAATAGGAGGGAAAAATTTAGCTAAGAACAGAAAGGCAAACCCTAACTCTTATGAAAAATCAGCAGGAGATCATTAAAGTCTACACAGAGCAGACAAAAATCCTACCTTTTAAAGTCTCTCTTTAAGCCCAGTACTCTATAAACTGCATGGAATCCATATATATATATATATATATATATATATATATATATATATATATATATATATATATAGATAGATAGATAGATAGATAGATAGATATATAAAGGGCTCAGGTGGCCCTGCCAGGATTCAAACTTATCCTCAGGAACCTAGGTGTTTGAAACTTCATGCTTGGATCTCTGGCCACCAAGGCTAGGCAAGTATTAATAAGAAGGCTAAAGCAACTATTCTCTTACAGTCAGCCTTGCAAACTGTAGCGGGTCAGATTCTATGTACCAAGTGACCTTTTCTGGCCTTGTCGTCAACTGCATTGGCCTCACTGATGGAGAGTAAGCAGCTTCTACTGCTGTGGTGGTACAATTCAGGTCTTCATAGGCTGGAAGCTAAAACTTGGAACAGTTCCAGATTCCCATTAAGTAATCACACATCTTAGCATTATGATAGTAACATATGGGCTATTTAACCCAGTGAAAGGACCCTTGTTATGTGTTACACTCATCCTTCTCCCCTTTCACCAGCCAGCCACTCTCCTCCCTGACACAGAGAATAAAAACCCTGCTCCAGAGGAAGCTTTTAAATTGAAATTTTTACTACTTCGTATAAAACTTCAAAAGGCTCATCTTCTGTAACGAATGACTGTCTCGGACTGAAAAGCCAGGCTCCAATTTAATCTCCATATTCTTCTGCCATTCAGAAACCACTTAAGTGTCACTCATGTTGTTTGTGACGAAAAAACTAAACCTTCTGCCAACTGGCTCCTTCCCATTTAATCAGAAAATACCAAGCTTTTGTGTTGATGATTTCACTACAACAGCATCTGCCTGGCATTAGCTATTAGCAGCACTTGTCTCTGCTATGTCAGTAACTCAAGGCAATTATTTTGTGCCATTACTGGACAGCTCAGTGTCAGGTGGAGATTCTCACTTGTTTGATCAGCAGCACCTGTTAGCTTTCTAGTTTGTTAGTTTTGCTTGCAAATATTGCTATTTCAGAGTCTGCCAGCACATCTCTATTTGCAGTTTAGTGCTCAGCCAAGACTTCACACACAGTCTAAATTCAAGCAATTACTTTCGCTTCAAATTCTGTGCTTGCTCTAAGGCAAAAAGTAGGAGGGGCCCATGTTCTTTCCCTCAAGCTTGTTCTACACTTAAAATTTATACCAACAAATTTATGCTGGTTAGAGGAGGGGTTTATTTCTTTAACCAGAAAAGCTATACCAGTATACACCCTGACATAGATGCAGTTTATACTGGCAAAAACGTGCTTTTGTCCGTATAGCACGTGTGTCTTGGAGAACTGGTATAAACTGTGTCAGCAGGAACATGTTTATTCCAGTATAAGCTACATCTTATGCTGAAATGGTTTGCCAATATAGCTACAGCTACATAAATACATAACCCCTCAATCTGAAACAAATATTCACCATCAACTTCACACCCCATAACAGAAACACTAAGCCAGAAACCAATGCCAACAACAACCCCATTACCAACTGTCCATATCTACCCTAGTTACCCCATCATAAGACCTAACCACATCAGCTATACCAGCAAGGCCTTGTTCATCTGCACATCTACCAATATATATGCTATCATGTGCCAGCAATGCCCTTCCACCATGTACGTTGGACAAATTGGACTGCCTTTACACCAGGGGTGGGCAAAATGGCTTCTATGGGCCAGATCTGGGCCAATTAGGCGTGAAGCTTTCTCTGCTCTGCCCCCGCCCTGAGAGCAGCGTGCGGTGCTTCGCGTGCTCCCCCACCCCGAAGCCACCTCCCACCCTGCTAGGAGCATGCAGTGCTTTGAAGCACCACGCGCTGCTCGCAAGGCAGGGGCAGAGCAAAGGCGGGCGGGGAGGCGAGGGGGGGGGGGGAAAACCCTATCTGGCCTGGGGGCAGGGGAGCCTGCAAAGCCTCCTCCCACGCAGGGGCACATGGTGCTTTGAAGCGCCAGGTGCTGGTCATGGGGGAGAGGGGGGGGAGGGAGAGCAGAGGAGGCTTTGCGCACTCCCCTGCCCCCAGGCCCTAATTGGCCTAGGGGCAGGGGAGTGAGGGAAGTCTCCTCCCATGCCAGAGGCATGGGCACCTTGGGGGATTGTTGGGTGGGGGCAAAGGCACTCCCTCACCCCCAGACCAATCATTGTCTGGGGGTGGGGAACCCAGAAATTGTGACCCCACCCCTTCCTGTGCGGCCCGGGGCCACTTAAAAAATTTCCGAAGTGGCCCCTGGCAAAAAATTGCCTACCCCTGCTCTATACAAAATAATAAATGGACACAAATCAGACACCAAGAATGGCAACGCACAAAAGCCAATAAGAGCACTTTCACCTCTCTGGACACACAGTTACAGACTTGAAAGATACCATCCTTGAGCAAAAACCACTTCAAAAACAGACTGCAGCATGAAACTGCTGAGCTAGAATTCATATGCAAATTTGACACCATCAAAATGGGTATGAATAATGACTAGGGATGTAAAAATTGTGATTAATTGGTTAAACACAGTGCCAATAGTACAATTAACCATTTATCTGATTAAAGTGGGATGGGAGGGGGGGCACTCCAGCATGGGTAAGGGGGCCACTTCACCCCCTGGGATTGGGCTAGAGTCTGGTACCCTGTGGGAGCTTCTGCCTCCCCCACAAGGGCAGCCACCCTCCCTCCATGGACAGTACCATCACTGTAGTTCCTGCCTCCCTCTCAGTGGTGGCTGCCACCACCATGGCTCCTTCCTCTCCTTTCACTCTCCCCCGAACCACTGAAATCATCTTTACTAATCCATAACATAGACCATACAGAACTACAGCATTGAAAAATTTATAGAAATATCAACAGCAATTCAATTATTTTAACCAAGCTGTGGTTAACTACAGTTGGCTCTAATCCCCCAAATCATGCCAGGTACCATGCATTCTTTCCTTTGCTTGGTCCACCACCTATTTTTTAAAGGCATCAGATGTGTCTAAAAAAGTTTGCTTCTACATTTGAGTCTCACCATTTCATGACAATACTGTTTAAATTACTGGGATTCAAGTAGTAAATATCAGCCAGTTTATAAGTGGAGGCCACCAACAATCTAGAAATTCCACTTCTATACTCCTTGGAAGCTTAAGAATAGTAAGTTTAGAAGAGGCATTTTTAATAGAGACTGTATGTCAGGGCTACTCAATATGTGGCACGCGGGCCGCCTGTTTGTTTGTGGCCTGCGGTGCATTTTGGGTTTACACAGGGCTCAACTTGCTGCCCGCAGGTGGGAGCCAACACAAAAAAGTAGTCAATATAATGATCTTCTGTTGATATGCATTTTAGTAGATAAATTTCTGGACTGTCACTGCTCATTAAAAATGCTGTTATATGGGTGGAAATCAGGTAAATATTGCATTTTATTAATATCAGCAGAATGGATTTAAATGGGGCCTGCGTTTGTGTAGTCTTACCTTAATCTTTGTATTCATGCCCATCAGTGTGAGAGAACCTATTTGCTTATATTTGCATATATATTTACATGTATATACAACCACATTTAAGTTGCGGCCCTCAGCATGTGCTGTGAGTATCACTGTGGCCCCTGGAGCTTCCAAAGTTGAGTAGCCCTGCTGTATGTTCTTCCCAAAGCAGCAAAGGCATGAATTTCATACCTGTGTTATAAATGAGGGAAACCTGAAAATAAGAAGTGACTTATAAAAGGTAATTATTCAGGTTCAGACAGTGCCAGGAAAAACTCACCTGCTGTCTGCAAAAATTCCCCTCCGACATTATTTTAATTTCCTTTTAGGGATGTAAAATCCCATTTAATCAATCAACTAGTTAAACGTTATGTTTAACGAGTTAACTCAGGGCAAGATATGGCCTGTCCAGCCCGCCAAACTGCCAGATCCGGCTGGCGGCTGCCTCTCCAGGACCCTTAGCACAGAGCAGCTCACATTGCTTTAAAGGCTGCCTGCTCTTTGCTCTGGATGTGGGGGAGGAAGGAAAGAGGCTTTGTGCACTGCTCCCACATCCAGCAAAGTGTCTCAGCTCCCAGGCTATGTCTATACAACAAGTTTTCTTGGCAAAAAAAATATGCTAATGAGGGGCTCATTTGCATATTTTCTGCCAATCCTTTTTGCGCTAGGGGTTTTTGTGCAAAAACAAGCAGTGTGGACGTTTTCTTTTTGTGCAAAACCCCCTTTCTCCGCAAGATCGGTATACCTCCTTTTTTGGGGCATAAGGATCTTGTGGAAAAAGGGGGTTTTGTGCAAAAAGAAAACATCCACACTGCTTTTATTTGTGCAAAAACCCCTAGTGCAAAAACGGATCAGCAGAAAATATGCAATGAGATCGCGACTCATGCAAACGAGCCCCTCATTAGTATATTTTTTGCCGAGAAAACTCATAGTGTAGATGTAGCCCCATTGGCCAGTTTCTGGCCAATAGGAGCTTAGAAATTGTGCTGGGGCACGGGCAGCGTGCAAAACCTCCTCCCCCAATCCCTTTTGCTCTCATCCCCCACCCAGAGCAGAGCCACATGGAGCAGCCTGGAACTGCAGACAGGCAGGGAGCCTGCCTCAGGTTCCTGTAGGGCTGCTGGCTGGGAGCCACCTAGGTAAGCACCTCCCAGCCAGAGCCTGCCTCTAGCACTCCACTACCTCGCTCCCCTCAACTACATGTCCCAGGTCACCTTCTTCTCCTGCTGCAGGTCACCAACCAAACCCTCCGTACTCCCTCTCCCCACCTCCTCCAGGTCACAACTCTCTCCCAGACCCTGCACTCCCTCGTACATGCCTCCCCCAGGCCAGAATTCTCCCTCTCCTGCACCCATACCCCCTCTGGACCCTGCACCACACTCCATCTCCCCGTACCAGATCACAACCCCCTCCTTCATCCAAACTCCCTCTCAGACCTCACACTGTTTCCTGCACCCCAGTCCTCTACCCCAAGCTCCCTTCTACACCCAACCTCTGTCCCAGGCGCCACATCCCCCACACAGAAATGCGGCCCTTGACCTCTTAACAAAATCTTGGAGCGATACCCCAATCCAATTGCCCACCTGTGGGTAAACCACTTAAATGGGAGCAGGAGGGTGGGGGCTACTCTAGCTAGGCTGGAACACCCCCAGCTCCACTACACTAGCCAGGCTGGGGCAGCCCCCTGCCTGCAGCAGTGAGGGGGCTGCTCCTGCCCCTGCTGGTTAACTTTAATTGGTAAGCATCACCTGGTAAAAGTGACACTTATCAGTTAACAGATTAACTGGTTAACCATTCACATCCCTATATCCTTTTTTAGGAGATTCCTCTGCGAAGCAATAGCAACAAGATGTTTACTGCTTTTGACTGTGATTGTTGTAATACAGACTGCTTGCCAATAACTTGACTGCACTATAAATGATCCTGCTGACTTGTTTGCAACGGTGACTCCTTTCCATTGCTGACATGCTCTCTTTGCCTGCTCAGTACACCCTGTCACTAATTGTTAGCTTCATTATTCTGGTAGTGATTGTAGTGACATTAATTACTTCTCAGTTTAATTAGCATCAAACTTATTAAATAGAGATGTGGTGTATCTTGTTTGCATTCTTGTCTCCGTCAGTCCATTCAACTGTCTAAAGCAAGGCTTCAGTCAGAAAAAGGTTTTTCCATATCAGGTCTACTTAGTTTACTAATAAAAGCAAATTTTGACTCCAGACAGCACTGAAAAGCTGACCTCAAAGCACTCTGAAATCACTGAATGAGATGCAGTCAATGTAACTAAGCACTGATATAATTACAGAGCAGCTATCTGAATTCTCATCTGTCTCATGCACATATGATCACAAGTCAAGTTCTGGTTACAGAACCTTTATTGTCAAACAACATGGGGCTTTTCTGCCACCTCTGTATTTCCTAGTAACAGGTTAAAATGGCAGTTTGGAAAGTCATGTTTGAACTAAAGGAGAATAAATATGAAGTACCAGAATCTATTTTCTTAACACGTCATAACCCTGCTTTCATATTCATTTTAATATTTGTGATTAATATACTATCTCCATAACCATTCTAAATCATCCTTCATGCAACCTGTGGCTTGAAAGAACTTCAGAGTTAAAGCAAAATAGAAGGGCAAAAAGGAATTAAGCGATGTTTTCAGATGAGATTTTAAACTACAGTGTTAGAGGCAAAGAAATATAGGAAGACTACTCCAGAAGGCAGGAGCTGCAGCGAATATGACTTCTGTACCAACCACAGTGAAATTTTGCGGATGGACAAAAAGGAGGCATGGCACTACCAGATGAGCAGATGAAGCAAGGGAATGGAGAACAAAACTGCACAAGAGGTACATTGACTCAAGTCCACAGATTATTTTAAAAATATATTGTTTTAATTACATCTTCAGCTTTGTAAGTGCTATGAAATATTTCAGCACCTGATTCTTACATGAGTAATCCAATTGAAGTCCGACTATTGTCATGAATAAGGGTTGCAGGATAGGATCCTTATTCAAGTACAAAGGTCTAATCTTAGAGTCACACTGGCAGAGCAAGTGCCAGCTCTTGTAAAAGCTATAGGCATCAAATTCATAACACATTCATAGCTGGAAACCAGACCAGTTCCCCTGTACGTTCGTATATAACTCAAGATAGGCATCAGACTTATAAGAACGTGATTAAACTCTTCGGAATGCTTGTAAATTGCTGCGTGCATTAACTTCTCACAATCTCTATATCCCATGCTATCCAGTGATATGCAAGTTTTTGTTCTACAGCACCTACAAAAATGTATGGGTTTTCCCTGCTGTTGTGATTACTGCATGAGCTCTCATCATTCTGACTCCTATTAGGGTTGGAAGAGTCTGTCCTCTTATTTTCTGTAATTACTAATGTCATTGACTTGACTATAATTACTGCCACTATCATTACAGCTGGTTGTTCTGGCTTCTCCCACATCAGTGCTGGGACAGGCCTGTTATTAGCCCCCATATTATTCTCAATGTTAGTGAAATGTGTGTGACTGATCTCCTGCTAAACATTCTCACTTATACACAGCAAAAGCTACAAATAGCCATTTTCAAAGCAATTCTCTGCACATCTGCTCTAACATACAGATTGTGACAATAACTGCTTAATATAGAAGCAACACATAATGGTAAACTCAGACATTATAAGCAGCACATAGCCGATCATCCACTGACTCATAACCTCTGGAAGTCAACCAACTATACATCTAGTCTCACTAGTGCAGGCCATGTGAACTTTTCCTTTTCCTCCTCATACTCTCATGAGTGCAGATGATACAGAACCAGCATATAACTTCTCCCATACCGATACCCCCAACTCCCTTGTCTTCTGACCCATTATATGTAGGGGCCAACATATAACTTATGTCCTTGGAGTAAAGCTCCATGTTTCTTCTCTATGGTCCTGACCTACAGAAGTTTAGTGCATAACTTGCATCACCAGGTCAGTGTTTCCTGGTCCTTGGCAACCAAAACACCCAAACTGTCACCTCAGCAAATGGTAAGAAGACAGTGGACCTCTCAGGCAGTGGTTCTCATACTTGGCTTAACCTCATTATCCTCTACAGCTGCAGACAGGAGTGGCTGCTTCTCCTCTGGGCAGATCCAGCTGATCCAAGAACTTCATGACTATAATTTGACACATCCTCTCTGGGGGACAGGAGGCTTGTGCATAGACTGTGTTACTAACATAGCACCCCGTGGCTTGTTACCTTCTGAGGAAAGAGGCTAAAAAGTAGCTGGTTCCCAGAAGAGATGCCCTCCAAAGATTGCACTACGGAACTTCAGTCAGTCTCTGTAGTACAGTCTCTCTGTTATTAGTGTTAAGCCTCATCCTACAAAGAGGCCACGTTTCACCAGGATAATGCCCATCCCTAAACGCCCAACTGATAGTCTGCAGCCATTCTAGGAGAGAGTCCCCAAAACCCAGCCTGTCCTCTCCCCTAGCCCACACCCCAACCCAGCCTGTCCCCCCACCCAGCCCCCCAACCCAGCCTGTCCCCTCCCCTAGCCCACACGCCAACCCAGCCTGTCCCACCACCCCCGGCCCGCCCTCCAACCCAGCCTGTCCCCCCACCCAGCCCCCCAACCCAGCCTGTCCCCTCCCCTAGCCCACACGCCAACCCAGCCTGTCCCACCACACCCCCACCCAGCCCCCCCCAACCCAGCCTGTCCCACCACCCCCCCACCCAGCCCCCCAACCCAGCCTGTCCCACCACCCCCCACCCAGCCCCCCAACCCAGCCTGTCCCCTCCTTCGTCTCGCCCCCGTGAGCCCATCCCCCAACCCAACCTGCCCAGCCCCCCGGGCCGGCCTTGCCCTAGGACAGGGGCGCCGAGCCCGCCTCCCAGCCCACGTGCCCGGCCGGCTCTGACCTGCAGCCGCTGCAGGTAGGAGGCCGGCGCGTAGCCCGTCTCGCCGGAGCCCGCGCGGGTCACCAGCCACCAGTGCTGGTTGCTGCGCTCCAGCAGCAGGAAGGTCTCCCCGGCGGCGAGGGGCAGCGAGTTGGGCTCGGCGGAGCGGAAGCTGTACAGGGCCCGGTACATGGCGGCGGCTCAGCCCGGCCCTGCAGATGCCGGCTCCCGATGTCAACACGGCCCCACCCACCAGCGTGCTGCGTCATCCGGCCGGCCAACGTCACCGCGTGGCCCCGCCTCCTGCTTTGGCCCGTCTGTTGGGCGTGAGCGCCCCCTGCTGGGTCGGCTGCCTCCAGCATGGCCCCTCACCCCCCCCAAGCCCTTCTGCTAGAGGCAGCGATTCCACCCGCGAGTTCCTCAGGCCTGCATGGCCCCTACCTCCCCCCCCCCCCCGCAGGGGGCTTCCCTTCCCCTCGCTCCTGGCGCCTATCTCCCCCCACTTGGGGCAGCCCCTCCACCCGTGTGATTCCTACCCCCTTCCTGCCGCATGAGCCTTCCCTTCCTCTCGCTCGTGGCTCCTGCCTCCCCCCCATGGGTCATTACCTCCCCTCCAGGGGGGTGCTGGCTCCTGCCCGGGCATCCTCCCACCCCTGCACATAGCGCCCCCACCCGGTCGTTACTGTCACCCCCATGCGTTTACCGCCCTGTCACATCACTCCCGTCTCGTGCCCCACGTCACATCATACCGCTGCCACCCCATGGCCCACATCGAGCCAACGCTCTGCTGCGTGGCTGTGTTCGCTGCAGAGACATTTCTGCATTTAATCATTCCCACGCTCCCTCCCGGGCGCCACTATCAAGCCCCCATTGCCCTGCTGCCCTCCTCTCCCCTGCGCTGTATGGGACTCAGTCACTGCATTGCACAGAGCCCGGATTCTGGAATGTGGACAGGAGTTGTAAAAAATGGATTCCATCACCTTTATGCTGCTCTGGCAGTGTAGGAGTCCCTGGGGGAAACTAGCACGGTGCAAGAGTAGCATAGGTCTGACATATGTGGCTCTATTCTCCCCCAGCCCCTTGTTACCTTTAGTGTGGGGGCCAAATTAGGAGGGCCAGGAAGGGCAAGACCACACCACTTTGTATCTGGTTATTTTGGAATGTAGAACAACTCATTTGACTCCCATTAATTTGCTGTAAGTTAAAGCATCTGCCACAGCTGGGGAAATAGGATAGGGAATAATACAGAAAATAGTACAGTACCATTATATAAATCACAGGTTCCCTCTTGTCTAGAATACCCTGTGCAGTATTGATCACCCCATCTCAAAAAGACTATTGCAGAATACTGCAGGTTCAAAGAAAGCAAGGAAAGTTATCAAGGAGCTAGTAAAACACACAGGAAGAGAGCTTGAGAAGATTGGGATATTTACCTTAGGAGATGAATAGGAGGGGACATGCTACAAGTGTATGACATTATACACATAACAGTGATATTTAAGAGCTTCAGAGGGGGAGCCGAGTTAGTCTGTACAGGATAAACTTTAAAAACAACAAATAGCGTGGTAGCACTTTAAAGACTAACAAAACATGTAGATCAGTGGTTCTTAACCTGGGTTGCACACACCCCCTGGGGGTGTGAGATGCCCTTTCTGGGGGTGTGAGACATGCCAGATTTTTATGATATATCTTAGGTTTAAAACTGACCTACTTCAATGATTTTTAATAAGGGGTGAGAGAACATATTTTGAGAACCAAATGGGTGCAGGCTGCAGTAAGGTTAAGAACTACTGATGGAGATGGTATCATGAGCTTTAGTGGGCACAGCCCACTTCTTCAGATGACCAGAGTGTTGGATGTCCAGAACCAAAAATAAGGAAGGGGGGAGGAGGAGGAAGAGGCAGTGGGTATATAAATATCAAAAGGAAAGCCGACCAGTATGTAACAAGCAAAAGTGATATTTAAAGATCATTTAAAAAGTTGGGCACCCTTGGGCATCTGCATTGTGGTAGTCTTTAATTACATGCTCTGCCCACACCCTATTTTGCTCACCAGACCCCTGCCTCATTTTGTGCTCAGTAAATGGGCAGCTATTCAATATTTGGTCATCTTGTTGTTCAGTGTGTGGTCCTACGCCTTATTTACTGCATGTTATTCAAACCTTGCTCTGAGTCTGGAGACATATTTATTGATTTCCTCATGGACTCTTCTGTAGTACTACCCAATTTAGCATCTGAGTGGTGCATAAACATTAATTTATTTTCACAGCCCTCTAGTGAGATGATTATTACTATCCCCATTTTACCGATGCAGAGCTAAAGCACAGAGAAAGGTAGGTCAAAAGCAGATCTGAGTGGATACAGTATTTTCTATTCTATTAAAAAGTCTGAGAGATTTTCAATTTTTTTTCATTCAATAGCAGAACAAGAGATAAAAATCTCAGAAATGTTCACAGAATACCGGCATGCCAGGCTGGAGGGCAGCCCAGAAAGCTGGTCAGGTGGGAGATTGGCCACGAACCTCCCTGAAGAAGTGTAGGTCCCTGGGTTCCACAGCAGTCCACCAGAGGCAGGGCCCTGGCAGCCCTGACTCCAGAGAATCTAGAAGCCATGGGGCTGCAGAAGAGCATCTAGAAGCTAGGGCTGCAGAAGAGCTGTGAGCTTCATAGTCAAAACACTCAGAGCTCCCAGGTTCTCTGTTCCCTGTCAGCCCACCAGATAGGCTGAAATTAGGCATGCAGGGTTCCATTGGCAAACTTTCTAGTCTAAAAATCAACACATTTGCATGAAGTATTTAAATGTTGATTAATCAACATTTTGTGGTGAAAAAATGTTTTGCCAGAAATTTTCCAATTAGTGCTACTCAAAGGTTTCTGATTTCAGATGCCCAGTCTGGGACACCTATAAGCAGATTTTTCAGAGTTCTAACCTTTCTGTGTTATGGAACAGGAGGACCTAATCTAACACCACAACAAGGGAACAGGTGATAACACTGAAAGACAGCAAATTCAAAGCTGATAAAAGGAAATACTTCTTTGTACAACACACAATCTGTGCAACTCACTTGCATAGGAACTTGGCAGTGGGACTGGACATGTATATGGATGGGAAGAATATAATTTAATAAAATTAAGCAGGGATATAAACTTTCTTGCTTTAGTGTTGAAGTCAACCTCTACCATTACAAGTAGGGAATGAGCTTAGGTGAAACTAGGGTCTGATTCAGTGCAACAATTACTATGTTCTGAAATCAGTCTCTCATCCATTCTGTCCAGGAAATGGCTGCTGCCAGATACATTTGGGAAGTAATCTTGTATAATACAGCAGGTTATTCAATGACAAAACAAGAGATCACAACATCACTTAAAACGAGACAAAGTTCAAAGAACAATGCAAACAATGCAAAAATGGAAATGAGGCAGTCTTTGGTTTGATAAATACCCAGCAGAGGGCAGTAAAGATTTATGAAACAATATGAACACAGTTCATTGTCAGTCTTTTGTACTTCAGAACATTGTGCCAGAAAAGTCACAGTGAGAAGTTACCAGAGCTGTGTGAGCAGATGAGAGGCTGGGACTGGGCCCAGTGCATCAAAACACATCTGTGTCACTTGGCTTATTCCCAACATGGAGACTAGTGAACAATTGTGAAATGGCTCCCAGAGCATTCTGGGTAATCATGAAAATAAACCATAGCACTAGGCTTTCAAATGTTATGCTTCAGCACAGACACAGGGAGCATTGGAAGTGAAGCAGTTTCCTCGAGGCAGGTTTTCAGGCTCTGTGCTTCCTCTCGGCCTTCTAAACACCCACGCCCTGATTCTGAGTGTTGTCTTTCAAGAGACATCACCCAGTGCACAGGGGGCAGGAGGCAAAGATAAATTTATACACAGTTAACCTGTGCCACTTGTGTCCCTCTGAATTCTAGACCCTGCCAGGAGCCCAGCTGGCTTCTGGTGTGACTTAACGGCCCCAGCACACAAACCACCAGTCTGTCATCCTTGAATGGCCATCCATGTTCTAACAGCTCAGAATAACCACAGCACAGTGCACCTGGGCACACAGTGAGCATGCCCCTAAGTCAGTGCTGTGCAGGAAGACAGAGAAACCTTCTGAGTGTAGCTGAGAGGCCTGGCCACTGTTTGGACTCAAAGGCCTGGTGCAGCAAATAGATGTTGGGGTAGAGCTGCATGTAGGAATTCTGAAGCACTGTGGGATGGTTGAGGGATATGCAGCCTCTGCCAGCTCCGGCTCACTGAGGGCCATGCTAAAAGGACTGTGCTCTGACTTTATATCCCTCAAGTGAGGCCAGGATCAGTCAGTGGGGAAAAGAGAAGAGGTATCTGCCAACTAGAGGTGCGTCTATACTGCACTATGATATCGAGATAACTAGCGTTATTTCAGAATAACAATGTGAGCGTCTCCATAGCCATTCCGTTATTTCGAAATATTTTCAAAATAACAGATGGCTCATTCCGACTTCTGTAAACCTCATTCCACGAGGAATAACTCCTATTCCAAAATAGCTATTTTGAAATAAGGCATGTGTACACACTTCACTGCTGCTATTTTGAAATAGCCCTTCACCAGGGCCATTCTAAGTTATTCCTCCCCAGTGCCTCCTGAGATAGCAGGTCTACATTAGGGAAGCCTGCCTCGTACTAATTTTGAGGCTTCCCTTCAGCGTAGATATGCTATTTCAAAATAAGCTATTTCGGAATAACTATTCCGGAATATCTTATTTTGAAATAGCCTTGCAGCATAGACATACCCTAGGGAACACGGTCTAAGGAGCAAAGCAAAGGAACCCATCTTGGCATGGAAAGTGGGATCTATAATGATGACACCAAGTTCAGAGGGAAGGCTAGGACAGTGAAGAAGAGATAGTGACTGCAGGACAGGAAAGGTCAGAGCAGGGATCACAGATGGTGTCACAATGAGACCATGCAAAGCCGAAGAGGCTATCATGGCAACACAGTAGAGAAGAACTTACAGGTTGGCCAGGAGACTGGATGGAAGTGGAGAAGCAAGCAGGCCTGATACAGATGATAGAGCCTGCTCAGCAAACTTTACGATGGAAGAGTAGAAAGGGCTTAGTTGTGTTCTGGAAGGGGAAATGGACACTGCTATTAGTCAGAATGGGCAGGAATGATGTCCCTAGCCTCTGTTTGTCAGAAGCTGGGAATGGGCGACAGGGGAGGGATCACCTGATGGTTACCTGTTCGGCTGTTCTGTCCACTCCCTCTGGGGCACCTGCCATTGACCCCTGTTGAAAGACAGGATATTGGACTAGATGGACTGTTGTGGTCTGACCTAGTATGGCCGTTCTTATGTTCTGATGGTCCATGGTTGTGAGGCTGTCAGAGGCGGTGAATAGGGGACGAGATGTGGCTTGAATCACGCTGGGAGAGAGCCCCACTGCCTGGATGAGGCCCTTAGTACAATAAATGTGCAGAACATACAAACAGAGCTTCCAAGTGCATGTTGCCAGCTCTCACGATTTATCACATCTGGTGACAGTTGATGCTTTTCTTTAAAGTTCCAGCACCCAAATTCTTATAATAGGGGAAATTGGCTTACCTTTTAAAAAGACTTTTCTAGCTTTTGTGGTTGTAGAGAAAGGCTTGAGAACATGACTTGAGTGCACCCCAAAAGCTCTGAAATCAGAGGGCAAAGAAAATCAGCGCAACATGTATTAATCATTAACTATCTCAGCGTTTTTAAGCCACTCGTAACATTTAGAGGCCTTTCTCATGACTGCTGAAGACATGGGGCTGGCAATACTGTAATGCTCATATCTACTCACTCTCCCTATCATATAGAATCATAGACCTGGAAGGGACCTCAAAAGGTCATCTAGTCCAGTCTCCTGCACTTGTGGCTGGACTATTTTTTATCTAGACCAGCGATGTGCAACCAAGGCTAGTGAGTGGGCCACATGGGTTACAACTGCTTTGGAGGATAGGGTCATAATTTAAAATGATCTAGACAAACTGGAGAAATGGTCTGAGGAAAATAGGATGAAGTTTAATAAGGACAAATGCAAAATATTCCACTTCGGAAGGAACAATCCGTTTCATACATACAGAGTGGGAAGCAACTGTCTAGGAAGGAGTACTGCAGAAAGGGATCTAGGGGTCATAATGGACCACAAGCTAAATATGAGCCAACAGTGTGATGCTGTTGCAAAAAAAGCAAACATGATTCTGGGATGCATTAACTGGAATGTTGTGAGCAAGACATGAGAAGTTATTCTTCCACTTTACTTTGTGCTGATTAGGCCTCAATTGGACTATTGCATCCAGTTCTGAAAACCACATTTCAAGAAAGATGTGGAGAAATTGGAGAAGGTCCAGAGAAGAGCAACAAGAATGATTAAAGGTCTAGAGAACACGACCTATGAAGGAAGACTGAAAGAATTGGGCTTGTTTAGTTTGGAAAGGAGAAGACTAAGAAGGGACATGATAGCAGTCTTTAGGTATCTAAAAGGGCGTCACAAGGAGGAGGGAGAAAAATTGTCCTCCTTGGCCTCTGAGAATAGGACAAAAAGTAATGGTCTTAAACTGTAGCAAAAGAGGTTTAGGTTGGACATTAGGAAAAACTTCCTAACTGTCAGGGTGATTAAACACTGGAATAAGTTGCCTAGGGAGGTTGTGGAATCTCCATCTCTGGAGGTATGTAAGAGCAGGTTAGATAGACATCTACCAGGGAGGGTCTAGACGGTACTGGGTCCTGCCATGAGGGAAGGGGACTGGAGTCGATGACCTCTTGAGATCCCTTCCAGTTCTAGTGTTCTATGATTCTATTCTATTACAAAGCCCAACAAAAACAATCACAGAATTAAGTGACATTTAGGGATGTTAAATTTCGACTCCAGCTATATAATTAATGTAGCTGGAGTTGCATATCTTAAGTTGACCTTCCCTTTTAGTGTAGACGTGCCAAGTCTTCTTTTTTCAAGACTAATACACAGCTGTTTCAATCTTCCCTCATAGGTCATGTTTTCTAGCCTTTCAATAATTTTGTTGCTCTTCTCTGATCTTTTTCCAATTTGTCCACTTCATTTCTGAAATGTAGCTCCTAGAACTGGGCACAGTACTCTAGCTGAAGCCTAATCAGCAGAAGCAGAGCAGAAGAATTACTTTTCATGTCTTACTTATGTCACTTCAGCTAATACATCTCAGAGTGATGTTCACTTTTTTGCAACAGTTTTAGCTTGTAGTCCACAATGACTCCCTGGTTGCTTTCCACAGTACTCCTTCCTGGGTAGTCATTCTCCATTTTGTATGTGTGCATCTGATTGTTCTTTTCCTATCCAGAGTATTTTGCATCTGTCTTTACCAAGCTTCATTCTGTTTATTTCAGATAATTTCTCCAGTTTGTCCAGATAATTTTGAATTTTAATTCTATGCTCCAAAGCATTTGCAAACTCTTGCAGCTTAGTATCCTCCATATACTTTATAAGTGTACTCTCTATGCCATTATCTAAATCATAGATGAAGATATTGAACAGAACCGGACCCACATCTGATCCCTGCAGGATTCCTCTTGATACATTCCCTTGAAGCATGACTGTGAACGATTTATAAGTACTCTCTGGAAATGGTTTTTCAACAAGTTACGCACCCACCTTATAGTAGCTCCGTCTAGATTGTATTTCCATGTATTTCGCACATTATCAACCAACCAAACAATGAAGGTGCTAATGGTTCTTGATGACTGTGTAGAATCTGGTGCTGGCCATCTTTCTTTCCAAGTGCAAACTAATGGTTCTTATCAGCCTTTTGTAACTATTTAGTCTTTAAGGTGCTACTAGACTATTTGTTGTTTTTTATGTCTTTCCTGTTACAGACTAACTGGGCTATCCCTCTGAAGCTTATCTACTTCCTGTCTCTTTTTTCTTCCTCCTCCCCCCTCCCTCTTTGCCTTATTTATTCTTGGATCTGGATTTCCAACACTCTGGTAATCTGAAGAAGTGCGTTGTGCACGCAAAAGCTCATGATACCATCTACATGTTTTGTTAGTCTTTAAGGTGCTACTAGACTATTTGTTGTTTTTTAAGTTTTTCTTGTATTTCCATAGTTTGTTTATGAGAAAGTCAGCCAAGACTGAATCAAAAGCCTTACATCTACTGCTTCCCCCCTATCCACAAGGCTTGTACCTTGTCAAAGAAAGCTCTCAGGTTGGTTTGATAATTTGTTCTTGACACATCCATGCTGTTATTTATCACCTTGTTATTTTCTCTGGGTTTGTAAAATTGCTTAATTTTTTGCTCCATTGTCTTTCTGGGTACAGAAGTCAAGCTGACTGATCTGTAATTCCCTTTTTGTAGATTGGCACTATATTTGCCCTTTTATGTATACATCATAGGGATTCCCAGGAAAGAGAAAGAGTCTCTTTGGCCTTATAAGTTATTGCTACCACTCACTTGGCAAGGAGCTAGTCACTCTCATCCCTTCCCAGCCACTCTAGTGTTAGAAACCATCTGCTGCTGGCTCCAGAACAGAAAGAATAGGTGGAGAATCAAAGTCCAGGCTTTGTGTTTCCATACAGGCTGGCTTGTATTTCAGGGCAAGGTTTCCTCACTTCAAACAGTATCAGACCCATTTTCTATGGTCCTCAGGGTCGGATTAATGTCTCCTATCATCCTAGGCATATCTGTGTAGAACAGAAAAGCCTCCTGCGGGCTGGTTCCATTGCAGGTCCACACCACCAGCTGCTTAGACCTAAGTCATAAATCAGAGAAGAGCCTACCCCTTTCCACAAGGAGCTGTGTCCATTTGCCATCCCCAGGGAGACATGGCTGGTGGAGATGTCAGATTCTCAAAGTACAGTGGCATGGCTGGTGCAGAGTATGGCTCTGGCAGTATCCTCCATAGAGCATGCAGTCCCAAGGCTGGTAAACGAGGGCGCTAGGTGGGTTGTGAGAGGGAAAGTGTATAAGCTGACACATTCATCTGCCATTTAGCCCTTTATTTCTCACTGGTATTTTTTTAGAAACAGCACAGATTAAGGTAGCCTGATGCACAAGGCCAGGCAGCCCCTCCAGCCAGGTTTTTCTACAGAGAGGGTCTGAGCTAAGCCTGGGGGGAGGCCAGAGATTAGCTTTGTCTCTGGGTATTAGACTCTGTCCAGTGCAGACCATCTGTCTCACAAGGAATGGAACTTGCTGTGGAATCTGCTAGGAGCTGGATTTTGATTATCGTTTTAATGTTTTATCTCAAATAGTGTGTAAAAGAGGCAATGGAAAAGGAAAGGAGGAACCTGGTTGTCAGCTGAAGCCTCCTCTGCATGCAACCATCCAGAAAGTCAGGCAAAGAAGCAACAAAAATGAAGCAAGTTTTTCATCAAAGCAGCAAAACCCTTTGAACGCGCAGCTCTGCACTGGACCTCTCCCTGTGCCTCTCAACCTGCATCTACACTCTGAACCAGGGATGTGATGCTCAGCTCGAGGAGCTATACTCACACTAGCTGAGACCGAGCCAGTTAGCCTGCAGCTGTGGCTGTACAACCAGATGGACGGGCTACCCTCCCCGAGCACACACCCATCCCAGACTCTAGGCATGTAGTCACAGCAGCTAGCCCCTCCCGTTGCTACACTCTGTTTTTAGCATTCTAGCTTGCTGAGAGTTAGCACCAGTGTCTCTTTGCTAGGAATCACACCTTAGCTCCAAGTGTAGACACATCCTCAGAGGATAGGATGTCCCCTGCAATCAAGGGTGTCTGCAACAAGTGTAGATATACTGGAGCCAGGGCCGGCTTTAGGAAGTGCAGGGCCCAATTTGAACCGTTTCGACAGGGCCCCAGCAGCCAGGATTTTTTGTTGACAAAAAAACACCCCCCACAAATTTTGGTTGAGCAAAAAAAAAAGTCACAGCTCCTTTAAATCCCCAGCTACAGGGCAGAGTCCCGCCTTCCCACCAAACCCAGGGGCCGACTCCCCCTCCCGCGGCGCAGGGAAATCCCTACGCTCAACTCACCCCTCCTGCGACGCACAGAAGCCGCCGCGCTCCTCTGGGGCTGACGCCCCCTCCCGCAGCGCACCCAGCACACCAGCACACTTTCGGATTTAGGGCACGGGGCCCTTTTAAATGCAGGGCCCAATTCGGGGGAATAGGGCGAATCAGCCTAAAGCCAGCCCTGACTGGAGCTAATTTTAATCTAGCTCGGGGTGGGCAAACTCAGGCCCCGGGGGCTGCATCCTGCCCTTCAAGCATTTCTCTCTGGCTTGCCGAGCTGATTAGCAGAGTATGAATACTTGCAGCAGACAGCGTGTATTCAGCTGCCCCTCTCCCCACCTTGCTCCATCCTGCAGCAGAGCTGCTTCCAGGATTCTCCTGCTAGCTGTACGGGGCCAGGGAGAGAGGGGAGTGCTGAAGTCAGGATGTTCCCCTGCCCCTGTACTCCATCTCAGCACAGCAGGGGTCATAGAGGGAGACACACAGTCAGCAGAGCTGCTCCAATCTGAAGCCTGTGACTCAGAGGAGTGGGGGCGAGGAGAAAACAGAGCAGGACAGATTTCCCTTGGTGGCTTCTCTCAGAAACCTTAGCACACACACTCTCTCTGTCACTGTCACACACACCATGTCAGTGCCTCACACACAACCAGCGTCACATACACACACTGTCCTCGTCTCTATCCCACACACACTGCTGCACATGCTTTCCTATCTCTGTGCCACACACACTCAATCTGTCACAAAATCTGCCCCTCTCTCTCTCTCTCTGTAGTCCCATCCCCACCCCTTCTGCCCGAGGCCCTGCCCCTCTGGGGGTGCTTGGAGCTGGCCTGCGACCACATACCAAAATGTGTGAAGTGGTCCCCCTGTGAAAATTATTGCCCACTATGGATCTAGTTAGATCAAAGCTAGTTCTCATAACAATAGCAATGAAGCGGCAGCAGCACTGGCCACTTGAACATGCACCCAGGGTCCTGGGTGGGCCTGGCTACTCTGTGCAGCTGCCTGTGCTGTCCTGGCTCCACTGCTGTTGTTTTTGAGCTAGCTTTGATGAAAGCTCAGCAAAGTCTATGGATGCTACAGTCACCCTTCCTGAGAGCAGGGTAGACGTACCCAGAGTGATCAGACCACTGCGCTGTTGAGAGCCAGCCAAGGGGTCATAGATAAAGCAGAAATAACCTTGGCACTTGTAGAGTACAGTGGTTCTCACCATTTCCTTACCACAACCTCATGTTATGAAGGAACAAACCCTTGGGACCAATGTTCCCTGTAAGCTGTTCACTTGTGCAGCTGCTCAGGAGAAATTCAAATGCCGCCCAGCTGGTTTGCAGAGAGTGCACAGCAAGGTTTTGTATTTCTGTTGGTGGTGGACATTTGCACGTGCCTCAGTGCACATACGATATTTATTCTGCACATGGATGGAAAAGATTCGAGGGAACATTGCTTGGGACCCCTGGACCCATGTCCCAGCAAGCCCTCGAGGAAAAGTGGGTGGCCACGCTTGCCTGGGCAAGGCGCCATGCTATAAGGCTTTATGGGCATCAGCTAACTGCTCCTGATGAACAAGCAATGTCTCCCTGCCCTGCATCTGTCCTGGTAGCAAGCTTGCACCCTCTGGAGGAGGGCAGGGATCTGTTATATCTACTGCACTTTGCTGCTTGTTGCTATTGTTCTCTGACCTCTTTCTAAAATGCCTCTCCCTGTCACGGTCACTTGCCCACACTGAGCCCAGCAGCTTCACAGAGCACCTATAAGGATACAAACAGGAGTCTTCCGTGTGGCAAACAGCACAGAACCTCAGCTCTCACCCCACAGCACAACATCAAGGGCCTTGAATCACAGCTAATTCCCGCAGCCCAGGCAGGTCAGATAACCAAACACCAGGGGCTGTGTGCGAGCAAAGGGGGAGCGGGACAAAGACTTTCCTTCACACACCCAAACCCAAACCCCGGAGGCCTCAACACTGAGGATATGTCTAGACTACATGGCTCCGTCGACGGAGCCATGTAAACTAGTTTACCCAGCATAGGCAAAGAAGCGGGATTTAAATAATCCCCACTTCATTAAAATAAACATGGCCGCCGCGCTGTGCCGACGATCAGCTGATCTGGCACAGTGCGGCAGTCTAGACACGGATCTGTCGGCTGGGGAAGCCTTTGCTGACAGATCCTATAAACCTCATTTCACAAGGCATAAGGGATCGGTCGGCAAAGGCTTCCCCAGCCGACAGATCTGCGTCTAGACTGCCGCACTGTGCTGGATCAGCTGATCATTGGCACAGCGCGGTGGCCGTGTTTATTTAAATGTTTATTTAAATCCCCGCTTCTTTGCCTATGCCGGGTAAACTAGTTTACATGGCTCCGTCGACGGAGCCATGTAGTCTAGACATACCCTGAGGCACAGACAAGGGAGTGATAGCAAGACCTGCAAAACAAAGACAATTTCCCACACTGACTGGGGGAGTTCAGTGCCAGTTAAAAGACACAAAGAAATGGAATGATAAAGTCTGCACTGGTCTCTGCCAAGACACCCGGCCCTGTTCTGACAAAGCTGGATTTCAGCCAGAGCCCTGCAGGCTCGCCTGCCTCTTCCCAGCACTGCAGATCAGCCAGAGGTTTGTGTGTAAACAAGGCTCTGTCCCTTCCAGTTCCACTGCTGGGGAGCCCATCGTGCAGCCTTGTGGAAGTGCACGGCCTTTAAAGGGCACAAACAGCTCCCATAACTGGAATGTTACCATCGGTGGTTACAGCCTGTTTAGGAGGGTCTGAGTGGGGAAAAGAAGTGTGTGTGGTGGTGGGGGAGTGACCCTACTACCTATACTAGATTATTGATAATTCAGACCTTCAGGATCGCATACATACAGATCAGCGTGCCAGCTAACTCCAGGTGGCAGTGCACATTATAATGGCTAACGAGGAACTGATCACTGGACTGGAAATTGGCAGCGGCCTAAGCCTCTTTAATCTAGCAGAGAAAGACATAATAAGAAACAAAGGCTGGAAGTGAAAGACAAACAGATTGGAAAGAAGGCACCTTTAAAAAAAAAAAAGTAAACCAGTGAGGGTGATTAACCATTGGAACAAACTGCTCAGGGAAGTGATGCAGCCTCCCTCTCTGAAGACTTCAGATACAGACTGGTTGCCTGTCTGGAAGATATGCTTCAGCCAGACACCATTTACTGGGCTCTGTGCAGGGGTATCTGGGTGAAATCCTAGGACTGTGACAGGTCAGACAGATGGTCAGATGGGCCCTTCTGGCCTTACAGCTGGAGACTCGGAGGCAGCAGAGCAGGATCAAGGCAATGCAGGTTCTTGGCTTGTTAGGAAGCTGGCCATTGTGCTGCTATTTTCTGCCTCCAAAGATTTAAGCCTGCATTGGAGAAGGATTTTCCCATCTGTAGTAGCAAGGAGTGACCCAGGACCTCTGCTGTGGTTGTTGGGCCTAATCCGCACACTGTATCACGCAAATACCCTGTGAGCAGCAGAACCTGGAGCCTGCTCTCCCCTCCCACGCTACTGTGGGAGGGGATGTTAGATGTCATGTATTTTAGTAATCGTGTAGTTGCTACAATTTTTAGCCGTTATGCGGTTAGTAAAATGCTCTCTCTGGGGATGGGGCTGGCAGCCAGTGCACTCGCAGCCCCACTCCTAGGGAGCCCCCTGCCACTGTATCATAGGCAGCAGGGCAGGGTGGCAGGCGGAGCCGGTCCGCGAGGGGAGCCAGTTTAAAAATTGGCTCCCCGTGCAGACCAGCTCCCACCGTCAACCCCACATGGCTGCCTCTGATACAGAGGCAGCCGTGTGGGGCGGCAGCAACCCCTGTCCAGAAGGGGCCTGAGATTCCCACAGACAGAGGCTGCTCCAGCAAACTTCTTGTTCCCCTCCCACGCTACTGCCTCCGATACAGAGGCAACATTTGGGGTGGGGGGCCAGCTCAGCGGGGCTGGTGCTCGTGGGGAGCCAGCTTTTAAGACGGCTCCCACCTACCTCCCCCCCGTTTTGGTGGGAGGCAGGAAAGGGGCAGGTGGCTCAGTGGATCCAGCTCCTCACACATATCAGCTCCCGCCTCCACACAGCTGCCTCTAATAAAGTGTGGGGCGCCAGCTTCCTGTGTGTACTGGCTCCTGTCTGCCCCCCTCACCCTCTGTGCTGCTGCTTCTCTATCAGTGGCAGCAGCGCAAAGGGCAGGTGGCTCCATGGGTGTTAGTGGCACCAGCTCAAGCACCAGCTCCTGCCTGCCCCCCATGCTACTGCCTCTGTGGGAGGCAGTGGGGAGGGGGAAGGAGGCCGCTCCATGGGCACCAGCATGTACGGGGAGCTGGATCTCCATGGGCACCAGCTCCTGCCTCTCCCTCCACCCCCTTGCTGCCTCTGATACAGAGGCAGCAAGGCTGGTGTGTGCATGTGTGTGGTTGTTTGAATTAACCGATAAGTCCAGGTTTCTTAGTTAATTGTTTAAATGACTATATGCTAACATCTCTAGCATGCGCCCCTTCACCTCGGGGTGAGAATTCACCCAGCTGGGGGAGAGCAGTGAATGGGAGAAGGAGGTTTGTTTGGTTGTCAGGGTGGGGCAATCCCCCAACCCCAAGCTGCATTCATCTGTTGGGGGAGGGATGTCCTCTCTCAGGCCTGTTGGCGTCTCCTTTGGCTTTCTTGCCCCTGCTCATTCTGCCCACGTTATCCCCTCCCTCTCCCGCGTTTCTGCTGCTGACCATGTGCTTCCCTCACAGCCTGCCCCTTTTCTGCCCAGACTGAAAGGAACCTTCCAGAGTCTTCTGGTTCCAGCAGTGTTTGTGTCTCTCTCCTGCTAAGGAGAACCCCCCCCCCCCATACACACACACACAACCTACTCACCAGCTGAATGGTGCCTCTCATACCCCTGCTGTAGGACACAAGCCTCCCCCCAAGTCAAGCTAGCCCATGGGGCTCCCCCACCCAGACTCTCTTGGCCCTGCAGCTAGCCCAGGGCTTTGCTGGAACCGGCTGTCAGCACAGTCCCCATTCCGCACGCAGCAGGCACCTCCTGGGCCAGGTGCAGGCAGCGCCTTCCCTGGAATGTGCCCAGCTGCTGTTTGCACTGAGGATAATCAAGCCTTATTTCCATGAAGTCAGCAGCACAGCATGTGCCATGAGGTGAATGCAGCTCCCCCCCACACGCACACACACCCCTCCCACACAGCCTCTGGCAGTGCCAGGCCTCACCCTGTGCTTGGCACAGTGTACTGCGAAGGGGTTGAAGGCACAGCACTCTGGGCTTTTCTCTCTCCACCAGGTCTAATCCATGCCATTTCCTGTGTCCGTGGGCCCTCGCTGCAGGTGAGGGCGGGATTTGCATGGCCCAGCTTCTGCTGCACACAATTAGCGATGCTGCCAGGTCAAAGCCATGCTCTTGCTGCTGCTTGGATTATCCTAGACAAGCCAGCCCATCTGTAGTTTACAACATATGCCCTTTGCTTTATTGGAGGGTGGGGGTGTATTCCTGGAGCCCAGACCTACAAGGCCTACCTGTCTCCCTATACAGACCCAAACCAGCTCTCCTCCTCCTCCCATTCAAGGCTCTCCACAACTGCGCGGAGCATCTTTCCTTCGCTGCTGCCCCCGATGACCAACTGTATCCTTCCACTTGACTCCATGCTTGCTACTGCCTCTAGAATACCCTCCCAGTCCCAGCGCAACAAGCGTCTTCCCTCTGCTTTCAAATTCCTTCCCCTACTAGTGTTATTGGGCTGGCTCCACAAGTCCTGGGACTGTTCAGGTGAGAGCTAGCCAAATTAGGAGAGCACAAGCTCTGTGCGCACTGACGTAATCCTGCAATGACTCAGCAACACAGTTCGTGATAGCACACAGATAAATCATGGCACGTCTAGTCATAAAATATGATTCTGCTGCACAGCCGTGGCCTCTGATAGCACTTAATGGGTCCCGGGACTATATTCCACTTGAAATCTGTGTCACACACTTCATAGACAATAGCTCTCACCAGAAGCCTGTTCCCAGTAGAGAGTCACAGAAGGGGAACAAGCTGTGGGGCAACAGTGAATGCCTGGGGATTACGTGGCAGTGGGGAACAAGACAGAAGCCTGACCTCTCCACTTTCCGATTTTCTAACCTGAGGGTACTTTTACAAGGTAGATTTTGGGAAAGAAACTCTAATGGGGGGGGGGGATCAGAAAGGGGCAGCTAGCGGGACTTCATTGAAATTCATTTTCAACCTTTTTAATGAAAATGTCCAGCTCATGAATTCACTCTCAGTCTGTTGCTAAGCTCCAGTGATTCCATTGCTTGGCCATGTAGCGTTTGCTGCAACCTTTGTAGACTGGAAGCGCTTTGGGACAGGGGTTGGGGCCTAACCCTGCATTCCTCACCAAGCAAACTCATTGCTGGCACTCAGCAAATAGCAGCAGCAGCCGGGGCAGAGAAGAGCGCATAGCAGATGAACCCGAGGCCGGCAAGCTGGGGCTTCACTGTCCTCCCAGCCTCTCTCATTTCAGGAAGAACTAAGTCTGCAGCCCCTGAGCAAGAGGAAACTGTTCACTGAAAATCATCCAGGAGCTTGGGGGAAGGTGGTGCTGCCCTGTTCCTGCCAGGCAGAAATATGTACTTTTCCCTTCCTTTTTGTTTGCACACAACACATTGCAGTTCATGGCACCACCACTACAACACCACGCTGCGTGGAAGGGAAGGTTTAATGGGAAAAAGTCTTTTCCAGCAGAAGTGGATCCAGTGGGCCTGCCAGTCCACACATGAATAGTGCCCAGCAAATTTGTTCAGAGAGCACATGGCAAGAGGGGAAACAGTGCCATGCCCACATTACAGATTGGGAAAGAGAAGTACAGCAAGGGAAAGTGACTCACCCATGGTCATACAGCAGTCAGTGGCAGAACTTGGCTAGAACCCAGGTTATCCATCATCCAGGCTGGCAGGCTGTCCACAAGGCTGCAGACAGTCACATGTATGGCCAGCTTACATGGGCAGCTGCTCACATATGTTTGTTGAAGATAGTTTCACTGCTAGGTTTATTAGTAACTGTTTCTCCTCCCCACAGCATCAGCTGGCTTGTCCTCTTGAAGAGGGGCAGGATCCAGGATCTGGGGAAGAACCCTGCAGAAGATAGTGGGTTTCAATGTGCCCTGGGACTGGATACACTGATACAGTAAAACTCCAGCATCCAATTGTACAGCAATCTCGATAGTCCAGCATCAAAATGGCAAGAGCCTAGTGAGCGAGCTTCGGCAAAAAATGAGCCACAAGGCAGCAGCGGCAGCAGCTGAACTGAGCGAAACTGAACGGGACTGAGTCAGTCTGCCACTGGCATTGTGTGACGCTGGATAGTGCTTGTGCTACAATAAAAAGGGTTAAAAACACTTTATATACAGTATATATATATATATATATACAGGGCTCGACAAATCACTGAATTGACTCACCTGTGGCGAGTAGATTTCAGCCGGTCGCCCCATTCACCGGTGGCGCGCGCATGCGCAATGTGGGGCTGGCGAGTAGGTTTTGCCGCCGTTTGTCAAGCCCTGTATATATATATATATATATATATAAAACCAGCTTATAGTACCTCCTGATAGTCCAGCATATCCGATAATCCGGCACCACCTAGGTCCCAAATTTTCCGGATTATTGGAAGTCTACTGTACTTCTCAGCTGTAAACTGAGGCTGTTCTCGTAATGTGCAAGTTCTCTTGCTTAGCCACATGGCAACCAGACTTGTGCTACAAGCACTTCAAATAGGTGGGCAGCCGTTCCATGCTCAGAAGCTACATCAGACTTGGACAACTTGTGGCTCTTCAGAAGATAATATGTGGCTCCGTGAACAGGTGCCCACTCTCACGCTGGAGCTATAGGTGCCAACTTTCTCATGTGCCAGCCAGGAGTGGGGGTGCTCACTTCTCAACCACCAGCTCTGTCCCAGGCCCTACCGCCACTCTACCCCTTCCCCTAATGCCCCCGTGCCTTCCCCCAAGCCTGCCGTGCCCTCTCTCCCCTCCCCCCAGAGGCTCTTGCACACCATGAAACAAATGATTATGGTGGGCAGGAGGCATGGAGAGGGAGGCAGAAGTGCTGATTGATGGGTAGAAGATGCTGTGGATGGGAGGAGGGAGCTGACGGGGGCTCCTGACATATTACTGGCTCTCAAGCAAAGTATAATGGTTAATTCTGGCTCCATTTTAAGCTCAAATTGGGTCAGCCTGCTTCATGCCTGCCAGGTGTGAGCTGTAAGACTCACCCAACCTGCCTCTTTCCCCCTTTTGTTTTAAGGACAGGCCTGAAGTAGACTCCATGAGGAGTCTTTTTGCTAGTCCAGTGGAAGCTGGAATCATTTGCCAGTCTAGGTGATGGCTAAAGAGTTGAAATCACTAAGAGCTGAAATCACTGGTTTGGCTGAGAGCCAGACCCATTGCAGCCAGCAGAGCAGCTGGTGGGAATGACCGGTGGGTGGCCGGTAGGAGCGGCAGCAGGCGACCAGCGGAGGGAATGGCCGGCGGAGCAACCAGTGGAGTGGAACAAGATAGCTGTTGGAGCGTGGCAGAGTGGCTCGTGGTAAAGGCTGCAGCAAAATCATACGGAGAGGTGGCACTGTTGGCCTCGGACCACGTAAGGTGCCCCTATCAACCCCCCTACCCCCCTTTCCACCCAGGTTGGGAGGTAGAACCCTGCAGATGAACTTTTGAACTCTGGGCGGCACTGACAGAGACTTTTGGGGTGTTGGACTCTGGGAGATTTTGGGCTGCTGGACTCCAGAGACTCTTGGGGTGTTGGACTTTGTGTATGGTTTGGGCTATGAACTCTGTTTGTGGTATTTTCCCAAGTTAATGCCATGTGACTTCTCTCTCTGTTTCATTAAATGTTTCTTTTCTACACTCAGACTCTGCTTGCGAGTGGAGAAGCATTGCCTCTCAGAGGCGCCCATGGGTGTGTGAATTTCCCAGGCTACTGGGTGGGGGCTCGAGCCGGTTCTGTATGAGATGGACCCCTAGATATTGAACCCAGCTCTGGTTGCTGCCGGGCCTACCCAGCAGAGGGGTTACATATGTATGACCAGGGCCGTCTTTAGGATTTAAGGTGCCCTAGGCGGGATTATTAAACTGGTGCCCCTATGCCTGACTTGCTCTTCCACCTCCTACCCCCTCCCCTTCCCCGAGACCCCAACAGCCAATCCCCTCCCTCAGACTGTGTTGCAGGCAGTGCATTCAGCTCTCTCTAGGACCCAGCCCTGCTGTTACATGCTCCACTGCTTCTTGTCAGAGGCGTGCACAGCACATTTCATTAGGGTGTACACCCAAAGAATTTTTTTAAATGTACTCTTTGACCCCCCATTAGCCACACCCCTGACCCCCTGTTAACCACGCCCCTGGCCCCCATGAGCCACGCCTCTGGAGGCAACACTCTCGGGGCAAGATGGACACATGACCAAAAGTAAAAGGTGTCATGTGACCCCCCCCCTCAGGACTCTTCCCACCATCCTCCTACCAATAGGGATTAATTTGGCCCCCCACCAAACCCCCCCTCATGCAACTATCCTGCAATTGCATTACCCCAATGTGTGTGACATTAACTCGGGGGGCGGAGAGGCAGGGGGAAGTGTTCCCTCTAAGAGTTTCCTCCCATGAGCAGAATAAATTGTGTGTTGTGCACCAGTACTGAGTTCATGTGGCTTGTTTGGATGTGCCACTGTGGCACCCAAGTTATTAATAAATATCTTATAAACCTCTACCTTTTCCCTCTGCTGTCATGTCTCCTCCCCTTGCTCCATGCTGCCCCCCAACCCCTCACCCTCCTCTGCTGTCCTGACTCCTGCCCTTCTCACTGCCCTCAGCCTTCCTGAGACCTGCCCCCTCCACCAGCCCTTCTCTCCCTCCTGTGCCCACTCCTCCAGTAGCCACACTCTGATCATGTGAGCTACCCCTCCTCATCCCCTCTCCTAACACCTCCCTCTCCACACCTGCCCTGCCTCTCTCCTCTGGTGCTGATCCCTCCCCTGCAAATGTCTGCCCTTCTGCTTCACCCCCAGAATCTCCTTACCCCTGCACCCTCCTGGTGCCTCCCCCTTACCTCACTGCCCCTGCCCCTTTGCCCTCTTTTTCCCTGATGCCCACCCTCTGCCCCCATGCCCTCACACATGCCTTGCTCCATCCCTGCCTTCCTCATACCTACGCCTTTCAAGCCTTCTCCCAGCACCTCCCCCTCTAGCCCCCAATGCCCTTACCCTCTCCTCTCCCAGTATCACCCTGTTCCCCTCCCACTGACACCTCCCCTCCTGCCCTTTTCCTCATTGTCTCCACTTCCCCCCCCCATTTGTCTCTCTCCTCCACCCTGTCTCTTGGTGCCTTCCCCTTTTTTCTCCTGACCTGCTCCCCCTCCCATCAGCACAAGCCCCTTCCTCTCCCACCCCTTCCCCCTATTTTTCCCGCACCCCTCCCTTTTGCCTTCCAGTTTGCAGGGCTGGAGTCTGTTGCGATTGGGCCCCAGAAGTCCCCGCACTTCTGGCTAGACATGGGTGGGCACCTACAGAGCAGGGTGCAGAGACCTCCCCCCCCAATAAGAGGGCGCAGGTGAGCAAAGTTCCCTCCACGTGCTTGGGGGGGGCAGCCCCCACATTGCCAGCAGGGCTCCTCTTTGCAGGCAGCCTGGCCTGCGGGGTGCCCTCCAGCCCCCTGCGCACTCGGGGGCGGGGGGGGGGAGGAGAGCTGCGCGCTGCCTGCGCTTGGGGTGGGCGCAGAAACTCACAGTAGAGCAGCGCAGGAGCACGATCCTGCTCAGCCAGAAGGTGCCCGGGTGCAGCGGGAGGTGGGCGGGGGGCGCCTGCTCCCCCTCCTCATGGCTGGGCGCTTGCAGGGGCTTGGAGACTCCCTCCACCCCCCTCCTCTTCCTCAGCATCTCCCCCGGCGCAGCCATGGCTGGAGCATGCACTAGCCACCGCCTGGGTCCGCCTCCTTGGCCCGTGCAATGGGAGCCGTGCCCAGAGTCCTGCCTCTGCCCAGAGCTCATGGGGCATGCCATCCTGCTGCCCGGAGCGCGGTGCTGGCGGGGGGAGGGTGCCGGGGGGTTGCACCCCAGGCAGAGGCGGGACAGGCCTCAGGAAGGCGGAGAGAGGGGCCCAGCTGTTCGCTGCGCCCAGGCAGCATTCGCAGCCCCAGCCCCGCCGGTGTCCCGCCTCTAGCCAGCCTCTGCTCCCCCAGGTCCCGCTGGGCGTGTCTCCTTCCCCAATCCGCGGCTGGCCGTTTTTAAAAATGGCACCGCCCCTTCTGGCGCACCGCGAGTGACCCCACCCCCGGTGCAGCCCCGGCTCTGCCCGTCCGCTGCCGCCCGGGTTGACGGCGCATGCTCGCGCCTCTCGCGGCCATGCCCGCTTTCCCTTCCCCCGGCCCGGTACCTTCCCCAGCCAGGGTCAGCTTGCCGGCCTCCTTGCCAGAGTCCCTCGGCCCGGTGGGGTCTTCTGGAAGGGCCGTCCGTCCCGGCAGAGTGGTGCCCCACAAAGAGTGGTGCCCTACGCAACTGCGTACTCTGCGTGTGTCTAAGGACGGCCCTGTGTATGACTTTGTTTATATACAGGGCCTTCAGTAAGTGCAATGTGGTTCCAAGCTGGGAGAATTGCTTTGAACTCATTTCCATGTTCCTTGGGACAGTCTGTGGTTAACCCTTGGGAATTTAACTGGTAAGATCTTGTTCATGCAGCTTCCCCTCCCTAGTTCCACTGAGGACAAGCACCAAAATGAAGGCATCCTGCCAGCCTCAAGGAAAAGACGCTTGCCTCGCAATGAGAATAAATCATCTTAACAGCTTCCAGTAGAGGCCATGGGGACTCAGTGTAAACAAGGCCAGCAGGCTGTCAGGAAGGGGTGAGGGAAAGGGAGCCTCTGAGGAGCCCTAATTGAAAACACCACTGAGACACCGCCCCGCCAGCCATTGCTTCCAGTCCTAACTCTCAGGGAGAGAGCAAGAAGTAAACAGAAACCAAAGTCAGCATGCCAGCCCACTCTGGCTGGCTTGGATTGCTCCTCTTTGAAGGGAGAAGGCTGTTCTGTTTTGTTTCCTTCTCCTCTCTTTCAGAGTTCTCTTGCATAATCTGATGTTATCAGACTCTATAGACTTCCAAACCCTGGGCCCCTCCCTCCAGACTGCCAAGAAGGAACATTCAGCTGCTGTTAACAGCTGGAATTCTTAGAAACAAAGATGAGAAAAGGTTGTGTGGGTCCAGGGAACACAGCAGGGGAAGGGAGCCAGTTCTCCCAGAGTGGCGTGTGGGAGTGTGCAGTCAAAGGGACCTTCTATGCACACTCACACTGCACGTCTCACGACAAACTACCACAGCCTTTCGCCTGGCTTGTCCCAGCTAGTTCTGCTCAACAAAAACAAGCTCTTTGCCTTCACCCAGCTGCTCTCTGTTGCTGATTGCACATTCTATTTGCATCTTGACATTTACTTTTTTCCAAGCCCTGAGGAGCCTGTATATCACCCCACCAGCACTGGTTAAAGTGGAGATGTAATTATAGAACCGAAGTGACCCACCATGTAGTTTGTTGCCTGGTACTTACTTGGTGGTCACAGGGTTTAGGAAAGGCAGGTGCGCCCCACCTGTAAAAGCAATGTCAAGTGCCATGGAGTCAGTCCTCTGCTCTATTTCCTTAGTCCATGGTCCAGTGGCTGGCCTGGATTACATCTCTCTGCCTTCTGTAGCTATGGATATAAAACCTCAGAGAAAATTGACTGCCTTTGCTCAGGGGGAGGCAGAAATAATAGGCAGGCAGGCACAGAGCTGGGATTTGCCTCTTTCCTCCTCCAGCTACTCCAACACACTTAACAAAATGAGGAGAGTGCAAAAAGAGGTAGAAACAAACTCAGAGCAGCTTTCCTCTGCTCTGCTTCCTCCCTCTCACGCCACGGGGACGTGAATGGCATCTCTACCAGTGCCAGCATTGCGCCAGGCAGAGCCAAGGGCTCGAGAGAAATGCAGTTGTAGCTCTGCTTCTGTTAGCGTTCACAAGGCTGTCCTTAGGATTGATGGGGCCCTATGCAGTACTGTTAAACTGGTGCCCTTATGCCCAATGGCAGCCTGAGAGGACAGCTGATTTTTTAGAGATGTGATTTTCTAATCTTCAGCCGTGGCTTCTTCCACTGCAGGCATGCAGTGCATTGTACAAATATAACCTCCCAGAAATGGAGACACCAACTGGGGTTCTAAATTGCCCACAATCCAGTGGGGGGGAGGGGGGGCAGTTCTGGGGATTAGAACCCAGGAGTCCTAACTCCCAGGCCTTTGTTTCATCTGTAAAGTCATTCATCCTTCCAGCATGCCAGGCCCATGCAATAATAAAAGGTGGTTCATCCCAGAGCACTTTTCAGAAGACAACTCAGGGAGGCTTGTGACTGAACTGCAGGACTTTTGTCTCTACAGTAAGACCCAGAGTTAAAGTGGATGAGCTAGTTTAGAGGCTGTAAGAATGGGCTACAGCAGTGGTCACCAACCAGTAGATCAGGATCTACTGGTAGATCTTGGAGCCTCTGACAGGTGATCTTGACCGGTTTGGCCAAGAGGCTATCAAGTGTGGGCACTTCAGCTGCCCTTCCCCCTCCTGCTGCTCACTGCCTGCCCTTTGCTTTGGAGCTGCCTATCCCCAGCACTAGGAGCCTCCTGCTTGCTGTGCAGGGCAGGGGAGGGAGAAAAGGGGTGCTGATGTCAATGTGCCCCCTCTCCGACCCTGTATCCTATCTCCACAGAGCAGAGAGGGGGGCACAACAGGACTTAGGATGGAATTTGCTTGCTGCTTTTGGGAGTGGTGCAGGGCCAGGGTGGGGTGAGCCTGCCTTAGCCCCACTGCACCACCACCCAGGAACCGCCTGAGGTAAGCAGTGCCCAGTCGGAGCCCACATCCTGAAACCCTACCCCAGTCATGAACCCCCTCCTGCACCCCAGGTCCCTGCCCTAGCCCCAAGCACTCCTGCATCCAAACACCCTCCCAGAGCCTGCCCCTAGAACCCCCTCTGACACTCCAACTGCCTGCCCCAAGCTCAGCTCAGAGCCCCCTCACACTCCAAATCCCTTAATCCAAGACCAGAGCCAGCACCCCAACCCTCTGCCCCAGCCTGGTGAAAGTGAGGGAGGATGGGGGAGGGATGGAGTTAGCAGGGGCGGGATCTCGGAGAAGGGGCACAAAAGAGGCGGGGCAAGCGTATTTGGGTTTGAGGTAGATCTTGAATTGCACTTAAATTCAAAAAGTGATCTCGTGCTTTAAAGGTTGGAGACCCCTGGGCTACAGAGTCTTCCACTGACTCTATTCTGGAGCGGGTCTGGAATGACAGGTAGTTATTACCGTCTGAATCCCTCTGTGATGTGAGTGGGGGCTCTCACTCCAGTTCCAGGGGCATCACAAAAATTGCCCGTGTGGCCCCTTGCTGACTGCCTCAGGAGAGGCTCTAAGGATGGGAGGGGCCATGGAGACTTGCTCCTCTCTCACATTTAGAGGTGAAATCGCCAGGCCAGGGTGAAGCTAGTGGGCAAGAGAAGCAAACGCACACGTGACAGGAAGCTCCCAGGCTGAGCCTCTGCTGAAGCTAGACAAATGGAGAAAGTCACTTCTGAGCCACCATGACAGCTCCAGGCAGCTGGGTGGATCCAGCTGGCTCCTTCAGGGACACTTAACCCAACTACAGCAGAGACCTGAAATCCAACCCCACAGTGCGGCAAGTGAACTCAAAGATGCCGAGTTACCTAGAAGGGAGTGAAAACACCAACTGAATGGAAATTATACCCTGTGCATCCACGGCTCTGGCTGGGTTCTGGCTTCTTCTGCCGCTTCCCAGAGCAAGAGAATCATCTCATCACCCCAGCTCATCCTCCCTGGCCACAGGTTCTTGGAGGGGGAGGGAGGAGCTGGTTGCACTGCTTAGCGGCTAGGCTGGCTCTATCAAACATGGAGCTCCTAGACAAAAATATGAACAAGCAGCCAGCAGCTCACAGCCTATTCTGAGGCAGCCATAATGACACCCAATGGGGCGCCGGGGTAATTTTAAGGTACCGTGGTCACTACTCATGAGATTTTACCTCCCACATCACAACAGCTTCACCTCAGGAAAATAAATTATACAGCGGCATAAGAGAGATAATTGGAGGCTGCAGCAGCAGAGCTGAATAAACATTGGGCTGCCGAGATTATATTTTTACCCTTTAAAATAGAGGGATTTATTTTTAAAATGCCAGAGACTAAAGGAGTTTAAAATAGTTCTGGTGCCTCCCATTCCCCTCCCCACGTAGCCCATAATTGCTCCCCCGACTGCAATACTCCCTACTATGCCCCTACAACTTCCCCATGGTACCTTCTGAAGCCCACAGCCTCACCCACACCCCTTGTGGCCTCACAGCCAGCCTCTGTCACCGTTGCTGCAGCTGCAGCATCCCATGCACGCCTCCCCATAACAAGTCCCCAGCTCTCTGGCCTACTGTCTCCCTGAACCATCTCCATATCTTCTCTCTCAGGCCTTTGGAAGGCGGCACCACTTCTGAAGTAGTTTTCATATTATTGGCCTTGACTTCAAAAACAGGCTCAACACTGCGCTTTCCCCCCACCCCATGGGACAGGCTTTTTCCTAGCCACCACTTTGTGCCAATAGACACCTGGTATATGTATCATGTCTCCCAGCTGCTCCATGATTGTCCAGCAATTTTAATTGGGGAGTAAACAATTCTTCAGTCACCATTTCAGGAGCATTTGCCTTCCTTGGGCCTGAAGTACTCAAACTTCTGCCCTCCCTCAGACACCTCTTGTGTTCTATTCACAAAAACAGGAGAAGAGATTTGTGCTCCTGTCATCTTCTGACTTATCAATCATCACATTAGAGAGCCAAAGTGTGGCAACAATCTAGTAAAAAGACAGGAGCAATTGCCTTTGGGTTACCGAAGCACTGTTTTGAGGGTCAATGGGATAGTGAGTTCAGTTCTGGGTCCCTCAGAACCAGAAAGAGATGGAGAAGTCAAAGGGAATTCAAGGGAAAATAGTGCATGTAGTTAAGGGCCTGGAAGTTCTAATTTCCCAGGGAAGTTTAAAAGAGCTAAATACATCTAACTTGTCCAAATAATCATAGAACCTAGGACTAGAAGGGATTTTGAGAGGTCATCAAGTTCATTCCCCTGCACTTATGGCAGGACCAAGCACCATCTAGACCACCCCTGACAGGTGTTTGTCTAACCTGCTCTTAAAAATCTGCAATGATGGAGATCCCACAATCTCCCAAGGCAATTTATTTTAGCGCTTAACCACTCTGACAGTTAGAAAGTTTTTCCTAATGTCCAACCTAAACCTCCCTAGCTGCAATTTAAGCTCATTGCTGCTTTTCCTGTCATCAGCAGTTAAAGAGAATAACTTTTCTCCCTCTTCCTTGTAACAACCTTTTATATACCATGTTCCCGCTCAGTCTTCTTTTCTCCAGACTAAACAAACATGGTCATGTTTTCTAGACTTTTAATCATTTTTGTGGCTCTTCCCTGGTGCTTGTCCAATTTTTCCACATTTTTCCTGAAATGCGGTGCCCAGAACTGGACTCAGTACTCCACTTGCGGCCTAATCTGCATGGAGTAGAGCCAAAGAATTACTTCTTGTATCTTGCTTACCACACCCTGGTTAATATATCCCAGAATGATCTTTGCTTTTTTTTTTTTTTTTTGGTGACTCATATTTAGCTTGTAATCCATTGTGACCCCAGATCCCTTTCCACAGTACACCTTCCTAGGCAGTCATTTCCCATTTTGTACGTGCACAACTGATTGTTCCTTCCTAAGTGGAGCACTTCAAACTATATCTCCAGTTTGTCCAGATCATTTTGAATTTTAATCCTATCTTGTAGAGCAGTGTTTCTCAACCTTTTTTTAGAAAGTACCCCTTTTTCAAAAAAAAATTATAAATACCCCCAATATCTACAGTTTTCAGACACACACAATTTTTTCTATCGTTGCAACACATTTGTTTAAACAACTTAATCTTAGCCGGGCGGGCGATGAAATTTTTGGGTGTAAAAAGTACAAAAATAATAAAACGCTGTAAAACTTAACAAAAATTCAGTTTTCTCCAAATTTCAGTTGTGTTGCTGTACCCCCCAGACTTCTCTCGAGTACCCCTAAAGGTACTCATACCACTGGTTGAGAAACACTATTCTAGAGCACCTGTAACCCTTGCCAACTTGGAATCATCTGCAAATTTTATGTGTACTCTCTATGCCATTATCTCAATCACTGATAATAATATTGGACAGAACGAGAGCCAATCCATGTGGGACCCAACTTGATACAGCCTTCTAGCTTGACTGTGAACCATGGATAACCATTCTCTGGGAATGGTTTTCCAGCCAGTTGTGTATCCACTTCTGGTAGCTCCATCTAGGTTGTGTTTCCCTAGTATGTTTATTAGAAGGTCAGGTGAGACAGTATCAAAAGCCTTATTGAAGTCAAGTTATACCACATGTATTGCTTCCCCCATCCACAAGGCTTGTTACCCTGTCAAAGAAAGCTATTAGGCTGGACTGATATAATTTGTTTTTGACAAATCCATGCTGCCCCTTACTTGTTGCCTTATTGTCTTCTAGGTGTCTGCAAATTGATTGTTTAATTATTTGTTCCATCAATGTCTGGGTACTGAAGTTAAGGTGACTGATCTGTAAGTTGCTGAGTTGTCCTTATTCCCTTTTTATAGATTGGCCTGATATCTGGCCTATTCCAGTCCTCTAAAATCATTCCTGTCTTCCATGACTTTTCAAAGATAATAGCTAGTGGCTCAGATAGCTCTTCAATCATCTCCTTGAGTATTCTAGGATGTATTTCATCTGATCCTGGTGACTTGAAAATATCAACTTGTCTAAGTAATTTTAACTTGTTCTTTCACTATTTTAGCTTCTGATCCTACCTCATTTTTACTGGCAATTATTATGTCAGATGCTCCAATGTCTATTAACCTTTTTGGTGAAAAATGAAACCAAGTAATTTAACACTTCTGCAGTTTCCACGTTTTCTGCTATTGTTTCCCCCTCCTTTATTGAGTAACGGGCCTATCCTGTCATTGGTCTTCCTCTTGCTTCTCATGTATTTATAGAATGTTTTCATTTTACCTTTTATGTCTCTAGCTAGTTGAATCTTGTTTTGTGCCTTGGTCTAATTTTGTCCCTATGTGCTTGTGTTATTTGTTTATATTCATCCTTTATAATTTGACATAGTTTCTACTTTTTGCAGGACTCTTTTTTGAGTTTCAGATAATTGAAGATCTCCTGCTTAAGTCTCTTGCCTATCTTTCCTATGCAGTGGGACTGCGTATTCTTGTCCCCTTAATAATGTCTCTTTGAAAAACTGCCAACTCTCTTGCTTCCCCTTTAGACTTGCTTCCCAAGGGATCTTACCTACCAGCTCCCTGAATTTGCTGAAGTCTGTCTTCTTGAAATCCATTGTCTTTATTGTGCTGTTTTCCCTCCTACCATTCCATAGAATCATGACTCTGCCATTTCATGATCACTTTCACCCAACCTGCCTTCTACTTTTCAACCAGTGCTTCCCTGTCAAAATCAAATCTGGCACAACCCCTCTCCAAGGACTTTGTCCACCTTTTGAAATTTAAAAAAAAATATGTTTCCAATACATTACAAGAACTTGTTGGATAATGCTTGCTCTGCTGTGATATTTTTCCAACAGATGTTTAGGTAATTGAAGTCTCCAACTACCACCCGGCTTAGTATGAGTTTATGAAAGGCCTTATCCACCTCCTCTTCCTGGCTAGAAGGTCTATAGTAGACCCCTACCATAATGCCATCCTTATTTTTTACTCCTTTTATCCTTACCCAGAGACATTCAACAAGTCTGACTCCTATTTCCATCTCAACCTCAGCCCAAGTGTATACATTTTTTATATACAAGGTAAAATGACATCCCTTTTTTTTCCCTGCCAGTCTTTCCTGAGCAAGCTGTACCCTTCTGTACCAACAGTCCAGTCATGCATATTATCCCACCAAGTCTCTGTGATGCCAACCATGTCATAGTTGCATTTATTAATTAGCATTTCGAATTCTTCCTGCTTATTCTCCATACTATTCACATTAATATAGAGGCATCTAAGATAATGATTTGATTTCTCCTCCTATGTTCTCTCTTATCCATGCCATAATGGCCTATGCTACCCCCAGATTCATACCCTTCTCCCAGGTCTCCATGTTTTTGACTTACCTGTCGGCTTTGTCTCCTGCCTCCATAGGTCAACCAGTCTGTATCCAAAGATGAGTGTCTCCTTACTCAAGAGGTGAACCCCATCTCTAGTTGGCAGCCCTTCTTCCCAAAACAGCCTCCTGTGGTCAAGGTAGCTGAAGCCATCCTGGCAACACCACCCTCCCAGCCAGGCATTCACCTCCAGAGGTATCTGTCTCTGTATGGGCCTCTACCCTTGACCAGAAGGATCAAAGAGAACATCACCTGAGCCCCCAGCTCCTTCACTCCTACTTCTAGAGCCCTGTAGTCATTTCTGATATGCTCTGGGTGATACCTCACAGTATCATGGGTGCCCACATGGATGAGTAGCATGGGGTAGTAGTCAGAGGGGCCGGATGACCCTCGATAATCCCTCTGCAATGTCTCAGATATGAGTTCCATGTCAGGCTGACAGGTGGGCACCTTCGTCCTTCTCAGAAGAGAGTCACCCACCAACACTACCCTATGTCTCCTCCTGGGAGTGGTGGCTACTATCCTCCTGGCTGTTGGGGTAAACAGCTTCTCCTCCTCCATGTTTAAGGTGATTCCTCATTGCTGGGGCAGCATAATGGTTCTTCGTCACTATGGTAGGTGGGTTGGAAGTAGGGGTGGAGCACCGTCTGCTGCCAGAAGTAACCAGCAGCCAGCGTCCTTCCTGTGATGGAGCCATCTCCTCTTCCCCTGACTGTGAAGGGACAGAATCGTCCACAAGCATCAGGACACACCAAGGAAAGCGAGGACTGGGTGAAGGTAGGACAAATGGGCAGAAGTGGAATAATGGGATGAAACCCTGTCAAGGACAATGTAGGATGGAAATATCAGAACCACATCCTAAGAGCAACTGCAGTCATCTCCAAAGGGCCCTGGTGCTCGGGCATTTAAAACTAGACTGGAGCAATTCCTGGAAAGTAGGATGGAGGCAATAATTCTGTCCCTGGAAGAGGAGGCTATGGGACAGACCTTGTCTGTGTCTTCACAATACACCTTACAAATCACTTAAACAAAATTTGAGGTGCCTTTGGTGTCAGTTAAAAGACCAGCTGCACAGCAACCAAGGGGCAGCTTCTAGCATTGGTGGCTGTGGTTACTCCCAGAGCCCCTGCACACAGCACTTCGCTCCATCCCCACTCAGAGATGTGCCCATGGAAATCAATGAGTGCACGGAGAGGTTGGGTAGGGGGCTCGGCCTTCAACCCCTTAGTTCTGCTGGTGTCCCTTCACTGCAGCAGAGGGTGAGTGAGCGCAGCATAACTGACCTAGCTTGCAAGCTTATGTCTCTCACCAGCAGAAGTTGGGCCAATAAAAGATATTCCCTCACCCATCTTGTCTCAGCACGGCAGAGGCGTGTACAGCATCCAAATGCACTATAGGGAGCTGAAAGGGCCTAATGAACCCCAGATGCTGTTGGAACAAATAACCCAGCCAAGATGCAGTCAATGATTTTCTTTAAAAAGAGCCAGAGCAGGGACTGTGTTCAAGAGCCATGTCAGGAGCAAGGTCAGACGCTCCACAGGATCCAGCATATCCAGTCCTTAGCCCGCAGCCTGCGACAGAGGCATGTGTATTGTTGGTTCGGTCAGCTCATCAGCCAGAGAGATAGGTGGCAATGTTTGTAAAGCAGAGAAAAAGAAGCTTCCCCCACGTTGGGGGAGAGATCTGGGCGCTGGTCTAGATCTGCAGGCAGAAGAAACTGGAAAATCAAAGAGCAATGGAACCAAATTCTATTCTCATTTTACTCCCATGCAACCCCACTGAAGACCACACACTGGTCTAGCAGAGAATACAATTACTTAGCATCCAAGAGCAACTACATGGTAGCACGGGACTCCCCTCCAGCCAGGCCTACAAATAGGATGATTAACGCCGGGTCTGGAGTATGAGTTGCATTGAGGAGGAGAGAGGGAGAAATTCATTCAAGAGAAAGCTTTTGACAGAGCTGGGCTGGGAAGCAGGGGGCGTGAGAGAGCCTGGAAGGACAGAAGGGGGTCTGGACACGGAATGGAAGTCAGTGTCTCTGCCCTGGCAGGGGGCTCTAGGGTAGATTATACAATTGTGTGTATGTTTGAAATGCACCTTTCAGGCCTGATCAGCTTGCGAGTGATGCTGCTGCAAGTGGCTGGAGAGGCAGACACACTGAGATCCCACAATGCATCACAGCAAAACAGGCAAGTCAGAGAGCAAATGTGGCTTGTTACATACACTAGGAACTGCACAGGGCAGGGTAAGTTAACGCAGACCCAGGGAGCACAGCGCTGGTTGGCATCATGCATGGTGCAGCTGCTGTGCTGCCTTATCATTGGCCTCCATCCAGCCCCATGCACCAGCAACACTGCACTCGATGCCATCCCCATTTGAATAACTGCATGTCCAGAATGGGCCAGCCGTGTGAGGCAGAGGAAAGCACTAGTGAAGCACAAAGCTTGCCACAAGAGGCAGACAGAGATCCCAGCTGTGTCCCTCCCTGGCTCCCTGTGTTCCAGTTTTTGCAATACATCTGCACAGAGCTGGGCTTGCTGCTCAAACCAAACAGCCTGGAAGGAACCTCTCCCACTGTCACAATGCAAAATGAAAACAACCTAGACTTGGTCTCAGCTGTTCTGAGACGTGGGACATCAGGGTTCTCTAATCATTAACATCCAATAAAAGGTCTGGCACTTCCACATGCAGTTACTGGTCTGATGGGAGATTCAGGGGCAATAATGACCTTCAGACGGTTACTGGCCCCCAACGAGTCCAATTCCAGCACAGATGCTCCAGTGGGGTGAATGAAAAGGAGTTTCTTTCTCATCAGCCCACACAAAGAAATGGGCCAAATTCATCCCAGAAGCAGCCCACTGGCTTGAGGGCAATAACACCAGCAAAGAATCTGCCCAGTATCTTGTACACGGTGTGTGGGAGAGAAGTTCAGGTTCTTTGTGTAGCTGGGCAGACACAGGGTACCTGTCTGTAGTTTCAGGACCATGATCAGAAAATTGGAACCACTGAAGCTTCCCAGGGTTGGGGGTGGGGGGAGGATTTACAGGGCTCCAGAAATCCTCAGATTCCTGCAGCTCCTCAGTGTCTCCCACCCCAGCCAACATGACTGGACAGGAAACTAGCAGCCAGGTTCTCCGAGGAGAAAGGATCCTTTGAATTTCTGCTCAGCTGCCCTGAGCAGATTTTTCTGCTCCTGAGACAGTCCCTTGGTAACAAGGCAGCAGCTGCAGACAAAGCTGCTCCTGCCTCATGCACCAGGACACGAGTGACTACTGCTCAGAACTTTGCTTGATGGTTATGCTGCCGGCTCCAGGAGGAAACACCACTCCCCTCTCCAGGTCTGGCCAGATCTGAGACTCTGCAACTGCCAGCTCCTGTTGCCACTATCCCTCTCTGCTGTCCCAATAAACATTCTATGTCCAGATCCCCCCAATCCTGCTATCCCCACCACCCTTCCAAGCCACGCCCCTGCTCTGCTTCCTACCCAAATACCCCCCAAGTTCTGCTCCAGTCCCAAACAACTGCTCTGCACCTCCCCCCGACCCACAACAAGCCCCCGCCGCAGCATCAGTCGTTGGACTAATAATGAAAACTTTCCGCAGTATTTGCTCTCCCTGGGTCTCAAAGCACTTAACAGAAGGGGGACAGCATCAGCTGCACTTTACAGGTAGAAAACTGAGGCAGAAAGAGAAAATTCTTTGCCCAGAGATTCCAAGGCGTGTACAGCATCCCTTCCCCTCTGCACCCATGGATCAGCAGGCATGCAGGGGGCTGGACTGCTCCCTTCAGAGCCAAGGCATGCCCACTTCCCCCAGGCTCCAACCCTTTAATACTCCTGGGTTGGAGCTAAGAGAGCCTAGCTCCTGCCACCCTCTGTCAGACACATGATGGATCAGAGGAAGAACCAACTAAAACCTCGGTGTCCTGATTTCGGCACCATAGGCTCTGGCGCCTTGCAGGGGTTTTTTATTGTTTAGAGAGGTGCCTAGGTTGGGAAAATGGCTCCTTACGCAGCTTGTGAGCCTCTTCTGAGCAAAGGCAAAAGTAAGCTGGTGCACCCCTTGTGGCGCACTGGTAAGAGAGTGGCCAGCTGGGGGCAGGGCTGTTATGCTTATGAGAAGCAGACGGGATCTTTTTCAGGGGAAAAGGCAATATGAAGCATTTATTGAAAGTACATGAAAAGCAGCACATGAATTCATTCACATGCACACACATGGGTCCTGCAGATGGTGTATAGTTACCAGTCTGTTGTGGCTCAAGTCCATCTTACTGGCCAGGGTAAGGCTGAGTAAGGAGTCGGGGGTCTATTCATTGTGAGTCAAGACTCCTCTGAGGCTTGGCTTGCAGGACAAAACCCAGAGTCTAATAGCAAAAGCCCCCCATTTTATACATGTAAGTTCCCATTTGAGTCTGTGGCTATTGCAGTGTCATGCTGCAATCATTCATCCTTGAATGGTATTAATCTCAAGGCTTTCCACAGTTTTCATTTGAGAACTATCCTCAGGCTTTCCATCCTTATCTCTTGTTTGTGTCTGGCTCTCGGGGGTCTGCCTGTCTCCAGGGTTCTATCAATTCTGCTAATTTAATTCAGCTTCTGGTACAATGGATGTTTCCTGGTTATCTTCAAGGTTCTCACTTCTTCTTGACCACGTGCGCATTTGTGACAGCTTTCATACCATACATCCTCTGCTCACACCAAACAATTTTGCAGAGTTTCAGACAAGATTAGAGTTTAAAAGGGATTATAGTTTCTAAAGGAATAACAAAAAAGGACAACTTAGTTTGTGATGCAGACAAGAGGTACAACTTAATTTGTAATGCTAACAAGAAGCAAGACTTGCAGCAAACATTTTCTCATTGTGAGAGACAGAGTGAAATAGAAGCATTCAAAGCTTATAAGCAAATCTTATAGGACGTGTTATTAGCATCATACTTGTATTCTTATACCAACACTAAAATACTACATTTTGGCTACAGGGCTCTGAATGTTCCCCCCAGCCTCCTGCCCTAAGCCCCCTCCCCCCGCCCTGCCCCAGCAGGGGGAGGTTGCCACAGTACCTGTAAGAATGTAAGTTACTTTCATCCCTGCTTGTGAGCCACCCCCCATCGCTACCCCATTAGATCGACAGCCTCCTAACATACAAACTCTCCGCCCCCTGAGCCCGTGAAGGGAGAGCAAGCTGGAATCCGCTGTGATTTGCACGCTAGCACGCTGCTCTGCAGCTCATCCCCTGGGCAAATCACATGGTCTCTGAGTGGGGCTTATCCCTCTCAGCACAGGATTTCAAGGAGGGGAGTAAAGGTGGTTTTTATCCCAGTCAGGGACTGCTGAAGGCCCCTTGCCCCCAGGGCTTGTCCTTACCAGCACCTGGCTGTACAAGCATCTGGGAAAAGCAGGGTCATAGGAATGACCTGCCATATCGCCCTGCTCTGTGCCCTGTCCTAACCCACCCACTCTGCTGAGGGCTCATGCAAGGGGGTGGCACTGAGCTGACTCTGTGCCTATTGGCTGCTCTCTCTATGCCGGGGCATATTGCAGATACGATCGATATGCAGATTGATAGATCTTTTACTCCTACAGAGCTAGTGTAAAAATCTAGCAGGGCACCAACAAAATCGTCCGTGTGGGCCTTGCTTTCCCCATGCGCAAGACAAAGACAGCAGCACTTCTGTGCCATGCAGGGTGTTGGGAGGAGAGAGGCCTTACTGCCTGAGCTGCACAGACACTCCAGTGTTGGGGCCAGGCAGGTACTGAGCTAGACAAACACTCCCAGCAAGTCCCAGAGCAACCTGCCCCCTGCAGCATTGTGACCAGGCTACCCAAAGGAAAATCATATTGACTGGCTGATGTGTATGAGGCCCCTATCAAGCCAATTTCTCAAAGCATGTTACCCAGTGCCTGAGCCCTGTTTCACTGTGGACTTAAATAGTGCTGCTCTGGTTTTACACAGGAGGAAATTAGATCAGACTCTAGCCCTAACTCTGTCACTTTTCCCACCATTGAAATGCAGCCACTCTGGTGTGAAGTGCTGCAGCTGTTAAACCTCACACCCTGACTCTCTTTTTCTGGACACAAGATTAAGTAGTAGCCCATCCATAACCAAGTGAAGCTAGAGGTGGCATTTAGGTTGTCAGAACGCAATGTGGAACTGTCCTAATCCCAACTGGGACAGCCAGCAGCATGACTCCCCTGCTGAACCAGCCTCCATGCTAACGACGGACTCCTCACTGACCACACTTGGCCTGGACTAGCTGGTAGGAGTTGATGCAATTACAGCCTAAGGTGTTTAGGTAAGAAAGACTCCAGCTGGTGAATAAAACCCATTCCCCACCCTGGGACAGGGCCTGTGTATTTAGCCTTGAACTGGCCAGTCACCTGGCTAGGCCATGCTGGGGATATAATATGATTATAAGATACCTACAGCTCTCAGCTGTTGCTCCCTGCATGTCATTGCCTGTGCTGAAATCCCACTCAGACCTGACTAAGAGGCAGCTTAGGGCAGAGGATTATATAACGCTCATTACCATACAATCCTAGGAAGGTGGCTTCACCCAGCTGCCTATTCTTAGCCCCGATCCCAGGACACAAGATGTTTACTTGTCCTCTCTGTTCTGATAAGCTTTCTGCAGCAGCCTCAATGTGTCCATAAGCCCAGAATGATGCTAGAGCTGGGAGGGTCACCATGCCCAGCTCTTGGGTGCCTGTGAGTGCTGAGGGGGGTGGCAGACAGCCTCAGGGGATAAGCTGACCCAGCGCTGAGCATGGGCTTTTGCCTGGGCATGACAACAAGCACCCTAATAGCACCTCCCTAAATGCAACACCTCTAGGGTAGGGCCAGGAGGGACCCACTTTTCATGTGGAGGGGTTGGGGTGTGCAGGGTCCCCAGATGCAGGGTCTGAGAGGCTAGGTCTCTGTGTGGGGGGAGGTGGGAGCCTGTGGGGAGCACTGAGGCCCAGGCAGAGACCGCAGGGTACCCTGAGCAGGGAGAGTGGGGGGTTCCAGCAAGGGGGTGGGGGGGGTCTCTAGGCTAGTTGAACTCTAGAGGTTCAACCTTTAGTGTCTCTCTACAGTGTGGGGACAGGTGTGTGTTCAGTGGGTGGAAGGAGGCTGCTGGCAACAGAGTATTCATGTCCTCAGTGTGCTGAGACAGGGTTATTCACACATGCTGGCAGGGGGCGGGGTGGATGCTGCACTCATTGGTGGGAGAGGGAAGAGCAGCATATGAAATGGCCAAAATGTTCTTGGGAGTGTCTCCCAGCCCCAGTGGCTCAGTCCCAGCCTGTTCTGCTCAGCAAGTCCCTTGGCCCTGTCCCTCCCCATTGTGTGCCATACAAACTCCTGCATTGTGGCTCTGCTTGGCCTGCGTCACTGCTGTGGGCACAGGGTGGGAGTGTGGCAGCCTGTACCATCTGGGCCAGGAGATCTTTGCCCTCTCCTGAAAGGAACCTTTGAGCTGCCAGCTCTCAGGCCTGAAGGGAAATCAGCCTATTGGGCTGCTCTGCTGAGCCAGTGAGGGGCACTGCTGCCCCCCACCTCAAGAAAGAGGGTAGCATCTGGCCAGGGGGAGGCGAGGAGGCACAGCACAGACACGGGCTGTCAGCTGAACCTACATTAGAGGAGTCCAAACTGAGCAGAGAATGCAGCCAACCAGTAAATCCTGCCTCAGGACTAATGTGGGGAGCCAGACACCCCAGAACTAATGCAGGAGGGGAGACACCACAGCAGAAAGCAGAAAGCACCCTGACGAGGTCCATAATGTGCCAGAATCAGATAAACGCCTTCCCAGACAGATGGAGCTGCCAACCGCTACTGTTACCTCCCTAGCCTCAGGACAAGTCCCGTTCTCCTCCCAGCACACCAGCCCTGCATTCCCAGGCATGTGGCAGGTTTCCCTGTTTCCCAAGTCTGGGAAAGAGCCCTCACCAGGCCCTGGCAGCAACTCTCTCTGCAGCTCCAGTTTCCAGCAAATTGAGTAGCACTTGAAGGGTTAAATCAATTTTAATCAATGCCTAAGCCAACCTCCCCCAACTCTGTCTGCCTCCCTCCTCCCGAGCCTCAGACCTTCTTCCGTGCTGCCCGCATCCTGCAAAGAATTGCCTGCTCACCTGGTCCTTTTCCCTTTCAAACTCCTGCTGAAAACGCACCTGCTTCCAGAACCATTCTAGCTCCAGGGATGCTACCCTTCCCTATCAGCCGCTCCCTGCAGGGCACAGCTCTGCAATGAGTGCACCTTCACCTTCAAACTGTGTGGTCTTGTATCCAGGTGCTAAAGGAGCAGCAGGGGCAGTGGGGAGGGTTCATGGGGCCCCCGCCACTGGAATGCTAGTGTCTTGAGAACACAGGGGCTAGGCCTCACTTTTTGGAACTGGGTGAGCATACAAGTGCATCCAAAAAATCCACTCAGACATACTATGGCTACCCTTGCCCATGTGAAGAGCTTTTGTGGGCCAGACCCACTTCCTCAGATCAATTTGTGGAAGAAAATTGGCACGACCATATATACCAAAGTGATACAATCAAAAAAAAGTGAACACATGTAAAATTGACAAATCAGATTTTAGAACGGGGGCGGGGGGGGAAGGTTAGTGCCTGTGAGGTAATGACATTAGGGGTGATAATTGGGGAAGCTATCTTTGTAATGGGTGAGATAATTAGCATCTTTGTTAAGACCCAGCTTCCCCAATTATCACTCCTAATGTCATTACCTCACAGACACTAACCTTCCCCCCTCACCCGCCCCTGTTCTAAAATCTGATTTGTCAATTTTATATGTGTTCACTTTTTTTTTTATTGTATCACTTTGGTATATATGGTTGTGCCAATTTTCTTCCACAAATTGATCTGAGGAAGTGGGTCTGGCTCATGAAAGCTCATCACCTAATAAACCATCTTGTTAGTCTTTAAAGTGCTGCATAGTCCTGTCTTTTGTTTCAGCTAGACCAGACTAACACGGCTGCATCTCTATCACTTGCCCATGTGGTCACTACATATGCTAAATCCACTGCATGGTCTACAATTCAAGGCCCTAATGGCTATAAAGTAGCTCCGAAATCAGGGGTCAGCAGCCTTTCGGAAGCGGCATGGCAAGATTTAACTTATTCCCGTCTACTTGCGGATCTGCGGGCCATTGAGACTTTTGAAAGTCAATAATAATCCTACTTACATTTTAGCAGCTTCATTAATGAATAAATTAAGATGCAAAAGCTTGGCCTTGCTTTCCTTTGCCGAGTTCTCCGATCTCAGACTTGTAGGTGGATACTTTAAGCAGCACCCAGGCCTCTGTCTCCAGTGCCGCTCTGCTGGTGACGATAGCAGAAGAACGGCAGCCTGATCCCCGCCACAGCAGCTCCCTGGCACTCCCATGCCACACCGCAGCCCCAGGTCCAGTCCCAGCAGCTGCCCCATGGCCTGCCCCAGGAGCAGCTACCACGTGGCCCTAGCCCAGGTCCAGCCCTTCCCCAGGGCTGAAGCTGGGGCCACAGCCGTGTGGTGACTTTCCAGCTATCCTGGGTGGTGGCTCTGGCCGCCAGAGGAGCAGCCGCCACACAGCTCTGGCCCCAGCCCCGGCCGCCGGAGGACATGTGGTCCCGGACCAGCCCCAGCACCAGCGCCTCCCACAGCCGCTGGGCATGGCGCAGCCTAACCTGCTGCTGGGGAAGGGGGCAGGCACTATCCGCTGCATGGCGGCAGTGAGGCTCCAGCAGTAGGGAGTGTGCCACTCAAAACCATCTTGTGTGCCACATACGACACACGGGCCACACGCTGCCGACCCCTGTCCTACATCATAGGTAAAATAATGAGTAGGTGAGTCCTCCTAACCCAGTTGTACTTAGGAACCTGGTCGTCTGGCAGAGCAGAGGCAGGTGCCAAAGGAAGCCAGGTGATTACCAACGCAGCACTGCTAGCTCCTCAAGCAAATGCTCCCAGGCCCTAACTGAAATCCACATGCCCTGCAGTGAGCGGCAGGAGGAGTTTGTATCTGGATGACAGAGCGAAACCTGCCTCTCTCAGACTAATGGGCAAGCAGGCGCCTTGCTTGCTATTCAATAGCTCTGGCGGCAAGCATATCGCAAACATACCACACCCCGTCCTGCAGGACAGACCGTGGCAGCAGGCCAAGGCTCTCACCTCAGGCGCTGGTGGGAAGTGAGGGGGCTGGGGACGGAGGGGGCTCTGTAGAGTGGGGGAGTTAGGAGCTGTGGGTGACTTACCCCAGCTGGTTCTCTCTGGGGCTTCACCTACACTGACTCAGCAGAAGCCCATCTATTCCTACAGGGTTCAGAGACACAGAAAGCTCCTGGTGGACTGAGGACACGACAGCTACTCCCTGCTGAGATGCTCCTGCTCAGTGCAGAAGGAAATACTTTGCTCTCATTGTATAAGACCTAATTGTCTTGTTTTGCTCTTTGGCTGTGATGTCAGCTGTTCAAAATAACCCAGAGGCTGTTTGAACAACAGCATAGAGCAGGGGCTCCCTCAAGGCCAGTGCAACTTGGCACAGAGTGTTGGCAAAGCAGCCCTGCTCTACCTTTTCCTCCCCGATCCCTGGGGGCACAGTGCAGCAGGGTCCAGCGTCAGCCTCCCCAGGAAGCACAGGTAGTGCAAAGGGTTGCTGCTGCCTCTTCTTCACTCCCATCCTCCTCAGTACATCAGCCCCTTCCTGCCTGCAGCCACCCCACTTTGTGTTGCTAGCCCACCTGCTAAGCAGGACAAGGCCTGGTCAGCCCTTGGCTGCAAGACCTCCGGGGAGCAGCCAGTCAAGTCAGGGAATGATGGAAGTCATTCAGCAGCGGGTGCTGTGTTCGACATGTCGTTTGCACTGTTTGTGACAGCTAGCTCTAGTGTCCTGGCCAAAACAAATCTCCTTAGGAAATAGCAATAAGCCAACGGAGAATGCCCCTGCAGGTCCCTTTACCTCCTGTCCCACATGGCTGCACTGCGGTCCTGTTTGCTGTGGACCAGTTATCTTATTCCAGCCCAGACACAGCTGCATTTCAGGATGGGAACTTCTGTTCCTCTGCTAGGTTCTGCCAGAGACAGCAGCTGCTGCCACCAGTCTCGGGCATAAGGATGATCAGTCATTTCCCAATGCGCATCACAGGACTTTAAGTAATTTTCTCTGCCCACATTGGGAAGAGGGAAGGTGTTCACAGCCAAGTTAAACTCCTATAGAGCCACTAACAAATGTGTTCTCCTCATTATGGGGCAGGTCCCTATCTTATAGCTGGGGAGACTGAGAAGTTGAGCGATTTGCTCCAGGTCAGCTGATTCACATACCAGATTTTCTAATCTATGGCACCCCTCACTGGATTGTTCAGCACAGCCAGGGCGAGACCAATGAGCTCCTGGTGCCCAGTCCCCCACCAGAACCACTAGACCACACTGCAGCTCAGCAAGCCAGCTTGGTGAGCCTCCCACGCTCTCCTGGCTGATATCATCCTTACCGAGAAGGTAGCCCCGCTGAAGCTGCCAAACCTGAGCAGAGAATAAAGCTCAAAAAGCCCAGCAGGTCTTGGAGAATGACAGACACTGATATCCCTATCAGGTCTCTCTCCCTGGGGCCACTGCCCCCAGAAAAGGAAGGCACGACACAGGCCGGTTCTGCTGCCTTATGCTGCACTCAGCAGCTGAAACTGCAGGCAAGAATGACCAACCCCCTGCAGCCACCAGCCCCTTACATGAGAGTCGACAGGCTGGAGGCAGATGGGATGCCCAGGTGGAAGGCAGGAAGATGACAAAGACCTGAACTACCTGAGTCCCTTGGTTCATGCTTTTCCCTCTGTTTAGTCTCTCCTCAGCCCTTGACTCCATCCCAGAGAACAGGAGGGGCTTCAAGTCACCTTTCCCACCCCTTTGCCCACTGGTTCTTGCATGCAATGAGCAAGAATCGGGGTTGTCATCTTTACAGCTCATGCAAATGCTACAAGATGGATGAAATAACAGAAGCACCCCCCGCCCCCGAGGAGAACAGCAGCTCCCGAACACACCCCAGGCCAGCGCTGAGGGTCTGCCAGGCAGTGGGCACCTTCACACTGTGCAGTCGGCCTCTGACTCCTGATCAAAGCAGAAATTAATTTCTGGGAGAGGTTGGTGAATGTTTCCTGTCTGCCCAGATGGCCTGTGGCAATTCACAGAAGCCTCCTCCTGCCTCCATTTTGGCTTCAGGCTAACCCACGTACACACGCTAAAGGAGAGCAGGACAGAGTGTTGTGTGTGCAGCCAGGAAGCAGCAGGGGAGAACTGAAAGTGGTAGCCAGCATGCAGGCCAGGAGCCTGGTCCCTCTCCATGACAGCAGGAAGAGAACAGGCAAGAGGAGAAAGCAACCAGCAGGCAAAAAGATCCAGCCCAGGTCTCTAACCTTGGCTAGGCTGCTGTGTTACACAGGCTCTCCTGGTACTGCCAGGCCCAGGCCCTAGGCTGCATGTGCCCTTTGGCATCCCCCATCGGACACTCCTGGACCCATCTAGGTGAGAGCAGCACAACTGATTTCTCAGAGCAGAGCAGAGGTGCATGGGTTATCCAACCAGCTCAGATCAGGGTCCTGAGAAATGAGAGAGGGGCTCATACACCTGTGCACATCTTGGGCGTTGAAGAGCTAAGGGAAGCCAGGAAACAGGAAGCATTAATACTCCCTGAGGTGACACTGCTGAGCTGCTCAGTGAGTAACCCCCCACCACTAATAGCAACTGTGAGTAGGTTCCAGTTCCCACAGGCCATAACCTCGCCCGCCCACAGCACTGGGAGCAGAGCAAACCGGGACAGAAGGACACTCTCTGAGGAGCCAAATACAAAGCCAGAGCAGCTCCTGGGAAGGCCAAGGAGGCCAAGGCCTGTGCGAGAGTTAGCAAGGCTGCCACCAGACACAGCTACTCCTGCCAGCACACATAGGGTTACCAGATGGTTTCAACAAAAATACCAGACACACTTGACATTACATCACAATTACATCTACATCACATCTTATTTAGAAAATACCGGACATTTATATTTTCTCAATCTGTTTCCCAAACAGAAAGCTCAAATACTGGACTGTCTGGTTCAAAACCGAACACCTGGCAACCCTAAGCGCACAGACCCTGAGGGCAAAGGCAAAAACACCTCAGCAGAAACAGCGAGGAAAATGGCACTGAAGCAACCTGCTAACCCTTAACCTCCTAGAAACTCTTGGCTTGGTTACAGAGCGCTACTGCTCCCAAGGACTGGACATGCTTCACTGGGTTAGTCACGGCAGGAGGCGGCTTGTGGGGGCAGTGGTACATTTACTGTATCCCTGCTATGGAGCTTCCTGAATCACACCCTGTAACAATTCTGTGCCTGATGCAGTCTCTAGAGGAGGGGCTCTATCCTGGGTTTGCAGGGGGTTGGTACAGGGGACCCATTGACCAGGTATCGTCTCGGTATAGCTGCTATGTTGTGTGGTGAGAGAAGGTGATGGGCAAAGGTCAAACCCGTGTGGGAAGGTGGGGTGCCACTGATGCATTAACAGGGATGAAGTGCAGAAGAGAAGGCAAATGAGAAAGGAGTGGGAAAGAGGATGGTGGGGGGAGGGGGGTTGCTGGAGAGGGGACAGGGGATGTTTGATTATGATGCACAGAATAGGAAGGAAGCAGATGGCTGGCTCACATGGCACTAGGAAGCTGGCTCCGGAGGATGACAGTGAATTGGGGGGGAAGCAGCTTGCTGGGATGGACATTCTATCAACGGCGCTGCACTCAGTGAGGTACCAGAGAAGAAGCAAGAGGGTTTCATGACCATAGGTGACTTCCACCCTGCCAGCATAAGTCTCCTCCTCCATCTCTTGCTCAGCCAGGCCTCGAGGAATCCGAGAGACATTCTGATCCACATCATTGCTATTGCTTACCGCTGAAACTGGAAAGAGGAGCCAAGACACCTCTCTGCAGCCAAGCGCTGCCACACCCAGTCCCAGCATCTCTCGTCTCTGTTCACAGGGAAAGGCAGCCAGCTGCTGGCATGCGTTTTGACGACACTCACCTGTCATCTCAGGCTTGGCTGTAGTTTATGTAACTGGGTTGGCTTTGACAGTTAAGTTGTTCCTTAGCCCCTTCACATGCCCCTAATATAAGAAGGGGTCTCTTTACAGCAGCCAAATGCAACCCTTGACATAGTACCTAGTAATTCAGAAACCAAGCTTTGCTGGCTGGATTGTGGAGTCTCTCCTCCTAGCCTGAGGGAGGGCCCAGAAAGTGTCCCAACACCCCTTCATGTAGAATAGCCACCCAGAATCTTAGCTGCTTGCTTAAACATCCAACATGGCTGCCTAGCCCCAGCCCCAGCCCTGCACTGCCCCCACTCAGTGACTGCAGATCTTTGGGATCCTGCACTGGCCAAGGCATGGAACAGACTAGTCACTAGATGAACTGACAGAAATTTTCCAGTGCTAGCGCATTGGCTTTCTGCTGCAAGACCCACAGCAGGCTGATGCTTTCCTGTAGCCACCATTTCACCAGAGGAGGTTAATTAAAAGTCTTGATCCTTTTTTTATTAATTAAAATGCCCTTATGCACTTGGACAGGTTAGAGCTGGATGGCTTGTAGCCCAGCAGTATCTAAAGCTCATTGTGGGCCGCACTGAGCACAAGAGCAGGCAACTCCAGGGCAGCATTGTTGCCTCCAGCCCACAGCCATGCCCACTAATCTCCGGGGATCAAGAGGAGCTTGAATCATGCCACGTTTACAGCAGAGTATAAGCCCCTTCTCCCTGCAGTGACCAAGGACCAACCTGAGGAGTGCGTGGAAGAGAAAAGAGGCGGTGGGAAGGAAGGGAAAGAGATTGCTTTACCAATCCCAACATGCCTCCGGGGTTCTAGACAAGGGAGAGGGCGAGAGGAGAGTCCACAGGGGACCAGTTTGCTTCTCTAGCTGCTGTTAGCATTCTGAATCCACAGCAATGGGCAGATGACTAGACAGACTGATCCCAGGGCATACCCCCAAATGCAGGCTTGGGGCAAGACTTGCCTTTTAATTTCTCCAAACTAGTGCTGGTTTTCATTCGTTGGGCCGCACACAAGTCCCCTTTCACCTGCAGTACTCGGTGGTTCACCCTGGGGTTGATTCTCCCCCTGGCAACTCCTTCCCAAGCCCAGCAAAGAGTCACAAGATTAAACCTGACTCACTCACCACTAGCCTTGGGTGAAAAGGCCCAGTGTTCATTTGTTTGATGCAGGGACTTAACACACCATTTCTGCCAGTGGACTCAGCACTGTGCCTCAGTATTTCCCAGGAGGGTAATACTGGCTCACCAATGCACAAGGAGCTGTGAGATTCCAGTCATTAATGCCTTGCAAGTTCATCAGGTGGCAGATGCTGAGGTCCTGCAGAGGGATGCTGTTCTCAACTGTTGAGAAGGTTTAGGTTAATGGAGAAGGACGTTTCAAAATGGAGTGCAGATGCATGATGGGACATACAAAATGGAATCCATCAGGCCTGTAAGGACTTTTTGCCGCCAAAACAGTGTTTTGCACACGGCACCCCATCTATGCACACCGCCCAGCTGCTGCACCCAGCACCACCTGTCTGCACCCGGCACGCTTTGTTTGCACTCAACCACCAAGAACTTTCCCGCCTCAGCTTCTTTAAAACCCCCAAGATCAAGAAGCTCTGGTCGGCAGTTTCTCCCCACCATTTGGAGAAGGAGGATCCCAAGACAGAGGTGACTGTGGTGAAGGCCCTGTTTAACCCTTCTGGTCCGGTTCCATTCCTGCCTGCCGTCCTCAGGGTGCTCTGGCCCACGCTGTGGTGAAAGCCCAGTTAGTGAGCCTTAGCTACCTGCGCTCCTGGTAACACCATCAGGACTCCACAAGCCGTCTACTACCGTTGTGGCGAAAGCCCTCTGGCGTGCTGTCAGACTGCTTGTGCGCGAACTCAGTTGTGCAGATAGAAGCCTACTCCATCGTGCCTCCATTACATCAAGGACGCCTCAGCGTTCCTCCTCTGACAGCCAACAAGGCTGAAGGAGTTGTAGGTCCTGAGCTTCTGCAGTCCTCAGACAGACTGAATATTCACAGCATCTGTTTATTATTTCTGTTCTTTCTCCTGTTTTTAGAGGGTGAGGGTTGGTCTGTTAGTGTTGTGTTCTATTGTGTTATCTGTTATATCCAATACAGTTCAATTGATTATTCAAATTTGGACCGGAGTCTGTGTTTATTTAACATCTTGAGAGACCAACCGGTGATAGACACGGTATTTCCAGGCCGGATCTATCTTCTGGGACAAGGCAGTGTACAAGTCAGTTAACGCAGTTTACTCTGAGGGTATTATCAGTGTGCCTTGCTGGTAACACAACAGACACTGGCCGCTCTTACCCCTCCACTAGCCTGGGTGATGCTTTGTGCCAAAGGTGCCCCATGCAGTATGGGTAGCTGGGTACGGTCAGGTCTTAGAGAATTGCAATCTGCTTTGTTTGGCTGGCCAGTTTCCTCTGAGGTTGTCTTTATCTCCAGGCTTAACTGACTGTGTATCATGGACCAGGAAGGAGGCAACCTGGCCTAACAGTCAGAGTAGGAGTCATGTCTAGTGGGCAGAGCTGGCATCCAAATTGGGGAATGAAGGGGAGGGTCAGCACTGAGTCAACTGCTAGTTCCCAGAGCGAGGGGTCAAGTTAGGGCCAGGAATCAAAGTTGAGAGTCAGAACCCAAATGCTGGAATCAAGTGTCAAGCCGGAGCCAGAAGTTGGAGGCAAGAGTCGAAGTCAGGACTAGTAATTGATGGCTGTAGGCAAGGCGGGAACTAGAGGAGGCAGGAAAATCAAGCAGAGCGCAGAAGTCTGGTGGGAGCAGTAGTGAGGCAGAGCAAGTGCAGCAGACAGACACAACAGGATACAGCGCAGTCACAAAAAGAAATCACCTTTTGCTCAGACAATTTCCTGGGCCTCTTTCTGGTTTAAATAATGTGATTGGCCAAGTGGGCAGAGCCTGGCAATCCTCCAGTCCTACTAGCTTCTCAGCCCACCAGGTATCAGCAGGGGTTTGAACAGTAGCCCAATAAGGATGTCCCTAGAGCCAAGACAGGGAGAGCTGGAGGAAAGACTTTTCAATCCTACTCTTTAAACTCTTAGAGGGGAGGGTAAAACACTTCAGAGAAGGGAAATCTCCATTAAGGACTCAGCGCCCTGGCCCCTTGAGTTAGAGCTGCAGGCACTTACGCTGGGACCACCAAGGAATCAGCAAAGCCAGACCAGCAGGCCCCAGTTCTGAGGGGGAATTGCCAGGGAGCAATGTGAGGTGATATTCTGAGGCCAAAGATAGGCCAAAGACAGCATCATTATCCCTCCATGCAGTGCAGCCCCCACCCCAGCTGTCCTCACAGAGCCAGAAGAATTTAGGAAAGCAGAGAAGTAAAATCCGGTGGCTTCCTGCCACCTCTGCCAGGCTTCTCCCCGTCTGCAGACAGACACAGCTGCTCTTGGAATTGCAAAGTTCATTCCTGCTGCCCCATAAGGGTTTACGGTAAGGAGGCCATGGAGAGGATCCTGCCAAGGAGGTGACATTTCCACTGCATTGCATTTCATCTCAACTGCGAGATGTCCTGTGGCCCAACTGTACTTGGCTGTCACTGGACAGGCCTGGAGGTGCCTGGTAAAGGCACTAGAGCAGGCAGTGAGGAGAGGATCCCTGACAAATTTTACCTTGAGCCCAGAGCTGGCTGGGCCAGGACTCAAGGGTGGAAGAGTGCAGTCAGTAAAACTGCTGATTTCAGCTTTCCTCCAGCTGCCCAATGCACTGACAGGAACCCGCCATGCTAGGCAATGCCATGCCAAGGCAGTGCTCCTCAGGACTCTTGCCCCAGAGTACTGGGATCTGCAGCCAGCGTATGAGAGGATTTCTCTCTACAGGTGTTGCAGGGTGAGCGTCCTATGATGGGCACCCGTAGGCACAGCATCAGCCCACCTGGCAATTGGGGCAGTCATCTAATGGTAGCGCAAGGGTGACACCAGTGCCGTAACTAGCTAATTTTGCGCCTGAGGCAAGAATATAAAATTGCGCCCCCTCATGTATATATATTCATAGTAGTTATTTAATAGAAAAAGGAAAAATACATAAACAGCAACAATAACAACACATGTATTTATTATTGTTATGAGATCTGCATAAACAATCAATTCATACATATATACATATAATTATAAAATATCACCATGTCAGGTACTATTAGGTATTTGTTTATAATTGTACTTTGTGCGCTTTTAATGAGGCAAACTCATCAATAATTGCATTGAAATTAATATTATTTGCTACCTCGTGTTCTATTGATAAGATGAATATATTTGATAATCTCTCCAGACCCAGGGATGCTCGAAGGTACTTCTTAATTCATTTTAGTTTACTAAATCTTCTTTCACAAGAAGCCCGTCACTGCCTTATCCCCTTGGTTTGTGTAGCACATTCAAAGCACTTGGCACAGGCGGCTCAGCAGCACGGGCTCCAGTTTTTGGAGGGGAAACCATGACTCCAACAGGCTAAGGGCCTGGACCCCGACCCATAGAACCCAGGGATCGTAGCTCCCAGACCCCCAGCTCTAATCTCATACCCCTAAGACCTAGAGCCACTCCCCTGGCAGAGCTGAGACAAGACCCAGGAGTCCTGGCTCCCAGCCTGACACCCCCACCTCACCCCTTGCATCTCTGCCCCTGTGCAGGGCAATCTGAGCCCCTTGTCCCCTGACCCCGTGCCCAGGAACTGTGCTAGGCACCTTAAGGCGGCATTTGGCGCTGCTGAGCCAGTGCCTGGCCTCCTGCGCCACTCGGAAGCAGCTGACATGCTGGGCAGCCACCAGGGCTGGTGACTGTTGGATTGCGGAGTGACAACGTGCAGCCTGACATGTAAACTGCAAGCCGGCCAATGCTAATGGGCGGGGGAGGGAAGCAGCGTGGTCTTAAAATAATTCATTTTCTATATTATTTTTCTGTGCCTCCTCAGCTATGCGCCTGAGGCAAGTGCCTCACTTGCCTCGCCCTCGTTATGGCCCTGGGTGACACCAGGAGACAGCACTGAAAGAGGCTGGCATGGAAAAACTGGGTGAGCGGGGTGGGACTTGAAGAAAATGGGCAAGAGTGGATGGGGAAAAATCTCAAGGGTTTCCTCTGTAGAGTGCCCAGTAAGGCTTTGTGTTCATGGCCTCTCAGTGGCGCTAGTTTGGTTTCCAAGGAAAGGGAGAGGGATTCTCTAATTGCCAGCACACAGACTCACCTGCTGACTCTGATCCGCAGGTTCATTCCTACCTGAGCAGCAGCACAGCAGTACAGATCCTGCAGGATCCTGTGAAGGACATTTCAGCCAGAGGGTTTGCACTGCCATAGGGGCTGGCTCTGGGTTTCTGCTGAAGATGCACAAGGAAGAACTGACTTCAGCTCCCTTCCCTGGAACTGAGCTGGCTCTGCTGGCCAGAGGGGCAGAAAACTCACAGTGATTTCTGCCGCCAGCAAACAAGATTCGAGCAGTGCCCAGGGCAGTGACTGAGCCCAGTATCACGCTGGGGGCACCAGCTCTGAGTCCAACCGTCCCTAGAAGTGGAGGGCAGCAGCTCTGGGCTGCCAGGATGAAGGGAATGACTCTCACGGTGGAAGGAAGGGGGAGAAGAATGGCTCTGAGCCCTACAGCAGCCAAGGGGGTGGGGGGAGTGGCTCTGAGCCTCTCACACTAGCCATACAGTGCCTGAGTAAGAAGGGCCCAGTCTTACCCAGAGAAGAGCTGCACTTCAACACCTGTCCTCTGTCACTGGATACTCAGCCCAGGGTACTCAGACACCCTCTCAGGTTGTCCTGCAACCCACATCCCTTCAATACAGCTTAACCTGCACAGAGGGGCATGCCCGTGACCAGCCCCTGCATACCCCCATCCATGCTGCCTGTGCTGCCTCCATTCCCCTCCACCAGCCTCCGGAAAGCCAACCCCACCTCTGGCCTGGCCCGGTGGGGCTCCAGCCAGAGCAGGCTTCCATGCTCCAGCAGCAGGTGAAGGGGCTGTGAGTGCTTCTCCCTCTGGTCCCCCTGCCAGAGCACGACTTGGCCAGCCCAGCAGAATGGCTGTGCTCACAGCCAGCCCTGGCTGCACTGACCCTACCGAGCTATTTTCTCCCTGTGTTTTCTGCTTCTGAGCTAGCGCTGTCTGCATTTCCCCTCCCCCCCGGAAGCTGCATCCTCACTGCCTGCCCTCTTACTGCGGGGCTTGCGTTGCTCAGATTAAATTATGTCTGGCTGACATTTCCCTTGCCCAGAAAGCACACACATTGTGTGCCCCGCCACCCCAGAGAGGCAGTGCACGGCGCTCCCCTTGGGGCTGGCGGCAGGCACGTGGAGAGCCTCAGAGCCCCCACGTACCTGCCCTTGCCTCAGCTCCTAAAATAGGGGACACATGTTGTGGCAGGGGACACCACTGAACCAGCAGCAGGGGGGGCTCCCCACAGCAGGCCTCAGCCAGCTTCACATCCAAGCCCCAGCTGATTAGCTGACCGCACATTGCCCTGTGCTTGCCTGCCTGATGTCAGGAGCCCTGCTCTCCCTCTGGGACCTCGCTTCAGTCCCAGAAATAGGCTTTGGCTCCTGCCTTCAGCGATCTGCGTGCTGTGGGGTGGGAAGGAAACTATGAGAGGAAGGGGATTTCCCACTCTTCCTGCTTTTACCAGTCAGGCAGGGAGGGAGCTCAGGGCTCCACATCCGGACCAGCCATATGCCCAGGGGCTTAGCACCAACAGCAGTCAACGAATAGAGTCTAAGATTAGCTCACAGCACAGCAGGCACGGATATTACAGCCTTCCTACGCCTGCCCAGACACACTCCACAGGCACAAAAAAGGCTAATTCAGTGGCTATCGGGGCATCAGAGAAGAGACTCTACCAGGCTCTCAAAGGAAAGTCCCGTTGCTGGGGTCAGATAAAACAGAACCCCAGCAAATGCAGTGTACTGGGAGGCACTTTGGGGGTGAGAATAGGGCCAATGGGGCACTCTCTGCACTGATTTCATGACTGATATTACAGCCACAAAACTCAGAAGACAAGAAAAAACAACTTGGGAAGGTGGAGCACAAACGATCCTACTGCAGTCACATGGAGGAGAATGGAAGCCCTTTCTGCACTCTCTGCTCAGTGCCCTGTGGTGTCAGAACCCCGCCATTCAGCCAGGTGTTCTGAACTGCCCTGAACTCAGCAATGACAGGATCCGGGGGCAGTCAGGGCCAGCCAAATCACATCCACTGCACTGGGAGAGAAACATCCCAAAATAACCGCACCCCAAGAACAAGACATTCAGAAATCCAACCACTGAACTGTGGGAGGCCGGAGAAAGGCTCTGATCCCAGGGCTGAGCCCATAGGAAGCTCTTCACCCAAGAGGTGATCTCACAGCAGGCTCCTAAGTAAGGACCAGATTTACTGAGCACCCACAGCTCTTGTGAGACAACAAGCACCATTGAAAAGCCTGTGATTGTGGGTGCTGGGTTCTTTGGAAAAGCTGGCCCCTGAGGCCTCCCACCACTGTCCTCAGAAAGCTCCACATTTTGCTCTAGGGCAGGATGGGATAGAAACATTTGGCTGAGTCATTCAGGCAGTCTCCTTGCTGGTCTCTTCACACGTTTGTACAATACTCAGTGGAGCCTCTGACTCGAGAGGTAAGCACAAGTTACTGTGGGGCATTCCCTCTCTGGGGGGTGAATTTGCACAGCTCCCCTTTGGGTACATTGCAGTTACACTTTTAGGATCCAGCAGGACCTATTTTCAGCTGTTTCTGTCTCAGCCTTGGTTTGCTCTGGCGAGACACTGGCCTCCTCCCCCCCCCCCCCCCCCGGTTTTATTTAACTCAAGCGGGGGTGGGAGGGAAAGGGGTTTCAAAGGAGCTTAAGGGTTCATTTACACTGCAAGGTCAGGCCAGCGTTAACCAAACTCAATTTGGTAGATCCTGTGTTTGTCTACCTCAGTCAGGCTTGAGTGTCTATGAACCAGTGAACAAGTCACTCATTTGTAGCTGAAGGTTAGGAATTGTGGAAATGAGTCCAACCGCCTTGAATTCAGACTTCCCACTGACCTCCCAAATGAGTTTGCTCTAGCCCTTTGTTCATGGTGCAGGGTGAAAAAAACTTGATTGTCCATCACTCTTAACTATTCAGAGGACAAAGAAGGTTTTGACAGACTTCCAAAGCACAAGTCCAGTAGTGCTGAATCTACATTGCAAAGCAACAGGGCTTGAATACTGGGGCTGGGTTTGACTCAAGCTTGAATCCTACACTCCTGTAGGATCTCTGTGCAAGCCCTGAGTTAGCATGATTCATGGGTAGACAGAAGGGGAGGGCCTGAGTTGGAATCCTGGGTTTGCACTGCAGTCGAGACATACCCTAAGTGATCTAAAAGCACATGTCCCCCAGGACCTCCACTGGCACTTGTGCTTCTAAGTCACCTACGTGCTTTGAAAATCCTATTGTGGGACACCCAATGTAAAACAAACCTAAGAAGTTATCAGCTTATACGGGAGTGAGAGGAATAGCCTCCCTGTCTGAACTCAGGGGTGGAAGCCAGATGCTGCCGAGCTCCACTCACCAATTCCCACTGTAGCCTTGGTCAAGTCGTGGAAGCTCTGCCACTGTCTCGCCATCTAGACCCACCTCTGAGGGTGGGAGAGGACTTACTCATGTCAGTGACTACTTGTAAAGCTCATCAGCAGGGTCACTGCTGGCCCTGCTGCTCAAGCAGATTTCTGGAAACATGAATTGCCTTTTCTGTGAGTACGTTATCTCCCGGGGCTGGATCCTGAACACGCAGGGCCAGGTATTTGCTGACTTTTCCTTTTTACGCAGCCCAGGCAAGAAAGAGCCAAGTGAAATGCAGATGTGAAGTGTACAAAGTTCCTTAATCAGCAAACAGCTTCTTTATCTGCTAGAGAGGGAGCATGCACTGACTAGGGAAACGTGTCTACACACTGGTAGGATTTCTCAGTGCAGCACAGGAATGGAAAATGCCTTGTAAAAAGGCATCCAATGCCAGCAGATATCTGCTAGTCGGTGCATGCCATCTAAGGAGGCTAAGCAGCAAACTTGCCAGGGATTGCAGCTGGTGGAATGGAGTACCAGCTATCCCCAGAGGCATACACACCTGTAGCCAGCACAACAGCTGCTGGAGCAGAGACCATCACATCTGTCACATCCCAAAGTCCTCAGACCACCTGTGCAGGCCCAGAGGTCATACCAGAAGCCTCCTCAGGGCATGCAGTTCTGTCTGCAGGGGAACAGGCAGCCCCCTCTCTGCATGTCTGGATCAACTACTGTGTAACACACTCCCTTTTTAGCTAGTCCATGACTATGCAGATTTGCATACACCCTCCCAGCAGTACACCTGGCCCCACACAGGAAGTCTGTGCATACTAAAGGGACATCCTTAGGCCTATGGACCTGCAGTGTGGGACACCAATATTAAACAGGACAGTATGTCCCTTTCCCACCCCCAGTGCACAGTTGAAGCCTCTCCCTGGGCCTGATGTTTCTGCCGTCTTTGGCAGCCATGTTGATGAGAGTTTTGCAGTCAAATGACATTTTCAAAGTCTTTCCTGAGTCACGTGCTTGCCTGCTGATGGTTGCAGTGACTCACGGATTAGTGAAAGGATTAGAGCAATTTTAACCAGCCTTATGATGCCCTTGGAAACTGCTCATGGTGTGTCTAGGGAGCAGCTCTCAATGGGAGAGGTGGCAGCCTACAGCAAGAGAACAGGAAACATTGATGTACATGGCAAATGTGCCCCTCCATGCGCTCGTTGCCCATTCTCCCTAGCACTTGTTGCTGCCTAGCACAAGCTCTGGGCTGCAAAAATCCTGCTCTCTCAGGCTGAACATCAGTCCCAGCTGCTGCCCAAAACCCTGATGTGCTGCACCGACAGGAACATCCCTGGGGTTTCTGCACAAGAGGCCCTGTGACTTCAGCCTGTCTGCTGGGATTATGGTGACACCAGCCCCACACTTTCCCTTGTATAATGGAATAAAAAGGAAAAAAAAGCCAAGGCCTATTTGTCTGCTCAAACTGCCACATCCACTGAACCATCAATTACTCATATTGGTGGCACTCTCGGCCTTCCTTCCTTCCCACCCTCCCCCCATCATGTCCAGGAAGTTCCTTAGATCTGCATTTCCACCTCCAATTGTTTTTCTGCTGCTTTGCAATCCTGGGGTGTTATATATATATATATATATATATATATATATATATATGAACTCCATAACCATAAGATGGACGATACTGATAAAAATGATGAATTAATCGCACTGACTAGTTAACATATGGGTAAGTGCTATATCCTCAGTCTTATCAATCCTTTTCTTAATGATTCCCAACATGTTTGCTTTTTTGACTGCTTCTGCACATTGAGTGGATGTTTTCAGAGAACTATCCACAATGACTCCAAGATCCCTGGTAATCAAGTGAGACCACTGCCATCAAGTAAAGCTAAACTCAAATCACCAACTATTGCACTACCATTTTTGTCTCCAGCCAGCACCTGGGATCCTCAATTGACTTGAAGTGAAGCACAGGAAAGAAGGGCTCATTATGGAGTCACCAAATGCTTGAGTTACATTAGACCAAACTCTTCTGAAAGTAAGGTCCATGTGTATAAGTCAAACTGAAAGGTTACTCATTGATTCTGTTTCATCTTGCACACTTTAGAAAGAGCACAGACAAGGTTAACACGGGCTGTGGAGTTTGACGTGTGCAGGTGCATGATTATTTTTATTCCAAAAGCACAAGGGCAGGTGATTTCACCACGTGCAGATTTTTCATTTAACATGAACTGATATTTAACTACTGCCAAAAACCAACGGTAACTATAAAAACCCAAAACTATGACACAAGTCAACAGTAACGGCTTTATGAATCTCTAAAAGAAACTTAGAATAGCACTGTAAGAATATTAAACAGCCACAGCCATTAAATAGGTAAACATGAACAGAAGTCAGCAAATTGTAGGCTTTGAATAGAGGAAGGTAACATCACCTTGCAAATCAATGTGTGTCAGTAAAAGACCAAAGAGTAGCAGAACCCATCTTCCATCTTGACTACTGCAACACCCTTCTCTCTGGCTTCTCTCAATACATAAATCCCACTCCCCTCTGATGCATTTGAATTCAACTTCTAAGATCATCTTCCTGGCCCACTCTGCCAACACCATTCCCTTTTTTAATCTCTGCATTGGGTCCTTCATAACTTGCCTACTCTGTCCGTCACATCACCTCATTTACTCTGCCAGCACCTACACATATATCAGCTGCTTAGTACCCTCTTAGCCTTTTCTTCCATGCTGTCCCTTGTGCATGGAACTCTGTCCATGAATTGATCCATAAAAGCTATTACTCTCTCTTCCCTCAAATCCCTCAAGACTCACCTTTACAGTGACATAAAGTAGAGCAGCCTATCAGTGATAATTTGTGCATAATTCGGAGCAGCTGATGTGTATTCTTAAAAACTGAAGATTATTTGGCATTATCAGGTTGTGCAATAGGTAATCCAAAATGAGGTGAGTTACCCGTGTCTTACCTCACTTTGTCACACTTTCTTATTGCATCTTGTCTCATTAGATTTCAAGCTCTTTAGGAGACGGGTTTTCATATCATGTAGCAATCCAGCAACTGTGACTGAACTAAAACTAAGCGGAAGGTTAACCCTTTGAGGGGTTCTCATTCATGCTTTGGTTCAATTTATCTTTATGGTAATATTTTACTGAATATCCAAATGGGGCTATTTATCCATATAAAATTTACAGAAATGAGATCCTGAATTACTATAAAACAATGTATTGGATATTTTTAAGCAGCTAATTCCTTATTTATTCTTATTCCCCCTCAATAGCCAGTGATCAAACCTACTTTCTGTTACTATATGACCGGAAAAATATGGTAACTCTGATTCTCTTTCCTAAACACCGGAAATGACACCAGCATCATTTACAATGAACAAAAAGAATTTATTGGAACATATACACACCGGGATAACAGAGGTATTTGAGTCAAATATGGAATGTTTAAGAAAGTTAAAATAAATAAGGATACCAAGATTTGCCAGTGCTAGGTCCAGCACCATTGTAAGTAAATGCCCTCCTCTGAACAAGTCTGACTCTGACAGGGCCAACCCAACAGAGTCTGCAAAGACTCCTACCACTAGAAAGTGGCCAATAATTTTGGAATACAAAGAGTCACTATAGTGCTTTCTACTGATGTGCATTCAAACTGTTTATTCGCTGCTTTCGTCTCTTATTTCTTTAATAATACCTATTAAGTTCTGAAGTCCAAAAACATAACCTGTATCTTGGCCCTCATGCACCACACTATCTTCCCCATAGTACTTGCAGGTTGTGTGGGCAAAGTCTATCATACGGACATCAACAGTACTAGCAGTGGGCTTGTACGCATATGCGCCAGCTGATTCATCCGAAGACTCCTCTGAGAGATCCTCTAAGTCCTCTGGATCTGAGTCCACAGCAACTTCCTGCAACTCCTTGCCATCATAAATGATAAGCAAGGAGCTGGAATAGAAACGGTAAGATTCCTGTTTTTCTAAGACAGACTTGAGTTCAGTTAATTTCTTTATAACCGGTTCAAAGAGTTCCCTGCGCAGGTATTTGCCATTATGAAAGAACTGGTAAAGTGCTTCTTTAAATCCTTGGACTGAAAGCTTTCGCCCATGGTATTTATTCATGAACATTAACTGGCCAGTGCCCGTCTGGTAGACCTGGACAGGGAGAAAAAAGAACAAAAGAAATGGTTGGATGCCAACAATGGTAACTCTGAATAACACCTCCAAAAATTAAAAAATGTCCCACCAGAAAAAAGCAAGTTTTATCAAGATGATGTGTTGTCTCTTAAAACAGCTTGTATCCAGTTGGTGAGAAGAGCATGCTAGCAACCACAGGCCCACCAATATCCAAAGTATTGCTAGTCACAAAGGAAACTGAAAATTCCTCAGGCTTAGACTTGAGCGTTTCCATTTTAAAAAAGGGGATGAAGAGTTTAACTAAGATTAGGAAGGCTGAAGCCAAGATTTCTGAAGTCATGTTACAACATGTAGGTCAGCCACTCCATAAGCAACTACAGCACATCTCTGCTGGCAGCCTTTCCAAACTTATTTCCAGAACTGCTGGAAGTCTGAATAACAGCAACTGCCCATATGCAACACTGAAGCAAGAAGAAGAAAAAGGTTTTAACAATCAGCAATCATTGCTTTAAACAACTGAGAATGTCATTTGAGAATATCAAACCCACAGACCAGGTGGAGTCTATATTTACAGGTCAGAGACCTGTAAATGGAACAATCACTTACAGCTCTGTATGTTTCTCCAGCAGAGGCCTCCATGTTTCAAGAGCACACATTCTAAATTGTCCGGAACAGGAAACCAGAATCTCTACCCCAAATGAGCACTGATAATGATGGTTAACAAATGTTACACTCATACATCCATTTCTGCTGACTGCTCCTCTGCTCTTGATACATGAGTTTATGGCAGCAGCAAGCTGAGTGCCATCCCAGAAACACTCACTTTAGCAAACAGACCAGGGAGTGCTGAGTGAACACATCAGAGCAGTTGACTGGATGACAAAGGAGGCACCCCATATAACTGCCCAGGGTGGAACTTTTGTGAATGGCAGTGGGTAGAGAAGTCATTTTCTCTACCTACTCAGAGCTCTGGGAAGAAAAAGCATGCCCTCTCTCTATCAATATCTATAAATAAAAGGGAAGAGGTTTAAACTCTCCCACACAGCAGCAGGAAGAGGAGCACCAGAGGAGCAGGAAAGAGGAAATTAGATTAGAGATTCACTCAACCTTCCTAGGAAACAGGTGAGCGTAAAGCGACCCATCATCATCAGTTGTAGTGGTCAGGTATATATCTGGTGAGATTTGTTAGGGGCATACTACTGCTTCTTTCCGCCTTTTCAGTCCTAAACTAATTAACCATTTCTATGCTGTCTAACTTAGAGGGACCTGAGGAAGACCTATGCCTCCAATGTAGCCCCACATTGCTGGGGCATCCTTTTGTGCCAGCATTCCAGGAGAGTGGCGGCTCTTCAACACCACTGGAGCAGCAGTGAAGTGGTTAAGGCATTTCTTAGAACTGAATCAAATCATTGAGTTGCTAGAGAACGATAAGTAAGCTACAGGATATTACTTTAAATGGAAGCCTAAGCTGCTCTCTCACTGTATCTGCATTATAAATCTTATCACTCCTCTTTAATGATCAACTTCTTGTTTACACATTACACAAAGTTTACTTTCAGCAGTGAAAAGAGTCCAGACTTTACAAGTCTCCAGGACAGTACTAACTGTAAAAGTTGTTGCTGCTGATCTAATAGTCAAATGTAAGATCCATTCACAGAGAAAGGCGGCAAACATGTCTGTTTTTTGATCTCCAGCTCACAGGATATAGTCACTGTGAGGCACTCAGAGAAAGAACTGCAGATTACTATGCAGTTGCTCCTCAGTCTGACTAGTGCTATATCCTTAATGCTGTGAAGAAAGTCATTAAATTTCCTTCAATTAGAAAGGTGACTAAAAGGTAGGACCCTCTCAAGAGGAGGAACATGAAGTGAGATGATTGGATAATGAATAGCTGTCTCAGGCTACAAATGCAAAGAATATAATGGACTAAGAAAGCAACAAAATGTATTTTCCTATTGCCAACTTAAGATAATACTGTAATGGTTGGTTTGTGATTGTTTGGAAAATTACTGATTTCACATTCCTGCTATTACCAGACAATCATACTTGTAATCCTGGAAGATAGATATTTTCCTCAATTCTGAGCAGCTGCCGCCTTGTTTCAGAAGAAAGTTAGTTAGAATCTTTGTTAATAGTACCATACCACCATCTCATAGAACTGGAAGGGACCTTGAGAGATCACTGAGTCCAGTCCCCTGCCCTCACAGCAGGACCAAGTACCATCCCTGACAGATTTGCCCCAGATCCCTAAATGGCCCCCTCAAGGACTAAACTCACAACCCTGGGTTTAGCAAGCCAATGCTCAAACCACTCAGCTATCCCTCCCCAAAAAGTGTTACTAGCAGAAAGTGTTTAAAAAAGTCTCTTCAAATATAACCCATTGTGCCCACCTCTACCCAAAATCAATTTCAGACTCACCTGCATTCCACACACTCGGACCCCGATAACCGCTGAAGTACTCTGCTGACACTTCCGGATCTGGTTAGCTTTCTTCTCTTCTGATGCATCATCTCCATGCTGCCGGGTTCCCATTTTAAGGTCCAACACACATGGCACTTCGTATCGGGAGGTTAGGTTTTCCAGCAAGATAAATTCTGATTGGTTAAGGGAAAAGCCTTACAATAACAGTTTTAAAAACCATTCTGTCATCCCCATTCCAAATGAGAAATGGCTACAAAACAGGAGCATCCAAACTTTGCCTAATGATTGCACCTAGCAACAAGCTTACCCAGAACCAAAAAGATACACTTACTTTGCATTAAACAAAGTAGGTTGCACATGACCTAGCCTTTCATTTGGAAGTGAAGCCCAAAGAGACCACAGGCTCCAGGTTGCACTGCTCTCTATCATTCTACAAGCACCTCCAAATTAAGAGATGAAAATCACCAGGGGTTGCATTATTTACTATTATTTTTTTCTGGCAAACCAGAATCTAATTTTAAGTTCTCTATCGAGTGAATAAAGCTAACACTCTGTTTCTATAAAGAGAGGCAAAATGTTTCACTGGTGGGGAAGATGCTGCACTGAGACTCATGAAATCTGGGTTCAATTTCTTGCTCTGTCAGATACCTGCATGACCTTGGGAAAGTCACTACAAATCTTTATCCTTGGTTCCTCATCTCTAAAATGAGGATAGCACTCCCTTCTCTCATAGGGGTGTTACGAGAAGTTGATGGATATCTGAGAATACCTCAACTGTCATCTGAAGAATTAGGTTGTACCCACAAAAGCTCATGATACCATCTACATGTTTTGTCTTTAAGGTGCTGCTAGACTATTTGTTTTTTTTGAAGTTTTTCCAGTTACAGACTAACTGAAGCTTTTGAGAATACCTCAGATACTTAAGTAATGGGGGCCCATTCAAAAATCTAACTAGGGACTTATCAACTAGGCTTGTGAGGCTAGCTCTTGGCAGAATTCTATTTGCATTAATCATTCCCCATGTTTTTAACAGGTTAATTATGTTTATGCATACACACTGTTAGTGATCCAATCATCAAAACTCCTCATACACAAGATTCCCTTCCCTAAACATGTAGGTGTTAAGATCTTTACAGCATTTGTGCCCGTTGCAAGCAGAACATATTTAAGATTATATGTGCATTATGGAAGAAGAAGCAGCATCACTGTAAACATTCACATGCATATAGACTCCTTTTGTCTTCACTGGAGTTAAGAGGGCATGCGCGGATTGCTGCACTGGCATTAATGGAACATGGAAATCTCATTTTCCCTCACCTGAACAACCCTACATCCTTGGAACAGATAAGTATAATCTGCTTCTGCTTTTAGGAGCTTGCATTCACTAATGATTTTCATCTTTTCCCATCTATAAACCCAGATTAAATTTTAGATTGTTTGCTTTCACCAAAAAATTAGCTTAACTAGGAATCTGCTGGCAGCAGAGGACTAGCCTGAACAAAATATCTCTGCAAAAGTACTACTACTTTCTCACTCAAGGAATCAAAACTTTCCACCTCTGACAACTTCATTTAAAAGCCAACCATCTCCTTATACTTTTTAAAGTAGTATCTGAAAAAATAGCATTTTTAGAATTGAGAAGGTGGGGAAGTGGAGGCTAAATCCTTTGACATCATCCTAATATATGCAACAAATATAACTGCTACGCCTAGGAAAGCAACAGCAGAATTCCCTTCCTCTAAACTCATGCATTAGGAAACTTATTTAGGATTAGGGATGTTAGAATATACCTGATTAACTGTTTAATGGATAAGCTGATGCATATCAGTTAATGGTTTCGGTTATATTCAGCTTCCCCAGGAACCGGGCAGGCAAGGGCTTTACAACTGCAGAGCCTGCAGCAGGTGTACCAGCTAAGATTTTTAGCGGTTATACTGTTACCCTATTACATGATTTTTAACATCCCTACCTAGGATGCTGGAAACTTTTCTACTAGCAGAGATTCACAGAGATTTGTAGATTCCTTGAGCTGCCCAGCACAAATTCCAGCAAAGAGTAATGATCCCTTCATAGTCACCATCTATCGGACAAACCCTGGTTTCAGATAATCCTATTGTCAGTGTTACAGCTACAGTATGGGTTGGGCTTTTTGGCAGGGGGAAGGGGGCATCTGTTAACAAAAAAGGAGACTCCATCCTTGTTCTGACACACACTTCTGGGAAAGGATACTATACTGGTTCCGATGTTTTGCATTTTCCTTCATCCGCCGTAACTGCTGCTGGTGACATTTCATACTCCAAGGGTTATGATGCTTAAACTGTGAACTGACATTCCCCTTTTTTTCTACACTATAATACAAGACTTCAGATTTCTTCAGCCACTCAAATTCTTCTTCTAATTTGTGACTAAAAAATAAAAATAAAAATAAAAATAGGGAGAAGTAGTTAGAAGCCAAACGAAAATAAAAGATACAATTTGTTCTAGCTTTACGTATTACACGCTGCTGACCCTCAACATCTCAATTAGCCTATTCATATGTATCTCAAAATACTTCCTGACATAATTCATTATATTCATATTATATTCATGGGTCTGCGCAAGTTTCCCATTAATGATATTTCACTCTTCGTAAATCTGCTTCCACAATCTGGCTACATGCTAATTTATATTTGCAGATTTCAACAGACTATGAAACAAACAGTAATGATGCTTGAACTACTTAGACAGAAGTATGCAGAGCAGTGGCACAGCTATAAGTTTTCCAGATTTCAATTTTGTTACAGCTCTCTGGTAATTGCCTCTACAGTGCATCACAGATCAGAGATTTTGAATTGGGAACAGATTTGCATGAATCCTGTTTTACCTCTAAGTGCATTTTTCCTCATTCATTCATGCAAAAGATTTCAGTAGACTCATTTAGCACAGCAGAAATTTCTCTTGAACAGCCATGCTTTTGCTGACACTACAGTTAGAAAATAATCAGGATCCTAGAACCTTCCTCAACTGACCACTGCAAAGATGTAATTGTGAAGGAGCACAAATGAAACTTGCCTGAATGGAAACCACTTCTGCTACTGAAAAGTGTTTCACAATGGAGACAAAATAAACAAAAATGAGAGTGAAAGGAAGAGACATATGGCATAAGAAACAGGAAAAGTGGATAAAACCTCCATTCTAGAATTGAAACAAAGCCCTCACATACTGAATTTTATTCATCTCTGCATCAGAACAGGTATGAATAAAATTCAGCATATCATGGTTATCTTTCAAAGCTTTACATTCACTTCCTTTTGACCTACCTTTTCATTTTTTCCTCTTTCCTGTGCTGTCGAACCCATTCTTTAGTTATCTTGTCATTTTCTAATAATACAGCCTTTTTATTAGTCCACCGTAACAACTTGTTTTTGGGTTCACAGTCAGAATTATCTATGCTTTCCAAGTTATCATGGTCCCCATTTAACGGATAGGCTATTAGACACAGGTTTCCATCTTCATCCTCTTCAAAGCTAACTGACACCACACCTGGGGAAAGAAAGGAGATGACCAATTAGTAATCAATGAAATGACATGCAAACATTTTATTCAACATGATTTTTCACTAAAAATATAGCAACTTTTGGTTTTTCTCTTACCCAGGTCCTTAGTTTTTAATCTTGCCACAGGCCAAACTCATCTGTCAACCTAACAAATATCAAAACATCTAGACACAATGACACCTCACAGAGAAGACAATTTATCATGTAGACAAAACAACTGTGACAGAAGAGATTTTTCTCTCTCTGATGTACAGAGTCAAATACGAATCAAATAATAACAGGAGACGATTTCAATTATTGAAAAATTTTATTAATTTTAAAAAAGTTTGACTGGTCTGACCTTAGGAGAGATGTAAAACATTTTATATTTACATCTTGCAGTGAAAAATAACCTGCATAGAAACACCAAAAGCTTTCAGTTTTGCATGACAGCAAAGCAAAAAGCATTTATCCAGATGTTTTTGCGAATAGATTCCAAGGGCAAGGAAAGGCTTGTAAGGAGAGCAAAACAAGAAAAACGTCACACATTACAACAGATACTAGTTCAATGGCTTCCATTTAGAATCACCACGTTTAATTTTACATTTTTTTTCCTTTTTGGAATATAGATTTTATTGATGTTGGTTATGCAGCAGTTTTGTAAAATAAAGAACAAAAAGCAATACAAAGCAAATCTGATTGTAGTACATAGAAACATGGTGAACCTTGAAAGCATATTTTCCTCCTCATCTCAAGAGTCTCTAGAACACTGTATTGTATATTAAGAGTCTTAGAGGAAAGTTGTGACAGGGTTGCCCCCAGAGCCATATTAGAAAGTTTCAATGATTATCGAAGAAGCCGTAACAACTGGCTGAATGTTTGGTTTTTTGGGGTTTTTTTAGTTTTTTTTTTCTCAGTCCTTTCTCTTTATCCTCAAATCAATCACTCTGCACAGTTCTTGCAGCTCATCACTCGGCCAGAGGAGAGAGTTCTCGGCGAGAGATTGGCACTTCTGAGCTGGGCAGGCAGTTCTGGGAGCTATAGTAGCTGGGGTAGGGAGTGCAGAAGCTCAGACTGACAGTCCTGCTGCCACATAGGAAAGGACTACAGGAAAAAATGGGGGAGCCAGCTAGCAATTGGCCTTTGGCTTTATCCTGGAAAAAACAACAGAGATGGACCAAATGAGGCCCCTTACCCCTAAATTCCTCCCACACTTCCCAAAAAAGAAAAATCACATATACTAGTACAATTGTTCTATAACATTTCGTAAAGTATCGTTTATAGACCACATTTCTGTCAACAATTCCAAAAGATGTGTTCAAACCTCTCAGCAATTATGTGAACATTCAAGCAATGTAACTTTCAAACATCTTCTCTGAAGTCTTCCTTCAATTTAACAATCAGTATTAAAGAAACTTGGTCACCCTTATTCAGTGTTCAAGTCTAAAATACTTAAAAAACAATTCAAAATAAATAAATGCTCCAGACTTATTTTATCAATTAAGCTCCAGACAACAGTTAACAGCAAACCCTACTAAGAAAGAAGCATTTTAACTAGTGCAATGCTTAAAAGAACTGGAATTTCCACTCCTACATACCATCTGACTCAGCCTCATCACGGCTACTTGATCCTTGCCTACCTAAATGCCTCGAATTTTCATTTCCTTAAAGGCAGAAACAAACTGCAAATGTTTAAAAAATACTTTTCAACTTTCTTTGCTGTACCGATATTGTTATTTATGGAGATAAATATTTGAGCGTTAGAGGACAATCCAAAACACAAAACAATACAGCTAAACTTCCACACAACATGTATTCAGGCAATCTTACCCAGTCCTAGAAGACAAACATTAAAATAAAGAGCCAACAAAATTTAAAAATATATATACAAATGAGAAAAAAAAAACCCCAAAAGTATTACTGAGAACATTTACAAGCTGTTAGCTACTTACCTGTCTGTGCCTAAGGGAGATATATGGGCTGTCACCAGCAGAGTTGTTCTACTCTAATGCTGTTAGTCAGCCCAAAGACCCACTGGCAAGCATCTCCACCCTGCATCTCCACAGCCTGGCTCAGACAACATCAAAATACATGAAAAGAAAACCCCTAAAATCTCTTCTGCTCAGAAGAGATTTTAGAGGAAAGAGAGCACACTTAGATTTACCCTAGAGAAAAGCCCAACCCCTTTCTAAGGCTTTGTAACATACCTTCATACTGTGGAGTGAATTTACGCATTTCTGTTGGGAGAGTCTCATAGAATTGGTGTTCCCTCTGGATGAGGGGTTTACAGATGGTCTTGTCATTAAACCGGAGGACACAGGAATGACCCCCAACCTGGTGGACAAAAGGCTCGAGCAGGACTCCCTTGGCATAGTGCTCCACTTCCATGGCTCCAAATGCAGGGCTCATCCTTGTAGCACATTAGATAAAACAATGTGGCAGTGGTGAAGGCAGCTCAGAAGTAGTAGATCTGTCTCCCAAAAGGTATTTATTCCAGTTCAAAAAGTCTGTTAAAATAAATATAACAGAATCCTTTGTGTTAACTTTATATGTTGAGGTCTGAACAGCCAATGCTAACAGTTATTTTCGAAATGAAGGCACAGGAAAGGAAACTGAATGTAAACAATCCTCTATGCAAAGATGAAACTGAAAAGAACCTTATAGCTCTAAGTGCTGAGGCAAATAAAAGTGAGGTCATACAAGCAGAGAAAAACAAAGCCACTTACCCCTCCCACCAAAGCCTCAGCCAATGGAAATTAAAATTAGCTGCTACGCAGAACCAAGATGAAGGAGGGGAAACAAGAGGAGGTGAGACAAAAGAAAGGAGGCATGAAAAACATACTGCTTCTGTCAGCTTTTCTCCTTAGGAGCCCTCACAGCATTTTCTTATCAATAAGAAAGGACCATAGGGCAAACTAAAGATAAAACTTCATGCCTTAGCATTTCATGCCACATACTCATATTATGTAGGTATTAAGCAGAGTTTAGATCCAAGTTAGACTTTAGATATAAGCTATTATATACACTTACAGAACTAATCAAAACAATCACTGTCAATCCATTCATAGGTTTCCATTAATACATGTGATGTTTTACTAAACTTTCAACACAAGCTATAAAGAAAGACTAGTTTAAAACTTCCACTAAACTGACAAATCCTCTTTTCCAGGAACTGAAAAAAGACCCTATAAAAATCCACCCTGCACAACTTTCTACAATATATTATTTAAAAGTAAACTTAATATAAAAATATGCTGTGCGTTGTTCTTATTATCTGTAAAAAATACTGATCACAGTAATTAAGCTTTTAAACAGTTTAACTTTTTGTATCATTAACCAATTTTTAAATGTACTATATTGCATAGCTAATAGCAGAGAAATCTTTTGTAGAAAACAGACATAGCACCCAGAAAGCTGCCAATCAACTACCACTAACCAGTTTCGGTTATCTATTATTTTATCATTTCATTTTACATATAAAACAGTACAGCATGAACGAAATCATACAAAGCCTCAATCTTATTACCAAATTTAGGTTGAGTAATTCTAATTTGAGAGCCTATTTTAATAATTAACTTTAGTATCTAAAAATTGAACTGACATCTTTATTTCATCTTAAATAATGTTATATAAACAATAAGGCACCTAATTCAAAGAAACTACAAAGTGTTCTAGGTCACTGGGCTATTTTTATTTGACCTTCTTAGATATTTAGCAGCTTTAGGCTTATCTTTAAAACTCAAGAACTGGAAGCTTATGGCAGTGACCACAGGTCTGACAGGCAATGACCTGTTTACCTGCCTAATTTAATTTACCAGAAACAATGGGTCAACCAATTAATTATGACTGCAGGACAATATACTTTAACTAAGGCACCTCTGCCAGTGGAATTGTTCCCATGCACACTTAAGTTAACATATGTAAAAATTGCAAATTTCCAAAATAAAACAAAACATAACATAAAATAAATTAACTACTAGATTTTTATACCAAGACTGAATTAGAGAAACAAAAGCAAATTGATCAACTGAATATATTCTATGGCAAAGATATTTAACACCTAACTTAAAACAATGAACTCTCAAAAAAAACTCTGCAATACTGTATTTGATAATCTAGCTACATTTTGTTCTATGCCCCTTCCCAATCTAAATGGATTTCCCAATATTTTTCAGATTATAACCCCTAAATCTACTCAGCAAGAGAAAAATGTTTCATCTACATTAACAGAAATACTAAAAATTCATTAATATTTTAGCTAGATCTACACAAATACAAATGGAAAACTTTCAGTATTTATTGGGAACTAGCTTGTTTAAAATACAAGCATGTTATATGATTTTTGTCTGGAGCTTGCTGGTACTGAAATTTGCCCTCACCCCTAGCTCATGAATACGAACTGGCCCAGACACTTTAAGCAATACTGTTTTATCCAGAAGATGGCACTCATAGTATTTTTCCCTTGCAGCAAATTACAGAATACATCCTTTGAACTTCTAGTGCATTTCTAGCCATCTTATGAAAATATACTAGTATGCTGCCCCTACCAAGATTGCTACAAGCAAGCATCAGTACGCACGTATCAATTTCTGAGATATGAGAGAGCATGAAAGTCCACTGAAAAACAGCTATTCCAATGTGATTCTAAGAGAGCACTAAATTTCAATGGGCAAATTTTTTTGTTTTGAGGCTTGCTTGCACACTTTACTAAAATTATTTCGTACACATTTTTTTCAAACTAATTTTAAAATCCCCAAGTATTTAATCATGCTTCCCGGAATAAAAAATCCAGCTGTCTGGAATTTTGTTCAATCTTAGATAACAAAGGCTTGTCTAGAAGTAAAAACTATATTGCTTTAATGATAAGGTAAATCTAAAAACTGTTCATTACCTTGTGCCTACATTATTATACTGGTAATAGCTTATTCCAGTATATAAAGGGAAATAAGCTACACCAGTGTAAGCACTTTTATATCAGCATAACTGTGTCCACAATAGGGGTTGTAACAGAATAACTATTTTAACAAAATAAACCAATTTTCTAAAAAAGCACCATATTTTTAACTTAGTTACACCGATATAACATCTGTGTGGAGATTGACGAATCTTGTTCCAGAACAACAAAATTTATATTGAAAATTATGCTTATAGTATCACAACAGAAATGAAGGAAGTATCTGCTAAAAGGAGAAAGTTCACCTAAGAAAAAACAACCCATGTCCCTCCCCTCACATCCCCAGTGAGCTCATTAGTACTTCAGTGTAACTCCATAACTTGTTTTCTTTCATATAGACCCAAACAGTCCATAAGGTATTTGCACACTGTGTATTTAGAAAACACTAGTCACTTGGGTATGACATTAGCCAGTATGCAGTTCAACAGGAAAAAAAAATCCTACTAGTTTTAATGATAAAAGTATCTGATAAAGGCACCATATATATTATGCAATATCTAGAGCAAATGCTAAATGAGAATTAAGCAGTATATATGTTCTCATAATTGCTGTGTCCTATGTGAAATTTTATCAAATTAATTATTTCATATTTATGCAAAGTTCTGAGTTTGAAGATTTGGGTGATCAGTTCACAGATACCTACAAAAAAGGTCCTACTTTGACTAAGTGCAAGAAGTAAGTATAAATCCTTCCTAATGGCAGAAAAAAAAACATGGAAGGTAACTTTACTGTGGTTGTGTTACACAAGCTCCTCTTATATTTTCATATTTAATGAAACAATGTGTATATTCTGCATCTGCGTTCACAAAGTACTGATATAAGAACTAAGAATATGGTTTAGAAATATACCAGACTGAGGATTTCAACAAAACTAATTCTGTTAAAATCCTAAGGCTGGGATACATGAGGAAATTTACTGCTATAAATATGATAAATTCTCCATGTGAATATTCTTCTCTGGCATCAGAGTACTTTGGAGGAGTATAAACTAAGCAAGAAAAATCACCCATTCTCACAAAATAAGTATCTACACAGGCCATTATGCCAGAATAGCTGTAGTAATAGGATTATGTTGGGATACTTTACTATGCAGACAAGCATTCGAGAGAACAAAACTCAGTTTGGAACTTGGCTTTATTCTCAAAAACAGACAGAGGAAAGAAACCCTGTCTCTACTTACTCACAAACCAAGTTCACATTCAGACTGGGTGCCTAACATTATAATGAATTCACTCAATGAGAGTGTTATATAAATCTGGGATTCTGTTCCCCAGATGTGCTGTACTAACAAATTAATTCCCAGCACTCTTTAGGTAAGAAGGAGAACAGAAATAACAATTTGGTTAAGTGACTTTCAAAAGGTCAGTGACACAGTGAGTCAACATGATGGAATTGACTCAGAAGAGTTCCCAGCAGCATTCCTCTCTGTCTGCTAAATTCTGGAGTAATTTTCTAGCAACATTTTTGGTAATCAGCTGTACCAGCAAAAGAGACAAAGGTAAACAGAGTATGCATTTAACATTTCCTTTTAATCACACAATTCAAATGGGGAAAGTCAGAGGGATTTGACTTGAAGGAATTGGATTAAACTCATATAGTTTTTATTAAAAACTAACCCAACAAATGATTTGATGTCTTTATTAAGATACTAACACTTCTGGATATTCAACTGTAAAAACCAGAAGGAAATCATGTATAGTATCTCAAGAGTATGTTATTTCTGCTCAGTGGAGACTACATTTCAATGCATTAATTTTATTCTCTCATATGATCATCTGACTATCCAAAACATATCAGTCTGGATTAAGTTTTGATAAAATGACTAATCATTTATATTAATCATAGCTGCTAAACGCAAAGCAACCCATGGAGAATTTCACCAGGTTTGCTTGCAATGTACCTATATGTCTGATTGACATTAACAGCATCATTGAAACAAATTCATTAGGACAAAATATGTTCCTCAGGAAAGCTAAGAACTCCCCTCCCCTCCTATCATTCTATTAAAAACCTTACATACTCAGAGGGAAAATGCCTACAAGCCCTGATTCAAAGGAAGAATGTGTCAGAGCAGGAATTCAATGCCCTTTAAAATGTGATGCGTGCATAAGACAAAAAATATACCCCACTTCCACCAAACTCCTCATAAGAGTTCCCTTTCCCATTTAGCGGACTAATGCGCTAAGTGACGCAAGATGGGATGAAGATTGACAGTCCTTAGTGGGTAAAGAACAGGTTAGGAACTATTTAGAAAAGCTAAACGTACACAAATCCATGGGTCCAGACTTAATGCATCCAAGGGTACTGAGGGAGTTGGCAAATGTCATTGAGGAGCCTTTGGTCATTATCTTTGAAAAGTCGTGGAGATCGGGAGATCCACGATGATTGGAAAAAGGCAAATGTAGTGCCCATCTTCAAAAAAGGCAAGAAGGACGATCCAGGGAACTATAGGCCGGTCAGTCCTACCTTGGTTCCTGGAAAAATCATGGAAGAGATCCTTAAGGAATCCATTTTGAGGCACTTGGAGGAGAGGAAAGTGATTAGGAATAGTCAGCATGGATTCGCAAAGGGCAAGTCGTGCCTGACCACTGATTAGCTTCTACGATGAGGTAACTGGCTCTGTGGACATGGGAAAGTCAGTGGATGTGATATACCTTGACTTTAGCAAGGCTTTTGATACTGTCTCCCACAATATTCTTGCCAGCAAGTTAAGGGAATGTGGATTGGATAAATGGATGGTAAGATGGATAGAAAGCTGGCTAGAAGGCCGGGCCCAGCGGGTAGTGATCAACGGCTCGATGTCAGGATGGCGGTCGGTTTCTAGCGGAGTGCCCCAAGGTTCGGTTCTGGGACTGGTTTTGTTCAATATCTTTATTAATGACCTGGATGAGGGGATGGATTGCACTCTCAGCAAGTTTGCAGATGACACTAAGCTAGGGGGAGAGGTAGATATGCTGGAGGGCAGGGAGTGACTTAGACAAATTGGAGAATTGGGCCACAAGAAATCTGATGAGGTTCAACAAGGACAAGTGCAGAGTCCTGCACTTGGGACGGAAGAATCCCAAGCATTGTTACAGGCTGGGGACCAACCAGCTAAGTAGTAGTTCTGCAGAAAAGGACCTGGGGGTTACAGTGGATGAGAAGCTGGATATGAGTCAACAGTGTGCCCTTGTAGCCAAGAAGGCTAATGGCATATTAGGTTGCATTAAGAGGAGCATTGCCAGCAGATCCAGAGATGTCATTATTCCCCTTTATTCAGCTCTGGTGAGGCCACATCTGGAATATTGTGTCCAGTTCTGGGCCCCCCCGCTACAAAAAGGATGTGGACGCATTGGAGAGGGTCCAGCGGAGGGCAACCAAAATGATTAGGGGGCTGGAGCATATGACCTATGAGGAGAGGCTGAGGGAGTTGGGTCTGTTTAATCTGCAGAAGCGAAGAGTGAGGGGGGATTTGATAGCAGCCTTCAACTTCCTGAAGGGAGGTTCCAAAGAGGATGGAGAAAGGCTGTTCTCAGTAGTGATGGATGGCAGAACAAGGAGCAATGGTCTTAAGTTGTGGTGGGAGAGGTCCAGGTTGGATATCAGGAAAAACTATTTCACTAGGAGAGTGGTGAAACACTGGAATGGGTTACCTAGGGAAGTAGCGGAGTCTCCATCCCTAGAGGTGTTTAAGTCTCAGCTTGACAAAGCCCTGACTAGGTTGATCTAGTTGGGATTGGTCCTGCCTAGAGCAGGGGGCTGGACTTGATGACCTCCTGAGGTCTCTTTCAGCTCTATGATTCTATGATTTCATTATTATAGTCCCACAGATATGCATGATACAATGTCCCCAAGCCAAATAACTCACAACCTAAACATAAAACATGAAGACTTAACCTTTGCCTCTCTTATTTTAATTTTCATATTTACTCCTTCCTATTCTGACCCAGTGTAACAGCAACACCTTCACTTTCCTTCCAATTGCCATTTTCAGCAGTATCCAGAGGAAAACAAGCAAGTACACTGTTGCCTGAAAAAACATGAAACTGAACAAGTAATGGAAGAGCAAAGAAAATGACAAGTGCATTGCTTACTGTATTCCTTTTATAACCTTGCTTAGTCTCAAGAAATATACCAACCACTTTAGCAGTTTGGAAAAAGAGACCCAGTAAATCTGTCAGATACAGCTCTATTTAACAGAAAATATCAAAACTAAGATTATACCCAATGTTGCCTGGTTTGCCAGTATCTGGCCAATTGGAGCAGCAGGAGGCCGTGACTGGGAACAGCACAGAGCGCAAAGGCAAGTGCCCCCCAGCCTCACATGCCCAGACCCCCACACCTCCAGCCCCCTCATGCAACCTCCCCCAGCCCACTCCTGCCCCCTCTCCCTGGCCAGACACCCTACTCCCAAATCTGCTCTTGTACCCTACCTCCCACCCAAACCTCACACCCTCATCCCCTCCTGCACCCCACCTCCCACCCAGACCTTGCACCCTCACCCCCTAATCAGATCCTGCACCCCCATCCCTCTCGCTGGCTACCCTGTCCCACACACTGAACCTGATAGAAGCAGTAGCGCAGGGAGGCAACACCACAGAGCCAGTGCTGCCTTCCTCCCCATCCCCCACCACCTCTGTAGGAGGCAGCAAGACTGGGAAGACGGGTCTGTGGGAGCAGATACACCCGGGGAGCTGGCTTGAAAGCTAGCTCCCCGTGCATACTGGATCCAGCCTGCCTGCCCCTTCTCCCCCCTCCCCCCCCCGGGCTGCTGCCTCTCTATCAGAAGCAGCAGCGCCAAGGGGGGGGGGGCAGGCAGATCTGGTACTTCTGGGGAGCTGGCTTTTAAGGCACCGGTTCCCACCTTTCCCCCTTGCTTCCTCTGATACAGAGACAGAAGGGAGGCGGGGAGAAATGTGTGTAGTTGACAAGATTGTGTAGTCGTCTACATGATGACAACCATAGTGGGTAACAGGACAGCTGCATTTATGCATACATGAATGACTGGCAACAATGCTAGGACTTTGAGTGCAACTGTAAATACTAGGAATTACTGAATAATAGGCATCATAGTACATAATGCTGTACACTTAATTATATACAAACTTTTATAACATACATATGATGTTGTAATATTTGCTTCATTATTCACCCTTACGAAACACCACAATTTCAGTCTTCTCTAACTCAGTTCTATTTCCATTTAACAGACGTAATTTCTCTGGCCTTCCTCTGGGTACATTCCCCCAAAAATGTTTTTTTTTTAAATTCCCTAATGTAACATGTATAACTCTACATATTAATTCAGTTTATGAGAAGATTATGAAACACAAATCTACAAATCCCCCACCCATTTTACCAATATGTAATAGTAAACTGCAGCTGCCTGCAGCTTACCAAGTAGTCTTTTCAGATATCAAGAATTCCCTGCTATGCTGTGAATTCATGAATTCAAACATGTTCTGGTATGAAGAGCTTTATTACACTAAATACTCATTTCCCCAAAGATCTTTTACAAAGTCCTGTACAACAGCTACATTGTTTTAACTAAGATTTTTTTCTTACATTCAGTTCACATCCTCCTAATCCTAATGTTTTTCTTGCTCTTCCACATCTGAATCTCAACACATATTTTAAGGAGATAAATACTGGTTTCACCTTCCTGGTCTGGCACCCTCAGGACCTGACTGGTGCCAGATGAGGGATTTTGCTGGAACAGGAGAGGTCACTTCTGACCTCCCTGCTGCTGGCTGGCTCCCCGAGCAGCCCAGCTGGGTTGCGCACCAGACTCCCGACCCCACCACCACATCATGCCGAGCAGCCCTCACCCCCCAATCCTGGAACATTCATGGCCCTGCCGAACTACAGGTGTTGCTGGACCAGAGAGTTACAGGTTGCACCTCTGTAAACTGGACTTCAAATTTAGGAGCCTAAGGGAATAAGGTGCCCAAATCATGCTCACTTCTAATGTGATTTGCATGCCTGGCTCCTTTGAAAACCCAATCTTAAATTAAGTTTTTGTAAATGCCTATAAACCACTAGCCCTCTTTTATTATAAAAAGAAAAGTGACAAACACATCATCATCACAAAATCTAATAAGGTATGGCTTGCAATGAACAAGAGAAATATGCATAGTTTTCTGCAGCCACTTGTCATACTACAAAGGCAATTTAAAGGGGCTTTCATGTCTAATTTTTGTGACTAGTTACAGTTTTAAATAAAGGTTTTCAAAAGCAGATTTCTAGTCTTCTAAATCCTGATGTATCATGGCACAGTGGGGCTGTACTCCAAAGAGATAGCCATAAGGTTCCTGACAGGTTATGCCCGTAGGGTGCACCTTAGAAACTATATTAAATGCATTTAAGGCAACAACCAGTGTTCCAAGCACGTCACCTTAGTGTAATACTGCTCCCTCGTCATACATTTTTAATGGGAATAGAAAATTATTTAGAGGGTACATCAGATATCTGTTCCTGCCCCAAGTTCAATTTCAAGTCAACAACATATCAAAGACTCTTCTGACACCAGAACACCATTGTTATCCGCAAAGGTGCAACTTTATTTGACTAAAGCAAGGGTGGGCAAAACATGGCTCGCAGGCTGCATTCAGCTCCCCACCATCTTGCAGCCCAGCGGGGACCTTGGGCAGGCACCCTGCTTGCTGTGCCTCTGCATACTGTTCAAAGCAGCCAGCTGCCAGGGCCATGTGAGTTTCTGTGTGTGGCATGCCCAGAGGGGTGGGAGGAGGAGGGAGCTTCTACAATTATAATAATGCACGTCGCATTTTGTTATAGCTGGCTGAATATTTCTCAAAACTTTAAAAAATTGATTTTTGACCAAAAAACTGCAGAAATTTGTTAACATTTCATTTTTCTCCAATAAAAATTTCTGAGTGAAAGGTTCTGGTTCGATTTTTCTGCTTTCCCCTGTACTTTTCCCCTTGTTTTGTTAAAAAACTTGTCTCCTGTTCCACCTCACTGTCCCTCCCCCACACCACACCTCCACTGGAAAAAAAAAACGGGGAAATAAAGAGAAGTGAAATGAGGAGAAATTTAAAAAGTGTATTGAAAATTGTCTTGAATTTTTTGCACAAAATAATTTTAATCATCCTTACCCTTTGATAAACTGCCCCAAGGCTGACATATGAGAAAAACTATAGTTTTGGCTTCCCAAGCACTCCCCACCTTCAGGAATCTTTCAGACACACAGATTTCTAAGCAAAAACTCACTAACAATTGCTAGGGGGCCACGCCCCCTGCTTGCTATGCTCTCCAATTAACCCTCCTGCCCCCCAGAGCACCAGGGAGGGGAGAGGCCATGCAGCTCCCACCTCTCCACCCAAAACACCAGAGAAGGGGAAGGCCATACAGCTCCACCCCTCTCCCCAAGAGCACTGGAAAGTAGGAAGCCAAGCAGCTCCCACCCCCAGCACCAGGAAGAGGGGAAGGGGAAAGCTGCAAGGCTCCCACCCCAGCTCTCTCACCCATTCTCCCCCTCCCCAAGCCCACCCTGGCTCTCTCGCCACCCCCCTGGCTGCCATTCTCCCCCCAACATAGGGGGTGTGTGAAGGGGGCTGGGGAAGGGTGTGGTGTTCCTCCCCCCCCCCCCCCCGAGCACTGGGGAAGGGACTGGTTGAGTGGTTCCCAGGGCCACATGGCTAGCAGCTTCACACACACACCCCCAAACACTGGGGAGGGGGGAGAGGAAAGGCCATGTATCTCCTGGCTTTGGGGCCCCCCCACTGGAACACAGGGGGTGTGGGGAGAGGAAAGGCCACGTGGCTCCCAGCTTCAGACCATCCGCTCCTCACCCCATAGCAGCTGAGCACTGGGGAAAGGGGAGGGAGGAGGCAGGCAGGACTCAGAGTGATGTGATGACTGTCATTCTGTTGTCCTGCAGGAAAAACTTTTTTTTTTACATCGAGATCGTTAAACAAAGGTCTTATTTTTAAAAAGTAACATTGCCTCCTACACTTTAATAGGTCAAATTCAACAGCACTTCAATCACTGGTTGGGATCTCTGTGTTAGGATCCTAAGTAGGTGTGCCCAGCTTCTACTACATTTAGACTGCAAAGCCACGGGGGGACGGGGCAGTTCCCAGGGGCAGTGTGATGCTGCTGCCACTCTGTCCTCTTCCACTCTATGGAGACAGTGCTGGAGGGAACCGGCTTTCAAGCTGGCTCCCCCCAGCACCAGTTCCTGCTTCCCTGCCCTCCTTGCTGCCTCTGATAGAGAGGCAGCAAGTAGCACATGCTTATCAGGTAGTCCAGTGGTTCCCAATCTTTTTTGATACCGGGGACCAGCAAACCCATTCACAAACTTTTGGCAGACCGGTAACATTTTATTTTCATATTTATTATGCAAATGATGAATATACTAGTCCGCCAAAAGCCCAGCCCCCAGTGCCAGCCCTAACCCCTAGAGCCCCCCCACCCCTCCACCACCCCCCAGAACCAGCCACTGACCCCAGTCCCCTGCACCCAACCCTCCCAGTGCTAGCCTCCCACCCTTAGAGCCCCCCAGTGCCAGCCCCCCATCCCAAATGCCTCAGTGTCAGCCCGCTACTCCTTAGAGCCCACCACCATACCCCCCCAGTACCAGCCTCCTCTTTCCAGAGCCTCCCCCCAGTGCCAGCCCTGCTCCCATATCTCCCCCACTATTAGCTCAGCCTCCAGAGCCCCCCCCAGCATTAGCCCCATCCCTGGCACCCCCAGTGCCTGCCGCACTCCCCTCACCTAGCCCTGTGGTGCTGCTTGCATCCCAGCAGCTCTGGAGGCCGGGGTAGGGAACACCACCCAGCACCTCCCCTCCCACCACAGCTGTTGGAAGAGGCATGTCCTGCCCCGCCTCTCAGCCAACCAGCACCGGGCAGGGGTGGGGTCTCCTCCGGCCATGGAAGATTGCTTCCTGCATGGCAGGGGGGACCACACAGAGCAGCTCCATGCAGCTCTCCCACTGCACAAGGAAGCGCTCTTCCACATCCAGGAGGAGACCCCCGCCTCTGCCCTACACTGGTTGGCTGAAAGGCAGGGCAGGACACACCTCTCCCAACAGTCACTGTGAGAGCGGTTTACCCCAGTCCCAGACCCCATAGATGCTGCGGCCCGGCAGCGAGCCGTAGCATGGTGGTTGGGAACTGCTGGGGTAATCGGCTACTCCTTTACTTCCCTAGTCCCCGCCTGCTCATGGGGCAGGAGGGGGTGCCTGGCGACAGGATAGAAGAGACAGCAGCCACACATGCAGGGATGGCCAGGCTTCTGGCCCCCTGCACAAGTGGGAGGAGGGGGGCTGGCAGCAGGCACCAGTAGCTGCATGGCTGGCAGGGCTGATTCCTACTGCGGCCATCCCCCCCTACCCCCACGCGTGGGGTTGCCCGCTTCTGCTCCCACCCCCTACCCTTGCATGGAAGACTGTCTCCCAACCCCCTCCAGGCAGGCAGGTTCACATCCATAATCCTGAGATTCAAAATGCAATGTGAAACCCTCTGACTAGCAACCTAATGGTCCACAGTCACAACTCCCACCACCCTGAACTCTGAAGTGCACTGGAAAATAACAACTTTAAGTTACAATTAGCCCACCTTATGAGGAATGACCACATCATAATTATGCCTGTATATATCACTTTTCACCAGAAATGTATCTCAAAAGAAGTGTTTCTGCTCTACAAGCAAAGGTGGTTAATGTTATTTAATTCAAACTAAGGGTCCAAAAGGATTTTGCAGGCAAAAAGCCATTGGCAGGACCCATCCCCCACCCAAATGAGAACCAAAGAATCTTTAGGGCAGGGTTTACCAATCTATAGGTCGGGACCCAAATATGGGTCACCATTACATTTCAAAAGGGTCGCCAAGTCTCCCCCCAGGTGGCTCTATCCCCACCGCCTCCCCCCGTTTTTGAATTGCGTTGGGTCACCAAGTCTTCCTGAATTGTCAAAATGGGTGCCCATCTGGAAAAGGTTGGGAACCGCTGCTTTAGGGGAAGGTTGCTGACAGCCCACTTCCCCCTCCATAGCTAGGGGACAGCCACATCCAGTAAGACATTTGTGGACCATAATAGGGCCAAGAATATGGACTTTTGTCCCCTAAATGATGTCCTAATGGTGTTTATGTTTTAGAACATTTTGACAGAAGAAATGCTGATTTCATCTAGAGGTTGGAGTCTTTGATGGGAACAAGATTTTATCTTTTAATTTTAATATTCTGAGCAAATTGTGCACAGTTCTCTAACTTATTTTTTTCATTTACATTTCCACTTCATATTCTGAGAAAATACCACTTGGCTCTAAGAATATTATTAAAGCAAAATGGACAAATTACTCCAAAGGTATTTGACCCTTCAATAAAAAAACTGCACATTCATTTACCAAGTCCTCTATGCGAGAAAATTATGATACCATGAATTCTGGGAACAATACTCCTTAAAAGAGTATTTTCTACTCCCCCCACCCTTTTCCATATACAGGAGATTTTCACATTTTTCACTAGATTCACCTGCTGACATTTTAAACATCTGCTCATAAGGTTTTTTAAACATAGCTGTAAAAAAGAACTGCAATCTTTTTACATAATTTAATTAATCCTGCGCAATGTACTGATTCACATAAGCACATATCAATAACTCTAGTTTTATTTTAAAGAGCTAAAGCATTGCTATCTTTCTGCTCAGCAACTATTTGAGAATAAAAAATGGAAACTGATCTTCCTCCTCTGGTCCAATTCTTCTGAAATTAGCTATATTGCATCATCTCTTGTTGCTCTGTCATGCCCTTCTATGAATAGAAAAAGGCAAATTTATCCTGGATCACTAATTTGAGATCACAGGCCAGATATAAACTGGGTGAAAAGTTTGGAGAATATTATCAATGAAAATTAAATTCCCCAAGGCTTGAATTTCTGAAAGAATCCAGCACTAATGTAAGTAGCAGCACATTACCTATTTCTGTATATGCTGATGACTAGGATAAAAGCTTGTCCCTACTGAAAACAATGATTTAAATGGGACTAGGATTTCATCATAGGTTTTTGTTTTAATTTGCAGCATTGCACTCTCACATGCATTCAGACAGATAAATTAGTGAAATGATGTCAGCTGGAAGAGATCAAATATTTTCCATGCTCAAGATAACAAGGTATATTCAGAAGATCTGTGACTTATATTTTAATTACTCTGCCTGGCTTTAATTCCCTCTATATTCTGTTAAAAAGAATTTTACATGCATGGAAATGAGAACAAGGTAAGCAATCTAGCAAGTGCAAATTGAAACCAGCAGGCACAGATGTGTGCCTGGAAAGACTACAGGATCACATTCACTACAAGGGGAGAATGACAGGTCTAATATCTGCTCTCTGGAATCCAGTATAAATATAAATGATATTTAAATAGAAGATAGCAGTCTATTCTCAAAGACATTCCAATGGTGAATACCATACCAGTCAGCATGTTTTTCAAAGTGGTAGCATAATGCCAAAACCAGGGATCCTCAATCTTTTCACTCAAAATGAACAATTAGTAACTCTGCACAGACCCGCACAGCTCAAGAACTTTCCAACATTTTATATCACCTTTTTAATGCTTTAAAATTATTTTGATTACAAAACATATTGAGTCAATGCCTATGTCAGGTGGAGAAATCGATAACGTGTAAGCTGTCTTTGCAACTGTATGTATAACATAAAAAAGCAATACAGACATAAAATACAAACCCAATAAAAGTGACCTTAAATTTACACCACCAGCTTTCTCAAAACACAGTTCCTAGTACCAACTAGCACTTGATGTAGGATAAACATAAATCCTGGAAAAGGCAACTTTGTTAAATTAAATCTCCCAATAGCTTTAATGGTGAAAAACTGGGGCAGTGCCTTTTTTGAGTTCTTTATTATGTGTAATAAAGGCCTGAAAGAGCTTGCTTGATTTTTTTAATTTCATTTCTTTATTGTTCCAAGTTTGTAGGGTTTTTTCCTGTTTGTTTTATGCTTTAGAAATTCAGGCCTTTTCTATCTTGGAAGACTATGATTGAGTGAAGACCCTGTGCAGAGATGGGGAAACTTACCGCCCAGATCCAGCCCACAGCTTGCTTAGATCCACCCCATGCAGCCCAGGGCTCCACCCCAGCATCAGGAGCCCAAGCTGACGCTCAGCCTCAAGATCCCCCCATGTGGCTGCAGCCCCAGCTTCCCGCTACAGGGGGCGAGTCCCAACCTTTGTGGACTGGAGCTAGGCAAGCCAGGGCCAAATTTGGCCCACAAGCTTTGCCTGGCACAGCGGTTCTCAAACTTTTTGGGCTCCGGAGCCCTTTACATGCGTAAAAATTTATGCAGAGCCCCAGCGGTCCACTGATTGTATGTGCTGTACTTATGCGGAGCCCCAGCGGTCCACTGATTGTATGTGTTGTACTTATCGATGTTTCCAGTTTGTCAACCTTGTGGAGCCCCTGGAGATGTCTCGCAGAGGAGCACAATTTGAGAAACACTGGCCTGGCAGAAGGAAGAAGGGTTCTGTGTGCTGCCACTCCTCCTTCCCTCTGGCTAGGAGAATGGCACTGCAAAAAAGTGCTCGCCTAGAGGCTTTCCCCTGAAGCTACCTGGGAGCAGTGGGGGAGTGGAGCCACATTTCCCTCCCACACACCCCATCCTCCTCACACACCTCCTCCTATCCAGATCCCCCAGCCTGCTCCTGCACCCTACTGCCCACCCAGAGCCTGCACCCCCATCCTGCTTCCCAGAATCCCCCCCCCCCCACACACACACTGAATGCATTTTGCCCCACCCCAAAACCTGGGGGGTGCCACAAAATCTACAAGCCTGTCCGTCCCTCCCTCCTATGGCTCTGGGACTAGAATGTGAGGGGAGTGTCATTACAGGAAGGGGAGCATTTTTTGTAAAGCATGACACACTAAAGACAGGGCATATATTCAGTTTTTGTCTAAATAAAAAAAAATGTACTAATTTAAAATTAAGGCATGATATTAAACCAGTGTAAAGCCTTGTGTAGACACTTTTGTTTAGGTTTAAAAGTACTTTATTTCAATACAGCCTAAACAGATTCCTAAATCAACTTAAACTGATGTACATCTAGTTTAAAACAAAATAAAAATACAACCTTTGGCACCAATTTAACTAACTCAGTTTAAAATCACACCGTTTGTTAAACTGACACAACGTTCTTTATAGCAGGGGTTGGCAACCTTGCCAAACTACATCAAAATTCAGAACATGTGGTCAACAAAGAGCCATATAAGAATGCCTATTTACATGACTGAAAATATACAACTTATTATTGGTAACTGACATGATTAATAATAGCATAAATGAAATATTGTACTCACAAACTTCATTTAATGGGACTTCTGCTGCTGCCTCTTTCCTCACATTTATAACTGGTCAAATCCAGCTTCATGCACGTATTCCGGCTGTCTTCTGTCACTCTTATGGCAGGGGTTGGGGATGCAGAAATCTGAGTTGGGGCGTATGAGGGGCTCAGGGCAGGTGGTCTGGGTATATGACTGGCTCAGGGCACAAGGCTGGGGTATGTGTGGGATGCAGGATTCTGGGGATGTGCGTGTATAAGGGGCTCAGGGCAGGGGGTTCAGGTGTATGATGGGCTCAGGGTTGGTGTGTATGGAGGGTGCAGCAGTGATATGATGCTGCAGCCAAATAGGGGCTGGGCCCCAATTAGGGGTTTGTTGGCCAGAGTTCATTTTTAAATAAAGTAAAATATTATGTCACACACAAATAAACCACAAAAGGTTTCAGCACTGTCTTTATTTATGGCAGGGGCGGAGAACCTTTTTTTTGGGCAGGGGCCACTGTCCCACAGAAAAATTAGTTGAAAGCAAAAACCCAAAAAAGCCCAAAAAACCTCCACAAACCCCCAACCTTCAGTGGTGTTCATCCCCCCTGGAACTGAAACACCTCACTCCCCTGGTGCTCCAGTCCAGGGGAGGACTGAGGCAGGGAGGACTGAGAGGTTCAAGGTCTCAGGCCAGATTTACTCTTCTGGGGTTCCAGGGCTAGTCGATTTTGGGCCCCTCTAGGCTCTGAGTTGAGGCCAAAAATGAGGGGTTAAGTATGCCGGACAGGGCTGCCAGAGAGTGGGACAGAGGCAGGGTGCAGGAGGGGGTGAGGGTGGAAGGTCTGGGTGGGAGGTAAGGTGCAGAAGCAGGCTGGGAGTAGGGTGTCTGGCTGGGGGGGAGGGGGCAGAGCAGGAGAAGGTTGGGGGCAGGGTGTCTGGCTGGGGGGGAGGGGCAGGAGTGGGCTGGGTCTCAGCAGGAGGTAAAGTGAAGAGGTGGAGGTGCAGGGTCTGGGCATGAGGGAGCGGGGAGGGGCACTTACTTGCTTCCGTGCGCATTGCAGGCACTCTATAACACAGACTCCCACTGCTCCCATTTGTTGGACTGGGAGCAAAGGGGAAGCCTACAGGAAGTGTGTGCCTTTGAGGCTGGTCCCCAGCCAGGGGAAGGAAAACGCCAGCGCACTGAGCCATTTTTGGCTCCGCTTGTTCCCCACACACCAGATCCCCCTACCGCCCCCTCCCGCACAGGCATTCCAATCTTGTGGGGAGCCACAAGGTTGTAGCACCAGCACTGACTCCCTGCTACAGGAGGAACTGGGGGGGGGGGGAACGGGGGCCTGAGCTGGAACTCCAAAGGAGCCATATCTGGCTCCCTAGTGAGCCATATTTGACTCAAGAATCATAGGTTGCTGACCCCTGTCTTACAGCAAGTCTCAGAAAACAAAGTAAGCAGGCAGTTTGTAAGCAGTAGCGTTTCTTACTTTTGAATCCAGGAAGTATATTAATCTAACGGATGTAATAATGAAATTCTATGGCCACATGATTTATTGTACATTTGGAATTGATCCAAACACAAAACAGGAGCAACTGCTAAAAGAAAGTCCTCTTTTTCAATGAACATGAAACAAAGATTCACCCATACTTCCTGACAAACCTCAGATACTGTAAAAGCCTTCTGCATCATACTACTGCATAGCTATTTAAGTATTCTAGTCAAGACCCTCTGTGCATAATGAAAACAGACTAAAATAGAGCACAGGAAAAATGACAAATTCTAGTTGGTAAAAGATTTAATAAAGCTAAAAAGCTAAAGATCCTGGGACATTTTTAGCAATATAAATGTGGAGGTAGCTTTTAAATTATAAGCCTACATTTAATCATTATATATACTAGTCAATGCTGTGGCGGCATTTCAAAGGGGCAGCACCACACAGCTGATCCCAGACTCAGCGTGGTGCTGCCCCCTTTGAAATGCTGCTGTTGAGTTTCAAAGAGGCAGCACCGTGTGGAGCCTGGGGTCAGCTAAGGAGTCCCCAGCTGCAAATGCTGCATGGAGCCCCAGATCGGCTGGGGAGTTCCAAAATGACCTCAGCTCCGTGAAGCATTTTAAAGGCTCCATGTGGGTGCTTCCACTTTGAAATGCACAAGAGCACCCACTGGGCACAGTTGGTACATTTCAAAGCTGGCACGCTGCATGCTGCCCGGGGCCGTGACTCCAGGCTCCATGCGGGCACTTCTGCTTTGAAATGCACAAGAGCCCATTTCAAAGCAGAAGTGCCCTTGTGGAGCCCTGAGTCAGCAGGACTTCCTGCTGGCCCAGGGCTGCACATGGAGTTCCACATTCCTCCTCTGAAATGTACAAGAGCCCCTACAGGGTTTCTTGTACATTTCAAAGGAGGAATATGGAAGTGCCTATCAACTACTCGAGGGAAAGTCCATCGACTACTCGACCAGTAAATTAACTGGTATTTAACATCCTTAATAGGAATATGCTTATCGGGTAGCTGACTAGTCGCTTACATCCCTACAAGGAACTTGTACTTAAAGGGGCAAATCAGGAAGCCAATAAACAGATAGGAGAAGAAGCAGAATTTTGGACAGACTGGATGAAAGGAAAGGAGACCAGAGAAGAGATGCTAAGAGGTTCAAACATTAGGTAAATGGCTACCTAAAATCTCCTTTTTCCATCCACCAGACTGCAAGCAGCAAATCTTGTGTTGCTGACTAGGGATGTTAAGGACTAGTCCACAGGATAGTCAACTAGTTGCTTCCCTCCCCTTGCTGCCTCTATTAGATAGAGGCAGCGGGGGGGAGGGGGGGGAAGAGGGGAGGACTTCAAAGCAGCTGTGCCGCATGGAGCCCACCAGGGTCCCGGGCTCCATGCAGTGCTGCCGCTTTGAAACCCCATGGCGGCGTTTCAAAGGGACAGCACCACCCTATCGACTAATCGAATAGTCAATGCAAAAATGCATCGACTATTCGATTAGTCAATTACATGATACTTAACATCCTTATTGCTGACTCACAAAAAATTTAAACTACCCAGTATTTTGTCTTTGAACAAGAAGCATTTGACACTGAAAGAAAAATCAGTGTCAGACTACTGAACAGACCCTGAAGTTACCAGCCTGAAATACAGACTAGCACAAAATGACATCTGTTTAATTTTTGTGAAAAGAATGAAATTTCCTTTACACAGATAACCCTGGCTCTGGTGGCCATTACTGATCTGAATAGCACTTTTTGAAATTAAAAAGTAAACAATGTGATCAAATATGCTTTACTAACTTGTGCAATTTTGATGCTACTTATGCTATAATTCTTCAGGTCTTTTAACTTATTAAATAAAGATAAATGTAATAAACATCTAGGGTAACAATCCATCTATGTCTGTTTACAAAGCAAGACTACTACTCACATCCATTCTGAGGATCTATTATCACATTAGATCTACCACAATCATTAACACAACTAGACATATTCGTGACAAAAAAAACATTGCTGCATGAAGCAGGAAGTTTAAAAAAAAACCCTTTAGTGGTTAAGCCATCAAATCAATGCCTCCAGCAATATGTAGCCAGCACCTGACTACAAGCACTCAATAGAGTTTTAATTTTAGCAAACCTTGTTTTCTTCCACTTTCAAGAAGTGTAGTGAATTTTAAACCGTGGTCTGGCAAATAAAAACGGTTTGTAGCTCCTATAGCATATTAACACCGGTGGACGTGCACTGTAAACGTATCACGCTGTCTCTTGGTAATATGTATTTTTGTAACTGAACAGGATAGAGCGATCAATTTTTAAACAAAAAAAAATGAAATGTTACCTCAACAAAAATCCCAACAAAAAATTCTGATGTTTGTCACCAAAATCTGCACTGACATCTCAACATACCTTAAAACTATTCACACAAAAAATTGTAGTTAAATAGTTATACAGTGTATCTTACACATTGTTCCTGCATAATTACAAAAATATATTAATCTGGAACAGAAAACAACAAGCAGGTGAAGGAATTTAGGTACAAAGGAAAAATCCTCTTTCCCTGTGATGGAAAATTTTAATCTCTTGAAGCAGGTTGCAGAGATGCTTAGCTGGACTTGGGTTGCCTAGATACTAATCACACCTCTTGCCAATAGAGACAACTAACGATCAGCAAGTCAAACAACAGACAAGTGAATGAACTAAACTAGAAGGATTTTTATTTTATTACTCCTCTGCACACCAAGCACAAATCACACAACTTAATCTGGAAAGGGACTGTTTAAGATTGATTTAGCACAAACTCATCAAAAGTAATGGAAAAATACTAATAAGCTCTAGCCACAATAATTAACAGGAACACAATATTCCTTTATCTCAACTGACCTTGGCTCTGGAACTAGGGATGTTAAATTCTGATTATCAACTAATCGAGTAGTCGATAGAAATTCCAATGACTACTCGATTAGCTGATTAAGGGGGAAGGGGGCGCTCACTATCCCCACTGTGCCTCTGCCTTTGAAATGTAATAAGAGCCACCTGCAGCTCCTACTACATTTCAAAGGCAGAGATGCAGCAGCTGGGACTCAGCGCAAGCAGGGACTGCTTCAGTTCCCGCTTGCATCGAGTATCCTGCTGTGCCTCTGCCTCCCCTGTCCATTCCCCCTACACTGTGGAGACGGTGCTGGGGGGAACCAGCTTTTAAGCCACCTCCCCTCAGCACTGGCTCTTGCTCTCTCCCGTTGCTGCCTCTGCCTCTTTTACATCCCTAGCTGAAACCCAGCAGGCTTTGCAGCTACCCTAACATTATGAACAGAAGGACAGGTTGTATATAATGCCAATTTCCTAAACCATATTCCTAACTCAGTGTTAGGGATGTAAGCAAGGGTAGTCAACTATTCAACTACCCAGTCGAATGGCACTCTCATCTACTCGCTCCCCTCTTGCTACCTCTGAATGTGAGGCAGCAAGGGGGGAGGAACAGGAGCCAGTACTGGGAACTGGCCAGCTCCTGTTGCGGCTCTGCGGAAGGCTCTCATATCTACTAATAGCGTAGAGGATAAAATTGTATCGACTACATGATGAGCCAGATAATTGCAATTTAACATTCTTACTCAGAGTTAAATAAAAAAGTTGAATTACCAAGGCAGCATGATTAATAACACTGCAACAAAGAAATATAATAAAAATTATCATTTAAATATTGCATACGCTATTTAACCAGATAGCTGAATTATTAGATCACATTCGTAGCTACTGAACAAGTTTCACACTAGAAAACACAATACAAATCAAATGCACGTCAAATCTCACAATCTATATTGAAATCCTGAAAAAAAATATTTTAAATTAATGTTAAAGATTGCAACAAATTAAAATGAACTACACCAAAATGAAACAAAAACTATCTTGAGACCTTGTCTATACCAAGATTTTTTTCCATAAAATTTCCCACTATAGCCACCAAGTGAGTTTCACTAGTAGAAGCAGTGATGGAAGAGGCTACAATTTTGAACACCATGTATTCTAGACCAATTCTTATCAGGGTTAGATGAAACAATATTAAACATGCTTGTAGAACAGCACTTGGAGCCTTCCATACTAGGGATGTAAAAGTATAACCCTTTAAACAGTTAACCAATAAGTCTGGGTTTATTGGTTACTCTTCACGATTACACACAGGCTCCCATTCTGCTCCTGGAGCCAGCTGCTACCCTGAGCTGCTGGCTCTGTATCAAAGGCAGTAATATGGAGTGGCAGCTGGCTCCCCGGGAGCAGGGTGGTAGGCAGGAACTGGCTGCCCCCCCCCACGTTCCAGGTGCATGTAACATCCACTATGTTATATTAATACTCCTACACTGTTGCTACCCCAAATGTAGGTAAAGCAATGATAATAAAAGGAGGTAGCGTGGTCCAGTGGACAGGACACAAGATGGTGATTCAGGATATCTGGGCTCAGAGTTCTGCTACTACCTATCTGTAACAATGGGTAAATCATTTCCCCACCAAGCACTTGTCTTGAAGAGTTGAATACAAGGGACCATCCTACGTTACAGATAGCATCTAGCACAACTTAGCCCACAATTTTGGCTGGATCCTCTAGATCAGTGGTGGGCAGCCTGTGGCCCGAGAGCGGTGTGGGGCCCATGAGACATTTTTTTTTTTTGACTGTTGGCATGTGCGGGGATGCCATATTCTGCTTGTTTCAGTTCAATGTTGTTTAGTATTATGAAAGCAAAATGTACTTAAAGCAAGGGCATGCGAAGTGCAGTGTGTGGTGATTGCACACAACATTGACTGTGAGAACCAGGGGCTCCCTCTGCATTCAATATATTCCTATGGTTCAATCGCTGTACTCCACAAATTCTAGGCATGCAAGCATAGTTAGAAAAAATGCCTTATCCGGGGAGATTGTGACCCACTGAGATGGAGGGCCACAGATGCGGCACACTCACTAGCCCAGGTTGCCCATCGCTGCTCTAGATGATATTGTAATACAAATCCTAACATAGATGTGGCCTTAGAGAAAACTGGCCTGTATAAATAAATGATTTTCTTGTTTATATGAAATTTAAGTTATTTGGGTGTTTAATATTAGTTTCCAGTACATTCCTGCAACTTACTCCCTTCACTATAAGCTTCTTCTTATGTGCAGATGTATAAATAAATATTTTGATACTCAAATATAATGTACAAATGTAAAAACCAACCAACACTATTACTGAACTTGCCCTTCTAGATACGCAATCCCTTTGAGCTCCTGTGTGCTAGTTATATTAGTTTGAAGAAAAATTTGTTTAGCCCCTAGTGGGCCACTCAGGTCTCACCCCACTGCTGTAATTCTTTCTAGCGTGCTGCTCCTGAACCCTGCTCAGGGTAGTAAGACTGTCATTCTATGATGCACTCTTGAAACACAGAATATCTGTTGAGTCAGTATGAAATGATGGAAATGGCTATAGGCAAAGCTGAAAAACTCCTTTTTAGATTTTGGACTGTTATATTCAATTTTTAAGTTGTCAACCTTTTTGACTTTGAAAATTACATGCATGAGAGAGAATGGGCTATCCACTACTAAATTATATTTAAACCTCTAGCAAGTGGGTGTCTGATAAATTTAAAATTCTCCTCTCCAACAAGTTGGGGAGAGGGAGCTGTTTACACCCATAATACGTATTATATATTTCTAGCCAGTTTCTAAGCTAATACTCCCAAAATATAACAAAGCAAGATACACAAAAGTAACCGCTATTTGTTTTATTTTAAAATGGCAATATATTCAATTGTAAATAACTTGTAAATGGGGTGAGATTTATTTGTACATTTTACAAAAGCGATACAAAACAAAAATGCTAATGAATTTTACATGAATAAAAGAGTGGACTCAGTTCAAAAATCATTTCTAAGCTTCACATTCAGCATGCACAATTCCCACATACTCCTAACAGCAACTCCGCCATGATTTTACAGCCACATAACTTCAGACACCCTTTGATTTTGAAAATTGATCTTATTCAGCAGGTGAAGCTTTCTAAACTAAAAAAAAAAAAAATCTCTTACACACACATTAGTTCTAAGTTGCAGAGACAAACTAAGTACAGGCCATCCTTGCTTTAAGTCCAAGATACTTCCAAAAAACTTGGGACTTAGCGTATGTCTACACTTGCACCCTAGTTCGAACTAGGGATGCAAATGCAGGCATTCGAAATAGTCAATGAAGCGGGGATTTAAATATCCCGCGCTTCATTAGCATGATCTCACCAGCATGCTAGTTTGAATCACAGCTGATTCGAACCAGGAAGTGCACACCGGGACACGTTAGTTTGAACCAAACTCCTCATTTTTTGAGGAGTAACGTTAGTTCGAACCAAGGGGTTTGGTTCCAACTAACACGTCCCGGCACGCACTTCCTGGTTTGAAACAGCTGTGATTCAAACTAGCGCACCAGCGAGATCATGCTAATGAAGCACGCGATATTTAAATCCCCGCTTCATTGACTATTTCGAATACCTGCATTTGCATCCCTAGTTCGAACTAGGGTGCAAGTGCAGACATACCCTTATAGCAAAACAAAGCGTGGAATTTTTTTCCTGCAGCTGACTTCCATTTAAGCAAATTGGGGGGGGGGGGGGGGAGTGTTTCCACAGGATTTATACTGGGGAATAGAAGAACTTTAACACATCAGTTCCTAGAAACGTCAACAACTTTAGTGTGGAACGGATATATACCGGGGTGACTTATAGTGGGGACACCCTGTCATAAGAAAAAGGCCTCCCAAAACTCTGCCTCTTTAGACAAGTTCTCCTCATGGCTTTTCTGGAATATTCGAAGGACAAGAATACAATATTTATTTGTTAAAATACTGGTTTTGAAATAACCGTGGAATATATTTGGCCACGGTATCATATGAAAAGGACAAAGTCCATCGCTATACAGTGATTCAGTGTATAACCATGAAATAAAGGTGTATTTTAATGTGTGTGAGTTAGTGTTAAACACACACCTTCTTTCTAGAGAAGATAAATGGAAAGCAGGATTGTTTTGCACATAACTACAACTGGAGTTTATTTTGGCAGCAATGTTAATACAACACAAACCACATTTTATGAACCCCAGAATTACAAAACCTCACATAATCCAAATGTCTTTTTGCCCCTGTACCTGAGAACACTATTACACCCTCCCTTAATTTTATGAGACCTTGATTTTACAAAAACATTTGTAAAACAGTTTGTACACTGGAACCATGATTTAACACTATGCACTGAAATCAACAAGTGTTGCCTTACACAAGAGAAGTAATTACCTTATTTGCATTTCTGTAATTTCAGTAGTTTTGAAATAAATATTAAATTTAATTTGTATCCACTATACTGACAAAAAAAACCCAGCCCCTCATCCCCAGTCTATTTTAGCAGTTACTCAATGTTGAACAGTACTGCTTAAGGAGTGAGAGAAATTATGCACGTTTAGTCTGAGCATAAAACCACCCTTTGTAAAACTCAGGTGGGTTTGCCTCAGAAGTTCTGCCTATCTATTTGATGACATCCAGAAACTAGCACCAAATGTCCTAACACTGTTTGTGGGAGGACAAAAGAGGAACGGTCTCCTTACAAGATATGGAGCTCGGGGGCTAAAAGGGCTCCCACCCCCTACAGAGAAACATTCAATAGCGAGAGTGGAAACCGGTGCAACACGAAGCCAGTCCGCACGCAAAGAAACTGAGGCACGCGAGCCTCTCTTTAAGAAGCGATTTCCCTGCTACATCGGCCAAACATTAGGACCAGGCGGGCCCATGTTTCCGTGGATGCCTGGCACAGCACCAACGCCAGCCGCACGAGAGGTGCCCAGAGGAAGTCGGGGGTGGAGCAAGGAAGGCAGAACCAGGCAGCGGGTGAAAGGCCCATGGGGGGGGGGGAGAATTACTGGGGATTTCCGCGTCCCGCGAGGAAACAGGAACTGGGCGGCCGCAGCAGGGACGCGGGCCAGGGCTCTGCGGACCCGACCCATAGCACACCCCGACCCGGGCGCGGCGGGGATCCGCTTAGCTCAACCGGGCCGGGTCCCCGTGGGAGGAGCGTAAACCTCCACAGGCCGGCCCCGCTTTGCCAGGCTACCGAGCGGTTTGTCAGCGTCCCCGGCTCCGGGCGGGTCGGGCGCAGCCGCCCAAACCTCTGTGAGGTCTGGCAACAGTAGCTGGGCCCAAGAGCCGGGGGGAGCTACCGGAAGAGGGGTGGTGCGGCCCCAGCAGGGGCGGGAGGGACAAGTTACCTGAGTATCCGGTGCCCGCAGCCGGCGGCTTCACCTCTTTTGTTTCTCTGTAGCCAAAATGGCGGCGACGACTAGGGCAGCCCCCGGCCCCCTCCCTGAGGCCTGGCCCCGCCCCTGCCCCCTGCCTTCCCATTGGCTCTGCGCAGGCAGCAGCCCGCTGATTGGATGGCCGCGAGAAGTATTGTTACTAGGCAGCCAGGCCGGCAGCGTGTGCCACGTGACTGGGGGGGGCGGGGGAGGTTGATAGAGGTGGCGGACGCGTTGAGCTGCGCTAAGCTGTCCCTTGTGCGGTGCTCCCTCGAGACCGGCTCGCGCCCTGCCCTCCATTTGCAAGGGCGGGGGCTTGGTGCCCACATGGGTTTGGTTCCCTAGCAGCTCCTCTCCCTCGCACCCCATAAGCTCTGGTTCTCCTAAGCCCCAGGTGAGCGCCGGATGTGGCCAGCCCGCCCGCCCTTCTTCGGTGGGCCCACGCGCTGGCCTTGCTTCCAGCCTTCACGTTGCACTGAACGGTGAGGTGCCTACCCAGCACTGCAGCCTGCGCTGTCACAAGGCTCACGGGGCCTTTAGTGGTGTTGTCACGTGCAACGTGCCCTTTTTGCCACTGCCCCTCTGACAAGCCGATCTGCAGCCAGCTAAAGCGAAACCTGGATCGACTGATACAGAGAATGCAAATACTGTCTTACGTCCTAGTCCTGCTTTTGTTTCTGTTGGTAAAACCCATCTCATTCATCCGAAACATTTATTCCTGTTCTTCGTGGACACAACCGGAGTGGTCACCCGATTGTAAAAAAATGCCTTAGGCTGAATGCTTTGTGAAGTGACAGTAAAGAGGGCCAGTTGCAACCCCATTAATGGACCTATGACAAGAGAGCTGCCAGGAAAGTATCAAATCAAATCAAATAATAATACTGCAGTTCAGTTTACTAAGCAACAGACTCTCTGCCATCTATGTAGTGTAGTCTGAGGCTCTCAGTCACAGTTAATGCATGCAATTAATGCAAAACAAATTAACTGGATTTAAAACAGTCATGATTAATCAGTTTTAATCACACTGTTAAACAATAACACACCAATTTTGCATTCTGTGTTGTAACTGAAATATTTAAAAATGCAGAACAATATCCAAAATATTCATAATACATTTAAATTGTTTCAGAGGGGCAGCCAAGTTAGTCTGTAACAGGAAAAACTTTAAAAAAAACAAATAGTCTGGTAGCACTTTAAAGACTAACAAAACATGTTGTTTGTTAGTCTTTAAAGTGCAACCAGACTATTTGTTGTTTTTTTCATTTAAATCGGTATTTTATTATTTAACAGTGTGATTAAACAACTATTTATGTTACTCTCATGATTAATTTAGACTTTTTAAAAATCATTTGACAGCTGTAATTTAGTCATGAGATCAGATACATCCACATAGGTAAAAATTATTAGCATTCTGTGCTAATTTTAAATAGATAGAATCTAAATGTGGTAAAAGCCACTGCAATTTTGTGTCACCCAGTAAAGAACTCTGTACCAAAAGCAATGGTTGGACCTTTTGTACCATCTCTAGATATCAGACACTTTGGCACTGCTGTGAACACCCAGAGCATGCTGCCAGGGCCGGATTAAGGCATGGGCTAGCCGGGCAGCTGCCCGGGGCGCCAACCTATGGGGGGCACCTGATGGCAGCTGTGCCATCAGGCGCCGTGTGCCCGGCTCCCGGATCGTGGGCTGCAGCAGCTCCCAGCAGTCGCCCGGGGCAGAGGCCATGTTAACCCCTGCAACGCCGGCCAGCAGCGCCCTTCCCCCTGCGGCCGTGGGGCCCTGCACAGCCAGGCTCAGCCCTCCCCGGGCAGCCCCGGGCTGTGCGCCAGCGGCAGTAGCCGGGCTGGGCACGTGCATCCTGCCACCGCTAGCTCCGCGCGCCCTCCCCCACGTGCCGGGTGGGGGCGGGGCCGCAAATGTGCCCTCCCCCATGCGCCAGTGTGTGGGCGGGGCTGCGCATGCATCTTCCCCCAACCCGGGGCGCAATTAAACTGTCTGCCCAGGGTGCCGGAATGGCTCGGTCTGGCCCTGCATGCTGCAGAACAGCATGATTCTCACATCAAACCTCTTAGATTTCTGAATTCATATGTCAATCATAGCCAAGCAACAAAGGACAAATGATTCTTAGGGATACCTATTTGGAAATGTGCAGTGCCACTTCACAAATAAGGTTTACAGGCATCTGTATCTGTTTTAAAAGCACCATACACAAGTGCAGCATAATATAAACAATAATTGTATGCCTTAGATTCTTTTAACCAAAAATTCACTCCCCTTCACTCCATTTTTATGTTGCAGCAATAGTGAGGTTAAGAGTCTCCAGATTTGTTTGGAAATTTGTGGATTATTCTCAGTAAAAGCCTTTGGCTCTGGAATAGCTTTCCCAAGACTGGGGACATATGATTCTGTTCTAAATTCTATTCTCTCCGGTGGCTGTGGAATATGATCATAGCTTGTTAGGTTGGCAGTTTCTCATTTGGGGCAACTTTTTTTTAGTAAGTTTTGCATATTTTAGTTACTGTTTACATGGGCATGGGTGCGCTAGAAATCATGGAATTGCCACAAAATGCAATGCAGAAGTGGATGCACAAGTGTGGCCCTTTGAGCCCTTTGCCCATGAGCAATTATTATACTTCCAGAGTGGTGAGTATATTATCATATTAATAATGACAGTATTAGATTTCCTCATGCCTTGTTTCTCATTGCACCTTTCTCTGACCTTCTTATGTTGATGTACGTAAGTGGAGTCCAGTTATGGTGGTCCCTTAGATACCATAACTCCTCTCATTTTCCTATGTTCAGTTCCCCAATATGGTTCATGACTGTAATAAATTGTTGACGCCACGCCTCATTTGGCAGGTGCAATATTGTGTCTGCCTTCTCAGTTCTCACACTTCCCTTCATTGCTTTAGTACCCTTGATTATATTCCTCTCATGTTCATTTTCTGAACAGCTGCCATCCTCCTCCAAGGCCCTTTGTACCTCTCAGCTCCGTCATTAGCTAATGACTTGGTTATATTTTGAGAGATGGATACAGTGTCAATGCCTTGGTAACCTGGCCTTGCAGGTGACCCGATTGGATCAATCCTTCGGTAACCTGGCACTTCAGGTGACCCCATAATTCTTATTTTGAATGCTCACCCTGGGCTCTGTCTTGTTGTCATTCTATACAAGACATTTAATTCTGAACAGAGGTGAGAGCTACAGGAAAATTACTTTCTTGCATAAACAAGGAAGGTGCACCTTATACACACCAATTAACACTGAAAATTCTACTGATCCAGACAATCTCAAAAGTGCTTCTCAGAGTGCCACATTCACAAAACAAAGAACCACCACATGTTTCCACAAAGATCTGCCTTTTCTTTTAAGAGCTGGTGAGAAGTGTCAAACTGACACTTGTGGAAACTAAAGACTCTTCTGTTCACCCACAGAACTGATACGGCACAGGGAGCAGCAGTGCAAGCTTCTCATTCTCCCACTGTGCTTTGTCCATGACCCAAAAGGAAAACCCTTTAACAGGACGTTCATACACGTTTACTGTTTGGTTCTTCTGCTGAAACTGTCAACAAAAAGCACAATTATTGCTGGTGGGGGTGGGGCTTAGCACATATCTGAGGCTGTGGGACTCACTCCCTTTACACAGAGCAGTGAAGAACTACCAGATGAAGACAGATTCAGCTCACTATCTGAAGGTTATTTTTGCTACAGTAAGGGCATGTCTACACTACAGCAGCACATCTACTATGCTGTTGTAAAACTGCTTCCACCATTGTAGGAGTTCTGCCTCCCCAAGCAACACAAGCTAGGTTGAAAGACAGAGGCGATTAGGGTGGCATAGTTCTGGTGCTCAGAGCTGTGAATTTACCCTAAAATGCTGTAGCTAAGTTCAGTGCTTAATTTGTACCAGGATGGAGCCCCTGCATCTCGAAGGTTGGCAGTCCATAGCTGTGGCACACCTGGGCTTGCTGCTTTGGTTATGAAAATAAGAAAACTGCTTGAACCTCAGCACCTAATTGCTTGAGCCCTGGCATCTTTTTTATTGCAAATTAAGCACTGACTATGCTAACCTAACTTTTTTGTATAAACTGTGGCTAGATGTCATCAGTGTGCTCTCCTGCCAATATATTGCTCTGTCCAACGATGATAACCATTCGGCTGCATGTGTGTGCTTCCCCTGTGTGTTTCACTGGCTCTGTGCAGATAGCAGCACAGCAGACTCTGAGAGAACCCCCAAGGACCACAGAATCAGATAAGATACAAAGCACCTGGGCCAGGTTTATTGTCAAACAAAACATGGTCTCCAGCTCCCCAGATCAAATATTTACAGGTCTGCTAGTACGGGTGCCCCCTGACAATGGACTCAGCTCAGTCAGTGGTGGGATTTTCCACTGTCCCCTCAGCTAGAGAAGGACAGCCCCCTTAAGATACATTTTTATACAGAGGTATAAAGTTACACATACTTTTTGACATATCCAGTTGCCACCCTCTATGTACCTGGCTACTACCCATTATCTTATACATAATGGTTTAATTAAAACACCACTATCCATCATGCTGTCATCTTAGAACTTATCCTGAAGCTGAGTCAATATGTCCCTGTTATCTGTGGGGAGTGTGTTGGTACCACAATGTCTCCTAACAGGGTGTTCTGTTACCATCCCTCTGGAATGTGTTTACAACCTGTGCCTAGTACTTCTTAGGTATAAGTGTTTCTGCAATATCAGCCCTGTTCTTGACACGTTCTGTGAGCAGGGCCTGCCTCTTGCTTACAGCTTAACTTTGCTTTATATTAGCAGTCTTGACCGTTGTTGCCAGGGCCTCAGGGCTCACACCAGGCCTGTGATACATGGGCTTATGTTTTAGGCCCTCTTCTTACTACAGAGACCTAGCCTTAGGCTTAGAGCCTTTTTTAAAATGAAATCTGAGATTCTGCAACACAAGATGGTAGCCTTAACAAAATATATGTACCTGCTAACCAAACTGATCCCATACAAACCTGATATAGTGCTTTCCTAATTCTGTGATCATCCCTATCTCCCAAACTCCCTTATTCTACCTACGTGTGGCTAGCACAACATTCATGGTGATTTGATTTCTGGAGCTTGCATTGATGCATCTTGAATTGTTTTCCAAACAAATGCTTCTTAGATGATGAGAGGGTTAATTGGGCTGTGCTTGGTTTAATACACAAAAGGTGCACAGCACGTGTTTTAATCACAACAGTTTGAGAGTGCCATGCTGTTCAGATGCGCTCTGTATAGCTTGAAAGCTCTCTCACTCACAGTAGTTAGGTCAATAAAAGATATTACCTCACCCACCCTGTCTCTCTAATATGCTGAAAAGAGGCCCTTTAGAACAGAATGTGATAGAAATACACTCAATTCTACTCTCAACCCTGGCAGAGTCATGAAATAATAATTACAACAAAACCACTGGAAAAAGGATAATGACTGAAAGACTCATTTCCCTTTAGCTCAGAAGCAAAGACAGCTGCCTGGGCAATGACAACCCAATGAATGAGATGTGGATAATACACGTGTCAGGCCTTTGTTTACTGGGAATCTGAGATCAAAGTTCTGCTCTGGGATTTCTCTACAGCTGCAGGGGTGGATGGGCAGACAGCTGCCATTTTAATGAGGTAGGGCACGAAGGAATCACAGGTAAATCATGCTTCTTTGCCAGGAGCTGTAATTAATGGCTGATATTTACTCCACTGTACACTCACAATCCAGGGAATGACTAATAAAGCCATAATGTACAATTTAGGAATTTATTTTGTAAGTTATGATCCAGAAAGTTTGGAGGCCTCAAGTCTACACTACTTTTGATGTCAGTTATTGACAAACTGGCTGGCTGAGCAGACTGGTATTGAACTATGGCTCCTTGACACTCTCACTCGCTAATTAAAATCCAGCTGTAAGGGAATGATCGCCCCTTTAGTCCCCTCATGCAAAGGGAGAGCCCTGGGCTAGAGAAGTGCTTTTTTTCCCTCCTACCAAATTCTCTTTCAACCAAATCTGAAAGCAAACATTTGAAAATCACTATTTTCATTCTGTTGCTAAAGTTGGCAGCATACATTCTAATCACACTGTGGCCCCAAACTTAGTGGTGCACTATGCTGCATATCCCTAGAGCTAGGGTGTTAAGCAGCTTTGGGGAGTGCCAGCTCTGATGGCCCCTTCCCATAGCCACCCTCTCAACTGCAGGCTCAGTGCTGGGGCTCTGGCAGTCTCCATTCCCATCCCCTGGCAACCTAAACAGAGGAGTGGCCACCAACTTCTATAATTCACCATCTACTGGCTCTTTTGTCTGAGTGGCTGAATCCCTGCCCTAGACCTTGAGTTTAGTATCCAAACTTGCCCTCTTAGGATCTGGCTTCATTGGTGAATCAAAACTACTAACAAAACCTAACCCTAAGGCTATGTCTATACTGGCGGGTTCTTGCGCAAGAATGGCCGTTCTTCTGCAGAGCGTCCACACTGCCCGCCCACTCTTGCGCAAGAATATTTACAGTAAAGCGTGGGAAGAGAGGGCTTCTTGCGCAAGAGCTATGCTCTTTTCTAACAAGTGTAAGCCCTCTTGCGCAAGAGGGCAGTGTGGACGCGCGGCAGGGGTTCCTTGTGCAAGAAAGCCCTATGGCTAAAATGGCCATCAGAGCTTTCTTGCGCAAGAGAGCATCCACACTGCCATGGATGCTCTTGCACAAAAGCACATGGCCGTGTGGACGTGTTCTTGCGCAAGGATCTGCCACTGAAGACATAGCCTAAGTGTCCTCCTCTGATCCATAGAGACATGCCCCACTCCGCTTGTATCCCAGCTGTAGCTAACTCCACCCACTTGTTGGCAAGGCTCAGCAGTACTTACCCCAAATGTTAACAATGTTTTAGTAGCCAAGCCTAGGATGACTGAACAGAAGAGCTCAACATTCCTATACAGGGTGTTAGTCTGCCACCCTACTAAAGAGGGGGCCACTCCAGCTACTAGTGGGCAGATGCTCCCATCCCAGCTGGCACCATTACAGCCCTAGCAAAGCTGGGATGTCACCGCCCTCCTCCACAGTGTCATAGATGAACACATTAAAAAATTACTAGAAAATCCATAAATTGACTGTTTCTTCTTCGGAACAACTTGGTCATTCCTTTTGGCTTGGTGCTCTTACTTAGTGAATACGAGAAAGAGTTAACAGCATAGCAGTGCTGTCTCTGGCCCTGCTGAGGCAGGAAAGAACAGCCAGACTGAGCTTCCTGTTGTCACCCTTCACGCCTCCCCTGCAGCACACCCTGCCCTGAGTATGCTTCGTCACTCATTAGGGCTTTGCTGCCTGATTCTGGTTTGGGGTTTTTCAGCTTCTCCCACTTTACACAGTGAAGGTTTCTTACAAGAAGTTAAGTTTCGAATGAATCAGGCCAACTATACTCTCTTGCCTGAGGAGCTCCCATTGATGCAGATCTGGAGGTGACAGAATGGGGAAAATTTCCTCCCCTTCTGTTGCCTGTACTATGTCTGCTCCATGGCCTAGAAGACTTTGTTTCCCAGGGCTGTCAGTCCAGCTCCTTTCACTTACTTTTTAATAACAGAAGACTGAGTATTTCACCAAGTGTTGCAATGGATTTACTTTCATGTTAGGCTAAAGCACTCTCTGTCTCTCTTAGGGTTGCAAAACCTCCATGATAGTCCCGGACCTGAAGTCTCCAGGAATTAAAGATTAATCTTTAATTAAAGATTATATCATGAGATGAAAACTCCAGGAATGCATCCAACCAAAATCCTAATTTCTCTCACTAACAGACTTGAGCAGTGTCACCTCTGCAGACATCCTTCTTTTCCTTTTTAGGTTTACAGAGATCTAGGAGCCATGAAGGACACTGCCTATAATGACCTCCCTCCCCCCAACCTTCAAAGCTCCATGTTTTGGAGATTCTCCAACCCAGCAAGGCTGGACTTGGCTTTCTCCAGAGAGCTCAGCATTAATCTGACTTCTGGAGTGGGCTGAAAGAGCTTCTGGAAAGGAGAGGCACCTTACCTCCTGTCTAGGCTTTGTATACACTATGATTCTATGATTATTAAGCTTACATTTATTACAATAATGGTGAAGGACCAACCATTGTGCAAGGCAGTGCACAAATACAGAGAAGCTGACTGTAAGCTCTTCAAAAGAGTGCCAATCAATGGTGTGCCTGGTCACAAAGCAGCACCAGGTGGTGTCATTTTCATGGAACATCCTAGTTTTTGATTGCTTCCTGGAGCAGCTGATTCTGTAACTCACAAGAGGAGAAGCAATTCTTGATTTAATCCTGAGTACAGGATCTGATCCAAGAGGTGATATAGCTGTACCACTGGGAAATAGTGACCATAATATAATTAAATGTTTCAGAGGGGTAGCCGAGTTAGTCTGTAAAGGATAAACTTAAAAAACAACAAATAGACTCGTAGCACTTTAAAGACTAACAAAACATGTAGATGGTATCATGAGCTTTCATGGACACAGCCCACTTCTTCAGATGACTAGAGTGTCATTAAATGTAACATTCCTATGGTACAAAAAAAACACCACAGCAGCTCAACACTGTGGCATTTAATTTCAGAAAGGGGAACTACACGCTCACACACACACAAGGAGATTAGTTAAACAGAAATTAAAAGGTACAGTGCCAAAAGTAAAATCCCTGCAAGCTGCATGGAAACTTTTCAAAGACACCATATGAGAGGCTCAACTTAAATGTACTGTATACCTGTAGCCAGACATGAACCCCATCTTGTTTTCCCCCCCCAGAGAGCAAGAGAAAGGCAGTCAGCCTTTGATGCCCTGGGAACGCAGGTGTGCTGCCTGTCCCTGGCTCTAGTAAACAGAAACCAGACAGTAAATGGGCTAGCTGATGACCCAGGGCCTCCCGTCGCCCTGATGGCTAGTACCAGTAATTGACACGCCTGCACTGTCCCAGGAGAGGAATCTTCGCCCATCACATACCAGAGGTGCCCATTGTCTGCATTTTCCCAGGTGTGAATTATGCTTTGCACCCTTCGTGGGAAACTTGGCATTCAAAGCCATTTTTCCTAACTGGCCACTTGAGACCAGGAAGAAGCCTACGTGACCCAAGGGGTATAAAGAGGGGTTTAGTAGCCCATCCCATTTGAGCTCCAATCATCTATACCTGCTGGCAGGTATTGGTTGTCTCCCGAGGTCTGTGGGACGCCCAGCCTCGCCCTACTTCTTCCCGAGGGATTGAGAGAAAGACGCTGGCCACGCCAAGTCTGGAACGCAGGGGTGAGAATATATACCTGCTAGGTGTCTATTTTGCATGCATTTAATAAGAGCTCAGAGAACCAAAAGGGTTTCATGGTACCTGTAAGTGACTTCTTAGTGTAATTTCTGTCCTGTCCTTTGTAGTGGCTGTGTTATCTGTGACACAGTAGTAGCATTTAACAGCTAAGTTTACCCTGTAACAATAAAATAGTAACTGTTTAAGCTGTGACCTGACTCCTTCAGTTGCTGTAACAGAACCAAGCACAATTTTAAAAAGAACTCCAGCCGGTCATAAGGGACAGATATAGGGAGAGCTTGAGCGTTGGATCGTGTCGCTTCCAGGGGACAGATCCGTTGGGGCATCTCTCAGCCTCCCCAGGCTGCCCACTGCGAAGGGATCGTGTATCCTAGCAGTCAAAATCTGAGGTGTAATAAGCTCTCCCTGTAAACTCTGGGGCGTCTGTCGGCCTGTTGGCTGCCCGCCGCGAAAGGATCCCGATCCTAGCGGTAAAGACACGGACGTTAAACTCCTTGGGGCGCCCGTCAGTCTCCCCTAGACTGCCCACTGCGACGGGGCCTTGTGTCTGAAGACTCGGGTGTAACATACACACATGCACTGCCCTGACCACCGGCTGACAATACCCCAAATTAAAAAACACAGTAAGAGAACGTAGCTTAACAACCAAATAAAAGAAGCAATGAGAGATGAAAAAAGGCATCGTTTAAAAAGTGGAAGTTAAATCCTAGTGAGGAAAATAAAAAGGAGCATAAACTCTGTCAAATGAAGTGCAAAATATTATTAGGAAGGCCAAAAAGGAATTTGAAGAACAGCTAGCCAAAAATTCAAAAAGTAATAGCAAAAATTAAGTACATCAGAAGCAAGAAGCCTGCTAAACAACTGTGTGTGTGTGTATGTGGGGCCAGGGGTCACTGGATGATCAAGATGCTGAAGGAGCACTCACAGATGGTAAGGTCATTGCAGGGAAACTAAATGAATTCTTTGCATCGGTCTTCATGCCTGAGGATGTTAGGGAGATTCTCAAGCCTGAGCCATTCTTTTTAGGTGACAAATCTGAGGAATTGTCCCAGATTGAGGTGTCATTAGAGGAGGTTTTGGAACAAATTGATAAACTAAACAGTAACAAGTTACTGGGACCAGATGGCATTCACCCTAGATTTCTGAAAGAACTCAAATGTGAAATGGCAGAACTACTGGCTATGGTTTGTAAGCTATCCTCTAAATCAGCATCTGTACCAAATGACTGGAAGATAGCTAATGTGACACCAATTTTCAAAAAGGGCACTAGAGGTGATCCTGGCAATTACAGACCAGTAAGTCTAACTTAAGTTTTGGGCAAATTGGCTGAAACTACAGTAAAGAATTGTCAGGCACGTAGATGAACATAATTTGCTGGGGGAAAGTCAACATGGTTTCTGTCAAGGGAAATCATGCCTTACCAGTCTACTAGAGTTCTTTGAATGGGGATCAATAAGCATGTAGAAAAGGGAGATCCGGTGGATATAGTGTACTTAGATTTCACGAAAGCCTTTGACAAGGTCCCTCACCAAAGTCTCTAGCTGTCATGGGATAAGTGGGAAGGTCTTCTCATGGACTGATAACTGGTTAAAATATATGAAACAAAGGGTAGGCATAAATGGTCAGTTTTCAGAATGGAGAGAAGTACCTAGTGGTGTCCCAGAGGGGTCTGTATTGGGACCAATCCTATTCAACATATTCATAAATGATCTAGAGAATGGGGTAAACAGTGGGGTGGCAAAATTTGCAGATGATACTAAAGAGCTCTAATTATTAAGTCCAAAGCACATTGTGAAGAGTTTCAAAAGGATCTCATTAAATTAGGCGACTGGGCAACAAAATGGCAGATGAATTATAATATTAATAAATGCAAAGTAATGGATATTGGGAAGCATAATCTCAATTATACGTATAAAATGATGGAGGACTAAATTAGCTATTGCCACTCAAGAGTGATCTTGGAATCATTGTGGATAGTTCTCTGAAAATATCCACTCAATGTGCAGTGGCAGTAAAAAAAAAAACCAAAACAAAACAAAAAACCAAACAGAATGTTAGGAATAATTTAAAAAGGAATAGAGAATAAGACAGAATATCTTATTGCCTCTGTATAAATCCACTGTACGCCCACATCTTGACTATTGCATGCAGATGTGATCACCTCATCTCAAAAAAGGTATCTTCTTAGCATTGGAAAAAGTTCAGAAAAGAACAGTAATGATCAGGGGCTTGGAACGGCTGCCATATGAAGAGAGATTAATGAAACTAGGACTTTTCATCTTTAAAAAAAGGAAACTAAGGATATGATAGAGGTCCATAAAATCATGACAGGCATGGAAAAAGTAAATACGGAAAAGTTATTTACTTGCTCCTATAACACAAGAACTAAGGGCCACCAAATGAAGTTAATAGGTAGCAGATTTAAAATAAACAAAAGGAAATATTTCTTTACACAACACACAGCCTTGCCAGAGGATGTTGTGAAGACTAGAACTTTAACAGGGTTCAAACAAGAACTAGATAAATTAATTGAGGATAGGTCCATCGATGGTTATTAGCCAGAATGGGTAGAAATGGTGTCCCTAGCCTTCATTGGTCAGAAGCTGGGGTTGGGTGACAGGAGAGGGATCACTTGATGATTACCTGTTCATTCCTTCTGGGGCACCTCACATTGGCCACTGTCAGAAGACAGGACAATTGACTTAGATGAACCTTTGGTCTGACCCAATACGACCATTTTTATGTTCTTATGCCCAGAAGCAAATGCACCAAAATCCCATGAGGAAGGCTGTTCTTGCAGAATTGTTCATCCAGCAAGAAATCTGATGAGAAAGCTGTTTCTTGCAGGATTTCCAGCCTATTTTCCAGCTCAACAGAGGTTTAAATTATTTGGACAACAGCAGCATTTAAACATTTGTCTGCTTATCTGACTCTCAGAATATTTTCAGGTCACCAATGACAAAATTCAGGATTGCACTGAAAACTTTTCCATTCCCAATTAAGTCTACTTAATGGTCATAAGATTTTGATCTAATAAAATAAAATGAGAAACATATCTGTGCAAAACTCTGGAAGGAGCTGAAATTGTGCAAGCTACACACATTATAGAACAGTTTTGGTCCCACGGGACATGTATCGTCACTGATGACAACTCACTTGCAGTGACCAGTACACAACCCCTGTGTGATGTAATATGAAGCAGTACAGGGTCTCTGTTTATAGAAATTAAATATGACTCCCATTCACAACAAAAGAATTTTATTGACAATACTGTACCCTATTTAACCCAACCCTTCAGCAGCCAATGAGCCAGGGACACAATGGTTGCAACGCTGATGTTCTAGAAGTGGTGAAAGAGACATGCCAGCATGCATGAACCCAGCTCTCCCTACAGTCACTAACTAAATCACTCTTTGTTAATTATTGCAGAGGGCTCTGTCAACCTATTATTGTGTCTTCTATGGACAGGACACTCTTTCTGTTCCCTCAGGACAGGTTTTACCTCCTAATTTTTTGTCTTGCCCCCTGCTATTGCTAGTCCTATCCGACTGGCCACCAACAATGCTGCCCCTTGATTTAGCCATCAAGAAAAGCTTACAACTTCAGTGTTCAGACATCACCATAGCTACCTCATTTATTTTACCTTTTTAAGATTGGGAGCGGGGGGAGGCTTCTTCCCTCTCCCCCTTCTGAAAAAAAGAGGAAGACCAGCTCTTGCGCAAAAGCCTCTTGCACAAAAGCAGAGCCTCATTAATTATGCAAATGAGGTGCTGTGATATTCCATAATCTCAAAAGGGGGCAGTGTAGACGTAGCCCCTGGGTATTGGCATGAGTGTTCTGGGCAATGGACAGACAGAGTCATCACCTTTAACCGGCAATGGGCAACCTAGGCTAGTGAGTGGGCCGCATGAGTGGCCCTCCTTCATCTCAGTGGGTCACAAGATTGTCATAACCCAGACACGAGATAAGAGTAGTTTTCCTAGCTGCACTTGCATGCCTAGGATTTGTGGGGTGTTCCAACTGAACTGTTAGCCGCACTTTGATTGGATGCAGGGGAACACATGGCTCTTACAATTAATGTTGTGTTCAGTCAGCAGGCACCTCACATCAAGTGTTCTTGCTTTATGTGCATTTCTCTTTAGTAAGACCTGTGGGGGGAAAACAGACAGAAACCAGCAGAATCTGGCAACTCTGCATGTAGGTAACAGTAAACGAGGGCCACACATAGAACCCCGATGGGCCACCTGTGGCCCGTGTGTCACAGGTTTTAACTGAGAATGTCAGTTCTTGGGGGTTTCACCCTTTCCTACAGATTTCCCTGCTACAGGATTTCTTCCTCTTGCTATTCTGAGTGCAGTGCCACTTGCATTATGTAACTAGACAGCTCATCCTGCCTTATAAACAGACATTTACTGTAAATGCCTAGACATCTGCTAAAGACAGAGAGGTATGCTACTCTAATAAAGAGAACATTATAAATCGCCCAGAATAAAAACAAGTCTATACTCATGATGTCACTAACAGAGTGGAGGTAGGAAAAAAGGATCTCTCAATAATGCCATTACACAGAAGAAGGGGAGAGTGCTGACTAGTGGTGAGAGCAGGGGACTAAGAGTCAGGAAAACTGTAATTGCACAAATATTGTAATTGCTTTGCTGTGTGACATTGGGTAAGTTAGCTAACCTCTCCCAGCTTTTGTTTCTTCTCTTTAAAGAGAAAACATGACCTACTTCTCAGGGGGATTGTGAGGATTTGTGTGATTTGAGATCTTGGAAGAAAATAGATTTCTGTAGAAATTGCTTATTATTTTTATTAACATGCAAAACTCTGTGGAGCAATAATCATAGTAAGTGAAAGAGGAACACCATACCTCAGGAGAACTGGATTTGTAGCAGGGAAGGTTGTATGTCGGGTTATACAACTTCAGCCAGTAAAACAGATGGTAGCTTCTGTAGAAGGAATCATTTTCATGCTACCATGTGATAGATTCTGGCCATGACAATGTATATTCTAACTGGACACATGTAAGAACTGTTTTGGTTGTGAAACAGCAAGCACGGCCAAGCGGAAAGGGATTACATCGGGCCCCTTTGGGAAGATGCTGCGTATTGCTGTTCTGGGTCCCATTTGGAGTGGAGAGAATTCTACAAGGTCAGTAGCTTTCCACTGGCAACCCTAATCAGGGCTGAATGCTGGGTGTATATTCTCATCAAGTGCCTTGGCTGCATGCCTGGGAATCCTGTCCGTCACTAGCTAAAGCCCCCATTCCTTGTTTTAGGAGGATTCTGGCACAGCTTACAGAGTGTAATGGATACAATTGTCCAGTCAGAGTCAGGACAGAGAGTGGATCTTCATTTCAGGCCCACTGTGGATGCCTGTTGATCTGGCAGGATTTAGAATTCCTCGCTGGTTACTGTAATGCTGTTGCACTCCGTTATGTAATCCTACAGGCCCCTTGGGGACTGTGTTTCATTTTGAGCTGGTATGAATTTTATTTCTTTGCTCTCCCTCTCCCAGCTATACCCTGCTCTAACTGTGTCTGCAAAACTGGGTATAGGAAATAATGACTCTAATTCTACATTTTCACAGTTAAATCATCTCACCTGGAGCTGCCCCAGAATAGTGAGAATCCCCCTGTCGTGCAGAGCCGGCATAATGTCTCTATTCTAATCTTCCCCTTGAGCTCAAGATTATATTAAGGAGGAAAGGGTGTACTATTCTAGTGCATCTCTAGGTTCTGGCTCTCCTGACCTGCTGGATGAGGTCCCTCAAGGAGTGATGCTGTCCAAGCATAAATTAGAGTAAACCCAGAACAGCTCTAGCTTATGTTGGGAGTTGAATTAATTTTTGGATTCCCAGACATGCAAAGGTCATATAAAGCCAACTTTCCCCCTCCCCCACCAATCTCCTGAAAGGCACAGCTCCAAAGTAGGTACTGATACATCCTTGACTTACTTCCTCCCACACCCATGTGCACTGTGTGTACCCCTACTTTGGGGAAGCAAGCCTGCTGGCCTTGCCCCTTCTGGCCCTAGCCCTGCATACCAGAGCCCCGAAGCCTCCCCCCATAAAAAGAAAAGCTCTGAGAGCTTCCACAGACTGGAAGAGCCCCAGCCTGCCCACTCCGGCCTCATCAGGCTAAGCCATCACCATTGCCACCCCTGCTGCCTGGCCCACTGTCCCCTCAGCCCCATACCAAACTGCTCCCCTGAGCAGTAGGTCAGTCTCAGTGCCACCAGATTTGGGCTGGCCCCAGAACTGGGATGAGCTGTCGCTCCCACTCCCCCAAGAGCTGGACCGGCCCAAGCACTACCAGAGTTGGGCTGGCCCTAGTGCTGGGCCAAGCCAGCAGCTTCCTGTAAGCACCAACTCCTCCCTCAATAAAGCCCTCCCGCCTGCCACTGAGCAGCTGGCCCCAACAGCAGTTCGCCGGTTCTCCGCATCACTCCCATGCCTATACTACTATAGAAATGGAACATTCATAGCAGAAAGGTGATGTCTTTCTGTCTATATATTCCTAACCACCTGTCACACTAAATGCCTGGGTACCGCAGTATGTCTATAGTGCAATTAAAAACCTGTACCTGTGCCTGTGCCAAGCTGACTCTGGCTTACAGGCTTGAGCTAAGGGGCTGTTTAATTGTGGCAGATGTTTGGGGTCAACTCTAGGACCTTCCCACCTTGCAGGGTACTAGAACCCGGGCTTCATCCTGACCACAAACATCTACACTGCAATTAAACAGCTACTTAGCCTGAATCAGCTGGCCTGGTTCAGCCTTGTGTGTCTTACTGCAGTGTAATCATACTCTGAGGGGACCTACCAAAAATCAGGGGGGTTGGAATGTTAAGGAGTCAAATAATCTAGGTAGTAGAAAATGAGCTAGTGATGGCTTCAAAGTTCCTTGATCATGTCATGATTGATGGAGAGCAGGCTGGAAATGATGAGTTACCAAATGCATTGCTGGTGCGTGTGCATGCACGTGTGTTCTAAAGAGCCATCCAGAGGGAAAGGAATAAAAGGAAGGTGAGGATTATATGTGCGTACAGAACAAAAGCAGATAGTAATTTAGGGCTCAGCAAAAGGCAAATCCAGGATTAGTTAGGATCAGATCCTCAGCTGGTGTAAATGGGGAGAGCTACACTGAATTCAACAGAGCTATGCCACTTTACACCAGTTGAGGATCTGACCCACTGTTTATTACCAAGCACTCAGCTGATTCCTTCTAAATTGCTGAGACCAAAGTGATAATGAAACAGCCAAAGACCTTCCAGTTACTGCAATCTCTTTCTTGTATGTTTTCACTGAACAGTGTTAAGTCAAAAGCCCAGAGCAGAGACAGGGCTGCTGACAGTCATCACTGACCTAAGGGAAAATATTCTGCTGCTGATTAGAGGATAAGCAAGCACACACACCATAGGGGAGAGTAAGTCTGATTGTTAGACTGAATCTATCAGCAAGGTCAATCACACAACTAATTATCTGTTTTATTGTGGTGCCACTAGCGCTATGCAGGGAATTTCAATACCAATCATCAGGATTTCTCTTCTCAGTCCCCAGAGCTGCAGTAAGCCTCCTTCATCTGGGCAACTTGTGTAGAGATTATGAAACCAAACTACCTTCACTGCAGCTGGGCCAAGGTTAACTCAAAAGCCCACAAGCATCCCACTAGCCACAACATTTGAGTCCATGTGAGAAAGTGCGTCATGCCAGCAAGGGATGGGCAAAGCAGCTGGTGTGCACACACATTCTTACCCTAAGCAGGTGGAAAAGGACTGACATTGGGTTTCCCCATTCTCACAAGGGAATCAAGAAGCTTAATTCTTTCATGTTTGTGAACCACATGGGGCTCCTCAATTGAAAGAAGTAGCAAAGGATAAAGGAGTGTTATTAGTGGTCTTCACTATTAGCCTGCAGAGACAGGCATGGTACTGCTTAGCTACACCCATCCCACAATACAGGCAAGAGCTGTGTCCCCCATTTTTGGCTTGCAGGGCAATTCAAGCAAATGAGTAACTGGTGATGCAGAAGCTTCAGGGGATAGTCAAGTTAGTCTGTACAGGAAAAACTTTAAAAACAACAAATAGTCTGCTAGCACTTTATAGACTAACAAAACACGTAGATGGTATCATGAGCTTTTGTGGGTGCAGCCCACTTCTTCAGATGACCGGAGTGATGCAGGGTCATGTTGTGATATAGCAGTGTGATGGGGCATCTGCCCTGCCCTAGCCATGTAAGGGTTAAACCCAGCTCTGGGAGAGGGCTGGAGCAGTGACGCCAGTAGCTGTGGCAGGTATAAGCCAGGTAGGGCCCAGCTGAGGACGCAATGGACCCTGTATGAACAGTTGGGGCAGCTGGTGGAGGAACAGCAGGTCCTGATGAAACTCCTAGGCTATGTCTAGACTGCCCTCTCCTGTGCAAGAAAATATGCAAATGAGGCAAAGCAGTGAATATCACCGTGCCTCATTTGCATACTTAATGAGTCACCATTTTTGTGCAAGGGGCTTTTGCGCAAACCCCCACTCTTGTGCAAGAGCCGTTCTTCCTGAAAAAAAGCAGCAGAATGGCTCTTGCACAAGAGGGGGGTTTTGTGCAAAAATGGCGGCTCATTAAGTATGCAAATGAGGCATGGTGATATTCACCACTTCACCTCATTTGCATATTTTATTGTGCAAGAGAGGGCAGTCTAGACCTAGCCCTAAGGAAAGAATTCAGGAGTCACAAAGAGTATGTGGGGAAGCCCAGTGCTAGGGCCAGGAGACAGGTGGAAGAACAGCGAGCTTGTTATATCTGTGGAAAGTACAGATATATAGGAAGGGATTGTCCCTACTGGGATGGGGGCAGGGGGTTTTGCCCAGAGCAGCAAAAGGGGCAAGTCCTGGAGAGAGCCTACCGGGTGAGAGGAAAAAGGGGGAGACAGACATGTTGGGCCTGTGGGTGCAGAGAGCACCTATAGAGAAACTGCCAGGATCCAGGGATTAGGGTCAAAGTTAGCCTCAAGGCAGGAGCTGAACCAGAGAGGGACAGAGTAAGGCCAAGGGCAGCAGCTGAGGCAGGGACAGTTGATGCTGCTGGGATGGCAGTTGTTGACCTGCCTGGGAGCCACCCTAGGGAGGTGGCTGATACATTGCCTGGGACGGAGAGGGCCCAACTGGAGGAGGAGATGCAGATGGTAGTGGACCAGGCCACAGTATGGACTCAGACTGTGATGATGGAGCCTCCAGAAGACTCTGACCTGCGTGTGTGGCTGGCAGCAACAGAGAAGGCCCAGAATATGGCAGAGGACCACAGTGTGAATGTGGCCCAGATGTACAGGGAGGTGATGGTGGAGAACGACCGCCTTCAGGAAAAGTTAAGGGAAATGGAAGAGAAGTGAGTTGCTCTAGAGGGGCACTGGCAACTGGTGCAGGCTACCGATCCCTCCTACCCCAAGGGGTGGTGATCCTAAGGGGGGGAGTGTGTAATGGGGTGTCTGCCCCGCACTGGCCCTTTAACGGAGAGGGCTGGAGCAGTGGATCTGAGCACTGGAGCTGTGGAGCCAGCAGCTGTGGCAGGTATGAGACCATTAGGGCCCAGCTGGGGCTGTATAAATAAAGGCTCCTGGAGGGACAGAGACAGTATCACTCTTGCTCTAGTTGGGGAGCAGGATGGACTTAGTTGCTAGGGAAGCTAGAGGCTTCTTGCAGAGCAGGGCTGGGGAAGCTGGCCAGGCAAGCTCAAAAGCTGCAGGGCCTTAAACAAGGCCTGAGGGTACTAATGAACATAGCCAGGATAGCAGAAGGCAGCAGGTCCACGCTTCTTTGCCAATGATCAGTGGCCATTTCAGACTGCAGTTTGCTCCTGAGGAAGATGGGCAGTAGGGTCACTGACACAAGGTGGCATAGAAGGTGTGGGGGTCCCAGAGACAGAGGACCCCAGAGGGTGGAGGCTGACATGGTAGGGCCAGGATCCAGGGAGCAGGGTCATAGTTAGCCCTAGGTACCCAGGAGGGAAGGGTGCCATAGTCTAGGAGGGATGTAGGTCCTAATACACCGAGGTTCAGAAAAAACAGATTGGAGTGGGTGAGACACCAGCCAAAAGGGGGTGCTCCAGAGCTGAAAAGCTAATTCCTAGAGTGTCCAGCAGGAGGTGCCTGTGAAGGGGAGGGAGACACCATGTTACAAGCAGCCTCCCCTCACAGCGCTGTACCAGTGTGGATATCATCACACAGCAAATCAACGTCACTCGACAAACCAGTAGCAGCTCCAGTATATCAGTCTGGTGTGGGTGCACCCACTCGCAGAGCCTGCCGCGTTTGACAGATTGAGGCTGCCTCATTTCCACCAGCTAGGTGAAGATGCTCATTTCGCTATCAGCTGCTGGAGCATTTTCAATGGTAGATATGCCCAACGGCTAACAATGCAACCTTCTCTCCCTGAAGCTGTTGTGTGTAGGCCCCTTTTGGCTCAGTGAAGCAAGAGCATAAGAGGGGCTCAGGGGAGTTAAACACTGAGGCTATGTCTAGACTGGCATGATTTTCCGCAAATGCTTTTAACGGAAAAGTTTTCCGTTGAAAGCATTTGCAGAAAAGAGCGTCTAGATTGGCACGGACGCTTTTCCGCAAAAGCACTTTTTGCGGAAAAGCGTCCCTGGCCAATCTAGATGCGCTTTTGCGCAAGAAAGCCCCGATCGCCATTTTAGCCATCGGGGCTTTTTTGCGCAAAACAATTCTGGGTTGTCTACACTGGCCCTCTTGCACAAAAGCATTTGTGCAAGAGGGCTTTTGCCCGAACGGGAGCGTCATAGTATTTGCGCAAGAACACTGATGATCATACATTAGATCGTCAGTGTTCTTGCGCAAATTCAAGCGGCCAGTGTAGACAGTTGGCAAGTTTTTCCGGAAAAGCGGCTGATTTTCCGGAAAAAGTGGCCAGTCTAGACACAGCCTGAGGCTATGTCTACACTGGCGTGATCTTGCACAAAAACTCTTTTGCGGAAGAGTTCTTCTGCAAAAACTCTTCCAGAAGAGAGTGTCTACACTGGCATGTGCTTTTGCGCAAGAGATGTGCTTTTGCGCAAGAGCATCCATGCCAGTGTAGACGCTCTCTTGCGCAAGAAAGCTCTGATGGCCATTTTAACCATAGGGCTTTCTTGCGCAAGAAATTCATGTTGCCTGTCTACACTGGCCTCTTGCGCAAGAACAGTTGCGCAAAAGGGCTTATTCCTGAGCGGGAAAGTCAGAGTTCTGGCGCAAGAAGCCCTGATTTCATACAGTAGAACATTAGTTTACTTGTGCAAGAACACGTGGCCAGTGTAGACAGGCAGCAAGTTTTTGCGCAAGAGCAGCCGCTTTTGCGCAAGATTGCACCAGTGTAGACACAGCCTGATGGAAGCATGAAAAAGAAAATCTTGCTTCATTCGGGGTGGAGGTGGGAAGATGACCCAGGAAGTTTTGTGTATTAACTATGGCATCTTAAAAGGGAGCTTCATAGTCAAAAGGTGGTCAGCGAAGGATAAGAAAAGGGTTTGTGCTGTTTCCCCCTCCCCCAGCTTCTCTACCGAACAAAAAGCAATCTAGGGAAATTGGCGGGACTGGTAAAGTGCTCACCTCTAAATTGCCAGGTCTAGTCTAGCTCTGATCTGTAGTGACAAAAGTAATCAGATGTTGGTTCCTGGGTGTCCTATCTCACATGAACTGGGGGAAGGGGCTCACTCCAGTGCCCAATAGGCAAGTATCTGTATCACAGTTGGCATTAATTAGTCCACTGCTTGAGTATCTCTGCTGAAAGGCTAATAACTGAACATGTCCTGGAGGGTGAACACCACTCATCCTTATAGGAAAAGCCACTGTATCAAATCTGCAGACTCTGGCTGCTGAATCAGGATCCAAAATTTTAGTGTTCATTTAAAAGACCAAAAAAAAAACCCCTTAAAAACAACAAATAGTCTAGTAGCACCTTAAAGACTAACAAAACATGTAGATGGTATCATGAGCTTTCGTGGGCGCAACCCACTTCTTCCATCCATTCTTCAGTGTCACCTGAAGAAGTGGGCTGCACCCACAAAAGCTCATGATACCATCTACATGTTTTGTTAGTCTTTAAGGTGCTACTAGACTATTTGTTGTTTTTCATGTTTTTCCTGTTACAGACTAACTCGGCCACCCTTCTGAAGATTTAAAAGACAGTTATGTTGTCAGTCATGATTGCTAAAATAACCTGGAAAATGTGACCCAAGTGTAACCACAAAAGTGGTGTTTTCCTCCTTCTACAGGACAACTGAAACAATAGCTCTGACAGGTGCAAACAGCTTCCTTCGTCTAAATGGAGTGTTCACACTGAAACCAAAAGATAGCAGGCTTATGTTAACATAGCTATTTCACTGCTGAAATGGTTTAGCAAACATGCCCTCATATAATCCCAAATTGCCATCTCAGGAGCTCAGACACGCATTTTCCAAAACCTCCAGCTTCCTCATGACATCTTCCATACTGTCAGGTGTTAATGTAAAAATCTGCAGTACACTGAAAATATGTAGAAAGCATACAAATAAAAAAGTAACTGTTCTGAGCAATTGTTCATTTGCATATTTAATTCAATAAAAAACCTAATTCAGAATTTAAATAAAACCCCTGCAGAATTTCCAGTGTGCTCCACCAAAGCACAGCAGAACACAGGGACCTGAGACTTTGGATCTACAGATTGAACTTCTGTAGTCCAGCGCCCTTGGGACCTTACTGGTGCCAAACCAGAGAACTGCCAAACCATGGGAGGTCAATATTGTCTAGCAGCATTACCAACACTTCCACTGCTTACCGGGCTCTAAAAAGACATTGAGGAGTAAATTAGAGCACAGAATACTGAGAACCAGGACTGGTGGTTATAAGCAAATTTTATGGGACTGCGGGAAACTTGGCTATGCCCATGATAAGTGGACATCTGGCTGGCTAAATTCATGCTGCACCGTGGATGTTGCCGGACCAGTGTGCGCCAGATTAGAGGTTCAACCTGTGGTTTGAGTACATAGAACCTTGCTCAAAGAGCCTCAAGTTAGTCACTTGAGATCGGATTTTAGGGCCAGCATGTGGGAGCTCACCCTGCCCTGATATTAAAATGTGAATAAACAAGGGCTTAGTCTCCCGGGCTGTGTGTGGCATTGTGAGACCACTGGTGGGATACTGCATCCAGTTCTGATATACACACTTTTTTTAGAAAAGGATATTGGAAAATAGTCAGGCATTCAGAGAAGAGCTACAAGAATGATGCAAGGTCTGGAAAACAATCCTGGCACAAGGGACTTAAGAAGCTCAACCAATTTAGTTTACTGATGAGAAGCTAAACAAGTGATTTGTGCTCTACAAGGATCTGCAAAGGGAGAAAATATCTGATACCAGAGGGGACTTCAGTCTGGCAGACAAAGGTGTAACAAGATCTGGTGGCTCAAAATTGAAGTCAGAAGAACATAAGATGGAAACAGGATGCCGTGTTTGACCTCTAGAATAAAAGGATGCAAGACTCACTGAGGCAATGTCTACACTACAGAGAAGATCGAAGCTGCTGCAGTTGATCTTCCGGGGTTCGAATTAGCGAGTCTAGTTAAGACACTAACTCAAACAGAGGGTGCTCCCGTCGATGCTAGTAGTCCTGTTTCGAAGAGGAGTAAGGGAAGTCGAAGGGAGAGTATGCTCCTTTCAACTTCCCGCAGTATGGACAGCACCAAAATTTGAGTTAAGATACTTTGACTTAAGCTACACAATTAACGCAGCTGAAGTTGCATATCTTAATTTGAATTTATCCCCTAGTGTAGACCAGGGGTGAGTGAAGTTCTGTATTCTGTGTCAGCTATGAGCCAAGCAGTGAGGGCAGGGGTATGGGCAGCAGAGCTCAAGGGCACATGTGGAAGGAGGATGACAGAAGAAGATAAGGGCAGGAAGCATTCCTCTCTGGTTCTGTGACTCCAGCAACAGGGCTTGTTCTGCTCACATGTCAGCAGAAGGGTCACACAAGCTATAGGAAGGAGACATGTGCTCAGCCATCTGATTCTTTCGCTCTTTAAGCCTCAGGCCAGGTAGGTTTATGTTGGGGTTGCTTGTGTTTCGTTTGTTATTCAGGTAAGTACCATTTATTTTGAGCATTAAATAGGAAGATGCAAGTGAATGCAGCCACTATTGGTCACTCCCCAGCAGCGGCCCTTTGGCAAGCGGAGGCAGCCCTGCACTGTTACTCCCAGGCTGTGCTGTGTCAGTTCCAGAGAGAAGTAGAGGTCTGTCTGTCTGGAACCAGGAACTATCTCCCCAGAGATTGGGCTTGAAAATGTGAGTGAGTGTTGTCAAGGCCTGACTCCCAGGTCATCTCTGTCCTGATGCCTACTCTGCTATTGCAGTCCTGCTGCTGCTGCACTCCAGTCTTATGACCGTATCCAATTGACTTGTCATTCTACCACATTTCTGAAATGCTGCACATTAAACTATGTTTCAGCAGTGACTATTATAAGCCAAGGTGCACCACCATTGCCAGGTGCTCAATTTCATTTGTGTTTACTTTTAAGCTTTTCATCCTGGTGTCCAAATAATTGTAGCTTCCATGGCTGGCTATGTACCTGTTTTCGTTTAACTCCTTTATCTGGCGTGCCATGTTCCAGCATTTAATACCTCTGATATCAACCTGTCTTTCCTCCAAGTCATCTGTATTTTATTTCTGATCCCACACTGCAAATAGAGATGCATTTGTCTTATTGGCATTCAAAGCAGATAGCTTTATCTCTCCTGTCAGCTTTCCCTCAATTCTTAGCTCAAATAATCCCCACAATTCTCTGCCGTTAGTCTGGTTCTACCTTGGCTAACTAGCAGAGGAGCATTAGAGGGGTGACACACACGTGGAGCACCCTCCTGTGCTAGTTGTGGGACAACAGGTGTGCCTGCCTCAGTTTCCCCTTCTGTTTGACCATGAAAAGACCAGTCAGTACAAAGTCCCAGCTCAGTACAAAGTCCCAGCTCTGGCCACAGATTATTCACATACACTTGTGCAGTAATTCCCCCAAAGTCTTTGCAGTAAAACCATTTGCAATAAGCCCACAGTAAAGATACAAGAGCAATTTTCCCTTTCCCTCTTCAGGGGCATCACTTCAGGTCACCCACCCATGTATCCCCAAGCATTCTGTTTCCAGTTCCTTTCTGCCTTTCTTCCAGGCTCCAGTTGCATGACTCCATTGCCCAAGTAGAGTCCAATCTCTCAGCCCTTTTCTGCATCCCAGTGCTGGCTCAAGATCTCAGGGCAATCAGCAGATTAGCCATGGAATTGGCCATCTAGCCAATGCCTCCCTCTTCCCAGTGAGGGCCTACTACTGGGCTTTCTGCTCCCTGCAGACTTTCTCTCTCCAAGGCAGCTCTCACCTGCCCCTTCTCTTTGCTTCCCCAGTCTGTGCTCTCAAGCATCCCGCACCTGCCAATCTCTCACTCCAAGAGTTCTGACCCACCAGGTCTCTGGCCCACTTAGGGCCCAGGTGCCATCTTTTACACCCAACTGGGAGGTAGCTGATGTATCACTGGGACACCAGACCTTCTTAAAGGGCTAATGTCATCCTTTGACATCAGTCTCAAAATAGGTCTCCCGACAATCTGTAGAAACAAATTTTCTCTCTCTCCTCAGTGGTTCAATCAGTCTGGACACAAGGGTCTGTACCTGGGCTGTGAGGGCCATGAGCAGTTTGCATGGGGTATACTCACTGGCCACTTGTTCACAAGGCAATTTGTGGTACATTCTGTGCCATAAACGGAGACATTTCAACTCATTCACCAAACTGTTGCTGCTCTTCTACCTCCATAGCTAACGGGGGATTTGACTGGGCAGCAGGCTAAGGGCTTGATACTTGTCTGCTGTATGCCTGTTTTCCATTGCCATACTCTCAGGGCCATTGCTGGGAGGGGGCGAGGCCTGAGACAACCCCCCCCCCCGGCTAGTGCCCCAGGTATGGGGCTTAGGGCAACCTCCCCCACTGCAAGCCCCACCTCACCCTATTTCTGCTCCACCCCTGCCCTGCTCCCTTGCCAAATCTCCCTCTGCCGAGCAATGCAAGCTGGGAGGGCCTGGCACAGGGTGGCTGCAGGTGCAGCCCCCTCTCCTGCACTCACCTTGGTGGCTGGAGCTGGAGCAGCTCGGTGGCCTGCTGTGCTCCACCCTACCGTTCTCCCAGCCTCCCTGTGCTCTGCTTCTCCGTGGCAGTGGGACGTGGAGCACCCTGGAGCCAGGGAGCTCTGCCTCCAGCCACTGGGGAGAAGCAGAGCGCAGTGAGCTGGGAGAGGGTGGCGAAGAAGGGCGGGGACAGAGCAAGCTGCCAGGAGTAGTGAGTGTCGGGGGCCCAACCCTTGCTGCCATCCTGCACCAGGCCCCAGGTAATCCTCCGGGCTTCCCTGAGCCCCATCCATAGGACAGTTGAGGCAGCCACCGTAGGGGCCCCTGAAGAGCAGAGCTTGGGGTAGCCCCCTGCCCCAAACTGTCCTATGGACAGAATGGTTCTGCTTACTCTGCTGACTTGAGTGGAGATAACCTGATTTACGGGAATAAGTGAGATAGGAATCAGCCCCTTTATCAGTAAGTTAGAAGCAAAGGCTTATTTTTTGAATTTAAAGATCTCCCTTACCTAAAGTCACTGACAACTGATTTAGAAGCCTGCAGCCTTTATTGCTGAATGCTAACTCTGCCGAAGCCACCAGTGCTCACTTTCTCTGGTGGCCTCTCTCATCTGTCTCTTGGCACATCAGAATTGCCCTTTCGAGGAAGTTCAGCTGACAGACACAAGCCAATCAAGGGACTTGCCCAAGCACAGGTTGAGTCAGCGGCTGTGCCCACACTATCAGTAAACGTCAGCTAGATTCCAATCACCCTGTAAAAGGCACTCTGACTTGCACACTCCCAGTTATCCGTCTCCCACTAGCCATTAAAACCAGTGAATCAGAGATTCTTGTACAGCGTCAGGCCCCTCGATAAACACTGGTCAAGCGAGGACTCAACAGAGGGAAGTCTCCATCTCTCTCTCTTCACTTAGCTGGAGGGGTGATGGCTTTTCTGAACACCTTGTGAATGGTATGTGAGTGAGACAGGCAGATAGCCTGGAAGTAATCATCACTCTCCCCAACAGGAAATGGCACAGTTTACCATGTTACATGAATCCTTGGGAACAGTACTTTGCAGACATGGTGCCTTCTTCTGGAGGAAGAGTTAGTAGAAAACAGAGGATGTCTAATGGTCCATTGACACTCTAAATAGAGCTGTTTACTGCACTCTCTCACCTACAGCTTCTTTTACTATACAGCCATGTGTCAGAGTGTTTGCATCTGCACCTACCCATACTCATATGAAAGCACTCTGCGAAAATCTGGGCAGCTCTCCCATAATGATGCAGCAGGGGACAGAATACTGGGGAGACATACACAGAGCTCACCAGCAGAATGTGGGTAAATGCACAGAGGACTGGAAGGTCAAACTGGTCATACCCACACAGTCGAAGGCTCATGTCCCAAAGAGCAAAGTAACACTGTGTGCTGAAGCAGTCAGAGTCAGCCATACAGCAGCTTAGGCCTGGGCCAGAGTTTGAGCATGCTTAGCTAGTGTGGTTACTAACTGTGCTGTGTGTGGACACTGACCATGTTTTGAGGCTAAAAGTTGTAATACAGAAAGGGTCTCAGGCCAGACATACAGGGAGGAAAGGAAGCCTAGAAGAATGGCACCTCATGTGGTATGACCTAAATGGAGGTGGGCACAATATGGCCCATGGGCTGGATGCGGTCTGCCAAGCCATTTGATTTGACCCGTGGCCTGCCTTGGTGGAAGTGTGAGGGAAGGATTGGCTTGGGGGTGGGGTAGTATAAGGAATCTCCTCCCCACCACCCTTTTGCTGTCAGGAGTGCACAGCGCATAGATGGAGCCATGAGCTGTTCAAAATAGCTGGTGGGTCCCTCTACATGCCACATGCCTCTGGCAGCGGGGGGGGAGGAGTGAGAGATTTTGCACACTCTGCTGCCCCCGGGCCAGTCATCACAGCAGGGAACAGGGGAGTGCACAAACTCTCTCACCTCCCGCCAGGGTCATGCGGCATGTAGAGGGAACCACCAGCCATTTTGAACAGCTGGCAGTTCCCTCTAGGCACCGCGTGATGGAGGCAAGAGACTTTGCATGCTCCCCCACGCTCAGAACCCAATTGGCCTGGGGTGAGGGAGTGTGCACAAAGTATCTTGCCCCGCAAGGACACACGGCCCTGAGTAGCACATGGAGGGCCCCCGTGTGGCTGGGGCTGCTGCAAGAGGGAGTCTGCCTCAGGGACCCTGTTGGGCTGCTGGCTGGGAGCCGCCTAAGGTAAGTGACTCCTGGCCAGAGCCTGCCTCCAGCACCTCAGCCCCTGCCTGTTGCACCCCAGCATCTCCCACTTCCTAACTCCCTGCCCCAGGTCATCACCCCCTCTGCTCTAGGTCATCACCCAAATCACCTGCACACCACCCCAGATCATAATTCCCTCCCACACCCTGCAACCCCTGCTATGCCCTTCCCCCATGTCAAAATTCACTCCTGCATCCCTACTCCCTCCTGGACTCAGGACCCTAATCCCCTGCTCAAGATCACAAACCCCTACTTCACCTAAACTCCCTCTCAGATCCCACACCCTCTCCTGCACTCCAATCTCCTACCCCGAGCTCGCTTCTGCACCCAACCTCCCTCCCAAATCCCACACCCCCTCCATAGAGAAGCGTGGCCTTTGACCACTTTCCAAAATCTTGGTAGCTGCAGATCAAAAATTACTGCCCACCCTTGACCTAAATGATGGGATAGACCAAGTCACTTGTGTGGACAAAGGAAGAGCCAGAGGACTGCATTAGGTTCAGTCTGTTTGTTATTAGGCATTAGCCATTTGGAGGTGCAGGTCTCAGTCAGTTACCGAAACGTGCTGAGAATCAACCTGACTGGGAGGGAAACAAGACTACTCTGTTCTCCATGCTTTACTATAGAGCAGATATAGATTTTTGCTCTGCAGGGTTAACTAAGATGACAGGGTGACAGGAGATTCTGTGGTTAACCCTTTATAAACCACTGCAGCAGGAGGGATCCAAATCCCCATATGAACAAACTCAGGTAAATATTTCCTTACTCTGCATGCTGGCAGCCCAAGCCTACCATACTCTCTGGGACTCAACCCTTCTTGGAAGCAAAGAATGCGGGAGTGGAATGGAGAGAAGAAACAAAAAATTAAGGCCACATTCAACAACTCACACATAAATTGACAGAAATCAAGGAGTTACATTAGGGTGGATGTGAGGATCTAGAAGGGAAAATCTGCCCTTAGATGCAAACAGCAGATCCCACTCTCCCTCTGCATATTACACAGGCTGCCTCTTCTTCATTACAACACAGAATAAATGAGAAGCCTGTTCCCTGGATACTCATTGTTTTCCTCCCGCACTGTTACCCAACGGCTGACAATTACCCCAGCTCAGATTTAAGCTTTAGCAAATCCCGGCTAATCAGCTAAATTGCACCGTGGGCAGGGATTGCAGGGGGCCAAAAGAGAACATTCTGGGGGAGAGAGGAACCTATAGGAAAACAAGAAATTGCCAAAGACAACAAAGGATGCCAGCACATGTGGAAACAAGAGGGTTAAGGGCCGGGGCTGCAAGGGACAATGGGAGGGGAAGGAATTCCACTCTGAGGCTGCTGTGATGGTTGTTGTTTTGTTACTGATTCAATAAACAGAATGTGGAGAGCTGTAACCTAGGCACCTTGTACTTAAAAAGGCTATTATGCAACCTGGGCTGTGCCATTAAAATGTTCCCTCTGGCATTGAGGAGAAAAAAAGCTGGGATAGCCTTTCTCCTGGTAACTAATCCAATTAAAATAAGAATGCCGGAGACATCAAGCTAAGCTAGCAGAGAGCAGGGAGGAGAGCCTACTACAGCAACACCATTTTGGAATAGCTCCTGCTAAGTGGTAGGAGGACGCCACTGCATCTGGGGTCAATGGGGAGAGAGAATCTAATCACCTGCCCAAGATCTATAACTCCATGTCCAAGCTATAGGGGTCAGGAAACATGGTGGTGCTGGTATTCCCGCTTTCTGGGTATTACCGGGCGTCCCTGCTATAAGTCACCCAGGTATACATCCGTTCCGCACCAACACTGTTGACACTTGTAGGAAGTGTTGCATGATGAGTCCCTCCCATTCCCCACTCTCAAGTCGTGCAAAAAAAAAAAATTGCACACATGGAAGTCAGCCATGGGGAAAAAATTCCCCGCTTTAAGTTGTTTTGCTATAAGTCTAAGTTTTTTGGAATGTATCTTGGACTTATAGTGAGGACGGCCTATAACCCCGCCCTGCGCTGTGCTAGAATAAGACGGGGAGGCAAGAACGGGCCAGCATTGAGCACTCAGAATACCTTCTCTATGGATGTTCTCTCTGCACTAGCTATGCTGAAACTTGGAGCTATGGGTTTGTCTTTCTTTACTAAGGGCTGCATTGACAGGCAGTGATTGATCCAGCGGGGTCAATTTATCACATCTAATACATTGTCCACATGGGGAGTTACTGCAGAGCAGCTAGCATGCCCTGGCTATGGTGGACTTTTTCCCTCTGTAGACCAGCCCTTAGAAGCATTGGCAGATCTCTGTCATTACATTAATCCAAAATTAAATTAAAAATAAAGCATGAGACAGACAAGCCCACCCACTTCCATTCAAACTGCAGTAATAACACATTAAGAAAATCTACCATGAGGCTAGCTATTTACGTCATGCTAAGAAAGCCAGGCACATCTAATCAGGAGAGAAACCTATATATAGTCCCATATAATAAACTACATCTGGGAGAAGATGGTGGGGAGGAGGAGAATTCAAAAAGGTAAACAGGCTTGAGCAGTTAGTTGGATGGCAGTTTCATCTAGAAAACTGTCTCTGGCCACCACACTTCCAATGGCTGATGTCAACAAGCCCCAGGCCCTCCCATCACAGAAGGAACGTACTGCACCCGACAAATGGGCTAACTCCCTCCTTGCACTCTGCCCATAGGCGGGAGATGAGCCAGATCATGGAGACAAAACAACAGGGGCCCTTTGACTTCACAGATGTGGAAATTAATGGGCTGGGCTGAAAGATACGCTCCAGTGGAACATTGGGGAACAGCTGCTGGGCTCCATGAGGCAGAAGAGGCGCCTCAGGAGATTGTTTCCGATGCACATGAAGCTATACATAGTCTGTGCTTTACATCTACAGAATGGCAGAAATCCAGCCCCATCATTCAGAAGCAGCTGGAAGTGCTGCACCCACATCTGTCCTCCCAGGAAAAAGGTAACACTCCCTCTCCCTGAACCAAACCTGTTGAGTCATTCCATGCCACCAGCCACCACTCTCTGGGAGCCAAAGTAGGAGCAAACACACTCGGGGGAGAGGAACAAGAGAAGGGAGAAACTGCACTGCACGTCGTGGCTTGGATCTAGTGAGCTCAGGGACAACTTCCAGCTCTAGTAGCTACAATACCCAAGGCCACTGATCTGCTTCAGCTCCTCAGTGGATGATACTATTAATATGGGGATGAAAAACCTGAGCAAACATAACAGCGAGCTCCCTGCGGTGTCACACACACTCTGGAGTGGGACCACCTGTGGCAATGGCTCATCCCTACCCTGGCAATAAAAGTTACACTCATGTCAGATGCCCGGGCTTGGAATCCCTCTGATCTCAGTCCAAGGCATCTGCACTTATTGCTCTGTAGCCCACTAATTACACAGCAGGTAGAACTCTTGGCAGGCCCCATTATATAGGCTCCCAAAATAGCCCAGAGCTGGCTGAAGTTCAGCTTACGGCCATGTCTACTCTCGGGAAGTATTATTTCCAAATTACTAAATTCGACTTAACTCCCAATTTAACAAATTTGAACTAGCGTGTCCACACTCCAGGGAAGCCTCGAGATAAGTCTGAGGCAGGCTCCGTTAATGTGGATGCACTACCTCAGACTTAGAGCCCCAGGAAGCACTGGGGAGTAATTAGTTTGAATTACTCTCAGGAGTAATTATTTCAAAACAGTGGCACCGGCACATCCACACTACCGTTATTTCAAAATAACTATTTCGGAATTAGCGTTACTCCTGATGAAAAGCAGGAATACAGACTTTGAATTCCATGGCCTGTTATTTTGAAATAACAGACTTAGTAGTGTGGAATCTCCACTTATACATTCAACCTTAGTGGGGTTATTTCAGAATAAAAATCCTAGTATAGACCAGGGCTAAGTGATATTCCTGCTTTCCTGCCTTACACAAGCTAGTGGGGAATGGTGCATCTCATCAGTGTGATCAGGCCAAGGCCACAGGGATGTGGGGGCAGGGTAACCCAAACCATTCAGCAGAATGATACCAGTGCATACCATGTGTCCTACAAGCTCTTTATGCTCTGGGTGCCATGTTGGAATCCCTCTTGCCCAAGAACCCCAGCAGCACTGCTAGAATGGGACAGTAGCACTTGAAGTTGGTAGTCTGAGCTCTGCCCCGAAAATAATGCTGGACCCAGTGCCGTCCTTATCCATACGCAGAATATGCAGTTGCAAAGGGCACCCAAAAATTTGGGGCATCACTGGATCTCAATGTCCACCTTCATGCCTCTTCCTATCCCTGTTCTGGGACTCTGCTTCCTCCAGAGAGGATCTAGTTAACTTAAAAGTGAAAAAGCCTGCCAGACCCATTAGCAGAACTTCAAACCTGTGAAAGAGCCATTCAGGTGGTAATGAAGCCATTTAACAGGCATTTACCAAACGCAAGTATATACTGTCAGTTTCTGAATTTACTGTGGTAGTCTACAGGACCTTCATTTTTAAAATTTGCTTTTAAAAAACCTCTGCTCGCTACACTCACTAACCCCCTTCTCTTGGGGTGGAGGGGGGGTAGGCAATCCCGGTTCTCCCACTGCCCACTGGGGGAGAGGGGTCAGGCAGCAGCAGCTCCAGCCCTTTCTCTCCTGCCCCCGGGCCTTTTCTCTTCCCCCCCAGGCTGTTCCAGTTCCAGCCCAGGCCCTTTTTCTCTCCCTCTCCACAACCGCACCAGCCCGGACCCTTTCTCTCCCCCCAGCTGCGCCTGTGCCAACCCCAGCTTCCCCCCCACCTGCACTAGCCTGGGCACTTCCCCTCCCTTGGCAATGTCCCCCAGCCATGCCAGCCTGAGCCCTTTCCCTCCCTCTCCTCCGCCCACCGCCATGCCAGGCCAGGCCCTTTCTCTCCCCACCCCCCCAGCCACACCCAATCCGGCCCTTTCCCCTCAGCCTAACTCTACCCCCTCTCCTGCCACCTGGCCAAGGCTGCACCCGACCCAGCTCTGCCCGTGGTGGCTGGGGAAGGCAAGGCTGAGGCCATGGCGCATCTGGCCCAGCTCTGCCCCCAATGGCCGGGGAAGGCTGGACCGAGGCCACAGCACACTAGGCCCGGCTCTGTCCCTGGCAGCTGGGGAAGGCCAACACCATGGTACCCTAGCCCTGGCTGTCCATGTGGCTGTCAGGGAGGGCCGGGCTGGCAGTGGGTGGTCCTTGGCTCCAGAGACAGAGGGGCAGGGCTGAGGGCTGGGCTTTCTGCCATGCCTACCCCCCAGCCTGTGGGCACTGTGACATGATGACATCACTCTGTTGTCCCACAGAAAAAAAATTATATATAGAGAGAGCTTTTATTAGTGTGTTGCTGAAGATTATGAAATCACATCTCTAAAAAACTGCCATCCCCTTGGCTGCCATTGGGCATGGGGCACTGGTTTAATAGTGCTGCATAGGACCCTGGCTGGACCTGTCATTCTGTGTGCCCAGAGTTAGTCCCAGAACCCAGGGGAAGGCTCAAGCTTTGCTTTCTGGCCATTTGCTCTAGCATGGAAGGGTTAATAATCGCTCACACTGTACATGTTTGAGGTACACTTCTAGGCAGAGTGCCTGCGTTAGACCCTTTTCTCGCACAGGCACCCTCTCTGCTATATCTCCTGGATTTCCTCAGGGCCTTTTTCCTGAACTCTGCTCTACATGCATCTCTATGACTGCTCCCACTCTTCCAGATGCAGACCAGAGCAGATCACCCTGATATTGGTGCTAACATCTTCCCACTTCTGCTGCAAATGCAGGCCTGGGCTTGTTACATAACAGGGCTGCTCACCAGTTGAACAGCAGCTCTATCCCTATATTTAGTCTCTTCGCTCAGATTCTCATTTTCAAAGCCACCCACTGGAAACATTTCCATTTTATCATGAAAACAACTTGGTTGTGAGAATAAATTATGAGGCTATCAAAGCATTACAATAAACTCTCACTATGGAAGAGAGCCCTAGGGCACAGAGTGGGCAGCTCTTCTTTATTCCAGTGGGTCAGATGCAAAAAAGCCTCCTAAAGCTCCTTTCAGAACAGAAAACAATGCAGCAAACGAGAAAGCAATTAAAACAGAAGGGAAGTGCTGCAGCAGGGAGCTAATCAGGATCAGGAGAGTGACTCAGTCCGGCTCTCACATGGAAATGAGCCCATCATGCAGCTCTGCAAACACGAGGGTCTCAGAGCATATATATTGCCCCAAACTCCCCTGGTTCCTTCCATTTAGGGGCCAATGTTGCAGCATTCCAGGGCCTATAAGATCCCAGGGTGTCCTTCCTTAATGTAAAGGAACTGGGGATCAGATCAGGTAGGGAGCTGTAGAGTGAGTTATTCTCTGGTAGCAGGTGGAAATTCACAAGCATCAGAAAGCCACAGTGGATAATAGAACCTTCCTTTTAGACACAGGAGGGGGAAGAAATGAGCCATCAGGGTTGGAAACACAGGAACTGTCAGGCTGGATTCAATCAAACCAGTAGTACATCTAATTCAGTCTCCAGCAGTGACCCACACAAAACCCCATCATGGACAATTACGTAATATCTGCCCATTTAGGCTTAGGAATAGTTCTTCCAAACGGAGAGGGAGAGGGAGTGATGGTCAGCAAAAGGTGGGTAAAAGACCGAACAGGCCATGGAAGACTGACCTCTCCTCTGACCCACTCATCCTAGAATAGTTCCTCCAAATAAGCCTGAGACATGCTGGCAGGAGACATTGTGTGGGGTAAACATGCCCTGCTGCTACAGTGGCACAAAGTCTCAGGATACCTTAGGGTATGTCTACACTACAGCACTAATTCGAACTAACTTAGTTCGAATTAGTTAATTCGAACTAAGCTAATTCGAATTAGTGCATCTAGACCTAAAAACTAATTTGAATTAGTGTTTTGCTAATTCGAACTAGCATGTCCACATTGAGTGGACCCTGAACCGAAGTTAAGGCTGGCCAGAACCAGTGCCGGCAGGGCATCAGGTTAGGACTTAGAGCATGGAGCTGCTGCCTCAGGCTAGCCGAGGACTGTGCTTAAAGGGACCCGACCCCCACCCCGGACAGACAGTTCTCAGGGTTCCCCGCTTGCTTGTCTACCTCGATGAGGGACAGCAAAGTAGTCCTGTCTTGGAGTGCCTTGAGTGCCCGCACTCGGGACACCACAGCACTCAGCCATCAGCCCGGCTGCACTTGCTGCAGGCTGCCATCCGGGGGGAGGGTCAATCGGGGGACTGTCAGGATCCAGGAGGCCCTGCAGGAGAGCTTCCACCCCGAGGAGCCCACAGAGCCACCCCAGTCCTCCCCATTGGGGGCTCGTGCCCCATTCCTCCCTCACCTCCTTCCACTTACCCCTCCCTAGCCCCCCCTCCTGATGTAAAAAAATAAAGGACACGTGTGTTCAAAAATAGAAACTCTCTTTATTTAACAAAACTGGGGAGGGGGAATAAAACTGTGGGGAGACGGGGGAAAGGAGGCGGGAGAGGGCAGGAGAGAGGGTGGGAGAGGGGAGGGGGAAAATTGGGAGGAGGGAGCTGGAAGGGGGAAGCAAGGGGAAGGAGGGAGAGGGGAAACTCAGGGATCAGGGGTGGGGGGTCTCACCGGGCCAACCGCCTCCCAGCACGGCGAGGGAGGGGGCCTCGGCGTCCCCGGGGGGATGGGGTGGAGGGTGCGGAGGTTGAGGTGGGGGGGGTGGACATTGAGGAGGAGGGTGTGGGGGTTGAGGAGGAAGAGGTGGGGGGGCAGGAGTGGGAGGAAGGACAGTTGTTGGGGGGGCAGCAGGCGCAGGACGGGCACGGGGCACCATGCTCTGCAGCAGGGCCTGCAGGGTAGCGTTTCTGGCTCGCTCCTCAGCCAACTGCTCCTGGCGGAGCTGCAGGTCTGCCCGCATCCAGGCCTCCACGGTGTGGTTCAGGGCTCGCAGGGACCCCAGGTGCTGGTCCCAGTAATCCTGCTCTGTGGTGGTGGTCCAGAGCAGGCCGTGGGTGCGGGAGCATGTCCCGGGCGGGGTGGTGCACCCTGCACGAGCAGCTGGTGCAGCTGTAGAGAAAGAAGAGAAGTGGTCAGTTCTCCCTGGGGACACAGTGGATGATGCCCAGCCGCCCCCCGCCCCCCCGCGACGTGAGGGTGACTGTGCCCTGCACTGTCAGAGCCGCTGTGCTTGCACGGAGGCCATGGTCAGGATGTCTGGTTCTCCCCGGGACTGGGAGTTGCCCCAAGACTGCACCCATGTCCCTGTGCCGTGTATAGTGTGGCCGGGGGGGGGGGGGGGATGTCCTCTGCCTCCGTGTAGAGGGGACGTGTGAAGGGAAAGCATCCTGCAGGGTCCCACCCCGGGGTCGGGAGCATGTCAGGTCTCTTCACACATACATGTGCCTATTGGGCCACGGCCCCTGGGTGTCATGCAGCTGGAGCCACCTGCTTGTGCACAGGTGTCTGCGTGATCCGTGGGAGGCATGGCCCACGCGCGCAGTCCCTGGCCCTCCCCCCCCCGGGCAGGGGACAGTGCTGGCACTTACCCGGTATGGCCTACCTGGACGACCCTGCCAACTCCGGTGCTGGAACTCCTTGTGGTGGCGCCTCCGGTCCCGGCTCGCTGCCTCCCAGGCTGGCATGGACCGCCCCGCCCCCCAAGAGTCGGTCGAGGGCGGGGAAGTAGGGGCAGGTGGCAGTCCCTGCTGCGGCGCCACCCCGGTGGCCCTGGCGTACGCCTGCCGCAGCTGTTTAATTTTCAGGCACACCTGCTCTTGCGTGCGCCTGTGTCCCATTTGGGCCATGGCGGCCGCTATGCGGCCGTAGACAGCCGCGTTCCTCCTCCTAATGCGGAGATCATGGAGGTTGGGGGCCTGCCCCCAAACCTCAATGAGGTCCATGACCTCCGCACTAGACCAGGAGGGTGCGCGCCGTCTACAGCCCCTGGCTGGCCCCGGGGGACTGGGTGGGGGACAGCTGGCTGTCGTTGGCTGCCTGGCTCATCCTGCGGCCACTGGGTCGGGGCAGAGACTGCTGGCAGGGCTAGCTGTGGCAAGTGCTGTCTGGCCAGAGTCTACCCCTTTAAGGGCCCCGGGGCTGGGGGAGAGGAGAGGAGTTTTCCTGGTTTGGCCCAGAGTGGCTACCAGGGGGAACCTGGGAAGGACTAGCCTTCAGCTAGTTCGAATTAAGTGGCTACACAGCCATTAATTCGAACTACTTAATTTGAACTAGGCGTTAGTCCTCATAGAATGAGGTTTACCTAGTTCGAATTAAGTGCTCGAATGAAGTTCGAACTAGCGGTTTGTATGTATAGACGTTACGAAAGTTAATTCGAACTAACAGCTGTTAGTTCGAATTAACTTTGTAGTGTAGACATACCCTTAGGGACATCCATTTCCAGGGATGTCAATCCAGAGCAACAGTCACTGAAAAAGGAACAAGAGACAAAAGAAAAGAGGATGGTTCAGTCTCTGGAGTCTTAATTCATCAGCCTCTCTGGCCTTCCTTGGTGCTATTTTCCTTGGAGGGACGAATCATCTGTCAGAGTAAGAGGAACTTGTCCAAAACCTACCAGCTGATTTTATACAGGGCACCAAATGGGCTTCAGGCAAGAATGACTTTGGTGACTCCTGACTAGTTCAGACTCAGAGGCTACGTCTAGACTGCAGAGCTTTTCTGGGACACCGGAGGTATCCTGGAAAAGCTCTGCTGTGCCCAAGGAACACGTCCACTTCTTTGGAACAGTTTCCGAAAAAGTGGACATGTTCTTTCAGCATCTCTGTATTCTTCTCGGTGAGATAAATAAGGGATGTTCTGAAAGAGGACTATTTCCTGAAATTTGACCCGAAAATTGTAGACAGGCCAAATTTTGGAAAAGCCTCTTTCGGAAAAAAAGCAAAAAAAAGATACGCAAATTGCGGTTTGCACTTTGCATATCTTTTTCCGACTTTTCCCTGAAGTGTAGACATAGCCAAAATGTGTTTTTTCAATGAACAGAGGTTGCTACATCAGAGAATGCTGTAATTATTCTTAAGTGAAGAACATTCTGTTCAGTTACTTCAGAGAGAACCAGGTAGTGTTGAAGGAAAGGAGCGAGGTTCAACTAAAGCTGTAACTCTCCACTGTGTAAGGGGAACAAAAGTCTCCTTTGGGGGGCTCAGACTTGCTAACCTCAGTTGTTCCATTAGTTGGAGACGGCCTTGGTAGGATGCCTGCTTAGAACGTTATGAATGAGGCCAAGTTCCAGGTCACACACAGGTTGCCTTTGCTGGTACTTACACAGCTGCCTAATTGTATGTGTTGATTCTGAGCCCACTCCCTCAAAGCTCTCTCAGTGAATGGTCCCACTGCCCAGGTTCCTTGAAGTCCTGCCACATGCCCAGATTTTTACAATAAGCAGAAAGAGAATGAGATAGTGGGTGCAGGAAAGTCTTCTCCCCAGGGTGTTGACCACTTGTTTCCTTTTCAAGCTAGGGGCATCTTCCAATGGGTAAAGTTTCAGGGACTAGTTCCCCTCCTAACAGGAGCGTGAGTCCTGCACAGATTTTATCACCACCTCCCACAGCCATCTCTGTGCATTACCCACCCTCTCTGGAACGATTCACAAGGCTCTACTTTCTCCTCTAAATCCTTCCTCCAGTCTCACTTCTACTATCATAAGGAAATAGCCACTAATTATATCCCAGCAGAGGAGTCATTGGAGATTATAGATTGTGTGGGGAAGAGGGATAACACAATGTTGCTCCTCTTCTGAGACTGTAAACTCTTCAGCTAGCCAGAAAATGCAGTCCCGATCTATACATGGACAGCATTTGGCACATTATGGGTGCTACCGGGAGACAGGTAATAACTAATAATGGTGTCTCAGAGACCATGTGCAAGTGAGGCATTGTGAGTACCTTGAGAAAATAGCTCCTTTCTGTAAAATGCACTCAGACTGAGTCCGGTTCACCTAGCACAATCCAGGAAGATAGGAATACCAGGGAGTGGCAAATGAATAAAGTAACAATGGAACTGGTCAGGGTTCATGAGAGTTCCTCAGAAGGAGCTATCTACAAAGGGCTTCCCACAGCTGGAATCGCTCTTAATAGGACCATCATTAATCCACAATGTTGCATCTGTCCTTGCCTTCAGCAACTGAAGACATCAGGAGCACCCCATACATGTGCTACAAATATAACTTCATCATTGACATGTGGAGGTGCTGGGAGCCCCTGTACTCACCACAAGCTCAGGTTGTTCAACCCCTTGAATCTTGAGAAGAGTAAGACGGACCTGTGAGCTTGGAGATTTCAATTGCTCAGGACGTTTAGCAAACAGTGCTGACTTTGTCCCAGTGGGGCAAGGCACCGGTATGGAAAGCTTGTCCCTGCACTGCCTGTACTGTAGGGATAAATGAGGACTGCACTATGAAACAAAGAATAAAAACGTTATCTTTGTGAACAGACACCCTTACTAATTTCCAGGAAGAGACTGGAGTACTACTACACCCCTGTGAAACAGTGCATAGATTTCAGTGTCAGCCGAGCAGATTTCAAAGCATCCTCTCAGGACTGAAAGGCAAAAAACTTTGAGGTAAAATGTGATGGTGGTAGTGGCAGTGGGATCTGATTGCCGTGAAAGCTGCTCTCCACTGTGAAATTTGTTCCCTACCTCTTCTTTATGCTCAGCAGAGAAACACCTTGGCTCAGTTATCCCCAGAGGGTGAATTTTAGCCCAACCTCTAATGATGTGCCAGAAAAATTGCATTCAAATTCACCCGTTAGTAATGATTTGGGAATTGTGACACATTAAACCCAACTTCTCCCTAATACAACAGCCTGCCTGAGGCTTCCATACGTGGCATACGTGGCTCTGAACTTCCTGTTACTTCAAGGGCATTTGAAAGATGTGACTGAGTCATGACACTTCAGGGAGCGGATGTGAGTTAAATCAGCCTCGCCTTATTCACACCAGCCCAGTAATGCAGCACAGGAACAGTAATACTGCTCAGCATTGCGGTAGCACTTTTCAACCCAATCTCAAAGCACTATATAAAGGTGGGTCAGAAGCTCAAAGGCTATGTCTACACTGCAAAGTTAATTCAAAATAACAGCCGTTATTTCGAATTAACTTTAATAGCTTTGTGAGGGGTTTCGGGGTGTGATCACCCCCTGACATCCTGCAGGGGGGTTCGGCGGACCCCGACGCCCGCCTCTTGGCTGCTGGTCGTCGGGCCAAGCCTGGTCCCAACATGGTCGGGTGCGATCACCCCGCCCAGCAGGCCTGGGGGGATCTGCGAACCCTGAGTTTTTCTCCCTTCGGTTGGGGCCTCTCTGCCCCTTGGTATTTGTGAACCTAACTTTCACTGAGCCGTACCGATGCCGGCTCCTATGGGGTTGTGTGGGGAGGGGGCCCGGGCCCACCCTCTCCTCCGGGTCCCAGCCCGGGGCCCTAAGTGCAGGGATCTGCTAGTCCCCTGCACGGCAGACGTGGGATGATTCCCTCAACATGTCTGCCCACGGGCACCAAAAGGGCTCCGCCCTGGGCTGCTTCCTCCCCCCTACGGGCCTCGAGGCCCCGCCTGCCCGATCTCTGGGTCCTACCGTGACTCGGGTGTTTGATTCGGTAAATGTCTTCCGCCGTGCTCTGGTCGCGACTTCGGGAACGGGCGATGTCTGCGGGTGTCTGGGGCTTCCAGGGTTTGGTGTCCGCACGCCGGCCACCCTTAGGGGTGGCGCCGACTCGACCCCGACCCAGGGCATCCCAGGGGCCGGCCTCAGTGGCTGCCCCCCTCTTCGCTGCCGGCGGACCCTTTTGAACCGGCCCGCCAGTTGTGACGTGCCGGCGTAGCCCCGCCCCGCCTGGGACGTGGCTGGCTCCCCGGCCTCCCCCCACCCGTCACTCAATGCGTCCGCCTCCTGCGGACGCACACCAGGGACAGAGCCGCCCCCGCAGGTTGGCGTAGCCGCAGGGGAAGGCTCTGGCGCCGCTGCCCGCTCCCCGTACCGCTGGTGCAGCTAGGCGCCGCTGCCGGGGTTGCGGCTTCTCGCCACCTTGCTCCTGGGTCCCGAGTGCGGGCCGCCGGTGGCCCGTCACAAGCTTCTATACATGCAAACCGCTATTTCCAATTTAATACAAAATAGTGGAGCCCTTAATTTGAATTTGGTAAACCTCATTCTACGAACGAGGAGTAATGCCAAATTTGAAATAGCTATTTCGAATTAAGTGCTGTGTAGACACTTAATTCGAAATAGGGGGCCTCCAGCCCTTCCCAGGGAGCCCTGGTGGCCACTCTGGGCACAACCAGGAAAACTTACTCTCTTCTCCCCCAGCCCCAGAGCCATTAAAGGGGTAGACCCTGGCCACAGTGCCTGTGCCAGCTCCAAGCTTGCCAGCCCAGAGCCAGCAGTGGCCACCGGGGCCCCTGACCCAGTGGCCCCAAAACATGAGCCAGCAAGCCACTGGTAGCCAGCCTCCACCGCTCCCCAGGAGCAGTCTGCCAGCTCTCAGGAGCCTGACATGGGCTGGAGAAGGCGGGTGCCTTCCTGGTACAGGGTGGAGATCACGGACCTTATTCAGTTTGGGGGGGGGGGATGCCCCCAACATCCATGATCTCCGCACTAGACGGAGGAATGCGGCCGTCTATGTCAGGATAGCTGCCAGCCTGGCCACCAAAGGCCATATACGAACCCAGGAGCAGGTTGGCATGAAACTCAAGTTGGTCTGGCGAGACCCCCCAACCCTGAGCTTCCACTCCCCCTTCTTCCCCTTGCTTCTCCCTTTCAACTCCCACCTCCCAGGTTTCTCCCACCCTCTCTCTTCCCCTCTCCCACCTCCTTTTCCCAGTCTCCCCAGAGGTTCATTCCCCCCGCCCCAAGTTTTGTTCAATAAACCCAGTTTCTATTTTTGAACATACATGTCTTTTATTTGACATCAGGAAGGGGGGCTAGGGAGGGGTAAGTGGAAGGACATGAGGGAGGAATGGGGCACAAGCCCCCGGTGGGGAGGACCGGGGAGGCTCTGAGGGCTCCTCGGGGTGGACGCTCTCCTGCAGGGCCTCCTGGATCCTGACAGCCCCCCAATGGACCCCCCGGATGGCAGCCTGCAGCAAGTGCAGCCAGGCTGATGGCAACAACCCCACGAGACGCACTGGCGTGTCCAGGGGCAGCTCTGTCTCCATGTGGCCGAGTGCTGTGGTGTCCCGAGTGCGGGCACTCAGGGCACTCCAAGACAGGATTGCTTTACTGTCCCTCATCGAGGTAGACAAGCAAGCGGGGAACCCTGAGAACTGTCTGTCTGGAGTGGGGGTAGGGTCCCTTTAAGCACGGAGCTCAGTTAGCCTCACGCAGCAGCCCCACACACTAAGTCCTAACCTGATGCCCTGCCGGCACTGGTTCCAGCCAGTCTCAACTTCGGTTCAGGGTCCACTCAGTGTGGACATGCTATTTCAAAATAGCAAAATGCTATTTCGAAATAGTTTGTGTATAGATGTGTTATTTCGAATTAGCTTAATTCGAATTAACTATTTCAAATTAAGTTAATTCGAAATAGCGCTGTAGTGTAGACATACCCTAAGTGGGAGGGGGGGAGACAAACCAAACCACAGATAACAGAAGGGACTTGCCCAAGGTCACCTCAGCAGAAAGCTTTCAGAAAAAGCACAGTGACGCTAGAAGCATAAGCACTGGCCACACCTACATTGAGAAACCTCTGCTCTCATTTACCTGTAGCTCAGACCCAAAGTCTGTCCAGTCTTTTGCCTCTAAACAGGCAGAAGCCTGCTGTCCAAGCTGACAGAATGCAGAGCTCTACCCATGGTCAGCACCAGCCTGTGTGTGAGGAATCTCCCCATCCCAGCAATCAAGAGGCTGACTGGAAAGCCAGGGTATTGCCTTCTGCCCCAGGCAGGCACCAGCAAGCTTCAGGCCTTTCATCTGACCACCTCCCTCCTGCAGTGCTGCCTCCTCAAACCCACCTGGTCTGCAAAGTCCCAGTCAGCCTCACCCCACTCATGAGGAGCCGCTTACAGCAAGAGTCACCCTTACTGCTCAGCTCAGTTGGAGCTCCATGAACATCCCTGGTCTGAGCAGATCTAGACAATAGACCCACTTACAGCAGTAATTACACTTTAGCTACAATCAGATGCAATCTCATGCCCCTCCCCCCCCCAGCACTTTTACTTCCCTGATGCTGCTCCAGGTGTTGTCTTGATACCTGGAGGGGAGATGCCTCCTGGACAGTAAGTACTTGTTAACGCCAGTTACTGGTGATAAGAGGCTATTAAGGTTAGTTTTGAAGTGCCAAGAGATTAGGACTCAGTCTGCAGCAACATGCTGCTTACCCACTCCCTGTATCTCCCATCCCAGCCTCTCTCAGATGCAGCCCTGGTCCCCTCCCTTCCCCTCTCCTTCTCATTCAAAGGTTTACTCTGCAAAGCTGGTGGACAATCACACTTCACTGTCCAATGTTACTAATGGCAAAAAGAGCAGAGAGCTTGGAATCTATAAGGGGAGGGGCATGTGACATTTTCAACCAGATCCATTGCAGTGTAAAATGCAACCCAAATCTGGGGCTCCCATCCATCTCCAACCCTACACCTAGATAGGATCACCCTCTAACCCTAAACTGCACCTGGCCCCAGCTGCACCCTAAGCCTGAGACTACAACCAGTCACAACTCTAACTCTAGCCAGGGGCCCTAATCCAGGCCCACAAGCTAGTCCCAATCCTGACCTTAGCCTGGAGCCACAAACCAGTCCCAACCCTAACCCTAGTCCAGGGCTTTCTGTAGGCACCAACCTACATATAATCCAGACCAAAGTACTGAATAGATTCAGTGCATGCCATCCAGATTCCAGGCCATAAACTTCACAACTGGAGATTCAGCCATTCATCTGCCACAGTTCCTTTGGTCTTGCCTCATGATTTGCACATGGACATCTCAACTCACTCATACTAATCTAGCCCAGTCTCCCCTACACATATTATCCACCGATAAAGGAAACACCTCCAGCCTAATGCAACTGACAAAACTTGGGTCCTGTGAATGAGATTTAAAAAATAAATATTGATAACATAGAAAATAGTATTTAAGGGATTCAAACCAATCATTCACATCCCGGTCATGGTATCTGCCATCATTCATTCCTGCTAATGCATGGCAGCAGCACGAGCAGCAATCAGTGTATTGGGTGTGAGGGTTTGTGTGCTCCAGACCAGTGGTGTTGACTGGCTGAATACCAATCAATGCTCCTGAGTGAATTTTGTCGCTCTCAGAGGCTAAGGAAACACGTAACATTTCTGTATTACCTTTTTATTTACAGCACTGGGAAGATGCAAGTACCTTTGGTGAAGGGCAGCAGCCATTAGCACTACAGGCTAGAGTGCGGCTAGCACAAAGAGCACACACTACTGCAGTGGGGACAGGGAACATCCTGACGAAGGACATCAGCAGATATAAACCCAGCTCTTACAAGACGTGCCCTTACTGTCCATGAAGGCCAGAGAGGAGTTTGTCTTTCCTTCCTTGCCTACTGAAAGTCCACTTAGGAAGACAGAGCACTTGGACTGGACTTGCTCTAGACATGGGCGATGAGTTATATGGGCTCGTGGAGCCCATGCTCCAGCAATATTCAGAGCCGGGGGCCCTGCTCCACCAATATTTGGAGCTGGGTCTCTCCCCCGGCCCTGCCTGGAGCGGGCTCCGGCCCCAACCTGCCGGCCCCCCCGGGTGTCCTCCCACCCCGTCCCTGCCGTGCGCAGCTTTCAGTCCGGCTCCCCATTGCCGACGTGCGCTGCCAGCTGCTGCTGCCATGCACGGCATTTACAGGTGAGCGAGGAGACGCCCGGGAGTGACGTGACGTCACAGCCCGGGACTTTAAAACTGCTTGGCGCGGCGTTGCACCGCGCGGCCTAGCTCTGGGTTCGGAGTCCGGGGACTTCTGGGACCCGAGCGCAGACTCTGGCCCCACAAAGTGAAAGGCAGAAGGTAGGGGAAGGAAGGGGAGGGGAAGGGGTGGGAGAGGAAGGGGTTAGTGCGGAAAGGGAGGCGGAGGGGGAGGGGGAAGAAATGGGAAGGGGTGGGAGAGAAGGGGCTTGTGTGGAAGGGGAGGGGGAGGGGGAAGAAAAGGGAAGGCACCAAGGGACAGGGTGGAGGAGAGACAAATGCCAGGGGGCCAAGTGCAGACAATGAGGAAAAGGGGACGGAGGGGAGGTGTCAGTGGGAGGGGGGACAGGGTGATGCTGGGAGAGGAGAGAGTAAGGGCATTGGGGGTTAGAGCGGGGAGGGGGAGGTGCTGGGAGAAGGCTTGAAAGAAGGGGTGGGCATGAGAAAGGTGGGGATGGAGCAAGTCATGAGTGAGGGCACAGAGGGGCATGAGGGGACTGGGGGCAGAGAGTGGTGAGGGGGTGGGCATCAGGGAAAAAGAGGGCAAAGGGGGCAGGGGCAGTAAGGGAAGGGGGAGGCACCAGGAGGGTGCAGGGCTAAGGCAAGGTGCAGGTGCCAGGGGATTCTGGGGGTGAAGCAGAAGGGCAGACACATGCAGGGAAGGGACCAGCACCAGAGGAGAGAGGCAGGGCAGGTGTGTAGAGGGAGGTGTTAGAAGAGGGGATGAGGAGGGGTAGCTCACATGATCAGAGTGGGGCTACTGGAGGAGTGGGCACAGGCGGGAGAGAAAGGCTGGTGGAGGGGGATAGGTCACAGGAGGGCTGAGGGCAGTGAGAAGGGCAGGAGTCAGGACAGCAGAGGAGGGTGAGGAGCTGGGGGGCAGCAGGCACCAAGGGAGCCGATGGAGCAAGGGGAGGAGACATGACAGCAGAGAAAAAAGATAAAGGTTTATAAAATATTTATTAATAACTTGGGTGCCACAGTGGCACATCCAAACAAGCCACATGAACTCAGTACTGGTGCACAACACAAAATTCATTCTGCTCATGGGAGGAAACTCTTAGGCTATGTCTACACTGGTGGCTTCTTGTGCAAGAACATCTTGCACAAGGGTTCTTGTGCAAGAAGTCTTACGCAAGAACACGTCCACACTGCCATGTGCGAGCTGTGCTTTTGCGCAAGAGCATCCATGGCAGTGTGGTCGCTCTCTTGCGCAAGAAAGCTCCGATGGCCATTTTAGCCACAGGGGTTTCTTGCGCAAGAAATCCCTGCCAAGCATCCACACTGCCCTCTTGGACAAGAGAACTTACACCTGTTTGAAAAGAGCATAGCTCTTGTGCAAGACACCCTCTCTTACCACGCCGTACTGTAAATTTCTTTGCACAAGAGCAGGCGGGCAGTGTGGATACTCTGTGGGTTTGACAGGGCACCTGCGCCCCGCACTGCAGCCCCCGCCGAGCAGGCTTTGTTCGGCACCGGGGAGGATGAGCCCCAGCGGTGCGCCATTTGCTCCCGCGCCGCTCAGGGGCTGTTCAGGCCGGTTGGCATGGCAAGCGGCACTGCAGGGGCATGGAGCAGAGAAAGGGGAAGACGTGGAGACATCTCCCCTCCATAAGCCAGGGCGGGGCGAAAACGGCACAGCGCAGGGAAGCGCTGACGCCGTAGCCCTGCCCATTGACGTCGGGGGGAACGTGCCCTCCCCCCCCCAGGGAGGGGTGGAAACGGCGCGGCGTTTAAAAACAGCGCCGCCATACCAAGCAGGGGGGAAGGGGGGTGCCCAGGGAGGACAGCAGAGACCCGGGCGCACCGGGAGTGAGGCCAGGGACAGCTCGGGTGGACCGGTGCCAAGGTGGACAAGACTCCGGCCAGCCACCCGCCCCCCCCGTGGACATCCTGTCGGCCAAAGGGAAGGTGAGCCCCGGGGCGGAGAAGAACCGTAGGGGAAAGGAAGCAGCCCAGGGCAGAACCCTGAAGGATTGGTGGGCTGATGAGTTTCGACAGGACGCCCCGTCAGCCGGACCGGACCCTAACAGATCTGAGTCCATAGGGCCCTGGGCTGGGGCCCGTGAGTGAGGGTGGGCCCGGGCCCCCCATCCCCTCCCCCGTTGCCGTGGGGAGCAGGGTAATTCGTTGGCGACACTGAAGGTGGACCTGTCGTTGAGAGGGTTGGCCAAAGGACCGCTAGAGACCGGAGGCTGCCTGCCGGTGGGGGGCCGAACGATAGTAAACCCCAAGGAGAGAGGCAAACGGGACAACCAGGTAGGGTTGTCACAAGGTTCTTGCGCAAGAACGGCTGTACTTGCGCAAGAAGCTGCGAGTGTAGACACAGCCTTAGAGGGAACACTTCCCCCAGCCTCTCTGCCCCCGAGTTAATGTCACACACATTGGGTTAATGCAATTGCAGGATAGTTGCATGAGGGGGCGTTTGGTGGGGGCCAAACTAATCCTGTTGGTAGGAGGATGGTGGGAAAAGTCCTTCAAGAGGGGTGACATGACACCTTTTACTTCTGGTCATATGTCCATCTTGCCCCGAGCGTGTTACCTCCAGAGGCCTGGCTAATGAGGGTCACGGGGTGTGGTTAACAGGGGTCAGGGGGTGTGGCTAATGGGGCACCACCAAAAATTATACAAACCTGCCGCCCCTGGCTCTGGACCCTCCTCCTTGACCATCACTGCAGCTGCATGGAGGTCAGTTGTTAACATGTTAGGCCATGTCTCCACTTGCCGGAGGACTGAGGCTCTGTCAATTGATCCTCCAAGGTTTGATTTAGCGGGTCTAGTAAAGACCTGCTAAATCAAATGCTGAGGGCGCCAGCACTCCTTGCTGTCATTAGGAGTAAGGGAAGTCGACAGGAGCATTTCTCCCCTCAATCACCTGCTGTGGGGCACCCCAGAAAACTGATGCATGGTACATTGACTCCAGCTACACAATTCACATAGCTGGAGTTGTGTATCTTCCACTGATTTTCTCTGCCAGTGTAGACCTGGCCTCAGTCTCACCAAGTGCATGTGTAATCCACACACCCACATATGCTCATGCACTAGGTATCAGGCTGCACTTTAATAGTCATAAACTCTCACCTCTCCCTTTTCCCTTGGTTTTTCATGTTTCTTGGCACTATCACTGCTGCTGTTTAGTAATACACAGCCAGCCCTTTATTCACACTGTAGTTCCTGTCCTGCCTCCACACAGGCTGTATTGGGCAGCTCCACTTGTTATTTCCCCCACTCTTTGGGGCAGTGGATCAAGTGGGATGATTTTCTGAGCACACAACCTAGAGCAGAGAAGGGCTCGGGCTCAGTATGTGGCCAGTTATTGGTCAATAAGCTCTAGTCATGTGCTGCCTCTCAGTTGCCCTGCAGCCAAGCCCCCTTCTCTGCCACACTTCCCAAGGGGGACAGCCCTCCCGGCTCCTGTCTGATGTCCAAGAGACATCTTCCCTGCCAAAAGCATGGACAGCAAGAGTAAGCACACTAGGAAATGGGCCAGGCTCCTCAGCTCACTTCACTGGCTAAACCTTCCCCTGGCCCTGGGGAGAGGCCTGGCCCAGTGGAACAGGCTCTGTCCCCACAGACTCTGCTGTTGGGCTTCAACTGGAATTTAAACACAAATTATCAAGCTTCAAAACCACACTCCCAAGGTTTGAATGATGGAGGTCAGGGATCACTTGAGTCACTAGGAGAAGGGTTAAGCCAGGCCGGTGACTCTCAGGCCATGAGCTGTGCACTGCCATGTGCCTAGGATTGGAGTCCCAAGTTGTTGCATACCCATGCAGGCTGACAGGGACTGGGAGTTCTGCAGAGGCAGCCTGCTCAGCCCCGGGGAGGAGAGGATCCCAGAGAAAAGAGTGTGTTGTGTGACAAGAGCCACCTCCCTGGCTGATAAGGAGCTGTGCTGATGGGTTCCAAATGGGTAGCCCGACCAATTACTGTTGGTCAGCAGGGAGGACTCAGATGGCTTTGCCATCGTCTAAACTGATGTCTGAGCTGTTCCAGAGAGCACCTCTGCTCTACGTGATCACGGAGAGACACGGAGGTGCTGGGGCATCAGGGTGATGGGACTAACCATGGATTACTATTCCCATTATCTCATTACAGAGAGAGGTTTATGCTGCAAAGGGCAGCTGCCTACCAGTGCACTGGAATTCAGTTCTAAAGCCTACACCTTGGACATTCACCAGGGTTCTCCACCCACAGTGAAAGGAGCAGGATCCGTGCAAAGCACCAACAGCATCAAAAAACAGATCGCCTCCATTTCCCCTGCCCCCTCCCTCAAAGAGCTCTGAAAGGGGATTGCTGCCTCTTTGGGACTTGGGAGCCATTTCCCACTGTTATTTTCCCAGCTGAGCCCTTTCCAGCTCTCCTACCAACTGTGCATCACTTAGCACTCTCAGGCATTGTCGCTCAATCACGTCAGGATATTTTGACCCTCCTCTTCCTGCCTGGTCAGCAGTATCAGGCAGAAACACCTGGGGCCAGCTGACAATCCAGAGACAAAATGCCCGAATCATCTGTTACCTGCGATAAAGACAACAGGCCAGAAGGAGAGCATTGTTGGGGGCAATACCACAGTGCCCTGCAGAACTGCATATTTAGCTAGCTGTGGTCAATGGGGCCCTTCTGGGAACAATGTGCTCCTGACGTCAGCCATGGAGCAATGAGGCCATCCTGCCAGAGCCCCCATAGGTAAATATCCCCATTCTTGCCAGTAGAGAAGTCACGGGGCTTTGCCCAGGTCAGAACACAGGGAGATTTAAATTGACGTTCATTCATGCTCTGGTACTGAGCTGCGCTCTGCTTCCAACGCAAAAGGCTGCAGGGCTTGAACCAGACCTGTGTGTCTGGAGATAGCAATGCAGTCAATCAGTTAGCTGCAGACGTTGTCACAGGGAGATCCACTGACTCAGGGTATGTCTAGACTGCAGGAGGTTTTTCAGGATACCTCCAGTATCCTGAAAAAACTCAGCCACGTCCAGGGAACACGTTTGCTCTTCCACTTTTTTTTTTTGAGGAAGAGCAGACGTACTCTTTTGGAAGCCCTGTCTTCCTCATTCCACGAGGAAGAAGGATTCTCTTCTGAAAGAGGAGGTTTTTCTGAAATTTGGCCCAGTGTAGATGGGCGAAATTTGGAAACTCCTGTTCCGACAAAAGCAATTCGCGTATCTTTTCCCGAAAAACCATCATAGTGTAGACATAGCCCCAGAGAACAGAGGAGGGGTGCAGGGAATGGGTCAAACAACCAGTTTTTATTGCTTCAAAATGTGGGGATAAGTCACAGCATGGGCAGAGACGTGCCAGCTTCTCCTGCACCCTACAGTTCACATCACTTTGCTCTTCCTAACCCAGGCAGCTCCAGTCCTACCCTTCAGCATGCTCTGCTATCCCACCACCCCACACCAAGGAGTTTGGGGATTTCAGGAGGAGAAAGGCATTGGGGATGGGAGGTTATTGTCTACCTTGTAGCTGGCTTTGACATGCTAATGGCATTAGGAAGATTAGCCCTGAGCAGACAGTGATGTGGTCCTGATCTTGGTATTCTTGGTACTGACAGTGCACAAGGAATCTATTCCAGGGTTTGATCCTGCCATCACTGTAGTATCTGAGCGCCTTTTATAGAAATGCCCCAAAATCAATAGCATGAGTGAAGGCCTGAGTGGGCTGCATGGAATCTCAGAGGCATGTCTTCCTTTTTGGGGTAAATGCTCTCCTTGGGGGAGGGCTTGTGCTTTGTTTTTAAATTGTACGACTTTATTCATGATTATTGTATTCAGCTTGGTTTGTTTAAGGGGGAGTTGGTGTGTCTGGGGCTGAGGGGCTTATACAGTGTTGTGAACTGCATTCGTAAAGTAGAAAGGAATCACAACAGGAGGGAGGGAGAGAGAGAGAGAAAACACTAGTCTCTATTGTATCACTTACCTATTCAAGCAATTTCACTTTCCAGTTTTGCAATCCATTTCCTCCACCTCTCCCGGGCATGGGCGCACTCCAAGAAAGTGAACCGTTTCCTCCCAGTAACTGATCTGGCCACCAAGTCCTTCCTTGAAGAGAAAATGCCAGAGCCAAAGTAAACTGTACTGCACTCGTGCTCAGATCTTGGGCCCAACTATGCATTGTGCATAAGGCTGCAGAGGCCCAGAGCTGCACACTCCTGCCTGAACATACTTCCCTCGTACGTGTGTCCCTGAGCTTGGCTGAACTTTGCTGGATGATGCCAAACACTCCTCTCCAGCATAGTGGGACTGTAGCCCAGGCGCTGTGTTTCAAAATGACAAGTTGCACGAATCTGGAATCACACCAGGCATGGAGCCTTAGCTGCATTTGAAGAAGCTGCACTTGAAGAGGTGCCTTCAATACTCACTGGGAGGAGGAAGGTCACCCCCTACATCTACTGCAGGAGTGACGCACTCCAGAAGACCCATGCTACATACTGAGAGTGGTACCACTGGTGTACTGGGCTTCTTGCTTTTATTTAACCCTCTTCCTAATGTTTGCAGAATCCCAGCCTATTTGGAGGAGTGACTATTCTTTAGAGAGACAAGGTGCGTGGGGTACACACACATAAAGAAGAGTTATATATAAGCTCACAGGCAAGTCTCTTTTACCGACAGAAGTTGGTCCAATAAAAGATATTCTCTCACTGGGATAGAATAAACTCCTGTATTCACACCCTCCTTTGCATAGGGTGTGCCCAGTAAACTCATTTGAAAACTCATAATTTGCTGGTCCATACTGTCTGGATAATATATATGTGCCAAAATTACATACGACATTATAAGATTTCCCTGTATGATGTTCAAAACTCATGTAGCACCAAACTGATCAACACACCTCTCTGGAATGAAGGATAGTAATAGAGATGTAGCTGTGTTAGTCTGGTCTAGCTGAAACAAACAAAAGTGCTGCATAGTCCTGTCTTCTGTTTTGGAATGAAGGAGTGTGTGTTTGCCTTAATTTGCATTTAAGCAGTAAATAGAGTCATCAAGCAGGAAGGGAAATCAAAGGAAGCTCAAACAGATTGCAAAAACAGCAGGGTACATCCTTCCACACAAATTCTTTGTCTCCTCATTTTTTCAAGAGGGGGACTGAAATGATAAAACAAGGCCCCTCTCTGTCTGCCCTTGACCATCACATTCACTCCAGCTAAGATGACAAAAAGAAACAGCCATGGGACTTTAGAGGGAAGGGTCTTGATCAGCCAAGTTTGGTCAGTAACATTGCTGGAAGCACATGGTGAGAAATTTTGCTCGACTCTAATATAGTTTGTTAAGTTAGGCACTAATACATGTTTTATCTTTTTTTCCTTGTAACCATTTCTGACTTTTTATGGCTCATTCTTTGTACTCACAAAATCTATCCCTTTGTAGTTAATAAACTACCTGTATTGTCTGATCTAATTCAGTGTGTTTAAAATGAAGTGTCCGGGTAACTCTGTTCAAGTTAATAAGCAGGTATATTAGTCCCAATGGATTAAATATAGTTATACAGTCTGGGAGAGGACAGGGCTGTATAGGACATATATTTCTGGGGGAGGGGCAATCCAGGACGGGGGTGTGTTTTAGAGTGACCCCGCAGTATAACCAAGGCTGGGAAGAGCCAGGGTGTAACAGGCATGCAGCAGATGCACACAGACACGCAGAGTGTGGCTGGCACACTGGAAGGCTGTATGTGAATGACCCAGATGGGGAGCTATTTCACCAAGGCATTGTAAAGCACTCAGGGTTGCAGGACAGTGAGGAGAAAGGCCCACCCCACTGGTCTGTATCTTACCCTGGTATAACACACTATTCCACCTTGTCTCTCTGGTGTCCTGGGACCACCACAATGAATGGTGTCATTTGGGAGGTTTCCCTTAAGAATGAATCTGGCACAGAACTGACAGGCGATTTGGGAATGGGTGGGTTTGGGCTTTTGTCAGTTACTGTTTAACTCATACACTCTAATACATTCAGCTCATTTTTACCATATAAGGGTACGTAAAGATAAGGCACCTGAAAGGAAAACTAACTGCTCTTCAGGAAGCACCACTTTTCTTCTCTACATCACATTACAAAAAGGAGAGACTGTCACAACAGTAAACAGTGTTCCCACCTCGCATGCACCCTGGGCCTGCTTAGAGGACATGAAAATACAACTCATTCTGGTAGACCTTATTCTGAGATATATACACCAAGGGTTAATGGAACTCAATTCTTTCTGGGATGAAGGAGAAGAAACTTGTCACTGTGATCATAATTAAAAATGACAATGGTTCAAGGAAGATGCTTCCCCAGAGCACCCACAGGAGATGCAGCAGTGCATGCCACTTCCATTTGTATTCATGTTGTTTACACTTGGCTCTTCTGAGACATTATCAACAAGCGGCAAAGAGAAACTCTTTCCAAATGGAGTCAGAAAGAACACATGGAAACAGAACACTAGCAGTAAACATGTCCTTCACGTGGTCAATGACACCCTTTTTCATCAGGTCAAATTAGTGCTTAAGGCCCTCCCCAAAACCAGAATCTAATGGTACCCAGCTTTACAGTCTAGGAAAAGGAGTGACACAGAGAAAACGTGTGTTAGAACAGCTGCCACAGACAGAAATGGGTGTAGCTGAAACAACAGAACTGCCTGTAACAAAAATAGTGCCTTTCGACAAATTACTGTTGTTTTATGTTTCCCTTTGAGAGCAAAACTCCCAGATGTTTGCAATGGAGAAGTTTGAAATTTAATAGATGAGTTCTCTGCATTTACAGGCTTTTCCTCCTGTTATCAGGGCTTAGGGAGAGGAGTTCATATTAGACCTTGATGTACTTTTTCTTGTGCCAATGATCAGCAAATTACAAAGCTAATAAATTACTGCAGCTGGAAATGAAAGGCTTCCTGCCAGGACTAGAACCCAGCAGTCTTGACATCCAATGTCCTACTACTATCTAGCAATTAGTTGCACTCAGGAGAATTTCTTTCCCATTTTTCAATAAAAAAGGTGTTAGAAAAAATATAGTATGTGATCATGTGCCAGGCCCCAGCTACAGGACATGGGGCCAAGGGTTGGAATCTGGGTTGGAGAGGACTGTGGAATGTGATCTCAGTTCAGTCTAGAGGGTCAACACTAGAAGCAGTGGTCCAAATCAGTGTCACGCCATAGGCTCAACTCAGTGTTGAGATTGACGAGCTGCACCAGGTCAGCACCAATGAACCAGCTCTACCAACTAAATAGGGTTAGTGGAAAAGAAGCAGGATCAGGCACCAGGATCAGAGCAGGAGACCAGGAACCAAAGCAAGGAGAGGCATCAAGAGTGGAGCAGGGGACCAGAAACTAGAACTACACGTACCAGGAGTACACTGAAGGATCTATTGATAACAGTAAGTCAGGGATCCACTTAGTTGCACAGACAACCTCCACTGGTTTCTCCTAAGCCTTAAATAGCATGCCTCGGCCAGTCAGGGAATACAGTAGGCTCTATCACTCAAGACTTCTGTGGGTAGGACAGCCAATGGTGCTTGAATCAGTAGGGCTTTTAGGCTGCTGTTTCCCACAACTAATGCATATTGGCATGGACATGGTAGCTGCCCAAGAACCAACAGGTTTCAGACTTGTGAATCCTCACTGTGACAGGTTGGGTCACAGTTGCAAGTGATAACACACAAATCAATGTAAATTACTGAGCTAAAATAAAACCTAATAGACTAGGAGAAGTTGTTACAAATCATAATTTCTCACCCTAGTTGTTATTTCAGGTAAAATCCTTTTCAGGCAAGAGCTATTGCTGTTTTCCAGACCTGGGTCTAACAGCTTCTCTCCACCTCTGTCCTTAGAGTTCTTTTGTTTCGATGTATCCTCTTAGGATGGGGAGCAGTCTGTGAAGCCAGCTGAAGACCATAATTGTTTGCTTCCCAGGGCAGGAAGTCTTTGTTCAATTCTCTCTCACCCTGTGGAAAAGTAAAAAAATGCAAGATGGATTCCAGCACCAGGTGACATGGTCACATGTTTTTGTAGGACCAATCAGAATCCAGGCTTATAAGAAAAAACAAGACTATTTACAGATCATTGCCTTAAGCACAGGGCCATTAAGTTCCCTGAGTACTGCTAATGGCCTTCATTTTTACATGTAGTTATATTATACTTCATAATTCTAACTGTATATACAAGAATTATATACATGCACACAAATCAGAGGATTACAAGCTCTCCAGTGACAGGTCACATGCTTCCTTTTGCATGAAGCATATTTGAGTTATGCCTATTCACATTCAAAAATACATTTCCATAAAAAATATGTGGGTGCAACATCACACACACAAATCATGTCATCAAAAAGTGTGAGTTATAATTTGTACACTGAAGGAAACAAAGTGAAGTTGCCTTAACTTCTGAGGGCTCCACTTTGCAACCCTAATAAAGTACTTTCAAATTAGGAGTTTTTCTTTAATAGAATTGGAACATATGGAAACACTCACAATTCCTACCTTTACTCCTCCTATTTTCCTAGCAGTCAACTGAACTTCTTTTCTCATACCTCCCGCTCCATAAATACATTTTCTATTTTCCTAGTTCCAGCAGTTGACACATAAGAACACACATAATGTTCCTTTCAAGGAAACAAAAGCTAAAAACAAACAAAAAAGCTATAATGAGACGAGATGTGGGGTTTATTTATTTTAGCTTTTTTGCAAGAACAGCAGTGTGGTTTGTCTCTTTTATTTTCAGTTTTTCACTTTGTATATTTTATTGGTCTGAAGTGCTCTAACAAGAAGAGCGTCCCAGCTTAACCAGCTAGTGCTGCATTTGGAGCTACATGGCTCCCACCAGGCTGCAATCTACTTTATGTGATTTAAGCTTCCATCATGCCAACCCTGGCTAAAAATACTGTCAAGTAACTAATCATCTTCTATAAGAGGGAATTTCCCCCCTCCCCCTTACAAATCTAAAATGAAAGGGAGCCCAAAGGATTTGCCTGTGCATTGCAAATGTCCCTGGCCTATAAACATGCAAACCAGAACCTAACAAGAGGTTGAAAAAAAATACATTTGCATTAAAAGGGTGTGTGCATACACGTTTCAAGATCCATCCTGCATCTGGGGTATGCAGAAGACATCCACAGTAGAGGCAGTGGATCTGCCTCTTCTCACTCACTAAATCTGAATCCAAATGATAAGCTCAGAAAGCAGTCTCAGGGGCATAGAATAGTTCAGGGCCCAAGATCTATCACTTGTTTTGAACGTTTTACAGCACCTATCAAAGAGCAAGAGTGACATGGATTTTTGATGTGTGTGGCTGGCCCTGCTCTGGCACATGAATGCAACAGACCCATATCCAACCCCCAACAAATTTCTGAAGTTAGATCAGGCCTTGTAAAGAGCATGAGGTCTGGAATAAACACACAGTTGTAGCCTAGAAGTGCTCCCTGTAAGCTGTGCACTTGGGCAGCCACCCAGGAGAGAAATGCCACCCAGCTGATTAGCAGAGTGCCCACAGCTGGCAGCATGTGTTTCTACGATTGGTGTACATCCACACATGCCTCAGTGAACAGAACAAATTTTATTCCACACATGGATGGGGACAATTTAGAGATAACATTATATTCCAGCCAGACAAAGAAAAGATTCTATTTCCTCAACTCCCACCATTCACCCCACGAAGAGGAGCTCTCAAGTAGGTCAGGGAATCTGGCACTACAGATGACAGATGATCAAGAACTAAACATGTACAAACAAAATCAAGTGCAGAAATATCAGGTTATCCTCAGATTGAATCAAGTTGCCATCACTGCAATACTGTAAGTTTCCACATTAGAATTCCTACTGTACGTCACAAGACTGACAAGAGCCACTGCTTTTAGGGAGATTGCCTCCCCCTCATCTCTACTCTTTCATTTTATGTATTTATTTTGGAATAATTAACTGGGCAGACTCATGAAAGGATTTAATTGTGTGATACTTAGGATGCACCTTTACAGTTTGGTGTCACTAGCTATTTACCCCAACCTATGCAGTCATTTAAGATTTGCTCTGCACACCTACTTCGTTCTACTATACAAAAGAAAATGTGAGTCACTCATGCCCAAAAAAACCCCAGATGGCTTAATTATCTGAGGGTCCTGCAACCATACCTACAAGGAAGGTTACCAGATGTCCTGATTTTATAGGATCAGTTCCAATATTCAGGCATTTTCTTATCTAGGCATCAAATACCCTCCACCCCTGCCCTGCTATTTTTTAATAGCTAGCTGGTCATCCTACCTCCAAGCCATGAAGCGTCCTAATTGTGAGGTAAATGCATGACTTGCCAGAAAGACTGTAGCAGTGATAAGCCGCTGAGCTTTAGTCAAAGGCAAAACCCTGCAGTCCTTACTCAGTCAGAACAGGCAAAGAAATCAACATAGAGTGAGTGCTCTCTTAGGAACTCCCTCGTCTGCTTCGTGTCATGCCAGGCTTTGGGCTCACTCAATATTAGCTCCTTGGATTCCTGACTGTCAAAATCCTTCCATGCAGCCTAATGCTGCTTAATACTCCTTGGCTGTGTCTAGACTGGCCAGTTTTTCCAGAAAATCAGCCGCTTTTCCGGAAAAAACTTGCCAGCTGTCTACGCTGGCCGCTTGAATTTCCGCAAGAACACTGACGATCTCATGTATGATCGTCAGTGTTCTTGCGGCAATACTATGCCACTCCCGTTCGGGCAAAAGCCCTCTTGCGCAAATGCTTTTGCGCAAGAGGGCCAGTGTAGACAACGTGGTATTGTTTTGCGCAAAAAAGCCCTGACGGCTAAAATGGCGATCTAGATTGGCCAGGGACGCTTTTCCGCAAAAAGTGCTTTTGCGGAAAAGCATCCGTGCCAATCTAGACGCTCTGTTCTGAAAATGCTTTTAACGGAAAACTTTTCCGTTAAAAGCATTTCCGGAAAATCATGCCAGTCTAGACGTAGCCCTTGTGTAACTCCCATTAGCGTTGATATTGACATGACCTGAAGGGCCAGACATTTACCTTATGTGCACAAGTAGTAAAATGTCAGGCAGAGAGCGAGGGTGTGAGGCTGCCACAGGAGATCAGCAACAAAGCAAAGCCTTGGCATGCAGCAGCACCTGCCCAAAACCATGTCTCAGAGAGAAGCTCCAGCACTCCTGGGTTCTTTATGCTAATGGACAGGGACCAGAGACGGGGGTGGCTACCTCTACCTTACTTGACAGCTGCTGAGGCAGTATTTGAATTCAGTGCTGGTTTTGTAAGTGAAACATTGTCACCCCCTGCCCTGGATGGTGAGGAGAGACCTCAGCAACACAAGGGATGTCAAGATCAATGTTTCACACAGACATCACATCTCTCTAAAGCTGTTGTGAGCAGGATCATAGAATCATAGATTACTAGGACTGGAAGGGACCTCGAGAGGTCATCGAGTCCAGTCCCCTGCCCTCATGGCAGGACCAAATACTGTCTAGACCATACCTGATAGACATTTATCTAAACTACTCTTAAATATCTCCAGAGATGGAGATTCCACAACCTCCCTGGGCAATTTATTCCAGTGTTTGACTACCCTGACAGCTAGGAACTTTTTCCTAATGTCCAGCCTAAACCTCCCTTGCTGCAGTTTAAGCCCATTGCTTCTTGTTCTATCCTCAGAGGCCAAGATGAACAAGTTTTCTCCCTCCTCCTTATGACACCCTTTTAGATACCTGAAAACTGCTATCATGTCCCCCCTCAATCTTCTCTTTTCTAAACTAAACAAACCCAATTCTTTCAGCCTTCCTTCACAGGTCATGTTCTCTAGACCTTTAATCATTCTTGTTGCGCTTCTCTGGACCCTCTCCAATTTCTCCGCATCTTTCTTGAAATGCGGTGCCCAGAACTGGACGCAATACTCCAACTGAGGCCTAACCAGCGCAGAGTAGAGCGGAAGAATGACTTCTCGTGTCTTGCTCACAACACACCTGTTAATGCATCCCAGAATCATGTTTGCTTTTTTTGAAACAGCATCACACTGCTGACTCATATTCAGCTTGTGGTCCACTATAATCCCTAGATCCCTTTCTGCCATACTCCTTCCTAGACAGTGGCTTCCCATTCTGTATGTGTGAAACTGATTGTTCCTTCCTAAGTGGAGCACTTTGCATTTGTCTTTATTAAACTTCATCCTGTTTACCTCAGACCATTTCTCCAATTTGTCCAGATCATTTTGAATTATGACCCTATCCTCCAGAGCAGTCGCAACCCTTCCCAGCTTGGTATCATCTGCAAACTTAATAAGCGTACTTTCTATGCCAATATCTAAATCATTGATGAAGATGTTGAACAGAGCTGGTCCCAAAACAGACCCCTGCGGAACCCCACTTGTTATACTTTTCCAGCAGGATTGTGAACCATTAATAACTACTCTCTGAGTACGGTTATCCAGCCAGTTATGTACCCACCTTATAGTAGCCCCATCTAAGTTGTATTTGCTTAGTTTATTGATAAGAATATCATGCGAGACCGTGTCAAACGCTTTACTAAAGGCTAGGTATACCACATCCACCGCTTCTCCCTTATCCACAAGACTTGTTATCCTATCAAAGAAAGCTAACAGATTGGTTTGACATAATTTGTTCTTTACAAATCCATGCTGGCTGTTCCCTATCACCTTGCCACCTTCCAAGGGTTTACAGATGATTTCCTTAATTACTTGCTCCATTATCTTCCCTGGCACAGAATTTAAACTAACTGGTCTGTAGTTTCCTGGGTTGTTCTTATTTCCCTTTTTATAAATGGGCACTATAGTTGCCCCTTTCCAGTCTTCTGGAATCTCCTGTCTCCCATGATTTTCCAAAGATGATAGCTAGAGGCTCAGATACCTCCTCTATCAGCTCCTTGAGTATTCTAGGATGCATTTCATCAGGCCCTGGTGAGAGCTCTCCTGAGCCATGGGTTCCTGCGCTTTAGCTCTGCCTCTCAGCTTGACAACGGGGAACTGTGCACTGAATTCTGCGGGGTCCTGTGCAAAGATACTCTGGGACCATGTCATCAAAGCCTGAATCATAATGTACATGCCCAAAGTGGCCAAACCAAGAGCACAAGGGCAACTTTCACAGCTGGCATCACCTAATTTAGAGAGAGAGAGAGAGAGAGAGAATGTGTGTGTGTGAGAGAGAGAACACACTCACTGCCCAAGCAGAGCCTCCTGTGGCAATGACAAAGGCCACTGAATAATGTAGGAGGAGATGATTCCTCCTGGAATGCAACAGGAATTTATGGTTTCTCTATATGTTTCCTATTGCTCTTAATAAAGGCCCCAGTAATTACTGGGTGAGGTCAGTGGTACTATGCACCCTTTGTAATCTATCCACAGTAGGTCAGTGCCAAACAAGTGCCATAGCAGCTGGGTCATTCATTAGTAGGCCTTCAGGCAGCTCCTTCATTGCACATGCACAGGCTGGCAGCGACCTCTCATTTGCTCAGGGACAGCTGCACAGTTTAACTCCTGATTCATTACTCTCTTAGCAAATGGCAGCTGTGAATGTTTTCGTGCCAGCATTCAGGTTGGAATCAAGGCTGTGACAAGAGACCCAGCGATGAGATAGTGCCGTGTAACGGTTGCACATTAATTGAAAATTGGCTATGAAAGTATTTGAACCAACCATATGCTCACAGGAGGGACAAGCAGAAGATGGAATTTTGTTTTTATATTACTGGTTCCCATCCGTTAAGTATCTTGCCTCTGGCCCATCTCCCAGGGCCAGGAGACTGACTTTGGGCTTCCATACAGCAGTGTACAGCACTGATTGACTGGTACTTCCTTTCTTTAATAGTGCAATTATACTGTTTTATACAGCATGCAGCAAGGCAGGCGTTTCCCACTCTCGGACCTTGGCATTTCACATTCCTTCCTCTCAGCCTCTTCCTTCCCCTCTGACTTAGGCTCAGGCCCAGGCTTCTTAAGTTTCATTTTAGTCTGAGACGGTCATTTCCCAGTCACAGGTTTGCATTTTTAAACCCACTTCCAGTTAACACAACTAGTCTGAAGAGGCTCCTAGTTTATTTGACTTGGAGCAAACCTATGGCACTGCAAAATATTCGGGATTAAAATGAAAAGATCCCTTTTCCCCCATAATGTTGAATAGGCAAATTTCATGCTTGTAAAAGCGAGTGAGAATGCATTGGCTGCAGCCCAGAAAGGGGTTGGGTGGGACAGGCTGTGTGCAAGTTAACTACTTACGCTTCCTGCATGCTGGATAACTGCTGGTGCACTTCCTGTGCTTCTACCCTGCCACCATCTTCTCCAGTCCTGCAATGTGCTGTTGCGTGTCAGTGCTGACCTGCCGCGTGCTCTGTTATTCTAACCCTGACTGCCACCCCATGCTCACGCCTCGCCTGCTACACACCGAAAAGTCTCAAGGAAATCACAGGCTGGGAGTGTTGGACCATGGCCCACCTTTGTTACTCTAAAATCGGTATGTGCCTGTCTTGGAAAGGGATCCGCCAGAGAACCGCATAGTCTGCAAAACCATTCATGGAACCACATGAAAACACATTTTAGTGCCTCAGTTTCAATCAGCAGGGGTGACACACAGCCCAGCACAGGTACTGACAAGCAGCATGATTCCTGGTATTGTTCTGGGCTTTAGAAACACCCCTTGTCCCCACTCTCGCTGTCCCTTACACTGCTAATCCCCTGCTTGAGGTGGCAGGGGAAGCGGATCCAGTCAGAGCTGTTGTATACATCTGATCCCTCTCCCATTTCCTCTTCCCCACCCACTGAGATGGAGTTTCTCGGTTAAAGAGCAGGAAGGTGCTCTGGAAAATCTGACAATTGCTATTTGCGAACAGGCAGCTGAATTTACTGTCAACAGCAATGATCTTTATCGTCCAGTCAAGTTAATTGAAGCTGGTTCTTCTGCTGGGAATAAGTCAACAAGACAAGGTCATGTTGGCTTACCTCCTGGAACCAGCAAAGGTGGATGTCCAGGGTGCCCAGATGGCAGGGCTGTTTCTAGCACTTCCAGGCAGTTGAAAGTTCCCTTTTAGCCAGGGGGGGCCAAGAGTTAGGTCAATTACCAATTTCCTAATCCTATTATTAGGTGCTGCTCATTGACAGAGTCAGACTCTACTTAACCCTTGCAGCAGAGGGACTCACTTTTCCTTCTCTCCCCTCAAAGTTTTTCTGTGGTCTTCCACTGAGGAAAAAATATCTCTAAGCCACAACTGGGACAATCTTGCTTTTTCAGCTCTGTGTTCGTGCCTGTTATGATTTCCCCAGCAGGGATCGCGTCTGCACACCGATTTATCCACACCGCGCCTGATATTAGTTATATAACATATTTAATGCTGTAATTCACGTATCATTATGGGAGGAGGTACTCCCTCCTCGAACTTCATTTTAGATCTCGGACGGCTGGGGAAGGGGGTTCAGGCCCGCCCTCTCTCCGAACCCCGACCCAGGGCCCTAAGGCAGGGACTCCGGTCCCTACCTAGAGGAGGGGGTCGTAACCCCTAAACTCCCCCGCTCATGGGTTACACACCCCTGCCCTGGGTCACTTCTTCCCCAAGGTCACGCTAGTGGCTACGCGGGAACCCCGGGTTACAAGCTCATCCACGGGTCCCCATATCACTTGCTCCGGCTCCCGTCGCCTCTGGTCTCCGGACATCCGTCCTTCTCTAGCTCTCGGAGGCCCTTTTTTAAATTCCCCTCCTGGCCCTTTGTGATGACGTCTCCCCTGATGTCATCACCAGACGTCTCCTCCTGGCTCCCTGTGATGACGTCTCCCATGATGTCATCACCAGGCATCTCCTCCTGGCTCCCTGTGATGACGTCTCCCATGACATCATCATCAGGCGTCTCCTCCTGGCTCCCTATGATGACGTCATCACCTGACGTCCCTCTCTGGCCCTTGGGGATGGTGTCCCCGGGGCTCTCCGCCCCTGCTCCGCAATGCCCCGGTCTCCCCGCTTCAGTGTTCAGGAGGGGGTTTCAGTGCAGGGTGGGGACGCCCTATCACAATGCCATAGTTGCCATCAGCAGAGATGTGCAAGTTCTCGGCTGGACTCGGTGCTTACTTCATGCAGGGCTGAATTCCAGCATCTCTATGACCCCCTAGTCCAGGAGGCTGCTGCTAGGCCAATCCCACTTCTCCCCAGGAGCCTCACCCAGGGCAAAGCCCCCAGGTGGTCGGGGCCTCCCTTCCCACACTCCAGCCCCTGCCCCCAGGGCAGGCATCATTTCTAGGAAAGACTGAGGAATCAGCTGCAGGTTTCACTAGATCCTCCCATATTCCCAGGAGACAGGGAAGGAAGGGATTGTGGTGGAGCCGTCTCAGGGTTCAGTGACCTTTGAGGAGGGGGCAGGGGGCTCTGCTGAAACCTGGTCAGAGAACCCTCTTCAGCAGGAGCGGCCCAAGGCCGGCTGCGGCAGCTGGCGCCCCAGGCGGAACGCGCAATCGGCGCCCCCGCCTGCAGGGCTGTCAATGGACTGACGTCATCATCGGGCGCCCTGGGCGGCAGTGCCCTAGGCGACGGCCGAGTCTGCCTACAGTCACGGGCCGCCCCTGCTCTTCAGTGAGAACCTCACTGGGATCCACGTTTCCAAACCTGAGCTGGTCACTGGTTGGAATGAGGGGAAGAACCATGGGATCTCCAGGACTCCAAGGAAAAGGAAATTCCCAAGAGGCACATGCACAGTGTGGAAACCTCACCTAACAACTGCCCAGCTGAGCATGACGGCTCTACGTGGCAGACTGGCTTTCACCTGTAGTACACCAGAAGTGGTAGATCTCCTGGGCCTGTGGGAACAGGAGGGTGTGCAGGCACAACTCCGAAACAGCTGTAGGAACTGTGACATCTGCAGCCAGATCACTCGGGGCATGAGGGCGAAGGACTATGACAGGGACCTGCAAAAGTGTCGCGTGAAAATTGAGGAGCTGTGGCAGGCATGCCAGAAGGCAAAGGAGGCAAATAGTCTCTCAGGTGCACAGACGTGCCTCTTCAACAAGATGCTGCCTGCCATTCCTCTGCAGCGGCTCCACCTCCCCAGCCAAGAAACCCGTGGATATGTGGCGGGTGGGAGGTAGGATTCACAGGCCACCAGGGTGATCCCTGAGACTGAGGTGCTGATCAAGACAGAGGAGGAGGAGGAATATGGGGGACAGGTAGCAGTGGGATCTGGCAGCATGGCGAGTAAGGATCTTTGTTTTGACTCCTGTGCATTCTAGCCAGTCCCAGCTCTCCAGCCCTGGCGAGCCTGCAGGGGAGGGAACCTCTGCAGCTGCAAATGCAGTTTTCTGGGCCTTTCTGTCCACACCAGAGGAGCAGCTGGGCCAGATAAGGAAGAGAAAGAAAAGGATGAAGGAAGATATGTTCCAGGAAGTCACTCGTGCTTCAGTGTGCAAGCAGAGAGCTTGGAGGGTGATGAGCAATGACGAAATGCAGAGGCACAGCAAGGACAGGAGAAATGGGCAGCAAGAGATGCTAGTGTTGCTGAGGGAAAAGACTTGCTGCAGTCCCTGATTGAACTTCAGGCCAACCATATCCAGGCTCACCTCCCCTTGCAGCTGAGGGAGGGACTGCATTCCAGGGTCTCCCTATACTGGCTCCCCCACCTTTCACGCAGGGGCAACTGGTGAGGGGGCACACGGGGCCACAAGCCACTTGGCCCCCCCCCTCAGCCCAGGGAAGGGCCAGGTCAAAGGTCAACCCCCATCTCACCCCAGGCCCCACCTCTTCCTGCTCCTGCTCTGTCCTCTCCTTGCCTTTGCTCCATCCCTACCCCACCTCTTCTTCAAGGGCCCAGGGAATTAGTAGGCCTGGGGGTTCCAGCACCAGCAGCAGGAGTCTGTCCCCTTCCAGCCCCCCACATTCACCAGCAGCAGCAAGGGGAAGTGGAGCAACACGGCCCCAGCTCCCTTGCTCTGCTTCCTACCAGAAGGGTTGCCAGGTGTCTGGTATTGAACCGGACAGTCCAGTATTGGTGCCTTGTGTCCAGTAAAGAAATTTGAGAAAATACCAGACATATAAAATGTCCAGTATTTTCTGCTTTTTCTGGCTCGGCGCCCGACGGACATGCGGCAGAGGTGGGGGGAGTGGCAGGGAGAGGGCTGGCAATTAAAGGGGCCGCGACTGCATTTCGGTGGCCCGGCGCATTTGGGTTTTTTGGGGGGGGTTTTTTTTTTGCTCAACAAAATTTTCCCGGCGCTTTTATTTATTTTTGGGGGGTCTGGTATTTTTGGTGAAACCATCTGGCAACCCTACCCACCAGTGAGTGCAGGGGTGGTCCCACCCCTCACCCGAGTGATGCACTGGGAAAGCAGAACAAGCTGGGGCCATGTTGCTCCACTTCCCCTGCCACTGCTGGTGAGGGGGGGGGGGTTGACCCCTGCTGTGGGCACCAGCCCTTCCCCATCCCCCTGCTAGCTCCCCTGAACACCCAGGGACTCTGGCCCTGCCGGCTTCTGGCTGACTGACCCCTTATCCCTCCCACCCATGCCATTTGGGGGCATGTGCCCCCTCATGCCCCACACACATTGCCCCTGCTTCTGCATACCTTCTGGGGCTGCAGCAGTACCCCAAGCACTCCATCCCATGGAAGATTACACACAATGACATCTGCACATCCCAGCTGTGAGAGTCTCTTGGCTTGTGAAATTCCCTCTTCCTTCCCCTTTAAAGGTACATTTCTCTGTATGCATGAAGTTTTTACTTTAGCATTACCTAGGTATGTTTGCATAGGTGTGGAATAAAAATGTAAATTCAGAAAAAAATCTCGGGGCTTGGCGGTTCAATTACTTGTTACAAACTAAGCACCGCTTGGTTTAAAAAAGGGGGAAGGGAGGCTGGTGGCAGGATATTTTCCCCGAGGGGCCCTTGACTTTGGAATTCAATCCTTCCTAACCACAAATAGCTTGAGTGGGTGGATCCTTAGGGTATGCTGCAGGGACCACGTACTGTCCAGGGCGATAGGGCAGGACTGAGATGCATGGGAAAAGATAAGTTTCAGATGCCGTTCAGCTGGCCAGTGGGCATGGGCGTGAGGTGGGGACAGAGTGGGAATGGAGCTGAGCTCTCTCAGTCCTTGATGTTGTAGGAAGTGTAGCTTTTAAAAGATGTCGGAGTGCCTAGAGCTGAGAGGAGCCTTTCACAAACTGAAAGGAAACTTAGCAGCACAGGAAAAATAGCTGAATTGTTTTTGTAGCTGTCACGGTCCCCAGGGACTTGATTCCCAGCTTTGATGTGAGGAGCTCAAGCGAGGGACAGAACCGGCCTGATTCAAAGCAGAACTGGCTGGAACACAGGCCTGATGGAACCGCCACATGAAGCAAAGCGGAGCTGCTGTGGTTGATTTGAGTTTCCCGCAGGGACTTCCAGAACGAGTGATCCCATGTGACAGAGACCCCAATGGAGCTACTGTTCTACTGGCAGCCGGGGGAACAAGTGATACAGCCTCCCCTGCTCCACTCCCAGGAGTGCAGAGGTGAAGAGAGCGTTGCCAGCAAAACAGCCTGTAGCATGATGCAGGCTTGACAGTAGCTGCAAAGCTCAGAGAAAAACAACCCCATCCAGAGTACTGATAGGGCTTTGGATCTGGAAATCTGAGGGCTTCTTTTCTCAAGCGCTGTGCTTCCTGTTTGCCAGCCCTTGCCCTGTAAATAAGCTCTGTGCCAGCGACAGACCATTTGGCTCTTGGGGGGTGGGGAGGCGCAGATTGCTGGCTGAGCCCGAGTGACCCAGTTCTGCCCATTGATTAGTTTGTACCACTAGAGAGGGCATCTGTTCCTATTTCCCTCCTGTGGGACTATGTATCGGGGTTTGGGGCCCTTTGTTTTAAGAACCAATTGCTTTGCAGCCACTTCTCAAACTCAGCTTGTTATTGACAATTGCTCCTGCTTCCAGAGCCAGGTTCAGACTGAGAAACTTGCACTACATCAGGCAGTTGTTCTTGAGGCATTGGTGCATCCCCCAACTCTGGCCTACAGGCTTTTGTGACTAGAACTGCTCCCATCTGGCAGCATGGAAGCCAAGCCATAAAGAAGCTTAAGGCTCTGTGATGAATGAGAGTGCCCCCAAGTGAGTGAGGGGTTATAGGCACTTCCCAGGCAGGAGGGTTCACAGACAAAAGCTGTAATATCTATTAATTTATTCTATGATACAAGTATCTATGGAACCAGGAAGTTTCTCATTTCTGTCCCTGCCGTGCTGATGTTCTACAACCCAAATAGGAAACAAGGGTGGGGTGGGGACTGCAATGCAGAATAGGTAAGATTCTCACATGCTGGATTATCTAAGCATCTCAAGGGCAGCAGCTTATCTGGATATTTATTTATCCAGAGAGGTCAACTTTTGGCCACGGACTATCTTCAGCCAAACTGTTTCACAAATGTACCCAAATTCCCTGCCTGATAAGCTCCAAAGGGGAGCTCAGGCCAGTGCAGCTTGGGCAATTAGTTCCCCCAACCACAGTGAATGAGTCAGCTCTTTAAATTCATTTAGATCTTCCAGGGTTGAGGCATACATGTGCATGTCCCTGTCCCTGTCCTTGTAAACATCCCAGCTAGCCAGCCCACTCACTGCAGCTCCAGCCCAGCGTTAGCTTTGTGTACAGGCAGGAACAGCCCTGGCTGGAACTTACAGCATTGCCTGGGAGAGGCCACAGTTGCTGGCCCCACTCCACTCTGGCAGATCCCAGCCGGATAGTGTAAGCTGGGCAGGCCTCTCCTAGCTGCACGGCCTATGCAGTATAAACTGCAGACAGACTCAGCCACTCCATAGAGAGGTGCCACTCAGCTCTTCCAGTGATTCCTCAGGCAAGTCACATTTGGTGACTTAGTTGGTGTTTCAATAGGCTCCGCAACAGAGGGGCAAGAAATGGAGAGGGATAAATGGGTTAACCAGGCTACTCCCATTAGACTCAAGGGGAATTGTACAGCCAGCCCTCTCCGCAGCCCTTTGTAAATGCAGCCCTTAAAGCTGAATGGTTTGGGAGCTTCATTCACCCCTGCACACCTGCCTCCCGAGGCCGTTTACATTCCAGAGGCAGAGTCACTGTTGTGGATCCAGGGTCAGTATCTCACCTGACAACAAATAGGCTCTTGGGAGCCCTGACCAAGCTGACTCTGGCACCTACACGCAGCGCAGCGTGAGCATTCTCTTTAATACACTGGGAAAGATGCAGCACTTGGGAAAATGTCAAAACTGCCATCAAGCTGTACCACACCTGCAGGTAAAGCAAAAGCACATGTTGAGGAAGGGGCAGTGGGAGGGCGTTGTGAAATTCAGACAGAGGCAGGAGAGGTTATTATTTATACAAGCTCTCCATCTCTTTTTGTTGCTGTAGGCCCGGGGTGGGTCGGGGGCCACTGACCCACAGAAAAACAAATCAGTCGGGGGCTGCACAAAAGTGAAAAGCAAAAAAAACCCCAAACCACTAGGGTTGCCAGATGGTTGAAACAAAAATACCGAAACCCCTCCCCCCCCCCAAAAAAAAAACCCGGAAAAAAAATTCTGTTGAAAGGAAGCACTAAGACCCAGGGGAAAGCATTGCTTCCCCTACATCTTTTGGTTGGCAGCCATTTTATGCCGGCAGCCTTGGGGAACCAGGTAAGCATGGGGGCTGGGGTCGGGGGGCTGGGCGTGTTGGGAGCCAGGGGGGGCGTCAGTGGGGGGGGGAGGCCGGGCGCTGAGTGTTTGTAGGGTTGCCAGGTGTCCGGCCTTTTCGCCTCCTGGCCGGGGAAAAATTCAGAAAATACCGGACATCTCAGGTGTCCGGTATTCTCTGAATTTTTTTTACTGGACAGGAGCCGAAAATACCGGACACCTGGCAACCCTATGAAACCCCACATTCCCCTCACAGTCCAGAGCCTAAGGGGGCCCCAGGCTAGTAGATTTTTGTGAGGCCCCCCCTACACCATGAGGTGAGGCCAAAAACGAGGAGTTCATTGTGTGGGATGGGGCTGCCAGGAAGTGGGCTTGGGGCGCGGGGTAGGGGCAGGAGGGAGGGTGCAGGTGTGGGTTGGGAGTTGGTAGATCTGGGAGGGTGGGAGGGTGCAGGAGCAGAGTAGGGATGCAGAGTCTGGATGCACCAGGCAAAAAATATCTCCAAGTGTATGTGAGACACAGTGTTTCATGGGACAAGAGCCCCCCCAGGCAGCAGGCCGATAGGACAGTGTCCTGGGGTGGCAGAGCTCCCCAGTCAGGGATAATGAGAAAACACTCAATAAAATTCCCTATGCTCCTCTTTCCTTTTTGAGCACTCCTCCAGTCATTTAGTCAATAAGAAAATATAGTGCAGCTGGTAACCTTCCTGTCCTGTCTAACCCAGATATACCCCCATTAGCATAGAGCTAGACCCACAGCCTCCCCCAAAACAGCTTATCAGTGCAGCATAAACAAACAGAAGAGTGTGGCAGTGAGGATGTTCTACCCATCTAGTCACCTCTTTGCCACTAGGGGTATGTCTACACTAGCTCGTTAGTTCGAGCTAGGTAGGCAAATGAGGGCAACGGGAGTTGCAAATGAAGCCCGGGATTTAAATATCCCGGGCTTCATTTGCATGTTCCTGGGCGCCGCCATTTTTAAATCCCCCTTAGTCTGAACTCCGTGCCTGCGGCTACATGAGGCATGGACTAGGTAGTTCGAATGAAAGATCCTAATTCGAACTACCGTTACCCCCATTCCATTATCCCTCATTAGGATCTTTAATTTGAACTACCTAGTCCGTGCCGCATGTAGCCGCGGGTACGGAGTTCGGACTAAGGGGGATTTAAAAATGGCGGCGCCCGGGAACATGCAAATGAAGCCCGGGATATTTAAATCCCGGGCTTCATTTGCAACTCCGGTTGCCCTCATTTGCCTACCTAGCTTGAACTAACGAGCTAGTGTAGACATACCCTAGGAGTTTACTGGTCAGCGAATCACAAGGAGAAGGGCAGGCAGGTAGGGTGGGAATTCCACAAGCGAGTCGGGAGCACAAATCCCATAAATCTCAGCTGGAATCTCACACGGAACTTGTCATTCTAGCAGGCACCCATCACCTTCCACTGTAGTTGACTCAGTTAAGTTGTTTGCTGTGGCAGTTCTGAGCACTGGATCACACCTCGCCAACTCCATGCCAACGTGTCTAATTCTGGCCAGTATAAACAATGTTACTGTGGTAATAGGGTATTCCAACCACTCTGTGAAGTGCTACTTACCCCGAAGCTCCTTTTATCTACTGTGGGTCAGTCTAGCCAGGCCTGGCACTCAGGAAACACCTTTTCCTCCCAACCTAAACCAGTCCAACAGAGCTGCACTTGATATACTGTCTGCACTGTAGAGGAAAGCAGTTGGTATCTGTAGGCTGGGCTATGGTACCGAGTAGCATACTGGCTTATTCAGAGGATTGGCTGGTGTGTTTTCTCTGCTGGAAAGCTACATGGGGCACGTGGATGGGCTTGTGCAGAAGGAACGGGTGTGTTTTGTAGGAAACTGTGCGTGGGCTCTAACTATGAGTCAGAAGAAGCCAGAGGGCACTTTCCAGACTTCTGATTTTCCCACACAAAGCCATTCATTGCCCCACCCATTATGCAGCTATCAGAAACCTGGTAATAAAGAGGGGGAGGGTGACACACACCTCACTGTCTGGCTGGCTACAGCTCCCATACATACGTATTGCTTATTTACAAAGCCCTCCCCCAACTGAACCAGCAGGGGGAAGAGTTCCTTCCCAAGCCTGAGAAAAGGGGATGGAGACAGGAATCTGTTTTGCTGCTCAAGGTAGAGCATGTTCATGGATGCTGCTCCCAGTCTCTCTGTTGGGCCCATGGGTCCTCACTGAAACAACGTAGGCCCAGGGCCAGAAGGCAGCTCAGTTTAGTCAAGTGAATCAGCGTGAGTGACTGGGAAATTAAAGGGCACAAATACTAGTGAATTCTCATGTGTTGCTTTGCAAATCCCCTACAGGAGGAGCTCCCTGCCAGGGAAAGTGGTACCCACATGCCTTTTGCCACTGGTTTCCTCCCCCTCTGGAGCTATTGGACACAAAATGGCATACAATTGCTGGGGTTTGAACAACAAGAGAATGTTCCTGTTAGGGTTGGAACAGTCATTCAGTTGGCAAGAGTCAGGCTTGGACACTGATTCATCTGGCTGGCATCACAGCTGCCCAATCTCACTATGCAGGCACTCCAGCTGCTGGGACTTTCCAGCCACAGTCACGCACTCTGGTGGAATTGGCCCATGCCAACTTGCCTGGGTGATATCCTAGGCCTTTTTTACTAGAGCAGGTCAACTTTTTTTTGACAGAACAGTTTTTGGTTGAAAAATGCATTTTCATTGACACAAAAGTTTGGGAGGAACCTATTTATTTCAATTAACTTTTCAACAGGAAGGCACCGAAACATTTCTTTTCTGACTTTCTCATTTCATGTAGACATTTCTGTGTCAAATATTTTATTACACTTATCTATTGAATATAAAATATTAAGGATTAATACAAGCATCAAAATGAAATACATCAAAATGAAACATTTCAACAATTCCACAATGAAAAGTTTCCAAGTTTCCTAAGTGAAAGTTTTTGGAATTTCCCTTCCACAGAGAAGCTCAAAATTTCAACTTTTTGAAATGCCAGAAATTCCCGTGGAATGGTAATTCTATTGTCCTGCCAGTTGCACATGCCGCACTTCCACACATGAGCACTTTGTGTCTCCCAAACCTTCCCTGACAGGAGTGGGGGGGCCGTAATACTTGCCAGCAAGGGGGGCGGGCAGCTCTGCACTCCCAAGAGGGATGGGGCCTCAGGTGGAGGGGGCAGGGATAGGGGCTAGCCTTTCCCCACCAGCCCTTCAGTGCTGCCCAGGGCTTTAGTGGCAATTTAAAGGGTCTGGGGCTCTGGCTGCCACTGATGCCACAGTAGTGGCAGCCGGGAACCTCTGGCCCCTTTTGAATTGCCAGGCACCAGAGCAGTTGCCCCCTTTGCCCTCCTCCCCCCAATGGGTGGACCTGCTCGCAGGGAAATGTAGTGATATAGGGATATAGCTGGGTCTAGTTCGGAGGTATCAGATACACCCAGAAGAACTAGCTGAGGACCTTAGTGACTTCCAACAGCTGAGCGGTGCTGTTACAAAATTAGAGCTCTAGAAATTAGTGGCCCCTCTGGGGACAGAGGTCCAGGCTCCCTGCTGTGGTAGAATGTGTAGACAATCTTCCTATAGGCATCTGGTTCCTGTGCTCCTGTCATTGGGCCTCATGGAGCTGGAGAGCTTGTGCTGTATTTGTGATTTTTTTTAAAGGTGCAGGCTCAGCAAGTTAGCAAGGGATAGTCTGGTGACAGGTTTCGTGCTCCTGGACAGCAAGAGACACGTTGTTCATTCACGCTTTCATTTCTCAAGAAAGAAACTGGGGTTGGGCAATTCCAAGGGAAGCGGGACTGTGGGATGCAATTAGCAACCCCAGGGCATATGAGGAAACTAGCAAAAAACCTGGCATGCTGCAGTGAGCTAAACCCACAATAGTGTAGAGACTGCCGTAACCATTTTATATGTTTAGCTAAAAGCCATCTTGTATAGCAGAAACCATTTCAGCTTTTTGCCTTTGCATGTAGGCCAGAGTGAACTTTCTATCACCCCATGTGCCAGGCCAAGACAGATGTGCTATTGGAATGTGTTAATTGGGCTGGTTTAGACAGGAGAGGTACTCCCTCGTACCTGTCCTCCATCTTGTTGATAAGGCTTTATTTTCCTAGCTTAATTGATGATTTCTGTATTTGAATGCCCTGACGTCAGGCTGTTTGGTCAAGGGTATAAAGATACTATGACGGATTGTATCAGCAGCCTTACTGGGCCTGACTTTGCTGGGTCCACGTTTGGCTCACTTTGCTTTTATTGGCCAATAAAACCATATATTTTAGCCGCGTAAACAGAGTGAAGTTTTTACTTCGACAATAGGAATCTGAGACACATGGACATATTACTTACAGAGTATCATAGAAATGTTGGATTGAAAGGGACCTCAGCAGAGTATCTAGCCCCGTCCCCTGCACTGATGCATGACTAAGTACCATCCCTGACAGGTGTTTCCCTAACCTGCTCTTAAAAACCTCCAGTGACGGAGACTTCACAACCTCCCTAGGTAATTGGTTCCAGTGCTTAACCACCCTGATAGTTAGGAAGTTTTTGCTAATGTCTGACCTAAATCTTCTTTCCTGCAATTTAAGCCCATGACTTCTTGTCCTGTCCTTAGTGGTTAAGGAGAAAAATGTACCATCCTCCTCTCTATAACAACTTTTTACATACTGGCAGTTGGTTATTATGTCTCTCCTCGTTCCCATTTGGGGAGTTGCCCAGACACTGCTCTTATTGGTCACCAAAGTGTTTGTGCTCATGGTTCTCTGTCTGGTAGATGCATTGACACATGAATCACAAACCTCAGAAGCATCTTGCCTGAGCACCTAGGGGAAGAGTTGGAAACTGCTACAAGTGATGGGTGAAGTAGAGAGTTGCTGTCAGCTCCCAGTGGAATGCATGGGTACAATGGGAGTTGGCAATGTGAGGAGGAAGGTCTGATGACTGAGGGTCTCCTGGGATCTCGGGATGTTAAAATCAGATTAATCAACGAATCGTATCGTCAATGGAATTTCCATCAACTATTCGATTAGTCGATAAGGGCGCTTCCGCTTCGAAATGTAGCAAGAGCCCACACGGCTTTTGCTACATTTCAAAGGTGAAAGTGCCGCACAGTGTTCTGCCTTTGAAATGTATAAGAACCCCAGCGGGGGCGCTTGTGCATTTCAAAGATTGAAACACCGTGTGGAGCCCGGGGCCAGCAGACTTTGAGTCTCCCGCTGGCCCCAGGCTCCTTGCAGTGCTTCCGCTTTGAAATGTACAAGAGTCCCAGCTTTTAAGCCGACTCCCCCCAGCACCTCCTCCTCTTCCCCCTCCTTGATGCCTCTTTCTGATAGAGACAGCAAGTTGGGGGGGAAGCGTCTAGTCGACTAGTGTGTCAACTATTCAATAAGCTTTTGCTTATCGGATAGTCGACTAGTTGAGTAGTTGCTTACACCCCTATGGGATTCTGCTCAGACAAGAGAGAAGGTTCTTTGGTTCTGAGTGTGGGAAATATAACTCTCTTACCACATCTCATAGAGAACAGACAGGGACTGTAGCTAACTTTCCTCATTTCTTCATCCACCGACACAACCATCCTGATGTGTTCCTTTCCCTTTCCTTTAACTTCCTGTCCCCTCAACCTCTCACTTCCCTTCTGAACCCAGGCGACCTGTGGGATATGCGGTTAGATGTTTTATGGCTACATGCCATGCTGATTTTCTGGCTAGTGGGTCTGTCATATTTTGTCTCCAAGGCTGACTAAAGGAGTGTGTGTCCCTGTGTGTCCTGGGCTGAGGAAACTCTGGGTGCAAGTTGTTACTGCCTAGCCAGTTGCCACCATTTGGCAAAGTGCCTGTGACACATGTGATTGGAAAATACAAAACAACATCTCTGTCTATGCATCTGGATGGATGATAAATCCATTTGATTCATCTTAATTTCCCCTGCTCAGGCAGGAAATCTGGAAATAGCTAATCCCTTGCCACCTCTGATTGATCCCCTCAGGCCACTCGCGCTCTAGAGATTAGCCACCCTCTTTGAAATTGCTGGTGACCTCAGAGACAAGGACTAACCAAATAAGGCTGCTGCTTGAGACCCAATTTATCTCATGGTTAGAGCAAGGGACAGAGTCAGGAACTTCTGACTCAAAATCCTGACTCCGCCATTGACTCAGTGTCTGGTGGACATGTCTCATCACTGCTAGGCCTCAATTTCTTCATCTGTCAAAAGTGGGCAGTGCTGACCTACTCCCAGGTGTGAGTGGATTGCCAGGATTAGTGAGTCAGTGTTTGTGCAGGGCTCTACAAAGGGAACGTGCTGTCTGGAGAAGATGTACTATTAGTCTGTGAATTGGCCTTGCTAGTTAGGTAATGTATTAATGTTTGTTGGTTTTAAGTATGGTCATGGTCCTGTTCCTCTTCAGTGTACTCTGACCCATCTCCACACCTCTTTCCTACGTTCTTAGCTCCCTGCTCCTGGCTTGTCTGAGTTCAGGAGGGGCTTACGCATGTGTCCCATTCAACCCACTGAGGAGAATAATTAATTTATTATGAAGGCTGGGTATGACTTGTATTTGAAGTAACCAGCGTTAGCCAGCAAAGCCTAGTTAGGTTCACTGGTGCCCACGCTGCTAATACCAGTGACTTTCCCCAGTCACGTGACTTGATGTAGCAAATGTAAGATTAGTGTCCTGTTGGTACGTGTACTTTGTTGGGGTCCTTGATGACCTATGACCACAAAATTCTTCTCTGCAGTGGTTTAGCAGTGTAGCTGACTGGGTTCAGTACAGCCCAAAGGACTCACAAGCGGGAGAAGGTGGTAAATCCCTCCACAGGTTTAATATGCAGCAGGTTATAAAATCACCAAACCCTTACTCCCTGGCTTGAGGACACAGTTCAGGGAGTAGGGGGTCCCCAAAACAAATTCCCTGACTGACTAACTAAAAGATGGTGCACTCACAAACTCCATGAATGATCCTCCGGTTCAGAGATGACTCTGGACACCTCAGTCACTGCAGAGGGGCTGATCTCTGCTAGCAGGGATCCTATTCAGGCAGGAATCAGGCTGCTTCAGTCCCAGGATTTCCCCTCACCACAATAGGGGTGCAGGGCTCAAGGTGCAGATTACACAACTGTACTAAAATACAAACTGTAGTCTCCTAGCCCAGCACCCAGACACACACACAGCAGGCAGCAGCCCTGAACTAGCAGACAGAGCACAACTGACCATGTGGTGACTGGTCTCAGCTAGGAAGCTGGAGGGCTTACCCAGCCTGGTTGGGAAAGTTTCCCAGCAAACTCTACAAACTGGGAATCATCAGTGGAGAAGGAAAACCCAGCTGAGGGATCTTGCTTTCAGGTCCCTAGAGGCCAGTTCTCAGGGGGGGACCCTGCATGCAGGCCTGGGGCTTACCAGCTCCCCACACAGCCAGTCCTGCCCTTGCCCTGGTTGGCTCCAGCTTGACTCATAAAAAAACTATGGCTTCTCCCCTTTCCTGAACTCCCTGGGAGGGGCATCTCACTCCCTATTTGTTGCCGGGCAGATCTGAGTTTGCCTTGGCTCCCCCTCCCTACCAGGGACATGTGCCTCTCCCTGAGCTGCCAGCAGACAGAATCCGAGGAATCTAGGTAATCTCCTTGGGGGTTACATGCAGTTACATAAAAGCAGAAGAGGGCACAGTCCAGTGGACAGAATAAATTTGTGCTGGCACTTTTCCTTCTATCAGTAATAAAGCAGTGCCCAGCAGAGCCACAGGGGCATGGTGTAGCTAGAAGCTGTCTTTCACATGAGATGTAAAAATCAAAGTCCTGACTGCTTGTGCTCACTTAAAATCCTTGATGTCCTGGTCAAAAATCCAACCAGGGTGAATGACATTTTGCCTTTCCACACTTCTCCTGGCAGTGTGCGATTTATGCACAAGCTAAGTAAGTTACATTTTAGGGCCTCAGATTATGAGGGTCCTCTAAATACAAAAGAATTGCTAGTTTTTAGTTGCATCCTCACCTATGTACCAGCATATATGCAAATACAAAACTTTTTTATTTCTATTTCATTGTCCTTTCTGTTAGAAGACTACACATTTTTGGTATCATGAGCTTTCGTGGGCATAGCCCACTTCTTCAGATGACCGGAGTTATGACTAGAGGATAAGAAAACTTGAAATAAATAGGAGAAGGGAAGGGCGGGGGGAAAGAAAAGAGGGGGATGGGCGACAAAGCATGTTTCTCTCCCCCCCTCTTTCCTTCTCCTATTTATTTTGAGTTTTCTTATCCTCTAGTCATAACTCCGGTCATCTGAAGAAGTGGGCTGTGCCCACGAAAGCTCATGATGCCATCTACATGTTTTGTTAGTCTATAAAGTGCTACCAGACCATTTGCTTGCTGTTTTTTTTCTGTAACAGACTAACTCGGCTACCCCCTCCTACACATTTTTGGTAATGCTATGGGGCCTCTTAAACTTGGCATAGTTTAGGGCCTCAGCATGTCTTAATCGAGCCCTTCCTGTAGTATCAATTAGCTATAGAGTCCTAATTCCACAACCTTCCCCCCCTTAAAGGGCTGTATGGCATTTTGCCACATGCTATTCCACAACAGAGTTAACTACATTCCAGCTGGGCAGAAGAGAGCAATGAAACCCATGTGTGGGGTTTGTACACTCAATAAAGTTTGCTAGTGGTTTGGGGACACACTGAGGATGAAAGCTACTCTTTTAGTGTAGGATTTCCAAAAGCTCTACAGCTAATTATCCTTACTGTTAAAAGTTACACCTTATTTGCAGTCTGAATTTACCCAGTTTCAGTTTCCAATCCTCGGATATTATGCCGTTTTCCGCTAGATAAAAGAGCGACCTACTGTCCAAATTTCTACCCACTGTGGGTGCTTTTAGACCATAAACAAGTCACTGCTTAACTTTCTTTCCAATTAACTAACTAGATTAAGCTGCTTAAGTCTCTCCTATCAGGCATGTTTTCCAGAACTTGCATCATTCTTATATCTCTGTTCTGAATCCTTTCTAGTTCTTCAACCTTCTTTTTGAAGCGTGGACACCAGAACCATAGATAGAAGTAATACCATCTCCTGATTCCTACTTCATAGTCCCTTGCTTATGTATCAAAGGACCACGTCATCCTCTTAACTCCAGTGTTTCACTGAGAGCTCATGTTCAGTTATTTCTCTAGTGTGACACCTCTAAGTCCTTTTTGGTGTCACTGCATTCTAGGATACAGTTCCCCATCTTATATTTGTGACTAACATCTTTTGCTCACAGAGGTACGATCATGCATTTGATAGTATTAAAACAGGTTCGGATGAATCTACCTTACAAAGCAAGCCAGATCAATCTGTGAAAATAATCTTGTCCCCATCAATATCTACCAGTCCACTAATGTTTGTATAATTTCCACACTTTTCTAGTAATGATGATTATATGTTTTCTTCCAGATATTGATAAAGCTATTGAATAGCACTGGGACAAGAACAGATTGCTGCAAGACCAAGGTAGAAATACTCCCTTTGGATGACTAGTTTCCAGGAGTGAGAGAAAGAGGAGAAAGTAATTAGGGCGGTCAGTGTCAGTTACATGCAAGGCAAGTATCATGTTGCAAGCTCATTCTGCAGGCAAACCTGTTACGCATAATGCCCATATTCTGGTTATACAATCTCTCTGACCGGACTAGGTTCAGTGCCAGACCTTTTCCAGGATGTCTTGGCTGGAGCAATGGAGCCTCAAGCCAATGACCCTTACATGTGGCGGGAGACAGACAAGGACATAATAGGATTAAGCCTAAGATTTTGCAATGAAAATCATTCCCAGATGTTTGTTATCCAGGGTGAAACAAATGAATCTTTTGGTTCAGGAGCTCAGCACAACTCCACCCCTTGGGAGCAAAGGTGCTGTTGCTCCTAAGTCTCCTGCCTAGCCATTGTTTCAGTAACATGTGTGCTTAAACATTAATGAAGTATAAAGCAGGCAAGGCAGGCAGCCGGGGAAGGATAAATTATGATAGAGAAAGAGAGTGAATGAGGCAGAAGCTGAGTTAATGGAGAAGGTATGTCAGAGTGACACATATTAGTGATAATTATGGCGTTTAAAAAATAAACACTAAATCCTAAACACAGCAGATGTCCAAAACCCTAGGGCTATGTCTACACTGGCGGCTTCTTGCACAAAAACATCTTGCGCAAGGGTTCTTGTGCAAGAACTCTTGTGCAAGAACACGTCCACGCTGCCATGTGTGAGATGTGCTTTTGCTCAAGAGCATCCATGGCAGTGTGGACGCTCTCTTGTGCAAGAAAGCTCTGATGGCCATTTTAGCCATAGGGCTTTCTTGCGCAAGAAACCCCTGCCACGCGTCCACACTGCCCTCTTGCACAAGAGCTCTTCCGCAAGAGAGCTTACACCTGTTAGAAAAGAGCGTAGTTCTTGCGCAAGAAGCCCTCTCCTACCACGCTTTACTGTAAATCTTCTTGTGCAAGAGCGGGTGGGCAGTGTGGACGCTCTGTGGAAGAACGGCCGTTCTTGCGCAATAACCCGCCAGTGTAGGCATAGCCTAGGAGATCAGGTAGTGACTATGGGCAGGACACCCAGAGGGTGAGTCCAGTAACTCAGCTCCTTCTCTCCTGTTCCCTGGGCAGCTTTCTTCTGCTCTCTCCACTGAAAAGGGGCAGAAGATGGCACAGCAGGGGGAGGGGGGAGGAGAGATTTGCGGATAGGCAACTTCCTGCAAGGAAGTGAAATCCACCTCCGAGACCAGCTGCAGAGGGAGAGAAAGTACCACCACTCCCCCTCAGTGCCCACCCCCTTTGAAAACAAATGGCTGTAATTTGTAGTCTCTGAATCTTCCTGATGCGAGAGCTGACACCCCCTCAGCAATTACAGGGCTCAGCTCACTCAGCAGCCAGCATGGCAGGGGGAGATAGGCCTCCCCACAAAAGACTCCAGTCAAGCAAAAGAATGACAGAGGCAGCAAAGAAGACTGAATTCCCGAAGCAACAAGTCAACTCTCTCCGTTCTTCTCTGCTGGTCCTGCTCCCAGGCCCCAGCCTCACTAGCAGAGATGCTGATTACAGAATTGCAGAAACAGATATCTAAGACAGAGAAGCTACTCTCTGGATAGATGCCCTAATGCAGTGATGCTCAAACAAGGGTCCAAGATCCCTAGGGGGGAGGGAGGGTACTAAGCAGATCTAGTGTTAGATTCCCTGGAGCCCAGGTAGGGTTGCCAGGAGTCCGGTTTTGAACCGGACAGTCCAGTATTTGAGCTTTCTGTTCGGGAAACAAATTGAGAAAACATAAATGAGAAAATATGAATGTCCGGTATTTTCTAAATAAGATGTAATGTAGATTGTGATGTAATGTCAAGTGTGTCCGGTATTTTTGTTGAAACCATCTGGCAACCCTAGACCCAGGCCAGAAAGCTGAAGCCCCACCACATGGGGCAGAACCCCAGACTGAAGCCAAAGCCTGTAGCTTTTTCGGGTCCTAGGCAACTGCTCTGCTTGCTACCCTCTATCACCAGCCTTGGCTTATCAGGCCCATATGCAGGAATTTTGGGAGGGGGAGGGGTTTGCAAGCCATGGGAGGGGCTGGTGGCTGCCCTGCCCCTGCGGCCCAGCTCCACCCCCAGCCTTGCTCCTGAGGGCGGATCTGCCCCAGCCTTCCAGAGCACGGGAGGGGGGAGCCTGGGGCAACACACCGCTTCTGCCTTCCCCCAGCTGGCCGGAGCACCGGGGGAGGGAGGCTGGGGCAACACGCCACCTGTAGTGGAAACGCGGAAGACAATTGTGAGGTCGAGGAAATTAGGTGGTGTACCACAATTGTTCCTTTTGTGCCTGCATTTTCTTACAGGCCTGGATGCTCCTTTTGCTTCTTATTATTCTTTTGTTATTCTCAAAGAGTTAGCTGTTTGTTCAAGATGGTACAGTGTAGAATGCACTGTTGACTTTCAACAAGTTCTGCGACAGGTCCCAAGGCCAGCCACCTGGCATGGGAGTGCAGGAGAGCTTGGGAAGATCACATAGCTATTTATACTGAATGTTTCCCACCTGATAATGCTAATTATTTGGCTTGGGAAAATATGCAATGTATCAACGATCTTGTTAGGTTCTCAGAACAACAGGTGTGATTACTGCAGATCCAACGGTATATAAAGGCCGGGAATATTCCTAACATTGGAACCTCAGCATAGACCGAAGCCGCAGGAGGTGCTATGTACTGGCCACTGGGGTCCATCCGCTGTCCTTCTTCAGGGAGTTCCCAGCAGCAGAAGGGACATATGCATTGCATTGTATTCTAAGGCTTGCTTAGGCTTAATAAGCATTGTACTTTCTTAGTAAGCATTGCATTTTATTTTAAGATTTGCTTCATTGTATTTTACTCTAATATTAAGCATTGTATTTTACCTTAATTTTTGCTTAGTAAAATCTTTAAGCCTTCACCCAATTTGTGTGTTTATTGCCTCCAAATCCCTTAAGGGAAGAACCATTGCCTCTTAGCAATACACCACCCCAGCCACACACTTACTTGGAGGACTATGGGGGAGATGCATTCACACCCTTCACACACCCCGTGTACAGACTTGCTTATGTATGTTGAAAAACAGTTATTGTAGCACAGGTGGGCTGTGGAGTTTTTATAGTGTGTTGGGGGAGAGGGCTCAGAAAGAAAAAGGTAGAGGACCCCTGTCCTGATGGAAGATCACCATCCTGCTCCCCTTGAAGTCTGGGATTTTTGTTACCAAGGCCAATGTCTCTCTGAGGGGGCCTTTCTCCAGGGTCCTGTGGGGGAAAAGGGTATGTAATCATATAACTAGAGACCATATCACAATGCACACAGTGGGAGGGATTAAGATTAGACAGGCAATTTTAATTCTGTCTTTTCCTCGTTTACCTTAAAAATCCCTCTGTCTATATAAAACAATTCTCATCATGTCACTCTGCATCCACAGGAGCCAAGCCCCACCCATTCCCAGCCTGGCTCTCCTAGCGCCAACATGGAGATCTGGGGCTGCCTTCGGCCCTGGCCCTCCCCTCCCCCCTTCCTGGCAGCCAGGGGAGAGCCGGGCCCAGGGCAGTGTTGGCCCCAGGCCCTCCCAAGCCGAGAGGGAGGTTGGCAAGTGTAGTGAGCAGGGGGTGTTCTTTTAACATAGGTTTATTCTCTCCCCTTCTCCCCCTACTACGCTTTTAGAAGAGCCAACTAGAAGTGTCCCCTGCCCCCAAAATTCCATCCTGTGGCATCATGTTGACACCAACATGGTTAATCAACAAGGCTTAAATTTGTAGGTCCTCTGCACAGAGCCTTGCTGCGTGAGCTATCAGAGAAACAGATAGCAATAGTAGGTCGTCATCAGCTATGTGAGCCAACATTAGCAGAGACACTCGTTTTGTCAGTGATTTCACAGCTATTTGCTGATAGTAGAGGAATGATGAGACTAGAAAACCAGAGATTCCATTCCAGGCTCTGGAGGGGAGAGTTCTCTAATGGGCATAGACCCTTCTGGTCCATCCCCTTCAACTTACCATAGACTTGTCTCTTCCCACCACTGGTTTCTTGTCAGATATGTCTCCTCCAATCCCAAACCTCCTTCTCTCTGCACCGAGAGTCTCAGTCACAGTCTCTTTGCCCAGCCAATCCCATTCTTCCTCTCACCCCAATTCCCAGTTCTATTTTCTCTCTTCCAACCCCATTCACTTACTGCTAGAGCATCCTCAAGAAAAAGTTACCAGAATTTTTTAGTATAAACAAAATCATATTTTTTCTAACTTTATTCTCAGGCCAGTCTTCCTTGATATTTAGTTCATGATCTGTCTATGGATCTGTGAAGCTGAAAAATAGGGGATGGTTAATTATATGAAGCATGTTAAATCGCTAAAATAAACTAAAATAAAATATACTTCCTATCCTGTTCAAGGTTATGGAAAACTATTTCTTCTTGGAGCAAAAGGAGCAATAATGTATCTTCCACAGTCATTCTGCAATTCCTGATTTTCTGGAATTCTTGAAAGCGGGTTTGGATTTGTTTTGGGGCCTAGTTTTGCTGTGAGGCATACAATGGTACCTGGAATCCTATGTAAATAACATAGCTGGAGTCAATGTACCATAAGCCAAGCTTGATGCTGCCTCCACAGCGGGAAGTCAACAGGAGCAAACACTCCCATTGACTTCCCTACTCCTTGTGAATCAAAGATTACTGGCATCGACTGCAGGGTGCCCTCAATGTTCGATTTAGCAGGTCCTTACTAGACACGCTAAATCATACACCAGAAGATTGATCTCCGGCATGGTAAGCATAAATGTGAACTACGTCTCTCACTTTCCCTTTTAACATGGTACTTCATGTTCTATAAGGCTTACATTTGGTTTTCAGAATTTCCATAACACCTCAATCCTCTGAAGAAAATCTTAATTAATTTACTATTCTTCCAGGTTCTATTTCACATGGCCATATACTATAATAGAAGAGCAGGACACTCGAGGCCCCAGACTGCAAGGTACAATGTATGGTTTTCCTCCAAGACCAGATTGTCTTCAAAATTCTGCTGGAATTTAACACTCTAGAAATAGAAGCTGTCCTAGTCCATGAAATTCTGATGGTGGCAGAAAGAAACCTCTATGCGATAGACTGGGAATAAATCTCGTCAGACTGTGGACTTCACTGTATTTTGAAAAGTCATTTTTATTTCAGGGGCTCTGCTTTGTACTGTGAATTTCATTTTGGAGTATGACCTCACTGCATTGCAACCTTGATTGCAGATTACATACAGCCTCCATTTGGTGGTAAGGGGCTTCCCTCCTACTTGAGTGACTATGTCTGGGAAGACGGCATAGAGCCATCAAAGTCATTTTAAAATCAGCAGCCTTACCGGTAGAAAACCCACTATTCCAAGAGTCATTCAAAGAGGAGTCATTCAATGATAATGACTCTACACAGAAGCTGACAGGCTTTGAGGGGGAAGGGATGCATAGGGGGAGTCAGAACTTACCAGCAGAAGCCCTAGTGAAATGACAGATGGGAGAAGACAACTCGTGTGTGTACTTACTTGAAAGTGGTGGTGCATCTAGCACAAATGCTCCTGGTCCAAATGGTATCCAGATATGGAGTGGGGAAAGAATTTTCCTCACAGGTCAAATAGGCAGGCTCTTCGGAGTCTTTTTGCCTTCCCCATAGCATGGGGCATAGTTTGCTTTCTGGGAGCATCTGGGCATATCTTGCCGAATCAAGTCCCTGTCACTCAGGGCTTCAGGCAATAGTCTCTCATGATCTCTGCCTGTGACACACAGTTTAGCCTCCTGAGGACTAAAATGCTGTAGTGTGACAAGTCTCTGGGTTTAATATAGGATTATCTGGGTGAAATGCAATGGCCTGTGATAGCCAAGAGGTCAAACAAGATGATATAATGGTCCCTTCTGGCCTTAAACTCTATGAAACTATAAAATGGCTAAATTGTTTTGGATGAAATCTTATAATATAAAATTCCACCTGAAGTAGAAACCCAGCATGGGAATTTCAGCACAAATTATTATAGGTTGGCAAAGTTATAAACAAATGAAAAGGGATCTTATAATGGGAAATGCCAGGCAACGGTAATACCACCAGTTCTGCCTTTAGCAATTGTATTAGTAACTTTATTGTCTGTAGGCACCTTGTAGGAGAGATCAAGAGTGAAATCCCAGTCTGACTAATGTCTAGCCTACCATTGATTTCAACATGGCCAGGAGCTCATTCCATGAGTTTCATCTCTGTTGTGAAGCCATTATGCAAACTATAGGACTACACTGTTACCGTTAAAGAACAAAGCATTTGAAAAACTTAAAATAGCTAGGGTAAGTTCCATAGAGCTATCATTAGCTTACAGAGTTCATATATTCCTTTAGTGACAATTTTATATCAAAATTCACTCTATCCACCCTAACAACCATCTATATCTGACCCACGAGAGCCAGCTCACTTACTGATGGTTTCAATCTATATAAATCACTAATGTGTGGATCTTGGACTACATAAAAATAATAATTAATTGAGAGAAATGCTGTAGGAGATGCATGTGGAAAGAAAATGTGAAAGCCTCAACATTTGGGATATTTAAAAATAGAAAAATCCCCAGATATTACCATATCTAATTAGCACTCCCGCACTGCCTTTCTGCCTCAGTGCCCATCTAGGGGAATGGACCAAGTGAGATCTTATACTGAGAGTTGCAGTAAGGGAGGGCAGGGGCATGCCTGGGGAGGGGGATGAATGGGATGTGGGGTGTATGAAGTTTTTATTGGCATGCTTCTGAGATGATCTCATCGCTCAGGAATGGCAGAACCACACAGGAGTTATGCAGAGCACCCTAAAAAATAATACTAAACATTCCATAACACTATGTACTTTGCATGTGGCAATAAATAAACTAGATTAATTCATAGGAGGATAGATTCACAAATGGCTATTAGCCAGGAAAGGCAGGGATACTGTCCCCAGCCTCTTTTTGCTAGAGGCTGGGAATGGATGACAAGGGATGGATCACTTGATGATCACCTGTTCTGTTCATTCTCTGTGGAGCATCTGCCACTCCAGGTGTACCTTGGCCACTGTCAGAAGGCCAGATGGGCTAGATCAGGGGTCGGCAAAAGCCACTCAGCAGGCTGGAATCTGGCCCGCCTAGGGCTTTGATCCAGCCTGCGTGGTTGTTCCAGGCCCCGCCCGCTAGCATGTTGCCTGAGCACCACAGCCACACAAGCCCTTTTAACTGCTTCTGTTTAAAGGGCTTGCTCCTTCCCCATGCCTGTCAGGCATCGCACTGCCTGTCAGCCACAGGAAAGGCGCGAGCCCTTTAAATAGAAACAGTGGAAAGGGCTTGTGCAACTCCGGCTCCCAAGCAACATACTAGCAGCACCGGAGCTGCGAGCCCTTTTAACTGTTTCTATTTAAAGGGCCCGCAGCTCCCACACTGCTGGGAGCCACGCACAAGCCCTTTTAACTGCTTCTATTTAAAGGGCTCACACTTTCCCCATGGCTGCCAGGCAATGCGTTGCCTGACAGGTGTGGGGAAAGCATGAGCCCTTTAAATAGAAGCAGTTGAAAGGGCTCACACGACTCCAACTCCCAGGCAACTCGCTAGTGATACCAGAGTTGCAAGCCCTTTTAACTTTAACTATTTAAAGGGCTCGTGCCTCCCAGGTGGCAGATGCAAGCCCTTTAAACAGAAGCAAATGAAAGGGCTTGTGGCTCCTGGCACCACGCTAGCCCGTTGTCTGGGAGCCAGGTATACACGAGCCCTTTCAGCTACTTCTATTTAAAGAGTCAGGCAACAGCCCCGGGGAAGGCACGAGCCCTTTAAATAGAAGCAGTTGAAAGGGCTCACGTGTCTCCAGATCCCAGGCAACCCACTAGCAGCAAGGCTGGGAGCAGCAAGTCCTTTAAATAGGAAGAATTGAAAGGGCTTGCAGCTCCCATCCCCCACTAACGTGATGCCTGGGAGCCACAGGGGAGTCACAAGCCCTTCCAACTCCTGCTATTTAAATTAATCACCTGTGAAGAAAACAAGCCCATTTCTGAGGAAAACAACAAGGCATCTGTTGAAAGTCTCATTCCTCAGAGCAGCAGGTTACAAAAGCGGCACAGCAGACGTGGCAAGGCAGCTTGCTTCAGCCCTAGAGGCACTGCTCAGGCCAGGACCAATGCTGCTGCCCTGCAGTTGGAGTGTCCATCTAAGCTGTGGGGCAGCACAGCTTCACAGGTGACTAATCAGCCCCACCCAGTCAGAGGCTCAGGGCTCCAGTGCACCGAGCTGACTGGGTGGGGCTGATTAATCACCTGTGAAGCTGCGCTGCCGCCCAGCTTAGAGGGAACACTGGTGTCCAGTGCAACCTGCCCTGGAGTGAGGAGGGATGTAAATGCACACAGCACACCACACTTCCCTAGGACAGGTCCCTCCCCGGCGTTTGCTGGGTCAGTAGGACCTCAAGCCTGCATGTTTTCCATACTTCTTATCCATCCACCATTTCTCCTTTTTGAAAATCCAGATCTTCCAAAGGTTTCCCTGGCCTCCTGGAACTTTGGGAAGCCAAGTTGTGCCTGCGATGCTAGACGCAATATGGGAAGGAGGTGGCTAGCCCTCGGTGGAGAAAGAAGAGGTTAAGAACTATTTAGAAAAACTAGACATACACAAATCCATGGGTCTGGATTGAATGCATCCGAGGGTACTGAGGGATTTGGCAAATGTCATTGCAGAGCCTTTGGCCATTATCTTTGAAAACTTGTAGAGATTGGGAGAGGTCCCGGATGATTGGAAAAAGGTAAATGTAGTGCCCATCTTTAAAAAAGGGAAGGAGGACAATCCAGGGAATTACAGACCAGTCAGCCTTACCTCAATCCCTGGAAAAAATAATGGGAGGGGATCCTCAAGGAATCCATTTTGAAGCACTTGGAAGAAGAGAAAAAGATCAATAGGGATTCACCAAAGGTAAGTCTTGCCTGACCAATCTGATTAGCTTCTATGATGATGATATACCTTGACTTTAGCAAAGCTTTTGATACGGTCTCCCACAATATTCTTGCCAGCGAATTAAGGGAATATGGATTGGATAAATGGACTGTAAGGTGGATAGAAAGCTGGCTAGATGGTCGGGCCCAACGGGTAGTGATCAACAGCTCAATGTCTGGTTGGCAGTCGGTTTCAAGTGGAGTGCCCGAAGGTTCAGTTCTAGGGCTGTTTTTTTTCAACATCTTTATTAATGACCTGGATGAGGGGATGCATTGCACACTCAGCAAGTTTGCGGATGACACTAAGCTAGGGGGAGAGGTAGATACATTGGAGGGCAGGGATAGGGTCCAGAGTGATCTAGGCAAATTAGAGGATTGTTCTAAAAGAAATCTGATGAGGTTCAACAAGGACACGTGGAGAGTCCTGCACTTGGGATAGAACAATCCCAAACACTGTTAGGCTGGGGACCAACCGGCTAAGTAGCAGTTCAGCAGAAAAGGACCTGGGGATTACAGTGGATGAGAAGCTGGATATGAGTCTACAGTGTGCCCTTGTAGCCAAGAAGGCTAATGGCATATTAGGGTGCATTAGGAGGAGCATTTCCAGCAGATCTAGAGAAGTGATTATTTCCCTTTATTCAGCACTGATAAGGCCATATCTGGAATACTGTGTCCAATTCTGGGACCCCCACTGCAGAAAGGATGTGGACACATTGGAGAGAGTCCAGAAGAGAGCAACCAAAATGATTAGGGGGCTGGAGCACATGACCTACAAGGAGAGGCTGAGGGATTGGGCTTATTTAGTCTGCAGAAGAGAAGACTGAGGGAGGATTTGATAGCAGCCTTCAACTTCCTGAAGGGAAGTTCCAAAAAGGATGGAGAGAGGCTGTTCTCAGTAATGACAGATGGCAGAACCAGGAGCAATGGTCTCAAGTTACAGTGAGGGAGGTTTAGGCTGGCTATTAGGAAAAACTATTTCACTAGGAGGGTAGTGAAGCACTGCAATGGGTTACCTAGGGAAGTGGTGGAATTTCCATTTCTAGAGGTTTTTAAGTCCTGGCTTGACAAAGCCATGGCTGGGATGATTTAGCTGGGGTTGGTCCTGCTTTGAGCAGGGGGCTGGACTCGATGACCTCCTGAGATCTCTTCCAGCCCTAGGATTCTATGATTCTACAAGGCCCTCAGGGAATGCTCTACATCTGTGGCTCTTAGTGGACTTTAGAAAGTCACAGCAACTGAGGCACAGAGAAGGAAAGCAACGTGTCCAATATCACTCCGCAAGAAACAGAACCCAGGCCACTCCCAGACCCAACTCACAATCCACTAACCACAGTTGTCCCCTTCCCTCTCCAAGACCAGCGCCAGCTGTAAATTGCTGTAACCTAGTTTCATGCTTAATAAAAACAAGATATTGGAAACCCTGGGTCTCCTTCACTTCCTAAGTCACTGGCAGCCTGGCTTCTCCCAGGCAGGTCCCGCCAGTCTCTCCTTGCTAGAGAAGGCTGCTCACAGAAAGGATGCAGCTCTCTCCCAGTTGCCGTTTGTGCTGATTCAAGCCCTGGGAGGCCAAGTTCTCTGGCAAGCTGTGTCATTAAATATTTACCTGCACTCCATGGAGATCACAGGCAGGGAGAGCTGCACCAGGCCTGCCTGACCTCTGGCCCTTGGCCCCTTCCTCCACCTGGGGCTCGTGCCAGCTGACAAGGATTTTTTTCCCCCATTGAAGTGTATCCCATCCCACTCAGGAGGAACCATTCTCCTGGCTGCTGCTGGGCAGGTGGCAGAAAGCAGCTAAGTCTGCTGTCCCTGGCGGAGAGACAAAAGGAGTGCGGCTGTTCTCAGAACCTCAGGCAAAGGGAAAGGAAGAGTCAGGAAAGAGGAGGGACACTCAGAGAGGGAGCAACATTTGTGCTGAAGGCAGATGAGGAGGAAGGAAGGCAAGAGGGTCCTGCTCCCTTCCTTTCAGGGCCATTCAGACAGCAGGAAAGCAAAGGGGGCAGTCTCAGACTTTGTCATTTCCCAGCACAGGGAGATATGAACGGCACCCATGTCGCAATACAAAACAGCCTGTCTCCAGTGGTCAGGTGTGACAGGCTTAATTTCTCTAGCTGGACAGTCTGCCAGTATGTGCAATAGATGGTATCCCAAGCCAGGTCCCCGCCCCATTGCACTGCACATCCAAGCAACAGTCCCAGCCCCACGGCCCCACACTTGTCACTGCACATCTGAGCAGCAGCCCCAGCCCCAAACTACCACTGCACATCCGAGCAGCAACCCTAGCCCCACACTGTCACTGCACATCTGAGCAGCAACCACAGACAGCCCCACAGCCCAGCATGGCTACTGCACAGACAGGCAGTATCCAAGATGGAGTTTCCCCACCTAGCAAGATCGAATACAGGACAGATCCCCTGACGTATCTAGTTTAGGAACTGCACTTTGTTTGTATCCTAATTTACAGCGCATAGCTGGGGAACCTGGCTAGAAGCCCCAGACTGCACATCAGAGGCTATTTTAAACTGCTATCTCTGCCTTGCTCCCATTTTCTCTTTCCCCGGAATCCCTCTGTTTTGCTGGAACCACACATCACCACCACCTAAGTAGCAGCTTGCAATGGGATCTGTCTCCTGTCTAATCTACTGACACTGCAGCCAAGCAGACTTCCTGTTTATAGAAGCAACACACAACACCCCATTGGTGCTGGCCCATCAAGCTTGAAATAAACGATCCTGGCCCCGTGCTCCAAGCCAGGCAGCTGCCATGGGGACCGAATTACACAGCAACAGACAGAAGCATCTCAGATATGCCCACCTTTAAAAACATTCCCCGAATGCCAGGCGGGAGAAGGGAGGCTGATCACAAAATATGTGAGGGGGGAAATCATCATTATCAAATGAGAAGACCTTCCTGAGCTGAACTCTACAGCCACTCTGCTCTCTGCATTCACATCCCTGCTGCAGATCCGCTTGTCTTGCGATGCCCACATGAAGTCAGCCAGCTAAGAACAGCCAGGGCTGGGGACAATTGGGAATGACCCTCCCCCATGCACTGGGATCTGGCCTCCGCCGGTGCAACCACACTGCCTATTTGTTTTATCCTTTGTCTCATGCCCTTTCCCCCTCGCTCCCCCAGCATAAGCTTTTTGTGGACGGGACTGAGTCACTGGGCACATGAACGTGATCTGATGGGAGCACGTGATCCCTGGGAGCACTGCTCTGCACAGGATGCAGTTAGAGCGAAGTTGCAGCTGTTTGCCTCCCCTGGCTAAGGGTACTCCATTCCAAGCACATCAATGCCCATCAGTCCGTCTGGAAAGGGCGCCGTTGAGCAATGCTACACAAAACTACCTCCCGGCAGGGGATGAGGGTACAGCCCTTCATAGAACCATAGAGCTGGAAGAGACCTCAGAAGGTCATCAAGTCCAGCCCCCTGCTCTAGGCAGGACCAATCCCAACTAAATCAACCCAGCCAGGGCTTGGTCAAGCCGAGACTTAAACACCTCTAGGGATGGAGACTCCACTACTTCCCTAGGTAACCCATTCCAGTGCTTCACTACCCTCCTAGTGAAATAGTTTTTCCTAATATCCAACCTGGACCTCTCCCACCACAACTTGAGACCATTGCTCCTTGTTCTGCCATCTGTCACTACCGAGAACAGCCTCTCTCCATCCTCTTTGGAACCTCCCTTCAGGAAGTTGAAGGCTGCTATCAACTGCCAGGTAAAGAAACCCGCCAGGGAATCATATTCAGCTCTTGCACATGGAAGTACAGACCTCTAATCGCTAGGCCAGTAGGCTAATGGGAAGAGCGAGGTCAGGACTGAGAAATGAGCTGTGTTATCCACATGCCAGGCACTGTGTTGATCAGTAAGCACTGGAACTAGCCTTCTAAGCTGCTCTTCTGGCAAACAACTCCTGTGTTAAGTTTACAACAAAATCCTGCTAGGTGCAGTGTCCAAATCCAGCATCCAACACCCAGCTTCCTGCTGCTTCGTCCAGCTCAAATGATCAATATTCAGTGACCAATGTCCTAAATCCTAGCCTAGAGCAATGTCACAAGCCAGAAAACTCTCACATCCCCGATGGAGAAGGCAAGCATGTTTCAGTGAACCGAATAGAAGGAGACTCTTGTTAGCGGCTGCAGAAAACCCCCCAGTCCAATGCACTGAGAATGCAAAATAAAGGAAACCTCCATGCTGAGCTAATTACTGTTCACTGATGTAGACTCACTTAGGCATTTAAGTGAAACTCCCATTGACTTCAGTGGGAGTTAAGTATCTAATACCTTTGTGAACTCCACCCTAGCTGCCTGCCTGATGCAAGGGGCAGAAACATAAGCCACAGAAGAACCAGGATGCAGAATAGCTCCTCTGAGGCAGCCCTGCCAGGGAGAGCTGCTAGGTACCACTGAAAATAACTAATAGAAGAGAAATTCTACAGGAATCTGCCAGCTTCTAATCTGCTGTTTCTCATCATTTGCACATTGCTTTCTTAACTGGAGAAGCATTTTGATGGGATTCGATTCCTGTGACACTATGCAATTAGCATGCAGATTAGATGCAAATCGCACCTAGCTGAAGCAGGCCTTGGTAATATCACAATCACGTTCCATTAAGTGTCATACAAGGAAATGTGCTTTTGAAGAGTCTTTCATCTCCATAATCACAAAATGCTTCCCAGAACAGATGTCTAGGGAGCCACAAGGCTTGATGGCTGCAAGGTCAGAATGGCAGCGGGGAATGAAAGCATCCAAAGACAGGCAAAGTATGTCTGCACTGCAGGGTTAACTTGGGTGATCAGCACCCAAGTCAGCCTGGCCCGGATGCAGGAAACCACACTACAAAGCCACGCTGTGTCATCATTCGTGTCCCAGAGTTCTTTGTGCTATAAGAATCCGAGCCTGTTGAGGATTCTTTCCCAGTGAATTGTGGGAGAACTGTTTGTCCTTCTGGGTACACGGGGAAATTGTGAGAAGGTGTTGGAGGAATATTAGCACTTCATTTAGTCCTCACTGCAAGGCAGAGGTAGGCAATAATTTTTGATGGGTGAGGCACTCCAAGATTTTGGAATGTAGTCAAGGGTTGCACTCTTCCATGATATTAATGGAGGAGGTACAGAGTCTGGGATGGAGTGTGAGTGCAGAAGGAAGCTTTAGGTAACGGATTGGGGTGCAAAAGGGTGTGGGGAGGGAGTTTGGGTGAAGGAGGCAGTTATGACCTGGGGCATGGGACTGGGGTGCAGGAGGAGGTGTAGGAGTTTGGATTGGACCTAGGACAGGAAAGGGTTGTGACCTGGGGCAGGGGACTGGAATGCAGGAGGGGGTACAACAGTTTGGGTTGTGACCTGGGGCAGGGGATTAGGTGCAGGATCTGGGAGCAGGTACGAATTCAGGATGGGGCAGAGGGTTTGGGTTATGTGGGGTGGCAGTAGGTCCAAGGGAGGGAAGGGCCGGGGTACCAGAGGCAGGCTCTGCTGGGGAGACTTATCTGGGTGACTCCCAGTGAGCAGCCCAGCAGGTTTCTTGGGCAGCCTTCCTGCCTGCCCTGCCCCTGCACAGGTTGCAGGGACCATGTGCATCTGTGAATAAGAGCCTGAGGAAAGGGGGGAGTGGTGCTTCGCACTCTGCCTGTTCTTCAAACAGGCAGCTACCATTGGCCAGAAACCAGACAATGGGATTGTGCTAGGGGCAGGAACAGCGCGTGAAGCCTCTCCTCCCTCCTCCCCCACAGTTGTGAAACACAAACAACTGGCAGCCGTTTTCCTTAATGGCATGCCGGGCAGGGCAAGCAGGGAGTCTGCCTCAGGCTCCCCGCTGCATTCTTGGGCTGGACCCGGTGGGTGGTGGGCCGAATTTGGCCCACTGGCCCTATTTTCCCCAGGCCTGCTATAAGGTAAGCAGGTTACCAGCCTCAGTAAGGCTATGTCTACGCTGCCCCTCTCGTGTGGAAAATATGCAAATGAGGCTCAGCATGGAATATCGCAGTGCCTCATTTGCATAATTAATGAGGCTCCGTTTTTGTGCAAGAAGCTTTTGCGCAAAACCCCCCTCTTGCACGAGAGCCGTTCTTCTAGAAAAAAAATGCAGAAGAACGGCTCTTGTGCAAGAAGGGTTTTTTGCGCAAAAAGGAGCTGTGTAGATGGCTCCTTTTTGCGCAAAAGCCTCTTGTGAAAAAATGGAGCCTCATTAATTATGCAAATGAGGTGCCGCAATATTCCACACGTAGCCTCATTTGCATATGTTTTTCTGCAAGAGAGGGGCAGTGTAGACATAGCATAAAAGAAGCACCCCATTTCTAGCTTCTACCCTAGCTGGGCCAGCTAGCTTGGGTTTAAAGCACCAATAAACTCTGGTGAGAGGCTTTTCTTTGTAGGCACAAGGGTGGCCAAGTAGATGCAACACTCGAGCTTGATGATAATTTTGCGGTGAAGAAGGAGGCTGTGCCAGGACACATGGCCACAGAAAGCAATAGCAGAATTTAAATACTACAATGCCACCAGACATCACATGAGAAAAATTTCCCTAAAATGGAGAGAAGAGATATGAGCGAGGCAGGAAAGGATCCAGAGGAGAGGGAGGATATAAGGGGCCAAGGCAAGAGGTGTCAATTGAAGCTGGTAGAAGGTCAAGTGGGAAGGTGCCCAAAGCCAGCAAAGGAGGGGCTAAAGGAGATTAATGGGTGAGGATTAGAGGATTTCAGGTGTGTTACAGGACAGCTGAGTAAGATGGAGGATTGCTGCTATAGGAAGGAAGAAAACGTGAGGCATGACCCGATGGCAGAGAGAGATGGAGCTGAGAAGAGGGGGCAGCAAGGAACAGCTCCAGTGTGTGAATCCTGGCAGGAAATAGGCATGTACCCATGAGTGGGAGAAGAGACCAGAACAAGCAGCAAGAGTGTGGAAGATTGGACTCTGAAATGGAGGTTTTGCATTCTGACATGCTCTGGAGTCCTTGTGAGCTGCTGGCTTGCAGCACAAAAATGCTACTTTGAGAAACTGTGGGTTCCTCTTGCTGCAGGAGAACAAGAAGGGAAATAAGCCAGCAGATTACTTCTTGTCACCTGCCACCACAGTGCCCACAGGTTAGCTTCCAGGGTAGGCTAGCTCAGTGTTTCTCAACCAGTGGTATGAGTACCCTTAGGGGTACTCAAGATAAGTCTGGAGGGTACGTCAACACAACTGAAATTTGGAGAAAACTGAATTTTTGTTTTAAGTTTTACAGCGCTTTATTATTTTTTGTACTTTTTACACCCCAAAATTTCATCGCCCTCCCGGCTACAATTAAATTGTTCAAACAAATGTGTTGCAATGGTAGAAAAAAACTGTGTGTGTGAGAAAAGGTACAGGGGGGTACTTATAATTTTTTTTAAAGGGGTACTTTATAAAAGAAAAGGTTGAGAAACACTGGGCTAGCTCACCTCCCAGGTACAGCTAAATATGGGTATGTCTACACTAGCCCCCTAGTTCGAACTAGGGAGGCTAATGTAGGCATTCGAACTTGCAAATGAAGCCCGGGATTTAAATATCCCGGGCTTCATTTGCATGTTCCCGGGCGGGCGCCATTTTTAAATCCCCCCTAGTCTGAACTAACTGCCCGCGGCTACACGCGGCAGTTAAAAGTTAATTCGAACTAAGTCCTTAGTTCGAATTAACTGTTACACCTCATTCCACGAGGTGTAGCCGCGGGCAGTTAGTTCGGATTAGGGGGATTTAAAAATGGCGCCCGCCCAGGAACATGCAAATGAAGCCCGGGATATTTAAATCCCGGGCTTCATTTGCAAGTTCGAATGCCTACATTAGCCTCCCTAGTTCGAACTAGGGGGCTAGTGTAGACATACCCTATGTTCCCTTCCCCCATCGCACAGGAAACTAACTGGCAAAAATGGGCATCCGGGGGGCTAGTGAAGAATTACCACCCGGAAAAGAAACTACACTTTTGAGAGCTCCTAGCAAACACCTGGTTTGCAACAGGGGATCCTTGAGCTACCCTCATGTGCAGTAGGAGCTCCCATAGGTGTTTGTGGCAGGTTATAGAATCCCTGCCCCAAATTACTTACAATCTAATGCAGCCTGGAAAGTATCTCTGCCAGCAGGACACAGGCCCTAACACTGATGCTCTGGTGCAATCCTCCACCCCCAAACAACCACCGTGCAGGTGCAATATGCACCACACCCACATGGAAGAAGAACAGCTGGGTAGAGATCTCCCTGCCTGGTTGCACAGGCTCAGCCACTTTCAAGCAGTTTCCCTTGTGGAAAGCACAAAGTCCTCTAGCTGCAGGCTGCTGATCAGGAAAACAAACATCAGGGCCACTGGCTCTGTCCAGGCCCAAGGAGTATGAAACCTTTGGACTGCACCTTCCCCAAAACTGCACTGAGAGCAGCTGGGGACAGAGCTCAGTACGACCATACCTGCAAAGCCACAACCAACAGACCACTTGTGGGCTATGTCGACACTCGCGGCTTCTTGCGCCAGAAATATGCAAATGAAGCTAAGCGTGGAATAGCGCTGAGCCTCATTTGCATACCGAATGAGCCACCATTTTTGCAGAAGAGGCTCTTGCGCCAGAAGGAGCTGTCTACACTGCCCCTTCTTGCGCAACAAAAACCGTCTTGCGCAATGCCGTTATTCCTGAAAATAATCGGCGTAGCAAGTCCTTTCGAATTGCCAGGCCCCAGGACAACTGCCTCCTTTGCCTCCACGCCTGTTGGTGGCCTGCTCTTTCCCTGCCCCTTGCGCTGCTCAGTGGAAACCGCACACCACGCTTTCTACTTCATTTAGGCTCGTGTTAATTTAATCCCTCTCTTTTTAATGTGATCAGAACCACTGGAACAAAGTCATTTGTACTGAAAATGCACCGACTGCCCCCTGCGTACTGAGCACTGTGGCAAGCACAATTGGATAATTCAGTCATCACTTCAGACTTGCCCTTTAACTAATAAGGTCAACATTTGTAATGAGAGAAAGGCCCAGGCAAGATGCAAGGTTGCTAGAAGGTTGCCTAGAACTCAGTGAGTAACAGATTTGGTACAGAAGTTGGTCAGTGCACAGGGAAGGCGGGGGAAGAGGTGTGCACATGGCCATTGTGCTGTAGGCCAGGGGTGGTAATTAAGCTGCAATTTCTCGAGGAATGTTCATTTCACTTTTCCTTGTTCTCTGCTGTTTGGGTTTTATTAGAACTGCAGCTTTAAGACCCTGTGACGGGCCAGCGGAGGCCCGCACTGAAACCGGCAGGGCGCCAGCTCCAGCCCCGGTGGAAAGGCGGGGAGGCGCAGCCAGGCAGACGTGCAGCCGGTACGCCGCCCACACCGAGCCCCAGACGGAGTGGGACCACTCCGCACAGGGAGACAGCGCCTGCCAGCGGCCCGGGGTAGGCCATCGCGCCCCAGCTGCAGGGCACCAGGACGTAACCCCGCCCCTGGAGGCTCAACGCTCCACACGTCAGGGCATTGGGGGAGGGGAGAGGAAGGGCGGCGTGGACCCCGGCGGGGAGTTTAAAAGATGCTGAGGAGGCGGAGGCAAGGGGAGGACCGCGGGGAAGCGATTCCTCCCTCCACACTGGAGGCGGGAACACCGGATGCCGGAATGCCGAGAACGGGAGTCCCAGACCCACAACGGAGCGGTAAGACCCGTGGTTCTGGGACTGGAGGCCCCCAGGCCAGGGGAAGCTCGGAAGCAGCCCAGGGCAGAGCGCTTTTGGAGCCCATGGGCTGACGCGTTGCGGGGTGGGACCCTGTCAGCCGGGTAAGGGTAGTACCCGAACCCCATAGGGCCCTGGGCTGGGACCCGGTGGAGAGGGCGGGGCCGGGTCCCCCTAGCTCCCACCCTGTCGTCTCACATAGCAACCGCACAGGTAGCCTTGAAAACCTCAAGAGGGACAGTCACCCCCAGGGGAGGCGTTCAGGGGCGGCCCGTGAGCCTAGGCAGACTAGGCGGTCGCCTAGGGCGCCGCCAGCCCAGGGCGCCTGATGATGACGTCACAGGGCGCCCGGGTGCCCGATGATTATGTCACGGCCATTGACGGCTGTGCAGGCGGGGGCGCCAATTGCGCCTTCCACCTGGGGCGCCAGCTGCCGCAGCCGGCCTCAGGCCACTCCTGGGGGCGTTATTACGGAAGGCAGCCCCCAGGGCGTGGTCGAAGGGCCCTGGGATTTCCCAGATGGAAGGCTCGCTGGGCCCCGCTCAACCCGGAAGGGGGGAGTTGGGAGTTCGCGCCCAATCAGCCGCCGGGCTCCGGGTCTTTAAGACGGTGGGCTTGCAGAGCCCCACCCCTGAGGCGGGGAGTGGGAGCTTGCGCCTGGACAAAATCCGTCACAGACCCCCCCAATCACAGTTCTCAGGCTATCATGTCGGTGCATTGTCAAGGCCAGGGGAGTGGTTTTGTCCCTACTACAGCTCCAGAAAGAAGTGGGTTGGAGCAGCCTAGAAAGCCCTTTGTGGGTGCAACTCTGGGAGAGCCAGTCTACCCACACCACTGGGCATCAGCCCAACAGGTTACCAGCCATAAAGGGTACGTCTAGACTGCAGAGCTTTTCCGGGATACCGAAGGCATCCCGGAAAAGCTCTGCTGCATCCAAGGAATGCATCCGCTTTTCCGAAAAAAGTGTCAGAAAAGCAGACACGTTTTGTCGGCATCCCTGTAAACCTCGTTTTACGAGGAAGAAGGGATGTTCCGAAAGAGGGTTTTTTTCTGAAATTTGGCTCCGTGTAGATGGGCCAAATTTCGGAAAAGCCTCTTTCAAAAGTAAATCAGAAAAAGATACGCAATTTGCATACTGCAAATTAAGTTTCTTTTTCCAATTTATCTTTGTAGTCTAGACATAGCCAGAGTCAGCTGGGGATACAAGTACCAGGAAGAATACCAGTACTCAGAACTTCCTGGCACAATGACTCCTAAATGTACTATGCCCTTTCACAGAGGTACAGCACAGGAGTCAGTCACAGGCGTGCAGCAAACACTGATAAGGCAGGAAATTATTCATATGAATCTGGGAAAATATATGCATGCCAAAAAACTAGATGAATGGAAAATTAGTGTCACTTAATTTCACGTATGTCAAGAAACGCAAAGATGCCAGAGGATGGATGGGCTTGTGGATAAGACAGCTCTTTGTCCCATGTCTAAATCCTGCACTCCCTCCTCTACGATTCTGAAAACTGACCTTTCCTCTCCAGCCACACAGCTAAAACTCCATGTCTTCATCAGTCCATTCTGTGCTCTCAGCAATCTGTATTTTGATTACTATAATCTTCTCCCCTCTAATCACCTATGCACCCACCTTATCTTTCCCCTTACCTTTCCCCCCAAATCACCAATGCTTCTTCCAAAGAAGATTAACAGTCTGGTAATTTCCAACTATTTCACCTGCAGGAGCAAACAGCACAAGGAGGCAAAGTTATGTGACCACCTACGGGAAGGCGAATACCTTAACTCTCACCACTAACCAGCCTTCTCTTACCCTTCTCTCTCTCCACTCCCCAGCTGACCCCAGGCTCCTAGTGGCATGCAGCGTAGCACGGAGCCTGGGGTCAGCGGGGGACTCAGAGTCCCCCGCTGACCCCCGGGCTCCATGGCTTTGAAATGCACAAGAGCCCCCACTGGGGACTCTTGTGCATTTCAAAGCAGGCACCTGTGTGCAGCCCAGAGTGAGCAGGACTTCCTGCTGGCCCCACACTGTAGGCAGAGTTCCACATTCCTCCTCTGAAATGTACAAGAGCCCCAGCAGGTGGCTCTTGTACATTTCAAAGGAGGAATGCGGAAGTGCCTATTGACTAGTCGATGGAAATTCCATCGACTAGTCAATTAACCACATTTTAACATCCTTAGTCAAGACTATGACTTGCTCTGCAAATCACACTTCTGCAGTCAGGCCAGAAGGGGTATACATGGGGTGTTGCTCTCATCTCTGTGGAGGGACCTTCACTAGCAATGGTGCAATCAGGCAGCTTATCCCAGCAACAGTTGCTCCTGCTATACCAGAAGCCATTAAGTAACATGGAGGTGTGCACTTTCAGAACCTTAGGAGTGCCAGAACATAGTGAGCCAGGGGGCATGTACCCCCAACTAGCCATAAGGGCAAACAATGGGGAGGGAGGGAAAAAAACAAGTGAGAGGGGGCTGGGATCTCAGTGGGGGGGGGGGGAGAGCCAGGTGGGAGCATGATCTTGGGGGAAAAGGGGCAGCATGGAGGGTCACAGTTTGGGCACCAGTTCCCCCCACATAAACACTTTTAGTGACTTTCTGCTACTCCTGTCTGATCTTCTCTCTGAGGTCTGAGAGACAGAGCTAGCTCAAAGCATAATATGCATCAGCTCTCAGACCTGCTCCCAGTATGGAATGTTTTTAGGTGTTCTGACCCAGAATATGGTATCCCCTGAAATAAATTCCCCACAAGGAGTTACTACTCTAGAGTCCATATAACATCCTTCACCCTAATAACCTCCTCAGAGACAGCTAGATCCAAGTACCTGGTTTCCCCACAGTCCTGACCTTAGTAGGGCAGGGCAGATAAACAGACTCTACCGGGCCTACCACAGTAGGTCTCTACAATAATCCTCACACCACTGCAAAGTTCTAATGACTAGTGGTCATGACATTTACCCATGACAGGAATATACTGGAGAAACCCCATCTGAGACACAGCCTGGGGCTGAAGGCAACCCCAACTCTGATCAGGAAGAGAAGGCAAGAGATTCCTTTCTCTTGTAAACAGGAGGCCCTTGTGCCCCCACTCAGCTGTAAAAGACCAAGCACTGCACTTACATAAGGAGAGAAACAATTGCACATCACCACTTTGTGAGACTGACAGCTACAGAGCCCATTGCTCAGAGCCGGGAGGGAAGGCCCAACAAACAAGAAATTAAAGAGCACACCATTGACAGAGTGACCTTTACCTTGAGAACACCCTGCAATTCCAGGCTGAAAACCCGGGACTGCCTTTTGAAGCCAGCAAGCTTAGTCACTGACACCTTCCTTATCACCCCCCAGAGACAGGCCAGGCTGCAAAGTGTTTACAGAAGGAATGTTTTATACAGCCAGCTCATTCTGCCTCCCTACAGCTGCTGTAGGAAGTGAAGGGTTCAGGAAGGACTTCAAAGCCTTGTCTAAGGCAACAGTTGGACCCCAGATGGGGATGCAGGACTCTACTTATGTGCCTCCTCCCTTTGGGACAGAGGCTAGGGTTTTCAACGGTCTCCTTTAAGGTTATCTTCTGCTACCATGCTAAGGTTCCAAGTGTCCTCATGGGCCTGAGCTGGCTTGTCTTGTTTCATTCTGTGCAATCTCCGACTCCCAAGGCCAGCTCAGAATATTCAAATGCTCTGTGAAACAATTGCTGTCCTGCTAAACTACAGCTGGCCTGACTGGGACCGGGGAACCCAGCTGGAGAGCTGCAGGAACATGCTGCAGTCTGGGCTACGATTTAGGGAAATCTTCTGTTGGTGTCACTCAGCACTTGTGTTCCAGGGCTCCCGAAGCGTATGAAACCTAGGCATAGTGCAGCAAAGTCATGGGCATCTGCAGCCAAAATGCTACACTCCAGGGAAAGACATAATGGCCAGTATATATTGGTCTTCCTACAAGAGACTGCAGAGTCTAGTTACTACATGATAGAGTCAGAAGTTCTCATTTTATTCCAGTGTCTACCACTTACTCACTCTATGAACTACAGGAAGTGTAACGCCTGCAGACCCTACTTCTCTGCGGGTATAATCAAACCTGGGACCTCTGTAGCTTAGTGAATGAGCCTGTACCACATGAGCTAAAAACCAGCTGGCGCTCAGCTAAGGCTGTAGTGCAGACTCATTATTCTCTCTGTAAGTTGCCTCAGTGACACTACATGGGAAAGTGCACCACACCTACAAGGTGCATGGGTTACATAAGCGCCCAGTACTATTGCTCTTCAGAACATGTTTCCCAGATGTCTTTAACATGCAAGCTGATTGGTCTGCTAGTATAGGGCAAAGGAAACACTCCACATCATCTTCACCAGTAAGCGGGCTCTGGGGTAGACACCTAGGAGGAATGGGAGTGCCATGGTGACAAGGTGCCTGGTGAAAATGTAAATAGCATTTGTGTAAAAAATGAAACTTGAAAGTCAGCATGATTGTGAGGGTGGCTCAGAAGTGGCCAAGACTCCACTACGAGGGTGGAGGGTGGGGTTCAAAGAATAAGAGGAGGGTTGAAGTGGCTCAGGACTGAAGTGCTGGCAGCACAGCTGTGCGGGGAAGGCTGAACAGCTCCCCCCCATTTGCACACAACACAGCTCCAGCCTGCACTGTTTTAAGTCACCTTCAAAAGGACTGAACATTAGAGGCCTGAACATTTGCCAGGAATTCTCTGTACAGGTTGTTCACTGATCTGGCAGAAGAAAGAGTTTCCGATTCTGTGTGTTGATATTCCACTGCCCTCTGCGCATTCCAAAGCGTAACCTCTCTAGGCCCAGAACTTAGCTAAACCCCATTCCTGACACCCCCTAAACCACGGATTTCAAAAGGCAAGTCTGCAAAGACATTCCAGATAATAGTTAAGGGGGAGGAAAGCCAGACATTGCCCATGAAACGGAGTCTAAATGCTCTCTACTCAGGACATCAGTTGAAAAGGAACCAATATGTAACAGGCCACATTCTCTTATGTGTCATCTGTCCCTCCATTTCTACAGCAGCACTACCTGGAGCACATATGGCATCAGCCTCTCTTCCAACCAGCCTGAAATCTGTGTAACTCTCTGTGTGCAGGAGGGAGGTAGACACAGAGTGCGTGCGCACCAGATATGAACACTGAAGAAATATTTATGGGAGTTTTCCTGGAGACCAAGCTCTGTTTGTTGGGTAATGTTGGCAAGGGATGAATACTAAATAAAGCCTCTTGAGAGGATGTGCTGCTGTAGCATATTCTTGAGCATGAGGCTTGATATGCCCAAGTTTTGAGCATTCAGAGTGTGCATGGGTTTTAACAAACAAGACCAGTTTATACTTGAGGAATCACAAGGTGCCTTTGATTCCTTAACAAGATGTTCCATTTTATTAGGCACAAAGGCAGCTGGCTAACCAGTTCCCTAGCAGCTCCCCTTTGAGAGTAAATATACCGTAGCTGAAAACATTAGTTGCAACAGTATCATCAATGAGTGCACAATAGACAGGGGAATTGCTGCTTAGCCCCCATACCCACATAAACCGATTAGCCCCTTGGTTTCTGCGTGACACTGCATTACGCAGAGTACCCATCTCACATCTAACCTGGTGTGTCTCAGGGTTACGTAGCGGGCCATTTAAAGCATGTAAGAAGATTTAGATCTTAAACCCAAAGGTGAAGAGACGCTGCTATGAAGAAAAGAGAACAGGTTTAGGGGCTCTTCACAGCTCTTTACAATTCTACCTACTTGTCCTTCCTTGTCATTGCTCTTCCCTCACCCCTGCCTGCCAAGCCACAACAATGCCAGCTGCTACAGTCCCTTTGTCCACCTCTCACAAAACCACTTTTGTGCCTCCCTCCCATGCTGCCCCTTGCACAGGTCAGGCCTAACCTATTGACTTTTGCCAGTACAGCTATGCCAGACAGGAGGGGGAAGAGGTGTGATCACTGCCTGGCAGGAATGTACAGGCAGAAGCCCATGAAGATGTCATTATACCAGCAAAACTACACTTTGGCCTGTTTATTTTACCTGTGGGAGGTGGAGAAAAGGGATTAGCTGGAATAAACTATTTGGACAAAAGTCCAGTTTTGCCAGTATAACCCATGTCCACACTGGAATTCCTATGCCAGACAAGTGCCTGAACACGCCAGGCAGGACGCCACTCCTCTCAATTTCAAGCAATGTCTGTGAGAGGCCAGTCAGGTAAGGATAGCTGGTCTGAAGAGCAGATGGGGACAGTGAAGATTTTATCTACTTAACTTTTTACTTAATCTATTATGTGTCACTTACACAAGCTCTTTGTGGTCTGGGGTCATATTTTGTACAGGGACTAATACAAAGGGGGACTAATCCTAAATGGGTCTTCTTGGTTCTACTGTAATCAAATCTACAACTGCAACATTGTTGCCTCATAATGATGGTCCCCAACTCATTCCTCTTGTGACTGGCTCTCTGCCAGGATATTTCTAGTCCATTATTTTCTTGCTCCAAGTCAGAACCCAGAATAAAGTACCAAAGACTTGAAGTGCTTGATTTCAGCACCACCAGGCCAGAATTCTTAGGTTTTTTGCAGAGCAAGTTAATGATTTAACCCCCTTCATGCCAATAAACTTCCACGTCTAGACATTTTATGAAACAGGAGACTTTGAGCTTGGGAACAATCAGCTCTGAAGGAGGGAACTAGCTAGCTCATGGCATAGACTAGGCAGCATATGATTGACATTTGATTTATTTTATGATGGACAATATACAGCAGAGCTTCACAAATATCCAACCAGTAACTTCTGTCTTTCCCACCACTGACCCAAGAACTCAACCTGGAGTGTGCTATGAATTGCATGAAAATGGACTTGATGGTACAGTAATTTTGGGGTAGGAACATGGCTTGTTGAAGCCAACGCTACAAATACTGTTGCTGAATTCCAAACTTCCAGGAGTCAAACAAACATGGATCTTTCCAAATAATGATTATGTAACATTGTTTTACTCCAGCTGCCAGTTTATTCATGGTGGCAGGTTTTGATCTCTGCCTCTATTTGGGTCATTGATGGCACAGTTAAAGGACTCTTTTTCCCCAGGGTTTGCAGTCAGCTGGGTTGGATCTTGCAGTGTTACAAAAGTACAATGATTCTGGTGGCATGAACACTGAAAGCTACAGTTTTTTAAAGCTGATGAAATGCTGCCACCTGCTAGTGATAGCTGGAACTATTTCTTGGAGTCCACCACAAAAAAATCTTTGCGGTTCTAGGATGGAGCAGGATGCTTTAAACAAATTCTGTGTGTTGCATTCACTCCACATTGCACAAACAATAAAAGGGGAATATTGCCTGCAGCAGAGCAGTGCTGGAGCTAGGAGCGCAGGGGGTGCTGTGGCATCTCCTGGCTTGAAGAAGTTTCCATTATATTCAGGGTTGACAGTTTGGTTCAATGGCTCTCAGCAGCCTCTCTATACAAATTGTTCCAGCACCCCGGGAGTCATGCTGATGGCAGAGTCTCCCAAGCTCTGGGCTGTAGCCAGGAGACAGATTTTTTAATGGTAATTGGCATGACATTCCAACCCATATTAGCAATATTAGCACCTCTCAGATGGACTTAGACATGGGGTTTTCAACCTGTAGTCTACAGACCTCTAAGGCATGGGTGGTGGGTGACCCCATGGCTTGAGGAGGCAAGTCCCCCCCCAGCCCTGCCCACCAGAGCCCATGCTTCCCCCTCACTGCGGCCTGCTGGTCCCAGCCCAGCCTCCTCCGCCTGCAGAGTGGCTGCTGGTCCTTGCTCCCTCCTTGCCTCAGAGTAGTGCCCCCAATCTCCCCTGGCCCCAGAGCTCCAGAGAGCGGCACAGCGGCAGTCTCCTCTGGCCCCAGAGCTCTAAAGAGCTGGCAGGTGGTGTGGCCCGGCCCCAGCCTCCCCCAGTTCTGGAGAGTTGGCGGGCAGCACAGCTCCAGCCTCCCCAGCTCTGAAGATCTGGCAAGCTGGCCAGCAGGCATGGCATAGGGTTGGAGCCTATATTCCTTGTAAGCTGCACAATTGAGCAGAAGTTCAAAGTTCCCACATAGGCAGGGAGCTCAGCTGATTGGCAGGGGGCAGGGCATCAGCTTGCTAAGCAAGTAGCTAAAGGGAGCTGCTCATGTTTGAAATAGAGCAACTCCCAGAGCAGGTAAACAAGGGAGGTAAGGAGAAAATAAGTGGCTGTGGGGAGGGGGAAGAGAGGGGAGGGAATGATTGGCTGAGGTGGAGTCAGAGGCGAGGGGAGTTTGGAGAGTACTGTCCGCACCAAGAAAGAGAGGCAGGAACTCAGCACTCTCAAGTCTCCTGGGAAGAGAGAGATAAGGGACTGACTGCATGGGATAGGTGTGGGAAAAGGGGATGGGTGCTGGCATTGGGGTGAGGTGGTGTCAGGGGGGAGTTTGTTTGTGCTGAGAGGTGTGGATAATTTGTTTGTGCTTTAGCTGGGAGTTAGAACAGGAAAGACTGCTGGTGCCTGCTAGTTTGAGAAGCAGTATTTTATTCCAGCCCTCACCTGGGCTGGGGGTTGCAGATTGCACAGGGATAGCTGGGTGAAAGGGGAGTGGGTATTGGCATCTGTGCAGTGAGGTGGAGGTGTGGGGGGAGTTTGTTTGGAATGTCTTTTACTCACTTGCTGCAGTCCTCTCTGTCTTGCTGGGTTGGGGAGGGGAAGCAGGCTGCATGGGGTGGGTGGGTGCCAGGATATTTGCATGATTACATTTCAAACAAAGTTTACATAGTAAACTTAAAGTAAGAAAGAAAAAGATTCTTTTACCAGATTTTTTGAGTGTTGCAGATATCTAAAACTCTGATCTTAATGATTTTTTAAAAATCCTGTGTTACTAATTAATGCACGGTATATTTGATTTCATATTAAATATCATATGCATTACTCCTTGTTAACGATCCCTTGTTTTAATATATTTTCTTCCACACATATGGACTGCTCAATATATGTTTGTGTGTGTCTGTTTTGTTTGTATTGGTGGTGCACATTTACACACCACCTCAATACTGGTGGTGCACATAAGACATTTCAACCTGCCCAAGGATAGAAAATGTTAGAGGGAACACTGGGTGGGGCCATGCTGCTTGCACCCCTGACCAGCAAGACCCTCCCCACAGCTGAGATGCCAGCCCCAGCACTGACAGGGCAGAGTGGCCTTAGCACAGGGAGGACTATTTTAATAGTGGGGGCATAATTTAAAAGCTCAGTCACCCCCTAAATACCTTGAGTCACTCCCCCCAGACAAGCTTCCTCTTCATCCAGAAGCAACACATAACTGCCAATGGTGGGGGGCATGTAACCATCCCACACATCCCCTCTAGAACAACAGAGCTTTTCAAACATTCAGGGGAGGTAAATGCTGTTAGGCAGGCGAGCTCGTGGCAGAAGAGGCTGGCCAGCCCCTTGTACTCCCAAATATAGAAGTCAAACTGTGCCCTATGCTGGAGGACAGTTCAGAGAGATTACTAGTCTGGTTCCCAGAATGAAGGGGCAGTGACTCTGACCAGTTAGGAGCCAGGAAGGAAAATCTCTGCTCGAATTCCTGACAACAACATGGTAATTCACATCCCTGAGAGTTAGCTCTGTAATCTCATCCATAGAGGCCAGGCCAACACAACTGCCCATGGCGACAATCCCAAAGGGGAGGGAGCAGAAGCAGATGGCTAAGCCCTGCCCTGCCACAACATAGCCCCCTTCTGGCTGCTCAGAGCACGTTAAACAAGTGAATAAAACCTCTGAGCCTAATTCGCTTGCGGCCATCACCCTGGCCTAATTTTGTTTCTATTTAGTTTTGTGCTCTCATCTGTTGCACAACTGGCTGAGATTCAAGGCCGCCCTGTCCAAACAGCTTGGCACCTTCCACCTCCATACACGTCCTTCCCCCAACTCCAAACAGGCTTCTGAACTTTACTCTGGGTGCGTGTCACATGCCCAAAGATCTTCTTTATGATTCCACCCCCCCCCCCCGTCCCCAGCCAAAAAGGTACGTTTATTTCCCAAGAGGCAGCCAGATGTTAGAGTGACCAGAAAACATCCCCATTAGATTTTCCATTTGCAGCAGCACAAGCAGAAACAGCTGGGTATGGAGCACATTCATATGGATCTGTATCTGTGTTCTCACGCCAATGCCAAGTTTATACACAGTATAACTCTTATGTATGTGCTTATGTCCTTTTGTGGCCACCCCTGCTCATGCAAACCGAGAGACCTGCAGGGTTCTTCGTGGAAGGCCAGAATTTGCTCCGCTGGCTTCAAAGTATTACAATAAAATAAAATGAATCCAGTGGCATTTCCTTGCCATATGGAAGGGTGTCAGCATGCTCTTACTGTAAGCTAGGCTAGGCAGGAAATGAATATGTTTGATCCCAGCAAACTTGGTAGCGAGGGTGCCATCACTGGCAGCAGTGGAAAGCAGCACCTCATCTTTCTGATCTCCTAAATTTAGCTAGGATATGTTGTGTACAGTGGAAGGTTCAGGAATGTGGCCAGCCCCGGGGAGGTGCAGAAACAGGCACCCTTGTATTGAGTATCTTTTAAATTTTTATTAAAATGGTTTTTTAACTATAACTTTCTATTTAACAGTTTTTACAGGCGCGGGCGCCAAATAACTATTAACAGCAACAGTAAACAGAATGTAATTCAATAAAGGAGAATTCCTTGAGGTTTTTCCAAATCCAAGTAATTATCAATAACAACCCAGGGATTTTTAACAGTTATATTTACATTAATCTCACTCATAAGGTCTAACATCTATCTAACTCTTAACACTATTTAACAATCCTTTAACTAACTTACTCCTATCACTATTATTTAACAAACTTCTAACTAACACTAAACAGCAAGAGTACTCACACTTATCAGACACACAAGGGACAACAGAGAAAACAGCATATTCGTTATTCTTTACATTCTGCAGAAGATTTGGTTGATTCGGTGAGCGGGAGGGGGTCCTCGGGCGATCAGCCCTCAGACCTGGCTCATGTACTGCCTTCCAAATTTTCGGGAACCCTTAACTTAATGCAGATGGGGAAGCTGTTATATAGAGAGAGCTAAAGCTTTCCCGCGTTTCACAGTGACAGGCTTAACAGGTTTTGTCTGCCTAGTGACAGAACTGAGGGGAAAGGGGAGGGGATGAGATGGCTCTTGGCCAGCCCGAACTTTTCATGACCCTTATCTACCTGGCTTTTTGCTCCTGCTTAAGTCACATAGTGCAGGACTTTTGGTTTGTGGGGAAAGTGATCCTGGGCTAGGAGGCCATACACACGAGGCCTGGCCAGAAAAGAGCCTGCTTTCACAGGATAGAGGCTGGCATTAGGGGAAATATCACTAGGTTGAAAGGAGAAAATGTATGCTGGGGTTTAGGGCCCTGACTAATGAAATGCAACAGCATCTGTGTTCTTATATTTACAATGCAAGGTCTTTGGGGATCACAGGCCTGTGCTGCTGCAGGATTCAGTGGTGCAATCCTAACACTGATTATCACTGTTCTCAGCCCATAGCGTCCATGCACTGAAGAGGGTGAAACCCAATAATGTAAAAACAGGACAGCTGGCAATGCATGGGATCAGAATCTGTGTTCTAAGCCCACCGCTCTCAATGTTTGAGATTGGTTGGCAGCAGCATGCCCATTTTTTGGAGACAGTAACCTCTCTTATTCCCAGCCCCTGCATGCTGGACCATCCAATGGCTTTTGGAGAAATACAATTCAAATTTCTTGCCTGAAAAGAATGTGTGATGTGCAGGCCCTTGGGAACATGACCCAGAGTAAAGTTCAAAAGTCCGTTTAGAACTGGGTGAAGGGCTTGTGTTGATGTGGGGGACACTGGGCTACAGAGCCAACTGTGTAACAACTGAGAGGCACAACATTCAGCCAGAGTTGATGGCCCCATGTTCACAGGGATTAACGTTTTACCCATTCTGTGTAACACACAGTGTGCTGGCAGCTGTGCTGCAGTGGGGCAGAGAGAAGGGCTGGCCCCTGCTTCCACTCCCTACCCTTTGGGGCCGTACCTGTGGGCAACTGCATTGGCCTGACCCCTGTAGACAAAACTACAGAGCTATTGCTTTTGAGTGCAAGGTACCAAATTGACCTTCAGGAACAGGAGCAGAGATTTCCCCTCCCACCTCCTAAGCGAAGAGACTGGTCAGGAGGTGATGGGAAAGTCACTGTCCCTTTACACTGGGTGTAAACCTAACCAGTAACCTCTCCCTCCCACTCACCTCCCAAGTCTGAAAGGCTGGGCACAGAACTTGTTTTATGCACATCTGGCTCCAGCCTAATACCCAACAGCAGATTTTCTCAAGTGGAATCAAATCTTGTGTCAGTGCCTACAGAACCAGCAGATGGCAGCCTTTCACTGATTTGAAGACAAAAGTTGCACAGCATTAGCACAAAAGCCAAGTTTTTCTTCTCCCTCCCCCACCCCCAAAACCTCACAGAATGTTTTCACCGTGTTGGGTATGGTATTTGTGTGAGGCATATTAGCTATTGATCACACTTGCACATATTATGCAGGTGTATTGAATGGGAGAGAGCCAGCTGCTTGTCTAAGATGCAGTCTTTTCACATGATAAAGGCTTCTGGGATTTAACAGGCAAGCTCTCAAGGCAGGAACTAGAAATCAGCACTAACAGCCTGTGGCTTTGTGGTGACAGCAGCACCACATTTAGCACATTTTAAATGTAAAGTATTAGCTAACTTAACTCTGGCAAGAAAATAATTCACTAACACCTCCTTCCACAGGTCACATTGCTGCTTTGCTGGCACTTTAGGAGATGCATCCTGCCAAGGCTATTAAATATAAGAATCCAAGAGCCGTTAGTCAGCAGTGTTATATTCCCTTAACATCAATCAAATAAGCACTCACCTCTTTAAGTCCCTACCTGGATGACTCTATATTACACACAGTTAACACAGCTGTGAGCCTCAATTCATGAGTATCAGCAGCTGCCAGTTCTACTGATTTTGGGTCCCACAGCTCTCCTCCACTCCAAGCAAGACAGCTGGCTAGTTCCCCTGCTCCTTATGTTCCACAAAGTAACTTTAGAGAACATTGTAAAACATTTAGTTTAGTTTCTTTAATAAACAATAAGAAGTTGGGGGGGGGGTTCTGTTTGTTTTATGTCCTTATTCTCCCCATTGTGTGTTGGGTGCTTCATGAACCTTACCTCCCCTTGCTCCATTACAAGACTTTGGTCCTCCAAGGAGTAATTGTTCTTCCCCCAATGAAGAGTAACTATAGCCAGCTATGTTGTTACTATTGATTGCTGATGTACTCTTTATTTTGTTTTTAAACCTAATAAACCAAGAGAGAAGAATCTGATTTTCCTCACACCTCTAAGAAAAAAATGACTCATAAGCAGCCGCTGAGGGAGCAGAAAGACACAACACCATACACACAACTCTCTACAGGCTGGGGGCTACACTCTACTGGCCTCACTCTGAGGAGTAATTTTTCTGTGAAAAGTGCTACTGGTTTCCATGGGGTTCCTTGCAGAGTCAGATACTCCTCACCCCACGCAAATCAAAGCTATCACAATCTGGCCTTGTGACAAGATACTCCACCATGAGGCAAAGAACGCCCAAAGGGCACATGGAAGCCACTGAAACTATTAACTCTGGTTCACCTCAAATCTCATAAGACAGGGAAGAAGACAGAACTTGCTACAACATGCACACTGCACAGCTAATTTCCTCTTGTGTACCACAGCACACCAGAAATAAAGACAGTACACAATGTTACCTCAAGGAAGCATGTCTCAGAGGGAGGTTCCCTGTACAGGCACAACAGAGCCTGCTTAGAGAAGCCATTTTGAATTTTGTAAGGGATCTGGCAAGTGCTTCTGATTTACAAGCACACACATGCACTCCTGGGCAAAATGGCAACACTACAGTCTTCTGATGTCCTATGGCTGAAAGTAACAGGAAATAGCCACTACCAACCTACATTCATTCTATTTCTATACCTTCTTCTCCCCTGTTGCACTCTTCCCTTCTTCACAACAGTGCAGAGTGCTGGAATCTCCTCAAGGCCTGTTGGTGAGCACAGCTCCAGGGGGCCTATTGCTTGTAGACAGAGCTTGCCCCTGTACCACATTGTGAAGTAGGATTCATTGTTTGGCCTCCTGGATCCACCCTGCAGCTTCCTGGTAGTGCGGTACTGCAGGACTAGGCTATCAGGGAGCCAAGAAAGGCCTGCAGAAGAAAGAGGGGAACTGCTCAAGAGCCAAAAGCTAATTTTATACAAGGGAAGGCTGAGGTGGGACAAGGGAAAGGGCTCACAACGGCAGCGTGGGAAAGGCCCTGAATCCCAATAGGTGAGCAGGGCAGCTGAAGTCCCAAGACAGGAAATGCTCAGAGAGCAGTACACAAGGAGGAGAGGAGATGCTGCATCTATTTTATTGGGGGTGTAACCCCTCCTGTTGGCTAGCCCAGTGTGAGGTTATTCAGCATAGGGGAAGCCTTGTGACTTCTTACACCACTGTGGGAGGCTAGGCCTGAGGCTGCTTGGTGTGCTCTGTGTTGTGTATGTGGGAACGCACCTCAGACCAGACCCACTCAAACAAATCACCAGGAACAGGCTTTATTCTGTAAAAAACATAGAACAGGAAAACAGTTCAGCAGCCCCTCCTCTCAGCATGCAACCAAGTCCAGGTTCTCCCTTTGTGTCACTTAAACTCCTCTCAGGGTGCTCTATAGCCCTTTCTGGTCCTACCTGTAAAAAACATAGAACAGGAAAACAGTTCAGCAGCCCCTTCTCTCAGCATGCAGCCTGTGAGCTGCTTCTAGCACAGTCCTTGCTGAGACCCTGCTGGGAGCAGAATCCTGACAGGAACCAGGAAGTTCTCCCAACGTGCCGCAGTTTGTAGTCCACAACTTATAGTTCCCAGGGCTGCTGCTGAAACACACTGGACCTTGGGCTACAGGGGGCTAGCCTGAGCAGGGAAGAAGCCTGGGCGGGAACCCATTTCTCAAACTGCCTACCACAGCCCTCATTCTCTTTCCTCAGTTGACCTAAAATTACCAAACTATGGAACACCTGTGTGCTGGTTGCTTTGTGACCTGCAGCAGCCTCTCCCCAAATGGGGAATCCATATCATTATAAAAGAAGAGCTATCCATCATACCATCTGTCACAGAGAACATTTGAGAAGACTAAAGAAGTTTCTTGGGGGAGGCAGGCCCCCATCCCCACCCACAGCCCCACTCCCTCCATGGGGAGGGGAAGAGCCCGCCCACACCCCAGCATCTCCAGGGAGGGAAAAGCCTCCCCGGCCCCCGGGGCAGTGGGGAGGGAGGCGGCCCAAGTCAGCCCAAGCTTCCCCAGCCCTGGGAGCAGCAGAGAGGGAGGAAGCCATGTGGCTCCAGCCTCCCCAGCTCCAGAGCAGCGAGAAGGGAGGTGTCCGTGCAGCCGAAGCCAGCCCAAGCCTCCCTGCCCCCAGGAACAGTGGGGCGGGAGGAGGCCACGTGTATGTCTACCATCACAACAGGACAGGTAATGCTAGTTTAGATAAAACACTATTTTTAAGAAGCCAGTAATGTAACTGTGTTCATCGCTGCCCTTCTCACTCTGGTGCCAGCATGGTTTCTATGCACTATCTGGGGTCAGCCTCTGAGATGCAGAACTATGAGAAAGGGCAGGGTTTGAGCAAAGGATCAGGAATTAAAAATCCCTTATACCTAATCCTGCAAACACTGATGTATGTGTTAAACTCAACACTTGCAAGTTCTCTGATTACTCCATGTGCACAAAGCTAATTACATGTCAGGGGCAGCCTGAGTTTTAAACCCAGGTCTGACACTGCCTCCCTCATCAAATCACTTACTTCTCTACCAGCACTGTCCCCTGGTGGGGAAAAGATCCACAGGCCCATGGTGAGGAGTTGACAGTGGTTGTAGTAAATCACGCTATGTCTACACTGCAAAGCTTTTTTGGGATACCACAGGTATCCTGGAAAAGCTCTGCTGTGTCCAAGGAATGTGTCTGCTTTTTCAGAACAGTTTCCAAAAAAGCAGACAAATTCTTTCGGCATCCCTGTATTCCTCATTGTATGAGAAATAAGGGATGTTCCGAAAGAGGAGGTTTTTCCCAAATTTTGGCCCCGTGTAGCCAGGCCAAATTTCAGAAAAGCCTCTTCTGGAAAAAAAAGCAGAAAAAGATACGCAAATAGCACTTTTCAATTTGCATATCTTTTTCTGACTTTTCTTTGCAGTCTAGACATAGCCTCACTCTGAAGCGGAGATGTGAGCACTAATCAGAACGAGGCTGAATGGGAGACATTTCCCTACTAGCTCTAGTGCTTGTGATTATATCATGTCACTAAGTGATTGCTAGCTTCTCACCTCCTTCTTGGATTTCATGCTTCTCCTCCCCACTCTCTTGTTTCTATCATTTGGTCTTTGGTTCATTGCACTCCCCCAACAGGCTGCAATAAAATTTCTCGATTTCAGCCTCTCTCACTTTTTGGTAACTGGTCTCCCTTCTTTGTCTGGTATGAGAAGAGATGAGGCTACTAAGATACTTATCCCCACCTGCTTCGCCAGGTTTGTATAATTTCTGGTGGTGCCCAGAATGGATCCAAGCAGAGCCATCCCATCCATAGGACAGACGGGGGCAACCACTCCAGGCCCTGTGCTTCAGGGGGACATGGGCTCCAGGACAGCCTGGAGGTTAGCAGGGGGCCTGGCACCAGCAGCAATGAGCAACCTAGCCCCACCCCACCAGCTCCCCACATCGCTCAGGAGAGGGTCTGGAAGGTGGAAAGAAGCAGGATGGAGCAGGGACAGAGATGTGGGGAAAAGGAGGGAGTGGGACATTCACTGTTGCCAGCCCCATGGTCCCCTCTAGCCCGTCCTCCCCCAGGACCCCACATCCTCCTGAAGTTTGGGGGCCCCCAAAACATGAATAGGACAATTGCTCTGAAAACATAAGCTCAAACCTTAGTGGGCACAGGCCCATGTTCCTGAATATTGGTGGAGCACAGGGCCCATATAACTTGCCACCTATGCCACTGGGTGCAGTTCAGTTCAGTTCAGTTCATTCTTGCTGAAACCTCCTACCATTGTCTGAGGTCCTAGGCTTGCTACTATCTGCTACAGCCTCCAGGTGGTGCTCTTCCCTACTAAATGCACATTATGAATGAAAGTACAGATGCTGCTGCACAGTGAAACACAGAGTGCCTCATTAACCAGTCAAGGTAGCATCCAGCGCTCAGTGACCAATCAGAGCTGAGGCACGGGGCTGTGGTTCTCCATGGGAGCAGGGACTGGAGAAAGGAATCTCTCTTGCCCCAGGCCATGACACTGTGCCTAGGGTTGCCAGATGGTTTCAGAAAAAATACCGGGGAAAAAAAAAAAAGAGGACCCCGAGAGTTGTTAAGCAAAAAAAACCAAAACCAAAAATAAAAAAACAAAAAACCTCACAAAACACCCAACACTCTGGCCCCTTTAAAAACCACGTGGTGAGGCTTTTTGGCCCTAACAAGCTGCTGGCAGCCCGCCCACCATCTTACCTCCCTGCGCCGGGCTGGACAGCTCCCCTGCGGAATCTGGTAAGCATTAGGATTGCCAGGCTGCCTATGTATTGAGCCGGACAGCCCAGGATTTGCGCCTCCTAGCTGAGAAAAAAAATCAGAAAGTACCAGACATTTTAGGTGTCCGGTATTTTCTGAATTTTTTTTACCAGACAGGAGGCGAAAACAACAGACTGTCCGGTTCAATACCGGACACCTGGCAACCCTAACTGTGCCTCAGGTCCACAGCAATCTCACCAGACACAATGGCCTACCCTCTGGTGGAACCTCCCTTATGCAGCAATGGCTCCTCCTCATCTGGAGTGGTACTACAGAACATGCAGGGAGTACTGACCCTCTGCACTTCTCCAAGGCCTGCCTAGGGTTGCCAGATGGTTTCAGAAAAAATACCGAACAAAAAAAAGAACCCCGAGAGTTCCTAAGGAAAAAAAAAAACCCAGCATGGCCCCTTTAAGAAATGTGTGGTGAGGCTTTTTGGCCCTCACAGGCTGCCGCCTGCCATCTTGCCTCCCTGGGCAGGGCCAGATAGCTCCCCTGCAGAACCTGGTAAGCACTAGGGTTGCCAGGCTGCCTCCATATTGAGCCGGACAGTCAGGGATTTTCACCTCCTGGCTGGGAAAAAAAAAATCAGAAAGTACCAGACATTTTAGGTGTCTGGTATTTTCTGAATTTTTTTTTTTACCAGACAGGAAGCGAAAATACCAAACTGTCTGGTTCAATACCAGACACCTGGCACCCCTAGGCCTGCCCACTCCACTCCCAGAGCAGCATAGCATGAGTTCTACTTTGGTCAAGCAGGGCCTACCTCACCAGAGCAGGGCTTACCCCTTACACATATGTAACGAGCACCTTTTATTTATCTCACTGAGGTTTAACTTTCCTCATTCAAATGGGCTGCAAAGCACAACAGTAACAACCTGCAGCTCGTAAGAAGTTTACAACCAAAACAAATCCAACACCAAGACCTAGGGACAATTATACAAATTACAAAGTCTCTCTATTTTTGATTACATGACATAGTAGGAGAGAATGTAGCTTCTACTATAGCCTCTCCTATTGGGATTTTTAGGCCAGAGCACAGTGCTTTATCATTAATTATGTTTATTACAGTGGAGTCCAAGGACCAACCAACAGAAGGACCCTATTGTGGTAGGCACTATGCACACACAGAGGTGTAGATGTTGCCTGTCCCAAAGTCCTACATAGATCAGATGCTGGCAGGAAAAGAGGAAGAACAACACAAGCAGAGTGGCAATGTAATGGCAGCAAATGTTATGTTAGTTCTATAATTTTCATGGAGACAATGGGTTTCGTTACAGAGAATCAGATGGAAAGAAATGGGGAGGGGGCTGAAGATGACAGGGCAGGGGAGAGGTTAAAAGGGGCAGGTGTCGAGTGATGCTGCAGAGAAGAGATTGTGAGGGGAGAGTCAGTGTTGGAGCAAACAAACAGCCACTCAGCACAAGGCAAGGCCAGTCAGAACAGCAAAAATGTTTTGAGTTCACCAGTATAAAGTCCAAGCTCCCAGCCCCAAGGGGATTTTTAAGATGTTGTATCTATTGACTATTTTTCAAAACAAACTGCAGTGCATTGCAAGGCAGGGAGTCTTCTTGCAGAGCAGCTGGGAAGGAAACAGCTGACAAGCCTCTGCTGCCTACAAAGATCTCCCAAAAGACCTCTGCAAGGGACAAAAGCTCTGAAGTTGCCTGAGTGTGACCCCTGAGAAAGGCCCTCTCACACAAGAACAGGTGGAATTGAAGATGTATGACACCTTTACACACACCTCTCCCATTACACAATTTTCCTTAGCTATTGCTGGATCTCCTAGAGCTGCCTGTGGCCAAGTCCGAGCTTGTTGTGCTCAAGAACGTTTCTGCAAAGGGAAGAATGGATAATACTTGGTTTGGTAATTGGATCAGAAAAAGCAAATGCACAGGAACTTCACCCCAGGCCCTTTGCATTACATAAGCACCAAGAGGAAGAATATGCAGCAGTGTGACAAGAGGGCCTGTGCAGGAAGGGGGGTTATCAGTGGACCTGTCACAGAGGGGGTACCTGCATTCTGACACTGAGCATCTCAAAAACCTAACTTTTAGACACCTAGGGGGAAAAAAATTACAAGAACATTATTGAGAGCTACAAGCCCAAAATTATGTACATATACAATGAAAGTGGGGGGAAGGTGCCTTGGTTTATGATCCACAAAATTCAGCATGCTCAGCTAGCAAATGGGAGCCGCTGATGAGAGGTCTGTGTCCTAAACCCCACCCCTTTCCTGGAGGGAGGCACTGATCTCTGTTAGTGATCCATGAACTGAGGGAAGACAGATCTGCCTAAACCATATGTGGGACCCTATCTTGTAGGTCTGCTCAGGGACTGCCTGATTCCACCAAGTGACACCACTCTCCCTCGTAATCTTTAGTTGAGTCCTGGGATGCAGGAGACTCCTGATTCAAGCTGCCCTTTTATCAGAGGAGAAAAAGGAATTTGAACAAGGATCTGCTACCTCTAAGGGGAGTGCCTTATTCATAGGCCTACAAAGTCATTCTATTTCTGGCCCAATTTAACTCAACAGTAAGCAGAAGAACTTCCAAATAGAAGAGATTGAGAGCACCCCACATCAGACTACTCCACTGCCCAGTGCTTAGAGCACTCACCTGAGATAAGTGACAGATTTCTGTTCAAATCCCTTCTCTTCAGCAGCAGAGGAAGAACTTTACTGAGGAGGGGAGGGGGAGTCTCCCACAGGGGGAGACTATACCAGGGAGGTGCTATAATCACAAGGTGAAAGGTTGTAAGGGATCTCCCTTATCTTTCTCTCCCATCCCTGGCTGTTTTTTGGAATTAGGCAACCTCTGAACACTTACCAGATTGGGTGACACACACAATTTAGGCAGAAGTGCTTGCCTCCTAGGCTAGGTCTACACTATAGCCTTTTTTCGGAAAAAGCTACGCAAATTGCGCTCCATAATTTGCATAGATTTTTCCGATTGCTTTTCTGGAAGAGGCTTTTCCACCACCATTTGGCCTCATTTAGATAGGGCCAAATGGCGGAAAAGCCTCCTCTTTCATAGAAGCCCTTATTCCTCATAGAATGAGGTATACAGGGCTCCCCAAAAGAGCGCATTTGCTCTTCCGCTTTTTTTTGTGGAAGAGCAAACATGTTCCCTGGACGCAGCAGAGTTTAAACCCTGCAGTTTAGACATACCCTCACCTGTTCATGGATTGCTCTGCAGCTGAGGCAGGAGATAGGTGCCTTCACGGAATCAGCATGATCCACACTCAGAGGGAGGAACATAGGCATCTAGGGAACTTGTGCAGCAAAAATGCATCAAATGAGTTTAGATGCCTATAGGATTGGGCTGCAGCTTAGTGGGAGTTTTGTGGATTGTACTGGTGCCTAAAAGCATGAAACTCAGACACTTACGTAGCTTTGTGGGTCCCACCCTAAGCAATTAATTATCCATGCTAAGGTATAATGAGATATTAAAATCCCCACACTATTACATACATCATTTATGTAAATAGCGGGCCAACAATATCAGATGCTAATTCATTTACACTTTTGAATGTGAGTCAGTTAGAACCTATGTACCTGATCTGCCATTTGAAGTGTGAATTTACCTCAAGCTTTTTAGGACCAAATCCTGTTCCCATAGAACACAACAGTAAAGACTCTGACTTGGAGGAAAGTGGGATTTGGCTCTCACCACCAGCTGTGTGTCTCCTGAGTCTCTGAAGTAATCATCACTGCAATGAGGCTTTAATAACCTTGAGTTCAGAAATTTCAAAATCAACCAAAGTACCCCCCCTTGATACCCACCACCATCCTCCCCCAATGAAAAATTCATGCATGGAGAACTCTGTAAATTGCTAGATTTTAATCATTTAAGTTCTTTGCATAATTCTGGGAACCATGTGTAAACATCTAACAACTTTTTTCCAGCTTTCCACAAATAAAATTTTCAGCTACTTTGTATTTATTCCTGGAGTAGAAACAATGACCAAGCAATTAATCTAACAACATATTTCTAACTTTCTAAAATAGGAACGAGGATTTTTCTTTTTGAAACAAAAGACAGCCTAGCAATAGGTTTCAAATGCATATACAGATCATAGGTAGATTGGAAATGGAGCGCAAAGATGGCTCTTAGAAATGCAGGCTTAATTGTGCACTCTACAAGAGACTTTACAGTTTGACATTTTTCCAAAGTGTAACAATGTCCAAGTAAGGAGTCCAAAGGGACTGAGTGATGGTTTCATCCCGCACTCTTTCAGGGAGACAATGCACTCTTCAGCTTTCTAATAAATACAAGCAATGCCCGAGACCAAGGAGAAGACTCTCATGGATGCTGCAGCCTGATTTTGTAGATACACAGCAGGGATTTGAGCTACAGAGTTCTGGGGGCGAGGCAGTCCAGAATCAGTCTCTAACATACCATAAAAGGTGCATTACAGATAACAAAAATTAACTCATCTGGCTCTTTTGTTTTGAGATAATTTCATTTAGATACAAGTTATGACTATAAATTTAATTATACATATAATTCGAAGGGAAACATTACTGTATTTTGTACTTTTTTGTACCTCTACATTTTAAAATGCATTCCATTGGAGCTTATAATACATCTGCTAGCAATTCATAGTGTAAAAGATGTAGGAAACACACAAGCCTTGTATAGCATCTAACCAATATTATTACACTTATCTCATTAAGCTTACACTTGTTTTCAATTACATTACCAACCACAGAATTCACAGAATTCATTAAGACACTCATTATTTACATCAAAATATTCAGCAACACAATATAATAGAAAAGAGCCAAGAGCTCATACCCTTGTGTTAACCTGAATTTGTCTGTCTACTCATCTAGCTACTGTATTATTGCTTAATCAGGCCCCAAACCTAATAGAATAAATGCCCTCAAGAGTTTTTCTTCACTTGTTTTAATAACCATCTTCAAACTGCTCTCCATATTTGAACTGTTATATACATAGGCTTAACATCAAAAGAAAGTATCCTCCTTTAAGCGACGCCAGATCGTACAAACACCTCAATATTCTAGATGTGAAGGCAGTATATGTACACAGGAGCTATTCAGGGAGTAAAAATACATCCATAATAAGTGTAAACATTCTGGACATAGAGTCATTTTCCTTTTGCGCACTACGTTTTATGTGTTGCCTGCATTTTCTGCATAAATCATAAGTTAATGAGTTATATCAGCAATACTTCAACAGATGCCTGGAACATCAGAATTCTTTTATAACAATTTATCATGCAGTGCAATAGATTCTAAGTAGCAGTAATACCTTCAGTCTATCAAGTTTTCCTACTTCCCATATTCCTTCCATTTTCTAACAATGTCTAACATCTACGTTCCAGTAAGTTTTACGTTAAATGAGATCCTGTATCCTGAGCTGCATAAACTCAGAGTTGTCAGTACATTCCATAGCTAGAATTTTCTGATTTCAGATTATTTTCTAGTTTTATATTTTAAAAAATGGAGATTGCTCAATGGATCCCGTAGGTCACTGTGTGTTGTTAGTGCTACAGCTTTACATACCAATCATTCAGGTTTCCTCAGGGACTCTGGCACATTTGCCATATTTTGGACAAGATCCCTGAGAATTGATCAAAACATCAGTATTTCACAACTCAAAACATGTTCAAGTGCTTGACACCACATGAAGTTCAAGCTAGTTTCTTATTGTTCTCTGTGTTATGCACCAAGGTTAAAAATTCCAATATGAGCTTCGCCGTTTTCCTGGGCCGCTCTACTACCACAGAGTGTCCACAGTTTTCCAAAATATGTACCTGACAGTCAGAAATGGATTTTGCTAGAACATCTGCTCCAGAAACATCCAGAACCTGAATGACAGAAAAAGTAGTAAGTACCAAAGAAAACAGTCTCAGACACAAATCAAAGTTTTTACTGGCCATTCCATGACCTTGTTTGAACCATCTCATGTGTATTTTACATCAACGTGGGATACTAAGTTACCACGGAATGCATGTGTTTCCCAGATCAGATTCTTCAGGCACAGTGTTATCCAAGCATCTCCTCTGGCCGTCCTGCAGCGTGTACAAGCCATGCCCGGGAGTAGAAATAATTCAGGTACCAACCACATACAACAGAATTTTACTGGTTATAATTTAGGCACACTCTGTGCACGGCTGTACACATGCATGTGTGTAATTAAGTAAAACATACATCTCCACCCCTCGTAACACAGTTTTATAACCAGGCACTAACAGTTTGCAGACAAAAAAAATCCTTGTTCATATTGATCAGGGAAACCATTCTAAGTCCCAAATAACAATTACCAAGTGTAATCAGCACCAACATGAATAGAGCCCACCATCAACCCTGTTCCACTGACAATGTTTACCACAGACCTCACTCTGGTCTCCACTTTTATTTCCATTTCACTTGAATTTCCCTATCATTTAACTTGGCCTATGAGCACAGGAGAGGATTTAAAGTTGGTCAAGATCAACACACAAGACTCTAATTCTTTCTGGCTCCCCTGCTTGGTTTAGGGGTCTATGGCAACTCAGACTGCTCTGAGACAGCCACAGCCTTAGCATGAGCTCTGCTTCCCTCTTAGCTGGTAGCAGCAGCAGCTCCAGAAGCACCATCTCCCATCCATCTCTCCCAGTAGTGGTTGCAGCTCCCTGCTCTGGTAGGGAACTGGGGAAGATGATTAGCAGGATCCAGAAAGCCCACACTCCATGACAGACAAGCATATGAAGGGGGAAGCCAGCCCAGACTAGGCAAATCCTATTCCAGCTGGACATGGCACTTATTGGCAAGTATAGGCAGCCTTTGGGTGGGGTGGGATGGGAAGCAGGAACTCACATGGGGAAAGGAGCTATTACGAGGGCCCATTTTGCAAGGAATACACTCTAAAAAAATTAAAAGAGTGCCAAGGTCATCATTCCTTTTATTTAAAAATCCATCCAACTTCCAGCTGGTTCCACTCACTGGTTTGAGAATATTACATTTCCCCTTCTATCCCAACACAGGCCCCAATGTTGAGCTCCCCAATAGTTGTGATTGGGGGCAGAGCAGGGCAGAAGTGGCTCTAGGTTACCCTTGTGCTCCTGTATTCTAGGGTTGTTTGGGAGCCTGCCTGGCTCCTAGAAGAAGCTAAAGCAACCTCGCTGTTCTAGTTCAAGCTCCGCTCACAGCCTCTTACGAGCTGTGGGAAGCAGAAGAGAGCCAGAGAACATACTACACTGGCCTCCCTCCCATCTCTGAAAGCCCTCTGTGACAGGGACTGGCGTAGGGCTATTATGGCAGAGGAGCTCCCCATCCTCGCATTTCCACCACCTCTATGCCACCACAACCCTGTAAAGGAGCTTGGATGAAGGGGAGATATGACCTTATAGCCTCACTTCTACACAGCTCTGCCCATGCTTATGTCTCAGTCTCTTTTCCTTTGCACGTGTGCTTTACACACATTCTTCTCCTTTGCACGTGTGCTTTACACACATTCTTCTCCTTTCTCCTTTGCACGTGTGCACACATACCCGTCTCTTCTCTTAACATTCCTTTTGTCTCCTTCCTAGTCTTGCATCTTTGTGCCTTTTTTTCCCCCCTCTGCCACCTCTCTCTTCCTTGTTGCCAAGACAACTCTTTTTTTTGCCTCAAAATTCCTTTTCCAAGCCCACTTTTTACAGTGAGCTTTCCACTAGCTGCTCCCTCCCTCATGACAATTAACCAGACAGAATCTGAGCTCTTGGTAGCCAGTTCCTCTCCCAGATCTACTCTCCCTGTCGATTGTCTTCCCTCCGAACATCCTTTATAGACTCCCTTATCTGCTTTGACTGGGAGATCCACGGGGCAGACGGGCCTGTAAAACACCATGCAAATCACTAGCGCTGTGTAAATTAAAATAATAGCATCTGTAACCTACAGTCTTCTAGTTCATTAGTGGCTCATGCAACATTCATAGAGATGGAAACAGAGCACCAACCTTTGCATAAAAAAAAATAAAATAAAACAGCACAGCAGAAGCAGTACCTGATCTTGTTTTCCCCAGATGATCTGTGTTGGGGCTTTGATCTTGCTCATGTTTTCATGGAGAGCATGTCTGGACTTTTCATCTGTAATTTCTAAAAATACTTTTCACCAGAGAAGAATTAGTCAAACACCAGTGGGATTTGTTCCATTTACTGCTAATCAGCACAGGCTGAACCCTGAGGGAATGAATTCCTTTATTCTTTCAGTAGGCCCTGTCGCTGCCAATGCAGGTTTGCCTGAATGAGGAAAAGCTGCCAGAGGGGGCAAGAGTGGAAGGAAAAACCTGCAGAGTGCTCCTCAGGGGGACTATACCCCAGCTGGTCCATGGGAAGGGTAAGTAGGGCCTGCCCACAAACTGCAGATCCCTCTAGGATCCATCAGTGGGGTGACAGGATGTCTGGCCTCTAGCATGACAAGATTCTCCCAAAGTTCCACTCGATGAGCAGGTGTTAATTAAAGCTGACCAATAATTAGAGCAGATACAAACAGAAGGGAGGAAATTAACTGTTCCAGCCAAGGAGGGCTGTTATCCCAAGCCAGGGAGCTGGGAGAGGGGCACGCCCATATTCTTTTAGTGAGGAGGGGAGCTGTATTCTCCTCCCCATGACTTCCCCATTGTTTCAGCCCCTGAAGTGGACAAACTGGGGGCAAATACAGCTCCTGGGTGTAAGGGAGGAGGGATAGAAAAGATCCTGGTATAGATAGGCCCTGAGGAGCAGAAAAGACCAGAGGGAAGGATCTGGCTAGGTGGGCAGGCAGGGTTTTTCTGCAGTTACCATTTAATAAACCTGAAGGGTTATTTTCTTTTCCTTTTTTGGGGGGAGGCCCTCTCTGAAGTCTATGTAGTTTGTTTGGAGCGGAGTGGGACTGTTCAGCTCACAATACTGCAGGAAAGAGGGGTGCAGATGAGTCATAGATTCTGGCTGTGTCACTCTCCCCATAGCTCTGCAGGAGGCTGACTGCAAGAACGGTGGTAATGCATGTCCCAGAACACTGTCCTGCCCACTCCTCCCCCAGAAGGCAATCACCACACCGGTGAAGCACCCACCACAGGGAAGCACTGCTCTGGAGACAACTTGGTCTCCTGCTGTATGAGAGGGAAAGATCTGTATACAAACAGGGCATTTAGGCTCCAAATCAAGAGACTTTGCACTAGTTCTGCTTTGCAAGAACCACACTTACATTTCCGGTAAAATTCATTATGTGGGATGCGAACATCAACAAGACCCTGCAGGATCTAGAAATAAACAAACAATGTGTATCAGGGTAAGAACACACACATCACACGCTGTCACTCTGGGCCATTTCCTGGGGACACTGGACAAGACTAACCAGGATCTGACTCTGGGACTTTAACCCTGTCTGGTCTGTCCTTTTGTGCACTACACAATGTAATTAAAGCACAAACTTACTTGGAGACACCCTCTGATGACAGGCTGTTGCCGTCAGACTTGGGGAAGAAGGCTCTTTTGTACCGCTGCAGGGCAGGAGAGAGTAAGCATCTTATCCGGACAAGACCTGACTCCTCACAAAGAGGCTATAAGCTTGTCGGATAAAAAGGAAGCAGAGAAATGCCTTTCATATTGTGAGCTGAAATTTGTATCAAGCCAAACTATGAGCTCTTGCCAGATTGCCTCAAGAATGATCATACATCATCTTACACTTCCTTTCCTCCTATAATCTATTCTTACATACTGGACAATAACTTTTTGTCCATCTAGCTCTCCCTGTTATCTATATTTACTAAAATCATTCAGGACTTCCCACCAAGCTGCCAAAGAATTTAAATCCTGTCCATGGGGAGGCATCAGGAGAGTATGGCTGGAAAAATCTGAAAGGAAAGTCATCTCAACAGCAGTGAAAATAACTTAAAATGGCTTACAGGTACTGTCCTATTGCAACTCAGGTCCCTGCCAGCTTTTTATTTAACTCCTGGCTGGCTTTTGCTGCAGCTCAGCCAGCTCTTGCCGGAGCTGTGCACCTGGTTGCACTTTCTTACTTTCAGCTCTGAGTCTGAACCACTAAAGATACTAGTTAGATGCAGAAATTATTGGGGGAAGGTTCTATAGCTTGTTTTATACAAGAGGTCAGACTCATAAGGATGATCATAATGGCCCTTTTTTGGACTTAAAGTCTATGGAAAATTAGAGACCTTGGAAAATATTCTCCCACTAACATTCCCCTCCCAAAGAGGGATAAATCTCCAGAGGAGGGCAGCATCATCGGTGCAAGAGGACCCCCCCCCCGCAGCACTGACTGGATGCTGTCTGCAAAAGTTGCTGCAAAGAAGTTACATTTCTGAGCAGAAACCTTCTGAAGTTTCTAGGAAATCAAAAAGAAAAAAAGATGACTTGTTGCTGTTGGTAGAACTATGCAAATGCCAGACCTTCTACACTCAATCATCTGTGTGCCCATTATAATTAATTCTAGTTTAATAAAAACGAACTAGGTCATGAACAATATGTCCCTTTGTAAAGATCTAATTTCATAGATACTCAAATGAAGGACTAGTCATAAGAGCAATATCTCCCAAGCTGATTTGGAGCACAAGGAGAGGAGAAAGGGATTTTGGCAGAAGTCCCACACCTTCTCATTAGCTTTTTCAGTCCTTTCATGAAGACATAAATGCCACAATCACATTTCTGAAAAAATACACTGATATATTTCTAGGACAATGGCAGGCAAATACCGGCCCCCAGGCCAGATCTGGTTCTCCAGGGTTAGCTCCTGGCAGGCTGCCGCCAAGTAATGCTGGCGAACTGCTGCTAATTCCCCACTGACAAAGAATTGCATCAATGATGTGTTAAAGCATGCTTGACCTAGTGAGAACTGCAGGACTGGACCCAAACCAATGTAAAACACAAATTCCTTGCCCTTATGGACAACTTCAAACTGTATCTTAGAAGTCGCCAGTATTCTGTGCAAAATACTAAGAGTTCTTTCTTTCTCCTTCCATAAATATATAGCAATATTACTTGGAGAATTATGCTGTTCTAAGCTCCATCCTAGATGGTGTCATTTCAGTTTCATTGCCTTTCCCACAAATGTTCCATTTAAAATCCTTGGATTTCAGTAAGAGGCAGGCTTGCATGCTCAGTTTCTCTGTGAGAGCTATTCTGCTTATGGCCCATTCTGGCCACACCTACTATCTTCTGTAATGATTAAAGAGGTTACTACTGACTGGGATTTCTTACCTGCTGAGGTACTTTAAAACGCACATAAGAACAAAGCTTCAGCATGTCTGCCATTTCCTCGGGTGTTGATGGAATTAAAGGAACCCTGTCCATACGTTCAGACTCTTTCAGCTCCCGCAGTTGCTTAAGAAATTTGTTATCAGTTGGATATGGCAGGCCTATGTATAACAAACAAAAATAACCACATGCTGAAATAATATTAGCACTGAACACAGTGCAAATACACATTTGCTTTGTGTTGCTTCCAATCCCCCATTCCTCTGAGGATGAACTGAGACCAATGCAGCATTAATCAAGATACAGTTTGTCACTGAAATACAATGGCATATCTGTCCTGCAGGAGTTTCTCAAATGGAATCTGCCAATTTTACCTTTTTGTGTGAAGTGGATGAAAGATAAGAGAACCTTTGTAATTTCTGTTAAACCAGAATTTCAGCTAGTTTGCCAGTCTTCTCACAAAATAACTTAATATTTTCCCTCTCTCTCATTCTTTGGTAGATCTTGAATTCTTCTGTTTTCTAATTTCCTGAATCTTTTTCCTAAATTTTTTTAAGAGACTATCAACAGGAATACCGTCACTTCCCATAGGCCACAATTTACCTCCTCTCAAAAAACCAGTGAATCCCTTTCCCAGTTCCATCCATGGAATTAAATTTTTATGACAATATGTAATATATTATGTAATACATATAGTCTATGTACAATACAATATATTCCTAATGACTGCAGTTCAGCCAGAGGAACTCAATTACCAATTTCTATAGCCTAACTGGCTGCTTACTCATTCAACCAAGGGGGGGGGAAATATCTACACATAATACATGTTGTAGTATTTAATAAATGACATCCCAGTCCTCTCTACTCACCATAACTTTGACCCTATTGTTCATCCGTCTGGTTGCCTCCCAAACACAATGCAGAGAATTTCTCACTTTAATAACACAGGAGGTGCATCTCCTGGATACGCTAACAGTGCATTACACCAGAGAATGCCATAAGCAGCAGCAGGGAAGGTGGGTACTCAATCAAGGATGTGGAAAGAAACACACCAGTGGAGCAATGTGCATATAGTGGGTGCAGAGAAAGTCAGGATGCATTATGACAAATACTCATGTGATGCATGAATATAATGGAATGGTAATACTACCAACAGCTTTCGGGCTGAACACACAGATAGAAACAAACAAACAAAAAAATCCTGATGAAGAGAGAAACAAAATCTCCATTTTCTATTATCTTTTTCTAATTATTTTTACAGTTAAGCTGCAGCAGGAAGTTGTAGACCCCCTCATGATTTGGGACATACTATTAGCAGGTGGCCACAGCAAACTACGCACCAAAACAAAATCTCAGACCACAAACTCCTGAAGCACCATCACTTTATTTCTGTATGCTTCATTTGTTAAGCTAACCCTCGGTTTTGGGAAATTAAAAAATGAACACTGCAGGGAAAATACAGAACCAATGGAATTAAATAGTTATTATTAAGTGACACTCTTGGCCTTACACAACTCTTTTGCAAAAAGGTTTTCCCCAACCTGTTCTACATCAAACCTCTTCATTAATATCAACACAGATCTTAACTACTATATGAGAAGATTTAACCAAGGCCTCTTCTACTTCAGTGGCTCTCAGCCTTTCCAGACTATGAACCCCTTTTCAGTACAGCCCTGCAAATACACGATATCCACTTTATATCTGCAGGTATCCGCACCTGCGGATGTGGATTAGGGAAGGTTTGAGCAGTTAACCAATAAGCTTCACCCTTAAGGGGTGAGGATTACCAGTTAAGGGTAACTGGTGGAGGCTTGCAAGCAGTTCCCTGCCAGCCACAGGCAGGCGGCTACTCCAGCCCTGCAGGGGGTCCACCGCAAACAGAAGCTGCTCTGGCTGGGCTGGAGCAGCCCCTGCCTGTGGCGGGAAGGAGGGCAGTCCAGCCCTCTGCTCTGCCCCCTTTAATCGGTTAACTGGTTACATAATATGTTTAACTGGTTAGCCAATTAAATGGGATTTTACATCCCTAATGTGGATGCACATAACCGCAGCTCATTTTTGCGGATACAGATTCCGCACAAGGCTCAACCTTTCAGGGGTCTGACTTACCTCGCACACCCTCAAGTTTTACCTCATTTTAACTGCTTGCTCACAAAATCAGACATAAAAATACAGGTGTCTCTCTGTACGCTACTGAAATACGACTTCCTTTTTACCACAGAATTGTAAAATAAATCAATTAGAATATTAACACTGTACTTACTTTTCAGTGTATAGTATGCTGCAGCGGTGGCCAAACTTACTGGCCCTCTGAGCTGCACGAGATAATCTTCAAACGTTAGAGAGCTGGAGCATGCCTACCAAATGCTGAGTCTCGGGGCTTCAGCCCCGCTTCTGCTAAAGCCCTGAGCCCCAGCAGGTGAAACCCCAAGACCCTCCTCACTGCAGGACAGAAGCTCCTGCCCCACCACCTCACTGCAAAGTAGAGATGCCGAGCTTCCTCCCCATCCCTCTCAGTCTGGTAGGTGGAGGGGGAGCAGGGAGCTTGCAAACCACACTTTAATAGTAAAAGAGCCACATGTGGCTCTCGGGCCACAGTTTGGCCATCCTTGGTATATAGAGCAGTATAAACAAGTCATCATCCGGACAAAATTTTAGTTTGTATTGACTTGGATAGGGTTTTTCCATGTAGCCTATTGTAAAAGTAGTCAAATATCCAGATGAGTTGATGTACCCTCCCCCCCGGAAGACCTCTGCATACCGTGTACCCTGGTTGAAAACCACAGCCTGACACAAACACACACATACAGAGTTATTCACATCACTTTCTTTGTGCAGAGCAGCACAGGCAGTAACTAGGTAACATTCCACTTTGCCTCTATTTTCTTGCCTTGGAATCGCTAGTTTACTAGATAAGCAGCAGCAGCAGCAGCAGCTATGACAACAGGGGCAAACACCAAAGCTTTTCCTCCATGCAGATAACAATGTGCCAACACTGTTACATTACAGCACTTAATTCCCTAGCTTGTACATAATAGTCTGGCCAGGAATCAGGACAGGAGAGTAAGCTGATGAAATGTAAAATTCTGCAAAACCAGGTATTTCAAAATTCACATTTACTGAGTAACTTCCCTTGTTGTAACAGTCTTTAAATAGCCGGAGACAGCAAGGGGGACTTAGTGACAGATTTGGGCAGGATCAATTAAGCAGTCTTCCCTTTTAGGAAAACTTAAACAACAAATAGTCTTGCAGCACCTTAAAGACTAACAAAACATGTAGATGGTATCATGAGCTTTCGTGGACACAACCCACTTCTTCAGATGACTGGACGGACCCAATTCTCACTTACAGTAAGGCCTCTTTACAGCATTCTGGCAGCATAAAAGGTATCTTAAAGCAGGGCCCATGTAATTTACACCCACTTCCAAGACATCTTCCGGTACCAGAGTGCTGTAGAGAGCCCTTACTGAAAGCAAGAATCAGACCTATAGTGATGAGACTGCCCAGCTAAATCCTCCTGCAGTTTAAAACAGACACTCATGAAGTTAGTTCAGATCACCTCTCTTGACCCCCATTTCTATTCATCTCAACTGCTCCTGTCCAAGACATACAGCTTTGTGCTCTCTCGCTCGCTCCCCTAGAAACACCACACTGAGCACAAAGGTCGAGGCAGACTCTGCCTAGCTACCCAACAGCTAATATTAGACTACTGAAAGGTGTTACAATTTAAACGTTTCTAATATAGGCCACTCTGGGAGAGCATAACCCTTTGATCTATAAAAGCCAGTGAGGAAACAGCAACTTTTTCAGTGGCCTGCAAATACTCCTCCACATTCCCGGTCCCTCCTTCAAGCTACACTTCCACTGATGGAGGGGAGGGAGGGCAAGAGATGGCAAAGCTGTTCCCGGAATAGAGATCTCAGAAAACCTCCACTTTGGTATAGTACAAGCTCCAAGGCAGCTAAAAGCAAAGGTGCTGATGTGTGTTGTCTTTCTCTGAACGGGGCATTGTGGAGGGCAGGACGAATTAGGCATCTCTCTTTGTGACTAGATTCTTCCTCCATGATGTCAATGTATGAATGTTCCATTTTACATGTTTGCAGCTCAAATCAGTTCAGAACCAATCTTTTTCAAAAGCATACATGGTCTTTCCCCTCCCCAGCTTCAGCTAATACTGAGCTATGCAACCACACAGTTTTCTGCACACATCATTAAAAAAAAAGTCACCTTTAGGGCACATCTAGGGATGTAACCAGTTAACTAGTGGCTCAGCTGGGTTTTAAAAACTGAGTGATGCTTACTGGTAACCAAATAACTGGCTGCCCAGCAGGACTCTCTGCTCCAGCCCGGTCAGGCCCACCAAGCCAGGGGTGGGAATGCTACAGCCTGACTGGGTTGAGGCAGCTCCTCACACGCAGTGTGGCATGGTGGGCCCAGCCCAACTGGAGCAACTCCCTTCCCACAGCGTGGCAGACCCAGCCTGGCTGGAGTAGCGTCCTGCCTGCAGTGTGATGCGGCGAGCCAGGCCCAGCCCGAGCAGCCCCCCATCTGCAGCAGGCTCAGCCTGGCCAAAGCAGCCCCCTCGCGGTGTGGCACTGGGTTCCTCCAGCCCAGCCAGGCCCACTGCACCACTCTGCAGGCGGAGGGCCACTCCTGCCCAGACAGGCTCAAGAGGCTCCTTACCTGCAGGATCCTGATTAAGCAGTGAAACGTAACATAATCAGTAACTGATTAAAGCAGGATTTTACACCCCTAGATGCAACTAAGCATAGACCATTTCAGCTATGCAGGGGTTTGTTTGAGAAAGCTAGGAAAATGGGGGCTTAGAACAGACATTGGAATTCAGCTTTCACAGCATTTATTATTTCACCCTTTATATTCGCTGTGTTCCAGGAATACATGTATTGTTCTGTCAGAATATGAATTAGTCATGTGGCTACGGTTCCCTGTAAGTTGTGCGCTTGTGCAACCGCTCAAGAGAGATTCAAGTACTGTCCAGAGTGCTTAGCTAGGCTTTTTGTTTCTACTGGTGTACACATTTGCACGTGCCTTAGTGCACAAACATTTATTCGGGACTTGGATGGAAAAAAATCCGCACGTGGATGGAAAAGATTAGAGGAAACACTGCTTAAGGCGCATAAATAAATCTAAACTGGATTCTAAATCCTCAGTTGGTGCTAAGTATTTCTTCCCACCATCTAAGTCACAAGGTTTACATTGGATTCAGTACTACCTGTGGTTCCCTAAACTAATCCTTTGATGAGGACTAAATACCGAGCTACTTCATTCTCCGTTTGTATTGTGCCACTCACCTGCAGGGCATACAAGAGACAGGCTGCAAATCTCTGCTGGGTACTGAGCAGCATAAACTCCTGCAACATTTCCACCCATTGAGGTGCCGATCAGGTGAAACGGTTTTCTGTTCAGCTTGATACATTCAACAAACTGAAACGGAAAGGGCAATGAGGCCACAGGGAGCAATTACACAGTTACAATCAGAGTCATTAGAAAAAATAAGCTACAAAGCTACTAAGGAAGACAGCAATCATGAGTCCTGGCAGCATTGCAGTAAGTCCTGAAAGCAAAGCTAGAGCAGTATGGGGGAATCCACAGAATCTTAGGACTGCCCATGCCTTTCCTTTAAATAAAAGGGAAAATATTTACAGTGCTAAGGGCAGAAGTCACCATCCACACAGCAGGGGAAGCTTCCCCACCTTATTCCAGCAAAATGCCTTGTCCCTGAGCAGGAGGAAAAAGCTTGGGAGTGACAAGAATACTTGCTACAAGAGTAGTTTGGGATCCATGACCTTTTAGTTTTTCGTCACTGCTGAGACTGTCAAATTAGCAATAAGTATGGAGGCAGTTTGTATGACAGGATACCTGCCCACTGGAATGGCACTAAGAACACCACTCTCCTCTCCTGTTATTTTTATTGTTTCACAGGTCTGGCTGCTGCTTGACAGACAACCAAAAGCACAACCTAAAAGGTTATCAAATAAACACTGATGGAACTTTTAGTCTCTACTGACTCAGGCTACTTGGGCCGTCTAAGGTTTAAAAGCTCTATAGGCTATTACCAAGCCTCTGAACCAGCCAGCCTCATCTACTTCCCTCTAACATAAAGAGGGAAATAAATTGCAGTCTGATCCATGCTATAGAAAACATGTTTCACCTCCTCCCACCTTCCTGCTTGATCTTGTTCCTCTTCTCTCCTACATTCCAGCCCCACCCATCTTGATAATACCAATGAAGGAAGAAGGGGGAAATGCAGACTTCTAAACAACAAAAAATGTGGTCCCCACTTGCTGTTTACTTCTGCAACATCTTGCCAACCACCTCTGTTTTAAGAGCTCTGACTGCAGAGCTCAGCTTAGGAGAGATTTAATGTTCTCCGTTGAGGCCTGATGCTCATTTACATGTAGATTCCTGTACACACTCTGGCAGTGCAGAGGTGTTAACATAAATAAGACTCTGGCCCAGAATATATTAAGTACTTAAATCACACGTGAAGTAAAAAGCGACACCCTCATAGGTACGGCATCTGCTGATGATGTCAAAGGAAATAGACAGAGGTGCTTGTCGGCTTTTACTGAAATGAGGATTCAATACCATGTCAGCAGGGTTTAATCTGACAGAGCGGTGCATGAGTGACCAGGGGATAGAAAGGTGGACATGTAGGTGGTGATCCTGGATCCCCGCCCATTTTCACTGCTGGCACTTGAACAGATGTGTGGGTGGAAAGGAACTGAAATAAAGTCAGCGTATATGATTGGAGAAAATACCCCTGCTGTGCCGTCACATCGCCACTCCCACCCCTCCCCATGGGCATTTGTCTTCTGCCCTTTAATTATGACTCTGCGTGGCTCAGCCATTATGCTAAAAGGAAAATTTACACATTTGATAATCTGGGCAGCAAAGTACTAAAAAGCTCTCCCATCATAAGAAGCGCCTATGAGCTGTAGTTTTAAGAATGCGTCTGATTCTGGGACACAGGGTCCTAGCTGTAATTTGCACGTATTCAAACATGCCTAAAGCAAGAATAAGACTATTCAGGCTAATCAATCACAGGGCAGGAGATTAGTCCTTGAAGGAACAGAGGGACATGCTCCCTCTGCAAAGTTCCTTTTGTAGGATGGTTGCAGCTTAGCACATGAAAGAGAGCCAAGGAGCAAAGACAAGATGGGCCCATTTAATGAGCCAAAGGAATACACAACTGAGCTGCAGGAGGGGACAGAAAGGAGAAGTAAACCGCACTTGCTACAGGCCAGGAGTAGACGATTTCCCCTGCAACAAGAGGAGAGCAGGGAAATGACTTCATGGTGGGTTTTCTGAGCTGTACACTCACAGGCTGCCATCTACACAGGGCTGAGCCAAGAGCACAACCTAACTTCCCATGTGTTTTACCTTCAATCCTCTAGAGAGAAGAAATCCTGGGTTTCCCATCACTTCAAAGACAAATCAAATCCATATACCCTGATTACCCAGGAGGGCAGACATGAAGAACGGGTATAGAATATATCTGAGGCCATCACCTGATGTATTCTTTTAACTTGCCCATTGATGGAGTAGTCATCTAATGATGATCGGGTAGTGCCCTCGTGACCAGGCATGTCAACACAAACCAAGTGCAGGTTCTTCGGGAGGAACTGTGGAAGCAAAGCACTGGGCAGTTAGCCTTGAGAAGGGATGCTATGAAAACAAATAATGAAGGAAATTTGTAATTACAGAAAAAATTGATTTTCTATTAGAATCTCTATGAAATGTGCTGATTAGCACAACATAACCCATGGCCGTACTAGGGATGTAAGTGACTAGTCAACTAGTGACTAGTGACTCAACTAGTCACTCCCCCGCCCCCCTTTGCTGCCTCTATCAGAGACAGGCAGCAAGGGGAAGGGAGCAGGAGCTAATGATGGGGGCTTCTGGTTTAAAAACGGGTTCCCCCTCCCAGCACCATCTCTGCAGAAGGGCAGAGGCGTAGCAAGGGACCACACACGAGCCGGGAATCAGCTGTCCTGGCTCACGCCTGGTCCTCCCGCTGCGCTTTAGCCTTTTAAATGTATTAAGAGCCTGGGCACTAACCCTGTTGCAGCTCTGCAATTCCCCCCCCCCAACCAACTAATTGACTAGTCAATGGAAATTCCATCGACTAGTCACTTAGCTGATGAAACGCCATTTAACATCCATCCCTAGGCTGTCCCATAGTACATCAGTTCACTGTGAGCTGGTATTGTCTTTTAAGAAACTTAAAGATGTTTTACAGCTTAAAAATGGAATCCAAGAAAAAGAGAAGGGGTGGTGCTGAGAAAGGGGAAGAGAGAGACTGTGTTATTTATGAATGTTTGGTACGTGTCTGCCCAGTATGAGAAGTGGTTAAATACCACGGGCTAGATTTCCTACATGCAAAGCTTCTCTCTCACAGCACAGCCTTGCCACCGCACAGAGATGGTTTCCAGCAGAGCACAGGTGGTTTCTCCTTTCCCACAGAGATATTGCTGGTAGAGCGCCCTACGCGCCTGACTACACTCTTTCCCCTGGCTAGAGGGGAAGTCGGTACTTACAGAGAAAGCAACTTGACTTCCTCCTGCTGGCACCATAGGTCTGCAGCGGGGAATTACTGTGGGGAAGTATGAAATAAATTCCTCTCAGCAGGCCGGCCCACAACATTTTGGCACCTGAGGCAGAGAGCTCAAATGACGCTCCCCGTACCCCCTCGCTTGGGCCAAAACTTTGAAAGGTCTCAATTCTGCATTCTTCCTGTTCTACTCCTCTCATGGTATTGCTTGGCTACCTACCCCAATAAAGGAGAACTAACAACTTAAAATGCCCTGTTCAAAAATTTTAAGTAACACTTAACTTTCAGAGCAGAGAGAATACGTATGCACCAGCAGCAGAAACAATTTTCTACACTCTGGGTCCTAGTTGCGCCCCCCCCTCCCCCCCCCATAGTCTGGCACCTGAGGCAGCCACGTCAGTTCGCCTCATGGTAAGGCCAGCCCTGCCTCTCAGAATTCTCCTAGCCACACCGCCACTCTGACCAGTAACACCCACTTTCAGGGAGGGTGCAAGGCCCCTAAGAACATCACTGGTGTCACAGAGATGATGCCTGTTTTCTGAGACTACAACCGTTCTCTACCCCCAGCAAATTTTGGGTTTTAAGGGCATTCCACAGGGATTCTGCCTAGATGCTGGCACAGACTAGAGTGTGAATCTAGCCCATTATATTAAATACCAGAAATGACCTAGTATTTTTATTATTCACCTGATTCCAGCTGTTAAGAAGAGACTCTATCCTATTAAGTATAATTTAAGGGCCTGTCATATACAGGGGGACAGACTGGATGACCTGGTGGTCCCTTCTGATCTTGAACTTGATAAGCATGTCTACGTGGCAAACTTGAGTCAACTGGTGTTAGGTTGTCTTACAGCCATTGCAGCAATTACTGTGGTGGCCGATGACCACACTACCTTCCTTCTGCTGGTGAAGCACGTCCTCACGAGGGGCGCTTCCCACTGACTCAAGAGGAGCAGGGTGGGAAGCTGAGAGAGCAGGGCTCTCATATCCACACAGCTCCTCACTGGGAACCCAGCTGCCACCAGAGCTATTGGCATCTCACCTCCCCAGAGGGGAGGTTCCTTCCTGAGCAGAGGGCTGGGGTGGGAGGCAGGCAGGAGCCTACCACTACCCTGGGCTCCCTGCAGGGGTAGTGAAATTGACAATACCACCAGCTGACAGCCAAAGTAAGTATTGCAGCATCTACATGGACACTGCATCACCCGACCTATACCTCTTGGGGAGGTGAACTTACTGTGTTGAGGTAGTAAGGCACTTACATCGGTGAGAGCAAGACGGTAGCATGTACATTGATGTTAGGCAGCTGACATCAACCTAACTCTGTAGTGTGGAACAAACCTATGACATTATTAAGTCTGGGAGCATAAATTCTCTAAAATTTGAATGACAAAAAGGGGTGGAATGTACCAGATGATCAATATGTACAGTAGCTGAGGATATTTCTAGTTTTCTAAATAACTGTCAGAGCTGGGACCAGTAAAGCTAAGTTTCTGGTTGTGCTACCACTCCTTCACCACACCAACAGCCTTGCAAGTAAAAACATTCTCTTGCTAAAGTGGTGTTGATTTATTGCTAGAGAAGTGGAAACATACCTTGACCACAGACAACCACATATCTTTGTGGGCTGAAAATCCATGCAACATCAGTATGGATGGTCTGAATCCAGGTCTTCCTCGATAGGAAAAACAGAACCGGTAATCGTCATAGTTAGCATACCGAATCTGCATGCCCAGTGCTCGACGCCAGTACCTAAAGACAAAGAAATAAGCAAAACAGGACACTGGAGCATGATCTAATAGCACACAAGACAGGCAAACAGGACTCCTGGGTTACATTCCGGGGTCTGACTTGCTATGAGAACACAGACAAGTCACTTAATACCCAGATCCTCAACAGACTTAACTCCTACGAAATTCAATGGAAGTTTGGAACCTTTGCAGATCTGGGCATTAAGGTCTAAGAAGTTCCGAGCATCTCTTGCAAACGGTCAGCATCACCAATCCCTAATGAAATCACTAGATGTTGAGGATGCCTCAGAGCACGTGCTGAACTTTAGCCTCAAGTTTACTCAATTTTAATATGGACACAAAATTCCTTCTAACTCAGGAGAGGAATCACGAGGTTCAGTTTATATTAGAAAAGCACATGGAGACCCTTGGATAAAGTGACACTACGTAAAGGCAAAATATCATGGAGATAGACTGTCAGCAGTAGTTACACTGGCTCACTGAAGTTCAATGAGACATGCCACAGAAAGCTCAACCCCCACAGAAGATTGATACACCACATACATGAAAGTGGGGCTCCAATGTTGTGTAGGGCTTGTGTATGCCCTATGCACTGGGACAGATCCAACCCTTAGGGGCAACAGGCAGTCAGATACCACACTGATGAGTGCTGAGAACTTGAACGGAGCAGGACAGCTAGCAACTTTTATCAAAGTCTAACAATTCGGCTGCTGCACCGAGGTGGCTGACCTCTTCAAATGAAGCTGGCCCAGCACCCTGGGTTAGAATAGGTGCTCCTGGTTTGGCCAGCTATGAGGACAGAGCTGCACATGGATTCTTAACGGATCAGGGAGACTCAAAGAGGGAAGAGGTCCCTGAAGGAAGCTGTAAAGCAGAGGTGGGAAAAAGGGCCTCCGCAGGTCAGATCCTGCCCGACAAGCGGGTTGAGCCAGACCGCAGATGCCCTGCTGCTTCCCCACCCCCAAGCCAATCAGGGCCTGGGGATGGGGGAAGTGCACAAAGTCTCCTCCCAGCCAGGGGAGCATGGTGCTTAGAGTCAACCACCACCTGAATACCTGGCGGTTGACTAAGCGCAACGCCCCTTGCAGCGCAGGGCAAGGAGCCAAAGACTTCCTGTGCTCCCCCAGCCTCAGGCCCATGCTGCTTCCTCTATATCAGACCAGAATATTGATAAATACCAGCTTGTGTAGTATCAGTTCATATAAGAAGCAACTATGACATCACTAAGGCTGGATTGTGTTGCCATTGTGAGACACAGCAAAAAGCTTATGGAGTGTCTCAATCCTTATTTACAGTAAGCCCGCAAATTGGGTTTATGTGGTGCCTAGTGCCAGTCCTAATACAGAGGTGAATTTCATCCTGAATGAATAAGTGTCTTAAAGTTTGCCTCAGGGGCCCCTGTGTAAACCATCACTCGACAAGATATTAACATTTTTAGCAACTGATCCTGATGGATCAATTCAGCAAAAGACAAAATAATCTGTCCAAAGCTGAACTGATCCCTCACAAGGTGTTAACGCTATTAGTGGCGGCAGGAATGGCAGCTAAACAGATTAGCACACAAAGCAAAGGAGGGGCGATCTACTGCCAGATGGCAGTAGGACAGTCTCAGACCTCAAACCCTGCATGGAGACACACACCAAAAGCAGGTGAAATGGCAAAAGACATTATGTAGCACCCAAACTACAAACTAAGGCCCTTGTCTCCATCATTAAGCAGACCTAGTGCAATCCATAAGAACAATAAAGGGGAGAGAGAACGGGGGAACAAAGGGCACAGGTTTTAAATTGTGTGGATGACCAGAAATGTGACATGCTGTTACCGGTTATCCCTGTCAAGTCTGTGATTTCAGCCTCTCTCAGAAGCTCACTCTACCCTGAGAAGTGGAAACAGCCACAATATTTCCCCTTTGTTCCCTCCTACAGGTGCCCAAAGAGAATATGATTTGAGAACAAAAGACAATTTCTAATGAAATACAATAAACAAATTAAACAACAAAAATCCAGAAGAAACCAGATTCACAAGAAGCAAGAAAAAAAAAAAAAAAAAGAGAGAGTTCTGCGAACTGTTGGATATTCTGCTGTCATCTACAGAATTCTTCCTTAGGTCCGGGCATTATAGATCCAACTACTACAGATGTAGACTCAAAGATGAGCTTAGAAAAAAAAAGAAACAGATATTGATCTCTTTGAACAAATCCTCTCATCCTCTTCTCCACTCTGCTAATGCAGCCGTGCCATTCCTCAAAATGAATTTTCCCCTCATTCCTAACAATTTTTTAAAACATATAGCTGGTTCTTACCTGTCTTCATCAGCTTGGCTCTTCAGAGCACACTGGCATCAGTCTTTTTACCTTCTCTACTCTGAAACTCTTACCTCTCTCTCCACTGACAAAATATTTACAAGAACATAGGAACTGCCATTCTGGATCAGCCCCAAGGTTCATCCAGTCCAGTGCTCTATTTGAAGTGGTTTTCATTAAATAGAGGGGTTTATTGTTTGATTCAATGGCTTTCAGCACGCCCACTGTACAAATTCTTGCAGCACTCCTGACCAAATGCTTCTGCAGAAGGTGCAAGAAAGCCCAGAATAGGCAGAGTTGGGGTAATCTGCCTCCCCATGAAGGCCTCATTCTAACCCCAACTAGTTGAGAGATCGGTTTAAACCCTGAAGTCTTTTCCCAAACTCCTCTTTGTTACCAACTGTGGCTACATTGTTATCCATATCATCCAATCCCTCTTTGAATTGTGCTACATTCTTGACCTCAAAGACATCCTGTGGCAATGTGTTCCGCAATCTAAGCATGTGAGTGAAAAAGCAACTTTGTTTCTTTCACTCACCAAAATTCTAATTTCTGCAGCACCAGTTCTCACATTGTGTGTTAACAGGCTTCTACTCAACTTCTTGTTGATAAATTGCATTACCGTAGCGCATATGTGCTCAAGTCATCGACCACGACCCTGTTGTATTAGCTAGGTGCTATACAAATACGGAACAAAAAGATGGTGCCTGTCCCAAAGTCTATGCAATCTTTGTTACAGCAATGGCTGCTGATAATTCTACTGGTAATGGGCCATTATTCTGTGTGTCTTTGGAATGTGCATCCATAAACAGATTATTGTTTATTTAAAAAAAAAAAGCAGCAGCATCTACAAGGAAGTGAAAATTAGTTAATGCTCTTTCACCAACTGGATTTATACAACCCAGACGTCCCAGAACCTGGACTTACATTTCCATAGCAGAGAACCGGTGATATTTTTTTAGCCATCTCTGCATTCAATTTTTAGAAACATCATCCTGCCTCACAGTTTCTGATGTGATTCTTGAAGGGAAGGAATTCTTCCTCACACAAATTTAGTTATTGATGTTCTTGGGTTTGATCACATCCTTCCAGTTTTAACCTTCAGTTGCCTAAATATATAGTTTAGGAGATTAGTTAGAGTAAATCTGAGTTAGATCTACACCACATTTGTCTGTTTAAAAAAAAAAAAAAGAGAGAGAGATGGATGCTGCTGCCCTGTCTGAGTGACTAGAGGTGGGCTTACAAAATTGAACTATGGTCAGAAATTGCTTTGGAAGATCAGTTTGATTTTAAGATATCTCAATAGTAGAGAGGAATTGATGAGTGACAAAATTTAAACAATTCATACTGTTAATTGTACATCAAGTACAGCAAGACAGCTGGAATGTCACAAGACATTGTTAACGGAATATTTTCTGACTAAGCCCTCAGCTGAAATAAAAAGAGGGATTGAAATAACCATTTCCATGAAGAGGAAGGAACTAGTCTAGCTCTCTTCAGTTATTGGAAAGGATGGAATACAATAGGCTAATGAGGAAGATTATACAATTTCTCTTTAGCATTTCAGTGCAAAGAAAGAGAGCAAGCTGGGAACCGTCTTTCTGTAACAAACAGTTTTCACATTTCAAATGATATTCTTAATCACAAAGAAGGATGTGGCTTCAGAGAAGCTTGGCATAACCTGATACTAACAAGAACACTCAGATTAACATCCATATTCAAGAAACTGACAGGCCACATCACATGTTAGTAACCATGTGAAGGTATCTTGTGTTTGTTCTGAACAGCCAAGCCATACTGAAATAAGACTGGCCAGGCTACTGTAAGTACAGTGGCAATTTGCAATTCAGCTGTCCTGGGGTACTAACTCAGCCATTATTATTTCTCTCGGTGAGAGCCCATTATCATAGTCGCCTTTGCATAGGAGATGATGACTCAGAAATGCAGCTTGTCATGAGCGGCCAAGAGGAGCAGCACAGACTCTTGACAACTGCATTACTAATGCAGAATACTTCTGTACGGGGGTTTTCTACTACTCCTGAGCATAACATTTCTATTTTTCCTGAGCAGGAAATTACCATGTTTCCACTTGCCTGGAAGATTGCCCTGTCCCAGTTCACAGAGGAATCATGAAGCCTTTACCAATTGCTCTCTTGCTTTTAATTCTTTCCCACACCTTGTCTTGCGTCTCTGCTCTGCTTCCCCCACATTCTGGTCTCACTGTGACAATCACTCCTGCCCACAAGATTCAAATAGCCTTTCTGATTGAGGAAGGTGTCTAACAAGCCTTTTGTCCCCAGTCTGTTTTCCTGTACTGTGAAAAGTACAAAGGACACCATTTCTCATGGGCAAGCCCTCCCTCCCAAACGAAAGCAACCCTATAATCACACTCTGCCTGGCAACCTGCAACAAAGACAAAACCCAAAAAGCCTCATATGGGAGAGTGTGATAAGGAATGGTAACATTCCTTCAGGCTGTGATTTAAAGTGATGTTCTTAAAGAGCAATACAAATTGCATAATAGCTAAACTCCATCCACAAGTTAAAGGCTTAATCTAATTGTGTATTATGGTCTCTAAGAATATTTCCCCCAGGTGCCAGCATACCTCGGTATCAAGAATAGCTGACTGAGATTTTGGGAAGTTTTCAGAACATTCCTTGTCACTATGCAATCCTGTCTCCTAAAATCTACTAGTGCTAGACTCTGCTGATAGTCATTTCTATGGGCTACAAGAGAACATAACACTGACCTGGGTTCAGTACCTGGCTTTGTCAATGATCTTGTATGGGGGGAAGGGGGGGACTGGATGTGCAGCAGGACCCCTAAGCTTGAAGTGGTTTCCATTAAATCCAGTTTTCTTAAATGGCTCTCAGCACCCCCACTGTAAAAAAAAAAAAACTGTTCCAACATCACTACAGGTTGTACCTCCAAAAACTGGCGCACACTGTTTCGGCAACATCCCTGGTCCAGCAAGACCATGGATGCTCCTGGACCAGAGTGCCAGGAAGCCTAAGGGCAGGAGGGCCGGCTGGGCTGGGCATCAGGGTCGGGTGGTGACAGCACAGGATCGGGGCCAGAATCCTGCAGCAGCCTCCAGCAGCCCCCGGGAGTGTGAAGCTGAGGCTGGAGCCCCATGGCAGTGTGGGGTCGAAGTCCCCGCAGCAACCCCCAGGAGCACAGGGCCAGAGCCCACAGCTTGCCCTGGCTGTGTGGGGCTGGGCTGGGGCTATGCAAGGCCATGTTCAGAGCCATGCAGCTTCCTGTGGCTTCCCCTGGCTGCACGGGGCCGGTGCTGAGAGTGCATGGGGCCAGGGTCGGAGCCCCGCAGCTTCCCCGGTTTGTGCAGGGCCTGGGGTAAGGCTAAGCAGGGCTGCGATTGGAGCCCCACGGCTTCCTCCAGCTATGCAGTGCCAGGGCTGAAGCTGTGCGGGGCAGGAGCTCCAGCCCCATGGCTGCCCCGGCTGTGCAGGACCAGAGCCCCGCAGCAGGAGCCAGGGCCTGTGCCACCCAGGGAGCCAGAAAGCAGCCCAGCCAGGTTGGGGAGGAGGGTGAGGCAGGGTTGCCTCCCAGGGCAGCCTGCCAGCAGTGGGTGATAGGTTTGGGGGCCAGTGGCATAAGACCTCCCCTGGTCCGGCAAATTCTCTTGTTCAGAACAGGTCAGGTCCCCACAATGCCGGACTAGGAGGTCCAACCTGCACTCGTATGTGACCCTGGGCAGTTTGCTCAATCTCTCTGTTCCCCAGGATCCTGTCTAGAAAAGCAGGATAAATAATGCTTCCTTTCTCCCACCTTTTATCTGCATTGTCTAGCTAGAATGTAAACACTCTGGGGCAAGTGTGGTTCCTTCCTATGCACGTGAACACCACCCATCACAACAGGGCCCTCAACCCAAGCCTGACGCACCAGGCACTACTTCATGAATCCGAGTTAAGAATAAGAATTACAAACCATAAGATGATCAATGGGGAACACATCTTGAAGATAAGTGGGCCATATTGAACACAGTCTGGCAACCACAACATTTTAAATCTAAGTTACAGTGTGAACCAAAAATAATCACTCCGTGCTAAAATTCTTATACTTTAAACTTACCAATAATAGATTTTGATCAACGCAGAAGGCCACAGGAGAAAGGATGCTACAAATGCCAGAATGGGGATAGCCAGAGTGCCTCCTGCTATTACAAACATATTTAACACATCAAGGTCCATGTTGTTCTTTAAGGGTCTTCCTCGCCTGCTTAACTTAAATAAAAAACAGAGGTTAGCAACAAAATAGCAAATAAAGGAAAGGCTGTCAAGATAAGAGGAAGACATTATACACAGACTAGCCTAGCAGTGGTCTCCAACCATTTGGAACTGCCGGGCGCCAGGGGGCGTGGCCGTTCTCCTGCCGGGCACCAGAGGGCGGGGACACTCGCGCACCCAGGGCCGGGGCCCCCCATAACCGCGCGCCCGGGGCCGGCACTCCCCATGCGCTGCGCACCCGGGGTGCGGGCAGCCGATTCGCCACGCTCCCCGGGCCAGCACCCCCCCATAGCCGCGCACCCGGGGGCGGGGTGGCCAATTCGCCGTGCGCCCGGGGCCAGCACCCCCCATAGTCGCGCGCCCGGGGCCAGCACCCCCCATAGTCGCGCGCCCGGGGCGGCCAATTCGCTGCGCGCCCGGGGCCAGCACTCCCCCATGCACCATGCGCCCGGGGCTGGCTCCGGCACCACGCATGCGCCACGCGCCCAGGGCGGGGCCAGCCCCGAGCACTTGGCGGCAGGGCTGCCAAAGTTGGTACATTCGTACAAAATTGGTACTATTTACCTCCTGTTGTACGTTTGGTACGACGCCCGATATTTTTGGTACGTTTTAGGAATTGTGTGTTAATATTATAAATTTTTGCTCAGAAGCCTCTAAGTTATAATTTTATGTTCCACGCTCATTTTTAAAACGTTAACATTTCTTACATCTGATACATGTTCATTAATATCTTTTCGGTTTATTATGCAAATGAAGACTGGGGAGAGGAGACTGACTGTGTGTATTGTGTAATGTGATGCAATCATGTGATGTATTCCTCTGCTTCACGTGGCCGCGTCACTGGCCCTGCCGCCCTGGCGTCAGTTTGAGTTGCAGTGACGCAGTTAGCGCTGTGTTCCGGTTACTCGGCATTGTTTGCTTACTTTTACAAGTCCTTTGTGAACATTTTGTGTTTTCACGTTGTTTTTTGTGAACCCATTATGAGTGAAGAGAAAAATATGGATATTCATTCAGATAGTGATGAAAATGATAAGGATAACACTCCTAAGAAAAAGAAACAAAAGTGTACAGCTTCTTATGAGAGAAAATTGCCGTCGAAATTGTTGACACATGAAAAATTTTCGGGCTGGCTAGTAGTTAGTAAATACAACTCAGGTGAAGTTTCTGCAAATTATGCAATTGCGAAATTGCTGGTAGTTTAAGTCAAATTGAAAGACATGAAAACACAGAAAAGCATCAAAAAAACCTAAAATCTACAAAACAAACTTCAAAAGTAACTGACTTTATGAAACCTGGTCCATCCTCTATTCACTCAGCACAGATAGCAGCTGCTGAGCTTAAACTGTTTGGATTTATTGCAGAACACAATTTACCTATAGCCCTTTTGGATCATTTTCCTGGCCTCGTTGCAAACGTTTGTCCAGATTCAAAAATAGCAAAGGATATCAAGTGTGCTAGAACCAAAGGAACATGCATTTTTTCTAATGTGATCAGTGAATATGACTTCAGTAACCTAGTATCTAAGTTGAAGGTGACAACATTTTCTCTTATTATTGATGAGACAACAGACATTTCTACTATCAAACAACTTGTTCTGGTAGCTAGACATTATGATACTGAAGTTGAAAAAACAGTGGACAAATTTCTAACACTTTTAGAAATTAAAGACACAACTGCTCTTGGAATTTATAATTGCATAGAGGCGTTTTTTAACAGTAATGAAATCCCCTTTGAAAACCTAACAGGATTTGCCAGCGATAATGCTAGTGTTATGATGGGAAGCAATGGAGGAGTCCAGCATCTCTTAAAACAGAAAAATCCTCATATCTTCATACAACCTTGTGTTTGCCATTCATTGCACTTGTGTGCTTCTAAAGCCTGCACTGAACTGCCACATTATTTAGAAGAGTTAGCCAGAAACATTTTTTCGTATTTGAGCAATAGTCCTAAGCGCCTAAATGAATATAAAGAATTTCAAACATTTACAAATACCAATCCTCAAAAAATTCTCCACATTAGCTGCACAAGATGGCTTTCCCTTGAGCAAGTGGTGAAAAGAATTTTAGAACAATGGCCTGCACTTTTATTGTTCTTTACATATGCTGCATTAGAAGATGGCATTTCTATGGCTTCAAGAATTCTAGAGGGATTACACAATCCCATTACAAAAATGTATTATGCTTTCTTAGCTTACATTTTGCCTGACATCAATAAGCTCAATTTGGAGTATCAAGCAGAAACATTTAGAATTCATAAGTTAAGGAATTCTATTAATACTAGTGTTAAAGGGATTCTCAGTAATTTCATCAAGCGAGAAATTTTGAAACCTAATGATATAAGTAAAATCAATATTAATGATCCTTCAACATATCTCAGGATAGATGACATTTATTGTGGTGCCACTGTAGGAAGCATTTACCTGGATAATTCAACAAAAATTTCCCGGAAAGAATTGCAAGAATTTAGAGTAAAAATTTTAAATTTCTATGTTCGCCTTACAAAGCAGATGTTTCACCACTTTTTATCTTGTGAGTTGTTTGCAAAATTGGAGTGGCTTGAGGCGTTGGATCCAGCTAATGTTACTGAGGGAAGGCCTAAATCAATTATCCCATTAGTTATGAAATTTTCTAACCTAGTCAAAGATCATTATGAACAAATAATGTAGAATGGAGGGAGCTGACAATGCAAGATCAACCTCCTAATGCTGAAAAAAGGCCTGAAAAATTTTGGTTTAACATATCTCAAGAAAAATGCGGTGACGAATATCGCTTCTCTCTGTTGTCAAAATTTATGATCAACCTTCTTTCATTGCCTCACTCTTCAGCCGCTGCTGAAAGAGTTTTCTCCTTACTCAACAACATTAAAAAGTTAAAAATCGCGCATCTCTGAAAATGTCCACCTTAAATGCGTTAATAAGATCTAAATCTTTACTTCAAGACATTAACTGCACGACGTGGAATCCACCAAAAGAGCTTTGTGATAGAATGCAACAAAAAAGATGGTATAGTAATGAAGCAGTTGACAAAAAACTTCTCTTTTTACAAAATATAAGGTAAGCTGAATGTATTTCCTCCATTTCGATGTTTTAGTAAGATGTAATGTAAGTTAAATGTATTTTTTCCTGTTTAAGATGTTTTATAGAGTTTATATATTGATGTTTAAAATTTGGTACATTTTTGTGTGTTTTGGTACCTTTTCGTGAAAAGTTTGGTACTATTACAAAATAAATTTTGGCAGCCCTCCTTGGCGGGCACACACAAATGGCGCCCGCGGGCACCGTGTTGGGGACCACTGGACTAGATCTTATAGAACATATATTGGTCAGGAAGACAGCAACACTTTTTCAGTTTTAAAACCCTATTTCTTCAGGACCCAAACTGACATTACCAACTGCAGTCTCCAGGCCCGTTAACAGGGGGAAGGGGCAACAAGAGGATAACTGCCCCAGGGCCTGACACTTCAAAAGGGCCCAGAGCTCCTGACCACAGCTGCTGCTACTGTGGTGACATCCAGAACCCTGGGCCCTTTAAATGGCACTCCCAGCAGCACTAAGGGCTGGGGGGGGGGGGGGGGCTGCTACAATCTGGGTGATGCTAAGGGCTAGCTGCCCCCAGCCCTGTCCCTTCCGCCAGAGGTCCTGCCCCTTCTGTGGCACAGATCAGAGCCCAGCAAGGCTGTCGACTCTGCTGGCAATCTCATTTTCTCCAATCAAACTTAAAACTGGTCATAACTTAGTTGCTACAACATGTTGCAAAATATAGATTCTTCCTCCCTCCCTACTGCTATGCTATCTCCAATCTGAGAGCTGGATTAAGAAAGGCTTCACTTAACTCTCATTAAGCCTTCATTTAACCCAATTAGCCTTCCTAGCCTCCATGCAAAGTCCCAGATTCAGAGCATACAATATCTGACCTAAAATTCAATCTTGTGGGTCCTGGGTCAGATCAATTTCTGCTTTAGGCAGGCAGTCAAGAAGTAGTACCTCTTAAAGGTCTCGAGAAAATCTGGGAAGGAGACCTGGCAAAGAATTATTTGTCTGCAGGCCCTCAGAAAAGCCAAATTGGTCCTCTTCTCTGAGAAAATACCAGAGCACTCAAATCCTCGAACTAGACTGAAAGAGCTATGCTCCCAAGAGCTATGTTAAAAGGGCCTCTGCTAGAACCTCGAAAAGCCCTTAAATGCAAGGTCTTAAAGAAATTCCATGTTCTGAGATTGCTAATACAAATTGCTTGTCAAACTCAAATTATCTGTATAGCATGTGGAATTCCTTTATTTCCATACTCTCATCACTAAACAACATGCAGGCATTTAACTATTGAAGCATTAAACCTGGTCATCAAACAGACATCCTGGGCATATCCCTTAATTCCGGATGCTGAATTTCTGCCATACCATCCATTTCTCAATGCCAGCCTTCTCACAAGTGAACTGTAAATCCAAACTTATTTAAATCCATGTTTCCCAAGTCACCCATCTCCCAATGCTACTGCTCAACTTCTCACAATAGGGCCCGTGGATAAACTTAATTCTTGTTTGCTTCAGATGGGTTGATTATTTTGAGGTGTTACCATATTTGGTACAGCCAGGATATTGCATTGCTGATCAGGAACCCAACATTAGATTATAAACACATTCTGAACTGGAGCTGTACTACTGAGTACTATTTCATATTAAAATTAAGAAACATTTTTAAAAATAGAATGACTGAGATTAGCTGGAGGAAAGAATGCTGAAGAAAATGCTCTGCTTGAGCACAGATAAGGAACAGGGACAGTCTAATTTCCAAAGGCATTATCCCAGAAGTGACCCAGGTACTTTCATTACATATAGCCACATTTTTGATGTGTAAAAGACTGAAGAGAGTAAGGAACTCTCCTTCTTTATTCCTGTGCAGGAGAACACCACACTCCCAGCCTGTATCCTCTCCAGACAGGAAGAAATAGGCTCTCTAGTGATTCAGTGGTACTATACCACAAAGGTGTGAGAGCCCCCCTCCCCCTTTATGGCATAGCATAAGGAGTTAGCGGGAGAATGATGAGAGCACACAATGCACACTTTCAGAGGGTACAGCAACAGCTATATTCCATCATTGCTCTTGGAGGCACTGTGCCAGTTTTAGATACTACACCTTACAGTTTCTGCTTCGACAATTCACTTTCCCATTTTGCTACCTCATGCACAGTGGCTAACAGCCACAATTTAGCCATTGCGTGACTGTAGATCTCACAAGTAATACAATTATCTGTGAGGTTGGCTTTGTTAAGTTAGACAGCAGGTGGGTGGGCAGCAGATGGAGAACAATGACAATGGCTTCTTTCAAAAAGACATTAAATTCTGATCAGAGAGTGGAGTGTTCTTTCAATAAATTAAACATAACAGTCTTTAAAAGTAGGGCTTACTATTCAGAAAAGCCTCTTGCCCTGGGGTACAGCTTTCACAGGCCACTAGTGCCAGTGATGTTCTGAAATAATTATTAAAAAAGAAAAAAATTTATATATTCCAGAGCTTTCTCCTTTTGTATTTAGTAGCAGCAGAGACATGTTATTCATTTCTGCTGTTTAAAACATCAGCAGCATGTCAAAGTACATGGTCATTACCCCTGTTCAATCTTTCCAATTTATATCACTTCATGTAATAAAAGAATATCAAGACACTAGTTCCAAGCATGTACAAAGTGCAAGTCCACATGCAAGACAAACACTGAAAAAGAGTAAAGTATTCTGAGCTAAGGGAAAGAATCCACTTAACAGTAAGATCTACCTCATCAAGCGCAAGCATTAGGAAATTTAACAACAGCTCAGCTGAACTGAAGGAAAGAAAAGATGGAAACTTAGGATCACAATGCTCATTAATAAATTAGTACAATTAAATCACATTAACTAAAACCCAGTCAGGTTCCCCTACTCCTATTTATTTGAAATTATCTTTCCCCAAAGATTTTAGATTGCCCAAAAACTTTTTGATAAATGGGACTGCAATGCACGAGGGGAGATGGACATTTCTTTGTATTCCAACAATAATTGATGAGAGTAGATAAACTAAAGTAGCCTTCATTACAGAAACACATAAGAACGTAAGAACGGCCATACTGGGTCAGACCAAAGGTCCATCTAGGCCAGTATCCTGTCTCCCAACAGTGGCCAATACCAGATGTCCCAGAGGGAGGGATCATAACAGGTAATCCTCACATGATCCCTCCCCTGTCTCCCACTTCCAGAGAAACAGAGGCTAGGGACACCATTCCTACCCATCCTGGCTAATAGCCATTGATGGACCTAACTTCCATGAATGCACAAACTGCATTTGATTGGTGTCTATTGCAGGGTTTGAAAGCATGGTTAACAGTTCCTGTTATTTGCTGTGATTCCCTTGAAGAGCTAGTAGTGTGTACTAGCAGGGGCAGCAAACCAGGAAGCGTATTATTGTTTCAACTGGCTGTCCTACACTAGAGTTCAACAAGCAACGTTATGTTTACCAGCTTCCTGTGTGCACTCTGTTCCTGTGGTAGCCGTGGCAGCTGTTACAACTCATATGATTAACTATTCACAATGAGCATTACACTACTCAAGGAAACATATCCTGCATAAACCAAATGCGTCTAACAAATCTGAATAAGAAATAGCGTATACTTTTCTCTCAGGCTCCATACCTATATACATGCAGGTACAGAATGACATGTGCATGTTTTCTCTTTCCATTCCAGATAGAACATTCATGTCATTTGAAATTTGAAAAAAAAAAAAAATCCAAAATACTAATCTGTCCATTACTATAGTGTTAGTCTTATTCTTCATTCAATCCCACTGAAATAACTTTACTGCCTACGCAGATAAGCAGCATTATTAGGACAGGGTCCATATTTAAACAAACAAGGAAAATCCAGAGGGCTAGATTCATCTGTTCAGCCAACAGCTTCTAAGCACGAGACCCAAGATGGCGGGGTGGGGACAAGGTGGCTGGTGGACATCTTTGCATTCCAGGATGGATAAAGGTTAATTACTTTAAAAGTAAACCTGCATCTAATTTAAATTAAAAAAAAATTAATTTTTTTAAGTCTATATAAAGTTAAATTAGAAATTGACAACTTATGTTAAGGTCTGAACTCGGGATGTTAGCAAGTTGTCAGGGGATAGCGGAGGCTGCTGGAAAGCAGCCTCTCTCCCACGGCAGGCAGAGGCTTGCCGTGGGCAGAGGTTGCTTCGGCAGCAGCTCCTGTCTGCAGGGGTCCCAGCAGGGAGCTGGGCCCCCTGCGGACAGGGGCTGCTGTCACCAAACAGTCACTGTTCATGGTGGCCCTGGCTGGCTCTGGGCAGGGGCTGCACTGGCAGCAGCCCCTGGCCACAGCCAGCCCTTGCTGCTGTGAACAGGGACTGGTGCCAGAGCAGCCCCTGTTCGCAGCAGACAGTGCTGGCCACTGCAAACAGGGGCTGCTGGACTCAGCACGAACCAGGACCAAGCTACTCTGGCTTGCGCTGGTCCATGACACTGCGCCTCTGCATTTTAATTATAGTAAGAGAGCCGCAGCACAGGTGGCTCCCAGAGCTGGCACGAGCCAGAACTGCTCAGTCCCGGCTCCTGGAGCTATCCCCGCTGCAGCTCTGCAGAGTGGTCCTTATTGACTACACAGTTAGCCAGATAACTGCAATTGAACATCCTTAGTCTGAACTAGGGATGTAAGTGAGCAGTCGACTACCTGATAAGTGCAAGCTTGCCTCTGATACAGAGGCAGCAAGAGGGGTGGCAGGAGGAGCTGGTGCTGAGGGGAGCTGGCTTAAGAGTCACTTACCCCCAGCATTGTCTTCGCAGTGCCACCTACCCGCCGCACTGCTGTTTCTATCAGGCAGCAGCACAAGGGTGGGAAGGCAAGCAGTCTCTGCCCACAGCAGACCCAGGCTCACCACAGGCAAAGGCTGCTCCACATCCCATGGAGTAGCCCCTGACTGCGGTGGCCCAGGCTAGCCACAAACAGAGGCTACTCCAGCAGCCCCTGTTCATGAGGGGTTCCAGCTCCTCACAGACAGGGGATGCTGGACCCGGTGCGAGCTGGGACTGAGCAAGACAGGCTCAGTTCCAGTTCGTGCCGGGTCTGGGACCTACCTCTGCTGCACCTCTGCATTTTAAATATAGTAGAGCCAGGCAGGCAGGGCACCCAGCTCTTACTACATTCAAAATGCAGAGCCGCAGCGGAGATAGGTCATTGACCCGGTACAAGCCAGGACTGAGCACCTTCCCTTATAGACTAATCGACTACACGATTCGTGAAATACCCACTTCTTAACATCTCTAGTCTGAACTACTTACAATCTCTAAAGTTATTTAAATTAAATACAAAAAATAATATTAAGCAGTTTGTGCTTGACTTTTTTTTAAATGATGGCAGCAAACTACTGAACTTTGGAAGTCATGGACTATATGTGTGGAACCAGAGTTTACTGAAATGCTAACAGTTTTTCATAGCAATCACCTCTTCTACAGGTGTACAGAGAATATTTTCAGTACTCTATGCAAAGTTTAAAAACAAAAACAAACACCATCAGGAATCACACATGTAGGAAAGCGTGTTTTCCTCTTCCCGTCTATGAATAAAAACTAGGTTTCAGATTCTGAGAGCTACTAATTCTAAAATCTATACAAGCCTAGTAACCAAAAATATGTTCAATCCGTGAACTACAGATAACATTTCTTTTGCTTAATAGATAAAAAAATCATCAAAATATATTTTGCATTTATGTATCCAGCACATTTAAGGTAGTTTTATTTAATTTTAAAAATGTTGCTTTGGTGCATTTTGAATTTTCATCCAAGTAGCACTTGACACTAATCACAAATTTAAAAAATAATCTAGTAAATAAGAAACTCATCCTTCATAATTTTCGAACATAATTAAAAGTATAAAAATTAGGGATCCAAATGAATGTAAGTTACACTGTTCAAGTCCTCAAATAAATGTGCATACATCAAGTTTATGCTCCTGGTTAGCAAAAAGAAGTATCAAATTTAGTGTAAAAGCTATACGTAGTTCCAAACTAGGGATGTTAACTATTGGGTATTTGGGTAAACAGTAACTGCAAGAAATTTTAGTGACTACATGTTTACACTCTCGGGCGGAGGGGGGAGCAAGGGCGCCATTTCGGAACAGCAGCCATGCGTACCAAGAGGCGACTTGCTTTTCTTCCTGTTCCCTTGATAAGGGAGCAAGGGGAAAGTACTTGTATTCTGTGCATGCCACCAGCGAGAAGTGATATAAGGGAGGGGGCTGAGGAATTATTCACGGAATCCAAGTACTTTCCCATCGCTCCCTTTATCATCAGGGGAACGGAAAGAAAAGCAAGCTGTGTCCCAGTATACACGGCTGCTGCCCCCACTAATCTCCCAAAACAGCAAGGGGAGGGAGCAGGCACCTCCGCAGAGCCGTCACACACAGAGAGCCATCTTAAAACTCGGCTCCCCATGCATGCTGGCTCCCCACGCATGCTGGCTCCCGCCTGACACCGGCTCCCTGCCGCATTCAAAGCGGCAGCGCTGCACAAGCAGCTGACCCTGGGCTCTCTGTGGCGCTGCTGCTTTGAAGCACCCCCTCTTCTTCCCTCCACTTGCTGCCTCTATCTGATAGCATTTGTTTATCGGATAGTCAACTAGTCCTTAACATCCCTAGTCCATGAGGCTGTGACCTGAGGCAATAACGGTCAGAATCTCACACTCCGGCTCTTTCTCCATCCTGCCTCAACGTACCGTATATGCTGGGGGTGTGGCAAAGAGAAGCATAAAGCTATACAAACAAAACCATATAGAGACAATTATTTCTACGACTTAACTATAGGTAACAGCCACACTGTTCAGATTAGTGTCTAATTAAAGTGTCTTACTCTCCAGAAAGTGTCTTGTTTACTGCATTGTGGGATTTTTTTTTTAAAAGAACAGAATTAAAAAGGCAACAAAAATGTTATTGCAAGAGCAAACTTGGCTTCCCGCACCACATGCCATACCAGCAGGGACCAGGAAGAGTGTGGAAGCAGCAAGCTTGGCCCTTAGGGAAAGAATGCACTTTGTTTTTTTCTTCAACAGCCACCTCGGGTATTCGTTAGCTTGTGATTTTTAGCCCACAGTAATATCTAAGCTCTTAAAGACAAAATAATATTACAAGTATTAAAAAGGTAACAACTTAAAAAAAAAAAGACACTAATTTAACCAGCACTGAAACACTACATTTTGATTCTATCAAAATTAAATTAAAACAAAACACAAACCCATGACTTTCATTCATTAACAGCTGCACCACTGGATCACAATCTGTTCTCAAAGGCTAAATCATCCCAAGGAGAGCTTTGTAACCAAGTGTTATTTGCATAGCAACATATGGGAGAAAAAACATTACTCCGTTTCTAAAGTGCCTTCCTTGCTAGGCTCTCAAAGCAATTCATAAGCATCCATTAAGCAAGCCTTATAATGCAGTATCAATGCAAGGTAGGTAACCATTACATCCATGTGTGTGGGAACGCTCAGATGTATGAGTTAGCAGCAGAGCTAGGACTAGAACCCACAAGTGCTGATGCCCAGATTGGAGCTAAACACTGGACCACCTGCCTCTAAGACAGTAGTGAGCAACCTGCAGCCCAAGGGCATGGCCCATCAAGATTCTATGCCACCTGCAAGATATTTTGTTTACTGTTGTTCATGCACTGAGTTGCCAGATTCCTCTGGTTTCCATCCATGACAGTTTTTTCCTACTAGTTTTACTAAAGTGACACATCCATAAAACAAAAGCACGTGAAGTGAGACGTGTGCTGAGTACATACAACATTGACTAGGAGAGCCATGTGCTTCCTCGTTGTCAAATCAAAGTACTGTTACAGTTCAGTCAGAACACCCTGCAAATTCTAATTTTGCCAACTGCGTTTACATAACTACCTTATCCCCAGAAACCGTCTTGATTACAGCAATCTTATGGCCCACTGAGAAAAAGGACGGGCACTCATGTAGCTGACTCACTAGCCTAGATTGCCCATCACTGCTTTAAGATGAAAGAATTCTCTAGAACGGGATTGAGAATAAAACTATCATCCCCAACGTCTTATTGCTGCCAGAAACAATACGTAAGCGACAGAAGTAAAGTAGCACAGGGTTAGCCATGTTGGCCTGTAACTTTAAAAACGATGAGTAGTCCTGTGGCACCTTAGAACTAACAAAAATATACACAGAGTATCATGAGCTTTCTTGGGCAAAACCCACTTCTTCAGATGACTCCAGATTATCTCATCTGATGAAGTGGGTTTTGCCCACAAAAGCTCATGATACTCTGTATATATTTTTGTTAGTCCTAGGGTGCCACAGGACTACTTGTTTTTAGAAGTAAAGTAGGTGTTGAAACAGGACTTGAATCATTCAAGAGCAGTTCCAGATGGTCCCACATAATTTACCCAATAGCCCCTTCACCCAAAACAATCTAATGAATAACTATTGAAAGCAGAAGGAAGAGCAAGGAAATTTATAACCAAGCATTCATCGGGTCAAAATTCATTAGTCTCCACTTGAACTCAATTAATTGAACAACCTGTTCAAATGTAAAAGTATAAGTTTCAAAATTTGAAAAGTCTCACTTACTGAGACATAGTGCAGATATTTTGCCATACACTGTCAGCTGCACTGTTATTCAGACTAACTAGTCAGTCTTTTGTTTGAGTTTTAAATCATTGTCTATGGTCTTGTTTCTTGCTGTCACTTGAATTGGCATAAATGAATTATTGTGGTAAAATTCAAAATTAATTTGAATTTTACCACAAGAATTCATTTATGCCAATTCAAGTGACAGCAAGGAACAAGACTATAGACAATGATTTAAAATGAAAATAGTTCTTTTAATTTTAAAAAGTTATTTCCCAAACAGGTTTCAAAAAAACAATTAAAACAGAGATGGCGCCTCACCAAAACTAAATTCATGTGAATTAGTTTAATATTGTTTATGAGACCCAAGTGCGGGGGGAAGGGGAGAATTCAAATCCAAAGCAGTAATCACCAGAGCAAGATGCAAAGAGCATTGATACTTTTCATTAGTATCATCAGCAGCTTTTTGCACACTGTCTCTTGGGGGATGTTATATAACCTACACAGCAAACTCCTTTTGCTGAAATGGTGTTTGGCATACAGAGGATAATATGTCATTATTCCCATTTGTGTATATCAAACAATTTTTAAATTAAGCTAAAAATGTAGCTAGAATTTAGGACTCAGTTCAGCAATGGAAGGAAAAAAAAATCTATTTTGTATGCGGCACATATCTCTGGTAGGTCATAGAGGACTTTCTTTCTGCAGAAATCACATACATATCTTTATTAAACAGGCCCACTGAACTTAAACGCAGCCATTATCAGTAAAGAACTGTGTAAAAATCAAAATTGTTTTGGATGTAGTCTATATATAGCTTAATGTGACTTGGGTCCAAAGAACTCAATTTCTGACTTTTAAAGCATTAGATTTTTAAATTCAAAATACTAAAAGTTAAAACATTTAAATGCATTTTATTTTTACTTGAAATATTAATAGAGAAGAAACATAATATAAATGTAAGACCCCTCTGAGGGATTTTCAGGCTATGATAGAACTGCAGTAGCAGAAACTGAATGGTCTGTCACCAGAATCTCAACCTGAACTAGCTAATAATACAAGAAAAATCTTTAAAAAATGAAGTTTCTCTTTGATATACTATCTTCTGCTTAGAATGTCATATATCAATTAAATAAATAATCTGATGTATCATTTTGATACAAATGTAATTTATGACACTGCTGCTGTTAGGACCTTCCATACAATCTATGCTCTGCAGTCTTTCAAACACCATATATTGTATAATGTAAATTAAGATCTATTAATATTTGAAATATGATGTAGGGAATTGCTTGGCCATGAGCCTCTTCACTATCCTGCTTAATCCAGTCCTGAGAGGGATAGAATTAAGAAATGCAACTATTAGACTTTATTTACAGACTGCCTCAAGACCAATACGTAATTTTTTCTGAGCTTCACAGTCTCTGTATCTTTGATTTGTTTTTACCCTGTGAAACACAAGAAATACAAACTGAAATCAGGTTATTTGGATGCAGTTTCTATCACTGTGTTTTACTATCAGTTATCAAACCACATTATCAAATGATTACTGGGACTTGTCAACAGCATCGTGAAAATACAGTTGAAAAGCTTAACTGGAACTGGCTCTGATTCCAACAATAGCAGCTGGCTTAAAGACCTCAAGAAAGGTCTGCATCTTTCTTCCAAATTCAAAAATAATTTCCATTCCTTATGCATATGCAAATGTATCAGGATCTGTAAACACGCATTTTAAGAGGTCTACTGGACTTCCGTAATTTCCCTGTTCATTTCATTTGTATAGCTGAAGTTATCATTGCTCATTTATCTGAGGACATCAGTGTGAAAGGTTGGAAAAGAGATTATGTATTTTCCCCCAAATAAATAAAAAAAACTGGCTCTCACTTCACCAGATTCTGATTTCCTTTCTAAGTGTATAGACAATAATAAAGCAGCATTTATACTATACCATCTAATGCATAATTAGTATTTCTTTTTAGAGAAGGCAGATTCATCAAAATAACACTTTGCTTTTCCAATGTTAAAAAAAGTAGACATTTTTCTGTAGCTATTTATCTACTTTCAAATTAAAAAGTTACAGTGAGAACTTAACTTTTTTTTTTTAATACCAAAACTTTATAGATGCTCATGAAGATCCCCTGGTTTGTTAAAATATGAAAGGCATACATGTGCACAACACACACACACACACACACTTTTGATGTCATTGTCCCATTACTTGTAAAATTAAGCTGCATGTGATAGTCCAGACACAGTACAGGAGGCAACACAACTAACAAATCCTTTCTGATTTATTTAATTTCTCAGCTGCATCTAAAGTGACCTGATAGCAAGTGTGAAAAATCAGGAGAGAGGAAAAGGTTGTCTATATAAGATTAAGTCCCTAATATCAGGACAATCTCAATAATAGCCGAACATCTGGTCATCTTAACTGAATCAGAAATTTCCCCTAAGCTTTCTCCAATCTGGCACTGTCCTTCATTAAAGTCTAAGACCATAAAGCAGCAAAATCCCCCTCCCTTGTAGGCTTAAAAGTCATAGATTATTAACAACTCTTTCTTCTCAAAAAGGAAACACCAAAACATATTTTAAATCCTGGTCCAAATTTTGACATCTCTGACATAAAAAAATCCACATTACATGTATCCTAATGTGTTATTGAGGAAGCTCAGTGCTGTTCCCACTGGTGCTCAGGAGGGCATATGTACTAGGTACTGTACTTTGGTTTATACTGAGTACATCCCTGTATTAAAATAGATCAGGAATTTTCCAGTGAAAATAATCTCCCAAAGTGCTTTTGATTCTCTCAGTTAGGAATGTGCCTTATGCCCTATAATCTCATGCCACCCTCAAGAGAAATCCCATATTGTGCTGAAATGAATACTTTAAAACAGTTTTAAACTTCTACAAGCTTAATTATTCTGTGCCTATAATTTTGATGGCCTGAGGGCATTCTAACAAACTTCAACAGTGAACAATTTTACTTATGAAACCTAGTTTTATGCCAAATACATAGCTGAAGTAACACAGGGAACTGTGCAATAATTCTCTTTTAAAAAACTGAAATGGGCCAATTCCTGAGATCCATTTTAAAGAATGACCAAGTGAACCCCTAGCAACCCACAAGAGAGGCTGGGGGCAGTGGAGAATTCACAGGCCGTTTAACTTAGGCAATAAAAACATTGTTCAACAGTCTCCTAATACCAATGATGTCCCATTGCAGATGTAAATTCACAGACAAACAAGGTATGGTGTTAGCATCTCTTATTATTTTGGTAAATTCCAGAGAACAGCCATGCTGACCCAGAATCGTAGCTTGGGAAAATGTTCTAGACTAGAATCCCATCTAGTTCTACTTTTTCAGTACCTGCCCAGCAAGGATGTTTTGCAGTGAGGTTGACCAAACAAATGCTTTACAAGCCACTGCCCCCCCAAAAAGGCAGCCGCGCCTGGGGAGGAGCGGGGCAGTCACGAGGCCAAGTGCCCGTGCACCTTTCCCACCTCCTCTGCAGGGAGTCCGATTGCATTGCGGTGCCTGGAGCGGGGGAGACACGCTGCCTCTCTGTTTCGGAGGAGGGGAGCTGAATTTGCGCTCGGTGGCCACATGCTGCCCAGGCCCAGTTCCCGGCAGGCTGCAGAAGGAGCCAAGCTCCGGGGTTTGCCACCTGCAGCAGCAGCAGCGCCTCTCCCCCAGTCCCCCCATGCCGCCCCTCAACCCCAGTAGCTGACACGCCGCGCCCTGCTCTAGCCGGACAGCGGCACAAGCCAGCTGCCCCCAGCTGTTTCCGCCGCCTGCATCCCCTCCCCGCCCGGCCGCTGCAGGCAGCATCCTCCCCCGGCAGCCCCATCCATGGCCTCCTCGCTCAGCCTGTCCTCACCCTCCCGGGCTCTGCGGGGCCGGCCCTGCAGCCGCTGCCCTGCTCCGCTCGCGGCGCCTCCTCTGGCTGCGGCGGCCACGGGCTCCAGCCCCCCAGCTGCAGCGCGAGCGGCTTCGGTCTCTCTCCCTGCACCTTAAAGGCAGGGAGCACAGGAGCCTCCCCCTCCGACAGAAAATGCGCTGGCTCTGTCTGAACTAGAGCCTCCCCCCACTTCCGGGCCAATAGAATGTATCTCTCTAATGCTCCATCCCTGCACGGAGCTTCTCTCCCTAAGCTGGTGCGTGGCCATGCCGCACAGCCACCGAGCACAGGCGCTTGGCGTGCACCCGCGGGGGCCAGTGATGAAGGGCCCATCACGCTGCGCTGGGTTTGCATTTGGGTCATTTTGTTCCAGAGCGGAACAGACATACCCATCAGAAGAAGTGGCATGACACTATGGTGCGCACCACCACTGACAGGCTGCTACAAAGCTGATGGGAGGCGGCCATCCAGCGCTCTTTGCCTTGGGTGCTTCAGTCACCGTGCCAGCTGGGCTTGCTCTCCAGCCAATAAGGCAGACGTATGTGCCACTGAGTTCAACCACGCTATTGTAATTAAAGGGACATGGGCCGATTAACAGCCCTATTTGGAAAGGTTTCCTTTTCTGGGCTGGTAATAAAAGTGAAGGGCTATACAACCCACTTACACAGTAAAAACATCTGATTTATTGTTTTCACAAATTTTTGATGGATTTTTGTTTTGTTTTGCTCTGCTCATTTTGAATAGTGAAAATAGATTATTCTGTTCCCAATCAAATTTACCCTTTTCTAAACAGAATGATGTAGTAACCTATATCATCTTATAAATATTTCCAAAAGTTTGGTTGGTTGGTTGGTTGGTTGTTCCGAAAGATCTCCGAAACGGTAAGAGCTAGAAAAACCAAATTTTGAACAGATACTACTGATTTCCTCACTTAAATAACTGGATTGGTTATATCTCGAAATCGGTTCCCCCAGAGCCCCAATTGGACCCACTGATAATTAGCTTTTAGTAGCACCTGATCATAGAAACACAAAATTTTGCACGGATACTCCTGATTTCCTAACTTCAATAACTGGATTAATTATATCTCGAAATCAGTTCCCCCAGAGCCCCAATTAGGCCACTAATTAGGTTTTAGTAGCCTGATCATAGGCATTTGCTGGACTCTTCTGTTAAGTGTGTCACATAAACTGCAATTACCAGATCCTTTCCCTATGATAAAAGAAAAAGTATTTCCAAGAAAATGTTATGTAAACGTAATTTACGTAGTTCATTCACCACACCTTTTGTTATCAAGAAATGAGTTAAATGTAAATGCGTTTTGTAAGCACATCACTAGCTATGTTAATTTCTCAAAGTGATATATAAGAGAAAAGTATTTCCAATAAAATATGCTATGTTAATGTCATTGACATAGTTCATTCATCACACCTTTTACTATATTTTTCCCGGGGCGACTCTGGGTACTTCTACTAGTAAAAATTAAAATAACTCTTATTAGTCTTAGATTTTGTGAAACTGTAGATACTGAGTCTAAATTACTTGAAAATATCCAGTAAGAATCTGCCAGCGTTTCCATCAAAAAAAACAAAAGAAAACAAAATGAGCACTTGCAATTTTTTTTTTATACGTCTAGGCTTGAAAAGTTTGGCTTAACTTTAAAATAACCCTGCGTTGTTTTAACATTAGAACATCACATCCTAGCCAGGTTGAAAAATTCTGCTGTGATCACATACAAAAATCAGACCCTTGATCTGGGTTTACTCACAGTGCATAAAATTCATCACATGCCTAAATCTTTGTGGGAGTGGGAGTCCGAGCCCAAGAGAATGAAAATTGGCTATTTGATAGGTAAAGGGAATTTTAGCTAGGCTGCTTAAACTTTTTGTTTTCAATAAGCATAATTATTAATTTCCATATCTAATTACCATTTTGAAGGAGGAGGCTTGTTTAAAAGATTCAAGTCCTCCACCCCTTCAGCTGCAGTGAAAGAGCTTTTTTCAGTAGTGCTCCAATAAAACCAATGAAGTATCAATTTAAATTCTGAATATTTCTAAAATAAAAGACAAGCAGCAAAAGGGACATAAATCCAAATTTAAAAAAATTTTCTAAGCCACTTTTCCCCAACCCCTCTTTGAAGTTTTAAATGTGATTCAACTTAAATCTATTATTTACAATTGGGTAAACTTTCCCCCTTTATCTTATAATATTTGTTGTAAACATCTACCATTCCATTTGTGTCATTTAAAAAATTGTTCCCTCTGACGACTTGGAAGAAACAAAATGAGCTCTGTTCCCAGAGTCACTATAACATTAACTGGTAACACTTTATATATGATATAGTTTATGACAGTGTGAAATAGAAACAACCATATCCATATCAGATCCATGTAAACTACAAACAAATCAGCTTGCCACCTGGAGAAGCCCAAAATTGGCAAATAGAAAATGGCATTTTAAAGTTTAACAGGATCTTCCATTTCAAAGAGAGTTCCCTTTTTGTTTTATTTACTTATTTATTCATAATGCATACACAGCACTCCTAAGGGCTTTGCACGTATCCATCATTGGAGCTGTGCAATCACACTACCTTGCAGAACTATTGGGAATCATGATGCCTTCCGGGGTATCTCAGGCTACATGCTACAGCACTCCTAAATGAGAGACAGAATATGCTCCTCCGTGTTGTCAGACAGTAATTTTTATATAAAGCAAATGGAAACTTTTACTTGCTAATTTACTGGGTAGTCCTGTGATTCCACTTCCGATTCATAAATACAGAATCTCCTTTGCTTCAGGCTTTCTAATTAAGTCTGTTTAATATATCTGCCTCCCACGTGGTTTTCAATAATTTCTGGATAAGTAAGTTACCTTACAAATAGGAATTGTTCTTGCTAATGGGAAAGTTACTAATGTGGTTCCTATGATTTTAAAAAGGAACCAATGAAGATCTGGGAAAATGCTGACCAAGGAACCTGATCCCACACTTTTATGCTTGTTTTGTTATCCTGTTAAGGTTTGCAGAAGTTTTTTAACATGAATTCTGAGTATTAATTATTATTTAGTATAGTAATAATTATGACTTCAGTACCTGGCAAATTGATAGAGAATTTAATTATAAAGAATAAATTAAATATGTGTGTTAGTGTGACTTAATTGATGATCATGGCTTCTGAGATGTCAGAAATACTGAGTTCCTCTAGTTTGCTAGGATTTTTTAAAAAGCTAATCAAATAGCAGATAAGGGATATCCAGGGGTTGTAAGTTAACTTGGAACTTCAAAAGTCTTGTGATAAAGTCCCTGTAAAATGTTTTAGTTTAAAGAAGATAAGGAATTATTAAGATATAGTATGGGTTAAAGTCTTATTGGGGATAAAATCTAATTAAACACCAATGCTTCTCCACATGTCCTAGACATGCTAGTTTAATTTATTTTGTTAAATATTGCTATAAATAAACCAGTGCACTCTTCTTATTTTAATTTAAATAGTGCATTTTAATTTGCTTTAAACAGATTCCTGATCATCATGAGCTAAAATATGTTGGGGGAGTCAGGCAGGGGGCTGAGTGAAGCATGACATTGAAAGCAGCTGACAGAGAGCTATATGAGACAGACTTTTGGGGCCTCACAGCTGCCACACCTACCACATTTGCCTGTGCATGGTGCACCTGGCACCACCAAAGTCCCTTTCAGAGCAAAGGATAGTACCACATCATTCCAGAGACCACATGAAGAGACAACACAAGGAGGAGGGAAGCTGAGGACCAGATGGGACATTACTATGGAAACAAATTGCTGAGAATGAGGGTGAGGGCTGTGTGGGAGGAAGAGTCAGAATTGATGTCAGAGAGGAATAGGACTAGTGAAGGGGGGAGCCAGCTGAGCAACAGATCACATTGCTAGGGACATGGGAGAGGAGATGAGTGCTTTTCAAAGGAAATGGGGGAAAGAAGGTCCCTGGGAGAGCCAGGAGGTGGAGGTAGAGAGTGAGAGATGAAGAGGTCATGGATGGCAGTGGAGTTTTGAGCATTCCAAAGTAAACAGGAGAAGAGGAAATGGTGATGGTAGGGGCAGAAGGAAGGACCAGAGGTACCATAGTGATGGCGGGGAAAGGTGTGGGAGAAAAGGGTGATGACTAGGCAGGGCCAGGGTTGGGGAAGACATCACCAGAAAGAAAGAGGAAGTAGAGGTGGGGTTTGGATTTGAGAGAGCAACAGGACAGGAGAAGATAGAGCTGGCGGCAATACTAAACGGGGAATGACAGAGAAGGTGTTGATAATGGGAGGAGGAAGAGAAGAAAAGAGAAAAGGCAGGGGAGGGTAGTATTTGGAATCAAGGAGGTGCTATAGAAAAGCCATTTACCTTCCTTTGTAGCTTAGTCCTGCAATGGAAAGGACGTTTGGTTAACTCCACCTGCAGTTCTGCATCCTGATGCTCTTTCTCTGGAGCCAACTCTGTATCAGAGGAGGAATAGCAAGATGGTGGCACATCTGCTGAGCAGCTACCTGGCAAGCTCTGCATGTGACAAGGTAGACACAGCATCTTTACCAGACATGCATGTGACAAGGTAGACACAGCATCTTTACCAGACACTGCCTGTGATCACCAGACCTTTCAGTCTGTCATTCTTCCTTGCTCTGTCTCAATTCATTCTGCTCTTTCCCCATCTGCCCCACCCATCCCCCAGCCTCTTTACAATTCACAGTAAGTGACTTCTCATAACTGAGGAATGCTCTGATTTGGATTTTTCCCATACCCTACTCATTCCTACTGGGTGGCAGTTTTAGGACATATATCTGTCTGAGGTACTGGAATGTGCCTCCCTCCCCCCCATTTACTATCATATCTGAGCATCTCACACAACCTTCAGTGTCTTTCTCTTCATGGCACCTTTCTGAGGTAGGGCTGTGCTATTTAACCCCATGGTACCCGTGGGGAACCCAGGGACAGAGAAGCTAATTGATTTGCTGAGAGTCTCCCCCCAGGCCCACCAACAGGGGGCAAAAGGGGCAGTTGCTCCAGGGCCTGGTGATTTAAAGGGGCCCTGGCCTCCCAGCCACTGCTGCCACTGCTACTGTGGCAGCAGCTGGAGCCCCAGGCCCTTTAAATCACTATGCTGTCCTCTGGCCGGCTCTGAGGGCTGGGGAGGTGGCACGCTGGGTGACGGGCAGCACAGAGGGTTGGCTGCCCTAACCCAGCCTCTTTTGCCCAAGGCCCCACCCCTTCCAGGAGCAGGGAGCCACCCTCACTACCACCTTGCCCAGGAGCCTAAGGATGCTGTCAGCACCTCTGGTCTCCCCAGATGCTGTGGCAGAGTAAGAAGCAGAACCAACTAGGTTAGCATGTTATCTGCGGCACCATCCGTCATCTACAGATGGAAGGAGCAGTTTGGGCACTAAGTTTTATTTTTTTCTGAGGCCTTTGTGGTTAATCCATCCATCAGTGTAAAGAAAAGAAAAGATTCCGCTGTTATGTGAAGATATATTTCTGGTAATTATCTGTATCCTAGCAACAATGAATCACATATATTAACTGTCTCATAGCTTCAGTTAAATTCCTGGTTATACTCTAAGATCAGTCCAGACTATTTCAACAGAAGGAGAATCTTTCTTTACAACCAGCCCAGGAAAGCTTCTTGGACTGAGATAAATGTTTATCCATTTTTATGGGACCCCAATGCTAAGCTATGGCTTAGGATAGATCCAGGTAGCCTGTTTATAATAGAAAGTGGTGGCTACTATTTACGGCCCATACAACTTGGGAAACTAAAATTAAAGATCAGTCTGCAGTATTCATCTGCTGGTGATTCTCTTGTAAACAGACAGACAAACAACTCCATTTGCTTTCATTGTATATATTACAGCATTGCTATTATCCAGTGTATGGAGCACCCGCCTCTGTTGAAGACCAAGACTGACATTTAACTTTATGCTAATTAATGTTTTGTAGCCAAACTGCTGGCTAAAAGCTCTCTAAGCCACAAGTGCCACAGTATTTTAGTGTTCAAATGTGTGCTGAATGTTAATGGTAACATTATACTTCCAACTCAGTTAACAGGGAAGTCAATGATTTATTTATGATCTAATTAAGAGACATGTCTTTAGTCAGAGTAACAACACAATTTAAGTATACAAAGTCAGAAATAGCTGTCCAGTATTTCCAGGAAAACTGAGCCAGTGAGCATAATTCAGATCAAAGCTTGCTTTCAATATGAAAATGCTTTTTGAATGTATTCAGTGCTGTTAGGTATGAAAGATTACAGTTGTGTGTTCTCTCAGTTTAAGGACGCTACATTGTCACTAAAGGTTTTGTAGTATTTTGTAGTTAGCTTGTGGGTCAGGAACCCTCTGAATGTGTACGTTTGCATTTAAGATGAGAGAGATCACCATAACTGCAGTAAGCAAATATGTTCCAATTTGATAGACTGAATAAACTTCCTGGAATGCTTTATCTCCTCCTATTGACTTCCCTGTTAAATATTCCTACCATGTTAGTTCAGCTAAGATTTGTCTTGAGTGCTTCTGTTGTAAATCAAGCTGACATGTCGGTTATGTGTGTGCATCGTAGCCAATTATGCATAGAGCAATTTACTCAGATTCTACCCTTTGCTTTATAAATTGTTTAGCCTTTAAAAAAAAAAAAAGCAATTCAATTGCATGGGCTTTGCCATGGAAGGCGGTTTCTGTGGCATAGGCCGCAAAATCTGTCTTGTTTATATTGCTACTTTCAGTAGGGAAAGTCTGTCTGCTAGGTATATAGACCAATTTCAAGTTCAGTGGTTCCATCATTTGTCACCCTCTTAGAGTTAACACTATCATCTCCTCCATTATGCAGCTAAAAAGTAGAGAGGAAAACCTTTCTGTAAGAGGGCTTAGAGAAAGCTCCATAGTCCCAGTGTACATTTCTCCATATTTTCATTAAAATAGTATGTACACTGTATAGGTATAAGCACAACGTGGTTCATCAGAATTCAGGTATGGTTTCCTCATCTAATATAGATGCAATAGATTATATGTCCAGTATAATCTAGCCCAAGCCCAAATGTCTCCACTGTTGTATTTATTCCTGCAGGCCAAGCCCCAAATGCCCAAGTCAATTGACTCCATCTCTGAGACCAGCACTGCAGGTTTTACTTACGTACATCTATGCTGCAAAGTGTCCACCTTTTGGAGCTCTTGAAAAGTTGGTTGGGTGCCTGGCTGTCACCATGCCCAATGCCAATAAGTACTTGCTCAGGCTTTTCCCCACAATCTAGTCACCTGCCTAGGAGAGGCTGCCCAACCCAGGCTTGCTTAGGGACAGTCTTTCCCCCCTCCTTCTCTTGGTCAGTGTCATCATTTCTGCTGCTTTCACCAGTGTTTGAAAGTGCATATTTGTGCCAAAGAAATATATGCCGAGCCAAGTTCATTAACATATGTATGCTACCTCACAGTGAGAAGCTTGGGAAAACCAGAAATCCTAATAAATAAGGCACTGCAATGTGACATTAGTGAGTCGTAAAATCACCACATCATGTGTGCTATCAACAATATAATGATCTTTCCCCCTGTGCTTTATGAGAATTGGCTTATGAATATAAATATGCATAACTTGGAGATGCTTTGGATAAAATACCTCCAGCAACCTATCTATTTTAATATTACAGTCTGCATATCCTATGTTGGTGCATGTATCATTCTTGTATGTGAAGTTAGAAATACGAAGTATGAGACTGTTTATAGTTTGAAATGCGCTAATGAGAGCCTTAATGATTTAATGATCAACTTAATGACTTAACAGCCTTGTTTGTTCTGTAAGTCCAAGGGTGATTGGACTAGTAAGACATGTGACCATACCACCTGGTACTGGGATCCATTCCAGGTACATTTCAGTAGAAGGTGAGATGTAAAACAAAAGATTCCCACCCTAAGGGAGAGTCTGTTTAAGCAATGGGAAACTATCAGCCTTTTGTCTTTGGCTAGCTTGGGGAACAGCCTGGCATACTAGGCTGCAAACAGGACTGGAGACTTAAGTCAAAGAGTTTGTCTCTGATTTGAAGATTATGCCTGAAATAAGAACTGCTCTTTAGGGTAAGAATTTGTATGCAATAAGGTTTTTAGTGAATTAGAACTAGCTATGCATTTGCTATTTGTTTTAATTCAGTAACTTACGTTGATCTGTCTGTATTCACATGCAACCACTTAAATCCTACTGTTTGTACTTAATAAAAACACTTTTGTTTACTATCAGGCCCAGGGTAAATAATTAGTACATGGGGGAACACCATTGTGCATATCCCTCTTCCATTGGTAAAGGGCGCTCACCTGATGAGCTTTCCTTGTGTAAAACATTTACACAGAGGAAGATAAATTTATTTGGGGTTTTCTGGTCCCATTTTGGGGATTGGTTTCCTGGGTGCTGTGCCCTAGAATTGCATCCTCCCAGTGCTGAAGTGGTTTAGTGTGTGCATTGCTCTGTAGAGGGTGCAGTTAACCCAACTCTGTGACTTGTCAAGGGGAGACCAGAGGAATTGGCCCAGCAGGACATGGTGGTGGGGAGCCCCAGAGAGAAAGAAGGCAGGTGTCAGTGGCATGATCAGCACACCAGAGAACAGTCCCAAGTGGACTTCTGTGACCACACCCCATCACAAACAAGATATGCTCTTAACACATGTACTTGTACTGTAAACAAAGGGGCCAACAAACCAAAAACAACAACAAAAATAAATATGATGTGGTTGTTCAATCTTTGAGCTTTTCCCCTCTCTGGTAAGATTGATAGTCATTAGTTACACTTGTGAGTGGTTAGTAAGAGATTATTGTCTAAAATATTTTAATAGCAGTATTACACTTCCAACGTTCCTGGTTCCGAAGGTAACAGAGAAATTGATAAGCTGTCTACCTATCATTTAAATAGTTAGAAATGGGTGGTACAGAGGTGAGAGGTGTAACAAAACTATCATTTGCCACAAGGTGGAAGTGACTGGGGGTGAAAGGGAGGAGACAAGGATCACATGCCCCCTCAGATTTCTTCGTCCTGCTCCGAGCCCTACTGCACACCATCAGATCCTTTAAGTTATGCCCTCTGTTATGATTGTCTCTGCTGAAAAGAAGGCCTGAAAAATATGAACCCAAGAAAAATAACCTGATTCTCGAAAAGTAGCAAAGGGAGTTTCTTACAAAAGCAAAAGAAGACATTACAGAACTCAAGGTTTCTGTTTCTTTAAAGTTCAGCAACACATGACAGTTTCTGTTGTTCCATGTTAGGACTAGCCATGTGTAAAGCCTCAATAAAGGATCCTCAGTAACAACCATTATATAAAGTTTGGATTGTGGATAATTCTCTCTCATTTACTGTGAACTTTTACTCCAATTTTTTTAACAAGGGTCTTATTATATTCATTTACTTCTCTGTGCCAGCTCAGCCAAGTGAAGATGTGCTCTGTGAACCTGAGAGAGATAATTTGGCTCTGGTAATTGGTCACATTTCAGAACCTTTCTTGAGGGCCTAGGACTGCCACAAACTTCACATTGTTCCATCCCCACTCCTAGAATCAAATGCAGGGATGTGGCCAGATGGCCTCTGGTCTCTGGCTATTTCCAGTTTCTATGAATGGCTCTTTGGAGCCATAGGCATCCAAGTATATGTTGGAGGAGCCTTGGGGCTATTCTGTTACCACAGCTCATGGCTACACAAGAAAACTATTCTGAAATAACTAAATTCGACTTAATAATTCCCAATTTTACAAAAATCCAAAAAGCGCGTTCCCACTATGGGGAGCCTCGAAATTAGTTCGAGGCAGGCTCCGCTAATGTGGACGAGCTACATCAGGCATGTCAAACTCGAAACCTACTGAGGGCCGCACGAACAAAAACTGATAGCTTTCAGGGCCACCAAAGAAAATGTACTTCTATCAGAAAGTCATAATTATTTATTATTATTAGATTATGTTTTAGGTATATTTTATAATTTTTCAGGTCTTGTTTTAATGTAATACAATAATTTGATGTGTAAAATTATTTGCTCATATACAATAAATTTTAATTTAAATATAAATTTAAGGTACTTTTAATTTTTTTATATGATACACAGCTTGTTTTGTTGAAATAAAAACAAGTATAGACCGTGGGTTAATCAAATAGAACAGGCTTCTGTGAAATTTTCAGATACTTTGTAAGTCTGAGATTTTGCATAAACATATAATATTCATGCAATTGCAAACAATTGACGTATTTATTGATATAAAATTAATATACATTTTGTGATTTTATTTGGGAATAAATAAATAAAAAACAAAATATTAACAAAATATCTCCCTCCTCTCCTACAGAGCCAGGCACTCCCATACCCCCATTCTAACCCGCTCTCCCAGGGCTGCCCCCCAATGCCTTATCCCTCCCCCAGAGCCAGGCACTCCCAGCCCCCCCATACCTAATACCTCCCCCTGCCCCCCAGAGCCAGCCCCCCCAACCTAATGCCTCCTCCCTCCCCCAGAGCCAAGCACTCCCAGCCCCCCTAACCTAACGCCTGGGTCCTGGAGCCGCCCTCGTCACCACACATTTCTTCCTCAGGTGCTGGGGCAGCATGAGCACAGCGGCCAGCTATGAGCAGGCGCTTGATGCCTGTGCAGCGCAGCTGGCCGGCTGTGAACACGTGCTGGAGTGCCCAATGCAGGGTGGCCCAGCTGGCCGTGAGCAGTCACTGCGGTGCCATGAGCAGAGCAGCAGGCCAGCCATGAACACATGCTGGAGCACAGAGCGGCCCGGCTGGCCGTGAGCAGTCACTGCGGTGCCAGGAGCAGAGTGGCAGGCCGGCCATGAGCACATGCTGGAGTGCAGAGCGGCCCGACTGCATGTGCTGGAGCACCCAGTGCAGAGTGGCCTGGACAGCCGTGAGCAGTCACTGCGGTGCCATGAGCAGAACGTCCAGCCGGCTGTGATCTGCACTCAGCCATGTACTCCAAGCAGCCAGTGGGCCACACTTTATTCTTTTATAAAAATGTAGTGGCAGGCCACAAAAAATTTCGATCGGGCCACATGCGGCCCTCCAGAGGCCTGTTTGACATGCCTGGGCTACATCAACTTAGAGCCGCAGGAAGCACTGGGGAGTAATTAGTTTGAATTACTCTGGGGAGTAGTTAGAACATAAGAACATAAGAACGGCCATACTGGGTCAGACCAAAGGTCCATCTAGCCCATTAGCCTGTCTGCCGACAGTGGCCAGCACCAGGTGCCCCAGAGAGGGTGGACCGAAGACAATGATCAAGCGATTTGTCTCCTGCCATCCTTCTCCAGCCTCTGACAGAGGCCAGGGACACCATTTCTATCCCCTGGCTAATCGCCTTTTATGGACCTAACCGCCGTGAAATTATCTAGCTTCTCTTTAAACTCTGTTATAGTCCTAGCCTTCACAGCCTCCTCTGGCAAGGAGTTCCACAGGCTGACTACACGCTATGTGAAGAAGAACTTTCTGTTATTAGTGTTAAACCTGCTACCCATTAACTTCATTTGGTGTCCTCTTGTTCTTCTATTATGGGAACTAATAAATAACTTTTCTTTATTCACCCTCTCCACACCATTCATGATTTTATATACCTCTATCATATCCCCCCTCAGTCTCCTCTTTTCTAAACTGAAAAGTCCCAGTCGTTTTAACCTCTCTTCATATGGGACCCGTTCCAAACCCCTAATCATTTTAGTTGCCCTTTTCTGAACCCTTTCCAAGGCCAAAATATCTTTGAAATAGCAATAGTTATTTCGAAATAGCAGCACTGAAGCGTCCACACTAATGCTATTTCAAAATAACTATTTCAAAATTAGCATTATTCCCAAGAAAAGCAGGAGTACAGATTTCAAAATAAGCAGCCTGTTATTTCGAAATAACAGGCTTGGTAATGTGGACTCTCCACTTATAAATTTAACCTAACAGGGGTTATTTTGAAATAAAGTCCTAGTGTCAATCAGGGCCCAGGGCTCAAACCATTCCCAAGATTACCTCAGAATGAAGGAGCCATAAGCATGACTAAAGCCATCTTTGCCCTCTGCCCCTCAGAATCCATGCTGAGCAAAGCTTGCTTGGACCAGATCATCAAGTGCATAATATGGATGTTACCTTACCAGCTTTTTCCTGGATCACCCCTTTTATGAGACAGCTGTCTTAGGAAATGTGTAAAGGTGTTTAGTATACACTGCCAGCTGTCCAATTTTGTGGGCCCAATTTCATCCAGGGTGTCCCCTTTTTTAAATTTTCAGATGTGGCAACCTTTGCCCAAAGGTCTGGGAAGTTGTGCCAGTCTGATTCTACTGGCTGTTTTTCACTTGCAGGTATGCTTGCCTGCTAGGACATCCACCATGTTTTCAGATGTCTGTTTCAGGGAGGGTATTTCCAGTAATAACACTTGTTGATAGTCCTGTGCCCTAGTGGCTGGAGCCCTGGCATGTAAATTATTAATGCTGCTACCATTGGAGACAACTCATGGAGACTATCCCTCTGCTTAAACTAAAGTTTTTGAACTGGAACAGATTCTTCAAAATTGATGCACAGAAATGTGGATTATCTTATATGGCCAGGACAGTTCGTCTGCTGCCTGGAATATTCTGAGTGACTAGCACTCAGAACTGTGTCTGAGTAAGGCAGTGTTCCTCCACCAGATTGGAGTAAAGCACTTCACGTACTACTTTTGCAGCACTCCTCTTACTAATTCTCTACTCTGGCACTTCTAAATTAATATATAAATACATTTTGCTGCTAATATACCAGGACTTTTTCCATGCACAGAAAGAGCACTAGAATGAGGGCTAAAACAGTGCGTAAAGAAATACTGTGTCACAATAGTCTCCCTTTGCAGTCTGGCTTTTCATGAGCTAAATTTACTGAGTAACTACAACTGTGCTTTTGATTGTGCCCCTCTGCATCTGCCCCTGCTGGGATAAAATGAAAGCACTCTATATACGCCAACCTTTACATAACAAGCAAGTCATCCACAGAAAGCCAACTAGTATCAATGTGATTCCAAATCACATTTGTTCTGTGTTATGACTCTCTTCAGAAAAAAATAACCTCAAATTTTTTAGTGCCTCACTTTCTGGATATACAAAGTGGACCTTACTTTTAGGGGTGCGCTGAGTATCTGCACCTTCCATTGCCTTCAACACCTCTAAAAATCAAACCCAATGTGTCTTAAGATGGATACTCAAGAATTGATGCACTCCCATAAATAACCACTAGTGAAAATGTTTGGCCTTAACCTCTGGCTACATATCCCCAGCTACGTCTAGACTGCATCCCCCTGCTTCCCATTTTTTGAGGAGTACAGGATCTGCCGAAAAAGCACCCTGCTGTCAGCAGAGCCGCGGCTACACTTTACTTTCACTTTCGACTCTGAGCCTGATCGGCACAGCGCCGGAACGTGAGTATGCAAATGAAGCCTGGGATATTTAAATCCCTGGCTTATTTCACTTCTGAAGTGCTTGATTTGCATCCCGCTGTTGGCAGAGGGATGCAGTCTAGACACAGCCCCAGTTCCTAGTTATCCTGTCTGTAAAGGAAAGTAATGCCATCACCACAAAGCTGTATGAAGATTTAGCTCATTGTAACCACCAAGGAAATCAATTTTGGCATTTCACATGCCACATCTCAGCCAAAGGTAGACCATTTTTCTGGAAAAATTAGAAAAACAGGGTAGGGGTGGCTTTTTAAAAAATGTCTTTAACTGTTTTTGGCCCCTCATGTCTCCAAAACATGCTAACATCATGTTTTTGTTGTGGGCCACTGAGAAATGTCTCGTATTATTTTCTGAGGGGGAGGCTACTGGGAGAAATCACATGGATCAGGAGTGAGCAACCTCAGGCTCAGGGGTCGAATGTGGCCCCCAGCTTGCCTGGTTCCAGCCCCCAAGGTTCAGGGCTCCCCTCCTAGCATTGGGGAGCCTGTGCCTACTGAGGGACCGGAGCACACAAAATCTATTAGCCTGAACCCCACTGGGCTCTGGCATGTGAGGAGAATGTGGGGAGTATCTTTCTCCTTCTCAATCAGGGGCCAAGGTAGTGAGGGTTTGAGGGGTTTTTTGGCTTCTTACTTGTGTACAGCCCCTGACTGATTTTTCCTTGGGTCAGCAGCCCCTGACCCAAAAAAGGTTCTCCACCCCTGACATAAGTAGATCACCTTATGCTAGAAGATACTCATGACTGCTAGTGGGGGAATCTTGAATTCAAAGATAGCCACAGATTTCAATAAAGTCTATGGGTGTGCCACACACACTTTCAGTCTCAATGGAAGGAGCAATCCTGCCCCTCTATGTAGTAAAACCAGCTTTGGGCTGTGAGGCTGCTGCCCAAGGCTCCAGACCTCATGACAGGTCTGAGCTAATTTTTCCTGGCTGAAGGGTTTTTCTGGTTTCACATACAGGGAGTAGGATATTGGTTGCAGATTGTGTGCACTAGAGGCAGATAAAGCTAGGAGAAGTAGTAATGAGTGTTATCCTGAGAGGAAGCAGAAAGACAGAGCTTTTTTGGGCACAGAACACACTAGGAGTGGTCTAGTTGGGGATATCCAAACAAGGAAACTGCCTGCTATTTGTATCTACCATGTCAGGGCAACGGGCCTTTGTGTACTTTTTAAATTTAAAATATATATAAGATTACACCAAGAAAATAGCTAACATCATCCATTTCCTATCCTAACAGGAACAACCTTGCATGGCCCCATTTTTGGTTAACCGCTTGGGCCAAAGATCACCAATATCAGTACTTGTTGCAGGGTGTGCAGAATGCACAGAGTGACAAAAGGAAAGCAGAAGGAGCCAAGTAGCTCAGAGCCAGATCTCTTCACATTTCCCTGCTTTTCTTTTGTAGATAATGTTGGCCCAGTTTCTTCATTCCTCCCTCTCTTAATTCCTGTTAGCCCCTGGCCAGTTTAGATCCACATCTCACTAGCTTCTCAGAGAGAAGAGCTGGGAGCCCAAGTGTTGTAGCAAGAGACTTTCCTCCCCCATGCTAGCCAGTAAACCTGTTCTGCAGAGCACCACCCCAGAATGCAGTGTGAGGAGAGAGTTTGCTGGCTGCCTGCACTGTAGGATGATGAATCTCACATACTTTAGTTGAGAACGCTCTTTCCTTCTAAGGCAGCTGGCAGGGCCATGGCAATTGTATGGGTGTACTCAGAGAGGGCTGTACAGTCTAGTAAGCACATCCAGCCTTTCTGGGTGGGGTATGAAGCAATATTTTGCTCCCTAGCCCCCAGACTCTTGCTCGTAGTAACCAACTTCTGACCAGAGTTAACTTCTGGCTACGCACAGGCCAAGTCTAAGGATTTTGGGAAGGGTTAGTCAGGTGATTCTTGGAGATACACAGCAAACTAAACTGCTTCTTTTCACGTGTGTGGGGCAGGGAGCAGCTGGGTGGATCTTGCCCAGCTTTGTGACCAACATTTTTCTGAAGTGGTTAATGATTTGAGTGCTTCTCAAATTTTCAGAAAACACCGAGTACCCAGCATATGAAAATGAGACCCCTTTAAAGTACTTCTAGTTGTACACCAGAAATGAAGTCACTTTTGGAAATCATTATCTTTTGCCTTACAGGGCTGCACAGCTTAAACATAAAAAAAAATTTACCCCAACTATGTAAATTAAAAAATGTGTTTGCTTCTATTAATAAAATGGGGAGGGTTACCTCAACAACAGAATTTTCAGATGATGGTTTCTTTCTTCCTATTAAAAATATTTCTATTGATTAATATCAATCTACAAGTTAAGTCTCTGTGGGGGAGCATTACTACATGCATATTAGAAATCCTTGTTGTAAGTTGATTTATAGTGAAAGTTAATTTATAGAGAATGTTTCTACTTTCACAGTATGTTGCATTATGCTTGCTGGGTAAAATCTGGATTCCCAGCAAATATTTCATATCTTTCTTTCCTTCAGACCTAGTCAGGATCACTCAACCACCAAGTGCTGCATTTTAGGCTAGTTCCATCTGTACCTATTTACAAGGATTTGAATCACCGACATAGACATTTTAGTTTAACATGTCCTCTCTTCGGACACTGATAATTTGTGTGTGATCAGCTGAGAATTGTCTTCATTCTTGGGCTAATTTTAGTTTGTTGTTTATGTTTACTTACATGTTTGTTTGTGCATGTCTTTTCTGTTAGTTGACTTTGTTAGTATTTTTGCTGATTCCTTTGGCTGTTATTTCTTTAAATACTAATCTCTTGCCAAGATCATAGTGCATCCATCAGTTAAGTACTAAGAAATTTCCAGTCTTCATTCTATAGTTTGGCGCCTCCCATTCCTCCTCCTGCTTTAAAATAAGGCAGATGGCATCCAGTCACATGAGAATTTTCACACCTGTCATATCAATTCTTACTCTTCCTGAAGCCATTGGCCAGTTTGCTTCTTCATCTTCATTATCAGCAAAGAACACAAGACAGCAGAAAGGATTTTACTGCTTCAAAATGTTTAGGGATCATGGGCTGGGGGGGCTAGTTGTTTTTCTACAGAAGACGAGGAGGTGATTTGATTATCACCTTCATGGGGAGAAAATACCAAGTACTAAAGCATTCTTTAACCTAATGGAGAAAGACAGAAATGAGGCAATGCCTGAAGACGTATGCAAATTGGAAACATGACACAAATGTTTAACAATGAGGGCAATTAACCATTACCAAAGGCAAATTTTCAATGGCAGTGGTAGAGACCCTATTTTCTGTTGCTTTCAAATAAAGATTGGATGTCTTTCTGGAAGATATGCTTTGGCCAGATACAAATTATTGAACTACACACAGTGGAATTGGATGAAATCCTATGGCATGTTGTTGCAGGAGGTCAGAGATTCAATGGTCTAATGATCCCTTCTGCTCTTAAAATCTATTAATCTCAATTTCTCTGTTGTATATCATTCCAAATGAATACAGGAGTCAGTAATACAACACATATCTGAGCAGCAGAGGGAACATATGGGAGATGAAAGGAGGTGTAGTTGTTATACCTGCAGCCCAATCCTTCTCCCAAATTAAGCAGTTCTCCTCCTTTCCTGTTTACACTTCAAAGTCTCAATCTCATGCCACTAAATCCATTTAGCGATTGGGCCTGATTCCTGAGGGGGTCTGCCAATTATCAGTTCCTGATGGTCCTCAGGATGTGTTCAAGTAATGAATAACTGGCAAAATGCTGACTACGTGCAACAATGCTCCAAACAAATTAGTCTTGTCTCAAGTAGGACAGGCAAGGCTCGCACTGCATGGTGAAGAATCTTAGTACAGAGGAAAACACTTTTAATTCTCCCTGAAATTTACTCCAACTGTGCATCTTTCTTTCTGAATTTGTAATCATTGATTCTGGTTTTATTTAGATGCATTTGAAATATTTCTATTATTCTAGTGCAATAATTATGATAATCAAGAATGAGACGAAAAGTCTCAGAAGGGTAGCTGTGTTAGTCTGTAACTGAAAAATTTAAAAAACAACAAATAGTCCTGCAGCATCGTAGAGACTAACAAAAAAATGTAGATTGTATCATGAGCTTTTTGGGCACAATCCACTTCGTCAGATGAATGGAGCAAGGGGTCCAGAGGCATAAATAAATAGCAGAAGAAGAGGGAAAACCTCAATTAAAATGTCGTGCTAAATGAGGATAATAGGGTGGGCTGTAAGGGCACATTTACACAGTAGGGCAAAAGTCGAATTAAGCTACGCACAATGCTGCTGTATTGTCAGGGTTGTTCCCCACTCTGGCACACCAAGTGCAGAAGATGGGGGTCCTCAAGGGACCTTAAATATCTTGCCTCTATAGGCTTTGCTTACAAAAACTCCCCAGAGTCACAGATTTACTGACTTTGGGAGGTAGCTCCCACCATCAAGTGATTTAAACCCTGAAAAACAGGAAGAAACACTTGAATTCCTTCCCCAGGGGTACCACGAGGCATAAGGGATCGGTCAGCAAAGGCTTCCCCAGCCGACAGATCCGCGTCTAGACTGCTGCGCTGTGTCGGATCAGCTGATCGTCGGCACAGCGCGGTGGCCATGTTTATTTTAATGAAGCGGGGATTATTTCAATCCCCGCTTCTTTGACTATGCCAAATAAACTAATTAACATGGCTCCGTCGACGGAGCCATGTAGTCTCGACACACCCTACGTGCCCAATACTTAGCTTTTAATGTCATTTGGGTGTTGAATATAACAGCCCATCCAATTCATGTCTTTGTTCAATCCTTGGTTAAATGTATCAAATTCACATATGAAGGCAAGTTCTGCAGTTTCTCTCTATATGGTGAGAGAAATGATAGTGGCATTTGATCTTGCAGAGAAACTCTCATACTCAGAAGCTCCCACCAATTATCTTACCTAATATATCACTCTTATCACCACCCTCAATGCCTCACAGAAATCTGCCTCTCTCTATGTGCCTCTATGTGTTCCCCATTGGAAGGCTGCACAGAAAGCCGCCCTCACTGCACCCCATCCCATCCACTCTCCCAATGCTCACAGCCTTGCCCACCCAATTGGCAGCTTCTAACACAACCCCCTTCATGCCCTTTTCCATATAGTCCCCTTTGCATGGTGTGACCCCATCATCAAGGCCGCTACCTTGACAACATATGAAGATCTTAAAGATCCATTTCTCCCATACTGCCTATACAAATGTATAGGCCTACAATTACAAATTTGCCTCTTGTCTCAGAGGGGTAGTCTGTAAGGGTATGTCTACACTGCAAAGTTAATTTGAAATAACAGCCGTTATTTCGAATTAACTTTAATAGCGTCTATACATGCAAACCACTGTTTCAAATTTAATTTGAAATAGCGGAGCACTTATTTCGAATTTGGTAAACCTCATTCTACGAGGACTAACGCCAAATTCGAAATAGCTATTTCAAATTAAGTGCTGTGGAGACACTTAGTTCGAAATAGGGGGCCTCCAGCCCTTCCCAGGGAGCCCTGGTGGCCACTCTGGGCACAACCAGGAAAACTTACTCTCTTCTCCCCCAGCCCCGGAGCCATTAAAGGGTTAGACCCTGGCCACAGTGCCTGTGCCAGCTCCAAGCCTGCCAGCCCAGAGCCAGCAGTGGCCACCGGGGCCCCTGACCCAGTGGCCCCAAAACATGAGCCAGCAAGCCACTGGCAGCCAGACCTCCACCGCTCCCCAGGAGCAGTCTGCCAGCTCCCAGGAGCCTGACAGGGGCCAGAGAAGGCGGGCACCTTCCTGGTCTAGGATGGAGATCATGGACCTTATTCAGGTTTGGGGGGGATGCCCCCAACGTCCATGATCTCCGCACTAGATGGAGGAATGCGGCCGTCTATGGCAGGATAGCTGCCACCGTGGCCACCAAAGGCCACATGCGAACCCAGGAGCAGGTTTGCATGAAAATCAAGTTGGTTCGGCGAGACCCCCAACCCTGGGCCCTGAGCTTCCCCTCCCCCTTCTTCCCCTTGCTTCCCTCTCACACACTCTCTCTTCCCTTTTCCCAGTCTCCCCAGAGGTTCATTCCCGCCCCCCCAGTTTTGTTCAATAAACCCAGTTTCTGTTTTTGAACATACGTGTCTTTTGTTTAACATCAGGAAGGGGGGCTAGGGAGGGGTACGTGGAAGGACATGAGGGAGGAAGGGGGCACGCGCACCCGGTGGGGAGGACCGGGATGGCTCTGAGGGCTCCTCAGGGTGGATGCTCTCCCGCAGGGCCTCCTGGATCCTGACAGCCCCCCGATGGACCCCCTGGATGGCAGCCTGCAGCAAGTGCAGCCGGCCTGATGGCAACGACCCCATGAGATGCACCTGCATGCCCAGGGGCAGCTCTGGCTCCATGTGGCCGAGTGCTGTGGTGTCCCGAGTGCGGGCACTCAGGGCACTCCAAGACAGGACTGCTTTGCTGTCCCTCATCAAGGTAGACAAGCAAGCGGGGAACCCTGAGAACTGTCTGTCCGGGGTGGGGGTAGGGTCCCTTTAAGCACGAAGCTCAGTTAGCCTCAGGCAGCAGCCCCACACACTAAGTCCTAACCTGATGCCCTGCCGGCACTGGTTCCGGCCAACCTTAACTTCGGTTCAGGGTCCACTCAGTGTGGACACGCTATTTCGAAATAGCAAAATGCTATTTCGAAAAAGTTTTTGTGTATAGATGTGTTATTTCAAATTAGCTTAATTCAAATTAACTATTTCGAATTAAGTTAACTCCAATTAACGCTGTAGTATAGAAATACCCTAATTTTAAAAACAACCAGTAGTCCTGTGGCATCTTAGAAATTAACAAAAATGTACTATATAATATATATCATATAAAATATTATATATAATATTATATATATTATACTAAATTATATATAGTATCATATATATATATATAGTTAGTAGTCCTGTGGAACCTCAGAGACTCATTTTTAAATTTGTCTTTTGTTATTCCTGTTCCTTTTCCCTTGACTTCGGTCTATTTATCTGTCTTCAACTTGTGAAACCGTTGGGGCAGTGAGTTTCCTTCTTTGGGGTTTGGAAAAGACTTAGCACACAGTGGATGCTACTTCAAAGGAATTAATAATGCAGTATTTAGTATACAGGAAAAGGGTTGCTGGGGCACAAAAATGAAAGACAAGGACAGTCAGACTGTGGAAGTTGGCTCTAACTATTGGAGCTCTCCTGAGACCAAAGTTCAATTTATCAGTAGTTCCCTGTCACGCTATAAAGAAACAAAAAGAAGGAAGCCAGTAGTTCCTGATAAGCGGTTAGTGACTGCTACTGTTAACTTCATTTAAATTACAGTCTGAGCACCGGCTGCAGAACACACAGACACCTCACCAGCACTCTTTGTCCAAGGCCTTCTAAGATGTTATGCATCTCTTTATTTTTGTTTTTCTTTTTCAATGCAACTCTGAGCATAAAAATCTGCTCCTTCAATGTGAGGTCTTTTGGAGAAGCTAAAAGAGCCAAACCTGAAGTCCTAGACGTCATTATAAAGGTATGTTCATTTAGATTCAACAAACATTGAACTCTCTTTGGACTTTTTAGCTACATCACCCTGCAGATGATTTGATCTTTACACACAAAAATTTCAAGTTAATGAATGACTAAGCATATATGAGAAACCATTTTGTACTGCTAATGGTAAAAATCAATCTGTAACCCAAAGCCGTTACATTCAGCAAGTTTTATTTGTAGAGTCATAATAGAAACTCTGGGTGCAATTTCCTTCATAAAGTTAGTTAGTTAGGAGACACTGAGAGTCTTCTGATGCACAAGAAATGTATCTTGCCTTTGAATCTATAGAACCTTATTTTACTTTGATGTGTTATTTACCTTATTTCTTTAATCATCACACTGATAGGCTCTTGTCTCACCAAGAAATGATCATTGCAAGACATTCCCTTTTGCAGGACACTATACAGTCATAGATTCTACAGCCAGAAGGGATTATGATGGTAATTTAGTCTGCCCTTCCATGTAACCAAACCTTAGAATGTGTCCAAAACAATTCCTAGAATGTAGCTTCTTGAAAAAACATCCAATCTGGATTTAAAAACTACCAGTGACAGAGACTCCAACATGACTCCAAAATGTTCCTATGTTTAATTACTCAGAATTAAAAATGTATGCCTTATTTCCAGTCTGAATTTGTTCTAGCGTCAAAGTCCAGCTACGGGATTGTATTATACCTTTCTCTGCTAGACTGAAAATCCGATGATTAAATATTCATGCCCCCAGTAGATACTTATAGATGATAATCAAGTCACCCCTTAAACTCAAAGAGCTCAATCTATTTATTTTACCAAAGAGAAGATTATCACTATAAAGCATGTTCCCTAAGCCTTTAATCATGCATATTCTATTGTTTAAACTTCTTCATAAGGGGGTACTATTACCGCAGTGATTTCATATTCAAAAGCCTGACTTCTCTAGTGTATTGCAAGAAAAATGCATCCTCACGTTTTCAATGAGTTTTGTGAATGAGGCCACTTAATGTTTTTAGAAAAGTCCAGGTTAATTTGAAATGAAACCGTGCATACTGAAACCTTCAGATCCATGAAAATTATTGATTGTAACTTCAAAGCCTTGTTTAAAAATGTCATAATGATTGAATGTGCCATTCTAGCAGTGTGAATGCATACATGAATTCCAAGCACTTACAGAAGTAATTAAAGTATATTAGAGCTTTGATAAACTGAATAAGCAGTCATTACCCACAATTATTCTGTCAATGTGTACCTTGGGACCAATATGGCTACAACAGAAGTCAGTCCAATAAACGGTATTACCTTACCCACTTGTCTTTCCTGTTCTAAGGTAAAACACTCTAATTCTCCTGTTCTCAGAAACTATTTTGGATTCATTTTACATGCTAAAGAGTTACAGTAACTGGGATTGTTGAGAATTATGATTACAGGCTTTATACATGCAGGTATTCCTTACTGATAAGAGTAGTTCCATTGGAATTATTTATGTAAGTAAAGGTTTACCAGATTGGGTACTTTATTAGAGTTTTAATCTCTTAAATTTCAACTAAGCTAGAAAAGATCCTCCTTCCACTGAAAAAAATTAAATCAGCATTTCTTCATTTGTCTCTTACACACTGTCACAAGCAATGAAACCAGAAGGGGTCTGCACTACTTTTACTTTCTTTGCAGCAGTGCTTAGTCTCTTCTGAAGTTGGATAATTTGCAGTTATCCTGCCAAAAAACACAATAGTTTATATCTCGTTTCTATTTCCTATTTAGGGCAACAAATACCCTTCATAAAAAATATTAATATACAATGGCTAGTGAAGGTCTGGGTTGGATCCTGGCCTCTTGCATTCTGCAGCACAAATCATATTTAATGCTGCTTTAACTGGACAGCTTGTTTTTTTTCCAATGTAGGGAACTGTCAGAGTCTGTTCTACGCTACCTTTTCCAGTGTAGTGGACATGCTGGTATAGAGAAAGGATGTGGCCATATACTCCAGTCACCCTGTCAATATAATGGCTCCTTAAGAGCCATTACAAGATGGCATATGTTAGAGCTGCCCTCTACTTGTTCTAATAATTGATTGGGGTCCTTATGCATAAGCCACACTGTAAAAAGTAAAGAACTATTTAAATGAGCTGTTCCAGTCCTTTGGATGCACAGTTGTGCCTGGTTGTTCCCAGATATTTGTGACCAATGAGGCTGACAGCCTCGCCTGGGCAAGATGGGAGGGGGCCAGGCACTGCGCTCCTGGAAGGGGCGGGGCCTTGGGTGGAAGGGGCGGAGCCTTAGGTGGAAGGGGTGGGATTGGGAGCAACCACCCTGGCAGTTATTTAAACAGCACGGAGATCTGGTCACCATCACTGCAGCTGCTGCTGCAGGTTTGTGTCCTGTGGTAACAGCAACGGCAGCAGTTGGAGCCTGTTCCCCAGGCCCTTTTAAATTGCTGGGCCCAGGGCAATTGCTCCCTTTACCTCCCCACCACCCCTTGGTGGGCCTGTTTGTGACATAGTTCTTAGGTTCACCTTTTGTCCTATAATATTTAAATTTAAATCTTTCTGATAACAAGAAATTCTAGAGATGCCAATAGTTAACAAACCTCAGGATTACAGTCATGTCTCCTGCTGTAACTGTATCTGCCTGTGATATTAGATTGTACTGCCAGTTTTTATTATCCCAGTTCATCATCATCTTATAGTAGTGCTAGCATCCACAATGACCTATGTGCAAATGTGGTTAGTCACAGTACCTGTCCCACAAAGCTGACATTCTACCTATCTAACCCTACAAACACACAGGTGAGTAACTTTTCTCACACAAATAGTCCCAATTACTCAGGGAGCTAATTGAACTCTCACTCAAGTCAATGGAAAGACTCCCTTTGGTTTCAGTGGAAACTGAGTCAGGCACTGAGTGAGTAAAGTCACTTGTGTGCATAAGAGCTTGCAGGGTTGGTCCCAAGGAGGGGACAAGCTACAAAGGATGGGGAAGAAAGACAAAACATTACAGAGGTTGATGGGCAGAACCACCAGCTGGGGAAGGTGAGCAGTGCTCTTGCCAACCCGCCAGGATTATCCTGGACTCTCCAGGAATTACAGATTAATCTGCAATTGAAGATTATGTCCTCTGATGAAACTTCCAGGAATATGTCCAACCCAGGACTGTGGAGAGACTTGCCAGGTTCCTAGGCAAGGTGGAAAGAAGCCCAGATCCATGCCTCCAGAAGGGACGGGGCCTCAGGAAGAAGGAGCAGGGCCTCGGGAAGAAGGGGCAGGGCCTCAGAATAAAGGGGCGGGCTGGGGCTTATCTGCCCCAGCCAGCCCTTCAGGGGTACCTAGAGCACAATACCTGGAGCTCGGATGGTTATTTAAAGGGCCTGGGCCTCTGGCCACTGCCATAGCAACAGCAACAGCTAGGAGGCCCAGGTCCTTTTAAATCATTGGGCCCTGAGCCAACTGCTCCTTTTGCCCCTCCCTTCCATCAGCAGCCTTGGTCCAACCAAAACTGGCATCCCCCTAGCTCCTGCCAGCAGCAGTGTGTCCATTTCATCAGGGCTTTTTGACTAGGTTGCTAATCAAAGCTTTTTTAACACAAGCAAGCCACTCAGAGTAGTGGGTTTCAACTTGCCAGCCACCCTCCTAGCTGACTGGAAGGAAACGACACACCTTTCCCCCATGATAGCTGTCACCACAGCTACCTCCCACCTACCTTCTAAACCTACCCCCATGTGACAGGCAGGGTTCTGGGTTACTCATCATGCACTCGAGCTTGTGGAGAGCCTGGTCACAATAATCAACACTCAGTTTTTCTTTGTTCTTTTAAAAAAATTTCTAACCCTTGAAAATATACTGAGCACAAGCAGGCTTTCAACCTTTTGCTCTTGTCTGCTGCAGGTTATTTCTCGCTGTGATATCATGCTTCTGATGGAAATAAAGGACAACAGCAACAAGATATGCCCCCTTTTAATAGAAAAACTCAGAGGGTAAGGCAAACTACAAACGTGCATTCACAAACACAGTGACACGCAGAAAGGCAGAAGAGCTGGCAGGAAAATATAGGAATTGCCATACTGGAGGGTCCATTTAGTGCAGTTTCCTGTCTCCAATAGTGGCCAGCACGAGATGCTACAAATTAAGGTTCAAGAAACCCTGTACTGGGCATATTGGGAGTAATCTAGCCCCCATGTGTTTAACTTAATTCCTAATAGTTAGAGGTGAGTTTAAAACCTGAAACATGAGATGTGTCTCCTTCACCATATGCTTTTTGTTAATATAGACTATTATAACTATGGATAGTCCTGTTATCCATATAAAAATTCAAGTTTTCTTTGATGTTTTGCTAGGTTCTGGGCATCAACACTGGGCATCAACCCTGTGGTAATGAGTTCCATAGTCTAATTACAGAACACGTAACAATGTATTTTCTTTTATCTGTTTTGAATTTTTCCACATTCAATTTCATTGAATGTCCCCTTTTTCTTGCACTGAGAGACAGGAAGGACAGGCACTTCTGATCTACCTTCTCTAAAGCATGCATTATTTTATATATTTTTTTGTTGTGGACCCTCTTTTTTGCCTCCTTTCTAAGGTAAACAAGGCCCATTGTTTCAGACTATCTTCATACAACAGCTTTATAAAGCCCCTAATCATTCTCATCAACTTTGTTCCAACCCCTCTACTTCTGCAATGTTCTTTCGGAGATGGGCTGAGCAGTATTGTGCACGATACTTTGAATTGGGGAGAGGACAGATATAAAAGTCCACATGATCAGCTAAACACCAGAGCACTCCCTTGAAGGACCAGGCCCTGAGACCGAACTACTGAAGTTCATGCATAAAAAAATATGTAGAAGAGAATTACTAGGCTATTTGACTGACTTACTGAAGAGGACTAGCAACAAAGTAATTTACAGACCTAGCTAGGTGGGTGGGTGGGTGGGTGACAGCATACAAAGAAGGGCAGAATTCACTTTTAGCCAGAAACAGGAATTATCTATGTTGGATAAAGATAATGCTGAGATGAAAACTATATCCCTGTAACTTTCTGCTCGAGAAAACATAATGCATATATGGATGGATGGATGGAAGTGAGACATAGAAAAAGAATAGAAAATACAGCAGAGCGCATAAAGCCTGCAGTTAAAAAGAGCAGCATGAGAAATGTAGAAAAAAATGTAAACAATAATACAACCCAGCAAGTGGGGTGTAACCTGGGGCAAGTCAGTGTTTCAGATGCTCTTTCATGTGTTTACTAATACAAGATTAAATAGAAACCCAAACTCTTATAGGGACAGAAATCTATTTAAAATATTCTCTTTCTAGTCAGTTTCAAGAAAAATATAACTACGTGATCAGTGAAAGATTAGGAAGAAAGTCCTATAAGGAACAATATGCTTTTATCTATAGGTAAGTGAATTCCATGTTATGTTTCTGTCTCTGTTTGCAAACTATTCTTATATAGTAAAAAGATTACAAACTAATGCAGAACACAGCTGCCTTCTGGCTTAGCTGTGCCAGTGCCAGAAATCCCATCACACTAGTTCTCACACAACTACACTTCCAATTACAGGTCAAGATGTTGACTTTGATACAGAAAATCTTATTTATACATGCAAGATCCAGGCTAACAGACAGATTATGTGTAAAACCCTGGTCCCACTGAAATCAGTGGCAAAATAACCAAAAACTTCAACAGGACTAGGATTTCATCCTACATCTCTCCCTGTGTCCCATTAGAGCAACAGTGATCCATCTTTAGGCAAAAAGAATGGTAGATTTTTAATTTGCATAAATAGAGTTTGGCCTTGCCTACCTTGAGGATTTATCCAAGTTACAGCCATTAGTGTAACTGTACCAGTTAAACCTCTGTGTAGACCAGGCCTGTTGATGGTAAAATGGGGGAGAGGGGCAAGCAATTCAGAAACACCTGGGGCTCCTAGCTACTGTGGCAGTGTCAGCAGCCAGAGCCCCGGGTTCCTTAAATCACCACAGAAGCCCCATGCGAGTCTGTCAGCCCCACAAATGTGGACAAACAGAGATGTTATTCTGGCCAGCCTTCGATTTCTGGAAGTTAAGAATGTGGGATGGTTGGTAACTGATCTCGAACTCCCAGCTGATGTTGAAATGTAGGTTTATTCTACTCACATATTGAATAGGAATTTTATTAAGACTTCACAACTGCAGTGTAATGTAGCTTTTACTACTAGACAAAAAGTTACTAAATAAATTGATCTGACCAAACTCTTAGTAAATGTGATATCTAATGTTCTATTTATTGGTTAAACTGCTTTGCAGATCACACGCGGTATCAGTGAAGCAAACCTATCAGTATCCAGATACTCAACCTGGAGATGTAGATGCCTTTTCCAGAGAACCCTTTGTTGTCTGGTTCCAGTCTTCAAAAACTGGTGATAAGTTGCCAACATCTTATTGTGCTTTCTCTAAAGTTTTTACAAAAAAAGAAAATAATGAATGAAGCCAGGTTTTACTGCACATGGGATCCTGGGTTTGATTAACTTGCTGGAGGAGGCTGAGATAGCTAGGGTTATCCTCATATAAAGCTTGAATTTTGGTATTTAGAACTTACTTTAATTATAGTATTGTTGACAAATTTGCAGACCTGGAAGGAAACTTCACTACCCTACACTGGGCCATGTCATCTCTTCCACTGGGTAAAAGGAGCAGAAATCCCAGTGTGAAGGTTTTATTATCCCATAGTAGGATAGGGTTCACATTGCAGAGCATGAGTCCATAAGATATGGAGTTCTGCCCTATCTCATAGACATAAACAGAGGCTCAACATATCTGAGGATCAGACACTAATTCCTCTAACTATCAGAGGCAGAGAAGAAAAAGATATAAATGTGATTTGTGCTGCTAATGGAACAATAAATAGTTAGTATTATTATTGATGGTGCATAGGGCTCTCACATTCTTATGCGTCCAGTCACAAAAAGTACATTGACATATTTTAATGAGCAAAATAGATAGAAATGGGGAATTAAGTGCAATTGTTCTTTTAATATTTGGCTGAAACCAGAAATAAATGCTTGGAGAAGTAAATTGGCAAGCCCACCAATATGGGGCAGGGAGGCAAAGGGGGCAACTGCCCCGGGCCCTGGCGATTCAAAAGGGCCTAGGGCTCCTAGCTACCACTACTGCTACTGCAGCAGCAGTGGCATCCAGACTCCTAGGTCCTTTAAATCATTTCTGGGGCCCAGCACAGCCCCAGCCCCACCCCTTCTGCCAAGGCCCCACCTCTTCAGGAGACACAGACTTCCCCTTCTCCCCACCATGAGAAGGGGCCGAGTAAGGCTGTCGGCTTCACTGAATATTACAATCGTACGCTGTATCCTTTTCAAATGAAAGGGAAAAAAAATACCCAAAATGGGTTTTTCATTATGTAAAGCCCTAACACGGTGCAGTATATGTGATTGTTAGTGATCGTGGTCATTTGGAATGAAAATCCAGCAGATGGACTATTAAAGTTCAGTTATATAAGGTATAACTTACAGAAGGTTTAACTATTCTAGTAGAACACTTAAGCAAAACCATTGTATGGATGTGAGTGACTCCACTGAAGTCAGAGGGATTATTTGTGTGCCCAAGAATTCCATTGGATTAGAGCCTGAATGCTCAGCAGCTTGCAGGAACCAGACTTGACAGGAATTCCAGCAGGCAAGCTATCACCATGATCACTAACGCTGCACATAGTGCACATTTAAAAGGTTTTTTCCATAAAGGGAGAACATTTTGATACACTTTTGTTTCAGCTGAAAGGTCAGATCCATTAGTCTGATAGACACCCAGTGCTAATGTGCTTAAGGAAAGATGCTTAATGATACAGGCTACATATTAACTATATTCTTCAGCATAAAGTTGCATGAATGAAGTATTTTTATGAAAGAAGATTTTCATTTCAAACAGCTCTTTCTTATCTCGATGATTAATTTTATAAAGGTTAAAAATCATTTAACTTTTTTCCCCTGTGAATTTGATTTCTTTTAAAGTTGTTAAAGAATTTGTGATAATCCCTCAGCACACCACACCTGAAACAGCTGTGCGGGAAATTGATGAGCTCTATGATGTGTATTTAGATGTCAAACAGCGCTGGAAATCTGAGGTGAGTCATCATTAAACTCACATGTTTATACTGCTAAACATATATTTGAGATCGAAAGGGTGTAGTGACGTCGAATCATTCTGGTGCCCACATTGTGAGGCCACTGGTCTCAAAACTGCTAATACAGTTGTTAAGAAACTGATATATTTTCACGTAGTTTTACATACTTTCTGATCAGCAATATGGATGTCTATGTGGAACATGTGCTCCTTAAAAGTACCTTCTCTGTCACCATTGTGTTCTGCTCCTGAGACTGCACAACTGTAATCTGGTTCAAAGTCAGTCTAACCAGGCCAGCCTTACCACATGTAGGAAACAGATGGAGTTTCAGAAGTGACAATTAACTTAAAATGGTGTTGCCATACCAGGATCTTATTGACCAACATCTTATTTCAGAGGCTTTGTCTTCAGTCAGCAGAAGATGGATGCTGCCACAATTGATCTTCCGGAGTTTGATTTAGTGAGTCTAGTTAAGACTTGCTAAATCAAACTCAGAGGGTTCCCCCACTGGCAAATGATGGGCAATAATTTTTTAAGGGAGCCCACTTCATGAATTTCAGAAGTGGTCGAGGTTCATCCTGGAAGGGGCGGGTCTTGGGCGGAAGGGGCAGGGCCAGGAAACTTCACGTGCTCCCCTGCCCACAGACCCTGATTGGCCTAGGGGCAGGGGAGCGCATGAAATCTTTGTCCCCGCCCCCCCCGCCAGGGGCACGTGGTGCCTAGAGAGAATCTCCAGCTGTTTTGAATAGCTGGCAGTTCCTTCTAGAGCTACATGCCCCTGGCGGGGGGGAGGAGACTTCGTGCACTCCCTCAGCCCCAGATCTTGATTGGCCTGTGGGTGGGGGAGTGGCACAGCAGCTGTGGGCAGTATCAAAGGGCTTGGTGGGCCAGATCCAGCCCATGGAGGCTGTCTTTCCCACCCCCGTAATACATGGTCTGGAAGTGGGGTGTAACCTGGGGCAAGAGTGCAGGAGGGGATGCCGGGATTTGGGCTATGACCAAGGATAGAGGATTGGGGTGCAAGGTCCAGGAGGGGGTTGTGATCTGAGGAGGGGCATAGGAGGGGATACAATGTCTGGGAAGATATATGGGGGCTAGAGCAGGGGTGCAGAAGGTTTGGGTTACATGCGGTAGGGTGCAAAAGGGGGGCAGAGGGTTGGGGGAGGGGTTGGAGTGCCAGAGGCAGGCTCTGGCTGGACGACCTTACCTGGGCGGTTCCCAGCCAGCAGCCCAGCAGGTTTCTTAGCCAGGGTCCTTGCCTTCCATGCCCCTGTTCTGTTCACAACAGCTACAGCGGCCACGTGAGCCCAGGGAATGAGGGGGAAGGGGCACTTCATATGCTGCCTGTCCTGCAAACAGACAGCTGCTACTGGTTGAAAACCCATCAACGGGAGCTACTGGGAGCAGGAGCAGGGTGAGAAGCCTCTACTCCCTCCCCCAGGCTCTCTGCATTCACAGAATCACATGGCCCTGCAGCAGCCAGTTTCACTGAGGGTATGTCTAGACTACATGGCTCCGACGACGGAGCCATGTAGATGAGTTTACTAGACATAGGAAAATGAAGTGGCGATTTAAATAATTGCCACTTGGCCGCCGTGCTGTGCCAATCAGCTGTTTGGCGGCACAGCAGGGCAGTCTGGACGCGCCACGGTCGACAAGGGAAGCCTTTGTCGACCGCTCCGGTGAACCTCATTTCACGAGGCATACTGGAGCGGTCGACAAAGGCTTCCCTTGTCGACCGCGGCATGTCCAGACTGCCCCGCTGTGCCGCCAAACAGCTGATCGGCACAGTGAGGTGGCCATTTTGATGTAAATGAAGCGGCGATTATTTAAATGGATGCTTCATGTTCCTATGTCTAGTAAACTCATCTACATGGCTCCGTCGACGGAGCCATGTAGTCTAGACGCACCCCGAGTTGGAATCCTCATTAGTTGACCTTATACAGCCACAATGGGCATAAAAACATTGATCTGATTTTTAATATTAATCCTCATTACCTGTGGCAGTGGATACTACAGTGTGACTAAAGTATGCTGTGGGATGGTGGTATTTACTCTAAATTCAGTGCCCTTTTATTGATTGCTCCCTTGTTCTCCTATTAAAGAGTGAAAACAGAGCACTTTCCTTTATAGCCATCATTCAGAACATCAGCTAAGCCTTCTCCTCTAAGGCTTTGTCTACACTGCAGAGATTTTCCACAAAAACCTCTTGCGCAAAAGCGCGTCCACACCTCAAAAGCACATTGCAAAAGCGATGTGCTCTTGCACAAGAGAGCATCTACACTGCATGGACACTCTTGCACAAGAAAGTTCTGATTGCCATTCACAGAATAGCCATCAGAGCATCTGTGCTTTTTGTGATAGGCTCTTTTTGCACAAGAAACCCCTGTTAAGCGTCCATACACACCTTTTTGCGGAAGAAGGAGTTATGCCTGGTAGAAGGAGGTATACCTACACCACAAAAAGCCCTTTGTTCTGTCGATTGACTGTAGATTTTCTTGTGCAAAAACACACTTGAGGTGTGGATGCTCCGTGGGTTTTTGTGCAAAAACAAGTGTTTTTGCGCAAAAACCCTGTAGTATAGACATAGCCTAATACTTTCCTTGCCAACAGTAGCTTTGGCAATTTACCTTTACCCATTGTTGCATCTCTGATCTCCACTATGTTTTCATTATGTCGATGGACAGAGTATTTCAGCATTCCAGCATCCCATCTGTTTGCTTTTTATTGGATGTTGGTCAAACATTTTTAATAAGCTTTGTACAACAGCTCGCTTGTCCTGCCCTGCAGTGCACCCTGGCCAGTCAGCCACTCATTTTAGCCAGCAAGTTTGGAGCCCATCAAAAGTATATGAGAAATCTGGACCGAGTCTCTCTCAATCCTCCAAAAGCAACGAGGAGTCCTGTGGCACCTTATAGACTAACAGATTTATTAGAGCATAAGCTTTTGTGAGCAAAGACCCACTTTGTCAGATGCATGTCATCATCTGCAGATACACACATAGGCCCGAAACCTACAAACACGTGTGCTTATCTTGCATTTGTAAAGTTATGCACATTCATAAACGTTTGCAGGACAGACACCACTTTTCCTTATCACTCTCTGAAATGTCTAGTTTTGGGATACGATTTAAGTGGCATCTCAAGAACCGAGCTCATTATCTGTATATTGCAAGAGAAGTGGGTTCTTTTGGGGGCCAATTAAACACCACATCATTTGGCTCCAACACCAAATCGAAAGAAAATAAGCTCTCTGAAAATCTTTCCCAGCGTGCTGTGCTGCTTTCATTTCCAATTCTCTGCTCATCACATTATCCACAAGCAGGGGCGGCCCATCCATATAGGCGAACTAGGTGGTCGCCTAGAGCGCCAAGCTAAATGGGGCGCCAAATGGTGGCGCAATATCGAGGGGTTTGGAGGTGGGGGGCGCCGATTGCATGGTTTGCCTAGGGTGCCAGTTGCTGGCAGCTAGTCTAGGGCCGCCCCTGTCTACAAGTGTTCTGTTCTCAGAGATGGAATATCTGCAAACGAGATGCCCAGAATAAAAATTACAGCTGCTGATCAGCAAGTGTGTGTATGCATGCACCCATGTGTGTATTTAAATTTGTGTGTCTTTGTACAGTGAAATACAGGCTCTGCAAATAGGAGAGAGGATTTTTTTTCTTTTAAACTATATCCCAACATTGCAAAAAGAATCCCATCTCTCTCACACACACCCCACCTCCCAAGTAATAAGAAGATCATTTAAAGATCTTTAAATGTTATTTAAAGATCATTTATAGCTAGTTGGAGGTCTGGCCAAATCACACCTACAGATCTGAACCTCCTACCCATGGAAATATTGGTTTGGAACACAGTTTGCAACTTCAGTCTTTCCATAATGGACCAGATCTGAGCAAAAGGTTTGGAATTTGGCGCTAGTGTCATCAGGCACTACTGCAACAAACAAATTGATTTACTTTTTTTTAATCTATGTTAAGACTACTACTAGGCCAAAAACACATCCTTGTTGTAATCTGTGGAATTCACTGGAATATAGGTGGGATGGATATGCTCTGATGACTTAATTGAAGTGTTTCTCAAAGTGGTCCGCGAAACCACTTTGAGAAAGCTGCTAACTGGCTGCGCCAGAGTGTTTATTTACCAGTGCCACGGCCACAGAGCCTCATGGCTCCCATTGGCTTCGGTTCGCCATTTGCAGCCAAGGAGAAGCTGTGGGAAGAGGCATGGGCAGGGCCACTGCCTCCCGTGGCTCCCCTTGGCAGCAAACAGCGAACCAGAGCCAATGGGAGCTGTGATGATCTGTGGCCGCGGCGCCGGTAAATAAACACACTGGCACAGCCAGTTAGCAGCTTTCTCAAAGTGGTTTCGTGGACCACTTTGAGAAACACTGCTTCAGTGGAAGCAGGATCAGACTCTATATTTTAAGCATTCATCTCTGTTTTTAACCACAATTTTTAAAAAGGTATCTTTGAGGATTTATTGCTGATAACTTGTTTCTTACGATCCTGCCTTTCAGAACTTCATCTTCATGGGGGACTTCAATGCTGCCTGTGGCTATGTTCCAAAGAAGCATTGGAAGAACATCAGGCTGAGAACTCACACTGAGTTTGTGTGGCTAATTGGTGACAAAAATGACACAACAGTTAGAAACAGCACAAACTGCGCGTACGACAGGTAACAATTCACTTGAGAAACAGTCAGTGGGGACCCACAAGGTCTGAAGCACTAGGCCTGGTAAGGTATTTGCAAGATACTAAGACACATGAGATAAAGGCAGTACCACAGAGACATTGGGAATGGCCAGTGTTGTGCTAAAGAAGCCCTGGTGTGGGCTATTCCACTATCATTTCATTATTTTCCTACTCAGCCAGTCCAACACAACTTCATTACCTTTTTTATCTTCAAAATTGGACGCATGTCTAGGAGCATATGACACAACTGAATGACTCTTTGCTTCTTTTAGAATTGTGATCCATGGTGAAAAGCTCATCAGTGCCGTTGTCCCAAACTCAGCTGATATCTTTGATTTTCAAAATGCCTTTGGAATGACTGAAGAGCAGGTATGGCTTCCTTTATGCTTATACAGGACCCCATGCAGGGCTTAAATAATAAATTGGCCAAATAAAGAATTACTCTGATTTTTGGATGGTGCATGTTGAATGAATTGCCTTCTAATCATGTGCTACATATCTGTAAGCCAATCTAATAGCCGATTCAAAGAGAGAGAGAGAGAAAGAGACTCAAATGCCACGCTGCTGATGAGTAGAGTGTCCACAGCTAGGTTTTTTTGCTTCTACTGGTGGAGCACATTCGCACATGCCTGGGTGCACATAAATTTATTCCGCACATGGATGGAAAAAAAATCTACACATGAATGGAAAAGATTAGAGGGAATAACACTGTCAACTTCTGTAGTTGTACGGTTAAGGGTATCTGGTAAATGCTTAATGAGTTAGCAGAGTGGGTTATCACAGCAGAGTGAGAAAGGTCTTTTTGGAATGGTGAGGCATAATGGCAGAGCTCCTATAAGACGGCTTACTGCATAGTGGTAATTGAAGAAAAACAATAATGTTCCCATGTTTAGCAAACAGACCCGATAAAGCAACCAATAATACAAATATTGACTAATGGCCCTATTTATAAAGCCAATCTTAACTTCATCTCCATGTATAATGCTTTTACATTCACAGGAATCACTTAGCACTGAAATGCAGCCACCCCTAAGGTAGAATATGGCAGATATTTAACAGTGCATAGCAGCACTGCATAACAACACAGAATAGGACAAGAGAAGAATATTTACATCCAACTAAAGCTGTGCTTTGTGCTACATTCTGTGACTATATATATATATATTTTTTTTTTTTAATTCACAGGCTCTGGAAGTTAGTGATCACTTTCCAGTAGAGTTTGAGCTGAAAACTACTCGGGGTTTCTTCAGCTGGCTAAGATCGCTTGCTTCAAAGAAAAGAAAAACAAGAAATCTCCATCTTTTGCCCTCCTAAGCACACTGGATCCTCTTGCTATCATTCTTTGAGTGTACACTAAAATAATAAAAAAACACCCTAACATTCATTTCAAAACAAAAAGTAACTTCCAAATATTTAGCCTAGCTGCACTCTTTCCTGATACAATCAATATTTAATAGAAAAATGCAATGCTTTGTTTAAATGTGAAATATCATCTAGCAAGATGAATAAAGTCTGTAGATTATTATAACCTAAATAAAAATAAATCTGCTAAAATTAACATTGCTGAATTCTTGTCATGCTGAGTACAACTGTAGTGAGATTATTTTAATGATAAAGTCTTTAAACACTCTACTTCTAGGCCTGTTGGTCTAAGAAGTCCTTTTATTCATAGTTGTTCTAGATTTCTGACTCTCCTGTTTTGTGTCATACAGATAGGTAAAGCCTGTTAGTGTCCAGGGCTCAGAATAGCAGTATAAGGGTAGCATTACTTGCAGCATTCTGCTTAACACGAGAGACAGATCGATTAACTTCATCTGCATGATGGCAACTTACACCAGCTAAGGATCTGCCCCATTATGCCACCATGTTTCAGAATACAGATAAAAAAGAGCAGAATGAATCAAAGCATCCAAAGTTATAAGCAAATCTTTCATTTTCCTCCTCTACCCCCCACCCCGCCAGTCCTCTTTATTTTATGTAGACTGAGAATGACTTGTTCTTCCATGCATACATATCGGGCATACACTGCATGTATATGGAACTCCAACTTGTGATTCTGCAATTATATTTATATGAATCAAAGTAATCCTAGACCCCCCACATGTTTAGGGAAAGGAATTATTTATGGGAAAGTGGCTTAGCTCCCTGAAAGATGGGTTCATTCTGGGTATGCTAACAGAAATGTGCCAGAGGACACGATCACTAGTGTGGGTTTATTGACAGAAATAATGAACATTAATATTTACAGCCAGCAGTCAGACTAGGGTGAACGTGAAATAAATCTGCTCATGCCAATACAGTGATATGAACTAGCACAGTTTTCTAATGCTCAGTTTTACCATTTGTCCTTTACATTGTGGTGTGCTGTGCTAGAGATACAGAATCCATTTTCTCCTGCAAAATGATTGTGTTGATTCTAGAAATGACATCTTCTTCGAAAAATCCATTTCCCTTTCCTGCATGCAAGCAGCTAAGTAGTAACAATGCCCTGTTTGTTCTCACTCGACAGCCAGCCAATCCCTCCTCCTGCAGCCAACATTCATCCTGTCTCATATTTACCCCAGAGGTGTAACTGCAGCTCAGGAGAGGTCTCCTGTGGACTCTCTCAATAGAGCGAGGCTGTGATGTCAACTAAAATCTGATTTGTTCTAGGCTTACACAGAAATTAATTGCATTTTCCCCAGAGCTTTCACACCAGCAAATGATGAAATATCACAGATTTAACAAGTGCTATGAATAATATTATTCAACACCACAATCTTTTTCTTCAAACAAGACCATATAGCTTTATTTAGATGCCTGACTCTGCTGGGTGAAAGACTTGTGGAAGGTGTCACTTTAACTGGGCAATCTGGGGAATTAATTAAGAAGAACACTCTTACTTCCCAAGACAGTGCTCTTAAGTATTTTAGTAGATAGGCAGAATGGTGGGGTGGGAAGGAAGGCAAACAAGATACTGTTTTCAAAAGGAAAACAAGGATTGACCTATGGATTTGAAGACAGAAGCTAAGCGTACAATAGGTCAAGTCAGTGTGATAAAAGCAAACTTGCTTCAGGAATTTTTCCTAAGGACACACCATTCCATAGTTTCCCAACAAAGACAGATTTAGAACAATTATTTTCATTGTAACTTTTATTAAATGCCACTGATACCAGTTATATTTGACTTAAAGGTTATTCTGCAAAAACACTCCTAACATCCAGACCTCACAACTTACTATGTATTGTCTGTTTTCTTTGTAGCTTTCAGAAAAAATAATGTACACAGCAATAAGAACAGACATCTGCAGTGGCAAAAGTACTCACAAAACATATCACTATATATTACTGAGGTGTTTTATAAGCTTTGTCTTCAGCTGTAACCTTGAATATAACCCTTGATGCAAAATATGAAAAAAGACAATGTGAATTGCCATAAATATTCAGGCTTCAGACATGAAGACACGTGACTTCTCTCTTTTGATGCAATTATCTAGAGAATCAGAACTTCTAGCAATTGTAGAGAAATGCCCATGCTCAAAACAGTGCTTATGCAGATTATTTATGATGGGATGGGATGTACATTTGTTGCAGAGTTCCAAGCAGATACAATACCCAGGATCATAATAATCAGTTGGGGTGACAGTACAGTAGGTATTTGAAGTTTGAGTGATTTGTAATATTATGAGACCTTTCAGTAGCTCTATACAATATGACGTCAGTTTTCCTGCGTTGTACTCTTTACATTTATCAGAAAATATTACAGGTGTATCTTAATATGCTTAACATTTTGTGAACTGCATCACTTTCCTCACCAGGGGGAAGAATATTCATTTTTCCTCCCCGATAAGCAGTCTTTAAAAAATTTAAAAGCTTGCAGCATTCTTGATTTATTCAGTAGACAAAATATATTTCTCTTGGCTTCATCAGCTTTTTAACGGCATGAGGCCGCTTGTGCTTTATTTATGATCAAACAGGATTTTTGCTTTAGAAAAAGCTTTCATAGCCTCAGAAATAGCCCCACCCTGAAAGCCTCCTCCTGTAGCAGGCCAGGACCAACATTATGGCTGAGAAACGAAACAAAGAGGCATTTCTGAAGCTGCAAAATCTATGTTTTCTCTGCAACCATCCTAACAGAGCAAGAACAAAGTACAAATAAAATTCTATTAGAAAAAATGAAAAGCCCAGTGCTGCAGTTTTGACTCCCGAAAAACTCCCCTGGTCTCCAAAAAGGTTATTTCCTAGTGTCTCCACAGGGATTATTGCCTGGATTTGGATTGCAAACACTCTATTAACAAAGGAGTGATTGCTGCAGAGCTGCCTCTTTCCAGGTGTGAGACTGGAGTTGTACAATATCCATTCCCATCACAACTAGGAAAGTCTACCTTGAAATTTAAAATGAGCCAGCGTTTTCCAAGTTTTCCTTCCCTCCCCCATCCATGGTCCCCTCCTTTCCCCAGGAGCATGGTCTCACCACATTCATAGCATGGCAGTGTCAGATACCAAGCTCCTTGCATGACTTACTCAACACTTCAGCTTGCTACATGTCTGCTACCTTTTATAAGGACCCAGTCACATGAGAGTGTAAGGGCTCCCAATTCCTATTGGCTAGAATACAGTCAGAATACAGGACCTTATTGCCCCCTGCTGTAGGAACACCCAGAGGATATGGGGAGGAGGAAGCTTTGCAAGGTTTCCTTTGTGGACTGTCCCCCACATGATGCCATCAATGAGAGAAGCCTGGTTTTCCCCTGGCAGATCGGACTTCATGGAAGCCTTTACCAGCTCTAGAGCTTCCTCCTGCTCCCCGGAAATGCAGCTACATTGAGACCGCACCATTGAGATGTCCACTGTCCCCAGATGCCTCTAGGGGAACCCCGTGAAAGGAAAAAGGGCAGAGAAGCCCTTCCAGAAAAGGTAACTTCAGATTTGGGCATTCTTCTAGCAGATATGTTCTAGCTCCTATTGGAATTAGTTCAGAGAAGCCCCATGGCCTGTGTTAGGCAGGAAGTCACACTAGCTGATCACAAAGGTGCCTTCTGACCTCGGAATCTCAGAACACAAAGCAATATAGCCCCAGGCTAATCTCTGCAAGGCCATCTGGAAGCAGAGCAAGTTTCCACAGTCCCAAACAACTTGGGCACCTTAGTACTGACCCTGGCCTTTTAGGGATGTAAAAAAGCATTTAAATAGTTAACTGGTTAAATGACTAAAATTTTCACATTTAACCGGTTAATTACTTGCCGGCCTCAGTCACTCCAAAACAGCTCAGGGCAAGGGGGGATTTCCAGCCCTGCCTGGGCCTAGTCAGACTGGCAGGGGTTGGGGCAAGCCAGGGCTGGAGACCCACCTGCCTGCCCCACGTAGCCACAGTCTGGGCTGGGTCGCTGGGCTGCTCCCACAGGGCTAGGACACCACCAGACTGCGGTTGGGGTGCCACTGGAGTTTCTCTGGGCCACGGCCTGGGCTGGCACACCTCCAGGCTGCCGCTATGCAGGTAGGGTCCCGCTGGCCGATACAGGCACAGCCCCGCCTGCCACCCTCCCCCCAATGACAGGCTGGACTCAGCCAGGGCTGCTCCACCCTACCACAGTTGGACAGGAAACTGGTGACCCGATAAGCATTCAGTAAGCCTAATGTTTACCACATCACGGGTTAAACGGTTAATCTTTTACTTCTCTCTTTACATTTCCATCCACTACCCCAGGCAGACCCTGGAAGAGATTCTGCTGTAGCAGACCTGTCCTGACCTCTCCATGAGGGGTGGGATCAGGTCCACATGGGGAGGATCTTTTAGGGCACAGTTCAGGAGACAATCACCGCAACCTCAATTACAGTTTCTTGTCATATGCAAAGACTCTAACATAGGAAAACAATCTCCTGAATCCCCGTCTCACTCAATTGGGCCCATAGGTATCCCAAGCATGCCAACTCAATCATTCCAAATGCGGCACTGGTGGAAGCTTTAAAAATGCCAAAGCAATGTATGACAGACAAGCTGGTTGAGGTAAAATCTTTTATTGGAGCTCTGCTTAAGCTTGAAAGCTTGTCACTTTCATCAACAGAAGTCGGTCCAGTAAAGGTCTTGCTTCACCCACCTTGTCTCTCTAATATCCTGGGCCCAACGTGGCTACAGCACTGCACAAAAGGGTGTATGTCCTATCACATCTACACTTAAAACCGCTCCCAAACAGGAGATGAAAGAACCTCCCCAGAAGCAGGCTTTAGATCTGATCCAAAGCTTATTGATGCCAATTATAAAAGAGTCTCTCCTGAATTTGAATGGGTTTTGGCTGATGCCTGCCCTTACTACCAGTTCAGTAAACAGAAGAACAGTGAGCATAACAAAGGTGCTGTTGTGACATTGCACAGCAGAGTCAATGACAAAGAGAAAAATTTAGAAGCAGAAAATCGTGGATAGTGTTTACCCTGGTGGTCCACGTCTCTGTTGAAAAGAGGGGCAGAGGATCTAACCATGTCTACATTTCACCCATGTCCTTTGTCTATCAAGGTAATTGCAGAGCTAGTTTAGAATGTAATGAATGACATTTAAATCTGGAATTGATTGTTCACATTTATCAACCTTTCAAAAAGCCCATCTGTAAAGTTCAGTTAACTCCTAATGAGACTCATATTTATGATATGCATGGAGGCTCAGTAGCACTGCAGAACATGGCTCATTCTCGTGAACTGGGCTACAGCTAAGGTTCATGCAAACTCTTTTTCTGCATTCATGAACCTTCAAAACACTCAGCTTTAAGAACGCAAGCAAATCCAACCTGGCCAACAAGGCATGCAAATACTTATATTATTAACTTCAAGCATACAAAGTTAAATACATGCTTTGCTAAACATGAGTGAGATTACTCGCACGCTGAAAGTAAAACACATATAACTGCTTGGCAGAATCAGGGCTTCAGCAAGTAGTTCTGAAAACAGGAATAATAGATCATTCTACAGCCATGGATGGCTCATATTGCAGATTTCTCCTGGACAATGCTGATACTGTTATTGAAATAGTAAAGTACATGCTGATCTATTTTGGTTTTCTCCTCATGCAGCATTTATTTATTATTTCTCCATTCCCCAAGCTATGAAAAATAAGAGGACAAAAGAGGAAGTCACTAGCTATTTTCCTGGCTTTATTCACAAAGAATCACTTATTTTTTTCCCTCTATATAATCTACATGCAGTTAAATGTTTTCATTATCTCTCTGTAAATAAACCATCTGTTCAGACTAAGCAAGTTCCTTCCTCAGGCTTATTTGCGGTATGCACAACACACATACTGTATTTAGCTTTGTGTAATATACACAAAGTAATATATATTACTAGGGCTCCCCCTGGTGGCACTGTTGCAAGTGTCTATTTTGGAACTTTGGTAAATCTGTATAACATTTTCAATAATGCAATCTGCCTTGGAAGATGGGAGTTGTGGAGTCTCTTTGGCACTTGCACATATTTCCTATTCCTCGAGGGTGCATTTCCTTTGCACAGTACAGGAAAAAACACACACACAAGAAAAATGTTAATGATTAACCTGAAATTCCACCTTCTGACATGCAAATATGGAGCCCCCACACTCTGAACCCTTCAGCCCCAGCCCAGAGCCTACACCCCTTTCTGCACCCCAACCCTCTGCCCCAGCCAAGTGAAAGCGAGTGATGGTGGGGGCAAGCAAGCAACCAAGGAGGTAGGGGGGAATGGAGTGAGCAGAGAAGGGACAGGGCAGTGCAAGGATATTTGGGTTTGTATGATTAGACTGCCCACAGAAAGGCTCACATAAGCTTCCATGGTAGGACGAGGAACCCTCTTTCTCTTAGGCCCTCAGTGGGGCTGGAGAGCTCAGGAGCATATCCAGAATGAGTTTCATCTGTATTAAGTCTTGAAAGAAAGTTTTGGGGGGCAGTGGAAGCCTCCTCAGGGGGATAGAGCTGTCCTGGGGGAAGGGGGGCTGTGTGGCTCTGGGCAACTCCCCCTCCCAGTACCCCAGGAAATCCTTGCCCCTGCCCAGCCTCTCTTCTCCACCTTGCCCCAGCTCCACTCCACCCTTTCCCATGCCCTGACCCTGAGCCACCTCCTTGCCCCTTCCACCGAGCAACCCAAGCTGGGGGATTACCGGGGTGTGATACAGAGTAGAAGCAGGGGTAGCCAGCTGGAGAACACAAGCACCTGCTCTGCTTTGCTCTGCCGCTCCCCGCTTCTCTGGGGCCACAGCACTCTGCTTCCTACTACTGCGATGAAGTAGAGCACAGCTGGCTAGAAGAGGGCAGCACAGAGGAGCAAAGCAGGCTGCCCGGCCTCTCTGGCACACTGAGTGTGGGGGGCCAACCCCTGCTCTCCCTGATGCACCCATAATCCCCTGGGTCCTTCCCATTCATAGGACAGTTGTGGCGGTTGCCACAGGGCCCTCCCAAAGTACATGGCTAGGGTTGCCAGGTATCCGGTATTGAACCAGACAGTCCGTAATTTTCACCTCCTGTCCGGTAAAAAAAATTCAGAAAATACCAGACACCTAAAATGTCTGGTACTTTCTGATTTTTTCCTGGCCAGGAGATGAAAATCCTGGGCTGTCCGGCTCAATACGGAGGCAGCCTGGCAACCCTAGTGCTTACCGGGGAGGCAGCCGCCGGCAGCCTGCTAGGGCCAAAAAGCCTCACCACGCCGTTTTTAAAGGGGCATGGGTTTTTGTTTTTGGGGTTTTTTTGCTTAATAATTCTCAGGGTCCTTTTTTTTTTTTTTTTTGCTTAAACATTTTCCTGGCGTGTTTTTGTTGTTGTTGTTGGGTATTTTTTCTGAAACCATCTGGCAACCCTATGCATGGCCTGGGCAGCCAGCCCGAACCATCCCATGGGACAGCTCTGCAAGAGGATTCTGACATACCTTCCTCAGACAGGCAGAAGCCAGCGGGTGAAGCTCTGTGCATATATTTACACCCGCAGTGGGATAGCACAGAGCCTCAGTTCAGATAGTCTTGACCTTCTTTTCCATATCTCCAGATCAGATACTTTGAGAGCTAAATCACCTACTTTCATCAGTGGCAACACTCACCCACAGAGGACTTCAGAGGAAATTTTAGAACAGGGGTGGCCAACCTGCAGCTCTTCTCCATCAAAAGTGCGGCTCGCGAAGCCTCTCCTGCAGGCCCCCAATGGCCCCCCATCCCCTGGCTCCCCTGTGCTCACCGGGGCAGTGATTCAAAATGGCGCCCAAGATGGCAGCTATCGACGGGAGCCTGATATGCTTGACAATTCCGGGGGGGCTTTCCTTTTTTTTCCCTTGACAATTCTGGTGCGGTTCTTCACATTTTTTCCGCTGCTGTTTCGGCTCTCTTTGTTAAATGGGTTGGCCACCCCTGTTCTAGAAAGAGAAATTTGTAGGGTTGACAGGAGTCTCGTTTTGAACTGGACAGTCCAGTATTTGAGCTTTCTGTTCAGGAAACAAATTGAGAAAATATAAATGTCCGGTATTTTTGTTGAAACCATCTCGCAACCCTAGAACTTTGAGGTATTTCCTGACTTCTCCATGGGGTTTTCAGAGAGTTCCAGTCAGACCTTAGTTATTTTGTATTTAGCATGTGAACATTATTAAAGAAGGATATAACTATGGTTCTGCAGAAGTCACAGCAAACTATCCGTACCCCCAAAAATATTCTATATCCAATTTCTTTTTAAACATGTGGGCTTTGAGTTCTCACTGCTGAACACCAATGTCTTAACTAGCCCATCCTATCGAGTTACGACTTCTAAAGGATTAACTAATACAATATCACTTTTGTTAATTTCTGATGCAGCTATGAATTTCCTTTCCAGGCACTAGTTTGCTTTTAATTTCCCCAATGACAATAAATCACCCCTGAGGACCTTATACACATCATAATTGTAAATAGAGGTTTCAGGTTCAGTTTTAAATGTTCGCACTGTATTTTGTAGGTCAGTCAGGATACAGATTTATTAAGAGGAATTTATATATCACCAAAGGAGTCACAAACCTGTATTTAATCATAGAACTGGAAGGAACCTCAAGAGGTCATTAAGTCCAGTCCCTTGCCCTCATGGCAGAACAAAACATCATCTCTAGATCATCCCTCACAGGTGTTTGTGTAACCTGCTCTTAAAAATCTCCAATGATGGAGATTCCACAGCCTCCAGAATTTATTCCATTCTGACAGTTAGAAAGTTTTTCCTAATGTCCAACTGAAACTCCTTTGCTGCAATTTAAGCCCATTGCTTCTTGTCCTATCATCAGAGGTTAAGGAGAATAATTTTTCTCCCTCTTCCTTGTAACACTCTTTTGATTGACATACTATATAAATACTGGCCTGTGAAACTTCTCCTTTTGCCCATGCAATCATCTTATTAACCACAATTTTTAACATAACATAACATAACATGACATAGCTATGCTTTGTCAGAAATAGCCCCTCACCCTACAAACACTTAGGCACATACTTTACTTTAACTTCATTAAAGTCAATGGGCCTGTTCACCTGCTTCAAGGTCAGCACATGTAAGTATTTGCAGAACTGGAGCCTTTCAAAGGAGCAGCTAAATGATGGCACAGAACTGCCAAACAAATTCTGACACTCTCTCATACAGACACTTTTCCTTTTAATTAAAAAAAAAAAAAAAATCAGATACATTAATCTATGTTATGAAACATACAAAGTTTAAATACTAGCAAAATTAGAATGAAATAAGTTTTAAATCTTAGTAAATATGGATTTAGTGACAGTGCTAGCTTTTAAAAATTCAATACAGTTCATAACAATTATGAATTAGTTATAATCAAAATCTGACAAATTCCAAAATGAAATTTAAAGACCTCTTCCCAAAGGATCTTTGGGAAGCAACACAAAGTTGACATCTGGCAAGAAACAGATTCTGTAATATAACAGCACTATTTTGATAACCTTTTAAAGTAAGAGTCCTATTGATTATGAATGATTAGTGTGGATTTAGAATGATTTGCCAAACTAATTTTTCATCACACTTCCTATTTGACTCTCAGAGAGGTACCAGTACTGAAACACTGGCATTGCAATGAATGACAAAGAATGCTGAGGTGGGTACTCTCCTATTAGTACCAGGAATGCATGTGCAATGCCAGAAAAACTAGCAATCGTACTTTTTCCTTGGAACAGAAAAGTTCACAGAACATATTAATAAAGGCTTGATAAAAGGTGCTTTTGTGTTTCCAAGTTATCATAATATAAGGGAATTTAAAAAAAGATTTACTAATAGTAACCAGATAGTTTATCATTTCAAGGCTTTTGTACAATGATTTTTTTTTCTATAGCCATAGATATATTTGGGTTAGATGCTGAATTCCATCCTACATGGAGGGTCCCAACCAAGCCTGCTGATGGGGGAGGAGGGAAAAGGGGGTAATTGCCACAGGGCCCGGGGCTTCCAGCTGTCACTGTGGCAGGGGCAGGGGCCACAGCCCTGAGCCCTTTAAATCACCAGGCCCTGCCCCTTCTACTCCAGCCCCATTCCTTCCATCTGAGGTCCTGCCCCTTCTGAGAGCATAAAACCACTTTGCCCAGGGTCAGCCCTCCTGGTCCCAGGATAACAACTGCTCTGCACTATTTCTTGTAGAACATTTTTTGCTGTTCTCCTTTCCCCAAGTTATCAGAGGTTCTTCAGATACTCTGGAGTGTTAAATAAAATTTTAGACATCAGGTTCCAGCCTCATCTTCCAAGGTTTAGCATGATTGTTAGATATGTTCTTCAAGAAAGTTTAGGCAGAGATAGATGAAGACCCTGCAGCAGCTGGGCCATACTAGCATGGCATAATGTCCCATTCCTCTCAAACTCTTTTCAGCATAACACAGTAAAACAACACTCCATGCAGACTAATGTAGACTGAACTTTCTTGGGACTGGAAAGTTCAATCTGCCTCCAGGAGGAGAAGTGATAAAGCTCTAGCAAACCTGGCTAGGACGAGTTCAGGAGGAGTGTGTAGACGTGTGGGGGTTGGAATACCAGCTATATAGTATTATCCTTGCCTCTGAGCGCCCCTAGTACTTGGTGGCTTTGGGTAGTGGGGTCAGATGTGGCAAGAGCTAGATATGGAGTACAGGGTTAGAAGCCTTGGGCAACTTCTCTGGCTGATCTCAATATTTCTGAGCACAAATTCAATTGAGTTAATGCAACCAGAAGCAATATTAATTATCTTGGTGCCCTTCTGCATCTTCTACTGTGCAGCCCTTAAGTTTTCTGGACCCTCTTGTGGTTTTTCCCGGGGGGGGGGGGAGGGGAGAGAGACAGACCTGTAAACTAGTGGCCAAAGACTAGCTTAGGGACTGAAATTTGAGATCAGGTAAAGGAGGTAAAAGAAGTGATGTAAAATTACAGAGAAAAACTGGATAAAGAACAAAGGCCTATGAGACTGGATGATTCTGAAGATAAAAAGTCGTTAACTACTTTTCATTTTTCAAGTGCTTTTAAGAGCACTGACTAACATGCATGACCTAACCCCCAATGAATGGAGATAAAGAGCTTTTCCCATATCACAGCGAGGCAGAGAAGTTCCATGACTTAATCAGAGGCACAATCAGTATTAGGGATGTTAAAATGTGATTAATCACAAAACTGTAACCACTGAAATTTTCAGCTGTGACATGGTTACATGAGGGGGAGCATGTGCATCCCCAGGAACCAGCTTTTAAGCTGGCTCCCTGCGCATACCGGGATCCTGTGTGTAACCGTGAAGGTTAACCAATGAGCCCAGGTTCATCGGTTAATCTTGTACATGTTTACACTTTCACATCCCTAATCAGCATCAGAGCAAAGAGTATAACTTGCGTTCTTGGCTCTCATGTTGGTGCTTATGCCACTAAAGGACATACTTGTCCAAAGGTAAAGTGCTGTTTTGTTTTAGAACATGCTTGTCATGGACTCCACTACGTTAGTTTCTCTAGTGATTTATAGGCCTGGAAACAATTAAAGGAGACTTCCTGGTCCTATCAAATTTCAGTCAAATGCTAAAAGTTATTTATGGGGAAATTAAATGCTACATAAAACGAAACAAAATATTTAAAGGAACTATCTTTTTGACATGTTACTACCTGGAAATTTATTATCCCTTTCACTGAATGGATTTTATTTCACTCCATTTCAAGTTGTTCAGTTTTGCTGAACTGCTGTGGAACTATAATTGTTCAGCTGTAGACAGGCTCTTTAATTTTTAAATGTGGTAACAGACAAGGAAACAAAGTGAAAACTACAAGGTTTTCTACTCTTACTAGTAATAGAGTTACACCGTTGCTGGTGTATTTAAACCCAGAAGACAGTCTGAAAATAATACAAAATTAGTTTCAAATGAATATGTTAGAAAGTTAAAAAATACATAGAGAGTGGAGCAGGTTCCAAGTCAGAAACCTTAAATTTGTCTCCCACAGAAACAATTAAAGAGGGAAATAATTACAGAATTTGCAGAGCTGACATAAAACCAGTCATACTAGGCAGGAACATGGAGTTTTGCATTTCTAATGTAAGCAACAAACACTAAAGCTCAGCTTATCAGTTTTTGATGGATGATGGAAGACTCCATTTCTGGTGTAGAAAGTATCCTTTACAATTCCAGACCTGGCATGAATTGGAGCTTTGATTTCAGTAATAACATCTCCTGAAAAATAAGGTGCATTTGATTAGCTTTTATGTTTTAAACAGCTTGACAATTATACTATTGTGTGCAGTATTATTGTAGCACTGCCCGCCAGGGGAGACAAGGCAGGTAAGGTAATCTCTTTTCTTACACCAACTTCTGTTGGTGAGAAAGACAAACTTTCAAGGCACAATTGTGCTCTTTTTCAGATCTGGGAAGCCACTTTAAAAGCTTCTCTCTCAGCCACAGAATGTTGGTCCAATAAAAGAGATGACCTCACCCACCTTGTTCCTCCGATAATTATATTGATATTATGAAAGGGCTGAGGTAAAGCTGAAAGTGACCCTAGTTTATTCAGTACATTGGGCCCAACCCTGCAAAGCACTGAATCACTTTAACTCCAATGAAATCAGCACTTTACAGGTTTTCAGCCTAGCACAGCTGTCACCGAAGTGTGGGGGAATCACTGGGGTTTGCGCGCATGCACACACAGAAACACACACACACACACACATCTGCAGTCAGATGCATCTCTCAGCCAGCAAGTAGAACAGAAGGTTTATCAGTTGAAAGGGACACAGCATAGAACAGACTTGTCAGCACAGAAACAATCAGAGCAGTCCATCTTTGGGGGGGAGTGTCCCAGGGCTAGAGCCCTGGCCCTCCCCCTACATCACCATCCAGACAAGACTGACTCACTCTGAGCTCTTGGTCCCAGTCCCCCTGCCAGGCTCCTCCTAGTGCCTTTGCCCTGCTTCTCAGGCAAAAGGTATCACCTGGTTGCCAGCCTCAGGTTTTGAAGGGCATTGGCCGTTGTGTACATGGGGGAGGCTATCACACTGAAATTCCCATCACCATCTAGGTATTAGTACAGTGCCCAGGGGAACTGAGGCACACACCTGGGATTACTATAGGACAGTAGAAATCATATGCAACATAAGGTGAATAAAATCCCCACTTCATCACAACAGCATCCGATCCATAGTGTGCCTTTTGCATTATGCACTATTTGGATCCCTATAAGATTGCAACTCTGTATGTTAATAAGAGCAAGATACATGTCTTTGAATGGCCCAGGCTTCAGTAAGCTTTCATTAGCTACTTTTAAAAAATAATGTACAAAATGCATGCATGCATTCCACCAGTGACAGAAAAGAACAGCTTGTACTGGGGCCCTTGGCAGATTGCCTTCTGGGTTTATTGTTGGCTGGGATCCTAGCCAGGAACAAAAAAGGTCCACACCCATCCCTTACTGATAAGTTGTTTCCTTTTGGATTCCATTTTTGATTGGAGGACTTTAAGTTCTGTTACAGTTTTGAGCACATAACACTGAACAAACTGACTTAAAATAAATACACAAACAGGTAAAGTGAGGAGGAGGTGTAGAAAATTATGATCTGGCCATAGAAACGTGCTTAACTTTACTCACCTGAGTCATGCATATCAATGGGCCTGCTCATATGAGTAAAGTTACACACATGTGTAGGCACTTGCTGGATCAGGGGCATAGAGACCAGCAGGTAACTAGAAGGAAACATTTTGGATTAACTCTGCTTTTGCAGTTTGTGTTCCAGCTGGATTCAAGAAGCAGGGGGTTGAGGTAGAAAAGAAGGGGGTTGAAGAACATGAGCTAGGGTTAAATTGCCATCCCAAACCATCATTCTTTAAAAAAGAACAAATGGCCCTATAGCACCTTAGACACTAACAAAAATATAGATAGTATCATGAGCTTTTGTGGGTACAACCCACTTCTTCAGATGAGTGGAGCAAGAGGCACAGAAACCCCAAAATTTAAAGCAGAAAAAAAGCATCATTCTTTAGGCAGCCTGTTGCCTTACCTAAGCGCCAGCCATACTCCCAGGATGACAACACGGGATAGTGGAATTTCTCCTCAGGACTCTTCTGCTTTCTCTCCTGCAGGTACAGATGCCTCCCTTTGCCCTCCCGGGAGATGCCCTGGTACAGCAGATGCTTGATCTTTGGGGTTGCAGGTCTCATTTCCATAAGAAGGGGCTCCTGATTCTTACCCTCCTGCTTCATGGGGAGGCTCTCTCCTTCCTCCTGGGCCCTAGGGGGGGTGAGCCCCTCCTCCTGCTCCTTGGGAGGGCAGAGAGCAGGCAGGATACATTTCCTCCTGGAGCCACTGCAGGGCTCTAGCCTGGGGAATTTGTGTCCATACTTCACTTTCCAGCTGACCCTGCTGAAAGCCTCTTTCTCAATCAGCTCCTTCCAGCATTGCTGGGCCCTTGTGGTCAGTAGATCCCTCATGGCCCTTAGCAGGAGACCAGACTAGTTGCTGTGTTTAATACAAGCCAGTTCCTGGAGTCTGTGGTGTCCAAGGAGACAGGCACGCAGGAGGCAGTGGAGCAGGGTTGAGTTACAGCCACCTCAGAGGAAGCAGGAGGGGTACTGCACCCTCCCTTCCTCTCAGCTTCTCGCCCACACAGGCTGCCCTTGTATTTTGAATGGGATCATTAAAGAGGTGTTAGTGAGCCCCTTCCTGCCCCCCAAGCTGAAAATCCAGCTGAGCTGCAGGCTGGGGCCAGCCAACAGGTGGAATTAGTTACCCTCTCTCTAGCTCCCTGGGGCTGCAGAGCTTGTGAATACTGGCAAGAGCAGCTTTAAAGTTCACATTCACTACCATGCATAAAATACCCCACCAGTAACTCACCCTTTGGGGGGGGGGGTGATCTTGGGCAGATATTATTAGCACCTTGCTGTGCTGCTGGGGAAACACAGGGTAAGATCCTGGTTCTACTGAGGTCAACAGCAAAACTCTCTCTGACCTACATAGTACCAGCATTGCACCCAGAATGTATGCGTGCACAAAGGATTTGTGAGAAACTTGATTTCCTTGGATTTTATTTGTGCTGGGTTTGAATCAAATCAAAATCTCATAGGAAAACCCAACAGAAGCTTACAAGTTTCACTGTGTTTGGGATCTGCTCCAAAGAGAGTTTCTGGATTTCCCTTAACTTTCCGGTGGAACAAGACAATGGCTCTAGTGGAACCTGTTCTGGGTGCCAGCTGCATACATAATGCAAACTAGAATGGGGCAAGTTTTGACTGCAATGCCAGTTTTATAACTGTTGCCATGGGCAGGGATCAAATGGAAGACAGGTAAAGGAGATAGCTTTCCTTGCTAACTGATATTTTGCTGCCAAAGAGAGTACAGTTCACATACACTGGCTATATAATCGATTTGGAAAAAAAAAAAGGTTTAACAAAACATTACATGTGTGAACAGCAGACTCTGCTGTCAGTAGAATCCTAATGATCTCAGAATTTGAGAGCCCTTATTACCTGGAGAACAAAAAGAAAAGGGAGGCTGTATGGAGAAATAAATCCGTGTAACCTTTTTTTCCTTTAATCAGAGTGAGACAGCAACCACACCCATAACAAAGTGGAAATATTTAGGCCCTGGAATTTAGCCACTAATTAAGTTCCAAATCTCCTCACAAATCTCAAGAATTTCACAGTAAACTTTAACTTAAAAAGGAATTAAGTGTCTTAAGTAACACTTTCATGAAACCCTGAATTGTCTCTGATGAAATTGTTGTGCCTAAAAGCATAGCAGAGATTATAATACAGCTTTTGTATATAACATGAAAAAGACACCCACCACAAATATGGGACATTTGACAACTATAAACAACATTTTAGAGAGTTTAGCCATTTCATAAGTGGCCTCCTACAACCAACATGATACTTGGTTTTCACAACAGGGATTATACCACATACAATGAAGCCAAACAAAAAAATGACCATTTGTTTTGGTCTGGAAGGGACAGAGCTAGTGCTGTTGTCAATGTCAAATCTACTGCAAGTGTGAATTACTTCAGGAGAAATTGCCTGGTTGCCCCAGCCACAGGCATGCACACTCTCCCTCCCCTAAAATCCCACTGATGTGGAAGGGTATTCCAGCAGTGATTACAAAAGCAGCATTGTTTTAACAACTAGGCATCTGGGGGGTTTTTTGTATGAAAGGGTATAACTGGAGCAAAGATAAGCACAAAAGGTACCAAAATAAAAAGAGGAGTGTCTTGTACAGTTACAAATTGAGACACCTGATCTTGTAGGTGAGGGACTTTTTTTTAAAACTTGTTTTCAACACTGATTCTATGCACTTTCTTGGATCCATGTTAATTACAGAGCCCAGTGTTTATTTTTAAATGGTTTCATGTTAATCTCTTAATCAAGTGAGACAGCAAATTTTATTTATGTAATGGTGTTATCACACAAAAAAAATGGTATCAGTTTCATAGTTCATGACTGTGCCAAATACTTACTGCCCCAGTTATTGTTTTTATATTACTTTGAAATGATTATGTATTTTAAATCCCCACATCTGTGACTGAATGCTGTGTGTGCAGTCTCATTGACTTCAGTGGGGCTCTGCATGAGAACAGGAACAGCCCCATGGAGTCAACTGCAAGATCAGTGACATTGTAGTGCATGCAGCTGCCATTCATTAGACCAGTGTTTCCCAATTTTATTGGGTCATGGAACCCTTTTAAATTCGAAAGAATTTTGCGGAACCCCTAATAACAGTCTTATATATGATATATAACAGGCGATTGCACCACTGACTAACTGTGTGCGCAGTGCTGAGTAGTGACATCATTGTCCCCACTCTCTGGCTTAGCTGGCATTACACAGGGACACTTATCGTGGCACAAACTATTGAAAACAATTTTCATTTAAATTCATAAATTCCTAAATATTTTTTAATCATAAAATGTTAGTGTCATGGAATTTTCTCATGGAACCCTTATTTTCACTTCGCGGAACCCCATTTGGGAAACACTGCATTAGACTATAAACATTCCTTTTCTTCGGTAGTTTAAATTAGGAGGGTCCTTGGGTTTAGTCTGTACAACAAATAAGACTACAGTATAAAGTAAGCCTTCAAAGTTGCTATTATGATTGTCCTATGGAACTCTGAATGGAGTATCAACATTCCAAGAGCTACTTCACACTGTATGTTTAATTTTGATACAATTTCCCTATGTTTTTTTTTCCATTTTAAGGGGGGAGCTAAATAGCTTGTGAGTAAAGTCTATAGCAACCAGCAGAAAATGAGACTTAAGCAATGCTTGAGGTTTTTTACAATTGTCATGTGTACATACACATACACACACAAATTTTTTTACCTGATAATTGTGTTACCAGCTTCTCACATCCCGTCACCTATGAAATTTGGAGACAGCCAAGGTTGTTTCTAGTGACTTTAGAACTAAGCCCTGACTTTTAAGTCAAGCCACCAGAAGAGCTCTTGTAAAGTTTTGCAAATTCTCCAGCAACCATTAGAGTTAAGACAACTAGTTATATTCATTGTTCTTAAAATGGCAAAAGTGAATTTGTATTCTGGTTACTTACCAGATTACCAAGATGGGTAGAATGAGAAGAGCAGCTGCTAATAAAAAGTTATCAAATAAGAAATTTCTTATTCTACTGCACAGCTTCTCTCTTACTTCATTTCTCCTGGGAAGTAGGAAGCACTGAATGATAGAAGTAGGGGGAAGGAAACAGTTTTACTCATTAAGCAGAAAGGAGGGAATGAAGAAGTAATCCTCCAAACACAAGGAGTTTTGTAAACTAAGGAACTATGTGGGAATCAAATTGGTAGCACCTTCCTGTAAAGAATGTTTCTGTAGAGAAATAGAAGTTAATTTCACAAATCTTAGTTAGATGAGACTTGCACACTTCCCTCCTTCCCCATCCACAATGCCCCTATGAACTTTTGTGAATAGATTCCCTGATGTCTTGCATGCCAACCAGTGCGGGATTTTAATAGCATACCTGCAACAGCATATGTATACATTGCATGCTCTTATTTGTAAGAATCTAATGGGTAGCCATAGTCCAAGATATGGCTCAAGAGCAGTTAAAGGTGGTCTGTGTACAACACTACTTTTACTGGAACTACAATAATGGGTTTGTATAGCAGAGAAAAAAAACCCTGAGTTATATACCTAAAATGCAAGCTTTGTGGCTGTATTGCTGAAATTGAGATTTCTAATAGGATGAACTTCACCCCCAGAGCGGAGACAAAACCACAGCCAGAGTGATGAAACATGGTTATTTACACTAAACTCAGCATTAGCTAGCAATAAGGTTAGCAAATTCTATTTTGTGGATAAATGATACCATCCTATGTCTATTGTATACACAGGTGTGAAGGGATGTGATTCCTTATTACAGACCCAACAGGGCTGAACCTTAGGTTCTGCACAGGGTAAGGCAGAGAAGGGTTAAGTGATTGCAGGCAAAAAGAAACTTCTACCAGATCACAGTATGCAGCCTGTAGGTAGCAAGAGTGAGAGCACAAAAGCCACTCTCATTTTCAACTCCTATCTGCTGCAATGGGTGGGGAAATTTTTCATCTTTAACCTGCCTTCATTAGCTTTGTGCTAGATCAGTTTTAACTAAAAAAGACTCAGATAAAAATCAATACAAGGAGCCTCCTTGACAGCAGCAACATACACATTGCTTCTGGTTTCAAAGCTATTAATCTTGAGTGGGAGTGCTTGTTTAGAAAAACATGTGCCAGTTTCTATAGCAACATATTGCTGTGTTAAACCTACAGAGATAAGGATGTAATAAGCAGGTGGAAACCACCTTCTGATTTAGTAAATACAGATTCTGCCTTTCAAGTATTAAAGGAAAGCCCCTAGAAAGGAGCTTTGGGTCATCAAAACTATCAGTGTCTAGTGAAACTGACTTTGTAAGTGGTTCTGTATTAGCCACCCAACCAGGCTGAGTGGTTGAGGCTGAGTGCTTCACTTGGAAGGTGAAGACAGTTCATAGAATACTAGAACTAGGAAGGGACCTCCAGAAGTCAAGTCCAGCCCCTGCACTGATGGCAGGACTAAGCACCATCCCTGACCAATGTTTAACCTGCTCTTAACTATCTCCATTGATGGAGATGCCTAGGGAATTTATTCCCATGCTTAACACACCCTGACAGGCAGTTTTCCCTAATGTTCAATGTAAACCTCCTTTGCAAAGGTCAAGGAGAATAATTTTTCTCCCTCCTCCTTGTAACACCCTTTTAGGTACATGAAATTTGCTATCAAGTCCCCCCTCAATTTTCTCTTTTCTAAACTAAACAAGCCCAATCCTTTGTTTCCCCTCATAGCTCATGTTTTCTAGACCTTTAATCATTTTTGTTGCTCTTCTCTGGACCTTCTCCAATTTCTCCACATCTTTCTTGAAATGTGGTAACTAGAACTAGACACAGTACTCCAATTGAGGCCTAATCAGTGCAGAGCAGAAAGTTAGCGCTTCTATTGTGCTCACAACATATGCCCCTCTTAATGCACCCCACAATCACATTTGCTTTTTTTGCAACAGTACCACATTGTTGACTCATTTAGCTTGTGGCCCCTAGATCTCTCTACAGTACTCTTCCTAGACAGTCACTTCCCATTTTGTGTGAAAATGACTGTTCCTCCTTAAGGACAAATGCAAAGTATTCCACTTATTGAACTTCATCCTATTTACCTCAGACTATTTCTCCCGTTTGTCCAGATCATTTTGACTATGACCCTATCCTCCAAAGCACTTTCAATGCCTCCCAGCTTGGTATCATATGCAAACTTTGTGTTCTCTATGCCATTATCTTAATTGAAGATATTGAACAGAACTGGTTCCCAAGCTGATGCCCTTCCAGGATGACAGAACCATTGATAATTACTGAGAAAAGTTATCCAGCCAACTATGAATCCACCATATAGTAACCCCAGCTAGATTGTATTTGCCTAGTTTATTGATGTCATGCAAGACTATAAAATGCCTTTAGTTTAAGTATACCACATCCACTACTTTTCCCTTACTGCAAGGCTTGTTATCCTGTTAATAAAGCTATCAGATTGGCTTGACATGATTTTTTTCTTGACAAATCCATGCTGTTATCACCTTATCTTCCCAATTGATTCCTTAATTATTTTGCACCATTATTTTTCCATGGCAGAAAAGTTAAGCTGAGTGGTCTGTAGCTTCCTGGGTTGTGTTTCTTTCCCTTTTTATGGATGGACACTATTTGCCCTTTTCCAGTTTTCTGGAATCTCTCATCTTCCACCACATTTTAAAGATGGCTAGAGGTGCACATACCTCCTCCATCAGCTTCTTGAGTATTCTAGGATGCATTTAATCAGGCCCTAGTGACTCGAAGACATCTAACTTCCAGATAATTGTGAACTTGTTCTTTTCCTATTTTAGCTTCTGAATCTACCTCATTTTATACTGGCATTCACTAGGTTAGGTGGTCAATCGCTACCAATCACGTTGGTGAAAAATTGACAAACTTGTTGGTATCTCTGCCATTTCCACTTTGTTTTCCCCTCTTCATTGAGCAATAGGCCTACATTGTGCTGCTGGTCTTCCTCTTGCTTCTAGTGTATTTGTAAAGTGTTGTGTTAGCCTAGCTAGAAGCAAAAAGGGTGAGCTACTTTTGTGCCTTCACCTTTCTAACTTTTGCCCCTACAGATGTTTGCTTATATTCAGCCTTTGTACTTTGACCTAGTTTCCACTTTAGATGACTCTTTTGATTTAGGTCATTCAGGTTCTCCTAGTTAAGGCAGAGTTGCCATACTTTGTAGCTTTTCTGTACAGTGGTCATACGCAGTCCTTGGCTGAGACTACCAGGAAGGTGCTGGGTCAGGATTGGACACCACTCACCTGGGAACTAACTGAAGCCTCCCACTCAAAACCAGACCCACAGAACATCCAAAATCTGTTCATTACTACAGACCACAACATGGACTGAACTTTGATGACCTAGATCACAGCTTTCATATTTTATCCATCTGTCAGCCATTCAGTCCACATTCTGCCTTTGAGCTGGTCAACCACACATTTATGGAGTGTCATCTTTTGAGCCAACCACCACCACAAAAGTGTACTGGTCATTCTCCACACAATTTAGACTTATAAGCAGCTAAATTGAAGTGAAGCAAGTATGGTTGAGACCATGGACTGAGTGAGTTGGTAACAGATTGGACCTGTACTGAGTTAGTAACAGTTTGGACCTCTCTGGCCTGGCACCCTCAGGACCTGACCCGTCCCAAACAAGAGAGTTTGCCAAACCAGGGAGGTCCTCTGCCATCAGCCCCCCAATCCACTGCCTCTCACTGGTCCTGTTTTGGGGATGCCACCGTTGCAGCCCCACTACGAGGGCTCCACTGCCCAAGCTCTGGCCAATCACCAGCCCTGCCCGGTTCCTAGCCCTCCTACCACTGGGCTCCAAACCAGGTCTTCCTGGTCCAGGAACATCCATGGTCCATTGCCAGACCACAGCGTCCCAGTTTTGGGAAGTCCAGCTGGTGCCAGTGATGAGTAGGACAGTCAGTAACTGAGAAGATAGTTATAGTGACTTACGAATACAGTGCATAAACTTACAGTCAAACATGAGTGTTTGAAGGGTTGTTGACCAGTTATAGGGATAGATGTGTACTGTAGCAATTTATGTGGCTGGAAGTTAGTCATGAGGCCAGAAAAGAGTGATGCTATTATACTAACCAAGTGAAAAGTTTCTTCAAATAGGAGAGGACAATCTGAGTTGTTTAACATGCACATTTTAATGATGCCAACATTGTTTTAATAAGTTAAGATACAATTTTACAATCCTGCATTTTATTCCAGTTTTGTTAGGTCTTAGTTTACAATGTAATAAGCATTTCACATTAAGGCACAAAGCACAGTAAAAAAGACAATCTTATCAATTTTCCCAATAAACTGTGCCTAAAAGTAGTGCATTGACAACACTCCTACAAAATAGCTATATGTAGAAACCTCTCACTAGGGACAGGAGCTCAGCATTAGATTTCCAAATCCTTCCTAATCATACAAATAGCTTTAACTTTAACAAAAAGTGTGCTGTTGGCATTTGGAATGTATTTGTGAAGTTTTTCTCCATAACAAAGTTAGAACTAAGCATTCATTATTTATGAATAGGATGGATGAGCATTTGTGCATTTTAGAAAGTTTGCAACATGAAAGATTTCAGGAGAGGAAAGTGCTTTATTGAAGTCCTTGGATTGCAGTTCTCACAAAAGAGATTAGAATGTGCCCAACTAACTTGTGCCTACTATGGTTACCTTGTGGATTCATAGTACTATTCATTGATAATTTCACACATGCAACTGTGTAGGGCAAGTTTTCATTCAAAGTTGCTTCACATTAGGGGTATTTACCTTTTCTAATGTGAACCTTTTGCTCTTTTCCTTGGAGAGGTTTCTGACCTGTATGGAGTCATGTCTGGCTAAGATAACTGGATGTAAAGGGTTTATTTAAACCAACTGACTGAATTTTGTGCTTACAAAGGAAAGACTTTTGGAAAGTTATGACCAAAGTAATGATCACACATTGGCAATCTGCAGAGCAAGCTTCTATAGTAAGTTTCACTAGGAGCCCAAGCTAATTGAAGGCCATTACAAGCATTGGGAAAAAGCAAATATATAGTTTTAGAAAGCATTACACATAAAAGGGCTAAAAGCAAACCAAAAGTTGCTTCCTGGTAGCTTAAGTTTTATTATAGCAAAACTAAGCAATTTCTCTTTTAAGTGTAAACAGTTAAAGCATTTTGTAAGATAGTCTCATGTTGAGTGGTAGTGCCACTTTAAAAGCTTTTCATAATGTTAATATTAAAATTGGTCAAGTATACAAAGGCACGTATTTAGTACCAGTTTTACCTCACTTCTTTACAGAAAAAGAATTTAAACTGGGGACAACCCAAGTCATGTTCCATAACCAAATGTAAAGTCTCCAGTCAAAACAAATCAGTAGTTTAAGATACCCAATTACGAAAGACAAATTCCAGTTTAATACCTTACGTCTAACATCCACAAAGGAAATCAGTGTCTTAGTTATCCACGATTCTCAAATGTTGACAGTTCCCCACTGACAGTATTAAAGGTACAATTTTAAAAAAGGATATTAAATAGATTTACATTATATAGTATTATATTTAAGTAAAAAGTTGGAACACTTCTAAAAACAGAATTTACTTTGGATGTATTGAACTGTGAGCTGCATGTATCTAGATACTGTATTTTGCAAAAGAACTGCAAACAGTATTTTTATAAATCTGAATTGCAGATGCAAAGACTATAAATACTAGAAGAACTTAAGGAACAGTGACATGGAATGGACTTCCAGGAATGTGCGCTTCACCCCACTTCACTGCCAGAATATAGTCACCCTTCTCCTTGACAATGTATGTTACATTGTACTGATGGTTTCCCAAATGTTTCACAGACACTTCTTCGCATGGTGTTGTGGGTCCATGGACACCAACTAACAGCATATTTGAACCTATAGTACAAGAAGATAGAGACTTAGCTTTTATCATTATGGCTAGGTAATAACAGTTTGCTTACTGACAGTCTTTGTTGCTGTACCACCACAAAATTATGTCCAACCCACTGACATTTTCAAATAGGACCCAATAGCAACCATGGAAAACACCACCTCATTATCCCCAACTCAATATCAAGCCCAAATTAAAAGAGCAGTTTCACAAGGACTATTTGATGGCTAACACTAACAAAATGTGACATTGAGGAAAGACTAAGTCACGAAAGGCAAATGAAAATAATTTAAAAAAAGCAACTGAAAATGTGTCATCAGCTTGTAACTTGCAGTTTAAAGGGAAACTTCAGGCGTGTAAAGCCATTTTAGAAAAAAAGTTCAAAGGGGCATAGGTATGCTAAGCAAATTTAATATATTTCATCTCATAGTAAACTGTTTACAGCTTAACAGGGGGCTGCAAAATTTTAAAAATACCTCTAAAAAACAAGTAGAATGTGTAAAATTGACTTTAAAAGATGCAATACTGAGACTTTGGACAGCCAACATCACCTGGTAATCAACTTTGTTAGTTAACCCTCAAGTTGTCAATGCTTTTATAGAGTTAATTCTTTAAATTCTGTTATCAAATGCTAACCATAAAACTGGCAAATGAAAATAAGGACAAAGGGCAGCCAGAACCAGAATTTATAGTACTGGAAAGAGGCCGAAGAAATGCAAAAATTTGGACGATTTTTGCTTTAAGATACTTCAAACTTATCTGCAAGTAAAGTGGTGCTGTCTTCTACTATAAGCATCTTGTGACAATTTGGAATTTACAAGGTGTCATTAAATGAAGATGACTAGTGACGTGCTTATCTTTAAATCCTTTTCCCTTAGGGTCCTAGATCTACTTTGCAGAGTCCCTTGCTCAGAGTGTAGGCAGAGTCCATTATCTGCTCAAACCATGTATTTGTTTAGCCCACGTGTATGAGGTACTTATTTCATTAGAGCTCATGTAACAGTTGCAAGACAAGCCTCCCCACTCCCAGCATGGGTTTCTACACCACTGATTATTCCTGTTCTTCCGGCCATTACATTAGCTTATTCCTGATGCAGTCAAATGCCACCCACATTCAGTTCTAATAAATGGCTAACAATAGGCTGGTCACAGTAGCCAGTCCTATATTCTAGAGTGAATTCAGTTAGTTGCACTTTTACCATCCTGGGTTCCAAGAATTTAAGGGCCCAGTAGGAGACCAGGATGTGACCTGTAAGGACATAAATTAAAGGAATGCAGATGTATTGCTCTGAGATTAAATTCTTAAACCCATACCTGCTTTGCTGCAGTCTACAGTAAAGCTGCTTTTTTGACCCACAAAAGCCTTTGAGAGTCCTGCTCCTCTGGAAGTCACTCTGCTGGCATCAGATGCAGACTTGGGAATGGCACTGTAGCAAGTTTCTGTTGATGACCTTGTCACTGATTCCACCATGATTGAGCTAGTTTCATTTGCACTGCCTGGGCTGACAAGACGCTGGCCTAGAAAAGGAAGATAGATTTGTAGTCAGCAGATTTTGAAGGAAAAGTCAGAGGAAGTAGTTATGTCAATAGGCTGGACTAGAGATATTTTGATCTTAACCACTGCAGTAGCACCTGGAGGTTCTATCAGAAACAGAAATTCACTATCAACATCCACATCCATGCCCTAAGAGACAGACTGATCGCAATTCAGTTACTTCTGTTCACAGCCCACTTAAAGTCTGTGAACCTGAGTTTCTAATCAGGAAGAAATGCACTCAGGACTGATAGGTATAAAGAGGTTGTTAAACGAACAGTATTAGCACTTCCACTCAAGCCTGAGTTTTGCTTCAGCAGTGCAGCAGCTAACCCTAAATATTCAGTTTAAATCTAGCAAGGTAATATGCACACAAGTATTCCCTCCAATTTTTTCCCACCACAGAGCAGAATGAATTATGTGCACCAATATGGAAGTGATATACAAACCATCACCTTCATATTAGCACACATAAAATAAGGTGGAACCGGGGCCCATGGGTTCTGAGTGTGGGAGAGGGCTCAGGCCTGTGGTGCAAAGGCTCAGGGTGGGGCTAGGCATGAGGGGCCATGGTAGAAAAAGGTATGGGCTTTGGGGCAGGAATTAGGGCTGCAGCAGTGCGAGAATGGAACCACCCAAATAAGCCAGAGCCCCCCACCCTGCTGCAGCCCTGAGCAGCCCAAAATAGCTCTGCATGGGGCTTAATGGAAAGCTGTGAGACTTCACAGCAAGTAATCAGGATTTTCCTAGTTCTTGGACTCTTGCATTTTGATTTACAAACCAGGTGCTAGTTATGCACTATGGTTAAGTGGTTTGCAAGCCTGTACTACTCTTCATTATTGGGCAATATTTAAAGATGGAGCCAGTCTAGCAAAAGCATAATGAACAAGACCTACCATGAAGGCTGATTATCTGAATGAGCACTTGCTCTTATTTCTGGTAAGCAATAATCCCCCCCCCCCCCATACCTGTGAGCCAACACCAAGATTTCTGCAGTGCTTGAAAGCCAATGGGGACTTCAGATTTTGAAGTGACAAAACTGGCTAAGTGAAAAGAGTATTGTGCTTGAGTTGCTAAATGCCAGTGAGTTCATATACTTGAGTTGACAGGACAAAGTGGGTGCAATTTTGTAGAAACTCTGAAAACAAGTCTTCCCAGGACTTGGCTAAAAACCAACAAGCAGTGACACTTTGCATATGAGCAAGGTGGCATTTTACAGCTAGGATAGCAGAGACACACTGCCAATGACCTTAATGTGTCATAGATCAAAGCACAGTATCAGAAACAACTCCATTCCAAGCTTTAAGCACAGCACTAGCAGACAGTGAAAAGCATGAGTTTGCCTTATCTTAAAGTGGTTCAGAAGGTACCATTATCTGTAGATATGCAAGCCAGTCTCCTTAACAAAGAGGCTCTCTTTGGCTAAGGACAAGTCAGACAAGATGGCATTCAGTAAATTTGCCTTGACTATCAGGCCAAGAGAAGTTTTGTAGCCCTCACTGGGAAAAGTGAGCCACATGTCACCGCCATTGCTGGAGCTACTGCCTTCACAGTACATTCTAGGGAACATTCTGTTCAGTCACGGACAAACTCTGAATAGCAAGTGCCTCAGGGGAACCTGTCTCAACCTGTTCTGAAACTGGGTGTCTTGTTATCTACAAGATTGAGGTGGGGGAATGCTTTAGAGAGAGTCTTCAACATGGCTGCCAAAATACCTTTGCAGTACTGAACTGAGATAGACAGGCCTACTGACCAGGAGAGGGTGGAGGACAACTGACCTGTGGCCTGGAGCACCTGGCTGCTGCCACTGTTAGGCCCTTTAAAAATCGCTGCCAGAGTATCGTACAGCATGTTCCAGGCAGCTCTGAGGGTAGGGGAGGAGGGAAAGGCAGATGGGGAGTGCTATGGTCCAGGCAGTACTGACAGCTGCTGTCTCCAGCCCTGCCCCTTCTGGGGGGGTGGGAGTGAGGGAGCAGAGCAGGCCTTAACCCCACTTTGCCCAGGGGAGCCCAGTGAGCCTGTCAGCCCCACTGGCTAAAGAGAACTTAATAGCCTTTAGTTTACCCATCACTGGTTAGTACTGTTACCTGTAACTTTTGCCTTGAAAGGGCTGCCCACTATATGGTTAGGGCCACCATATTTAATTCCTATTAGATAGTTTCCTGGAGCCATAGGTGTATACATGACATCATAACCATCTGGAGTTTCCTGGCAGTCCATTTTCACCTTTGATGGTCCTTCAATTGTAACTGCGAGTGTTCCTGGACCAGCTTTGGTTGTGTTTATGTGAAACTCTGACTGCAATCCTGGAAAGAGGTTTAGCATCAGAATTAAAAGCCACAAGGGTGTAGGAAAAGTGACAATGCTGACCATTGTTCCCGCTAATCTTTTCCATCCATGTGAGATCTGCCCCCCCCCCCCATCAATGTGCTAATCAGCTGAATGGCATTTGAATCCGAGTGGCTGCACAAGTGTGTAGCTTAAAGAATACTGATGCTTACCCCATTTGTGCAATCACCAGCATGCCCCATTATACAAGATCAACATGTGACTCAACTAGTAAAACAAAGCAAGAATATGGTACTGAGAAGTTCTGTTTCCTCTACAGAGTGTGACTGCAAGACAACCATGAGTAGTCTAAGTGATGTTGATGCTTTGAAACAGATGACTAAATTCAGTAGGTTAAGTTCTTTGGCCCAGTTCTGTTCACTTTTGCTGACCTGACACCAATGAAAAGTACAGGCTGAATCTCTAGTCTGGCACTCTGGTCAGTCAACATCTGTGGTCTGGCATGACTTTAGTTAGCCAGACACCCACTTATGTAGGGGGCCAAGTTTCCCAGGGTCCCATAAAGTTTTACAGCCACTAGTCCTGGCTCTCAGTGTTCTGTGCTGTTATTTAATTTACATCTAAATGTCTTTTAAGAGCCCAGTAAGCAGTGGAAGAGTTGCTAATGCTGCTAGACAACACTGACCTCCCCTGGTCTGGCAAATTCTATGGTTCAGCACCAGTCAGATCCCAAGGGTGCTGAACTAGAGAGGTTCAACCCGTACTACAATTAAGCATACCAGAACATTCCTTTCCAAGGTTTACTATTATTCCTACTCTACTTTAAAGTCTTTCAAATGTGGCAGACTGAATAGAAGTTGCTAGTTTACCATTTTCCCACCAGGGGAAAGCAGTGTTTAGCAGAATGCCTGTAACCAGGTGACTGGAGGAATAGAGATGGACAATTCTGTGCCGGATGATGGAGCCCACATAATAGGGCATCTTCTCTGGCAATAGCTGAGTACTCAAGTCCTTTGGTTGGAGTGAAAAGTCTCCTTTCCAGTTTGTTAATTGAAAGATTCTTTCCTTACCTCTGTAAGGGGTCAGTTTACACCAGTCTGCTTATGCAGCTAGGAGAGTGGCTACACTGGGACAAGAGACTTGCAGCACATCCCTGGCTGTCCTAGACTGCAAGCCAAAATACTGCTGTGCAGACATTTGGGCTTGGAATGCAGCCTGAGCTCATGCTCCAACCTGAGCCCAAACATCTACACAGCAGTTTGTCAGGACCAGAGCTGCAGCCCAAGCCTGAGTCAGCTGACCTGGTCAGCCAGGAGTGTTTTATCCGTGTTAGTGTTTGACTTGACCTCCAGTAGCAGCAAATTCCCCCAGTGCATGTTTACAACCAACTGTCCTTTTTCTAACTATTAGCTAGCAAACCCTAGAGTCCTTCAGAAATAGCCTGTTTGAGGCCTGCCATGTTGCCGCCAGCAGTTCCCAGGTTAACATGAACTTAGCCTAAGGGACCATTGACCATGTTCCCACATCAAGCTCAATGACAAAGTTAAAAAGGCTGAAACTGCTCAGTCTCAGTGGAAAGTGATAATGCAGATTGGTAAGCGATTATGGCTACTTCAGTGACCTCAAGAAGATCTGCACCTTTACTTGTTAAGACCTCAATCCATAAACAGGTTTGGCTCCACTGTGATCCATAAGAACACCTGCTGAACCCTATAAGTGCCCAAGGTTACACACATACACCCCTCTCCCCCCCCCCCCCCATCAGAGGAACTAGTATTTGGACAGTGGCCTCCTACCTCCCAATGCTCTAACTGGGAACGTGATCTTGTGAGGTGGGGCTCAGTCCACCTGTTAATATTGATCCACAGTTGATCCGCTTCAAGTCACTGGACCAGAGTGGTAGTTACCTTAGTCTGGTAGTTAGAGCACCGAACTTGACGCAAAACCTAGACTTCACTGCCCCGTTCCAGTCACTCTTATCCACAGCTCAACAGCTTCAACAGAATGCCCAGTGGTTAGTGCACTCCCAAGAGGATTGGCACATGAGTGTCTAACCTTTCTCTGGGGATGGGAGAGAAAATGGCCTAACCTCAATCTCTCATACCAGACAAGAGCTCCAAGCACTGAGCTCAAAGGGGAGGTTGTGCACTGCACAGCAGGCACCTAACTCCAAGACAATACTTAGGCACCTAAGCCACCTGTCTCCAGAAGATGGTTTTCTGTTTGTGGATTGTTAAGCAGCAATAAGGACCTCTCTCAGAGAAGGATAGAGCATAGGGACACACCCCTCCTTGTCCACATTTCCCATTGGCCAGTTTAGGCAGCTCCCTACCTAGTAATCCAGAAAAGTCAGAACACATTTCAGGTCACTTCTCTCACCATGTTCATCATATAGGAGCCTAGCACCTCCACCTTGGTTGACTGCAGTGATGGTTAATTTTCATTCTGCACAATCAGTTGCATCTCAAAGCTATTTGGACAATGAATTTAAGACGCATTTATTTAAAAAGGCCTCCCACTTTATAGTTCTGCATCCCTCATGTGTCAGCTCCCCATCTAGGAATAAAACCAGAGCATTTCATGAGCTCCACAGGACCACCCAATTTCAGCTGAATTAACTAGCATAGATTTGCTTCATCAAATTGCTCACCAATTCGAAAAATCTTTGCTTCAGCCACCAGAATTTGCAATCTAATTCTGCAAGTTGCTGGTTTTACGCTCCTTGTAAGCTTTATAACAAGGCAGAAAAGAATGAGCAAATAAAGGCAGAAGAGCAGATGGTGGTTAGTTTAGCTGCCTTGGCAAGAAAAAAGTAAACATTTACCATTGCATATAAAATCAGGTTCTGGAAACATTAGAAAGGGGAATTTCCATTGAGCAAAACAGTATTTGCAATCTAATTTCAGGCTTTTAAGAGGGAAGTTACCTGTGATACCACTCTCTAGACCAGGTCCATATGCAGTAACAAGCGCTGGATTGCCTGCCTGCCCTGGCTCCCCAACTCTGACTTTAAATGGGCTGCCCACCACATGGCTTCCATTGAACTTCACATCAATAGAGTGAATACCGTTTTCATGTGGGATAAAACGAACAGCATACTTATCTGTAAGACAAGCACAGTGAACGCTCTCAGTAATACTGTCAGTAAGAAGCTGTAGCAACCCAAACTTGCTAAATTTCCCTGGGCTAGCGACCCAGAATAAGCAAGTTGGGTTGCATAAGTACTCATGCTTTCAATCTCAAGTAGGACTTCAGTCAATAATAGGATGACATTCCAAGTTTGATAGCCAATACGGGGAAGGTGAAAGAGTTTATTAGCAAGTGATCTTAACCATTGCTGTACTGAAAAACCAAGCTCCAGGTAGATCTGCTAGTACAGACATATGGCTTAGGCATTAGTTAAAAGTCAGCTACATTTACGTGTGTGACCTAGAGGGTAACCCCAGGACAGAGCAGAGCTCATTATAGTTTCAGCTTAAAGTATAACATTGTCCATTTGGTATATTGATCAAGTCAAGCCAAATCTGCTCTCAAAACAGGGAAATATGCAACTCCGGGATGATTTAAGTTATTTGGGGTTCCACATTTAAGCACTTAACACTTTTGGCTTCATACATTTATCCAAGGAAAAAGGTTCGAGTCTACAAGCAACTGACATGTGGGAAAATCCCATCGACTTCAGAGTCTGAATTTTGCTTAGGTTCAGTTTCCAAGTATCAGAAACACTGCCAGAGGCAAACAGTATATCCAACATTAATGACAGAACTATGCAAACTTCTTTTGAAGTCCTACAGCAGGTCTCTCCCATAGCCATTTAGACTTTCAAGTGAACTGCTGTACCAGAGTCTGTAAAAAGGAAGACAGTCATTCAACTGGGAAATCGTGGACTTCTTTACATATTTATTGTTGCTATTTCTGTAGCAATCTTTAAAAAAAAAAGTGTGTTAGCCAATGATCACCAATTGAAGATGTAGCTTTAAAACTGTGGTGTCCAACATGTTAGCCACTGGTGGCTATTTGGCCAGTTGAGAGTGGCTTGTTCGCTATAGCACAAGTTACTATAGTGGCTACTGATTCAGAACCGGTTGGATACTATGGCTTTAAATAAAGCCTATTTGCCCTTTATGAAGGGTCAGGTTCTGTACTGGCTGTTACAGAATACTTTGAGGGACCCAGAACAAAATAATTTTAGTAACAATGTGCTAATTTCACTATCAGTGAATAGGGAATACTTGAAATCCAGGAATTTGTACTAAGCCAGACAGGAAGTTGAGTGAATACAGCCTTACTTCAGGGATAGAATTAAAAGATGAAATGTTTTCCCTTTCCTTTTTACAAGACGTTTGCACTAAGAATATAAGGTTAACTGAATACCTGCTAAGCTTTAGACTTACCAGCATGCTTACAGGGTAAGCTGTTAACCCAAGGGCTGGGCTAGGCCAGAAACAAGGCTCTGTACCCGTGGTGTGCAGTCCCCTGCCATCTGTGGGACCCCAGTCCTCTATAGTTAACTGGTTAAACCATGGGTTCCTAAACTGGGGGGTGTGACGAAATCCCAGGGGGGGAGCGAGGTGTCCCGTCCCCCCTCCCCCATTAAGTTTTGCTGCCCTGGTCAGGTCTCTTTTTTGCTCAAGTTTTGCTGCTATGGGAGGGGGGGGGGCCTGAGGGTTTTTCAAAAATTGAAAAGGGGGGTGTGATGCCGAAAAGTTTGGGAACCACTGGATTAAACAGATCATTACTTGTAAAATAGGTATTTATATCCCTAGTTTGCAGTGATTGATCTGAGACAGGGCAAGAAAATGCACCACAAATCTGATGGGACAATTCTAGTTGGAAAAGTTCCAAGTTTCTAAACTAGCCACTTACTTTTCTGATTTGTTACCAGTAAAACAATTTGAGTTGCCAGCTACATTGGTGGTGCACACATAATGGTCAGCTGACATGAACATACTATTCAACCATTGTACTTAGGAAGTTATCAGCTATTAATATTTAGGACATGGAAATCTGTGCTGGTGTTTAACATATTAGGCTTTCATTCATGCAAGTCCTTACCAGGCTCCAGTTCAGAAACATGACATTCTTCTACAGCTCCAGAGGGGCTATGAACTTTAGCGTCTATCTTGCCCATAGCCCCATTAAGCCTTATAGCAAAAGATGCTGGCTGATTAACTTTTAATCCAGATTCCTAAGAAAGTAATATATTTAGATTACCAAGTTTAGTTCACTGGTTTGAGACAGATGTTAACAGAGTATGTACTAGGACACCACCTTTAATTACCAAAAAATTAGTGCTAGGAAACAAAGCATAGTGAACATTTGAGAGAGAAAAGTTATTCTGACCATAAGCTCTCTGCATTATCTTCATAGTTTGCTTTTTTAAAAACACAGCAGACTTGTATCCTACAGATGTTAACTATGCACGTGTCAATCAATGATTAAACGGTGAACTTTATTACACTTTCTACAAGCTGCCCAACCATGCTTCCTCGCTTACAGGCAGTTTTTTTTTTTGTTTTTTTTTTTTAAAAACACATCCCATCAATAGTTTCATATTCCTACTTTGTCATGAAAATCATGTACGTTCAATATCAGTCACCCACTATCACTGGTTGAGTCAGTTTTCAGATATGAGAGATTTTAGTTACACATTAGCTGTAGTTTTTCTTCCAGTCTGCTGAATCATTTCAACAATTCAGAAGCAAAGTAGTATTAAAAGCTGTCAGAGGCTCTAAATGCATTTTAAATTGCCTGCAACATGCTCTTCTTAGTGTCACCACAAGTGACAAACCAAACGAGATTCATTAAGATGAAATCAGATATTGCTATGCTATGTAAAGAGATTGATATCAGGCATTGGACTTTAACAAATCATGAGTCTCATCAAGTGTATTTCATAGCTATTCATGCAACTGATAGGGTCCTTCTTCCAGAGGAATGGTTGTATTTCATTATGCTTTTGCCAAGTTAACAGTAATGCATTAACAAGAACATACTTTACCTGATCCCATTTGCACCTATATCCTGAAGAGGGAAATAAATTTAACTGAGTAGAATTTAAGTGAGGTTAAAATGCACCCATGAAAAATTAATGGATGGTGCAAGTTTAACAGGTTGTACAGAATTGTCAGCTTTATCTCCCTCTACAGAGAAGTTAAAGGCATACCTGTCAAAAGTCTTTAAATGAAACACAAGAAAATCATCAATACCACGGTGACTAATTAACGCCCATGTAACTCTTCTTTAGGTTCTCAGAATACTAGTTCATATTAAATGTCAGCTTTAACTTTAAATCAACTGAGAATTAAAAAAGTCTATATCGATTTAATCTCATTATGAACAAGACAAGGAAAGGAATGATCTAACCAACAGACTAAGAACTGAGCATCACTTGAAACTTTCAAGTGCAGCCAAACTAACTCACGTGGGTTTTCAGTCTCACTTTCAAGTCTTGTTTTTAGGTTTAGCCGCCACCTTTAATGTTACTTATATTAAAATACAAGCAACCACAAAGAATATCATGAGCTGCCAAGTATAACAGATGAGCCTAAAATGAGTACAAAGCTGGAATTCACTCACATTTGCTGCTGTTTATGAAGCTCAAATGGTTTAAACCTGTGGTTTTAGGACACTGGCACATGAGTGAATTACTGCCTTGTGTTCATCTATTTGCTCACATGGATTCTCAGAACAAGCCTAAAATAAATGCTTGATTAAGTTGCATACACGATATTGTTTGGGTTTAAAGTTGCGGCTAAACACGTACAAGTCAAGTCAGCATTACTGGCTAGTAGTTATCAGTCATTGTGTTGACATTGCAAGGAGTGTTTGATGGCTAAGGGACTCTAGGCTGTACTTAGAAAAGCTAACCCTTCATTTCAACTCAAGCAGCTCTGCCAGCTGGTTGAGGCACAATCCCAAGTTCCCCCTCCAATCTCATGTCAATTCCTAAATCTCCTAGTGTTAGCAACTGAAGTATGGCTAATATGTTTTAAATACTAGTTGTTTAGAGGTTGACCTTCAAAAAAAATCTCTTCTGGACTAGTTACATCTTGATTGCCCAAGAGATTCCTGTTGCTTTAAGCTTTTTCTAGCTACAAGTTTCATTTGGATGCAGCCATATGAATCCACCTAAAAAAACCTGATCACCTAATAACTTAAGACAGACTTCTTATTGCCTCTGAGAACAAGGACAGAAATCAGTCAGCCTGTGGTAAATTGTGATGTTTCCTTATGTCTCACCTGAAGGCTAACAACAGTTAGTCTGCGAGCATCATCTGAAGGGGCGATGACAGGAACTAGGTAGGGGCTTTCTGGAATATGCTCATCGTTGAACTTTATGGACACCTCATAGTTACCTGAAAGACATTAAAGTAGTTTGTAAGACAGCCCCAAGTCACAGCTCTTGAACGGCTTTAGTTATTTCAGTATTTTTGAGTCTTACTACATACCAGGTTCTTGAGCAATGTACGATACACCACAAGAGCCATCTTTATGGTCTTCAAAGGCAATTTCTGCTTTACTGGGGCCTTCTACTGCAATAGAGAGACCTCCAGCTCCAGCTTCTCTTGTCCATATACTAAATTCAGCTGTTGACAAAAACATATAAGCAGAGTTCTCACTGGAGACAATGCTAGAAGATTGAGTCCATTTCAAAAAGGACAATATTTCCCTATGCCAGTGGTTCCCAAACTTTTCGGCACCACGTCCCCTTTTTGATTTGAGAAACCCTCACCCCAAAATAGCAGCAAAACTGAGGGGAAAAAAGTTGCCCTTCTAAGAGCAGAGCTGGCATTGCCCTTTTAAGTTGGCCATTTTGAAGTCTGCCCAAGACACTCCATCCTCCCCCTGCCCCAGCCAACCCAAGCTGCACAGACTGGGCTCTTTCTTTGGGGGGGCTGGATCTCCTCACCCCCCCCCCAGTAAATTTCTTCACTCCGACCAGGAAGCACACCCCCTAGTTTGGGAACCTATACCCTATGCAATGTTTTCAAAAATACTAAGGTAGCATGTGATAATTTGCTAGAACATAGTAGGAATTAACAGGAAGAGTTCATTCTCAGGTATGTTACTGACCACTTTGTACAGATTGCAGTACAAGAAGCTTCAACATACAATAAATAGTGGCAGAATTCTATCAAGTTTACTACATTCTAGGCCCCATCTGTACTTTTCCCCTAGTGTATATGTGCTGCACTGGCATTGGGGAAGGTAGACCCAAGTAAGTTGTAGTGTCTATACTTGGGGTTTGTGAAGTTTAGCTAAAATTAAGACAGGTGTCAGTTTCTAGTCAAACCAATATAAGGTTACCATGGGACTCAATATGGCATTTCATTGGATACTTGAATTTAAAAAGCTGATGATTCCTATGTAAAAGGCCTTCACCCATGCAATGCAACTGTATTTGATATCTTCCTTTGATATCTTCTAACACTACTCAGATTTAAACAATGCACCAACATTACAACTAAGTTCTATTTAAGTCACCAAGCTATATAGAGTCCAGTTGATGACTTTATAGTGTACTGACTTGCAACAAAGCCAACATGTAATATTCCAAGCTATAAAAGTCTGGTAGTAAAGTCAAGGAATTCTCACCTGGGATGCCTGCTTCTGCTCTTTCAAGCCCTGGACCTCCAGCTCTTACTTTATTAGCCCCCCCTTCACCAAGTGGTCCAACAGTGAACTGGAAAGGACTGCCTGGTACATGCTGTCCTCTGTATTTGACATCCACAGTATGCACCCCCATTTCTTGGGGCACAAAGCGGACACAGTATGTATTTTTTCCAACTTCGTCTATTTCAGCAGCAGCCATTCTTCCAGAGGGGCTAATTACCTGGGCTGTCATATCACCACTATCAATTTCTAGACACAAAGTGAGAGGTTAATGATCATTAATGGAACAAAGTGATTTAAGGCGGAGATTTGAGTCAATGGGCTTTTTAGGACTAACTCCCTTGTGTGCTTCTAAAACCCTCTTAAATAGATTTGCTTGCATCTGTTGCATGCTAGATTAAAGAATTTAGCTTTCACTTAATTTAAAAATTAACCGGTTGGTCCTGCCAAGACTATCCCCAACCTAGCCACAAGGAACCCACACCTTTATTTTGCATGGTAAACTTTCAGTCTCTGGGCAAGGAGTTTTACAGTCTATAAAACTACTTCCAAGTCCAAAACATGCTAAACGGGTGAACCAGAGCTCCCTACCATAGGGGCAGAATGCACCATTTTTGTAGTTCTCCCCTCCTAGAAGAGGAGACATTAAGATTTAAAAAGACCCATAAATGATCTGGTTGCTAGTCAAACCAATCTAGTCTGATCTACTCTTTCTTGTTCTAAGTGACAAAATGTTATAGATTTATGACCACTCTAGCAAAGGTCTATGGACATGGTTAATAGATGGTCAAAAGAGTTAACAACAAAGCCTCCTTTAAAATTCCCTCCCTTAGCATACTGATTTTCTACTCACGGGTAATCACTTTTTAAAATGGTGCTGAGTAAGAATGGACTTTATGCAAGTCTGAGAAATAAAATGTGAGCACTCTGCCACTCAGTTTCCCCGTGCCCACAGCGAAGAATAGCCTCCATCCCTACAATGCCTCCATTGAGTACTCTGACTGGAAAGTCTGGCTCCTGACAGTAGGTCATCCAGCCATGAAAATACAAACACTGAGGTTTTCAACTGAGTCAGGAGATTGGTCAATTTAATCACTTCTGTCTGAGCTGAAGAACAGAGACATGAGGGAACTTCTCCAGAGATACAGCTATTTGAAACCAAGTCACTGAGAGAAGGCAGTAAGGAAATTAAATAAAGGGAGAGGAGGGAGTGAGAATAATTGGAATCAAGTTTATTTCTCAGCTTCTGTTAAAATGGGTCACAATTCTCCCACTTAGAAATGGTGCAAGTGGCCCAAATACCATAGCTATTGTGTACACAAGTTCTTACTTTAGAATATATATATAGCTAGTTTGTATTATGAGCATTTAAATATCATTTGCTAAATGGAAAAGCTTCACTGAAAACATGTAAATATTTGAAAATACTTAACACTAAGGGAGTCATAGTGGAATAGTAGCATCATATATAAAGAAGTCTATATAGCCTCAAGTTTGCCAAGCACAAGACAGACCAGAAACAAGAGTAAAGAGTTAACCTTCTGTACTAACATAGAAGTTGTCAGTAAGACATAGCTCTACTTTCTACCTCACTGCATGTAGAAGTCTGATTTTATTTATACAGTAAGTTATAACTCCATTTGTTAAACATTAATCTATTTTTAGTAGACTAAATGAAGCATCTGAGAATTAAAATATAAATGCACTAAACTTCAAGTCCCACTGAGATACTTACACTTTAGCTAGCTAAATAAGTAACCATTTGCGAGTTTCAGTATTTGCACTACTTAGCATCAGGAAAGGATATAAAAACATGATGTTAAACCTCATGCAGTGTAGCAGCCTATCAGGAAGTGTTACCTGGAATTTTCAAGTTAAGATCACACATGCTTCCAACTGTCGCAACAGAAGGAGCTCCTCTTGAACGCGTGATACTTTCCTTCACTCTTCCTTCCCCACTTATTTTCACAGTAAATGGACTACCTGTAAGTAACACAGTATTTCAGGTTGGGACTGACAGTGAATTTAAGTGAAGGATTTTTTTAATTAAGTGAAACAGTTCTCTTTCTAGTTTAGTGTAACCAATTAAAAATTAAAGATGTAGTCAATACACAGCCAAATACAACAAAGATATAATCTGTACTTCTAAGAAATTTAGCACACTTATGTCTTGTGAGGAGTAGTGAATAACCCAAAGATTCAAGATTCTATATTGGTACTAACTGCTAAGTAACTCTTTGCAAGAACTAGCAAGATTAATGGACCAGCTACTCTATTTGAGTAAGTGCCTTTTTGATGCCTCTCCAATAAAGGCCATCATTACTGGACATTTCTTCCAAGACTAGTGTGTGCACAAAAAAAGAGACCTGAATGGAGAAATCCTCACTCCAACATCCAAGTTATGGTGCTGTGCTGCCCTTGTTCTGAACGTGTTTGCAAAATAGTGTGACTAATCCTGGTGTCTGTGCACCAGCAAAAAGTATCGCTTAAGTCAAAATCTGAGATTCCATTTCTGTCCTGCATTCGTATGCAGTATGAATTCAGCAGTGGAGGGGCTTATTTCAGAAAATAGGGCTTTCTGACCTAGTTTCCTCTCATCCTACTCAATGTCTGATGGGTGGACCCACCAATATTTCTGGTCTTTCCCCTCTCTATAGCAATTATTCAGGAATAGGTAAACCAAAGTATGTAATCCTACTAAATGTTTTCCTGCATTCAAAGCCACCTTTTTATCTTTTGAGCATTACTTAATATGCTTAATAGTAAATATAGTAGTATACTGCATCTCTAATAACCATTTTCCTTTTAGGTTACCTTAGTGCTTTAAGGCCCTGCTCGTTTAAGACTAGCACATCCTAAAGTCTGCATCAAAACAAGTCACAGCCAAAGGAAACAAATGTAGAACAATGAAACCAGCACAGCATATAATAATTAAGTCCCTGACTCAAGTAAAGAATGGCTTGCCATCTCACCTGGAACATGCTCATCTGCAAATTTAGTGGACACTATGTACACACCAGGTACAGTTGGAAAATATGATACTTGACAGGTTCCATCTTCTAAGTCTTCGGTTTGAATATCTACCTTGCTAGGTCCTTCAACTGCCAGCGAGATCCCACCATAGCCTATAAATCACATGTTTATTTAGCATTAGCCCCATATATAGTCTAAAAATATCAAGATAAGAGCAATGATTTGAAGTCAAACTGTTTAAATCCAAACTAGCTTACATGCTTCAAAATCAATTGCTATGTCAGTGGATGGATGCACTACAGGTTGAACCTTGGTAAACCAGAACTCTGGTCTGGCAACTTCCATAGTCCAGAACGATCGATGTTCCAGGACTAGAGCACCTGGTGCTGCCAGGAGCTCAGGACGCAGACAGCTGGGCTGCCCCACTTACTAGGGAAAGGGGTGTGGGTGGAGAACCATCAGGGCCAGTGGCTGGGGGGCCGGTGGCAGGACAGCTAGGACCTCCTCTGGTCTGGCAAAATCCCTGGTCAGGTTGAGGGTGCTGGACCAGGGGAGGTCCAACCTGTAAGTCACATAAATCCTGCAAAGATAATCTGATGCTACTTTTATTGCATTATGTTCTGGCTAGCCATTGTATAACCTGAGAAACAAGGCAGATGAGGTAATCTCTTATTGGGCCAATTTCTGTTAGAGATACAAGTCTTCAATCTTACACAGCTCTTTTCCCCTTCCCCCAAGCCACCAAATCAGGTATAACCTGTTTATTACTTAAGCTGGCAGTACTCCATCAAACAATCATTTTCAGACAAGGGAAGAAGTTTCAGGTAATATTCTTGAATCCCATGTCAAACTGGCAGTTTTACATAAAACAGGAAAATATGGCTGTGGCAGCATATCGGGGATCCCCCCGATCCTACACCCACATAGCAGCAAGATGAGACTCCGCCAGCCAGTAGAATAGAGAGGGTTTATTGCTTCTCCAGGATACAGCACAGCATAGACATGATGTGGACATAAGGAGTCAGGGGCTGGCAGCCCTAGACCCCTTGGGGCAGGGGTGCATAGGCCCCTCAACTCCCAGCACTCTTAGTCCCTTCTCTTCATGTTTTTTCCTGCAAAAAAACTCCTTCCCTCCCAGGCCCTGCCCCTGAGCCAAGTGGCCATCTCCACCTCCCTTCCTGTCTCCCCCCCCCCCGGAAGAGCAGTGTTATCTGCTCAGGCTGGGACTAGGTGTCTGGGTCAATACACATGTGGGTATGTCAGTGGGAATCCCATCACAGCGCAGGCGAACCCCAGGTTACAGAGCAGATAGCACGCCCACTACGTCACAATGGCTGCAAGTGCTTCTCCCCTGTTGTGAGAGGGCCCATAAAGAAACACATAGGTATCCTAGATTGGAGTGGGGAGGAGTCAGGAAAGCTTCTATCAGCTATGAAATTGATTTCCTGAATCTGTTAGCTTCATCTTAAGTATTACTGCTAACAGGCAGAGATAGTTATTTCTCTGAAAAAATCTTAACTTCTTTACAACCTAATAGTGCTACTAAATATTAATGCTAATTCACACTTTGCATTAGACCGCTTTGGGATTGAGGTTCATGAGCCAAGGTTGGACACCATGGAACTGGGGAAGAAGGGAGCAGCTGCATTGTGTTGAGTAGTTTTGAATGGATAATCCAAAGGATTAGACAGGCACCATCCTGAGATGCCTGTATCTCGGGCCTCTCTCAGAAGGAAAAAAATGTGCTGAAGCACTGTTCCAAAATGGATCTTTCACCTAGCACTAACCTGCATCTCTTGTATCTACAATGAAGTCACACATCTCAAATGTACGTCCTTCTACCAAGCCACGTCCTGAAACTCTTGCTCTGCTGGCATCTCCAATCTCTGACTGAACCACCATGATGGATACAGGGCTGTTGGGCACATGATTTCCATTTTTCTTAATGCTGACAAGGTGTTCACCTACTTCTCGTGGAATGAATGAGATACCTGGCAGAAAGCAGGAATACAACAGGCTGGTTTTGAGTTTTTCATCCTAGTCACCCTGATTAAAACCTTCAGCACCCTGGATCAAGCAGCACAGCACCAAGGAAGCTATTAAGCCTCTTAAGTTTGCTGTATAGATTCAGATCTTGTTTATGGAGCCAATAGGGAAGATCAGGCACAAGAGAACTATAAAGGGGTGAACTGAAGGAAGTGCCAGACATTTGGACTCCATACCCATTCTGGTCCTGGCCAACATGATTGAAATATCCTTATTTGGCAAGGAACTGGAAAGATCAACTCATCCCACAAGCTGGCGAATGACAGTTGCAAGACAGCGTTTGAGTTTCCTTTAAGAGGCTGAGCTTACCAATGTGGTTATTGGGTAATCTTTTCAGAAGACAAGGCTCATCACGACCTGACGGGGCTCTAATACTAGCTGTTAAGAGGCTGAGATCAGACTCGTGAATGTCCAGCAAGAAGTCCGCAGCAGAACCAAGCTTAACTTGGGATCTTCTTCTGCCATCATCTACAGAAATACAAGGCGATTCCAGTTAGGATTATGGATGCTTAGCTTTATAATGCCAGCTAAGATGCAAGACCCACATCCTGTTCCTGATGGAGAAAATGTCAAGTATACTCTACCTTGTTTGCTGATAACACTCAAGTGCTTTGAAATCATTGGCTATATGGTACCAGGTGGTACTAGACCCATAAAGATGTACCAGGAAAGTAACTGGTACAGAAGACCGTCAGTCTTATTGGTTTCTATGGTCCTCCTACATCATTTCTACTACGGCTGTCTGATAAGAGCATCTGGAATTCTATCCCATGAAATGGTAAATACGGAAGATGATTAAGTTATGACGACACTTAAGAGTTGCCAAGTTGGACTGAAAGAACGACGCTGAATAAAGCTGTCCCATGTCACAAGGTAGCTGCAAATGGAGGCACAGAGGTTTGTTTCAACTTAGAAGACCTGCAGCCCTCACCCTAAGGCATTCTGAGCAGGTGAGGGTCTTGAGGTCATTTGGCTTTGCCTCTCATCCCATGCTTTCTCTATCAATCACAGCAGTTTAGCTAGCACAAGGGCAGTTTTGCTATATTTAGCAGAGTATGCGATTAGGTTACTAGTCCTAGAGGTTAATTCACAAGGCTAACGTGTAGACTTCACTGATTTAACATAACACTGGCTGCCTCACCCAGACTGCAGGCCAGAAGGTCAATGTTTAATTGCAATTTTACAGTTACAGTTAAGAGGCAGTTTGGAACAGTTAATTACTGGGTCAAAACAGTTTTCTTCATACCTGTGATCTTGGCAGTGAATGGGCTCCCTGGGATGTGCTTGTCATTATACTTAACCAGTATACTGTAATCTCCAGGTAGGGTTGGCAGGTACGTGACTGTGCAAGTGCCATCTTTGTTATCAATGCAGCTAATTTCTGCTTTTGAAGGTCCTTCAATAGCCAAGTCTAGTCCACCTGTAGAGAAAGTAGTAATATTCTAATTTAATAGCTTGTCCTTTTAAAATTGTATTTAAAGGTTATCTGTAAAGGTACCAGTTAAATACTAGGTGACAAATCTATTAAGTTTGATTTTACTGTTCATTTTTATCCATGCAGGAAGAATTTTAGCAGACAAGCCATTTGCTTCCACTAGAAGCATGCTGAGAAGGCCTGACAGAGCAGGATTAAATCTATTACAGTCAATTCATGAAACTCCAAAAAGTGTTTCATGAATCACATATTGTAGAGTCAGTTTACTGGCTAATGAATCTTTCCCCCAATTAAGCCAAGTTTATTATTCCAGGAATCCAAGTCTGAAATACTATAACATCACTTCCTGTATGGTAGTGCTCTTACTCTGCTATGTAAGAGTTAGACATTTAGAAAAAAGGAGTTAGGCATAAACAAAGTGCACTCATGTCAGCATTTATAGACTCTCCAGCTAACAAGTTAGAGAAAAGTTACTCAAAAGTTACCATCAGCAAGTTAGAACATCCATTAGTTTATGGCTTAAGTTCAATTATGTATACAGACTACTTTGTGCTTGAAAGTACTTCAGGCTTCTTTCAGGAGAATCTGAGTTGATTAAAACAAGATTTTATCATCTTTAAGAACTCACCCTCTCCAGCATCTTCTGTGACAATGGTAAAAGTTGCTGGTTTATTTGCTATCCCATAAATGAGACCAGGTCCATAGGCAGACACATTTCCACTGTTTGGATAGTTTACATAGAACTGTAATGGGCTCTCTGCAGATGATTTAAGAAATAAAACCAGACAAAAAAAATTAACAAAACCACATTTGGGTGTTTCGACGCATTGGATGTTTATTCAATGATTTACTAAGATCTTAGCTGTCTAGTGTTATGTTTGTCATACGTAGTTCCTTGGAACCTTCCTTTTACCATTACATAAATATTGGCAATTCTTCTAAAAACCAGGAAATTGCAACAAATACTTCAGCCTTTTCTTTCCAGCTCTCAAACATATTAGCTCATTCTGTTAGCAAGTCTTAACTATCACCACACTTGCATCTGCCACAAATGCCATTTTACACATGCACATTTTATTATGGCTCATGCCTCCTGTGTGCAAGTAACAAAAACAAAAATCTCGTACATAAAACCTAGTATCAAAAACCGAAGCTGCTAAATTGGTCTTGTGCTCCTCAACTGTTTGGGAAGCTCCCCTGCCTCCATTTACTCATGCTAGTTTACTGAAACAAGCTAAACCATTTGCATAGTAAATGCCAGGGAACTGCTACAGGATGAAGCGAGTACATCTGAAACTGAGTTAGGCAGTCTGCTAGTTACAACTAACTGCCAAAAAAAACCCCAGAAGATTCCCAATTTTACACTGACAGTCTGTCTCCCAATGCAAAAAAGTGTCTCAGATAGACACTCACCTGGAATATGGTTTCCAATATATTTTATGTGCATTTCATGCAGCCCAAATTCAGTAGGAGCATATCGCACTGTTACAGTGCCATCTTTGTTATCCACAATATCTGGCGTAGCAGTTTTTCCTGATGGCATATGAACTTCACCTAGAGATGGCAATTTCAGAGTTAACAGGAACTGAAATAGCAAATGCATGCCCTCCCACCTCCTTTGAACAGTCAAGTAAGCCATTTTAAACCCCAGGCATTTCAGATGCTTAAATTAGCCTTCCATTTGCACTTGTGGGCAGGTAAGAATACCAAATGTTTCTACTTGGCTTCTACATTGTATTTGTATAGCTGACATGGTGAACAGCCTACTGATGTAACACAAGTTTATATTGGCCAAATGATCACCAAGTTCCACCTCACTTCTGAAAAGATAGTGGGAAAGCTCCTTACAAAGTGATTATGAGCACCTAAGGAAGCCACCTGGGTAACAGCAAAGTACAAGTAGGTGCATTAAAAAAAAACAAATGTAACACACAGATGCCTGGCCTATAATGTATGTGGTAGGGAACAGCTGAGATGGAACACTTCATATTACTTTAGGCACCATCCCTCTAGAAAACCCTTTTATTACAGTTTGTGGCAGCCCCCTGAAATGCTGTGTTGGTAGAAGAGACACTAATCCCAATCTTCAAACTAATAGGAGGAGGTCAGCTACTGAGGCTGCACAAAAGGCCCAGAATCTCTGGTCTATGATCTACAGCATCCATGCTGGAGTTCACTTGATAAAATGCATTACAGGTTTAGCAGCAATATAGGAGAAAGACACATCCAGAGCCCCTGAACGGGAAAAGTAACATCTCAGCTTAAGACTAAGTGCCAAAAGTTGCCTTACTGAATTCAGAATGTATTTCTCACACACATTTTAAATACACTTATATGCACGTAACTAAAACTCTTAAGTTAATTATAGGTTGAACCTCTCTAGTCCAGCAATAAAATCATGCCAGACCATGGATAATTATCCAGATGTCCATTTATGGTTGTGGCAAACTTTTCTGCAGTCCCCATAGTTTGTTTACAGCCACCAATCCTGGCTCTCAATGTTCTGTGGTGTATTTAGCTCTAGTTTACCCCTAATACCTCCTCAAGAGCCCAATAAGTGTTGGTAACGCTGCTAGACAATACTAGCCTCCTGTGGTTTAGCAAATGCTCTGGTTCGGCAACAGTCAAGTCCCAAGGATGCCGGACTAGAGAGGTTCAACTGTACTTAGCATGCCAAGATATTCGATGCAATTTTCCACACCATTTACATTTGTAAGTGCCCAAGCGTGCAGTCAAAGCAAGGCAGCTCACTGTACTATGAAGTGTTTACCTGTTATTTCTCCCTTCCTTACACCCCAGGGTATAACTATATCAAAGGGCTTAAATCCCACACCATTCATGTCACCAGCAGGAACATAAGGTTCTTCTGTGACCTAAAGAAAACAAAAAGCCGTCATTTTACAGGAACAGAGCAAATCAGAACAGATTTGCTATTTGCTTAGACCAAAAAAGAGAATTTGATCGATATGCATTAAATACTGTAAAAACAAATCAACTATAGAACTTGGCCTAACTAGACAGCAGCCCCATTAAGCATCCCTTGATGTCCCCAAGCTTAATATTGACCCAACTGCCAAACATTCAAAAATAAAATCTCAGCAAGTTTAAAAGTAAAAATGGAATGCCAGTGAAGAAAGACAAAAACTTAGCACACACAAGATGCAACATGGTTCCATCTGAGAGAAGAGTTTTAGTTGCTCAAAGCCTGGAACAAAACTTTTGGGTTTTTTTAGAATGGTAGAATGATTGCAATGTAAGCAACAGCAAAATTTTGCCTGAAGAAATACAAGTTTCACAATGCAGTTTTAGACTCAAGACACGGTTTGCCATTTTACTGGGAAAACTTTGCGTGAACCTATACTGCAAGGCTGAATTTGCCAGTGTTAAGTTACAGAAATAGCCATAAGTGGACACTATTCCTCTTCAGATTTAAGCTACTGTAACATCTCATTTGGCGAGTCTCTTTAAGCAGCAAAGAAACAGATCTGCATGAAGTCTGAATCCCAAACACACATTTGATCAGCTGGAAAGCGGTGAACAACCAACCAGAAAGACCAAGCAGTCCCAAGCAGCAGCATGTCATTTCTGAAATGGAATGTCAAGGAAGAGTAAAAAATTGTGTACCCAGGGACGGAATCCAGGGGGACATGCGCTTACGGGCTCCTGCGACATTACTGCAACTTCGTCTGCATCCATAGCCTAGTCAGTGGCAAATGCAGGTTATTTGGATATCAAGTGCCAAGGAATTAATACTTTAGCTAGTACAAAACACTTAAATTGTTACTTTATGGGCATTTCTCCACCCTTGAAACTTTGCACCCAGTTCTCTAGTGGCACCTCACCAGGAGACATCGAGCTGGAGGATCTGACTGATCAACTCTGACAGCTGCTTAATTAATGGGTTTTCTTAACAGGTTTGGGGTGATGACTTCATGACACCCAATCTGGCTCTCCTCCCCATACATACAGGATGACTGGCGAACTCAAGTCATTCCTACTTAAAGCAACAGAAATCCCAAGTGTCACATTAGGCAACACCACTTCAGTTGGGTTGTGCCACTGATCTTGCTTTGCTCATTCAGTGTAACAAGGATCTGCAGTGACACAAAACAAGGAGGCTTTAAGAGACACTTATTGCTCTTTGGTATTGAGAACAGCAGCTCCTTGCATCACGCTCACAAGTGCATTAGTACATCAGGAAGACTGGAACAGGCTTGATGGCCTCATGAATGGTTTCCTGTGGAATGTTTTGAGTGGCTGCGAGGGGAGCCACTTCAAGGAAGCATCTTCCAGGACTATAGTAGACTATCTGCAGAGAGTTAGCTAGTGTAAGTCACAGAAGACTAGGGTTTTGAAAGGCAGAACTGGAAGTCATGCTGGGAAGTCAAGATTAGCAATGATGCAACTGATCATATCTATAGCCAGCCATTTTTACTTACTATTCACAGCTGTTTAAGCCCTTTTATCCCAAATACAAAGTGATTTAGTGATGTGGGGAGTGAGGCAACATAGTCCTGTAACAAGACTTTTTCACGATACTGGGAAAAGTAAGAGACATGTCCTGTTCTACTATATAGAAACACTGCACCACCACTATTTAAGCACTGAAAAAAGTGTAGTCAAGTTTGTTATGCTGACACGAGATAATGCTATGCACACAGTTTGTCTTTTTAAGCTGAACTTTGTACTCAAGGCTATTTAAGCCATCTACAGCCAAAGGCTTCTTGGGGAGTTACAACGGAAGGCCTGTCACAAGTGTCAGAGGCCTCCTTATGTAATAGGCAAAATAAGGCCTACCATGGCCATGTATAAATGGGTAGTTGCTAGGAAAAAGAGTGGGACCTGACTTCAGATTAGTGAAGGCATTTAGCAGGCAATTGTGCAAAGTGTTTGGAAGAGTGAGCACAGCATGTTCTATGACATGATATTTAATATATTTGTCTTTACAATGAAGATTATAGCTAAACTGACAAGTCAAATGATGCACATGTAGCAGAGTGAACAGCACTGCAATGCGACTTTAAAAATCCATGGATTTTTTAAGAATTCAGTCAGTCAAAGTAGGATATGAAAGCTTTAAAATGAAGATCAAAATTTGTCCAAAGACTTTCCTTGTACCATATCCATCACCATGGTATCATGCACCAGTTGTACTGTAAATATTTGTATATACACAGAAGTAGTAAGAGTTCAAATATTTTCTGCCAGACTGAGAACTACAGAAAATTGGAAGTATGCCAGAAATAATTGGTTATTTTAAAAAAACCTTACCATTACAGTGAATGGGCTGTTTGGGATATCCACTCCACCAAAGCGGACATAAATCACATAGGCACCTGGCTGAGCAGCAGTGTAGAAGATGTCGTAAGTTCCATCCTCATTTTCTATAACATCTGCCTCAGCTTCTGTACCATCTGGTGTCAGCACCGTGCAGGTCACTTTACCTTTCCCTGCAGATTTAGCATCTACCACAAAACCAACTTCCTCACTAGTCTTCACAGTGGATGCAATCCCAGGACCTAGAAATCAGTTTTGGTTACAGAAAGAGTTAAGTTTTACCAATGTTTTCCTAGGAAATAGAATTAAAGCAAATACTGTCAGCATATATACAGAAAGGACCCCTGTTAAGCAATATTCCCTCTAATTTTTCCAGTGTATAGCATACATTGTTATCTGCACCATGAGCATGTGCAGATGTGCACCATTAGTAAAAACACGCTGCCAGCTGTGGGCACTTCCCTAATCAACTGGGCAGCATTTGAATCTCTCCTGGGGTGGCCACCCAAGCACTCATCTTACAGGCAACACTACTATAAGGCTTTAATAGAGGTAGTAGCATGGTCTCAGGACCAGTTTTATGGTATGTGTAGTAAGCAACCCCCCACCCCAAACATGTGTTCCAGGAATTGGTTTTCAGCTGCAAGAACCAATTTATAATCTTACCCTTCCTCACTTCAGTAGGTAGGCTGGGTGACAATAGATTAAAGATTTAGGGAAAAAGCTGTTAGACACTTGAACCAAATGTAACTCATTTTTAACCCTTTATCAGGTGACTGCTTCACATATGGAGCAAATTGTCACTTTGCCTCTGAACTACCTGATCACTGAGTGAAATAACACTTAGTTCTTTGGTATAGTCTAAGTCAAGATGTTCTAGCAATGAAATCCATTAGCAATGACAACTGATCATCTTTGCCTTGGTCTCTGCCAGGAAATACGTTGAGGCACCATATTAAAACCTTTTCTGTATTACGTATATTTGAGTAACTTGCCCATGAATAAATAGCAAAGCAGCCACAACCAATTTTAAAGATCTTTAGTATGAGGAGAAATATGAAGTGTAAGATTTACAGTACATTAGGACACACGCTTTGAAATGCAAACAATGGCATTTATCACTGAAGAAGGCAATTTGTTCACAAGTACCAAAAAGCTCACAGCTTTGGTTCTTTAATATAGATCAAAAGTGTTGAGTGTTTCTATGGATGCCATATAGATCTACATCAAATAGATTCCATATTTTAGACTCAGAAAGTTGTGTTTATTTTAAGGAATTCAATTTAAGCTGACATCTGAAGACCTTTTAATTCAAGGCTTTAGTAGTTCATAGTGTTCTCAGAAATACTGAATAATTATGACTGGATCAGAAATGAGGTAGGATGACATTGAGCCAAATGCCCGCCCACCCTCCTTCCCCAATTTTGATTTAAGATCCCTACAGTGCTATTTCTTCATTTTTTATAGGAATCTACACAGTCATTTTAGAAGCATGAAAATGTCTCAACTGTCAAAAAACACTTTAGAAAGTGACAGTTAAACTGTATACAATTTTGTCATTAATGTTTTGGCTGAGCCTAGCACTATCTAAAAGTCCTTAGCAGTTGTAGACTTAGATTAGACTTATGCTAAACTCAGATGAAGTCAGTTTACTTACCAGCCAACATCCAAGTTAGAGATCCTATGCTTTTCCTGTAACTCATCAAAATCTGAAGGTAGAGCTCTGCTTTCTGTATTCACTACAGAAATTTAAGTCCTGAAAACTGGCAGTTAGGAAGCTGCTGATCATTAAATTCAGTTCTACAGACCAACGACCACCTCTCTGTGCAGGACCTAACAGGATGGGCATTGGGTGCGCCTATAATCCAAGGGGTAACAGATGTTTCCTAACAGAACAAGTCTCATTTGGATGCTAGTTCCTGTGCATATAGCTCTGCTAGAACTTGCATGCTGCATGCGCAAATATGCCTGCATGTTTTTAAACACTGATCAAGCAAGAACTAGCATTAGAGCATGCCATTTTAAGTGGGATATTAAACAGGTGTCAAGTTATACTGTACAACTCTCACTGGCAAATAAAGACAAAGTGGGGTTTTAATCACACCTGCGTACCAGGCACAGATGCTTAGTTCTCAATGAGATTCAAAAATGCAGGTTTCAAACTTCATCTGTCTGACTTCCCTACAGTCAAAGAGGCTGCAGTTGAAGGGATTTGCCTCGCCCTTTGTAGAATTTCAACTTAACCCACAGAAAACAGTCCTCCCCAAGAGATGATCTTCCAGAAGTCAATTGTTAGAAATCATGATTCTGCTCAGAATTGTGTTCTAGGAATAGAGCCCTATCTGCAGATAGAAATCTAGCCGCTGAGCTACATGGCTCTATTCCATTCTATTTTCAAGGGGCCAGCAGCTCACACCAGCAGCTCCTCCTGGCCACATGGCTGTACTGTCCCCAGTGGCTTGTATGACCTGCTGCTGGTATGGGGTGCTGCAGGCCTGCTGGTGAGGCTGGGAGAGAAGGGTAGAGGGGTCCATTGCCCCAGGGCACAGAGCTACCACCACCGCTACCATGGCAGCAGCCAGTACCATAGGCCCTTTTGAATTGCTGCCAGAGCATCGCTGGGGGCATGATCTGGACAGTGCTACGGGCTGACTGTCCCTTCTGCCTGAGGCCCTGCCCCTTCCAAGGCTACAAAGCCGCCACCGCCCCCCCCCTCCCCTCTCACACCTCCTGCCTCAAGGTGGCTGTCAGCCCCACTGTGGTGCTGGATCCTGGGAGCAGCAGCACAGTCTCATTTGGCCACTATGGTTCTAGAGAGCCCTATGGATCAGTGGATACAGATTTCTCCCACACAGGGCTCTAAAGCTATTTTGGGACCTGCAGGTAATTACACTTACTAGGGAGGGCAGCCATTTTATTTTAATTTATTTAATTTTTTTAAACTTTTGGGATCTTTCCAAGCCAGGTTAAGAAAGGTCTTTTCTGTAGCTTAGCTAGAAATATTCACATGGAAGTAAAGAGGCAAGAATACACCACTTTGGAATACAATAGACTGGCTACATACCTGTGGCCAAACACTTGCTGGCATCCCCTGCTGGTGATGCACGGATTCGGTAAGGAGAAGATGGGATGTCATCACCACCGTATTTAATACCAATCATATAGCGGCCTGTCTTGTCTGGCACATACGTTACTGAGTAAGTGCCATCCTTGTTGTCATGAACATCAGCTCTCTTCGGTTTCCCTTCTTGGTCCTGAGAAGCAGAAGTGAAATATTAAGCAAGTGTCCAAGTTACACATTAAAAAGTCTTAGGAAGATGGATAGAAGTCTTCCTACCTCATGTTCCAAGACTAATTATGCATCCAACCAAATAGTAAAACTTGTCAGCTATTTTTAGAAATATGCCTGCATGTTCTTAAACACTGGAAGAAGTCAGTACCTAAACTGAGCTAGTACACCAATAGAGCAAGAATTGGCATGAAACACATGCCCTTTTAAGTGGGAAATTAAATAGGTGTCAAGTTACACTGCACAACTTTCATTAATTTGCAGACAAGTGTTTGCAAGCACCTGGTAGCATCCAGCTCCCCATCCAGCCCCTTCCAAGGCAGTTTCCAATACATCCCTTTGAACCCTGTAAGTATTTCAGTACAATAATCCTTATACAAAAAAAGCCAATTCCAATGTTGTGAAAACTAGTAATGCAGCATCTTGTTTTCAAAACACTGAACACTCAGCATATCACCTTACAGTTTCAAGACGGACTAGCCCAGTGTAAGCTAAGTGCCATTACTGCAGTGGCTAGTCAAAAAGCATTACAAGAACTAAGGAACTGCTTTGACTCATTGGTAGGAACAGTACTGAAGCGGAGGCATGCACGCGTTTCATATCTAAAACCAAGGTCAACGCTGCATGAGATGTCTTCTTACAAAGCTGTTCTGGAATAGTACAGAACAGCCACAAAGCATGAAGTCCAGAAAACCCCAAGTGGACCCATTCATACTAAAAATGGTTCCTATTTTAGCACCTGAAATCACTTTAACTTACAGGCACAAGGAGTTATGCCTTGCTCCTTTAGTCTTTTTATCACAAGTGAATGGAAGTATATCCCCCAAAGGTCATGATTGGGGACTGTACAGAGGATGTTCACGATAGTGTGAGCAAGTACACAACCACCTTCTGAGACTATTCTATGCAGGGACAGCCACACTTAACTGTTACTGAATGTCTCCTGAGAGGAGAGGTGGATAAGAGGGGCTCAGGCAACCCTGTTTACCTGGACAGAAGACAAAGGACAGGGGAAGGATATTGGAGGCTCATCTAGAAGGAGGGGGCTTCTGGACTGTGCTAAGGGAAGCCACCCGGATGCAGGGTAGACAAACATGCTGTGCTGAGGGAAGCCAGGCCCTGAGTGGTCTTATGCTGTGTTCATATACTCACTAAACCCTCTTGTTTTATACTGGCTGAGTACTCTGGTCTAGAGAGCTGGACTGCACTATTCCCTCTGGGAGTGGCAGACCTGGAGGTTCAGAGTGTGTGCACTCCCTGAGGATGCCCATAGTGGAAGACAGAAGTGCTGAAAGCCATGAGTGGGTGGTCCCACAAGTCAAAGCAGTCTAATCCCCAGACAAAGGGGGATCCCCACTCCCCCGGGAACCATACAGGTCAAGCATGGGCACGACTTGTGAGTCCATGACAGTTGCTTATACTGTCATTCTGATGTTAACAAGGCAAGCAACTGCATTATGGAGCATGAGATTTGGGCGTATGACCCCTGCAAGGATCACGAAGTGGCGCATAGGTATAGAAAATGCAAAAGGAAAAAATTACCCTGGTTCTAAAGCCATTAAACTATAGCCGCTATCAGTAAGCTTCACTAGCATATTTGTCCTTGCCATAGAATTGTGTCACAACCCATCTCCTTCCCTGCCCCCCAACCCCCCCAGTCCTTATCAGGTATGTGAGAGAATGAAGATTTCTTTGCAACAAAACTTGTCAGACTTGAATGTTCCACTTGTATCAGTTTAAAGAGCTTATAACTGTAGCAGGCTCCTGGAGAGAGGATCATTAGATGATAAACTAATCAAAGGCAACACCACAAGTGCAAAGCTGGCCCTGCTGGCTCAGATAAGTCGGGAGAAAAGTGTTTGTTTGGTTTTTAAACACAAAGTCTGCAACAAGCAGCTTGACTTTTTGCATCAGCATGTTTGGCCTTTGGAGAAAGATGAAAAAGCTAGAAGTTTTGACTATAGCACAACTGGTCATTTAATGCTTAGCCAGTCTTAGTTTTCAAAAGTTTGAGGGGTAGCCAAGTTAATCTGTAAGGCTACCCTGTTTTTTGCAGATGAGGAAATGCAAATGGAGCGCTCATTTGCATCTCTCGTGCTCTCATTAGCATTTCTTCTGATCCTTTTTGCAGAAGAGTTTTTTGTGCTAAAAATCCCTGTATAGATGGGTCCATTTGTCAGGAAAAAACCCTTTTGCGCAAGAGCCTGAGTGCTCCATTTGCATTTCCTCTTCTACACTGTGTATTTTTTGCAGATGTAGCCTAACAGGAAAACTTAACACACAAATCGTCTGGTAGCACTTTAAAGTCTAACAAAACATGCAAATGGTATCATGGACATTTGTGGGCACAGCCCACTTCTTCAGATGGAAAACAATTTTCAAAGAAATTTGAAATTTAGGGATCAGTACTCTGAAGTTGACTTCCCAAGCAATATCTGCATTTGAGCATCTGTTTATCCAGAAGACACCCTTTTCAAGACTCCTGGTATTTCAGAGTGTGGCAACTGATAAGGTTGACAGAGCAGACCTTAAACTAGCCTAATTCCACTCAGGAACATGCAGCATTTGGATAAGAGATTTAACAATGAATTACCGTAATCTGTACAGAGAGAAGCCCCTTTCCAGCATCTTTAGCATCAATAGCGAACTCCACAGGTAAACTGGCTGGAACGCCATATGAGCTGATGCCTGGTCCACTTGCAGTCACTTTACTGGCATCATACGTAGGAAGCACTTTTACCTTGAAAGGACTTGTTACAAGGGAACGGTGTGTTAAGTCAACATTTGCTAGTCTTTACAATAGGTACTGTCATTCAAGACAACACCCACATGTGCTTAAATCCCACTTCTACAATATACTCTTGAATTGAGACCCAAGACTGACACTAGTTTGAAGGCATTGAAACATTGAAATGGAGATGCTGTAGTTTAAGAGTTCATTTCTCCTGGCTTGCAGATGCCACTGCACATTGTCTTCTTACCATTTCCTCCAAGTACCAGAAGACCAATATCCAGCAATACAAGATTAAACAGAGGCCACCTGAGAACCTTACTGCTACAGTCTGGGAAGCAAATATCAATTCCAGTCTAACACTAAGCAAGTTTAAAAACTTGGCTCTTGGGATCACGAACTGGAAAAACACCTCTTGAACTACATTGGCTTAGGAGGAAGCATGGAAGCTGAAAGCAGTTGGTCAAAGTTACGAAAGCTACCCCTGTTCAGAACATGAATTCTGCTAGTTAGGTAGGTGGCTTGTTGTGGAAAAAATGGATGCTGTGTTAGCTTACCTGCGAGGAATCTCTTCATCTCCATATTTGACAGAGACTGCATGTGGACCCTCCTGTGCAGGTGTGTATGTTACTGTGTGCGTGCCATCTCCATTGTCGATTACATGAACAGGCTCTGCCATTCCTAGAACAAACAAAAAAAAAAAAAAAAAAAAGCCGGCCTTTTTTCCCCCCCCAACAGCACTAATCAAACCCCCATCCTATTGAAACAGCAGGATTGCATTGGCGGTTTTGTTGCTTAAAGCTTGATGTGCTGCTATTGATTTAAAGCCTTACACAAATCTCACATAAGCCTAAGAACAAATGCACTGTGTAGATACTAGGAGATACTTGCCAGCATTTTTGTTTGAGCCAGGGGTCAAAGAAACTTTGAATCCCACCAGCCCTTTGGGCCTTTTGCTGACTAAACCAGCAATAGCCATCAGCAAAAGCCAATAGAACACTTCCTGAAATTGTCTTCAAAGGCAAGCTAAGGTTCTTGAAAGGCATACTAAGGGCAATTTGAGCCCACCATTACCTGAACAGCAGCTGAAGAGCTTTACAAAAAAGGAAAGGTTATAGCTGAACTGTCATTGATAGTGTGTAATTCTATCAATGGAATACACAGCACACCCAGTTCAATGCGAAAGCATGTTAGTACCAGACAGTGATTTTAGTTTCATGCTCCCTCAGTGTATCTAGAAAAAAGTTCTAATGCCCAGAGAGATCATGTGCATCAAGACAAATATTTAAGGAAAGCAGGTAGTCCAAAAAAGCTTCATGTTAAGATACTAGAAAAATCTAAGAAACCAGACCCGAATTGTTTCAAGTTATTTTACTGCAGTTACAGCAAGTTTCTTAGCAAGCAAGTAGATCAGTTCAAATCACACATGGCAAGACAAGCTATATTTATGATAATTATGGTAATGCTTTAATGTAAATCTAGTAATTCAGCAGCTATAAAGGAAGTTAGTTGCCATGCAAAGCAAGTTATTTTTGTAGCTGGATTTTTGCTTGGGTGCCATCAGCATTTAGTGAAAAATGCAAACCTGTCTTATTAGCTTCCCCCTGTGGGTCACCTTTAAAGAACTCTGAAATCGCTTTCAATGGACTGCGCCATGCCTGGGAATCCGTTTCATCAGCTAGAATTAGATAACTGTTATTTGACAGGTACTCATTTCAAGTTATGGCTCATCTTGGTCCTGCCGTGAGGGCAGAGGACTAGACTCAATGATCTCTCGAGGTCCCTTCCAGTTCTAGTATTCTAGGATCTTCCCTTATGAAACAAGAGATTAGAGGCTTGTGTGATCAGCAGAGATCACTCAGCAAGCTAATGACCCCAGTCAAATTCTTCTAGCACTTAGTTTCTTGCCCATCTTAGCACCATGAATTCTGCATATTCAGACATTTGACAAATTGAGTTACTGAAAAGCTAGTATAACATGTGAGTCATAGTAGTCTAGTCAAGCTATGCAGGCATTCCAAGAGTACTCGAGATTTCTCAGGATGCTTCCCAATGAGAGCCATCTTTGATTTTAAAAAAAGGGGTGTTTTTTTTAAAAACCAAAGACAAGCATGCTGAGCATACCAAAGGAGAGTAATCCTAAAGGGTAGGACAGAAACTACCTACCATCCCTTAGATTTAGCTACTGGTACTTGGAATTGCAAGACAAAGCTTTTACTCTTCTAATGAAAGGGCATGTGTGTTCTGTCTGGGGACCTGTGGCAGACTGAATCGGTATAGAGGCGACAGCACAAAGGAAGGTACAGTCTTAATGTTACACACCAGAGCACTGATTCTTAGTATCTTGGCCTTGGAGTTTTGAGACCTGCTAAAAGCTCTCTCCCTTGACAGATCTGATTGTTCATGAAGAAAACGTGTAGTAAAACTCAGGTCAGAAGTTTATGGCATCTCTCACCTTTCAAAGGCCAGGCAAAGAAGGATCACCCCCTTAATGTTTACCTCCTGAAATGTTAACTTGAACAAGGGCTTCCTCTTGGACATTGCAGACCCTCTGTTTCTTCCCAGGTTTGAGCCTGGAGATCTATTTTAATTTTAGCAGTGCAGTAATTTCTCCCAGGAGAGCACAATTCTAGTATTTATAGAAAAAGTTTGGCAATGGGGCTAGTCCTTAGTTATCGCCGAGAGGTTTGAGACTGTTAGCTATTCACAGGCTCAGATTAACCCATGTAGACTCTCTCAACACCTGCCACCCCACCCCATCTCAAGAGGTGTTGCAGCAGGCCAAACTGGTGTGGCACTGAAGTGCTGCAATGCCACACACTCAGTTTGGTCTATGCCACGTGAGAGCAGGATGGGCAACAGGAATGCTGAGAGGGGGAATTACCAAGTAGCAAGGCAAGTCCTGGATGAGCAGGATGTCTGCCCCATGCACATCCCATCAGTTTGGTCAGAGTAAGAGGTGGCTAGAGGAGTATCATGGGGGAGGAGATATGGATGGGGTAGACATGCTTTGCTTAATAGCTCTCATTCATGTTCCTTAGGGCTAATAGCAGCATCCAGGACAGAGAAAGAACAGGGTCCCAGCGCTGCTCAGGTTTGGCTGAACCTCTCAGATTTGGCCTGGCTGCCCTGTTGGAGTGAAGACATCCCCCCTGCTCCCCAACTACTGTGCAAGGCCCCACAATTCTTCAATCCAGCACTGCCTGCAAGATATAAAGGTAGGCATATCAAAGTAAAGTAGTGCCAGGATCCTTACCTCTGGGTCCTTCCACCGTAACTTCAAGGGGTGCTATCCCAGCCATACTGGTGTCCACAGTAAAGGACTGTGGGATTTTGGCTCGAACTGCTGTTCCAAGACCGGGACCTGCAACCTTTACCTTGCATGGGTCGACAACATCTTTCACAGGAACTTTAAAGGGACTGCCTGTTAAATAGAAGCATAGACAAAATGGCAGTTTTAAAGTTTTAAGAAATAAATGCAAGCCCGCTGTAGCCTCCTGCCACCATCTTCTGAACCCCTTTACATCTTAGAGTATTTCCTTTCAACATCAAGGGTGGAGGATTGCTTTTTATTTTTAGGCGTAGCAAAAAACTAAATCTGCACTTCAGTCATGGACTCCCCAACATTGATGGCCTCAGAATAGATTGGACAAAAGCTGGTCAAGAATGGTTCAGGTTTATTTGGTCCTGCTTAAGCATAGGGGCTGAACTAAATGGCATTTCACCTTCCCTACATGTCTATGAATCTGATAAGGGAACACAATCCCCCAATTCAGGAATGGTTTTAAAGATAAACAGGTCTGGGGTGGAGCATTTTCAGTTTATTCACATTTGATCAAGGAAAATATCTAAGTCAAGTGCTCAAAAAAGCCTTTTTAAAAAAGGTGATAAGCTTCAAGGCTCTGTAAAAAGCAAAAGGTTGTTCATATGGCCATAGGCAAGCCAAAGATGCTTCATATCTGAAAAGAGAATCAGTAGTCTAATTTTTAAGGGAAGCTAACTTAGCAAAATGTTACAACCAATGAGAACCAGTTTGCTTTCACACCTTGTTTTTCAAAATCTGTACCAGTTTAAAAAAAAAAAAAAAAAAATCAGAAGCAAAAGTTGACCTACTCCCAACCACAAAGGCAGTGAATTGCAACACTGCCATCTACAGCAGTGGCTAACCAGACTACTTTAAGGTTCAGGACATGGCATTTCTGCTTTTGCAGCATTCAGTATGTTTTGCCCTAGCAGCTCCTATCCCTATCCAGATGACCTGTCCAAAAGTATGTTGTGTTAACAGGAATAAATAAGCACTTGAAGCCACTGAAGTTTGGTTGGTTACAAGCACAGGAAAGCAAGATGTGGGAAGAAGGGCCCTCTACACCCCAGAAAAGGGAGGGCCTTGTGCAGAAGGGCTGGGGCCTCTGGCAGTCAGCCCTTAGAGCAGCCCAGACCACAGTGCGCCCCCGTCCTCCCTCAGAGCTGTGAGGAGCAGCACTCCTGCAGCAATTCAAAGGGGCCCTGGGCTGCTGCCAGGAGCTCCAGCCTCCTTTGAATTGCAGGGCCATTCCCCCCCGCCCCCAAATTGGTAGTCCTGCAATTAGCTAGCTTTCTGCCGGTGGCAAGAAGTTGTATCACCAGTCATGTTACCCCAGGAATACCCTGCTCATTTAAGAGGCAGTCATTTTAAGATGCCATATTCGCTTGTTTGCTCAAATTAAGGGCTTCATACAGATCCAATTTTGTAGGCTATTATGCTTCTGGGCCTGCTGTGCAGTATAACCTGCAGTACCCAGACAGCATAAAGTTAGATTACATGTCAGTATTTCCTTTGAATTTCCATGGTGTTTTCACAAGTTTGACCATTTGCTGGCAAAATGCTATACAGCTGTGCAGAAGTAGCAAGTGTTCCAAAAGCAGAGCTGTATTAGGCACTTAACCAAGAAAGAGGGTTACACTATGTAGATTTAACTGCCGGAAATAAAGGAGAGAGAGATAAAAAAGCCAGAGAAACATTTGCAGGGCCTGCAGACCAGCAACTGTAAATATCTGGGCTACATGCCATAATTGGCTGGACTCAGAGTGGAGCTAAACACAAGTCTCACTGTTGAAATTGACCTGCCAGCACCCTGCTCCTGTAAACTGGATGTTTAGCTGCAAACCATTTGCTTGTCATATTTAGGAAGGAACATCATACAGGCAGAGAACAAGCCAGAAGCTGAAGTGAAGGAGCACGCAAGCCTCCAGTTCCTTGGCAATTTACCAAGTTACAGTACATTGATAAATGGATTGGTAGGGGTAGGCAGTTCCATGAGTTCTAGAAAAGAGCATAGATTGTTCTATACACCAGTGCTCAGAACTGTTTCAGTAGAAATTAAACAGCCATTTAGTCCTTGGTAGAATGCAAAGCCACCTTAGCTAAATGTAAGTTAGCTGCTGCCAAACACTTGGAACACTGTTCATGTGCTACCACAATATCAGCTTTGAGATCCAGTGCACCTTTGAGAAAGAAGTCGCCTACTCATTTTCATGGAAATGGTAGTACTAAAATGCTTTTTGCAGTACATAAAAGACTGAACCATTTAATCAATTTGCTGCAATACGGGGTCTTACCATCCACACCCTGGAAGGGCTTTTAGTCTGGCCCTATTAAATTGCACAATGTTTGCTAAATTTGCAGATGGCACTTCTAGAAAGCAAGTCCTCTCACTAATCTACTTTTATGTCTCAATATTCCATTACACTAGATTTATATAAGCTAATACCACCTCATGATGCAAGAACAGACGGCACACCAAGATGGATTGCTATGTCTATTACATTAGTCAGGAAAGTCTGAAAACCATTCTTTCAAATTCTTGGAAGTACACAAAAAAGAAAGTACAGAAAGGGCTTTACATTTTATTCGTTTGTACTGGGCACCTATCCATAGCTCCATACTAGCTTTCAATAGCAGTTAAAACTAAGTTGTCTGGCCTCAGTTATTTTGCAGATGTTTTTGCAAGTTGATGTTAAAACTAAGTTTATTTTTAAAAATCCCAGGAGCAACTTCAAAAGCCTGCCCAGTGCTCCCAAACATTAAATCAAGCAGCAGTGTGCGTGTACAAGAAAAGAACTGTAAGATAGTTCCTCAGAGCTACCTTCAACTGACAATCTACAAATCTTTAAAGAAGGATGGCAGTCACCTCAGCCACTCTTTAGCTACAGTTCACATTAGTATCTGAAGATATGCTACTTGGATGCAAAATTTGGATCTGCAATCTTATTTTCACCACCTTAGTTTTAGAGTATCTTCTAATGGAAGAATTCTTACCAGGTATGTGTTCTCCCCCATATGTGATGTTGACATCATAATCTCCTGGAGCATAAGGAATATATTCAGCACTACAGCTGCCATCTTTGTTATCTTTACAGCTTATCTTTGATTCAGAAGGTCCTTCAACAGTTATGCCAAGTCCACCAATTCCTGCCCCTCTGTGTGTGAGGGGGGGGGAGGGTTGGGGAAAGGAGAAGGAAGAAGAAGAGCAATACATTAGTATGTTTTCAGGTTTGCTGCATTTATTCACAAAATGTGATTTCCCACTTGCATGTCAGTTTGTCCATGCTAGCATTACTACATAGAGTGTAGCCTTATTGCATTTTACCCTAGAGGTGGCTACAGTTCTGTTGTGAATCAAACAGTTCAGGACTAGGTTTGTGGAAGTGCTTGAGAGGCCAGGTATGCACTGGGTATGAATTTGTAGTTGTACAAAGGAGGACACAAGACCACAAAAACAGGTTTGAGACACCTACTTCTTGAGTAATATTACCAAGAGGCACACTGAATTCAAAAGGCAGTAACAAACCTGTCTCAAGTCACATTAGGTCTACTACTGAAGTTCAACCTTGGTAGTATTAATACATTTAGTGTCCTGTGTCAAGTTATCCTTAATTACTTGCAACCACATCTTCCACTGATAGTGTGACTTCGTTACCTGGTGACAACAGTAAACGCATTTGGTTTATCAGTGAATGCTTCTTTGAGTCCAGCTCCTTGGGCTTTTACACGTGATGGGTGGCAGCCTTCAGCGACATCCACTTTGAAAGGACTGTTTGGAACAGGTACATCATCATAAGTCACTTCAATTTTGTGTGGACCTGTTCAAGTGAAAACCCATTGTCATCAGGTTAAATGATTAGCCACCACCTTCAAGGAGTCATTCATTCAAGATACTCAAGACTGACTGCAACAGGCAGTGCTGCTCCTCTACTCAGAAATGGTGTTTGACATCTCAAAATTAACTTCAATTACAGGTTCTTTAAAATAGCATGTTCTGCTGATGCTACACTATACGTACTAATAGGTTCACCTCCTACAGAAATAATCTCTTCCACTAGAGAGCTATTTTAGTAGCAGCAAATTATTAGCACTACTATGACAAGCCTGTTCAAGGGTTTTTTTTTTTTTTTGTTTTTTAAACTTGATCTTCCCCATTCCACACAATGGTCCGACAACAAGCTACCTTTCTCAAATGGTGTAAACTCTACTGCGTAGATTCCATCAGCATTGTCTGTGATGAGGCAGTCTGTGGAAGCACCAGAGGGATTTGTGATTTGAGCTTGGATGTGGTCTCCTCCAGTCTTTGTTAGAGGTTGGGCATTTACAGTGAAATCTGTTGTAGCTTCACGAAAGACATCTACAGAATAGGATTGGAGGAAAAAAAAAGTCATTAAATACTTTATAGTCAAGGATTTTTTGTAGATTACTCTTAGACATTTATGACAACTATCAAAGATTGGTGAAGGTGAAGTATATTCTCTTGCAAAAAAATCACTAGTTGTAATACTGCATTTAGGCATATCCCTTACAGTCTATCCATTCCTTAGGATAGACCATGAAAGGACAGGCAAAAACTTAAGCATACATCTTACCTTTTCCTTCAATTCCTGGTCCAAACACTTTAATTTTGCTTGTGTCCACAGCTGGATCTACTTTGACATGGGCAGGAAATTTTGGCACTTGCTCTCCTCCATATTTCAACAGAAGCGTATACATTCCAGCAGAGAGAGGCATATATGTAACGGCATACGTTCCATCTTTGTTATTGTGAACACTGACTTCAGCCTTAGAGCCAGAATCTGAAACAGCTTCTACATCCAGTTCCCCAGGACCAGCTTCTGAACAGTCAACATTAAGCAGTCCTGCTTCACCCACTTTACCATGTTCAAGACCAGGGCCTGTGGCAATCACTTTAGAAACATCAAATGGCATTTCAATGTCTGCTTTAAATGGAGACCCAGGAATGTGAACCTCTTCAAACAGAATATTTACAAAGTATTCTCCAGGTTTAGTAGGCAGATAAGAGACGGAGCATGTCCCATCACCATTGTCTGAGCATTCAATTTTAGCTTCACATGGGCCCTCTACTGTCAAACCTAAGCCTCCAGTTCCTGCTCCTTTGGTATCTATCATAAATTGTGCTGGTCTTCCAACAAGACCTCCTTGAAGGCCTGGACCATGGGCTTTTACCTAGGATAAAAATATTCAGTTAGATGCCATAACATTTACACATTCTGTCCTGGCAGTTGCCTGGCCAAAATAAAGCAGTTCCATAAAGAACTCCAGACTAATTCACTTGGCAAGTCATGTTAAAGTCTGCTGAACTCTCAAATTATGTAGACACATTACAAGAAATAGGCTTCTTTCCTTTGATGGAAGAAAATTTTCATGTCAAGTTGCACTAGAAACAATATGAAATCTGCTAAAGTTTCCATGCTTATAGACTTAAGCTTGGCTGTTTTTGTATACCCTTTAAACAAAAAGATAGCAACATTAAGAGGTGTTTATACTGAGTTATTAGCCAAGTGTATTACAGCATACATTCTTTGAGGGTGAAGTCTCAAGTGAGTCTCATTAAGTTAATTGGGAGCAATACTTCTCATTTCATATTACTTAATACCTAGAGTTCATTTTTCAAACTGTGGCTTTAAAAAGCTCAATACTGAACATGAAGTCATTAGTTATGATTTTATGAAGCAAACTTAATCCTCATTTAATTAAGAGCTACTTAATGTATTTGTTCCATTATTGTGACAGCATAAACTTTCACATTTTGCTTGATCTCTTATGCGATCTAGGAATCTGAATCATGCTATATTGGCAACAGCTGAAGCATTTCCTATGTATTTACCTTGGTAGGATCTGGAGGTAGAGTGGCTTCCACAGTATAAGGACTTCCTGGAATGGGATTACCATCGTAACTTACATCAACAATGTAAAGTCCTTCTTCTCTTGGGATATACTTTGCAGTGCTGCACTCTTTGCCAAGAGCTGGCTCCACCATACATGGCACAGCTTTCCTTGTAGGGCTGGAAATACTAACATCCAGTTTACCCTGTCCACCAGCTCCTTTTGTGTCAATCATGAATTCCTGATCCTTCCCTACTTCCACTCCTTAAAGAGAAGGACCATATTAGCATTTCAGGGTTAACCACAGTTAGATTTCTTTAAGCCTGTCACTTGACATACTAAGAAATGTCTTGTGAACAGAACGTTGAGAGAATATTTTACAAAGATTTTCATCAACCGATAATATTTCTGCAGCGAAAACAGCTTGTCTTGACAAGCAGCAGCAGAAACAATAGGTTAATTGGAAACTAAAGGATCAATGGCAAGCAAGGTAACGTTTAGACTTGTTGAGTCTCAACACACAAAATCTGTAACTTACTCAGGCATTTACTACTATGTTTCAGCCTTCTGTTTCCCCTCTTCCTGCCAAATTTACAGGTAACAGAAGCTAATGTGCAATTTAAGTCCTTTCAATAATCTAACATATTTGCTCTAGTTTCTGTTGATAAATGTGGCTTGCACAACAGTTCTCTAATATGTCACTGAAGTGGTTCCTTGTTAAGAACCAGCAGCTCAGAAGGGGAATGGAGGAGTGCCAGCATCTGTCACTAGAAGCCAGTTTCCAGCAAGAAACTTCATAGAGATCCTTCAAGAGCTAGTTTACTGTACATCTGTGTCCAAGCAAGGCATTTTGAGCTAACAGAAAGGGTCTTGAGATCTTTCTTCTAGGTCCTTACAATATGAAGGGTTTTCTAGACCCTCCCATCCCACTAGCATCTCTGCAACAAGGTACACTTAGAAGTTTAAAACTTGCATGGAACAGCTGTAGGCTGGACACTACTGTTCAGATTATCCTAAGGAGTTAGCTTTAAAACTCTGGCTCTGGAGATTAAACACTGTTTGGAGTTCAGTCTCCCACTTACTTCAATGAGAATTAGAGTGCCTTTCCCACTGAGCACCTACTTAAGTGCCTACCTACCTTTCAAAGAGTCTGGTTCCCCATGTTGCATTTCAGTCACACTGCCCACTCATTGGTTTAATCAAGTGTCTAGTAGCCAACTAATAAAAAAAGTGCCCATAGTGCTGAGAGCAATCTCAAAGGCCATGTCTGAGTGAGCATAAAATCAGCTGCTTTCCTATTGTGCTCCCTCAAGAACAAGATTATAAACAGACTATAGAGGGAAGCTTTATCGCCATAACTATACAGAGGACTAATCCCTGGGATTGAAGTGGAACGTAGAGGTTTAGAGGTACAAAAACCTAGTTAATCCTTGCTTTTGGAAACCTGTTGGGCACCCAGCTCAGGTTTAAAGCCACATAAATTGATTCAGTAATTAACTGCGTCTTGTCCTCACTGGATTAGTGTGCATTGACAAATACAATGAAGTGGCAGACTCGTATCCATTTTCAGGTATCCATGGTGCAATACAGCCTTATAGATTTTCAGTACAAATTCTAGGAAGCGTTACCTCCTGAAAAGAAAATGTCACTAAACCTTTCAAGAAAGATGTTGTGGGGCATCTACTACAAGATGAAAAACCTGAAGTTCAGATATAAACTAGAGATTCAGAACCAGCTATAATGTAACTAAGCCTAAATGGAGCAGAGACTTTGAACAGGATTTTAATTAAGAAACTCATTTTAAAGTTTCATTCTTGATAGAGTTTCCAAACTACCCCTACTCCATCTTGTTGGTAGCTAACACTATACGGTTCAGAGGTTACACAGCCTTAAACAGTTTTCAAACTAACTCCTACCACCACCTTATATTCAAGTAGTGCTTTTGTTACAAGATTACACTTAATTGGGCTAAAATACCACATTGTTGTAAGAACAGGATTTCTTGTATTTGTTTTCTTAACCAACATGCTAGCCAAGTTACTCAGTGGTAAGATCTAAAACAATCTTTCGGACTAGACCATGCACTGCGTAGCTGATTTGCAAGCGTACTTACTATTTTCAAGTCCATTTACTTTAATTTTGCTCAGATCCAATGGAGCAGCAACGCCTACAGTGAAAGGGCTTTTGGGGACAGGATCACCACCATAGGTCACAGAAACATTCATTGGGCCCTGAAAAGAAATTAATTTTGCAGTTTAGGTCTTCAGTCATTTCATGAATGTGCTTTGCTGTTCAGACACTATATGTACTATTCAACATGCAATGGCAGACAATGACAAGGCTCCAACGCTTGTGTGAGCTCCCTGCCCAGACTTCTCACTCCAGCCTTTGAGGTCTGAACCCTTTTCATTTGACAGAGGGAGAAGGCTTCCTCTCCTGCCAACTTTCAAGTACTGTTTTGATTGCCTGAAAGAAATTCAGGCCCCAGGTGGATTCCTACCCTCCCAGAACTCAGATATGACAGCTGAATGAATGACCCAAAGGAAGGCCAGGTATCCTATTCCACGTTCGGGACTGCGTGCCAAGTCCAGACCCACAAAGGGGTTATATTTTTATAGCATCTGAAATACCAAAGTTAGAGGTATAAATCAGAAACAGATTAATGCTTCTGTGTGCTTTGGCTGGAATGCCAGAGTCATGGCTAGATTCAAGGCAAGATGTGTGCTCCTTTTATGCTCTCCTACCACAGTCTATATTTCAGCTATACCCACTGTTTGCTTACTTTTCATTCTTGGCTGGTTCAGCTCCCAAGTGAAATTGCCTTATGTGAAACATTCATGGATGTGAACAGTCTTCCTGACTTCACCTTGTGTTTCTATAGCTAACTGCTTCTATGCTATTCAGTTGAAAATTACTCAACTGTATCCATTTGTTACAGTATTTTTCTAAGATTTCTGTTCATGCTATCCAATAGGAATTTAACTGCCTAGTAAACCCTCCATCCCTGATGAATGTATGTAGTTTACACATTCCAGTGAGCTTTGCATGGAGATAAGCTACTGCCCATAGACCAAAATAGACTCTGAATAAAAAAGCAAATGACCAATAGCTACAGTGCTCTTTTCCTTTTCTGCCAGGTTGGCAGTCTCCTCCCCTGCTCCCATACATACTGTTTGGCTTTAGTTGAGCAGATCCTTCACAGCTGCCCTCACCCACAGTCAATCTCCCTCATGATCACCACTGGGTACACATCTATAATTTCCCCTGGCTTTTGTACAGCAGCTTATTTGCATGCCAAGAGCTAAATGTTTAGAGACTGCCTGGTAGTTTCCAGGCAATATAATGCTGAAGAATGGATACAAGATGTCTAACGCCAACATTTCTGGCTTGCCTCTCTCTCTCGCTGCAGAGCTTAGAAACCACAGAAGCAGTAGGATAGCATGGAAATGGATTCTTTGCCCACGTCAAAGACTCTAAATACTAGAGGTTCAATTGGGTATGGAGAAAGCAGTTGGCTTAATCCTTTAAATAGCTTTGAGGATGAAGTTGCACTTTTACAGTGCTGGGTCTTGTTTTATAAGTGGCATTAGCTATTGCTGTATTTACAGATTGCAGGAGAAATTGTGATCAGCGTTTGCTTATTTTTCCTCACATGGAAGCTCTTGGGCTGTCCTTCCATTCCCTCTTAATCTTTGCTATGTTCCTGTTTTTCACAGGCCATGCGCTACGCTGGTCAAACAGGGAATTTCTCAAGAGTTATGCCTCCCACTGCATTTTTTTAAATGTCTGCTAAAGCAGGCACAGTGCCATCTCCTTTACCCATACTGAAATTATTCAGCTTCCTTTGTTTAGCTGGAAGTTTTCAGGTCACATGTGATAGCCTATAAACAGTGTTTAGGCATCCCACTATCATTAACAGCCACCCTCCCTGTTTTATGCACCTGGGAAAGGTTTGAAAACTGATCAGTTCTGCTTAGTCACTAAAATCCAAACCCCTTTATTGGGTAAATAATTGCCTCATTCTAACACTGGAACATTAGTTGCTGTTACTGCCCAACTCCTGAAGACACTTCCCTTGCGTAGAGTGTACCAAGTCCGCAGACTCGGTTAAGAAAGCAGAGGTGGCGATATCCAGTCCTTTGAAGAACTCAGGAATCTGTGTTTACTATTTGGATGCAGGCAGAACTCTTTGGTTGGTTTTTGCTGCTACTACAACAGCAAAGCCAGATTGGGAACCTCAGAGGTATGCTTAACTGTACATTCTCTTTCAAGCACAGTTATTAGAGCTGTGTTCCTTAATATTTAACACACATTCCAGGAAATGTGAGCCAGAACTAAAATCTGGTCCCTTGGGTATACCAAATAGCCATTCCTCCCCAAATATATGAGTTGCAGCTACTGATGTTCTTTGGCCATGTCCCAAGTGCACCATTTTATGTTAGATAAATGAGTCAAACTAGTGTTGGTCTTAATTGAAGTCTGCCACATTGTTTCAACTTAATTGACATTTAAGAAATTTAGTACTATCAAGAAATATTCATCTCAATGTAAGCAAACAGTAGGAAAGTCATCCAAGAAAAAAAAAAAAAAAAGAGAGTTATCACTTGCTTTTATGTCTTCCTTTACTGTTCTTGTCCTGCTAGTCTACACAGCATGGTACCCAACTCATATTAAGATGACTTGCAACATTATTGCATCTTAAGTGCCTGTTACTTTGCCACTACAATAGAGAGTTCTAAAATTCTGGGATATAATGCACATTAAGTCACAGCAAACTGTGGACAAAAAAGGGAAATATGACCTCCACTGAAAATACTGTTCTATAATACTGGTTGCATTTAGGACTTGTATAAACAAGCTAGCTGAAGAGTTACCCTGGAAGTGCATTACATCATGAAACAGGAGAGGTTTATTATTGGAGCCCTGCAAGTCTCCAGAAATCTACAGACCATGTTTGTGGATATAAATATTGTATCCATGCAGGGCTCTGTTCATGTGATTGAAGACAATTCAGTTCAGTACTTGCAGCCTAGCCACAGAACTGCAGCTTGCAAAAATCTGGGAAGGATTTGGAAGTCTGGACCAACTCGATTCATTTTAGATTAACTTAGTCTGGGGGGCTGAAATGGGGGAGGAGAAAAGAGAAGGCCCCCCATCAGGGTGAGCAATAGGGTCAGAGGGGGCAGATATGGTGAAAGATTATTTGTGCCCTGCTGGTGCACCTCTCTCCCGTATAACAGACCCTTTCAGGGCTTCTGACAGCATTCCTATTCTCTTGTTGTTTTCCTTGTATCAGTTGTACTCTGGATAAGCCGTTCTAAACACGTCTACAGCTTTACTTAGGCTAACGATTGTCTCCCCCCTCCAGTACAGTTGGACTCTAGTCACTTATGGCCCCTTTCTATAGAATGTATAGCAACTCTATTCCATTGCCACTTTTTCCTTTGATCCTTTCCATTCCCGCATACATGGTAAAAGGGCAAAATTCACTAATACTGGGAGCCACAGATTCTAGTAGCCATGGAATTCTGTGGCTCCCAGCCCCTGCCTGGCCATAGAGATCTGCAAACAAATAGAATAGCAAGTAGTGATTCCATGAACAAGGATCTCCTGTACATACATATTTCATTGAGGATAACATCCCCATTTCCTCAGAAGAATCAGACCTACCTGCTGTACTGGAGTGTATTTAACAGTGTGGGAATAATCATAGTTGTCAATAACGTCCAAGTCTTTCACAGCATTTCCTGGAACAGGTCCACTGAATTGCACATCCAGTGGGGCTTTCCCAGCACCCTTAGTGAATACCGTGAAGTGTGTTGGTTTGCCATTTTCTACACCTTAACAGAAAGATAAGTGAACTTTGAGAGTGAGCACAACAAGCAACCATGTTCTATCTATGCACTATGTTCAAGGTCCATAATATGAAAGTAGCAATTTTAGCTTGGTCAAGCAAGTTCCAAGAGAATGTAGAGGTACTATATATATTTTTAATCATGATGCCCAAATATTATGCTTGGCATAGAGTAATCCCAGTCCAAACTTCTAGTGGGAAAGTTTGACATGGTTCTTTGCCTACATAATGAGTTTATGCTATCTAACCACACCAGTCTTATGTTAATATATCAATTGGCATAAACATAAGGACTCTCACCAGTTTTGTTTAGTCCGGGTCCTTCAACTTTCACCTTAGTGGCATCATGGGATGGGTCCACTTTAACTCTGAAAGGGCTAGCTGGAATTTCCTTGAACATAAAACATGCTACTTTAAGACAGAGTTACAGACATTATAAGCTGCTAGCCCAAGCTCTGCAGATAAAGCGTCTGCCTTCCAGTGAAAGGACTACTGTATGTTTGAAATAAGGCATTGTCTCAGATAAGAAACACGGCTCTCCTGAAAGGTTTAGCCTGCCAAATAAATTTATAATAATGCATCCCATATGATTACTTCATCTTTGCTAAGGAATGGCTAGCAATCTTCTGTTTGTATTTTTGTCTTCCCTCTGAATTCCACTGCAACTACTAAGGCATGGTAACATAAAAGGGGCCTCCTATTATTGTTCTAGAACATTTCAGTTTTGGCAACTTTACATTTTGTGGCTTGGACAGAGAACCAGCACAGCATTTCCTGCACAGGTACTTCAGTCTAACTCTTCATTGTAATACCGAAGACATTAAGGTTATGGAAACTTCTTAGTTTTGGCAAAACACCAATAGAATTTTTACAAAAGCTTATCAATGACACTTCTGAGTAATGCACATTGATTCCTAATATAAATTACTATTCAAAGTTTTCTGCTTAACTAACATTTCTAATCAAATGTGATACAAACCTCCCCTGCAAAAAGGACTTTTATAGTGTAACGTCCAGCAGCGGGTGGCACATATTTCACTGTAAATGTATCATTAGCATTGTGTATAATGTCAAAAGCGATGTCTTCCTCTTCCTCGCTTATAACATGAGCATCACATTTAATTCCAACGCTGACATCACCTAGGAGGAAACAGAGCCATGTGCCACAAGAGTCAGGAATCTAGTATCCAGTTCTATAGCTACTTGAGCAACTAAGTCACATCTTGATTTTAAATCCTTGTACAGATAGGATTATTGGTCATGTACATGACTCTCCATGTAAGTAGCGTAACAGGAATTTATCTTCAGATTTCCCTTTAGCAAAGAACTTGAATCAAGAGGTTCTGTTGCATTGGGGTATCAGATTCCTGTTCAAACAGGAAGTGAACAGAATGAGTTTTGATACAAGATAGCAACATTACACAATCTGCTTTTACCTTCTCCTGCTTCTGTGCAGTCAACTGTGAAGTGAGTAGGCTCATTAGCTTTCAGACCAGCTCTCTCCACACCAGGTCCAACCACTTTCACTTTATGCGGATGACTGCCTTGTCCTATAAGGACCTAGATTGGGTCACAAGCGTTCAAAGTTACTTTATACTTTGGTCAGATTATGTTAAGTTTAGCATCTCACATGTGCCCTGATTTGTTTACAGCTGTTCTTGTTTAGTTAGTAAACAAACACAAGTCAGGAATTTTTCCTATGTTTGCTTCTTGGTAGTTGAGCCTTTTGACATTCTAGCTTGCAGAATGCGACAGGCCACTTTCAGATAGATTGATGCAGCAAGCGTTTACTTATGAGTAACTCTTGACTTCTCTCACTAGCATGGGCAACACCACCACAAACTAACTTCATGTTGGCTTGTTTTAGAACATGTAGCACTAGTCCCAGCCAAGTATACCTGCAGGTTTTTTAATACTTACCCTATATGGACTACTGGGTACATTAACTCCTCCCCAGACAACAGCAATAGTATGTTTGATTGGTTTAACTGGCATATAAGAGCAGGCACTGATTCCATCAGGCTTGTTCTTCATTTGGATGTCAATAGGGCTTCCTTCTGCATCCTGAAAGTAAGTGTCTGAGAATTAGATTAACTACATACAAGAAACTGATACGATCAAGAGTAACAGCAAAGCTACTTCAAATTAAAATGTCTGTACAATAACGGTTTTACTAAAAAATGTAAACTGCTCATCTCTCCTTACCCCACATCTCAAATTGTAGAAGTCTAGTAAACTGGCAATAGGACAATGTACAAGAGTGTGGTGTCTTAGATGCTGCTTGTAATTATTAGAACTGGGAGCACTGGCTGTTGGGAGTCTGGAAGCACAGGAAACAGGAAGGAGTGGGGAGAAGATTGGCAGGGGCTGAGTGAGAACTACCGAGGAATGCAGCAGCTTTATAAAATGGCTCCACTTTTGGTAAATGAAGTCCTGTTGAAGTTTGTTAGTACCCTGCTTGCATGATACAACAGCAGAGACCACTTGAAGAAGTCTTAATGGGCTCAATTCCAGGGACTGGTCACAGGCCATAATAAAATGGCCTTAAATCTACATTGAAGTTGTGTGCATAATCCCAAACCGCTTTTAGGTTATGATCTTACCATGCAGAAACACAATTAAAGACCAAGATGCAAATCAAGTCACACCACTGCAGACAGCCTTTGAAAAGTTGCTCAGAATTTACATGGATAGGCTTATCAGAAGAGTAGCTAACTAATTAGCCAGACTGTTAGCCACCTGTTTCAAAGAAGAGATCTTGACATTGACATAGAAGTTCCAGATAGCTAATGTGGGCTTTTACCTGTGCATAGATCTTCAGAGGTGCTTTCCCTGCTTCCTTGGTCTCAACAGTAAACTCAGCAGGGTTGTTTACAATACAGCCAGTTTTCTCCAATCCTGGACCATAAGCCTTTACCTAAAAGTAGCAATAAGTGCACAAGCTTTACACCTGATTCTCCAGCAAAAGGAAGCAAAAAAAGCTTAAAAATGGGCAATATTTTTAAAAGACCAAGGCTGAGTAAGATGCAACCCAGGGGCCGTATCCAGCCTGCATAACATTTTGATCCAGCCCACAAACTGCATCTGGCCACTTTGTTTTTGTATCCTGTTGCCCATGCCACTGAATTTTCAGGCCATGGCTCAGGCAGCAAGATTCTATTTAAATGGCTCATGGCTCCCAGTCACATCACTACCCAAGCAGGGGAATTGCTTGGCAGCTGCCTGGAGTTGCTCTAAATGAGACCCCAGAGCATCTTAAGGAAAGGACCAGAACTGTGATCTCCAGCCAATCTATGGCTACAGATTGAAAGCAGGGACCTCCTTAGGCATAGGCAGAATATGCAGTTGCGTAGGGCACCAGTATTTCTGGGGCACCACTCTGCCAGGACAGTTGGGAAGCAGTGGAGCAGTGTGAAAAAGCCAGCATTCCCCCGCCCCCTCTGAAAGAGAAAGCACCAGCTAGCCAGCTGCTTAAAGCAGCAGACTTGTTTCCCATTCCTCCCAGGTGACAGAGGCACAGGGAGGCAGGGGCAGAGGGAACAGTTGCGCCTGGCCGGCACACTAGGGGGTGCCAGACAGGACTGACTCCACATGACCCACAGCGGGGAGGGAAGTACTTCCCCTTCCCACACGAGCCGGCACGCGCTGCCTGAACAGCTTGGGCTGTGGCACTCAGCAACTTAGTTCTGGGCCTTTCTGCCTGGTGCAAGGAGGTCAGGAGACCCGGGTCTGCACAGCTCCAACTGTGCAGGCAGCACGCTCTGCCCTGGGACCCCATGCCCTCCTCCCCCAGCCCTGGCCCCCCCCCCCCCACCCTTGCAGGACAGCATTGTGGAAGTAAGTTGCTGGGGTGCAACAGCCCCTGCTGCTCAGGCAGCGCACACGCCAGCTGTTTGGGGAGAGGGAGTGCAGTTGCACACTTTCCAGAGATGCTGCAGGATTGTCAGGTACTGATCCCAGCTGCCCCTGTCCAGACCTCCCCCAAAGTACCCTGTCCCCACCAACACTGTCACCAGCACCACTCTGTCCCCGTTCTCAGCACCCTGCCACTCACCATAGCACCCAGCACCACCCTGTCCCTGGCTCCAGCACCCTGCCATCCTTGGGACCGCATTAGTGAGGCTTGGGATTTTTTTTTTTTTGGCATCTCACTTGTGTGGCCCCAACTGACTTTTCTGTGGGTCAGTGACCCTTGACTCAAAACAGGTTCCCTGCCCCTCATATATAAATACAATGCTAAAACCTTTTGAGTTTAACATAATATTTTATTTAAAAATGAAGCCTGGCCAACATGCCCCCAATTGGGGCCAAATCCCCATCTCACTGGAGCATCATAACACTCCTGCACCACCTGACCCCAAATCTGAGCCTATCATACACTGGAACCCCCTGTCCTGAGCCTCTTACATCCCCAAACTCCTGCATCTCCACATCCTCAGTCTTCTGCCACAACACTCCTGCACCATCCACACATGACAAATGTGTCCCGAGCCCATCATACTCACAACCTCCTTGCCCTGAGCCCCTCACATATCCAACACAAACTCCTGCGCCCTCACATCCACAAGCCTGTGACTTACTCAGCAACACAACCTTCCACCAGAGCCCAGCACTCCCTAGCCTGGAGCCCCCTCCCCAAGCCAGCATCCCCTTCTCCTGCATCCAAATTCCCTCCCAGAGCTTGCACTTCACTCCTTCCCACAACCAAATCCCTCATTCCCACCCCAGAGCCTGCACCTCCTCTCTCAACCAAGTGAGAGTGTATAATGGGTGGGGATAGCAAGTGATGGAGAGGAGGGGAACAGAGAGGATGGGGCCTCAAAGGGGTGGGGTCTTGGGGAAGGAATGTGATTTTAATGTATTGGTGGGTTCCTTGAAATTCTGAAAAGCTGAAAAAAGGGTTCCATGGCCAAATAAAATTGGGAAACACTGCAGTGGAGCATGTAACATCAGGGCTGGGTCCTAGAGAGGGCCGAATGCGCTGCCTGCAACACAGTCTGAGGGAGGGGGATTGGCTGCTGGGGTCTCTGGGAAGGGGTGGAAGAGCAAGTCAGGCATAGGGGCACCAGTTTAATAATCCCACCTAGGGCACCATAAATCCTAAGGACGGCCCTGATTGAAAGTCATATGTTCCAACAATTTTGTGCAAGTAGCTTTTAAAGTAGAACAGCTTTATCAAAATCTATTAAATTCTGCATCTTGCCTTATCTGGGCTGAAGTCTCCAGAAGCTGGTTGGATGAAAGCCATGTATGGACTATCTTTTATATCCTCATCATCACACATAATGTGAACAGCGTATTCACCGGGTTCTTTGGGCCAATACCTCACATCACATGAGCCATCATTCTGATCATCACATTCAATTTTTGCTTGAGATGGGCCTTCAATGGCAAAGCCTAATGGAAACAAAAACATTGTCTTCTCTCTTAAAAAGGGGCATGAGGTGCGTTTTAAAGCCTTGCTCAAGCCTGCCTCCCACTTGCCAGCCATTTTCCTGGTTTATGCTCTACTATACCTACTCCATACATAAGAAAGGCACTTTTGAGTAAGGCCTACCCATTAGTTACTCAATGGTGTTGCTTCCACCTCAGATAATATATTCAGACTGCCCCCAAAGTATCCCACATTCTAAAAGCTAGAAAGTTGTTCTCTATGCAAGCAGAGTCAGAGTCATTACATAAGCATAATGTTTAGCTAGTGACTGGGTGACTTGAAGGCAATCATCATAATTGTCAGAATGGTTATTCTCAAGCAGATTAACAGTTAGAGCATCTGAAAGTCTTAACTAGGACAACCAGACTGACTTACCAAGCGAGCCAACTTCTGTGCCAATGGATTCTACAACAAAGTCAGCCGATTTACCAACCATCCCTTCATGAAGTCCTGGGCCCCAAGCTCTCACCTTCTGAGGACCTGCTTCAGGACCTACTTGAACTTCAAAGGGACTATTAAATGGGGAAAGAAGTCAAAAATTCAGGATTAGTAATGGCAGAAACAGTACCCACCCATCTGTCACTAAGTCACATTTGAAGCTATATTATACAATGTATCCAGCCCATCAGCATATAGAACAATCTTTCAGATTGAGTGATGTCACCTGTAGCCAATGTTCCAGGTCTGTCATGTCACTGAAACAGCAAGCCAAATAGCTAAGCTTTGTTGGAGTCCTCCATACTGAGGTTCCATGTCTTTCTGGGACCCTACTAAAAACCTCAATGAAGAGGTCTCCCACAGCCTATGCAGTTTAATACAAGTTGTGTATCACAAACTAAAATACAACCTGACTCTTGAGTCTAGTCTCATCCAAACTAGAGTACCTAACAACCAGTTCTTGCCAGAGTGTCTTACAATGCAAATTTGTCCCAGTGGACTCCTGCTAGCATTGGTTCCTACCTCATAATCTGTTGAATGATGCAACTCACCTCTTAGGGATGTTGTGTCCACCCCATGAAATAGTGACAATGTATTTCCCTGGGCTAACTGGATAGTATTCAAATGCATATGCGCCATCTGCGGAGTCCTTTTGTTTCACATGCTCTTCCAAGCCTTCTGTGGGAAGATCAGCTCAGTATTACTCAACAGCTTCCAGCCAACAAGTTCACATTTTCTAGTGTTTTCTAAGATTCTTGAAAATAAAGTTTTCTACCAGAAAGTGGCTAGGGAACTAAAAGCTTTAGTTGCCTGCTACAGATGGCACAGAATGCTTGAAGTTACTAGATCTAACAGGTTCCTATGTGGACATAAGCCACACTGCAGATTAATCATACTCCGACAAACATTTAAGGAACGCCTACCTCCAGTGTTCTGCAAGATAAGTCTTTCAAAGCAATACAGAAATTTACCCTGGCAAAACTGTTGCTTTTCTTTTCCTACCACATTAAAGTCAGTTGAAATACTCCCACCTCCCAAAACATTAAGGGTATACAGGATACTTGGCTATTTTCTTGAGGATTTACTTCAAACTAGGACCAGCTATATGACAAGTGAGCCAGCTATCACTGGCCAGCTTTGAAATTAAAGCAGAAGACAACCCAGCTGTGCTCCCAAAGCTCTCATGTGGCTGAATACAATAGTTGCTTATTCAAATCTCCATGGGGGAAAGAAGGAAATTAAAAGGAAACCAAAGCTTATAAGTGGGTGACAGACACAAAACTTGTTTCAGGCAGTGAGCTTTTTCAATTATATAGTTAAATAACTGAAGCTATACCTAGGACTTCAACTTAAGTTCTAGGACACTCTACAGGTGTGTACACTGCCTTAGGAGAAGGATCACAGAAGTTCTAACTTCATAGCTGCAGAGATCAGACACACACTTTCCTGATTTTGAATTTAACCTACTTCTCAATTGAGTGTGCACACTCAATTAAGTTACAGGTAAAAACATGTTTTGGTATCCAGCCCAGTGGCTTCAGACAATGAAAGTTGGTGGTGGACACCAGGCAGACTTCGAGTTTTGTTGCTGGAGGCTCAGTAACTAGGCCTTTGATTAAAGGAATTCTTGTCTAACAAACATTCTCCAGTAGCTATGGCGATCCTGTGTATCACTGAAGACCAATACTGTAGACTCTGGCTATAAGGCACATGTGGATAGCAATTAATGAAGTTTTCCAGCCCACTACAGTAGAAGCAGGGTGGATGTCACTTCAGAGGACAGACTAAAAGTGACAACAAGCCATAATATGAAGACACTGAAGTGGTTGACTTCATAACTATATTCATGAACATATGTTCATTTTACATATGAAAAATGAAGAGCCATCTTAATGATTTTTCCTCTCATCAAAAAAAAGGAAAAGGCCCCATATTGTGGGCATCATTAAAAGATGCAGTTCCTTGACTGGTCCACATTTGAGGCTCACTCCTTTTTCCACAATACAGTACTGCAGATAACCTCAAAAATTACTTACTTGGTCCTTTTATGGACACATAGATATCCCCACTCCCTGCTGTTTTAGTGTCAACTTTGAAGTCTGCAGTTTCTCTGACCCGGACTCCTTTAGGTTGCAGGCCTCTACCGTTAGCACGACAAGCACTTGGATTGCATGCTGCAAATGAATTTGACATTAGTACGACCTTTGATTCTCAAGTAGATGCAGTCTAGCAAAGACAGCTTGCAGCTACCTTTTAGAGTGACTCAGGTGAGAATTTTAGCTGTTGAATATGAAAGTTTGAATACCACACTGTAGCCTCAAGGGGACCAGTATGCAATAGACATTCTGCATATGGCCTTTAGGCTTTTGAGCTGCAGCATTAAGGTATTTCCCAGAGTCACATACATTTAAATCAGCTATTTAGAGGCTAAAAAGGACACTGTGTAGACATCAACTGCTACACAGAAGTTTAATACCAAACACTTACTATATTAAATGTGTCAGTTAACATAAGCCCACCATTCCCAGTATACCTGGCTTTTCTCAAAGCCATTTTTTCATTAGAGCCAAATGCATGCAGCTTCAGTTTAGGAGAGCACCTTAGTAATATTACTGGGCTATTCCTGGATGAGTAGGGCATGTGTGGTAGTATCTACAGTTATCAGAGCTGGCTTCACCAAACAGTAAGTACCTTGGAAGACATGGAATGGTAACTCCCTGCTTTGGTGCAAGTCCACACAAATAATGCAAGATATGTTCAGCAGTGATATATGCAGAGACTGAACAGTACCACATTGTACACTTTCAGTCACATCAGAGTAACAGGCTACAGAAGCAGAGTGGATGGCAGATTGAACTTGAGTTCACATAAGTGTAGCTATCCACAGCGAAAGTGTTTTTCCCAGCCATAGGCAAAGTTTAAGTGGAAACTATTTCTACAAAAATAAATTGGATAACTATAAATAACAGGCATTACAGAAGTGTAATTCCAGCTATCAGTCTTCAAATAGAACATTCTAGAGACTTGGATCACTCATGATAATAGTTCCCCACTTTAGTCCCAGAATGCATTATTTTATGCATGTGCAATGTTTATGGTAGAAGTGTAGCATACATTTGCTGATAAGCAGTTCATTCTGTTTTTCCTTAATAGCCTGGAGATAGTGGTATTAGTTGTCATCTAATAAATCTGACTCCTAATCCAGGCTGTATGAACAAGATCAGAGCTCTAATCACATGTTATCTGCTAGCTCTGGTGAGCACACAGCAGCAAACCCAAGTTCAAGCAGGAAAATACATGTGCCCTTATGCAATTCAGTTAAACAGTTAATTTGTGGTTAAATAGTTTCACCAGCTTGACTTCAAAACAAATCTTACTATCAATTCTGATGGTAGTGTTTCAAATTCTGCATGCACCCTTTTTTGTTCTGTCAACAAAGCATGGGGGAAGAGCTGTTCTGTCAAATACAAGCTGCAGGCTACAAGCTCAAACATAGCAAAACCCAAGAAGAAAGTAAGCATCACCCTGCACATCTTACCGACTTAGCTTGCTCAACTAGGAAGCCATTAGCATTGAACTCCAAGATTCCACAAGTGAAGGGTAGCTCAGAAGAGGTGAGCAGAGGTCTGAGCGCGCAGGGGCAGGTGAGGATGGAACAGAAAGCCAAGCATCAGTTAAGGAGGAAAAACGGAGACAAAGTAGATATAGTTGATAGAGCTGAAGAAAGAAGTTAGACATGGAATTTAAGACCACCTCTTCATGTTAAAGCCCACTGATAGGAGACTATCATCTACAGCCATGTTACTTTTATAAGAGCATGAATACTGAAGTAAGAGGATATGCAAGATTAACCTATTCATTTATTTGCTTTAATATTTGAAGCAAAAAGGCAGTCATGCACAAAATAAGGATGTGTATATTCTGAAGTCAATCCACCAAATATGGATGAAAGCAGTCCATATACACAGAAACACTTTGGTGCTCTCTTAATACATACCTTCTCCAACAGGAACAATGCAAGGACTTTTGGGAATAGTCTCCCCAGCAAATGTCACTCTCACAGTATGAGGCCCTGGCTGAGTAGGTTTGTAGGTGCAATGATAGACTTGGTTCCCTTTGTCTTCTATCATAAGTTCCGCTATATTCATTCCTTGAGGATCCTCCACTTGCACATTAACATCACCCACACCAGCACCTACTCACAGGAAAACAAGTTTAGATCAGCCTTGAACTCAGAGGTTTCCAGGTAAGCGATCACCTGGAAACAAGACCCTTCCAAATGCAACTCTAAAATCCAAGATTAAAAACAGCACTTAGGGTGACATCGTGCATGTGAAAGGATCAGTCTTTGAGGAAGCCAGTTTTGGAATTTTTGCTATGGCCCAACCACATTGTAAGTGATACACTGGGGAGGCGGGGGGGCCTGGTATACTAATAGCAGCCTTTATTCAGTCAACCCATTTGACCTTTACACCACTTTGTGACTCAGGTGCCTCCTGAGCAGAACAATTCAATCCTAGTTCTGTTTACTTTTTCCTTCTTCCCTCCACTCCCTGGTTTGTAGTCTAAGGCAGAAAGGGCCAGACCTTGTTTGCTTAGTAAGTGAAGGCTGGCATCTCCTTAAGCTGATGGAACAGCAATTAGAGGGAATCAGTCACAGCCTCCAGAAGCCATTTACAACAAGGGATTATTCATTACTTGAGGTGCTACATAGGCAGCTCTTTAGACAAGGTAAGTATCACCCTTTCAGAATTCAGTCCACTTGCAGAAACCATATGCTGTGGAGCTGGGGCAGTGGGCCGGGGGGGGGGGGGGGGGGGGAAGAGAACGGGACGGGACACTACCTAGCCCAACTGCTTTTTGGCCTCACAGACCTGGATTTAGCTGCAATCCCATTTGCTAGGTTGCAATGCCACTGCCTTTTGACTCAGTTGTCCCTTTGTCACATCTGCATGAGAGTCATTATGACCTGCCATGCAGGTTCAAGTCAGGCAGAGGAAAGTGGAACAAATTTAAGTGAGGTTTTCCAACCTGATACACATGTTGGAATGCCACCTCACATTTTCAGACAGTTGGTAGAAGACAAGTTCCTGTGCTCCACCCACACACTTTAAATAGCGCACTCTAATTTGGACAAACTTTCAAGTAGGGTAAGTTGCCAATACAAAGTAAGGAGTTCCCTGACATTAGAGATTCCAGAAGGTAAAGTGGTACAACTGGGGGTAAGGGTGGGGAGGGGGATTTGCTCTTCCTCAGGCTAGTTAAGACTAAGTTAAAGCTAAGATCCTAGTCTAGACAAGAGTTGAGTTTTTCCTTCGCTGTCACTTGAGCACCTGTTATTCAACTCTCGTACTGCTGAGCAAGCAACCAACATGTCCCATCCACACCCATGCCTTTTAGTCCAAACAGGTCTTTACAAGAAGCAGATTACTGCCTCTCCCCACCCCCAATTAGAAACAATGTTTTGTCTGAGTATTGTGGTACTTTCTAGACCAGACAGCTGTAGCCAAGATTTTAGGAGCCTCAGGCAGAAAGCAGTTTGATACATTAAGTCCTGGGTTCAAGTGCTTAAATACTTGAAATAATTGTGCATCAACATTTACAATACTTTAAACACTCCTGTGGAATATATTAGTATTATGGTCACAAAACACTGAGGTATCTTTACCTTCTCTAGGAGAAGAGTCTATCATGCCCCATTTCAGCAAGGAAAAAATGGGGTAGTACTACCCCAAAACAAGTCAATTTAGAAGGGCTATTGTATGGTATATAATTGTATAATCCCTATACTAAGGATCTACAGTCTTCATTTAAGCATGCTTACCTGCTGTGTAAATGTCAAAATAGGTAGGTTTATTGGCAATGTTTCCAATTGCCTCCAAGCCTGGTCCTTTTGCTGTTACTTTGCTAGCATCTCCTTGGGCTTTGTCAACATTTACATCAAATGGACTCTTTGAAATATGCTGTCCAGCAAATAAAACTGTAACCTTTAAAAAAAAAAAGCACACCAACATTAGTACTGTGGGAGTAGAATTAGAATAGGCCACCTTGCAATTATGTTATGGGCCTGGCAGAACTTATGCCTGAGTCACATGGGCAAGTGCTTGAACTCAAAGGTTCAAGGCTCGGTTAAGAGGTCTAGAGGAGAAGCTTTAGTGTTTACCTCCAATTGTCACAAAATGAGTGAGTTCTGTAACCACTTACCATCCTCTTAGAAAGATAGGAAATACTAGCCCTCTGACAGCCTTGTGTGTCTGTATGTAGGTTTAAGTCTTAATGTGAGACTGAGGTGGGAGGGGGAAGGACACAAGAGTGAACAAGGTCATCAACATTTCCAAGATTGGAGGTGGAGGGTTGCAAAGTTATGCACTCCACCATGCAACGTGTCCATCGAAGTCTAGCTAATAACTAGTTTTGAGGATTAAGTACACATCTTGGACCACTGAGCTGCACACAAATCTAAAGACAAAAATCCAAGGAAGGGCCACTTCATCCAGCATGCCTGGAAAATATGGAGTGCCAGGTCTGCCTATTAAGTCTGCACTATTGAGAAGTCCCAGCCTGCTTAAACCATGGACACTCCCACTTAGAAAGATGTTGTATAAACAAGTGATCCTTGCAACTGTGAAGATAGCAACAGGACTCAAGACAGCCAACAGAGATTTTGCTTCTCACCACCCTCCTGCATACTCCACTCCCAGTGTATCCAGAAGTGACAGTATGAGGACCGAACCCTTATCTTCATTAGTTCTGGCATGCTCTGCAGTCTTGGGGTAGGTTTGAAGCATGATCCAGCAATTTTGCTTCATTGTTTCCCCACCAAATCTAACTGACAGAGGGCAAGTGACTGGCCTCAACTCTGCCCTCCCTCCCATCCAAGTTGTCTGCATAAATTAAATGGAGTAAAATATTCCAGAAGCCCAGGACTGGGCTTTTAGAACTACAACTCTAGAAGGTTGCTAGTTTTTCTACTGTGAGAGCTTGGGAAGCAAAGGGTACTAGAGAACGATTTATTATAGACAAACCCTTTCAGCCATGTGGCTTGGAAAGGAATCAGACTTGTGATAACTGCAGCCTTGAGGAGGCTGGAAGTGCTGAATGAAGTTAGAGAGATGGGTTCCATTCTTGCCAGCATCTTCCTGGGAGTGGTCTTTGTTCCACAGGTCAGGATGAGTCACAGGTCTGCTCCTGGTCCTAACAGCTCATGGAGAGCAAAAGTCACTCCTCCCAAGCATAAACCGACTTTGCTGACACTGCTGTAGAAAACAGCAGAGATTAAGCCTAATGGCACAGGAGTAAATACTCTCCACATCCCCTTTTGGATAGAAGGGATGTACTATCTTTTTGAACAGCAGGTCCTGTTTTCCCTTGCACATCATGTTAAAAATAAGTACTGGCCACAAGACCATATTCTCCCCCAAACACAAGGAAGCTGGAGTAAGGGGGGGGGGGGGGAGAAGAATAGTCCATTAGCCCCAGACACTGGAAATTTGAACAGCAAATGGAAATAGGTTATTCACACCAGGGTTTCTGGATAGCTGTGTCACCAATATACAAGTTTGAGATGCCCAAATATAGTGCAATAGTAACTTAAGCACAGTGAGTATCCTGCACACCGCCATCTTCTAGCTCACTCACCTTGTGAGGTCCAGTAACTTTTGGCACATACTCCACGGAGTAGGTTTTGTTCTTGTCATTGTCCGGTGTCACTTTTGCCTGGGAAAGAAAAGTCTCAAACACTGAGTCTACACTTGACTGTCTGCTCAATTAGGCCTTTTTACAAGGGATGTTAAAGCTCTGATAGAACTAGATGCTGCAACTATCACATTAGGGCCCTCAGCAATGTTAGATATAGTTTCCATGGCAGAAAGTACACTTGCTAACTATCAATTCCCCACCCCCAATTTTTGTGTACAAGCCACTATTCCTAGGAATACATGAACCAACTTAGTACAAACCTGACCTATTCTGTTCCTTTGCTACCATCAACAGCCATTCTGGAAGCCAACCAACGTCTCTAACCATTAAGTGTACTTGACTGGAATGTCTTAAATCAAATGTTCACTTGACTAAAGTAACCAAATTTTATTACATTATTGGTTTCCTATAACCAAACCAACATAGTACCCAAGATGGTACATTAAAATGAAGTACTTAGGAATTAGCAGCAGATATTCTACAGCTTTAGCCATTGCTCTTGCAGAATGAGCAGAGCTATCATGATTTAAGTTATCTTCAGTAACATTGTTGGCTGGCTTATTTAGGATGTGTCAGACGAGCAAACATTCAGGTAAACGTTTTTCCTGGCAACATCAGCATCTTTAATACCACTTCAGATTCAAGTTCACCATACGAATATAGTTTTCAACATTCATTCTAGAAAGCAAACTGTTGAATAGAAAGAGGAACTGAAGGACTTAAACAGAAAACTGAATTTGTTCATATCGCAACTGATCAGTTGCAACTGAAACACTAAAATTGTCTTACTTTTATGAACCATATACACAAATTCAGTGAATTAGTCAGCTGCCTTTTTTTGAATTACCATTAATTTTCTACCCAAGCATTGTGCTTTAAATACAGTTTATTAACTACTGCATACCAATGTAGTAATAATCTAAGCTAGATTTTCCCTACCCCTCTCTTCATGCAAAATAGGTTTAGCATACAGACCTCTTCTCTGTTCCCCTCTGGATCTTCTATGAACACCATTACATCTCCCTGCCCAGCACTGATAGTGTCTACGGTAAAGATGGCCAGTTGCTTCACCATGTTTCCATGAGGCTCAATACCTGTTAAGAGGATAGAACACAAAAAAGTGACAATTGACTAGTTTCAAAACTAAGAGGTTGTTCATGACAATCATAGAAGCCACCGAGTACAAGTTTGATGAGCTGCAGCAGTGAAATACTACAATCCCCAAAAGTTTCCCAGGCCTGCTTGTTTACTGAAAGACTAGTGACATCATACATACCTAGTGTCACAGCTCAGAGTAGCTGCCCTGTCTTTTCCCTCATTACTCCAGCAAGGGCACCCAGTTATGACTTTCTGCTCCTTAGCTGAAGACCTGCACCTCTGCTTCTGACAGAGGTATTCCCAGTCTTCATTGTTCCCAACCTTGACTGGCTATTTGCCAGCATGGATAGGTTGCCCAAGGAGCCTGCTTCCTGTCTTTTCAGAGACTGTTAAGTGAGTGATTGTCAGATAATTCCCTAAGTCTAAGCAAGCCTTATTCTGAAAGTACAACATTTTAGAAACATTTAACAGTGACAATCTACATCAATGCTAACAAGCTTATCAAGAGATCCAATCCTAACATGGATTCTAGCAGGGTAAATCCTTCAATCCCTCATCCAAGGGAAATTCCTTGTGATTACCCATTTATCACAATTTCAGTTCAGAATAAGCACTCCATCACTCCGATCCTGCTGTAAAAATTTGGGCACTCCGAGTACCAAGAGACGCTTGTCTGTTCACCAGATCAGGATGCAGCATCTGAGCTGGTATAAAACGTGGGCTTCTATCCAGAAGCCTTATATCATAGTCTATGGAAAAATGCAGTGTGAACTAGTCTATGCATTTCTCCAGTGGGAGTGGCTTCAAAAGTTGATGACAAATTCATTAGCATTACCTTTTCTAGCAGGGACGATGTATATGCTGCCACATTATAAATACAATGCATCCCAAAAAGGTATTGAATTTGCATTACCAATTTTAACTTTATGGAATTCAACTTATCTTAATTCCATAAAGTCTGTTCAGGATCTCAGTTTCACACCCTTCACTTCCTACAATACAGGCACTTTTAGGAGTTTTAAGGTTAATACAAAGTCACAGCAGGCTTATCCCAGTATGAAGTCAGAAATTCTGAATGCCACTTGGCTTTAAGTCTCATAAGCTACCTGTGGCAGACCAAAGGCAGTGTAGTAAGATTAAGGCCTAAAACATAAGCACAGGCCCAGTCTGAGGCCTGAGGCCTAGTTAACAAGGGAGAAAACATGGCTAACAAAGCCAAACTAAGCTGTGAGCAAGAGGCTGGGCTCTGCTCACAGAACTTGGCACAAACAGGACAGAGTGCAAAACACTACTTGGTGCTAGGTACCAACTGCAGAACAATAATTGGTACTGGTCATACGTTGAAAGCACATGATACCAGTAGCTCATTAAAAGAGACCTTGATACCCCTCCTCACAGATACAGACCCAGGTTCAAGAAAGGGTCTAAATAGACAACATGATGAAAAGAGATGATCTAATCAAACCACGAGGTACAGGATGATGGATGGTAACCTGACACGTCAGCAGTGATATGTGATTTCTTTGTACCTGTATATAAAGTGGTGTCTTGCGGGGACAGTCTTTGGATAACCTAGGGGGCAGTGGAAATTTTCCACTGATTGAGTCATTCCATTGTTACAGGGTACATATGCATAGTGGTTCAGTAGCGTCTACTCACAACTATTACTGCACTTCATTTAACAAACCTGGCCTGGCACCTTCAATCTTTATCTGGTTTGTAGACTTTGGGAGCTCTCTTGGGATCTGCTGTGAAGACTAAGTGCACAAGTTGACACGGCACACATCACTGAGCACATGCAAGCAGCCTTCTGGTTATCATCAGCTGAGCCAGAGACCTGTGAGGACACCTCAGCAGTAAATCCTGACCGCCTCCTGAATAACTGCAAGCAGTAGGCTGCAGAAGTTTGGTGGAGAGCAGGTACACTGATGATTGGGTTCCTGTTCCCTGCATAAGCTGCCAGAGATTGCTGCTCAACAACCAAGACAGGTAGACACCTGAGACTTAAGAGCTGCCCTACACAGCAGCAGCTGGCTAATGGAACACCTAAAATCAGTTAGGGCCTGCTGGTCCACTAGAAGAGGCTTCCCCTCAGGTATGGTGGGGGAAGGAGAAGAGGCATGGACTGGAGAGGAGGGAGTGCAATGTGGAGGCAAACTGTAGGTTGTAAGCAGGAGAGGTTCTCTCCAAGGTGCCAGGGAGAAGGTACTGTGCGAGTGGTTGGGGGAAAATGGCCCAGGGAGAGGCTGCTATTCTGTGGGGATAAGTGCAAGAGCCCCACTAATAGCTGCTACGTTGGGCCTTGGGCTGGAACTTTGATTAAGTGGGTGGCACTGGGCTCCTCCAACCCTCTCCACACCCAGTGGGCCCACCCCAAGCTAGTGACTTGCATATGATGAAGATGGCTCATTAAGCAGGGAACCCTTGCCTCAAACAAGAGGCAGAGGCGAGTGTCTGCTGTGAGCCTCTGAAGCATACCAAAAACCCACCAGGAAGCACAGGACTCAGGGGGTACACCAGAGCTCTGCCATATAACCATACCTTCAGAAAAATATGGTAAGACTATTTAGAAGAGCCATCAAAAGTTACCAACTGTCTGACCTACCTTCCTGTTCAGAGTTATACCCTTACCTTCAACAGGGCAACAAGGATTGTTTCATTCTAGTTACAACCATTTTATTCAGGTTTCCCACTGAGTCCATAGAAATGGGCATGTTCCAAGTATTTCAGAGAAGCCAAAAGCAATGCTAATATATTAGTAGTTGAAGTAGTAGAGAAGTTCTGAACTGCAATTTGGTATTCGTTGAATTATTGACCTAGACAGTATTAGTTACTGGGACCAAAAGTTTAGTTTGTAGTTTTACTAGGCATTCTTCTTTCTTATATGAAACTGATATGGTTTGATATTCTGCTTGTGAACATCTCCATTTCTTCCAAATTTCCCGCATGCGAGTTATTCAAAATATCTTGCCAAAACTTAGCTTACACAACTTAGTATACACGAGCATTGGTTTAAAGTAAGGTCTGTGTCCTGTAAGACTCAGTGAAGTTAGTCATGCTAAAACTTTTCCCAAACAAAAAAGAATCTATAGTTATCTTAAAGACATGACACAGCATGCATTTACTGCAACTTAGTTACCTCATTTTTTTTTACACTTTGCCCTGAGCTATATTACACCTGTCATGCTGTTAAATGGGTCAGTTGCTAGTTCTCTGCATTTCCAAGCACACAAGAAGAAATTGCTTCTCATGAGACTGTGCCTCTAGTTTTACTAAGAAACTTGTTTCTCCAGCCATTTGTAATGATTAGAACAAATGGATGCAGTGTGACAGCGTAGCCAAAAAGTGGTTGTGAATAGCTAAGTTTGAGCACTTTTATCTTCAGAGAAGCATACCAGTAAGAGGATGTTTCTATTAACACATCAGGTGTTGAATGCACCAAAGTCACATCTAGACCAAAAAGCATGTTTTGCACATCAGCTGTTTATGTTCGAGGCACTGTACAAGCACCGAGACAGAATCTCAGGGGGTTTCCCCTTCCCATGGGCAGGGAAAACAAGGGGAGATAAAAGCCACCTTCAAGTTAGAACTTACTTCCTGTCCTTTTAGCCCTCCAGATCATGCTGCCTCTAATGGGCCCTATTTTGCCTATAAGTGACTATACAAAAGAACATTAGCCATGTTCTTTCAGGACAATTGAGAATGCAGTGGTCCTTGCAGTGAAGAGAGGTTTGTGTGATTGCAATACAATAAGGTAACCCATCTGATAGCATAGTGTATATCTACACAGCTGTTCCAGCTTTCTATGCTGGACATGTTTGCCATGAATGCACATGGCAGTCAGAAGAGATCCCTAGCATTTTGCTGTTAATGTTCTGTTGGACTTGTTTTCAAAGCCAAACCTCCCAGGATCAAGATTAAGATTTGGACTCTGTTACCAGTCAGTTACCCTAATCCAATAGAACAGGTCTCTTGCCTGAAAGCCCACATGGCTTGTCTCACCACTCACTGTCCCTGTTTTCACAGAATGAATGTGTTACACAACAATGCATAGGTTTCAACAGTAATCTTACGTTGTTGATTCCTGTTAAGTAGTTTGTCTGTTCTAGGGGACAGCTATGAAGTTACTGAAATTCCAAATTATTTATCTACAGTATAAGTTTCACTAAAATGGTTCTGGTGTCATGTATGGATGATTACCTCCTCCCCTGAGATAGCAAGTCTAAGGCTGGAAACTGAATACACTCATTAATGTTTTACCTACTACTTGGCTACACACTTGGGTTTTTAAGTGCATGCCATATGATAAGTCATAAGTGTGCACCACCCTGTTTGCATGAGTATTGTTTTGAGACCATGATCCTGTAAGTCTCAAAAAAAGGGTCTCATCTATCATTTCCAGTGGTGAGTTGCTATACAAGTGCAAGGCAAGCAGGCTTGCCAAACATGTTCAGAGGGTCTTGGAGGAAACAGGAGTGCTTCTGGGGTGGTCTCCACATATTTGACCCTAAGCACCACATTAGAAGTACAAAGTCTAGCATGAACTCCAGACTTACTGTAGGCAACAAGCAGCAGCTTGTTTGATATGTCAACCTAATACCCTGCATTGGCAAGTGTTATTCCTTACCTCTGCCATAGGCTCTTGCTTTCTTTGGATTCAGCTTGGGCTTTAAAGGAGCTCCTGGTTTGAGCTTGGCTTTGGGAAACTGAGACAGGTAAGTCATTACAGAGTGTTCATCCACACTAGGGTGAATAATTTCTTCAGGAGTAATCACCTGGAAGATAAAAAGGATTAGAGTGTTTGATCCACATAGCTAGTCTACCACCATTTATCAGACTCCCAAGAGCATAACAGGTACTTGGGAATTCTATACATGTCAATCATTCCCCTTACATGGAAGTTTCCTACAGAGTTGCTGGAAAGATTTACAATACAAAATCCAGTTTGAAAGTAATATTTAATGCAGTATCATGGGTTGAGTTAGTAGCAAAGAAGTCTGCAATAGGAAGTTTATAAAGCTATAATCTACTTATGTAGTTTTAGGGAAACAAGGATGGAAGCCACCAATGTTTGCCTGTTAGTTTCAATAACTAAGGAATTCAAAAAAGTGTATTACTTCTAAGCCAGAGACTAGAATTATCCTCCTGGAAAAGCAATAAGCACTGCAGTAGCTGTAAGTATAGGCAAGCCCTCAACCACAACAAGGATTGAAGTTACTGAAGACAGGCTGCAGATCTGTAGCTCCGCACACTAAAGACTTGTATATGGGTAGTATCGAAGAGAAACTTCACATAAAAGTTGACAGGATTTGGCTGTCAGAACTAAGCTTGTGAGAACAGACTCAGTTCAAGCTTTTAGTGTTCAAAAAGTGCCTTCTCTGTTTTGGGTGTTTTCGCTTTCAATCTGCCTTACCTGCGGCACACCCAACCAGTCATCTGCTTGCTGCATGGCTTCGCGAGCATTGTCAACTGGTTTCTTAGGGTCCCAGGTCTCCCAGTCAGGGCAGAGACCTAAAAATAAACCAGTTATACATTCATAACATTAAAACTGACAATTTGCAAGAGAAGGTTTTATGGGGACAGCCACATGTAACATTGCTACCTGGAATAAGCAATTTTCCAAGTCTGTCTATAGGAGTGTTTTCACAGTCTAGAAAGCAGCTGGCTCTCCAGGAAGATCACCAGAAGTCAGAGTGAATGTTTTGCTTTCAGATTAAGAAGATTTGTTTCCTCAGTTCTAGAACTACACTCTCAATGGATGCAGCCACCACGCTTCCAAGGATGGTGGCATGGGATTGTTACTTATTGCCAAAGCTGTACGCTGCAGGATAGTGAAGTTTTCGGTGATTATCCTCTAAACTGAGAGGACTATCAGGAAATAGTCTTACACTCCGCTCATAGAAGCAGGGTTAGATTGTTGAGATAGCCATCCGATTGGGAGGTTTTGGATTTAGCCTGAGGACTAAGGTATATTACAATTGTTTTTAGTTTAAGAAAGCCAATGACCTAGTTGAGTCCTAATGTTCTGTGAAATCTTGTGCAGAGCTGACTTAAGTTTAGACTTGGAAGACACTCACTCCTAATGGTGCATAGCCAGAATTACACTAGCTTAGCTCAAACAGCATCCATAATGCCATCATTTCACAGAAAGATACTTGTACTGCTCTGCCTCCCCCCAGTCATGTTATTTCGTGATAAATTAGAGAAATACAAAGATACTGATTTTAGAGATTGCATACAACTTCCTGAATTCCTGCATTTCTTTCCCAGTGTGTTTTAAAAGCCTTCATGCGGAGCCTCATTTCCTGAAGCTGAAAAATGTTCCCATGTTTGGCCAAACAAGTTTTCAGTTTGGGAACCAATATTCACTCCATCCCCTTGTGCCAATCTGGTACCTTAGGTTGGAACAGAGAACTCTAGTTTGGCTTATTACAACAGCTACTACATTTTCAGTTTTATGCGGATATTTCCCTATATGCTCTTAACCTTCAGCCCAGTCATTTAAAGCTGGCTTCCACAGCTACTGTTTTGTAGCACTTGAATAAAATCAGCCCACAGCTTCATCTAAAGAGGCATTAGTTATGTCATCTGAGTATGAGTCAGTGCTGCCACACGGAACGAGAAAGGAAAGACAACTGTCTACAAAGAGATCTTACCTGGAGCACAGCTATCAACCAGGGCACCCAATGCTTTGCCATCCTGCCAGTTTTGATTGAAGTTTGTGATTGGCAAGTATGGAATTTTGTTCTGAATCCATCCCAGTAGTCTCTGTTTAGGAGTCTGTTTCTTGGCATCGTCATCTCCTTCATCTTCCCATACTGGCATGGAGATGGAATAGTGGAGGATAAGGGTCCATACTAGGCCCAGGATCAGTTTTAAGTTCCCATCAACAATTGCTTTGCTATCTGCAAGACAGGAGACACGCTTGGTTAACCCTTATTAAACAGATCAAGAAGAGATTGTGCCACAGACACTATCAAGCAAGTACAGAAAATAGATTGATTCAGTTAGTTCAGAAACCCCATATGATCCTTTGGCCAGTATCTGCTGCTTCAAGGAGAAGCAAAACACCCTGCTGAAGGCAGTTCAAGAACAGCCTGCTCAGAAGGGTGGGCAACAATCCTTAAGTAAGAAGGTTCTTAAGACCTGGTGCACATATTAATAGATTGTCACTCTCAGAGAATAAGACTAACTGACTCCCAAACTTTTAGTCTCAGTTCTTTGGGCAGCAAGTTCTGCAAGGTATTTATGGCTTTAGAATATTCCCCATTCCCAGGGGAGCAGCCAGCCCCAGTCAGTACGGGCAGAGCCTTGGACAGGCTGCCAGCCCTTTGCGCTGCCTGGAGCGCAGCACACCTCCCCTCAGAGCTGCACAGAATGTACGGTGGAGGTTAGTTATATCTAGGACCAGCTTTACATCCAGAAGGCAGACAACTGAGTCAAAGAGCATCCTCTGTACTCTGCATGGCCCAGCCAGGAAATACTTCTATAGGAGCCTGTGGCGGAGCTGGCATCGATTTCAAGTGGCAATGCTCCTTGAAGCAAAGCTAGCAGGCTGCTGAACACAAGGCTTGGAGCTCTGTGTTAGAAGAAGGGAAGGAGCAGCTACTCCCTGCAGAGGGGCAGTGCTACACAGGTACTGGAGACTCCCACAGCAATAGCGAGCAAGCATTCCCGACTTCCAGTTGATCCGCACACCACACTGGTGAGACAGAACTCCAGGGACTGTGCAAGGTCATCAAGGAAGACTGTCAAAGCCTTAGGAAATAGGAGGCAAATTTTCCACACCTCCATCGAGTTGCCTTGAACTTTCAACAGTTGATATCCCTGGCCAAGTCTGTCTTAAGAGTATTTGAACCCAGTTCTGCACATGTTGAATACTCAATGCTAGCCTTAACTAGAACTGAAGAGGAAACTGAGTGCTTGGTGACAGAGGCCACTTCTTGACAAGGCTTTAAATTCTTTAGAACAGTTAGTTTCTCTCTTCCTCCCACAAAGACACCCCTTTCTTCTATGTCAGGACAGCATGTTTCAAGCCAAGAGACTATTGTGCTTACGAAGAGGGATGCTTTGGTTTTAAAATCCTGATGTGTGGCAGTAAATGGCTTTAATTTGTCATACTTGATGCCCTCATGTGATAAGCTGTCATCTTACACTGGGCTATCTATTAATGGATTCTTGGGAATCCTAGGGGTGCTGTTTACAGCTGAATTGAAGTTTTTGGCAAATCAGAGGCTCTCATTCTCTGGTCCAAGGGCTATTATGAGAAAACAAGTGACTAGTTAGGGGACTTGGGCTATTTGTATTCAAGCTACTGCTCCAATAACTATTAAATATTGATTTTAAATGGAACAGCTTTGACAGGAGAGCTTGAGAAACACTCATACTAAAATATCCCATAGACCAGCAGCTAGGGCACTCTGATGCAACATAGGACCCAGTTCAAATCTTTTCTCCACAACATGCTTAAGGGGTTCTGTACTTGGGTCCTACTGGGTAAGACGCCAAATGGGAGGCCTCCTGTTTTGTTAATCTAGTCTGGGGTTCTCAACCTTTGCAGACTATAGTACCCCTTTCAGGAGTCTCTGCCTTGCATACCCCAAGTGTCACCTCACTTGAGCTTGCTTACAAAAAAAAAATTAGTAAGAGCCACAGCACATTGAGAAACTGCTTCCTCATCTTTTACCATAAGATAAGTTGATTGGAATATAAATACTGCTCTTTTGTTTATACTGTTCTGTCGATGCACTAGTCATAGAATACTAGGACTGGAAGGGACCTCGAGAAGTCAGAGTCCAGTCCCCTGCCCTCATGGCAGGACCAAATACTGTCTAGACCATCCCTGATAGACATTTATCTAAACTACTCTTAAATATCTCCAGAGATGGAGATTCCACAACCTCCCTGGGCAATTTATTCCAGCGTTTGACTATCCTGTCATTGTATGACAGTTTGTACTGACTTGGCTAATGCTTTTTATGCAGTCTATTATAAAGCCAGGCAAATATCTAGATGAGTCAATGTGTCCCTGAAGACCTCTGTATCCCCAGTGGTAAATCTGCCCTGGTTGATAACAAGGGATCTAGCCCTTGGTTTCTGCAGAAGAGCCAAATATCAAAGCCAAGTGTTTAAATTTGTAGTCAACTTATGAAATTTAATACACTGAGAACACCACTTGCAATATGCTTCAGTTTTAATGCGTCACAGGACAACTCAGTACCTGTCCTTCAACTGTCTGCAATTGCTAAGCAGATTACTTACTGGAAAACGTTCTAACTTTTTAGCTGAAGCTCAAAAAAGTGTCGTGGATCCCTGCAATACTACAGAGTATGTCTGGCAGCTATCCTTTTAACATACCCAGTCAGAGGTTTCAAGTCTACGCTTTATATTGCAGAAATTTGTGGTTCTCATGTATCTGTCTCAAAGGACATATAAAAGCCTCTAAGTGGGAGAAGATCATGGTGTCTTGGAAACTCTCACTCAGAACATACTCTGAGTTTAGAAAAAATGAATAGAGCATCTTTGCAATATAGGCATCTGCTTCCACTTTTGTAAACTCCTATCATGCTTCCTCATTTGGTATTTTGCACTGCTGCTCTTTGTTATTACCCCATGTATGGGGCATTCTGAATTGGATTACAGCTAGGTTGCTGGTTAACACATCACTAAGAAGTTTCTCAGTGCTTCCATTTCAGAATTTATACTGGCCATTGGCATTTTACAGTTACCCTTGAAGCAGTGAATAGGCAAAGCCATGACTTGTTCTAATTAGGACAACCTGAAAAAAAAAAAAACAGCAATAATTTTAAGTTTGAGTCAGAAATAGCCATCCAGCATTACCAGGACGGTAAATCAGCAAGATAATTCACACTGTAGTCATCTTGTTGTATGTATAAAATACTGCTTACATATGACAAGGTGTGTCTTCACCAAGCTTAAGAACACCACGAAAAAGCTTGTATATTTGCAGTTATGGCACAACTGCAAATCTAAAGACATTTAAGTGAGATCATTGACTGCAGTGAGCAATATAGTTGAGTGGCCTGAATCAGCTTCCTGTAATGCTTGATCCCCAGCATTTCCTTGAGTGTACCTTAGCAACAGTCCTTGGCAAAAACAAAAGGCAGTTTAAAGAATGCAGCTTCTGAAGTCTTGTTTTGGGAAAGCAGCTTAATATACAGAGACAACAGCACAGAGAATTCAAAAGACACTGATCTGAAAGAAAAGATCTGATATGAACACAACCAATTATCAGGAGCAGATCAGAGGAAAAGAGGCTATCCTTTTATCTACTGCATTTGTTCAGTCACTGACCACTTCTATGCCAAGCTAACTTATTCTGTCGCAACAGAAAGCAGTCTACTACAGATCCCCCTAACACATGAAAACTGCATTAGCAAGTTCAGAGTATCAGGTGTGCCAAATATCTCCCCTCCCTAAACATAAGTACTAGGTACTCAATTCAGTCTCATCTACTTTAACTTTGTCATTAATATTTTTAGTAAATCTTCATCTTAACAGTAGTTAGACACGTCACAGGCAATAAAGGACAAATATATGGAAGCCTATGACCTGTCTGACTTTAATATTAGTGAGAAAATGGAAAGTTCAGCTGCAGAGTACCCACACTATCTGCAGCAGCTAGGCAACTGCGGAGGAACCCCTACCACACACAGATATTGTGGGCTGAAGTCAGACCACCTGAAATCAGGTTTCATGACCTCAGTGAATGAATTGTAGCCTTAGCACCAAGATTACATTGGAGGACATTTTCCAATGTTACTTGTACACTGGACAGTTGGCTCTGTTTGTGGGTCTCCTACAGGAAGGTGGTCAGTCAGGCTACAGTGCTAGAGACTGGGAGTGGGTTTACAGAGAGCACTGGGACAGCTCCCCCCCACCCCCATGGCATGGCCACACTTTAAACTGAAAGTGCTGCTGCAGCTGCCCTTAAAGCCTATTTTAAAAGGCTAGACAAAGCTCTAGACTCTTCTCATTCACCAACTAACTGTTCAATAGAATTGATCCAAAAAGGGACATTCTTGAAAACATGGAAATTAGTTTTTAAAATTGCCCATCCAACTTTAGTACAAGTAACCAGCACAAACATCAAAGCTCACTACTGCTACTTGTTAAACATGAGAGTTTAGCTCATCTGTATTTAGCAGCCTTGACCAGTTCTTCCAGTCTCAACTGCATGCAATACAAATACCAGCAACATGACCAGAGACAGATAATTAACTCAAATAGCAGGACTTGAATGTCCAGCTCCTCCCTCCCCCAGCCCAGGGTAATCTCAGGCCAAGGTGTCCCAGAAACCCTAATCAGACTTATAAAACTAAGATACACACTGAAGAGGACATAAGTAAAAGTGCTCTACTACAGCTAAAGCCAAGCAAGCAGCAGAGCTTGACACGGAGTATTCCCATCTAGGAACAATGGATATGTTCCCTTTTGCCTTGCCTACTATAAGGTGAAAGATGTTTTAGGATGTGTCTATACTGCACCGTAATGCAAAATAAGGTACGCAATTTGCATAGCTCAAATTGTGTATTTCAAAGCTATTTTGAAACGTCCCTTACTCCTCATAGAATGAGGTTTACAGGGACATCAGAATAGCAAGCCTGAAATAACAGGCTTGCTGTGAAGATGCGGGATAGCATCAGGGGTATCCTGAAAGAGCGTAAGGATAAGATGTATCCTTGCAGAGGCTGTGTCTCGGGGGGGGGGGGGGGGGGGAAGCCCAGCACAAGGGCTCATGCAGTTGTGGTAAGATACTACTGCAGTGGTTCTCAAACTGTGGTCCACTAGTGATGCATAGCTGCCTTCCAGGTGGTCCATGGCTCAAGCTCAGCCCCCATTTCCTCCCTCCCTCCACATAGCAGGGAGCCCGCACTGGCATTTGTTTCCTGCCCCGCGGGAGGGGGGGGAGAAGAGGGAAAGCTCTTAGCCTCCCCACAAGACCTGGCCCATGGATGAGGCTAAGTGGAGCCAGAAGCAGCTCCACACACTGCTGCTCCCCCAGCCCTGCTAGGGAAACAGCAGTATAGACATGCTGCCTGGAGGCATCTGGCCAACGGGAGCAGCATACCTGGGAGCAGCATAGGGTGTGGGGGTAGGTAAGTGGCTCCTTTCCCCCTCATGCCCAGCACCTGCACCATCACCATCAAGACCCCCAGTCTGTTCCTACACCCTCCCTCCCAGCCACACACACACACACACACTCTGCACCTTCCCTTGTGTTTGCTCCCTCTGTCCTGGCCAGACACTCTACTCCCAATCTGATCCCGCACCCTACCTCCCATCCAGACCTCACACCCTCACCCCCTCCTGCACCAAGCTTCCCTCCTAGATCATGCACCCCATCCCTATCCCATTTGGCAGCCCACATACTGAACCCCTCATTTTTGTCCACACCCCAGAGCATAGGGTTGTCCATAAAAATCCAATAATCCCAGAACCCCAGACGAATAAGTCTGGCCTATGGGAAGCCCTGAAACTCAGTCCTCCCTGTCCCTCACCCTGTGGGGCTATATTGCCAGAGGAGTGAAGTGTCTCAGCTGGGTGCCACATCTGTGAGGGTTGGGTTTTTTGGAAAGGTGATTGCTTCTCACTTGTGTGGTCCCCAGCCAAATGTTCTGTAGGTTAGTAGTGACCCAAAATAGGTTCCCCACCACTGCTATAAATAAAGACAATATTGAAACCTTGTGTTGGGCAAATTAATTTACTTTATGTAAAGTGAGTTTGATAAACATGATTTAAATTTCCTTTTTTACTGGTTAAATTAAACCACTTTCCCTAGCTGCTGCACTAGCGAAATGGCTCTGGCATCGTTATGTAATTAACAGCAAGTTTCCATTAGCAACTGGTGGTCTGTGGAAAGGTTTGCATTGAACCAGGTGGGCCATGGGCCAAAAAGTTTAAGAATCACTGCACTACTGTGATGGGATACAGTCGCAGCCCCAACCTGTCTTGTTTCCCTGTGTGCTGATAAAGATGCTGACACTTGCTTTCTTGGATAGAGTTCTGGGATTGTGCTGCCCAGCCACCTGATCCCTGGGGCTGGACAAGGACCCTGCTGCCCCGAGTGCTGGCAGCACCCAGAACCACACCAGCAGCTAGCCAGTCTGAACCAGGGCACACAAGCTTACCTTCTCCTTTGCCTATTAAGCACATTTCCAAATCCAGGATGTGATCTATTAGTGTTGCTTTAATGAATCCCTCTAAGCCAAGTCTTTCTAGATCTTAGTCTTTCAGGTTGCATACCATTGTCACTTTAGCTGTTATTTCAAGATGGCCATGCAATTGTGCAGTAGTGCTTTAATGCATATTCCCACTAGCTGCCAACAAGTAACAACCCTGTGTTTTCAGCTTGCTGACAGATTATTATGGGCTATGACAGCACAAGTGGCTCACTTGTAGTTCTGTGCAGAAAGCAGCGCCACAGAAGACACTTAAATGAGTTTCAGAAAGGATTTAACTGCTGTTTGTACCAGAACATGCCTAATAAAGGGAACATATAAAGCAGCATTATGTGTCAATGCTGGAGACCCAACTGTCTAATGATTAGACTAATCCATTGTTAGGGACTGCCAAATTGAAAAAATCCACCATATTCAGCCAGCTGGCCAAGCACAAGACATGTAAGCCTAGTTAAAAGTACTTCAAGCTTTCGGCATCCTTATTTGTTTCCCACTGACAGTTTGAGTAAGTTACTGAGCAGAATAGCCCTCCAGCAAAATGGTCAGCTTAACTTTTGGCTGTCACAATAGGAGCACAACAGATACAACATGAGCTTGAAGGGAGTGTTGCAGGAAAGCCACAGGAGAAGAACAAGATGGCTTTGAATAAAAAACAGAACCATTTCAGCCAGAAGGGAAGAGAGCAGTGCCCCTAGGACCAGCCCAAAACACAAAGAAACCCCTTGAAGGGTAGCACTCTGGCAGTAAGCCTGATGTCTGTCCATCCTTAGAAGACAGGCTTGTATCCCATTAGCCATTTCCCAACCCCTGTATGTTCATCTCATGCATGACAACTGGCAACCTTCCTAGCCCCAGGATCAATGAAGGCCCAACTCATTTGTCCTCCTCAGCTTGCACACAGAATTGTCACAGCTCTGAGATATCCAACACCAAAGCACCAAGCACTGAGGATGACCAATCTTAAAACACAACAAATAGTTCTGCAGCACCTTAGAGACCAATAAAAATGTAGAGGTCATCATGAGCTTCTGGGCTCAACCCACTTTAAGGTGCTGCAGAACCCCAGGGACACTGCTATCAAATCTCTGCTCTGAGGCTTGGTGGCAGCGCACCAACCTAATGTGAAGTGCCCATGGGGACCTCTCTCTACGAACAACTATTCATTCTTTAAGGTGTTCCCCCCCCCCCCACACACACACACACACATACACAGTTACAGACTAACACTGTTACCCCTCAGACTTTTAACCTGAGACTCTGAAGGTTGTTTGGTCCTATTATTCCAAGCAGCTTAAATGTGCCTTTTCATATTGTTGACTCTCAGGAGTGTTGCACTGTTCACTTAAAATGAGCATGTGGCCTCATACATTTGAGATGACTGCACACATTAGCAGCTTCATGTGTCACTTGTGCTGTGAGATGCTCAATCAAATCAAAGCTCAGAAATACACAGCTCAGGACAGTTACATCTGTATCTTCACTCCAGAGGCCTAGCAATAGCATCACTTCTAGGCCACAAGTACAGAAGCAGCCATTTCTGGTAAAGAGAAGCCAGTGCGTGCCCGCCCCCCCCCCCCCGATCAGGGTATTTCCAGGCTGCACAGTTCCCTGGCTATCCTGAATTCCCCACAAGTTTCACTCCCTAGCTGGCCTGCTTTGTTTGTAGCCTCTGAACAGAACAGCACTGTAATTGCCCATAGTTACCATACAGCACTCAGCAAGCACGCTAAAGTGAAACTACTACAGGGAAGAGATTTCCACAAAAAACCTCCATAGATGCTAATCAATTTACCAGAGAAACACAAACTGAAACAATGGCTCTGGTCAGTCTTCTCCCCCAAATGGTTTTCCTTTGGTCACAATAGCTGTTGGCTCACAACATGTATATGCATGAATGAGTCACTACTTTATACTGTTTTGGCCTCTGATCTAGTCTCCATGCAACAGTAATCACCCTGAGCAGAAAGGAGGTCTAAAAGCTACAAAATGCATCTCTCCAGTTAAGCAAAATGCAAAGGTTTTTTGCGTACACCCCCTCTGGAGTCGGAGAAACCCATAACTTCATTTGTCCCAGAAGTTCACTCTTGTCTAGCATATTGATTCAAACAGTCCTTGTAAATCTAGGACAGTTCCCTGGATTTAGATTAGTCAAATCTCTCTAGAGATGTTACAATCCCACAGTACAGACATTTGCATTCAATTGACTCAAGATACTTGAACTTAATTCAGTAAGGTTTCTCATGGCTATTGCAGCAAAATGCCACATCTGACTGTCACTATACCATCCCTGCAAGAATTGTACCCAATTATGAACAATTGTTCAGAAAGTCTACTGTGGAGGTATGTAGATGACTGGGAAATTGCTAAGCAACTGATGTTTACAGGTGGGGCATTTTTAACTGGGGTGAGCCAGTGATCCAACAGCTCTTGTTCTAAGTGATGGGGCACTTGGCAAAGCATCACTACTCTGCCTCCAGCCAGTTAAGGTAAGAGAGGCTAAGTGCTACCAGAGGCTCAATGCAGATTGTCCCAACAAAGAGCCAAGAACAATCCTCAGGCACAGCTACATACCCCGCAGGTCATACATGCACTAACATGTTGCACTGTAACAGCTACATTTGGACCTCATGAGTATGAGCAAGTTACCTAGTGGACTACATTAATCCAAAATAGGTACCTTACAGGCTATGCTTGCAGAGTCACACCCCTGTACCCCGAATTGCAGGTTTGGGCAGACAAACCCCTCTCAGCAGACTAAGTTGCATCTGTAACTAGAATTTGCCATTCTGTCTTTACAAGAATAAGTTTTCTGGCCTTACTCTTTGTTGCCTGTCTTATGGCCTTCAGTGGGATTTGCATGCAACTAGTTAAGAGGCGGAGGCCCTTTGGAGACATCATTCTAATATGCAGATTCTTAACCTTGCCAGACTACTGTACCCCTTTCAGGAGTAGAGATGTTAAAAGCAGTTAAGTAAGCCATGTAACCACTGAAAATCTTAATTACACTGTGGTATAAGCTTTTACACTGCAGAGTGGCTAGAAGTGGGGCTGGCAGCCAGTGCATGCCAGGAGCCAACTCCCAGCCCCACTCCCTGGGAGCCAGCTGTGCTGCAGGCTCTGCAGTATAACCTTTGCTACAGAGTCTGCAATGTGGGGCAGCAACTGGCTCTCCAGAAGCAGGGCCCAGAGCCATCATGTAACCTTTACAGTAACCAGTAGGCTCAAGTCATGCTTAACCATTTAAATGATTAATGGATATACTATTGCATCCCTATTCAGGATTTTGATTGGTCTTGTAGACCCTCATGTTTCACCTGATTTCGACTACTTGCTTACAAAAAAAAAAAAAATCAGACAAATACAGAAGTGTCACCGCACACTACTGTATTGCCAAAACATTGCTTACTTTCTCATTTGGTCTGTATGAAGTTTGTTTGCACTGACTTTGCTACTGTATTTTATGTATCCTGCCGTAAAACAAAGCAAATATCTGGAGGAGTTGATATACCCCCTGGAAGATCCCTCCTTCCATGTACCCCCAGGGGACTATGTAACCCTAGTAGAGAACCACTGATCTAATACAAAGTGACCAATAGCCCTATGTGGTAGGAATCATGGCTAGAGAACACCAGCAAGGAGTAGAATTTAAATGAAGCATAGATCATGAAGTTTAAGATTTCTATTGGCTCCTCAACTATCAGTGTTTAATCTGTATCGCTACCTCAGTTACAGACTACTACATGCACATCAGCTTCAATATAAATAGTGGTAGGATAGGCATTATAAGTTTACCTAATGGCATCAGTCTACATACACTAGAGAGCTGGCCCATGGGTAGTCTCTGCAAGAGAGCCATGTTGGTATACCATTCACTGGACAAGCAAAAACCTCATGATTTAGATTACAGATTCTCAAACTTTTTGCTGGGCCTCCCCTTGAATTATGTCTTGCTTGGATATTCCCCTCCATACCATGAGTCCCTTTGTGCTGCTCCTGTGACAGCACTGCTTTCACATGTAGGCACCTGGCCAGCAACTTCTACTCTGGCTGCCCAGGTCTGAAGACAGCAAGGAAACAAGCATAGTAATACTATACACTGACTCATACAATAGGCTTGCAACCTGCTTTTGGGTTGACTCTGCAGCAGACTTTATTGAACACAAGTACTCAATTTCAGTGAAAATATTATCAGATAGCAATAAAGATTAGACTCAGTCGGAGTTTCAGTCTAGGCTCTTCGAAATATGGTGGCAGGAAATTCTTCTGCTTAATCTATTTAAGTGGCAGCTTGCCAAAAGACTAGCAAGTGTCACAAGCTACACAATATATGCCACCACTTTAAAGTCTCAAACAGTAGACACATTTGAACTATAAGCTGATTTGTAATTGCTTAATTTGATTGCAGAGCTCATCCAAGGGGGTAACAGTCTTCAACAGGTGCAACAACAGTCTACAATAACTTTAGTGCTAGTCTAAGCATAGTGTTCTGGCTTCCATTCGAGTCTCTAGTTTGACTTAGAGTAACACTGGGGAAACAAGTACTTTTATTATTTGCTGTAACCAATGTGTCACAACTTACCATACTGCAACAAGGTACGTGACAAGTTTTCTTGGCCATGCAAAGCTCATCAGTTCCAATTTATGCTCTGTCAAGGCAGGAGATACCATTCCAGAATTCTGAAAGCTGGCCACAGATTTTGAGCCTGGAGCCTTACCTTCTCCACCAGTTATTTAGGTCATACTGGAAGGTTGTTTTGTACAATAGCTAGTAAAGAGGGCATTTACTGCAGTAAATACCATCTCATTGGCCATGGTTTCAGACTTCCCTGCAGCCAACTTGTAGTCACGGGACTCCACAAGCTGGGGCTTTAAGGCATTCCTATGGGTAGTGACAACTGAACTTTTATTCACTTGGCTTTTGGTTTCCATGCATAGCACAGTCATGGCTGCAGCTGTTTTTAACTGAAGACTAGTTTTACTCTAGAGAGCAAAAAGGTTTAATAAGATCATTAACTGGGTACAAAACAGAAGTCCCCCAGCAACACAAGCATGATTCACAGAAACTATGTTAGTGTATTTTGTTCAGGATCAAGTTATTCTTCAGGTGCAGAAGTAACAGGGAAAGAAGCATTAGACAAACTGCATCAAATACTTCTTGAACTTTGCTGTGCAGTAGAGCTGCAAGCCTTTTTGTTGGACAATTTGTGGAAGCATGATAAAGATATTGCAGCAGACATTGAGTCAACTTCATTGCTAAACACAGGCGTTTTGCATTCCGCTGTTAAGTCCTATGAAACAACTGAAGGACAGACAAGCTCAGGCACACAGAAAACGTCAGAAGCACAATGCATATTAGAGACTCCAGAAGGTCTGTGCAAACTGAATTCCAAACCTAGGTTCTTAAGAGCACCTCAGACACCCAAGGTCAGATTTAGACATTTCATGCCCCCCCCCTTCATTTCTGCCCCACTTTGTGTTGTAAAACTCATGTCCCAAGAGCCTAGCATTCCTTCCCATGAAACCCACAAGTTCCTCTTGTTCTGCAGTGTTCAGGTGTTCATAAACAGTTTGCTTCCCAGTACAAGCTGTATTGTTTATTTATACCACAATCAGTTGCTTGCATTGCTTCACTTCGCCCACAGAGTTCTTGATGCAATATTGCTTTGACTACTCGATTAATATCAGCTAACCTATAAAGGTGTAAATCAGATGGTCTAAGTTGTAGAAAGGCCAAAACCCCGGATTCACAGTTTTAATAAAGCAACATTGAAGTATCTGCTCTTTTCAGTTTGTCAACTAACTGACAAACTAAAGCTTCATGGCAATGTACAGAGAGCAATAGTTACCAACAGATGGTTTAGCACATGCCACTCCATAGAGATGCAGATATAAGCCAGACAAGACATCTAAACCCTTAATAGCCAATGGTGGTACTTTCAGAAGCTTTCCCCATTTACAGGAAAGTGGATCTTGAAGGACAACACTAGCCTAAGTCATATTCCACCACTCTAAATTTGCAAAGTCTTCAAATATGTACTAAAAAATTGGATCTGGATTACTTACGACAATGCAAGCTTGCTGTATATGAAAAACAGAGTTTTGCATTATGACCACACCAAGCAGGAGAGTCCCTTCTTTTTCCTCTGCTCAAAACTGTTAAACTGAATATTTACAGGGATGTTGACTTGATGCTCAGCAGTTCTCCTCAACAACAACCTTCCTGTGTAGAATACAGTATAAGACTTACTAGATAATCACAAATTTAAAAAGCACAGTAAATAAGAGCCCTGCAGACATCTGTGGATTTGCAGGGCTAACAGTCAGCACAACCATGGCTTCAAACTAAGCCTACACTAGTTTTGTTTAAAACCAGACTATGCCATCAAGTAGCTAGGTTAATTGCTGCCAAGTTGCATGTCAATCCAACCTGCACATTAACATAGCATTAAGTATTTTGCTAAGCTGGGATTAGAAACTCATCTTGTCAACAAGATTACTTTCCCTCCCAAAGCTTTGTATGAAGTGTTAAAGCTCTCCTGCAGCATATCCACTTCTGGGTAGGATTACCATTGAACCACAATAGGAGGAAGGAAGAAACTGCATTCATGCTTGTCTCCCAGTCACATGATGTGCCACTCTAATGTGTTTTGTACTTCAGCACAAAGTGACAGATGCAAGGGCTCAGTTGTACTGCCACAATGGGGGAAGAAGAACCTGTTAGTGCTTAAGGGATCAAGGAGGGAGGGCATCAAGAATCCCTTTCAGAAGGTCAGATTGGATAGGCAGTACTAAAGATAGTTCACCAATACAGGAGGCTGTATATTAAACTATGTTGGCATGGTCCAGCCCAGCCAGCTGCCATTTCATTATATTTGTCAGTCCAACTACAATGTGTTGGCCAACTCCTCCTCAACACCTGGCAATTTAGGTATTGGAGAGTGGTGTCTGAAGGGCTCTTGTTTAGAAGAAAAATGCTCTTCCAACCATTACCGTAACTGCTCCGGAAAGGGGCAACACACACAAACTTAGAATCAATACGAGGAAAGGCAGCAAAATTTCTGAGAACTGCTGAGGACAGTTTGAGAAGTCCTATAAAAGGAGTTTTGCGCATGAACATGCAAATGAGACTCACTAAGTAGAGTGGATTGAGAAAGGAAATTCTTTGCTGAAGTGTACTGTATGTATTCATTCATTCCATAAGCGTATTGTGCCTGGTAAAGCCATTAGCAACATCCTCTATGGGGATAATGTGTCTCTAAATCAATTAGACAGATTCCTGTGTGCCTTGAGAACATACTTCCACTACTTCCTTTAATAGCCTTTTAGTCTAGACCCACCTAGCAACTTCTCCCAGGTCCAGAGAAACAGCTTGCCTGATTCTACAGTAACCACATAAGTTGGCCATTATCTTCAATTCCAAGCCATGTGATGTCAGCAAGTGCCACAGGTGTATTGTGCCTTGCCTGGTCTGTCCCAGCATCAGTATTTGTAGTTTGGTCACAAGACCAGGTTTCTGAACCAATCTGTCCCAATGTCTACCAGTTAAGTTTAATTTCTTTGTAGGTCAAAAAAAAAAAAAAAATCAGTTAGTGAATAGCTTAACAAGTGAATGCAAAGGGTTTGCCTATATTTTGAAATAGTTTCTCTATCTATAGTAGGAAACATGCATCAGTCTAAAGGTGTGGATTTTGTTAAAAACATGGTCTATTTGGAGGGAGGCAGGCTGTCAGACTAATAGCTCGAAACAGCGGTCAACGTAGTGAGGTCAGGAAAAGTTCTTGATTTTTAGGGCTTGACAGTCTACAGAAGCCTTTTTTGTTGGGGGAGAGGGGGAGCTGATTTAGATTTGGCACTATTTATGCAAATGACCACTTGATTCAGTGGCTGAACCAAGAACAGATTAAAAGTGACTTCTCAATTTAATCTTTGCAATTTGAGTCAACATGCCGTTGTTGCAAAAATGCAAGTTCTTTCAAAGATTAAGATGAAACTGATGTTGGAATTTCAAACAATTCCAGTTCCACCCAAGTTCACCAAGTGATTGTTATTCTGAATTGGCTTTTCTGTGGCAAAACATTTCAGACAATTTCAGCACACAGTGGGGTGGTTGCAACAGAGCAGTGTGTGTTTTAGGAAGAGATTTCTACTGTAAGAAATATAATTCATTTTTCAGCTCTCATGCTAGTTTTCTTGCTGCTAACTAGGATGCATTAGAGAGTCCTTTCCTGCCTGGTGAGAATCTAGGGCAGCCTCAGGAGGGAACAAGAGGGATCTTAATCAACTGATCTTACAAGTTGGCACAATAGGTTGCAATACTAGTTGGGCTTGTCCTGGCAGCCCATCGTGACGCAGGCCAAAGCGAAGCTTCACTGCAGCCTAGTGTTGTGTCATGTGGAGCAGGGCCCTGCCTCATGGGACAGAGGCCACCATTCAGAGTGAATGCTGGGCAGGTTCTCTCCTACACTGCCCCAAGGCCCTCCCTCAGTGCTAATCTTTTGGGAAAGATGCAACACTGTTTTTATCCATATGCAGAATATGCAACTGCGTAGGGCACCTGAAATTTGAGGCACCACTGGATCTTAGTGTCCATCTTTCCACCACTTATCCCGGTTCTGTGGGTCTGTTTCCTCTGGAGTGTAACTTTTTTTTTTTTTTTTTTATATAAAGTACCCCCCAGTACCTACAGTTTTCAGTCAATTTTCTACCATTGCAATATATTTGTTTAAACAACTTAATCGTAGCTGGGCATGCGATGAAATTTTTGGGTTTAAAAAGTACAATAATAAATGCTGTAAATCAAACAAAAATTCAGTTCTCTCCAAATTTCAGTTGTGTTGATGTACCCCCAGACATCTTTCGAGTACCCCAAGGGTACTTGTGCCACTGGTTGAGAAACACTGATCTAGAGGATTTAGGGCTGGCAGGCTTTTTAACTTAATAGAACACTGAACCTATTAATGGCTTATTACCAACTGAATGGTGTTGACAGGCATTTACTAGTGACCAGTATATACTGTCAGTTTCTGAATTTGCTGTGGTAGTCTACAGGATCTTAGTTTAAAATTTCCTTTACAAATATTTTGTTAAAGAGTGTTGAAGACTTATCCTCTCTCCTCTCCTGCAGGCTGCCATTAGGCATAGAGGCACCAGTTTAATAGTACTATGTAGAGCCCCATAAATCCTAAGGATACCCCTGGATGGATGGGTGAGGTCTCTTGCAGATTTTTGCCCTGGAGCTTAAACTAGCCTGTTTTAGCTTAGGCAAAACTTGAAAATTAAGTCTGAATGGATTCAGTTCTCATTAGTGCTTTTAATTACACTATCACATCAATGTGGTTGGTGTATGATTGTAGTAGAGGACTTGGACCTTAAAATATGGGAATCCCTACACTCACATGAGCAAGACAGATGTTTCCTCCTGTTGCTTCTCTCCCTCAAGATGTAGCAAGATGCTAGGCCACCACATTCTGTTTACTACAGAAGTGGATTAAAACTAACCCCACTGAACCACAAATTGCTTCCATAAGGGTGGCTGGGTGAACAAGAGCAGGGTCTAGGTAATTGCAAAATTAGATGGTTGATAGACAAGGCTATAATGCTTCATGGAGAGGAGTAAAGGGATAAAAATAAAAAGCCACCTTAAAAATGGCATATTATACCACCAACCAACCATCATTTTATAAATGCATTTAGATTTAGCCAAGCCATGCATCAAGTAGGTGCTCCTCGGTCTTACAGATATGACTGTTTAACCAGTAAGCCTCGCCCATCAAGGAGGAGTCTCACCAGTTCACGTTAACTGATGTGGGCTGGAGCAGCTCCCTGCCTGCCACCGGCAGGGGCTGCTCCAGCCCCATGGGCAGCCTGCCATGAACAGGGGCTACTCTGGCCATCCAGAGCAGCCCCTGCCTATTGTGCAACACCCACCCCCAGCCCTTTAATCTGTTAACTTCTTAAATACTTTATTTAACTTGTTAATCAAATTGAATGGGATTTTACATTCCTACTTGGTGTTAACAGCTGGAAGAGGGCGTCAGGAAGTTGCCTCTTTCCCGAGAGTATGCACTTCTACTTTAGCACAAAGTGACTGATGCAAGGGCTCAGTTGTACTGCCACAATGGGGGAAGAAGGACCTGTTAGTGCTTAAGGGAATCAAGGAGGGAGGGCATCAAGAATCCCTTTCAGAAGGTCAGATTGGATAGGCAGTATCAAACTGTTTCACAAGCAGTCACAAAAGCAGTGATGTTGCACTGAACCTGAATGACAGCCTCCATAGAAGTTAATCATTGAACAATCATCTTCTTACAGCTGTACAGCTAAGAGGCAGACACCCTGCCACCCATTATGTTACTCACAAGTAGGTTTTCTAGGCATATCCATGATCCTTCTTTAAAGGGAGTTTGAATATTCAGTCTTTATATACACCAGTAAGCTTTCATAAGCTCTGCTTTGTTAGTGATACTTTGTCCCTTGCCAGTATTACAGGGCAGTCTGCCAATGCTAGTAAGTTAACCACCAAGAGGTTTCTAGTTCAAAATGTAGTAGTGGCTAAACTGTAAGCTAGTCTGCCAGTTGTGACTGAAACAGGAGGCAAACAGTAATGCTTCCTGTTCTAATAAATTCCTCCACACCCCACCTGTGAAACTCTACATTTGTTTATTACTAATCAAGAAACAAGCTTTCAGACCCCTTCTTGTGTCCTTGAGGCCTGCTGCAGCATGCCTTGGTAAATGACATCATTGACAAACTGCTTATTCTGACAATAGGCCCCATGAGCACAGACCCCTCATACTTAGAGCACATTCCTGGTTAGTGAAGTCACCTTTGCTCATGGTGTTAGAGCCCCCAGAAGTGGAGGAGGAGATCAGTTTTCTGCCTAGGACAGGCCTGACTGAAAACAATGCTTTGGATACACTTCATGCACAGATGCTGCAAGCCATATTCCTGTAAGGTTTTCTTGGCACCTTTACCACTATGCATAACACAAGGTATCCTTCACAGAGAGAATGGATGTTATCAGATCTCCTCAGGGATGCCTGACCATCAACGTTTATCACTCCAATGCCTTTATATAGCCTAGTTGCTGTGCTACTTGGTAAAAAAAGTTTAGAGTCATTGTGACAGATTCAAAGTAGAACTTAACCTGTATGTAAACAAAGGCACAAGCTCAATTCTGCCTTGGGGGGGCAGAGGGGTGGGGAGAGAAAACAATCTCTCCTACATTTAAAATTGAGGTGCTGTCTAACCTGGAACACCAGTGAAATTTAGAGAGGAGTCAATGATGAAAGTTGTAAACAGAATTAGGGAAGAAGGGATGGTGACAAAGATTTATGAGAAGGCCTCTGACCAGTGATAATTTGAGACAGACTTGTTGAAGATGCAGGCGTTAACTCATCTGAATTCCAGTAGAATTCTACAGGGAAGCAACAAGGTTATCAAAAAGGGCACAAAAAAACCAAAACAAAATTGTTTGAGGTGTAAGTGACTTTTTTTAAAAGCTTTAGAGGGGTAGCCAAATTAGTCTGTAACAGGAAAAAACTTTAGTCTAGTAGCACCTTAAAGACTAAACAAAACATGTAGATAGTATCATGAGCTTTCGTGGGCACAACCCACTGCTTCAGATGACAGGAGTGTTGGAAGTCCAGATCCAAGAATAAATAAGGGGGGGAAAAAAGAAGAGAAGGAAAAAAAAATGGAGGGGAGGAAGAAAAAAAAAAAAAAAAAAAAAAAAAGACAGTGAGTAGATAAGCTTCAGAGGGAAAGCTGAGTCAGTATGGAACAGGAAAAGCTTAACAAATGGTCTAGTACAGTGTCTCAAACTCTGCTCTGCGGAGCCCCAGGGTTCTGCAAGACATCTCCAGGGGCTCCATGAGGTTGACAAACTGAAAACATTGATAGGTACAACACATACAATCAGTGGCCTGCTGGGGCTCCGCATAAATTTTTATGCACGTAAAGGGCTCCGGAGCCCAAAAAGTTTGAGAACCACTGGTCTAGTAGCACCTTAAAGACTAACTAGTTACAAGAAGTGATAAGAACCATTTGTTTACACTTGGAAAGGAAGATGACCAATACCAGATTTGTGCAGAATCTGCTGCCTGACTGAGAACAATGGTCATGATACAATCTACATGTTTTGTTAGTCTTTAAGGTGCTTCTAGACCAGTGGTCTCCAACCTTTATACCCAAGATCTGTCTTTTTAAAGAGACAGAACAAGCCAAGATCTACTGCCCTGCCCCTTCCTCTATTCTCCTCCTCTACATCACTTGCTATCCCCAACCCTTATACTGCTGCTCCCCCCCCCCCCCCCCCAATTCTTCTGTAGGAAGAGGTTTTTCCAACATTTGACCTGTCTAGACTGGACCAAATGTCAGAAAAAAACCCCTTCTTTTGGAAGCCCCCTTATTCCTCGTGGATGTCCTACCTCAAAAGCTTGTCTTAACTTGCCAACAAAAGCCAGCCCAATAAAAGCTATTCTCATCCCATTATGTCTCCTTAAGGGCTTGTCTCCACTATACCAGGGATCTAAGCTGCAGCGATTGATTGCTCCCTCAGCTGATTTATTGCATCTGCTTCGATGCAATTGCCAAATGCTCTCCCATCAACTGCAGTATTCCACCAGAATGAGAAAAGCAGATATCAACAAGAGATCAGCCCCCCCCCCCCGCCAACCTTAGTGCATGCAAGAGGACACAGTGAGAGTCTATTTGCATAGCTCAAGTCACATCAATTAGATCACTGGGGTTAGCATAGATAAGGCCTAAATACCCAACATGCTTATGTCCCTTGCTGTCTGGGGCGGGGGGGGGGGGGGGGGGGAGAAGAGAAATCAATTTATCCTTCAAGCTCAAGTTTACACCTGACATTCTCCAATACAGATACTATGCAATTATGTCCAAAAGAAAAGCTCATCCAAAGAAAAATTGGAGCACCTACCTCAGACTTTTGACCATTAGCTTCCACTCAGCCTCCTGCCCAAGCCATGTGGGGGGGGGGGGGGGGTTAGTCAAGACTGGAAAGTCAGTGGCAAGAAAGCCTCCCAGAAAGCATAAATCCTCCCACTTCTCTGGATGCCCCAACACTAGAATTATGGTCTATGTGCACGATGTAATGCATATCGAAGTAGCAGGTCATAATGCAATCAAATTGAAATATTTCAGATTCAGAATATTCCTCAGCCCAATCTAGTTCATCTGTCTATAGCAAGTTCTATATCAAAAGGATACTAAAACCTTAAAGACAGCTATATGTGGACTAAGTTTGGAGAGATACTAGTGTCCTTAGAAACTGGAGATTCAGATGACTAAAAGCGTATGTTGCTTTAAAAATTATGCCACACAAAGGATGTTCTCAATAGGAGCCTAATTAGCAAGATACTCAGCAATGCCCAGGTTTTGCTTTGTGTGGGTTATGGACTAGATTCTAGTTTATTGTGTGTAGAGCATTTTTAGCATGCAAACAAAACTTTACAATAAGATAGATCAGATCTAGAAGACTGCAAAGACTTCAAGGTTAGTGCTAGATTTTACTTTGATGTTATGAAAAGTAAACTGAAGGGACCAAGTTGGCAGAGGAGTCTATTCTCTCCTGTTAACTCAGAATGGAATCACAATTTTATATTTGTAGTCATACAGTTCTGCCTTTTTTGGTGCTGTAATAGAATTAAAGATTCTGGCTTACTGACTGGGGTTCCTTCCTTTAAGTAGGTAGGAAATGGTAACCCAATTTCTAAAATATGTAGCCTCTTTGAAAATTAACCTGATCTTGAGTAAGGAGCCCTGAGACATTTTGAAACTAATGACAAGCTTCAAAATCAACAAGAGAAAAAAAATGGATCTAGTAAAGTTAGTATTTAACTAGAAGTATGGTCTAGAAAGCCTGGCTGCAAGCATTCTCCCCCTTCCAGAAGAGGGAACTAGATATTCAAGGAGGGGTTTTCAGGACAAGTTTCTTGGTGGCCCAATGGAGGCCACCAACTCTTGCTTGGTGGCTGTTCTCACACTTCCCCCAAAATACTTCATGAGCTTTAGAAAAAAAAAGCTAAATATGCCCATGTCCAAGTCATTGATTACTAGCTAATAAGTCTTTGAAAAGGGGATATGAAAAGTGATACTTGTAGGTTTAATAGCAGGCTTATGCAGCCTTATTCCGAAAATGGCAGCAGTGGGACCAGGGCACAAAGGAGACAGTGAAGCTTCCCAACAGGATCCCAAAGCCCCATGCCAAGACCTGACCCCCTGCAACCCCAGAGAGGAAGTCCAAAGCCTGAGCCCCACTGCTCCTGGGAAGGCAGCAACTCACTGGCTGCCTACTTCAGCATTTTGCCCCAGGTGTGCTGGCTCCCCCACCACCACCAGCACCCTTCAGGCAGCCCCAGCAACCAACTTGTGGCTATAAGAAAAGCCCCTAGTGTGAAATGCTGCTTTAAAGCCTCTGTGGCCCCAAGATAAAGAAAACAGGAGACTTCAGTTGAATGGGCTATTAACCGAAGCAGCCCAGAGCACTCCAGTGTAGTCTCTTCCCTACAGCACAGGAAGTAGCGGTTTTATGGCTTCCCTGGAAAAGTTTTAACACAGTAAGTTACATCCCTGTTTTACCGTTTTCCCACTTTAAAGTTCAAGGGTAACTTAGTGACTGCTGGTTGTTTCCCTGAACTTTGCTCTTGCAGCATGCCGCCTCAGCTAAGAATTAGGAATGCCAAATGGCAACAAATATGCTAAAATGCCAGAGCGACCTCTACATTGCTTAATAAGAGTGTTTACTCACAATGTGTAGGTCAAGATAGTTATGAGGCAGCAAGCAGACAACTGCTGAGATAAATGAGCCTATTCACATATGGTTCACTCCGTCTTCTATGGCTTAGTACTTGGCATCTGTTGCTGAGTGGATGGAATTTTTGAAGCCAAAACCAACACATTGGAAATAATCCGTGATTACTGTTTGGGGAAATCCTTGGCTACAATGTTCACTTTAGTACAGTGACTCCAAATGGAAAAACTGAATCAATGGGACTGGCAGGAAGAAATCCCCATTCATGCAGCTCTGCACAGTTCAGCCAACCTCTGCTACGTACTTGAAGTGTGTTTTCAACGGCAAGTTTGAGAAATAAAAAAATCTTTAGTGTTCATAATCCAGTATGATCAAATCTTCATGTTACCAGTTAGCCATTTAAAATGGCTAAAGTGCCTGGGAACAATCTGCAATATTCTACAGAGACCCAAGAACTTCATGTTCTCTCAAGATACCCACACTGATTCCTAATCAAAGTTTCTACTGTGATCTTGATAGACCTGTAACTTGCATAGTTTTCAGCAATGTCAGTATAACCCCAAGAGTCAAGATTTAACAGAGTAAAGACATGCTACATTAACCTTTTAAGGCATGAAGTTGTCATATCAATAGCCAACAGTTTTACAATATTTTAATGGTAATTCAGCTATTCTGATCCTGTTTCCATCAACAGGACAGGAGAAAAGCAGACAGTAGGTTTTAAACTGCAGATAAGCATCCTAGTTGCCTTTTGAAGTTTATTTCTATGGTGCTACTCATTGAGCAATATAGAGTAGATAGTCACTCCCAACTCTTACATCAGGGGTGGGACCCTCAGGTCTGCGGCCAGATGCAGAGCCCCTGGTTTACCTGTATCTGGCCCCCAAGGCTCAAAGCTCCCAGAATTGGGCAGCCCATGCTGGCACTCTAGCTCCCCCGTGCCTGCCGGTCTGGAGGACACAAAATCTGCTAGTGTAGGCCCCTCAACTGTCACTAATACAACAGCATCTAGTATCACATCTTTGAAGGAGGTTGAGCCTAAAAGAGGCAATGTTCTCCAGCTGTTTAGGTACGAAGTGACTCTCCCTCCACTGCCAGACCTGAAGTTTTTAAGCATAGTTCTGTACACTCGACAGTATAACAGAGCAAGCAGAACACTATAGGGAGCACCCCCCATCAGCCCAAGATAAACACAGGTATTCTCCATTGCACAGTTGAAAGTTAAGATCTGTATGTTTAGCATACTGTAGATGACACTTATGTTTATGTAATTTCAACTAGAAGTTGTTAACATAAGGAATAAAGAATGTTGGCTTAAATCCCAGATAACTTGTCTGATCACGGTGGCCACTGTCAGACAACCCCCTTTTGAGAAGCTTCCAAAAACAAGGATAGCAGTGATCAATCTGTAACTAATACATTCTGCATGGGTGGTCTCCAAGCACCTTAAAGAAGGCCATATGGGATTACTATAGCTTTGGGCACATTAGCCACAGCTATGTAATGCCAGTATATGCAGGATAAGGGGCCACAGATCCATTTTAGACATTACGTTTCTATTGGCTATAATTTTATCTTGTTACAGAAAAAAAAATCTTGTTCACGATGAGCTTTAAGCTGATTCTAAAAATCTGCAATGGATTCAAAGGTGATTTTGCAAAAAAAGTGTCAGTTCTAGCTACTAGTTAACAAAAGGAGTTGCTCATGTTTTTAACCAGAGCTACAGAAGGTTAGTTTTTGGCCATGCAGTAGGTAGTGTTTTATTTTGAGTGGCAGTTCTTCTGCTCTTATTAGACAAGCCAAACTCACTTTTCAGAGCATTGTCTAATGTTCAGAAGTCATTCCTCTGCCAGTGAATTGTTTTCAGCTGATTAGTTAACTTCTTGTAATAATGGAAAAGGGCCTCTTAATGATGACTGTTCAAGGACAAACTTAAACAAATAGTCGTTAAGGTGCCACTAGACTATTTGTTGTTTTTTAAGTTGGTCCTGTTACAGAGGCTATCCCTCTGAAGTTTTTATTCAAAGGACTGTGAGGTCAGGAAGTTTCCCTGCTCCAGAATGGAATAAGATCCAACTTGCTAAGCAGTGGGAATTAATCCAGAGGAAATGCTACCTCCACCCTGTAGCATGATAGGATCTAAAGTTCTCTGTTCATTCAGTGCTAAAGGCTGCACTACTGCATTAGTGCTTTACTACCATTTGAGCAAGTTGCCTTCTCCAAGCTCCATGAAGAGTATTACCACATTTACCAACAGAGTAGAATGCTATTCATTAGTGAGTAATTCGTTAGACATTACAGTTAGACTACATCTCAGCTGCAAATAGACTTTTACAGACAAAGCATGTGTTCTCATGATGTATTATTCCTCTGCTCATGTTGGCACCTCAAAATAATGAGCAAGTAGCTCAGTTTCTCAACCAGTGGTATGAGTACCCTTAGAGGTACTTGAGAGAAGTCAGGGGGAGAGGGGGCAGGGAATGTCTACACAACTAAAATTTGGAGAAAACTGAATGTTCAAGTTTCAGTGCTTTATTGTTTTTACACTTTACTCCCAAAAATTTAATCACCTGCCTACGATTAAATTGTTTAAACAAATGTGTTGCAATGGTAGAAAAAAAAATTGTGTTCTGAAAACTGTAGGTCCTGGGAGTGCTTTAAGAGGGGGTACTTTATTTAAAAAAAAAAAAAAAAAAAGGTTGAGAAGTAGCCCACATGCCAGGTTGTAGATTTGCTTTTTGATTCAAATGAAGACAAGAGGACTAATCACCAACACTGAAACAACTCAAGGAGCCATGTATAGTTTGGAAGACAAAGTTGGTACAATGCTTTGATGCACAGACAGGATACTATTGCAAATTGAAGTGTCTCCCAGGAAAGTCAGGGTTCTAAAACAACTTGTGATTCAACTCTGCATTAACAAGTTTTATCATGAATTGGAAAAAAGGTTGTCCAGAACTCAAAGATGGAATATACAAACATGTATGAGCATCCCTAGACTAAGCCAAGCCTGAATTTCGAGGATGGACACATACATGCATTTATTTCAGCTGTGTTTCTCAGACAAATGTGGATTCCAGAGATTAAGTTTAAGGATCAATGTTATTTAACCACTGCATCAATTAGTTGCTTTTCCCAGAAGTTTAAAAAACCCACAAATTTAAACAAGGCTAGCACTGGCCTGCTTAGAGTAGTCTTTCTTGTGAGTCTACAAATTTCAGCTCTGACTGTAGATATATGCTGGAAGAGACTAAAAGTTCGTCTGTTAAGTTAATGCATGTTACTCTACTCTGACAAAATTTAGAGACTACACTTTTGAAAGCATTCAGAAAAGCTGCCTGCACATTCAAGGCAGATTTAGCTAGGTAGATACCATCCACATATGGTGCAAATATCCTTAGCTGATAACAGGGTGGTCTGTTTTAGCCTTAGGTGTATGTTTCAGTCTGAATTCTTTCTTTGTCCAATTGTAAGTTTCAGAAGCTTGACTGCTCTATAGCTCTAGTATGAAGAGAGCCATAGCTTGTTAAAACTTAAATTTGTATAATAAACTGGTTAATTAAGTAAAATATTAGGCTGCCTCTCACTGCAGGCAATGTATTTCCAATTGTGTGGAAGTTTAAAATAGTTTCCGTACACCCCACAAACATTTGAAGTGAGTTTTCATAGTGTAATTCAGGCTCAATTATATTTTCAATACCACACAGAAATGTTCCTTCCATTTTAAGATGTTGAGTTCCCCACTCTACCATAGTACTGCAAGCTATGTTAAAGCCATTACAATCTTTGCCTAACATTTCATGACACCATTGAGTGAGGCTTCTATAAGAAATCTACAGGAGCATGCATATGAGCAGCTCAAAAGAGATTGAAAGCAATGTTAAGATTACAAAAAAAACAGCTGCCAACTTAGATCTGCTGCTTAATTCATGTCTGCCAACTGCAAATTTAAGAAGCATGCTAGATTCCAATTCCCTCATATCCCAAATAGTTCACATTCCAGGCTTTGTTACACCATTACACCGTTCAACCTTTGCTAAGGCAGTAGGGTTGCCTAGTATCACCAAAGGATTAGTTTATCCAATCCTCGAAGAATCTGTGACATACAAAAAGAGAATGTGACTCACAAATCTAAGTAGGACATTGTCTGCCAGCCTTGCAAACTGAATTTGAGCACATCTGAAATATAGAATTCCATAATGTTTCTGAAGAGTAACTTTAGACTAAGCCAGTTGTCCAACTTTGTTGGCAAATCTAATACTCATCAGTTCTGGTCAAGTGGACCAGCATTAGGAGTTGAATAGAAGTTAAACCCTGAATTAGCTGGTTCTCTTGTAGAACTAGCTGTACCAATGCCAGACTATCCCAGCCACCAAATTTCCTTTTCCATCTAAGACTCTTGTGCAACTGACCTTAGCATACTTCCCATCAGAGCACATGCAATACAGACAATTTCTAAAGCTGCCTTTAACAGAGATTACTAGCAGCTACAGCTTGCGCCTCAGATATAGACCATGATCAGGTGCGGATTTCACATCTTTGAGTTATACCAACCGTAATGCCCTATGCAGCACTGTGTCCATGAGAGAGCTACTCCCAACAGTTAATGCCACCTTCAGAAGAGGCATTAAGTCAAAGGGAGAACTCCATCAGCTTCCAGATTCATCACTAGATGTGCTACTGAAGCACACCTGCAAGTTATACTGTAGGCTTGCCCATAGCAAATTCAGATTTTGCATGTGACAGGAAAGTAATCTTGCTTCCTTCACTACCCCATGGAATAGGCTAGATTAGAGGGTTGCCATTTAAATATTTTAACTCTGTTGATATCTTCCAAAGAGGATTTGACGCAACAGTGCAGTCCCACTTCTACATATCTTTCTCTACTACTATGTTATTTACTTCAAAACCTGAGAGCCCAGCAATAGAATTATTCGAGTTTGATTTTCCAAAAGCCATGTTAAGGTAAGAGTCTCTGAACAGCCCAGCAGCTAGAGAGAGTCAGGGCTCCTTAGCACCAAGTAAAACGTGTCTGGTAGTAAGCAGATATCTGCATTCCTAAAGCAAGTTAGGAGACTAAGAAAATGCTTGTGCATGTGATTAATACAGCTAGTACTAGAATGTGTAAATTGGCCAAAATGAACCCGTCGCACATCTAACTAGCATGTTTGTCTTCATTAGTGCATGCCTATGCTTACACTAGCAGAGGCCAAGTGAGAAATAGGGTTGAGACACCAAGTCTCCTTTATAGGAATTCTATATAGGGAGGAGATTAAGTGCCAGGTAGGAGAGATGCAGAAAAACGCCAACAGTTTTCCAGGTCTAAGCAGTAGAACTTGGCCAAAATTTAGCTTGCCATTAAGCTATGATGAGTGTCCATGAATTCCACAGCCAGACACTACAAGCCTTCCTGCCAGACTGAAGGTGGCAAGTACAGAAATCCCATTCAACTGTCCTAAGCTATATGGGTAATGTCATTTGGTTTCCATAGAAGAAGATTTGAAGAACTGCTCCTTGTTTTAAGAAGCAAGGAAAAATGGAGAGTGACCTAATTTTTTTGCCCATTAAAAAAGTTCCCTATATTAAACCCTAGCAATACAAACAAGGCTTCAGAGACTAGTACAGAGGTCAGTCTTGATTTAGAATACTAATCCTATAGTTGCTGTTTTAATTTGGTTGCCATCAACTAAACTTGTTCTTTAGATGTCATTTGGGACTCAATGAGCGAAGCAAAACTTGGATATTGATCTTGCCTTAGTGCTATTGCAAGGTGGTTGAGGATCAATAAGATCACATGCAAAACACTAAACTTAGGAACAACCAATTGCACAAATACAATATGGGAAATGACTGCCTAATTAGGAAGAAAAAAAAAGAGCAGGTAAGAATCCACTATAATCCCCAGATCCAACTAAATGAGTCAAAGTAAGAGCACTGCCAAAAAAAAAAAAAAAAAAAAGCCAACATTCTTGGCTATATTAGCAGGAATATTGTAAGCAAGAAATTCTTCCGCTCTATTCAGTACACAAGAAGCCTCAAATGGAATGCTCTGGTCACCACATTTAGGTAATAAGGGACGTATTTGAGAACAAGAGAAATAAAGGAGGTCAAGAAAACATGACTTATAAGGAGAGATTGAAAGAATTGGGTTTTATTCTGGAGAAGAGAAGATTGAGGTGGGACATGAGTCTTCAAGAACATAACATAAGAACGGCCATATTGGGTCAGACCAAAGGTCCATCTAGCCCAGTATCCGCCTGCCAAGAATGGCCAATACCAGATGCCCCAGAGGGAGGGATCACAACAGGTAATCCTCACATGATCCCTCCTCTGTCACTCGTTTCCAGACAAACAGAGGCTAGGGACACCATTCCTACCCATCCTGGCTAATAGATTCATGGAGGTTAGGTCCCTCAATGGCTAACTCACTCTTTTTTGAACCCTGTTGAAGTCCTAGCCTTCACCACATCCTCTGGCAAGGAGTTCCATAGGTTGACCATGCACCAAGTGAAGAAAAACTTACTTTTGTTTGTTTACATAAGTACATAAAAGGTTATAAAGAGAAGGGGGACAAATTGCTCCTGTGCTGAACTACCTTACAGCTAAGAAGTTTCCCCAATGTCTAACCTAAATTTCCCATGCTACAATTTAATCCTGTTACTATTTATCCTGGCTTCAGTCATCAAGTAGAACAAGTTATCTAGGGAAGCTGAGGATTATTACTGGAAGTTTAACACGTTAGACAAGCCTGTCAGAATGGACTACATAATGTTCAGCCCTGCTTCAGTGCAGCCATCTGGACAGGATGATCTACCAAGGTCCATTCTAGGGATGGAATAGCATAGTTGAATAAGCAAAACCTTATAGATTAAGGCTACAGACTGCACACATTTCCCTCCCCTCACTGCCCTCCACCCCAGTAATTTTTTTTAAGCAGGCTGGCCAACAGCCTGGCTCATGACAGGTCCAGGATCTACCCCCACTGCAGTTCTGCATTCAAGTGTGTAGAAGCAGTGCAGTCAGCCAGTTCTGGCATGAGCTGGGTCCAGGAGCTCAGACCCCACTCTCTAGTCAGGGGCTGCTATCACCCTGCGCTGCTGCCTCTATTAGAGGCAGTAGCACAGGGCAAAAGACAGTCAGTCCGCAAGGGGAGCTGGTTTTTAAACTGGCTGCCCTCACAGACCAGCTTCCGCCTGGCATCCCACACTGCCACCTCTGATACAGAGGCAGTAGTGCAGAGTGGCAGGGGGGCTGGATCTGCCCCTGGGGACTATAGAATAGTCAACTAACTGATAAGAATTCATGACTTTATTCGACTATTAAATTAACCAGTATTTAACATCTCTAGTCCATTTCAACCCTGCATTTCTATGACTAAGTAGCTATGATGTTTTTAATAGGCAGCTTCTGTCATTAGAGACAACAGGTCTCTAGCTACTTAATGCTACTATATATCTTTTGTTGCAAGAGGTTCTCTTTAAACTTTAATCTACATAAAGAACTTTTCAGTGTCCTGATTCACTTGAGATCTGCAAGCTTACAGCAAGGGTGCCCTAAATACAAACTCTTAGAGGTCCTGTCACAACTTACTGCCTGAGAGCACTTAACTCTCCCCACTACAAAGCACTGGATCCCCTTGGTCACAAGCAGAAACTGAAGAGGAGCTGAGCTCCTTTACACTGGAAGACAACAGGAGCCCTTTGCTTACTGGCTGGCACTCATCCAGATCTACCACCCCTTCCCCCCCAAAATTTGAAACATCTTGCAGCACAGTGTTACAAAATCCCACATGTGGCTTTGCACCAACAGACTGTCCTGAAGTCCCAGCAACTGTGTTCATAGAAGGATATGAAGTAGTGGGGATGCACCCCCCACTTACCTACTGCAGGGCTAGCTATGGGCATGCTTGAAGACACAAAAGGAACAAACAATTTGTTGTGCCAAACTTAGGATAAACTCAAACTAACCTGATCAGAAAGATCGATCTACAGAGTTAAACTAGCTGTACTCTAACAGCATGAAATGTCAAGTGGCTATGTCGACTGGCATTGAACTTTAGCTACCAACCCACCTCAACAGGTCTGCCTGCAATTCAATTCTACCAGCCCAGCAAATGTTCTGCTACAGTATCTGATTTGAGTTGTTAGTGCCTAGTGCCATCTCAAATCCACCATCCCAAACTGAGCAGTCAGAGACTTGAACCATACAGTGGAAAGAACTTGCATGCATGAGACATACATGTCCTCCAGCACAAGGGCAGAGCCATTTCATTATGGCTAAAACAAAACTCCATAATGCTACAAATACACAAGCTCAAATCCCCACACGTACTTTTCTTGTGTCTGCATAGTGTATTTATGGGCCAAGGATCAGAGAGCCTCCCTTCCTTAGATCCCATGCTAGCAGTGCACTTTTGATTTGTTTCCATGAGGTAGAAAACAGTTATGGCACACCTTTGTCTATTTTGGATGGGAGAACAATTTTCAGACAAATGATTAACACCACACAGGACTGAGCAATGGAGAGTGCCTCTGGCCGTCACAGCGAGTGAAGGGGGGGGCCACTGCACAGTCCTTTTCCTTGTAGACAAAGGCCTTTCACAAGGACTCTTGCTGCATGCCCAAGGTAGATGATTACATGGATGGACTAAGCCAGGGTTTCTCAACATGTGGGTCAGGAGGATCCAAAGTTTGACACTTCAGTGACCCATGTCCTGCACCCTCATTAACCCTGCAATTCTGGTCCCAGGGAGCTGGTTAGGCTCAGTTTCCTGCTCCAGCTGCTGCACAGGGTTACAGTGGTGCTTGTGTTTGGCCCAGCTGCTCTTCCGTCGTGACAGGCAGCCAGTGAAGCCCAGTTTGAGTGAGGGTGCTGTGACTCCCTGCAGCTCAACACATGGACCTGATACAGCCCTGTGGGACAGCAACCGCCACTATGGCATACACTGTGTCAGTGTAGTGTGACTGTATGTGGAGAAATATTTATGAAGCACCATGTTTTTCCACCCCAAAACTATTTATTGTTTTATTAAACCAAAGTTCACAAACTGTTCCTCAGCCCTAACAAGGAGATCACTAGATTAAGCCACCTTTAATCTTAGTGTCCGCTTCAGGTGAAAGTTAAAGTCTGGTGACAAAGTGACATGGGAAGCTTTTGCTGCAAAACGCATACAGCAGTCTCTGTAGAATACTTCAACATTAAAACCAAATCATGCCTATGTAGCTTCACCAAGCCTGTGTCTGCACTGTAAAAAAAAATCCTTCAGTAAAGACGACATTTCTGTAGTATTTTAGGGGGAGGGCACCTCCTTGTAGTTTTCACTATGAGGCAAGAATCTCTCTCAGCTAAGCTAGAGTAACTTGTCTCCAATAAGATTTTGTACAGCTGGTCAATACGTGTTGGAGCTTTACAGGATTAATTTTACTTTAAGCAGAGACACAATGCTTAACGGTACACCACACCAGTCCTGGCCGCTTTATGTCAAGTTGTGTCAGCTTTAATGTACCCTGTTAGGTGAAATTCACTCATGAAGTCTTCTCCTAGACTTGATCTATCAAGATCTATTGCTGTGCTTTTAAAGCTTCCTACAGTCACTACCAACAAACTTAATCCCAACATGCACTCCACAAGACACTTTTTGCTCAGGCTTTTGTTTGAATGCAATACTGGATCCCATAGAAAAAGGAATCCAATAAAATAAACCAATCAAGCTGTGAGTGAAATCCCTCACTCCTTGTTCCTACTAATCTACATCCTGTAATTCTCACACAGCACAGTTACATGCATCTGCATGGCACACAATACTTCATTTAGTGGCAGTGAGTATTCTAGGTAGATGGTATCCTGCTGCAACATGAGTTTTTCCTAAGGTTATCTATACCCGTCAATAGAATCCCTGACTACTTCAACAGGCTCTCACTTCCACCTCCAATACATACCAGTCCGAACTTGAATACTTGCACTCCAAGCAAAACTGGTGACCTCATGCATCTGAGGAGGCTTCATAGCCTTAGTCAGCACAGACCAGGTACAATGAATATGGTACAAATCAGCATATCTTAAGCAACACAAAAGACGACATGATTCTAGTTGTCTGGAAGACAACGGCTGTACACACTCCATTTAATAGAAAGACTTGGTTAAGTATCATCCAGAGATCTGCTTGTAGCAATGATCACTGTAGTTTTCCTGATGAGCTACATTCAGATTTCTGCAAGCTCTCTGCTTAAGATTCCTAGCATTAGACTTGTTCAAGAACTCTATTTACATAGACTTAGCAATTTAAGGCCAATGTTTTGCCCCGTGATGGTTTCATTTTATTGCAGAAATGCAACTAGTAGATTGTCTGAAGTTTGACACTTAACTGAGCTTAAATAATGAATTGCTAGATATAAAAACCATTTCTGTTAGACTTATTAGGTATTAGTTTGTTGGATACCATTTGTCTAGACAAGCCAACCTTGTATTCATCAGCTCTGTTGCTGTTGACTGTTGTAACCAAGACAGTCTCCCAGGAAAGGGTAGTTTTGCTAATAGAGCTGGTGTGCCTAGAATTTCTAGGATATGCTTGTTGAACTGTAGCAGCACTTCGATTGGATGCAGAGGGAGTGCACAGCTCAGTCAGTGTTAAGTGCAAATCAGCATGCACATAATTTGTATTCCTATGCTTGTGTCACTTCAGTAATACCAGTAGGGGGAAAAAAACACCTCTGTGGATGGAAACGAGTGGAATCTGGCAACTTTGCACATGGGCAAGTCTACAAAACGTTGTGTGGGCCACATGAAACCTGATGGGCTTCATGCAGCCGTTGGGTTGCAGAATGCCCACCACTTCTTTAGACCATAATATCTACTTGGAGTATCCTTTTCTATAGGAGAGGAGAAAGTCAAAGTTGCTCAGTTTAAGCTAGAGTAGAATCTTCACCACTCATGCCAACAAGACCTGGCTTGACAATTCCTTTAATGAGAGGGACCATGAAGTTCAGGTTAAAGGACTGATAGTTGATAGCCCAGGCTCATTTTCTGAACCTGATGCATATGGTGCCTTGTCTCATCTATTAAAAATGCTATATAACTGATTTGACAGCTCTGGGGACTTAAGGTCTTTATGTACCCTGCAGAGGATTCTCTACATGGGAGAACTTGCGGTATGGATTGTTACACTGCACAGTTGTCCATCAGTAAGGAAGAGACATGAAAACTGAGTGAGCAGAAAAAAGTCAGTTCAGTGCAGCATTGCTGCTTGAAACTGGTATATTTCTCAAGGGAGCTCCTGTGGGCAAAAAACACAGGTATAATATTGAGAAGCAGGGAATACATTTACAAACCAGAAGGGAAGCAGCTTGCTTAGTTTTAGCTGAGGCCAGTAGCCAAAATAAACCCAGTTTGCTGTAAGGTTTCTTAACCTTCAGCCACTAGCAAGTAGGATGGAAAGATGATCTCTCAACAAGTGAAGTTCAAGCATCAGCTATGTTTGCACAAATACCAGAAATTCATGAATGAATAAATTAATGGATTCTTGAATATTCCCCCCACCTAGTAGGCTATATGTCTGCAAGACACTAGAGCAACATGGCTTAAAAAAATACTTACGCTTCTCATTAAAAACACAACCAGGCATTTGCCTTACAAAAAGATACTATGATATGTAGCAACTTAAAACTGGGTTGCATATTGCCCTTATTCTGACAGATTTTATTCATATGGACTTTCCATGTTAGAACACTGAGTATCTCAGCATTGAGTCCAAAAGCTACATAAGCACAGGAGCTTGATATTCAGGAGCCAAGTATCTTCTAAAATCAAAATTTAGATTTTCTTGCTCCTTTAGACTGAATGTATAAAGGGATTAGCTCCCAGTGGGCAGGATGCCTTACTCATCCTACTTCACCCATAGTTCACTGAAGTTAGAGCATGATGGGGGATTTCAGATTCATCCCCCCACAGCTGTATCATTATTGGCATATGACATACTGGTTTCCAGATGTGAGTGTATTGTGACTAAGCCTGCACTTATGAAATAGACAGCAGAATAGCTTCCAAATGGATACTACAGACTTCCATGAAGGGTTATTTTTCAGTTACATGACAACAAGTTGAAATCCTATGCAGATTTCATCAGTATAATCTACATATTAGACCATGACCCTTCTCTTCATGATAGTCACTCAAGTACAGGGCTAATTAAAGCAAGCTGTAGAGTTTTAGAGTCAAATGTGTATGCTAGCTCCCATGTAATTAGTCTTGTTCTTCCCTTTGTCCAATCATTGTGTTCCTCATTATTGAGCTCACTATACTCATGAGTCTTGAGACAAAAAGCTTCCTATAGGAAAGCCACAATCCACAACTATGGTGACTTAAATAACATCACATGGAATATATGTAACAGTCTCATCTACCTACCAAAGTTAAGTTTTCCAATGTTAATTTGCCACTTAAGATTGTAATGCTTCACTACCTTCACAATAGACAGTTGAGATTTAAGTGTATTCAGTTGCTTAATTTGTGCGTCATAATCTAAAGTCTCAAGCCGACACTGACACTGAGTTGATTACTTTCAAGGCAACTGTTGTCAAGATTTAGGGACCTTGAGAGGTCCCAAGTCTTCATTTTCACTAGGAAAAAAGCCCAAGTTAAAATCCTTGAGACAAGGCAGTTGGTTGCTTTCATGTGACAAGCCACTAACTGAACCTAACTCATCTGAAAGCAAAAGGTTGTGTCTTTAAGATTAACTCATTAGAACTTGATTTTTAGTCACCTTTGTTCCTAATGAAGGATCTGGCTAAGCATTACTAACTCAACAGTAGCTAACACCAGGTATAGCTCATAGGTAAAAGATTTAAGAAAAAAAGAATGATTTGATGCCATGTTTGAAAGATTCCAGCTATGCCCAAGAAAGAACTATGTCAAAAGATGACACTCCATAATGAGAGGGAAAAGTGATCTGCAGCCAGCAACTGTCACCTATTTTTCCTTCATAATAAGCTTCACTTAGGCCCAATGGAGACAAATAAAACTTCCCCCTTTTCAACACCTTCCCCTCACATTTAGGCAGACCACCCCACAAGACAAATCCTCTACCCACAGCTCATAATGTTAAGACAGACCTCATCTTTCAAGGGTTAAACAATCTGATGGTCACTGGATTGGTCAATTCTACCAGCCCCAGAATTACTTGAACTCTAGCCTGTCTAGTCACCTATCCCTTGCTGAATTTAAGGGAGTCTCCCCCAGATCACATCAGCAGCTCTAGCTAAAAAGTGAGATTGTTAGTAGCTATGCTACTGGCAGAATGAGAGACATCAATAGTTTCATAATCTAAGGCACCGATATGAAACGTTATTCAAATAAGTTGAAAGGCAGCACAAGTAATACTTTCTCCAAGTATTTTGAGTTCCAGAGTCATTTATTATAAGGGAATGTTATACATAAGATTGAAGCCAGTTTTGGACAAAATAAAACCACTCCCACTCTAATGTTACCAGTGATGCAATAAGCTTGGTCCATGGACTAGTTCCTGGTAGATCTGATGCTACAGACATATTTTAGATAAACTGCTAGCCACTTCAGCTGTATGCAGGTGACTTCTGGATGACGACACTTTAAAAATCAGTTTAACTATTCTGTACCAGCTTACTAGTAAATGAAACACCAAATTTTATAAAGCACCAGAGGTGATCTTGACAGTTACAGGGCACTAAACTTAATTTCAAAACTAGCAAGACTGGTTGAAACGATAAAAAAAAAGTTCAGACACATACATGAACACCATTTGTTAGAGGAGGGAGAAGACGAAGAGTCAACATAGCTTTTGTAAAGAGAAATCATGTCTCAATCAAAATTCTTTGCAGAGGTTCAAACACACAGACAAGGCTGATCTGGTAGATACAGCATGAGAAACATTCCAGAAAGTCCAAGGTCAAGGTCCCTCACCAAAGGCTCTTATCCCATAATTGTTTACATGGCTTAAGAGGGAAGTCTTCTCATGAATCAGTAAATGACTGAATGACTTCAAACAGAGAACAGGAATAAATACTCATTTTTCAGAATGGAAAGAGATAAATAGGAAGGTTCCCCATATATCAGTACTAGTACCAGATAAGGGCCTGCAGCTCCCCATAGCTGCTCCAGGCCCACAGGGGGGAGAGGGGCGGGGCAGGGGGGGTGTCCACCACAGCTCCAGCCAGGCTAGAGCCACCCCTGCCTGTGGCAGGAAGGGTTGTTGAGCAGCTGGAGCAACCCCCCTTCGCACCCCCATAGCCTTCCCCTTTAATTGGTTAACCCATGAAACCTATTTAACCAGCTAACATTAAACAGGATTTTACATACAGCTGTGGTACAACATGAGTTATTTGGAAAAAACAGCAAGGCGGCAAACAGATAAGTATATTAGTAATTTTGTAAGCCCAAAGCAGACTACAGAGTTACAAGGGATCTCAAAACTGGTATCAGACGTAAACAATGAGTTTGATCAATGCTGGAAAGCAATGCATATTGGAAAACAGTCCAAATTATAAATACAAAAAGGATGGAATTACTTGTTACTACCCAAGAAAGATCTTTGAGTCATTGAGACTAGTTCTCTGAAAACATTTGCTAAATGTTCAGTGACAGACAAAAAGGTAACAGTGTTAGAAACCATCAGGAAGGTGTCAAAATAGCATGAATTTATGTGGTGGTGTTACAAGCCCATGTATTAATTACTACATGCCTCATGTGCCGATCAGAACATCTAAAAAAAATTAGAATTGTAACGTAATGTAGGGTACTGAACAGTTTCCACATTGGCAGAGTGTAAAAATGGGACTTCTGTTTGGAAAAGACAAGAGGGGATAGGACAGAGGGCTGTAAAATCATGAATGATGTGGAGAACATGAATAAGGCAGTGTTTTCTCCTTCACATAAGGAGAACCAGGAGTCACCCAATTAAAGTTAATAAGCAGCAAGCTTAAAACATAAGGAAGTACTTCACACAGTTAAGTTGTGGAACTTATTGCCAGGGTTCAAAATGAATTAGATTTATGAAAGATGGAAGCATCAGTGGATTAGCCAAGATGGTCAAGGATTCAACTGCATGCTCTGAGAGTCCTTAGAGCAAGGATAGACAAATACATGCCCACAGGAGGGATGTGCTAGGGTTGCCCCTGGCCAGCCACTGCTGCTACATTTACCTGTACCTCCTCAGGTACAGGCGACTGCCCCCCATTGGCTGCAGCTTGCTGTTCCCAGCCAACAGGAACTACAGGAAGCAGCATCCCAGTCAGCAAGGCTTCCTACAACTCCCAATGAGCAATTGCCCTTCGCAGCAGGGGCACAGGTAAATAGAGTGGTGGCCTGCCAGGGCTAACTGGGATGAACAGCCACTATTTTATTGCCCACCCCAACCTCAGGCTCAGATTGCCAGAAGCTTAGAATCAATGGACCACTCAGTGATTGTTTATTTTGTTCATTCCTTCTGAAGCACCAGACATTGGCCATTGTCAGATAATGGACACTGGGCAGGATGGCCCATTGGTGTGACCCCATCTGCAAGGAAACCATGAGGCTCTTCGTGCCCACAGACTTGTCATTTAGAGTGATCACAGATCAAGGCCTATTCAGCTTTAGCATGGGGGGGGGGGGAGGGGAGGGAAGAGATCTATCAAGTCTACAAGACAAAAAATGGGAGCACCTTAGTTATATTGCAGCACATACACCCAACTCTTAAGCAAGACTGTCTGTCCAAGCACACTTCTATACTGAGAAGAATGCACCCCTCAAGCTAAAGACAGAACCCCAACACAACTGTTCCTTGGCTTACATTTGCCTTTACTTGCTGAAGTCTAAAGGTCCACTCTGTAGTATTTTCTCAGTTAGCCTTGTCCATAGCAAGCACATGAGAAGTCAGAGAGCCTTAGCCTATTTTCAGTAGAATCGGACCTGGAACCTTTGTTAACCCCTGCAAAGCACTCAAATCACAGCAGCTAAGAGGGAATGTTGCTTTACCTGCCCCACTGAGACCACAAAGCAAACCCTCTCTTTCTGAAGGCTGGCCATCTTGTTCACTTATGGCTAGGGACAGGCCTAGCCCGAGCCTGGGCAGGCCAGGGCCCTCAGGGTAGGCAAAAATTGGGGTTTAAGTCTCATGTCTCACTGAGTCACACAAGGCAGCACAACCGGATTCAGCCAGGGCTCCTTCACCTCCGGCCATCCACAACACAGATTTCTGTTAGAGACCTGGGAAGAGTCCCCCACCTTGGGGGAGGGGGCCTGTCAGCACTAGGAAACGCAGCCAGATAAGCTGGTTTGGCAACCCCCCCCCCTCCCCCAGAGCCAGACACACCTGCCTGCAGGACTCCTTCCCTCGCGCCCCACCCAGCTACGGGAGCCAGGCTCGGCCACACCCTATCAAGGGCTCCCCTCCAACACCATGCAGCCCTCCCGGGGAAGGAGGGAGCGCGCGGCACCCTTTCCCACCCCCCGAGGGATAGCGGCAGCCTGGTCTAGTGAGTGCGGCTGGGGCGGTCCGAGGACCCTCCCTGTTCCCTTCTAGCCGCACATGCCTCGGCTCAGGCGCGAGCAAGCGGGCCCAGCACAGCGGCTGCGGAGGCGAGGGCGAGCCCAGACGGCAGCCCCGCGTCCCTCCCGCCGGGAGGCTTCCCTCGTGGGCCTCCCCGCGCCAGGCGGGGACTCACCGATTGAGACCAGCTTGATGCTCTCCCGCTCCAGGAACTCGAGCGCCACCGAGACGTTCTCCAGCTGCATCTGGCGGAAGGTGGGTCGCTGGTGGTACTTGCGGTACATGCGCTTCTGGCTCAGCACCTCCAGCAGCGCGATGAGCCGCAGCCCGTCGCTCAGGTCGCACTGCAGGTTGCCGATGCGCTTGTTCACGCAGCGGAGGTGCTCGTTGCACCAGCGGGTGAAGGTGTTCTGCTGGATCCGCTTCCAGGGCGCGTCCTCCGCCAGGTCCTTCTCGGTCACCGGCATGTCGGCCTGCTGCTCCGCCTCGCTGCGGCCCGCGAGCTGCTGCTGCTGCTGCTGCTGCTGCTGCTCCAGCCACCGAAGCTGTCGGGTCTGGCTCCGCGGGCTGCTGCTCCCGCCGCCGCCGCTGCTCCAGCCTCTGCCGCGAGCCCCCTGGCCCCGCGCCTGCGTGCTCATGCTGGGGCGGCCGCCCCGCCTTCTCCGGGCGCAGAGCGAGCAGGCTCCGCCCGGCCGCGCGCCCTCCTTCTAGCAGGGTCCCTGCCAAGTGCGCGCACACAGACCTGCGGGCAGAAAGGCAGCGGCGTGAATCGCCTGGGGGGGGGGGTCCGGGCTTCGCGCCTGCGCCTGCCCCTCGGGACTCACCTGTACGCACGCGAAGCGTCTGGCTGCTCCCCGGGCTCTAAATACCGTGCGGGGCGTGGGGCTCGGAGGGGGCAGGCGGCCAGAGGTGGGCGCAGCTGTTCCGAGGTCCGAGCTCCCAGGCGGTGATTGCAGCCCCTTATCGTATCGCTAGGAATACGGGATGGAAAACGCCTCCTCTCTCGACCTAGCCGGAGCAGCCTCTTTGTCCGCTTCAGCTCCGAGCGGAAAAAACGTTGCTGCTTCGTTCCAGTCTAGTATCAAGAAGGAGACCCGCTGCTCGTGCCAGATCTCCTCTAGCTAGGAGGGGAACGCCCTCACTTTGCCTTATTACTTTACTGCATTGTTCTATAAACTCAGCCCCTCCAGGGGTGGTGCAAGGGGTTTGTGATCTAAAGAGGCGTGGGAAAAGGTTGGGCGGGCTTGAAGCTGAAGTAGTGGGGGTAACTTTGTGAACACTCTAAGGCAGGGACTATTGTTTACTATAGGGTTATACAGTGCTACTGCCAAGGTCAGTATATGGGCTTAAAATTCAAAATTACCTGGACAAACCTGAAAACTGATGTGAAGTAAAAGGATGAAATTCAATAAGGACAAATGCAAAGTACTCCACTTAGGAAAGAGCACTCAGTTGCAGGTACAAAATGGGAAATGACTGCCTAGGAAACAGTACTGTTAAAAGGGATCTGGGGGTCATAGTGACAAGCTAAATGGGGGCTTGTATGGTTAAGACCCTTGGGAACCAGTGTTCCCTCTAAGCTGAGCACTTGGGCAACCACCTTCCTGGGATATATAGATGGTGATATGCTTATCTCATAGCACTGGAAGGGACCTTGAGAGGTCATTGAGTCTGATCCCTCAGGGGAGGGTCAAGTACCATCCCTGACAGATTTGACTTAGATCCCTGAATGCCCCCCCCCCTCAAGGATTGAACTTATTACCCTGGGTTTAGTAGGCCAATGCACAAACCACAGAGCTACCCCGTCACCTGGGCTTAAGATGTTGCCCAGGTGATTAGCAGAGTGCCTGCAGCCAGAAGCTTGAATTTCTATTGATGGTGCATATTTGGTGTATATAACATTCTACACATGGTTGGGGAAAAAATAGAGGGAACACTACTGGGGACTTATCCCGATTTAATAGATGGGGAAATTGAGGCAGTGTGGGTAACAGTGCTGTACATCACAGGAGTGTTGTTGCCCTTTGTTAATTAGGGCAGGTCTACACACGGTTTATACACCAGTTTATATCAGTTTTCAGGGTGACTTTCAAATAGTGTGGATGCACTTACACTAGTGTAAATCAAATAAAAACAGTTAAATTGGTACAAGCAGTTTGTGTAGACCAGCCCTTCCTGTTTGTAAAGTGTTTGGAGAGCTCTGCATGAGAAGCACTGAATAAAAACAAAGTAGCATATAGCTGCAAATTTTGTTTCCTGTTTTATCTTCTTAAAAACATTCTTTGTCATAAAACATTGTAAAATAACTTAATTCCTTAATATCCAGTAGGAGTAGTGTAATGTAAGGAGTACAATACCTGTGTGTACATTCCAATTGCTGTTTCGTTATTTTTAAGGGAGTATCAGTGCTCAGAATGGTAATAACCACTTATAGAAGTGATCCTGCAATGAATTCTCTGCACATGGAGGCACATGTCCAGCTACACAGAACAAGTTGCAGGATGGGGATTCCAAATCATGCACACTGAGGGTCTGCCACAGTTTTAGCCACTAGTGGCCATCCCTCAGATAGCCGTGCCTTTGCAAAACCTCTAGTGCAGACAGGTTTATGCTGCAAACTATAATTTGCAACCATGCAGTTTACTTCGGTTTTAAGCATGAATAGTTTCCATAGGTCAAAATCGAGGCGTTAGCTGTCAGAGGGTTTTGTGCCAGTGCAGCAATACTGGAGCTGGCTGCCCGTGGTTGTCATCAGCCAGGCAAATCCCCTGTGCAGACACAGCCTCTGATTGTCAACTCTTTGGAGTTGGGATTGGGTTTTTTTATGTCTGTAAGGGTACATCTGGACTATGTGGCTCCATTGACGGAGCCATGTAAAGTAGTTTACTCGGCATAGTCAAAGAAGCTGGGATTTAAATAATCCCCGCTTCATTAAAATAAAAATGGCCGCCGTGCTGTGCCGACCATCAGCTGATCCGGCACAGCGCGGCAGTCTAGACGCGGTGCGGTCGACAAGAGAAGCCTTTGTCGACCACTCCGGTATGCCTCATGAAAGACAAAGGCTTCCCTTGTCGACTGCGCCACGTCTAGACTGCCGCGCTGTGCCGGATCAGCTGATGGTCGGCACAGCATGGTGGCCATTTTTATTTTAATGAAGCGGGGATTATTTAAATCCCCGCTTCTTTGACTATGCCGAGTAAACTACTTTACATGGCTCCGTCGACGGAGCCATGTAGTGTAGGCGTACCCTAAAATGCTATGTATATGAATGTTTCTATTTAAAGAATACAAGTTATAACTTGGGGCAGGAATCAACTCTTTCTTTATGTTTTTACACTGCCTGCCACAATGGGGTCCTGATCTCAGCTGGGGCCTCCCAGAACTACTGTAATACAAATAATTGTTAATGAATAACTTAGCACTGCTAACACTGGAGCAGTTAAGTACCCTCAGAAATGATGGTTGAAACTTTAATTTGTGAAATTCCTAACTAATTCTGAATCAGATTATGAATTCTTTCCCCAAGAGGCAAGTTTCAAACCCTAATAAACAAACTCTGAACCTTAATAAATATTCAAAGTGAATAAAACCAAATCTCTTCTCCAAAAAGAAAAAAAAGTGTGAGTACAATAAATTTGTAACAGGCATATTAAAAGCCTGTCTGACAGGGTGGATGGTCTTGTGGTTAATACATGAGGGTGGGACTCAAAAGACCAACGTTCAGTTCCTCCATCTGCCACAGACTTCCTGTGTGACAATGAACCATTTAGGCCCTAATCTCAAAAACAATTAGCACTGGTAATTTACTTCAATGAGAGTTAAAAAACAACAAATTGTCTGGTGGCACTTTATAGACTAACAAAACATGTAGATGGTATCATGAGCTTTCCTGGGCACAGCCCAAACTCTGGTCATCTGAAGAAGTGGGATGTGCCCATGAAAGCACAATACCATCTACACATTTTGTTAGTCTATAAAATGCTACCAAACCATTTGTTATTTTTTAAGTTTATCCTGTACAGACTAACTCGGCTACCCCTTGAAGCTTCCTTCAATGAGACTGTTAACATTAAGCAGACTCAGGGCCTTAATGTCACAAGGAGTATGTCTATATGGCAGTTAAACACCCATGGCTGCCTTGTGTCAGTTGATTCGGACTGATGGGGTTATGGGGCTATAAATCTGCAGTGCACTCATCTGGGTCTGTTGATCCTGAATGTCGACTACTCATGTAAACATTATTCAAAACAGTTAACTGGTTAAACTATTAAAATTATATCGTTTAGCTGGTTAACTGTTGGTGGGCCAGTGCAAGACAACCCGGGAGAGGGGTCTCACCGGACAGTAGGCAGTCATGGCAGGGCCACTGTAGCACAGCCGGGAATAGGGTTACCATGTGTCCGGTTTTGAACCGGACAGTCCAGTTATTTGAGCTTTCTGTTCAGGAAACAAATTGAGAAAATATAAATGAGAAAATATGAATGTCGGGTATTTTCTAAATGAGATGTAATGTAGATTGTGATGTAATGTCAAGTGTATCCGGTATTTTCGTTGAAACCATCTGGCAACCCTAGCCGGGAATTGTGGCTACTGTCCCAACTGCCCCTCCTGGGGCTGCTGCAGCGTAACCAAGGTCTGGGTCCCACCTGCTTCCATCCAGGGCTGATGTATCATGGCTAGGATCCCACCTTCCCCCACTGGGCATGCAATGGGGCAGGAGCCAGGGCTGCGAGTGCTGCTGGGGCTGCTGCTGCAGGCATGGTTGGGGACAGAGTCCTACCTGTCCCCTCCTGGAGCTGCAAGTGCGGCCAGGGCTGCCGGCGTGACTGGGGCCAGAGCTGTCACTGCAGGTGCAACCGTGCCCACCTTCCCCTGCTCGGGGCCAGGATCTGGGTCCACTGTGGTGCAGCAGGGCCAGAGTCCTGCCTGCCCTTGCCTGGAATGCATCAGGGCCGTGGTGGGGCTGCGGGTGCAGCTGGGAATGCCAGCGTGGCCGGGGATGCCACTGTGGGTGCAGCCAAGGCAGTGAGGGGTGCAGACAGGATTATGGAGAAAAGGCCCAGCCCAGCTCAGCACCCCACAAAAAAACTTTATTCCAGCACCACAAGCCCAAGTTGGCTGACACCGACCAGTCACAAGTGTTCAACCACAGTGTAGACTAGGGATGTAATAGTATAGTCGATTAACTGATTAACCGATAAGCAAAAGCTTATAGGTTAATGCTATAGACTACATTCATTTCCCTCTCTGCACCGGCCAGTAACTTTTTTAGCAGGCTGGCCAGCAGCCTGGTTCACTCCTGACTTGCAACAGGTCTGGCATCTACCCCACTGCAGCTCTTCATTTAAAGTGTATTAGGAGCTGGGAAGACAGACAGCCCGGCTCAGTCCTGGCTCGCACCAGGTCTAGGACCTACCCCTGCTGTGGCTCTATATTTGAAGTGTATTAGCAGCCACATGGGCAGGCAGCCAAGCTCCTTTTTGGCTTGCACTAGGTCCAGGAGCTCAGACGTCCCCTAGACAGGGGCTGCTGCCACCCCGGGATGCTGCCTTTTTGTCAGAGGCAGCAGCATTGGGTGACAGACAGCTTGGCTCCTCAGGAGTGAGGCTGGAGTGCAATGGCTGTTGGCTGTGCCCCCAGGGACTATAGAATAGTCGACTAACCAATAAGAATTCATGAGGTTACTCGACTATTCAATTAACCGATATTTAATGTCCCTGGTGTAGACATAACCTTGTCTCTCAGTTTCTCCATATATAAAATGGAGATGGTAATGATAATGATGGTTCTTTCTTCCTCTCTAGCCTCTTTGTTTAGCTCACCTATTTGGACTGTAAACTCTTAGAAGAGGGATTGTGTCCTACTATGTTTTATACAGTGTTTAGCACAATGGAGGCCTAATCGGACATCTAAGATAAGACTATGTTCTTAAAGGCACCAAATAAGGCTTGAGCTCTTGCCCATTTTATCTGATTAATTTATTGGTTTACCACTCCCTTCCACGAAAGCTCAAATTGTGATTTGTTACTGACTCATTTGATGACAAAGAAGAAGCAACAGGACTACTTTATTTGGAGTTGTCACACCATAATTTCCCCCATTCGTCACTGCAAATATGTGACGTTAAAGGGTGTAGTCAGCCGCCTATATAAAGATTCACCCCTAATTTAAAACTCTTATCTACCAGGTGTAATAGTTGGATAACAGCCCTGATCCTGCAAATGTATACACATGTACTCAACTTTACTAACATTAGCAGTTCCACTGATTTCAAGTTGACTACATCTGTATGTATTTGCAGCATTGAACCCATTGTTAATATGGTTTATAAATATATCAACACATTGTTTCTTAAAACAGTGAATCTTGACCCATGGCGGGCAACCTGTGGCCCATAGGTTGCATGCGGCCCACTGGGGCTCCATCTGTGGCTCGCAGACCCCCCTCTCTGTCTCCCTTCCCCATGCATCACTCATCTTCCTGCTCCTCCCTATCCCGCCCAGCACTTTGGGAGGAGCTATGAATTGCCTGATTTGCACTCCGTCCCTGTTACAACCCCCCTCTCTCCCAGAGCTGGAATGCCCCAAATCAGCTGTTCTTGGCATTCTAGCTCTGGGGAGGGTGGAGGAGGAGCAGGCACAGAACTTGAGTCAGGTGATTCGCAAGCTCCAAAAGTGCTGGGAGGGAGAGGAGGTCAGTGCTGGGCTCCGGTGCACTAGAGGCATGGGGGGAGGGAGGGAGACAGGGGCCACAGATGGAACCCCAGTGAGCCGCATGCAGCCTGTGCAGCACCACAGGCTGCTGCAGCCCACTGTGGTGAAGGAGGTTCACTCATGTGGCCCACCCACCATTCGTGGTTACCCATCCCTGCTCTTGACTTTGAAGACGCTAGAACCTGTCAGAGGAAACCTATTAAAATCAATTAAAACATCATACATATCATTTTATAAAACTGTCCTGCCTACTGTACAATACAATTCAATAACAATTCCCAAAAAACAAAAGATTTTTTAATGAGAATACGTATTAAAAAGCAGTGCCGTGGTATTCTGGTTTATCTATAGAGAAATCTAAAGGTGTTTTATTTTTCAAAACAATATAGTATCCATGATGTAAACATCTCTTCTAGGATGTAGAATTAGACCCCCCAAAGCTGAGATAAAAGCGATGAGTGCTCTTTGGTAAGAGAGTAGCGTGCATAAAACCACACAGCCCACTGTTTAAAACAGATCTAGATAACAAGTAATCAGTATGTTACAAAAATTAAGCTAAACTGAGCTCTATGAGTCATATTTTATGATCTGCCAACTATTTCCTTTTTAAAATAATGATTGGTTCAAATACTGACTAAGCATTAAGGATGCCCAGGTCTCGCCTATTATTTACTTAGCCAAGCTCTTCTGGGCTAATTAGGTGCCTAATTCCTACGAACATTTTAACTTCAGTTATTTTTTACTATAGTCCTGCTCAGAGAAGTATAGTGTAAAAAGTTAAATGGAAAAAAATGTATCTTTTTCATTCTCCTATAACTTAAACATTGTAAAAGGGATTTTCGCTCAAATTTCCAAAAAAAGTTTGCCTTTAGCACAGACCCAGCACAGAAAATTTCAGTTCAAAAGATGAGTGTTTCACAATATTTTGAACATATGCAAACAAGGGATTTTATTAAAAGAGTTTTTGCACCTTATATATCTTCCCTTTATTCCCTATCCTCTCCCCACAAAAAGCCAGTGTAAAATGTGGAAAAGAGTATAGACAGATACAAAAACAAATCCAAATCAGCTTTGCCACATGGCTTACATGGCCAATCAGAATCCCTTCAGTCCCATAAACGAGCATTAGACACATGGGTAATCTAAGAGAGTGGATGCTGGACTATGAACATGGAGACAGCTGTGTGATTCTTGGCTCTGACCTGCTGTGTGATCTTTGTGTCTGTGTCTCTGTTTCCCTTTTGTCTGTCTTGCTTAGTTAGCATGTCAGTCCTTTCAGGTAGGCCTGTCTCTTACTTGTTTATAAGAGCCTAACACAATAGGATCCCAGCAATGGAGCCATTGTGATATAAATAATCTAATCTAGCTATCTATTTTTTAAATTAAATGTCTGTCTGTCTGTCCATCTCTTTGTGCAAGAACTCCTCCTAAACAGTAGTGCCACCAAACTTGCTAGGCAGTTTCCTCTTACCCTAAATAAAACAAGGTCAGGGTTTGGTTGTGCCCGGAACATAGGAAGTAGAGGGAATGGGTCTGTTTTCCACAACACGGAAAGGGAGGGGCAGAGCAAGGAGGGACACGATCCTCACACTCAGCACTGGAAGCAGTGAGTGGGGATGGGATACTGCAGAGTAAGCATTGGGAAGAGTCACACAAGCACAATACCAACCAGCTGGGGACAGGGCTCTGCATGTTGCCAGCCAGGCCCCTTCTGTGGGTAAGGTTCCCCTCTCCCTAACCCCACAGCTACGGGGCTTTGGCATTACCCCCCACACAGCCTGCTATGGGGCCTGGGCACACTCGCCCTTCCCCACCACGCCACACGGACACATGGAGATTCCCTCCCCGCTGCTGTGAGTCTCCTATGGGGCCTAGCGATTTCCCCTCTCCCCCACCACCACTTCATCCAGAATGCGAGGATTCCCTTCCCCCGCCCGCATCTCCTCACAGGGCCTGGAGATTTTCTCTCCCCCCACACAGTTCCTCACAGGGCCAGGTTGTACCCTCCTTCTCCCCCTCCACACCACTCCTCTCAGGGCCAGGGAATTCCCGCCCCCCCCCATGTGGCCCCTCGCAAGGCCCAGGGATGACCTTCTCCCCTTTCTCCGCACTGCTCCTCTTAGGGCCTGGGGAGTCCCTTCAACCACCACCAACCCTTGCACAGCTTCTCATGGGGTCTAAAGATGCTCTCCTCCCTAAAATGTGTGCTACAACTCAATGTACACAGCTGTGGACTTCAATTAAGATGTTCACTATTCCACAGAATTTCTGAATTCACTCGACCCTATCAGTATGCTGCAACATCACCTGGTGTTGAAAGCTGGATGTCCAGACATGCTTTTAAGACACCTAGATGCTCCAAGACTTTGCAATGGCATAAGACCTTGCATTAAATCTTTGAAGCCACACACCATCAAAGGTACCATTTTGACTGGCTCTGCCAAAGTACAGGATGTCTTTATACCACAGATTCCATCGCTATCTACAGATTATCCTTTTCAGTTTAAACATCTCCAATTCCCAGTATGACTCGCTTTTGTAATAACAATAAACAAAACGTGGGGTTAGTCCTTCACAATTACAGGAGTGGATTTGAGAACGGATCTCTTTGCACATGGGCAACTATAAGTTACTACATCGAGAGTGGATAGTGCCAAAAATCTGTTTATTCTATCAAAAGACAGAAAAACTGCAAATATTGTCTATCAACAAGCTCTATGTAATGTCTGATTCACTTTCATTCTTTTATTAATACAAACTTATTTTTTTCCTTCCTTTTTAAAATCGCAATCTTTATATAACACATCTATATTTGCCTTTTATTTCCCAACAAAACCCAACCAACCATTTCTTGAGTTACCGAGCAATGCTGGGTAAACCTGCTGTGTAAACCTGCTAGTAAATAATAGTAATAGTAATGCACTGAACGGGCAGGGGTTCAGGGTGGGGTGGAAGGAGCATTGTTGGGCTCCAAGTAGGCATGCATCTAGAGCCCAATCCAATTCATGCTGGGGAGCAAGAGAAGACCTCAGGCAGATAATGGTGTCTATAGCAGCAAAAGAAGTTGCTCCTATGAGCCGTGACTAACAGCTATCATCTGAAAGGAATAGCAAAAATAGCTCTATAGACGTTGGAGCTGGGCTGGCATAGGAAAGGCTTCCTGGGGTCTGCAGGATTCTTGTGAACTGAACACACTGGCCCACAACCCAGCTTCCCCTTGCTGCTCTGGTTGCATAGTGCTGAGGCAGAATTTGGCTTTTGTGTTTACTCTCAGCAAAGATGAATAGGAAACAAAGACAGCTTTATAGCATCAGTTAAAAAAACAGTCATGCCCTAAGGAACGGATCCTGTCCCACCCACCCGTTCCACAGAAAGTCCAGCCCGCAGGGGAACTGGTGTTCCTCTGTACAAGCTTGTGGGACAAATTCTGGGATCCAGGCAGCGCCATTACATCTGTGCTCCCTGTGTCCCAACACACATCAACAGGAGAGCTGAAATAATTCTGATATCCACACAGATCTGCAGGCCACAGAGAAGAGGTCCAGGGAAGGGCAACAGAATGAGGGCACCAGCCACGTGACTCTTAGCATGGGGAAGGGCTGGGACCAGGCCCACCAATGGAGGTGTAAAGGGGGCAGTTATCCTGGGCCTGGCAATCAAGGGGGCCCTGGGCTCTGGCTGCTGCTGGCCAAAGTCCCGGGCTCTTTAAATCACTGCTGGAGCACTGTGCCACGTGCTCTGGGCCATGCTAAGAGCTGCCTGGGGACCAGCGTGGTGCAATCCAGGTGGTGCTGATGCCTGGCTTCCCTCTGCCTTGCCCCTTGCAGAAGCGCAGAGCTGGGTCCCCCTCACACATTCCCCAGGGCCCACAGAGGCTGTCAGCTCCCTTAGCTGGGACAGCCTTCCCTCTGCCCCAGGCCCTGCTCCTCCTCTTTCTATCCTGCTCTCCTCCCTTCTCCCAAGCCCCCTCCCCTGAGCGACACACCCCGGGGAACTAGCAGGGCACCTGTCACTGGCAGCGAGAGTCGGGCTTGCCCCACACTCACTGGTAGGGTTGCCAGATGGTTTCAACAAAAATACTGGACATACTTGACATTACATCACAATCTACATTACATCTGATTGAGAAAATACTGGACAGTTCTATTTACTCAATTATACTTTCTCAATTTTTTTCCCGAACAGAAAGCTCAAATACTGGACTGTTTGGTTCAAAACTGGACACCTGGCAACCCTACTCACTGGCAGTGGCAGGAAGCAGAATGACCCAGGCCCAGCTTACGGTGGCCTGCCGGTTCCCTGCCACGTCACTCTGCTTCCTGCTGGTGAATGAGGGAGACCATCCCGCCCTTTTCCCAAGCACTGCAGCTGGGACCCAAGGGAATGTAACAGGCTAGGTCTGCCAATGAGTGTGGGGGCAGCTCTGTTCCCTGCTGCAGGCGCCAGAGCCCTCGTTAATGCCCTGGGCCACCCAGAAGCTCTGCCCCTGCTGGCCCCTTGCCCACTCTACCCACAGTTTGGGGGGCACAGGGAGCACATGACTCTTCATCCACCACCACCCCTTGCATTGCCGCAGCAGGGATTGCAGGAGTGACTACAATCCTGAAGGTGCAGTTGCAACCACAGGGTGGTTCCATAGCTCCTCTGCAGCCTTGGGTGACCGATTGCTTCCATTCAAGGCTGTAATGACATCCACAAGTATTTGGGCTGCGTATGGAGCCAGGATTTGGCCTTAAAAGCTAAATGTTAGTCCTGTTAAAATTTATTTATAAAGTAAATATGAAGATATTTCAATAAACCTGAACATGTTTCAAATTACATGTTCATCAGGAGACAGTGAAGTAAAAACATAAACTAAACCATACTGTGATGGACCCCACCCCCCATGCTTTATGAAATGGACTCATGGACATGAATATACATAACTCAAAGGTGTTTTAAGCAAATTATTTTGTGTAACCCATCAATCTTCATGTCACAATCCGCTAGTTCTGTTTATCTTACTTTGGTGTATGTATCATTTCTGCGTGTAAAATTAGATACATGGAATGGGGAATACTTTGTGGGTTTTAAATGTGTGAATGAGAGACATGGAGGGTGTTACCTTCAAAGTCTTGATGAGCAACTGTTAATCTCTTTTGTCCTGAAGTCTGAGCAATGGTTGGTAGGGAGTGGCAGTAATTCTTTAACAAAAAGAATATGAAAGCAGAGGCCTAGGTCTTTTGGCTGGGCTGCACCTGAAGGAAGGAGCCAGAGACCCCAGGGTGGGGGAGACAGCCCTGGTTTGGAGTGGCAGGTGGAAAAGAGGTTTTAGGGGAAGTTTGAAGAGTTTGTACTGAGGTTTCAGTGTGGGTATGTCTACACTAGCCCGCTAGTTTGAACTAGGGTGGCTAATGTAGGCATTCGAACTTGCAAATGAAGCCCGGGATTTAAATATCCCGGGCTTTATTTGCATCTTCCCGTCCGGGCGCCATTTTTAAATCCCCTTAGTTCAAACTGACTGCCCGTGGCTACACGCAGGAGGAGTAACAGTTAATCTGAACTAAGGACTTAGTTTGGATTAACTTCTGACTGCCGTGTGTAGCCGCAGGCAGTCAGTTCGAACTAAGGGGATTTAAAAATGGCGCCCGCCCGGGAACATGCAAATGAAGCCCGGGATATTTAAATCCCGGGCTTCATTTGCAAGTTCGAATGCCTACATTAGCCACCCTAGTTCGAACTAGGGGGCTAGTGTAGACATATCCTGTAGAATTAGCCAAGCGTTTTTGTTTCTTTTGATTTGTAACTTACTTTGCCCTGCCTGTTCTCACTTATTATTACTTAAATCCTACTGCTTCCACTTTATAAAATCATTTTTATTTTCTATCAAGCCCAGTGTAAGTAATTGTTACCTGGGGAGGCAACCATTGTGCACATTCCCCCTTTCGTTGTTAAGGGTGGCTTACCTAATTCCTTGGAGTTTGATCCCATCTGGGGAGTGCTCTCTCAGGAGGCTGGGTGCCAACCTGCACTCTCCTTGGACCTGAAGTGGTTTAGCGTCTGTACTGCTTCTTGGTGGGGGCAGGGACCTCAGCTCAGGGCCTTGGCTGTGGGAGACCAGTGGTGAGGAGCCCCAGAGAGCAGAAAGGCGAGTGGCAGTGGCTGTGTCAGCACCCCGGGAGGCACCCCCGAGGGGTGGTCTGTGACCGCAGCCCCTCACACATACATCCCTATTTGTTGGAATACCATCTTGGTACTCTTATTACAAGTATACTAATATATGCATTGAAGAAATACCTGTATATTTGTACTAGTAAATGTGTGTATGTGACCACAGAGAGAGAGAGAGAGAGAGAGAGAGAGAGAGAGATTTCAACATTATTCAAGAGTAGATCCTGTTTCTTTTGTTTGTTCTACATGGCAATTATTGAGTTAGGATGTTTCCTCACCAGCCCTCCTATTGCACAGTTAGACGTTTTTGTAGAGGGGAGAACTTTGTCTCTATTATTTTTTCCTTCAGAAATTGAAATAATTATATTGAGATGTTTTCCACCCGCCCCAGGCAGAGGGCTACTCCAGCTCCACAGGGCCGATGGCAGGCAGGGGTTGCTCCAGCCAGCCAGAGGAACCCTTGACCATAGTTGGCCTGTCCCAGCCTCCTCCTGCCCCTTCACCTGCAGGTTATACTGTGGCTCCCTGTGAGCGGGACTGGTAGGGGATGCCAGCTCTGGTCTCAGGAAGGCGGCTTCACTGTGGCAGCAAAGCCTACTCCCGAGGAGCAGGGCCAACAGCTCTTGCTGACTCCACTCTTGGGAAAGCGGCTTCGCTGAGACAAGGAAGCCTCCTGCCAGGGAGTGGGTCTGGCAGCTGTTGCCAGTTCTGCTCCGGGGGAAGCAGCTTTGCTGCAGCAGGGAAGCCTCCTCCCTGGGAGCAGAGCTGGCAGGTAGGGTTGCTAGATGGTTTCAACAAAAATACTGGACACACTTGACATTGCATCACAATCTACATGACATCTTATTTAGAAAACACCAGACAGTTCTATTTTCTCATTTATATTTTCTCAATTTGTTTCCCAAACAGAAAGCTCAAATACTGGACTGTCCGGTTCAAAACTGGACACCTGGAAACCCTACTGGCAGGGGCTGGCAGCCCCACTCCTCGGGAGGTTTCGCTGTAAGCTCTGCAATATAAGGCTTATTTAAGTTTTATACTGCAGAGCCTGCAGCACATGTAACTGCTGATATTTGCTGCAGTTGCACAATTACCCATTTAACTGACTTTTAACATCCCTAGGCTACGTCTATACTGCAGGCTTTCTAAACTTGCTGGGTGTCTACACTGCACGCGCGTTCTTGCGCAAGTAAATTTACAGTACAGTGTCGGAAAACAGGGCTTCTTCCGGAAGAGTTATTCCTCTCCCCATGAGGAATAAGCCCTCTTGCACAAGAGCTCTTCCACAAGAAGGCAGTGTAGACAGGCAACATGAATTTCTTGCGCAAGAAATCCCTATGGCTAAAATGGCCATCAGAGCTTTCTTGTGCAAGAGCGCGTCCACACTGCCATGAAAGCTTTTGTGCAAAAGCACATCTCTTGCGCAAAAGCACATGGCAGTGTGGACGCGATCTTGTGGAAGACCTTTTCCACAAGAACTCTTGCATAAAACAGTTCTTGCACAAGAAGCCTGCAGTGTAGACGTAGCCCTAGTGTATATGTAGAGGAAAGTAACAGCTCTGAAAATTACTTTCCCAAATCAGACAAAATGGAAATAATCAACTGCAGGAGTAAACCTTGCTTCTGAATCCCGAGTTATCACTCATAACAAAAGCATTAAGCTATTAAAAAGAAGTGCTACTTAAGAGTTCTAGCTGAAAATTACATCTTGAGATATGTGTGGATTGGGCTCAAATTAGGGATTGGAGTATCATGCAAAAAGTGTTCTATATATAGTCGTCCCTCCTCCTCCCCACGTTAAATTACAAGGCATAAGCCCCCTAGAAATAATTGTCCAGCAGCAAGACTTTATGTTACATACTTTGTGCTTTTTTTTTTTCTGAAGATTCATGATAGGAACAGGTAATAACAGCTCTGAACTCCCATTGTTTCTTTAAGGAGTAGTCTTTTTAAACTTCATTTCCATCAGAAACAGGGTGTGGAAAAGACACTGATATTATTTAACTGAGAGCACATGATTGTGGGTGACTAATACAGTCCAAGTTTTGCTTCATAAAAAATGACTTTATCACAGTTTCATGTGATTATGTTCTTGGATCACTCAGAATCATATATTGCTTATGAAACAGATCCCAGACTTCTAAGATACAATGCACACTTTCATTAAAACTTTTTTTTGCATTTTATAATAACTGCTTGCTTTGATTCTAGGAGAGGAGGGACTGAAAATATCAGATGTTAATTGATCATAGCAGTTTTTGGAAAGTGGATGTCACTTGCAATTAAAGATAGTGGACTTGGTTTCCTTCGGTGGAAGAACTGCTCTTTTTTAACACAACTGCAGTACCACTTGGCTACTATTCTTTGTATATCACATCACAGGTAGAACATGTAAATGTAAAAGATATCTCAAGTATTAACTCATTGAGGGAATGATTCACTAGTCTCAGGAGGAGAACGTGTGGTATGGCTAGGTACATATAATTGATTTAAGAATGTATCTCCTCTCAGTAGCAATATGCTATGAAAAACCAACAATATTTTACTTTATCCTTTAGAAATCCCTCTTTCAAACCCTACATACCATGATGGTTTCATTCCTCCATGTTGTAGAGTAATGGGTCGCAATCATTCCAGACTATTGTATCCCTTTCAGGAATCTGATTTATCTTGCATATGCCAATTCTCATCTCACTTAAAAACCACTTGCTTACAAAATCAGCCATAACAATACAAAAGTGTTATAGCCCAGTTACTTAGAAATTGCTTATGTTCTCACTTTGTCTGTATGAAATTTCAGTTTGTACTGCGTGACTTTGCTAGTGCATTTTATGTAACCTGTTTTAAAAGGAGGCCAGTAGCTAGATGAGTTGATGTTCCCCCTGGAAGACCTCTATGTATCCCAAAGGGTGTACATACACTGTTGAGGAAATTTGGAAATTGTCAGGGCAATGACTCTGAAACAAAGAGCAAAGGGTCAAGGATTGTGCCGTGGATTTAAAATATTTATAAGCTGCAGCGTGTACTAGTCTTATACCAACACAGTACTGTGTATGGTACAACCAAAGCATGTGTATAACAAATGGCACAAAATAAAATTTAGCACATGACACATTCAAAGCACTATGCAAATGGTGAGATGTGGCCCAAGCATCCTTTTCCACGACTTGGTACTCGTGGATCACTATAATTCACCAGTGCTCTGCACCAACTGAAGCAAAAGGAATGACAGCTAATTAAAATCTTGGTATGACTCTAATTATTTGCATCATAAAGGATTTTTAGGATCATATGCAGTGGCTAGACAAGAGGCAAAAAAGTCCTTTCCCTCTACAATATCATCAGCTGCAAAACTTTAAGCACATTTGTTTTAAGTTGCAGACAGTCTGGTTAATTCAGCTTCTTTGCCTTCTGTGGCCTTTACCCAGCATCAGGTTGTGACAGCAGCATGGGTGGGAAGGATCTGGTTGAGAAGATGGTGATAATTTGAAAGAAATAACCAGAAACTAATATAGTGGCCATTTGTACTGACATTCATAATTTGGGAGCTCAGACAAACCAACATCTGTTTTCTGATGATTAAGTGTTTTTTTTTAATCTATTCCTGGTCAAAAGGGCCCAGCCTTTTCTTTCATATGCAGAGATCTTGCTCTCTCCATCCTTGCCCTTGTCATGTCATGATTAGCCTATTACAATTTACATGTCTCCAGAAGCTGAAATTAACACAGAATGTACCTGCCCATTTGCAGAACAGGATGTTTTGCAGGGATCCTGTGTTGCTGTTGTTGCTCTAGGACAGTGGTCTCCAACCTTTTTACACCCAAGATCACTTTTTAAATGACAGACCAAGCCAAGATCTACCGCCCCGCCCCTTCCTTGAAGCCCCGCCCTCTCTATTCTCCATCACTTGCTATCCCCAATCCTTATACTGTTGCTTTAAAAAAAAAAAAAATTCTTCTGTAGGAAGAGGATTTTCCAACATTTGGCCTGTCTAGACTGGACCAAATGTCAGAAAAAAAACCCTTCCTTTGGAAGCCACCTTATTCCTTGTGGAAAGAGGAATATAGGGGTGACCGAAAGAGCCTGTTTGCTCTTCCACTAAAAAAGCGGAAGAACAAACGCAACCCTGGATGCAGAAGAGTTTTTCTGGGATATCTCCAGAATCCTGAAAAACTCCTGCAGTCTAGCTGGACCCTTGCTGGGTTGAGACAGGATGTGTGGTCTCTGGGGTGGGAATGAGGGATTTGGGTGTGGGAAGGGGTGAGAGGTGCAAGCTCTGGGAGGAAATCTGGATGCAGGAGGAGGTGGAGAAGGGGACACTGGCTCGGGGAGGGGGCTCCAGGCTGGGCAGTGTTGGGATACTAAGCAAGCCACAGGCTTGTGGATGTGAGGGTGCAGGAATCTGGGTTGGGGTATGTGAGGGGCTCAGGGCAGGGGGTTCCAGTGTTTGATAGCCTCAGATCTAGGGTCTGGGGAAAGGGGAATGCAGGAATGGTTGTGGCCAGATGGGGGCTTGGCCCCAATTGGGGGTTTGTTGGCCAGGCTTCATTTTTAAATAAAATACTATGTTAAACACAAAAAGTTTCTGCATTGTCTTTATTTATGAGAATGGCAGGGAACCTACCTTCAGTCAGGGGTCACTGACCCATAGAAAAGTCATTTGGGAGCAGGGGACACAGTACTGGGGAGGGGTGCTAGTGGGTTCTGGGGCAGGGAACAGGGTGCCAGTGGGGGCAGGGGAGAGGGGGCAGGGTGCCAGGACAGGTTTCTGCAGCAGGGGACAGGGTGCTGGGGGGGACAGGTTTCTGCAGAGAGGAGCAGGGGGACAGGTTTCTGCAGTAGGAGACAGGGTGCCAGAGGGAACTGGTTTCTGCAGGGGCGGCAGGGTGCTGGGGGACAAGTTTCTGCAGAGGGGGGGCAGGTTTCTGCAGCAGGGTGGGGGGGCAAGGGAGAGGGAACAAGGGGCCAGGAGGGTGGGGGACAGGTTTGGGGCAGAGGAGAGGGAACAAGGTTGGGGGCAGGGAGTTCCCTACACCAGCCATGGAGGGAAGCCTCAGACCCGCGCTCCCTCCGGACTGACCGCAGGGCAGCCGGGCTGGAGGGAAGAGAAGTGGCTGCCCGGCCAGCTGGCCATGGCGCTCAGCCAGGGTGCACCAAGCTCTACGTGGGCAGGCGCAGAGGAGAAGCCGCCGATCAGCTGGAGCGCGGGGCAGCCTCTTTCAGCTGAAAGCCACAGTTTCAGCCCTCCCAACCTCCCAGCTCCCACCATTCCTTGCAGCTACTCACCTGTGTTGTTGCTCGGTGAGTAGCTGCTCCTCAAATGAGGAAATCTAATGTAAATGTACTGCGCAGGTGCGCAGTTCAGAGAGGGCTCAAGAGCTACTCTTAGAGCCCCTGAGATCTACCGGTAGATCGCGATCTACTGGTTGGTGACCACGGCTCTAGGATCTGCACTGGTTGCAGATTGTCTTTCTAGCGGAATTTAAGGGGTTTGTTTACCTGAAAAGCTGTAAATGGCCTGAGACCTACTGTCTCCCTCTGCCATCCCACCATAGTTGTGATCAGTGGAGATACTACATTGTGAGCGAGGCAGGGCTGCTGGCAGGGCGGTCACTGTGAGATCCTCTGTTTTAGAATTCACTCCACTTCTTGATCCAAAACAGCATGTATTTTTTGCTGTTCAGCTGGGCTTTTGGGGTTGGGGGCAGTGCATAGGGAACTAAAGAGGGTCTCAAGAGGAATGGGGGTTTTCTGGCGTAAGACTGCTGGGGGTGCTTTATTACATTGCATCATTTATATGTGCTTTTAAGGGAAGGCAGAGTACTCAGAACTTGACATAGGCACCATTTTGGTCCCAAAATAAAAATAAATAATTAAATGCATGCTTTTTTCCATGCAGAGAGGGTAGTTCAGACTGGCGTCTGTTCTCAGGCAAGCGCCCTCCTCCCCTCCGCCTTGAGAACTGACTGCAACAACTGCCACTGTGGGTATGGCTATGAAATTTAATTTAACAAAATAAATAATTTTAAATATTAATTTAAATCTAATTAAAATAAATACTTCGATCTGAGGAATTTCATTTAGAGTCTGATCTGAGAATCTGAGAAGTCAGGACCATGCAGAAAAACAGAATACTTTGTACACCTACTTGTGACTGTATATTCAAATCAGTTAACTCGTGCACCATTTGCATTAGACAGCTCAGTGGCTAGTTGCATGTGCACCACCACCTTGCAACGTCTGGTAGTTTAATACAATTGCTCACCCAATTTTGCTAGGGACTTTGGGCATCTCTGGGTTTTGAATTTTGGTCCCTCAGAAATGTCTGTGTTTAAATGGCATTTTCAGAATAAAATATCTTACATCTGCTGGGCCATGTCAATCTCAGGGGCAAAAACAAATCATAATGTTAGAGCATAGAGGGCTCTGGGTGACCCGTACAAGAGAATGTCTTCCAGTGGAACAGATCATACGTTTTTAAAACAAAAACCAGAGAACTTCTGTGTGAAATAAACAAAAGCGCTGACATGTCTGCAACAGGGAAAGGATGTTAGGCTGTCTCGGCAGCTCATGCTTTCAAATGCAGATTTCTGTTCTGAGGAGAACACAGAGGGATGAAATGGTTGAGCATAAGAATATTCATTCTATCTGGTAAGAAAGCCATGAATCGCTGACTGTTCATAACTATCACTGGTATTCTCTTGCTCTCATGACAGTGAGTAAATAAAAACTACGTGAAAAGGAACATGTGAAATGCTTTTGCCTTCTTGTAACTCAAAAGGAGCCAAATCTCTTATTTTTTAGTTTTTTTCAGCAAACAAATGTTTCCCAGGTGGAAGACTTGCACAAGAAGTGTATGTCTCATAGTTCATTTTTAAAAACATTGTAGGGGCCCTCTGGGATGGCAGATCAACCTTGGCTTTAGTATCAAAAACTTCTCGGAGTCAGTCCTGAAATGTGCTGAGCCCTCTGCTCTTGATCCCACCAGCCACTTAAAAATATGCAACTTTAGGTACACAAGTAGTTGGCTGAGCTTGGGAGGCTTTTTCACGCAATGTGAATTTCTCAGTTTGGATACAACACAATACATTTTTGAGTGCTATAAATGATCAGTTCTAAAATACCTTGGAATGTACTAGGCATGGATGGGTAGAATCCTGATGATTTGGGGGAAAGACAGAAGAACTGAAAAGGGAAAAATAGATGGGAGACACCCAGCATCCCTTGCATCTAGTTAGCAGAGCCACAGCCTCCACTAGCTCTGTATGCTTGGTTGATGATACCCATTAATACATTCCAGCATAACTACATCCTCATCTCAGTCCTACTCTTCCTCCCAACTCAGTTTTAAAATGCGAAAGAAAGAAAGAAAGAAACTGGTGGCAAGGGGATAATAGAGATGCACACAACCCCTGTGGTGAGAGGGGAGGCAATGGGGGACCATCATGTGTGGGACTGGGGGAAAAGAGGGGACCTGGTGTAGAATGGAAGAGGGAAATGGGGAAGGGGGTCATGGGGTTGCATACAGGCAGCCCCTGGAATGGGGTGGGGAGAATAACAGACCATGGGATGGGGCAAATGGGGAATTAAGAAATACAGTAATTCCTCATTTAACACATGCCCGCTTAACACGTTTTTCACGATAGCACGATTTTTTTTTTAGGGAACGTTTTTTGAATTACACGACCGTCCCTGGAATAACATGATTTCCCCAGCCGGCCCGTTGCCGGCGGCTGCGCGGGGCTTCCCCTGCCTCCCTGCAAAGCAGCGGAGGGTTTGCCACTCACTGCGCTGTTCCCTGCTGACTCCCCCTCACCGGACTCCTTGCCCCCTCTCATCGGCCCCTGCTTGCAGGCCAGTGGCTGGGTTTCCCTGTGCGGGGCTTCCCCTGCCTCCCTGCAAAGTGGCAGAGGGTTCGCCGCTCTCCGTGCCTTTCCCCGGCGACCCCCCCCTCGCTGCATGCAGTGCAGGTTCCGGCAGACCCATCAGAGGGGCATACTACCAACCCAATCCCCCTCCCCTCTCTTCCCCTTCCCTTCCCCAGAGCCAAACACCTCCCCTCCCTGCTGTAACCCAGTCCCCTTTCTCCCCCAACCTTTTGTCCCGGTCCCAACAGACACCACCGCTTGAAACACAACCCCCACCTTTTCCATTATTTTCAATGGGAAAATTGACCCCGCATAACACGTTTTCACTTAACAAGATCATTTTCTGAAACATATCTATAGTGTTAAATGAGGAATTACTGTACACAAAGCCTCTGCGTGGGGGAGAAGGAGATAATGAGGGGCACATAGAGTACTTAGCACAGGATAAATGGGAATAATGGCGTGGGGGACACAAAGTCCCTGGCATGAGGGAGGGAGTTGGAGGAAGTCCCTAAAATAGAGAAACATGGGAGGGTGGCACACATGGAGCTTGGGGGTGGAGGAATTGAAGCATGCAAGGATCCCTGGTAGGTGTAGCGTGATTATCCCACAGACACAATGAAGTATGCCTGAATTTCTCAAACTGTGGGTCCCGACCTCCCGGTGGGTCACGAGCAACTTGGGGGGGGTGTGGTGAGCAACTTAGAGGGGGGTCACGGTATCACAAAGTTTGAGAACCCCTGAAGTATGCAATTTGCCAGGCCCACTGAAGTCAATAGAACTACTCCGTGCTTAGAGTTAAACACATGCTTAAGTGCTTTGCAGGACTGGGTCCATAGTTTTCAGGATTTTGAGGTGTCAAATACACACATACACACAGTCTGCTAAGGACAGTTGTGCCAGACAAGGTGAGTGGAGGTGATGGCGTCACGTAACAAAGGTCCCAGATCTGGTTCAATCCTGAAAATCAGTGGAACTCTGGAGTGGCCCTGTGGGTGGCACCAGGTAGGAGAGTCAGGGCATGCACCGCTCCCCAATGATGCCAACTTGCTTGTGGAGAATTCAGAGAATTCCAGCCCCCTTTACAAAGATATCTGAGATGAAACTTGCACTATGGGGATGAATATTTTGTGTTCTGTGTCTGGCTTGAGCTGTGGTACATGAGGTCTGTCATGCTGCTGCAGCCTGACCCCGGTCCTCTATCTGATTCCCTGAACTCTGACACCCCAAAATCCCCACCCTCTATCCAAACCCCCTTGCTCACCACCCCCTTGACTGCCCCCCTGGAACCTCCTGCTCCCTATCCCTTGACCAACACCTCCAGAAAACCCTGCCCCCATCCAACCCTCGTCCCACTCCCCACCCCCTTGAGACCTGCCCCATTTATATCCCCTGCTTTCTGCCCTCCCCAGCTTCCTTGCTTCCAGCCCCTCGACTGACCCTGTGGGAGCTCCCTGGATCCCTCCTGCTTCCCACCCTTTTAACCATGCCGTGAGGAGCATTGGGACTGGTGGGGCGGCAGCCATGCCACTCAGGCACTTGGGGAACTGTAGCTGTGAAGGAAGGGGGTCAGAAGGACAGGGGCTAGGGACTAGCCTCCTTAGGCAGGCCCTGCATGCTTCCCAGGAGTAGTTCCTCCTCCGCCCTGACCAGCCAATGGGAACTGTGGAGGTGGGCAGGGAGGTGGGAGAGTTCATGTACTTGTGCCCTTCCCCTCCTCCGGCAGCCACTAAGGACATGTCCGATCAATTGCTTCCCTACAGGCTGCACAGCAGCTAGTGGGGAGCCTGTCAGGCTGACTGTGACACCACAAACTGGGCTGCACCAGCTGCAGGGCAGCTGCACTCCTCTGACTGCCACGCCCTGGGTGAAAGCACAGTCTGCCCAGCCCTATGGCTGTCTATGATAGTCCCATTTCAATTGAATCCAAAGTGAATTCAACTCATCAGTGGGATTAATTGGCAGCGAATTTCATATTTGACATCTAGTACCTTACTCCCCATTAGGAACACTGTCTTCATAAATAACATGTACTACAGATTTCCTGCGGGTAAAAACTCTGAGCAAGGAATCATGCTATGAAGAGAAGAAACATACCCCAAGTAGGATGCAACACTTACAATTTAAAGTCATTAAGCGCAAAATTCAACCACAGCACAAAGTCTGTGTGTTACTTAATACACTTTTTTGAGGGCTTCAGTAAGACGTAAGTCTTGGGCTGGCCCTTTGTACAAGGGTTATTTTCACTCCAAATGCACCAAGTAGGAATATAGGGAATGCTCATAAATTTTTAATGTCAATATGCCTTTAACGTAATGGATGGCAATCATATGGTCAGCCATGGAGAGCTTTAGTAGGTCCACGCAATCTTGTCCCTGTGAAAAATGTGGCACTTCTGCTGACAAAATATTATTTCTACCCCCTTCAGGATGGTTTTGCTTTGTGTCCTGCCAACAAAGCAGTGTTCATGCTTTCACTTGCAGCAGCAAAACTTTGTAGTTCATGGGTGGGGGAGAAGAGGGGGATTTAAGCCCCTGTGAACAACAAAAGTTTTGTTGATCAAATGAAAGTGCTGTAGACATACTTTGAGGAGTACACTCAGTGTTGTTCCCTCCCTGTGCCTCGCCTTCCACAAACAGGCCAGGATTAGTATGTGACTCACTTGGCACATAGACTGAGTGGCCTGATTCTGATCCCACATGCACCTCCAATGAGAGCTCAGCACCCCACAGCTGCCACTGGGAACAATAGAGACTTCCCCTGTGATAAATGGGGAGCTATCTGTATTATTGTAATGAATATGACGGATACTCAGTTTCTCTAATTAATGTTGTACTGTGTCCTGCTTCAGGGCATAGCATTGAATCAAAGGAGTCTGTAAAAGTTAAAGAACAAAGCAGAATAGGTTAAGACAATGACACAGATAAGACAGCCTCAGGTGCCTAACTTGAAAGCAGCTAAAATAACATGTCTGAGTTAACAAAGGAGAAATTACTTGCATGGCTCCATCTAGACTAGAATGGCTTACTCTTAGCAAGGCCTCTTCCACTGGTATCAGAGAAGTCTGAAAACCACAAAGACCCTAGAAAAGGGAGGTGGGATGGGTTAGCTAGGAGAGGCTACCAAGGGTGCATCAATGAAAACTGGGCACAGCCTACTTCTTCAGATGAAGAAGTGGGTTGTGCCCACAAAAGCTCATGATACCATCTACATGTTTTGTTAGTCTTTAAAGTGCTACTAGACTATTTGTTGTTGTTGAAGTTTTTCCTGTTACAGACTAAGGCTACCCCTCTGAAACTCAATGAAAACTGACGGTCTTACGAGGCTGCTACTACACCCTGGGGAAGGCTGGGTTGAGGGGAACTTACAAAGGTATAAGTAATACCCGTGCATGTAGGCCTTTTACTGTAATGCCTTGTGTATTTGAGGAATTAGGAATGAATACATGATGCTTTGTTTTGGAGAACCTGGCTCTGTGCACTGCAAATGCGTGCTATCACTAGCTCCCAAAGGGAAACTCCTGCAGGGTCCAAGCCACAATCGGACCTGCTAAAGATGTCGTGGCTGATGCTTGGTGTTGTAACCCAGAGGTCCTGGTCTGCATGCAAGTGAATTGCAGAATTCCACCTCAGGAGTTGTAATGGCCTGATGCCTAGGGAGTGCATTCTGAGGTCCTCTCTACACTTATTGGGAGATAGGTGCTGCAGGGATCAATTTCCTGTGGGTCGATTTAGCCACGGGTCTAGTTAAGGTTCACTAAATCGACCATTGATTGCACTCCTGCTGATTACAGTACTCCACCTGGTCAAGAAGAATAATGGGAGTCCACAGGAGAGTTTCTGCTCAGGAGGCGGGGGCGGGAGCATGGTAACTTGAACTAAGGTACCTTGCTATTCACATAGCTGGAGTTCCATACCTTAGTTTGATATTGCCCTCTAGTGTAGACCTGGCTTGAGACACCAGAAGGAACAGAAGCACAGCTATCCTGGTAAGAATGATACCCCACTCAACTCAAACAATGTCTACTTAGGCCAGGTCTACTCTAGGGTAGAAAGCTGAACTAAGGTACACAACTCCAGCTATGTAAATAGTGTAGTTAAGAGTTGATGTACCTTAGTTTGAATTACCATGGCATCCCCACTGCAGGGGGTCAATGGGAGAAACTCTCCTGTCAACTCCCTTTACTTCTCATAACCCGGTAGAGTACCAGAGTCACATGAGTGCAATCAGTGGTCAATTTAGCAGGTCTTTACTAGACCTGCTAAATCAACCCCTGGGAGATTGGTCTCTGCAGTGTAGATCTCCTGGTAAGTATAGAAGATTGTCAACACTTCAGGTTAAGGACTGTCTCTTACTATGTGTGTGTCACCTCTGATCTCAGCTGGGGCCAGTCTGTGCGGTGATACTATTGCTAATGTGTATTATCTTCTCTATTCACAAGTATGGAAGTTTTTAATCTCCTTAGTCCAGTAGTTCTCTCAACCTCTGGTTTGCGTCAGCTCTGGTACTTAAAGTACATTTCACTGTGCTTCCCCTCTCTGCCTTAATGACTAGCCCCCCATCCCACAGCTGTCCACATCCTGCTCAGTTGTGCAGTCAGAACAGGCATTTGGAGCAGCCCAAGCTCCATTACTGGCTGGAGCACAGAACGGAAGTGGTGAACGCTAGCTGGGTCTGCCTGGCCCTTAGGCTGGTCAACTGGTGCAGTCGTTCTGGAAGTTTGGAACCACTCTTATAATAGCACGGAGTGGACAAAAGATTAAATAAAGGGCCAAATCCTGCATTTATTCACACCCCAACAGCCGCATCAGAATTTTTAAAAATTAGTATGGTGCTGTGAGGAATCAGCACTGGGCTGTGGAGGAGTCCACCGAGATTCTGGGTGGTAGGCACCTGTAGTTAGGGATGTATGGAAGCCACTTGAGGAAAAGCCACAGACTCTGTCATGCTTAGTCTACCAGCACAGCTCTTGTGCAGCAAATAACACCCTCCAGACTAACATTCTTATTGCCTTCCCAAGGGTAAGAGCTCTGTACCCTTGCTTATATGGAGCCTCAGAAGACATGCTGACTCCAAATAGCTGGTGCTCGGAACGCACTGGCAGCCCCATCACTCAGCTCCTGCCCCTCTCCCACAGGGTCTCCTGTCTACTGGCAGGCCTCACTGATCACTCCTCCCCTCCCCGACAGGGTCTCCTGCCCACTGGCAGGCTCCTCCAGGTGAGTAGTTGGTCAGAGCTGTGCAGGAGGTGCTGGGGGTAGAGGGAGGAGTGGGAGCAGAAAGAAGCAGAGGAAGGACTGGGGCAGAGCAGGAGGTGTCAGGGGGTGTGTGTGTGGGGAGGCTTAAGGGGCGGGTTGGAGTCAGGGGAGGGGCCTGGGGCAGAGCAGGGGTCGAGCACTCCCTGAGGGACTCAGGAAAGTCGGCATCTCTGCCTGCTGCTATTGCACCCCTGCCTCAGAAAGGAGACATCAGTTTACTCCAAGTTCCTGCTTCACATGTACACAAAAGCATTAATCCACAAACACCAGTAAGTCTGGGTTATATCTAGATAGAAATTAACATGTTAGAAGATAGTCTTCTACCCTTCTACTCTGACAGCCACAAGATTCCACGTCAGTTTTGGCCATATGATGGCATGGGCAGTTGCACAAGGCACATCAGGATGTCAGTTGCAATTTGAGAAGCACTAGCAAGGGCCTGGGACATAGAGAAAAGATGACATTTGGCCTTATATTATACCAGGTCCATCCTGTGACCCAGGCATGAAGGGGTGTACAAGAAAGGGGAAAATAGTCAGTCATTTGGAGGCCCTTCAGCTGCGGTTAATGATCAGGAGTGACTAGAATAAAAACGAGGCAAGTCCCAGGAGCAACTGCCCTAACTGCAGAAAGGCATCTATCCCTGGAGCAAGCTGGGCAAGCAGGTTTAAGATGACAGCTGGCTGGTGGGACAATGGAAGTATGTGGAAAAAGGAAGGCCTCACTCTGTGAATGTGAGTCTCTGTGTGGAAGGATGGGAAGAACTGGGTCATTCTCTTTCTCCTATGCCTAGCTGAGGCCATGATTCTGTTGAGTCTTGTGCTTTTTACTTTGAAGTAAAAGTGTTTTCCTAGCATCACCTGGGGATGGGTCTTTGGGGCCCCATCTCTGGCTAGCTGGCCCGCTACTGGTAGGAAACCAAGTCACAGAGAGCCTGGCTGCCAGAGGGCTACTCACAGCTGCTTGTATCCTTGTCTCCTAGAATTTTGTAGCTGGCCAACACAGCCTCAAAAGAGGGGAGTGTTGGCCAGGAGAAGAGTACACCCAGGGCAGGGATGTGCTGACCAAGTACATTTTCTGGGCGCTGTCTGCCATTGGGACACCCATGGCAGCAGCTTAAAGCTGCCCTCCTCTGGCAGAATTCTCAAACTAATTACTTTGCTGTGGCAAGCTTCCAGTAGCAGACTGGGGTCTATAAGGGTACGTCTACACGGCAGGGCTAAAGCCAAAATAAGCTACGCAAGTTGAACTACATCAATTGCATAGCTTAAGTCGAAATAGCTTATTTTGGCTTTTGGCACTGTCTAAATAGCAGGAAGTCCGAGAAAGAGCACTCTTCCTCCCACTTCCCTTACTCCTCATAAAATGAGGGTTATCATGGATAACCCTCCATTGGATAAGCTTATCATGGATAAGCTCAACATTATTTTATAACTGCTTGTAGTGTAGACGCAGTCTTTGTTATTTCAGAATAACGTCAGTTATTCCGAGATAACACTGCTGTGTAGACATACCCTAAGGCTACGTCTACACTGGCGTGTTCTCACGCAAAAACTCTTTTGCGGAAGAGTTCTTCTGCAAAAACTCTTCCAGAAGAGAGCGTCTACACCGGCATGTGCTTTTTGTGCAAGAGATGTGCTTTTGCGCAAGAGCATCCATGCCGGTGTAGACGCTCTCTTGCGCAAGAAAGCTCTGATGGCCATTTCAACCATAGGGCTTTCTTGCGCAAGAAATTCATGTTGCCTGTCTACACTAGCCTCTTCTGGAAGAGCTCTTGCTCAAGAGGGCTTATTCCTGAGTGGGAGCATCAGAGTTCTCACGCAAGAAGCCCTGATTTTCTACATTAGAACGTCAGTTTACTTGCACAAGAACACGCGGCCAGTGTAGACAGGCAGCAAGTTTTTGCTCAAGAGTGGCCGCTTTTGCGTGAGATCGTGCCAGTGTAGACACAGCCTAAGTGTTTACAAATGGCTGAAATGCAGCTGAGAAATGCTTCAAATTCCAATATCATTAGTGCTCTAAATTAAAGATTTCAAGATAGATGGAGCAGTGTGTGAGGTAGCTCCCACCTCCCCCATTGGCACATTCCTTGCCATCTGCCAACTCTTAAAAACAATAGTTTGTACTCAAATATGTTAGTTATTAGCATACAATAAAGGGGTATGCAAAGTAAGCACTTCCACTAACAGCTTGATTGAGTGCACAATTTGCTTCTTTACAGTTCATATAGGGCACACGCTGCTAATTAGAATGGCTAAAAGGAAAACAAAATATCGGTAGGGACAAAAGAATGGGGTTTCTTTCCTCTTACTAATTGTACTAGGAAGACTGATGGTGATCTGGAAGCAACAAATCTCTCCCACCAAACTTCAAGAGGAAAAAAACCCTGCCCACTTATACCTGGGTAAACAAGAAAACTGACAGGCCCCCATTCTACTTCCACTCCAGTCAATGGGAATTCTGCCACTGACTTCAGTGGAAAAAGGAGCCAGGGGCTCTTAAATGGTATACAAGAACTGTATTGAAATTCTGCTAACAAATATCTATATTAATCCAACATGCTCCTCTGATTTCAGTTTAAGTATTTTACAATGCTGCCACCTACTGCCAACAAATACGACCAACAAAGGCACCCTTAGGTTGGAAAATCCTGAGATTAAACTCCTGGCCTACTTCTCCAGGGCTTTGTGCCTCTGTACTCATTTGCACCTGTACAGAGTGAGCATAATAGGCTACTATTCAGTTTGCAGAAGTATAAATGGCTGCAAAGCAATGGCAAATTGGTACCTATTTCTCCACCCACTAAGCCTTATTAAAATTCTGATATATAGAGGCGGGTTTAGCAATACAGCATGCAACAGTTGTGAATGTGGGTGTCTTTATGCTAGTTTAGAAATATTTAGCTCCTGGCAAACTCAGCATCTGATTCTGATCATGCATATATTTTTATCAATGGGACTCACTCCATTGCAGATAATGGAATTACCATAATGTAAAATCTGCTGAACAGCATGTGAGACTAAGTGCAAGGCCTCACAAAACGATAGCAGATTCAGAAAAATAAAACCTCTCTCAAAGCTGCTGCAGGGAAGAGTTTATTTTCTCGCTTTATTATTTGAAAGATTAATGCTGATCAACATAATCTGCTTTAATCTAAGATACGAAGGCAGGAAAGTGACTGTGGTGCTGTTACAGATTGGGGAATATTTTCTAATGCTATAGGAATGCAGTTGTGTCATGGTAAGTAACCCACACGCCCTGTAATTGCCTCATTGCTATTCTGAAAGGAGAAAGCATAACAATGTTCTCAATAAATAGTGGGAAGTATTGTTACAGCTGAAGCGAAGGCACAAAATACTGCTGATAGGACTCATTACCAGGAAAATCTGCAAACCATAACAATAGGCTATTGAGACTAAGTTGTTATGACATTTCACATGGCAAAATGAAGGGCATGGGAACCTGCTTCACTGGTAGGAACTCTGTCAAGTTTAGGGTAAAGATTTAAAAAGTCTTGATTTAGTACTTGAGCTCTGTCAGCAACACAGGCCAAGTATTGTCTGGTCCACATGCATAGTTGCCATAGATTTTGCTGGCAATCGTTCACCTGTAAGCACAGGTAAAAAGTGCCCTCACTCCATAGAAATCTATCACACTGTGTTCTTTTTATGCACTAGTATAAACTATTGCTCCCCATCATTTTTATTTCTCTTGCCAATAGAGGAATTTTGTTATCAGCAGAGAGAAGATGAAGCACCTTTTAGTAGTGCTACTTCACATGGATTTTTTAAAATGTTGCTTTCCTGCATCAGCGCAGAAGAATGCTGCATTCATTATAGTTCATAGAAAGTATTGCATGTTACTGAGATCCATATGTACTCTTTAAAAGAGAGAAATCAGGCCAACCAAATTTTGACAGTGCTGGGTAAACATTTCTCTTTAACACTCCATATCTTGTGTATAACGCTGCATAACTGTACAGGGGCACAACTATGAAACAGAAAGGAACCAGCATAAAGCCAGAAAAATCCAGCTATAAACCTGATTTTAAAAACAAATAACTAACCATTTCCATCCATTTCATTTAGAGCTTTAAAATACACATTTTTCATCTGATAGTCTAAAATATGTCATGCATTAAGAGTTAGATTCCAACCCAATGATTGAGTCATCACCCAGTGGATGAAATCCCATATCTTCATGGTCACTCATAAATAAGATAGACTAAATTTTATAGTAAAACATAAGTAAACAATAAAATATATTAAAATGGGAAAATCAGAATCAGCTGTGGCCAGCCATGTTTGAGAACAAGGGCATTGCACTCATGTGAGAATGAAAGCGAATGAGATACCATAGCCATTCAGCCTGTGGCTAATGAATTTTGGACTGCAGTTCTATTGAGGTTTCTTATAATAATGGGTGGGGATAATCATAATGGTCACACAAGAGATGCCACTGCAGATGTCCAGTTGTAATGAACAAAATATTATCCTAACCCCACAACCTCGTCAATTAGTCTAATTCGTCTACTGGTCCCCTTTTCTGAGACAGCTGTTCGGAAGCATTTGTCATGTCTTGTCTTCCTACTATACACCAGTGTCTCCAGCTGGTGACAGCAGGGATGCCAGCCCTGGCTATCCCATTAAAATGGAGTCATCATGACCCACTTTGAGATCTTGACCAACAGTTTTAGAACTGCTGTACAGAGACATTTCTATATTATTAGGCCCTCCACCTGCCCTCCTGCAAGCCCAACAGTAAGAGGAGGCACTACCTCCCCAGCATCTAGCTCTCATTGCCTGTTACTGGGTCTCAATGTACACTGCCATCTGTTAATAAACAGCTAGAGCACTCAGTTAAGCAGCGTTTTGGGAGGGCCATTCCTTTGCTCTTCAGCATCACTAACACAATCATTTGGAGGTCTCATAGCTCAAATAATTTCTGCTACAAGTCCCAGGATGGGTGTTGCAAAGTATTTTAATCATTTAAAATAGTACTACCTTCAAAAAATCTTGGCATTAATGAATTGTAGAGGCATTAATCACCATCAACATTACTACTCTTGACTGTGAAGTCAATGGAAGTTAAAGCTACTCAGCACCTTGTAGGTTCACACCCAATATCAGCTTGTGATTCTGAAATATACCTGATTGGTGAGAAAGAAATATGCAAAAGGCAGCATTTGGACACTCAGGATGACAAATTCCATGGCGACTCCATGCAGGGCAATAGGACCTCATGCCGTGTTGGAGAGGGCAAGGTAACCAGTGAGGATCCCTGAGAGCCATTTCTAAAAATGTTTAAAACCCTTGTCCTCTGGCACAAGGTAGCACTAATACCCGTCAGTCCTCCTTGGGTACAAGTTCCTCCTCCCGTACATGTAGATGTTCCTTTGCCCACATGAATGTTTCAAGCCCCCTGTATTTAAAGAAGCTAAGAAGAAAAATATTTTGCCACTTGTAAAAATCTTTGTAAAATGGGACTTCCCCAGTAGCCTCTTATCCTGCCTATGTATTGGCTAATTATCCAGACTAGATGTTTATCTTTAGACCGTCACAGGAAGTGGATTCTTTTATTCAGGCAAAAAACAGGATGCACTTCAGCAGGAATAGATTCACGTCCTGGAGAGGAAGTGGCAGACTAATTTTTTTTTTAACTTGCTACTGTGACTATTGTTTTCAATATGAAGTGCCTTACATGTTCAAATGCTGTACAAGCTCTATCCGAACTCCTATATTAGTCCTTAGGAAGGGTTGTACTAACTTAAATGTCCTAACATTGCACAGAAAATCATAATCATATTGTCATCCATAGCTTGCAGCATCTGAAAGTACATTCCTAGAACTATTTTCTGAAATAACCATAGTTTAGGCATCTGCTGTGGATGAACATGGTCTGGGGTAGGGATGTTAAATATCGGTTAACTGACTAGTCGAGTAACCTCAATAATTCTTATCGGTTAGTTGACTATTCTATAGTGCCCAGGGGTGAGGCTGGCAGCCAGTGCGCTCTGGCCCAACTCCCAAGGAACTCCCTGCCACTCCGCACTGCTGCCTCTGTATTGGAGGCAGCAGTGCAGGGTGCCAGGCGGGAGCTGGTCCACGAGGGGAGCCCGTTTAAAAACCGGCTCCCCTCATGAACCAGCTGTCTGTCGCCCTGTGCTGCTGCCTCTGATAAAGAGGCAGTGGCGGGTGGTGGCAACAGCCTCTATCTAGGGTGGGTCTGAGCTCCCAGACCTGGTGAGAGCCAGAACTGAGCCGGGCTGCCTGCTCCTAACACACTGTAAATGCAGAGCTGCAACAGGGGTACGGTCCCAGATCTGTTTCAAGCCAGGACTGAACCAGGCTGCTGGCCAGCCTGCTAAAAAATTTACTGGCAAGCGTGTGGGGAGGAATGCATATAGTCTACAGCATTAACCTTTAAGCATTTGCTTATCAGTTAATAGACTACACTACTACATCCCTAGTCTGGGGAAGGGCTCTTTTAGGTTTGGAGGGTGGGACTGGTTTGACATGAGATGGATATTGCTAATTCTGCTCTGTAGCAGAAACCCTCTCTTCTTCAGTGTAACAATTAGAAACTCAAGCCGTGCTCCTCCTCACTGTCACTGAAACAATCAACAGACGCTCCCGTATGTAGTCCAGATGGCTGAGTTCTTGCACTGAAAGAGAAGGAGATCCAGAGGCATTGTTTCTCAGGATACAGGAAGTTTCCATACCAGTTGCAGTCCCAGGTTGCCAGCTCCCCTGGGACCGTCCTAGCAAAATTTTGGCAAATATGAGTATCCTCTTTATGGTGATATTATATATTAAATGTAGAAAAATTATACTCAGTAAAAGGAGGAAGAATTAAAACAGACACATGCAAAAGTTGGAGTTGCCAGAAAACTCGCACGCATCAGAGCAAATTCACAGCCTGAAGTTGGAGAACCAGAACCCATCCTCCAATCTTGGGGCAGGCAGGCTGTGGGGTTATAGTGCAGCCCCCTCCAGAGCCTCTGCATTCCTATTCCATTCTATGTAACTGAAGTCACATAAGCATGGACCACATGACATCTCTTCTTGTCCATCCACTTAGCCTCCTCTGTACCATTTGTAATTCATATAGAGACTGAAGCATGCATAGGCAGAGCTGGATTAAGGCCAACTGGGACCCTGTGTATAGAACTAAAAGGAAATCTATGGCTCCATTCAATACCACTCCTTGCTTTTTGCTGTGGTAGTAGCAGGGAACACCCCCTTCTCTCCCAGAAAGGACAGAATAATACAATGAAGCCACCTTCCCCTCCTAGGTGCTAGACTAAATTAAGTAACTTCAAAACAAAAAATCTAAAGGTTTGCTCTGAAAATGTCAGAAACTCTGTGTTAACATTGTCAGAACTTTTCTATGTTCTTCAGATTGAAATTGACCCAATTTTACAAAGCATTTTGATGGAACTGCATATTCTGATAGAATATGTTTCCGCTGAAAGTTCTCTAAACAGCTCTTCCAGTAGCAAAAATACTTTCTCTATATATAAATAGGGCTACGTCTAGACTGCAAGCCTCTTTCGAAAGAGGCTCTTTCGAAAGATACTTTCGAAAAAGCCTCTTTCGAAAAAGAGCGTCTAGTACTTTCGAAAAAGCAAGTTGCTTTTTCAAAAGAGAGCACCCAGGCAGTGTGCTCTCTTTTGAAAAAGCACAGTTTGCACTATGTAGCACCTTTTTTCGAAAGAGCACTTTCAAAAAAAGGCGTTCTTCCTTGTAAAATGAGGTTTTCCGCGGTCAAAAAACCTGCCGCATTCTTTCGATTTACTTACGAAAGAACACGGCAGCAGGGGAAGTTTTTTTCGAAAAAAGGCAACTTTTTTCGAAAAAACCCTATAGTCTAGACCCACCCTACGTGGTCAAAGACTTGTCACTAGTGAGATTACCACTGGAATATTGTGTCCTGTTCTGGTGTTCACAATGCAAAAAAGATGTTTAAAATAACATGCCTTAAAATGAAAGACTTAAGGAACTCAGTCCATTTAGTTTACCACCAAGAAAGTTCAGGAGTGGCTTGGTGACAGTCTGTAAGTATCTAAATGGGGAACAGAAATTAAATAATAAAGGGTGCTTCCATCTAGCAGCCAAGTATAACCACATCCAGTGGCTGGGAGTTGAAACTAGACAAATTCAGATTATATATAAAGTGAACATTTTTAATTCCCAAGAAGAATTCATTCATGGAGCCTGTGTAGTAAAGGAGTTCAGACTAGATAAGCACAGAGTGGTCCTTTCTGGGTTTATAATCTATGAAATGTATTGGATAATATATCTGTCTTAACTGCTTATAGTCGTTCTGAGTTTTACTCCTTTTAGGAATCTTTATTTTGTTACCTCTTCTTTTTCATCACTGCAATTAGAGTAATTGTATTCACTTTCTTAAATCAAATATGTCTGTTGTAAAAGGTGTCAGAGGTAAAGATAGCCTTTCTAGAGAAAGAACCATTCAACCATACAAGAAAGGAAACTTTTTTTCTACAGTATAAGAATTGTTTCAGACTGAGGTGATGACTAAGTATGGCTGCACAGTCCCCCAGCTGCTGCTCTGGGGTTTCTCTGGAGTGTGAAGTTGGCTCTCTTTTCCTTACTGATAACAGATTTACAGCATAAGCGTATGTTCTTTTATCAGTGCTGCATTCAGACTTCACTCTATGTAGAGGCTTTCAACTACAAACTCAAAAGAATGAAATCAGGAAGGTAAATTACTTTTGTGCATGTTCTTGCACATTTTTACGGTTTCATTTATTTTCCTAATTAGCTATTCCCTTTCATTAATTTTTTTTGTAGCTACTTTTTTCACTGTAGTTAAAAAAAATCTTCCAGGAAGCTGACAAAGTTTTCCAATTGTTTTACATTGTGTTTGTTTTCACTACTACTTTTAAAAGGAAAAGCTCTTTACAAAAACAGGAAACAGCAGAGTGCTCCGTACTATGATACCAGACACAGTGTGTGTGCATGTTTTAAATTTTTATGAAAAGTCAGGAAAGCAACATATATAGACCATAAAGACCATCAGGGATTGATTCTGCTCCCATTCGAGTCAATGGAAAAATTCCCACAGAGTTGAATGGTATAGGATGAAGCGCTTAATAAACAAAATCCACCATCTTTTCCTAATTCTGCTCCAATCTGATTATGATATAATTACCAAAAACTCTCCATGTAACTTCAGTTAGAGATTTGAGATTTCCTACAGTGATAAGCCATGTTGCTGAGTGCTGAGAAGTGGCCACTCTGTTTCACCCCAGAGGTAGATGTATTTCTGTGCTTAATGAACATATTTACAAATGCATTGTTAATGTTTCCAAATTATATTACAGGTTGGACCTCCCTCGTCTAGCACCTCAGGACCTGACCGGTCCCAAATGAGAGGATTTGCCAGACCAGGGGAGGTTCCTCCCAACATGGCCCATGCTGTCCTGCTGCCCCCAGCTAGGGCTCCAGCCTAGCCCCACTGCTGACTGCTCGGCCGTGGATGCCACTGTAGTTGGAGCTCCACAGCCAGGGATAGAGCTCTCTGGCTGCCACTGGGGCTGGAGCTCCGTGGCTGGGGAGAGAGCTCCACAACTGGAGCCAGAGCTCCGTGGCTACCACTGCCATCCCTCGGCTCTGCAACCGGGGCCAGTGTTCCCTGGCTGCCACTGCCAGGCCCTACTGGACCATGGATGTTGCCAGGCCAGAGAGTCCCTGTTAAGGGAGGTACAACCTGTAGGACTCTGTCAAATTTTAAAGATATTTTACAAATGGCTCACTGTCTAAGATTTCCCAAGCTGTCTAGGGGATTTCATTTGAATGGAGACTATGTCTAAATAAATCCCCTACGTTGTTTGGAAATTTCAGCCTCTGTCCTCCAATTCCCAGCATGTATGATCACTACAGGACCTGCATGTATCTGAAAAGACAAAAAAATGCTGCTCGGTACCTTTTTACAGAGCTCTGTTAGTGCTCATAACTTCCATTGTGTCTTGCAAGGCCAACCTGAGAGATGGGCAGAAGACTTCGCTGCACAGGTCCCTCACTGTGGAGAATTTTGTGTTTGAGAAGCAGGGGCTTAGGCCCACTGATCTGAATACACACAGAAATACTTTCCAGAGATGTTGCCCTTAGAGCATAATGAAGAAAGGGGCTATTTGGCCCAGCTCCACACTGATTTCCACACTGCTCCCCCAAATTTGTGCAGCTGCCACCACCAAGGGGTTTAACCTCTTCTCCTTAGCTGGGTTAATTAGGCAGAGTAGTCTGGATACAGAGTAGCCACAGAAGCAACTACCTTCCTCCAGAAATGTTAGCATTCTCTGCTTTGCCATTAGTTGGCAGAACTTTAACACCCACAAGAAAAGAGAGCTCCAGGTGGGGACCTCTTGTCCTGCTGCTTCACCTCTGCAGGAGAAAGATCTGTCCTTACCACTGATTCTCCTGCCCTCCTAGAGGCAGGCACAAGAAGGATTAGGGGCTGGAATGGGACCAGAGCAGAAACAAAGGATATAGATCGGGGTGGGCAAGATGCAGCACACCAAGCCATTTGATCTGGCCCACGGCTCACCCTACTGCTCCCCCGTTCCCAGGCCAATAGAGACATAGGGGCAGGGGAATTCACAAAGTCATTCACTCTTCAAAATAGCTGGCGGCTCCCTCCCTCTGCCAGGGGCACACAGTACCTAGAGGGAACCGCCAACTGTTCCCCCGCCCCCAGTACCTGATTAGCCTGGAGTGAGGGAGCATGCAAAGTCTCCTCCCTGCACCAGGGGCATACGGCACCTAGAGGGAACTGCCCCATTCAGCCCGAGCCCTTCCCTCTTCCCCCTGATTCCCCAAAGCTGGCCAGTGACCATAAATCAAAATTTGTGAAGTGGCCCCCCTGAAAAATCATTGCCCACCCTGATCTAGATTGTGCCATCTGTTGGGTCCCATCACCACAAGATGATATAAAACCACCTCAGCACTTCAGGACCTTTCCATGATAACCACCACAACTGGGAGCTCCCCTTCTTATCTACTTCAAGTACTGGCCTCTACTCATCGCCAGATGGCTGGGACCTCTACAGGCTCATTTTCTGTGGAATGTATGGGTGTTTCTCAGAAACCCTAGGACTGTCCCTGGTGTATCACTGCAAATAGAACACTTTGGGGATATTCTATGTCAAACACTATTTTAACAACTTTTCAGAGCTTCTTTTTAAGGTATTCATCAGTCACCAATTTTTCCATAGTCACGTAATTATTTCTTTTTCTTGTTTTATTCTGCATGCTTTCCATTAACTTGGTCTCATGTAATGGTAACAGGCTAGCTGCTTTTATTAGGAAGCACATTTTTGAGGGATAATCAGTGAATCCTAAAGGTCTCTTTATTATTGCTTTCCATGCCTTACAATTGTGAATGTTCACACTTTCCAAGAAGAACTTTGTTTCCCTGTAACATACAAGAATAAATCAAAGATCCCTTGCAGGGGGATTGTGCTTTTCAAGAGATCTTGCTGCGGCCAGTAAACACAATCTGGTAATTTTATTCTAGCAACACAAAAATCAATAAAGAGAAACTTCTTCTTTTCTGACTAAACTCTGAATCACATTGCAGGCCCGTACTCAGGAATTTCTATGGGGAGGGGCAGGTGTTTGCTTTTTTTTTTGTAAATGTGGACTGCAAGGGTGTGAATTCACCCCCATGGTCCCCTAAGTAAGTGAGGAAATCAGCCCCAGCCTTACCCCAGCTGGTCAGAGCATGGGGGAGGGAGGCTCAGGCAGCACGCTGCTCCTGCCTTCCCTGGCTGGCTGGAGCATGCTTACTTGGGGAACCATGGGGGGGGGGGCAGTGCTTTCGCACCCTTCACACCCCCCTGCGTTGGGGCCTGTATTGATTGCAGTCCCATTCATATGTGTCAGAAACTACTGTTTAACAGTGCTCACTGCTATTGTCCTTCTCATAGATCATGACTAGATTATGATGATAAATTACACAATAAGCACAATCACAGCAGTAAGAAATGATTAAAATAGTCTTTGGCTGTTCCCTCATTGTAACTAGATAATAGGAAAAAAACACAGCAAATCCCATAAGTTGTTTTTGTTTGTTTGTTTGTTTTGATTCATATGGCATTAGTGACCAGGGATGAGAGATGAATATCAAAGATAATTGGAATGTGCTACAGTTTGTTTTCTGTTCAATTAAATTTAATGCACATTTTTCCTCTTTAAAAGGTCATGTCTTTCCATCCAGTCTTGATTATTTTAATATAATTTTGTTAATATGATAAATGGTAAAAACATGAATAAATGCTAAGATCATTAACTTCTGCAAAATATGCAGGCACACTAAGGGAAATAGCGTTTCTGGGCCACTGAGATATGGGAGTTTTACTTCTCACAATTTATTTTTGCTCAACATCTAATATAGCATGGAAGACAACAAAGGCTTGACAAAATTGGATGACATCTGATATGACTTTGAGAACATCATGGTCTGGTTCTATGTGGAAGTTTACAGTGTGATAGTTTACAATCATATGGAAGGATTCTTCTGTTGTTTAGAAATTGTAAATAAACAATCTACGCTATTTGCATTTACATTTTAAAGAGCTGCCCATCAGCCCAGTCAAAAATGACATCAATTTGTTCATAATGTCTTCCTTATAAGAAAATGTTTAAAACTATAGCATCTTCCATTACTGCATGCAAGGAATTATCTTACTAACCCCATGCTGTTCTAAAGCCCTCCTGGTGCCTAAATTTCAGTTCTCTAAAAAGTTCTGTTTTGCTGGGTCTGGTAAATCTTTAGCTCTATTCCTTTATTAACACTGGGGGAAATTGTCAACAACTTAGATATACTAATCAATGAGCCATCTGCTCTCCCTCAGTGGAATACAGCTCATACTATTTGAGTATACTTCATCTGAATGTCAGACTGTTGCTCCTGGCATTCTGATTTCTAAAGATGAGTTTGCCATCTAGTTAGAAAGGTAACTGTAAATACTATATAATGATAAAACTATATAAAAGGTAAAGCTTGATAGAAAGGGGGGGTTCATAACAGAAGAGAAAATGTATATGCATGATCCCAGTTATAAGATCTTCCCCCCTCCACCTACCCGCTGAGCCAAAGGGAAATAGCCAGGAGCCTTCGTTAAATCCCAGGGCTGTCTTTGCTCTGACTCTCCTGCGCCTCCAGTCGCTCTGTGTTACAGATTCCCCATTTTTGTGCTGTCCAGTCTTGTGTGTTCCTGGAAATGGATCTAATGAAAATGCCGATCTGTGGCTGCTGAATTACTGTTGTCTTAGCAGCAGGAGGTCACCAGGCTGCTAGGTTTATCTTTAATTCATTTTCCAGCTGAAAAAAGTTTAACTGTTTCATGTCCTCTATACCTGTTACAAACCAAACCTCTGCCAACACCAAGTTTTAGCTAAATCCATTTCCTGCTTTTTACTGTACAGGGTATGGTAACACTCCGCTTTACTATAATAACGCCATAAAGAATAGGATCAACATACTCAGTGAAAGTCAGAACCTAATTTTTTGGAACAGGGACCAAATTTTGCTCTGTCTGTTAGGCATGCAACTGGAAACACTGCACTGAAGTCAATTGTCAGATTTTGGTATCAATAATTTATCCTTCATCATAATCAAGCCAAACTCTGAAGGCCTTGTACACTCTCCTTATGCCAGAAAATACCCAATGAAGTCAATATGCCAAAAAGTGACATCCCCTGGGAAAGCTTGAAGGAAGATTCCAGGAAAGATGAAATCTCTGATGCTTCTGAATTTCTTCCAATGGGGAGCAGAAATAGACTTGGTGATGGGGCTTGCTCCCAGTAGAAGAATCTCATGAACCCACCCCCAAATCCTTGGGTGTCTGCTGAAGCTACCTAAGGATTCACACACAGCCTGTGTGTGGTCACATTGGGTTCCAACTCGGAGGCTACATCTAGACTACAAGCCTCTTTCGAAAGAGGCTTTTTCAAAACAATCTTTCGAAAAAGCCTCTTCCAAAAGAGAGCGTCTAGACTGCAACCACTTCTTTCAAAAAAGCGAGCCGCTTTTTCGAAAGAGAGCACCCAGGCAGTCTGGATGCTCTCTTTCGAAAAAGCCCTGTTTGTATTCAAGAACGCCTTTTTTTGAAAGAGCACTTTTGAAAAAAGGCGTTCTTCCTCACAAAATGAGGTTTACCGTGGTCAAAAAAATGCCGCACTCTTTTGATTTAGTTTCAAAAGAACGTGGTGACAGTTTAGATGCAGGGGAAGTTTTTTCAAAAAAAGGCCACTTTTTTTCAAAAAAACCCTGTAGTCTAGACACACCCAGAGGAGCACCTTTAGGTACCAAGGCTGTTGATCCCACCTTCTATATCAATGGTGGGCAACCTGTGGCCCATTGGAGTCTATGTGTGGCCTGTGCGACATTTTGTTTGCCATTGCCCAGGCACAGAGTTGCCAGATTCAGCTGGTTTCCATCATGTTTTGACTTATGAAGCATTCAGCTGGTTGTTCTATTGGGTTACGTCTACACTGCAGGCTTCTTGCGCAAGAGCACATCCACACTCCCATGTGCTTTTGCACAAGAGCATTCATGGCAGTGTGGATGTTCTCTTGAGCAAGAAATCTCTGATGGCCATTTTAGCCATAGGGGTTTCTTGCATAAGAAACCCGTTGCCCAGCCACACCACTTTCTTGCACAAGAGCTCTTGCTCAAGAAGGCTTATTCCTCGTGAGGAGAGGAATAACTCTTGCGCAAGAAGCCCTCTGTTCTGACGCTTTACCGTAAATTTATTTGTTCAAGAGCACGCATGCAGTGTAGACGCTCTGCAAGTTTTTGCGCAAGAATGGCTGTTCTTGTGCAAAAACCCTGCAGTGTAGACATAGCCTTGAAGAGACATGAGAGAAGAAAGTTTCAAAGGGGTAGCCATGTTAGTCTGTAACTGAAAAAACTTAAAAAATAACAAATAGTCTTGCAGCACCTTAGAGACTAACAAAACATGTAGATGGTGTCATGAGCTTCCGTGGGCACAACCCACTTCTTCAGATGAAGTTGCTCACTTCAGGGTAAGATTGGTATTTGGTCCAGAGAAATTATAGGTCACCAGGAACCTTCCAGAGGCAAGGGGCATCATGTGACACATTCTTGTACCTCAGCTCTGGGGTCTCACTGCTCTTCTTTCAGCTCCGTGGGATGCTGCCACTTACCATTGCCAAAGGATCATTCCTCAGAATCAATGGGGAGAGGGGACTGCACATATTAGTGCAATTTTTAGACGTTCTGAGCACTTGCTTCCACTGACTTCTACAAATGTGGTGCTGAACATTGCAGAAGCATTAGGCTCTTAGGGTATGGCTACACTAGCCACCCTAGTTCAAACTAGGGTGGCTAATGTAGTCATTCGAACTTGCAAATGAATTAACACTCTTAAGTTGAACTACCGTTACTCCTCCTGCAATGAGGAGTAACGGTAGTTTGAATTAAGAGTGTTAATTCGAACTACCTAGCCCGTTCCGCGTGTAGCCGCGGGCAGGTAGTTCGAGCTACCGGGCATTTAAAAATGGCAGCGCCCGGGAACATGCAAATGAAGCCCGGGATATTTAAATCCCGGGCTTCATTTGCAAGTTCGAATGCCTACATTAGCCACCCTAGTTCAAACTAGGGTGGCTAGTGTAGCCATACCCTTAGAGTCTAAGCATATTTCCCAGGGAGGTGACGGGGGAAATGATGAATGCAGTGCATCTAGTCCACAGATTCACCAGTTCTGCAGAGGCTCCCTCATCTCCCAGCGCTTTCCTAGAACCTAGAGGATGGTGCTGCAGAACTGAGTCCTATGAAGGAGTAGAGCCCTCACTCCAGCTGTACTCAAACATAAAAGAAAATGCTTTATGACTGACACAAGCCTCCATTCAAGGATATTCTATAGAGTCTTGAAAGCAGGTAATTCCCATATACCACTGGTGCTCACACCTGTTCATCTAATTCATTTTTAACTCCCATGTTCCATTCATTTTCCCACCAATTTCATGCTCAGTGCAGTGGGAGGAGGAAAGAAATGGTGCCTTCTCAGAGCCCTTTTCTTCAACACGCCTTTGACACAGATTTGAGACGTACATATAGTCTAATGCAGTCTCTGCTCAGCCCCTCTTCATGCACAATGTACTGGGATATCAAATCAGTGTCCAATACCTGTGCCCTGCTCTTAAGACTTGCCCTTCAGAAACCAGGTATTTACTTGCTCAGCAGCGTTAGTTGGAGGCCATGCTAAAGGCTGCTGGCCCTCTTTATAGCACTGACCATGACAGCAGGCACTTTGTGAGTCATTGCTTAACATGAATGTTCATGCTTTGGGAATGGGGTGAGGAAAGGTGGGCTAGGCAAGTCTCAGAGACAGTTGCCCAGAAGGCAGCAGAATAAAACTTTGATTCAGAGTTGGTCTCTGAGCACGTCGCGGGGAGGGGAAGCATGTACTTTTCCTCATCAGACATGAGTTCAGAGTTTACTCCATTTGTAAAGCCTATGAATCCTAGAGTCTGTCAAAGGAGAGTGAACAAAGCAGATAATTAAAACATTGTGGCATTAACCAGGTGCACACTAACTTCATGCCTCAGACACTTGCTGTTGCATCCCACCCACACATCCTTCATCTCTAGAGCTGCTTAGCTTGTAAGCTTCTCACAGCAGAGAACATGCCTGATTCTTTGATGTGCCTTGTAAACATCCTATAAAAATAAAACAATCATAAAAACTCCTCCTGTGTAGCCTTGAGCAGGAGCATATCTTACTACTCCAAAAGGGAGACTATTGAGAAGCTTTTGCATAGAACTTCAGAGTGCAACTCAGACACAGCAGAGGCATAACAGCAAAAGGTCAGTCTAGATTCTATGGCATGCGGATTACATTGTCTTTCAAACCCTTACCCTTTCAAACCCTTTCAAACCTAAGTGCAGTGGGTTACGTGAAAGGCAAAATGCTGTGCTTGCTCTGGGCCCCCACCCGCCAGGAGAGAGGTACAAAGTGGAGCTGTCTGTGCATATGATTCAAGAGCAATCCTGCTAGCCTTGATTAGGATGGGTAAGGAGAATGAAGGCAAAGTGTTACTTCAAAAGAGGAACAATGTGCAGCTGTGGCATCACACAGCAGCCCATGCGCAGCTAGATGTAGGTTTGACCATGCCCTCACTGGAAGGTCAGGTAACCTGGACTCCTTCCTTCCTAGTGTTCTTCTGAGTATGAGTATTCTCATCCTGACTAGGGTTACCATATTTGAACTTTCAAAAAAAGAGGGGACACGCCAGCCAGCAACCCCCCCCACCCAATACCTTCTGCAGCCTGTTGCACAGGCACACTGGAAGCCCGAGTTTTAGCATCAGAACCAGAATTTGGGAGCAAACCCAGCTCATGGGCCAGAGAGTCATGTCACCGTGTGCAATGCATTGTGGGTATGCAAATGAGCACCCCTTGGTGTGCCTGAGCATGCGGAGGAGCTGGGATCTCCCAGCTGCAGCCTCTAGAAGGTGGCTTGGGGCTGGGCTGAGCAGGCCTCTGCACATCCCTCGGGAGGGGCAGGTGGGCTGCTCCAGGGTTCTATATAAACATATCTAAATTTGTTTGAAAAAGAATGAGCAGGGCAAAATCCCCGACATTTTTAGATATTTAAAAAACCCGGCCTGATGGAGATTGAAGGACTGAAAAGGAGGATACGGCAGAGAAAAACCGGAGGTATGGTAACCTTAATCCTGACACCACATGATGTGCTACTAGGGCAAGTCTCCCTATGCCTTCTTGGCCTGTGCTTTCAAAGGGTAGAGGAAGACTAGCAAAAGAATACACCTCACAGCCCTTTGGCCAATGCAGTACTCCCAGGAGCTGGGGGGGAGTGTGCAATTGGGGAACTTTTCTGCTGGTTTGTGGTAAAGGCACAGCATGCAGGACTAGGTTGCAGCCAGCTGGATGGCTGCCTATGTCTCCAGCCAGTAGATCACACCCAGATGTGGCCATAGTGCACAAGTTGATGTGAGTATGCGGACCTCACTTCTTGTGCTCTCTTGAATACTAGGATGAGATCCTGTCCAGCTGCTTGCATAGGTGAAAAACAAAAGAGTCCCCTTCCTGCCCTTTTTCCCATGTCGAGCTTGCACAGTGGCCTGGAGGAGGCTCTAGCTCCAAATCTTTAATTCTATGCACATGGCATTTCCTGTGATTTCACCACTGAAAGAGTGAGAACCTTTTGAAGCAAAATTCCACTTTACAGATGCCCTATTTATGGGCTAGCTTGGCTTTTGATCTGATGTTTGAGATCAGCTGCACTCTCTCATTTGATTTAAATACCAATGTTTAAAATAATTTTTCAAACTTTGTTCTGATGGGCTAGCTACTGGGTTTGCTATTTCAAATATGAAAAATGTAATTAGAAATGATTGTGATTCTTGCCAGAGCTGGAATGTGAGAACCCCTTAACTTCTCAGAGTCAAAACCTGGCTGCATTTCATTGCTTTTGCTTGTGTGCTAAAATACAAGCAGGTTTCTGCTTTCATTACAGAACATATTTGTATTGCAGTCTGAAAGGGCTTCTCATTTGGGAGGTCCCTTGTGGCCAGCCGTCTTTCCTGAGTCTGGTGTTACTTAGCCAGCAATTTTTTACAAAAATGTAGTGCCTAGGGGGCAAAAATACAACCAAAAGACAAAAATATGCGTTAAAATTGTTTTGAGAACAAAACTCTGTTAGAACACTTTATTAGACACCAGGGAAATTACTTTTAAAATACATACATACTATATTAGCAGTAATATAGTTTTAAAAGCACACTAGTAAAAGGTAATGATATTTTAAAAATTGAACCAGTTTTTTAAACCCAGTTGTATTAGGATCCCTTCAGACACATTACTTATATTTTCAGCAATGTGAAAGAAATGATACTCTTATAGTTGGCTAAATATAGATCTTTTAGATGCATGTGTATTAGAAACTTAGAAAATTCCTTTAATATCAGTTGTTTTTTTTTTCAGCACAAACAAGCTGTCAGCCTTGAAATATAATGATGAAGACATGGTGAATTGCCTTCATTTCAGTTGTTGTAATAATAGATTCCTACACTCTAGCCACCTAAACAGTTAACAAGACAAAACATAGCTCTAGTTCATTCTTGGACTTGGCAAACCTTTCAACCAACTTGCTCACAAAAATATTATTTTTCATACTTTAGCTTGGTTCCTATTGAGAACAATTCTTAAGGCTTTATCTACTCTTTTGTTATTGAATAAAATACCTTTCTGTGCTATATTAATTCTTAGGAATGGGAAGAATTGGAGATTTTGGGAGAGGGAAACAAAAACCTTCCACAAATATTTTTGCAAATTCAATTCACGAGGCTTCTCAATTCCTCACGGTTTTATTTTCTGTGGCTACGTCTACACTGCAACGCTATTTCAGGGTACTAGAGTATCCTGAAATAGCTATCCTGCATCTTCACAGCAAGCCCATTATTTCGGGCTCGCTATTCCGACGTCCCTGTAAACTTCATTCCACGAGGAGTAAGGGACGTTTCGGGATAGCGGGTTATTTCAAAATTTGGTTCTGTGTAGCTCAAATTGTGTATCTTATTTCGAACTATGGTGCAGTGTAGACATAGCCTGTGATGGTTCAAGGACCTTGTTGAATTTCATCCCACTCACCTCAGACCATTTCTCCAGTTTGTCCAGATCATTCTGAAATATAATCCTCTCTTCCACAGTGCTTGCATCTCCTCCCAGATAATCTGCTCTCTGTGCCATTATCTGAATCTTCTGTCTTGAAGTTTTATAATTTGGGGAATTTAAAATTTTACACAACATTAATATGGCCCTCAGCTTTGATCAGTGGAGAAAAGGTGGAATAGAATAACCCCTGTAATATTACCCCAGCATTTAAAAACTATATAGCTCAACAGGCATTTGGAGAGGCTCAGGCTATGTCCAGTGGGAATGACCAAGGATATATGCCTTCTGATTTCATGTCCAGAATTGGCATGGGGAACTGTGCTGGTTCCTGCGGATACCTTTCAGGAAGATGAACGTCTTTAAATCTCAATCTGAGCCTGAGAGTACAGTATTTATTGTTCTTGGTTATTTATGGTGTTATATGAGACAAAGGCAGTTTGTTTCCCACCTAGACCCCACAATGTTCCCAAAACCCGACAGATTCTTACAGTGTGTACATTATGATTCCAAGAGGAGTAAGATAAAAATGCCAATTCTAGCACCAACTTTGAATTTAAGAATGGCCACACTAGGTGAGACCAGTGGTCCATCTAGCCCAGTTTCTGTACCTAAATTTTTTTTCACTGTTAGTTGTTTTCTTTAGCTGGCTGCTCTTCATATTTTTTCCTCAACTTGCCTCATTATACGTTTATAATCTTGTACTTGACTTGCTAGTGTTTATGCACCTATTTTCCTCTCTAGGCTTTGACTTCTAATTTTTAAAGGAGAAATTTTTGCCTTTATCTGCCCCTTTAATTTTATTTGCTGGATATATTTAGTTTCAGCCTTTATTATGGTGTTTTAAATAGTCTCCATGCAGTCTGCAGGGATTTCACCCTCATGATTGTTACTTTTAATTACATGTATAATCATGCTATAATCTAACCTTAGTGTCACCAACCTCTAGAGCAACTGAGTAACAAAGGACCCCCGAATGGTTCAGAGATTCCTTTCACTATAAACTATCCAACCCTTCCACACCTGAGCCACATGGCCCTCTATCCCGCAACTCACCCCTCTCCAAATCTTCCTGATATTGTCTTTTGTGGGGTAGGTCTAATGACTTGCTCTCCCTGCTGCTGTCTTTGGTGAATGGACAGTTGGTCACAGCCAATCCCTAATGCAGGTGCTGTCCCACCTTTTTACTTTTGACTGATATCCTTCTACTGCACCCCGGTGTATGCTAGAAGAGAGGCCAGCCAACATGCCTGCCTGCACAAACATCTCCAAGGAGAGGTAGCCTGCTGGTTAAGGGGTATGTCCAGCCCTCACTTCTCCCATCTTGGCTATGGTGGTATATACTTTGCCACTAAGTGCCAGAAGCAGAGTTCTGTGCCTCTCTTTGGTACCATGCTCCAGCTGATAAAGTAGTTATGGGAGAGTTGGCTATGGCTCTGCTCTCTTTCCTGGAGCTGGTTAGGTCAGAAAAAAGCCCTAATCCTGTTTGAGCATTTGCTGAAGAAAATGAAATTACATTACATTAAGTATTGCCTATATTTGCATGAGAAGTGAACAGCTAGGGTTGCCAGATGGTTTAACTAAAAATACTGAACCCCCTCTCTTCCCCCCCCCCCCAGAAAAAACACCGGGGAAAAAATTCTGTTGAGGAGGAAAAATGGGGGAGACCAAAGTTCTTGAGCAAAAAAGGACCCCGAGAGTTATTAAGCAATAAATAAATAAATAAATATAAAACAGCATGGCCCCTTTAAGTGCATGCAGAGTCAGAATAGGGATAGGAAGCGGTTGAGCACTAAGACCCAGGGAAGGCATTGCTTCCCCTTGCTTGGGGTATTTAGGCTTTTTGCCGACTGCCATCTTGTTTTCTTGGTTGAGCCAGAAAGCAGATTCCCTGCAGAACCAGCGAAGCAGAGTGTCCGGGGGCAGGGCCCAGTTGCTGATTGTGTCATAGGGTTGCCAGGTGTCTGGTATTTTCGCCTCCTTTCAGGGGGAAAAAAAACCCAGAAAATACCAGACATTTTAGGTGTCTGGTATTTTCTGAATTCTTTTTTTTACCAGACAGGAGGCGAAAATACCAGACTGTCCGGGTCAATACTGGACACCTGGCAACCCTATGAACAGCTCACAGAGCTAGCTGGCAGCAGAGTAACCCTTTGCACCAACTATCTCCAGTGAACAGAAATTGGGTTTCCTCTTTCTTGCCTCTGAGGATGCAGATTTGATCGTCTCTAGAGAGTGCAGTGGAAGCTTCTCAAAGTGAGTGGGGCCTGCCTTGTTTTGCAGCCGGTCAGGAACCAAGGTAAACTGGCTCCATGTAAAATGTTATGTGTGTGACTACTGCCTGCCCAGTTTTCTGATGACATGAGCTTGCCCTGACAGGATTTTCCATGGGGACATGTATAGATCCAGAGTATGATTCTTGATGGTATGCACTGACCGAATGTCTTATGGCACTACGCTGCGTGCTGTACTGTGGGAATATAATGCAGATCCGCTGTGTTACTTTATAAGTAGGGTTGCCAGGTGTCCGGTATTGACCCAGACAGTCTGGTATTTTCGCCTCCTGTCCGGTAAAAAATTCAGAAAATACTGAGTGTGTCGTAGGGTTGCCAGGAGGCAAAAATATCGGATACCTGGCAACCCTACGACACACTCGGCAACCAGGCCCAGCCTCTCCCCCCCGCCCCCGGTCCCCAACACCTGCCGCCCCCTGACCCCCTGCTTACCTGGTTCTGCAGGGAAGCTGCATTCTGGCTTCATCAAGAACACAAAATAACCTCCGGCAAAAAGCCTAAAGACCAAGGGGAAGCAATGCCTTCCCTCGGTCTTAGTGCTCAACCGCTCCCCTGTTCCTATCCCTATTCTGACTCTGCACACACTGAAAGGGCCATGTTGTTTTAATGCTGTTTTATTATTATTATTGCTTAATAACTCTTGGAGTCCTTTTTTTTTCCTCAACAACTTTGGTCTCCCCTTCCGCCCTCCCTCCCCCCCCCAACAGAATTTTTTCCCCGGTGTTTTTTTTTCGGGGCGGAGGGGGACGGTGTTCGGTATTTTTGGTTAAACCATCTGGCAACCCTATTTATAAGCGTTGAGAGCTTTCCGCTTTTTTTTAAGTCCCAAAATTTCCACTGGAATGAGCAAATGCCACAGAATTTATATTTTTCCTGGTTATCTTTAAGGCATTCATATTTTTAAAATTAAAGATAAAGAGACCTGAATTAGCTACATTTGAGGTCACATTTTCTACTTAATTCAAAACGACACAGAATATCTCAGCCTGTTTTAAAGGTTATATTGGTAACAAAAGTGACAATCAGAAGCCGTGGCTTTTTTCTGTTCAAAAATCTACTTTTCCTATAAAAATCACATTTCTGTGTTCTTACTGTAGATCAGGGCAAGAGGCTGAGCTTGTTTGTCTGTTTTCAATATCAGAACAAGCATGTTTCCTAATCCTTGTTACATCCAGCACCCCTGGAAAGCCTGTTCAAAGGATATGGAGAAGTTAAATATTTTTCTCCCTATTTATTTTCAATAGAGAACTTGGTCCAAGTGTTAAAAAAAGCTGTGAAAAGTAAACAGAGCTGAAAGAGGAGTAGTATGAAGCTATGTCCTCTGAATGCCTCCAAGTCTCTTTCATCTTGGTCTGAAAACCTCATTGTTAATCAAAGTAATTGCATGAGAACCACTCAGGAAATTCTTAAACATTTAAAATGAAAACTTGTCACTACAAATTCACCAGTATGGCTAAAATACAGATTATCTCCCTCAAACTCTGTGGGAAAGTTTGCTTTGCCGCAGTGAAGGGAGAACAAAACAGTCTTCCAATCTGTCTTGTTTATCTTAAAAACATACACAGACGCACAGCGCTTCAATTAAACACTAGTTGCTTTTCCCCCATGTGCATATCATTTAAACTGTCCATTTGCAGCTCATTTAAAGTCTCTCTCCCTGGAATTAGGCTGATGGGATTTCCAGCAAGTCAGTCATAGGATTAATCCACTATGGGGCAGGTTGGGCTGCTTTGAATTAAAAAACAAAACAAAAAAAAAACAAATAATTCATCTGAAGAAGTGAGTTGTGCCCACGAAAGCTCATGATACCATCTACATGTTTTGTTAGTCTCTCAGGTGTTGCAGGACTATTTGTTGTTTTTAAAGTTTTTTCAAATTATAGACTAACATGGCTACCCCTTGGAAACTTCTGAATTTTAAGCATCACTTCTTCATTCTCACCTTTGATCCCATTCAAATACAAGTGACCCCCTCCACTATAATGTAGACAGATTTAAAGCAGATGCATAGACTCCCACTGAAAACATATTAGGGAATGTGAGCTATTTTTGACCACAAATAGATCACACATATTCCTGGTCTCAGCTGGAGTGTGCATACACAATACAGCCAAGACAATCTGGACATTTTCCAAATTACTGTGTTTAAACTGTTTAGTAGCCATCTATTTTCTAAGAGTGCCGTTTATGAAAGCAGAGGTGAAGTGTAAGCTGTAATAAATGGAACAATTTAACCCACAGATCACTAAGGATGAATAAGCTCCTTCCTTAGTACTCTTTACCAAGGGACAGGAAATAGCATATGCATATTTGCATCTCATCAGGGTCACTGCCTCCCCTTAACTCAGCCTATTTAAGTCAGTGTGAAGACTCCCTTCCATTTCAATGGGCTTTGGATTAGGTTCCTATGCACATGCTTAACTGTAGAAATCAATGATACTACTCTCAGTAGTAAAGTTAAACACATGTATTAGTGTTTGCAAGACCAGGGCCTTAATGAGTACCAGATTTTCTTTCCCCCCACCACAATTCCCAGCAGGCTAGCGGTCTTCTTATAATTATTTTTATTACTGTGATGCCTAGAAGCTCTAGTCATGGACCAGAACTCTATTGTGCTTATACAGTGCTGCCTACCTATCTTATCACTGCTTTTCTCCCCATCTCCTTCTTCTTTTGCACTGCCAGATCTTCCTAACCCCAGGCTATGTCTACACTACAGAGGTTTTTTTGGAAAAACGGGCATTTTTCCGAAAAAGCATCACTTACGTCCACACTACAATCGTGTTCTTTCAAAAAAAACCTGAAAGAACAGAGGGGTTTTTCCGACATTGGTAAACTTCTTTCTACAAGGAAGAAGCCTTTTTCCGAAAGAGGTCTTTCGTAAGAAGGTGTGTGTGGACAGGGAAGAAGGAGTTCTTTCAAAAGAATAGGAAAGAGGAAAAAGCACAGGTGGCCTGGCGGCCACTCCTTCCATAGTAATCACAGCTTAAATGCAAGATAGCATCCATTCAGTGTGGATGCTATCTTTCAAAAAAGCAGATCGCTTTTTCGATGCGCTTGGCCAGTGTGGATGTTCTGTTTCGGAAGACATTTTTTCAGAAGATCTCTTCTGGAAAAGCTTCTTTCAAAAGAAGCCTGAACTCTAACATAGCCCCAGGTATGATCCCCTGATATGGCCTGCTTACCTGCTGCTGGCTCCTGGCCTAATGGGATGGTTGGAAGTACAGGAAGACAACTAAATGAGTCAGGAATGGCTTCTCCTGAGGGATACCCTGTTCTCAGAATTCATGGATTTTATTTATCCCAAGTTGTATGACATTGCACAGTGCAATATTGGCTTGGTGCACCTACGACAAACAATTATTTACAAATCCAGCAGAAAATTACAGAGGAAGTGTCCTCATGCTAAAATGATGGGAGATACTGGGAGCGTGGATTTGTTTTCCTGAGAGATGTGTAGGGCTGGTTTGTAATGTAGCTGGGCTGGCACCGGGCTCCAAAAACGAATCTTTCAACATATTACTTTGGAGTATCATGTTGAAACAGCTGGGATCAAACACACCTGTTTGCTAGCCTTGCTTTAGCAATACTGTGGACATGTAGCCTTAATGTCATGTAAAACAATGATTTAGCATACCAAGAAACATGTCATTAAGATCAAGTGCTGTTTTGGGGACTTTACTTTTTTTTTTTTCTCCAAAGACTCTCAAAGTTAGTAACACCACATTTTGATCACTTTGGAGTCTTTTTGTAATATCACACATTCATGGTCTCAGCTGGAGTGTGAAACATAACACAGCCAAGACAATGTCTGCAAAATTAGTGAAATACTTTGTAAGTGGAGACATTATTTTCAAAATACACAGCCTTTTAAAAATTCTGCTTTAAAAAAAAAAAATCAAACACGATCATTCTGTTACTCCTGAGTAGCTCCTCCAATTGCCACCTGATGTGTGAAGGGAAGGAAACAAATGAGAGTTAAAATGAATTTGAGCATCAAGTTTCAAAGCACCTGTTATAAGCAAGAGTAAGGGGAAATAATTTAAAACATTACAAGCAATATATTGAAATTGCTGTTCAAATGCCACTCCTGATGCTTTTGTGTTAGCTGAATATAGAACACTATTCCTTCCAAAGAAGCTTGCCAAAGTCTGTTCATTAGATTCTGGGGCACTGGAAGGGCATTTGTTGATTTCAAGGGCATAAAGTAAAGTGGAACAATTCTTTGTGAGGCACAAAGACTTTTTAAGTTTGTTCTTGCCTGGAACCTCTTGCAGAGGAACAAAGTAAAAGAGCAACTTACTTTGCCCAGACTACCAAATCTTGGCCGTTGTTAATCTCAGGAGATTAAGGGTCTGATGTAACTCCCACTGAAATCATTGTGAATGTAGCCATTAAGCCAGAGGGAACCACATCAGATCCTAGACCTAGATGCTTATCTACTTAGCTGACACCATTTAATTAAGACTAGAGCATTATTGTAACACAAACTAGACTAGATACAAAGGAAGATAGTTGCTTGTGTTTTTTTTAACCACTTAAATTACTTCTCCCTCAGTATAAATCAGGTGACAATTTAGCCTTGAGTGGAGAGGGTGCCTCTGAGTTCAAGCCACCTATCATCTGTGAAACAAATCAGTGGCCATCTAGAAACCTAGCCGTTGTCTCTAGAGACGCAGCTGGCACCTCCTTGTTACAGTTGAGACAGTATTCAGCTCTCTCCTGCTCTAAAAGCAAAGGTCCCTGTTTGAACAAAGACAAATTGCTGTTGGCAACATGAAGCCTGCTTAAAACACAGTTGAGCAATTCTGATGCAATCCAATAGTGCTAGTACACTGCACACATATCTGCTAGCCAGCTCAGTACAATACAATGGAATGCAATGCAGTAGGAGTCCTTCACACAAGGTCTTAAAACCCAAGCTCCTACTCAAGGTTTTAAAGTCTCTCACTATGGCCCAAAGCCATTTGCACTACAGACTGGGCTAATAATTTTTTTAAATTGAGGATTATAGATTAATAAAATATGTGCAATCTGGATCATTAATCTCAAAGATTAATTTTAATTATTTATATTAACTGATTGCAGCCGTAATGTTTGGTGCTATGAACCTGTTAGAGCTCTCAAACTTAGCAGGGGTAGGCTGGGTACATGTTTGATTGGAAGACCTCTAAGAAACACAAGTGCTGCAGGACGTGGTGTTGGTGAGTCGCTATGATGCACTCTTATTTTTGAGTCTAATAAGCTAATGTCCCAATTTTCTAGCCCCTGCTATGGCCTTCACCCCCACCCCATGCTGTACATGGGCAGCGGTGGCTCCTGGGGGAATTCACAAGGTAGAAATGTAAAGTAGGTGTGACGTGTGGAGCCACTGGTCTAGGGCCTGGCAACAGAATGGCTAAAGCACTGTGCATTCCGGTGACTTTGGGCTGACGTGACAAGATGCCAGGAGTCATAAAGCTATCTTTGCCCTTTTCCCTGCCCTTGATTAGTCTGCGGTGCTAAGTCTCCTTTGAGGCACATCACAGACTCAGGTGGTTAGAATGCACACTGTGCCACAAGGGTTCTCTCTTTTGGATAAAATATAAAACCAAGATCCTAACTACATGTCAAGATTTCATAGCACTTTTCACGAAAGTTGAGATATTAACCTTGGATCTGGGCTAATTCCCGTTTATGTAATTACAAGTTGCCTGTCTAAAGTCCACCTTTTAAACTAGATATGCCATTTCTTTTGTCCTTCCTTTCCTTGTATTGTTGCTGTATGTTGTAAAATTACTGCGATGCTCCACCCCAGAAGGCATTGCATTCCTCTAGTGTATGGAGTGGTAAGAATATATCCTTTGCTAGCCTAACAGGCAAAGAACTTAAGTATTGTTCACTTGTTATGCTCAGATGAACAAGACTCTAAAACTAAAAATCAGTATTATAGTAAGGAAAAGTAAGGTTTCAAGGAGATATGATCTGTATGTCAGATGTATATATTACACATCTATATCACACCTTTCATTCAGAAAAAGTCCTAGGTAAAATACAATATCTTTGCATTCATAATGCCTAAATTGTTCTGTGCGCTGTGCAGGCAAATATGCAGACAAGGTCTTTGACCCCAGGAACATTAAACATAGAAAAACCATGGGGACTTGGTTTGTAAGTTATGCCTAAAGGCACAATTACCACACCTCTAGCTCATTTGCCTTTTTTGAATTTTTAATTATCTATTCACATTTCTTCTATTTTTCCATGCAACTGTTTGTCAGTGTCTTATACAATCTATCACAGAATGCTTTATAAACTTTCATGCTATATATTAGGTAGTGCACACAGGGACAGAGAAAATGTCAAGGTTTTGTTTGTTTTAGAATGTTAAGCAGGCAGCAGACTTGCCAAATCTACAGTATTCCCTGTGGATGACAAGTTTCTCCACCAGCTAACTGGAGGGAAATCTACTAGGCCAGTGGTTCCCAACCTGTGGTCCATCGGCACTGCAGGAGTGTCCACAGAAAATTTTTAAAAGTAAGGATTGAGCACCACCATGAAAAGATCCTTACTTTTCTTTTCCTTTTCTCCCCTCGCCTTCACTCCCTGGAATGCCATGAGGGCTGCAGCTGTGCATGCTGGGACATGGCTTGCTTTTGATCCCTTTCTCCGGAAGTTAAGATAGCTTTCATGCCAGGCATGCCTCTTACACCTGGCTGGTGTGCCAGGGGCAAGCACAGGATACAAGAACTTTCCCCTAGCTCCCTTAGCTTCTGGAGAACGGGATCAAAAGCAAGCTGTGTCCCAGCGTGCATGGCTGCTGCCCCCCCCCCGCACACACTCCCCAAGTTCCACCCTTGCCCCTTACCCTCCTCAAATTCCACCCTTGAAGAGCTGTCAGCTCCAGAGCTCCCTTTGGCCATGAGAGCCCCCCTCACTCCATGGATGGGCAAGGGACGGAGGACAGGAGCTGAGGAAGCAGCGCAGGTGAACAGCAGCCAATGGAACCAGAGAAGCTCCATGCCCTGCAGTCTGTACATCCCTCAGCCCACACTGAAGCTGACAAGCTGCAACTATACTCTGGAGTCAGCTTATGAACAGGTCAGTCACTTTTTACCTTTTTTTCCCTCTTTTTTGATTGTCACTCCGCTCTAACTGTTCAAAAGCTATTAGAGTGACAGGAAGGGTTTAGTTGGGCTGCTTGTGAAAATGGATCATTTTTTGGGGGGGAGGGGCAGCCCATGAAATTTTAATAGATTGACAAGGGGCATGCTTGAAAAGGTTGGGAACCACTGTACTAGTCCAAAGATCAGAAGAAAAGGAGGGCAACATGAACTGAGAGGCTGGAAAGAGACAAAGATCTGCTAAATAAGCTAGAGTTCATGAGTCTATCAAAGGTTTTATAAACAAGGGTGATACTATACAAATGGAAACCGAGTCACTGTATGAATACTGAGTCAAGCGCGTGTCGCGCGCACGCACACACACACACACACACACACACACACACACATATATGTATGTATGTATGTATGTATGTAATGCCACCATCATAGAAAATGTCGATACTGCTGTAAAATGTCCCATCACCAACACTGCACTAACTTTAGAATGCATTCTAAGGAGTAGTAGGTTGATAAAACACCCACTTTCCATTCTGTAGCTCTCTGAAATAAATATAGTCTCACTAGAAATTAGACGTAAAGCAATGAAAATATCCCCAAGACTATCCAAAAAGTGTAAGAATTGGGTTTCCTACCCTGAAGAGTTTATAGTCCCACACAGCCAAAACAGAACTCGAGACAACTATTCAGATAATGTCAAAGCTCGGAACTAGAGAGACAAACATAGGAATGATGTGTGCAAGTGTGTTTTAACTATACATTTAAGGGGAGGGAAAGAAGGTAATTGGTGGACAAGAAATGGGGAGACTGTTCCATGCCTCAGAATCCTCCTGATTCCCTCCATCCAGTCCTGCTTAGAAACCATGTTGTATCCATTAATCCAAACCCACACCAGACACTTTGGAGCCAGATGAAAAACTAGCCAGACAACTATCTATTTTTGCAGGATCTTTATATATTTGACTAAAAAGGAAGAGAGTGGACTCCTACCATACAACTAATTATAACTGCACTTATTGAAACATACAAAACACAGTATATTGCTTTGTTCAACTTAGAACTCATGGTTCAGAGCAACACAGTGGATATGTGGCCTTTTGTGTGCAATAAGACACATTGACATAAGGAATACCTGGTTTCTAAAATGGCTCTGAGACTCTAGTGCCTCCCTCAGGTAAGCTGCACTGTGGAGCATTGTTATAAACTAAAATTCTGAGATGGAAAAGGCACTGCTACGACTCTTCTTAAAGTTCAACTGGGTTCAAGGGTCTGATATCATTGCCTAAAAGTTTGAACATGATACACGCACAGTAAGCTAGCAGATGCAGTCTCAAATTCTAGAACAGCAGAGGGTTTCTTCAATGAAGTACAGGATCAGGATAACTAGCCAAAAATTTGACCACCCAAAGGCTGTTGTGAACAGATGCATTACCAGTTCATTCCTGCTGTGAATAAAAAAACCAAAACCATTACAGAGAATGTAATTTGAAGTGATTATTTAATAGTGTCCATCTGAAGGGGAGATGATGTTTTTTGAGACAAGGTTAAAGGATTTCTTAGAACCATTGGCTCAGACAGAACCATTTCTTGAACTGTGGCAAGGAGATTCTGTCTGCCAATAGAACCAAGCAGAGGACCATTGTACTAATGGTGTTGGACTATCATTGGAAAATCACATCTGTAAAGTTTCTGTAGTGGTGGCACAATTGGAATATTGAGGTAATTGTGTGAGCATTTTCTTGAACTACCCTCCAAGTCTCCTGTGACAAAGGAAAAGCTTTGCAGACTTGACAGAAATAAGATTGGCAATAGTGTTTTTCTATCCTGACACACTGATGTGTGCATACTCCTCAGAAGAGTTTTTATGGATGTTAATGATTTTTTTTTTCCAGTTTCCTCCAACAAGAGGCAGAGGGAGGGCACGTTTCTGTCTATTGGGCTAGAAGCTTTTTGGAGATGGAACTATTTTATGCTAGGCTTTGTACAAACAATGAATAATCCCGTGGCACCCTAGAGACTAACAAAAATATATAGTATCATGAGCTTTCATGGGTAAAACCCACTGTCAGATGAGCCCAAGTTTACCCACGAAAGCTCATGATATTATGTATTTTTGTTAATCTCAAAGTGTCACAAGACGGACTACTCATTGTTTGTACAAAGCCTAGCATGAAGTAGTTCCTTCACCAAAGCGCGAATGCTCCTGTCGGCTTCCCTCACTCCTCGCAAAAGGAGGAGTAACAGACAGGGCAGAAGCTGCCCTCAGCATTTGATTTATCCACTAAATTGAACACTAGACAATCAACCTCTGGAGCATTGATATTGTGGTAAGTATAGATGTGCCCCAAAACAGCAAGTTTTGTGGGGCATGGAATAAGGGTCACACCCTGGAAAGAAATGCAGACACACTGACCCTGGCCCTTGTGTGGAGGAGACACACTGACTAACTGAGACTACCACTAAAGTATAGATAACTCTATGGCCATCCTGCTCTTGTTCCTGGCAGTTCCAAGTGATGTGGAGGGCATTCAACAGACTCTCTGCATCTGGGTGAATTACACCTGTATCAAGTCCTGTCTTGTCTCCTCTTTGTACCCTTACAGATGTATAAAATCATGGCCTAATAATTCAAAGGGAATTCCCACTTTTGACATGTTATCTACACCTATTCAGAATTCACTGCTGTTGATGAAACTCTACACAGGAAAAAGTCTGCTCTGACTGTTTTCTATGCTTTGCAAATCCTATACATCTACTGCCTCCCAAGAACAATGGAGAAGGCCACCTCTAGCTAATTTCACACTGGCAAGTTATCTTGACCTAAAAACAAAACCTAAACTATTCATTATCTTAATCGCCCTCAGTATTTCATGAAAATTCTGCTGAAGTAAATACATTTTGCAGCCTAAAGTATAATTTTCTGAAATTTCACATACATCAAGTTCTTAACATTAAAAGAGAATCGCTCTGCTGGAATTCTGTTGCCCTTAATACTCATTACTAAACAATCATTTTTAGTCTATATTTTTATTTAGCATTAGTGCACTTTGCACACATGTCAATAGAGGGAAGCATATTAACTGATAGTTCAAGGGAGGTACCAAAAATTGGTTGCATAAATAGGGTTCATCAACAAAACTGCTCAATACATTTGGGAAGATTGGGGGGCTCTCAAGGATAGATTTGTGTGTAGATTCTGCTGGATGGTGTTCTCTCTTTTTTTTTTTTAAGAAAAAAATATAGAAACCCAACAGCATCAAAACCAATAAAAATTCAGTATCTGCTTCCTGTGGATCATGTATTTGCCTTGTATCACAACAGTAATGTTTCCCCTCTCTTTAAGAATGCATATTTTATTACTACTTGTATTACTTTATTCTATCACTTTAATTAGACTGATTCTTCCTACCTTTCTAAAGCAAAAATACATACCTGTTGCAAAATAATCCAGATTTAAAAATTAATGTTGTTAGAAATAGAACAATTCAGCCATATAAGGGGTGATATTTCTTACTATAAAATAATTATTTCATGTTTAAGTGATTGCTGAACAAACCTCCAGCAGTTGCTGCTGCTGATTTTGTTGTTGTTGTTGTTTCTTGTTGATTTTTTGGTTTTATCATCAAGCTGGCCCTTCTTTCCTTATGGAGTGTAGGTTCTTCTATCAATGCAATGTTGTTAACATCACTAATTGCAAAGACTTTAAATTAGGACAAGAAGTAACACTTATGCAAATGTTTACATTATGTAATTTCATTACCTATCCATTAGGGATCTGGGGTTTTATATTGTTTGATTGATTTTGTTTTGTTTTGTATTTTTTTTAAGTTGTAGTAAGTTCTCATTACATCATAACATATTTCTTGGTACCAGAGTACATTACATACCATCCCCTGAGGCAAGCAACACTTGGCAAGTATTAGGGGTACAACACATATCTAAGGCAATTTACAGCCAACTGCGGTAAAATGTGTATCAAAAGCCACCAAATTAATTGGAGGAAGTGTGTGTACAATTGGACGGTTTGCTATAGAAATTTGCATCTGTGAATCAACAAGAAAGTATGCAATTGATCCAACCCATTAGGTTGGTATGGTGCTATGTTAGTGCCTATTCTCATGCAAATGAATATTAGCTTTGAAAGCAAGAGGTGGTTAGGAGGGCTGACAAGCTTCAGCGTCCTATCCAAAGATCAACCACACAAAGAGCCAAAAGACAAGGAAGGCCCAAAAATAAACCATCTCTGGATTTAACCAAGAAGAGCTCATGCTTCCTAAAACATCTCTGGCTCAGTTCCTCAGTAGAATCTTCGGGAGTGCTTCTTAAATTAATTGAAGAGTGATTAATTTTGCTTCTTTCTCCTAATGCCAATGGAAAAAAGGGTAATTTTAGTCTTTGGTATAAACCGTTTCTATTTTCTCAACAGAGTTTGACTAAACTGTTTTCCTAACAATTGTTCTTTGTTTTCATCATTCCTCATTTCATTTATTTATTCTGCCTGAAGCATCTGTTTGGGCTTTATTAAAAAACCACTAGATTATTTGTTAAGAAGTGTGATGTTTTGTGCAAAAGTTTAATTGCATTGCACTTTAAAATAAACATAAAAAAATATAAAATATTTGTCATTTTAAGCTTTTTTCCTAACTACCACTTCTAAAATGTTTTTTGAAACTTGCATTCATTTTCTTACTAACATTTTTTGGTCAATAGACCAAAGATGTGAGAGTAAGAGGTAAGGTCTCTAACAATAGCTTTGCATGGCCACTTTGTCTCCATGTAGAAAGAGCTTGTACCAGCAGGGATGGGCTGTGTGAGATATTGCAGCACTTCCATAAGGTAATTACTACCATCCATAAGCCAGTAACTGAACTGAAAATTAAAAGTAGCTAGTTTATAATGGACATAAGTCCTACATTCAATGATACCCTAAAGCAGGCCTTGTGAGGCAGGGCATTTCCATGTGGGAAGATTGAAAGAATTAGGTTTATTTAAGTTTGGAAAAGAGAAGACTGAGAGGGGACATAGTATCAGCTTTTAAGTACATAAAAGGGTGTTACAAGGAGGAGGGGAAAAATGGGCTCAAATTGCAGCAAAGGAGGTTTAGGTTGGACATTAGGAAAAAAAATCCTAAATATCAGGGTGGTTAATAAGCACTGGAGTAAGTTACCTAGGGAGTTTGTGGAAACTGTAAGGATAAAGAAAGAGTTACACCCTATGCAAAGTTTAATGTGGCTAAGTAGTGTTATAAACAAAGACTGCACATTTTCCTGTGACATGCCATGTATATTGTAGAAGGGGTAAAAACTGCAAACAAATTAAAATGCTGTGGAGGCTCCAGGAGCCACAACAGGTTGTAATTTCCTTTGTGATGCAAATGCCCTAGCTGGCAGCACAAAGAAGCTTTGCAGGTAATGGCTAAGTTTGATCAGCAAACTACCTGAGATCAGAAAGTTCAAACTGTAGCCCTCCAGAAAGTCAAACATAAAAGTGAGAATCTAAAAGGATTTATGTTTGCACAATGCTAAATGTGAGAACAGATACAGAAGGGGGAGCAACCTTTGGTAACAACAAGATGGAGTGTGCTTGTGGGTGTGTAAGAGTACATGAGTGTAATGTATCATATGCATATGATAAGTATTGATTGATCTATGTATGTTCAATAAATGTGACGTGTTGCCTTATCCCCTGAAAGAAAGAAAAAAAAAGGAGGTATTGGTATTGCTATTTTAGTCCCAATAGGAGGTTGGGTATACTAGAAAATGTTTAAATGTAAGCAGTCTTTTTAAGAAGGCTCCCAGAGAGAGGAGACTGAGAAATTGGCATTTGTAAAAGATGTTACCCCTTTTGAACAAAATCGTGCAAAGGTTCGGGCATAGCCCTTGGTCTGATCAAGTGTTAGCTGCTGTCCATACAGTTTCAGACCTAGAAGACAAATTGGCTAACTACTTGTGGATATGTAAACCGTTGCCCCCAATGAAGGGGGAAGCAGCTGCAGCTTGACTTCTATGGAAAACCTGTAATGAGGTGTTCCTCAAATTGACTGAATATAAGAATGTAAATATGAAACTGCAAAAATGTAGAAGCCTCTGCTGCAGAAGTGGAGAGGTAGAAATGCATGTCCCTCAGTACCCAGACAGAGCTAGATTCCCTTAAGGATGGGTACTGAGAGTTAAAGCAACTCTTAGATTTTTCAGGAATATGCTTAAGAAAAGGACCAGGAGGTATGAGGCTTAGTGAACAAGGCCACCCTCCTTGCTAAACTGGTAATAGGCAAACTGGTGAATTGATTACATTGGCCCATTACCCTCCACCAGACAGAGAAGGAAATATGTTTTGACTGGAGTAGAGATTGTCTCTGGAATTGGCTTTGCCTACCCGACCCGATTAGCAATGGGGTTGTCAGCCATCAAGGGACTAAACCGCTCAACAGCACTTGTCCCAACACCCCAAGTAATACAATCAGATAAGGACTCCAGATATGCCCCTGGGGATACTGTTGTAGTCAAACACCCCAGCCTGGGCACACATACCTGTGTACTTCAGTCTTATAAAGACAAGGGCGTTTGGATTATTGCAAACCCCAACAAGATGCCAATAACTATTTCTGAGGCTTGGATTGTATCCAAGACCGGTTGACTTTATGTTTTCTTTTAGAATCAAACTTGGTTGTGTGGCAGATCCTGATCCGAGCGACAGCATGATGTTTGGACTCGTTGTAACGTTCCTTGTGGCCACAGCAGCCTCCACTGTTCCCAGACACCCTTTCCAGAATGCCATCCAAACTGGCGCCACGGACTGTTGGACGTGTACACTGCTGAACTCTTCCACAGGACTGGGAGTTGAATTTGTCCCTTTAAACTTGAATGACTGGTGGAACAAGAGCGACGTTTTCAAGTGGGGACCAGCCTGGTTTGATGACAGCAGCTCCAGCAGCTACAAACTTTTAAAAAGACTCTGGGAAAGGAACTTGGGGGTGGCATGGACAATGGCAACCTACACTATGGGGTCAAACTCTGGAGTATGTAACAGGAAGCTCCAGGGAAGTATACCCCATCTGCTTTGAGAACAAAAATGGTACTGGACCCCACCTTGGGTGGTTAGGGGACCAGCAGTGTACCCACACTGTAAGTTTTAATGAAAGGTTAAAGGTCTGGGATGTCTATCCCAGTGCAACCCACCAAAAAAAAAACCCTTAAGGTGCTCGGGATATAACATCTCCCAAGGTGGCGCACCACTATCAAGCAATGTTACCATTATTCCCCTAAACTTCAGCCAATACCTGGAAGGGAAAGCCTGGTACAATCATTATTCATTATTCCTAACACCGGTCAAATATACAACCCCACACTGGTAACCAGTAACACCTTACTCCCCTATTCTGAAGAAAGAGCCAGGACTCTTTTTCATTTGCAGGCAGAAAGCCAACAAGTATCTGCCACTGAATTAAATAGGGCACTGCTCACTGGGGCATGCTGCCCCTGGGGGACTGACTGTACACCCCCACATTATGGCTCCTGGTCTCACTAACCTTGGAAGTTTCCTGCACCGGATGCCAAGAAGATTCACCCTGAACCCCCTTATAGAACACTCTACAGATTTTTCACCAGTTCACCTGTGCATTCCTGCCCAGGCTTGGAGTAGATGAGCTGGAGAAGGCATTAGTGAATAGCCTTAGACGCGGTTTTAGCCCAGCAGGGGGGAGTATGTGCAGTAATTAACCAATCTTGCTGCTTCTATGTAAATAAATCAGGACAAATTGAACAAGATGTACTCGCTATAAAGGGCGCTGTTAAGGTGCTACATGCTGTAACAGAGGACGGAAAAGCCTCATGGCTAGATTGGCTAGCCCAACACCTAGGATTTTCGTTAACTCCATTCCTTCACTCTATTGTAAATACTATATTAACCATTTTACTTGTTGTAATTGCTTGTTGCATGCTTCTATGTATTGTTAAGCGTTTGGTGTACACTGCTACCTCCTCTGCACAAGTCCAATATATGGCATTGGGAAGCGATCCTAATCAATCCCTTGATCCAAAATTATCTGATCAGACCCTGCCGATAGGGCGATTTTAGCTTCCTCCAAGGAGGGCAAAAGGCGCTGGCATCGCCGCCATCTTGCGTTCTGGGACATAGTGAGGCGTGTCAAGGGGGTGGAATGTAGCCAGACATGAACCCCATCTTGTTTTTCGCCCCCCCCCAGAGAGCAAGAGAAAGGCAGTCAGCCTTTGATGCCCTGGGAATGCAGGTGTGCTGCTTGTCCCTAACTCTAATAAACAGAAACCAGACAGTAAATGGGCTAGCTGATAACCGGAGGGGCCCCCCTCCTGCTGCCCTGATGGCTAGCACCAGTAATTGACACACCTACACTGTCCCAGGAGAGGAATCTTCGCCCATCACATACTAGAGTGCCCATTGTCTGCAGTTTCCCAGGTGTGAATTATGCTTTGCACCCTTCCGTGGGAAACTTGGCATTCAAAGCCATTTTTCCTAATTGGCCACTTGAGACCAGGAAGAAGCCTACGTGACCCAAGGGGTATAAAGAGGGGTTTAGTAGCCCACCCCATTTGAGCTCCAATCTATACCTGCTGGCAGGTATATGTTGTCTCCCGAGGTCTGTGGGACGCCCAGCCTCGCCCTACTTCTTCCCGAGGGATTGAGAGAAAAACGCTGGCCACGCCAAGTCTGGAACGCAAGGGTGAGAATTATACCTGCAATGTGTTTCTTATGTGTACACTTTAATTTAGTTACTCTATTATAAGTTTCTCTAATCAACCTGTTTCACTTCTATTGTAAACAAGAAAAATAAGATTGTGCCCTCATTCACTTTATAAGTTTAAATATATATATTGAACCAAGTTTTCTTTCTTCTTTCTTTTCTTTCTCCTACAAATAAGCAAGTATGGTTTGAGTTTCTGACTTGAACCCGTGCTGCTGTACCCGAACCGAACACAAACAAAAGAACTCCAGCTGGTCATAAGGGACAGATATAGGGAGAGCTTGAGCGTTGGATCGTGTCGCTTCCAGGGGACAGATCCGTTGGGGCACCTCTCAGCCTCCCCAGGCTGCCCACTGCGACGGGACTTTGTGTCCTAGCAGTCAAAGTCTGAGGTGTAAAGCTCTCCCTGTTAAACTCTGGGGCGTCTGTCAGCCTGTTGGCTGCCCACTGCAAAGGATCCCGATCCTAGCAGTAAAGACACGGACGTTAAACTCTTTGGGGCACCCGTCAACCTCCTCCAGGTTGCCCACTGCTAAGGGACCCCACTCCTAGCAGTTAAAGTCTCGGGTGTATAGCTCACACACACCACTCACTGCCCTGACCACCGGCTGACACCCTCTCAACACTTGTTCCCTCCTAGTTTCATCCTCCTGGCTCCTCTTCATCTCTGATGGATTCGGTTGAGAGTTGCAGAGAAGGGAAGAGGGGGACACAGCATACAGAGGACGCACTTCCAGGTATGGAGAGACAGACAGCCTGAAGGGCTGGGTTGGAATCATCCCAGGCTTGGAAGGATTAGAAGTGGGTGTATTGCTGCACATTGGGGTGGCCAGGAAGAGGGATGACATGCTGGGATGATTGCATTCTCCCTGGAAGGCCATTTAAGGAGCAAGTCTTCTCATCCAGATGTAAAGCAAATGTAGCTGTTACCAATGTAGCATAGATTGAGCTGCTTTGTTGAATGTATTCCAAGTCTAATAACTTTACCTGTACAGCAGAGGCTTTTTACAGGCACCAATCTCAGTCATGCATTGGTGAATCACTGCTCTTACAGCATTGACAAAGAGGATTTGGCTTTCCTATTTGCAGTATTAAACACACCAGACACAGCCTCAACATTGTGATGTTTAATAGTATACACGTATAGCCTTTCTCCAGCTACAAACCATAGAAACTTGTAATTAGTTCGCTAACACCAACACTCTCAGGTCCAGAGCCACAAAAGTAACTATGGTGCATTGACACTGGGCATTGCAACACTCGCTTCTAGGTACCTAGAAGACCACAGAACCACTATGATCCATAAAGCCTGAGTTAGATGCCTAGGCTCCTAGCCAAGGAATGAGGGCAGCCTTAGAATGTGAGCCACACCGCAGGGAGTCTTCTAAGCTAGCCAGTGGGAGATGTTGACAAGAGAGATGTCTGTTAAAAGCCTTGCTCCAGAGATAAACACTTAAATCATAGACTCATAAGGTTGGAAGAGACCTCAGGAGGTCATCGAGTCCAACCCTCTGCCCAAAGCAGGACCAACCCCCAGCTAAATCATCCTAGCCAGGACTTTGTTAAGCTGGGACTTAAAAACCAATAGGGATGGAGATTCCACCACTTCCCTAGGTAACCCATTCCAGTGCTTCATCACCCTCCCAGTAAAATCCACTCCTTGGGAGGCACCTATCTGGTTTAGCAATCCAGGAACAAGGGGAAGGTAGGTGTTCAGGGTGGTGGAAGGCATTGCCTTTCTAAACTGCCAGCCTGGCCCCACCCATACTCCTCCCCCAGAACTCCTACTGTAGGCATAGCGGTGGCAGAGTGTTGCTGCCCCTGAGTGCATGCCCTCCCCATGGGCTGTGCATCACCCTCGTCCCTCCCTGTGCTCCAGGATTGGGGAGGCTGGGACTGCACAAAGGAGAGCTTTGTGTCCCATTGAAGGTGGGGCTGGGGGCTTACCTCTTCCAGCCTTACCTTCACCCACCGCCCATGTAGGTGTTCCTCTGCCTAAGTTACAGGTGGGATCTGAGCCAGTAAGCATATTCAGAGGCTAACTGGCAAAGGAGGACCCAGTACCCTTCAGCCCATTGGGTAGTGCTTTCAGCTGGGAGAGAAGCCATCAGCAGTTCAAATCCCCCCTTTGCCTCAGTTGAAGAGATTTGAACAGGCATCTGCCACACCAGATGAGCGGTCTAATAAGTGCTTAGCTATGCAGAGCAGTCCCATCCATAGGATGGTTTGGGATGGCTGTCCCAGGTGCCTATGCTTTGGGGAGCCCCACAACAGCCGCCTCAACTGTCCTATGGACAGGATCCGAGGGATTACCAGGAGGCCTGGCGTAGGGATTACCAGGAGGCCCCCCACACATACACTCATTGCTGCAGCAGGAGTCAGAGCAACCCATCAGTTTTGCTCCACCCTGCCCTGCCCCTGCCACCATCCCCCAGCATACTGCACTCCACTTCACCATGGCAACAGGGCGCTCCACTTCCTGCCACTGTGAAGCAGAGCACAGTTGGCTGGGAGGGGACAGAGGGGTGGAGCAGACTGCCATGTCACACTGGCTCCCACCAACATGGTGAGTGCAGGAGGGGAGGCTGATCCCTGTTGCAGCCTCATGCACCCCCTTAACCCAGCTCATGCTGCTCAGGGGAGCGGTCAAGGGGGCAGAGTAGGGATGGGACTTGTGGGAAGGAGTGGAGCGGGGGCAGACCTGCACCTGGGACTCTGCGGAGGGGAGGGGGTGTTGATTGCACAAAGCCCCGCATCCCCCTAAGGGTGGCCCTGTAACTCTGGGATATTCTGATGTTGGTGTCATTCAAGCTCACCTTATTAAATAATGATCAGACCAGATAAGGAGCAAGACTCCATCTATATCCAGTGGATAAGGGCACTCACCTGAGAGGTACCAAACCCTTGTTCCTCATCATGCAAGAGATAGGACTTGACCTAATGGTCTCCCATATCCTAGGTGTGTGCCTTAGCAACTGAGCTAAAGGCTTAGGCGAGGTTCCTCCCTTTCTTTCCAGGAGTTTTTTGTGGAGTTATGTGGCCTCTCAGTAAACCTTCTGGAGCAGGCCCCACATGTAAGTTGATAAATATAGTGAATCACTGTTAGAAGACAGTAGCTACTGTTTTGTTTCATGCATGAACACAGATTTCAAAATTGAGAAAGAGCTAACTCCTGTATTCATAGTGTGTCAGTCTTCTGAAGATGCAGATATGAATTTTCCTATATTTTTATCCTTTTTTAGAATTTTCTGCTGACAAATTACAATTTAATCTGGGGCAATTAAATCAGATTCATAATAATAATTCAATAGAGACCAAATCATACATGTTAATCATTTAAGCTTCAGATGGGATTACATATTTCTCTGGGGCGTAATTCCTTAAATGTGCTCTCTCAGCATCTTTTGTAGACTCCATTTTGCCATTACACCATTATTTGTTAACCAGTGTTGCTATGTAGCTTATTTTGGGTCATTGATGCTCATCTTCTTTCACTTGAGCAACGTCTCAATTTGTTTACCAGGTAGAAGAAGCATGAGAGGCACATATAGGAGCAGAGAAAGAAGAAAAATCGATCCCAAAAATACATGTTTAGAATATTCTCTTCATTCACAGGAAATTGGCTATACAAGTTAAAAGCAATATAGGTTTCCTGGCATGCTCTTGCAAAGTACTTTCTGTACTGAGGTTAAATTTTGGTAAGAGAAAGGTTAATGAAAAATATCAAGATTAAGCTAGATGGGGTTACTCCCTCTCTCCCGATCTTTAGGAATGCTGGTGGCCTGCATTTTTGGAAACACAGTGTATGAAGATGACAGACAATCAAAAAAAGCTTCCCTTCTATTCAGGATGTTTAAATTGGAATATCCTTGAAACATGAATATCTTCAATTGCATGGCACCAAGCAGATGGCACTTGAAATAATAGTGCATGAATTTGTCTCTCTCATTGTTCACATGTTGGCAGGTGTTCTGGTAAGGACTCCAGTGACAGAGAGCAACTACTAGTGTTTATTTCTGCCTTCCAGGAGCAGTTCTGTTAGGAGGGAATAGAGAAGGGTTACTGTTACCTTACGAACTGAAGGTAAACTGCTCTCAATTTCCAAGCCAGGACGTGACCTTACTTCTGGCTCCTGGCCACATACATTGTCAGCAAGAACTGAAATAATCAGTAAGCAACATTGCTTTTAATAGTTTTAATCCATGTGCAGAATAATTTTATGTGCACACAGGCATGTGTGAATGCGCACCGCCAATAGAAACCAAAAGGCTAGCTATAGGCACTCTGGTCATCAACTGGATGGCATTTTAATCTCTCCTGAGTGGGTGTACAAGCACACAGCTTCCAGGGAACACTGTCAGCATAATGCATTGAAATGTGGAGTTGTCTCCTCTTGGACATGCTACACAATGGTTGAGGCTCTTAACATGAAATTAATACAAGCTCAAACAAAGGTGCAGTCATTGGGCCGTGTAACATTTTAAAAGTCTACTGCATTCGACCTTTCTTGCTCCTCATAATGTAAGAGGCCATCACTCCTATTGTTATTTTACTTTTATTAAACATTAAATATTTGTTCTCTGAATCTTCAGCGCTCAAGGAGCATTCCACCAGCATTTTCTATTAGCCTTTGTTATTGAAAGTGAAACTACTCCAGTGACTGTTGGTATCTGTTTACATACACACATATATCTACGGATGAATCAATGTGTGGGGCAAAGAGGGGAGAGTAACCGTTTCGTAGGAATCCTTGTCCATATTTTAAATAGGAAATGTTTAGCCAGGCTCTCTGGATGTGGCAATGAACAATGAAGTAAATATGATAAAGTGTTTCAATTCAAGGTTGTATCACTCAGGCTGAAGCATTGCACATGATACTTAAGGCAACTCAAGGAAATGCTGACATCAACTTAAGTTTTTTTTCTACACTAGAAAGTTTTCCTGGCAAAACCCACCTTCTGTTGGCATAGGTACCCCATGCATCCACACTTAATTTTGTGTCCAACTGACAAAACCCTCCATTTTGGCTGGCACAGTTATTCCCTTTCCAAAAGCTATTAGTCCTCCCCCAATATAGGCTTATTGGTATAAATCCCAGCGTGAACACACATGTATCTGTACTGCTATAACCAGACTTCTGGCAACATTTCCTTCACCAGTGAACTTTCTGATAAAAGTTTTGACCTGAATTGTCCAGGGGTCACATTAACCATAAATGGGGCTCCTGTTTAATATGTCCAGCACATTGCATGCAGCTGCATCTGTTTCTGTTACCCATGACCTTTCTTCATCTACTAACATAGCTCCCGCTTCTTTTTGTGCTGCTGCACAGACCAGAGATCTTGGTTCTCTCAGGCTGCGGGGCAAGCAGGGTATGGCTCAGTGAGAGCATGCCTTTCAAAAGGAAGGGGGAATCCTGGGGTATGAAGTCAGGCAACAGGAGAGGAACTGAGGCAGGCTTACCAAACGTTGAGAAGAATACAACATCTGGAGTTGCTCCCAAGACCTGTCTCTTATGCAAAGCTCAATGTTATATTGAACAGAGATCCCTCCTCCTGCCCCCCTCCCCAGGATGACCCCAGATCCTTTGGGGAGATTAAAATAAGTCCTGTGTGACCAGTGGACGAGCAGGAATATTTGCTGTTGCTGAGGAAGGGGTTGAGGAAGCAGATTACAGTCAGTTGGCAGAGAGCTAAGTCTGACACAGCTTTAAACCCAGACCTGCAGTGCCTGCCTCTTGGTGATGTCTGCTGTCCTACAAGGGGACTTTGGTAGGTGCAATTTATCATTGCTGCCTCTTATGGCAGTGTCCTGCCTCATACACTTCCCCAATCACTGCAGCTGTGAACTCAGTCTGCCACTATTCTACCCACTTTCTGTCCTCTACACTGGCACACACTGGCAACTGTGATCATGCTTCTAATGCATTCCACTTAATCAGTCTAACATTGTGCCATGGTCATATACAACTAAAGCTTGAGAGAAGTATTTTTGTTGACCTAGTAGATGTCATTCCAGGGCACTTGTTAGTCTGCTTAGAGAAAAAGAGTGGTCCAGTAGTTAGGGGACCTCTCCATCACATTTCCTGTGTTAGATGGGGGCAAATCGTTTAGTTACAGTGGGCCTCAGCTCCTCATCTGTAAAATAGGCATAATGGTCCTTCTCTATTTTCACAGGAGTGCTCTGAGGATAAATACATCAGAGATCACAAGGTGCTCAGATACTGTAGTAGTGGGGGCCAAATACATACCAACAATGAACAGGCTACTTCAGTAATAATTTAGAAAAGTCTCCCCCATGCAAAAAAAGCTGAACATGCAGCATTTCTCATGATGAACTAGATGCCAAAATTAAAATTTTGGGCATTTTAAAGACAGTCAGAAGTTGCAGCCCTTTGCTTTAAATGTATATGACAGCATTGGTGAAGTAAGCAGGAAAACATGGGAAGAGAATATAAGAAACTGAAAAATAGCTATTCCTGCTTCAGTACCAGTTTAACAACTATAAGGAGGCAGCCAGTGAATCAAATTGTTAAAGGCATTTGTTTACCAAGACGACAGCTAGTCAGCTGAATGTGGCAGTGCTGGATGAGCAGCTGCTCTATCCCCATCACCGTCTAGCTCAGTAGAGTCTGGAGTAATACTGTCCCAGATGCCAAGTATCCCCCTACTGAATATTAAAACCTTTACTAGTTGCATATTTTATGAAAGTTCAGAAAATGTAAATTCTATTTGTTGTTAAAACAGAGATTGTACCTCCCTTAACCAGGACTCCCTGGTCTAGCAACATCCATGGTCCCGCATGGATCATAGATGTTCCTGGACCACAGAGCCCAAGAAGAAGGCAGTCTGGTGGCAGTGCAGGAGCATCATAGGGGGCATCAGCAACTCAGCCCAGAGCGCAGTGTGCATGGGGGAAAGAGGGAGAGGGAGGAGGATGGACAGCACGGCAGGGAGTTCTGGCCCCAGCAACCGGGGAGCTCCAGCCCCAGCCGCAGAGCCAGGCAGCTGCAGAGCTCTGCCCTGGTTGCACAGCTCTGGCCATGGTGCTCTGGCCCCAGCAGTAGCAGGGCCAGTGGCATTTAGAGAGCCCCAGGGGGCTAGGGAAGCAGCAGCAGCAGGCTGCAGCCCTAGCGCATCCATGAGGGGAGGGACCTTCCCTGCTCCAGCAAATCTCCTCATTTGGGACCAGTCAGGTCCCCAGGATGCCAACCAGCGAAGTCCAACCTGTAATTAACTTCATTCTGCCAGTGTGGAATAGGCATATTGGCAGACTAGCCAGAATTTCCCGGTAACGCTGTGTAAAGGGTACCTGTACCTGGCTGTCAGTGCAGTAGCACTGAGAAGCAAAACGACTGCTCTAGAAAGCACATGGCTTATTCCTACATTCAGTCTGGGTAACCAAACATATATAATTTGAGTAAAAATGAATCTTTGTAAGCTACTTACCCACCGTTAACAGAGTCAGGGCTCAGAGTGGAATAGAAGGAGCAATGGAACTCTCCTGCACTCTGCCCACAAGCCAAACGCCAGCACTTGAGATTGCCAAAATGAGACACTGCTCTTGGCGGACTGTACCATTTCTCAGAATGTGATCACGTGGGTCCTGCCGGGCTCCTGATGCTTGGCTCCCTCTCTCAGTGGGGCAAAGATACACCCTTTGGCAGGCCAGGTTGTGACCTGCCACATTAATCCAACACCTAAAGCTCCAAATGCCATTTTTATGATGACATCAGAATCTTACGTCTTCTTTTAAAATATATTTCTAGCCCACATGATTGCAAAAGAAAGCTTGAAAATGTGAACTGAGTAATTGATGCCACGACGTCTGCCCACAGCCAGCATTAGGCAGGCCCACTGCTGGGAGGGGGGGCAGGTGGGGAAAAGGGGCAAGTGCCCCAGTGATTCAGCAGGGCCCGACTGCCACTGCTGCTACTGTGGCAGTGGTGGCCAGAGCCCGAAGCCCTTTAAATCACCGCTGGAGCCCCATGCACACTACAGGCAACTTGGAGAGATGCCCAGCCCCACCCCTTCCACCTCAGGTCCCCTCCCCTTCTGGGAGTGCAAAGCCCCCTCACCCCTGAGCACAGCAAGTCTGTGGGTTCCCCTTACAGCAGATCAAGTAGCAACAGAGCTGAGGAAGAAGCTTCCTGACTCCCAAACCACCGGCAGATCAGACTTTAACCCTGGCTGCTTTCAAGGGCGGAGGTAGGTTTGCCTGGTTGCAAGGCTCGAATGGGCTTTATGGAATTGACACAACCTGAGCAGGGTGTCAGGATTTCTCTTCTTTTTTGACCCCGTTGTCGAGGCTAAGGCTCTCCCAAGTGAGAACCTCTCATAGTACCAAAACAAGATGCTGTTCTCAGATTCCTGACCCTCATGCTATTTTTTCCACACGATCTGACAGCAGTGAAACAGTTAATTATCACTGGGCAGCTAAAGTAAAACTCACTGAGATGAATAGGACAGTTCACCTCTGTCAGAGCTTGTCTTTCAAGCTCTGAAAGATGCAGGCAGGAATCTTTAAATTGGTTAGTATTAAAGATGTTCAAGGTTTCAGCCAATAGGACTAGACAGTTTCTATCTTTATTCAAATGAAAGGCCAGAGTCTGAAAAACAAAATGACAGAATTGCTAAGAAAATAGGTAGGTGGGTTGCCCACCCCTCACCATCGAACTCAGTCTGATCCCTATTGACAGTATGGCAAATAAAAAACAAAGCATATTGGTAGCATGCATCTTACACCAACTGTTGTCTGAAGAAGTGAGTTGTGCCCACGAAAGCTCATGATACCATCTACATGTTCTGTTAAAGTGCTACCAGACTATTTGTTGTTTAAGTTTATCTTGTTTAGTAGTTAAATAACTTATATAACAATCTTCACCTAACTCAACTTAATTCAGGTAAACTAGAAGCTGATGATCTGAAATGAACAAAGCCAAACACTTTGTATTGGTCTTTGTGTTAAGAGAAAAAGTTACCTACCTTTCGTAACTGTTCGAGATGTGTTGCTCATGCCAATTCCATACTAGGTGCATGCACCACGTGCTTGGCTATCTATGCTGGAACTGAAAGTTTTATTCTTTTTATATTTGTATTTTAGATTTAGTAATGTAAGGTAATATATATAATTATATTTAATATTAGTAGTAAGTTAAATTCTTTAGTTAAGTATATATCTCCTATATTTCCTTGTTCTAAAGTTTAGTAAACGGGCCTAAGTAAAAAGACAGGATCTCATATTGTGTCTACGTTAATGAGATTAGAAATATTGAAGGCCCGGGCCTTCGATGTGAATTGTTTTGCTTTTGCTTAAAATAAAACACTGCTGTTTACCTTTGAAGGATTCTATGAGAAAGACTGTATGAATGAGATACGGTGTGACGATCATCATTAGAGCCAGATGGTCAAGAGAAAAGGGGGAGAATGAGGGGTGAAGACAAACTGTAAAAGACAGACTGCAAAGAGAAACCGTCAGTGTGTACCCACAGTCAAGAACTGATCAGATTGACAGCTCTAAAGGTGAAGGGCGGGCACCCCTGAAAACAACTGATTAAATCAGGGACAGGATGAGCCTTTCGAGATGTTTTGGGAACACTGACACCAAAGAGATAACACTCCGGTCACAGGCTGACACAGAGGAATCCATTGATTTCAACAGAGAAAAGGATTATAAAAGCAGGGTGCTTTGCTATGGAACTTTGGGTTCATCTTGCCACCAACTCCAGAAGAGCATCGGATCGATCGACCGACAAAAGCCCTGCTTTTATCAGATGCTGCTGGCCCAAGCCCTCTCAGTTCCTTCTTGCTCACGGCTCCAACAGAGGGGCAGGAGGGCGGGTACTGGAATGGACGTGAGCCAACACATCTTGAACAGTTATGAAAATTATGTAATTTGTTTCTTTGAGGGCTTGCTCATGTCAATTCCACTGCAGGTGACTCAGAAGCAGTATCAACGAAGGTGGGCTCAGAGTTCACCGCCATGCAGCTTGCAGCACTGCTCTGCCAAAGCCAGCGTAATCTTGAGCCTGCTGGGTCAGCATGTAGTATGATGCAAACATGTGGACTGACAACCAGGTGGGGGCCTAACAGATTTCTCACATTGGCACCTGTGCCAGGAAGGCTGCTAAAGGTACCTGTGTGCTAGTAGAATGAGCTGTCATGATTGCCAGCAGAGGCGCCTTTACCAGCTTGTAGCAATAGTGGATGCAAGCCATGAGCCAAGATGAGATTCTCTGGGCTGACACCAGACAACTCTTCATTCTGTCTGAGCTAGCAACAAACAATTGCACTGACCTAGGAAATGTCCTTGATATATCAATGTAGAAGGCCAGCACCTCCGTGACATCCAAAGTATGCAACATGCACTCCTCATCTGATCCATGAGACTTTGGACAGAGGACTGGTAAGCAAATGTTTTGGCTAGTGCAGAACTGGGAAATGATATTGGGTAGAAAAGGCAGGTGCGGAGACAGCTGGATTTTGTCTTTATAGAAGACCGTATAAGGTGACTCATGTGAGTGATTTGATCTCAGTCACCTGTTGGGCCAAAGTTACAGCGTCCAAACAGGAGACCTTCCAGGAGAGAAGCAAAAGAGAGCAGGAAGCTAAGATTTTGAAGGGGGAACCCATGAGCTTTAACAGCACAAAGGGGACCTGGTCTCAGACATATGGGTACAGGACCTTTCAGGGACCATGACATCATGGGTTGGGTGAACACTGACTTACCTTTAAATGGAGGATGGAATGCTGAAGTGGCTGACAGGTATACCTTAATTCAAGAAAACAGCAAGGCTTACAGCTTAAGGTGCAGCAAATGTTTTCTGAAAACATCCATTCAATGTGCAGCAGCAGTCAAAAAAGCGAACAATGTTAGGAATCATTAAAAAAAGGGATAGAGAATAAGACAGAATATCTTATTGCCTCTATATAAAACCATGGTACGCCCACATCTTGAATACTGCGTACAGATGTGGTCGCCTCATCTCAAAAAAGATATATTGGCATTGGAAAAGGTTTAGAGAAAGGCAAAAAAAAAAATGATTAGGGGTTTGGAACAGGTCCCGTATGAAGAGAGATTAAAACGAGTTAGACTTTTCAGCATAGAAAAGAGGAGACTAAGGGGGATATGATAGAGGGCTATAAAATCATGACTGGTGTGGAAAAAGTGACTAAGGAAAAATTATTTACTTGTTCCTATAACAACAACTAGGGGTCACCAAATTAAATTAATAGGTAGCAGGTTTAACAAACAAAAGAAAGCTTTTCTTCATTCAGCGCACAGTCAACTTGTGGAACTCCTTACCAGAGGATGTAGTAAAGACTAGGACTTTAACAGGGTTCAAAAAAGAGCCAGATAAATTCATGGATGTTAGGTCCATCAATGGATATTAGCCAGGATAGGTAGAAATGGTGTCCTTAGCCTCTGTTTGTCTGGAAAAGGATGACAGGAGAGGAATCACGTGAGGATTACTTGCTGTGTTCCCTCCCTCTGGGGCATCTGGTATAGGCCACTGCCAGTAGACTGGATACTGGGCTGGATGGACCTTTAGTCTGACCCAGTAATGCTGTTCTTATGCCCTTGACCATGTTTGTGCCTGCTGCCATGTGGCCCATCAGATTCAGGTGTGTGTGGGGGTCATGGTGATTGGATGCTGCAGGTGGAACACATCAGATTGAGGCTTCTTTGTGCCTGATCCGGAGACCTGCCACTGATGAGCCAGTCATCGAGACACAGAAAGATCTGAACCCGTCTGAGGTAAGCACGACCTACACCATACATTTTGTGAATGTCCTGGGGTCTGAGGAGAGGCCAAAGGATAGGACCATGTACTAGAAGTGGTGACCAGCCACTTCAAAATGCACAAAGTGTTTGTGACTTGGGAATATGGAGATAGGGAAGTAAGTGTCCTTCAAGGTGAAAGCAGTGTACCAGTCTCCAGGACTCAGGAAAGGTATAATGCAGGCCAGGGAGTCCATGCAGAACTTCAACTTCTTGAGACTTGTTGAGGCCACACAGGTCCAGCATGGGTTGGCCTTTGAGATTAGGGCATATCAGGAATATAAGTCTCTTCCTTCCAAGTCCTGAAGAACCACTTAGACTCATAGACTCATAGACTTTAAGGTCAGAAGGGACCATTATGATCATCTAGTCTGACCCCCCGCACAATGCAGGCCGCAGAATTTCACCCACCCACTCCTAGAATAATCCTCACCCCTATCTCTCAGATATTGAAGCCTTCAAATAGTTTGAAGACCCCAAGATGCAGAGAATCCTCCAGCTGTGATCTGTACCCCATGCTACAGAGGAAGGCGAAAAACCTCCAGGGCCTCTGCCAATCTACCCTGGAGGAAAATTCCTTCCCGACCCCAAATATGGCGATCAGCTAAACCCTGAGCATGTGGGCAAGACTCCCCAGCCAGACACCCAGAAAGTTCTCTATAGTAACCCCTATCATCCCTCCATTGACCTATTTACCACTGATAATGACTAGTCAATTAGTTACCAAGACCATGTTATCTTGTCAAACCATCCCCTTCATAAACCCATCTAGTTTAATTTTGAAGCCAGGTAGATCTTTTGCCCCCACTACTTCCCTTGGAAGGCCATTCCAGAACCTCACTCCTCTAATGGTTAGAAACCTTCGTCTAATCTCAAGTCTAAACTTCCTACTAGCCAGCTTATATCCATTTGTTCTTGTGTCCACATTGGTATTAAGCTTAAATAATTCCTCTCCCTCCCTAGTATTTATCCCTCTAATATATTTAAAGAGTGCAATCAAATCCCCCTCAGCCTTCTTTTGGTTAAGGTAAACAAGCCAAGCTCCCTGAGTCTCCTTTCATAAGACAGGTTCTCCATTCCTCGAATCATCCTAGTGGCCCTTCTTTGTACCTGTTCTAATTTGAATTCATCCTTCTTAAACATGGGAGACCAGAACTGCACACAGTATTCCAAATGAGGTCTCACCAATGCCTTGTATAATGGCACTAACACCTCCTTATCCCTACTGGAAATACCTCGCCTAATACATCCCAAGACCATATTAGCCTTTTTCACAGCCATGTCACAGTGGCGGCTCATAGTCATCCTATAATCAACCAGGACTCCGAGGTCCTTCTCCTCCTCCGTTACTTCCAACTGATGTGTCCCCAGCTTATAACTAAAATTCTTGTTATTAATCCCTAAATGCATAACCTTACACTTCTCACTGTTAAATTTCATCCTGTTGCTATCACTCCAATTTACAAGGTCATCCAGATCTTTCTGTATGATATCCCGATCCTTTTCTGAATTAGCAATACCTCCCAACTTTGTGTCATCTGCAAATTTTATCAGGACACTTCCACTTTTGGTGCCAAGGTCAGCAATAAAAAGATTAAATAAAATTGGCCCCAAAACTGATCCCTGAGGAACTCCGCTAGTAACCTTCCTCCAACCTGACAGTTCCCCTTTCAATATGACCCGCTGTAGTCTCCCCTTTAACCAGTTGCTTATCCACCTCTCAACTTTCATATTAATCCCTATTTTTTCCAATTTAACCAATAATTCCCCATGTGGTACTGTATCAAATGCCTTACTAAAATCGAGGTAGATTAGATCCACTGCATTTCCTTTATCTAAAAAATCTGTTACTTTCTCAAAAAAAGAGATCAGATTGGTTTGGCACGATCTACCTTTTGTAAAACCATGTTGCAACTTATCCCAATTGCCATTAACCTCAATGTCTCTAACTACTTTCTCCTTCAAAATTTTTTCCAAGATCTTGCATGCTACAGATATCAAACTAACAGGCCTATAGTTACCCGGGTCACTTTTTTTTCCTCTCTTAAAAATAGGAACTATATTAGCAATTCTCCAATCAAATGGTACAACCCCTGAGTTTAGAGATTTATTAAAAATTTTTGCTAATGGACCTGCAATTTCATGTGCCAGTTCCTTTAATATTCTTGGATGAAGATTATCTGGGCCCCCCGATTTACTCCCATTAAGCTGTTCAAGTTTGGCTTTTACCTCAGATATGGTAATATCTACCTCTATATCCTTAGTCCCATTTGTTATATTACCATTATCCCTAAGCTCTTCACTAGCCTCATTAAAGACTGAAGCAAAGTATTTGTTTAGATATTGGGCCATTCCTAGATTATCCTTAACCTCCACTCCATCCTTAGTAATTAGCGGTCCTACTTCTTCTTTTTTTGTTTTTTTCCTATTTATATAGCTATAAAACCTTTTACTATTGGTTTTAATTCCCTTTGCAAGGTCCAACTCTACCTGCCTTTTAGCCTCTCTCACTTTGTCCCTACATGCTCTAACCTCAATAAGGTAACTTTCTTTACTTATCCCTCCCATCTTCCACTCCTTATATGCTTTCTGCTTTTTCATAATCACCTCTCTGAGATGCTTGCTCATCCAGCTTGGTCTAACACACCTGCCTATAATTTTTTTCCCTTTTCTTGGGATACAGGCTTCTGACAATTTCTGCAACTTTAACTTAAAATAATCCCAGGCCTCCTCCACCTCAAGATCCATAATTTCTTTAGTCCAATCAACTTCCCTAACTAATTTCCTTAATTTATTAAAGTTAGCCCTTTTGAAATCAAAAACCCTAGTCTCAGATTTATTTTTGTTTATCCTTCCATTCAATTTGAACTGTATTAGCTCATGATCACTCGAGCCAAGATTATCCCCTACAACCATTTCATCTATGAGGTCCTCGCTACTCACCAAAACCAAATCTAAAATAGCATCCCCCCTTGTAGGTTCAGCAACTACTTGATGAAGGAATTCATCAGCTATCACTTCTAGGAATCTCTGAGCCCTATTATTATTACTAGCACTTATTCTCCAATCTATATCTGGAAAGTTGAAATCTCCCATGATTATGCAGTTTCCACGAGTATTTACTTCATTAAAAACATTAAAGAGGTCTCTATCCATATCCAAAGTGGATCCTGGTGGTCTATAACACACCCCAAGCACTATCCCAGGGGAGGATCTGATAGTTTTCTTCCCCAATGTGATTTTTGCCCAAACAGACTCTGTCTTCTCCATTCCATCACTTTTTATTTCTTTACAATCTACCTCATCTTTGATATACAATGCGACTCCACCACCTTTACCCTTATTTCTGTCTTTCCTAAACAGCACATACCCTTCAATACCTGTACTCCAATCATGCCTAGTATTCCACCATGTTTCTGTTATTCCTATAATATCTGGTTTCACTTCCTGGACCATTAACTCTAGTTCCTCCATTTTGTTACCCAGGCTCCTCGCATTGGTGTACAAACATCTTAATTTTTGCTGTTTGGCCTCACTCACATTCATTACCCAATTTGGCACGGACGTTGTACCTCCAATATGACCTATTAGACTAGTATCCACCCTACCCTTCCTCATGTACATTCTCCTACCCCCAGCTATATCCTTTACTTCATTTGCCTCCCCCTCAGTGTTCAAATCTGGCGTAGAGATTACCTGAACATCTCCCAACCATCTCCCCCAAATTCCTAGTTTAAAGCTCTCTTTATCAGTTGAGCCAACCTCCATCCTAGAAGTCTATTTCCCTCCCTACTTAGGTGAAGTCCATCCCGAGAGAACAGTCCTCTGTCCATAAATGCCTCCCAGTGGCCATACATCCCAAAGCCCTCCTTATAGCACCACTGCCTAAGCCAACTATTGATCATTATAATCCTGTCACATCTTAGTTGCCCTTCTCTAGGAACAGGCAGGATGCCACTAAAGATCACCTGAGCCTCAATTTCCTTAAGCATCCTCCCTAGCCTAGCATAGTCGCCCTTAATTCGTTCCAGCGAAAATCTAGCCGTATCATTTGTTCCTACATGAAAGATGATCAACGGATTCCTTCCTGCTCCCTTAATAATACTCTTCAACCTCAGTTCCACATCCCGTATCTTAGCACCTGGCAGACAACACACCCTTCTATTCTCTGGATCAGCTCTGGTTACAGGCCTATCTATTCTTCCTAACTGCAGCAGTTCATATATCTCCTGAACCAGGAGTTGCTCATGAGAAGGGTCTCTGAAAAGGGACAGAAAAGTGGGAAGGCAGGAAGGAGGGGTGTCCAAAAACTGCAAGTTATAGCTCATAAGCTATTGTAACTGAGCACCTGTGACCAGGCCAAGAGGCAGGGAGAAAGGCCATTGAGGAAAGGGTGGGCATGATCTAGCCGGTTGACTTGGGAACAGTGTTCCCTCTAAGCTGTGCTTCAAAGGTGATTAATCAGCCCTGCCCAGTCATTGCTCAGGGCTCCATGCATGTTGCTGACCAGCTGGGAGAGGCTGATTAATCACTGTGAAGCTGTACTGTCACACACCTTAGAAGGAACACTGCTTGGGAGTCTCTCTTGGATGCACCCTCAAAATGATCACTTTTTCCCCCCCCCCCCGCCTTGGATGTTTAACAGGTTCAGGCTGAGCTGGTGAGCAGAAGGGTGAAGAGGGGTGACAACTAAACCCGGTGTCATTTCTTATAGATCCCTGATGAGCTTGCTAAGGCCTTGGCGGCAGCAGAGTCCAAAATGGCTTTCTGGCAGCGTGTGACATATGCATGCCCAAGGAGAAAAGCAAAGCCTTAGTGTTCTTCAACCTGTGCAGCCTGTCTGTGTGGAGAACAGACCAATACCATCAAGGGGGAAGTCCTGAATCAAGGCCCGCATCTCTTCAAAGAGGACAGCTGTCTGGAGCCAGGAGCTGCATGTCATGACCACTGCCAATGCAACCATACTTGCCACAGAGTCCACCACATCCCATGCCATTTGCAAGGAATATCTGGCTGTCAGAGTAGCTTCCTCTACCACAATGCCTGACCCTGAGGAAGGGAATCCTGGGACTTTAAAAAAAATATTTTCCTGGAATCCTAAATATTAAAATTATATCAGCCCATCAAGGCCTGATGGTTTGCTATCTGGAATTGTAGGTGGCGGCTGAATAAGTTTTTCTGAAAAATAAATCAAGTGTCTTGGCTTCCTTATTTTTGGGAGTAGAGATGGTGGGAACCTGGGTGGGATGGAGGATGTGGTCTGCCACAGTGACCTAGCAATCTTGAGAGCCTCATAGCATATAAGCAGGGTGACCCAGGCAGGCATAGAGGCCAAAAGGACATTAAAAAGGGTGTCTTCATGCACCACCATCTCTTGCACCTCAAGCCACAAGTTCTTTGACACCCACCAGAAAAGGGCTTGATGCTCCTTAAAGTCATCCAGGGCACAAGCCCTCGAAGGCTTTGCAACCATCTTGTCCAGGAAAGAAAGACTTGGTCACCGATGGAGGCGTGGAGGGCTCAGCTGCTGCTGGAGAAGGAGATTTAGAGATGGGCATGAAATCCTCTACCTCAACCTCAGAAAAGGTTTCCAGAACTGGACTCGGTGCTCATGGCGCCACCAACTGCGGCTCTGACATGACCACCGAGGAGTGATGCAAAGAGGGCATCATCACCACCAGAATGCCCCACGTGCTTCAATATTGGCAATGCATTGGGGACTGGCCTTGCAGCCCCTGGGTGTCATGGACAATGGAGTAAGCTTCAGTCCCCAATCCCACCGCTGAGATCTGGGTGATGCCTGATTCTCTTTATTGGTCATGGCCACCAATGATTACTAGCCAGGAGTAACTGACTGTTGACTGTTCCAGGGAAAGTTGCCCCAGTGCTATTAAAAATGGTACCAAGGAGACCAGTAGTAAGGTAGGGAGCATCTGTGTGGTGATGGTGATCAGGAAGACATCTAGAAGCTGATCAGCAAGTGGGAGAGTGATGTCCGTCATAGTCTTGGGAGCTTCTACCCTTTGCTGGAGAGTTAGCCCCAGGAAACTGGGATGAGAATAAGAGCAACCAAAGTGACTGGGACTTGCTTCAGGATTCTCAACATGGTGGAAACTGATGCTTTTTTGTATGGTGACTGGCACCGCTCTCCTGAGCTTGTCCTCTAAGGGAGCCTTAGTCTGCTCCTGTGGCATCAAAGGCATCATAGCAGCAGGTAGAGATCTGTGCTGTCTCTGCTCCTGGGCTTGGTATGATGATGGTACAGATAGGATTGAAAGTCCCATACCACTTCCAGAAGTCGGTGCAGACCTTTAAGGGGGCTAAAAGGCCCAATGGTGGAGAAACATTCATGTGGCCCTGGAGAAGTCTGGTGGACAGGCCCAAGTCCTTTGCTGGATGACCCTTGGCCTTTCTTGCTTGGAGCCAGAGTGTGATTTTAGTGGTCTTCTTTTTCTGGTACCAGCGACAGCCAAGGGAGCTGGGTGCCAGCAGTGCACTGTGCACAGAGGCTGAGGTGCTCAGTGCAGCCTACGTGGAAGGCTCAGAAGCCAAATAAAAAGGCAGACTTCATCAGGAGAGTCCTGAGGTGAATATCCCTCTCTTTTTGAATGTGGTGCCAAAAGTTCTTGCAGGTCCAGAAATGCTTCTTATCATGTGACACCCCCAAGCATCTAAGGCAGCTGCTATGGGGGTCACTCACAGATAAAGGCCTGCTGTTCAAGTAGGGCTTAAACCCAGAATCTCAGAGCATGCCCCACCTGGGGCAAAGTCTCTGCTGGGATCCTAACTACTAATATTTAATAACTATCCAACACCATCAGAAACATACAAAAGGCCTGAAGGCATGAAAACTGCTAACTCTTGTCAAGCAAGAGGGGCACTCCGACCGACCACCCTGGGTGGTCAGAAGGAACTGAGAGCATGTGGGTCAGCAGTGCCTCATATACCGTAGCGTGAGCATGGTACTCTAGAGCGCGCCACAGCCAGCCCTATAGGTACCACTATGGAATGGAATTGACATGAGTAAGCGAAGAGTTGATGTGCCTTCAAGACAGGCTAGTGATCCAGTCATTTAGTACGGTCTTTAATCCTTATGCAATCTGCACCAGACAAACATCTGCAAGATTTAATCTCTCTGCTTCTCTGAGGCAAATTACGGTGATTGCTTTGATAAATGTGTATTCTGTGTAGATGCAAGACCCTATGCATCTGTTAAGTGCTCACCAAACAACATCTCAAAGGCGCGTTTCTGCCTTTGAAAAATTTCAGGGTTTGGGGTTTTTTAAAGTTATTAGTTCCTCTACTGAGACTGTTAACAAGTAGGTAGGTAGGAAGGAAGGAATTGTGATTGAACTGAGACCAGTTCATTTCTCACAAGACAAGCTGCAGGAATCTGATTTTAATAAGCATAGTTTACTACCATCCATCTCTAGATCCAAGATTAGAAGCTGTATATAGTTATCACCCTGTTTCACTAGTGTCTACTATAATTCTCTAGATACAGGAATAAAGATTGTGTTCAGAGAACTGCCTTTGAGTATTATGAGGGTAGATTTGCCCCAGAAGGTACTGATTAGGGAGATTACTAGTAATAAATTGAAAGAAGCCAGCTGGAATATGATGAAGGGACTGATAAACATCACCGCATACCAATGGAAACAACAGTTACAACTTTAAAATGAATTGTGTGAAATAAAAATGTCAAATAAAACTACAGAATTACAAGTTTTGATAACTAGAGTAGAATTAGTTGGACATATAGGCCATTGATGCAACGTTTGATTTAAAGAAGAGAAGCGCTGACACAGTAACATCTGACCAAGGCAAATGTGCAAGTTCAGGAAGAATCATTAGGAAGCTGCGAGGGCCTCCATTCCCCTCCACCAAGTGCCATTAATTAATACACATATATAAAAGTATTTGAAAAAATCCCCATGTATGCTTACACTGCAACCACATTCAACAATAGAAATATCACTAGTCAGCTGAAATAGATACATCTTACTATATATTTAAAAAATGTGCATCTGTCTGTCCATCTGTGAGTGAGCTTGTCCAAGAACTCCTCCTGACCGGTAAGAGCTAGGGCTACCAAGATGGGTATGCAGCTTCCTCTTATAACTTAAAGCAAGGTCAGGGTTTGGTTGTGCCAGGATAATGGGACATGCATGAAAAGCGATGGTTTTTTTGGTTGGAGAAAGCGCAAACGCAGTCCCCCGCTACTGCGAATTATGCAGTCAAGTTTCCCGCATTTGGGGAAATCACAGGGGTCAGCACACCCGCAGTGCAATGGATGAGCCTCACTCTGGGAAAAACCACCTTTGTGATCATGGTCTCTGCCTTGCCATGTAAAGAAGGGGTGTGATAGAAAATTACACTCATGCATGACCACAGGGGCCACAAGCAGGGGGAGTTATACTCATGAATAACCACAGAGCCACAAACAAGCACCCCAGTGAGCAGTCACTGGTTGGTCGCATGGCCTCCACCACCCTGGCCTGCCATAGGGAGCAGCTGTTGGCCACCATGAGGCTCCTGCCGCCTTCGGTGGGCCCTGGGGAGAAGCCGGCCAGCAGCCAGCTAATCAGGGACCAGCTGGCAGTTGGCCTGTGTGGCCCTCACCAGCTCCAGGCCACCTTTGGGGTGAAGCTAGTGGGAGGGGTTTGCACTCCTCTCCCCATGCCCCAGGCCAGTCCCAAACCCAGACAAAGCTGGATAAGTCTTCTAGTAGAAAATGAAATAAGAGACCTGCCCGTTAAGTTATTCTGCTCAGCTAGCCTGGGTGGAATACCAGGTGATAGGGAGCCAGGTGCACTGATCTCTTCCATCCCATACTATTATCTATTTTAAAGGGACTCATCCATGTAATTTTTTTGGTATGTCCTACAGAAGTCAGTTGGGGGCTGCACACAAGTGAGAAGCCTCAGGGGCTGCATCCAAGCAAGCCAGGAGCTGCATTCAGCCCCCAGGTCTTCGGTTGCCCACCCTTGCCATAAGGAAAACTATTTTGCCCCAGTGTTGGTAGATAGGGATTTGAAGGGAAGCAAGTAATATATGGTAGGTATGGACTCTGCTACCACCAACAACCATGAAGAATAACCATACATCTGGATTCAATACAATTATTATTGTAATAAGCAGGCTTGTCAGTTATGTGACTTTTGAAATGCTTTATCCTTGTTCATGTTTTAGAGTTTTTTCCTTTTTTTCCAGGGAGAAAAATAAATAAAAGGAGATACCTTATCATACTGCCACATTAATGACACTTCATGATTTATACAAAATATGCAACAGTATAAAGCATAATTATAATGGGAAGAACACATTTTAACTTTTTTATTAATAGGCAAACTGTATTCTGCTACAGAACAACTGTGGAGGTCTAAAAATCATGGATAACTTTCTAAGACAAAAAGTACTGCAGCCAAAGTGTGGTAATTCTATATTAGAGCTCATTCTGACAGAGAAAAGATGAATTGATCACTCAGCTAAAAACTGATGGTTGGCTAGAAGGAAGGGATCATGACCATTTTTTTTGTTATGTGCAAATATAAGATCTTGACTAGTAAAATCCTTAGTGCTTCAAAAGGGCCAATTACTCTAGTAATTGTGCAAAACTGAGTAGAAGGAAAAACTTAAAAGGGCAAAGCAGGAGTAGACAAGGGAGTGGAGGATGGGCCTAATGAATAGCTACAAAGTACTACAAGCTTTTAGGCCTAGCAGACATGTAAGAATTAATGTTATGCTCCGATTTCCAGTTATAGAAAGTAGAAGAGGTCATCAAAAGGAGCTCTGGGGGCTGTCTGAAAGCACAAAGGAGGACCAGCAAGAGGTCAGCTGGTTCTGAAGAACTAGATGTGTTAGGGGTTGCAGGGCCCAGTAAGTCTCACAAACAGATCTAGTGGTAGATCTGGGGGATAGAGCATTTGTTGCATCTTCTGACTGACCCTACAGACCTGCTGACGTGATCTCTTCCCTCCATGTAGTTTCTAGTTCTGTCAGCCTGCATGCCACACTGATCTGAACAAAGGCCCATGGAAGGGTTCTTGCTGGAAGAGCTCTTGGGGGCTGAAAGGCCAACTAGAGGAACAGGCTTTGAGTGCTAACACATCAGGCATAGTTGTGGAACCAATGCACACAGGCTCCAATTGTTGGCAGCTTGCCAAAAGCCATGTTGGTGAACCCTTGCTTCAGCCACTCAGATGCTGCTTCTGGGAAGGGTCACTGCAGCACAAGCTGTTCCTGGGGACGAGTGGAGCTAAAGCAGTCATGTTCCACCCGATACTTTATAGACCTGGCGATCTAGGCAAAGGCTTGCATGCACAGAAAAGTTACACTGCTGTGAGCTGAAGTGTGTATTTCAGCTGATAGACCAGAACGAGAGCATCCACTCAGGGAATTACACCGGTAGAGATGAGTGTTTTTATTGTTTAAAGTTTAGTTGTGTCACCTCACAAGTCTACACTAAACCAAAAAAAGCCATTCTTTTGAACAACATTCTCCATATGGATAGTTATATCAGTGTTATATATTGGTTTAACCATATTGTATAACAGCTCAAGGGCCAGGATTGGTGGTCCAAGAGATTAATTTGAATATTCCTGCTTCCAAAAGCAAGTGAGCAGAGCTATACAGCCATCTTTCTCTGGATTAGAAGAGGATCACAAGTCAATGATCAAATCAGTCATGATCAAAAAAGTCATACTGAAGAGTGACTGCAGCCCTTTGATAAATACACACCCAGCCATCTTTACTACAAAATGATAAGAGTAGTTGAAACTGAATTATATTAAATACAAAGAATACACCTTTTGTTTTGGGTAGTATGGAATGGAGTAAATGTCCCTCAAGTCAAGCAGAGTAGGTTCTCTTAATTGGCAAAAAAGCTGCAACTGAGATACGGAGAATCAGAGAAAGATAGCCAATAAAATAAGGCATCTGCCTAATAGATCAGACTACACCATCATGATGTAGACTTCTGATCTTTAAGTCTAAAAGATCCATCTTCATTACATGAAAATGAAGGTAAGGAACAACTAAAAGAAAATACTTTGATATTGAAGCTGGATAAAGTGCTTGAAGGAGCGGATATAAAGAAATAAAATATAGAATCATAGAACACTAGAACTAGAAAGGACCTCAAGAGGTCATTGACTCCAGTCCCCTACCTTCACGGCAGGACCCAGTACCATCTAGATTCTAGGCCATCCCCGATAGATTTCAAACTAACCTGCTCTTAAATATCTCCAGAGATGGAGATTCTACAATCTCCCTAGCCAACTTATTCTAGTGTGTTTAACCACCCGGACAGTTAGGAAGTTTTTCCTAATGTCCAACCTAAACCTCCCTTGCTGCAGTTTAAGCCCATTGCTTCTTGTCCTATCCTCAGAGGCCAAGGAAAACAATTTTTCTCCCTCCTCCTTGTGAAAACCTTTTTAGATACCTGAAAACCATTATCACGTCCCCTCTGTCTTCTTTCCAAACTAAACAAGCCCAATTCTTTCAATCTTCCTTCATGGGTCATGTTCTCTAGACCTTTAATCATTCTTGTTGCTCTTCTCTGGACCTTCTCCAATTTCTCCACATCTTTCTTGAAATGTTTTGCCCACAAATGGACACAATACTCCAACTGATCAGCGCACAGTAGAGCGGAAGAATAACTTCTCATATTTTGCTCACAACATTCGTTAATGCACCCCAGAATCATGTTTGCTTTTTTTGCAACAGCGTCACACTGTTGGCTCGTTTAGCTTGTGGTCCACTATGATCCCTAGATCACTTTCCACAGTACTCCTTCCTAGACAGTCGCTTCCCATTCTGTTCCGACTGATTGTTCCCTCCTAAGTGGTGTACTTTGCATTTGTCCTTATTAAACTTCATCCTATTTAGCTCAGACCATTTCTCAAATTTGTCCAGATCATTTTGAATTATGACCCTATCCTCCAAAGCAGTTGCAACCCCTCCCAGCTTAGTATCACCTGCAAACTTAATAAGCGCATTCTCTATGCCAATATCTAAATCATTGATGAAGATCTTGAACAGAACAGGTCCCAAAAACAGTTTTAGACAAAGTCAATTAAAATAAAACATAGCCAGACACTGTACATGTGCATGCATGTTCATATAGGTTTTAAAACAACACCTATATGTTAGTAACTCCAAAATTACTACAGAAAGCACACCACTTTCTCACAAGGTATTGTAGTTGTTGTCTGAGTGACACTGGTGACCCAATATTTTAAAAAAATGCCTTGAATGAGACAGACTGCGTATGTGAAAGTCAGTGAAACTTGTTATTAATGACAACTCTAGAAAAGTTGGTCAGAAGATAGAAAATAAGTCAGGATCCAAAAAGTTTACTCGTTGGGATGGAAAGTTTCATTGACATGAATCTGGCACTGAATCTTCGGTGATGGACTGCTTTTTTCCTTTCTCACTTAATTCTCCTCAAAATGTTGCCTCTTGCCATAAAATTCAGTCTTCATTCAGCACCAATGTGATACTGAATTTCCTTTGGCAAAGAAAATTAAAAATGGTCCAAAAAAACTCCCTCTGATGTGATCACAATACGACTTAGAAACCATATTGCAGAAGAGAGGTAAACTTGAATGCAATTCAAAAACACGAAACAGAAAAATCTATATCCCTATCTCTGTGATTTCCACTCCACGCATCTGACAAAGTAGTTTTCACCCATGAAAACTTGTGCCCAAATAAATTTGTTAGTCTTTAAGGTACCACAGGACTCCTTGTAGTTTATCTGACTAACACAGCTATCCTTCTGGGACTATTCAGAAACATGGTATAGGTAAAAGCTTGTATTTTCTTTTATTTGTACTTCTCCTTTATGTGAATCAAAGGTCTACAGTTGCGGACCTTATACAGGTAAAACTTACTGATGACGTTTTGCATAAGTAAGGATTGCCGTGGAAGACATTTAAATACGTTAAAACCAGAGTAATATAATGTGGTTAGAGAAAACATGTTTTTAATGCGTCAGTTGGGTTAAGTAACTGATGAAACAGTTTTCTGGAATCAATCCTGCAAGATGCTGAGTGCCTGTCTAATATTAAACTTCAATGTAAGTTGAGGGTGCACCCCCTCCCCTGTGCTGCTACTTCCAATTCAGCCAGCACGTGTGGGGAGAGGCAGCAGTGGGGGGAGGGGGGGGGAAACGGAGGCAGTTCTGCTGGAGCTGGTCCTCTGAGAAAGCTGGCTTTTAAATCAGTTCCCCATAAGAACGAGCTCCTGGCCTCCCTGCCTCTATGGGAGGCAGCATGGGGGAGGGGGGATAGGTGGCTCCACGGGAGCCAGAGCACGCAGTGAGCTGACTTAAAAAAGCCAGCTCCTGTCTTTCTCCCCCCTTCCCACCCACGCCTTGGATACTGGGGGGGGGGGGGAGCGCGGGGGAAGAAGGGAACTGCATGTAACCAAGAGGGTTAACCTATGAGCCCAGGCTCATCAGTTAACCATGTACATGACTACATGCTCATATCCCTAGTGAACATATGCGATAACTGTCACTTGGCAAGGCAGGTTTGCACTCAGTTGGGTGGCAGTGTTTTGAAAACGTTTTTTATCCTCTTTCCCTTTTATTGTAAAATCCCCGGAGATGATAAAATTCCTAGACAACCCTTTTCCAGGTATTCCCTAAAAGAAGAGTGAACTATGCATCTGAAATTTATTCTTCATCATCTTTTAAACATGCATAAACAAACAGTTCCCAGGAAGAGCAACTCTACTATGGGAAACAATGCACTGTATATCTACACAGATGAATATATTGAACACACATATCCAAAGTATACAGGTAACATGTGTTCATGTATATAAAGTGAATATAAAATATGCATACATGCACGTACATTCACCAAATTTAGAACTTTTTTATTTTAAATAGATGTGCTAGATTAACACTGGCAGCTGTTTGATGTTTTAAAGTCTATTGAAGGTTTATAATTTATGTATGTGTTTAAAGAAAACAGTGCTGTGAGAACAGGGCTGTTAATGGTCAGGAATCACACAGAATACTCAGATTTGGAAGCCCTGTCATGCTCAAGCTAAGTCTACACTGCTACTTTACTGCCCTGCAACTTGCTGGCTAAGGGGAAGGGAAAAAACAGCCCCAACCCCGAGCACAAGTTACAGCACTGTAAAGCGCCGGTGTAAACAGGCTATAATGCTGGGAGCACTGCTCCTAGTGTGATTATCTATCCCCCTTGTGGAGGAGGTTTATCAAGAATACTGGGAGATTTCTCTCCCAGCGTGCCGGCTGTCATGGCCACCCTGCTGCAGCAGCACTTTACACTTAAGTGTAGACAAAGTGTAATCTAGCTGGACTGCAATAAAGGACTGTTTGCAGTTTCTCCATGTGGCCACCAGGGGCTACTATATCATTAGGTTTCACATGGCCTCTCTGCCTCTCTTCTTCAGCAGTCATCAGGTCTACAGGGAGGCCAGCACCAGGGAGGTAGTGGTAGGGAAGTGAATAGAACAAGGTGGGGGCTAAAAAGGACAGGGGCAGAACTAGAAAAGCTAGTGGAAGAAGGAGGGAAATTGCCTCAAGCTCCTGCACTAACTTGAACAACTATCACAATTGTCCCCAGCTCTTTGAACTATCCATAACCAAGGACGGATTAAGGTTTGAGGGGCCTAAAGCTAATAGGCGGGAAGGGCCTAAGTATGAATTACATACCACAAAAAATTATGATGTAGTCATATTTACGTAAAATTGGAGAAGAGCTAGTAGCAGTAAACAGAGACGGCAGGTGCCCTGCCCCTTTCCCCTACATTGCTTCATCCAGCTGCAGCTCATTCAGTGCTTCTGCCTTCTGGAACCCTGTTGTCCTCCTCCCTCACCTGGTCCCCGACCTTGCCTGAGCAGGAGGGCCTAAACAATACAAAGGCCTAAGGCTATATCCTTTAGTTTAATGGTTAATCTGGCCTTGTCCAAACCACCTTCCTGGATCTTCACCTCTGCTGTGGGCACACTCCAAACTCCACTACCTCCCCTCCCCCCAAAAATAATCTTTTCTAGATTTTTGTCCAGCACCGAACTCTAGCCCCTCCTACTCCCATTCCTTTTCTGCTTAAAACTAGACATGGAGAGGAAAGAGATTTAGATTTAAACCAATGTGAACATGAAATGAAAAGTAAAAACCTTTTTGATTATCAAACATGATGCAAACATTGTAGTAATACCTAGCACACAATGAACTTAACACAGATGTGCGGTTTTCAAATGAGATTCAACTCAAACATGATAGGGAGAGTAAAGTTATTTTATTAAATCATGCACATCACGTGTGTTAGTGCAAATAGTTTAATCTGTACTCGAGAAATTCTATTGTACTTTTTTATACCTTTACAAAATAGATTTAAAACATTATTTACTTTAAAAAATGTAATTCTGAAGTAAAGCATTTCAGAACAATATTTGCAATATTCTATATACAAGAGGTACTGAGTACCACTGGCATATGAGTGTTTTGTGATCGGGTGGCTTCCTGCAACTGAAAAAGATGAAGTGTTAACGAGGTGACCCAATATTATTTTCTAAAAGTCACTTGTGGACCTATTCTTCCATAAACCTAATAATCTTCCCCATAGCAAATCCCAAGTATTTTAAGATAGAACCTTTAATTAGAAGGACAATGATCCTCAAACCTCACAAGACAAATTATATGCTAAAATTCTATTTAAATATCCAACTATATCTGGTGATTGCCATAAAGTATTTTAAAGCCAATTAAATCTTCACTGAGATTATCTTCCTATTCTTACATTTCCATTAGATGAATTCATTTAACTTTGCAATCCTTTAGTATATTATATAGACTCATAATAAACTTTTTTTTTTTTTTTTTAACAGAACTGTTGAGTTGCACAAGACAACTGTTGCCAACACTTAAACAATGCATTAACAGTGGTTACCTAATTAAAAAAGGTGATAATAAATTGCCACCCTTCAACTAGGAAATAAACTTCTTATGAGAACCACTATATGAAGGTATATTATGCATATTATGGCATGTAATGTTGATGCAAAAGTTTCTCGTTACCAAAAGTAAACTCTCTCAGCTTATTAACCTGTTGTATACATGAACTGTTAGATGATTCTAACCTGGCAATAGCTTGCCTATCTTGGATTTTTTCAGTTACCTATAGATGCATTGTAGCACTTCCCATATTGAAGTTTTCAATAAAAACTTACCTATATAGACAAATATTACTTCTCCAGTTCAGTTTTGAAAGTATTAAATGACTTGAAAATATAAGTTGCTCAAATGTGATGTGTGAAAATATTCAGACTTTAAAGGATGTCTCTTTAAATATATGAAATTTAATAAATTACATTCGAACTAAAGATAATATAAATTGGATCACTGCACTATGTCCATCAAATGACCAAGATTTTGCTCCCAGAAATACCTTAATTCACTCAAGAACACACACAAGCACACTCCCACACGCGCACACACAGCATCCTAGGTAGGTGTTTGCCATCCAATGTCTCATCTATCTCTTTAAGGCTGGAAATGAATTGTATTTATTCCCAAAACTATTAATAAAAGAAAATCTTTACTGAAGCAAAATATTGGTTTCCTTCAAGAGGCCTGGAAAGAGAAGTTATTTTTAGTCTTGTTCCCACAAGCTCAGTGACTTACAGCAAGTAAAAATGATAGATTAACGTAAAAAAATATTTCAAACTGAAAGGCACTGAGCATACTGCTTCTTTTTCCAAGTATCTGTAAGATTATTTGGCATGGGTATCGAAATCAGAAATGTGTGTTTCTTTTAAATCTGGCAATCAGATTCTAAAGTAAAATATCCACAAACCTAGCCATTATAAATAATTTGGTACCACAAAGCCTACTTTAGGCCACCATAATAGTATTCAGAATCCCAATATACTAATTTAAAAATTACATGAAATTGTAAGCAAAAATATTGCTCACAGTAGAATGAAGTAATTTTATTCCCTCTTTATAGACAGATACATTTTATACAGTTTAAAGCAACGACCCTACTACTGTTCTCACGCAGAGCTGTGTTGTATTAAGAGGTAAAAAGGAAGAGAATTAATCTGTTTTTCCCCAGTATGTGAGTGATGCCAGCTTCTAAAGGGAGGACGGTGAATGGATTCAACAACAGTTCTCATGGAGAAGCTCTGGTTAGGCCTGGGTACAGCACCACAGCTGTTACAGCAACCAAAGCTGCCATCAGAGGCATCCAAGGCCATTGTCTCTGTGTGAAGAGAAAAAAAAATCAATATCATATTTGTTCTAGTTTTTACTACTCAGTTAACCCCTTGGTTCCAATAAGTCCTGAGCACCTGTTGATAAACATTACTAATATGTTTCCCGTGAACCCTTACTGCTGGGAAATCCTGACACCAAAGGGTTAAACCATATTTGGCTTAGCACCAGGAACTCCAAGAGATGCAGTCATCACAATGGCACGTCACCACAAGAATTTTTAGTAGTACTGTATTTCCAACTTTGTTACAATGTGCACCTAGGATAGTAGCTCCTACTAAACCTTTGAGGACTTAAGATGCTCATAATACTGTTTGTGCCAAAGTACTGATAGACCTGTGCTATGGAGTAATGGCATCCATCTTCTTTGCTTAGTGCGTTTAAGCCAGAGCCCGGACATGAGTTCTAAGTGGATCCTAACAAGGTAACTTATGTTATTTTATGTCAAGAGTAACAAGTGTTTTACACAGGACATACTGGGAGACATTGTAGATGTAGTGAAATGTTAGAGTTGAGAATGCAAATGCACCATCTATTTGTTATTCCTATCTTGTCCTTTTTCCACCTTCATCACAACAGTGAGAAAGGTGAAAAAGTGTTCTAAGTCAGACAGGCACAGGCAAACTTCATTTTCCATGTAATTAGGTTTTCTTTCACGCCCTTCGCTGCAGCATTTCACACAATTTGTCCCATTTTGCTAAAGATAAACTGAGACCAAGTTAGAAGAGATACATTCAAAATTGGTTAGGTTAGAATTAATTCATTATTAGAATTATCACAAAGAAACCACACAGATGTTAAATGATTAGTTGATTGTTCAGCTTGACAGTATCACCAGTAAGGCATATTAAATAAAGCGTTTGCTTCAGGTAAATAAATGTCTGCGAGCATTTCACCATGCACTGTTTTACAAAAATGGCACAAACAGGTGACAGGGACAAACATACATTGACTGAACAGTAGTGCTTGTACCTTTCTCTACCACAATGGGCCGTAACACCAATACAGGAAAGCCAGGATTAGGCCGATGAATACGGCTGGGACGGGTTGTAATATGGAAGGCTAAAGAAGGGAAGGGATATTAAAATCATTTTGTGCTATAAAATCAATAAGGTAAAGATGATTTAGATGGGGAAATAAGTCAGAGTGAGTTTTGTTTTAATCGAAATGTATTAAAGACATCTAACATGATATATCATGATCTAATTCGGTATATAAAATTAGGACACCACTCTATTCAACTGAACATGGATATTTAAAAATAAAATGAAGCCCATTGTTACTACTTGGAATTTAGGATTTCAGATCTAAATGAGGCTTAGCCTGACTAGTCAGGCTATCACATTAGTGTCTTCCTTAAAAAAAAAAAAAGATTGAGAATGGGTTTTCCTTTTCACAATGACACTTCACTCAGGCATCCCTAGACTGTAGGCTCTGCATATTCAGAAGGTCTAAGAAGCACTACAGATTCTTCAGTTTCTCCACACTTAGCAATATTCAGCCTACTACTCACAAGAAAAATTTCTCTCTGAAATACTTACAAACATACCACAACGCAAAGCATACAGCCAAGACATTTCTATGAGACTGCAACTTTATGAACATTGGCAATGAACCATACAATGGAGTACATATATATATCAGGGTACGTTGGGAGATGAAAATCTCCACCAGGTCATTTGCTTCTGAAAGCTCAAATTGTTAAAATTTGAAAGCTGGACGTAAGTCTTAGTTAATTATAGTCTCAATGTTTTAATTACATACAAATTTGTTCAATTAAATTTAACAGACACCAATACATCTCTTCAAACTTTTGCTAGATAATTCCTATCCAGTGTCATGAATTGGTTCATTCAATTTAAAGGCGCGACTGACATATAGGAGAACTGGAAACTATGTTTAAACTAGTCTTAGAAGATGCCTGCTTTTTTCTGCTTCTCTGGCTATACAGAATTGTACATACTCAGAAGAAAGTTCAGCTCCTGCTAGATGTCTTTAGTACTTTTTTGTGCTGATGCGATGTTGATTTTGTATAATCAGCTAAATATGCGTTAAAACTCATGTTTAGACGTCAGAGAATACGTTACTAAAAGATTTTTTTTGAATATAGGCATTTCATAGCATAAAAATAAAAGTCAATATATATAAAATTTAGAAGGTATGCAATATATGCCTTGAATTTATGTTAATTTAAATTTGTTTTAATAAAAGCAATATACAATAGGCAAATTATGTGCAATTATGATCAAGTACTACTCTCTTGTAGTTTGTACTAAAAATCCAAGTGCCATCTTCCCTACAAGAAGCATGGTGGTAGAAATAATCAATGCAGTGTAAAAAAAGTGCCCAATTGATCAATTCACTTCACATGCTCCAAACCATTCACATGGATAAGTTAATCATTTAAAGTCTCAGGAAATCATCAATAATTACAAACATGCAGACACATGTAGCGCCATAGGTCTAGGTATTTAGAACAACATGGCTTTTTAATATGAATTCTTCACCCCGTCAAAATAAAGAGGAACACAAAAACCTTGTGGATTTCTAATATGAGTTTGCAAATGGAGCAAAAGAATCTTCTCTCCTCTAGCACATAAAATGGTGTATTGCATTTTATTTTAACTATCATTACATGCACCCATATAACATACATGACATACATTAAAAACAGCCACTACATTAAACCGACTTGCCCACAAAAAAAAAGACAAGACAAACTTTTTATTCTTTCCCCACACTACCCTGACATGACGACATTGTCCTCATTGTTGTCCCTTGTACTACAATTGAAGACCTGTAAACTCAGGCTTTGGTAGAATGGCGCAAGTTCCACAGTTGGCATCCTTTTTTCCAAAAAAGTCTTAGCCAAGAATATCACTCATGATTGTTGAATAGAGGCTTCTCTTATGAATCCATTCCTCCAGACACACTTTATTGCTGCTCATCTTATTTAAACCTCCTCAGTCCAATAGCTCCTTCCTTACCTGTGCTTCTTCAGCCATCCCAAGAAGCAGCATTCACAGCTAGTGCAACAATTCCTCATCTTGCTGTAAATCTGATCTCAGTATTTCTTCCCTCAAAATCCACCAATTTCTCAATATACAACCCTTCCCACTTGCATCCACCTGTTTTCCCTCAATCCTTTCATCCTACTTTCTTACTGACGTACTTTGTTTGCTTCCTGAGGTCCAGGTTCTTAAGCACTATGATGTTCTTAAATTGCTGTCTGAGGTCCAGGTTCTTAAAAAGTTAAGTATAACGAGTCTACTGCTTACTGCCAGCCACTAATGGGATGTCTACACTATGTCACAAACTCAGTCTCAGATTTGAGTCCAATCCCCCTACCATTCACCCATAAATCTGACTCAGGTCAGCAAGCACTCAGGACCCAAATTCTGAGACCCAATCATGGGGGGTGGGTCTGAGCCCAAGTCCTGCTGAGACTTGGGTCCTAGCCCTGTCAATTAGCAGTCTGATTGCAGGTCAAGCCATAGAGCCAAGTCAGAAGCTGTGCATAGTACACTGTGGGTGTGTTAACATGATTATGAGACCTGGGTCTAGCAACTGTAAACCAAGCTTTTAGAACGCAGTGTGGATACTCCAGTATGGCCTTGGAAACACCTAGTCCACAAAGGAAGGTGTCACAGGCCTGGGTTTACAATGCAGTGCAGACATACCCCTAATAGATTCTCTGCTAAATTAAGCTCTTTTTCCTGTTCCCTCTCATTCATAGTGCTTAAGGCCAAAAGGGACTAGAGTATGATCTGTCATTAAAAGTTTGTGGAAGGGTTCTAAGCAGGAAAAAAAACTAGTGTGAAATTAGTGTGTGAACTGCACATACAGCAACAAGACAACAGTGAATGTGGCCTCCCTCTCCTACTCACCCAATTCTACTTTATGCTAAGGGGAATACAGGGAAGTGGGGTAGTTATATTGGCTCTAACAGTGTCAGTGGCATTCAGAGGATGCTGTGCTTTGTAAGCACAAACAGCTGTCTCTGGCAGTAAACTCAATCTTATGACAGTATTTAAAATTAATTACTACAGACAAGACCATTCCTGTTATTTAAGCTGTGAAGTGTAGTGCATTTGAACTCCATTTCCCAGTATATATGGAGCACTAGCCCATCATGGTCCTACATCCTTAAGAGGCAAGACCATGAGAGAGTCAGAGAATAGCATTTGCTCAACCACCACTGCAGAGAAGGAAGATCTCCTGGGAAAGATCTGTTTTTCCTGTTATTTTAGATCCAGATCTTTTGGCTTCTGTACAGAAGATTTTTTGCAGCTTTTTGTGAAGTGAAAATGTTTGCCTGGCTCTGTTTGCTAGTCATTTGTTGAGATTTTTTTAAGAGAACAGAAGCACAGGGACACGTGTAAAACAGTGTATGCAGTTATGCCCCTAATTTATGTGCATTATAGCTGCAATTGTTTTCAATCTGAATATTTGCACATGCAAATACACAGAAATCTAAATGGTCACTTATTTCTAAAAAGACAGTAGCTGCAGCAAATGAGATGTGAAATTACAGGTGGATTTTTGTACAAATCCCTTTTGTAAACATGGTCTTTGCCTTATAACACTCAGATATTGTCACAATCAACACAAGACTTGCCATCAAAAGAGGCTCACCATAGTTTGTAAAAACTTACATTATTTCCTTTTTCTTGTAGCAGCTTCAGGTTGTCTTTACATTGTTTGAGCTCATCTGTGATTGATTGCTTTTCCTGCTCAGTTATCTCAAACTTCAACTTCAGTTCTGAGAGTACAGTTTGTGTCTTTTCATACTAAAGGCAAAGAAAAAATCATCTACAGATCCATCTGAAATTGGACATTAGATGTTAAGTTCTATTAAAATAAGTCAATGAAGCTTAGAAACAAAACCTTCCTTGTCAATAATGTTTCACGATAACCTGATCTGAACTAATATTTCCATATAAAAACAGCAGATCAAAGATCTCTCTGGAGGATAATTAAAACCATGTTATTTCCCAACAAAAATCTAAAAAGAAACTTTTTCCATTTTTACTAAACAGTCTTCTATGTTTTGTTTTTACTATTATTTCTCCTCCCCTTGTGTTAAAGGCTTAGAATTAGTTTCATATATGCCTTTGCTTTTTGATAGCAAAGAGGCTCATAACATCCTACTGCAGGTATAACTAAAGGAAAACAAAGGTTTATCTATACAGTGTCTCATCTTGTGTGATACCAACATCTTTACTAATGACATATACTATATTCATAAATTATTTCATCTACAGCTGGAATGAAGCCTTTTGGACAGAAGGCAGAAACTAACAGTACACAACACTGTACTAGGTTTTAGAATAGTAAGTAAAGATCACTAGTACTGAAATGAAACTGCAAGAGGAATTTAAGAAGGTAGAATATACCACCACCGAACAAAATTTAGCCTACAAATTGAGGTTAAATTCCCCTAACGTTAGTATAAAGTGTCACACAAACTTTAAAAATAACTTCAATAACTCATTTACATTTCATTCAAATGGTAGCACACTATGTTCCCTATGGACATACAGAGCATTAGTTCAGAATGGACTCAAAAAAGTATTTCTCCTACTAAATAACTAAACCCACTTCCTACAACACTCAGTTTTCCTTTTTACGTTTCCCATCCATTTGCTATCCAGAAGAGACCGTGCTTTGTCTGTGATATAATCAGCAGTGACGTGTCATTAGAATGATTTTAATTGCCTAGCATATTCTGAGATAGTCCATTAATTCTAGACCCTATAATTTATTTTCAGACAGACAAAAATATTTTCATAGCTGAGGTGGGAAAAATTATGCACTTCTCAAGAGGGGTGAAATCAAGATAGCGCTTCATGTGAAATTGCAGTGTGATGATGGCCAGCTACAATGACAGCAGTGCCTGACCATATTTAGCTTATGTGCCACAAACACAATTTACTTAGAGTGTCTCCTTAATCAAGAGAGATACTAATGCATTAATGATACCAAACCAAAATATGTAACTTTGTTTATATTAAGACACTTTCTGTACTAACCTCAGGCTGTATATGTCTAGCTCACTGATAGAACGGTTACTTACCTCGTAACTGTTGTTCTTCAATATGTGTTGCTCATGTCTATTCCATGAAGGTGTGCGCGTGCACAGCGTGCACGTATCGTCAGAAATTTTCCCGAGCAGTACCTTTTGGGCCAGTGGGCCAATATATACCCCTGCTGGCCCTCCACCCCCTCAATTTCTTCTTACCGGACTACTCTGAAGAAGGGGAGGCGGGCGGGATTTGGAACGGACATGAGCAACACATCTAGAAGAATAGTAGTTACAAGTAACCATTTTTTCTTCTTTGAATGATTGCTCATGTCCATTCCATGTAGGTGACTCCAAAGCAGAAACCCCAGGAGGTGGGGTCGGAGTTTTACCCTTCTACTGAATGGAGGACAGCCCCTCCCAAGGCAGCATCCTCCCTTACCTGATGTGTCAGTGCATAGTGATTGGCAAAGGTGTGGACAGAGGACCACATGGCGGCCCTGAAGAGGTCTAGAATAGGAACCTGAGCCACAAAGGCTGCAGAAGAGGCCTGAGCTTTAGTAGAGTGGGCAGTGAGGGGAGGAGCTGGAACTCCGGCCAGCCCGTAGCACTCCCTAATACAGGCCACGATCCAGGAAGAGATCCTTTGTGCAGAGACTGGCAGGCCTTTCAACTGCTCTGCAATGGTGACAAAGAGCTAAGGTGACCTACGGAAGGGTTTTGTCCTCTCTAAATAAAAGGCTAAAGCCCTCCTGACATCCAAAGTGTGTAGCGCCTGTTCCTTACCCGACGCGGGTGGCTTAGGGTAAAAGACTGGCAGGAAAACATTCTGCAACACATGGAAGTTAGATACCACCTTCGGAGGGAAGGCGGGGTGGTGGCGCAATCTGACCTTGTCCTTAAAGAACACCGTATATGGAGAGTCCGAGGTAAGGGCCCTGAGCTTGGACACACGTCTGGCTGACATAGTAGCCACCAGAAGAGATACCTTATAGGACAGATGTAGCAATGAGAACGTCGCCAGGGTTCAAAGAGAGATCCCATAAGTTTAGACATGACCAGGTTGAGGTCCCACTGGCAGACAGGCTGCCGAACAAGCGGGTAAAGCCTGTCCAGGCCCTTCAAAAACCTGCTCACCATCGGGTCCGCAAAGAGGGTCTTACTCCTGGCACCAGGGTGGAAAGTGGAGATAGCCATTAGGTGAATCTTAATTGAGGAGGAAGACCACCCCCGTAGCCTAAGATCCAGAAGGCAGTCCAGGACCAGTGGGACTGGTGCATCCCTGGGCAATACCCCACTCTGGTAAGTCCAGACATAGAAGCGCTTCAACTTGGCCAGATATGTAGCCCTAGTAGAGGGTTTCCTACTCCCCAGCAGTACCTCCTGCACATGAGCTGAACAATGAAGCTCTGCTGCTGTCAGCCATGGAGCTTCCACGCCATGAGGTGCAGGGACCACGGATCTGGGTGGTGAAGCCTGCCAAAGTCCTGCATGATCAGGTCGGAGACCAGCAGGAGTGCGACCAGCCTTTTGCATGGCAGGTTCAGGAGGGTCAAGAACCAGTGCTGCCTGGGCCATGCAGGCGCAATGAGAATCAGGGACACCCTGAATTCCTGCACCCGCAGGAGCACTCGGTGGACCAGTGGGAATGCGTAGAGTAGACCCCCGGGCCAGGGAATGAGTAACGCATCTCCCAGAGAACCCCTCCCCAGCTGCATGAGAGAACAGAACCTCAGGCACTTCCTGTTCTGACTTGCGGCGAACAGGTTCAGAAGGGGAAACTCCAACCTGCGGAAGATCCTGAGAGCCACATCCCCTCTGACGCCGTGGCTGGAGAAGGACCTGCTCAGCCCATCTGCCAGAGTGATCTAGGAACCTGGGAGATAGGGGGCAATCAGGCGAATATCTGCCCCAACGCAGAGATCCCACAGGTGAAGGGCCTCCAGACACAGGTGAGGAGAGTGGGCCCCACCGTGCCTGTTGATGTATGAGACCGCCAACGTGTTGTCGGACAGGATGAGGACCTGCCCCAAGCTGGGAAAGGAAGGCCGCATAGGCGAGGCGAACTGCCTGCAGCTCATTGACATTGATGTGCAGGGAAAGATCATCCCTGGACCACATACCTTGTGTATGCATATCTCTGAGGTGGGCCCCCCAAGCGGAGTCTGACGCATCTGTCAGAAGCTGGAGCGTCAGTAGAGGCCTGGAGAATGGGACTCCAGCAAAGACCTCCTCCTCCCGGGTCCACCAGTCCAAGGAGTGAAGGACATCAGAGGGAATGGTCACCATTCTGTCCTACGTGTGAAAGTATGGGTTGTGAGTCCGCATCAGCCACATCTGCAGTGGGCACGTGCGAAGCCTGGCATGCTGCGTGACATAAGTGCACGCGGCCATTAGACCCAGAAGGTGCATACAGGCCCTGGCCATGGTTATTGGGAACTCCTGCATGTCCCAGATGGCCAACCTGATTGCCAGGAAGTGGGACCTGGGGAGGGAAGCCCTGGCCATTGTGGAATCCAGATTGGCGCCCACAAACTCTATCACTCGAGTAGGCACTAAGGTCTATTTGGACACATTCCGGAGCAGACCCAACTGCTGAAAGTTCTTGAACCAAGGTGATGTGGGCCCATACTTGGTTCATGGAGCACCCTCGTAAAAGCCAGTTGTCCAGATAGTGGAACACCTGGATGCCTCGTTTTCTCAGAGTGGCGGTGACGACGGCCATACACTTTGTGAAGACCTGGGGGGGCCATGGAAAGCCCAAAGAGAAAGGCTGTAAACGGATAGTGGTCCCTGCCCACCGTAAAGTGGAGGAACCAATGGTGGTGGAACACAATGGAAATATGAAAGTACGCATCTTTTAGATCGAGGTCAGCATACCAGTCTTCAGGGGATAGAGTCACCATTTTGATTTTGGTCTTGACGATGAAGGCATTCAGATCCCTGAGGTCCAGGATAGGACAAAACCCACCCTTGGCTTTGGGGACAAGGAAATACTGGGAACAGAAGCCTTTGCCCAACACCCCAGGGAGAACTGCCTCTGCATCCCCCAGGGTGAGGAGCTGAAGAACCTCCTCCCCAAGGAGAAGCTAGTGAGAGGGGTCCCTGAAGAGGGACGAGGTAGGGGGATGGGAGGGAGGAGCAGAACAGAAGGGGATGATGTACCTCCTTCCCACCATTTCTAGGACCCAAAGGTCTAAGGTAATGGACTCCCAGACCCGGTGGAAAGGGAACAGGCGGTCCCGGAAGGGGAGGGATGAGGCTGGTAAGCTGTCCTCAGGCATACCCTCAAAACCCTTGATGGGGCCCCAAGCACTTACTAGGCAGGCCCTGACCCTGATCCGGCCGGGGATGGCTTCTGCCATTCCTCCCATTGCCGTTCCTACTACAGTGATGGGAGAAGTCAGGGTGTGCGCCCTGCTGGGAAGACCTAGGGGCATTGCTGCCCGAGAAGGAGCGCCCCCTTGGGTAGCCGGAGTGTGAATACCCAAGGACTTTAATGTGGCCCGGGTGTCTTTGAGGCCATGCAGACGTTGGTCTGTATGCTCGGAGAATAAGGACAGGCCCTCAAAGGGAGGTCCTGGATGGTATTCTGTAGTTCAGGGGGCACTTCGGACCCTTGCAACCAGGAATTGTGGTGTAGAACCAGCCCTGTGGCCATGGGCCATGCAGCCACATTGAGGACAGCGTGGAGTGCAGACCTAGAGATTGCCCTGCCTTCCTCCGAGAGGGCTCTAAGCTCGGGCCGAGAGTCCCTGAGCAGCAGCTCGGTAAACTTGTCCATGGAGGCTCAGGTATTATAGGCATAGCAGGACAGCAGAACCTGCTGGTTCACTATACGAAACTGGAGGCCTCCGGACGTGTAGGCCTTCCTGCTTAACAGGTCCATTTTCTTGGCATCCCTGTTCTTGGGAGTGGCACCCAGCTGGCCCTGCCTCTCCCTTTGGCTCACCACATAGACGACTAAAGACCCTGGAGGCGGATGGGAGAAGAGGTATTCATTCCCCTCCTGGGACACGAAGTACCATCACTCAAGCCTTCTTGTTCATCGGTGGAATAGAGGCCGGAGCTTGCCAGAGGGACTTCAAAATCCTAGCCACTATTCTGTTCTTAGGTAGTGCCACTCTGGTAAGGGTGTCGGGCTGTAAGATGTTGCCTGTAGGGTTGGAGTCCTCTGACACCCTTTCAGCCTGGACCCCCAGGCTCTGGGCCAGGCGGCAAAGGAGGTCCTGATGTGCCCTCGAGTCCATGGAGGAAGAGTATTGCCTAAAGCCTCGTCTGGGGAGGAAGATGAGAACCCCTTTGGGCCCACCTCCACAGAGGCACAGGCTTGCAAGGGGGTCTGAGAGGCCACAGAGGAGGGCACTGTGGAGGGCTGGGCCACAGGGGCCTGGGGAGGTCTGGCCTGGCAGAAGTGACTGCCCTGACATGGGGGACCAAGACAGTGGAGTCGCCAAAGGAGGTGCCATAGACCCAGAAAAGACCGACTCCAGCTCTGGTGGTAGGCCCAGGGGGTCCAAAATGGCCACTAAGTCAGGGCTGGTGCCTGTGGGGGCCAGGACTGCTGCATCACTGGTACCAGAACTGGCTGCGCCTATTGGTGCTGTTACTAATGAGCAGAGATACTACAGTGCTGTGATCAGTGGCAAGAATGGGACAGGTGCCAGGACCTGGATCTGTATCCTCTAAATGACATGATGATTCCGCCTTTGAGTCAGTCAAATACTCCAAGGCTGACTAGGGTGGAGCAGAGGCGGACACAGCTGATGATCTCACTGCTGGAGCGTGCTGGGCGATCAACTCCAGCTTGCTCTGGTGACAGGGAGGAGGAGGAGATGGCGGCGGCATGGCCAGGCTTGGACCTGATTGGCCCTGAGTGGAGGGACCGGCAGTCGCAGAGCCCGGTGCCACACTCAATGCTGCCCGAGGGCCTTGCCCCGGTGCCAAGTCTGGTGCCGAGGCACAGGCCGGGGTTGAAGCTGCCACCGGTGCCGGGGCTGTAGAAGGTACTGTACTTGGTACTGGGGCGGCGTGTGTCAGTGCCGGACCAGACCGGTGCTATTTCCTCGGCTCTGGTCCTGGGGCTCTGGGTGTCTTGGTGGCTTATTGGTGCCGACTGAGGTCCCAATCCTTATCTGAGGCTGGTGCCAAGGTAGAAGAAAGGGACAGCTCAATCAAGTCCCTGGCTGCCTCAAAAGCCTCTGGAATAGAGGACTCCGGGAAGTCCCCCATTGGGCTGAGATCCCGGTGCAGACTAGGACACTTACCTGACTCAGCTGGTCTGGGCGCAGTGCTCAATGGCGCTGCATGCCCCACTTGAGGGTGCAGGGAGGGCAAGTGCCATGGGAGTGACCTGCCCCTGCTACACCTCTTCTTCTGAGGCACCGGGGACTGAGATGGGTGCCGAGGTCTACGCAGTGCAGGAGAAGTGCCCAAATGGGCTGACACCTCTCGCACTGAGGCCAGTGTGCTCTGAGTCGCTGGTGTTGGGTCAGGTGCCAGTTGTAAAGCCACCTCCATCAAGATAATCTTCAGACGCGATTCTCTCTCTTGTTGCGTGTGCAGCTTGAACACCTTGCAGATTTTACAGGCTTCGGACAAACGGGCCTCGCCCAGGCACTTAAGGCAGGTAGAGTACAGGTCACCACAAGGCATAAGCCTCTGGCACTTCTCACAAGGCTTGAAGCCTTGAGGGCACACGGAGTGAGAACTGCAGTGGGTCCTTAGCACAGGATAACACAACACTTAATAACTACTTAAGAACAGATAAGAACCATAAACTGAAAACTTGAACAAAGAACAGTAACAGAGTAACTGCTAAAGGGTGCTTGCTGAGCAAGCGCAGGAGCACGTTCCAACAACCGTCATGAGAGGTAAGAAGCAACTGAGGGGGTGGAGGGCCAGCAGGGGTATATATTGGCTGGTATAGCAGCGCCACTCCAGGGGGCCCCCCTGCTGGCCCAAAGGGTACTGCTAAGGGAAAAACATGACATCCAACCAATTTGCCAAAGAGTACATAAACCGCAAAGGGTACTTCTCAATAGTGCTGCAAGCACTGGTGGATCACAAGGGCCATTTCACCCGACATCAACATGGGATGGTCGGGAAAAGTGCATAATGCATGCATCTTTAGGAACTCCGGTCTCTTCAGAAAGCTGCAAGGTGGAACTTTCTTTCCACACTGCAAAAATGTGTGACTGCATATGCTACTTTGTTATATTATCAATAAATGCTGCATATTGCCTTATCCCCCTGAAAAAGGTCCCGTGTGCTTCTTTTAAGCATAACACTGAGACAAATAAAACCTTTACCTCAAAGTTGTACTTCAAGACAATTAAAATTGAAAAGACTGTAGGAGTAAACAACATTGTAGATATTTTTAGAAGACTCTGTGTTACAGTGTATTATGAGTATCAGGCTCTTATTCTCCATGTGGGCCAAACATGAACACTCATATTTCGATACATTGTCCAACATTGCCCTGCCCAGGAAATGCTTGCCCCTATCATTCAAGGTTTAGAGGTGTTCAAATTATTTTACAGGCTGCAAGGCAACCAACAGAACAGATCACTGGATCATTGGGGGGAGGGGACTAGAAACCATTGCTTTAAATATCAAAAGTAGCGTCAGGTCTTTACCACTTGAGCTAAAAGTAGCAGCTCCATTATAGATATAGAACTTCTATAGATATCAAGTTAACGTTAATAACCTTAACTTTTTCTGAAATATAAAAATGGTATGGAACACCATGGTGATGAATTTATGGCAAAGCAAGGAAAAGCAATGCAGAAAGGATAATGAAAAAAACATCAATGGCTGAATAAAGCATTTCTGATTGTGTTCATGAGAAGAAATCAACGATTACAGCTTTTTTCCCCATATGAAGGGTTCTAACTTTATCATATGCATATTGTAATCATCTTCAAAAGGCCTCAGGCTCCAAAGCCAGACTCTTATTGTATAGCCATACTCTTATTGTATAGTGAATTTCCAGGGCTTAGGGGAAAAAAGATGTCTAACATAACACACATTTTCTAAGAATAGTTGATACCTATTTATAAAGGTTACTGAGAATGCAATGCTATGGTCAGGAAGATAACAGTCTACCTGCCATTTGAGTAGTAGTCATAAGTGAAAATTGCCCATTAACAGCTTAAAAATAGTGCACTTTGCCTGCAAAAGCAAATATTTTAAATGTTTCCAAACACACACATTTTGAGCTTCCCTTTTAGATTTACAAATTCTCTCATTTGTGCATCAAGTCCCACGGATGCAGAAACACTCATATTAACATTCTGAGAAAATTACTATTTTCTTTTTTCACTGTATTTCCAATTAGCTTGCATAAATACCTGTTGCTGCTCATTGGATCCAATCGTAACAGAAATTAATGTCTTTGATTTTACCTCTTTCTGAGCATCCTTGGCTTGATTTTCGGCTTCACTGAGTAGAGTTTTTAGACTTGCTGCATCGCGTTGATGTTGCTCCTTCAAAGATCCCACTTGATTTTCAAGTTCCTTACGGGTCATTTCAAGAACACTTAGATCACTGGTTAGTGCTAAACTCTGTTTCTGAGAACTGCAAAACAATATTCAATTAATGACTCACCTTTTAAAATAAAACAATTTACATTTATTCCCACACAGCACTACCAAACTGCATCTATCCCTGGAATGGAGAGCAGCATCAGCACACCTTATGACAGGGGAACAAAAGAAAATTTGGCCAAGGATTGACTTTTTTGGATTATCTGTTTATACAAAGAAAATAATTACAGATACTTTAGTAACTCATAAGAACAGTGCATCTCAATGAGATTTTTACAATATGCATAATGTACATGTCTGTCTACTTCAGGTTAGTTCATTCTAGCTTATCAGTAACAATAAACATCTTTCATATTCTAGAATAGAAAATAAGTCTTCTTGAAATCTAGTTATTTCATAAACTTGTGCACTTTATTAATGTAAAAATCTACGTTAAATAATTAAATACTAATTATTTAAGTAATTGTAATTTGTGCCTGTAACACCTACACATGAACATTTCATGTGAAGAAACACAGGTTCAAAAGTGATCACATATTTATGTGCACAGACCACTGTTATTACTTTTAAAAAATTGGACTGTCATATTTTTACTCAGTAAGGATGGAGTCCGATTCTGTGGGAAAATAGATTGGTGCAGAATATTGTTTTATGGGGAACTGTAATGGGTAGGTGTGATAGTGGTGGTGTCAGACTGAATATAGTAGAAACATAGGATAGAAAAGAGAAGATGGGAAATGTCAGGAGTTAAGGAAAGTGAGTGCAGAATTAGAATGGAGATACATGTATAAGGACTGGCATCTGTTTGTCCAAAACAATGATTTGTCCTTTCTTGGAATGCTCCACTGCAGGAAATTTTCACTGATAACTACAACTAGAATTTATGGCACTGAGAACAATAAAATAAGAGTAAAAATCCAAGTCTAAAAGAAGAGGTGTCATGGCCATGAGGGATGGCCAGCAGCCTGGGGACTAAGGGCTTAACTATGTCCCTGTACCTAGCCAGGTATCTGCTCAGCCAATAGAAATGCAGATAGGGATTTCAAACAGACGAAGGAATTTTTGGGTTTTCCCTCCTTTGTCTCTGAGCCAGTTTGCTCTCTAGATACTGAGGGAGACAGAAGACATGTATCTCTCCAAGAAAAAGACTCTTCATAATGTGTAAGTAGGGTAAAGTCTAGATAAATCCGTCAGGTTTTATTGTTTTCTGGTTTGGAAATTTGGATCTGATGTCTGTGCTGTTAGAAATGGTTTTTCCTCTCTTTTGTAACTAAGTTTTGCGGGCCCATGGGAGGGATCCTCCATGAGTATATTAATTGGTGGCTCTTACCATCTAGCCATTCCAACTATGCTTGTAACTGGGGTTTTGTTTTGATAATAAAAGTTTTCTTTTTTATTTAACCTGGTATTGGTTAATTTGTGTGTCCTGTTTTTTTTCTTTAGGGCTGAGATTTCCCAAGTGATCTCTTCACTGGTTTTCCTACCATTACTTGGGTGGTGGCAGCGGTATTTATTTCCCAAAGCCCAGGTATTAAGATTTTGGGGGAAGTTTTTGTACCAAAGCCTAAAGAGATCAGGTTTTGGGGTGCTTTTGCGGACCCCCACTTCTGCATTCATTGTGCCAGAGTGGGGAACAGCCTTGAAAAGAGGTATCTCACTTTATGCAATAATGAAATGCCTCTCTCTATGGGTGCTCCAGCTCAGGCGTGTATGCGCACCTCAAGCCCTTGATCAGAGATTTTACACTAGCCATGTCTGTCTTGTGCATGTGTCCTGTGCCTCCTCATATTGTACACCAAGGCAATATAGGAGTGCACAAGCAAACCATCTTCAAGATTTCTCCACTGGAACATCCCCTAGAGAACACTGCAAAGCTGAGGGGAAAGAGGGCAGATAGTGGAGCACCCAAGGACCATTCATCTCAAAGGACCACAGTTATTGCACAAAGTCAGTAACCTCTTATATGGCTAGTGTCCAGGTGCTTCAGTTTGGGTGACTTTTGAGCAATATCCCGAGAGGAAATTAGTCCAGAATTGAAAGCAGTATTGCAGAACCAAGTGTGACTTCTGATCCAGTAGCATGAATCAAACTGTAATGTTCCACAAATGCATGCCCTTCTAGTAGCCCTACAGCTCTCAGATACTGACATTTCTTAACAGTGTTCCATAGATGTTGCCTGTGATCTGTCCAACGCGCTATCACCCTTTGAGGGAAGGAGAAGAATGAACTGCAGCACCACAAGGGATAATACATTCAGATATCCATTTTGACAGTCTCTGAGTAGAGACTGTGGACCTCTTGGATCTATCTGAATAGGAGATGAAGAACCTACGTGACTTTTGAAATTGTTTGGTCCTACCTAAGTAGAAAGCCAATGCCCTTCTAATGTACAGGATATGGAAACAGAATTCCTACACAGAGCTATGTGGTATCAGAAAAAACACTGGTAGGTGAACTGATTGGCTAGGCTGGAACACCAATAAAAAATTAGGTAAGAATTTAGAGTGTGGACAAAAAAAGACAGTTGGTCCTTTAATACTATAAAGGGATCTTTCCTCATGAACCCATATCCTGCAGTCCTGCTGGTCAACATGATGGCTACTAAAAAGGCCTTCTTCATAGTTAAACAGATCAGAAAAGTTCAAATGGACATCTCAAGATAAAAAAGGAAGAAATCTGTGTTTCATGTTTGGTGGGATCTTTAATCTGGAGTAGACATTCCCTTAGTTTTAATAAACCTAGAAGATACCAGGTGAGCAAAACATGGAGAATCCTACTGGAGGATAGAAGGCTGATATTGCACTAAATTGGCTTCAATCAGACTAACTGAAAACCCTGATTTCTTCAGATTTAACAGGTAATCCATGAGGTCTGAAAGTAGCATACATTCAGGCAGGAGGCAGCCACACCACCACCAGTGTAAAAATCTCTTCTATTTCTTCTCTTTTAAGTAAACACTTTGGTTTGATCTCTTTCTACTATTAATTAGCATCTATTGTACTTCCATAAAGCAAGAATCCATGAACCATCAAGGAACCACACCTTGAGGTACAGAACTCCTACAATGGTGTGACGCACATGTCCTGAATCCTGTGAGAGGAAATGAGAAGTAGTTGGGCTTGAATGGTGGTTAGGTACCAAGGTAGAGCAGGTAAGAGTACCAAAACTCATCTTGACCAGGCTAGCACTGTAAGAGCAATTGGTCCTGTTCGGTCTGTTCATTACCCTTCATGGGGGAACACACCTAGAACAAACTTTTCTTCCAAGACTGAAGAAAGGCTTCTGTACTCAAGCAGAAAAAAGGGATCTCTTGTCTCTGCATGTGAAAAGATCTACCTTCCGCAGTCTCTATTTTTGGAATATGCTATGGAGAACTTCAGAGTCTAACTCCCATTCATAGTCCTGTAAGAAGAATCTGCTTAGGAGATGGGCTGCGGTGTTCTGGATGCTGGAAGTGTGGACCACTGAAATTTGAATTTGATGATTATGCACTACTTGACTAGCTTAATGGTTTTGACACACAAGGAGATGCATCTTGCTCTTGCTTGTTGACATAAAACATGTACGATATGTTGTCACTCATGACTCTGATTGATTTGTCCCAATGAGGAGTATTAAATGAAATCAGAATTTTTCAGAGCCCAGATGATGTCTCCTGGATTCTCCATCTGCCGTGAGTCATGACGGCATTGAGGTGGGCTCCTCATCCCAAATGTGAACCGTGGCAGGTGCCTTCCACACAGTGCTGGCTGGATCTTGGAGCATGTTACTAATGAGTACCACCACACTGAAGGATGCTGCTAGTTGCAGGATATCCAACAGTATGTGCTGTGAGTCCTTGCTGTCACCAAATGGAATCTGAAGAGCATCTGCTACCCCCTTTTTGAGGTCTTGAAATTGCTGAAAATGGTTGGCCAGTGATGGTGGTAGACACACAAAATCAATATTTGAGGTGTTGCCTCTAACACCTTCTGGCTTTTTGCTCCTCACATGTCTCTGCCTGTAGTGTGGTGTGAGGCAGAGGGGTAGGAGGAGCTGTTTGGGGAGGAGTGGTATATCCAGCTCCAGCCAATGTGGTGGTATCAATAGTCTGATAAATTGCTGCTGTATGGCCATAGGGATGCCCATAGGATTAGGGGTGGCATGCAGGGTTGGTTCATCCACCCTTAATGATGAGTGTAATCTTCCCTGTGACTGGGTTCCTGAAGGAATATGCTGAAGAACCCTGAACAGAAACAAGAGAGACCACCTGGATGGCTCCTTCATCCTCCTCTCTATCATTCAGTAGAGGAACACCTACAGAAAATGGTGGAAAGTTATGTGGTACTGGAGCATGGTGGTCCAGAGATCGGGGTCCTCCATGTATCTGAACTTTTGTGGTATTGAGTAGGGGATCAGTAGCAATGTGGTAGCCAACGACAATGATACCATATTGATGGTGGGTGTATTGATGTAGATGTCAATGATGCCTTGGCACCATTGCTTGCTTGATATCAAAAGCACTGAAAGTATAGATACCAAGGGTGGGGCTGTGTTTGAAGGTTACAGTCCAGCCTGCTCATGCTTGCCTTCCCCATCCCTGGTAGAAGGTATCAAAGGTGTGTCTTTCCTTTGAAGCCCAGGAATTTCCTGCCCCACTGGAATGTTGGGAGGAGTCTTTTGACTCAACAGTCTTGAGTTGAGAGGGCTAAGCTTTGGAGACTACAGATATCAGGAAGGATGTGGGGGGTTTTGTAGCTGGTTCCTTAAGATGAGAGTCCACTATTCACTTTTTTGGAGGGCTTCTCTCAAGCCTCGAAAATCTTTTCACTTCTCAGGAGACACCTGTGCTGAGGTTTAAGGGACATTGCTTCTGTTCAGAGAAGATTTAACAGGGGGCGGAGGAAAGAGTCTTCCATGGGCATCTGGTGTGTAGGGCGGGGGAAGGCTCTGCCTTCCCAAACCACCAGCCTGGCCCTGCTCACACTCTGCCCCAGAATGCCTTCTGTAGGCCTTCTGGGGGCAGAGTGTTGCTGCCCCTAGCACCTGCCCTCCTGGGGCTGGAGAGGCTGGGCTGCGCCCTCCTCCCTTCCCTGGTGCTCCAGGGTTGGAGAGGCTGGGCTGTGTGACACACTGTGCTCTGGGGCTGAAAAGGCTGGGGTGCACCATGTGGCGCCCTCACCCCCTGCCTGTGCTCTGGAGCTGGAGAGGCCAGGCCAGGCCATGTGGCACGCCCTCCTCTGAGGCTGGGGCGAGTATGCAGCTGCCCACCCGCTTCCCTCCCCGTGGTTGGAAGAGGGGAGCATATGTGCAGCATGCTGCCCTGCCTCCCCATGTGAGGCAGGAAAGGAGTGGGGCCTCAGGAGAAGGGGTGGGGCTGGAGGCTTGCCTCCCCCAGCCTTGCCTTCACCAACCACCCATAGATTCTTATCTGATCTGATTCAGAAGCTAGTCCAAGGGAGCATATTATCAGCAGCAAGTTGAGTTTAATGTCCTTTTCCCTCACCCTGGACATGACGGCCAAATTAGAAGTTGCTCTTCTGGGAAATGTGAGACTCCCCAAAGCATCAGACACACTTAGACTGGCATTTGCTCACAGACATAGCCTCTTGGCAGGAAAGGCAGTGTTTGAAACTCACTGAGCCACATATGTGCTGGCAGGAAAAAGAAGTCTCTCCAAGGAAAAGGAAAGGAGTGAAACCATCCTTTTACTGCTTATCTCTAACTATTACTATCAACTAGCTAATCTTAACAAACAACTCTAGAAAAACAGAACAGCTGAGACATGCTCAAAGTGGACATGCTAAGGCTCTGTCTTTGGCCAAGGTGGTTGAGAAGGAACTGAAAGCAGTTTGCCCACACACCTCTATGCAGCCCTGGTGTCTGGAAGTATAATGCACATGGGCAGATCACATGAACAATGCTAGTGGAATATCTCCAGTCAAGGACTCAAGAGTGAATGAGCACCTGAAATGAAGCACCCATGTGGATACTACTTGAAGAAAAACAGATTATTGACCCAATACTATAGTCTAGATGTATTATCAAATCACAAGACCCCAAAAGCAAAAGACCAAGGGATGCTGAAGGAAGAGGGAATAAAATGGACAATTACCACTATGTAAGTTGGATGTTTTAGGTATTCTTTAGCAGTGAGGTAAAATGACTGTAAGAGTGAAAGAACTAGAAGATCAAACTATATTCTAAACATAAGAACATTCTGAATAATCTTGTCATTCAAAAGACGGTTTTGAAGTATAAAGTCATAAGAATTGGAGATGTATCTTTATTAATTGCTATAACCTGGTAAACAAAATATATCTTACAACACAGTATCACTTCTGTGAAAGAATTCCCTGATCCTCATCTATACTATCTCAATGTTATTTGCAAGCTCCAAATATTAAGCTTTTCCTAATTCAAGTTCTTGTATATATTTTTCTCATTTGGACAGTAAAGGAAAGACTACTCTTATTCAACTCAGAGGAGCAGACATGTTAGTCTGTAACTGAGAAAACTTAACACATCAAAGGACCATTAGTTGTTTAAGTTTTTTTTACTTTTGTTGAGTTAAATCAATATTAGAATTAAACCAATATTAGAATTCATATTCTCAAGTCCCTATTAAAGTGGCAAAATTTAATTTAAAATCAGATGCATCACCTGACATATATTCTATGTTTATTAGTAATATATAAATATTTTAAAAACAGAGCACAGAAAATGTGTATATGTAACTAACTGGAAATGTGAAATGTTTTTGGACCAAAACTATCGGTAAAGCACAGGTTAATAAAATGCATATAATTCATTTTGGTTCTCTTGGGTACAAGCTATTTAAAAAACAAAACAAAAAAAAAAACATATTTGACCCTAATTTTTAAATTCTTTATTAGCTGTTACAGAAACCTCTTGAGGTAGGGTCATTTGTAACCTTACATTCAGTAGCACTTACCTATTAAGCTCTTTTTCTTGTTGTTCAAGCTCAGATGCAAGCAAAGTATTCTTCTTTTTTAAGGAGATGCATTCAGCTTCTAGATCACTCCACTCCTTTCTCAACTTTTCAAGTTCACCTGTTAATGTCAAGTTACTCTGAGTAAAATAGTCAAAGAAATAATGCTTTATGTGCCTTCAAAAAGTAATATGGAAAAATCTGAGAGGACTTGTAAAAAAACCCCTGGTTTCTCATCTTTATAATTGTTTTTCTTCAAGATGTGTTATTCATTTAATCCAATTAGATGTGTGTGTGCATGACTGCTGGGACAGCTGTGGAATGCCCTAGCATGGTGCCGGTGCAATGCCATATATATCTCCCTACCCATCTGCCACCTCCTCAGGTAGTAGCTAGGGTAAAAACTTTCTGGCAATCATGCACACAGTGTAGGTACACCTAATTGGAATAAATATGAGCAAGCACTTGAAGAGTTGTAATTTGTCAAGTTGCTTATTAGGTTATAAAATTTGTTGCACAGAACTAGTGTATACATTATTAATGGTTTGAGACACTTAAAACTCTTAGTTTACTGCCACTATTTCTTATAAAAATGCAAGACATTAAAATACTTCTTTATAGTACTATTATTGCAAGTTGAAAACTGAAAAAGTTATGGAAAAGTTTATTTGAAGTATCTGCTTTTCCAGGATCCGACATCTAACTATAAAATTATTCAGAGGGGTAGCCGAGTTAGTCTGTAACAGGAAAAACGTAAAACAACAACAAATAGTCTGGTAGCACGTTAAAGACTAACAAAATGTGTAGATGATATCATGAGCTTTTGTGGGCACAGCGCACTTCTTCAGATGACCAGTGTGCCCACGAAAGCTCATAATACCATCTACATATTTTGTTGGTCTTTAACGTGCTACCAGACTATTTGTTGTTGTTGTTTAAGTTTTTCCAAAATTATTAGCACTAGTAAAATTCAAGAGAATTGGAAATTACTAGATGTCAAACATGTCTTAGAGCCAAGTAAAACATTCAAAGCAAACACTGGAAGCTTGAAATCAAACCTGTGAAAAATCAGGAACTAGAGCAGCTAGCAGAGAAAGAGTCTTGGGGATGCAGTGCAAGAGACTGGGTTAAGCAAAATTCTCTAAGGGTATATTTATATTGCAATTAGACACCCATGGCTGGTCCATGCCAACTGACTCGGGCTGTGGAGCTCTTGAACTGTAGATAGACCTTTCAGGTTTGGGCTGCAGCCTGAGCTCTGGGACCCTCCTATCTCTTAAGATCCTAGAGCCAAGGCTCCAGCCCAGGCCCAGACATTTACACTGCAGTTAAACAGCAAAGGTCAATTGTAGGTTTGTACTGTAGACATACCACATAGACCCTCACAAGGAGAAATAAAAACAGAATTCTAAATCTTATATATGTGACAACTTCCCTCTACACACCACTGAAGAAATTTCAGTATAAGTATAATTTATACTGCTCTGTCTTGTTGTACATTGTGTGACACTGTGCCCCCAGATTTTTATGGAAATAGTTTTTGAATATGAATATGCATAACTCAAACATGCTTTATGCATAATGATGCAAATAACTTATTCAAGAGCATGTAATTCCCTGAATGAGTATATTGTACGTGTGTGCACATATCTTTATTGTATGTGAAGTTAGAAGTATGAAGTGTAAACCTGCTTATTAATTCAAGCCTTCCAGTGAAAGCTATTAGTGGTACTTAAGCTGTAAGTGGTGATCAAGGCAATGATCTATGAATAGTCTTGCTTTTCCGGTAAGTCTAAACTGTGGTTAGCCTTACAAAGACATGTGAGAATGCCACCTGGTGCTAGAATCCACCTTGATTTTGTTATTTTTCCACTGAGGTGTGGAGAATGGAACAAAGACTTCCCGTCCTGGGGAAATTCTATTTAAGGAATGAGAAGCAAATTCTGATGGTCTTCAACTGGCTTCACAGACTGCTCCCCACCTCAAGAGAACACATGAAAGGACCTGGATAGAAAAGAACTCGAATAACGAGGGGAGAAACTGTAAAACCCAGGTCAGAGAAAAGATCAGCTTTGTCTTGAAGAACTTTACCTGAAATATGGAGTTGACTGAGAAATTATGGTTTGTAACAATTCCTTTCAGCGTATTAGGCTTAGGTGGTGTGTTTTGTTGAGCTTTAGTTGTAATTATTTTGATCTGTGTGTCATCACTTGCATTCACTGAAATCCTATATTTTATACTTAATAAAATCATTTTTATCATCAAATCTAGTGTAAATAATAGTTTCCGGGGGGGAGGAACAACAGCTCTATATTTCTCTCTTTCATTGATAAAGAGAACAAACTTTATGAGTTTCTGTATGTTAAACTTTGATACAGAGCAAGACTCATTTATTTGGAGTCTGGTTCCTTTGGGGGCTGAGATGGGCTGAGCTCCTAGGTGCTGTCAAGACCCTGTAACTGAGCCCTTCCAGACCTGAGCTGTTATTAGTATCTGTGTTACTCTGCTGGGGGACTGTTACCTCAAATTTGCGCCTTTGCTAGGGGAAACCAAAACTTCTGGCCCAGTGGGGACAGGGTGGTGGAGCACTTCAAAGGGCAGGTAGGTTTGCTCAATGATATGATCAGCATATAAGATGACAGGTCTCAAGGGATCTCTGTTATCCAACCCACCATAATTATAATTTGTATTCTGAGGTCCTGGAAATTCTTCACGTAGGGGTCAGTATGGGAAAATGTGTATCTTCTTTCTGCTAACATAAGTTCAAGATAAACACCAGAACTGGAGTTGACACTGAAAAATGCTACTGGAGTGCAGCACTGTAAGGGCATCCATTCATCATCTATCTATATAGTTTTTGTACTGCTGCCCATCGTTCTAGTATCTGAGCACCTCCCAGGTTAACTGATTGGTACAACAAGATGCCTAATGGACTTCTGGAATCTCTGGCTCTCATTTTTTTCCTTGATTAAAGGAAGATCCCCCTTGTAGTGAGAGATGGTTTGGGAGAAGTAGTTGTGTCACTATTGTGGAAAAGCTTTTGTGAAACCTTGAAGTGTGCTCTAAATGTGCTCGACTCCTGCTTAGTTTTATCTCTTCTGGGAATTTGTTCCCTCGCTGGATTCCCTCATCTGGGAAACATCTCATCACCTGCTCTCAGATGATCATGGTTTGAGGTCTATATTACCAAATATGAGTGCAACAGTCTTGACAACTGACAGACTGCACTGAAAGAACCAATTCCTTGAACTGGCAGCAAAAATGGCATCTCAATGTGACTGCAACAGTTCCCATCAGGATGAGTTATGACCTTCTTACCTTGCAAACGAGCAGCTTCCTCTTTCTGCTGATCCTCACACTGTTGACATCGCAGCTGGAAACTGGCTTGAAGACTGACGATTTCTTTTTCGTATTCTGAGGCTTCTTTCCGCCAGTGTTCAAGTTCAGCCCGCACCTTCTGCAGCTCTCCTTGTAAAGCAGCAATATCAGTATCTCGTTCTGATGCAGCCTTTTCTGCCCCTTGTTGAAGCCGCAGAATCTCACGTTGAGCGCTAAGCAATTCATCTTGAGTGCTTGAAATTTCATTCTCCTTCTCCTCACGAAGATTCGCAATATCTTCTTGCAACCTATGCAGCTGGGCTGGAAAGAAATTTATACAAAGTATAAATTTTTCTAAGCTATATTTGTTACATTTGAAAAAACCTATAAGGAAAAAGCTCTTCCCTTAACCAAATGAAACTCAATGGAATTTACCCCCCCCCCATGATTCAAATAGTTACATTTGTAAATATTCTACTCTTAAAAGTACAAGTGGTGATGTATCTTTGTTAGCACTATATTCTAAGCAATAATGGTACTGCTAGCAATTTAGTTCCAGATTTAATTTTGTAGTTGGGATTCAACTTGGATTGGAAAATCCATCCTGGACCATAGAAACTATTCCTGTCAAAATAAGAATGAGTGAAGACACCCCTTCTCCAACTCCAGAATAGCCATTATACCAGTGCTTCAGTCTGTGAGAGACTGGTTCAACTCCCTGCTCATCCACTGTCTACATCTCTATCAGGCTGTTATTCTGGAGTACATCTCTCCCAATCTCTCCTGTTAGATCTCTTCCACTCTAAAAAATATTTAGTGGAGTAGGGACTCAAATCTGGGTCTTCCACATCTCCCATCAATGTCCTGATCACCAGGCTCTTGGCTAGTCTAGGAGCTTTCATCAAAATTTTGATAAATTTAGTAAAATTTTTTAATTTTTATTCCCCCATCAAACATGGCTGAGGACCAATAAATATTCCTTCAGAAAGGCATATTTTTTTCCCTCAACATTTTTTTTTTTTACTTTTAGTGCATTCTCGGTTATTAAAAAAACAAAAGTGTCCCAAAATCCTTTAGGCTGGAGTCAAACACGTAAGAAAATAAGAAAGGCCATACTGGGTCAGACCAAAGGTCCATCTAGCCCAGTATCCTGTCTACCGACAGTGGCCCATACCAGATGCCCCAGAGGGAGGGAACACAACAGGTAAGCCTTACATGATCCCTCTCCTGGAAACGGATGACAAACAGAAGCTAGGGACACCACTCCTACCCATCCTGGCTAATAGCCATTGATGGACCTAACCTCTATGAATCTAGTTCTTTTTTGAATCCTGTTAAAGTCCTACTCTTCATCACATCCTCTGGTAAGGAGTTCCACAGACTGACTGTGCACTGAGTGAAGAAAAACTTCCTTTTGTTTGTTTCAAAACTGCTGCCTATTAATTTGATTTGGTGACCCCTTTGGAAGATTCATATCCAGAGAATATTTTTTGAGAAAGCTATTGGCCTTTGAAAAATATGGTCACGTTGTAGGGCAATCTTCATTGTAAGAACAGCTGTCAGGCAGTATTAGAATGGTTTCTGAAACATTGGAAATAATTTGGACAACTAACAAACACAATTTCTATGACATCTTTTCTCATTTATGCAATAAACAAAAGCCATTACTTCCTGTTGATCTGAACCCTTTGACTACAGAATGATTAATTACAGTCTCCTTACTCTTCCCATCCATGGATTGCGAGAGCCCTTTTCTTGTGGAGGTAGGGATTCAGCTGTTTCCCAGGCATTGTCCCTTTCCATTCCCCACTCTTTTCTGGACATCAAAAGATGTACGTCAAGGTAGAGGGGTCGGCCAGAGGAGTGATGGCCAAGGTGAAGTCTCCTAATCTCATGTAGATCTTCTAGAAAATATACCACGTTTTCTAGGAGTCCTTGAGGGCTGTGCAACCAGAGAGAATTTACCGTAAAGCACAACCAGCAAGGAGCTAGAGCAGGGGTGGGCAAGACACCTGCTAGCAGGCCGGATCTGGTCTCCTTCAGGCACCAAGCTGCTGCTGTGCTCTGGAAGGAAGGGGAGGCTTTGTGTGATCTTCCCGCCCCAGCCAAATCCTCAGCTCCTATGGGCTGGAAACAAGTGGCCACAAGAAGCTGAGAGATTGGCTTGGGGCATGGGGGAAGCACAAGTTTCTTCCCCTTTCAGAGGTGAGAGCCACATGGAAGGAACAGGCTGCATTTTCAAACTGTCTGGCACTGCAGCAGACAGGAAGCTTAGCTTGCCTTGGGGGTGCTGAAGGGCTGCTGGCTGGAAGATGCATAGGTAAGCACCTCCCAGCCAAAGCCTGCCTCTGGCACCCCTGCCTCTCCTGCACCCCAATTCCCTCCCCCAGGACACCATCCAAACCCTCTGCACCCCTCTGCCCCTCTGCCCCAGGTCACAACTCCCTCCCAGACCCTGTATCCTCTCCCACACCCCTCCCCAAGGCCAGAATCCTCTCCCTGTCTGACCCTACACCCCAATCCCCTGACCAGGGCACAACCCCCTCCTTTACCCAAACTCCCTTTCAGACCTCACACACCATCTCCTGAACCCCAGTCCCTTAACCCATGTACCCTTCTACACCCAACCTCTATCCTAGACCCCAGAGCCAGCACCAATTGCCTCAGGGATGGAGCTGGCTCCCCCATTAGGAAGGCAGGATAAGTGCAGCCCTTGATCTCTTTCCAAAATCTTGGAGTGGCCCCCCCAAAAAAATTATTGCCCACCGTGGAGCTAGGGAGATAGCAGAAGAAAAGAGAGCAGAGGCACAGGCTTCAGTGTGGGCTTGCCAAGTTTGTGGGCAGGCTCTGCGGCTAATTTTTTCTTGCCAGTGGCAAATCTTGTCCACTCTACAAAAGAATAGGAGAGAAACAACTTGAGGGGATCCTTGTTGAGATTTCTCCTACTCTGGGATCATCAGATCTCCCACTTTTGCTACTGCTTTGTTTGGTTGGAGACAGTTTTCAGATGGGCTGTGTTAACAGAGCAGCAGGCTCAAGTCAGATTATTCCGCAGGATTTTTCCGCAGGAGGGCATTGTCCTGGGAAAGGCCTAAATATCCTTTGCTGGAAAGCACATGCAGTATTCTATATACTTTTCAGTGTGAGTAGTATATTACTGAAATTATCACCTGTAAACTCATTTGCTATAGCTATTTTATTTATAATCATAGAACTGGAAGGGACCTTGAGAGTTCATCAAGTCCAATCCCCTGCCCTCATGGCAGGACCAAGAACTGTCTACAACATCCCTGATAGATGTCTGTCTAACCTGCTCTTAAATATCTCCAGTGATGGAGATTCCACAGCATCCCTAGACAATTTATTCCAGTGTTTAACCACCCTAACAGCTAGGAAGTTTTTCCTAATGTCCAACCTAAACTTCCCTTGCTGCAATTTAAGCCCATTGCTTCTTGTCCCATCATCAGAGGCCAAGGAGAATAATTTTTCTCCCTCTTCTTTGTAACATCAGTTTATAGATATTTGAAAACTGCTATCATGTCCCCTCTCAGTCTTCTCTTTTCTAAACTAAACAAACCCAGTTCTTTTAGTCTTTCCTCATAGGTCATGTTTCTAGACCTTTAATAATTTTTGTTGTTCTTTCTGGACCTTCTCCAATTTCTCCACATCTTTCTTGAAATGTGGTGTCCATAACAAAATACAATACTCAAAACTGGGGCCTTAATCAGTGCACAGTAGAGCAGAAGAATCACTTCTCGTGTCTTGCTCGCAACACTCCTCTATTAATGCATCGCAGAATCATGTTTGCTTTTTTTGCAACAGTGTCACACTGTTGGCTCATATTTAGCTTGTGGTCCATTATGACTCCTAGATCCCTTTCAGCAGTACTCCTTCCTAGAGAGTTGCTTCCCATTCTGTTTGTGTAAAACTGATTATTCCTTCCTAAGTGGAGTACTTTGCATTTGTTCTTATTAAACTTCATCCTATTTACCTCAGAACATTTCTCTAGTTTGTCCAGATCATTTTGAATTATGACCCTACCCTCCAAAGCAGTTGCAACCCCTCTCAGCTTGGTATCATCTGCAAACTTAATAAGCACACTCTCTATGCCAATATCTAAATCATTGATGAAAATGTTGAACAGAACCAGTCCCAAAACAGACCCTGCGGAACCCCATTTGTTATGCCCTTCCAGGATTATGAACTGTTAATAACTACTCTCTGAGAACAGTTATCCAGCCAGTTATGCACCCACCTTATTGTGGCCCCATTTAAGTTGTATTTGCCTAGTTTATTTATAAGATCATGCGAGACCATATCAAATGCCTTGCTAAAGTCTAGGTATACCACATCCACCGCTTCTCCCTTATCCACCAGACTCGTTAGCCTATCAAAGAAAGCTATTAGATTGGTTTGACATGATTTGTTCTTTACAAATCCATGCTGGCTGTTACCTATCACCTTATTATCTTGCAGATGTTTGCAGATAAATTCCTTAATTATCTGCTCTATTATCTTTCCTGACACAGAAGTTAAAGCTGATTGGTCTGTAGTTTCCCGGGTTTTTCTTATTTCCCTTTTTATAGACGGGCACTATATTTGCCCTTTTCCAGTCTTCTAGAATCTCTCCCAACTTCCATGACTTTTGAAATATAATGGCTCAGATACCTGCTCTATCAGCTCCTTGAGTATTCTAGCATGCATTTCATCAGGTCCTGCTGACTTTAAGACATCTCACTTTTCTAAGTAATTTTTTTTTATTTTAACTTCTAAACGTACCCCATTTCCACAAGCATTCACTATGTTAGGCATCCAGTCCCTATCAATCTTCTTGGTGAAAACTGGAAAAAAAGTCATCGTTGAGCACTTTGCCATTTCCAAGTTTCCTGTTATTGTTTTTCCCTCTTCGCTGAGCAATGGGCCTGCCCTGTTCTTGGTCTTCCTCTTGCTTCTAATATATCTGTAGAATGTTTTCTTGTTACCCTTTATGCTTCTAGGAAGATTGGGCTCGTTTTGTACCTTTGCCTTTCTAATCTTGTCCCAAATACGTGTGTTATTTGCTCATATTAATCATTTAACCATATTAACCTAGTTTCCACTTTTTATACAACTCATTTTTGATGTTTAGATCATGTAAGAGCTCCTGGTTAGGCCAAGGTGGTCTCTTGCCATACTTTCCATCTTTCCTATGCAGTGGAATAGTTTGGTTTTGGGCCCTTAATAATGTCCCTTTGAAAGACTGCCAACTATCTTCAGTTGATTTTCCTCAGTCTTGCTTTCCATGGGACCTTACCGACTAGCTTTCTGAGTTTACTGTCTGCTTTCCTGAAATCCATCATCTACCTTCTCCCATGCCTTAGAATAATGAACTCTATGATTTCATGATCACTTTCGCCCAAGCTGCCTTCTACTTTCAAATTCTCAACCAGTTCCTCTATTTGTTAAAATCTTATCTAAAACAGCTTTCCCTCAGTAGCTCTCTCAAACTTCTGAAATAAAAAATTGTCTCCAATACAGTCAAAGAACTTGTTGGACAATCTGTGCCATGCTGTGTTAGTTTCCCAACATATGTCTGGATAGCTGAAGTCCCCCATCACCACCAAATCCTGGTATTTGGAAGATTTTGTTAGTTGTTTTAAAAAAGCCTCGTCCAGCTCTTCTGCCTGAGCAGGTGGTCTGTAGTAGACCCCTAGCATGACATCACACTTTTTTTTTTAAACCCCCTTTTAACCTAATCCAGAGACTCTCAACAAGTCTGTCTCCAATATCCATCTCAACCTCAGTCCAAGTGTATACACTTTTAATGTATAAGGCAACAAGAGAAGTTAGAGAAGTTTTTCTTCCTTATCTTGGCGATGGTCACTTCCAGATCTACATATGTGAATGTAAAAGTCATGTAAGCATTGGATTCCATTTTTCTTTTTCTGTTTTGGGCTGGGAAACTTTGTGGTTCGCTTATTTACCTAAGGTGGAAACAGCTAGCAATGCTATTCTTTCACAAAAGTATAGGCAGTGGTTCCACTACATTTTTTTAAATTTCAGATTTTGATACTGAAAATTGCTTTGGAATGGACAAAAGTACATTTAAAGGGAAATTTTACTAGTATGGGAAGAAGCTAACCAAGGCACAAAACCTAAATTACTGTAAGAATTCAGTATCCCTGTCAAATTCAGATTGCCTGTCAAAAGACAACATAAAATAGCACAGCAGGCCTTTTTAGAGAATCCAAAGGTGAGGGAGAGAGAAAGGGAAGGGGAGAGGTGAGGGTGATTATCTCCTGCTAAAACTAGAAAGTACAATGAACCAGAAACGTATGAATCATTGAGAAGCATACATTTACACCGTTCAATTCTCAGCTGCACTCAAGAGAAGTTAGACTAAGATTTACTTATAAATCTTTATTTCCTCTTACAAATATTATCCAATGATATGTAAAGTGAGTGAAGTATTTTCTTTTGTACCCAAGGTATATATAAAAAAAAAAAAAATAATTTTCATACCTTGCAGAAACTGTATTTGCTTGGTGGACTCCTCAACCTGCAGCCGGTATGCTTTTCTCTCTTCTTCCAATAGTGCTATAAATGAAAGTGGAAATGTGCCAAAGTTGCAATTAGTTAAAAATGAATAAAACATTCATCTGTATAGTTTAATAATTTAAAAAGTTAATCTCAAAGTCAGATTATTTCCCCAAAAATTTAGTATGAAAGATTAAAATAACCAGATTTCAACAATGCATCAAAGTTAATAATACAAATATAAGTAGATTAATACAAATTAATAATTTAAAATGATTTTGGTAGTAGTATAATTAATTTTAAGTTGTGAATAATTAATATTGCCAGTCATTTTGTCTGAGAAATGCAACTGTACTGTGCACGAGGGGGAAGCATATATAAAAGAAATTTGTAGAGATTTCCCAAAATAAAATTGATAACAATATGTTTGAGCTTATTTCCGCAGAAGTAAACCAACACTTATAATTGTATCAGCATACACAGTGTAACAGGGTATATCAATGGGGACTCTAAAAAATGATCTAGTTACTGCTGAACTCATTTAACTACCTTTATCATCCAATTTAAATAGATGAATCTAAGAATACACATATATAAATGTGTATTTATTTTGCATTTCATTAGCTAACTTGAGGTGTGATAATGTGAAAAGGACACTGTCAGTTCAATTTATGCCCCAAATTTAGGTTTTGTATAAAAGTTTACATATAACCTAGGGACACTGGCAGGTTAAAGATACCTTTTTCTACATATGGGCAGTAAAACTGCATATTCTACAAACAAGTATTTACTGTATTAGATAAAATTGGTTTAAGCAGCATCACCTTTTAAGATTAACTGATATATTTACTTATTGACAATTACTCAGATTTGTACTTAAATTTGATTCTGCAGGACAGTCATTCAAATTTTATTTATCTCTATCTCACCTTGAAGTTCAAAGCATTTTTGTTTACTTGTTCTAGCTAGCTCTTGGGCTTCAATCAACTCCTTATGCAGCTGCTGAATTTCTTGTTTAGGCTCTGTTTCTGATTGTGCACCCTGCAAGTCATCTGATAAAAGAACATTTTTATTTTAAAGCATAAGTTTGCATAGGAACTTTATTTGTACTTCCATATAAAGACAGGCAATGGTTTTGGCTTTAATCATGCAACATTAGCCATGATAGTTATCATGGGGTTAGGTAGAAGTTAGCAAAAAAGATTAATTTATTTAGCAGTTTGATTTAATCTTGAAGAAATGAAAGTTAAACAACCATAGTTAAATGCAAAATGCAAAAAAAAAAAAACCCCAAAAAAACCCAACATATACAAGGAATCCCAGTTTACATAACACTTTGTGAAATGTTATTTTTTTAAATATTGTATAGAGTTAGCATATTTCAAGAAGCCTTAATATTGCTTAAATTTCATTATTAATATTTTTTTTGTGCATGTAAAGTAATTTATAAAGTATAAAGAATGGACATTTTCTGTAAAAGTCAACTTTACATGTTGCTAGCACAAAGGATACAGTATGCCATTTCAGCAATGATAACACTATATAAAACACATGATTTATCATGCCATACGGTACCTGAGCTAACATTTTTCAACTTGAGTGTATAAACCTAGGCACCTATATGAAAAAACCCTGATTTTACATAAGCGCTTAGCAAGCCATTTGAAGTCAACAGGAAAATCAAATGTTAGACCCAACTGAAAATCAACCCAAGTTATGGCTTTAATAAACCCCTAGCTTCACTGTGATTACCCTGAAAATATTACAAGTTCCTTTTATCTGAGATCATGTCTAAAGATATATTTTTAGCTTAAATAATGGTAAGTATAATATATGCATTACAAGACAACTTTTCAAATCTGTTTTTCCCCAGCTCAAAGTTTTTTAATTATTTATAAAAGAGCATGAATAAAAGACGTTAGGGATTAGAAATATTCATATTTGTTCAAAATAAAATACAAAATAATTTTCCAACTTAAATTTTATTGCAGACTCAAATAGCAGAAAAGAGAAACATATACACAAATGTGCCATGTGCAGGCCCTCATCTACAGGCACTGAGACCACAGCTTCTACCGGCCACAGTTCCCTTTTATTGATCAATGGGAGCTGCAGGAGTGGTGTCTGCAGGCAAAGACAACATGTGGAGACCCCCCGCCCTGCCTTTCTCCCTCTCAGACCCTGCAGAGCAAGCAGGATGCTCCCGGGGGCAGCTCCAAGGCAGAGGACACAAGCAGCATGACAGTGGGCACAGGGGCAACTGAAAGTGCTAGTGCTTGATAGCTTCCTCGCCAAACCAGTCAGGATCACTTGTCAGAGGCTCCAAGATCTACCAGTGGATCTCAATCTACTGGTTGGTGACCACTGCTATATATGAAACCAGAAAAAGGTGCAATGGGCAACATTCAAAATAGCTTCAGGACAAGTGCTCAAGATTATTTTGTGTCTCTAAGATAATCAGAACTCTAGAGTACAGAAGGCACCAGTGTTGGCACCGACCCTTAAAACATGTGCTCCATGTTAATGTATAATGCACTGAAAGAATAAGTTAAACATCAAGGATTTCTTCTATTTTGTCTCCATAGATAGTATTAGAATCACTGTGTAAAGTTAGTACAATTTGTGCGAAGCATGAAAACTTTGTTCTCCCTCCAAACAAGTTCAAGGACAAAAGTCTGAACACGGCTCACAAGCCTAGGAAGAACATCCACCCCACAAACATGTGAGGTGTATCATATGATGGTCTGACACACACAACTTGGAGACATTTTCCACAAAATTGAAATTACCTGTCTAATGTCAAAATCTGCCATCATATAAGTTTTAAGGCCCTATAAAGTCTTCACAAGAAAAATAAAATCTGGATCAAACAAACATTTCCAAATCTGACGGCAGGCAGAAAAAAGGCACCAAGAGAACTTCATCTAAATGTCTGTCTTTACAGAAGTGGTCTTGGTATACATAGCTAAGCACAAAACTCTGGTTAGGCTCTGCCTTTTAGTTGTCCCATATCCACATGTTCCTATAAAAGCTAGACTCTATAAAGCAAATTTCAAGTAGTAAGACATTCGCACAGCTCTCATGTTTGAGACATCCAGCTCACTTCCTGGGTTCTTGAAGGACCCTATCCAACAGCAAGCCTCCCTTTTGGGGAAAAACATTGCTCAACTGAAATAAAATAAATTAGATTAAAAACACAAGTTTTTGTCAAATCCCTGAAAAATTGAGTATGCAAAGACTATTTAAGTAACAACTGAATGCATCATTTGCAATGTAAAGAAACAATAGGAAGTTGATAAGAACTATCAGTGCTGACTGTCTTGATAGCTTCCTGGTGGTGTGTGTGTCAGACCTGGATACCTATTTTTAATTCTGCAACTTTTCTTTGTAAATATCAGCCACTGACAGACTTAACCTGTCTTTAAAAGGTTTTTTTCAATAACTCTCTTAGTGGCTGACAAATACATTACCTCATCATCAAAACACAGTCTGGCAAATGCCCAAAAATATTACAAATCCGCCCCACCAACACACACTTTGGCTTGTATAATGTAGAATGAGTGTTAATACATTTGAAGTTTAATGACAGAAAACACATATGCAAATAATAAAAGCAGAATTAAATATCCCACCAACCTCTTATTCCATGAATTTCAGTAACTTCTGGAACACTAGTTTTCCATCTGACACTTCTCCATGTCCCTAGAAGCCCTATGAGGCAGGTTCTAGTTCACAAACACTTTTGTCTTTCCATGGCTCTACTAAAGTATAGCTTCGCCAACTGAGTCTTACTCTAACAATTTTATCTATTGGCAGATGAAGTCAGTGCATATATCTACATTCCCATTAGCAACATTAATTACATTTACCAAACTTACTGGTATGTCACATATTCAAGTGTCCAAATGCTTGAATTCTTAAACTGTTTCACCAGACACTAATCTGGCAAAATAAGCTCTTTTCCTATTACATTTTTGTTAACTATTTTACTGAACATTTTGTAATTGCTCTGAAGTACTTCAGTTATAAAAATCTCATCTTTTCCAGCAAAAAGTTGGGAAAATACATACAACTAAGGAAGAGATTGTATATTAGCCTTTCCAATTCTCTATGGCAGGGCTACTGAATTTTGGAAGCCCCAGGGGCCACAATGATACTCTCAGCACATGCCGAGGGCTACAGCTTAAGTGTGGCTGCATATACAAGCAAATACATATGCAAATAGCTTCTTTCACACTGATGGGCATGAATACAAAGATTAAACCTTAAGCCACAGCACTGGACACAAACATGGCCAGTATGAGCCAGTCAGCACCTTTCAGGCTCTGCCCACAAGGCTAGGCAGCCAGCACTTGCCACAATGCCCCGGTGCTCCCGACACCTCCGCTCTGGGGGCTAGAAACGCCGACACCCTGTACCTATCTGCTTGCGTCTTTCAATGCTCACCCCACCTGGGAGACACCTTGCCATTGTGAAGCGTGTTCCCAGTGGAGGCTGTGTCCAAAGGATCCCACCCGCAGGCTGCGTGTTGAGCCCCACGTAAACCCAAACCACACCGTGGGCCGCAAACAAATGGGCCGTGTGCTGCGTGTTGAGTAGCCCTGCTCTATGATTTCCAAGTTTGTGAGCAAACAAAAAGTCAGTAGTGTTTCATTTGTAACCCAACTAAAGAATAATTTCATTGCTAACAATAAAAAAAAATCTACAATTACAAAAATGAAGCAAAAGATTACCTTTTCAACATGTTAAATATAATGGCATATTAATCATATTTTATCCCTTGTACTTAAACTATTTTTTAAAACATTACTTTGCTGAACATGGCAAGTTTGCAGTTAGACACACGTTTTTATGTATGACTGCAATATGAAGGTCTCCTGCAGAGGAATCTGATTTTCTAATTTCAATGGTCAAAGTTAATATACCCAACATAAGCTGTTTTGTTCAGCAAAACCTGAAAATCTGTTATGACATCTATGATAAACCACTAACATATTCATAATTAAAGATTTAACAGTTCTTTAAATATAAATAACACAAAATTGTAAACTAATGAGTTTTTTCATCACTAGTGGAAACGAATTACACAGATGATACACAGCAATGATTAAAATGGCTAAAAATGACCAGAAGAGATACACTAATTATTAACCTTGAAACTGAGCACAAAGAGAACCTATTATTTTCTTGACTCATGCTTTAAGTTACACATGAAGATTTATTTTAGCAGCACTGGTGTGAATTAGAAAAAAAAGATCACTCTAATTTTAAAATGTCAGTTATCGCTATGCTAACACTTTGTTATATTATTTTATTTCAGATGAATGAATTACAATTTCTTTTCAATTATACTTCCTTAATAATGTAAATTAAAATGTTTTAACCTGAGCACTTCTCACTTAATTACAAATATTCATCTGACAGAAATAAGAGTCCTGGAAGAAAATATGCAAGTATTATTCAGAAAGTAAATCTATCATACCACATCTTGAAGTTAAAAAATAAGTAAACGTGTTTACCTTTCAAAAGAGATACTTTAGCAATAGGTTCATTTAGGTCTTGTTCATCCATTTGGGCATCTGAAACAAGAAAGTTAAATTGCGGGTAGACGAGAGTCAAGTTCTACAAACAGATCAGAGAAACCTCTACTGTGCTCTCTTCCCCCTAAACTGGTAATAAGATATTGGATATAGTATTTTGCTGTTTTTCAAACACATTTTATTCAGCTGAGCTAAATATGAAATATAGCTTGTGTTCTAGATTTTAATAGTAACATAAATACTTAACACCAAAGCTATTTTGCAGAAATTTACACCCAAATTTACCTGTAGTGTCGTCACTGCTTTTCTCCTTGCTTGGACTAAGAGTATCTGACAAATCAGATTCTTTTGCTCTTGCTTGGTTTTCTGTAAGAGAGAAGGAGAATCTGAATTAAAATGGGTGAGTGTTTTCTATGGTTTTTCCTTCCCGCTTAGTATAAATTCTAGATCTACTACAAGATGCTGCTTTAAGTGCACAACTGAAGAAAAATGTTACACTTGTGCTTTAATAAAAGCCAGTGTTTATCTTGTGTCTAATCCCACTCCAAAATTCATTTAACATCCATAGGATCACATATCTAATGTTACAGTCTAACATGAGATGGTAACTGCTTCCCAGATAGCCTGGGCTTTTGTTTAATGCTGTACTCTTGCCAGTTGGAACCCAGTGTAAAAGCTGGTTGCTTTGTTCAGTCTTTCCGGGAACAAATCGGAAAAAACAGCAGCAATGTTTCCAGAACAATACAGATATTGTATCATGATGGAAAGAATATGCTGCCGAGAACAAAATTTGATTTTGCAGTGTTTTGAGTAAGTAAAATAACAGTAACAGATGCTTAAGTTCACTGTATTGTAATATAAATTTGAAATGAACTATGAATAAAGATTATTCTTAATATGAATCATCAGTATTTTAACCAGTTTTTCTAAAAGAAGCTTTAAATATAGGTTATGTTAATAGGAAATGGTCTACATACTTGCACAAAAGTGCACAAAAGTACCTCTGAAAAGGCTTACAGATTAGCCTTTTATATTCTGTTCAGGAGATAGTTACATGAAGTTTAGTGCAGCCACTGAAGCAGTTTTTTGGCTAGATCTAGGGGCCTCATACAGAGGGAAAACGGGAAGTGGACTTCATTATATAATTCATCCTTTTCCCATGCAACAGACTGCTTCACTCAACAAGGCCAGATTCATTTTATGTGCCTATAATAGCTTAATTTTATTTCTGAACTTCTATTTAGCTCAGACGGATGCACACAGAAAAAGACTGTAGACAAAAAGAGAAGAGTTATGAGTCATGCACTTGAGGACACATACAATATTCTTCAGCCATTGCACTCTGACTTGTTTGGACAGCACTGTTGTCTACCCACAAATTGGTGGACCCTTCTCTTTGGGCACAAGTGCCAGGTAATGAGGGATTTAGATAGATAGTTATTACAATGTTCCTAGTATACAATCTTTCCTACCATATCAACATGAAGCAGTGTCACCACAAACCCTCTCTTCATCTGCTATTTAATGTACAACCTTCCCCCCCCCCCCCCCGCAAAAAAAAAAGCATCTGGCAGAAGACGGAAGAAAAGACATGCAGTTAGAGACAAACAACTACATGGGAAATAGGGATATAAAATCTTTATTCATCAGTCAACCAGTTAAACGGTAGGTTAACCAAACCTTTTAATCGGTTAACCGACGAAGGAAGAACCCAAGCAGGAGACTGTTCCAGACCAGCTGGAGCAGCCCCCAGCCCACTGAGCTGCCACCGGCTCCCGACCCCAGCCCTGGGGCTGCCACCAATTCCTAGCTCCAGCGCTGGGGCAGCCCTCCACCTGTGACAAGCCTGGGGCAGAGGCCTGCTCTTGGCCACTGGTTAACCGTTAACCGATAAACATCACCTGGTTACCCATTCACATCCCTAATGAGAAACTATGAATACTGGCATATCAAATTATGTAAAAGAAAGTTATCAGACACTGTAAGCTTGCTATTTCTCATCACACAATGACTCTATGGAACTGAAAAGAAAAAAAAATAAATTCAACAGAAACTGAAGCACTTCCTCTGGAAAACAGACAAGTGACTAAAGGGAAAGACACAGAATTTAACAGAATACACTTTTCTCTTTCATACTGGGCAAAGTAAGCAAGTTTGTACCACATCATTACATGAGAGGAATAATATTCTGTTGTGTGGGACATAACAGAAGGTAAATAGCAAATATGAGGCACTTTATTAACAGATAGATGTTAATAAAGAAGGTGGTAGCCATCAACATATGCCTTCCCCTAAGATAAGTGGTTCATAAGCTCTGGCAGCTATTTCCTTGCTCTGCTTCACACTTCATATTTTACCATGGACAAACTGCTTAACCTCAGCATTTAACTTTAGTACTTCCCTATCTTACAGGGACAAAAGGTTTAATTCAGTAATGTTTTTAAATCACTTTATGATTCTTAAATAGAAGGTACATAAGTACCATATAATTATAATCCAGTCGATAAAAATTGCCTTTGGAACTATGTCAGGCATTAACTCAAAGACATTTCCATATATATGCTTATAAGGAAGTATGAGTATTTGCTCTATGCCAGTGGTTCCCAAACTTTTCAGAATCACACCCCCTTTTTGATTTTTGAGAAACCCTCACGCCTTCCCCCCCCCCCAAAATAGCAGCAAAACTTGTTGAGGGGGGGGAAAAAAAAAAGGAACTGACAGGGGACGAGAAACAAAAATAGCAGCAAAACTTGGGGGGCCAGGGGGGATTGATTGGGGGGGGGCTGGGTCGCCTCACGCCCCCCCTGGAATTTCTTCACGCCCCCCCCCCAGGGGGGCATGCCCCCCAGTTTGGGAACCCATGCTCTATGCAAAATAGGAAGAAAGGTACAAGTTCTAGACCCTGGATTCCATCACATAAAATACACAAATGCTCTGGATCCATAAGCAGGGTCAGACACTAGTGGATCTTACAAGATATCAGGCACAGATTTAGCGTCTGACATGGCAGAAGTCAAAGTGACTAAGGACTTACCTAGATGGTGAATTATTGTGCAACAAGGCAGGATGCTAATCTACCACATACTAGCTTGCTGCGCAGTAACTGAAAGAAAGTCCTGGAGTTTGGTGGATTAGCATATAGCTGCTTGAAAACATAAAATTCTAAAGGCTCCAGGACTTCCATGGCACTGTCACAGTGTCCACACAGCAAATTACAATAGAGTCATCTGCTGGCTCAGCTACATGGTCAGTAAATGTGTGGCAAGCCCTGAGCAGTTTGGTACGTTAAGGAACCAATTTCAATTCTAGAAACCATGATTCAACAAGTACAAAGGACTTTGGTGGTCTCATTCTACTTTCTTATAAAAGTTTGCTTCGGTCTAATGCAACAACATTCAGTAGTTTTATAGTTGTCCTTGGTGGAGAAGTCTAAAACATACATTAAAAATAATAGGGGTATTTTCAGGAGGAGCAGTGGCAGACTGAAAGAAGGAAATTCATTCAGTACTCCGATTCTGACCTCAGTTACTCAGTTTACCTCAATGTAATTGCAATCCAAATCTGGTCCAGTAGCTAAATGTAAAGTATTCAGTATAAGTCACTTATTAGTCCCTTACTTTCATAAATACTAAGCTCATGTTTTAAAAATCTGCCCTTTAATGAGAAAAAACAGGACTACATAACACAATTTGGTAAAACAAAGCTTTTTTCTGACGTTTTTCTTTCCATTTCAATCTTTTTACACTTTCAGTAATAAAAGTGAGCTACTTAAATACATCAGATAATAACATGAACTTTATTTTAAAATAATTTGTTGACACCATACTTATAATATTGGACTGTATTAATAAATTCTAAATATAGCTCACTATTTTGCAAGATAATACTGGCATGCAAGTGTTAAATTACAGTTATGTTTATTGTATGCATTCTTTTGCCAAACATGGCATGTTATCTGGAGTTTATACAAGCTCGGTGACAAGCTAAAATGGAATTGCACAGAGAAGATGAAATAAAATTCTAGATAATAAAGAAAAGTCTAAAAACAACATTGGAATACTGAATAACCAAAATATATTTAACGTAATAATACCTATGCAGATAAATGAGCAAAAAACATGAAGAAATCAATATTCTGATATATTAAAAACCATTCATGAAAAGGGTGAAAAAAATTAAGTGTCAGAACTTACTGTACTATTACATTCACTGAACAAAACAAAACATTAAAATGTTAATATTGTGCTCAAATTAAAAGCATTTGTAGCAGTCCTGATTTTGTCTCTGCAACATTAGGCTTGTTATTATTAAGAAACTTACGCTGCTCACAAATAAATATTGTATATTAGCATTCCTTAAAAAAAATCATGAAACAAGCAAGTGACAAACTTTAAAAGGATGCACACATTGATGTTTTTTCTTTTTTAAAAAGCCGGTTTATAAGATAAGGGTTCATTTTAACACTGATAACTTATTCCTAGATTTATAAAACCCCGCACCTTTTTCCTCTTATCTCCTAACTAAGACTGACTAACATTTTCTGGTTCTGCTCAGTGAAAAAACTCAAATATGAAATGTATTTAGTAGTGACATATTTTAAACAAGCTTGCAAAAGAATCCTCTTTTAAAAACCTCTGGATGAGTAATACACAGGTGAGAAGTCAGTCAAGACCAGTCCTTCGCACCCCTCCATCCCTCAAAGAAAAGTTTTCCTTATGATTTTTCCCCTAAAATAGTTATGAGAGTGATGTACCAATGGGCACTAAATACATCTACCCTCTTGGTGGACTTGTTAAAAAATTACCTTATAGTTCCAATATACAACAAAGAAATTATTGAATTGCTGGTTTAAATCAAAATAGGCAGCACTGCATCATTCAAGAAACTTATATTAAGCACATCCACTACATAAAACATGCTTCAAAACAGAGTCATATGAATCAGAAATCTAACCTCTCAAAAGCTTTGTTTCTTCCACTTTGGTTAGATGTCCTTCGTCTATGAACTTGTCTGCCAAACAAAATAAATGTTACCATCCAAGTCCAAATTCAGCAAGCATTTCCCTGTGCACATCTCATTCACATTCCATGACCAAATTTAAAGAGGACAGTATTACTTCATACCCCTGCTTGAATAAAAATTCAATTCTAGCATGGAAAATGAAGCAGATTATCATGTGATTAATTATAACTTAACTATAACGCAAAGGACAATGAATACAGCAGAAATTGTTAAATATTTGCTTTTATTATTTAATAATAAACATTCTTAAATACTTCAGGTAATTAATGAAGGCTTAATTATATAAAAAAATTAGATTAACTGGACAACATATCACTGAAAAATCAAACTGAGAACAATTAGCATTTAGCAACTTTTTAGAAAAACTAGATTATTTAAAGTGGAATTTCTAAATTTATTGTCTACCCAGAACTCCATTCTAGTTTTGTGGCCCGGTGCCCACAGTAATGACCATGAGAAAAAGCCATTTTACACAAAAAGGAGAGTAGGATGATGAGCATGTATTCAAATAGGCTTGAGTGGTGGGCATTTAGTGTAAGGTTTAACAAAGTGCAAGGGTAACAAAGGCATAAATAAAGAAAGTGCCTTATCCTCACCTTCCCCAAAAATCAAGGAAGTCTTAATACAGTGATGGGCAGTAAAAAAATAAAAGACAATTAATATGAGAGATGCTAAAAGCAAAAGTCCCTAACCATTTTATGGAATCATCAGCTCCTTTCCCTTCTCTCATTTCAGGAACATCTTGTGTTTTTGTGTTGCTCTGTTTTTTGGAGCAGGGAGTTATAGATTTTTTTTTTTAAAGGGGCAACAACAGTTGTAGAGATTGTTCTGGATACAATAAAACGGAAAAGATGGTCACCGAAGAGTCTGAGGTAATCGTCCTCCAGATATGAAGCAGCAGTAAAATGCTTCTTCCTAGTGCTGAACACATTAAGGAGAGACAAGAGTGGTTGAGGATGAATGAGGAATAAAGTAAAATGTGTATGGCTCTTCTATGAAGCTGGAGCGGGGAAGTAGTTTTTTCTCTAGGTCTCCTTTCAAGGTTAAGTCCCCAGTATCATAGAATCACAGAATCGTATGACTGAAAGAGACCTCAGGTGGTCATCGAGTCCAACCCTCTGCCCAAAGCAGGACCAACCCTAACTAAATCATCCTAGCTAGGGCTTTGCCAAGCCGGGACTTAAAAACCTCTAGGGATGGAGATTCCTTCACCTCCCTAGGTAACCCATTCCAGTACTTCATCAATTCCTAGTGAAATAGTTTTCCTAATACCAACCTAGACCTCCTCCACTGTATCTTAAGACCACTGTTCCTTGTTCTGCCATCTATCACTACTGATAACAGCCTCTCTCCATCCTCCTTGGAACCTCCCTTCAGGAAGTTGAAGGCTGCTATCAAATCCCCTCTCGTTCTTCTCTGGTGCCGACTAAATAAGCCCAAATCCCTCAGTCTCTCCTTGTAGGTCATGTGCTCCAGCCCCCTAATCATTTTGGTTGCCCTCCGCTGGATCCTCTCCAATGCGGCCACATCCTTTCTATAGTCGGGGAGGGGGGCCAGAACTGGATGCAGTACTCCAGATGTGGCCTCATCAGTGCCAAATAAAGGGGAATAATTTCTCTAAATCTGCTGGAAATGCTCCTCCTAATGCACCCTAATATGCCTTTAGTCTTCTTGGTTACAAGGGTACACTGTTGACTCATATCCAGCTTCTCATCCACTGTAATCCCCTGTCCTTTTCTGCCAAACTGCTGCTTAGCCACTCTGTCCCTAGCCCATAACAGTGCTTGGGATTCCTTCATCCCAACTGCAGGACTCTGCACTTGTCCTTGTTGAACCGAATCAGATTTCTTTTGGCCCAATCCTCCAATTTGTCTAGGTCACTCTGGACCCCATCCCTACCCTCCAACTTATCTACCTCTCCCCCTAGCTAGTGTCATCTGCAAACTTGTTGAGGGTGCAATCCATCCCCTGATCCAGGTCATTAATGAAGATGTTGAACAAAACCAGCCCTAGAACCAATCCTTCGGGCACTCCGCTTGAAACCAACTGCCAACCAGACATCAAGCCGTTGATCACGATCTTTTGGGCCCGACAATCTATCCAGTTTTCTATCACCTTACAGTCCATTTATCCAATGCATACTTCCTTAACTTGCTGGCAAGAATTATGTGGGAGACTATATCAAAAGCTTTGCTAAAGTCAAGGTATATCACATCCCTCTGAACATAAAAGAAGAGTAAAGAGAAAGTTTGGAGGAGTTTTCTAGTTCCACACTAGAACAGACAGGTCTTCAAGTAAGGCTGCAAGTAGTTATTGCCCACATTAGGATGGAATTGAGAGCCACTTTATTGAGTGCATTCATAGGGTGGAGGTGCTTTGAGAAGTTGCTGCATCTCAGGATAGTCACCCAGTTTAGAACTGGTTTCTTCTGCCATTGGTTATTCAGACTGTAGCAGTTGTATGAAGCCATGGTGGATGGACTGTGTGCGCATTTCGGGTGACCCACATTGGATCCCCTGCCCAAGACATTTTCAGATCTTCTCTCCTGCCTTTCCCCTTCTGCCCTCTCACAAAAAAAGCCAGAGCAGAGCAAGGAAGGGAAGTGTCCTTTGTCTTGCCTTGTACCATATCGTTACAGAACTCTGCTGAGGTGAGGAAAAAAAGACTGGATTTTCAGATATGCACCAGCCATAGTTTATTCTAGCACAGCAAGACTTGTCTACGCCTGGAGAAGTCTGTCTGCACCCCTGGAAAAGGAACTGGACATAAGAGTCCTGCATCCACATTAGTTATCCACCTGCCTGATTTATAGATGAAAACAACTACATTCACAATGGTAAACTTAAAAAACAACAAACGGTCTGGTAGCACTTTATAGACTAACAAAACATGAAGATGGGTGTATAGCCAGTTTATGGCAGCAAAATGTGTTGCAGATTTTTGACGCTCCAAAAATCCACGCACAGTCAAAACTAAAAGCAGTCTACAATTATTTTTTTTAAAGTTAGACTTTGACCTAGATCTATTTTCCTGGCCAACTCAAATTGCTTTCAGCAGTATATTTTCTAGATTTTTTTAAAAATTAAACAATTCCAGTGAAAAAAATATATTCTTAATGCTTCCTCCACACACAGATTTATAGAATTTTCATATACATGCAGTTGATGAGCTTAAAAACAGGCTTTGGAGGCCACAATTTGATTTTTGGCATGATTTTTTCAGCCAACCCAATGTCACAAATGAATACAACTGACTGATTAAAAGCTGCTGTTAATGTTTCCCCATTTTTATATCTGAATTACAATTTAATTACAGTATGCAAGATTCAAGATGCAATGAAATATCAACCAAGTTAAAAGGAAATGGAAGTGTTTGTTTGCATAAACAACACTAAAACATATACAGGATTTGGTGACATGTATAGACGATTTAAAAACCCTGCAAGCCAACTTTGCAATGTGGCAACATAGTTTTGAGCAGGCTGGACTCGGAGTGAATATTGGTAAAATCAAGTCTATGATAAGTGGAGGAGCAGGACTCACCATAAAGGACATCAGACAGCACAGAATAGCTAAAGAATTTCAATATATAAAATCAGTGGTTGGTGCCAATAGTGCCCTCCTGCAATATGCTCAGCATTCTGGTGCAAATGGAGGGAACTACCCCCAGCTCTTTGTGTCAAGAAGTTGCCAATAATTTTTAAAAGGTACAGTGTATAAAATTAACTGGACCCATCCTTATGTAAAAAAGAGTGACTAGACTAGCCACTAGAAAAGATTTCAGTATGCTCTCCTCCAGGGAAATTAGGATGGTGAGATGGACAAATGGTAAAACACTGCTTGATAGAAAATAAAATATGGGGGTTGTTCCAACTGAAGACAAGTTGAGGAAGACCAGGCTATGCTGGTAAGAGCATGTTCAGCAGAGGCATGAGAGCTATACTATTATGATGGCTGTTGCAGTGGTTGTGGGTGGAAGACAAGCAAAGGGAGAAAACTGAAGTCTTCATACATGGGCTGGATATTAATGGACCTCAGAGACCTCCATCTGTACAACAGCCTACAATAGAGTCAGTTTTGGAAGAAGTCTATAAAAGCTGCAAACCACATATAGGGAAGTGGCAAGAAAGACCGACAGAAAACAGAAAGAAAAGAAGAGAAAAACAACAAAATTCTGCCATTTTAAGATTAATATCTTAGGGTATGTTTACACTAGCCCCCTAGTTCGAACTAGGGAGGCTAATGTAGGCATTCGAAGTTGCAAATGAAGCCCGGGATTTAAATATCCCGGGCTTCATTTGCATCTTCCCGTCCGGGTGCCATTTTGAAATCCCCTTAGTTCGAACTGACTGCCCGCGGCTACACGCGGCAGTCAGAAGTTAATCCGAACTAAGTCCTTAGTTCGGATTAACTGTTACACCTCATTGCAGGAGGAGTAACAGTTAATCCGAACTAAGGACTTAGTTCGGATTAACTTCTGACTGCCGCGTGTAGCCGCGGGCAGTCACTTCGGACTAGGGGGATTTAAAAATGGCACCCGGACGGGAAGATGCAAATGAACCCGGGATATTTAAATCCCGGGCTTCATTTGCAACTTCGAATGCCTACATTAGCCTCCCTAGTTCAAACTAGGGGGCTAGTGTAGACATACCCTTAGTCCACAGTTTCGCAGTAAATTACAACTCAACATGAATAAGGCTAACAGACACTGGATTTGTTAAAAAATTTAAAGTACTCTTGTCTATTTATTTTTGACAAAAGTATAACTATTTGAATAAAAACCAAATGTACTGAATGCTAGTGGAAATGGGGTAGATTTAGGAGTTAAAAAAAGAACAATTTAAATATTACTTAGAAAAGTTAGACATCTTCAAGTCACCAGGGCTTTATGAAATGCTTCCTAGAATACTCAAGGAGCTGATAGAGGAGGTATCTCAGCCTTTAGCTATCATCTTTGAAAAGTCATGGAAGATGGGAGAGATTCCAGAAGACCGGAAGAGGGCAAATATAGTGCCCATCTATAAAAATGGAAATAAAAAGAACCCAGGAAACTATAAACCAGTCAGTTTAATTTCTGTGCCAGGGAAGATAATGGAGCAAGTAATTAAGGAATTCATCTGAAAATAACTAGAAGATAAGATGACAGCTAGCATGGATTTCTAAAGAACAAATCACGTCAAACAAATCTGACAGCTTTCTTTGGTAAGTCTTGTGGCTAAAGCAGAAGTGGCGGATGTGGTATACCTAGACTTTGTAAAGCATTTTATATAGTCTCAATGACCTCCTTAACTATAAACAACCTATATGGGGCTACTACAAAGTGGGTGCACAACTGGCTGGATAAGTGTTCTCAGGGTATGTCTACACTACCACCCTAGTTCGAACTAGGGTGGTTAATGTAGGCATTCGAAGTTGCAAATCCCGGGCTTCATTGGCAACTTCGAATGCCTACATTAACCACCCTAGTTCGAACTAGGGTGGTAGTGTAGACATACCCTCAGAGAGTAGCTATTAATGGCTCACAATCACGCTGGAAGGGCGTAATGACTGGCGTTCCACAGGGGTCTGTTTTGGGACCGATTCTATTGAATATCTTCACCAATTATTTATTTAGATGATGGCATATTAAGTTTGCAGATGATACCAAGCTGGGAGGATAGGGTCATAATTCAAAATGATCTGGACAAACTAGAGAAATGGTCAAAGGTAAATAGGATGAAGTTTAATAAGGACAAATGCAAAATACTCCACTTAGGAAGGAATAATGTTTCACACAAACAGAATGGAAAGTGTCTGTCTAGGAAGGAGTACCGCAGAAAGAGATCTAGCGGTAATAGTGGACTACAAGCTAAATATGAGTCAACAGTGTGACACTGTTGCAAAAAAAGCAAACAATTCTGGGATGCATTAACAGGAGTGTTGCGAGCAAGACACGAGAAGTCATTCTTCTGCTCTACTCTGCACTGGATTAGGCTTCAATTGGATTATGTGTCCAGTTCTGGGCACCACATTTCAAGAAAGATGTGGAAAAATTGGAGAAGGTCCAGAAAGAGCAACAAAAATTATTAAAGGTCTAGAGAATATGACCTATGAGGAAAGACTAAAAGAACTGGGTTTGTTTAGTTTAGAAAAGAGAAGACTCAGAGGTGGAATGATAGCAGTTTTCAAGTATCTAAAAGGGTATAACAAGGAGGAGGGAGAAGAATTTTTCTCCTTGGCCTCTGATGGCAGGACAAGCAGCAATGGGCTTAAATTGCAGCAAGGAAAGTTTAGGTTAGACATTAGGGAAAACTTCCTGTCAGGGTGGTTAAACACTGGAATAAATTGCCTAGGGAGGCTGTGGAATCTCCATTACTGGCGATATTTAAGAGCAGTTTAGATAGACTTCTATCAGGGATGATCTAGACAGTGCTTGGTCCTGCCATGAGGGCAGGGGACTGGACTTGATGATTTCTTGAGGTCCCTTGCAGTTCTAGTATTCTATGATACAGGTTGAACCTCTCTATTCTGGAACCCTTGGGACCTGACCAATTCTGAACAAGAGAATTTTCTGGACCATGGGAGGTCAATATTGTCTAGGAGCATTACCAACATTTCCATTGCTTACTGTGCTGTTAGAGGACATTTAGGGGTAAATTAGAGCTAAATAACAGCATAAAATACTGAGTGCTAGGACTGGTGGCTGTAAACAAACTTTATAGGACTGCAGGAAACTTAGCTACACCCATGAAAAATGGCTAACTAAAATAATTCGGGACAATTGATGTTTCTGGAGGAGAGTTCTGGATTAGAGAGGTTCAAACTGTATCCATATTTTTGGCTGAACAAATTATGCATTTGTTCAAGTTTTTGATTACCATGCCAGAATTGAAAATCTCCAATGACTGTTCCTAAAGAAGCTGGCATAATGGTATGGTATTCTAGTTTTTGTAAGTAGTATGTAGAGACTCTGCACTTCAGAGGTAAAGCACAAATATTTATTTTAAAGTCAGTTTGTTTTTTTGTGATAACGAATGTGGTATGAAGGAGTCTATTGTTTGGGAGCTTTTTAGGGGTATTTTTGCTTGTCTTCTAGCTTAATTACCCTTTGCCTTTTCAATTTATATTTCAATATCTTTGGACAGGGACTGTCTTATTATTTATATTATTAGTGTTGTGTCTAACACCCCAAACAGTGTGTTTGTACAGCATATAGCACAATAGGGCCCTGTAGGCACTAATGAAAGAATAAATAGCAATAATAATAATGTCTTTCTCAAAACAGTTTAGGTGCCATTAGTTCAGAACAACATGTTAAATATTTAACATGGATATCTTTTATCCAAAGTATCAGTGCATGAAGTTACATAGGTTTTAAAACAATTGTCCTACGTGTCTAAAAATCTGAAATAAAGTCTACGTATAGATGGTGGGAAGCTTAAGGAAACAATCCCACATACATCCAGGCAATGTTTTAAAATTCCCTTTCCCTTCTGAATTGCTCACAAGTAACTCTTAAGCATTATCATTTTATTAATACTTAGTCAAAGCATCAGAGAGTCTTCCAAGGTAAACAAAACTTTAAATGTAATGAAAACAGTCTATCACCACAGTCCTAACAAAAGATTGAAAAGGTGAAATCCTGGCTCCACTGAAATCAATGAGAATTTTACCACTGACTTCCAAGTGACCAGGATTTTACCTCAAATATGGTGAAGCAGTACAGCATTTAATGCAAAAAGCTGTGAGCAATGGAGGGAATAAATGAGGAGCAATTAACAAATTATCAAGCTACTGTTTTCCCAGACCATTCAAATCAGGGTTTCACAAAACTTTTCAAACAACATGGCCCAAATCTTAAGCCTGGCAGAGAAGTCTAATTTCCATTGTAAATGAATGGGGATTTTGAGGTAAATTCTTTTCAACTCCTCAGTGAATTAGAATCTTCTGAACTATGTGCCAACTCTCCTATCCCCAATTTGAGATGGCACCAACTAACTTCACTCCCATTACTGATCACATAACACCCCTATGACAACTACAGTAGCTGCTTACATGGATTATAGTATCTATGAACACAATATTCTGCTCTCTTTAAGAAAAAAAATCAGTCTTATACTCTTCATTTCATCTTCTGTTTTTCTTTCTCCCTGCTTGTCCTTTGCTATCACATGGTACTCCTTTTCCCCCATCACTGTAGACATGCTTCCGTTCTCCTTTGTACCCCTAGAAATGCTGCTCAGTCACCACAAAAGCCTCTTTTCATCTGAACATAAATGTAAAGCTGTCTCATTCCCTTTTCTCCTGCTGGTGTCTGGCAGATACAATATTACTGGTTATTCTACTTCTCTTTTGTAGCAAACAAGCACTAGTACAGGAAGCTAGATTGGCAGCTCGTTATTTTCAGGAATTTTTACTGCTCTCCAGTCTCTTCTTGAAGAAAGAAAAACCTGGACAACTGTAAAAACTGGAAACAAACAGAGAAGTCAGAATAATGTGGCTAGTAATGTAGACTAGCAATAATCACAGCCCAGTTGCTTTCTCTGGTGATTTTAGCATGTGTAATAATATTTGGTGTATATTTTCAAGTCCCAGCTCCTGTACTCTTGTGAATACACATCATGATGTCAACCTTCATTTTGAATATACGGTGAACCTCCCAAATCCAGTATTCTCTGGTCCACCAACATCCATAGTCTGGCAGTGCCAAGGATGTTACTAGACCAAAGAGTCTCAGAGCAACACAGAAGCTGGGGAACCCCAGCTGGGCCAGATGCCACCAACGGGGCCAGGGAGTGGCCAAGGAGCCTCAATCCCGGTATCAGCAGGGCCAGGGAGTTCCGGCCTCAGCTGGGGAACCCCGGGCTGCAGCTATACTGCCTGTGGCTGGTGGGCCTTGACCAGGAACCCTGAGAAACCCCTGGTGGCAGTGGGGCTGGTGGAGGTGGGTAGCCGGAATTCCCAGCGGCAGCAGGGCTGTCCCACCGGCAGGACGGGGTGGCTGGGCGTCCCTGGCTGGGGAACCCCCAGCAGCAGCAGGGCCAGCAGAGCCGGGTGGCCCCAGCCAGGAACCCCAGACAACACCGTGTGGCAGCGGGACTGGCAGCACAGCCAAGCAGTCCCCTCTAGGAACCCTGGGAGACGCTGAGGCAGCAGGAGACCCTGGGCAACAGGGTGGGTAACTGTGGCAGGCCAGCAGCAGGGCATCCAGCAGGGGAGCACTGACCTCTCCAGATCCAGGAAAGCTCAGGTCCTGAGGGTGCTAGACCAGGAAGGTCCAACCTGTATGTTTCTAAGCTTCATAGTTGCAGAGAAAAGCTTGAAAGTGCGACTCAAATGTACTTTAAGTGTTCAAAACCTAAAACATATGTGTTTTAAGGCTCATGATTTTGGTGTCCTTGACTCATTTGAAAGTGAATCTAAGAAACAGAACAGCAGTCAACATGCATAACTACAAAGGTCAAGTGTTGAAAAGTTATGACCTCACTTCTGTTTGAGTACTTCTCTCATCTTGATTTATTAATTCACAAGTTAATTTAAATGGTTAAAGTTACACCTAACAAATTTTGTGAAGTCCTTCCTAGTGGAATAATGGGGGGAGGAGGAAAGCACTGTTCTTGTCTCTGTGCTATCAAAAAGAGTTCTATTTTCCAGCTATGCTTTTATAGCACTTTCAGGTTTCTACCCAACTGCTGTTCCTATCCCACCTCAGAACAAATTAAATAATAATAGAATTTTCCCCTAATCATTTGCTCCATGCCTGCAGCTCTACTAATTACACTCAAAACCATGTACTTTGAAAAGCAAGTTTTTCACCTCAAGCACAAAAATTATCTACCTTCATACAAGATCAGTGTAAGCACTTAAGCTCCATTTCTTTAGAAAAACATTTTATTTCCACATGAGAACACTAGTCTTTTCTTTTATAGTTTCTTTCCTGCTGTCACACTTGATAATAACACAAGCTGCATTATAAAACCTTAAATTTATCAGAAACGACACATATAATGCAAAACAGAGAAGAGACAACAGGTACATTACCACATCCCTATCTGACTACTGCAGCCTGCAACATTTGTTTTAATTGACAATATTAGTCAGGCTTGTAGCTTCCCTTATTTTCCATTAATGTTGCAAAATTGGGTCAATTTTAACACACATTTGGCAAAGGTTGCAGCACTCGCACTCTCTTACTGATAGAAAGTAATTGTGGGTAAGTTAAACACAGGTAATGTGATTAGAACTTTACAAAAGAAGAGTCAGCTTTGCTGGAGTTCATAATGCCATAATTCTACACTTATAGCGCATTTGCACTACTGCAGAAATATTAAGTAGTACTGACAAATGTGTTTTTCAAGTGACACATTTGATATTTTTGGTTTTGTTTTTAAGTCAGTGTGATGAATGCTCTGTACTCACTCTGGCACTCTATGAACTGATGAATGAAAGTGCAGTCCCCTCCACTCTTTGAAAGAAAGTGCTCTAGTAAAGAAAGAAACACTTAAGTTCATATCTTATCTTAGAAATGATTTAACTATAAAATCTGAAATATAAATTAGAATATTTTAATTAGGCATTTTTCTCAGGATTTCACTATGAAGAGTCAACCTAATACACAAACAGACAAGACATATTCTGTTGAAATAGCCAATAATTATTTTTTTTTGGGGGGGGGGGTTAGAAATTATATAGATTGTCCTTCAGATCTGTTTGCAGAAAATGTTGGGAAAGTATACTTAAAACAAATTTAGAATATATGATGCAGTCCTTGAGACCTTCTTACAATTTACTGATGTATCCAGCCCCGTACATTAAGAGACTAGCAGTTCCTACCATTAGTATTTAATTAGTTCTGAATATTAAATCTTTGCACGATGGAAAATTATTTTTACATTTTACATATTTTATTCTTAATTTGAATACATTTATCCTTATTTTAAAAAGTCCTTTTAGAGCTGAATTTTTTTTCATCATTATTTGTAAACCCTCCTAAAATTTTAAAATCCATGCACATGCACACATCCCGTTTTGATTTTTTACACTGGCAAAAGTTAGCTCCCTTTGGGTTCTTTTGGTTGGAGTTTCATCACAACACGACAATTAGAGGTCTTGGAAACACAATAGTCTTGCACGTAACATCCTGCAGTAGGTTCACTTCCGAGCTCTGCCAAAGACTGTGTGTGTGTGAGACCTTGAGCAAATCACAGTCCATGTGAAACTCAGTTCCTTGTACAGCCGGTCCCCGAGTTGCGAACAGTCGACTTACAACTGTTCACATTTACGACCAAAGCTGTCGTAAATGGCAGACCCCGAGTTACAAACGTGATACACGCTTATGAACAGCGCAGTCGCGTGTAACTCTATGGGGTCCGACTTATGAACAAACCAAGTTACGACCAATTGCTTGATCCGTAACTGGTTTGTAAGTCGGGGAGAGGCTGTATGTGAAATGTGATAACAATACTTCCATTTCCACACATTGTCTTTACTGTTTAGACTGTATCAGGCGCTGTCTATCTTATTACATTTCAATAGCATCTCAGGGATTGAGGCCCTGATCTCTGCTGGGGCCTCTATTATTCTTTGTATTTCAGAAAAAGGAATGGAAATAGGCGGGCATAATGAACACAGGTTGAAAGTGGGTGACAGGAGACTGGGCAAAGCAAGATGGAAAATGTGAGTGAGGGGAGGGGAAGAAGGAGAACTTACTTTGTGCAGCAACTGGAGTTCTTTGAGATGTCTCTCCCTATGGGTGCTACATTTCAGATGTGCTCACAGCCTTTACACCTTTAGTTAGAGATCTCTGGCAGCAGTGCCTGTTTGGTCTGTACATGCTACTTGTGCCCCACTCTGAAGTTATACAGAGCTGTGTGGACAAATTGCCTGCAGTTCCTTCTCCAACATGAAGTCCCCAGAGGAAATACCAAAGCAGAAGGACGACCGATAGTGGATCATTCACAGTACCACACATCTGAAAGAACTCCAATTACTACATAAGTTGAGTAACCCCTCCTTCCAGTAGTATCCTTCTGGGCACCCCCTTTACCAAGTGGTACCCTCCTGCTCGAAGGGGTGGTTTTAGGGACAAGTCCATGACAGAAGATGACACAACCTTTTCAACAGCCAAATCTGTTAGAAGACTGGTCCACTGAACAATGTTTGGAAAAAGGTATGTGTGGAAATGCAACAGGCAGCCTTTCAAATGTTCAGAAAACCATAGTTGAGCAATGCCATAGATGTAGATAGGAATCTTGTGGAATAGGCCTACACCCTAGGAAGAATCTGTATGTCTGTAAATGTATAGCAAATATGATAGGATATGTCTATACTACAGCGTTATTTTGAAATAGCTTATTTCGAAATAATGCGACTAGACACAAAATGCATTTCTAAATAGCGCTTTGCTATTTTGAAATAGCGCATCCACACTGATAGGACGCTGAATCGCATTTAAGGCCAGCCGGAACCGGTTCTGGCAGGGCATCAGGTCAGGCGTTAACCTCAGGCAGCAGCCACACAAGGTATCTGAGACCTGTGCTTAAAGGGACCCCCCCAGACAGCAGGTTCTAAGGTTTCCCTGCTTGCTTGCCTACCTCACTGAGCGAGAGCAAAGCATTTTTTTCTCTGCGTGCTCTGGTTGCCCTCACTCAGGACACCACAGCACTCTGCAACATGGAGCTGGAGCTGCCCCTGGGCACTCTGGTGCTTCTCCTGGACGTGTTGCTGCGAGCCTGGCAGCACGTTCTGCAGGCAGTAATAGTCTCCCTGGTGTGCCCCACTGGGGGCTTGTGCCTCATTCCTCCCTCACATCCTTCCACTTACCCCTCCCTAACCCCCCTTCCTGCTCTACAATAAAAGACACATGTTCATTACAACAAAGCCTCTGCATTGAACAAAACTGGGGTGGGGCGGGAGGAATGAAACTGAGGTGAGACTGGGGAAAGAAGGTGGGAGGGGGAAAAGGGAAGGGGAAACCTGGGAGGAGGGAGCTGGCAGGGGGAGGCAAGGGGAAGAAGGGGGAGAAGAAGCTCAGGGTTGGGGGTCTCACTGGCCCAACTGTCTCCCAGCACTGTGGGTGCGGGGCCTTGGCATCTCTGGGGGCGTGGGGAGGAAGAAGCAGAATAGGGAGAAGGAGTGGGAGGAGGAGCGGTAGCTGGGGAGGCAGCAGGGGCTGGAGCAGCAGGAGGCAGCAAGCTCTGCCGCAGGGTCGATGACCACCTGGGGGGCACGGACCGTCCTGACCCCCAGGATGCGGTCCATGGCATCAAAATAGGGGCAGAGGTCTGAGTCTGCCTCTGGTTGGGAGCTGCCCCGTGGCCCTGGCATATCCCTGCCGCAGCTCCTTTATTTTCATGTGAACCTGCTCCTGGGTTCGCATGTGGCCTTTGGTGGCCAGGCTGGCAGCCATCCGCCTGTAGACGGTTACGTTCCTCCGTTTAGTGCGGAGATCATGGACGTTGGAGGCATCCCCCCAAACCTGAATTAGGTCCCTGATCGCTGCACTGGACCAGGCAGGTGCCCGCCTTTTCCAGCCCCTCGCAGGCTCCTGGGAGCTGGCAGACTGGTCCTCGGGAACAGTGGAGGGCTGGCTGGCACTGGCTGCCTGGCTCATGCTGAGGCCACTGGGTCAGGTGCAGTGACTGCTGGCTCTGAGCTGGCAGGCTTGGAGCTGGCACAGGCACTGTGGCCAGAGTTTACCCCTTTAATGGCTCCGAGGAGTGGGGGAGGGAGAGGAGTTTTCTTGGTTGTGCCCAGAGTGGCCACCAGGGCACCCTGGGAAAGGCTGGAGGCCCCCTATTTCAAAATAAGCATCTACACAACGCTTATTTCGAAATAGCAATTTTGAAATTGGTGCTATTCCTCGTGGAATGAGGTTTACCAATTTCGAAATAAGCCGTCCGCTATTTCGATTTAATTTCGAAATAGCGGTTTGGCTGTGTAGACGCTGGTAAAGTTATTTCGAAATAACGGCTGTTATTTCGAAATAACTTTGCTGTGTAGACATATGCATAGACAAAAACCTCCAGGTAGAAATCTCCAAACCTTTGGAGCTTTCTGCAATAAACGTGAACAGTTTGGGTGACTTCTTAAATGACTTAGTTCTGTTCATATAAAAGGCTAATGCCCTGCTAACAACCAAAGTGTGTAAAATGACATCCTCTCTGGACTTTGGAGGAAAAAAAACAGAAGGTGGATAACCTGGTTAAAATGAAACTCAGATGACACTTTGGATATGGATGTAATGAAACTTCGTCATTAAAAAAATACTATAAATGGAGTATTTGCCACTAGAGATCTTAAGCTCTTTGACCCTTTAAGCAGAGATGATGGTCACCAGAAAGGTGGCTATCAGACATAAATGAACAAGGGAAGAGCTAGTCACTGGCTCAAAAGGGAAGAGCCCATAAAGCATCTAAGTACTAAATTACAATACCAAATAAGCGTGGGTTCCTTAACTTCGGGGGGGAAAAGATTCTCCAATTCTCTCAGAAACCTTACAGTTGTAGGATGGTAGAAAAATGGGAATCCCTCAACTTCTGAGTGGAAGGCTGTGCACCCTGGTAGAGCTAATGGATAATCCTGTCTGTTATCTCTAGGAGATATTCACAGTATGATTGAGGGGGAATAATCAAAAGGTGGAAAACTTTTCTGGAAACACCTCAGGCTGAAACTTTTCCTTCTGTGGAGGTAAGTATCTCATGGAATCTGTCCTACTCTTCAGTAATACCAGTTATACCTCCTTAGAACAAGTCAACCTCTAGTCCCAAGAAGGATCAAGGACCCAAGCTTTGAGACAGTATCTTCGGGTAGGGATGAAGAGTGAGGCTGGCATTTTAGGAAAGAAGATGGGGAAAGGGCAGAACTCTAATTGCCTGACAGATGGCTAGGTGAACCAGATAAGGATATTATATCTGCCTCGGCCACATTAGGACAATTAATACAATTCTGGCTTTCTTGTGTTTATTCTTCAGCATCAGGGGCATAGGGAGAAATGAAATATAGGCAATGTCATGTTCACGGGACAAGGACGGTAGCTCCCAATTCACCTCCTTGAGCAAAAATGTGTTTTTTGTTGGTCACAGTGGCAATGAGATCTAGGGTTGTATTGTCTTTAAGAATGACCAAAGAGGGAAGGTCTGTATCTTTGAAAGTAAGGTTTATTTTGTTTGCGTTTTGGTGCAGGAGCCTGGATGCCCAGCCTTTTAAGTGTGGCCTTGGAGTCTTTGAGGGAGTGTAAAGAAGCATCTGTGCCATTAGCGAATAGCTTTGGGCCCACGAATGAAAGGTCTTCCATCCTTCATCTGGACCTCCTTTGGGAAACTAGAGAGGTGGAGCCAGAAGGCTCATATCACAGAGATGGCCAGGGCTTGTGAAGCTGTGTCAGCTGAGTCCAAAGCAGCTTAGAGGGCTGCTCTGGCTATCAAGAGACTCTCGTTAGTGTTCACTCTCATTTGTTCTATTTTTTCTTCTGGGAGGAACTGAATAAAGTCTGCAATTTGCTAAAATATGTGATGAGTGTAGTTTGCCAGCATCGCAGTATAAGCAGCGATACGTAGTTGTAGGGAGGCAGAGGAGTATGACCGTTTGCCCAGAATATCCAGACGTTTCCACTCTATCCGGAGTAGAAGATTTGGCAATGTTTTGCTTGCTCCTCTGATTCAGTGCCTCAATTACTACAGAGTTGGGAGAGAATAAAAACTCAGCACCCTGAGGAACAGTGTAATATTTCCTATCTGCCTTCTTCCCCCTGGGTGAATGGTGGCGGGTGTTTGCCAAAGTCACTTGGCTTGGTCCATGGGGAGAGCAAGCCTCATGGATGGAGAGGTATGGAGGATGCTTTTAAGTTTATGCTGGGTCTCTGGCAGTGTGGTTAACGAGACCTCAAGGACCTCAGCTACCCTCTTAAAGAAGTCTTGGAAGACCTTAAAATCATCCCCAGACAGGGCTTGTGGAGGCATGAATGTGTCCCCTGGGGAGGAAGGAGAGATCTATGTAAGTGGGTGAGAAGTAGTGGATTCCTCATCACATAGTGGCTGATTGAAATCTGTCTGGTCCCTTGAGACGTCAAGGGACACAGTGGATGTAGGCCTGGACAGGAGCTGGGAAACATGGTGATGGTGTTGTTGCTGAGCCCTGTAAGGTGCCATGGGGATCCAGCAGGGCCATGTGGGGGGCACTGTCATAGATGGTGGTAGCCAATGCACAGGTTGCCAGTGTGGTAAGGCTGGTTGTGAGCAAGGGAATTTGCGCCTTGGCGTAGAGTGTCTGGGAGGAGTTGAGGTAATGATGGAAGCCTGATCTTCCTCACCAAAGAACAGAGGTATGGAAGTGTCAGGAATAGACATGGAAAAACCCTTGGAATGCAGGGAGGAATCCGTGCCAAACAAGGATCCGTGGACATATAAGGGCAAAAAGGAGGCACAAGTGGTAAAGAATACTGTGCTGGTGTATGCTTCGGCTTTGCCAGCAGAGAGGATGGCGCAGGTGCTGGAGGCAGTAATAGCGCTCTGGTCCCTGTGCTGCCTTCATGTACAGCACTGCTTGGTGTCAGTGCTGTTCAGCCATGACAGGCTTGGGCTTATCAACATATTTAGGCACATTGGCCAGGTCCTTAGACCGTCCGGGCGCTGTGGGTGAAATCTGCCCCGATAAGTGCTTGTCTGGAGCCCCAGCAGGGGCAGAGCTGGCTTAGGATTCAGGGAGATCAGGTTGAACTGAAAACCCTCTAGCTCTCCTAACTCCAGATGCCAAATTTTCACTGATGACAGTGAACTGCACTGTATTTGTCCAGACAATAAATGCACTGAGAGCGCTAGTCTGACAGCGAGACTGACAGCCTGTGAGGAAAAAGAGCATTTAAAACAGAGCCTCCGCTTGGGAGAATGCTGCGCAAAAGATTGAGAGAAATTTTTTGAAATCTGTGAAAAATCTCTCTCTCAGCCATATGTGAGGAAGCTGAGGGAAAGAAACTCCTCAGTACAGGAGAGAGGAATCCCCTGAGGGGACGTGCGAGGCTGTAGCCAGAGCTTTTCTCCGTGTCTGAGGGAGACACTCTTGTTGTCTTTTTTTTTTTTTTTTTTTTTAAAGAATCGTAAAGATTATGATGCAAATATAATAAAAAAGGCTAACTAGGTAAAGGAAAAGAAAAACTAAGACTAGCTGTCTCTTTGAGGAAAAATTTGCAGAGTGCACTGCAGATTCCGATTGATGACACCGGAGGCAGAGAAGGAACTGGGGAGATCGTACCTTACACATGCGCATTAGCCGCAAGCGCGTGTAGTGCTTTTGCACATGTGTGAGCTAGCTGTCAAAAGCCACTGCTAGTAAAATCTTCCAGCCAAATGCGCTGAGGTGCCAAAACACTTAAGGTAGAGCACCCACAGGGACACTCCTTGAAAAACCCCCACTGAGTATACACTGGGGCAGATGCAAGACTAAGGGGAGCACTTAATGCTTGAAGTGGTCTACTGAAAAGCAGAGGAACAGTTTGCGGCATGGGTGAACTGTAATACGAAAATAGGCACCTTACATGTTCAGGAGCAAAAGCTAATCCCCTGGTTCCAATGATGGAAATGTAGCTGTGAGACACCATCCTGAATTTTTATGACTTGACAAACTTGTTTAGTTGTCTTAGATTCAAAATCAAATCTCAACTGTCTGTTCTTCTTTAGGTCCATGAAATAGCTGGAGTAAAAGCCCTTCCCTTTGGCAGAAGTGAATTAATTTCTTGCTTTAAGAGGGTCCCTAAAGAGGATGAGGGAAGGGGTCTGGATATAGGAGATGGAGGGGAAATGGACAGCAAGATAACCTTCAGCATGCATTTGTCTGATGTGATTGTCTCCCATGCACAAAGAAAGTAGAGAAAGAGTCTCCAAAGGGTGGAGGTGAGTAGAATGTATATGCAGCTCAATGTTGTGGTATATTTCCACGCCCTGAACCAGACTGTCAAAACTAGCACTCACATGATTATTTGGGCAGAGGGGGGCTGGACTCAATGATGACCTGAGGTCTCTTCCAGCCCTATGATTCTATGATGATAATCATAGAACCATAGAGCTGAAAGAGATCTCAGGAGGTCATCAAGTCCAGCCCCCTGCTCTAGGCAGGACCAATCCCAATTAGATCAACCCAGTCAGGGCTTTGTCAAGCCGAGACTTAAACACCTCTAGGGATGGAGACTCCACTACTTCCCGAGGTAACCCATTACAGTGTTTCACCACTCTCCTAGTGAAATAGTTTTTCCTAATATCCAACCTGGACCTCTCCCACCACAACTTAAGACCATTGCTCCTTGTTCTGCCATCCATCACTACTGAGAACAGCCTTTCTCCATCCTCTTTGGAACCTCCCTTCAGGAAGTTGAAGGCTGCTATCAAATCCCCCCTCACTCTTCGCTTCTGCAGACTAAACAGACCCAACTCCCTCAGCCTCTCCTCATAGGTCATATGCTCCAGCCCCCTAATCATTTTGGTTGCCCTCCGCTGGACCCTCTCCAATGCGTCCACATCCTTTTTGTAGCGGGGGGCCCAGAACTGGACACAATACTCCAGATGTGGCCTCACCAGAGCCAAATAAAGGGGAATAATCACATCTCTGGATCTGCTCGCAATGCTCCTCTTAATGCAACCTAATATGCCATTAGCCTTCTTGGCTACAAGGGCACACTGTTGACTCATATCCAGCTTCTCGTTCACTGTAACCCCCAGGTCCTTTTCTGCAGAACTACTACTTAGCTGGTTGGTCCCCAGCCTGTAACAATGCTTGGGATTCTTCCGTCCCAAGTGCAGGACTCTGCACTTGTCCTTGTTGAACCTCATCAGATTTCTTGTGGCCCAATCCTCCAATTTGTCTAAGTCACTCTGGACTCTATCCCTGCCCTCCAGCGTATCTACCTCTTCCCCTAGCTTAGTGTCATCTGCAAACTTGCTGAGGGTGCAATCCATCCCCTCATCCAGGTCATTAATAAAGATATTTAACAAAACCAGTCCCAGAACCGAACCTTGAGGCACTCCGCTAGAAACCGACCGCCATCCTGACATCGAGCCGTTGATCACTACCCGCTGGGCCCGGCCTTCTAGCCAGCTTTCTATCCATCTTACCATCCATTTATCCAATCCACATTCCCTTAACTTGCTGGCAAGAATATTGTGGGAGACAGTATCAAAAGCCTTGCTAAAGTCAAGGTATATCACATCCACTGACTTTCCCATGTCCACAGAGCCAGTTACCTCATCATAGAAGCTAATCAGATTGGTCAGGCACGACTTGCCCTTTGCGAATCCATGCTGACTATTCCTAATCACTTTCCTCTCCTCCAAGTGCCTCAAAATGGATTCCTTAAGGATCCCTTCCATGATTTTTCTAGGAACCAAGGTAAGACTGACCGGCCTATAGTTCCCTGGTTCATCCTTCTTGCCTTTTTTGAAGATGGGCACTACATTTGCCTTTTTCCAATCATCCGGGATCTCTCCCGATCTCCATGACTTTTCAAAGATAATGGTCAAAGGCTCCTCAATGACATTTGCCAACTCCCTCAGTACCCTCAGATACATTAAGTCTGGACCCATGGATTTGTGTACTTTTAGCTTTTCTAAATAGTTCCTAACCTGTTCTTTACCCACTAAGGGCTGTTGACCTTCATCCCATCTTGCATCACTTAGCGCATTAGTCCGGGAGCCCACCTTGTCCTTGAATACAGAGGCACAGAAAGCATTGAGTACTTCAGCTTTCCCCACATCATCTGTCACTAGGTTACCTCCTTCATCCAGTAGGGGCCGCACGCCCTCTCTGATCACCTTCTCCTTGTTAACATGCCTGTAGAAACCTTTCTTGTTATCCTTCACATCCTTAGCCAGTCGCAATTCCATTTGCGCTTTCGCCTTCCTGATAACCCCCCGGCATTCTCAAGATATACATTTAAGCCCCTCCCTGGTCATTTGTCCAAGTTTCCACTTTTTGTAAGCTTCCTTTTTGTGCTTAAGTTCACCAAGGATTTCCCCTGTAAGCCAATCCGGTCTCCTACCATGTTTGCCTCTCTTGCTACGCATCGGGATGGTTTCTTTCTGTGCCTTCAATAAGGCTTCTTTAAAATACTGCCAGCTGTCCTGGACTCCTTTCCCCTTCATGTTAGCATCCCAGGGGATTCTGCCCATCAGGTCTCTGAGGGAGTCAAAATCTGCTTTTCTGAAGTCCAAGGTGTGTATTTTACTACTCTCTTTTCTTCCTTTAGTCAGGATCCTGAAATCTACCATCTCAGGATCACTGCTTCCCAGGTTGTCACCCACCTCTACTTCCCCTATTAGTTCCTCCCTGTTTGTGAGCCGAAGGTCAAGCTGCGCACGGCCCCTGGTCGGATCCTTCAGCACTTGTCCCAAGAAGTTATCCCCAACATTCTCCAAAAACTTCCTGGATTGCCTGTGTACTGCCGTATTGGTTTCCCAACAGATGTCAGGGTGATTAAAGTCCCCCACGAGAACCAGGGCCTGCGATCTGGAAGCTTCTCTCAGTTGTCCGAAGAAAGCCTCATCTACCTCATCCACCTGATTCGGTGGCCTGTAGTAGACACCAACCACAACATCACTGCTGTTGTTTGCACCTCTAAACTTAACCCATAGACTCTCAACAGATTTTTCTCCCTCTATATACTGGAGTTCAGAGCAATCATAGTGCTCTCTTACGTATAGTGCAACTCCTCCTCCTTCTCTCCCCTGCCTGTTCTTCCTGAACAGTCTATTCCCTTCCATGACAGCGCTCCAGTCATGTGAGTCATCCCACCAAGTCTCTGTTATCCCAATTAAATCATATTTCTTGGACTGGGCCAGGGCCTCCAGTTCTTCCTGTTTGTTGCCCAGGCTTCTTGCATTAGTGTACAAACTCCTCAGATAACCAGTTGATCGCCCCATCTTCTCCACTAGAATCAGGGGTCCTCCTTCCTTGCTCGTTCCTCTTTGCATTCCTTCCCGGTATCCGACTTTCCCACTCCCCTCAGGGTGTTGGTCACCGTCCTCCAACGAACCTAGTTTAAAGCCTTCCTCACTAGGTTTGCAAGCCTGCCCGCGAAGATGCTCCTTCCTCTCTTCCTCACAATCCTTGTGCCCGGAACAGAGTCCCATGGTCGAAGAAACCAAAGCCCTCTCTGCGACACCACCTGCGCAACCACGCATTTACTTCCTCAATTCGACGATCCCTGCCCAGTCCTTTCCCTTCAACAGGGAGGATGGACGAGAACAGCACTTGCGCTCCGAATTCTTGGGTCCTTCTTCCCAGCGCTACATAATCCGCTGTAACCCGCTCAAGGTCATTCTTGGCCGTATCGTTAGTTCCCACGTGGAGAAGCAGGAAGGGGTAGCGATCCAAAGATTTGATCAGCTTGGTAAGCCTCTCAGGGTTGGTCTGTTTTTTGTTTGATGGCTCAGGGGCCTGTGCAGACAAAGCAAATGGTCTCTGACTCTGGAACCTTGATTTCTTCCTGAGTGGTTCATACAGTCTCTGGAATTCTTAGATGGAAATGAGATGGGATCATTGATTAGTTTGAGATCTACTAAACTTTTGTTTGTTTGTAGGTCTGTAAACCCCATGGTATATCAGCATGGCTCTGAAATCCATAAGCATACAGTTATTCATCAGTACTTCAAACAGTTTGAGATTATGAAAGGGAAGATCCTCAACCACATTTTGAACCTCCACTAGGAATACAGACCACTGAAGGCAGGATACCCATTCCAGACTATTGCCTCAGAGATGGATCTAGCTAGAGTCAGTTGCACCCAATGAGACCCATAATGATGTTCTAGCTAACAACTGACCTTGGTAGTAACAGCCTGAGTGACTGTGCTTCACCAGAGTTTCATGGTCGTAAACTGAAGAATTGTAAATAAAACAGCTCTTTGCTGATCAGACCAATGTATTTGTGGACATTATTATATGGTGCAGATTTTGCATTATGTTGTCTGCCACATTTATTGACTGCTTCCACAGCCAGATAGTTTGGTGCTGGATGGTAGAACAAAAATTCAAAGTCTTAAGCAAGCACATAATACTTTTTATTGGCCTGTTTAACATTGGCAGAATAGTTGCAGGGATCTGCCAGATGGATTTGGTAGGATCCAACAGGGCCTCATTAGTAGGCTGGGCACCTCAGGTAAAAGGAGTCCTTTGGAGAAGATCCAAGAGCTTATGTTGCGACTCCCTGACTGTTTCTAAGGGGATCTGGAGAGAATCGACTAAGTGCTTCATTGATGCTTGGAAGTATGAGACATCAGCCTCAGTTGATGGGGAAAGCATGACTACTGCATGTGGAGAAGACAAAGAAATCTTTGTTTGGTAAGCTCTATTTCCCCAGGCCTCCTGCCCCTCAAAGGATTCTTCTGACTGAAGTAGCAGAGGAAGAGCAACTGGAGAAGGGCAACATATATCCCTATATCCCCACAGGAGTGACTAGGGAAATGGGAAAATTGCCAATAATATTCACCCCAAGGATACCAGTATCAGGGATGTTAAATGTAGTTTAATCAACGAGGTTGATGGATTTTTCATCAACTAGTCAATTAGTCAATAAGTGGGGGAGCCGCAGCAGGGTTAGCTCCCAGCCCTGGGAGCTAATCCCACTGCGGCTCTGCCTTTTAAATGTGTTAAGAGCTGCAGGCTCTTAACATATTTAAAAGACTGAAGCACAACAGGGGGGACCTGGGGCAAGCTGAACCAGCTGATTCCCAGCTTGCACCCAGTTCCCGCTACCCCCCGACCTCCACTGCCACCCATGGGGGAGTAACTACTCAAGGGACTAGTTTACTATCCGATAAAGCTTTTGCTTATTGAATAGTTGACTAGTTGCTTACATTCCATCCCTAGCCACTACAGTGACTCTAAATTCATAAGGGACATTATCCACTGGGGCTTGAACCAACTTGGGGTAACAGACCCATCTTTGGTGTAACTTCCTGCTCTTGTGAAAAATGTCAGGATGCTAGTCCTTTGTCTATGAGCAAGCCAACTGCGGATGGAAACCATTAAATCAGAGAGGAATTCATTTTCTTCACGAGGATGACCTCACCATTCTCTGATTGGGTTGGAGAGTCAAGGAGCACTGGGGAAAGGTCAGACCCCAACAACCATGCTTGTCTTTGTACTAATAACCTTTCAGTGACAACTAACAAGGGAAAATATTTCCTCCAAAACCAGATCCCTTGAGAATCTGAACTCATGCAGTCCTAGGTGGATTTGAAGAGCAGGACAATAAACCCACAAAAACTGGTACGTGCATTGCCTAAAACTACCCTGAAAAATGTCTATATTTGACATAGTTCCTTTCAACTTTTTTGTTCTAAAATACATACATGTGTAATCCTGAAGCCCAAATTTCTTTAAAAAAATCATTTTATCTTTAAGATACTCTTGTCCAAACTAGTGTGTTATTTTCTGAAAAAATTTCTAGCCTCCAATTTTTTATGGTTTTCATATAATGAAAATTAAAAGTAATCATGGTGCAAAGTTTCTTCTAGAAGACGTTACAATTTCAGTAACTGAAAATATGACATTTTAATTTTAAGACCATTCTTCCACTTACAAAAAATGTGAGTGCATTTTCTTATGCAGAAAATTGTCTCAGCATTCTAGAGATTCAAAACAACTCTACTTTTGAACAGCTTTCTTAGGCATTCATTAAAATGTCACTAAGATTACAATTCCAAAAGTTATGACATTCTGGACACCAAGATAGAACACTAAATTATATAAACATTAATTTCAAGACAATCCAGTGACTTGGCAGTAGCTCAGAGAAATACAGTCATTAGCACTCAAGGAGTAAGAGATAATGTGCATCATATTTAAGTGTCTGGAATTCAGGCCAGAGTTAGGAGAGATAACTGGTACTTGGGGGGTGGGGAGGGGTTAGCATACAAGTAAAATTCATCACACTTCACTTGTTTTAGGTATTATTCCAAGTTTTCTCCCATGTGTTTTATACATTCCAAGATGTCTACAAGCCTCATAGAAGAAGCCTCCATTTATATAACCAAAAACTAGGGTGAAAAAACATCTAATCAAGAATCAATCTATAGTATTTTAAAATTTTGTTTCAAAAGGCATATGGCATTTCTAAAGGCTGCAAACATTGGTCAGAATCAAACTCCCTACACAAGTGTTTTCTGCTGGATAATTCACAGTATCATCAATTTTCACGGAGGCCATGCAATACAGTAAGCACATTAATGGCAGCAAGAAATCTATTCGTGGAAAGAGAACACATCAATAAATATAAAAAGGAACAAACGGCAAAACTTCAGAACCCTGTCTGGAATAGCACTGGGGGCAAACTTAAGCATGATAAAGGTAGAATTTATGCTTGAAAGATGATGAGCGTTTTATTGACAAAAAATAAGGCTGCATGCTGAAAGTTATGACATACTTAAAGCAAGCAAAATGAAACTTCCAAAAGTAAGCCCTCTAAAAGTACTTATTCAGTTAGGGAAAAATATTGTATTACCAGTAACAACCATTTTGACGATGGGAGTTGAACAAAAACATTTTTTAAAATGCATTGTTTCTAAACTAATGTGTGCCAGTTTATTAAATAAAATCAGTAATCAAAAGCAATGATGCTTTTAAATTATCAGTATTTAGTGCAGCAGATAAAACCAACATTTAACTTAAGGGACACAGGTCATTATAAAATCAGTTTAAATTCATTTGTGGGGAAAGGAGGTTACTGTATCTGTTTTTTAGATAAAAACTGCATTTTAAAATCTCATTTAGTTTTTACCATTTATGCTGTTTGTATACTTATAAATTTCACTCCAGGTAGATTTTGAAAACATTCACTAGTTTCTAGTCCATTCTATTTACTTACCAATTCTGATTTACTAGCAGAAGGGTACAATCTTAAGGCAGCAAGCAAGCACAAAAATATTTACACTAATACTTTTTTTTAAAAGTAACACCACTATTCCTGCTAATATAACAGGCAGACATCTTAGGCAGACTTCCTCTGAATTAAATGAGAGTCCAGCTGAAAAAAAAGATTGAACTATAACTTCCTGATTTGGTTCATTAGGTTTTGAAAAGCCTTGTTTCAAAATCTAGATTTGGAGTCTAACCAAAAAGACTTGTTTTTAACAATCTACATTATTTATTTTTAAAAAAGTAACAAGAAATATTAAAACAATCTTAAAGAACCAACATGATTTTTTCAAGTTAAATAGCAGCTATTTTAAAAGTTAGCCTTTATTTAGGATACACTACCTTTTTCTGCGCTCCCATTAATTTTAGGTATGAAGTCATCAACTTGTATGCCTACAATTAAGAAACGGTATTATTTCTTTATTCAAGTGAAGTATTTTATGTAGAGCAATGTGAAATGTAATTGGCTTTCCATACTGCTTCTTTATGCTAACTATTGACACAACAATCAAATCAAATGCTATGTTAGAACACACAATACAACTTAATGATATCTTCCTTGCATGACAGATCCTGTCACATATTGATCAACTGTGTCAAAAAATACCATCACCCAAAACTACTGTTCATTACGTGAATATTTTTATAAAAACCCATTTTCCTAAAAAATATATTTGAGTTCACAAGCTACCAATGGACAAAAGTAAAACTTGATCAACATTTTAAATAGTAGTGCCCTCTTCTGGCATTTTGTTAAATCTCTCTCTCTTACACTTTTAACATTCAAATGCAAATACGATCAGTGAATAAGAATAGCCAAATGCATAATTTTAAATTATTTTTTCTTATTGTCAGCAATACCTAAATCATAAGCATTGCTGTAATATAAATAATTAATTGAGTAAAGAATTTAAAGATGAAATCCAGCTTTAAGCAAAGAACATTAATATCACACCTACCTAAGCTGCTGTGTTCTTTAAGAGTTTTCTCTTGAAGGTGTTCTAACCGTACTGTAAACAAAATTCCAAGAAAAAGATATTTCACAGATTAAAAGAAAAAAGATATAATAAAAGTTTTTTCTCACTAGCTGACTGACCTTGTAAAGCAGTTAGCCGTTCATTGGTGAAATCATTATCTGCTTGCAAGGCTTCTATTTTTGCCTGAAGCTCTTGTTCTCGCTCTTCCATTTCATTTATTTTATGTTGCAATTCCTTTTTCTCTGCCTGCCCCTTCTGCTGGATTTCCTCTTGTCTTCCTTCTGCTACCTGCTCAAATGTAAGAAAAAAAATTATTTAGAAGACAGTGATGCACTTAATTTTCATGTGAGTGAATGTTCAGATGAAACGCTCTTTTTAGCCACTCCAATAAAGAAAGTTTAATTTCCATCTGTAATCTTTTTCTGCAAAACCAGTTCTAGAAATAATTTCATGGAAACTTTTTTTTTCATATGGCTACATTTTCTCATGTATTTCCATTTCTTTAATGTCATTCCACAGCAATTTATTCCACCATTTGTCCTAGAAGTCTCTGTCCATCTAGACCAGCAGTGGGCAAGAGGTGGCCAAAGGGCCACATCTGGCCTGCCAAGCCAACAGATCTGGCCCACGGCTGCCTCACTGGGACCCTTAGGCACAGTGCAGCTGCAGCCACATTAAAGGTGACTGCTTTATGCTCTGGATACTGGGGAGCGAGGAGGGAGGCTTCATGAGCTGTCCCAACCCCCTGCAAAATATCTCAGCTCCCACTGGTTAGTTTCTGGCCAATATCAGCTGAGAAATTTTGCTGGGGGCAGGAGCAGCCAATGAAGCCTCCTCCCTCCCACTTCGAGCCAGAGCCAGAGCCTGCCTTTGGCACCGACCCTCTTTTCCTCTCCCCACCAACTACCTGCCCCAGGCCACCACCCAAACCCTCTCTATTACCTTTCCCCCTTTCTCCCAGGTCACAACTCCCTTCAGACAGTGCACCCCTTCCTACATTCCTCCCCCAGGCCAGAATCCTCTCCTGCACCCACAGCCCCTTCCTGACCCCGCACCCCATTCTCCTGCCCCAGGTCACAACCCAAACCCTCTGCAACCCCTTCTCCCAGATCACAGCTCCCTTCCAGTCCCTGCATCCCCTCCTAGAGCCCCTCCCCCAAGGGCAGAATCCTCTTTTGCACCCATACCTGCACCCCAAGCCTCTGCTCCAGATCACAACCCCCTCCTTTACCCAAACTCCCTCGCAGACTGCACACCACCTCCTGCACCCCAGTCCTCTTCCCGAAGTTCCCTTCTGCACCTAACTTCTGTCCCACACCTCCTTGACAGAAATGTGGCTCTAGACCACTTGCCAAAATCTTGGAGTACCCCCCATTAAAAATTATTGCCCACTCCTGAGCTAGATGCACCTTGTTTGGCTTCAGAATAAATAATTTTATAGTAGAACCCCAACATCTCAGTTTTATGGGGGCAGCATAGGTGATGTGAAACTTTCTGGTAAGCATCACCCTTCCCAGGTTAACCAGTTCTAGTTAACCCATGGGCGCTGGACGAGCTCTCTGCCCACTGTGGGCAGAGGGCTGCTCCAACCCCTCAGGGCCTGCTGTGGACAGGGGCTGCTCCAAGCATCCAGAGCCGCCCGTCTGCTGTGGGGGACATGAAAGGACTGCTCCAGCCAGGCTGGAGCAGCCACTGCCTGTGGCAGGAGGCTGCTCTAGACCAACTCCAGTGGGGAGGAAGGGGGCACTCCCTTAATTGGTTAATCAATTAAACTTCACCTTTAACCAGTTAACCAATTAAATGGGATTTTACATCCCTAGTGTTGAAAGAACTTTTTAGAACTGCTGAACTGCCTCCTTTTCACATTTCACTAATCAAAATGCTTAGGTTCATGAAAAAGCTATGTATTGTAATTTACCAGCTTGAAAGAGAACTGTGTCACTCCCTTTAAAAGATGCCATGACAATTTTATTACTAGTTTTTACTTAGTGCTTGCAATATAGCACTGCTAACAATTGCAGGTTAAAGTTCTGTCCCTACCTTTAGTTTGTCAGAGAGGTCTTTAATTTCATTTACAGCTCCATTGTACTTATTTGCTAATTCTCTTAATTCTTCCTGAGTCCGCTCGTTCATTTCTTTCAGGTGAGTACATTCATCTTCAGTGTTACTTAAACTTCGCTATAAGGAAAAAATTAGGGCACGTGAAAAACAAATTTAAAAAAGCTACAGTTCATGGATATTTAAGTCTGTCAAGAAATACGATCTAAAAACCTCCTTGCTTCTAACTTAATAACGGCTGAATGGATGGGTCAAGTTTGGCTAAAATACTGCCTATTGATAAATGCCTCTAACATTCCATTTAAATAAGAATAATCATACATTATGCAGAGAAACAAGTTGTGTGCGCAAGAGGAAAAAAAAGTCAGCGTAGACTCTGGAAAATTGGTTACTAACCTTTCACAGTTGTTCTTCAAGAGGTGTTGCTCGCATCCATTCCACGAATGCACTGCTGCTGGAAAAATTTCCCTTGCTGATATTCATTGTGCTGGCTCTAGTGCCCTCTGGAGTTGCACACTTACATGCTAATGTAAGGGGTGCTGCTGCTGGCCAGTGGTCCCTCTAAGATTTTCCATCCATGAACGGAGTGAGTTTTGTCTTGTGCACCAAAGTTGAGGTCATGTGCACTTGTTTGGATGTGTGCCACTGTGGCAACTCGCCAGTGGCACTGATCCCCGAGAGACTCTCCCAGCATAGAGACTCTGGCCTGGCTCCCCTTGCTGGGACTCTGAGCCCTGCTCCCAGGCAGCACCCCCCACAACTCATGGGGAGAAGGTGAGACCTGTCTCCCCCCCTTAAGAAGTGCTGCTTCCTGTGGGTGCATCCACACTGCACCGTAATTTGAAAGAAGATACACAATTTGAGCTATGCAAATTGCGTATCTTATTTCCATGGTGTCTACACAGCGCCAAATTTCAAAATAAATCGCTATTCCAAAACATCCCTTACTCCTTGCAGAATGAGGTTTACAGGGGCATCGGAATAACAAGCCTGAAATAACAGGCTTGCTGAGAAGATGCGGGATAGCTATTTCGGGATAATCTGGTACCCAAAATAGCATTGCAGCATAGATGTAGCCTGTGGGGCTGGCTGCAAGTCCCCACCTGGGGCAGAGGAAAGCTTCTGCCAGTGCCCAGGATTTGCAGGGAGTGGGGTGCTGGGAATGGGGCAGTGACATGTGGGCAGCCTGAGGGGGAAGCCAGCAGGGGGCTGAAGAGGGCAAGGGGCTCAGAGCCAGGTGGCAGTGAGGGGGGAAGAGGGATAACTGGGATACAGGGGCCCCTGGCCGCAGGAGAAGTGTTCCCTCTAAGCTGCACGGCAGCACAGTTGCACAGGTGATTGATTAATCAGCGCTGCCTAGTCAGAGGCTCAGGGCTCCATGCACAGAGCTGACTGACTGGATGGCGCTGATTAATCACCTGTGAAGTTGTGTTGCCACACAGCATAGAGGGAACACTGCCCAGGAGCAGCCACACCTCAGCCGGCTCCAGTCCTGGCCCCAGGAGCAGCTGCACTGCAGCCCAGCTCCAGCTCCAGCTCCAGCTCCAGCAGCATCCAGGCAGCCACCACATGGCCCTGGCCACTGCTCCAGCTGCGTAGCAAGCAGCTGCCTCGTGTGCTGGGGCAGGAGCTGGAGAGACAGTACTAAAAATAACACTGCGTCCCCTCCCTGAGGAGAACCTGCACTACAGTCCCATCCCCAGCTGCTCCCAGGACGGGGCCATATGGTGGGAGGCTGCTCTGTGTGCCTGGGGCCACACTGCAGCTGCTCCTGGGGATAGGGTGCTATTTTTAGTACCGTATACCCAGCCCCAGCAGCTGCCATGCGGCCACAGCCCTGGCACCAGCTGCTCCTGGGAGGGGGCTGCATGGTAGGAGGCTGCCCCACGTGCCAGGGCTGGGGCTGCAGTGTAACTGCTCCTGGCACCCGGGATGCACTACTAAAAACAGCTGTGGCCCTGGCCTCAGGAGCAGCTTCACCGCGGCCCCAGCACACGGGGCAGCACCCCGCTACGTGGCCCCATCCTGGGAGCAGCCACACTGCGGCCCTGGCTCCAACTCTTCCAGCTATCACGTGGCCTGCTCTGGCCACAGCTCCAGCCCTGGGGAAGGTCTAAAGTTGGGGCCAGGGCCACATTTATGGCTGCCCAGTTGCTCCCAGGGCAGGGCCAGCTCGCTGTCCCGAATTGCACCCGGTCCCAGATGCTGAACCTCTGCCTTTTAAATATATTAAGAGCCTGGTGGCTCTGGAACCATAGTGGCTGCCTCGTGTAAGTGAAGCGCTCCGCACTGGATTCAACGCCACTGGCAGAGTTGACTGTGCCTATGTGGATATAGGCGTAGAAGAAAAGCGCATGGCAGGTCTTATCTCCTCTCCCCACTTGCCTCTTTTCTGCACTGGTGAGCACCCTCTCTCACGATGGTGCTTTTTGTTCTTCTTCAACACTGGGGATAGAGACCGATGCCAGGAAAAGTTTGGTGCTGGGAGAGAGCTTCACACCAACTACAGCAGCTCATCTCTGTGAGGTCTGAGGGCAGTTTCTATTAGGATAACCTTCAGCTTCATGTCCCAATCCTTCTCAGTAGCAGGCCTGAAGTCCCAAAAGATTTTGCATTGTCTTTCACATGAGTTTTTCCCAACCACTTTAAGAAACTCAAGTGCAGGTCATTCACAGCACAAGGCATGCAGCCCAAAGACGAGGCATGCCCGGCCCCTGGTGAAAAGTCCTTTGACAATAGGAACTGTAATACACTACATACAGTCAGAATTGGCAAAAATTATATATGCCAAACTATTAACCCTACGAATTAAAAAAGAGTCTGAAATCACCAGGGAAAAAAAATCTTGCCAGAACAAGAAAAGGTCATTCTAGTAATTGTCACACGTGATAAGAAGGATTTGAGTGGGTGCAGGGCTGGCAGGGCCCTTATACCAGCACATATACATGACTCCAGAAGGCAGTAGAGCTAGCCCGACAGACACCACAAAGGGAAAAGCTCTAGCAACAATGCATGCAGTGTGCACACATCTAGTATGGAATGGACATGAGCAGTCAAAGAAGAACTAGTATTGCTAAGAATATAAAAAGGAAGAAAATCTGTTTGCCCAGTTTACATACATCTCATTTACTTTAAGTATTTAAATGAATGTATGTGCATACTCAGTTTAACGCAGACTTCACCAGGTCAGATTCAACCTCATAAAAAAAGGCACTCAAACATTTTCATGACTGCAAAATTCCAAGTAAATGTCTTGCATAAATCTGCATTGCAAATCAATTCCGTGAGCTGTCATTTAGGATGTAAAAGGTTAAATGATTAACTTGTTACCCTATAAGCATTAGCGCCCCCGCCCCCCTTAACCTCCACGGCCAACAGGACCTGGGCCACAGTGGGCTGGTGAGGCTGGAGCAGCTCTCAGACAGTGGACCCGGAGAAGTCCCTGCCTCCTGCAGCAATGACACAGCAGGCCAAAGCAGCCCCCACCCCGCACCTACAGCTGGTAGTTAACCAATTAAAAACATTTAACTAGTTAACTATTTTAAGTAGTTTTACATTCCTAGCTGTCACTGCTTTATTTTACCAAAGAAGCAGCATCTGATCTTAAGATTTCCCTTGTAATTACATCATCATCAAACATATGAAATGAACATTTAATAACAAAAGCATTCAACTACAAATTCCAACTGCAAGTATCAGAAGACTTTTAGACTGGAGCAAATTTGAAAAAAGATGTATACAAAATCAAATTAGTGTTTGATTAAAACTTCTCTCTCAGAGTTTAGACAAAGAAATTAACATTTCAAAATGAATCACAAATTCAGTGTTATTTTATTATAGGATCAAAAAGAAGTGTTTGGAAGAGTAAAAATGCACCTGCAATAATTAGCAAACTTGGCAAGAGAAGTAACAAAACAAAACAAGCATAATTATACATCAAACTTCAATGAAGTGCTATAACATTTCATGATACTTTCCAAAAATAAAAAGGACATGTCTTACTGAAAGAGTTTATGAACTGAAGGCCTATTTTTAATATTTATGCATGAGAATAAGTACACACATGAATGAGAAGCTGGATAAGAGGGAAGGAGTAGGTAGAGATATTGGTGAAAATGAGAAAGTCAATTGTTGAGGAAGGATTTGAAGGAAGGGAATAAAAAAAGATTGTTGGGGGACTGTGGCCAATTAAATTTTAAAAAAATGCACGACTAGATAGGATTTTAATTTTTACAATCTTATTTAACTATTGTCAAATTGTATTTTTTAAATATATGAAGTATGTCATATGGGAGACTGGAATTATACAGCACTCTAATTTCTGCATGGAGAACACTTTCACCGAGTTATTAAAAAATGAAAAATAAGGATTTCAGTTACTGATTTTCCACAAATAGTCCTGCGGTACCTCAGAGCAGGCCTGCACAACATGTGGCCCAAGACGACTACGGGCGGCGCAGCCCCATCCGATCCACCGGCTGGGAGGAGGAGCGGAGCGCCGCCGGGGAGGGGGAACTGCATGCAGCTCCAGCGTGAGGAGGCGGGGCGTGAGCCAGAGGGCGGGACGCCAGCAGACGCCAGGACGCTGGCGTGACGTGGCATCCTGACGTCACGGCTGGCGACCGCCGGATTCAAAAAGGCTCCGGCAGCCCCACAAACTGGAAGGCAGAAGCCAGGTAGGGGAGGGGAAGGGGCTTGTGCTGCGGGGAGGGGGGCAGGAGAAAGGGGAAGGCACCAAGCGACAGGGTGCAGGAGAGACAAATGCTAGGAGGCCAAGTGGAGACAATGAGGAAAAGGGCATGAGGAGAGGTGTCAGTGGGAGGGGGGGACAGGGTGATGCTGGGAGAAGAGAGGGTAAGGGCATTGGGAGCCATATGCTGTGCAGGCCTGATTATTAAGAATTTTTCAATTAAAAGTATCACACCCTGCCCAACCTACCCTTGTGTCTAGGGTTGCCAGGTGTCCAGCTTTCTACCAGACAGTCCGGTATATGTGCTCTCTGCCCGGTAAAAAAAAAAATCAGAAAATATCGGACATGTGCAATGTCCGGTATTTTCTGAATTTCTGGCTGGGCACTGGACGGAAGCCTGGTGGCGCCTCCTGTGGTTGCGTGCTGAAGCCGGGCGGTGCGGGGGGTTTTTCTGTATGCCCGACACGCGGATTTTTTTTTTGCTCGACAAAAATTTTTAGCCCGCGTGTTCGGTATTTTTTGGGAGAGCATCTGGCAACCCTACTTGCAGCCCGCAGCTGTTTTCTTTGAAGTAATATGGCCCTCGCCGCTTTCTGAGTTGTGCAGGCCTGCCTTAGAGCCTTACAAAACATGTAGATGGCATCATGAGCTTTCATGGGCACAACCCACTTCTTCCACATTTTCAGTACTGTGAATTAACTTCTTCCTTGTTTGAAATACTGTGTAACAGTAAAATGCACATCTCCGGTACTTTCTAGGATACTGTTTCTAGGTTATTAATACAACCAACATAAAGTGGTGCACTACAGATGCTAGAATGAAGTAAAGGACAGGCCATTTGAAATATTCAAATAGTGCTACAGGATTGATCATAAAATAAACAAAATCTAAATACCTCCACTTCAGAGAGTTTTCTGACCACCTCAATTTTTTCCTGAAGGACCCGCCTCAGGGACTCTTTGGCTGTTGTTTCATAGTTGTGTTTGTCTTCCTGTAATGCCACAAGTTCCTTTCGTATACTGTCTTCTGTTTGATTCTACAAGAAGAAATTAAAGACAGCCGAGCTACATCTCTAAGCAATACTTTATTGTAAGTTAGCATTTTGTTGAACATACAGTAGTTCTCTATATTAAACCACCATTAAAGATCTAACAAGAAGATTAGACGACTAATTTTGATAGATGTAACAACCTCTTAAGGATAACAAACTGTTCAATGGCTGTTTGTATGGCTGGATATAAACTGTTATCAGACAGGCATTTGCTAGTATGTTTAGGGCAGCAAACTCACTTGAAAGGTCTTGTGTAGGTTATTATCTGATAGCATTGCCCTTCTTTTTCTTTTCTTTTTAAAATACAATCCAGGTTGTCACAAGACAAACAGCATCCTGGCAGGCTAACAGTAAACCAACTATCCAAAGCACATTTGCCCTTCTGTTTTTAAAACATCAGATGTCAAAGAATTCTTCAAGTTTACATTTGAAAAATTTGCACTGTTGTGGGCATACCAGGAAACAGACAAGACAGAAGGTTGCAGTTTAATTAGGCCACAACTTTTTATTTGGCAGCCTGCATTCTGAACCCCTCATTCCTATCCACACCCCAGAGCAATGATTTAAATGAACCATAAACCTCTTCATTTTATTTTCCAAAAAACAGAAACCGAGCAATGCCAGGTAAATCTTCTAGTAATTAATCTGAAGGAAAGTACCTACTTTTGAACAGGCTTGTAATTGGTTTCCCATGACTTCCAATCTTGATAGTAGCCTGTCTTCATCTATTAAAGCCTATTGGAAAATATAATAAATGTAAATTAGTAAAGTACTGGTAAGTTTAAGTTAAACAAGTCTATTAGGAGTAATGTCTCCTAACCACTTCAGTGAGAAGACCAACCTTCAAATTTTACTCATATTTCTTACAATAAATTAAAAGGTACAGTTTATAGCTCACTTCATATTAAGTTCTTAGGCCTGTACACTAAGAGAAATCCTGCAGATACCTGCCAACTAGTATCTGAAGCCTCCTGTGTGACAGCAAGCAGCCGCTGGAGGGTGGCCAACTTCTGTTCCAACATTTGTTCTCGATGTAAGGCCTCCTGCAATGAAAATACAAACGAAAGCATGTCAGTTCCAACTAACTATTTGGAAAAACAGAAGCATCACAATGTTTAACCAAATAGTGTTAAACTGAAAAAGGGGGCAGGATGGGGAAGATTGGTAGATTTTAACTCATATTTTTGATCATTTTAATTTACAGCAATGCAACAGCAAGTTGAAATTCATTTTCATTTATGTATATTCCTGTATACGTTTAAGCGAAAATATGTTAAACTACAAGCTTAGATTCTTAAAGCCATCCTTTTCATACCAGTTCCAAACACACTGAAGGACAGGTATTTTTGGTGCAAGGAAAACTTTGACAAAGTTTCAGCAAGAAACTTGGGTTCTTATTTATAAAGGCTGGGAATAAAGTCCTATTACAAGTGATTTTGTGAGATTATATTGGAAATCAAGGTCAAAGTTACAACTATATTCTGAAGTACATGCTTTAGGAAAATGTTACATTATACCAATAAACAACATGGATCAGCTTTACTTCATACTGTGCACATTAGAAAAGTAATACCATCACAGCACATTGCTTCTTACAATTTCAGATGAATAAAGAGATAAACTCACTTTCTATGCTGTGTAGGAACTAGTTTAACAGTAAACAAAAAATAACTTAGTGGTGACACCAAGAGAAGACTACTTATGTTCACATCATGCATTTGCTGTAAATTTGTTTGGAGAAATAGACTACAAAAAACAAGTTACAGAGGGGTATCCTTGTTAGTCTGTTTCAGCAAAAAACAACAAGGAGTCCTATGGCACCTTAAAGGCTAACAAACTCATCAGATTCATCTGATGAAGTGGGCTCCAGATCAAATAAATTTGTTGGTCTTTAAGGTGTCACAGGACTCATCATCACTGGTTTTAAAAAAATTAAAAAAAAAAAAAAAAAAAAGACGAAGAAGAGCAACAGGTATTCAGTATACCTAATGGACTAATGTTTATAAAATGTGTTAAAATATAAATATTCTTAAATGGAATTTGACAATGCAAAAAAATCTGATATCCACTGTTCCCCGTCAAAATATAGAACAGTAAATACTGATTTTAAAAATGCAATAAATTACCATATCAGTAATATTTAAATAAAAACGTAATATGTAATTACATCTCTCAAAAATAGGAACACTGATGTGCATGCAATATGTGAAGAATGACAACAGAAATAATAAAGTCAAAAGCAAGTTTTTCTAAGAACCAGGGTGTATTTTAAATATGAAGTATTATGTAGTAGCTTCTAACTGTCTTTACTGTTAAAATACATGAAAAATGCCCAACTAAAATTAAAAAAAAGTGGGCTATAAGACAGGCTATATTTTTTCTTTCCACAGATGGAAGGATCATTTTGAGTTCACTATGGGCTTGCCTGTATGCCAAGATACCTGTATGCCAAGATAGTGTGCTGTGAACCTGGTTCTGAATCTACAGAGCACCAGATTGCCGCACAGTAACATCCCACGTGGACACTGCTACAATCCAGTAAAAGATTTTGAGTAATGCTTAGCATACTATTTCAGAATGCAGTAATGCTAAGCCACAACACCAGACTATGACTTTCACTTCAGCTTTTATTTAAAAATCCAATAATTAGTTTTACCTTACCTTTAAATTATTGACTGAATATAAACTACTGCTCTGAAGTGTGACCTGCCACACTCAACTATGGATACTAAGTGAAGTATTGTGAGACAGTTTAAATGTCAACATTAACTATTTTATTGATGAGCACATTATAGCAGGGTCAGTGGTGTGCTCATCCATTGCTGTTGAATGCTGAATGCAATGATTGCTATTCGACTACGGCAAATGAGGCAGTGGGACAGCTGATTGCTGGGTGAAACACTAGGAAGTAAAGCTTTCCCCATCCTTGCAAATCCCAAATCAATCCTGCCTTTGCCCACATGGCGCTAAGAAAGAGAAGCAGCGTGTATGTCACCACTAGTAACAAAACTCTCAATCACTTCCTGGATGTCCAAAACTCCAGACTAGTTCACACTTTCACAGATACCCAATGCCCCATTTTTCATTAGCCCTCATGTTAAAACTTCCAGTTCACATCTATTTCCCCACAAACCAAACCAACTAGTTCTATGTCAATATATATTTTAAAAAGTCACTGGGAGAATAAAAATATTTATTATATGGTGACCATATTTTCTGAACCAAAAATAGGGACACATTAGCCATACCCCTAGTGATATGAGGTGAGCATATGCTCTGGAGAATATTCTCCAAGAATGAGAATATTCTGAGAATATTCTCCAAAAGATTATTTCCCGAGAATTTTTGAGAATTTCCTAATTTTTCATTTCCTCTTGAAATAATATATTGTATTTAACTTTTAGAACACCCTGAATGTTAAAGAGCTTTCTTGATCATTCAAGATAGTTTGAGAACGTTATAGAACGTTCCAGAATGTTATGGAACTTTCTAGAACATTCGTGAGTCAGGAATTCTGACTGTTATGGATCTTTCTGGAGCATCACAGAAAGTATATAGAGGCAATAATACATTTATTCTCTTTTGTGAAAGGTGTAATTGTGTTTTCATCAGTATGAAAAGAAGAACTAAGCCTAAAAGTGATGTGTGGGATTTTTTCCTTCATAAAACAGTTAAAGACAAAGCGTTATACGAATGTAAGTACTGCAAGGCTGTATACATCAGAAATGCGATAAGGATGAGAAAGCATATTTCCAATTGTTTGAAGACTCCTGCTTACATTAAGGAAAAGGCAACAAAATTCTCAGAGTCCAGAAGCAGATCACGTCAACCATCAACTGCATCAACATCTATAGAACACTGTGATAGTGCTAGTGAATTTATATCACCACCTTCCACATCTAATTCAGCTAAGGTGTCACTCTATAAGTTGCTACTTTGGTTCTATGAATGAAACTGAAAAAGTTTTGGATGCATTTTTTACACGAGCTATATACTCATCGGGATCGCCTCTTTCACTGGTTGAAAACGAAGATTGGATTACTTTCATGCAAAAATTAAGACCATCTTACAAGATGCCATCCAGGTACACACTTTCTAACAAACTTTTGGAAGCTGAATATCAACGTGTTGATGCTCTTATAAAAACAAAAATTGCTGAAGCCTCTTCTCTTGCACTGCAGTGTGATGCCTGGAGCAACCGAAGAAATGAATCTGTTATAAATTTTATTATATCAACACCCAACCAGTGTTTTACAAGACAGTGGCAACCGATGTTGAACGCCATACTGCTGAATATATGGCATTCCATATGGAAGAAATAATGACAGAAATAGGCACTGAAAAATTTGGTGCCATTGTCACTGATAATGCTGCAGCAATGGTGAAATCCTTATCAATGCTTAACGAAAAATACAATCACATTGCTATGTACACTTGTGCTGCTCATACACTAAATTTGTTAATTGGTGACATCAGTAACTTAAAATCTGTTCAAGAAACTGAAGCTACCTGTAAAACTATTGTGAAGGAAATTAACAAATCGCAAGTTTTACGAGCTCATTTTACTGCATTTCAAAACGAGAAAAAAAAATCAAACTCGTGCACTTAAATTGCCAGTTAAAACTAGGTGGAGTTCCATTTTAAATTGTTTGAAAAACTTATTGAAATAAAAAAATGACTTAAAATGCCTTGCTGTCCAAGAAGATTTACAGACTAAACTGAGCAAACGTACCAGGAATTCAATCCTGGATGAAGATGTATTTTGGGTACGGGTCCAAAAACTGCATGTACTAAGTCCTGTTGTTAAATGGTTTACGCTGCTAGAATCTGACCAGCCAAAAATGAGCAAAGTTCCTGAATGTTTCAGGGAATTAAGCGATCATTTTGATAGGCTACTTCCCGAAAGTCCACTTACCAAACAAGAAAAACAGGATGTGATGAAAAGTTTTGAAAAAAGAAAAAGTATGGCTCTAAAAGACATTCACTCTGCTGCAAATATTCTAGATCCAAAATTCAATGGTAAGTGCCTTACTAGAAATGAACAAATACAAGGAACTGAATTCATTGATAAATTAGTCACAAGAATGTATGGCACTGATCACTCAGCAAAAGTCATTGCAGAGCATCATGCTAAAGAAGGTTTTTTTGGGAAAATCATATGTAACAAAATCAGCTGGCTCAGTAGATGCAGTAACATGGTGGAAAGGTATTTGCTATGGATCAAAATTAGGGAAAGCAGCAATCAACATATTGAATATGCCACCAACAACGGCAGCAACTGAAAGAAGTTTCAGTACTTACAGTATCATTCATAATGCAAAAACAAACAAGTTAACACAAGAAAGGTCAGGCAAGCTGACATTCATAGCCCATAATATAAAGCTTCTTAAAAACCCAAATGATGCACTGTTGAAATCACCAAGAGAAAAAAGGAAACAGAACCAGAGAAATGAGGAAGAAGAAATTGATGATGCTGAAGAGAAACAAGAAGTCGAAGAAGAGATAGAAATATATGGGTCAGATTCGGAAAGTGCAGATTCTGACTGGACTTGTATTCAATCCAGAAAGTTAAAAATATTTGTATCCTGCAACAGAAGATTTGTAATAAAAGTTCTAGTAATTTAAACCTGTCTTTTTTTCTTTACTTTCCCGAATTTTCATTTTAACAATTGGAAACTTCCATGATTCTTGAAGTTTTATTAAAGAAAGACATTATTATAAATAGTAAAATTCTTTTAAAACTATTTAACAAGTATTTAAGAGAAAATTCTCGAAAATTCTCGCATTGGAGAATATTCTCAAGAACATTCTCCGACAGTTTATTCCCGAGAATTTAACATCACTACACACCCCTGACCTCATTATCCATGCCCCAAACCCCGCCCACCTGTCACAGGAAGTCTCACCATCTCAAGATGGACATATGACTGAGAAGGGTGTTAATGTGACTCCTCTAAGAATTCCTCCCACCATCCTCTACCAATAGGGATGCATTTGGGCCCCACAGAGGCCCCCGTCAAACTATACTGCAACTGCATTAACCCAGGCCCCAGACCTAGGGTTCCATGACACTGCAGTTCTAGGGGTTCAACCTCGATTCAAGATGAGGTCAAAGATCCGAGAGCTATTACTTCGCAGTGTAGATGCAGCCCCATTTGACTCAGGGCCTTGGAATCATCCAGAACTATCCCACAATTTCATGGGAGAACTTCCTTAGGACTCTTAATGGATGACGTTTACTGCTTCCCATTAACTGGTAATCAGAGTGGGCTGGGGCAGATCCCCACCTGCTGCACGCAGGACTGCTCCAGCCTCACAGAGGGCCCCCTGCAGACAAAGGTTGCTCTTGTCTGGAGCAGTCCCTGTCTGTGGGGGTCCTGCAGGCAGAGACAGTGCCACTGTCCAGAGCAGCCTCTCTCTGGGGAGTCCAACCTGCTGTGGACTAGGGATGTTAAAATCCAGTAAATTGACTCGTTGAGTAGTCAATGGAATTTCCATCAACTACTCAACTAATCGATAGGCACTTCCACATTCCTCCTTTGAAATGTACAAGAGTCCTCAGCGGGGGCTCCTGTGCATTTCAAAACCATGGAGCCCAGAATCAGTGGGGGACTCTCCAGCTGATCCCTGTACCAAGCGGCATTTCCCTAGAACCCAGGGTCAGCTGGGGAGTCCCCAGCTGACCTTAGGTTCTGGGGAAATGCCGGTTGGAACCCGGGGTTAGCTGGGGAGTTCCCAGCTGACCCCAGGCTCCACAGCACTTAGGTGTTTTAAAGGGGCAGCGCCGCACAACTGAGCCACTGATGAGCTGTGCGGCGGTTGCCCCTTTGAAACGCCACCTTGGGGTTTCAAAGCGGCAGCACCCCACAGCTGATCCCCGGCTCAGCTGTGCAGCGCTGCTGCTTTGAAGTACTCCTTCCCCCCTCTTTGTTGCCTCTATCTGATAGAGGCAGCAAGGGGGGAAATCGACTAGTCAACTAGTTGACAGACTATCCGATAAGCAAATGCTTATCGGATAGTCGACTAGTCCTTAAAATCTCTACTGTGGACAGGGGCTGCTCCAGAGGGGGCTGAGAACTGGCGGCAGCCGCAGTGTGACCTAACATTAACCGGTTAACTGATTAATAGGAATTTATATTCCTAATGAGATGTACTACAACTGCATTTTTTTAAGTCACTGCAAAACTATCAAGTATCCTCCATTTTCATAAGCCATAATGACAATACTGAACTAACCATGACAATTACAGGGTGGAGAAGATCATGTTACTAACCCTTACCACCACAACTTGAAAGGTACATTTCCCATGGAGATCAATGGGGCTGGGCTATTTTATATGTAAAGCTACTGAGAAATGTCTATGTCAATGCCATGGAGGCAATGCCTATATTATGTAAATAATACCTAATAATAATTACCAAATGAGACCACTTACTAAACTGCTTACAAAAGGCCTGATCCAATTTAAATTTTAGACGAGGATTGGGCCCAAAGCAATCTGTTGATATTTTCTAAGACCACCCAGTTAACATTTAGTCACCCTTCAAAAATATAAGGGACCAATTAGTAAAAGCCCCACTGCCTGGTAGAGGTAATCTTGGAAGAATATTGGAGAGACTTTGAATTGACTACTTCTGAGAGCAGCGCTTTCGCTCACTGGACGTGGAGTCTTTAGCACAGGTTTCACTGTGTGTGTCAGAATAACTCAGAAATGCGTTATCACAGCTAACTCCAATCAGGTCTAGGCAACATGCAGCCCACAACCAGAAAAACAAATCCCTTGAAACTGGAAACCAAAACATGTCACCTCTTCACAGAGACACCTCACTCCTCTGGCCCTCAAGCCCCACAGGGCAAGGGGAAAGGACAGGGAGGACTGAGGTTCAGGGCTTCCCATAGGCCAAATTTACTTTTCTGGGGTTCTAGAGTTAGTTGATTTTATGGCCCCACTTAGCCTCTGGGGTAGGGACAAAAATTAGGGGTTCAATGTGTGGGACAGGGTTGCGGTGCAGGATCTGGGAGAAAGATGGGGTGCAGAAGGAGGAGAGGTTGCAAGGTCTGGGTGACAGGTAAGGTGCAGAAGCAGCTGAATGCAGGGTATCTGGCCAGGGGGTAGAGTATAGGAGCAGGCTGGGGGTAGGGCGTCTTGCCAGAAGGGAGAGTTCAGGAGTAAGAGAGGGTGTTAGAGCAAGCTGAGGATGAAGGATCTTGGCAGGGGGAGCAGAGTGAGGGGATTGGGGTGCGGAGGTTTGGGCATGGTGCGGGCACTTCCCTGGCTTCACGACCCTTTGCAGTGTGGAAAGTTTCTGGACAGTGTGCTGCCATTCCCCCATCAGGGTGGGGAGGAGGGAGCTCAGCCCCCCCATGCAACGGGGTGCCCATGCAGCTGCGAAGCTGCAGCACCAACTCTGGCTTCCTGCTTGGAGGCCGGGGGGGAAATGGAGAAAGCCCCGATGCCACCACACCAGCTTGCTGAGAGCGAGCAGCTTCGTGTGCTGCCGTTCCTCCAGCAGGGTGGGGAGGGGTGAGGGAAAGAGCAGCAGAGAACGGAGCGCAACTAGCAAGCCTAAGTGCGCCCCGAGGGGGTGGCAGAACCCTAGCTGGGCTCCACAGGGCCCCTGTTGGGGCTCAGGGAATAGCTCAAAAGTGCTCAAGTCCGGTAGGCGTTCCTTGGCGTCTTTTGCCTCGGACTCACCTGGCACCACCCTCTGCCCCACCACAGCAGCAGAAGCCACTGTAACAAAGAATAAGTGGTTGCCTGCACATGTAGAAGAGGCAATTGCAGCGCAGGACCCCACGTTTCAGAGACAGTCACACAGGGGGAAGGAGGGTGCTGCGTGGTGCATATTGATGGGGCGGGGGGGGGGCTTGCTGGGTGGCCCACTGGAATGCGGGGTACTCCGGAAGCCTCGTCAGCTGCCTGCCGGCTAAGAGCTAAGGCAGGGAGCCGCCTACATGCTGGGGGAGGAGGGAGAGTGTTGTTGCTGTGCTGTGCTAGGGGATGAGTATCTGTGAGCTCTGCCAACTGGGGGAAGGGAAATAAATGGCAGTGCACCAAGCCATTTCCAGCTTGCTGCTTCTCCAGCAAGGCTTTTCGGGACATTCTGCTATTTGATGGTGACACCAGGACAGAGCATTTAAATTCAGGACTGTCCCGGATTTTCTGGGACGTATGGTTGGCATAACTATACAGGCCCTTATTTTTAACACGTACTCCTGAGGGAATTCGGTACCACTGTGCAATGCAAAATTTTACAGAAATTAATGTTGTGCATGCAGAATGATAGAACCCCCCCCCCCAGATAGAAATGGACTGCAGAGCTGCTGATCACCACCAAGGGCCACTGGACCCAGCAGATCCCAGCTCACAAGCAGACTACACTGCGTGGGGGGCGATGGGGGGGGGGGGGGTGAGGGAGAGCTGGAGGGTTCCTGGGAGCTGCAGTTCCTAGCATGCTTTGAAGCAGGGGTTCTCAACCTTTTTTCCCCCCTGAGGCTTCTCCCAACATGGTATCAAAACTCCACCGCCCAGCTGTGCTAAAACAGTTTTTCTGCATATCAAAGCCAGGAACTGCACTGGAGTAGTAAGAAGGGAATTGCTCAGGGCCCCACATTTCTGGAGAGACCACAAAGCTAAGTTGCCCAGGCCCTGGCTTCAGCCCCAGTGGTTGTGCTGAGGGCCCATGCCTGGAGTCCTGTGCAGTAGGGTTTTGGTTTTCTGCCTGGGCCCTAGCAAGTCTAACACCAGCCATGCCAGACATCTGTTCATGGCCCCCCATAGGTCCCTAGACATCTGGTTGAGAACCACTGCCCTGAAGGAAGAAGGCAGTTGGCAAGAAATTTCATCCAGGCCTGAGATGCAGCGCCAGTCTTCTTCTCCTTCTGTATTCCCCAAGGGGCGGCCCTGGCTGGGCTCTGGCGTGGAAGGTGTCTGGGGGGGGGGGGGGGGGAGGGGAGAACATGTGAGTGACTGGCCCCCTGGCTAGGCTCTGGAGGGGGGACGGGACGGGACAGAGGAGTAGGGCTGTGGTAGAGGTTTCTTTAACACTCTACTCCTGAAGGAAATTTGTGTGTGTGTCTATTATAACAACACACTTGCTAACAGGTATTTTGAAATAAATTAACAAAATAACTGAACGGGATATGATTACATAGCATTTTTTGACAAACAGAATTTGCAGCATTTTAAAAGTGTGCAGAAATTAATTTTTTGATGCAGAAATTTAAAATTTTTGGCACAGAACTTCCCAAGAATGAACACTTCATTGAAACCTAAATAAGTATCACCTCTACTCTGGATAGATTTTAAAGGCCACCTCTAAAGAACAAATTTTCATCAGTCCTCTGACTGAATTAATTTACAACCATATATGCCATATAAAACCAAACATTGACTCAATTATATGTATAGAGTGGGCACAAAAGGAACAGCTAGATGTCCAAATGGTCAATTCTATACACAATTACAGTAATTCCACAAATTGTCCATGCACATATTCATGTGAATAATATTAAAATGTAGACTTGCATAATGCTACACTCTTCTACTGAACAATATTATAATTAACTTTCTGGCCTTTGCTTTTGCTTTATTCAAAAGAAATTACATTATTAATGTTTATAACATTCATGATGTGTACAGTATCTTGTCAGATTGAAACTTTGATAACTTGTTCTGTCCCTTCATTAATTCACAAAGTATTTCTTAGTTATAGGAGCTTAAATATTTGTATAATTTGCATATGTAAAATTGGAAGTACAGTATTGTGCTTTTACTATCTAATTAGATTATCAACTCTTTTGGGGCAGGGACTTTGTTACAGGCACTTTGTTGCAGAATGGTTGCAGTCTCTGGGACGTTTAGGTACTATTGTCATATAAATATTGCTTCCATTATTACATGGGTAATCCAATATTGTACCTATTAGAACAGGTTTCCTTAAATGAACATTATGCAATCTTGAACTAGCATGAATTATTATTACACTTGCATTTCAGTAGCAAATAGAGGACCCAATCACGAAACAGGGACCCACTGAGACTGGCTTTGTACATATACAACAAAAAATCAGTCCCTGCCTCAAAGAGATTACACTCTAAACAAGATTCAAATTATCCCATGTAAGCTAAAACAGAAATGTAACTGAAGGTAGAGACAATTGTCAGTAGGGGTGATTTACATACTATTTTCCAAGAAACATTTCTTTCTACAATCCACCTTTTAAAAGGACTATTTGAATCCTATGGGCCCTCTACTATCTTGTCCATCCATAGGTCCCTCAGTAAAGGTAGCTATCAGTTCCAGAGTGCATACACTCACTTGTATATTCCCAGTCAGCATCACCCTTAATGGGTTATGGTTAAACAGTGAGCTGCTCCAGCCCTGCTGGGCCCATTGCAGGTGGGGGACTCTCCAGCCCAACTAGAACAGCACTCACATGTGGTGGGCAAGGCCTGGCCAGAGCAACACCCACATGAAGCAGGAAGGGGACCGCTCCAGCCCACCCAGTTAACTGATTAACCAAGTTTTTACATCCCTACATTCTACTCAGTAAATAGAGGTATTACCAATTCAGTGCCATATTAAAAGTGATCAGAAAAGACACACACAGAAAAACTTCATTAGGATATAGATGTCTAGGTTGAAGGAGATAAGCCAGGGATGCAAAAATCGCTTAAACAAATCATTTAACTGGTTAACCAATGTAACTAGTTAACCACCAGCTGTGAACAGTGGGGAGCTGCTCTTGCCCAGGTTCCACCAAGCTGTGGTGGGTTGGGAGGGGGTAAAGAGCCTGCTACCACCTGCCAGGCCCTCTGATTAACCAATTGCCCAGTAAGGCTAATGCTTAACAGATAACTGGTTAACTTTTTACATTCCTAAGGTAAGAGGGAAATTATTTCCTGACATAATAAGTAGCCCCACTTTCTACAATTCCTTATTTCCTAAACAAAATCTAGTTACATGCAGCAAGCTAGAAGGAGGAAAGTCATGTAAATAATATTAACTGAGCACTAGAAAAGTACTGGTTTTATAAACATTTACCAAAATAGAAAATAAATGCACCCCTACAAACGGCCCCTGGCTCCCCGTGCTCACCGTAAAAAATCCTGAGTAGGTGCTCTCACCACAGTAAACAAGCAATAACTGCTGAAATCAGTTACACCTACGTGAAACCAGTGTCAGTGAGAACAAAGTCAGAGCCTTGTGTCCTCAAAGTTTACAGTAGGCACTCTCCTCAATTTTAGTACAACTAGCCACTCCATTAATTAAGTTTAAGTGAAAAACCAGTTTCTAAACAAATAGTTTGTAACTTTCTCCTTCAAGCCACTAGATGGTGCAATTTAACCTTCTCTAGTGAGAGAAGCTTGGAGCTAAATGCTAAGTCAAAAAACTTGGAGATGATATTTGGCAGGAAGAATTCTCTACCCTGAGATTCTCAAAGCAGATTATCTGCAAAAAAAATGTATACAAATAGCAATGTATACACATTTACAGTACACACATCGTGCTCAATATAATCAATAAATGAAACAGTTATCAATATTTGCAATTCAACTACCTTTTTGAAAACATTAATTGCTATAAGGAGAGATATTTTCCCTCCCCCCAAAAATCTAAATTACAACTTTTTCAGATATAAAAAAATTTACTTTGTAAAAATCTTTATATAAACTGATGGATGACCTTATAGGTATATGAGCACTATTTTATCCAATGATCTTAAGCTTTGCCCACATGCTATCGGTCTAAATGATCACTATATGTGGGGTCAGGTTGGCAGCTTTGGGCACAGATCATTTGCCGGCTTAAACTAGTGTAAATGGTAGATTCTCTGTAACTCTGAAGTCTTTAAATCAGGAGTGGGGAACTTCAGGCCCAGGGGCCAGATGCAGCCCCTGGCTTGTCTGGATCCTGCCCCCAAGGCTCAGGGCTCCCTCCCCCTAGCATTAGGGAGCCCATACTGGTGCTCCAGCCCCTTGACACTCCCCACGGAACTGGAGCACTCAAAATTTACTAGCCTGAGCTCACCTAAGCTCAAGTGCGTGAGGGGAATATGAGGAATGTCTCATTTGGGGCCACATCAACGAGGATTTGTTTGGGTTGTTTTGCTTCTCATTTATGTGTGTCCCCCGACTGATTTTTCTGTGGCTCAGCAGCCCCCAACCCAAAAAAGGTTCCCCATCCCTGCTTTAAATCATGATTTGAGGACTTCAGTAACTCAAGGCAGAGGTTAGGGGTCTACGACATGAGTAGGGGGATGAAGTTCTGTGTTCTGCAATGTGCAGGAGGAGGTCAGACTTGATAATCATGATTGTTTCTTCTGACCTTGAAGTATGAGAGGCTACCTAAGCTTCTTCTGTTTTCAGAGAACTGAGAGATTTACTAGGTGAAGCCTAAAATAGAAAATGCAATGATTTAGAAATAAGACTGCCGATTGTATTGCTAGTCAGGTGACATTAGTCCAAATTATAGATCCAAGTCACTTGTGGTTACTCCTGGTTCTTCCCATCAAATCAGTTTGACAGCACCAGCTGTTTGAAAAACTGAAAAATCCACATTTCCTTTTAATAAAGGAATGCAACCAAGCACATTTTTGCCTTTTATCTCAGAGCAGCTTTATGATTACCAGAATTATTTGGTACTAACAGCAAGAAGGTGGCAAGATGCTTTTGCATGCCTTAGAGGAACTTTAGGAAGCATTTCTAAAAATATATACAGTTCAACAAATCCAACTATCATTATCAACCTCACAGATCATGATTCACAGTTTAGAACAAATGCTACTTCCTAGTTCCAGAATCAAAAGGAAATATGCCACACATGCAAGCTAATCCATTATCCTTTTCCCCCTTCATCTGTTCTAAAAGCTAGAAATTGCTTTAAAAGATGCCTCGTCCTCTCATTGAAATATATTTTTCCTACCACCAACCAATCTACATAATCTACATTTATATTACAACTTGTAAAAAGGGAACAAAAATAAAGAGAAAAATCTATTAAAAGAAAAATGGTGGTTAAGTGACAGATAAAAACTAATTCTTAAAAAACCCACAGTGCTATGTTAATGCAATTTAATAATTCCTATTCACATTCTTCTATGAGTTTTTTTCTTGTTATACTACTAAAAAGCTTCACAGGCAGTCCTGCAATAATTTTCAAGTATTAAAGCGTTTCCGAAGCAGAATTATAAATAAAAGAAGGATGGAACCTATTCTAAGAAAAATGAGGGAGTACAGCTCTATGTTTATGGAGATGTATATGAAACCACTTTCAAATCTGCAGGTAGGTGCACATACAGAATTCTGTACTTATGCAAGCCAAATAATTTCATCTGTAAAAATATTAGTAAAAGAAATGATACCATATAAGAACAATTACCATATATTTTATACTGTTCTCAACAGAAAAGGCAACGAATTCTTAACTGTTAGTGTTTATAAACTAAATCGTACTTTGAACATATATAGATGTACATATTACATATGAAAGATTTACCTCTTGACTGAAGATTAACTACTTGGTTGTATTAAATGCATAAAGTATCAAATTAATGAAAAGAACGTCTTCATAGAAAAACAATTTTACCTGTAGATACTGAGAGAGCTGAAACAGTTCCTGAGAATACATACTGGGAGTGTTAGCAGCAACCTATGAAATAAGAAAATATCAAAATCATGTTGGGTATTTTACATCAGACAACAATTCAAAGTATATCTGTAGATATTTAAGAAAGATCACCGTCTACAATATTTTTTTTCCTCTTAGCACCTTTACTATTCTACCATTATTATTGTTTATTGTTTGTATTACAATACTACCTACAAGGCCCAACCAGGACTGAGGCCCCACTGAGCGAGGCTCTGTACAAACACTTACTGAGAAAAATCACTGCCCCAAAGAGTTTATGATCTAAATTAAAAAACATACAAAAAGGCTCAGAAGGCAATAGATGCACAAAGGTGAAACAATTTGCACAAGATAATGCAGCAGGTTGGGTCAGTGCTGGATATGAAACCCAGATCTCCTGACTGCTAGACCATGCTACCTCCCCATGATATAGTCTGTTCTAAACAAAGAATCAGTCTCCATAAGGTTCTTCTACAACTCAGAGTAAGTGCCAGGCACATATCTACTATATGATTTTTGAAAAGTTCTATTTGAATAGTAGCTGACTGCTCTTAACATTATGTGATGTCCACCCAGCATAGCTGAATGGTCATGGAAGTAAATTAGCAATGGACTAGGGTTGCCAGGTGTCCGGTTTTCACCCGGACAGTCGAGTATTTGCAGGCTCCGTCCAGTAAAAAACCCAGGAAATACCGGACATGTGCAATGTCCGGTATTTTACGTTCCCCTGGAACGGAAGCCTGGCGGGGACAATTTTCCCCTGCCATATCTGGCGGGGATGGGGGAGTGAGGAGTGCAGTAGAGTCTAGCGAAGGGGGGGAGGGAAGGGCAGGAGGTGGCACGTGCCGGGTGCCACACTAAGGGGGCGCCAGGCTGGGCTGCGAGCGGAGCGTGCGCTGCTCTGGCCCATGTGACCAGCAGAGACTGGGAACTGGCCACGTGATGCCTCCCTCTACACATTGCGAGCAGAGGCAGCAGGGCTGGGCGGCAGAAGCAGCCACTTTAAAAGTTAGATTGTTCCTCCGTGCCTGGCTCTGCAGGAGGGAGGGGGGAGATTTGATTGTGGCGGAGGCTCTCGACGCTGGGGATGCCTGCCTCAGGCGGAAGAGGGAGTGCACTGGGATGGGGGGATACTGAGTGGGGGGGGGGCTGGCTCTGACGCAGGCATGAGTGCATTGGGATGGGGGGGGCCGCTAGGGGAGCCTGGCTCTGAGGCAGGGGTGAGTGCATTGCGATGGGGGGAGACGCTAGGGGGCCTGGGGTTTGAGGCTGGGGTAAGTGCATTGGGATGGGGGGGCACTGGGAGGCGGGTTCTGGGTCTGAGGCAGGGGTGAGTGCATTGGGATGGGGAGACTGGGGGACCTGGCTCAGAGGGAGGGGTGGGTGCATTGCAGGTTAGTGTGTGGTCCCAAACTGGAGAGAGTGGTACAACTTTTGCTTAACAACTTTGGCTCCCCCCCTTTTTTCCTTGACAGAATTTTTTCCCAGTGTTGTAGGGGGTTTTTTTTTGGGGGGGGGGGTTCGGTATTTTTTGTTAAACCATCTGGCAACCCTACAATGGACTGATTTAAATGAAAGATTAAAAGCAATTCAGTTAAAATACTGGGCGAGGCCTCATTTACAACCTGGCTGCGTCTAGACTGGCATGATTTTCCGCAAATGCTTTTAACGGAAAAGTTTTTCCGTTAAAAGCATTTGTGGAAAAGAGCCTCTAGATTGGCATGGATGCTTTTGCGCAAAAGCACTTTTTGCAGAAAAGCATCCGTGCCACTCGAGACGCGGTTTTGTGCAAGAAAGCCCCAATCGCCATTTTCGCCATTGGGGCTTTTTTGCGCAAAACGGTTCTCAGCTGTCTACACTGGCCCTCTTGCGCAAAAGCATTTGCGCAAGAGGGCTTTTTCCCCGAACAGGAGAGTCACTGTATTTGCGCAAGAACACTGACGATCATACATTAGATCATCAGTGTTCTTGCGCAAATTCAAGCAGCCAGTCTAGACAGCTGGCAAGTTTTTCCGCAAAAGCGACTGCTTTTGCGGAAAAACTTGCCAGTCTAGACACAGCCCCTATGTTTTGTAACATGCTAAGTATCCCAAAGTTTTCTCTAGCATTTTGTTTGACAATGCCTCTTTCATAAGGAGGCTTTAGAGTCTGGAATGAACCAACTTACAGGAAGAACTACACAGAGCAGAAAGTCGTTCTCCCAATCATATTAAATTCTCTCCAGGCCCATAAAGAGCAGAAAACTCACTAGGGAAAAAAAATGCACCTTTGCTTCAATACCTGATTTGCCCTAAGATTCTAAACGGGTGGAGAGATCTCAGTTAAGTTGGGGGTTTTGGTTAACTGGGAAAGATATAAGCAATACTTAAACAGTAATATTAACAACAACAACAACAACAACAAAACTGCCAGACAGACAAAGGGAAAAGGAACAGGTTCATAAAGACAGGTTGTCAGGCAGAGGAATCAGGTCATTTATAGTCTTGGGTAAGGGCAGGTAGAGGCTTGAGGTATACGTGCACACCCCAAATTGTCAACTCATAGTTAAAAGTAAATATATGTTGTTGTCACTTCACTGCTTCTAATCCAATCTCATCACCTCTTAACCACCGAGTAAAGGGCTCCATAACAATTTTCAAATGCATAGGGTATCACAGCCTTATATTTTTAAAGGTACAATTTTATCATCCTCCTCTACTGTGACAGCTAATCTTCTGTCCTTCTTAAAGCCTGCATTGTCTCACACTTCAAACCACAGAACATGCTGCAGCAAGCGCCATATTCTATGGCAGTCATTTTGCTCACATCACTCCCATTTTGGAGCATCTCACTGCCTTAAACTGCATCAAATTCAAGCTTCTGGTTACCACCTTTGATGCCCTGATGCCCATCTCTATTTACTCAAGCATATTGTGCTTTGAGTTATTTTATCTATTTTTCCACCCCTGGCCACCAGTGAATCAAGTAGGGTATTTACATACCATAACAACTCAAACTGTCAAGCATATACTTTGTCATACTAAAAGAAAAATATTTAAATTTTTTAAACAGCAAAAATACAAAGCCATGTAAAATAGTCCAATGTAAGGCACATCTACAAATGGTTAGATTTTCATCAATTTTAGTAGAGAAAGAGTACAGACGACTTACCTTATCAACAGGACTTGGTAATGGAGCATGGATGACACTGAAAAAAGAATTGTTTAAAGACTTATTTTTCAGTAACAGAATTATGCAAACAATTATCAAGTACAGAACAGTAGTTCAAAAATCCAAAAACCTATAAACATTCCCGTTACTGTTCAACTTAAGTCATTCTCCATTTTAAGTTCTTTCTTAGGGTGTGTCTACACAGCAGGGTGTAACTCAAAATAAGCTATGGAAAATGAGCTATATCAATTGCAGAGTTTATTTTGAAGTAGTTTATTTCTAAATTGGGAGCATCTACACAGCACTTATTTCGAAATAGAGCTCTCTTCCTCCAACTTCCCTTTCTCCTTGTCCAATAACGGTTACAGGAATCAGAGTAAGAAGTTCTCCAGCTTGACAGTATTTTGACATTTTGAATTAACTGCCTGCTGTGTAGACATGGACTAAGTTATTTCGAAATAACGCTAGTTATTTCAAAATAATGTTGCCGTGTAGACATACCCTTAAAAAACAATGAGAAGTTGCAAATACTACTTTTTACATATTATGCTCAAAACCATTTTGTGAAATTGTACTTTGAACTACAATTTTTACATTTAGCTTTCAGTTCTAATCTAAAAATTCAACACATTAGTGAGCCACTTTCTAAAACCTTGATCACGATTTTTATATCATATATTAGATAACATTTTATGGTTTTTGAAAATAAAGTAGATTTGTTAAAGTTCAAATGCAACTTACATGTAGAAATGAGTTACATGGACAAAAACATGCACTTAAATCCACTAGATAGATCACCCTAACATACAACTTTACTGATGAATGAAGAAAAAGTTGCATAAAATGTTAATGAGCTAATTTTGGCCAAGGACATAGCTACTTTTTTGTACAATTTCACATTTGAAGAGCAAGAGCAATTTATGTAACTGCCTAATTTTAAACAGTAGTTTGGTTGGTCCCAGGATATTAGGGTCACAAGGTGTTTAAGGTAATATCTTTTATTGGATCTGATGATGTTGGTGAGAGTTTCTGAGTTTACACAGAGCACTTCAAGTCGGCAAAAGGTATTCAACATCATTGCTAAATACAAGATGGAATGGATTGTTTAGCCTAAGTAGTTAACACATTTCAATGGACCATTCAAGATGAAGTGACCTGGTAACAACTACTTCAGTGACAAGAAAGAAAGTGGTGGGATGAGCGGGGGAGGGGAAAGAAACTGGGTGGAGGTGGTTGTTAATAGGTTCCAGATTGTTTTAATAATAAGCCATAAATCCAATCTCTCTATTCAATCCATGATTTTTAGTATCTAATATGAATTTAAGGTCAAAGGCTTGTCCCCATCTTAAACAAAATCTTTCCTGAACTTCCCCTTCTCCTGACACGCGTAACGAAAGCAGCACCAAACCCTGAAAGAACAGATGCAGACTTGAGAACATATAGGGTTGTCAGGTGTCTGGTTTTGAACCGGAGAGTCCAGTATTTGAGCTCTCTGTTCGGGAAACAAATTGAGAAAATATAAATGAGAAAATATGAATGTCCGGTATTTTCTAAATAAGATGCAATGTAGACTGTGATGTAATGTCAAGTGTGTCCAGTATTTTTGTTGAAACCATCTGGCAACCCTAAGAACATATCTGCTACAGCTATCAACATCTTTCAAGATCCACGCATCCCATATTTACCAATCACAAAATATGGCCTACATCATTCAGTGCACTAAACAGCCCCAATAGCAACTGTGTGGGTGAACAAGACCACTGCTATGCTCTTGAATGAACTCACACACAAAAACAAGATACACACATCACGTTATCTGTGGGTGTACATTTCTCACAAAGCAATCATTCTATATCTGACTTATCAGTCCCCATTCTCAAAGGAACCTACAAAACACTTTGAAAAGACAAGCCTAGGAACTTAACTTTGCTAGACACTGAAAATCATGGACTGACTACAGGCTTGTACGCAGGAAGGGTGCAAAGGGTGTGAAAGCACTCCCCTCTCCCAAGTAAGCATGCTGTGGCAGTCAGAGGAAGGCAGGAGCGGTGCACTGCCCAAGCCAATGCTCTGACCAGCTGGGGGAAGGCTGAGGCTGATTTCCCTGCTTACTTGGGGCACCATGAGGGGTGCATTCACATCTTTGCAGTCCACATTTACCAGAAAGCACCCCACCACCCACAGAAACTCTTGTGTATGGGCCTGGATTAGAGACACTGGATTTATGGTTTATTAAAATGATGTATAAGCTACTAAAAACCTCCTCCCAGCTGTTCCTTCCCTTCCCTTCATTTGCTCCCCATGCCTGGAGGAGTGTCAATGGGCCACTTTACTGTAAATGGTCCCCTGTAATTTGTTAGCTACTCAAGATAAAACAATCTGTTCCACCTCATATTTAACAGCAACACACTGAGGGCAAGCGTATACTTAAAATGCTGCATCAGCACAACCACACCATTGCAAATGGGCTGCTGCTCAAGCACTTTAATGAAGACACTGTAAGCTGAAGTAAGAGCACTTCCCTGTTGGCATAGTTAATCCACCTCCATGAGAAGTGATAGTTATGTTGGTGGGAGAATACACAGTGCTGTTTACACAGGAGTACAGGGAGAGAGGGTTAGTTCAGTATAACTATGTTGGTCAGGGGTGTGGGTTTTTCACAACTGAGTGCCGTAGTTATACTTGTTGGTTACACCAATAAGCGGTTCTGAATAGAAAAGAGCTTCGGAGCTAGCGTGCACTCCTGCAAATCCTTTCTATGCAGAGCCACAGCAGGGGTAGCTGCTTGACCCAGCAAGAGCCAGGACTGAGCCAGCATGCCTGCCCATCAGCTCTGCAAATCCTTTCTATGCAGAGCCATGGGGGGGGGGGGGGAGGAGGAGGGGCAAAGATTGCGAGCAGCTGGAAGCATTAATTGGTAAGTATCGGCTTATCAGTTAAACATTTAACCAGATACACAATTGCATCCCTAGCACAGACCAGACCTCAGGCATGGTCTTCAGTATAGATTTATGTTGGTATGTCTACATCACTCAGAGGTATGCAAAATCCACACTCTTGGTGTAGGCAGCATGATTTTGACAAAAGGACTTCTATTGTCAACATAATTATCACCTCAGGGAGATGGAGTACCCACAAGGAGCATCTTCACTAACAAGTACAGCAGCAAATCTATGCTGATGATCTGCAGACAAATCCTTAGTTTCCCAGTCCTGAAGAAGAGCTCTGTGAAAGCTCAAAAGCTTGTCTCTCTCACCAACAGCTTCAGGGGGTACCCAAGTTAGTTTGTAACTGGAAAAAACTCAGAACAACAAGGGGGGGAAAAAGGAGCAACAGAAATAGTCAATTAAAGCGTCCATTACACTCTGACCCCTCCCCCCCCTTTTTCCCTTCTCTTCCCCATCCCCTATTTATTTAGAAACTGAACCTTTGGTAACTCCATTCATCTGAAGAAGTGGGTTGTGCCCACGAAAGCTCATGATACTATCTACAGATCCTGTTAGTCTCTAAGGTGCTGCAAGTTTCTCACCAGAAGAAATTGGTCCAATAAAAGATATTACCTTGTCTGCTTATAACCAGTAATGACCGTTTCGATTTATATATTCTGATACTAAGGTTAAGATTCAGAAGCCAAATTACACTAAAATAAATAATTTCCTGTACTAAGTAATGCCAACTTAACTGAATCACTTCAGAATAGCATGTTAAACCAAGTTTCAAAGTAGTTTACATAAATTAGAAAATGATTTAATATGATATTCAATTTGATGTTTAACAGTATAGTAGTCAGGTATTTTCAAAAAGTTCACCAAAATAGACATTTTAAAGCACATCTTTTGGGAATAAAAAGAATATTTGTCATCACCTGATCAAATTAAAAATACAACATGACATCTGAAAACAAATTATAGAAGCAATTGCAAATAGAACTGGTTGAAAATTTTCCCAATAAAACAATCTCTTTGGAAAATGTTAATTCATTGTAGTGAAATGTTTTGCTGATTTTTTTGGCAAAATATTGTCAAAACAAAGGCACATTTTTCTTACTGAAAATGATCACCAATTTTCCATAAAATTTCAGTAAACTGGAACGAAAACAAAATTTGTGAATTCTGAAATCCATTAATTTTGTTTAAAAATCTTTTTCATTTACTTGTTACAGGTCTTCATATAACTTCCATCTGTGCTGTATTCAAGGTATTTGGTTTATACTACAAAGGTGATATTTTCCAGTTATGGAGAACCAGAACCATGATTGCTGCCATCATAACTTTACAGGGCAACAACAGGAAAACTTTGTCAAAAGACAAAATCTAAGGCTACAGCTGGCATATACCAAAGTGAAGTGAGCCAGTACCGGCAGTACCAAGTGTTTGGTAGAGCGTGGCATTCCGCTGTTCTGCAGCTTGCCAGCTTTGTTTGTTTGTTACTGGTACTGGCCTCTCTGCCAGTACCAATGGCTTGCTGTAAGGACAGCCCGAAGCATGGTCAGCAGCTCTGTGCTTCGTTTGGGGATCACGGCTTCTCTTTGAGCTGATTCCCTTATCCCACTTTTGACAGCCCTTCTCAGGGGAAGCACTGTCAGCCTCTTTGTTAAGAGGTCTTTTGTTGCTCACAGGCTGAGACTCAGCGGGAGACCTGGAGCGTTTTGTGCTCCACTCCAGGTCATGCTCTCTGGCACGTCCATCCAAGGGAGTGCTCCTCCGGCCCTCCACCCCAGAGAAGTATCATTAAGTGAGGCTGCGGTTCAGCCATAGTATTGAGGTCCATGAAGAGAAGTCTTCTTTGTAGATCTCTTGCCTTCTTTGATCTTGGGGCAAACTTCTGGCAGTGCGGGAAGTGGCTGACTGAGGGGTCCTGCCCTAGGCAGCACAGACACTGCTCATGTCCATCGGCCTCTGATATAGAAATCCCACACCTTGTGCACCTTTTAAAACCCAGTGGTGTGGGCATGACAGGGTTTGCCTGTCTGTGTTGCCCTTTGGGCAAGCGGGATGCAGCAGTAGCGCTCGCGCCCTGCTCCACTTCCTGTTCTTCCTGCTCTTCCTTCTTTCCCCCCCTCCCCTTATGGCTACTGTATTTGATTAAGGGAGACTGTCTAGGTGTGACCGATGCTGGCGGCGGTTAAGAAAAAATCCAGGGAACGGCCGCCGGCGCATGTGCAACTGTCATTCTGAGTGATTGTGCAATAGTGCCGCACGGGCCGGCAGCCGGGGGACTGCTAGCAAGAATCTCCAGGCTCGTGAGCACAGCAGCACTGACACCTAGGTGGAGCATTCATGAGGATATTCCAAGAAGAATAATTGCTTACACTTGTTCCTTTCATATCAAACATCTAACAGGAAACCCTCTTAAGGTAAGTGCATTTTTGCTTCTTAGAGAATTACTAGAACACGGATATATATCAGAGGTACCGAAGAATAGATAACTAGTGGTTAAGGAATTGTACTAAGAAATCTGTGTGATTTATGCTGTTCCTTGGTATAGCTACTTGGTTCCTGTGATGTCCCATTCAGGACACCCAGACCTGCAAGTCTTTCACCCCTCTGCCTTAGCAAGAATGAGATGCTTTGCTGCTGCTAAGAGGTGTCAGTTGCCTGACACACCAGTCTGACCATCTTACCAGCAAACTTTTGAAGATTCTACAAGTCTGAAAGTGGCCTTGCAAGTCACAATCAATGAATCACAGTTCCCGAGCTCCCCAGAGCCTGCAGTGTCCAGTCCCTCTCACTTGGTGCTCCCAGAAATTATATTGAGAGATTCACAGTTCATTTTAATACTGGTTTTCTAATAAAATAAAATCATGTTTTATTAGGAACTTATTTGTGAACTGTTGATTGTTTATTCATTAAAAGACATACAAGTAGATCAACTGTTGGTTAGGTAAGAATAACTTAGTGTGCTGATCTGAGAAATACTGTCCAAAGTAAAAGACTCCAAAATAAATTAGTGCTAAAATTAGTAAGCTAATGCTGCCTGCACTCAATCAAAAGTTACCCTAATTAAATTCCATCAAAAGGTTGGCTATAACACTTACCAAACTGGAAAATCTAGTTTACTAGATTTCAGTTTTAGAATCTAAATGGCTCCTCAACAAATTAATAAAAAAATTATTCCCCTTCATATTTAGATGCATAAAAATATATAAGCCTTCATCTAAAGACACAGTTTACAAATCCAGTTTTCCATGCTATTTATTTTTACGAATACTGTTACAAATCTAAAATCATTCAATTTAATTGTATCATAACTGGAAATTTTGTTAGTGCACAAGTTCCTACCTCTAGGTTTTTATCTACCTGAGTATAAACATACGCAATACGTTTATGACAATTTTAATATATATACACATTTGTAACTTGAGCATGAATCAATATACATACATGTCCCTACCAAGAGAATATTCTTCTTGCCCACTTTTGTAACTCTATTAATCGTGTGTGAGTGCTGCCTTTTAATATCTTTATTACCTGTGCATACTAGATGAGAAATGCTTTGGGGCAGGGATATTATGTGTTACGTAGTACACATACATATACAATTATATAAATCTACATGTGTTACATATTATAATGGGAATATACTGAACAAAACCCCTCATAATACACACTAATTTCAGTACATATTAATAAAATACTTAATTATACTTACTCTGACCGTAACCGGGCTTCCATACCATCTGGGAGAAATAGTTTTATTGTGGAGACTATACATCCATGGGTAACTGAGAAGAAATAGGAATACTGTGAGTCTTAGTAATCAGTTAATAAGACATTATTTAGTTAACAGAAGTGCAAACATGATTTAAAGGAAATATATAGGTATGTCACAATCAAGGAACTCTGTGAATAAGCAAGAAAAGAAAGGGGAGGTCTCCAAGCACTAGCCCCTAACAACTGAGTCTCCCTGCTCGTACCTTCCCATGAGAAAGCAAAAGCTGCCGATCAGAAGCTTGAAGAATTAAGGCCCTGTGTTGATTCCTAACTTGGTGTAGATCGGGGTGGCCAACCCATTCTGGGAAAAGAGCCAAGATAGCAGTGGATCCAGCATGAAGAGCCAGGGCAAAGTTGCCGAGAGGGGAAAAAGTTGCCGAGAGGGGAAAAAAAGGCTCTGACCCTTTAAGAAGCTGCAATTAAACACGTTTTGAGGCTTTTTTGGCCACAGCAGGCTCCTGCCGCCATCTTTATTTCTGCAGCTTTCATGGCCGCACTGGACAGCTCCCCTGCCCAGGTCAGCACAGGGAACTGGGAGGAGAGGGATGTTTTTGGGGCATGGCTTTCGAGCCACCGGGGGGGGGAAGGAAATGACTTCATGAGCCGTACGCGGGGGGGGGGGGGGAGGAGGGGGAGCCACATGTGGCTCGTGAGCCTCGGGTTGGCCACCCTGGTGTAGATCCATTTCTGAGTCTTCCACGTTCAACAGTACCTGCCTGATTTTTTGGGGGGAGGGGTTTGGTGGTTTTTTTGAGACAACCAGCTCTCAGTCAACAAGAAAGTTAATTACAGATTTCAAAATACAACAGTGACAACAGCATGACTGAATGAGTAGTTCTGTGGCATCTCTGGCCTGGTCTCCACTAAAGGGGAAGGTTGACTTAAGATACTCAGCTCCAGCTATGTTAATTACACCTTCATTACACCTTACGTTAATACAGTCCACACTCAAAATTAAAGACAACAGAGTCTTACCTTCACGAAATGCTCCCAAGTAGTTCTTTGGGAGTTTACACAGATTCTGAAGGCAGGTCTATATTTAAAATGCAGGGAGACTGTGGCATTTCAGTGAAGCTGCTACTATGCCATCAAGAAAGTTTTGCCCATCAGTGGTGTTAGTCCTTCTCTATGAGAGGCAATAGCCATGCCAATGGGAAGGTGCACTATGTTGAGGGTTAGACTGATACAACTATGGTGCTCAGGGGTGTGAATTTTTCAGACCTCCTGAGCGACACAGTTATATCAATGAAGTTTATAATATAGACGTTGCCTGAGATATTAGATGTAGCCAAGAATTTGGAATGTGGATTTTCCCAAAATAAACTAAGGAATCACTCTACTGCAGGATATATGAGAAGAGACTATTTATTTTCCAAAGAAAGACGGGCACCTGAATGAAAATTTTTTTGAGGACAGCCCTCTGATAGGACAATGACTGCAGAAAGTTGTAGGATTATGGTTAGGAAGCAAGTGCTTTTAGGTGACTCTTCTTTAACTTTCTAGCTATTTCTTTCAATTCAGAGTCACTGGAAAAGAAGCCTGGAAAGCTCAAGTCAAGACAAAGTCCATCCCAGGGCTTGGCTGAAGTCATATCTTATGGATACCAAATGGAAAGTGAGGAAATAATTTGCTTCAGAGAGAATTCCAGAAAAGACGATTTCTGTTCTCTTTCCTCTATATCCTGTTGTGTTCAAGAAGTGAGAGACACCACGGATGGGGCTAGGGGAAAGAGGATATGTTCAGCAAGAGGAGTACATTGCTGCTTTAGAAGTATGATGATGATGCAATCTCTGGCTAGCAAAATCCTATCACAAAAGAAGAATTCAAGGAAGACAGCATTTCAGAGAAGCTAAATGAATTATTTACATCGGTTTTCACTGAAGAGACCATGGGGGAGATCTCAACACCCAAGCTCTTCTTTTTACATGACAAATCTGAAGAACTGTCCCAGATTGAGATGTCCGGAGAGGTAGTTTTGGAACACACTGATAAGTTAAGCAGAGTAAGTCACTATGACAAGATGGTATTCACTCAAGAGTTCTGCAAAGCATTCAAATATGAAATTACCAAACTACTAACTGTGATACGTAACCTCTTGCTTACATCAGCCTCAGTTTCAGATGATTGGCAGTTCGCTAATGTAACATCAAGTTTTGAAAAATGCTCCAGCGGTGATCCTAGCAATTACAGGCTGAGAAGCCTAACTTCTGTACCAAGCAAATTAGTTGACTCTATACTAAAGACCAGAACAAACAAATGAACAAGAAAACTTTTGAAACGGTCCCTTGCCAGAGCCCATCAAGGAAACTAAGCAGTCACAGGATAAAAGGGAAAATCCTCTTACGGATCAGTAACTAGAAATAAAGGATAGGAATAAATGGTCAGTTTTCACAATGCAGATGTAATTAGTAGAGTCCCCCAAGCATCTGCCCCGTGACCTATGCATTGTTCATCATTGTCATGATCATGAGAGATGGCCAGCAGCCTGGGGACTAAGGGGTTAACTATGTCCCTTACCTAACCAGGTAGCTGGCAGCTAATAGAAATGTAGGTAGGAATTTCAAACTGGGACAAAGGAATTTTTGGGATTTCCCTCCTTGTTCCCTGAGCAGTTTCTCTCCATATACTGAGGGAGACAGACATGTCTCTTTCTCCAAGAAAAGACTCTTCACTATCTGTAAGTTTAGAAAAATTGGTTAGGTTTTATTGTTTTATGGTCTGGGAATGGGAATCTGATGTCTGTGCATTTAAAAATGGGTTTTTCTCTCCTTTGTAACTAAGTTTTGGTCCATGGTGGAATTCCCCATGAGTTTATTAATTGGTGACTTTTCCATCTAGTCACTATGCTTGTAATAGGATTGTGGTGATGTTCTTTCTCTTTTTTTTTTTTTATAAAACAACCTGGTATTGATTAATTTTTGTGTCCTGGTTTTACTTTAGGGGTGAGATTTCCCAAGTGATCTCTCCCCTGGTTTCCTTATCATTACTTGGGTGGTGGCAGTGGATTTTTATCCCCAAAATCTAGGTTTTTAAGATTTCGGGGGGGAAGTTTTATACCAACGCCTGGAAAGATAAGGTTTTGGGGTACTTTTGCGGGCCCCCACTTCTGCATTTATTGTGCCAGAGTGGGGAAGAAGCCTTGACAATCATATTTACAAATGATCTGGAAAAGGGTGTCCACAGTAAAGTGGCAACATTTGCAGAGGATATGAAAAACCAAGACAATTAAATCCAAAACTGGATGCAAAGAGTTACAAAGGGATCTCAGTGTATGACCTGGCAACAAAATGGCAGATGAAATCAATGTTAATAAATTCATACTAACTCAGATTAGAAAACACAATCCCAACTATACATACAAAATAACGGGATCTAAATTAGCTGTTGCCATTCTAGAAAGATCTTGGAATCATTGTGAATAGTTTCTCTGAAAACATCCACTCACTGTGCACTGGCACTCTCAAAAGCAAATGTTAGGAACCATTAGGAAAGGAACAATGTGAGTTTTTAACTAGTGAACCAGTAAGGTCTTGGCCAGCTCCCTGCCCACTATGGACAGGAGCTTCTCCAGCAAGGCTGAAGCAGTCACTGCCTGTGTTGGCCTGGGTGCCCTGCAAGCAGTGGCTGCTCTGGCATCCATGCTGAATCACCCCTGGTCTGCCACAGGTAGGGGCTGCTCCAGCCCAGTCCATGTAGCCACTGCCTGTGAGGAGAAGCAGGGGGCTACAACCTGCCACTCCAGCCCGGTTGGAGCAGCTCCCCCATTTCTCTCCCCCCCCACACACACACACGTTTAATTGGTTAACCGGTTAAACAATATTCTTAACAGGTTAATCAATTAAATGGGATTTTACATCCCTAATAGATGCAAGACCGAAAATATTATAATAGCACTATATAAATCCATCAAATACTACATGCTGTTTAGTAACCCCATCTCGAAAGAGAATATTATAATTGAAAGGGGTGCAGAGAAGTTCAACAAAAATTATGAAAGGTATGAAACAACTGTTCAGCTTAGAAAAGAGATGACCAAGGAGGGATATTAGAGAGAGTGCTATAAAATCATGAATGGTATGGATAAAGTGAATAAGGTAGTGTTATTTAGCCCTTTACATAACACCAGAACTATGGATCACCTAATGGAATTAATAGGCAACATGTTTAAAATAAAATTAAGGAAATACTTCTTCACACAACACAGTCAACCTATGGAACTCATTGCATGGGGATGCTGTGAAGGCCAAAAGAATTAAATAAGTTCATGGAGGATAGGTATATTAAGGATTATTAGATAAAATGGTCAGAGACGCAATCCTAAACTTTGGTTGTCCCCAAACTACTGAGTGACAGATGCCAGGATTGGAAGATAGGGAACGGATCACTCAAAAATACCCTGAGCTATTCATTCCTTTTGACGTATCCAGCATCAGCCATTGTCAGAAGTCCCTGCAGCCCGCACTGCTCCCCACAGTTCCCATTGGCTGGGAACAGCAAACTATGGCCACTGGTAGCTGTGGGGGGCTATGCCTGCTGACACTCAACATCAGCACACTGTCTGCCAGTGTCTTACACTGATGGGCCAAAAGCAAAGTTGTCAACCTCTGGCCAAGGTGCTCACCCATAACATAATGTAACATAATAGAACCTGACTAAAATTTACACTCTTCAATAAGGAAAAAAGTTTGGCAGAACTCATCTCTGGTCTGTCAGGGATTCTAACTCAACACTAGGAATTTGAGGAACCAATGCTTACACTACAATCCAGTAAGGCAACACTACCATTTTACATGCACAACTATTTGCATGAATCAGACCAAAGTGGACTCTGGTTTCTCCACTGGGAAAATCGGTTACTCAAACAAAATGGCCATTACAATAAAAACTAGGACTGTCAATTGATATGCATTAATGCCTGTGATTAACACAGTCCAGGATTAATGTGTTAAGTTTTTTAACATGTTAATCGCAGGCTTTAATGCTATGTTGCCCCTTTGAAGTTACACTGCAGCGCTTCAAAGGGGCAGCACAACGCAAAGCCCGGGATCAGCTGGGGACTCCCCAGCTGAACCCAGCTCCACTGCCCCTTTGAAAAGCACAAAGGTGCCGTTTCAAAGGGGCAGATGCCTCACAGCTGAGCCCAGGATCAGCTGTGTGGCGGTTGCCCCTTAGAAAGGCCGCCTCAGTGTGTTTCAAAGGGGCAGTAAAACCCAGGGACAGCTGGGGACTCCAAGCTGACCCTGGGCTCCCCAGCTGCCCCTTTGAAATGCCACCTTGGGGGGTTTCAAAGTGGCAGCGCCTCACAGCTGTGCAGTGCTGCCACTTTGAAGTACCTCTTCCCCCCCCTTTGCTGCCTCCATTTAACAGAGGCAACAAAGGGAGGGGGGGCAAATTGACTAGTCCACTAGTCGACTGCCTATCCGGTAAGACAGTGTTTCCCAATTGGTGTTCTGCGGAATCCCGGGGTTCCATGAAGCAAAAGTAAGGGTTCCGCAATAACCTGGCACTCCCCCATCCCTGGCACTCCCCCACCCTCTCAAAAAGACAGAAACTAATCACAGCAGGGCTTTTTTTTTTTTTTGGCTCGACAAATTGCAGCTTTTTTTTGTTTTGTTTTTTTTTTCTTCGACAAATTGTGACTTTTTTTGTTCGACAAATCACGGCGGGGTTTTTTTTTTTTTTTTTTTACTTAGAACCTAGGGGTTCCTTGAAATTCTTTGAAGCCAAAAAGGGTTCCATGGCCAAATAAAATTGGGAAACACTGCGATAAGCAACTAGTCTTTAACTTCCCTACTGGGGATCCGGTGGAGTGCCCAGCTGATCCCTGGCACCGCGTTGCGCAGCCCCTTTGAGACGCTGGGATGGCGTTTCCAAGGGGCAGCGCAACGCAGAGCCCGGGATCAGCTGGAGTGCCCAGCTTTGTGTTGCGCTGACCCTTTGATGCGCCACCGCGGCGCTTCAAAAGGATAGCGAAGCATGGAGCTCAGGGTCAGCTGGGGACTCCAGCTGACCCCAGGCTCTGCCTTGTGCTGCCCCTTGGAAATGCTTCCCCGGCACTTCAAAGGGGCAGCGCTGCATGGAGCCCAGGGTCAGCTGGGCACTCTAGCTGATCCCAGGCTCCATGCATCACTGCCCCGTTGAAATGCCACAGTGGCGTTTCAAAGGGGAGGCGCTCGCGATTAATCACGATTACATTTTTTAATCGCTTGACAGCCCTAATAAACACAGATTATAATGATATCTATATATATCCAAGCATTTTCAAAAGCACAACTACTACTTTTTGCTTCTATAATCACTACATTATCAGTATGTAATTGTTTTGCAGAAGGCTACGATGACTAGTGTTTGTGTAAGATGCTATATAAATATCAGAATGGAATTTAGTTTTAAAAGAGTGTTGCTAGCTCCATATGGCATTTTTGTCTGCATTTTCTCTTAATAATATAGTAAACTAAAAAAAATGAACAAAATATTTTCCATTTGTTTACTATGTGCATTTTAACAGCACTTTGTTTTTTCAATATAGTCTGTTCATCATGCTACTGTTCAGCTACAGTTCTAGTCATATGAACTGATATGGCAATGTCACTATCATTCACACTCTAAAGGGGGCTTAATTTGTACGCTCTTCCCCAGGAACTGCATGAGCATGTTCATTAGCGTCCGCAGTGCAATGGATGCTGTTTCTATGTTCAGAGTCTCCTTACTGTGGACTTCTGCATCAAGTTAGGGATGAACAGGGCATGTGAAGGTAGCAAGGAAACCCTATCCTTCTTCACTCTCAAGCCCATGAGTGGCAGCAGGGAGCACATTTTATGATATCCTTGGCTGACCCAGCCTCCTCGTTATTAGAAGGTAGTATAAATATCAGCAAAAAAACAAAACCATTTCATTTTAGAAGATAATTTAAAAAGAAAATCCAAGCATATTATGTAAAGGATAGGTTAAAAACATTTTATATTTTAAGTCAATTTCACACAAAAAAATTCAAGTGACAGGGTCACTAAGAATGTTAGCATAAACATTTACTTGTTGATTTACATCTGAGTCTGTATATGTACTTGTCAATTGACTTAAATAGGTCTTAAGACCTAAGAGAGTATTAAATTTTCAGCCCTGATTTAAAATGGGTCACATGAACTTAATTTTAAAATTATGTATACAACCAGTATATAGGGAGCTTTTAGATAACTTTCTTCCAAACAACCTACCTTCTGAACAGCTTAGATTTACCAAAATGAAATTTATGAAGTGTCTGGTTTGCAATACAGTGTAAGATGTGGTGGTATTTTTGAAGAAAAATTTTAAAACCATGAAAATACTTACTCTTGTCATACTTGAAATGCATCTACTTAGGCTGCATTTGCTAGAAGAGTTTACGTAATCTACTTTAATTGTAGATATTGACACAAGTAACTGAGATTCACCTTTCTTTTCATAACCTGAAAGTTCAAAGTGTTCTCTTCAGCTAGCTCCCATGGCCTTTTGATTGGACCCAGATACTGCAAACTCTCACCTGCTCTTTTAGTGTAAGCAGCAATTTTGCCAAATAAAACATTCCCATATTTATTTGTAGGGGAGTGTTCTCTATGGTACAGTTCTACATATTCCAGGAATGCATTATATATGGCACTCACTGACTGTAAATCTAATGGCATTTTAAAACCATTCCCAGAAAATCTAATGCATAAATGTTGCTTCTTTTTTTTTTTTTTTTTTTTTTTTAAACGTTACAACATTGGTTCCTCGTCAAAATCAACTTTGCACAGGATTGAAGAACATTTGATAAAATTTTAAATTGGGTGAGTTTAGAAAATTCTTCAAAGGAGCAAAATAGCACTTAAACTTCATTCTGCTTTTTTTTTTTCTTTTACTACAAAGAAACATTAAGGATGGAAGTAAGAAGTAGAGTTCATTTGGATGACCTTTACTCCCACCCTATTCTGAAGATAGCTAACAACACTGTAAGACCATGCCAAATTACTCCCCAAGTACTGGTCAACATATTTCTTAATTCCCTATTAAAATTTTATTCTTCATATTTTAGTAGCATGAGTTACAAACTATGGCTGACTGTGCCGTCAAGAAATTCTTGATGCAGATCATCATTCACACCAGCACCATCCTATTGTTTGAAAATACTGTGGGATTCTTCTATCTGGAAGGTAAAAATGTTGATAAAAGCCACACAGGATCCCCTGGGTTTCCCTACAATACCACAGCCTATTTAAATTGTGGGATCAGCCACACACACATACAAATATACAGAGGGAGAAGAACAGAAAACACTAAGCAGCTGCATGAATTCATAATCTCATCCTGTTCACCTTATGCCCTTTAAGATTTCTGCTATTCTGGGATACTACTGAATAAGGTATTGCCTCATTGCTTTATCTAGTATTTTCCCTAAACTATCAATTTATCTGAATACTCTCTTCTTCCTAATAAGATTTTGAACATTATCCTTATAAAGAAACTGAAGAATTTTGGTACAGCAGTGGAGACTAACTTTATGCTTCCATTGAGGCACTTAACTTTTTTGCTAAATTTTATGTTGTTGAATAAGTAATTCATGCAGGATTCCTTCCAAGAAAGGCCAGATTTCTTATGTGCAAGTCACCTAATGGGCACTCATTTTCTTAAGGAATTTCATGAGGATATATACTACAACCCTAGAGCTCACACACAGAATAAATATAACAGAATAAGAATTGACAATAATTATTAGAAAAATTACCGGTACCTAAATTATACAGAAAAGGGCTAGGGACAGCAGGCCTACCAATTACCCCCGACTTGCATCTTTTATCTTAATAGAGGGCTTTTGTGAGCATGCATGCTTGGAAGCATGTACAAGTTCAAGTTGGAGAATGAGACATTTCTCTTTAATAGTCACTAAATTAGTAGGCGCATATCTCTAGCTTTCCATCATCTTTTTACCCCTTTCCCTCTCAATTTCAGAGTGCCCCTAAGCAAGAGTGGAAGGAGGAGGGGGAAAAAAAAAAAAAAGTCAGTGAACAAGAGCCTCATCAGTTTCAAACTGTTTCTGACCATGCACTCAAGAAATTCTTGATGTAGATGACAATCCACTGCACCATCACCATCCTACTGTTTGAAAACACCATGAGATTCTCTTACTGAGAGGATAAAAACACTGGTAAAAACCCCACACAGGAAATCTTGAATTTTCCTAAAATACCACATCCTCTTTAAAATTTGTTTGTTTTTCCCCATTGAAGTTTTCTGTGTAATACACTATTCCCAGTAAGTATACTTGATAATTAAAAATAGAAACAAAAAAAGATGATCCGTACCCTTACCTTTCCGCGTGTTCTCTGTCACATCTACACCAAACTGGATAATGTCACCAGACAGAATCTCACATGGTGGGCTTTCCTCAGATCCTCTACTCAATCTCTGACTGTTTATGAAGGTACCATTACTACTCTTAGTGTCTTGAAGATAGAACTGTTAAGAAATAAATTGCACTGTGGTAAGTTATCTGCAAGAAGAAAGACTGAAGAAACTGAAGCAACAAATTCCATTCTACTGTAGAATGTGAAGTTAATACACAAGCTAGAAATGGGAAATATTTCTATTTGCGACCTTAAGGTACTGTTTCATGAATGTGACATTTTTCCATTTTCCATTATGTCTATTTTTAAATTTTAGTTGTGTTTTAAACACACACAAATATCTGTTAACTAAACCTACTGTAAATTCAAGCATACCGACTACACAACGGTTGCTACAGGTTGAACCTCTGTGGTATAGGACTCTCTGGTAAGGACCATGGATGTCGCAGGACTAGAGAGCCCGAGAAACAGAGGTTGCCGGTGGCTCAGAGTGGAGTCACCTGCAAGGGGTAGCCGAGCCTGCGGGGCACCAGAGCCCACAGATGGCAGGGCAGGAAAGCTGGCAGGGGCGCCAGGAGATCCAGCAGGGCAATAGGACAGCCACAAGGTTGGTGAGGCCACTGGGAGCTCCGACCAGGGCCACTGGGGGGTTGCCATGAGGTTGGCAGTGCCACTGAGAGCACCAGGAATTGTGGTGGGGCTGCTGAGAGGCTGGCAGGGAACTCTAGCAGGGCTGCCACAGCTTGTGGAGCTGGGAGCTCGAGCAGGGCTGCTGCAGCTTGCAGGGCTAGGAGGCTGGGGAGAGGAGCCCTGGTGACTGGAGAGAAGAACCCAGTAGAGAGGCAGGCAACTCCCTCCCTCGCCCCCACCATTCCTCCTCTGGTCCGGAAAACTCTCCTTTGTCCAGGACCTGTCAGGTCCTGAGATTGCCAGACCAAGGAGGTCCAACCTGTAGTAGTTTAACCTACTAGCTGCCACAAACATTTAAACACAACTAGCAAGAAGCATTTTTGCAGTGGTTATGCTAAAATTCACAATCATGCTAGTTAACTCATCTAAACCTTGAAGTGGTATGCATACCATTAAGAAATCTGTGTTCTATGATACAAATAAGCTGTGTTGTACAATAGGGCAACAATGGTAAAAAGAAAAGCCTAGAAAAAAAAAAAGACTCAGGAAACAAATATGGGGCTAAGAACGTGAGACAAGGAAGCCCAAATGGAGAAGGGTCAGTTCTCAACTCCTGCTAAATATTTTTAAAATACTGGCCTAAGGATAATCTCCTCCATCCATATTTAGGCATCTAAGGGTGGGATTTCCAAAACCATCTAAATGATTTAGGTGTACATTTCCAAATTACTTTGACTATTAAGTACAGCCTAGCCAAAACGTTTTTTGATTAGCAGAAATTCAGTACACTAGAAGGTGACATTGATTGCAGATTGAGCACCATTTATTAGGGATGTTAAATATCAGTTAATTGAATAGTTGAGTAACCTCATGAATTCTTATGTTAGTTGACTATTCTATAGCCCCAAGGATGGAGATGGGGATGGGGATGGGGATGGCAGCCACAGTATCAGAGGCAGCAGTGGGGCATGTCAGGCGGGAGCTGGTCCACGAGGGGAGCCAGTTTAAAAACCAGCTCCCTTGTGGACTGGCTGCCTGTCACCCTGTGGTGACAGGCACATGGGGTGTCAGCAGTCCCTGTCTAGGGAGGGGGGTCTGAGCTCCCGGACCTGGTGTGAGCCAGGACTGAGCCGGGCTGCCTGACTTATTACATCCCTACCATTTATCAAGTTTTTATATGAGTTTGCCTTGTTCTCATGCTAAGGATATTAATAAGGACCCTTTACTTGTGTATTTCAGCATAAAAATGCAGTTTAAGTTTGAAACCTCTGAAGAGACAGAAATTCTATGTAAAATAAATTAACAATTAGGAAACTAAAATACAACTACAAAACAAACTAACAATTTAAAATTATAAAATGGGAACATCTTGCCACACAAATAATTTATATTGAAAACTAAAATTAAAGAATTATATATTTTTAAAAATCTATTTTAATCTTATTTTAACTATTTTTGTGCACTTGGGTACACAAAACATTCAGAATATAAACCTTTCCCCCGTCCATTACTCTGCCTGTTGCCTCTTCAATTTCTGATTTGTTAGTGCTACTGGTAAACACAGACTTGCAGGGTTTACAGGAGAGCATACACCTGAGCTCCAAAAGACCTGAACATGAGCATAATGATAAAGTGTTCTCAGATATACAAATTAATTAAAAATGCTCCAATATTTAGTTACGGTAACCTAAGGTGTTACAAATAGTTATAGGAGATGTACAATTTTTAAATTGGTGTCCCTTCAACTATAAAACATTTTTAGAAACCCACAGAAAACCTCACAACTTAGAAGCAATTAAAATCATTGCTCCAGTGGGGCTCTTGTACATTTCAAAAGCAGAATCACAGCAGAAGTGGTGTGGGCAGAGACTGATTCAGTCTCCACTCGTGCCATTTCCTGCTGTGCCTCTACTTCCCCTGCCCCCCGGGGAGACAGTGCTGGAGGGAACCAGCTTTTAAGCCAGCTCTTCCCCCCCCACTGGCTCTTGCTCCCCCTGCGGGGTGGGGAGGGGGGGAAGCAACTAGTTGCATCGCTAGTCAACTATCCAATAAGCTTATGCTTGTTGACTAGTCAATTAGGGCATGTCTAAACTACATTCCTCTTTCGAAAGAGGGATGTAAATTAGACAGATCGAAATTGCAAATGAAGCCGGGATTTGAATTTCCCGTGCTTAATTTGCATAATGGCAGACATGAGTTCTTTTCAAAAGGGGCTTTTCGAAAGTGAAACCGCTGTCTAGACGCAGTTCTTTCGAAAAAAACCTTTTTTGAAAGAACCATAATGCCTGAAAAAATGAGGTTTACCAGTTCTTTCAAAAAAGGGGTCTCCCCTCCCCCCCCCCCTGAAAGGACCGTGTGTAGATGGCTGTTTTACTTTCAAAAAGCCCTTTTTCAAAAGAACGCGTGGCCACCATTATGCAAATAAAGCGCAGGAAATTCAAATCCTGGCTTCATTTGCAATTTTGATCTGCCTAATTTACATCCCTCTTTCTAAAGAGGGGTGTAGTCTAGACATAGCCTTACATCCCTAGTCTGTAAGCCATTTAGTAAGTAATGCAGTCAAGACAGTCAGCATTGGCTTGTTCCTTATATAGTAATAAATGTAGGTGCTTTTTTCCGGTATGGTTTTATGCTATTCAAATGTTCTTTCCTTACAGTAAAGTGATCAAAGGATTGAACTATGTCTCTCAGTTCTGTCTTTAAAACAATATCTTGGAGTACACACAGAATTCCTGCTAATATCCAGGAGCTACAAACATGGTACACATATATGTAGTTCAAAAATTATGCTGCCCTATACCCAGTCTCTTCTCCTCCACGCACACACTCATTGGGAAGCTGGTGTCCAATTTATTATCTGCTAACTCTGGTGAGATTTTTAAAAAAAAACTAAAACCTTTTCCCAAGTTGAATTACAATGTTATTTCCTGCCCATGCCTCAACTCTTAAGGTTCCCTTTAAATGTCCTAGGTCTTGACAGCTCCTCCCATTTATGTATTAACAATAAATTATGGCTTCGTTTATCTCTTGCACATAATTTAAAGCTATTAAAACCAGATTTTACACACACCCAAACTCATTTTTCAGTCCATGTGAGAATAGGATACAAGCAACTGTAATTTGCTTTTACCAGTAACATTACATGAGGAACTACTTAATTCAGGGGGGTGGGCATATTCCAGCCCGCAGGCTGGATCCGGTCTGCAGGGTTAGTCCCTTGCAGGTATCAGAGGATTGCAGCTCTTGTTGGCTGCGAATGGTGATCTGCGGCCAATGCGAACTGCGATCTTCAATACCTGCAAAAGCACAGGAAAACATAGCATTGTGTTCTAGGTCAGCGGCTTTCAACATGTCCATGCTTGGACATGCATGATGAATCAAGGAAATTTCAAGCATACTTGTGAAGAAATAATTAGACTGAGAATAGGACCCTGAAATTTGTGATGAATTAAAGCAAGTCGAATTCTCAATTCTAAGTCTGGAATTTGCTTCTCAAATGATTAAACTAATGTCCAATCAAGAAATTTCTTGCTCATCTGATGACAGAACTTTGCTGTCAGTTGACATTCTGTTAGACTCTCTCTCCTTGGCTACAGAAAGTCCGTGTCTGTTTCTCTTTTCTTGCTGTAGGTCAGTTGTCCTCAGCTAATGATTTTAGACAGTTATTATACAATAAAGCTATTGTCTTTGGGGGCTTAATATAAATAGTATTAGGTTTTTCACGATTGTATTATTCTGACAGAAATCAAACACTTATTACAGAATGCCCAAGTAAAGTGGGTTTGGATGGGGAAGTGCACAAAATCAAATTCTTAATTTCCAGGCAGAACAAAGAACAGCTCAGTGGCTACAATGATAGTTTACAGGATTAAAAAGGAACTGCAACATCACACAACCTCTTATCACTGGCTCTAGTAGTTGCAACTCTGCCTCCCTCACATGCTCTATAAATTGTTAGCACAGAACCCAATTCTACTGAAGTATGTGCAAAATTCATCGTCCATCTCTCCAAACTTAGAAAGTGACTGTGACCCCTCCCCATGCTTTATGAAATGGACTTATGGACACAAATATGCGTAACTCAAAGATGCTTTGGACAAACTGCCTCATATAACCTATCAATCAATGTCTTAATCCGTTGGGTCTGTATATTTTATTTTGGTGTATGTATCATTTGTGTATGTGAATTTAGATAGATGGAATGGTTTTTGGTTTTAAATGTGTAAATGAAAGCCATCAAGGGTGTTACCATCTATGTCTGGATAACCAACTGTAAATAGTCTCCTTTGTCTTTTAAGTCTTAGCAGTGGTTGGCCTTAGGAAGTTACATGTCCACCACAACTGGTGGAGCAGACCAACTAATTGTCCATGGAACGATGGTATCTGTAAAACAATAGGAACCTAGGAGTTTGTCTTTGGTTGGCATGGCAGTCCCAGGAGAATGAACCAAAGGTCCCAAGGAAAGGGAACTTCCCTGGTTTAGAGGCTTAGCTCAAATAAGAACCAGTTTAGGGTGAGTTTGTAATAAGTTTGTACTGAGGTTTTGGTGTTAGAATTAGCTAAGCATTTTCTGTTATTTTAAATTTGTAATCTACTTTGCTCTGTCTGTTCTCACTTACAATCACTTAAATCCTACTGCTTTTACTTCATAAAATCACTTTTATTTACTATCAAACCCACTGTAAATAACTGGGAGCAATCAGTGTGCACATCTTTCTTCCATTGTTAAAATAGACTTACCTAAATAATTTATTTAGGGTTCTGATCCCATTTGGGGAGTGGTATCCTAGGAAGCTGGGCCCAAAACTGCACTTTCCTTGGACCGAAAGATTTTCAGTGTCTGTACTGCTCCTTTGGAGGGGCAGTGATCTCAGCTCTGTGCCTTGGTTGGGGGAAAACAAGGGATCTGGTCCAGCAATACAGGGTAGCGAGATGCCCCAGAGATGCGAGAGAAGTGAGTGGCAGTGGCCTTGACAGCACCCCAGGAAGCACCCCGAAGAGGTCTTCTGTGACCTCAACTCATCACAGTGACATGGTTACTCCAAAGGTCTACTATGTTTCTCATTTGAAGACTTCATTAAAATTTACATTAGCAAGTCAAATAAGATGGCTTGCTATGCAGCTATTGCACAAGGAAAACCTAAACCTTCCTATCCAAACAGCCCTATCCTCTTAAAATCAAGAGCCTAATAGCTGTTGCTACAAAACACAAGGTAATGTGGTAAGCTTGAAACATTTGAAAAGAATATCCGAGTGGTCAAAATATTAACCATTTAGTACACAGCCAATACTTTTGTGCAACAGCTGTTTGCAGTTTTTATAGGTCTCAATAATGAGTGGGAAATGGAACTGAAAATACGTAAACCCTATATGCCACCCCCTAACAGACTAAATTATGAGCCTGCAAGAATGCGTAATAGTAGAGGTATCAAATGTAATTTGCAAAACTCAACTGCCTCATAAGCTAAAAGAATCAACTCCAAGTGTTGTTTTTTCTGCTAGAAACCCCTGGGACCCATTGGCTGCATCAAGCTTGGTAGTAAACTTTACTCAACAAGCAAAATCAGCAGTATCTGAAAATGGCAGCCAAAGTATGGACAAATGATTCCCAACCATCCTGAACAGCATTAAAGAACCATATAAAGTCCGTGTCAATCCAATAAGAAAATGGAAGAGTCAGAGAAAAATGTTGTCTGAGAAAGTATACCTCTCCCCAACAGCATGCAAAACAATACTGCTGTCCCTCTTACGGAATGAATATTTTTCTTCTATATCAGTGGTTCCCAAACTAAGGGGCACATCCCACCCCACGGTGCACAGAAGTAGGTCTGGGGGATGTGCTGTGGAGCCTGCGCCAGCCTCCAAAGGCTCCTGCTCTGTCCTCTTTCTCTCTTCATGTTCAGGCCAGCTCCTCCCCTACACTCAGTTCAGTCCACAGCTCCACCTTCAGCCCAAGCTCCTCTGCTGAGACAACTGTGCAGTAATGGAGAGGGGGTGTGGACAGATTACATTACTGGTTGGGGGAGGAGTGAGACAGGAAAAGTTTGGGCACCACTCCTCTATGGAAAAAGTGAAGTGTTGAACAGAATGAGTTTAGAAAGTAAAATCCATCTCCAAAAAATTCAGGTATCCACTGCCTCATTCAGGTAAGGTCACTAAATTTTCAATAGCTCTTAATTGTTAAAAAGAACAGTTTTGCCTGATATTTTGCACTCCCCTCCACAAAAGAGGAAACATTTCGCCACAAAATATCAGAACACTTTACAAAAATAGACTTCTTTTAACATCGATGTTGCTAATTTTGATGTAAAAGGCATATTTTTGAAGACAGCCAGATCTAGAGGAGGAGTTCTAATTTACAAGTACTTTAGTTTATATATAGCTGACTGACTCGCTGCAATAAGACATTTGTCACCATAGTTACTAATTACTACTTTTTAAACATCTCTCTTCCTTAATTTTGTCATTGGGGCTCTCATAAGAATTTTGGGAAATTAAGTTTTGCTACAAATGCTGGGCAGATTCAATACAAGTATTAACAATTTCCAATCCAATTCCCTTTCTTTATAGCATGTTCTTAAAAGTTGTTATTTCACATTCTAATATCTTCTTTTCTAAACAAGCCACAAAGAAAACACAACAACTTATGGAAGCTGATGAACAGCCCCAAAAGTTGTGCTATAGTTTCAGCAGTTTCACATTTATATTACAATTAGGGATGTAATCGTGTAGCCAGGTAAATGATTAACCGATAAGCATCCACTTACTGATTAACGCAGCTGGCTACACACAACTTCCCCTCCTCCATCCCATCACCCCCCACCCTGCGGCTCTGCATTTAAAGGCGTTTTAGAGACAGCAGGCAGGACATGCTAGGTCAGGCAGCTACCCCCTCTGCAGCTCTGCATTTAAATCCTGCCCGCCAGCTCTCAAACTCCTTTAAATGCAAAACAGCAATGGGGGAAGCTGTTGGAACTGAGCCAGGATACCTGCCTGCTGGTTCCTCAAGTTCCTTTAAATGCAGAGCCACTTATCAGTTAATCATGTAACCAACAAAATTTTTGTCAGCTACACAATTACCAAATTACACACTTCTTAACATCCTTAATTGTAATAAATTCTCACGTCTTCAACTGGGATAGATGACCCACTGAGCTAAGCACTAGAAATATACACACAGAAGAAGGCATCCAGAGGGCTTATGATTTACACAGAGAAGACAAAAAGGTGGGAAGAAGGAAGAATCTCCGTTTTACAGACAGGAACATGACATACATGGACATGACATCATTTGCACAAGGCCACACAAGAAAATCGGTAGCAGAGCTAGGGGTAGGAATTACTCCAAATGCTCTAAATACCAGCCTAGTGCCTTAACCTCAAGACCATCCCCTTATCTCAATTTAATTTTCACTACTTCTAAGTTCTAGGGCATTCCCCAAAAGGCACTTGATCCAACTACAAATGACACAATAGACTTTGCTTTACAATTCAAAAGTCAAATTTTCACACAATGGTAAAATATAAGATTACACAATTATAAGATTCACTACTTCTTACTAGAACTTAATTTTATTCAAGGGCGCAAAATTACATCACTAGAAATTATTTCATGGCAAGTTATAGTAACTATAGTAACTAGTAACTATTCATTATTTTGATCAATGACCAAGTCATTATTGATAAAGTATGCAGATGACAGACTAAGAGATCACTGACAGTTATCTGGATCACTTGGTAAGACAAGTGCAAGGAAACAATACAAATCTTAATATAATCAAATGTAAAGTCATATAAAAACAGAGCAGTGACTATGCAAAACACTTGGGGGTTCAGGCAGATAAGTAGCATAATCTGAGCTCCAAGCAAGGTAATGTGGTCAAAAAGGTTAACGTGTCCTTGGATAAATAGAGAGGTTAATAACTCACGTATTTGTCACTGGTGTGATCGCTACTGGAATACTGCACCCAGTTCTAGTGTCCACAATTCAAGAAAGATGTTGAAAAATTTAAGACAGGATTCAGAGTAGAGCAATGAGAATGACTACATGATTGGAAAACTTGACGAAGTGAAAGACTGAAGGAGTTTCATCTATTTAGCTTACCCAAGAGACACTTAAGGGATGGACTTAATCACATTAGTTTATAACTAATTAAATAGGGAAGAGCAATTTGATAGAGGGTCTTCAATCTACCAGAAAATAGAGAAATAAGATCTTATGGCTAGAAGTGGAAGCTACACATTCAGACTCAAAATTAGGAGTAAATTTTTAACAGAGCAATTTATTTTGGAACCATTTACCAAGAGTTGTGGATTCTCCAAATCCACCACTGAAAATTTAAAAATTTAGATGATGTATTTTTCTAAGCACTAGTTCTAACAGGAATTGATCCAGGGAAATCTTACAGCCACTGCTACAAAAGTGGAGCAAGAGATTTTTGCTTTAGATGCTTGAAATGCATTATAGACCCTTAATTACAGGCTTGCAAAAAAGAAAGGGGTTTAAATTTGCCAAAATTGTAACTCGTTTGGACATAAAAAGAATGGTGATAGTGTCAGGACCCTCTGAAATGTTTAGAACAGTAATTAGTTTTAAGAATAAAGCTTTAATTAAATAAAAATTAATAATAGTTTAAACTTTAAAAAAATCCAGTAATAGCAGGCATATGGATGATGAACTGGAAGGTTCTATTTCCTCAAGATTTCATCTTTGCAGATACAGGGTACATTACCTATGATATATTAATTTCACTTCCTATGACAAAATGGTAAATTCCAATTCCATGAGGAATGACTCAGCAAAATCCCAGAGACACATGCTGAAACCCATAGTAATACAATGAGCCTGCAGAATGTGCTCCTACCGCCATGGGGAGTGGTGGAGGGCCTGACCACTGCTGCCTCTCTGTGCCAGTTCCTCCCCATAATCCCTGAAGCCGGGTCCCTTGGGGGATGGGTGACATGGGAGGGAAATGGTCGGATGGTGGTGGGAAGGGGCAAGACTTGGGGCACAGGTTTGGACATGCCGTACACATGGGTCAGCAGGCCTCCCAGGCCGGACTGCCAACATGCTCCGGAGCCTGTAGATGGCCTGTGAGCTGGGAGTTTAGGAAGCCCCTGACAGAGGGCTTCCAAACATGAAATAGGTAGGTTCATGCAGGTTACCTGAAAAAAAAAAATCCAGATGGATACATTGAGGCCTTTGCGATACATATAGCTTGTTGTATATGCAACTCATTAGCGTATGCTAATCACTGAAAGCCAACTGGCTGAATTACAATTACATTATGTTAATGAGCTACAAAACTGTCTATAAGGGCAACAGCGAGCAGGCTAAACCCTGTAGCGGAAAGCGACCATCAGTGGAGAGAAGACACTGCACAGCACCTGCAAAGAAGCAGACATCTGAACAGAAGGAACCATCTGAGAAGAAGGAGAGGAATCCTGCCAAGAAAAAGCTGCCCACCAAGAGCAGTTGAAGATGGAACCGCAGCAGCAACCATAGAATTTTAAGGTGCCACGGCAACAGCCTTCTTACAGTGCGACTACACAGCACCCTGAACTCAAAATAAAATATGCAATTTGCACTATGCAAATTGCATATCTTATCTTGAATCTATTTTGAAATACCAAATTTCAAAATAAGCTGTGTCTACACAGCGCCAAATTTCAAAACACCACACTATTTCGAGCCATCCTTTATCCCTTGTACAATGAGGTTTACCAGGATGTCGAAATAACGCGCCCGTTATTTAGAAAAATATTTCAAAATAATGGGCAGCTTATGTAGACGGGGGGTAGCTATTTTCGGTATCCCAAAATAGCCATGCCATGCAGATATACCCTTAGATGCAACAGACCTTCTATATCATCAGCAGCCAGTGAAACTGACAGAACAGAAAGACCAATAGATGAATTAGAGGGAATGTGAGTGGAAGAATGTAAGTTCGCTTATTATTATTATTATTATATTATTAAAGAGCATATGAGATTTACCTGTCAATACAGCTGGATGCCTGGGGTTTGAATGAGCTCTTTCCCTACCCATCCAATAATTGCCTGATCAGCACTTACTGTACGCTTAGTGTTAAGTACTGATTATTATTCAATGATTATATTGTTACATGTTACAGAATAGTAAGCAAATGGTTAGATTATTGTATCTTTAATGTGCTGTGCCCATTTTACTATTACATTTCTTTTAATTGCCACCACTATTATTTTTACTATAACTCTCAGTCAATTTATTACTATTTTTTCCTTTAACTAGTCACTTATCAATACATTTTTGTTTTGAAGATTTGCTGCTTGCTTGTCTATTCTTGACTGGAGGGCTGTATCAATGTCATTTCAAGGGAAAGCTAGCTAGCTGTGGCTCTCCATTGCAATTCCTTTAGAGCAGGCCACAACCTTTTAACCAGTGTAGATCATCATAAAATGAAGTTTTAAATTAAAAGCTGTCTAGTCATGCAACATCACTGGGGTAGTATAATTGGCATCAAATCTTCCAACAACAGAAGTGATCAGAGTAGACCACCACCAGGATCACTTATATCTTTATAGTTACTAGTCCCACACTTCCTAATGTGGACAAATCCAATGAGAGTAAACCCACAATTTCATTACCAAGCCACAACTTCTGTCACTCGCTTCAGAAGTCTTTGCAGAGTTGACTACCTAACCTCTTCTAACACTTCCCAGCAGTTTAGTCTCTTCTATCTCAGCAAGCCATAACATAAATCCCTCACTCTGAACACTAAAGCAGCTAAGCAGCAGTTAAAATTGATGATATCACACAAACAACATTGATTTATGGTGTTTTAAAAAATCATTTGGTATGCAAGACAACCCACACAATTTCACATATTCAACATTTGCCTCCATCTATATGGAGAGATATCTCTCATGCAAGAAGAGTATTGAGATTCAAACACATACTGCTTGCCTTTAATCTAATGATAAGCACATCTCTCCCCCCCCCCCACAACTTTTTCAAGTATTTTAGGTCCCAAACAGACCTGCTTCTCCAAACTCAGCTGAGAATATCAATAGCTGTCCTTTTATATCTTAATTACATTCCAGTAAATTTCTCCCACATGATAATGTCATTTATCTTGTTTTCTCATTAAGGAGCAGCAATTTAGGATCACACAAATGAACTATAAGAAAAAAAATTAACTGGGGAAAAAAATGCTACCACCCATATTTCTAAAGTACGCACCACTGAAGCATTATCTAGAGGCTGAATGAAAATGTTTTAAATGCCACCTTATATTCACTAAAATATCTGTCCTTACATTCCTCCCAAATTTAAAAAACGTAATGAAACAAAGATTTTTTTCCTCTATTCTTCCTCACACCTACTGCTTTACCATTCATAATGCTTGGTCATTCTGAAGCTTTGATTATCTAGAGAAGATTTATATGAAAGTTGATTTTGCAACATACTTTAAGAACAGCCAGGATTCAGACTGACCTCTGGTGATAAGGCAGTCCTCAGCAGCTCCCTGCAGCAATAATAATCAGCCAGCAGCGTCTGTAAGTATTACCTTACATTCCTATCAAGCTAAAGTGTCTTGGCAGTTCTCTGATTAAACACCAGCTGTAAAGGCAATGGGCTAGGGCAAGGATGGGGAACCTTTTTTGCGTTAAGGTTACTGTCCCACAGGGCGGAGGGGGAAAAAAAAAAAAAAAAAAAAAAAAAATCAGTCAGGCGCCACTCACAAGTGAAAAAGAAAAAAAAAATCCTAAACTCCCTCACTGACATGGCCCCTGACTGAGAAAACGACACTCTCCCCACACTCCCCGTGCACACCAGAGCCTATGGCAGCCCAGGCTTGTAGATTCTGTTTGCTCTAGCCCTTTAGTGGGATGGCACATCAGTGTGGGCTCCTCAATGCTGGGGGGGGGAGCCCAGCGGAGGGCTGGATCCAAGCAAGCCGGAGAGTAGGGGCTAGACAAGGAGTTTATAGGTACCAACTAGTACTCTTAATTAGGGATGTTAAATTTTGATTAATTGACTAATCGAATAGTCAATGCAATTTGACTATAAGGGCGCCTCCGCCTTTGAAGTGTTGGAACAACCCCAGGGTTGTTGCTACATTTAAAAGGTGAAAGCACTGTGGGGAGCATGGGGCCAGTGGCACAGTCCTCCACTGGCCCCATGCTCCCGGAGGCGTTTCAAAGCAGCAGAGCCTCATGGAGCCAGGGTCAACTGGGGACTCCTGCCCTGTCCCCAGGCTCCATGCAGCGCTGCTGCTTTGAGGCCCCGGGCTGCACATGGTGTTTTAAAGTGGCAGCCCCGGGCTCCACACAGTGCTGTTGCTTTGAAGCACCTCTTCCTCTCCCCCAGCCTTGCTGCTTATTTCTGATAGAGACAGCAAGGCAAGGGGGAAAAAAACAAGTCAGCAAGTGTATGTTGATTATCCGATAAGCATTTGCTTATTGGATAGTTGACTACTTGACTAGTTGTTCACAACCCTACTCTGAAGTGCATTAAAAACAGAACTGAGAGTTTGCCGAGCAAGCAGTGATGTTATGATTTTTTTTTTTTTTGGCCTAAAATAGTGACTATTTCTGCTTGCCCTTTACCTTACTTGCCAGATAGTACATGCAACAACAGGTCAACCTGGAGGTGAAAAGCATGTGTTTCAATCCGATTAGCAGCTTCATTTGAAAAAATAGAGTACAATATTTTAGTCAAAAAATAGAAGAAAGCATTGGTTGTCTCTATAATCTGCCCCAAAACAACCATGGGTCCAACAAGATGTTGAGACCCTTTAGTATTTTAACAATAAGAGGACAGATGATCCTGAAAGATAGCAGCCAAGGCAGGTTTCCTTAGGGATGTAAAATTTCCAGTTAGTCAGTTAACCAATTAAATGTTAAGTAACCTAATGTTTAACCAGTTAACCGACTAAGCAGGATCTCACCCCTCTAGCCCCCCAGCCCATGGGGCGCTTGGGCTGCGGGCAGGGGGCTGCTCCTGGGGAACTGATTTCATGGTAAGCATCACCCGGAAAGGATGATGCTTACCAGGTAACCAGGTTACCTGTTCACATTCCTATCAACAACCTATCCAGCTCACCTAATGTTAGCTTAGCTAGCTTCTGTTCAATGCACTGATTTTTCCCAAAGACTTTAGGATCTTTGGGAGACACCTCTAATTGCCTGTCAAGAAATACATCTGGGTACTGCCACCATATAGGTGGTATGAGTGCCCATTGTCTCTTAAGTTCCACTAACTGTATCATATGGTGAACAGAACCTAGTCTTTATGATCTTATACATTATTAAAAGATCTTAACAGATATCAATACATAAAGTTTTTGGAGAAGATAACCAGTTGCCCAGCAAGATCCAGATTAATACAGCACTGATCACTCCTAATGGATCCTATATGCAGGTCAACAAAACATTAAAACAGTTTGTACAACACACAGCTGATATACTCCACCATTTCATTACAGATCCTGTTGTCCATTTGTAAAAGTAAGGATTAAATTAGTGTCTGTTATCCTTTATACACTGCGAAGAGGCAGTAGATGTTGAATCCCCATGCATAAGCAACAATTAAGGATGTAAAATCCTGGTTAATCAGTTAATTGGTAAAACCTCAGGTTTAACCAGTTAACCAATTAAGCAGATCCTGCTCCTGCCCCCTTCCCAACCACGTGGGAGGGGGGAGCTCCTGTGCCCCCCTGCCCTCACACCTGCAAATGTGGCCAGTCAGCTCCCAACCCCCAGAAGGTCTGGAGCAGCCCTCCACCCACAGTGGGCTGCTCCCGGGTGCCAGTTATCTAGTACTGAGTAAGCACAACCCAGTTAGTGTGATGCTTATCAGGTAAGCAATTATCGGTTTGCATTCCTAGCAACAATGTACAATTAAATTGAACTAAACAAAAATTACGTAGATAAAACTGAATTTTGTTTTTAAATTTAAATTGGATTAGTTCAACTCAAGTTTGAGCTTCCTCACACTTCAAATGCCCTTCAAGTTGACCTTCATAAAAGATCCTAAAATAGATCTCATTCCCAAGAAAGAGAAACAGTTATTCACAACATGGCATTGAGATACACAACAAGCTGGCTCATTAACACAATTTTAGCTCAGAATTATTTGAAGAATAATTTGATAAGGAATTGCTTTGAAAATGTTTAATTGGCAAAATGTGATTTAAGCCATCAAAATATATATTTTACAGTACCGCTTCTGTAGGGGTGAGGAGACCTTATGCAAAAGATATAAAAATACATTTTCTGTAGTTCCATCTGGAGAGGCTGAGCTGACATACTATGATCAACCATAACTTTGAAAAACCAAAAGAAACCTCAGGATGAGTTCTAAGTGCCTAGGATAAAGACAATGCTTTGGAAGCATAAAGAAATTATATAAGGTTATCATTTATCATCTGTGTTCTTTTATAATTTACTTCCTGGTGACTTTAGTAGTGAATTGAGTAGAGCTAGTATTACTGCTAACTGTGGGCAACTACACAATTATAGCAGTTCTGGTGGGTGAAATGTGTTCAAGTTTTTACACAAACTTCAACTGTAGAGTGTGCTGGTTTTAATGGAGAAAGTGAGGGAGGTAACCTAGGCCCAGGCAAGCTTCCCCACATAGCTCTTTCAATCCTTAACTTGATTTCCATAGGTGAAATGTCACTGTATCAAAGATGTACAATTAATTTATCCTCCCCTTCAATGGGAAATGTTGTCATCATCAACCGGGGGGGGGGGGAGGGGGGAAAGAGAAGAGAATAAAGTGTTTCTAAGATCGCTCAAATAGCAAAAAAAAAAAATCTCATGACTAAGAAGTAGTGATTCAATCAGAGTTATTTTGTTGACCTGCTGTGCATTAAGTGCATTTAATGTATGACTGAATAAAAAAAATATTGGTCTTTCTTCCAAACTACAGTGGTCAAAAGTGAACTATAAAAAAGTAGCTCTAACTTGTTTTTGACAGAACTTCATTCTTATTTATGAAACTGGAGTTAAGACAAGTCTCTCCCAGAGACTTCAAAATTAAGAAGTTTTTAATTATTGCAATCATATTAACTTAATAAAACTGAACTAGAAGATCCATGACATTTAACAAAAGAAACACTTGATCATTTTATGGAAAAACACCAGAAGTCAGAGGTGCTGGAACATTTGTATAGTAGCGGTGCTGAGAACCACTGAATAGAACTGTCTACTAGGCACATAAAGGAAATCAAATCAATTCAGCCCACCAGCACTGATAACTTCAGCACCTATGCTTGAAGCTCTGTAGTCGATAAGCGAAGGAAGGTAAAGGAGCTTAGACAGAAAAAGTTGAATACTGTTTACAAAACTTTGCTTATCTGAAGAAATCACATCTACCTTCAGATGGTCAACTAATTTTACCTGTAAAATGAAGCCAATTAAGACATCTTTTCCATTTTTTTCAATTGCAAAAGCATAATATATGTATGCAGCAGAATTTTAAATGTTTATAAAGCATTTATTATCCAGAAGACTACACCTATTAGTCAGAAGAAAATAGGAAAAATTATGTGTGCACCAACAGTAAGGTCCAGGGCAAGACTCCAGTAAGTCCTCAACTTCAATCCAAGATGTTTGGATAAAAGGTAAAGTACTAAGAACCATAACAAAATGCTGTCCCTGGAGCCAACTCAACAACTTCATTTTTTGTCTTCGGCAACTACCAGTATAAATGAAAAACCCTTCTCCTTCCAAACTGACAGAGAGAGAATGAGCTCTCCCCTCCTCACATCTCCTGATTGTGAATAGGGTGAGAAGGGGATGTTTTAACTATTTCACCCCTCCTTCATATTTTAAAGATTTCCTTAACATGCCTGTGGGTTTTATGGGAGGAACTGATGCTGACCTCAAAATCTGCAAACCCATGGCATCTACTACTAGCGACATTAAGGGAACTGAGGGTAGGGCTTCCAATGTTCTCCTGTGGCTTAGATTCCCTGTAAGGTTTGTGGCTGCACAGCCATTTAATGAGCCCTGCTCAGAGACTCAGAGCTCCCATGCAGACAGGGAGCTCAGCTGACCGGCTGGGAGAGAGGCATCTCACACTGAGCAGCTTCAAATGGAGCTGCCTGCTTGAAACAGAGGAACTCAGAGCAGATAAGGAGGGGAGATAAGGAAGAGGCAAGAGGGAATAAATGGCTGGAGGAAGAAATATTGAGTAGGGGAGTTTGGGGAGATGAGGCAGGAGGGAAAGCAGGAGGGAGTTAGAGGGGAGGGGAGTCCCATCTGCACCAGGAGAGGAGAGAAAGACAGAGGAAGAAATCCAGCACTTTCATCAAGCCTTCTGGGCTGGGAAGGGGGGAGGGCGGTAAGCTGTCTGCATGGGATAGGTTGGGGAAATAGAGGATGGGGTGCTGCTGGCATTGGGATGAGGTCAAAGTAGAGCATTTGTGTTGTGTGTCCTGGGATGAGGTGGGGAAGGGGTGGTGAATTTGCACTCTGTCCTGTAACTCCCAGTTAGGCTACTAGTCCCTGAGAAGCAGGATTTTATCCACCAGCTGGGCTCAGTGGAGCAGATTACATAGCAGTAGGTGGGGAAAAGAGGGGGTGGATGGGTTGCTGGCATCTGTGCAGTGAGGTGGAAGCAGGGAAGAATTTGTTTGCAATGTCCTGACTCACTTGTTGCACTCCAGATTACAGTCATCTTTGTCTGGCTGGGTTAGAGGGGAAAGGGGAGGGGAAAGGCTGCAATGAGGAGTGTGTGTTCCAGAAAATTTGCATGATTACATTTTAACACAGTTTACATAGGTGTTAATGGCTTAAGGTATAAACGAAAAAGATTCTTTTAACACTTTTTTTTGATGTGTTGCAGATTTCAAACTCTGACAATGTATTTTTAAAATCATGTATTAACTTAGTAATACATGATATATTGTGTTGCATTAAGGCCAGATCTTTGCTCTGTGGTAGAGTTCTGGTTCTTATAAGTCAGAAGTAGCAAGTACTAAGTGTGATGCTAGTTGCTTTGAAGGATGAAACCTTATTTGCAAGCTCTTTGAAACATGCATCTGTCTACAAACCCTGAAGCCATGTGTTAATTGGTTTTGGGGCTTCTACTCTGAGTTGGAGACATACACAAGGTGAAAGTTTCATACCAGGAGAACTTTTATCCATTTTTACAGGTCACTGTTTCACTTGTTAATATATAGCATGGATCCTAAACATTCCCCAGAGAAACTGTATAAGCCTGAGTGAATGCCTTTTACTCTCCTTTCCAGTGTCAGTAAATATTGTATTAGTATTTCCAAGGAGAGCATGACTATTTCTAATTGACTAAGATCTGTTTAGCATCTTAAAGCTGAGCTATGTGTGGATAATATGCATTTTGGTATGTTCTTAGAAAGGATGACAATGCATATACTCAAAGGGTAGTGTTCACTTTGTTTTTTATTTCATATTAAATAAACATCGTAAGCATTGCTCCTTGTTAACTATCCCTTGTTTTAATGTGTGTGCGCGCACGCGCGTGTAAACGAGTAGTCAAGTATACAACATATATGTTAACAAAGTAGTCAAGTATATGATTAACTGATAACGTTAGGCATTCTCTCCCCCCCCCCCTTGATGCCCCTGTATCAGAGGCAGCAGGGGGGAGGGGAAAGCCGGCTTAAAAGGCTGTATCAAAGGCAGCTGGCAGAGAGGGGGTTCCATGGGCCACGTGTCTGTGTGGGATCTGAGCTTCCCGCAGGCAGAGGCTGCTTTGCAGCAGCAGCCCCTGCCTGCAGGGGTCCAAGCTCACTGCAGACCAAGGCTGCTCCGCATCCCATGCAACAGCCTCAGTCCGTGCCCAGATGAGGCCACCACAGACAGAGGCTGCTTCACAGCAGCCTTCCCCCCTCTCCTCCTGCAGCAGCCTCCATCTGTGGGTAGCAGAGGCAGCAGCACAGGGCGGTAGGCAGCCAGTCTGCATGGGGAACTGATTTTTAAGCTGGTTCCCCTCACAGACCTGCTCCCAGGGTGGGTGGGGCTTGGGCTGCTGGGTGGAGGCTCCAACCCACCCTGTACCCTGCGCTGCTGCCTCTGTATCAGCCCCCTCTGTGGTGACAGGGGGCTCCTTGGGAGTGGGGCTGGATTGCACTGGCTCCCGCACCGAGGGACTATATAATAGTCGAGCAACCTCTAAGAATTCATACGGTTACTCAACTATTCAATTATGCAGTATCTATCTATCTATATTTTGTAGGGAACACTGCCCATGACCACAATCTCCCTTTCATGAGATGTCTTGAACAAAGCTCACAATTTGAGAGGCTTACTGGTCAAATGGACAAAGCCCAGGGTCTCAATTCAACCTCCTAACCTTTCTAAGGGAAGGGAGACTTGTCCACCTGCCCACCTGTGCTTCTGACTTGGATTTCTCACCAGTTGCAGCACAAGGCCTGTTGCCTCTGGGCCTTATCATGGCTGGAACATTAAACCAGTTTGTTGAATAGCTTTGGATTCTGATTATGTGCTGGCTTTCACTTGAGTAACTGAGTAAAAAGGGAGTGACTTTTAAACAACAACCTTGTACCAGACCCAGGACATGCACTGACAATGATTGCCTTGTGCTTTGCATGCCACACAGGGGAAAGATCAGCCTTTAGAACATCCTCCACTTTGGTTAAGAAGCTACAGCAGTTAGAAGACCAAAAAAGAAAACAGTGACAGGTGCAATGAGATCAACACTTTGGGGACAGCTGATACCGAGCTCAAAATTAGCTGCCAATCTATTTGCCTCCAAACTTCTCCCATGTGGAAACTTGTCTCTCTTTGCTTCACAGATATTATGGAGTACACCATAGGCAGCAATAACAATGGAGATATTGCTTTCACTTAGACCTGACCTAGCAAGCAAACTGCCCCAGCAAACATTTACATATCCACCACCTTTCCGTACCTACTAAGCCTTCTATTGAACCACTCCTTTCTACTGGTCCAGGTGGCTGTTTATGGATACATGGACCATGGGAGCAAAGGGTAGGCTGGGTCCCCCAAGATCATGATTGGTATTTCGATATCAAGAGTTAGTGTGTGTCCTGGAAAGAAAGTGCTTGATTGCAGCTCTCAACAAACTTGTGTTCCTAAAGATGTACATATCATGCATCTTTCCTGACCATCCCACATTGATGTCTCTGAAATGCCACCTGTGATCCACCAGTGCTTGCAATACTACTGAAGAGTCTCTCTTTCGGTTTATGAACTCTTTGGCAAGGTCATCTGGTGCCAAGATAGGGCTATGTATGCCATCTATGGCCCCACTTCAGTTAGGGAGCCCCACTGCGGCAAAATACTCATGAATTCTACTTTCAGCTCATTCTACTATATCTAATTACAGTAACAAGAGAACAGGTTAACTGAGATAGCGTGGGCATCTGCAGACAGTACTGTACATGAAGCACAACAATGGGTGGGCCAGCTCAACTCAAGTTCGCAATTGGGACTGCATGGTGAAACAATCCTGAGTTGACATGGAAGGCGGGGAAGGTTCTTGGAACATGCAGACACCCCTCAGACATTCTGACTAGGAAGCAGATTTTTTAGCTCAATATTAGAGAGGGAATGTTATCTAATTTCGCACTAAGGATGGGGGCAGTCAAGCTAACTGCTAGTCCCTCCTTGTGGCAGGTGCCCATTGTAGATACTCATTCAATCAAGGATCCAGTTCCATGATTAACTAAAGCAATGCTGGAAGTAGACATGAGGGAAGACATTTCCTAAGGAAGCCAGAGAAAGAAAGAGGACTCTTAACATCTGATAGTGCTGGGAATCTAACCCCTCTTTTTCCTATGCCTATTTAACCCTCATGCAAGAGGAATGCAGAACAATCCCAGAAAGGGTCATGGAGAAGGTTAGGAAAAGCTGACAGCAGCTACCAAAGAGGTAGGAACAATTAAGGAAGTATAAGAAGTAATTGTAACATATGCAAAGATGGAAGTGTTACATGACTATGCACAGGACCAGTGCTAACAAGGCCAATTCAATCAGGGTGGCTGCGGCCCACTCTCAACTGTTGATAAGGTGAGAACACCAAAAAGGGGGGAAAATTACTTTTGTAGTGAGTTAATTACTCCCAGTCTCTATTCACTCCTCTGTGTGTGTGTGTGCGTGCGTGTGTGCGCGCGCGCGCGCGCCGTCCGTCCGTCCGTCCGTCCATGCCAAACTACCACTTCATGCATCAGGCCAAGTGGGCTCCAGACCACAGAAGCTTATGCCCAAAATTTGTTAGCCTGTAAGGTACCATAGGACTCCAAGCCTGTTCTAGCAAAACCAACTAACACAGCTGCCCTTCTGAAGCTACACTGTATGATTTATTGTCAGGAATTTCCTCGATTAACTAATACAGCTACCGTCTATTTAAACCACACCACTTGCATCTTGTCTTTCTTCCTGTGTGGCCAGGACAATCCCACTACAGCTATGGCAGTAGATGGAAATTCACTGAAAGCAAGGCCTAAAGAATCATGATGTGAAAGCAGTGATAGCCAGTATAAGCAAGAGTGACAATTTTTTCACAAGTTTCCCCAAAGGAAACAAAATCCAAGTCTATTTAGCAGGGCTACTCAACTTTGGAAATCCCGGGGGCCACAATGATACTCTTAGCACATGCCAAGGGCCGCAACTTAAGTGTGGTTGCATATACTGTACATGCAAATATATATGTAAATATATGCAAATAGCTTCTTTCACACTGACGGGCATGAATATAACACACAGGCCCCATTTAAGTCAGTTCTGCTGATATTAATAAAATGCAATATTTACCCGATTTCCACCCATATGGACAGCACTTTTAATGAGCAATGACAGTCCATGAATTTAACTATTAAAACGCATATCAACAGAAGACCATTACATTGATTCGCCATTGTGGAGCATGTTCCCAGTGGAGGCCATGTTCAAAGGATCCCACCTGCGGCGCGCGTGTTTAGCCCCGCGTAAACCCAAACTGCACCGTGGGCTGCAAACCAACGGCCCGCAGGCCTCATGTGGCCCACGTATTGAGCAGCCCTGCTATACAGCAACTTCAGCCAAAAGTAAATATACTCTCTGGGGAGAGTTAGCACCCTGTTGGTTTTAAAAAAAAAGAAGACAGTCACAAAATGTTATGTTAAATCTAAACACCTATATAGGTGCTTTAATACTAAACCTACCGATTTAAAAAAAATACTACATTGTAAATGCTTATTATTGAAAAGAAGTTTTGCTATCAACATCACGTTCTTTGTGAATTATTTTCCATCCAGTATTCTGAAAGTTCAACATTCCATACAACAGATGAACATAATTAACTGAAAAGAGAACTCATCACAGAAGGGTGTGGATGCAAATATGTACAACTGATTTTCCAGCACAGAAGATAAATTTGACATTGAATTTAATATTTCCTCCCATAACTCTATCAAAGAGTCTGCTAGGAAGTTAGATTTAATGAAGCAACTCCTGATCAAGAATTTCTTAAAGTAAGCAATAAGAGTAGCCCAGCATCTCTGGACAAAAGCAAAATTATTCTTGGATTTCAAGATCAACAAGTTCTTCAAGATACGCACATGACTAAATATTTTGAAACTTACTAAGGATGAAATTATATATAGCGCACACACCCTATATATGTGGTAACGGTAGTCATGTGAAAACTGCAATTACCACACACTTTAGACCATCTCACCGTCCACTGATCTATCACTGATTACCTTGCTTTTCACATTCCAAATCTCCAGGATGCTCCAACACCTGCCATTTCTATTTTGAATCCAACCTGACACAGCTATGACTGGTGAATAACGGCCGAAATCACTAATTGTAGACAAAGCTTTGGTTACTCTTTCTCCTAGATCAGGAATCAAAAGGTCAAATTCTCCCACCACTCATACTGTTCTACACTGGTGCATCACTACTGACTTCAGACATAGTGACTCATGATTTTCACTGGTGAGAGTGAGAAGGAAATCAGATACATGTTAATTAATGGTACACCTACACCACAGTAGAAGATCTTCAGCTGGCCCAGGTCAGCTGACTCACGTCCACAGGACTTGAGCTGCCAGACTTAAAACTACAATAGATGTTTGGGCTAAGCGTGTAGAAAGGCAAGTTCCCAATAAAGTCGCTGTAAGAAATATATTTTGTTGTAAGGATTAATACATTTCTAAAAAAGAGCATTAATAGCATGTGGATGACGTTGCTAAGGAAAGAACAGAAACTTTCACTCCAAGTTAGCACAGACAGTTGACAGTGCAGTGTCAGCTAACATGTACTGAAGGCGAATAATTCTGTTGTGATTAACACGCTTGCCTAATTTACCCAAAATTTAGATATTATATAGTCCCTGTCACCATAACATCTAAGTAATCAAAATGAAAAGAAAAGAATTCCTCCCAAAAATTTAGACAATAATATAGCATATTTGATTACTAAGTAATTTTCAACATTCAACAGACTGGTTACTCTCAGTCTCCTAAATTTAACAATTGCACGTGACACTGTTTATATTTTGAACAAAAGGCCTGTTAATCCTTTGTGCTACCTATAATTAAATTGGTGTTTATACAGAGTTTTAAAAAGCTTTAGTTAATTTTGGATGCTAGAGACTCTGGCTTTCTTCTTCATTATTACAGGAAAATAACTTGCCTTGGAACTAAGTTAAAAGAATAACTATGTTAAAGTTACAACCAGTAGGTTTTTCATTAATTATATCTATATATCTAAACACTGAAAATGCATACGGTAACTAAAATTTTATTTGTTCTGAATATGTACATTTATGTTCATAGGGGAGAGCTATATTCAGGTTGCCTACATGTACACTGTTAAAAATTCATGCAATTTTTGAAAAGCTCATGTACCTCCACTGTTTGTAGATGACCTCTAACATTAGAAAGGGAGAAATCCCTCAGGCTAGAGAAGTGTCTTTTCTTTATCCCCTTAAACTCCATTCAGGTTTAGTTGAGTTAAACCAGTGGTGGGGAATCTTTTTAAGGTTGGGGGCAACTGACCCACAAAAAGTTAGTCAGGAGACACACACAAGTGAGGAAAAAATCCTCACTAACTTGGCCCGTAAGGGAGGAAGAGAAAAATACCTCTCAAATGTTGGTCCCAACTGAGATGCAAGGGGAGGGGGAGGGGGAAAAAGAGAAAGAAAAACTCCCTTCATTCCCCTTGCACTCCAGCCCCACGGGGGTGGAGAAGGAGCGCCAAGGCTTAGAGCTTCCCCCAGGATGGATTAACTTTTCTGGGGATCTGGGCTAGTAGATTTTGTGGGGCCCCCAAGGCTCTGGTGGAGCCCACTTGCCTTGATCACGGGTCAGGACTCCCCCTTCCCACAGCAGGGAGCCAGCACTGGCACTCCAACCATATAGGGGATGCTGAGACTCAGACTTACTGCACAGCTGGAGCTCTAGCTCACCCTGCTACAGGGGAGACCGAGCCTTGCGGGCTGGATCATGGGAGCCATAGGCCGCATCTGGCCTGCAGGCTGTAGATTCCGCATCCCTGAGTTAAACTGTTAAAAAGTCACTCTGTATTCCTCTTGAAAATTTTTCAACTCACCAAAATGAGTAACTGAACACAAACACCAGTAAGAACTGGGCTCCTGTGACTAGTAAAATAAGAGCAGCAACAACTCTACCACTGCTACCACATGGGAACACATGGGCGTTGTAGATAGATGAAATAGGAGGGCTGGTAGCCAAACCAAGCTGAGATGGGCTGAGTTCTCCACCTGCCTTAGATAGAGGCACATGCCACTCTCTGGAATAACAATTGCCTTCTGCTTGCAAACTAATGAAATTAAACACTTTTAGGCTCAAACTGCACTCCAAATTCAAGTCTCAAACTCTACAAGTGACAGTTGAGGGGGTTGTTACAGTTGTGAATTCAATTTTTTCTTTAGCTTTTTTCTTTTAAGAAGTCCTATGACATTTCATACAAAATTTACATTAAACATTCAGATTGCAAAATCAGTCAATTAAAAGTTAGGAAATACTAGATTTATGATAGACTGTGCAAACTTAAATTTTCTCCCTTGTGGGCATAGGCAGCATTATGATAGTGTTTAATCATTTAATTGTGACACTTTTTTCAACAGGGCTTCTACCTCATCAGTGTACACAGGCTGGACATAAGAGGGAGAATAAAGATTACACAGGCAAGTCAGTCAATCTGACACTTCCAAACTTTCGATTTTTTGACTTTATTAATTAAGTAACATTCAACTTTTTTTGGCAATGTATATCTTTTATGGAGATACTTGGAAATAATTCCATAGTTACAGTTGCATTCTCAAATGAGTTTGAAATTAACCACAAATCTGTTTCTTTTCTTCAAGTGAATGGCCAACTGGTGAAAAATTTCAGTGTTTTAATTTTTACGATGCTTACATGCTTTAGTTTTTTGTTTGGTTTCTCTTCATAAAGTTTTATCATTAAGAAACTTGGAATTTGGGCTGAAATTTTTCCTTAGAAGTCCTACTTTTCACCGCTGACCAACATATTCAAAATTTGGTTGAGAAACTGACCCCAAGTCTGAGGCAATAGCTTATAAAAATTGGATTTAGGTTTGCTTCTACCCCATATTCACATTATAACAAAGTTTATGCATTGCCCACGCAAGTCTGAAATGCTGAAAATAGCGAAGTGCCCCATAAACCTTCACTACCAGGAAATTAATTTTTCTGTCACCTTTTACCTTACAACATAGAAGATCTCATGAACCTTCTCCATCAGCAGATACACTTTTACCCACCCTATATGTCTGAATCCAATGCCTCCAACCAATCTTTACCCTCTATTAAACATTAAAAAAAAAAATCTAGTAATGACAGTTCAAGACACTTAAAAGAAACACGCACACCTTACCATTACTACCAGAACATGACTACAGTACAGACCTCACTGGAAACAAATATTCACCAACAGATGGGAATATCTGCAAAAAGACATTGGTGTCCACTGATACACAAAGCTCTACTCCCAAGAGGCACTGAGGCCAATGGAGAGGAGCATGGTATCATCGTGTATACATTTAGGGGGTGCAAATTAAGGTTGGACAAGCAACCTTGTAATTCTCCATGTGGACCCAACGCTAGAGGGAAGAAACTGTGCCAGTGTATTTCATAGGTATGCTCTCAGCAGAGGAATGGATAAACTGAGGAAGAGAAGGTTACTGACCTGTGCAAATAACTCAGGTTCTTTGAGATGAGTGTCTCTGTGGTTGATCCACTCCAGGTTTTGGTGTATCCCTGCACCTTTGCTCAGAGATTTTTGCAGCAGTGCCCATGTGGATTGTGCCTGAGTGGTGTCAGAACACACTGATGTTTAAAGTACCACATGCGTGACCTGAAGCCCTAAGCCCTTTTCTACCACAAAGCCAACATAATTCCGAAACAGAGAGGAGGAAGGTGGGTAGTGAACCTCCACAGGGACACTCATCTTGAATAGGGATGTAAAATCCCATTTAATCAGTTAACCCGGTTAAACATTATGTTTAACCAGTTAACACAAACAAGATCCCACAGGCAGGGTGCCCACCATTGAGAGGGTAACCACCTTAAATCTTTGGTTCTTTACCAACTGGCTTAATTAACTGTGGTTGAGGTTAGGTCTCCACCACCCAATTTTTTTCAGGTTGGGGGGGGAGAAGGGAAGTTAAAAAATAGTGGGAATAAAACTGTTTGCTGGTGCAAGAGAGAAAGATGGGTTCCAGTGCCCCAGCTGGAAAAGAGAGTCTACCTCCTGGTGTAACAACTGTTTGTAAGAAGGGTCCCTGCAGAGGAATGGGAAGGGGAAGGGAGTATAAAGAGGAAAAGAATAGTGTACCCATCTGATGGCCTCTAAGGCCTATTTGTCAGTCATGATAGTCAGCCATTCCTTGTAAAATAGAGGTAAACAGTCTGAAAATAGTTGTGTGGGTGTTAGAAGCACTAGGGAGTGGGAGAGGTCTTTTAAAACTAGAGCAAACTTCAAATCTGCTTATTAGAAGGTGGAGGTTTTGGCACAGAAGATGAAGGATGACAACACTGCAGTCTCTGCCTATGCATTTTTGTCTTTAATCATATAGTTTCTGTTGTTGAGAAAAGGTCTGCCTGCCTTGTTGATAGGGTTGGTATCTAAACTGGCATCTTGTTGTGATAGGTGTATGAATGCCAAAGGACCTGCACATGGCAGTTTCAGCCTTAGGTCTGTTCATACCCTAGACTTAAGTTTGGAGCCGTGGGCACATTCCTGGCAAATATAGGTGTTGAGACTGTTCGCCACTTTGGCACTTCAGGGTGCAGAAGGTAGGGGCTCACAGGAGACTTTAAAAATACCTTGCCTCCATAGGCTTCTGTTTAAAAATTCCCAAAGGTCAGAGATTCCCTGACCTTGGGAGGAAATTCCCAAAGGTCAGAGATTCCCTGACCTTGGGAGGTATGATGAAGTGGGTCTTTGCCCATGAAAGCTTATGCTCCAATAAATCTGGACTTCTCATTGTTTATGCAGATTCAAACTAACACGGCTACTCCTCTAACACTTGAAAAAACAAGCTAATCTCTGATATCTGACCTCTCAGTCTTCTTAGGCATGCATACACAGACCTCCTATTATCTTCCAGGACACAAGAATAGGAGTATAGCCTTAAAAAAGGTCATTTTATTAACAAAACAAAAAGATATACTTGGTTGTTAGGTGTTATAAAGCAACTGAGAAAAGAACAGATTGAAGCATAAAGAATTGCCTCCCTGGGATTCAGCTTAGTTACAATGCATGGACTCAGCAGAGAAGTTTAACCAAACAGCAAAAAAAGAAAATGACCTGATTGCATCTAAATAAACATTTCCTATCACTTACATTACCATATCTTCAAGGTCCAGTCCATTTCTACGCACGGGTATTCCTTTTCTGGGCATGGTTCAATTAATCTCCCCTCTCGCCCCCGTTCCTGGTTTAATAACTCCCACACAGAAAAGCAGCAAGCAGATACCCTATCAATTCAAAACTCAACACTTTCTACTCATTGGTTCGCCTGGCTCCCTCCCAACACTTCCTGGATTTTTTCAGGGATTCTCTGATCCTCTGAGTTTAACTCTTTATAGGCAGTACACACACCCCTCCCCCACATCCATCATAATAGGATTCTCCCATAGATCAGACACTTTGACTGTGTCTGCAAGAGACTGGCATTTCCTCTCTACAGGTAGAGTATCTCTTAAAACTTAGGGCAGGGGTTCTCAAACTTTGTGATACCACGACCCCCCTCTACGTTGCTGCACCCCGCCCTCGGGGTCGGGACCCACAGTTTGAGAAACACTGGCTTAGGGAAACAGGTATCCTGTTGACGAAGGGATGCCATATGACAGATGCTGAAGGAAAGGTTTGGGGTTTTTTTAAAAATAAACTAACTAACAAAAAGTAACTTTATCTGAAAATTAAGATAACTAAAGGATTATCTAAGGAGAGTAGGTTGACAGCTAAACTGTGGCACTCTGATTCAGGACAGGGATGGTAGAAAGGGCAACTGAAGGCTCCAGATTGCATATTTGGTACTTTAAACACCAGAAGGTCACAAGACACACACCACGCAGGCATGACCCAAACAAAATGCTGCAAAAATCTTCGAGTGACGTGCAGGGATGCACCAACACCTGAAGTGGAGCACCATGGGGATCTCTCTTGAAGAATCTTGGATGCCACTCTACTCTTTGAAGATTAGTGAGTACAGACTTTTGCCCCAACAGTAAACTTTTCCCTCCCACCCAGCTTCCTCCAACTTCTCCCTGGTCCAGTCTTGTCTCTTCCCTACCAGTCTCCCCATCACAGCCCCATTCTCCTCACCTAGCCAGAGTCTCCATTCTTTAGGCTTTTCATCCAAGCCCTAACTCTATCTACACAATCCCCCCACTCCAGCTCCTCATCCAACTTGTCCTCCTGTTGTAACCATCCATCATCCTCTCATCTTTAATGAGTTTTCTATATCTTTGTAGAGTTTTATATCATACAGTCCTCTTTTTGGCTGGTTGGTCCCCCATATAGTCCTGAACATGGTTTGTGCAGTATCAGTTGGTAGACACCATTTTGAAAAGCCTATCATTTAGGCACCACTAGCATGACCTTGTACCCATCATGAGGTCAGGCTGGATGGGTGGAATGGTATGCTGTGGAAAACAGTGGTCCGTGTGGGTGTGACCTTGCACACATCATGCATACACTGTTAAGTTGGCAGGAATGAGCCAACACTCTATATATTCCTGGAAGGTCTGATATTCCAGGAATATGTAGAGTCACCTCCCTACACATACTAGGAATGTTAAATATGAGTTAATTGAATAGTCGAGTAACCTCATGAATTCTTATCCGTTAGTCCACTATTCTATAGTTCCCCGAGGGCGGGCCAGCAGCCACTGTATCAGAGGCAGCAGTGTGGGGTGCCAGGCGGAAGCTGGTCTGCAGCAACGTGGGGTAGCAACAGCCCTTGTCTGGTGGGGGGGAGGGTGGTATCTGAGCTCCTGGACCTAGCATGAGCCAGAACTGAGCTGGGCTGCCCACCTCCCTGGCTCCTAATACACTTCAAATGCAGAGCTGCAGTGGGGGGTAGGCCCTGGACCTGGTGCGAGCCAGGACTGAGCCAGGCTGCTGGCCAGCCTGCTAAAAAATTCACTTGTGGGGGTGGGTGGGCAATGCATGTAGCCTATTGCATTAACATATAAGCTTTTGCTTATCGGTTAATCGACTATACTATTACATACCTAACACATACTTCATCCTTCTAAAGCCAGCATCAGCCTCTCTCACACCTTAACTGAACTCCTTGTCCCAGTCTACTCCCACAATGTCCATGCAGATCCAGCTCACATACCCTGTGCTATCAATTTATGCACTTTTTTTAAACATTACCTGGGTCTAACATGGGACTACTGAGAACACAGCATACACAGTGTCCTTACTGATGATTCAGGTGCTCAGAACTGGAATTGCAAAATTTTGTTCAGCCGAGGGCAGCAGCATGACTTGTGTGAAAGCAGTCTTTGGAAATTTAGCTATTAAAAATCTCAAGTCAACAGTGCACATGAAAACTGTCAATTTTTCAAATGCCAAATTTAGAAAAAATTTTACAAGAAAGGCAGAGACACATTTTTGCTCCCTACTCCAAAGAAAAGGTTACCAAAATTTTACATAGGCAAACCACCACATTTTCCTAGCCTAATTTTCAGAAACAGCTCGCCTGTTTTAGAGAAAATTTACTCAAAGTACTCAGACAGCCAGAAAGTTTCAATACAAACAGTTAAACATAGGGGCTGTCAATATATAACAGTTAACTCATGCGATTAAATAAATAAAGAAATAAAATAAACAATTTATCAGGCTTAACTGCAATTTTACTTGAACCATTAAACAACAGAATACCAATTGAAATGTATTAAATATTTTGGATGTTTGTCCTACATATTCAAATAAGCATATTTATTTCAATTACAACACATAATACAAAGTGCACAGTGCTCACTTCATATTATTTTTATAATATTTGCAGTATAAAAATGATAAGGAAAAGAAATAGTATTTCTCCATTAACCTTATACAAGTACCATAGTACAATCTCTTTATCAAAAGTTGCACTTTCACAAGTGTAGTTTTTGCGTTACATAACTACACACAAAAATAAAACAATGTCAGCTCAGTCCTACTTCTTCAGCCAGTTGCTGACACAAAACAAGTTGTTACATTTGCAGGAGATAATGATTCCTGCTTCTTATTTTCAATGTCACCTGAAAGCGATAATAGGTGTTCGCATGCTGGCTACTCTGTTGTAGCCAGCACTGAAAGATATTTATGAGCCAGATATGCTAAACATGAGTACTCTCCTTCATGCTTTGACCACCATTCCCGAAGACATACTTCCAATTGATCATGCTCATTAAAAACAACAAACAAAACGCAACACATTAATTTGTGACTGAACTCTTTTGGGGGGGGGGGGGAGAGAGGGAGAATTCTATATCTCCAGCTCTATTTTACCCATATTCTGCCATATAATTCATCATTTTAAGAACGTTTTTACTGCAGACTTGACAAATGCAAAGAAGGTATCAATGTGAGATTTCTAAAGATAACTACAGCACTCAACACAAGGTTTAAGAATCTGAAGTGCCTTCCAAAAGCTGAGGGGGATGAAGTGTGGAGCATGCTGTCAGAAGTGTTAAGAGCAACACTCCAATGCAGAAACTACTGAACCCGATAAAATCAACTTTCTCCTGGTAGCATCTGACTCAGATGATGAAAATGAACATGTGTCAATCCACACTACTTTGGATCATTATCAAGAAAAACCCAACATCACCATGGATGTAAATCTGCTGGAATGGCGGCTGAAGCATGACAGGACATATGAATCTTTAGCACATCTGGTATGTAAATATCTTGCACAGCCAACTACAACAGTGCCATGTAAATGCCTGTTCTCATTTTCAGTTGACAATGTGAAAAAGAAGCAGGCAACATTATCTCCTGTTAACATATACAAACTTGTTTGTCTGAGCAATTGGCTGAACAAGAAGCCGAACTGAGTGGACTTACAGACTCTCAAGTTTAAACATTGTTTTATTTTTGAAAATAGGGTTTTGGGGTTTTTTTATATAATTTACATTTGTAAATTCAACTTTCATGATAAAGAGACTACACTACAGTACTTGGAGGTGAAATTAAAATACAATATTTGTAAAAATTTTGTTAAAGTGCAAATAGAAAGTGAGTACTGTACACATTGTATTTATTCCATGTTGTAACAAATCAATATATTTGAAAATGTAGAAAACGTTCAAAAAATTTAAATAAACTGTATTCTATTATGATTTAACAGCACAATTCATCATTTGACATCCATAGCTAAAAATTTGGCAAAATTATAAACTGAATACACAGCATTACAGTGAGAAGGGTCTGGAGACCTCAATACCTGGTGCTACCAGCCACACCTATGAGTTTAATCCTTTTATATTATAAAAAATTCAAGATGCAAAAGCTATAAATCACTGATACCTCACCATCCCTACACAAAATCCCTCAAAAATTTTGGAAAAAATCTCTTTTCTGTGCCTCGGTTTTCTCTCTTACCTTTTGTCCTGTTAAAGTTAATTGTAAGCTCTTCTTGTATGAATTTGTACATTGCCTACAACGATGGGATCCTAAATTAGGCAGGATCCCCAGCTGTCATCAAGTTAAGTAATCAATATTTGCTATATTTTTCCATTTAATGTTAGCTCTCCTAATAAAAAACAAAATTCAAGCATAAAGTGGCTATATTTGATAAAAATGCATTAACGAGGCAAACTGTAGCCAAAACTTCACAATGCATAAATGCATTTAGTAACCCTCACATTTGTAAGCATAGTAGGAATATTCACATCATTTGATGCAGAAATTAAGATTTTGATTCATTAAAAATATATTCCAACTGCTAACTTTGATACAGACTTCTAAATAGATCAATAATGGCTAAGCTCTTCTACACACAGTATTGGTCTTAAAAATAGTTCTCTATTACCCCATTCCACATAAGCCTTACTATAAATAGATGTATCCTTTATCGCATACAGATTTAAGACAAGCACCTAAGCCTTTGTTTTAGCACGTAATTCAACTGAAAGCCTATTCTTTGACACAAACAGGATTAACTCCTTGATGCTGAGAATCAAGTTTTCCTTGAGTCACTTCAGGTGGATTCCAGGTTTTATTTTTCCTCAACTCAAAAAAAAAACCCTCAGTTTTCCCAACCCTAGGAAAAAAAATTAAACCAAAGTTTTATGAAATTACTAGGGTTGTCAAGTGATTAAAAAATATAATTGCAAGATTAATCGCGTGCACCTCCCCTTTGAAACACCTCTGCAGCGTTTCAACGGGGCAATGCTGCATGGAGTCCAGGATCAGCTAGTGTCCCCAGCTGACTCCAGGCTTTATGAAGCACTGCCCCTTTGAAGCGCATCAAAGGGGCAGCGCAACACGGAGCCCAAGATCAGCTGGAGTGCCTAGCTGACCCTGGGTTCCACTGCCACAGGGAGCCTGACCCCAGGCTCCGTGGCCGTCCCTTTAAAACACCGCCTCTGGTGTTTCAAAAGTGCAGCTGCCGTGGAGACCTGGGTGAGCTAGGGACTGCCCAGTTGATCCTGGGCTCTGCGCGGCAGCGAAACCCAGGGTCAGCAGGGGGCTCCCAGCTTAGCCTGGGCTTCCAGCAGCAGTGGAACCCCAGCTGACCCCGGGTTCCGCTGATGCTTGGAGCCCAAGATCAGCTGGGGAGTCCCCAGCTGACCCCGCGCTTCAGGGCTGCCCCTTTAAAATGCTGACTCCGGACACATTTCTAAGGGGCAGCCCTGGAGCCTGGGGTCAGCTGGGGCTCCCCCATCTGATCCTAGGCTCCACGCGGCATTTCCTCAGAACCTGGGGTCAGCTAGGCGGTGTTTTAAAGGGAACTCTGAAGCTCTGCACAAGGCTCAAAAAGGGCTGCGCGCCCACGCAGGGGCACACCTTTACAGGGAACCTTGGGCCACACCCACGATAAGTGGACATCTGGCTAACTAAAATCATGCCGGACCACGGATGTTGCCAGACTAGAGAGTGCCGGACGAGAGAGGTTCAACCTGCACCTTGCATAAAGTGTTAAAGTTACAGTCTCCAAAGGCTGGAGAAGGATGGCAGGACACAAATTGCTTGGTCATTGTCTTCGGTCCACCCCCCCGGGGCACCTGGCACTGGCCACTGTCAGCAGACAGGATACTGGGCTAGATGGACCTTCGGTCTGACTCAGTATGGCCATTCTTATGTTCTTACAGTCAGAAGTCCAAAAATTGAAAATGTCTGTATCTACTCTAACTGACCTCCTGTCATTTGAGAACTCTGCTGCAGTTACAGCTGTAGAAGTGAAAGGACAATCAAGGCCCAGAATTTTGCATTTCACCAAGCAGAATTATGAATCTGAGAAATCAGTCATGCTTTTTTTCCCCTCAAACAACCAGTCATGAAGCTAGACAGGTGTTTGAGTTTTGGAGAGTTTTCTTCACAATTTTCACAAGTTACTTAGGAATGACTGTCTCATTGAGGTTTAAATAGTATGCTTTAAGTTTAAGTTTTGTTTTCATGGAATGACAAAAGACTTCTTACCATATTTTCATCAGTATTTTATGGTATCTTCAGCTCACACTAATTTGCAATTTCTTTTTCAGACAAAATAAGAATATATTTTACTTTTGTATGTGTTTATAATCTTTATAATATTTAACCTTTAGCACGTCACATGCTTGATTAATCATCTCTCATTCTACCATATCCTCCCCCTTCAAACACATATTCTTCCCTTTACATCATCTAATAATGAACCTAAAACTCATCTGGAAGAATATATCCAGTGTAAACTATTCATGCAGTGTTACACTGAGCTTCTCTAGCTCAAGTCTTTGCCTTTCAGCTTTTTAGTGACATAATTGTTCATCTTGACCTTTGATTGACAGATGAATAGACTGTTCCTGAATGAATCAACTGTTGGAAGCCCTAGAACAAGGATCTAAATAATCATCATTAGTAGTATAGGAAACATCTTACCAGCAGGATCAACTTTCTATTCTGTTTTTCCAGTTCAGTAGAGGTGGATCTTATATAGTACCAAAAAACAATTTCTGAACTTTTTTAGTTGTGAAAATCCTTTATTACTTAATTTACTGAAAATATTTTCGTTTTAAAATAATTGTTTTGCTGACTTCACTGCATTCTATTGCTTGTTTCTTACCATTTTCCTTCAAGTTTACTTGTGAGGAGTCAGATTAATGAATCCTACTAAATAACCATGAATCTCATTAGCAGTATTGATATGCAGCTTTCATATATGACAATTAGAATGAGCAACACTTAGAATTCAAAACTGAAACATTAAAATCCACTTGCTAGATTTATACAGGACCAAATTATCAGAAATCTAGTCCAGCTTCCAATGAGTAGCTAGATACTAGCAAGCCAACCCTCCCGAGACTTCAAAACTCCACTCATTCTCCTCTCCATCTAATGACAGTTGATTCCACCCACAAAGTACACACCTCATTCACAATCAAGAGCTTCACCTACTCCCCTCCTCCACTTACTCTAAAACTTGTTTCCTAACAGGCATATGAGGAACCTTGATATTCTCTTCACTTCCTCTTTGAACTTTTTCCTTACATATTTAACAATAGAAGCATTACAATCTAACAGTTGAAAGCTAATTTTAACTACTCCTATAAATACTTCATAGTAACTAATTCTAAGAGTGAAAAATCCTAAACAAATTTTCCGGAAGAAAAAAGGGGGCTTTCTACAGCTCTACCAGAATTCTTTTCTTAAATATATACTAATGTGCATATAGTTTAAATTCATGTCAGTACAAGCATTTCCAGACAGTTTTAGCAACACTTTTAATAAGACAAAATTTAGGAAACATTTAAGGACTTTCCTAATCATCATCTAGTTTTTTTCAAAATACACACACACACACACACACACACACACACACACACACACACACACACAATTTGAGCATATCATACATTTCTTGCCCAGTTTTCCGCTGAGGGAGAACCCTTCTAATGAAAGATCAGAAAGAGACACTACAGTAAACACCTACGGGTATGTCTACACTTGCACCCTCTTTTAAGAGAGGGATGCAAATGAAGACATTCGAAATTGCAAATGAAGTTGGGATTTAAATATCCCGTGCTTCACTTGCATATTCACATTATGGCGCTATTTCGAAATAGAGCTTATTTCGAAATAACAGACTCTGTTAAGACACAGTTATTTCGAGAGAAAACCCTTCTCTTGAAATAACCCTTATTCCTCATACAATGAGGTTTACCAGTTATTTCGAGAGAAGGATTTTCCTCTCGAAATAACTGCATCTTAACAGCGTCTTATTTCAAAATAGCGCCATAATGCAAATATGCAAATGAAGTGCGGGATATTTAAATCCCAGCTTCATTTGCAATTTCGAATGTCTTCATTTGCATCCCTCTCTCGAAAGAGGGTGCAAGTGTAGACATACCCTAAGAGAAACAACAGTTATGTAACACTGTTTTCCCCATTAACCCTTCCCCATTAGCCCTTAACCCTCTAAAAGCTGCATCAGGACTTTGATCCAACATAACTGACTCCTTGAATTAGGCACTTGTAATTTTATTACTTGTTTTACCAGTAATTAAGTAGAAAGGACATTTGCCATCTGTGCTGTTTTATTCTTTTTAAACCTTGATATGCTGAGAGTGATTTAAGTATTTTTCCACATCTTCAAAGGAGGAGCTTCATCCACTGAATCAAGGACTCAGGGAATCTCAACAGGAAATGTATTTGAGTCTGCAGTGCCTGGGGATGGTCAGTCAACAATGAGGCAGAAGGGCAGCATATCATCTTTTTCCACTGTAAAATAAGAGATGACCTAATACTGGATTAGGAGCAAAAGTTGAGAAATTTATTTCTTCCCTGATTAAACTGATTTTTAAATTCAACACGTGGATTTTAGCAGGGTTTTTGACAGTACATCAAATAAACCCAGAATTCTGACAACTGCCTTTCAATATTTCCCCTGAAACTGTTAACTGATATATCTTATTAAAAGCATAGATTAATCTATTAGAATTTTACATAGTATACAGCAAGGGAGAAAGTACTGTTCAAAGCAATGTTAGTCTTAAAAGTATATTCACATTTTATGTCCATTAGTAATAAATGGATAAGTGCCCAGATTACAGGATTCTAGTATTCAAAATTATATTGATAAACAAAATCAAGTTTGTTTCATAGCATAAAAGTTCTCCTCTATTAAAAGCATTTTTGTTTTAATTTAATTGGAAATTTGTTCATCCTTTCTGTACCAATACAGACTACAGGAATTATTCCAGTAACCAAACAAAAAGCTAATTAACTATCCATTAATAAAAAAACAGTGTGGCTGGTTCCTAGACACTTTAGCCCATCTGTATCAGGTACCAAACAACAAAAGGGAAGGTTACTCACCTGGTGCAGTAACTGGAGTTCTTTGAGATGGGTGTCCCCATTGGTGCTCCACCTTAGGTGCTTGAACACCACTGTGCCTCTAGTCAGAGATTTTTTGGCAGGAGTGCCCACGGTCAGCTGTGCACGCGGAACTGCCGGTGTGCGATATTTGAAATGGCTATTCCACATGCATAGCCAACCATTCCGTCAAATCCTCCTCTGACCCAGATACAGATGCATCCGAAACCAAGGGGAGAAAGGGTGGGTGGTGAAGCACTCACAGGGACGAACATCTCTAACAACTCCAGTTACTGTACCAGGTAACCTTCCCTTCTTCTTTAAGAAGTGTCCCCGTGAGTGCTCCACTGTAGGTGGGGGTAGTCATGATTGGTGATGGGAGCTTCAGGAGATGTGAATCGGTGACAGTATTTTTCAGCCAAATTGGGTGTCAGAGTTGGCAAATGTCTGAAGGGCTGCGTGAATGTGCGTTAAGGACCATGTCATGGCCTTGCAGATTTCCTCCATTGGTACTCCTGAAGAAATGAAATGCAATTGATGCTGCCATTTCTCTTGGGGAGCGAGCCCGTATGTTGAATGGGGGCTTTTTCTGAAATATAGTATAGACCAGGCGTGTACAGCCTGCGATCCATTTGGATGATCTTTGTTTCAAAATCTGATCTCTCTGTAGAGGAGATGAAGAGTCGTGGAGTTCTGCGGAAGGGTTTCGTGAGTTCTAAGTAGAATGCAATTGCCCTGTGGACATCTAAGGTATGCAGCACCACCTCCCTGCCGTCCTTGTGGGGTTTTGGAAAGAAGATGGGTAAGTATATGAGTTTGATGCAATGGAATGAGTTAAGTATTTTTGGGAGAAACTTGAGGCGTGTACAGGGAACACCTTGTCTTTATGAAAAATTGTGTATGGGAGGTTCACCATCAAGGCTCCCAGCTCGTCCGCTCTTCACGTGGAGGTAACTGCAACCGGGAAGGCGACCTTCATCGATAGATGGAGTAGGGAGCAGGTAGTGAAGAGATCAAAGGACTTGCCTGTAATAATCCTGAGCACAAAACTTAGGTCCCATGCAAGCATTGGGTCCCTTAGTGGCAGGAACATTATGTAAACCCCTGAGGAATCGTTTGATAGATGGGTGAGTAAAGGCAGAGTAAACCTGTAGTGGGGGATGTAGAGCTACAATGGCAGCAAGGTGTACCTCAATAGAGCTTAAGGATAAACTACTCTGGTGTAGGCCGAGCAGGTACTGGAGTATATGTGATACACCCATATCCACTGGAGCAGTTACATTCCGAGCACAATACCGTATACTGGTGCCACTTTTGTTTATGTGTTTTACTCGTAGGTCTGCAGCAGTTCATTATGTCTTTCTGTACTGCTTCCAGGCACGTCATCTCGATGCAAGTTAGCATCCATGCCTGAAGACAGAGCGACTGGACAGCGAGATGGTGTATCTGTTAAGTGAAGCAGGGATACAACTGATGGAAAACCATGCAGGAGAGCTTTGCTCATCTGTAGGAGGTATGGATACCAAGTTTGTCTGGGCCAGTTGGGAGCTATGAGGATGACCCTCGCCCTGTACTCTTTGACTTTCAGAATCCTCTGTTGGAAAAGTAGGAATGGTGGAAATGCACATAGCAGGGATACTTCCCATTTTATGCTGAATACATCCCCTAAGGAGTGGCAGCCTGTGCCCGCTCTTGAACAATACTGTGGACACCGAGCGTTCACCTGGGTTGCAAATAAGTCCACCATGGGGAACCCCCACTTTTTGAAAAGAGGAGTCAACACTGAGGGATTCATTTCCCGCTCATGAGTTTGTGGAAAATGTCTGCTGAGGTTGTCTGCCAGGACATGGTCTTTGCCGTGAGGTAGGTTGCCACCAACTTTATGTTTTGCGGGATGCACCATTCTCATAGGCGAACTGTTTCCCAGCAGAGCTGGTAGGACCAGGCTCTTTCGTGTTGGTTTATACAGTACATTGTTGTGGCACTGTCCGTATTTGCACTGTTTTCTTTTGGATCAGAGGACAGAAGTAATTAAGCATTGCAGACTGCTCTGAGCTTGAGCAAGTTCATAACTTTTTGGCTTCATCCGAGGCACATTGTGCTTAGGCAACCCGATGGCTTAGATGGGCTCCCCATCCCACTAGTGAAGCATCTGTAGCGATAGTTAGTGATGCTGGCAGTTGTTGGAAGGGGACTCCCTTGCACACAGTCATGAACAGTCCACCACGTGAGCGAGGTCTACCTTGGCAGGGATAATGAGCTGTTTGTTTACGTGATGGACGTGTGGCCTTTATGCTGCGCGTAACCATGCCTGGAGTGGCCTCATATGTAGGCAGGCATATGGTACCACAAACGAGGCTGCAGCCATATGTCCCAGAAGTTGGAGACAGTGTCGAGCTGTTATGCACAGGCTGGCCTGTGCTAGAGATACAAGGTCTGTCATTGCTGAGAACCTCTGTTCTGGTAGGGAGGCTATTGCTGCCTTGCAGTCTAGATGCATTCCTATTAATTCTAGAGTCTGAGTAGAAATGAGTGTGCACTTTGATAGATTTATCTGGAGCCCCAGGCTGTCAAATAAGGCTCTGGTGGTTTTGACCACCTGTGCTCTGTCTCACATTGTCGGACCCTTTAATAGGCAATTGTCCAAGTATGGGAATATGGAGATCCCCATTCAGCGTAGGTGAAATGCCATCACTGCAAAGACCTTTGAGAAGACCCATGGGGCTGTTGAGAGCCCCAAGGGTAGTACTCTGTACTGGAAGTGCTGGTCCCCTATTGTAAATCACAGAATGCATCTGTGTGATGGATGTATTGAGATATGAAAATAGGTGTCTTGGAGGTCAACAGTAGACAGCCAAGCTCCCTTTTCCAAGGCAGAGATGCTAGTGGCATGGGTTACCATCTTGAACCATTGGGTTCAAACAAAGCAGTTGAGTTTGCAGATGTCTAAGACAGGCCTCCATCCTCCTGTGTTCTTGCTAGTGAGGAAGTAGTATGAATAGAACTCTTTGCCTTTGTTTTTTGGAAGTACTTTTTCTATGGCCCCCAGTTGGAGGAGACGTTCTGCCTCTTGTACAACCATATGTTCATGAGCAGGGTCCCTGAATAGAGGGATGGGCAAGGGGTGTGGGAAAGTGAGATAACTAAAAATGGGATGCAATAACCAGTTTTGATGATTTCCAGCATGCACCTGTCAGTGGTGATAGTATGCCACGCTGCACAGAATGCAGCTACTCTGCTGCCAAATGTCGTGAAGGATTTGAAATGCTACGGTGCAGAAACCGGGCCTGTCAGACCCTCGGCCAGCGCTTCAAAATGCCTGTCATGCTGTGGATGGCTGCTGAGCTGTTATCTGCTCAGGGGACTGTCTGCACCTATTTTGGTGTGATTGGCACCTGTTGTCATATTGCTTTGGTTGCTGATTAAAGGATGTAGATCTGTACTTTTGCATGAATGACCTTTCCTGTTTTCTTTTTGTAACAGATACATGTATGCTGAGTGTCGTAAGTGGGGCCCATGAGTCTTTTAGTGTGTGGAGTGACGCATTGATGGATTCAGGAAAGAGCTTGGTTCTTCGAAAGGCAAGTTTTCAGCTGTAGCCTGGACTTCTCTGAGAAATCTGGAGCCATGATGCCCATCTCATGAGGACTGCAGGAACTTTCTGTGGTGTCTGTGGAGTCCAGTGTGCCCTGTAGTGCTGTTCTGGAGATCAGTGCACCCTTGATGTTAGACAAATTGTTCTCTTTTGTTATCAGGGAGAAATTCAATAAAAGATTAAAGTTGATCAAACATATTGGTGTGTACATTTGGTGAGAAGTGCCATATAGTTGGAAATTCTGAGCTGGAAGCTAGATGAGGAGTATGTCTTTCTGCCCATCAGGTCTAATCTCTTCCAGTCCCTATCGTAAGAGACTGTGAGGGTAGCCTGCTGTTTGCCTCTCTGATTTATGGCATCCACCAACAGGGAATTTGGGGTGAGATGGGAGAATAAAAAGCCTGCCCTTTAGGAAGCAGCACAGTATTTCCAGTCTGACCTTTTGCAGATTGGAGGTATTGTGGCAGGTGTCTGCTGGGTCCATGAGAGCTTCATTCATGGTGATGGCAAGTTTAGCATATGGGGAGACATGCAGCATGTTTGACAGCTTATGCTGGGTCTCTGGCATGGCTGACAGGAAGATTTCTAATGTATCTGCAACTCTCTTAAAAAGTTCTTGAAATGATTTAAAACCATCCCCCAAAGTTGGAGGTGGGGGCATGATTATATCATCCAGAGATAATGAAGGTATATGCGTGGGTGGGGGGTTGCTACTACTATAGCTATTGGGTGGGCTTAGGTGAGGAATGTCTTAGCCTATGTGCCTGAATGGACTTGTGCTCATCGTCACTGGATAGAGGTGGTGATGAGGTAGCTGGGGTGGATGAGAGACTGAATCTGGATGCATTAGGGGTACCATCAATACTGAATAAGGGTGTCCCCAGCATCAAGGAAACCATGAGCTCTTCCGTGGTAGTAAATGCCTCCAATACTGGTGGAGGAGGAAGTGGTATAGGCACGAGTGGATCTTGTGGCACCAGTGTCGGCTGCAGTGCTGTTTTGTGTGCACCACCTGTGCGGAATGTTTTGTCGGTGCCAACATTACTGTCAGAGGCGGCATGGTGGTGCTCAGTGCAAGGCTGAGCACGGCCCAATCCTTACCATGGCTATTGCCGATGGTGCCTTTATTGGTGCCAACGACATGGTTTGTGTCTGGCCTCCACTGGTGCCTTGGAGGAGGAGCACACCTTCTCCTTAGGGTCTCAGCTCTTGGAGGTGCTGGACCCACTAGCTGCCTGTTTTCCTGGCACCTTAGGTACTGTTGGTGCTGAGGCAGTCTTTTTTTGGAGAGACCATTTCCTCAAGAGAGAATCAGTCCCTGAGGAAGACTGGGACCTCTGGGGGTGCCTGAGCCCTGTCATGGTCCTTTGAGCTAGACCTGGCAGGAGCCCCTCTCTCCAATGCCACCCAAGGGAATGGTTACTTGGATAGAGTAGTATGCTCCAGGTCTGAACCTGGACAATCAGTTTTTTCCAGGCGCAACATTTTTAACTGGAGTTCTCTGGCTTTTCTCATTCTGGAAGTCAGGGTTTTTTTCTGCATCTGCAGAATAAGCATACTTCAAAGTGCATGAAAAGTGGAAATATACAAACCTGTTTAGAAATAAGAAATCTTTTAACAGATACCTTTACAGTTAAGTGTAACTTTAAGAATAGATGCTGCTAGCATGTTAAACAATTTTTCTTCCAAGAAACCATAAATATGCAGCATACTGAAGCTTTTTTTTATTTGAGGGTGGCGCTTTTTTGGTTCACATAATTCCTTAAACATGAGAAAACAGTAATATTGGTTGAACCTCTCTAAACTGGGAGACTCTGATCTGGCAACATCTCTGGTCTAGCAGAACTATAGACGTTCCTGGATGAAAGTGTCCCAGTGGAGGGCCAGCAACAGGAACCCTCTGGGAGCCAGAAGCCTGACTATGAGAATTTAGCTGGGGCAATGGCAGTGTGGCCAAAATACCAGCAGGGAGCACCAGCAAGGCATCAGACTGCCAGCGGGGCCAGAAGCCCTGGCAGAGCCAGCAGGGTCAGCTGGGAGGCTGGGCCAAGGAGCAGAGCCAGGCAGTGGGGCCAATGGCAGAGGGGCTACAAATGACCTCCCCAGCTCTGGCAAAATTTCTCCTTCACCTTTTCACCTGCCTGGTGATCCTGTCTCTTTAATGCATGGTTTTGTGTGTCCTAGTATGAAGAGGGAGCTATAGCCCCTCTGCCCTCTCTAAAGGTCACATAGAAGGTAGGAAACTCAGGGCTGGGGCAGTCCAGGACCAGGGGTGGGGTACTCCCGGCTACCCCCTTTCACTTGCCTGGTGATTTTGTCTCTCTTCTGTCTTTTTCTTTTTTAATGAGAAAATTTCATTCCGGGCATATCCCGCTTTTCTGGCACAACTAAACCCTTTCCTTGCTTTAAGTTATGATAAAAGAAAGCTGCATACCAAATTTGTTAGTCCTAGTTCTGACCATTTAGGACAGGGGTGGGCAATAATTTTGAAGGGGGGGTCACTTCACAAATTTCCAAAGTGGCCATCGGCCAACCCAGAAGTGGCAGGACTGAGATTTACCCTACCAGGAGCTTTGCTTGGCCTGGGGTCCCTCCCCAATGACTTCTGGCCAACGGAAGGGACCTGGAGCAGATGGGAGGGTGCTGGGGGCTAGCCTCTTCCCAGAGTTGTCTGGGGTGGAGGCTTAAAATTCATGTACAACTCCTCCCAGCTCCTGGCCCCTGCTGCTAACCTGTTACCTGGCAGCTGACTGCCAGGCACAAATTCTTTGAACAGAAGCAGTTGAAAGGGCTCGTGCCTCCCAGGCAGCTCACAGGCAACGGGCCAGTGGGACCGAGAGCTGTGAGCCCTTTCAATTGCTTCTGTTTAAAGGGCTTGTACCTGCCGGGTGGCTGTCAGCCAATGCAGCCACCCAGCAGGTGCGAGCCCTTTATACAGAAGCAGTTGAAAGGGCTTGTGCTTCTCCAGCTCCCCAGCAATGCACTAGAAGCACTGGAAGCTGCAAGCCCTTTTAACTGTTTCTGTTTAAAGGCCTGTCGTGTTCCCCGTGGCTACCAGGCAACACATTGCTCGACTGGCATGGGGAAGACACGAGCCATTTAAATAGAATCAGTTAGAAGGGCTTGAAGCTCTGGAGCCACTAGCGTATTGCTAGGAAGCCAGAGACACGCGAGCTCTTTCAACTGCTTCTATTAAAAGGGCTCACACTTTCCCCAGGGCTGCTAGGCTGGGCACAGGGAAGATGTGAGCCCTTTAAATAGAAGCAGCTAAAAGGGCTCACATGTGTCTGGCTCCCAGACCACTCGCTAGGGAACGGGACCTGGAACTGCCTCGCAGGCCAGATCAAAGCCCTAGGCAAGCCAGATCTGGCCCACTAAGAGGCTTTTGCCCAGAGGGTTGCCAGATGGTTTCAGAAAAAATAAAATAAATAAATAAAAATAAAAATAATAAAAAAAAGAGACTCCGAGAGTTGTTAGTGGGGGAGAGGGGAGGGGGGCAAGTTATTAAGCAAAAAAAAAAACAAAACCCCAAAAAAAACCACAACAAAAAACCCACCGTGGCCCCTTTAAAAACCCACATGGTGAGGCTTTTTGGCCCTAACAGGCTGCCAGCAGCCGTCCGCCATCTTGCCTCCCTGTGCCAGGCTGGACAGCTCCCCGGTATGCACTAGGGTTGCCAGGCTGCCTCCGTATTGAGCTGGACAGCCCAGAATTTTCGCCTCCTGGATGGGGGGGGGGGGGGGGGGGAAATCAGAAAGTACCAGACATTTTAGGTGTCCAGTATTTTCTGAATTTTCTGGCAGGAGGCGAAAATAACAGACTGTCCAGTTCAATACCGGACACCAGGCAACCCTGTTTACCCACCCCGATTTAGGAGGAGTTCTTAAATAAACAAACTCAGACTGACACAGACAAACTTTCTCAAATATATAAATAGATAATAAACCATGTTGTAACTGCTGTTGATAGCAAAGCAAAATTAAAAGTGACTTAAACTTCGTATAAACATTAACAATCTCACATGTTTTTTTTCCTAACTACATAATAATAAGTATTTTGAGCCACACTGTAAAATAGCTTGTTGCATTTTTGCATAAACTACTAGATCCAAAAAAACCACATCAAATGTATAATGATAAATTTTAGTTGTAATGGAAAGAAAAGAACACAAGTGAACAGAAGGATGTGTGTGTGTAGTTAAAAGGCAAATCAGCAACAATGCAGTGAAGTAAATAAACTATCAAACCCTTTTTTTTTTTTAATTTGTAAAGATCTGTATCTTAATCTGTTAAGGTGGGATTTAAAACAGGTAAAGTAACTACTTTCAACTCTCCACAGAGTGTAATAGTCCAAATCTGGCCCAAACTATATTGTTCAATCCAAATTTAAATGGATTAAAAACCAAAAGAATCTGCATTCCTTATTTCTTATTAAATTTAGCCATGATTTCATTTCAGAAAAACCATTAATTCTAACATCCCTCATTGGAGATCAGCTACTCTGGTATATAAGCAGTTCCACGCATAATTTGTTTAACAAAATTCTTGTTCCGTAAGAAGGCGTACTACGAAGGTTACTAGTGAACCTTAGTGATACATCTATTTCCCATATTAACCCTACTTTTATACACAACTAATCCAAGTGAAATATACATTCTTAAAGATATGCAGACAATTTAGTAAATTAAGCAACTTTTCAATTAAAATTCCCATTACCTTAATATAATAACTTTGATCTTAGATTACCATTTTTCTTGAGACCCCCCCTAAAAAGAAGCAAGTTCGTTCTTCAAGCACCTAACCTTAATGGCAGATGTGGTTTTAAAATGAGGAAATGACGGTGCAGATTGTGTGTGTGTGTTTTTTAGGAGCTGTGCAATCTAGAATGTGCAATCCTAAGTAATTGTTTTTAAGTCTATTATTCCTCTCAACACTATTCACCTCCTTCAATATTGTCCACTTACTTCCATCTGGTCCTTATGCAGCCTCCAATCAATTACACTGCACAATATCTATATTGCTCAGTACCCTCCAATCCCTAATCAATTGTTGATCATCACCACTCAACAATCCTTTGACACTCTTCCAAAACACCTTTCTCCAGGCCCCAAATCTGGCTCATATCCCAACAACTGCACCCTCCACTCCAATAATTATAAGGTTTGCTACCTTTGCCTCTCTCAATACCCTCTGGGACAAGGGCTTGCACAGGGATAAACATTTGGCTGCTTTTGGAGGGATGCTTTCTGTACCCACTGTGTTGTATCCCCTTCCCCCCAGTGACAGAGGAACTCTCACCTCTCCCCCAGAATCTGGAGGAGTTGGTTCTCCCTGTCATACCCTGCAGCCAGTGCATCTCGTTCTTTCTAGGCAGATGGATCAACCACCATGGCTCAGGGCTGGAGGTGCTTATTCTCTCCACCCCGGTGTTCTGTGACCCCACTGATTTAGGGGCCCATTCCTCTGTGCTCTCCCCGCCCCCCCCCCCCACCCTCCAAAGATACAGGGAATCTTTCTGACCAATTTATTAATTTTAAAACAGATTATCACCTCTCACTATGTATCTTCACCAAATTGCAAAGTCCATGTTCAATGGGAGCCAGATGTCTACTGGGGGTATTTTGCCTTCATGCTGGATCGGAATTCCAAAGGTGAATGGCAGTTGGCTAACAAAAAAAGGACTGCTGAATGAAGTGCTAGTCTACTGAAATGTAGCCACTAGACAAAAGCCTTACCCTGTCCAGAGGAAGTGGTTTGGCAGGAGAGAGATCCCATAGCAACAAAGTCACCTGTGTTGGGACTGACCAGGACACCTGGGAGGAGGACAGGAGCTAATCTCTTAGCCCTCTTCAGCCATTTTCACTACCTCAAGCTAAAGATATGTCTACACTACAATTAGACACTTGTGGCTAACCTGTGCCAGCTGACTCAGGCTTGTAGGGCTTGGGTTAAGGAGCCATGTAACTGCTTTGTAGACATTTGGGCTTGGGCTGCAACCTGAGCTTTCGGACCCTTCCCATCTCATTCGGTCCTGAAGCCTGGGACTCAGCCTAAGTTCCCTGTGAGCTGTGCGATTGCACAGCCCTTTACTGAGCCCCGTGCAGAGGCTCAGAACTCCCGTGCAGGCAGGGAGCTCAGCTGGCTGGCTGGGGAAGAGGCATCTTGCTGAGCAGCAACTTCAAAGGGAGCTGCCTGCTTCAAATGGAGGAGCTCCAAGAGCAGGTAGGGAGGGGAAGATAAGGAGGAGCGAAGGAAGGAATAAGTGGCTGGGGGAATTGTTGTAGGATAAGGAAGTTTGGGTAGAGGGGGAGGAAGGGAGGGAGTAATTGGCTGGGGGGAGGTCTGAGGGGAGGGGAGTTTGTGGAGTCCTATCTGCGCAAAGAAAGAGATGCAGAAACCCTACACTCTCCTCAAGCCTCCTGGTCTGGGAAGGGGAGAAGGGTAAGGGGATGACTGCATGGGGTAGGGGAGGGAAAAGTGGGGGGGGCTGGCATTGGGGTGAGGTGGAAGTGGAGAGAGAGTTTGTACTGTTTGTCCTGGGATGAGGTGGGGAGGGGTGAGTTTGTGCTGAGTCCTGACTCCCAGGTAGGCTGCTGGTGCTTGCAAGATTGAGAAGTAGAATTTTATCCCAGTCCCCAGCTGGGCTGGGGGTAGCAGATTGCATTGGGGTAAATGAGAAAGGGGGTGGGTGGGTGCTGGCATCTGTGCAGTGAGATGGACGCAGAGGGGAGTTTGTTTGTTTGTTCCTGACTCACTTGCTGCATTCCAGATTATAGTCCTCCCTGCCTGGCTGCGTTGGGAGGCGGAGAAGGCTACATGAGGGGGTACCAAAACATTCACATGTTTACATTTCAAAGTTTACATAGGTGTTAATGGCTTAAGGTATATAAGAACAAGTTTCTTTTAACAGATTTTTTGGGGGGTGTTGCAGATATCTAAAACTGATCTCAATGATTTTTTAAAATCCTGTATTCCTAATTAATACATGGTATATTGTATTACATTTAGGTCAGATCTTTGCTATGTGGCAGAGTTCTGGTTCTTATGACTCAAAAGCAGCAAGTACTAGGTGTGATGCTAGCTGTTTTGTAGGATGAAACCTTATTTGCAAGCTCTTTGAAACATGCATCTGTCTACAAACCCTGAAGCTATGTGTTAATTGGTTTTGGGGCTTCTACTCTGAGTTGGTGATATACACAAGGTGAAAGTTTCATACCAGGAGAACTTTTATCCATTTTTAAAGGTCACTGTTTCACTTGTTAATATATAACATGGATCCTAAACACTCCCCAGAGAAACTGTATAAGAAACTCCTTTCCAGTGTCAGTAAATATTGTATTAGTATTTGCAAGGCGAGCATGACTATTTCTAGTTGACTCAGATTTGCTTAGCATCTTAAAGCTGAGCTATGTGTGGATAATATGCATTCTGATGTGTTTACCAACTTGAATTATTAGATAGGATGATACATGTACTTCAAGGGTAGTGTTAATTTTCTTTTATCTGATTTCATATTAAATATCGTAAACATTGCTCCCTGTTAACTATCCCTTGTTTTAATATATTTTCGTCCATAATTATGGACTATTTAAAAATATGTACATATTTAGGTTTTTTGTTTGTGTTGGTGGTGCACATCTACACACTCTCTCAATACTGGTGTTGCACATAAGAAATTTCAATCCGCCCCCCCCCCACAAAATTCAGCCTGTCCAAGGATAGAAAACATCAGAGGGAACACTGACTCTAGCCCTAGCCCAAATGCCAGAGTCAGCTGGCAGAGTCACATTGTCTAACAGCAGGGTAGAACTGAATGTGGGAGTCTAATGAAGGCTACTTTCCTGAACAAATATGGACTGCCAAGGACTCCGAAGGAAAGGAGGAACTAGTGAGGAGCTCTGATTTTAGCTTTTTTTAAATGATCAGCACTCTGGACATTGTGTGATTAACTTAAGAGTAATAACATGTTAGACTTTTGTGCAATGTATGTTACCTCTATGGATTGGGAGGGGTATTAATTTCATTTTTCCAGATTTACTTTGTAGCAATCTGAATTTTATATAGTTGTCCAAAAGTGAGGCTGCTTTGGGTCTTTTTTTGTACATATTGACATGAGTAATGTTTATACACAACAGCAGTATATACAGTCCTGAGTAATCTGTGTTATGTTTCCTACCGACCTTTAACATAGGTCTGTTTCCAGTAGTATTATGTTACAAGTGTACTAGGGAACCTTTAATACTCACTATCAGGGTACACACAGATCAATTAATAGGAAATATGTCAGAGTACTTTAGACATCATACCACTGTAGCCCACATTACAGATTAATGCAGACAAGCTCTTATATACAAGTAACTATTTCTGGTATTTTCATAGTGTTTATCCAATAAACATAAACTTCCCTCTTTTTTTCTACCAGAGTGGTTTTTTGGTATTTATTGAGGAAACCCTAAATCAGAAGTCCTTAGTACATTCTACAATTACCATGCTCCTCCCGCTCCCACCCCCCCAGCCCATTTGAGGTAAACTAGAAAACTCATATGTTTGGGTAGAATACTAGGAAATGGTGTATGTAAACTACCAGGTTAGGGTTAAGCACTGACCCCTTAGTTCACTTTTAGGCAAGTGCTCTTAAGAGCCCTACTTCTGTGAAGAGGTGGATTTCAGATTTTTTTCCTGAAAATATCAGCAGAATTTGTCATGATCTCCTTCCTTCCTTTCAGCTGTCTTCGTTCTTCCCCATCAGCATCAATGACTACTTTTCTCCAACTGCTCTCCACCAACCTTCTAACTCCCTTGCCTCCACTTACACATTCTTCCTTCTCCAGCTTTTGTTCTCTCCTGGGCAGTTTCCCAAGGCATGTCTGGGTGTTACTGTTATGCTTATAAAGCATACAGAATCTTTTCAAGGGGACAAGACAGCATGTCACATTTATTAAAAGTAAAAACTAAACATTAAAATCAGCATATGTATCCACTCACACAAAAACATATACCAAAGGTTCTGCAGCTGCATCTTATAGTTACCAGTCCCCCACTATCTTCAAAAGATACTCTGGACTTCATCTACCTTTACAACAAAACCATCTCCCTTCTTTTCTTTACTTCTGAATTGAAACTGATTTTTGCAACCAATGCCTTAAAGCTCCTTTACTCCAGTGCCATCATGGATCTCCTGTAGTCTGGCTTCCTTCTCTCCTTTCACCAAAATTACTTTTAGAAGATCTACTCATCTTTTCATATCCACATTCAAGGGTATGTACTCTATCCTTTTCCTCACGGACTTTTCTGCTGCTTTTGATTACATATTCCTTCTCAAAATATCTAACCCTCCCTTTCTTTTCATGACTAGGTTGACTAATTCTACCTACCAACTCTCCAATTATTCCTTTAGAGTTGGTTTCAGAAGGTTTTCATCCAACTCTCCACTGTACAGTAGAACCTCAAAAGATACCAACATCAGAGTTACAGACACACCAGTCAACCGTGCACCCATGGGGCACTGGAAGCCAGCAACCAATCAAAAGCAGAGACAAAAAGAGCAAATACTGTAATGTGCTTCTGTTTCATCTTAAAAAGGTACACACACGAATGTGGTCTTTCACAGCACTCTCCTTAAGGATGTGAATCTGAACCTACTGTGTTCTGTCTTTTCCAGGTGCACGATTGGCCACAACGAGGCTGAGCACCCAGCTCACAAGCTACCTTGTGCATCATCCTTGCAGTCAGGAGCCTAAAACCACTCCCTGTCCATATTCCCACTCACCATTGGGGTGGATGTACTGGATAGGAGGATGCTGAGGTTTGCAGGCACTGCTGTAAACCCCCAGTCTGAGCAGTCCACCCTGAAGAATATCCTGTCTTCCTCACACCAATCCAGGGGCAGGTAGCCCCTCTGCCAATTCCCAGGGGGGAGTTCCAAGCCCCCACTACCAGTTCAAGGCAGCCCAAGCAGGCAGAACAAGAGCAGTGATGGGATCTGCACTGCTTTCCTGTTTTCGTCTCCCAATGTAGATAAATCTATGTATTAGGTATCTTCACATAATTTCATATGACTTTACATTGTGCTATTTTGTATTTCATATGACTTGGTATTGTGCCTCTCCATATAACCTTGTATTAGACCCCTATTTGATATGGGAACTTTGTATCAGAACCCTATATAGAAAACTGGGTGTATAGTTAAAGTGGAAGAAAAATGTCTTTTTGCTAGGAGTAGAATAAGATCTTCCCCCACTCTGTAATCAATTGCCCTATTGAATGAATGAGGTGTGAATGAGTAAGACTTGGAGCCAAGCACCTCCAGACAGCTACAACAGTTGAAGAGGGGGTGGAATCCAGACCCAAGAGCAAAAAAACTTGTCAAGTGGGCTCAAGAAAGAAGAGCAGACATATTGACGGCCTTGGGGATTAGAAGCAAGCACCTTCTTTGGAAAACACGCTCTCTGAACAGCATTAGGACAACACCCAGAGAGAAGCAGCACAAAGGACCAACAGACAGACCCAGATTTTGAATCTGGGATAGATTTGCATGAGAGGGAAGCTGCTATAAAAGTGAGGTGTCTTGCAGAGGACCCCGGGTCTCATCTTGTCACCATAGGAGCATCGATCCGGATCGGTAGAAGCCCGGCTCCACCTCTCCCCCATCTAACTCACCTGGCCACTGACGTTAAGGGGAGCAACTAGTTGGTAACAACAACAGGACGGAGTGTGTTTGTGTGTGTGTGTGTGTGAGAGTGCATGAGTGTAATATATCATATGCATATGGTAAGTATTGATTGATCTATGCATGTTCAATAAATGTGGCGTGTTGCCTCATCTCCCTGAAAAAGATCCCAGGTGCTTCTTTTAAGCACAATACCATTCCTTCAGCCAGGACGGGGGAACAAGCTTGCAAGCTCAGTCTGAGCCTCGAAAAGAAACTGGCAGCCCAAGTTGCTGATGTTGCAAGGAAGCTGCTGGCAGTGAGGTGGCAACTGCTGCTTTTTGCAGCTGGACACCATCCGAAGCACAAGCTACTAGAACCGTCAGCCAGTTGAAATCTGGAAAAACATCTCAGTTGTGAAGAGCCACAGCCCGTACTGCACACCCACTAATGAAGCTGTTGTTTTGCCCATAGTAATATTGGGAGTACATTTCCGCAAGTGACTCAGCCTCTTTGGCTCCTTTGAAAGTTGTCTGCTAGTTCTTACCCTCTATTTCAGGGGTGGGGAACCGTTTATTGATTGGGAGCCACATACAAGAGAGAAGTGCAAAAGCAAACCCCAAAACCCCACACTCATCGTACTCAACTAAGAGTAATGGGACTCCACTCACACTCCAGCCCAATGGGAGGGAGGGGGTGCCGAGGTTCGAAGTCTTGCTGCAAGTCTGGAGTGCGAGCACCTGCTCACCCCACTTCAGGAAGAAGCCCTGAGCCTCATTGCTGGCTGGATCAAAGTCAGTCAAAGCCTGGATCCAGCCCATGGGATCTCCACCCCTGCTGTATTTAGAAGTGATCACACAATGAAGCTCTTTGAGATGTTTAATGTGACATGTTATTGACCTTGCAGTAAAAGCACATCTGAGGGCAGTTTCATCAGCCTCTGAAATGATTTCAAATACTGTACAGTATGACTAAGCAAAATGGCAAGCAGCGAGAAACACAAACATGTTAAACTTTCAATTGGCACAAACCAGAAATACTGAAAAAAAAAAAAAGAAAAGAAAAAAAATTAAAGAATTGAAAATGATAGCATTAGTCTAAGCAACATAGCAGCAGAATACAGTATCAGGAAATCAACCATCAGCAATATTCAGAAAAGCCAGGAAAAAATAAAGCAATTTGCAAATGAAGACTAAGAGAACGGAACAATAAAAGCAGGCATAATATATGTAAAGCTGCTGCTCCTGAGTTTGATAAGGCAATGCTTGTGTGGTTTGCTCAAGAGAGATCAAAAGGCACTCCTATAAATGATGTGCTGGTTACAAAAAGGCAAGACCAAATATTTAACTGCAATGAGACAAGCCTACACCGTTGCCTGCTTCGAAACAAGACTCTTGCAGACATCTCCGAAAAACAGGTGAAGAATTTAAAATTTAAAAATTAGGACACCCTGATTGCTACTGCTAATGCAACTGGGGATTTCCATCTCCCATTGGTGTTCATTCACAAAAGTGTGAAACCTTACTGCTTTGCAAATGTCGCTATGTCAGCTCTATTCTTCCATTACTAGAGCTAGTGCACTGCTTAAATGAACAGAAGCATTTTCTCCAACTAGTTTAAGCACTTTGTTCAACTTGTGAAAGACCACCTTATGTCAAAATCCACACGAGCTGTGCTACTGATGGATAGTGCTCCATCTCATCCTGCCCTTGAAAAAAGTCTTATTGACAGAAGCATTTGGTGGCAAAAATGAACACTGAATCTCATAAAGCCTCATGCAGCCAATGGACTGAGGTGTTCTGGAAAACAAAATGTTGATAAAAGTGAAACCTCTCACAGCTATTACTACTTGGATAAATATAATTTGAATCTTACTCAGATTTTTGTGAACAGCTTATAAATCAAACATGTTTGTGTGTGTTGAGTCCGGGAGTCTTTGAGATGCTTGTGAATATACTTTGACCATGTATTGGTAACACTGAACGATACAATGCATAAAATAATGTTCAGATGGAAATAAATCAACTACATTTTTCTGAAGAGCAACAGCTTGTGGATATCACCATGGAGGAACAGAAGGAATGGCTAAACACAATTAGAGTATGTCTATACTACAGCGTTATTTCGAAATAGTTAATTCGAAATAGCTTATTTCGAAATAACGCATCTACACACAAAATGCGTTTCAAAATAGCATTTTGCTATTTCGAAATAGAGCGTCCACACTGAGCGGACACTGAATTGCATTTAAGGCTGGCCGGAACCAGGTCCGACAGGGCATTAGGTCAGGATTTACTTTGTGTGGCTGCTACCTGAGGCCTGTGCTTAAAGGAACCCCCCCCACCCCCCGGACAGCCGGTTCTCAGCTTTCCCTGCTTGCTTGCCTACCACGATGAGGGACAGCAAAGCATTTTGTCTCTGCGTGCTCTGGTTGCCCTCACTCAGGACACCACAGCACTCCGCAACATGGAGCTGGAGCCGCCCCTGGGCACTCTGGTGCTTCTCTTGGACGCGTTGCTGCGAGCCTGGCTGCACCTTCTGCAGGCTGCCATCCGAGAGGTCCATTGGGGGGCTGTCAGTATCCAGGAGGCCCTGCGGGAGAGCTTCCACTGTGAGGAGCGCTAACAGTCTCCCTGGTCTGCCCCACTGGGGGCTTGTGCCTCATTCGTCCCTCACGTCCTTCCACTTACCCCTCCCTAACCCCCCTTCCTGATGTCAAATAAAATACACGTATTTTCATGAACACAAACTCTCTTTATTTAACAAAACTGGGGGGGGGGGGGGAGGATGAAACTCTGGTGAGACTGAGCAAAGGAGGCAGGAGAGGGGAGGAGAGACGGTGGGAGAGGGGAAACTGGGAGGAGGGAGCTGGAAGGGGGAAGCAAGGGGAAGAAGGGGGAGAGGAAGCTCAGGGCTCATGGGGGAGGGGGGGGTCTCGCCGGACCAACCTGATTTTCATGCGAACTGCTCCTGGGTTCCCCTGTGGCCTGGCTAGCAGCTATCCTGCCACAGACAGCCGCTATCCTGCCATAGACGGCCGCGTTGCTCCATCTAGTGCAGAGATCATGGACATTGGGGGCATCCCTTCCAAACCTGAATAAGGTCCATGATCTCCACCCTGGACCAGGAAGGGGCCCGCCTTCTCCAGGCCCTGGCAGGCTCCTGGGAGTTGACAGACTGCTCCTGGGGAGTGGTGGAGGGCTGGCTGGCACTGGCTTACTGGCTCATGTTTTGGGGCCACTGGGTCAGGGGCAGTGACTGCTGGCTCTGGGCTAGCAGGCTTGGAGCTGGCACAGGCACTGTGGCCAGAGTCTACCCCTTTAAGGGCTCCGGGGGGGGTCGGGGGGGGGGGAAGGAGAGGAGTGTTCTTGGTTGAGGCTGGAGTGGTCACCAGGGCACCCTGGGAAGGCTCGAGGCCCCCTATTTTGAAATAGCTATTTTGAATTTGGCGTTACTCGTCGTAGAATGAGGTTTACCAAATTCGAAATAAGTGCTCCGCTATTTCGAAATAGTGGTTTGGCTGTGTAGACGCTAGGAAAGTTATTTCGAAATAAGGGCTGTTATTTCAAAATAACTTAGCTGTGTAGACATACCCTCCGATACGAGAACGGAGTCCCTATTCTTAGCAATCATGAGATAACTGAATTGGTATGAGAAACTACACAACCAGACCATGACAATAACAGGGACAAGGTGGAGGAGAATGCCAAGAAGATCCCACACACCCAAACAGAAGAGTGCTCTGCTGCCTCTCTTCAATGGCTTGAGCAAACAGTCTGAAACTACGTGGATTAAGCTAGTGATGCTTCAAGAGCTATGCGTCTTGGCATCAAGAGAATTTGTTAGCAACCTCAATCAAAGTACCATTCAAGATTTTTCAATTCTATATAGTTTACCCTGTACTTCTTAACTGGAAAGTTAAGTTTGGATAATTTTTTAATCATCATTACAAAGTTTAGTGCCAGTATGTTTTGCTATGGCATTTTTAATACTGTTTGAATGGACATTTAAATCTGTGGGCTTTTGTCTTGGTTTTTTTCCATGCATAACAATCACTAAAAAAGAAGAGAAATTACTTAAAATTGAAATATAGTACTGTGTAAACATTTAGCTACTAAAATAATAAAGGGAAAGTTTTAAAAGATTTGACAGGTCAGGAAAACGCTGGTGATTGTTTCTGTACACTGAGAGTTTAAAACAGCATCTGTCTTCTTCCTAGTGAAGTTTCAAATCTGTATTAAGTCAATGTTCAGTTGTAAAGTTTACAAAGAACTACCATATATTTTGTTCAGTTATGAACATTTGAGTGTCATGAACAAACTCCACTCTTAAGGGGTTCATATCTCTGAGGTCCTACTGTACATCCTCCCCCACCCACACATACTAGTTAACTGGTTAAGTAGTGGGGGCTAGAGCAGCTCCGCATCCATGGCAGGCAGGGGGCTGCTCCAGCCCCGTGCGACCTGCTGTGAACAGAGGGCTGCTCCAGCCTGGCAGGAGCAGTCCCTGTCCATGGTGGAGCTAGGCACACTGTAGGCAACAGCTGCTCTGGCCCAGCTGAAGCAGCCCCTGCTTGAGGCGGGAGGGGCCGCAGTAGGCAGAGAACAGTCCAGCCCAGCACCCTCCCACCCTCCTTTAATTGGTTAACCAGTTAAACATCACATTTAAACAGTTAACCAATTAAATGGGATTTTACATCCCTCCACTCACACTGTTTCAACTACCATCTTTATGCAGATGAACTGCAAATTAATCACTCCACTCCTGTCAAAACTTACATCTCCACCTACATGCATCACCATCAACCTAAACTGTACATGATTATAACTGAAGTCCTGATCTTTTTTTCCCCCCTCACACACTCCACATTTCCCTTATCTTGGTGACTGCTGTCAGCACTACCACACTCCCTGTCGTCTGTGTTTACAAGATCTACAAATTATAGCCAACATATTAAGAAAAATATCTTCTAAGATAGTAAAGAGTTCTTAGTGCACTAGAACTTAAACTGCCCAAAAACATTCAGTAAGGAAAAGATAGGAGCCTCACTCCTCCTCCACTACCAATCACACCACATCATCACTAGTATTACAGTATGCATCTATATCCAACATATACACTAACGAGGACAAAATATCTCAGACAATTTACTTTTTAAGATTAAAGCAGGCAGGGTTCATTTCAGGATGCAGGATCATACATAGTACTTGTAATCCTCCTTATCGAACATCATGGGAGTTTATGACCACCTTTTTGTCTCAGGGAAATATGATGTCCCATAAGCAATCACAAATAATACGACTAGTGAGAAGTGCTATTAGAATTAGAGATCGTGTCAATAATTATTCGAGTCAATGAGAAAGAAACTGTAAAAGGAAGAAGTAGTGAAAAAACAGATTACTTTCTTCCCACTCACTATCAGAGCACCAGCTTCGTTGGAAATAAACCCGAGAACATGAGTTGTAAATGGTCCAAAATAATAAGAAGAAATCATTTTGAGTTTTCACACAAATTCAGCACATTTCACTGCTCATGGTTCATGTCAACACTATCAAAAAGTGGCAATATCCCACTGTTACTAAGATTAAAAACAGGGTAAAAATGTTAGAACACTATGCTCCAAGATAATTTTTTAAAAATATTTTGCCTTTTGATTCATCCCTCTACCAGCACTTGCAAGGCCTCAATTTCTTGTTTTGGGAATATGATCACTTCCCCTCTCCTCCATGTCCTCTTTTTACCTACTCCCTTTTGCCATTCTCTTAATCTCTCAGCTTTAAGAGCTACTCTGTTTTTGACAGACTACGAAAATAGCGTTTTAATTCAGCTATGTAAAAATAAGCATTATTAAAATGACAATATCAGTAGAGAGACTTGAGGCTCTCAGACACAATATATGATAATTATTAAATACTATTCTCCTTCATCCTCCCTAACCAATAATGTATAGCCATCTGTGTTTCAGGATTATGTTTTTAGTTTCCAGAACAAACCTTTCTTCCTTTCCAGAAATATTGAAAACTGAATTTTTTTCAAACACTTGATGAAACAAATGACAGAATAAATCATCAAGCCAGCATCAATATTTCATCCTATTCACTCCCTAAGCAATTTTATAAACCACCATTTTAGGGAATTATTTTTCCTTATAACTGATTCTACTAGAAATCTTCAATTTCACTGTATAGTTGTGGATTTGTGTGCAGAAATGGGGTAAAATAAAGCCATGAAAGCCACTTTTTGTCTAAGCTAGTTTAATACCACCTTAGCCCTGACTTTGTTTCCCCAGTTGCATACTTAATCTTAAGAGAAAGAATTCAAGTTCTAATTCAGTTTTTCTTTCAAATAAAATTTAAACATTTAAGTGGTGTGAACAATGAATGAGTATTGACATTAAAAATTTACTTGAAATATGCAAGCCACAAATATGCAAGATATAGCTCATCTCTCAAAACATGAGATTTGGCATGTAAACAGCCCACAATGAGTGACAGGAGCTTGCCTGAGTTATAAATATTGGAAAATGTAGACTTTCATATATACAGAAGAATGTTCAGTTACACTAATAAGTGCAGTAACAGCTGATACAGCTAACAAGTTGTTCAATGTTTTAAGTCACTGACATGATATAAAATGTGCTCCTTCTCTTTCCTCACAAGCTGTAGACCTACTGAATTAAGCACAGCTGAAAGAACCAAGAGATTTAGAGTTTCATTCTCATCTATACTTCTGATTGATGTTAGTACTGCTCTGCATTAACATGACATTTTACAAAAACTCATTAAATCACACAATATTAGGGTGAATAAAAATTTATTTTTTTAATCAAAATACTAAATTCTCTCATTTAAAGTAACAATTACAATTTAATCTCATCACAAACATGCTACACAAACACACACTCATAAAATGGAATTAACGGCTCTAGTCTGTCCCGCTTAAGTATTAACTCTTGCTCTTTGAAAGTTTCGAGCTTTCAATTTCTGTTTCTCAGCAAGCTAAAAAGTAACATGGGCGAAGGAAGACGCAAGATAGAGAGGATTGTTTCTGTTCTGTGCTTATGTGCTGGTGGACCTTGGCCAAGCACGGCAGAGGAGTTAGTTAACACATTGTCTTATAACATAGAGACAATATATAAAAAAGGATAGAGGCAGCACATAGAAAGGAACAGTGGAATGGACTAGAAAGAAAAAGAAAATATTATGCAGAACACAAAAAGATTTATATATATTCCCCCACAGTTTTTCTGTGGCAAAAGTGTCATAGTTTTGGGCGTTTTTCCCTGGGTAAAAAAGGAAAATGTGTCAAGTGTAAGCAATGCCAGAAGATGATGCAAGGACTAACTGCAACAATGAAACATTGTCAGGAAAATTGCTTACTGGGAGAAAATGATGTGGATGAAGACAGGGCTATGGCTGAGTGGATCATCTGGTTAGTAACTTGAATAATTCACTTTGCAACGCATCATTCTTCGAGACTCTCACTATACCTTTTAGTGTAAGTATGATTTGACAAGTAAACTCCCAAGATGTTTGCCTATGTTGGATGTTGTTGAAAAAAAAGTTTATTTTAGCTAATCCTTATGGCTAGTTTAATTAGTTAACTAGGTTTAGAATCTAGCGCCCAAGTAAAGAATACAGAAAGCTAAAGCTGCACTAAGAGAAATCTGGAGTTGCCAGTTGCTACAGAACACCATTTTCTTATTTTATATTACATTACATACGCCCCTTATTTTGAAATATCATGGCCACAGACCATAACATGATGCCATAAATCTATTCCTTATTTTACTTCAGTATGGTCAGCTCTACGCTAGACCTGGAAGGATGGTTTAGGAATGCAACTCCAGCTACACAGAATACATATCTGGAGACAGCTTACCTTAAGCAGAGCTTGGCACCATCCCCACTGCAGGAAGCCAATGGGAGCAAACGCTCCCGTCGGCTTCCTTTACTCCTCGCAACTGTGAGAAGTACAGACCGCAGCTAGAGCTGCCCTCAGCATTTCATTTAGCAGATATATACTAGACCCGCTAAATCAAATGCCAGAACATCCATCTCCAGTGCGGCAAGTGAAGATGTGCCCTAAAAAGCCTCAGCTTTTCCCAGGGAACCCCCATTCTATACTAGTTCTCTCAAAAAACTCAAGTGCCAGTGAGTTCAATGGGTCTTATTTGAAAGTTAAATGAACTCTAAGCACAGTCAATCTTAGCGTTTTTGGTAACTTGATTTAAATCAATGATTACTTTGGTGATTTAAATTGTGATTTACTTCAATTTACTCTGCACAATATCCCTATGAAATACATAAACATTATCTCTATTTTGCAAATTTGGAGACTGAGGTCCTCAGTTACATAAACAGCTTACCCAAATTCACTCTGGAAGTTAGCATAAAATCTGAATTAGAACTGAGGGTTTTACGATTGATCACTGGTCTACACAGTGCCTTCCAGGGAAATCATTTAGCTTTTCTATGCTAGTTTTATCGGTCTATTGGAAAGAGTACATTACAGAATAAGACTTGGGAATTAGGATTTGTACAATGTATGCTGTTTATATTTTCAAAGCAAATACTAAATATCTTGCAATCTGAAGAAACAGATCAGCACTGCACCACGAAGAACAGACCTTTGTGAGTACTAGTTCTAACTTGTATTATCAAAACCCAAATACAGAAAGTGTTTAGAGAATAAATTAAGTGAATCGAAGCAAGATGCAGATTTACAAAGCAAGTGAGAAAAATAACAGTGCAAATGAGCTTTTAGACTTCAAGGGATGATTTGCCTAAAGAAATAAAGATCAAGTTTCACTTATTTCATTTCCATGAAAACTACATGCTAAAAGATAGACAAGGTTTGCTCAAGTCTTCAGAAAAGATAATTTATGGTCCATGCAGTTTATTATATGAACATTTCAAGACAAGACCTAAAAAATTGTGCCTGTAGACACTGAGTAACAAATGTATTTTATAAGAGTGGAGGTTGCCTTAAAATCACTAAACAGTGAGGAGTTTCTCTATTGTTCCATTGGACAGAATAGTAACACTTTATAAACTAATTAAATTGCAGCAGCAAGCCCCTCAGCCTGGATTGACAGAGTAAGGTTTGTGTAATTCATGTTAATACTTTAAAAATGGGTGTATAGGCAGTGCTTTGAAGTTGGACAAACTCTGAAACCCACCCCTTCTCTAGGCTCAGCACCCAAGCTCCAGTCAGATCAATCAAATCACTGACTACACAGCCGTTTGTAAAAGAATAAATCTTGAGTCTGTTTATCCTGACTAGAAGGCTCACTGTCATGGGGCAGTCATGGGACTTTGGGTCCACTGCCATACACATCCACCAGTCTTCTGGGAACTGGCAAACAGCCTTGAATCAACAGGTTGGAACACTTGACAGGATAGAATCTGCTGGATAAGCCTGAAGTTACAGAGACCTCAAGATATCTGCCCTTTTGAGTATTAGGGAAGAAACATTAACTTGGGAGGAACAAAATATACCTTATAACATAGTCTCTACTAAGGGATGGGGCTGGGAACTGGCACCTGCATCATGCCATGTGCCCTCTGCCCAGCCCTCAGAGCCATCTGAAGCATGCCACACAGGGCTCCAGCAGCAATTTAAACGACCTGAGGCTATGGTCACTGCAGTAGTGCTAATGCTTGACAGGAGACTTACTTATTAATAGTAAATCCTTTTTAAAAAGAATGAGATTCCCTCCTACATTTCCATACTCTAAATTGGTTTTTCCTCCAAAACTGTGAAAGTATGCTTGAGCTGTTTGTACCAGCACTCAATTTATTTGCCCTGTTAATACTCAACTATATATTCACACTTGTATATTCTTATAAATTGGGTTATGGACTGCATATTATCTTGCAAGCTGCAAGATTCTGCACTCCTCTCTGTAGGATAGAATTTTAACTGTTTAATATTAAAAATAGAAAATATGGACTAAGATTTCCAGTTCTGCAGTATTTTCCTTATAAGTTGCAGTGAGCTATGAAATGTCAATTAAACAGTTTTTGCATTTTCCTACACAGAATCTGTCTTGCTTACTAACAGCACTGTACAAGGCCTCACACAATTTAAAGATGTGGCATTGTACAAACAGTACTTTTTGAGTAGGCTTGTTTTTCAACCAGTCACCAGTCTATCTATAAGGCAATACAAAACAATGCTTTTAATAATACAACAGTTTTAAGTTCGCTGCCAATAAGACACACTTAAAAGTTAATAACCACTATTCAGCATTCCATCCCAACAAGTATTTCCACGTGCTTCTCAACCATTTTAAATGTGTCTGGCACTGACACCAAAGGTGTGTCTAGACTACAGGTTTTTTCGAAAAAAGTGGCCTTTTTTCGAAACAACTTCCCCTGCGTCTAGACTGCTGCCATGTGCTTTCGAAAGTAAATCAAAAGAACGTGGCAGTTTTTTCAACTGTGGAAAAATCTCATTTTACGAGGAATAACGCGTTTTTTTCGAAAGTGCTCTTTCAAAAAAAGGCACTATGTAATGCAAACTGTGCTTTTTTGAAAGAGATTATCCAGACTGCCTGGGTGCTCTCTTTTGAAAAAGTGGCTCGCTTTTTCGAAAGTACTGGCTGTAGTCTAGACGCTCTCTTTCGAAAGAGGCTTGTAGTCTAGACATATCCCAAGTGTTAAGTTAATTAAGAATGGATAGCATTATAAATGGATTTAAAGATTTACTAAATTAGTCAATGAAAAATAATTATTTTTTTCACAGCTACCATGAACTAAAAACCAAAACCACAAACTAATTACTAAAGTAGGTAAGCCTTTTGAAGTTAGGCTCATTTGCTAATGAATAGTGCCACTAGAATAGTATAATGGAGTTTTAAGAACTGTGCTGACTTGTGATTACCGCACCTTTAAGATCCAAATATACTGTGTGAAGCTTCAAAACACTCATCAGTTGGTTGTATTGAGTGTTGTGGTAGCCCTGTCAGTCCCAGGGTATTAGAGAGGCAAGGGGGAGAGGTAATACCATTTACGGGACCAACTTCTTTTGGAGAAAGAGAGACAGGCTTCTGAGCATTCCCAGAGCTCTTCTTCAGGTCTGAGAAATGAATTGAGAGTGTCATAACTCAATGCAAGATTTAACAGATAGTTTTGCATAAGTAGAATATATTCTGACTACCTATAAGGGATCATTCAAGGTGAAATGGACCCTTAAGGCAAACGCAGTCACAGGACAAAGAGGATGGGGGGGGAGGTCACAAATTATTTCAATAAGCCATAAATATAGTGTGTCTATTCAGACCATGATTTTTAGTGTCCAGCAAAGTTCTGAATTTAAGCTCCCAGATTTGTCTTTTGAAAGTTGTGCAGGTTTTCTTCAAAGGCAGACTGATCAGTCAGGTTTAGTTACCTCTTTGTGAAAAGTGTTCACCCACAGGCGATATACTTTCTTCATCCTATTTTTCTGTGAGAGTCCATTCAAGCGCAGAGTGATACTTTGGTTCACTCTCTCAGTTGCTACTGGTAGGGTTGCCAGGTGTCCGGTTTTCACCCGGACTGTCCGTTATTCGGGTCCCCCATCCAGTGTAAAAAAAAAAAAAAAAAAAAAAAAACACACACACACACACACCCACCCACACACCAGAAATGTCCGGTATTTCCTGTTTCCCTCGGACAGAAGCCCAGGGGGGACAATTTTCCCCCGCTGTGTCTGGCGGGGGAGAGAGGAGTGTGGGGCCATTTAAAGGTGCAGCACTTTTTTTATTTATTTTTTGCTCACCCCCTTTTTTTTCCTCCCCTCAACAGATTTTTTTCCCCGGTTTTTTTTTGGAGGAAGGGGAGGTGTGTTCAGTATTTTTGGATAAACCATCTGGCAACCCTAGCTACTGGGGCATTTAGTGCTCTAGAAAAGATATACATGGGACCTATGATTCCTGAAAGGTATTTATCATTATAGCATAGGTTCTGCATCTTTTCTGGCAAGGCTTGGTGTTGCTTTGAATAAGTGAAAAAGAGTTCTGTGTTTCTTGAAACTTCTCGCTCACCAAAAAAAGTTGGTCTAATAAAAGCTATTAGCTCACCCATCTTCTAAGTTGGCTGACAGTTGCAGCTGAGCCAGAGACTGAACTCCCAAATGAAGTAAAGAATCCCTTCATTGTGCAAAGCTGACTTCTCCCCCAAAAGGAGGTTGGTGTTCCTATGGTAGTTCTGATCTAATTAAAAGTAATTTTAGTTACCTAACACAGGAATGATTGGCTTATATGAATATGAATAGTATGACCTGTAAACTGCACAGATGATATACAGTGGTGAATTCAGTATAGAAGAGACTCTTAGTATGTTGTCATCTCATGCAATCTATGAACACCTAATAAAATATTGCATAATACGGGGAATCAAGTTCTCCAAAGAGGAGTGACACTATTTGAAAACCTATGATCTTGAGTAATCATTCGGAAAGATGAATTAAGCATTAAATGCGTACTTAAATTCACATATCTTTGCCTTTCCTTCTGCCACTTCTGAGCATGTACATGCAAGTGTGATATCAGTACTGCAGTCAAGCTTCCAATCTATGTAGTCCCTAATTATGTTATTTTCCAATAAGCAGCAGAAAATGCTATTTTTTATTAAAATGACTACAATGATCTGCTGATAATGTAAAAAAGTATCTTCTAAAGAACAGGAGTGCACAGACCATTGAGAAAAAAAAAATCTACTATTCGTAAATGCAAAATACATCAATTCATCACACAAAAACTCGAGGAATTTTTAAAGTATTTTTTCTAGGCACTTTCACTTCTCCAGGAGTAAAGGAGCACACAGTATTCAATACACATGAATCAGAAACTTCAAGAAATTTTTATAAAAGTTCTCTATTGCCCACAATGAAACCACTGCAACATTTGCTGAAAAAATATGTTGAAGAGCTGTATGCCCCTGGAGTGGGAGTAATTAGTATTTGTAAAATACAGAATATATAAAGACTGCAGTGAACATGATCATATGTTGCTAAATATTTTTTAAAAAGCTAGACGTGAAACATTGAAAACCTACATAACAAGTTTTATAAGCAGCTCTTCACTCAACCAACATTTGTTCTGTCATTTTTACTTTAAGACCCATGACACAAACAGCACTGTTTTCTACTTTATTTAAAATTCTGATAACATTGTAGCAGTGTCACCAAACCTACATCTTGTTTACGGAAAAAGCCTTTCCTTCTCATCCAGTCATACCAACAAGTTAGTTTCTGCATAGCCTATCATTCTAAAACTATACAATTCTGAAATAAGTAGTAAGTCAGAAGCACAAAAAAACCCTGCTGCATGATGAAGAAAGTATTAACCAGTAATAATATTTTGATATTTTTAATAGGAAGATCAGAGACAAACTATTATATTAATTACAATTCCCAAAGTGGATATTTAAAATTACTCAATTTATGTTTAAAAAGACATCTTGACTGTTACTTCAGACAACAATAATGCAATTTTTTTCAGGTGTTACTGAAGGTTAAGACACAGCATAGACATGTTACAAGTCATGTAGATGTTTAGCAAATCATTGCAAAATGACTTGTCGATGTAGCACTGCTGCAGACTCTGTGGTGATATTATATTCTAACTGATTCTGTGAAAAAAAATTCTGACAATAGCTTCAACCTCGGTAATATCTGTAAGGAAATCTACCAGAAGTCATGAGACGTTACAAATGTCACGTAGGTAGCCAATGCACGTCCTAGACCCAAATGCACATGGTCAACCTTGACTTAAAAGCTATAAAGGGAACTGGAGTCCCAGTCCATGACTACTGTATACAGCTACCCTGCATTGTAAACTAGGGATGTGAAGGTGTAACACAGCTCCTGGCACACACTGGCTCCCAGGAAGCCTTCTGTCACCACTCCTGCACTGCTGTCTCTCAATCAATGCACAATTAAATGCATTTTAACATTCCTATTACAAAATCATTCCTATTATAAAACCTCTTGCAGACCTGGTGTTTCCAAGTCTGTGTTTGAAGGTCGACACCGCATTGTAAATCTGGGTTTAAAATTTCTGGATAAGGTCTCACAGACATGTTAACAGGTCCATACTAGACTATTCAAACTTTTGACTCCAGTCTGCATCATGTGCCAGGCTTCCCAGAGCCTCTGGGCCCTGGTAAAACATACCATTACCCCTTCACCTCCCCATATGGGAGCCCTGTCAGTTGCATCCATATGAAAAACAAGACTCAAGTGACTGAGATAAGGAGGCTCTGACTCCATCCCCACCTCCTAAGCAGGGTCCCAATCCCCGAGTCCTTGTTGACCTTGATCACACTTCCCCTGCAAGAGGAAGGAGGATTTGAATTCAAACCAGAGTCAGAGCCTTGGCTTAACGTGCAGTGTAGATGTACTCCTGGATGCTAGAGTAGTACTAGCAATCATAAACCCAATATGGTCACTACACTAGGTCAAACAATAGGTTAAACTCATATTATATTCAATTATTTAGAGTATTTTTTTCTTTCCAACATACAAGAGAACATCAATATAAGGATCACTCATTATTAATTAAAAAGTTGCCTCTACTTGAAGAGGCATACTATATGAGTCCAGAGGCTTGCTAAAGTTTCCATTCTGCTTTAATACTTGAATAAAAATATACAAGAACACAAATAGTACCAAGTTATATATTGCAAAGCAGTTTTTGCTCCACATTGTTACAAGAATATTTTAAAATTGCTTTTAAACATCAACTAAAAAGTTACAACATGAGATACGACTTTACCAACATGATTTAAGGTCAGTCAGAAAGATATGCAACTCCAGCTACATATTCTACAGAGAATACAGAGATGAATTCGGCTTCCTTAAGCCAAGCTTGGCACCATCTCCACAGCTGGAGGCATCCCTTCACTCCTCACAAGAGGAGGAGTACCAGCCGCCAGCAGGGGCTCCTTCTGAGTTCAGTCTTAACTACACTCACTAACTCGAACCCTGGAAGATCTATTGCAGCAGCGTCAATATTCCGCACAGTGAATACAAGATATATAAACCTATTGTGCAGATGTAGCTTTGAAAGATACAGAAAAGTAGTGAAGATTTCATATTGCGGACCTCTGCAAACACAAAACTGCAGTTACAAAAGAAAATGAGATCCAAAAATAGGCATGCAAAAGCTACATACATTTTAGATTTCCAAAACAGGAGTAGTCATTAGGGATAAGTGGGACAACATATAACCTATGCCTGTACTATACCCCCACCTTCTTCCCATTTTGTAATAAAAATAGAGTTTAGTCTCAAATAAGAGTCAATTTCTTTCATTTGCTTTAGCTAAACCACATTTTTGCCCCAAAATTTTGTCACTGTGATCTCCATACTACAAACTTACCTAATACTAGTATTTAAAATGCAAGACATCTTTAAAATACTGGAAATATTCAAGCAGCACCAATAAATGGAAAGCAGGCCCTATACCACATCTCAAATCACCACAATTCTCTATTACACCCCAGGAAAAACTTTAAGTGGCACAACTGCCATGTTAAAACTGACAATGTAAGGCAACTGTAAAACTACAAACATCTCAAGATAATCCAAAATAAAGCTATATTTGGGTGAAATTTTTGCATATATATTTCCAAGGGCAGAATTCAAGTTTTGAGAGAATGCTGTTCATTAATGCATCAGTGCAATACATTTTGTTAGGTACAGGAAGCAATCTATAGAGTTTTGCATTTTCATCAATGAAAAAATGTCTGCTGCATTTTCCTTTCTATGTCCTAATTTCAAAGTCAGAGGGTGTCAGAATATCAGAGAGATACTTTTAAGAGTACCTGCCTAGAAAATAGTTTAATTCAAAGTTAGGATGGATAAGTGAAGGAAGAACATAGGAAGAAGTATGCCTTCAAATGTTCAGTAATATCAACAACACACAACATGGGTTTCTGTGTCACTTGCACTATCATTCTGTACCATTGCATTCAATACAGTTATTAGAAACAAATGTCTACTAGGTCTCCCTTCTGTCAAGCACTAAAATCCCTACCTACATTCTAAACAGCTGGTTTAGAGTCAGACAACATTTGTTTATCTGTGAAATGTCCTGCTCAACAATTACTGTGACTGGATCTAATACCAACTTGTTAACCTTACATTTAAGTTTCTTTTGTTGCTTCAGAGATTGGGAAGTTGTGTATGTCCTTTTTGTGTGGATGTGCATTCCTGGCTTTCGAGTACTAACGTGCGTAGTCTAAGAAAAATGCTCAAATGAAGAGGAAGACAAAAAAAATATATATTTTCCCTGGTGTATTTAAAAAGTGGTGGCTGAGAGTCATCAAGTGAAAGTTGTCTATTATGTCCAAGAAATAAACATATATTTCCAGTTGTTTCATTTTCTAAAGTGAAGTCCATTTTAGCAGAAAACCTCCAATTTTGGGTGTGTTTAGTACTAGGTCAGGTATCAAAAGATAGCTCTACAGGCATTATATATAGCCAAACAGTTATAGGCTTAAAAGTCCTACATACTTAGAAAAAGCATACAAAGCAATGACAACAAAAGCCTCTCTACCCTGCCCTACTAGCATGTTTGAGCCTGCATTGGATGAATCCTTTATGCTTAGGGCAATTTTGTCTCCACGTTCATTCAATGTTTGACCTCTGACAAGACTAAGCAAGTCAGCTGCAGCAATGAGTTGTGATATGGCTATATGACTTTTTTTTTTTTTTTTTTTATATAAATAAGAAAAGTGTATGGACAGCATGACAATTTTTAAATGAACAAACAACCTGGATGTTACATAAATGGAAAATACTCAAGCCACACTAAATATAAATACCATAAATGTGAAATAGCTTTAAAGATAAGTAGTTATCTGAAAAAAACTCCTGTAACTATAGTAAGAGTTAATGAGAGAGCTCTAAGAAATGACATTTTAAATTAATCCGGGAATACATTATTGGCATTGACATTCTGCATGGTCTTTCCCTTTCGCTTCCAGATGGGAGGTATCGGATTGGGATTCGGGCTGTTATGATGGGTCATGCCTCCTGGGAGCCCCTAGCCCTGCCCCAGCCCTGGTCAGTAGTCTCGCTGAAACAGTATCAGCTCCCGGGAGGGCAGAAAGAGATAGGGGAGACTATCGCTGAGTTGCAACAAAGAGTCATCAAGCCGGTAGTCTCCCCCTTTAGTAGCCCAGTGTGGCCAGTGAGAAAACCCGATGAGTCCTGGCAAATGACCATAGACTATCGAGACCTGAACAGAGAAGTGTACCCCCTTGCCACTTTCGTCCCCGACTGGTGACCCTGATTGAGTCCATCGGACAGACTGAGGGAGAGTGGTATGGTGTTATTCATTTGGCCAGTGCTTTTTTTTTTTTTTTTTTTTCCTATTCCCATTGCTGAGGAGGCGCAAGCCCAATTTGCCTTCACCTGGGGTGGGCACCAGTACACTTTTACATGATTGTCACGGGGATATGTCCATAGCCCCATGCTATGCCACGGGCTGGTGGCACGCGATCTCCAGATGTTTACACCCGAAAAGTCGGTCACTATCCATCATTACATAGATGATCTGATGATCCACGGGACTGATCAGGACATGGTAGAGCAGACCTTGCGGGTGCTCATCACACATATGCAGTTCAGGGGGTAGGCAATTAACCCCAACAAGGTGCAGCCCACCAGCTGATCTGTAAAGTTCCTTGGGATTGTGTGGCAAGGAGTGCAGCGCCACATTCCTTCCTCTGTTATAGACCAAATTGCCCAGCTTGCAGTCCCAACCACCAAAACAGAGGCGCAGCGAGTTATCAGGTTGTTTGGCTACTGGCGCAACCACATCCCGCACCTTGCCTTAATTTTGAAGCCCCTCCACAGTGTCACCTGAAAGAAGGCTGTATTTGAATGGGGCAAAGCCTAGCAGCGGGCATTTGAGGAGGCTAAAGCCGCCATTCGAACTGCCATGCCTTTGGGTCCTTACCACTCTAATAGCCCCTTTCATTTGGAGGTGTCAGTGGTGGAGGATTATGCCTCCTGGAGTTTGTGTCAAAAAATGTTGGGTGCCCGTGATAAGCTGCCCCTCAGTTTCTGGTCCCAAAAACTTCCCAAGGCGGCCGACCGATATACCCCATTTGAAAAACAGCTTCTGGCTTGCTATTGGGCCCTCATTGAGACCGAGCGCCTGACGGAGGGGCAAACCGTGATACTCCAGCCTGAAATTCCCATCATGAATTGGAATATTTTTTGCAGCAGCATCCTATGGTCACTTGGGTGCTGATGAAGCAGGGTTCAGCACTCACATGAACCCAGGTAAATATGCTGTATGATCACAACTCCCTTCTCCGGATGGCAAGGGCTGAGTCAGAGTTGACTTTTAATTATTGGTGGGATATATTTTATGGGTGGTCTCCAAAGGCCACAGCTGTTTTAAAATTGATGCTACATCCAATTGTTGTTGTTTTTATAGTAATGGGGGGCTGCTTTGTTTTGTGGGTTGTTTTGTGCTGTTGCACCAAGCGAGTGGCCCAGCATGTGCAAATGCTTATGGCCTATCATGAGTCCATATATGGCCCTCCACAGGCATGATGCTACCAGGAAACAAGCGGTGGAGTGTCAGGGCTGACCCCCAGTTACCCCTGCACCTTATCGCAGACGGTTCAGCTTAAGCCAGCGGTGAGCCACTTTTAACCAGTGATGATCTGGCCCAAGGCCTCCTTAGTCGCATCAACAAGTTGTGAGATAATTAGGCCCAAGGACATGAGGTATGAGAATTAGATAGCGGTAGCGTTTCCTGCCAGAATCTGCCTGTGGATGTTTACGCCCCTAAGAAAGGAATAATTATAAGACAGCCGAAAGGCACTGATCGGGGAACAGTCTCACCTGTAGACCTAGGCCATGTAGGTGCCCAGGGACTCCCCACGCTGGAGCAGTACCCGCTACTAGCCCTCGAGAGCACGGATGGAGGATACAGGACTGTTGGTAGCAGAAGGGGCATAAGCATTGGAATCTTGCTTGCCTGCTTGCTTAATTGCTTGCTTCTCGGCAGTGAGAAGCACACATTTAGTAATGCGTGAAGGCTGTGAGGCGTAATATGCCCTGGCAATAAAACCCCTTATATTTATGCACCCGGTGTGTTTCATTGACTGTATCCGAGCCTTCTGTTAGAGCGACAACATGTTGCTGGATCAAAGAGTTCCAGTTTATAAAAGTGCAACCTGTACTATTCTTCTTGCATTTCAAAAAAAACAAAAACAAAAAAAACAAAACAAAAAACCCACCACCACACAAACAACAACTTAGCATTGCACTTCGTCTATGTTAGCTCATTAAAACAAAGTTTTAAAAATATTTTGCTAATAAGTAGTGTTTAATAAAGTACACTTTACACAAGCAAATCTGATAATGCTTCTGTACTTATAAGTGTACTCTCTAAATCAATGATGAACATATTGAACAGAACCAGACCCAGAACGGATCCGTGGGGAACCCTCCCCATTATGCCCTTCTAGCAGAAACTGTGAACCATTGAGAACTATTCTCTGGGAATGGTTATCAAACGAATTATGCACTCCCCATCCATGTTGTATTTCCCTCATTTGTTTATGAAATTCCAAGCAAGATAGTATGAAGTCTTACTAAAAATCAAAACCATCGGTCTATCGCTTCCCCGTATCCACAAGGCTTGTTACCCTGTCAAAGAAAGCTACCAGGTTGGCTTGACATGATTTGTTCTTGACAATTCCATCACTTTTGATTTTCTAAATGTCTGTAAATTGATTCTTTAATTATTTGCTCCATTATCTTTCCAGGTATAGAAGTTAAGCTGATAGGTCTGTATTTCCCTGTTGGTTCTTACTCCCCTTTTTAAAGATTGGCAAATATAGTGCCATTTTCCAGTCTTCCGGACTGTCTCTCATTGTCCATGACTTTTCAAAGACAATAGTTAATGGCTCGAATATCTCCACGGTCAACTCCTTGAATATTCTAGTATGCATTTAATCAGGACCTGGTGACTTGAAGACCTCTAACTTGTATAAATAATTTTTAACATCTTTCCCTAAAAAGCCACGTGCAAAAAGTTTTCAATCATTTTAGGTACTGTGACTAGTAGGGATGTAAAAGATTAACCAGTAAGCATTAGTTTAACTGGCATGCTTACCTGGTAACCGGTTATCTGAAGGGCCGGCCAGAACAGTGCCCCGTCCACAAAGAGGTGGATCCCTGGCCAGCCAGAACAGCCCCCGCTCCTCAAGGAGCCTTCCACCACTGGCAGGCTGGACAGACCCCAACCGTGCAGTTAACCAGTTAAAGGATTTCAATTATATCATTTAACCAGTTAACTATAGCTATTCCGTGTCTTTTGAGTGCATCCGTTATTTTGAACAGGCTTGCTATTCCAACATCCCTGAAAACCTCATTCCATGAGTAAGGGACATTTCGGAATAGTGATTTGTGTCTAAATAAGTGCTGTATAGACAGCACCAAATTTCAAAATAAGATTAAAACAAGATACGCAATTTGCGTAGCTCAAATTGCATAGCTTATTTCGAGCTCCAGGTGCAGTGTAGATGCACCCTGCCAGCAGACAGGATACTGGGCTAGATGGACCTTTGCTCTGACCCAGTATGGCCATTTTTATGTAATAACTTACTCGTATTTGAGGTTCGAAAACAAGTTTTGTAATAGCAGTAGTGTGGTCAAGTTAACAACTCTATGGACCCAATTCTTTTACTTACACCACTTTCAACCAGGATAATTTATTTAGGATCAGGAAACAGAACAGACATGTTTTGTGTAAAATAATTAACAGATTTAAGTGAAAAGAGGATCAGATTTCATCTTCTAACTGGCATGTTTCTCTTAGACACTGAAGTATCATCCCATCTGATTATGAAAGATCCAGATTCTGCTTCACCAAGGATACAGGTCAACATTTGGAAGTGTGGAAGAGGAAACGTCTCAATTTACTTGACAAAGAAAACTCAAAGCAAATAAGCAGCAGCACTGAAATTTGCTAAAATACACTTGTTACCAACTTCTTTACAGCTGATAGCAGAATACCACACTCAAGGCAGGAATATTAAAAGGAAATTAAAGGGAAATTAATACAAGAACTGTCATACTGGGTCAGATCACCAGTCCAGCTAATCCAGTATCTCATCTCCAATAGCACAAAGTAAGTCAGAGGGAGGCTGAAGAAACCATAATGTAATAATCTCCTGCCCATAAACAACCTCCTGACAGTCAATAATTAGAGATTAGTTAAACTCTGAGAAAGGTTCAATGTTTTATTTTCCCACTAAAACTTGAGTATTTACTGAAACAATTGTGGATACAGTGTTCATTCAGACAAATATCCAATCTTCTTTGAAAAGCAGCTCATTTAAAAACTGATAATAGGAAATAATTCATGCCACACATGATTAGACTATGGAACTCATTGCCACAGGATGTCATGGAATCCAAGAGCCTGGAAATATTCAATTTCATTCAGAAACTCCTGTTACTTTCTCTGTAACATTTTTCCATGCCCACAATATTCCCATAATTGTATTGTAAACTCTCTCATTCAAAGCAATCCTTTTTCGAACAGGGTGTGAACACAGTATTCCAGATGATGGCAAATCACCGATTTATATAATGTGTTATAATATTTTTTTATATTCTTCTCCATTCCTTATGTATCCTGACATGGTTTGCTATTTTTAAAGACCGAGCTGCCACTAGACAGAGGTTTTCATTCATTTGTCCACAATGATGCCCAGGTCCTTTACTTGAGGCCTTTATAGTTCATTTAAATATTGGTGAGGCATATCATTAGTTTATTTTCCCCTCTAATTTGCATTATTTATTTTCCCCCATAGATTAAAGCCACAGGTCATCTGGCCTGATCTTCTTTATGAACATTAAAATTTGGACTACTATCACCCTAGCCATCCATTGAGCTTGGTTATGTCCTTCTGGAGCTCTTCATAGTCCCCACTGAACTTCACGAACCTCATAATTGCCATTTCTCACCTCACTACTCAACCCCTTTTCCAAGTACATGCATTAAACACTATGGCTACGTCATAGTGTTTTCTTGGCAAAAAAATATGCTAATGACGGACTCATTTGCATAAGTTGTGATCTCATTTGCATATTTTCTGCCAATCCATTTTTGCACAAGAACAAGCAGTGTGGACATTTTCTTTTTGTGCAAAAAAAACTTCTTCCGCAAGATCAGTATATTTCCTTTTTTGGGGCATAAGGACCTTGCAGAAAAAGAGGGTTTTGCGCAAAAAGAAAACGTCCCCACTGCTTGTTTTTGCGCAAAAAACCCAGTGCAAAAACAGATCTGCAGAAAATATGCAAATGAGATTGCAACACATGCAAATGAGTCCCTCACTAGTATATTTTGCCGAGAAAACTCGTAGCATAGACGTAGCCTATCTGCCCTAGTAGGGAACCCTGTGGCAACCCTCTTAAGTTTTTGCAATAATGAAAACCGATTACTTATTCCTACTCTTGGTTTTTGATTCATGACAATACTTTCCCCCTCACTCTATAGCTAATTAGATTCTTTCAAAGCCTCTGGTGAAAGGAGTTTTTGAAAACCTAAATATCTGAAGGGAATTTCAGGATTCCACCAAGAACTTCCACTCTACACTGGAAGTGTTCCAACATTTCAGTCTGGAAGAAGTGACACCAAGAGTCCTACATATTTGAAGTTGCAAGTTTTCAAGACAAAATAGTTCGTGATTTGAAACAGTATTAAAATTAAAGTTTCCTTCCAATTTTTTTTTACATGTGAATAACTTATACATTATGGATATGTTTTAGGGGTGGAAGTAAAGCAATATTGAACAATTATTTTATTAAGGATTTCATAGCGTTAGTGTACCTTCTTCTTCTCTCTCTGCCTAATTCATACCCTCTTTTATAAACCAGCCCTAACCTTAGGACAACTTCCCTCTTTCCATGTATCAAGTAACTCCCCTCCCCTTTTTCCCAAATCTTCCTTAGAGTGATGAGCCAATCTGTAATACAGTCAATATTTAAAACGTTAAGTTACAAGTACTTTCAGGTAACACTTGCCTCCTAATGCCAGAGTCCAATTTTTGTGAATTAACTTTTTATTTCTCTTCCCTCTACTGTTGAGTGAAAAACCCACAAGCAAAGCTATTTTATTTGGAAACTGTACCCCTTAAACGCCATTCACCTCAAGAAGTGGGTTGTGCCCACGGAAGCTCATGACACCATCTACATTTTTTGTTAGTCTATAAGGCTATGTCTACACTATGGGGATTTTTTTCTCCAGAAGGAAGTGCAGGTTTTAATTGCGTGCAACCTTTAAACCCTATTTTCACTTGGCTTTCTATTGCTGATTTCCTTGAAAGCCGGTCTGTTTCCACTTTCACACCTTACTTTTTTTAAACTGTTAGTATTGTTTTCATCAAATATATCTAAGCTTCTTTGGGCAGGGAGCTTTTTCATACACATGTAAAGGACTCTTTACAAAGTACGGCACTGAAACCTTTCAGCAAAAATTTACATGACATTTTTAAACAGTAACTCGGTGTAGTATATGTAGCAGCCTCAAAATCAGTATTGCAGCCAGCCATTCCCAAATAAGCTTGGCATCCCGGATGGATAAAATAAAATAAATTCTTTTCAAAAATTTAAATTACATTTCAATTTTCAATTTCAAGTAAGGCCTAAACACTGTAATCCAGAGGTTCTTGAGCTTCACTGGACCATGACCCTCTTCGGACAACAAAAATTACTACACCAGGAGTACCAACTGAAGCCTTGCCATCCCATGCAAGGAGGCTAAAGCCCAAGCTTGTGCCCTACCACTTGAAGCCAACAAGGGGCCTGTCACTTGATCCCTGCCTCCCAGGACTGCAGCCTCAACCTTGGACAGTGAGGCTTAGGCTTCAGGTCCAAGCCCCAGCAAACGTAATGCCAGCCCTCACAACTAGCGACGTTAGACATCATGTAATTGAATAGTTGTGTAACCACATGCAATCTTAGTGGTTACACAACTATTAGTTAGTCCCCAAGGGCGGGCCAGCAGCCAGTGCACTCCCAGCCCAGCTCCTAGGGAACCCCTTGCCACCCTGCGCTGCTGCCTCTCTATCAGAGGCAGCAGTGCAGGGTGGCAAGTGGGAGCTGGTCTGCAAGGGGAGTCTGTTTAAAAATCAGCTACCCACGCTGATACACAGGGAGCAGCACGGGGTGGCAGCAGCCCCTGTCCGGGGAGAGTCCAAACTCCCCACGGACAGAAGCTGGTCCACGACAGCAGCCCGTCTACAGGGAGCTCAGACCCTCCCGCAGATATGGGCTGCTTCCTCTGCCTCACCTCCCACACAATTGCCTCTAATAGAGGCAGCTGCATGGGAGGTTGGGTAGGGGAGGGGGCATGCAGCACCATGGAGCTGGTGTGGGGGGAACTGGCTTTTAAGCGGTTGGAGGCAGGAAGGGGGAGCAGGAGAGCCCATGGAGCAGGCAAGCGCAGGGAGCCTGCTTGAAAGCTGGCTCCCCATGTGTATGGGCTCCATCCTGCCTCCCTCACCCTCTTTATTAGAGGCAGCAGTGCACGGGGGGGGGGGGAAGCGGGGGGCCCTCAGGCTGATCATGGGGAGCCTGCTTAAAGCCAGCTCCTCACAGACACTGGCAGCAAGGGGTGGGCGTGTGCATGTAGTCGACAAGATTAACCGATAAGCCTACACTACAAAATAGAAGTAAAAAGTTAATCTACTTAGTTAGAAATACATTATGGATCATTTTCTAACTAAATGCATAACTAAAAATTAAAACTCTGAATAAATGCATATTGAGGTATATAATTGCTTAAATAAAGGTGTATAAATACAATTTAAATTCATAATTACCAAAAAAAAAATCGAAGTTACACTAAAGATTATATTTAGCTGGACACATCAATGTGTTTTACTGGGTACCAATGAATGGAAATCAACTTTAAAAAAAATAAAAAGCATAAAAGCAAAATAAATTTAAAACTGTTGAAATTAAGGTTTCCTGCTTGCTGTTTAAAAAAAAAAAAAAAAAAAAAAAAAAAAATCAGTCTTTACTGGAACCTCAAATCATTATGCCACCCTATGATCAATTTCTATGGAAGTTTCTCCCCATTGGAGATGTAATAGTGTAGTTGATTAACCGATAAGCAAAAGCTTGTAGGTTAATGCTATAGACTACAAGTTTTTCCCTCCCCCCACCCTTTCCAGTAAATTTTTTAGCAGGCTGGGCAGCAGTCCAGTTCAGTTCTGGCCCTACCCCTGCTGCAGCTCTGCATTTAAAGTGTATTAGGAGCCAGGTGGGCAGGCAGCCCAGCTCAGTTCCAGCTCACGCCGGGTCCAGGAGCTCAGACACCCCACTCCTCAGACAGGGGCTGCTGCTACCCCAAGCTGCTGCCTCTTCATGAGAGGCAGCAGCACAGGGCACAGGTCCATGAAGGGAGCTGGTTTTTAAACTGGCTCCCTTCATAGAGCACCTCCTGCCTGGCTCCGTGCACTGCTGCCTCTGATACAGTGGCTGCTGGCCCCACCCCTGGGGACTATAGAATAGTTGACTAACCAATAAAAATTCATGAGGTTACTTGACTATTCAATTGACCAATATTTAACATACCTACTCCCCATAATAAAATGTGTTTACAATTTCTGTCTAAACTGTTACTAAAAATGAACTTTAAGTGTTCTACTCCATCTGCAAGCTTCTGAAAATGCTTACAGTATTACATTAATCAGTAAGACAAATACATTAGATCATTGCTAGGCTAATGATATTCCTGGGATAGAGAAGTTATTAAAATGGCTGACCCTGTTGGTTTTTATTTCAGTGTCTGTCTGCAAATGTTACTAGCCTATTTGTTTATTTCAGTGGTCCCCAATGTGGTGCCCGCGGGCGCCATGGCACCCGCCGGGCCATTTCTGTGCGCCCATCGAGTGATCGGGGCCAGCCCCGCCTCTGGGTGCGTGGCACGGGGTGGCCTCCCCCCTGGGCGCGCCGCGCATGGGCGGTGGCGGCCCCACCCCTGGGCGCGTGGCGTATGGGCGGCCCCACCCCTGGGCGTGCGACACAGGAGCGGCACCGGGCCCGAGCGTGCAGCTCATGGGCGGTGGCGGCTCCACCCCTGGGCACATGGCGCACGGGCGGTGCCAGTCCCGGGCACACAGCTCATGGGCAGTGCCGGCCCCGGGCGTGCAGCGTATGGGCGGCCCCGCCCCTGGGCGCGTGGCACAGGAGCAGCACCGGCCCCAGGAGTTTTGTGTGGAGTTTTTTGTTTACATTCTGCAAGCATTGCAGGTTTTCTAAGAGTAAGGAATTATATGTAATGTAGTTGAACATTTATGTAATTGGTCAGAGGAAAATTCAAGGACCATGTGTATCTGTCTTCCAGCTGCCTTTTCACTACAATATTCTTATTTATTGTTGTAACAATCCTTGGGACTAGAACCCCCAACTCGGCAGAGTTTAGAACAGCTAATGTTATCAATTCACCAATCAGGCCAGGTCTATACTAGACCCAGAAGGTTGGGTTAAGGTACATAATTCCAGCTACGTTAAAACATGTAGCTGAAGTCGGCTTAACTTAAACCAGTGGTCTCCAACCTTTTTACACCCAAGCTCACGTTTTAAATGTCAGGGGAAGCCAGGATCTACACCATCTCTTCCCCAAGACCCCACCCCTTTCTGGAGGCTCTGCCATCACCAAACCTTTCCGCCAACTACCAGTTGCTCATGGAAACTCACCGTTCATTATATAATTACACCCAAGCCATTTTGCTAGTGCTGCAGCTGAGGAGAACAGTTTAATTTAAATTATTGAACAGATTACGCATTTTAACTCTCTCGTATTAATTTATCAAACTTCATTTTAAATAAAGTAAAATATTACGTCCAACACAAAAGGTTTCCATGTTTTCTTTATTTCTGACAGGGGTGGGGAAGTTTTTTGGGTCCGGGGCTACTGACACACACTCATTTGGGGACCACACAAGTGAGAAGCAAAAAACTCTTCCCAAAATCCCCAATCATCACTGATGTGACCCCCAGCTGAGACACCTCACTCTGCTGGCACTCCATCCCCCACAGGATGAGGGGAAGGGACAGGGAGGACTGAGGTTCAGGGCTTCCCACAGGCCAGATTTACTTTTCTGGGATTCCAGAGTTAATAGATTTTGTGGATCCTTTAGGCCCTGAAGTGGGAACCAAAAGGAGGGGCTCAATATGCAGGACAGGACTGCCAGCAAGTGGGATGGGGATGCAGGATCTGGGTCGGAGGTGAGGTGCAGCGTGGGCTGAGGAAGGCAGGCTCAAGAAGAGAGTTTGGTGGCAGGAAAAGGTGTGGGGTGGGGCTACAAGGGGAAGTTTGGGAGCAGAAGGGGATTGGGGGAGTAATGCAAAAAAGGTGAAAGGGTGAGAATGCAGCCAAATAGCTAGCTGGGAAGGAAGGCAAAGAAATGGGGAGTAAAGGAAAGTGCAGCTTCTGCAAAGTAAAATTTTATCCTCCCTCACATCTGCCCTATACTCCAGCCTCGTGCCCCTCAGCCCCATGATCCCCCCCCCAGCCCGATTCCCTGCATTGCCCCATGCCCCTCAGGCCAACCCCTGCCTCCTCCCATCCTGCCCCTGCATCTTCCTTCACCCCCCTTCTGCCCCCGCATCCCTGTGCCCCCAGCGCCCTTAAGAGCAAGACAGCAGAGTTAGGACTTGCAGCCTCCTGGGAGCAGCGCTGGGGCGAGGAGAAGCAGGGGGAATGGGGGGAGGGCGAGAACAGTCTCTTCCCTTCCCTGGCCTGCCTAGTCCTGCAAGAAGCAGCCCTAGGACTGGGGTTGGGGCAGGCAAAGCCCAGGGCTACCTCCAGCCTGACCAGGAGCAGCGGGGTGCTGGGGAAGGGGCTCCCCGACCCTGCACACAGCCCACAGGGAACAACACAGCGTAGACCAGTCCGTGGCATGCCACGTGTGCTGGCCGCCCAGCCCCGCCCCATCCTGGAGCAGGAGACAAGAGCCAGGGATGCACGCATGCCTCATCCCCCAGCTGGCAAGTTAACAAAGAGGGGCAGCCACTCAGGCCGCTGCCCCTCTTTGCTCCAGCCCAGCTGAAGTGCAGCACAGCCTTGGCTGACTGAATGCTGCAACTAGTTGGCCAGGCAGCTGCCCCTCTTTCATCTAGCCCAGCTGGAGCACAGCACAGCCTCAGCAGGTTGAACCTTGAGCCAGCTGGCCAGGTGGCTACCCCAGAGCACGGTGGAGCCTCAGCCGGCTGAATGCCGCAACCAGCTGGCCAGGAAGCTGCCCCTCTTTCATCTAGCCCAACTGGAGCACAGCACAGCCTCAGCAGGTTGAACCCGCAGCCAGCGGGCCAGGTGGCTGCCCCTGTTTACTCCAGCCCAGCTGGCCGCAGGGCCGAGGTTCCGCCATGCTCCAGCTGGGCTGGTCAAAGAGAGGCTGCTGCCCAGCCAGCTGGCCATGGTGATCAACTCCTGGGATGCCGTGATCGATCGACCAGTTGGTGACCACTGCCTTAAGCCAAGCTTGGCGCCATCTTCACAGTGGGAGGCCAACAAGAGCAAACGTTCCCATCAGCTTTCCTTACTCCTTGCACTGGCACCAACCAGAGCTGCCCCCAGCATTTAGTTTACCAAGTCTTAATTAGGAGCACTAAATCAAACACCAGAAGATCAATCTCTGGAGCGGCAAGTGGAGGCATGGCCTGAGGCCCAAAAAACCCACATCTAAGGAGCACTGGGGAAACTAGGCATCACTGCAAGTGCCACCCAAATGATTTAGAGTGACAGCATCCTGCAGCCTTCTACTTGGCCCATGCTCACTATTTAACCCTCGAAGGTACCCCTACTGGTTGAATCTCTCAAATCTGGGACACACTGGTTTGGCAGGATAATGCTGGACCAAAGAGTACCAGAGGCCAGTAGAGGGAGCTACCCAGAAGTCCTGTGGCACCTAGGAAACCCCAGTGGCAATGGGGCCAATGATGGTGGGGGAGCCTCAGCCCCGAGGAGCCCCTGAGGCAGCAGGGCCAGCAGTAGAGCAGTGAACCTTGGGCTCGAGAGCCTAGCAGACCAGAGGGGAGCTTGGGAGCGAGACTGGCAGCCAGCAGGGGAGCGCTGACCTCCCCTGGTCCGGCACCGTTCAAGTCCCAAGAGTACTGGATCAGGGAAGTCCAACCTCTACACAAGACTTTTGGCCTACTGAAACTCCAGAGCTCATTTCACTTTCTGTTCTCCTGTCTCGAACCCAGCCTTACCCTGATCCTTGACCGCCCCTCCCAGCTCTAGCAATTACTTCAATCCCTGTTCACTGGGTACCACCTCATGGCTGTCCTTGACTTAGAAACAGTGATGCTGTGGATGGTGTCCCTAAGGGATTTTTAGGGTGTAAGCAATTGTACTGTGAATTTTTTCAAGCTACATTCTCTCTTCATCCTCAAAAAAAACCACTGTAACTTGTTGTATTTTATTGCTCATCTAGGAATCCAGGCAGACCAGGAGACCAAACTCCCCCATTTAGCCACACAGAAAATATACAGTTCAAGCTGCTCCACATGGTTACACCCATATGCTTCAACTCTATTTCAAAAGGATCACCTTCAAGAATGAAAATATACTGGATTCTCCAGGCCATTCATTCCTGGGGAATCTGCCAACACTGCCAACAAAGTTACCAGTTATGGTGATGAATTTATTATGTGTACATCTGTCCAGAAGTACCTAACTATGGCCTGCTCCTCATATGTTTTAGACCCAAACACCATTAAATGCCTACAATACACATCTTCTACTGACTACCACTTTGGGCAAATCCAAACCTGTAACAAAGATGAAACATTAAATTAACCACTATAAAACCAGAGTCAGCCAAAGAAAATAAAGCAATGTAAAAAACTCATTTATTAGATTTCTGTGAGTCTAAAGCTAACCACTCTAGATTAGATATAAGATAATTCAGTTGCCTATGTTGTAAGCTCTGCCATCAACTTAGTTGACTTGTGCATCAGTTTAGCACTCTGTAAAAACATTCACTGACCTCACTAGGTTGTGAGGCTTAATTATGTTTGTAAAGCACTGAGAAGCCTGGATTGAAGGCATTATATGCATAAAATGTATGTCAGAAATACTAGACTGCAACAGGCATTTTAGGAGAACTGAGTCCTACCCTCTGTCCTCAAACAGGAAAGCCCAAGAATATAATCTCAAATTGAAAATGTAAATTTTATAGACTGATATTATGATCCAAAACAGCTATTGCCACTGTGATGAGCAAGCATCTCATATACTGCATTATGCATAACATAATAAGAAAAGGGCCTGATATAAGCATATCACATGCATCACAGCCTTGGTGTGAGGCCTTGAGGCCTAGGCACAATGGTGAAACCTTTGCTAATATAAAGCAAAGATAAGGGCTTGCAATAGGCAGGTCCTTAAGTCTTCCATTTGAAAAAACTTAGAAAAATCCAGTAAAATATTAACTCGTATAAAGAGTTGTTCATAATTATGTATAAGCAACTTCAAAGTCATGCCACAACCCAGCCTTAAGAAATTAAAGTATTTGCTTGTCCCATCATGCCTAAGTATTGCATAATCTATGGTAATCATCAGAAGATTTAAGAACTCTTAATGTACCATGTTATTCCTTATACTGGGTCACACTACTGAACAAACTAACCTGACTATTCTATAAAATTAACTGATTTATGAAAAGTACTTCATAGAAGGACACATATCATAAGAGAGGCATCAGAGTACAAAACTGAGATACAGCAAACAAGAAAGCAATAGGCCATAAAATTTTTTATACATATTTTTAAAGCACATTGCTTTTTGAGTGACTGAAGCTTTTGGTATTTTGTGAACAAAGTACAGCTTTTGGTATTAGTAATTTCAAACTAACATGTACCTTAAGCAAAAAAGCTTTGGTTAACCCAGTTCAGTCCCTAGTGGAGAAAAGCAAGTATTACAAAGCTTCTAAACTTCATTTTGACAGCAACAGTCCTTATATGAGAAGGCCATACCCAGATTAAGACAACATACTGCATATTTGAACTCTAACTCACTAGCCATGACAACAGATAACATAGGCCACTAATTATAATCACCGAAGATAACATTATCCTGATAGCATGTACATTAATACTAGAATACTTTGTTCAACATTCAATATGCAAGTACACAAAATATATAAAATAAATTTTATTCATTTATAAAGTTTGGGGATAGTTACTCAAAATGACTTGTTCTTTTCGAACAATGTTGTGAGCCTTTTACCCAATATAAAAATGTGTCTCACATCAGAGACTAAATATTTGTTTATATGAAATGAAATGTGCTTTAGGGGAAAAAAAAACCAAGAGAAATGCTTCCAGTATTTAAAGAAACAATTTTCTTAAAAAGAACATTTACTTACCATAAATGTTTTATATTGCAGTTTCTGTATTACATAGAATACAAGACCCCAACACCACATTTTCATAAGAATTAACATAGGAAATCTTCAGGATCCACCAGTTCCCTACACTAATATGTTTTTATAATGTTTAATAAATCCTGTTCTCAAGCTTCTTCTTTAAACGAATATTATCAATTTAACTGAAAATCAGGATTACTGGTCATAACAGACACCTTGCTTGCTTCCAATATGATCACACCGACTACTTAAAGAAAAACTACAAGCCAGATGCAATTTACAGGAGCCCACAGAAACCCAACCCTTCACTAAAATAATCTAGTATTTCATTATTCTCCACTTTACAAACAAAAATGGCCTTACCTTGCCTGTCTTGTGGTCAAACCAGACAAGGGCATGATTCCTGGACAACACCTTACAGTCAAAAGTAGCATTATTCTGAGCTGGCCGGCAGCGAGCCACGGAACGACCGATTTTGACAGGCTCGTCCAGGTAGACATGACGCTCCTGAAATGGGTGAGAGTTCGGGCGGCAAGTAAAGATGGCCAAGGCTGAAGGCATCGAGGACAGATTGGGGATGTCACGCCAAAGAGAGATGAAGAGAAACTCTTGCTGATCCAGACTGCCTTTGACAATTTTTAACCCAAATCGCCCCAGCAATTTTATATTAAAGCAGGATAAATGTTACCTGTACATGGGAGGCCTAACAACACATTGTTGCAGTGTGTAAACTGATCCTGGCAATAATCCAGGGAAAAAGCCCCATTATGTCCTTTAACAGGATCAGCAGCACCTCAGAAAAAATCTAAAAGGTGCAACTTTCAATCCATGCTCATCAGGGAAAACAGGAACAAACATCTGACTTTACAGACAGAGAAGCAAGACTCCCTGAAGGTGGGGATGTCTTTAAATCCAAGTAGATGAGTCACACATAAATACTTGTATTTGGGATTCAAACTGCCTTCTTTTTCTTCTTCCGTAAACAACCCTTACCAAAATTTTGACCAATGAAGCATGAAAGCAAGGAAAAATTTAGGGGGGGGGGGGGGATCCAAGAAGAAACAAGGTTTAGTGTCCAGCCTCAGAGCCCAGATGAAAAGTTGGAGAAGGAGTATGAAGCCTTCGCTCTACAAAAGACAGTCAGCTTAGTTGATCCATATGACATTCCACATTTCATCTTCAACAGACATCAAGATCATGTAGAGTGGGTGGTCCTCGACTGGGGGTAGCAAAGCGTTCTCCTCCCCTTTGCCGAGTAAAACTGACCTGAGGTTAGAGTTTCAAGCATCCACTCTGATAAGGAATTTGATAAAGGGTGCAGGTGGAGGCGTCTCTTCTCCAGTCCAGCAAAAATTAACAGGAAGGGTTTTCCAGGGACGAACTGAAAGGGTGAGGGCCTCTTCAACTGGGAGAGGAGATGACAGAGTGAGGCTTTGCAGGAGCTCACAGAGGGGTCCGCCCCTTAGAAGATTGGGGAGTGGACGTCCCAGTGAGACAGACTGCCTTCAGAGAGCCGAGGGGTGCCTCTCACAGGGTTTGGTTACAGGAAGCCTGAGTGAGGACTCGCCCGGGGGTCTCGCGGCACCCGGCCAAAGGTGGGGGGAGGGACCTGTTCCGCTCAGGGTCTTCGCAGGTGGCTACGCATCGGGATGCCGTTGGTCGCTCTCTCCTGAGCAACGGGGTCTCCGTTGGCCCAGCGCGGCTGGCTTGGCTCCGGGAGAGGCCTGGCCGTCGGCCCCGATGCCTCCCGCTCGATATCGTCCTCAGGCGGCCGCCGACAACGAAAACTTTCTTCTGACCTGCAAAACCAAAACAAACCCGATCAGGCTGAGCCCCGGCCCGGCGGCCCCTTCCCCGGCCCAGGGCTCCCCGGCCCAGCGCACGGTAGAGCAGCACACGAGCCTCCTCTCCCTCCCCTCTTACCTTCCCCGCAGCAGCCGCCATAGTGATTGGAAACCTACCCGGTGCAGCAGCAGCAGCGCTGCCGGGGAGGGGAAGGGGGGGCTGGCAGCCGGGAGAGGGAGGAGGAGCTGCTCTGAACTGGGCTTGACCGAAGGGCACGCAAGGGCCCGCCCACCTTTGGCTGCGCACGCGTTGATCTCGCTGGTACAGCAGTGCGCAGGTGTGAGACCTTTGCACATGCGTGATGCGTCACATGAAGCCTCTCCGGGACGTTGCTCCCCCAGGCTGGTCTGATGTCTTCTCTAGGCTACGCTTCCGGGTTGGAGAGCGAGGGAAGAGAGGGGAAGCGGGACGGTGCTCAGAAGGAGGGGCGGAGGGAGGCTGGCGTACAGGGGTGGTGGCTTCTTTGAAACGTTGCTGGAGAGGGATGTGTCCTAGAGAAGAGGAGCTGCTGCTCTGAGACTAATGAAGGAGAAGAAGGGAAAAAGCCCGAAAACTGGAGAAAGAGATTCCTTTGAGGAAGGATAGATCAGTCAGGACACAGAGATAGAATCATAGCACACTAGAACTGGAAGAGACATCAAGAGGTCAGCAAGTCCAGCCCCCTGCCCTCAGGAGGCAGGACCAAGCACCATCTCTGATTGCTGTTTATCCAACCTGCTCTTAAATATCTTTAGTGATGGAGATTCCACAGTCCTTCCTTGGCAATTTATTCCAGTGTTAAACTACCCTGAGAGGAAGTTTTTACTAATGTCCAACCTAAACCTCCCTTGCTGCCATTTAAGCCCATTGCTTCTTGTCCTATTATCAGAGATCAAATAGAACAATTTTTCTCCCTCCTCCTTGTAACACCCTTTTAGATACTTGAAAACTGCTATCATGTCCTCTTCCAGTCATCTCTTTTCCAAACAAACAAATCCAATTCTTTCAATCTTCCATCATAGAGTTTCTAGCCCTTTACTCATTTTTTTTTTTGCTGTTCTCTGGACCCTATCCAATATCTCCACATCTTTCTTGAATTATGGGCCCAGAACTGATTACTCCAACTGAGGCTTAATCAGTGCAGAATAGAGCAGAAGAATTACTTCTTGTGTCTTTCTCACAACACTCCTGATAATACATCCCAGATGCTGGGGATACAGGCTCCTGAAAATGAATGTGGCTGAGCAGGGTTCCAATGCACATTTGCTGCTATTTTGTAGGTAAGTTGCTAAAAAGTCACCCCTTTCTTGGGACTGCATTTCATCTTAGTTTAAATAAGGCCCTAAGGCTGGACTGCCCTTATAAACTAAATGCACATAAAAATTAGTTCTTTCCTTCACAACTTCCTGTGTTCTCTATCTTCTTGCCTCAACCTCAACTTTTGTATCTTATCACCATAGCACAAATCCTACAGCTCTTACTTGCTGAATGTTGTGCACTAAGTCTGTATTTTAGGATGTCTAAGTGCAATCACAACTTCTGATTGCTGCAGAATAAGATGTGAAAAAGATATTAGCAGATGCAGGACAAAATTGAATAGGAAAGGTCAGGAGAGGACAGAGACTGATGAGTCATCAAATAGGGCTACAATTTTGTCATGTGGTCGCAGAATTTGAAATCATGAATTTGAATTGTCTGTGAATTTATTGGAAATTACTGTAAAAACACATCTGATTAGGCCCCCAAACTGAGTGGCATTGAGACCTGGCACATGAGGTCACAACGTATGAAGAGGCAGGCTAAACCCCATGCACCAGGTTACATTTTTCAGAGCAGGGAACCAAAATTAGCTGCTGTCTGGGACAAGAGCCATGACTGCAGGATTAATGTGAGGTGGTCTCTCTCTCCAACACACACCTGTTCTATCTAGTCTCACTTTTCAGTACCTGCACTATTTTTTGTATCATCAGTAAATGTTTGTATGTGTTGATGCAGCAAAATCTACATTATTTAGTGACTTTTCTGTGGCTTATTTTTCCCCACACTTCTGTTGTGAAATTTATTTTAAAAATTCAGAGCCTTCATCATCAGTATAATAATACCTAGATCTTATGTAGTGCTTTTCATAAGCAGCTCTAAAAGCATTTTATAAAGGAGGTCAACATTATTGTCCCTATTTTCCAGAGAGGCACAGAGCAAGGAAGATGGCAAAACCAAAGAGAACACCCAGGTTTCCTAAGTCTCAAATAATAGTTGATTCACTTGCCTATCCTGCATCTTCTACAGCTATCTAGCAGAAGATGGTTAAGGAGCTAGAAGTTGAAGCCATAGTGGCAGATTAAATCATTCCATGGCAGGATATACAGAAAGAAGAGATAATCAAGGAAATAGCTTTGATGGATGCCATTGGAGGTGAGAAGAATGAGGAACAACCATTGAGAGAGACACAGTGAACAATCAGTGAGGTTAGGAGGAACTGGATGAATAAAAAGACCAAGTCAACAAGGGAGTGATTGACAGTAACAGAAAGGTCAAAGCAGAAAAATAAATGGAGAGAAGGTCTTTGGACTTGACAAGAAAAATTATCTTGTCAAGGAAGGTGTATAAGCAGGTGATAGAAAATGAAATAAGGACTTAGGGGCAAGGAAGTCAAATCTAAGGTGAAAAACAAGGCAACATGTTTATGGAAGGAAGGGGGTAATGAGTATTTGTAAAAGCAGAATGGATCTATACAAGTGGTTCTTGCATACCACTTCCAAGATTAAAAAGTAATTGGCAACAGGAATGTTAAAATGTGTGTATTCCAGTAAACATGTAACTGCTGAAAATTTCAGCAGTTACATGTTTACACATGGTGGGGGAAGGCAGCTCTAGGGAGTTTTTATTATGTAGGCCAGTGTCCAGCAACCAGTAGCTCAGGATCTACTGGTAGATCTTGGAGCCTCTGACAGGTGATCCTGACTGGTTTGGCCAAAAGGCTCTCAAGTGCCATCACTTCAGCTGCCCCTCCCCCTAATGCTGCACACCTCTTGCCCTTTGCCTTGGAGCTGCCTCCCCCCACTTCCAGGGAGCCTCCTGCTTGCTGTGCAGGGCAGAGGAGGGAGAAGAGGGGTGCTGATGTCAAGGTGCCCCCTCTCTCACTCTGTATCCTATCTCCACAGAGCAGAGTGGGGGGCACAACAGGACTTGTGATGGAGTTTGCTGGCTGCTTTTGGGAGTGGTGCAGGGCCAGGGCAGGGGTGAGCGTCCTTTGCCCCACTGCACCACCACCCAGGAGCCACCTGAGGTAAGCAGTGCCGTCAGAGCCCACATCCTGAAACCCCACCCCAGTCATGAACCCCCTCCTGCACCTCAAGCCCCTGCCCTAACCCTGAGAATACCGGCATCCAATGCCCTCCCAGAGCCTGCACCTAGAACTCCCTCTGGCACCCCAACTGCCTGCCCCAAGTTCAGCTCAGAGCCCCTCTCACACTCCAAATCCCTTAATCCAAGATGAGAGCCTGCACCCCAACTCTCTTCCCCAGCCTGGTGAAAGTGAGTGAGCCGGGGCAGGACCTCGGAGAAGGGGCACACAAGAGGCAGGGCAAGGGTATTTGGGTTTGAGGTAGAGATGTTAAATACCAGTTAATTGAATAGTCGAGTAACCTCAAGAATTCTTATCAGTTAGTCTACTAGTCTATAGTTCCTGGGGCAGGGCTGGCAGCCAGTGTGCTGCAGCCTCACTCCTGAAGAGCCCCCTGCCACTTTACGCTGCTGCCTCTGTATTAGAAGCAGCAGTGCTGGATGCCAGACGGGAGCTGGTCCATGAGGGGAGCCAGTTTAAAAACCAGCTCCCCTCACAGACCAGCTGCCTGTTGCTCTGTGCTGCTGCCTCTGATAAAGAGGCAATATCACAGGGTGGCAGCAGCCCCTGTCTAGTGGGGGGTCTAAGCTTCCAGATCCAGTGCGAGCTGGGCTTCCTGCCTGCCTGGCTCCTAATACATTTAAATGAAGAGCTGCAGGAGGGGTAGGTCCCAGACCCATTGCAAGCCAGGACTGAGCCAGACTGCTGGCCAGCCTGCTAAAAAAATTACTGGCAAGGGGGAGGAGATGCCTGTAACACTGGTCTACAATTTTTTAGAAGTCGTCTGCTTCAGAGATAAAATGTGCTATTTATTATGTATTTTGATGTGCTGAATTCAAATATGACAATTAAAACAACTGATTGGCTACTGTTTCCAAGATATTTAAGTTTTTACATTTTACGTCTATGTATATTGTGTAGATAGTAGAGTTTTAATCATAAATTGTAAACCTAGGTCTTTTCATGTGTTTATGGTTGCTTTACATGATAATATTTCACCTGTCCTGTTTATGTAACACTTTAAAAATCAGCAAAAGGCTTATATAAATAAAATTTATTATGAAACAAAAGGCAAAAAACTATTATGTACATAGTTTAGTCCTATTCAGTGTCTACTTGGCGCTTCTTGGCTTGTCTCTTGTATTCATTAAATGGAACACCTTCCATGAAGAAGAATGGGACAAGTTCCTTTTGACGGTCACGGAACATGGAAACCCTAACATCACCTGCCAGGAGATTCCACTGCTGTAGTCTGCAGCCCAACAGCTCTGCCTTACTCTTGGGTAGTTCCAAATCCCTGACAAGGTCATTCAGTTCACCTTGTGTTATGAGGTGTGGTTCAGAGGAGGGAGATGGGAGAAAATGTGGGTCCTGTGACATTGATGGTTCAGGACCAGAAGTTTCATCCTCTTCCTCGTCTGACTCAAGTGAGAATGATTCTGGTGCATCAGGAACCGGCAGTCCTTCTCCGTGGGGTACTGGGCGTATAGCTGATGGAATGTTTGGATAATGCACAGTCCACTTTTTCTTCTTTGACACACCTTTCCCAACGGGAGGCACCATGCAGAAGTAACAATTGCTGGTATGATCTGTTGGCTCTCTCCAAATCATTGGCACTGCAAAAGGCATAGATTTCCTTTTCCTGTTCAACCACTGGCGAAGATTTGTTGCACAAGTGTTGCAGCATATGTGTGAGGCCCACCTCTTGTCCTGATCTCCAATTTTGCAGCCAAAATAAAGGCGATAGGCTTTCTTAACCATAGTGGTTATACTGCGCTTTTGTGATGCAAAAGTCACTTCACCACAAACATAGCAGAAGTTATCTGCACTGTTCACACAAGTACGAGGCATCTCTGCTCACTTTGGCTAAACAGAAATGTGTCCCTTTGCAAAATCAAACACTGACAAATAAGAGAGCACAACACTGTATGATTTCTAGAGCTGATATAGGGCAATTTGTTCAGCAGAGTGATGAAAGCTTCGTTATGATTGCATCATCCATGACTTCTAGGAATAACATGATGCAATTCATATAATGTATGACGCAATACCAGCTTCAGATTGCATCGTTCATTGTTTTGTCTAAAAAGCAAGTACTGTCCAAACCCAGTCATAGATTTATTCATAGATCCAGTCAAAGATGTATTTTAGTCATTTCTGGTTTAAATTGAGATCCCTTCCCTTTATAACTCACTTATCTCCGCCATTCCCAAGTCAAGGGTCGTATATACTGACCCAATAGCATATCTTGAAAACTAGAGCCAATCAACAATTTTAAGCATCATTTTCTTTCTCAGTGACCCAGAATTAGTAAAGCTTGACTACATTTATTTCAGAAGCATTTTGGCTGTAGAGCAGTGTAATCTATTGCATTAACCTATACGCTTTTGCTTATCAGTTAATTGGTTAATCGACTACACTATTACAATCCCTAGTTTGAGGTAGATCTTGGATTGCACTTAATTAAAAAAGTGATCTCCTGCTTAAAAAAGTTGGAGACCTCTGATCTAGGCTAATATATTATATGCTCAGGAGCTTCAGGGGATAGCCGAAATGACAAAAAATGAGGAGTAACGTTAGTTCAAACCAAGGGGTTTGGTTCGAACTAATGCATCCCGGCGCACACTTTCACTTTCGAAACAGCTGTTCAGCGGAGTAACGCGCCAGCGAGATCATGCTAATGAAGCGTGGGATATTTAAATCCCTGCTTCATCAGCAATTTCGGTCGCCTACATTTGCATCCCTAGTTCAAACTAGGGTGCAAGTGTAGACGTACCCTTACAGAAAAAAACAACAAATGGTCTGGTAGCACTTTATAGACTAACAAAACATGTAGATGGTATCATGAGCTTTCGTGGGCACATCCCCCTTCTTCAGATGACTGGAGTTATGAGTAGGGGATATGATAGCAGGAAGAAAATAAAGGATCAGGGAGAGGAAGGAAGTGATAGAAAGTGCAATAGAATTTAGAGTCATTTGAGGAAAGAGATTTAGAGGCAAGAAGTAGCTATAATGCCAATGAGAAGTTAGCAAGAACTGTAAAACGAGAGATAAGGGAGTGTAGCTGGCCAATTCTCAGCCTGGGTTCAGCCATAATCTCTTGAGTCGAATGCCTCTGTCTCTTAAGGGCACCCCCATTCCTGGGCAATCTCTCTGTTTACAGCAGTTCGACTCGCTCCAAGTGGCCTTTCTGAGTCCAGTTACTTCTAGTCACTAGTTGAACTCCCCGAGTCCTAACATAGGTTTTTGGCTGGAAGCCCTCCTGAGTCTCTCACTTAATCAGGCTTGTAGCCTTAGTCTGTCGCTCAAGATGGGGGTGGGGGAGAGAAGAGGAATGGAGAGGGGAAAGGCTAGCCACTGCCTCAGGCTAGGATCCCTCTAGTACTGGAGCTTCCTAAAAGCCTCTCCTTCTAGGCAATGCCCTTGTTGTCATTCCTGGTTAGAAAGAGGGTTGAGGATGGAATCAAATGAAGAGAAAAATCATTGGTGTTTGTAGGCATTATGTCAATCAGTGAAGAAATAACATTAATTGTAAAGGAAGATGGCAGTATGGAATGGAGAATGCATGTGTAGTGGAGAAACTCCATTTATGATCATATTTAAATTCAATACATATATTTATAATTTCACAGTAGTAGCCAGGGGCTTTTTGGTAAAAATTGTCGAGCAAAAGGGCAAAATTGTTGAGAAAAAAAAAGCCAGGAAAAATTGTCAAGCAAAAGAAAAAAGAAAAAGCATGGCCCCTTTAAATCCCACATGTCCCGAGGGGGCTTCCAGTCGGCGCGCAAGTGCTCCCAGGGCTGTGCCAGTGAAATCGGCAAGTGCTCCCAAAAGGGGTGATGGTACACCATACAGGTGCATACCATCACAAAAAAAGCACTGGTAGTAGCTAATTAAAACATACAGTGCAATAGTATTCTCCACTTAAAAAAAACCACATTTTTTCTTCACGCACAAAAATAAATGAATAAACATAAATATTTTTGTAAAGGCAGAATTAGAAAGACCACACAAACCACTATGTGCATGTTTTATGAGGTATTCAGTAGTTCCCTCTTTAAATCAAGGATAAAAACAGGTTGATGGGTATTTAACAAGGGTTGTCCATTTGTCCAATACCTATCAGAATGCGCATCTGTAGACTGCTTTCCAGGAATAAAGATGACTGACTGGCACAATGCTCAATTTAGGCCAACCACCCTTTGCCACACATGGCATAAAAGGCATTGAGATTTGACAGCCATATTAGGTATGGGAACTAGTAGCCATTTTAGAAGCCATCTTAGTTAAGGTCAGGAAGCCCATAAAATGCTATGGATCACAGCCATCATAGCTAAGGGCAATAAGACCACATGCTATAACCATAATGGATGATGGAAATAGAGGGGAGCGCACAATCACATTTTTCTTCCTAGGAAGTTGGTGTTTATTTTAGGCCAATGGAATGAAGTAGCAACTGAGGCATGTCCATACCTGCCTAACCTAAGGAATTTGGTCTAAATGTCTCAAGATATCAGAGAGTTTCTCAGGTATTAAGGACTACCTCAGAATCTCAGGAACTTTTGCTGCAGTGATTCCTCTGAATTCCAGATTAATTGTTAATATTTGTGAACAAGATCTGAGCATTATGAGTAACTCAATGCAAAGCTGATTATTGTGCAGTGGCAATCAAAAAGGCAAATCAATTATTTGGATGTATAAAAAAAAGATATTCTTTCTGGAAGTTGAAACCATTTGTCTGGCAGTCATGACCACCCTGCCCTTCTCAAGTTGCAATGGGAGGGAGTTACCAGCTAGCAACCCAGCTAAATGGGTGGGGAGCTGTTGACATGCTGGTCCTCTTATGGAAAGGTGACTTGCAGTATAGAAAAGGTTCAGAACTCCTGGTGTGAGGTAGAAAATAATATAGTGCCATCATGTAAATCTGTAGTACATGCTCACCTGGAACAATGGTCAGCCAATGTCAAGCACGACACAGAAGAAATAGAGGGATCCAGAGAGTGACAGTGAAACTGAATAGCAGCATGTAGAGATTTATATAGGGAAAGAGATTAAAAGACTAGAATTTACATTTAGAGAAGAGATGGATAAGACCCCAATCTTTTAAATATTTACACGTTTATTTTACATAAGTGGGGCCTGCTTACTATATCTGAGAGTCTGCATCTCTTAAAGAGACTGCTAGCAGGACAATGTTTTCCATAAGGGTTCCCTAGTTCTGGAACACATTTCTCACCCTGATTTATCAGGTACTGGGGGTGAGGGAGGAATTATTTGTTTTTTCTTTTAAATTTTGTTGTAATAGTCCACCCATGCTGCAGGTTCCATCTATATTTGCATGTATTTGAGGGGAGATGAGTAGGGTTGCCAATTTTGGTTAGATGTATTTCTGGAGATTTCATCATACGACATAATTTTTAATTAAATATCAATCTTTAATTCCTGGAGACTCTAGGCCAACCCCTGGAGAGTTAGCCACCTTAGAGATCAGATTGAAAAATATGCTGATTGTATGCAGAAGGTTGTTTTGGTAGGGTAATTTGGAAATTTGTTGAAGAGCTGGGAATTGAACAGAGATCTGCATCCTAGTCCAATCCCTTTACAAAACCAATTTTTCCTCAAAAGCCAAACTATAAGAACAACCATACTAGGTCAGACCAAAGGTACATCTAGCCCAGTATCCTGTGTTCTGACAGTGTCTAACACCAGGTGCCCCAGAGGGAATGAACAGAATAGATAATCATCAAGTGATCCATCCCGTCACCCATTCCCAGCTTCTGACAAACAGAAGCAAAGGACACTATGCCTGTCCATCCTGACTAAAACTCATTAATAGACCTATCCTCCATGAATTTATCTAGTTTTTTGAACCCTGTTATAGTGTCGGACTTCACAACATCCTCTGGCAAGAAGTTCCACAAGTTGACTATGCATTATGTGAAGAAGTATTTCCTTTTGTTTTAAACCTGCTACCCATTAATTTAATTTGGTGACCATTAGTTCTTATTTTATGGTAAGGAGTATATAACTCTTCTTTATTCACTTTTTCCACACCAGTAATGATTTTAGAGATCTCCATCATATCCCCCCCTTAGTCATCTCTTTTCCAAGCTGAAAAGTCCCAGTGGTATTAATGTCTCTTCATATAGCAGCTGTTCCATATCCCTAATCCTTTTTGTTGCTCTTTTCTAAACTTTTTCCAATGCCAAGATATCTTTTTGAGATGAGGCAACCATATCTGCACACAGTATTCAAGATGTGGGCGTACCATGGATTTATATAGAGGCAATAAGATATTCTCCATCTTATTCCCTTTCCCTTTCTTAATGATTCCTAACAATGTTATTAAGTTCACCTATTGTGTGTGAAATGTCTATAATGCTATGTACAAGTGTAGTGAAAGGAAACGATTGTGCAGAGGGGAGCTCGGGGTAGGGAACCATCTCTCAGATACTATAAGAAAGTATCATTTAAAAATATTAATGTATTTGCTCCTTTTTTAATTTCTTTAAAGTCACTGTCAACCTGTTTAGGCCTCACACTTTCTTTAATGGAAAGTAAAGCCCACAGAGTGCACCTAGAAGACTTTTTAGTAATACTCCCACTCACAAACCTTTGTTAGCCTGGTATTGTGATAAAAAAGAAACAAAAAATAAACCTATCACTTCAGAGGAGAAACATAAAACCTTGAAAAAAAATTGCTCCTCAGAAAACAAATAATTAGTCTGAAAATGCAAATGACCCTCTACTTTAGGGGTGTGCAACATACTGCTGGTAGGCTGGATACAGTCCACCAAGTTGCTGGATCTGGCCTGTGGGCTGCCCCATTGGGACCCTAGGCACAGAGTAGCTCATACTGCTTTAAGTGGCTGGCTACTCTTTTTGGCTGCGGTCAATAGGAGCTGAGAGATTTTGCTGAGAAGGCAGGGGCTGCATGGGAATCTTCCCCCTGCCCTGGAGCAGAGAACCACAGGGAACAGCCAGCTGTTTGGAACAGCTTGGGGCTGTGGCAAACAGCCTAGGTAAGCACTTCCCGGCTTAAGCCTGCCTCTGGCACCCCACATCCCTCCTGTCTCAGGTCACCACCCAAACACTCTGCACCCTCCCTCCCTCTTCCAAGTCACAACTTTTTCCCAGACCCTGCATCTCCTTCTAAACTTCTAACCCAGGCCAGAATCCTCTCCCGCATCTATACCCCTTCCTAGACCCTGCACCCCAGTCCCCTACCTCAACCTGTCTTCTGCACCCACTTCCGTCCCAGACCCTGCACCCTTCCAACCTTTGACCACTTTCCAAAATCTTGGAGTGGCCCCCAATCAAAAATTATTGCCCATCTTTTCTGTACCTACTTGTGTGGCATTGATATTAATAAATACATCCTAAAGCAAAAAACAGATAGCATGGAATGTTTTAGAACATCACAGAGCTCAAAATACATGCAGAAATGGCTTTTAATTACTTTTTCATTTCACAGATAGGGAATGTAGTACAGAGTAATCAAATGACTTGCACTGCCAGCCTGTGTAATCAAGGGCAAGAACCAGGAATAGGACCCAGATGTCTTAAAACTTCAGTCTAGTCAAGCTTCTGCCATTGCAGGGCTCTCAAGCATTGGTTCTGTCCTTCTGTTCTCCACCTGGAGTTCCTCTGAGAGTAGTAATACTCTGGTCTAATTCTGGTTATTTAGGCTTGGTGCAGAGGTAACTGGGTGATGTTTAGTGCCCTAACACAGTGTTTCTCAACCAGTGGTATGAGCACCCTTAGGATTATTCAAGAGAAGTCTGGGGGGTACATCAACACAATTGAAATCTGGAGAAAACTGAATTTTTGTTTTAAGTTTTACACACTTTATTATTTTTGTACTTTTTACACCCAAAAATTTCATTGCCTGCCCAGCTACAATTACATTGTTTAAACAAATGTGTTGCAATGATACAAAAAATGTTGTGTGTCTGAAAACTATAGGTTCTGGGGGTACTTAATTTTTTTTAAAGGGCGTACTTTACAAAAAAAGATTGAGAAACACTACTCTAACAAACACAGGTCTGACAGTCTCTTCTGGCCTTAAACTTTATGAAACAGCATAAGCCAGCCAACAAGCAAGATGGGAAACAGAGCACAGTGTGGGCCATAGTAGCAAATGAGATAGAGCATGGGTTCCCAAACTGGGGGACATGAGGAAATTCCAGGGGGGGTGCAAGGTGACCCAGCCACACACACCCCCGTCAATCCCACCCCAAGTTTTGCTGCTATTTTTTGAGAGGGGCGTGAGGGTTTCTCAGAAATCAAAAAGGGGGCGTGATGCCGAAAAGTTTGGGAACCACTGACTAGAGCAGTGGTCCCCAATGCGGTGCCCGTGGGTGCCGTGGTGCCCACCGGGGCATTTATGTGCACCCGCCAAGTGACCAGGGCGGCCCAAGCCATTCTTGTGCCCCGGGCGCAGCAGGACTGGCTCAAGCCACTCCTGTGCTCCAGGCAGTGGGCATGCAACGCATGCGCGGCTCCGCCCTCGGGCATATGGTGCATGCACAGCCCCGCCCCCCCGGCGCTCTGCGCACCTTACAGCTGCAATCGGGCACGCAGTGCCTGATGGCAGCTCTAAGGGGCGCCGCGCGGCCCCCAGCCCCGGGCACACGGCGCCTGATGGCAGCTCTAAGGGGCGCTGCGCGGCCAGGCACGCAGCACCCCTGACAGCTGCCATCAGGCACCCCCCATAGGTTGGCACCCCGGGCAGCTGCCCGGCTAGCCCCCCCCCTTAATCCAGCCCTGCGTGTAGCGCATGCGCGGCCCCACCCTGGACACACAGCGTGTGCACTGCCCCGCCCACGTACGTGCGGTGCATGCATGGCCCCGCCCCCGGCAGCCCCAGAAGGTTGGGGACCACTGGACTAGAGCAATTGGCCCAGTGGTGCAAGTAAGCCAGTGCAGTTAGGTATTGAGACATTTATTGCTGGTATGCAGTGCTGGAAACACATTTTCAGAATCGGAGGGGGTCTTCTGGGAACCACAGTGGCAAAAGGAGCAAAATGTGGGGCCAGTGCTCCCAGAAGCCAGAATCTCACATTGGCACCTCTTCAGGCACAGTTGTACCAACCCCTAGCCCTGTCTTCCACGGAGTCTGTACAGACCCAACAGAAGATGCAGCTGTGTGGTAGGGCTGAGGATGCACTAGGGGGCAGTATAGCTATGCCAGAGGAGGTGCTAGCGTAGGCCACTAGCTCTGGGAACAACACCCCTTGTTCTGCTCGCTTAGACACTGCAGTTCCTAGCAGAGCCGTGTGCCAAAGGAGTAAATATGGTTTTGTAACTGCAACTATCCATATCCGCAGTTATAAATGTGTATCTGTGCAGGCTCTAGTAACAGATCATTTTTTATGAGCGTGCAGGCTCAGTACCATACCAGTAAGAGTTAAAATCTACTTGCATCACTAAACTGATCCCAGGACCCTTGTACCCCAGGTATTTAGAAGGCCAAATGGGGGATCACAGCTGTTAAAGAGGGTCAGGCAGCTTTCCCCTGTGTGTGGGGCCACAGCTGGCAAGGCAACGGCAGCCAAAGTTCAGGGCCTGCAGGCAACTGAGTTCCATCCCCTGCTTGGACCCTTTCTCCTCCTCAGGGATGCTGGAATAATGTGTACAGGGATGGTGCTGAGAGCCACCGAGCCAAATTGTAAACCCTGCATATGACGCAAACCTCTTCAAGCCAGGGGTGCCGCAGCGCCCCTGCACTCCTACTTCCAGCACTCATGCTCCTCCTCATACAATGCGGACAGCAGCTTTGGAAACTCCCCCCCTCCACCCCCGCTCGGCGCGGCTTTGGACCGCTTCTTTCCCTTTCGTCTTCTCGGGCTCCTCGCCCGGCCCGCTGGCGGATGCTTCACTCGCCCATCTCCTCAGAGGACGGCGCGCGTAGAGAGTCACGTGATTCTCGCTCTGCCCTGGCGCCCTCCCCCTGTCTGTTTGCAGGCCGCGAGAGGCGGAGCCGGCTCGGCGGTGGCAAGAGCTGCCGAGCTCCGGCAGGGTCATGTCGCTGCGAGAGTCGAGCCAGAGCGGCGCCCTCAGCGCGGCCTCGCGGAGTCCCTGTGAGGCGGACGAGGATGCGCCGGGCCGGTGCCTGTCGCTGCTGCCTTGGGACCGTTTCTCGGCCTGGCTGCACTGCGTGTGCGTGGTGGGCTTCGACTTGGAGCTGGGCCAGGCCGTGGAGGTGAGCGACACGGGCGGGAAGAGGCCACAATGGGTAGGGCCGGGACTTGGGACCCCTCTCCCCATTCGGCGGGGCTGGGGCTGGGTTCGGTCTCCCGCCTTCGCCGCGGGGAGACTCTGCCGCGCTGACACCAGGATCGCCCGGCGCTTGGCTTTGAGGAGGCGAATGGTCCGGGTGCCGCTTTGCCACTTGCCGGGGCGATGCCACCGCCTGAGACTCTCATTCTGCACCAAGGCGCCTCACCTGTCGGCCCCTGCAGGTATGCTGGAGGGGAGCCTTTGTGCCTGTGCTCCGAGTCGGAGATGGTTTTAGTCTGGGCTTTGGACCGCACTTTGTGTAGAGTCCATTTCACTCTCGCTTTCCCCGTGCCCGGCACTTCCCTTATTATTTGAGTCACACAGCAACAGAGGGAACTTAAAAAAGATTGCATAAAATCAGAAAACTTGACTCAGAGGTAAAGGCGATACATGGAACTACTTCAAACTCGTGGTCTTAAAACAACTAGTTTTTAAATTGACTGGGGCCCTTTATGTTTGGAAATACAAGGCAGGCAAACTCCAAGGTAAGTGAAATAGAATTAATTAGCTTCAAATCGCCCGTAAAACCTCAGTGCATTTTTCTGAAGGGTTGTCGTTTTGATCCGAGATGAGTGTAGTTTTTGCATTTCTCTAATAGTATAATTCTTGTGGTTTCTAGGTGTTAAGGGTTTAAAAGATGTATTATAACAGTCTGAGTGTTGACCATCTTCTCAATCTCGTCCAGATCACAAGTGTATATTCTTAAGTTTCTGAAACTCAGACCTGTTGCAGGTCTTAACAAATTTGAAACAGACTTAGTGGCTTTTCTTTATTATATCCAAGAGAAACGTGAACAGAATAATTAGTGATAAGTAAATTAAATTTTAAATTGCTTCAGTTAATGTTATAATGTACAACTAACAACAAGGATAAATAAATTTGTTTGCAACACATGACTTAAGTTTTAGCTTTCCTCAACTGTGAGGAGAGCTCACAGTGGGCCATATTTGGCAAATACTTATGCATGTGGTTAACTTTTGCCACACAAACAATCCCATACATTTCTGTGGAGGTATTAATTTTAAAATGAAGTCTTTGCAGGCTTTGAGTCTAAGACTTTTGAGTAACCTGTACTTGAGTAACCAAGTACAGGTACCTTTCTCCCCTATGAGATATCAAAATATATGGAAATTACAGAGTGAATACTTTTTTTCTCTTAACTGGAATTAACACAAATCTGGTCTTCTGTCTTGAAACTCTTACAAAGGAAAGAGCAATACAGTACTGTGTATATCTAGAAAACTGCACATTTGTCAAGTATTCAGTAAGGGTTTCTTACATATTTTTCTTTTCTAACAGCCTATACAATTTAGTTGTTTCCAGTACCCACTATTTTCAAATCACTTTTCATTGCCTTTATTTATGAATAAAGTATAAAGTCTCCAACTGAAAATGCAAGGGAAATATAAGTAGGTTGAATGTTACTATTTTAACTATATGAGTGTTAAAACTTCAGTTTAAAAAACCAAACTGGATTTCAGTGGAGGGTAACTCTTTCCCTTCTGTGGAAAGAGAAAATTGTGTATGTTGTCAGAGTTATAATAACAGGACTTCATTTGTTAAAGATGGCATTTGAGCAACCTTAATGTAATTGCTGCAACAACACTCTCATTATACAGCCACTGTTTCCAATTGAACTGAGCTCTTTAAAAGGGTTAATTGCTTGGGCTGAACTTTTTCATAATTAATGTCTGCCTTCTCTTGAAATTTTTGGAAAACATGATCAAAACAAGTTACACTTTTTCTGAAAACAAAGCTAGGGAAAAATGGATTGGTTTTCCAAAGTTAAGATTTCTTGTAGTTCTTTTATCTGAAACAGCACTGTTCCAACTCATAGGGTGCTAGGAATGTGAAGTTTGTCAGGAGGCTGATCTTAAGGTTCGTCAGGTATCTTCTGATGTTACTGAAAATTCCTGAAGACTTTGTCACTTTACAACAGGGACGAGGAATCTTTTTTGGGTAGGAGGCCGCTGACCCACAGAAAAACCAGTCAGGGGCTGGGGACTGTGGGGAGGCGGGGGGGTGGGGAGGGGGAAAGGGAGGCTGGAGTGCCAGCAAGAGTTCCCTAAGGCTGGGAATGGCTCTAAGCCTCAGGAGCCAGATCCAGGCAAACCAGGGGCTGTATCTGATTCCTGGTCCTTACATTCCCCACCCCTGCTTTACAAGCTGTAGAAATTTGCTATTTGTATATGTACTGTAGCACTTGTTCAACACGTCCCTTAATTTACTGAAGTGTCCCTCCGTTGTACATCTCTCAAGCTGATTGAGCCTCCTGCACCATTCTAGAGGCCACATAGCCCAGAAACTCTGTAGGGATATAACAAAATGGTGGCAGCAGCCTCCCTCATCAAAATTTCCTTTGGCCAAGTGTGGGTACACTGGGCTGGGAATCAAAAGATCAAGAATATATGTCTTCATCTTTGTCACTGAGTAGTATTAATAATATGAAGTTTATCATCTTTATTATTAAGCTAGGTTTCATATTCCTGTCCTAGGATGATGGCAAGTTTCCATTGTGAAAAAATTAATATAATCATCTTTATAAAGTTTACAAGTTTTTCCTGCCAGGTGGCAGAATGATGTCATCATGCTTGCATAGCTCTGATGCTCTCTGGCCGTGAAAGCCGCCAGAGAGAGGTGGTTGGCAAGCGTACCGAGAAGGGGCTGCAGCCCCCTACTGTAATTAAAAACTGTAAAATTAAAGTTGCAGGAGCAACCTTGATTATGATACTTCCTGATTTTTAAGAGCTTGTCTCATAATTCCGTAGAAGGCCAGAAGAAACTATTGGATCATTTAGTCTGACCTCCAGTATATCAGAGGCATTTCACTCAGATACTCTAAAAGCAGAGACTTTATTTAAACTAAAGCACTTCAGTCCTCAGAAGACTAAATTGTGTCCAACAGGCAGAGAATAGGAAAAAGTAAGGTACTACCAATGTCTGAGGCCCTACAGAAGCAAGGATTGGCTGTGAGATTCTGAGCTGCTCCAAGCATATAAACCATAGTAAGGGGTAAAAACTGCAATATCTGTGTCAACCTGACCTGGGAAAGAACTCCTTCCTGACCCTGTATTTGACTATCAATATGACCTTGAGCATGGGCAGGATTCACTAGCCAGACATATATAAAGAGGATTTTTAGAAGTGCTGATTTCTGATACTTGGTAAGAAGGTAAAAACCACCTTCACAATACATACAGCAATGGCTGTACATCAGGGGGAAATATTTCCTGACCACTACAGGCAATTGGCTGAAGTCCTGAGGAATGAGATTTGATTACAGTCGTTATTTTAATGCAGACCTGCCAGTGTTATGACTATGTTGAAGGCTGTGCAAGAAATTCTGTTGTTTGTATCACCCATGAAATAAGTCTTTGCAAATGTAACATTTAAAGCAGTTTTTGTATGTGTTTCTAATTACCTCAAGATAAATCTTTAAGATACTGGGTTTATATAAATATAAAATATTTTGCCCTGTTGCTGCTGTAACATTTCACTCCTCTCTGTAAATACAATTTGAATGTTAAGTTAGAGTAAAATCCTGATCTCCATTTATGCAAGTCTTTGTATTGACTTCTGTGGGGTCATGATTCCATCCAAAGTGTGTTAAATTTCTGAACATACCTGCCTCATTTCTTCAGGTAGCTTCCACAAAACAGTTCATACAGGATGTCAAATTGGTGAAAGGGCATATGAGGAGTAAGTTGTGTGTTTATGTCAAAAGCCAACTCTGTACTTTGTGTCTCTTCAGTTGTTTCTTGACCACAAATTTTTTAACCACTTCAAGTGGCTGCGGTGGGAAGTTGTTTTGACTGTTAACTAGTTAAGGGATGATGTAGCCTGGAGTGAACACTGATTCTTAACAAATATACTCTAACTAGTCACCATATTTATTCATTCAATTTTATACACTTTTTTCCAGATGTGGGGGAGAGACAGGAAACTTATTTTTTTTGCACCAGTAAGGTTTTTACACTGACTCATTGAGAAGACAAGTTTATTATATAACTAGCAGCTGTGATAATGAAGACTGAGTAGGAAAGAGCACTGATTTTTGAAGAGTGATGAAAAAAGGATAGAGTTGTGAAATGTGATTTCGCTGCCATGTACTGAGTAGGATAGACATGGAGAAGTCAGTGAGTACTGAATCATAGCAACTTTTTAAAAGATGGACTTATTTCAGTCTACAGTTATCTATCCTGTTTTCAAACAAAATACCTTTTTTTTTGTAGGTAATATATCCTCAACATTCAAAACTTACAGATAAAGAGGTAAGAATTATAACATATACATAGTATGTCACTTTTTAAAATTGTGTATGTCAGGAAATATAACTCTTCTTTTTTTTTTCCTTTTAGAAAACCAGTATTTGCTATTTGTCTTTTCCAGATTCCAATTCAGGTAAATGCTTCTTTTTTTAATAATCTGAAATCTGTGTTCTGTTTCCAAATTAAACTATACTAAGAGTTAAATTTGACAGTAAATAGCAGTAACTTCGGGTAAATGTGTATTAAAGGAAATGTTGTGATTATTCTCCCTAATTTAGAATATTAAAATCTAGATGTTATTTGTATTGTGATAATCCCTGGGAAACCCAGTTTATTATGTGTAATTGAAATATTAGGAATGTTAACTTGAGAAACATTTGCTTTTCTCTAGTTCTTTCCACCTGATGGTTTCAGAGCATTTTACAAACACTGACTAAACCTCCTAATATAACTATGAAATCGGTGGATTATGCAGCTGGGGAAACTGAGGCACAGGGATAAAATTGGTAGGTTAGTAGGAGGTGGGAATATTGGAGAGAAATAATTAAATAAAATGCTTCTACATTGTTAAAGATCTGTTTGATTGTTTTAAAAGCATGTCGAGAAGTAGAATGCCCCCCTGCTCTAGCTCTGACCCCCTTCTGTAGCCTTGTCCCCTCCTGCACTCAATCCCTTTCCCAAAGCCTGTACCCCAGCCCCCTGCTCCAGGGTCAGCCCCGGAGCACCATCCCACAGGGCAAACCCCTTGGCTCTAGCTCAGAGCCTGCACTCCCTCCCAAGCCCCAATGAGACAGAGTAATGGGAATAGAGGGGAAGGGATGGGACAGGGTTGCCCTTGAATTCAAAAAATTATCTTGGGCATGAAAAGGTTGAAGACCAGTGATCTAGACTATTCCTGACAGGTATTTGTCTAACCTGATCTTAACAGTCTTCAGTGGTGGAGATTCCACAACCTCCCTCAGCAATTTATTCCATTGCTTAACCACCCTGACAGGATGTTTTTCCTAATGTCCAACTTAAACTTCCCTAGCTGCAATTTAAGCCCATTGTTTCTTGTCCTATCATCAAGAGGTTAAGGAGAATAATTTTCTCCCTCCTCCTTGTAAAACACTGGAATTGAGTGCCTTAGGTCAACTTTCTGCAGGAATGTAGACATAGGCATACTCTGGAAAGGGTGAGAGGCGTTGATGGAATTAATCACATATCTGGCACAATGAATCAACAGAATTTCAGTCAATTTTATGCTGGCAGCTAACAATGAATCAGCAGAGTCTTGCCACCCTTTTATACTCTATTTTAGATTTTGCATGCTCTGTGCATTGTAGAATACAAGATTCTAGAGTATACAAAATGTGAATTAAATGTGGAGACTACTAAACCACCCGAGTATAAAATATTTCACCATATATTGTTTCTGAAAATCAGGCTATACACAGCGAGCGAGAGAGAATTTTTAGTGTTGCATGTGTTGTTGTTATTTAGTTGTATTACAGTAGTACCTAATCTGAGTTAGGCACAAATGAGAAGACTGAGTCCCTACCTTGAAGAATTTACATTCTAAAGGGGACGGGTGGGAAGAACTGTGGAAAGGTATGGGTATGTCTAGACTACCGGGTTTTTCTGGGATACCTTCAAAAGCTATTATCATGTTTCTTCTAGTCTTCTCTTTTCCAGGCTAAACAAACCAATTCTTTCAACCCTGCCTCACAGGTTATGTTTCCTACACCTTTTTTTTGTTGCTCTTCTCTGGACTTTCTCCAATATGTCCACATCTTTTCTGAAATGTGGCGCACAGAGTTGGACACAATATAATTGAGGCCTAATCAGCAGAGAGTAGAGAGGAAGAATTGCTTCTTGTGTACTACTTACATTAGCAGGAGTACTGTATCCCAGAATTTTGTTGGCTTTCTTGCCACAGCATTACGCTATTAATTCATATTTAGCTTGTGGTCTATCATGACACACGCCCCCTTTCCCCCCCCCCCCCCTTCTGAAGTACTCTTTCCTAGACAGGCACTTCCCGTGTTGTATGTGTGTAACTGATTATACCTTCGTAAGTAGAATATTCTGTATTTGGCCTTTTTGAATATTTTAATTAGGCTTTAAATCTGAGCAGAAAAGTTTAATGCAACATAAGAACACATTTGGAAGGAGGTTGTTAGCTTGTAGCTGAATCAAGAGTAATAGTCTATCAGGCCTTCATGGCTCTGAAAGTAATAGAGGGCATAGAATTTGTCAGGCCTCAGGACAGTGAATTTTGATGAGAAGTAATCAGCTAACGAGTTTCTTTTCCTTTTTACAATTTAATGTAGGTAGACTTTTTGTAGTGTGATTACTTTCAGAGCAAAATACAGCCGGTCCCCGAGTTGCGAACGGTCGAATTACGACCGTTTGCATTTATGACCAAAGCTCCCATGGAGTGGTCATAAAGGTGGTCCCCGAGTTACAAATGCGACCCGCGCTTACGAACAGCGCGGGCGCTATGTAACTCAATGGGGTCCGAGTTAAGAACAAATCGAGTTACGGCCAAGTGTTTGGTCCGTAACTCGTTCGTAACTTGGGGAGAGGCTGTATGATTTTTTTTCTTTAATTTGTTACGCAGAACTGCCTCCTAATTGGTCTTTCAAAATTATTGAAGCAGATGCTGGTGAGTCTTGGAGGAGAAACATAATTGTGCTGTCCACTTTGCCTTTTGTCTTACTTTTGTACAGCATTTCTATTATTAATTTCTGTGCTAATTAATTTAACTTGTCTTTTTTTTCTTTTAACAACCAGAATCAGAAATTGATTTAAGACATTGTTAAAAATATTAAATAAACTTCAATGGCCATAGAGATGTTAGATATAGTTTAATTTAATAATTATGTAACTGCACCAATTCTTAATGGTCACACGATTATTTGATGGTTCCCAGGGGTGGGGCCAGTAAGTAGCCAGTGCATTCCTGGCCCCACTCCAGAGGAGCCCCCTGCCACCTCACGCTTCTGCCTGTGTATCGGAGGGATCAACGCAGGCTGTCAAGTGGGATATGGTCCACAACGGGAGCTGGTTTAAAAACTGGCTCCCCGTGCAGACCAGCTCCTGCCTGCTGCCCTGCGCTGTTGCCTCTGATACAGAGATCTCAGCACAGGGCAGCAGCAGCCCCTGTTCTCACGGGGCTTGAGTTCCCCATGAGCAGAGGCTGCTCCACCATCCCATGGAGCACCCTCTCTCCGTGGTGAGTACAGGCCCACTCAGGACAGAGACAGCTTCGGCATTCTGCCTGTCCCCTCCCCCCACGCTTCCTCCATATTTTGCTAGCATCATTTTGAACTGCTCTCAGGAAACATAGAGGTCACACTGCCACAATTATAGTAGTCATTAATAAGAACAGGGTGATTTATATACATTGGTAGTTGTGCAATTAAATGAATTTAGCTAGGCATCTGTGAATTGCTATGCGTTCCCCAGCAATATGGCTACAAGTAGACATAAAGTGGAACAGTTACCTTTATAGACATTTATGTAGAGTAGCTTCATTCGACTGAGCAGTACTGACTGATAGGAGAGGAAAGTGACTTGGAACTGGGATGACTGAGGCTATATCTAGACTGCAGACTTTTTTCGGAAGAGATTTTCTGAAAGAGAGCGTCCACACACACAAGCACATCGAGAAAGTGATTTCTTTTTTTGAAAGATAGCGTCCACACTGAATGGATGCTATCTCGCATTTAAGCTGTGATTAGTATGGATGGAGTGGCCACCAGGGCACCTGTGCTTTTTCCTCTTTCCTCTTCTTTCGAAAGAACTCCGTCTTCCCTGTCCACACACGCCTTTTTCCGAAACAGCTTTTTCAGAAAAAGGCTTCTTCCTCTTAGAAAGAGGATTACCAACGCCGGAAAACCCCCTCTGTTCTTTTGATTTACTTTCGGAAGAACGCAATTACAATGTGGACGTAACTTAGGTTTTGTCGGAAAAATGGCCGTTTTTCCGACAACTCTATAGTGTAGACATACCCTCAGAGGCCATTAAACTTCAAGATGTAAAAATGCTGCTTTCCTAGATACCTGTGTGGTGTAGGGATGTAAGTGAGTAGTCGACTAGACGACAATGGGCTTATCAGTTAGTCAAGTTGAGTACTTGCATTCCCCCCCTCCCCCGCTGCCTCTGTATCAGAGACAGCAATGGGGAGAGCAGGAGCCGGCTTAAAAGCTGTTTTCCCCCAGCGTCACCTCTGATTTTAATCTGTCAGAGGCAGCAGCGCTGGTGACGGGGAGGGGATGGAAGGCTGCTCAAGCAGCAGCCCTTTCCCATGGGGGGGGGTCCCAGGCTTGCCGCAGACAGAGGCTTTTAAGCTAGCTCCTCGTGTGTACTGGGTCCCACAGAGGCAGCAGTGGAGGGTGACAGGCAGGAGCTGCCTGTCCTACTCCCCTGCACGTAACCACTGAAATTTTCAGCGGTTATGATTATATAAATGCTTAGGCTTATGTGATAAGTACTTGGTAAATATTGCACAACATCTAAGAGCAAGGAAAGCTACCCCGGACAAAGTGCAGGAGCAGGTGGCAGGGAGACTTTCTGAATGTTATGGAAAGCTGGCGAGGGTATTTTGCAAGAAGGATTATTTTATGTGGCCCAACACAACAAATAGTTCACCTGAAGAAAAAAAAAAAGGTGCATGTGGGCTCAAAGCACTGCAAGGCCAAAAAACTGAAGTTACTCTGACGTAACATCCTTGTGTAGACAAGCCTTCAATTAAAGTCTGTTGAAATTAAGATACCATTATTTCCTTTTTTTCCTCTTTCTTTTTGACATAGGTTGTCTTGGAGACACACAGTTTTGTTTTAGATTCCGACAGTCTTCTGGTAGGAGGCTCTCACTGCATTGTATGCTGGACCAGCTGGAAAGAGACTTACCAATTTCCTTAAAGGTTGGAAACACACTAAAAGGAAATATATCACAATTTTAAAACAGAAAGTTCAGAAGTACACTTAAAATTTAGCACAGGTACCCTAACTCTGATCTGAATTTTTGGTGCTGGTGTCATAATGACAATTTAATTCAGAGAAGTTGATTAAGAAATATTTTCAAAGAGAAATATTCATCAAGCTCCTTCTTTTGTTGCATGCCATTACCAGATAGTATTTGACTTGTGAAAACTACTAGAATACTTTACTTTTATTAAGTACTTTTTCTGTATATATGCTATTCATTGCTAGATAAGTGGCATGGTAAAGGGAAATTCCTCTGACCAGATATACTCTATGGGTAACACTGAAAACTACAGGTTGAACCTCTGTGGTCCGGGACCCTCTGATCTGGCAACATCCATGGTCCGGCAGGACCACGGATATTGCAGGACTTGAGAGCCCTGCCAGCTTGGAGTGGAGTCAGCCAGCGGGGCAGCAGAGCCCACAGCTGGCGGGGCAGGGAAGTGGAAGGGGGGAGGGGTTGGGAAGCGGAGCTTGTAGGAAACCTGAGCCTGTAGCCAGTGGGAGCTCCTTTGGGACTGCTATGAGGCCGTGATGGGTGCTCCAGCAGAACTGCTGTGGTGCCTGATAGGGGCAGCGGGGCTGCCGCAAGGATGGTGGGGCAGCCACAGCTCGTGGGGCCAGGAGGCTGGGGAGAGGAACCCAGCAGGGAGATGGATACCCCTCACCCCCAGACCTTCCCTGGTCCAGCAAGCTCCTTTGTCCGGGACCAGTCAGGTCCTGAGTGTGGCGAACCAGGGGGTCTAACCTGTAGAGATAAGAAGTAATCCAATCCATGGTCCTGAATAAATTATTGCTCCTTTTTTTAATGAAAAATAAAAATACTTTTTACTTTCCAAGATCTGAATTCAGAGTTCTGTTTTTCTTTCAGCTGTTGATGGCATCACCTAAATAAAAGCTGCACTTTCCAAATTCCTTTACAAAACTAATTATCGTTGTCTACTTCACAGAAAATACTAGAGATGTGAACATATATAGTTAATGATGAACTTAGGCTTATCGGTTAACCCTCATGGTTACATGCATGCCCCTCATGAGCACTGTCTCCCACAGAGCCATCTGTCCCCCATGCTGCTGCCTCTGTATCAGAGGCAGCAGTGCAGGATGGGGGAGGGAGGCAAGTGGGAGGTGGTGCACACCGGGAGCCAGATTAAAAGTCGTCTTCCTGAAAGCACCGGCTCCGCTTGCCCCCCGCATGTAAATGCATTTTAACATTCCTGGGAAATACATAACCCTGAACTCAGGCCTTGATTGATAAATATAGCTGGAAAAGATTGTGAATTCTTGGGTTTTAGGATGGATGGGAATGGTTTAAATATTTTGTGTTTAAAATAGGCTTGTTTTTAAGTCTGTGCATTCTTTTTCTTAATGCTTTGGGAATGTTTTAGATGAACCTTTTAATGTGTGCTTTTGTGTTGAGTATTTAAGATAATCTGTGTTGTCAACTGACAAATTTTAAACAATTTTTTTCTTAGATCAGTAGATGATCTTGAGTTTACTGTTAAACCTTACATTATGTAGTATAGCTCTCATCTTGCAAATTTCAGTACAGATGTTATTTTTTCTTATTGCTAATCCATGCCCAACTGTTGAGGAGCTGACTTACAGCGTGATATTTGACTTTCTGATGGTGGTTTTTAGGGGACACTAAGTCTCATCCCAGAAAATTTCTGGGAGAATACAAACAGCAAGTATAATGAACAGTGAGTCCAGTTAGTGGTACAGCTTTTTTGTTTCAATCAGTTGTAGAATGTTTAGTTCCAGGGAAGAGGATAGCACATTGTCCTTTCATTTTTATTTTTGTGTGTGTGTGTGTGTGTGTGTGTGTAAATTAATTTAGAATATGTAAGAAGCATTGTTTTAAATAATACCTAGAATATTCAAAAATAGGTAACAGTCTTTACTTTGAAATTATTAAATAGATTTTTTTTTTTTTTTACAGACGGACCCTGCATATTACTATGGCTATGTATATTTTAGACAAGTTCGAGATAAAACATTAAAAAGAGGCTACTTCCAGAAGGTAATCAAATGTCATCTTAGACAAATATGTACTGCATCAATTCCAGAGGCCATTAGACTTGATGCTTAATAAGGGTGAAACAATGTCTCATGTTTTTCTGTATACTTCTGAGCACATAGGTGCTTAAGAAAAGAAATATAACTTACCTACCATTTAACTGTAACTGCAAAAAATTGTAAGGCATTCATTGTGTTCGTACTATTATAAATGTTATTCATAAGTCATTATTTTATACAGTCTGCATGTATATCTCCAAAATAATTGTCCACCATAGCTTTTGGTAAGAGTATTTCATTGTACAGAAGAAAAATTAAATAGCAAATTTGGGGGGTTTTATATTTAGTTTATAAGATCAGAGAAATCGATTTCTGATACTCTGATTACTGAGGGGGACAAGACTTGTACTGTTCAGCGGATGAAGATTACCATGTGAAGAAGTCATACTAGAAAGTTAACTCAGACTCGGTGGTTTCCAGAAATTTTATAAATAAAATTCCTGTCCTCTGTCTATGGTGTAATTAAGTTACCTTGTTGGTAAATGGTTGCAGAGCACTGTTCTGAGAAAACTGCACTTAATGACTTTAGAACTGTTATAACATAGTTTCAACCCTAATAGTACTCATTCTTACAGTCAGAAACACATCAGCTCTGTTATTGGATAGACTCCTTTTTAAGTTTCTTCTTATATTTATGTCTCTAGCAAGTGATCTTCTGTCTTCCCATTATTGGTTCTGATCTAGATCTTTTATAGGTTCCTGTATCTGAAAGGTGAAAAGTTGTGTATGTGTGAACCAATGCTGCTGTGGTTCTACTCTGGAAAATGCTCATATTTTTGTTTTTATTTTTAAAAACACCTTATTCAATACATCTTATGGTCTGATGTAGTATTTGTGTACTTCTTTGACAAAGAAGTTTGTAACTGCTTTTCAGTTTTGTTAGCTCTGCAAAGCCAACAAAACTCCAGAAGAATTAGCTGAATTTTATTCTGGGTTGTATCTAATCAGCAGAATTGTTAACCAAATTGCAATTGTATGTCCAAATTTTATTGTTACTAGAAGCTTGCATAAGTATAACTGAGGACAGAATTTGGCTTACAGAGTATAAATTAGGGTATGTCTACACTACCACCCTAGTTCGAACTAGGATGGTTAATGTAGGCATTCGAAGTTGCAAATGAAGCCCGGGATTTAAATATCCCGGGCTTCATTTGCATCTTGCCGGGCGGGCGCCATTTTTAAATCCCCTTAGGTCGAACTCCGTGCCCGCGGCTACACGCGGCACGGAGTAGGTAGTTCGAATTAGGATCTCTAATTCGAACTACCGGTACACCTTGTTCCACGAGGAGTAACGGTAGTTCGAATTAGAGATCCTAATTCGAACTACCTACTCCGTGCCGCGTGTAGCCGCGGGCACAGAATTCGACCTAAGGGGATTTAAAAATGACGCCCGCCCGGCAAGATGCAAATGAAGCCCGGGATATTTAAATCCCGGGCTTCATTTGCAACTTCGAATGCCTACATTAACCACCCTAGTTCGAACTAGGGTGGTAGTGTAGACATACCCTTATTGTGATGATGCATAAGCTAGAAAGACCTCAGTTTGTCTTTTGAGATTCCTGGTTGAACTACAGGTAAGGCTGTAATTAAAGCCACCTGTTCACTTACATTAACTGAGCAAGCTCAACACAGAAGCTTTTGTATTACGCACAATCACACCATGCCACCTGTTTTTCAAAGCAAAACTAAGGGTGTTAAATTTAGATTAATCAACTAACGGAATAGTCGATGCAATTTGCATTGACTATTTGATTAGTCAGTAAGGGCACCTCTGCCTTTGAAATGTAGCAAGAGCCCTGCCAGCTCTTGCTACATTTCAAACGCAGAAGTGCCGGGGGGAGCACGGGGGGGCGGGGGACGGGCACTCAAGAAGTCCCCTGCTGGCCTTGCGCTCCCTGCTTTTGAAATGTACAAGAGCCCCAAAGGCTGCTTGAGTCCCCCACTGGCCCCATGCTCCCTGTGCGCACTTTGGTTTTGAAATGTACAAGAGCCCCCTCTGAGGCTCTTGTACATTTCAGAAGCAGGGCGCACAGGGCCAGTGGGGGACTGCTTGAGTCTCCCGCTCATGCCCTGCTGCCCTGGCACTTCTGTTTTTGAAATGTAGCAAGAGCCTTGCTCTTACTACATTTCAAAGGTGGAAGCACCGACAGTTCCCCGCTGCGCCTCTGTCTCCTTCCCCACAGAGACGGTGCTGGGGGGAACCAGCTTTTAAGCTGGCTACCCCCAGCAGCGGCTCCTGATTCCCGCCTTGCTGCCTTTCTCTGATAGAGGCAGTGACAGGTGGGGGTGGGAAGTGAGTAGTCCGAGTTGACTATCCAATAAACATATGCTTATCAGATTGTCGACTAGTCACTTACATCCCCAAGCAAAACTACACTATATTGTGTGGCAAGGGTCCCTCTTTCCCTTGCCAGCCTCTGCACTTTTCCCCTTGGCGGGAAGGGCCTCAGGTAAAACACCCCACTGTCTGTTGTGTCTGGGCAGTCAGCCTTCCCCTTAGTAGGGGGTTGGGCTGGGGTAGGGAGCCCAGCTTCTTCTTCTGGAGCTCCTCATTACCCCATCTGTTAGCTCCATAGCTGTTGGTGTTTCTGCATATCTTTCTCTCCTTCTCCCTCCACCCTACAGGGGAGGCTTTTAAAACAGTGGTTCCCAACCTTTTTAATACCACAGACTGGCAAACCCATTCACAAACTTTTGGCAGACTGGTAACGTTTTATTTGCATATTCATTATGCAAATAATGAATATCCAAATAAAATGTTACCGGTCCGCCAAAAACCCCAGCCCCCAGAGATGCCACCACAAACAGCCAGCTTGAGCTCTGCCACCCCGTACCCCTTAAGGTTTAGAACCCACCACCACCAGACCCCCTAGTGCCAGCCTCCTGTTTCCAGAGCCCCGCTGCACCCAACCCCCCCCAGTGCCAGTCCCCAATATTAGCCCCATCCCCAGAGGCCTCTAGTGTCAGTCCTGTCCCTGTAGCGCCCCCATTACTAGTCCCACCTCCAGTGCCCCCCAGTGTCAGCCCCCCACCCTTTAAGACAGTCCACAATTCAGCAGCCCAAGGGCTGGGCACGGAGAGCTGGGAGGGGAAGGAGGCTGCTTGGAGTGACTTATTTGGCTACTTGGGCAGAAAGTGGCAAGTCCCAGTGCGTGGGGGCAGTTGCACAGGGATTAATGGCTCAGCGTTTGCCCAGCTGCGGCCCCTGGCAGTGGCGCTGTGCAGGAGAATCGCACCATCGGTCCTGGGCCGCTCCCACCAGCACACGCAGACTCTGGGTCCATGTCAGACCCAGCGGCTCTTGGGGCTCCGCTACTGGCCGGGGCAAGGCATAGGCGGGGTGGCCAGGAAGGCCCCTGTCAGCCCTCCATGATGTGGCCTGGCGGGGCCGGGATCTGCACTTGCTGCCTTCAGGGCCAGTGATGCGGCTCCGGCCTCCTCCTCAGCACGGGCAGCTTGTCCTGTGGCAGCTTGCCTGCACATGGGCCTTGGGCCGCCTGCGCTTCACCCTGCCTGCCAGCATGACCCCCTTCACCTCATTTGTCCCCTGCGCTGTGCCTGGCTGTGGCGTGAGTGAGCCATTGCTGTGTGGCGTCGCCCACGTGACCGCTCCCCGAACCACTCTGCAGAAAGGGCCTTGCTGGGCTCCACACAGACCTCACACCATGCAGCAAACCATATCCAGGAGGAGACCCCGCTCTGGCAATGGTTGGCTAAGAGGTAGGGCAGGACACGCCTCTCCCAACAGCTGTGATGGGAGGGGGAGCACTGGGCAGTGTTTCCAAGTCCTGGCCCTCAGAGCAGCAGTGGCCCAGAAGCCAATGGTTCATGGACAGGTGGCTGGGAACTGCTGTTTTAAAAGGTCTCAGGCAGGCCGGAAGTGCAATCTGCTGACCCTAAGTTGTCCAAGATAGCCCTGTCCCATCTGATCATAATCTGGCTGAGACAACCTCTTGTCAATTGCTCCTGCTTGACCTGCAATAACCCACTTCTAATTAATGGGGGAGTTGGCTTTTTACCCTTCTAAAGTTGCCTTTTCCCGCTCTCTGGCAGCCCTCTCTCTGGTTTGACTGTGTCACAACTGAAGCAATAAATTGGTAGCTGCTGGTGTTTACAGATTTGTTTGTGGTTTCTTGTAGTTACACATTTGGTTGAAAACTCACACTTGTTGCTAAATGATTGAGGGTGTTTTTAATGTTTGTTACTTTTGGAGCAGATTCAGAAATTTAATCATGGATTATTTTGCTGCTTTCTTTATTCCAGTCCTTGGTTCTCATCAGCAAACTACCTTATATCCATCTTTTCCACACTGTGCTTAGGCACATAGCACCAGAATATTTTGTAAAGAATGACTCTTTCCTGGAAGCAGGTTAGTTAATACTAATTTATTGTTTTGGAAAAGTTCATAAGACAGGGATGTTAAAATGCATGTAATCAATTAATTGATTGACATTTTCAGCAGTTAGTGGTTACACGTTTACATGCAGAGCAGCAGCCAACTCTCTGGGAGCCAGTGCATGCCAGGAGCCGACTTTTAAGCCAGCTCCCCATGCGTGTTGCCTACTACCCCCCACTGCTACTTCTGTATTGGTGGTAGCAGTGCAGGGCAGCAGGTGGCTCCCCAGGAGCCGCACGTAGTCGTCTGGGTAAGTTATTTGTTTAAACAGCTACGCTCTTACATCCGTAATAAAAGAGAGCTCAATTTGTTGTATGGAATTTCTAAATACTGATGACATTTTGTACTTGCTAACAGGAAAAAATATTGTAGCATGCATGTATTTTCCATCTGGTTGTGCTGTTAGTTAAACTTCTAAAAATTGAGTTGAAGATTTATTATCTAGAAGATTATAATATGGTAGAACCTGATTCCTTCCAAGGATAGTGTAGAGCTCACCATTAAAAAGAGATAAAAGTCTGTGTTCTCAGTATGGGGACTGCCTGCTCAGTACAGGTAGTTGGCAGCATCCTTAATTTGTTTTCGTTGCAAATTGGATTCACCTGTCACAGAGAAAGCTATAATGGCTCTCAAGCTTTTGTTGATGAGAAGGAAGAGTAGGTGGAGGAGGCAGTGGCATTTTAATGGCTTCCTTGTGCCCACTGGATCATTAGGAGTTAATGATATAGGGACACTAAGAATCTGGGCTTGTCTCCATTTCCCAGAAGCAACGGCTTACCAGTAAGTGACTCCTAACTATCTTAGAGTTTCATTAAGTGCCATAAATGGGCCAGGTCTTAGGAATCAACTTTCAGTGGGGATTTGCAATTTATTGAAGAGCATATTATCAAGGTTTTATTGTATCCAACCTTTGACCTCAAACCAACTTTTTTTTCTGTGCTTAAAGCTAGCACCTGTTGAACTAGTGAACACCATTCATAACTACACATTCTAGAAAACCTGTTTCTAGACAGGTGACTTGATCATTAGCATATTATTAATATTTCTTGTTTATCTTTAAAAACTTAATTGCAAATTGTGATCATAGCTGGTTTGTATAACCATGTGTTCCTTTTACTTCCTTGATATGTAGTTGTACTTATCTAACACAGTGGGTCCTGATCCTAATTGCAGCTTATGTCTGCTACTTTAATGCAAATAAAAGAGACAGAAGACAATGTGATATTTTCTTACTGGACCAGTGAATAATTTGCAATACACTATATTAGGATAACAGATGAGTTCAATGGTATATATGGTATGCAATAAGATGTTTTCAGAATATGAAGCAAAGTAGATGACAGTGAAAAAAATCTCAGGGGAGTGATGGTGTTGGGGACAAATGTTAATTTAAGACTTAAATTTTTAATATGTGTCAAAGTAAATTTGCATTTCTTGAAGTAGGGCATATATAAACTAGACATGCAACATACTTGACCTCTTTGGCTCTGTTTTTCAGTTTGTAGTGATGTTGATCATTGGCCAACACCAGTCCCAGGGAAAACACTAAATTTGCCTATTATGGGCATTGTAATGAAGGTAAATCTGTGTCATTTTACCACATTTTCCCCCTCCCCTATTTACTGTATATATTCAATGTATTCTGCCTTGTTTTGAGAGTTAAGATTGGGAGGATCCAGATTAAATTTCCTGGAGTCCTTTGAAAACATAAGTAAAATTTATAAATATCTGCTCTCACTAAGATTTTACATAGAGGTTCAAAACAAATGTTCCAAAACAAAATTCCAATCCTCAGCAGCTAGCTAACCGCTCTTACAGCACCTTTCCTGCAGAGTATACTTTCCCAGAAGGTTTCATAGTGATTCCATTGATGTGCCAACATATACTGGTACATTAAAGAAAATGAAAATATTTAGGGGTAAATTTTGTACTACATGAATGTAACACCATTCAAGTCAGTGGAGATACACTGATGTAAATTAGAGGAAAATCTGGCTTGTCCTAGTAATTTTACATTATTTTACAAATAATATCCAAGTCAGTCAATATGTGGGGCGTGGAAGTCCAGGATATTAAGCAGCTTAAAAACTATTCCTAGCATTAATATTGGGGGGAAAAATTAAAAAGCTAATACATACTAAATTAAGCCATAAACAACTACAGTGATTGGATGGGGATAGGAGCTGAAGTATTTGGGAGCTACATTCCTTCATAGCCTTGAATGGATTTCATGGATGCCTAGTTTGACTGCAGAATTACTGTTAGCAAATGATTCTAGGCTTGTGGCCAGAAGCCTGTGCATTCCCAAAGATGGAGATCTATGCGAGACTGTTCTGGAAGAATAACCTGTTTTTACTAGTAAAGCAGTGTCCTGTTTTTATTTTAACTTCTGATTGGCAAGTGTTAGATCTGCCTTGTTTTGAGAGCTTTTCTGTTTTTCTAAATTCTCAATATTTAATTCTCCAATATGAGACCATTCTGTTTCCTTGTAATGGCTTTTTTGACACTTGGTTAGTTGGAAAGTGTGGAAGGCTGCTGCTGACACTTTCAGCTGTATCTTGGCTTCTTTGACCCTGCTATGCTTTGGCAATTGCTAGCTGTTTCAGTGCATATGAAGGAGTCTGAAGTTTTGGGAGACCTATTCTAAGTGCTAACTACCATTTTAAACTGAAAAGTATAAAATCTATTTATAATATTTCTTTCTAATCTCTAAAATGTCTCAGATTCTGAGCACTCGAGTTTTTCTGTTTTACTAGAGACAAGTTGAAAGTTTCATTTTAATATAAAAAATCCTTATGAAAACAATTATGCTCTTATTTTTAAAAATGTTCAATTTAATATTGTAGAGAATCCTTTAATATTAATATAATTCTTGTAGCCATGATCTCTGGTCTCTAGCTAGATTTTCAATATTGTCAGGAGGAATTAACTATCACCCTGAAGTGGTACACTTTTATTTATTTTTTTCCAAAAAGTTCAACCTGAGGCAGATAGCTTGCATGGAAAACTTCAGGCCAAATAGCTAAAATTTGGAAAGGTTATAAGCAGCTAAAAAGAGGGTCTTATAATGGGAGATGTCAGGCAATCTTAACATGTTGTCCCCTACTTGGTATTCTAAGCTTAAATTGAATTGGGTATAAGGAGAGCTAATTACTTTTTCTTTTTCTTTCAAGGTGCGGATTCCAACATGTCATGACAAGCCTGGAACAACCCAAATAATACAGTTCACACAGCAGGTAGATATCAGATATTTTTATGCTACAGACCAGTGAGAAAAAGCCTATATCTTTCTGTTTTAATGTATTCATATCTTGCTGTATTCTAGATGTGCGAATTGTATCATTTTGATGTTGATATACCCAACATATCAGTATTCTGGCTTTTTTGGATTAATAAGTGAAAGCAGGAAAAACTTTAGACTAGTAGCACCTTAAAGACTAACAAAACATGTAGATGGTATCATGAGCTTTTGTGGGCACAGCCCACTTCTTCAGATGACAGGAGTGTTAGAAGTCCAGATCCAAGAATAAATAAGGGAAGGGGGAGGGGCGGGGGAGAAGAAAAAAGAGAGAAAGAAAAGGAGGGGGGGAAAAAAGAGGGGAGGAAGAAGAAAAAGAGACGGTGAGTAGATAAGCTTCAGAGGGGTAGCCTAGTTAGTCCGTAACAGGGAAAACTTACAAAACAACAAATAGTCTAGTAGCACCTTAAAGACCAAATAATTACAAGAGGCTGATAAGAATCATTAGCATCTCCATTGTTCGGTTGGTAGTTTAAGTAATAGGATGTGGAAGGTAATGTGCAAGCCAGCTGATGTCCTTATTCATACCATTTGCATAAGAATTAAACTTTTAAACGAAGTTAAGTTCCAATCCCTCTCTGTGTATTTGGCGTGTGGAATTTGCCTGAAACAAAATGGCGACTTGGAGATCCATTAATGAGTGTCCAGGTAGATTAAAATGCTCTCCAACAGGTTTTCGTGTGTTGCCTTTTCAGATATCTGATTTGTGTCCATTAATTCTTTCGCGTAGAGACTGTCCAGTTTGGCCAATATACATGGCAGTGGAGCATTGTTGGCATTTGATGGCATAGACCACATTTGTGGATGTGCAGTTAAATGAGCCGCTGATGTGGTTGGGTCCAGTGATGAAATCGCTGGTGTAGATGTGTGGGCAGAGTTGCCACCGGGGCTGATTGCAGGGGTAGGTTCCTGGATGATTATTATGGAGGTATGTTGCGTGGTTATTGGAAAGAATTTGTTTGAGGTTAGGAGGTTCTCGGTAAGCAAGGATTGGCCTTTCCCACAAGGCCTCTGAGAGTGAGGAATCATTTTCCAGGATAGGTTGTAGATTGTTGATAATGCATTGGAGGGGTTTAAGTTGTGGACTGTAGGTGATGACAAGTGGAATTCTATTGTTTCCCCTTTTTGGCCTGTTTTGAAGTAGTTCATGTCTGGGTACTTTTATGACTCTATTGATCTTTATTTTTTTTCACTTCTCCGGGTGGGTATTTCAGTTTCATGAATGCTCTATATAGCTCCTGTAGGTGTTTGTGTCTCTCTGTGGGGGAAAAGTGAAAGCAGTTTGAGATGGCTTCTTTGACTGTACAAAATGTAATGAGTTCTCCTCTCCCCCGCCTCCGGGATGCCAAGGCTTCTCCAGCCCTGGCTCCATCCCCCCTCTTGCCCCGGGCCTCTGGGGGTAGGGGGGGAGGGGCGGGGCCACAGTGTAGCAGCCCCAGCTCTCCATATGGCACCTGGGGAGGACCAGGCTAGAAGTGGGTGGGGCTTGGCTCCTGTGGACGCAGATGATGTGATGACATCGTTCTGTTGTCCTGCAAGAAATCTTTTTTTATATTTGGAGAGAGAGATTATAAAAATCAAAACTACTATGCTGTCATACAGTTACAAGCAGTATTGATGATAGTTAGGCACCCAATTACTGAAGGCTGAACATATCAGGCATCTAGACCACAAACTGGAAGTTGATACAGATACTGGAGCACAGTGTAATGAAGCGATGGGCAATCTAGGCTAGTGAGTGGGCTGCATGAGTGGCCCTCCTTCATCTCAGTGGGCCGCAAGTTTGTCGTAACCAAAACAGTCTCTTTAAGTAGGGCAGTTTTGCTAACTGTGCTTGCATACCTAGAATTTGTGGGATGTGATGATTGAACTGTAGCGGTGCTTTGATTGGATGCAAAGGGAGCGTATGGCTCTTACAGGGTGTGTGTGTGTGTGTGTGTGTGTGTGTGTGTGACTGTGAGTAACACAGTGTAGTGAAATAGTGTGATGTGTACTGTGTGTAACCATCAGCTGTGTGCCAGTGCTGTGAGCACCTGCCCAAGAGCAGTCCCCCTGCATGTCGTGCAGTGTGTGTAGTGTGCATGTCCACCCCAGCTGGCCCCCCTGCCTGCAGTGATCCTGTGTGAATCGAGTAACACAGGTAGGAAATAGGGATGTTACTGGTTAACCATCAGCTGGGCCAGGCTGGAGCACCTGCCCAAGAGCAGTCCCCCTGCATGCGGCAGGTGGAGGGCATTCCACCCCAGCTGGCCCCCCTGCCTGCAGGATCCTGTTTAATCGGTTAACTGATTAAATGTGATTTTACATCCCTAGTAGGAAAAAAACCTACATGGATGGAAACCAGCAGAATCCAACAACCCTGCATGTGGGCAATGATAAACAAAATGTCTCATGGGCCATAAATAGATCCCCAATAGACCTCATGTAGCTCGTGGACCACATGTTCCCCACTACCGATGTAATGTATTCCCTGTGAAAAGCACAAAGGAATGCTTTAGTGCAGGGGTGGGGAACCTGCAGCCCTGCACTTGCCCGGATCTGGCCCCCGAGGCTTGCAGCTCCTCCCAACATTGGGGAGCCTGCGCTGGCAGTCCAGCCCCCTCCACCCTGCTGTCCCACCATGGGGCTGTAGCACACACAATCTATTTGCCTGGGGGTCAGCGGCCCCTGACACACACAAAGTTCCACACCCCTGCTTTAGTGAGTCTTTTAATATCTTTGCAGAACACTCTTTCAATGCAGTCTCCTGATTTCTTATGCTTTTGTATATTGTGCATCTTGAAGAAACCTATCTTAAGAGGCTCAACAAGACTGTTTTCCTTAAAGTCTTTTCACACTGTTTCACACTTAATGCTCTGACTTGCATAACCACACAGTGTTTAATTTTGTGGTACTGGGTCTTAGCAAAAAGACAACGGGACTTGATAGAACATATTACTCACATGTGATATGGTGGCTTAAGAGATGTTTTCATGAAGCACTGTTAGCCTGAATAGTTTGAGAGAGAAAATCCTATTTAATTGGCTACCTGGTTAAACATATTGTTTAACTGGTTAACCAATTAAAGGATAGGGCAGGCTGAGGGATTCCTCCAGCCCAGCTGGAGTGGGCCCCTCTGTCTGCCACTGGACTGGACTTCTCACCCTCCTCCCCTGCCCACTGCAGGCAGAGGCTGCTCCAGCTTGGCCTGTGTAGCCCTCGTCTATGCTCCTGCCCCTTACTGCAGGCAGGGGCTGTACTAGCTGTGCTGGAGCAGCCCTTGCCTACAGCCCTGCCTACAGAGTGACCAGGCCCCCTGTGATTTTTGTCACAGTGGTAAAATCAGATTAGTATGTACCAGTTAGGGTTGCCAGGTGTCCGGTATTCACCCAGACAGTCCAGTATTTTCACCTCCTGTCCGGTAAAAAAAAATTCAGAGAATACCAGACACCTGAGATGTCTGGTATTTTCTGAATTTTTCCCCAGCCAGGAGGCGAAAATTCTGGGCACCTGGCAACCCTACAAACATTCAGTGCCCAGCCTCCCTCCTGCCCCCGGATCCCCACTTCCGCACCCCCATGCTTACCTGGTTCCCCAAGGCTGCCGCACAAAATGGCTGTCAGCCAAAAGACCTAGGGGGGTCTTAGTGCTCAACCGCTCCCCTGTTCTTATCCCTGCACTCACTCTTAAAGGGGACATGCTGTTTTAATGCTGTTTTATTTTAATTCTTTTTTTCCCTTCAACAGAATTTTTTCCCGGTGCTTTTTTTGGGGGGGAGGGGGAGGCGCGTGTTCGGTATTTTTGTTTCAACCATCTGGCAACCCTAGTACCAATTTGTAAAAGGTAACAGAGAAGTCATGGAATTTATTGTGGGTGTGCCACTGGTTACAGCATTAGTCTGGGGTTTGAAAGCCCTGAATTAAATTCTCTGTCCACCAGAGACTTCCTCTGTGATCTTGGGCATGTCAGTTAGCCTCTCTAAACCTTAGTTCCCTATGTGCAAAAATTAGAACTAATAATCCTTCCTTTATAGGAGTGTTGTGATAGTAAATACCCTAAAGATTGTGAAGCACTTATGATCTGTTGATAAGCACTATATCAGTTAGGTATCATTATTTATTAATTAATAAATTAAATAATCCTTTCTCAATTGTAGGGGCTTATCGCATTTGGACTAAGCAAAACAAAGCACTGAACATGGCTACTTATCTAACAATTTGGGAATTGCGTTCCCAACAAAATAATCTGTCATTCTGCTATTTTAAACCTCTCCATGAAAACTTGATATCATCTTTTCTTCCTGTGCCCCTTCTCTAATTGTGCCCTGAAGGCAGTGAAGTGCAGGCTTTCTTAGACCAAGGTGGTGAAGAGTTGAAGACTCATTACAGAAAATGTCCTGCCAGCAGCCACTCTTTTGATAAAAGGTTTTATGATACAGAGACCCATTGGTGGTTCACTACTGTGTCAGCATCTCCTGTCTGGCCTAACATACGTACTACAGCTGAGTCATGTTCGATACCAAAAAGATGGTATGTAATATATCATTGGAAGACTAATAACTTACTGGTCACTAGTATTCTTGTGTGATGTATGAAGGACTGGATACAGAGAGTTATAAAAATGTGCTAGAACTACGTTTAAAATGTGTTTGGCATGCAGTGTATAAGCTCGGTTTGCCTTAGGCAAAGGAGTATGTCTTTACTTGTCTGACCAGCCTGGTTGTCAGACACACACAATGAAGGCACATCTACATACAAGATAAACAAAGCTATCACTTTAACAAATAGGAGGCAAGACAACATGGCATTTACAAGCAAGCAGGAAAAAGAAGCTTGGTGTGGGCTTATTTTTCAAAGAATGTATTTAAAGTGTATGACAGACCCAGAGAAGCTGGCTGCCTCAGACTGCTAGAGGGAAGACATGCTGGTGCTTGGGTGAACAGCTGCCTCTTCCCTGAGTAAAAAAAAAAATCCAAACCTAACTGCAGCATCATCAGGCAGGCACCTAGGGTCAATTAGAGCTTGCTAGACGATACAAGATACCTGCAGCCAATTAGGGCCTGTGGTGCCGCTTTGAAAGGTCTTCCCCCCAGGCAAGATAGGGGAAAGGAAGAGCGTGAAGGACAGGAAGAGGAAGTGCTGTGTGGAGGAGCTGTGTGGTGTGAGCTGAGGACTGATAAGCAGGTATCAAAGGAAAGGTACTAGGAGGGATCATTTGGGGAATTGGCCCCAGGGAAAAGCTGCCAGATTGAGAGAATCAGTAATCCTGCCTGTTGCCACTGCCTTAGGGTCCCTGGGCTGGCCCCCCAAACCTCCCCATGACATCTCAAAATCTGCCTCAAGAAGGGAGATTAGAACTCCAGAGGGGATTTTACCCCAAACTTATGAACTAGCCTGTGATGAGTATGTCTCAGTAGGCTGTGGCTCCTGTCTCTAGTAAGGAGAAAGAAGCTGTGTGGTGTGTGGAGGGCCACAGTGAGCCTCTGAGGCTAATTCTAAACACCAGTACCACAATTGATCAACTGACTGTATACAATGTTACTGTATTATAAAAATGTAATGAGCAAGATCTTCTATGAAAGCCTGTGACACACTGGTGATGAGTATTATAGTATGTTTGTATATGAGGAACTGTGGATACTAACTGACATTGTACTTAAAAGTCTGTGACCAAACAAAGGGAGAAATGGGTTTTATCTGAGACAGGAGGAAAGGCAGCTATCTACCTGTTTCTGGTGTAAATTAAGCCACGTGGAATCAAAACAGTGGAAGGTCTACTTACGTACAGATCAGCAGGGGGATGGGAAGAACAGAAGGGAAGACAAGCAAGAAGCCTTCTTGGCCCATGAAACAGAGATAATACACTTTAGATTGATATAAGAGAGCAAAAAAGACATTTGAGTTATCTGTCACTTGGGGGAGATCCAAGGGGCCAGAGCTCTTGAAGTCACACAACACTGAGTCCTTTAATCAAAGCGTCGAAGTCACTGGGACTATGGATGTTAAATATTGGTTAATTGATTGTCGAGTAACCTCATGAATTCTTATCGGTTAGTTGACTATTCTATAGTCCTCGGGGGTGGGGCTGGCAGCCAGTGCACTCCAGCCTCACTCCTGGGGAGCACCCTGCCACTTTGTGCTGGAGTTTAAAAACCAGCTCCCCTTGCAGACTGGCTGCCTGTCACCCTGTGCTGCTACCTCTGATAAAGAGGCAGCAGCTTGGGGTGGTAGCAGCCCCTGTCTGGGAGGGGGGATCCGAACCCATCACAAGCCTGGATTGAGCTAGGCTGCTGGCCAGCCTGCTAAAAAATTTACGGGCGGGGCGGGGGGAAGAGGGAAATGTGTGTAGTCTATAGCATTAACCTATAAGCTTTTGCTTGTTGGTTAATCAACTACACTATTACATCCCTAACTGGGACCAAATATAGGTGAAAAACATACTTAGGCAAGGATTATAACTTGCTTGAGTTACAGAGTCAGCTTGTGGAATGCTTTGCCAGAGGATGTTGTTGAAGGCCAAGACTATAGCAGGGTTCAAAAAAGAATTAGATAAGTTAATGGAGGAAAGATCCATTAATGGCTGTTAGCCAGGATGTGCAGGAATGGTGTCCCTACCTCTCTTTGCCAGAAGTTTGAAATGAGTGACAGGCAATGGATCACTATTCTGCTCATTCCCTCTGAAGTACCTGGCATTGGCCACTGTTGGGAGACAGCATACTGGACTAGATGGACCTCTGGGCCGACATAGTATTTCAGTTCTTGTGTACTTTTAAAAGTGTACCTTTACTGTTGTTTGTAACCATGACTATCTACTTCTTATACGTAGGATGATTTAAATCTATGACTTCTTTTTTAATAAACTTGTTTTAATTTTTCTATAAAGCAATTTAGTTCTGTGATTGAAATAAGAATGTCAATCCCCAAATAAATTAACAAGATGCATTGTATTGTCTAATTGAGCAATTAACTCAATTACTTCTCTGAGTGTTCTAGGAGAGGGTTGTTCACTATTTATTACCTGCAAGGCAAGGGTTGGACTGAAGAAGTTGCTGGCAAGGCACACAAGTTGTTGGCAGAGAGCTGCCACATTAGCAAAACTCTAATTTGCTCAGGTTAACAGGGGGGAGGGGTGTAACACGGTAACTCACAATTCTGGGAATTTCAGCAGACTGTCACATTGGCAGAGGATATGGGTAACATTTGGGACTGGGAGAGTGGTGGGGTTACTTTTCAGAAAGAACAAGCCCTGTTGTGATCTGGATGCTTGTATTCGGGCTGTTGGCATCAGGACTGACAGCCACAGAAGTATAGCATTTAAGTTACTGAGAGTTGCTGAGCAAATGGGGGCATAACCCCTTACTGGTTGAAACCTAAAGCTTCAGAGAACTGTTAGTTCAAGCAACTTAGTTGATACCGTTACAGTTGGCACCCATAAAGAAAGGTTACCAAGTAATAAACCATTTAAGGCTTAAAGACAAAACCATTGCCTTAAACTTCCCCTGAAAACTACTCACCGGCAATTGTAGCCTCTGGAACAACATTTCTTTAAATACCTCTAAATTCTTCACTTGGATTTCAGGATGGAGGTAGATGGAGTGTAGCTTCCTCAGTATTTGGCTATTGAGAAGCTGACTCAAAAATTACTATGTAGGGGACAGCCCCCTAAAAGTTCCATGTTTGGTCATACAAGCCATGGATATGATAAGCCACTTGTCTGCTTTTATTTTCTCCTTAAAATTATATCATGGACTGAAATGTCTTAATCATTTGGTATCATTCTTGGGCTGAGGCAGACTTCTGTACAATTGCTGCAAGCTTAACTGATATCCTTACTTTATCATTAGCACAGGTAAATAACTAATATGGATATGACATAGTACATGTCCTGTGTTTTCATGTTTGGTCCACTGTGTGTAAACATTAGAGGGCAACTTTTATTCAATATTTTAAATTGTGTTATACTGACTAAAAAGTTAATTTCTGCGTTTTAGGCAGAAACACAAATCTCGATTGTTTTACCTACTGTTCATGAAGTGGATCTTTTCAGGTAAAAATTTGACCTGATTTTTTTAGTCATATTGAATACTCACAAATCATACTGAGGCCAATGGGAGCTTTATGAAACATGATGCTCTAGTTAACCAACTAATTTTAACAGCATCATGGCATTTAGTTGTTAAAGCATTGTTTTTATTAAGATGACTAAAGGAAAGTATATTTAATACTGGTTGAAAGTAACTACAATAAGTAGCAAGGTCTATGTAATTGGATATTTATTTATGTGAAAACTGTTCTAATAACTGGGAAAACAGGGAAATATTCACTGTAGTTTTCAAATGTCCTTTATCTAGTTCTGTCCTTTTAACTGTAATTTGTATTCATTCTGGTGATAAATATATTGAAAAGTGTCTGTGTACTTCTATAAATCTGTTTTCAGATGCTTCTGTCCAGTGTTCTTTCACATTCAGATGCTTTGGGAACTAATGTTGTTAGGAGAACCAGTGGTTGTTATGGCACCGTCACCTTCTGAATCTTCAGAAACTGTTCTGGCACTTGTTAGGTAAATATAATAGTGTGTCCTTACAGTTAAGTTCTGTTGATCTAAAAAGAATATTGAATAGCATCTAATGAAGCTCTAGAAATTTGACATTTATTAGTGTCTCTTTATGTGAAGTATCTTTATGCATATACTTAATTTAACCATCTATGTTTCTGCTCCACAGTTGCATTTCACCTTTGAAGTACTGCAGTGATTTTAGGCCCTATTTCACTATACATGACAGTGAATTCAAAGAATATACCACTCGTACACAGGCCCCGTAAGTAACATGGATTACAGATGTAAAAGTTGATGTTCAGGTCATTCGTGCACCATAACAGTGTTTTAAAATAGAAACTAAAGAATAAAGCTAACTTTCTGAGACTTTGGTTCTGGACACTTTGGAAAGAAACCCCCTTCTTTTTGGTGTTGTAACATAGTAAGCTATAGTTCTCTCTCATTTTGTATTAAATAATTAACTCGCTAGGCATTAGTAATGCTGAAGAGGGTCTGGCTGTTATATTGGATCACAAATGCAATATGATTCAACAGTGTGATGCAGTTGTGAGAGAGGCCAATACCCTTCTGGGTTTATTAATAGCAGTGTTGTATGTGAGACAAGGGCAGTAACTGTTCCACTGAGCTCTGTAGTGGCAAGATACAAGCTGAAGAGTTTTGTTCAGTTTTAGGCCCTGCTCTCTAAGAATGATCATGACAGATTGGGGAGAGTCCTGAAGGGACCAATGAATATGATAAAGACTTTTTAAACTTGTCTTTATAAGCTATGATTTATAAACATAAGGCAAATCTGAGCATGCTTAGTCTTGAGAACCGACAACTGATTGGGCGTTGGAACCTGATCAGTCTTGAGGTATGTTAAGACTGTTATAAAGAGGATAATGGTCCATTGTTCTTCATGCCTCTTAAAGATAGGACAAGAAGTAACAGGTTCGTCTGCATCTAGAGAGACTTGGGCTATGTCTACACTACTAAGAAAAGTCGGAAGAAGATATGCAAATTGTGAACTGCAATTTGCATATCTTTTTCCGCTTGTCTTCTGAAAGAGGCTTTTCCGACATTTGGCCCATCTACACGGGGCCAAATGTCAGGAAAAAAAGTCTTTCGGAACATCCCTTCTTCCTCGTAGAACGAGGTTTACAGGGATGCCGAAAAAACATGTCTGCTTTTCTGGAATTTTTTTCAGAAAAGCAGATGCGTTCCTTGGACGTGGCAGAGCTTTTCTGGGATACCTCCAGTATCCCGGAAAAGCTCTGCAGTGCAGACATAGCCTTAGTTAATCAGGAGAAATGTTTTAACTATAAGGATAATTAAGTTCTGAAATAGGCTTCCAAGGGCGGTTGCGGCTATACAAACAACTGTCAAGGTCATTTAGGTGTACTGGGTTTTGCGTCTTGGAATGCCTTCCATTCTTACATGTACATGATTCTGCTTTAATTGTAGTTATGCCAGCTATTTAAGAGAGAGAAGATGATCTGAAATATGTGGTGGTATCCTAGTCATCTCATATTTAGAATCACACTTGAAGTCAGTAGGATGTCTGTGTACCTGATTGGTGAAAGAGTTGAATCCTGAATGAAAAAAGATGCTTTGCTCTTCAGTAAGGGCTTATCTGCATGGGGAACTGACCAGAATATCTAAGACAGAGCAAGCTATTCTGTAATAGGTATTCCAGACTAGTTCATGAAGATGGTGTTTCTGGGAAAGAAGTCACTCTTTTCCAAAATAATGACTGCATATAAAATGACACATTTTGGAATAGAGCATCCATTTTAGGATCTATCCTGGAATAACTATTGATTCACAACATCTATTCCATTTAATTTTCCAGTGTAGATGAATCTTAAGAAAAAAAAATGTGTGCTTCCTCAGTGAACTTGTATTCAAAATAAATATTTTACTGAAATAGTACAACTTAATCAGTGATTGTTTCCATTAGATTTACTGATCATTTTCTGAACAAGATTCCTTTAAAGCATGACTTGCTGACTTCTTTTTTTTTTTTTTTAAATCCTTCTCAGAAAACATAGTAATGGAAAAGCATCCAAATGCTTGGGCACTACATTTGTGGTTTAGTTATGTTTAGCAAGTAAATTGCAAACTGAATAACCAGTTGCATGGAATCCAAAGTAGTGTTTGGCTGAACTTTAGTGACCCATGCTTAAAAACTATAGCTGTTTTCATACACAAGAGTGAAAAATGCATCTTTCTGCTTTTCTTCATTAAAAATTTTAGATACTAGAAAATGACCTTTATTTCTGAGAGTCCTTTGTTCTAAAGACGGTGAATTTTGACAGTAGTTTCCATGCAGTACTAAAGCATGAGGGTGGTCTTTTTATGATGGGATTTTTTGTCTTATTTTAATGTGTGAGCTCATTTAAAAAATAAGACAAAAGTACACTGTGAAAAAATGAACACTCCACATCTGACCTCACAGTCCTCAAAGGAAACCTGCACAAACACCTTCAAAAGTGAAGCCTGGAAGCTTAAATTAATGACTTGGCTAGACCCTGAAAATAATGGACTTAATAGAGCCCCATCAGTTATGTTTCACTACAATAATCTTTAACCCACTAACCCATCTTTGCCCTGTGACTAGAGTAGACAGTTGCCCACTTAACCATAAGGAGTTAACATATGATGAACAATTTGTTCCATATTGTATTTAGTTGTGACACTCAGATTACCTTTCCCAGACCTGAAAAAGAATTGTGTTGCTCGAAAACTAGTCTCTTTAACCAATAAAAGTTGGTCCAACTTTAGATATTGTCTTATTTATCTTGTCTCTTCTCTTTACTGGGACTGGCAGATCTACAGCAACAGTACAAACTAAAAAGGAAAAATTACTTACAGTGAAATACTCTCCCAAGATCTGGGACAACTTGGGTATGTCTAGACTACATGGCTCCGTAGGGATAACGGAGCGGTTGACAAAGGCTTCCCTTGTTGACCGCGGCGCATTCAGACTGTGCCGCCGAACAGCTGATTGGCAAGCATGGCGGCCATTTTGATGTAAATGAAGCGGCGATTATTTAAATCGCCGCTTAATTTTCCTATGTCTAGTAAAGTCATCTACATGGCTCCGTCGACGGAGCCATGTAGTTTAGATATACCCCTTCAGTCTAGTTTTAGAAAATACAGTATTTTCTAATAGCAAACAAGCATGCATCATAAGGGAAAGAGGCCAGATGATCTAATACGTTTCTTACCTCTTAAGCTTTTGGGTCATCTGGAGAAACTGTAGGTCATTTGATGAAGTGTATGGACTGACACAAGTTTTTAAACAATAACTCTTTGTCATAAGTAAAAGCTTGAAGTAGCCATTTGGCATTTAGATGCACACAAGATGAAATAGGTGTTATAAATATGTAAAAGTAGTTAAACTCCATAGATTCTCTAGGATTGTACCAGTGCAACTGAGGAGAACTTAGCCTAGAATGTGTAGAACATGATACTTGGCAGAAAAGCTGTTTTATTACAGTATATACTTTAAATAAGATCATGCCTACTGTTGGAATTACTTGAAATTATTAATATTCATATGGGAAATCACCAAATACTAATTTAAAGATAACTTCCTTTATTAAACCTAAAGACCAAATTATATTTATACAATTGCTCTGAACATGCCAAGAAAACTAAATAGTAAACAGTTCACTTCATCCATTCAGTACCAAAACATTTATAAGCGTTTGATCAAGACCCTTATAACTGGCTAAACTCAAGGGAGCTTTGATCCCTGTTGGTTGGCTCCAACTTGGGCCGGCAGGTATTAGCAATGAGCCCTTTAAGAATTTACTTTCTGTGTCCTTTAATAAATAAATTGTCATTGCCAAAAATGATTTCAGCTAAAAAACAACTTGAGACAGTTCACTCTTATTTCTAGCCTTAATCCAGATAATATTTACAGTCTGCTTTCTTCTTAAGGCAGCAGTCCTCAAACTTTTGAGTCATGCCCCCAACTTACCCCTGTATGTGCTTCATGGCCAGGGCCAGGAGTGGGGCCAGTCCTAGGGGCTGAGGCTGGGGTTAGGGCTGGGGTAATAGCCAGGTTGCGCTGGACCTGGGGCCAGGTGCAACTCCACTCCCAGCCTTGACCCCAGTCTCTGCCTCATTTCAGGAATAGACCGAAGCTGGGCACTGGTATAACCCACACACCTAACTGGGTATGGTGTATTGAGCCATGTAGTGGCACTTGGACCACTTACAGAGAGAGAGAACAATGAATGTGCTGTGCAGACCTAGTTGAAAGCCAGCTGGCTTTTAGCTTAAGCGGCAGAGGCTCATTGACTAAGCTCCATAGGTTCTAGGTTCAGTTCTGCCTGTCAGTATTACACTGGCAAGGGGCTGGGAGTAGAGTTGCAGCTTGGGCCATGACGTGGGCTGGTGTTGGGCTCCCAGCTGGGTGTGGAACTGTGCCACGGCTGGGAATGGGGCCAGACAGGGCACCAGAAGAAAATGGGGATGTGGCAGGAGGTAGGACTTGGAACACAGCCGGAGGTGAGGAGGAACATACTTAGCCTGTGATGTATATGATCTGCATGCAGTCCTTTGAAAGCTGAGATTTTGGGAAATATGTTTTAAATACATTTTTCATATGGATAATTATTTCTTTGTGTTGGTATTAATTGCTAACTCTTAAGAATCGTTTCAAGTTAGAATAGTCCTTGATATCTGTATTTTAGTGGTACAAACTGTTGCTCTTTTGACTGAAGAATTTCTGTTCTTTATTTTTCTAGGCCTTCTGTCATTTTAGGAGTGACAAACCCTTTTTTTGCGAAAACACTCCAGCACTGGCCACATATTGTCCGAATAGGAGAGATTAAACTTCCAGGTAAAACGTAAGCTCTACTACTCTGCCTCCAAATGTGTTTAAAAAAAAAAAATCTTGCCTTTTTTGCCTTTAGTAAAGCCTTGGAGATTAATAAAGGAGTAACTTAATCTAAATGCTTTGTGAGCGAGTTTCCAAGATTGAGTTTCTCATGTTCTTCATGAAACTTAAGGGTGTTAAATAAACCCCAACTCTTGAAAATATTGTAGGGTGATATTTAATGTAACATCTATATAACTACCCTATTTCTCACCATAGTTTTTATTAATAGTCCATATTTCTCACCCTAGTTTTTATTTCACGTGCAGTTGTTCCCAAGCCAGAGCTGCTCTTTTTCTCTGGTTTGAGCCTAGCAATGTTCCTCCACCCCTTTCCATACAGATTTTTTTTTTTTCAGGTGTTCTTGTGTTTCCCCTTAAGGTGGGCCCACAGTTTCAAAAGCCAGTTGAATACTGTCGTTCTTTGCTTCCATTCCCTTAAATAAAATTTCCCCAGGGTGGGGAACCCGTTGTTCAATTCTGGTTTTTGTCTTCACGGTAGGAGGGTAATGATACTCATTATTGCCTATGTTTTTATCTTTTTAAAAACTCAAATTATTCTGTTTTCATACCCCTGCCAGGAAAATAATAACTGATAACTTTTGCTAATGGGTCACGCATGAAATTCAGTTAATTTCTGATGTTGGCTTCTTTTAGATCCAGTAGAATACAAACAGGAATACCTTGAAGTGTACTACAAAACTAGTAAAGCACTGTAGCAGTGTCCATACAGAACATTACTGCACAGCAAGCTAGTGTGCTGTAGAATCATATCCTGGTTACTGCACACTAATGTCCTTTGTGGACAAGCCCTAAAAGTATCCATCATTAAAAGGTGCATAGAATATTATTTTTTCGGTTGGATCACAGAAATCCTGTTGAGACGGTCACCCAATATGCTGATCATACCACTGAGACTGCCTATCTGCCCTCTGGGGTGCCCCACTACCAAGTCCTGCTGAGCTCTGGTCTCCCCCAGCAATGGCACAGGATTGTATATTAGCCCATAGCAGAGCAGTGCAGACACTGATAACAGCTCAGCTCTGGGAGGACTCAGTTACAGTGACTTGACAGCACCTAGGAGCCCAGCCATCAAAAGGGACCAAAACCCCAGATAAATCCATCTTATATAGAATAAAAGTTTTATACATGGAAAGCTCATAAAGTTCTCTTTCTTTATCAATGAAAGAGATATATGCACAGCTGTTATTACGAGGAGGGGGCGGCAATTATTTTTTACTGGGTTAATAATAAATAAGTGTGCTTTATATAGTATAAAAAAGTAGGAGTAAAAATAAAACAAAGCATTCCAGCTAACCTTAATACAGTAAGAGAAGTTAAATATCATATTTCTTACCCTCGTTTTTATTTCAGGTGCAGTTGTTCCCAAGCCAGAGCTGCTCTTTTTCTCTGGTCTGAGCCTAGCAATGCTCCTCCACCCCTCTCCATACAGATTTTTTTTTTTTTTTTTTAGGTGTTCTTGTGTTTCCCCTTAAGGTGGGCCCACGGTTTCAAAAGCCAGTTGAATACCGTCGTTCTTTGCTTCCAATCCCTTAAATAAAATTTCCCCAGGGTGGGGAACCCGTTGTTCAATTCTCCTTCCTCTCCCAACCCCCCCACCCCCCCGGAAAAACACCAAATTCAGCACCAGGTAGCATGGTCTCATGTCTTTGTAAGACCAGCCACACTTTAGGCTTGCAGGAGAAACACAATGACCAGGCCATGAAGTTCCTTAACTTCCACAAATAGCTTTCACTAGAAGACTTAGATTACTAAAACAGGTTTCTGCTTAGTATTTCTAACTTCGCATATGAGAAAGATAAAGGTTGTACTTCCCTTAAATGGGACTCTCTGGTCTGGCAACATCCGTGGTCTGGCAGGACTACAGATGTTCCTGGACCACAGAGCCCAGGGATAGGGAGGTCGGGCTGTGGGGCACGAGCGGCCGGGGGGGGGGGGAGGGCAGCAACTCAGCCGGGAGTCCCATGTCAGAGGGTGGGGTAGAGGAGCAGCAAGGAGTTCCGGCCACTGTGGCCGGACAGTAGCAAGGGACCAGAAGCAGCAGCTGCAAAGCTCCAGCTGCGGAGCTTGGGGGCTGGCAGCACTAGACGCGGAGCTCCTGCCCCGGTGGCAGCCATGGAGCACCAGCCTGTGGGCGGGCCACAGCTGTGCAGGCAGTAGTGGAGCCGGACTGGAGCCCTAGCCAGGGCAGCATAGATCATGTTGGGAAGGACCTCCGCTTGTCCAGTAAATCCCTTTGTTCTGGACTGCGCCGGTCCCGAGTGTGCCGGATAAGGGAGGTCCAACCTGTACATGCAACAAATAGAATGTACACATTCAGGGGATGACAGGTTCTTTCCCTGTTTTACATAAAGCATATTTGAGTTATGCATATTCAAAAACATTTCCATAAAAATATGGGGGTTAGCTTCACAATTACCATGCATAATTAAGTCATTATAGTGCTTAAAATTGCATGACTTTTTATAAAAATTTCTACCTGAAGGATAAGTGGACAGAAATGTCAAAGAAATTTTCATCCAACAGGTGATAAGGTCATAAAGTATTATTTGTCTGTGATTGTGATATTAAGTGTCTACATTTAGTCCTCCTTTACTTTTGATATCATGTTTTGCTCTGGACCAAGAATTCAGAAATAGCTTCAGTCAGAATATTTCAGTATGAAATCCATTTTTCATGGGAAAGCATTAAGTAGTCTTTTTTCTGGAGTATAATTATTGTTATTGGCCTAGGGACTGTCTTCATCAGACCTAGGGAAGTTTTTTTTTAAATGAGGGATGGAATATGACTCTAAGAGTTTTAAAGTCCCCTTAGGCTGGACAAAATAGTAGTGCAGGAAAGAGATGCTGGCTGTGGATCTCTCCCCAATTATATTTCAGTAAGCTTGACAACCCTCAATATCAACAAAATTGTGAAATTGTGAATGAATGCACCCAATTAGAATCAAAGGAAGATGAATAGAGGAGGCAATCTTCTTGATACAGGGGTAATTCTTCATTTTTCAACTGATTTAGAGTGATACACCAGGCTAACCACAGTTATCCAATAGGAATTTTAATATTTTTTTATTTTAATGCACTTTTTGTTCAATGAAAAGTCTGCAAGGCTTAATAGTAACATTTTTGTGCATATGTTTAGTTGGAATGCTTAGCTACATTTCTGATATTTCTTATGTTATTAGGCAATGTACTAAACAAAAATAAGGTTTTATAAACACATGTATCTTACACAATGTATGTATTTTGGTGAATGCACCCAAAGGAAAGATTTTTAAGGTGATGTTTTTAATTTGATTTTGGTAGGTGAAGTTCCAAAGCAAGTGAAAGTGAAAAAGCTGAAGAACCTAAAGACTTTGGATTCTAAACCTGGTAATATGCTTGATCATCATCAAAAACATAAGCCTTAGTATTTTCTTTACTAAAAATATATATGTCTTAGTTGTTTTTTTGTTGTACCCTTTTTTTTCTTCCAGGTGTTTATACATCTTATAAAACATACTTGAACAGAGATGAAGAAATCATAAAACAGTTACAGAAGGTAAACTTGCAAATCTGTTTACTGAAACTGTTTGTATGCTTGTCGATCTTTTTATTCATATATGTAGAATGACCAGACTTTTTTTAAAGAGACAGTCCAATATTTAAGCCCTCCAGCATGTGTTCCTAATTTTTTTAAAAAATAGGCAAATTGTAATGTATTGTCTCCCCTGGCCCTCATCAGTTCAGGGCAGAGGGTCCTGCTACTGGCCAGCTTCTGGCTCAGCAGCCACTCACCCACCAGAGATGAATATGGGGGGTCCAGTGGCCAATGATGGGGTGCATATGCAAGGTTGGTGGTGTGGCAAAGATGCAGCACAGGTTTGGCTGCTTCCCCATGCTGGTCCATCAGCGCAACCCCCACTACATGCCTTCTCTCAACTAGCAGGGCCCTGTCCCCTCTCCTGTTTCCAGACGATACTGGTTTTGTGTTGTAAGTTGTGGTAGCTGGTGAGTGCGGGCAGGTACAAGGCAGTGGGTACTAACATATCACCTCTGCTGCCCACCTATAGGTCTTTTATGTGCTCCCCCTCTTACTGTTATCTCCCTGCTCACCTCTTTACCCCCCCCACCTCTCTGCTCCACCATAGCTCTCCTGGCAAGGCACTACCTGTTCCCAATGCTGTCTGAGAACCAGCCTTTAGTTGGAGAGCACAGTTCATTAACAGGCACCTTCCTTCTCCCGTTGTCTCTGGCTAGGCTAGTGCCCCAGGAAAGCTTAAGACCCTCCCGCCCAGAGCATTGGCCAGGAGGAGACAAGCTCTGCATGGGCCAAAGCCCAACCTGGTGCTGTCATGGGGAAGTCTCTCGGCCCCTCAGCTAAGTTCTAGAATGGCAGGGGGAAGTGATTTCCAGCCTGTTCATGCCTTGAACTTGCAGGCTCCACAACAGCTTGAGGGGCAGAAGTGTAGCACTTTGTTCACCCAGGGAATATGGGGCTGCTCCATCCCCTATGCACCCTATGTTGCTGAGCCATCTCTCTAGCTGGGTTTGCTGAAGCTTCTGTATCTGGGTCCTTGGGCTTGGGTGCATAATGCATCCTTAGGGTTTAACCTCTTTCTTCCTACAGAATTCTTTCCCAGTGCGGTGCACACGTTCTAATAATCCTTTCTCCTTTTTTTTTTCAGTTCCCTTACAGTATCTTTAAGCACATCTAATTGGCCGTGACCCCCTGTAGTTAATACTTTCCAATTGTCTGCGTCTCGCTCACTCTCATTGAGCTTTTCATACAGGGCAGTGTTCGCTGCTCGGCAAATAGCCAGCCGGAGGAACGCCTCATTACAGGCTTCCCATAACAACCAGAGTGCAGCTGAATCCCTTTTTAGTACGGTTGAAGGTTTATAAATCAATAGGTATTTTGCCAATTTGTCTTCCAAATCAGTTATGGTGTGGACATCAGCAATTGCTTGCTTTGTCCATGGACTGTGACCAAATTTTTGCAAAACTTCTTTAAAAGGGATTATTTCTTGTACACATGGCAGTTTTTTCAGCTCTTCCTGAGCATTTTCCTTAGGGGACTCTTTTCGCCTAAACATTTTGTATTCAAGGTCTTCTCGTGTGCCCGTGTTAGCTCCGGGGCTTGCAAATTCCTTCTCTCACTCCTGAATTTAACCCTCTGTGGGCCAGAGGGAGAGATGCTAAGCTTCCCCCTGTATTCCTCTCCCCTGCTACGACCGAGGGTACATACACTAGTATGTGACTCAGGGTATTTCCTAGGCAGACAGCTCCCCCCTTGTCAAATGTAAATCCCTTCCAGGGTCAGAGCAAGAAATGCTTAGTTCTTCTCTTGTGCTCAGCCTTACTATGACCGAGGGTGTCTGCACCTAAAGTTACTCCGTTTTGGAGTGAAGATTGCTAAGTCCTCCCCCGGTTGCCCGCCCTTGCTATGACCGGGGGTATACACACCTGATTTGGGTTATTTCCCTAGGCAGACAGCCCCCCCACAATCAATTTTCCCCCAGTAATCTGGGGTGGAGAGAGGGATACTAAACCTCTCCTATTTCTTGCCTCTGCTACAACCGAGGGTGTATATACCAACAATGAATACAATAGTGATCACAATTAGTTCCTTGTTATTAGCCGGTATCTCCTGACTGGGGGGTGCACACCTTTTTAGCTATATTGTCAATAATTACAGCATACTTCTCCCCCTTCGCATTCTCCACCAAAAAAGTTATCTGCTTAAACAAAGCACGCGAGATCTTTTATAGGGGGAAAAGATAGTACGCCTCATTTATTTTCAATCACTCACACACAAACACCATACACACACACACAGTCCCACCAGACGATGTTATAGTTACCAGTTCAGATTCTGTATCAGTCTAGTGGCCAGCTAGATTGAACACAGAAGGAGAGCAGGGCCTTTGTCGGTCGGTCCATCGATCCGATGCTCTTCTGGAGTTGCTGGCAAGACAAACCCAAAGTTCCATAGCAAAGCACCCTGCTTTTATAATCCTTTTTTCCGTTGAAATCAATGGATTCCGCTCTGTCAGCCTGTGACCAGAATGTTATCTCTTTGGTGTCAGTGTTCCCAAAACATTTTCCAAAGCTCATCCTGTAATCAATAGTCTTTCAAGGGTGCTGGCTCCGCTTTAAGGCCGTTAATCTGCCAATATCCGATCATTTTGTGAGTAGGGGTACGCATCGATGGTTATAGATGGTTTGATGCCGGGCCGTCTTGTTTCCGCCCATGCTCACCCCTCCTTTTTTGGCCGACTGGTTCTGAGTAATAACTTTTGCACCTTTATCTCGAAACATACATGCCTCTTTCACACACAAACGATCTTTTACAAGGACTTCTCAAGGGAGGGCATAGCATCAATATCTACATTGGGCAAAGCAAAGAGGCGTTGTAAATCAAACAATTAAGGCCTTAGCCTTCAACATTCTTCTAGTCTCATTAACGCAGACACAATATCAAAAACTATTTTTTACTTAGGCCCATTTACTAAGCTTACTAAACTTTAGGATAAAGAAATAGACATTTAACTAAAAAGACTTAATTTAATGAAATATTAAATGTGTATTAACATACACCTTATATTGCTATATTATTGCTACATCATTAAACTACATTACTGTATTACTAAATCTAAATACAAATATAACAAGAATAAAACTTTCAGTTTCAACACTGTAGCCAGGAGACAGGAGGCGTTTGGGTCATATCACTGGCCAGCAGCAAACTAGAGGTATTAGCTGCCTTTCTATACTGTGTGGGCAGGAAGGGACAAGCTGCTTCCAGCCATGTGGGAACGGGGCTGCAAAGACATAGGTCAGATCATCTCTTCTCCCCGCCTTACTTCCCTGCATCTGCAAGCAGCTCCTATCCCTTCCCTTCCATAGGGTGCCGAAAGGCTGCTGCTGGACACATTCTGGTGTGAACCCTGGCAGAAATCTGGGGAGGAAGGTATGTGACTCAGTGTGCCTGCCTCACTTCTGTCCAAGGGTATGTCTAGACTACATGGCTCTGTCAACGGAGCCATGTAGATGAGTTTACTAGACATAGGAAAATGAAGCGGTGATTTAAATAAAAGCCGCTTCATTTACATTAAAATGGCCGCCGTGCTGTGCCAATCAGCTGTTTGGCGGCACAGCGGGGCAGTCTGGACGCGCCGCGGTCGACAAGGGAAGCCTTTGTCGACTGCTCCGGTAAACCTCATTTCACAAGGCATAACAGAGCAGTCGACAAAGGCTTCCCTTGTCGACCGCGGCGTGTCCAGACTGCCCCGCTGTGCTGCCAAACAGCTGATCGGCACAGCGCGGTGGCCATTTTGATGTAAATGCAGCAGCGATTATTTAAATAGCCGCTTCATTTTCCTATATCTTGTAAACTCATCTACATGGCTCCGTCAACGGAGCCATGTAGTCTAGACATACCCCAAGTGTTGCCTCAGGAAGATGTCGTGCCAGATACTGGGAAAGGATGGTCCATCCTAGGAGCCCAGCCAAGCATGAAGGGTGGAGATCATAGGCAGAGAAGGTTGGGTCTGTTGGTCCCCCCATGTGAGAGAGGTGGGGAGGTATCACCTCTCCCTGTGTGAACTAAGGATATTAAGGACAAGTTGACTAGTCAGATGGAGGCAGCAGAGGGGAGGCGGGGGAGAGGGTACTTCAGTGCTCTTGGACATTTCAAAGGAGGAATGCGGAAGTGCCTATTGACTAGTCGAGTAGTCGATGGACATTCCATCAACTACTTGACTAGTAAATTACTCGTTAGTTAACATCCTTAGTGTGAACCATGAAAACAAGGTAAACAAAAAGAATTGAACTATGCAGTATTTCTTTTTAGTAGGTGCACAGTCAGCTTGATGTTAATTTGCACATTTATACTGCATAGTTCTGATTGATTGCCATTGAACTCAAATAATTTTACCGTGTGTCCTACATTCAGTATAGGGAAATATGGTCACCCTAAGTGTATAGGTTGTCAAGTATGTAGATGGAGCTCACAGAGACTAAAACAAGTATATAAGTTCGTATTTTCAAAGTTTCTTGTGTCCTTGCCCTGCTTGAGCTGATTCAGACATTGTCTTCTAGGAGCATTTGCCTTCCTGTCAGTAGTTGTAGGCAGGTGCTTTAAAAAAAATTGAATTGTGGAATTAAATAGCGTAAATATTCAGAGAGTTTTGATGAATAACCAGAGTCCATGCTTTTCTAAACCTCTTTGGCCCAAGAAATCTCTTGTGCAAGTTTTCTCAACTCAAAATTTCCAAGCTTTAACTGGTTTAAGGTTATTCCCAGAATATTTTTTCTCCTAATGTTTTGAATTCCTTTCCTAGATGAACTTGAAATACAAAGACCATGTAAAAACATAAACAAAGAGAAACCGAAATCACTGTGATTAAGACGATTAGAATTGAATGCAATTAATATTGTTAGTGATTTCTCTGCACAAATGTTTTAAATCTGTTTTAAATAGGTATATGTTAATAGAACATGAACCTGGTCTTTGATATGTCTCCTGATTGTTTATCAATTAAGAAATTCTTTTGTCATATGTTGGAATAATAAGTTATTATTGTGGTTGCTTCTTACAGGGTGTACAACAGAAACGTCCTGCAGAAGCTCAAAGTGTAATTCTTAGACGTTATTTCTTGGAACTGACACAAAGCTTCATCATTCCATTAGTAAGATGACATATGTAATATTTGTTGGCCAATACCTATGATAGAAGTATGGTTTTTTTTTTAGTGTAAAAGCTGTTATCATAATTCCTTTTAAATAACTAGAGATCAGGACTACTTTTGTGGCTTTATTTTTTAAACATATGGTTAGTCCTACTGTTTTAAATTTTCTCAGTTGGAGTACGAAGATGATGGCAATTTAGTAATCTAAGCGTCAGATTTGAAACATTTTAAACTCCCTGAAACCACAGGTTCAGATCCCAGCCGTGTGCACTTGCCTGTGTATTTATAAAGGCAGATACTAGAAGGTAATTTTTCAGGTGAAATCTTAGCAATAGAGAGCCTGTCCTGAATGAACACTAATAATTTCATTGCTTTTTTTTTAAACTTTTGAGTACTTCCACTAACTGTTCACCTATTCTTTGAATGAGTTTTCTCTCTCCACCTGTTGAACATTGTCAACTGCTTAGTTGCCTCCTTCCATCCCAAAGCTGATTGGATTTCAGTGGTGTTGAATATATTAGTTTATAAATCACTTTATGAAGAGAAGAGTTATATAAATGTATATTATAGTTTGTTATGATATCTGAGAAGACTAATCTAGGCAGCCTGTTTATAGATAGGTTAATGTTTAAACAAAGTGAATTCATATTATTGTGAATTAATTAAAAATATGGTGGCTCCAAGATCAGGAATTTTTTTCTTAAACTGTCTTCCTTGCTTCTCAGGAACGTTATGTGGCAAGCCTAATGCCCCTGCAAAAGACTATCTCTCCATGGAAGGTAAGGCAATAATCCTTGTATGAGCTGAAAATCTTTGTGACTAAAGAGAATTCATACTGTGAATTGCCAAAAACGTTGTTTCTTTTGTAGAGTCCACCACAGTTGAGACAATTCAGCCCAGAAGACTTCATGAAAACACTTGAGAAAGCAGGACCACAGCTCACCTCTGGATTAAAGGGAGACTGGATAGGACTTTACAGGTCACTTTTTAAAATAAGACACACAATCTGGATGTAAATACAGTGATGCAGAATGTGTCCTAACCTCCTGCAGACATTGTGGTGTCCTGACAGGTCTCCTGCTCCATCAGTGATACGTGTTTGGCTGTGTGCATGTGTGCTCCTCTTTTGTGTTGTGTTGACTTTGCGCAAGTAGTCAACACAGCAGACTCTGAGAGAACTCCCAAAGAGCACAAAATCAAATAAAGATTGAAGGTACCCAGTCAGGTTTACCGAACCACTGTGCAGATGTACTCCCTGACAATGGGACAGCTCAGTCAGTTGGTCAAAGATAGCTCCTCCAGGACACCACTTTATATACAGGGTACAAACAAGTTACACTTCACTCCTGATATGTCAGGTTGCCACTCTTTGACGTTACCTAGACACCACTCATCACCCTGCACCTGGTGGTTTGATTAGAACAATTCTAGCCATCGTGTCATTTTAGACCCTTTCCTGAACCTTGGTATGTCCCTATTATCTGTAGGGAGTGTATGGGTACCAACATACTTTTTAATGAGGGGTTGTTACCATCCTTCTGGAGTGTGTTCATGTGAAATTGCAAAATATTATAGATCACTATATTCTAGATTTTAAAACATACTAGATAAATGGGAAGAAAAGCTTTTCAGTGAGGAGCTCTAAATAGCTGAAAGTGGGATCTCAGAGTTTCATTCTGGTCCATCTTACATTCTGGAACATATTTTATACCCAGAATATCTTTTCCATCTATTTGGCTGCAATTGTAATACCTTCTCATATAGGAGGCTAGAATGTACAGCTTTCCTGATAGAATGGCCAGAAAAAGGTGCTGTATAGAGCACCTCTTTAACACCATCTCTTTTACATAATAAATGTTTTGATACTACAGGGGGATCCAGTGGATAAGACTTTCAGAAAGCCTTTGACAAGGTCCATCACCAAAAGCTCTTAAAGTAAGCAATCATAAGATAAGAGGGAAGCTCTTCTCGTGGATTGGTAACTGCTTAAAAGATAGGAAACAAAGAGTAGAAATAAATGGTCCTTTTCAGAATGATGTCCCCCAGGGGTGTGTCCTGGGACAAGAAGTCCTATTCAATATATTCATAAATGATCTGGAGAAAGGGGTTATCAGTGAGGTGGCAAAATTTGCAGATGATACAAAACTACTCACGAAGGTTAAGTCCCAAACAGACTGTGAAGAGCTACAAAAGGATCTCACAAAACTGGGTAACTGGGCAACAAAATGGCATGTGAATTTCAATGTTGATAAATGCTAAGTGAGGCACATTGGAAAACCTAATACCAATTATACATATAAAATGATAGGATCTATATTAGCTGTTACCGCTGAGAGATTCTGGTGTCATTGTGGAGAGTTCTCTGAAAACATCCACTCAATGTGCAGTGGCAGTCAAAAAAGCAAACAATGTTGGGAATTATTAAGAAAGGGACAGATAAGACAGAAAATATCATATTGCCTTTACTAGAGGACTTACCTGGTGTTGCTGGAGTGGTGGGGATTGTGCACACCACCCGGGTGGCTTCTTCCCAGCATGGTGGTGGGGCAGTGCAGCCCAACCGAAGGCTGTTTTCCCAAGACCGGCCCAGAGCAGCAGGGGCTGCATGGCATGATGGGCGGCCCTGGGAAGCAGGGGCTGTGCTGCTGTCCAGCAGCTACTTCCCAGGGCTAAGACACTTGGCTTCTCTCCCCTCTCCCCCAATCTGTGATCATTCATGAGTGTAACTGTCCCTGGTATCACACTCTCCCTTTCCATTTGATGTGAAACAGTCTTATTACATGCACATCCCATTGCCCTGGAACAACTATACCCTGACCTTGCTTTAAGTTATGATAAGAGGAAGATGCATACCAAATGTGGTGGTCCGAGCTCTTACCAACTCATGGAAGGACGAACATGGACAGATGCACAAACTCTGTAAAATATATAGTAAATATAAATCCATGGTATGCCCAAATCTTGAATATTGCATGGAAAAAGTTCAGAAAAAGGCAAATTAGGGGTGTGGAATGGCTGCCACATGAAGAGAAAATAAGACTGGGTCTTTTCAGCTTGGAAAAGAGGACTTGCGGGGGGGGGGGGGAAATATGTTAGAGGTCTATAAAAACATGACTGATGTGGAGAAAGTAAATAAGGAAATGTTTATTTACTACTCATAACACAAGAACTAGGAGTCCCCAAATGAAATCAATAGGCAGCATGTTTAAAATAAACAAAAGGAAGTATTTTTTTCACACAACTTAGTGAACCTGTGAAATGCTTTGCCAGAAGATGTTGTGAAGGCCGAGGCTGTAATAGGATTTAGAAAAGAACTAGATAAGTTGATGGAGGATAGGATCATCAATGGCTTTTAACCAGGATGGGCAGGGATGATGTCCCTAGCCTCGGTTTGCCAGAAACTGGGAATGCGTGACACGGGGTGGATCACTCTATGATTTTCTGCTCTATTCATTCCCTCAGAGGCCCGTGGCATTGGCCACTGTCAGAAGACAAGATACTGGGCTAGTTGGACTTTTGATCTGACCCAGTATAACCAGTCTTATGTATAGTGATAAACTCTTTTAAAAGTGCTTCTGTCTTTCAAGATGCCATTGATAAGATAATCTTCCTGGCTTATATTCTTGACCACATCAGAGTCTTTTTGGACTTTTTCCTTTTAGTATCTCCTTCCCTTCCACGTTACTTTTTATCTTGACTCTAAGGTTCTTCACAACTTAACCTCAATTTCTCTATCCGACCTAGTATCATACTGTGCTGTTGAGCCCTGTATTCACTCTGCCAAAATTGGTCATTTTTATTACCCATCAGACGTTTTCCTAAGGCATCTTTGCTTTTTCTCCCATACCAACCCTTATATTTTAAAAAAAAAAATCCCTAAAATAGTCTTTACAACTAGTATTTTATCTTTTTTCAGATCCTTCCTTACCACTCACCTCAGCTGTGATGCTTCCAAAACACTGCTTGCTCATCATGGATAGGCAGATGTGCCATGGCAGTTGCTCCTCCCCTTTGTTTTTCCTGCTCTCATACATTTGGGCTTGGCCAGTCCTCACTGTAACTTTACCCTTATTTTTAAAATAAAGGAATTAACCAATATGGGTTAATCCTTCTCCATATTTATTTGCTTGTATGTTACATCCCCGTCTACTGCCACTTTTCTGGGGGGTTTTGTCTTTTGGATGGTAAGTCCTCCAGGATAGAATTTGCCTCCAACAAACGTTTGTACAGCATTTGGCATAAATTTACCAATAATCAGGGCAGACATGCAGGAAGGGCATGAGGGGACATGTGTTCCAAACACCATGGGTAGGAGGGGCCAGAGTTGCAGGGTGTCCAGGAGGACTAGTGGCAAGGCCTGGTGCTGGCAGCAGGAGTCCGACTTTGGCCCCCCCTTCATTCACTGGCAGCAGTGGGGCAAGGGGAGCAATGCGGCCTCAGCTCTCTCTGTTCTCCTGGCCATTGTGTCGCTTGGGGTAGAGCTAGGACAGCCCCTGTGCTCAGCAGCAGGCAGCGGAGCAGAGCTGCGGCCACGTTATTCCACTTTCCCTGCTGATGAGTGTGGGAGGGCTAGAACCCTGCTGCCAGCACCAGCCCCCACACCACTAATCACCTGGGCTGAAGAGGAAGAAGGGGGAGCAGATCAAGGGGAGGGGAGAAAGTGGAGCAGGGGTGGGAAAGGAGCAGAGCAGAGAGGGCGAGGGGAAGGGGTGGAGAAACGGTAGGAAGGGGGCAGAACAGGGGCAGGCAGAGGGTGAGGGGCCCAGCCTTTCCCTGGGGTGGGGGCATATCACATGTTCAGTGCCCCTCTCCCCCGGTCCCTCCTCACCAGTTGCCCCTGCCAATAAGCTATATAAACAGGAATAGTTGGCTCTATGGTACTCTTATGATTACCCATGTGGGAAGTAAGAATCCAAGATCAAAGAAGCTATATTAACCCCTAAACTTAATGAAGAACTAACAAGTGCAGTTATTTACCATGAAACCATTTAGTTTTCAATCTTTCCTTTCATCAGAATGGAAATGGTTATCAAAGCTTAATGGCAGGGGATATCAGATTGTTTTGGATAATCAATATTTCAAATAAAATGACAAGTCGTTTAAACAGAATCATCTTTGTGCCTGAAGATTTCATAAAGACTTTCTAGCATAAGGGTTGTTTGGTGTTTTTTTGAAAGGGCACAGAAACCTATTTCAGATTAGTGACCTTTTTAAATTAGTGTTCCACTACATATCTTTCCTTCAGAAACAGAATCAGTAATTTTTCTGAAAGATGAAAACCTCCTGAATGATTTATATACTCCTCCTCCCCAGAACAAAACTACTATACAATTTTGTGAAGTTGTGTAAGAGACTTTGATGGTGGGGGAGAATGAAAGAACTGGATTAAGAATGTAATTAAAATATACATTTGCTTGCACTCTTTTATTAAAGACACTTCTTGAAATCTCCAAATTTCAATGGCTGGTTCAGGAGCCGGTGGAAGGAAATGACACAGAAGTTGGAGGCCCTTCATTTAGAAGCGCTCTGTAATGAGGTAAGATATATTTTTTGTTTGCTTTTAGTGATTTATAAAATTATTTCTTTTTGTACATCCAAACTTTGTTCCATGTTTCAGAAGTGTTCTCATCCTCACCATCTGCCAACCATAGCTATTAAAAAGATTGAAAGACTTGTCAGATCCAATCTGGCAAAGCCTTTTATTTCAATTAAAAACATTAAAATAAAAAAATTGCCATTTTGAAACACTTAAAAAAAATCTCAGCAACATTTGGAACAGAAAGTGCGCTAATGCGGGAGAGCTGGAAAATGCAATTGATCAGTCGGTCTCTGCATAAGTAGTGAGAAGTAGTATATTTCAGTAATGTTCTAAATATACTAGATGTTTCTCAAATGTAAACTAATGGCATTGTTGAAAGTATTGTGTGTTTGTATATGAAAATATTTCAGCCCTGTGAATTTTTATTTTGAAAGGACCTGCTTTTCTGGAGTAAGAAACATACTGAAGTAGAAACAGTGGATCTTGTCTTAAAGCTAAAGAATAAATTGGTATGTAACTATAATAAGTACAGGTGAAAATTTTCACTTCATATTGCAAATTGAGTGAATGTGTTTGTGTGTTTTTCAGCCACTTCAAATTAAACTGTTTCCTCCCAAGATTTTGGTAGTTCAGAAAATTGATGGTGATTATCCAAGTCACTAATTCAGAAGTGGATGGTTGAGTTCAGAAGGCTGGCAGCTGAACAGCTCTCAGGCTGTGCCTAGTGATATCTCAGAACTCACTTTAACAGGACCCCGCATGTTGAATAGTAATAGAGAGGTAGCCGTGTTAGTCTGATCTTGCTAAAACAAAAAGGAAAAACTATGTAGCTCTTTAAAGATAAACAAAATGGTTTAATAGGTGATGAGCTTTCGTGGCTCTGGCCAGTTCTTTATTGGAAAATCACCTGATCTCACATGTGGCTCATTCAGTAATCAGGGCTGGCTAGCCCCAGGCCCTGCAGTCCTTAACGAAAAACCACCCAGTTACACTTGCAAATGTTGGCAATCTAAGTAGAGTTTTTTATTTTATTTTATTTTTAGGGCTAGTATGCTGTGCCCAGTAAAGCCAGTGGATGTTTTCCATTAACTCTGATAGGAATGAGTCTGAGTCCTAAATGAACCCGAAAATCAAATTTCCTTGTTTCCTGGAACTCAATTAAAATATGCTGGTGGTATGACGGGAAGCTTGCATTCCCACTGTCCACATACCTGTTCATTAGCTAGATGAGGGACTTCAGATTCATTAGTCTGATTTCTTTTATGAACATGAAATTCACTTGCAGTTTCTTTAATTGCAAAATGTTGTTTAATTGTGCCTCCTCTAGTTACAAGCTGACAGAGAACATCTACCTGTGAAACCTGACACTGTGGAACAGCTACAAATGCATATCAATAAAATTATTCTAGCACTCCCAGATGATTTACAGGATATTCTGCTCAAAACTGGTACAACATGATTTCTACTAGGATCTTTATGCAATGCACACAACACATTTCAAAGCTTCACAGAAGAGACTCTCAGAGATTAGTAGAATGGAGCTGTGAATGGTATATTAACACTTGCAATGGACAGTAATAATAATGGAAAAAATAATTTTTAGCTTTTTTAAGTAGAAACCTACTGGAGTTCCACTTAAATATTGATGGCACTAAAGGAATTTGTGTTTAATTATGTTTTAAACCAAGTGCTCTTATGGAAAACCTGTGGGCATATGAAATTATAAACATGCAGGATCACAATGCAGTGCTGGCATTGCAGAATGTTTTTGTTTTTTTTTAAATTGGTGCTGCTGTGCTCATTGATGTTAACTCAGGGGGAAGCAACATTTACATTGGCTCTGTAAAGAGCCTGTCCCATTTTAGATATATGTAAATGCTTTTAATGCCTTTTTTCTTTAGATGTTTTTCATCTTATGTTAAAAAACCAACTGCCATATTATTGTGACTTGGACGAAGTACCTAATACTTGAGGAATTTTATTGGAAAATCATTGCTTACAAATTAGAACTGCTATTAGCAGACACAAGTGAAAGCATTAAATAGGCTCTTAATCTTTTGTTTTAACTCTTTTTTTTTTTTTTTTTTTTTCAATGATGATATTACATCTGCCTCTGGACAGAAAAGAAGTCACCTGTTAAATATATCCTAAGAAAAAGAAACGGATATATTTTCCTTTAGCTTTATCCATTTAAGGTCAGATAATGGGTGCTTGTCTTCACAGGCCTTAATTAATGCTAACTTCAGATTAACTGTTTTTATCATGGAACAATTTAAACAATTTTAAAGATGAACTGATGAAATTCAGGATTTAAAACTATGTAATGGAAACAACTATATAGTCTTCCATCGCATAAGATACATAGTGTTGCTTATTCAATATACCAAGTTTAATGTTACTGTTGCTCATCATGTAATAGATCTCAGTAGTGTTAGTTGGCATACAATCCACTGTTCGGGATCTTTGAATTAACCTGATGGTATGCTTCTCATTCATTCCAGAAAATGATTGTTACAAAGTTTTTAGGAGGAGGAAATAGGGTAGGAAGGAGGATACCATATTACTGTGATCTGAAAGTCTTATGGATTGTTGAGACTCTATCCAGAAAAGCTGCAGCATAGTGAAGCTACTTAAAATACAGGCAGAGAGTAAACATGCATAAATAACCATTTTTCATTATGTATTAAGCAGCAAGAATTTCTTGCCACTCGATCACCTTAAACCAAGAAAACTAACAAGTGTACGTTTGCTCTGCATGCAAAATATGACTTTGAGGATCCTTTCTAAGCAGGATAAGATGAGGCCATCATATACAAATAAATACAGTACATACTTTACTCGTAGATGACAAATGGCTCTCAGTTATCAAAAGATTCTGCTTTACATGCTTTGGGTAGAATACATTGTCTTGTAACATTGCAGAGCTGCTATGGACAAAATGCCTTTGTATGATAAATATTTCATACCGTATTTCTATAAATGACTTATTTAGGTATAAACTGTCACATTATTTTTAAGAAAAATATATTTTAATACTCTTACAGTTTATATAAAATTATTTGAATCAGAAATTAAACAAATTATATCAAGACACTGTCATTTAAATTATACCATTGTGGCATTAATTAATATCTAACCTGCAATTTGTTTTGCACAGTTGGCGACTAGCATTTCTAATCCTGAAACCGTAAAGTGGCCATTACTCTGGTAAACTCTCTTTAAATATATAACTGAAGCACTGTATGATATCTTTGAACTGTGTAAATTGGCACCAATTATGTCAGCCTATTACCACTTGATTGAAAATATGTATTTTTTGTAAAAGGAAATAAACTTCAATGTTTTGGAATGTTTTACTTCAGTTACTTGTTCAGCAAATCATATTTTCAAATTATCTCCTATACTGAGAAGTTGTTGAAGTTGTTTAGCAGTGTACAAACACTGTTCCTTATTTGCCCTCTGCCAGCTTCTTCATCATTTGTCTTACTGCAGTAGCAGGGAAGACCACCCCTACGCACTTCGGAGCAACCACCATCAGACTCTATGGAGGATGAGTGTGTGAAAGATTGGGAGAAGACTTCAAGGGGTTGAGGAGTAGTTGAGAGAGAAAGGGAGAAAACTCTGGACAAGGGAATCAGAGAGGAAGGAACGGGATGCAGTATGAAGTCACTTCTCCAATTGCTGGAGGATCAACACTCTGGCGATTGATTCTCCAGCATTCAATTTAGTCGGTCTAGTAAAGACCCTCTAAATCCAACGCTGAGGGCATCCCTGTCAGTGCTGATACTCATTGTCATGAAAAGTAAGGGAAGTTGATGGGAGCCTTTTCCTGTTGACCTCCTGTGGTGGGGCCTCTCTGGAAAATCAGTGCAAGTTATGTAGACTCCAGCTATGCAATTCATGTAATTGGAATTGTGCATCTTGCATCGATTTTTTTTTTTTTTTTTCTCCATCAGTGTAGACCTGGTCTAAGCAAATAAGCAGTGCAATAACAGTGGGGGGAGATGTTTTGAAGAGATGGAAAAGGGAAGAAGTCCAAGGAGAAAAGGAAAAAGGAGCAGTAAAGAAGGGTAATGACCTTACAGAGAAAAGGTGAGATGATGTCAGATGGTTCTGCATGCTTTTCACTCTCAGAAAGTGCCTGGTGGAATTGAGACAACAATCTGCTTGGGTCTTCTGCAAACTAACAGATGTATCCGTGACAGATATGGAACTATCCTGTGACAATTTATGAACTGGTTCCTGGGATGGTTATGATATGAACATACTGCTTTTAGTGTAATAAGGAACAAACAGGAAAAACAAACAGGAAAGAAAAGAATTGTCCAATGTAGCCATCTCTCACCATACAGGTAAAAGTTAAGGGACAATAAAAGAACTATTAGTTTGATGATTTTTCCCTCCATCTCCAGTCAACCTATAACAATGATTTTGACAACACAGGAAAAGGCCCACAAATACAAAAGAACAAATGAACTCTGGGAAGTTAAAAGGTGGCACCCTTCAAAGAGCGGCAGTTAAAAGGAATCAGACAGATACAAAATCCTCACTGGAGGTGAACCAATAAGTTACACATGTAATTACCATCAGGAGATGGTAAGATGTACATATACAATGTTTGTCTTAAAATCCTTTTTCTTCTTCGAGTGATTGCTCATGTCCATTCCAATTAGGTGTGTGCGCGCTGCATGCGCAGATCTTGGAGCTTTTTTCCCTCAGCAATACCCTTAGGGCCAGCAGGGAGCCCCCTGGAGTGGCACCAGTATAACAGCGCATATAAACCCCTGCTGGCCCCTTCACCCCCTCAGTTCCTTCTTCCTGCCCTTGCGGCAGTTGGAGCGTTAGACTCAGTCTTCCCTTAGCTTATTGTTCTTAGTAATTGTGTTTAGTTTAGTGTTAGTCTGTAAATAGTTAGTTTAAAGAAGGTCTTTGCCTCTTCTCGCTCCTCTCCCCGGCTGGGGAGGGGATGCCAGGCCCGCAGGGCTTCAAATCCTGCAAGTCCTGCCTCAAGCCTATGCCCTGTGGAAACCCCCCACGTCTCTTGCTTACAGTGTTTAGGCGAGGCACATTGCACCCGGATCTGCAGAGCCTTTAAGCCATGGACAAAGTGAGACAGAGACTCACGTCTAAAGAGGCTACTAATGGAGTCCTCTCTCCAGCCCCCAGCACCGGAGGGCAGCCACTCCGTGCACAGTGCCCCCCCGTTGGCACAGGAGACCTCCTCGGCACTGGCAAAGGCTAAAGTTAAGTCTTCCCGCCATCGCTTGCAATCCCCCTCTCACGGGGTATCTAGAGAGCGGAGAGGTCGCTCCCTGCACAGAGAGAACCGTAAGGTGCGCCCTAAGGAGGGGCACGTGGCTCCCAAAGGTCTAAGGCAGGCACGGACTGACACGAGTGCCACTGTTCCTGCGGGGGCAGAGGGCACCCTGCAAGACTTGCGCCCCTCGACCCCGGACACGTTTCACGCGGCGAGGGACCTGATAGCATTGACAGACCTGTCATCGCTCTCGCTCCCGCTCCCGGCACCGAGCAGGGCCCCGGTGCACTGGCCAGTTCAGACGCAGGCCCTCTTATCGCCATCGCGGTTAGCGTGGGGGCAGGCAGCACCCCTGGATCCGCTCCCGCCTTCGGCACCAACCCCAGCCAGAACGCTGGCGCCACTTGCAGCCCTGGCTCAGGCACCAGGACTCCCTCTGGCTCCGGCACCGGCGACCCCAGCAACCCCGGTGCCAGCAGTAGCAGAGACGCTCGCTCTGCACCCGGCACCAGCAATGGCACCGGAGATCAAAGCACAGGCGCAATCAATAGCGCTGCGCTTGTAGCGCCTCCGGCACCGGGAGAGGCGTCGGATTCTTTAATGCCCCCGGTGCGGGCAGCATCACCACGGGCTGTGGCGCCCCTGATCTGGACAGCGGTGCCTGCGTTCCTCATGCCCCCGGTGCCGGCAGAGGTGCTGATGCCGGTAGCGCCCCCGGGGCCGGCAGGAGCGCTGACACTTCTAGCCTCGCCGGTGCAGGCAGTGGCATTGGCGCTTGGAGCACTCCCTGGGATGACAGCAGCAACACCAGGGGCTGGAGCACCTTCAGGTCAGCTAGCGGCACCGGTGTGGACGGCGGGATCGGCGCTACCAGCAGCACGGGCGCCGATACAGCATCTGACCTCGGCAGCACCACTAGAGCCCCCAGCACAGCCAGGGACACAGTTTAGGGTACCGGTTCAGGCGAGGCACAGTACCCCGGTGTCGACCCCGGCACTGATAGCGGGCCCGGTGCCGACATGGACTATGGCACAGATGCCAGCGTCGGCACTTCTCCCGGCGTATGTTGTCCCCACGGCACCACACTTTGTGCCCACATTAGCTCCAATCCCAGCACCAGTGATGACACCTACACCGCTGGCATCAACAGCAGGAGCTCATTCAGCCTGGCCATTGTGTGGGCAGACTGTATTGGCGCAGCCTTCCCTGCCCTCGGCGCCAGCCCCCATGCTCGGGAAAGCCATGGGCTATGGCCCAGCACAGAAGGAGCCAGGAGCCCGCCACCCCCCCGTGGTCGGCATCCGACTATTCTTCGGAATCAGATGCAGAGTCACTGAGGTCGGGAAGGTCTTCCTTCCGTTCCAGATCGAGGCATCGGTCTCGATCTTGACATACAACGACTGGTGTCGACCTGCAGCAGTACACCTGCCCCCCCCCCAACAGTGGCCCTTCTGGACACCCTGGGCCTACCATCAGGCGCAGGGTCCGCCTCCTGCAGCAACCACCCCGGGGTCCTCCAAGCAAGGGACCCAACCATCCGCAACGCCACTGCATAGAGCCCCTGCAGTTGAACCAGACAGATCAGTTTCCACAGCGAGCTCTGCACCACAAGCGGATCTCATGGAGACGGGGTCCAGACCCACTCTTACAGTGCCCTCCCAGGTGGCCCCGGGGATAGGGTCTGAGCCACCAAGGGACATTCAGATGGAAGATGTAACCAGGCCAAGGGACTCCTCATCTTTCTCCCCTGATGAGGCCCTGGCTGATCCAGCTCCATCGTTGCCATCAATGGACGCAAGGGCACACCAAAACCTTCTAAGGAGGCTGGCGACTAATTTGGCAGTTAAGGTGGAGGAGGTCAAAGAGGATACAGACCCTATGGTGGACATTCTCTCCACTGCAACCCTGGGCCGGGTCGCGCTACCCCTGATAAAGACAATGGACAAGCTAGCTAAGACCCTCTGGCTAACACCGGCCTCTATCCCTCCCCACCCAGAAGGGGGTGGAGAAGAGATACTTTGTCCCCCAGGAGGGGCATGATTTTTTGTTTTCCCATCTGCCCCTGAGCTCCCTGGTTGTCCAGGCGGCTGGGCAAAAAGAAAGGCAGGGTCCCCCGGGGCCAACCCCTAAGGCCAAGGACCCAAAGAAATTAGACCTCCTGGGACGGAAGGCCTATGGCACAGGGGGCCTTCAACTGTGCATAGCCAACCAACAGGCTATGCTGGGTCGCCATGTGTATAACACCTGGTCTGCTATGGACAGATTTCGAGACCGGTTGCCGCAGGAGTATCGTCAAGATACTTTAGGGCCTTGGCGGACGAGGGCAGGACGGTGGCCCGTACGGTTCTTCAGGCGCCGTTAGAAGCAGCTGACTCAGCGGCCAGGACAATGGCAGTGGTTATGAGGCGGTCAGTGTGGCTAAATGTGTCGGGCATTCCTCCCGATGTGCAAACCTCTCTCCAAGACTTATCCTTTGAAGGAGTGGGCCTCTTTTCGGACCAAACGGACTCCAGGCTCCATAATCTGAAGGACTCCTGGGCGACTCTTAAGTCTCTGGGAATCCGCACGCCTGGCTCGCTCAGACGACCTCTCAACCCTAAGCCGACAAGGCAATTTCGGCGGGGATTTGCCTCTGACCGTGGTAGGAGGCGGGGTCGCAATTTTTCTAGGAATGACCAGCCTAGAAACCGGCGCAGAGCCCCAAGATCGGCTCATGATAAGGGCCCCACTACATCTGCGGGGCAGCGCCCTAAACCACCGTTTTGAGGATATGATCAAGGACAGCACACCAGTCACGCCTTCTTTCCCCCCCCCCCCTTTGGGTTCAGTTTATCCCGTTTCCAACATGCCTGGACTTCCATAACATCGGACCAGTGGGTTCTCACCTTGGTGAACCGGGGCTACTCCATCCCCTTCACTTCCCTACCTCCTCCATCCCCCCCAGTGCTCCCCCCTTTTCCAGGGACTCCTCTCACGAAACACTGCTGAGAGAGGAGGTTGCGAAGCTCTTGAACCTCGGGGCGGTAGAGCCAGTCCCGCACGAGTTCACGGGGAGGGGATTCTATTCCCGCTATTTCCTCATACCGAAGGCAAAAGGGGGACTTTGCCCTATTCTAGATCTCAGGGGACTAAATACATTTATAAAAAAGACAAAGTTCAAAATGGTCACCCTGGCATCAATTCTTCCCTCCCTACAAAAAGGAGACTGGTTTGCTGCCCTCGATTTGAAAGACGCATACTTCCGTGTCACGGTGTTACCCTCCCACAGGAAGTTTTTGCGGTTTGTGATAGCCGATGACCATTTCCAGTTCACAGTCCTGCCCTTTGGACTCACTACCGCACCAAGGGTCTTCACCAAATGCATGGCCCCAGTGGCAGCTGTGTTGAGACGTCACGGGGTACATGTCTTCCCATACTTGGACAACTGGTTGATTTGTGGCCCATCCCACGACCAAGTAGCCACACACGTTGCCATGGTCAGGAATCTATTCCTGCAGTTGGGCCTCATACTAAACGAGGAGAAATCCATAACGGTCCCCTCCCAGACTAGAATTTGTAGGAGCCTTCCTGAATTCCATCACGGGAATGGCATCCCTGCCCAGGCACAGGTTCCAAACTATGCATACAATGATCAGGGATTTTCACACTTCTCCAATGACCATGGTGCGCAATTGTATGTGCCTCCTGGGCCACATGGCAGCGTGTACATACATAGTCACGCACACCAGGTTGAGACTGCGTCCGCTACAGTCATGACTGAGGACTGTTTTCAACCCGATGCGACACCCACTGGACAGGGTGGTGACCCTACCTGCCTATATACTTCGCTCCCTGGTCTGGTGGACTCAAGAAGGTGGTTGACATAATACATGGCCGAGGTATTGTCTGTTAGTATCTCTACCGACTTGTTCTCGCTTTGCAGGGAGGCCACCAAACTCTGGGAATTCTGTATACAGAACAATATTGTATTACAAGCTTCCTATCTCCCGGGAGCCAGGAACAACCTAGCGGACGAGCTCAGCCGTTCGTTCCAAATCCACGAATGGAGGCTGAGGAGGGATATCCTGAACAAAGTTTTCCAGAGGTGGGGTTATCCCCTTCTGGACCTGTTTGCCTCCGAGCACAACGCCCAGTGCAGGAACTACTGCTCCCTCAGGGGGTAGGGGACCAATTCCCTAGGGGACGCTCTCCACATTCACTGGCCCAGCCGCCGGTTGTATGCATTCCCGCCCCTTCCGTTAATACACGACGCCCTGATCAGAGTCAGGAGATTCAGGGCTGCAGTCTTAATGATAGCACCCTGGTGGCCGAGGCAGCATTGGTTCTCGACCCTCAGGGAGTTGTCCACAGAGGACCCATTACCATTGCCCCTAGTACCGGACCTGCTGACTCAAGACCGGGATCAGGGAACACTGTCACCCGAATCTAGGCGCTCTCCACCTCATGGCATGGAACCTGAATGGCTCTCAGCCGTAGAGCGTAACTGCTCACAACAGGTGCAGAAGGTCCTATTAGAGAGCAGGAAACCTTCTACCAGAGCCCTATATGAAGCGAAATGGAAGAGATTTGCACTTTGGATACAGGAAAAGGGTTCACATCCGCTTACAGCTACTGTTCCTCTCATACTGGACTACCTGCTGCACCTGAGACAACAGGGCCTTGCCACATCCTCCCTACGGGTCCATTTAGCAGCAATTTCGGTCTTCCACCTGGGCGACCGGGGGAGGTCGGTGTTTGCCCATAAAATGATAAAGCGGTTCTTGAAGGGAGTTGATAGACTGATGCCACAGGTGCGTCCCCCTGTACCAACTTGGGATCTAAACCTGGTACTGACAGGACTGATGAGATCACCTTTTGAGCCTATGGCCACTTGTTCATTAAAGCACCTGTCATGGAAAGTGGCGTTCTTGGTGGCAATCACATCTGCCAGGAGGGTGTCGGAACTAAGGGCTCTTACTTCAGACCCTCCATACACTGTTTTTTTTCAAGGACAAGGTCAGGCTCTGTCCTCACCCCGTCTTCCTCCCTAAGGTCGTCTCCAATTTCCATATGACGCAGGACATTTATTTGCCTGTGTTTTTTCGCAAACCACACTCCACACCGAGGGAGCAGGCTTTGCATTGTCTCGATGTCTGGAGAGCGGTGGCCTTTTACATCGACAGAACGAGAGACTTCCGAAAGTCATCACAGCTCTTTATTTCGTTCGTGGAGCGCATGAGGGGAGCACCCGTGTCAGCGCAGTGTTTATCGTCATGGATCACTGCCTGTATTACTGAGTGTTACCATGGCCAGGGAGAAACCCCTCCGCGGCTGAGAGCCCACTCCATGCGGGCACAGGCTGCGTCCGTGGCATTTTTGGCCCAAGTGCCTATCTTGGACATTTGTAGAACGGCCACGTGGTCTTCGATCCACACCTTCGCCGAGCACTACGCCATCACACAGCAGGCCAGAGCAGATGCGTCTGTGGGTAGAGCAGTGCTGCACTCTGTGGAGAAATAGGTAAGGTTACTTTCCGACCCCACCGCCAGAGGAAATGGCTTGGGAATCACCTAATTGGAATGGACATGAGCAATCACTCGAAGAAGAAGAAGAGGTTACTTACCTCGTAACTGTAGTTCTTCGAGATGTGTTGCTCATGTCCATTCCAAATCCCACCCGCCTTCCCTTCGTCGGAGAGTTTCGGAAAGAAGGAACTGAGGGGGTAGAGGGGGTTTATATGCGCTGTTATACTGGCGCCACTCCAGGGGGCTCCCTGCTGGCCCTAAGGGTATTGATGAGGGAAAAAAGCTCCGAGATCCTAATTGGAAAGGACATGAGCAACACATCTCGAAGAACTACAGTTACGAGGTAAGTAACCTCTTCTTCTCTAAAAGTTTTGTTCCTACTGCTCACAAAGCATTTTGATGTTTTAACACTGTATGCCACTGGACACAAACTCCTGAACTCAATTGGGCCTCTAGGATAACAACATTTGATACACAAAAAAACCCAACAATGGTTCGGTAGCACTTTATAGACTAACAAAACATGTAGACGGCATCATGAGCTTTCATGGGCACAGCCCACTTCTTCAGATGACCAGAGTTATGAGTAGGGGATATGAAAACTTGAAATAAATAGGAGAGGGGAAGGAGAGGGGGGAGAAAAAGAAAAGAAGAAAAAAGGAACGGGGGTGTGAGACAGGGCATCATTAAGTATCTGGAGAATGGGTACTTAAACCTAAGTAGATCAAAGTAAGTAAATAGATGCTAAGACTGGAAGGATACCACTCACAGAGCTGTTAGCACCTTCAGTGGATACTGTAGCCCAGGGGTCAGTCTGAGTTGGAGAGTTACAAAATCCCACTTTGTGATAGGTAAAGGTATATAAAGCTTGATGCCTGTAGGGGTGTATTGGGACCAGAAAGGAGACAGAGCTAGCTCTTTCACCCTGCCAGCAGCTACAGTCTGATCAGAAAATTATGGACAAAGGAAGGTATAATTGTAACAGTTCTCTATGATTCTGCTGTGCAACCAAATCTCTACCTACAGTGAGATCCTGACCATTGATATTTTGTCTAACTCAGTTAAGTATTGTTAGATTGTTGCACTCAAAACTTTAATACAGCAATATACAGAAAAGGAAACACACCAAATATGAGACTGGAGAAGTGAGGTGGCTTACTTGAGTTCACTTATGACTAACTCCCTAAAACTTACCTCTTACATACTGCTCCAAACAAAGAAAAATCCTTTATTGTGCTGATCTTACTTTGAATCAATAAGCCAGTAATATTTGTAACAAATGTATCATTACTGTGACCATCTGTGACTACAGTTAGTTCTTAATATTTAGACATTAATCCATACATTAATATGCTGATACATTGATTACAGAATATACCTGCTATGCTACATGTTCCTTATCCATTTTGTAAAACGACTGCAGAACATCACTCATCAGTTGCAGTTTTTTGTCCATTACAACATACATCTATAATAGGTATTTTTCATCAACTGTGCTCACAGAAAAGGGACAAAATGAGCTACTGATCATGGACAAGTTTTCATGGTATATGATTTACATACATAATTGATAAACTAAAGACATCTGTTGAATGGGACATCATTTTATCAATTACAAAGCATCTATCTATAATCAAGTCATTATGACAGAAATATCTGCTCGAATAATTCCTGAAGTTTAAAGCATCTTTTGCTGATTATCTTATTAATTGCAGAAGTATCTGCCTTGTATAGGTCACAAGTGATTCTTTTCTGGATGTTTCTCTAAGGGTCAAGATTTAGAGTGAAAAAGACACGCAATCCATTATTTAACAACACATTAAGACTGAATTTTAGCAGAACCTTATTGATAATACACTAGTGTCAGCTAAAGTTCCAACTAAAGTAGAATGAATAATAGAGTATAGGCTTACTAAGACAAATATGTTCATTTATTTAAAACATAACCTTTTTTAACAGTGTAGCTAGCACCTTTGGCTAACACACATTTCTGGGATTTCTGGTCAATAAATCATGAGTTTAATATAAAATAATAAAGGATTAATATTTACTGTCCACTATAAACACACAAGCTTGCTTGAGGCTTTTTTCCTTTAATGTTTCTATTCCACCATATATTACTTTTGGTAACTGACAGTGGAGATTATTTCCTTGAATTCCAGTGTTTGGGAATGGGCAAGTCACTGACTGGTCTATAAAACCCAGGAGCACCCCAGCTAGTGCAAGAAAGTGTTGGAGTCTCAGGAGGAGTTACTTTAGCAATATTTGTTACTTTCCAGAGCATTAACTCCCCTACATTTAGCTGAGCATAAAGCTTTCACATAAGCCTAGAACTGAGTGATTTGAACAAGAGATGGGCATGGACTACAACCTCAAACCTGTGCACTGTAAAACTCTGAGGAGATCTGGACTTGGACTTCATTGGTTACTATCTCTGCCTTGAACCAAACCACTCACAATATAGTAAAAAATCCATAGCAATAAATTAAAATAGATTTTTGTTCCAATTTTACATTTTGAACAAATTTTATTTTGTAACTTTTTAATACATTCTTTTACTTCTGTTATTCAGAGTAGCGTGGCTTTACATATTTGCCACTTATATTTGCACTTGAACTCCTGTCTCTCAGTACCTTGAATCACTGCTGGAGCATGTTTCTGCTGCTCTTACTAAGGCAATATTTGTATTAACCTGTGAGGTGAAATGTATGTATATTGGAATAATTTTCAAATAAACTTCCTTCATTTGGTTACTTCTTGCTGCTTCTTAAAAACTCAGTAAAGCTTGACTATTCTTCAAAGTTAAAAAATTTGCAACTACTCTATAGAGTTATTAGGGAATGTCCACTGTAGTTATTCACTGACTGAGCCTGTCATCAGAGATTGAGGTTCTTGATTTCAGCTTACTAGTCGCTTACATCCCTAACTGTGATTTGACATCATACCCTGCTGTGGGTGCATATGAGTAACCCCTGCCCTTCCCTTGCCAATGCCCATGCATCCTCCCATCCAACTCCCTGCCTTGCTGTGTAGGTATGGGGCTGGTGGAAAACTCAACAGACACAAAGAGTGAGTTGGGGGACAGAAAAGGGGACCAAATACCCCTTATTGTGAGTAAATTTAGCTCCCAGTTGAATTATGACTTTTAGGTTGGAGTTAAAGCAGCTAGAACTGCTGGCCAGCACAGAAGGAGCAAGTGGAAGAGGATGGAGAAGCATCAAAGAGTATGGAAAAGTAAGGGAGACAAAAGAGATAAGGGAATTGAGGGTGGTGGGGCAGTGAAGTTGCTCAGAGGTTGAGGGGAAGGAGTAGGAAGCATGGGAGTTCCAAGGCATAGGCCATTCAGGAGTTCAAAAACGAGTCATTTCCCCATGATTTCCCCCTTGTACACATAAAAGGCCCAAAGTGGGAGGCTGCATCTGGATTCAGCAAGGAAATATTGATGAGCATCTGTATAGTTATTCTGGAATTAAGTTGGGAAGGTGGTCACCCAAGAGACAGATGAATTAAGGCTCAGCACTGGAAGAGATACAAGAGAGTTGACCACATGCAAATGGCAAAATTGCAGGAAAAAAGTACATAGAAAATCTGAATGCAAAGCAGAGAGAACCTAGACAAGGTGAAAACAAGGGACCCCAGTCACTTTAGTTCTCTCTCTTTGTGGAAAGAGCAACAACTCAGGAATGTTGGAGGAATCCTGATCCGAGATAAGAGGACCTGACACACAATTAAGTGGCAACTGACGAAGTAAGACCCTGGAGGGGAGGAAGAGTCTGGGAGATCACAGGACTCTGTGGACCTGGGTTGTCTGGGAATTTAAAGGCGCTCAAAGGATAAGTGATTAAGAGACTGGAGGAGAGGAGCAATGTAGACACAAAATGGAGAAGGATGGAAAGAATGGGGAGAAAGACAATGTGCACAGGGGAGAGATTTATCAAGACATCGTAGGAAAAGTGCAGAATAGGCAGGGCTATCATTAGACTTGCTAGGGCCCAACTAAGGAGGGGGCCCCAATCCTGCCTCCTTGACCTCACAGATCTGCAATATTTCAGGAGCAGAATCCCAAGCCCTGCTCTGTGGGGCCCTCCCAGATGATTGCCCTGCTTGCTAACTCCCTAATGCCAGCCCTGATATTAGGAAAAGAAAAAGAAGTAAAATGATATGCTGTGCAACTAGGGATGTTAGAGGCTAGCTGGCTAACTGTTTAACTGGTAAGCAATTGCTTATCGATTAACAGTCCCAGTTAACTGCAACAACCTCTCCCTCATGCATCCCCCAACCCCACCTGTTGCCTTCAAGTGATTTAATCCCCTAGGATCCCCAGTGTACCTAATGGTAGCACAGCAGGCAGGGGCAGATGAGAGTTTTGCAGGGCCCAGAGCAGCACAATTTTGCAGGGCTCTCCTTTGGAGAAAAAATAGAAAAAAGGCACACACACCCCCCCCCCCGTGCCCATTCCTCCAGTAGCCCCACTCTGATTATATGAGCTACCCTTCCTCATCTCTTCTCCTAACACCTTCCTCTACACACCTGCCTTGCCTCTCTCCTCTGGTGCTGGTCCCTCCCCTGCAGGTGTCTGCCCTTCTGCTTCACCCCCAGACTCCCCTGGCACCTGCACCTTCCCTTACCCCTGCACCCTCCTGGTGCCTCCCCCTTCCCTCACTGCCCCGGTGCCCTTTGCCCTCTTTTTCCCTGATGCCCACCCCCTCACCACCCTCTGCCCCCATTCCCTTCATGCCCCTGTGCCCTCACACATGCCTTGATCTATCCCCACCTTCCTCATGCCCACCCCTCCTTTCAAGTCTTCTCCCAGCACCTCTCCCTCCCTCCTCTAGCTCTCAGTGCCCTTACCCTCTCCTCTCCCAGCATCACCCTGTCCCCCCCTCCCACTGACACCTCCCCTCCTGCCCTTTTCCTCATTGTCTCCACTTGGCCCCCTGGCATTTGTCTCTCCTCCACGCTGTTCCTTGGTGCCTTCCCCTGACCTGCCCCCCTCCCCTCAGCACAAGCCCCTTCCTCTGCCATCCACCTTCTGCCTTCCAGTTTGTAGGGCGGCTGCGACCCTGGCCCAGGCTCCATGTGCTGAACAGAGCGGTGCAACGCTGGGCCGCGTGGTTTTAAAGTCCCGGGCCGTGACGTCACGCCATGTCCGGGCGTCTCCCCTCTCAGCTGTTGCGCGGCGTTTCAGCATGCTGCGCATGCACTCCCTCAACCCCACATGGTCCATACTGGCTGGCGCCAGGAAATTTAAAGTGTGGGGCTGCGGCGCCCTGTCACAATCCCCCCCCTCATCTAGCAGCTGCCAGCCAGCCCTTCGGCGGACAGCCCCCTGGGAAATTCCCAGTATCCCGCTGGGCCAGTCCGCCCCTGGTGCTGGCACGGGGCCTATTGAAGCGCAGGGCCTGGGGCAGCCACCCCACTCGCCCTGCCCTATATCCGCCGCTGACAGCAGGGCTAGAGCAGCTTCCAGCTGCTAGTTCTGCATTACTGCTGGCATGTCCCTGTGGCCTGGGGAAGATGTGTGCAGAGCGGTCCTGTCCATAAGCTGGTTCGGCACAGCAGTTGTCCCAACTGTCCTGTGAACAGGATGATCCCCCATAATCAGGTTAGCCCATGGGACCCTGGGTGGGCTGGGACTGCTGTGGTGAGTGCCAGGGGAGCCTGACCCCTACTGCCATCCCATGCCAGGCCACCGGTAATCCCAGCAAGGGGAGAAGGGGCTTGAGAGAAGAAATGCAATGGGGTGAGAGGGCAGAGCAGGAGTGGGAAGAGGTGGGGTTGGAGCAGAGCAGGGGCTGGACTTGGGGAAAGAGTATGGACATTCTCCCCTCCCCCACAGGATGCAGGGACTCACATGCCACCAGCCATGCACAGGCTGGATTAAGGAACTTGCTCAGGCTACAGACAGTCCCTAGAAGCTGTGAGTTTGAGATCCCTACTGTACAAACTTACTTTTTAAATGTTCAAAAGCTTCAGAGGGGTAACCAAGTTAGTCTGTACAGGATAAACTTAAAAAACAACAAATGGTCTGGTAGCACTTTAAAGACTAACAAAACATGTAGATGGTATCATGAGCTTTCGCGGGCACAGCCCAATTTTTCAGATGACCAGAGTGTTGGCTGTCTAGAACCAAAATTGAATAGGGAAGAAGGGGGAGGGGATGAAAAGAGGCAGTGGGTAAATAAATATCAAAGGGAATCCCTCACTCTCAGAGGCTTTGGAGGAAAGACCTATTCTCACTTACAGACAACCCCCCAACCTGAAACAAACTCTTTCCGGTAACCATGCTACACAGCTACATCATAAGCATACAGGAACCCAGCCCTGCAATCAACCTCAGTGTCAACTCTGCCCTCATATCTATACAAGCAAATTCATTACTGGAGCCAACCACATGAGCCACTAAATCAGAGGCTCATTTAACTACACATCCAGTAATGTGATCTATGCCATCAAATGCCAGCAGTGCCCCACTGCAACATATATGGGACAAACTGGACAGTCCCTACAGGGAAAGAATCAACAGACACAAATCAGATATCTGTAAAGGGAACATACAGAAACCTGTTGGTGAACACTTTAATCTGCCTGGTCACCCATTAAGAGATCTTCAGTTGCTGTTTTGTTACAGACCAATTCCACAACCCAACACACAGGGAAGAATTAGAACTACAATTAATTCACAAGTTTAATTCTCATGCCAGTGGTTTAAACTGAGATACCGGATGGCTGGGACATTGGCTGGGATATTATCAACCAACCAAACAATGAAGATGCCAATGGTTCTTTGTCTGTGTAAATTATGGTGTTAATACTCTTCCTCTCTAAATGCTAACTAATGGTCCTTATCTGCTTCTTTTAACTACCCAGTCTTTAGGTGCTTATAGACTATCAGTTTTGCTTGTTACATACCAGCTCGGTTTTCCCTTTGATATTTATATACCCACTGCCTCTTTTTGTCCCCCCCCTCCCATTTTTTTCCTTCACCCCCTCCCTTCTCTCCTATTTAATTTTGGTTCTGGACATCCAACACTCCGGTCATCTGAAGAAGTGGGCTATGCCCACAAAAGCTCCTGATACCATCTACATGTTTTGTTAGTCTTTAAAGTGCTACCAGACCATTTGTTGTTCTTTAAGTTTATTTTTAAATGTTCATTTTGAATGTGGTTCATGTACCTGCTGAGTAAACATCTGTTGTATTATGGTCTTCTTACAACACGTAAAGGAACTCTAAAGTCATGGGACCTGGTTGCTTGGGAATACCTCAGCTGGAGGAGTGTTCCCAGGGTACCAGAAAGACAATGAAAAAACTCTCATATATGGTATTGCTTCAAAGACTCCCACAGACTATGGGCAGTCAAGTGTAAAATAAAGCACTCCTTAGATTTTACTTGTGGTAGGACTCATCACCAGAAGTGGGGGAGGTGGGAATGGGGACAAGAGGCACAAAATTAATACAAGGGCATCTTTGTACCGCTCTTTTATCCTGCTGGAGCAGAGGTATGTTGGACCTAAATATCCGGCCAAAATATGCCATTTTTAATTCACACATATACATCATTCAAAAGTGTTTTCCATCTAGCGGTCACATGAATTAACATATGTTCCTTGGCTAAAACCTGCCCTATGTATATTTTGTATTGATACAGTTCAAATATTTTAGCTTGAATTGGGAATAAGTCTAAATCCTTGCACATTTACTAGTTGTGTCCTGGTTTGTGGCGTCCTTTATCTTCTCAGCAGTGTGTGTTAACTTGAGTACAGCAGGATTAGTCTCTGTAAAAGACATGCAGCCAATGTTGTGAAGATCACGACTTTAACAGGATTCAAAAAAGAACTAGATATATTCATGAAGGATAGGTCCATCCATGGCTATGAGTCAGGATGGGCAGGAATGGTGTCCCTAGCCTCTGTTTGTCAGAGGCTGGAAATGGATGATAAGAGAGGGATCACTTGATGATTAATCTGTTCCTCCCTCTGCAGCATCTGGTATTGTATTGCCCACCGTCGGCAGACAGGACACTGGGTTAGATGGACCTTTGGTCTGACCTAGGTTGGCCTTATGTTCTTCATTCCCTTCATAATGGACGGGAGAAAGCAGGAAACTAGGGGCCCGTGTGTTGGGAGACCTGGATCTATATAACCACAGGCACCCTGCGCCGTAGCCTAGGGCACGCAGACTACAGCTCCCAGCACACAGTGCAGCTCGGAGAGGGACTATAGTTCCCAGCATGCCAGGCTCTACTCTGGCTAAGGGTGTCGGGAACTGAAGGACCTGGGACTGCATCTCCCATTATACCCTACACCAACGACATGAAGCCATCGACGGGGCCCCTGGCGCAAAGCACGCTGGGAGCTGTAGTCAGTCTCCCTCCGGCGGGTTTGTCCGGGTCAAGGTGGGGGGTGGGGTGGCGCTGCGGTGAGGATGTGGCGAGCGTGACGTGATTTTGTCCGCGTTGGAGCTGGGTGGGGGGGGGCCGTGGTAGCGAGCGTGACGTGGCAGAGAGCGAGCGAGGCTCCTCCGGACACAAGAGCAGAAGCAGGAGCCGCTGCCAGCACTTGCTGGGCCCCCGCGGAGGGATCTGAAAAGAAAGGCCGGTTCCGGGGCACAGACCGCTGCCGCACACACTCCTGCCGCTCCCTCACCGCCGCCCAGCCCGCGCCGCCATGGGCCTCACTATCTCCTCGCTCTTCTCGCGCCTCTTCGGCAAGAAGCAGATGCGCATCCTCATGGGTAAGAGACCCCGGGCCTGCCCGGCCCTGCCTTCCGTCGCCTGAGGCAACCCGGCCCCTCGGCCGCTCTCGCCGTTACTCGGCCTCTGTCGTGTGGACGCGGCGGGGCCCTTGCGGGGGAGGGGAAGCGGGCTGGTCCGTGCGGCTGCTGGGGACGCGGTAGGGAGCGGGGTCCGCTCTGCGGGGGTGCGAGTCGGCTACGACGGGGCTGGGGGAAGCGGCTGTTTGTGTTCTTAAGGCCGGGGCTGGTCTCCTACCGCGCTGCAGGGTGGTGATGCCGTTCTCTTCCCCCTCCTCACCCCCGCTCTCCCCCCCCCGACCTGGGATTTCTCCTACTCCCCTTCCTGCGGGGGAATGGGGCTAGTGCAAACAGGACGGGCTCGAGTGAATGAGCTCGGGGGAGGGGCAGTGTTCTCCTTTCTTCATTTTCTTTATCTATCCACCCCTGTTGGTAGGAGATTTTTTTTTTTCTAACCATTTCTTAGAAAATGCCCCAAACGCTACTCCCACACTTCGCTGAGGCTTGCAGGGGGGTTATTTAGCACTACATACGTGTATACGCGCGCACACTATAAAACAACGGCAGACTGTTAAAAAAAAAAAAATTAAACAGTAATAGGTACATGTCAGACCTGATTTTTTTTTTTAAAAGGATTTGCTATTTGAGGACTGTCTTGTCTGTTCCAGTGCATGCAAATCCAGAAAATTTGAATTGAGAGGACCTTCCCTCACTCAGAATCTAATTCTTTTGCATATATTTAGGTATCACATATTTCTATTCCAGTTTAAGCTATGTGGCTGTTCTGAACAGGATGTGACAGCCAAGTGTGTTAGTGCAATACTAAGTGTCAGAATTTAGCTGCTAAATAGCCTGCATACATTCTGAGCAGTTTATCCATCTTTGTTCACCTTGTTCTGAGAAAAGATGTTGCCTCTAATCACACATTCTAATGTGTCTGGTATATAGGATTATAAAAATACAACTTTTTGTCTCCAACCAGTTTTATTAGGCTGCTGTCTGACCAGTTACATTGTGGCTCTTCTCAAATGTACTGTGTAACTGTTTAAATCAGTCACTTCTCACTTACACTGTAACTGCATTGATGAGACTTAAGATTGCTAAGTATCTGGTTTTCAGCCGGAATGCCCAGTCAAAAAGGGATTCTGATGGCTCCAGTTAGCAGTGCAATGAGGCTAAGCAGGCTCTGTGCTTTCCCTGGCTCTATGCATCTCCTAGAAGTAGTTGGCATGTCCCGGCAGCTCCTACGTCTCGAGGGGTGATCTGGGAATTCTGTGCTGCCCCTGTCCCCAGCACTGGCTCCACAGTTCCCATTGGCTGGGAGCTAAGGGGGTGGTGCCTGTAAATGAGGCAACCTGCTGAGTGACCTGGCAGTGTGTCTGCCTAGGAGCCAGAGAGAAATGCTGTTTGCTTCTGGGAGCCTCCAGAGATAAATGCCACCCAGAGCTAGCACCCTCCAAACGCCTTCCTGCACCCCTGCCCTAGCCCTGAGTCCCCTCCCACACCTAAATTCCCACAGCCCAGCCCTGTGCTCCTTACTGCAATGAAACCCTCCCAGAGCTTGCACCCTGACCTCCCTCATCCTCTGCCCCAGCCACCTCCCACACTGAAACTCCCTCACAAAGTGCATGCTGTCATCTGCACTCCAACCTCCTCCAGCCCAGAGCCCCCTCCTCTATTCTGGACCCCTCATTCCTGCCCCTACACCACAGTTGGTATCCCCAGTTGGAGCCTGCCCCAGTCCAGAGCTCCCTTCTGCATCCTGGCCCTACCTCTGAGCCCTCACCCTCTCCCACACTCCAGTGAGTGACAGAGGGAGGGGGGATGGAGTGAGCAGTGGTTGGGGGCTCCGAGAAGAGCGGACAGGGAATGGTGCAGGGTTTTCTGCTGCTGGAAAGTTGTCAACCCTGAGGCTATGTCTACACTAGGAAACTATTTCAAAATTACTAAATTTGACTTAAGAACTCCACTTTAACAAATTTGAATTAGCATGTCCTCAGTACAGGGAAGCATTAAAATTAGTCTGAGGCAGGCTCCAATAATGTGAATGTGCTACCTCCGACTTAAGACCCCAGGAAGCACTCTGGGGAGCTGCAGGAGGAATCCCGGAGGCCAAGAGGTTTAAATTAGCAGCACCAGAGCATCCACGCTTCCATTATTTTGAAATTACTATTTTGGAATTAGCTTTATTCCTTGTGAAAAGCAGGAGTACAGAGTTCAAATTCCCCAGCCTGTTATTTTGAAATAATGGGCTTGGTAGTGTGGATTCACCCCTTATAAATTCAAAGTTTGGGGGGCTATTTCGGGATATGGTCCTAGTGTAGACCAAGAGTTTTGGGAGCTGAAAAGGTGGTAAGTGCATGTTGTGTTGAGTGTCTCCTTTCCTCCCATTCCTAACTTTATATACTCCTTTTCCTCCAATTGTTCAGCTAAGCAAATGGGGCTTTTTCAGTGCCCATGAGTTAGTTCCAAAGGGATAGCTGTGTTTCTGTAACTTTAAAAAAAACAAATAGTCTTGTAGCACCTTAGAGACTAACAGTATATGTAATATAATATATTATGTAATATGTACTCTCTCTCTCTGTCACTCTCATATAGTATCATCAGCTTTTGTGGGCAAAACTTCTCATCATACACTCATCTGAGGAAGTGGGTTTTTCCACAAAAGCTTATATATTTTTTTTTTGTTGGTCTCTAATGTGCTACAAGACTACTTGTTTTGTTTTTATCACTTGGTCCTTAATTAGCAGGAGGGATTGCTGTTGAGATATATACACACACACACACACAGGGCTTGACAAATAATGTAATCTACTCGCCCATGGTGAGTAGATTACAACCTGGAAGAGCCGGCGCAGAGCGATCTGCGCATGCGCAGAACCGCACGAAACCGCGTGGCTGGCGAGTGGGGCTCGCCGCCGCTTGGCGAGCCGTGTGTGTGTGTGTCTGTGTGTGTGTATATACACAGACACACACACACACACACACACACACACACACACGAGTGCTTCTTTTACCGTGGTTTAGTTCATTGTCTTTGCACCACGTCTAATGTCTTTTGGCTAAAGAACAGAAAATGGTATCAGTTCCTAAGTGTTAAAATATCAATTGAACCCTAAAAATGTTTGGGTATACATGAGAAATGAGATAATAGGAATAGTATATATGTGTTATGTATAGCAAACTTACTGACTGCATAAATCTCCCCCTACTCTGAAAATGATTCTGTATTCATACTCAGTAGTCGGTGTGCTGTGAATGCTAGTATGCACCAGTTGAAATTTCACCAATACTTGTCTAGCAGCTTTTTTGCAGTGTTAATTTGTTGTGACATTTTAATTACTTCAAATAAGAATTTAAACCAGAGATCACTGTGTAATTTAATGTAATTTTTGCCTCTCTATAAACAATACCATGGTAAAATATACAATAAAAATCTTGAGAACTACTAGCATGTCAAGCTGACTTTTCATATACAAGTCTAAATGACTAGGTATGAAACCTTGGAAAGAGATGGTTGTAAGACAAATATTGACACTGGTAGCACTGTTGCTTTTACTATTGCAGAATGATGAAAATAAAGAACATAAAAGGCTATTAGCCAGGGGATAAAATGGTGTCCTTGGCCTCTGTTTGTCATAGGCTGGAGAGGGATGGCAGGAGACAAATCGCTTGATCATTGTCTTCGGTCCACCCTCTCTGGGGCACCTGGTGCTGTCCACTGTCGGCAGACAGGATACTGGGCTAGAGGGACCTTTGGTCTGACCCAGTACGGCCATTCTTATGTTCTTAACAAATGGTGTTTGAGATCATAATAGTTAAGAGAGATTCATATGTTTTATCCCTAGTATTTTGTTCAGCTCTAACAGATACAAACTGAGTCATTTCTTCTAGTAGTTGTTTGGACAAAATCAAATGACCTTTCTTCCCCAGTCATGGTTTGTAAGAGTGACTACATTGCAAATAAAGTGGAGGGAATACTAGGGGACCTGGTTACTACATATTTTCATTATGCAACACAGATAGGCTCTGAAATCCAGTTAGATGCTTCTACACTACAGAATGTTTCAACAGGGTCCTTAGACATAGTTGTATTTGTAGTGAATAGTATGGAAGGAAGGAGATGTATGTAAGCAGGTTTCTAATCTAAATCATAATTGGAACCTCATTTGGCGTTTTCTTCTTATCTGTTCAGTCTAAATGTAAAAAAACTAAACTAGTTTCTGCCTCAGGAGTGATTTTTTTGGTTCAGTTTTGGCGTGTTGCGTGGACAATATGGTAGGAGGATAAGATTTTTAATTGCCAATCGTGTGTTAAAGCTTCTTCTGCAGGTAGAGATATATCCATGGCCATCAGTCATTTTCTCTACCTAAGTGAAATGAACTTTTCAAAAATTTAATTTGTTTTAGAAAATAAATGTTTGTTTGGTGTTGGTATGTATGGAATTTACTTCAAACACCATAATAAAGACAAATACTGTAAGCAACCTTCTTTTATGTTTACAACTACTTGTAAAGCACTGACTTTACAGAGTTATTTGAGTCCTGCTACATACTTTGTATTTGAGTGGATATGAGTTCTTTAATACTTTTCACTCCATCAAATATTTCACAAGCTTACTACATTTTATGATGTAAGCAGAGAACACAGCTTTTTAAAAAATATATATTCTCCTAATGGCAGTCTCAAACTAAACATATGATTAGGAGGATAATAGTGCATTATTTCCAAGAGGATTTACAAGGCTTCTTAAAAATCACAATTACCCCATAGACAAATAATACTTTGTGTGTTTTATATATCACTATATTTTAAAGGGTTGACCAACTATTTACGTTCTCATGTGTTAGGAAGGGAAAGCGCAATTCCAACTCTATTTTACAGATAGAGATGGGAAGAGAAGAGACAGCTGAGATATTGGGTTAAATATTTTAACATGGTTAAACTGGGCAGAGCAGGGGTTAGAGATGAGATATTTTTTGTTCCCAGTGCTATGCTTAATACAGTAATCCATGGGTATATTAATACATTACTGAATAACCTTGTTTTCTTCAAACCTTGCAGAATCATAATAATATCATGGCACTATATTCATAACCTGTTGGGGCTGTGCAAATATCCCTCAACTCTTGAGACAATAGACTGCTAAACATCTGTCTTCTAAGAGGCTTATTAGCTTTTCAGATACTAAGCTGCTCAAGTGATTGATATTAACTTTGACTATTTCAATCAAAAGGGCAATTCCTTTTGGGGAATCTCACCTGTGTAGTTGAATAGTAACTTACTACAAACAAGATCCACAAGTTATAAATAGCCATATTAACAAACCTACTCAAAAATAATTACACTGTTTGTAACAGCTCCTGTAAAACATGAAGAAATTGCAAGGTAGAACTTGTTCATCTGAATGCTAAAATAAGAATAATTTTGAATTTATTTTAATCTATGAATATGAATAACATTCAGACATTTGGAACATGTACCCCACTTCTTAATTTTCAGTCTGACTGCCTCCAGTTTGTGTTTCTTTAATATATCAATCTGAAAATCAATCCCTACATTTTTATGGTTACTTGTCTAAAGTTTTGTATTTAGACCATAGGTATGCCATGTCTAAGTGACTTAGGCTAGATTTAAAAATAATTTTACACAGGGCAAAATTATCTCTCTTAATATACAAAATAGTAGAATGTAGTAAAATACAATTCAGCGATAAAAGCTTACTGGAGAGCACTTAGCTTTAGGCAGTGGAATTTGACTGTTACAATGAATCCACTTGAGTCTGTAAAGGGAACTGAGTGCAGATAGATATAGGCTCAGTTTATGAAATTTGCTTTTTCTGGAGGCATTATTAAAGTACCAAAAATTTCTTCAGAGAAGCCTTTAGAAAGTAGAGGAAAATGTAACAAGCCTAACAGTTGGAAGTCCTCTGTGTAATTCTTGCAGTTCAGAGAAGTTGCTTATCATGCATGTGACTATGATGAGCTATAATTAAGCATGGTGCTAGCCACTTATGCTGGTACTATGGTGATGTAAAGGTGACTAGCAGAGTGGAGTTCCTGGGACAAGTGCACTGGGCTTGGATTTATAAGTGATTGGAAGAGACTATAAGTAAAGTGGAAGATTGTACTTACCATGTGACCCTTAATTGCTACCTGAACAGTTCTCAGGACTTCATAAACAACTGTCAACACTCTTGTACTGCCTTTGATGCTAAAATATGTTCTATCAAAGGTGTATCTGCTGAAAATTTTAGTGGTTACATGCGGGGGGGCAGCTCAGCCTACCCCCCACCTATGCTGCTGCTGCTTCTGACAGAGGCAGTAGTGCAATGGGGCAGGTGGTTCCCTGGGAGCTGATGTGTGCATGAAGCCGGCTCCTCCCACATACCTTTTGAGGTTACATGCAGGCTCCTGGTAACTGACAAGCCCAAGCTCATCAGTTAATGGTGTACATCAGTCGTCCCCAACCTTTTGGGGCTGCCGCGTGCCCGGGGGCTGGCGCCGCCCACGTGCCTGGGGCTGGCCCAGATCATTCGGCGGGCGCACATAAATGCCCTGGCAGGCGCTATGGCGCCCGCAGGCACCCCATTGGGGACCACTGGTGTACATGGTTACACTTTCACATCCTTACTTTGTATTCTTGCTCAGTGTTTGCAACAGAAGCAGCAAAGGGGGAAGAAAGAGCTAAAAGTTTCCAGAATCTTTTCTCTCAAATTTTTATATTTTGGTTATTTGTTTCTGATTTATGAATTTGTATTGGGGAATACCAGAGGTGGTTTTATGTAAACTTGGAAGGTTTGTTAATTGAAATTCTTCATCATCACCTATTTTGACAATTGTTACCTATTTGATAGAAGATAAGTTTAAAAATATATACTTCAAATTAATAATCCTGTAAATCAAATGTGCTGGTAAATACATTTAAGACTTTCAGGTGAATAAGAACAATTGTAAATGGTGAGCTTGCATAGTGTGTTAGAAAGTTGAATATTGAGGCACTTGTAAAAAAAATTGTAAACTACCATTTTTTAATTAAAAGAATAACACATACTAGATGAAATATATAGTAACTCATTCAAATTATGTGATAATGACACTTTAAAATTTGTTAAAATCTGGAAGGGGGATAATTTGCAGCTTGGAATAAGAAAGTTTAAAGACAGGGATTGGCTATATTTGTGAGGCGGCTGCCAATAATGCAAACTGAAATTTTAAGTTTGATAATTGAACTGAGAAACTATTTTGCTGTCACATTTTGATTTCTTCTGCATTCATATAAATGCTTACATGTTCACCATACAAGTTTCGAGAAACATTTCTAGTCAAGTTTTGTTCAAAAACTTGCAGTCAAGTCCTGTTTTTGGTATTTCTCTCCTAGTGTGTTGGCCATAGTGCATTTGTCACTCTCACTCTCACACAAAAGATTTTCTTGGCATTCTAGTATTGCCAATTCCAAGAACTTACATAGTGCGTACCCACAAAAAAAGTCTTGTCTTTATATCATGAGATTTTGAAAAATGTAGGATTTGATTTATTTGCCTTCTGTGTTTTGTGTCTAGGATACGAGTGGGTCGTATTTTTAAGGCTTTTTTCCTACTATTGTGAGGGCTAGAAACTTTTTCTTTTTTTAATGAGTGGATGTTATCCCTTAATCATATCTCTGGGTATGGGTTTGAAGAAATGTATTTTTTTTTTAAAGTGGACATTGGTAACCCTGTTGTACTGCTGAGTTTAGTTTGATGTTTGTTTTCAAGGCTGTCAAACGCTGAACTATTTGCCTTAACTCATGTTACAGTTTTTTAGGTGTTCAAATATATATATGCAGGGAAGAGTACAAGTTCAAAACATTCTTAATTTTTATGGAGTGAGTTCCATTTTTTTGGTTATATTGAGGCTTTTAGAGAGAGTTAAGTATTATGCCTACGTTTTGTATGCGACTTCTCTAAAGGTCTAAGCATCTTATTTTCCATTTGGAAATGCCTGGTAAAGTGGCTGAGGTCTGAACATCTGTCTGCACTGCAATTTAAAGACCTGTTTAGTCTGGATCAGTTGGCTCTGGTGGGTGAGGCTCAGGTATGGGGCTATAAAGTTGCAATGTAGATGCCTGGCCTTGGGCTGAAGCCTAGGGTCTGGGACTCTGTGAGAGAGTAGGGTCCCAGACTCCAGGCTCGAGCTTGAGGGTGAATGTCTACCTTTTTTTTTGCCTTGCAGCCTAAGACCCCTGAGTCCAAGTCAGCAGACCTGTGCCCAATGTGGGTGTTTGTTTGCAATATAGGCATACTCTGAGAAGTCATTCTTAGACAGTGATACCTTGGGTTGTTGAAGTCGTTATTTCAGCACAGGTGGTACAGTTGCTTCTTATAGATTTCCCCCCGTCTCTGAATATTCTACATCATTTCACTGGTGTAGGAAAAATGCTGAAACAGTATGAGCAGTTTTAAACTTTGTAGGTTCACAGTACCACCTACTATTGTAGCTAATCATCTGGAGGAGTGAGTGGGGATGAAATATTGGTGTTCTGAAGGGCAAGCATTTAGAATTTACAAAAATACATGTAGAGAACTCTTAAAATAGAATTTTCTTGCACCTAAAGAAGTCTGAAAAAATATAATACATGGACTTTTGGCTCTACAGATTCTAAGATAAATGAAAGCAATTGATTTTCTTCACAAATTGTAATTTGTATAATATTCATATTCATAAATGTCAAATGCTGTAGGACATAAATAGGAAGGTTTTGCAAAGAGGAAATGTACTGTAATTAAGCATTTAGTATGCTTCGAGAAGGAAGAGGTTTTTAAGGATCTGGTTTCCCTCTGAATAAGTGGTTGAGTAATTTCAAATTACGTTGTATTGCGACATTAAGAAAGCTGTCATATTTTTCACTGTGCATGCAGCTTGTCAAAAACTCCAATATGGAGCGCAGGACAGCAACAAAAACAGAAATAAGACATTAGTTCAAAATATGCTCCAGTATTAGAGTATGGGTATAATAAGTTAATACAAGAAAGGATTGCTTAATGTGCAATAGTAATTAATGGGTGTTGGTGGGGTTTTTTGGTTTTTAGGTCTCAGGTTGGTTTTTTTGAGGAAAGTGTTACTAAAGTTTTGCTTGAAAGATTTGAGCTTCTCAAATGATATTTTAATCAGGGGTTTGGAGCAATCAAATTTTTGAATTGCTCCGCTCCAGCTCCTCTCCTGCACCAATAGTGACTGCTCCAGCTCCGCGCTCCCACTCAAATTAATTTTTAACGAAATAAAGTGCATACTGTAATTTTGAAAAAACATTATTTTTATTCAGAGTTTTAAAACCATTTAAATGTCATCAACAATGATACAAACTAGAATCATTCATAATTCAATCTGTAAAAAATTATTGCAGCAATCAAGTCGTCTTTCATAGCCTGCCGGAGATCATTTAAAATTAACTTTAAAGCCAAAAACAGTTGCTCTACACTAGCTTGAGTTGTTGGCATGCTCGAAGCAATTCTACAGGCAGCCTGAATGCGGTGTGGGTAGCTGTGATGGCCTCAAACAGACTTAACTTTTAGCTCCCAATAGACTCGATCGCCTCACAATCTTCCCGAAAGTTTCTCTCGAATAATGCTTCATTACAATTATGAATTGCAGGAACTCGCTGGTGTCTGTCTTGTTTATCCAGTTCCTTTTCGAAGTTGTCATCTTCTGAGGAATTGGTGCTTGAATTATCTCCATTTCCCTGTGATGGTTGAAGACGTCTCAGGGATGGACGCTCGAACAAGTTCAGAGTGGAGATGGAAGTTTGAGAACAGCCTGCTATTTCCGAAGAATGTGAACTTTCCGAAACAGCAAATTCGATTGTTTGACTCAAAAAGAATTGTCAAAAAGCTTCTCTTTGCGTTTCTGCGTGGAGGATAGAATTCCTTCTGCAATTTGTCCACCATTTTCTTGCAAGAATGTTGACAGTTTTCGCCATTCCTTCATTAAAACTCCCGGGGTTACATCGACAGCTTGAAGATTCACGGTTGTTTGGTTTGGCTTTGCCAAGAGGTCTCGCAGGTTCTTCACTTCGTCCCATTCAGCTTTTGTTAACTTGAGTTCTCTTGTTCCAGCAGCAGCCACTTGTTCACAGTAAGATTGAAAAACGAGAAGCCGATCAATCATCGCAAATGTTGAACCCCATTGAGTCACAGTATCCAGTGATTGAGTTACCCCATGTAGATCAAGCAGAACACTTGGAATACTTGGGGTTCGTAGTTTGACAACGACTTGTCGAATTTTTGCCAGAAATTTCTTCGCATATTCTTGGTTCAGTCCATCCCAGATTGCCAACTGAAGAGTGTGAATACCACACCTCATCAGTTGGACTTTTGAGTTGTCCTCATGAAGCCATGTTGGAAGTATGAGGCTAGGATCATTAGTATGAGGCTAGGGCCATTGCACAGCAGCATCCATGTTGAGTTCAATTTCATCCATTGCTTTAGTTCCTTCATCAGGCAAATTAGCTTCAGTTCTGTCCACATCCCTGTTCTCAGAGGTAGAAATGGTTTCATTGTCCTCGCTGAAATTTTTGACAGCACATGTCATGTTTGCTGCATTATCAACGCAGATGCTCAGCACTTGCATTTCACTGATCCCAAATTTTTCTAAAATAGCTTTGACTTGACTTCATGTAGAAAGAATTGTGACGCCCTTCAGTGTCGATTATGTCCAAGGTTTTTACCACAGCTTTATCTTTTCCTTCTTTGTAGTACTGAGCATTGATTGCAAGGAAACTTCTGTTTCCACGGGTTGCCGCATCCATTTTCAGGTAGCACAATTTTTGCTCCAAAGCTTTCTTGAGCTCTTTGCGACCAGACTCAGCTGTGCTGACAACTAAATGATGAACCACATCGTGCCCCGTTGAAATGCCAAGCTGCCGACCCCTTCACCTGCAGTTTTTTGGAATCCTTTGTTCTTTAGCTGGAAGGTAGTGAGCGGTGTTGAACTCAAGCAAACCATTTCCATCAGCCCTTCACGGAAAGTATTGGCATCCATGGTGACTGTAACCTTTGAAGACTTCAAATATGAGTCAAGTTTTGTTTGCTCAATTTTGGGTTTCTTTTCAGATGAAGCTCCGCAAAAAATCTTTTCTCCAGGAATTTTCAAAGAGCCAGATGAACGTCGTTTAGCCGCGTCAGCTTTCTGTTTTGCCTCATTTTCCTGGTTCTTTTTTGTAACCAGAGCCGCATAGTTTTCAGGATGGTTATGTTTCACATGCCACCAAAGGTTGAAACTTTTCACGGCACTTGCTTCACTTGTCTTGAAGCTACATTGTTTGAGCTTGCCATTCACTTCCTTTTCCACCTTGCATGTTGCCAATTTCTTCTTTGCTTTTCCCAGAAGCCCAAATTTGGGCTTTTCAAATTCAAAAGTAAAGATGTCATTGAGATCCTTTTCCGTAAATCGGCTATCAATCATGGGGGGGGGGGGGGCCAGATTTGATTTTTGTTGTTGTTGTTGTTGAAGCCATGGCCAAATCTTGTGCTGCTACCGCATCCAAATGTTTCTTGTTATGATCTTCGAAAAGCAATGAACAAAAGTATTACCTTTTTTATAATGTACCTGCTTGTGATATCTTAACCACTTAAGGTACTTTGAATTTATTTTGGATTTTCTGGACAAAAATGATCACATTTCTTTTTACACAGAATTATTATTAAAATATATTTTAACATGTTTCTTGCAGTTTTAATGAAGTAAGAAGTATTTTTAATATACATAATTACTATAAATTTTTATTTATAAATTGCAAGTTAGTTTTTCTTATGAAATTTTGTGGCAAAAATATTCAAAATATTTTCCAAGTTTTTAATTAATATCTCAAATGCTTTAATATAGATATATCAGTGAAATTTGGTATGTGCCGTAGCATTAGTACATTAGTGTCGCTGTTCTACAACATTAATTGTTGGGAAGTAACAAGGCTACACGTTACAAGGTTGAAAATAAACACATACTAATGTAACTATCTAACTAATCTATGCGAGTACGTACTCGCCTAACCTTGGCACAAGGGTGGGAGCAGTCTACAGTGTTGCTGGATGTCTGATAATTATCTGATTCTTTAATAAAACAATTTCCAAAAAACTTTGTAATTTTGTATTTGTACATTAAATCTTGATTTTGGCCTAAGTGAGAATAACTGTGACATATTACGTAAAGTAGAAGTTAATATCAATTGTTATACAATCTGAAACTTTTTGGCACCTTTAGGACTTTCTTGCTAAAATATCATTCATTTTGGATTGAAAATGAAAACCCTGGAGCAGTCAAGATTTTCTGTGCTCCGGCTCTGCTCCAGCTCCAGGGAAAAACCTGCAGCTCCACTGCTCCACACTCCAGCTCCGGGCTCCGCTCCAAAGCCCTGATTTTAATTGTACTTGTTGAACACTCATTCTTTTTAAATGAAATGATTAATTCATGGACGTGTGTGGTTGTTTGTTGAATTGGTTTTCTGGGACAGTCTCAGCTCTAGTACTTCTCAAAATACATATTAATTCACTCAGCTGTCGGTATTTGAAAACACCCTGATAGGCTACCAAATATTTACTTTAAAAGTTGCTCCTCTTAAAGTTCTGTGGGTATATGCCAGCTTAAAAAATATATGTACAAATATAAAGAAATTTAAAATATTCTACTCAAAGGGGAAACAAAAAAAACCCTTTCATCTCACACCACAATCTGTCTGGAAGGTAAACAAACTATGGTTTTGTTGGAGCAGCAAGGAAACAAATTCCAGAGCATCCTCCTGCAGAGTTCAGAGTCAGAGACTGTTAACAGAAACAGCCCCGTAGATGTATTTAGGGTAGTCAGAATATAAACCACATAGGGCTTTGATATCAAAAACAGTTTGCATTGTTCAAGAAAGCAAATTGTTCAGTGAAGTCTGTGGAGCACAGGTGTTGCATGCTCTATATATGGGGTGTCACTAAGTCTGCACTTCACTTAATTTGATGTAATTTAGGTAATTCAAGGCAGTGATTTAACACCACCCCGAGCGATCTAAGTTATATTGACGTAGAACAATGTGGACACTACATTAGTCAGCAGGAGATATTCTCCCACTGACAGCTTCTGTCTCTCATTGAGGTTGAGTAATTATTAGGGATGTCAAGGTATAGTCAACTACACGATTAACCAGTAAGCCTAGATTTATCTTAAAAGCCAGCTCCTCACAAGCACCGGCTCCGCCTCCTCACCCTACCCACGCTGCTGCTTTCGCAGGGAGGATGCTCCATGGCATGCTGGCACAGCCTCTCTGCAGGGAGCTCAGGCCCCCTGCAGACGGGCTGCTGTATGAGAGGCAGCACAAGATGGCAGGGGGCTCCTTGGGAGTGGCACCGGAAGCACACTGGCAGCTAGCCTCATCCCAGGGACTATCAAATAGTATTTTAACCATTAAAATTTGATGCAGTTACACAATTCTTGAATCACACAGTATCTAACATCCCTGGTAATTATACTGATGGGAGAGCACAGTCCTGTTGGCGTAACACATTTTTACCAGACGCACAGTTGCATTGGTGCAGCTAAACTGATGTACTGAGGTATTGTAGATTGGCTTTAAGTAAGGTGCTGCATTTCATGTTAGCTGAAACTTTGAACTGAACATAAGAACGGCCATACTGGGTCAGACCAAAGGTCCATCTAACCCAGTATCCTGTCTGCCGACAGTGGCCAATGCCAGATGCCCCAGAGGGAGTGAACACAACAGATTAATCATCATGTGATCCCTCTCCTGTCATCCATTTCCAGATAAACAGAGGCTAAGGACACCATTCCTACCCATCCTGGCTAATAGCCATTGATGGACCTAATCTCCATAAATTTATCTAGTTCTTTTTTTTTTTTTTTTTTTTTTTTTTGAACCCTGTTAAAGTCCTAGTCTTCACAACATCCTCTGGCAAGGAGTTCCACAGGTTGACACTGCGCTACATGAAGAAAAACTTCCTTTTGTTTGTTTTAAACCTGCTACCTATTCATTTCATTTGGTGACCCCTAGTTCTTATATTATGGGAACAAGTAAATAACTTTTCCTTATTTACTTTTTCCACAAGTGATCAAGAGTAGTTTCAGGTAGGGCATGCTGAAATAGCCAGATCTGAAGGTAATACAGGATTCAATAACAGAAAAGGCCTGCATTTGAGAAGAAAGAGTAGCTTCCAGTCCAGTGTTGAATAAGTGGAGGAGAGAACTTCTGTCTGCTGCCTAGAAAATACTGCAAGGCATGTCAAATATATGAAAACACATTAGAGCAAAACCTTTACATGTGAACTGCAATGTTTAAAAACAAACCAACCCCTAAGATTCTTTTACATGGTGCCTAAAGGAGAAAGTTACATAGCTTTCTGATCATGTGAGTGGAGAATGGAACTCAGGTGTGGAACTAGAATTCTTAGTTGATTGGGTTTTGCCTTAAGTGATAGGCAAAGAATGAAGGAAGATATTTACTAAATAAAATTTTGCCTTTAACAAAAGTAGGAACTTTACCAGTTGCTCACTGAAAAGTGAATACCCACCCTGTTGTTTTCAGTGGAATATTTGTAAAGAGCTTGATTTAGTTAATTCTATAAAGCTAACATTAAACTCTGTGTGTATTTTTTTTTTTTTTTTTTAGTTGGTTTGGATGCTGCTGGTAAGACAACTATTCTGTATAAATTGAAGCTAGGTGAAATTGTCACCACAATTCCCACTATTGGTAAGAAAACTAATGATTGCTTCTCATCTAATTACTAATGTTAAGTGTAATTGAACTGCAGAATCGTATTCTTGAAATCCTTAATTCTCCTGAGGTAGAAAAAATGTAAATGTTTTTCATTGTAGGATCTTTGTTTCAGGAGGTAGTTTATGGAGTAGCAGGAGATGGATGTTTCACAGAATAGAAATTACTATGGAGTTGGACTCTTAGAGAAATTATTATTTCATGAAATTTTTTTACTAGACTAATGAAGAAATTGTGTGGGGAAGAGGGTGTGTGTGTGTGTGTGTGTGTGTGTGTGTGTATAGAAGCCAGCTTATTCAGCTTCCATTAGAAAATGAAGTTTGTGAAGTCACTATTTTTAAGAGGATGGCTAACAAATTGACTGTGTAAAAGTTGCTACTATAATGTCTGTATTTAACCACTTCTTTTTTTTTCTTAGGTTTTAATGTGGAAACAGTAGAATACAAAAACATTTGTTTCACAGTTTGGGATGTTGGTGGCCAAGATAAAATTAGACCTCTTTGGAGGCATTATTTTCAAAACACACAGGTATGAGTTCCAGTTTTACAAGTAAAAAAAAATTGTTGCACATTAAAATGAATACTGCTGTGTGTACACGATCTCCATATCTGAATTGGTCCCCAGCGCATATGTTGCAGTTCTGAAGATATTTGGCTTTTCTTCTCTATCTGGAAGGTTTCATGACTTGTTATATCTGCACTACAGACTTTTCCATCAGCATTGTCAGTCAGGCATGTGAAGAGTATAATTCCCCTAGTGTATGTACAGTATACCAGCAGAATTATACTTTTACCAATATTATTGTATTTTCCTATAAGGGAAAGTGATGAAGTTGGAATTGTAGTTTTACTATGCCAATGCAAGAGCAATTTTGACAGTACAGTCATATCCATGCTAGGTGCACTTTGCTGACGTAGTATGCCAGTATTCATATACAGGTTGCACTTCTAAAGTGGCATGATCACAGATGTTCTAGGATCAGAGAGTCCTGGCGCGCTGCAGGGCAGTGGGGGCCAGGAGCCTGCACGCAGCTCAGTTGGGCTTTGAGGGGGGCTGGAGCCATGCAGTGCATCTAGGATGCGAGGGGAGAGGGTAGGGAACCAGTGTGTGGTTCAGCTGTGCTGTGTGGGGAGGGAGGCACCAAGAGCCAGCATGTAGCTCAGGCTGTGAGGGGAGGAGGGCACTAGGAGCCAGCACGTGGCTTAGCTGGGCTGTGGAAGCCCATGCATGGCTCAGCTGTGCTGGGGGGAAAGAGAGGCATGAGCTAGCATGTGGCTCAGCTGGGCTGCGGGGGGAGCCAGGAAGCTGGTGGGGTTGGGCTGGAATCACCTCCTCTGGTCCAGAAAATTCCCTTATCAGGGACCAGTCAGATCCCGAGGGTGCTGGACCAGGAAGGGTACAACCTGTAACAGCAAATGCTCCTGGTGGAGATGTCGATTAATGTAATCTTAGGGGGCCAGACAGGATTCCCATAAGGACCTGCCAACATTGCTCCTGTTACCAGAGGGGTCATTGAGCTATGTGATGGACTTCCTAGTCTCATTACATGTGATGCTTTATTTGCTAACCTCCTGTGACTGAAATGGGACTTCAAGTAAAGAGTTTATTCGTAACTGCCTTGTAGGTATTTCTTTCTTCTAACACCTTGAAGACTGACAAGATATATAGATTTTTCTCAATGTTAAAAAAAAAAAAAAAATCTAAAAAAATATTCACATGCATGTTGCTAATAAAATTTCTGAAATATTACTGTAATACTGTTAATTCAAGAGCTGATGCTGGCTGCTTGATTTGGGCCATCTCAAATTCACTTTGCTGCTTCTGGCATTGTTGGAGGAGATTATAATATGCTTTTTTTGGGTGGTTAGTGTAAAGCTAAGTGATTTATCACATTTCTATATATTCTAGCAGTAGAGGAGATTCATGCTTGTTGCTCTGCTTTTTGCAGGATTGTTGCCAGGAAACTTCTCTCTGCAGCAGCACAGGCATGATGATGGGGCCATGTACAAATAGGAGTATGTGGTGGAATATGACTAGACAAGGGAGAGAGACAGTAGTCTAGTGACAGCATATCAAGTGAGGATCAAAAATGTTATCCTAGTGACATCTTCAGACATATTTCAGAACTGTTACCAGGGACCCCCAAAAGGAGAAAATTCTGTTTCTTCAGGGGAGGGTCGGCTGAAATGTCGGACCTTATGAAGGGGATTTAAAGACTGGAATAAACTTTTTTTTTTTTTTTTTAAAGAAAAACTAGGGGGCTGTGCCCCCTGCTCACTGCACTCGCCAACCCCCCTGTCATGGGGGGCCCAGAGTTGGCAATTCTGGCTCCCCTCCTCCCCCCAACCGCTCACTAAGGAGGGCTGGGCTTTGGCGATGCCAACCAGGGCCCCTTCTCTTGCTCCGCTGCACAGGTCCTGCTGCTGGCACCCCAGAGTAGTTGTTTTGGAAACACTGGCAGCTGCCCACCATGTGTTAACTGTCAGACCTTCAGCCAGCTCTATGCAATGGCTAAGGGGGCTGGGGTACACCCCAGTCCTGACCCCCACATCAATTGCACCACTAGTGCCCCCATCAGCTGTTTCTAAAACGGCAACCACCCTCCACTTGGCAGCTGCCAGACCTTCAGCCAGCCACTGTGCAGTGGCTCAGAGGGGTTGGAGGTACAGGTCTGGGCATGAGGGGATAAGGGGTATTTGTCTTAGCACTTCCTGCTGCTCCCATTAGGCAGAATCTGGCCAGTGGGAGCACAGGGAAAGGCTCAAGACACTGTGCTCGCACATTGCTATTACCCCAGCCCAGGAGGCAGAGCGCTTCTTTCCTGCGCGGTGAGACTGCGGGCTTCCTCTCCCTCCCTCCTTCCCCCCCACAGCGGTTTGTCAGGGCTCCAGTGTACAAAGCTGGCAGTGGCCGGTTGATGGAGGAGGGCCGGGGCTGAGCCAGGGGGTGATAGTGACAGTAGCTCCTCGCTGTGCTTGCGGCCCAATGCTCCAGGACTCAGCAAGGAGCCACTGCCTCTGGCTGCTCAGGTCAGGAACCCTCAGGCTGCCAGTACTTCAGCCTTGAACCCTGCCCTCCTGCAAGAGTAGTGTGCCAGTGGTGGCTTCCTGCAGAGAAAGGGGGAGAGGAGGGAACCTCGAGGCTTTGTGGTAGCCACTCCTGGAAGCAGCTGCCCAGGCTGTGGGCTGCGTCCGGTGGGAGCAAATGGGGAGGATGGGTAGTAGGCCCCGTGCTGCCTCGGTGCTATAGTGCGCTGCGTCGGCCTGGCCCCGGAATAGCCGCTTTGTTGGTCCGGGGCCACTTGCCCTGGACAGGTCCCCTCCCCTGGCAGCCAGGGAGGTGGGAGCGGGAAGGTAGCTGAGGGCGGAGGAGTGATAGGACAAAAACTTTTCCTGCAGGACAGAGTGACACATGACTCACTTCCATCGTCCTGCAGGAAAAATTTTCTTTGATATATTGTGTGTGTGTGTGTGTGTGTGTGTATATAAATGTCAGAAATGTTAGGAACGCTTGATAAAACACATTTCTAAAAACTAATTTGTAATTAAAATGTTAACTGTCAGCTTTTATAGTATGGAGGACTTCTACCTAATGCATCTCTAGTTGTCTTTGATGTAGTGGAACATCTGAAAATAAGGGAAACTATCACAATTTGACCAGTTACCTTTACCTGAAATTATGATATGCAGACTACAATCTGGGAATCAGTCTTGTTTGTATGTGGGTTTTTTTGTTGTTTAAACCTTTAAGTAGCCTAACTTAATTTTCACAGTGTATGTTCATGTCATGTCTAGCTGTCTGACAAATGTCTACCTCATGTCCACCATGAACTTTCTCTTATATGTTAATTAAAAGACTTCTGATTTTTCAAATTTGCATTTCTTAGAGGGGAAAGTAGCCACAGTTGTACTCTTTCCCAGTAATTCATGTCCCCTTTTTCTTAGTACTCCATTGCATGTGTAAGGTTCGTTGTGACTTATCAAAGCTGCTTAACTTTTTTTCAGGGTCTCATTTTTGTGGTAGATAGTAATGACAGAGAGAGAATTCAGGAAGCAGCAGAAGAACTACAAAAAATGGTAAATATAAATATCTTTGGAACAGAATTGACATGTATTTATTTTACCAAGTCAGCTTTTCTGCACATAGTTAATATGGCAGTCTTGCTGAAATTTCAAGAGCTTTACACTTTCAGAAAGTCTTAATGTGTGCTGTAGACCTCTTTTATATAATTTCACTATTTAACTAAAATTAGTTAGAATATGATTGGACATTAGATCGAAAAATACTAATGATTTCATCCAATTCCCTTTGGGATGTAAAATCCAAACTTAAAAGGTGTTTGTTACAGTCAGCAAAGCCTCCTTCCCCGGGAGCTAGAAGGGTAAGGGCTGCTGGCTCCACTCCTGGGGGCTTCACTGCTGCAGAAAAGGCTCCTATCCAGGTGCCGAGTAACCGTTGATTTTCAGGGGTTACATGTTTACCCTAATACACTATTTTTAACATCCCTAATCTGTACCATGGATACTTAGTAATCTCAATCAGAAGCTTCTCCAATGTGATTTGGGAAGTGATAATGGAAAAGCTTAGAGCGCTTCGCTCTTTATTTCTTAATTGGGTATCTTTAGCTACTTGTTATAGTAATTAAATGGAAAAATTAATTAGCATGGTCTCTTATTCTGTTAGCTTCAGGAAGATGAGCTTCGAGATGCAGTGCTGCTTCTTTTTGCGAACAAGCAGGACTTGCCAAATGCCATGGCAATCAGTGAAATGACAGATAAACTAGGTCTTCAGTCTCTGCGTAACAGAACTGTAAGTACTTAAAGCTTTAGTTCATTTTTGTCAGTAAATGTACTCTCCCTTTACATGTGGCAGAGATGAAAGCTCAAGAACTTAATGCATTTTGACATGTACAAAGTGTTATTTCTACAAAAGTGGCATATAAAACACAAACTGTGATCAAGAACATAATAAAAGGCTTCATTAATGTTTGTACTTTACTATTAAAAAAAAAAAAGTAGAGATTTTTTTTGAAATATCCTGAGCCATGTTTTAACTGTGTGTTTCCTTTCTTCTTCCATATGTTGTTTTGAAGAAAGACTGAAAACAGCATTGTGTCCAAGAATTTTTAGGGAGAAACCTGTAATAAAAATGCCCAACAGGATATAAAGGAGGCATTATCTACACAACTTGTTAGGGGACTTGAGATCACTGTTATATAATTCTTACTTTACCTCTTCATGTTGACAGCTGTGGTTTGTCATTATAAACTGTTTTTTTTTTTTTAAAGATGCATTAAATCATGCAATAAAAATTCCTTGCGTATGATCTCAATAGCACCTGATCAAAACCAAGCATTTTCATTTACAGCAATTCTTTATATTATGCTTTATTTTCAATTTCACTTTGCTTCTTGTGCACCAATATAATGTCTCAGTATTTGGGTGGCAGACACAGCAGGAGAATTCTCAGAACCCAATTGCTAAATGAAATTTAAAGATTTTTTTCTTGTAAGTATCTTCTGTTAGTGTTAGTCTTTGGTTGGAAATAAGTTTTGAAAACATACTAGTTGGGATCAAACTACATGAAATTGTCCTATAATTATACTCTTGTAGTATGCAGGAAATGAGTAACCTAAAGTTTGTGTTCACTTTATTTTATATTTTTGTTCCTTCCTAACAGTGGTATGTCCAAGCGACCTGTGCTACGCAAGGAACTGGCCTGTATGAGGGACTTGACTGGCTGTCAAATGAGCTCTCAAAACGCTAGCTCAAACTGGATGACTTTCTCACCAGGGACATGTTTGATATAAGTGGTCTAGGCTTGTTACAACAAAATTAGTTTGCATCTTGGTTATTAAACAGTATCTGGAACGGGTTTGGGCAGGATATTACAGCGTTTCAACTTATTTTGTTGCCAATTATTGTTTACCAAGCTATATGTTGCAGAAGTAGCAATGTACTTGGATTTAAAAAACAAACTCCTTAACTTGGAAAAAAGTGTATCTTCTGATTTTACTTCCCTTGTCATGTTAAATGCCTGGATATAGTTATTGTGACACCTTTAAAATCTGTTTTGAATACTTTTTGAACCCCAATAAATTAAGTAATATTTTTAAAGATTTTCCCTGCTACTTTAGTTTACTGATACCTTATTATTTCATTCCTCAGACAGTCTGCTGACTTAAAAATGTAGCATTCCATATATATTTATTTCTCTCCCTTGCCAAAAGATTTGTTCCAGCCAAAAGAAATGCTCTAAAACACTATTCAGATCTACTGCACTGAGGAACATTTTATTAACCTTGGGTTCCATCAGCCCAACTTGCCTTTGTGTGAATTGGATTTGATGGGTCGCATAGTACTGTGCTGGTTGCAAAGAGCTCATCTTGAGGTGTTTTTTAATATTCAGCAGATTGTCTTCCTTTGTATCTTTTTATGTTGCATGTTGCTTTTTGGTATCAGCCTGAATGGTTTTTGCCCAGTGTATAATAGTTCTGCTGAAGTTTTACTGTTTATTGGTGAACATATCTTCATAAAAAGAAATTTTGGAAAAATCATCAAACTCCATGGATTAGTTTCTTCATAACCCACTTGGAATTATTCCTAATAAAATGATAAAATGTATAGTTGTGTATGCTCTTATTGAATCTTAAATTTGTGAGACAGATATGAACATTTGACAGACTTATTCTTTTTCTATAAATTCAGTTCTGTAGTTGAACGCAAATCTCAGACTTTCAACTTTTGAGGGAGATCCTTGAAGATGGGGAGGTAACTTGTATACAGTGCAGTAGGTAATCATCATAAAGGCTTAAATTCTGTAAGTGTCTTTTTGAACCTGTAAATCTAAAAATCCTTTTAAGATGTTCGGATATGAAAATATACTTCTCATTAAAATTGTAATAAAACAAATACAAACTGCCCAAAAAGCATGCATGTCTGTTTCATAGTTGTATGTACATTTACAGAACAATATGGTTTGTGGTAGCAAGGCAAAAATGAGTTCCGGTGATGCTTGCATGAAAACTTCAACATCTATGGGGATTTATTCTGATGTCTTAATGGTAGCAACCTGTTTTTTTGAGAATCCAATCAAGTCCATGGACACTTCACCAGGTCCTTTCTTGCTTTCTTCTTCTCTCTTCTCCACCCCAAAGATTTATCTGAACTTACAACAGCAGCTTGATGCTAATTTCCATCTCTGAAGAAAAGCCCTCCAGGTTCTTCACCTATTCCACCTCAACTTGTGGAGAGTGAGGGGAATACAATGGAGGCTATCACTCACCAAAACAATCACTTCCTGCCATCTTATCCTTTCCAGATTAAGTGGTTGATTCCAGTTTAAGTCTTTCAGGATTTGATGAGACACTGGATATTATCTTGTTTATCAGTGGACAACACCTAACACCCAAACTTGCAGTGGAGGCATGAGCCCATGCTTGTTGTGAGACACCTTTTCTTTCTTGAGGATTCCTCTGCCTGCTCGCAGATTCCCCTAATTACCAGGATAATTTCCAAGATCAGGAAGGCTAAAACTGTGGTCAGCATGATAGCTCCTTGCTGGCTGAGACAGTTTTGGGTGACAGACCTGCTGGGGATGTACTGACTCGGAATCAGTCAGATCCCAGTTAGACATCCTGTTCCAGGGTGGGGCCTCAGTCATTCTCAAGAAGCCTCCTTGTGAGCCACTGTTTGAATGTTCCATATATTTGACAAATACAGGGTGTCCCCGCTATAAGTCGCCCTGGTATACATCCGTTCTGCACTAAAGTTGTTGATGCGTGTAGGAACTGATGTGTTGAAGTCCCCCCCCCCATTCCCTGTTCTTAAGTCATGTGCAAAAAAAAAATTGCACAAATGGAAGTCAGCTGTGGGGGAAAATTCCCTGCTTTAGATTGTTTCGCTATAAGTTTTGGGGAACATATCTTGGATTTACAGTGAGGACAGCCTGTACCAGAAGATTGGGAATATTCTGTAGTGGAACTGACTTCACCATTAATTCATGTTTTCTGATATACTGCAAATCTGTATAAATGTTTTGTAGTGAAAGCACTGAGAATCAACACTGTCATATAAACAGTTAAAACACTTCCTTGTTGCCTTTTCTTAGACAAAGTCAAAGAACTAACTGATATATTATGTCCAGTTTGGGGCACCATACTTTTAGAAAAATGTGCACAAATTGGAGAAGAGCCAGGAGAGAGCAATAAAAAATGTTAGGTATAGCAATGTCTGAAGAAAGACTGAAAATTGGGTTTGTTTACACTGGAGTAGATGAATATGTCTTCAAATTATGTAGAAGGTTGTTTATGAAGAGGAAGGTGATAATTTTTTCTCCTGGTCCATTGATGACAGGAAAAGTAGTAATGGGCTTAAATTGCAAGAAGGGAAAGGAAATAAATGGAAGGGCGGTCAAGCACCAGAACAAATTACCCAGAGGGGCTCTGTAATCCCCATCACTTGAGGTTTTTAAAAAAAAGTTTAGACAAACAATTACCAAGGATGGTGTAGACCAGTGTTTCTCAACCAATGGCATGAGTACCCTTGGGCTACTCGAGAGATGTCTGGGGGGTACATCAACACAACTGAAATTTGGAGAACTGAATTTTTGTTTAAGTTTTACAGTGCTTTATTATTTTTGTACTTTTTACACCTAAAAATTTCATTCCCTTCCTGGCCACAATTAAGTTGCTTAAACAAATGTGTTGCAATGGTAGAAAAAAATTGTGTGACTGAAAACTAGGTAGTGGGGGCACTTATATTTTTTTTTTTTTTTTTTTTTTGGAAAAAGGGGTACTTTATTAAAAAGGTTGAGAACACTGGTTTAGACTAGAGGATACTTCTTATCTAGTAAGCGCAACAAAAAAAATACTCATTTAAAAAAAAAAATTGGCGTTCCTTGATCTTAAAAGTTTAAGAAACACTGGTCTAGATGACTAATTGCAGGCCTTTGAGCCTATATTTCTGTAGTAAAAAGTACTGTAGGAGTAGTTGTTTATATGTGGTATATCCTCTTTGGGTGTAGCAATGTAGTCATTACTCAGGCACAATTCCCATGGAAGTCAGACTATTTTAAACTGAAAGAGGAACCAACACACTTAAATTTTTTCCATCTCCAGAATCAGTTGAAATAGATTGTGTTCTGATGTGGAAATACAAGACTAATGAAGATGGCTGGGTAACCTGTCTGCTGTAACAAGAAATCCTGAGTTCTGGAAAGTTTTACTCTTTTTTTGTTTGTTTGTTTGTTTGTTTTTAATGTGGAACTCAGTACTGTATAATGAACAAATACAGGGTGATGTTGACCCTGAATTCTGAACACATCTGTTTTGCTTTGTTCCCTTTATAATTGATATGAAGGTTTGCAGAAAATAAATGTTTTTTTGTGTGAGAACCTGGGGTAATTAATCTTCCCAGCATAGCATATGCCTATTAATTGAAATGAAGAAAAACAAAACTATTTTAATTAAGGATCCGAGCGATGCTGGGTAAATCTTCTAGTAATTCATTGTTTTTAAAGTTTCTAGCAATCCAAATATAGGGTAGAAATGTGAGTCAACTCCGTCACAAATAATAGCTCATTGAAGTGAACAGTTCATAATCAAGCAGCTAAAATTTGCTCTCAAATTTGTAGTAATACAAGTTTTTTGTGAAAATGTGCATGTGTGCTATTGCAAAAGTAAATTAAGGGGTTAGTATAATATGTGTGTGTGTGTGTGTGTGTGTGTGTGTGGTATATAAAGCCTAAAATCCTACTCTATCATTCCTTACACATGGGGGTAATCTTTACATGTGGGGCTTGGTTAAGGCAGGATGGGGGTGTAGCAGAGCTTGAGCAGGCATTTATGTCCCTCTTTCAGCTGGAATCAGTGTTAACTTAAGCTGAGCTTGGTGCCCATCTTTACAGTCAGCTTCCCTTACTCCTTGCAGTCACAAGGAGTACTGGTGCTGACTCAAGCCTCCCTCAGGGTTCAGTTTAGTGGGTTTTAACTAGATCCGCTAATTCGAATGCCACAAAAATCAATCTCCCAGGGGCCAAGTGGAGATGTGACTTGAATAGCCCTAAAACCTGCAATGAATCAGGGAGTACTGGCATTGACTGGGGCCACCCTCAGTGTTTGATTTAACAGATCCTTATTGGACCTGCTAAATCAAACACTAGAAGATTGATCCCCAGCACATTTAAGTATAGACATGGCTTAAGGTAAAGGTTTGAGGTCTTTTTTAATAATAGGCCACCCCTGCTGTAGAGAAGGCTGGCTCTTTTATAGAGAAAGACATGGCTGAGAGCAATGCTAGCTTATTCAATCACTTTGATAGGAGGGCTACAAGCTGGCTTCAGTTAGACTTATTGTCCCACAGAACTATAATTCCCCTCCTCCCTGCAATGTCTTGTTCATTTAATGGATTTATTCTGCAGCAACACAGGTGTCTGAGGGGCTGTTTTCTGTCACTAGTAATTGATAATCTAACAATGAAGGTTCACAAGCTACATGATTAACCTCAGACTCATTCATTCACTCAAGGGCCATAAACATGAAAAGAGTCTAGTACTATCTTGCACAGGTGCTCACCTCTAATTTGGCAGACCATACTACTCTTGGGCTTGGCCCTTCCTCCCTGAGCCTGGGCCCAAGTGCCATGGTACCTGGATCACCTGGGTCTCTACGATCATGGCTCTTCTACCTTCCACACCATTACCGATTTGGTACCCATTCCTGGCACCACAACCAAAGCTGGTGCCAAATATATCAGTGCCTTGATTCTAGAATCCCTTCTTTGTGAGGGAGTGAGGGTGGTGATAGCCAAACCCCCACCCTAGAGGTAGCCTGTTTACCTTCATGCCTCCCAACCTGGGGCTAACATGCTAGTAGGAAAGAGAGGGATTATGATAGCTGGTCCCTCCCACCAGGATATGTATAATCCCCTCAATGTTCTCACTACCTATGGCTTTACTGAACATGCTGTGTTATGCCACCAGATTACATGCATCAAGTCTTGGGGTAGATCACCCTTCCCAAAGAGACAAATTACATAATTTCTGCCAAGCCCATTAGGACAGCCACAGATATATGTAAAGTAGGAGAGGAAGAACTTCGTTACAGGATGCTGTGGATGCATCTGGCATGAGCTTGCATAGTAGCCATGAGGAGGTGATGCCATTCCTAGGTGTTGCTCATAATTTTTAAAGGCAAAACAGTTGCTTCTTAGGCCAGGGGAAGAGTAATCAAAATTTCCTTCCTCTTCTGCAAGTATAGCTGTTAAAATATACTTATGCATTCTAAAATCCAACCTCCATATATTCCTCAACAGCACACGTATTTGTTTATCTTCTTTGGAGACCTTCCCAGTGTTTAACAAGAATTGGAATATATTCACTCAATACTGAGGCACAAAAAGTTGAAGTGCCTTTTCGCATGGCCCATAGTGTAATCCTGATAAAGTTGCTGAATAGCTATACAAAACTTTGTGAAACCAACATAAAATATCTTCTAACTCTACTCACAATCAAGTGTTCCATTAAGCACTACTTTTTTTCAAAAGCAAGGAGAATCCATATACTGCAATTACTTGAGCTTCTCCAACTATGATTGATGACCATGGCACGCTATTTGCTACCGGACTGAAGAGATGACAGACCAAGTGGCAGTACCTCTACTTCTGTTTAAATTGACCTGAGTTAGAAATACATACATTTTTCTATGATACTAGTGATCAGAGATAGTGTGTTCACAAATGAGAGGTAAGGCAGGAGACATTTGCACTGAGACATGGACAAATCTATTAAAGTCTGAGAAGCTCTGGGTCCTGTCCCCCCCTGCCATCTGTACTGGATAGCTTACTTTCAAAAGGTACGAACGGCAGGGAGATAAATGGAGACAGTGCAGTGATGCTACAGTTTGTATTTGTAAACTCTGGGGAACTTGTAATATGATTTTAAACCACAAAGGCATAGGCAGAAACTTACTCTAGACAAATAGATAAAAAGCCTTCTGCCCCAAAGTTCCTCACCACTGGTGAAATACATCATTTAACACTCATAGGTCTTATCAGAAAACATCTTTAATCAAAATATTTTACATGCAAGGTGCAATGGATACATAGTTTGTAAGCAGGATGGTGTAAACATGTACCTCCAGCATGTTTTTACATATGTACATTAGTCCACTTCTAAAGATGATTTTTCATCACTTTTTTGAATATCCAAGCTTCACAAACACTCCCTACTCAAGAGCTTACAGTCTAAATAGGAAATACAACAAATGAAAACAAATTGAGAGGCGTAGGTAACAAGTTACAGTAACATCCCACAATAATTCATACCAGCTGTATCCATATAGTAGTAATGTACAGGGAGAGTTAATTTTCCAAGATCAGCAATGCTTTTAGCCCATATTTCTGCACCTTCCTGCTACCCACAGGTGTTTGGTCAACAGTGACCTCCAACCCCTCATCCTAGGCCTGCTCCACCCATTCCCTTCTAAGAATCGTCTCATTTCTGACAACAGAAAAGGTTCTGAGGATTAGAATCTATTTCCACAGCCAGCACAAATCATAAAGGAGAAAGTTCCATTCCAAAAGTCTTCAGGGAGACATAATCATGGATATGCTTGGGCCTTGTCTCATGACATTCCTCGCATAATTCCTTGGTGAGAGAAGAGAGTTCTTCTCCTGGCATGCTCTTTCCCTCCCCCCCACAAACATTATAATAGCTTCAGTTTTTCTCCTGACCTAGCAGTCAGCGCTACATCCCCATGAGGTGCCAAGGAGAGTGGCAGTACCTGGACCCCCATACTCGTTTAACAGGTACTGACTGTCATGTAATTAAGGGATCAGCTCATCGGAGGCTTATAAATCACATTTTTTAAAACTCCATGGAATAATTGCTCATATCAGCATGTACAGTACTATGAAAATGCTACCACTGTATTTATTACTATGAAGTACAGGTATGGACCTCATTTGAGTGTAAGATTAGGTCGCACTGTTTGGCTGTGACTTAGGTTGAACAATAGCAGAGGGAAGTTTTTGTGGATGTTCTAAATCTATGCAACCCCATAGTTTTTAGTTGAACAATTTTCTTCATTTTACAGTATTCAATTTAACTTTTGCACTGTAAGGAAGCCACAATGTTGTAATGCATGTTCCTAGTAAGGATGTTAAAGAGCAGTTATTTGGTTAATCGTGTAGTCACAATTTGTATTGACTACACAATTAGTCAATAAGGGGACTGCTCTGCAGAGCTGCAGCAGGGGTAGCTCCCAGAGCCAGCTTGAGCCGGGACCAAGTCATCCCAGCTCACACTGCTCTGGGGCCACTGCACCTCTACATTTTAAATATAGTAAGAGCCATCAGCTCTTACCAGCAGCCCCTGTCCCCGGTGGGGCCCAGCTTCCTGTTGGGACCCCCCCACACAGGGGCTGCTGCCAGAGCAGCCTCCCCTATCTCCCACCCCTGCTGCCTCTAATAGAGGCAGCAGAGATGGAGGGCAGGCAGCACCGTGGAGACAGTGCTTATGGGTGAACCGGTTTCTGTTCCCCCTCCCAACCCTTGCTGCCTCTAGTGAGTAGTCGAGTACTCTACTCAACTACTCACTTACATCCCTAATTCCTATTGTTTGATATGTGCCTTTTTATAGTGGATGGGGGGAGAATTCTACTGGATTTTTCAGCATTCCACATTCAGGTCATGTCTACGCTACATGAAAGAGCAACACTGCCACAGTCCATCTTCCAGGGTTCCATTTAGCAGGTTTAGTAAAGACCTGCTAATTTGAACTGAGAGGACTCTCCTGTCATCAGTAGCAGTCCTGCTCCTCCTAAGGAGCAAGGGAAGCCCATAGGAACATAGACCTCCCGCTGTGTGAAAACATGATTTAAGCTACATCAACTCCAGCTACGTAATTAATGTAGGTAGCTGGAGTTGCATCTCTTATCTTTTGTTTACACAACCACTTCAGTTTCCATAACCAACATTTCAGAAGAAGGAAGGTTTGGATAGTAGGTGTTTGAATAATTAACCATTATTTCTTATAAGGTATGATAATGTAAATCCCACATATTCTCCCACAAAACCAGGAAAGACTAGACTTGATATATCTAAAATGAGAAGTGTGAGCAAAAAATGATTTTTTAAAGAAAGCTTTCAGGCCTTTATACATCATACAGGAAAAAAAATGAGCAAATCTAACTTTTAAAAATCTTTGCAAGTCACTTTTAAGTATTTCCTCCCAAAGAATTAGACACATATTACTTATGTGGAGTGTTATTTTCTCATACATACACCCAAGCCCAGGAAGAGATTGTTCTTCAGAGGCCACTACAGCTTCCCTGCAAATCTAAAGTTGGCAAATTAAATTTAAAAAACTCCCTCCAACCCAAACTGATCTAAAACTTGTAGTAAGTTTTGCACTGCTAGATACAGGATACAGATTGCAGCAGGAATCAATACTCAAAAGTAAATCTAGTTCTTACATATTTTAATGTTTAGTAAACTTGATATTGATTTATAGCAATGGACAACTGGTCTTTAAAATCTGATTTTTTCATTTTGAAGGTCAAGAAGCACCTTTAAATGGGCAAGTAAATTGTTTCCTAAATCATTTTAATCCTAAATTGAATATTGTTTTAGACTTATTGTACAAGTATAATCAAATCTATTTAGAAAGTATCTTATCAAAAAAGTAGAAGCACACTAAATATGCAGCTTGCTAAAGCCCAGAGAAGCATCAGGAATGCTAAATGAATAAGAATTTATATTTCTGAATATTTAGGGGACACTTGTCCTGCACTGAAAATAGTTTTAATTGATTTCATTCAACATAAGAAATTTGCTTATTCTCCTTTATGTCCTATTCTGAATTATACAAACAGGGTTCAGAGTACATGTGTCCTTTTATAGAAATCAGATTAGATTTGTACATCTGTAACAAAATAATCTCTTAATCAGTTAAAAACACTTATAAAAAGGTATGATAATCTAGCTTTCTTTTTAAGACATTTTCATCTGTTTTACATATATTTGGATTTCCTATTAGTGTAGAAAAGAAGAGAAAGGAGAACTACCTCATGCAAATGTTAGGGTCAGACAAAAGAATGTCAGGGTCAGACAAAAGAAAAGAAATTTATAATCAAAGTGACAGGCATGTGAATTTTCCAGTAATCAGTCTAGCTTCCTTCTTTATTATAAAGTTACATAAAAGTTGGGATACATGTTCTCCTAAAGCGAACAAATTCCTTGTTTAAAGGCCCAGAACAAATGCCATGCAAATGACAGTCTATTTCCACTTCAGATCACATATTAATGCTATATGATCAGAGGGATGAGAGACGCTTGGTAAGGCCTGATGCGTGGTAACTTCTTCATGACTTGGCAATGGAATTACCTGTTCAACCTCTAAAGCATTTATGTCAATGAAAATGTAGTCCAGGCATCCATGAAACCCACCAACATAATTTGTATAAGCAGGTTCTCCGCAAGCACTTTGCAGTTTGAAAGGATGAGTTAAAGACATATTGCATCTTTCTTCTTCTCCATTGGAGATCCAGTCTTCATGATCCTCAGAAATATTGCCACTATTGATAAAACTATACATTCCAGTTGAAGGTGTACTATTAAAATCCCCACAGAATATAACAGGTATGCCAGGATACAGATCACATGTAACATGCCTAATGTGAGATAAAGCTACAGCAACTTGGATGAGACGGATGTTTCCACCTATGAACATAAAAGCACATTACGTATTCTATTTATGCAGTAGTTTCAAATGACTTTTATAAGCCACTGCTCTTGGAGTTTGCAGGAATTGACATTTAAAAACTGTTAAAATTTGAGTGCACAATTATAGGGACTATGCACCATTAAACATACCCCAGCAATTTTCCCTGGCAAGGAAGAGTGAATCTAGAGAAACTAAATAACTGCTTTGCAAAGGACTGAGCCTTTCACCCTGGCCCAGTTTTTCAGTCAATCCCTTGATCTAATGGGCCACTGGTTTCATCCCATTATCTCAGCGGTTTTTTTTTTTTTTGGGGGGGGGAGGGTGGTTTGTTCTAATATCAAGTAGGAACACCAAGAAACAAGATAATCTACACTCCTTGTTTGGGCCTACAAGGAATACTTGATCTCAGAGCCCCAATTTGCTTCCTCTGCGGTCAATACCACAACCTGGTTCCATCAGTTACAGTGAGGACAGAGGGAACCACACTCTGTAAACCAGGGATGGGCAAAAGGGCCTCTGTGGGCCGGATCCGGCCCGCAGAGGCCCTGCTGTTCCTTAATTGGCCTCAGGGCAGGGGAGCACGCCAAGCCTCCTCCCACCCTGCCAGGAGCACATGGTGCTTTGAAGCGCTGTGTGCAGCTCACAGGGCGGGAGGAGGCTTCCCACACTCCCCTGCCCCAGACCCTGATTGGCTAAGCCTCTTCCAGGGCATGGGTGCCCAGTGGGGGGGTGGGGGACAAAGCCCCACCCCTTCTGGGGTGGCCCTCGGGCAAAAATTATTGCCCACCCCTGCTGTAAACCCATCTATATTAGCAAATTTGAAATTGGGGATGAAATGTATAATCCAATAACCTTTACTTCTGCTATATTCTGAACATTCCCAAGCAAGATTACGGAAATCCTCACCGCTACAAGGAATTGTAAGAAATAGTGAGAAATTTTTCCATTCAGAAAAGTGTGAAATAGAAATTCTAGTTGTGTAAGGAAAAGGTTACTAAATCTAGCTAATAATATATACTTATATATAAAAATCAGCAATTACCTTTTGGATGCCAGTACAGGTGAGTATTGGCTATACAAATCTTCCTTGAAGGATCAGTTGTAGACTGAAGAACTGAAACCTGCACGAAACAGCACTCGTTTACAAAATGTTAAATCAATATGCTTTAAAGACCTCAGAGATCCTATGTAGAATTATGCCTTATTATTGATTAATCAGCTTGTACCATGGTGACAATCCAATTCACATTTTTATTAGGCCTAATAAGCACTTTTTAAACAGTAACAGAATACCATTTAAATATTTTTGAATGTTTTGTACATTTTCAAATATACTGATTTAAATTACAAGACAATACAAATTCTACAGTGCTTTTATATTTATTTTATTGCAAATATTTACATTGCAAAAAGCTAGTCTTTTTTAATACTGTAATTTTACAAGTACTCTCTTGTGTAATCTCTTTATATGCAAGTTGAACTTACAAATGTAGAATTAGATACAAAAAAATTAAACAAAACAATGTTAAACTTTATAGAGCCTACAAGTCCACTCAAACCTACTTTTTGTTCAGGCAATTAATTGTTCAGACAAACAAGCATAGTTACAATTTGCAGGAGATAACCTGCATCTTGTTTACAATGTCATCTAAAAGTGACAACAGGCACTTACATGGCACTGTTGTAGCTGACATAAGATATGTGCATGCCAGATGTGCTAAGGTTCATATGTCCCTTCATGCTTCAATCATCATTCAAGAGGAAATGAGTCCAAAACAGTGTAGATCAATGCATATTCATTTTCATTAGCTGAGTCAGATGCCACTAACAGAAAGTTGATATCCTTTTCTGGTGGTTCAGGGTGATGCTTATCAGGTAACTGGTTACTCGTTCACATCCCTAGTAGCTATCTTTAGAAATCTCATGTTGGTACCTTCTTTGTGTTTTATCAAAGCTGCAGCGTAAGTGTTCTTAGAACAAACACGTGCTAGCTCACTATCTGACATACATAGCAGAAAGAATATGGGTAAAACAGAGCAGAAGACATATAATTCTCCTCCAATGAGTTCAGCCACAAACTTAATTTTTTTTTAAAACGAGTGTCATCATCATTGAAGTATGTTCTCTAGAAATGTGGCTGAAGTATGAATGGACATATGAATATTTAGTGTAACTGGAAAGTAAATACCTTGCAATGCCAGCTATGAAAGTACCATGTGAACACCTATTCTCACTTTCAGGTGACGCTGTAAACAAGAAACAGACAGCATTATCTTCCATAAATATAAACAAACTTGATTATCTGATTGCCTGAATAAGTAGGATTCAGTGGACTTCTAGGCACTCATGTTTTGCTTTTGAGAGCAGCTATGCAAAAAAGGAAAAAAAAAAATCTACATTTGTAAGTGGCACATTCATGATAGATTGCACTTCAGTACTTGTGTAAGGTGAATGGAGAAATAGTTGATCATTTTTATGGTGCAACCATTTATAAAAAAAATATAAAGTGATTACTGCAGTTTGTATTCTGTGTTGTACCTTAAATCAGTTTATTTGAAATATAGAGAAACATCCAAAATATTTTATATTTGCTATTCTATTAACAATTAAAACTGTGGTTAATCAACAACCCTAATTTTTAATGCATCTTTCTACACATTTTGAATATTACAGTCAAATATTATAAATAATAAACAGGCTTTGAAACATGTACCTGACAGAATATAGCCACTGTGTATTAGATACACATGCCATTATAACATTTCTCTTGCAAAAAAGGCCACGACTCCTGACAATTATAGTACTTTCCGTTCTAGAACTATTACAGGTTGAGCCTCCCTGATCTGGCTCCCTCACAACCTGACCAGTCCCTGGTTTTCCTGTTTTCCTAACCAGGGAAGGTCAGGGGAGGGCAACCTCTCCACTGGCTCTCTCCCCAGCTACCTGCCCTGCTGCCCTGGCCCCCTGCCTGTGGCAGCCAACTAACCCTAGGAGCTTGGGTGGCCCCACCAGCTGTGAGTTCTGCTGCACCCCCTCATTCCCCCTCTGGCTCCAGGCTCAGCACTCCCGCCATCGTGGGCTCCAGTGGCCCTGCTGGCTTCCAGCCCGGCTGGCTGCAGGCATTGGAGCCCTGTGTAGGGATGTTAAATAGAGATTAGTAAGCTAATCGAGTAGTTGATGGAATCTGCATTGACTACTCAATTAGTCGATAATGGGGTTCTCTGCGGCTCTACTTTTTAAATGGAGTAAGAGCTGCCAGGATTGTGCCTAGAATAGCTGAGTCCTAGCTCGCTTCCAGTCCCAGACAGCTGTGGCTCTGCCTTTTAAATGTAGAAAGAGCCTGGCGGCTCTCACTACATTTGAAAGCATAGGCACAGCATCTGGGACCCAGCAGTCCTGGCTCGTGCCCCCTGCGCCTCTGCCTCCCCGCAGACAGTGCTGGGGGCAAAAATCGGCATTTAAGCCAGCTCCTCTCTTCCCCCCAGCACCAGCTTCTGCTTCCGCCTTGCTGCCTCTGATACAGAAGCAGCAGGGGTGGGGGAGTGGCTAGTCGAGTAATGACTCAACTTCTCGACTAGTCGCTTACATCCCTAGCCCTGTGGGCTCTGCTACCCAGCCAGTCGCCTCTGCTCCCAGCTGCTGGCAACCTCTGTGGTGGGGTTCTCTAGTCCAGCAACATCCGAGGTCCTGCTGCAGAAGAGGTTCAACTTGTACCAGTGTTTGTAAAGTAACTCATTTGACAAATTCCAGAAAAATAAATGTTTGCCAAATACTACTTTACCAGCTTTGCCTATCAAGTCTCCTGCTTTTGCTTTTTTTTTTCTTCTGCATTTCACTGTTACTTGTAAGAGACCTTGGTGTAGCTTTTCCGAATTAAAAAAAAAATCACTTTAATATGGTTTGAAGGCAGAAAGAAATCAAAGAAAATACATACATTATTTAAAATTAGCTGGACCACATTTGTATCAAGCTTACATTGTACAGGGAAGAAATCAGGGGAAGGGAACTAACATTGGCCCCACACACTCATCTGGGTGAACGGCAACTGAACCGCACAGACTGTGACCCCACCAACTATCAAAACACATTTGTTTGTTTTACACATTAAGCAATTTGAGATTATGCTTAATTCTCCATACCCTCCATAATTTGCACATGGTTCATACTCTACTCCCAACTCTGCCTGAGATACTGTTACTCTACTGCTGCTCTGTCCTTTCTCTTTCGTTTCACCAGTAGTTCTATAGCGTCCCTCCTCCTAAACAGCAACCGTGCCTCCCACTCGCCCCGCAGCTCGATTTCCTGGGGGCTGGACACACTCAATTTGTGGGGCAGAGCTGCCGTACAAGCGCGGTTGGTACCTGCAGCACGGAGGATCTCTGAAGCACTTTTTCCTGGGCTAAGGGGTAGGGGGCTAACTTGTCGTGCAGATCCTTATGGAGCGGGTCGGAGAGCAGAGCCTCGCTGAAAGCAATATCATGCTCGCTAAGCAGGCTGAACTTATCCCTGCGGTAGAACGTGGCCAAGCCCTCATGCTGCTTCTCCTTGATCCTGAAGAGCCCCTCGAGGCCGAAGGCGTCCAGCGCCGGGGCCAAGCTATCGGCGAAGACGGACTTGTCCACCTCCTGCAAGCAGATGAGGTCGGCGCTGTAGCCAGCCAGCTCCTTCTTGAGCAGGTTCTGCCGGTAGTCGAGCTCCAGCGCGTAGGGCGCGCAGTAGGGGTAGAGCACGGTCCGCGAGTGCTCAGTCTGAGCATAGATGTCGGCCAGAACGTTGTAGGAGACGGTGCGGATTAAGCCTTCCCCGGACACCTTCTTGGTGTACAGATGCCGGGAGTCGAAGGTACAAGCGCCGGGCCCGGCCTCCACGGGGCCGCTGCTCTCCACCTCCCGTGGGAGCCCGTAGCGCTGCTGGCTGTTGCCTGGCGTGCAGTGGAGCTTGAGGCGCAGTCCGATATGCGCGTTGGTCGGCGTGAAGACGCGCTCGCTGACCGGGGCTTCCACCCAGGCAGCGCCCCCCGGGGAGGGCTCGTCCCCGCCGCCTCCCGGCTGCTCCCGGTACCACCGAAAGAGGCAGTGCTGGGGCGCGCCGAACTCGGTGCGGATCTTGGGGCAGACCGGGAAGCCGGCGAGTAGCGAGCGGGGCAGCTGGAGCTCGGCGATGGAGGGCGGGTTCCGCTCCACCTGGTACTTGACTTCGCCGATCTGCAGCACGGCGCCGTCCTGCCAGGCCTCGGCATTGGGCACGTCCTCCGCCACGGCCTCCCCGTCGTGCGCGAAGAGGCGCACGGCAAGTGGAGCTGCCGGCACCGGCTCCCCGGCCGGGCCCGCCTCCGCCCGCGCTTTCTTGCTCTTCTTGGCCGCCTTGGCGTGGCCCTTGCCGGCGTTGGTGGCGATGCGGGCCAGCGCCCGGCCCAGCGGCTCCATCTGGTCCCGCTGCATGTGCTTGGCGCTCCCGTCACTCAGCACGAACCACAGGCTCAGCTTCGGTTCCGACGGGACGCAGCGCACCACGGCCCGCTCCATGGTCCCAGGCGGCTCTCCGCAGGAAGGGCCGAGGGGAACCGCGCCGCCGCTGCTGGCGAAAACGGCCGATCGGCAGCGGAGCCTCCTCGGGCCGGCAGCGGCTCGTAGCTCCCTGCACAGAAAGCTCCACATGAACCAGTCAGCCCGGCAACCACCATTCATCGGCCGCGGCTGAGTTCCGGCTCCGGGCCACGCGCCAAGGCAGCTTCACATTGGTGACAGCACATTCGCTTCCGATTGCCCGGAAACCCGCGCCGAGGAAAAGCCGAGCGACGCGGCGCAAGGGTGGATGGGTACTTGGCAGAGCCACCGACCGGAAATATCGACAGGCAAGGCCCAAGCGGAGGGAATGCACTTGTGGTTGGCGGCAGAAGTGCTGACTGTTTGCTTCCTGTAGAGAGATGCCTTCCATGAATGCAGGGGGAAGTGGGAGCCACGTGCCGCTGCCAAGCGCGTCCTTCCGCTGGAGGCATCCTAGGCTTATGGGTGCCCCTTTGTAGCCCTCAGAGCCTCATTTAAGTGGTTTCCTTGCAGAAAATAAGTTGAGTTCTTTGAGGCTCTCCAAGGAATTGCTCTCTTTTTTGTCTCTCCGAAGATGTTAAGCTTTTGTGGGGGCTGTGCCTGTTATCAGTTCTTGTCAGTCCCTTTTCTCAGGGCTAAGCAGCTGGAAGAGTTTGGATAAAGTAGGTTAACTAAAGACTAAGTATCTCTGATATTAATGGCAAAATCCTACACTCCCAGAAGAAGAGCCTTTAAAGCAGTGTCTCTCAAAGTGGGCCGCCAACCTGCTCTGGGAAAGCTGCTAATACAACCACCATGATTTGTGGCTTCGATTGGCTCCAGTTCACCGTTTCCAGTGGAAGAGAGCCATGGGAAGTGGTGGCCTTTTGGCTGGAAACAGCGTACTGGAGCCTGTGGTAGACGTGAGGCTCCATGGTTGTAAAGCTTCTAAACAAAGCCGAGCAGCCTGTTAGCTGCTTTCCCAAAGCAGGCCCGCAGCCCACATTGAGGAATGCTGCTTTAAATACTATAATGAACCCCCTGAGAAGGGATTCACTGTCCAAAATAAGTGAGATGTGAAAAGAGGAAGATGCCTAAGAAATGTCAGACTTTTATAATGCATTCTTAACTATAATAGTAAATATCACTGAGGTCTGAGGATTGAATTTGTTTTCTGTTTACCTGATTCAGCATGTTTCATATTTGTTGAAAAAGAGAGAAAATTGAGAACAATTAAAAATAGAATAGTTTAATTACTTTAAGGTGTATCTGTAAACAGCCATTTAAAAAATGTTAATCATTGTAAAGTTAAATTTGTAATTTATCTATTTGTAATTAGACCTCAGTCCTGTAGCTACTTTTGTGTGATCATTAAAGTTTGCTTACAGGGAAGTAGTTGCAATGTCAAGAAGGCCTTGGGTAAATCATTTCACTTCTCAGTGCCTCAGTTCCCCATCTGTAAAATAGGGGAGAATGATCCTTGGTAGAGCCCTTTTAGATCTAATGATAACCTGTATAAGAACTAGATAGCGCTATATATTATCACAGTGGGGTCTTGGTAAGTCAGCACTTCCTTGTATCAAAGGTCTAATCTGTGGTTCCCTTAACTTTATTGGTGAAAGTAACGGTAAGATATCAGTTATGTAGAAACCTCACAATCCCTTTGATGAATTTAACCTCACAATGATCAAGTAAGATAGGAAAATACTGTTATTTCTATTGTTTTGATAGAAACTGAGGCACAGATCCTCACTGTATTAATGTACCTAATTCCCGTAGAATAATGGGAGTTAGATGACTAAATACTGTACCTTTGAAGATCTGGGACAGAGATATATGCCTTGTCTATACTAGAAAGTGTTTGCACCAATTTCATAATTTAAAATAAGGACATTTTTTACCAGTTTAACTGAATTTACTTCGTCTTTTGCTGGCATAGCTATTTTAGTTAGAGCTGTGATTTTTTTCATACTTCTAACCAACATAGCTATTCTGGCAGAACTTTTTAAGTATAGATCAGCTTTAAGTGGTTTGACCAAGGTCATGCAATAGGACTGTGGTAGAGCAGGAAACTGAATCTAATTTTTTTAAGTCACAGGTTAGCACACTAACCACTGGATCATCCTTCCTCTCTGAATAAAAATAAAGTTGATTATGTATTTTTATAGAGTTAGTCATAATATATTGTAAAAGAAAACCAAGTTCTGATTCATTAAGTGAAACACCCCCCACCCTCCAAGCACCTGTATTAGCTTAAGGGCTCCAGTCATGCAGTTCATTGCAGGATTTGGGCTTGCATGCTTCAATATTTGCAAGATATAGTCCTAAAATTAAACTGTTTAAATACCCCTGTCCTATAAGTGAGACAAGAAGTGTGTGAAAATCATTTGTAGACTCCTAATATCTTGAGACCCAGCTATCTAGTATTTTGGTTCTAGATTAACTAATACATTCACCCATGTATAGAGAAGATACATTCTCTTTGTCAGTTTAATCCTTAGTAAGTAGCTTGTACACATCTCATATATTCCTCTGAGTGCACTGAAACTTATTTTTATGTACAGAGTTGAATATGTTGTGAAACCAGCTGAATTACATGAAATAGTAGTATTCTGCATGCAGGATGCAGATGTGTAAGTATATCCCCCGGAGATCCAACGATAGAGCACAGAAGACTGTACAGTAGTTCTGTGTTTAAGGTGAGGCTTCTTTAGCCATGAAAGGACTTTGCAGGGATAGGATCTAGTGCAGTGGCTGTTAACTTGAGGGTGAAAGAAGCCCAATAACTTGCATAGAGCTGACATTCCCAGCATGCACTTGTTTAGCAATTCAAGTCACCGCTAGTGTTGGTAGAACAGCTTCCTGCCCCGCATATACCTCTCTCCCCGCCCGGCCCTGGTAATAAGCACAACATGAGCCGCAGTAGGCAGAACTTGGAGGCCGCCTGCGCGCCACGCTCGTCGCCATGGCAACCGCGTTGTTGATCGTGGCAGCGAGCGCCACCTTCTGAGGAGCTGGGCGCTTTCGCCGCTGCAACCGTCCAAGCCTGCTCTCCTCCCAGCGTTTGCCCTCTAGGGACGGCGGGACCCCGGCCCCTTGCGCGGCCCCAGGCATCGGAGCGAGGTGAGAAGGGAGAGGCACCAGGCCCACCCACTCCTTCCGCTGCTGCGCTGCCCTCTCACGGGGCAGGGAGCGGGTGTGGTGGGATTACAGGCTGCGCTGCTCTCCCAGGTGCCGGGGCAGCGGTAAGTGAGGGGGCGACACTGCCCTCCCCATGGCAGAATGCAGGGGCAGGAGACTGTTACAGACTGGGGACACATGAAAGGGGGAACAGGAGATGTTAGGTTTATATAAATGTATTTTGATGGTAACTTTGCCAAATCTACTTTTAATCCTGAATTTTGTGGGCCTTGAGTTACAGTCCAAATTCACCCCTTCCCGTGGCTTTGCTTTGTGTACGTCTACACTCGCATTATTTCGAAATAACTTAGTCCATGTCTACACAGCAGCAGTTATTTCGAAATAGTGTCGAAATACTGTCAAGCTGGAGGACTTCCTATTCGGACTCCTGTAACCCTCATTGTATGAGGAGTAAGGAAAGTCGGAGGAAGAGTGCTCTGTTTCAATATAAGTGCTGTGTAGACGCTCCCAATTTCGAAGTAAGCTACACCCGTGGTCACCAACCCATTGATTGCAATCTACTGGTCGATCCTGGGGGGCTGACCAGTTGATCACAAGGCTTTTGAGGGGCCCCCCTCGCTGCCCCCCACCCCCAAGATGAATGCCACACTGATGCTACCTCCAGGGACAACGGAGGTAGCGCGGGCTTCTGGCGGGGTGGAGACGAGTTCTGCAGCTGCATGCCAGGTCCCGGAAGTGCACGGGCTGCTCTTCCTCCCCCCTCAACAGCTGGCGCGGTACCTAAAATGCCAGTCCGTCGCGCGCTGGGGACTTTGTTCTCCTGCTGCCTTCCTGCTCATGGGGAAGGGGGTGGGGGTCCGGGACTGCTCAGGCTCTGGCTGTTCGGGCAGCGCGCGCTGCCATGGGGAGTGGAAGAGCAAGGCACACGCTGCTGGAGCGGTTGTGGCTGGCATGGTCCGGGACTCCCCCTCCGCCCAGAGCAGGAAGGCAGCAGGGGAATAAAGTTCCCAGCACGCCAGCTCCAGCTGCTCAGGCGACGCGTGCTGCTGTGCGGAGCGGAAGAGCAAGGTTGCCCCCGTTCCCCTCCCTCCCCCCCGCAGAAAGGCAGCAGGGGAATAAAGTCTCCAGCATGCTGGCTCCAGCTGCTGCGGTCCAGGACTCCCCCTCGTCCGTTCCCACCCCGTGCAGGAAGGCATCAGGCGCTTGACAGACCAGCGTTTCAGGTACCGCGTTGCTGTTTGGGGGATGGGAGAGCATCCCACACACTTCCTGGGCCTTGGTGCGCAGCTGCAGGATCCCCAGGTACTAGTCCCTGTCCCCTCCCCCAGCCCAGACCCCCACAACTACCCTGCCCCGGCACCCATTGGCACCCGCCCCAGCACCCACCGGCACCCTGTCCCCTGCCCCGGCAACCTGTCCCCTGTCCCAGCACCCACTGGCACCCTGTCCTCTGCCCCAGACCCTTGCCCCGGCACCCACTGGCACCCTGCCCCAGGCCTCTGCCCTGGCACCCACTGGCACCCTGTCCTCTGCCCCAGCACCCACAAGCACCCTGTCCCCTGCCTCAGCATCCTGTCCCCTGCCCTCACCCAGCACAGTTGGGGCCACATTAGTGAGGCTTGAGGGGTTTGGAGGTGTTGTGTTTTTGTATCTCACTTGTGTGGCCCCAACTGACTTTTCTGTGGGTCAGTTAACCCTGACTCAAAACAGGTTCCCCATCCTTCTCATAAATAAAGAGAATGCTGAAACCTTTTGTGTTTGACATAATGTTTTATTTAAAAATGAAGGCTGGCCAACAAGCCCCCAGTTGGGGCCAACCCCTCATCTGGCCACAGCATCATAACACTCTTGTACCCCCCCGCACCCAATCCCAAATCTGAGCCTATCATATACTGGAACCCCCTGTCCTGAGCCTCTCACATCCCCAAGCTCCTGCACCCCCACATCCTCAGTCTTCTGCCACAACACTCTTGCACCATTCACACACTGCAAATCTGTGTCCTAAGCCCATTATACTCACAACCTCCCTGCCCTGAGCCCCTCACACACCCAACCCAAACTTGTGCACCCTCACATCCACAAGCCTGTGGCTTGCTCAGTATCCCAACCCTCCACCTGAGTCCAACACTCCCCAGCCTGGAGCCCCTTCTCTGAGCCAGCATACCCTTCTCTGAGCCAGCATCACCTCTTTCTGCATCCAGATTCCCTCACAGAGCTTGCACTTCTCACCCTTTTCCACACCTAAATCCCTCATTCACACCCCAGAGCCTGCACCTCCTGTCTCCACCCAGTGAGGCTAGACTGCAGGAGTTTTTCCAGCAAACACGCTCTTTTGGCAGCTCCTGTATTCATCGTTCCACGAGGAATGAGGGGGCTTCCAAAAAAAGGTTTTTTTTCTGACATTTGGCCCGGTCTAGATGGGCCAAATGTCAGAAAAATTTCTTCCAACAGAAGGATCGAAAAAAAGTGGCAGTGTAGCCGTACCCTGAGAGTGTATAAGGGCTGGGGATAGCAAGTGATGGAGAAAAGGGGAACAGAGAGGGCGGGACCTCAAGGAAGGGGTGGAGTCTTGGGGAAGGGATGGGGTAGATCTTGGCTTGTCCTGACATTTAAAAAGTGATCTTGGGTGTAAAAAGGTTGGAGACCACTGAGCTACACAATTCACGTAGATCAATTTGCATAGCTTTTTTCGAGTTAAGCCCTTCTGTGTAGACGCACCTTTCCTGAGGAACAATAATACAACATAAGCATCAATCTAATTCTGAGTTTGGCTTTCCTGTGGGTTTATCTCTAGGATTTCCTGTGCCTTAATTTCCTCTCCCTAAAGAGCCACTTTCACATTCTTTATAGCAGTGGTTTTCTCAACCAGAAGTACCCCTGAGGGTATGCAGAGGTCTTCCAGGGGGCACATCACTTCATTTAGATATTTGCCTAGTTTTACAACAGGCTACATAAAAAGCACTAATGAAGTCAATACAAACTAAATTTTCATGCAATGACTTGTTTGTACTGCTCTATATGCTATATGCCAAAATATAAGTACAATCTTTATATTCCAATTAATTTATTTTACAATTTTATGGTAAAATGGGCAAGTAAGTAGTTTTTCACGAAGTGCTGTGACAGTTTTGTATTTTTATATATGATTTGGTAAGCAAGTCATTTTTAAGTGAGGTGAAACTTGGAGGTATACAAGATAAATCAGACTTCTGAAAGGGGTACCATAGGCCTCATGTACACTACACCAGGGATCAATGCTCTGAGGTTGATTGGACACAGATTGCTCTGCAGTCGACCCCTGAACTCTACTCCGGACAAGAAGAGTAAGGTAAGCTGATGGGAGAGTTTCTGTCATTGATGCCCCACAGTGTAGACACAGCAGTAGCTTGACCTAATGTATATTGTCTCCAGCTAAGTTATTCATGTAGCTACAACTGAGTGCCTTAGGTCAACTTTCTGCAGTAATGTAGACAAAGGCATACTCTGGAAAGGGTGAGATGGAAAGGTGCTGATGGAATTAATCATATATCTGGCATAATGAATCAACAGAATTTCAGTCAATTTTATGCTGGCAGCTAACAGTGAGTCAGCAGTCTTGCCACCCTTTTATACTCTATTTTAGATTTTGCATGCTCTATGCATTGTAGAATACAAGATTCTAGAGTATACAAAGTGTGAATTAAATGTGGAGACTAGTAAACCATCTGACTATAAAATATTTCACCATATATTGTTTTTGAAAATCAGGCTATACACAGCGAGCGAGAGAGAATTTTTAGTGTTGCATGTGTTGTTGTTATTTAGTTGTATTACAGTAGTACCTAATCTGAGTTAGGCATAGATGAGAAGACTGAGTCCCTACCTTGAAGAATTTACATTCTAAAGGGGACGGGGGGGGGGGGGGTGGGAAGAACTGTGGAAAGGTATGGGTATGTCTAGACTGGCGGGTTTTTCTGGGATATCAGAGGTATCCCGGAAAAACTCCACTGCGTCTAGGGAACGTGTTTGCTCTTCCACTTTTTTTTTGCCGAAGAGCAAGCGTGCTCTTTTGGGGAGCCCTGTATACCTTGTTCTATGCGGAATAAGGGCTCCGCTGAAAGAGGAGGCTTTTCCTCCATTTGGCCCCATGTAGACAGGGCCAAATGGCAGAAAAGCCTCTTCCAGAAAAGTAATCGGAAAAAGCTATGCAAATTGTGGAGCGCAATTTGTGTAGCTTTTTCCGATAAAAGAGTGAAGTCTAGACCTAGCCTATAACATGCAAGCAAAGTTGGCATGGTACTGCTGACAAGCGCAAGTGTAGACGCAGGGAGCCAGAGTTCAGGACCCTCATCCTGTTGTTTGTTCTCAGGCTGGCATTGGTTGGATGTGCTGGGGCAGTGGTACAACCAGTCCCAAGGAAGCTTGTTAGTGTCTGCCTGTCTTTCATTTTTGAAAGAAAGAAAGAAAGAAAATCTCCATTTGTTTGGGAGATGTCATGTATATCTTGTACATGGTAGATTGCATGTCAGTCTCTTGTACCAGACTGACTACAGAGATTCCGGAACGTCACAGAGAGATATACTGGAGATAGGTTTGCTATAAGCTCATTTTACCCATGGACATGAACTGCTGTTGTAATCTTCAGTAAGGAGTGTTATACATGCTGCCATCTAGTGGCTGAACAGTAGACTGGAGTTTAATATTTTATTAATCTCTCCCTTTAAACCTTACATGTTCAGAAGCTTCAGGGGGTAGCCGAGTTAGTCTGTACAGGATAAACTTAAAAAACAACAAAAGGTCTGGTAGCACTTTATAGGCTAAAGTGCTACCAGACCTTTTATTGTTTTTTAAGTTTAAACTTTACATTCGTACTATTTACAAAATTTACACTCTTATGCTATCTTTAAAGGCCAGTATGGATCCATCTGTTAAATATCTCTGAATTGTATTGCCTCTTAATTGTTTCTAATTGCACAATCTGAACTGTAACAATTTGGTCAGCTGGCTATCCATTAATTGCAATGATGGGCTGTGGTTGGTTTGGAATCTTTGAATCATCGTCTTCTTATTCTACATCTACCACTTGAAGAATTTGCTCTGTGGATCTTTGTGAGGCACAAATGGAAGATGTCCGTAATTTCTTTTGTACTGCATTGTTGGTTTCACGCATAGGATCTGGATGACGAATTCCTTACAGCTGTTGTGGTTGTCCACTTTTTTTTCCTCCATCCAGTGCGACATGGTTATCGGAGGCTATGCCGGACAGTGCTCTAAGTGACATCTATTATAAAAGTGTTTGTAAGCTCTTGCTGGCTTTTTATCCAATTTTAGTACTCTCTTCATGTATGGCCACTTTGGAGAGAGGCTTTTTTCTAGAGCTGGAACAGTAGTTCTGAATTATCTTCCATTAGCAGTTGTACTGGCTTGTATCCAGTAGCTGTTATCTGTATTGAACTATAGTTCAGAAGATCAAGGAATGGTTCTTTCTGATGTAGGATTGTTTTAGGAAGTCTGTACAGCTCTTTAAGCTCTTTGACCTGTGCATAATGTGGACTGCTAGTTATATGGTCTGAATCATATTTCATTTGGAATGCCTTAAATTCTGCTGCAGTAAATTGTGGTGTATTGCCTGTCACTAATTCTTCTAGAATACCGGAGAGCAAAAGTGCACTTCAGTTTCTCAGTAACACTGACATGTTATGTCTTTCTAGTATATTATTACTAGGTATTTGGGAAAATAATCCACTACACCCAGATAATGATAGCCTCTGAAAATTTTACATAAATCTGCAGGTAGTTTCTTCCAAGGTCTGTCTGTTAGAGGTGTTTGTATACCATATGGTTCAGCATTGCTTCTTAAGGTTATTCATGTTGGATCTGATCTGTTAGAAGTCCAGTATCACCAAATTCTCTGTTGAGTTCTTTCACCTTTCTCACTAGATCCATCATGAATGTCACACTACAGCTGAGAAGGTCATGTTGGTTTTTGATCACATGTATAGTTTTTGTCTTGATAAGGTTTTTTTGTTTTGTGTTTTGTTTTGTTTTGTGGTGAAGGGGCCCATGCAGCTCATGGTTGTATCATAAGAACATAAGAATGGCCGTACTGGGTCAGACCAAAGGTCCATCTAGCCAAGTATCCTGTCTGCCGACAGTGGCCAGCACCAGGCGCCCCAGAGAGAGTGGACCGAAGACAATGATCAAGCGATTTGTCTCCTGCCATCCCTCTCCAGCCTCTGACAAACAGAGGCCAAGGACACCATTTTATCCCCTGGCTAATAGCCTTTTATGGACCTAACCTCCATGAAATTATCTAGCTTCTCTTTAAACTCTATTATAGTCAGATGATTTCACATGTGGAAGGAATTGAAGGTGATTGTGACTCCTTTCTCAGATAACAGTCATATATGCATCTGGGTCAATTTTAAAGTCAATATTCTTGCATGAATATTCAGTTTCACTCTCCAAGCAGATCATGTGATAGATCCCAGGAACAACGGTTCTTGACTGCCTGTAATATGAGTTGATGGTAGAGACCTTCTTTTTAGAAACTTCCTCTTATTAGTTATTTTTTGAACCAGACATCCTCCTTACTTTATTCCTTCTGTCCTTATCACTACTTATTATTCCTTCTATTTGCTAGTTATGGTCTTTCTTTACTATATATGTAATATTTCTTTAAAAAAACTTAAGCTAACTTTAATTCTTTAATTTTATACTTTACACATAGCCAGAACTTTTTCATAGTCCTCTTTTTGACTGTCTTTAGTAAAGTCAAAGGATTAAAGATATAGTCTGCTGCTTCTCATAGTGTAAAGTAAAGATGATATGTGAATATTTCCGGTTTCTTTATGGATTTTGTAGGAAACTGTAATCTTGTAAAACACTGCTTCCAGTCTGTCCATTGTGAAGGTTTGGTAAAGCAGAAGTTTTCTGGGACATTGAAGAGTGGGATGTTGATATGTTCTCTGGCACTAGTTTATATCTGACATCATTTTACATGAAGTAGGGTGGAGGTCTCTTATATCAGATATGGACTTGTTATAGAGCTTCTTTCTCAAAGAAATATGCCTGTGATCATAGGCAATGTGTGGAGGGGCACAAGGGGGCATATGTCCCAAATGCCGTGGGCAGAAGGGATAAGGGCCTGGCTAGCAGCCAGTGGAAGAAATAGTGTGTGGGAGGGTCCTGGTGCCCAAAGTAGGGATCTGAACCTCCCTCTCCACACTCACCAGCAGTGGCAGGGCAAGTGGAGCAATGCCCAAGCTTGCTCCATGCTTTTGGCCATGTTGGTTAGGGGAGGGGAAGGACTGCCCCGCATTCACCCATAGAAAGCAGAGTGATGCGCCTGGGGGAAGCAAAGCGAGCTGGAGCTGCTTTCTTCTTCTTGTCCTGCTGGTGCTGGTGAGTGTAGAGGGGCTGGACCCCTACAGCTGGTGCTGGACTTCTGGCTCCACTAGTCCCCTGGCTGCATTGCTTGGGGGAGAGGGAAAAGGCGGGTGGGAGCGGAGCAAGGTTGGGGAAGAGGTGGGAAGGGGCAGAGCAGGGGCATGGAGTGGCAGGACCTGGGTCAGAGGGGGGTTGTCCTGGTCCTTCCCCAAGCAGGAGGGGAAGTCACAAGGCCAGTAGCCCCACTGCCTTCCTTCTCCAGTCGCCCTGCCTGTGATGCATTCACTATAAGATCATTCAATTGTGTGTGTGTCAACCTTTTCAGACTATGGTATCGCTTTCAGGAGTGTGATTTTTCTTGCATAGTCTAAGTTTCACTTCACTTAAAAACTACTTGCTTACAAAATCTGACATAAAAATTCAAAAGTGTCACAGCACACTATTAATGAAAAATTGCTTACTTTCTCATTTTGTCTGTATGAAATTTTAGTTTGTACTGACTTTGCCAGGCTTTTTATGGAGACTGTTATGAAACTAGGCAAGTATCTAGAAGAGCTGATGTATCCCCTTGAAGACCTCTGAGTACACCCAGAGATACATGTACAGGGGGTCCCCGCTATAAGTTGCCCCGGTTTACATCCGTTCCACACTAAAGTTGTTGACGTTTGTAGGAACTGATGCGTTATAAGTCCTCCTATTCCCTGCTATAAATCGTGTGAAACACTCCCCCCAATTTTGCTTAAATGGAAGTCAGCCGCGGGAAAAAAATTCCCCGCTTTAAGTTGTTTCGCTATAAGTCCAAGTTTTTTGGAATGTATCTTGGATTTAACTGTACTCCTGTTTGAGAACAACTGATATAATGCACTTGTAAATATGGCTGTTGTGAGTTGGTACATTGGTACGCTACACATGGCACCACCTAGTGCACCATTTCTGAAATGCATCCACCAGGAGCTTTTCATGCAGCCACCCATCTCCTGGGAAGAGATTGGGAGACTGGGGGGAAGAAAAGCATCCCTCCCTCCCTGTTGCTCCTGGATGCACTGCCCTGCATCACCTCTGGGGACAGGTAGGCAAAATATTGAAGCAGCAAGCTAAGATGTTGACTTCTGGGGGGAGGCAGTGGGACTCAGGCTTCAGCCCTGGCATAGTTCACAGCAGGCTCAGGTGGTGGGACTTAGGGAATCTGGCTGCATGGACCAGGACTCCAGCCTTGAGGCTTGGGGCATCAACATCGAGCTTCAGCTGTGGTGTTTTGGGAGCTGATCTCCGAGCTCAGGCCATGTCGCCGTGGGGCTTCAGGCTGCAATCCCTGATTCCTGTCTCTGGCTTCATAGTGCCAACCCTTGGTGGTGGTTGCCAGCCAGGGATACTGCCCTGCAGCTGCTTGCTCTGACCCCTGGCTGCCAGCCTCAACTCCAGCCAAGTGGCAGTGGACACTGACCCTGGGCTCTGATCCCTTTCTGTGTGATAGTGGGCACCAGCCCTGGTCAGTGAACCCCAGTCCTGGCTGCTGATCTGCAGCCCGAGTGATTGGTGGCAGGCACTGATCTCCAGCCCTAATCTCCAGCTATGAACCCAGATCTTGGCTTCCAACCCTTAGCCCTAGCTTCATGGCAGTGAGCACTAACCCTGGGCACTAATCCCTGGCTGTGTGGCAGTGAGCCCAACCCCAGCTGCGAACCCCCAGCCCCAACCCATGTCAGCCCTAGACAGTGGCCACTGAGCATGGGTGCTCTGGTCCTGGCCACTGACCCGTAGTCCTGGCTCTGACAGGCACCAGCCCCAGGTGCAGATCCCTGGTTCTGCCTGTGCAGCAGCAGACACTAGCACTGAGTCAGATATATGGTAGCAAGCTCCAACCCTCCTGCCCTGGTCACTGGCCTGTGTGCTGGCCATGCAGCAGTAGCTGCTGACCCCATGCACTGATTCCCAATCCTTGCCACAAAGTAATGGAGCTGATCTCAGGCTCCACTGGGTGCTGGCCCCAGGTGCCAACCCCTAGTTGTGCAACCGCAAGTGGCAGCTCTGGCTGCACAGTAACAGACACTGGGCTTCTACGCGCCGCTCTGGTCACATGGCTGTAGGGTTCCCCAACCACGCCCTCCTGCTGCCTCCCATAGCCACGCATTTTCCCCCATTGTCCCAGCCCCTGCTGCCTTCCTGGTCCAGATCCAACCCACAGACCTCCACTACCTCCCCTGGCCACATCAGTCCCACCATCATTGCTGGCCTCCACTGATTCTCCGTCCAATTCTTCATCCTATCCAGGGCTTAATTCATCCTGGGCCTTGCTGAGTAAAGTGATATTAAGAAATATGCATATATCACTTTTCACAGCAGACTTACTAGTGAGCAGGGAGGCTGTAAAAAGTGATACTTGTATGTTAATATAATTATTCACAGTCTCCCAGGTAGCAACTAACTGTCTGTGAAAAGTAATATTAAGAAACATACAAATATCACTTTTCACAGCATTATTTTTATTATTGAGTCTGAAAAAACCCTGCATAAATAAATTACAATGATTTGGATGTGTACATGTGCATATTTATTTTTCCTAAAGTTAACTGAATATTTTAGGAAAAAATGTCAGTGTGTGCACCTGCAAGAGTTGGTGGCTGCACTCTGAGGCCGTCAAAAATTTGTTTTGAGAACTCCTGCACTAAGCTGTGGCTGAGCAAAGAGAAGAGAGTATGTCAGTTTCTCAGCCTACTGCCTGCCATGATGTCTGGAATGGCTCACAATTTTGAGTGGCTATGTCAGGGCAGACTGTCAGAAAACAAGGGAAGACACCCTAAACTGGTGGTGTATTCTATTTTTAGATTTCACCTAGGCAGTAACAAATGTGAACTTCTGGATCACTATACCAGCTTTATCATGAAGTCACAGACAGTTTCTTTAGACTCTCCAGTCTATCATGTCATTCAGAGCTTTGCATAAATGGTTACTTAAATCTAAAATCATACCACATCAGATTTCTCCTGATTCCAAAAGACAGGTCTCTTACCCCAATTCAACTGGTACTCCAGATCTTACACCAAAGATGCAGCCAGTTCCGTAGTAAATGAAGGCCTGGTCTACACTAGAAGTTCAGATCAAATTTAGCTGCATTAGGTCGATTTGCTAAACAGTGTGTCCGCACTACCGAGCCCATTCTGTCAACCTTAAGGCCCACTCAAGTCAGTTTTGGTACTCCTGCTTTCCATCAGGAGTAATTCAATTTTTGACCTTGTTTGGTCAAATTTATGGTAGTGTACATGCAACATTGCAAAAGTTGAGGTTCTTGGCCTCTGGGAGGCATCCCACAGTGCCCTGATCTGGCCAGAACTTGTGCCTCTACTACTCTTCAGGTGAACAGGCAGAGCCCTGGGAAAATTTGAATTGCATTTCCTGTGTGGCAAGCATTGCAAGCACACACAACAGAATGGGAGCTGTCTGGCATTGCAAACTCCCACAAGGGCAATTACCACATGTTTCTCACAGTCAGAGTGGGTCTCATTCAGATGTCCAGCCATTTGCAAAGTTCCAAGAAAGTGGCCTTGCACATTCAGAAGTTTTGCAGCCAGTGCTGAATGCCCCATACCTGCAGCGCTGTGTAGTCTCACCAGTCTGTGCTTGTCTCCCGGCACCAAAACTAGTGTTCCACTGTGTCCAGAAGATCAGTTGGTGGCTGCATTTCCATCAGTGCAAGGTCTTGCCTGTATAGCTAGTTCATGGGACTCTGAGATTCAGCCTCATCCTCTTCCTGGCAAAGTGACATGTGTACACTCTCGATAATTAGGCACATCAAGCTAGACATCAACATCACAGTGGTTTGATGCAAAACAGGATCCATGCTCACATTACTATGGCATCTGTGTGGGTAACCAGGGCCAAAAAAGTCACCAAAAGACTTTTTCCCATTGATCTCAAACAAGGGGGGAGGGAGTAGATAAGCGCATTATGGGACACTGATGACATGAACCCCATAACAACCCGATGCACAATTTTGGTCCCAGTGTGCATCAGGAGTATAACTCAGAAAGCAAAGTAGCGCAGGCACTGTGGGATAGCTATCCACAGTGCATCACTCTCAAAGTTGACAGCAGTCTCCCTAATGGGGACATGCTACTTCAAACTATGCTGAATTCTTCCCCGCAGTGGGGACACAGATCTTTGACTTTGCAAAATTGAGTGACCAGAAATTGACCTTAATAGATTCAAGCTTTATTTTATAGTGTAGATATGGCCTAACTACCAGGTTTATTAGCTAAGAAAAAAGAATGGGAGGTAAAAGCAGGTAAAATAGGTAAATCAGTTTGTAACTTCAAATAACGGCAGTGATGTAATAAACTGCCATTTTCCCAAAAGTCTTTTCCAGGGCTACCAAGAATAACTCTGGGCATGTCTATCTTCTCATTCAATTTTCTGCTCTATTAGGCTACATCTATACTGTGGAGCTATTTCAAATAGCTATTACTATGTCTTTAAAGCAGCCCATTATTTTGAAATAGATTTCGAAATAACGGATGTGCTATTCTGGCATCTCTCTAACCTTCGTTCAGGGTTAAGGGACGAATCGGAATAGCACTTTATAATTTTGAAATAAGCTATTTTGAAATTACTTCAAAATAAGCTACGCTAATTGCTTATTTTGTATGCAAGGGTGCAGTGTAGACACACCCTTAGAATCCTAACAGTCCAGAGATGAAAGATATGTTCTTGAATGCATATTTATAGCTCCTTTACACAGAATGCTAGCTGATAATACCTACACAATTTTTCTTCTTTGACTGATAGTGAGGATTGCATTCAGAGTCTTTGTCCTCACAAACAATGACCACTTGTTTTGAAATTAGCATTTTCAGATAAAGTCCTTAAATTCTTCATTAGCATTTCACAAGATTTCTTTGATGGATAATTTAGTTACAGTAAAAGTTTGCTGTTAATTATAACAGGATGAGATAAGCGAGACTGATACAGTAATGATCCATTAGTTTTCATGAAGTTTAAATACACAGTTATTTGAATACACAGTTATACATTCAATATTTACTTTGATCTATCCTAATAGTAAGTAAGTTGGCCTGAATACATTCCTACATCTAACAATCACTTTTGATCTTGACTAACACACAAGTGAATTGGGCTGTTGCCCTGATTTAATCTGGTTTACCAGCAACACCCTGCCTATTCAGAAGACAGGGGAAAATGTTGATGCCAAATCAAGAAAATCCAGAGAGGTAGCAGACAGTTTGAAAACTTGAAGGACAGAATGAAAAGTGGGGACACCAGAAAAAGCAAGAGATGAGGCAGGTCATATATTTACCAGAAGCCCTGATCTGGAAACTTTGCCAGAATCCAAGATTTTCACTTTTGGATCTACTAAAACTAAAAGAGCAGTATAAGTCAAGTTGTCCTTTTAGCATTTAGAAACACGTTTATCATTTCTAGTTATTTTCTTTTGTATGAACCAAGAACAGAATAGAGTCCTAGATATCCATTTGTAATTTTGAGTTTAAGTACATACAATATAATGTTTTTCCATTGTAGAAGCCTGTGTTGCTTAAGATTGTGAACATTTTTGTTACTAATACATTCATGCAAGTACAGATTAATATTCTAAGAAAAATTAATAGATTATAAAATATATTTTGATATAATGTTTTCTTACGCATTTAGATGTCGTCAAATAGATTGACACCACCTGCTGATAAAGAGACTTGGAACAATTGCTTGCCACCTATAGTTTTACCTACGTCATCAACAGCTGAAATCTCAGCATCACACAATAAATTATCGAAATACCGAAGATTCAAGGAACAGCAAAAGACACTTAATCAGATAGTGTGAGTTTCATATAATCTATATATATATATATTTTAGAGATTTATGTCTCAGTCTGTATGTGAGTCCATTTGTTCTAGAGCTCCTCCTAAGTGGTAATAGCTAGGACCACCAAATTTGGTATGCAGCTTCTTTTTCTTGTAACTTAAAACAAGGTCAGGATTTCTTTGTGCCAAGAAAGGGGTTGTTTCCTTAACATGGAAAAGGAGGGGCTGTTTAGAGGGACCAATTCTGAGAGTGACCGCTGGGAGCAGCAAGCCTACAAGGGAGAGCTATCCTGTGGAGTGTCCACTGGGGGCAACCATATCACCAAGAGAGTGGCCAGCAGAGCTGCTACTCTGCCATCTTGACTGCCAGCACACTGGGTAAGTAGCACCCCTGCCCCAAACCCTTCCCCCATCCTGGCCCATGGCTGCAACATCAGAGGTGGGGAGAGAAAAAGACCCTTGGTAGCTGGGGGAGAGAAAAGGTCCTTGGTGGCTGGGGGGGCGGGACGGGGACGGGACTGGGGAGAGAGAAAAGGCCCGTGCTGGATGGAACCCTCTACCCTGAGCCTCTCCTCACCTCAACCCTCATTCTCGCACCCCCAACCTCTCGTACTGCCTTCCCCCACATCCTCAAGACCCTGCCCTGATTCCTGCACCCCCCTTCCCCACATCACCAGCACCCTGTCCTGAAGGACCTGAGCAGCACCAGGTAAGTTTTCTAGTTCAATCAAGCTGAGAGGTTTTAACAATCTCTTTCTTAGAATTTTATACTGCCACACATTACTAAGGTATCAAAGTGCCTTACATATAAAATCCATAACAAGATCTCTAATGGTCTTCTTCATGGAGTCTCTCTGACACCTCTCCCTTTACATGGCCAAAACTCTGTTTGGGGTAATTTTAGGGGGACAGTGTAGAGGGACAGTGTTGGAAATGAGTGTCCCTTATGATGGTAAGGTTTTCTCACAAAGGAAGGTTCTTTTGCAATCTTAACTGAAGATGGTCAGACTCTGGATTAGCCTGAACTCCTCTAGAAGATTGCTCTATTACTGGGTCCCCTCAGTAGATAAAAATGTGTCCCCAGCTTTGCATGCTTCGATTAGGCCTTAGTGAGTTGTCCCAGGGGAATGCCCCTGTTATGGTGGTTCATAGAGTGACATGTATTAATATTATGCAAATACAGTGCTATACAAGCCCTGTGTATGAATAAGCATTTAAAAACATTAGGGTAATTTTATGTAATTTTTGTAGGTGTGACTAGTAACTAAATTAACACAGACATCTATTGCTAAGGGTTTTTTAAAAAATATTAATTGCAACTATCTTTTAAATTACATTATTTCTTGTTCTGGAACTTTTTTTGTGTGTGATTGCCCTGTTGATATAAATTCAAGGATTATGCTTTAGCACATGCTTAACTTAGTATGTGAGTCCTATTCATGTCAATGATATTACTAACATGTTTAAAGTTAAGCACATATGTAAGTCTTTGTGGGATTGTAGTCATGTTGGGATCAGATGTGGTGATGGTACGCAATTGCATGGATAACCCTAGAACACACATACATACATAGAATGTATATAAATACACACACAATATTTCCATTTGATTATGGCTGAGATATGGGTGTCTCATTATATAAAGAGAGAGCAAATTGGAAAATCTTACTGTATAGAGTTGAAATAGTTGGTAAACATGAAAAAGGAATTTGCAGCACTTTATAATAACTATATAATATTATGCTTAAAATTTTATTTAAAAGTTTTTAACACTTTTTCCAACTATAATTCAGAATTGACCGGGCTTTAAAAAATTATAAAGCAACCATGGAAGAAAAGTATCAGAGAGGTCCCACACCTCCTGAGCCAGAACTACCTGCTACTGTGAGTTTTTAATTCCTTTCAGCTGTAATGTTTAATTTTGATCACATTGTCTTTGATTCTTGTTGATGATGTATTTAGTCTCTTATCTGCAAATATTAACAAAGTAGAGCCCAATCCTGCACTAAGTCTTAAATAACTTTATTCGTGTGAAAATGTCTCGTGTGAAGTTAGTCTGTAACTTCAAAAACAATGGGTAGTTCTGTGGCACTTTAGAGTCTAACATAAATATATAGTATCATGAGCTTTTGTGGGTAAAAACCCAGTTCATCAGATGAATTGGTATGGAAATAACAGAAGCCAAGATTAATATAATAGCAAAAAAGTATCTGTCAGTTGTAGGACCCATGCTAATGAGCTAATTAAATGGGCTAGAAGTGTTTGATTTTTAGATTTTTATGTAAAAAAGCAGTTATTAAAGGCAGAGGAGACTGGTTTTATAATGTGATATTCAGTTAATTGTCTTTGTTCAAGCCCAGGGTAACAGCATTAAATTTGCAGATGAATACCAAGTCCGCATTCTCTCTCTGTAATTGGCTGGTGAAATTCCTTTGTAGAAGAACGGCTACTTTTAAATCCATGTTTGAGTTACCAGGCAGGTTAAAATGTTCCCCTACAGGTTTATGTGTTACCAGTTCTGATTTGTGCCCATTTATCCTTAGTTGTAGAGACTGCCCTGTTTAGCCAATATACATGGCAGAGGGGCATTTCTGGCACTTGATGGCATGTATCACGTTAGATGGCATTATATCACATGTGCAGTTGTATGAGCCCCGATGTTGTGGTTTATGTGGTTAGATCCTGTCAAGGCTGATTCCCCACTCTGGCATGATAAATGCAGAAGTGGGGGCCCGCAAAAGTACCCCAAAACCTTATCTCTCCAGGCTTTGGTATAAAACTTCCCCCCAAAATCCTAAAAACCTAGATTTTGGGGATAAAAAATCCGCTGCCACCATCAAGTGCTTTTGAACCCACAAACAGGGGTGGACACTTGAAACCAACCCCAGGGGCACCCCAAGCTCTTTTCCCCAAAGAGCTTGAAAAAGAGAAGAGAAAATACAAATTGCAGTCTGTGGCTGCTATCCCATAGTCAGAGGCATGCAGATCCCACAGACAGATGTTCCAGGACGCAGAACTGAACCAATACCAGGTTAATAAAAAAGAAAGAACTTTTATTATCAAAACAATACTCCTGTTTCAAGCATGATGACTAGATGGAAAAGTCACCAATTAATATACTCATGAGGGACTCCCATGGGCCAAAACTTAGTTACAAAGGAGAGGAAAACCCATTTCTAAATGCACAGACATCAGATTCCCATTCCCAAACCATAAAACAACAAAACCTAATGGATTTATCTAGACTTTGCCCTACTTACAGATGGTGAAGAGTCTTTTCTTGGAGAGGGACATGTTGTCTGTCCCCCTCAGTATCTGGAGAGTCAACTGGCCCAGAGACAAAGGAGGGAAAACCCCAAAATTCCTTTGTCTCAGTTTGAAATCCCTATCTGTATTTCTATTGGCTGACTGCTACCTGTCTTGGTACAGTTAACCCCTTAGTCCCCAGGCTGCTGGCCATCCCTCATGACCATGACAGGTCCTGTGATAGATACGTGGACAGAGTTGGCAACAGGTTTGTCCCAGCCTTTGTAACATAGCAATCTGTGAGGATGAGGGCAGATCGTGATGAAATCTGAAGTAGTCATCTTCTGAGCTTCCTTCATCACTCACCATTCCCGCAGACTGCTTGTCTCAATGAATTTGAAAAAAGGGCTGCAGAAGCTCTCAGACCTGCTATTGAATCTGCCAGATACACCTTTGTTTTCCTGTTGGTAAAGCAAAGAATAGCCAGCAAAGAGAGTGGGGGTAGGGGAAGAAGAGTGAATTAGTTTTTCAGTCAGTGTGGCTGAGCCCAGGAGGTGGGGTAAGAGCCTGTGGAGTAAAAGTTACCTTGTGTTGTGCTGTGGCATCATCGGGGATAGTGTTCCTGACAGCTTGTAGTCCATCCGCATGTGGAATGTTGGTGTAAAGAACTTCTACATCCATGGTGGCCAAGATGGTGTTTTCAGGAAGATTACTGAGGCTCTGTAGTTTCCTCGAGAAGTCAGTGGGGTCTTGAAGATAGGTAGTAGTGATGGTAGCATAAGGTCTGAGGAGAGAGTCAATGTAGTCAGGTAATCCTGCTGTAAGTGTGCCGATGCCTGAGATGATGGGACATACAGTATTTCAAGGTTTATGGATCTTGGGTAGCAGATAGCATACTTCTGGTTGGGACACTGGGGGTGTGTTGTGTAGATTTGGTCCTGAGCTGTAGTAAGGAGTTTCTTTAGCAGATGGTGTAGTTTCTTTTGGTATTCTTAAGTGGGATCAGAGGAAAGAAGCCTGTAGAATGTGGTGGTGATGAGTTGTCTGGTAGCCTTCTATTTGTAATCTGACCTATTCATGATGATTATAGCACCCCCTTTGTCAGCCTCTTTGATTATAATGTTAGAGTTGTTTATGAAGCTGTGGATGATATCATGTTCTGCATGGCTGAGGTTATATGTCACATGATATTGTTTGTTCACAATGTCAGCTGTGCACATTTGCAGAAGCAATCAATGTAGTGTGAGTAGTTCCATTGAAGTCAATAGATAGATGCGCACATGTTTGCAGGGAAGCTATAATATTATAGCTTTCAGTAGCTATAATATTTGTTCAGCTTGTGAATCAAGATTTATACTAATATATTAGTTTTCTAATTTGGCTTCTCATTGTTTATGCTTACTTTATATGACTTTTTTATTTTTATTTTTTTACAGATGAACAGTGAGCAAAAAAAACAAAGAGTGAGTTAAATTGTTTACTTTTCTGAAGAGAGATACTGCATGATTCCTGTGCTGAAATAACACAGAATTAGTATGTGTGTGAGGAATTAATAGTGTGTTAAATTAGACCAATTTCTAACAGTTGCACTTGGGAAGATGTGGCTGTTATGCTGTCTGGAGTGGCTCACCACCATGAGTGCCTACCTCAGGGCAGGCTGTCAAAAACAGGATAGACACTCCAAATTGGTGGTATCTTCTATAATTAGATTTCACCAACCCAGTAACAAATGTGAATTCCTGCATCACTATCAGGGACAACCACTGAGGAGGCAACTGCAGGGAGGCAACACCGGTCCTCCCCCATGTGACTCCTTTCTACGCTATTCCTATCTCCAAGGAGACTGGGATAACCCAGCTCTTCCCCATCCTTGTTTCACCCCCTCCCCACCTCTGGTCTGCTTCTCCCTACCTCTTTCCCACCATGCCTCTTCCCTCAAGCCTCCTTCCCCAAACAATGCAGCTTAGGGAACCAGTGGAGTGATGGTGTGGTGGAGAGGCAGAAGGGGGTTGGGCCCCCCGGCACTCACCAGCAGCGGCAGGGGGAAGCGGAGCAATGAGATCCTAGCCTGCTCTGCTTCCCTAGCTCCTGGCTGCATTGTTCCATTTCCTGCTGATTAGTGTGGGGGAAGTCTTGCCCCCTCCCTCAAGCGATGTGACCAGGAGCTGTGAGAGCGGAGTGGGCTAGGCTGTGGCACTCTGCTGCTGCCAGTGACTGGGGGGGAGCAATTCCTGCTGCCGGCACCAGACCCTCCACTATCTTTGGGTTCCCCAAAGGCTCTGGTCCCCATTCCTCCTGCTCACAGTGTTTGGGGAACACATGCCTCCTTGTGCCCTTTCATGTGTCATCCCTGATCACTATAACAATCTTATAGATCATCAAGTCAAAGACAGTCTCCTTAGACTGGAGAACTTATCTTGCTACCCAGCCAAGCTGAACTAAATGATAAACGATCACTTATACTAAAAATCACAAAATATACAGTTTCTAGTCCCAAGACATCAGTCACTTACTCCAGGTCAGTTGATACCCTAGATCCTATATCAAAGACAATGCCTGAAGTAGGGATGTAATAGTGTAGTTGATTAACCAATAAGCAAAAGCTTATCAGGTAATGCTATAGGCTACATGCATTCCCCCCGCTAGTAAATTTTTTAACAGGCTGTAAAAATTGTAAATAATGAATATGCAAATATGCAAATAAAATGTTACCGGTCCGCCAAAAGTTTGTGAATGGGTTTGCCGGTCCGCGGCATAGAAAAGGTCGGGAACCACTACTTTGGGGGATAATTCAGAAAGATCTGGATGAATTGGAGAAATGGTCTGAGGAATAGGATGAAATTCAGTATGAACAAATGCAAAGTCCTCCACTTACAAAATAGGAAATGACGGCCTAGGAGGGAGTACTGCAGAAAGGGATCTAGGGGTCATAGTGGACCACAAGCTAAATAGGAGTCAGCAGTGTGACACATGCAAAAAAAGCAAACATAATTCTGGGGTGTATTAGCAGGAGTGTTGTAAGCAAAACACAAGAAGTAATTTACTCTGTTCTATGCTGATTAGGTCTCATTTGGAGTACAGTGTCCAGTTCTGGGAACCGCATTTCAGGAAAGATATGGATAAATTGGAGAAGGTCCGCAGTAGAGCAACACAAATTATTAAAGGACTAGAAAACATGATCTACGAGGAAAGGCTGAAAGAATTGGGTTTGTTTAGTTTGGAAAAGAGAAGACTGAGAGGGGACATAACTGCTTTCAAGTACCTAAAAGATTGTTACAAGGAGGAAGGAGAAAAATTTATTCTCTTTAACCTCTGATGATAAGCCAAGAAGCAATGATCTTAAATTTCAGCTAGGGAGGTTTAGGTTGGACAATAGTAAAAGCTTCCTAACCGTCAGGGTGGTTAAGCACTGTAATAAATTGCCAAGAAAGGGTTGTGGAATCTCCATCATTGGAGATTTTTAAGTGCAGGTTAGACAAACAACTGTCAGAGATGGTCTAGTCTCCTGCTATGAGTGCAGGGGACAGGACTTGATGACCTTTTGAGGTTCTTTCCAGTTCTATGGTTCTCATGGCTATGCCCCAGGCTAAGGTGTTAGTGGGCCATAGCCCATCCACTTTACAGCAGCCCACCTGGTGCTCTAGCTAGGGAACATCCCACTATGCCCTGACACTTCAGGCCTTGGTGAGGTGGAGACAGGGTTTACTCCACTGCATCCCAGTGCTCTGGCTCAGGAGTGGGGACCAGGGAGCACCCTGCCGCGTCTCAGTGCTTCAGGCTAGGGATCAGGGGTTGGGGAGCACCTTGCTGTACTTCAGCACTCCAGATTAGAGAGCAAGAGATGAGGCTTACCCTGCTGCACCACATCACTCTGGGCCAAGGAGTGGGAATGGAGGGCTGGGGGCTTACCCTGCTCTGAACACTGAGGATGAAGCTTGGGCTTACACATCATCTTTCCTGTCCTGCCTCCCATAATTGACCACCTACCTGAAGTCAGGGCCCATCTAAGTAGGCCCTTCTGGCTACGCCACTGCCTTGGCCAGAGCTGGCACTTGGTTTAGTAGTATTACAGAGGCTTTAGAGGCAAAATAGGAACGATAATTTCGTGATCCAGTGGAGGGAAAGTGCTATATGCTTCAAAAAGAGCATAGTTCATTAAAGCCAATGGAAGAACTTTCACTGACATCAGTGGGTTTTGGACTGAGGCCATAGGTTATATTCTGCCACCTGGGAAATGAAAGGGTTTGGGAGTCCTTGAAGTTGTGCTCTAATTTTAAGAAGAAAACTCATATGTATGTGAAAATCATGGAGCTGATAACTTCTTATTCTTGAGAAAAGTCATATGTCTGTGAGCCACTCTGCCCTCAGACCCAAATCTACAGTTCAGCATCTGTCCTAAACTAGAAGGAGACTTGATAACATCTTTTTAGCCAATGTGTTATATATACTTCCTATGTCAAGTAATTGTATCTTAGGTGTCTAAAATCAATAGGTGTTCAGGCCTTAATGTATGTGGTAACACACCCAGCACCAGCTCATACCTCATTTCCAGGTAAATGATTAATCAAGCTGCTTTAATATCAGAAGAGGATATCTATTTTTTTTATCAAAGTCACAAAAATATGTTCCATAATCATTGGCATAAACTGGGGCAAGAAAGAGAACAGTACTCCATCTGTGAGAAATGGGACAGGCAAAAATCTTTTACCTGTCTTGGAGCAGCCTTCAGTATACTAGTAATTACTTTGAGGGGATGATAATCCCTTGGATACCTTGACTCTACTAATATAAATCTGGTTTAGAGGATTAATAATGATGATATTATGGTCCTTTCAGACCAACTATCTGTTTATGAAGAAGTGTGTGGCAAGTAATCCAGTAGTTCCTATTCAGCAGCAGTGGCTGACCTCTATGCTTACTCTGGTACCTCAGTCCCTCATGGAAGGCAAGGAGAGAGAGTTACTGGTTGAAGAACTTTTAGATGAGATAACAAAGGATTATGAAATGAGCATGAAGAGATGTGTGGGTAAGAGCTACATGCTACATTATATTAGCATTATTATTGTATGAATGTATACATATTATAATGTATTCAGAATGGTGCTTCTGAAAATCATCACTGGAAAAAGGGTATGCCCTTACTAATACTACTAGTTATCTAACCTGAAGTAATATAATTGAAGACTAAGCAGTTGGTAGTTTTCACCTCAGTTAGCAGGCTGAGTTAAAGATTATAGAGGCATCTAGTGTTTAGCTCATGCAGCTTACTCATGAAGTCTATTAACAGTCTTGTCTATGTTTGGGTGTTATCTTGGATTAAATAATTTGAGTTATTTTACTCAAGAATATACCAATTTTCCTACTGAAAACACCACCTTAATGGTTTATCTCCACCTTACCCATCATATTTACCTCCTTTCTAGCTTTTCTCTTCCATGGATATTAGTCTTTATTTTTCATTAGTCAGTTTTTCACACAAGCGCCCTCATCCTTTTTTCCCATGTTAGTCCGTATGCATGGACAAGCTCCTGGTAAAAATTTGTACCCTTCAAATCTCTCCAGAAAACTTAACCTCTGCCATGTTGCCCACAAAATAATTGATAACTAGACAGCTAGTGTAATCAAAATGGTCTCACTGTTAATTTGTGCTGCTTCCCCATCTGCTTATTTTTCAGCCTGTTGTTTCTCATAATATAGATTGTAAGGAACTGTCATTTTGCTGTGGGTGTATAAAGTGCCTTCTTTAACGGGGACCTGATTTTTATTGGGGCTTTTGGTCACTACAATAATACAAATAATATAATAATTATGTTTAGATTAAGTTTCTTCTACTTTCCTCAGTTATTGAAGCAAATATTATAAATAACATCATGGTAGGGTGAAGATGAACCAGATGACAAATGTCATTCTTTCTTTTATTTTGCAAGTTATAAAATGAGGTGTTTAAAATTGGAACTGAATATTTTTGTTGTAAATGTTTTTTATAGACTTTTTTGAAACTTTTTTCAAAAGATTTTAAAATGGAATTTTAAAACTAGGTTTTTGTAGCCTAAGGCTTCGATATGTTTTCCACACTAAAAGTTTCTGAAAACTGCAAAAGTTTATACCCAATATTTCTTCAGCTCATATTCAAAAAGAATAAGTTGAGTTATTGTTTTAATTTAAAATGTTACCAGCATGTTCATAATGTCCCAGTGGAAGTTTTTTTTTAAATGTGCTAATTATTTTACATGTTCAGCACTAGTTTATTGAAAACCTTATGAAGATTAAGGGACAGTCTGATGGGAAAGGAGATTCCTTATTTAATATCAGTTTTCCACAAAACACACTTGACAATACAAACTTTTGGCCTCATCAATGGGGGGAGACCTGAAGATCTGAATGATAGTTAAATCTCCATCATATCAGAGTGCTGGTCCTCTCTAGAGAAATACAGAAAAAATAAGTCAGTTTCCTTTTGTTCAAATTAAAGATTATTTAATTTCCTTCTAATTGTTACATATTTATATTTGCTTTCTAGTGCGAAATGTTCTTGTGAAACCTGATGTAAAAGGTCTTGAAGATGAAAAGGAAGGACCATTACCAGTATCACCTTTGTGAGTATATTAAGTTAAGAAGGCTCTTGTTCTTATATAACATTTTTGCAGCACCCTTCTTCAAGAGTAGTTCCATTTGAAGTCAGTGGGACTAATGAAGTAAGGTGCTATTCAACATGAATAAGGAATTCAGAATCTGGCCTTGACTATACAAATTGTAAAGATCATGTTGCCCACAACTGAAATGTAGCCACCTCTAGAATGAAATATGGCTTTTAATGGTAGAGAACAACACTACTCTACACTTTAGCTGCCTCATTCTGTAACCATTGAAGTTGATGGGAAAGCTTTCAGTGACTTCAGGAAGGATCAAGCCCTAGGACAGGAAGTGAAGAATATCATATCCAGTTGAAACTGCAGAGAGATTTAGGTAGAATATAACTCTTTAAGTTGGAATTTGGCTCGGACGTCAAGGTTCATACTAGTACTCTTTTGAAAAGTGCTATAGGAACTTTAATGACCATTTATAGTCTGGAACTTGGTTTTGAATTTGTTCTGAAAGATGGCACTTAGGGCAGCAGAGTGCCCTGTCATATTTTGTTGGCATAGTTAGAAGCACACGAGCCATTTGCTGACTCACCAGCACTTGCATCTATCATCCAAATACCCAGTCTGACCCTTCTGAGTTAATAACATCTGATGAAATAACAGATGTTGAACCTGTGGTATGAGCAGTTGATTTGAAATTGAATATATTATCTCATGGAGGAGTGGGTAGTATATTTACATAACTTCCATTACATTATGTTGGAGATATGTGCATAATATGGCTGCATGCTTAAGTTCATATTAAAAAAAACACACACTTTTATATCTAGAAAATATTTTATTGATGATTTTAAATATATTGTATTGTTTGCTCTCTCCACTTGTTACTTTTATTTTTTCAGAGGTCTGGATTTTTCCAGGCCATGGCATAGCAGTTTTATACATGCAAGAAGTCAGATTCTCACAAATTTGCACATCCTTCATCCTACTCTGAAAAATTTACTGGATATTGGTTACACAACATTTTCCAAATTACTTCTAGTGGACTTGTCAAATTTCAGGTAAAATATCTTTTGTTGAATTAATATTATAAATGTGGGCTATATGAGCAGTGTTTTTGTAGTCAATAAAGATTGACATTTATGAAACTGCAATTTATTTTAATTTGATATATGAATAATGAAATGCTTATGTGTTATTTTGATTCTTTACGGTCCCATAAATAGGAAACATCACACTGTAAAACATTTAACATAATTTTCCTATTCTATACTATGCACAAAAAGTTCACCTGCTTGTATATTATGAATAATGTCGTATATTGGGAGTATGTTCTCCCACTAAATCTCTTAGGACCAGTGCAGGAACAGTAGAGCTCAGTGACAAAACTGCCATTGACTTCTGTGGACTCGGAAATGACATAGCTGTAGTAGGATTAATTCCCTGGGTTTTTTTTTTTTACCTGAATAAATTGATACCTTCTCTACTAGCAAGTTTGTTAGCTTTAGGAAAATGTTGCCAGTCTTTGTATTTGATAGATACAGTTTTACCATCCTTACTTGTGTTGCTGAGCCTGTTCTCAGTATAAGTTCTTTAGATTTTTTGGGGCTTTAAAATCTGACTGTAAGAAGGTCACTTAGGGTTCTTTTTTTTAAAGGAGGAATAAACTACATATTTGGTAGATATAGTATAGCGCTAAGATCCTATTGCTATACAGTTTTTGTGTTAGCTCAGAGAATTTAATTTTCAAATCAACTTAATTTTTCTTTATCTGGTAAACAGTTTGAAAGGTCCAATTGATTGTGAATCACTGAAGAACGACGTTTCTTTAAACTGTACAAAAACAGAAGAGAAATTACTGAACACATGGTATCCAAGAGTTATCAATCTCTTCACAAGAAAGGAGGCATTAGAGGGAGTAAAGTCAGATAAAGTTGATTCTTTCTATAACTGTGTGGCTACACTTATGTCTAACCAGGTGAATATCTTTTTGTACAGTTAACTTTTTATATGTAATAATCTGGTGATTTTTAAATAAGCCAGTTCAATATATCATCTGTTATTTTTAATTAAAGATCTTATAGTTAACTATCTATTTCCTGGAATCCAGTTAGATTAGGAAAATATATTCTCAGATTTTTAAAATGTTTCTTTTGTAAAAGACCTAGAAATTATTAAATGTACCTATTTTCCCCACAGTGAATGAAGATTTTGGATGTAAAACTGATAGTCTCTTTCAAGAGACTCCATCACTTGAAACCTAGTCAGTTAAAAAAGATGTAAAATTGCTGAATTCTCCAGCCAGTCAGTTTTCATGGTTTCAAGGGCAACTATATTGCCCATATTTCTTTAAAAAAAAAATCCTCTCTCAAGCTGCTGTTTTAAAACAAACACATACATATGAAGAAGGGAAATTGACTAGGAACCTAGTCCTACAAATACCTAGATATATTAATAATTTTCGTGGGATTAAAGTTGCTCATGAGTAAGTGTGTTCAGGATCAAACCCTGAAAATATTATAGAGAAAAAGTTGAAATGGACTATCTATAGAGTGCTTCCAAATGCACAAAGTTAGCAAACAAAAAGAAAAATAATTATATTCTGTCTGTCATTTATAATAATGCTGGGTGTATTAGTAATATTAATTATATTATAGTAACAATAGCAGGTAAAAACATTTTAAAGCAGAAGTAGTGTTGCTTTTAGGGGTCTGATTTAATAGCTATTGTAGTCAGTGGAAGTACTCCTATTCATTTTATTGGGTTCAAGGCAAGGCTCAAAGTACCAAAATAAAATGAAAATTCTAATTTATTTAAATAGTGGAAGGGATATTGTTTTCCATGGTGTCATGTAATAAAGTAAATGTGTGGTATTGTCTAGCTGAAAGAGCTACTGAGAAGAACTGTTGAAGCTTATGTGAAGCTCTTTGATCCTGAAGACAGGAGATGGCTGCCATTGTTTAAGATGGAATTGACTTTTGATGATGAGAAAATGGAATTCTATCCAAGCTTTCAAGATCTGGAAGAAGCCATTCTGTTTATAGTGATCCGGATAGGGCAGACTCTTCAGGTGCAGTTTAATCTTTATGTACTTCCAAAGTCTGTATGTGTAATATTACAAAATATATGAAGTTAGTAAGTTAGGATCATATCCTTCCCTGGCCAGAAAAATATTTAGAAGCATCTGCTCTGCTGCAAGGTGTCTGCAGTATAGAGCATGGTTCCTTATAGCAGTCAGGATGCTGTATTCCAAGGTGTGTTTTGCTGTGCCTTGGACCAGGAGCAGGAATAACTTACATGTGTGTCATCTAATGGTTAGTATTTCCTGCCAATGGCAACATGTGCTCTAAACAGTCTGAAGAGGGAGGACTGAATACCTTTTGCCTGACAGACTACACACCAGTGAGAACATTGAGCAGCTTGACAAACAGAGTTTGCATCCTTAAAGCCTAACAGTTCTTCTTTTAGTGATTGCACATCCATTCCGCTGTAGGCTTGTGTGCACCTCTTGCACAGTTGTTGAAGATTTTCTTCTCAGCAGAATCTGTTAGGGTGGCAGATATAAAGCCACCCCGGAAGCTCCCCTCTCAGTTCCTTCATACCACTGTGGATGATTGTTGGAGCTGCTATCCTTGCTTTTGAAAGTCCTACCCTCTTTAGTGAGTATAGTACCCATTGTGTTAGTTTGAGGTTAGTTTGGAGATTTTGTACATAGTTTAGGTGAAAAAATAAGTTTAGGTTAATATTTAGTATCATGGTATCATCATTTTCGGTTTTGGTACCAGTACTGGATTCATGCCTTGTTTTCATGGCTTCAGAACCTGTCACTCAGGTAACAAGTCTATGCCAGTGAGTGACCTGTATCCCAGATGCCTTCAGTGTCTGGGGGAGTGACAACTGTTACTTCTTCTTTGAGTGGTCCTTGTGGGTGCTCCACTCATGGTGTCGGGCTCGTCCTGGCGCCACAGCTTGGAGGCTTTGCATAGCTGTATTCAGCCGGGTTGCACATTCATGGTGTGCAGCACATGCTGTTCGCGCCCTTTGATCTTCGTGTGCACCCGGCTCTCCGCTCAGTTCTTCTCAACCGTCCCTGGCCACAGAGGGAGCTCCAATTCTCTCTTCATCCCTTCAGTAGTTTCTCAGTCCCCTCAGGGGATCTGTAGTTAATTACTTGTAAATAGTTATCCCTTTGTTGACTGTTCTTCTTTATCTACAAAAAACAAAACAAAACAAAAAAACAACTTGTTAACACTTCGTTAAAGCCCTGGCTTCCCTGCTTCCTGTTGTCACTGACTAACAGCCTTAGCCATGAGGAGTCTAACAGACAAGGCTTTTCACAGGAGGAAAAGTTTAACCCAGTCATGCCTGGATCCCCAGGCTTCAAAAAGTGTGCCCTATGCAGTGAGCCCATGCCAGCCTCGGATGGGCATTCAGCGTGTATATGCTGTTTAGGGGAAAACCATATTCCCCAAAAATGCGGGCATTGCTTAAAAATGACAGCCCACATCCGCCGTGACAGAGAAATGTGCCTCAAAATGTTGCTGCTGGACAAGGCGCTGGACCCCGATAGGATGACTACTGGACAACTTGGGGGGACCCAGAAGAGAAGGGTCTATTCCCCTGAACAGCTGGCAGATAAAAGGAAGAAAATCTCCCCTGCCAGATTGCTCCCGCCTGAGAGGACTGTGGGAGATAAGCCAAGGTCCTCTGGCTCTGTCCCACGACCCTCAGTACCTGGGTCGAGGACAAAAGTGAAGAAGGCTGCGGCGTCCAAAAGAGCCTCTTCGGCGCTGAAAGCAGCCTCGGTGCCGACAAGCAGTGCCTGTGCTACAAAGGTGCCAGCACCGCTCTGCTCAACCCTGCAAGTGGCACCGGAGCAACAGCCACCCGCGCGGACAGCAGCGGCACCAGAGGGAACTCTCCCGGAACCGGCAACACAACAAGCACCGTTGTCGGCACCGTGCAGTAGTCCTGCAACACAAACAGCCCCAGCACTGGCAAACACAGTGGTGCCGCAACTTGCTCAAACACCGGCACTGGAGCAGGAGCCGGAGCTGGCACCAAGGCACTTAGACCCACCGGCGAAAGCTTCTGTTAAAACACAAAGACAGGGGAATTCCCACTCCCCTTCTCCAAGATTTTCACCGGGTCCTTCTCCTTCTCCTCCAATGTATCAATTGCCTCTGCACCAGGCCTACTGGCACCATAGCCCAAGACAGCAGTTCTACCACAGGCACTATTCCCCATATGGGCACCCGCGCTACAGCGACTACTACAGGCACCAATCCTACTCTCCACCATACAGACGGTCACCATGCTATCACTATTCTCTGCGTGCCACCTACGAGAGGCAACTTACCAGTTGTAGATCATCCAGGTATTCGTCACCTCACCCATAGGATCGATATTACGATCATCGCCATGATTCTCCGTACTCGTCACGTTCACATGTCCACCACCATGTTCACCAACAACCCTCATGTGCCAACCCACCGACAGCGGGGCACACGCTGCCATAGCAACACCATAGTCGTCAGCTGACCTCTCCAATACACAGCCCATGCGCCACAACACAGCACTCGGACTTGGAGTACGGACAGTTGTTGGAAGCGGAGGACCAGAAGACTGAAAATCCAATTCCTGACTGCTCATCCTCTTCACCAGACGAGGTGTTTTTCTCAGTGGACACGTCTCCGCCAGACGATTTTAAACAGTTCCAGGACCTCTTCAAGTGAGTGGCCCAGTCCCAGGAAATCCAGCTAACAGAAGTGCAAATGAAACAGCATTGATTGCTGAAAAATTTGCACCCAAGGCAGAGCGCGAAAGTTGCCATCCCTATTGATGAAGCCATTATGGAGGCGGCAGACATCATCTGGCAGACACCAGCTTCAGTGCCACCGACCTGCAGGAGAGAGGACAAGAAATATTTTGTCCTGTCCAAGAATCTTGAGTTCCTCTTTAACCATCCACAGCCGAACTCACTGGTGGTAGTCACAGCACAACAGCGGGCCAAAACACCACAGGATAAGACAACACCAGATGTCAAAAAGCTAGACATAGTCGGCAGGAAAGTATACTCCTTGGCAACCCTGCTCCTACGCATTTCTAATTATGCTGCCTTGTTATCGAATCACAACTTTGACAATTATGAAAAGATAGCACAGCTTCTTCAATACCTGTCAGAAAGCAAGCATCCCCTCTTAAAGTCTCTTGTGCAAGAGGGTTTTGCAGCAGCACAAGCGAGTTTGCAGATCTCGCTGGATGTGGCAGACACAGCAGCCCGCACCACTGCAACTGCAGTAGCGATGAGGCATTCTCAGCTTACTTCTGCAGCAGTCCATAAGGAGCTTCACACGAAAGTGGAAGACCTCCCATTTGACAAAAACAAGTTGTTCGCAGAAAAGACGGATGAAGTCCTCCACTCTGGAAAAGCTTCCCAGTCTATACTCCACACCCTGGGGATGTACGCCCCCCCCCCTTTTGACGCAAAAGATACTATCCATACCAGAGGAGAAACGACTACCCCTCTCAGATACAACAACACCAGCAGTGACCTATAGACCAATTGCATGCAAGATAGCGCCCGCAACGTAGGCGACCCCAACCATCCCGTACACTCAATCAACAAAACTCTAAGCAGCAAGCTTGATGGTTCGGTCGAGGGCATGCAACAAGTTCTTACAGTGAAGACGGAACAACAGGTCACTCATCTTTTTCACCACCGACTTTGACCTTTTCAACATCAGTGGGCGGTGATTACATCGGACCACTGGGTATTACAACTCGTGGTATCCGGGCTCACCATTCCCTTCACCACCATACCACCCACAAATCCACCAACCCCGTCCCTCTTCAGGGACCCATCTCACGAGACCCTGTTGAAGGAAGAGGCCCAGCATCTACTCTTCATAGAAGCCATAGAGGCCGTTCCTCCTCAGTTCAGATGAAGGGGGTCCTTTTATGGTATTTTCTCACAGAGAAAAAGACCGGAGGATGGCGGTCTATCCTCGATCTCAGGAAGTTGAACAAGTACCTCCACCGTCAAAGGTTCAAGATGGTGACCCTTTCCATGATAATACCATCGCTAGAGAAGGACGATTGGTTTGCAGCCCTCGACTTGCAAGACGCGTATTTTCACATAGCGATACATCCAGCTCACAGACGTTTTCTCCATTTCACCATCGGAGACAATCATTTCCAATACCGCATGCTACCATTTGGACTTGCATTGGCTCCCAGAGTGTTTTCAAAAACCCTGAAGGTTGTAGCAGCTCACTTTCAGCACAGAGATGTAATCATATTCCCGTATCTAGATGACTGCCTTATAAAAGGCAAGTTTAGACAAGAGGTACTACACATGGTTACAGTAACCAGGCAAACATTTCTATCGCTTGGGCTCATAATCAACGAGCAGAAATCGTCTCCATATCCTATGGAGAGTATACATTTCATCGGTGCACGTCTAGATTCCACCGTGGCCCGTGCGTACTTACCTCAAGAGCTTTTTCGGATTATACACGAGCTGACCATGGTAGTCATCCATGCCCTACAGTAACCATACTTACCTGTCTCCGCCTCATGGGGCATATGGCGGCCACCACCTTCGTAGTTCAACATGCGAGACTTCATTTTCGCTCTCTGCAGCACTGGCTGGCATCGGTGTATACTCCAACGAAACACTCTACGTACAAGGTGATAAACCCAACCGCTTTAGTTCGCAGATCCCTGGGCTGGTGGTTGAACCCCAAACACCTACTAGCAGGGGTCCTATTCAAACGCCATCAGCCCAGCTGACTACAGACGCCTCTCTTTTGGGCTGGGGTGCACACATCAATGGCATGTCTGTGCAAGGCAGGTGGTCCGCAGTGGAAGCCATTTCCCATATCAACTTCCTGGAACTAAAAGCGGTATTCCTCACTTGCAAATATTTCCGTACGCACATTACTGGCACAACCGTCCGAGTTCTTACGGACAACATAGCAACTATGTAGTATATCAGTCGACAAGAAGGAGCACGATCCCGACTACTCTGTGCACAGGCAGTCCGCTTATGGAACTGGTGCGTACGAAACCACGTCACGGCCGATGCTCTCAGCAGATATTTCCCTCACAACCACGAGTGGGAAATCCACCCTCATGTCCTGGACAACATCTTCCGAGTTTGGGGATTGCCACAAATAGACCTCTTTGTGACCTACAGCAACAGGAAGAGTCACCTTTACTGCTCCAGAGGAGGCATAAGCAAAGGCTCCCTTGGAGATGCACTGTTAATCTGTTGGGAAGCGCCTCTGCTCTATGCGTTCCCACCGATGGTATTTATTCCAAGAGTAATACAGAAAATCAGAGAAGACTCAGCCCGAGTCATATTCCTAGCACCAGCCTGGGCAAGACAACCGTGGTACCCTTTTCTTCACAGGATGTCCCTGTTACCACCACGTCCCTTACCACTCCTCCCAGATCTTCTCTCTCAGAACCAGGGTTCCTGCTACATCCCAGACTAGAGACCCTCCACCTAACAGCGTGGCTCCTGGCTGGTTCAGACTAGAAGAGCAACTTTGTTCAGAGGCAGTGAAGACAGTACTGTTGAACAGTACAAGACAAACTACAAGAAGGACTTACCTGGCAAAATGGAAGAGATTCGTGGTTTGGTGTAAGAACAGTGACATCGAACCACACTCGACACCGATGCATAAAATCCTCGATTATATCCTTTCCCTCCACCAAGCAGGTCTCTTGATCTCTACCCTAAGGGTATACCTATCAGCAATCACTGCCTTCCATGCCACCATCGACGGTCAGTCCATCTTTGCTCATCCCATGACCAAGAGATTGCTTAAGGGAATAGCAAACCTAAAGCCCCCGCGAAGACCCGTGCCCCCCGCTTGGAGCTTGGACTTGGTCCTTGACACATTGATGTATCCATCCTTCGAACCACTAGCCACCACGTCGTTATCTATGCTCAACATGAAAGTGGTATTCTTATTGGCAAGTACGTCCGCCCATAGGGTTAGCGAATTGGTGGCATTAGTGGCAATGCCACCCTTCACGATTTTCAACAAGGACTCGGTCACGTTGCATTCTCATCCAGCCTTTATTCCTAAAGTCGCTTCACAATTTCATGTCAATGAACCCATCATCTTACCCGTCTTTATCCAAAGCCACATGCCTCTATTCAACACTCGCTACTCCATACCCTTGGTGTACGTCAAGCTATAGCATTTTATATAGACAGACCGCGGATCTGGCACAAAACCGACCGCCAAATAGTATCTATAGCAGACCGCTCCAAGGGCAACCCATTGTCCTCTCAGCGTCTTTCCAGGATCATAGTCTCTTGCATCACCACATGTCACTCGATCCGCAATAAGCCCCTCCAGACACTACCTAGGGCACACTCCACCAGGGCAGTGGCAACAGCCTCGGTGTTTGTCAGAGGAGTCTCACTGCCGGAAATCTGCAGGGCAGCCACATGGTCCTCAAACTTGACCTTTATGAACCACTACGCAATAGTGCGGTGGTGGACACCTGATTCCTCGGTGACCTCAGCAGTACTTTCGGTCATTGACAAACCTGAACTCCAGGAATGCAACATGAGTACTGCTACAAAGTCACCATGAGTGGAGCACCCACGGGGACCACTTGAAGAAGAAGAAGAAGTTACTCACCTTCATGCAGTAATGATGGTTCTTCAAGATGGATCCCTGTGGGTGCTCCACGTCTCGCCCTTCCTCCCTGTTCCGGAGTTGTTTCTTTTTGTATCCTTGCAGATACCAAACGGTGAGAGGAACTGAGCGGAGAGCTGGGTGCGCGTGAAGATCAGAGGGCACGAACAGCATGTGCTGCACACCATGCATGCGCGACCCGGCTGAATACAGCTATGCAAAGCCTCCGAGCTGCGGCCCGGGATGAGCCCAACGCCATGAGTGGAGCACCCACGGGGACCCATCTCGAAGAATCATTGTTACTGCACAAAGGTGAGTAACTTCTTCTTTTGTAGGGACCTCAAGTTCTGCTTAAAGAAAAGGCAACTAGACTGAACTATCTCCTCATGAAGCCTGCAGTTTGCCCACCATCAGATCCTTCCTGTGCAGAGCAGATATCAGGCACATCCAAATATATTCAAAGCACATCCAAAGCTTTTCAGGACTCCTGACCAATACTGGGATCTGACATGCATGCTTCAGTGGTTCCAGCTACAGTCCCAATGCACCGTTCAGTACTAGCAGCTGCTACAGTAAGTGCACCTCAGGACAATTCCATCTAGGGCAGTGCTGGGCAAAATACAGCCTACGGGCTGGATCTGACCCATCAAGCCACCGGATCCAGCCAGCAGACCACCCTGCCAGGACGGGGTGTTGTCTGTGTGGCTCTCTGCTCTGCACAGACGGGGAGGCTTCATGTGATCTCCTGGCCCCCAGCCTAAACCTCAGTGCCTATAGGCTGGAAACAACTGGCCAATAAGAATTGACCCCAGCCAATCTCTCAGCTCCTATTGGCTGGAAAAAAATAGCCTTTAGAAGCTGAGAAATTGACCTGGGGGATGGGGGTAGCACAAGCCTCTTTCCCTCCCTGGAGCTGAGAGCCACATGGAGGGTATGTCTACACTACCACCCTAGTTCGAACTAGGGTGGTTAATGTAGGCATTCGAAGTTGCAAATGAAGCCTGGGATTTAAATATCCCGGGCTTCATTTGCATCTTGCCGGGCGGCCGCCATTTTTAAATCCCCTTAGGTCGAACTCCATGCCTGCGGCTACACGCGGCACGGAGTAGGTAGTTCAAATTAGGATCTCTAATTCGAACTACCGGTACACCTTGTTCCATGAGAAGTAACGGTAGTTCGAATTAGAGATCCTAATTCGAACTACCTACTCCGTGCCACGTGTAGCCGCGGGCACGGAGTTCGGCCTAAGGGGATTTAAAAATGGCGCCCGCCCGGCAAGATGCAAATGAAGCCCGGGATATTTAAATCCCGGGCTTCATTTGCAACTTCGAATGCCTACATTAACCACACTAGTTCAAACTAGGGTGGTAGTGTAGACATACCCGGAGGGAGCAAGCCTGCAGTTTAAAGTGATCTGGGGCTGCAGCAGGCAGCGAGCCCAGTCTGCCTTGGGGGTGCAGCAGGGCTGCTGGCTTTTGGTAAGTGCCTCCCAGTCAGGGCCTGCCTCTGGCACCCTTGCCCCTCGTGCACCCCAACTCCCTCCCCCAGGACACCATCCAAACCCTTTGCACACCCCTGTCCCCAGGTCACAACTCCCTGCCAGACTTTGCATCTCCTCCTAGAACCCCTCCCCTGGCCAGAATCCTTTCCTGCACCCATAGTCCCTCCCTTAACCCTACACCCCAATCCCTCAACCCAGGTCTTAACCCCCTCCTTCACCCAAACTCCCGCTCAGACCATCTCCTGCACCCCAGTCCCTTACCCTGTGTTCCCTTCTGCACCCAACCTCCACCTTAGACCTTACATCTCCTTCCCAGAAAAGTGCGCTCTTTGACCACTTTCCAAAATCTTGGAGTGGCCCCCTACCCAAAATTATTGCCCACCCTTGATCTAGAGAGAAGCTAGTGATGATCTTCCCAGTTCCTCCATCTGCAGACTTGGAACTGGTCTCCCAGCACTGACATGAGCGGCTCCTCCTTGGCATGAGGATGTGGTCTCTTCATCAGAATTTGAGGTCAGCTCTTACGTGTCTCAGCTGATCTGTTCAACAGCTACCATGCTCAACATTCCAAGGACCAATGGCTTGGACATAACTGGGTCCTACCTCTATTTCAGTGAGACTTCTGCTGCTCTTAGGGATTCCTCCATAGTTTAGAGCATTTTTGCTCCCTTCCCAACCTATATGTTGTCTGGACATCAGGAACAGAGTCAGCATTTTCCTACCCCCAGTACTGCGACTGGTACCATGCACGGGGAACCATGTGTTCCGGCTTATCCTATGGAGGCATTGGAGAAGGCTCCACATCAACAATCTTTAGACTTTTCTTCTTCATCACCTGAGAAGATGGTGATAAGAGTCTGCTTCTCCCATTTCTAATGGTTATTAAGCCCATCAGGACTTGTGGTTGCAGCTCTGGATATCCAACCAGAAGTACAAGAAATATCACACAGGCTGGTGGACATTTTAGGTTCTGCGGGACCCTATTAGAGAACTCTCCCTATTTAATGAGGCAATTCTAGTGCTTGTTGGGGTATTATGGGTCTCACTGCAAAAAGGGTGATGTCAATCTTGTAAAAGTGAAGAAAAACTTCATACTCAAGTCTAGGTGTTAGAAAAGCTTTATCTTTTTAGCTAGATCCATTTAGACTAGAAGGTTTATTGGTTCACAGAGACACAGCATAGCTTAGGATCAATGTTAGCACAAGAGCCAGGGTAGGCAGACTTATTCCTCTTGGGGGGAAGGGCTCCTGGGCCCTGAACCCCTCTTTCCTGCTCCCAGTCTGCTCTCCTCATCCTACCCAGCCGAGACTGCCTCACCCCCTCAGCCACCGCCTCCTCCATTGTCCTCCTTCCAGGCCCAAGGTGCTATGTGCTGTCACCTGGGCCTCAGGATGTGAGAGACTGCACGTACTTCCCCAGTGAATCACACCCAGCCTCCCCCTCCTCATGCAGCTAGTGCTGCAGAGCCTAGGGAAACTGAGGCACACACACCCTGTGTCACTACAGAGTAGCATAGGACAGTAGGATCACATATAACCCCATAAGACAAATGGTGAATGCAACACCAGAGCAAAAGGAGACAGCACCCCCGCTACATCACACTAGGTCATTTAGGTCTTTATTACAAATGTTCATTGTAGTTTTGGGCAGAATAAAGATCCATCCAGTATCCATCCAAAGGATCTCTTCTTGGATTTTAACTGTATTAGTTGATGCTACTGATGGGTTGGTATCACATCCAAAGTAGAGTGTTGGTTTATTCAGACTGAATACAGGTAACTTTCATGGCCTTTCTGGCTCATTTGCCTATCTCGGAGCTTTTATAAGCATGGGCGGCAAGTTATACGGGCTCGTGGTGCCCATGCTCCAGCAATATTCAGAGCCGGGGGCCCTGCTCCAGCAATATTTGGAGCTGGGTCTCTCCCCCGGCCCTGCCTGGAGCGGGCCCTGGCCCCCACCTGCCGGCCCCCCCGTGTGTCCTCCCACTCCGGCCCCAGGGCGTCCCCCCTGTCCCTGGCCCATCCCTCCCATGCGCAGCTTTCAGTCCAGCTCCCCCTTGCCGGCTGCTGCCACCATGCGCAGCATTTACCGGTAAGCAGGGAGACGCCCAGGTGTGACATGACGTCACGGCCCGGGACTTTAAAACTGCTTGGCGCGGCGTTGTGCTGCGCGGCCTAGCTCTGGGTTCGGAGTCCGGGGACTTCTGGGGCCCAAGCACAGACTCCAGCCCCACAAAGTGGAAGGCAGAAGATAAGGTAAGGGGAGGGGGAGGAAGGGGCTTGTGCAGAGGGGGAGGGGGAAAGGTAAAGGTAAGGGGAGGAATGGGCTTGTGTGGAGGGGGAGGGGGAAAATAGAGGTGGGAGAGGAAGGGGCTTGTGCAGAGGGGGAGGGGGAAAATAGGAGAAGGGGTGGAGGAGGAAGGGGGAAAATAGGGGAAGGAGTGGAGAGAGAGGGGGAAGAAAGGGGAAGGCACCAGGGGACAGCATGGAGGAGAGACAAATGCCAGGGGGCCAAGTGCAGACAATGAGGAAAAGGGCAGGAGCGGAGGTGTCAGTGGGAGGGGGGATAGGGTGATGCTGGAAGAGGAGAGAGTAAGGGCATTGGGAGCTAGAGAGGGGAGGGGTAGGTACTGGGAGAAGGCTTGAAAGAAGGGGTGAGCACGAGAAAGGTGGGGATGGAGCAAGTCATGTGTGAGGGCACAAAGGGGCATGAGGGGAATGGGGGCAGAGAGTGGTGAGGGCGTGGGCATCAGGGAAAAAGAGGGCAAAGGGGGCAGGGGCAGTAAGGGAAGGGGGAGGCACCAGGAGGGTGCAGGGCTAAGGCAAGGTGCAGGTGCCAGGGGATTCTGGGGGTGAAGCAGAAGGGCAGACACCTGCAGGGGAGGGACCAGCACCAGAGGAGAGAGGCAGGGCAGGTGTGTAGAGGGAGGTGTTAGAAGAGGGGATGAGGAGGGGTAGCTCACATGATCAGAGTGGGGCTACTGGAAGAGTGGGCACAGGGGGCAGAGAAGGGCTGGTGGGGGGGGCAGGTTGCAGGAGGGCTGAGGGCAGTGAGAAGGGCAGGAGTCAGGACAGCAGAGGAGGGTGAGGAGTTGGGGGGCAGCAGGCACCAGGGGAACTGATGGAGCAAGGGGAGGAGACATGGCAGCAGAGAGAAAAGGTAGAGGTTTATAAAATATTTATTAATAAGTTGGGTGCCACAGTGGCACATCCAAACAAGCCACATGAACTCTGTACTGGTGCACAACACAAAATTCATTTTGCTCATGGGAGGAAACTCTTAGGCTATGTCTACACTGGCGGCTTCTTGCGCAAGAACATCTTGTGCAAGGGTTCTTGTGCAAGAAGTCTTGCGCAAGAACACGTCCACACTGCCATGTGCGAGCTGTGCTTTTGCGCAAGAGCATCCATGGCAGTGTGGACGCTCTGTTGCGCAAGAAAGCTCCTATGGCCATTTTAGCCACAGGGGTTTCTTGCTCAAGAAATCCCTGCTGAGCATCCACACTGCCCTCTTGCGCAAGATAACTTACACCTGTTAGAAAAGAGCATAGCTCTTGCGCAAGACACCCTATCTTACCACGCTGTACTGTAAATTTCCTTGCGCAAGAGCAGGTGGGCAGTGTGGATACTCTGTGGGTTCTTGCGCAAGAACGTCTGTACTTGCGCAAGTAGCCGCAAGTGTAGACATAGCCTTAGAGGGAACACTTCCCCAGCCTCTCTGCCCCCGAGTTAATGTCACACACATTGGGTTAATGCAATTGCAGGATAGTTGCATGAGGGGGGGTTTGGTGGGGGCCAAACTAATCTCTGTTGGTAGGAGGATGGTGGGAAAAGTCCTTCGAGAGGGGTGACATGACACCTTTTACTTCTGGTCATGTGTCCATCTTGCCCCGAGCGTGTTACCTCCAGAGGCCTGGTTAATGGGGGTCAGGGGGCATGGTTAATGGGGTCCGGGGGCATGGTTAATGGGAGTCGGGGGGCATGGTTAACGGGGGTTGGGGGTGTGGCTAATGGGGCACCACCAAAAATTATACAAACCTGCCGCCCCAGTTTGTAAGTTAGCTACTTGGTCACTAATCCATATGTTTGCCTCCTGCTGTGCCCTCTCTCATTAGTCTAGAGATAATGCCAGTTTTGGACAGGTAGTCCTTCAATCCCTGTGTGTTGGGTTTTCACCTACAGGATGCAGTCTGGGAGGCATGGGGACCACTTTGTGCCCTAACCATACAGCTGGTCTGGTCTCTGTCACACTGCTTTGCTGATGATTGTCAGCCTCTCCAGGCACTATTTTCATCCAACACAATAGCAGGTTGCACCACACACTCACCTGAGCTACCTGACTGCTTTACCTAAGCCAATCAGGGACACCCAGAAGACAATAGTCAATTTCCCAGCTCTCTGGTCTTGTATTCTTATTAGATTATAAACCCTCTTGCACTTCTTAGGGATCTGTACCGTACAAGTTTATTAATATATTTGCTCCCACCACAACGTGGGAATGATATGCAGTAGCCTTTGTTTACGGAGCTGAGATTTTCCCAGACAGTTCACGCTAGTTAGCAAATTTATTTTATGTTTTATCTTAACTACAGAAAGATGGATTTTAAGTAATTGTAAGTGATTGCAAACAGATCAAAGCAGACTACTTAACAAATAAGCAAAAACACAAACTAAGCCTAATATACTAGATAGGATTTGAATGAGCAATTTCTCACCCTGACTGATGATACCACCAGAGCACCAAGTTTCCATATACAAGATAGAAATCCCTTTAGCCTGGGATCAGCACTTCCCCCTGTTCAGTCTTTGTTCTTCAGGTGTTTTTAGGAGTTCTCTTATGTGGGGAGTGAAACCCTGAGATGATGTCACTTCCCACCTTGTATATATTTCTCCTTATGACAGGAACCCCGTTGTTCCAAGCTCAGTTCTCATCCAGCCCAATTTGTGGAAGAATACAAATACCAAAATTCAGTTCAGTGTCACATGGTTTGGTCACATGCCCCTGCATGTCTTGCTGAGTCATAGAAGCCATTACCCATAGCCTCATTAATTATGCAAATGAGGTGTGGCAGTAGTCCACGCTTTGCCTCATTTGCATATTTTTTGCGCAAGAGGAGGCAGTGTAGACATAGTGTTTGGGTTTAGAAATTGGACTTGAGATATGCCACACACTTCCTGGGTGACTTTGGGCGAGTACCTAAGGGCTGGATTCCATCAGTCTTATTTTTCATACTAAGTGATACATTATTCTGGGAGTAGCCGAAGTGATATCAGTGGGGCTAACCATGAAGTAAGGGCATTGGAATGTACCCATAAATCTCTTTGATTTGCTCTTCCTCATCTGCAAAATGGGCTAATACATTTTTGTCTGTCTTATTTGTTTAGATTTTAGGCTCTTTGGGGCAGGGAGTCTTGGTGTGCATGTGTATATGTGGTACCCAGCACAGTGGGCCCCCAATCTTGGTTGGGGCCTCTAGGTGATTTTGTAAGTCAAATCAGTATTAACAGAAAGCCCATTTAAAAAAAAACATTTCCAAGTTATATTTTAGGAAATGTACCTACATCTTGTATTATTATTCTTGTACTTATTTTAATTTAATTGTCCTTTTGTGTTTCTGTTAGAATGTTCAAACAATACATTCTTGGCTAGCTGGAGGGGCCACTGCTGTAACTCTTGACACTGAACTTGCTGACCATGTCATAGCTTGGGCCTCATCTACACTGAAGAGAGCCATCCAGGCCAACTTGGAAGGTCCAAAAGAACATTTTGAAAGATATGGTAAGTAACCTAAGCCTGCATTTTGTAGGAGAATGTTATTACTTGAAGTGAATTTGGTGAAATATTCTACTTTTATGTACATGCATTGTGCTTTCAATGTGATTGTTACATTACAGTTGAAAGGTATGGTTGGCTTGTAGATGGTACAGCAGACACACGAATAGAGAGCTTTGAAGCAGAAGAACACAGTTTTGATGAATATACTGCTGTAAGTTTTAATTCTACATTTTTTATTTGAAATAATTAAATAATTGCATAATAATTAAAAACAGAATTGAGAAAAACAGGTGTACAGCGATTTGCTCATAAAAACATTTTGAGTATCCACAAGTGACATTTTTTTCAGAACAAATATGGTTATCAGAATAAAGTATTACTTTTTAAAGCTTCTTAAAATAATTTATACATCTTATTCTTTTTTTTGCAATTTAATATGTATGAATGTCATTTTGAAGTTTATAGATGAGTTCCTCAGTCTTGCTAAGGAAATCATGAGTTTGCCACTACTAGCTCATTTCCCTATGGTGCGTTTGGACTGTGATGATTTGAAACAGGGTTTGACTGATAAAGCAAAAAGCTTTGCAAATGAGCTGTTGGAAAGAATAGTTGCTAAACACAGAAAGGAAAATGAAAAGTGAGTACACTTTCTTGCTATATATCACTTCTTTCTTGGAAAAGTCTGTTATGTAACATAGTTGCATTTGGGTTCTATAGACATTGTATAAATATATACAATACTTTGCACCCTTGATTAACCAAAACTCCTGGTTAACTCAAAGTCTGTAGTATCTCAGGGGAGTTGTGCTGGTTAGTGTGTCTTTGCTGGTCTTCAGGCCCTAATTCTAGCACGAGCCCAACCTTTCCATCAGAGCTGGTAGGCTTTGGGGAAACTGGCTGTCAAGAGATCTACTTCATTTCATTCTTGACTTCCCAAGTGCTAAGTGCCAGAATTGGCCAGAGAAAGGGACATTTTCTTGAAGCTCCATATAGATAAGAGACACTTACAGATTTTTTTTATATATTATATATATATATATATATATATATATACTAAGGTATGAACTATTAGGAAATAAATCAAAATGTATGATGGCAGAATTCTCAAATACTGTCAAAATTTATGATGCTATGTCACAAGAATGACAAAACAGGGTTACATTTTTATAATGCAAAGCAGACCATTTGTGTGAGTGAAAGAGAATACTATATGGGCCGAATACTATGATCAAGTGTCTATGTATTTTTTTTTTTTGCAACAGCTATATAACACATGTTTTAAGAGTTACTAAAAGGATAAAAGTAAAGAGACTTGTATGCCTTTTACAGTTAATTGGGCAAATTCACTGTCACATGGAAGTTATGGAGTTATAGCAGGGATAAACTTGTCCCAGTGATTTAAAGAGATAATTTGAACTACAGTTCCAGGAATGCTTGGTAGTTGTCATAAGTATAATGTTGGTTCTGTGGCTCAGTTAGAAACCAAGTTAAAAAAACTATTAAACTTTGACATATTATTTTACAGGATCTGCAAGGAATTTGAAACAGTTAAAAGACGTGCATTAAAAGTTCCTGAGACCACAGAAGAAATGATGGAAACAATAGCTTATGTAGAAAAGGCAAAAACCACAGGTATTCAAGAACTGCTCATTAGGATCAAGGTAAATGCCTAAATTTCTTCTGGCTTAAATCCTCCACCAAACAAACAGTGCCATACACTGGGGAGTTTCTGTGGAGCTGGGGTCAAAAATCTCCTGTAACAAAGATGCTACTCCACAGTTGCTGCTCCAGCCACCATGCTAAACTGTCCTTCTTACTCTTTGAGTTCCTCTCACATGTGAGAAGGAGCTGGTAACTGTGTGCAATGGCAAGACCACTGTGCAATGCCTTGCATAGCATGTATTTATATGCATTTAGGCATTGTCAAAATATACAATAAAAAATGGAGATATATCTATCTCAGAGAGCTGGAAGGGACCTCAAGAGGTTATCAAGTCCAGTCCCCTGCCCTCATGGCAGGACTAAGTACCATCCCTGACAGATTTGCCCTAGATCCCTAAATGGCCTCCTCAAGGATTGAGCTTGCAACCCTGGGTTTAGCAGGCTAATGTCAAATCACTGAGCTATCCCTCCCCCCTGATTAACCAAAAGTCCAAGGACATAATGGAGATCTGGGATGCAATACAGGAATGCTTCCTCCTTGTGAACTTTATACATCTCATTGCAACCTTCCCCAGACCCACCCTTTGATTATATCCATGTAGAGGATTGACAGGTTTTTTCTTCACTTATAGCTCAAATAGCTGTACTTGAATTTTTATTTTTATCATAGTGTGTCTTTTACAGGACACTCTAGTTAGGGACTATCCTTAGGTCCTGACTTTAAAGGCCAAATTTGCAAAAATTAGAAGCTCATTGTATCTGCAAAAATACATGCTCATATTTAAACTATGTTTGCATGTGTAAATATGATAAAGAGTTCACAGATGGGTACCAGATGGTATATACAAATGTTTTATAAATGTGCAGGTTTTTTACAGCTGCAGCCAGCCTCTGGTGACATAAATTTTGCTTGTATACATCAGAGATTATCCTTTTATTAGGTGGATGGGATTGACAAGAGGTTGCTTCCATTTAGCACTTGAGCAGTGAGGCTTGGTATACACAAGACCAGGCATGCTGCCTTAAGATACACAATTCCAGTTATGAAAAATGCATAGCTGGAGTCATCTTACCTTAAGTTGAGCTGTGGTGACATCCACACAGCGGGAAGCCAACTGGAGCACACGCTCCCATCAGCTTCCCTTACTCCTTGCAGAACGAGGAGCACTGGATGCCGGTGGGGGTTGCCCTCAGCTTTTGATTGATGGGTCTACATTAGACCCGCTAAATTGAATGCTAGAAGATTGAACTCTGGAGGGTCAGTCTTCTTACTAGTGTAGACATTCCCTTACTATTTATTTTTTGGAGGAAAAATAAGAAATATAATATTTAAAATTGGGTGAGAAAGGAAATTAAAACAAACTACAGGTCCACACTAGTCCTAAAATCTCAGAGGATGAGTGGCTCTTTGATTTGTTCTGTAGTCTGGCTCAAGGTGATGTGTGATCATATTTTCCACTTTGATGTGGAATCCATATATGACACACAAAACATATGCTACAGTTTGAGCATATGTGCTAAGTAGAAGGCTTTTCTCACAGAATATATGATAAGAGAAATTTACACGTTAAGGGAGGGATGCATTTGAATTAGAGATGTTAAATTTAGTTTAATCAACTAATCGACTAGTCGATCAGTTGATAAGCGGGGGAGCTGCAGCTCTGCCTTTTAAATGTATTAAGAGCCAGAAGGTTCTGAATATGTTTTAAAAAGCTGAAGCACAGTGTGGGGGACCCTGTACGAGCTGGGAGAGCTGTTTCCTGGCTTGCACCGTTTCCCCTGCACTGCAGTTCTGCTTTTTAAATGTATTAAGAGCCTGTCAGCTCTTAATACATTTTAAAAGCAGAGGTGCAGTGTCTGAGACTGGGCATGAGCTGGGAATCAGCTGATTCTTCTTCAAGTGATTGCTCATGTGCATTCCAATATAGGTGTGTGCGCACAGCGTGCACGCACCTTTGGAGACTTCCCTCAGCAGTACCCTTAGGGCCAGCAGGGAGCCCCTGGAGTAACTCCAATATATCGGCCCATATGTACCCCTGCTGGCCCCCTCACCCACTCAGTTCCTTCTTACCGCTGTGACGGTCGTTGGAACAACCCTCAGCTCATCTTCAAGTCGTTCTCTTCACTGTTCTTCTCCTTTGTTAGCAATCTTCTGTTAAGTACCTGTTAATTTAGTTAAAGACTTTAAGCTCTGCAAGAAGTGCAACAAGTCTATGCAGTGTGGTGACCCACACTCATCGTGTTTGAAGTGCCTGGGAGAATCGCACATTACAGATGCGTGCAAGATTTGTAAGGCATTTAAGCCCAGGACCAAACAGGAGCACGAGTCGTGGCTCAAGGTGCTCCTGATGGAGGCGGCACTCCAGCCGGCACCGGCACTGGACTCGGCACCGAGCTCCAACAGCGCACCGACCTCGGTGCATGACAGCTCCACACACTGTGCCTCCCCGGTACCGCACAGGGCCAGACGTTGCTCCCAGTCGCTGGTACCAATACAGAAGAGGAGGCCTAATGGGGTTGGTCCCTGCCCAGGCACACGCCCTCCGTATGCTCTACAGTGGGTCATGCAGCACCAGCCAGTCCAGAGCCCCAGCCTTCTAGGTCAGGTGACTACTCTTCCCACCGGAGGGATGTGAGTCCTCCAGAGGACCTCCCAGACCTGTCCACCCTGGAGGCTTTGGAGGCAGGAAGGGTCCTTGTAGACTCTTCTCCCTCCCCTCTGCCAACTTCGGCACCCTCAAGATGGCACGGGGATGCCCGGTACCGCTCCCCACCTAGAGTGCCTGGTGAAACGGTGCACGAGGTGCGGCAGAGCCATGTGGTACACGTGGCACCTCCCCTGGCACTAGCTACTGTCACGCCGGTGCCACACCGGATCTGACACCGGACGCGACGTGGATTACCCACCTGGCACCGCTACTGGCTCCCAGTACCACGGCACCTACCGTCAGGGATCCCGTCTCAGCCGTGCCTCCTCCTCCGCCTTGGCACCGTGGCAAGCTGGAAGCCATGTCTTAGCACGCTGCAGGACAATCAACATCGGCATCGGCACCACCAGGGTCCGCCTTGGAGTACTCCTTCGATTCCGACGCATAGTCTGCATGGTCTTCACGGGGCTCTTGGTCCCGTTCACAACACCGCTCCCATTCCCAGCATTGGTCCTGGCACCGTACTTCTCTACATCGGTACCAGCAACAGTGGGCTCAGCTGATCCCTGTACTGATGATCCAGCAGACGTGGCCACCCCAGCCACCTGGACAGTGGCCTTTTTGGACCCCCTGGGCCTACCATCAGGGCCAGGGTGTGAACCCTCCTAGATCGGCTTCTGTCACACCACATCCACAAGTACCTCCATCAGTGACTCCTTTGGTCTGGTCTCCCACGTCATTCCACTCGCTACCTCTGAGCCAGTCATCCCCAGGCCCAGGGGAAAGCACGGCTCTGGTGAACCAACCTCTCCCCCCTCCCTCCATGGCCACTTTGGACGATCCAGGCTGTACAGACGCCCCTATGGGCAATATGGCAAAGGGGTCATTGTCCTTCTCCCCCGACGAGGCTCTGGCTGACTGCACCCTCCATGCTCTCCATGGATGCCAGGGCCCACCAAGACCTCCTCCACTGCCTCGCCCAAAGTCTGGGAGTCCAGGTGGGCAATGTCTCTGAGGACTTGGACCCAACCGTCGACATGTTGCACGCAGACACTCCCTCCAGGGTGGCATTGCCGATCAACAAGACGGTAGCCAAGATCTCAGCAGCCTTGTGGCAAACCCCGGCGTCCATCCCGCCCACCGATAAGCGGGCAGAACGGAGGTATTTTGTCTCCCAGGAGGGTAATGAACACCTCTTCTCCCACCCCCTCCCGGGTTCCTTAGTAGTTCAGGCAGTCAACCAGAGGGAGAGGCAGGGACAGCCTGCGGCCACTCCTAAGAACAGGGAGGCTAAAAAGACCGACTTACTGGGTCAAAAGTCTACGCATTCGGGGGCATCCAATACCGAATTGCCAATCAACAAGTCTTTCTGTCCAGATACGCATACAACACCTAGTTTATAGACTTGCTCCCCAGAGACTCCCGTGCGGAGTATAAGGCCCTTCAGGAGGAGGAGAGAGTAATTTCCCAGACGGCGGTACAAGCAGCACTCTATGTGGCTGATGTGGCTTCTCAAGTCATGGCCACCGGAGTGCTCCTGCGTCGTAGTTCGTGGCTCCAGGGCTCCAGAGTGCCGCCAGAAGTCCAAAACACCTTGCAGGACCTCCCTTTCGAAGGCACGTCACTCTTCTCCGAGCAAACTGACGAGCGGCTCCTGAAGGACACGAGAGCCATATTAAAATCCTTGGGCCTACACACACCTGCCACCCAGAGGCAGTCATATATCAACAGAAACGTTCCTAGACTGCCTCCACAGGGCCCACATCCCAACTTTACCCGACGTAGGGGCAGGGGTAATAATGGCAGGAAGAATAGGCACCGCCCTCACCCAGCCCCAGATTCTAACCAGGGCCCCCCCCAGTAAGTCCCCGGGTCCCAACAGGGGTTTTGACAGGACCCCTGAGGGCTCCTTACAAGTCTCCCTGTTACCTTTCTGGGACCGTTTATCCCGTTTCCTCCAGGCCTGGCGGTCTGTTACATTGGACCGATGGGTTCTGGAGATAGTGGAAACGTGTTATGTCATCCCTTTCCACTCACCCCCTCCTACCCAACCTCCTACCCTGTCCCTTTTCAGGGACCCCTCTCACGAGCCTCTGTTACAGGAGGAGGCTCGCCACCTTTTCACCTTGGGGGCCCTGGAATGAGTTCCCCTCGAATTTCAAAACAGGGCTTTTTATTCCCTCTACTTTCTGGTCCCAAAAGCAAAAGGGGGCCTTTGCCCAATCATGGACCTCAGAGCTCTAAACCTCTTAATCGTCAAGACAAAATTCAAAATGGTGACTCTGGCGTCCATCATTCCTTCCCTAGCCCCCGGAGACTGGTACGCTGCCCTCAACTTAAAAGATGCTTATTTTCATGTTTCAATCACCCCCTTCCACTGAAGTTTTCTGCGATTCACTGTGGGCCAGGACCACTACCAATTCACGGCCCTTCCCTTTGGTATTTCTACGGCCCCTGGGGTCTTCACCAAATGTATGGCGGTGGTGGCCGCCGAGCTCAGAAAAAGGGGAATCCAAGTGTTCCCTTATTTGGATGATTGGCTCCTCTGAGGGGAGTTGGAAACCCAGGTGAGAGACCACATCAACATAGTCCGTGAACTTTTTCAAGAACTAGGTCTTCTTTTAAACCTGGACAAATCCACCTTAACTCCTACCCAGACAATAGAATTCGTGGGTGCTACCCTGGATTCCAGGTCTCAGAGAGCTTCTCTACCCAGCTCCCGCTTTCTCACATTACAGTTGGCAGTCAGGTCGCTCCAGAACTTTCCAGTGACCACTGCCTGGGCTTGCATGCGTTTGTTGGGCCTCATGGCCGCCTGCACTTATGTAGTGCAACAAGCCAGGCTGTGCATGTGCCTGCTGCACATGTGGCTATCACAAGTCCACAATCCAGCTGTCCACTCCTGGGACAGAGTGTTAACCATCCCCACCCTTGTCCTCCTTGCGCTGGAGTGGTGGACCCATCGAGTGGAAGTCTGCGCAGGGGTCCCATTCTCCCAGCCAGTCCTGTCCATCCAACTGGTCACAGACGTGTCAGAAATGGGTTGAGGAGCCCACCTGAGAGACCTGCACACTCAAGGTACGTGGTCCTCCCGCGAAACCTCCCTGCATATCAACGTCAGGGAACTCAGGGTGGTCTGATTGGATTGTGCGGCTTTCCTTCCCCACCTGAGGGGCAAGCCTGTCCTCATCCTGTCAGACAACACGACAGTGGTGGTGTATATAAACAAGCAGGGCAGGGCTCGTTCACCTCGCCTGTGCTCAGAGGCGATCAGACTATGGGAACTCTATATCGGGGCGGATATCCACCCGATGACCTCCTATCTCCCGGGCTCACAGAACATCCTGGCGGACAGACTGAGCAGATCGTTTGTGAGCCCCGAGTGGTCCCTGCACTGGGACGTTGCCCAATCCATCTTCTGCGTGTGGGGATTTCCCCACCTGGTTCTGTTCGCCACAGGGCAGAACATGAAGTGCCCCCACTACTGCTCCCTCATGGGACAGGGACGGGGTTCCCTAGGGGACGCTCTCCTCCTCCACTGGTCGCAAGGCCTGCTGTACACCTTCCCACCCTTCCCACTAGTTCACAGGGTCCTGTTGAAAGTGAGGGAGTCCAGGGCATCATTAATTCTAATTGCCCCAGCGTGGCCTAGGCAACACTGGTTTTTGACCCTCCTCAACCTCTCATGAGAGAGGCCCATAACCCTCCCACTAGTCCCGGACCTGATATCACAGGATTCAGGCAGGCTTTACCACCCAGACCTACAGTCCCTCCATTTGACAGCATGGAAGCTCCATGGTTAATGGCAGAGGAGCTCCAGTGCTCTCAACGAGTTCAAGAAGTCCTTCTGGGTAGCAGAAAACCTTCCACTAGAACCATGTACCTCACTAAGTGGAAGCGGTTTTGCTGTTGGGCTTCTCAAAAGGGGGTGTACCCGAGGTGGGCACCAGTTCCCCTGATTCTGGATTACCTGCTGGACCTTAGGCTCTAGCATCTCTCTTCCTCCTCCATTAAGGTCCACGTAGAGGCCATCTCGGCCTTCCACCCAGGGGAAGGGGGGAAAATGCTATTTGCCAACCCAATGGTCAACAGGTTCCTAAAAGGCATGGATAGGCTCTATCCTCATGTCCAGCAACCCATTCCCCAGTGGGACCTAACCTTGGTGGTATCCAAACTTATGGGGCCCCCGTTCAAACCGCTAGCCACGTGCTCCCTCCTTCACCTATCGTATAAGGTATTCCTCCTAGTTGCTATCATATCCGCAAGGCGTGTGTCTGAGCTTAGGGCGCTGACATCAGATCCCCCTACACAGTATTTTTTAAAGACAAGGTTTGGCTCCGCCCTCACCCAGCATTTCTGCCGAAGGTCGTTTCTACATTCCACACTTCCCAGGATATTTTTCTACCAGTTTTTTACCCGAAACCGCATGCATCGGGGAAAGAGCAAGTGTTACACACGTTAGACATCCGTAGGGCGCTTGCATTTTATTTAGACAGGACCAAACCATTCCAAAAATCACCACAACTTTTCGTAGCCATCGTGGAACGCACGAGAGGCCAACGTGTATCCACTCAGCGGATCTCCTCATGGACAACCGCCTGTATCAGGAAGTGCTACTCTCTAGCAGGCATTTCATCCCCAACACTTAGAGCACACTCCACGAGAGCTATGGCAGCTTCCACCGCTTTCGCAACGCAGGTTTCCATCCTGGACATCTGTAGGGCTGCCACGTGGTCCTCGGTCCACACGTTTGGCAACCATTATGCACTGTCCCATCAGGCCAGAGAGGATGCTGCCCTAGGTAAGGCGGTCCTTAACTCCTCCGTGGTTTCGACATCCAGCCCTCCGCCTAGTTAGGTTCTGCTTTGGAGGCACATGAGCAATCACTCGAAGAAGAAAGAACGGTTACTTACCTTGTAACTGTGATTCTTCGAGATGTGTTGCTCATGTCCATTCCAAATCCCCGCCCACCACCCTTTATCCGGAATATGCCAGTAAGAAGGAACAGAGTGGGTGAGGAAGCCAGCAGGGGTATATATGGGCCGACATATTGGCGCCACTCCAGGGGGCTCCCTGCTGGCCCTAAGGGTACTGCTGAGAGAAAAGTCTCCGACAGCACGTGCATACTGCGCGCACACACCTATATTGGAATGGACATGAGCAACACATCTCGAAGAATCAAGGTAAGTCACAAGGTAAGTACGGTAACCATTCTTTCCCAGCTCACACCCAGTCCCCACTACCCCTCTGCCTCTCCTGCCCCCCTGCGGAGATGGTGCTGTGGGGAACTGGCTTTTAAGCCGAATCCCCCCAGCACCGGCTCCTGCTCTCCCTCCTTGCTGCCTCTGCGGGGGAGGCAGCAAGGGGCGGGGAAGAAGCAACTAGTTGATAAGTTTATGCTTATTGGATAGTCGACTAGTTGCTTACATCCCTAACATGAATATCTTGGGCTTTTCTAATAGATTTCAAATTTTTTAACTTTGAACTTTATTGGCTTAAAAGAAACTACACCACAATGTGTAATTTTATATTACCTATATTATTTTAATCTCCTTAAAGAAGGAGAGGTCAAGAAGCACAGTACCAAGCAGCTAAGATCTGATCGCTGTAGGGAAAAAAGTTTCAGAGAAGACACATGCCAAGATTCTATGTATGATCTTTTAATGTTACATTGCTTTGAAAGGCACTGAGAGATCAATTCCTTGATAATTTATATTCCTGAATTGAAATTTGGGACACCCACTGGAGTCAATGAGAGTTTTGGCAATGACATCAGTGAGGCCAGAATTTCATCATTAGGGCACATCTACACAGCAGGGCCAAAGTTGAATTAAGCTATTAAGTCAATTGCGTAGCTTAAATAAAATAGCTTAACTTGGCTTTTGGCACAACAGGAAGCCAAAGGAAAAACACTCTTCCTTCGACTTCCCTTATTTCTCATAAAATGGGGGTTACAGGAGTCAGAGTAAGAAGTCCTCCAGCTCAACATTATTTTGAAATAATGGCTTGCAGTGTAGATACACTTTTTGTTATTTCGGAATAACGTTAGTACCCTTAGATGTGTATATGTACCCTTAGATCAGAATAATGAGGAACAAGAGATTAAGGATCTGAATTCACTGTTTTACTTTCATAAATATTTTATATTATCCTATTCTATACTTCAAGCAAACGTGAAGTACAAGCTTTTGTGGAATTTCTTTTATAGGAATGCCAAAGACAAATGAATTACCTTTTAGATGTTTACATATTTGCTCCTGAAGATCTGGCTCTGAATGCAACAGTGCTACTGTGGCCTCAGAAGATTAATCCCATCTTCGATGAACATGATGATGTAAAGATATTTTCTTTGTACATTATATATTCTAATTTGTTAAGCCTTGTGTCGCAATCCTCCTCAAGAAGCGGGCATACCATGGTTTTATATAGAGGCAATACGATATTTTCTGTCTTATTCTCTATCCCTTTTTTAATGATTCCTAACATTCTATTTGCTTTTTTGACTGCCACTGCACACTGAGTGGATGTTTTCAGAGAACTCTCTACAATGACTCCAAGATGTCTCGCTTGAGTAGTTGTAGCCAAATTAGTCCCCATCATATTGTATATATAGTTGGAATTATTTTTTCCAATGTTCATAACTTTACATTTATCAACATTAAATTTCATTTGCCATTTTGTTGCCCAGTCACTGAGTTTAGTGTTATCATTTTGAAGCTCTTCACAGTCTGCTTTGGTCTTAACTATCTTGAGCAGTTTGGTATCATCTGCAAATTTTGCCACCTCACTGTTTACCTCTTTCTCTAGATCATTTATAAATAAGTTGAATAGGATTGGTCCCAGGACAGACTCTTGGGGGACACCACTAGTTACCTCTTTCCACTCGGAAAACATACCATTTATTCCTACCCTTAGTTTCCTGTCTTTTAACCAGTTATCAATCCACAAAAGGACCTTCCCTCTTATCCCATGACAACTTACTTTACTTAAGAGCCTTTGGTGAGGGACCTTGTCAAAGGTTTTCTGGAAATCTAAGTATACTATATCCATTGGATCCCTCTTGTTCACATGTTTGTTGACCCCCTCAAAGAACTCTAGCAGATTAGTAAGGCATGATTTCCCTTTACAGAAACCATGTTGACTTTCCCCCAACAAATTATATTCATCCACGTATCTGACAATTTTATTCTTTATTATATTTACAACTAATTTGCCCAGTACTGACATTAGACTTACTGGTCTGTAATTGCCAGGATCACCTCTAGAGCCCTTTTAAAATATTGGCGTCACATTAGCTTTCTTCCAATCATTACGTACAGAAGCTGATTTAAAGGATAGGTTACAAACCACAGTTGTTAGTTCCGCAATTTCCCATTTGAGTTTTTTCAGAACTCTTGGGTGAATGCCATCTGGTCCCGGTGACTTGTTATTGTTAAGTTTATCAGTTCCAAAACTCCTCTAATGACACCTCAATCTGGGACAATTCCTCAGATTTGTCATCTAAAAAGAATGGCTCAGATTTGGGAATCTCCCCGATATCCTAAGCTGTGAAGACTGAAACAAAGAATTCATTTAGCTTCTCCGCTATGACTTTATCATCTTTGAGTTCTCCTTTAGCTTCTCGATCATCCAAGGGCCACACTGGTTGTTTAGCCAGCTTCCTGCTTCTGATGTACTTAACAAACATTTTACTATTACTTTTTGAGTTTTTGGCTAGCTGTTCTTCAAACTCCTTTTTTTGGCTTTTCTTATTATATTTTTATACTTAATTTGACAACGTTTATGGTCCTTCCTATTTTCCTCACTAGGATTTGACTTCCACTTTTTAAAAGATATCTTTTTAACTGTCGTCACTACTTTTACCTGGTTGTTAAGCCACGGTAGCACTTTTTTGGTTCTCTTACTGTGTTTTTTAATTTGGGGTATACATTTAAGTTGAGCCTCTATTATGGTGTCTTTGAAAAGTTTCCATGCAGCTTGCAGAGATTTTACTTTTGTCAATGTACCTTTTAATTTCTGTTTAACTAACTTCCTCATTTTTGTGTAGTTCCCATTTCTGAAATTAAATGCCACTGTGTTGAGCTGCTGAGGTGTTTTTCCCACCATAGGGATGTTAAATTTTATTACATTTTGGTCACTACTTCCAAGTGGTCCAGTTATATTTACCTCTTGAACCAGATCCTATGCTCCACTTAGGACTAAATCAAGAATAGCCTCTCCCTTTGTGGGTTCCAGAACTAGCTGCTCCAAGAAGCAGTCATTTAAGGTATCAAGAAATTTTATCTCTGCATCCTTTCCTGAGGTGAGGTGTACACAGTCAATATGGGGATAGTTGAAATCCCCCACAATTATCAAGTTTTTTATTTGATAGCCTCTCTAATCTCCCTTAGCATTGCATAGTTACTATCACTGTCCTGGGATATTCTTATTATTGGAGCATGGAATTACTATCCATAGAGATTCTATGGAGCATTTTGGCTCATTTAAGATTTTTACTTCATTTGATTCTACATTTTCTTTCACATATAGTGCCACTCCCCCACCAGCATGACCTGTTCTGTCCTTCCGATATATTTTGTACCCTGGTATGACTGTGTCTCATTGATTGTCCTCATGCCACCAAGTTTCCGTGATGCCTGTTATATCAATATCCTCCTTTAAAACTAGGTACTCTAGTTCACCCATTTTACTATTTAGACTTCTAGCATTTGTGTATAAGCACTTTAATAATTTGTCACTATTTGTCTGTCTGCCATTTCCTGATATTTCAGGGGGTAGCTGAGTTAGTCTGTACAGGATAAACTTAAAAAACAACAAATGGTCTGGTAGCACTTTATAGACTACAAAACATGTAGATGGTATCGTGAGCTTTCATAGGCACAGTCCACTTCTTCAGCTGACCCATGGAAAAGAGACCCTTGAAAAATTTCACAAGGATTTCAACAACTTCTGCCCCACTACCATTCTCAGCCTGGACCAGTCCACATGAAAAATCCACTTCTTGGACACTACAGTACAATTAAATAATGGACAAATTTCCACCACCCTATACCAGAAACCCATTGACCGCTACACTTACCTTCATGCCTCCAGCTTCCATCCCAGACACATTTCTCGATCTGTTGTATACAGCCAAGCCCTAAGATACAACTGGATTTGCTCCCATCCCTCAGACAGCGACAAACACCTACAGGATCTTTATAGAGCATTCCTAAAACTGAAATAGCCAGCTGCAGAAGTGAGAAAACACCAGTCATCTGAAGAAGTGGGCTGGTCCCACAAAAGCTCATGATACCGTCTATATGTTTTGTTAGTCTATAAAGTGCTACCAGAACATTTGTTGTTTTTTAAGTATTTCCTGATGTGTTAGACTCTTTTTCATTTGATTGTGTCTCATTGGATGTAACCCATACTTCCATCCTCTCCTCCTGACTAGAACATAGGGCATCTCTATTAATAGAACCTCCCCTAATAGATGTCTGTATTTGAATAATTTGTTTTAACTGCTGAGAATTGCTGTCCTGTCCAAATGTGTGTAATAACATTCATTATAAGGCACTCAAATAGTATGGTACCAGATTTATGTATTCATAATAAGTGAGTGCACTGATGGAAAATACATTAATTAGATATTTAGCAAATACCAGCAGACTACAGATATAGGAAATTAGAACTGTTTTTGAGCTTATAGCCTTTGTTAAGTCTCGTATCTTTTACTGTGATAATTCAGAGGGAGATGAAAATTCACTAGAATGCACTTAGCCAATTGTATAATACTTTACACACTGGGAAAAATTCCTTCCAGACCCCAAAAGGTTTGTGCCTGGAACCATGAAAAATGAATATAATCCTCTACATGTGCACACTTATCACTATGATGTCTGAGGGATACATCCAAGCCTTTTAAAATTTCAACCATGGCTATATGCTATGTGAAGAAATAAATTGCATTATTTTATTTCTAAATATACTGGCTATTGTTTTTCTTGTGACTTTGTTCTGTAAATAAATCAGAATTAGGGATTTCAGTTATTCAATGATAGTTTACTAATGAAGAATATGCAATAGTTTTGTGTGAATCTGGTCCATAACAGATTACTTCCTTAATCTTCCACTACTGTTATTCATGTTGTAGTTCTTTCTCAGTGCCTATTGTAGCAAACTGAAGTATCCTTATGCTTTCCTATGACTCGTAGGGAGTTTAAGGTTATAGTTTGCTAGCTTGGAATTTGTGTAATTTTTTGAAAAAAAATTTTAAGCCTGTTAGGTGAAAAATTCCAGAGCACTTTTCTTTCTTTGAGCTTTGCTGAGGAATACTTCTGAAAGGAGTATATCTTTGGGCTTCGAAATGTGCCAAGATTGCTATGTCCAATGCTATGTGTACAAAATGTTTATTTTGTTTAGGGGAGTGTTGTATTCCTAGCATGTATGCCATCAGATTTGTTTAACTGAGCACACAGACAACTCTTATGATGCTTCTTTTAAAATTGTATTTTCATAGAAAGGTCAATATGAGAATCGGTCTTCATCTAGCCTCTATGGCACCAATCTTTATCTCTCACATGTTCCTATTTTTGCAACTCAGGAATTGCTTCCTTCTTTTGAATAATTCTGTTCATCTGCATAATCACTTTTCATCTGTATAATCACTGCATAAGCACTTCTCATAAGAGATTTCTTCCTTCACCTATATTGATGCCTGAGAGTAGCTTTGGAAGGAGTTCATCTTGTCACCGATCCCATGCTTCAGAGGTCTCATATTCTTGGTTTCTACCTTTTGCAGCACCATATGTCCTTCCAGTATGGATCTCAGACCTGACCCTGTCAATTTGGAGTTCAGTCCCTGAATTGAAAAATCAACTATTTGCTCAGTTCTAGTTATAGACTGCATTCAAATTTCCTATTTTTAAAATAAACTACCTCTTCCCTCTTCAGTTAGGGTGCACTCTGGTAGGGTCCAGTTGACATCTTTGGCTTGTTTCAGAGAGGTGCCTGTTGCTGAAATTTGTAGAGTAGCTACTTGTGGTTAGATTTGTATCTTTACCAGCAGGGCCAGTTTGAGCCATTCCTGCGCCCCAGGCAGTGGGCGCGCAACGCATGCGCGGCTCCGCCCCTGGGCGTATGGCACATGCACAGCCCCACCCCCCGGCACGCTGTGCACCTTACAGCTGCAATCAGGCACGCAGCACCTCATGGCAGCTCTAAGGGGCGCCGCGCGGCCCCTGGCCCCGGGCATGCGGCGCCTGATGGCAGCTCTAAGGTGCGCTGTGTGGCCCCCAGCACCAGGCGCGCGGTGCCTGATGGCAGGTCTAAGGGGCGCCGTGCGGCCCCCGGGTGTGCGGCGCCTGATTGAAGCTCTAAGGGGCGCCGCACGGCCGGGCGCGTGGCGCCCCTTGCAGCTGCCATCAGGCGCCCCGGGCAGCTGCCCGGCTAGCCCCCCCCTTAATCCGGCCCTGTTTACCAGTTAATAGTCCATTGTCGCAACTTCTAGGTCAGATGTCCAATTTGCTCTGCAGGACTGTTCTACAGTTGTTATTTAGATTAAACTCTCATAACTTACCTTGCTGAGGTGTAACAGCTAGTCACTTATCCAAGGTGTGATCTGTCTGGACAAAAGCTTCTCAAAGAACTCTAGTTATTTAAAGGGAAATAATCTGTCTGAACCATATATTTTCTCTCTATCCATGTGGATAACATTTATGTATGAGATACTGATGCCATTAGTGTTGATAAAACAAATGTCTGCTGCAAGCTTTTTTTTTCCTAACACATTTAAATTGTTTGTTTTACAGCTGATTGAACAATCTAAATGTAAAGGAGAAAGTGAACTACTGGCCAAACGCGAGAAGCTTATTTTGGAACTAGAAAAGCAGACTCGCTGTATGGAAGAGTTCTCAGAATTCTCAGAACTGGATCGCATGCAACAGGTCTGATAAACATATTATAAAAGTGGTTCAAAGAGTTGTATATGCTTAATACAAGAAATAGGATTGTGATTTTAGAAAAAGGTGTGTCAAACACAAGGTTAAATGTTAAATGTCTATTACTGTATTATGCTGGTGAAACTCATTAGACACCCACTTTTGCACTAACAACTTTAGTGTCACTAAGATTCTGATTGGAGGAGAAATTTACCATGATGACCTTTTTTTTTGTTTAAATCAGTTAAAAGGTAGTCATAGAGTGGAGCAATATTAATACCCTTGTTGAAAATCCTGAAGCTACTGAAATTAATGGGAATTTTGTTGTTGATTCCATGCGGATCATGATTTCAGTGGCTGGTTTTAGTATGTTTAGTATGGGAAGTGAAATCATTAAATTAGTTCACTGGGGCTTTCAGTCAATAATTTCGCTAGGAAATGGCCAGTTACATATGTAAACCCCTCTTTCCTCCCTGGATTATCGAGGAGCAGGCCTCACACACCTCTGTGCCCGGGTGCCTGATGTTTTTAACATTAAAGGAGATGCTGAGTATCCCAGTGGTGATGTTGGATAGTTGGGGATCCCCTATCTACCCCTTTGCTGCAGTCCCTTGCTTCTAAACGACTATACAATGGCAATGCCTCCACCTGGCTGGCCCCTGTGCACACTTAATGGTATGTCTTGGGAGTCTCCAGGAATAAACTTATTCCAGTAATAATCTGGCTCTAACTCCAAAACAACAACTATTTTTAATCTAATCAGATGTATATTATTTGTAACTCTCCTTTACTTAACAACTTAAAGAAACAGAGTTTAACAGACTGAAATTGAATAAAATCAATTAACAAAGTATACAGAAATAAATGAAACATTTATCTAACCGGTATTTACACTGCCACCATTTATTCTACCCCAGAGTGTGCACTCCTCTGGATCTCAGAGTCCCAGATACTTGCATGGGTGTGTTTGAAGGTCTGCAGCTGGAGTGGAGATAGTACTGTGCAGATTGTGTGTGTGTCAGTCCAAGCAAAATCCCTCTGACGCTGGAGCAGGCCCCACCAAATACCAGCAGCTCTGTTTCACTGGGCAGATCACTCTGCCTCTTTTCAGACCCAGAATCAATCTGTCTTCTGTGCTCCATCCCAGACAGCACTTTCCCAAACAGCCACAGTTACTCACAGTAACTTCTATTCAGGCCCTTCTCATCCAGAGGCACAGCCAGAGTCTCTTGCCTCCAGGGACAATCATCAACAGTCTCTGAAGCAGCCTGCTAAATCAAAGCGCCAGCAGGCTCTTAGCAGCAGGCTCTAGGTTCCAGCAGCAGCTCCTGGACTGGAAAAGGATCCATACCAGCAATCTGGTTCCTCTCTCCAAACTGGAGCCCACCAACTCTTTCCTTGCACTGGAAGAGAGCAACAGTTTTCCTCCTTTTTCCACAAGGCATCATGGGAATTGTAGTCTTTAGGACTAGATTGCAGCACAAAGGATCATCCCAGTAAAAGTCAGAGATTCCTATAGTAATGGGACTACACATAAATTTCAAAACTCCACTGTGTACTAATGGTAGGCTGAAGGCAGATCTGAAACTTCATGACTTCCCTGTTCTCTTTCCTGCTCACTAAACACACTCTGCCATACTTTTAATTTAAAATATAGCTTTAACTTCTTGACTGAGTAATTGAGTACATTTAAAAAAATGTTTGCAAAGCATGAAACTGTTGTTTAAACTTGGAAATTACAGTTGCCAAGACTACAGATTAACTATAAAGAAGTTAACAATATGTGTTCTTTTTTGGTACAATATATCTTTGAAACCTCAGACAATTTGATAACCCTTTTTTACAATGCTTCAGTTTGAAAAGAGTAAAACTATGCTTACTTTGTTTTTCTGAGCATTAATCTATTTTTCTCACTGTGAAAAAACTCAATTCATCTGTATGAGGGCCATGTTGTTGTCTTTGAGAGGCTAATGTTATTCTATATATCTCACAAATTACTTGTAATTTTGAAAAGCCAATGATGTACTGCATTTTAGTATTATGTAATTATGTCTATCCATAATATAACTCAAATTATTTCAAAAGATATAAAATCATTTGATTTCAGTATGTGAAAGCCATCAGAGCATTGCAGAAACGCATACAGGAAGCAGAGGAAACAGTAGCTTTTATTAATAAAGAAGAGAATCTCTTCAAGTGGGAGCTGACTGAGTATCCTGTTCTTGAAAGTTTAAAAACTAATATCGAGCCCTATCAGAAACTTTTTGTTCTTATACTGAAATGGCAACGAACAGAAAAACGGTAATTATATACTTAATGGTCTTAAAGCTAAAGGCTGAAAGATTCAGGCTCCTTTTGTGTGTCCAAGATATGTGAGTTATTTTGAAATTTAACTCCTGCATGTGAATGTTTTCATCCCAGTGTTTATATCCAGGAATATAGATCAGTAGTTCTCAACCTTTCCAGACTACCGTGCTCCTTTCAGGAGTCAGATTTGGCTTGTGTACTCCAACTTTCACCTCATTTTAAAACTACTTGTTTACAAAATCAGACATAAAAATACAAAAGTGTTTCAGCAATTATTACTGAAAAAATTGCTGACTGTGATTTTATCATATAATTATAAAATAAATTGATTGGAATATGAATATTGTACTTACATTTCAGTGATACTTGAGCCTGTTTTTCACTGGTGAGACTTGTCTGAAAACTGAGTCCCACATCATAGGGCTGAAGCATGTAACTTAGTTTCGTTGGGCCCCCTGGGTAATTGCCCAGCTTGCCACATCTTAACACTGGTCCTGCACATGCTATATCCCTAAATCTGTTCCATGATTCCTTTCCCCCTAGGGGCTGCAACCCCCAGGTTGAGAACACTGATCTAGAAGACCTGGAAGACCTCTGTGTATCATTGATATAGATGGTTCCTTACGTTTATATTTTTGTTTTGTATTTTAACATGATAAGCATAACTGTAAATATTTATGTATATGTGTGTAGTCACTTCTTGAATACTGACTGCTCTTGGTATTGGTCAAACATGAAAGAAAGAACAATTCTTATAAAAATAATTTCTGAGAGCTCTGTGGAAGTTTTGAGGAAAAAGTGGAATAGATGTAGGTCGTTTTGCATGTGACAAGGGGAAGAGTGTTTCATTTATCTGGGGCACTATCTATATAATTTTGTGCTTGTCTGCACTCCCAAAATGGAATGTAGACCTGCTCAAATGATTGTTACCTCTGGTGGATAAATACTGCTTTATAAGCTATAATAGTGATGGGTCTTAAGGGTGTGAAAATGGGTATTCCCACACTTCCGAATTGCAGGTATAATTTCCAGCTGTAGGAGACATGTTTGCTCTGGCTATTGCACTAAAAATAGAATGTAGCTGCAAATCTATCCTGTAAATGAAGTTAAGTTCCAAGGCTTCCTTGTGTTTTTGGCTTGTGAAATTGGCCTGAAACAGTACGGTGACTTTGAGATCCATTAACGAGTGCCCAGGCAAGTTAAAATGTTTCCCACAGGTTTCTGTGTGTTACTGTTTCGCATATCTGATTTGTGTCCATTAATTCTTTCCCATAGAGACTGTCCAGTATGGCCAATATACATGACAGCGGGGCATTGCTAGTATTTGATGGCATAGATAACATTAGTGGCTGTGCAGTTAAATGAGCCTCTGATGTGGTGGCTGATATGGTTAGGTCCTATGATGGATGATATGGCTTGTATAGATGTGTGGACAGAGTTGGCACCAGGGTTGATTGCAGGGGTGGGTTCCTGAATTATTGTAATGGAGGTGTGCTATGTGGTTACTGGAAAGGATTTGTGTGAGGTTAGGGGTTGTCTGTAGGTGAGGATTGACCTGTCTCCCAAGGCCTGTGAAACATTCCATTAAAATGTTGCTTTTAACTTCTGTTTGTGATGCAAATAGTATATTTAAAAATTAAAAATGTGTTTTAGATCTGTGCATGATATATATGCCATTCTGATTCTTGTAAAAGATTATTATACTTTCGGTTTTTGTCCCAGATGGATGGATGGGGCTTTCCTGGACCTGAATGGGGAAAGCATGGAGACTGAAGTAGATGAGTTTTTTCGAGAGGTATACAAGATGTTGAAGCTTTTTCAACAAAAGCAGAAGAAAGCAGAACTAGAAAAAAAGAAGACTCTGCATCGCAGAGCCATAGTAGACGAGAAGTTGGAAGAAGAAAAGAAGGACAATCCAACGATTACAATGTGTTCCTCTGTAATGGAACAGATCAAAGACTTTAAGGTTAAAAATTGATAATAATACTTAACAGTTAGGGGCAAATCCTAAAATCATTACTCACCCAAGTAGAGACTATAATCTCTGAAATATCAATTTTTGGTTATAGTATTAACTTGATAGTTAACACAAATGAATGAGGAAACCCCTTGTGAATGACTGAACTTTGTGGAAAGTTGAATTAGATTGATAGAGAGATTGATTGTGTCTAGCTCCTGAGTGGGTGCAGAGGGAAGGTAAAGTGAAGGAGTCACTTTCTCACTTCACCCTCATTGACTCTGGGGGCTGAGGATATGACTAGGGGAGTGTAGGTCTTTTAGCCCACTTGGACCCTGGGGGCAGTAGCTACTTGGAAATGGGAAGAGAGGACTGGGAATGAGAGCAGCACAAGACAGAGGAGGAGGATGCACTTATGATCAAACTGCTGAATCAGGGTGCACAGCTTGAAAGGTTCCAGGACAAATTGTGGCTGATGAGTCCCTATTTACATTAAGAGAATTTGCACTGGTTGCATCAGTGTTGGTCTATACCATCAATTTATATCAGTACAACTGTGGTGTTCAGCAGCATGGAAAATCAGTTATGCCAAACTAACCTCGGGTACGGATAGCATTTCTCTCAGGGAGGTGGAGTACCTATGCTAATTGGGAGAAGCTCTCCATTAGGGTAGGTAGCACCTTCACTAAATGCTGTAAGTGTAGACAAGCCCCAATTTGCTTATAATATAAACCCCTAATGTAGACGTGGCACCTGTTGAAAGTAGGACTTAAACCTGTATAGTTTGCTTTTTGGATTAAACATCATCAACTTAAGCCCCACTTTATATTGATGCTGTTACATCAGTGTGACCAGCATAATATTCAGCCAGAATCCTTCAGGGAAACTTTGCTTGCGGAGCAGACAGATTTCACTGCCATCTTCATGATTTAAATGTGCTACTGAATTTGCCCTCTTCTAAGGAGCCAAACCCAAAATATTAGTAGAGAGCCACTGACAGGATTTTTTTCAAGTCCTGTTATGCAGTATTCATGGTACAGTGTTGGCTCAGTGATGCTTTTCTAGTGATAACAGATATACATTTGAAATCAATGGCATAACTTCAACAGATTTTAATAGAATCAGGATTTTTTGCAGGTGCATGAATGATATAGTGAATTATTAATATTTTAATTTACATGTTATATAAATAATACAAAAAGATTACTTTCTGCCCTGGAAAAAAATACTATAAAAGAAACAAATTTTGAGGACTATATAAAAACTGTAATAACTAATTCTGAAAATTAGACATAATGGCTGTGAATTTAAAACTAAACTGGAATACAAAAATACACAAATACAAGATGTTAATTTTTATCAAATTACTATTAGAATGTTTGTGTATGAAAGTACATTTTAAAAAAAATGCAATTGAAAATTAGTTAATTTTTATGTATCTGCCAAGACCTACATTTGTGACTATTTTTTTTTCAGAAAAAATTAATGAATATTATCTGGTAACAGTTGAAGCAGTGCATTGAAAGAAGCCATCTGTACTATGTAGGAATTAGTTGAAGTCACTGATGTCATCAGTTGTTTCAGGATTAAATCTAAACTTGGGTCTTGGCACAAAATGTCTTCTGGTTCATCATGAGGAATGAATGTACACAATAGCAAAATTCTTACCTATAATTCATCATCAAATCCACTGATGAAAGACACAGTTTAGATTGATAATATTCATTGAAAAGATAGTTAGGTGTCAGGAACAACAGTGTCAGTGAAATGTGGAATTATATTTGTGAAACTCACAGCAGACATGTATATTATAAATGGTTACTTAATATTCAACTTCCGTGGAAGTAATAGCTAATATGCAAAGTTTAGCTATAAGGGAGAAAGGGAATGAGCTAATTTAAGTGTGTCATAATTCATATTATCTGAAAAATTTATATTTACATAGATAAAATTCTGTTTTGCAAATATTTTTATCAAATAGGAGAATATCCCCACAGTGACTATCCTTTGTAACCCAGGCATAAGGACTCGTCATTGGCAACAGATGTCAGATATAATAGGATTTGATTTAACGCCAGACTCTGGAACTACTCTCAGAAAAGTTTTAAAGCAAAACCTAGCCCCTTACCTGGAGCAATTTGAAACTATAAGTGTAGGTGCAAGTAAGGTGAGCACAGAGGTTTGATTGTAAATCTCTTTGGAAACAAATGAAAAGTGAAGTATGTATGGTGTTGGTTCCTGGGCTTATTATAATGGCTTTTTTTCCTTTTATTATTGCATATAATTTTCTGAGGCTGTTTGACAGCTAGTCACTGACAACATGATCTATTGGATGATGCGTTGGCTATAACTTTTTGAATTTGTTTACATTTCTGACTTATGTGTTGTCATATCAGTGATACCTGTGTTTTTTTGTGTTATGCTTCAGCAAATGAAATGTTAAGAAATATAATAAAAATAATGTTATGCTGTTAGTACCAGAGGCAATTCTCCTAAGATTTTTTTAGGTATGTGAAATTATATATTGAATGTGGCAACCAAAGAAAATTTGTGTAAGTGACCATAAAATATCTCCTTTTTTGTATACTGTAGGAGTTTTCTTTAGAGAAAGCTATGCATGCTATGATGGAAATATGGGAATCTGTTTTTTTCCATACAAGCATTTATCGTGAAACTGGAGTTTGTATTCTGTCTTCAGTGGATGAGATTCAGACTATTTTAGATGATCAGATTGTAAAAACTCAAACAATGAGAGGATCACCTTTCATTAAACCTTTTGAAAAAGAAATCAAGGTATGAGAGCCAAAATGTATATTTGCTTTTTAAAATGGCCACTTATATTCCAGTGATAACTATGCAGTTGGGCTAGTGTTTTATTATTTTTGCATTATAGTTGGATTTTTCATTAGAAACATTTAATTTTTCAAAAGTTGGTATCTCGGGTATTTCTGAATAAAATGTTTTATAAGTTGTTTTAATTTGCTCTCCCAGTTATGGTTTCTGTCTTACTGCTGATTATAATCAAAATATTTGGTGATCTAGTATTTATTAGGTCAATTTTGACTTCAGGGCATGCCTTTGCAGTTATGCTGGACACTGGGAAATTCCTAGTGGGCTGGCAGAGGAAGGAATCACTTTCCCCAGGCTGCTGAACAGCAATGTAGCCCCTCTTCTTTTGCAGATTCAGACTAGCAGGGCTATCCCTCTGATACTTGACACCTCTTCTATTGTTATGCTAACCTCAGAGCTAGAATAGTCTCAGTAGTTATTGAGTGCACACACACATACACTGGCTCTGTGTAGTGCATGCTGCCCATACCCATAGGCAACCCCTCACTCTTCCTGGCCAATGGGAGCTAAGAGCAGGGACAGCATGTCCTGGCTTTCCCTCTGCCTAAGAGCTGCAGGGAAATACCAGCCTCTTGCAAGCACTCTGTGGAGCCAGGGTTGGCAAGGAACCCGTCTTAGCCCGGCCCACCAGATCAGACTGTTAATGGACCGTTCTGGGCATTCTGATAAAAAACTGGATACCTAGCAACCCTATTTGTCTCCAGCATCATAATGAATGTTCTCTAAACAGAAAATTATTAAAAGATGATAATAGTGAAGTGATCTGAAACTCGACTCAAAGGATTTATTAGTGCTTTGGGAAACTAGTCTAGTGTTAGGTTAGACTTTTCAAACTGGTAGGTAATACACATATAGGGAAGAACATTTAATCTTCCATAAGATTTTGTTTCTTTATTTTTGATTCTCTATTTAATTTTATGTGGGATGACTACATCCTGGCAATAATTTTAATATGTTTGTTAAGGAATGGGAAGACCGTCTTATTCGAATTCAGGAAACTATTGATGAATGGTTGAAAGTTCAAGCTCAATGGCTTTACTTGGAGCCCATTTTTTCTTCTGAGGACATCATGCAACAGATGCCAGAAGAGGGACGTCTCTTCCAGACTGTTGACAGATACTGGAGGGACATTATGAAGTATTGTGCCAAAGACCCTAAAGTAATATATTTATTCTGAAATAATCTGACCCTAAAAGAAAATCCTCCTCCATTTTTATCAATAATTTTGTAGTAAAAATATATTCAGTTAACTGAACTATAATTTCACTAACCCCAAGACTTACAGAGGAAAAGCCTGTGCAATATATTTCATCATCTCGCTAACCTTCATTGTATGCTAGAGCCAATATTTGAGTTACAGTAGGCACTAAGTGAGATTATATATCTTTTGTCACAGGTTCTTGCTGCCACTTCATTGACAGGTTTATTGGAGAAACTTCAGGGGTGCAATGAGCTTCTCGACAAAATCATGAAAGGGCTTAATGCTTACCTTGAAAAGAAGCGTCTCTTCTTTCCTCGGTATGCTGCATGTTGACTGTATCAGAAACAAAGATGATTGAATTTATATTTTGCTGTGTAGTTGGGCTGACATGTTCAGTAACTTGGTACTTCTGTCATTTTTGTGAATCTTTTTCTAGTTTTTTCTTCTTGTCCAATGATGAAATGTTAGAGATCCTGTCAGAGACAAAAGATCCTCTCAGAGTTCAGCCTCACTTGAAAAAGTGTTTTGAGGGCATTGCTAAGCTGCATTTCCTTCCCAACTTGGATATTAAGGCAATGTATAGCACTGAAGGTGAGCAAGTGGAACTGATTTCAACCATTTCTACTGCTGAAGCTCGAGGTGCTGTGGAGAAGTGGCTGATCCAAGTGGAAGATATTATGCTGAAGAGCATACATGATATTATTGCTGAATCAAGATTGGTATGTTTATTAATATATGTTCCAGGACATCTCTAGAAAACTATTTACATATGAGTAATTTAGGGCTCTTTCCTAAACACCTAATGTATACTAAAACTCTTCTTACCTTGAGTAAAAACAAGGACCTTAAACACCTTAAAGACTAATAAATTTATTTAGACTAACAAATGTATTAGTCGTTAGGGTGCTACAGGGTTCCTTGTTGTTTTTTCCTGAAACAGATTAACCCAGCTACCCCTCTGAAACTTGCCTTGGGTGTAATTTAACCATATGAAAGCTACAGGATAAGGCCTAAGTTTTTAGTGTGAGACTTATACTGTAATTACAAACCAGTTAAGCTAATGGGAGTTTTGCCTTAATCAGGACTGAGATTTGTCCTGCATGCTCACTGGAATGTATAAAAGAAACTTGACAACATTATTAATCTTCTAAGATACCCTATTTTACAGAGTTTGTTTTATTATTTTACTTAATTAAAAATTAGAAGTAAGCAAAATACTTGTCAGAGATTTGCTCTTACTTAAAAAGAAGACCACAAACCAAAAAAATATTCTGTTTGTCAATTTAGCATGCTGATTCTAGGGAATAATAGGGAGACTTTTAAAATCTGATGACTTGGCAATAAAAAAGGAAGAAAATTAAGGAAAAAGGCAATTTGAAATATTTGAAAGAAATATTTTGTATTTGATTTCAAAAATACAAATATAGCATTGCCAGTATTCAAAAGAGTATTATTAAAAGCATCACATTGAGTCATATAATACAAAAGCATTCTCAGTGGTACATATTCAGTTATTTACACTAACACCATTATATGACGTATTTAACTCTTTAGGCATATCCTGAGACTGAAAGAAAACAGTGGGTTCTAGAGTGGCCTGGACAGGTTGTGCTGTGTGTATCTCAGATGTTCTGGACGAGTGAGGTACATGAAGCCATTTGCAATGGCCCAGAGGTACTATGAAGCATAATATTTTTAGTTTACATTTATTATTTCAGCTATTGTACTTTGATCAACTAAATCATTCATTCCCCCTATCCCTAATAAAGTAGGATAAAATAATTAATACCAATCTTAAAACACAGAGGTATGAACAGCCTTTGGGTATTCAAAACACCCCGTTTTGAATACTAGGTAATGGTGAAATTCTGAAGAATGTGTCTACCACATCCCTTTTGCAACTGGGTGTTTGTCTGGCTATCTGGAAGGAAAAGGACACTACCCTGTTAAGGGATCCCATGCAACAGCACAGAGAAGGGGGAAAGGTTACAGGGAAGAACAAGGGCAGGATGCATCTGGGAAGAGCTCCAGGCCATTGCATTGTCCTTCCTGCTAACTGGAAGAATGAAAGGGGTATTTATACACCAGTATCAGGCTGGAAACCATCACTCTCCCACCCATACGCTTGGGAAACTGGTCCTATTCCTTTTTAACCATTGTGGGCATTGTGCTAATTGACCATTTTCCTTGTGGGGCTGGGATGGAATTTTCCCCTCACTACCAGATTGGCCAACGTAAGGTAATTTTTTTTAACCTTTTCTACAGCTGGGCTGGGTGCCTGATGGAGTGGAGTAGGTGGATTAGTTTATAATGTTGCACTTACATGTAATACTAGTAGGGAATGGTCAGTGCAGGTACTCAGCATGCAGAGGTTATAGTTATCAGATAAACTGGATTGGAAATAGATTTGAAGGAAAGAATTCCTTATGGGAGCTGATTCAGAGGGCTTTGGACTGCTGCATTTCTTCAGTGGAGAGCTGTTCCTTTCCTTTTTCTGGTCCCCACAGGGAGCCAAGGAAGGGGTTGGGACTCTTATGTCTGGATCAGTGGAGAGCTAACCCCCTCCTTCCTGCACTGAACAATTTGCAAGGTTCTTCCAGATGTTATAAATGGATTAAATTGCAGCCTAATTAATCCATATCCATGCCCTGCTGTCTGTCTTTCTAGCTTGTATGGACAGTGTATAGTAGCCAACTTTTTACTTGCCCATTGTGTACTCAGGTAACTGATTTACAGAGAGCTCTGCTTAAGTACCAAATCCCACTTTTTTTGCACTCAAAAATTCCATTGACATTGGTGGAAGTTCTATGATTGAGGAATCTAGGATTGGGCTTTGGAAAACATAGACTGATATGTATCCTCCTGCTACTTTAGAGTTTTCTGTTAGAAAAGTCTGTATATTGGTGCAGTCCTCCTTCTCAAGCTTTTAGTGGTACTATCAAATATGGAGGTATAAGAAAGTAGGTAAGGATACATGAAACAGTGGTGCTTTTCAGTTTGTGGGCACATACAGCACATTTGCATATATGCATAGAGAACCATTATTTATGGAAACATGTTTATTACTATAATTTAAGAGCCCATTTTTAATAAAATAATTTAAAAAATTTATTCTACTAGTTCCCAGGAATTCAAGTAGATAAAAATCACAGTAAAGACATTCAATTCTTTTTCTAGGGGGTTCCATATTTAAAAAACTTGAATGTGGTTTCAGACTGCACTTCCAATAATAATAACATAAAATAATTTCTTAAGATTTGTAAACTGGTTCTGGCTCACAGGGAGTAGGCTGGTCATACACTGGCTCCTCCTATTTGTTTGCAGCTGCTGAAATGCAGTAAGGGCCTGACCCAGAGCCCATTGAAGTCAGTACTCCCATTGACTTAAGTGGGCCTCGGATTCAAATAAAAAAAAAAGTACTTTTAGTGGGGAAGTAAATAATTGGAAATGAGAAAGAAATGACTGAGAAGGGAGATGGTCCATTAAGCAATCTCTATTAAGATGTCTATGCACACTATGAAAAATTTTCAGAACCCTAATTAATTGCAAACTAAAGTTCAAAGAATGTTCAATGAATTTTGACATTTTTTTCCCTTGCAGGGCTTAGAGGATTATTATATGACTCTTCAGCTTCAGCTTAATGATATTGTAGAGTTGGTAAGAGGAAAATTATCTAAGCAGACACGAACCACATTGGGTGCTTTGGTTACTATTGATGTCCATGCTAGAGATGTCATCATGGAGATGATTGAAAGCGGTACATAGCTTTTTAAAATTTTATTGTTCATGTATCTCTAACATGGAGTTTTTCGGAACCTAGAGAAATAGACTTGCATTATTTTTCCTTGTGGGTCTAAAGAACTATGAGAATTTCTAAAGCATTTTATATTTGAAAGCATTCATAATTTCAGTACTATGTCATATTGGCAAATTATTTATTTTATACCTAACAAAAATTGAATTTTCTAGAATTTTTTTCTTATTTTCTTCTTCACTTTCTTACCAGGTGTAAAAAATGAGTCAGACTTTCAGTGGCTTGCTCAACTGCGATATTATTGGGAATATGAAAATGCTCGTGTCCGCATAATTAATTGCAATGTAAAATATGCCTATGAGTACCTTGGCAACTCACCTCGACTTGTCATTACTCCTCTTACAGATAGATGTTACCGCACCTTGGTATGCTTTTATGTAAAACATATAATTAACCTGCTTAAATAATTCATTTTATTCATTCATATCTATAAAACGTCATTTCCAACAATTTATACTTACTACAATGGTACTTGGGAGCACTGCAGTAGTTGTGAGACTCTTGACATTTCTGTTAAAACCTCCAGTTTTCAGGGACTTTACTTCCTGCTTAAATTTTAAAGATGAACCTGAATGGCTATAGTAGCTCTGCAACATTTTTCATGTTTTGTGCTGAACTGAAAACTGCTTACCAACTTCATCAAGTGGGCTGGGTTTATAGATCTGGCAAAAATGAACCTCTTGGCAGCTTGATCCCAGCTTGGATAATGAGATAGCCAAGCCACTTATGTGACATTGTGTAACTGGCAGTTTATATTGGTATTGACATGTCTATGATTTTGCCTCTGAAGATAGGACAGAAGTTGGTCACTTTTTACTTCCCATTTCCAGTTGGTATGCAGCACATCAAGGGACATTGCTCTGGACCCATCTTCCACTAGCCTCGGCTAACCAGAAAGTAATTAAACTGATTAGAATTGTTCCATGGGATGGTATCCTTGTGCATAGGGACTGAAAGATGAATAAAACCAGGAGATGGAAGGATTGTAGTTAGGGGTACAGAAGGGGAAAGTGGAGGAGAAAAAAAGTCCTGGTTACCTAATGGGAGGAATAAAGATAATGGGGAAACTAAGGGGAGGGAGAAAAGAAAGAAGATTTGGAGGGCACGATTGGTGGGAAGCATGGGACAGGAAAAATGGTGTGGAAGAGAACAGAATATGGAGGAAAGCTGGGTATGATGGACAATGGAACATGGGCAGAGCAAAGGGAGATGATATAATAAAGACCACAAAGCATGAGTGGAAAAGAGATGCTGCTGCTTAGAAAAGGAAAAAGAGAGCGAGAGGAAACAAAAACAAGCAAGATCAGGCATATTGACTTTAAAAACGGACTTTGTCTGTGTGTGAGCAGCACGATCAGGTTCAATATAAATGTCTTCATGGGCTTCTCAGGAACAAATAAGATTGTGCCCTCTTCTGAGGAATCTGTAATAAAGGATAACTCTGAATCAAACTTCGAATTTCCTGTATTTTGAAGACATAAGTAATTTTTTAGCATTGCCTTTTTCATTTAGTATAAATCTGATAAATATTTGCTGTATGCAATAATTTGTTTTCAGCTATCCAGTGTTTTCAATCCACACTGGAATTTAAAATTATTTTCCATTATAAAATTATTTTGTACTATGAACAAATATTTGATTATTAATTAGTTTTCATAAACTATTTCCATTCTTTAGATTGGAGCCTTTTATCTAAACCTTGGTGGTGCTCCAGAGGGCCCAGCAGGGACAGGTAAAACAGAGACTACTAAAGATTTGGCTAAAGCTCTTGCTGTACAGTGTGTTGTCTTCAACTGTTCCGATGGGCTTGATTACCTGGCAATGGGGAAGGTAATTTGAATTACTTTTTAAGATCATTGTGTGTTTTTCAGGAGGAAAGGTGTTGACTTTCAATGGGAGTTAAGTGCCCATTTCATGTAGGCACTTCTGAAAATCCTACTCATGATCCCCTGTCCCTAATACTTTATAATTTAAGGTCTATTGGCTTCAGTAGGATCATTTGCCATGTATTAGATTATGTATATGCCCAGGAGTTTGCAGGACCAGGGCTTGTGAACCTTACTCAGCTTCTGTTAAAACCAAGGAAAGATTTCCATTGACTTAATTTCCTAATATACCTGCTGACCTTTCCTCTAAGTAAACTTAAATATTATTCAAACTATGCAAATAAGTACATGGCACAACATTGCATTTCAAGCCATCATACTATTGATTGGTGCTCTTAAATCTCCTGATGCTATGGAGGGTTACAGTTACTGTCTTTCTTTCTTGTTTTACAGTTTTTTAAGGGTTTGGCTTCTTCCGGTGCTTGGGCCTGTTTTGATGAATTTAATCGTATTGAGCTAGAAGTACTGTCCGTGGTGGCCCAGCAGATCCTTTGCATTCAGCGAGCCATACAGTTGAAGATGGAAACATTTCTTTTTGAAGGGACTGAACTGAAGCTCAATCCCAACTGTTTTGTAGCTATTACCATGAATCCAGGTTATGCAGGACGTTCTGAACTGCCAGACAACCTCAAGGTAAGATAATAAAATGAGCATGTTCACTTAATAATGCGTTTAAGAAACCTAGGACCAAATTCACTACTGGTATTACACTAGAATGTGGAATCCACAATATAAGCAATTTATATTTTTAAATTTTGCATTTCTTATGCAATGTATCTGGCAGGTTTCATTTTTTCTTTTATTCAAACCAGTTTATTCTCTGTGAAGGTTTTTAATCAGTTTTTCTTGTTATAAACTGAAATTACATTAATTAATTATTACTTTTGCTCTTATGTGTGATGAGCCAACACACTTCATTGAGGGTTGTTTAGCTGGGGTAAGGAGCAAGAAATGAGTAGTGATTGAAGGATTTTGTCCTGTATGCTTTTAAATTAATTTATATTGAATTAAAATATATTAAGAAAATGTGCTTAAAATAACTTAGAATGTAATTTTATTCAGAAGCAGAGGTAGAACAATTTGACTAGCTCAGGTGATGATGAATCTATTCAGATGACCAGTTGCAAAGATTTACTATGATGTTTGTTTATGCCAGTATTCCTGTTACAGTGGGGAGACATTGCTTCAGCAAAGTGAAAAGCAGTGGATGTGGTATACTAGACTTTAGTAAGGCGTTTGACACAATCTCGCATGATATTCTTATCAATAAACTAGGCAAATACAACTTAGATGGGGCTACTATAAGGTGGGTGCATAACTGGCTGGATAACTGTACTCAGAGAGTAGTTATTAATGGTTCACAATCCTGCTGGAAAGGTATAACAAGTAGGGTTCCACAGGGGTCTGTTTTGGGACTGGCTCTCTTCAATATCTTCATCAGTGATTTAGATATTGGCATAGAAAGTACGCTTATTAAGTTTGCAAACGATACCAAGCTGGAGGGGTTGCGACTAATCTGGAGGATAGGGTCATAATTCAAAATGATCTGGACAAATTGGAGAAATGGTCTGAGGTAAACAGGATGAAGTTTAATAAAGACAAATGCAAAGTGCTCCACTTAGGAAGGAACAATCAGTTTCACACATACAGAATGGGAAGCGACTGTCTAGGAAGGAGTACGGCAGAAAGGAATCTAGGGGTTATAGTGGACCACAAGCTGAATATGAGTCAGCAGTGTGATGCTGTTGCAAAAAAAGCAAACATGATTCTGGGATGCATTAACAGGTGTGTTGTGAGCAAGACACGAGAAGTCATTCTTCTGCTCTACTCTGCGCTAGTTAGGCCTCAGTTGGAGTATTGTGTCCAGTTCTGGGCACCGCATTTCAAGAAGGATGTGGAGAAATTGGAGAGGGTCCAGAGAAGAGCAACAAGAATGATTAAAGGTCTAGAGAACATGACCTATGAAGGAAGGCTGAAAGAATTGGGTTTGTTTAGTTTAGAAAAGAGAAGATTGAGGGGGGACATGATAGCAGTTTTCAAGTATCTAAAAGAGTGTCATGAGGAGGAAGGAAAAAACTTGTTCATCTTGGCCTCTGAGGATAGAACAAGAAGCAATGGGCTTAAACTGCAACAAGGGAGGTTTAGGTTGGGCATTAGGGAAAAGTTCCTAACTGTCAGGGTAGTCAAACACTGGAATAAATTGCCCAGGGGGGTTGTGGAATCTCCATCTCTGGAGATATTTAAGAGTAGGTTAGATAAATGTCTATCAGGGATGGTCTAGACAGTATTTGGTCCTGCCATGAGGGCAGGGGACTGGACTCGATGACCTCTCGAGGTCCCTTCCAGTCCTAGTATTCTATGATTCTATGAAATGGGGATATCTTGATGGCAGCATTATGGTTCTATTTTCCCTGTAAGTCACAGCACTGAACTGGGATGGGCCAGAGCCCTCTTGCTTCAAAAGGAGTTCAAAGAGGAATTTTACCTCAGAAAGGCAGAATTCATCCAGGAATGCTGTAATCAGCACTGAGCATGCTCAGTGTTATACCCCTTCACAGGGTGGAGTATACTCTCCCATGTATCATGTGTTCCAGCTCATCTCATATCAGATGTACAAGATCTGTGCAAATCAGATGTACAAGAAATCTTTTATTCTAAATGTTTCAGACATATTTCCTGTGATATGCATTTCAGGTTCTTTTCCGAACTGTAGCCATGATGGTTCCTAACTATGCTCTGATAGCAGAAATCTCTCTCTACTCCTACGGATTTCTGAATGCCAAGCCGTTGTCAGTGAAGATAGTAATGACCTACAGACTTTGTTCAGAGCAACTTTCCTCTCAGTTCCATTATGACTATGGTATGCGTGCTGTTAAAGCTGTATTAGTGGCTGCTGGCAACCTAAAACTGAAATTCCCACAGGAGAATGAAGATATATTGGTAAGTTCCTGAGGTAACAATGGATTTCACTAATTAAAATTCTTAAGAGTTTTGAATTACCTCACTGTATTGTCTAGTGAAGTTTCTGAATCACTCTGTCTCAGTTTCTCTATCTGTAAATTGAGGCTAAGAATGCTTAATTATCTACTTCACAAAAATATTATGAAAAATAAATTAGTTAATATGTTATAGCACTTTGTAAATGTAAACCATTATGTGCTAAATATTATTTATTATCTAAGATGTAAATAAAAACTAGTTTCAAAATTGAGTTTTAACTGAAAGGATTAATTTAAGTTCATGATAAGGAGAAAACAGATGCAGAAGATCCAGGTATATTTGGTTGAATTTTGATGGCCTGTGATGTGCATGAGGTCTGACTTGATCAGAGGTTTTCAGGACAATTTTTTTGGTGACCTCAGAATGTGGCCATCAACTCTTACTGGTGGCTGCTTTCATGCTTTTCCCTAAAATACTTAATTAGCTTTAGGAAAAAAACAAATACATAGACATCCAAATGATTGTAATGTATTTATTGTTAGCTAATAAGTCCATCATGAAAAGTGATATAAACAAACAAACAAAAATCACTTTTTCATAGCAGATCTAGGGTATGTCTAGACTGCATCCCTCTGTCAGCAGAGGGATGCAGATTAGGCAGGTCGACATTGCAAATGAGGCAGGGATTTAAATATCCCGTGCCTAATTTGCATAAAAATGGCAGCTGCATTTTGCCAACTCAGCACTTTGTTGGCAAAAAGTGGCAGTCTAGAGGGGGATCTGTCAAGAAAGAAAGCCTTTTTCAACAGATCCCTTATGCCTCCTGCAAGGAGGTTTACAGGAGCTGTCAAAAAAGGCTTTCTTTCTTGACAGATCCCCCTCTAGACTGCTGCTTTTTGCCGACAAAGTGCTGACTCGGCAAAACGCGGTGGCCATTTTTATGCAAATTAGGCGCAGGATATTTAAATCCCTGCCTCATTTGCAATGTCTACCTGCCTAATCTGCATCCCTCTGCTGACAGAGGGATGCAGTCTAGACATACCCCTACTCAGCTCTGTAAAGCCTGGGGACAAATTAAGACCTGGATGGGGAGGCTAGGGGAGTCATTGTGGGGGCTAGAGCTTGGAGCCCTGAAGATGAAGCCTGGGGCCTGATACCATGCAGCGGGATTCCAGGACTGGTGCCCAGAGCCCCATGGTCAGAACCTGCCACCCTACCACTCCAGGGCTGAAGCCCAAAGCCTGAATCACATTGTCCTGGGGAAGGTGGAGAACTCACCAGTTGCTTACTCCTCCAGCATTGTGCCTGAGGTGTCTGCAGAGGGGGAATGGCCCAACTCCTGCTGGTGGCCACAGTTACCAACACGAAGGCAGTGATCAAAGAGCAACAGAGAGAGGGGCTATGAAATCCCCTCCCCCCTGAGCCCAGGAGGCTGTGGCCACAAGAAAAAGGCCATGGTGGCCACATTTGAGAAACACTGGCTTAGATGATCTTCTGGCCTTAAACTCTATGAAACACCTTTTCCGCCTGTCATTGTGGAACTGATGCTTAATTAACAGATATTTGCAAAACATTGTAACAGTCTTTAAGGAAAGATCTTCTGTAAATGCAAAGGATAAAGCATGACATGTTTCCTGAAAGGAGATTCCTGATTTCAGTCACAATTTCTTGTTCTCCTGTGTCATTCAAGGAATCTCTGGATTCTGGTCACAGTGCTGCATTCTTAAAACTGTGGTGCAGGGGGGCTGTCTCTCTTAGTTATGCTAATTTTTTCTGGCTTTTCTATTCTGTATGAATATGTCATGTGTAGAGTGCATGGGAGCCAATAGAGGAAACTATGCAAAGGGAAATACAGCCTGCTCTGCTTCCTCTTCATTGCTACATTAATGAATGAAGGAGAGGTAGGGATCTTCAGAGGTGCTAAAACTAGGGAAGGAATTGTTGAGTGATGACAATACTATAATAATTAGGAGAGACAGTGGGGAGGATTTGGATGCTCCATCAGATCCCCTAACACAATGTCAAGAAATGTCCTGCTTCATGTATCTTCATCCGTTACAGGGATTTCTACCTTTTAGTATAGCCTAGCACTGAGTGCTATATAGCTTATATTACTTCGTTAATTGCTTAAGATACCACATCACTAAGGATAAGATTTTGTCGTGGAGATCACTCATTCTGTGGATTTTAGAGACCTCTGTGACATTTTCTGCTTCAGCCCCAGGACTGTCAATTGCTGCAGGCAGTCGGGGCCCCAGAGCACTGAGTCACTGTAGGCAGCGGGGGGGTCTGTTACTGGGCGGGGTCACGACTGCAGCACCTCCTGCTGGTTGCTTCAAGGAATTAGTCCTTTATCAGCAGGGCATCTGTTGCATGCTGTTGTCCAGGCTCCACACACTTGCTCTGGACCTGCATCCCTCCTGGAGCACGGTGTCCTCTTTTGGGACACTGCCCTCTGGCAGTGCCCATTTTAGTGTCTTTTACCCCCTTCCTGGGGTTATTAGCAGTCCTTCATCTAGCGCCTGCCACTGTGACCAACTGCAGCCTTCTCACTTCAGGGGCAAGCGACAGTCCTTCCAGGCCGCACACAATGGTGGCTAGACATGGTGCAAGAGGAAAGTGGGGGGGACCCAGGCCCACCCACTATTCTGGGTCCTGACACAGGGACCCTTTGGCAGCAGTGTTGTCCTGCCCTCGTGTATTCCCCTCTATTGCCTCTAGTTCCCTGGGTCACTTCCCCTGTGATAAAATCTTAGTTCAAATTTAGATTAAATCTCAGGGAAAACTCCCTAAGTGCAAGAACAGCAGGAGGATGAAGCCGACTGTCTCAAAAGGATGTTTTTGATAGCTAAGACCAAAGCAGACTGTGAAGAACTTCAAAAAGATCTCACCAAACTGAGTGATTGGGCAACAAAATGGCAAATTAAATTTAATGTGGATAAGTGGAAAGTAATGCACATTGGAAAAAATAACCCCAACTATACATACAATATGATGGGGGCTAATTTAGCTACAAATCAGGAAAGAGATCTTGGAGTTATTGTGGATAATTCTCTGAAAACGTCCACGCAGTGTGCAGCGGCAGTAAAAAAAGCAGATAGGATACTAGGAATGATTAAAAAAGGGATAGAAAATAAGACGAATAATATCTTACTGCCTCTATATAAAACTATAGTACGCCCACATCTTGAATACTGCGTACAGATGTGGTCTCCTCGCCTCAAAAAAGGTATTTTGGCATTAGAAAAGGTTCAGAAAAGAGCAACTAAAATGATTAGGGGTTTGGAACGGGTTCCATATGAGGAGAGGTGAAAGAGACTGGGACTTTTCAGTTTAGAAAAGAGGAGATATGATAGAGGTATATAAAATCATGAGTGGTGTGGTGTGGGTGAATAAAGAAAAGTTATTTACTTGTTCCCATAATATAAGAATTAGAGGAATGAAATGAAATTAATGGGTAGCAGGTTTAAAATTAAATTAATGGGTAGCAGGTTTAAAACTAATAAAAGAAAGTTCTCCTTCACACAGCGCACAGTCAACCTGTGGAACTCCTTGCCAGAGGAGGCTGTGAAGGCTAGGTCTATAACAGAGTTTAAAAAAGAGCTAGATAAATTCTTGGAGGTTAGGTCCATTAAAGGCTATTAACCGGGGGTAAAGATGTCCCTGGCCTCTGTTTGTCAAAGGCTGGAGAAGGATGGCAGGAGACAAATTGCTTGATCATTGTCTTCGGTCCACCACCTCTGGGGCACCTGGCACTGGCCACTGTCAGCAGACAGGATACTGGGCTAGATGGACCTTTGGTCTGACCCAGTATGGCCATTCTCATGTTCTTATGTTCTGTGTTCTTATGATGTGGAAGCTTATCTTCAGTGAAAGTTTGCGAAAGGAGGCTGGATAGCCATCGTCTTGGATGTTTTAAGCAAAACAAAGCCTGACCCTTGCTGTCCCTTCAACCCCTATAATTCTATGATTCACATTGTGCAGAATGATTTTATTACCGAACATTGTAAAATAATTATTTTGTAGTCAACATGTAAATCAGAATACACATTTTTTGTAAAATTATGTGTTTGTTTTCTTTAGCTTCTTAGATCAATTAAGGATGTGAATGAGCCTAAATTTTTGTCTCATGATATACCTCTGTTCATGGGTATAACTAGCGATTTATTTCCTGGTATTAAGCTTCCTGAAGCAGACTACAATGTAAGTACATTTGTAAGGTAATTTTTTCACTAATATTCATGGCATTGCATCAGTTGTAATTAATAAAGTAAACTGTTTCTAATTTTAAAATGAGGCCATGTGAGATGGAATTTGCACTAAGCAAAATTCACTTGTTTTTCTTTTGAACCGTCAAACTAGCCTTATATCTCTCATCATTTGCAGATCTGGTTCTGTTTTTGTAGTTTTGGCCCATTTATACCTCAGCCCCTAACAAATCCCCGAACTCCTCTTACTTTAAACAGCCTTTTTGGATGTATAGTAGGGCTGTCAACTGACCTGCGTTAACGCCTGCGATTAACGCAGTCCAGGATTAATGTGTTAATCGCAGGCGTTAATGCTGTGCTGCCCCTTTGAAGTGCCGCTCCGGCGCTTCAAAGGGGCAGTGCAAGAGGAGCCGGGGATAAGCTGGGGACTCCAGCTGATCCCCGGCTCCGCTATTGCAAAGCCCCTTTGAAGCACTGGAGCGGCATTTCGAAGGGGCTTTGCAACGCAGAGCCAGAGATCAGCTGGAGTCCCCAGCTGATCCCAGGGTCCTAACGCTGCCTCGGCACTTCCAAGGGGCACTGCTGCATGGAGTCCGGGGTCAGCTGGGGACTCCAGCTGATCCTGACTCCATGCAGCACTGCCCCATTGAAACGCCACCAAAGCATTTCAAAGGGGAGGCGCATGCGATTAATCACGCGATTAATGGCGATTAAATTTTTTAATCGCTTGACAGCTCTAATATATACCAGTTGTCTGAAACCCACCCCACATCTCCTGGATTTTAATGTCTCTTATGAGTGACTTGCTGGTCTCGTTCCTAGCCTTGGCAGTATTCCTAGTTATTAGACATGGTGAAGCATGTGAGTATTAATTAACTCTTTCTATCATTCTGCAGTGGGATGTATGGGGGTGTGTGTTGGAGATAGAAATAGCAAGGCTGCCTGCCTTTCAGGGACTGTGAGAGGTAGCTGATCTCCCAATCCCTTTCACTCCCACCAATGGAAAAAAACTGGAAGTCAGCTAGACGTCTGTTCTCACAAGACATCACACAGGTTCACTTTGAAGTTCTAAATTTTCTGGAAATTTGAAAATTCTAGTGAACCTGCAAGGTTGTCCTGCTGCAAATCCAACTTACTGTGGGTCATGAAATGCACACACTCCTGCTATGATAATGTAAATCATGTGGAATGTTTTTACTACACCAGCACAAATACAGGAAAGAGGAAATACTTGTTTTCTACTATCTTCCAAAATACAGTAATTGGAGTGGGTGGGGTGCAAGCAGAGGCAGATGTTCAGTAAAGAAGGTGATGGTTTTAGTTCCTTGCTCAGGCTATGTCTATACTTTAAATACTACCACAGCACAGCTTCAGCACTTCAGTGTAGACATTTACTACAGCGTTGGAAAAGATTCTGTCATTGCTTTTTAAAATCCACCTCCTCAAGAGATAGTAGCTGTGTCAACAGAAAATTCTTCCATCAACCAAGTGCTGTCTACATGGCAATTGAGTTCATCTTAACTGTGTAGCCCAGTGTATGTGTGTGTGTGTGTGTGTGTGTGTGTATATATATATTTTGCATTCCTTAACAATGTTGATAGGTCAATCTAATTTTCTAGTGTAGACGAGCCCTCCATATTAGGTTCTGAGATAGAAAGGATTTTTATGTACAGGATAAGCCAAATCACTGTTACATATAGAGCACAAGAAATATTAACATCACTGGAGGCCATCAATATCCCAATAGAGAATTTATATATTTAACTAAAGTGAGTAACTTTTGTTTAAGTCACAGCATCTTAAATTCTGAATGTCAGCAAATAGTGCTCTAGTCAGTGCATGTCTACCTGGGAACACTCAGGAAACTTAAAATGAGTGTTAAAATGTGAACCTATAGCATATTAGTTTAATCCCTATGACAACACTCTCATTCAGAAGTAAGTAATCTTAGGTTCTTCTTTGAGTGGTGTCCCCGTGGGTGCTCCACTGTAGGTGTCGGGCTTGTCCCGGTGCCGCAGGTCGGAGATTTTCAATAGCTGTAGTCAGCCGGACCGCACGTACGCGGTCATTGTCTCATGCCGTTCGCACCCTGTGATCATTGTGTGTGGTCCAACTCCCGCCAGTTCCTGTCAACCGTCCTCAGTCACAGGCAGAGCTCCACTCATCTCCTCTTCTGGTCAGAGTTTCCTGTGAATATTTAGATACCAAAATAGTTAGTGTTAGTTTAATAGTGTGTTCTACGATTCTTTCTAGTTAGTTTAAAAAAAATCGTTTAACTGTTAGTGGTTTTTACCTCAGAAAAAAAAAAGATTAGTCATTTAGTTCTAGGTCCTAAAGTAATATCCTAGTCGGACCTGATAATGCCTGGTTCACCAGCTTTTAAAAAGTGCTCCTTTTGCCGTGAGGCCATGCCGGCGTCCGACGGCCACTCGGCCTGCATTTGTTGTCTAGGCGAGGCACATGTCCCACAAAAGTGCACGCATTGCTCTAAGTTGATTGCCAGATCGCGTAGGGACAGAGAAATGCGCCTCAAAATGATTTTGTTTGACAAAGCCTTACAGCCTTCGGACCCCGCTCCACTGTCGAGTTCAGAGCCGGGTGTGACGCAGAAGCGTAGAGCTTCTTCTCCAGGGGTGACGGCAGCACAGAAATTGAGAGCATTCCCCACGTGCTCTTTACCCGCTGAACCAATCAGCAGAGGGGATAAACTGGGTACATCCGGCACTGCCCCTGTGTCCTCAAAAATCTCTGTGAGTGCCAAATCTAAAAAGCTGATGAACCTGGCACCGAGAAAACCATTGGCACCAAGACCGACAGTGGCACTGGGAGACCAACCTGAGAGTCTCACGGCACCGGTGACTACACAGCCATCGGCAGCGCCGTTGCCCTCTGCACTGTTGGCACCAGAGTGGTCAGCACCGACAGCGGTGCTGTACACGTCGGAACCGGTGACAGTGCAGCCACAGACATCGGCACCAAAGGCTCCAGACAATGCGGAGGCAGGGCTGATTTCAAGGAATGGCACCACATTAGCATCAAAGAAAGCCGCTGATAAGTCAAACAATCATCGGAGTCCTATTTCCCCATCTCCGACTTTCTCTCTGGCACCATCTCCCTCGCCTCTGACTCATCCCTCTCCCATCTGGAGTGATCCTCGTTACCGGATTAGAGACGCCTCTCATTCCCCTCGACGCAGTTTTAGATCCCCATGTCGCAAACTGCCACGGGAACATCCGAGACAGTATGATAGGCACAGCTCAATGTCACCATCCTCGAGGTTTTCTTGGCACTTGCCTCATTCACCAGTACAGTCTCCTCACGCAGTATATTTCAGGCTGCATGGCAGCATTATATCATCCAGACGCTCATCACCTACTCACTCTGAGCGTTATTATGAGCATTACCACAGACCACATTATTCCTCTCACTGTTATTACAGATCACATTCCTATAGTGGTCTCCATGTTGCTGCCACTTGCCTGTCTATCAACATGTTGTGGTCGAGTCAGTTACAACAGCAGGAGCACCTGCCAGCTCTGTCAGCACAGAGTCTTGCTGTGCAACCCCAGCAGTCCGATCTGGAGGAGGGCCAGTTATCTGAGGGAGAGGATCGACAGACCATCCTCATCCTCCCTTGATGAAGCTGTTTTTCCAGGTGATATGTCTCCTCTGGATGATCTGAAACAATTTCAGGAACTCTTCATGCAGGTTGTGGAATCTCAAGAGATACAGCTGGGGAAGGTGCAGAGCAAGCAATACGGTCTGCTGAAAAACCTGCACCTCCAGCAACGGTAAAAAATCTTGCTTCCTATTGACAAAGCTATTATGGAGTCTGCGGAAGAAATTTGGCAGACCCCAGCCTCTGCAGCACCAACAAGCAAGCTGGCCGACAAAAAGTATTTTGTTCCCTCCAAAGGCCTCAAATTTTTATTCCATCACCCACACCCGAATTCTCTAGTGGTTGATGCAGCTCAACACAGGGCAAAGACACCACAATACAGAAATACTGTGGCAGACAAGGACAGTAAAAAATTAGACATCTTTGGTAGGAAAGTCTATTCATCAGCCACTTTGCTCCTTCACATAGAGAACTATGCCACCCTGCTGTCCAATCATAATTTCAATAATTACTTGCAATTGACAGAACTTCTCCAACATCTCCCTGACTCGAAGAGACCCCTTCTGAAATCCGTTATACAGGAGGGTTTCGCGTCGGCCACGGCAGGGCTATAGATCGCCCTAGATGTAGCGGATACAGCTGCACTCTCTACAGCTACGGCAGTTGCTATGAGGAGATCGTCCTGGCTAGCCACAGCTGGAGTCCCCAAGGAGCTACAGAGTAAAGTAGAAGACCTCCCGTTCGAAAAACCGAGGCTTTTTGCAGAAAAGACAGACAAATTCCTCCACTTAGGGAAGAACTCGCGGATGACCTTGCGTACTTTAGGGATGTATACTCCCCCTTACAGACGCAAGGGATACTACTCGTATCAGAGGAAATATGATTACCAATACCAAAGGCAGCAGCACCGCCCCTACGATCAATCTCGCCCAAAGCAATGTCTACAGTGCAGACACGCGCAACCACCCTGTGCAACCAATCAGTCTGTCACAAAGCAGCAGGTTTGACTCCTCGGTCGAGGGCGCTAACACAGTTTACATTGTTAGGATACAACATCAGATCCGTCTTCTGTTCCACCACCGCCTACGGCCATTTTATCATCATTGGGCCAGCATAACATCAGACTGATGGGTCTTGGAAGTCGTGGAATACGGATTCACAATCCCATTTACCTCCATTCCTCCCACCACCCCACCAACCCCGTACCTTTTCAGGGACCCATCTCACGAGGCTCTCTTAAGACTAAAGGTCTATTGCCTCTTGTCTATAGGAGCTGTAGAGAGGGTTCCAAGTCAGTTCAGAGGAAGAGGCGTCTACTCTCGTTATTTCCTAACTCAGAAGAAAACGGGAGGATGGAGACCTATTCTCGATCTGTGGAAGTTGAATCACCACCTCCAGAAACAACACTTCAAAATGGTGACCCTTACTGTTGTAATACCATCACTAGACAGTGAAGACTGGTTTTCAGCCCTCGACTTGCAAGATGCCTATTTCCACATTGCCATCTACCTGGCACACCGACGATGTTATGTCTGATGTTATGCTGGCCCAATGATGATAAAATGGCCGTAGGCAGTGGTGGAACAGAAGACGGATCTGATGTTGTATCCTAAAAATGTAAACTGTGTTAGCACCCTCGACCGAGGAGTCAAACCTGCTGCTTTGTGACAGACTGATTGGTTGCACAGGGTGGTTGCGCGCGTCTGCACTGTAGACACTGCTTTGGGCGAGACTGATCGTAGGGGCGGTGCTGCTGCCTTTGGTACTGGTAATCATATTTCCTCTGATACGAGTTGTTGGCGATGATAATTTTCAATATCGGGTGCTACCATTTGGCTTTGCGTCCGCTCCCAGGGTTTTCTCGAAAAAGCTTTCGGTAGTGGCAGCACACTTGCGTCGCAGAGACGTCATCATATTTCCCTACCTAGATGACTGCCTCATAAAAGGTCAATTATGGGAAGAGACATCCCACATGATCACATTGGCCAGACAGACCTTCAACTCCCTCAGCCTCATAATCAACGAGCAGAAGTCCACTGTGGAGCCGACACAGACCATAAACTTCATAGGAGCCCGGCTTGACTTTATTTCGGCACGGGCATACTTACCAGTGGAACGATTCCAAGCAATACAAGATCTGGTAACCATCCTGGTACACGCCCCTACGGTATCGGTACTCACTTGTCTGCAACTGATGGGACATATGCCCGCTACCACATTCGTGGTCCACCATGCACGACTACACTTCCACTGTCTTCAGCATTGGCTGGCATCTGTGTACATCCTGACAAAACACAGCATTCAAAAGTCAATAGCTCCTCTGGCCTACGTTAACAGATCACTATCATAGTGGACCAAGCCACGCAATCTCATGGCAGGGGTCCCGATCCATTGTCTGCAGCCTATGAATCAGCTAACCACAGACGCCTCCCTCACCAGCTGGGAAGCACATATGAACGGCATGATGGTCCAGGGCAGGTGGTCAGCATCAGAAGCAGCTCTTCACATAAATCTTCTAGAGTAAAGCGCAGAGTAGTCTTCCATGCATGCAGACATTTCTGCTCCCACACATCTGGAACAACCACCAGAATATTGACCAACAACATCGCAATGATGTATTATGTGACTCAACAAGGAGGAGCATACTCGCAGTCGCTTTGTGCAGAATTAGTCCGACTGTGGAATTGGTGCATTCAAAATGACATCACCTTAGTAACATCTTACTTACCTGGCACCAGCAATGCTATAGCAGACTCCCTGAGCAGACATTTTCCTCACGATCATGAGTGGGAAATACGTGCGGACATGATTCTATACATCGTCCAACTCTGGGGATCTCCTCAAATAGATCTATTTGACACCGGCGACAACACGAAGTGCCGCCACTATTGTTCCAGGGCAGGCATTGGAAAGGGATCGCTGGGAGACGCGTTCCTGATCAGCTGGGAGATGTTTCTACTTTACGCATTTTCCCCGACCGTGCTCAGACCCAGAGCACTAGAGAAAATCAACACAGACTCTGCATGCGTAATTCTCATAGCTCCAGCATGGGCGCGATAACCGTGGTATCTGTTCCTCCGCCTAATGTCCTTGCAACCACCTTACCCTCTTCCTCCGCTGCCAGACCTTCTCTCTCAGAATCGCAGCTCCCTCCTCCATCCCAGGCCGGAGACTCTACTTTTAACGGCTTGGCTCCTGACTGGTTCAAGGCATCTGAGCATCTCTGCTCGGTGCAAGTAAAAACTGTCTTAATGCATAGCAGAAGGAAGTCTACATGAACAACATATCTTGCAAAATGGCGAAGATTTGTGCTCTGGTGTTCCGATAATCAGATTGACCCATATGCCTCACTCCTCCATAAGATCCTCGATTACGTCCTTCACCTGGAACGAACAGGCCTTTCTGTTTCCTCGTTGAAAGTACGTTTAGCAGCAGTCAGTGCTTTCCATCATTCCATAGAGGGGGTGTCAATTTTTGGTCACCCAATCACTAAAAGATTCATAAAAGGTCTTACGAAACTTAATCCCCCACATAGACCACCAGCACCCTCCTGGAACCTGGATTTAGCGTTAGATCCTCTAACGTATCCCCTGTCTGAGCCATTGGCCACAACATCTCTCCAAATGCTCACAGTGAAATTGGTTTTTCTCTTAGCAATTATTTCTGCACGTACAGTCAGCAAACTGGCCACTTTGATGGCAACACCACCATTTACATCATTCACCAAAGACTCGGTGATATTACGTCTACACCCTGTCTTTATTCCCAAAGTTTGTTCAAAGTTTTATATCAACGAACCTATCGTATTGCCATCATTTTATCCGAAACCTCATTCTTCTTCACGAGAAGCTCTTCTCCATACACTCGACGTGCGTTGAACCCTTGCTTTTTATATTGACAGAACCCAAGAGTGGCGCAAAACGGTAGTGTCAATTGCAGAACAATCCAAAGGCAACATTTTATCCACCCAACGTATTTCAAGTCTTATAGTAACATGCATCACCACCTGCTATGCCATTTGTAATAAATCTCTCCAATCCCAACCAACAACCCACTCTACGAGAGCAGTAGCCACATCTACAGCCTTCATGAGAGGAGTCCCATTGAGTGATATCTGTTGAATGGCTACCTGGTCATCTAATAAGAACATAACATAACATAAGAACGGCCGTACTGGGTCAGACCAAAGGTCTATCTAGCCCAGTAGCCTGTCTGCCGACAGTGGCCAGCACCAGATGCCCCAGAGAGGGTGGACCGAAGACAATGATCAAGCGATTTGTCTCCTGCCATCCTTCTCCAGCCTCTGACAAACAGAGGCCAGGGACACCATTTCTATCCCCTGGCTAATAGCCTTTTATGGACCTAACCTCCATGAAATTATCTAGCTTCTCTTTAAATTCTGTTATAGTCCTAGCCTTCACAGCCTCCTCTGGCAAGGAGTTCCATGGGTTGACTACACGCTGTATGAAGAAGAACTTGCTTTTATTAGTTTTAAACCTGCTACCCATTAACTTCATTCGGTGTCCTCTAGTTCTTCTATTATGGGAACTAATAAATAACTTTTCTTTATTGGCCCTCTCCACACCACTCATGATTTTATATACCTCTATCATATCCCCCCTCAGTCTCCTCTTTTCTAAACTGAAAAGTCCCAGTCGTTTTAACCTCTCTTCATATGAGACCCGTTCCAAACCCCTAATCGTTGTAGTTGCCCTTTTCTGAACTCTTTCGAAGGCCAAAATATCTTTTTTGAGGTGAGGAGACCACATCTGTACACAGTATTCAAGATGTGGGCGTACCATAGTTTTATATAGAGGCAGTAAGATATTCTGTGTCTTATTTTCTATCCCTTTCTTAATAATTCCTAGCATCCTATTTGCCTTTTTGACCGCTGCTGCACACTGTGTGGAGGTTTTCAGGGAACTATCTATGATAACTCCAAGATCTCTTTCCTGATTTGTCATAGCCAAATTAGCCCCCATCATACTGTACGTATAGTTGGGGTTATTTTTCCCAATGTGCATTACTTTACACTTATCCACATTAAATTTCATTTGCCATTTTGTTGCCCAATCACTCAGTTTGGTGAGATCTTTTTGGAGTCCCTCACAGTCTGCTTCTGTCTTGACTGTCCTAAACAGTTTGGTATCATCCACAAACTTTACCACCTCACTGCTTACCCCTTTCTCCAGATCATTTATGAATAAGTTGAACAGGATTGGTCCCAAGACTGACACTTGGGGGATACCACTAGTTACCCCTCTCCATTCTGAAAATTTACCATTTATTCCTACCCTTTGTTTCCTGTCTTTTAACTAGTTCTCAATCCATGAAAGGACATTCCCTCTTATCCCATGGCCATGTAATTTACACAAGAGCCTTTGGTGAGGGACCTTGTCAAAGGCTTTCTGAAAATCTAAGTATACTATATCTACTGGATCCCCCTTGTCCGCATGTTTGTTAACCCCTTCAAAGAACTCTAATAGATTAGTAAGACATGATTTCCCTTTACAGAAACCATGTTGACTTTTGCCCAACAAATTATGTTTTTCTATGTGCCTCACAATTTTATTCTTTACTATTGTTTCGACTAATTTGCCTGGAACTGAAGTTAGATTTACCGGTCTGTAATTGCCAGGATCGCCTCTAGAGCCCTTTTTAAATATTGGTGTCACGTTAGCTACCTTCCAGTCATTAGGTACAGAAGCCAATTTAAAGGATAGGTTACAAACCACAGATAATAGTTCAGCAATTTCCCATTTGAGTTCTTTCAGAACCCTTGGATGAATGCCATCCGGTCCCGGAGATTTGTTGACATTAAGTTTTTCTATTTGTTCCAAAACCTCCTCTAATGACACTTCAATCCGGGCCAGTTCCTCAGATTCATCACCCACAAAGGACGGTGCAGATTTGGGAATCTCCCTAACGTCCTCAGCCATGAAGACTGAAGCAAAGAAATCCATTTAGTTTCTCCGCAATGGCTTTATCGTCCTTGATTGCTGCTTTTATATCTCGATCGTCGAGGGGACCCACAGGTTTTTTAGCAGGCTTCCTGCTTCTAATGTACTTAAAAAACATTTTGTTATTTCTTTTTGAGTTTTTGGCTAGCTGTTCCTGAAAATCTTTTTTTGCTATTCTTATTACATTTTTACACTTGATTTGACAGTGTTTATGTTCCTTTCTATTTATCTCACTGGGATTGGACTTCCACTTCTTGAAGGATGCCTTTTTGTCCCTCACTGCTTCTTTTACATGGTGGTTAAGCCACGGTGACTCTTTTTTAGGTTTCTTACTATGTTTTTTAGTTTGGGGTATACATTTAAGTTGGGCCTCTATTATGGTGTCTTTAAAAAGTTTCCATGCAGCTTGCAGGGATTTGGCTCTAGTCACTGTGCCTTTTAATTTCTGTTTAACTAACCTCCTCATTTTTGTGTAATTCCCCTTTTTGAAATTAAATGCCAGAGTGCTGGACTGCTGAGGTGTTCTTCCAACCACAGGAATGTTAAATGTTATTATATTATTGTCACTATTCCCAAGCGGTCCTGTAATGGATATCTCCTGGACCTGATCCTGCACTCCACTCAGGACTAAATCGAGAATTGCCTCTCCCCTTGTGGGTTCCTGTACTAGCTGCTCCAAGAAGCAGTCATTTAAGCCATTGAGAAATTTTATCTCTGCTTCTCTTCCTGAGGTAACTGGAAGTCAATATGGGGATAATTAAAATCCCCCATTATTATAGAGTTCTTTATTTTGGTAGCCTCCCTAATCTCCCTCAGCATTTCAATGTCAGTATCGCTGTCCTGGTCAGGTGGTCGATAATATATCCCTACTGCTAATTTCTTATTATTGGAGCATGGAATTACTATCCATAGCGATTCTATTGAACATGTTGATTCATTTAATATTTTTATTTCGTTTGATTCTACATTATCTTTCACATACAGTGCCACTCCGCCACCCACACGGCCTGCTCTATCCTTCCGATATATTTTATATCCCGGTATGATTGTGTCCCACAGATTTTCCTCATTCCACCAGGTTTCAGTGATGCCTATTATGTCAATCTCCTCCTTTAATACAAGGTACTCTAGTTCACCCATCTTATTAGTCAGACTCCTAGCATTTGTGTAGAAGCACTTTAAAAATTTGCCACTGCTTATTTGTTTGCCCTTCCCTGATGCATTGGATTCCTTTATATGCGGTTGTTTGTCTGCTCTGGCCCATGGTTTGTCCTCTCCCCTCCTCTCTTTCTGACTACAGCTTAGAGAATCTCTATCAATGGAGTCTCCTCTAAGAGAAGTCTCCATCCGATTTACGTGCATCTCCGCACCAATCGGCTTTCCCCCATCTCTTAGTTTAAAAACTGCTCTACAGCCTTTTTAATGATTAGTGCCAGCAGTCTGGTTCCACCCTGGTTTAGGTGGAGCCCACCCTTCCTGTATAGGCTCCCCCTCTCCCAAAAATGTCCCCAGTTCCTAATAAATCTAAACCCCTCTTCCCTACACCATCGTCTCATCCACGCATTGAGACTCTGAAGCTTTTCCTGCCTACCTGGCCCTGCGCGTGGAACTGGAAGCACTTCCGAGAATGCCACCATAGAGGTTCTGGATTTCAGTCTCTTTCCTAGCAACCTAAATTTGGCCTCCAGGACATCTCTCCTACCCTTCCCTACATCATTGGTACCTACATGTACCACAACCACCGGCTCCTCCCCACCACTACACATAAGTCTATCTAGATGCTCGAGAGATCCGCAACCTTCGCACCAGGCAGGCAAGTGACCATACGGTTCTCCCGGTCATCACAAACCCAACTATCTATGTTTCTAATGATCGAATCACCCACTACTAACACCTGCCTCTTCCTAACAACTGGCGTTCCCTCCCCCTCAGAGGTATCCTCAGTGTGAGAGGATACCGCAACATCCTCTGGAAGGAGGGTCCCAACTACGGGATGGTTTCCCTCTGTTCCCATTGAATGCTCCGTTCCCTTGAGACTTTCATCCTCTTTAAGAGCACTGGGGCTCTCAGACTGGAGGTGGGACAGCACTACAGTGTCCCAGAAAGTCTCATCAACATAGCTCTCTAACTCCCTTAGCTCCTCCAGTTCAGCCACCCTGGCCTCCAAAGCCCGAACTCGGTCTCTGAGGGCCAGGAGCTCCTTGCAACGGGTGTACACATACGCCACTCGCCCACAGGGCAGGTAATCATACATGTTACACTCGATGCAATAAACAGGATAGCCCCCACTCTGCTGCTGGGCTTCTGTCTCCATTTTCCTTATGAATAAGTTTAAGTATAAACTGGACTTCTTATTAAATGTCTGGAATATAGATTATTATAAAAGTTATGCTTAAAGAAGGTCAGAAGTCACTAGCATCCTCTAACCTCTCCCTCTAAACTCCCTCTCCAAACTCCCTGTTAGCTGCTCCTGTTCGCAAGCTCCCTGGTCGCTGACTCACAGCTTATAAAGCCCTGGTAGCCCCTCCCCCTGACTGAGGCTCAGCCAATTAACAGAGGCTTCTAGATTTCAAACCTTTTAGAAGCTCCTTCAAACAAGCAAACCAAACAAACAGACAAACACAAGCTCAGCATACAGCAAGTAACCCCCCCCCCACACACAAACACACACTACAGACAGCCATTTACCACAAGGATCCCGTATTTACTCCTCCTTTACCTGGAAAACTCCCTCACCAAACTCCCTGTTAGCTGCTCCTGTTCGCAATCGAACCATTATGCGATCGTACGACGCTTGGCCGCTGATTCCACTGTCGATTCAGCAGTACTGTTGATTACGGACAAACCTTAACTCCGGAGTGCATCCTGAGTACTGCTATGTAGTCACCGACAGTGGAGCACCCACAGGGACACCACTTGAAGAAGAAGACGAAGATACTCACCTTGGTGCAGTAATGATATTTCTTTGAGATATGTGTCCCTGTGGGTGCTCCATGTCCCACCCTCCTCCCTGCTCTGGAGCTTTGTCTCTTTTTTTCATTGCAATTAACCGAGTGGTGAGAGGAACTGGCAGGAGCTGGACCGCGTACAACGATCAAAGGGTGCAAACAGCGCGAGATGCTGACCGCGCATGCGTGGTCTGGCTGACTATTGAAAATCGCCAACCTGCGGTGCTGGGACGAGCCTGACACCTACAGTGGAGCACCCACGGGGACACACATCTTGAAGAAACATCGTTACTGCACCAAGGTGAGTAACTTCGTCTTTCTTTAGCTTTATCCAAGAGGATGTTGTAATTAATGAAACTGAATTGGTTATCCACGAATGTATTAAAACATGCTGTGGTAGAAGTTGTTCTCGACAATAATGTGAATATAGAATGAGGAAAGATACATGTTCATTTCATTCATGAAGAAAATTATATGGCTTTATTAAGAATGGTTGTAAATTTACTATGTTAATATGTAACCGTGACAACATTCTTTCTTAAAGCGTGCTATCATATGCAAAAAACGTATTCTGTTTTCATTTTAGGATTTTCTGGAATGTGCCAATGAATGCTGTGTTATAAATAATGTCCAGCCTGTTAAAGTTTTTATTGAGAAAATGGTACAGACATATGAAATGATGATTGTTAGACATGGGTAAGATTGCCAGTACCTGTTTCACAAGTACCACAGGTTGTAGTTATGTTTTGTCTAGTAGGCAATAAAGAATATTTATGGAAATAGACTAAGAAATTATTTCCACTTTAAAGAAAAACAAACTGATTATTTGAATCAAATATAGAAAACCCAACAGTCACTATATACTGCAGAATTTTTATATTGGTACCTTTGGATATCTTAATTTTTATTGCAGATTTGTTGCCCAAGAAAGTGATATCTCTGAAGTCAGGTGTATTTGATTCTGCAGTCCCAATGCTCCCTTTCAATTTGATAGCAGGCTTTGCCTGTTTAATCATTGCAGATTGGACACAAGTTGTGGAGAGGAGCTGTAACTGTAAAAGCTTGTCTGTATTAAAATATTAGCCAACCAGTTCTCTGCCATTTTAGTGCCTGCCTTTTTCTTGACCAGCAAGCATGTGGTGATGTGTGCACTACCTCACAAGAAACATATACAGTACTCAGTGCTGATGTATGGCTTTGCATATCCAAAACTCTCTGCAAAAACATTAACTAGTGAGTCCTTTAAAATACCCCAAAATGGTATGAAATAAACAAATTTGTTTTGAATTGTGATTGAAAATAACTTGATTTATGTTTTAGTGCAAATTCCTTTTCTATCTTTGTGTTCTAGAATTTTATGATAACCTTTCCCTAGAAAGCAAGTAAAACTAGAGAGTGTTTTAAGCCCAATTTTGCACTGTACTGTAAATGTACTAAATAAATGTGCAAATCCCTGCTGCTGCACAGAGTCCAGTTGGGTGATCAAATAAATCTAGTTGCATGAGCAAATCAAGTATTTGCATACACAAATTATCATTTATACTCCCTAAATGGTTGTTTTGGATGTATAAAATACCTGATTTATGTGGGTAACATTGCAAACATGCAAAATGCATATACACTTTTGTATCGACCTCCTAAAAACATAATTCCTAATGAGTGATGTAATACATTTCTCACTGTAATTTTTGCTACATAAGGAGTCAGATCTAGCAAAATACTTAAGCATGTGTTTAATTTTAAGCATGAATAGTTCATATTGAGGCCAATCAACTGGATCAGTACCATAAAGTCTATATTTGAGAGAGCTGAGATTTTTAATATTTTTCTTTTATCTGTAGGTTTATGCTTGTTGGAGAGCCTTTTTCTGGGAAGACAAAAGTTCTACAGGTGTTGGCAGATACACTAACCCTTATGAATGAACGTGGATATGGTGAAGAAGAAAAAGTAATTTTTAGAACTGTGAATCCAAAATCCATTACTATGGGTCAACTCTTTGGACAATTTGATATGATATCCCATGAGGTATTGTGTTTCATATGTCTATTTTAAAAAATATTGTATAGCAATTGGTCATTTTCCTTCATTTGGTTATGCTTGTAAAATCCTGTTGGCATTGATAGCTTTGCATAGGTATATCTATATGTTTTCTGAAGGGTGCTCTTATTCAGATGTTATCTCTAACTCCTTCCTATCCACACACACAATTCTCTCAACTAAGTTTGGTGGTGCTGTAAACCTAGGCTAGCTGGCCTGACTGGGGTATAGACTAGAGCCTGTCACTTACATAGGTAATCTGCCTACTCTGCACTGAGGATGCATGCTAAATCAAGTGTTGATTGCCCTCCCATACTTTTCCATGATTTCCAGTGGTATGCCAAGAAGGACAGACCAGTTCTTCTTCAGGTGATGTCCCTGTGGGTGCTCCAGTATTGGTGATGGGATGTCCCAGAGCCACAGACTGGAGCTTTTTTGAGCAGTTGTCAGAGAGCCGCACATGCGTGGGGAGCACCTCACGCCGCTCTCGCTTTGGTGCTCCGCGTTCATGGCCTGACCCCCCCCTCAGGTCCTCTTGATTGTGAAAGGAGATCTTTGTTCTCTTCAGTCTTTCGTTCTCCTCACGGAGATAGTCTAGATATCCTTACCTGATTCATGTAAAAAAAATTTCTTGTTGGCTCCTAACAGAGTTGCTGGCAATGCCAGCGTTGGCTTCTTCAAACAGTCACATAGCACTTTTACCCTCCACTCTCTCCCCTTGTTTAAAAAAAACAAAGAAAAAGAAAAAAAACCCGAAAAGACAAAGAGGGAGGCAAAAGAAAATAAGAAGTGTAGACTGGCAATCTTGGCAATTGGCATTTCAACAACGCTTGAGCCGTGCACAGACTCCGTAATGCCAGGCTCACCAGGCTTTAAGAAATGTGAGACATACTGTGAGCCAATGCCTGTCTCAGACAAACATTCAGCCTGCATAAGCTGCTTAGGGGAAGCTCATGTACCCCCAAAATGTGATCACTGCTGCAGCCTCACTGCTGGAGCTAGAAAACACAGGGAGCTCCAGCTCCACATGAACTTATTTGAGAAAGCTATTCAGCCTAATGAGGACTCTCAATCCTCTCTGCCACCGGGACAGGCTCCTAGGAAAAGGGCTGCCTCCCTGCTACCTCATAAGTGGTCGAAAAAGAGACCCTCCCCAGCAAGATCATTGTCCCCCACCCCGTCTCCCAGGGTATGTCTAGACTACATGCCTCTGGCGACAGAGGCATGTAGATTAGGCTACCCGGCATAGGAAAATGAAGCGGCGATTTAAATAATCGCCACTTCATTTAAATCTAAATGGCTGCCGTGCTGTGCCGATCAGCTGTTTGTCGGCTCAGCATGGTAGTCTGGACACTCCGCGGTCGACATCAAAGACATTTGTCAACCTCCCCGGTAAACCTCATCCCATGAGGCATACCGGGGAGGTCGACAAATGCCTTTGATGTCGACCGCGGAGCGTCCAGACTACAGCGCTAAGCCGACAAACAGCTGATCGGCTCAGCGCGGCAGCCACTTAAATTTAAATGAGGCGGCAATTATTTAAATTGCCGCTTCATTTTCCTATACCGGGTAGCCTAATCTACATGCCTCTGTCGCCAGAAGCATGTAGTCTAGACATACCCCCAGGGTGAGCAAAGGGGACACACTGGACATCATGGAGCCTAGGTCACAGACTGACACCTATACTGCAGCATCTCATACAACCTTGGAACTGACGAGATCAGCATCTGCACCGGAGGGCTCTAATCAGCAAGCGCCCACACTGATGCTGGCGATATTTAAAGATGAAGCACCACCAGCTAAACAGATTGCACACAGAGGGCACATGCTGAACCCCAGCTTATAAAGCACCCGAGTCAATGCTGCCCCAGACAGGGATCCCAGCACCGACACATTCCATTCACCAGAATGGGAGCCAGGCATATCACATCTCACTGGCACCCGAGATAAGCAGCAGACAGCACACTTCCCCTTCTCCCTTCAGGGAGGCTTCCCCAATGCCGTTCTCACCATGCACCTCCCTATGATATATGAGGCCTCCCATACTTTCTGAGCATGCTGCCTTTGCTGACAATGACCAGAGGAGTGTTTTCTCATCACAGCACTCCTCCCCTACTACATCTCTACTACTATCAAGACAGACCACGACACCCATACTCAGAATGTCCATATCCTCCACCCCACTACCCTCCCTGCTGGTCGCCATGGGAGCACTGAGGTCCCTGTACAAGATGGTCCACAACTCCCATCTATTCTGGCAACGAAACCCCCTCCACCCTTGCCCTCTCATACCTATCTTATCTTATCCTATCCCTAGAACTATTTGGAAGAAAGGTATACTCTTCGGCTACACTATAGCTAAGAATTTCTAACTATTCCACATTGCTAGTGAAACGTGATTTGAATAATTATTCCAAAATTGCTGAGCTCATGGAATACCTCCCACACTCTAAAAAACCCATACGCAAATCAATTATTCATGAAGGACATGTCATTGACCGTACAGCCCTGCTCTCCATAATAAACGTAGTTGATACAGCAGTTAGAGGAACTGCCACAGCGGTCGTAATGAGAAGAGCCTCATGGCTTTTATCAGTGGGAGTGCCTAAGGAACTCTAGTCGAAGGTGGAGGACCTCCCCTTCAATAAGCACAAGTTCTTTGCAGCTAATATGGATGAGGTCCTACATAGCAGCAAGGACTCCTGAACCATGCTTCAAACACTCAGCATGTACACTCCATCATATCGTCAAAAACGTTATACCCCATGTAACAGAAACAGATAGTTATTACACCTGCACACAGTAGAAGCCGTATGAGTATAACTGGCCCAGACAACAACCCCAGAGGAAGCGCCCACCTCAATCTCGCTCCTTGGGTTTCCAGACAACTAAGCATCAGATTTGAAAATTTGATCAAGAGTCTGCCTGACCTTCCTGTCCATCCACTCCCAATAAGCCAGCACCATATATTCACCGACAGACTCCGTCCCTTTTACCACCAATGCAACATGATATGCTATCCCCTTCACGTCGCTTCCCTCTCCCATTCCCACTCCTCTGTCTCTCTTCAGGCACCCCTCCCACAGGACTTTTCTCAGAAAAGAAATTGATCACCTCCTACATCTAGGAGCAATACAGAGGGTCCCAGATGCATTTCAGGGAAGAGGATTTTATTCCAAATACTTCCTGACTCAGAAGTGCACAGAAGGTTGGAGACCCATACTGGATCTCCACAAGTAAAACAAATTCCGACAGAAACAACAATTCAAGATGGTAATGTTGGCTTAGATTGTACCGGCACTGAAGGAAGGGGACGGGTTCGCAGCCCTTGACCTACAGGAGGCATATTTTCACATCGCCATACACCCATCACACAGATGGTACCTTCGATTCCTTGCAGGCGATGACCACTTTTACGACAGAGTCCTGCCTTTTGGACTGTCCTGCACCCCCTGGGTCTTTTCAAAGGTCCTTTCTGCAGTCACAGTCTACTTCCAGCAGCAGGGAGTCATAATTTTTCCACACTTAGATTACTTATAAAAGGCCGGACCCACGCGGAAACGACCAACATGGTCTAAAAAACCGGACATCTGTTCAGTCGCCTGGGCCTCCTGATAAACGAACAAAAATCAACCCTGGATCCTGCACAGGGTATAGAGTTCATTGGGGCCTGTCTTGATTCATTAGCAGCCCAAGCCTATCTTCCACATCACCTCTTCACTGCGCTACAAGATCTCGTGGATGTATTATCCATGAGTGCTTCCACTACAATACTTAACTGCCTCTAATTGATAGGACACATGTCCTGCACTACTTACGTTGTCCAATATGCACACCTCCATTTCCATGCCCCACAGCACTGGTTAGCATCAGTCTACAAGCCATCGCAGCATTCCCTACCCAAAAAGGTCACTGTTTCCACGAAGGTGCTAGACTCTCTGAAATGGTGGACACTACCCAGCAATCTCCTAGCAGGCATACCTTTCCACCAACCTGAACCATTGGTACTGATCACTACCAATGTGTCTCTCCTTTGATGGGGCACACACCTGCCCCAGCACGTTGTTCAGGGCAGATGGTTGCCACATGAAACTACACTGCATATCAACTTCCTCGAACTCAGGGCCATGAGAAATGCGTGCAGCTGCTTCACCTCTATCATTGCCAGATGTGTTGTTCATATACTTACGGACAACATGACAACGATGTTTTATATAAATAGGCAGGGAGAGGCCCGCTCCCACTCCCTCTATGCAGAAGCAATCCGCATTTGGAACTGGTGTATTCATCACAGAATCATCCTCAAAGCATCATACTTACCTGGATGAACAACGTCAGGGCGGACGCCCTGAGCCACAATTTTTCTATCAACCACAAGTGGTAACTACACCCAGCAGTGCTTGCCTCCATCTTTTGCCGCTGGGGATATCCATCAATAGACCTTTTTGCAACCCCCAACAACGCCAGGTGCCCCCGCTTCCGTTCCCAAGCAGGACTGGGCAAGGGATCCCGGGGCAATGCATTCTTGATCCACTGGAACGAACCACTACACTACGCCTTCCCACCCATCCCACTCATTCCCAGAATTGTATGCAAGATCTGGATGGACAGAACTCAAGTAATCTTGATAGCCCAGACAAACCTGGTTTCCATATCTACACTCAATGTTGATAGCACCATCTTTTCCTCTTCCATCCTGTCATGACATCCTCTTCTAAGATGGGGGCAAACTGCTTCACCCCCCAACCCTGCACTCTTCACCTGCACAGAAACCCTATGCTCAGAACAAGTGAGATCTGTCCTTCTACACAGCAAGAGGCCATCCACCAAAGCCACTTAACTGCAGAAATGGAAGCGGTTCTCCTCTTGGTGTCAGCAGGCCCAAATTAATCCTCATAATGCACCACTTCATCGTATCCATTACTACATATACCACCTCAAAACCGGAGGCTAATCATAGAACACTAGAACTGGAAGGGACCTCGAGAGGTCATCGAGTTCAGTCCCCTACCCTCATGGCAGGATCCAGTACCATCTAGACCATCCCTGACAGATGTCTATCTAACCTGTTCTTAAATATTTGCAGAGATGCAGATTCTATAACCTCCCTAGGCAACTTATTCCAGTGTTTAACCACCCTGACAGTTAGGAAGTTTTTCCTAATGTCCAGCCTAAACCTCCCTTGCTGCAGTTTAAGCCCATTGCTTCTTGTCGTATCCTCAGAGTCTAAGGAGAACAATTTTTCTCCCTCCTCCTTGTGACACCCTTTTAGATACCTGAAAACCACTATTATGTCCCCCCTCAGTCTTTCCTTTCCAAACTAAACAAGCCCAGTACTTTCAATCTTCCGTCATAGGTTATGTTCTCTAGACCTTTAATCATTCTTGTTGCTCTTTTCTGGACCGTCTCCAATTTCTTCACATCTTTCTTGAAATGTGGTGCCCACAAATGGACACAATACTCCAGTTGAGGCCTAATCAGCGCAGAGTAGAGAGGAAGAATTACTACTTGTGTCTTGCTCACAATACTCCTGTTAATGCATCCCAGAATCATGTTTGGTTTTTTTGCAACAGCATCACACTGTTGACTCATATTTAGCTTGTGGTCCACTATGACCCCTAGATCCCTTTCTGCAGTACTCCTTCCTAAACAGTCGCTTCCCATTCTGTATGTGTAAGATTGTTCATTCCTAAGTGGAGTACTTTGCTTTTGTCCTTATTAAACTTCATCCTATTTACTCAGACCATTTGTCCAGTTTGTCCAGATCATTTTGAATTATGACCCTATCCTCCAAAGCAGTTGCAACCCCTCCCAGCTTCGTATCATCTGCAAACTTAATAAGCGTACTCTGTATGCCAATATCTAAATTGTTGATGAAGATTTTGAATGGAACTGGTCCCAAAACAGACCCCTGCGGAACCCCACTTGTTATGCCCTTCCAGCAGGATTGTGAACCGTTAATAACCACTCTCTGAGAACAGTTATCCAGCCAGTTATGCACCCACCTTATAGTAGCCCCATCTAAGTTGTATTTGCCTAGTTTATTGATAAGAAAATCAAGTGAGACCATATCAAATACCTTACTAAAGTCTAGGTATACAATGTCCACCGCTTCTCCCTTATCCACAAGACTTGTTATCCTACCAATGAAAGCTATTAGATTAGTTTGACATGATTTAGTCTTTACAAATCCATGCTGGCTGTTACCTATCACCTTATTATCTTCCAGGTGTTTGCAGATGAATTCCTTAATTACTTGCTCTATTATCTTTCCTGGTACAGAAGTTAAACTGACTGGTCTGTAGTTTCCTGGGTTGTTCTTATTTCCCTTTTTATAGATGGGCACTATGTTTGCCCTTTTCCAGTCTTCTGGAATCTCTCCCGTCTTCCATGATTTTTCAAAGATGATAGCTAAAGGCTCAGATACCTCCTCTATCAGCTCCTTGAGTATTCTAGGATGCATTTCATCAGGCCCTGGTGTCTTGCAGACATCTAACTTTTCTAAGTGATTTTTAACTTGTTCTTTTTTTTATTTTATCTTATAAACCTACCCCCTTCCCACTGGCTTTCACTATGTTAGGCATTCCTTCATCATCAGTCTTCTTGTTGAAGAATGAAACAAAGAAGTCATTAAGCACCTCTGCCATTTCCAAGTTTCCTGTTACTGTTTCTCCCTCTTCACTGAGCAGTGGGCCTATCCTGTCCTTGGTCTTCCTCTTGCTTCTAATATATTTATAGAATGTCTTCTTGTTTCCCTTTATGTCTGCAGCTTCTTTGAGCTAATTTTATGCCTTTGCCTTTCTAATCTTGCCCCTGCATACCTGTATTGTTTGCTTATAATGTATTCTTTGTAATTTGTCCTAGTTTCCACTTTTTATATGACTCCTTTTTAATTTTTAAATCATGCAAGATCTCTTGGTTAAGGCAAGGTGGTCTTTTGCCATACTTTCTATCTTTCCTATGCAGCGGAATAGCTTGTTTTGGGGCCCTTAATGATGTCCCTTTGAAAAACCTGCCAACTCTCTTCAGTTGTTTTTCCCCTTAGTCTTGCTTCCCATGGGACCTTACCTACCAGCTCTCTAAGCTTACCAAAATCTGCCTTCCTGAAATCCATTGTCTCTATTTTGCTGTTCTCCCTTCTACCATTCCTTAGAATCATGAACTCTATGATTTCATGATCACTTTCACCCAAGCTGCCTTCCACTTTCAAATTCTCAACCAGTTCCTCCCTATTTGTTAAAATCAAATCTAGAACAGCTTCCCCCCAGGAGCTTTTTCAACCTACTGAAATAAAAAGTTGTCTTCAGTGCAGTCCAAGACCTTATTGGATAGTCTGTGCCCCGCTGTGTTAGTTTCCCAACATATGTCTGGATAGTTGAAGTCTTCCATCACCACCAAATCCTGTGCTTTGGATGATTTTGTTAGTTGTTTTAAAAAAGCCTCATCTTCCTCTTCCACCTGGATAGGTGGCCTGTAGTAGACCCCTAGCATGACATCACCTTTGTTTTTTACCCCTTTTAGCCTAACCCAGAGACTCTCAACACATCGGTCTCCTACGTCCATCTCCACCTCAGTCCAAGTGTATACACTTTTTAATATATAAGGCAACACCCCTCCCTTTTTTCCCCGCTTATCCTTCCTGAGTAAGCTGTACCCTCTATACTAATATTCCAATCATGTGTATTATCCCACCAAGTCGCTGTGATATCAATGATGTCATAGTTGTGTTTATTTATTAGCACTTCAAGCTCTTCCTGCTTATTCCCCATACTTCTTGCATTTGTATATAGGCATCTAAGATGCTGATTTGATCTTGCCTCCTAGTTCTGCCCTGTTCCTCCTTTTTCTCTGCTATTATAGCCCACACTCCCTCCCATTTCCAACCCATCTCCTAGGTCTCTATGTTCTTCACTTACCTGTGGGCTTTGGTCACCGGCCCCCATCGAGCCTAGTTTAAAGCCCTCCTCACCAGGTTAGCCAGTCTGCATCCAAATACAGTCTTCCCTTTCCTCGAAAGGTGAACCCCATCCCTGCTTAGCAGTCCTTCCTGGAATAGCATCCCATGGTTGAGGAAGCCAAAGCCCTCCTGGCGATACCATCTTTGCAGCCAGGCATTCACCTCCAAGATACACCTGTCTCTGCCTGGGCCCCTACCTTTGACAGAAAGGACTGAAGAGAATGCCACCTGCGCTCCAAACTTCTTCACCCGTACTCCCAGAGCCCTGTAGTCACTCTTGATCCACTCAGTGTCACACCTTGCAGTATCATTAGTGTCCACATGGATGAGTAGCATGGGGTAGTAGTCAGAAGGCCAGATAATCCTCGACAGTGCCTCCATAATGTCTTGGATATGGGCCCCCGGCAGGCAGCATACCTCCTGAGATGACATGTCAGGGCAACAGATGGACGCCTCCGTCCCCCTCAGAAGGTAGCAGCAGACCTCCCAGCCTTAGGGGTACAAGGCTTCTCCTCCTCAGATGTAGGGGGTGATTCCTTATCTCCTGTATCAAGAAGAGCATAAAGGTTTCCCAGTACCACGGTGGGAGGGTTGGGAGCAGGGATGGAGCATGCCTGCTGGCAAAAGTGACCAGCTGCCAGTGCCACCCTGAGCCATCTCCTCCTCCACCAGTGGTGTGTCAGCAGTCTTATGTAGTAGAACAGCTACCTCAGCTGTCTGCACATGAATACTGTCCAGGAATTGCTCGTGGATTTGGATGCTCCTCAGCCTAGCCACCTCCTCCTGTAGCTCTCCCACCTGCTTCCTGAGAGATTCCACCAGCAGGCACCTTTCACATTGGATGGTCCCCTCAGCCTCGATTTCAGTAAGTGGGAATTGCAAGCCACAGTCCCTGCAAAACCACACCAGGATCTGGGTAGAGGCATCCATGATCAGGTGGTCTGTCTGGCTACAGGCACAGGCAGAGGAGACAGAAGCAATGCTGGCACAGGTGTTGCAGGTCTTCCTGACCATAGTAGGCCTCCCTCTTTCAAATTCCCTGTCTGCAGCCCCTTGTCCACTTCACTCCCCTGGTCGCTCTGCCTCTGGCCTTTAAAGCCTGCTCGCCTAGGTCAGGCCTACCCCCTCGTTAGTCACACAGGGGAAGGCTGATACTGAGGCTGATCGAAGGCAATCAAGGACACAGAGGATCAAACACTCCCAGACACACAACCCCAACTGCCACAGTAACTGAAACTGAAATCACTTGAAATCAGAATCAAAATTCAAACAGTTGAGCAAACTCACTCACACCAAAAGCTAGTACTCTCACCTGGTAGCCTGTTCAGTGGCAGGATCTGTTGCTCCCCCTCTTAAACTCCCCTGTCTGCAGCCCCCTGTCCACTTTCAATCAATCTCCTCTGTCAAGGTACACCTTGCAGCAATAGTGACCTTCCACGAATGAATAGATGGATCATCCGTCTTCACACACTCCATAACCAGGAGGTTCCTGAAAGGCCTCAGAACCTTTACTCCCCGCATAGAGCTCCAGTGCCTACCTGGGACTTGAACTTGGTTCTAGACTGTTTCATGAGCCATCCCTTTGAGCCTATAGTGACTTTCCCACTCTAATGAAGGTGCTATTCTTGACAGCTATTATCTCAGCAAAGAGGGTTAACGAGATAGGAGCCCTGGTGGTCAGACCACCAAATATGGTCTTCACCAAGGACAAAGTGACCTTTCAACCACACCCAACATTTCTACCCAAGATCAGCACGGCATTCTATGTCAACGAGTCCATAGTATTACCAACATTTTTTCCCAAGCCTCACACATCCCCCAGGGATGCTATGCTCCATACCCTGGACATTCGCAGGGCTCTGGACTTTTATATAGATAGGACACAGTCATTACAGAAGTCTCCACACCTCTTCCTATCCATCGCAGCACATTCGAAGGGCACACCAATTTCTGTGCAACGTATCTCCAGATGGATATCATCATGTATACTGGGGTGCCATCTCCTTTGCAACAAACCATTGACAGTCCCACCAAAGGCACATTCCACCCATTCTACTGCAACCTCCATGGCTTTTCTAAGCAACATGGCCTTTAAGGACATTTACCAAGCAGCCACTTAGTCGTTGGACCACACCTTTGCCAGGCACTACGCCATAATGCCTCAACTGGCAACAGATACAGTGGTGGCTACAGTGGTCCTATCTTCAGCCGCCAAGCAGTGACTCCAGTTTTCACCATCTTTGTTGTGTACTGCTTTATAGTCACCAACAATGAAGAATCCATGACGACATCACCTGAAGAAGAAAAGGAAGTTACTCACCCTGTGCAGTAATGACTGTTCTTCGAGGTGTGTGTTCCCGTGGGTGCTCTGCAACCCTCCATTCCTCTCCTCTACTCAGAGTCATAGTTACTCGGACATAAGTGAGGAAGGGAGGTTGGGCCATGTGCACGGGGCGCTGAAGCAAGAGCAGCACAAGGTGCTCTCTGTGTATGTGCGGCCTGCTGACAACTGTGCAAAAAAAGCGCCAATCTGAGACTCCTGGACGTCCCATCACTAACAGTGGAGCACCATAGGGACATACACCTCTAAGAACAATCGTTACTGCACAGGGACAGTAACTTCCTTTTGTTCCACAATTTACTCAATTCACGGCATCACCAATAGCCATGGGAGATGCCCCCAGAAATCTGACCAGAGTACACTGACTGGGGGAGGACAGCATTACTAGTGAGGACACAGTAATATGGGTATGGCTTTGCTGTGTGGCTGCTCACATTCAGGCTAGCCTGATTTGTGTGCTCATACCCAGGTGTTGGTCACTCACATTAACAGATGTGAAGATTTTACCAGAGATTACCTGTGAAGATTACCCTGAAAACAGAAATTCTTAAATTTCTGAATAAATGGACCAAATGTAAAGATACATTGTTATGGCAAAAGATGCTAATGGTTTGCAGGTAAAGGTCATTGATATATAAACCCTCAGGATGAAACTCCCTACAAAAAAAGAGCAAGAGATGCAATACTATAACTTTATGCAGAAGGTAATGTGTGAATTAAATTGCTCTTCTGTATATAACAATAGAGATGTGGAGGTTCCTGCACTGAAGGAAGGTAAGGACCTCCAGTCTTATCTTTCAGAGCCACATGGTCTGTATGAGCAGCTGTGGGTATGGTCTACACACAGTTTTTTGTACTGCTTTTTAACTTTTTTGGCTATGCTCATGATTTGTATTTCACTGTAATTAACTCAGTACAGCCCCTAGTGTGGAAGTGGATATATCAGTATACGGGTGCTTATACGGGTTTTGAGTGATAGTGATATAAGTGCATTTATACTAATATAACTGTATTCACGTTATAGTTAAACTATATCATTTTCTATACTGGTATAATTAAAGCAGTACAAAAACTATGTAGACAAACATTTGGCCTCTAGTTTTCCAGTAAAGTCACAGTTATGACACCAAAGTTATGAACTGACTAGTCAAGCACACAAATCATTTGGAACTACAAGTATGCAATCAGGCAGCAGCAGAAACAAATACAAAAAACAAAAACCCCACCCAAATACTGTACATGATTGTCTTAAACATAAATTACTAGAAAAGGGGGTGAAAGCAGCATTTTAATTCTGCATAGTAAAGTTTGAAAGTTGGTGTTCAGTTGCAAACTGAAAGAACAACCATTACATTTATTCAGAGTTACAAATATTTCAGAGTTATGGACAACCTCTGTTCCCGTGATATTCATAGCTCTGAGGGTCGTCTTAATGTAAAACTGAGGAAGAGGAGACTATCTGTGAAGGAGTGAAATTTTCATGAGACCTTGGGAGATTCAGGAAGCGCAAGATAATTAGTTTTTCATGGCCACACAGGAAGAAAAACAAGATGCTGTGGATGTGGTTTAATTAAGCTACAAATTTATTCACATAACTTATCTGTGAATACCAGGAAGCAAATCATACAATGCAGTTTGTCATTCATTACTTAATCAGTTCTACCTATTTGGGAAGGTTCCCATCAGCCCTCCCCCTTCCCAGCCTGGTCCCTGTCCATTTTTGGAATGTTGCTCCCTTCCCCTTGTGAGAAGGCTAATAGTTCTGGAAAAACAGGATGTTGTCTCCACTGTACCAAACATGAGGAGCTCCAACCCCACTTTCCCCAACTTCCTTATAGGAGTCCTTCCTGTCTAAATCCTCTTCCAGCTCCTGTTTATCAGAGAACTGTATCCCCTTTGTAATGAGTACCAGTGCTGGACATTTCCCATAAAGAGACATCAGCAATCAGCATGGCAGTTTTTGGAGACAGGGCAGAGGTGCGTTATTTCACCTTTTGTGCAAGAGGGAGTTGCCCGTGTGCTCTTCATTACTACCTTTTATCTGAGGAAACAAGACTTGTGTATATTTTGTAAACAAGCAAATTACACACAAAAAATCTGTTTTTTTTTGTCGCCAGTTTCTGTTCCAGATGGAAAGCTGAGACTTGCAAAGTCCTGAATTCAACTACTGCTTGACAAAGGGTCAATAGTATTTATAATAGTTCTTAACACTTGTCAGTGTTTTTACTTAGCTCTTCTATGTTTGTTCATTAACTTGAGCTAAGTAGAGCCCTGATCCAGCAAAGCATCTAAGCATATGTGTAGTCCCACTAAGTTTAGATTTAGTATTTTTAAAACTTCCCTTTACCATTTTTTCCTGGTTTAGTGGACAGATGGAATTGTTGCCAACACTTTCCGAGAATTTGCTTTAGCTGAGTCACCAGACCGTAAATGGGTTGTTTTTGATGGTCCTATTGATACTCTGTGGATAGAGAGTATGAACACAGTGCTGGATGACAACAAAAAGGTAAAACATAAATGTCTAAAGAAAATGCTGTGCCACCTAAGAAACATAATTCTACATATCAAAGAAAACAGCACTTGTAGCAATAGTACCTGGCAAGGCAACTGAAGTAGAATGGATCTGTTCAGTAGGTTTGTGGTTAACTTGTGTTTTCATGAGAAATGTATATGAGGAAAGTTGTTTGGGGGGAAGAGTTGTTTGGCTGCTTTATATCATAGAATAAGATATTCTTACGGGATCACATTTTGTAATAAAACACATGTTCTAATCTTGATACAAATTACAAATTTATAAATGGGATTTAAAAGGAAAAAGATACTTGAAATTTAATAATGATTCTTCTTTGCAAGAACTCACAGCCCCAAATTTAAAATATGGTCTTCAGTTTTTTTATATTTTTGTATGCCTGACTTCAGAAACATGGGGTTTTCCTGGAAGACTTGACATTCTGGAGTTTGAAGCACGAGTTTATCCTAGTTTATTAAACATTTTCATTAATATTTTTGTTGTTGAAAGATAATTGTGTAAAACTTCAGTATTTTTGTGAAACTTACAGAAAGGGTAATTGGTTTGGTTCTTTTCTTATTCCAGTGTAAATAAGAAGTAACTCCACTTAAGTTAATATATTAATTAGTGTAAAACTGGTATAAGTGAGAAAAATGAGGTCTGATATTTATTCTTTGCCGGTGAGTTCCTCTTCTAGCAGGTTCTGAAAGATAATTTGAGTCCTGTATAATACAACTACAATTCCTATTTCCACATTTAATAGACAAATTATTTGAGTGGATAAATCATAGAATTTGGCCCAAAGAATAGAAATTGGTCACTGTTTCAAATGGTTGTTGTTGTGATGGGTAATGGTTAGTCTTTTCCATTTACAATGAACTTAAAAAACAAAACCTGGTCTGGTAGCACTTTATAGACTAACAAAACATGTAGCACTTTATAGACTAACTAACACAAGAATCTACATAAAGAGCTGTTTGCACCTTCATTGAATGTTAGGTTGTGCAAACAGCTCTTTATGTAGATTCTTGTGTTAGTTTCCCCCCTATCTATTGACTTTGATCGTTATCTGCTTCTCCCTTCTCCCCTATTTATTTTGGGTCTGCACATCTTAAACTCAAAACCCTGGTCATCTGAAGAAGTGGGCTGTGCCCACGAAAGCTCATGATACCATCTACATGTTTTGTTAGTCTATAAAGTGCTACCAGGCCTGTTTTTGTTTTTTACGTTTATCCTGTACAGACTAACTCGGCTACCCCCTGAAGCTTCCATTTACCATAGTTAACTTCACTCATTTTGATGTGGGGATCATCCAGCGATAGAAATATATTAATTTACAATTGAAATAGATTGTTGTATAAGATTTTGCTAATATTCATAACTATGTGTGTTAAATGAACTCTTCTTCATATTTAGCTTTGTTTGATGAGTGGGGAAATCATTCAAATGTCTGCTCAGATGAGTCTGATCTTTGAAACAATGGACCTTTCCCAGGCTTCAGTAAGTTTAGTAGTCAGTTAAAACATTATCCACAATTGCACAATTATACATATATAATGATGCGTGGACAGGGTCTAAATTTACTATTCTTCTTTAGCCAGCTACAGTCAGTCGCTGTGGCATGATTTATTTGGAGCCATTACAGCTAGGCTGGATGCCTCTTGTAACCTCTTGGATGAACAGCTTACCTGAAGCCCTAAAACAAAAGGAACAGCAAGATCTTCTGCAAGAACTTTTTAACTGGTTGATACCACCAGCCTTAAGATTTCGTAAACAACAATGCAAGGTATTTTTTTGTTTTTATTTTCACCAAAATAATTATGTTGCTGTTTCCATTCCACTCTCTGTGTCCTATGAAAGAACATTCACTGATGGTAGTGGCAGGTTTTTGCAAATGCAATAGATTTGCACTTGATTTTGAGAGGGCAACTACTTTGCCACATTTGGAAAATTTGACTAAGAATATTAGGTACAATTTGTAGACAAAAGCTAACCAGTAATGTAATGAGTGAAAAAAGTTTTCATGAGACGTTTGAGAGGAGGAAAAAGGATTACTTTATCTTAGGAAAAATAGTATATGTGATGTCCAAACTGCAATACAATAAGTGGTGCTCCCCATGCTGAACCTATAGCATTGTATATATTATGCCTAATTTTTTGAAGATGCACTATTGTCAGAGTTAATATTACAGATGAAGAGGGTAACTTTTTAGGGACAGAAGGAGAGAAAAGGATTTTGCCATTAAAAATAAAAGAAAAACAGTGTAAACTTGTTCCTAAATCCTTTCTTTAGAGCCAATATATAATTTAACTAGAAAACTTACTAGGCATTGCCTGGGTCCTTCAGGGCAGGGGGCTGGTGGATGTGGGGAGGGCGGCAGGGCAGGAAGCTGGGTACATGGGGGAGTGAGAGAATGAGGGTTGGGGGGGTGACGAGGTACTCAGGGATGCAGGCCTTCTGTCTCTCCCCAGCACTGAGGCCGAGGGCCAGGGAGAAAGAGTTTGGGGCAAAGGGACTACTTACCTGGTCTGTTGTCAGGCAAGATGGTGGAGCCCCAGCTCTGCTGGCCACTTTCTTGGTGATACAGCTGCCCCCAATGACTCTCTGCGTGTAGCTCACCCCTGCAGACTTGCTGCCCCCAGTGGCCACTCTCAGTATTGTGTCCCTTCTCTCTGTGCCCTTCCCTTTCCCTGTTATAGAAAATAGTCTCATTCCCAGTGCTTCCAGTTGTCCTGGCACAACCAAACCCTGACCTTGATTTAAGTTCAGATCAGAGGAAGCTGCATACCAAATTTGGTGGTCCTAGCTCTTACTTTTTGGGAAGAGTTCTTGAACAAATGGACTCTCATAATATAATGTTGTTTTCCCAAAGATATACTAAGATTTGTGAGAAGTATTTAATACTGTATTTAATCCATTGTATTTAAGTATTTAATCCATCATTTTCCATTCTTTGTATCTTGTAGGAGCTGGTTCCCACAAGCAACAGCAATGCTGTAGTGTCTCTCACTCGACTTTTTGAAATGTTACTTTTTCAAACTGTGCAAAAGGATCCTGCAAACAAAAATATCCGCACATGGATTATGGTTAGTCTTTTACTAGATATATTTTAAAAAGGAAAAGAGCAATTAATTGATAATAGGTCTTCTGCAAAATTAATCTCTTCATCTTGGCTTTCTTGCAATAAGTGCATTGCACACATGATCAAACACACACACACACATCTGCTAATTAGTCAAGTTCACTTTGATTTGGTAGATGAAGGAAGAAAGTGAAAGACTGTTTTGTTTCTACTTTTCTAAAACTTGGGAGGTGCTCAGACATTCTAATGATAACGGATTAGTAAGTACTTACACAGCTATATTTCAACCATTTTCTAACTATTGTCAATTAATTTAGAAAATTTTGGTTTTACTAATTTATGTTGTAATTAGACTAAACAGCTAGCTAAAGGCATGATTATATGTTGGGAAAGGAATGATGTGCGGGTATAACAGTGCATTTGCCACTTTGGAGATGGTCTGTGAGTGGGTTCTACATTATGCTCCAAACAGTTAATGTGAAGGGTTGTGTCGTTGGAGCAGCACTGAGTCCTGGCCCAGGTCCTGGCGTGGTGAAGGAGTACATTTCAAATCCCTTCACTTCACTTACATTGAGCCTGAATACTCAAGCTTCACGTAGGGGGAGTGAATTTCACCCCTTCAGACTATCTGCAGCATCACATATTCATTTAGAATCATCAGGGATTTGGTATCATGTTTTATTTGTACTGCAGGTTGTAGTGAATTCTGTATGGAAGAACCTCTGCCTCTGAAAGGCGACATTCAGGCACTTATATACTACAGTGATAAGTGTGATTTGTTCCCTGGCTTTCTCCTCTAAAACAGATAAACAGACACATATGCTACTAGCTTTATTGTGTGCAATGAAGGAATCCCTCAAATCATACAGCTCAGTGCATTGTTTCCATCTGTCTCAGTACACAAAAGGGCTTAACTACTTCTTCTGCTTATCCTTAACCAGATACATGATAATCTTTGGCTTGAAGACTCCTACAATGACAGCTGTTAGCAATTTTCAGCATAATAGTATTCCATGCAATTATAGATTGTTGATCAGACTATGCAATAGTTGTTATTTTTAAATGGTAATTGTTTATCTTCTTGTCCTCACAGGCTTGTTTTGCTTTCTCCATGGTTTGGTCCATTGGTGGAACTTGTGACAGTGACAGCAGAGTCCTTTTTGATATCTTTACGAGGGATGTTTTAGCAGGAAAATCTGAGGCTCATCCAGTGCCAGCAGCTGTGGGTAAATGGGACTGTCCCTTTGATGAGAAAGGCTTGGTCTATGACTATATGTATGAGGTATGAAATTTACTGATTGCTCATTTTTAGTGTGGTTCAAATAGATCCTTAAAAATATAAGTGAGCGAAGAATTCATCTAGGTGGAAATGTTAGCTTCTTAGAATTCATTGGTGGCAGGATTAACTGACTCTATTGGAAGCAGGATTGGGCCTTTAGGGGACTAAATGAACAACTATTGGTTGACAATAAAGATTTATTTTATTTTGTAATCAGTTTTTCTATTAAAAGCATCAATGCACTGACTTTCTGAATAGAACTTTTTAGAAAATGGCTACCCAATTTACATAAGGTGTGCCTAGACTGTGTTGCATTTCAGTTCAGCTGCAGTTGAGGCCCTTGGACTTTTGAGTTTTCTATAGAGGGAAGCTACATGCTTAAACTTAAGCATATTTATAGACATATTGTCTTCAATTGGATTAAGCATATGCTTAAATTTAGCATACGTGTGAATATTTTCCTGGATAAGAAGGTTATAGAGAGGTAGGAGAAAGAATGGGGTCAGAACATCCAATACATTTCTAAAATGACCCTCCATTCCTTTTAAGGTTTGCTCATCACTAGTGCAATGAGCAATGTTCCCTCTAATTTTTCCCACCAGTGTGTGGAATAAATTTTGTTATATGCACCACAGCATGTGCAGATATGCACCACCAGTAGAAACATATGATGCTGGCCATGGGCACTGTGGGTGCTCTGTTAATCAGCTGGGCAGCTGTTAACTCTCTCCTGGGTGACTGCCCAAGTACACAGCTTACAGGGAACACTGGCAGTGAGGAAAATAAACACAAAATCATCTGAAATACTCAATATTACATTAACTTGTAAAATAGTTAAGTGCTAAAGAAAACCTTTTGAACATATGTCAGCATTGTATTTTTCACTGTAGTTGAAAAATATATTTCTTCTTAGTTGAAAGGCAAAGGACGTTGGGTGCATTGGAATGAAGCCATTAAAAGCAGTAAATATAGTGATGACAAAAAAGTTAAGATTCAAGACATCATTGTCCCAACATTGGATACAATCCGATATACCTATCTGATGGACTTATGCATCACCCATGGAAGGTAAGACCATCCTTTTCATGCCAAACTAGGAATGATTTTGTTACAGTTCATATAGAATTTTATTCAAAGACCCCTGAAATCCATGGAGTCTTTCTGTTGATTTTAATACTTCTGCATTAGGCCCCCAGAATAAGTGCCATCCTTACCCATACACGGAATATGCAGCTGCGTAGGGCACCCAAAAATCTGGGGCAACACCGAGTCTTAATGTCCACCCACCCACTTCTTCCTTTCCCTGTTCTGTGGCTCTGCTTTGTCCTGAGAGAATCTAGTTAAAAATGAAAAAGCCTGACAGACCTATTAGCGGAACATTTAACCTTTGAAAGATCCATTCAAGTGGTAATGAAGCAATTTAACAGGCATTTGCCAACCCCAGGTATATACTGTCAGTTTCTGAATTTACTGTGGTAGTCTACAAGACCTTAGTTTAAAATTTGCTTTAAAAATATTTCATTAGTGAGTTGCTGAAGATTATAAAATCACATCTATAACCCTTCCCCCCGGCTGCCATCTAAGGGTATGTCTACACGGGATACCGGAGGTATCTACACAAGCTGCCTGTTATTTTGAAATATTTTTTTAAATAACGAGCATGCTGTTTTGGCATCCCAGTAACCCTTATTAAGGGATGTCTCGAAATAGCACGTTATTTTGAAATTTGCCACTCGGTAGACATGCCAAATTTCAAAATAAGCTATTTCGAAATAGATTTGAAATAAGATTATGCAAATTGCATATTTTATTTCGAGTTTAGGGTGCTGTGTAGAAACACTCTAACTAAGAATAAAATGTAACACACTTTTTAACATTTTGGTGTTTTAGTGGTTTATACATATTTACAAGTAGATCAACTTTGTTCAGTATTTCAGTTTTAGTTTAACTGGTTGTATGTTGTATCTACTATTTTGCCTTTGATTTACTGATTTTTTTTTTGTTTTTTTTTGCAAAGACCATTGCTTTTTGTGGGACCTACAGGTACTGGGAAATCTGTATATGTGAAGGATAAGTTAATGAACAACTTGGAAAAGGAAAGATACTTTCCATTCTTTATTAATTTTTCAGCCCGGACTAGTGCCAATCAGATCCAGGTAGGTAGAAACAGCTGGTGTACATTAATTAAAATAAGATTATATAGACAGAGATGTATATTTACTTGGAATTTCAGTGGATAAGATTTGGCTCAGTCATATAAAGATACATTTGTTGTGATTTTTATAGTAATACATTTTTATAGTAATAATGGTGCCTGGAACATCAATGAAATGCTTAAAAATAAAATATCAATTTTTTTTACTGCTGCCCTGGAATTCACATCTCCTTTTGGTCTCAGAGCTTGTGTTTGCTGATCTTCAGGGTATAGTGTAAAGAGCATCTGATCTCTGAGGTTGTTACCTTAGTGGATAAGTGTATGGCTTGGTTTAATTGGGATTAAACCTCTTATTGTTTATTTGATATTTGTCAAACAAATTTTTCTGTTTCTTTTAATTTGTCTGTGTGTGTTCAGAGATGTAAGCTAGACTTGATTTTAGAAATCTAAGATCAATAAATAAAAATTCCCAGCTGTGGAAAAAAATGAAAAACAATAAAAGTTCCAGAAATAATTTATTATGATTGAACACAGCTAATCCTTATAATGAAGAATGAGCATGTGGCTAAACTGCATATCAGTGAAATTGGGTTTTGTTTTGTTTTAATTTTAAAATATTCCAGTAAACTCTAATTGCCCCCGGATGCTTGCCTGGTTTTGTTTTAATTTTAAAATCCTCTAGTAAGCTCTAATTGCCCCTGGTGCCTGCCTGATTATGCTCCACTAGACCCGGCCCTGTATATTCAGGGAAGAGAAAATTGTTCACCCAGGCCCTGGATGTCTTCCCTCCATTAGTGTGCGGCAATCAGCTGGTCTGGATCTGTCACAAAATTCATATACATATTTTCCAATTTAGCATCTTCTTAATTATAAAATCTATGAAGTGTTTCAGTACACTATTTTCAATTATGCAATATATCGAGCTGCATATTAAATCTATGTTTTAAGTGGTCCCATTTTGCTTTTTAGAACATAATTATGGCGAGATTGGACAAAAGGCGCAAAGGAGTATTTGGACCTCCTATGGGAAAGAAGTGTGTCATCTTTGTTGATGATATGAATATGCCTGCATTGGAGAAATATGGAGCTCAGCCTCCTATTGAACTTTTAAGACAGTTTTTTGACCATGGAATTTGGTAATTATTCAAGATAGCTTATAGTAAACACACTTTCAGTAATTAAGTGGATAATTTTGCCATTATTATTACTATCATTAATTAACTTTAATTTAATTTTCAGACATGTTCTCTTAAAATGAATATTATTTATATTTCATCAGGCAATACTACCTTTTAAAAATTTACTTACACTTTAAATAATCTTTACATTGCCTTTTAGTTATACACTAAGGGTACATCTAAACTACATCCCTCTTTTGAAACGTCACGGCGTTCTTTCAAAAAACGCTATTTTGAAAGTGAAACCGTGGTCTAGACGCAGTTCTTTCTAAAAGAAAAGCCTTTTTCTCATTGAGGAGCACAAGATCTTTCAAAAAAGGCTTTTCTTTTCGAAAGAACTGCATCTAGACTGCGGTTTCACTTTTGAAATAGCATTTTTTGAAAGAACGCCGTGACGCGATTATGCAAATGAAGCATAGGAAATTTAAATCCCGGCTTCGTTTGCAATTTCGATATGTCTAATTTACATCCAGAGATCCAGCTGCTGAATCAGTTAATCTTCAGTTTCATCTGCCAGGTAATCATGGCCTCCAGGATTCTCTTAAATTTGTACATAGTGTAAAATAGTTGGAACATGTGAGCATGCTGGGCTGTAAAGAGGGTCTGAAGATTGAGTCCAACCTCACTGCAGACCTAGTGACTGTACTCCTAATAGCCATTCATTTTGTCTGTTAAGGACTTGCTCAATTTTTTAAAACATGGCCATATTAGTAACTCCTAGTAAGATTGTCAGAACAATCAACATTTATGTAAATTTTGCTGAATGGTTTCAAAATTATTATTTTTTTTTGTTAAAAGTGACTTCTCACTTAGAAATTTCTTTTAAAAAATCATGTTATATGTATAAAATATTTCCTTTCCGGTGGAACAAAATATTTTGTTTGATACAAAACAGTTTTTTCAGACCAGCAAACAAATTGAAAAATTAGCAACCTGCACAGCAGTCTTATGGCACGTCTACACAGCAGAGCTGAAGTCGAATTAAGCTACACAACTTCACCTACGTCAATTGCCTAGCTTAAGTCAAAATAGCTTAATTCGGCTTTTGGAGCTTTATACACTGCAGGAAGTTGAAGGAAGAACACCCTTCCTTCGACTTCCCTTACTCCTCATGAAATGAGGGTTACCATGAGACAGAGTAAGAAGTCCTCCAGCTCGACATTATTTCGAAATAATGGCTTGCAGTGTAGATGCGCACTGTGTTATTTCAGAATAAAAGCTACGGGTGGACAAACTGCAAAAAATGTTTGAAGTTTTGCTCAAAATTTTAAATGAATTTGCCCAAGACATGCACATGATCCCTTTGCAAACTTAGTGTGTGAAATTAATTTTAATTTCACATGAAACTACTGGCTTCCTCAGTGCTTCAAAGCAAAACACATATATGTGTCCATGACCCCATTTGAAGTTCCATAGAAGTCACCTCAAGGGTCCATCTGTATGGCTGTCTTTGTAGAATTAGGGTGTAAAGTATATCTAAAATACTCTAAAATACAGACATATCATACTACTTGCATTATGACTGCCTTGTTGTGTCTGTAATTAGCTAAATATCACATTGTAATTTGTTTTGAAGGTATGATTTAAAGGACACAAATAAAATTACACTGGTTGACATACAATTGCTAGCTGCTATGGGACCTCCAGGAGGTGGAAGAAATCCTGTTACTTCTCGTTTTCTGCGACATTTCAACATTTGCACCATTAACTCCTTCAGTGATGAAACTATGGTCCGTATCTTCTCTACCATAGTATCTTTTTACCTTAGAAATAACGAATTTGCTCCTGAATTCTTCACAATTGGAACCCAAATTGTCAATGGCACTATGGAGGTAAGAAGCAAATACCTTCCTGAAAGTTTCATTTTCCATTACTTGGTAAAGTTCTACGGATTCCAGATTGATTTAATGGAAGATATTGGAGTTTGGGAAATCTATGTCCCTATTTCTGTTTTCAAAGTATGGACAATTCAGCAGGATTTGTTTATATCAGGAGTGGGTAAGATGCAGCCCGCCCTGAATCCGGCCCACCAAGCCATTTGATCCAGCCTGTGGCCCACCCTGACAATCCCCTGCCCCTCGGCCAATCCAAGATCTGGGGGTGGAGAAGTGTGCAAAGTCATTCACTCTTCAAAGTGACTAGTGGCTTCCTCCCCAGCCAGGGGTGCATGGCACTTAGAGGCAGCCACCAGCCATTTTGAACAGCAAATGACTTCACACACTCCCCCACCTCTAGGTCCTGATTAGCCTGGGGAGCATGTGAAGTCCCCCCCCCTTCCGCGCCAAGGGCGTATGGTGTCTAGAGGGAACCACCTGAGACCTCAAGTCTTCTGGGGTGGGAAATGGAGCTGGCCCGTGACCATGAACCAAAGTTCATGAAGTGGCCTCCCCTGCAAAATTATTGCCCACTCCTGATTTATATGAAGTTAACTTATTTTTGTGGGTGAAGCATTATTTCTTCTTCGAGTGATGTCCCTGTGGGTGCTCCACTGTAGGTGTTGGGCTCGTTCCGGCGCTGCAGATTGGAGTCTTCAATAGCAGTAGTCAGTTGGACCGTACATGCACGGTCAGCGTCTCGCGACATTTGCGCCCTTTCTCTCGTGCACAAGGTCTGGGTCCTGCCAGTTCCTTAGTTGCTGCCCTCAGATAGAGGCGGAACAAGCTCTTCTCCTCAACTGTTGATCACAAAATTAAGAATTCTGTTAGTTTCCTGTTTCCTGTACATAGTTCATAGTTTTTACCATAATAGTTAGTTAGTTATAGTTAATCATAAAAAAAACCCCCAAAAACGGTTTCCCTGCTTTTCTGAGGTAGGTTAAAAAAAAAAGATAAGGAAAGAAAGGACTGAAGTTACACAGATTGAGGTGAACTCCCGATAGTTCCCCTCCTACGATGCCGGGTTCACTGGATTTTAAAAAATGTGACACATATTGCGAGGCCATGCCAGCGCTGGACAGCCATTCAGCATGTATCAGATGCCTGGGAAAGGCCCATGATAGGCTCAGATCTAGGGGGTGTGTGCAGGAGTGTTATGATGTGTGTGTGCAGGAGTGTTATGATGCTGCAGCCAGATGGGAGTGTATGCAGGAGTGTTATGATGCTGCGGCCAGATGGGGGCTTGGCCCCAGTTGGGGGTTTGTTGTCCAGACTTCATTTTTAAATAAAATATTATGTCAAACACAAAAAGTTTCATCATTGTCTTTATTTATGAGAAGGGTGAGGAACCTGTTTGGAGTCAGGGGTCACTGACCCACAGAAAAGTCAGTTGGGGCCACACAAGTGAGATGCAAAAAAAAACTCCTCCAACCCCCCCCCCAAGCCTCATTAATGTGGCCCCAACTGTGCTGGTGAGAGCAGCGGACATGGTACTGGGGAAGGGTGCTAGTGGGTGCTGGGGCAGGGGACAGGGTGCTGGGGCAGGGACAGGGTGCCAGTGGGCACTGGAGCAGGGGACAAGGTGCCATTGGGGGCTGGGGACAGGGAGTCTCCGGTACATGCCTCCTCTGGGGACTCCTAATGCCCCCCCCTCAGAGAAGGGAAGCCCCGGTGCGCACCTCCTCCCGGGCCTATTGAAGCACGGGGCCCTGGGTAGCTGCCCCGCTCACCCTGCCCTATATCCGCCGCTGCTTACAGTGGAGTACCCACAGGGACACACATCTCGAAGAACCATCGTTACTGCACAAGGTGAGTAACTTCGTCTTTCCTGGAAACTTTTGTGTCCGTGTAGATCCCTCTGTCGGTACACATGCACTCTATGTGTGCAAGATTGGAGTCTTTTCAGTAGCAGAGTCCTTTAGGGTTGCACCTCCACCTTGTGCCTGCTTGTCCTCCTGTGCAAGGACATAAGGGCAGAGAGGCCTCAGCTGTCCCTCAGTTTCCCCTTATTGTCTATGGAGGCATGATGGATTCTAGCAATATCTGATTTGATTCTCTTTAGCACTGGCTGATTCTTCTACTTAGTCTCCTTTACTATACAATTATCTTGCTTTTCTAGTAGGAAATTGTATCAGACCACCTAATTAGTTAAATTTGGAACTTCAAACAAAAAGCGAGAGAGACTCCCTGCTGATACACCGAGGCTAAATGCTATCTGCTCCTGCATCGTAGTGGTCTCCAAACCTTTGAGTTTTTCGCCTTGCCCATCATGTGATGGTCTAGTAGTGCCTTTCTGCTTGAGTAAAAGACACATACCAGACCAACACAAAGTATTCTGCTTTTTTCCCCTCAAATGCAAACTGTCACGGCATACTTATCTTAAGCTCCATTTGCTGCAATAAACAATGGAGGCCTCTTCAGACACTGAAAAATGCGTTTCAAGCCTCATCAGACACAGAGGAAATCAATATCCATAAGTGCCCCCAACAGTAAGCATAAAATCATAGAACTGGAAGCAATCTTAAGCGCTCATCAAGTCCAGTCCCCTGCACTCAGGGCAGGACCAAGCACCATCTAGACCATCCTTGAAAGGTTTTTTTCTAACCTGCTCTTAAACCTCTCCAATGATGGAGAGTCCACAACCTCTCTAGGCAATTTAGTCTAGTCCTAAACTACTCTGACAGGAAATTTTTTCTAATGTCCAACCTAAACCTCCCTTGCTACAATTTAAACTCATTGCTTCTTGTCCTGTCACCAGAGGATAAAAAGAATATTTTTTCTCCATTCTCCTTGTAACAATCATTTAGGGTATGTCTACACTACCACCTTAGTTCGAACTAGGGTGGCTAATGTAGGCATTCGAAGTTGCAAATGAAGCCCAGGATTTAAATATCCCGGGCTTCATTTGCATCTTCCCGGGCGCCGCCATTTTTAAAAGTCCCCTAGTCCAAACTCCGTGCTCCTCGTTCCACGAGGAGTAACGGTAATGTAGCCGCGGGCACGGAGTTCAAACTAGGGGACTTTTAAAAATGGCGGCGCCCGGGAAGATGCAAATGAAGCCTGGGATATTTAAATCCCGGGCTTCATTTGCAACTTCGAATGCCTACATTAGCCACCGTAGTTCGAACTAGGGTGGTAGTGTAGACATACCTTTAGATACTTTAGATACCTTTAGAAAGCTGTTATGTTCCCTCTGTCTCCTCTTTTCCAGAATAAAAGAACCCAGTTTTTTCAATCTTGTTTCATAGGTCATATTTTCTAGACTTTTAATATTTTTTATTGCTGTTCTCTGGACCTCCCCAATTTGTCTACGTGTTTGCTGGAACGTGGTGCTCAAAACTGGACACAATATTCTATCTGAGGCCTAATCATCACAGAGTAGACTGGAAGAATTACTTCTTGTGTCTTGCTTACAACAGTTCTGTTAACACTTCCCAGAATGATGTTTGCTTTTTTTTTGCAACAGTGTCACACTGTTGATTCATATTTAGCTAGTGGTCCACTATGAGCCCTAGTTCCCTTTCTGCATTACTCTTTCCTAGGTAGTCATTTCCCATTTTGTATGACTACCATTTTGTATGTGTGCTGTTTCTTCCTAAGTGGAGTACTTTGTATTTGTTCTTATTGAATTTTATCCTGTTTACCTCAGACCTTTTCTCCAATTTGTCCAAATAATTTTGAATTATAATCCTATCCTCCAAAAGCACTTGGAACCCCTTCCATCTTAGTATCATTTGTAAACTTTATAAGTGTACTATCTATGCCATTATTTAAATCATTGATAAAGACATCGAACAGAACTGGTCCCAAAACCTTCCTGAGGAACCACACTCGTTATGCCCTTCCAGAATGACTCTGAACAGTCGTCCAATCAGTTATGCACCCATCTTGTAATAATTCTATCTAGGTTGGATTTACCTAGCTTATTTATGAGAAGGTCATGCAAGACTATCAAAAACCTTATTAAAGTCTAGATATACCACATCCAGCTTTGCCTTGGGGCTGGCCCAGGGTAGGGGGGCATGCAGGCCACCAGCTGGCTTTTCCCCAGAACCAGACCAAGGCAGCGGAGGCCACACAGGCCACCTGCTGGCTTCTCCCCAGGACAGGCCCTGGGGGGCGGTGCACATGACACAGTGGTCAGCTTCTTCCTGGAGGTAACCCAAGGTGGCAGGGGCCGTGCTGCCAGCCAGTGGCTGCTCCCTAGTATTGGGGCTCTTGCTCCCCGCGCCCCGGGGCATTTCATGAGTATAACTATCTCCACTATCACACCCTTCCCTTTCGATGCAAGACAATTGCATTTCATGCAACCCATTTTCCTGGCACAACAAAACCCTGCCCTTGTTTTAAATTATGATAAGAGGAAGCTGCATACCAAATTTGGTGGTCCTACCTCTTAACCATTTAGGACAGGGGTGGACAATAATTTTTCATGGGGGAGCCTCTCCAAGAATTTGGAAAGTGGTCGAGGGCCGCACTCTTCCATGGTATTAATGGAGGAGGTGCGGGTTCTGGGAGGGAGTTTGGGTGCAGAAGGGAGCTTGGGGTAAGGGCGGGAGTTTGGGTGAAGGAGGCAGTTGTGACCGGAGGCACTGCACTGAGGTGCAGGGGACTGGACTGTGACCTAGGGCAGGGAATTGGGGTACAGGAGAGGGTACAGGAATTTGGATTGTGATCAAGGACAGGAGGGGACTGTGATCTGGGGCAGGGGATTGGGGTGCCAGATCTGAGAGGGGATATGGGTGCAGGAAGGGGGCAGAGGAATTGGGTATGTAAAGTAGGGGACAGGAGTGAGAGTCAGAGGGTTGGAGAAGGGAGGGGCTGGGGTGCCAGAGGCAGGGTCTGGCCAGGAGAGTTACCAGCCAGCAACCTGTTCCTGAATCAGCTTCCCTGCCAGCCAGTGTTCCCTCTAAGCTACACAGCAGCACAGCTTCACAGGTGATTCATCAGCCCTGTCCAGTCAGTCAGCTCTGTACATAGCCATGAGTCTCTGATTGGGCGGGGCTGATGAATCACCTGTGAAGCTGTGCTGCCAGGCAGTTTAGAGGGAACACTGCTGCCTGCCCCGCCCCTGCACAGGCTGCACCCACGTGCTCTAGAGCCCCTTGTGCTTCGTGGCTGCCTGTTATTGAAACAGAAATTAGCCAATGGGAATGTGCTGTGAGCGGGAGCAACTCGTAAAGCTTTCCCCCCTCCCCTCCAGACTCACAGTTTTTAAAGAAAAACTGCCCTGCAGCCACACTTCTCAGCAGCGTGTGGGTGGGGTGAGGCAAGCAGGGAGCCTGCCTGTGGCTCCCCAGAGCGTCCGCGGCTGGATCCAGTGGCGTGGTGGGCCAGATACAGCCTGTAGGCTGTATTTTGCCCAGGCCTGGTTTAGGAGGAGCTCTTGTACAAAAAGACTCACAGATGGAAGGATGGATGCCACAGACTGACAGATGCACAAACTCTCTAAAATATATAGATTATCTTCTAGATGCTTGCAAATGGATTCCTTAGTTATTTGCTCTATTATTTTTTCTGTTACAGAAATTAAGTGGACTGATCTGTAATTCCCTGAGTTGTACTTATTTTCTTTTTTATAGATTGGCCCTGTATTCCATGACTTTTAGAGGATAATAGCTAATGACTCACATATCTCCTCAGTCAGCTCCTTGAGTATTCTAGGATGCATTTCATCAGGACCTGGTGACTTGTGATCTCGGGCAGGAGGGGACTGTGATCTGGGGCAGGGAATTGGGGTGCCAGATCTGGGAGGGGATATGGATGCAGGAGGGGGGCAGAGGATTTGGGTATGCAAATAGGGGACAGGAGTGGGGGATAGAGGACTGGAGAAGGGAGGGGCTTCTAGCGTGTCTAAATATTTTTTAACTTATTATTTCCCTATTTTAGCTTTGGAACCTACCCCATTTTCACTGGCATTCACTATGTTAAGTGTCCAATCACCATCAACCTTCATTAAGCATCTGTGCCATTTCCACATTTTCTGTCATTGTTGTTTCCTCTTTTTAGATTAATGGGTTTACCCTGTCATTGGTCTTCCTCTTGCTTCTAATGCAGCTGGTCATCACTCCTCTGTCACAAGGCTGTCAATTTACAGATATATTGTCATCAGTCTAGGCAACAGTGCTAGAACCAGGGGGCCATGGGCCCCACACTTTTAAAAATTGTAGGGTAATGCCCACATTTTTAAACATGGGCATAGTTTGGGGGGCAGTACTACCATGGAGTGCAGCCCCTGCTGTCACTGCTCTGTTCCTGCCCAAGTCTTGCAGTTTGGATGGGGGCAATGCTGCCTCCTGCCTGCCAACTATGCCTGTGTTATAAAAAGTGGAGCTTATGGCCCTCTGGCCCCTTGCTCCAGTGCCGGTACCCCCTCACACTTCTACAACAGTTCTGGCATCCTTGCCTAGGATAACCTGGCAGTTCTTCACCTGGCAGCTCTCTGGAATCAGCAACAATCAAGCAGATATCTTAAGCAAACAATTCATCACAAGCAGAGTTATTTCAGCAGGGGTCCATGACAGAACTAGATTTGGCCAATGGAAAATTTCCACAATAGACATGTTTACCACCAAGGACATCAAATGTCCAAACTTTCGCTCAAGAGGGGGCATAAACCAAGGATCATTACCTGAGGCCTGCCTTCTCTCATGGAATTGATACTTTTCCACCAGTTCCTCTGATGCCCATGTAATAGCCAAGATTAGACAGTTCAGAACCGCATTTATCTTTGGTCACTTAGCTTCTGACTGGTCATGGTAGTTTAAGCTGACAAATCTGTTACAGATGACTGTTCTATTCCACTCCCCGACTGTACAAACATGGTGTTTCAGAATCATGGTTAGATGACTGCCCAGACCAAAAATCACTGCATCTGATGGTTTGGATGTTAGGTGGCTGAAACCAGTGTTCCCTCTAAGCTGTATGGCAGCACAACTTCACAGGTGATTAATCAGCCCCACCCAGTCAGTCAGTTCTGTGCAAGGAGCCCTGAGCCTCTGACTGGGTGGGGCAAATAAATCTCTCCAAGTGCAAACTCGAGTCAGCTCAGAGAATGGAATTTATTGGGGCTTACCTCAATTGCATGAAGGTTATAGCTTCTCTACCACAACAAAGATTCCAGACTATACAGGAGCTTGTATCACTGGCTCAAATCAGTCTACAAGTCCCTGCAAGGACTTGTCTCCAACTGCTAGGACATATGGCAGCAGCCATTTCATTAGTGCCACATGCCAGATTGCACATGAGATCTATGCTGCAGTGGCTAAGGACTATATGCAAACCATGCTACAACAGCATCAACAAATTAGTATCAATACCAAACAGGACCAAACATTCCCCGGACTGTGGACAGACCTAAGAAATGTGTGTGTTGGAGTATCTTATCACAAATGACCCCCGTCCATGACATCACGACGGATGCCTCTCTCCTGAGCTGGGGAACACACTCAGGTTCTCTCAGGACCCAAAGATGTTGGTCTCCACAGGAGTACAACCTGCACATAAAAATACTAGAACTCAAGGTAGTATTTTATGTATGCCAGCATTTCCTACACCTCATACACAACGGTACGGTTCAGATCTTCACAGACAACCAAGCAACCAGATATTACATCAACAGGCAAAGTAAAGTCAGATCCTACCACCTGTGCGGGAAGGCTGTCCGTATTTGGACATGGTGCATTGCATACTACATCCACCTACAAGCTGCTTATCTACTGGGCAAGGACAACCTCACTGTGGACGACCTCAGCAGGAATTTCAACTCCAAATGGGAAATGGACCCCCAAAATGCTCCATCAACTGTTCAGCTGCTGGGGGTTTCTGCTGGTGGACTTGTTTGCAACCAATGCCAACAAGAAGTATCCACAATATTGTTCACGTGCAGGCACTGGCATGCACTCCCTCAGGGACGCGTTCACAGTAACCTGGAATGCACAACCCCTCTACACTTTCCCTCCAATTCCACTCCTCAATCGAGTAGTCAACAGAATAAGGTTGGACTCAACCACGGTGATCCTCATCGCTCCAGGTTGGCCCAGGCAGACGTGGTACAACATTCACTGATCAAGTCAAACACATTTTATTAAACAGTTGCAGATTAACAACCAGAATGTCTTACCTTTATAAGTGGAGAAGATTCTCACTTTGGCCTGAACAAAAATGCTCTTTAAAGATTCACCTTGCAACTATACCAGCCTTTCATCAGCCCATTGACAACAAATCTGTCTTCATTTACCCAATGACCAAGAGCTTCCTCGAAGGCATGCAGAACATGTACCCACCTATCAGGCCCCCTGTTCCAGCTTGGGACCTTGATTTAGTGCTTCAGGCTCCTACCCGTAAACCATTTGAACCCATGGTAACATGTTCCACCTTTCTATGAAGATGGTCTTATTAGCAGTCATCACATTGGTCAGGAGATCGGCATACTGATGACGGATCCTCCCTTCATGGTTTTCCATAAAGACTAAGTTGTTCTCTGTCTTCACCAAAGTTTCTCCCAAGGGTCTCCACTGCATTTCATTGTAATGAACCCATAATCTTACCTGTCTTCTTTCCGAAGCTTCACGCTGATAATAAGAAGGCTTCATGGCACATGCTCGATGTCTTCAAGGCAATTGCCTTTTATTTGGACCGGACCAAGCAAATCCTTAAGTCAACTAGACTGTTGTCTCTACCACAAAGAGATCCTTGGGCACACCAATTTCTACTCAGAGACTATCCAGGTGGATAGTGAACTGCATTAGACTGGCCTGCTCCATCTTTGGCCGAGGTCCTCCATTGCAACAACATATACACCCTACGAGGACCATGGTGGCTTCTGCAGTTTACCTGCATAACATACCTCTCATGGACATTTGTAGATCAGCAATGTGGTCTTCTGTTCATATGTTTTCTAGACGCTATACTCTTGATACTTACCTGTCCCATGGTACTCAGTTTGCGCACACTGTTCTAGCTGCTGTGCATGATACTAATTAGCTGAAGCACCCGCCTCTTATCATGGGTACTTTTCCTAATTACCTAAGGTGGAGCACCCACAGGGACACGCCTTAAAGAAGAAGAAAAGGTTACTCACCTTGTGCAGTAATGTAGGTTCTTCGAGATGGTTGTCCCTGTGGGTGCTCCACCACTTGCCCTTCCCCTCCCCCCCTGCTTCAGGCACAGTAGTTTTCTTTCTGGGGCAGAGAAGGAACTGAAGAGAAGATTGGATGCACATGCTGTTGTGGCTGATCCCCACTCTGGCACTCCAAGTGCAGAAGGTGAGGGCCTGCAAAGACTTTAAATACCTTGCCTCTTCAGGCTCTGCTTATAACCCCCCCAACTCTCCCAGAGTCACAAATACACTGTCTCTGAGAAATAAACAAAAAAAAGCTGACACCACCAAGTGAAACAAACCCCTTTCTTGAACCCAGGAGGAAAACACCTGGACTTCCTTCCCCAGGGATACCCCAAGTTCCTCTGCCACAAGAGAGCTTGAAAAAATAAAAGAGAAAAACAAGCTGCAGTCTCTGGTAGCTGACCTCTCAGTCTGAGGCATGCAGACACACACAGTCAGACAAACTTCCTGTACCTTCCAGGACACAAGAATCAAATCATCACTTTAAAAAAGTGGTTTTTATTACAAAACAAAAGATAAAATTGATAAAGCATACTTGGTTGCTAGCTGTAACAGAGCAACTAAGGAAAACAAATTAAAACACAGAGAAAATCTCTGGGAACAGTGCTTAGATGGTACATGGGGAGGGGAGGCATAGATTCACACAGAGCAGTTCAAACCAAACCACAAAATAAAGAAAAATACCCTGATCATGAGTAGATTAACTTTTTTCCCTTTTATTTACTCATGATCTTCTCTTTGTTCAGTCTACTTCCATGCCCTGAATTCCTTGGAGGCATGTAGTAGTCCTGCCTGGGTTTAAATCATTCTGTATCTCTAAGGTCCTGCTTTAACTTTCCCACACAAAGAAAGCAGGCAAGATATCTATATCCAATTCAAATTTTAACCCTCTATCTCGATTGGTTCTCCTGGCCCCATGGCCAACACGCTTGCTGGCTACCTGAATTTAACCCCTTAGTCACCAGGTGCTAGCCAGCACTCCTCCTATCCATCACACATGCACAGTAGTAGTACAGCGCATGCCATCTGCTCCATGTGCACAGCCTACTGGAATGCACTGCTACCAAAAATCTCTGACTGGGTGTTCAGCGGCACCCAGACACCTAAGGTGGAGCACCCACAGGGACAACCATTTCAAAGAACCTCCATTATGGCACAAGGTGAGTAGCCCTCACTTCTCAAAGGCTCACTTAGCCACAGGCTAAAAGTCTATTCCTGCATAGGATCCGAATATTGTCCTCCTAAAGCTCTTGGATCCTCTCTTTTGAGTTTCTTCCAGAATGCTAATTGCATCGTCTCACCCTCTACTGCAAGAAGAATCCCCAGTTGAAGCCAACAGCTTTAGGATTTTGAACTGTGGATAGCAGCATAAAACCTTCTTATTTTGGAGCCTGATGTGTTATGACTTACAATTTTAGAGAACAAGAGTGAACTTTTAATTTTCTTTTTTGTTTCTTTTCTCTTTTTCTTTCTTTATTTTAAAAAGATTTTCTTTATTTTAAAATGATATATTCTCTTTTGTTAGACCAGTATAACAGGATAATTTATTTGTTCCTTTTTTTGAACAATAATTTGTTTGGGCTCCAACAGTGCATATGTTGGGATGGACAAAAATCCCATTTGGGCCAGAAAGGGGTAAATTCCTGTTCTGGAAACAGAGAGTGAATACCACCCTGCCACACAACACCTATCAGAACAGAAAAATCAGAGACAGCAAGCACTGTAGTTGGATTCCCTTGACAGAGTTTGGTCTCAAACAGAGAGGTTGTAGCAGGTGAACTAAGGAACCCTGGACTAAGAACCTAGGAGTAGGTCTGGTGAGAAGGTTTGGACTAAATTTTATTATTTTATTGTTTCTTTGCCTGTTAATAGGGTTAATTTTTAACTCTACAACAAGGCACGTGGACTGTATCTTAGAGCAAGTGGGAAAGATGCTTGCTGACAGTGTTCATTATGCTATGTGAAATATTCTTAACAAAGGTCTCCATTTCATCACACAACATGAGCTAAAGACAGATGAAACACCCTAGACGACAATGGAGTATATACCAGGGTATGTCTACACTACAGCACTAATTCGAACTAACTTAGTTCGAATTAGTTAATTCGAACTAAGCTAATTCGGATTAGTGCATCTAGACCTAAAAACTAATTCGAAATAGCGTTTTGCTACTTCGAACTAGCATGTCCACATTGAGTGGACCCTGAACCGAAGTTAAGGCTGGCCGGAACCAGTGCCGGCAGGGCATCAGGTTAGGACTTAGAGCGTGGAGCTGCTGCCTCAGGCTAGCCGAGGGCTGTGCTTAAAGGGACCCGACCCCCACCCCGGACAGACAGTTCTCAGGGTTCCCCGCTTGCTTGTCTACCTCGATGAGGGACAGCAAAGCAGTCCTGTCTTGGAGTGCCCTGAGTGCCCACACTCGGCACATCACAGCACTCGGCCATCAGCCCGGCTGCACTTGCCGCAGGCTGCCATCCGGGGGTGTCAATTGGGGGGGTTGTCAGGATCCAGGAGGCCCTGCAGGAGAGCTTCCACACCAAGGAGCCTGCAGAGCCACCCCAGTCCTCCCCATCGGGGGCTCGTGCCCCATTCCTCCCTCACCTCCTTCCACTTACCCCTCCCCAGCCCCCCTTCCTGATGTAAAAAATAAAGGACACGTGTGTTCAAAAATAGAAACTCTCTTTATTTAACAAAACTGAGGGCGGGGGGGGGGGATTAACCTCTGGGGAGACTGGGAAAAGGAGGTGGGAGAGGGGAAGAGAGAGGGTGGGAGAGGCGAGATGGAAACCTGGGAGGAGGGAGCTGGAAGGGGGAAGCCAGGGTAAGAAGGAGGAGGGGAACTATGAAACTATGGTACGCCATATCTTCAGTACTGTGTACAGATGTGGTCTCCTCACCTCAAAAAAGATATTTTGGCCTTGGAAAGGGTTCAGAAAAGGGCAACTACAATGATTAGGGGTTTGGAACAGGTCCCATATGAAGAGAGGCTAAAGAGACTGGGACTTTTCAGCTTAGAAAAGAGGAGACTGAGGGGGGATATGATAGAGGTCTATAAAAGCATGAGTGGTGTGGAGAGGGTGAATAAAGAAAAGTTCTTCATTAGTTCCCATAATAGAAGGACTAGAGGACACCAAATGAAATGAATGGACAGCAGGTTTAAAACTAATAAAAGAAAGTTCTTCTTCACACAGCACATAGTCAACCTGTGGAACTCCTTGCCACAGGAGGCTGTGAAGGCTCGAACTATAACAGAGTTTAAAGAGAAGTTAGATAAATTCATGGAGGTTGGGTCCATGGAGTGCTAGTAGCCAGGGGGTAGGAACGGTGTCCCTGGCCTCTGTTTGTGGAAGGCTGGAGATGGATGGCATGAGACAAATTGCTTGGCCATTGTCTTTGGTCCATCCCCTCCAGGGTACCTGGTGGTGGTTGCTGTCGGCAGACAGGCTACTGGGCTGGATGGACCTTTGGTCTGACCCAGTACGGCCGTTCTTATGTTCTTATGTTCTAAGCTCAGGGCTCAGGGTCGGGGGTCTCACTGGACTAACTTGATTTTCATGCAACCCTGCTCCTGGGTTCGCATGTGACCTTTGGTGGCCAGGCTGGCAGCTATCCTGCCCTAGACGGCCGCATTCCTGTGCCTAGTGCGGAGGTCGTGGACATTGGAGGCCTCCCCCCAAACCTCGATGAGGTCCATGATCTCCGCACTAGACCAGGCGGGCGCCCGCCTCTTGCAGCCCCGGGCAGGCTCCTGGGAGCCGCCAGCCTGGTCCTGGGAAGAGGCGGAGGGCTGGGTGGCAGCGGGTGGCTGGCTCATGCCGTGCCAGGTGCAGGGTCTGCTGGCTGGGTGCTGGCAGGCTTGCAACTGGCACAAGCACTGTAGCCAGACCGTGGCCCTTTAAGGGCTCCGGGGCCGGGAGGGGGGCAGAAAGCTTTCCCTGGTTTGGCCCAGAGTTGCCACCAGGGCAACCTGGGAAGGGCTAGCCTCCAACTAGTTCGAATTAAGTGGCTACCCAGCCCTTAATTCGAACTACTTAATTCGAACTAGGCATTAGTCCTCGTAGAATGAGGTTTACCTAGTTCGAATTAAGTGCTCCTCTAGTTCGAATTAAGTTTGAACTAGCGGTTTGTACGTATAGACGCTATGAAAGTTAATTCGAACTAACAGCTGTTAGTTCAAATTAACTTTGTAGTGTAGACATACCCCCATATATTATCTTTTCTTGACTCCCTCTGTTGCTTGGGTATTTTTATGATCTTTGGGCTATTTAGTCATGCTAACAAATTGATTCACATAGTTGAAAATCTGTACAACTACCATTTCCACTAGTCAGTTCTTCATAAAAGGAAGATTAAAACTCCACCCTGGAAGTCAGGTGATTTAGGTTGTATTCCTGCTTCTGCATCAGGCTTCCTGTGTGTAAGTCATTTATTCTTGCAATTCCTCACTTTTGGATTAGTAATACTTTTAGGATGTGGATTGGTAATACTTTTACCATACGCTGATGATATGAAGTTTGTTTAATATTTTTGAATTTTTTTCACAGAACAAAATATTATATAGAAAAATATGTTTTGCAAAAAAAAGCCATGTAATTGGTGCATATGTTTTTGTTCATTGCTTTTTTCATATTTTAGGTATATAAGAAAGCCATGAAAAACCTTCTGCCAACACCAGCCAAATCACATTACACATTCAACCTGCGTGATTTTTCACGTGTTGTCCAAGGCTGCTTACTCATTAAAAAAGATTCAGTTGAAAGCAAGCATACGATGATTCGTCTGTTTGTGCATGAAGTGTTTCGAGTATTTTATGACCGCCTTGTGGATGACACAGATAGATCCTGGTTGTTCAAAGTTATGAAAGACATAGTGAAAGACCATTTCAAAGAAGCATTTGATGCTGTTTTTGCACATCTGAGGCAAGGGAATGCACCTGTAAGTAATCACAGTTGCCATTATAAATAATTTATTTTTATTATTTTCTGTCAAAATGTCTGAATTTCAGCAGTGGATGTTTTATCTCATCTGTTTTGGTGCTCACTGTGTTGGAGCATGTTGCATGAATTAACCCCCCACCCCAAAAATACCTACAACAAAGATTTTTCTCTTCTTTTCTTCTGGCAAGAGGTAGGCTTATGGTTTGTACTTTTTATTACCTACATTACTATAAAAATAGTTTTTTGTACTTTCAGGCATTCATGGTATTGAGTTATGTAATTTTCTGTATTGTGCTAGGAAAATATGTTGAAAATTAGAATTAAATAAATAAATAAATAAATATAAAAATAATGCCCCTCAGGGGTGTGGGAGGAGGATACATGCATTTTCAGCACTTTAGGAAATGAATTATTTTTCATCTTTTTGTACATTTTGTACATTTAAAGAAAATGTGATGGCTATTTCCTCATGGCCCAGGCAGGAGCTCTTGCTCCAGGCTTCTTTTTAAGCAGATAAGCTCCTCTTGTGCCTCATAGAACTCTATCATCAAAGGCAAAACTCAGTCAGTGGTCTCCACTGATTCCTATTTGCAAAGGCTCAGTAGCTTAATAGCTACTTTGGTAAGATATGCAGGGGATCTATCTGGTTTCTGTCATAAAGAACTATTTCTTATTTTTCAAAAAAGGACAGCTGTCCTAAATATAGTCTCAGGATTCAGCACCATGCTTGGCTCACCACTTCATATTTACCTCCTCAGTTTTGTCCATATTCAAAGTCCCTTAAAGGGCATTTTGGATTTGGCATGTTTTAAATATTATTAGAACTTTACAGTTTTGTTCACTTAGGACATGGCCCTTTAGGCAGATTCTTTATTTGAGATATTTAGGGGTCTAAAATTAAAATAAAAAGTCTAGTTAACACAGACTCTAGGATGAATAAAGTTATATGTTAAATCATTATCATCAGTCTGGTGTGTCTCTTCTCCCAACTTTATCACAGCTTAAAATATGAAATCTATTGGTACTTCTCCTTGGTGTGTCTCTCTTAGCCTATGATTTTTAAGACCAAAAACAAAAAAAACCCCACCCCAAAACCCCAATCTGGAAGTATTTTACCAATCTTTATGACAAGAAGAAACCCATCTGTATCTTGGTCCATCTTCCTGTAAGAGTGATACAGATTGTACCTCCCTAAACCGGGAGACTCTGGTCTGGCAACATCCATGGTTTGGTAAGGAACATGGATGTCTCTGGACCAGAAAACTCCAGGGCTGGGAGCACAGTGGCAGCAGGCTGGCATATGGCAGCTCCAGCCAGGGTTGAGAGCCCGTGTCAGCCTTGACTAGTGTCTGGCAGACGGTAGCAGGGAGGGGACCTCCCCGGTCTGGCAAATTCCCTTGTTTGGGTCCGGTCAGGTCCCTAGGTTGCCAGACCAGGGAAGTCCAACCTGTATCTGCAAGAGGAAACTCACTGATGAAGATTTTTGAATGGACTTCTGGAAACCTAGTCTACTAAATGGAAAAAGCTTCTGTGTTTAGATTTAGTCTGTGAATTACTTATTGTCTAATAAAGAGAGAAGGTGGGCAAGGTAATATCTTTTCTTGCACTGAATTCGACTGGTGAGAAGAGACAAGCTTTCAAGCTACAGAGTTCTTCTTTAGGCCTGAGGAAGGTACTCAGAGTATCATAGCTAAATATAAGGTGGAATAGGTTGTTTAGCATAGGTAGTAAACACACATTCTAAGGGACCATTCAAGATGACCATTCATTTTCTGTTGTGATCACATTCTAGTATTTTGGATTTTTTTATATAATTTGATTTTCCCACCTTCTTTTGCCATTTAATTGATAAGAAGATAAAGAACTAACCTTATGGCTCTAGTTTTTACTTCCTAATATGGGGAAGAAGGATGCTATCTGTATCTCTGTGTTATATCTTGGGGAAAACTTGATTATGTTGGTGCATGAGACTGTGAATTAGTTATATTCCAAGAATGAATAAAAAACATTTACTAGAGATGGACATAACCTGTAACTAACAATGATAAAAGATCCCAATACAAAAAAGTTTATCCTATAAATAAAAGAAAAATACCAAAATTGTTACTTATATCAAAGGGTTTGTCTACATGGATCAGTAATGTAGACTAGGAGGTGTGATCTGTAAAGTGAAGTAATATATTGCTCATTTATTAGTCCATGTAGGCCTTGCTGGTGAGCACTAAAGTTTCCCTAGTGCACTTCGGTGTATTGCTGCATGAAACAGTACTATATGAAAGTGCTCTAGAGAACCTTATAAAGAGACAGTGCATGAAACAGTACTATATGAAAGTGCGCTAGAGAACCTTATAAAGAGAATATACACTATAACACCACACAACACAACACACCTTGAGAAAGTCCTGAACATCCCTTTTTTTCTACATAAAACTCAAATATTACTAAAAATACCCACCCCCCCGTGAAATTAATAATCCACCCCAAAATAGAAGCCCTACCAATTAGGCAATCTAGTCAGTTACCTAAGATTAAATATTTCAGAGCCCCTTTTCTATTTTATTGTATATTTAACCAGTTTTCATTTTATTTTTTAAATGTTCTGAATTAGGTAAATAACAATTGATTTTGACTTTGTTACTGATTCTATGCTATAGGTAACTGAAGAAGACATGAGAAATCTGGTATTTGGAGATTACATGAACCCTGACCTTGAAGGAGATGAAAGACTTTATATTGAAATTCCAAGTGTTCAACAGTTCAGTGATGTTGTGGAGCAATGTTTGGAAGAATATAACCAAACCCACAAAACAAGAATGAATCTTGTAGTTTTCAGGTGCACATACTTGACATTATTAATAACTTGGTAATAATACTCAATTTAGAGAATTTCACTTTTTTCCTGTCTCTTACCCTTCACATGTCTTTGCCAAACTGTCACTGATTATATTACCTGTTGGCAGATGCTGAGGGCAATTCAAATGATTTTACTGGGATGCAAATGCACTGTACTTCACACCAGAAGTTCTGTTTCTGATAGCCAAAAGTGTGGTAGTTTAACCATACTTGCTATGTTTTTTTCAGTTGACTTTATTGCTCCTTTTTTGGTGGGGAAAGGGAGTAGGTGGTGAGCAGTGATCTTTTCCATTCATGTCTCTGCTTATTTCTTCAGTTAACTGGTGTTCGAAGTAACATTTTTTCCCTCAGAGACCCTTCTCAGGAACACTCCTGTTAGCAATTTAGAAGTGCTGCACCAAATCCAGATGGTGCTCAAGCTGTGAAGTGGCTCTCTAATCATCTATTAGGGGAGAAATCTATCATTTTGCTTGTGCCCTCTGGACTCTCATTTCACCAAGGAAAGAGATTCTGAGTCTGAGGGGGAGCACAGCCATGCCCCCCTAATCACAGCTGCAGTTTTTCCAGTGAGCTTCTAGGCTGGGCAGACCAAGCCACCATCTCCTAGTGACCAAGCAGACAGAAAAATATCCTCAACTGGCTATCCAGGATAATCAGAATTTGTTTTCTTTGAGATGATCAGATGTGTTTGAAGCCAGTTTAAATGGTGTGTCTCTTCATCGTCTTAAAATGAGCTTTACACTTCCTTAGGAAGGAATTCTTACCTCTCTCTTAGCCAAGTTTCAAAGGCAGACTCGCTTTTGGTGGCCTTTCTTTTCATCTCCTTCTGACACATTTTTCAAAGATGAGGGTGGGAAAATAGCTTTTTTTTTTTTTTTCTGTGCCAGTGCACTAACTTCCAGTCAGTCATCTTCAGGTGCCATCTGTTATAGAAATTGCTGGAGTCTGTGTTTCCCAAAATAAGTGACAAAATACATTTTGTAGGAGGAAAACTTTGACCAGTCCCATACTCTTTCCTATGTGTTCTTCCCTGTTCTCTTCATACTATTGATATTTCCCAACAGTTAGGACTAATGGAGTTACTGTCCTTTAGAATTTGGAAAATTCCTTATTTCTTTATTTCTTCTTTTAGATTGACATCTTCATCAGTCCAGGCCCACTAATTCCTAAAGCTTCTATTTCATGGTCGGGTGATATTTACATAGTTCTGTACATAGTTATAACAGTTATGAAAGATTAATTTTTCACTACATATACAGCTTTGGAGATGCTTTTCCAGGAAGGAAGTTGAGCTACATGACATTCTGTACTAATTCCCCAGGTGTATTGACAGAAAATAAAATTATTAGCTTAGAAAAATATAATATATTTATAAATTTACATTGTTGTTTGTTGTCATTATGTTTAATCTATTTCATTGCCAGGTATGTGTTGGAACATTTGTCTCGGATAAGTCGTGTTCTGAAGCAGTCAGGGGGCAATGCCTTACTGGTTGGAATGGGAGGGAGTGGACGTCAGTCCTTGACCCGTCTGGCTACAGCCATGGCAAAAATGAGTATTTTTCAGCCTGAAATCTCTAAGAGCTATGGTATGAACGAGTGGAGAGAAGATTTGAAGGTGAATATTAACATGCATGTCTTTTGGTTTTAATTTTCAAGAAGAGTGTTCTAGAGTGTATCACACTTTGAATCAAGTTAAAGTTATTTTTTTGAACCTTTTAGAATCTTCTGAAGAGTGCAGGGATGAAGGGATTGAAAACTGTGTTTATAATCACAGACACACAGATTAAAGAAGAAGCTTTCTTGGAAGATATTGACAGTGTACTCAATACTGGAGAAGTACCCAATCTTTTTGCAGCAGATGAAAAACAAGAAATTATGGAGGTATCCTTATAAAATGCCTATATTACTCTTAAAATGTGATCTCCTCTCGTAAATTTAAAAGGGGAACCAGTTAACTTGACAACACAATTTTAAAGCAAAACTACAGGATTTTTGCATCAAGAATTTAACCATATATACTTTAGTTAAAGTGTCTGTTTACGCATGAATATATCATTTAATGACCTTTACTGTATCTTGTGTAATCATATTGTTACAAGATCTTATAAATTGTTTTAACCTATTTACAAAAAGGGATGGTTGATACCTTTCTGACTCTGATACAAACCTTAATTCTGACCTCATGCTTTCCCCACAAATACATAGCACACTGTACACTTGTGCTTATTTGCCAACCCTCAATATTTGGTAATGTTGCTGAGCTTGTAATTATGATTTCACACTTTTTCTTATTACTTGGAAGACAAAATAAATTCACTGGGCCTATGCAGTCAGCCTCTATTAGTAGAAGCTTTTTGTATGGGCATTAGGGCATAGTTAGATGTCCTGTAATTAGGCACTTGCTATTAGGGTTGGCTTTGAGGACATGTCCCATTTAACCTACTTATAGCTCAGAAGCACAAGAAGCCAAGTTGGTACATCTCTGAGGAAAGAAGAATAACAACTGGCAAAGCAAATGCAGCCTTCGGTAAATTTAGGAACATTTGTAATCTTAATACCGTATCCTTACATACAAAACTAAGCGTCAGCCCAGTCATCGTTGCAGCCATAGCAACCTATGGCAGTGAAACCTGGCAACTTAAGAGAACAGATGCCCAGAAGTTAGATGCATTTCATCATAAGTGCTTGTGAAGAATATTAGGAGTAAGCTACGAGGAAAGAAAAATGAATGATGATGTTAGAAAATGGCTAAATTAAAGTCTCAAAATAATTTATAAGAGAAGACACAATGGTTAGGGTACGTGTTACGAATTGATCATAACTGACTACTGATTATGGCTCTAAGTTGGAAGTCAGAAAATCCATCAAGAAAGAGGGGTAGACCTATGATGACTTGGAAGTGCACAATTACCAACGACATAGAAAAAATTAATTTGCAATGAAAGGACTTAGGTTACATGGTAGCTGATAAGCAAGGCTAGAGAATGTGGGTAGCCCAATGTATTGAAAAGCACAGAATGGACTAAGGTGTAAAGTAATTGCTTTTAAACAAAAGCAGGGGGCATGGTTGGTGATTTATGTATGTTGTTGATATGTGTGTGGAGAGTTGTTTTGTTTATGAAATATCATGATGAAAGCACAATTCACTTTTTCACTGCACCCTTGCAGCTCACATGTAAATCAGTGATAAGTCATTAGCTTATTGAAAACCAGAAATGGGCAGTAAGTGTATGTGGTCAATTATAACTTCCCAGAACACTCATTTTGGATGCTTAGCACTTCCAAAAATTGGGGCTTAGGATTCATAATTTGGATATTCAAAATGAGTATAGTATTTTGAACATGTAGGTCTTAATCTTTACACATATCCGTGTCATGTCAGCTAATGAAGAATTGTGGTGTTACGTTTCCAAAGTTCATAGAAGTTGGTGCACGGTATGTGCACGAATGTTTTTATTTAATTAGTTATGTTTACTTGATACATTTTCTTTAATTTTTCTTTCTTTGTGAATAAAGAAATATACTGAAAGCAGCATTTCATATATTTTGCAAATAAGTTAGATTATATGATGATTTTAATTGATTGGATTTTAAGGCATTATCTTTTCAACCAAGTATTTATTAAAGATGACTGTTTTAGGATAGTTCTGTTTCAATATTATAATTCTATAATTTCAAATAAAATTTTCTGTGTAGCATTTAAATGTGGTAATTACTCTCCAGTACGTCCATTGAGATATGTTCCATCAAAATAATTCTACCACCAATCTATCGTGCAATTTTATAGATTGAAAAAAAAAAGGAATTTCTAGGTTATGTAAAATAATCCTGTTTTCTGGAAAAAACTTTGAATTTTAGGAAAATGAATTATATGTTTTTGTGGATTGTTAGATAGTTGAAATCGGTATTTATTGTGTTGCTAGAACAATACAGAGTACTGTGGCATATACAATCAAAACATAACGATTTTTTTCTAATAAAAGTTCTTCTTCGAGTGATGTCCCTGTGGGCGCTCCACTGTAGGTGCTGGGCTTGCCCCGGCGCTGCAGGACAGAGATGTTCAAAGCTGTACTCAACCGGACCGCGCATGCGTGGCAGGGCATCTCGCGGCGCTCGCAGTCTCCCGCGCTGCGCAATCCGGTCCCAACCAGTTCCTCTTCGACCGCCTCAGGCTGCAGACGGAGCAGAACTTCTCTCCTCGTTATCCACTGTTTGTGAGACAAAACTGTTAATTCCTCAACTTACCTTTAGTTAATACCTGTTCCCGTTACTGTTCTTCTTCTTCTTTGCTTAAAAAAAAAAAAAAGGAATTTTCTTCATATATCTTGTTTGAACTCTCTACGGCTAAGTTTCCGTTCTCCCCCCCATTACCGTTCTTGTATATAGTTAAAAAAAAAAACAATAACAGAAGTTTTTCACTCTCTGCTGAGATGCCTGGATCCCCTGGATTAAAAAAATGCTCCCGATGCCGCGATGCCATGCCGGCCTCCGACGGCCATGAGGCATGTATCTGTTGCCTGGGAGAGAGCCATGTGCCACATAAATGCGTGCACTGCTCTAAGCTAACGGCCAGGGCTCGCTGCGACCGGGAAATGTGGGTGAGGATGATTTTATTTGACAAAGCCCTTCAGCCCCAGAGATCACCCTCGCCGCTGAGCACAAGGCAACAGCCGCAAAAGAGGAATGCCTCCTCCCTAACTTGGGCACCCCCAAAGAAATCCAAGCCATCCTCAGCCAGATCGCTGCCCTTATCATCTCAGGGCAAGCCTAGTTCAGGAGGGAAGTCAGCTGCCTCCTCTAGCACTGCTCGGCCTCCGTTAAGGCTTCCAAAAGGGCAGAATTGCCTGGAACATCGGGTCACTTAGCAGCTGCTTCCACAACAGCGGCACTGACAGTTTTGGCACCACAGCCATCGACACCGTCCGCGGCAATGGAACCGCAAACACAGTCAGCACCGACCAGAGCCCCTCCGGCACCGGAACTGGATTCTGCACCTACTCAGGCACGGGAGCAAACAAGCCAGGCGCCGGCACCGGAACTCACGGAACCTGCGCCAGCGCGAGACCACACAGCACCGTCTACAGTGCAGAACCGTGAGCCGCTAACTCCTCCGCGGCACCGACCGGCACCATCGGTATGTGGCTGTAATGCGGAGCGGAGACGAGATGCACCATCTCGCTCTCATTACCACGTGGCCTCCCCCCCCCCTCGTTGCTGGGACACACGAGACTGGCTTCGGCACGCCCGGTACCCTCGACACTGCAAACAACCGCACCGGCTAAGGTGCGAGCGAAGACCCATCATCTCCGTAATCCATCGCCACCATCTCCGCTTTTAACATTCTCGCCGGCTCCATCACCCTCTCCACCATCACCATCGAGCAGAAGATCTCCATGGCTTTCCCGGAGATATGCAGCACCTGATAGACTACCAACACCGTTCCTAACGCCTCCAAGGGCTGCCACGAGAGACTCTTGTTGTTTCCCTGCTTCTCCATCACCTCTTCCTAGACGATCTTATTCTCCGTCTCCATCACTTCACTCTTGGAGATCTTACTCCAGGCATGATTATACCAGCTACCACCCATATAGGCGTTCTCCATCTCGGTCCTCATACCACCTCGTTACCTCATACCATCTCGTTACCACCACTCACGTTATTCGCCCACATCCCCACCGAGATCCATGACGGGATATTCATCCTCCAGGCATTCTCCCCTCTCGGCTCCTGCATTCTCTGAACAGGATCCACCTCCCGCCTACCCTCCCCCATCTGAACAGGGTGAGATGCAACCAAATACAGCGGATGCACAGCCACTAGAGGTATCCCCAATGGATCATTCCTCCTCACCAGATGAGGCAGTTATACCTGGTGATGTTTCTCCACCAGATGATGTGAGGCAGTTTCAAGACCTTTTTTTAAAGAGTTACGGCCTCACAGCAAATACAGTGTGGCAAGGTCAGTCCCACTCCTGGGCCCCTGACCTCTGTTCAGCCCACTGTCCCACAGTCTAGGAGTCACAGTATATGGCTCACTCGCCTTGGTTTGAGATTTGTTGTCTCCCTGTCGTCTTTAACAAGGTCGATGCTGCTCTCTTGGCTCCTCCGGTATCTTTCTCTCTCCAACTCCTCCTCCACTCTCCAAAACTCCTTCACAGCTCTCCAAACTCTTTCTCGGTTCTCCAACCTCCTTCTCAATTCTCTCCACACTCTTTCACAGCTCTCCAAACTCCTTCTCAGCTCTCTCTCCCCTCACCCACAGGGAGAGTTCTTAAATAGGCCTCCAGGCAGCCCCAATTAGTTTCACCTGGGCCTTAATTGATTTTGCAGCCGCCCTGTCTCAGTTGCCCCTAATTAGCCAGGATTGCTGACTCTCTCTGCAAGAGCTGCCTCTTTCCCCTTCCACCAAGCTCTTTAACCTGCTGTATCACCCCTGCTCTGTCACAACGGTTACGAGAGATTAAAGAAAAACAGCATCACTTGTTAAAGAATTTACAAACAACCCAGAGCACCAAACTAGCTATACCTGTGGATGAGGCAATATTAGAGGTGGCCAACGAGTTGTGGCAGACACCTGCTTCGGCCCTCCCAACCAACAAGCACGCCGATAAAAAGTACTTTGTCCCCCCTAAGGGCTCAGAGTTCTTGTTTTCTCACCGACAACCCAACTCCCTTGTAGTTGATGTGGCCCATCAGAGGGCAAAGGCGACTCAATTTAAAACCAGTCCATCAGACAAAGAGGTGAAAAGATTGGATTTATTCGGTAGAAAGGTATACACTTCCTTGACTTTACTACTAAGAATAGCAAATTACCTTGCTCACCTATCCAACCATAATTTTGACAATTATGCTAAATTGACTCCATTAATGGAAGCATTGCCAGAGTCCAAAAGGCCACTTCTCAAATCCATCGTCCAGGAAGGTTATGCATCCACATGAGCAAGCCTACAAATAGCGATGGATGTTGCCAACACCGCAGCTCGAACCACTGCCACTGCTGTGGTGATGAGAAGGGCCTCTTTCCTGCAGTCAGCTGCTGTTCCTAGAGAATTACAAACAAAAGTAGAGGACTTACCCTTTGATAAAGACAAATTATTCGGTGAGCAGACAGATTCTGTGTTACATTCCAGTAAGGATTCTAGAACTACACTTAGATCACTAGGAATGTACACCTCACCATTCAGGAGAAGATGTTATACTCCGTTTCAAAGATGTTACGATTACTTTCACACCAGACAGCAGTGGCAGCATCAGCCACGACAGTTCGATCAACCACTCCACCCCCAACGTCAGAGACCTCTGAGATGTAGGAATCCGGCCAACCGTGCGCAAACTCAATCGAGCAACAAGCAGCACGTTTGACGTGTTGGTCGAGATCAGGCAGACAACCCATCAAACCTCCATATGTTTCACCACCGTCTGAGGCCTTTCTACCATCAATGGTTCAACATTACCACCGACAGATGGGTTCTCGAAATAATTTGGTAAGGGTACGCCATCCCATTCTTATCTCTACCTCCCACAAACCCACCATCCCCATCCCTTTTCAGGGACCCATCTCACGAGGACTTATTACGCACCGAAATTACTCACCTGCTTCATATCGGTGCCATAGAAAAGGTTCCTCCTCAATTCCAAGGGAGAGGATTCTACTCCCGCTACTTTCTAGTTCAAAAGAAAACCGGTGGATGGAGACCTATATTGGACCTCCGACAGCTAAACAAATACCTCTGCAAACAGTGTTTCAAGATGGTGACATTGGCCTCCATTCTTCCCACATTGGAGCGGGGTGATTGGTTTGCTGCTCTCGACCTCAAAAACGCTTATTTTCATGTAACAATTCATCCCGCCCACAGGAAATTTCTACGATTCACAGTTGGTACAGATCACTTTCAGTACCGAGTCTTTCCCTCTGGCCTTGCTTCCGCGCCCAGAGTCTTCACAAAGACATTAGCAGTGGTTGCTGCACATCTTCGACGCAAAAGGGTGACAATATACCCTTACCTAGACGATTGCCTCCTGAAAGCAGGCTCATCGACGGAAGCATCAGAAATGCTGCGAGTTACAATCGAAACCTTACTTCTCTTAGGCTTCCTTATCAACAACGACAAATCCATTCTTCGACCAACCCAAAATATAGAATTCATAGGGGCTCATCTGGACTCCATTTCAGCAAGAGCTTATCTGCCTACCAACAGATTTCAGGCAATACAAGCACTGCTGGACGAGCTCCTCTACAAACTATCCGTCCAGGTTATAACAGTGCTCAAGCTGATGGGCCATATGGCCTCAACGACATAAGTTGTACCCCATGCCAGATTACACTTTCGACCACTACAGCACTGGCTCCTAAAGGTCTACAATCCGACAAGGCACAACATGCACAGAACAGTGACTATTCCTGAAACAGTCAAAGCTTCCCTCCACTGGTGGACCAGGGACGACAGCTTGCTCTCCGGTACCCCATTTTCGACAGCCCCCACCTTGACACCACATAACTACAGATGCGTCTCTTATCGGCTGGGGGGCCCATATGGGCATTCTTTCCATTCAAGGCCGCTGGTCTCCGCAGGAGTCTCTGCTACACATAAATCTCCTAGAGCTCAGAGCAGTCACCAACGCCTGCAGACATTTTCACAGACACCTCCGCAATTCTACGGTTGCTATCTTCACAGACAACATAGCGACCATGTACTACATAAATTGTCAAGGCGGTGCATGATCCCAATTGCTCTGCACGGAGTCAACCCAATTATGGAATTGGTGCATTGCCAATGGCATAGCCCTTGTGGCGTCCTACTTACCTGGCATCACCAACACAATAGCAGATTCCCTCAGCAGGAATTTTGCAACAGACCACGAATGGGAAATTCACCAGGGAGTCCTTCATTCCATATTTCGGTGATGGGGCACCCCTCAAGTGGACTTATTCGCCACCTATACCAACAAAAAGTGTCACCGTTATTACTCCAGAGCCGGTCTCAGCCTCAATTGGACACAACTGGAGGGGGGGGTCCCCTCATGTACGCTTTTCCGCCTTCACCTCTTATCTCCAAAGTCCTCCAAAAGATCAAAATGGACAAAGCTACCGTGATATTAATAGCTCCCACGTGGGCACGCCAACATTGGTATCCACTCCTCCTCCGACTAGTGCAATACCCTCCGTACCATCTCTCGTTAATCCCGAACCTCCTCACTCAGGAGCGAGGCTCTCTCCTGCACCCGCAGTTACGCTCCCTGCACCTTGCAGCATGGTACCTAGTTGGCTAAATGATTCTGAGACCCTTTGCTCTGACCAAGTAAAGAATGTTCTCATTCACAGCAGAAAGCACAACACGTGATCTGCTTACCTTGCAAAGTGGACACGATTTACTTCTGGTGTTCTCAGTGACGTATGGATCCTCAGGCAGCCTCCATCCATGTTATCCTGGACTATTTAATGCACCTGAAACAGAGTGGACTAACCTTGGGATCTCTTAGAGTTCATCTCGCGGCACTCACAGCCTTTCGGCACCCGATTGATGGTGCATCGGTGTTTGCCCATCCTCTCACTAAGAGATTTCTTAAGATCCTAATGAACATAGATCCATCCACATGGGCTCCCCCTCCCTTGTGGAGTCTAGACTTGGTCCTTTGGGTTCTTACAGCACCGCCCTTTGAGCCCCTAGCTACGATTCCTCTCCAGACTCTTACAATGAAGTTGGTCTTCCTCATAGCCATCACTTCCTCATGACAAGCGAGTGAGATTTCAGCTCTGATGGCAGTATCTCCGTATACCATCTTCAACAGAGACAGTGTGATCCTCAGACATCACCCAGCATTCATCCCTAAGGTGTCCTCAGAATTCCACCTTAATGAACCAGTGGTGCTACCTGCTTTTTTCCCAAAACCTCATGCATCGCCACGTGAGACGCTCTTGCGCACACTTGACGTCCGTAGGGCCCTAGCCTTTTACATAGAATGCACTAAGACCCTTAGGAAGACAGATAGATTAATAATCTCCCTTGCTGAACGCTCTAAAGGGGAGTCCTTGTCTTCACAGTGTATTTCCAACATTATTGTTTCCTGCATCACCCAATGCTAAGCTGCACGAAACGTGCCACTCCCACAACGCCCTAGAGCTCACTCTACAAGGGCAGCAGCTACCTCCACTGCTTTCCTAAAGGGTGTCCCTCTTTCTGATATTTGTAGGGCAGCCACTTGGGCTTCTCATGACATGTTTGCCAAACATTACACCATTCAACATAGATGGCTCCCAGATACCTCCACGGCATCTGCTGTCCTTTCTTCCATTAATAAATAAGTAGCCTCCGATCCCCACCTTCCTTTCCACGGGTGGGTACTGCTACTCAGTCACCTACAGTGGAGCATCCACAGGGACATCACTCAAAGAAGAAAGCGAAGTTACTCACCTTGGTGCAGTAACTGTCGTTCTTCGAGATGTGTGTCCCCGTGGGTGCTCCACTACCCACCTGCCTTCCTGCTTCGGCATCTGTTTCTCTTTATTGCAGATCCTGAGGTGGGTCAGAGGATCTGGTTGGGACTGGATCATGCAGCGCGGGAGACTGCAAGTGCCGCGAGACGCCCTGACGCACATGTGCGGTCTGGTTGGGTACAGCTTTGAACATCTCCGTCCTGCAGCGCCGGGGCAAGCCCAGCACCTACAGTGGAGCACCCACAGGGACACACATCTCAAAGAACAACAGTTACTGCACCAAGGTGAGTAACTTCGCTTTTTTGTAAATGAATAAATGTGTTATGTTTGTTTATCTGGAAACTTGAATCCTCCTCTAGCTGTAGGTAATTATTTCACATCTTTTAAATGAAAATTTTTGAATATTGCTTTAAAAAATGCGTTCAGTAAGTTCTTTATTTCTATGAAATGAAGTTTAGGAAATGTAGATTAGACAAGGAGGAACATGTATTTTATGATAGTAAGTTTCCTTATAATGAGGGTAATAATTTGTACAATCTGTTTATGTCTTGTTAATGTTTTTTGTAAGTGGTCGAATATTGATTTTAATTGACTTATAGTTACTAATAAAAGGCTAAGATACTTTACTGCCTGAGGAGGTTCCATTTCAAATTTTAATTTTCAGAATGTGATTTATAGCTTGCACATAAAGAGAGAGACACTTTTTAATCAGATTAATCTTTATCCTGACCTAGAATACTATATTAGTCAAACAAGCAGGAAATTATTTCTAGAATAGTGATGGCAGAATTGCAGGTAAAGACTAGGGTGCCACCCACAAATTTTATTTGGTTTTTCTAATTTTATTTTATTTATTAGCAGATTTTGTCTTGTTTTACCAATACTACATTTTAGATTATGTGATATTGTCTCAAAACGATTTAAATCATTTTAAAAGAAAGTATTTAATGACAAGTTATTGATCATAAGCTTCCCCATCCCATTCATTATTCTTTAGGGTGTTCGTGCAATAGCTCAGACTGGCAGTAAACATGAGGAACTCAGTCCTTTGGCCTTATTTGCCTACTTTGTGAACCACTGCAAAGAAAATCTCCATGTTGTGGTAGCATTCAGCCCAATCGGAGATGCTTTCCGCAATCGTCTGAGACAATTCCCATCTCTCATCAACTGTTGTACTATTGATTGGTTCCAGGTGTGTAAAAATAGGTTGCTGCCTCAACAACTAGTGGTTTGGTTTTCTAATAATATCTCTATTTTCATATGCTATTATGTTTCCCTTTCATCTTCTGGAAAGCAGGGCTCAATCTCTCTCAAAACCATTTAAAATATAACAAGTCATCCTAGTTTTGAGACACTATTTGATATTTCATCCTGTTAGAAGAAAAGCTGAAAAATCCCCCCTTTCCCCCATATATATATATATATATATATATATAAATTTACTGCCGGACGACAGAATGACATCATAATGTCATCTATATCCACATGCTGTTGCTCACCTCCGCCTCTGTCTTCAGCCACTTGCTGTGGCCAGCCTCAGCACTGTCCCCTCTAGGCATGGTCTGCTCCAGCTCTGGTTCCTGCTTCATGCCCTGGGAGGCTGCACCACCAGGGAGAAGCTGCTGGGGCTGGGTCCCCACTGCCATCCAAACCCACTCCCCCAGCTGTCCTGTGTCCCCTGGGGGAGCCACTGCCGCAGCTGCATACAGGTGAAAGAGTCCCTGCCTGGCGCAATCACCCGGTGGTGCTGTGGGCCTGGCCTGGCAGAGTAAGAGTGCAGGAGCAGGCTGTGGGGGTGTGGGTCATGCCGGGTTTGCCCAGTTTCAAAAGATGCCTCACATGTAGGCTTTCCATCCCCATCTCTGACAGCCATGCACAGTGCATTAGATGCATGGGGGAGGATATTATACCACAGAAATGCCACCACTGTAAGAAACTGTCTATGAGATCTCTGAAGGCATGGGACCTCCAGCTAAAACTCCTCCTTACGGAGAGGTCTCTAAGACCAGCTTTGGAGCCCGAGTCCCATACACCACAACCTCAGAGATCTCCAACTGCAGCCTCAGATCAGGGTTCCTGCCTCCCTCCTCAGGTCCTTTCTAGTAAAAAAAAAAAAAAAAAAAAACCCTGCTAAGCGAAAGAGGCATATCTTGTCAGGCAGTGAACTCCCTTTAAAAAGAGTGTCTCCAACACCTAAGTCTGCCTTGATACCAGTGACTCCATCCTCGTCGGACTGACTGGCACCAGGCACGTACAGACAAGTCCCAAAGGGCTGCAGCTTCTAAACAGTCATGCCCTGCAGTAGCCTCAATGGCTAAAAATGCTGCTGGAGGCACTGACAATGATGCACCCCACCACCATGTTGGTACCTACAGAACTTGCGATACAGATTCTCACCGGGCCAGTAGCAATGATATGAGTCAGGTCTCATACCAACCCCAGTACTGACTACTGTGCCCTCTCATGTCTCATGAGGGCTTAGCAATATCCTCGGTACCTGGCACTCCTCTCTTCAGTACCAGCAGCACATCCATGCTTCAGAGACCTAGCACGCGAATGTCTGCTTGTCTCAATACTTTGGACGTTTGCAGAGCACTTGTGTTTTACCAAGAGTGAATGAAACAGTTTAGACAATCTCCCAAACTTTTCCTCTCTGTAGCAGAACACTTTAAAGGTCAAGCTATCTCCAGTCAGAGACTTTCTAAGTGGATTGCAGCATGTATCAAACTCTGCTACTCATTAAATAATATTCCCCTTCCAAATTATATATACATTCTCTCTATGGGTATGTCTACACTACCACCCTAGTTCGAACTAGGGTGGTTAATGTAGGCATTCGAAGTTGCAAATGAAGCCCGGGATTTAAATATCCCGGGCTTCATTTGCATCTTGCCGGGCGGGCGCCATTTTTAAATCCCCTTAGGTCAAACTCCGTGCCCGCGGCTACACGCGGCACGGAGTAGGTAGTTCGAATTAGGATCTCTAATTCGAACTACCGTTACTTCTCGTGGAACTACCCGGCGGAAGGGTTACACATGTAACATCAGGGCTGGGTCCTAGAGAGAGCCGAATGCACTGGCTGCAGCACAGTCTGAGGGAGGGGATTGGCTGCTAGGGTCTCTGGGAAGGGAAGGGGTGGGGGTAGGAGTGGAAGAGCAAGTCAGGCATAGGGGCACCAGTTTAATAATCCTGCCTAGGGCACCATAAATCCTAAGGACGGCCCTGGTAACAACCTCATATGCCAAACCACGGAAGGTCAATATTGTCTGTCAGCATTATCTACACTTCCACTGCTTACTCAGCTCTTAGAAGACATTTAGGGATTAATTAGAGCTAAATAACAGCACAGAACACTGAGAGCCAGCAATGGTGGCTGTAAACACACTTTATGGGATTGCAGGAAACTTGGCCACATCCATGATAACTGGACATCTGGCTAACTCAAATTATGCTGGTCCACAGATATTGCTGGACTAGAGAATGCCAGACAAGAGAGATTCAGCCTGTAGAACTGAAACGTAGATAATTACTTTTAATTGATACAGGCAATAATCATTACAAATAGTGTTATCAGCAATTAAACTACAGCTAGATTTATTGATTAGCCACCATTAAGCCACTTCTTGAGATATACTGTGTTGGACCCATTATAGAAACTGCTTGTTATGAAGTGTAAAAATTATACCTTTGCACAAATTATGAGAGGTAACACCTAAATTTTATGTTCTCCCTCTCCCCTTTTTTTTTCAGCCATGGCCTGAAGATGCTCTTGAACGTGTAGCTAATAAATTCTTAGAAACACTTCAGCTCACAGACAATGAACGGCAAGAAGTGGTGCCCATCTGTAAACACTTCCATACTTCAGTTTTGTCACTCTCTGAAAAGTTAGTTTTGTATATTTTTTAAAAGTAGGTTAATATTTTATATAAATAAAGGTTTCAGGAGGATAAGATTAGCTTTTAATGCTATCAGAAGTGATTAAAATGAAAAATAATTTAAAATTAAAAATAATATGTAAATTTGAGGTTAGATAGCATTTGTTAATTAAGGTTATTAGGTGATGAACTAAATTACTTAATGAGGTAGTTTAGTCACTATCATTACTAATCATTTCTGTACTGTGAATTTATACATTTGACGAACTGTGCAAGTTTAGCACATGCTTGAGTGTGACATTTTTATTCCTGAAACAAAGGGATCATTCTGTTGTCACATTTTATTTTCCACCCCTTTTGTGGTCCATTATCTGTAGTGAGAAAGATCATCTTTTTTTCCATAGATTCTTGGAAACCCTGAGGCGACATAATTATGTTACTCCTACTTCTTATCTTGAACTTATTGCTGCCTTCCAACAACTTTTAACTCAAAAACGGGATACTGTGATGAAAGCCAAAAAGGGTTATACTAATGGACTAGACAAACTAGCTTTTGCTGAATCTCAGGTGAGTAGAAGCACATGTTGGATCAAGCAGAAATTGAACTCAGAAACACGTCTATATAGATAAGTCAAAAGCAGAACCTCAAATCAAAACTTTAAAATTTCCAGTATGGGAGGTAAATTCCAATTGCTGTATCTAAAACAACTTCGATGGTTTTATTTTGGATTAAGAAATAGTTTATGTAGCTCAAGTGCTTGTCTCATTCACCAACAAAAGTTGGTCCAGTAAAAGATATTACCTCACTCATCTTATCTCTCTAAAAATAGTAGTGAATTTATTTTCCAGTTTTGGCTCAGATATAGCCAAAACCTCATCAGAATAGCTGTTCATGTGAGATTTCATGCCAGAATATCAGAAGTGCTGTGAAAACAGGAGCTCTTACAACAATTCTGGTTGTCTTTTGGGAAGTAACCAGTAATATATCCACAGCAAGACATTTCGTGGCATCTCTGACTATAATATAAGCCATTGTGAACTGTTTGTTCTTGGCATTTATCAGCATCCTGGTTATGACTCCTCGTGGAGATTTGCTCAGTAATGTCCACAAAAAGATTTTTATTCCAGTGTCTGTCCAGAAGAGTTTACTGAGTTGATGCTTCTCTCTAGATCAGGGCTACTCAACTTTGGAAGTTCCAGGGGCCACAATGATACTTACAGCACATGCCAAGGGCCGCAACTTAAGTGTGGTTGCATATATATACACATATATATACGAATAGCTTCTTTCACATTCACACGCATGAATACAAAGCACTTCGCACAATGTCCCGGCGCTCCTGGCACCTCCTCCCTGGGGGCTAGAAACGCCGACACCCTGTACCCATCTGTTGCAGCCAGCTTGTCTGCTTGCATCTTTCAATGCTCATACCGCCTGGGAGACGCTTCACTATTGTGGAGCGTATTCCCGGTGGAGGCCATGTTCAAAGGATCTCACCCAGGGGCCACGTGTTGAGCCCTGCGTAAATGCAAACTGCACTGCAGGCCACAAACAAACAGGCTGCGGGCCGCATGTTGAGTAGCCCTGTTCTAGATGGTGAGATTGAGGGTCTCAACACTCTCCAAGTGATTGCTTAAGGCATGCTTATAAGGCTTCTCCAAGGCCAAATTGGCAGTGACCTTGGAGCTTTTTCACTTTTCTGTGCAGCGTGTGGATGTGGATCAGTTGCCAGGATTATCTGAGTATATATCAATTAATCATTTCCTTGCTGTTGTACTGCTGCACCTCAACCTTTCTTGTTGTCTGCTTGTGGCATGGTGCAGTCTTTTGTGAGCTGTAATACTTTGCCTAATTTCAGTTGTTGGATTTAGTATGCGCTTGTATGGATGTGACTCAAAACCATAGGGCTACAGGATTGAGCGCTATAATCTTAATCTTTCTGCAGTGTTTTCTTTTTTTTGATATAAAAGGCTTGCTTAAATTATTAAAATAAATATCACTAGATGAAATCCCAGTGTTTAAAGTCAATGGAAGTTTTTCTCTTGATTTAAATGGGACCAAGATTTCACCCACTGTTCTTATATTTAGTAATTTTATTTATAATACTGATGTTTCTCTAATTTTTAAACCACAGGTTCTTGTCACTAATGTTCTAGCCTGTTTTCAGAGAATATAATGAGTTTATATGGTGTTCTTTTAAATATATTAGCCATATTTGATTTTATATTGTATTTAAATGTTAAACTTTCCACTTATTATTTGCTATGTATTTAGCATTTACTGCTATTGTGATAATTTTATAAGGAAATGTCTATGTAGGTTGGTGAAATGAAGCAAGAACTCGTTGATCTGCAACCCAAACTGGAGGAGGCTAAAGTGGATAATGCAAATATGATGAAGGTAGAGATAAGCAAATATGTTGTTCAATGATGAAATACATAATTTGTGTCATTTATAATGACTATATGATTATTTTAATTACCAACTATCATGTTGATAAGGGTTTCCAGGAAATCTGGGGAAGTAAGACCCTGCAGAATGTAAAGCTGTTTCCCATAATGGTACCCAAAGGGGGAGAAAAGACAAAAACAATCAGCAAGAATGAATCCCCCGGGGATTACCTTGCTGTAAGTTATGATAAGAGGAAGCTGCATACCAAATTGGGTGGTCCTAGCTCTTACCATTTAGGAGGAACTCTTGAACAAACATACGGACAGACATACAGATGCTCACTCACAGACACACAGACTCTCTCAGGGTATGTCTACACTACAAAGTTAATTTGAACTAACAGCTGTTAGTTCGAATTAACTTTCATAGGCGCTACACACGCAAACCTCTAGTTCGAACTTAATTCGAACTAGTGGAGCACTTAATTCAAACTAGGTAAACCTCATTCTACGAGGAGTAACGCCTAGTTCGAATTAAGTAGTTCGAATTAAGGGCTGTGTAGCCACTTAATTTGAACTAGTGGGAGGCTAGCCCTTCCCAGGTTGCCCTGGTGGCCACTCTGGGCCAAGCCAGGGAAACTCATCTGCCCCCCTCCCGGCCCCGGAGCCCTTAAAGGGCCACGGTCTGGCTACGGTGCCCGTGCCAGGTGCAAGCCTGCCAGCACCCAGCCAGCAGACCCTGCACCTGGCACAGCACGAGCCAGCCACCCGCTGCCACCCAGCCCTCCCCCTCTTCCCAGGACCAGGCTGGCGGCTCCCAGGAGCCTGCCCGGGGCTGCAAGAGGCGGACGCCCGCCTGGTCTAGTGCGGAGATCGTGGACCTCATCCAGGTTTGGGGGGAGGCCTCCAACGTCCACAATCTCTGCACTAGGCACAGGAAAGTGGCCGTCTAGGGCAGGATAGCTGCCAGCCTGGCCACCAAAGGCCACATGCGAACCCAGGAGCAGGGTTGCATGAAAATCAAGTTGGTCCAGTGAGACCCCCAACCCTGAGATTAGAACATAAGAACATAAGAACGGCCGTACTGGGTCAGACCAAAGGTCCATCACGCCCAGTAGCCTGTCTGCCAACAGCGGCCAACACCAGGTACCCCGGAGGGGATGGACCAAAGACAATGGCCAAGCAATTTGTCTCGTGCCATCCATCTCCAGCCTTCCACAAACAGAGGCGAGGGACACCATTCCTACCCCCTGGCTAATAGCACTCCATGGACCCAACCTCCATGACTTTATCTAACTTCTCTTTAAACTCTGTTCTAGTTCTCACCTTCACAGCCTCCTGTGGCAAGGAGTTCCACAGGTGGACTATTTGCTTTGTGAAGAAGAACTTTCTTTTATTAGTTTGAAGCCTGCTACCCATTCATTTCATTTGGTGTCCTCTAGTCCTTCTATTATGGGAACTAATGAAAAACTTTTCTTTATGCACCCTCTCCACACCACTCATGATTTCATAGACCTCTATCATATCCCCCCTCAGTCTCCTTTTTTCTAAGCTGAAAAGTCCCAGTCTCTTTAGCCTCTCTTCATATGGGACCAGTTCCAAACCCCTAATCATTTTAGTTGCCCTTTTCTGAACCCTTTCCAAGGCCAAAATATCTTTTTTTGAGGTGAGGAGACCCCATCTCTACACAATACTGAAGATATGGCGTACCATAGTTTTAGACTTCCCCTCCTCCTTCTTCCCCTGGCTTCCCCCTTCCAGCTCCCTCGTCCCAGGTTTCCACCTCCCCTCTTCCATCCTCTCTCTTCCCCTCTCCCACCTCCTTTTCCCAGTCTCCCCAGAGGTTAATCCCCCCCCCCAGTTTTGCTAAATAAAGAGAGTTTCTATTTTTGAACACACGTGTCCTTTATTTTTTACATCAGGAAGGGGGGCTAGGGAAGGGTAAGTGGAAGGAGGTGAGGGAGGAATGGGGCACGAGCCCCCGATGGGGAGGACTGGGGTGGCTCTGCGGGCTCCTTGGGGTGGAAGCTCTCCTGCAGGGCCTCCCGGATCCTGACAGCCCCCCGAATGACCCCCCCGGATGGCAGCCTGCGGCAAGTGCAGCCGGGCTGATGGCCGAGTGCTGTGATGTGCCGAGTATGGGCACTCAGGGCACTCCAAGACAGGACTGCTTTGCTGTCCCTCATCGAGGTAGACAAGCAAGCGGGGAACCCTGAGAATTGTCTGTCCGGGGTGGGGGTCGGGTCCCTTTAAGCACAGCCCTCAGCTAGCCTGAGTCAGCAGCTCCACACTCTAAGTCCTAAGCTGATGCCCTGCCGGCACTGGTTCCGGCCAGCCTTAACTTCGGTTCAGGATCCACTCAATGTGGACATGCTAGTTTGAATTAGCAAAACGCTAATTTGAACTAGTTTTTAAGTCTAGATGTGCTAATTCGAATTAGCTTAGTTCGAATTAACTAATTTGAACTAAGTTAGTTCGAATTAGTGCTGTAGTGTAGACATACCCTCAAATATATAGCAGATTATCATCATTGATTGTATTGTGGCATAAAAAATGTTTCTCTGGAATCTGGACCTTTATTATACTTTGACTAAAAACTTTGGACTGTGACCAGAAAAATTGACTACCCCTGGTTCTACACAGACACTGTATCTTCCTAAACCAGCATAAGCCCTACAGTTCTCATGAAGGTGGGGTTAATAATGCTGGTGTAGAGAGCCATGCATATTATCAGGACTAAGGCTATAGTGTAGACCCTGTCATAGCTGCTATAATTGGGAATTTACTGATATAGGTCCACAGAGATGTTATGTTACTCTTACAGAATTCCCATTACCTGTAGATCTTTCCAGTTTATTTTGAGAAAATAATTCTTTATGTAGGTCAGTTAACAACTTTAATATTAGTCTACTGAACTAGACAAAGAAGTAAACCAGGATTATTTTATAGATGGTCTACATCATAGCCCCAGATAGTTGATTGATTAAACATCATTTAGTGGCAAGTTTGGTGAATTCACTCATGAGTGATTTTTTAGATTATAGAAAAGGAGTCTGCAGAAGTGGAAGCAAAAAGCAGAACTGTGAAAATAGATGAAGAGATTGCTACAGAAAAAGCAGCAGAAGCCCAGGAACTGAAGAATGAGTGTGAGAGTGACCTGGCGGAGGCAATTCCTGCGCTAGAGGCAGCACTTTCTGCACTTGACACTCTTAAGGCAAGCTAAATTTTAAAAATGGCACTCTAAATAATTATTTATTATTTCTATGAACTTTGAGATATTAGCCATTATGGAGAAAACAAGAAAAGGTTTGAGAAAGGTTAAAGTTCTCAGTTAGAGAGTGCTTGTTCATGTCTATTCCAATTAGGTATGCGTGCACCTCGTGCACAGTTGTCAGAAGGCTTTTCCCCTAGCACAACCCATTTCGTCGGCAGTGGACCACTCTGGAGTGGTGCTTTTGTGGTGGTGTATATAGGTACTGCCAACCCTCTGCCTGTTCAGCTCCTTATTCGCAGTGATAGTTGTTGGAACAGCTCGGTCTCTTGTGTCCTACAAGTGTCCATCTAAAGGTCTTTCCCTACCTTTTGTAAATAGTTATTGTTTCTTATTAGTGTTTGATTAGTAGCATAGTCAGTTATTTGGAGGTTCCCCCTCATTTCTTCCCCATACTGGGGCATGCCTCATTCTCAAGTACCTAAAAGGGTGTTACAAGGAGGAGGGAGAAAAATTATTCTCCTTGACCTCTGTTGATAGGACAAGAAGCAATGGGCTTAAATTGCAGCAAGGGAGCTTTAGGTTGGACATTAGGAAAAACTTCTTAACTGTCAGGGGCTACGTCTAGATTATAAGCCTCTTCTGAAAAAGAGTGTCTAGACTACAACCAGTACTTTTGAAAAAGCAAGCCGCTTTTTCAAAAGAGAGCACCCGGGAAGTCTGGATGCTCTCTTTTGAAAAAGCACAGTTTGCATTACATAGCGCCTTTTTTCAAAAGAGCACTTTCAAAAAAAGGTGTTATTCCTCATAAAACGAGGTTTTCTGCGGTCGAAAAAACTGCCGCATTCTTTCAATTTACTTTCGAAAGAACATGGCAGCAGTCTAGATGCAGGGGAAGATTTTTAAAAAAAAGGCTACTTTTTTCGAAAAAACCCTGTAGTCTAGACACATCCAGGGTGGTTAAATACTAGAATAAATTGCCTAGGGTGGTTGTGGAATCTCTATTGCAGGAGATATTTAAGAGCAGGTTAAACAAACACCTGTCAGGGATGATCCTGCTGTGAGAGTAGGGCCCTGGGCTTGATGCCTCTTGAGGTCCCTTCCAGTTCATTCTGTGATTCTGTCCTTTATTCTTTTTTCTGGTCCATCTCTGTTTTAAGTTTTCCTTGTCTGCTTAGTGATAAACCATCACAAACTTCTACTCTGTATGTCTTTATTTTGTCATCTTTTTTGTATGAGTGGGTCTGATCATGTAAGGAGCTGTGTTCTTTTAGCAAGATATTGAGCATCCTCAATTCCTGGTGACATCAGTGGGAGTTGAGGTCTGTCAGGAAGTGCTTAGCATTAGGTGCTAAATCTCAGGATTAGGCCCTAAATTTCTTGCTTTAGGAAACCACTTGGTCATTACTACACAAAAAATTAAGGTGAGACAAGGAAATGTGATTAAGATCTTTCAAAAATATTTGTACATGCTTAACTCTCACACGTAGTCTGATTCAATTCTTTCATGGGAGTAATCACATTCTTAAAGCTAAGGGCAAGCCTATTGAGCTGCAGTAGGCACCACACAAAATGTTATCATTTAATTTCTCCACCCAACTTAACTTTGGGTTGTCAATTCAAGGAATCCACCACTTATATTTCTGATTTAATATTATAATATGGCTAAGAATTTTCTGGATCTTGATTTTTTTCAGAGGCACCTCCTTGCTATCATTACTCAGTTTCCGGATTTTAGAATATTATTGTAGAGGATATGCCTGCATGAGCAGTCTTATGTGCCACCTCGGGATGAGTACCAAATAAATCTTTTGACTTAATTTTGGATTTTTGTATATTTTGTTTACACATATCAAAATTGATCTAATTGTGATTTCACATGTATAAGAGAACGTTGCTGCATGGTGGATCTTTCTTGTGTTAAGACAATGTTAACTATATATTTTCAAATCATCCCTTCTAAAAAACCTATGACTATTGTTATATTTATTGTGTGTAGTGTTAGAATTCCTTTAATTTCTGTTTTTATTCACTGCGTAATGTGTATATTACTTGGCCATGATAAACAGATAATCCTTTTATCTCTTTCGCTATGAATATTGAGGTTAATGTATTTTTCTGTTTGATATATGGAACTATAAATCAGTATGTTTTATCTGTAAATTGTCACTGTTGTTTTAGCCTGCTGATATAACAATTGTGAAATCAATGAAGAATCCTCCATCTGGTGTCAAACTTGTTATGGCTGCCATCTGTGTTATGAAAGATATAAAACCTGAAAAAATTACAGATCCTTCAGGGATTGGAGGCAAGGTAAAATGGCAGAAAACAAATTTCAAATAAGAATGTAATTTTTATAATTGTTCATCACTAGCAGTTGTTCTCAAATGAAAATAGAGGGCCCTATAAACCACAAACATATTTGTATGCTGTACATCTGCAAGGAGAAAGAAGGTGGATTGGAAGTTCAAGCTATGGAGCTACAGGATGGCTTGTGGAGATCTCCTTTTTCCTGAGAGTTGTTACTGATTTTGTAGAGGCATGGCAGTTAAGTGGACTATTTCCTTAATCGCTACAGGTGATGAATCAGGCACAACTCTCTTATTGTATAAGGGGTATCCCCTGATCAACAGAGTAAAAGGTCTTTTTCCCTTTGTCACTGTTAAATTTTTAAGTAGGTTGTGGAGAAGTATTTGGCCTGACAGACTCCTCTCTCTGTGGCTGACTACATCCTCAGGGAGATTTCATCTTCATACCATGTGACCCCATTGTATTTCATTCCTTTCTATCTTGGAAAAGAATCTTGCTCTGACATTAGGACATTAGAGAAGATAGTACCTTATATTAGTAACAGACATAATGGAACTAAGTGGCAAATACTTTGGATTTGTAGTATATTAAAGTTTCAAAATATAAACAGTCTTGGCTAAAACCTTAAACATGTGAGATCTGACTTTTACCAACGTTCTGTAATAAGCATGCATGCCTGTCTGTTAAGTAGAGAATATTTATGAATTCATTATAGTTTAAAAGTTTTAAAAATTCTTCCCTAATTTCCTTTGTTAGGTCTTGGATTACTGGGGGCCTAGCAAGAAACTTCTGGGTGACATGAATTTCTTAAAGGATCTGAGAGAATATGACAAGGATAACATTCCAGTAAGTACTTGGTTAATGTCTTTTGAGTAATGAAATATATAGAGAAAAAATATTACACCAAAGGGTAAATTCACATAGGGCTTTCATGGAAATAACCTGCATGGGGAAGAGGTAATTGTGTCAGCAAACAGCAGCTTGCAACCTCAGTTGTTCTGGGGGCTTTTAGGAGCAAGTGCTGTTTGAGAAATGAATGACCCTGATCAAGAAGGGGTGCATGGCCAGGGCAGACAGGAAATACAGCGTTTCAACATATCCTCTCAGTAGCTCCGACCTCCAATGATGTTCTAGCAAGATTTAGAGTTATCCCTCAGCCGGGCCATCCTTATGATTTATGGGGCCCTATGCTGTACTATGAAACTGGTGCCCCTTTGCGTGATGGCAGCCAAGGGAGGAGGTGATTTTTTAGAGATGTGATTTTTATAATCTTCAGCAGCACACTAAAGAAATATTTTTAAAGCCAGTTTTAAACTAAGGTCCTGTAGGCAACTACAGTAAATTCAGAAACTGACAGTATATTCCTGGGGTTGGTGAATGTCTGTTAAATGGCTTCATTACCACTTGAATGGCTCTTTCACATATTCAGTGTTCTGCTAATAGGTCTGGCAGGCTTTTTCACTTTAAGTTAACTAGATCCTCTCTGGAGGAAACAGCCACAGAACAGGAATAGGAAGAGGCATGTGGTAGAACATTAGGACCCAGTGGTGCCCCAAATATTTGGGTGCCCTATGTAACTGCAAATTCTGCATATGGGTAAAGACGACCCTGTCCCTCATTAGGAACCTTGCATGGTGTATCTGTATCACTGTCAGCTAGCTGCTTGAATAAATAGCTCTGTATTTAGATTTAGATAACTCAAAAATATGTAAGTAACATCTCCTTGTATCCACTTTACTAAATCATTTCCTGTGTGCTTTCCAGAGAAGCTATGATAAAATCAGATCTGACATAATACATTTTATTTATTTTTGAAAGGACTAAATATGTCAGGTTTTTTTATTTCATTAAACCAGTTTATCTGGAAAATAGATGAAATGTGACAGTATGGATAGCATGGTATGATTACATGCCCAATATGTACAAGGGTGCAATATACAGATGTGACCTGTGCCTTCTGGGAACTTATTGTCTATGGACCTGATCTTTGCAAATTGCTGAATACTTAGTATCACAAAACTGGGCCCAGAAGTAGGCACAGGCAGTATAATTCATTCACATATTCTGGTTGAAGATGCAGTCTTAATTCAGTAGAGTCTTAAATCATGCTGGGCCACAGATGTTGCCGGACCAGGGAGTCCCAGTTAAGGGAAGTACAACCTGTAGAGTGTAGACACTGAGAAAATCAGAGAAATAAATTAGAGCTGGATTCAGTTACAGTTACTCATATTGAATAATTCGTTAGTGATTTCCGTTGATCAGCTTGTGGAGTTAAGGCACTGTTCAGCCATGAATAAAGGTGGCAAAACTGGGCCTTAGATAAATGAAGTTTTCCTGTGGCTGTAATGTTTTTATCTCATGTAGGTGGCTGTCATGCAGAAGATTCGTTCTGAATATCTGACTAATCCTGAGTTTGATCCACCTAAAGTGGCTAAAGCATCCTCAGCAGCTGAGGGTTTGTGTAAATGGATTATGGCTATGGAAGTGTACGACAGAGTTGCTAAGGTATGTTTTGATTGTGATCCCAATTGTGGAAACTTCAGTTGACTTCAGTGAAACTACATACACATGAGGACTAAAAGACTAAGGCTTTGTCTATTCTAACAAGTTTTGTCACCAAAAACTACCTTTTGCTGACAAAACAGTGAGAGTATTCACACTGCAATATGACTTTTGTTGGGAAGAACACCCCGTTTTGGCGACCAAAAACTTCCATCCCTATGAGAGACTTTTTTTCTTTTCCCTCTCCTTTTATTGTCGACAAAGAGTCAGTGTAGATTCTGCTGTTTATTTTGTTGATGAAACTGGCTTCTATCAGTATCCCACAATGCCTGCCTAGATGGCTTTGTTTTGATCTCTGCTGCCTGCAGGCCTGCGCCCCTCCCCTTTCAGAGCTCCAGAAAATGACAGCTGAGTAAGCTGCTCCATTTGGGGAACAAAGAACAAACCATTGGAGTGCTCCTGTTTTGCCATATACTAGGAACACAGTGTCAGGCAGACTGCTGCTGCAGGGGGAGGAGGATAGATGCTGTGCTGCTTTGATATTTCTCCACACGGAGAGCTCACAGAGCTGTTCATGATACTGCTCACAGCAGCTGAAAATGCTGTGGGAGAACTCGGAAGGAATCCTAAGAAGTGCAGATATCAGCTGTGGGATACATACATACCCACAGTGCATTGCTCATGCTGTCCATGATGATGCCCCCAATGAGGACATGATCTGTTGACAGAGAGCGCAAGACTGAACTCTCTGATGATTTTTATTTTGTTGACTTTTGGTTGTCGACATAAGTTTTGTCAGCAAAACTTGGTAGTGTAGATATAGCCTAAACTATTTAGTAAGTTTGCAGTTAAACTGAAATGCAAGGTTCTTCACTGGAAAATATTAGGACAATTATTTTCAAATTTAACAGAGAACTGAATAAATGAATCTCTTGTAAACTATCTGTGAAGATGAAAATAAGTTAGATTTGATGCAGATATGTTTTACTGAAGCATCATACAAATTAAAATGAAGTATTATAAAGTCTGTTTGAAACTATAATGATAATTTTATTTACTGCTTATACCATGAAAGAGGATATCTAAATTTGTGATCTGGGTGGTCCATAGGTTTGTTAAATGGAGACAAGACAGAAAGAGAGTTTATGCAAGAGACTGTCTCTTATAGAGAAAATCCAAAGAATTAAATAATTGAAGAATTTCTACCATAGGGTACACACAATGCTAAATGGAACAGATGTTCATTCTGCTAGAATACTGTGAGAAAATATGTGTTCTTTTTTTTTCAGATGATATAATCTAAATTGCTATCTGTATATGGCTCTTGAAATTCAAATTATAAATCGAGTAATTTTTTTAACCAGTGGATAGTACTTTGGAGCAATATTGTTTTGAGGATTTGTGTATAGTTCTTTTTTGTAGTTTTAATTATTAACTTAGAGAAAAGGGAGAATAAAATAATTCTGTCTGCTTTAGTTCATGTCTGTCTTACAGCAGTAATTTTTATTATCAATGGCACTAACATTGCTGCTATAATAATAATGTGTGGTGTCCAATATTGGGTCCAAGTTTATGGCAGGCATCAATACAGTATATTTGCTACCTTAGTAATGCAAATTCATTTCTTAATTTAATATAATAATTTTATTCAAGTAATTTAGAATGAATATACATTGTTAATTGGCTATGTTTTCTAAGCTTCATTCTCAAAAAAGAGAATGCGTTTAGTATATTAGGACCCTCTTTCCTACTTATCACTATGGCTTCTTTCCACATATTAATATTATAAAATTTTCTTTTCCTTAACCTTGTAATACCATTCCAAAGTGTTATATAAAATTCTATATGTAACAGAAACCTATAATATATGGATTTAGCATCCCTGTATTAATTGTAATTGACTAGGTGGTTGCTCCCAAGAAAGCCCGTCTAGGGGAGGCCCAGCAATCTTTAGCAGAAACTATGGCATTACTGAATCAGAAGAGAGCTGAACTTGCAGAAGTAGAGCATCATTTGGCAAAATTGCAACAAACCTTTGTTGAGAAAACTGAAGAAAAGGCTCGTCTAGAATTCCAGGTGGATCTGTGTGCTAAGAAACTAGAAAGAGCAGAGAAGCTGATTGGAGGACTTGGTGGAGAAAAATCAAGGTCAGATGCAAATACAATGCTCATTCATACATGCATCAAAATGTAGAGACCAGACCTGAGCTTTAGTTCTCTGAGCCTTAAACTTTTGCATCCCTGTATCCTCATTTGGGGACTGGGGCAATCAGATCCTTCAAAGATTGTCAAAAGACCGAATATGGTGATGTAATAAATATTCATCAAAACACTTAAACAGGCAGTCTTCAAAGCAACATTTAAGGTCATAAGCACAATGTTTTCGTTATTCCTTTGCTGTTCACCTTTAACAAAAATGGAAAAACACTTCTTGTGTTGATGATGTACTCTGTTACTATATAGCTGTTTTAACTTTTTTATATGGTATCTTTGTTTATCTATAGATGGTGTAATGCTGCAAATGATCTTCAAAATACATATGATAATTTGACAGGAGATGTTCTGATATCAGCTGGAGTGATAGCTTATTTGGGTGCTTTCACTAGTGCCTTTCGACAAGAATGTACTAAAGACTGGAGCAAGTTGTGCAAGGTAAGAAAGGTTATCTCAGATTGAAATAGTATCTTTCATCCGAAGGTGCTTTAAATCTGTGAACCAAATCCTGAAATTTTTAATTTTTTTTTAGTGTCTACTCAGTGAAAACTCATATTAAAGTCAGTGGTCTAAATTTTGCTGATTTATTCTTGTGTAAATCTGGAGTAATTGACTGAATTGAGTGAATTGGAAGTGTAACTACAGAACAAATAAACAGAAGTTTGGAAAATTTTCTTGCAATTTAAGGATTTCCATACGGTTCTGTTTTTCCCACTACACCACAGTAAATTTATCGTCACACAATATATTACAAAAGGGTAAAAAAGAAGACTTTCAGAACTAGAAAAAAATTTAGAAAAGTCCCACAAAATCTCAGCAAAAATTGAGGAAAGTTACCAAAAGAATTTCTGCAAAATTGGGAAAAATCTTTCTGTTTTCTGCAAAAGTGAACTTTTCTCCCATGGGTTTCTATCCTTGATCAAAAGCCAATATTAAAGCAAGTTACAAATAAATTAATATTTTTATCTGAAACAATATTTTAACAAAAATTAGAGAAATAAAAATAAAGATTTATTTTTTCTTGTAGGAAAAGAATATCCCTTGTTCTGAGAATTTCTCTTTATGTAAGACCTTGGGTGACCCAATAAAAATCAGAGCCTGGAATATTGCTGGATTACCAACAGATAACTTTTCAGTTGATAATGGTGTGATTGTTGACAACTCCAGGCGATGGTAGGTAGCAAAGAAGCTAATAATTTTGTAAAACAAACTGAGATTTCAGACTAAATGAAATGTAGTTTAGATACTAGAAACAGTGTGACTGATCCCAGAAAAGTGTTGAATACCTTTTTCCTCCCAATCCCATCAGTGCAACTTGAGGGGGCTCTGTTTCTCACAGTATTCGATCCAATGTTTTCCAGTGGTTGAAAGTTTTCCTTCCAGAATATAACAGATAACTTTTTCATCTTTAAATGCAGTTGTTGAATTTTATATTATGATTAAACTAACTTCTAAATTATCCATTATTTTCCAATGTTTCTATTGTGTACAAATGACTTTGCATTGCAAAGCTATCAACTAATAACACAGATTGGTAGAAGACTGGTAATTTCTTCTTTTTTGCACTTGTAGAAACATCTAGAAGGCAGAATGACATTTTGACAACAGTTTTAATAAATATTTTTCTTGTGTGAGCCATTAAATATATAAACCACAATACAGAGAAACTGAAAAAAACCTTAAAAAACAAGAAATGGTCCTGCAGCACCTTAGAGACTACCAAAAAAATGTAGATGGTATCAGAACAGCCATACTGAGTCAGACCAAAGGTCCATCTAGCCCAGTATCCTGTTTGCCGACAGTGGCCAATGCCATGTGCCCCAGAGGGAGTGAACACAGCAGGTAATCATCATGTGATCCCTCTCCTGTCACCCATTTCCAGAGAAACAGAGGCTAGGGACACCGTTCCTACTCACCCTGGCTAATAGCCATTGATGGACCTAACCTCCATGAATATATCTAGCTCTTTTTTGAACCCTGTTAAAATCCTCTGGCAAGGTGTTCCACAGATTTCTTTTAAACCTGCTACCTATTATTTTCATTTGGTGACCCCTAGTTCTTCTATTATGGGAACAAGTAAATAACTTTTCCTTATTCGCCATTTCCACACTAGTCATGATTTTAAATATAGAGAAACTGTGAGTCAGATTATACACACATTTCAAGGCCCTGTTGCTACCACAGTCAACTTTAGCTTTGCTCTTTGGGTTACCATAGTACCTTAAAAAAACTGTCATGTTTTAGAGACTAATATATTGGATGAAATTCACTTCTGTGCAGAGCACCAGCCCAAGGATTTTTGTTATCAAAGTCTGAGCTATGTAAATCCCACTTAAATGCTATGAAAGCACTGGGGCAGCACTCTGCACAGGGATGAATTTCAATCAATAAGAAAAACATTACAAATTGAAATAGCGTTCTGTTATTAATTTTGTTCTGGAACCTGAATGTTGCCTGTAGGAGGAAAGGCACTCAGATACTATTTATATCCCTACAGCAATCCTCCACTGAAACTCAGACAGCCTATCAATGGGTACACTAAACATTCCTGACAGCTTTTTTTCTAAAAGCTTTTGCTTTCTTGCATATATATATATATATATATATAGACCCATGTCTTCAATTATAGCACGTGAATATAGTTCCAACTGATAGTAATTATGCCTCAAGATATCAGCACTATTTGTCTCAAATTACTGGTAATTATTGTAAAAAAAACAAAAATATTGCAAGACTAACATATAATGAAAATTCTAAAAATTCAGGATTCTAAAGGAGATATAAAGTGAAGCTGTCAAAAAAGTTGTGAATTCTGCCCTATGTTTTAAAAAATAATAATAAGCACCATCTTCGTGACTTAAAAAAGAATTCTGATACTTCTGTTCAAATTGTGTAAATCCACTGGCTGTAAATATTCAGCCAGTGGATGTTCAGCCCTTAAAATAATCATTGTTTTTTCCAGCTAGACCATAGCAGAAATAATTTCAAATTTACAAATGTCAGGTAGGTATTGAACAAGTTCTTTGTATTGTATGTTCTAGGCCATTAATGATTGATCCCCAGGGTCAAGCCAATAAATGGATAAAGAACTCAGAGAAAGAAAACCAGTTAAGTGTTATCAAGTTCACCGATACAGATTACATGAGAACTTTGGAGAACTGCATTCAGTTTGGAACTCCTCTTCTGCTAGAAAATGTTGGTGAAGAACTAGATCCATCACTGGAACCTCTGCTGCTTAGACAAACTTTCAAACAAGGTACAAGGAAAATTAGATATGAGCCCAAAAGTATGCAACATTAATACTCATCTAATGATCTGTTATAGCAGCTAATATTGTTCTTCTTTCTATACTTTTACTTATGTTCAGAGAAAGGTAATTTGATAACATCCTTCTTAAATTGATTTCTACTTTTTAATAAAATGTACAAATGTCATATCATAGATTTCTTACTTGAAAACTTCACAGTGCAATAGTGAAACATGATATGTTTGAACTTTCAAAGGTAAAATGCCCACTGATGCCGAATATCTTTTTTCTGCAAAAGCGACAAGGAGTCCTGTGGCACCTTGTAGACTAACAGATGCATTGGAGCCGTGGGCAAAGACCCACTTTGTCAGATGCGTGTCATGCATCTGACAAAGTGGGTCTTTGTCCATGAAAGCTTATGCTCCAATACATCTCTTAGTCTATAAGGTGCCACGGGACTCCTTGTCACTTTTGCAGATCCAGACTAACATGGCTACCACCTGATATCTTTTTTCTGGAGAGCTATAATATACTGCATAAGGCTAGAGATCTTATTTTAAAAATATGTTTTAACTTAACAGGCTATATTATGTATTGCTTTAAATTTATCATTAGTTAAGAAAAGTTATCATGATATTTTGCAAAACTTGCAATTTTTCATGTAAGTATTAGTCTCTCAAAGTCCTATAATAATCACAATGAAGAAAAGATTCAGATTTAAGGTGGGAATCTACTTTTTAAAAAAGCATCCATTCTTTTCCAAGTGATAAAAGGGGTGAAAAATAAGTAAGTGAAAGAAAAAGAGTGGGTAGAGGGATCTGAACACTGAATTTTCTTGTTTTGTTCTCAAAAAAGAAATTGAAACAAAAAATATTCAAAACTAAACAAAAAATTGTTTTATGATTAAGTTTGTTATGGTAGAAATGGTCTGATTTTTTTGACCTGTTCTAACTGCAGTGGATCTGAGAATTTCCAAATCTCATACATGTTAGGGTTTGAGAACTTGCACTGTGTGCTGTGGGCATTAATTACTGAAACAGCAGGGCTCAGCATAGTCTTCTACTACAGAGAGCTAGATGGTGCCTGTGAACTGGTTTCTCTCCTAAGATACGTGCTGTTGGAGATAAGGATGCAGAACTTTCCTCTGGAGGGAACTCCCGCTATGGAGCTCTGTAAGTGCATGTCTACACTAGGAAATTATTTCAAAATTACTAAAATTGACTTAACTCCCAATTTAACAAAATTGAAATAGCATGTGCACAATATGGGGAAGCCTAGAAATTAGTCCGAGGCAGGCTCTGTTAATGTGAACACACTACCTCGACTTAGAGCCCCAGGAAGCAGTGAGGAGTAATTTGTTCAAATTTCTCTGGGGAGTAGTTATTTTGAAATAATGACACCAGAGCATCCACACTAATGTTATTTAGAAATTAGCGTTATTCCCCAAGAAAAGCAAGAGTACAGATTTTTAAATAAGCTGCCTGTTATTTCAAAATAATGGACTTGATAGTGTGGACGCTCTGCTTACAAATTCGACCTAAGGGGGGTTATTTTGAAATAACCCCCTAGATTAGGCCAGAGCTAAGACCCTCAGATTTTTGAAGAAGTAGGAGTCAATCTCTGAGCAGTCTTCCCAAGAATGAGAGGAAGATGTCTGGTTGTGTGGCCACCCTTTAAAGAGCCACACTCTATTTGAGTAGAAGACAGGAAATGGATGGTCTGTCGCTGAGAATATTCTGCTCTTTTAGGGCATGTCTACACAGTAGCATTATTCAAAATAACTAGCGTTATTTCGAAATAATAAAGTGAGCGTCTAAACAGCACATTCATTATTTCAAAATAATATCGAAATAACGGGCATCTCATTCCGGATTCTGTAGCCCTTATTTTACGTGGAATAACGCCTATTCCAAAATAGGGTGTATATAGATGGGGCAGATGGAGTTATTTCGAAATAACTGCTGCCCTGGTAGCCACTCTGTCCACACACATCAGAACTCTATAGTTCCCCTTCCTCTGCAGGTTTTAAAGCTGCAGGCAGAAGGGAAAGGGCTTGTGGCATGAAGCAGGCCCTGATTGCATCATGCCAGACAGCAGGACCCTGCACAGCCTTCCCTGCTGCTATGGTGAGCCCACTGGTCCAGCCAAGTCCCCCACAGCTGCCAGCACTGCCTCAGGTAGTTCCCAAGCCCCTGTCTGGGGCTGAAAGAGGAGGGCACCATCCTGATCTGGTGCGGAGATCCTGGATCTCTTTGAGATCTGGCGTGAAGAGGAAAACCAGTGGGACCTCCACATCAGATGCAGGAATGCAGACATAGATGGCTGGATGGCTGGGCTACAAGGGCCACGTGTGCGCACACAGGAGCAAGTGTGCATGAAGGTCAAAGAACTGTGCCAGGCCTACACGAAGGCCAGGGAGCACAGCTCCTGCTCAGGGCAGCACCCCAGATCTGCCTCTACTACTGGCAGCTCCATCACATCTTGGGAGGGGGGCAGTCCTATGCCCCCCTTTGTCATGGACTCAGGGCAGGAGATTCCCATCATGAGCCACCTGAAGAACGTGGCCAGGGACAAGGAAGTGAAGGTACAGGAGGAGGAGGATGAAGCCAAGCATGGACATGAGGTGTGCCAGCCAGGAGGTCATCCTGGCACTGGAGCTGGTACCCCGCTTCCAGAATGTTGGCCAGGGACAGGACGACGGCGGGGAAGGCCCATCGGGTGAGTTCCATTACTTTCCTTATATACACATGGGGGGAGGCGGTGAGGGGCTTGCACGCTCCTTGCTCGGCCTTCTCAGCCTGGGGATCGCACAGCACATGGAGCGCCAGTCCATAGCACACAGCCCCAGGAGCCTGCCACAAAGGAACCTTGCGCTGCTGCTCACAGGGTTTCTGGAGAGGCCTGCCTTACTCCCTGCTCTGTGTTGGGACACCTTCCCACCACAAGCCACTGCTAAGGAGGATGAGGTCATGGACGCACACGGCAGTGCCGCACACACCACACAGTCCTGCCAGCACTCCTGGGGCAGCATTCACTCGCAGGCAGTTGCGGCAAGGTGGAGGACACTGAGTCCCTGCATGGGAACCTGTCAGGGGGAAGGAGGTGGAGGGGACCCCAGAAGCACCCTCCCTGGCCAGCGGCATCTGCCACTCACACACACCTCCCCCAACACCCTCACCCACTCTCCTACAGCGGGCAGGGATAGAAGTCCTCTCTCTGTGGGACACCGCCAATGCCGGACCCAGTGTGTGCACAGCATGGAGGGAAGCCCAGCTGCCTCGTGGCCCCCCTCCTGCCTGCAGGCTCCTGGTCTGGCCGGCACCTTCCCATGCCTGCTTGTCCCTGGGATGTGGGGGTAGTGAGGCTCCTCCCTGGGACATCTGTCACCCTGCAGGAAAGGCCACAGATGGCTTTGCTCAAAGCACATCGCCTTCATCTGACCTGAGACCTTTCGGTCTTGGTTTAAAGATGAGGGCTGGCTTCAGGCAGTGTCTCCAGGGATGACTGCCCTTCTCTTTGTTCTTCACAGCTGGACCAGCTGTGAGAGGGGCATGCTCAACACCTCCTGTGTGATCCTCCTGACGCCACATGACCTGCAGGCACAAGTGAGCCCAGGATGACCTGCAGCGAGAGCACATCACTGCCCTGCATGCCTTTCAGTGCTCCCTGGACCAGCAGGACCACAGACTGGAGGCAGACCTGGAAGTGCATCAAAATACCTGGCAGGAGCTGCTGCAGTAGGGCTGGACCATCTGTGCAACTTTGACTGCTGCCCTCGACCGTCTGGTGTCTGCTCCTGCTGCCGCTCCCGCCCCAACACCTGATCCTCTGGCTTCTCCCCACCCCACCAACCCCCCTGGGGCTACCAAGGGCCCTGCACCTCAGGTAGTGGGACCACCCAAAGCAGGCACCACTCCCAGCCCCACCCCATAGCCTCTCTTCCCCCTTCTACTTCCCTCCTCCCCCCTCCCAGGTTCTTTCCCCAGTCCCTCCCTAATTATATTTACTCAAAAAAATCCCAACAGAGATTATTGTTCCAAAACAAAAAGTGTGGTTTATTGTCTGTGCAGGGAAGGGGAGGGGAAGGGAAGAAGGGAGGGTAAGGAAGGTAATGGTGTGGGAGGAAAGGCAAAAAGGGGCAATGCACAGGCCCATTGTGGGGAGGCCCAGGGGAGAGTGTCACTGTGGACCTTGTGTAAAACTCTCCCTCAGGGCCTCTGGGATATGCACAGCCCCCTGATAGGCCTGCCAGATAGCAGCCGGGTGCAGCTGCTCAAAGTCCCTGCTGATCCGTTTGACCTCTGCCCCCCAACCCTGGCAGAAATCTCTCTCCCTTGTTTTCACAAATATTGTGGAGGACACAACAGGCCACCACCACTTGGGGGACGTACTGCTCACTGATGTCCAGGTGAGTGAGGAGGTAGCAGAACCTCCCCTTCAGACAGCTGAAGGCGCCCTTCATAACCATACGGCCCCTACTAAGCGTGGTGTTAAAATGTTCCTTAATGGGGTCCATGTGTCGGGTGTAGGGCTTCATTGGCCAGGGGAACAGAGGGTAAACTGTATCCCCTACAATGCACATCAGAATGTCCACATCCCCAACGCTGATGGTGTGGTGGAAAAAAAGTGCCAGCGTGCAGCTTTGGAAGAGGCTGGAGTTCCTGAAGACGCATGTGTCATGCACCTTCTTCGACTACCCAACATAGATATCAGTGAAGCAGCTTCGGTGGTCCACAAGGGCCTGCAGCACCACAGAAAAGTACCCCTTCCAGTTGATGTATTCAAATGCCCAGTGGTCAGGGGCCCAGATGCAGTTGTGGGTGCTGTCAATGGCCTTGCCACAATCGGGAAGCCCATAGCAGTAAAGCCAGTGATGATAGGATCCACGTTGCCCAGGATGACAAGCATGCACAGCAGGATGGTGTTGATGGCCCGTGCTGCCTGTAGAAAGAGACACACAGAGAATCAGAGGGTTGCCAGGGTCATTGGGAGTTCCCCAAGCCCAAACCCCCACACGCATACCAGGAGCAACCCCAATTTGCCCCATTCCCCGGAAGGGCTTTGTGTGGAAGTTCTGGAGGCACTGCTGGTCGTCCCACCGCTCCATGATGATTCAATCCTACCAGTCGGAACTGGTGTCCAGTCCCCAGAAATGGCGGTGCACAGTGTGCAGAGGAGAGCAGATAGGGTTGAGCTGCATGAGCAGCGAGTGGCAAGAGGAAAAAAGGTGCCCCACAATGAGGGCAGCCTGCAGAAACTGCAGCAGGAGGTGCAGCATGAGATGTAAGAGTCTTCAACTGCTCAGAGGCAGAACTGGCTCCATGGCAGGAGCTCTATGGTGTCCTCAAGGGCAACCAGAGCAGGCTTTGCTGTCCCTCAAGGAGATAGACAAAGGAGAAGAGCCTGAGACATGACTGTACAGGAGGGTCCCTTTAATGCGATTCAGCATCCAATGAGTGTGGATGCTCTATTTCAAAATAGCTCAGCACTATTTTAAAATAGCTCAGCACTATTTTGATGGGCATTTACTATGTAGATGCGCTATTTTGAACTGGCTTATTTCGGAATAAGCATGCCGTGTAGATGTACCTTTAGAGAGAACTAATCAGATGGGGAATAGGGGTATTGCAGTCTCTTGTGTCTTCAAAGGTTGAGCCACAATCAACCTGCTCAAGGTATGCTTTGTTGCAGCAGATGCTGGTGGCACATATGTTGTAAATATTTATACAGGGCCACAGGTGCGTGTGGCACTTTATGGACAAATAAAAGAACTTCCAAGGAAATTTTGCAATTTAAAATTATACAAAAACATGACAGATAGCAGCTAAAAAAACATAAGAGTGTTTGGATTAAAGTAAAATAAGATTACATGCTTGTTTCCTTGATATGTCATGTATGGATCTTGGTATCTTGTTTTAATACATCAATTGGCTTAAGCTACTGTGAAACAAGAATATTAAATTTGAACACAATCACACAAAACCTATACTTTTTCCAGTATCATGTGCACACAATAAAAGAAGGGAAGAAATGTGTGATCCACTCCATTATTTTTATCTACTATAGATGAAATCCTGGCTCCACTGGAGTGAGTGGTAGTTTTAATATAGACTTATGTAGGGCCAGAATTCACCTTGTTTGTAGCTCTTACTACATGATTTGCTCTTGACAAGACTTTTGCTTGTTACTTGATCACAAAAGTAATATTTTTTCATAAATAATTTAAATAAGCAAATGTTTAAATTTTACACTGTGATATTTTGGGGGCACCCTGGATTGGGGGTCACCTTACCTCTAGTGTGAGGGAGTTTGTCTTGTGGTATCTGAGTATCAGCTCTTGTACACTGCCAGCCTTTCGCCAACTCACATTCTCCTCTATTTTGATTTGCAGGTTAACAATATGTACATCCCTATCCCCAAAGCCCCTTTGAAGAGCATTGCTCTTTATCATCCAGCCCCAGTCACTGGATACTCACATTAATTACCAAGTAATTACCAGTAATTACCAAGGGAAACAGTATATACAGAGAGGGAGGATTTTGCATCAGGTTCTTTACAACACAGCACTGTAATCTATTTATGATGAAAATAAATGTGCATTTATTAACAAAAAATAGTCACGTGCACAAATTTTTGTCTTCTGAACTTTAGGGGGCATGGATTGCATCCGGCTTGGTGAGACAATTATTGAGTATTCCAATGATTTCAAATTTTTTATTACAACAAAACTAAGAAATCCACATTACATGCCTGAACTGGCTACAAAAGTTTCCTTACTCAACTTTATGATAACACCAGAGGGACTTGAAGACCAGCTACTGGGTATTGTTGTTGCAAAAGAGAGGTATGTATTTGTTTCTTGTAAATAGGTAAATGAAATACTCTAAACAGGAGACTTTGGAATCAATTAAGAGAAGTGTTCGTAATGGACCAATTGTTAATTATTCTAAATTATTTTTATAACAATACTGCTGTTCTAGCTATCTTATTTAAAATATTCCTACAGGGTCGATCACTTAATATGTGTGAGTCATCTTGAGATACTGGAAAAATGTTTTGTTGTTTAACATTGTCACTGAGCAACAATGACCAGGGCTCGACAAATTATGCAAAACCCTACTCACCAGACAAAAAAGGGACTCACCACCCTCCCCCCCCCCAATGCGCAGGCACGCACCACCGGAGAAGGGGACGACCGGGATGGCATGTTTGTTTACGTCAGTTATCATGGCCGCGGTTATTGTTGTTTGTCATTCTTTGACGTTTTGACGCGGTCTCAAAAACTTCAGTGAAAGTTTCAACAATATTTTCATAAGCATGTGCAGCACATTTCATTAGGGTGTGCACCCAAAGAATTTTTTTAAAATGTACTCTTTGACCCCCATTAGCCACATCCCTGACCCCTGTTAACCACGCCCCTGACCCCCATTAGCCACACCTCCTGACTCCCATTAGCCACGCCTCTGGAGGTAACACTCTCGGGGCAAGATGGACACATGACCAGAAGTAAAAGGTGTCATGTGACCCCCCTCTAAGGACTTTTCCCACCATCCTCCTACCAATAGGGATTAGTTTGGCCTCCACCAAACCCCTTTCATGCAACTATCCTGCAATTGCATTAACCCAATGTGTGTGACATTAACTCGGGGGCGGAGAGGCTGGGGGAAGTGTTCCCTTTAAGAGTTTCCTCCCATGTTCAGAGTGAATTCTGTGTTGTGCACCAGTACTGAATTCATGTGGCTTGTTTGGATGTGCCACTGTGGCACCCAAGTTATTAATAAATATCTTATAAACCTCTACCTTTTACCTCTGCTGCCATGTCTCCTCCCCTTGCTCCATCAGCTCCCCTGGTGCCTGCTGCCCCCCAACCCCTCACCCTCCTCTGCTGCCCTTCTCACTGCCCTCAGCCTTCCTGAGACCTGCCCCCCTCTACCAGCCCTTCTCTCCCCCCCGTGCCCACTCCTCCAGTAGCCCCACTCTGATCATGTGAGCTACCTCTCCTCATCCCCTCTCCTAACACCCTGCAGGTGTCTGCCCTTCTGCTTCACCCCCATAATCCCCTGGCACCTGCACCCTCCTGGTGCCTCCCCCTTCCCTCACTGCCCCTGCCCCCTTTGCCCTCTTTTTCTCTGATGCCCACCCCCTCACCACCGTCTGCCCCTGTTCCTCTCATGCCCCTGTGCCCTCACACGTGCCTTGCTCCATCCCTGCCTTCCTCATGCCCACCCCTTCTTTCAAGCCTTCTCCCAGCACCTTCTCCTCCCCCTTCTAGCCCCCAATGCTCTTATCCTCTCCTCTCCCAGCATCACCCTATCCCCCCTCCCACTGACACCTCCCCTCCTGCCCTTTTCCTCATTGTCTCCACTTGGCCCCCTGGCATTTGTCTCTCCTGCACCCCTGTCCCTTGGTGCCTTCCCCTTTCTTCTCCTGACCTGCCCCCGTCCCCTCCCCTTCCCTCAGCACAAGCTCCTTCCCCCTATTTTTCCCCCTTCCTTTCCCCTCCCCTACCTGGCTTCTGCCTTCCAGTTTGCGGGGCTGCCGGAGCCTTTTTTAATCCGGTGGTCGCCGGTCGTGACGTCACGACGCTACGTCACGCCACCGTCCTGGTGTCTGCCGGCCTCCCGCCCTCTGGCTCGCGCCCAGCCTCCTCGCGCTGGAGCTGCACGCAGGCAGCTCGGCACCGAGAATCGCCGCACTTCGCCCTCTCCGGCGGCGCTCCACTACTCCACCCGGCCAGCGGATCGGATAGGGCTGCGCCGCCCGTAGTGCGGGCTTCGGCCAGCCCGTCACAACAGCCCACTGGGCCAGTCTGCCCCTGCACTCGCCAGCTGGTAAAACCTGCTTGCCACAGGTGAGCGGGCGAGCGAATTTGTCGAGCCCTGACAATGACTATAGTTTTCTTCTATTGTTTCCTGGCAATACAGTCCATTGATTTTGCAAATGCAAATGTGGATATTGAATTACTGTATCTTTACGAAGAACATGGTGGCTCTGAAAATGTTTCTAGTTCTTGTCTAAACTCAAAGTAGAGACAGATTTGATTGGATTTCTTAGGTTTCTGATCATTAAAATGAATACAGAACTTCCCACTCAAATATATTAGATTTTCTTGCTTAAAATATCTTAATATATTTAATGTAAGTTCCTCATCACAAACTCATGTAATACATCATTTGTATAATATTTACTGAGAAAAAAGAGCTACGTGTATAATAATTGCACATTAGGATTAACTGACATTTCCAGAAGTCTAGATTATAAAATTTTAGGCAAACATTTTCAAACATAAAATTAACCTAAAGTTCTGCACATAAATCCATATGTAGGCACTTAAATAAATAGCCTGATTTTCAGGAGCTGACTTCTAAAAGGAGCTCTGAATGGAGTTAAGGATTTAGGGGCCGAATTCTGTGATTACTGAAACCCTTTGCAACCATATTGACTTTAATGGGCAAGCCCTGGACAAAGGCATAAAATTTGACCCAAGAACTTAACTTTTGACGCCCAGATTTGAAAGTGCTAGCCTTCGGTTTTAATAAAATGGAGAAAATAAAGAGGATTGGCCAAATGTAATTCTAGTATAACTGTATAGCTCAATGGTAAAAACTGCATTAATGGAATTCTAAGAACCTGACACAAACCCACAAAAATCAAGAGGCAAGGTTTCTGTGACACCAGTATTACATGATCATATAACATGAACAATGTGATCTACACTGGGTAAATATTAATGTTAGAAATATAGAATAACTACATTCAGGTATCTGAACACATAAAAATAGTAGCATAAAAGATAAACTTGGTGTATGTTTTGGTTTTTAGACCAGAATTAGAAGAGGAGAGGAATGCTCTCATCCTTCAGTCTGCAGCCAATAAAAAACAACTAAAGGAAATTGAGAAGAAAATTTTAGAAACCTTACAGTCTTCCGAAGGAAACATTCTTGAAGATGAGAGTGCTATCATGGTGTTAGACTCTGCTAAAATAATGTCTAATGAGATCACAAAGAAACAACAGGTAAGAAATGTTAAATTATGTTTTCAAAAAAATTATTATTGTGTATAAAACCTAAAACCTTGCTTGCTACCAGGAAGACTGTAAATTATAAGCAAAATTTTATGCTTATGAATGGAAAAGATCAACTTATAAGAAAAACTTTTCAGCAAATAATGAAATCCTTGTTCATGGTTAGATCTGTCCTTACTTAGGCAAAACATCCATCTTCAAAGGCAGTTGTGCCTGAATAAGGATTGAATAACGTGTAAGGACTTCAGGATTTGCTCCTATATAAAGGTACTGGTTGAACCTCTCTAAACCGGGACACTCTGATTCAGCAACATGGAGGGCTGGCAGCTGGGAGCCTTGCTGGCTGGCAGGGAGGCTGGGAGCCTGGTGCACTGAAGCTGGACTGCCTGGTGCGCTGCAGCTGGGCTGCTGTGCAGGGTGGGAGCCTGATGCCCTGGCAGGGCCGGGAGCCCGGTGTGTCGCAGCTGGGCTGCCCAGCGGGACACCCCAGAAGGCCTGCTTAGTGGGACCAGCAGAGAAGTGGCACCGGCGGCAGGCTTCAGCAGGCGGCTGGGACAGGGCTGGGGAGATTGGGGGCGGGGGGCAGAAATGACCTCTCCTGGCCCAGCAAAATCCCTCATCCAGGATTGGTCGGTTTCCGAGGGTGCCAGACAAGGGAGGTCCAACCTGTAGTAGATCTGTCAGGGTCTAATTTTTTTTAAATGAACAAAAGCCAACTTTTAAGGTAAACATAAATGGTCAAGCAACAGACATGGGAAAGGGAGTCAGAAACTCCAAGTTCTAATACTGTAAATGACTCTGATTCACAGCCTGGCCTTGTGTGAATCAGTTAATCTGTCTGTGCTTATTTTCCCAAATATGAAATTAGAATAATAATACTTACCGTTAAGACATCATAGAGGAGGCTGGATGGATTAATTAACATTTGTGTGGTTAATTAATATTAACACTGAAGATGGGAAATCTTCTATATAGTTGAGAGATTCTGTCTGTTTGTTCAAGAACTCCTCCTAAATGGTAAGAGCTACGACCACCAAAGTTGGTATACAGCTTCCTCTTATCATAACTTGAAGTAAGGGTTTGATTGTGTTAGAAAATGGGATGTGCCTGGAATGGAATTACTTCTCAGAAATCCATACAGAAAAGAGACAGAATCAGCAGGCAGCTGAAAGGGGTTGGCTGAGGGCACCTCCCCCTTTCTGGGACTGTCCCAGCCCCAAGACTCCAATCCCCCAGGTACCCTTCGGGGGGGCTGAAGCTTTCCCCCCAAATCATAGGGGGACATTTCTGGCTGTTCCCCTTCATCATGAGCAAGGGGAAAGTGCACAGTTCACTGCATTCCTCACTCTGGCTGGGGAGCACTGGGGGCAGACAAACCTGGACCTGCCCCAGCTGAGAGGACATACGCCCTTCCCCAGCTGTGCCTTCTGGAGCTGCAGCAGCCATGGAAAAGAATTTCTCACCTGGCCCCAAGCTGGTGCAGTGAGATCAGGCTGGCATAGTCCTCTCTCCTTGGGGCAGCCTGCATACTGAACACCTCATCCTCCAGCCCCACCCCAGAGCAATGATTTAAATGAAGCATGTACATTTTCATTTTATTTTTCAAACAAACAAAAATTAATTGAGTTAAGGACTAGAGCAACGCCAGGTAAATATTCTAGTGTTATATGTAGGTAAACATAGTGAGCTAGATTGTCCTTCAACTTAAAAACCTGCATACAAGAAGAGAGATGTCTTGACTGCCCATTATAAGTGTTTTCTCTGAACTATGTTCTGAGTGGGTGTACCATACTAAGAAAATGGCAGAGGGTTTGACCTCCCAAATTTCAGATCTCCTGAAATATGGTCTTTGGACAGAAGGTGACATGCTTCAATACCTTCTTATCTTCCACTGCTCCGGAACAACATTTTTGGGAGAGTCTGCTGTGAAGATAATCAGCATCATATGGGTGTGTCTAGACTACAGGGTTTTTTCGAAAAAAGTGGCCTTTTTTAAAAAAAACTTCACCTGCGTCTAGACTGCAGCCGCGTTCTTTCAAAAGTAAATCGAAAGAATGCAGCAGTTTTTTGAACCCGGTAAACCTCATTTTGCGAGGAATAATGCCTTTTTTTGAAAGTTCTCTTTCGAAAAAGGTGCTATTGTATGCAAACTATGCTTTTTCGAAAGAGAGCGTCTAGACTCTCTTTCGAAAAAGCGGCTTGCTTTTTCGAAAAATCTGATTGTAGTATAGACACTCTCTTTCGAAAGAGGCTTTTCTGAAAGAATCTTTCGAAAAAGCCTCTTTCGAAAGAGGCTTGTAGTCTAGATGTAGCCATTGTGGGGATTCTCCATCTGAGGAGGATTGGGAAAGTATAATGGATAATATTCTCCCAGTCTCAACCCTCGTGTCCCAGGCCTTCTTTCTAAATTGCTGAGCTAATTTCCCCAGAACAGAAGGACTCCTTTAGGTTTGGTGTAGTGCTTATGTGAAAATGGATTAGCAGGATTATATCAGTATAACTAAACCAGGATAGATATGCTGTTGTAACTCCCTATTATATCAAAGCAGAGAATTTATACTGAAATAAAGTTACTTTTATTTCAGAATAGTGTCTCCATCTGGGCAGTTATTCTGGCATGACTTCAGCAGTATAACACTACTGCTGATCGATTTTCCCATATAGCCAACCCCTAAGATCAGGGATGGCCAGCAGACTGGATCCAGCCCACCAAGCCACCAGATCCAGCCCGCAGTCACCTTGCTGGCACCCTCACTATACAGCAGCTGCTGTTTTAAAGGCTGGCTTTCCATGTTCTGCTTGCTGGGGAGGGACTGGAAGGCTATGTGCGCTGTCCCACTCCCTAACAAAATCCCTTAGCTCCTATTGGCTAGTTAGGATATCTAGAAAAGGGTAGTACCCCTCCCATCCATCACAGCTCATTTGAGGGTTAGAATCTGTCATGAACAGGAGGAGTGCTGACCAGCACCCGGTGATTAAGGAGTTAACTCAAATACCTAGGAAAGCTGTTGGCCAGGGGGCCGGGAGAACCAATCAAGATAGAGGGTTGAAATTTGAATTGGATATAAGTTCCCTGCCTGCTTTCTTTGTAAACTTAAAAAACAACAAATGGTCTGGTAGCACATTATAGACTAACAAAACATGTAGATGGTATCATGAGCTTTCATGGGCACAGCCCACTTCTTCAGATGACCAGAGTTATGAGTTTAGGATGTACAGACCCAAAATAAATAGGGGAAAAGTAAGAGGGGGGAACAAAAAAAATGGAAGGGGGCGGGAAAGAAGGAGCAGAGGGTATGGAAATATCAAAGGGAAAACCAAATAGGCAGAACTGGTAATCTATAAGCACCTAAAGATTGGATAGTTAAAAGAAGCAGATAAGGATCATAGGATAGCAATTAGAGAGGAAGGGTACTAACGCAAGAATCGACACAGAGAAAGAACTGTTGGCACCTTCATTGAATGTTAGGTTGATAATGTCCCAGCCATCCGTTATCTCAATTTCTTTGTGTGGGAGAGTTAAACCAGGAGTTGAGAGACAGAGAATGATTTAAACCCAGGCAGGACTACCATGGCCCCCCACAGAATTCAGGGAATGGGAGAGGACTGAACAAAGAGAAAATTAGTGAGTACCAGGAAATGTGAGTCCAGTCACGTTGAGGGTAATTTTTCTTTATTTTGTGGTTTGGTTTGAACTGCTCTGTGTGAATCTATGCCTCCCGTCCCCATTTACTGCCATCTAACCATTGTGCCGAGACTTTTCTCTGTTTTTTCAATTTGTTTTCCTTAGTTGCTCTGTACACCTAGCAACCAACTATGCTTTATCAAGTTTATCTTCTGTTCTGTAATAAAAATCACTTATTTTAAGGTGATGATTTGATTCTTGTGTCCTGGAAGGTCTATCTGTGTGTATCTGCATGCATCTGATTTAAGGGTCAGCTAACAGAGACTGCAGCTTATTTTTCTCTTTTATTTTTTCAAGCTCTCTTGTGGCAGAGGAGCTTGTGCTCCCCCTTGGGGTGATTTCAAGTGTTCACCCCTGTTTTTTTAAGGATCAAAGCACTTAAAAAACTTGGTGGCAGCAAGTTCCCCAAAATCTGTGTATTATGATTCTGGGGGAAAGTTTTTGTAACCAGTGCCTGTAGAGGCAAGGTTTTGAAGCTCTTTTGCGGGCCCCCACCTTCTGCATTCAGAGTGCCAGAGTGGAAAACAGCCTTGACAGAGTCTGACACTATAAGTATTTGGGAGCATGGAAGGTGTCTCATTCTGTGTTTGTGGTGCCATATACATTTTTTAAAATAATGATAATATATACTAATAAATTCTCAATGTAGGAAGGAAAATATGAAGATAAAATCTTTTATAATATTTATCATTTTGTTTAGATTGCCGAAAAAACAGAAATAAAAATAGCAGAATCTCGAGAGGGCTACAGACCCATTGCAAAGCATTCATCGGTGCTGTTCTTTAGTATTGCAGACCTAGCTAACATCGACCCCATGTACCAGTACTCTCTTAGTTGGTTTGTTAATCTCTATATCAACTCTATTCATGACAGGTAAGTACTTCTGTTTTGTGTCATTGTGGCCCAGTTTTTTTAGAAATGACCTCTAACTTTGCTGTGACAGATTTATTCCAGCAAATATCAGCATCTGTATTTTTGCATCTGCAGTTTTATAGAAACAAATATTAGTAAGTTTCTGAATGAATTGCCAGCTGTGCAGCTAGGATGGGTTCAGCTCCCCTCATAGGCAGATCAGATGAGAGATCCAAGTTGTGGTGAACCAGCCACTGAACCTGCCCTCTTTAAACACAGACTCTCCACACACAAAACATCTTTTATTAAGAGAAGTAAAGTGATTCTTAGCTTCAAAGTGGTCAGTTCACTCACCAGAAGCACACTCTTTAATATGTCACACAAAGGACACCACTCTCTATAGTGTCCCTGTAGCAGCATTATTTTTAGAGGATTCCAAATCTGGTGTTGAATTAAAACTGATAATGAGTAGTGAGAGTACCACTGAGTACAACTGGATTTGCAATTAATCGATTTGGCTGGGATTTTCAAAGGAACTCCCTTTGGAGGCAGTTGATTGCCTAATGCCTTTAAGTGCATTTGAAAATGCCAGCCTTATATCCCAGCAAATTCTTTCAAAGAGCTTTGGATATCTTATTTAGTTGTCTGATTCAATATATGTATAAATGTTCCTTTTTAGTAACAAATCCAAAATTTTGGAGAAGCGTCTTCGATATCTAAATGACCACTTCACATACAACCTATATTGCAATGTGTGCCGTTCATTGTTTGAGAAGGATAAGCTGCTGTTTTCCTTTTTATTGTGCTGCAATCTTCTCCTGTAAGTTTAATCTTTTTTCTAGCATCTTATCATAATTCCAAGACAATTATTTTTCTTACACTGAAAGTATTTACAAATAATAGACTACTTTGGTACATATGGTGATAAGTTTTTAGTCATGAAATGTGAGTGCTTTTGCTCCCATTGATCAAAGGTTTTGCTAGTGATTTGGCTGGGAAGATGAGGCCTCCGAATATCTTATTAATTTCTTCCTTTTACGTTTTTATGGCACCCTGTATGGCCGTGGTCACCAACCGGTAGATTGCGATCTACCGGTCGATTTCAGGGGCTCTAAGAGTCGCTCTTGAGCCCTCTCTGAACTGCGCGCCTGCGCAGCACATTTACATTAGATTTCCTCATTTGAGGAGCAGCTACTCACCGAGCAACAACACAGGTGAGTAGCTGCGCAGAATGGTGGGAGCTGGGAGGTCAGGAGGGCTGAAACACCCCGGCCAACTGGCTGTGGTTTTCAGCTGAAGGAGGCTGCCCCGCGCTCCAGCTGATCGGCGGCTTCTCCTTTGCGCCTGCCCAAGTGGAGCGTGGGGCACCCTGGCTGAGCGCCATGGCCAGCTGACGGGGCAGCCGCTTCTCTTTGCTCCAGCCCAGCTGCCCCGCACTCAGCCTGGGAAGCTTGCTCCAGCACAGCTGGAGCTAGGCGCAGCCTCCCTGGGCTGAGCGCAGGGCAGCTGGGCTGGAGCGAAGAGAAGCCACTTCTCTTCGCTCCAGCCCGGCTGCCCTGCTCTCAGCCTGGGAAGCTTGCTCCAGCACAGCTGGAGCTAGGCGCAGCCTCCCTGGGCTGAGCTCAGGGCAGCCGGGCCGGAGTGAAGAGAAGCTGTTTCTCTTCGCTCCAGCCCGGCTGCCCTGCGCTCAGCCTGGGAAGCTTGCTCCAGCACAGCTGGAGCTAGGCGCAGCCTCCCTGGGCTGAGCGCAGGGCAGCTGGGCTGGAGCAAAGAGAAGCGGCTTTTCTTCGCTCCAGCCCGGCTGCCCTGCGCTCAGCCCAGGGAGGCTGCGCCTAGTTCCAGCTGTGCTGGAGCAAGCTTCCCAGGCTGAGCGCAGGGCAGCCGGGCTGGAGCGAAGAGAAGCCGCTTCTCTTCGCTTCCGCCTGGCTGCCCTGCGGTCAGCCCGGAGGGAGCGCAGGACGGAGGCTTCCCTCCGTGGCTGGTGTAGGGGACTCCCTGCCCCCGAACCTTGTTCCCTCTCCCCTACCCCAAACCTGTCCCCCACCCTCCTGCCCCCCTGTTCCCTCTCCCTTGCCCTCCCGCCCCTCTGCAGAAACCTGTCCCCCTTCCTTCCCCACTACAGAAACTTGTCCCCCTGCTCTCCTGTGCAGAAACCTGTCCCCCCCCAGCACCCTGGCCCTGCTGCAGAAACCTGTCCTTCTGGCACCCTGCCCCCTCTTCCCTGCACCCACTGGCGCCCTGTTCCCTGCCCCAGAACCCACTAGCACCCCTCCCCAGTACTGTGTCCCCTGCTCCCAAATGACTTTTCTATGGGTCAGTGACCCCTGATTCAAGGCAGGTTCCCTGCCATTCTCATAAATAAAGACAATACAGAAGCTTTTTGTGTTTAACATAGTATTTTATTTAAAAATGAAGCCTGGCCAACAAACCCCCAATTGGGGCCAAGCCCCCATCTGGCCACAACCACTCCTGCATTCCCTCTTACCCAGACCCTAGATCTGAGCCTATCATACACTGGAACCCCCTGCCCTGAGCCCCTCACATACCCCAACCCAAATTCCTGCACCCTCACATCCACAAGCCTATGGCTTGCTTAGTACCCCAACACTGCCGGGCCTGGAGCCCCCTCCCCGAGCCAGTGTCCCCTTCTCCACCTCCTCCTGCATCCAGATTTCCTCCCAGAGCTTGCACCTCTCACCCCTTCCCACACCCAAATCCCTCATTCCCACCCCAGAGACTACACATCCTGTCTCAACCCAGCGAGGGTCCGGCTAAACTGCAGGAGTTTTTCAGGATTCTGGAGATATCCCAGAAAAACTCTTCTGCATCCATGGTTGCATTTGTTCTTCCGCTTTTTTTAGTAGAAGAGCAAACATGCTCTTTCAGTCACCCCTGTATTCCTCTTTCCACAAGGAATAAGGGGGCTTCCAAAAGAAGGGTTTTTTTTCTGACATTTGGTCCAGTCTAGACAGGCCAAATGTTGGAAAAACCTCTTCGTACAGAAGAATTTTTTTTTAAAAAGCAGCAGTATAAGGATTGGGGATAGCAAGTGATGGAGAGGAGGAGAATAGAGAGGGCGGAGCTTCAAGGAAGGGGCGGGGTTTCAAGGAAGGGGCGGGGCAGTAGATCTTGGCTTGGTTTGTCATTTAAAAAGTGATCTTGGGTGTAAAAAGGTTGGAGACCACTGCTGTATGGCATAGTGTGAATGGTAAACTTCATTTTAAAAAAGGTTTAAGGAAAAAGAGAGTGGTCTGTCTTTCCGGGTCATATCACTCTCCCTTTCTTGAGGAGCCTTTCTTTTTTCCATCTCTGCTTTTCTTTCTCTTACACTTTTTCTTGCAGCATGAGATTTAGACTCTCCATTCTGGCTGTCTGGCTGTGCCACTACTTATGCACAATGTAGTATGTGTGTGTGTGTGTGCATTGAGGGAAGAAAGGAAGGTACACCTTGCTACTTGGGAACATCATAAGCCGTGGTTATATTCATACGTTTTTTAATAATTAGGCTCAACAACCATAGTAATTTATATTGCTTACCTGTAAACCATATGAATTTACAGTGAATGCTAGTATCTTATGCATCATGTCCACAATCTCGTCCATGCTTCCTTATGCATGGGAGGCCCTTCTTGAGCTAATTTTTAGACCAGAACCATCTTCACCACATTCTTTCTCAAGATCCATCCATCCTCCATACTTCTAGGAAATCAGCCAATGACTTATGGTTAGGGTGGGACACAAGCAGTAGATGAGACTTTTTATAAGTAAAAATAAGTGAATTGTATTCATTACCTTTCCTTACCCTTAATGTATCATTTTTTCTTACAATGTTTGTAAATTGTCTAGCACAATGAGGCCCTGGGACCTCAGATGTTGTTAGATTACGAATGCTGTAAAATAAAAATGGAACATAAATCATTCAAAACAGTTTTTGCTTCCCCCTATGTCAAAATGCATTTTTAATATAACTGCATGTTGCTTACAAACTGTTCTGGCATTCTTCTGAACTTAGGGACAGGAAAGAGATAGAACAACAGGAATTTATGTTCCTATTAACTGGAGGAGTGGGTCTTAAAAACAAATACAAGAATCCAGATCCATCTTGGCTACAAGATAAGAGCTGGGATGAACTATGTCGTGCAAGTGATTTCTCAGCATTTAGAGGACTGAGGTATAGTAAAAATCCATTGTGAAACTGAAAAAAACCTCTACATTTAAGCAATATTTTTTAGACTTCTTCAGACCATACCCAAATATCAATGTGACAGATATACCTGTACAGCATAAATTGTGCCTCGGCTTTCGAAGTGAGTCCCTCTTTGTCACACATTGTAGGGAAGTTGTTCCACATACACAAGTCAGGAGGCAAATTAATTAGAAAGTTATTTCATGTTTTATTCTAGTAACTTATCAGAATAAATCCTATAAATTCACGGATAAAGAATTTGTCTTTCTGGAGTGGGCTGTATTACTTATTAAGTCCCTTCATGGTAGAAGAATCATACTTTGAATAGGGACAGATATGATCAGGGGGTGTCCCTGATAGCACAATTCTGTTGCAGCTATGAGAGAGGAGCCACTAGTGAAAAAATTGTGGTCCTACGGAAGTCAGTTAAAGTTTTGCCATTGATTTTAATAGGGTCAAGATTTCATCTTAGGATTTTAGAGCCAGTACAAAGGCACAAGCCTTCCATATAAGTCTGCTGCAGATTCCAGGGCATTTGTAGGTTTGGCAGTGGGCACTACCAATCATTTCATAGTGGATCAAACCCATACTCCGATAAAACAACAAGAGTTGTTTGGAATTCTCCTTCTTTATTGCCCACCTCTACTTTAAATTTAAGTTTTATGGTGGGGAAGAGGTCGGGAACTGGACTAATGTGAAAAAGTCTATGTGACTCTAATGGGATAACCTATGGGAGGATGTTCTAGGGAAGAAAATTCCAAAAGATTCCTTTTCATTGTGTTTCCTCTGAATTCTTCTGTTGAGTAGTGGTGAGATCCAAGCAGATCTTGGGGGATCCACTGGAGACTAAGGCCGAACAGATGGAGGCTTTGTTCCTCCACACCAGCTTAGGCAGCCCCTCCCACTTACCATCCTAGAAGTCCGGTAAGAAGTAGAATAGTAATATTCTATTTTTTACTGGTTGCAAGGGAGATAATGCCCATCAAATAGATTTTATGAATTGTACTGCATATGACAGTATTTCATTGTTCTCCTTTTAATCAAATGAATTTGTGTAAAGATAAACTCTAACAGACAATGATTTTTCTTTTAGGAGTCATATTTCTGAAAATGCTAGTGAGTGGCGTAAAATCTACGACAGCAAAGAGCCATACAGTGTTCCTTTACCAAAGCCATGGGATAAAACGTTGAATGAACTACAGAAGATGATCATTCTTCGGTGCCTAAGATCAGACAAGGTAAAAGGACACAGAAAAAATTTGTTTGTAGACAATTACTTTGTTTGTAGACAGTACACTTTGATAATTATTATTTCAACTGTCGTGCTTACCCTTATTTATTCCACTATTAGTACCCGCATGCCCCATGCACTTGAGAGCCAGATATTTTGGCTACCAGTATAGAGGTGCTTGTATGCTCTGAGGCTATGTCTACACTACCAGCTTTTGCCGGCAGAGAGTATGCTAATGAAGTGTTCATTAGCATTTGTTGCACTGTCATTAGCATATTCTCTGCCCGAGGCTTTTTGTGCAAGAGGTTTTTGCGCAAAAACAAGTAATGTAGACGGGCTCATTCTGCGCAAAAACTCCCTTTTGCGAAAGATCTGTATACCTCCTTTTTTGAGGCATAAGGATCTTGCACAAAAGGGAGTTTTTGCGCAAAACGGACCCGTCTATGCTGCTTGTTTTTGTGCAAAAACCTCTTGCGCAAAAAGCCTCGGGCAGAGAATATGCTAATGACAGCGTGACAAATGCTAATGCATGCTTCATTAGCATACTCTCTGCTGGCAAAAGCCAGCAGTGTAGACATAGCCTGAATGTTCCTGTTCTCCTGTACAAAGGGCATTAAGGACAAATTGGGCCCAAATGCCCTTTAGTTCCTTTTTACTGCCTGTGATTGTGAGACAGAACCTTGGTAGAATTGCTGTCCTGGTAGTTTTTAGGTATATAGTTTTAGATTAAGATTGGATTTAGTATACATAGCATAGTACCATTGCAAATATTAATATAGAGGGGTTTTTTTCATGTCATGAAATTATTTTCATGGTACCAGGAGTTAGTCACAGCTGAACTGAAGTCTCCCAGATTCAAGAACTGCTCATCCTATGAAGCAGATACATTACTTAAAATCAGTTACAAGAGGGTTTTTATGTTTTTGGGTTTTTTCCCCTTGGGAAGGCACACATTCCTCAAAAAGGTTCTTTCATTCCTTTTCAAAAAGGATGCAGATTGCTAAGAGGCTTGCCTGAAGCCTTTTCTTCCTGACCATTCATTGAAGCCAGCTGCGGATTCATGAAAGCAAGCCCACCCTGGACATAAATGTTCTTTGCTCAGGGATGTTTTCTTGAGCTCTGGCTCCATCTCCTGCTCTCAACCCCCTTCCTCAAAAATGGCCTTGTAAGGATCCATGGATCAAGAGCCTCAGACTGCTGGTCCCTGAGTAACTGCTGCATTCACATCACCATTCAACATCTGTGATGAAGCAGTGGTTGACAGACTATGAGCTTGGTGAACCTAAGTGCCATAGAAAATGCTGCCCACAGAAGGCCTGATTGGCAGTACTCCCAGCATCCTGATTTGTCCAGGCATACTATTTAAGGGACCCCAGGAGGTTGTTTGTGTAATGAGGCAAATTCCAGACCTTACTCCTGCCTTGTTCCTGTGCTATATAAATGTTTGCACCTTCTGTATTCTGGGACTGCTGAGTGACTCCTTGTGCAGGTTGAGGCAACCTTGAGCACTGCCCTGAGTTGTTCCCTAGTTGCAGTAGGCCATCTTGCTACAGTGCAGAATTGCTGGCCCTTTCTCTCTCTCTCTCTCTCTTTCTCTCTTTTCTGCTCACCACTTGCATTGTGAGTATTCCCAGGGCCTGGCAATTCAAAGGGGCTACTGTGGTGGTGGCCAGAGTCCTGGCTCCTTTTGAATTGCCACCGGAGCATCACTCTGCACAGCTCTGAGGAGTGGGAGGATGCGCCGTGACCTAGATGGCACTGAGGGCTGTCTGCCCTATTCCGCCTCTTCTGCCTGCAGTACCACCCCTTCCACAAGTGGGCGGAGGGACACAGAGCCAGTCCCCCCATCTTGCCCTGTGGCCCACGGAGACAATGGTCCCATGTGGATGTTTATGGACCCTTTATGTTGGCATAGTTGGAACAAAGGGGGCTGCTGGGCAACCATGGATTGGTCCCCGAAAGTGAGTGTGAAATGTATGCATTGACTGTGAAGAGATAGCTACTGAGTTGTATCATGATTTAAGTTACCGTGAATATGAAAGATGATATGGTGTCTCCAATCAAAGCTGATTTTTTTTGCTATATTTGTGCTAAGAGTACATTTACTTTTTTAAAATGCTAACAATATGTTTACTTTTTGAACAGATTAGTCCAGCAATAACAATCTTTGTAACTGACAAACTGGGGAAGAAGTTTGTAGAACCACCACCATTTGATCTAACAAAAAGTTACTCAGATTCAAATTCAACAGTCCCACTTGTCTTTGTGCTATCTCCAGGAGCTGATCCCATGTCTAGTAAGTATCTTTGAATTAGTGACCTATCAAAATGTCTACTTTTTCAGATTAAGAGCCTGATTCTCCTCCTCTTTGCAACTTATGGAGTCATTTACACCTGTGCTGAATAGGTGTAAAACATTAACAAATCAGATTGGCAGAATTTTGTCTTGCAGAATAAAAGGGATATAATTTTCAAATCAAATGGTTTGATGCATTCTGACAAAATTCTTATTTAAATAATATATCTTCGTTTTTCACTGTCAGATTTTAACAAAATTGTAGTATAGTTCTTTCATATCAAATATAAAGCAATCTTTTTAACTAAATAATGCTAAAAGATTACGTTTTATCCAAGGTCTCCTGAAATTTGCAAATGACAAACACATGGTTGGAAATAAGTTTCAAGCCATCTCATTGGGACAGGGTCAAGGACCTATAGCTACAAAAATGATTAGAGAAGGAATGGAAGAAGGGACCTGGGTTTGTTTACAGAATTGTCATCTTGCTGTCTCCTGGATGCCGATGCTAGAGAAGATATGTGAAGAGTTTAACAATGACACTTGCCATCAATTCTTCAGACTTTGGCTTACCAGTTATCCATCACCTAAGGTACTTCTATTTCCAGTGGATGCTAATTACACATTTAATGATAGTGTTCTGTAATAAATCATTTTGTATTCCAGAATAAGATAAACACACTGCAATTTGGCTTGGATTTTCAAACTTGTACACACAAAATGGGTGCACATTTTTTAAACAATCACTCTAATTATAGGATCTTTAAGAATATACATATACAATTCAACTACAGTAAATATATATTAGAATAGAATGTAAACATGCTCTCCTCATGAAGAAACAATGTTATTTTCTGCCTTATAGATATGTTTTATTATCTACAAGTACCTTTGTTGTTTTTCAGAGGAGAAAGTACCTGAAATCTGTTTAATTTTGTATGGGTCCAGATTGTTGCTGTTGACAGTGTTTGGAACAAAACCTGATGAAACACTTGGTTTAGCAGAAATGTACTATTTTTTTTAGTGAAAACACAGCTTCTTGCATTCATCTAATACTTTAAATATCAACATCTTCAATTCTGAATTTTAAAATACGTAACAGTTAAATGTTTTTTCTGTGTCTGTATATATTGTTGTTGTTGTTGTTAGTGATTATGTGGTACCATAAATTTGCTTGGTGCTCTGCAAACATTTTAGGGCACATTCTTTCCTCTAAGAAACCTACAGGCTAAGGCCCTCTACCTGCAAACACATACTTCTTGGGAAAAAGGAGAAGGTAGAAGATATTCTTGGAAAAAACAGATCTTAAGGAGGACTTGAAGGAAGTGAGAAGAAGCTCTTGGTGAATAAGATCAGAAAGACTGTTCTAGGTGTAGGAGGAAGCAATGATAAAAATGTAAAAATGAAAGAAGGAGCATACAAAGGGAACAGTGATGTGAGAAGAGTCATAATTTCATCAGCAAAGGACAATTGTTTTTAATTATATTAGAAAATATAAAAATACAAAGCAGGCTTTTAAACGTTATTGGCACTAATGTAAGTCTTCTGAACAGAAGTGTGTGGAAGAAAACATTGTCCTCACTCTGCGTTTGTAAGCAACAAGTAGCCAGAGGCAGTTTTATTATGAGCTGCATCAAGGGAAAAACTGATTCGGACGGGGGGGAGCCCCCCCCCCCGAGGCAGATCTTCGAATACAAGCAATTATGAAGCAGTTTATATACTATCCATTAGATATAATAACAATAACAATTAGTCTCCTTCCCATTACAAACACCAATGGCTAACAGTTATTTTAGTTCCACCCAGATGCTCCTTATCTCAATGTCCCTGCCAGAGTCAGCATTCTATCCTTATCTCCGTATGGAGGCAAGAGGCGAAGGCAGCGTCTTATTACAGCTCTCGCATTGTCAGGCCACAAACTTAGCCTGACTCTTGCTCTGTTACTGACAAGACTAAGATGGCTGCACACAAATTCCCTTATTCCCTTTTTCCTGCCTCCATAAGTGACTGCATTTTGTCTATAGCTACACATTCATACAGTTTTTATTGTTGTCCAGGAGAAGTTGCACATCTGCATTCCAGGGCTGAATTTAGCTTATGTGTATTTAATTTATAGGACTTTGAGCATCAAAAAAGTATTTAAAAATACAAATATGTTTATACTTCTATAGAAATATCTCAGTTTATTTTAAATCACTCTCCTGATGCAGTGTTGTTATTTGTTTTGTCTAGTTTCCTGTAACCATTCTGCAGAATGGAGTAAAGATGACAAATGAGTCGCCTACTGGTCTCCGGTTAAATCTGCTTCAATCTTATCTCTCAGATCCACTTTCTGATCCCACCTTCTTCTCTGGATGCCCTGAAAAGGAGCAGGTAAGTTGCTCATTCTGTGGCATATTTATTTACTCGTTATAGCCATGAAGCTTCTAATCTAATACTTTCCCTAAAATTATGAGCTACTATTTTGCACAGAGAGTAAATGGTTAATCAATAAAATACTTCATACATGGTTAGAGCTTAAATGAACACCCAGACTTTGTCACCTGGAAATCCCCACACTGGTTACACTGCAATAACATTAGCCCAATTTGACTGACACTACAACAATAACAATTATGGGTTCCCAAACAGAAAGGGACCACAGTGGACTCTGTCCTTGAAATGTGGTTCTGAAATGAAATGCCAAACCAGTCCTCTCGTGACTTCACAAGCTTCCTCATGCCACTCATTTCAGCCTGCAGTCCAGTTCTCCCAGTTCATTAGAGGGGTATGTAATAAGTTATTTCTCAACCGTGCAGTATTAATGCAGAGAACTTTTCTCTCCATAGAACTTCAATAGGTAAATGGAAACTGAAGAAAGCAGTGAAATAACTTCCTTCCAGGCAAAACATGAGAAAACAAACATCAGTGTTCCTCTAGCCCGGGGTGGAGAACCTTTTTTGGGTCAGGGTCATTGACCCACAGAAAAATCAGTTGGGGGCTGCACACAAGTGAGAAACAAAAACAAAGCAAAAAAAAAACACCTTTCACCAGCTTGGGCGCTCCAATGCTGAGGGGAGCCCTGAGCTTCAGGGGCTAGATCCAGGCAAACTGGGGGCTGCATCCGGCCATAGATTCCTCACCCCTGCTCTAGCCCATTAGTGAGAAACTCCTGCTAAATAAATAGAAGTAAGGGAGATGGGAGAAGGGGTCAAACCTGGCCATGGTACAATACTGAGGCATGGGGAAAGTTCCTTCCTACACTTAATTGCCTCAAGTCAAGATGACGTTGAAAAGAATGAAAAAGACTTTGCATTACCATGCTGAACCCACAAGCATGATCATTGCTGAGAAGGTGAGCACCAAGAAGACTTTATCTCACTATCACATTGTTGGTATCTGTTCTTCACTGAGTATCCTCTGCATATTGCTATTCATGGAATATTCTGACCAGTACAGCCAGAATGGTAGAAGTGTAGCTGTTTGTTGGAGTGCTGACACACCTCCCTATGGTCTGATCTTTTTTAATGATTAATAATGCTTGTGTTGATTGCCAGTTGATACTAATTAATGAGCTGATGTAATAGGATTCTCATCCAAGAATCAAGCTCTATAGAATTAAAACTGACAAGGTCGATATCTTCCAGGGATACCGATTGCTATTTATGTGAGATCTATGGCTAAATCATTGCAGGAGGGAGATTTCCTGTAGCTGAGTGATTGTCGTCTATCTTTTCAGCCATTTTTTTATCCTGTCAGGGAAGGAATCGTTATTATCAGCCTGTACATCATTCTCAATGTCTTCTGCACTTCCTTCAGGGCTGCAGATTTCACACAAGGATACAAAGCTACAATCCAGTCTTACATGAGAACATAAGAATGCCCGTACTGGGTCAGACCAAAGGTCCATCTAGGCCAGTAGCCTGTCTGCCGACAGTGGCCGGCACCAGGTTCCCCGGAGGGGGTGGACTGAAGACAATGATCAAGCAATTTGTCTTGTGCCATCCATCTCCAGCCTCTGACAAACAGAGGCCAGGGACACCATTCCTACCCCCTGGCTAATAGCCTTTTATGGACCTAACCTCCATGAATTTATCTAGCTTCTCTTTAAACTCTGTTATAGTTCTAGCCTTCACAGCCTCCTCTGGCAAGGAGTTCCACAGGTTGACTATGCGCTATGTGAAGAAGAAGTTTCGCTTATTAGTTTTAAACCTGCTACCCATTAATTTCATTTGGTGTCCTCTAGTCCTTCTATTATGGGAACTAATGAATAACTTTTCTTTATTCACCCTCTCCACACCACTCATGATTTTATATACCTCTATCATATCCCCCCTCAGCCTCCTCTTTTCCAAACTGAAAAGTCCCAGTCGCTTTAGCCTCTCCTCATATGGGACCTGTTCCAAACCCCTAATCATTTTAGTTGCCCTTTTCTGAACCTTTTCCAAGGCCAAAATATCTTTTTTGAGGTGAGGAGACCACATCTGTACACAGTACTCAAGATGTGGGCGTACCATAGTTTTATACAGGGGCAGTAAGATATTCTGTGTCTTATTTTCTATCTCTTTCTTAATAATTCCTACATTCTATTTGCCTTTTTGACCGCTGCAGCACACTGTGTGGAAGTTTTCAGAGAACTATCCACGATAACTCCAAGATCTCTTTCCTGATTTGTCCTAGCCAAATTAGCCCCTATCATACTATATGTCTAGTTGGGGTTATTTTTTCCAACGTGCATTACTTTACACTTATCCACATTAAACTTCATTTGCCATTTTGTTGCCCAATCACTTAGTATTGTGAGATCTTTTTGAAGTTCTTCACAGTCTGCTTCTGTCTTGACTATCTTGAACAGTTTAGTATCATCCGCAAACTTTACTACCTTACTGCTTGCCCCTTTCTCTAGATCATTTATGAATAAGTTGAATAGGATTGGTCCTAGGACTGACCCTTGGAGGACACCACTAGTTACCCCTCTCCATTCTGAAAATTTACCATTTATTCCTACCCTTTGTTTCCTGTCTTTTAACCAGTTCTCAATCCATGAAAGGACCTTCCCTCTTATCCCATGACAATGTAATTTACACAAGAGCCTTTGGTAAGGGACTTTGTCAAAGGCTTTCTGAAAATCTAAGTATACTATATCTACTGGATCCCCCTTGTCCACGTATTTGTTAACCCCTTCAAAGAACTCTAATAGATTAGTAAGACATGATTTCTTACTTAACTCTTTTACCACTACCACCCTGCTTGGAAACCATCTGTCCTGAATTTCCCATCAGTGACAGGTTGATTGTATAGCTTATTGCATGTGGTTCCTCCCTACAGTTCAAAACCCTTCCTCCTCTCACCTGATCTTCCCCCCCAATCATGGATACAGTTGAAGAGAACCTGCTGAGAGAGGAGGCATGTTCTTTGTTACAGTTAGGGGTAATAGAAGAGGTGCCTCACAAGCAAAAAGGGATGGGGGTTTATTCACATAATCTTTTCTTGGAATCAAGAAAATAGAGGTCTTTATCCCATGCTGGAGCTCAGAAATTTTAAACACTTTTATTAAAAAGGTTTGTTTCCATGTATTGTCTCTCGCTCATAACTAGGGTTGCCAGGCATCTGGTTTTCAACCAGAATGTGCAGTCGAAAAGAGACTCTGGTAGTTCTGGTCAGTAGTGCCAACTGGGCCATTAAAGGTCTGGTTGGTGATGCAGCAGGGTCCCAGAGCTAAGGCAGGCTCCTTACCTGTCCTGGTGCTGTGTGGCTCCTGGAAGTGGCCACTAGGTCCCTATGGCCCCTGGAGCAGGGCTGAGCAAGAGGCTGTCAGCGAGCCAGATCCAGCCTTCCTAACACTTCCCAATGCTAATGCATTGCCTGGGAACTGCCAGGGAGGAGTGAGCCCTTTCAGTTCCTGCTAGTTAAAGGGCTTGCGCCTGCCTAGCAGCTGCCAGGCAACATGTTAGCTGCCTGGAAGGTGCAAGCCCTTTAAATAGAAGCAGTTGAAAGGGCTCCCAGCTCGCCGCTAATGTGTTGCCTGGGAGCCACCAGGGAGGCGCAAACCCTTTCAACTCCTGCTATTTAAAGGCCCCACTACTTCCCAAGGCCCCGCCCCTTCCACCTGAGGTCCATGACCATTTCTGAAACTTGTGAAGTGGCCCCCCTTCAAAAATTATTGCCTATCCCTTGCCCTAGAGGCAAGGAGGCTCTGTGCATTGCCTCTACCCCCAATGCCAGTTATATAGCTCCAATGGGCTAAGAACCACAACTGCAGGGGCAAGGGCAGCAAGTGGAGCCTCCACATCTAGGAGTTGCATGGCCCTGGAAGCCACTTCTTGGAAGCCATGGTAGGCACTTCCAGGACCCTGAACCCCCTTCCATGCCCAAACCCCTTGCCCTAGCCTAGAGTCTCCCAGTCCTCTGCCCCAGCCCTAAACCCCCTGTTTCCTCTAAACCTCTTCATTCTGGCCCCTACGATAGCCCACACCCCTAGCCAGAGCCCTCACCCACACTGCACCTCTACTCCCTGTCCAAGCCTAGAGTCCCCTCATACTATCCAAACTGTTCATCCCTTTCTCCACCTCAGAGCCTGCACTCCCAGCCAGAGCCCTCACCCCTCTCCTGCAACCCAGCCCTTCTGTCCTAGACCAGTGAAAGTGAGTGAGGATTGCAGAGTGCAAGCAATGGAGGGAGTGGAGATGGAGTGAGTGGGAGCAGGCCTCAGAGAAGGGGAGGACAGGGACCCAGGGAAGGAGTGGAGCAGGGTTGTTTGGTTTTGTGGGATTAGAAAATTAATAGCCCTATATATAACCCCTTCTCTTTCACACCAGGACTGGTTTGCAGCTCCATAAAGTAGAACCTCAGTGTTATGAACCCCTCAGGAAAGGAGGTTATTCATAGCTGTGAAATGTTGGTAACTCTGAACAACGAAGTAGGTCTTTGCCCACGAAAGCTTATGCTCTGATAAATCAGTTAGTCTATAAGGTGCCACAGGACTTCTCATTGCTCACCAGGTTGACATCTCCGATGCACAAGTGGTTTCTGCAAGAAGAAATGGTAGTACAGCTCTTTAGCTTATGGGGAACTCTTGTAACAGATGTCTTTGCATCCAAAAGCAACAAGAAGATATGCTGCTGAAGAGCAGGCAGAGACAAGCATTTGGTATCAGATGCATTTCTGATAAATTGGCGTCAGGGCTTATGTATGCATTTCCCCCAGTTCCCCTCATGCAGAGAGTGATAAAATAAAACAACAGTAGGCTAGAGTACTTTTACCATTGTGGGCCAGGCAGTGTTCTGAACTTTATTCACTTGTTCGAAGGATTATAACCTCTGACATTAGTACCAGGCTTGTTGACACAACGATAAGGGGATGGGATGTAAAGCAAATATTATTATGTGGATCTGTAGTCTCTTACCTCATTGCATGGTGGATAAAATTCTGGATTGTTTGAACAGTTGTGTTCTCTAGAAGTACAAAATGTACTGATTAATTGAAGCAAAAAGTTCACACAAAAATCATATTGTTATAAGTGGAAGCCATATTTATTGTTGGTTTTCTTGTATGGTATAGATCCATAGACAGCTCTAATTACTTACATATCTGCTAGATATTAGAAGGGCTTTAGCTTTCCACTTAGATAGAACTAAGCATATTAAACAAATTGGGAGATTTTCTATCTCTTATGAAAAAAGGAATAAAAGAAGAGTGATCACTGTACAAATTCTTTCAAGATAGGTTAGGTTATATATTATGAATGTTTATAAGCTGATGGGTCTCCCTCTTCCTGCAAGAATTAGAGCTCATTCTATTAGATGAAAAACAGCTACAATGGCTCTGCGTCTGACTGCTACTTATCAAAACACCTGGGGCTGCAAGGGAAGGAACTGAGAGGCAGCTGTTGTGCTATGCCCCTTTTATAACTTTGCCCAGGAACATTCTGTATTCACTGAGGAGAGGGGCAAGCAAGATGTGTAAGCATGCCAACAAACACTACTAGGCTATGTCTACACTGGCGCGATCTTGCGCCAGAGATATGCAAATGAGGCTAAGCGTGGAATATCAGCGAGCCTCATTTGCATATCTAATGAGCCGCCATTTTTCCGGAAGAGGCTCTTGCGCCAGAAGGAGCTGTCTACACTGCCCCTTCTTGCGCAAGAAAAACCCTCTTGTGCAATGCCGCTACGCTGATTATTTTCGGGAATAACGGCATTGCTCAAGAGGGTTTTTCTTGCACAAGAAGGGGCAGTGTAGACAGCTCCTTCTGGTGCAAGAGCCTTTTCTGCAAAAATGGCGGCTCATTAGATATGCAAATGAGGCTCGCCGACATTCCACGCTTAGCCTCATTTGCATATCTCTGACGCAAGATCGCGCCAGAGTAGACATAGCCCTAGGTAGAATTCTACCATTCAAGCTGCATCAGTCAGAGTGGGAGTATACAGAGTCCATGTAGATGAACTCCTGTTATAGGTAAATAACCTTTATTTCCTTAGTTAATAAATAATGATCCCTGTCCTGCAGACCCCTAACTCAGTGTAGTGCATGCATCCCCCAGTAGTCCTGTGGCTTCAATGTTACTACTAGAGGTGTAAACATTAAACCAAGTAGTCAAGGATAGCAGGAATAGGCTTTAAAATGTTAACTATCAACTACATATTGTAATTTAGTAGCCTAATATTTTTAAAAACCTTCATGCTAATCATAGTCTAATATTTCTAACCAAAATAGATAATTTAAAATGTTAATGAAATGTTTTTCAAATTGCTTTTGTTGTTTCAGCCATCTGCATAAATTAAAAATTATATATAGCCATGCTAGTTAATTTTTTTCTTTTCTTAAAGACATGGGAAAAACTACTCTTTGGAGTTTGCTTTTTTCATGCTCTTGTTCAGGAGAGAAAGAAGTTTGGCCCTCTTGGTTGGAATATTCCATATGGATTTAATGAATCAGACTTGCGAATCAGTATCAGACAGTTACAGGTAATGTCTTTATTTACTGTTGCTTACACAGTACAGACGTGGCTGTGTTAAATGCTCAAACATAGAATCCTAAATAGGTTTTCACAACTTTAGTTTGTTGCTTTTGAGACATAAATAACACAGATCATATTATGTTTATAAAAATATTAAATTATTCATTAGCTCAAGAGAAATTTTCTAAAAAATGAAATCAAAGCTATTTGGAACTCAGTGTAGCAGAGTTAAAACCATATTTCAAAGGAGTGCTCACTAGCCAGTAGATTCAGGGGGTAGCTGAGTTAGTCTGTACAGGATAAACTTAAAAAACAACCAATAGTCTGGTAGCACTTTAAAGACTAACAAAACATGTAGATGGTATCATGAGCTTTCGTGGGCATCTGAAGAAGTATGCTGTGCCCACGAAAGCTCATGATACCATTTACATGTTTTGTTAGTCTTTAAAGTGCTACCAGATTATTTGTTATTTTTTAAGTTTATCCAGTAGATAATATCAAACCAGTGCTGCTCACTGCTCTAAGTCAAAGGCAATTTTTATACACAGCAAATGGTTAGGGATCTTCTGTCTGACTAGCTCTCCTGAGAATATTTTACCAATTGACTAATCTAGTCATGAGAAGCCATGGGAACTGTTGTTGTGTTTGAACTGATGGAAAAAACTAATGATGAATCAATGAAAGAAACAAACATTCTGAAGGTTAAAAGCAAGATACTCTGAAACATCCCAGGAAACTTGGTGAAAGAAAGAAACATGCCTTTGCTAGAAAAATCAGGCTGCTGAAGAGACACTATTTTAAATACTGTAAGAATGATTAGATGATTTGTTAATCCTGGAATTGATCTTTAGGTGTCTGCACAGTTGTTACTCAGGTAAAACTCCCATTAACTTCAAATGTGAGTTTAGCTTAGTAAAGACTTCCAAGTTTGAACTTGCTGCTGCACCTGGAGAGAACATTTACTATAACTCTCTGTGAGTTAAAGCATACTCTTCTCTCCCCATTGTGTTGTGCTGTGGACCTCTCCAGTGGAAGTTTGTGGTCCCATCTCCACTCCTTTCCTATTTAATAATAAAAATCAGATAATACTGTTTCTCTAACTATAGGCTTTTATGGCTTCAGGGTGGTGAAGTGTCTTAGATTTACTATTTTCTTCATTTCAGCTATTCATAAATGAATACGAGCAAGTTCCATTTGAAGCTATATCTTATCTTACGGGAGAATGTAACTATGGAGGACGAGTGACAGATGATTGGGACAGACGTTTACTACTAACTATGCTGGATGATTTTTATAATCCAGATATAATTAAAAACCCACGCTATACCTTTTCACCCAGTGGCAACTACTATGCACCACCAAAAGGCACCTATGAGGACTACATTGAATTTATTAAGGTAACTTGGGTTCTTTGTACCATGGAAGCTCATATAATATTTGGTCTAATTGCATTAGTGAATATTTCAAAAAGAAAATTCTTTCAGGGAGGTGTCATTTTTAATTTGATATTTCATTAATGTTAAAAAATTACTTCTCCATGAATGTAACATTCCTTTTCTAATATTAAAATGCTGACATATCTATAACAACAATATTTAGCCCTCGTATAATGCCTTTGCCTCAAGGACCTTAAATTGCTTTACAAAATAATAATTAATTCTCTCAATATCTCACATTACTGAAATACAGCCACTTCTGGGGTAGAGCACAGAGGCTGTAGAACAGTCCACTGTTAATTTTGAATAGGAATTGAAACCTCAAGGGAATTTAGACAGATCAAATATAACTACTTTTAGTTGGACTTTGGCAGAACATTAGGGATAGTACTCCTGCTTTTGCAAAAAGTGACTTAAGATATTTAGTAAGCTCTAAGTCCATGTGTTGCTTCAGTACTGTCCCAGGAAGAAAAATCCTATAACACTGAATGACAAATGGTACTCCCTTCTGCACTAAATATTTTCTGAGACCTCTCCTTTTTAAGCACTGACCTAGCCAGACTCTCCTTAGACTGTGAAATCTGACAGGATCATACCACAAAGTGGTCTGGGTGAAATAAGAAGTGGTAATTTCTTAGAGCCTCTACTCTTTGGAACAGTTCTTCAAGTCTTGCTCTCTAACATTGAGGCCAAGAGTTGTTTTTCTACCAACACATTTCTGGAATTATGAATTGTGCAGAAGATGGATAACCAGGTAATAAGAAAGGGAAATAGTTTACCTAGATCCTACTGATTGTGCATGAGGCTGTAATTTTTTCTTGGTATGTTTCACAGATCAACAAAAAATTTAAAAGTGGTGGCAAAGCCTTGAAAAGTTACAAATGTGATACACTAAGCAGATAACCTGCCTGGATTTGGGCCTTTCAACATTTAAAAAAGTGTTTTTGTGTGTGCTTTATTTTTCATTTCATGCCCATCTTTCTTTCCTTGCCTTTCTTGCTGGTATGTTGTAATATAAGATGCTTTGGTATTTGAAACTCCTTAGCCTTTGTTGCACAAAGTGTGTACAACTTGATGAGGAGAGCAATAGGTAGATAACAGAGCTTTATATAAAGACTAGAAAGCCACTGTCAAAGTATTCAGTATTTGTGAGGTCATGGTTCTAGGCCTAATTCAGTATCCTCTGAAATTAATAGAGTCTTTTCATCAATAAGCTTCAGATCAGGACCTTAATGAACTGATGTATCTAATGAAATCGTATTGCTTGCTTAATGTGTTTTGCCATAGAATCTTCCATTTAATCAACAGCCAGAGGTGTTTGGGTTGCATGAAAATGTGGATATTTCAAAGGATCTCCAGCAAACAAAACTCCTCTTTGAATCTCTGATACTAACACAAGGAGGAGGCACACAGGGAGGCTCCTCAGGAGGTGGTGACAGCACTCTGTATGAAATTGCTGATGATATTCTCAGTAAGGTAATGTAGAAAGACAAATAGTGTAATAATTTATTAGAATAACAAATACTCCCACCATTATCTGGCCAGTTTAATGTTCTTTCTTGAGATTTTCATTTGCAAAATGGTAATAGGACAGGTGATTGGGCCTCAAAGGGACCAGTGACCAAAGAAGTACCTTCTTTTCCTCCTTCTGGGATTACAAAAATGCAGTTGCAATGATATACTTTCTTAGCAGCACACAGAGTAACTGAGCAACTTGCAGCTCTTTTGGGGGCTTGCCCTGTGATGTGTCATGTTCCCCACTTTCCATTAGAACTACACTCATCTTACCAAGTTCCCTTCAAATATAACATCATTTCTTTGTTAAGAGAAATATACATTAACTTACTCAGAAAATAAACAAAAACTCTCACAGATGTCATGATCCAGGGACAGGAGTGGAAACAAACTTAACCATGTCCAGATAATCTAAATCTTGTTTGCTAAGAAGTATGCAAATATCACAGTAGTGAGCATGGCATAATAATCTGAATAGAATAGTGATTTTTTTGAAATAAAACACTGACTTTGTAGTATGGTTTTCTTTTCCCTACCCCATGTGCTAAAGCTCTGATTCCTAAGTTTCATTTTGCTTTGGAAAAAACTTGGAGCAATAAGCTGTCCAACACAAAATGGAAGTGAAGTGCTTATCCACAGTCCTGTGTAAAGTGGGGGAAGTGTCAATGAGCAGCTAAGAGTAGAAGGGAGTGATTGATATCAGAGCAAATAATCTGGGAGAAAATCAGTTCAATATTGCAAGAAATTTTGCAATTGTTAAAACATTTACATTTATTTTTACATTTTCTATGATTTTCAAGATATTTGTATTGACCAACCAATATTCAGGAGAGTGTATTACTAAATATAAGTGATTCTCTGTGGCACTTATGTAGTTGCTTTGGACCTCTTTGCTTTTAATATTGCTTAGAAACAATTATAAATTAAAATGTGTACTTACCAAAATGTATCCAAATATGTTGACAATTGCAGCTTCCAAATGATTTTGACATTGAAACTTCCCTACTTAAGTATCCTGTGAGATATGAGGAAAGTATGAACACTGTGTTGGTGCAAGAAATGGAGAGGTTTAACAAGTAAGGGAATTAATTTAATTCAAATGTACTTTCAACCAATCCATTCGCAGCAGATCTCTTTTCTGCCAGACATCCTGTGTGGACTCTGTTATTTTGAAGACTTTTTTGGGGTTTTTTTTCTGGTTTTTTTTTTGGGGGGGGGAGGGATTTTTCAAGGGGGAGTTGCTTCACTTCAGTAGCATTTGCATTCCCAGCATTTTTCCTTTATTTGGCAAGGCAGAATATAGATTGTATTTAAGGGAAAATATCTAAATGGCAAATGAATTGGAAGATAAGGTGTGTAATGGGGAAGGTCCAAAGAACGTTTGGGAATAGCTGATACGCAGGGGTGTGCTTGTGTTGCCTTATTTTTCACTTCCATTTCTTTATTCCATCCATTGTCGTCTTTTTGGTCTCATTGTTCCTATGCTTGTAACATTTCCTTTCTACCTTTTTTCTTCCTATTTTTCTCCTTTTTATTGTTTTCTCACTTGCTCAAATCTGTGCCCCAATCGTTTCCTTCTTTTCTCCCTGGTTACCCCTTTCTTCCTATACCCTCACTTCCACTCTTTGCTTTCAACTATAACCTTCCTCTCTCTTCTTTCCTGTGGGTCCTCAGTCTCCATCCCATTTCACCCAAATTCCTATTTTTTCTCTTGTTTTATCTCCCTGTCTGCTTCTCATTTCTTCCTGCCTCACATATTTTCTCCTTCTTGATCTTCCCCCTCACTTGGCTTGTCTCCAAGTTACTCTTATTTCTATTACTCTCCTCCTCCCCACACTTGTCACCTGAAACCTATCTATCCAATCTACTCCATACACATATTGTATGTACATTGTTCCAACTAAGCACTGGAACACATTGCCTAAGAAGGTTTTAGAATCTCCATCACTGGAGGTTTTTAAGAACAGGTTAGACAAACACCTGTAAAGAATGGTCTAGTTATTACTTAGCTTTACCTTACATACAAGGGACTTGACTAGGTAACTTACTAAGTTCCCTTCCAGTCCTACATTTCTATGATTCTGTGATTCTATGATTTTAGAGTTCCATTTTTAACTTCTTTCCAGGACAGTGTAGGCAAGAGCCTATGAAATCCAAAGTAATGCATAAAACACAATGCCCTATTAAGTCTTCAACTATTTTAGCAGAAATATATCCTAAACAGAAAGAATTAATTTATACCGCTGCCATTGGACCATTATTTCCCAATAATTTTCATTGCGTAATGTTCTCATATTTTTTAAACCAGAAGGTGGACTTTGCATTGGAGCATTGGATCTTCCCATGAATTTTCCCAAAGACTGGGGAATTCTTGATCAGGATTTTTACTATAGCTCACTAAATTGATGGAAGCAAGCTGCAAAATCAGGCTTTGGATCCAGCACTGCTTGGATCTAGATTCTGGTTTGCACTCAACTATTTTTAACTAGCTGAACTTCTATATCGCTTTCCATATAGACATCTTAGGCACTTTGCAGTTCATAATGAGTAAGTGTGTCACAGATATTTTTAGTAAAATCATGGACAGGTCCCAGGCAATAAAGAGAAATTCATGGAGTCTTGCAACCCATCTGTGACTTTTACTAAAAATATCTTGTGAGAGGAGTAACTGTGGGAGCCCCACTGGGGACTATTGCCCCCAGTGACTGCTCCTGCAGCGGTGGCTGCTGCACTGGTCCTGGGGGCTGACCCAGCCCTGGTGGCTACTCCAACTGCTGCTTCTGTGGTGGGGGCTGACTAGCTACTGCTCCAGTCCTGAGCTTCTGCTCTGGCCCTGGACGCTGACCACCAACTGCTGCTTGAGTCCTATCATTGCTCCTGAGTGGGGACTGACAGCTATTGCAGCCCTATCACTGTGGTGGTCTGAAGCAAAAGAAATCATAGAGGTCCATTAAAGTCACAGAATCTATGACATTCATGACAGAAACCTGTTCTTTAGAATGAGTTAAATCTCCCAGGAACCTTTGAAGCCAGGAGAAAATGAGACAGAAATTAATAGATTTGTCCCATGCCACAGAGCAAGGCTGTGGGAGTATTTCAGATAGAACTCAGGTCCCTTGACTGTCACATACTATAGCCATTGGACATGGTGCCTCAATTTGAATTTAGAAAACCAAAAGAAAAGGTCTATTAAATGGCAACAGTGTGGGCACAAACTATAATTTTGCTAATAAGGCTAGTTGTAAACGAGGAAAAACTGGTTATACACTTATTTTATAGCTGTCACAATAATGTAGTAATATTTCTTAAGATGATGACTTTACCTCTCACATATTATGTCATACCTGTTTTATTTTAGTGACAGGTCTTGTTGTTTCCTTTTAATTCTAGTTTAATTCGAACTGTACGTATTACCTTAATAAATCTGAAAAAGGCCATTAAAGGACTGGTCGTTATGGATTCTGAGCTGGAAGCCCTGAGCAGCAGTCTGCTTGTTGGAAAAGTTGCTGAGAACTGGGCTAACCGTTCATACCCAAGTCTTAAACCATTGGGAAGCTATATCCTAGATTTTCTAGCGAGACTGAAATTCTTGCAGGTACAGCAAGAGGGATTGTATTACTAATAATTCTGTTGACTTAAAATTAAAGGATGATTTGGATATGGGCTGATAAAAATTGATTCTTTATATGTAGACTTTCTAAACAAGGTTGTGAAGAATGTCTAAATTTTTTGTGGAACACTTTTAATACTACCTAGGCCCATGCTGGTAGGAAAGATGGTTGAAAGTCTCTCTCTGTCTCTTTCTCCTCCCAGGACTGGTATGAATTAGGAAAGCCCAGTGTTTTTTGGCTATCAGGATTCTATTTTACTCAAGCTTTTTTAACTGGAGCCATGCAGAACTATGCCAGAAAGTACACCATTCCCATTGACCTGCTGGGATACGAATTTCAGGTATGCATAAGTGATAAAAATATATTTTACTAATATGGGTCCTGATACTTCCATGAGAGATACCAGTTGGACCTTGTGCCTGATCAAACAAGTTCACCTGCAGATTTCTCATTGCAGGATCAAGACCTTGATTAACAATTGAGTTATAGATCTGCAACCATGTCAAATAGTAGTACTATTATCATTATTGTATTATCATGTAACACCACTTGTTTCCTTTTAGGTTATTCCTAAGGATACATCGGATACTGCACCAGAAGATGGTGTTTATATCTATGGATTATTTTTAGATGGAGCTCGCTGGGACAGGGACAAGTCAGTGATTAAAATTTTAAAATTATAAAATTAATCCTAAAATGTGCTTTCTTATGTGCTCATATTAGACCTGTTGAAATATTTTAACATCATTTCAACACTTCAATGATCTACTCTAATTTAAAATCTTCTCAGTCGTCTATGAGATCTTGACAAGAAAACACAGTGAATCTGCTACACTCTAGTGTTGGGAATGTTGCAATATGCTTATTTGTAATAAAAATAGTTTTCTTTCATGAAATTGCCCTGCTACATGAGTCATAGAACCATTCAAAGCAGTAAGGTCAAGATTTTTCGAAAGTGACTAGTGATTCTTGTTGGATCAGTTTCCAGGTGCCCAATTTGAGATGCTTCAGAAGGACTTGATTTTTTTTTTAAAACAGATTTTCAGGGGCTATATATTTTGTGTGTGAATAGTTTTGTGTTTCCTCTCCAAACCTACAGTACTTACTATGTGAGTGTGTTTTTTACATCAGGTCCCCAGTCCATGAACAACTCTCCTAGTTTCAAACACAGAGCAGCTGGTGGATCCAACCTATCCTTTTGCTGTAGCCAACCTGGGCATATTCAGGATGAGTCACCTAGGGCAGAGATAGCTTAGATGAAAATAGGCACAAGAGAAGGCCGGCTCATTATGGTTAAACTACTTGTACAATCACTCAAATATGGTACTTGCTACTAGGGATGTTAAGTAGTGATTAATTTGCTAGTCGAGTAGTCAATGGAATTTCCATTGACTAGTCGTTAAGGAAGGGCACTTAAAGCGCTCACTTCTGACTCACGCTGAGTCTCAGCACTAGGGATGTTAAATATCGGTTAATTGAATAGTTGAGTAACCTCATGAATTCTTATCAATTAATCGACTATTCTAGAGTCCTTGAGGGCGGGGCCAGCAGCCACTGTATCAGAGGCAGTAATGCGGGGTGGCAGCAGCCGCTGTCTAGGTGGGGTCTGAGCTCCTCGACCCAGCACGAGCAGGAACTGAGGTGGACTGCCTGCCTGCCTGGCTCCTAATACACTTTAAATGCAAAGCCGCAGCAGGGATAGGTCCCAGACCCGACGTGAGCCAGGACTGAGCTGGGCTGCTGGCCAGCCTGATAAAAAAATGTACTGGCAAGGCGGAGGGCAAATGTGTTTAGTCTATAACATTAACCTATAAGCTTTTGCTTATCGATTAATCGGTTAATCGACTACACTATTACATCCCTACTCAGCACAACTCCCAGCTGCCGCTCTGCACTCTTAAAGGGACAGAGAAGAGCTGGCACGCAAAGATGCTGACTCAGTCTCTGTTCCCCCGCCAGATCTCAGGACAAATCTCCCCTGCGCTGCCACTCTGCATTCTGAAAATGACAGAGCAGCGGCAGCCGGTCCCACTTGTCTCAGCAGAAGCTTGTGCTTAGAGAAACCCATGGGACTGGCTGCCGCTGCTCTGTCTCTTTAAAAATGCAGAGTGGCAGCGTGGGGGAGGGTTGTCCTGAGACCCAGTGGGGGGCCAGAGACTGAGTCAGCATCTTTGTGCACTGGCTCCTCTCTGTCCCTTTAAGAGTGCAGAGCAGTGGGGGTGGGGGGTGATTGAGTAGTCAATAGTGCTACCCAATAAGTTCCTGCTTATCAGGTAGTCGATTACTCTACTATTCGTTCACATCCCTACTTGCTACTTTGTAGGGTTTCTGAATTGATGGAAAAGGGTACAGGCCCTAACCATCCTCAAAGTGAATATTTTAAAAGGCACTCAGGGAAAATTTCAGATAATTTTTTTCCAGTGGAGTGAAGCAGTGCATTTTAGGAAAAAATATTCTGAACTAATGTGCAGAATAGTTGGAACTAATCACCAGACAATCAGGAAAGTACAACATGCAAATAGGATCTTATTTTCAACCAACTACAGCTGGTCTGCAATTGTGCATACCTGAGGTGCATTAGGGCATGCCTAAACTACTGCTGTAGTTGATGTAACTTACATTGCTCAGGGATGTGAAAAAAGACCCCACTGAGTAATACAGATTACAGTGACCTAAGTACTGTCCACACTGGTGCTATGTTGGTGGGAAATGCTTTCCCACCAACACAGCTTCCATCTGTCACAGCGGTGGACATGAGAGGCATAGAGAGCCTTCACCATACATGCTACAGTGATACAGATGTATCGGCACAGTTGTACTCACTCATGTAGCACTTCTTGTGGAGACCTTCCCTCAGTGTACACAAATTTGGCACCCAAGCATCGAGCACCTCAATTTGAACTAATAAAGCAGATATATACCCACTTCCACTTGCACAATTGTTTACCCAAATAAAAGTGGCTGCACAAAATCAAAATCTACAGTCGGTTTTATATTTTGATCATACTATTACAAGATAATGGTTGCTTTTAGAGGTAGTATAGTTAAGCAAAAAAAAAAACCTGCATGTTTTATTAAAAAAGCAAAGGTCAGAGCACAATATGGCTTTTTATTGAAATGTGTTTGCTATCTGATTATTTTACTGGACCCTTTGAGAAAGATAAACACAGGGAAGTCCTCAAGCTCTGTTCTGCATCCCCCTCCTCTCTTCTTTTATTTCATTTTCTCATTCTTCCTTTGTTACATCTTTTCAGATTGCTTTCATTGTCTATATTTGTCCTAACATTTCTTTCTCTTCCTGCTTCCTTTCATCTCCATTCCCCTTTCTCATCCCAACCCTTCCTTTTTTCCTTCTTACTCAACAAATAAAGTAAAATCAAAACCATATATTTTTAAAATATACCTTTTATAAAAATTATGTTTTGTTTCTTTGTTTCTCTTACCAGGGGAATATTAGCTGAACAGCATCCCAAGTTGCTTTTTGACCCAATGCCAGTCATTTGGATAAAACCAAGTAAGTAAAGTGGTCTGGAACCAATATTTCTTTGCATTGTAATGCCACAAGGGACAGAAGTAATGTATTTCTTTAATATTGCAGAAAGACCAACCCTTCTCTCTCACCAAAAAATCCATATGCACTTACGGGTCCATTCATCTGACACGATCAGTGGTTTGCCTTCAAACATCATGCCTTTTCACTGGCTGACCTAGTTTTTTATCTGAAATTTATCTGGTCTGTTACTCTTTTTCCTCACAAATGTTTATTTAGCATGGATTGGACAAAGGAGGGGCCTGTGAAATAGACATTTGTATGAAATGAATTTTACTGCCTTCAAATTGGATCGTCATGGGTTTTTTTAGGCATAAATAGACTTTGGCAGAAGAGCATAATGGTTGAAATCTTGTCTCCATAAAAGTCAAGGCAATATTTGCAATTGATTTTCTTGGGGCCAAGATTTCACTCCATATTGAAATGTTGCTCAAAGTATCATTAACTGCTGCAGAAACACTGTCCATAAATGGCTAAATATTGATAATGGTTTTTTTTCCTGACATCTACTTGTTGTCTGTGATTGGTTCCTCTTTTCTTTGATCTTTTTAAAAAATTCCTAATGCAGAGATTTTTTTAAGATTTGCCATGGTGGCTTAGTTTCAACATAGATATAACTAGCAGCGAATCAGCCTCACAAAGTATTCCATTTTCTCCATCTACCCCTTCTATTGACATTGGAGATCTGTTCTTTGAAGCTGACTGATGTCAGAAGAACATGATTTAAGCCTTTGTGTGAGTTATGCGTACATAGTCTGGGCACATTATTACAATTCCTGCCGAGCTGCAACCTTGGAACTCAAACAACTTGAATCATGACTAGGTTTTGGAGCTGCTGAATCAAAGTTGTCCTGGAGACTGAATTTTACATGAAGAGCTATTGCACTTACATGTAAACTATAACCTGATCATATTTGAGTCAAATGCTTTGATTTTATGCAACTGTTTAGATTTGAATACCTCTTTGAAAGATTTGAAAAGCAGGTTGTACTTGAAGGCATCTTTTCCTGTAAACAAGCAATAGAAAATATACTTCCTCTAGTAGCCTATATAAATATTGTAAAATAATTTGTAAAAAAAAAAATCAAAGCAAGGATATATTTTTTTAAGTTTTGCTGGGTGAAAATATTTTGTCAAATTTGTATTCCGCTATAAAAATAAATCAAATAATATTTTATTTTTACTTTAGATTATTTCTGTTCACCTAGTATATCTACAGTATATAATTCATTGCTTTGTTTGTTCTTTTTGAAGCTAAAAAATCAGACATAAAGAAAACTAGTGCCTATGTTTGTCCACTCTACAAGACAAGTGAGCGTAAGGGTACCTTATCCACTACTGGACATTCTACTAATTTTGTCATTGCACTAATGCTAGAGACTGATAAACCAGTCCAACACTGGATCAAGCGAGGTGTTGCTCTGCTCTGCCAGCTGGATGACTAACCTTGAGAATTCAGAGGAAACCTCAGTAGACATATCTTTCATTTCTTTTCTTCACTGAGGAATTGAATCACACTGTATCAGAGAAACATCTTGTTATATTTATATTTAAAGGGCTCAGGCTAAATTTTTCCTGATTCTGAAATGTTGAATTAAATATTTGTAAGATGTTGTTACTATTTTTAAAATATATAATAATCTGGAGTGTTCATTTTATTATTTTGTAATATAGTGTCATGAATAGCGATACAGATATCTTTTGTCACTTATTAAAATATCACAAATTACATCTGGATAGGAAAAAATGAATGTTGTCTCAACTTCATATGGAAAGCATATGGACAGCATTTAAGCACTTCAGGCCTGAACCATAAGAGCATAAAGTCTGGAGGTTCAGATCTGGTATTTTGGCTTGGATCAATGTTTAATATGTTTATTATCACATAGGCGGTGCTGGGAGAAATTGTTTAACCATCTGATAAAACTGAATTTAAACTGCACCTTTGGCTGCCTAACTTGCATATTTTCCACCAATCCATCATTACTTGGACTGTTTTGAATATTCTAAACTCGTCGGCTCCTTTTGGATAGTTTCCATGAAAAATAAATAGCCCCAACAAAATCCCCACAATGTACCATAAAAAATTATTTTTTGCATCCTGCTTACAAATACAGTTGTTATATAATGTAATGTCCAAATTTATCACACACGCACACCTCTTCCTAGGATTCGGCATTATTAAAAAGAAAACTATAATAAGATAAAAATCAGCTAAAACTTTTTTTTAGGCTTGACTGTTCCTAGAGTTCTTTTCTCAGGACTTCTAAAGCTTCTCTCCAAAAGAGCCATTCTCACCACCTTTTATAACTAGGCCGGGTAAGAATTCCACAGAATAGACTTAACATTTTCTCTGCAGTTTATTCAACTGTAATATGCCATCTGGAAGGGAGTTAATACCAGCCACCTCAGAAGGACCAGCAGGAAAGAATTTGATCCTCAGAAATTAGTGTGCCCCATATCTGCTTAGTATGCAGAATCAAACTGAGGTAAAATGGAACATAAAAAAATCAGTTCAAGTTAAAACAGTTTCAATCAGGGCCACCAATAGGTGGGAACAAATGGAGCTGTTGCCCCTGAGTCTAATGACATAAAAGGGCCTGGGGCTCCAGGCCCTTTAGGCACCCTACTTGGTGCAGTCTGAGCAGTGCTGAGGTCTGGCTAGCCCTAGCTCAATCGTTCCACCCAAATGCCTTCCCCTAACAGGAGCCTGGAACTGAGCTCCCCCCCCCACCACACACACACACACACCGTAAAATCTCGAGTATAATGCGCACCCTGACTTTTGAATCTCAGCATAATGAAAAAATCTGAACTCCTACATATAATGCGCACCTACCTATATACTCCTATATAGCTTGTGCGGGGCCCGCACCCAGGAGCCAACCCATCAGCACCAAGCCCAGCCTCGCCCGCTTCCCGGAGCCGGCCCTGGGCTGCAGGAGGGAGGGATGTGCTGCTCCCACCCCCAAGCTCACCCGGGAAATACGCGCGCAGCCCGGGGAGCTGACGGCGGAGTTTGAAACCTGCCCCACGCCCCCTCGGACAGCTGCCCGTGTGCTGAGCTCGCACCTGCCACAGCCTGAAGGAGCACCAGGCAGGCAGCGAGCCAGGGCACTGCAGCCTGGTGGCGCCACCGACTCCTCACCTTGTCTGTGAGCCTCCCCTGCGCTGCGCTGCAGCGGGAAAGTTTCTGTGCGGAGGAGAGGGGGAATTCCCTGGCCCGGGGCTACTTACAGGTTCGTCGGCTTAAAACTTAAAAAAATAACTCCTATATATAATGCACACCCCGACTTTGACCCCCAAAAAAGCAGGAAAAAAGTGTGCATTATACTCGAGATTTTACGGTACACACAGTGCTCTGGGCCTGGTAAATTCTGTTGCCAACCCTGCTTTCAGTTGATATATTTTTCCATGTAATGTTCAAATTTCTCTTGTATGAGTCTAGAAATTCTACAACCCTTTTTTTAACCCTTAGGAAACTGACAGGTTCCTAAGAGTTGAACACCTGGGCTAATTTCTGGCTCTGAAGCAAGACACATATTTGGTGATGATATGTGTTTGTGAGGAAAGAATACTTTAGGTTCCTGCAAAGTAGGGAAATTCAAGACTCATGAAATGAGGAAGTCCCACCCTACTCTAACTTTGCTCCCACCCAGTCTTTCATGTGCCTCCTGTCCCTGATGCTTGTGTGTTGGGGCTAGAGGACTATCAAATACAGGTTTGCTTTTCTCTCTTTTTCTCTCTGCTTTTTGTCTGAATGTGAAAATTGTAATATTGAAATTTTGTGGGCAACTTATATCATAGTATTATCTTTTTAAAAAAAATATAAACTTCCTTTGTTGATGTATTATTTATATGTAAACATATTGATTTATGTAAAGCCTGAGTTTGAGCTGGTCTCTCACATTTCCTTTAGGCAAGCTCCCAATAACCAGTCCTGTCCTTAAATCTAACCCATGCTGAGAGAGCATGGGGAAGCAGCAGAGATTTTTCTTTAAATCAGATGTAGAGAGTGAACATATTACTTCCCTTAAACATGAATTCTCATTAAAATAATTATATCTGGAGTACTAAATCAAGAAGTTTGGTCCTTTAATCTCTTCTTTTACTGATACATAATTCATCAAAATCATGTCACCAGACATAACTAACCCACGTGTAAGAAATGTGGAGAAAGTCCTAGAGGATCTCATGATCAGATATTTTTAGAGAGCTATTAATGGATCTGGACTCTACAGAGATCATTTTTCAATACATGAAAATATCACATTCAACTTAATAATCACTTGTTTAAAGCAGTGAGGTCTTCTATGTTCTTTTAAAAAACTAAAAAAGGTGAGATAAATGTTTTATTTTCTGTTTGGAGCTTTTGGTGTGAAATTTTGTATTAGATTTTTCCCAAAAGCAATATAATTAGACTGAATATATGTGTACAGACTCTTAGTATTTTGATCAATTTGAGTTTGCCTGTAATACAAACATTTGTTTACATGTTTTACGAATATATTCATTTAGCTACTGTACATATGTAAACTGGAGATATAATATAAATGTAAATTGGATAATATATGTAAATTGGACAGGTAACAAATTAAATAATTCAAGCTGTTTGTGAACATTTCTGCTCAACTTTAAAATGTTTCTAGAATTATTCCAAACGCTACAATGGTTGTGCTGACATTTTCTTTCAATGTGTCTTGTTTGTGGTTAAATAGGAGCCAGTTCTGAAGTGCTTATTCAAGCTGACTCTCCCCTACAAGTCAATAATGAGAGATTTGTCTGAATAAAAGCAGACCATAGGATTTGGCCCTAACAGATTAACACTGATTTTATAAATATGAGGCATATGCTTTATTGTACAAAGTAGCAATTAGTAAATTGTGCACATGTAAAGTGGCCCTCTACCAGCAACTGGATATACATTTTTATCCCCCCCCCTTTTTTTGCAACCATTAGTTGCCATTGCAGTCACTGTATGTTTTAAATTTTAAGATTAATTATGAAAGCTCTGCTAGAACTGTCTTGTAACTTTTAATTATTTTTTCTGTCTTGCTTGTATAGTTCCATTGTTTTGGTCATTAATGAGAATTTCTTTCCATTAAATTAAAATCTAAACCAATTGCCCGGTTTTAAAAGGAGAATGCTAGTTACTTTATTTTTTATTTTCCATTGTGTGTAATAGTCTTCAAATTGGGTGGGGAACCTCAGGCCGGGCGCTAGATCCCGGCTTTCCTGGATCCAGCCTTCGAGATTCAGGGCTCCCCTCAAAGCATTGGGGAGCCTGCACTAGCATTCCAGCCCCCACCTCACCCCACCACGGGCCTGGAGAACACAAAATCTGCGAGCCTAGGTCCCCTACGCTCTAGTGTGCAAGGAGAATGTGGGGAATGCCTTTCTCCTCAGTTGGGGGCCACAACAGTGAGGGTTTTTTTTATTCTCACTTGAGTGCGGGCCCCCAGCTGATTTTTCTGTGGGTCAGCAGCCCTTGACCCAAAAAGAGTTCCCCTTACTTAGTTTAATCCTTTCCATTTGGCAAACATTGATCTCTACTAATCCCATTCTCCCATATCCTTATGTTGGTCAAATTAATATGGTGCTCACTATTTATTCCATTGTTTGTTCTCCGGCCTTGTTGATTGCAGCTTTCATCTAGAATTAGTAGATCAAAAGTATATGTAGGTCCTGTAGTACTATTGAGAAACACAGACATGTAGTGCTCTTCAAGACAGCTTTTATTTAGTTCTGCAAATTGGTCTTTTGGATGTATGCAATATCATGGATCAGAATTTCTGGCAGTTCTGATGTATATACTTGGGTGTGGTTTGCACTGGGACAGTTAAAACATGGACTCTTACACAGAGCTGCAGTGCTTTTCTGATGGTAAATGATATCCTTAAATGCTACTTGGCTGAAGCAGATATTGAGCAAAAGCAGGGATCTCTGAATTGTTTCCCCACTGCCAAGCATAACATGAGCAGAGTATGGGAAATGATAGCAAATAGTGTAAATCCTCTCCTACACAAGTACTCTCTAGAGTACCTAGCATTATGGTGCCACTAAAGAGAAAAGGTAAAATGACAGAAGTGGGAGGGGCCATTTATACCACCAATTAATTGGGGGTTTTGTACTATTTTGAGTAGTGTTCTTATAGGTGCTCCACTTCAGGTGCACATGTGCCTCCGCACCTGAAATGCTGCACTCTTAAGGACACACATCTTGAAGCAACCTAGTTATTGCTCTTGGTAAGTAACTTCTTCTTTTTTTGCTTTCTTGTACGTGGTGCCCTAACACTAGCTGTTCTATATGTTTGCTCTGTAAGAGGGAGGAAGGAACTATAACAAACCAATGTACTTGAACATATTTCCTACACCGAAGAGAGCAGTTGACAGTGTTTATAGTATTTAAAACAAAGTACCTGGCCTGGGGGGAGGGGGAAATCGAGACGGGGAGGATTGTTTCTGATTTTTAACAATTCTTCATATTTCTTTCAGTACCTAATTCCTCTGTGGCTTCTGCTGTTTCTGGAAATCCACAGTTAACTTGAAGATTTTAAAAATTGCCTCCTAATAATAGAACTTTTTTTCTTGTTGCTTGTGATCCAAGTTATAAAATGTCTAATTCTACATCTCTGAATGATGAAGACTTTGATGATGACATCCCCATCCAGAATGTCATTCAACAAAGCTTGCAGCACATCCAGAAAACTGAGACCGTTACCGATACTGCAGAGAGTGATAGGTAATGCTTTGCTGTGGAATATGTTCTGGCAGCATAACTGGGAGCTATGTTACAGTCTATTTATATTAGTATTTTTATATGTAACACTGCACCAAAACACAGAGGTGCTGGAACAATTTTTATAGTGGGCGTCCTAAGAGCTGTTGAACTAAACTGGAAAGTCAGTATATTATGGAAACCACTTCAAGCCAGAGGGTCCTGCAGCACCCTCTACACCCCTAGTTCCAGTGTACTTGCCATTGTAGACTGCTTGCTTAATGTTACTTAAGTGTATGTACAAGTTGCCTCTCCTTTTATATGTACACTTAATAGAAGTGAGCTGTTTGAAATTGTCCCAAGTGAAATTTGAGAACACTTGAAACTTGTTTTATGGGTTTTTTTTAAACATTTACACTGCATTCATCAAAAGGAGAGCCAAAGTTCCCACACCCATGCTTATACAAACACAGAACTTCCAAATAGCTCTTGGGAGGGAAAGAAGTGTGAAATAGAAGAATGTATTTGTACTTTTTGAAGATTATTATGTGTGTACTCAGAGTTATGGTTTATATTGGTACAGGCTCTAACAAAGAAAAAAACCCATGTTCTGTGCAGCTCTAACATGCAGTACAAATTATTTTTCTATATTTAAACTGAGCTCTTATTATATTGTTCATCATTGGGATTTTTGTTACAAAGGATAGGATTTGTGATTGAGAGAATATGAAATTCAGCTTCCATTTCAAAGTGGATGTGTTTCACTGAGTCGAAGAAAGTGACTAAAACAATGAGGAGTCCTGTGTCACCATAAAGACTAACACATTTATTTGGGCATAAGCTTTCAATGGCTGGAGCCCTCTTCATCAGATGCATAAGTGACTAAGTAACTAGTGCAGATTGGGAAACAGCAAATAATAGAAAATAAGTAAGTAAAATAATAAAGTAAATAGTGCAAATAGTTATTTACAAAACAAATCAAAATGGTACTGGTCTGTTATTAAGCCATAGATAGTTACAGTATTGATTTATTTATTTGTACTGTAATAACATGCATAATTTCCCTAACTGATTTAATTTATAATCATTTTGTTCTGTTGGTACAGATTCCCATTTGTCACAAGTGCAGAACATGGAAAAATAATTGCAGCAATACGGGCAGTTAAGTACAAACACACAAATCATCACTACTCTATTTTAATTTGATTGGTCTAGGAAGCTTTGTTAATGACTGAGTAGGTTGCATTCTTCCTCTTACTCTCTAAGAACCTGTGCTACTGTGGATTCTATCTTCTAGATGACATGCAAAATTGTAGACCTGACCACTTATGGTCAGTTAAAGATCCCATGGCACTTTCAAGCAAGAGTAGAAACAGTAAAAGTAGCTTTGTGTGTTATTCAAATTCTAGCTTAATTTTATTTTGCATTTTTGAAATTTCACATACGGTTTCAGTTGGACAAGTATTAACTCCATGTTGCAAACTCTTGTGTAGAGATCCTTTGAACTGTTCAGTAGCTGTCATGTCCTGTTTCAGTGGCAGGTGAATTTCAAATGTTTATTATGCTATTTATTTACTATTTGTATTATAGTAGCATAGGAGCCCTAATTAAGGATTGATTGTAAGCTTATAATTCCGATATATGCAGCTTCTGATGTACTTTGTGAGGAATCCTCTAGAGAAAATTAGTCCATATAAATCACTATCATTAGCTCTACATTCATTTAAATCAACCTTTGATAGAAAATTGTTTTGAGAAGCAAAGTTGCCAGCTCTGGCTGTAGTATTGGGGTTGGTGATACTTAAAATATTCCTTGATGTAAGTGGGAGTCTAGATTTCAAGTGCCTTGAGCTTTCTGTGTTATGCTAAATAGTGTGGTGTGATTCTATATACTACAGGCCAAGAGGCAGTCTTGCTGAAGTTGATGAGGCACTGTTCTGCTTTCAAGGAAGCTGATCAGCGAGGCTGGCTTCCTTTGCATGAAGCTGCAGCACAATTAAACAAGAATATCCTAGAAATAACTCTGAAAGGTAAAGAGCACTCTGTGCTCCTCACTTGAAAGATTTACTAAATCAGTTTGGATGATTAGTTCTGTTCCCAATGTGTGCTGTTCTCCTGGGTATCTTTCAGCTTCTCACCCCTCTGTGTGGGAACAGACCAGTCTGAAAGGGGAAACTCCTCTCTTTGTAGCAGTAGACAAATGCATCTTAGACAATGTCCACTTTCTCCTGCTCAATGGCTGCAACCCTAATGTTAAGAATGAAGAAGGAGATTCTTCTTTAGTTATAGGTAAATCAAATAATTTTTCTGATTGGGGGAAATTCTATTCATGTTTTTCATTGCATGAAAAATGTATTTTGTACATTGCAATCTTTTGTTGTTGATTGTAAAGACTGTAAAACTTCCAGTTTCCAGAATTTTATATGTTTCCATTGGCCATGAGAGAGACAGAGGAATACTATCATTTATTTTTCTTTCTAGTTGGTATCAATCCTTTAAATCCCAATCCATTCTAAAGACTAACACCACAAAAGACTGCAGCATGCTTCAGAAGTCCAGTTGAGGACCTGTCTATACCATTAAACAAGTTTACTCAGACAGGTATGACTGTAATGTAGATGAGCCATCACTAGAGGCCATATTAGGGATGGTGAATCAGCTCAGATAAAATAAGAATCTGCACAATTTTTCCCTAAACTTGAACCACACCTTTTTTTAAGTTCAAAGAAAGTTTGGCTAATTTTTTTTTCAGAATCCTTCATTGGCAAATTAAGTGTCTCAGTATTGTGAGAGAGTCTGTTTTTTGAAAGATTTTTACCCCTTTGGAGGTCTGAAAGCATCTCATAATTTTGGAGATTAACCACCTCACTTCTTTTAATGAACAATAGATACTTCCTCTCCCCCAGCATCAGGGCTTTTCAGTGATGTCAGGTGATTTTCTGCATATCAGGGACTTGTTGGCTACCAGAGCAGAGATGCTGGGCAGTTACACAACAGAAACTAGAGTGTAGAATAGTGTTAAATAATATTTTAAATAGCTGATGTTTCACCTATTATCTTACAGCAATTAAACATGATTTATATGAAATTGCCTCCCTGCTGATAAGGTTTGGAGCAAATGTAAATTTGCAGTGTGTCAATAAGAGGACAGCTTTACATGAAGCTGCCAGGCTAGGCAGGAAAGATATGGTGAACCTTCTGCTTTGTTCTGGAGCTGATCCTGATCCCCGCAGTACATATGGGCTCACTCCCCTAGCACTGGCTGCACAGATTGGGCATACAGGAATTATGGAAATTTTACTACGAAAAGGTGAGCATTATTTTTTTTACAGTTCAATATGTTGGTTTAACAACTAATGGTTGTCAGATCCTACAGAGTTCTTTTATTCTTTAGACTAAGCAAGGGGTTGAAATTGCACAGCCATGTGTGCTGGCAGAAAAATCATGATTTCAAAATGTGAGTAAATGAATCCACCTCCCATTAAGGGCATGAATAATTGTCTGTGTGGTAGCAATGTGGAATTGCTAGCTCCCCTGACAGTACAATATTACCTTACCAATATAAGGTTCTGAATGGAAGTGAAGGCCTTGTGATATTCTTACTAATAACATGGTGGACAGGTATTAATAGATATAACCTAGTATATAAATTGATGGTTTTATGTGGATTGTTTTAGAGTGAATTACAGCAGTCATTTTGTATGTTCAAGGGTGTGTATGTTAACACAGAGGAATAACTTTTTCTGCACTGTGTCGTTTTTGTTTGCTCACTAATTGTTATCATTACATAATCTACTAAATTTCAATATTCCTCTAAGACAGTGGTCTCCAACCTTTTTACACCCAAGATCACTTTTTAAATCTTAGAACAAGCAAAGATCTACCGGCCCATCCTTCCCCTAAGACTCCACCCCTTCCTTGAAGCCCCGCCCTCTCTATTCTCCTCCTCTCCATCACTTGCTATCCCCAGCCCTTATACACTCTACACTGCCACTTTTTTTTCCAATGCTTATGTAGGAAGAGGCTTTTCCAACATTTGGCCTGTCTAGACTGGACCAAATGTTAGAAAAACCCCTTCTTTTGGAATCCCCCTTATTCCTTATGGAACGAGGAATATAGGGGTTACCGAAAGAGCATGTTTACTCTTCCACTAAAAAAAGCAGAACAACAAATGCATCCCTGGATGCGGAAGATTTTTTCTAGGATATCTCTGGAATCCTGGAAAAACTCCTGCAGTCTAGCTGTACCCTCACTGGGTTGAGACAGGATGTGTGGGCTCTGGGGTGGGAATGAGGGATTTGGGTGTGGGAAGGGGTGAGAGGTGCAAGCTCTGGGAGGAAATCTGGATGCAGGAGGAGGTGGAGAAGGGGATGCTGGTTCGGGGAGGGGGCTCCAGGCTGGGGAGTGTTGCGGTCAGATGGAGGGTTGTGGTACTAAGCAAGCCACAGGCTTGTGGCTGTGAGGATACAGGAATTTGGGTTGGAGTATGTGAGGGGCTCAGGGCAGGGGGTTCCAGTGTATGATAGGCTCAGATCTAGGGTCTGGGGGGTGCAGGAGTGTTATAATGCTGTGGCCAGATGGCGGCTTGGCCCCAATTGGGGCTTCATTTTTAAATAAAATACTATGTCAAACACAAAAAGTTTCTGCATTGTCTTTATTTACGAGAAGGGTCACTGACCTACAGAAAAGTCAGTTGGGGCCACACAAGGGAGATGCAAAAAAAAAAAAACTTCCTCCGAAAAACCCCCCAAGCCTCACTAATGTGGCCCCAACTGTGCTGATGGGAGCAGGGGATATGGTACTGAGGAAGGGTGCTGGTGGGTGCTGGGGCAGAGGACAGAGTGCTGGGGTGGAGGCAGGGTTCTGCAGCAGGGGACAGGGTACCAGTGGGAGCAGGGGACAGGGTGCTGGGGTGGGGGCAGGGTTCTGCAGCAGGGGACAGGGTGCCAGTGGGGAACAGGAGAGAGGGGACAGGGTGCTGGGGGGAGGGTTCTGCAGCGGGGGACAGGGTGCCAGTGGGGGCAGGGAGTCCCCTGCACCAGCCTCCTCCAGGACTCCCTGCCCCCCCCAGCAGAGGAGGGAAGCCCCCGTGCATGCCTCCTCCAGGGCCAACTCCCCCCTCCCGCAGCATAGGGAAGACCCGCGCGTGCCTCTTCCACGGCCAGCTCCCCCTTCCCGTGGCGCAGGGAAGCCCCTGCGTGCACCTCCTCCCGGGCCAACTCCCCTTCCCGCAGAGGAGGGAAGCCCTAGCGCACGCCTCCTCTGTGGACCCTCCTCTCCCCACCCCAAGTTCCGGCATGCCACAGACATGAGGGAGGGGAGCAGCCAGCACACTTCCGGAACCCGCGAAAGTGGCGCACAGCTGCAGGACTTTCGTCCACGCCGCAGGAAGCTGGTACTACCTCCATTTTTGCTGGAGGTAGGTAGTGGGGAGAAATGGGGGGGGGGCCCCCGAACGCCTTGCGATCGACTGGTTGAGCCCTCATGATCGACCGGTTGGTGAGCGTGGCTCTAAGATATCTATCCTATGGTATCTGTTCAAATCATTACTATATCTGTCCAGATTCCTTAAGTCTTTCAAAAGGTTTGTGGTTAGAATAATCATCATGTGACATGCCTTTTACACATAACACAGTTAACATTTGTTCTTCTTCGGGTAGTCCCCGTGGGTGCTCCACGTCTGGTGTCGGGCTGGTCCCGGCGCCGCGAATCGGAGCTTGCCAGAGCGCGTGCATGAGCCGGTTTTGCGCCTTTCATGTGCCGCGTGCGGTCCGGCACCCGCCAGTTTCTTCTAATCCACCCCTGGTCACGGACGGAGTTCCCTTCATCTTCTCAGGCTTCCTGAGGGAAAGTTCAAAACGATTTTAGACATCTGTTTCATTACACTTCCAGTTCATTAATGTGTCCCTTATTTTAAGTTAATGATTATTATAGAATTATCTGCTGTTCATAGTTATAGTTGAAGGTCTCAGCTATCTCCGCCGCGCAGCCCTCAGAGCCGCGGCTCCGGCAAAAAAAAAAAAAAAAAAAAAAAAAAAGAGAGAGAAAAGAAAGACACAGTATAATGATAAGAAAAGAAACAGTTACCATTTGTATATAGTTATATTGTTGCCTTCTATGGACATTTTTCTGTTACAACTCCTAGTTTACTAACTTTCAGAAAAAAAAAAAAAGGAAAGTAAGAAGAGATACATTGTTACCCAGCTAGCTCCAGTTGAGCTAAGTTCAGTAGTTCTTGGACCCTTTACTCAAAAATATATATATACACACACATGTAAAAGGGGGAGAGGAGAACAAGACTCAAATAATAAAATAGGCATAGGTACAATTCATAAAAGAGAGAGAAAGGGGCAGACGGAGAAACGAGAGTAAACCCCCTTCAGACAGCCGGTATGCCGGGCTCCCCCGGCTTCAAAAAGTGCACAATGTGCAGGGACTCAATGCCTGTCTCTGACGGACACTCTGCTTGTGTCCGCTGCCTTGGGGAGGCACATATCCCCCAGAAATGTAGCCACTGTGCTAAGCTTACGACGAGAGCCCTCAAGGAGCGGGAAACACGGCTGAAGGAAATCCTCTTTGATAAGGCTCTCCTGCCTTCCAGTGCTCCAGGCTCCTCGGCATCGGACCCGACCGCAGGAAAGCGGAGGGCTCCCTCCCCGGCTAGGTCTTCCCCCAAGAGGAAGAAAGCCTCTCCTGCTCGTTCCCTGCAGATTGCCCCGCAGCAGCAGGTGAGCGCAGGTGAAAAGCCGGGCACTTTGACTTCAAAGGCAACCCGTGCGGCCACTTCAAAGAAGCCAGCCGGCACTTCCCGGCTCCGGCTGCCTCTGGCACTACAGACAGCAGGGGGGCCCTTAAGGAGACAGCCTCCCCCGCACCGCCGGTGCCTGGCTCTCTGACTCCGGTACCCACCCCCCCTCACAGGGAGCTGTTCTCAGCACCCCCGGCACCCACGGTACCCAGCACTGAGCAAATGACTGCGTCAGCACACCCACCTGACCCTCCAAGCTTGCAGCCTGCAATCTCTGAGCAGCTAGCAGCAGCTTCTACTAATGCAGCACCAAGGACGAACATCCAGGCAATTTCCCTCTCCCCTTCCCCGGTGTTCTCTCCAGAGCCATCGCCTCACCCTTCCACGTCTGCACACCATGTGGCGGGACGCAAGGAGCATCATAGGCGAAGCTTATCCTCTTGCCACCACCACTATAGGGAACGTAGCTGCTCACATTATAGATATTCGAGATCTCAATCTCCATCAAGGCGATTCCATTCCCCGACTCGCTCACCACGCAGCACTTACTATGTCAGGCACAGCACCGTGGGATCCTCTAGACGTTCATCACCTGCAGCCTCTGATCGACATTCCATGCATTACCATAGATCCTACTACTATGGGTCACCCCATCACAGCCGCTCATGATCTCATCACAGATCACCATGCTCCTGTCGGTCGATCAGCCCGCGCTCGATGCATTCCGAACCTCGGAATCAATCTCCGCTCCAACCTACGTTACCGCCACGCTCCCCAGCCCCTCATTCGCAGTCAGACCTGGAAGAGGGCCAGCTCTCTGAAACGGAACCGGATATGTCTCCTAGTGCCCGCTCATCCGCGCTCTTGCCGGGAGAAGCGGTAACCTTGGCTGAGACACCACCCCCAGATGATCTTAAGGAGTTCCAAGACCTCTTTAAATGGGTGGCGCAGTCCCAGGAGGTACAGCTCACGGAGGCTGAGGTGAAACAGCATAAGCTGTTTAAGAACTTACACCCTAAACATCAACGGAAGATTGCCCTCCCTATAGATGAGGCTATCATGGAGGTAGCTGAGGAGATATGGCAGACGCCAACATCAATACCACCTACGAACAAAAGAGCGGACAATAAATATTTCGTCCCCTCAAAAGGCCTAGACTTTCTTTTCAACCACCCACAGCCTAATTCCTTAATAGTGGATGCTGTCCGCCACAAAGCTAAGACACCCCGTTTCAAAACCTCCCTCCCGGATAAGGACTCCAAAAAATTGGACTTATTCGACCGTAAGATCTATTCTTCCGCAACCTTACTCCTCCGAATCGCCAATTACGTGGCCCTCCTATCAAACCACAACTTTGATAACTACTCCAAGCTTCCGGAACTGATGCAACACCTCCCCGACAGCAAGAGACCTCTTTTAAAGGCTGTTGTCCAGGAGGGGTACACCGCGTGTAGAACATCACTTCAAATCGCCGCAGACGTAGCGGATACGGCTGCACGAGCCATGGCGACGGGCATTGCCATGCGGAGAGCCTCCTGGCTCCTATCAGCGGGAGCCCCTTGAGAACTGCAGTCCAAGGTTGAAGATTTGCCGTTTGACCGACAGAAGCTGTTTGCCTCCACTATCGATGAGATTCTACATTCGGGAAAGGACTCTTGTTTGACCCTCCAAACCCTGGGCATGTACACCCCTCCATTCAAGCGTAAACGATACTACCCCTTCCAAAGGAGGTACGACTATTCATCCTACAAGCAGCAACAACGTGCACCTGACCAGTCGAGATTCAGACAGCGCCCGCAGCGCAAATGCCAGCAACAGAATCGAACATCTGCTCGGCCTGCTTCTAAGCAGCAGGTTTGACTCCTGTGTCAAGGACTCGAACAAGTCTCTCGTGGTCATCACACAGAAGCCTGCCACCAGCTTCTTCCACCATCGGCTGAGGCCATACCGTCATCAATGGGCCAGCATTACCTCGGACTGATGGGTCTTGGAAGTGATATCATCAGGCCTCACAATCCCCTTTACCTCAGTCCCCCCCCACTACCCCACCCACCCCGTCCCTTTTCAGAGACCCATCTCACGGGGTTGCTCTTCAACAGGAGGTCTGCCACCTTCTACAGATCGGGGCCATAGAACGAGTACCCGCGGAGTTCCGGGGAAAAGGCTTCTACCCAGGTATTTCCTAGTCCCCAAGAAGTCCTGGGGGTGGAGGCCTATCCTCGACCTGAGAGGCCTCAATCGCTACATTCGAAAGCAGCGCTTCAAGATGACTACACTGGCCAAGATCATACCAGCGCTAAACAAGGGAGACTGGTTCGCAGTCCTAGATTTACAGGACGCATACTTCCATATCACAATACACGTGGTGCACAGGCGATTTCTTCGGTTTGTAGTGGGAGACGAGCACTTCCAATACAAGGTGCTCCCTTTCGGCCTCGTATCAGCCCCGAGAGTGTTTTCAAAGACACTAGCAGTCGTGGCCGCCCACCTACACAAAACAGGAGTCTCAATTTTCCCCCATCTCGACGACTGCCTGATCAAGGGTCACACGCAGTCGGAGACACACTATAGGTAGCCGTGACGCGGGATCTATTCGACTCCCTCGGCCTCATTGTAAACATGCAAAAATCATGTCCGCAACCAACGCAAACTCTAACCTTCATAGGAGCCCGACTCGACTCTCTCTCAGAGCGAGTTCATCTTCTGGTCGAGCGCTTTCAAGTCATAAAGGACCTAATAGGCACAGTCCTACAAGCTCCAACACTCCCGGTGCGAGTATATCTGCAGCTCCTAGGTCATATGGCAGCCACTACGATCATCGTGCGCCACGCAAGGCTGCATCTGCGGTGCCTGCAGCATTGGATGAGCACGGTGTACGACCCCGTCAGACACAGCACCCGAAAAATCGTGGCTCTGCCCGCACATGTAAAGGAGTCCCTCCATTGGTGGGCCAGCCCCACCAATATGTTGTCAGGAGTCCCAAAGGCTTTTGTGTAAATTACATGGTCATGGGATAAGCGGGAAGGTCCTTTCTTGGATTGGGAACTGGTTAAAAGACAGGAAACAAAGGGTAGGACTAAATGGTAAATTTTCAGAATGGAGAGGGGTAACTAGTGATGTCCCCCAAGGGTCAGTCCTAGGACCAATCCTGTTCAACTTATTCATAAATGATCTGGAGAAAGGGGTAAGCAGTGAGGTGGTAAAGTTTGCAGATGATACCAAACTGTTTAGGATAGTCAAGACAGAAGCAGACTGTGAGGGACTCCAAGAAGATCTCACCAAACTGAGTGATTGGGCAACAAAATGGCAAATGAAATTTAATGTGGATAAGTGTAAAGTAATGCACATCGGGAAAAATAACCCCAACTATACGTACAGTATGATGGGGGCTAATTTGGCTACGACAAATCAGGAAAGAGATCTTGGAGTTATCGTGGACAGTTCTCTGAAAACTTCCACACAGTGTGCAGCGGCGGTCAAAAAGGCCAATAGGATGCTAGGAATTATTAAGAAAGGGATAGAAAATAAGACCCAGAATATCTTACTGCCCCTGTATAAAACTATGGTACGCCCACATCTTGAATACTGCGTACAGATGTGGTCTCCTCACCTCAAAAAAGATATTTTGGCCTGGGAAAGGGTTCAGAAAAGGGCAACTAAAATGATTAGGGGTTTGGAACGGGTCCCATATGAGGAGAGGTTAAAGCGACTGGGACTTTTCAGTTTAGAAAAGAGGAGACTGAGGGGGGATATGATAGAGGTATATAAAATCATGAGTGGTGTGGAGAGGGCCGATAAAGAGAAGTTATTTATTAGTTCCCTAAATAGAAGAACTAGAGGACACCAAGTGAAATTAATGGGTAGCAGGTTTAAAACTAATAAAAGAAAGTTCTTCTTCACACAGTGTGTAGTCAGGCTGTGGAACTCCTTGCCAGAGGAGGCTGTGAAGGCTAGGACTATAATAGAGTTTAAAGAGAAGCTAGATAATTTCATGGAGGTTAGGTCCATAAAAGGCTATTAGCCAGGGGATAAAATGGTGTCCTTGGCCTCTGTTTGTCAGAGGCTGGAGAGGGATGGCAGGAGACAAATCGCTTGATCACTGTCTTCGGTCCACCCTCTCTGGGGCACCTGGTGCTGGCCACTGTTGGCAGACAGGATACTGGGCTAGATGGACCTTTGGTCTGACCCAGTACGGCCGTTCTTATGTTCTTATGTCCCTTTCCATGCGGCACAACCTTCAAAGGAGATAACCACAGACGCTTCTCTTGTGGGATGGGGTGCCCACATGGACACGGAAACAGCTCAAGGCCGCTGGTCCGCATGGGAACGGATGCTGCATATCAACCTACTCGAGTTGCAAGAGGTGTTCCATGCCTGCAGACAGTTCAGGACGCATATAAGAGGCACGACAACCAGAATTCTCACCGACAACATCGTCACGATGTATTATGTGAACAGACAAGGAGGTGCCCCGTCCCGGTCCCTCTGCGCAGAGGCAGTCTGTTTATGGAGGTGGTGCATTCGAAACGACATCATTATAGTCGCATCATACTTACTGGGTGCAAACACCACCATTGCGGATGCACTGAGCAGGCACTTTCATCACGATCACGAGTGGGTGATCAGTACGGACATCCTCCTGCCTCTCTTCTCCCGCTGGGGCCGTCCGATGATAGATCTCTTCGCCACTCGGGCCAACAGGAAACGCGCAGCATACTGCTCCAGAGCAGGAGCAGGCACCCGTTCCCTGGGAGATGCCTTTCTCCTCCACTAGGGAACATCACTGTTATATGCATTCCCCCCTGTTGTGCTTATTCCCAGAGTGCTCGAGAAGATCCTCATGGACAAGGCGAGAGTCTTACTCATAGCTCCGGCCTGACCCAGACAGCCATGGTACTCAACTCTCCTGCAGCTGTCCACACGACCACCATACCGTTTTCTGCATCTACCGGACCTTCTGACGCAGCAGAACAGCACCCTTCTTCACCCAAAGTTGGACACTCTACATTTAGCGGCATGGATGATAGATGGTTCAGTGCGTCCGAGGGTCTTTGCTCGGACCAGGTGAAACGTGTATTATTACATAGCAGGAAAGACTCTACCAGGAAAACCTACCTGTCCAAATGCTCTAGGTTCACACGTTGGTGTGCCCCAAAGGGCCTAAACCCTCTTCTCTCACCACTGCATGTCATGCTCGACTATATCCTTCAGTTGCAGGTCTCCGGGCTCTCCATATCGTCACTCAGAGTCCATGTAGCAGCAATTGCGGCCTTTCACAGCCCAGTAGAAGGGAGGTCGGTCTTTTCTCACCCCATGGTGACAAGATTTCTCAAAGGCCTCACTAACCTTAACCCACCTCGCAGGCCCCTGCCACCCTCATGGAGCCTAGACCTCGTGTTGGATGCCTTGACGCGCCCCCCCCTTTGAACCCTTGGCGACGGTACCCTGGCCTATGCTTGCAATGAAAGTACTCTTCCTCCTGGCTGTAACATCAGCGCGTAGGGTCAGCGAGCTGGCAGCACTAATGGCATCACCCCCGTATACAGTCTTTAGTAAGGACTCTGTAACACTGAGATCTCATCCAGCTTTCCTACCTAAGGTCTGCACGGAATTTCATATTAATGAGCCGATCGTTTTACCATGCTTCTATCCAACGCCTCACATCTCTCAGCAGGACGCTCTCCTGCATACCCTGGACATCCGTCGGGTGCTGGCATTCTATATAGATAGAACCCGCAACATCCGGAAAACGGATTGCCTTATTATTTCGACGTCAAGGCACTTTAAGGGCCAACCCCTCTCGGCCCAGCGTATTTCGAAACTCGTCGTCTCCTGCATTGCCACCTGTTACACCATTCGCGAGAAGCTGCTCCCATCGCAGCCAAGGGCCCACTCTACGCGAGCAGTGGCGACGTCAGCAGCGTTCGTTAGGGGAGTCCCTCTACGTGACATCTGCCGGGCAGCCACCTGGTCTTCCAATACCACATTTTCAAGGCACTATGCAATCGTGCAGCACCTAGCTTCCGACTCAGCGGTGGGTCTAGCAGTACTCCCTAGCCACCAAAATCATGATTCCGCAGCCCAGGTGTAACTCAGATTACTGCTCCGGAGTCACCAGACGTGGAGCACCCACGGGGACTACCTGAAGAAGAAAAAGAAGTTACTCACCTCCGTGCAGTAACGATGGTTCTTCAAGGTGTGTCCCCGTGGGTGCTCCACGACCCGCCCTCCTCCCCGCTATGGAATCTCCTCTGTTTTTCTGTCTTGCAGAGGGGCGGTGAGAGGAAACTGGCGGGCGCCGGACCACGCGCAGCACATGAAAGGCGCAAAACCAGCTCACGCACGCGCAGTCCAGCCGAACACAGCTCTGGCAAGCTCCGATTCGCAGCACCGGGACCAGCCCGACACCAGACGTGGAGCACCCATGGGGACACACCTCAAAGAACCATTGTTACTGCACGGAGGTGAGTAACTTCTTTTTACTAAAGGGATATCACCAACTACAGGAACTGTGTTACCAAGCAACATAAATGCATAAACACAACATGGTGGAAAGTTTTAAATATATTCCTTCCCACAGAGAACTCTAGGCTAAATCTACCTGGCCTTTGTTTACAGTTACAGCATGTACATTATGAGTTTACAGTCTTCAGCTCAGACTTCATCTTGTACTGTGGCCTAGAGTATATTACATTGAGGATGGGGGAAAACAAGATAATTGCATTTCCCTGTCCTCTTAATTGCCATGATCTTTGTCATGAAAAAAATGTAAACGTCGTATTAATGGGCCACTTCACTTTAAATGAGCCCTTGCAATATGTGTTAACTATTTGTGCTAAACAATCTGTTCCATCCTATAGTTAACTGTGACACTCTGAATACATTTCCTAGACATGAAGAACAGCTCTGTGTAAGCTCAAAAGCTTCTCTCTTACCAACAAAAGTTGACCCAATAAAAGATATTACCTCACCCACCTTGTCAATTTAAGCATCAAGATTTTATTGTTAAGACAGTAACTTTTGTTTCTCCTTCATAACGTTGTTTCCACAGATCTACATTGTAAAAACCTTGTATACTTGAGAAATTGTTGTATTTAAACATAATCTTTAGGACAGATGTTTAACCTTTACTAGCTGTCATATGACTTGTGTGTGTATATGCTGACCACAAAGTTGTGAGACTTTGTGGTCAGCATTGTGTCCGCTAATGTGAGTGTTTTTAAACATGCTTAAATAAAATAGCATTTATCCATGTAGACAAGTTATCTAGGGAAGGGAGTGAGCCACTTTGGGTTGGAGGGTATTATCACTAGGGCCCTACCTAATTTGTGGCTATGAAAAACATGTATTAGACCATGAAGTCTGGCCTTTTGTGTGCTTTTACTCTGTACTATACAGATTTCACAGAGGACACCAGCATTTCTCAAATTGGGTGCCTGACCCCAAAAAGGAGTTGCAGGGGGGGGATTGTAAGGTTATTTTAGAGAGGGTTGGGCTGCTCTTCTGCACTACCTTTAAAGCTGGGTGGCTGGATAGTGGCAAATATTGGGCAGGTGCCCAGCTCTGAAGACATGCAGCACATTAGTAAAGATAGCACATTAGTAAAGGTTGCTATACCATGTCACGCCACACTCACTTCCCCACTGTAGCCCTCAGAGTGGGTGGCTGGAGAGTGGTGGCTACTGACTGAGGGTCCAACTCTAGAGGCAACGGTGCAGAAGGGTGGAAATACCATACTGTGACATCCTTACTTATGCACTGTTGCTGACAGTGGCTCTGCCTTCAGAGTTGGGTTCCCAGCCAGCAGCCACTGCTCTCCAGCTTTGAAGGCAGCACTGCCACCAGCAGCAGCACAGAGGTAAGGATAGAAGTACCATAACCATCCCTACAATAACCTTGAGACTCCCCCCCAACTCGTTTTTTGGGTCAGGACCCCAGTAATTACACAACCATGAAATTTCAGGTTTAGGGTTGCCAGATACTTCCACACAAAATACTGAACATGGCAGGAAAAAAATTGGTCGAGCAAAAAAAAAAAAAAACCCGCGCAAATAAAAAAGGGTCACTGCGCCTTTACATCCCCAGTATATTCTGGGTTTTTTTTTTTAACCAGACAGAGGCTGAAAATACCAGACTGTCCAGGCCAATACCGGACACCTGGCAACTCTATTCAGGTTTGAATAGCTGAAATCATGAAATTTCTGATTTTTAAAATCTGATGACCATGAATTTCATATGACCCCAATTACCACCCTTTGTTTTGTAATACTGGAATAAAGGGGGATGCATGCAGTCCCCCACACTCTGACTACCCTGAAATGTGTTCCATCAGTATGAGACAGGGCCTACACTATCACAGTGTGGATCTGCAGAGGCACGAGAGTTGTGGGGGGAAGAGGCCAGCAGAAGCTCTCAGTGAATGGGGAAAGGAGAGGGAGCGAGGGGATCTCCGACTCAGTGACGAGGGTGGAGGGCGTCAGCTCCAGCCTGTGAAGGACACCTTTGCAGTTCCTTGGTGGCTGGTGTCCTGTGCACTCAACACCATATCAGTCCCTGCCCCTTTGCTCTTGTCCCTTCCCTGGGCTAGGCTTCCTCTGCGGAGACCTACAGTGGCTAGAAGGTGAGGATAGATTTGTTTCTATCCACTCCCCAGCAGCAGGCCTGATCTCCTGCCCTGAAAGCTCCTCCTATAGATCTTGGTTTTGCTGCTGCCTCTTCACCCCCATGCGAGCCCAGTTCCACTCTCACTTTTACAAGATACAGGGAGGGTGGAAGGATGCATAAGCCAGACCCCCCCATACTTTCCATTGAAGGGGCAATCCCTACTCCCAGGTTCCTTAGTCCCTGGCCTGGCAGAGGCAATGTATTAAAAATAAGTGATTTGGTAAATGAGCCTTTTTCAATATATAGGCTCCATGTCTTTCTGTTGTAATGAATTGTGTGTCTACTTTTCAGGTCTCTGTTCTGTTGCTTTGTACATTTTTAATTTACCCTTACATACATTTATACTCTGTTGAATTAATTGCACTGCATTTAGTCTGAAAAACAATTGCTCGTGTAACAGAATAACATGCATTGCAAACTTCTAATGAGGGTGCTTCATTATTGTGACGATTTATATTACAATAATGCCCAAAGAGATTGGGGCCTTGTTGCACTAGGCAATGTACAAACACATAGGAAAGCAAGGAGCTTACCTCAAGGGATTTACAGTAAGAGAACAACACCCCAGCTCTTGTTCTAATATTCATGTTTCATGAAGACAAGTCACAGTACTGTCATAAAGGGGGAGTTAACCAGAGATACTAGTTGTTACTGGATATTTATAGTAACTGTTGTGAAAACCCTTATTCCTTTTTCCCTCAGGTGCTGATGTCCTTTCACAGGCAGCTGATTGTGCTTCCATATTATTTGAAGCTGCTGGAGGAGGAAATCCAGATTCACTCTCTCTCCTATTAGAATATGGAGCTGATGCCAATGTTCCCAAACACTCAGGTCACTTGCCTATCCACAGAGCTGCATACAGAGGACACTTTCTGTGAGTTTAAATGAAATACTTGAAAAATAAGAATGAATAATGGTGAATTGGTTCAGCAAAATACACACATTTAAAACTAAACCGATGTGAGGGTCAATGGGGGCAGCTCTCCTGGGCCTCAGAGCTCCCAGTTGCCACTGCTTCTACTGCGGCAGTGATGGCAGCCAGAACCCCAGGCCCTTTAAATCACTGCTTGAGCACTATGCAGGTTGTCTGGGGCAGGTGCAGTGTTCTCCAGGCAGCACTGACAGCTGCCTAGCCCCAATCCCATCCTTTCTGCCCAAGGCTCCAGCCCTTCTGGGCCTGGAGCAAGGATCCACCCTGTTCAGGGTGAATAGTTGGTTATCATGGAACTGTCAGAGGTTAAGGCCAGTGCAGATGTCTAATATGCCAGGGTACTTATTCAGTAGTAAATGAACATCACTGTCAGCCAAAAACAGAATTCTGTAACCCAACTAAGATACAAGTAACACATACTGCAGCACTGAGAAGTTCAAATGTTTGTCCTAGATACTATAAAAATTCCTTCATTTTTTTTCTCCAGAGCTTTAAAGCAGTTAGCTTCTGTTACTGATTATGCTGCCATTAAGGAGAGCGGGATAAGTCCAGTTCACTCAGCAGCAGCAGGAGCACATCCTCAGTGCCTGGAATTTCTTCTCAAATCTGGGTTTGAAGCCAATTTCATGTTGCATGAGAGGGTTCGCAAAGGCTATGATGACCAGAGGAAGTCAGCTTTATATTTTGCTGTCTCAAATGGGGATATTTGCTCAACTCAGCTACTTCTGGATGCCGGAGCCCTGCCAAATCAAGATCCCATTAAGTGCCTCCAGATAGCCTTGAGAATGGGCAACTATGAGCTAATCAATCTACTGCTTAGGCATGGGGCCAACGTGAATTATTTCTGCAGAGTGAACACAACGCATTTCCCCTCAGCTCTGCAGTATTCTTTAAAAGATGAAATTGTGTTAAGAATGTTGCTGAATTATGGATACGATGTGTACCGCTGCTTTGATTGTCTTCATGAAGACAACATTCATTCCCAATATGCCTTTGAAGGATGGACTCCTTCTGTTATCAAAGACAACATGGTAAGTACTTCACTAGACATTTTATGTCACTGTTTTGTTGCCACTATTCTTCTAGAAATAACAAATTTACTTTTTTATTGATGTATTATAATGAAATATAGTTTGCTAATACAGCATGTTTGGGATTAAAGTAAAGTATTGTGCAGACTTTATACCTAAAGGAAGTAGACAGAGTTCTGAAGACAAACTGTGGTAGTAAATTTGAATGTGAAGCCCTGTATATAACAACAAATTATTACAATAAAATAGTTTTAAAGAATCAAAGTCCAGACCATGTGAATTATGAGACCTGTATAAGCAAATATAGTCTGGCTACCATAAAAACCGTTTTTATCCATGAGCTGACAGTGTAGAGTAACTAAGAATATAGTTCACACCTGATGATCCAATATAAACATTAAAACCCAACGGATGCAGAAATGTCTATTTTAAACATGAATTGCAAGGAAAATACCTTCTTTGTAATATACACGGAGACCATCACCACAACATGGGTGTGCACACGCTTCATGTGCTTGGGAACGGAAAATTCTTGCTAGCAGTGTCTCTTGGTCTGTGCCTGCACCTTCACGCTCCAAACTGAGGACATAAGGTGTTGTGCGGGTAGACTGCCTCTCCAGTTGCTTTCTATGGCCTATAATGTGAGGTAGAACTCCTTTGCTATCTGTAGCATTACTCTCCTGCTTCTATTTGTAATGATCTGTAAATAAGTATTAGATAAATAGTTTTTATAGTTAGTGTACTTTTAGGGCTTGTCTACACCAGGATGCTTCAAAAGTTAATCTGATTGAATGAAAGGTATGAATTTAAAAGTGGATTCATTAAACTGTGCTAATTCTGAGTGGAGATTCTCAGAATCTGGCCTTATTTAATTGTACTTTTGGGTTTGTCTAAATGAACATTTAATTTGCAGCCAACTAAGGTGTGAATCTACTGCTGATGCTCATTAGCAGTTTGTTAGCTTGTTTTGATTTAGTCCATTTCAGAAAGGCCTAGATCAAAGTGAACCAGCAGATTGTTCACGTGGACTTTGTTGATGTGCATTGATAGTCTGTCACAAACTTTGAATCAAACCCCCCCATTTTGTCATAAACAAATTCTTTATGTAAACAAGTCTGTGATGGTACAGTTGAGCTGCACTAGAATAAAAGAGGTAGAGGGGTTGTTTCAGGAACCAATCAGAGGGAGGCTAAAGGCAGCCTATTATGGTCAGGCTAGGCCCTATAAAATGGGCTGCTGTGCACAGAGAGCTCAATCCCATGCCAGCTCTGGAAAGAGATCGACTATGCTGCCTAACAGAGAGGTACCTGGAACAAAGCAGTGCTGGGAGAAGCTAGGGCTCCAGTTTGATGAACTCCTAAGCTCAGATACTGTCTTAGGCCAGGTCTGTACTCACTGTGCCAGAGATCGATCTTCTGGTGTTCAATTTAGTGGTTCTAGTTAAAACACACTAAATCAAACACTGAGGGCAGTTCTGGCCAGTACCAGTACTCCTGGCAGTCACGAGGAGTAAAGGAAGCTGTTTGATGCTTTTGACTCCCTCCATGAATACGGCACCAAGCTTGATCTCCAATCTTTTTAAACACAAGATCACTTTTTCAATTTAAGTGCAATGTAAGATCTACCTCAAACCAAATACCCTTGCGCCCCACTTCCTTCCTGCCCCTTCTTTGAGGGCCTCACCCTGCTCACTCCATCCCCCTTTCTTCCCCATCCTCACTCACTTTCACCAGGTAGGGGTTGGGGGGGGGGGTGCAGGCTCTGGTCTTGGGTCAAGGAGTTTGGAAGGGCTCTGGGCTTAGCCCAGGGTGAGGGATTGGGGTCCAGGAGGGGTTTCAGGGTGCACGCTCTACGAAGGAGTTTGTGTGCAGGGGGACTCATGTGGGGGGCTGGAGGTTGGGTGTAGGAGGTGGCTCAGGGCGGGGACAGTCAAAAACCAAAAGTAACACTTCTTTTACTGCTTGCAAAGTGTAACACCACCTCCCATATATGTGTTGGATTGGGAGCGAAGAGGGAAGGATAGTGTACGTTTGTGAGAATGACAGACACAAACACAGTGTATGAGAGTGACACAGATTTGCATTGCCAAGCTCCCTCCATCCCCTTTTCTCTGTGGAGATAGGATACAGCAGTGGGGGGAAGACGGATACCCTGACATCAACGCCCCCCCCTTCTCCTTCCCACACCTGCACAACAAGCAGGAGACTCCCAAGTGGCAGCTCCAATGTAGAAGGCAGGAGCAGCATGACCGTAGGTGGAGGGGCACCTGAAGTACCAGCACTTGATAGCTTGCTGGCCAAACCAGTCAGGATCACCTGTTAGAGGCTCCAAGATCTACGGGTAGATCCCGATCTACTGGTTGGTGACCACTGGCTTAAGGTATGGCAACTCCAGCTATGTATTTTACATAGCTAGATTTGAGTACCTTAATCCAATGTTCCAGGCCTAGTGTAGACCTGGCCTGCGGGACCTGAAAGGATACTACAGCTGCAGAGGGCTAGACAGGGAAAAGAAATAGGTAGCAGGTCCACCCCCTTGGCAGTGATAAGCATGACCAATTCTGACTGTAATTGGCCCCTGAGGCAAGAGGTGAGTTTTAGGGTATCTGTTCCCCAAAGGAGAGGAACCCAGGGAGGGGACACCACCAGATAGCAATATCCAAGGGAAGGGGTGCAGTGGTCTGGGACGGATGCAGTCCTGGAATGGAGGAGATGGAAAGGGAATGCAACTGCAGATGAGAAACTGCTGGAGGAGGGTGACGGGGAGCTGGCAAGAGCTAAGTTGCTGAGAGGTTGTAGTGAATCCAACCTGTTACAAAGTCCAAAATTCACTCTGAAAGTGAATTAAGGTAACACAAATTAAGGTCACTTGAATTCTCAATGAGAGTATACGTACAGGGGTTTAATACAATTTAGTCCACTTGCAATTCACACCTTTCATTAATTCACCCTTCGTGAGTGTGTCCACATAGATGTGCCCTTACCAGTTCAGGGCTTAGTGGTCCTTTCCCTGCTCAAATCTGAGGAGGATTCAAAAACTGTGCACACTGCTCTCAGGCCTTCTCAGTTAGTGATGACTACCTCAAATGCCTCCACTGCCTCAGGAAAACTTACATCCCTTTAAAGTACATCATTTCTTAATCAAACACCCGTAAAGCTTGTGAATATAGACTTTGAAGATTCCTAATGTAACATGATATGAGGCCCCCGTTTGATCCTCTCTACATTGGGCAGAGGAAACAACAAGTGTCCTCCAAGTATGGTGGTCTCTGGCTTCAGGATTGGTAGGTAGAAGTAAAGCATATGTCCTTCCACAGAGGAACATAAAGAGGATAGTAAACATTTGTCTGAGAAATGAAAGGGATTCTTCTCTCAGGAGCTCACAAGAAACATAATGCCATTCTTCTGGCTCTGAAGAGCAGGATCATCCCTGGTACTGACTAGGGGAAATGCAATAGTACCATTAGTGTATGAGGCATCCACTAATGCACCTTGAAAAGGCGTTGCCAAAGACTGAAATCAGTCTCAGACCACTGTTGCCATGGAAAGAAAGACTGGTCCACTCTCTTGCTTCAGGATATAGAAAGCAGTGTGTGCAAGGGTCATGTATCTACGTGAACCCAGAATCCCTGATTCTGTTGGAACCAATTCTGACAAAGGAGATCCCCACACTATTGGTCCAGTGCATGGATGAAACAAAGCCACTCACCAGCACAATCTAAGGATGCTAGACTAATCAATTATTTGAATAGTCGATGCAATTTGCATCGACTATTCAATCAGTCAATAAGGGTGCCTCTGTCTTTGAAATGTAGCAAGAGCCCTGCCAGCTCTTGCTACATTTCAAAGGTGGAAATGCGCACGAGGAGCACGGGGCCAGTGGGGGACTCAAGCAGTCCCCCACTAGCCCCATGCGCCCATTTCAAAAGCAGGGCGCGTGGGGACAGTGGGGAACTGCTTGAGTCCCCCATTGGCCCTGTATTCCTTGTGCGCGCTTTGCTTTTGAAATATACAAGAGCCCCGCTCTTCCTAAATTTCAAAAGTGCCCTGCCCCCCACATGGAGACAGTGTTGGGGGGGGGGAGAAAACCAGCTTTTAAGCTGGCTCCCTCAGCACTGGCTTCTGCTCCCCCACTTGCTGCCTCTGTCTGATAGAGGCAACAATGGGGGAGAAAGCGACTAGTCGAGTCACTAGTCAACTATAGCATATGCTTATCGGATAGTCAACTAGTCACTTACATCCCTAATACGATCTGAAAGCTAGAACATAATAAGGCTCATAGAACTAGTTCCTCTCCAACATCGGGGAAAGAATTGTATTGAAAATCATTCCCAAGAAGAGAGGAGGCTTGGGATCCATTCTGAATATCAAACAGTTGAACGTTTTCATCTGTCTTTTGAGATTCAAAATATTTATGCTGCCCCTTGATTTCCTCACTGAACAAGGACAGGTTGGCTTGATTTAATTCACACCTCTTGATTTATATAGTCCGTTCATGAGGCCTGAAAGTGTTTCCTACCCTTCATTCAGACCTCACATGTCCAAGTCACATCTGACAACAGGACAACAGAATACTACATCAGCAAACAAGGGGGAGCAAGGTCTTTGCATAGAAACAGTCAATCTGTAGAGTAAGTGTATCTGCTCCCAGATCATCCTCTCAGCAGTACATCTCCCAGGGGTATACAGCATGTTAGCAGAGAGCCCTCTCCACGGATCATGAATGGTAGCTACACGAGTTGGTAGTACAGGACACAGTTCAGCAGTGGGGTTTCCCATTTTGGAACCTCTTTGCATCTGAGAAATAACAGGAAATTCCTGATGTACTGCTCCAGAGGAGACACATATCTAGTTCAATGTTTGGGTCCACTAACATAGACTTTCCCATCCATTCTTTTCTTACCTTGAGTTCTGCTGACTATCAAGCAATAGGGAGTATTTCCCCATATTTCCAAGACTATTCTAGTTTGCCAGCATTCTCCAGATGTCTGCATTACCATCTGAATTCAATTCTTCCTGGACCTCTTGACCCAGGACAAAGACATGCTCAAATATCCCACACCAGCATCCCTCGTGGGGATTAAATGGATGACATACCTAGAAAAGGTATATTTGGAAGTAGTATAATCCATCCTTAGGATTCCACAGGGACGTTCTACACAGCGAAGTGGGAAAAGTTTTCCATCTGGTGCCAGCATTTTCCGATAACCTCAGAGGGTGCTGACATCCCTACCATTTTGAACTACCTTCTCTCCTTAAAAACTTCAGGATTATCTCTGCTCTCTGTAGGTGCACTTAGCAGCTATCTGTGCCTTTTGCTCTCTGGAGGCCAACCACTTGATCTTCATCCATCTTGTTACAGTATGCTTTCTAAAAGGTCATCAGAATCTTTCCTCCAATAATGAAACTTCCTCCATATGGAAGTGTAGACCTGTAAGCATTAAGTGTAGACCTGTAAGCATTAACAAAGGCTGTTCAAACCCTTGGCTTCATACTCCTTAGTTCACTTGTCAATGACGATTGTCTTTCTGGTTGCCATCACCTCATCAGGAAAAGAGGGTAAACTGGGGGGCCTTATGGCTGATCTGCCTTACATAATTTGCCATAGGGACAAAGTTTCCCTCCGATAACTTTGGGGGTCAATTTTGGGTGTAATCTCAGAATGCCAAGTAAATCATATTGCTCACCTGCTCATTTTCCTCCAAATGGCACCAGTGAGGATAGAAAACTTGATTTTCTGGATGTCCATCAAGCTTTGGCAGACTACCTACAAAGGGCTAAATCCTTTAGGTTACTTAGGCAATATGTATCCTTTATGGAATATATGAGGGGGAAGCAATCACTTCTCAGAGATTTTCCAAACGCATTTTAGCCTGCATACTGCTTTGTTACAGGTTAATCGCACCTCCTCCCACACAAGGTGTGATGACCCTCTTGACTCGTGGCCCCATCTGTATCGGTAACTTCACTTGGAAAAATCCCTCTCCTGGAAATCTGTGAGGTTCTTGTCACTCTTTCGGGAGACATTATGCCATGATGCACACTGCTACAGGTGAAGGATCTTTCAGCAGAGCTGTCCCCAGATCAGTAGTAAGCAGGGGTCCTTGGACCTTCACTCTCAATTAATATTGTTTGAGAGTCACGCACAGGGGAATATACATAGGGACCATCACTTGGAGAAAAAAAGGTTATTTACCTGTAGTTCATCAAGATGTGGTGTCCCTCTCTAAATGTTATTCCACTACTTGGCCACCTCCTTCTCTGCTGCAGACCCTTATGTTAGGGCCATTCCTAATAAAAAGACAATTGGAACGGTGGTCAGTCTGTCCTACTCCATATGCCCTTATTCAGAGCACGAAGGCACAGTAATGGGTCATGAATGAATGCAAAAGGGTCTCACACAGCTCAAAGAATTTCAGTTACTGTACAATTCAATTTTCTTTTTGCCTTTTATACTTATTTACAGTTTGCTTCATACTGGAAGTATCAGGGCTTTCTTTGCAGGAGGACTAACAAAAAAAGGAAGTTACTCACCCTGTGCGGTAACGACGGCTCTTCGAGGTATGTGTCCCTGTGGGTGCTCTACTGTTGGTGACAGGTGGTCCCCGGAGCTACAGTTTGGAGCTTTTCTTAGCAGTTGACAGTTGGGCTGAGCACGCGCAGGATGTGCCTCATAACACTGACAGTTTGGCATCTCATGCAGCAGCCCGACCCCCCCCCCTTGAGTTCCTCGTTTACGCCCAAGTTAATAAAAAAACCCTCTGAGTAGAGAGGAAGAAGGGAGGGTTGTGAAGCACCCAGGGGGACACACACCTCGAAGAACAGTCATTACCACACAGGGTGAGTAACTTCCTTTTCTTCTTCGGGTGATGATGTCCCCATGGGTGCTCCACTGTTGGTGACTACAGAGCAGTATTCTGTAAGGATGGTGGGACTCAGAGTTACTGCTTAGCGGCAGAAGATAGTACCGCTGTAGCCACTGCTGTATCAGCTGCTATTTGAGGCATGATGGCATAATGCCTGGCAAAGGAATGGTTGGATGACCATGTAGCTGCCTGGTATATGTCCTTCAGGGGGACACCGTTCAGGAAGGCAATGGATGTTGCAGAGGCACTAGTGGAATGTGCTCTAGGTGGCGCTGGTAGGTGTTTATTCTGAAGAGAGTAACAACGTAGTATATAGGCTAATATCAATTTGGAAATGCGCTGCGTTGAAATCGGAGTGCCCCTGGAGTGGTTTGCAAGGGACAAGAAAAGATGTGAAGATTTACGGAACTGCTGTGTTCTGTTGATGTAAAAAGCTATAGCCTTCCAAACATCTAAGTTGTGTAGGGTAGCATCTCTGTGGGATGCGTGAGGCTTCAGGTAGAATGTAGGCAGGACAATGGGCTCATTAATATGGAAGGAGCTGACTTTAGGCACAAATGATGAGTGCAGTCTTAGAGTAACTTTGTCCTTAGCAAATATAGCATACGGTAGGCCTGCCATGAGGGCCCCTATCTCACTAATGCTCCTAGCAGAGGTGATGGCCACTAAGAACAGCACCTTCATAATCAGGAGCGGGAGTGGGCAGGTGGCCATAGGTTTGAAGGGGGGGTCTCATGAGGCAGTCTAGGACTAGATTTAGCTCCCAGGAAGGTGCTGGGGTTCTGCAAGGGGGATAAAGGTTGTGGAGGCCTTTGAGGAATCTCTTCGTGATTGGGTGAGCAAACATGGATGCCCTGTCGATGTGCTCATGGAATGCTGTGATCACTGCTTAGTGCATCTTGACAGATGAAATTGATAGGCCTTCGTTCTTCAGATAGTCTAGGATCAGATGGTGAGGGGCCACATAGGGATCGACCTGTGTCCATTGGTACCAGGATGTGAACTGTTTCCATTTGTGCGGGTTGAGTTTTTCAAGTGGATGGCCTTCTACTATGGAGGAGGACAGTTCTCACTTGTTCTGAACATTGGGATTTGGCACTCTGGAATCATAGAGAAGTCAGGCGTGAAGGTGTAGGCGGTGAAGTAGTTTGCCCCCATTTTGAGACAGAAGGTCGCGTTGAGATGGTAGTAGGAGAAGTGGCTTGACTGACATGCGCGGAAGGTATGGAACTAAGTCTGTCTGGTCCATGATGGGGTTAATAAAATGACTTGAGTCGTGTTTAATCGAATTTTGTGCAGGATCCTGGGGATCCATGGGACCGGGGGAAATGCATAGGGTAGAGGTTTGTTCCAGACAATTAGGAATGCATCACCCATGGATCCCTCGCCCAGTCCTGCTTGAGAACAAAATCGGCAACACTTGGTTTTGTCCTTCATTGCGAAAAGATCTATTACTGGGTAGCCTCACCTGCGGAAGATAGAGTCTGTAACCATGAGGTGTTATTCCAACTCGTGGTCTGTGGTAAAACTGTGACTCTCAGTATCTGCCATGACACTGTTGACTCCATGTAGGTAAGATGCTTTGAAGACAATCCCACACTGGATGCATCAGTTTAAAGGCAGATAGCTTCTGCACAAAGGGATCAAGAGCATGCACCACCCTGCCTGTTTATATGGAACATAGTCATTGTGTTGTCCGTTAGGATCTGTACAGTGCAGTTTGTAATGGCAGGAGCAAAGTGTCTGCATGCATTCCTGACTGCTCGGAGTTCGAGAAAATTGATGTGTAACATAGCTTCGTGCGATGACCACCTTCCCTGCACTGTGTGTTGTTGTATGTGTGCTCCCCATCCTATTAATGAGGCATCTGTGGTAATTTGAACTGATGGCTTGGGCTGCAGGAAGGGAACTCCTCCGAGAAGGTTGTGGTGTGAAGTCCACCACTTGAGAGAGTCTAGTACATGTGCCGGGATGGTGACTTGCTTCCTGAGAGAGTGTTGGGTAAGGCTTGTAGACGGAAGTCAGCCAGTGCTGCATAGCGTGGAAATGTAAATGTGCATACTGGACAACATATGTAGTAGCTGCCATGTGGCCCAGCAACTGGAGGCAGGTATGCATGGTAGTGACTACTCTAGCCATGAATCCAGAGTGCATTGAATCGTTGGTTTGGTAAGGATGCCGGGGCCGATATAGAATCGAGGCGAGCGCCGATGAATTCCATGTCTTGAGTCGGTTCGCAAGTTGACTTCTGTTCATTTATGATGAGTCCAAGGTAATTGAACAGGCATCTGGTCTTGGAGACCATCTCGTATGTCGCTGCTCGTGATCGACCCATGATGAGGCAATCATTAAGATACAGAAAAATGATGACCCCCTGTTGCCTAAGATAGGCTGCTGCAACTGCAGGTACCTTTGAGAAAACGCGGGGGGCCAAAGAAAGTCTGAAGGGGAGAACCGTATACTGAAAATGGTCATCCTCAACCATGAAACAGAGATAACTGTGTGAGGGATGTATCGTGACGTGGAAGTATGCATCTTGTAGGTCGAGCGCTGCAAGCCAGTCTCCCCTGTCCAGTGCTGGAATTATTGAAGCCAGTGTGACCATCTTGTAACACTGTTTGTGCAGGAATTTGTTTAGTTTGCCAAGATCCAAAATTGGTCATATGCTTTTGGGTGAGAACGTAGGTCGAATAGAACCCTCTTCCTTTGTAGGGTTCAGATACCCTCTCTACTGCACCTTTCTGGAGGAAGTGGTCAATTTCTTGCCTAAGAAGAGTCTTGTGATAGGGGTCCCTGAAGAGGGACAGGGAAGGAACGTGAAGGTATGGAATATCCTGTGTGGATGATCTCTAGCACCCATCGATCTGATGTTACCGAATCAGTGTTGGGAAAAGAGGCGTAATCTGTGGGTAAAAATGCATTTCTGGCTTGTTGACACTGGGTGGTTGGGAAGGTCGGGCAAACCTCAACCAATTCCTCAAATCTGCTGTCTGGTGGTCTGTGATCCGGAAAAGCGTGCTTGAGGTGGGCGCTTCCTCTGGGGCCGCTGCCTGGATCAGTTTTACTTGTATGGTCTTTGCTGAGGGCAATTGTAGTAGCTGTACTTATTTCTATTGTAAGGAGTTGTGCCTCTTTCTCCAGTATGGTGGTGTGTATGTGCCAGGGGTGCGAAGCGTGGTGCGAGAGTCCTTGCTGCTGTGAAGGATCTCATATCTGTGTTTGCTGTGAACAGCTTTTGTTTATCAAAAGGGAGGTCTTCCAATTTAATCTGTAGCTCTTTTGGCACCTCTGCTGCATGTAACTATGAGGCTCTCCTCATCACAACAGCAGTGGCCGTTGCTCTGGCCACTGTGTCAGCAACATCTATGGCTACTAGTAGAGAAGTATGGGCAATAGTGTGTCTCTCATGGATGATCGCCCTGAGAATGGGCTTCTTGGAAGCAGGCAGATATTCCATGAGTTCAGCCAGCTTAGAGTAATTGTCGAAGTCATGATTAGCTAGCAGTGCAGAATAGTTTGTTATTTTAAGCTGCAGTGTGGCTGATGAGTAGGTCTTCCTGCCAAAGATGTCTAGCTTCTTGTACTCTTTTTCACTGCTTGCAGATTTGATCTGGGGAGCCTTGGAGTGTTGGTTCGCTGCATTCACCACCAGTGAGTTTGGCTGGGGATGGGAAAGAAGAAAATCCAGGTCCTTGGGGGAGGAGGGAGACAAAGTACTTTGTCCCCTTTTTTGCAGGTTGGTTGGATGGAGGCAGGTGTCCGCCAAATGTTGTCAGATACCTTCATTATTGCCCCATCAATAGGAAGAGCGATCCTTCCTTGAGAGGTTGGGCGAATGTTCTTTAGGAAGTGATGTAGTTTCTCTTTTACTTCCTGGCTGGTGGTTACTCTTAAAAAGCTCTTGGAATTGTCTGAGGTTGTCTGAAGAGTTTGATGTTTCTGGTACTACAGCGTCCCCGACGAGTGGAAACAAATTATCTTCCAGTGCCTGCTGGTCTTGTGTGACACTCTCCCCATCAGGAATTTGACCCTTATCTTCTTCCGAGTCCAGCGAAGGTGGGAGGGTGTGAGATGGAGAGGCTGGTGGGAATCTCCTAGATGAGACAGTTGTGCCCCTTGGATGGTGTCTGTGTGGCTCCCAATAGTCCCACAGTGTCCACCTGGTAAAGTAGTAGGAAGGAGGATACTGCCATTCCGGGTACCAATGAGAATAACGAGGTCTTTCATGGTACTGCTGAAATTGACGAGATGTAGTTGCAGATGAGTGTGGAGAGAAAACACTCCTCTGATCATATTCAGTAACTGCAACATCCCTCTGTCAACAGGTCTAGTGCCATGTGAGAGTGAACCTGGAGAGTCAACTAACTGTGGGGGACCCCTGGATGTGGGGGAGGAGCTCTGCTGAACACTGTAGGTTTCAGCTGTTAAGGCAGAATTGGCTTCAGCTTGCGCTGTGCTCTTATGCTGCCACATCTGTGCTATAGCCTCTGGTGCGGAGGGCTTCTCTGCAGGTGATGGCTTAGGAGGAGATGGTGCTGAGGATTAGCAGGCAGTTCCACGTTCCTTCATGGCACTGAATGCTGCGGTGCCAGCTTCAGCGGTGCCGCGATCTGCCTGTGTGGTCCATGCGGTGTCATTGATGTGTGTGCCGGCTCCAACCTAGTGTGGGTTATGGCTATGATGGCAGGCTTCGGTGCTGAGTGTACAGCGTCCCCGGCGATTAGTCTGGGGGACGGCTTCGCCGGCAGTGATCTGGCCAGAGAGACTCTTGCCCTGCTCTGCTTACGGGGCAATGGAGACGCAGACCTGCATTTCAGGTCTCCGTGCTTTGCCGGTGGTTCGGGCTCATCTGATGGTTGCAGTGCCCTTTCAAATGAAATCATTTGGAGCCACATTTCACAGTCCTTCCAGGCCCTGGCCGTGAGGCTCTTGCAATGGTCGAATTTTTGGGGGGCATGGGCTCATTACATTTTAAACATTTCCTAAAGCCTGTAGGGCTGGGCATGCCAAGCAATGTTGAATCTCATGCTGCCTTATTCTCCTTTTCTCACTCACTCTCTCTCTTTTTCTCCTCCTCTTCTTCTTCTTTTTTTTTTTTTTTTTTTGAGAGTGAAGCCCGGCTGAGAGAGTGAAGCTGGGTATGAGAGGTATTAAAGTTGCTGCCACTGCAGCTGTCCGTCAGGACTGAGGCTAGGACAGCCTCTTCTTTCTGTTTGCTGTTCATTCTTTGAAGCTGTAACTAGTAGTCAATTAAGGACAATAGCCCAAAAGGAAAAGGCAATTAAGTAACAAGTATGTGTGAAGAGAGAAAACTCCTGAGGCAAGAGAGATCAGAGCTCTGTCTGCGACCGAGGGCGGTTGAAGAGAAACTGAAGGGGTGGTTGGGCTGCCGCACGAGGCGCCAAACTCTCAGTGGCGCGAGGCGCCTCCTACGTGTGCGCAGCCCAAACTGTCAACTGCTAAGAAAAGCTGCGAACTGCAGCTCCAGGGACCACCCGTCACCAACAATGGAGCACCCATGGGGACATCACCCAAAGAAGAACCATGATGTCCCTTGAAGTGGAATGCCACCAAGCTGAAGCCTAAGCTGCCACTCATCCACCCAATAACAACGCCTGCATTCAAACATGATTTAGGAGAAAGCAGCAGCAGTCAACTACTTTGATGTGAAATTGCAGTTCAGGCCACACAACGATCATGCCAAAGGCGGCCTCTATCAAAGAGAACAAACTAAAAACTGGCAGGTTTTTATATTATAATACAGGTTAAAAACATTACTTGAGGCAGTCTTTATGAATTGTAAAGCACTAAACCACACAAATTGTTTTGCTTCACAGTTCATTTTTATATTTTCATTAACACACAATTATGTCTCACACCTACAAGCGAGGGTGTACAGTTAGCACAAGTGCCTATTTGTAGTTCTAAAAACTTTTCCTTAAATTATTGTAACACATGAGTTTACTGATGTGCACATAACCTTCACTTCCAAATAATTTCATGATGGCTGTAAGCTAGTTCAGACAAACTTAAGAGACTAGCCATTGGTTTTTCATATTCTGTTTTTGAGGACTGATGTGAACTCTCTTACAACCAATGAACCCTCTGCGAGAGACAACACTCACCACTACTGGGTTTTTTTTCCTGGGAATTTACTTACATTCTGTAGAAGAATTTGAAAGGGGGAGGTGAATCACAGGAATGTTATACTCTGAAATTTTCTTTTTTTCGTCTCCTAGTTCTGTGAAGTGATAACACTGTCATGGCTGAAGCACCTCTCTGGGAAGGTAGTGCGAGTGATGCTAGATTATGTTGATCATGTCAGCATCTGCTGTAAGCTGAAAGCAGTTCTCAAGGAACAGACACTCTGGCCAGAAATCAATTCCATTTTGAGTAAGTGTCAGGTTTCTAGAGTTCTAAAACATCCAAAATGCTAGATGATACTACTTTTTTGCTTGCTTATTAGCTATATCATATTTGCAACACTGGACCAGATCCTCAAAAGTATTTAGATACCTACCTTTTAGTGGTTCATTGGGAATTAGGTTACTTTTCTGGGCCAGCATTGATTTGTCCTGCCCATCCTTGTAACAAAAATTAAACTTCAGATGAAAATAAAATTTTCAAATACGACAAGCCTTGGAAGTGTTTGCAATAAAAAATAGTCACATCAGTAAGAATGTATGTCACTTTGGGTGGTGAAAGAATTTCCTAGTTACAAAACTGCAGTAGACTATATCTATTGATGCTTAATTAAATGCATGCACATTGAGTCCACAGAAATATATACTTGTACTTTATGTTGCATAGGACTAAAAGAAAAGGGTTTGTTCCTGCTTTATCACTGCTGCATCAAACACTGTTCTTTATATAAAGCAATTCAATACATTGGCTATTTCTTTCAAATTACATTATTTTAGTCTAGTCACATAGAGCTGTTAGCTCATTTGGCCCCCTTATTTTTTTCCTAATAATGAATGCAAGGTGCTGTTAAAAAAAATAAAGGGGCAAGAATGACTGCTGCATAATAGGGAAAAGTTAACACACTAACCATTCCTTGTAATCTTATTACTCTTCCTCTTCTGTGCCTTTCTGAGGCAACAGACAATCCATTTTTGTTTTAGGCCTAAATTACCCTTGGCCAAAGCTTTTCATCAAACTTTAGTTAATTTGTGTTTCAAGCTTCAATTCACAAAGACTAGGCTAATAGCTCAGTTAATGGCATTTCCAAACATGTTACTTTTATGGATTTGGTGATCACTTACCAGGGAACAGATCCTGATACCTTCATGGGTAGCAGCTTACTCCCAGAAAGCCCCACTGTGATTTCAATGAATGTGTTCAAAGCTAAAAGTTTCCCAAATGTTGCTTAGGGCTCTCAGGGAAAGTAAATATCTTGTTTCTTGTTTGATTGGTAAACAGACAAATTCTCTTTCTTTTTAAGCAAATCCACGTTCTTTGAAACATCTTTGTCGTCTGAAGATTCGGAAATGCATGGGCCATTTGCGTCTGCGTTGTTCTGTCTTCATGACATTCCTTCCACTGCCCAATCGTTTGAAAGAATATATCCTGTACACAGAATATGATCTTTATGGACAAAGAAATGTGATAGGAACCCAGTAATCCAACTGCACAGAATTATAGTCCTGTATTTTGGGGAGAGTATTTTAATGGATTAAGATTGTATTATATGTAGTTCTTTTCGTCTACTGGGATTTTTCATTTCTTAAAAACCAACCAGTTACCGTGGTGAAAATTTTTCTGGATAAAAAGGAAAAAAATATAGTACAGAGTAAGTACTGATAACCCAACATATAGTCCTCATAGCATAAAAAGCATCAAGGATTTAACAGAAGCAATTAAAAAGTAAGGGCAATAGTATTTTAGAGCTATCTAGCATAAATGTTTAGGGCAGCATTTTGAAACAACAGATGGAATGGGAAATGTCATTCAAGAGGTATGATTCAGGTTGTAAGAAGGAGTTCAAAATTCTTCTCCAAATGTCTTGGGTCTGCACATCTGGGCTGAAAAATCTTTTAAAACTTCCACATCCTGCTTCTGGTTGGACCAAAATATTGTCCTAACAGCCTTCATTGCAATATTTCAGTTTGAGTAGAACTAGAGAGAAGCAAAGGCAGAGCCGTCCTTAGAAATGATAGGGCCCACTGCAAATGAGTCCTCCCCCCACACAATGCAACGTTGTCAGGGGGTTTGGGGCTTCACCACTTCCTCCCTCATACAGCTTCCAGTAGGGTTCAGGGACTTCCCTGGGGCCTCCTCTCTGCAGCCAATCTAACAGCAGTGAGCCATCACTAGCAAGTTGCTGCTGGCTGAGAGGAGCCCATGAGGGAAATAGAGAGAAGTCCTGAAGCAGACAGGACAGAGCAGCCTCAGGAAGGGGCCAGAGAGGAACCAGCAGAGGCATATCCTCAGGCACACAAGAACACACAGCTGCATAGGAGTACCCAAAATTTGGGTTCATATGCTGCTGCATATTGTGCATGTGCCAAGGGGATGGCCCTGAGTGAAGGCATTTCCCCCTGCTCCCAACCATGAAGAGCTGGGAGAAATGTTTGACAATGTTTTGACTTATTAAGGTTTCTTATTTAGTGGATACTGTCCTCTGGTCAATCACTGCTGTATGGGAAGGAAAGGCAATGCTGCTATATACTGAATAGTACTTCGTATATACTTACGTAGTAATTATCAATTTGCGCTCTAATACAGTGCATTATGTAACTAAACATTTACTTACATTTCTCAAAGTTAGGAACAGTTTCAAGTGTGCAAAATACTGCAGAACAAACAAATAGTGGATATGTAAAAATAAGCAGTTCAATAAACATGACTGGCATTAATAGTATTTATTTTTTCATGAGCTTATATTCAGGTAAGTATAGAGTTTTCTTTATACATGCAACTGTATCACTCAAGTTACATAATTCAAAAGCCCATTTTTCCCCCAGAAAAATCTATAAACTTTATAAAATACAGACTGGACTAGTATATTATGATCATTGCTTCTTACATGGCACCTAGTCAAGTACTGAATAAAACTAATAAGCGGGTGGGAAATATGCATTAGTATCTGTATTAATGGGTCTGAAGTTCTAAACTTTTCAGGTTGTGCTGGTATAATTTCTGTACCCATCAATTCTGTTCATTTACATAACCACAATTCTTTAGAAAGTGCTATATATGCATGTGACAAAGCTAACAAGATATGCATTAAAACAGCCAACTAATGTACCAAGGATATTTTCTATTACTGTTCAATCCTTGATAGTTGCAAAAATAAATCAGCATAATTCCCCTCCATTTTCTTTTTATTAAGCACAATAAGTATTTCATTGAATATAACAGTGTAATGTTTCAAAATTATTGACAAAATTGAAATACATTTGGACAATGTAGGGCTTCAGCTATCTGTGAAATTGTATATTTAGTGGGGAAAAAACAAAACCATACTAGTAAAGTGCCTTTTTTTTTGGAAGCAAGCATCAGAAAAAAGTAGTCTTCGTGTTTTAAAGTAAGTCTAATTCAAATAAAGATTATTGTACAAAACCAACTTTAAACTCTTTATTAGTGAACTTAAAATCACATTAACTGAAGCCCTGGCTAACACCTTCACACTCAGAAATGTAGATATTAAAGCCAATTATCAAACTGACACTAGGTGTAACCATTTGAGAGTGATTGCTTTATTACAAATAGTCAGGGAGAAAGTTATAAGACTCTTAAAAATTTCTTATACATCACTAGAACAAGACCAAGCCAGTACATTATGATAAGATTTTGACCAATCCACTACATTACAAAATCACCTGACTATATTTTACAAAATCCTTGGTTTGAATATAGACATCATTATGGAACATCAATGCAGGCACAATGGTATGATGACATTATTTTCATGATCAATTAGACATCACTGTAAGCAGAAGAAAGTTACTTTATTTCATGTAAAGAACTTTGGGCGATCTAGTAAACAAAACAAGAGAGATTCTGTGTGAAAGAGAGTAAGGGACAAAGAAAGAAAGAGTCAGTTATGGACAGTATTTCTTTCTTGGATTCACTTAATATGTTAAAGAGTTCTCTCTTAAAAACCCAAGTAAGATGTATGTGATTATGAAGGAATTCACTTGTAAGAGTTTTGATAAAAAGAACTTTACAGACTTATCATTTTCACTTAGCAAATACTTAAGTCTTTTCTTTTGATGGGAAGGGGGGGTTGAAGGTTTAGAATACAGTGCATACTGTGATAATGAGGCGTCATTAAAACATTAATTCTGTAAATTTTGATCTACAACTCTTCAAATTATGCAAAAGTAAAAAACAGACCACAGGTTGAACCTTTCTAATCTGGGACTCTCTGGTCTGGGAACATCTATGGTCTGGCATCCTTGGGGACCTTGTGGTTGGAGCAGTGTGGGGAGGGGGGGGGAGGAGGGGAACTATTGCAGCAGAATCATGGATATTGCCAGACCAGAGAACCCCAGTAGCCAGCAGGGGGCCAGCAGCCGAAGACCCAGCTGGGGTTGGGAGAGGAGCCGGGCCAAGTGCCCTTGGGTCTACATTGACCTCCCTAGCAAAATCCCCGGTTTGGGACTGGTCTAGTCCAGGGGTGCTGGACCAGGGAGGTCCAACCTGTACCTGCAGGTTAGGAGAAATGTTTTGTGTAATGTTTGAGAGTATATTAATTAGTAATTAAACAACCCTATCTTCTTAAACTTTGTGCAAATATCAATTCTAATTTATAAAAAAATAAACCTTAAACATAAACACAGGGTAAGTCCTGCTTATTTAAATGAATGTATACATAGAGTAAATCCGCTGACGACTCCAAATTACTTTGATTTACACTCATGTAATCGAGCACAATTGATTAGATTTCCAAGGGGGTGAGGGGAGGGAATCAGCTAACTGTTATTGTTAAAACAGAGTCAACTCTAGCCTCATGATTACAGAAAATGTTTCATCACATTTTTTCTTCCAGACACAAGAAACCATGTAATAGAGTACACGTGCAAATAAGTTTGTCTTAACTGACTGCATTCAGTTCCTCGCGGGCCAAAATTATGGATCTTTTAAGCTTGATTAGAATGGTAGTGTCAAAAGAGCAATTTTTCATGGCTACAATGGGCAAATATACACAGTATAACAGAACGTATTACATATCCAAAAACACCCAGCCTAACATACCTGCAGAATGTATGTAACAATACCTGAAACATGAGACCATCCGGAGTTACTGGTTTGTCTGTCACATTTATCTCTTGGATAAAAACACTAGATAGTCACCCAAATAAAATATAAGCCTACACTGTGCAACAAGCATACTAACCACTTAACTATGAGGATACAGTTTAGCAATAAAAAGATGGTTAGAATTAATTAACACTGTTGCCACAATGTATGTTTTTAAACTGGCATTTTTAAACATATTTCTAGGTAACTGAGCTTTAAAAGGCCCAACATATTGGTTTCACATGCTCCAGGGCCATGACTTCAGATGCTGTAGATAATATAATTCACCCAACGGCAGAAGGATGGGAGGTCAAAGTATTTATGAGAAGTGAAAAAATGAACAAAGAGTTTCTAATGAATATTTCAACCTTATTCCAACATGCACTTTGATAGCAATCTACAAGCCATAGCAAAACACTAATGTAAGAAAAAAAGGGGCCAAATTAGCTAACTTATGATCAGGGAGCATTTTGTTGGGGTTTTTTTTTTTAAGGTATAGATAAGAATCTCTGCACTCAGACCCCACTCAATCTTTGTCATTTATTGTAATTTAAAAAAAAAAATTAGTAAAACCAATTTTCTCCAATGACTGAGTTATAAATTTTACACAAAATATTGTTCCAAAATCTGTTATATATGGAAAAACCACCTCCTACAGCTTCCAGAAGCTAACCTGAAACTGCTGTTTGAAAGAAGCAGTTACAGTGGAAACTAACACACACATTCACACGTTCTACAGTGTAAAGTGCATTCCACAGGGCCAAATAGCTACTTTGACATAGGCTATATAACAATAAAGCTCTAAAGTAATTCTAGCCTTCAGAAGAGCGAGGTGGCACCTTATTAATCTGCTTTATACCACATAGCTGATCCATCCTTCAACTACTGTTTCCTAGTAATTGGCTTAGTTCTTCATCCTTCCATCTCCCTTAGCAGTGACTTCAGATCCCTTCCAGACTACATGTCAGTAGGCTCACTAGCCCTACCTGCTTACTCACTGTCACAGTAGAGATGCCGCTGCACAGAAAAATCTATACACAAGCTAGTCAACCTAACTAGCTTGAATCTTGATTGTGAGGCTAACAGTAATACTAAAAATAGCACAATGCAGGATTCGGCACAAGTAGTACAAACCCAGCACACACCTAACATATATACTCTGCTTGCTCGCCCTGCCACAGTCTTTGTACTCATACTAGCTATATTCAAATTAAGTCAAGTAGGCTAGCCCCTGAAAAGCTTTTTTGCTTTGTAGATACACCTTAAATGAGACCAGTCCCATGCCGATAGGACAACATAATTCAGAGAAAAAAAGTCTCTCCCAATTGCGCTGTGGGTAAGGGAGACATGCAGAATTACCAGTACATGCCACATACATAGGAGAGGCTTGGGTGGGTCTATTGGGTAACTGTAGCAAACCTCTCTTGGCTTTGAAGTAGTTTTGGATCACAGATCAAGACTCTCCTCTCCAAGCACTAGCCTCTCTCACTACTGCACTCATTTCCATCTCTTCACTTTAATCTCCTTGAGCATGTACTCCACTCAGGCTGCCTCCACTTCCTTCAATGCTCTCTCAGGATCTCTTTAAATTTGTTTTTAAACACCTCCACAGGTGGTGAAACTGCTTTTACCAAGTGTAAAGTCCTCTCTTCTCATTCACTTCAATCTACCTCTCTACTCCTAAGGATCATCCACTTTATTCAATTCCTTCCTTAAGGTACTTCCCACATCAAGAAGTGGGGTCGCACTTTCTTTTTAATAGCTGAGTCATTCTAAGATGTTGGAAAAGAGATGATTCTCGCTCAACTATCTATCAGGCTCAAACAACTATATATTATGACATTAATGCAGAAACAAATGGAAGAGATGCAATAATATCATGTCATATCTTAAAGATCCACATACCATAGTAAATTACATACATCCCCTTTTTCCCTTTTATTCCTTGTAGTCTAATATTTATGCTAGGGTACTTTAATAAGAGATAAAGTAGTCTAAATATCTATGGCTACCTGTGAGCCATGGACAGCTAGACTCACAATAACTAAACCACCTGACTTTACAAGCCAAGGAATAAGAAAAAAATGATCCCCAAAAGTTTTTGAAAACTATTAAAATATTTCCCTCAAATGATTTTTGTGAAATATGGAGCAGAAGGTTAGGTTTTGACTATCATGACTGAAGTGATTTGTTTAACTTACAGAAAAATTGAGGCTGAAGTAAACTATTCAGGCAGTGCTGAAAATCAAAAATTAAATGATCAATTTCCCATATTTTCAGTGCCTGTTCTGGGAGATCATGAGTTAGGCAGGAGAGTTAAGATGCTGGGAGTTGAGACTATTCAAAACCCTGGAATAGAGCAAGACCCCCCCCCCCCCCCTTCTGCCTATTCCTTGCTAACATCACACCAGGCTATCCTCTTCTGTCCTGTATAAGGAGATTATGAGTGGACATAAGGGTTTGGGAGCATGGTCCTCCTCCCTAGTCTCCTCTAGGCTGGGTCCCACATTCCCCAATACAGCATATTTTTCCAGGTGTTGCTGCTGCCTTGTCCTAATCTGAATGCATTTGATGTCTTTAGGCTTCCAAAAACAATATAAAGAATGTGATGTATATTTCTTCCTAGGCCCAAGCCACCATCTCATTTCACTGACAATTACATGAGGTAAGGTACCTGAGATCTATTATCATCATTCTCTAGGATCTAAATTTGAGAAGCATAGTTTTCATTAGTATATTCTAATTGTATTGTTTGTTCTGTTTCCAGCTGTGATCGGATGTTCTCACTACAATTTTGAGAAGTGAGGTGCCAATTCAATGCTATTTGTTTTTCCTAAACAGAATGAACATACATTTTATCTAGTTGGCTATCTAAAGGCTGACAGGAACCCTACCCTAGCTAAACTGGTTAAATATGGTCGTTGGCTAGACTGCAGCCAAGTTTAAGGATTAGTGCAGACATAATGGGAATCCCATATTATAAAATCTTCAAATAGATAGAGTCTAGCAACAGTTCCTGCTCAAATAAGTTGTATCTAGCTTTAGTTAACATCTAAGCTAAAAGAATGTCATTCTGTAATTAAAAGATATTATCTAGGCTAGAACACTGCCGTCTGAACACAATTTGTGTATCTCCCCTACAATACCATGTCAGGAAACAGTTGAGAGGGTTAACCTCAGAAAAAGAAAACTGTCAGAATTGCCCTCGACAATCTATACTACTAATTCAGTGTTGGTGTTCAGATAAACCCTTTAATTAATATGAATGTTCCAACCACAATGGGAATAAACAATCCCAATTCACTGAAATATCTCTTCAATAAAAATAATGGAATAAAAACTAAAAATTTAATTGAATATCAAGAAAAACTTCAAGTTGACGGTGCCTCCCACATGAAATGGTGGCTGTTATACTTAAATTGGCCAACCCACTAAGTAATCTGTACTGGGCGATAACTAGATCACATGGTAAACTGAAAAGACATTATTTCATATTCTTCCTGTAGTTTTTTGGAAATTTTATACTCAGATGTTAAGCAGGTAGAGGGGGCAGAAGTGTGAAGCAGGCTATCACCTGGTCTGCAAAAAGGGAATGTTAGTGAAAGAAATGAGTAAGGTTAGCCAGAAATGTAAGCAGCCAGTGCAAATTATGTAGATAGTCCAAAAATCCTACAGCCATCCAGCCTTTCATAAACCTGGGATTGAGCAAAAGGGAGAAAATCTACATATGCTGCCTTTTGATCTTCAAGTTGGCAGGGATAAATGGAAGTCTTCTAGATTAGAAGATAGCTATTCATGGGAATGGCTATATACAGTAAAGTGTACAATGAATTAGAAATGACATTTAGAACATGTAACAAGCCTTATATAAACTGGAAAATATTTGTAAATTGAAACTGAACAAGTAGTACATATGTATTCTCTTGTTTAGTTCATTTCCTTTCATTAGTGTATTACACTAGATTTTCCCTGACTCTGATACATAAATGTATCCTCTGTTTATGGACTTCACTATATACAGTAATCTGCAAAAATAAATAAATTCTCTTACATTAACTGATTTCCTATTTGGGGTGAAAAGATCAAAGCACATCTGCTATTGTATAAAATATATTATGTACATCATGCAGTTCTGATGCTGTATGGAGATCAGGCTTAAGAGCTGTAAGCAAGACACCTGTGAAAAATGCTTCAAGCAATTTAGGTAGAAACTAGGATCGGTATGCTTGCATGCTATTGCTATTAAATATTTTTTGCGAAATATATTTACATGAAATGATCCAAAACTCTCCAAGCCCTTTTTAGTAAATTTAGCTAACTGGCATGTGGGTTTTTAGAAGATCTTCAAACAGCTGGTTCAATCCAACATTTTCACAATACTAACATACCTTTTATTATAAAGTAAACTCCAAGTTCTGGACAGTTAATATAGTCCTATGACAGAGAACTGAGATTGTGGTACTTTTAGTTTCATGGTACTCATGTATTCTCATCTTGACATGAAAGGGTTTTATAACACAATTCCCCATATATCAAGATGCAAATACAAACTTCTAAGTCTTGTCTAGTTTAAATGTAGTAAAATTTTATTTACCATCCAAGAAAGTGTCCTAAGTTATCTTAAAGAGAAAACAGAGACAGTACAATCCAGTTTGAAATAAATCAAAAATTAAAATCTCTCTCTCAATCTAAAACTATTGCACATTTATCTGGTGATACAGAGAATTTTATAAACCTAGAAACAGTTCTCTGCAACAGTATTTAGATGCAGCTTAGCACTGTTTCAGTTCAAAGCCCACTTTTGTTCCCCACAAAATATTCTGTGTACTGCAATTTAAAGAACACTATTTCAGTATACTGTTGAAGCTCCATCAGAAGATGAATTTTTGCTTCAAAACAGTCAGCTGCAGAGTCAGGTAAGTGAAAAAAGTTGTTCATATTTAAAAAGTCTTGAAGATGTAATTCTGTAGGAAACATGGCAATGACATCATGCGTCTTTCTGACATAAGGAAGAAAGTACATATTTACATTAACAGGCAAAATTAGTTAATGAATGTTTAAAAGAAAAAAAAAAACAATCTGATCAGCATATAGTTAAATCTTCTATATAGTAAGCAGACCCTCCACCTCTATTTTTTCTTCTTGTGTAATTTGTGCCATTTTACCACAAATATGTCCAAAGGTTCCAGTTTTAACAAGATCATGCTTCAGACTCTCTTTTCTTCTTCCCATCTTCTCCCAAATCACTGTCTTCTGACTGGCTACTGCTAAGGACTACAAATTGTCCCTCTCCGCTGCTCTGACTGGGTCTACTGGAAGCAGCTATCAATCGGCTCTGCTCCTCCAAGTCCTAATTTGGGAGGTAGGGAGAAAGGAAGAGAAGAGGAAAAGACATTCACTTCAGAACTTTCCATAGTGAAAACAAATTCCAGTGCTCTTCTGTGTAAGTGGAAATTATATTATTTAGAGCTATAGAGTGGCAATTTGATTAGTAAATGCTTCGTAGATAGCAGTTTAAAAGATTCTACAGGAAACCAAAAACTACTTACTCATAGACTCATAGACTTTAAGGTCAGAAGGGACCATTATGATCATCTAGTCTGACCCCCCGCACAATGCAGGCCGCATAATCTCACCCACCCACTCCTAGAATAATCCTCACCCCTATATCTCAGATATTGAAGCCCTCAAATAGTTTGAAGACCCCAAGATGCTGAGAATCCTCCAGCTGTGATCTGTACCCCATGCTACAGAGGAAGGCGAAAAACCTCCAGGGCCTCTGCCAATCTACCCTGGAGGAAAATTCCTTCCCGACCCCAAATATGGCGATCAGCTAAACCCTGAGCATGTGGGCAAGACTCCCCAGCCAGACACCCAGAAAGTTCTTTATAATAACCCCTATCATCCCTCCATTGACCTCTTTACCACTGATAATGACTAGTCAATTAGTTACCAAGACCATGTTATCTTGTCAAACCATCCCCTTCATAAACCCATCTAGTTTAATTTTGAAGCCAGGTAGATCTTTTGCCCCCACTACTTCCCTTGGAAGGCCATTCCAGAACCTCACTCCTCTAATGGTTAGAAACCTTCGTCTAATCTCAAGTCTAAACTTCCTACTAGCCAGCTTATATCCATTTGTTCTTGTGTCCACATTAGTATTAAACTTAAATAATTCCTCTCCCTCCCTAGTATTTATCCCTCTAATATATTTAAAGAGTGCAATCATATCCCCCCTCAGCCTTCTTTTGGTTAAGGTAAACAAGCCAAGCTCCCTGAGTCTCCTTTCATAAGACAGGTTCTCCATTCCTCGAATCATCCTAGTGGCCCTTCTTTGTACCTGTTCTAATTTGAATTCATCCTTCTTAAACATGGGAGACCAGAACTGCACACAGTATTCCAAATGAGGTCTCACCAATGCCTTGTATAATGGCACTAACACCTCCTTATCCCTACTGGAAATACCTCGCCTAATACATCCCAAGACCATATTAGCCTTTTTCACAGCCATGTCACAGTGGCGGCTCATAGTCATCCTATAATCAACCAGGACTCCGAGGTCCTTCTCCTCCTCCGTTACTTCCAACTGATGTGTCCCCAGCTCATAACTATAATTCTTGTTATTAATGCCTAAATGCATAACCTTACACTTCTCACTGTTAAATTTCATCCTATTGCTATCACTCCAATTTACAAGGTCATCCAAATCTTTCTGTATGATATCCCGATCCTTTTCTGAATTAGCAATACCTCCCAACTTTGTGTCATCTGCAAATTTTATCAGGACACTTCCACTTTTGGTGCCAAGGTCAGCAATAAAAAGATTAAATAAAATTGGCCCCAAAACTGATCCCTGAGGAACTCCGCTAGTAACCTTCCTCCAACCTGACAGTTCCCCTTTCAATATGACCCGCTGTAGTCTCCCCTTTAACCAGTTGCTTATCCACCTCTCAACTTTCATATTAATCCCTATTTTTTCCAATTTAACCAATAATTCCCCATGTGGTACTGTATCAAATGCCTTACTAAAATCGAGGTAGATTAAATCCACTGCATTTCCTTTATCTAAAAAATCTGTTACTTTCTCAAAAAAAGAGATCAGATTGGTTTGGCACGATCTACCTTTTGTAAAACCATGTTGCAACTTATCCCAATTGCCATTAACCTCAATGTCTCTAACTACTTTCTCCTTCAAAATTTTTTCCAAGATCTTGCATGCTACAGATGTCAAACTAACAGGCCTATAGTTACCCGGGTCACTTTTTTTTCCTCTCTTAAAAATAGGAACTATATTAGCAATTCTCCAATCAAATGGTACAACCCCTAAGTTTAGAGATTTATTAAAAATTTTTGCTAATGGACCTGCAATTTCATGTGCCAGTTCCTTTAATATTCTTGGATGAAGATTATCTGGGCCCCCCGATTTACTCCCATTAAGCTGTTCAAGTTTGGCTTTTACCTCAGATATGGTAATATCTACCTCTATATCCTTAGTCCCATTTGTTATATTACCATTATCCCTAAGCTCTTCACTAGCCTCATTAAAGACTGAAGCAAAGTATTTGTTTAGATATTGGGCCATTCCTAAATTATCCTTAACCTCCACTCCATCCTTAGTAATTAGCGGTCCTACTTCTTCTTTTTTTGTTTTTTTCCTATTTATATGGCTATAAAACCTTTTACTATTGGTTTTAATTCCCTTTGCAAGGTCCAACTCTACCTGCCTTTTAGCCTCTCTCACTTTGTCCCTACATGCTCTAACCTCAATAAGGTAACTTTCTTTACTTATCCTTCCCATCTTCCACTCCTTATATGCTTTCTGCTTTTTCTTAATCACCTTTCTAAGATGCCTGCTCATCCAGCTTGGTCTAACACACCTGCCTATAATTTTTTTCCCTTTTCTTGGGATACAGGCTTCTGACAGTTTCTGCAACTTTAACTTAAAATAATCCCAGGCCTCCTCCACCTCAAGATCCATAATTTCTTTAGACCAATCAACTTCCCTAACTAATTTCCTTAATTTATTAAAGTTAGCCCTTTTGAAATCAAAAACCCTAGTCTCAGATTTATTTTTGTTTATCCTTCCATTCAATTTGAACTGTATTAGCTCATGATCACTCGAGCCAAGATTATCCCCTACAACCATTTCATCTATGAGGTCCTCGCTACTCACCAAAACCAAATCTAAAATAGCATCCCCCCTTGTAGGTTCAGCAACTACTTGATGAAGGAATTCATCAGCTATCACATCTAGGAAAATCTGAGCCCTATTATTATTACTAGCACTTGTTCTCCAATCTATATCTGGAAAGTTGAAATCTCCCATGATTACGCAGTTTCCACGAGTATTTACTTCATTAAAAACATTAAAGAGGTCTCTATCCATATCCAAAGTGGATCCTGGTGGTCTATAACACACCCCAAGCACTATCCCAGGGGAGGATCTGATAGTTTTCTTCCCCAATGTGATTTTTGCCCAAACAGACTCTGTCTTCTCCATTCCATCACTTTTTATTTCTTTACAATCTACCTCATCTTTGATATACAATGCGACTCCACCACCTTTACCCTTATTTCTGTCTTTCCTAAACAGCACATACCCTTCAATACCTGTACTCCAATCATGCCTAGTATTCCACCATGTTTCTGTTATTCCTATAATATCTGGTTTCACTTCTTGGACCATTAACTCTAGTTCCTCCATTTTGTTACCCAAGCTCCTCGCATTGGTGTACAAACATCTTAATTTTTGCTGTTTGGCCTCACTCACATTCTTTACCCAATTTGGCACGGACGTTGTACCTCCAATATGACCTGTTAGACTAGTATCCACCCTACCCTTCCTCATGTACATTCTCCTACCCCCAGCTATATCCTTTACTTCATTTGCCTCCCCCTCAGTGTTAAAATCTGGCGTAGAGATTACCTGAACATCTCCCAACCATCTCCCCCAAATTCCTAGTTTAAAGCTCTCTTTATCAGTTGAGCCAACCTCCATCCTAGAAGTCTATTTCCCTCCCTACTTAGATGAAGTCCATCCCGAGAGAACAGTCCTCTGTCCATAAATGCCTCCCAGTGGCCATACATCCCAAAGCCCTCCTTATAGCACCACTGCCTAAGCCAATTATTGATCATCATAATCCTGTCACATCTTAGTTGCCCTTCTCTAGGAACAGGCAGGATGCCACTAAAGATCACCTGAGCCTCAATTTCCTTGAGCATCCTCCCTAGCCTAGCATAGTCACCCTTAATTCGTTCCAGCGAAAATCTAGCCGTATCATTTGTTCCTACATGAAAGATGATCAACGGATTCCTTCCTGCTCCCTTAATAATACTCTTCAACCTCAGTTCCACATCCCGTATCTTAGCACCTGGCAGACAACACACCCTTCTATTCTCTGGATCAGCTCTGGTTACAGGCCTATCTATTCTTCTCAATAAGGAGTCCCCAATCACATAGACCTGCCTTTTCCTAGTGACAGTGTGATTGCCTGGTCTATCTCTAGCTTCCTCTAGCTGCAAGTCCTTGCCATTCCTGTCTTCCCTTGTAATCCTCTTTAACCCATCCTGTATCTTCCTAATACTCATTATTGGTGCTGTTTCCATTAACTCTTCCCCTTTATCTATAGGGCTAGCCACTCTTCTCTTCTTCCTTACCCTTCCATCTTCATTATCTGCCTGTTGTACCCCTCCTTCATTCTCCAACTCCACATACCTATTCTTAAGCTCTATTTTTCCTTCACTAACCCATCTTTTCCTCTGCCTGGTTCTCTTAGTCACATGCTTCCACTGTCAGTGAAGCCACTGTACTTCAGTGACTAGTATAGACTGATTTAAATGAAAGCGATTTAAATCATGATTTAAAGCAGAAAGGAAACCTCGATTTAAATCATATTTAATCTTGTTTTGCATTTGTACTTTTTTGGTATTTCCTAAAAGAAACTGATTTTTCATTTGGTGGTGGTAACCAATAAAAGAAAGTGTTACTTTGCTGCTAAATTAAGTTTTTACGCAAAATTTGGTGCTTCTTTTTGCTAATCAAGAGGATATAGTCATCTATACACTTTACTTAAGCAATTATTTAGGTTAGATTTACCTTAATTCAGATTTTTAATTTGTACGTTTATTACTTTTAGAAAATAGTGAATGATGCATTTCTTATTTACTAGAAGAATATTCATTTTTTACTTGCAATGTATCACATTCTATATGGATGGAAATTCAAATTCAATTAAATACACAGAAACAATGTTTAAAATTTTTAAATTAAATACAGCTACCTTAAATGTACTGGAGTAATAAAAAAGTTTATCAAAACAATTTGATTTATTGAAGTACAGTAAAAGCTTTTCTATCCAGCATGTTGGAGGAATGGGGCGGGTGCTAGTAAGTGAAAAATGCTGGTTAACTAAGAGGGTGGGGGGCAGGGCTGGGGTTGTGGCATGGGAGGAAGGACTTTAGGTACAGTAGAGGGCAAGGAGTGCTCACCTCAGGCAGCTCCCAACAAATGGCAGCCTGTCCCTGCTGCTCCTGGTGGAGGTGTGCCTATGTGGCTCTATGTGCTGCTCTGCCTATAGGTGCCATCACCGCAGCTCCCACTGCCTGTGATTCCTGGCCAATGACAGCTGTGGAGCTAGCGCTTGGGGCAGAGGCAATACACACAGCTGCCTAGCCGTGCCTCCAGCAGGGACAGGTTACCGGTTATGGGGAGCCACCCAAAGTGTGCGCTCCCCACCCCCCAGATCTAGCAACCTGAAATGCCTCCCATGCCCAAAACCCCTCCCCAAAAACTTTTCCCGCATTCTAACTCCCTTCCCGAGCTCACTTCACACTACCTAGCCCCTACCCCAGTACTTAAGCCCCACACCTGTCCCACACTACAAATCCTTTATGACTGTTCCTCTGCCTAGAAGCAGCAGGGACATGTGGCTACTTCTGGGGAGCCATGTGGCGCTAGGTAGGGAGCCTGCCGAACTTGCACCACCCAGACTTTCGATGAAGCTTTAGAAAAGCTGGTTTATAGAGCTTCTTGGTTAGTATAGGGCCGGATAACATAGATTTTACTACTTTATCTTTAGTGAGTGAATTGAATGGATTGTGACCAAAACGTCCTTCAATATTTTAGAACTACAGTGAAACCTTTGTTATCCGGCACTCTGTTAACCAGAAAACTTTGTTAACCGGCATTGCCCCCAGCCACATTACTGTCACATCTTCAGGCACACAGGCCTGGCTTGGTTTACCATGATTGGCTTAATTTTTTATTTAAGAAGTACTAATCATCTTTAGCTCAAAATAGAAATGTGAGACCAACTGCCTCACACTACAAAACTACTACTATTAAAAACTTGAGTTTTACTATTATTGTCCATTGGTTTTTCCTAGGTTGATGGGACCCTCAGATAAGTGGAATTTTTAGATAACCAGAACGCCCTAATCCCTGAGCGTGCCAGATAACCAGGTTTTACTGTAGTAGAATTCATTCTCTCACATCTAGTTTTTATTCATAGACTGAAAGAGGAAAACAAGTTTCCTTTCTTTTTCAAATCCCAGTGGTTTCTGCACTTTGAATGAGCTAGTGATTGAACTGAACTGGTTGACTAAACTGAAATGCAGAAAGTACTAATCAAATTGCCACTCTATAGCTCTAAATAATACAATTTCCATTTACACAGAGGGGCACTGGAATTTGTTTTCATTATGCATCTGTAGAAAAAGCTACTGCTGTCAAAAGCTGGTTTTACACTTCATCAAATTATCTGGTTGTACTTGACTTCCGTCAGTAAAACTTGCAGCGTTAATTTTCTTTAAAATGTTAATTTTAATAGGCTTTAACATAGGTAATCATGATTTCAAATATGTTAATAGGTTTTGTAATTAATCTATATTTAATTTAAATAAAAATAATTTTAATAATCAGTTTTATCCATCTGGGCTGTAGCTAACAATGTGAAGAACAACTAACAAGAAAGCATTTTATTCTACTCATGTATTCCTATTCCCAACAAACATTAAGTTAAATTGATGAGTATTACTGCAGCAGCAGACCTCAAACTTAATACAGTGACATTTATTATCTCTGTATTACTATTTACTGTTATAGACCATTTAATTTTGGAGTTTTATTACTTTTTAACTTATCTGACGTCAGGTAAAATAATGCAACAGTAACTGGAGGGGAGGGGAAAATGTTGGGATTTGGTTAACAATATTTTAGAGTTGCAGTTTGAGTCTGCCCCCAATTGTAAGTAAAAGGTGATCATTTTTCAAAAAGATTAAACTTTTAAAGCGGTTTCTATCTAAGATTATTTCAAATGCATCATCTGTTACATCTTACATTCATGCTTTCTGTGGTTATTTCAGTCAGGATGTACGCAAAATTAAAATATTAAAGCTTGCTTACAGCATCAGATCAACAGATCCATTATTGTGGTAGCAGAGAATGCTTAATGCCCAGGGACAGGCACAAATTTGCAAAGCTGAATATCATCACTGAAAATATGAGGCAGCTAGCCTATAGACTGACAAACCATCCTTGTCCACAAAGAGCTTGGCTATAAGGACAATGCCAACCATGCAGAGATTTTTTTTTTTTTAAGCTTAGCTTTTACTAAAGTTTAGATTCAGGAAGTAAAGCAGAAATAAAATTGTTTGGATTAAACTATAAAATATTTCCATAGTCTAAGAAATACAAAAATGTCAAAATCCAAAATTTAGCAATTTAAAATGTCAAATTGACAGAGTTTCCAAGTAAAATCAAGCCCACAGTGTTTCTTCTACTAATGAATGTGAAGCTGTTTGGGGTACAGAGCCATAAAAAGTACCATGAAGGTTAATGAAAACAATATTAGTAATATAAGCAATCATGAGACATACCTTTTCAATTTGCTTTTGTTTACTGAGTTCTTTCTGTTGTTTCTCTTTTACTCTGTCCATCTCTTTTTGTTTTTCTGATGCTCTACGATCCTAGAAAGGCAAAAATATGAATAAGAATAATCTTTGTAAATTGGGATATGTAAAACACTGCCACTTTGTAGGAGTTTCCTTGAGATAGTTATATCAGTGTTTGATTTTAAAAGTATTAATATCAATATTCTTACTTAAAAGACTGATCTCTAATGAAACGAACAACAAATAATAGATCTGCAATATCTTTTACCAATCAGTCTTAGTATAAAAGGTATTAAATCTTTATTTATCACTTCCTGGCAAGTTTAAATGACACCTAAATACTATGCAGTGGGCTCTTCAGAAATTCTTAATCTGTAGATTGCTGCTAGGCATAAGTGCTATTATCTATATACTTAGCATAATGAATTATATGTATACACTCGTGTGCACACAACCCTCCCCCTTTTTTCCTACTTAAGAATCTTACCAATTCTGCATGAAAAGCAATCTGTTTTGCCAGTCCAACAGAGTCACAAATCTAAATATAAACAAATTGAATACTCAGAAATTATGAAAAATTAATATTCCTTTAAAATTAAGACAAACTTCCACAAGTTCAGAAAGACCGTGTGTATTAAAGAACTTTTGGATTCTTGGACTGACAGCCAAAATTAAAAAAACAAAAACAAAAACCAACATACAAAAATACTTCTACAAAATTTCTTCATACAGTTTGAATGAGAGCTGAGATCTTGAAATCCACATCAGATTTGAAACAAGATAAAAGTGTAAGTAACATGGGGAATACCTTTTCCCCTTCATTGTTTGATTCAAATATATAACAAACAGATGTTGTATGGCTCTCAACTCTCCCTCCAGAGGACCGAAGTACAAATCCAAAAAGGCGTTTATTTTCCTGGTGTGTAGTGTACAGGACTACATTGGGCAAAGGAAACTGTCAAAAAACAAGAAAATAATAGGAATTTAAAGTTTGGTCTATACATCTTTGAATACCACATATCTACATGCTGTAGCTTATTAAGATAACAAAATAAATGGACATGCTCGGAGGAAAGTATTTTTATATCTAGATCAGTGTTTCTCAAAGTGGTCTGCAGCAGGGTTTGTTTATTTTCCAGCTCCATAGCCACAGAGCCTTGGGGCTCCCACTGCCTCCAGTTCGCCTTTTGTAGCCAACGGTAGTCGCAGGAAGTGACGTGGGCTGGGCCGCCACTTCCTACAGCTCCCTTTGGCTGCAAATAGTGAACCGGAGCCAATGGAAGCTGTGAGGCTCCGTGGCTGCGGAGCCAGTAAATAAACAAACCGTAGCGGCCAGTTAGCAGGCTTCTCAGAGTGGATCCGCGGACCACTTTGAGAAACACTGATCTAGATCAAATTGCTTGATAATGCTTTTGACATCGCAGCAAACTGAAACAGAGGTTATCAAAAACATTCAATAAACACACACATGCAGATCTTTCAAAAACGTATATTATGTAAAGAGTAGTATGGAATTTGCACACAGCAAAATGTTAGTGAGCTTTGAGTTCTGTGTGAGCATATGCATGCATACACTTTCTGATACTCCACTCTTTTATACAAATTCCTTCTGGGTTTAAATTTTCAATATGTGGTCTCAGCTCAAGAATGGATTGTTTTTTGAAAACCATGACCGGAATAAGGTTAGCAATTTTGAGTTACACATGAGGAGGGAGCTGGGAAACCCACACACAATTTTTGTATTACGTTCAGTTGACATTTTTGGTACTTCCATAATTTAAAAAGGCTGAAGTGAGAAATTTCAAACTTGGGTTGCTGTCAAGCCTTTGTAAAAGATGGAAAACAATCCAAGTTTGAAGAAAATAGTTTTAAATTAGTTTTAAAATTATCATGATTCAAAGTTAAAATAGTCACACTGCAATTTTTTTTAAGTACATTTTTTGGGGCCCTAATACTAAAACAGTTTAGACCACTGAGCACATGATGAATTGTCTTGTGTCACCTTTAACAGCTTACAGCCCTAATACAGCTCTGCATTTAAGACTTTAGAGCTAATGAATGCACAGCTGCTTTTAGAATTGAGAAGTTTTACATACTTCATTGATAAAGGAGCCCTGAAAGTACTTATGTATAACTTATAATTCGTTTCAGCTCTTTAAAAAAAGACTCTAAAAAAATCAAATGTGAAGCATTACTGTTTATACAATAAAAACTAAAAAAATAAGCAAACAAATCAATAATAAAAGTTAAGGCTGTTACTGGAATTTTAACTTGGACATACTGAATATGTGAAGTATTCCACTAATTTCTTTCAGAGAGTAAAACAATACTCTGTATTATTAATTTATGTGGATAAAAATAAGTTGACCATAAGGCATACAACATGGCTTATTTAATATGTTAGAACCGTCACATTTGAATTTCCTCAGTCATGTAATTGACCTTTCAAACCTTAATGTTAATGTCTGACTTAGTACTACTCTTTACACAAACCTATCTTCCTAATTTGATTATACTCTTGCCATTTCAAATAATGAAAAAGGCACTTTTTGAAATGTTTATTTAAACTAATTCATCACCCAAAACTTAGACATAATTGAGGAAATAACCTAGTTTTTGTAGGAAATTATTTAGAAACCTTATTACACAGAATCACTGATATTTAAGAGAAGGAAAATTATAGTAAAATAAAATTACACAAAATCTGAAAAAAAAGGCTGCATTAACATCAGCACTTAAAATGACTTACCCTAAGCCTTGTAACTTGTGTCTGTGGATCAATTAACCTAAAAATGTTAATTAAACAAATCACAAAGTAAATTTTACTAAATTGAAGGGGGCATTTCAAAACACTTATGGAAGTCAACTTCAGTAGAATTTAGGAAGAATACTTACTTTAAACAGTCACAACTGACTAATAAATGTGATTCAGTCATCCTGAAAATGTTATGGATAGCTCTGGCTGCTAGTATTTGGCGCATTGTTTCATAAACAACATCTGGACTTTCATCAGATTTAACTTCCATGGAGCCAAGGAATCTTACAATAAATAACTGGTGAAGAATGGAATCTAAGACAGATAAGAGTATTTAATAAGCAGTACCAACCCATTTCTGTGTTTTCCTATTTAAACATTACTATTTCCCTATCTAATCACAGAAGAAGGATTTCTATGTTAGTAAAATTTTATAAACAAAACCCCAACTATCACACTAATTAAAAATCATGCTTCCAATATGTATAAATGACAAAAGCAGATTTTCAAACAGCAAGATACATATCTATCTACCAAGTTTTTCAATTAGGCTTCCAGACTAGTCTGATCTGATGCAATATATACCATTGCCACACAGTCGTCCAGAAATGGGTGCTGAGCTAGTTATCTTATAGACATCTGCTGATATAAAAGTCAATTTTATAGCTTCTATAAAAATAAAATTAATTTTAAAGAGTATCTCTATCAAGAATATTTTGTACTTAAGTGTTTTACCTTCTGTTTCAGATTTTTTGCCTCCAGATTCACCAAATGGGTTTGTACGTCTATTAAAAAATTAACACATTAAACCAGAAGTCAGACTGCAAGAGCCATTGACATATAATATAGTCTCATTCTGCATCAAATAAATCAACAAAGAATAATTTCACAGATTGGGGTTGAAACTGATAGTAGTCCACCTATGAGTCACAAGAACAGACTTACTAGATGTAGGTTTAAGACACAAGCTGCTGCATCTGAGTGGAGAGTGCAGATCTAGGGAAGAAATGTCAGGTGGTATTGTCCCATGGTTGTGGTAGGAAGGCAATTTGAGATTGTGGTCTACATTAAATACAACCCCAATGAGTTACTTAGTCTTGTTAATTTTTGAAAAGACATGGTTTTAAGGGATAAAGTCTCACTGAACAGCTTCAAGAAGTGCAGCCAAAAGCTAGTCCTCTAATAAATCAATTGAAAACAGCACACCTTTCCTCACTTTTTCAAGCTGTTGCATTACTCATTGCAGAGAAGTCGCTGGTTTTGTCTCAAATGCAGCTCTCTGAAAACATCCCTGGGGTTTTACTCCTAGAGGGTCAAGAGAAACGTGGCTATTTCTGATTCTCAGCAGAGACATAATTACTCTCAATTATAATACAGTGAAAATACTCTAGGCTTCTAATCTACATTTCTCAAGAGAAGGAAAGCAATGTAAAAAGAAAATTTGGAGCTGGGAAACTAGCTGAAGCTCTCAAAGAGAATGGAGAAAGGAAAGGTATTTCCTTGGCTTCTTGGCATAGCTGAAAACTCTCAATGAGGACAGCTGAAAAAATAAGAGTTAGGATTTAATTTAAGCTTTTTCCAGGAAACAAGTGAAATTGTCGCTTTTTCCAGGGCCTGATATTGTCCTAAAATTCACTTTTAAAATAAATCTAACATTTGCTTGGATATCTAATATAGACTAATTCTGTCTTCTTTATCTGTGTGACTTATAATAATGAAATGTTAACTTAAAGTAATCAAAAGTGTTGTGTGAACTTTGGATAATCACTGAACTAAATAAACTCTGAATTAAAGTCTGCATGGTAAAAAAATGTATAAAACAATAGCGAGTCTCCAAAAAAGATTGTTCATCTATTCAAATATACCAAGGAAAGTTTCCATGGCCGGACTTTCTTGGGGCTCAGTTTCTGTCCCTCAAAATCAGAATAGTATGGAGAATAGGAATGTTAAATATCGGTTAACTGAATAGTCGATTAACCTTGTGAATTCTTATCAGTTATTTGACTATTCTATAGTCGCCTGGAGGCAGGGCCAGTAGCAAGTGCGCTCCAGCCCCACTCCCGAGGAGACCCCTGCCACTCCACGCTGCTGCCTCTGTATCAGTGGCAGCAACGTGGGGTGCCAGGTGGGAGCTGGTCCACAAGGGGAGCCAGTTTAAAAACCAGCTCCCCTCGCAGATCGGCTGCCTGTCACCCTACGCTGCTGCCTCTGATACAGAGGCAGCAGCACAGGGTGGCAGCAGCCCCTGTCCAAGGGAGGGGCTGAGCTCCGGGACCCGGCATGAGCTGGAACTGAACCGGGCTGCCTGCCCTCCAGGCTCCTAATACACTTCAAATGCAGAGCCATAGCAGGGATAGGTCCTGGACCCAGTGCGAGCCAGGACTGAGCTGGGCTGCTGGCCAGCCTGCTAAAAATTTACTGGCAGGTGGGGGGTGAGAGGGCAATGCACGTAGTCTATTGCATTAACCTACAAACTTTTGCTTATCTGTTTATTGGTTAATCGACTACACTAATACATCCCTAATGGAGAGAGTAAATTCTAAGCTTTCTGTAGTCTAATAAAATGTTTAAAAAGTCACCTAATAGATGTACATCATATTTGTACCTGAAACTCAGTGATGATTTTTTAAAAAGTAGTATTGTGATAATGGCACTAAAACAAATAAAGCACACTGCTAATCTATACCAAATGTAGTAGGTTTTTTTAAAAATCTTTTTAGGGAACTACTGTCTGCTTCTCTAGATAATCTCTCTCACCTGGGACAAAAATCATAAATTTATATGACAGAACAATTATCTTTGATAAGAGTCTTAGATACACTATTATGCTTTTCATTGCCTAAGCTCAGGTCTTATCAACCTATTTTAATTAAGATGTTGTACAAAATCTGATTCACTGTTTAAAGCCTGATTATTCTTCTTACAAAAAGGGAAAATGAAACTGTCAAAAATGAGTTGAGTGGAAAACTGTATATCACATCATTTTAACTGTTTTGTCTGTGTGAGCTCTAAGTTGCTTCACTCTCATAGTAGGCATTCCAACATGGGATCACACAACTTAAATATTTTTGTAAAAAAACTCATATAACTATCTGACTGAAATCACAAAATATTTTCAGTTTCCCTCAGATGAATGGGATCTACTATCAACGAACAAGATTAATACCTGAATTTTGTACATACAGTTTTGTAAAGGCAATGTATGGTATCTTATCAGGCATCTAAATTTGAGTGGGAAAATAAAATGAACAAAAACAAGCAGGAAAAAGAAGTTGTTTTATATTTTGGGAGAACTGTAAGGATTCTCAACCTGTAAGATTACTCTAGAAGCCTAGATCATTTTCACTCACCTTTTAGTTTAGGAAGAATGTCATCAGTATGCCATCATCATCTGGAGGCAGGGCTACCAAATTTCTCTTGAGTTTCCAAGAGGAAATACCCAAGGTGCTGAGCAAGCAAGCAATAGGAAAGGAAAATATACTTTTTAAAACCAAATGATTATGAAGCATCAGTGGTTAAAACAAGGTGAGAAAAGCTGCTGCAAAACTGAAAAAAAACTACATCTTGAATCTACTGCACTAAATACTTTATCACAATTATGTGTGATAAAAATACTGCGTTGTAGGCATGTTCTATATGTACTTGTGACAAAAAAGTCAATGTAAAGAAAATATACATGGACAGAGTTGCTGATACATGCTGATAAAAGCTGGATACATTTAAAACAGACATATACAAAATGTTTCTCCCACTGCTTCTCCTACCTGCCCGACTGCCCTGAAGTTTTTGCCTGACCAGGCTGATCTTCACTAACTGGAGAAATTATATCAAATTGTATAGGTGTGTCAGGGGCAACAAGGGAATCCAAGGAAAGTGCTGATAAAGCTGCTGATTCAGATCCCAGAGACCCAGAGCTATTAGTGCGAGCTGTCAGAGGACGAGAATGTCTAAACATAAAACAAAAAAGAGATATAAGCTTACAGATAACAAATGAAACTCTATTGAGGACATATATATAATATTATGAAACTTGGGAAAAATAAAACAAGACAAATATTAGAAGAAATTTAAGAGAAACAATACTATCAGTTCAGAGTAAAAAGAAATGTAGTCCAGGTTCAAATTCAATCATATACTACTTTCTCTTATCACTGATATGGCACCAACATACTAGAATGTGAAATATCATATGGCTATACGGTCTGATGTCAGTTGTTTAAAAAAACAGGGAAAATTGAATCAAGATGGTGAAAAGCCAAAAAACTAGCCACATGGCTTAAAAGGTAATGTATCAAAACTAGATATGCTGCTAGATCTTTTATTTCTTAATAATGCATTAAAATATCAAAAACATATTTGCCACATTGTTAAAGAACTTATTTTTATCCTATTAAAGACTTTAAAAGTCATTGTAGACAACTGAAACCTCTTCTGAAAATCATTTTATTTAGGATCCTTAACCAGACACCAATTAGAAATGTGCTTTTAAAGTGACCAACTATTCTGTAATGTACATTATTGGCCGCATGCTCTCATGTCTCTGTTGAAAGGAAGGAGATGGGGTGACAGCCTCCAGAGCGGATTGATTTACACGTGCAGCAATTTCCTAGGTAATTAAAAGAAAAAAAGTAACTGAAAACATTTTCTCCAAACTCAATTTAGAATTTTCAGTTTAAGTTGTATTTATATGCAATAGGAGAAACTATACATTGAACCTATCAATCACAACAATAAAACACTTCCATTAGTTTTTCTATCCTCTTCACGCAGATTTCCAGCCAGGTATTTTCATTTTTAAATTTCCAATAAAAGACTTTTGGTAGAGACAATATAAAATTGCCTAATTAAGCAAACCTAGTGGGAGGTACAGAGTGATAACTACTGCAAAAAGTCATCCAAAAGGATGCAAAGGATCCATCAGTTCACTTACAAAACAGCAATGTGTGAAAATGCAGAGAGAAGTTTGTATTTCTCGGTGACCTGTATATGAAATTTGAGCATATGTAAATATTTGTGATTAATGAATCATGGCAGATACACATTATGGCATTGTCACCTTTTTTCAGAAGGTAATGGATCTTGCTTTTACAAAAAACAAAGCAAAACTTTCAAGTGAACTAGAAAGTGTTTAATTGTAATGATTACACATTAATTATATAATACACAGAATCTTGCTAACAGAGGAAATGTTAGTGTATTCAATTTTTTAAATGAGGCCTGCAATTATATTAAATGGGCTGTCACCAACACCAACTGTTTGAAAAACAATCCTACTGTAACAACAGGCTGGTTATTTCAAAATAATAACTTCTGCTTTCCATGAGGAATAATGCTTATTTCCAAACAGTGATAGTATGGACGCTCCACTGCTGCTATTTCGAAATAGCTACTCCCTGGAGTCATTCAGAGTAATTACTCCCCCGTGCTTCCTGGGGCTCTATATTGAGGTAGTGCATCCACATTAAATAGCCTGCCTCAGACTAATTTCAAGGCTTCCCTGTAGAGTGGACATGCTTTTCAAAATAGTTATTTTGGGAGTTATTTTTTTCAAAATAAGTTATTTCAAAATAATTTCCTACTGTAGACATGCCCTCAGAGGCCTTCTTTGAAAAAATCTAGCAACTGATGTCCAAAATTTAGAGTTTGCATCCTATAACCCAAAACTGGCTAGCATCTGTCAACATAAAAGATGCTATGAATTTTGTCCTTGGCTTACATAGAGCCCTGTGTGGATACCAAAATTTTGTATCTGCATTCACATCCGCAGATGAAGATACCAACGGACATAATCTGTGGATTTGCAGGGCTCTTTTTATGTAACATTTGGACATAGCCTTCTTAATCCTGTGAAGATGGTCCGTGAGAAGTTTGTATCTGTATAATTTCTTTCATGTTTATCTCCTTCAAGAAACTAATCCTGTTAGTTCCATGATAACAGCATACAATATTACATATTTAAGATTAAATAAAATTTGCCAGAAGTTAGGTGTCCAACTCCCACTGAAAGTCATTGAGAACCAGGCATCTAATTTCCTTGATACCTTTGAAAAGCCCACCCTAAACTTTCATTTCAATAATAGTTCCAGAATGTTTCTCCTTCAAACAGATTTCATTAAAGTACTGACATTATGTAATAGCAAGAACACAAAAAAGCAGTATTGTATTTTAAACTCATGAACTGATCACATTTATTCTCAAACCCAAAGAGCTAAAGTCATGCCTGACTTCAGTGGGCACTCCACCACTGATGTAACAAAGCTGCACCTGTTAATATCAGGATGATCTATGGCCCCAACTCTATTTTCATCACAATATACATGAATGTAACTCATATTTGTTTCATGTAAGTTTGTGATTGCACGGTAGGGAGAATAAAAATCTTCAGTTTCCTATCTACAGCTTAGTGAATTTAGACACAGTCACACAAATAGCTTTACTATTATCCACAAACTCATTATTAGTCCAAAAATTGAAAACCAGTATCACAAGCTCTGTTTTCATTTCACATTGAACTGGCAGATCTACACTTGTCAAGTTTCATGTATTTAATGAGAAGCTGATATTTCACGGCCCCAAAGCGGATTCAATTTAATATGCCGGTATACTATGCTTCCTGTAGTTCTCACCTCCAGAATATGATCAGTGGAAGGTTACCATTTTACTACTCCACAACACTGCAGCTGCAAAGTCCTGAGACAGAAGATTATCTCATTCAACTGAACTAGCAGAAAACAGTAACGTTACCTGTAAGAGTGGTTTACCAGATGCAAGGAAAAAGCATTTGTTCAACCAATTACCCTAATTTACTAAGATTTTGGGTGTCCTCCAAGAGCTCTGAATAACAAGAATTATATTTTGCCCTCTACTGAATAATCAATACCAATCCGATTAGCCCTATGCATGGCTTCCTTCCTACACAGTTACTATGCTATGTTACTCTGAAAGATATGTGTATTACTTGCTTATAAACATTGATAATGCTGCCAATACACACACACCGATTTACAAAACAAAATTACATGTTTCCTGCTATAAAAAGCTTGTAGTCTAAGATATAAGAAGTATTCAACTTAATTCTATACTACAGGTTGACCCTCTGCAGTTCAACAGCCTCGGGACCTGACCAGTGCCGAACCAGAGAATTTGCGAAACAACGAGAGGTCAATATTGTCTTGAAGCATGACCAATACTTACACTACTTACTGAGCTCTTAGAAGACATGTAGGGGTAAATTATAGCTAAATACAGCCACCAGTCCTAGCTCTGTGTTCTGTGCTGTTAAACAGACTTTATAGGATTGCAGGAAAGTTGGCCACACCCATCAGAAATGGATATCTGGCTAACTAAAATCATTTTGGACCATAGATGTTGTCGGACCAGAGAGTGCTGGACTAAAGAGGTTCAACCAGTACAAAATTAGGTCTAAGAAATCTCTTAAAATGAATATGTATCAAATTTAAATGTATTGCTTTGAGTTAGTTTTGGGTATTATAAAACAAATGATCAAAGTTACCTCAGGGTTTTCACTTAGATATATCTGTTTAGAGATGTTGTTTATTGTACATATCCACTAAAAGAGAAAACAGGATGCATTAATAAATATATCATAGTTTTAAAATTCTGTTTAGATATCTTAACTATTTTCCCCACCACCTCTCCGCATTTAATTTGTCTCTTTAAGAAGTGACACACTAGGGCCTATGTATTTCACTGAATTTGCTACGAAATTCACTCCAAATACCAGAATTTGCCTCCAGAATATTAGCTATCATTAACAAAAATTCTAGACAGACTGTAAACTGATGCAGCAGCATCTTCCAGAGACTGCTGAAAACTGTGGCTTTGAGTTGTGAAAAACAATCGGTATCCTGTGAATTTCATGACTGCATGGCCACAAAGTTATGTACTTTATTTTTCCCAAGATGCTATAACATGGAGTATGTCTACTATGAAATATTCTATTTTATTGCAACCAGCACTGGTATTTTGTTTTCTATCTCTGCTTTATTGCAACCTGCCTGCAGCTGCCTTTTATTTATCAACTTTGCCCTGTAAGGGGGAGTAAATTGGATTACAATACACACTGCCTGAACTGTTCCATGGAGCCCAAATTGTAATCCAACTTGTAACTAGAAGTGTAGGTTAGCCAGCCTGGCACAGTGCAGAAGCAGAGGCTCCAGCAGCTGGGGAAATGAGCTGCAGAAGCTGGCTACAAGCTCCCCCTCATGTCTTTGGCATGCAGGGGGAAAAGGTTATGAGTTCGGCTGCTGGAAAAAGTGATGGGAGCTAAGGCCCAGGGAGCAGAGCTGAATCAATTGGGTGTCTTAGCAAAAAACTCAACCTCAAAAAACAAACAAACAATCTCTTTAAAAAATAACTGATTAATTTTACATGTGAGTATTTTTAGCTATGTTTCACAGGTGTGCATTGGGGATGGGAGAAGGATGAGAATAAAGTATATATCCAGGTGATAAAAATCATCACAGAAATTTAAGGATCCTTCTCTAAATACTTGGGGCACTGATAATTGCACTCTATATTCAGCAACAATGCAGAGTGGCATGATTTAACTGTCTGCCCAAACTTATATTATAGAAGTCAAAAAGCTTACAAATGTTAAGTTTTTTATTTCTGCATCAGGAAATTCTGTAATAATGAATGCAAGGTAATACATATTTTTATTTAGCAAATATTTAAAGTCATTTATCAAATTTGCTCTGCAGAGTTTCTGAAAAACCCTAAATAAAGTCAAGAATTTAGTGAAATGTTTCTGGTCAATATGCTTCATCTTAGTAGTTTTCCAACAGATGCTTTTCAGTTTTCTGATCTAAAAGAGGGAGAAACATGCCAAAATGAAATCTAAATTATATCATGGAGTACCTCCTTTGTTAGCTCAGAGTTATTCATAACAATTACATTTTATGTTTGTAGTACATCAACTAAACCATTTCTATTTTCACATCTAAAAAACCCTTCTAAATTAAAACATTTAGGGAAAAGATGTGAACTTCCATTCATTGGCGTCTGCATTCTTTCTGCATCTGTACTTGACATACCTGAAGATGTTGGCACTGAATATGAACACTAACCAATTTTCCAGTGGATAACCGCATGTATGGGCAACTACAATGCATGTCAGATTTACCTTCCATTTTGAAAGAAAAGTTGTTTTAAAGTGTCATAGGGGGCCTGACCTCTTCAAGAGGGAATGGGACCAGTTCCCTGAGACTCATTAGCTGTCTCTCAGGAAAGGCTATTTAGCTCACCTGGTTCCATCCGAGGGCAACTCAATTACCTATCAGTCCTAGCTATGGAGGGATGTGGAGCTTCACACAAAGGAGTTCAGAGTAGTGAGAGGAAAGGCATCTCTGCAGGCCCTCTCTAGGCTAGAGAAGAACAACTGCTTGGAATAAGAAAGTTCAAGCAGAGGCAGCCAATGCGAACTACCAAATCCCCCAGATGAAGGACAAAACTGTTGGAAGTTCTTTGGGTAGGGCTAAAAGTCCCCTGATAGTGGAAGCCAAGTGCTGCTGCTGAAAGTCTAAAAGAAAGGTTCTGGGGAATTACCTTGGAGTCAGTTCTGTCTAAAGGAGAGGGATTCTGAAAGAACCTAAGAGGTCCAGGGATACTGGGCAAAGCCCTGATTAGATTTAAAGAGACACGCCCGGGAGGGATGAACATGAATTATGTGGGATTACTGTTTAGCCCCAGGATGACAAAGACTTCATCACTGGGTAGGTTCGAAGTCTGTATGTTAATAAATCACCTCCAACAAGAGTGGCTTTTCATTAAAAGAGTGATCAGTGGCACCTGTATCGGTGCCTTCTTGCTGCAAGGGGGATCAGGCAACCTCAGCTCTTACAGAAGAGTGAGTGTTGAATGCAGCCAGAAAGAGAACAAATATTTGGTTTTGGTTTGAAACATGTATTTGTTTGATCACCCAGCAGAGGACAGTGAGACATGCAGTCTTCCTAGTAGATCAGGGTGGGCAATAATTTTTAAAGGGGGGCCATTTCACAAATTTTTGAAGTGGCCCTGGACTGCCCCAGAAGGGGCGGAGCCTCAGGCAGAAGGGACAGGGCCAAAACACTTCTGTGCTCCCCCGCCAACAGACCCTGATTGGCCTGGGCGTGAGGGGAGCATGTGAAGTCTTTGCCCCCCAGCACCTAGAGAGAAATGCCATCTGTTCTGAACAGGTGGCAGTTCCTTCTAGATGTCACACGCCCCTCGTGGCAGGAGGAGACTTCACACACTCTCCCTGCCCCCAACTAATCAGGGTCTGGGGGCAGGGCATCAGGCTGGATCAACCCACTTGGTGGGCCGGATCCGGCCTGCAGAGTCTCTCTTGCCCACTCCTGTAGTAGATGCTGAAAGCATTAAATATCTTTCTATATTCAGCCTCAGAGCTTGTCAAGGATGCATGATCCTGTGCTTGCTTCTTAACTGATTTCTAAAGCTACTAAGAGAGCATGATATTTACAATATTAATTCTATGATCTTTTGAGTGAGCTCTTTTTAAACAACAAAGTTTGGACATGGTTTTCCTCTTGATTTGCAGCCAGGTACTCTGGATATTTCCTTTGCTTTCTAATCTATACTTAGCTGACCCTAAGTAAAAAACCATACAATACCCCTTTTGCCATCCCCACAAAAAATGTTCAGTAACTCTTAGTTTTCCTTATTGCCAATGATTTCACTGGCTATTTTTTCCTCCCAGTTAAACCTATAGGCACCCACTGACAATCATTTTTGCTGGCACAGAATTTTTTCCAGGGTAGAGACAATGAGTAGAAGAAATCTTGAGGTCAGTACTCACTTTTGGGTCTCCTAGGTAACAAATATTTCGTGTTTCTGATAATGATTTATCAGAAAACACCTCTTAACACACACTTGCTATAAGCTTACCTCTTCATAATCTTTTTTACTCTCTGCCTGTAAAATTGAAGATCTGAAAGATGAGAGAACAAAAAAATTCTCAGGCCCACTTATTTGGGAAAAAAAGATCCTAGAATATCTTTTTTGTCTGGAGGTAAATTTTCCCTTTGATACATGCCTGTAACTTGTACTAATAATACAGGGAGCTATGCATATATATTAAATGGAAACTAGATTTAACTGAAGCAAGAAATACTATTTCTATGTAAAAATCAGGCCATCATAGAGATACAAAAACATTGTTTCAAAGTTTTTGATAAAAGGTTTTGGAAAGCACTTCATAAAAGCATTTAAAGTTATTCAGATTACTTTCACATCCTTGTGTGCAAGACTAAGTTTAAAAGAATATCCATGGATAAACATCAAGGCAAGTTATTATGCAGATTTTTTTAAACATGAAAAGTTAGGCTATTATAAAAATGCATAATAATTATTTAAGTGGTCTTATAGGTTACCAGAATGTGCTATAGCACAATCAAAATCTTTTTATGTTCAAATGGCAATGGGAATTCAATTCTAACAACATGCTCTATACCACTGCTCTGCTTAACGGTATTGTTCTAAGGTTGAATGTTGGAAATGCAAGAGTACTTATACTTCATTATCTCAAATCACCAATTTATTGCAGAATATTTACATTTCTAATAGAATGCACCATGTACCTGTATAATGGATTTTTGTAATAAGTTATGGTTAAATGTCAAAATAAGCATATTCTCTTTAGAATGAAATTGCATTACTAACACATAAGGCTGTGTTCAAATCTTATTTAAAAGTAATTTTCAAGTTTGAGTACATGCTCATCTCACAGATATCACACACAAATCAACAGCTCATTTTCTGAGCATCCAGGACTGTGTTTCATGCCTGACAGTCTAGTCTACAGACATCAGAAATAAGAGGTTACACTTAAAGCTGTATGGAAAGATTTTGATGTTTTTGGTGAATGCTAGATGTCTGAACAGACCATCCCTTAGCAAAAATTGCAACCGTTTTTAAAATACGTTTGACATCTCAGTTATTTAGAACTAGACAAACATGAGTAATACTAATAAACATGCTTACCATAGTACACTATATTTATAATGATAAGCCTCGTTAATAAAGTTAAATCCCAAAAGCATTTCTCCAACAATATATGGAAAGCTCTCTCACGCTAGCACTCTGAGTCTCTCTTAATACATATTCAGATTTCAGTGCAGGTGTTTTCGAATTATCCAAATAAAAAGTGAGGGGCACACAGTTTGCATGATGAATAACCTGTAACCTATATTTTCATCTAATATAATCACTTTATGGTTATGAAACTGTTGTGGGCATTGATTATTCCAACCTATCATCAGTAGCTTCATGTGGCTGTTTATGATACGGTGAAGAAAAAAAAAAAAAAAGACAGTTTGTACGGTTCATTTTTATAAATACAAAAATATACACCTGCTCAAATTTTAACCACCCAAAATTGAAATGTCTTTTTTCCAGATAATGAGCATAGTGTCATTTAAGATAACACTATCATAAGAATGAATACTAACTTTTTGCCATCAAAAGATGTTATCTGAAAGCAGTATCTTCTGTCCTCACAGTCCACAGCCATCACGGAACAGTTGTCTATGTCCATGACAAGTCCTCCAGCTACATCACCTCTTGCCTGACTCATTAGGTTTCCACCCTGAGTAAAGTAAAACTGTCTGTCCCACGTGGAAGACACCAGACCAGTCTTACTAAAACAAGAAAAAAAGACTCTGATTTAGTCGATTACATGTTTAAGCCAGACTTATAAATTAGAAACACACAGGACAGATCAGAAAAACAAGACCTCCAAATCTTATGAAAATAAAACCCAAAAGATTTTCACTCAGAGCTAACAATTTATACAACAGAGTTGGTTTCTTCACAATTTGTACCCTTTTACCTCAAATTAAACAAGTTTAAACAGTCTACAGTTATACAGCAAATTACGTAAAAGTGATACACTAGCCAACTGTTAGTCATAAAAAATTTAATTAGAAGTAAAGATTAACACAATTGTGTTTTATATGGATCACAAAAAAAAAAAAAAAAAAAATCAATGAATCTTCTTTACTCCTTTGGTGGTACAGGTTGGACCTCCCTGGTCCGGCACCCTCAGGACCTGACCTGTCCTGGATGAGGGATTTTGCCAGACAGGAGAGGTCATTTGTGCCTACCACCGCTGCCACCAGCTCCCCACAGCCATTGCCTGATTGCCAGCCTACTGGATGGCTTCCCCCTGCAACCAGCCCCTCCACGCACAGGGCAGCCCCGCTGCCTCCTGGTCTTGTCAGCCAGCTGCACTGCTGCATGGCAGCCCTGTAGCCAGGGTTCAGCTGCACAGCCAGGCAGCAGCCCTGCTGCTGGGCTCCAGCCCAGCCAGACAGCCTTGCTGCCATCCGGCCCCTCTAGGCAGTTCCACCAGACAGCAAAGGGACTGCTGGGTTCCTGGTTGCACTGCTGGGCGGCAGCCTCACTCCCAAGCTCCCAGCCTCACTGCTGGGCAGCCCTGCTGGGTACCAGGTGCCGCCCAGCTGTTCAGCTCCAATTGTGCTACTGGGCGGCAGAGGGGCTCCTAAGCTTCTGATTGTGCTCCACGTGGCAGGCTCCCAGCCCCGCTGCCGGACTCCTGCCTCACCAATGGATGGCCCCGCTGCCTCCTGACCCTGCCAAGCAGTGTCACTACTGGGCGGCAGCCCCGTTGCCAGGCTCCTGGTTTTGTTGCCACAAGGCAGCCCTGCTATTGGGCTCCAGCTTGGCTGTAGGGCTCCCAGCCACAGCACAGCCCTCCACCAGGGACCACAGATGTTACCGGACCAGAGATCCTGGTTTAGAGTCTCAAAGAGGTAGCTGTGTTAGTCTATAACTTCTATAACAACCAGTAGTCTTGTAGCACCTTAGAGACTAACATATATATATATTAGTATCTTGAGCTTTTGAGGGCAAAACCCACTGCTCATCTGAGGATCTAGGTTTTGCCCAGGAAAGCTTATGATACTAAAATACATATATTTTGTTAGTCTCTAAGGATAGGTCTACACTAGGGGATAAATTCAAATTAAAATACACAACTCCAGCTACATAAATTGCTTAGCTTAAGTCGAAGTATCTTCTTAAATCAAATTCTGATGCTGTCCACACTGCACGAAGCACACTCCCACTTCGACTTCCCTTACTCCTTGTAAGAGCAGGACTACCAGCATCAAAGGGAGCACCCTCTCAGTTCAAATTAGCATGTCTTCACCAGACCCGCTAATTTGAACCACAGAAGATCAACTGCAGCCGCTTTAATTGTCTCTGTAATGGAGACATGGCCTGCAGAAGCAGGACGATGGCGTCGACGGGAATGCCCTCTCAATTCGAATTAGCGTGTCTTCACTAGACCCACTGATCTGAACCCTGGAAGATCAACAGAAGCTGCTTCAACCTTCTCTGTAGTGTAGATGTGGCCTAAGGTGCCACAGGACTACTCAGTTTAGAGAGCTTCATCTTGTAGGATCAAGAATTCTTTCACAACAACAATGAATTTTGTTTTAATCCACTGAGAAGATTTAATTTAGATGTCAAGTGTTAATATAACACAGCCAACTAAGGACCTATCACTTTCTGTGACGGGGTGTATCAACCTCGCACTGGCCAAGGCTGGTTAACCAGGCCTACAGGGCTGAGAAGACCCCTCCCCCGCAGCCCTGCTGGGCATGCTCCAACTCCAGAGGCAGTATAAAGGCTGCAGGAGCAGCTCATTCTGGGCTGGCCAGGGAAGGAGTTCCTGTCCGAGCAGAGGAGCAGTTACCCTGCTGGGGCCAGTTGGAGCTGGGTCTGGATCCACAGCCGGCACCACAGCCAGAACCGCCGCAACAGTCACTGCCGCTGTGCCAGCCGGGGCCACTGCACCAGCCAGAGCCGCTACAGCCTCTGTGCCAGCCTGGGCCGCTGCAATCGCTGCCACAGCCGCCGCAATCTGCAGTTGTCGCTGCCACACCAACCGCAGCTGCCATGCCAGCCACAGCCACTGACACCACAGCCTCGCTGATCCAGGTGGGGATGCTGTTGGCCAGCAGGGGTAGGAAGTAGCCCAGGGCAGAGAGTAGGAGCCAGTGGTGGGAGCTACTCACCACTGATAGGGCCCTGGGCCCTGGCCCAGCCCCCCTGCCTGTGCACTCCTGAGAGGGGAGCAATTCTTGCAAGCTATAGACTCTGCCACTGGGCCATATTTACCCCGAACAGGGGGCAGTAGAGACTTGGCCTCTGGGCCATATTCACCCCCAGATAGGGGGCAGTAAAGACTCAGCTGCTGGGCCATACTCACCCCCAGAGGGAGGGCAATAAAGACTTGGCCACTGGGCCATATTTACCCCAGACAGGGGGCAGGAAAGACCAGGTCGCTGGGCCATATTTACCCCCAGACAGGGGGCAATAGAGACTTGGGCTGTCTACACTGCAGGCTTCTTGCGCAAGAACTTTTTGCCCAAGAGTTCTTGTGCACAAAGTTCTTGCGCAAGAGCGCGTCCACACTGCCATGTGCTTTTGCGCAAGAGAAGTGCTTTTGCACAAGAGCGTCCATGGCAGTGTGGATGCTCTCTTGCGCAAGAAAGCTCTGATGGCCATTTTAGTCATTTTGAGCTCTTGTACAAAAAGGCTTATTCCTCGTAGAAAGAGGAATAACTCTTGCGCAAAAAGCCCTGTGTTCTTACGATTTACTGTACTTTTTCTTGTGCAAAAACACGCTTGTAGTGTGATGCTCCACAAGTTTTTTGCGCAAAAACAACCATTTTTGCGCAAAACCTCTGCAGTGTAGACATAGCCTTGGCCACTGGGTCATATTTACCCCAGACAAGGGGCAATAGAGACTCAGCCACTGGGCCATATTTACCCTGGACAGGGGGCATCAGAGACTCGGACGCTGGGCCATATTTACCCCCCAGATAGGGGGCGCTGCAACTTGTGGGGTGGGGAAAGTGATCAACCCACCCCTATAGGGTGCACAGGCAGAGAACACTGAGACACTTTCAATCCAATTTATTTCACTGATTCACAGGAAAAGACTGTAGGAGCCATGGCCACAGCATTCAGCCTCTGCAGATCTATACAAGAGACATATTATAATAAATAAACTGTGGTATTGCACTGATAATACCAAACACTGGAACTTTATCTTTCTGGTTTGTACAGGTCTTCTCACTTCAACATAAGCTAGAAAAGTTAGCCTATTAAAATAATTCATAGTTCAAATTCAAGGAAGTATTTTAGTTTTTTTGTTGCTAACATTAAATAGTTTGATTTTTCTGCCTTTAGGTTTTTGTTGTAAAATTAGTCTGATTTTTATAAAGTTCTCCAACCATACAGACCATTACAGAAACTGGGAACATACAACTTTATAGTTTCAAATACTTTTTAACCAACTGTAAAACCAATAGGTTGTCTTTACATATGTGGAATAACCACATCTCCCTACAGTGGGTAAAAAGCACTCCTTTAAACTGTCATGCATATTTACAAAAGTCTGTTTAGTATCATGCATAATATGTTTTCCTTATTCAAAAAGTACAAATCCTTATTCTACTGTAATCCAAACTTTTATCCTAAAGTTGTATTTTACATAGATAATGAGCAACATAATATAGTATTAATCTTCAAATACTGACTTTTTATGTGATTGCTCTCCAATTAATATTGAACATATACGTAATCTCTATATTTCTTATGTAGGCACAACTATCTAGGGAACTAAGTTTAATAAATAAAAGAGCATAATTTCTCTAACTAGGTGGAAATCAGGAGGTTTAGCTCTATTCCTGACTAGTAGGTTCTTGTGACTTTGGGGAAGTCACCTGATCTCTCTCTCTTTCAGTGTCTCCATCGCATTAGCAACACATACCTTTCCTTCAAAAATCACTGAATAAATAATGCATAATGTATTAATAGGTGGACCAATTATTAAACCCAGAAATTAATGCCAACTAATCCACAATTCAAATCTATCATGTGAGGAGAATACAAAGAAAGGGAGCATGTCAAGCTCCACTGTGCCTTGTTCAATTTGACCAATTAAATGTTTATAGTCTAATAGAGCGGTTCTTATAAATATCACTTTTCTATCCAACAGGATTTTCTTTTTAAAAAAGAGGAAAGTTCTTCTAACATTTTTAAATAATAGTAGGTAGCTTACTTCCTTGCATTAAGATAGCCAGCTTTCCGTGTTAGATTTCTATGGACAGGAAATTTTGTTGTGTCAGGATCAGGTAGATATAATGGATCACTGGCTGCTTCCAAGTCTTCTATGGTCTGCTGCATGGTTTCTACCTCACAGTCCATTTCCCTGCGAACACTAATATAGCATAACATACGTGTGTTATCAACAGAGATGATATAGCAGTAGGCAAACTCAAAGAAAATGAGTGAAGGCAATATTAGGCATTAAGGATACAATTAAATAAGAACAAATCTTACTTTTGTACACTTGTGCCAATATTGGTTAAAAATTCTTCCAGCTGCTCAGTAAGATTTTCTGAACCCATTTTAAAGAAGCTTATCTTAGAAAAGAGAGAGAGAGAAACCATTCATTTAACAAAGCAAACAAAACCTATCTACAGGTTGAAACTCTCTCGTCTGGCACTCTCAGGACCTGACCAGTGCTGAACCAGAGAATTTGCTGAACCACGGGAGGTCAATATTGTCTAGTAGCGTTACCAACATTTGCACTTCTTACTGGGCTCCAGAAGACATTGAGGGGTAAACTAGAGCTAAACAGCACAGAACACTGAGAGTCAGGACTGTGGCTATGAACAAACTTTATGGGACCACAAGAATCTTGGCCACATCCATGATAATTGGACATCTGGCTAACTAAAATCATGTCGGACCACGGATGTTGCCAGACCAGAAAGGTTCAACTTGTATTTGTTTGTTTTTTAAAAACATGTATTAAATCCAATTGTAGGAACTCAAAAATAATTGTGAGGACATTCATCCCCCTAAATCTAAAGATTTTGGTACATGTCCTTCATGCTCCCCAACACCATTCAGATAAAATGTAAACAGAATACAGATGTATTATTTTGCATTACTGCAGAAGATATTTACATTTAGTTCCTACTTCTATGTTGGAGCTGTAGAAGAGATGCAGTAGTACTCATATTCAAGCACATGGAAACATTTTGATATGGGGGTAAATAATCCTTTTATGAAGAAAGAAAGGATAAATAGGTAATGAAATGTTCTGACAAGGTCTCTGTATTAGCTTGTTTCTAATAGTATCTTGAATACAAAATAAAATGTGATCTGTTTGAACACACAATTATTTCCACTGCAACTCCACTTTAAAACAAACACTTAAAACTGATTGTATGGGTAATTCTGCATAAAAACAAAAGTAGGAGGTTGGAATATTCCTGGCTTGAGTGACATATATGGAATTGTCCACCGATTTCAGTGAGGTCAGGGTTTCACAAAATATCTTCACAAAGGAAATAAAATAAAAGATGACTCAAGTTCAGTAGCCTAATCCAGTGTTTCTCAACCAGTGGAACGAGTACCCTTAGGGGTACTCGAGAGAAGTCTGGGGGGTACATCAACAACTGACATTGGGAGAAAACTGAATTTTTGTTTTAAGTTTTACAGCACTTTATTATTTTTGTACTTTTTACACCCAAAAATTTAATCACCCACCCTGCTATGATTAAGTTGTTTAAACAAATGTGTTGCAATGGTAGAAAAAAACTGTGTGTGTCTGAACACTGTAGGTACTGTGGGTACTTACAGTTTTGTTTTTTTTAAAGGGAGTACTTTTTTTTTGAAAAAGGGGTACTTTATAAAAAAAGGTTGAGAAACACTAATATAGTTTATGTAGCTTCAGGGGGTAGCCGAGTTAGTCTGTACAGGATGAACTTAAAAACCAACGGATGGTCTGGTAGCACTTTATAGACTAACAAAACATGTTGATGGTATCATGAGCTTTCGTGGGCACAGCCCACTTCTTCAGATGACTGGAGTTTTGAGTTTAGGATGTGCAGATCCGAAATAAACAGGGGAGAAGGGGGGGGAGGAGAAAAAGGAGGTAGGCGGGAAACAAGGAACAGAGGGTATGGAAATATCAAAGGGAAAAACAGAAAGGCAGAACTGGGAATCAGTAAGCACCTGAAGATTGGGTAGTTAAAACAAAACAGATAAGAATCAAAGGCAACAACAGGAATCTACACAAAGAGCTGTTTGCACCTTCATTGAATGTTAGGTTGATAGTGTCCCAATCAGTGCTTTTTTCGTTTACAAAAAAAATGGTGCCGGTACTCCAGGGGAAAAGTTGTTGAGCTCTGACTGGAGGTGCTGGTACTGCATACCAGGTAGTACCACCACAAAAAAAGCACTGGTCCCAACCATCCCTCATCACAATTGAGGCCATTAGCATGAGAATTGAACTTGCGGTTGAAATTGTAATTCCCACACCTCTCTGTGTATTTGGCTAGTAGAATTGGTTTGTGACAAGACAGCCACTTAAAGATCTTTTAAACAGTGATTACCATCTTTTAGCAAATATACCCTGCACCCGAGTATACCCCGCACCCGAATATACCCCACGTTTTTTGCAGTTTGAGTAAAAAAAAAAAAAATCTTGTATACCCCGCGCACGAGTATAACCCGCAGGGTATACAAGACTTTTTTTCAAACTGTGCGGGGGGGGGGGGGGGCCTTCTATGGGTCGGGGGAGCACTCACCACGCCTGGTTCCCACGTAGCCGCACAACCTCCAGGCAGGGGAGCACTCACCCCCTGCCCCCCCGGTTCCCGCACAGCTGCACAACCTCCAGGCAGGGGAATGAGATTGCTCCCCCGCCCCTTCCTGCGGCTGCGCAGCCGCCAGCCTCCAGCCTCCGGGTGGGGGAGCGCTCATCCCCCGGTTCCTGCGAAGGAGCGCTCCCCCCGCCCCTTCCTGCCGCTGTGCAGCCTCTAGCCTCTGGGCGGGGGAGCGCTCATCTGCCGGTTCTTGCGCAGCCGCAGGAAGGGGGAGGGGGAGCGCTCCTGCACAGGACCCAGGAGATGAGCACTCCCCCGCCTGGAGGCTGGCGGCTGTGCAGTGTGGGAAGGAGCGGGAGAGTGCTTCTGCGCAGGAACCGAGAGATGAGCGCTCCCCTGTCCAGAGGCTGGCAGCTGTGCAGCGGGGAAAGGGGCAGGAGAGAGCTCCTGCGCAGGAACTGGGAGATGAGCGCTCCCCCACCTGGAGGCTGGCGGCAGTACAGCGGAAGAAGGGGCGGGGGAGCGCTCACTACCAGGTGAGTAAAAAAATTTTTGTATACCCCGCACCCGAGTATACCCTGCAGGGAGAGTGTGGGGTTTGTAAAAATGAATATAACCCACGGGTTATATTCGCTAAAATACGGTAGGTAGATTAAAGTGTTCCCTAACAGGTTTCTATATGTTCCCTTTACGTATATCTGATTTGTATCCATTGATTCTTTCTCGTAGGGACTGTCCAGTTTGTCCAATATATATAGCAGTGGGGCATTGCTGGCATTTGATGGCATAGATCAAATTACTGGATGTGCAGTCAAATGACCTTTTGATTTGGTAGCTTATGTTGTTGGCTCCAGTGATGAACTCGCTTGTATAGATATGTGGGCAGAGTTGGCACTGTGGCTGGTTGCAGGGCTGGGTTCCGGGATGCTTATGATGTGGTTGTGTGGCATAGTTACCGGAAAGAATTCGTTTCAGGTTGGGGGGTTGTCTGTAAGTGAGAATAGGCTTTTCTCCCAAGGCCTCTGAGAGTGAGGGATCATTTTCCAAGATGGGTTGTAGATTGTGTATAATGCATTGGAGGGGTTTGAACTGTGGACTATACGTAATAAGTAGAGTTCTGTTATTTTCTCTTTTGGGTCTGTCTTGAAGTAGTTCATGTCTGGGTACTTTTTTGGTTCTGTCAATCTGTTTTTTCACTTCTCCAGGTGGGTATTTCAGTTTTAGGAATGCTCTATAAAGATCCTGTAGGTGTTTGTCTCTGTCTGTGGGATTGGAGCAAATCTGGTTGTAATTTAGGGCTTGGCTGTATACAATAGATCAAGAAATGTGTCTGCAATGGAAGCTGGAGGCATGAAGATAAGTGTAGCAGTCAGTGGGTTTTCGGTATAGGGTGGTGGAAATTTGTCCATTATTTAACTGTACTGTAGTGTCCAGGAAGTGAATTTCTCGTGTGGACTGATCCAGGCTGAGGTTGATGGTGGGGTGGAAGTTGTTGAAATCCTTGTGAAATTCTTCAAGGGTCTCTTTTCTGTGGTCCATATGATGAAGATGTCATCAACGTAGCATAAGTAAAGTAGGATGTTAGGGGGCGAGAGCCAAGGAAACGTTGTTCAAGGTCAGCCATAAAGATGTTGGCATATTGTGGTGCCATGTTGAGTGCCCAGGGCCGTGCTGCTGACTTGGAAATACAAGTTGTCTCCGAATTCAAAGTACCTGTATGTGAAGACAAAGTTATAGAGCTCTGCAATCAGGTGTGCAGTGCTGTTATCAGGGATGGTGTTCCTGATGGCCTGTAATCAATCTTCATGAGGAATGTTGGTGTAAAGGGCTTCTATGTCCATAGTGGCCAGGATAGTATTTTCAGGTAGATTACTGATATTTTGAAGTTTCCTCAGGAAATCAGTGGTGTCACGGAGGTAGCTAGGAGTGCTGGTAGCATAGAGTCTGAGGAGGGAGTAGATATAGCCAGTTAATCCTGTGGTGAGTGTGCCAATGCTTGAGATGATGGGCTGTCCGGGATTACCAGGTTTGCGTATTTTAGGTTTTTTTCAGTATTCCTTAGTGGGGTCACAGGAGAGAGGCTTGTAGAATCGGATATTGTCGCCTCCTGTTCATAATCTGTCTTGTTCATGATGACAACAGCGCCTCCTTTGTCGACCTCTTTGATTATGATGTTAGGATTGTTTTTGAGGCTGTGTATAGCATTGCGTTCTGCATGACTGAGGTTGTATGTTATATGTTGTTGTTTACTGATAATGTCAGCTCGAGCACGTTTGCGGAACCAATTGATGTAGAAATCAAGACTTTCATTATGTCCATTGGTGGGGGTCCACATAGAAGCTTTCCTCTTGTGGGATTGATGGGGGGGAAGCAGTAAGGTTTATGTATTAATTATAGTTTAATGTATTAATTATATTGATTACCAAAGAATTCCAATTACCACTTTGAGGGTTGACAGGTTCTTGTCCCAAGATCAGGCTCAATATTATTAAAATTACTATATAGTTGGAAGCCTGATGTGCACAATTGCAACACTCACACTTAGGAATGTGAACGACTAGTCGACACGCTAGTCGACTAGTCGCTTCCCCCACCTTGCTGCCTCTATCAGAAAGAGGCAGCGGGGGGAGGGAGTTTCAAAGCAGCAGTGATGTGTGGAGCCCGGGGCCAGACCGTGAGTTCCACACAGCACTGCCACTTTGAAATGCCATGTGTAGCCCACAGCCAGATGGGAGTCCCTAGCTGGCCTGGACTGCACGCAGCATTTTAAAGTGGCAGCGCCACATGGAGCCCAAGGTTGACCCCAGCTGACCCCGGGCTCCATGCGGTGCTGCCGCTTTGAAACACCATGGGCAGCACTGCTTGAGTCCCCCGCTAACCCCGTGCTCCCCGCAGTGCTTTCACCCTGGGGCTGTTGCTGCATTTCAAAGGTGGAGGCGCCCTCATCAACTAATTGAATAGTTGATGCAAATTTCATTGACTATTTTATTAGCCAATTAATTGAAATTTTACATCCCTACTCACACTAGGAACTCGTTTATATTTCAAAATAATATACTAATACATTTAATAAAGTCACAAACACCAAGTCAGTGAGGTAGATAAAGACTACAGAATGTAGATCTTCATGTCCATATACTCAAACCACTCCCTGCAGGACAACCTGAAATGTTAGCCATTATCTTCATTATCACCAGTGGCCAGCTCTCTCCAACTTCCACAGGCTGGGGTGCAACTTGTGTTATGCTGAGGCCACTATATCTAATACATATTCAGAGGGATTTTTCTGATTTTCCTTATTTGTATTTCCTCATACTATTAATGTTGAAGGATCCTTATTCCATGGATTAATATACAGATACTTGTAACTACCATTTCAGCTCATGATCATATTCATCACCTCTTGCGTAAGTGGATTTGCACTTACTACTTCCATGTTTCCTGTGGTAGCACTTATTGGAACATTCTAGCTCCTACTACTGAGCAAGCTCTCCTTTGTACCTAAAATATAAAAGTAACTACTGATCTACGCCAAGAGTTAAAGCTTACTTAACCACACTTATCCTAGCTTTTATACTTCAGCTAATGTCTTACAGGATACTGTAGATTTCTTGTGTTGCAACTGGATATAATGAAAGCAGCTAAATATAATGAAGGCAAGGCAGCGACTACAGAAAAGGCAAGCCTTCGGTTACAGTTCCTTTTCAAAACTCAGTGAGAGGCAAAAGGTGATTTGTCAAACTGAACACATATATAAAAAGAAATGTGAATTGTCAATCATCATCTTTAATAAATTAGCTACTAAACTGAGCCAGAAATACTGATAATACCATTCCAGTGCCTCCAGCATTGCAGCAGAGATGAGACTGCGGTGATTGACTGTAGGACTACATCTAACATTGTGCCACAGTGCAAACTAGGGGGGGAGGTAGTTGCAGAGTGCAGACTGTTGCCATCTTAACTGCCCCACATGGACATGACTGGCAAGAACTAAAAGCTTCCTAGTTTCCATGAACATAGAGTCCTGCTTCCAACAGGATTGTGTTAACACGAGTTTGGCACCTTTCAGTTCTCACCAGCAGCATTTACATGGGGCAGTTTGATCACAAGACTTCTGGGAACTCTGCAACTCACACCCCCAATAGTCTGCACTGCAGTGTCGATAATCCCTAAGTCTTCTTCAAAATAACTGCCAAAGGAGAGTGATACTATGAGCTCCCCCATATCATTCCCTCAGAATGTGCTTCAATTCTAAACTTAAGGAACAACTTCTCGTGGAGGTGAGAAGACCATACCACTGCTACAGTCATTCAATGCTTAGCTTCTCTGCATACTCATCAGTGTCAAAAGTTTGCTCAGCAGTCACCAACAATGCTGTGAGAAAGTTCCTACCAGAAATGCTGTCAAAGGTACTCCCCAGCCTTATTTCAAATCTAGAGTTTTCAGTGTTTGACATATCCACCTGAGCTTGCATATATCCTAGCAAGGGTTCCAGCAGGGCTATTTTCTTCTTGTACTGAAGAGTATTTAGTGCACAGAAATAATGCATCATGGTCTGATGCTGTTTCTTCTTTGAAGTATACACATCCTCTGTGACTTCATACTTGACCTAAAGAGAAAACATGTCAAAATTTGTGACTCATTGCTTAGCATGTGCTTTCTGACAGGTTTATTTATAACCAGCAATGAAACATTATCATTAAAAAAAATCCACCATTCACCAGAAATGGTACTTTTTGCCCCATGACTCCTTTTCTAAAATTTATGGAGGAGGAATCCATGGTAACCAAATCCTGCATTCTGTTTTCTAGCACTGAGGAGTTCTCTTTTTGACCAATGTAAATGAATATAATATTGCATCCTTAGGCTCATAGCATTTTAAAAATATTACATCCCACTCCTACAATGTTAAAGCAACTTTTGTCTGCTGTACAAAGCTGTCTTGTTAGATCCTGAACTATCATGCTTTAAGTGATGTTTACCCTGTTGCATATTTGTCATTATTGGAGATTATGACCATTTTATAATATTTTGCAAAAATGAGGAGTCATGTGGCACCTTAAAATCTCTCAGGTTTATTTGGGCATAAACTTTTGTGGGTAAAAACCACTTAATCAGATGCATGGAGTAGATATTCCAGAGGATGGGAGATATATATACCGTAATTTAGCGAATATAACCTGCGGGTTATATTCGTTTTTACAAACCCCGTACCTCCCCCACCCCTCCCGCGGGGTATATTCGGGTGCAGGGTATATAGGGTTTTTTTACTCACCGGAGGCTGGTGGTTCCTGCGGCTGCGCAGGAATGGGGGGGCGGGGGGGGTGAGCGCTCCCCCGCCTGGAGGATGGTGGTTCCTGCTCCCCTGCCCTTTCCTGAGGCTGCAGAGGAACCAGGGGGATAAGCACTCCCCCGCCTGGAGGCTGGCGGCTGCGCAGGAACCGGGGCGGTGAATGGCTGGCTAATTCCGCCCCCCTCCCCGCACCGTAAATTAGCAAATATATCCCCGGCACAGAAAAGTCTTGTATACCCCGTGAGTTATACTTGTGCGCGGGTTATACAAGATTTTTTTTACTCAAATAGAAAAAAAACCGCAAGGTGTATTCGGGTGCAAGTTATATTTGGGTGCAGGGTATATTCGCTAAATTACGGTATATATGTACTAGCATGTCAAAAGAAGGCATTGCTGAACAAGCATAGGACCAGTGTTAATGAGGACAATTCAATCAGGGTGGATGTGGCTCACTCCAAGCAGTTGATGGGGAGAAGTGAATACCAGGAGAGGGAAAACTATCTGTTTTTGCAGATATAAACTAACATGACTACCCCTCTGAGACCATAATATTTTTGTTTACCTCTCCTAAAGAAGCTGCTTAAAAGTACATCACACAAACCTTTTCATTCTCTCTTCTTTTTGACAGCCGACTGTATCTGTTAATGGCAGTATCATGATCTAAATAATAAAATATTAAATATCTTATAGTCATTTAATACATTAAACAAATGTATAAGAGAAAAAAATATAGTAATGGACAAAATTTAAATTCAATGAAACAAAACAAAACCACATAGGTTTTTAATGGTTTTCACTGACACTTGGGACACAAGGCTCTCCAAAATTAAAACCTCAAGCTTTTTAAAAATGAAATCTCATGGATAATTTCTGTTCTCAACTATCATTCTACTACTCTAAATTACCTCAGCTGGAGACAAGCTTCTGAACAGTTCTGCAAGTGTCTTCATAAAAATAAGAAACAGAAACTATTCGGAAAACCTTCCCTAAATAGCTATTATTCTTCAATGTGGTAATGCCACAGTTTCAGAAATTGAAAAGCACTTTTATTAATAAAAGAGTATCATTTGAATCTTCTGTTCTATAAAGAAAATAGATTCTATCTAAACCTTGTCCCCTTTATTAGCATATATGAAAAGGATTAGAATTAAAGAAACGGACTAAACAGTGCATTCTCCACCAATTATATTTTTAAACCAACATTACCCCACCTAACTCAAAAAAATAAATACCAAGTAGCAATTTTAGGGAACTAAACTTCCATTAATTAAGCCAATACCTATTTTACAGAGCACAGAAATTCATATACCAACTAAAACCTAAACAATACACTTTGCCATTCTATTTTTACTGTATTTAGTGTTTTGTTTCCCTCAGCTACAGATTTAACCTCTCTTATCTGGTGCCCTCGAGACCTGACGGATGCTGAAACAGAGAATTTTCTGGACCACAGGAGATCAGTATTGTCTAGCAGCATTACCAACACTTGCACTGCTTACTGGAATATTAGAAGATATTTAGGAGCAAATTTAGAGCTAAATAACAGCACAGAACACTGAGAACCAGGACTGGTGGCTATAATCAAACTTTATGGGGCCGTGAGAAACTTGGCCACACTCATGGTAAGTGGACAACCAGCAAACTAAAATCATGCCGGACCACGGATGTTGCTGGAGCAGAGAGTGCCGGATTAAAGAGGTTCAATCTGTAGTAGGAACTGCATTAATTTTCATCTCTGTTTTTACTAAGGTATCATAAGTAAGCTATCACAGGCTGGTTGGCCCTTTAAAGGGAACCAGACCCAGTGTTGCCTATGTCAAGTCACAGGGCCAGGGCCCAACAGGGTTGTGGATTCGCTTCAAGACAGAGTCAATTAGGGATAGTTGCTTTTATTAATCTCACTACGTCACTACTATTACAGGCTTAATAGTGCCAAATGGTTACACAGCTACTGCAAAATAACCCAAATAATTAGCATAGGCAAAGCAATGCATATAAGTGAGCAACAGGCACTTGGAAATGCTTACACCCCTTCAGGTCTGCAAGGAGTCCAGTTCCGGTCACCTCGCAGAAGGCTGCAATGGACGTGGCTCCAGCTGGGGGACCCAAGGCACCCGTCTAGGTCCCTGGTGGAACTCCCAGAGGGGCAGGACCCCCAACAGATCTTATACTTTAGCTGCTCACCAAGTGTGAGTGAGTTGTCCTAGAGGAGCACAAATTTAACCCCTGCAGGCCCATCTATGGCTCACACTAAAGCTTGTGACAGAACAGTTACTCTCCAGCTGATACTAATCATATAGGGATCAGAATAGCCCTGCTCAATTATTATACCCAGTCAGGACAAGGACAAGAGAGCTCAGTTGGCAGGGAAGGCTGAAAAAGGGCAGTTGGCTCCTCCACTAAGACCTGGAGAAGGGTAATCCATAGGTAAATAAAACTGAAGAAGGGGTTACAAGAGGGAAGTTGGCTCCTGTGGCCTGATCCTGAGAAATGGAGAACTCTCACGGGGGGGTGGGGGGAGGCGAGGGGGAAAGCTCTGAACGTCAGTGTTTTGGTGGAGAGCAGGAAAGAAAGGCAACCTGGGCCTAGGAGAAGCTGAAGATCCTTTTATGTGGTCCTCAGAACTACTGCCTAAGTTTGGGTATGTCTACACAGCAAAATTATTTTGAAATAACTTTACCAGCATCTACACAGCCAAACCACTATTGTGAAATTAAATCGAAATAGCGGAGGGTTTATTTCGAAATTGGTAAACCTCATTCCACGAGGAATAGCGCCAATTTCGAAATTGCTATTTCGAAATAAGCGCTGTGTAGATGCTTATTTCGAAATAGGGGGCCTCCAGCCCTTCCCAGTGTGCCCTGGTGGCCACTCTGGGCACAACCAAGAAAACTCCTCTCCCTCCCACCCTCCTCCGAGCCCTTAAAGGAGTAGATTCTGGTCACAGTGCCTGTGCCAGCTCCAAGCCTGCCAGCCCAGAGCCAGCAGTCACTGCAACTGACCCAGTGGCCCCAGCATGAGCCAGGCAGCCAGTGCCAGCCAGCCCTTCACCACTCCCCAGGATCAGTCTGCCAGCTCCCAGGAGCCTGCCAGGGGCCAGAAAAGGCGGGTGCCTGCCTGGTCCAGTGCAGAGATCAAGGACCTAATTCAGGTTTGGGGGGATGCCTCCAACATCCATGATCTCCTCACTAAACAGAGGAATGCAACGGTCTACAGACAGATTGCTGCCAGCCTGGCCACCAAAGGCCACATGCAAACCCAGGAGCAGGTATTCATGAAAATAAAGGAGCTGCAGCAGGCATATGCCAGAGCCACAGGGGGCAGCTCCCAACCAGGGGCAGACCCAGACCCCAGCCCCTATTTTGATGCCGTGGACCGCATACTGGGGGGCAGGATGGTCCGTGCCCCCCAAGTGGTCATCGACCCTGGGGCAGAGTTTGTTGCCTCCTGCTGCTCCAGCCCCTGCTGCCTCCCCAGCTACCGCTCATCCTCCCACTCCTTCTCCCCCTCTCGCTTCTTCTTCCCCACACCCCAGGGACACCGAGGCCCCCACACCCGCAGTGCTGGGAGACAGTTGGGTCGGTGAGACCCCCAACCCTGAGCTTCTCCTCCCCTTCCTCCCCCTGCCAGCTCCCTCCTCCCAGGTTTCCCCCTCCCCTCTCCCACCCTCCCTCCTCCCCTCTCCCACCGCCTTTCCCCAGTCTCACCTCAGTTTCATTCCCCCCTTCCCACCCCAGTTTTGTTCAATAAAGAGGCTTCGTTGTAATGAACACGTGTCTTTTAGTGTACAGCAGGAAGGGGGGTTAGGGAGGGGTAAGTGGAAGGATGTGAGAGAGGAATGAGGCACAAGCTCCCAGTGGGGCACACCAGGGAGATTGTTACTGCCTGCAGAACATGCTGCCAGGCTCACAGCAATACATCCAGGAGAAGCACCAGAGTGCCCAGGGGCGGCTCCGGCTCCATGCTGCAGAGTGCTATGGTGTCCTGAGTGAGGGCAACCAGAGCACGCAGAGAAAAAAAATGCTTTCCTGTCCCTCAGCGAGGTAGGCAAGCAAGCAGGGAAACCTTAGAACTGGCTGTCTGGGAGGGGGGGTTCTCTTTAAGCACAGGTCTCAGACAGCCTCAGGCAGCAGCCACACAAGGTAACGCCTGACCTGGTGCCCTGCCAGAACTTGTTCCGGCCAGCCTTAAATGCAATTCAGCGTCCTATCAGTGTGGACATGCTATTTCGAAATAGCAAAACGCTATTTCGAAATGCATTTTGTGTCTGGACGCATTATTTCGAAATAAGATATTTCGAAATAACGCTGTAGTGTAGACATACCCTATGTTACTAATGCCTTGCCAGGTAGAGGTGAAAGTTTTTACTATTTTGGGAAGCAGGGGTGAGTAAGATCACGGCAGGACTATAGAGGCCCACCACGCCACATAAAATTAATTTATTTGGATTTAGTTTTCCATAAACCTTTGATACTCAAGACTGTGATTTTTTCAAAGAAAACTAGGAAAATTATGTACACTGAAAATGCCTTTTAAATCACCAGCCTATGTTCTGTCACACAAATATTCACTGTAAGTTCAACTTTTAAGATGTACTTACCATTACTGGCAATTTGGAAAACTTCTTTTAAAGTCAATATCTCTGCAAAGAATATATTGGAATAAGAGGCCAATATCAGAAGAAAATATAGCATTAGTGTTATCATAGTTTTCTTTTTAAAAGATTGTGATTTCAGCTCCAAAAGATAAGTGGCTTCTGTCTCATGGTCCATAAAAACTTCAAGCACTTCTACAGCTAGGTAACTGTTGTACTCTACAAACACTTCTAGTTTACATGAAGACACATCTCTCGTTAAATGCCATCTCAACTGCAGTTTATGCAGTTTTGTAGTGAGCAAATTTTCAGATGAGAATATGGCATCAGGAACCCATCTTCAATAATCGCTACATAGTTAATGGCTACCTTTGAGGACTATGAAAAGTAATTTTACATGTGACTGGAGAAATAACATTGCTTCCAGTTTTGAAAAACAACATTTTGTTTTACTTTGTTCCATAATTACTTTTGCAACCTGACATCACACCTACAGAAGAGGAAAATAATCTTTTCTAAAATCCACAAAGGGCTATGCAGATTATGGCAGAGCCAGTGCTTTTACTTCAGTGTAGTCTCAATATCATTAGTACAGAATGTCTTACATTAGGAATTTTAATATTTGGTTTTTTTAAAACTTCCACTGTATTTGCATATTTGAAGTCAATTGTCAGTAGTCTAGATAATTTACTGTACAAATAAAATCTATCATAATTAGCAACTTCACAGTATTATGTACATCTTATTTTGTTTAATATAAAATACAGTGCTCATGAATCAGGAACCGTAAGCATTTGCTTCGGCCAAACATCACACCAGCAATGCCAGGCAAACTGCCTTACGAATCCTGACCTATTATATTGTTGGGTTGCCCTGAATAGAGACTGCCAGTCATTACAAGTTAATACGATGACTGCCATCATCGTATTAATGATGGTCAAACATCCTGGGGGTACAGGCTACAAACTACAAATTATTTAGATCTTTTAAGTGAAACCTGGATTTTTACTGGGATCACCTATGTGAAAGGGCTATTGTAAAAAAATAGATCTTGAACTATTTATTTGCAAAAAGAAATTAGCATGTTTGTTGACATGACATATGGTTAATTCCTTTAAACAAAAATAAAGTTTTGAAAAATACCTGTTTAGTAGTTCTGAATGTCAATGATTTACCTTAAAAATATACCAAGTTTGAAAGAGCTGGAGTATATTCATGTGTAAATTAAGTGATGTAGCCTGCAATTAGGTAGAGCAAGAGCTATGAATAAAAAACAATTATTTGAACCAGTTTGACTACACTACCTTTTAGATCCCTTTCTTTAAATTGAGTAATGGGAAACATCATGGCATCAGCTAGTTGAGTTGAAAGTACTGCATGACAAGAGCTGAGCTGCAAGGGGGGAAAAAAAAAAAAGAGTGAATAATCAGCTATAAGTGTAATTATTGGAAAATATTACTAACTGCAGTTCTGCTTGGCTTTAATAGCCTTCATGAACTAAGTGGCTTTGCTATAAATTTCACTTATTTAGAGATGACAAGCAAGTCTTTAAAATATCTTTCCTTACCTTCAGCCATGTTTGCAAGCTACTAAAAGCTAAAAAGGACATTCAACATAGAGTTCTAATTTGAAATGTATATGTTAAAAAGTCAGTCCCTCTCAGCCTTGCGGTTAAGAGCATGAAGCACATGTTGCAATAATGGAAGGATTTTTTCATTCAAGTTTTGTAGGTCATCTTTAGAACATAAATTACACACTGTATATGTGTGCATGTGTACGTATATATTATATATGTCTATCTTTGTTTCTATGGGTGCGTCTACACAGCACCCTAAACTCAAAATAAGATACACAAATTGCATATCTTATTTCGATTCTATTTCAAAATAGAGTATTTTGAAATTTGGCACATCTACACAGTCCCAAATTTCAAAATAACACACTATTTTGAGACATCCCTTAACCCTCGTGGAACAAGGGTTACAGGAATGCCAAAATAGCACGCCCGCTATTTCAAAAAATATTTTGAAATAACATGCAGCTTGTTAAGACATGGGGTAGCTATTTTGGGGTACCTCCGGTATCCCAAAATAGCTGAGCAGTGTAGACATACCCTAAGTGGAATAATGGCAAAGCACACTGAGATTCTGCAGATTTGTGTTACAAAATAGCTCAGTATGGAGAAGACATAATGATGTTTAGACAACAAATGATGCACACAGCTTTTTAGATGATAGTAATACACTCTCTTGAAAATTTGTCCCTTGTTTTCAATAGAGCTGTTAAAAACATCAATTTCTGCTATATTGGCAATTTAGAAAGGTCTATTTTTTGTTTAGGAGTAGAAGGAAGCAAACTGGAACAATTGGAATCTACAACCCTGAGGCTCCTGGCTCAGCTATAGCTCACAAGGCCTGTAGGCTTCCTGCTCCCAGTCAGCAATAAACTGATTAGGGAGCCAGAATCTTGGATGTCCTGGCAGATGAAGCTAGAGTTAATGTGGGGGCTTTGGGCCTTCAAAATGGATGGTTCCATCTCTGCAGCAGAAAGCCTAGAACCCCTGGTATTAGCAGCATGTCTAAGCTGACTCAGAGCCATGGACACCAGGGTCTCCAGTCCCAGGGCAGTCTGCATGTTGGGACTGTCTGGGTGCATTTACACTACACCCGTAGGTCAAAATAAGATACGCAATTTGAGCTACAAAAATTGTGTATGTTATTTCCATCTACTTTTGAAATAGCTTATAATTTCAAAATAAACTACTATTCCAAAACATCCTTTAACCCTCATGAAATGAGGGTTACAGGGACATTGGAATAGCAATTTTGAAATAACGGGCAGGTTTAAAAAGACACGGAATAACTATTTCGGGATAGCGCTGCAGTCCAGATGTACCCTCCCAGACCCTGGAAGCCCAGATTCTCCAGAAGGCTTTCAGGCAAGCTGACAGTCAATTAAGTTAGGTTTTATCAGAACCTTGCTTGTGATTCATTGGAGGACTGAACCACACATGCAAAGCATTTTGGATCTTATGAATCTGCGTTTTCTAACAAAACATGAGTGATGCTGTATGGAAAATAGGTGGTCATTTATAATAATACTGATTAATATAATAATGATACAATTATTAAGCCATCTAAGATATCAGTGGAAAAGTTATGATTTGCTAAATACGATAAGCTTATTAATATGCATGTCTCATCTTTGTATGGTAAGTTATAAATATGTATGTTATATTAGTATCTCAGACATGTGCTCTGTGTTTGGTGATACCCAGATAGATTAGCATCTGCATTATCCAGCTTGCTCCATGAGCTATCAAAGGCAATCAACTATACAACGAACCCATTGAGATACTGAGATTATGGCTATGAGTAGAGACCTACCATATTCACAGCCATGAAAATCTTATCACAGACCAAGCAATCCCATCTCTCACCATGAAATCTGGTCTTTTGTGTGCTTTTACCCTAAAGTACAAAGATTTTACAGGGGAGATCAGCATTTCTCAAATTAGGGGTCCTGACCACAAAGGGGGTTACAGCGGAGTCATAAGGTTATTTTAGAGAGGAGTCACAGTATTGCTACCCTTACTTCTGAATTGCCTTCCGAGCTGGGTGGCTGGACAGCAGCAGCTGTTAGTCAATCTCTGAAAGCAGCACCCCACTACAGCAGTGCAGAAGTAAGGATTGCAAAACCATATAATGCCACCCTTAGCCCTGTGTTGCTGCTTTCAGAGCTGGGCAGCCGGAGAATGGTGGCTGCTAAGGGCCCAGCTCTACAGACAAACTGTGCAGAAATAAGAGGGGACAGTATCATACCATGCCATCTTTATTTCTGCATTGCTGCTGGCAGCAACTTTGCATTCAAAGCCTGGCTTCTGGTCAGCAGCCCCTGGTCTCTAGCTGCCCAGCTTTGAAAGCCGAGTCACTGCCAGCAGCAGCACAAAAGTTAGAGCAACACTACCACAACTCCCCTCTACAATAATCTTTTGACCCTCCCACAACTCTTTTTTCAGGTCAGGATACCCACATTTGCAACACTGTGAAATTTCAAATATAAAAAGCTCAAATCATGACGTTTATTATTTTTACAATCCTATGACTGTGAAATTTTACCAAAATGACTCAAATTTGGTAGGGTCCTATCTATAAATCAGCAGACATGAAGGGTGGACAGGGGATTACAAAAGCTCTTCCATACCCATGTACTGTGAGCTTGGTTTGGACAAAGGAGATGCAAGCCACATGGCAACATAGAAAGGCAACTGCATCATCTCCATTTTATCTTCAATCCTGCTTCTCACCTCTGTAGTAACTTCTCTACAAACTGAAGCTTTGAACAAAGGACTGATAGACCCATCCAAGCTTTGAATGTGTTCCAGAGGGATTTTATAAGCAAGCAAACTCACCAATGCTGCTAATAACCTGATATATGGACACTGAAGTCATATATATGTATCTGATTGTTTTGATTATTTAACAACTGTCTTGTAATTATTTTCTAATAAGCCTTTGGATACTAAAGGATTGCCTGGCAGCATGGTATTTTGGGTAAGAGCCAAACTAGTAATGATATGGTAACGTGGGGATCAGAAGAACATTTTGTATCGTAAAAAGAGTTTTAACTTCACTTTATTGAACCTATTTGCTGATTTGGAGCCAGAGACGGGAATGCAATAAAGAGTTTTATGTGATTTCATTCCTTTCAGTTTCTTGATAACAAGTGTGATAGATGAATACACAAGACACACAAGATGCTGGTTGGTGAATAACTACAGTGTTAACAACCAGTTGGCGGGGGATCGGCTCTTTTTTTCAGCCTGTCCTAACTGACGTTTCCAGTGTGGGATATCCTAGGAACTTCGGGTCACATCCTGATTGATCAGAAAATTCCTGTCCAGCTGTAGTCTTCAGGACTCCATCCTCTGATGGTTTTACCTTCTCTTTGATTTCTTCAACCTGTACTTATCTCCTCAACCAGTTTCTATAAGAATTCTACAGAGCTCTGTTCTTGGCCCATTCTTCTTCTCCCTTTATATAACTTTCACACTCTTTTATCCGATTGGCTATTATGACTTAATTTGCCATCTTTATGATAATGGCTCCCAAATCTACCTCTCCAATTTTGATGTGCCTTCCACCATCCAAGTCACATGACTCCTTTCTGTCACTTTATCAATGTAAACTTAATGTGGCTAAAAGAGAATTCCTTATTCATGCTTCCCAAGTCCTTTCCATCCCCCCATTTTCTGTAAATATTGACAATGCCACCATTTTCTATATCGCTCAGGCCTACAATATATGGGGTGGATAATTTTTTACTCCTCCTTTTCTTCGCCCTAACATCCAGGCCATGTCCATATCTCATAGCTTCTTCCTCAACAATATTTTCTTTTTGTCCACATAGCTAAAATTCTCATCAACATCACATTGTCTCTAACATTTAATGCTGTAACCTATAATCACCCTTCTCTAGCCCAATAAAAGCACTTTCCTGTGATTCCCACTATAATATTGTCCTTCTTTGAATCTCTTTACTGTCTGCCATTTTACACTGCATCCAAGTGAAGTTTCTTGTCTGTACCTTTAGTGCACAACAACTGTGACCCTACCTCTTTCTGCTCTTCTACCTTATCAAGCCACTTCTCCATCATGGCAACTATGCCAACCTTGACTATCACTTAATCCTTCAAGCACATTCAGTTACTCCTTATGCACAAAGCATCTTCTTCAAATGAATGTGTAAAGTTTCAACTACCTTGTCCTCCTTCAAGACCCACGTTTGCGATGTTCACATAAAATAACCACATGGTCATGGCTGGACAGAGAGCCAATAAGAGTTTCTGATTTTTTTTTAAATATAGAGAAGTTATGTAACTATCAATGCACAAATCTTATATTAAGTGTGTAAAATTACTGTTACTCTTTGTTTCCCTATCCCTATGTTTTTACATTCACTTGCTTCATCATGTCTTAACTCAGTCTGCATTGGTTTCAGCAGCAATGGCATCTTCAAATGTCTACAATAGCGCCAAAAAACTGCAGTTAAAATACGGGACCTCTCTCAACACTAACTATAAATTATACTGTAGATTTGAAATTGCCCTCGATTTAAAGAAGTTATTCATTGAGGTGGGAACAGATATTGATAAAGTGGAATCAATTTGTATCTACAATTCATGCTTATACTATAAATCTGCTACATTCTAGTTCTGTAGGGTAACAATTTTTATAGTAAATGCCTACAGAAAGATAAAGGACATAAAAAAAATGCATTTTTAGAAACAATTTACTCATCCTTCACAAAACTGATTCCCTATCTTCTGGCTACACAATTTTATATTGTGTCAAGAGCAAGTAATTTAAGCGCTACAATCATTAAATAAATAAATAAATAAAAGCTACTTTACATGCTCATTCTAAAAATAACCAAGGATGATAATCAATTGAGAAGTCTATGGATGACTAACAAAGGTTAAAGGTAAGCCAAACACATTCAAAACTTGCCTCATCTATCACTTTTGCAAACTGTTGTAGGGTAGAGCTCATAACTTCATCGTCGCCCCCTAATGGAAAACGCTATAAAAATAAAAAATAAAATGATGACACATCCTTGTGGATGACAAAAGAAAGCTGTAACCTAACAACATACTGGTTGTCTAATTATTTTGAAAAGAAAATACAGGAACTTAAAATACTCAAGTTTATATTCAGTACTTATAATTAACTTGAAGGACATTTTGCAGAATAGCTTATTACAGGAAATACTCGCCATTCATGAATATTGGCAGCTGCGGCTCCCGGCCCCCTGGTGAGCTCTTCACAGTTCCCGAACTCACCAGACGGGTCAGCCCCTTCTCCGCCCCAGGCCGTGACAGGAGACCCACTAATATATGGGACCACAAATAGCAATTCTGTGAATCATGAGGGTCTCCTGTACTTTCATGTAACAAAGAATATTTATGAGAAGTACATAAATAGTTACCTCTTTTTTAAATGTGTCAGATTATTTCTAGTATTTGAGAAAGATTCAAGCTTGATTTCTCTGGAGAATGACATTATTATTCCAGTTTTGTCAACTCTCTCAACTTTAGATTCAGTGTTTTCTCCAGGTCTCAAAGTCATGTGATTTTAAAACAATGTCTAGAGTAAATTTCTAGCCTTCATGATTATGGAGAGAAGCTTACAAGTAGGAGCCTAAAGTAGGAGGTTAAAAATCCAGAAAGCCAATTTATTTGTGAAATTTCATACTTCAGCCATTTTTTTTTTTGTAGAGTGGTGACCTTACCCACCCTTTTTGAATACATGAGATTGCCAACAATGTTTTTCATCCTTTATTTTCTTTAATAAGAAAATGCATGGGAGAATCCTCAAGTTTTAAAATATTAATTTTGTTTTACGGTGTTTTGTGGTGCATTTTAAACATTTCTCCTTCACAGCAGTGCCGGCAATTATCTAAAGTAGTAGAAAGTCTAAGCATAACAAACCTAGCCTTCCATAGTAATGGAAAAGTAAATAAAAAAAATCAAATACGGGGCCCAGTTACTTTGAATTCTGAAACTTAATTCATAGCAATTATATTATATACACACACAGTGAGTTTTGCCTTAGTTAGGACTGCAAGACTTATACCTTACATCTACTGACAGGCCATCAATGTTGTAACTAAACATCTAACTGAAATGAGGAAATTCACATGATACCTGTGGGAGCTAGAATTCCATCACTAAAATGTGTTTCATGATAGCTAATATGCAAAATGCAAGGTAGGGATGTAAAAATTTGTTTAGAAATATAACCATGTAACTCCTAAAAATCATAGTGGTTATATGCTCTGTGGGTTCTGTAGTATAAAGTTTAAATAAGCTTTGAACTGCAGAGCCCAGAGCAAAGCCTACCTAGAAATGGGGCCAGAAGCCCCATGCTGAAAAGTCTCAGTCTTATTAATTTCTCCTCATAGGGAAGCTGTTCCATACCCCTAATGATTTATTACCTTTTTCTGTATCTTTTCCAATTCGAATATATCATTTTTGAGATGGTGCAACCACACGTGCATTATAGTATTCAAGATGTGGGAGCACCATAGATTTATATAGAGGCAATATGGTATTTTCTGTCTCAATATCTATCCCTTTCTTAACGATGCCTAACATTCTGTAGCAGCTTGGGAATCAATTAAGCATTATAACTGACTTGATAAGAATAAACTGTGAAAGAGTTATAGATGATGGCTCCATCCCGGGGAAGATTTGAAACAAAAAGTTCCAGCTTCATAGCAGTAAATTATGTAACAACTTGGAATCTCAACAGGAAGTGAGGGAAAAATAGAGGAAAAAGAATGAAGTTCATATAAATGATCTCCCCACTGCTGTATTCAAGAGAACGTGGAAGGAGAGAGTGAAAGGGATAACTACTTCAGATTTATGGGACTATGACAGGATGTATAAATCCTGTTACTGGACAGGAGGGTATTAAGGAGAAACGTTTGGTTAAGGATGCTCCGCACCTCCATCCCTGTCAAGCATGCTTGGTTTGGAGGTGGGGTTTAAAAAGCAACCACACAGCTCAGTCTGGGGCTGATGGTCCAGTGGGAAGAATGTGCTATGGAAGCGCCAGGTAAAGACATAAGCTGCGCTGACACTGGGCACGTCTAGACTACATGGCTCTGTCGACGGAGCCATGTAGATTTGTTTACTAGGCAAAGGGAAATGAAGTGGCGATTTAAATAATCACCGCTTCATTTAAATTAAAATGGCTGCCGCACTGTGCCGATCAGCTGTTTGTCGGCACAGCGCTGTAGTCTGGACGCTCCGCGGTCGACATCAAAGGCATTTGTCGACCTCCCCTGTAAACCTCATCCCACGAGGCATACCAGGGAGGTCAACAAATGCCTTTGATGTCAACCGCGGAGCGTCCAGACTACAGCGCTGTGCCGACAAACAGCTGATCGGCACAGCGCGGCAGCCATTTTAATTTAAATGAAGCGGCGATTATTTAAATCACCACTTCATTTCCCTTTGCCTACAACCCTAATCTACATGGCTCCATCGACGGAGCCATGTAGTCTAGATGCACCCACTAAGTCCAGGAATTTGGGACCCACAGCACCTGGAGACTGACCAGGGCTAGAAGCCCAGAAGGCAGTGCTCTCCAGGAACAGACAATGGCTGGCTAATGCACAGGGAGACATGAAGAGATCCAGGGAAACTGACTTGATACTGACGCAAGGCACCACCAGGTGAGTGAAGTCCAACTAGCCTCCCAAAGCTCAGTGTTGAAAAGTGGTAGAGTAGGATAGTGGTAGAGTAGCCTACCTGACAAGTGCAGCCCCTATGTGGGGTGGCTGCCCACAGAGACCATTCAAAAATAAATTGCAATCCAAAGCCCTCTATTTTCTCACATTTCCTCAATGGCACTACTGTGCGTGTGAAATATCACTCTTTTCAGTGGGGAAGCAAATTATGGGCTTTATAGTTTATTTTAAAAATGCCAATTTGGGGAGCAGGGGGATTTATCCTCCCACCACTGGAGATTTTTGTTCCTGGGAACAGGCTCCATCCCTTCTCATTTGTTGGGTTGCTGGGAAATAGTACAGCTTCAGGCCACACAATCTCTTCTTATGACTACTAGAATTAAAACTGTCATCTAGTAAGTGATCACTACTTTGGAGCTACAATCCTTTTAAAATGTCTCTGGATAACTGATGGTCAGCCAAAGAAACTCCTTTTCCTAATATTATTCATGGTTATGGACCTAAGCTGAGCCTAAAACTCGGCCTTGTGAAAAACTCACAGGAAGTCTAACGTAGCATTCTGTAGGTTCCTCTAGGGATTGCGTATGTTCAACACAGAACAGAAAGCAACACCTGTTGCTAGTGAAGTTCTTGTAAACCAACAGCTGCAATAGCTCATTTTGTCTGGGTCAGACCTGCACAGTTTTGCGTTTTGCTGCATTGGAAGGAAAAAACTGTACTTTTTAAAAATAGTATACAAAAGCATGTACTCTGAACTATTTCAAAATGAAACGGATTCATACTGTACCTGCGTCTCATACTCTTTTAGAAGTTTTGAAGTTAGATGAGTTGCTGCGCTTAATTCATTCTGGTTTAAAATAAACAGGGAAACGGTTTTAGCCTATTTTCCTTCTGATCAATATACACTGTGGGCATTAACATTTATGTAGAGGAAATATAGAAATACAAATCAAAATGTTAAAATGGGGACTCATCTCGAAACATGTACAGCCAGCTTTTCAGAGAAGCTGAAACCCACAACTCCTACTGAAGTTAATGGGAGTGAATGAGTGCTGAGTATTTCTGAAAAAGTCAGCACAACAATACATACCATGCGCACGCTGCAGAGTTATCAGACCCATGAAAATTGGGCCTACATTCAAATTTGCAGATAACAATATTTAGTTCACATCAGCTATCCTAGTTACTCAGCACAATATTAACTACATGTGGAGAACAAACCATTCCATTAACTGGTTGCAATTTTTAAAAAATCCCTGTGTAGAAAGAGACTAAGGAAAAATCTCTACAAACAGTTTCACGACAGAAAAGCATGAAATTACTATCATATACCTGGACAGCTGAAAGTGCAAAAAAAGGAAGGAACCCCAATGAAGCAACATGCAGTTAACAAACAAGTGGGTAATGAAAAGAACTACCTCCCCGAAACATGCACCACCACCAGAACCCAAATCAAGATACAAGCTACAGGAATTAATGTTAATAAGATCAAGTGAATAAAACAAGAAATTGTTCAAATGTATTTATAAATGCATATTACAGCCACAATGGCAATTGTTCAGAAAAAAAATCAAATGCTTCTGGGGTCTATCATAATATTAATGTACAGTTGTCTGTATGCGACTGATCCACTGCTCACAATATATCCAAAATCAATCTTAGACATAACGTTTCATAGAATAAGATCACGATTAGAGCAGCTCATTTAAACACATACAGGTGTGTTCAGAGCAGAAACAACACAATCCTTCCAACTGACAAATCTTGTTTCAAAACCAGCAGGCCTTGGCAAACATGGCATTTTCCAGTTTTATCTCTAATTTTTAACCTATAGTTTAAAAAATACAGTTTACTCATGTTCAAAGAAGCAGTTAAAGTGTCTTTATAATCTTTCTATATGCACACAGGAAACATCTATAATTTTACCTGTGCATCATAAATTCGGCGCATGGCTTGATATAACTGGTTGATATAACTGGAAATTGCTGCAGCATCTTCTTCAAATACACCCAGCAAAGACCGTGTCTGTCAAAAATGGAATACACAATGTATTATTCTTTGACAAGCTGATTTTTAAAACACTGTCTTAGTATTTCAAAGTCATTAAATATGACTTAATTAGTAACAGTTTGCCTTTTCTCAATGACACCAGAGACTTCAAAACTTATAAAAATAGGGTTTAAGAAAGCATGTTTCCCAATCATAATTTAGAGGCTTGTAGTAAAGTTTACAAAACTTCAAATTACTGTGTCTTTATATGTTTCTATCTGGAAGATGTAGATAGGTCAGAGTGAGCTCTTTAACAGAGCTGTGTCAGTCTCTTACGTGCCTGGTCAGTTCACCTCAGGATTGGGAATCTAGAGGCAGGTGACAGTCATATGATCTGCAGGGCCACAGAATATAAGAAGCAGTCTGAACTCTATCAGGGAGAATTTGGAGGAAAGCTCTCCAGAGTAGAGCCAAGAAAGACCCAAAAAGAGGAATAGGCCTGGGGCCAGGCCAGTGAAAAAAGAAACTAAAGGGAAAGGAGCAGACTTCATGCAGAAATTGGTCTAGGGGAATGAAACAAGAATTCTATGTAGTGACAATGAACTGGAGCTTAATGTTCTGTCACTGCTCACTAAAGAATCCCTGGACCAAAGTTCCCTTACAGCACTACCTGGAGACAGTGGTTCATACATGCCCTGAGCTTTTCAATAGCATAATTACCAGAAAGGACAGCATGACTGCTTTCCCAGAAAAGGAGGATGTCTTTTGCATTAGAGTCTGGTGAGAGGCAGTAAGAAGGTACAGTAAGCCTGAACCGGGGTAGTAAAAAACATGTTTTTCTTCATTTGTTAGAGGAGAAGGACTTTCAGACTTCACTGAAAGCTGAACTCTAATAGACACCAAATCTCACAGTTTTCCTTTTGACAGCACAGTAAGACCATGTCTCCACATCTGGGAAGGTATTCCATATTAAAATCCTATTATAGAATCATATGATATTAGAACTCAAAGGGACCTCAAAGGGTCATCAAGTCCAGTCCCTTGCCCTCACGGCAGGACCAAGCACCATCTAGACCATCCCTGACAGATGTTTATCTATCTAATCTGCTTTTAAATATCTCCAGTGATGGAGATTCCACAACCTCCCTAGGTAATTTATTCCAGTGTTTAACCACCCTGACAGGATGTTTTTCCTAATGTCCAACCTAAACCTTGCTTGCTGCAATTGAAGCCCATTGCTTCTTGTCCTATCATCAGAGATAAAGGAGAACAATTTTTCTCCCTCCTTTTAGGTACTTAAACGGCTATTATGTACCCCCTCAGTCTTCTCTTCTCCAAACCAAACAAGCCCAATTCCTTCACCCTTGCTTCATGGCTCATGTTTTCTAGACCTTTAATAATTTTTGTTGCTCTTTTCTGGACCCTCTCTAATTTCTCCACATCTTTCTTGAAATGTGGTGCCCAGAACTGGATGCTATACTCCAATTGAGGCCTAATCAGTGCAGAGTAGAGAGGAAGAAGGACTTCATGTCTTGCTCACAACACTCCTGTTAATGCATCCCAGAGTCATGTTTGCTTTTTTTGCAACAATGTCACACTGTTGACTCATATTTAGCTTATGGTACCCTATAACCTTTAGATTCCTTTCTGTAGTACTCCTTCCTAAACAGTTATTTCCCATTTTGTGTGTGTGAAACTGATTGTTCCTTCCTAAGTGGAGTACTTTGCATTTGTCCTTATTAAACCGCATTCTATTTTCCTCAGACCATTCTCCAGTCTGTCCAGATCATTTTGAATTATGACCCTATCCTCCAAAGCACTTGCAATCCCTCCTAGCTTGGTACCATCTGCAAACTTTATAAGCATTCTCTCTCTGCCATTATCTAAATTGTTGATGAAGATATTAAACAAAACTGGTCCCAAAACTAACCACTGCAGAATCCCATTTACGCCTATGTATATATATAAAGTTTTGCTACATCTTTTTGTCTGTGGAATTTTTTACAAATAATTTTTAAAAGTATGTTACCATAATCAAAACAAACAGCTGAAAGTAACACCCACAAAATACCACTTGTTTTGCAAATCTACTGTAAGACAGTCCCTGCTCAAAGCTTACAAAATTATATTAGCTTTTTAAGAAGTCAGAACCTTCTTTATTGGTGAGGGATAGATGAAAGGGAAAAACTATTAAATCTAGATACCCAGCAATCCAGTCTCTGTTTATCTTTCTAGCGTAGAGCTATGCCTCCCTTCTTTTGATACTTTAATTGCTATAGCCCAGCATTTCCCAAACTATGGGCCGCGGCCAGCTATTGGGCCGCAGGAAAAAAATACCGGGCCTCAGTGTGGCTGCCGGGAGGCGAGCAGAGTGGGACGGGCTGGGAGGAGGTGGCGGGGGGGGGGGGGGGGCAGGCCACCGGGAAGCAGGGTTGGGGGCAGCAGGGCTGTCCTGCAGAGATGGGGGGGGGGGTCCAGACCAGAAAAGGTCATTTCTGGGCCGCCGCTGGCACCGGCCCCCCCAGTCATGGCCTTGCTGCCAGCCTCCCAGCTGGCTTCTCCGCATTTAGGGCCCCTGGCCCCACCAGAGCAAACACCACTGCTGGCGCACACAGCCCCCCTGCTGGGGTCCAGCTGTACTGCGTAGGGAGGGAAATTGTTCTCCTTGGCCTCTGATGATAGGACAAGAAGCAATGGGCTTAAACTTCAGCAAGGGAGGTTTTGGTTGGACATTAGGAAAAACTTCTTATCAGGGTGGTTAAACACTGGAATAAATTACCTAAGGAGGTTGTGGAATCTCCATCACTGGAGATATTTAAGATCAGGTTAGCCAGACAGCTGTCAGGGATGATATAGACAGTGCTTGGTCCTGCCATGAGAGCAGAGGACTGGACACAATGATCTCTCAAGGTAGCTTCCAGTTCCAGTATTCTATGATTGTTCTGTAGGCTCACATTTGTCTGCTAATAAGTGCAATGTTTGCTTAGCATGAAATATTATGTTTGGGCTTGATGTTATATTGTTCACAATGTCAAGAGGCAAACTATAAAACATTGTTATTTAGCTATATTTTCCCTTAATATCAAGCACAACTGATTAACTAAGCAATAAAAGCTGAGTGAAGAAATCAGAGTAATTAAAAAGCTGTAAGCCAGCAGCATGTATTTCCAGTTTAGGCACAGCTCTCAGAAACACTTCATGAATCCAAGCTGTGGTCTTAATTTCTTTTTTACAAAAATGTGTAAGTTTTGGCTGGGAGACAGAGAGGCAGGACTCAAATTAACAAATATTTTGAGGACTATTTCAAAATAAAATGATTTGTACTTTAAAATTAAGCTCTTAGGAACCAGACACAGTCACCAGAAGTATCACACCACTGCAGGGCCCTAGAACTAACAGCATAGGACAGCGGTTCTCAAACTTTTTGGGCTCCGGAGACCTTTACATGCGTAAAAATTTATGCGGTGCCCCAGCGGTCCACTGATTGTATGGGCTGTACTTCTCGATGTTTCCAGTTTGTCAACCTCGTAGAGCCCTGCTCGAGAAACACTGGCATAGGGTGTCATATGATGAACTTCAAAGTTTATAAACAATCAATCCACAGAGCACACCTGCAAGGTAGGGATGACGTCATGGGGAAACGGACACATTAATTCACTCCCTGCCCCAGTTCACACAGTGGCAAAGGGGGAGCTCGGAGTCCATTTATGCCTTGACGCTGCTGTAGCTCACAGCAGCGCGGAGAGCACCCGAGGAAAGCAAGACAGAAAATAGAAGCAGACCCTACAGGACGCTCCTGTGTCCCGTGCCAATGGCTGTTCCCCGGGCTCTTGGGAGCTCGCCCCAGACACCACAGCCGCGGTTTCCTGCCCCTTCATCGCGCCCTGCCAGTCAGCCACACAACCTGCCTCCCAGCCTGGCGCTCGATATGCCGCCAACCCGCCCGACACGGGGCCCGCGGGCACCAGCCGGGCGCAAAGCCCCTGGGCCCTGCCTCCAACCTGCGGCAGCCCTAGGCCCGACTGAGTCCCCTTCCTCTCACCTGGGGACTGTCCTCCAACGTCTCCTCGATGGGCAGCTTGTCAATCCCGGGCATGGCGACAGCTGGGTCTCTACGGGCCGACGCGCCCACACACCCTACGGAGCGCCCACCTGACTGAACCCTCCCCCTTCGTCAGCACAGCCACAGCACTGGGCCCAGCCCCGCCCAGGAAATCCCGCCTTCCCCCCGGCCTCCTGGTTGCTCAACCGAGCCGTCAATCTATGGGGGGCGGGGAAAGGACCCGCGAGGCGAGTGACGCCTGGAGCGGGGCCGGGGCTGCTGCGGTTGCCCGCTCGCGTTCTCCTAGGCATGCGAGAGGTTGGTTCCGCTGAGGCCAGCACCGCGGGAACCAGGCTCTTGCCCGGGGCGACTCCTTCCCGCAAGGGGGGTGGACTCCTCCTCGCCCCGCTGTGGGCCTGCGGGCCCCGGTCTCAGTTTAGCATCGCACCCCGCGCCCCCCTGACTTTACAGGTGCAAAAACTGTGTGGAGCTGGTCCGGGGTGTGTCTGAGGGGGACGCGCCCTCTGGGACTTCACTTTCCTCCCTAAACTGCGGACGTTGGGCTTTTATTTCTGCTCAGGCATTTCGGGTTTCACGTGGTCTTTGAGCCTTCCTTACACGGTCACCACGCTGTGACAGCCGTGCTGTGACTTCCTTATCCCCGCCCCCTTTTGTTAAAAGGTTTTGAATGCAGTTCCTCCCCACCACGGTTTGAGTCAACAGGTTGCCGTTGTCTTTGGAGAATTTGCTTGCGTCCGATCCTGGTCTGGGAGTTGGTCGCAGATTCGTTTTTGAGCGTCAAAGTTGTTTTGGAATGAAACCTTTTAATAGTTATTTTTGGACATGGTTGTAATGTACAGCAATGTTCTGCTTCATAGAACATAGAAGAATTTTAAGACCATTTTCAAACATGCTTGTAGCTAATCCCCAGTTTGTTAGAAGATCACATGGGCCTTGTATAAAATATGCTGCCTCCCCCGATATTCTTCAAAGACGCTTTTTATAGCTTTGTGAAAAGAACATCTTGATCTTTAGTACTTGAGTTGAGTGCTTCCTGTGGGTTAGCAAGTTTCCCTGTTAAAATGGATATCTGAGAGGTATATGGTGTTCATACTTTGATTGCTAAACACTTTTAAGTTCAACTCCATTCAAAACACAGTAAAACGTGTGCAAAATGAAATACAGCACAAATATAAAGTCAAACATTTTAAAGGCTAGTGACAGAAAAAAAAATAGTAGTAGGTTTTTTTAAAAAAAGAAATCACCTTAGGGAAAAAAAAGACCACAGTATCTTTTCATGGAAAACCAATAACATTTGAATAATTTGGTTATAATTAGGGGGTAAAAACAAAACGAAGGTATCTGCTTACCCTTCTCAGAGAACAAGAGTATATGTCAGGTAAGAAAAGAAGGGTCAGCACATTTCCATTGTTAAATAAGCCTCCCTTAGTGTGGTGTAAAGAAAGATTAGAAAGTGTGATAAATCTATTAGTGGAGCAAATGATTAACTAATGTACAGTATTTTCATTGTGATAACATTTTGTTTTTATCATTAGTGATATAAGGTTCCATACTCTAAAAAAAAAAATTAGATGGGGGCATAGGCATTAAATTGTGAAACTTTTGAGGCCTCTTGAGAAGATGTATTGTGTAGTGTTTAAGGAAGGAAACTTGAAATAAGAACTCAGGATCAGCTGGTTTAATTCCCATTGTAGTCACTGACTCCTTATGGGGCCTGAGATATGCCACTTAACCTTTTTCTTATCTTTCCCTTTTTGCAATATGTGACACATAATTCTGGTATATCTCACAAGGATGTTATAAGGATTAAGATTTGCAGTAACATTCTTAACTATCTGGTTCTCCAAATTAAAATGTTGTTTATTGAACTGAATCAGGATATACCATATACTAATTCACAATCTATAAATGTCATGAATGGTTTTCCTTTTTTGAACTCCTTCAGCTAGTGATCATTAGTACAACTGTCAGAGCATAGGGATATTTTTACTGGAGGCAGTTTGTGTATTTTGTACAATGCGTAAAATTGAGGACATTTTCCTTTGCAAAATCATAGATGGTAGGAGGTGGAGTTTCTATTGCGTCTTTCATCTATGCACTTCTTTAGATGCAACAGACAACATTTATTTGCTTTTAGTTGCCATGAACTAAAAATAATACATTTTAAATCAGTGCTGTAAAGATGAAAGTGTGCTACAACAAAACCACAATAGGCTTGACGTTAAAACATAGAAATTTGACTTGGCATATAGAATAATCTCAACAGACACATACATTTGGGTTCAGTCTTGCTCGTCTTGAAGTTAGTACTAATAGTCCAGTGGACTTCAAGATGGGGCCTTTTTTTATTATACCGTGCAAGGTAAGGAGACTTAGCTACTAATTACCAGATACCTGTTTGAAATGGATCCCTTGAATAAAAAAATGATTTTTAATCTCCTAGTAAAGTTATTTGTATCTTTGCAATTTTTAGAAGGCAATATTATGCATGTATATTTAGAAAGTAATTGTTAAACAAGACTAACACTGGGGACCTATGAACTCTAGATGGCAGTATTACTGTAAAAACCACAAGATGTTCTTCAATCAGGAGCAGAATTTAACTAAGACTTAATGCCTGAATGCTGTCTTTCTTTGTGAAAATAATCTTGGTAGGAGCTACTCTATCTACTTTTTTCCCTGGCATGGTCATTAAGGACCCAGTCCAGCAAGTTGCTGTGTACATCTCCAGGGATCTGAGGGGATTCAGAACTCTGTGGGAGATCCTCATTATCTTACAGGGAACTCAGAGGGAAAGAATAACTATTATTCCTGGGGGAATTCTGTGCCACAGCCTTTCAGCAGAACTCTACCCTCCGCCTCTCCCCCACCCCCCCGAGATTCTCTTTACTTTCTGCAGAAAATGGTATATATGGAGAAACAAAGAGAAGCTGCACCAGTGCTCACTCACCTCTCCCTGGCAGTTCAAGTATGCCTGGGGGAGAAGTAAATCACTGCAGGGAGCGAAGGAGGGTCTGGGGATGCTTCTGATGCTCAGGATATTAATTGAGGCTGGGAAAGGGTATGGGGGAGGAGAATGGAAATGGAGTTCGCCTGTCCCTTTCCCTTCCCTGCACAGAGCAGCCCAGGCCAGGTTAAACCAACTCCCAGAAATGTTGGGTCTGCTCTGCTTGGGGGGGCCCCAACACTTGGGGTGAGCCCACAGCAGCCACCCCAACCATCGTATGGATATGACAGTCCCCCATATTGAGGCTAACTGGGCCCAGCGTGGCCTAGGAAGTTTCCTAGGTGGTCTGGCGCAGCAACAACAGGGTTCAGGACCCCCCTTCCCTCTTTGCACTCACAGAGACAGTGGAATCCACCAGAAATGGAGCTATTCAGCAGTCTGAACTGCTCTGCTGCTATCTCCCAGCCAGGTTGCTCCACTTCACTGTGGTAGTGGGAAGTGGTTCGCTCCCTCCACTTTCCATGGCTCCTGCCACCACAGTGAACACAGGGATGAAGGGTGATCCCTGCTGCAGATTCATACCAGGCCTCCTGGCAATTTTGCATGTCACATCACTTGAGGGAGGGGGCTTTGAGGAAAGGGTATATGTAATGCCGGGAGAGGACAGAGCAGGGGCAGGAAGAGGCAGGGTGGAGTGGAGCAGGGTGGAGTTTGGGGTGGAGTAGAGGTAGGGCAGAGGTAAGGTGGGGCCTATGGTAGAGGGGGAGGTTGCCCGAGGGTCCACACCACCCTAGGAATTGCCCTGCTGGATGTAAGGAGGTGATGCTCAATGGCGTGAGGCAGTGTTCACTCTAATCTTTTCCATCTATATGTGGATTTTTTTCCATCCATGTGCAGAATACATTTTTCATGTGCATCCAGGCATGTGCAAATGTGTGCCACCAAAAGAAACCAAAACCTAACTGCAGGCAGTCTGCTAATCATCTGGGCAGCATTTGAATCTCTCCTGAGTGGTTGCACAAGCATTTAGTAGGGATGTAAGCACAAGTAGGGATGTAAGCGAGTAGTTGACTACCTGATAAATCTAGGCTTATTGGATAGTTGAGTGACTGCTCAACTACTCGCTCCTCCCCTTGCTGCCTCTGTATCAGAGGCAGCAATGAGGAGTAGGAAAGCAGGAGCCGGTGCTGGGGGGAGCCGGCTTAAAAGCCAGTTCCCCCCAGCACCATCTTAAGGGTGGGGGAGGGGAGCCGGAGCCGGCATGAGCAGGGACTGCTCAGTCTGGCTTGCGCTGTCCCCGGGAACTACCCCTGCTGCAGCTCTGCATTTTAAATGTAGTAAGAGCCAGGCAGCTCTTTCTGAGTTTAAAATGCAGAGCCGCAGCCATCCTGTAGCTGGCACAAGCCAGGACTGCTTAGTCCCGACTTGTGCCAGATCCAGGAGCTACCCCCACTGCGGCTCTGCAGTTTAAATGTAGCAGGAGCCAGGCCAAAATATTTAAGAACTTAGAGTTCTGCAAAGATCTGCATATTATTTGTCACAATAACACAGTAACAATATAATCACACAATTTTTAATTATTTTGGTAATTTATTTCAAAATACTTTATCTGCAAATAACTGTGTTATTGTGACAAAATTTGCAGAATTTGAAAATATGGACAGAATCTTTTGGCACAGAAATCTCCTGAGTAAACTACTTTTAGCCATTGCTTTTGGGGAGCAAAATAATGTTCATATAATTAAATGCTCCTCTTATCACTACAGGTTGAACCTCTGTGATCTGAGACTCTGAGCCAGCAATATCTGTGGTCTGGAAGCACTACGGTTGTTGCTGGACAGGAGAGTCCCAGCACAGAGGATGATGGCAGCTGGGAGCAGAGCTGACCGGTGAGAAAAATCAGTTGGGAGCTGCACACAGAAGCAAAATAAACCAACCAAACCCTCATTGACATGGCCCCTGACCGAGATGGAGAAAGATATTCCCCACATTCCGCTCACACATCAGAGCCTAGGGAGGCCCAGACAAGTAGATTGTGTGCTCCAGCACCATGGGGAGCCTCAGGGTCTGGGTCCAGGAAAGCTGGGGGCTGCAACTGGCCCCCAGGCCTTAGGTTCCCCACCTCTGTCATAAATGATCTTTTCAGATATGCTTGAAACAACTGATGTGTCATATAGATCTTTACTTTCCCAGAATGTAATGGTTTCCTTTACTATCAGAGTAACAGTTGCATATTTCCATATGGTATGTATTTTACTTGAACAACATGGTGGCAATAGATTTTTATCCAATTATATGTTTATAAAGGAAGGCAACAGGGCAGGGATAAATGTCAACAAGAAGTCCTGAATCTTCCCTTGAATGAACATGGCTCTAGTTGGTGATTTACCTGTGTGCATCAGAGGTCAGAAGTTGATTTATAGGTTGCAGATTCTGAATTCTCCTATCCTTACATTTTAAATTCTATTTTGTTTTTGCATCTTTTTTTCAATTTCAAACAAGAAATTAAAATACAGTGATTCCATTATTTTCACAATGTTTTATATAAATATTTTAAAGAAAGCTTTGAGATTTTTACTTAGCTATCTTTTGAGAAAGCTTTACCAAATTTATTTTAATAGAAAAATTAAGCAAATGAATATGTGAATTCTTTATTTAAATACTTGGTGCAACTGTTCCTGTTAACTAATCCAGTCACTTGGAAGGTAATTACACTGAGCTCTGACAACATTGCCAACTCACTGCAGTGTGCCTTATGCCAAACACTATTGTTGTTTTATTGACCACATTCACCATTACATATGCATATGAAAAAACAGAGGTATTTTCATCAGGATTACCCTAATAGCATTAAGAGATTATTTTTTAAATTTCATTGGAAGAAAATTCACTTAAATGAGATTATTTATTACTTGACTGGTTTCCTATCATGCTGCTATGTTTAGGTAAGTGGAGTCCATTAGACTATAAAGTTTTTTTAAAAAACTGATTTTATACATTAATGATTTCAAATAAAAGGGAAGTACTATATTTGTGCATAGCTCCTTTTGAGAAAGTTAAGTCGGATGTTCTGGTTAGGAGAGATAACACTTTTTGTCCCTCTTGGTGGGCCCCCCCCCCAGTGTCACCATTAGTTGCTAATTACTTGCAAACAAATAAACAATTAACTCCTCATGCCTCTTGGTGGGAGAGTCTTCATTGACATGCTAAAACTTTCTAATAAAAGATTTTAATTAATGACGTTGCAAATCCAACCCTCTTGTCAACACAGCTATAAGGAGGGTTGCAAGAAAATGCAAGCACAGTTCATGTTATACATAGACTGAATCTGAAAGAATGGCAAATCCATCATTGTGTGCTTCTAATACAGAAGCATCTCAAAATCTTCAGAAAGTGTCCAGTTTTGTGGAAACTAAAACCACACATTGCTCTTTTTCCATTGAAAGCATTTTGGGATTAGAACAGAAAAAAGATGGCATTCCAGCTGCAAAATCTCACAGACCGTGGAAGGATACATGCAATAATTTAGGTAGGTTTTCAACTTCATTTGTATATTTTTCTTAACATCTTACCCCATATTAAGTTTTCTGTATTACTAAGGACATGTTTCCATAAGCCCTTCAGTATGATTATACTATACTCATTTTGTTAGAGGCTTGCATTTTAATATACCTGTCTCATTCAAAAATTGGCAAACACAGATCTGAGTTTAAATTCTATGTTTTTATGTTTTTAGGAGAAAATGCTAGTCTGTGTCTGCAGACACCTGTCATTTCCTGTGAAAGGCCATTATTTCATGGTAACAGTTGCCCAATGCTGGAGGAAAGAGTTCTGAAATGTGAAAAATATTTTTCAGCCACTGAAAGGCTGTCTTACAAAAGGGAACTAAGCTGGTACAGAGGTAGGAGACCAAGAACTGCTTTCACTAGAAACCAGGTAGGGATTTTTAGTTACCTATTTATAAAGTAATGTGTGTTTTGCTATATTTATTTGTTGAGTAAAATGCACTTAACAGTAGGAAGCATGTAATGATTAGCTGATAAAATAGTGTATACTTTTTGCATAAAGAGAGGCAGAGATGTACGTCTGTGGTTAAGAACTCATGTTAATCTAGAATAATGCCACTAATTTCATTTGATTTATGTTGGTATAAATGAAATTGGAGTCTGGCCCAAAAACTGTTGGGTAAGTCTTTTACTTGAACTGATTGACTTTTTCTTTTTCCTTACAGTGTACATTTTTTAATTACTTAATGGATTGTTTATGTATTCTCCTTAGATTGAAATGCTGGAAAATGTTTTTAGAGTGAACTCCTATCCTGGCATTGATGTTAGAGAAGAACTAGCTCACAAACTAGATTTAGATGAAGACAGAATCCAGGTAACTTAATTTAAAAATATATATATTCTGTGATCACATGATGTCTGCTTGGCAATGATGCAAGTGGATGGATGGAGATAACCACTTTAAAGTTGCATTTAGTCTTAATGATCCTTTGTACTGAGTGTGTGCCATTAGATAGGTACTACATTAGAAGTAATTTGTAGTGGAGAAACCAATTAAATTTTCCTCCCTCTCAGCCTCCCTTTTTCTCCTGCATTGATATGACATTAATTGCTGTAATACTTCTGTGTCATCTTCTTTGACCATCATAAAAGTTCTCCCTGCAGAACTGTCAGAATGAAATCCTGGTCCCATTAAAGTAAATGAGAATGTTGTCATTGACTTTGGTAGTGCCAGGATTTCATCCTTTGATCCTAGGCTTTTAATCCTTTTCTACAATGGGTAAAAAATACATTCCAAGCAGGGTTTCACTGGCGAAGTTAGATAGGACAAAACTGTTTTAAAGACGCATTAGAGCCGCTCTCATTTGGTCCATAGCTCATGGTACATGGGGGCTGTGTCTATACTGGCGCGATCTTGCGCCAGAGCTATGCAAATGAGGCTCAGCGTGGAATATCGCCGAGCCTCATTTGCATAACTAACGAGCCGCCATTTTTGCGGAGGAGGCTCTTGCGCAAGACGGAGCTGTCTACACTGCCCCTTCTTGCGCAAGAAAAACCCTCTTGCGCAAAGCCGTTATGCCTGAAAATAATCAGCATAACCGCTTTGCACAAGAGGGTTTTTCTTGCGCAAGAAGGGGCAGTGTAGACAGCTCCATCTTGCGCAAGAGCCTCCTCCGCAAAAATGGCGGCTCGTTAGTTATGCAAATGAGGCTCGGCGATATTCCACGCTGAGCCTCATTTGCATAGCTCTGGCACAAGATCGTGCCAGTATAGACACAGCCGGGGATTTTAAGGCCTAATTTAAATCCCATCAAAATCAATATAAAGACTTGGATCAGACTCTTAATGTTCACTAACGCTTGATCCAACTTTCATTGAAGTCATTTGGATGGAGGCTTTGTCATACAAGTTGCATCAGGCTATTAACTGCTAACTGCAAGAATTTAAGCATTTCTTTGAGTTATTGAACATCCTGAACTTTCACTGGTTCCTCTGGGAGTTCAGGATGCTCAGCATCTTCCTCGATCAAGCCCTGAGAGTCCAGTCCTATTCCACTGAAGTTGATGAAAGTTTTGCTTTTAACTTCAGTGGGGGAAAAACACAGGTCCTTACTTTCCAGTTCAGTTAGGAAATGCAATGAGTCCTTTGCCTATGATTTTTCTGCCTCATATTATTTATTTATATTATTACAGCTTCCCATATACCTTCAGCTGTAACTTTGAAACTAGCAAGCTGCTTCAGCTTCCAAACAATCAGAATTTCATAAATTAGTCTACTGTATAGTTGTTAAGTAACAGAGGAGTAGCCGTGTTAGTCTGGATCTGCAAAAGCGACAAGGAGTCCTGTAGCACCTTATAGACTAACAGATGTATTGGAGCATAAGCTTTTGTGGGCAAAGACCCACTTCGTCAGATGCATCTGACAAAGAGGGTCTTTGCCCACAAAAGCTTATGCTCCAATACATCTGTCAATCTATAAGGTGCTACAGGACTCCTTGTGGCTTTTGTATAGTTGTTGTATGAGATTCTTTTATCAACTTCAAACTTGGCCTGCATACACTGCTGCTTTTAAAAGGAAAAATTGCCCATTTCTAATAAATATGCATTTTATTTCAATTTTAGATCTGGTTCCAGAACCGCCGTGCAAAGCTGAAAAGATCCCACAGAGAATCTCAGTTTCTAATTGTAAAAAACACTTTAACTTCCAACCTTCTGGAATAGGAAGAAGCTAGCTAGTTACCATTATTCTACCATAGTAGAACAGGAAGAATAAGTAGAAACTTCATAATTTGCATCATTAAGCAATGATAATGTAATATTTGTACTTTTAATATTTGCATCTAGTTTTGAAATATTATCACGATTTTCATTAAACTGTAAATACTTCATAGTATAAATGCACTTTTTGTAAAAAAAAAAAAAAAAAAAATGTTCCATATATTTTAATAAATATTTTCAGAAACATGTAAAATATTTTTGAGGTTAACAAACTGACACCCTAGATCCTGAGCTGATGTAAATCTGAATAGTTTACTTGAAGACAGTGGAGCCCTACCAGTTTACACCAACTGAGGATTTGTTTTTTTGTTGTTACTGATTTCAGAAGACTCAGCAGGATTACATGAAAAAGATTTGTTTAACAAAGCCGATTTGTTTGTTTTACAAAGCTTCCATATTTTAAAGGTAGAGGGAAAATCATCTAAAGTACACAATTATGCAAATACGCTACTGCTATTACAGGAAACTTAGCTTAGGTATTTTTCTGGAATTAAATAGCTTTTCAGTGTTTGCAGTATAGAGCTGAAATTTTTTTAAAAGATACAATATACTTGGTTTTATGAGACATATCTTTTTAATTAAGTGAAAAGCCTCGATGAACAATAACAATGTGTGTCATTTGTATTTTAGCTAAATCAATTAAACTTAAAAGAAGTTTAAAATGTCACTCTTATGGACTGTTTGTATTAATTAAAACATGAGGAAAATATATATAGCTAATGTTTGCCTAGTTAATATTATCAGCTTATCTGTATCCAATCCAAATCGTTTTGTCAGTGTTAATGATCTAGTTTTGTGAAGTATTGAGTGCCATCAGTATCTCATGAGAAAATTCAGCACTTCATAGGATCAAACCCATTGAGAAGTTAGATACATTGTTTCCTTTATTTATTCTCATAATAATACTGTGAAACATTTTTCATGAAGTTCATAGTGGTAAAGATGATCAAATGGAACAAGAAAACCAAGCATCCTGACACTTGATATTGATTCAATCCAAAGTCAATGTATGTAGTCCCATTTACAAAGTAACACCTTTTATTTATATCATATGTTGCTGATTCAAGAAATCCACATTCATCCCTGTTGAGTAAGGCATTTAAATATACACTTAAATGTAAATGTATGTTGAAGTCTCATTGCTTTCAGTAGGATGTAAGTTGATGCTTAAGTGCTTTACTGAATAAAGTTCTTTTCTGAACTAGGGTCTAACGGTATATAAGGAAATTACATTTCAGATGTAAAATTCAGTGTATTCTATTGTATGCAGTGTCAGAGGCATGTCTGTTCCAGGATATTAGACAAGATGGATGAGGTAAGGGTGGGTTTTTTTACTGGACCAATTGTTTTCTTACATGAGTGGCAAGTTATATGAAATGCTAAAGAGCGCTATCTGTGACTCCATGGTAGAACTATTACAGTGCTTTAGGAGAACATCTTGTTACTCAGTTGGTGAAATCTAATTTATGGGACACATAACTAGTTTGGGATCTCTGCCTTTATTCCAGACCGTCTGCCCTGAGTTTGTCACTCATGGGCATGAATCACTGTGTTTTAGGCTTGAAGCCTTGTTATTCTCACTGCAAGTTGGGCCAGTAAAGGATATTACCTCACCCTCCCTGTCTCTCTACAAGAAAACTGATTTTATGAGTTTGATGTTTCATCCGCTAGTCTAATGAAAGTACCAATTCATAAGCAGCCAGTAACCGGGTTGTTAGCCTACTGTTCCTCCCTTATGCCCCAGGCTCCCCACTTCCTCCTTTCCTTCTGCCCCACTCCCTTTCAGGAGTCCAGAGCAACCCTGCTCTGGCCCCACTGTCAGGCAGTGCCCCCAAAGTGCTTGGTGGTGAGGCTGCAGTGTCTATCAGGTAGTGCAGCAGCAGCCATCCTAGTCCCCATGGTAGGCTGGCCAGCCTCACCCCCTACCAGCCTAGGTCAGGGCGGAGCCTGGAAACTGCAGGAGGGAGCCTGGGCACAGAAGATGGGTGGGGCCACACCAATCTGTTTGGGGATGCTAGGCATCCATCAGCCTATGATACCTGCCACCCATGTATCAATTCTTTTAACTGGCATTTTTCCATTTTTTTAAAAACTGCACATATATACCACAAGACAGAGCACTCCCATACGCTATATGTAGCCAGACATTTTCTCAAGTTAGTTATTCAAGAACATGCATTCTAATTTTGAAGGATTTGTTGTGTGCCAAATTAAACTGAAAAACTGCAAACATATGTATAATCTTTGAAAAGTGCAGTGTTAACTGTTATGCCTTAAAACACAATCCTTAACATATCTGCCTTTGAGCTTAATGGATGACTTATTATCCTATCCAATTTGTATGATGGCGGCAGTTCTCCAACTTCATTTTTATCTACAAAGCCTTGAAACTATCACTGTTTAATCAATATTATTCCAGTGTTCTTAAAATTGAATGTTGTTTATAATATGAAAAATAACCATAGGTGCTAAGACTTTTTATTGAACAAAAGGTGCAATTGACAAACTTTATATGCATTTAAATTACGTTTTTTTTCTAATGGGTAAATTCATGGTTTTATAGCATTTTGCTGATTCAGGGATCAATCCTGCAAACATTTACTCTCAAGTAATTTCACTAATATTTGAGACAATTAAGTAAGGATTTGCTGTACTGGCCTCAAGTATTTTAAGAGGTATGGTTGTTAAAATAACCTGTCTGATTTTGAGGTGATAGAGAGCACTGAAGCGCTTGATGAATTCATGGGAGCCATGTGTACACTTCAAGTCTAAAAAAAATTAGGCTGTACACTTTAACTCAGAACCAACCGCTTTAGTTCATTGCAATCATAGTACAGTAAGAAGAAATAAAACTAATGTTTATTTTATGAGGAAACTAACTACCACAGGATTATATTGGGCACAAATAAGTCATTTTAGGACAATGCAAGAAGGAGGAAGTGCCAGTCCTCTGAAATTCTTTAATTACTTAGCTGGCTTTGGTTTTGTGTTTCTAAGAATGCAAAAAACATCAGATGCAGTACTTCAATTTAAATAATCCTGTTTCTGTTTTCATTATTACATCAGTATGAACACAATAAGTCCCAAATAAAGAATGTTAGTTCTTCATTGTTTGCTTTTATCTAAGTCTTAGACGACATAAGAGAAAAACACTTGAGAGCCAGCCTCTTGTGTCCCATGCCATGAGATAACTAAGGCCTTGTCTACACGGTGAGATAAGGTTGAATTTATTAAGGTTGATTTTTAACACAGTTTCTCAAAATAGAAGGTACAGGTCTCCACTCTGTGTGAAAGTTTGATGAAGTGAGTCCCCAGTAGGGTTACTACCATTGACTTTGACAGTGATGCACTGGGGGTAGCTATCCCACAGTTCCTGCCACCCCTTTGCATTCTGGATTAGGCTCTCAGTGCCTGATGGGACCAAAACATTGCAGCAGATAGTTCTGGGTACCTGTTGTCAGTATCCCATAATGTACCTCCTCTCCTTTCTCCCTCCTGCTTGAAAGCAACAGCAAAAACCTTTTTTTCCCAATTATCTATGCAGATGCATTGCAGGGCAAGCATGGAATCTGTTCAGCAGTAAAGTTCTATGGTAATCATAGCAAATATCTGGTACCTTATGCTGCAGTATGACGAGAGTCTTGCCAAGGCCAGCCAGAACAAGGAAGAATATGAGGAGGCCATGAGCAGATTCTTGTATGAAGCAATTGAGATGAGCAGTTGGAGATACTGGTGTCATTCAATCCTCTTGACACAGTGGAATGCCAGTTCTGGTGCTGTGAGACAAGCACAGATTGGTGGGGCCACAAAGTTATGCAGCTGCAGTAGCTGCAAAACTTTTGTATGTGTAAGGCCACTTTCATGGAAGTTTGCAAATTGCTTTTTCCCACCCTGAAGTGCAGCAATACCAGAATGAGATCCCCTCTCTGACAGAGGAGAAGGGGGTGGCAACAGCCCTATGGAATCTTGCAAGGCCGGACAGTTACTGGTCAATTGGAAATCAAAGTAGGGAAATCTACAGGAGGGGCTGCTGTGATCCAAGTAGCCAAGGCAATCAATACCATTCTGCTACAAAGGATAGTGATGCTGTGAAATGTGCAGGACATGGATGGATTTGCCGCGATGGTGTTCCCTATCTGTTGTGGGGTGATAGATGGCACGCACATCCCTATCTTTGCACCCAAACACCTTGCCAAAGAATACATAAACCACAAGGGGTACTTCCTGTAAGTGTTGCAGCTGCTGGTGAGTCAGAAGGGCCATTTCACCAACATCAACATGGGATAGTTTGGAAAGACTCTGATACAGAGGCAGCAGAGTGGGGTGGCAGCGGCCTCTGTTCACAGGGGGCCTGAGCCTGTGCAGACAGATACTGCTCTGCGGAAGCAGCCCCTGTCCATAGGGGGCTCGAGTTCCCTGAGGACAGGGGCTGTGCCAGCATCCTGCCTGCCCTCCCTGGCACTGCTGCCTCTCATACAGAGGCAGTAGCACAGAAGGGTGGGGAGAAGGCAGTTTTGTGAAGCCGGTGATCGTGGGGAGCCAGTAGGTGGCTTCACAGGACCAGATGCTCATGGGGAGTCAGCTTAAAAGCTGGCTCCCCACGGGCACAGGCTCCCACCACTCCCTGTCCCCACTGCCTCTGATACAGAGGCAGCAAGTGGGGGGAGTGCGTCTAGTCAATAGGATTAACTGATAAGCCTAGGGTTTTCGGTTAATTGTTTACTCAACTATACGTTAACATCCCTAATAGCAGGTGCTTTGTATTATATTACAGTAAATTAATGGAGCATTCACTGAAGCTGAATCTTTTGCTAGATGTTTTGGAATCTATTTGGAAATCTGATTTAGAAATTTATAAAATTTGTTTTCCCAGTAGTTTCATGGACAAAGAGAAATAAATGTATTTATAGCTTGAAGTTGTACCCAGGCTGCCTGTTGGTGTGCATAGTGGAAGGTAAATACGTGGGTGCTTTTTTACTGCTGAAGAGTGTGTTTTATAGTACTGGCATTTGAAAGGAATCTGTGGTAAGTACATTGAGAATGGAGATGTAACTCAAATGTTAACCAAGAGAATTCAGTTGGGATTCAATTGTGTAGGCGCAAGAGAATAAACAAAAAAAAACCCAGATAATTGCCACAAAATAAGATAAAACGCCTCCTTAAATCAATGTAAACAGTTTTCCTTAATATATTCAGATATATGGCTTCATTGATGAATTATCTGTAATCTTTATGGGTTCCATATAAAATGGAAAATTATTTGATCTCACCGTTAAAAATACTATTTTAATCTGGAAAGATTTTACTTCAGTATAGAGAGAGGTTATTAAAGTTAGTAATACATACTTTATTTTAAGGAGAACTGAATTTGAAAGTTGTAACAATCATGATTAATAGCACTGAGTGACTTTCATCAAATCAATCTATTCAGAATTCAGTAAAAGAAAAGTAAAGATATATATACTGAATGCAATCATTAAATCGTTTCATTAACAAAATTTTTAATACTACAAAATCCTACATGTATAATACCTTGTTATACAATAAGACAGCAATCAAAAGGAATTAAAACAAATAAAACTTGCAAACAAAAGGGTTAATTAAGGAAAACCAACAAATCCCCAAAGCCTGGTGAACTCACATAGCAGAAAAGTATCTACAATGAGGGTAGATTCAGAGAATGTGAGAATTCAAATGCCTCCTTAATTTGGATAGTGAAGAGGATAGTGCAGATGCAGAGTTAATTTTCTTTCCCTCCCAGCATATGCTACAGGATCTATTCCACAGCTTATCCCTGTTGCAGGTAATTTGAAACTATTGTCTACCTTAATGCTGGAAACAAAGTTTCCAGCAGCAATAAATCAGACTAAGCCAGCCAGGTTAATACCTACAAGCCTCACTTTATTATCTGATGAAACACCTAAATAAGGTTACTGTCTCTCATAATAGTTTTTTTTTTTCACAAGACTGACATCAATTCACAACACGGGACTAGTAACATAATAGTAGCACCAGCTCTGGTGGTCAGCTCCCAATTAGTGAATGTTAACAGTTAGATGCTTCCCATTCATATCATACCAGTGGTGTAGCACAAAATCTCTTTAGCTGAATTGTTATCAATCCTGTTGGCTTGTTGAGATGTTGACAACACAAAAAGATCACTAACCTCACATTTGCTTCATGATAAAAAATGTTAATCCCTGTCTCTAACAGGTATTGTTCATACGTTTAACATACACACTATTGAAATATAATGTAATGGCAACATTGAGATCTCATTATAGAACAATACAGTATTTTGATTATACAAAATCCTCTTTTTGTATGGAGTTGAGAGACAGAGAGTAGAGGGCAATTAAGAACAACTGATTCACATAGTTATGAAATGTAATATTTGCCATATAGACACTGTAGCATGTTATTGTCATGAGAACCTTAAAGTAAAAAATGTTGACATACTGAGCATAAACCAGAAACTTACAGGTCTATTTGCCTTTTCCTTTAAAAGAAAGATATAAATTATATATAAAATATTCTTTCAGTTTTAATAACATTAGCTGTTATTTTTAATATAATTTTCAACATGGCAGTGACCCTTTAAGAGCTACCATTAGCCAGTAAGTTTCCAATACCATACCATATACCAATTCAGTACCACACTATACTAGTTGTCCAAAGTTCAGTACTGAAAATTGGCTGAAACAATAAAAATTAGAATAGGAATTTGTTCTACTGTGTGAAAAGCTTAAAGCAGTGTTTATCTGCAAGTCTACTAATACTAGGAAATGTGACTCCTAAAAACAAATTCCAGTGTTTATTTTACTAGTCTCAACCAAAGACATGCACAAAGACCAGGTAACATCATTTCTAAATATCCTTATTTTGCCCAGTGTGGAGTGAGAATTTTAGGCCACTAATTTCAGACCTTTGAGATTATCCCATGGATAGTTAATGATCATCAATCAGGATTGTTTAGAAACCAGCTGTGTGGTAGGTCATTTTGATTAAATGGATTAGCTTGGTTTTCATAACTATTGTTTGGTTAATCTTGTTTGCATTTTTCATTTTATAGGACTAATTATGTAATTGGATAAGGGCTCTAAGGCTTTTTTGGTTTGTTTTTGTTTAAAATATTAGTATGGGCAGTGATGAAATGACAGCAACTGACCCAAACCAATATTTGAGTCCTGACCCAAACCAATATTTGATATATAATGGAGTATCTTGTGTTATAGCAGGACACTCCCCTCTCCTACCAGTACGGTTAAAACCAGGTTTCTGTTTAAAGCTTGACTTTTCTAAGTTTTCATCACCATAGTTATTTCAATTGTCTTTATTAAAAATAAAACTCTATAAATGTCAATAGCGCTTATTAGGTATGTCTAAGGGTACATCTACACAGCAGTGTTATTTTGGAATAACTGATGTTTTGGAATAACCCTTAGACCGACATTATTCCAAAATAACATAGTCCGCATCTACACTACAAGCAATTATTTTGACGTAATGTCAAACTGGAGGACTTCTTACTCCAACTCCTGTAGCCATCATTTTACAAGGAGTAAGGGAAGTCAGAGGAAGAGTGCTATTTCTCGGACTTCCTGCTGTGCAGACAGCAGCAAAAGCCCAAATAAGCTCTTTTGACTTAAGTTATGCAATTGACGTAGCTCAAGTAGCATAGCTTATTTCGGCTTTAGTCCTGCTATGTAGACGTGCCCTAAGTTTACATATATCCACTAAACCATGATGGAATATTCATAAAGAAAACAATAGAAGACTTATCCTGACTTCAATGGGTTTGGGGGCTTCTCAGTACATTGCAAGATTGGTTTCTGTATTACTGGATTATGCCCAGATTCTTGGCACCAGCTCTTGTGCTTTGCCTTGCTAAGGCAGCACAAAGTACCTGGAAAACTATTGTTAAGGAGCACCTGAGGATTCTCTCAGACAGCAAAAGAGAGAGAGGTCTGTAGTTGGTGTAGAGCTACTCTTCATTCATTGTAAGAGGGGAGCCAAAGTGGGATGTGGAAGAGACATTTCAGGGAGTGGGAAAGGGCAGGGCAGAGCACATGGACCAGCACTGAGGTGGGAGAGAACCAAGCTTTTTTGAGCCAAAGAGTAGATTCTGTCTTTTTGGAAGCCTTATAATAGGGCAGCGTTTCCCAAAGTGGTCCGTGGCCCAGTACCTGTCCTTAGAAAAAAAATACCAGTCCTTAGAAAGATTATAACGTACAATCCTATTAATTTGTGTGACAGGGTAGCAGCACCCCGCACTGCCAAGCATGGCAGCGCGGCCCTCTTGAGAGAGAGCCCGCCTCCACGGCATCTCTGTCGGGCATGCTCCTGGGCAGCAGGGCTAGATCTGGCAGGCGCTATGACCCAGGGAGAAGGCCGGGCACCATGCACACAGACACAGAACGCCTGGCACCGGACGCAGCCGGGGGAGCCAGCGCCGGTCAAAAAAGCGGGAGGAGGCCGGATTGGGGCCAGGAGGGGGCCGGAACAATCCGCTGTGTGCCGTGCACACTGATGCAGAACATCCGGCGCCAGACGCAGCCGGGGGAGCCGGCGCCAGCTGATAAAGCAGCTGGGATTGGGGGCAGAAAGGGGGGGGCAGAACAACCGGCCGGACAGGTAGGGCCAGTGACACAATTTATTTGCATATTCATCATTTGCTTAACGAATATGCAAATATGCAAATAAATGTTCCTGGTCTTCCAAAAGCTTGTGAATGGGTTTACTTGGTCCCCAGTATCAAAAAGATTGGGAACCACTGCAATAGGGTGACACACTGCATATGATAAGGCTAACGTATATAACCAAAGTAATTTTCTTACATTAAACCAGGTAAGCATTGAGTAACTACTTAGCTTATATGGCACACTGTTAGTTTTCCTTTTTTACCCACAGTAGATTGATCTGTGAATGAATAAACAGAAAAGAAATCATTGTGCATGGCAAACTTACCAGAAGCAGTAAATTGATTTTTTTCTAATCTGTGTGGATGCAGGACACTTGGTTTTTGGCAGTAAGATACTAAAAACATCAGCATGAGGTTTAGAACTGTGCTCTATCTTATTTGATACATTGCTGGTGTAATTTCCTATGAATTTTACACAGGTTTGTTTATTTTGCATTTAGTTATCTGATCTTGGAATGCTCCTGGCCTTGGAATAATAGAACAGGTTCGGTACTGAATATGCCATAATATAAAATAGCAAATAATAAACAATAAACAGTGACTAGAGTATGTTTGTTCAATATTACAAATCACAAAGCTCAAGATCCAGTTACTTCAGCTATCTCTGAACAACAACCTTATGCCTTCTGTTCAATGATTGGAAGAGAAGCCTTGTTCCCAGTCATAATCCACAGCCTCAAGAGGCATAATCTTCTGCTTGGAGACATGGTGAGGACTTGAATTGGGAGCCTGCACATATGCTGCAGTCCCCAGGACATCCTGCGATGGAAAGGGAAAGTAAGTATTGCTTCTTTTTAGAGCTACAGACAAATGCATGATAGAGTAATATCTTTTCAGATCCAATCTTCTTTCTGACAGCAGACAGGCCTGAGGCCCCACTACCTACATGGTGCCACTTCTCTCCTTCAGCTTGTTCACCTTGCAAGAATAAGACAGGGACAAAAATTTACTGGTAACTTTATAGCTCTTTGCCAACTTTCAGCGAAAGTGCTCTATAAATGAGACTATTTAACATCATTGTCATTAATAATGAAAATATCAAGTATGAAGTTTGCAGTTTTTTCTGTGAAATGGAATTTATGCACATATTGTTCCTAACTCTCATGACATTATTGTGAAGCTCATAGTATTTGGGTTTTTTCTCTAAGGGTGTGTCTACACAGCAAAGTTATTTCAGAATAACCGCCATTATTCTGAAATAACTATGTGAGGTCTGTAGTTGGTGTAGAGCTACTCTTCATTCATTGTAAGAGGGGAGCCAAAGTGGGATGTGGAAGAGACATTTCAGGGAGTGGGAAAGGGCAGGGCAGAGCACATGGACCAGCACTGAGGTGGGAGAGAACCAAGCTTTTTTGAGCCAAAGAGTAGATTCTGTCTTTTTGGAAGCCTTATAATAGGGCAGCGTTTCCCAAAGTGGTCCGTGGCCCAGTACCTGTCCTTAGAAAAAAAATACCAGTCCTTAGAAAGATTATAACGTACAATCCTATTAATTTGTGTGACAGGGTAGCAGCACCCCGCACTGCCAAGCATGGCAGCGCGGCCCTCTTGAGAGAGAGCCCGCCTCCACGGCATCTCTGTCGGGCATGCTCCTGGGCAGCAGGGCTAGATCTGGCAGGCGCTATGACCCAGGGAGAAGGCCGGGCACCATGCACACAGACACAGAACGCCTGGCACCGGACGCAGCCGGGGGAGCCAGCGCCGGTCAAAAAAGCGGGAGGAGGCCGGATTGGGGCCAGGAGGGGGCCGGAACAATCCGCTGTGTGCCGTGCACACTGATGCAGAACATCCGGCGCCAGACGCAGCCGGGGGAGCCGGCGCCAGCTGATAAAGCAGCTGGGATTGGGGGCAGAAAGGGAGGGGCAGAACAACCGGCCAGACAGGTAGGGCCAGTGACACAATTTATTTGCATATTCATCATTTGCTTAACGAATATGCAAATATGCAAATAAATGTTCCTGGTCTTCCAAAAGCTTGTGAATGGGTTTACTTGGTCCCCAGTATCAAAAAGATTGGGAACCACTGCAATAGGGTGACACACTGCATATGATAAGGCTAACTTATATAACCAAAGTAATTTTCTTACATTAAACCAGGTAAGCATTGAGTAACTACTTAGCTTATATGGCACACTGTTAGTTTTCCTTTTTTACCCACAGTAGATTGATCTGTGAATGAATAAACAGAAAAGAAATCATTGTGCATGGCAAACTTACCAGAAGCAGTAAATTGATTTTTTTCTAATCTGTGTGGATGCAGGACACTTGGTTTTTGGCAGTAAGATACTAAAAACATCAGCATGAGGTTTAGAACTGTGCTCTATCTTGTTTGATACATTGCTGGTGTAATTTCCTATGAATTTTACACAGGTTTGTTTATTTTGCATTTAGTTATCTGATCTTGGAATGCTCCTGGCCTTGGAATAATAGAACAGGTTCGGTACTGAATATGCCATAATATAAAATAGCAAATAATAAACAATAAACAGTGACTAGAGTATGTTTGTTCAATATTACAAATCACAAAGCTCAAGATCCAGTTACTTCAGCTATCTCTGAACAACAACCTTATGCCTTCTGTTCAATGATTGGAAGAGAAGCCTTGTTCCCAGTCATAATCCACAGCCTCAAGAGGCATAATCTTCTGCTTGGAGACATGGTGAGGACTTGAATTGGGAGCCTGCACATATGCTGCAGTCCCCAGGACATCCTGCGATGGAAAGGGAAAGTAAGTATTGCTTCTTTTTAGAGCTACAGACAAATGCATGATAGAGTAATATCTTTTCAGATCCAATCTTCTTTCTGACAGCAGACAGGCCTGAGGCCCCACTACCTACATGGTGCCACTTCTCTCCTTCAGCTTGTTCACCTTGCAAGAATAAGACAGGGACAAAAATTTACTGGTAACTTTATAGCTCTTTGCCAACTTTCAGCGAAAGTGCTCTATAAATGAGACTATTTAACATCATTGTCATTAATAATGAAAATATCAAGTATGAAGTTTGCAGTTTTTTCTGTGAAATGGAATTTATGCACATATTGTTCCTAACTCTCATGACATTATTGTGAAGCTCATAGTATTTGGGTTTTTTCTCTAAGGGTGTGTCTACACAGCAAAGTTATTTCAGAATAACCGCCATTATTCTGAAATAACTATGTGAGCGTCTACACAACAATGCCGTTATTTAGAAATAATTTCAAAGTAATGGATGGCTTAGTCCGACTTCTGTAAACCTCATTCTACAAAGAATAATGCCTATTCCGAAATAGCTATTTCAAAATAAGGTGTGTGTAGATGCTCCACTACTGCTATTTCAAAATGGCCATTCTAAGTTATTCCTCCTGGGGCTCTAAATCGAGATAGCACGTCTACATTAGAGAAGCCTGCCTCGGACTAATTTTGAGGCATCTCTACAGTGTAGATGTGCTATTTTGAAATAAGCTATTTTGGACTAATTGTGCAATGTAGACGTAGCCTAAAAGTCCACAACCTTCAAAGTTATATGAGAATCTGTCTTTCTTTTTTTGTTTTAAGTAAGCTTCTGGCCCTCATGACTTCAGATAAAAGTTTGGAAATGTGAATCCTAAAAGCTTAAATATCAGTCAGCAAATTAGGAGACAATTAAAAAGTGTCTTTTTCACAATCTGATGATATTTTGGGGGAATCAACCATAATTTCTGAATGCCTGGGATAGCAATGCCCTATACACAATTCCTTTTCCAACCCCCTCAACCATGAATCCAAAATTTTCTGATTTTTCTGGTCATTATGCTAAATGGCATAAAAATAATTGTTACCAATCAGAAGCTTCCTTGTATTTCTGAGTTCTAAAACCACTGAATATATTACTGAGGGTGCGTCTGCACAGTACCCGAAACTCGAAATAAGATACACAATTTGTGCTATGCAAATTGCGTAGCTTATTTCGAAATAGCTTATTTAGTCATTTGGTGCTGTCTACACAGCGCCAAATTTCTATGAGCCATCCCTTACTCCTCATACGATGAGGTTTACAGGGATGGCGAAATAGCGCGTCCGCTATATTTTGAAATAGCAGACACGTTCAAAAGACATGAGGTAGCTATTTCAGGATAGCTTTGGTATCCTGAAATAACTTTGCTGGGTAGATATACCCTGAGGGATTTGGTCTTGATGTTGAATTCTCTGGGTTCTTTTCTGTACATCAGTAAAATGATTTTATAGTAATGTAATTCTTTCTTGAAAAGAAAAATAGTCAAATGAACCTGTTGTTTCATCCCAGCCATTCAGATATACATTCCCATATAAGCACCTACATAGAAAGAGGGGTTTTTATATTAAATATTTTAAGAACATAAATTCTACTCTTAGGCCAAAGAAATATACAACTCTGAATATAGACTCTATCAATTTTCAACTCAGATTTCCTTTTTGCCTCCTGTGTCTGTAACCCTTATGTGTAAATCCATTCATCACCACTTTTACAGCATTGTTATGGGATGTCACTGCCTGAGCTCCATCTTTTCTGAAATCCGCATTTGTATTTTTTTGTCTCTTTTCTGCTTTCCTGCATATGGCTTTCCCAAGCCAAAACTCTTTGGACTTCAGGATATGGAGATTCCTGCTGTCTGACTTCTCCCAAACATAAAGAAATAGTACATCTACTTCTGTAAGTCATATTCAAGCAATGGTAGGGGCTCTTCCATTTATTTCACAGAGAGGTAGCCGTGTTAGTCTGATCTTGGTAAAACAAGAAAAGCAGTCATATAGCACTTTAGACTAACAAGATAGTTTATTAGGTGTTGAGCTTTCATGGGGCAGGCCCACTTCTTCAGATCTGAAGAAGTGGGTCTGCCCCACGAAAGCTCATCACCTAATAAACTATCTTGTTAGTCTTTAAAGTGCTACATGACTGCTTTTTTTGTTTTACCATTCATTTCAGTAATGTTCTTCTTTGTAAAGCCATCCTTCAGTAATCTTGCCCCAACCTGTGTCTTGGAGTTTATTTCTATCTACCTGCTGTTCCCTCTGTTCCTCTAGAACTGACCTCCTCCTTTTCTTTCCACATAATTGCATCATTTGGAAACAATAGCCTTCTCATATGTAGCTTCCAATATCTATAAAAGATTTCCTGTGTTTCTTTGCATCATTGACTTATGTTAGTTTCATATTTCAGATGAAAATATATCTTAACTCCTTGTTTTTACCTGTTATTTTCGTATCATATTTAACTTTCATTGTATTTTTATAGTAACATTGTAAAAAGTGTTTTGAGATGCAGTATGAAAGACAAGACACAATATAAAATCAAGGAAAATAAGAAGATAGGAAATAGAGAGCTCTTTAATTAAGGAGAGAATATTGGTACTGTCATAAATTGTCCAGATGTTAAACAGTTTACTTTTCAAATTAAATCTAGCTTTTAACGTTGCATACATCTCACAGTTAAAAATCAATGCTTTTCAATCTCAGTAAAAAGGGATGTCATTTTATCACATGTAACTTGCTCCCTCTTGTGGTTGGCACATAGATTTATATTCTCAGCTCTTATAGCAAAAAAATAAAAAATAAAAAAGCAATAAAATAGTGAATTTAAATGAAACCTTTAGACAGGCTGTCTTTAACAATGGCTTTGTAGAATAAGGAGAAAAAGGTAGCAGATAATTTTAATTATGCTACAAGAAAATGATATAAACTTAAAAAATACTATTGAGTTGAATAATTAGGTACTATATCCACTTATTTAAGGGCTTAAATATTAATTTAGGAACCTAGCTTAAGGGAGCCATTTTAAAAAATATATTGACTTTGAAATCAAAGGAACTACTTAGTTAAATCAGCACTATTCACATTAGTGTGCTTGGAGCCTTCCAGAGATGGGAGCAAAAAGATCAGTTTGTCCCCCCAGTTGAGAGCCCAGTTGGTGTTATGAGTTGGTGCATGTTGTTCACAACACTACTCAAGTTTGGCCCAGCTGTTGTTTGGTTATGATGAAGGAGCTGCTGGGCCAAACCTGAATCGTGTTGTGACTCTGCATACCAGGCCACAATGCTCTGAGCGGGGAAAGGGCTCAGATCCGTGGGAGAGGAGTCGTCACTGCAGGGTTAGTGCTTGCTCTCCAATCCCCTCTCTCCCATACCTGTGGCCTCCCTTCAGTGGTAATTTTTTTGGAAATATGGGGGGAGCCTCTGTTTCACATTTTGCCCAATTTTTGCAAGCAGATTGTTCTAATGGAATATTTGTACATGCAATATTCTTTTTGACAATATGGAGTACATGATTTTTAGAAATGCCCATTTTAAAATCAAACTTAAATTAATTCTGCTGATATATCTGCTAATACAATTATCCCTTGATAACAAATGTAATGTTGACAATTCCAGTATTTGTCATATGGGACGCCTTGGCGCCAGCCACTTCTTTTATCGTTATTAGTTTTATCGTATTAATGGCATATGCATTACTTTGTGATATTTAAATATTGCATGTTTATCAGCAGCTCTTGTCATATATGTCAAAATGTCAACCAAGTAAAATATTTCAAAATGTAAAGCTATGCTCACATTACAGTATTTTTTCCAAAGTTTTTTTCTCCGCTATTAAAATATTTGCATATTGTCACTGGTCAAATGTTTAAATAAGGGACCAATGGCAAAATGTACTTGACTTACTTCAAAGTTGGAACAGTATCTCATTTACTGTTATGAAGTGCTGTACAAGGTCACCTAAAAACCTAATTGCCAAGTACTTCAACTCTTTGTAAACATAAGTGAAAAATCAGCAAGGGGAAATGCACTAACAGGGCATCAGCCTTGCCATCAAAATGCAGCTGATAGTAGATAGATACCCTGGTGGAAACATATTCCTGAATCAGGGGTCATGAGTTGCAATTTTAATAGTTGTGAAGGATTTTCAGTGATTTTTACCATTATTATCTAACTATTTATTGCCAATTAATTTCCCAATTTTTTTATTTTAATTGTATTATTATTAACAAGCATGAACTTTCAAAGTATTAACAACTTTTATTCATAACCTCTATTCGTTATCTCTGTGCTTGGTCACCCTCTTCTGTGAATTTATTTTTTTCAAATTTCAAAACATTTTATTTATTTTCCTCCCAAATTCTATTACAAATTTTAGGATCCTGCTGGGGAAGGTAGGTTGTGAGTTGTTTGTTTAATAGGGTGGCTGGGTAGGGGATGAAATGGACAGAATGAAATGAGAAGTTCCATATGAAGCAGGGAAGAATCTATGAAATATCCTAGTTTTCTTTAAGATTTATAGGTGTGTTTAGGCTACATTTTGGCACTTTGTTTTACACTTTCAATTGATGATGAAGAAAGCACACTTAATTTTTTTTAAATAAACACTATTCAAGAAATGTGATGCAAAAATATGCCAATATTGAAAGACATATAATTGTGAAAACACTGATAGATTTATGGGGTTGTTACAGTAATAGCAATACAATTCTGCAACAAAAAGCACTTTCCTCTATGAAATGTATGATTTTGTGTGCATCATAAATCCACTTTTCTCTAAGGATATGCTACACAGCAACATTATTTTGAAATAACTAACTTTATTTTGAAATAATGTCAAAATACTGTCAAACTGGAGAACTTACTCCAACTCCTGTAATGCTCATTGTATGAGGAGTAAGGGAAGTTAGAGGAAGAGTGCTCTATTTCGAAATAAGTGCTGTGTAGACACTCCCAATTTCAAAATAAGCTATTTTGAAATAAGCTATACAATTGACGGAGCTCAGTTTGCGTAGCTCATTTTGAGTTAAGCCCTGCTGTGTACATGCACCCAAAGGCTATGTCTATACTCGTAGCTTCTTGTGGGAGAAATATGCAAATGAGGCTGTGGCGGCACGTCGGGGTTGCCCCGCCTTCTGCACCCCCCTAGTGGCACGAACAGACTCCACCAGCCAGTAGAATAGAGGGAGTTTATTGCTTCTCCAGGATACAGCACAGCATAGATATAATCTGGTTACAGGGCGGCCTAGGATGCCTCAGCCCCCCCTTGAGATGGGGGAGACTGGGCCCCTAAATCCCAGCCCCTTCCTTGGCTGCTTCCTCCATGATACCAGACAGAAACCAAACTAACTAACTTCCAGCCCTGCCCCCCCCAGCCAGGGCTCCACTCCGCCTTCTTCCCATTGTTCCGCTCCCTGGGAGGTAACTGGTCAGACAGGTTCGGAGCCCCCTTGTATAATGACTCATCCCCTGACCTGCTGGGCCATGCTACAAACAGCCGCCAGCGGGGGTCACCCACAGCCCATCGCCCAGCATAGCAACCAGCAAGGTACCAGCACTACATCACACCTGTCCCCCCCGAGAGTGAACTGAGCGGGGCCACTCTGCTGGTGGCCTGGGGAAGTTCGGGCCCCTCGCTACGGGACAGCACGTTGGTGATGATGTTGGCGCTCCCCTTGACGTGGATCACTTCCATGTCGTAGTCCTGCAGGAGCAGGCTCCACCTCAGCAGCTTGGCGTTGGTCCCCTTCATCCGGTGCAGCCAGGTCAGGGGGCAGTGGTCGGTGTACACCATGAAACGCCGGCCAAACAGGTACGGCTGCAGCTTTTGCAGGGCCCACACCATCGCTAGGCATTCCCTCTCTACAGCCATGTAGCTCCGCTCCCGGGGCAGCAGCTTCCTGCTCAGATACACGATGGGGTGGTGTTCCCCCTTCTCGTCCACCTGCATCAGCACCGCCCCCAGCCCGGTGTCCGAGGCATCGGTAAACACGATAAAGGGCTTGTCAAAGTCTGGGTTTACCAACACTGGGGCCTTGACCAGGGCTTCCTTCAGTGCACAGAGAGCCCTCTGGCACTGCTCCATCCAGACCACCCTGTCTGGCCTCCCCTTCCCGCACAGCTCTGTGATCGGGGCAGCTATGGAGCTGAAGTTGGGCACAAACCTCCAGTAGTACCCCGCCATCCCAATGAAAGCCTGGACCTGCTTCTTGGTCTGGGGTACAGGCCAGTCTCTGATGGCCTCCACCTTGGCTGGCTCTGGCTTCAAGCAGCCACTCCCCACCTTATGGCCCAGGTAGGACACTTCGGCCATTTCAACCTTGCACTTCCCAGCCTTTACGGTCAGCCCAGCCTCCTGCAGCCGATCCAGTACCTGGCTGACCTGGGCCATGTGGTCCTCCCAGGACTGGCTGAAGATACAGATATCATCTATGTAAGCTAGGGCACAGTTCTCCATTCCCCGCAGCAGCTGGTCCACCAGATGCTGGAAGGTGGCCGGCACCCCTTTGAGGCCGAAGGGCAGGACCAGGAACTCATAGAGCCCCAGCGGGGTGATGAAAGCCAATTTTAGTCTGGCCTCTTGGTCTAGCGGCACCTGCCAGTAGCCCTTGGTGAGGTCCAGGGTGGTGAGGTAGTGAGCTCCCCCCAGTTTGTCCAGGAGCTCGTCGGGCCTTGGCATCGGGTAGGCATCAGACACTGTGATGGTGTTGAGCTTCCGGTAGTCCATGCAGAACCGGATTGACCCGTCCTTCTTGGGAACCAGTACCACAGGAGAGGCCCAGGGGCTGGAGGATGGCTGGATCACCCCCAGGGCCAACATGTCCTGGACCTCTCTCTCCAGGTCCTGGGCTGTTTTCCCTGTGACCCTGAATGGGGAACAGCGCACCGGGGGGTGAGTGCCCGTCTGCACCCGGTGGACAGCCAAGTTGGTGAGACCAGGCTTGTCGGAGAACAGCTGCTGGTGGGAGCGCAGCACCTCACGGATCTCAGCCTGCTGGGCCGGGGTGAGCTGGCCCGAGAGGGAAATTGACTCCAGCAAAGAGTCCTCTCCAGTCCCAGGGAACAGGCCTACCAGGGGGTCCTCCCCCTGCTCCTCCCAGGGTTTACACATGGCCAGCACCAAGTTCTTCCTGTCCCAGTATGGCTTCATCATGTTCATGTGGTACACCCGCTGGCCGCGTGTCCAGCCTGTCAACTCTACCACATAGTTCACGTCACTCAGCTGCTTAACAACCTTGAAGGGACCGTCCCATGAAGCCTGCAGCTTGTTCTTCCGCACGGGGATTAGGACCATCACCTGGTCCCTGGTAGCATAGGCGCGGGCCCGTGCATTGCGGTCATACCAGGCCTTCTGCTTCCTCTGGGCCCTGCTCAGGTTCTCTCTGGCCAGGCCCATGAGCTCGGCAAGTCTTTCCCGGAACTTCAGGACGTATTCCACGACCGGCTCCCCCTCCGGGGAGGCCTTCCCCTCCCACTCATCTCTCAGTAAGTCCAGGAGGCCCTCACTCACCTCCCATATAGCAGCTCGAACAGTGAGAACCCCGTGGACTCCTGGGGCACCTCTCTTATGCAAACAGCAGGTGGGGTAGGTACTTGTCCCAGTCCTGCAATTGTTTATGCATAAAGGTCCTTAGCATCTCCTTCAGAGTCCCATTGAACCTCTCCACCAACCCGTTGGTCTGGGGGTGATATGCCGAGGCCCAGGTGTGCTGGACCCCACACTTCTCCCACAAGCATCGGAGCAGGGCCGACATGAAGTTGGATCCCTGGTCCATGAGAACCTCCTGGGGGAACCCCACCCTGCTGAAAATGGTCAGCAGTGCGTCTGCCACCATGTCTGCCTCAATAGAGGGTAGGGCCATAGCCTCGGGGTAGCGGGTGGCAAAGTCCACCACCACCAGGATGTATTTCTTCCCCGTCCGGGTCGCTCTGTTGAAGGGCCCCACAATATCCATCGCCACCTTCTGGAAAGGCTCCTCTATGATGGGCAGGGGTCTCAACGCAGCTTTCTTCCTATCTTGGGCCTTCCCCATCCGTTGGCAGGAGTCACAGGACCGGCAGTACCACTGCACTGCCGCAAATATCCCCGGCCAGTAGAAGTTTTGGAGCAGCCTCATCCGCGTGTGCCGGATCCCCTGGTGTCCCGAGAACGGGACATCATGGGCTAGGTATAGCAGCTTACGGCGATACCTTTGGGGGACCACCAGCTGCCGCTGGAGCCTCCACTCCCCTACCTTCCCGGCGGGAAGCCATTCCCGGTACAGAAATCCCTTCTCCCACCGGAACTTCTCCTGGCAATCTCCCCCTAGGGGTTGAGCTGTGCCCAGGTCGGCCCGGTCCCTCAGGGCCTGCAAGGAGGGATCTGCCCGCACCTCCACCTGGAATTCAGCGGCTGGTGCTGGGACAGGGGCGTGTTTCCCCCCACTGCCTCGGTCCGAGTCCATGTCTGCTGGGACAGGGCCCTGGGCCCCTGTTGGGGAACCTCCTTGAGTTCTGGGGTGCCAGCCCCTCACTGGCTCTGGCTACAGGTGGTGACCAGGGTCCTGTGGGGTCCATCTGGCCACTCCTCTAGGTCACCCCCCATCAGCACCTCCGTGGGCAAGTGTGGGTGCACCCCCACTTCCTTGGGGCCCTCCTTGGCCTCTCATTTCAGATGCACCCTCGCTACGGGTACCTTAAATGGGGTCCCATCTATGCCCCTCAGGGTCAGCTGAGTGTTGGGTAGCATACGGTCTGGGGCCACTATGTCGGGTCGGGCCAGCATCACCTCCACCCCCGTGTCCCAGAAACCTGTCACCTTCCTACCATCCTCTTCCAGGGGTATGAGGCAGTCGCTCTGCAGGGGCTGCCCTGCCCCCACCCGGTACACGGAGAAATCCGCCTCCCGAGGGTCAGATCTCCCATGGGAGGTGCACTGAGCATCCTTTCCCCCCCTCTGAGCTGAGGTTTGCCTGCCAGCCCCTGCCTCTGGGGCAGCCTGCCCTTCCTCCAGCCCCAGCCAGTTAACCCTGGAAAGTCCCAGGTCATGGGACCTGTTCCTGTGCCTGGTGCACTGAACCCTCTTGTGGCCTCATTGCCCACAGTGATGGCAAGTTAGGTTCTGTGGGCCCTTTTGAGTCGGCTCTGCCCATGCCCTGGCTGGTTTTCTGGGGCACCGATGACCGGTCCTGGTCCCTGGGGCTTGCCTCGGAGGTGCCTCTCTCCTTCGCTCAGCCGAGAACTGGTCTCTGCGTGATTCCCTTTCTCTCTGGGACTCCCGTTCACACCCGGACCGGCTCTCTGTGAACTCGTCTGCCAGCCTCCCAGCTTCCTGGGGGTTCTCCGGACTTCGGTCTTTGAGCCACAGCCTCAGGCTGGGTGTGCATGCTTCATAGAACTGCTCCATCATGACCAGCTGGAGCAGTTCCTCTGCAGTCTGGGCTCCGACTCCAGACACCCACTTGCGGCAGTACTGCGCCAGGAGGGAGGCCATATCCACATAGGTCTCCCGTGGCCCCTTCTGCACCACCTGGAACTTTTTCCTGTACATCTCGGGGGTCAGCCCGAACTTGTGCAGCAGGGCCTCCTTGACCCACTGGTAATCACCTGGCTGTAGGTCATCTAGCTGATTGAGCACCCCGGCAGCCTCCTGGTTCAGTGCAGGGATGAGCTCCTGTAGCCAGTCAGCTGGGGGGACCCATTGCAGTCCACAGGCCCTCTCAAAGGAGCTGAGGAACCCATCTATGTCACCCACGTCCTTCAATTGGGCCACCACGAGCTTCTCCAAGCATCTGGCTGCCCTGGGCCCTTGGGGCCCCTCCCCATTCAGCGCAGCCGGGGCCCTCTGCCATGGCTAACTCATGCTGTCGCTGCCTCTCTCGGTCCTGGCGGTCCCTCTCTCGATCTTGGCGCTCCTTCTCTCAGTCCTCTACTTCCAATTCCTTCATCTGCAGCTGGATCTCCAGCCACTGCAGCTCTGCTGGGCTGGCCCCTGCCCTAGACAGACTACAGCTTGCAGGGCTTCCCTGGGAAGCTGTCCCGTCTCTCTGGTGGGCTCCAGTGCTCCGCCCCCTCTCGGAGCCTGAGACACTCCCGGGGGGGTCTGGCTGCTCCCCACGGGGACAGGGTCCTGGATCTGTGGCTGGTCATTCTCTTCCAGCCGGGCAATCAGCTGGGCCTTGGTTGCTCTTCCCACAGGCAGGCCCCACTCTCTGCAAAGCCTCACCAGCTCTGCCTTCAGGAGTCGGGCATAGGCCATCTCCCCACTGGTCCCCTCTGTGCAGACTCACCAGTCTAGTGCTGCAGCGCCCCACGATTCTCAGGAACCGCTTCGCTCTGTCTCCAGCACGCCTGGCTCTAAGCCCCTTCCTTCTACTGTGCCTTGTCACTCGCTGCTGGGAGCTCCATGCACGGGGTGCAGTAGATCCCACTCCTGACACCATTGTGGCGGCGTGTCGGGGTTGCCCCGCCTCCTGCACCCTCCCTAGTGGCACGAACAGACTCCACCAGCCAGTAGAAGAGAGGGAGTTTATTGCTTCTCCAGGATACAGCACAGCATAGATATAATCTGGTTACAGGGCGGCCTAGGATGCCTCAGCCCCCCCTTGAGATGGGGGAGACTGCGCCCCTAAATCCCAGACCCTTCCTTGGCTGCTTCCTCCATGATACCAGACAGAAACCAAACTAACTAACTTCCAGCCCTGCCCCCCCCCCAGCCAGGGCTCCACTCCGCCTTCTTCCCATTGTTCCGCTCCCTGGGAGGTAACTGGTCGGACAGATTCGGAGCCCCCTTGCATAATGACTCATCCCCTGACCTGCTGGGCCGTGCTACAAACAGCCGCCAGCGGGGGTCACCCACAGCCCACCGCCCAGCATAGCAACCAGCAAGGTACCAGCACTACATCACAGAGGCTAAGTGTGGAATATCACCACGCCTCATTTGCATACCTAATGAGCTGCCATTTTTGCAGAAGAGGCTCTTGCCCCAGAAGGAGCTGTCTACACTGCCCCTTCTTGTGCAAGAAAAACCCTCTTGCGCAATGCCGTTATTCCTGAAAATAATCGGCGTAACGGCATTGCGCAAGAGGGTTTTTCTTGCGCAAGAGGGGCAGTGTAGATAGCTCCTTCCGGTGCAAGAGCCTCTTCTGCAAGAATGGCAGCTCATTAGGTATGCAAATGAGGCGCTGCGATATTCCACGCTTAGCCTCATTTGCATATTTCTTGCACAAGAAGCTGCGAGTGTAGACATAGCCTAAGAATCCTGAGCCCACCTACTCACTTACCATATGTAAACAATGATGAGAATGGCCTTTGCCTAATTAAACAAGGCAGAGATAGAACTGTTTTAGTACAGTTTAAATAGGGAGAGCAAAATAAGGATATTTTGTGGTGATCTTTCAGATTAGACAAACATAATAATCAAGTTATGTGAATAAGATTTAGGCTGTGTCTAGATTGCCATTTTCAACACTAAAACTGTAATTGTTCAGGAGTATGAAAAAACACCCTTTTAAACTCCAAGACAGACAGTTTTATTGCTGGGAGTGCCACCCCTCATTCAGTGTTTTCGTTTGCTTTTTTTTAATATAGTCAGGAGAGCTCTATCCTGCCCACATCCCAGTGCTACCATGGCAGTGCTGTAAAATGGGAAGTATATATATCCTCCGAAGGCAGAATCAACTTTGAAGGATGTCCTCATAAATGATAATAATACTTAGTACTTTGCCCTTTTGTAGTGTAATTTTTATAAAGATTCCAAAATGCTTTACAAACATTAATCATTGTAATTTACACTCACAATATTTTTGTGAAAAAGAGAAGAATTATCTCACTTTTACAGGTGAGAAAACTGAGGTACGGAATGTAAGGCAAAGGCTTGCAAATGTGGTTGCCTTAAGTTATGAGTCCTTATTTAGACACTGTGACAGACTGCTGGCTAAGCCAGAGCTCTGACACTACAGCCTGGCTGAAAAGGCCAACTGAAGACAGCTGAGCAACCCCAGGGCTAATGGAAGCAGCTCTGGGCCTAATTAGCCAGAGGGCTATATAAGGCAGCCAGAGGGGAAGTGAAAGGAGAAGGAGCAATGGGAGGAGCCAGGTGGCTGAGTGTGCTTCCCCAGACAGAAGAAGAGGCTGCCTGAGTTTGCTGTAATCCAAAACTCTGTAAATAGTGATGGGAAACTGGCAATAAAAAGCATGGGTGACTGCACCAGAAAGGGTCTCCCACTGATTTGTGGACAAAGAAGGTGTCCCAGGGTGAGAGGCTTGAGCGAGGACCCTGTCCCAATTTCTGTAGAGATGTAGAACACTTGCAACTTACTTCAACTTCAGTGGAAGTTGGGCTGCCAAATCCTATTTTGGAATTACAAGAATTTTATTAGTGGGTATGATAGTCAGGTATATAAGTATCATAAATGGTGTTTTGGAGGCATGAGGGAACTGAATGAAAACTTGTATCCACATCTTATCTGCAAAAATGCTCACAGATATGTAAAGCAGATAGAGCCCTGGAAATATGTGGATATCTGGCCAATTTGATGGGGGCCTGAGCTTTAAAAAACAAAAGAAATAAAAGAGCAGTCTTTTATTTTATCTCTGTCTTTTCTCTTCTGTTGCTTCTTGAGATCAGCTAGCTCAGTTAGTAGATCTTTTGCAGCCATACAGCATTCCCCTCTCTTCAACCTGTTACTCATACTACTAACCCAGCATGCAACAGTATAGTCCTGAATTCTGTATGTTTTGTAATGTATTAGACATGAAATTGTTACAGATTAAATATTATTATCTAATGGTTCAACTTCGTGAAATTGTGCGTAAGTGACTTTCTGCCTCCTTCAGTCACTTCCAAGCAATACCTAAAGGCCAAAAAGGAATTTGAAGAACAGCTAGCCAAAAACTAAAAAAAAAATAGCAATTTTTTCAAGTATATCAGAAACAGGAAGCCTGCTAAACAACCACTGGTGCGCACTGGACAATCGAGATGTTAAAAGAGCACTCAAAAATGATAAGGTCATTGTGGAGGAACTAAATGAATTCTTTGCATTGGTCTTCATGGCTGAAGATGTTAGGGAGATTCCCAAACCTGAGACATTCTTTTTCGGTGACAAATCTGAGGAATTGTCCCAGACTGAGGTGTCATTAGACTGAGGTAGGGTGACCATATTTTCCTGTGGCAAATACGGGACACCTGATAAATTGCTCTGATTTAAGCGAGTTCAACAGCAATCAATCTGAGCTATCCAGTACAAATGTTCAAAATAGCATTAAGTTGATTGAGCCCCCATTAAAAGACACACTGCATTATTATCTGTCTATATATTTTAGAAGTGTGCATCTGTCTGTCTGTGACTCCATTTGTCCAAAAACTCCTCCTAAATGGCAAGAGCTAGGACCACCAATTTTGGTATGTGGCTTCCTCTTCTCCTAACTTAAAGCAAGATCAGGGGTTTGGTTGTGCCAGGAAAAGGAGATTCACCTGGACTTCTGTTGTTTTCCATAACATGTAGGGGGCTGACAGAAGAAGAGCTATACTGCAGAGTGACCACTGGGGGCAACTGCAGCAGCAAGACAGAGTCCAGATGGGGCCAGGGCTCAGCATCTTGCTGGTCATTGCAACAGGTAGTTCCCCCCCCCCACTTCAAATCCCTCCCCCCAGCCCTCAGCCGCAGTGCCAGAAGCGGGGAGCCCTGCTGGCCACCAGCCCCACTGCTATGGCCCCCCTGGAACCTACCCTGGGGTTAGACAGTGCAACCCCCCCCAGGAGAGTAGAGGCCAGGGGGTGGGCACACAGTCTTAGGTCTGCCCTGAAAGGAATTGCTGGGGGTGGGATGCTGGCCTGCGTGGGGAGATGGAGACCCCTTCACCAGGAGCCATCAGCTGGGGGGACTGGGCAGGCTGACCATCCAGGGGGGGCAGACAGCCCCCCTCCAGGAATCACTGGCTGTGGGAGCTAGGCAGTGCAGCCACAGCCTCCTGGGTTGAGCCACCGTGTCCCCTCCCACCTTCACCACACTCCTAGGAGAGCCACAGCTGGAGCAGCAACACCCTCGCCACCATGGGCAGCCCTGGTAACCCGCCCCCTCTCCTGAATCCTGTGCCCTGAGCCTTTCACCCTGATTCCTGCACACCCCTGCCCTGAGCCTCCTCAACTCACACCCAATGCTGACTCTGAGGCCCTCTCCTGCCTTGTATTTATACACTTTCATGAGAAAGGAAACCAAAACAATTGAAAGACAGTCAGCTGGTATTTGAAGCAGTTATGAAGAAAGTGAGCACCACAATCAAAGCCAAGTATCTCTTCTCCAGGTTGACTTTCAATTTTCACCATACGTTGTTTTTCCCAGCACATTTACCATCAGCAGCATCTGTACTGGTATTGTCTGTACAAAGCCCAACAAGATTTTCACTAAGAGAAGCTTCTCCATCAACGGATATAGAAATCTGCACTGCGTATCAGAAGTTTCACATAGTAGAGATGAAAACTCAATAATGTTTGTGTTTACCCCATCAGAGGGAGCAACAAGGGCAGGGGTGGGCAAGATGGTCCCGCGGGAAGGATCTGGTCCACCAAACCAGGTGATTGAGCCTGCTGCTCCCACTGCCACTCCCACTGCCCGAGACCTAGGGGTGGGGGAGCATGTGAAATCTCCTCCCCTGCCAGGGGCACGTGGCACCAGAGCAAACCGCCACTGGTTTTCTCTAGGCACTGCGTGCCCCTGGCAACAGGAGGAGACTTTGCATTTTCCCCCCACCCCCAGGCCACTCAGGGTCTGGGGGCAGCAGAACATGTGAATTCTTTGCCTCCTGCCCCCACTCTGCAAGAGGCATGGAGTGCGTAGAGTGGACTGCCAGCTGTTCAAAACAGCTGGCGGTTCCCTCTAGGCACCTCATACCCATGATAGCAGGAGGAGACTCACACACTCCCCCACTGCTAGGTCAGTCAGAGTCTGTGGGTGGCGGGAGCCCGAGAAGTCTCCTGGCCCTGCCCCCTTCTACCTGAAGCCCTGCTCCTTCCGTTGCAGCCTAGGGCCACTTCAGAAATTTGTGAAGTGGCCCCCCCTTAAAAATTATTACCCACCCATGAGCTAGAGACTGGGTGCAACCAAGGGGTAACTCAGGGGGCAGGGAGGGGTAGCTAGGGGCTGTGTGCAGACAGGAGCACACCTCAGGGCTCAGAACAGGGCCGGCTTTAGGAAGTGTGGGGCCCAATTCGAACAGTTTTGGCGCCCCCCCCCCCAGGATTTTTTGTTGAGAAAAAAAAAAAGACACCCACACAACAAACCCACACACAAATATCACATCAGAAGTAGATCGGATCAAAATGTATATCAATATAGTTGAACATTTAAAAAAAAATGCCATCCTTTATTATGCAAAATTTTCACAAAATTAAATCAGTTGCCTTAAGTGTAGGTCAAATATTTTCAATTGCAAGCTATCCAATTTTTTCAATAAAGTTTAAAGTTTGATTTTTAAAAAGTTACCAGAGAGCGTTGCAGTTTTCTGTTACATTGATTTACTTTTTAAGTAGCAAAAATGGAGTCTTTGTTAAGAAAGTGTCAGTTCTGTGGTCAAGTTCCAATCCTTAGTGATTTCAGCACCAATGATTTCACTAGGTAATGTGGTACCTCACCACCATTGCCTCCTTTGCACTGCCCTTCAACACATATTGGCTGCATGTTGAGTCCAAGGTCAGTCTACACAAGATTTTATCAATGATTTTTGCTCAAGCGATCACTGAGACAAGACAAGGACTCTCAATTGATTCTAGTCAGCTCTGCCTTTAAACACTGGATGTAAAGTGTCAGATATAATTGAGGACCCCCAAATACACTCTACACCACAAGAAATAAAACCTGTTTCCATCTTCTGTGCCTTTTAGTTAGATGTGACTCACTATCCTCTGCTTAGTGTTCAAGTTATGGTAGACCCTAAGCCAGGTCATATTAAGTTCAGGTCTTTTATCTTTTAATCATACAATATGGATAACAACATTTCATTCTCCCCGCTCCAAGTCTTAAGTGAATTTCAACCCAAAAGAGCCAAAAATGATCACCTTGACACAGCAAGTGTGTCTACTGATCTCTGTGGCAAAGTAGGTTGTCTATATAAATAAGTTCTGCTCATGAAGCCTTTTCCTACAGTTGATTAACAGATGGCAGTAGATAGCTCATTCAGACCACTGGCTGATACTAGTTAGTCACCCTGACCAGTCATTAACCATAGTCATGGACTCACCCTACTTTCCATTGTCTCTATGATTCTCTGATGACCTGTGACAAAAAAGGAGGGTGGAAAGGGAAACTGAAGGGAGAGACCTCTCTAAATTCACCAATCAAAGAGCAGTATTGCCAATCCAAAAATCACAAGGAACGCCTACACAAAGTTATGAGAATGGTCTACAAATCATATGATTTTTTAAAAATAAAACATGTTGGATTTTTATTGGCCTTTTGTTTCTTGAGTATTTAGGGTTCATGTTTTAAAGCTTTCCTCCTTAGCTGTAAGGCCCAGAAGTATAGAGAACTTTTTTTAAATGAAAGCTGAGAGTCCTACATAATCAATTGACTCCAGGCATTTAGAAAAACACCAAATGTTCTGAGACTCATAGTAAAACAATGGAGGAATTCTTGTGAGCCCATGCTTTGCCCACAGTATAAATAAAAACAAACAAACAATATCTTCTCCACTAAACATCCGAATGAGATACTGCAAATGGTGAACTGAATTCAACAGCTCCTGATATGAACAGGTATCAACCTAGTTTTTCATATTTGAGATGGGTTACCAGGAATCATACATGACAATGTGAAATCTTTCCACTCTCAAGTCAGCATATTCACAAAGCACCTATAATTTTGATCCATGAATTTATTTGGATAGTGAAAGAGAAAGGAGGGGAATTAGTGTAGATAAATGTTCAAATTTAAAAAAAAAAAGCCTGAAGGAATTAGGACTGGGCTCCTACATCTCACATTCAGAACTGACTAGGACACTTATGATCAGATTTTCAAAGGTGTGTAAAGATCAGATAGATATCTTTGAAGATCCGAGTTGGCAACTGTCTCTTTAGGAGCTTAATTACCTTTGAAAATCTGAGCTTAGATTTCCAAGTCCAATTTTCAAAAATGACTTTAGTCACTCAAGTGCTTTTGCAAATTTTAACTGGGGGCCTAAAGAGACAAAAATAGACAAAAGGCAGGAAATATGGTATTCCTTTTAAAAATGTGTGACATCTATTTTTAACTAAATTTTATATTATTTTTCTCCCAGGGGCAACTGACCCCTCCGGCCCCCTCACTATGCCACTGCCCCCCCTCCTGCAGATCTATCATCTTATGCATGTGCAAGATCTGTGAGAGCCGTCCCATGGTGGTGTCTCAATGCTGCCACATTCATCTCCAAAGAGGGGGCTTCCCAAAGCAGGCCCTTGCTGCTGACCCCCAAGGCATCCACAGATCCAGTCTCCTTTCAATGGGCCCACTTCCCAGGGCTCATTGATCTTGGATCTGGCTTCCATCCCCTCTCCAACCTTTGCAACTGCCCAGAGGTGCTCACCTTCCGCCTTATACATTCCCACCTCATTCACCCCACAGGGACAGTCTCTGCCTCACTTGTCCTAGGGACTATTCTACCAAGACGTAATACAAAGTTTCCATGTAAAAGGACTCACTACAAAGCTAAAAACTTCAATGAGAGAATGATTAATACAGAGACGTGGCTACTACTGCTGCAGGGAGACACCTCTGCCTGCCTCCATCCCTCTCCCCCAGAGTCTACAGCCCCATTGCAAAGCCGGGGAGTGGAAGTAAAGAGGCTGAGGCCCATCAGTGGGACTGAAACAGTCATAAGCAAGCCATACCCGGGAGCCATTCTCCTGTCCATTGCTGGTGCAGTGTTGCTTCAGGCACGCTGAAATGCAGTCACCTCTAGGGTGGGCTGGACAGCTGTTTAACACCTGCACAAGGTTTCAGGCAGGGGGCAGTGCGGGCTGCCTTCCTGCAGAGCCCCCATCAGAACTACTGTGCCCTTCTGGCTTAGGAAAAGAATAAACAGGAGGATTGGAAATTAACCCGCCCAGTCTCACGTCCCCTAGGCAGGGAATGAGCCATCTACATTAGGCCCCAGCTGGAGTATCATGTCCAGTTCTGGGCGCCACATTTCAGGAAACGTGGAGAAACTGGAGAAAGTCCAGAGAAGATCAACACAAATGATGAAAGGTCTAGAGAACATGAGATATGAGGCAAGGCTGAAGAAATTGGCCTTGTTTACCTTGGAAAAGAGAAGACCGAAAAGGGACATGAGAGCAGCTTTCAAGTATCTAAAAGAGTATCATAAGGAGAAGGAAGAAAAATTGTTCTGCTTGGCCTCTGAGGTTAGGATGAGAAGCAATGGGCTTAAATTGCAGCAAGGGAGGTTTAGGTTGGACATTAGAAAAAACTTCCTGCCTGTCAGGGTGGTTAAACACTGGAATAAATTGCCTAGTGAGATTGCGGACTCTCCATCACTGGAGATATTTAAGACCAGGTTAGACAGACACCTGTCAGGGATGAGCTAGGGCAACTCAACTTTGGAAGCCCCAGGGGCCACACTGATACTTACAGAACATGCTGAGGGCCTCAACTTAAGTGTGGTTGCATATGTAAGCAAATATATACAAATAGCTTCTCTCACACTGACAGGCATGAATACAAAGATTAAGGCAAGACTACACAACACACAGGCCCCATTTAAGTCAGTTCTGCTGATATTAATAAAATGCAATATTTACCCGATTTCTACCCATGTGACAGCACTTTTCATGAGCAATGACAGTCCAAGAATTTAACTACTAAAACACATATCAACAGAAGATCATTACACTGACTACTTTTTTGTATTGGCTCCCACTCGCCGGCCACGTGTTGATCCCCACATAAACCCAAACTGCACCGCGGGGCGCAAACAAACTGGCCGTGTGCAGCATACCAAGTTATTAATAAATATTTTATAAACCTTTACCTTTTCTCTCTGCTGCCATGTCTCCTCTCCTTGCTCCATCATCTCCTCTGGTGCCTGCTGCCCCCCAACGCCTCACCCTCCTCTGCTGTCCTGACTCCTGCCCTTCTCACTGCCCTCAGCCCTCCTGCGACCTGCCCCCCTCCACCAGCCCTTCTCTCCCCCCTGTGCCCACTCCTCCAGTAGCCCCACTCTGATCATGTGAGCTACCCCTCCTCATCCCCTCTTCTAACACCTCCCTCTCCACACCTGCCCTGCCTCTCTCCTCTGGTGCTGGTCCCTCCCCTGCAGGTGTCTGCCCTTCTGCTTCACCCCAGAATCCCCTGGCACCTGCACCTTCCCTTACCCCTGCACCCTCCTGGTGTCTCCCCCTTCCCTTACTGCCCCTGCCCCCTTTTTCCCTGACACTCACCCCCTCACCACTCTCTGCCCCCATTCGCCTCCTGCCCCCTGTGCCCTCACACATGACTTGCTCCATCCCCACCTTTTCTCATGCCCACCCCTTCTTTCAAGCCTTCTCCCAGTACCTCCCCCTCCCCCTCTAGCCCCCAGTGCCCTTCCCCTCTCCTCTCCTCTCCCAGCATCACCCTGTCCCCCCTCCCACTGACACCTCCCCTCCTGCCCTTTCCCTCATTGTCTGCACTTGGCCCCCTGCCATTTGTCTCTCCTACACCCTGTCTCTTGGTGCCTTCACCTCCCCCCCGCCCAAGCCCCTTCTTCTTCCACCCCTCCCCCTCTGCCCCTCTGCCTCCGCCCAAGCCCCTTCCCCCCTCCGCCTCCGCCCCCCCCTCTGTTCCCGCCCAAGCCCCTTCCCCCCTCCACTGCCACCTCTGCCCCCCTCCAAGCCCCTTCCCCGCCACCGCTGCTTCCGCCCCCCTCCAAGCCTCTTCTCCCCCCGCCGCCTTCGCCCCCCTCCAAGCCCCTTCCCCCCCCACTGCCTCCGCTCCCCTCCAAGCCCCTTCCCCCCCGCCGCCGCCTCCACCTCCACCTCCGCCCCCGTCCCCCTCCAAGCCCCCCTGTTGCTGTGGCCGCGGCCGCCGCACAAGCCAGTTCCCTACCTTCTGCCTTCCACGTTGCGGGGCCGGAGTCCGCACTCAGGCCCCGCAACGTGCCTCCCAGGAGTTTAAAAGCCCGGGCCGTGACGTCACGTCATGCCCGGGCATCCTCCCCGCCCACCAGCAACACTGCGCAAGGAGGCAGCAGCAGCCGGCGAGGGGGAGCCGCGCTGAGCCGCGCACGGCAGGGACGGTCCAGGGCCGAGGAGGACGCTCTGGGGGTGGGGTGGCAGGACACGCGGGAGGGCCGGTGGGGGGGGCTGGGGCCCACTCCAGGCAGAGCCGGGGAGAGACCCAGTTCCACATATTGGTGGAGCAGGGCCCCGGCTCTGTAACTCGCCGGCACTTCCGGGTTCAGGGGCGCAGGGCCCCCTTAGGCACAGGGCCCGATTCGACCGAATCGGTCGAATCGGCCTAAGGCCGACCCTGGCTCAGAGAATGGGTATCTAGAGGCTGTGTGCCAGGAGGGCTTTGTGGTCCCTCTCTTCCCTGTGGCTCTTACCATCTGTGTGAGTAAAGGGGGCTTAGAGCTGAGAGGCAGCTTCAGCTCCCAGCAGCAGCAGCTGCAGGAGAGGTGGGAACAGCATGGCTGCCTGTTCCTTGGCACCAGCCAGAGGTGCAACTGCTCTGCATTGCCCAGCTCCACCTTTCCTCTTCCAAACTGACCAGCTGTGGTTTATAACTTATCCTTTAAATCAGCTTCTGTACCAAAAGACTGGAAGATAGCTAATGTGACACCAGTTTTCAAAAAGGGGTCTAGAGGTGATCTTGGCACTTACAGACCAGTAAGTCTAACTTCAGTACGGGGCAAGTTGGTTGAAAGTGTAGTAAAGAACAGAATTGTCAGACACATAGATGAACATAATTTGTTGAAGAGAAGTCAATATGGTTTCTGTAAAGGGAAGTCATATCTTGCTCATCTAGTAGAATTATTTGAAGGGGTTAACAAACATGTGGGCAAGAGGGATCCAGTGGATACTAGGGGGCTGCACCCCCTGCTTGCTATGCTTGCCAGTCCCCCTCTCTCTGGGGGTAGGTGTCTGGCCAGGGGGAAGGTGCAAGAGCAGGGTCTCGGTGGAAGGGGTAAATGAGGGGGCTAGGGATTCAAGGTCTCAGCAGGGTGATGAGTGAGCAGGCTAGGAGTGTGGGGTCTCAGCCAAGGGAATGTGCAAGGGGACTGGGGGAGTGGAGAGGGGGGAGGCCACATGGCTCCCGGCCCCCTAGGAGTGGGGAGGGGGAGGGCATGCAGCTCCTGGCCCCCCCCAGGTGGGGGATGGAGGGGAGGCCTTGTGGCTCCCACCCCCCCGGAGCACTGGGGAGGGGGAGGCTTTGTGGTTCCGGCATCCCCAGGAAGGGGGGGGGGGGCTGAGTGGCTCCACCAGGACGGGGGCCGAGAGGAGGCAGGAAGGCTGAGGCAGAGGGGGTGGTGGAATGCAGAGTGACATGATGATGTCACTCTGTCGTCCTGCAGGAAATTTTTTTTTATATAGAGAGAGAGATTGTATGCCTAGATTTTCAGAAAGCCTTTGACAAGGTCCCTTACCAAAAGCTCTTAAGCAAAGTAAGTTGTCATAGGATAAGAGGGAAGGTCCTCTAATCGACTGATAACTGGTTAAAAGACAGGAAACAAAGGTCAGGAATAAATGGTCAGTTTTCAGGTTGGAGAGAGGTAACTAGTGATGTCCTGCAGGGGTCTGTTCTGAGACCAATCCTATTCAACATATTCATAAATGATCTGGAATATAAGGTAAACAGCGAGGTGGTAAAATTTGCAGATGATACTAAACTGCTCAAGATATTGTGAAAATCAGACTGTGAAGAGCTTCAAAAGGATCTCACTAAACTAAGTGACTGGTCAACAAAATGGCAGATTAATTTTAATGTTGATAGATGCAAAGTAATGCATGTGGGAAAACATAATTCCAACTATACATATAAAATGATGGGGACTAAATTAGCTATTACCATTCAAGGGAAAGGTCTTGGAGTCATTGTGGATAGTTCTCTGAAAACATCCACTCACTGGCCAGTATCAGCCACAAAAGCAAATACAATGTTAGGAATAATTAAAAAGGAATAGAGAATAAATAAGACAGAATATCTTATTTTCTCTATATAAATCCTCATGCAGAGGTGGACTTCTTTGTCCATAAAGCTGGGTGTTTGTTGCTATTTTTGTTGCGTCACAATGTGAATGCTCTTCAGATTTTGTTGCCAAAAGGGAGTTTTTGGTGACAAAACTTGCACATGTAGGCTATGTCTACACTGGCGGCTTCTTGCGCAAGTATGGCCGTTCTTGCTCAAGAATCTGAAGAGTGTCCACACTGCCCGCCCGCTCTTGCACAAGGAAATTTACAGTACGGCGTGGTAAGAGAGGGCTCCTTGCGCAAGAGTTACGCTCTTTTTTATCAGGTGTAAACCCTCTTGCACAGGAGCTCTTGCGCAAGAGGGCAGTGTGGACGCTCGGCAGGGATTTCTTGCGCAAGAAAGCCCTATGGCTAAAATGGCCATCAGAGCTTTCTTGCACAAGAGAGCGTCCACACTGCCATGGGAGCTCTTGCGCAAAAGCATAGCTCCCACATGGCAGTGCGGATGTTTTCTTGCACAAGACTTCTTGCACAAGACTTCTTGCACAAGAACCCTTGCGCAAGATGGTCTTGCGCAAGAAGCCGCCAGTGTAGACATAGCCGTAGACAAGGCCTAAGTCAGCTGATTTTCTAGGAGGAGATTTTGCATCATTTGCCAATGTAGTTGTTGGGCAGAACTATCCGAAGCAAATTAACAACCAACTGGATGCAGCTTTGTACTGAAAATCTAGCAGAGCCACTCATTCTGGTTTTGTTTTTGTCCCTCTCTCAGTAGCATTTGAGATGAGGTGACCACATCTGCACACAGCATTTTACCACTCAAGGCAAGAACCCGCTACCGATTTTTTTCTATCCCATTTTTCCACCTTGCACGGATCATAGCCTCTGTAAAGGGCTATTATAAAGAGGATGTGGATCCACTGTTTTCCATGTCCAGTGAAGGTAGGACAAGAAGTAATTGGCTGAATCTGCAGTAAGAGTGATACACGTTAAATATTAGACCTGGTCTACACTAGGGAGTTATTTCAAAATAAACCCCCTTATTTTGAAATAATAAGCGGAGCGTCCACACTAGCAAGCCTGTTATTTCGAAATAACAAGCTGGTTATTTCAAAATCTGTGCTCCTGCTTTCCTAGTGTAGACATCCCCTTAGGAAAAAGTTCTAACAACAAGGATAATTAACTACTGGAATAAGATACCACGGGAACTTGTGGGATCCCCCTCATTGGAGGTTTTTAAGAACCTGTTAGGGATGGTTAGAGATGGTTGAGGTAAATGCATCTTTGTGGGAAGATGGATTAGATGACCTGTTGAGGTCCCTTCCAGCTGTACATTTCTGTGATTTTGATTCTATACCACAAGAACCTTCTCATTCCCTAAATCCCTCAAATACACATTTCAGCCTTTCTCTCACTCTTTTCTTTGTATTTTGCTGAGTTTTTCTAGACTCTAAGCACTTTGGGGTATCTTTAAACCTTTGTAAATTATGTAGTTGATTCTTAGATCATACATAAATAAAATAATTCAATGATACATTTGTGCTGTTGAAAAATGCAGGGACTTGCAATGCACAAAATCTCAAGAAGACAGGTATTCTTGCAGGTTAAATCTGTGTATTTTGTGTATTGGTAGGGATGGCCTTGTCCCTACTCTTGTTGAAGCTCCAAGCCCTGGCAGGCTTACCCCAAAGGGCTGACGCTGGGAAAACCCCTCCTCACTGGGCAGAAACCAGAGACAATATTGGGAGGGGGACATGTGGAATCATATTCCTTTCCCCCCGGAATTTCTGTCTGGGTTTGCTGGCCCCACTCTGACACATGGTGCTATTGGGCCCCCTCCCTGCATGGCAGCTGCTGGAACAGACAAGCTGGGAGCTGTGGCTTGAGAGAAGAGGCAGTGGCAAACACCTGGGAGCTGCAGGGAGTGCTGCTGTTTTTGCTGCTGCCTCTTCACAGGGAGCTAATGTAGTGGCCCCTCCCTGCAGCTCCCATCTGTTTGCTACTGCCCCTCCATATGTAACTAACACCTAGGAGCTGTGGGGAGGGGGTCGCAGAGGATTAGAGGGACATGCCTGGGGTGTCTGACTCAAGCTATTGGGGGAGAATGAACCTTTAAATTGTGCTCCCAACTCTAAGCAGGCACCAGTTGTCTTTGGCAGAAGCCTGTAGCCCCCCCCCACTCCACCGCGGGACAGAAGCCCTGAGCCATCCCTCCTCTTCCCGCATGGTAGGTAGAAATGCGGGGGAAGCAAAGTGGGAGACTCAAGTTGCGCTTTAGAGCTGCATACAGCTTGGGAGCCACAGTTTGGCCACCCCTGCTATAGGCCGATCTCATATAAGTTTCTAGGACAAACTAAAATATTCTGTGAAGTCTATGGAATTAGACCCTCTTATACCAGTTCTGCCTTTGTCCCTAAATCTGTATTAGTTTGCTTAACTTACTCCAACCAAATCCCCATAGATAGTATATGGACAAGAATGTTTTGAGTATATAAACTTAAATTAATTGTGTAAGAGGAAAATAAAATAAAAGGACTGTTAAAAGATAAAGGAAAATGAAACATTCTTGCATTGCTAATTATACTTAAAAAAAGCCCCTTTCCTTTTGTTGTCAATAACATGCCTAAATATAAGTCAGTGGCCTTATCCTATATATTAAATGGAAACAAAACCATATGATAAGAGTAAGTCTATGTTATTTATTTTTTAAAGTAAGTGATTGCTGTTTCACAAATCCTTTCAAAATTGTCCAAGTCCTGGGTCATTCTTGTTGTGACTTGTTGCATTACAGTTTTATTCTGATCAGGTTGAACCATGTAGTCCTTTAGGGCATGTCTATACTACACAGTTATTTTGAAATAACTCACGTTATTTCAAAATAATAAGGCAAGCATCTGCACAGCAAGCATGTTATTTAGAAATAATGGGCTTGCTATAACGAATTAATAGCCCCTCATTTTACGAGGAATAACGCCTATTTCGAAAGAGTTATTTCAAGAGTTATTATTTTGAAATAACTTGTTTCAAAATAACCTTGTAGTATAGACATAGCCTTAAGGATCCTGTTGGGTTCATTCATGCCATTGCTTTTTGGGCTGTATTAACAATAGTAAAACTATCAAAAATCATTGTCCACTCTACAGGAAAGCCTTGAAATTAGTCCAAGGCAAGTTCCCCTAATATGGACGCGCTACCTCGATTTGGAGCCCCAGGAAGCACTGGGGAGTAATTACTTTGAATGGCCGTGGGTAGGAGCTATTTCAAAACAACAATTTTGAAATGTGTTATTCCTCATGAAATGAGGGTTTATTATTTTGAAATAAGAAGCCCGTTATTTTGAAATAATTTTGAAATAATGGGCTTGCTGTGTGGATGCAGCAAATTCAGAAAAGGGCAACAAAAATTATAAGAAGTTTGGAACGGGTCCCATATGCAGAGAGATTAAAAAGACTGGGACTTTTCAGTTTAGAAAAGATGAAACTAAGGGGGATATGATAGAGGTCTATTCATGACTGATGTGGAAAAAGTGAATAAGGAAAAGTTATTTACTTGTTCCCATAACATAAGAACTAGGGGTCACCAAATGAAATTAATAGGTAGCTGGTTTAAAACAAACAAAAGGAAGTTTTTCTTCAGACAGCGCACATTCAACCTGTGGAATCCTTTCCAGAGGAGGTTGTGAAGACCAAGGCTACATCTATACTGCTTCCTTCTCGCGCAAAAGCCTATGCAAAAGAAGTGCAGATTAGCATATTGCCATGCTTCATTTGCATAATTAATTTGGGGCGGTTTTTGCACAAGAGGCTTTTGTGAAAAAAGGAGCTGTGTAGACGGCTCCTTTTTGTTCAAAAACCCCCTCTTCCGCAAGAGCTGTTCTTCCTAATTTTTTCAGGAAGAACGGCTCTTGCACAAGAGGGGGTTTTTGCGCAAAAGCGGCCCCTAATTAATTATGCAAATAAAGCGCAGCAATATGCTAATCTGTGCTTCACTTGCATAGGCTTTTGCGCAAGAAGGAAGCAGTATAGACGTAGCCCATGACTTTAACAGGGTTCAAGAAAGAACTAGATAAATTCATGGAGGTTAGGTCTATCAAGGCTGATGGGTAGGAATGGTGTCCCTAGCCTCTGTCAGAGGCTGGGAATGGGTGACGGGAGAGGGATTTCTTGAAGATTCCATGTTTTTATTCACTGCCTCTGGGGCATGTGGCATTGGCCACTGTCAGAAGACAGGATACCAGGTTAGATGGACCTCTGGACTGACCTAGTATGGCCGTTCTTACGTTCTTATGATGCTCACCTTGTTATTTTAAAATAACGTGAGTTATTTCAAAATAATGCTGTAGTGCAGACATGCTCTAAGTGACTAAGAAATGTAAATTCCACTTTATTTTCAATAAAACTTAGGCACCTACTATCATGTCACTTAGATGCTTTTGAAAATTTTATCCAGAGTGCATTTCTGAATTTTAGGTGAGCTGTTTTAGGAACAATTTCCAGAGTGTCATTAGGGTTGTGTGTTTCTTCTGCCCAAAAGGTTTGTTAGGTGACATGACAAGAATACATCAAAATATGACATTTTTGTAATTTATTATAAACATTCTGCTGTTGTTTAAAAGAAATTTAGTTTTGGTCAAAGTTTGCAGTATAGAGGTCAGCACAAAAAGATAAAATAAACATAAACACAAGTACAGTAATTTCTATTTTTCTACTTTTAAATTTACTGAATAGCATTTACCTTCAGTTTATCTTTTTTGAAATGTTATGATTTATTCTTTCATTGCAAAATTCTCAGTGTTTTGCAAGCTATAGCCCCAATGTGTAGATGTAAATGTGAGTAAATGTTACTTGTGACTTCACTGGGACTGCTCCCATGAGTGAAGTTACATATATGCTTACCTGTTTGCAGGAGCAGGGACAAAATACATCTCCTGACATTGAAATATACACAGCTCTAGACAAAGTGTAGCAGATGCATGAATAACAGATGGGGAGAAGAGAGGGAAAGATAGTTAGCCACCAGAGCAAACCCCTATTCTTTAGAAATACCATATGATCTTTAACGTCCTCGCAGAAGGGACAGGACACAGACAGGGTACGTCTACACTGCAGAGGAAGATTGAAGCTGCCGCAGTCTAACTTCCACGGTTCGAATTAGCGGTCAAGTTAAGACAGCTAATTTGAACTGAGAGGGGCACTCCTATCAATGCTAGTAACCTGTATTTCATGAGGAGTAAGGTTACGTCGAGACTGCAGAGTTCTGGTATCCAGAAAAAATTCTGCCGCGTCCAAGGAACATGTCTGCTCTTCCAAATTTTTTTTCAGAAGAGCAGATGCATTTTTTTCAGCATCCCTGTAAATCTCGTTTTACAAGGAAGAAGGGATGTTCCAAAAAAGTTTTTTTTTTTCCTAGCATTTGACCCACTGCAGATAGGCTAAATGTTGAAAAAGCCTCTTCCAAAAAAAGAAGTGGAAAAAGCTACACAAATTGTTGTTCGCAATGTGCGTATCTTTTTCCAGAAGAACTGTGTAGTCTAGACACAACCTAAGGGAAGTCAAAGGAAGAGTGTTCTTCCTTCGACTTCCTGTAGTGTAGTCAATGCCAAAAGCCAAGTTAAGCTACTTCAACTTCAGCTGCACAATTAGCATAGCTAGGGTTGCCAGATGGTTTCAACAAAAATACCAGACGCACTTGACATTACATCAAAATCTACATAACATCTTATTTAGAAAATACCGGACATTTATATTTTCTTAATTTGTTTCCCAAACAGACAGCTCAAATACTGGACCATCCGGTTCAAAACCAGACACCTGGCAACCCTAAATGTAGCTGAAGCTGCATATCTTATTTAGACTTTGTCCTATAGTGTAGACATACCCTTAAAGGCCCATGGGAAAGATGCCCACACAGACAACTGCATGCAAGTCCTGCTAACTTTTCCTTCTGGGGCTGATGTATTCCTGAATAATCTCATCTTCCTTAGGTGCAAAGACTTTGAAAAAGCATCTCCCTTCATTGCCAAAAAAAGTACATGACCTAACAGGGGCCAGGGGAGAAGGGACAACTACTGCTTTCTGCGCCACACAGTTATTATGTTTCTGTTCGCAGAGACCAGCCCCCTGCCACTAGCAGTGACGGGGGGCGGGGGGAGGGAGACAGCAGCTGCACATTCACTCGCGCATGCACGCCGTGACCCTCCTCCTCCTGCTGCTCTTGCTGCTTCTCAGACTCCAGTTTCCGTGCGCTGCTGCCGCAGACCATGGCACCTTGGCTCCAGCTTAGCTCTTTCTTCTTCGCTCTGATCGCCTGCTTCAAGGCTCATCAGCTGCCTGGGGCTGCTGGAGGACAGAGCAGCAGGCGGGGGCCCGCAGCCGACACGTGTGGTTGGAGGGTGAGTGGACTTGAAACTTTGTTTCTCGGTTCTCCGCACGGTTGGGGAGACTCGTGCCCCGAATTGGGTTTTGCAAACTTGCAGGATTTGGCGAAGTGGGCGTGGGGAGATGCCAGAGTTTCCCAGCTACGCCTGGCAAGCGCTGTCCCGTGGGCAGCGGACTCTTTGCAGCCAGCCCATCTGAGCAATGCAGGTGTGGTGTCCACCTATCTGCCCCGCTTGCTGCTTCCCCCAAATAGGGAGAGCTGGGCAACGTGCTTGGGGGAAAAAGCCTTTTTTTGCAATTCCTCTGTTACTGCTCCAGGGCTCTGCAACTGGTAATTTGCGGCCAGGAGGAAAGGTGGCATTTCCAGGGAACAGACAGTCATTGGTTTCTCGCCCTGGGGGAGAGGGGAATTCTTTAACCAGCGAGTGTGAAGAAGTCACTCAACAGATCCTTTATCCGCAGCTCTCGCCTTCCTTAACTCGACCTGCCCTGCCAACAGGATAAAAGGCGATCATTTGGGCTTTGTTATTTTAATGATTCGAGGCCGGTTTTTGGGGGGGATGTCTTAGCTTCAGGCCTGATGATTAGACAGAGGATGTAGGAAAAGTTGGTGGGGGGTGTGGAGGACTGGAAGGTGAAACATTCTAGTTTTGGTCTCTACCTTTTGTTTCTGCTCCCAGGGCCTGAGCTTCAGACTTTTCTTGCTACCTTTTCCTGTTTATTTTTCAAAAAACACCTTTTAGTGTTTTCTCTCCATAAAGGCTGGTTGGTGATAATTCTAGTTAAACTGTGGGATCCCAAGAGGCATAGGAAGGACAAGACTGACTTTCATTACCCTTTTTGTTTGTTGTTTGATTCTCACTAATGATTGCCTTAGTTTTCAGATCTTTTGAAAAAATTACTGCTAGGCACAAGTCAGGGATCTGGAGGGAATAGTGTAATTCACTGAACTTAGAAAATAGTCTGGAAACTATGTAAGAGAAAGAAAAATATTTTTAACGACATTAAAGTTTAAACACTGAACCCTTCAAGCTCCACTCTCACGTGTTTTTAACTCCACTTACTAGAAAAAATATATTTTACCACAATACTTACGTGTCACAAGATGTAAACAGTGTACACCACATATTTCAAACTATCAGGATACAAATTTCTCTCAGGTTCTGCAGCTGCTATTAAATATACTCTCATGACCTGTTAGGAGTTATAATGCTTTGTTAATTATGATTATCTTGACATCTAGAGGGATGTGCAATATATATATATATATATATATATATATAATTAATATTTTCTTATGGAATGATTTGTATATATAAAACTGACTATATCTGGGTCTGTTTAATGTAAAGTTCTTAAAAGGTTCTCCTCTAATAAATCTGCTAAAAATACAACCTTCCAAGTTACTGTGAAGAAAACCTTTATTTTTGTATCACATACAACAAATTTAATGTTTTAATTTTCTAAATAAACATTCCAATCACTTAGTCTGTGTTACAAGTATATTTTTTATTTCCAGTGAACAAATTTGCCTGACTGGTTTTATTAGATACTCAATCTGATTTTGTTGTATAATTCTTAATTGGAAAACTATTGATTTCAGTGGGAGTTTTTCCAGAGGAATGACTGCAGGAAGGGACCTATTGTCTTGGTTGTGTGTATTTATCTTGGACTGCATGTAAGTTTTGAATAGACTTGACATACTATTAAATGACTGATGGCCCCTGTAACACATTGTCTGCTCTGGGGCAGGGCTGCCTTTGAAGTGCTACCCTGTAGGAAGTAAAGAGACTATTTGCTCTATTAAAATTCCTTGGTATTTCCTCTGTTTAACCACAGGCCACTTCCCCTCTGCCACTCTAAACACTGCAGGGACACTGACTGATTGAAAAGACATAAGCCCTGAAGTAATTGTACCCTATTCAAATAGATATTCGTATTGTAGCTTATTTATCAGTGGTTTCTAATCTATAGGTTAAGGGCAGGAACAAATCTAAAAACTTTATATAGAGACATGAATAGTAAACATGTCTAGTGTGTTTTGAGTAAAACAATGTTGGTTAAGCTAACTTTCACTATTGCGTGTTAAAAATATTGTTTAACTGTTGATACTTGAGTAGATAAACAAGAGATACAGTATGACTGTTATCTATGTGAGTGTGTCTTATTTTTTTAGTACTGGTATTGAGTGGATCTGTCACACTTTTCTCACGACTGAACTAGGGGAAAAAACCTAGGTCTTATTCCCTCCCCTAGATTTGAGCACTTTTGTTTATTCCCCCCCCCAATTCATGCTATCTCGTGTGTGAAATTTTCATGTCATATGCTGCTTAGGCTTGCTTAATGTATTAGAACAAAAAATCTGAAAATGCTATAATCTTTTTGTTTTTAATCTAAAGTAAATATTTAAAATCTGTCTTTTTTATTGTTTTATTGCAATTAAAACTTCATTTTGGAAAGAAATAGTGTAGATGTATGTTGGTAGAACTTATATTTGCAAAATATGCTCTTTCAATCATATTCTCAGCTTATTCTTAAAGATAATTTGAATTTGCAAAACTAAAGGTTATGGATCCAAGTCCAAACAACTTTAGTTGCAAAATATGTGAATTCTTGCCATGTGTCCTTTTGTAGTAGTTTGGTCTAGTCCTGCAAGACCACCATGACTCTGAACAATCAAAACAGTTAAGCATATGTTTAACTTTAAGCACATGAGTAGTCTCACTGAGTAAAATCCTTCTGGCTCCACTAATGTCAATGGTAGAAATTCCTGTGATTTTAATGGTTTTAATGATTTTAGTGGCCAGGGTTTCACTCACTGATTTCAAGTTAGAATTTTAAGGCTTCTGTATATTTGAAAGTTGTATTGGTTTGTAGAAGGATGAGAATTTAAAGCATAATAGCTGTTCTGGAAATGGCTATTTCAGTTAGTGTCCCCATATAAGTATGTAAAGAATGAAGGACTTTGCTCTAAAATTTAGTTGTACTTATTTGAGGCCCAGTCTGACAACGTTTTAAGCACATGGATTTATTCACTTAAGTAATTTTAAAAAATAACAAGGAGTCCTGTGGCACCTTAGAGACTAACAGATTTATTAGGGCATAAGACCCACTTCATCAGATGAATTGGATCCAATTGGAATGGAGTTTCACTCCAATTCATCTGATGAAGTGGATTTTACCCTTGAAAGCTTATACCCTAGTAAATGTGTTAGGCTCTAAGCCCTGGTCTACACTGGGACTTTATTTCAAAATAAACCGTCCCAAGACTGAATTTATAAGCAGAGCGTCCACACTACCAAGCCCATTTTTTTGAAATAACAGGCTGCGGAATTTGAAATCTGTACTCCTGCTTTTCATCAGGAGTAATGCTAATTCTGAAATAGTTATTTCAAAATAACAGTAGTGTGGATGCTCTGGTGCCACCATTTCGAAATAAGTAGTCCCCAGAGTAATTCTTAATAATTACTCCCTAGTGCTTTTTGGAGCTCTAAGTTCGAGGTAGTGTGTCCACATTAATGGAGCTTGTCTCGGACTAATTTTGAGGCTTCCCCGTATTGTGGACACACTAGTTTGAATTTGTTAAATTGGGAGTTAAGCTGAATTTAGTAATTTCGAAATACTTTTCTAGTGTAGACATAGCCTAAGGTGCTACAGGACTTCTTGTTTTTGCAGATAATACTAACATGGCTACCCCTCTGAAACTTTTCAGAGATTATAAGATAGCATTTAGCATATTTTAAAGAAAAGAAGGGAGGTATTACTAGCTACTAGAGCAGTGGTCTCCAACCTTTTTAAGCACGAGATCACTTTTTGAATTTAAGTGCAATCCAAGATCTACCTCAAACCCAATTACCCTTGCTGGGCCTCCTTTGTGGTCCTTCTCCGAGGCCCCACCCCTGCTCACTCCATCCTCCTTCCTTCCCCCATCCTCCCTCACTTTCACCAAGCTGTGGCTGAGGGTTGGGATGCATGCTCTGATCTTGGATTAAGGGATTTGGAGTGTGAGAGGGGCTCTGAGCTGAGCTTGGGGCAGGCACTTGGGCTGTCAGAGGGGGTTCTAGATGCAGGCTCTGGAGGGCATTTTGATATAGGAGTACTCAGGGCTAGGGCAGGGGCTTGGGGTGTAGGAGGGGGTTCATGACTAGGGTAAGGTTTCAGGATGTGGGCTCCAGCTGGACAATGATTACCTCAGGTGGCTCCTGGGTGGTGGTGCAATGGGGCTAAGGCAGGCTCACCCCTGCCTTGACCCTGCACCACTCCCAAAAGCAGCCAGCAAACTCCATCCCAAGTCCTGTTGTGTCTCCTCTCTGGTCTGTGGAGATAGGATACAGAGTGGGAGAGGCAGCCCCTTGATGTGAGCACCCCTCCTCACCCTTCCCTGCCCTGCACAGAAAGCAGGAGGCTCCTGAGGAGACAACTCCAAGGCAAAGGGCAGGAGATGCACAGCAGTGGGGGGAGGAGCAGCTGAAGTGCCCACCTTAGATAGCCTTTCAGAGGCTCAAAGATCTACTGGTAGATCCCGATCTACTGGTTGGTGACTGCTGAACTAGAGATTTGCACACTTTGTCTCTTGTGTGGGCCAAGCATGTTACACACACTAGGGCTTCTTGCATTCCTTCATTTTCCACAGAAGCTCCCTGTGTGTATCCACTTCTATTTGATTTCTTGCAGTCTTCATCATCCCCTCCCTAATATCATGGGATCCTGTGGGCTCTGCTTCTCCTCATCTTCCCATTCTAAGGTTCCTTGTTCTCTTCCCCTGCCAAACTCTTTCTTTCTTTCTTTCTTTCTTTCTTTCAAACTGTATTAGGAGGAAAGGCAGAGCAGAGATGAGGTGCTGTTATGCTGGACAGTATTAATGGCTACTATCAACCAGTTCATTCATTTGTAAACAATTACAGAAGTGGTTAAAAGTGCTAACTCTGCTAACTACAGATGCCAGGGGCTTCTTTATGTCTCCTCCTTTCAATTTTCACCAGTATCAAAAGGATTCTGCACATGGATGCCTAGAACATTCCCTGGAATTTTGGAATTGATTGGCTGTGGTGTTAAAAAAGTTATTGTGACATTCAAACATCTACAGAGGCCTCACAAGCTCAACCAATTATCTGGGCCAAACAACTGGATTAACTACTGTAAGAGCTAGGGTTTCACGTCTTAGCTGGTGTAGTACAAAATGTGACTATTTTTTCTCTGTTTAAAAATAACTGTGTTTAGGGTTTGGTGTACACTTAAAAGTTACATTAGCATAGCTGTGATAATCAGGTATGTGAAAAAGCACACCTGCCCTGACATAGGCAGGTTGACAAAACCCCCACTATAGATGCAGCTATACTGACAGAAGAGCACTTCTGTCAGCAAAATTAACAATTTTTGGGAAAGTGGTGTTTTTATTAGGGATGCAAAAGTGTAAATGTTACATGATTAACCAATGAGCTTGGGCTCATTGGTTAACTTTCATGGTTACACGCAGGTGTCCCCCCCTCCATCTTCCTGTGCATCCTGGCTCCCGCAGAGCAGCAGCATAGGGGTGGGGGAGGCAGCTCCCTGGGAGCCACTTCAGCCCCTGTGTGTAAACGTGTAACCTGAAATTTTCAGTGGTTACATATTTACCTAAATAAATGCATTTTAACTAAGGATGTTAAAATTTAGATTAATCAATTAATCAAATAGTCAATGCAATTTGCATCGACTATTCGATTAGTTGATAAGGGCACCTCCACTTTTGAAATGTAGCAAGAGCCCTGCCAGCTCTTGCTATATTTCAAAAGCAGAAGTGCCGTGGGAGCAGGGGGCAAATCAGGGACTAAAGCAGTCTCCTGCTGGCTCTGTGCCCCCTGCTTTTGAAATATACAAGAGCCCTTCCTCCCTTTCCCCTCTCCCGGAGGCGGTGCTGGGGGAAGCCAGCTTTTAAGCCCGCTCCTACTCCCCTCCCCTCACCCTCTCCCCCACGCTTGCTGCCTCTCACTGATAGTGGTAGCAAGGGAGAGGGGGGAAGCAACCAGTTGAGTTGACCCTCTGATAAGCATATGCTTATCAGATAGTTGACTAGTCGCTTACATCCCTAATTTTAACACCCGTAGTTTCTATATCTGTATGAGTTTGCAGCTTGACCCAACATAACTGTTCTGGCTTACGCTCTATATTGTAGACATAGCCTAGATCACTTCACTAATTTTCCATAAAAACATAGTAACTTCAGCCTCCTTACTGCCTTAAGTTTGTTTAAAAACTAACCACACAATTTAAGTATATACACTCCCGAAAAAGTAAGATTAATCTCTTAATTACAGTTTTATGTTGGGTCTGAGCCTTTCTTCTATAAAGAGCATTTAGTTTAAATAGTGTAATATATTTTCAAAGTTGCCTTTCAAATCCACAAAACACTCAGAGAAGAAAAGTGATGGAAGCATATTCTAGTTTACTTATAATAAACTTGTTCTGAACATTGATGACAACAAAATGCATCTTTAATCTTTTACACATATTTTATTGTGTAATTTTGAGCCTTGACTGTTCAGCCCATTGACAAGGCTTGTGACTTAATAAGCATTTTTGTAGTTAAAGTCCCCTTCTTTTCTCTCCACCCTAGGGAATGTTATGGACTGAATTTTTTCCTCTTTGTAATGCATGCCATGATTTACAGTTCAACAAACAAAAATTGCCTTTTAACAACCTGAAATATAATAACAAATTGATCAATCCAGCTAATTTCAAAATGTAGATAATTTATTTAATGGGCAAAATAAACACTTAATTCATCTAATACATTTAAATATTTTGTTGTCCACTGGTGGGAAAAAAATTAAGCCATCATTAGATGACTTGCTTTTCTTTGGTTAATTATTTGGTAATGTTAGTGTAATGTGGATGTTACTTCATTAAAGCGGCAACATTTAAATGGGTGTTTAATAAGGAACAGCTGTCTTTTCCAACAGATCAGTCCAAAGAGGATGAAACAGAGCTTTGATGTGAATTTGCCCATTTAATTCTGCTCCAAGGCTGAAGTTTGCCAATTAATTTGGTATTTTATTAAGGTAGTATAAAAATGACAGGAGTACAAAGTTTTATTGGGGAACAATAAGACTATATTTGGTCTTCCATCTTTAAATGTGAAAATAATTTCTCTTTATTTGTGATTGTAAATGATTAAGTGTAATGCTTCCAATAATGTTAAACGGTGATAGAAGAAGAAAACTGCAAAAGTTTTATTTTTCTGAAACATTAATGGTTTACCTTGAAGTTTTATGCTGTATTTAACCTTTGTTTATCTGTACAACATAAAATTGAACATTATATGTAAAAACTGATATATAAAGCATTTTGAAAAATACATATTATTTATATCTCAGGTTATATATCTCCATTAATTTGGTGACACTTGTTCTTCTCTTCCCATAAAACTATATTAATTTTGAGGAATAATTTTGTGAAAGAAGGGCAAGCTATTCTAATTAAGCTACCTTTTATTACTTTCAAATGGATATTTAGATACAGTTATATGGATTTAAAATACATCTATTTTGAAACTCTATTTTGAGATTGGAATTTAAATATAAACTATTAAACTGAAAAAAAGCTTTTATCCTGTCAGAGATGGTTTTTGAAATTCATTCAGCTATTTACCATTCCAAGCTTTTTTGACAAATATAGCCACCATTGTTGACACTTGTGCCTATGCTTCTGTGAGTTTCCATAAGAGATTAAAATCAGAGATGATTACTTTATAGCATATAGCAGTTTACCACAGTAATAAATGGTTTCCTGCTCTTGCTCTGATGTGCAATATTTATTTATTTGCCACAAATATATGGTTGTGAACTCCTTTGTCACTGTAGTGACTATCCTATATCCTGTTAGCTGAGCCATATTTTAAAAACACCTTCTATATGGTTCCTTTTCTAACATATTAGGCCTTATGTTACTTTAGCAATATGGTGTGCATTCAGTGGCATACTAAAAACATCTCTTCTTGGGTTTCACAATAAATGTCATCAGATTGTACAATGAGTGACCCCAGATTTCCCCAGTGATGTGCAAAGTGTAGTATTGACCCATGTAATCTAATGAATTAGGCAATTTCTTAAAGACAGTTTAATCATACACACCAAAACTTATGAAAAATATATCTATTGATAATTGAAATTTACAGCTCAATAAGAAAAATACTACTGGAGAACTCATTAGACTTTGATATAGGGATAGGGTTTTTTTGGCTATTTTGACGTGATATTGGCCATTTGTGTTTCAATTGTTATATAGCTTTAAATGTTGAATTTCAATGTCTTCTGTCATTAAATAATTGTTTGATCTGTTCCATAATTTCCCAGACAAGTAAGCATTTGGATAAAAGTGCAATAGATAAAAATAGAAAAAAATATTAAAAATAAGCCAGTATTATCAATTGAAACTGTAAAATAATCTATTTAATGTTAGATATGTTAGCAAACATTTATTTTTGTAAACATGTAACTGCTGAATTTTTTCAGCAGTTACACAGTTACAGTAGGGATGTTAAACTTCGATTAATCAGCCTCTTACCACATTTAAAAGGCTGTGCTGTAGTGGGGGAACCTGGCTACATTTAAAACCTGAACTACATTTAAAAGGCAGAGGCGCAGCGGGGAAGCCAGCACGAGTGGGGACGGAAGTAGTCCCCACTCACGTTGGGTTCCCTGCTGCGTCTCTGCCTTTTAAATGTAGTAAAGAGTCTGGTGGCTCTTTACTACATTTAAAAGGCAGAGGCGCAGCAGCCTCCGCTCATGCCAGCTTCCCTGCTGCGCTGCTGCCTCCCCTGCTTCCCCTCCCCTATGCACTGCAGAGAGGGTGCTGGGGGGAACTGGCTTTTAAGCGGGCTCCCCCCCAGCACCAGCTCCTGCTCCCTTCCCCCCTTTCTGTCTCTGATATAGAGGCAGCAAGGGAGGGGAAATGCGAGTGGTTGGCTCAACTACCTAATAAGCTTATCAGGTAGTCAATTATTTGACTACTCTTTTACATCCCTAATTTACATGCGGGGGGCAGGTGTGCGCTGGCTCCTGCCTTTTCCCTCCTTCCCTCCTCGCTGCTGCCTCTGTATCAGAGGCAGCGGGGTGGGGCGGGAGGCAGGCAGCTATGCAGGAGCCAGTACGTGCAGGAAGCTAGAATGAAAGCTGGCTTCCCGCATGTACCATCTCCAACATGCCCCTGCACCTGAGCTGCTGCCTCTCTATCAGAGGCAGCAGTGTTGGGGGCAGGTGGCTCCATGGGAACTGGTGCTTGTGGGAAGCTGGCTTTTAAGCCAGCTCCCCATGAGCACCAGCTCCCACCTGCCCTCCTGCACTGTTGCCTCTGTGGGAGGCAGTGGGAGGTGCTCAGGTGGCTCCGTGGGAACCGGCATGCATGGGGAGGTAGCTTAAAAGTTGGCCTCCCATGGGTACCGGCTCCCACCACTCACCCCCTTTGCTACTTCTGAGGCAGCAAGGGGGAGGTGGGATTAGCCATTAAGATTAACTGATGAGCCCAGGTTTATTAGTTAATCGTGTAAACGATTACATGGTACAATCTTTAATGTTAACAAGTAGTCCTGTGGCACCTTAGAGGCTAACAAAAATATATAGGATCATGAGCTTTCATGGGTAAAACCAGCTTCATCATATGAGTTGTTTAATGTTTAATGTTAATGTTGTTTGTTTCTGCAGTTGAATACGGCTCTAGTAAGTATATATAACATTACAAAACATACTTCCAAAGGTTAATTCTTGAAAGTATTCCATATACTTGTATAAATGTGGACAGCAGATATTGAGTAATGTAGAAAGTCAAGTGCATATTTTTTAACATTACTTATAACAAGTTTCCATGTGACAGATGTTTCTTAGTAAATCTGACTGATCTTTAAACTCTGTAGGAACCATTTCTAATAACTAGTTTTCAAATTACAGGTATTCCTTTGTAAAACTCATAGAAATAAATGGTCTGACAAACACACTGATAGCGGGAGTTGATTGTACTACTGTAACTATTTATTATTTAACAGACGATGTTTCAAAAGTGCTGCAAAACCCACATACTTGTTTGTCTTGAAAATTGTTCTGCCTCTTGGGAAGCAGGTTAAGATTAGTGGTCAAATTTTGTGGTTGTTTGAGCAATTGGTTACCAAGATACAGCTCACTCCCTTCCCCCCCTTAAAATGGAATCCAAATGTTATATTTAACTTTATTTTGCCCTTTGTGGCTCTGATTCTCCCTAATTGATATCCACTCAAGATTAATCTTGCATCGTGCCTGGCACCCATGCCTACACTGAGGAAGCAATATCTAAAAAATTATTCAAGGTAAAAATTGTGGTCTACTGTATGGCTTGAAACCAGGCTTGCTGATGGGGGAGGAGGGATGGACTGTCCTAGGGACAGGCAATACAGAAGTGCCTATAGCTCCTGGCCACTGCTATTGCTATGGCAGTGGTGGTATCCGGAGCCCCAGATCTTTTAAATTGCTGCTGGAGCGCTGCACCGTGCACTCTGAGCAGCAGTGAGGGCTGCCTGGGAAAATGCGGCTCTCTCTGGGTGGCATGCGGGGCTGTCTGATACGGCCCTGCCCAAGGCCCGGCAAGCCTGACAGCCCTGCTGCTTGAATCAAGTTGACATGTCAGGAAATAATTTGCCCATGTGGATCAGGACTAGAGTTTTGTTGCAAAGCAGAATGATTACAGAGACCCTGATATCGGATTAATTGAGGCTAAAGATGACATATTGTGACTGTGGAACCTGAGTGCCCTTATGTACTGTGAATTAGTTCAAGCCCAGCATTGGGAAGTTTTCTGAGGCTGTTTAGTGCACGTTAGTTGCATTGTGCAGGATTTTCTTCTATTGGAAGTTTTGCCTAAAATCATTATGCATATTTAGATTACTTAGATTTTACTTTACAATTGTCAAGAAAAAAATTAATTAAATAGAGGGAAGATTAAAAACTCAAGCAATAGCATTAGGATAAAGTAATCAAGCCACATGCTCCTGACACATTTTCTATATGATGAATCTGAGTGCGAGATATGTGTATCACAGGAAGTATCTGTGACTCTTATCAGTGTCAGGATAATCAAAGTGATTATTGAGCATTGGGAAATAACCCAATAGTGGAGAGCTCTGTTCTAAAAAACTTGTGCGAGGTCAACATTGACTAATGCACTGTCAGACTATTGTTATAAATCAAATCAGTAACCTATGTTTTTGATTAAAATAAATTTAAACTTTCTACAATAATTAAAATCAAGCAAATCCACAAATTGTAATATGTATTTTAATTTATAGTCTAACCTGAAAGTCAGAAGTTTTTGTAGAACCTTTTTAATCCTCTTAAAATGAAAATCTGGTACAGTTTTAACTGTGGTGGCATTGCTGCTCCACTGTAATGCTATTGTGCCTCATTAGAGACAGAGCTAGATATAGTGGTGCAAGTTGGGATCGTTTGCTCATTCTTAGATACAGTCTCCAAATAAGGAGCTGATTTGAATAATCAAAGTGCTCTAAAATACGCCTACATAAGGAGATTGTCTTGAAAATAGGCATGCCATAAGAGAGGCTGGGATAAATTTTTCACTGCTAAGTTGAATAAGGGATTCTTAGTATATAGCCCCTCCTATACTATGAGCTTTTTTTACTTTTTCAAAGTGCTCAAATATCTGTGTGAATAGTTAGATTATCATGAATATTGCATACCACTGCAGGAAAAAGGGCAAGCTTCTGCATACAAATTTGAAATCATTTGGTCAAACAATTCTTGAGCTTCAACCCTAGAAAACAGATTATTTGAATATTCAAGTTGCTCTAAAACCTATATGCATGGTGAGATTATCCTGCAAACTGAAATTTCACAACAGGGGTGCAGTACACTTGAGGAGGTGAAGAGCAAATCATCATTGAGATGAGCAGACCACTTCAAACCTTAGCAGTCCTCCTAGACTTCAAAGCATTATGCAGGACACTTCCCCCTACATTAGACCTGAATGGAGTCTGGGTCTTCCTATCATGCCCCTTTGCTGCTTTGTGCTGGTAGATGTGCTCATAGGCCATTGGTTTACCACTGTTCTTCCTCCCCATTGCCCCTCCACTCTCTGGGGACATGCAGAGTCCAGGAGGAGGACAGAGATGGTAACAGAGTGCCAGTAATGTGTTCCGAAGAAACTTTCTTATGCTCTTAAACAGGTACTTCACAGTCATGTCCTCCCCATTACCATCACTTACTGAAAAAACAAGGGTCATTCACTGCCCAAAAGCTTTATTAATACAGAGTAAAGGTTGATTGGCAGTGCCACATATCCTTCCATAATGTTAAGGGCACTTATACTTGAAGCCCCCCAAAAACTGAAAATAATGATTTACACTACATACCAGCCCCTCTCTGTAACCTTAACTCTGCCCTCTTTGAATGATGCTCTAGCCTGCTCTGACAGATGACATAGCACTCTCTCTTTCCATATGATATCAGTAGGCCCCTACCAAATTCACTGTCTATTTTGTTCAATTTCATGGTTATAGAATATTTAAAATTGTAAATTTCATTATTTTAGCCATTTAAATCTGAAGTTTCATGATACTGTAATTATTAGGATTCTGGCCCCAAAATGAAGGTCACAGAGTTATTGTAGGAGGGGTTGGTTGGCTACTGGCCGGGAAGTAAGGATGACATACGTAGTATGGTATTGCCAGTCTTAACTTCTCCATTGCTGCCAGCAGATCTGGGCCTTCCGTCAGTAGCTGCCACATTCTGGCCACCCCATTCTGACAGCAGCAGTGTAGAAGTAAGGGTGGCATGGTGTGGTATTGCCACTCTTATTTCTGTGCTGATTCTGGCAGGCTCTGGCTTCAAGTCTGGCCACCTGGCCAACAGCCGCTGATCTCTGGCCACCCAGCTCTGAAGGCAACACAGAAGTAAGGATGGCAATACCATAACCCTTGACTTTTGTCCTCTGCATTCCCCTTACAACATCACCTGCATCTCTTACCCATAGTGCACTGTCATGTTTACCGCCAAACTGTTATAAATACCTCAACAAGAATTAATTGTGCTCCTGTCTAAGCACAACTCACATAATTCAGCACAGAAATGAGGGATCCCAGATCCATTGAGTACCGATGCATCTATCTTCATATCATAGTGTTAGCTGCAGCTACTTGTTGCAATTAATCCCAGCACCAGTCAATATAGCTGTTCCTAACACAATGAAGGACAGTTGGAGGGCATGCAAATAAAGGAGAAAATACAGTTTTGTGGGTCACACCATACCACATAAAATGGAACACTCCTCATATCTGTTGATTATAGGGCAGCCCTGGTCTATTTCAAAGTTTATAATTTATTTAATTTATTTGTGTCTGATTTTTCCCATGTAATGTACAATTATGCTTCATATTTACTTTCACTGGAGTTTTAAATGGTATTGTGAACTAGTCAGTTTTGATCATTCTTAGTGAGCAGACTTGGATTTTCATTTCTGACCCCCCACCCACTCCAGTGGGAGGAACTAAATATTTCTGATCTTACTTCTGGCCATATTCAAATCCAGCCAAGCAATCAGTGACTTCCCTGACTTTTTTTGTACAAGGCTGTGGGAAAATTCCTGGTTGGCTGGCTATGAATTAATGAAAATCCTTAGAATGCTTCACTAATGATAGCTCCTGTGGCTTTAAAAAAATGCTATTCCCTTTTCTAATTTGAAGGAGGTCATGGGGGTTTACAGAAACTAAGAAAAGAAAGCGTAACATCTGGTTGTGCTCTGCCGATGACTGCTTTTGTGTAAAGAAAAGTTATGGAGTCTCCTCAGCATCAAACACATTCAAGGTGATCCTTCATAAGAATTCCTTGCAAGAATACATTCCACTCAAACTGTGTTTTCTAATTGCTTTTACTCTGTATTTTGAAAAGCTGTTTTTTCCAGGACACTTTTGAAATCCGGTATTTGTAATATTTGTACTTAAATATATACCTTGACTTTATTTTCTTCTTTATCAAATACTCTTTTGATTAAGTCATGTATGTTCCTTTACTTTTCTTAAAGGCTTTGAGTCCAACATTAGAAAAAGATCTTAGATTAAATCATGACCTTAATGAAATTGATGGGAGTTTTGCTTTTGGAATTTATATAGCTATTTTCAACTATTTGATTATAAAGTAGTTTGAGTTTTTAAAAAATTTTCATTTATATATATATATACTGATATATTATTGTAGTGAATATAATTATTATTTTGGACAATTTTATCTTTTTTTTATCATGCTGAAGATTATTTGTTACCTTTCACTTAACCATATTTAGTTAGGTTAAAATCCGATCCTGTAAATGTTTTGATCAAAACAGTCAATATTATAAATGATTAGTTTTAGAAACCACTAGCTGTCCATTTACAAGTGGATATTCTGTGCATGGTTTATATGGCTATCAGAAAATATAATAGGAAATGTTACTGTTAAAAATTCTACATATGTTTACAATATCTTATCTCTGAAAAATAGATTTGGGTTTTATAAAGTGATTCAAATGAACAGTCAGGCCCTGTGCTATGAGTTATAAGGGACCTGCTCTGCACCTAAAACTTATACTGACGTGAAAAAAATACCCACAAAATTCCCAGCGTAGACGCAGTTATGCCAACAGAAGAAGACTTCTGTTGAGCTAATGTTGTTTGTGGAGGTGCTATTCCTGTACCAGTAGAGAGAGTTCCTCCTTCTGTCAATATATGCTGCACCTATACTAGGAGGCAAAGCTACACTGGCATAGACTCTGTAGTGTAGACATAGGCCATGACTTAGAAGCAAGGTTTAAGATTTTTTTTTAAGTGGTCAAAACTTGCCTCCCTGAAGTCAATGGTAAAACTCATTGACTTAACTGAATTTCTCTTTGTGTACCTAAAGTTTGACTTCTACATCCATATTTAGGTGACCCTAACCCACCCCACCCCCCAAAAAGGCTTGATTTTCAAAAGTAACTACCACTTAGCAGCTTATTTTGGCTTAAGTGGGAGCACTGGGTTCTTGGCACTTTGAAAAACAGGCCACTTATTTAAGCATCTAAATAAGGACTTAGGGATGATATTTTCAAAAACACTTAAATTAGAATTTAGGATGAAATTTTCAAAATGTCTAAGAAATTAGGCACCTCACTTCCATTAATTTTCAATAGAACTTAACTCTCATAAAGCAGTCTCTTCTTAAAAATCCCACCAAAAAGAATATAATTGTAGGCACCTGTTTTTTTACAGTCGGACCAAAAAAGCTGGAGGAAAATTTCCATTTGTGCCTTTGAATATCTCACTAGATTAGGAAATGCTCCCTGTATTAAACTGCCCCATTCTAAACGACTTACACTATTTAATGTTTTGATTGTGCTTTTCATCTGAGGATTTCAAAATGGCGAGCACTTCAGAAACATTAACTAAGATTTATAATAATCTTGTGAAGCACACAAGGATATATAGGAATCTCTTCAGTCTCCATTGAATAGCAACTGCCTCTGTAGGAGAACACAGCAGTTATTTAACAGTACATAGTTGTGCTGTATATTTTCTGACAGGAAATGAAGAATAGTGTATCCAGTTGTAACTCTAAGGGGAATTTAGGCAGACAGACTGTAATTTCTGAATGAAATTTGGCCAGGGCCCTACTAAAATTACAATGTAGAGCCATAGGCTTTTTAATGACCATGAATAGTCAAGGATCTCTGTTTCACATCTCATCCTAAAGACAAAACCTCTGTCATCATGTAACTAATGTGCTGGAGTACTGGTACTTTACTGATTTCAATTGAAGGGGTCTTATGAATTGCTAAGATTTTTTTATTTTGATTACAGCATCTAATCTTTTTTCTGAAGCCTCTCTATGTCATTACACAGAACATGTGTTAGCAGCCTGAGAAAACACAGGCAATACTTAGCTGGGTAATTTGTGTAGCACCACCAAAGTCAATGGAACTATACAGAGATTTATGCCATTTGCGAGTCTGGCCCTTACTCTTGATGTTTTTATCATGATTTAGTTTTCAGTGTCATTTTTTTTGTTTAATAATAGAAAAATATATTGTAAGTGAAATAAATGTTGAAGAATATCAGGATTGTAAAAACTTAAAAAAAACCCACAAATATTCTGGTAGCACTTTAAAGATTAACAAAACATGTAGATGGTATCATGAGCTTTCGTGGGCACAGCCCACTTCTTCAGATGACCGGAGTATTGGATGTCCAGAACCAAAATTAAATAGAGGAGAAGGGGTGGGTGTGCTACTATACTATTTGTTGTTTTTTAAGTTTGTCCTGTACAGACTAACTCGGCTACCCCTCTGAAGGATTGTAAAAGCCATTCCATTATAGTTAGAGCTCTATTATTACAGTTCTGTCAGTTAGCGTATCCCTAGATTAAAGGCCGAGTTGTTAATATTCTGTAATTATCTTTGTGGTTTATCTTTCTTTTGACTGAAATTAAATGTTAATCTGTCACACACACACACATGAGTAAGTTAAAATATCAACAAAACTTGACCATTAACAGGTGACAAGTTATTCTATGCTGTTCCAGAATAGCAATAGAAACAAAACCTCTCTATCTTTTATTCATAAGATAGGGATAATACAAGTCGGTATAGCTTAAGTTTCCTCCATATAGTTGCATTTGTAAGAGTAATTCACTAATCACGCCATTCACTTTTGGGGTTCTTTTTGAGTAAGGACCACTAGCCGTGAAATGTCATGCAGAGATTTTAAAATGGGACATTCAGCTCAGTAAAGAATGAGTTGCAAAGAGAGAATTTTCTTTTTATTAACATTTTTGTCAGTAAATGCAAGAACTGAAGCCACAAAATAAATGAGGCTAAAACCCAGTATAATCCAGCAGTGTTGATAAGTTTGAATAATTATTTTTCAGGTTAGCTGTATTATATTTGGTATGAACATTTTGGTTGGTGGTTAATGTGTTCCACTCACATGCAAAACTTCACTATTGCAAACTTGGTATGTCAGTTTATTAGTTTGCTTTTCTTTTGGCTTGATGAGTTTTGGTTACAACAAAGAAAATCATTGTTTTAATATTTGTTTCATATTTATTCCAAGTAGCCTTGTTGTTGTGAGTTATCGTTTACAGTGGAAGAGGAAGCTTATAGCAATGTTAGAATCCACTTCTTAAGTTAGTACAATAACAGAAATTTTTCTGTATGGTAGATGAACACTTTAATTGGAGATGGTTTTTGTACCACATTTATCTTCCTGTTCAGTGTTCATGGATTAGCTTTTTATACATTCATGTTAGCTCAGACAAAAGGAAGCCTGGTAAAAATTGTAAGAACTATTGCTTTGATTTTACTTGTTATTCTTTACAGTTGAATGTTTAAACTCTTAAATCTTATCCTGCAATTCTGACTTCCCATGTGTTGTTTAACTCAAATGGCTATTAGGAGAAAACGTAGTGTTAACATTTTGTCTAAAGTCTTGTTTGTAGGAATAATTGTTTCATATAGTAAAATGCTGAAGGTACTCTATGGGGTTCATAATTAAAGAAAAACTTTGTAAATCTTTTTCACATATTGTTAAATTCAGAAGGCTTTTTTTCATAGTTTGATCAAAGTAGCATAACCTGTGCCTCTGTTTTTGTTACACACACTGAAGGTCTGTGGATAACATTACATTTTTTCAGCATGAAACTGAACACTTCAAATCCCTAAAGCAGTCTCAAATTTATGGTTAATAAAAGAATTTATTGTACTCGATGTCATCTGTTATATCACTCTGGGAGCAGAAACTGGCAGTGAGTGGACAGGAAATATTTCCATTTCAAATCGCTTCAATCTTATGGTCTAGGGCAAAAGTTTCTGATTTCAGCAAAGTCGTGAATAGCAATGTAATTAAGCCACTTTTAGTTGATTAGATGTGTGTGATATATTTTCTAATAATATTAGTTTCTTTTTGATTACAGTATTTAACATAAATACATTATTTATTTGCTAAATTTCAATATTGATTACTTAAAACCATTTTTACTTGCAGAAGAAAGAGTAATTGTGTGTTTCCAGGTAAGTTTCTATGAATGCCAAGAGAATAGCAATAAGATGAGTTAGTGTACCATGGCCAACCTACTTCAAAGTTTCAGACCTTTGTATTTGTAATCAGTTACTTTCTGAATAAAGAAAAAGCTCCTGTCTGATGATTAGGTCCTTCTAACTTAATAGATTTCTTACACATGAAAAAGTTATACGGTTTATTTTAAAGTGTGAGATTTATAAGGTGTGACTTTTATTAATGCAAATGCATAAATTGAGAAAGAGGGTAACCAAGGGAAAAGACATTTTGTTCTCTCTCTTACTTTAAATTATCATCCTAAAACATCTTTTCATTGTTGCCTGTCAATATGTATGTTGTAAATGTGCTTGTACAAATGCAGTGCCTGCTAGTTTCATTAATTTTGCATTTAAACCATATAGACAAAGTCAGAAATGTACATACAACAAGCTTCTTGCTTATTCTATTCTGACTTTATTTTGAGTTTATTGGGAAAAGTAAAATAAAACAAAAAAAGAAATGTTTTGAAGTCAGGGTGATAGTTTAACTCTCCACTTTTCATTGCAGACCAGGTTGTTTCCCATTATTTTAAATAATTTTTTTGGGGGGAGAGGGTATAGAAGAACATATGGTGTCCATGTGGATAATATTTGTCATTTCAGATCTCCCTTTCTTCTCAGTTGAAGGTGATAGCGCCTCTTCAGAAATGGGAATTCATGATAATATACAAAATAAAAGCTAGAAGGGGTTGTTATCCTTTGGAAGAAGTCTACATGTTAGTGCTCTTTTGTCACACAGCCATGTAGAATACAGGGAAATCAGTAATCTCTAGCGAAATGAGGTGCTTGAAAAAGTAAACTGAGATCCTACTTGTATTGTTAAAAACTGTCTTAGGCAGTGTGGAAGGACACTTAGCAATAAGTGCTAAATAAAAACCTAACACAGGTAGATAAGACCTAATTTGCTAAGTTTATAGAATCATAGAACACTGGAACTGGAAGGGACCTAGAGTGGTCATCAAATCCAGTCCCCTGCCCTTATGGCAGGACCAAACACCTGATGTCTATTCAACCTGCTCTTAAATATCTCCAGTGATGGAGGTTCCACAACCTCCTTAGGCAATTTATTCCAGTGTTTAACCATCCTGACAGGAAGTTTTTCCTAATGTCCAACCTAAACCTTCCTTGCTGCAATTTAAGGCCATTGTTTCTTATCCTATCTTGTTCTAAGGAATACATTCCTAAACAGGGAAACAAAATGTTTAGTTTAAGAACAGTCTTCCCCTTTAAAAAATAATTGCTGTGAAATAATACAGTAGACAGATTATACTATAGGTTTATTACCGGAAGACCCCATCTGAGCTAGAACAGGAGTATAATTTTTGACCGGGGGCCATTTCAGAAATTTTTGAATGGCAGGGCCTCAGGCGGAAGGGGCAGGGCCAGGATACTTCCGTGCTTCCCCACCCATAGGCCCTGATTGGTCTGGAGGTGGGGGAGCGCGCAAAGCCTTTGCCTCCCCAGAGAGAACTGCCAGGTGTTCTGAACAGCTAGTGGTTCCCTCTAGGTATCCATGCCCCTGGCAGTGGGAGGAGACTTCACATGCTGCCTCCTGCTGCCCCCCAAGTCAATCAAGGCCTGAGGAGGGGAAGCACATGAAGTCTCTTGCTCCCTGTCCCTGCCCTGCAAGGAGCGCTGCACTTGGAGTCAACGGCCAGCTGAGCAGCAGCTGGTGGTTGACTTCAAGTGCTGAGCCTCTTGCAGGGTAGCAGGAGACTGCACGCGCTCCCCCTGCTCCCAAGCCCTGATTGGCCTGGGGGCAGGAGAGAGTGCAAAGTCTCCTCCTACCTTGCTCCTATCCTGCAAGGCGCATGCGGCTTTGGGGCAGAGGGAACCCCCCTCCCCCACATGTTTTCCTCTCCCCTCAGCTGCCCCTGCTCTCACCCAGCCCCAGAGCCGCAGCCTGGGCAGCACTCACCCTCTAGCGCAGTGGTTTTTAAACTTTTTGACCCGTGGACCACCTGGCTCAATGCAAACCTTTCTGCAGACCACACTCACTATTAATTTCATAATTATGCCCGAACAATTTTTCTAGTGCTGCAGCTAGGGCAAATGGTTTAATTTAAATTATTAAACAGACTAAGCGTTTTAACTTTTTCATGTTAGTTTATCAAACTTCACTTTAAATAAAGTAAAATATTAATTTATGTCGCATACAAAAGGTTTCAATGTTTTCTTTATTTATGGCAGAGGTGGGGAACCTTTTTTGGGTCAGGTGCCACTGATGCACAGAAAAATCAGAGAGGATGTTAAAATGAGTGCAATTTGCTTAAACGTATAACTGCTGACATTTTCAGCGGTTACAAGATTACATGCTGGGCACCTTTTAAGCTGTCTCCTGGCATGCATTGGCTGCTGCTCCACATTGCTGCCTCTGTATCAGGGTGGCAGTCGGGTTCCAGCGAGTACTGGCTCCCACCTGCCGTTCCGCTCCCGGGGAGTCAGCTGCCAACCCACGCTGCTGCCTCTGGTACAGAGGCAGTAGCTGGCTCCCCAGGAGCAGGACCAGGAGCTGTGTGTAACCATTTGAGTAACTGTATTCTGTGAGGGCAGGGGACTGGACTCAATGACCTCTTGAGGTCCCTTCCGGTTCTATGATGTGTGATTCAAAGGGACAGCCACCGAACAGCTGCGCGATTCAAAGGGATAGCTGCAGGGAGCTGGGGGGTCAGCTGGGGAGTCCCCAGCTGACCCCGGGCTCCTAGCGGCATGTAGCGTAGCATGGAGTCCGGGGTCATCGGGGGACTCCAAGTCCCCCGCTGATCCCGGGCTCCATGGCTTTGAAATGCACAAGAGCCCCCACTGGGGATTCTTATGCATTTCAAAGAAGGCGCCTTTGTGCAGTCCGGAGTCAACTGGACTTCCCCCCGTCTGTACGTGGAGTTCCTCATTCCTCCTTTGAAATGGGCTCTTGTACGTTTCAAAGGAGGAATGCGGAAGTGCCTATCAGCTAGTCGACTAGTCAAAAGACTATCCGATAAGCAAATGCTTATCAGATAGTTGACTAGTCTTTAACGTCCTTAGTGTGGAACAGGTTCCATATGAAGAGAGATTCAAGAGGCTTGAACTTTTCAGTTTAGATAAGAGGAGACTAAGGGGGTATATGATAGAGGTCTATAAAATCATGACTGATATGGAAAAAAGTGAATAAGGAAAAGTTATTTACTTGTTTCCATAATATAAGAACTAGGAGTCACCAAATGAAATTAATAGGTAGCAGGTTTAAAACAAACAAAAGGAAGTTATTCTTCATGCAATGCACAGTCAGCCTGTGGAACTCCTTGCCAGAGGAGTGAAGACTAGGACTTTATCAGGGTTCAAAAAAGAGCTAGATAAATTCATGAGGCTAGGTCCATCAATGGCTATTAGCTAGGATGGGTAGGAGTGGTGTCCTTAGCCTCCATTTCTAGAATTATTGTTCCATAGTTTGGAGGTCCTCAATTAATGATCTCTCAATGTGATGGAAGTGCGGTACTTGGGTAAGGCAAGATGATCTGCATATTCAAATGTTTATGATTCTGCTGGAGCATGTCACTTACATACATATTGGGTTGGCATGAGCTTTATGGTAGCCCATTATTTATGATATGGGGTGAGCTGATTTTATTACCCAGGGACACGTGTACTAGAGATGTAAAATCCCATTTAATTAGTTAACCAGCTAAACATTATGTTTAACTGGTCTCTGGTGAGGTTGGAGCGCCTCCCATTCCCCCTTCCTCTCCTTCCCCACCCTGAGGTGGGCCCCGGACAGTTAACCATAACTGGTAAGCATCACCCAGTAACTGATTAACCATTCACATCCCTAACTGTAGGTTTCTGTTACTTAGCATGGTCCACAGCAGGCAAAGAGTTTGGTAGCAAGTTTCAGCATCAAGTCCTTAATCTGTACAGTGCCATATACAGATGAAAGGATGACATATACTGTATGAGCACGTCTAGACTACGATTTTTTTCGAAAGGAGATATGCAAATTTGGCGCTAATTTGCATATCTTCCGATCGCATTTTCAAAAGCGGATCTTTCGAAAGTGGAAGTAGTCTGAATGCATTTTTTGGGGGGGGGGAAGTGTAAATCTCCTTTTTTTACGAAGAGCGTTTTTTTCAAAAAGGGTTTTTTCTGGAAAAAACGTGTCCATATTACTTTCACTTTTGAAAGACCCACTTTCGAAAATGCAATCAGAAGCAGATATGCAAATTAGCACTGAATTTGTATATCTGCTTTCGAAAAAAAATGTAGTCTAGACATGCCCTCTCAGTTTTTAGTTTTCTGATATCCAGTCTCACTGTGAGTTGTAAATGCCAGAACTTGGTTGCAACAACTGTTTTGACCAGAAGCCAGCCTGTTCAGCAGGGTCTATTGGTTCCTTTTGAGGATGATGCATTCAAGACATTTATAGGTTGTGTATTGTAGGTAAATTGGCCTATATCTTCCCTGTTTCATCAGTGGACTTCCCAGGCTTTGGAATGGCAGTTACCATTGCTTTGTGATGTAATTCAGGGCTCTGTATTGTCCTTCAGGTAGCACAGTACAATCTTGCTAAACATTGAAGTTCATTATGTCTGAGATGCAGGAGGAATTCTAGTGGGATACTCTCAGGGCATGCAGGCTTCACTTTTTTTCATTATGCAAGTCTTTTTACTTCCTCAAAACTGACAGTGGAAGGTTCTCCTTGGGGGATTGATGTACGTATCTAGTAAAGTTGTTCATACACTTCTCTTGCTTGTTTATCAAGTGGTCCTTTTGTGTTCTCCACTAGTTTGGAGGCTATTGAGTTTGAGTTTGGCTGGATTTTTGGTGGTTGATACATTGTGGGATTAGCAGCCACAAAGGGTTGCTGTAGTGTTCAGGCTCTCAATGGCTGGTGAGTGTAAAATCAAGGTTTTGGCTGTATGCAATGAGCCTCAAAACCTGAGTAAACAGACTTAGGCTTGTGGATTCATGCTGTGGTGCTAAGAAGATCAGTGTTGACGTGCCTGCTTCAGAAGAGTGCAAAGGTGGCAGGCAGTAAGAGGATTCTTCAGAGTTGGGTTATGAAGCATTCTTAGCAGGCACGTAGGTAGGCTGTTCCTGACATGATACTATCTCATCTTATCTCTTTTATTCCAGAAATCATTTGTATGTTTCTAAATCCTTGCATAAACAGGTTGGATACTAAAAATAATTGCATAACTTGAAAGAAACAGTCAAGGTATGAGAAGTTCCAGATCTTAATAAACTTAAAAATTACATATATACATTTCATATTGTGATGGATTCCCTACTCTACACTCCTCCTGAATCCCCAAAAATGAAGACTGTGACTCTACTAAAACAAAGCTTTTTTCACAGTCACGGGCTCATGTGTGTACATAATGCTTTCCCCCTCTGTGCCTGTGTATTTCATTCCTGTGAGTGGGGATATATTGAAATTTACAATAATCCCTCTATATCATTCTCAAGCAGCAGAACTCTTAGCAGCCTCCTCCAAAGAATGTAGCAGGCAGGCTGAGGTTTGGGGAAGACATCCCATGTATGCACACTCTTTGCTCTCAGGCTATGTCTACACTACAGGGTTTTTGCACAAATACAGCCGTTTTTGCGCAAAAACCTGCGGAACATCCACACCTCAAGTGCGGTTTTGCGCAAGAAAATCTACAGTCAATCGACAGAACAGAGGGCTTTTTGTGGTGTAGGTATACCTCCTTCTATGAGGCATACCTCCTTTTTGCACAAGTGTTCTTGCGCAAAAAGGTGTGTGTGGACACTCAACAAGGGTTTCTTGCACAAAACCAAAAAGCTCAGGTGCTCTGATGGCCATTCCGTGAATGTCAATCAGAACTTTCTTGCGCAAGAGTGTCCATGCAGTGTGGACGCTCTCTTGCACAAAAGCAAAACACTTTTGTGATGTGCTTTTGAGGTGTGGATGCGCTTTTGCTCCAGAAGTTTTTGCATAAGATCTCTTCCGCAAAAAGCTTCTTGCAGAAAAACCCTGCAGGGTAGACAAAGTGTCACTCTCTCAGGCTACATCTACAGTGCGGGCTTCTTGCATAAGAAGTTTTTTGTGGAAGAGATCTTCTGCAAAAACTTCTTGCGCAAGAGAGCGTCCACACTGCATAGACGCTTTCTCACAAGAAAGCTCTAATTGCCATTAACAGAATGGCCACCAGAGCACCTGTGCTTCTTTTGATAGGCTGTTTTTGCACAAGAAACCCCTGTTTGCAGTCCACACACCCTTTCTGTGCAAGAGTTCTTGTGCAAAAAGGCTTATTCCTCAAAGAAAGAGGAATAACTCTTGTGCAAAAAGCCCTCACTTCTTCCGATTTACTGTAAATTTACTTGCTCAAAAATGTGCTTGTAGTGTGGATGCTCTGCGAGTTTTTGCGCTAAAACGGCTGTTTTTTGCACAAAAACTCTGCAGTGTAGACATAGCCTCTCTGTCTTTGGACAGAATATGTCATTTTTTTGGCATACCATCCTTTGTATAATGCTATCCCTTTCCCAAATACAGTGCAAGCAGCTGTTCCTACCATTTTCAAAATGTATGGCTTGAAAGATAAACTCTCTTCAGAACTGTAAACTCCAGTCAGACGATCTCTGCACAACTTCTGTTTGGAGAATTTAATAGTCGCTCCTCCCAGCTTGTTGTACATATCCAGTTACAATTAATTCAAATTCCAACTTCATAAAGCAAATTTCAGGTTTCAAATTATTCATGTAGAACATTTTTTAAAAAAAGCAGTTGAACTCCAACTAATGAAAGCTTTACTCTAAAAACTGTTAGTTTATGTTTTGTGCATGCTAGCATTAGTCAGATTATAAACCAGAGATTACTACTATATATAACAAAATGCAAGCATCATTATAATTTCTAATAAAACCTATAAAATAAATGAGAAAACACACAGATTTTAACAGGCTTACATCTGGTTATTGAATGATTGTATAACATTCTCATACTGCATGCCCATAAAGAAAGTGTTGGCTTCTGTTTATATGCTCAAAACTGGCAGAGTTTTGCTTCTTTTATTTTAAATATATATTCTTTTAAAATAAAAGCTTTTGTTGTTATCTGATCAGTATTTAGCCACAATAGAAGCTAATAACAATGTGTATGTCGTGTTATAGCATGCAGAAAGTAGTCCGCTGAAAGGAAATGATTTAAAAGTCAGGCTCTGATCTTTTCCCTTGTCTGCCAGGCATAAGCATGAGCTTTTAAGAGCTCCACACATGGTTATTTGCAGCGCTCGACAAATCAGGTAATCTACTCGCCTGTGGCGAGTAGATTTTAACCTGGTGCAGCCGCGCAGCGTGCGCTTCCACATGGCTGGCTAACGGGGCTTGCCGCCGCTTGGCGAGCCCTGGTTATTTGGACATAATAAGTGTGATGGGTTGGATCACAGAAATCCCCTTGGGATTGTCCCCAAGTGTACTGATCAAGCCACTGATGCCTGCCTTCCTACCCTCAGGGGCACCCCACCACTCTGTCCTGCTGAGCCAGAAGCTCTGGTCTCCTCCAGCCAAAGCACATAACTCCCCTACAGAGCAACACAGATGCTGGACCAGCTCAGCTCCCAGAAGGCTCAGCTATAAGGCTATTGACAGCACCTAGGAACCCAACTCCCCAAAAAAAGACCAAAACCCCATATAAATTTGTCTTACATTGTGTAAAAGTTTTACACAGAGAAAGTTCATAAAAATGTCTGCCCCCTTTATCAATGAAAGAGAGATACGTACAATGGTTGTTCCTCCCCATGTAACAGTTATTTACACTAGACTTAATAATAAACAAAAGTGTTTTATTAAGTGTGAAATGTAGAATTTAAGTGATTGCAAGTGAAAACAGACAGATCAAAGTAAGTTACTAAGCCAAAATAAAACACAACTACCTAATTCTAATATCCTAAGAAACTTATTACATGCATATTCTTATCCTAAACAGTTGTTCTTATCTCAGACCACAGCTGATTTTTTTTCTGACCTGACTCCAGCAGCTTTCCCTGTGCCCTTTCCCTATAGTTTTCCCCCAGGTTTCTTAATGTGTATTCTTTTAGGGTTGGGAGGCAATTTCAAAAGCCAGCTGAAGATAAAGACCTTTCCATTCCTTAATTAGACTTTCCCCTGGGCAGGGACCCTTTATTAATCTCCCCATCCCTAAGGAAAAATACCAGATTCAAGATGAATTCCAATACCAGGTGACATGGTCACATATCTTTCTAGGACCAACCACCATTTGGGTTTACAGGAAAAATAAAATTATTCATGGGCCATTGCTTTGAGTGCTGAGCCATTAAGTTCCTAAAGTATCACTAATGGCCCTCATTACCACATTTAGAATTAAAATAGATTCACATACACGAATGACGCACATACACAAAAAGGATATGCAGAATTAACAGATTGTAAATTTAAAAATTGTTACATGACCTGTTTTGTATAAAGCATATTTGAGTTATGCATATTCATAAGCAAATTTTCATAAAATATGAGGGGCACATGGCAATGGGTTATTCTCAGATTGAAACATGAGGAAGAATGCATGTCTTCATTGCAAAGTAGCTGGCTCTGTGGATATGGCGAAGGCGGTGGACATGATATAGCTTGATTTTAGCAAAGTTTTTGATATGGTCTCTCTCAGTAATTCTTGCCAGCAAATTAAGGAAGTATGGATTGGATAAATGGACTGTAAGGAGGATAGAAAGCTAGCTAGATTCTCAGGCTCAACAAGTAGTGATCAATGGCTCGATGTCTGGTTGGCGGTCAACATCAGATGGAGTGCCCCAGGGATCAGTTCTGGGGCCAGTTTTGTTCATCTTTATTAATTGACCTGGATGAAGGGATGGATTGCACCCTCAGCAAATTCACAGATGAGACTAAGTTAGTTGGAGGGTAGGGATAGGGTCCAGAGTGACCTAGACAAATTGGAGGATTGGGCAGGGGAACAGGTAGTGATGAGCGGAGTCCTGCAGTTGGGACAGAAGAATTCCAAGCATTGTTATAGGCAGGGGATCAACTGGCTAAGCAGCAGTTTGGCAGAAAAAAACCTGGGGACTACAGTGGATGAGAAGCTGGATATGAGTCAACAGTGATTTGGGCTTGTTTAGTCTACATAAGAAAACATTGAGGGGAGATTGTGTGGTGCTGCCCCTTTGAACACTGCCTCGGCATTTGAGACAGACAGCGTCATACTGCTGAGCCGGGGATCAGCTGTGCAGCTGCCCCTTTGAAACGCTGAGGCAGCGTTCACAGGGTCAGCGCCGCACAGCTGATCTCGGGCTCAGCTGTGTGGCGCTGACACTTTGAAGTACCCCCTTTTCCCCCTCCTTTGCTGCCTCTATCTCTAGTCCAGTGGTGCACAACCTTTTTTGATCCGCGACCCCCACACTGCGGGGGCCGCCAACTGCCGGGCCCAGTCCCCGGCCGACTGGATCTAAGCACTGCGTAGCCGCCAACAGCCGGGCCCAGCCCCCAGCTGGCCGGATCTAAGTGCTGCAGCCCCCCAGGAAGACATTCACGACCCCCTTTGGGGGTCGCGACCCGTGGGTTGCGTACCACTGAACAAGTCGACTAGTCCTTAACATCCCTAATCTGCACCCCACCCTAATTTTAGGAGATAGTTGAGAACTAGCCAGCAGGTGGTTTCAATAGAATCCCTGGAAATGTGGGAAAATTATCCTCATTTCTAAAATCATATATCTTCAGTCATTCATTTCTCTGATACATTTACTATATTAAGAGGCAGGATAGCTTCCAGAAGACCCAATGTATAGTGGAAAGAAAACAAAAGGGGATCACAACTTTCTAAGGTTGGGGGAATGCATGGAAAGATCTGGCGATTTTCAGTGATCTATTGGCATAAATTCATCTTGATATATCTCCTAAATTCCAGACACAGCTACATTTCAAATTCAGCATTTCGAAAGCGGCAGCACCACACAGGTGAGCCCAGGATCAGCTGTGTGGCGCTGTCGCGCGTGGAGCCCGAGGTCAGCTGGGGACTCTAGCTGATCCTGGGCTCCAGTGCTGCATTTCTGTGGAACCCAGGATCAGCGGGGCTGAAATGCCACGTGGAGCCCAGCTCCATGTGGCTGACCCCAGTTCCACGTGGCTTTTCAAATCGGCAGTGCGGCACTGACACTCTGAGTCCGCTGCTGACCCCAGACTCCATGCTGTGCTGCCAATTTGAAATGCCACAGACTCTTGCACATTTCAAAGCTGGCACGCAGTGTGCAACCTGGAGTCAGTGGGACTTCCCGCTGGCCCCAGGCTGCACGCGGAGTTCTGCATTCCTCCTTTGAAATGTACAAGAGCCCCAACTGCAGAAGTGCCTATCGACTAGTCGAGTAATAGATGGAAATTACATCGACTATTCAACTAGTCAATTAACTGTTATTTAACATCCTTAGTGCAGATCCTGTTTTTTGTGCCTGTGATTGTCTTCATTTATACTTAAGTGGACTGTCAGTGTAGTTAGCAGAGATACTGATATTTATTTAGATCCGGAATAGCATTTTATAGTGACAATAAGTAGTATGTTTTGTTTTACTTACTTGGAATAACTAAGGGGTTGCTGTCTATTTTGTGAAGTATAATTTGTGTAGCAGAGTAAAAACAAGATGCATCAAATACTTTTCTCTTGGGAAATCTTAGGAATGAATTCTCTTTATTTGTTGTTTATAGTTTAAATGCAGAATTTTGGTTTCTGTCCAAAAATTCCTAGACTGAAGCACTTAGGTAACATTAGTGAGAGTTTGAACTGTTTGAACAGACCTTTGCTCCTATCTACTTTTTTTTTTTTTGGTAAATTTCAGTTTAATATAATACACTTGGTTATGATTATGGTTATCTACACAAAAACTTGAAACAATTAAATAGGGCGGATCAGACATTAAGGAACTTGCAAATGCTTGAAAGAAATAAGAATGGGGACCCTCCTTTTTCCATGCATGTCTGCACTGAGTTCCTGGGCTTGAGTGGAGAGATTTAAAATTTTCACGGTAAAAGGCAAACTGTATAAATTAAACTCTCTCCTATTGTTGGTAAATTGTGGCTTTAAGTACTGCCTCTTCCTTAAGGTAAACCAGTTGGGCCACATCCTGCAATCAGCTGAATAAAAGATACATTGTGTTCTGAAGATGCACAGTGCATGTAATTTATTTGTGGTTTGCAATGATTTCTTAATTTCCATTTGTTTCACTGATATACTGTAAGATGACTGTACATACTGTATTTTTAAAAGAGAGATTAAAATAATGAATGGTGAGGCCAACTAAAAATATCTTCTGTCATTATTTGTATAATTTTATATAAGGTAGCTAAGTTTCACATAGTATATTTCCTCTCAAAGGATTCTAAAACACCTCATAAGCTTAATTGGCAAATGATTTTATATCTATATTTATCTATATCAAGACCACTTTATCCTCCACCAAAATATAGCAATGTTTGGGGAGAAACTCAGCAATGGTTTTACAAAGCATTACATACTTGGAGCAGCTGAAGAATACCATATCCAGTTGAAATGGCAGAAGAATTTAGGCATCTGGAATGTAATTACCCAAATGGGAAGTCAACCATAACATCAAAGATAACACCCTACCCATGTGAAAAGTGCTGGGGGATCTTTAATGATCACAAATGGTCAATACTTCAATTTTAAATCTTATGCAAAAGAGTGCTGGTTAAGAGATAGCTCCAAGAATCTTCGGTTAAAGAAACAAATACTAAATGTTTCTACAAAATACTGTTTTAGGAGGATGGAATATTTGCCAGATTCCTGAATAAAATAGCATTTTTCTTATTATAGTTAGAATGTTAGGCTTTAGGATTTTGTGAAATCTTTTGGGGCTTGTCTACACTAGAGTGTTTCACCTTCAGTTAAATAATTTCCAGTATTTGTTAAGGGTATGGACACACCACGAATGTTGTTCCACAACACAAACATTTGTGCTTAATCTAGAGTAATTTAAGGAAAAAGCTCTAGGGTGGCTATGTTGAAAGAAATTAAAATTGTTCAAATCTGAGAACCTGTAACAAAGGAGAGTGTATTGTGACCATACCAGGTCAGCAAGCATATTGCTCCCTGAAGGTTGTACTGTGACCAGGAAGTTCAAAACATTAACTGTGTTAACATGAGAACTATGTTAATATGAGAACAAAGTTTCTTCCAGCCCGAGCCTAATTGATGTCCAGACAACCTAATGTAGGAGCTGAAAAGGACATTTGTGTAGGAGCAAGGTGTTAACATTTGACACTTAACATTGAGTTTTCCCTAGTAACCTGAGAGAACCAAACAGGACAGTACTACATGGTAAACTGTCCTTGAGATGATGTACTTTGGGAGCGGCAATAGGCAGAGCACAGTGAGAGAGAAAGAGGGGTAACCCTTGCACCTGGTTATAGATTTATAGGGGTAATATCAGGGAAGGCAGCAGAGATAGTTGGTGATTCCAATCTTCAGTAAAGACTCTTAATTTGTATGTCTCTGAGATTAGGCATCAGACTTTATCTAAATCCAGTGTTTATCTTATATTGTTTGTCTTTGGCATCTTTCCACTGGTCATTGGTAAATATAACACACACACATACACACACTCTCTCTCTTGTTTTGATTTATTGATTTGAATTAAATGCTTGGTTGCAGTCTTTCTCAAGAAAAGGGACTGGAGGCAGGGGGGCAAAAAGCGACCCATCAGCAGTGGATTGGAGAGCTTAAAGTTACAGACTCTAGTTTTAAAGCCATCTCAATGGTTTTGGGTAGTAAGGAGAATGTTTGCAAATCTCAGGCTATGAGAGCTGAGTATTCCAGGATGCTGGATTCTTCAGTAGATTTGTGAAGCTGGCACCTCCCTAAAAATAGGGCAGGGGAAGAACTAGATTTGACAATGTGGGGCATTGTTGAATAGATATGAAAACATTAGCAGAAACCTGTTGTAAGTAGTCAAAAAGACACTGAGGGCAGTAAAATTTCACCTGTTCAATGCAAGGCTGAATTTGGCACTGCATCTTTGAGGTTGTAGTAATACTGAATTTTGCAAGCAGGTGGTAGATTTATTCATGGAGTCCAATTACTTTTCATAGAAAACTCCCACATGAAAGCCTGCATTTCACAATGTATATAAATGTGTAAAATCCGCCTTAAAGCAGACACTGCTTTTTAAAAAAAATATATGAAGTAAAGGGGTATAACTTGCTTTAGCAGAACAGGTTTCCATAGCAACATGAAAATCCCCTGTTTTATGCATTTGTGTGTTATAAGAGCTATAGTCCAGATGGGATGTAGCTTTTGAAGATTCTGTTTCTGAGCCATGCTACCTTTATTTAAAGTAAGCATAGCTCTGCAGGCATCTTTCTGTGTGGTCTTTAAAGCTTTTGGCTGATTTTGTTTTGATCCTGACATTTCCTTGCATCTTGTCCTCATTTTGGCATGTAAACTTTTCTTGGGGAGGACTTTTTTTTACTATACACCTAGGACAGGGGCCCTAATCTTTGAGTGGGTCTCCTTGGATTAACTGTAATACCAATAATAATTAATAATAATATTCCAGTGATTTCCACTGTAGTGCTATCTCCCCTTTTATCTTATTTTTATAGTTTAAACTCAGGTACACTTTTTCATTCCATATTTGTTTCACATTTTGTCAATATCATCCTTCCCTTTCTGTTGCTATCACTTCCTCAGAATGTTTGATTTTTTTTTAAATTGCAAGTTCTTCAATTCAGGGTTTCTATTATGTTTCTACAAAGTATGAGTTAACTCTTATGGATAAGTGAAGATATTCAATAAAGGTAGTAGCAATACCTTCTTCACTATGTCCATACTGTGGTAACTACTAAAGTAGAACCTCAGAGTTATGAACTGACAATAAACTGCACATTTCATTTGGAACCCTCTCTTTCAGCGGTCACTCGATAACGAGTAGGATGTCTTCCTGTCACCCTCCTATTTGTGGATCTGTAGATGGCTGACTAGCCCAATTCTGGAACCGCAGGTCTTATCGCAGAAGGTGCAGGTGCTGGTGGCTATTGGAGGGATGCGGGGCAGTTTTTGCCGCTCTTTTCTCCTTCTCCCCCTCTCCTCATCTGCGGTGTGGTGGGACCTCTCAAATTGCGCCACCCCCTCACGGATTACCGCTCTCCACTGGGTATGGTCTTGGGCAAGGTTCTCCCAAGTGTCAACACTGATGCCGCACTTTTCATGTTTGCTTTCAACATGTCCTTAAATCACTTCCCCTGGCCCCCAATGCTCCTCCATCCTTCCTTCAGCTCGGAAAACAGAATCTATTTTGGGAGGCGCTGATCAGGCATCTGGACCATGTGACCAGTCCAGTGAAATTGTTGGTAGATGACGATAGCTTCAATGTTTGTCATGTTCGACTCTTCCAGGACGCTAGCGTTCGTTCACCTGTCCTCCCAAGGGATATTTAGGATTCTCATGAGGCAGCATTGATATTATTCAAGTGCCTTCAGGTGATGCTTATATGTTGTCCAGGTTTCACATGCGTACAGCAGTGTTGGAACAACCACTGTGCGGTACACAAGGAGCTTTGTCTTGACACTGATGTCCCAGTTCTTAAAGACCCTTTGTCTCAGGTGGGCAAAAGCAGAGCTTGTGCAGCTCAGGTGATGCTGGATTTCCGCGTCAATCATTTGGAACCAGAAGTATGCTGACAGGCAGCAACAGAGATCCAACAAACAACCAACCAAACACAGTATTTGACAAAGTAAGGAAACTATTTCTGTGCTTGTTTCCTTTAAATTAAGACTGTTACAAGCAGCATCTTTCTTTTGCACAGTAAAGTTTCAAAGCTGTATTCAGTCAATGTTCAGTTGTAAACCTTTGAAAGAACAACCATATTTTTTTGTTCAGAGTAATGAACATTTCAGAGTTACAAACAGCCTCCATCCCCAAGGTGTTTGTAACTCTGATGTTCTTCTGTATAAAGTTTCAATCTGATGTTGAGGTTTCTAAGTGTTTCTCAAGATCAGATCCTTCTGAATGCACAGTTTGTGGTTAAAGTTGAATGAAGCTTTACCTTAAATGCTCTGGGTCAAATTCAGACCCAGTGGAAGAAGTGCATTTAGTTGACGTATCTGGAGATGCATCCATAAGTAATGGCTCTAAAAGGCACAATCATAAGACAATAATTTGAAAGAGAGCAAAACATTGGTATTTCAACATGTGGGAGCTCAGGTCATCAAATCATCAGAAGCAGCAACATTAAGCAGAGGAAAAAAATGGTTTTAAGACCAGAAGCAAAAGTGTGTCTACACTGCGCCATTATTTCAAGATAACTAGTGTTATTTTGAAATAACAATGCGAGCATCTACACAGCCATTCCATTATTTTGAAATAATTTCGAAATAACAGATGGCTTATTCAGAAGTCTGTAAACCTCATTCCACAAAGAATAACACCTATTCCAAAATAGCTATTTAAAAATAAGGTGTGTGTAGACACTCCACTGCTGGGCATTTCAAAATAGCCCCTCTCCAGGGCCATTCTAAGTTATTCCTCCCCAGTGCCTCCTGGGGCTTTAAATCAAGATAGCACATCTACATTAGGGAAGCCTGCCTGGGACTAATTTTGAGGCTTCCCTGTGGTGTAGACGTGTTATTTGGAAATAAGCTATTTTGGAATAACTATTCTGGAATAGCTTATTTTGAAATAAGCATGCAGTGTAGACGTACCCTAAGTGAGTTAAGAGTCTTGGTCCCATTTTCAAAAATGACATAGGCACCAAGGAGCCTAAGCTGAGGAGAGAGAGTTCTCCCCTGAACTTATGTATTTCACCCCCAACAGACAGCAGTAGCTATGTCAGAAGGAGACGCTTTTCTGCCAATGTAGCACTGTCCTAGGAATGTGATAGTGTACACATGTCCAAGGTTAAACAATGAGCCTGGGCTCATCGGTTAACCTTCACAGTTACACGCAGGACCTTCCCCTGCACTGCTTCTACTGTATTAGAGGCAGCGGCTCAGGGGGCAGAGAGGGATCGGCAGGAACTGGTGCATGCAGGGAGCCACCTGCTCCCCTTCCACCCCCTGCACTGCTGCCTCGGATACAGAGGCAGCAGTGCAGGGGAGGGGGGAGGTGGCTTTGCGAGAACCACCCTCCGCATATAAACATGTAACCACTGAAATTTTCAGCGGTTGCACATTTACCTAAACAGACACATTTTAACATCCCTACACTGTCCACGCAGGGCTTAGGTAAGTGTAACTTATGTCATTCAGAGTAGTTTATTCACATCCCTAAGCAACAAAAATTATACCCACATAAGTGGTAGGCATAGGCCTTATCTATATTTAACCAGAATTTTCAAGGGTTCAATTTAACAGATCCAGTAAGGACCCACTAAATCAGCAGTGGCCAACCCGGAACTGTACAGGTCAGCCTCTCTCACAGCTGGGCCGCTGTGAGCCACATGTGTGCTCACAGCCCACGCCGTTCCACTCATGGCCCCCAGTGCACTGCATCATATCCTGCTCACGCAGGCCGGGTCGCACACAGCGTCCCAACCTGCATGTGCTAGCTGCCAGCTGCTTGAGCGCAGGCAGCGGCAAGGGCTCCAGGTGCAGCACCGGCTCCGGGACCTGGGCATAAGGTTAGTGGGGGAGGGGAATTGGGTTAGAGCAGGGGGAGATGCCTGGCTCTGGAGGAGGGGAGTGGAGGGGAGAGGAGGGCAATTGGGTGTGGAGGGGTGAACGTGGCGTCCCGGGTGCGCGTGGCGTCCTGGATGCGTGTGGTGGTAGCGACGGCAGTGGCTCTGGCTCCGGGACCCGACCATAAGGTTGCGGGGGAGGGGGATTGGGTTAGAGCGGGGAGGGGAGGGGGATTGGGTTGAGGGGGGGCATGCCGGCTGCTCAGTGCACATGCCCCGGTGCCTGGAGGGAGACGTGCAGCTGTAGCAGTGGCGGCTCTGCCTCTGGGACCCGAGAATTAGGTTAGAGCGGGAGGAGGGAGGGGGATTGGGTTGGAGGGGTGGTGCCTGGCTCTGGGGAGGGGGATTGGGTTGGGGGATGTGTGCCTGGCTCTGGGGAAGGGGAGAGGGATTCAGTTGGGGGAGGCGGTGCCTGGCTTTGGGGAAGGGGACTGGGTTAGGAGGTGTGTGCACCTGGTTCTGGGGATGGGGATGGGGATTGGGTTGGGGGGTATGCCTGGCTCTGGGGAACGGGAGGGGGATTGGGTGGGAGGGGTGCCTGGCTCTGGGGAGGGGGAGGGGGATTGGGTTGGGGGGGGTACCTGGCTCTGGGGAAGGGGAGGGAGATTAGGTTAGAGCGGGGGGGGGGGGGTGGTGCCTGGCTCTGGGGAAGGAGAGGGGGATTGGGTTAGAGCGGGGGGGTGCCTGGGGGAGGGAAAGAGCAGCCAGCACGCTTCCTGAGATCTGGGATCCCCAGGTCCTGGCCCCAGCTGTCTCTGTCCCCTCCCTCTGGCCAAAGCCCCCCCCCCCCAACGAGTACCCTGCTGCAGCATAAAACCCTGCCCCAGCACCCTGTCCCCTGCCCCCACCAGCACAGTTTGGGGCCACATTAGTGAGGCTTAGGGGAGTTTGGAGGGGTTGATTTTTTGCATCTCACTTGTGTGGCCCCGACTGACTTTTCTGTGGGTCAGTGTCCCCTGACTCAAAACAGGTTCCCCGCCCCTCTCATAAATAAAGACAAAGCTGAAACATTTTGTGTTTGACATAATATTTTATTTAAAAATGAAGCCTGGCCAACAAACCCCCAATTGAGGCCAAGCCCCCATCTGGCCGCAGCATCATAACACTCCTGCACCTCCCCCCCCCCGACCCCAAACCTGAGCCTATCGTACACTGGAACCCCCTGTCCTGAGCCTCTCACATCCCCAAACTCCTGCATCCCTGCACCCCCAGTCTTCTGCCACAACACTCCTGCACCATTCACACACTGCAAATCTGTGTCCTGAGCCCATCATACTCCCAGCCTCCCTGTCCTGAGCCCCTCATGCGCCCCAGCCCAAACTCCTGCACCCTCACAGCCACAAGCCTGCGGCTTGCTCAGCACCTCAACCCTCCACCTGACCCCAACACTCTCCAGCCTGGAGCCCCCTCCCTGAGCCATCATCCTCTTCTCTATTTCCTCCTGCACCCAAATTCCCTCTCAGAGCTTGCACCTCTCACCCGTTCCCAGTGCTTTTTTGGTGATGGTATGCCCTGGGATGGTGTACTGGCACCTATTTTCCCCCAGCGCAGGTTTTTTTCCCAACAACTCTCCGCCCCGCCCCGGTACGTGGATCTTCGCACTCTATCCACTGCTAATGGGTTGGCCACCTCTGCACTAAATCAACCACTGATGGTGTCCCCAATGACTCCAGTACTCTGTGGGTTACAAGAAGTAAGGGAAAAATGCTGTGGTAAGTCAAGCTAAAGTTCATCTATACCAGCTAAGTTATTCACGGAGCTGGAATTGCATATCATAGTTTGACTTTCTGCCCCAGAGCAGACCTGGTGATAACCTTAGTTCAAGGTTGGGCAAGAGGCAGCTAGCAAGCCAGATCCAGCCTACCAAACCACTGGATCTGACCCTCGGCCACCACACCACCACCTTTACTACACAGTAGCTCACACTGTTTTAAACAGTTGGCTGCTAATTGCTCTGCAAGCTGGGGAGGGATGGGAGAATTCATATGCCAGTTTCCAGCCAATAGGAGCTGAGAAATTTTACTAGAGGCCTCCTTCCTCCCTCTCCCAGGGCTGGAGCAGAGCCACATGGGGCAGCCAGCTCAGCAGGCAGGCATGAAGCTTGTCTCAGGTTCCTGCTGGGCTGCTGGCTGGGAACTGCCTAGGTAAGCACTTCCCAGCCACAGCCTCTGGCACCCCACACTCTCTCTCTCCCCAATTACCTGCCCAAGGTCACCACCCAACTCTCTGTATTCCCTCTCCCCACCCCCTCCAGGTTACACCTCCCTCCCAGACCCTGCACCCCCTCCTACTTCCCCAGGCCAGAATCGTCTCCTGCACTCATACCTCCTCCTGGACCCTGCACCCCAAACTCCTGCTCCAGATCATAACTAGGGATGTTAAATTTCGATAAATCAACTAATCAAGTTGGAATTTCCTCTGATAGACGTAGCAAGGGCGGGGAGCAACTAGTCTAGTCACTACTCAAGTAGTCAACTAGTTGCTTACATCCCTAATCATAACCCCATCCTTCACCCAAACTCCTCGGAGACCCCACACCCCCTCCTGCATCCCAGTTCTCTATCCCAAACTCCCTTCTGCACCCCGCCCACCATTCCAGACCCCACTCCCCCTCCATAGAAGTGCTTCCCTTGACCACTTTTCAAAATCTGGGAGTGGCCCCCGATTAAAAATTATTTCCCCCCCACCTTAGTCTTATTGTAAGTCCCCTCTGAAAATGGGATATAGGTTCCATTTAGGCACTTGAAAATGTTATCTATAGGTAGTATCTTTACAGTGCATGGACAGTATACTAAAATAAATTTTGATGAAGTTACATTTTGGAGTAATTTCTTCAATAAAATGTAAAACTTAACAGAAAAAGAAAAAAGATTTAGGTTTTTTAAATTTCATTCTGTCATTAAATCCCTATTTGTACAGCTTGTACAGATGCTAGCTATATATTGTGGTAGAAGCACTCTCAACAGAAACATGGAGAAAACACCTGGTATTTAACTTTTTTTTTTTAAATTGATGATAACTGTAAATACAGAAAATAGTTCAACTTTGTGGAAAGTAGTGCAAGACTTTAAAAATGAAAAGAGTAGATTCAGATATAAAATTTGAGTTTACTTACTAATATGTATGGTAAACACCAATTATTCATCATGATGTTAGAGTTCAGAAACAATTGTCCCTTCAGCTTGCCTAGTGGGAGCATGAAATTAGGAACATATGTGTGTTGATTAACAACATGTGAAAGATGAATCATGATTATTGTTTTGGTCTGGTGCACAAGTCAGTGCTGGGGGCGGGGGGTGGGTAGTGATTTCCTATCTCCATTACCAAATATCTGTAATTAGTGAAAGCTAAGATCTCTGGTTCCCTATTAATGATGTTAAAGCTGTTGCCTGAGAGTGCTTATTCACCCTGTTGCTAGGCCTTTATTGAACAAAAGCTGAATGTTGACGTATATTTCAGTATATACATTTCAGTATTATTTCTGTAGGTAAATTTCTAAAAGCTTAAAATATGTGTTTTAAACATGTTTGTTTAGCTGACAAGCTACTAACATATAGCTCTATTATATTTAATTCTTTATTTAGCGTTAATCCTGCTCACCTCACTCATGTTTTCTTTAATGTGGATTCTCTGCTGAGTAGCCATTGGTTCTGCAGTACCAATGTATAGCATAACAATCACTTGTAAACATTGGGGGCCTGAAGACACTTAGGAAGAGGATAGATAAAAATCAGTGATTTAAAAAAAATTAAAACACAGATATTTTATTTAAATCAGATATTTTATTTCTTAAAATCATCAATAAAATACTAAATTTCTCTTGTTTAAAAAAATAGTTAAAATTAAATCATCTCAAACACACTAAACCTACACTTAGGGTATGTCTAGACTGCATCCCTCTGTCAGCAGAGGGATGCAGATTAGGCAGGTCGACATTGCAAATGAAGCGGGGATTTAAATATCCCGCACTTAATTTGCATAAAAATGGCCACCGTTTTTGCTGACTCAGCACTTTGTCAGCAAAAAGAGGCAGTCTAGAGGGGGATCTGTCGAGAAAGAAAGCCTTTTTCGACAGATCCTGTAAACCTCCTTGCAGGTATCACAAACAATACGGCAAATGTGGCAAAGATGATACTTAGAAGAAGAAATGGAAGGATGCCCCTTAATAACGTGTGCTCATTTAAGGTGTCTTTTTTTTGTCAAAGACGTAAGGACATCTCCTCCAGGATTAAAAGAAAATGTTTTTGAAGTCGCAAACTACTTCCATAACAACCATTTTGCTTCAGCTTCACTGAAGAGAACAGGAGCATCCAAACTAATTCGCCATCACTATGTTTGATGGAATTCTGTGGTCTGTTGTTTTGAACAGTATATTAAGAACTGTCCTATTCTCATAAAACTTTGTGAAGAAAACCAAGATAAAATAGATGGAAGTATCTCATCCAAACTATCTAACATTGGATTAAAGAGGAATACAGAAGATACGCTCAACATACTGAAACCTATTATCCATAGCCTTAAAGAAACTTCACAGAAGTTGCTGCTCATTATTGATACTGTCAAAATTTGGAAGGCACTTCAAGAGACATTGACAAAAGAAATATCTCACTAGAAAGTTAAACTGCAGGTAATAAAGAATCAAATGGATCGAGCACTAACTCCACCTAATTTTGTTATGAACATTCTCAACCCTAGATATAAAAAGTAGATGCCTAATTTTTTAAGATGCTGCTGCCACGGAATGGGCATTTCAAAATCACTCCTCAGTTATGCCAATCATAATAAATTTCAGGGTTGGAAGAAAACCATTTAGTCAGTACATGTTTACTGATGATGTTTTGGACAACCTCACTCCCCTGAATTTGTGGAGATCATTAGCTTGACACCTTGAAACAGAGTTTCCTTCAGTTGCTAAGCCAACTTTTCACAGCAGTAACTTCCTCTGCAAGCACACACACAATATTTTCATCATTTGGTATTATTCACTCAAAGCTAAGAAATCGACTGGGAGTTGAAAAGCAGGAAAACTCATACTTCTGTTTCAGTCGATGAGTAAAAATGACAGTGGGAGTGAGGAAGATGAGAGCTAGTTATAGAAATTTTAAGGACACTGTATATTGAGTGTTGTGATGACTTTGTTAGAGTTAATAGCATTTGCAAATTAAAAATAACAGTTTAAGGACAACCAGCAGCTCAGAAGGTTGCTGCAGTTACAAATGTGAAACATTTAGGATTAGTTTAATAAATTTAAGTGCTATTCTGTTGATGTATGTGATTTAGTTCATACCATTCCTAACGTTCTGCTGCTGCTGCATTAAATTAATATAAATCATGTTATCTAAAAAATTACACAAGGTACATCCTCCTACCCAACATGTTTTAGTGATCAGATTTGCACCATTATTTAAGAAATTTGTGAAGAAGTACCAGAGGGAAACTTGATTTAAATCAGTAATTTTCTCTTGGAGTACAGCTACATAGCAGTGTTATTTCGGAATAACTGACATTATTTCAAAATAACAAAGTGCATCTACACTACAAGTCTTTATTTCAGAATAATGTTGAGTTGGAGGACTTCTTACTCTAACTCTTGTAACCCGCATTTTATGAGGAGTAAGGGAAGTTGAAGGAGGAGTGTTCTTCCTTCGGCTTCCTGCTGTGTAGACAGCACCTAAAGCCAAGTTAAGCTATTTTGACTTAAGCTACACAACTGACATAGCTGAAGTTGCATAGCTTTATTTGACTTTAGCCCTGGTGTGCAGACGTACCCTTGCTGATTTAAAATGCCTTGATTTAAGTCAATTCACCCTGCTTAAACCTTGAGATTTGAGACCTACAATTATTCTGATTTAAGGTGTTTCAAAACCATAATCCTAGTAATTTGTGATTTGGAGTCTGTTGAATTTTTCAGTATTCTACTAAGAGGTATATGTGAGTATCTTTTGCTGTGGGTCTTGAAATTTTACAATTTGAGGCATAGATTTGACAACTGGAACTTTGAGTAAAGCTCTGTCTCCTACACAGTTCAAGTTGCCAATGTGGCCTTTAGATTATCAGATTTTCTGCAAAGTTCACTTCCTGACCACATAACATGAGCACCATGTGTCACGAGGAATAACAAATTGCCTTTCATCAAGTATATAATTATTTGTTGTTTTCTTTGTAAAAAATTCAATTTTGGTTATCCTAAAATCCATTTAAAGATTTTTAGGTGACATTTCTTTTTAAAAAATGGTTTCATCATTAACTTTCTTTAGTTCATGTGCTGTTTCTCAGTCATTGTTCGTAGCAGTGCGTAGACCAAAGGAATTTTATAGAAAAAGCTCCAGGGAATGGAGACTTAGTTTTTAGCAAAGGTCAAAGCAAATTAAAAGCTGCACTTAAGTTCAACAAATGTTAGTGGTTAATTAACTAAGAACATTTAACCCTGAGGTCATAACATTAGTATTTATAGTTTTAAGTAAGATATTCTAAACAAGTCTTCTTAATTGTAAGCTAATTAAATAGCACAACTGCTTAGTGGCTTGAATACAAGGTACTGTTTCCTGGAAAAACATTTTATTGAATTCATGTGTATAAGTGTTTGAACGACTGGGGCCCTTGCTGTGATCAATTTAATTGATCAGCTTATTCCTTTAACTAACAAAATGTATGGTTTTAAAATTATATTTTTCTTCTTTAAGTGGTTGTCTCCAGCCTATTACATTTAAGTGGTTGTACCCAGACTATCCCTCACCTCACTCACCCTGGTAATCGTGGCCTTTGGGTGCCTTTTATATATTTGAGGCCAAATTTTGCCTAATTTACCTATGTTGTTAGTTCTGCTCACTGTTCACATATAGGTTCAGTAGTATTTGGCTCATCATACTTGGTTTTAGGTGCTCTTGTTTCAATTAGGGGCTGCAGTATGTTAGCTTATGCTTGTTATGTATATTTTAATATGTTTAGAAAATGTTCTAAAATACATTATTTTACAATACAAAAGTTAAAGGCTCTAATTCAGTCTCCACTGAAATAAATGGAATACTCCTATTGATTGTAATGGGCTTAGAATCAGACCTGTGGAATTTGATGGACTTTCTCTTGCTCAGAAACCTTCAGCTTTAGGATATAAAGGAAATTTAGCCTATCAGGAGCTAAATATTATCTCCTTTTGTGATTTGCATAAGTAAGTACAAAATGTCAGTGAATTTCTTTGTTGTATCAGATGTAGCTTACTCAATATTTACAACTTGTGCTTCTAGAAAAAATGTTTAAGGATACAAGACCTGTTCCAACTGGAATTGCTCCAGCTGGCAATTCTGTTTTCATTTTCCCCTGCTTTAACTGTTAATTTTAGCCAACCAACTAATAAAGAACAGAGAATTTAAATGTGTTGTCTTGTCTAATAAGATCATATGTTCTTCTTGGCGAAGATTGCCTCATACTATTGTTTGTTCAGAGCCTAGCATAATGGACCCTCAATATTGATTAGGGCCTCTGTGTATTACTGTAATATAAACAGATAATGAACATGATAAATCACTTTTAAATCTGTAAAGCACTTACAAGTATGAAATACATATAATTCTGATATAAAAAACCCTTGTTAAGGCTAAATGTAAAATCATAGAAATGTAGCTCTGGAAGGGTACGTCTACACAGCAGGGCTAAACTCGAAATAAGCTACGCAATTTGAACTACACTAATTACGTAGCTTAAGTCGTAATAGCATATTTAGACATTTGGCACTGTCTACAGAGCAGTTATTTCAAAATAAAGCACCCCCCAACTTTCCTTACTCCTCATACAATCAGGGTTATAGGAGTCGGAGTAAGATGTGTAGATGCGCACTACGTTATTAACTCTGCTGTGTAGACATAGCCGTAGAGACTTTGAGAGGTCTTCTAGTCGTTGTGCATGTGCTAAGGCAGGGCTAAGTATATACCTACTCCAGGTTTCTCAACCAGTGGTACGAGCACCCTTAAGGGTACTCGAGAGAAGTCTGGGGGGTACGTCAACACAACTGAATTTGGAGAAAACTGAATTTTTATGTTAAGTTTTACAGTGCTTTATTATTTTTGTACTTTTTATACCCAAAAATTTCATTGCCTGCCCGACTATGATTAAGGTGTTTAAACAAATGTGTTGCAATGGTAGGAAAAAATTTTGTGTGTGAGAAAACTGTAGGTACTGAGGGTACTTATAATTTTTTTTTAAGGGGTACTGTATAAAAAAAGGTTGAGAAACACCAAGCTAGTCCATCCCAAGTGTTTATCCAACATGTTGTTAGAAACTTTCAATGATGCAGATTCCACATCTTCACTTGGTAACTTATTCCAGTGTTTAACTATCTTTATAATTAGAACATTTTTCCTACTATCTAACCTAAATCTTCCTTGCTGAAGATTAAGCTGATTACTCTTCGTCCTACCTTCAGTGGACACAGGGGCATGCACAGAGCAGGGGAAGGGGTCAAGCAAGGACATCCCCTTCCAGTAATAGTCAGGGGGAGGGGCACAGAACTCCTCCCAGCCCTAGGGCCATGGGTAGTGGAAGAAGGCGGAAGAAAGCAAGCTCTTCCTGGGGGTCTTCTGGTATCCCGTTATACCTGCTCTTTGGTTATACTGTGATCCCTCTAGTCATGACTCCCAACCCCTTTCATAAGCATTGAATAGAGTTAAATATTTTAAAAAGGTAATCTGATTTAGTTGTAAGCAAACTCTGAACATGCTGAAAACGTGTCTGTTTGGGCCTGGTGGTCATACAGATGGACAGAATCCATCTTGCCCTTCCTGCACCTATTCACCCTCTCTTGATTACCACAATGCGGAATTTCTCTTTTGTGGATTATAGCTCCAGCTTGGCATTTTCCTCCTGGTTTTGAGATCTGTCCTGGAAGTTATTTTTACTAAGAAAGCAGAAGTACGGTTCCATAAAAATTCCTCTGTGTAACTGCCTTGGCACTCTTCTGTTTTTCCCTTTATATTTAGGAATGAAATTTTTCTTTTTAGTTGTTCTTCCTGGTCATTAGGTCTGAGGAACTGGGTTCAGCCTCAAAAGAGACTTGCATTTTCTTGGCCCTGTGTGTATGTATGACAGCTCGTAGCTTAGTAGTTTTGAGCCTTATTAGATGCAGCTTTCAGTCACACATTATTTTAGTTCAGAAGACCCAGTATCTTCTCCCTCTTTCATCTGAAAGCTAGGAACAGGAGAGAATATAGAATTCCAGGAATGCCACAATCAGTTGTTGCATTGGTTGTGTTCACATTGCCTGCCTGACAGGTTGAAGACAATGTAATGCAGCATAGATTTCCACGTGAGCCTTTTCTTTTTGTGTGCAATGCCAAATTTGAACACCTAAAATCAAAATGTTTTTGTAAACTCAGAGAAAGTTCTATTTTTTTTCACTATGTTTTTCCATTGTTTCTTTGTAGGTGCTGCCATCAGTCAGCAAGAACAGTGGAATGCTTAATATCACCTTTAAATATGACAGTAAGTTAATCACCCACAACAGATAAAAATCTCATCTTCTCAAAAATAAAAATCCCGATTCTTATACTTATATAACAATATGATTTTTTAAATAAAAAAAGCAAACTATAATTCTAGCAATACTTGTAAGTTTGTGAACTTCAGGTTTATGTAACTGCAATCTTCCCCACATTTCTACTGACTGTGTGATGCATTCTGAGTGCATCCTCTGTCTCTGTCATTCAAAAGTAAACCTGCATACAGTTTGCTGGAGGCAGCAGCTACCAAAAAGAGGCAGTCACTCATTCCCACAGACTAAAACTTATGCCATGTAAAGCAGGGTTCCATTATGCCAAATTTTACATTGCTTAATTTTTCTTTGATCTCTTTAAAAGGATGACATATTTACACTCTAAAATTAGTATTGATTTAAGGATTTAAAATTAGTATTGATTTTAAAAGGAACCTGTAAGGCTCATATGGTTTTAAAAGGTTTTCCTTCCATAGTATATGTGCTATGTATATGTACTATACTAAAAAAGTTTTAAAAGCTAATATAGTTTCTACCATTTGTGTATTTCATTTACTTCCTTTATTTCACAGCTTGGACGGTACAAGTTGGTCTGCATCAATCTGTTTCATTTTCTGATTCATTTATTAGCGGGATGCCCAATGTTTGGGTGGAAAAATTATTGGGGAATGTTATTAATTTAAAATAATAAGTTCATCCAATTGAAAGAACCTTCTGTCTCTTTATATTCATGAAAAAAATGTGCTTGTTTTAATCTTTGTAAAAGCTTGTTTTTCTGAAATACAGTAATTCCTCATTTAACACGTGCCCACTTAACACGTTTTCGCGATAGCACGATTATTTTTTTTTAGGGAACGTTTTTTTAATTACACGACCGTCCCCGGAATAACACGATTTCCCCAGCCGGCCCGTTGCCGGCGGCTGTGCGGGGCTTCCCCTGCCTCCCTGCAAAGTGACGGAGGGTTCGCCGCTCGCCGCGCCATTCCCCGCTGACTCCCCCTCGCCAGATGCCTTGCCCCCTCTCCTCTGCCCCCTCTTGCAGGCCGGCGGCTGGGTTTCCCCAGCCAGCCCGTCGCCGGCAGCTGTGCGGGGCTTCCCCCACCTCCCTGCAAAGTGGCGGAGGGTTCGCCACTCGCCGTGCCGTTCCCCGGTGACCCCCCCTCGCTGGATGCAGTGCGGGTCCTGGCTGACCCGTCACAGGGGCATACTCCCAACACAATCCCCCTCCCCTCTCTCTCCTTCCCTTCCCCAGAGCCAAACACCTCCGCTCCCTGCTGTAACCCAGTCCCCTTTCTCCCCCAACCTTATGTCCCGGTCCCAACAGACACCACCGCTTGAAATGCAACCCCCACCTTTTCCATTATTTTCAATGGGAAAATTGACCCCGCATAACACGTTTTCACTTAACACGATCATTTTCTGAAACATATCTATAATGTTAAATGAGGAATTACTGTATACAGTTTGGGGGCAAACAGAGTCAAGTTCCTTTAAATAGAAAATAGATTTTTTTAAAGGCTTTTCTTTTGTTGCATAGCCAGTCCATGAAGTAAGACACTTCATGGAAGGGGCTAAATAATTTGTTCAATGTGAGAAAATAAAGAAATGTTTAACAGAAGAAATGCCTCCCTGTAAAGCCTGCAAATTCTTCACTGCTGTATTTCAAATCAGGAACTCACATTCAATCCTGAGACATTTTGTGCTATATTGCATTTTGGCAAATTGTTATTTCAGCATAGCATTTTAGTAACTTGGATCCAAAATGTTAGGCAAGACTATTAATTGAATCCAGACCTTGCAAGAAGTTGTTACTCCAAATTTTCCATTGAAAGAGTATTTCTATTCTCCTAAGAGGAAATTCATGCTGTCATTTGGTTGACTTTCAGCAACGAATTCCACTTAAGGGGAACTAATTGCTCAATTTTCCTAAGTACAAAATATGTTGTTCTGAATTGTGCAACAGTTACCTAAAGGAGCCAAATAGCTCATCCTTGACATTCATGGAGAAATAAAAAGCCCACTTCAAAGATTCAGGTGGTGTGATTAATTATTCTCCCTTGAAATCGTAGTTTTCAATGGAGTGTCTTTGATTTAAATTCTTATTTTCTGCATTGGCTTGATTATATCAGTCGACTTCCTTTGCAAGCATAATAAAGTCTAGTACCTAACATCAGATTTTGAATAACTGATTATTAAAATTAGGTACTAGACGCAATTCAACACATTTTTTTGTTGTTGCAAATTTAGTAGATTTTTGCAAGTAGGCAATTGTATTACTATGCCACGTAGACAAAATTCTGGTATTGCAAAATACAAGCATTCAAAAATCATGATTAACTCCCCCCCCCACACCCACACACACATGCGTACACACACAAATTCAATGAGATTGACATGAAAACCATGGGAGGTTAAAAAGTAAACTTTGAAATAGTTTTGTTTGACTTCTGTTTTTTAAGCTACTCAACTTTGACTATGTCAGTTGCTTCTGAAATAGCTTAATTCGGCTTTTGGCGCTGTCTACGCAGCAGGACACTCTTCCTTCAACTTCCCTTACTCCTCATGAAATGAGGGTTACCGTGAGTTGGAGTAAGAAGTCCTCCAGCTTGACATTATTTTGAAATAAAAGCTTGTAGTGTAGATGCACACTATGTTATTTTTGAATAACGTCAGTTACTCCAAAATAACGCTACTATGTAGGTGTATCCTGTGTGTGTGATGTTTTAGGAGATTATGTAGAGCAAGACAAGGAAGATTTGGGGGGAAAAAAATCCCTTTTCTTGTGTATTGGGGAGTAACGAATTTTGCTTCCCTTTGGGAACTGCAGTTTCCATTGTAGGTATCCTACACTTTGCAGTCATCCAGTCCACCTGTACTGCATGTGATATCATAAACAAATTACCAAATATTTGTTGTGTTAAGGAATCAGCCAGATGTGACTTGGTTTGTGGTTTAACTACCAGTGTTATGAAATCTCATTTTGTGAAGTTAAGCTGTTTTCTGTTAGTGTGCCTCTCTTCCTCAGAGGTGGTGGGAGCAAAGCCTGTTAAGCCATCTTTAGGCCAGGTAGCTGGATTACTGAGAAATAGTGGGATTGTATTAATAATTGTTCATAAAAACAATAATGAAAAAAAAGAAAATTAAACCAGACTGCTTTATGTAAATAATAAATTAAAGTTTGATCTGATGGAGTAGTACATTCACCCAAAGAGGGATGTTAAATATTGGTTAGTTGAATAGTCAAGTAACCTCATGAATTCTTATCAGTTACTCGACTATTCTATGGTCCCTGGGGGTGAGGCTGGCAGCCAGTGCACTCTGGCCCCACTCTCAAAGAGCCCCCTGCCACTCCATGCTGCTGCCTCTGTATCAGAGACAGCAGTGTGGGGTGCCAGGTAGGAGCTGGTTCGCAAGGGGAATCAGTTTAAAAACCAGTTCCCCTCACGGACCGGCTGCCTGTCACTCTGCGGTGCTGCCTCTGATACAGACACAGCAGCACAGGGAGGCAGCAGCCGCTGTCCAGGGTGGAGTCTGACCTCCCGGACCTGGCGCAAACTGGAACTGAGCCAGGTTGCCTGCCTGTCTTGCTCCTGATACACTTTAAATACAGATTCATAGAAGAGGTAGGTCCCGGACCTGGCGCAAGCTGGGACTGAGCTGCGCTGCTGGCCAGCCTGCTAAAAAATTTACTGGCAAGGGAGGGGAGTGGGGAAATGTATGTTGTCTATAGCATTAACTGGTTAGTCAACTATATTATTACATCCCTGACATTGTTTTTAATTATCCTGCAAGTAAAGCCCCACTGTAGACTTATTGTGCTATAGATATAGTAGTACGATAATTGATGCATTTGAAATACCTGTTATTAAGTATGATTATTCTTCAAAAAACGTTAAGGAATAAACTGAATCTTGCTCACTTTGCTCACATACATAAATATTATTGGGACTAATAGCATGAACAAGGCTTTCCAGATGTTGACCTGTGTTAGTTTGTGAATTAGAACAAGAGAAGAAGATTAGTTTATATGTTTTATTTAAGTGATTTGTTTCTCAATGTTTTTAGATTGCACTCCTTATTTTAATTCAGTGGGAAAACATGTGATTGGAGATGTACAAAATATAACAATTAGCCAGTATGCATGTTCTGAACAAGTTGCAGTTACAATACTTTGGACAGCAAATCTACTTGGTAAGTATTAGAGAACAACACAGTTTAACTCACCATCTCTTTTGTAATAATCTCTTGATGATTATATAAATTTAAAATTACTTGTCTTTTCTTCTCATGCTAATTAAGGCCTGATTAATGTCACTGAGTTATATACACAAGCTTATACTCTGTTGGAATGTGTGTTCAGCAAACAGGCTATTACAATTTTATTTTTTTAAATAGTCTCCTATTTCTACAAGCAAAACATAACCTTAAAATAATTTTATACCATTTAAACAGTTACAGTTTAAAAAATATAAAAGTTATTAGGGATATAAAATCCCATTTAATTAATTAACCACTTAAATGTTAAGTTTAACCAGTTAACTGATTAAAACGGGGGCGGGTGGGCTGCTTCCAGTCCCGCACTGGGCTGCCGGCTCCCAGCCCATGCATCTGGGAGTTGGCAGCCTCGCATGGGGCTGAACACAGCAGCTGTGAGATGAGGGGGAGACTGCCAGCTCCTGGCCTGCATGGTTTGGAAGCTGGCAGCCCTCTCCCCATGGCAGACCACTGCCAGATAACAGTTAACCATTACCCAGGAATCATCATCCATTAAGGGTGACGTCTAACGGATAACCCGTTTTGAAATTAAGACAAAAAATGGTTTCTGCTACCCCTACTCTTCCCTCAGTCTCTTAACTTTGAATTTTTTGCATTTATTAGTTAACTACAGATGCTTTGGTGTAATTTAGTTCTGTATCAGAATAGGTATTTGGTATTTTGTTTATTCCATATAAAGGATTGATACAGTGTCAATATGAATATGTATGGATTTGTCTACACTTGAAGTGCCACAGTGGCACAGCTTCAGGATAGACACCAGCTATGGCAGTGAGTGGGTTTCTTCCACTACCATAGGTAATCTGCCTTGCTGAAAGATGATAGCTAGGTGGACATAAACTAATCAGCACTAGGCAAACAGAAGAATTTTGAATTGTACCAGAGGTGTGTGTTTTTCACACTTCCTAGAAACATAGTTAAGATGACTTCGTTTTCCAAGGCTATGTTAAAATGTTATGACAGTACAGGCTGGACCTCCTTTTAGGGTTGCCAGGTGTCCGGTTTTGAACCGGACATTTGAGTAGAGCTTTCTGTTCGGGAAACTAATTGAGAAAATGTAAATGAGAAAATCTAAATGTCCGGTATTTTCTAAATAAGATGTAATGTAGATTGTGATGTAATGTCAAGTGTGTCTGGTATTTTTGTTGAAACCATCTGGCAACCTTACCTCTTTTGTCCAGCACCCTCAGGACCTAACTGGTCCTGAATGTGGGGATTTGCTGGACCAGGGGAGTTCCCTGTTCTTATGGCCCATGTTGCCCTGCTGCCACCAGACTATGGCAGCCTGCCCCCTCCTGCCTCAGCCCCGGGGCTTTCTAGCTGCTGCCGGCCCCGCTGCAGCCAGGGCTGGAGCAGCATAGCTGAAGCTGGGGCCAGAGCTCTGCAGCCACTTGTCTCTGCGGCCGGGCTCCACAACCCCAGCAGAGCTGGGGCTAGAGCTCCATGGCCACTGCTGGGGTCACAGCTCCCTGGCTGCATCTGGAGCTCCCCATTTGCTGGGGCTAGGACTCTCCATCATACTGCCCCTCCCACCGTGCCGTTCCCCAGCGACCCCCGCCCTCCCGCCCCTCGCCAGACGCAGTGCGGGTCCCGGCAGACCCATCACAGGGGCATACTTCCAACCCAATCCCCCTCCCCTCTCCTCCCCTTTCCTTCCTCCCCTTTCCTTCCCCAGAGCCAAACACCTCCCCTCCCTGCTGTAACCCAGTCCTCTTTCTCCCCCAACCTTATGTCACAGTCCCAACAGACACCACCACTTGAAACGCAACCCCCACCTTTTCCATTATTTTCAGTGGGATAATTGACTCCGCATAACACGTTTTCACTTAACACGATCATTTTCTGAAACATATCAATAGTGTTAAATGAGGAATTACTGTATTTGTTTTCCTTTTTTTTAAAGCAGTGGTCCTGAAACGTTTTACCTTGTGTCCCTCCTTACCTCTCTCCTTGTCTCCACCTTCAGAGCTGTGCCTGGGAGTGGGACTGCAGCTCTGAAAGAGGGGAAATGCAGACAGGAGTAACGGGGCTTAGACTGTGGCCATAGTTGGGGACAGGCACAGGGCTGAGAGCAAAGACCCCTTGTGCATGGCCAAGAGTGGAGCTCCAGGGCCTGCAATGGGGGCCAGGAGCAGAGCTGACTACCACTTCCTCCCCATCCCCCGTGGTGGCTGATCTGGGCCCCTGCTGCACCCTTCCAATCATTGTTCTGGATCTTCTAGTGGGGCATGCTCCACAGTTTGGGCACCTCTGATGTAAAGTCCTAAAAAAAAAATTCTAGCATTTACAAATACCAGAATAAAGTCATGATTGCGTATAAATGGATGTAGTCTTAATTCTAGGATCATAGGGCCTGATCAGAACCCCACTGAAGTCAGTAAAAAGATTGCACTAAAAGTTGTACTGGGCCCTTAAATAGCATTGCTGTAGTGCGAATCTGTACAGAGCATATGTACCATATTGAATTATTACCATGCTTAAGTCCCCTAAAAACATTCTAGAAAGAGAAGAAAAATTCCCCCGAGTTTCTCTGTCACATTTTGTCCACTTGTAAATAACGTTTGTATATTCACATTTGATGATAGCCAAATTTGTAACAGAAAATAGTTATTTTGTTATTGGCCATTAAGAGGAAATGACACCTAATGCTTTTAGTAGTATAGTTTTAGTAAATTAGACAATCTACAGCTGCAGATAGTATAAATCAAATCTCCAGGGGATTCAGAACTTGATATTTTTTCTTGTAATGATCAGAGGTGGAAGCATCACTACAGGACTGCAGTTGAAGTCTCTCAGGTGATAGGGAAAACAGACACCTCTTCCATAGACTGCATGTTAGGACAAAACAGTGCTTTTGTTCAACTTACTAGTATGAACACATTGGGCAGGTTATGGCTCTTTCTCTTCTACAAAATTATAAAACATTTTTTAAAACTGGATAAATAGAAGGAACTCATGAAAACACACACACAGATAAATATAGAATATTAAGTGGTATTAATCCATTTTGGTTTATGTAATTTTTAGCTTATATTGATTGCAGCGGTTTCTTTGGTAAACATATATTCTGGCATATATTGAAAATTTACAATTAGACAGGTCGGTGGTAGCAGTAGTAGAACTTGAAGAATTGGGCAGCAACTTTGACATCTGATCCACAACATAATTGAAGCACAACTGTCTGGCATGACTCAATGGAATGTTCTGGTGCAATACTGTAGTGAGAACATTACCAACCAATGTCATAATGTGCTCAGAGTCTGTTGTTTGAGTCTCTTGAGCCAAATGGGTGTAGTTTTGATTTCACTTATAAATAACTATAGCTTTGCACTGATATAAATGAAGAATGATTCTACTTAAGTCAGCTCTTCTGCTGTTCTTCAATATTAGAATTAAAAAAATAAATAAATAAAAAAGATCATGACTACTGCATCCAGACCAGGCCTGAGCAAAATACACTCCACAGGTCAAATCCAGCCCATCAAGCCACCAGATCTGGCCCGCAGACACAGTGGGGAGCCTCAGGCAGACTCCTTGCTTGCCCTGCACCCCCACCCTCCAAACACCACTCAGAAAAGTGGATGCCGCAGCCATTTCTCACTCACAGTAGTGAGCCCAGGAGAGGGGGGAATGGTGCTTCACACATTGCTCCCACCCCTGGCACAATCCCATTGGTCGATTTCTAGCCAATGGGGGCTGCCTATTTGAAGAACAAATATTCAGTGCAAACGACCACTTCCTCTACTCCCCTCAGGCTTTTATTCACCAATGCACACAGCCCCTGCAGCCTGTGTGGGGGTGGGACAGGCCGGGAGCCTGCCTGAGAAATATCCTGGGCTGGTGGCAGGGAATCACCCAGGTAAGTCTCCTGGCCAGAGCTTGCCTCTGGCACCTCCGCCCCTCCTTTGCCCCAACCCTCTGCCCCCCCCCCCACTTCTGCCCCTCTACCCCACATAAGCCAAACCCTCTGTCCCCTTTCTGAACACATACCCCCTGCCAGACTCTGCACCCCAATTTCTTGCCCTAGTCACAACCCACACCCCTGCACCTCAGTCCAGTGCTCCAGGTCACAACTGCCTCCTTCACCCAAACTCCCTCTTAGACCCCACGCCTGCTCCTGCACTGAATCCCTTATCTCAAGCTCCCTTCTGCATCCAACCTCCATCTCAGGCCCCGCACCTCCTCCTTTAATATCATGGAAGAGTGCAGCCCTTGACCACTTTCCAAAATCTTGGAGTGGCCCCCCCCCATCAAAAATTATTGCCCATCCCTGATCCAGACACACTAATCCAGTGGTCTCATAAATGAAAGGAACACAATATGGAAGCAGCACTTCCATTCTTTGCGAACAAAAATGTTACAAAATTGTTTTTACTGCTAATAATGGCAAAAGTGAACAAATATTATTGAAGCTGCTGCTGCTGTTGATTTTATTTATTTGTATTATGGTAAAACCCAAAGGACCAATTGAGGTGAGGACACCATTGAGTAAATACTATACAGATACACAGTCCAGAAGAGCTTAAATTCTAGATAGACAAGTCAGAAAAAATGTTGGGAGAAGGAAGATTATTGATGGCCAACTGACAGGTACACAAACACCTTATATAAAGGTGATAGTGATAGTTAGGGCTTGTTTTTTAATAACTATAGTACTTTAAAACTGCACCACACATAGTGAAATGTGTTTTTGAAATGTTTGTATTTTAATTAAATGTCTGCAGGGATTGAATTCCTGAAAGGATTTCGAGTAGTACTTGAAGAGTTAAAATCAGAGGGAAGACAGTGTCAGCAAATGGTTTTAAAAGACCCAAAGCAGCTCAACTCTGGTTTTAAAAGAATGGTAAGTGATGTGCTTTAGGGAAAATTTCATTATTGGTTTGATCCTGTATGTGGGCTGGAAAGAGATATTTGTGTTTTCTTAAAAAAAAAGTTTTTAAATGTGCTGTTTACTATCCAGTAATTTCTTTTTTTAGTTATAATCTTTTTAATTTTGGGGCAAATCTAGCCCTCACTCCCTGTCAACTGAGGTTGCCCTGTTGACGGAATCAGCAACTTCACTGCAGTGGGGAGGAGGTTAATCTGAGGACTCATGTAGCAGGTGGGCACCCCTTTCCCAGTGCAGAACCCAGCTGGGCTTCCTGCAAGCAGTAGACAGTTGGCAAGAGAGGGTGAGGTCATAGGATTCCTAAAACACTTAAATTTCTGTTCATGTCCAGGAGAATCGTGAGCTTGTGTTAAAATAGTATCCTTAAATGATGACCATGGCAGATTACTTAAGCAAATATCACTATATCATTATGTATATTTGTTTTTAGGGAATGGAATCTCAGCCTTTTCTAAATCTGAAATTTGAAACTGATTATTTTGTAAAGATTGTTCCTTTTCCTTCCATTAAAAATGAAAGTAATTACCACCCATTTTTCTTCAGAACTCGACGTAAGTATCATGCATCTCATCTTCCCCCTCTTTACCCTCCCCCATTTTATTTTTCTTTCTTTAGGGCTTGTCTACATTTAAATTGCTGCAGTGGTGCCCCATAATTCTCATGTTAGTATAGGTTCTCCACCTCCCCAAGTAACTAAATTGATGTGAGAAGTCTCACTAGCACTGTCCTCACCAAGAGTTAGGTTGGTATATCTGCATCTTTCAGAGGTGTAGATTTTTCACACCACTGAGCAATATAGTTATACAGACCTAATTTCCTGTTGTAGATCTGGCCTCAGTCAGGAAAACAGAAGAGGCAGTATTTAAGGGGATAAGTTGCTGGAGAGGAACTACCTGCTGTGAGTGTAGAGCTGAGGTTCACACTGAGGCACATAAAATGAGTTTTGAGACAACAGATTGGTCTATAGTGGACAAAAGTCCAAATTATAAAACCACTTCAAAGAAATGGATGGGCAAAAGTAGTAGTCTGGGTAGCAGAGGCCTGGAATAGAATATCCATATACGGAGTTAATCCAGAATAGCTATTCTGAAACAGACATCATAGTCCATTTTTCTTGTGAGGACAAGCCTTAAGTGCCTATATTTGGGCACAGGCATATAACTTTAAGTACAGGGTTTTTTTTTTTTAAATCTTGGCAATCATTTTTTTTTCTTCTTCCTTGCTGAGAACATGCACACTTCAGGATTTTCTTTCCTCTAAAATGTTTTTAAAATAGTTTAAATTTTCTGAAATGATTTGGTATTTCCAGTCTGCTCTTGTGATGCTGACTAATATAACATTTTAATTATAGTCCAATAAATGTGTTTGTGATAAGTTAGCTTCTTTCAGCCTTACTCACATATTGCTTATTTCAGACAAACGAGGTAGGCTGTTTTTGTGTGTGTAAAGGTGGAGAGTGATTTGAGCAGTGACAAGAATGCTGAGCTTGCTAAATATGGCAAAATCTGAAATATTTGGGGAAATGCTATATAATAAAAATATGAAATTGCTTCCATTTTTCTGCCTTTTATTTCCTCTTTCTCTTTATGGATTATAGCAGTTGAAGAATCTAATCTTTATCATTAATACTCCTTTTGTATGTGTGTTTGTAGCATGTGAATTGTTGCTACAGCCAGAAAACCTTGCCTGCAAACCCTGTAAGTAAAATATAGTATTTTCCATTCATTCATGTTCAAAATTTTCATGGTTCTTGAAATAGTAATTTTCCAATCCATAAATATCTCTCCTCTGACAGTCTGGAAGCCCAGGAATCTGAATATTACCCAACAAGGTTTTAACATGCAAGTGTCTTTCGATCATGCACCCCACAACTTTGGCTTTAAATATTACTATCTTCACTACAGACTTAAGGATGAAGGATCCTTTAAACAAAAGACCTGCAGACAAGTAAGTTTTGCAAATGCTTTAATGATTTGTAGTAATTGTTAAACATTCTAGATGACCTTAGCGTTTCACATGTTTATAAAATATAAAGGATTTTTACATTATTTGTATTTTGGTAGTAGCTATTGGCCCAAACCAGGATTGAGGCCCCATTGTGCTAGATGCTGAATAAATACATGACAAGATGGTGGTTTTGCCCCAAAAGGGCTACAAATTAATTAGCAGTTTTAATTGTACTTTAATTTATCATTGTAATTCATATTTTCCTCTTTTATATGCTTCTGAACAGAATTTCACTTCCTTAAATATTGTCAACTCCCCAAGGTATTCCTCCTTGCAATTCAACTATTAAACTTCCTTTCATGTGTAAAAGAGAGATGAGATGGCATTGGTGGATGAGGAAATTATAGCTTGTGGTCTCTGTGGGCCCAATACAAGTGCCATTCAAACTCTGTGTGGCGGGGTGGAATCTTGTCCAAAGCAAGAGAAATGGGAAAAGTTTGGGTGTCCAGGAATAATTCAGTCTTTAGTAAATATCTTCTGATGTTGTTAGAAAAATACACGGCGCTTATGCCCTTTAGATCTCTGATGAGAAATGAAGTGCTAAAGTCAGAGTTAACCAAAAATAAAATCATAAAGGACAATGCTTTATAGGAACTGTGTATCACAGAATCATGGCAATGATATAGGTTTATTTTGCTGAACACTGGGTAGTGTTTCATCTTTCCTACTGGTATTGTTGGTAAGTTGACATGTATCTATTATTTAGTGCATGTCTATACTAGGGAGCTTACAGTGGCACAGCTGTACTGATGCAGCTGCATCACTATAAGATCTATGTCAACAGGAGAGAAGAGCTCTTCTGTCAACATAATAAAGCCACCTTCATGAGCAGTGGTAGCTACTTGTTATGTTGGCAGGAGACACTCTCCCACTGACATAGTACTGTCTACACTGATGCTTCTGTCAGCGTAACTTATGTCACTCAGGGTATGGGTTTTTTTTACACCCCTGAGTGACATGTATGCCAACAAACATGATATTGTAGACAAGACCTTTAAACTGGGTGAGTGGATAGCATAACTGTCAATTGATACAGTCATGTCAGTATGTTTAAAGTTAGTTTCCCATTTTATTACCCTTTTTTGTTACCATAGGATCCAGTGTGTTCGAGGCGATATGCAGACATTTAGGGAAGTACAGTACTTGCTCATCAGAGTTTACAATATAAATCTTTAGGCCAAGTTCACTGACATTCTGTTATTTGTGAAGTTATTTACACAACTGTGAAGGTGCTGCAAAATGTGCCCAAATATTGCGCTGATGTGAATGTCTACATAAGGTGCAGAGCAGAAGGGAATCAGACCTTTAGCAATTAGAGATCACAAGGCAGTTGCTGTCTGCTGAGTTGTTTTCATTTTGTTGAGTTAAATGCTCCATGGCAGGTGGTGGTTTGTTCAATGATGAGTGCCTGGTGCCTGATCAGCCAAGCAGGCCACCAGATCCTGAGGTTAATGAGTTTCAAGGCATAGTGTAAAATTTATTTGTTACCTGAAACTTTCATAGGCCTTTGGTGGCCCGATTCCAGTTCTGAGACATTTGAGTAGAAAGGTTTGTATTTCTTTATCAATCTTCAGTTGGGTTTTGTTTGATAGAAGGTGCCTGTGTACATGGTGGAAATGTGAATGTCCAAATCAGGAACATTGCTGTAAATGCATTTTCTGTTAGCTTTATAAGGCATGTGAACTACTTTTAAAATGACTTTCTTCCTTTTCTTTACAGGAACAAAGCATGGATATCACAAGTTGTGTTCTTCAGAATGTAGCTCCAGGGGATTACATCATTGAGGTAATATTTGTGAAGAGTTAATTCAATGCAGCTAAAGAAGTAAAATAATAAATTAGTTGCAAATAAAACACTGAGAGTCTCATTCTGCTGTAATTTAAAGCCTCTGCACCCTCACTGAATTCAGTGGGGCAAATTCATTTTTAGGTCAGATCATGCTTTGGCCTTGCTTGGCTGTGCAGTAGTGGAAAAAGAGCAAAAAGCACCCCCTGTGTTGCATCTTCCTCATGCAGAAGCCAGGTACAATCGCAATCTCTCTGCTTTCCCAAGCACTGGTCACTGCTGCATTTCTTCTGTGCTCCAAACCAAAATCCTAATCAGAAATATGGAGCTCTGACCCCTCTTAATTATATAGTAAATGTTGCTTTTTTTCTTTAGTTTTAAATAATAATAATATACTATAACCTCAGAGTTATGAATTGACCAGTCAACCACACACCTCATTTGGAACCAGAAGAATTCAATCAGGCAGCAGCAAAGACAAAAGGGAAGAAAAGCAAATATAGCACAGTACTGTGTTAAACATAAACTATTAAAAATAAAGGGAAAGTGGCATTTTTCTTCTGCATAGTAAAGTTTCAAAGCTATATGAAGTTAATGTTCAGTTGTAAACTTGAAAGATCATAATGTTTTGTTCAGAGTTATGAGCATTTCAGAGTTACAAACAACTTCCATTCCCAAGGAGTTCATAACCCTGAGATTCTACTGTAAAGAAAACTCCTAAACAAAGACTCTAGGTGGCTTGACAGCATATTACCGAGACAGTGTTAAAAAAAACAAACAATCAGACAAGGAAAAATAGCACAACTCAGCCACCTCAGGCAGGCAGCTTAAAAAAACAGCTCCTTCTTACTCCACTACACCATCATTCCACTAACAAACCTTTAATCCTGTTGCAGCATGACTGAAAAGTCCCTAAATTGTGGCTACTTCAGACCAAGAAAAGAAGTGGGTTCCTGAGTCCTGAGCCTCTCGTAGGGAATGACCTATCTTGCTGACAAGGGGCATACAGTTCAAATGTCTCCGCTGACCACAACTTGGCAGTATGTCATGGAATCAGATGTAGCTGGCATCTTAGGCAGCAGGTCCCAGGATGTTTAGGACTTTAGAGATTCTAACCAGCATTTTAAACTGTACCCTGGGACCAGTAAACAGCCAATGCAGATTCTGGAATACCTTATACAATATGCTTCTAGTGAGATCCTCTATTCAGTAAGCAAGCTGCTGTGTTTTGCACCAACTCATGGCTGGTCTACACTATGGGGTAAAGTCGACCTAAGTTATACAATTACAGCTATATGAATAATGTAGCTGGCATTGAAATACCTTAGGTCGACTTACTGTTGTGTCTACACCATGCTGGGTCAACGGGAGAAATTCTCCCATCAGTTTATCTTAAGCTTCTTGTTCTGTTGGAGTACTGGAGTTGATGGGAGGATGTTTGGTGGTCAATTTAGCCTGTCCTCACTAGACCTGCTAAATTCACCCCCAGTGGATTGATTACTGCAATGTGTATCCGCCTATAATATAGACATGCCCTCAGTCTTCAAATGGTTTTACGATGTAGCCACATGGAGAGCACTTTTTAATATTCTAATCTTCAGATTAAAAAGAAAAAGCATGAACAGGAGCAGAAAGATCTGTGTTCAAAACAAAAGGTTGCAACCTCCTGGCCAGATTCAAATGGTAAAAAGCTGACTGAGTCACTATTGTAATATGATCATCCAATAACATAAAATAATGGAATCAGGGGCTCTGGACCCAGTGAGGTAACATGGATCTTTGGATCCCTGAAGTAAAAGTCTGTTAGAAGCTTTTAGTTGAGTTGGGGTAGAAAAGGCAAAAATGTTCATGAAAATTTTTATTTAAAATGTTTTGTGTATTTTTGCTTGTTGTGAAAAAATTGGCCATCTCCAATTTTATAAAAAATACAATGCCTATTCACGTGACCTTTACCTCTTGCATCTCACTCCCATTCCTTCTTCTTCCCTCTTACCACCTATTTCCTTTGTCTTAGACATTCACTAGATTGGATTGTTTCCTTTTTTAATAGACCACTTTTATTGAGCACAGTATTCTGGTTTTACAGCAATATGATTCGTACTTTACTCATCCCTGATCTTATCAGAAAAATAACTAATTCTAGGTACTTCTCATTGGTCATTTGCAATGGTGACCTCCCTTAGTTCTGCTGCGCAGGATTATTGCAGTGTTTTTCACATTGCAAAATTTATTTTTCTATACCTTTTCCAGTATTTAAAGTGAGAATTTTCTTTTTTAAAGCTGGTAGATGACACCAACACAACAAGGAAAACAATGCAATATGCACTAAAGCCAGGTAAAAATTTTCTTTTTAAAGTCAATGTGTACTCGTTTCCAGTGATAATTTGTGTAAAAGATCATTTGCCAGAATAATGATGATAGTCAGGTCTAATGGGGTTTGACCATGTTTCTAAATGTAGACTCACTATGAACTTTTTGACAAAAAATAATATTGCTTTTGTATATCTGTGGTTTTTACTTTCATTTTTGCGTGTAAATAATTGCAAAGGCAAATTTAGCAAGATAAAGTAAAGGAAGTGTAAATATGATTTTGACTGTTAGTGGTTTTACATCAACATATTTTAGAACTAGGAATCCTTACTGGAAACTAATTTTTGCTCTATACACTAATGTGAAAAATCAGGTTAAAAACTGATGAGACTGTATCTTAGTCAAATGCACATAGTAGCTGGCAAGCAGAGCGTGGAAATAGTGACATGTAAGCAGCCTAAATGTAGCACTTATGTAATCACACACAAAATAAAGTTATACATTAGTTACCTTACATACAAGTTTCGGAAAGATCCCATGAGGAGATGAAGACTGTGAGTGACAACTTGCTCCTCAAGCAAAATGGAACTTTCAACCATACGGTTAGACTTATCTATGCAGGAGACAGAACTTTCTTTGTGGCTAATTTAAGACCACAGACCAAATTACCTCAGGCACCAACGACCATAGAAACTTCACTAACTTCATTCCAATTCAAGTCTCATTTCTTCAATCTGCCATCTCTTAATATAAACACATAGCAGCATGTGCATTTAAAAAATAAATAGAAGCAAAATAAAATGGTACTACATACATAATTCTTTCCCTGGGGAAAGAATGAGACAGAACAAACCGCATGTAATAGATGTTAGTCACCTCATTTAATGTATTATTGGACAGTGCTCAGATTTTAGCTGTATATTTTGTATATTTGAAAATTATTTGATGACAATGTGCTGCAGTGGTTGTCAGTACCAAGTTTGAAGATGAGGTTAGATAATGGCACCATAACTTGCTTTCTAATTCTGATTTATTTTTTTGAAGTACATTCCCCGTGGGCTGGACCAATAAGGGCCATTGCTATTACTGTTCCTTTAGTTGTCATCTCAGCATTTGCAACGCTTTTCACAGTGATGTGCCGTAAAAAACAACAAGGTAGGATGGGATTTTTGGTATGTTGTTTCATTGGAAGGAGAGTTTGCTTATTGCAACAAATCTGAAGGGGAAAATAGGTTTATTTAAAATAGATTTCTTTATCGTAAGAGCTTTTTTTTCAAACCCTCCACTCCCAACCTTTGCATCTACTGGAACTTATAGCAAACTTGTAAAACTTGGTGTTAATTTGCTCCCGTGAATAAATATTGTGTTGCATGTCTTGCATTATGACTTCATTGCAAAATCCAGCAGAAGGATAAGATGGGTTGTGTGAGAAGAAAACTTATTTGGTTTGTTTTTATTTGATTTGAATGTCTTATTAGTGAAGCAGTAGAGACAAGATGGTAAGATTGTGAAGAGATCCAGAACATGATATATTTAGACTATTTTCTCTTTCAATACAGAATTATTTAAGTGATGAATTATAGTGTAAGGAAAGTAGTACCCTGAAGGATGCATGGAGACAGGTGTTATTCCCAGCCTGGTATGGAACAGAATCTAGTTCTAAGTTACTTCCCCTTCCTGGATGGCTTAATTCAGAATTCAGAGAACAACAACAAAACCTCTTAAATCTCAGCTTCATCTTTCTCCTTACATGTGGCTATTCATAAGTTTTTCCTGCAAATACCTCCTAAGTTAGATACCAGCAACTTATGCTCACTTCTACCTTTTCTGTATCAGGTGTAGAGCTTGCAAGCAAATACGCACCACACCAATTTATAAGGAATTAGTCAATACTATGATTTCATGGAGTGATTAGGTTTCCCCATAAAAAATATGGGGTTTCAACCCCCAATCCTCACAGATCTGTGATATCGCTCAAAATCTTGGGGATGAGGGATACTGCAGATGGCAGTGGCTGAGTCCTTTTCCCTTCTGTGTCTTTCTGGCATGTTTGCACGGCTCCAGCAAAAACTGAGATAAACACTACAGAATATGAACATGCCACAGAGAGATATTGCACGTGTTTCTGAAGGGTATCAGGCCCTCTGGAGTTTTGTTCTCTTCACCTACCAGTATCACTGTTTAAAAGAAGCCCATTGTATTGCTAAGCAGGAAACTCTCACGGGGAAGCATGTTTGAGGTTCCTAAACAAAGAAGTAAGGCACTTATGTCAGTATTGTGGTCTTTGCATGGTCTGTAGATATCCATGCAGAACATCTTTCACCTCAGAGGCTGAAAAATAGAAGTGGAAGAAGGGATGTAACTTTTATTATTCAGGAAAGGAAGGGAAAGATGAATGTGTTGGGATGAAGAGCCTTTTACCAGATTCTGAAATAATAAATCTATCAAGAATAAAGAAAAATGTTTTATCTTGGATAGTATGAAGATTTTTGTGTTTTTTTCCTTTCCAATTTAGAAAATATATATTCCCATTTAGATGAGGAAAGCTCAGAATCTTCCACATATGCTGCAGCGCTCCATGTGGAAAGGCTCCGTCCCCGACCAAAAGTGTTCATCTGCTATTCCAGTAAAGATTGCCAGAAACACATAAGTGTCGTTCAGTGCTTCGCTTATTTTCTTCAGGACTTCTGTGGCTGTGAGGTAAGATCATCACTTCTTCTTTTAATGTTTAAAATTGCCTTAATGGAAAACATTACCCCCAAAACTCATGGTAGCCTAGCCCTTGAAAATATTTCGGCTAAACAGATTCTCAAATATCTTTTTGCTAAACAGAGTAACTTTCACTAGCATCAGGCAAAATTAATATAGGCATCTTCTACTATGTAAATTTTCTCCGCTTAAAGAAAAAGGCAAACCAAATAATACATCAGACACAGAATTATAGAAAATTTGTGTCAATCCTCGTGTTGTCATTCAGCTGTCCATAGCTCTTTATATATTAACTTCCAAAAGCATATGCACATATTATGCTTGTCTGGTTATCAGAGTTTAGATCTTCTGTAGATTGCACAGCCATGCTATTATGTGTCTAATCTAGTTTAGTATTTCTAAGGCACCTCTTATGCCATGGTATTGAAGCAGTGATCTCGTACATGCACATTTGAATCAGTCAGAAATCTTGTCCAGAAGAAGGATTTGTGCAATACACACATGGTACACAGTAAAGCCTTGCTAATTTGAATTAACTCCTAAAATTCTATATCCTCCTCAATGACTTTTTCAGTATTTTTTTTCTTTCTTTTGATTCTATATGAAAACATAAAACAGCATTTTTAATAAACTTAAAAAACAACGAATAGTCTGGTAGTACTTTATAGACTAACAAAACATGTAGATGGTATCATGAGCTTTTGTGGGCACAGCCCACTTCTTCAGATGACCGGAGTATTGAGTTTAGGATGTCCAGACCCAAAATAAATAGGGGAGAAAGGAGAGGGAGGAAGGAAAAAAATGGAAGGGGGGGGGGAAACAAGAAGCAGATATGTAAATATCAAAGGGAAAACCAAAAAGGCAAAACTGGTAATCTATAAGCACCTAAAAATTGGACAGTTAAAAGAAGCAGATAAGAATCATAGGATAGCAATTAGAGAGGAAGGGTACTAGCACAAGAATCTACACAGATAAAGAGCTGTTGGCACCTTCATTGTTTGTTTGGTTGATCATGTTCCAGCATTTTTAATGACATATAAGAACATGGCCCAGGCCTATATTTTATTTTTTTAACTCTCTGTCTTTGATTCAAAATAATATCAGAAAAATATCAAAATAACAATATGATTGACTAGGTTCAAGTTGTCTGGCTATTTTCTGAACCTGAAAATGTAACCAAAAGTTCATTTTTGAAAAGGCAAAAAACAGTTATTAGTTAACAGAAACCATGTAGGATTTCTTTTGTTAAACTGTAATCCAATCAAAGTCTAGTTAGTATTATGTATGAACTCAAATACTAGTATTCAGTCACATAGCAAGTGTGTCCCCTAGTGGCAAAACACATTATTTAAAATCATTACTTGTTTTCATATTGTGCTTCTGTTATTTTGTTATATTAATAATTACTCATACTTAAAATAGGATAAGATGTCTTATATTCAGTTTGTCTGAATTACTTTTTTCAGTTATGACTAATATAGCATCAACACAGCTACACAGAATAGGAGTTAAAGCCAAATGCTTTTTACGTAACACTTCTGGGATAATTAAATATTTTGTAAACAAAGCAAAAATAAAGGATAACTAGACCTAGATAAAGATAGAATATGTACCAGTAGGATTTAATGTGAAAAATAAAGTTCAAAAGATGGCAATGAAGGTATGTGTATCTATGGCCTATAGCAGTGTTTCTTAAACTTTTTAAGAACACCAAACAATAATTTTTTTTATGGGGAACACCAAGGATTTTTTTTTTCCCAAGCAAAAAACAAAACAAAAAAACAGCCCCTAGGGAAAATTTGTGGAGCAAAATAAAAAAACAACAACCACCGGACCAGGAGGGACGGCAGAGGAGGGTCTCGGGGCAGGGTGTCTGGCCTGGCCAGGAGGGAAAGTAGAAAAAGAGACTTGGGGTTTTGGCAGTGGGAGGGGAATGAGGGGGGTTTGGGTGCGGGGTCTGGGCATGAGGGGGGACGCTTACCGGGCTTGGCACCCTGCTGCAGCAGGGAAAGCCTCCAGGGAGCATGCTCTTGTTCCTGGGGGTGGGGGTGGGGGGTTGGAAAGCTCATTTCCCCCTCCTCCCTCTCCCCCCGTGTCCATGCAGCAGGGAACCCAGCGCAGCTGCAGCACTAGGCCAGGCTTCTCGCTTGGGGAGGTGGGGGAAGAGAGTAGAAACCCTGACCGTCCCCACCAGATTAAACTCTGCCACTTCCCCAGCAGGCTGGGGAGGGGCGCAGGGGAGAGAGAGCAGCAACACATGGAGGGCAGCAGAGCCCGAGCGCGCCCCAAGGGGGGGCAGCAGAGCCCGAGTGCACCCCAAGTGGGTGGGGGGGAGCAGAGCCTGAGCCGGGTTCCCTGCAGGAGGCAGTTTTAAAACGCGAGGTCTGGGAGTGGCTCCTCAGCTCCGGCCACCCCTCTCTCTCCCAGCAGCAGCGGCCACTGTAAAAGCTGCCACCTGCACACGTGGAGGAGGAGGAGGAGGCTGCGCAGCAGCGGAGGCCCCGTGGGACAGGGGCCATCCTGTGGGCTGGGGGGAAGGTGGGGCAGTAACAGCAGGAGCTGTCTACGGGCTCTGCAGGGGGCGGGGGAGCAGAATTTTTTCTGTTCTCTCCGCGACACACCTCTGACTGCCTCTGTGCCACGGAGCACAGTTTAAGAAACGCTGGCCTATAGCGCTGGATTATTGTCTTATAAAAGGAAAGGGGCAAAGACATGTATTGCTGTTTAAAATACCTAATTATGCTAAAGTTAAAAAGAAACCTATTCATAATTATATGTAGTAGAAGCACAATTCCTGGACTCTTTGACAACTGCCCCTACATTTATCAAGTCAACATATATCCGAGCTGTAAAGTGACACTGGATCCACCTCATCTCTCCAAAATTTATATCTATATTAATATTTGGTTTTAGATCTGCATATTCTTGCTACTGTAGTAGAATCATATGGGGAGGTAACAGAATATATAAATTACAGCAGATTCAATATGTTAATCCACAAGTGTACAATAAAGAACTGCATGTAGCACATAGAGTGGAATTTTTAGAATGGGTTCATTTTCCTCTTTGACCAGGATGATGAACGGTCAATCACTTTGGATCATTCTTCAAAAATTTTCCAGAGTTGTTTCTTCTTCACTAGTACTGACACCGCACTGTTTTTATCGCCTGCTTTGAAAGTAGCTATCCAGTTCTTCGGCTTTATGCAGTTGTTCAAAGATTTGGTGCTAACGTGCTGTGGGGAAGAGGGAGTGCTCTCCAGTGGCTGCACAGGGAAGTTTCTAAATCCAGCATTGTGTATCAACCAAGATGCTCTCTTCTTTTCTAGGTTGCACTGGATTTATGGGAAGATTTAAAAAATTGTAAGGAAGGGCAGAAAGAATGGCTTATTCAAAAAATCAGCGAGTCCCAATTTATCATCATTGTGTGTTCCAAAGGAATGAAATACTTTGTGGAAAAAAAGAACTGGAAGCACAAGGGATCAACCAGAGATGCTGAGAAAGGAGAACTCTTTCTGTTTGCCATATCTATCATTGCAGAGAAGCTGCGTCAGGCAAAGCAGAATTCAAATGACCTCTGCAAATTCATTGCAGTCTATTTTGACTACTCCTGTGAAGGTGACATTCCTGGCATTGTGGATCTAAGTACAAAGTACAAGCTCATGGATAACCTCCCTCAGCTGTACTCTCACTTACACTCCAGAGATCTGAGCCTTCAGGATTCCGAGTTATACCCTGTAAATATTAGCAAAAGAAACTACTTCAGGAGCAAATCTGGACGTTCCCTTTATGTTGCCATTTGCAATATGCACCAGTTCATTGATCAGGAGCCTGACTGGTTTGAGAAACAACTAATTCCTTTTCCTCAACCTTCTTTACATTACCAAGAGCCTATGATGGAAAAATTTGACTCAGGCTTGGTTTTAAATGACTTAGTGAGTAAACAGGTGACTGATGGGGACTTCTACTTGAAAACAGATATAAATATTATCCCTGCTGTAAGTTCAGACTCTCACTGTATAATTCAGCACTTTAACCTTGGAGAAGATGCAGAGACTCAGGACATTCAAGATGGTAGCTGTGTTCTTCAGCCATTGTTGCATGTTGTAAAAGCTGCCAATCTTCCAGATATGCCCCGGGATTCTGGAATCTATGATTCTTCTGTTCCTTCATCTGAATTATCTTTACCTTTAATGGAAGGACTTTTGACAGACCAAACTGAAACCTCTTCCATTACGGAGAGTGTCTCTTCATCTTCAGGTTTAGGTAAGATGCAGTAATTTTTCTAAATCAGCAATGGGTAACCTAGTGAGTGGGTCACAGGAGTGACCCTCCTTCATCTGAGTGGGCTGCAAGATTATCATAACCAAGGCGGTTTCCAGGCATAAGGTAGTTTTGCTAACTGCGCTTGTGCACCTAGAATTTGTGGGATGTGCCAATTGAACGTTAACAGGGCTTTGATTAGATGCAGAGGGAGCACCTGGCTCTCACAGTCAATGTTGTGTGCAATCAACATGCACCTCACTTCACATGCTCTTGTTTTATGTGTGTGTCAGTTTAGTAATATCGGTAAGAGGAAAACTACATGACTAGAAACCAGTGGAATTTGGCAATCCTGCACGTGGGCAATGGTAAGCAAAATGTCTCACAGGCCACACAAAGAACTCCCACGGGCCACAGGTTGTTCACTAGTGTTCTAAATTGTATTAATACAAAATATTCACACATTTCTGTCATACTTCTAGCAACATAGAATTAAACACTGAGTGTTTAAAATACCATGGAATAAGGGACTATATAAGGAACTGGAGAGAAAGCTAGTTAACATACAAAGCTGGTCAAAAAGACAAATATTTTAATTTGGTGATTAAAAAATGTTCATGAAAGTTTTAAATGTTGACCATTCTCTAAACCAGTGGTCTCCATCCTTTTTAAGCATGAGATCACTTGTTGAATTTAAGTGCAATTCAAGATCTACCTCAAACCCAAATATCCTTACCCCACCTCCTCCTTGCCCCTTCTCCGAGGTCCCACCCCTGCTCCCTCCATAATCCCTCCCTCCCCCATCCTCCCTCACTTTCACCAGGCTGGGGCAGAGGGTTGGGGTGCAGACTCTGGTCTTGGATTAAGGGATTTGGAGTGCGAGAGGGGCTCTGAGCTGATCTTGGGGCAGGCAGTTGGGGTACTGGAGGGGGTTCTAAGTGCAGGCTCTGGGAGGGCATTTGGATGCAGGGGTGCTCAAGGCTAGGGCAGGGGCCTTGGAGTATAGGAGGGGGTTCATGACTGGGATAGGGTTTCGGGATGTGGGCTCCAGCTGGACAATGATTATCTGCACACTCACCACTGTCCTGGTCCTGCATCACTCCCAAAAGCAGATAGCAAACTCTGTGGAGGTAGGATACAGAGTGGGAGAGGGGGCACCTTGACATGAGCACCCCTCTTCTCCCTCCTCTGCCCTGCACAGAAAGCAGGAGGCTCCTGAGGGGACAGCTCTAAGGCAAAGGGCAGGAGATGTGCAGATGAAGTGCAAGCACTTGATAGCCGCTTGGCCAAACTAGTCAGGATCACCTGTCAGAGGCTCCAAGATCTACCAGTAGATCTACTGGTTGGTGACTACTGCTCTAAACTTATTTTAAAAATGTAAAAAAGCATGAAACTTATTTAAATTTTGCAATTTGCATGTAACTCTAATAGAATATAAAATAGTGTCTTCCCCCAGCTGATACAGATTCATTTCTGTACTGCAGTTAACTAAAAGCTCAGACACACCTAAGATATGAAGCTTTTTATAACGTATGCTACATAAACACTACCTGCTGCTGTTGTCTTATTGACCATGATCTATTAAATGTGCTTTAAGAACTGGGGCAAAACAGTACACAGCAATTCTATTTATTGTAATTGAAGTGTGATCTACAGGTTGAACCTCCCAAATCCGGACTCTCTGGTCTGGCAACATTCTTGGTCAGGCAAGGCCACAGGTATTGCTGGACCAAAGAGCCCTGGGAGAGTGGGGTCTGCTGAGTCCCAGCTGGGCCAGCAGCGGATAGGCAAGGGAATTACGGTATCAGCAAGGCCAGATGGTGTCTGGGAGCCTCCACCCTTGTCGGGGAACCCCCCGATGTCAGTGGGGTCAGATGGTCAGAGCAGCCCCAGCCAGGGTACCCTGAGCGGCAGGGCCACACAGCAGCCCAGGAGCACTGGCCAGCGAACCCCAGTAGTGGGGCCAGGTGGCAGCTGGGAGTCTCAGTCCAAGCCCAGCCCCAGCAGGTGGCCCTGGCCAGGAAATCCTGGGAACCTCCCAGTGGCAGAGAGTTCGGCAGAGGCTGGGTGGCTCTGGCTGAGAACCCCCCCAGACGCAGCAGAGCTGGTCCGCAGCAGCGGGGTAAGTGGCAGCCAGGCGGCCTCTGGGCTGGAAACCCCAAGGAACTCCCAGAGGTACTGCAGCCAGCAGTAGCCGAACGGGGCTGGCGGCAGCCAGGTGGCCCTGTCTGGGGAACCCCTGGCGGCAACGGATGGGGCGCCTCAGCCAGGCAAGAGTTAGTGGGGTTGCAGCAGGGTAGGGAACCCCAGTCTTGAGAGCTCCAGGGACAAGAACTAGTGATGGGGCAGCCAGCAGTGGAGCACTGACCTCCCCTGGTCTGGAAAACTCCCTGGTCCAGGATGACTCAGGTCCCGAGGGTGCCAGACCACAGAGGTCCAACCTGTAATTTCAGCTCTTCCCTAGGCAAACTGAACAGGCAGGCTTTCTATTTAGAGAATCATAAGCATCCGTCTTAAATGATTCACTGTTTTGTTCAATGTATGTTGGGTTTTTTTAAGTCTTGTCTTTTTAAAAAATTGAATTTACCTTGCTGGGTATTAAAGTTCAGACTTTTAGTCATAGATATTGTTTGTTACAAGGTGGATATGGAGATGACAGTAGACATGCAAGAGTTGAGTAGCAGGCCTTTCAGGGAAAACATGTAAAATCTGAAATGCGAAATGTGGGGAAAACCTAGATTTACCTTATGAACAGCATCTCACTTAGTCATTCATTCAGAATTCACACACACAATTATTTTTAACTCTGTCAGCACTGCCCATCCATATCTTCCTCAAATGCCTGGGAACACCTTGCATGCTGCTAGACTTCAGGCTGTCAGATCCAGCTGCGATGTCAGTTTCAGAGTTAAGGGGCCCTCTAGGAGAATGCTTGTCCAGCATTCCCCCTCCAGTTTGAACCAGTGGGCTGTCAGCTGAAGCATTTCTGCTGCCCAGGAATTACTAAAGGAGAGAGCTAATCTCTCTGGTAATTAGTTCTCAAATCACATAGCTAACTTGTGTTGAAATTGTATTTTAACATGGGTGAATTGGCAAAGGTGAATCCCTAAGGAAGAGGTTCCAAGGCTGTGTTATAAACTATGGGCATATACTCACCCGGTCAAACCATTCCACATCACCCTGGCTACTTTATTCAGTTATTTTTCCCCACCTGAGTTGGTCATGTATGGCTTAGGTCTCACAGCCACCTCCCCTTTTCTAAGCCACAATCTGCAGTAGGCACTGGGTAAAGTGGAAGAGATAGAAATCTAGAGTTCAGCATCATGTACCTACCAAATACACTGCAACCTATCCTGTCTCCTAATTATCCCACATACCAATGATATTTATACATAAATATTTTTAACAGCAGCATGAGCAAATTATCATGTATTTAGTCTGGGATTTAGGAGCAATTTTAACAACCTCTACGTTTTGAACCCAGTTCATAGATTCTTAAGCCAGAAGGGATCATTGTGATCAGCTCATCTGACCTCTTGTGTGACACAGGCCATAGAATGTCCCAAAAATAATACCTGAAGCATATCATTTAGAAAAAAAATCCAATCTTGATTTTAAAATTCAGTGATGGAGAATCTGCTATGACCCTTGGTCTAATGATTAATTTAGTCTCACAGTTAAAATGAATACACATTATTACCTAAATTTGTCTAGCTTCATGTTCCAGCCATTGGATCGTGTTGTACCTTTCTCCTCTAGATTGAAGAGCCTGTTGTGAAATATTTGTTCACCTTGCAGACATTTGTAGACTGTAATCAAGTTATCCCTTAATGTTGTGTCTGTTAAGTCAAATAGATTGAGCTCCTTAAGCCTGTTGATATAAGACATATTGTCTAATCCTTTAATCATTCTCATGGCTCTTCTCTGAACCATCTCCAATGTATCAACATCCTTCTTGAATTATTGGCACCAGAACTGGACACAGCAATAGTAACACTAGTGATAAAAAAATAGAGGTAAAATAACCGCTCTACTCCTTCTTGAAATTCACCTAATTTCAGGATCCAAATAGCTCCTTCAGCCAGAGCATCACACTGGGAGCTTATGTTCAGCTGATTATCTACCACAACCCCCACATTTTATTTTAGGCTATGTCTAGACTGCAGAGCTTTTTCCGAAAAGCTCTGCCATGTCCAAGGAATGCATCCGCTTTTCTGTAAAGAATGTCAGAAAAGCAGACTTGTTTTTTCGGCATCCCTCTAAACCTCATTTTACAAGGAAGAAATGATGTTCCGAAAAAGGGTTTTTTCCCAAAATTTTTCCCCGTGTAGACAGGCCAAATTTTGGAAAAGCGTCTTTCAGAAGTAAATCGGAAAAAGATACACAATTTGCCTACCACAAATTGCATTTCTGTTTCCAATTTATCTTTGTAGTGTAGACATAGCCTTAGAGACACTTCTTCCCAGGATAGAGTCCACTGTTCTATAATTATGGGCTATATTTTTGTTCCTAGATATTTACATTTACTTTTAAATGTATTAAAATGCATATTGTTTGCTTATGCCCAGTTTACCAAGAGATCCAGATTGTTGTATATCAGTGATCTGTCCTCTTACCACTACACCAGTTTTTGTGTCCGTGATGATTTCATTTATTCTTTCAGGTCATTGATAGTAATGTTAACTGGGGTAGGGCCAATAACACATCTCTGCAAAATGCACAGGAAACAAATCTGCTTGATGATGATGATTCCTCTTTAACAGCTAAATTTTGAGATCTGCTAGTTAGTTCTTAAACCATGTAATGTGTCCCATGTTGACATTTTCACATTTTTTTTTTATAAAAAATGTAGTGCAGTACCAAGTCACAGAAGTCTTAAGTATATTATGTCAACACGATTACCTTTATCAAACTTGTAACATGATGTAACATTAGTTTGACAGAATATATTTTCCAGGAAATGTTAATTTGCATGAATTACATTATCCTCCTTTAGTTCCTTCTTAATTGAGACCCATATCAGCCCCTCCATTATCTTCCTCAGAATCAATGTCAGTTATTACCTAAGTGACCCTGTTCACCCTTGGCACAACATTAAAATTGGCACATTAGATTTCTTCGAGTCTACTAGAACTTCCCAAGTATTCCAAAACTTCCTGAAAATCAACAATAATGATCCAGTGAGCTTCTCTTCCAGCTCTTTTAAAACTCTTGGATGCAAGTTATCTGGACCTGTTGATTTTAAAACATCTAACATTGGTAGCTTCTGTTTTAACATCCTTCGGAGATACTAGTGAAATAGAAGGAATGTTATCATCAGGGCTCGACAAATACACTTGCCCACTTACCCGTGGTGAGTAGATTTTACCAGCTGGCGAGTGCAGGGGCAGACTGGCCCGGTGGGCTGTTGTGATGGGCGGGCCGAAGCCCGCACTACGGGCGGCACAGCCCCATTCGATCCGCCAGCTGGTGGAGGAGCAGAGCACCGCTGGGAAGGGGGAAGTGCGGCAATTCTCAGCGCCGGGCTGCCTGCGTGTAGCTCCGGCGCGAGGAGGCGGGGCGCGAGCCAGAGGGCGGGATGCCAGCAGACGCCAGGACGCTGGCGTTACGTGGCATCCTGACGTCACGGCCGGCGACCGCCAGATCCAAAAAGGCTCTGGCAACGCCGCAAAGTGGAAGGCAGAAGCCAGGTAGGGGCTGGGGCTGGGGCTGGGAGGGGAGGGGAAAAATATGGGGAAGGGGCTTGTGCTGAGGGGAGGGGAGGAGGTCAGGAGAAGAAGAAGAAAGGGGAAGGCACCAAGGGACAGGGTGCAGGAGAGACAAATGCCAGGGGGCCAAGTGCAGACAATGAGGAAAAGGGCAGGAGGGGAGGTGTCAGTGGGAGGCGGGACAGGGTGATGCTGGGAGACGAGAGGGTAAGGGCATTGGGGTCTAGAGGGGGGAGGGGGAGGTGCTGGGAGAAGGCTTGAAAGAAGGGGTGGGCATGAGGAAGGCAGGGATGGAGCAAGTCATGTGTGAGGGCACGGAGGGGCATGAGGGGAATGAGGGCAGAGAGTGGTGAGGGGGTGGGCATCAGGGAAAAAGGGGGCAGGAGCAGTAAGGGAGGGGGGAGGCGCCAGGAGGGTGCAGGGCTAAGGGAAGGTGCAGGTGCCAGGGGATTCTGGGGTGAAGCAGAAGGGCAGACACCTGCAGGGGAGGGACCAGCACCAGAGGAGAGAGGCAGGGCAGGTGTGTAGAGGGAGGTGTTAGGAGAGGAGATGAGGAGGGGTAGCTCACATGATCAGAGTGGGGCTACTGGAGGAGTGGGCACAGGGGGGAGAGAAGGGCTGGTGGAGGGGGGCAGGTCTCAGGAAGGCTGAGGGCAGGAGTCAGGACAGCAGAGGAGGGTGAGGGGTTGGGGAGCAGCAGGCACCAGGGGAGCTGATGGAGCAAGGGGAGGAGACATGGCAGCAGAGGGAAAAGGTAGAGGTTTATAAGATGTTTATTAATAAATTGGGTGATATTTATTAATAACTTATTAGTAATTACTGTTCTTATTAGGAACTTATGCCATTAAAAAAACACTTGGGGGGGGTGGCGAGTCCCTTTTTTGCCTGGCAAGTAGGGTTTTCCATAATTTGTCAAGCCCTGGTTATCATCACCATATGAGGAGACTACATAATCAGTATAAGTTTTCTGTTCTCAGTACACAGATTTTAAGTCAAGACTTCATGCAGTTATTAAATGTCTGTGCATTTTTCAGGACAAACTTTACCTTTCTCCTTTAAAGTAGGGATGTAAAATCCTGGTTAATCTGTTAATTAGTTAAACGTTAGGTCAGCTGGGGACTCTGAGTCTGCAGCTGACCCCGGGCGCCATGTGGTGCTGCTGCTTTGAAACGCTGCAAGGAGCCCAGAGTCAGGCTCCATGCAGCATTTCAAAGCAGCAGGACTTCATGGAGCCCAGGGTCAGCGAGGGAGTCTCCAGCTAACCCCGGGCTCCAAGCAGCGCTGCCACTTCGCAATGCCATGTGAAATCCACATGGTGCTTCAAAGCAGCAGCACTGCATGGAGCCCAGGGTCTGGCCCTGGGTTTCACGAGGCGCTGCTGCTTTGCAGCATCCCCTCCTCTTTCTCTCCTTCCCCAGCTGCCTCTTTCTGATAGAGGCAGCAAGGGGCGGGGACATCTAATCAATTAGCATGTCAACTATCTGATAAGCATTTGCTTATTGGATAGTCAACTAGTCGTTCATGTCCCTAATTCAAACTCCTGTAGCTCTCTTAGCTCCTTCATTGGGCATGACATAACATTAGCCCAGTCATCAGTGAGAACTTCTCTGAGTAGACCACAATGAGGAAAAGTTTACCTTAGTTTTTTATTTTTGATTACAGTGATATGACTTGAAGAAAATTCATTGCGATATTAACTGGTTGTGTTCTTTCCAGTATACAGATGACCAAGGTTTCCTCTAAGCTGTATGGCAGCACAGCCCCGCAGCTGCTTAATCGGACCCCGCCCAGTCAGGCAGCTCCATGCAGGAAGCCCTGAGCCCCTGAGTGGGCAAGGCTGATTAAGCAACTGCAGGACTGTGCTGCCACACAGCTTAGAGGGAACTTTGCAGATGACCATTGTACAAATAAAAACAATCACTAATGAAAAAATAAAATGCTCTTTCTTTTCTTTCCCAGGAGAAGAAGAACTCCCTGTGCTCACTGCTACAAAATCCCTAGTCCCTGGAATATGTAAAGCAGAACTTCATTGCCACATCCATGCTGATGAACTGCAGGCAATTGCACCTTTATAATAAGTTACAAGATTATTAAGCATTGCCACTTTATCAATATGTTCTGTTTGTTGTTACCCACCACGTCACCCCAACTGCGAAACCCACTTGAAGGAACAAATGCTTCTTTGAAGGATATCTGCTATTGCTAAGGGACTTTGTGGCCAGTAGCTGTTTACCTGTAATTCTCTTTATCGACTCATTTTTTTCTGAAATTGTAGCATTGAAAGAGATGAAGATACACTTTTAAATTACCAGCTTAAATTGCATGATGAAATTACATACTTACAGATACCACAATCAAAATCACTTCTAATGTTTTTATTAGAAATATTTGTTACTGAACATACAATAATTAATCACATTTGGCTTCGTTTGTCGACCATCTTAATGCCACAGTGTGTTTTCTAGCAGAAATTCTGGTTTTAAATGGTGAAATATTTAATGGTATGAGTGTGTTAGTAAATAATCAGTGGGGTTTTTGTGTCAGGAGGAGTCATGATCTTAAAATGCCAAAGGCCAGACCTAGTAAAAGTATGAAAATGACCTGCAAATATAGAAATAACTACAGATGATTTTTATAGATTGTGCCTTGTGTTGTACTGAAAGCAGAATTCTTACAATTGTCCTTGTCTTTGGAAATTTAAAAATACTTGGGTCAAAGGAGGTAGAATCATTTAAGAGAAAATCCTGCTTCACGATCTGCAGGTGTGGAGAACCCTGTCAGGATTGTGCAGTTCCATTGCAGAAGGGAGCAAAGACTGGATGCCTGGACACCAGGCAAGAGGTTTGCAGCTGCTATGCGCAGCAAAGCTAAGCTCTAGAGGCAGGTGACTGGACAGGTCACAGCCTATTACTTTGCGCAGAACTAAAGATTTGGGTGAATTCCTGGCTTCATTTAAATCAATGGCAAAATTATTACTGTCCTCAGTGAGGCCAGGGCTTCACCCTTGACCTTTAGCAATCATTTTCAGAGATGAATTGATGAATTAGTTGCAAACTAACATTAGTGTTTTCTTATTTTGCTACACAGTCCAGCTAATCTTAACCAGGTCTTGAAGTTATAGATAGTCTGGGGAGATACCACAATCAGATTAATTTTAGTCAAATATGTTTTTTTCCCAACAAGTAGTGGATAGAAGCCTAATTTGGGGCGGGAGGGAGGTGGAGAATTGAAGACATTATAAGCTTTGTGTACAGACTGTAGAAAATAGCAAATCTCCATGGATTTTTATTTTTAATTAAATGGAAGCATAAAACTGAAGGAAATAATGTTTAATTTACTTTATAGTGATTATTTTACAAAGCTAGCCACTCTGATTTTTAAATTCAGAAAAATTGCATACATATGGGAGATGGAGATGGGGAATTACTACTGAGTTTGCAAGAATTCTGTTTTTTCCCTGAAGAGGTCATGAGCAAAAGATCTTGTAAAAATATTTTTAATATTTGTCGATATGCATTCTAGAGATTAGTTTTTTACTATTTTCATGTGTTAGTGAAATCCAGACAGAATGTAAATGGTGAAATAATCCCTCTTGTTACTACTAGACTCTACACATTGGTTGAAATGTGATCATTTTATGTGTTTATAAAATATAAATTTTTTCTGAAGGTGAAAAAGTGAAAAGCTAAGGATGCAAGACGTAGCTATATGTTCAACATTTACATCGATAAGTTTAGTTTCCATATTTTGTACATGTATATGAACTGTTGACAATAGACAGCACCTGATATCTGATTTTTATGGTAGCATAATTTAGAAGTTAAAACATCAAAATAAAAAGTCATAAGACATGGTCCTTTACATTTCATTTTTTTTAATATTTAAGTATGTTTTTTCATAGCAGTTCACTATGCTTCTATTATCAGATTAATAGTATTGAATCTGAAGATTTCTGCCTAATTATTTTTATTCTTCTTCATATGTCACATTTAAGAGAGAAACTGAGATACTTTTAATGTAATCAAACAACTGTAAAAAACCATGGTTCGCTACAAGTTCTGTATAGGAAGATGGATTCTATTAATTTTTGAAGACCCTTTGTGTCTAATAATTGTAATTATTTTCTCTGTGCATTACCAGAAGGTCCCCCAGTAATACATGATTCTGTATGTCAAGTAAAATCTAATCACGTCATCTAGAAAATGTGGGATAGTTTGGATTGAATTAGTTAGATTAAGAAGTGAAAATGGTGTAAGTTTTGTATAGCCACTTTTTCATCCAAGTGAGTTCCAAGCATTTGTCTAATGTATTCTGCAAACTATATGCTAAGAATAAAGACTTTTCAGGGTTTCAGAATGAACTCATACACAGATTGACCTTGTGTACTCTAAAATAATTATGCGTGAATATATAACGGATGTGTTAAGTATTACTTGTTTAATTAGAGAAAGAAATTGCTTGTAACTGTACTGGTATAAGAACACACAGTTAATTTTCCACACTAACCAGGCTGAATGCATTGGTTTTGCATTTACAGTGGTGCCATCTTAATTTTTTTTCATGTTTTTTCTGAACATCTCTCCCAAAATTCCTGTAACAGTGTATTCTGGGAGATTTTGGAAAGCCTCTAGTGCTGTGATATCCAACCAGTGGCGAATCAGCAACACTCAACTGGCCAAGTAAACGCATATGGCTAGCATGTTGGACACCATGGTTCTAGTGCATTGTCACAGTAATGACAAGACCAGTTGAACCATTTCAGCTTCTCTACATTGACACTGGCAAAAAACAAGTTCATAAAGTGAGTTCATAAAGAACTGGTTAAACCTTAAATAATTATTAAACTGATTAAAGTATCATTTTGTAACTGATTATTGGACCACTTATAAACCATTTTTAGATAACTTGGGGCATGTGTGTATGGATGCAAAACATTCTATGAACTTTACCTGGTTTGATTTTTTTCAAAGATAGGTCACACCTATATGTGATCTGCTCTCTGCTGAAGTATTGAGCAACCACTAAAGACAAAGTGAAGCTAGCATTCAGTGGCACACACATATTTAAAACATTAAGTGTCCTGCTAAAACTTGAATCTAGAAGATCTCTGTAAAAACACAATTTCAGTACTTAAAGTATAGGCATTTCTTTTATCAGCTCCATCGGCAGTTGTAATGATCAATGTAAAATCATAAAATAGTGCAAGGTGGGGCTTCAGTTGGAGTGAGGAAAGTTAGTGGCCAAGTATAGAATAACTAATAATGTGCTATTTCACTTAATCTGGACTTTTGAGTATATTCAGAATCTACTGAAGTTGCTAGAGTTTTTAGAGAGAGTTTGCAAGTCTCCTTTAAACATTTATTCTTAAATGTATTTTAATATGAAATCAATTAACTACAAACCTAATTACTCATCTACTAAAACTAACAGAAATCTAGGGTGAAATCCTGTCCTCCCCCTTGAAATCAATGATAATTTGCTCATTGGAGCCAGGATTTTACCTCTGATTTCAAACTATTGAGTCACATTTCACCTCCAAGTGCATTGGTGCAACGTAATTGATTTCAGTGATACACTCTGTGTTTTACTGTCAACGCAAGAAATCCTATAATGTTCTGTATTCCTCCATTAAATGTGCAGAAGGGAACAACTGGTCACAATCACACAACTTTTCAGTGTTTTCAATATACTGTATTGTTGCCAGTAGAGAAAACACACCTGGACAATTGGAATTTTATTGTTTGGTTGTTTTCTTTCAGAATGAAATGCGAGTGAAAACTTGTCTGACAATAAGAACTGTCATGCGTTAGAATTCTCCACTATATCTTGATTTTCCTTTCCCTAAAATAAACCAAAAACAAGAAGTCTAACTTCCTTTTTTTTTAATCTTAGATTTAGATTATGTGGTGTAACTTGCTGCTGAAGTTCCCTCAGAATTGTTTGTCTATATGAGTTCTATATACATATATAAAATATACACATAACATAAAATTTTGAACATACAAATGATCAGACAATTATTTCTAAGCTGCTGGGCGTCAAAGATTAAGTAATATTTCAGTCAAAAAGTAACTTGCTGGAAATGATTTGGCTTCACCTACAGTAAGGCCTCATCACAAGCTATTCATGATCTCCATACTTGAACAGACGTGATAATAAATGTTTAACTCTATACATTTACAAGGATAAATTCAATTAAAACTCGGTTGATAAAATGTAAATTACAATGAGTATGCCTCTTCTTTGTAGGAGTCATTGTGCTGTAGGCTATCTATGAAATAAAAATGTCATGTCACCTTGATTGCTCCAGAGAGGCAGGGAAGAAGATGTGCTTGCTTGTCAACATCAAGAATATCCACTCTCTCCTGAATGATGAAAAACCATACCCTCCTGGTTCCAAAAGCTCCAGTTATCCCCTGCTTAGCTGCCAAAACCTCCAAGTGTCCCAGAATTTTTTACCATGTTAAAGTGAAAATCTGTAATACTGAAAAGCTGAGGATAATCTAAGTTTAGCTTTTTTATAAAACTAAATAGCAGAAGGAATAATGCACTAATGATAATTTTCATATTTTATTAAGTGCTCCATTTTTTAGTATGGGGGGGGAGGTTGCTCATGATTTTCTGGTTGTTGCAGCATTTAGAACTGGCATGCCAAGAAACCAATCTACTTTTTTCAGGCCTGCCAGATAGTACATAAGGCCTTGCTTATAGGTGGAAGATCTAATGGGAGAGAGGGAATGTACAGTATGTGGTCCTGTTGAGTTCCTGCTTTTGCTGAAATCCCAAGTATTTACTGACTGCTGGCATGCAAATTGATGTATTGTATTTGGAAAGAGAGAATGTCATGATTATATGAGACAAGCAAATTTATTGCATAATTATCTATGGAATAGGTATTTTTATTCGACGGGGGAGTACACACCTTCGAAATCTTGTGGAAACTGAGTGTTAATAACCAGTGCAGACTACGTATGCTATTTTAGTCTTAAAACACTTGGTTATAAATCATAGTCATATTGCTCACATAAGCTATTATCATTCTATGATAACCCACAAAGTGGATGATGGAGTTTTACTAGATCAAAAACATTTGACCATGATATCACAACATAGATTTCTAGTGAGGACAACATTCCTGACTGACATGGCACACAGGGTCATGCAAAAAGAATAATGAGACTAATGTCATATTGATCACAAAATTAGAGTAATACAGCTATATGGAGGGGTAAATCCTGCCCCTGCCCAGAAAAGTCCCTGGCAGCAAAATTAGAGAAGTGCAATGGGGTACAGCAATGGGAACCAGAATTTGGGCAGCAAGCTTGCATATCTTCTGTGGCATGCAACTCAGCTCGGGTGCAACATCCTGACCTCAGCATGCACGGGCTTGTAGGTAGCAAGGCCAGGTGTGATTTTTTTTTTTTTTAACAAAGCATGTAAACCTTTGATTGAAAGTGATCCTTTCAAATGAGAAATCAAGGCTGTGATATCTTCCTGAGTTTGTGTAGTCCGATAGACAGTAACAATACCTCACACAGGTGTGAAGTGTCTCCATCTTTTCCAAGTGGGAGTTTACTCCTAAGCATAATGAGGATAATCTAAATGCCAACAATGCTAGGCATGTCATTGTTGATCATTTGAGCAGAAATTTCTAGCTGTTCCTATCAACTGTAGCTGGATACAGTAGTGGTTACAGCTGCCAGCACCCTGTTCTCCCCCATATATTTTTTCATATTTTAATACAGTTGTAAATAGTAGAGTTCATATTTTTCTCTTTAGGACTCTTCTTGAGCTCACCCTCCAAATGAGTATCACATCACCAGGGACGAAAGAAACAAACAACAGCTGGGCTTCCCTTTGTTGTAGTTCTAAAGGTGTCCAGCACCAGTGCTTCTCCTGAGTGATGCCGAATAGAACAAGTAATAGTTAACATACTGTGTACAACATAATGGCTATATTTCACAATATATCTTTGAAGACAGATTACTGAATTAATGATGGACATTGCGGGTCTTCAGACTAAGTCTAAGAGGTTGGAACCTTTATCTGAACATTTTTAGGGGTCTCCAAATGAAAAAAAGGTTGAAAGCCACTGGCCTACATCTGTAGACCCTAACTGAAATATAATTCAGTCCTTTCTAGTCTTCAGAGAATGAGTTTGTAATCCATTCTCATAAGGATTAAGCCTGTCAAAAGAATGTATGTCCAGTACACCAAAAAGAAAAATTAAACACACTGGGAACAGATTTGTTCTATTAATCTGTAATATGAATACCAAAAGTGCCAGCAAGATTTGTACATCAAAGGGGTTTTACTCCATCATTAATGTTTGAACAGCACAATTCTAAGAATATTTTTGCTCTGACTGGTTACTGCCTGATTTAACAGCAGCACCATTATGCCATTCTGGTGGAAGTATTATATACCATACAAATATAAGAAGAGTACAATATAATTGAAGATAAAAATTTTGTCATTAAAATTTTCCACGCTCTTTATAATAGCCAGATTCTGATACTCTTACTTGGGTTGAGTATTAGCTTACATCTCAAATACTAAAATCAATTGAGAAAGGTGGTTTGTAATACCTTGGAGATGTTCAGCATGTTACAGGACTAGGGTCTTGATCAAATGCATATTCAGGGTGCATTTACGCAGCAGAGCTGAACTCGAAATAAGCTACGCAAATTGAGTTATGTCAATTGCGTAGCTTATTTCGAAACAGCTTATTTTGAGTTGTGGTGCTGTCTACATAGCAATTATTTCCAAATAGAACACTCTTCCTCCGACTTCCCTTACTTCTTATAAAATGAGGGTTACAGGAGTCAGAGTAAGAAGTCCTCCAGCTTGACAGTATTTCAACATTATGTCAAAATAACTGCCAGCTGTGTAGACACGGACTACGTTATTTTGAAATAACGTTCCTGTGTAGACGTAGCCCCAGGGATATAAATTCTGTAAGGAAGCATTGTTCTATCCATTTGACAAATGAGACATAGATAAGGAGTAGGGCTGTCGATTGACCTATGTTAACGCATGCGATTAACTCAGGACAGGATTAACACGTTAAATTGCAGGCTTTAATACTGCACTGCTTCTATGAAGTGCCACTCCGGCACCTCAAAAGGGCAACTCAAGTGGAGCCAGGAATCAGCTGGAGTGCCCAGTTAATCCCTGGCTCCGCATTGCAAAGCCCCTTTGAAGTGTCGCTCTAGCACTTCAAAGAAGCTCTGCAACAGCAGAGCCGGGGCTGAGTCCCCAGCTGATCCCTGGCTCTTACTGTGCTGCTCCTTTGAAGTGCCATTTTGCCACTTTAAAGGGGCAGCGCACTAGGAGCCGAGGATCAGCTGGACACTCCAGCTGATCCCTGGGGCAGTGCTGCATGGAGCCCGGGGTCAGTTGGGAACTCCGGCTGATCCCAGGCACCATGCAGCACTGCCCGATTGAAACACAGCATTTCAAAGGGGAGTTGCATGCGATTAATCACGCGATTAATTACGATTAAATTTTTTAATCGTGATTAAAATTTTTAATCGCTTGACAGCCCTAACAAGGAGCTTGCTTAGGGGCCACAGATGGAGTTAGTGGCAGTAGTGTGACCAGAATGCAGGAATTCCTGGGTCCCATGCCTGGGCTTTTACTGATAACCAACTCACTCCACTGTTGGGTAACCCATCAGTAAGTATTGTTGGTTAGAGACATCAGCACCTTTGGGTATTTTCTACACTTTGGCTGTGTCTACACAGCAGCATTATTTCAGAATAACATAGTCCGCATCTACACAACGAGCAGTTATTTCGAATGTTGAGCTGGAGCACTTCTTACTCTGACTCCTGTAACCCTCATTTTACAAGGCATAAGGGAAGTCGAAGGAAGAGTGCTCTAACTCAGACTTCGTGCTGCATAGACAGCGCCAAAAGCTGAAATAAGCTATTTTGACTTAAGTTATGCAATTGATGTAGCTCAAGTTGCACAGCTTATTTCAGCTTCAGCCCTGCTGTGTAGATATGCCCTTTGAGATGGAGGGAAAATTTTCAGTTTGCACTCCCATGGCTACACTATTTTTAGCATGCTAGCTTGATAAGAACAAGCGCAGGTGTGTCTCCTTGTGTGGAATTTACATCTCCAGCTCAAAGCACAGGCATATTTGTTATGATAGCTAGCAAGGCATTCATTTGCACAAGCTCTTCTCACAGTATGGCATCCCCACGCTGATGAGGGGGTTGGTATACAGTGCATAGAGCAGGCTCTGTGCCATCTCTGTAGCACCCACTCCAGTGGAGAGGGCATTCTAGGACAGTCTCGCCTGTGCAACAGAGGCGTAAGTACAGAGCAAGGGTGGATTTGTAGCAGACCTGTATCCTGGTATTTCTGAATTCCTGATATCCTACAGAAGCCACTGAAGACCAGGAATGCAAGTTAGAGCAGACTGGAGCTTCTCCAGTCTGTGCATGGAGTTGAGCCAATTCCCAGTATTACTGGAATACATTCCATCTCTTAACTGCTCATGTCTGATTCTCCTTATTTCATCCTTGCAAATTAGGAGTAACTCCACTAACTTCAGTTACACCAGCATAAAACCGGCATAAGGGAAGAGAAGAACTAACCCGTTGTTCTTTAATAATCAGCCTGATCTTGTGGTTGGTTCCCATAAAAAGTTATCTTAGCAACAGAGAGGAAGCTGACTGCCCTTTACTATAGCATTTGCAAACTGTAGCCAAGGTGTGGGCTAATTGTTAGTTAAAAAGAAAACCACTGTCTTTTCACAGGATAACTGTTGGGCAATACATAGCTAACAAAAGTGGTATTGGAATGAAAGTTACAATGAAACTAAAAAGACACAGCTTAACATTTCCAAACTTTCAGCTACATGCTTTAATACCTGACAAGTGCAGGATTAGTTGTTTGGACAATACTCACCCATTTAGTAAATAGCATATTTTATTTTTAAAAATACATATGAAATGTTTATTTAAAAAATTAGTACATCAAATATAGGTATTTTGTCACGTTTTAAACTAAAAATTGTTTGAACCCTGGTCATTCAACTTCATAATCACTTTTAAATTAATGTAAATTAAATTAAAATATATGCACATTAATCAAGTAAATATGTAACTGCTGAAAATTTCAAAGATTAGACACTTATACATGAGGAACAGGCACAACTCAAATCACAGAAAGTCAGGAAATGCAAAAATCAAAGTTTCACAAGTTTTGCTAGTTGCCTGTGAACCAATTTAGTGAATATGGTTCCAGGTTTTGCTTTTGATCAACAAAGCCAAATAATATAGCTCCACTCTACCTAAGAAAATGTCTGCTGCTCCATCTTTCCAACTGCAGTAGTTTTAAATCATCAGATCTGGATATATTGATTATTGAACAGTACAGTTTTCAGAGGACTGCAAGCAGCACCTCTTTTCAGAAGCTGCAACTCTGAAATGCAACCTCCCACACCGTATGCCAGAGTTCTTTTGTGGTAACTTGCCCAGGCAGGAGCAAGACACAATTTCCTTTTTAATATGCTTGCATGTTTAAGTGTGAGACTTGAATTGGCGTGTATTTGATTTTGGGTGGCATTCTAGGATTTATTTTGGGCCATTTTGCTTTTTCCTCATTATCTTTAGTTAATCTTTCATTAAGGCACATCTTTGACTATGAATGCATAACAAATAAATGCAAAAGTATTATTGATATTTCTGGACCATATACGCCTGAGGATTTATACACTAGTTAGATTCATGACTTGGAATTGTCCTCAGCCAACCAATTTACTTTCTGAGCCCCATTTTACAAAAAGTATTTTCCATAAAAGAAGAGAGTTATGCAATAATCCCCAGAACAATAATCCTCTGTGTGTCATGATCTATTTTGCCTGAATAGCTCACAACTACCACACCTTTCTGAAAGATTATATTGTATGCCTGTAATTTACTCTTACAGTTGTTAGCACAATTTCAGTCTCTAATGGATGACATTTCTGTCTTCAGGATCATTGTTAAATGATTTTTAAAAGGGGGAAATTTTAGGCATTTTCATAGTTCGAATCAAAACAGCTTTGTACTCCTTTTTGTTCTAATTTAAACCTTGTGTTTTCCCATTTTCGGCCCTTTCTTCGTGTTCCCTGTTATTTTTAATTATATTTGACATTTAAAAGTGCTGATCAGACATTAACTTATCCTTGTCTGATTTCACCTCCATATAATAACATCAGATAGTGAACAAATAATGATTAAACACAGACTTTAGCGCATGGTAGAGTCAATCATCTTTCAATAATCAAAATAATTGCAAGTTAGACCAATAAAATATGTTCACCTGCACATCTTTAGTTCAGAGAGCCCTACTCATATTGCACCTATGTATTTACTGTGCTTACATTGTCTGAATGTTTGGGTTTTTGTACATATAAAGGAGAGTACACTCCCAGCTATGGTTGTTGGAGCAGCTCTGTCTTGCTTATGGCAGTCTTTCAGTGTTTTTGTACATAGTTGTTAGCTAATTTAATAGTTAATTAAATAGTATTAATTGGGGACATTTCCCAATTTTTTGTTCCCCAGATTGGGCATGCCTCAGTCCCAGGGCAGTAAGCCCTGAGACAAGTGCCTGAAACCTATGACACATAGGGATCCACATGACTGCTGTCTCAAGTTCCTTAGGGAAGATCATCAGGTGGATAATTATAAAATCTGTACAGGCTTTAAACCCACAACAAAGAAGGAGAGAGACTCCTAATGGAATTGGCATTTCACCCACCGCTGGTGCCTGAGTACACCAGCATCAGTATGCAGTGCACGAGCACTAAGGACGGACTCTGGTAAGAAGCACTGGCACTGGTCCCCATCATCAAGGTTTAGTACCAGTGTGCAGCTCCATTCACAGTCACTGGTGCTGCATAAGAATAAGAGAGCGGAAGGAGTTGTTCTCTGGCATGGCACACTGGCGGCGTGCATCCTATGTTGAACCCCAAGCCTGGCCAGCAAATCCCACAACCATCAGCTCCAGCTATTCACAGGGGGCATTGAGTTCAGTGTGGGTGGACTCTGGTTCAGGTGGACTTGGAGGAAGAAGACCTGGACCTTCCCTCCAAGCCAGACACATTTGAAGTGGCCCATGAACAGATAGCCTATGCGTCAAAGTCTACTGTGGAACTGATGACAGGCCTAGTTGGCAAAGTTTACAGGCCCAGCTGAGATACTATAGACAGACTGGTCTCCCTTCTTTCCATACTCCTTGAATCCCTCAACTGGTGTCTTCAACCTCAGGTGGTCTATGCAGGAGTGCCATTTGCTAAACCCCAACCTGCACTCTCTCCAATCACAGATGCTTCTGAGAAGGGCTGGAGAGCACACCTGGGCAACATCAGGACTTGGGGCCTATGGTCACAATCAGAACTATTACTGCACATCAATGTCAGGCAGCTCAGGGTGATTCCCCTGGTTTGCCAGGCTTTCATCCCCAAGAGCAGGGCAACCGTATCTCAGTACTGACAGACAACACTGCAGTGATGTTCTATATAGATAGACAAGGTGGTACTTGCTCCTCTCCCCTATGCCAAGAAGCCCTCCAACTGTGGGACTTTTTCATAGCTCATCACATCCATCTTCAGGTCTCATAGCTGCCAGGGGCACAGAATGACCTAGTGTATTACCTCAGCTGCTAGTTTAACACTCATGAGTGGTCACTCAGCACAGGCATCACCCTTTTCATCTTCGACAGGTAGGATCTTTTTGTGACATGGAGCAACTGGAAGTGTCACCAATTCTGCTCCTTTCAGAACCACAGCCACAGCTCCATAGTGGAGGTATTTCATCTCTTGTGGTCAAGTCACCTCCTGTATGTGTTCCCACCCTTGCTATTAATGCACAAAGTTCTCCTCAAAATCAGGCAGGACAAATCATCAGTTGTTTTTGAAGCGCCGGCCTGCCCCTGGCAGCACTGGTGTACCACCTTACTGACCCTATCAGTGGACAGACCAATGGCTCTCCCTGTTATGCTGAACCTCACCACACAGGCCCACAGCCAACAGCAATGCGACAGCCTGGAATCCCTCCATCTTATGATGTGGAAACTCCATGGCTGAATCAGCTTGAGCTGCAGTGTTCAGACTTGGTTAGGGAAGTCCTTTCGGGTAGCCAAAAATCCTCCACTTGCACAACATACCTGGTTAAGTGGAAATGCTTAGTTTGGTCCCTCCAAAAAGATATACCCCTGCAACAAGCCATTATCCCTGTTGTGCTTGATTATCTTCTGCACCTGAAACAACAGGTACTCGCTATTTTGTCCATTAGAGTCCACCTGGCATCCATCTCAGCCTTCCACCTGGGGGCAGGAGGGCAGATTGGTCTTAGGCAACCCCATGGCAGGGCACTTTATTAAAGGTTTAGATAGACTGTGCCCCCAAGTCAGAGACCCTATCCCATAGTGGCACTGTAATGTAGACTTTTTTATACTCATGGGGCCTCCCTTTGAGCTCCAAGTGATCTGCCCTTTGTCCTACCTCTCCTGGAAGGTGGTCTTCCTGGTGGCCATAACCTCAGCCAGATGTGTCTCAGAGCTCCAAGCCCTCAGCTCTGAACTCCCTTACACAGTCATTTATAAAGACAAGGTACAGCTACGCCCTCATCTAGCATTCCTACCTAAAGTGGTCTCACATTTTCATGTGAACCAAGACATTTTTCTGCCAGTGTTCTTTCCGAAAACCTCACGCCAGCAATAAAGAGAAAGACCTCCCTCCCCAGGATGTCAGGCATGCTCTACCCTTCTACATTGAATACACTAAGCCGTTTTGTAAATCACCACAGCTCTATATTGCAATAGTTGAGAGAATGAAGGGTCTTCCCATCTCATTCCAGCATATTTTATCGTGAATCACATCCTATATCAGGACCTGCTATGACTTGGTCAAAGTTCCAGCTCCAGCATTGATGGCTTACACCACGAGAGCACAAGATTCCTCAGCGGTGTTCCTTGCATAAGTCTCTATACAGGACATATGTAGGCCAGCAAAGTGGTCATCCATTCAGATCTTCATGTCTCACTACGCCATCACTCTACAGGTGAGGGATGACAACATCTTTGACACAGCAGTTCAGCAATCAGCCGTCAGGTGAACTCCGATCCCTTCTCCAAGGATACTGCTTGGAAGTCACCTATTGAGATAGACATGAGCAAGTATTTAAATCAATGATAATGCAGAGGCAGTGGTGAGAATGTGCAGAGAGTTGGGAAGTTGGTTTAGAACAAGTAGAGGTACGAGACGAGATCCGATATCGCCGAGTATCTTCATCACGCACCTAGAGAGAGTGATGGACAAGATCAAGGAAGAGGTAGAAGGGATATTGGTGCATAGGATGAGAATTAACAACTTGAGGTTCGCAGATGATATAGCTATCATCAAGGAAGATGAAGAGAAGCTAGCGAGAATCGTGCAGGTGCTAAATGAGGAAGGGAAGTGGTATGGTCTGATTATGAATATCGATAAAATGAAGACAATTGTATTTGGAGATAAGGAAATAAGAAGGAAGATCAGTGTAGATGGGATCGAATTAGAGACCATAGAGAAATTCACGTATTTGGGGAGCAACATAACATATGATCTAGACTGTAAGAAGGAAATAGCGACTAGAATAGTGAAAGCAAGAGTGAGTTTGAAGGCAATGGATAAGATCTGGAAAAGTAAAGCGATTAGCTTAGGAATGAAGCTGAGCGTCTTGAAAATGTGTATTTAGCAGCATGTTATACGGATGTGAGACATGGGTGATAACGAAATATTCAAAGAGAAGGATATTGGCGTTCAAGAGGAGTTGTTATAGAAAGATCCTGAGAATAAGATGGATGCAGAAGGTCACCAACGAGGAATTATATAGGAAGATAGAGCCAAAAGAGAACCTACCGCAGAAGGTTATACAACAGAAGTTACAGCTATTCGGGCATATTTGCAGAATGAATGACGAGCGAAAAGTTAAGATGCTGGTATTCAGCATAATGGATGGTCCGAATAGGAGAGGCAGGCCCCACAGAGAATGGGTAGATGATATAGTAGATTGGTGCAGAGCTAGTCTATAGAAACAAAGCCACTCCGCACTGGACAGGGAAAGATGGAAGGAAATAGCGAGGGAGGCATTGGACACCAACGGGCGGAGCCAACAGCTTCTGTGGGCTCCCGGGTAAGGTGCGGGAAGGGCTGCTCCATGCCCCCCAAGAAGGGGTGAACATGTGAAAGGCCCTGAACGCAACAAAATCATGTTATCTTGTTGCATGATAAGAGGCATAGGGAGCAGAGGCTTACAACCCATATATATTATATAGCATGACTCTACAGAAAATGTTTTAAGGGTGGAAAAGAGATGTCATGATTTCATGCCCCCACCAGATATAGATACTCTTTCATAGAATTACTGTAGCAGCCACAAAGACTCCTCTGTTCCATTACTGGTATTTGGGCTATGCACTGGGGCCATGAATTTGCCCATAATGCCATGCTGCATAAAAATAGTTAGCCCTGATATGGCTGCAGAGAGGCTTAAGTAGGAGTCTTATTTCTGTGTGGTCTGCCCCCTGAATCACAGCTCCAGATGCAGAGGGAACAACAATCTCCACGAGGTTACTATTCCCTGCTGCAAGCAGATGCCTAAGGATGGCTTCAAGAGCAGCAGGGATTGGTTGGAACTTTGGCTGTACCCCCAACATGCCACCATACAGAACAGTGTAAGGGGGAGAGGAATATGCCACCTTATAAAGGGCTGAAGCAAATTCCTCCTTCATCAGGAACAAATGGGTAAGAAGGGGTTCTTTCCCCATAATCAAAGCATTGAGAAAAGGCTCAAAATCTAGCCCATAATTTTAAGACATGAGTAATAAAGCAAAATAAATTAGTCAATTAAAAGTATTATTACATTTTTTAGGAATAATAACATGTCTTCTTGATAGATATTTTTCCAGTTTAACTACTCCTGATGTTTAAAAGAAAATGTTTGAGTATTTTGAGGACTACCTGCCTTTAAAATGGACTTAGTTTTAATTTGTATCCTTATAGTAGTACTTCCCCACAATGTGTCTAGAGTTGAGTCCAAATTATTTTGTAAGATCCCAAACTGAAGAATAATGCATGGGGTTAAAACATATCTTTTAAAAAATTGGGCCTGGCTGCTCATGTCTCTTATCACATTTTTGGTCACAGTGCTTTTGAAATACTGGAGAAATTAAATCTCATCATAAAATGTTAGTTTTAAAGTGGAAAACCTAAATATAGTACAGAGGCCTCAACTGAGTATTTTGTAATATCTTTTAAATATTTCCATTGTGTCTGTGATACACTATGTGGTGAGCCTCTCTTTTCTGACATTTTCTGGTATGTTTGTTTATCCCAAGATTAATATTGCAAGATTGCATTAGCCTTTTAAAGTGTCCTCATATGGAATCATGTTTCCCCATCATCTTCCACACAGATGTTTTTAAATTCAGATACTGTCTTCTTCTTTGGCTTCTTATTTTGAATTTGTGATTTTTATTTTCTTTCTCTTTTTATTTTCTTTCTTAGTACATATTGTTATTTGTATGGCAATAGTGCTTAGGAACCTCAATAATAGAGCAGAGCACTGTTCAAATATATAATAAAATGCCTCTGCCCCAAAGAGCTTACAAACTGTCTTGCACTTATCTTTGTTAAATTTTGTTTGATTTAGCTGTACTTTCTCCCTGAGCAAGAGGGATTATTGTAGTGTACTTTCTGTTATTTGATATTCCTTCTTTCCCTAAAATCTGACACAATTAGTGTCAACTGTTACATTTTTTTTTTTTTTTACTTTTTGGTTCAGGCTGGATAAATTCATCAAATAGGGCCAGATCCTGCTCATGGTATTTAAGTCCCATTCACTTTAATGATTAATTTTTGGGAAGAAGTGGCTGATTTGTGATTTTTGGTTGTTTGTGGTTGGCAACGTGTGTGTAATTTGTCTTCTCTGTAGATTTTGCTTGTCTTTTTCACTGTCTGCTTTGAGTAATATATCAATGCACATTTCTATGCAAAGTTTGCTAGAATGTAACATGGAAGATGGAATAAGGATGTTAAATATCGAGTAATTTACTAGTTGAGTAGTTGATGGAATTTCCATGGACTACTTGACTAGTGTATAGGCACTTCCACATTCCTCCTTTGAAATGTACAAGAGCCCCTACTGGGGCTCTTGTACATTTCAAAGGAGGAATGTGAAACTTCTTGTGCAGGCTGGGGCCAGCAGGAAGTCCTGCAGACTCTGGGCTGCATGTGAGTGCCAGCTTTGAAATGTACAAGGATCCCCGGTGCCACATGGAGCCTCCCCCCCTCACTTTGCTGCCTCTGTCTGATAGAGGCAGCAAGGGGGGGGGGAATCAACTAGTCGGCTGGACTATCTGATAAGCATTTGCTTATCTGATAGTCAGTTAATCCACTCGTCTTTAACATCCTTAAGATGGAATGGAGTAGGGTGGAGGAGTAGGCATGATATATTGCAGTACAGACAACAGGAACCTGTATGTAATGCATTACAGAAAGATTGTCATTAGAGAGGAACCCCAAGCTGCTAAGTTTATTGCTCCTCTACTTTTCCAAACTCAAATGTATAAGTATTGTGCCATTCATATCTCATTATGGGATATGGCTGAAATTGATGAAGCTCAGATACAAAGGTTGGTAAACCTGATCAGGAGGAGAGAGCAGCATAGCTGGGGTAAGGGATCAAGTACATTTCTAGCTGAGATGTCCCTTGCTCAGCCCATGAGGTTATCTGGAGATGGATGGTCTGGTTCATCTATCATTAGCCAGAGAAACTCTGTAGGGAGATTATGAAGCAGACAGGAAGAGAGAATGAGAGATTGGAGGACAGGGAGGAAGAAAAAGAGGACAGGGAGAAACAGTAACAGACAATGAGGAAGGGTTGGAGGGGAAGAAGACAGAGATTGAAAAAGAAGGGGGGAAGAGAGACCAGATCTAAAATGAGAAAGGGACGGGGAAATGAAAGAGAAAAGAGTAGAGCAGTGGTTCTTAACCTGGGGGTAACTACCCCTCAAGGGGTAATCTGGCATATTTCAGCAGGTAATAAGTTTAAAATACAATAGGTGTTCAATTTTGTTCAACATCATGTATGAGAAAACGAAATACAATAAAAATGATTAATTTTTGCCTGTAATTTTCTTTTTGTCTATTGCCATTTTAAAAAGGAGGAGGGGTAATTTTGGTTTATTGGTTAAGTTTAAGAGGTTAACAGTGCCAAAGAGGTTACGAACCACTGAAATAGAGAGAGGGGGCGTGAATCTGTGTGTGTGTACGGGAGAGAGAGACTGCTGGGGGGGAAGCTGTGCACAGGAGCCAAGGGGCGGGACTCGCTCCTTGAACCGAGGGCAGAGCTGCGCCGGGAACGCCCGCCTGCCGTGTGAAGTTCTCGGACTTGCCTGGCGTGGGGGATTTCGGTGCCCGGTCTCGCCTGTCAGCCACTTTTTGCTGCCGCTGGAAGTGCCGGGAGCCCAGCACCGCCGGGCGCCGCCTCCTTCCCCTTCCCAACGGCCTGTCCAGGGAAAGTGGCCCCCGCTCCCTCCCTGAGCGCCCAGCAGCTCTTCGCCCCCCGCCGTAGGCCGCCGCCTCAGAACCCCAGCCCTGGCCGCAGCTCCGAGCCGGCGCCGCCGAGGCAGGGAGCCCCGGAGGAGCGGGAAGGTACGAGGTGAGGGGCCAGCAGCGCCTGGTTTCTCCCGCTTCAGCGGCGCTTCAGGAGCCTGAGCTGGGAGCGGAGCTTTGCTTTGGGCCGGGGTAGGGATGCAGCTGCCCGCCGAGCAGTCCGGGGGCACCTCCAGCCCCTGCGAGCGGCTCCTTGTCTGGCCGTGACCGGACCACTACGGGCAAAGCCAGAGACCGTGCGGTGAACTGGCCGCCTCCGCCGCTTCGTGGCTGCGGAGAGAGCCCCCCTGCAGGGAGCTTGGCCAGCGCCTCCCGTGGCAGGGCGCGGTGGGAAGGTTGCTTGAGTCACCTAGAGGAGAGGGAGAGGATTCACACCAGCTCGCCGAGCGTAGGTTGAGTTTCCCCGTACACATCCACAGCTTTGTCCCAGCCGGCTGCCTGACGGGGGGTTTTGCACGGCTTGCACTACAGCCGTGTGCCTACAGTGGTACCATGGTTGTGTGTGCACACTGTAGAGAGGTGGGGAGGTGTGTGTGGACAACTCATTCTGCAGGGTTTGGAGGGTCAAAATCAATAAAGATACATAAGGATAAGAGGCAGAAAGTGAGTAGGACTCTATATTTTCAAAACATTATACAGACACTAATTTAGGTCCTTAACCTGAGCGGCAGAGAGGGGAAGTGACTTCTTGGGAGCTGCCCAGTGAGTCAGTGGTAAATCCAGGATTACACTGTAGTGGCTTGGTTCTTCTGGCACATCAGTGCTACTCCATTAACTGCTTATTTCACACTTGCAAACAGGCTGGGATTTTCGAAGGCACTCGAGAGTTAGGGGCCCCAACTCCCTGAGTTCCTTGCTCCCTCAGGCTCCTCTGAAAATTTCAGTCAAGTTTTACTCCCTCAAGTAGTCACATTACATGTGTCTGGGAGCCAGCCTCCTGTCTTCATAGGCAGGCTTGTGCTAACAAGGCTCAAGCTAGTGGACTGAATGTAACAGTGCGGGCTTTGCAGCCCTAGCAGAAGATTGGACTAGCCAGGCAATCCCCGGGATCTGTGTTTGAGTGATTAGCATGAGCTTCCAAGGGCGTACCAATATCCACACTACTATTTTAGCATGCTAGCTTGAGTCCTGGGCAGGGCTTTCCCTACCAGTTCTGGTGTTCTATAGAGCCTGAGGACCTGCACCTCCTTGCAGGGGTGGCATGGGGAAGGAGGGGTCTGGCCCCTTTGCAAGGGGTGGTGGTGTTTCCCTCCAGGGCTCTGGGGCCAAAGCCCAGAGCTACCAGGGGCAGGAGCAGGGCAGCCATGTTATTTGAGGGAGGGAGCTTGGGCGAAGAGCTGAAACCGCCGCCCCTGTACTCACCAGCAGCAGGAGCCATACCACTTGTGGGAGTGGAATGGGAGTGGGGAGGGGGTGAAGCAGGGGCAAGATGAGGCAGGGCAAGGTGGGGTGGGGGGCTTAAGGGAACGGGTGCAGTGGGGATGGGGCAGAGTGGGTTTTTTCCCCACAGGGGAGCTAGCCAGGGGGATGGGGCTGGCCATTGGAGCAGCACTGCCACATATGCATGCCAAATTTTGGGGTGTCCTATGCAGTTTCATATTTTGCACATTGGTAGGGACAGCCTTGGCCTGGGAGTGCCAATGTGCCTGTTTGGGCTGGGAGGCTTGTTTTCAGCTGCAGTGTAGATATATCCTTTGAGTTCAAAGTCACTCTGTGTAAATATCTGAAGAACTGGGGCTTTACCCTGGCAGAAATGAGAGAAGAATCAAGTCCTGGGAATTTCTGATTCTCAGTCTTGTATCCCAGGCACTGCACAATGCTGAGTCAAGTTTTGTAAAACTGACATACCAAGGAGATGAAAAAGCACACTGTGTTTGTGTAATTACATGGGATTCTGAAATTAAGCACAGCAGATTATGTATAGACTTCAAAAGAGAGCTTGTTAATTAACCTGTAATAGGTAGCTGTGTGATTTAACTTTAATGTTTCTAAGGTTCTTTGAAGAGGAAAATTGCTATGCACAATAGGTGTGAAATATTGCTAATGATGACATTTATTAACAGGGACTTTGTGATGTGGGAATGGCAGTGTATCTAATGTAATGTGAGCGTGGGTGGCTATTTTACACCCCCCCTCCCCCCCAAGAATTTGGTTTTATGAGGTGGTATGTTTATTTTTCTCTATACTACTAAATTTTTGTGAACATGTATAAGCATGCTTTTATATATTGTAGATACTTTCTCATCTATACATAGGGCCATATGCACCCTTTTGCAGTAATAAAAGCAGAGAAAGTTCTTTGATCTTTAAACATTTGCTACAGAATTGAGCTACTCAGGACCCCAATTCTGCAGCTTGTGTAGGAGTCTACTTGCATGAAACTGTAGTAACTGTTAATGGCTATTGATAGCAAACATCATAAAACTAGATACTGTGTGGGAGCATGGAGAAGTATGGAGCTGTTTCACACCTGATAGAATCTGCAGTAGTGACCTTAGTGTGTGGAACTGAAGAGAAAACTTTCAAGTCTCTTGTAATCTGAGGTGAAGACAGCAAACGCTCCTTAGCTATATAAATATTTATAAAAGTTTTGTTTTCTGCAGTTTATTTCAGGTCATGAGTAAAAATCCCTATTAATTTCAAGGGGAGTTGTGCTTTAAAAATCAATGTTACAACATGTGGTTGTGACTTTCCAAGGTATCATATGTACTGTAGTATTTTGACCTCACTCTCCACACACTTCCTCAAACCTCAGTTCCGTTTTTGGATTTTACAGTTGTTCTCACTGGGATCACTGTTGTGCTGTTAGTTGGTCTGGCAATATTCCAAGTTTTGAGTTTTCAGTTTGAGCATAGAATTTGGAGTGAGATGTTTTGTCAGGATTTTCTTGCTTTTTCAGCAAGAAATGGAAATGCATGGACCATAATTAGGATGTACAATAGAACCTGAGAGTTGTGAAGTGACCAAATACACACTTCTTCTGGATCTGAAAGTACACAAATAAGGCAGCACCCCCGCCAAGGAGGCAAATACAGTACTGTACTGTTAAATGTAAACTATTAAAAAATGTGGGGGGAGCAGCATTTCCCCCCTGCATAGTAAAGGTTCAAAGTTGCATTAAGTCAATGTTTAATTTTGAAAGAACAACCATAATATATTGTTTAGAATTATGAACAACCTCCGTTCCCGAGGTATTCATAAGATGGAGGTTCTGCCGTATTTTTAAAACTCTCAGAGGGGCAGCTGTGTTAGTCTGGAGCTAAAAAAACTTAAAAAATACTAATGGTCCTGCAGTATTTTAGAGACTAACAAAAAATATATAGATAGTATCATGAGCTTTTGTGGGCACAACTCATTTCTTCAGATGATTACTGTGTTTTGTTTTGCCATTCATTAGTTGAAGTGAATGGAAGGTGCAGATGCTCAGCAACTTTTTGCCTAAATTTGGATTTGAAAGCTAATTCCAGTCTTCTGGATAGGAATATTTAGGCTTTAGCAGTGTTTGTTTTTGCATAAAGATGGGTTCAAACCCAAGTGCTGGACTTGTTTGCATCTAAACTTTGAAGCTCTGATTCTCATCTACTTTTGTTAACTGCTGTATTCAGTGAGTAAAACAGTAAAAGTAAAAACAGTACCATTATATGCTACCATTATATGCTCTCAAACAAGATATTTTAAGATGTTTTGTATATACTATTCTGAGTCTGTTACTAACCTTGATAATTTTATTATGTGTCTTCTTTGAAGCAATTTATTGAGGTCTTTTTAAGTAATCTTTTTGGAAGATATAAGTTGTTTAAGGTGTGTGTGTTTATATAATATACATACACTTTCTTCAACAGCGTAGATGTTCATCTGTTTGCTGTGAACCAACTCTTCCTTTCTTATGTGGTATGGGTATTCCATAAAACTTAGTTGCTTCTAAGGAGACTCATGAAGTATACATCTGAAGAAGTGCGTTGTGACCATGAAAACTCATGATACTATCTATATTTTTTGTTAGTCTCTAAGGTGCTGCAGGACATTCACTGTTCTTTAAGTTTTTCAGTTACAGACTAACATGACTACCTCTCTGAATCTTTTGAAGTATATTAAGTATATTCTACAGCACTCGCTGAAATATGATTTGTGCACCTAATCCCTGATTGGTGATGTAATATTGTTAGACCTTTAATGACTTTGAAGATACCCAATTCATAGAGTATTGGAATCACATTCTCATATGATTTTGCCCCATTGAGCCCAGTTACTTCAAAGTCTGAGATTTGTATCTGAGTGTTGTTTTGTACAAGATCTTTCTCTCTCTGTGTCTCTATATCCCTAGAAAATGGTGTGAATGAGAAACTGTAACTGATTGTTGGGGTTTATTCCAAGTCTTCAGCTTATCTGGCTTGATATTCAATAATACTCAATTTGCTGTCTGCATTTTAAGTTTGTAGAAATTTCTATTAGGTTCAAGAAGCATGTAATTATTTTGAGTACTACATGTGACCACCTCTGCCCCATTGATGAAAAACGATAAAAAATACACTTAGAAACCTTTTGAAGTTTTCTATGTGCATTGAGTTATATTGCAAGCAGCTTAAATTCAGTTAAGAATCATTCCATATGAATTGCCATTTTTCACTTAAAATACATAAGGATAATTGGCAGAGGGAACATTTTAATAGGAGACTTCAAAGAATTTTGTGGGCTTAAGTCAATTCCTTGAACATGTTTTAAAATAGCTTTTTTGTGTATAGTTTTCTAGATCTCTTTATTTAAATTTAAACTAAAATCTATGTTGGAGAAAGTGAGGCTGTGTAATTGCTTCCTTGCAGCTACAAGTTGGACATCCCAAAACCGGGACTCTCTGGTTTGGCAACATGCGTGGTCCAGCAGGAGCATGGATGTTCCTGAACTAGGGATGTTAAATATCAGTTAAGAATTCATGAGGTTAATTGGCTACTCAATTATCAGTTACTCGACTGTAGTCCCCAGGGGGTGGGGCTGGCAGTCAGTGCACTCTCTCCCCACTCCCGAGGAGCCCCCTGCCACTCTGTGCTGCTGCCTCTGTATCAGAGGCATCAGTGTGAGGTACCAGGTGGGAGCTGGTCCATGAGGGGAGCCAGTTTAAAAACCAGCTCCCCTCGCGGACGGGCTGCCTGTCTCCCCATGCTGCTTGCTTCTGATACAGAGGCAGCAGCACGGGATGGTAGCAGCCGCTGTCAGGGGGGCAGTCTGAGCTCCCAGACCTAGCGTGAGCCAGAACTGAGCCAGGCTGCCTGCCCACCTGGCTCCTAAGACACTTTAAATGCAGAGCTGAATTGGGAGTAGGTCCCAGACCCTGGCACAAGCCAGGACTGAGCCTGGCTGCTGGCCAGCATGCTAAAAAATTTACTGGTGGTGGGGAAATGCATGTAGTCTACAGCATTAACCGATAAGCATCGGTTAATGCTGTAATCGACTATACTAGTACATCCCTATCCTGGACCAGGGAGTCCTGGCTGGGAAGCCTAGTGGCAGGAGGGCTGGCAGCTGAGAGTATATCTGGGCTGGGAGCCAGGCAGGGCCGGTGGCAGTGGGGCTGGGACTGGGGCCAGAGCCCCGGCAGCACAGGAGCCCTTGTAGGAGGGCTGCGGCAGCTCCAGTAGTGGGGTCAGAGACAGGGCCTCAGTAGCCGTGGAAGCCCCTGTAGTGGAGCTGGGGACAGGGGTGTGGCAGGGGGTGGGGGTGTGGCTGATCCGGCAGCCGTGAGGGGCAGTGGGCTGAGGGGCCAGTAGCAGGGGATTTCCCCTGGTCTGGCAAATTCCCTTGTTCAGGACTGGTCAGGTCCTGAGGGTATCAGACTAGAGAGGTCCAACCTGTAGTTTTATTCATAGTAGAGGTTCTGGATGGAAGATGGTTAGTTCCTGTGGATTTCTATGTTTTGTTGTTGTTGAAATCACATTCCTCACATTTTGAATGGTGTTCTGGAGTTTTGCATGCTTGACTCCCATGAAAGTCTGTGGCAAACAAGTGGCTAAAACACCGCAAAAGTTTGAACTGAGAGAGTATATAGAATAATTACGTCAGACTATGTTAATAATCAAATAAAGGATTCTACAAATATGCTCTAATAATCCGTGACTAACCAGTATCTCATACACAGTCATTCAGATAATTATAGCTCCATAGTAGCCATTATGAAGTAAACATCTCTATACAAATGTGTAATATATTTCCATAATGCTTAGGTTAAAGCAGTGAACAGGATCTTCAAGTAAGTGGTGAGCTTGAAACCAGGAAAATGTTAACAATGTACTTGAATTTCTAGAGGTATTTTTATTAGGGCCCTGTCAAGTTATATTCTCAACACTGTTCAGGATCAAGCTGGAAGAGTTGAGGTGCTTTTTTTGTCTTGTGAGTGTTAGACCCTTAATGCCTAAACCAAATTATGTTTTAATTGTTTTTATTTCTTTTCCCTAATCACCTAACTAAGGCTTGGTTACATATAGGTTTTGTATGTTTGTAATGATGTCAGATAGGGAAGTGATTTTTTTTTTTAACTAAAATAGTAATTCTGGCATAGCTTATTCCCCTTTCAGTATTGGAATAATTACATTCTTTTTGTAGTTTCTTATGCCATGACTACACTAGGAAACTATTTTGAAAGTACTAAATTCGACTTAATAACTCCCAATTTAACAAACTTGAACTAGAGTGTCCTCACTACGTAGATACATCAAAATTAGTCCAAGGCAGGCTCCGCTAATGTGTAGACACTACCTTGGATTTAGAGCCCCAGGAGCACTCTGAGGAGCTGTGGGAGGCCTTCCAGAGGCCAGTAAATTTGAATTAGTGGCACTGGAACATCCATGCTACTGTTATTTCGAAATTACTATTTTGGAATTGGCTAAGCAGGAGTATAGAGTTCAAATTCCGTGGCTCATTATTTCGAAATAATGGGTTTGGTAGTGTGGATGTTCCACTTATGAATTTGAACTTGAGGGAGAGTTATTTCGGAATAAGGTCCTAGTGTAGACCAGAGCTAAGGTGCTACAGGGCCACTCCTTTTTTAAGCTTTTTTAATTTAAAGTTACAGACTAACATAGCTACCCCCCTGAGACTTTTATACTGGTATAATTGCACCCATACTGGCCTTTATACTGCTTAAATTTTACTGGAATAGCTAAAATGCAACAATTTTTGCGTGTTAAAAATTTGTGGGCATCTGTGACACTGAAGATTGTGTAAACTCTGAAAAGTTGGGTGGTGAGTAATCTGGGACTTGAGCTGCTTTGTATCAGGTTAGAGCCTCTGTTGGAAAGAATTTCTATTGAATTTCACTGTACAACAGTGAAACGTCTCCATAGTTAGCTAACAAACTAATGATAATTAATTGCAACCGTAGTTTGTTTTGGTCAACGTAGTGCTTTACCGTCAATGTTATCTTTGAAATCTATCTGGGTTCAACTTGCTAAATAAATGATACAGCATAAATTATTTTAAACACTTCATTCCATGTTTCCTCCACTGAGAAATTGTAGGAATTGGAAGTGAGAAAACAATATGTCATTATTGGTTATGGACTATTCTCTTTCAACAGTTATGGTGAATTTCTTTAATACATTTTTACTCCAGAAATAATAAACAACTGTATTTTATATAATGAGGAGGTTTTAAAATATTCTACATGAAGCAACATTTATTATCAAAATCATTATTATGTTACTGCACCACAGATATATAATCACCATGGGGAGTAAGCTCTCCTGAATGAGAAGGATTTCTTGATGATTACCTGTTCTGTTCACTCCCTCTGGGGCATCTGGCATTGGCCACTGTCAGCAGTCAGGATACTGGGTTAGATGGACCTTTGATCTGACCCAGGATGGCAGTTTTTGTGTACCATATTGCGCTCCAGTACTGGAAGCTGCTCTCCATTGGAGCACTCTCTCCCCCCATCCCTCTTTCTCTAGATTTCCATGTGTGAAGCACTTTCAGGGTTGGGGGTTTCAAAGGCTACAGATGAAAGATAATTCTAACATCATGCTCTTTCCTTTTACCCTTTATATGTAAATCTGTGTAAACATCCTATCAGAAAACAAAACTTACTTCAGGACTTGGCAAGACCTATTGAATCATGTGCCATATATGACACTGCTCTAGCAAAAGGATTCTGACCTAATAACCCTCATTTTTTAAATATTTTTTTTTTAGGAAGTAGGCAGAGAAATAATAATTTAGAGTTAAATGGAAAATTTCATCCTTATTTTTAAGGCAAGTGAAACCCAGCATTAAATGTCTTTTTTGTCATGTTTCTTGGTATTCATTTTCATTCTTGTGCAGTGTATTTCTGCTGAGTGTAAACCATTTTGGCATTTAAGGGAAGGGCATGGTATTGAAAGCAAAATTTAAATAGTTAGCATGGGGAGCAGGAGTTTGTGGGATTTATACTCTTTTTGTGATTAGGCATTGTGTGTGTGTGTGTGTGTGTGTGTGTATCTGCTTTCACATCTCTTAAAATGTTTTACTTAAATGTTACCTGTCGTAAGACATTTAATTTACTTAATCAAAACATAATTGTGCTTTGTTTGGAAGCTTCTCTAGTGTTCCAGAAGGATGTTTGCTTTTTGACCCTTCATCATTTTTCCTTTTTAAAAATTACTTGAAACCACAAAAACATCTTTTTCATTTCATATACTCTTCAGAAGTGGCTCTGGTATTCCCTACAAAGCTAATTTGCAGGATTTGTCCCTATTATCATCTTAGAACAGTATTTCTGAATAACATCTCAAATGCTTTGCTTTCAAGTTTGGTGTTTTGAGGAGGATAGAGTTAAATTCTTCTCACATGTAACTAACTGAGTGAGTCACTAGAATTGGTAACAGAAACACTTCTCATAATCTTTGGAAAGAACCTTTCAAATATTGTTTTGCTGTCTAGTATCGACTTTACAAGACACAAAGGCAGTGGCTTAATTTAAAAGTAGAACTGTTTGTACTTGAGGTCATCAACAAGCATATTAACTGGAACCAGATGAACAAAAACAGCAGAATTTCTTACACCCATCTGACCTCTAAGATTTCAGCCAAAATACAGGCAAGCACTAAGGGCTAGATTGTGCCGTTTAAGTTTTGGTGACTTGGAGGTAGGGAGAGGCAGAATCAGCCATTTAAATTGCTGTTTCTGTGTTAATGTATATCTGTGATAATATGAGGCTCATTTATTTTACCTCACTTTTAACATTAGAAAATTTAGAAAAAATAAAATCAGACCCGTTGACTCATTCAGGTGATAGAGGAAATAAACGTGCCACAAAATGACAAGTAAGACTTAATGGAAACAAATACAGTGGAGTTAAATATCTTTTGACTCCTATTAAACTTCCTAAGTTATAACAGCAAAAGTGATCTGTACTTAAGAGTGTGTTAACACTTATTCATACATTTGGAGATTATAAAGCCAGAAGTAGCCACTGTGAAAATCTAGTCCAACTTCTACCATAACACGCTCCATAGGATTTCCCTGTTTGAACTAGACTTGCAGTAGTTCCCAAACTTTTTGGCATCACGCCCCTTTTTTGATTTTTGAGAAACCCTCACGCCGCCCCCCCCATAGCAGCAAAACTTGTTGAGCAGAGCAAAAAAAAAAAAAACCCTGACCGGGTCAAAAGAACAAAAATAGCAGCAAAACTTATGGGGGAGGGATTGATGGGGGGGCTGGGTCGCCTCATGCCCCCCCTGGAATTTCTTCACGCCCCCCAGTTTGGGAACCCACGAACTAGAGGATACATCTTGCATGATAATAGGTTTAAATAGTCTCCCCCTCCTTCCCAGTGCTGCCAAACAGCTGATTGCTGCAGGTGTGTGTGGGGGAGGAGTATGTGGCTTTCAGGAGGCTGGTGGGAAAGGAGAGGAATGAGGATGTGCTGGAGGGGGTGAGGATGGAGCCAGGGGTGAGCCTGGGGCAGAGTTTGGTTTGGAGCACCCCCAGCGCTTTGGAAAGTCAGTGCCTGTGCAGAAAGACATTCCCTGGGAAATATCCCACTTGATATCAACAGGGTGTTGCTTTATGACAGGAGTCAGCAACCTTTTCAAACCAAAGAGCCAAACTACATCAAAATGCAGAACAAGTGGTCAACAAAGAGCCAGTATAAGAATGCCCATTTGTATGACTGAAAATATACAACTTAATATTACTAATAATTTACATGATGATTAATAATAGAATACATGAAACATTGTACTCAAGGACTTTAATTAATGGGACTTTTGCTGCTGCATCTTTGTGCACATGTGTTTGAAGTTTACATCATAAGCAGTGTTCCCTCAGCTGCACAGCTTCACAGGTGATTAATCAACCCAGCCCAGTCAGTCATCTCTGTGCAAGGAGCCCTGAGCCTCTTACAGGGCTGTCCCGCAGTTTAGAGGGAACACTGATCATATTCAGTGGTCAAATTGACTGGTCAAATTCAGCTTCATGCACACATTCAGGCTGTCTTCTGTCAATCCTGAGCACAAATTACCTTTGATGTGATTCACATGAGAGAAAGCCTGCTCACGCATATAAGTGGAGCCAAATATTGAAAATAAGGCCAAACTGACATTCTGCATGGTGTTGTTGTATGTGACAGGAAGTTCTTTCCAAGTTTGGAGAATCAGATTATCATCGTGCTCCAATTTCTTCATATCAGCCCATTTGTGCTGTTTTGCCAATTCTGCATGTCGTGAAACAAGACATTCCAAATCAGAATTCAGCTTGATGACTTTTTCCACCCAGATCTCCGATTCTTTGAAATCTGCTATTTCCATTTTCAAATTGCTGACTGAGATGTCTGGAATGACTGTCAAATCCCGTTCATCAATGGACACTTCATGTGGATGAATCATAAACTTAAACAGAGCACTGTGTTTGCAAAAGTCAACAAAACAAGACTTGAATGCTACCAGGAGCTCAGAAACAAACTCAGAACGCTGCTGCAAATCAAGGCTGTTATTTGGATTCTCTCTCTGATATGAATCACAAAATATTCGTAATCCTTCAAAATGTGCCAGTCTGCATGTGTCGATATCTTTGATGAAGACAGTCAATTTTGACTCAAATCCAAACACTGCCTGCTGCAGAGTCAGGTCTGTATTTCCAAAAGAGGATGGGAAAGGCTGTTCTCAGTAGTGACGGATGGCAGAACAAGGAGCAATGGTCTTAAGTTGTGGTGGGAGAGGTCCAGGTTGGATATTAGGAAAAACTATTTCACTAGGAGAGTGGTGAAACACTGGAATGGGTTACCTAGGGAAGTAGTGGAGTCTCCATCCCTAGAGGTATTTAAGTCTCGGCTTAACAAAGCCCTGACTGGGTTGATCTAATTGGCATTGGTCCTGCCTTGAGCAGGGGGCTGGACTTGATAACCTCCTGAGGTCTCTTTCAGCTCTATGGTTCTATGATTCTATGATCCTTGCCCTTATAGCTTATGGTTCAACTCATTCAAATGGCCATTAATGTCAATGAGACAGTAAAACTCGAGCAACCAGTCAGAGTTTGGAAGCTCAGCATGTTTGACACCCTTCAGATCCAAAAATGACTTAATCTCATTAATGCAGGTGGCAAAATGAGACAAAACTTTGCCACGAGATATCCAGTGAACATTGTGCATTAGTAGGTATTTGGGATCTATTTCCTCAAGCTCTGACTGAAATTCATGGTGTTTAAAGGCTCAGGCAGGAATCCAACTGACAGTATGAATGACCATTCCCATTACATTTCCGAGTTCAGTTCCACAAGATTATGCATGAAGTGCCTCCTGATGCACAATGCAATGAAATCTCAAAAGCGGGTGGTTCAGCTGTTCTGACAAGTGTAAGGAATCCCTGTATTTGCCAACCATGTTAGGTGCACTGTTTGTAAACATAGACACAAGATTATCCAACTGTTTTTTTATTTCTTGTTTACAAAACTCATCACAATTCTAAAGATATCTTTGCCCCTTGTTTGATTTCTCATTGGTAATATCTTGGTCATTTCATGGTGCACAGCATTTCCACAAATATATCATCAAGCAATACAGAATTGATTAATGTCGCTGTGATGTAGTGGGGATGCTGTCTGCTCTGTGACCTGGGGTCCCCCTGCGCTGTGATGGGAGATTCTCACTGACTCTCCCAAATGTGTATTAACCCAGGCACCCAGGCTCAGCCTCCCAGGGAGAGACAAAGGAAGGAGGGCGGAGACCAGCCCCTGGCTGGGGGGCAGGGCTGGAAGAGTTTTTTAGTTTGTCTGGAATCATGGAGGAAGCAGCCTAAGCAGTCAGGCTGGGATTTAGGGGCCCAGTCTCCCCCATCTCAAGGGGGGCTGAGGCATCCTAGGCCTGCCCTGTAACCAGATTACATCTATGCTGTGCTGTATCCTGGAGAAGCAATAAACTCCCTCTATTCTACTGGCTGGTGGAGTCTGTTCGTGCCACTACGGGGGTGCAGGAGGTGGGGTAACCCCGACACGCTGCCACAGTGGTGTCAGGAGCGGGATGCGCTGTACCCCGTGGATGGAGCTCCCAGCAGCGAGTGAGAAGGCATAGTAGAAGGAAGGGGCTTCGAGCCAGGCGTGCTGGAGGTAGAGCGAAGCGGTTCCTGAGAATCGTGGGGCGCTACAGCACTAGACTGGTGAGTCTGCACCGAGGGGACCAGCGGGGAGATGGCCTACACCCAACTCCTGAAGGCAGAGCTGGTGAAGCTGTGCAGAGAGAGGGGCTTGACTGTGCGGAACGCAACCAAGGCCCAGCTGATTGCCCGGCTGGAAGAGAATGACCAGTCACGGGGCTGGGATCCTGTCCCAGTGGGGAGCAGCCAGACCCCCCCTGGGAGCGTGTCAGGCTCTGAGGGGGGGTGGAGCACTGGAGCCCACCGGAGAGACGGGACAGCCTCCCAGGGGAACCCTGCAGACCATAGTCCGCTCAGGGGAGGCTCCAACCCAGCAGAGCTGCGGCGGCTGGAGATCCAGCTGCGGATGAAGGAATTGGAAGTAGAGGACCGAGAGAAGGAGCGCCAAGATTGAGAGAGGGACTGCCAGGACAGAGAGAGGCAGCGACAGCATGAGTTGGCCCTGGCAGAGCGGAGAAGCGGTAGGGCCCCGGGCTGCGCTGAATAGGGAGGGGCCCCAGGGTCCCGGGGCAGCCAGATGCTTGGAGAAGCTCGTGGTGGCCCAATTGAAGGATGTGGGTGACATAGACGGGTTCCTCAGCTCCTTTGAGAGGGCCTGTGGACTGCAACAGGTCCCCCCCAGCTGACTGGCTACAGGAGCTCATCCCCGCACTGAACCAGGAGGCTGCCGGGGTGCTCAATCAGCTGGAGGGCCTACAGCCAGGTGATTACCAGTGGGTCAAGGAAACCCTGCTGCACAAGTTCGGGCTGACCCCCAAGACGTACAGGAAGAAGTTCCGGGGGGTGCAGAAGGGGCCACGGGAGACCTATGTGGATCTGGCCTCCCGCCTGGTGCAATACTGCCGCAAGTGGGTGTCCAGGGTCAAAGCCCAGACTGCAGAGGACTTGCTCAAGCTGATCATGATGGAGCAGTTCTATGAAGCGTGCACACCCAGCCTGAGGCTGTGGCTCAAGGACTGAAGACCAGAGAACCCCCAGGAGGCCGGGAGACTGGCGGATGAGTTCACAGGGAGCCGGTCCAGGTGTGAACCGGAATCGCAGCGAGGGAGGGAATCGCGCAGAGACCGGCTCTCATCTGAGCAACAGAGAGAGTCACCTACAAGGCGAGCCCAAGAGACAAGGACCAGTCATCTGCGCCCCAGAGAACCAGCCAGGGCCCGGGCAGAGCTGGCCAAAAAGGGCCCGCAGGACTTAACTTGCCATCGCTGCGGGCAAAAAGGCACAAGAGGGCTCAGTGCACCAGGCACCAAGACCTGGGATTTCCCAGGGTTAACTGGTTGGAGCTGGTGGAAGGGCAGGCTGCCCCAGAGGGGCCAGCAGGCAAAACTCAGCTCAGAGTGGGGGGAAGGATGCTCAGTGCACCTCCCCGGGAGGTCCGACCCTCAGAAGGCACATTTCTCCGTGTACCGGGTAGGGGCAGGGCGGCCCCTGCCGAGCAAGTGCCTCGTGCCCCTGCAGGTGGATGGCAGGGAGGTGACGGGCTACTGGGACACGGGGGCGGAGGTGATGCTGGCCCGGCCCGAGGTAGTAGCCCCAGACCACATGGTACCTAACACTCAGCTGACCCTGAGGGGCATAGACGGGACCCTGTTTAAGGTGCCTGTAGCCCGGGTGCATCTGAAATGGGGGGCCAAGGAGGGCCCCAAGGAAGTGGGGATGCACCAGCACTTGCACACGGAGGTGCTGATGGGGGGTGACCTAGAGGAGTGGCCAGACGGACCCCACAGGACCCTGGTCACCGCCCAGAGCCAGCGAGGGGCTGGCGACCCTGACCCAGGGGAGGGCTCCCTGCCGAGGGCTCAGGGCCCCATCCCAGGGGACACGGGGTCCAGCCGGGCTGGGACCCGGGACCTAGGCAAAGGTGGGGAACAGGTCCTGATCCCTGCCCCAGCGGCTGAATTCCAGGCTCAGGTGCAGGCAGACCCCTCCTTGCAGAGGCTGAGGGACCAGGCTGGCCTCCGTGCAGCTCAGCCCCTGGGGGGAGGTGGCCAGGAGAGATTCCTGTGGGAGCAGGGATTCCTGTTCCGGGAATGGCTTCCCCCCAGGAAGGTGAGGGCATGGGGGGTCCAGCGGCAGCTGGTAGTCCCCCGAAAGTATCGCCTCAAGCTGCTGTATTTGGCCCACGACGTCCCCTTTGCAGGCCACTGGGGGATCCAGCGCACCCGGCTGAGGCTGCTCCAACACTTCTACTGGCCGGGGATATTTGTGGCCATGCAGCGGTACTGCCGGTCCTGCGACTCCTGCCAGAGGGGCTGGAAGGCCCAAGATGGGAGGAAAGCTGCTTGGGGGCCCCTACCCCATATAGAGGAGTGATTCTGCAAGGCAGCATTAGAGATAGTGGGGCCTGTCGGCCAGGCGACCTGGACGGGGAACAAATACATCCTGGTAGCCGTGGATACGGCCACCCACTGCCTCGAGGCTGTAGCTCTGCCCTCTATCGAGGCAGACACGGTGGCAGATGCATTGCTGGCCCTTTTCAGCAGGGTGGGGTTCCCCAAGGAGGTCCTCACAGACCAGGGATCCCACTTCATGTCGGCCCTGCTCCAGTGCTTGTGGGAGAAGCACGGGGACCAGCTTACCTGGATCCCAACGTATGGCGCCCGGCCCAGCAGGCTGGTGGGGAGGTTCAGGGGGACCCTGAAGCAGATGCTGGAGGCCTTTATGCTCCGGCACCCGCAGGACTGGGACAAGTAACTGCCCCATCTGCTGTCTGCACAGGGGGAGGCACCCCAAGGGTCTGCCAGGCTCTCCCGGACCAAGCTGGGGTGCAGAAGGGGGAAGGACACCCCTGGGCTTGCTGAGAGAGTTATGGGAGGGGAAGACCTCCCTGGATGGAGCGTCGGAGGTGGAAGACGTCCTGGCTTTCCGGGAAAGGCTCGCTGGGCTCATGGCCCCGGCCAGAGAGACCCTGGCCAGAGATCAAGGGCAGTGGAAGGGCTGGTACGGCCACAGAAGACAGGCCTGTGCCGGTCCCCCCGGAGCTGTGCAGCAACCGGACGGGGGGAGCTGGCTCCTGCGGGGTATCGCCGCATCCAGCCAGAGCCAAGGGGAGCGCCAGTGTCCCCGCGGCGGCTTTCCCGGGCAGGGGGCCCGAACTTCCCTAAATCACAAGCGGAGTGACCCTGCTCAGTTCGCTCTTGGAAGGGGGACAGCTGTGACGTAGTGGGGGTGCTGTCTGCTCTGTGACCTGGGGTCCCCCTGCACTGTGATGGGAGATTCTCACTGACTCTCCCAAATGTGTATTAACCCAGGCACCCAGGCGCAGCCTCCCAGGGAGAGACAAAGGAAGGAGGGCGGAGACCAGCCCCTGGCTGGGGGGCAGGGCTGGAAGAGATTTTTAGTTTCTGTCTGGAATCATGGAGGAAGCAGCCTAAGCAGTCAGGCTGGGATTTAGGGGCCCAGTCTCCCCCATCTCAAGGGGGGCTGAGGCATCCTAGGCCTGCCCTGTAACCAGATTACATCTATGCTGTGCTGTATCCTGGAGAAGCAATAAACTCCCTCTATTCTACTGGCTGGTGGAGTCTGTTCGTGCAGGAGGCGGGGCAACCCCGACGCGCCATCACAGTCACGTATGTCAGTTGTCTTGTTCAAAGCAAAGAAAAAATAAGTAACTGTATTCAAATTTTGCATTTGTTCCTTGTTGATTTGATGGGCCATTTTCACAGCTCTGTCATGAACTGTTTTTGCCAATAATGGCATATCTTGCATTTTCTGTAAGATTTTATGTCCTTATTGTGAAACTTGTAAAATAGTTCATGACCAATTTTTAGCATGTGTTTCTTCATATAATCCCCATCAGTTGAAAGCATTATTCCGCTCTCAAATAATGCTGTATGAGCCCACAAAACTTGCGGTACTTAAGCTCCCACCTTTTTTGACCATGCCAGCGGGCTATTTTGTCCAATGTTCATTTTTTGCTGCAGCTCCTTGTAGGCCTTTTTTCATGCATCATCATCCTCAGTGTATTTTGTAGCAAATGCTGCATGTTTTGTCATGAAATTCGTTTTTGTTTGTTTGAGAACAGTCTCTCACTTCAAATGAGACAGTGTGGCGATTCAGACCTATCCACAAATGCATGCAAGTCTGTCCACTCCTTTCGAAAATTTCTGTACTCATCATCTCTCTTTCTCTTTGCCATTTTTACTGTTAGGGGTTACAGAGTTCATGTATGATGATAGAAGGATTTCTTGAACAATCAAATAAAAAGAGAATATGCATGACCCCCAACGAGAGGAGAGGATGGATGGCTGTTAAAATTAACAGTTAAAGGTAAAATAGACGGAAAAAAATCTTGACATGAGTAATTATGCGTTTTTAAAATTTTGAATTAATTTTTCATTTTAATTTAAAAAGTTGTGTGTATTTTGGAAATGACAAAAGAGCCATGTTTGGTTCCATACTGAGCCATATTTGGCTCCAGAGACATAGGTTGTGGACCCCTGCTTTATGAGAAACTCAGAGAACCCATGAGCAGGTCCCCAGACAATCCTCTGATTAGAGCTTATTTTAAACGAGAACATAACTACAGTGTTAAGCCAGGAGCTACTGTAATTCAACTCATGATCTCTTAAGTTGAGGCTTCAGAGAGATTGTTTGGATTTGTTTTCTAAGATTGTTTTTGTGGCTAATCGGATATAAGAGAACATATGTGTGTGTGCATGCTCCTCTGTAGGTGAGATTATGGAAAAGGATACAGAGTATTGAAACGCTTGAATTTGTTTTTCTTACAGCCACTTTCCTCTAAAGACAGGACTGCCTCTCCTCTCGCTCCAAATTTTCCACCTAATTTAAAAGATTTTTTTACTTTACTTTGTTTTTTAAACAAAACAAACAAACCTTAATAGTTTGCCAGGCTGGTCAATATAGTATTGTCATACCCTTTCACCCTCTATTTCACCAATGTGAATTAGTGCAAAATTGAGTTATGGCTGCTTCCACGAAACAGAATTGCAGATTAGATGAACCAATGGTAATTTTTCATAGTTATTCCTTTTTTTTTGTAAATACAACTCTCTGGAAAAAATATGCCTTTACGGTTTTTACAGGGATACATGAGAATACCCACTTCTGCTGTCATTGAAGTCAGTGAGTGTGAATTTGGACCCCTCAAGGGAATTTAGTAATTGAAAGGTGACTACAGTCTTTAGAAAAAGTGCAGCACTGGCATCGGCATTGCAATTTTCCCATCTGTTTGCTTCAATTTTATTCGTGGATGTTTTGTAAGGTATTTGGCTTGCTTCATTTTTTGTGGCTTTTGGTCACCAGAAAAAGAGGTAGGTGCTCAGAAGTAAAAGATTAGGCCTACTCAGAACTATATTGTAAACCAGTGATTCTTCTGCTGCATAAAAGAATACTATGTTCGTGGTTCTGGATTCAGTTTAATACAAATGTGCATTGTTCCCTATTGCCTCTTGCTTTAATTTTCTTTGTCTGGAGACTAACAGCAGCGTTCATGGTCTTCTAAGGGTGTCTGGTTTCCAGAAATATTTTTTCCTCACCTGCTCAGTGGCTCTCAACCAGGGGTACATGTACCTTTCAGGTACGTAGAGGTCTTCCATGGGGTACTCAATTAATCTATCAGTGTTTCTCAACCTAGCGTTTGCTGTTCCCAGGGAGGGTTGTGGGACAGATTTAGAGGGTTTGTAAGTTCAGGACCAGTATTCGTGGTGGCAAGCATGGATCTGGCTTCAGACAAGGCTAACAAGTCTCCAGTATCACACTGAAATTAGGGATGTAAAATCCTGTTTAATTGGTTAATTATGTTTAACTGGTTAACCGATTAAAGGGTGCATGGGAGGTTGGGGGTGCTCTAGCCCCGAGGGCTGGAGCAGCTCCCCTGCCTGCTGAGGCTGGGTTGGAGCCCCCCCACCCTACAGGCAGCGGCTGAGCAGTCCTGACTGTGGGGTGCCCGGGCTCTGGACTCTGAAGCAGCCCATGCCTGCAGGGTGCCATGACTCTGCACAGACAGAGGCTGCTCCTGCCCCCACTGGTTAACCTGAACTGGTAAGCATCACCGGTTAAGGGTGATGCTTGCTGATTAACTGGTTAACTTTTCATCTCCCTAACTGAAACATTTATATTTCAGTCAAACACTTTTATAATTATATGGTAAAATGAGAAAGTAAGCAATTTTTCTGCAATAGTGTGTGACACTTTTGTATTTTTATGTCTCATTTTGTAATCAAGTGGGTTTGAAGTAAGCAAGTAGTTTTTGGGTACACAAGACAAATCAGACTGCTGAAACAGGTGCAGTAGATTGGAAAGGTTGAGGGCCACTGTAATAGACAACCTAACTACTGTCAGCAATAGGATGAGGATCTATAGCCCTTTATGTGGGACATAGGACTATTACACTTTTAGGGCTCAATCCGGCCCCTTTTGAAACTTGAAACTGTTGTAATGCAGTTGGCAATAACAGAGCCTAGCACACAGTGTTTTTTTTTTTTTAATATAAAATTGGCAATGGTTCATTAGGAGCTGGATTGAGAACATGATCTTATTTCACATATAGGTGTCAGATAGGGACTGATAGATTGTTACCACCAACCAGGGATGGATCTGAAGTGATGTTGACAACCTTACCTAAGGTACGCGACTCCAGCTATGTGAATAATGTAGGTGGAAGCAACATACCTTAGGTAGAGTCACTGCAGGGTCTACACTGTGCAGGATTGATGGGAGACACTCTCCTGTTGACTTACCATATTCTTCTTGTTGGGGTAAAGTACAAGGTCAACTGGAGAGCAATCTGTGGTCAATTTGGCAGGTCTTTGTTAGGGATGGTAATGGTTAACTGGTAAGCCTCACCCTTAATGGGTGAGGTTTACTGGTTACAGTTAACCAATAGGGGTTGGAGCAGCTCTCCACCTGCCAAAGCCAGAGGGCTGCTCCTGCCCTGTGGTGCCTGCTGTGGGAAAGAGTGCACAAGCCGGCTGAAGCAGCCCTTGTCTGCAACGGGCCTGGGGCACACTGCAGGCAGGGGAGCTCTAACCTGGCTGGAGCAGCCCCGGTCTGTAGCAGGGGGACATAGGGGGCTGTTCCAGCCCAGCTATGGTGGACGGGTGCTTCCCCCCCCCCCCCATTTAATTGGTTAACCAGTTAAATTTAACTTTTAACTAGTTAATTAAATGGGATTTTACATCCCTAGTCTTTGTTAGATCTGTTAAATGAGCACAGATCCCAGCTGTAGAGTAGATGTATCCCTTGAATTGAAAGGCTCTTTATGCCAAATACAATCCTCCCAGCCATCTTCTTTCATCTGGTTCTTTACATTTTCAATACATTATGATTATCTTGCCTTCTGAATGTACCTTTGTGTATACGCTTGTATTAAGTCTATACTTAACATATTTGTTCTTCTAAATAGAACAGGAATTAATTCTATGTGGTGAGACTTGTAAGGACTGACCTGGGGGAGGGGATGAAGTACATTTAAGGTATTTTTTTTTTAATGTACTTGTGCAAGTTCTTTGGAGCATGAGGCAAATACAGTATTTCAAAAGCAAAATGACTGCCATTGCAGGTCAGCTTCCAGGAGCTAAATAATGGCATTCTTTTACTATTACACCATGGTCAAAAACTTATTTGGAATAACTATAATAATGCATAAGGAAAAAAGTCCACAATCTCCTGATTTGTGCTGAAGTGATTATGCAATGTTAAATTTTCTAGCATTGCCTGGTACTTGAGGGATTTATCTACCCACTACATATATAGGAGGGTTTTTTTTTTTCAATTACAATTCTAACTTATGTTAAGTGTGTTGTTGGAAGGGCCTCTTTCTTTATATTAGGTTATGCCAAGTGCCTTAGTGATATGAACATGTCTGGCAATTGCTGCAAAATATCTGAAAATTGTTTATTTAATGTTTGCAGAGAGGATTATTTGCAGCACTTGCTGCTGAAGCAGCGTCATTGTTTAATTACATAAACTTAAAATCTGTGCTTTAACATGCTGTTTGCTTAAGGCATTGTGCTGGTTAGAAGCTGTTCTGCCTGTTATGTTTGTGTGTGGAAATGAGAGACATTGCAGAAAGCAGCAGAGCTATAAGTGTGTTCAATAAAAAGTACATCTAGTAAAGGGTTGATAATGTGCCTTTATGGACATAAAGGCTCTTGTTTGAGAGAATGAGGAGCAGAAGTTAGTAACTGTGTACCTACCTGTTCTGTCTGCCTACCTGTTTTGATTTGTTTATAATAAAACCCTCAGAAGATTTTTGCCACAGTACCTGTGTCAGAAATGCACAGCATAATTTTCAGTAAAGGGAGGCATTTACTGAACAGTAGAAGAGGGAGGACTGTGGGGGTAATTTTAATGAAAAGTTAATGAATAATTGTGAGTAGAGGTCTTTAGTGTTTCACTAAATTCACTGTGGGCCTATTCATGAAGGCCTTTTTCTGCTGGCGTCTTGCCTAACTAAGAAGTGAAGGAAAAAGAGATACTCTGAACTTTAGGGGTCAGATGCTGCTCCTTTTTGTTTGTTTGTGACCATGATGTAGGAGAATCTGTGCTGGAAATGCAGAGGATAGGTAATCATTATTTCTACCTTTGCCAATGAAACACGGGCTAATTTGATGATCATGGCCTGTTTGTAACTCGCATGTAATTTTTTGGACCTTCTGATTATTCCCCTGCACTGGTGTGCTGTGCAGATTTTTTGTGGCCTCCTATCCCATCTTCACCAGTAAAACTGTGTAGTTCCATGTTATTGTTGTACTAATTTAATGGATATCTAAGAGAAAGTGATCCAGGGACCTACATTCACATAGACTAAAATCCAGTGTTATCCATAAACAAAAACAATCATTTTATAAGTGCTTTTGTTAGAAGGGAGCTCTCTTATTTACTGACAAGTAGAATTGCTAATATGAGCATAGACCTGGAAATCTCAAAGATTAAAATAATTACTTTGACTCTTTAGTAACTTGCCTTATAAGGAAATATGATTTACGTCTTTACAATAGACTCCTAGAACACTAGAACTGGAAGGGACCTTGAGAGGTCATCGAATCCAGTCCCCTGCCCTCACAGAAGGACCAAGCACCTCTCTAGATACATATTAAAAAAATATCCTGCAGGATGACATAATAGGTCAGGGGTGGCCAAATCGCAGCTCTCGAGCCACATGCGGCTCTTTGCTTAAAGCTGCGTTGCTCAAATTGTGGGTCCCAAGCCCCTGGGGGTGTTGCGAGCAACTTAGAGGGGGGTCGTGGTATCACAAAATTTGAGAACACTGGCTTAAAGAAATGCGGCTCTTGCTAGTTCTGAGCCACGTGCCCAGACTTCCCACATGCTCCAGAGCCTGGAAGGAGAAGCATGTGGCGGCAGTGGTGGCTCCGGGACGCAGGCATGGGGTTAGAGCTGGGGAGAGGGGCGGGGGTGCCTGGCTCTGCGGGAGGGGGAGGGCATTGGGTTAGAGCAGAGGGGGCTGAAGCACCTTTAAACTCAAAGTCTTCATGGATGCAGAATAAGGCAGCCAACACAGATGTCACATTTAAATTCCAGGGCAAAAAAAGTATCAGCATGTACCTGGTTTACACTGTGTTTCTTTATAGAAAATTCAAAGGCTATTGTTTGCCAGGCTGAAGCAATTATTCTGAGATATGAATCTCTCTCTTATTGAACCTCTCATATTTGCAGTCTGGGACAGATCTGAATTTTTAGAATTATAAAAAAGCCATAATTTTCACAAGTAAAAAAAAAAAAAATGGGGAAACCATACCAGAGATCAACAAGCTGGAGTGCAACAGGCACTTCAAATTGTGCTTACTTCTCAGTTTAATTAAAAAAAAAAACACCTCACAGGACATAATAGGGCAGTAGTGTTAAATTTAAAACATGGTGGGGGTGCTTTTTTTTTTTTTTAAATGTGAGAATATTACTGTATTTTTAAAGGTGTTTTTTTTTTTTTTTTTTTTTTTTTTTTTTTTAATTGATGTTTGTTCCTTGTCAAGTTCTCTGAAGATCTGTGGACTGGCTGTGAATTTTTTAAGTGTCTAAAGACTTGTTTGTTGCCCGAAATGTCCTGTGATGTTATTTTTATCACTACATTTTGTGTACTATATCTATCTATCTATCTATATACAGATATATAAAAATAAATATATAATATGTGGCTCTTCACACTTTATCCACAGATATTTTGGCTCTTCGTCTCTAACTGGTTGGCCAGCTCTGTAATAGATATACAGTCTAGGAAAAATTGAGAGTCATTTTGCAGTGCTGTTAATCTATTTCAAATGCAAATGCAAACCTATACTCTTAGGCAGGAGGGAAAGAGAGAAGTAGGATTCTTCCAAAAAACATACATGTGGAAGAAAGACTCCTACTTCTGGTGTAGCATTACCACCTTTGTAAGCGGACCCTGAGGCCGTGAGTCCTTTGTTCAGCCTCTTTTTCACAGATCAAAACAGGATGTCAGGGCTTGTCAAATGGCACCTGGACTGTCTGGTGAAAACTAAAAGGGTGGCATCCCATTCTAGTGCTATGACAGACTACAGCTATTAATTATTTCTTTCTCAAAGTGTGTATCAGTTGTATAATTGTAAGTGTAAAGCTTCTTTGAAAGTTTATATGAAAAAATATATACAAATCTGAAGAAAAAATAATTTCAGTTTGTAACAATCTAGTTGCATGCTATAGAGATTAACCTGCTATGCTGATCAACAGTGTTACTTTGTGGAATGAGATTACAGTGCTCTTATATTCAATGAGAAACAAAATACTATGATGTAGGAAAACTGCAATCTTATACACTACTGTTTTGTGCATATATCGTAATGACTTAAAAACTGTGTAATTAAAAACAAATTGCATCTTCTCTATCAGCTTCATGTAACATGAGCACTCTAATTGATTTTCCCCCTTTTTCCCTTCCTTCTCCCTCCACCCCCATCCCCTATTTGTTTTGGAACTGGACCTCTAATAACTCCATTCATCTGAAGAAGTGGGTTGTGCCCATGAAAGCTCATGATACCATCTACATGTTTTGTTAGTCTTTAAGGTACTGCTAGACTATTTATTGTTTTTTAAGCTTTTCCTGTTACAGATTAACTTGGCTACTATTCTGTTACTGTTCACCTATATGGTTGAACTGCCATAGTTTCAGTATGCCTGGTTCACTGGGCTTCAGATGTTGCTTTTCCTGTTGGTAGGCAATCCTGGTGTTGGACAGGCATTCTCAGTGTTTGTTGTTTAGGTGAGACATGTATATCTTGGAAGTGTTCTCACTGCAGTAACCTAAAGGTTAAAGCCTTAAAAGACAGAGACTTGTGTCTCAAACTTATTCTCATGGACAAATCTCCGTGACCGGTATCTAATCTTAGCCAACAGACCTTTAGATAAAGATATCCAGAGATGTCCTCTTCTCTACACAAGAAGGCTCATTGTTCCAAAAAAAGCTCAGAGGAAAAGAGTATCAACTTCTCCCCTGAAAGACCCAAAATAAAGAAGTGGTCCTGGTCATTCCCTACCCTTGGTACCAACCATACTGAGACTGAGTATATACAAGACCCCAGGATCCTCCAGTACTGCATGTACCATGATAACCCTGACTCCAAACAGACCGACTTGGAATTGAGAGGCAAATCGTTGTCCTCCTATTCTGCTATGGCACCAGTGGAACTAGACATAACACCAAGGCACTCCCCACAGCCTACAGTGCCTTCATTTGTTCCAGTGGCACAGAGTGTTCAGAAGCCAGCACTGACATCCATCCCTGCAGCTGCATCATTGGCGTTGACCACTTCAGTGCCAAAAGCACCGGCACCACACGATTTTCTACATCACAAGGATTAGGGATATCAGTGTGCAGTTGACTATATGATTAACTGGTAAGCCTAGGCTTATCAGTTAATCTTGTTGACTACACACATCCTCCCCCCTTGCTGTGTCTGCATCAGTCAGTTCCCCCCAGCACTGGCTCCATGGTGCTGCCTGTACCCCCCTCCCCCCAAGCTGCTGCCTCTATCAGAGGCAGCAGCAGCAGGAAGGGGTAGGGGGCAGGGGAGGATGCCTTGAAGCAGCCTCTGTCCACGGGGGAGCCGGGGAGGGGGGAGAGGGTCTGAGCTCTCTGTGGAAGAGGCTGCTCTGTCCATGGCAATCTTGGGAGGCTGGGTCCCCTGGGCAGAGTTTGCTGCCCGCTGGGAGCTAGGACCCCCCTCCCATGGATAGGGGCTGTTGCCGGAGCAGCCTCTGTCTGCAGCGGACCCAGGCAGACCCATATCAGAGGCAGCAGCGCGGGACGGCAGACAGCTGGTCTGTGTGAGGAGCAGGTTTTTAAACTGGCTCACCTCGCGGACCGGCTCCTATGTGGCACCTCTCACTGCTGCCTCTGGTACAGAGGCAGGAGCAAAGGGTGGAAGGGGGCTCCCCGGGAGTGTGGCGGGAGCATGCTGGCTGCTGGCCCTGCCCCTGTGGGACTATTGAATAGTCTTGTAACTGCTAAGATTTCATGTGGTTACATGACTATTCAATTCCCAATATCTAACATCCCTAACAAGGATCTCCTTGTCTCTTCAACACAGCAACCTTTGCTTTTTGACACCTATATTTCCCTGGCCTTACAGTGTTATCTTCACTTACACACTTAACTCCAAAGCCCCTTCTGTCCATTGATGGGGCATTACTCAACAGTCACTTGCAGTGGAACACCACGGGGACACTCCTTGAAGAAGAGGTTATTTATTCTTTGCAGCAACTGAGGTTCTTCAAAATGGGTATACTTGTGGGAGCTCCACCACCCTCTCTCCTCCTGTCTACTTCAGAGTTCAGTTTCCAGACTGTACAGTACAGAAGCAACTGAAGGGGGTTGGGGCATGCATGCGCTAGACTGTTCTGATAACACATGACTCGGATGAACACTGCTGCAGAAACTCTCCAATCAAAAGCAGAAGGCATTCATTCACCTAAAGTGGAACACACCCAGAAACACTCATCTTGAAGAACAATTCTTCTTTCTTCCCTCAAAAAGGCTAGTCCTTTTGTCTTCTCTTCACAATAATGTTCTCTTCTGGGTCTCTCAGTAAAAGAACTAGGGTTCAAAAAACACCTCACTAGAGATTAAGAACACAAGAATGGCCATGCTGGATCACATCAAAGGTCTATCTCGCCCAGTATCCTGTCTTCCAACAGTGGTCAGTGCCATGTGCACCAGAGGGAATGAACAGGTAATCATCAAATTCTCCTCCATTGTTACTCATTCCCAGCTTCTGGAAAACAGAGGCTAAGGACACCATCCCTACCCATCCTGGCTAATAGCCATTGATGGACCTAGCCCCCATGAATGTATCTAGTTCTTTTTTGAGCCCTATTATACTCTTGGCCTTCAAAACATCCTCTGGCAAGGAGTTCCACAAGTTGACTGTGTGCATTGTGTGAAGTACTTTCATTTGTTTTAAACTTGCTGCCTATTAATTTCTTTTGGTGGCCTGTAGTTCTTGTGTCATGAGAAGTAGTAAATAATATTTCCTTGTAGGCCCCTTACTGTATTCTCCAGTGCTGGCAGTGTCCATTGACCTCCAAGTGCAGCCAAAGATGAGGCAGAGTGTGAGGAGGTGGCTAAGCTCTGCAGTTAGGAGTGTGGCTGTTGGTGCAGGCAATAGGACATATGTGTATTTTTCTATTCAGAGTGCTACCCTTCTGACATACTTTCCCATGTGGAGAGGAAGAAGGGGGAACAGCTTACCCCTGAAGTCAGCTATTCCATTCCTGTCTTCTTGGGGAAGTGTGTGTATGTGGAGAGGCTGAGGAAACCCCAGCAAGACTGGACTTGAGCGGGCAGTAAGAGACATCAGTAAGAAAAAGAGCCGGAGACACAAATTTTTCCTTTTGTCTCTGGATACCAGAAATGTCTAGGAAGGGAGCTGAGTTGACATGTTTTAGAAAGGCAATGTAACCCAGGATGCAACTGGGAATTAAATAGTTACACTACAGTCACTAGTTGATAGTCAAAGATTTTAAATAAAGGTTGAAATTTTTCTCATTAAAGCTCTATGACAAGGAGGTTTGGTTGAGCTGCCTGCTGCTGTGCAGATAGATAAAACTGGAGGAAATTTCTGGGGATGAGCCATTTCCCAACTGCTAGTGGCTATCAGGTGCGGTTCTGCTTCAAGCTCATGGAAGTACCCATTGTAATGGATCTCTGGACCTTTTTATTTGAAGAAAGGAAAAAAAAATATTTACCAGAGTTTCCTAGCTTCTAGTGGCTTCATTCAGGTCATTTTTATTCATTAGTCTTCAGAAGACACTGATCTATGCTGTACTGCTGATGTAAATACTTTTAGCCTGATAAATCTGTAGGCTGATTCTGATAAAATCCAGAGCTTGCTCAACAGAAACAACATGATTCTGGTGGCTGAAAATGTTTGGCATTACTTTGATTATTTTAAAAATAAAAAAGAAACCTTTGCAGAGAAGTTTCATATAATTTCTATGGATCATATTTTATTATGTAATTAACTTTGTCAGTTTTGGGGGCCTTGGTTTATACTTCTAATTAGCATTAAGCAGCACAGACTTGGAACTGATTAGGCCATGGGTACCTTTCAGAAATGTTACAGAATGAAAATTGACTATGTTTTTGTTGTTTTATAGAATGACTTCAGGCCCCATTCCTGGAAATGGCACTTTATCAATGGGGGCTGAAATATGACCTTAAAAGTGATACAGTTTAGCGAAGAAGATCCTCTACATTTTTAAACATGTGAAAAGCCAGTTGATCCACCAATGTTCTGAGGATCATTCCACAGTTATATGTTAGCTCTGGCTGCTGCTTTGTGGGAACATAACTAACATTATGCATAGTTCTGTGAGTAATCCTGCTGACATAAACTATGCTGGCACACAGTCAAGTTAGTAAACAAAAGACAATTGGTGTTGGCTTCTGGAGAACTAGCAATTCTGAAAAACAGTGGATAAATCCTTTTTAGTTTATTCATGCAAGTAGTCCCATTGATTAAATTGGAGATTACTTGAGTGAGGAAGACAGAATTGGTCATAAAACACTTGTCCAAAATTTAACCTACTCTGTTTCTCTTGTGTATATATTTGAAAATATGTGAAATTGTTCACCTGTATTTTTAAATTACTCATTATATTTATTCCTTTTTTTAAGAAAAAAGATGAGTGCCACTCGCCCAGCATGCATAAGGAGCAACCCTCCAATAATAAACCAATGTCCCCAAGGAGGAATGGAGGAAAAAAAAGTTTGGTAAGTAATCTCTCTTTAATTTTAATCTTTCAAGAGGTTAATAAACAATGAGAGAAGTAATTTTAAAATAATTAAGAAATATTTTTATATTTTCCTCTCTTTCTGGTGTCTAACAGTAAAGCACATAAAGGAGGGAGGAGATTTGTTTATTTTTATTTTATAGTAAGTGGTTACAGGACTGGGAATCTCATGGGTTTGGTAATGGAAGAAATGAGGCGAAATCCTGGCTGCACTGAAATCATTGGCCAAACTCCCTCTAATTCCAACAGGGCTAAGATTTTACACATGCAGTCATTCAACTTTGTCATAAACTTTAAATCCCACCCACATTGATAGTAATGGAGAATTGAGCAACTTCATAGGTGACAGATGCTTCATGAAACAAGTCTGTGGTCTCCGTATAGTTTCTACTGGGTTTGTAAAGTAGAAGCCAAAATTTACCAAAGAAACTTCTATTCTAAGTATAAGAGAAAACTGGTAACCTCAATTAAGTGTTTTACACGTGCTCACATTCTAATTAGAGTTGGGTGAAATTTTTGGACACAACTTTTCTGGCTGAAAGGCAGATTTGGGTCAACTAAAATATGTAAGAAATTTGGGTTAAATTTACTGAATTGTTTCAGTTGGGAAAGGGAGGATCTGAACAAAACTGAAATGTTTTCTTTTTAACAAATTCAGAATGAAATGTTTCAATATTTCAATTTGAAATATCTTTTTATATTGCCTTTTACTTCAATTTTTTTAAAAAAACGTTAAAATGAATAGAACACATTGTTACAGATAAAACCAGTTTTTTTCATTTTGGGTCATGAAACTATTTTATTTTCGTTTGACCAAACCAAAACAAATCAGTCATTCAAACAGCACTAATTTTAATGATGACCAAGTTTGTTTCATCAATAAAACCACCACTTCAGTTTACATTGCTTTTAGCACTCTTAAGCCATGTCTACACTAGGAAATTATTTCGGAATTACTAAAATCGACTTAACTCCTGATTTAACAGAATTGAAATAGTGTGTCCCTGCTATGAGGAGTCATCAAAATTAGTTAGAATGAGTATGAAATAGTGCACCCACGTTGATTGGAGCCTGCCTCGGAATTAGAGCCTCCAGAAGCACTCTGGGGAGGGCACCAAGAGGGCAGATACTTCCTGTGGCTGCTTGGTCAGGCAAGCTGCAGTATTTGCTTTCAGGGGCTACTCTGTATGGCTGTGGCTCACAAGCCATTTCTCCACTACCTTCCTTCTTATGGGACACAAAAGAGACTCAGTGGACATGTGCCTTGTGCTCTTGTTGCTCTTGTGAGCGCCACAGCACTCACAGCGTGGAGCCAGATCTGCTGCAAAGCAGTGCCAGGTGCATGGGCCTCGTGCTGCGGTAGTACTTCCAGACTATCTGCATATTGCTCCAGCCGGATGAGGACCAGGACCTGCAGGATGAACCCCAGCATGGTTCACCCAGGTCCTGGCACTCCTGCTGCTGCACATGCCCCTCAATTCCCTGGACGCCGTGGAACGCCGCTTCTGGCAGTGAGAGATGAACTCAGTCTGGTGGAACCGCACTGTCCTGCAGGTATGGGACTATCAGCAGTGGCTGCAGAACTTCTGTATGTGGAAGGCCACCTTCCTTAAGCTCTGTGAATGGCTCATCTCTACTCTAAGACGACAGGACACCCCGCATGTGACCTGTCATCTGTGTCATCACCTTCTGGAAGCTCGCCATGCCTGACAGTTATCACCCTTTCAGGAACCAGTTCGGCATAGGGAAATCCAGTCAGGGCCGTGCTCATACAAGTAGCAACGGCCATCAATCACATTCTGCTATGGAGGGTTGTCACTCTGGAGAACACGGACACCATCGTGGACGGCTTTGCCACCATGGGCTTTCCCAACTCTGGGGGGGGGGAGGGAGGAGGGGCATAGACAGCATGCACATCCCCATTCTGTCCCTTGACTACTGTGCCTCATTTTATCAACAGAAAGGGGTACTTCTCCATGGTGCTCCATGTCCTTGTGGATCACAAGGGATTCTTCAGTGACATCAACATTGGGTGGGTGGGAAAGGTGCAAAATTCCCGCATCTTCCGAAACTCCTTCCTGTTCCGAAAGATGCACGCTGGTACTTTTTTCCCTGATGGCACTATCAGGGTCAGGAGGTGGACATGCCCACCGTCATCCTGGGCGACACAGCCTACCCCTTGGTCCCCTGACTCATGAAGACCTATATGGGCAGCCTGGACCCCTGCAAGGAGTACTTCAGTGCCAGGCTGAGCAGGTGCCACGTGTGTCATTGAATGTGCATTCAGTTGTTTAAAGGGGAAGTTCAGGAGTCTCCTCACCCAGATTTTAAAAAAAGCAGCCCATTATTTCAAAACAACAGGCTGGGTAGTGTGGATGCTCTGCTTGTAAATTCTACCTAAGGGGGGTTATTTCAAAATAGCACCCTAATGTAGACCAGGGCTTATTGGTATTTTCACCAGAAGGGCCAAGTTCTGAATGACCATTCAGACTGAACTTTCCACTTGTTCATACAGGGCTTACTCTAGCTCTGTTGAAGACAATAGGAGTCCTTCTGTTCACTTCCCTTGTCTTTTATGTGCACATTTATCTCACTGTTGCACTCCTGATTTAGCTAGGATATGCTGATTGTTAGTCATTCATCATGAAGAAAAACAACAGAATAAACTCAATGCCAGGAACATATAGTCAGCCTGCCAAGAGGGCTAACTCACATCTACCTTATATGTATAGTTTCACTTATTATACTATGGAAACAAAGAAGAAATAATAGCAAGCCATGTTTATCCCCATTTGCACCTTTGTCAAGGAGTTAATATTGACTAGTAATCTTTGTTTAAATAAAATAAATGTGTAATAATCTTCTGTAACATTCATTTAGCAGTTTGGATTGGTATGGCTAAGGTTCTCATTTTTCCTCTGTTCTCATTCTTGGAACAACCTCAAAACCATAAATTAAATTCTGTTGTGCGCATGTGATACTTTTTTTTTTTTTTTTTTTTAAACTCATGGGGGAGGGAGCAATTGAAATGATGCTCTTAATAGCTCATTGTTTATCACTGTTTTTGTTTTATCATGCTCCTAACATTCTAAATATGTCCTGTCTCTTACATTAGAGAAATAAAGTAAGTGAGATAATATCTTTTCTTGGACCAACTTGAATTGGTGAAAGAGGCAAGCTTTTGGGCTATACCAAGCTCTTCTTCAGGTCCTGATCTTATTTCCTCACCTTTATTGTTGGTCCAATAAAAGATATTCTTCTTCAAGTGCTTGCTCAGCACTGTTCCAAGGTAGGTGTGTGAATGACTGCTGGAAAGTTTTTACCTTAGAGGAAACACTGGTGGCAGCTAACGTTTTCCATCCTTGCGCGGATTGAAATTTCTTTTGGGCAGGTTGAAATTTCTTATCTGCACCACCAATGTTGAGGTTGTATGTGGATGTGCAGTGTGTCCCAGTACAAACAAAAAACCTAGGCATAAATATATATTTTAAACAGTCCATAGGTATGAAAGAATATATTTTTTAAAAAGGGATAATTAACAGAGCAATGCTTATGATGTTAACTAACTCAAGTAAAACTAACACTACCCTTGGAGTACATGTATTATCATACTTGCCAACAACTCAAACTAGTAAACACCAAAATGGGGCATACTGCAGATAGCTTTATAAATAAATCGAAGACATGGCCATTAAGTAAAAGTCTAAAAAATATGCTCAGCTTTAAGATGCTAAATAAATGTATGAGTCAACTAGAAATAGTCATGCTCTCCTTGACAATATTAATGTGGTATTTACTGACACAAGAAAGGAGAGTAAAAGGCATTCACTCAGGCTTATACACTTTCTTTGGGGAATGTTTAGGATCCATGCTATGCAAATAAAACAGATCTGTAAAACAGATAAGTTCTGGTTTGAAACTTTCACCTTGTGCGTGTCACTAACTCAAAAAGTAGAAGGCCTCACAGCACTTGTCTAGAATTCAACTCCAATTGAAAGGCCAAACAAATTAAACAGAATCCATTGTAAAGTTCTTCCAGTTTTAACAATTTACCATGTATTAACTAGTGACACAGGATTTAAAAAAAATTAATATCCGAGTGTATAGATATCTACAATATTAAAAAAAAGTTATGTTAAAAGAATCCTTTCCTTTCTTACTTGAAGCCATTAACACGCATGTAAACTTTGAAATGTAATCATGCAAATGTCATGAGCTAAGCCTTTTGTTCCAGTATTCAAAAGCCGCCTAAAAGCTTTTAACCCATCTGAAATTTTGGCACCACCCCATATCACCTGTCCCAGTCCAGGAGAGAGTCCTGTATCTTCAGACCAACTAGGGCTGCTGTGCTGAGACAAACATTCTGGCTCTTGCTTCCTGCAGTCCAGATGAAAACACGTAAATTAAGATACCTCAGAAAAACTCTCCTTTGTCCCCACCTCACTGCACAGATGCCAGCACCCACCCACCCTCTCTTTTCCCCACCTACCCCATGCAATATGCTCCACCCTGCAGCCCTGCCCAGGAGAGAATCCTATGTCTGCAGCCCAGCTAGGGCTACTGTGCTGAGACAGTTCGGCTACGTCTAGACTACATCCCTTTTTCGGAAAAGAGATGTAAATTAGACATATCGCAATTGCTAATGAAGCGGGGATTTAAATCTCCCCCGCTTCATTAGCATAAAAATGGCTGCCACTTTTTTTCCCGCACGGAGCTTTGCCGGAAAAAAGGGCCAGTCTAGACGCTGATCTTGCGGAAAATAAAGCCTTTTCCGAAAGATCCCTTATCTCTCTTTGAAATAAGGGATAAGGGATCTTTCGGAAAAGGCTTTATTTTCCGCAAGATCAGCGTCTAGACTGGCCCTTTTTTCCGGCAAAGCTCCGTGCGGGGAAAAAAGCGGCAGCCATTTTTATGCTAATGAAGCGGGGGAGATTTAAATCCCCGCTTCATTCGCAATTGCGCTACGTCTAATTTACATCCCTTTTCCAAAAAAGGGATGTAGTCTAGACGTAGCCTTTGGCTCTTGCTGCCTGCAGCCCAGATGGAAACAAATTAAGATACCCCAAATAAACTCCCATCTGTCCCCAACTCACTGCACAGACCCCAACACTGCCCCCTATTTCTCCCACCTACCCCATGCAGTTTGCTTCCTCTCTCCCAGCCCAAGAAGCTAGAGAAGTGTGCTGGGTTTCCTCACAGGAAGCGGCAGGCAAACCCAGCTGCTGTAATCAGATTGCTGTAATCAAACCTCTCCTCTCCTGTACTTACTGCACACTCCAAACTCCCATCCCCTGTGGCCCCCTCCCATCCCAGCCACATACTTACTCCCTCCCTCGCTCCCCCTTATGTCCCCTTCCCTACCAGCATGCTCATTTTCTGGAGCAGGAAGCATCTGCTGCTGAGGGAGTGCCCATCCCCAGCCAGGAAGCGCTCTGCATGGCAGCCCTAAACCTCTGGGTGGGGCTCAGTTAGCAGCTGGGTGGCTGCCCTGCCATGCAGCTTACAGGGAACTTAGGCTGCTACCCATTAGCTTGCTGTGGAGCCACCTGGATTGGTGCTGGTATGGTGCATTATACATAACTGCTGATCCAACCAACCCTCAGTTCCTTTTTACCACAAGTGATGGCTGTTGGAACTGTGGTTCTCTTGCTTTGCAAGTGCCTCACCTACGTAGTGCTTCCAGCTTTTTGTTTTGTAAATAGTTTCATTGGTAGTTGTATAGTTACATTTAGCAGCAGGAGGTGAAGAGGTTTCCCCCTTCCCACCTGTGTTCCCTTTGGGACCTGCAGCATGCCCAAGTCCCAGGGCTTAAAACCCTGCAGGTCTTGCCTAAAGTCAGTGCTAATAAGCAACCCTCACAATTCATGTCTCTGGTGTCTGGGGGAAGTTCATGTCTCTGGTGTCTGGCTGAGAAGTGCAAGATCAGCAAGGCCTTCAAACCATGAACCTGAAAGGAGCAGGACTTTCATCTGAAGCAACTCCTAATGGAATCCTCTCTTGGGCTTCAGATGCAGGAATTGGTGCTGAGGGCTTCGGTGTGCAGTGTGGCAAACCACTGGTGATGGGTCCACCCTCTCCTTCCAACGCTTTTGAGTCCACATGGGGCCTCATCAAGATGATGCAATCCCCATCTTGCGTCTGTAGTCCTGTCTGTGCATTTTTAAATATTTGACTTTGTAAAAAAATAAAAACCTTAATTATCTGGAGATCAAACCAATATTTCCTTTGTCTAGTTGTTAAAAAAAAAAAAAAAAAAAAGTCTTTGGATTTAGGATGGGATAAATATCCAGAATTCGAGCTGCTTATCTGAAGCAGTGGCGATCTCTGCAGAACCCCTCTTCTCCCAACTGATTACCCTGTTAATTGCATGTAATAATCATGATGGCCTAGTGTTGAAAGATGCAGGGTGCCTGAAGTCTAAGGAAGCTAGGGATATCAGCATTTTACATGATCAGGCTGACATGCCTTACATCTTTATATCCAAAAGGCAGTTTCTATTGATGTTAGTTATTTTGTCCTCACTCAGACTCATCAGTGGGCATTTGAGTGTAACAAACACTTCACATAAATAATAACCTATCTGAAGCACTGTACGTTTTTAAAGTTCGAGACTCTAAATGAAGTGAGAGTCTGTCGGCTGTGAGTGAAGAATGCTACAGCTTGTGAAGTGTTAATTAGGGTCAATAATAACTTGTCTGATCCAAGTTGGCCCTAAAAGGCCTATTAGTGGAGGATGGATGAATAAACAATTCTGGTGGTGAAAGACACATTGTGACTTTACTCTTGCCTGGGCAGTAGAACATTCTGTTGTAAGGCTTGTCGTATTCTTTTCTTTTTAAGTACCTTGTTCTTGCTTTTCTAGGCGCAGTGTATTTGTAAGTCAGTGTAGCTATGACAATTTACACCCACTGAGAATGTGGCCTTTAAAGTAATGAAAAAAAGCTCAGATTCGGCCCATGTCTTTTTAAGTTGTATTTCATACTACCTACTGTCACTTTTATGTTTTGTGATCTTTTATTTTAGAAAATCTGATAGAACTTGCCTCTGCCTGCTACGTGCCTGCTTAATTTGCACATCTGATTTGAGAAGTTGAATGATTCATTGATACATTTAATATTTAGATGTAATGAACAAAAGAGAGTGGCAGAATTCTTTATTTTATTATCTGAAACCAGTTGGGAACTTGGAGAGGAGATTAAAGGTGATGGGGAAGAGTTGGTATGTGGGTGTGGGTATTTTATTTAGCTCTTGATGGCTTTTTTGCAAGGTGGGGACTGAGGATTAGTATAGGTGAACAAATGTTGCATTTTATCTTGTCCTAACAGAGTATAATGTTTCATTATGACGTTAAGATGTGTATATGTAGTCTGATTCTTAAGATGTGTGTTATGTTCTGTTCAGTTCTCAATTTGGCACAGTTTTTGTTTTTCAGCATGCTAATTTATGGTTCTTACAAAGTGCTGATGTTAACAGTATTTGGAATGTATAATATTAAATGCATGTTGTAACTGTGTTCATTATGCAGGTTAGAGTGAAAGTCACCTTAGTTCAGAGGAGCTGAGCAAGATGTTATCTGCAGCTTAAAGCACGCTTGTGCTACACATGAAGGGTTTAAGTTTTGCATCAGACCTTGTGCTCGCTTGCATGGGCTGAATAATTTGGTAATTTCACTGAGTATCAGTAAAGACAATAATATTTTTTTCCAAAAAAGTTATATTTTAATAATGCTCAGATTAAGGATGTTAACTAGTGGTTAATTAACTAGTCGAGTGGTTGATGGAATTTCTTTGACTACTCAGTTAGTCAATAGGTGCTTCTGCATTCGTCCTTTGAAATGTACAAGAAACCCCACTGACTCCCGGCTGCACGTGGCGTGCCTGCTTTGAAATGTACAAGAATCCCCGGTGGGAGGTCTTGTGCATTTCAAAGTGGCAGCGCAGCATTGAGCCCGGGGTCAGTGGGGGATTCAGAGTCCCACGCTGACCCCAGGCTCCGTGCTACGCTGTCGATTTGAAATGCTGCGCGGAGCCGGAGTCAGCTGGGGATTCCTTGGGTTCTGTGCATCATTTCCCCAGAACCCAGGGTCAGCTGGGGACTCCCCAGCTGATCCCGGGTTCTGCAGAAATGCTGGGCTGGAGCCCGGGATCAGCTGGAATCCCCAGCTGACCCCGGGCTCCACACGTGGCAGCAGCTGCATAGCTGATCCTGGGCTCAGCTGTGCAGTATTGTCCCTTTCAAATGCGGAGCCATGGTTTCAAAGGGGTAGCACCGCACAGCTGATCCCAGGCTCAGCTGTGCGGCTCTATCACTTTGAAGTACCCCCTCTTCACCCCCCCCTTTGCAGCTTCTATCTGATAGGGGCAGCAAGGGGCGGGAGGGAATCAACTAGTCGACTGACTATCCGATAAGCCTGTGGTTCTCAATTGGTGGTCCATGGACCACTGGTGGGCCACGGTGACTTTTTCGGTGGTCCACAGGAACATTGTCCAAAGTCACACGGCGTGGGCAGGCAACAAAAATCTGTTAGTAAGAAATAAATTTCAAACCAAAATGTTCGTTGTCTGCTCTTTTTTATCATGTCTCAAAAAGGAGGTGGTCCACAAAAATTTTTTGATTGGCCTGGTGGTCCGTGGACTGAAACGAGTTAAGAACCACTGCGATAAGCATTTGCTTATTGGATAGTCCACTAGTCCTTAACATGCCTAGCTTAGATAGGAAAGCAAAAGTAGTATAATATCATTAGATGGAATCAGTTACTGAAATATGATTTAGTGACCACCAAGAACAGATTGAGTAGATATGTTTAGTATCAAGAACATTATTTTATATAGCTAATGCCTGTCAGAACTGTCCATTAGGGATGTTAATAGTTAATCAGCTAACTAGTAAGTAGTACGAGTTACCCGTTAACCGGTGGCCAGGCTGAGCTGGAGCAGCTCCCTGCCCAATGCAGTTAACATGTTTAACCATTTAACTGATTAATTGGGTTTTACATCCCTATTGTCCCTATCACGTTATACTCTCTTGAAGTTTTCTCAAGTGGTATAACAGATAATTTTGCTGGTCTTCTGTATGTTATGTTGGCTGTTTTGTTCAGTGAAAGCGCATTACTATGGTATAGGGATGTAAAATCCCATTAACTGGCTTGCTGTGTTGTGCTGCAGGTGGGGGGGGCCACTGAAATAGCCCCTGGCCTATGGTGCAGTGCGGTGGGCTGCTCCAGCTAGGTTAAGTCTGCCATACCACACTGTGGGTGAGGGCTGTTCCATGCCAGCCAGACCAGCTGCGCTATGGGCTTCTCTGGCCTGTCTGAGCCAAGACTGCCGCACTGCGCCATGGGTGGGGGACTATTCCGGCTGAGCCGGACAGGGCCCACTGCACCATACCAGGAGGGGGCTGCCCTGGCCAGGCTTAGGTACTGGTTATCCCTGTAAGCATTCTGGTAGAGAGGCAGCAGTGCCGAGGGTGAGGGGGACAGGCAGAAGCTGATAGATGTGGGGAGCTGGTATTTGGCCAGCTCTCCGAGCTGGCTACCTGCGCATGCTGGCTTCCCTTGTTGATCGCGTCGCGTCTAGACTGCAGCACTGTGCCGGATCAGCTGATTGTCGGCACAGCGTGGCGGCCATTTTTATTTTAATGAAGTGGGGATTATTTAAATCCCCGCTTCATTGACTATGTTGAGTAAACTACTTTACATGGCTCTGTCGACGGAGCCATGTAGTCTAGACACACCCCAAATGATCCTCCCTCATCATCCATTCCCAGATGCTGACAAACAGAGGCCGAGGATACAATCTCTGATCATCCTGGCTGATAGCCATGGATTTATCCTCCATGAATTTATCTAGGTTTTTTTGTTTTGAACCCTGGTATAGTCTTGACATTCACAACATCAACTGATCAGTTTAGACTAATAACTGGTCACATGATTCTGTTTTTAGTCAATCAAAAACTTGAAGCGGCGGGTGAGAAGGCAAAATAATTTATTTAATCTGCCAGCAGAGAGATTCATTGTGATCTTGTCTGCTTCTGAAATTTTGCTAACAGTTCTCCCCCATTGCTAATATCAGTTCCACTCTGCCAGTGATAACAATGTTGGGAGTTCTAGCAAAAGATGCTAGCACTTTAACCAACAACACAAATGGACGTCTGATGCCTTGCTTTCTCTAGAGCTACAACCAGTCAAGCTGAATTGGAGGTAATACTATTGAGGAAACTTCTTGAAAACCAAACACACACAAAGGTATAGGCATATGAAATTTGCTGTGATTGATAAAGCGGCATATTCTGTTGTTTATCTGCTCCAGATTTTTAATTTATTTTATGGTATATAAATAAATATGTGTAAACTTCACGGATTGTTTAGCTATGAAGAGAATAAATACCTTTATTTACTTTTCATTTTTCTGTCCATGTAATTCATAATAAAGAGCGATCCTAGATTTAGGAAGGATTAATAACCTTTGGAAAAGTAACACCAACTCTGTCACCATAACCTTCATTGCTGGTGGTTAACTTTCCTACTTTGTGTATTGGGGTTAATTTGAATGATCAGGGCTTTATGTACTACTTTCTATTGGACCATTTACTGTCATATAACCATTTTGATCTGGCATTGTAAAATATTGCACATAAAATGTGCTACTTGGGAATAGTTTTATACAGCACTATACAAAGCGTTAATAATCTGATAACCTCTCTTTTTTTCAAGTGAGTGGAGACATTATGAATTATATAATTTAGACAGCTGGCTCAATCTGATAGAAAACAAGTTTTCTGCTTGATGTAACAGCTTTTTTTCAGTGAACGGTGCCAAGGCTCTGATTTGAATTTGGTTGAGCCAATGAATTGGATAGGGAAAAACAGATCTGACTGAGGTTCTCTTATCTCATTATAACTACAATAAACACATGTTCATGATTTTCATTAATATAATGGTTTTGGTCTTCAAACTTCAAAGCTTTCTTATGCCACTAACCTCAGATAATGAGATCTGAGCCATCAATGCTAACACCTAAACTTTCTAGGGTAAATTTCTCCAAAATATCCCCCTCCCTCAGTTTTAATATTGGACCCAAGAAAAATCTGCAATTGTGAAACTTTTGTGGATCCTTAATTTTAGTGACTTTTGCTTCATTCTGAGAACTTGGAAGTATGATTACAAAAACTTAAATGTCTATGTTCTTTCTTTGGGAAGATTAAAACATTAGAGTGACAAGAAATTTGAGTTTAATCAGCCCAATCTTGCAGAAAAGTGTTTTCAGATGACAGCACCAAATATGGGAACTCCCCTTCACCTCAGATTATCTAATGACGTCTAATTTGCATCAGTTTCTGTAGGATTATTTACAAAATAAATTTAGTTGAAGCTCTGTGTGGATATACTTAAATCTGTTTACGTTGGATGTATATCATTTTGACTTACTTCCCACTATTGAGTTAAATACTATGGGGAACATTCACTTGGATCAATATAAAGCTTGTGAAGAGGAGAAGGAAAGCAGTTTGCCTGTTACATCTTGCTGTTCCTACTGTAAATGTTTATCTGCTTCTTTCCACTACTGATCCTGGATCTGACTTTGGGATGTAGCTGGGAAGAAAAAGTGACAGGGCCACCCAACGCTGTCCAAAAAGTGATCTAATGAAAACTTCTGAAGTTCCCTTTTCATATAAAGGCCTGAATAATTTGCCCAGTATGGGAGTAGTAGCTGCTGACTAGGAAAACCTCACCCTACCGCTACAATTAGTAGCACTAACACAAATCTACAACCTCCCAGTTTTTAATCTCTCCCTTGCTATCACCTCCCCTGCTATTCTCTACCCTTAGCACCTTGCTTTAATCCTCATTCTTGTTCTCCAATATCTAGCCGTCCATCAGTATTTCAGTAAAAATATCTGTACTCCCTTTACTACAGGCAAAGATGTGTGAGGTCTGACTGGCTCTCCATCTTTCTCCAAGCTATACTTGGCTGGTTCTCATCTTCTATCTCCCCACTCAACATCTGCATTCTCCTCCTGACCCCAGGAAGACTGCAGTGCCCCCTAACAGACCTGCACTGTCATTGCAGCCTCTTATCATTCAGCATTTACCTACTTTCCTACTACAGCAGATGTAATCCATATATCATAGAGCTTTTGGGTTCCACTTGCATATTTCAAGTGGGCAGAAAATGCTCAGTCAGAAGGAATATACGGGAAAGAAAAATGTTTGCTTACTTCTCCATGTGGCATCTTACACCCTTATCTCATAGCTAAAAGTGAGTCCTGGGTCAGAACCATTTTTTCCTTGTAACAGGCTAGAAAGCAGTTCAGAGTCCCTCGCTTTCACCTGTATCAAACTCAATCACAAAATTGTTGGTAGTAAATCTGATGTAATCCAATTCCAACAACAGTGAAAAACTAGTTACTAGAAAGTTTCTAGAGGTATAGACTGAAGTTAAAGAAGGTTTTCTCTACCTACTAGTAAACTGTTTGGATGTTAACGCAGACATTAATTGCTTGTTTATGCTTGAGGCAAGTTCTAAATGATTTTCTATATTCTCAAAATCCGGCTACTAGACACTCTCAATGTCTGAGACCACCAAGTGCTGATTGCAAAAGGACATAATTTACTGCAAAGCATATATGGCCTATACATCATTTTTACAGTATATTTCATACATTTAACAGGCCTGATTCTTTGTTGTTCTAGACCAGGGGTGGGGAACCTTTTTTGGATTGGGGGCTGCTGACCCACAGAAAAATCAGTTGAGAGCTGCATACAAGTGAGAAACACAAACAAACCAACAACCCCCCCCCCTCACTGGTGTGGCCTTTGATTGAGAAGGAGAGAGACTTTACCCACATTTTCCTAGCACACCAGAGCCTAGGCGGGCGGGGGGGGGGCGGCGGTGGTGGTGGTAAGGTAGACTAGTAGATTTTGTGTGCTCCAGTCCTGCAGTGGGATGGCAGGGCGTCTGGAGTGCCACTGCAGAGTCCCCAATGCTGGGGGGGAAGTCCAGAGCCTTGGGGGTTGGATCCAGACAAACTGAGGTTCCCCACGCCTGTTCTAGCCATTTACACAAGAACAAATTAGATGTCATGTCTCTGTCTGCTGTGGGGCAGTTCTCTAAAACTGTTAGCCAAACGGCTCGTTTCTCCCTGGAGCCACTCAATTACCCCAAGGAGGCACGGAAAGCAAGAGGACAGATACCAAGTTCTTTCTTTATCGATCAGCTGAGCGGGTGCTCTCCTCGACTCATGCCAGAGGAAGAGGCACACCGAATGTTCATAACAAGCAATTTTTATACAGTGGTGTAAACGTCTCGTCTTGCAGAACCCACCTCCTCACTTTGACACTACTGATTTATGGCTCCCTGACAAGCAGGAATGTGCAAGCCAGACCATATTTTTATCTTATCATACAGCTGTGGGGGAAATAAGGGGGGGGGGTAGGACTGTAAGCCATCCAGGGGCCAAAAGGAAATTCAGTCTTTCCATATCTCTCCTGCCTTGGCCTCCTTCTGGATCCGCCATTGTCCTAACAAAACCACTTGCCTCTGGCAACATATGCATTGTACTGCCTTCCAGGCTTCTGGAGGCCTTGCTTTCTCTTTACAGGTGAATGACTGACAGGCATGGCTCAACCCCCGAGTTTTTTTTGCTCAATAACTTCTCCCCGGCCTCCTTTTTTGCTCAACAAAAAGTCCTTGGTGTTCCTCATAAAAAAGAAAATATTGTTTGGTGTTCCTCCATCTTAAAAAATTTAAGAAACACTGCTCTGGAGTTCTTCACCTCTGTTCTACTGGACACTCATGGAGTTCACATCTCTGCTACTTTCAAAGGAATACAGAGCAGCTTACAAGTGACACTACAGGATCACTATTCTGCTCAATACACAATCCTTAGATATGTTTATAGTTTAAAAAAAAAAAAAAAAAGTAGTAGTTTATTTAAGAAAGAACAGAAATTTGAGAAGTAAGTAGAATTAATGGAAACAAATTGTTATATAAAATAAAATCATAACATGCTTCCCGGAGCCTTAATTTACTTAACATTGTCATGTCATATAGTACAAAAGCTTACCCCAAATCTGTCCAGTATATGGCGATCAGACTTTGCGGTGGTCATTGGTTCACACAATCCTCTTGTCTCCTCTGTGGAAAGATTCCCCTCTCTCTCTTTGAAATCCCAGATATATCTCTCAACAGTCCTTTGATTGTTATTCATAAACAGGACACTTCCTGCTGGTTGTTCTTCCCTGTGGCCTCTCTTTCTTGTTGACTTTGCAGTATTTTAATAAGCATCTGGTTCTGCTTGCAGATGGGCTTATCTCATGAGAGATATAATGCACACCTCACCAGATAAAGAGAGAGAAGTGTCTCCTATGTCCTGCCTGAACAGAGTCCGTCTGAGTCTGGTTGCCTCTTAGTGACCTGTTTTTTATGTCAAGATCTTTAAGACCATGATTTCCAATATAAATACATATGTTACCTGTTCATACATTTCACAGTTATTAAGATGACCAGTATGCCTGCGTATTTGTAGAGACTAGGGATGTTAGCGTATAGTCATTTAAATGATAAACTGATAAGCCTAAGCAAATGAATACATGCACCCCACCTTGCTACCTTTGTATCAGAGACAGCAAGGAAGGGGGAGGCAGGAGTTGGTGCCCATGAGGAGCCAGCTTTAAGCTGCTCTCTGCAGGTGCTGGTTCCCATGAAGCCATCTGCCCCCCCCCCCTTACTGTCTAACACAGAGGCAGCATTGCAGGGGGCAGGAGGGAGCCGGTGCTTGGAGGAGCCAGCTTAAAAACTGGCTTCCCATGAGCACTGGATCCTGCAGAGCTGCCTGTCCCCCGCCACCTCCAGCTTCTGATAGAGAGGCAGCAGTGCAGAGGGTGAGGGAGGCAGGCAGGAGCCAGTACACACTAAAGATGTTAAATTGTGGTTAGTTGAGTAATCGATGAAATTTCCATCGACTAATCGATAGGTACTTTTGCATTCCTCCTTTGAAATGTACAAGAGCCTCCCCTGGAGCTCTTGTACATTCGAAGGAGGAATGTGGAACTCTGTGTGCAGCCCGGGGCCAGTGGGAAGTCCTGCTGACTCCGGGCTGCACAGGGCATGCCTGCTTTGAAATGTACAAGAGTTCCCAGTGGGGGTTTTTGTGCATTTCAAAGCCATGTAGCCCGGGGTCAGCAGGGGACTCAGAGACCCCCCGCTGACCCTGGGCTTCATGCTGCGCTGCATGTCGCATGAAACCTGGGGTCAGGTGGGGACTCCCCAGTTGATCCTGGGCTCCGTGCGGCACTTCCCCAGAATCAGGGGTCAGCTGGGAACTCCGTAGCTGATCCTGGGTTACACCAAAATGCCATGTGGAGCCCGGGATCATCTGGGGAGTCCCCAGCTGACCCGGGGCTCCATGGTGCTGCCCTTCTGAAACGCCAAGGTGGTGTTTGAAAGGGGCAGCCGCCACACAGCTGAGCCGGGGATCAGCTGTGCAGTGCTGCCCCTTTGAACACTGAGTTGGCATTTCAAAGGGGCAGCACTGTGGAGCCCGGGGTCAGCTGTGGATTCCCCAGCTGACCGTAGGTTCGCGCAGCATTTCCCCAGAATCCAGGGTCAGCTGGGGACTCCTCAGCTGACCCTGGGCTCCACGGCACTGCCCCTTTGAACACTTCAGAGTTTCAAAGGCGCAGCGCCTTCACAGCTGAGCCACGAATCAGCTGTGCGGCAGCTGCCCCTTTGAGTCGCCTCCTTGAGGTTTCAAAGCAGCCGCATAGCTGATCCCTGGCTCAGCTATGCTGCCACTTTGAAGTACCCCTTTCCCCCCCCCTTTTTGCTGCCTCAGAGGCAGCAAGGGGGGGGGGAGGGTAATTGACTAGTCGACTGACTATCCAATAAGCATTTGGTTATCAGTCAGTCCGCTAGTCCTTAACATCCTTAGTAACATCCTTAGTCCTTAACATCCCTTAGTCCTCTGGAGCTGCCTGTCCCGGGTGTCCCACAATGCTGCTGCCTCTCTATCAGAGGCAGCAGCGTGGGGGAGGGCAGGTGGGATGCTGGAGCAGCCTCTGTCCACGATGGGCCTCAGCTTGACACAGACAGAGGCTGCTCCTTGGGATGCTGCCTCTGTCTGCGGGGAACTTGGGCCCCCTGTGCACATCTGCAGGTGGGAGCCAGTCTGTGCAGGGAGCTGATTTTTTTTTAAACTGGCTCCCCTCACGGACTGGCTCTGGCTGCAACCTCATGCTGCTGCCAGAGGCAGGAGTGTGTGGGGTAGATGGGGGCTCCCTGGGAGTGGAACCGGGAGCACACAGGCTGCCGCCCCTGCCCCTGGGGAGTATTTTAGTAATGTGTAACTGCAAAAAATTGTTGTGGCTTCATGATTACTAAAATACACAATATCTGACAAACCTAGTAGAAACCTCACCAGGCTACCCTTTAGTGCAGTGGTCCCCAACGCAGTGCCCGCGGGCGTTATGGGGCCCGCCAGGCCATTTATGTGTGCCCGCTGAACAATCTGGGCCAGCCCCGCCCCCGGGCGCATGGCACATGCGCGGTGCCGGCCCCTGGCGCATGGGCAGCCCCTGCCCTGGGCGCGCGGCACGAGTGCGGTGCTGGCCGCTGGCGCATGGGCGGCCCCTGCCCTGGGCACGCGGCACAAGTGCGGTGCTGGTCCCTGGCACGTGGGCGGCCCCTCCCCCGGGGTTGCGGCACATGCCGGTGCCAGCCCCTGGCGCATGGGCGGCCCCTGCCCCGGGCGCGCAGCACAAGCACGGTGCCAGCCCCTGGTGCATGGGCGGCTCCTGCCCCAGGCTCGCGGCACATGCCGGTGCTGGCCCTGGGCGCCTGGCGCATGGGTGGCCCCTGCCCCGGGGTCGTGTTACATGCCGGTGCCGGCCTCTGGCGCATGGGTGGCCCCTGCCCCGGGCGCGCGGCACAAGCGCGGTGCTGGCGCATGGGCGGCCCCTGCCCCGGGCGCGCGGCACAAGCGCGGTGCTGGCGCATGGGCGGCCCCTGCCCTAGGATCGCGGCACGTGCCGGCCCTGGGCGCGCGGCGCATGTGCCGGCCCCGCCCCCCTCGGCCGCGCGGCGCATGCGCGGCCCCACCCCGAGTGTGCGGCGCATGCGCGGCCCCGCCCCTGGGCGTGCGGGCCGTGAGCGGCCCCGCCCCCGCCCCTGCCCCCGCCCCCTGACATGCGGTGTGTGAGCGGCCCTGACCCCGGGCGCCCGGCAGCCCCAAAAGGTTGGGGACCACTGCTTTAGTGCATTATTATGTAGACATCACATCACACAGGATCCTGATAAATCCCTATGCACCCTTTATTCCTTCTGCCATTTGGCATTAAGCAGTTCCTGAGGCAAAATTGCCAAAATAGAATGGTAGTGTTTTGTACCCACAACATATATAAAGCAGTAATTTATAAATATTGTGAAGACAATAGTTAAAGCACAAGGAAGCTTTGAGTTCAAAATACATGTGACAGCTGAAAGATAACTATATATTGATGGGTAGATGAGGTTATGCTTCTTAGGAAAGAGGTGGTACTCAGTATAGTAAACTGACACAAGGCACTGGGATTTAGCCACACGTTTCCTTTTAATGAGGATGCAACTAGTGGTGCTAAATTCCTTCATGCTACATTGAACACTTCTCTTTGGATGAGCCATGACAAATTAACTGAACTCTCGCTTGATTTGAGGAGGGTGTACAGATTCATGAAATGTTCTATTTAATTAAAAATGAACTGAAGTCATTGTACTAATGTTGCAAACTTTGATGACTACTTGTTGAAGAAAAACTATTCCATGATTAGAAAAGTGTTTGAATAGAAACATGCTCAACAACACTTCTTCCATAACTTGCTTCTATCAATGTTAAGATGGATCACTTTTTGAACAAAACTGCTTAAGTGCAGTTTTATTGCAGATGCATAAAAGATACACAGTAATAGAGGGATATGTGACCAGAATATCTACACATGGGATGATAAAACAGTAATTTACAGATTCAGTCTTTCTTGATGATTTATACGGAGTATTTTTTTTATGCAAAAGTCCTTAAATAGTTGATTTCCAGTGATGTTTCATTGCAAAGGCAGAGAAGTGTCTGGAGGAGACAAAGATGATGCATATAACATTCTACGATAACTGCGGTAAACGGACAATATTTTAATATGACGAGATGGAAATGTGTCCCCAAGTCTCAGAGGGGTAGCTGTGCTACTCTGTATTTGTAAAAAAACGTTTTACCCACAAAAGCTTATGCCCAAATAAATCTGTTAGTCTTTAAGGTGCAACAGGACACCTCCTTGTTTCTACTTAGAACACTAGAAACAAAACAAAAAATCTCCAAGTCCACACCCCCATCACTTAACTTTTTCGTGTCTTGCTCAATGTACTTCTGTGCCCATAAAAAGAGCAGTCTGTGTTGTAAGAATTATTACAATGGAAACAGCTGTATTGGGACTAAAATCCTGAAAGCTAATCAGGAAATGGATAAAGATCCAGTAGAGCAGACCCAGAGTCTGGAGCAGATGACTCATGTATCATTTTTTGCAGCACACACCCGCAAATGGCAAGAAAGGAGATTGCTCAAATTGTTAATATGAGGGTGATCTAGCTGCTAACCTTAGCGTCTCTCATACACAAAATGGACTTTTTAGCAGAGGAAGAAAGTTTCCAGAGGCAAATAAATTTAAATGTATGTTTAATCCTCTTGTTTTAGAAAACTCTGTGCAGCTTGCATTTACTGACTCTGGATGTGAATCCTGAGTTGCTCCCAAAGAAAGAAAATTGTTCAAAAGAGAGGACCTAATTCTGTGATACCGCCAGAGGACATGCTTGGTGTAGAATGTAGCAGAAATGCTGTATTCTGTACCAGAATATTTCCATTGTCAGAGGGCTCAGGGAGACAAGCTGCTTGAGGGACTGTGCTGGGAAACTCCATAATAATCCTTCCTTGCTTTGATTGGAGATTTGAGAAAGAGGCAAAAGTGTGTGAGAATGTGGGCAGGAATGACAGAGTGGTCTTATGAATAAGTCTACACATGGACTAGGGATGTTAGTGGCTAGCCAGCTAATCGTTTAACGTATAAATGAATGCTTATTGGTTAACGGTCCCAGTTAATCGCAACACCCTCTGTATTAGAGGCAGCAGTGTAGGGTGGCAGGCGGGAGCTGTTCTGTGCAGGGAGCTAATACTGAGGCAGCAGGATGGGGTGGTAGGGGGTTCCCTGGGAGCGGGGCTGGGAGCGCACTGACTGTTGGCCCCGCCTACAGGGGTGAGCATTTTAATAACCGTGTAATAGCTTAAAATTGTTGCAGCTATATGATTACTAAAAGAAATGTATCTAACATCCCCTAACATGGACCAAGCATGGATCCTTGGGCCCAGAACTCAGCATAGGGAGCTATAGCCTCTCTTATTGCCCACTGACTATATTAGCTCCCTGTCTGTCTGTTTCTTTTCCAAGACTCTTGCAGAAAGCTCTGTTATCTATGTTTGTGTTTAGGATCAGAATTTGTTTCCTTAATTATATTTCAGCATGTATGCATTTGTATTAGATCTCTTGTAGCATTTTTATAAGTTTAATTCTGGATGTATAATGTATTAAAATTTTTCTCACATATATGCTTTTAATTTTTTGTAATGCAGATGGGTAGCCTAGGGAGCCAAAGCAACCATTTGTGAAATGTTTATTATGGCAAGCTCTCAGCAGGTAAAATCTGACACCGCTTTTAAGCTGCCCTGAGTGGTATTTTATTTATAAATGCACAGGCATGGTGATTATGTTTTTTATCACTCTGACATGCCAAGTGAATGGAACGTTCACAAAGATTAGGGAGAGAAGACTAAATGCATTGCAGTTTCTGAAATGTTAAGAGCACTGTTGAAAACTTATAGTGGTCAGTTACTTGGATACAGAAAAAGGATTTTTAAAATCCAAGAGCATTATAAATATCTCTTCTTCCTATCTTATTGATATAGTAAACAAAGCAAAACTTGAGATGGTATATTTCATGGCAATTTAAGGATTGCTCTGAATATGGTCACCTCATACTGTATGTGATGACTGCCTTCTTGGCTGACACTGGGAAACTTCATAGTTGAAAGTCTTGGGCCAAGTCTATACTGTATATTTCCATTGCTACAACTACATTGCTTTGGGGTGTGAAAAATTCACATCCCTGAACAATGCAGTTCTAAACCCTGGTATAGACAGCACTATGTTGACAGGATGTCTTCTTCCCTGAAGCGATTCAGCTCCACTTGTGCAGCCATGCTGCTGCGGCATTTTAAGTGTAGATCTGACCTCAGTCTTCAGTTTGAGCTAAAATCAAGCTCTGAAGAGTGGGATGTTACAGATTTGTCTCTTCTGCAGTAGGAATGTTAGCAAGTAGTCAAGTACCTGATAAGCCTAGGCTCATCCGGTAGTCAACTACTTGACTATTCACATTCACCCCCCCCCCCCCCCCCCCCCCCCCCCCCCCCCCGATGCCTTTGTATCAGAGGCAGCAAGGAGGGGGGAAAGCAGGAGCTGGTGGTGGGAGGAGCCGCTTAAAAGCCAGTTCCCCCCAGCACTGCCTCTGTGGTGCTGCCTCTCCCCCCACCATGCTGCTGCCTAAGGGCAGCAGCACATAGGGACAGGCAGGGGAGGCTGCTGCAAAGTAGCCTCTGCCAGTGGCAGGCCCAGGCTTACTCAGTCCTGGCTTGTGCCAGGTCCAGGTCCTCTACCTCCACTGCGACTCTCCAGTTTCAATGTATGTGCACCTGGCTCCTAATACATTTAAACTGCAAAACCACAGCGGGGGTAGCTCCTGGTAGTCCCTTATCGACTAATCGAGTACTCTGCTCACCTCTTAACATCCTGACTCTGTAGGTTAGGGCAGGGCTGGGCAAGATGCAGTCCGGGGGCCGGATCTGGCACACCTAACACTTTGATCTGGCCCATGGACTGCATCTGGATGCTTTCTGTTTGTATCCTGCTGCCCATGCCACCAAATTTCCAGGAGATGGCTCAGGCAGCAGGATGCTATTTAAATGGCTCATGGTTCCTGGTCGCAGCACTACCCTGGCAGGGTCCGGAGCTGCGAGCCCTTTAAATAGCTGCAGCAACCCAGGTGGCTGTCCAATAATGCGGTAGCAGCAGGGCTGGGAGCCCTTTGCTGTGTTTTTACTTCAAAGCCTCCAGACTCTCACAACTCTGGGGGGAAGCTAGTCCTCAGCCCTGCCTCTTTCACCCAAGCCCCGCCCCTTTCGTGAGTGGAACCAGCCCGTGACCTGTACCAAAATTCATTAAATGGCCCCCCTGTGAAAATTATTGCCCACCCCTGGTTTAGGGAATATATAATGCTTATACAGGCAAGGAACTAAGTATTGTTCTTCAGGTACTTGCTCATGTCAATTCCTTTGTAGGTGCACATGCACCTGTGTGTGTGGTAATCAGAGATTTTTACCTTAGCATTATCTGTAGGGCTGGCTGTTGGGGGCTCTCTTGAATTCCACACTCATGCTGAAATATATCAGGCCACCAGCTCTTAGGGTTGCCAGGGTCACCCAGACAGTTTGGTAATTGCATCTTCTGGTAATTGCGTCTTCTGTCCGTAAAAAAAATCCAAAAAACCCCAGAAAATACCAAACAGTACCGGAATGGGGGAATTTAAAAGCACAGCAACTTTTTTTTTTCCAATGCCCTGTTCGGGATTTTTTGTGAAAGTATCTGGCAACCCTACCTGCTCTATGCCCTCTTAGTTCCTTCTTACCACGTAGGGTGGTCAGTCAGAGAATCTGTCCCTTGCTTTGCAAGCTGATAGCAGTTCCCGGTGCACCTGAGAGTGACACACATTCATCTGCCCGGATCCTTCCTGGCCTTTCTTTGACCATCTTTTCCCTTATCGTTCAGCCTAGTCCCAATTTACTCTGGACCATTGGGTTCTAATCCTAGTCACTCAGAACTATACCCTGCACTTCTTGGCCTTCCCTTCCTCCTGCTCCCCCTCTTTCTTGTCTCTTTTCAGGGACCCTTCTCACGAGTAACTGCTCGTTTAGGAGATTGAGAAGCTCTTGTGTTTGGGGACTGTGGAGAAGGTTTCTCAGGGCACAGAAGGAAGAGGATTCTGTTCTCACTGCTTCCTAATTTCAGAGGTGGCCTCAGACCCATTCCAGGTCTGCGTGGCTTCAGCATGTCTATTAAAAAATTGCATTTCCCTAAGGTCTCCTTGGCCTCCATCATCTTGTCCCTGGATCCAGGGGTCTGGTACTAGGGTTACCAGCTAGCTTTAGAAAAAATACCAGACACACTTGATGGGGGTGTGGGGAGGAAGCGGGGCTGGCCGGGAGGAGGGGGGGGGATGGGAAGTGGGGCTGGTGGGGGGGGGTCAGGGGCAGCGGGGCTGGCCAGGGGAGATGGGGGGGGGGCAGCAGGAAGCAGGGTAGGTTGGGGGGGGAGGGATAAGGGGTCAGTCGGGCTGGTGGGAGGGGGGGGGTCAGGGGCAGCGGGGCTGGCCAGGGGAGATGGGGGGGGCAGCAGGAAGCAGGGTAGGTTGGGGGGGGAGGGATAAGGGGTCAGTCGGGCTGGCCGGGAGAGATCGGGAGGAGGAGAACTGGCTGGCAGGAAGCAGGGCTGGCCGGGAGGGGTCGGGGGGAGCGGTGTTGGCCGGGGAGGGAACGGGGCGGGAGAGAATCAGCCGGTGGAGAGCGGGACTGACCTGGGCACATGCAGATCCCAGGGCGCTGCCTGTCCCATGCATGGTCCCGGCGAAGCATGAGCAAGTCTGGCTATGGCTCCACAACATGCTTGAACAGCACTCAGGAGCACGGACAGGGCTTCTCCTCCTCCCCAAGGTGTCACTTCTATGTCAGACGCAACCAGAGGCTCCCAGTGCCGACTGCGCCCTGCCTCCCAGCCACTCCCTCCACCCCCGCCAGGCTTCCGTCGGGCGCCCAGCTGGAAAACCAGAAAATACCGGACATTGCACATGTCCGGTATTTTCTGAATTTTTTTACCGGACAGAGGGCCCAAAAATCGGACTGTCTGGTTGAATACGGACACCTGGCACCGCTATCTGGTACACTGCTCTTAACTTAAAGGATGCTTATTTTCATGTCTCTGTATTCCAGGGACACAGACAATTCCTCTGCATCATAGTGGCTAAGTGCCACTTCCAGTTCAGTGCACTACCCTTTGGTCTGTCCTTGCCCCCAGGGAGTTCACAAAATGTGTGGCACAGTGGCAGAGTATGTGCAAAGGAACTCAATCTGGTGCATTCTGCCTGCAGCAAACTGGGCCTGCTTAATAAATACAGAGAAGTCCATGTTAATGCCTGACCAGTGCAAAGAGATTATTGGGGAAATTCTTGACATGAATTCTCCCACATGAACCAGGGCCTTCCTTCCCTAAGCATGTTTTCACACCATGGCAGACTTAATCTCCCACATAAAAGCCTACCCATTCACAATGGCCCACGCATGTCTGCGACTGTTGGACAACATGGTCTTTTGCATGTATGTTGTAAGACATGATCACCTTCTGAGGCCTCAGCAAATGTGACTGGCCTTGGTTTACATTCCCAGCAGGCATCCTGTACACCAAGTGATCATGGTACCGAGCCATATCCTACTGATGTCAGATTGGTGGTGGGATCCTGAGTTGGTACTCCAAGGAGTTCCTTTTGTGTCCCCATCCCTACCTCCGTTGCTCACCCTGGCCTCAGATGCTTTGGATCAGGCTGGAGAGCCCACCCGGGAGAACTCAACATACAAGGCCATTGATAACCACCCAGTCTGGCCCTCCACATCAGTGTCAGGGAGTGTAGGGTGGTTTGTCTGGCCTGCCAGGCTTTGTTGCCCCACCTGAAGGGCAAGGTGGTACAGGTCCTGATGGACAATACCGCCACAATGTATTAATCAATGGGCAGAGTAGCACCAAGTCTTCAGCCCTTTGTCAGGAAGAGCTCAGCCTGTGGGACTTTTGTGCGTGGCACAACATTCATGTGGCTGCCCACCTGGCAGCAATCATGAATGTTCTAGTGGATCTTCTGAGAAGGACCTTCTGGTCTTGCTAGGAAAGATCACTCCATCCGGAGGTGGTCAGCCTAATCTTCTGCAGATGGGGGAATCCCCCAAGTGGTCCTGTTTGTATCCCTGCAGAACAGGAAGTGGCACGTGTTCTGCTCTGTGCAGGGCAGGGACAAGGACTCCTTGTCAGATGCCTTCCCGATTTTGTGGTTGGGAGTGCTGATGTCTGCCTTTGCGCGAGGCCCTTCATTCACAGGATCGTGCTAAAGGTGAAGCAAGACAAAGCCATGGTCATCCTTGTGGCCACAGTGTAGTCTCGTTAACACTGATTTGGCATGCTGCTGAGTCTGTTGGTAGCCATCCCCTTGCAGCTGTCTCTTTGGCCATATCTGCTGTCCCAGGACCACAGCAATCTGCTGCACTCAAACCTGGAAGTACTGCACTCGACAGCCTGGCTGCTGTGTGGCTGAGGGGAGATGAAAAACAGTGTTCCACCAGTGTCCAAGTCCTGTTGGGCAGCAGGGGGCTAAATGGAAGCAATTTAGCCCCCTGCTGCCCAACAGGGGCAATCTGTGTGGCTAAATGGAAGCAATTTATGTGTTGGGCCATTGGATTGTCATATCCTTGCGGAAGAGGCCCCTCTGCAAGAAGTGCTGGACTATTGTTTTGAAACTTAAGCTGCAGGGCCTGTTGCTGTGTTTGGTCAAGGTGCTCATGGTGGCCATTTTGGCATTCTTTCCTTCATTTCAAGGAGAGTCAGTCTTTGCCCACTGTTTGACAGCACAGTTCCTTGTTTGGGACACAGGAGAATCTGAGACCAGCAGAATTGTGGAAAATAAGAAGGAATTTAAATATATTAGGGACAAAAAGAATCCTAACAATGATGTTGGTCCATTACTAGCTGGAAATGGTAAAATTATCAATAATAATGCAGAAAAGTGTTCAATAAATATTCTGTACGTTGTTTGAGGGAATAAACAGATGATGTTATCCTATCCTATAACACTCTTTCCATTCCACTAGTACCTTAAGAGAATGCTGAACAGCGGGTACCAAAGTCAAACATTTTAAAATCAGAAGATTTTGGTAACTTGGATGCAAGAGTTTTAAAAGAGCTGATGGAGGAGCTTGCTGGACCATGATGTTGATTTTCAGTAACTGCTGGAACACAGTGGAAGTTCCAGATGACTGGGAGAAAGTTGTGCCAATACACTAAAACTCCAATTGTCTGGCATCCAGTGGTCCGGCACTCCCGATAGTCCGGCACCAACTGGAACCTGGAAGTGCTCCAGCCAGCTGGACAATTGGAGCTGCTCCACGCCGCTTCCCCAAGTCCACTGCTGCTGCTGCTGAAACTGACCAGCTGCGGACTTGGGGAAGCAGCGCGGAGCAGAGCAGCTGGGGTGCTGCCGGGCGCAGAGCAGGGGGATGAGGGGCGGCGCTGTGGGACCAACCCGGCAGAACCCTAGCTGCTCTGCCCCAGGACTTCCCCAAGTCCGCCGCTGGTCATTTTCAGCAGCGGTGGACTTGGGGAAGCCCTGGGGCAGAGCAGCTGGGGTGCTGCCGGGTTGGTCCCGCAGCGCCGCTCAGGTTGGCCCCACGGCTGCCGGGTTGGGGTGCTGCCGGGTTGGCCCCACGCCATGCCGTTCCCCACCCGACCTTCCCTCCCCCCCCGACCTGTCACAGCCCCCCTGACGGAGTACCTCCTGATACTCTGGCATATCCGATAATCCGACACCCCTGGGTGCCAAAGGTGCCGGATTATCGGAAATCTGCTGTATTTTAAAGGGTAAGTGGAATGACCCAGGTAGTTTTAGTTCTGGCAGTCTGACATCAGTCCTTGGAAAAATAATAGAGCAGCTGTGACTCAATTAACAATAAGTTTAAAGGAGGATAACATAATTAATGCCAATCAGCATGGGATTATAAAAAATAGATCCTGTCTAACTTGATTTTTTTATTATCTTACAAGATTGGTTGATAAAGATAATAGTGTTAACGTAATACTCTTTGACTTCTGTAAGGCATTTGACCTGGTACTGCACAACATTTTGATTTTAAAAAACAAAAATAAAAAACCTCTGGAGAAATAAAATTAACATGGCACACATCAGATAGGTTAATGACTTAAAATGTAATTGTAAATGGGCAATCAGCATCAAATAGATGTGTTTTCTAGTGGCGTTCTGCAGAGATCAGTTCTTGGCCCTTTGCTATTTAACATTTTTATTAATGACCTCAAAGTAAACATTTCCAAGAAGAGTTCAGGGCAGGGGCACCAGAACAGAGAGGGGCGGGGGTTGGGGGAGGAGGACATAATCCTATCGCTTTTTACCTGCCTTCAGAGCAAGTGATTGGGGAGGGGGAGTGGGAGGGGGGGAGTTGTAGAGAGGAGCAAGTGTGGGGGTGGGATATTGGGGGAGTGATGGGGCCACATCTGGTTTTGGTGCCCCCCCATTTTTAGGGATCTTCCCAAACTCCTGGTTCAGAATGTCCTCAAACTTGACTGCATTTGCAGTCATATGCAAAACCTACTTCTTTGATTTAGTTCCTCCATGTTAACAAATGCACACAATCTGGGCTGTGATAACATCAGTGAAGAGACATGTATACTTCTGAATTTTGTGAGATACTTGCACAACACGGTGATATGTGCTGTACAAGAATTTAGATACTTAACTGATAGTGGTGCATAGAATCATAGAATACTAGGACTGGAAGGGACCTCAAGAGGTTATCGAGTCCAGTCCCCTGCCCTCATGGCAGGACCAAATACTGTCTAGACCATCCCTGATAGACATTTATCTAACCTACTCTTAAATATCTCCAGAGATGAGGATTCCACAACCTCCCTGGGCAATTTATTCCAGTGTTTGACTACCCTGACAGTTAGGAACTTTTTCTGAATGTTCAACCTAAACCTCCCTTGCTGCAGTTTAAGCCCATTGCTTCTTGGTCTATCCTCGGAGGCCAAGATGAACAAGTTTTCTCCCTCCTCCTTATGACACCCTTTTAGATACCTGAAAACTGCTATCATGTCCCCCCTCAATCTTCTCTTTTCTAAACTAAACAAACCCAATTCTTTCAGCCTTCCTTCATAGGTCATGTTCTCTAGACCTTTAATCATTCTTGTTGCTCTTCTCTGGACCCTCTCCAATTTCTCCAAATCTTTCTTGAAATGCGGTGCCCAGAACTGGACACAATACTCCAACTGAGGCCTAACCAGCGCAGAGTAGAGCGGAAGAATGACTTCTCGTGCCTTGCTCACAACACACCTGTTAATGCATCCCAGAATCATGTTTGCTTTTTTTGCAACAGCATCACACTGCTGACTCATATTCAGCTTGTGGTCCACTATAAACCCTAGATCCCTTTCTGCCGTACTCCTTCCTAGACAGTCGCTTCCCATTCTGTATGTGTGAAACTGATTGTTCCTTCCTAAGTGGAGGACTTTGCATTTGTCATTATTAAACTTCATCCTGTTTACCTCAGACCATTTCTCCAATTTGTCCAGATCATTTTGAATTATGACCCTATCCTCCAGATTAGTCGCAACCCCTCCCAGCTTGGTATCATCTGCAAACTTCATAAGCATACTTTCTATGCCAATATCTAAATCATTGATGAAGATATTGAACAGAGCCGGTCCCAAAACAGACCCCTGCGGAACCCCACTTGTTATACCTTTCCAGCAGGATTGTGAACCATTAATAACTACTCTCTGAGTACGGTTATCCAGCCAGTTATGCACCCACCTTATAGTAGCCCCATCTAAGTTGTATTTGCCTGGTTTATTGATAAGAATATCAGGCGAGACCGTATCAAACGCCATACTAAAGTCTAGGTATACCACATCCACCGCTTCTCCCTTATCCACAAGACTCGTTATCCTATCAAAGAAAGCTATCAGATTGGTTTAACATGAATTGTTCTTTACAAATCCATGCTGGCTGTTCCCTATCACCTTGCCACCTTCCAAGTGTTTACAGATGATTTCCTTAATTACTTGCTCTATTATCTTCCCTGGCACAGAAGTTAAACTAACTGGTCTGTAGTTTCCTGGGCTGTTCTTATTTCCCTTTTTATAAATGGGCACTATATTTGCCCTTTTCCAGTCTTCTGGAATCTCTCCTGTCTCCCATGATTTTCCAAAGATGATAGCTAGAGGCTCAGATACCTCCTCTATCAGCTCCTTGAGTATTCTAGGATGCATTTCATCAGGCCCTGGTGACATGCAGGCATCTAACTTTTCTAGGTGATTTTTAACTTGTTCTTTTTTTATTTTATCTTCTAAACCTACCCCCTTCCCACTAGCATTCACTATGTTAGGCATTCCTTCAGACTTCTCGGTGAAGACCGAAACAAAGAAGTCATTAAGCATCTCTGCCATTTCCAAGTTTCCTGTTACGGTTTCTCACTCCTCACTTACCAGTGGGCCTACCCTGTGCTTGGTCTTCCTCTTGCTTCTAATGTATTTATAAAAAGTCTTCTTGTTTCCCTTTATTCCCGTAGCTAGTTTGAGCTCATTTTGTGCCTTTGCCTTTCTAATCTTGCCCCTGCATTCCTGTGTTGTTTGCCTGTGTTCATCCTTTGTAATTTGTCCTACTTTCCATTTTTTATATGACTCCTTTTTTATTTTTAGATCATGCAAGATCTCGTGGTTAAGCCAAGGCGGTCTTTTGCCATATTTTCTATCTTTCCGATGCAGCGGTATAGCTTGCTTTTGGGCCCTTAATAATGTCCCTTCGAAAAACTGCCAACTCTCCTCAGCTGTTTTTCCCCTCAGTCTTGATTCCCGTGGGACCTATCCTATCAGCTCTCTGAGCTTACCAAAATCCGCCTTCCTGAAATCCATTGTCTCTGTTTTGCTGTTCTTCCTTCTACCCTTCCTTAGAATTGTGAACTCTATGATTTCATGATCACTTTCACCCAAGCTGCCTTCCACTTTCAAATTCTCAACCAGTTTCTCCCTATCTGTTAGGATCAAATCTAGAACAGCTTCCCCCCCCCCCCCCCGGTAGCTTTTTCAACCTTCTGAAATAAAAAGTTGTCTCCAATGCAGTCCAAGAACTTATTGGATAGTCTGTGCCCCGCTGTGTTATTTTCCCAACATATATCTGGATAGTTGAAGTCCCCCATCACCACCAAATCTTGGGCTTTGGATGATATTGTTAGTTGTTTAAAAAAAGCCTCATCCACTTCTTCCACCGGGGTAGGTGGCCTGTAATAGACTCCTAGCATGACATCACCCTTGTTTTTAATCCCTTTAGCCTAATCCAGAGACTCTCAGCACTTCCGTCTCCTATGTCCATCTCCACCTCACTCCAAGTGTGTTCATTTTTAATATATAAGGCAACACCTCCTCCCTTTTTTCCCTGTCTAGCCTTCCTGAGCAAGCTATACCCTTCTATACAAACATTCCAGTCATGTGTATTATCCCACCAAGTTTCTGTGATGCATGTTGAGGAATAAACAGGGTAACAGAGTACATTAGTCACTGATCTAATCCCATATGCCAATCCCAATTATTGAATTTGGCTCACTTTGCATTTAATAGCATAATGTCTCTTGGTCTATTTGAAGAATAATGCTCGGGTTCTTGAGAACATTGAGTATACTGACTGTTTTCAAAGACAAATTTCAATTAAACAAGGAGTATTCTGCTATCATAAATACTCTAATCAAAGCTTCTTTTGGGAACACAATTGTAAATCACTTATCACCATTATTAAACTAATGTAAACTGAGACTGGAGAAAGCAAATAAGTGATTATAGCTTCTAGTTTTGAATTAAATTGACACCAGCCATCAGTCATGGCTTAAAAACAAAATCAACTTTACAAGAATACCACTTCCTGGCAAGAAAAAAATAATTAAAAATGAGTATTCTGGGAAATGAATCGTAAATAGTTTCTCAGTGTATTAACTCAGTAGTTAATAATTAGGGATGTGCAAAATCCACTGCTACTTTCAAATGCAGTGAACTACATTGGCATGTTTCACCAGAGATCACACCCTGATACTGAACTCTTTTACAAGTTCATGCACTCCTGAAAACTCCAAATGAACTTGAAATGACCCTGCAAAATGTGCTGGTATGGTAACAAAACCACCTGCCACCCTGTGCTGCTGCTTCTGTATCTGAAGCAACAGCACAGAGTGCCAGGGGGCTCCCCGGGAGTTGGGCTGGGAGTGCACTGGCTGCTGGTCCCGGCCCCAAGGACTATCAAAGAGTTGTGTAACTGCTAAGATTTCATGCAGTTACACGACTATTCAATTATACGATATCTAACATCCCTACTACTGTTGTGTTGTATACAGCGTATACATTCACAGTTAGAGTGTATCTACACAGCACCTTAAACTCGGAATAAGTAGCTCAATTTGCGCTATGCAAATTGCGTACCTTATTTCAAATCTATTTCAAAATAACGTATATTGAAATTTGGCGCATCTACACAGAGCCAAATTTCAAAATAACGTGCTACTTCAAGACATCCCTTAACCCTTATGGAACGAGGGTTACTGGAATGCTGAAATAGCATGCCCAAGGTATCCCAAAATAGCCGTGCAGTGTAGTCATACCCTTAGAGACCTTAATGACAGGTTCCAACTTTCTAGCTGTATTAGGGAAGGAACGAACTCTAAGTCACTTGAAGTTTAAAGATATGCAGCATATTATCTCTTTTGCTCAGCTACACTAACTTGGAACTCATGTAGTTTGATTTAAAAAGTGTGTATGTGTGTAAAATCTGATCTGTTGGGGGTTTTAAAACTTTGTAAAGAAAAAAATCTGATACATCAGCAGAAATCTCATGTTTCCTGTGTGCTTATCCTTTTTCTGTCCTCCAGCAACCATGTGTTTCCTGTATTCTTACCCTGTATCTCTTCTGCAGCAACTATGTGTGTTTCCTGCCTCCTTACCCTGCTTCTCTCCTCCATTCCCTAAGATTGTTTGAGTTTATACCAGTATAGTTTGTTCCGTTTATGGATGGCTTATTATACTTGCACAAAGTGCATCTTTGCCAGCATAGTTGTCACAGCATACTACAGGTGTTGTGCTGGTATCCTATACCTGTCTAATCTGGCACACTCTGGTCCAGCAACATCCCTGGTCTGGCATGATTTTAGTTAGTGAGATGTCCACTTATAATGGGCATAGCCAAGTTTCCCTTGGTCCCATAATTATTTACAGCCACCAGTCCTGGCTCTTAGTGTTCTGTGTTGTTATTTAGCTCTAATTTACACCCCAAGTCTTCTAAGAGCTCAGTAAGCAGTGAAAGTGTTGGTCATGCTTCTAGACAATATTGACCTCCTGTGGTTCAGCAAATTCTCTGGTTTGGCATTGGTCAGGTCCTCAGGGTGCTGGACCTGAGAGGTTCAATCTGTACCAGCATTCCTCCTTTAAATTACTCCTTTATAGGAATAGCTTCAGTATTAATCTGTTTCAGTTGCTTACCTGACCATTGAGGGAACTGCTGAATGTGTTTGAAAGGAAAACGAAACACACACACACACTATGGATACAGCTTTACAATGCTTGATATGGAAACAAAAGTTAAGGAGGATGTGACGGACTTCCCCATGGACGTGCATATACATAACTCAAAGGTGCTTTGAGCAAATTATTTCATGTAACCTGTCAATCTTCATGTCATGATTCGCTGGTTCTGTTTATCTTATTTTGACATGTGTATCATTCTTGTGTGTAAAATTAGACATATGGAGTAGGGAATACTTTATGATTTTTAAATGTGTGAATGAAAGTGATCAAGGGAGGCCTCTGTGTCTGGGCAGTCATATGCAAATAGCCTTTTGTCCTTAAGGCTTAGCAGCGGTTGGTAGGGAGTGGCCAGGTGACTCCCCATACAATGAGGGAATTCTTTAAAGTAAGAGTTTTTTGTCTTTTGGGTGGGCTGCACATGAGGAAAGGAGCCAAAGATTCCAGGATGGGGAGACAGCCCTGGTTTGGAGGGGCAGCTGGAAAAGAGGTTCTAGGGTGAGTTTGAAAAAGTTTGTACTGAGGTTTCAGAATAGAATTAGCTAAGTGTTTTTATTTCTTTTGATTTGTAACATACTTTACGCTGCCTGTTCTCGCTTATTACCTCTTAAATCCTATTGCTTGTACTTAATAAAATCGCTTTTATTTTCTATCAAACCCAGTGTAAACAGTTATTACCTGGGGAAGCAATCAGCGTGCACATTCCCCCTTCATTGTTAAAGCAGCGTCTGTACTGCTTCTGGGGGTGGGGGGGGGGAGGGTAAGGAGCAGGGATCTCAGCTTGGGGCCTTGGCCGGGGTTGACCAGTGGAGCTGGCCCAGCAGGACTGGGAGGTGAGAAGCCCCAGAGAGCAGGAAGGCGAGTGGCAGTGACCGTGTCAGCACTCTGGGAGGCACCCCCGAGGGGTCTTCTGTGACCACACCCCGCCACAGAGGAATTGATTGAATTTGATCTATATTTATATTTTTCTATGGTGAGGAAAGTTGGTGCAAAACAAAGGAAAACTCCCTATATGTTGTTATCTTTCCACTGTATGTAAGTAGGATAAGGATAAACTGAATCTTAATATATAAATGGTCTCAGTAAGATGGTAACAAGTGCCAGTTGGTACTGATTTGGGCTGACATGACTGGCAGCAGTTTTTAATTACAGGCTCCAAGTTCACAAATATTCTGATATGGGAACTTGTTTGTTACTTATTAAATTATTAATTCAGTAGTAAATTATTAGCTTAATTCAGAGAGTTATTTTGTTACACTTAGCAGAAGTTATTTTTGTGAGTTCTGCTCAACAGTAATAAACATCTGTATAAATCTCTGGGTGTGTCTAGACAACATGGCTCCATTGACGGAGCCATGTAAAGTAGTTTACTTGACATAGTCAATGAAGCGGGGATTTAAATTATCCCCGCTTCATTAAAATAAAAATGGCCGCCGCGCTGTGTCGACAATCAGCTAATCCGGCACAGCGCGGCAGTCTAGATGCGGCGCGGTCGACAAGGGAAGCCTTTGTCAACTGCTCCTGTAAACCTCGTTAATGTCGAGTAAACTACTTTACATGGCTCCGTCGACAGAGCCATGTAGTCTAGACACACCCTCTCAGTATAAGTTGAACCTCTCTAGTCCAGCACCCTTGGGACCTGACCAGGGCCAAATTAGAGAGTTCACCGGATCCTGGGAGGTCAACCACTGCCCGGGGACACTGATGCTGGCCCCAGGGTCCCAGATGCTGGCCCCTGTGCTGCCACTGGGGTGGCACATGCCCTTATGCTGCCTCTCTGGGGCTCCATAGCCAACCCCAGCAGTGGTCCCAGCTTGGGGCAGTGAGGGACGGTGCTAAGAAACTTGGCCTCACCACGATAAGCAGATATCTGGCTAACTAAAATCATGTTGGATGTTGCTGGACCAGAGAATGTCAGACTAGAGAGGTTCAACCTGTAAAGACTAGAGAGGTTCAACCTGTAAAGGGTGTCATAAGGAGGAGGGAGAAAACTTGTTCATCTTGGCCTCTGAGGATAGAACAAGAAGCAATAGGGTTAAACTGCAACAAGGGAGGTTTAGGTTGGATATTAGGAAAAAGTTCCTAACTGTCAGGGTAGTCAAACACTGGAATAAATTGCCCAGGGAAGTTGTGGAATCTCCATCTCTGGAGATATTTAAGAGTAGGTTAGATAAATGTCTATCAGGGATGGTCTAGACAGCATTTGGTCCTGCCATGAGGGCAGGGGACTGGACTTGATGACCTCTCAAGGTCCCTTCCAGTCCTAGTATTCTATGATTCTATGAAACACTCTAGATTTTTAAAATGTCTAATACTAGAATGTTTCATACAATACTGTATGTATTTAAACTAATTTTAACTTCATATCCATAAGAAAAAGAGGAATGATATGTGAGGTAACTGGGAAAGACTGAATAAAGATAAAAAATGGTTGTTTCTGCTTTTGGCTTGATATTTGGCTTGAAAACATGATTTAAAGCAGGGCTACTCAACACGCAGCCCGTGGACTGCATGCGGCCTGTGGCCTGTTTGTTTGCAGCCCATGGTGTGGGTTGGGTTTACGCATGGCTCAACATGCAGCCTGTGGGTGGGCGCCAAAACAAAAAAAGTTGTCAATATAATGGTGTTCCGTTTATATGTGTTTTAGTAGTTAAATTCCTGGACTGTCATTGCTCCTTACAAGTGCTGTCATATGGGTGGAAATCAGGTAGATATTTCATTTTATTAATATCAGCAGAATTGACTTAAATGGGGCCTGTATGTTGTATAGTTCTGCCTTAATCTTTGTATTCATGCCTGTCAGTGTGAAAAAGCTGTTTTGATATATTTGCATGTATATGTAACCACACTTAAGTTGCGGCCCTTGGCATGTGCTGTAAGTATCATTGTGGCCCCCAGGGCTTCCAAAGTTGAGTAGCCCTGATTTAAAGGAACACACTGTAAAGTACATTTCAGTGGTGCTAGAACAATTTAGGGTTGAGGTGCTGAGCTGAGCCAATGGTCAGGGTACTGGAGCCTGTAGCAGAGCTGTGGGGCTGGAAGCTGGGACCCCCAGAAGCAGCGGGGTTGATGGCCAGGACCTCCTGGAGCTGTAGGGTTGCCAGGTGTTCGGTTTTGAACTGTATAGTCCAGTATTTGAGGATTCTGTCTGGGAAAAAAATTAAGAAAATATCGGACATATAAAATGTCCGCTATTTTCTAATTAGGTTAGTTTTATTATTACTAGGGGTATCACTACCTAGTTGCAAACTGTCTACCAGCCAGGCAGTATGCAACTACGCGAGGGGGGGTGGGGCCAGGGCAGGAAGGAATCCCCGGGGTCAGACTTGCTCATGCTTTGCCGGGACTGTGCATGGGATGGGCAGTGCCCTCGGATCTGCGTGCGCCCGGGTCACTCCCGCTCCCCGCTGGCCGATTTCCCCCCACACACACTGCCCCCAGCCAGCCCCGCTTTCTGTCGGCCGGTCCCCCCCCCAACCCGACCTCCCCCAGTCAGCCCTGCTCCCCCGACCAGCCCTGCTTCCCGCGGGCCGGTTCTCCCCCCCCCTCTGATCTCCCCTGGCCAGCTCCGCTGCCCCCGACACCTGCCCCCCACCAACCCTTCTTCCCGCCAGCCAGTTCCCCCCCCTTCTGATCTCCCCTGGCCCGCTCCGCTGCCCCTGACACCTCCCCCCCGCCAGCCCTGCTTCCCACCAGCCAGTTCCCCCCATCCTCCCGGCCAGCCCTGCTCCCCTCTCAGCTGGTGTGCCCCCCAGTCTGAGATCAAGTGTATCCAGTATTTTTTTTTTAAGCCACCTGGCAACCCTATGGAACTGGCAGCTGGGACCTCAGGTGGCATAGCACCCCCCCCCCCCCCCCCGCACAAGCTGGTGGCTGGAACCTTGAAGCAGGGAGCAAAACCTGGGGCATCACCCCTTGCACCCGTATTTCCCACATCAAGGGTACATTTTGGCTGCAAACTTAACTTATGTTCAATTTACCTGAATTTTAGAAAACACAAAAGCCTGTAGAAATAACTGTCATTATTTTTTAAAAATAGTGTTTGCAACAGAAACAAAAGTGAAGCTAATCAGCCTGAGGCTTTTTGTTGCTGCCCATGCTAAAATAACACAAGGAGTTTTAAAATAACAATAAAAAAAATTCTAGTCTTTGTGAACTAACATGGTGATATTTTTAATAAGGAAACTTTGTTTTTTATAAGTTAGGTTTTTAACACGATGCTTTCCCTTTTTAACTCTACAGTCTAGCCATTGTGCAGATAACTCTTTTAATTCAGAAATTTACTTGTGTAAGCTTGCAAGCTTGGGGCCAAATGGTTCTGTGGTTGTGCTGTGATCAAGTATTTGCAGGATTGGACCAGGAGGAAGGTATCTCACATTGTTGAACCTGCATAAGTCCCAATTAATGCTAGTAAGAATTGTACTAATGGGGAGAATTAGCCTCCATTTCTAGTTTGTTTGGCCTCATTAGCCATGTGATTAATTGAAATCATAGACTCTTTGAACTTACGCCTTCTGGCTTCAGATTTAAAATACAAATTATCTGTGAATGGATTAATTGACTAGTGCCAAGCTGCATTAATGTTCCAATGTATACCTCTTCAGGTCCTGTGCCACAATATGGGTGGGAGTGAGAAGGAACAGGCAGTGTGGGAGCAGAATTTCTGGCCTTCTTGTAGTTCTTTCAAGCTTTAAGGGTGATGACCTTCTGATGCGGTAGCTCCATGGAGGGGAAGATTTGCTAGCAAAAAAATCTCTTCCCGTGGCTTTTAATATAAAAAGTCTTTCAAGTTATCCTTCTGTAGCTCAAGAGTGCTAGTACCAACCTTAAGACAGATTGTAAAAGCACGGGACAAACCCCAAAACGATTATCAGTGCTGTCCCTAGATTTCACCAACCAGTTACCAAGTGTAAAACTCCTCAAGCACTCTTACAACCTTAATATGGTGTCTACCTTGGATACTAGGTACTTTGTATCTTGCCACCAAGGCAAGCTTACCGTTGTGATACGTAGCCCCTGACATCAAAGAGCACAGCAATATTTAGATTACTATCAGTCCCAAAAGACCAGTCACTTACCGCAGGTCAGTTGCACCTTAGATTTTATAGAAAAAATAATCTCACAGCCAATTTTATAATAAACTGTCTAATGATTAGGGATGTTAAAAAGCGGTTAATTAGGGAACTGTGTAACCACTGAAAATCTCAGCAGTTGCACGGTTGCACGCTGTGGGCTCTGCAGTATAAAGCTTATGCTGCAGAGCCTGCAGCGCTGCTGGCTCCCTGGGAGCAGAGTCAGCAGCAGCCAGTGTGTGCTGGGAGCCAGCTCCTAGCTGCTGGCCCCGCTCCCGGGGAGCTGGCTGTGCTGCGGGCCAGCTTTTAAGCTGTTTTCTGGCTCCTGCTCCTGCTCCCAGGGAGCCTCCGCCCACACTGTGGGCTCCGATACAAAGCCAGCAATGCAGGGTAGCAGCCAACTCCCTGGGAGCGGAGCCAGGAGCTGACGTGTAACCGTTATGGTAACCGATAGACTCATGCTTATCAGTTAACATTTAAACAGTTGTACTATTACATCCCCACTAAAGATTTAACAGGAAAAAGAAAATAAGAGCTATTTACAAGATTAAAGCATGTATACAAATATACCTACTAATGAGTTTCATTCTTAAGCTACTCTTTAAAAAAAAATTCTGTACTATGCAAACATGATATGTCCTTTAGGCAAAGGATTTGTAGTTTTTTTTTTTTATATGCTGCATCAGGGATCTCTGGTCTATGACTAGACATCTTGCCCCCTAGAGGCAAAGAGATACAAATTGATCAAGTCTTATTCCTTCCCCATGTCTGCTTTCAGTTGCAGAATCAGACGTTGGGAAAAATTCACTTGCACTTTTCTTCTTCATTGGAAGCGGGAGATGGAACAGGAGCAATCGACAGTCTTTTGTCCTCTGATGTTCCACAATAGTTTATCTGGTGTATCAGTGGATCTTTTTGGTGGGTCAGGAGATTCGTATTTCACACTCACTGATGTCTCTTTCCTCTTCCTAGTGATTTACACAGTTAAAGAAGCTTACAATGCAAATGTTTAAATAATACCTTATAATATGGGATATAACTATTATAAATGAGATTACTGCATGCAGTGATTTACCAGCATTCAATAAAGTGTAAACATATCTTTATAATGCTAATACCTATTTTAATAGTAGTAATACACAAATGAGACAGACTACTTCCAACTTTGTTTATCAGTATCCAAATGAGGTGTGAAAACCTTGGCATAAACTGGCGCCTGATTTGCCATTGTCACAGGCAAATATTAATAAACCATAATATAGTACAGGTTAGACCTCCCTGGTCTGGCACCCTCAAGACCTGGCTGGTCCCAAACCAGGGAGTTTGCCAAACTAGTGGAGGTTAATGCTGGCCTCTCTGCTGCTGAACTCTGGACTCCAGGCTCCGCTCCTGGCTGCCAGGCTCCTGCCCTCTGTCGCCAGGCTCCAGCTCTTGGCCCTGACTGCTGAGTGCTGACTCCAGCCACTGACCCCTGGTCCCAGGCTCCACTCCCAGCTGCCAGATGTGTTCCTGGCCTCTGGCCCCAACCACTGAGCTCTGACTCCAACCACCAGGCACTTAGCCCTGGGGCTCCACTTCCAGGTGCTGGGCCAGCACTGTGGTCCAGCAAGATCCAAGTTCCTGCTGTGCCAGTTTTGCCCAGTGAGTGCTCCATCCCGAGAACCCAAAGGGTTCCTAACGATGCTGGACTATGGATGTTGCTGGACCAGAGAGTCCCAGGCTAGAGAGGTTCAACAAAACTCAGAGTATGTGACTAAAACAAGAACATTGCAAAGCAGTATTGAAAAATACCTGTAAATGATTTAAAATCTCCACTAATAATGCACTAGGCATCTGACTAAACCCTGAGAATCACCATGATAATGATGAATTATCATTAATATGTGATTATCAGAGGCAGCAGTGGGGGTGAGGGTGGGGGCAGGCGGCTCCACGGGAGCCAGTGCTTGTGGGGAGCCTGCTTTTAAGCCAGCTCCCCACAGGACCCAGCTCCCACCTCCCCCCCCCACACACACTCTGCCTCTGATATAGAGACAGCAAGGGTGGGTGCATGCAGTCATTAGGATTAACTGAGGAGCCCAGGCTTATAGGTTAATTGTGTAATCGACTACACAGTAAGGATGTTAAATTTAGTTTAATCAACTAATCGACCAGTTGATGGAATTTCCATTGATTAGTCGATAAGCGCAGAGTTAGCTCCCAGCCCTGGCTCTGCCTTTTAAATGTATTAAGAGCTGGCAGGGGGAGGGTTTGCCTGTGGACTGTTCAATGTAAACAAAAAGTCTTGTGGCCCGCCAGCGGATTACCCCGATGCATCATGTGCTGAAGGTTGCTGACCGCTGGCCTATATTGTTGATTAAAAAAAAAGATGATTATTAAACACAGAGGTTTTGGAGAGGGTCTCATAAGTACCATAATGGCCTGGATGTGTAATATTCATCCAGCTGTAGAATATTCTGTGGACACAAAATTTGTATTCGCACCAGTATCTGTATCTGCAAAAATGAGCAGTGGATATCTGCACTGATATGCGTGGATGCAGATACGTGCATATATAAACTGGATATCCACATATTTGGAGGGTTCTACATACAAAACTTGTATCCGCATCCTGCATCCGTATCTACAAAAATGTACTGGGAGGATTTGCAAGGCTCTGTCCATCCAGACTCTTTTCATTTTCAATGTTTAAGTCTGCCAAAGTTGCCAGGAAATTGAAGTCCTTTTATTATTTCTTGCTCTACAATGTTCAATTTTAAAATGAAAAGCAGTCTAGTCAAACAAGTATGACTGTACATAACAGCATTAGAAAGGTGAACATGACCAATGCTGGGGATGTTACAACATTGGGCAGCAGAGGGCTGTATTTACTAAGAATGGGAGAGCATGTTGTTTTCCCCTCATCTGTGCACCTTGAAGTAAAAATAAACAGATGACATTGTGCAGCTAACTTCTAAAGAACATGTACAAATAAAAACGAATAGACTTATGTTTAAAAGGTTTTTCTCTTATTTTCTTCCAAAAGATATGGGAAAGGGTTCTCTCTTATGTATGTTGTCTAGCTAATAAGGAATCCTTATAATGTTCCTGTCCTAGTTACAGGGCTAGCTGTACCTCTGCCTCCCTTCTGGTCTCACATGCTTCAGGAGTTTGGCCTCTTGCCCTTACATGTCTGAAGGTGGAATTCTATTACTCTTAGACTGGGACTCACATGTACCACCCTGTGACTACCAACCACACATTACCTTGCAAGGCTGACTGTTTTCTGGGCACCTGAGTTTCTTCCCTTCAGGACTGTGACCAGTGATACTGACCAAAAGCCTTCTTAAAACAAAGTATTTTTATTTAGAGGATTGAAAAAAAAAAAGGGGGGGGATTTTAAAACAACAGACTGCTTATATGAGTATTTAGTCTTCTCTAATCATGTGCTTCACTACAGATGAAAGTTTCAAAATCAGAACTAACTTACGTTCTCCTGGCCAGTCCAGATTCTTCTGTTTGTCAGTCTGTCAATTTCATGTTTCTGGGACATTGGGTTTAGAACGCCTCAGTTACATATTGTGCAATGGTTCTTTGAGAGAAGGGAGGGGGATGTTTGTTCACTTGTTTGAGGCATCAGGACACTTCATACCATTTCAGACCCCAGGTATTTCTCTTTCTTGATTGATGTCTGCATGGATTCTACTTTTGATGTGTATGTGCCCTGTGCTCTTGAGATCAGATTCTTTTGGCCAGCAGTGTTTTGGGGCTGTGCTTGAATCCTGTATGCCACTCCATCCAAGAGTATGAAGAGGATACATAGTCTAACCGTTTCTATTCCTTCTTACTACCACTTGCATGGAGACAAATCCCTGCGGACACCGTTTACTCTGAGCACTGTGGGATTTTTTTAGACTTATCTATTAGGTTACGTCTAGACTGCAGGCTTCTTTTGGAAGAAGCATTTCCAGAAGAGATCTTCTGAAAAAATTTCTTCCGAAAGAGAGCGTCCACACTGCAAAAGTGCATCAAAAAAGCTATCTGCTTTTTTGGAAAGATAGCATCCACACACTCTCGCATTTAAACTGTGATTACTATGGATGGAGTGGCCACCAGGACACCTGTGCTTTTTCCTCTTTCCTCTTCTTCCGAAAGAACTCCCTCTTCCCTGTGCACACATGCCTTTTACCGAAAGAGCTCTTTCGGAAAAAGGCTTCTTCCTCGTAGAAAGAGGTTTACCAATGCTGGAAAAACCCCTCTGTACTTTTGATTTTCTTTTGAAAGAACGTGATTCCAATGTGAATGTAATTGAAGATTTTTTTCGGAAAAAAAACCGTTTTTCTGAAAAAACTCTGTCATGTAGACATACCCTTACTTAGTTTGTACAGTTGATATAACTTTTTCTCTTATTCACATCTTGGCATTTAAATAATACATTTTCTCTGTTAGAGATGGGGCACTGGGATTTAGTGGCTATGACTGAAACAGAATCTTTGGTATTCAAAACTTGTCTCTCCTATGATGTGGTTATTTTGTTTAGTGATGGACACACAAGGTGCTTTTTTTAGTTTCTCAGAGAGGGTCACATCCCTGATAGATGCTCAGTCTCTTGCTTCTTCCTCAAAAAGACCTAGAAAACAAGCTTAGCCTTTTTCTCCTGGAGCCCTTGATCAGATCAAATCTTTCAACAACCCAGTCCAGCCAAGACCTCCTCCATCCAGTCATGGGAAAGGATGTCATTTCCAGAGTAAAGTGCAACTCTGTGTTACACTCTTTAGGTTGCTCAGCCAAAAGGCATTTTGTGGCCCAAAGTGTGTTTCTGCACATACCTCAGCACAGTCTCATCATTTAGTAACCAAGATATGGCCTAAGACAGTGGTCCACACTTCCCCCATTATTGACCTCTTGGTACCAATGTCAGCATGGTTGGTGCCGATAAGCTTTGTGACATTAACTCTGGCACTGATCCTGATGATGCAGAAGCTCCTGGCTCCAAAGACGTTCTTGGTATTGAGTTTTCTGATTGGATGTGGAGCTTGCCAAGCCAGTTTGCAATAGTGACATCAGCGAAGTGCAGAGCCTTCAGGTCACTATCAAATCTGGTCAGAGCCCAGTCATCAGTGGTGTGAGACATTGTCTATCTTTGGCCACTATCATGTGTAGATTCCTCTCTTTGGTCCCAGGCAGGAAGGCTGGCTGCACATTGACACTGGCTCATTTGTAATTGGTTCAGAAGGGCCTATGAGCAGCATGGCAAATCATAGCCAAGTACCTACTTGGGCATATAAAAGACTCATTTCTGATGTGGGCTGCAGACTATTCTTCATGCCACATGGACGTTGAGGAGAAATCTGGACAGGGCAATTAGGCACACAATGGGTGTCTCGACAAGTGCACTTTTGGGTGGTTGAAGAGGTCTGTGTACAATGGTAAGATTGGGTTTGCCCTGATCTTCTCAACCATTCTGACTGTTACATCCTCATGAAGGATGTTTAATATGGGGATTGGTATTGAGTGGGTCTTGGGGTGACTGTGCAGCCAGAGTCACCCTTGCTGTTATCTGCCATTGCAGGGTGTCTCACAAGTAATTTGCTAAGAGTGAGACCCCCAACGCCTGCTGGTGATGGGTCCAATAATTTTTCCTAAAATATTTAAATACATGTAGGGAAAACAAATAAATATGCAGATGTACATATCCAAATCTTTGTAATTTATTTATGTAAGTTTTATTTCATATATAGTTGTTTCTATTCTTTATTCATAGAATCATAGGACCATACAGCTGGAAGAGATCTCAGGAGGTCATCAAGTCCAGCCCAAGGCAGGACCAATCCCAATTAAGTCAACCCAGCCAGGGCTTTGTCAAGCCGAGACTTAAACACCTCTAGAGAGGGAGATTCCACCACCTCCCTAGGTAACCCATTCCAGTGTTTCACCACCCTCCTAGTGAAATAGTTTTTCCTAATATCCAACCTAGACCTCTCCCACTGTAACTTGAGACCATTGCTCCTTGTTCTGCCATCTGTCGCTACTGTGAACAGCCTCTCTCCATCCTCTTTGGAACCTCCCTTCAGGAAGTTGAAGGCTGCTATCAAATCCCCCTTCACTCTTCTCTTCTGCAGACTAAACAAACCCAAATCCCTCAGTCTGTCCTCATTGGTCATGCGCTCCAGCCCCCTAATCATTTTGGTCACCCTCCGCTGGACCCTCTCCAATGCGTCCACATACTTTCTAAAGTGGGGGGCCCAGAACTGGACACAATACTCCAGATGTGGCCTCACCAGAGCTGAATAAAGGGGAATAATCACTTCTCTGGATCTGCTGGCAGTGGCTCCTCCTAATGCACCCTAATATGGCATTAGCCTTCTTGGCTACAAGGGCACACTGTTGACTCATATCCAGCTTCTCATCCACTATAATCCCAAGGTCCTTTTCTGCAGAACTGCTACTGAGCCATTCAGTCCCCAGCCTGTAACAATGCTTGGGATTCTTCCGTCCCAAGTTCAGGACTCTACACTTGTCCTTGTTGAACCTCATCAGATTTCTTTTGGCCTAATCCTCTAATCTGTCCAGGTCACTCTGGACCCTATCCCTGCCCTTCAGAGTATCTACCTCTCCCCCTAGTTTAGTGTCATCTGCAAACTTGCTGAGGGTGCAATCCATCCCCTCATTCAGGTCATTAATAAAGATGTTGAACAAAACTGGTCCAAGAACAGATCCTTGGGGCACTCTGCTAGAAACTGACTGCCAACCTGACATCGAGCTGTTGATCACTACCCGTTGGGCCCAACAGTCTAGCCAGCTTTCTATCCATCTTACAGTCCATTTATCCAATCCATACTTCCTTCACTTGCTGGCAAGAATATTGTGGGAGACCATATTAAAAGCTTTGCTAAAGTCAAGGTATATCACATCCACTGACTTTCCCATATCCACAGAGCCAGTTACCTCATCATAGAAGCTAATCAGATTGGTCAGGCACGACTTGCCCTTGTGAATCCATGTTGACTATTCCTGATCACTTTCCCTTCTTCCAAGTGCTTCAAAATGGATTCCTTGAGGATCCCCTCCATGATTTTTCCGGCGACTGAGGTAAGGCTAACTGGTCTGTAGTTCCCTGGATTGTCCTTCCCTTTTTTAAAGATGGGCATTACATTTGCCTTTTTCCAATCATCTGGGATCTCTCCCGATCTCCATGAGTTTTCAAAGATGGTCAGAGGCTCCGCAGTGACATTTGCCAACTCCCTCAATAACCTTGGATGCATTAAGGGCCCCACACAGTCTCTGATCACCCTCTTATTGCTAACATGCCTGTAGAAACCTTTCTTGTTACCCTTCACATCCCTTGCCAGCTGCAATTCCAACTGCGCTTTTGCCTTCCTGATAACTCCCCTGCATTCTCGAGCAATATATTTATACTCCTCCCTAGTCATCTGTCCAAGTTTCCACTTCTTGTAAGCTTCCTTTTTGTGTTTAAGCTCACCATGGATGTCCCTGGTAAGCCAATCTGGTCGCCTACCATATTTGCTTTTCTTGCTGTGCATCGGGATGGTTTCTTCTTGTGCCTTTAATAAGGCTTCTTTAAAAGACTGCCAGCTCTCGTGGATTCCTTTCCCCTTCACGTAAGCATCCCAGGGAATCCTGCCCATCAGTTCTCTGAAGGAGTCAGGGTATGTCTACACAGCAAAGTTATTTTGAAATAACAGCAGTTATTTCAAAATAACTTTCTTAGCGTCTACACAGCCATTCCGTTATTTCGAAATTAATTCGAAATAGCAGAGGGCTTATTTCAAAATTGGTAAACCTCATTCCACGAGGAATAGTGCCAATTTTGAAATTGCTATTTCAAAATAAGTGCTGTGTAGACGCTTATTTCGAAATAGGGGGCCTTCAGCCCTTCCCAGGGTGCCCTGCTGGCCGCCCTGGCCACAAGGCAACTTCTGACCTGATGCCCTGCTGGAACTGGTTCCAACCAGCCTTAAATGCGATTCAACGGCCACTCAATGTGGACGTGCAATTTTGAAATAGAAAAACGCTATTTCAAAATGCATTTTGTGTGTAGACGCGTTATTTCGAAATAAGCTATTTTGAATTAACTATTTCAAAATTAGATATTTCGAAATAATGCTGTAGTGTAGACATACCCTCAAAGTCTGCTCTTCTGAAGTCCAGGGTGCGTATTTTGTTTCTCTCCTTTCTTCCTTTGGTCAGGATCCTGAAATCGACCATCTCATGATCACTGCTTCCCAGGTTGTCACCCACCTCTACTTCCCTTACTAGTTCCTCCCTGTTTGTGAGCATGGCCCCTGGTCGGTTCCTTCAGCACTTGTACCAAGAAGTTATCCCCAACATTTTCCAAAAACTTCCTGGATTGTCTGTGTATTGCTTTATTGGTCTCCCAACAGATGTCAGGGTGATTAAAGTCACCCATGAGAACCAGGGCCTGTGATCTGGAAGCTTCTCTCAGTTGTCCAAAGAAAGCTTCGTCTACCTCATCCACTTGATCCAGCTGTCTATAGCAGACAACAACCACAACATCACCCCTTTTGCTTCCACCTCTAAACTTAACCCATAGACTCTCAACAGTCTTTTCACCCTCTAAGTACTGGAGCTCTGAGCAATCATACTGCTCTCTTACATACAATGCAGCTCCTCCTTCTTTTCTCCCCCGCCTGTTCTTCCTGAACAGCTTATACCCTTCCATGACAGTGCACCAGTTATGCAAGTCATCCCACCAAGTCTCTGTTATTCCAGTCAAATCACAGTTCTTCAACTGGGCCAGGGCTTCTAATTCTTCCTGTTTGTTTCCCAGGCTTCTCGCATTGGTGTATAAACACCTTAGATAACCAGTTGATCGCCCTGCCTTCTCCATCCGAATCAAAGGTCCTCCTTTGTTGCTCGTTCCTCCTTGTGATTCTTCCCGGTGTCCGACTTCCTCACTTAGCTCAGGGCTTTGGTCACCATCCCCCAATGATCCTAGTTTAAAGCCCTCCTCTATAGATTTGCAAGCCTGCCCGCGAAGATGCTCTTTTCTCTCTTGATTAGATGGATCCCATCTCTTCCTAACAATCCTTGTGTCCAGAACAGAGTCCTATGGTCGAAGAAACCAAAGCCCTCTCTCCGACACCACCTGCGCAACCACGCATTTACTTCCTCGATTCGACGATCCCTACCCGGACCTTTTCCTTCAACCGGAAGGATGGACGAGAACACCACTTGCGCTTAAAATTCCTTGATCCTTCTTCCCAGTGCTACATAATCTGCTGTGACCCACTCAAGGTCATTCTTGGCTGTATCGTTAGTTCCTACATGGAGAAGCAGGAAGGGGTAGCGATCCGAAGGTTTAATCACTTTCGGAAGACTCTCGGTCACATCCTGAATGCGAGCTCCTGGCAAGCAGCACACTTCTCGAGATTGCAGGCCTGGAAGGCAGATGGATGACTGTGCCTCTTACGAGGGAGTCCCGGACTACCACCACCCGTCTTCTTTTGGGGGTGGTGGTCGTGGAATCCCCATGCCTAGGACTACGCATCCCATGCCTTCCGGTAGATGGTGTTCCCTTCTGATTTCTTCCCTGAGAGGTGCCTGCCAAAGCATTCTCCACTGCAGTGCCTGCAGAGAGAGCCTGAAAGTGGTTACTTACCTCTACAGGAATGGGGGATACCTGAGTTGGTGGTCTTCTCCTTCTAGAGGTTACATGCTACCAGTTTTCTTCCTTGTCCTGTACTGCCCTGACTGGCTCTTCAGCCTGCTTTGCCTGCAGGATTAAACGCTGCCTTCTATCGAGGAATAGTAATAGAGATGTAGCCGTGTTAGTCTAGTCTAGCTGAAACAAAAAACAGGACTATGTAGTCTTTAAAGTGATACATAGTCCTGTTTTTCTATCGAGGAAGTCTTCATCCTCTCTGATAGAATGTAGGATCGATACTTGGGCCTCCAGTCCTCTAATTTTTTCTTCCAAAATGGTGACCAGCTTGCACTTAGTGCAGATGAAATCCCTTCTTTCTTCTGGGAGGAAGATAAACATGGCACATGCTATGCAGGTAACAACAGCAGACCTATCACCATCCATACCTGCCTTCCTTCTGAGTGATTCCTCAGTTGTTATTAAATGCCTCCTTGAAGGGAAGGAGTGTAGTGAAAAGATGTTAAGGAATGGTGAGTGTATCTTACCCCCTTCCCACTCCCCTTCCCAACTCCCTCTCCAAACTCCCTGTTAACAGCCCCTGGTTGCTGACTCAATCCTTTATAAAGCCCTAGACTGCTGGATAGCCCCTCCCCCTGATTAAGGCTCAACCAATGAGCAGAGGCTTCTAGATTTCAAACCCTGATTAGAAGCTCACAGCTTCCACCTGCCAGCCACAGCACACACTCTGGGGGGGGGGGGGGAGAGAAAAAGAGGAGAAAAAGGAAAACAAAAAACAAAAAAACCTCAGCCAAACAGAAGCTCAGCAGACAGCAAGAAAACCCCAAACACAAACACACATTACAGACAGACCACTTCCCTCAAGGGTCCTGTATTAGCTTCCTCCTTTATCTGGAGAACTCCCTCTCCAAACTCCCTGTTAACCCCAAACTCCTTTACTTCCTACTCTTCAACTTTCACAGCAGGTATTCTTGATTTCCTGCACAAAACTACACAGTGCTATTAGCACACTGCTAAACACTTGGTGCATCCAGCGCCAAAGATTGTTGTGATTGAGTAAGGGGTTGAAATGATCTCTCTGTGTATCTGTTTGTGAAGTATTTGGAATCCATTGGGATGAAAGGTGCTATGTAAAACAAAATATGTTCTTTTATTAACCCAAGGATATAGGATAATTGATGGAAAAAAGCCTGCAATTTGGCCACATATACATAATTTACTATATATTTTAGAAGTCTGTCTGTCCATCCGTCTGTGAGTCTGTTTGTTCACGAACTCCTCTTAAATAATAAGAACTAGGACCACCAAATTAGGTATGCAGCTGCTTCTTTTTATAGCTTAAAAACAAACTAAGGGTTTGTTTGTGCCTGGAATTTGATTGTTATAAAAGGGAAAGAGAAGTGTCTGGCAGGAGGGACAATTATACTGCAGAATGCCCACAAGGGGCAGTCAGAGGCTAGAGGTGGGGGTCGGGACAGCTATAACCCCATTGGGCCAACGGGGCAAAGGTATAGAAAGGGACAGCTATTTACTAAATATTTTAGCAAGTTTGTTTGTGTGTCAGTCTGTCTCCTGAGTATGGGACATGCACCACTCCCCCAGCTGTGCCTGCTGCAACTGCAGTGGCCATGGACAGGCACTTCTTGGTTGGCTTGAAGCTGCTGCAATGAGAGAGAGCTGGGATTGTCCTCTCTCTCCAGAGCAGCCTGTATACTGAACCCCTCATTCTCAGCCCCACCCCAGAACAATGATTTAAATGAAGAAAAACAAAACTTATTTGAGTTAAGGACCCAAGCAGCACTGGATAAATCTTCTAGTTCACAATAACATACAAATCAAAACAATCCCCAGAACAATTTGTGCCTTCAAACTAAGGCCGAACAATACTGCTCCATAACACATACAAACACACACACATTCTTGTTGGTCTGATGGCTGCCAATAGTAGCTATGATATCAACTATATGAGAGACCACAGAGGTAGCTATAAATTGTAATTTTCCATTATCCTTGGCTACGATCACATCTCTCATTTTATTACTTTGTACTTGATGACACCTATTCTAACAGCCAAAAGCAAGCCCTAGCTTTGTCTTTTCATAGTCAGGTCCTACATATTTCTGTATTCAGACAGAGCAAAATGCTTTCTTCTTTTTTTAATTAGCAAATTTGTCAAATGACTCTTATTTGCCTTTTTTGTGCAAGAGGTTTTTGCTCAAAAACCCGCTCTTGCGCAAGAAGAAATGAGGAAGAACGGCTCTTGTGCAAAAACGACTCCTAATTAATTATGCAAATGAAGCATGGCAATATGCTAATCTGCACTTCATTTGCATAGGCTTTTGTGGAAGAGGAAAGCTGTGTAGACATAGCCTATATGTGAAGGAATTAATGAAAACCTGACAAATGCAGAATAAAGTAATGAGTAAATACTAATGTGCTGCGGCACAAATAGAAAATCACACTACCTGGCATAGTCTGAAGCAGATAGTTTACACATGTCTGAGTGAATCTGTTACAAAGTTTCTACAAATCATGGGCTTCTTTCACACACATACAGTTAATAGTAATGCCATAATTGCTTACAGTCTTGGCATGTACCCCACACATTCGTAGTAAATACATTGAAAACCAGTATGGGTTCCAATGTGGGGTCATAGGTGACAACTAGGGGTGTATGGTCATAGTGGATTTTATTTCTGTATAGAAGCAGGTGAATATTTGGATGGCCCATGCCATGATATGATCTATTTCTCTGGTAGTGTATATAATAGCACCACCTGGTGACTCCTGCCATAACAATGTAGTCCTTTTAAAATCTCACAGTATCATAAGGTTGTTATTTTGGGCATTCACGTGTGTAAGTGAGGGGATTATTATGTAATATGTGAAAATATAAAAATTTTTAAAAATGAGAATTAATCAATTGGACATAAAAGTATTGAGGACAATAAGATGCTGCAAACTTATGAATTTTGGCAGGACTATTAGAATTGAGCCCATGGTAGGATGATGTCTCGAAACTTCATAGTATTGTTGTGTGATTTAATTGCTAAGAAAAAAAAGATTTCCTTCTGGTAATAAAGAAGCTACAGTACTTTAATTTGATTGTCAAATGGTTGTGTATTAAGTCTTTAGAACCAGTAATGTGTACAAAAAATAGATCGGCAATAAAATGTTGAGACACTATCATATAACTGAACTTTGTGGGAAAATATTTACTGGCTGTAAAGAGAAAGTTAAAGTGAAGTGCTCTTTTATTCTCCTGTGTTAATGCTAAATGTTGTAGATACATTTTGGGCACATCTACACTACTGAGAAGATCGACCCTGTGGAGATCAATCTTCTAGCGTTCAATCTAATGGATCTAGTATAGACCCCCAAATTGAACACTGAGGGCAGCCCCCTTTTCCATTCTGCGAGGAGTAAGGGAAGCCGATGGGAGTGTGTGCTCTTGTTGGCCTCCCGCAGGGTAGATACTGCATTGGCTCAGCCTAAGTCAAGCTGAATCCAGCTATGCATTTTGCTTAGCTGGATGGCGTACCTTAAACCAACCTGCCTGGTCCAGTGTAGACCAGGCTTCCATTTTATAAAATTAGCCTAGTCCTATAAAAGAAGTCCTCTAATAGAAAGCATTATGACTTGGCAATGTTAAATAAAAGGTTAACCTATACTTCTTACTTAAAGTAATGAATTTGAAATTGATAAAATAAAACTTGTTTTCATATAGTGCATAATTTAACTGTGTTATTCATTGACCAAAATATCAATCAAGTCAAAAGTTTTAGTAGGTTTCCAAAGAAATAAATGCTTACAGGGATAATAAGACTTAATAGCTATAAAATACAATACATAAAGAATATTAACTTTCCTTCTTCAGGGCACAGGACAATCTCTAATTGATATAGGTAAGAAAACTTCAGTCATTGGCAGATAAATCCATAATTGTTATGGAAGTAAATGCATCAAGTTCTCTTGAAGCATCTTTTACTAGACATTGAAACTGGCATTTAATTTCCTAGAATGATCCTTTGGTCTCATCCAGTATGTCATTTCCCATGTTTGTAGTGCAGTTTATTAAGCTTATTTTAAAAGTTTAAAATGATCTGAGACTATATCAAGAGCCAGGATCCAACCTTACACTTCCAAACTCAAAATGTTTTGTCCCTGATTCAAAAAGTGTGTATTTTAGAGCAATCACTAGTGTTAATGCAGTATTCTTTAGTGAATTCACTACTATGTATAGTCTTAACAAAATTCTTGTTAGACATGTATTCCTATGTGCTTTTTAGAGTTGATATTGGTATGAAATAAATATAATAAGCTATAATGTAACTGGGGGAATTCATATAAGAGAGATTATAAAGCATAAGTTGGTAATGGTGAAGGTTAGATAACTGAATATTTACTGTCCTGAATTGATATTCTGAACGGAGCTTTCATGTGAGCTGTATTTTCATCAAGTTCTACTCTGCTGCATTCAGAGGTTTCTATAGTAATTGCTATGGCAACACTGATGCAAGAAATGTTCCCACAGGAACCCAGCTGTGAACAGTGACAAATTACTGGAAACATTTTGCTGCATCTCGATTAAAATATTGAAAATTTCCCTTCAGAGATAATGATGTAATAGTAAAAAAATTACTGTTTACTGGGCAACATGGTCATTTTCCTGATAAAGATCTAAATACTCTTATTAAAGCGCTATTTGTTTGCAGAGTACATAGCTTATGAAAGTCTTATCTATTGCCTATGAATTCAGAGATAATGTCAAAATGTTCAGGCCTGACACTTTGTTAAAGATGTTTTAATTTTGAAGGAAACATTCAGATGCCGAATATATAATATATATGTATAAATAAGTCATTCAAAAATTATAATTTAACATAACGTTATTCTTTTGTAATAAGTGTATTTAAGAAGCTAATTTCTATTTCCTGACCTGGTCACATGATATAATTATGGTTACAAAAGTCACATGGTAAGGATCAGTATTCATTAATTCTGATGGCTACTCTTAAATGATTCATAAAATCTATTATCATTCTGTATTGATTAAGCATGTTTAAATTAACTAGTACCATTCCTAGAGCTTTGCTGACATTGGTCAACAGTGTGCACAAGCAGAGATGTTCTAGTATCAAACAGTAAAATTGTGATTAAACCCAGCTCTTTTATACGTTCAGACAGGCTTTTGTTCATGCAGTCACTTTATTCTGAATGGGAGTTGAAGTAATGCAAATAAAGAAAAAACAATCCACATTTATGACATTGATAAAGATTATTGTTTTAACTTGAATGTATTTTACAGATTGATTAGTTAGTCACTGGAAATTTTGTCTGTGGACTGCAAGAGAGACTCCTAAGTAGTTATTAAAAAATGAAAAAATTCAGTACTAAAAAAATACTGTCAAGTCAATTTAAAGACATAATACATCAAGACCAAATGTAGACAACAGGAAATTAGCAACATTATTAAATGTGATGAAAAACAGTGTTTCTAAATCTCTTGTACCGGTGCCTGCCCTTACTTATACCTGCACAAATTCACTGATATTGCACAGATAAATGAGGAATGCATTCAGCTCAAAATTTACATTTAATTTGATTTCTTGGAACAAACACACTGGCCAATGATCCAAGTGTAATGAAAGATTTGCCAGTCAACTCTCCTGGTAAATATGTGTTTACATATTTTAGATTGGACCCTTGTTACATTGAATTCATTTAAATAGTAAACATTGCTTCAAACTTTAATTCGGTGTCTCAATTTTTGATATTTGGAGCACATGATATGAATGAAATGCTTCAAAACTGAGTTTGAAACAAAGTCTTATATACTGGTTGCTTATCAGAGAAAAACATTTGTTGTTTGAAGTACTTAAGTACTAGGAGGGATGTCTGTCTAAAGATGTTTCAGCTGAGAGGGTTCCTTTAATTCTTTGTTAGGTACAGCAGTTTATTTGTATCTAGTGAGGGTGAGTTTGGAGAGGGAGTTCTCCAGGTGAAAGAGGAGTAAAAACGGGACCCTTGTGGTAAGTGGCTGTCTGGAGTGTGTGTTTGTGTGTGGGGGAGTTATTTGCTGTGTGCAGAGCTTGTGTTTGTCTGGTTGGTTGGTTGGTTTGATTGTTTGATTGCTTGAAGGAGCTTCTAAAAGGTTTGAAATCTAGAAGCCTCTGTTAATTGGCTAAGCCTCAGTCAGGGGGAGGGGCTACCAGAGCTATATAAGCCTGTGACTCAGCGACCAGGGAGCTTGCGAACAGGAATTGCTAACAGGGAGTTTGGAGAGGGAGTTCTCCAGGTGAAAGAGGAGTAAAAACGGGACCCTTGTGGTAAGTGGCTGTCTGGAGTGTGTGTTTGTGTGTGGGGGAGTTATTTGCTGTGTGCAGAGCTTGTGTTTATCTGTTTGGTTGGTTGGTTTGATTGTTTGATTGCTTGAAGGAGCTTCTAAAAGGTTTGAAATCTAGAAGCCTCTGTTAATTGGCTAAGCCTCAGTCAGGGGGAGGGGCTACCAGAGCTATATAAGCCTGTGACTCAGCGACCAGGGAGCTTGCGAACAGGAATTGCTAACAGGGAGTTTGGAGAGGGAGTTTAGAGGGCACTAGTGACTTCTGGCCTTCTTTAAAACATAACTCTTATCGTAATCTATATTCCAGAGGTTTAAAAAGAATCCCAGTTTATACTTAAACTTGTTCATTAGAAAAATGGAGACAGAAGCCCAGCAGCAGAGTGGGGGCTATCCTGTTTATTGCGTCGAGTGTAACATGTATGATTACCTGCCCTATGGGCGGGTGGCGTATGTGTGCACCCGTTGCAAGGAGCTCCTGACCCTCAGAGACCGAGTTCGGGCTTTGGAGGCCAGGGTGGCTGAACTGGAGGAGCTAAGGGAGGTAGAGAGATTTGTGGATGAGACTTTCTGGGACACTGTAGTACTGTCCCACCTCCAGTCTGAGAGCCCCAGTGCTCTTAAGGAGGATGAAAGTCTCAAGGGAACAGAGCATTCAATGGGAGCAGAGGGAAACCATCCCGTAGTTGGGACCCTCCTCCCAGAGGATGTTGCGGTATCCTCTCGCACTGAGGATACCTCTGAGGGGGAGGGAAAGCCAGTTCGGAAGAGGCAGGTGTTAGTAGTGGGTGATTCGATCGTTAGAAACATAGATAGTTGGGTTTGTGATGACCGGGAGAACCGTATGGTCACTTGCCTGCCTGGTGCGAAGGTTGCGGATCTCTCGAGGCATCTAGATAGACTTATGTGTAGTGCTGGGGAGGAGCCGGTGGTCGTGGTACATGTAGGTACCAATGACGTAGGGAAGGGTAGGAGAGATGTCCTGGAGGCCAAATTTAGGCTGCTAGGAAAGAGACTGAAATCCAGGACCTCTATCGTGGCGTTCTCGGAAATGCTTCCGGTTCCACGCGCAGGGCCGGGTAGGCAGGCAGAGATTCAGAATCTCAATGCGTGGATGAGACGATGGTGTAGGGAAGAGGGGTTTGGATTTATTAGGAACTGGGGACACTTTTGGGAGAGGGGGAGCCTATACAGGAAGGATGGGCTCCACCTAAACCAGGGTGGAACCAGACTGCTGGCACTAAACATTAAAAAGGCCGTAGAGCAGTTTTTAAACTGAGAGATGGGGGAAAGCCGATTGGTGTGGAGATGCACGTAAATCGGAGGGAGACTACTCTTAGAGGAGAATCCATTGATAGAGATTCTCTAAGCTGTAGTCAGAAAGAGAGGAGGGGAGAGGGCAAACCATGGGCCAGAGCAGACAAACAACCGTGTACAAAGGAATCCAATGCATCAGGGAAGGGCAGACAAATAAGCAGTGGCAAATTTTTAAAGTGCTTCTACACAAATGCTAGGAGTCTGACTAATAAGATGGGTGAACTAGAGTACCTAGTATTAAATGAGGAGGTTGACATAATAGGCATCACTGAAACCTGGTGGAATGAGGAAAATCTGTGGGACACAATCATACCGGGATATAAAATATATCGAAAGGATAGAGCAGGCCGGGTGGGTGGCGGAGTGGCATTGTATGTGAAAGATAATGTAGAATCAAATGAAATAAAAATATTAAATGAATCAACATGTTCAATAGAATCGCTATGGATAGTAATTCCATGCTCCAAAAATAAGAAATTAGCAGTAGGGATATATTACCGACCACCTGACCAGGACAGGGATACTGACATTGAAATGCTGAGGGAGATTAGAGAGGCTACCAAAACAAAGAACTCTATAATAATGGGGGATTTTAATTACCCCCATATTGACTGGATACATGTCACCTCAGGAAGAGAAGCGGAGATAAAAATTTCTCAATGGCTTAAATGACTGCTTCTTGGAGCAGCTAGTGCAGGAACCCACAAGGGGAGAGGCAATTCTCGATTTAGTCCTGAGTGGAGCGCAGGAACAGGTCCAGGAAATAACCGTTACAGGACCGCTTGGGAATAGTGACCATAATATAATAACATTCAACATTCCTGTGGTGGGAAGAACACCTCAGCAGACCAGCACCCTGGCATTTAATTTCAAAAAGGGGAATTACACAAAAATGAGGAGGTTAGTTAAACAGAAATTAAAAGGCACAGTGACTAGAGCCAAATCCCTGCAAGCTGCATGGAAACTTCTTAAAGACACCATAATAGAGGCCCAACTTAAATGTATACCCCAAATTAAAAAACATAGCAAGAGACCTAAAAAAGAGTCACCGTGGCTTAACCACCATGTAAAAGAAGCAGTGAGGGACAAAAAGGCATCTTTTAAGAAGTGGAAGTCCAATCCTAGTGAGATAAATAGAAAGGAACATAAACACTGTCAAATCAAGTGTAAAAATGTAATAAGAAAAGCAAAAAAAGATTTTGAGGAACAGCTAGCCAAAAACTCAAAAAGAAATAACAAAATGTTTTTTAAGTACATTAGAAGCAGGAAGCCTGCTAAAAAACCTGTGGGTCCCCTAGACGATCGAACTATAAAAGGCGCAATCAAGGACGATAAAGCCATTGCGGAGAAACTAAATGATTTCTTTGCTTCAGTCTTCACGGCTGAGGACGTTGGGGAGATTCCCAAATCTGCACCGTCCTTTGTGGGTAATGAATCTGAGGAACTGTCCCGGATTGAAGTGTCATTAGAGGAGGTTTTGGAACAAATAGAAAAACTTAATGTTAACAAATCTCCGGGACCGGATGGCATTCATCCAAGGGTTCTAAAAGAACTCAAATGGGAAATTGCTGAACTATTATCTGTGGTTTGTAACCTATCCCTTAAATCGGCTTCCGTACCTAATGACTGGAAGGTAGCCAACGTGACACCAATATTTAAAAAGGGCTCTAGAGGCGATCCGGGCAATTACAGACCGGTAAGTCTAACTTCAGTACCGGGCAAATTAGTCGAAACAATAGTAAAGAATAAAATTGTGAAGCATGTAGAAGAACATAATTTGTTGGACAAAAGTCAACATGGGTTTTGTAAAGGGAAATCCTGTCTTACTAATCTATTAGAGTTCTTTGAAGGGGTTAACAAACATGCGGACAAGGGGGATCCAGTAGATATAGTATACTTAGATTTCCAGAAAGCCTTTGACAAGGTCCCTCACCAAAGGCTCTTGTGTAAATTACATGGCCATGGGATAAGAGGGAAGGTCCTTTCTTGGATTGAGAACTGGTTAAAAGACAGGAAACAAAGGGTAGGAATAAATGGTAAATTTTCAGAGTGGAGAGGGGTAACTAGTGGTGTCCCCCAAGGGTCAGTCCTAGGACCAATCCTGTTCAACTTATTCATAAATGATCTGGAGAAAGGGGTAAGCAGTGAGGTGGTAAAGTTTGCGGATGATACCAAACTGTTTAGGATAGTCAAGACAGAAGCAGACTGTAAGGGACTCCAAGAAGATCTCACCAAACTGAGTGATTGGGCAACAAAATGGCAAATGAAATTTAATGTGGATAAGTGTAAAGTAATGCACATTGGGAAAAATAACCCCAACTATACGTACAGTATGATGGGGGCTAATTTGGCTACGACAAATCAGGAAAGAGATCTTGGAGTTATCGTGGACAGTTCTCTGAAAACTTCCACACAGTGTGCAGCGGCGGTCAAAAAGGCAAATAGGATGCTAGGTATTATTAAGAAAGGGATAGAAAATAAGACCCGGAATATCTTACTGCCCCTGTATAAAACTATGGTACGCCCACATCTTGAATACTGTGTACAGATGTGGTCTCCTCACCTCAAAAAAGATATTTTGGCCTTGGAAAGGGTTCAGAAAAGGGCAACTAAATTGATTAGGGGTTTGGAACGGGTCCCATATGAGGAGAGGTTAAAGCGACTGGGACTTTTCAGTTTAGAAAAGAGGAGACTGAGGGGGGATATGATAGAGGTGTATAAAATCATGAGTGGTATGGAGAGGGCCGATAAAGAAAAGTTATTTATTAGTTCCCTAAATAGAAGAACTAGAGGACACCAAATGAAATTAATGGGTAGCAGGTTTAAAACTAATAAAAGAAAGTTCTTCTTCACACAGCGTGTAGTCAGCATGTGGAACTCCTTGCCAGAGGAGGCTGTGAAGGCTAGGACTATAACAGAGTTTAAAGAGAAGCTAGATAATTTCATGGAGGTTAGGTCCATAAAAGGCTATTAGCCAGGGGATAAAATGGTGTCCTTGGCCTCTGTTTGACAGAGGCTGGAGAGGGATGGCAGGAGACAAAGCGCTTGATCATTGTCTTCGGTCCACCCCCTCTGGGGCACCTGGTGCTGGCCACTGTCGGCAGACAGGATACTGGGCTAGATGGACCTTTGGTCTGACCCGGTACGGCCGTTCTTATGTTCTTATGTTCTTATGTAAAACATGCTGTTTAAATTTCAACCATTTTAATGTTGGGGTTTTTTTTACTATAATTAGCTACAGTTTGAATCAAAAAGCTATTTTGAATCAGAAGAACATATTTTTGTTTAGAAAATGCACAAAAATCATATGGATAACTTTGAAACTCCCCCCCTGCAAGGCTTTTCCAGAGTTCCTGCAGCTTTAAGAGTGGCCAGGAGACAAACTATAGAGTTTTGATTGCTTTGGACAGAGTGGCCACCAGGGCACCCATGTTATTTCCTGGAGGTCTTTGCTTTAGAAAGAAAACCCTCTTCTCTTTCCAAAAAAGGTTTCTTCCTCGAAGAAAGAGGATTACTTATGCTGGAAAAACCCCTCTGTTCTTTCAAAAGAATGCAATTGCAGTGTGGATGTAATTGAAGTTTTTTTTCCAAAAAAAAACCTCTGTAGCGTAGACATACCCTAATTGGAAAATTAGTTTTTTAGTTCTCGGTGCTGATAGACTTTTAACTTTCCTAGAAGTAGACAGAGTTTCTTTGTTTGCAAAGAAGAGATATGACAAGTTAAGTTATTCTAGCTATAAAAAAAATTCCTTTATGCAACCATAATCTTGTTTCAGTGAAAAATATTTTGAAAGCACCTATCCGCTTTTAATTGATACAATTTTATCAAAGCAAGTCTCCTTTCTTGACTAACTGGCTGAATGCCATGTCCCTAAACACTAGCTATAAAAAATAGCATACAATATCCTTTTAAAAAAGTGACAAAAATGTGTTTTACGTTACAATAGTTGTGAAAGTGTTTAATAAGGTGATTGAAATTCAAATGATGAAACAGTCTTATCTGTTCTATACAACTGTATCCCACAGCCTTCCATAGCCCAACTGGAAGATACAATGTGGGGAAAATAAAGATCCAAAATGAGGGTATGTCTACACTACAGAGTTAATTCGAAATAATAGACGTTATTTCGAATTAACTTTAATAGCTGTCTACACATACAAACCACTATTTCGAATTTAATTCGAAATAGCGGAGCCCTTATTTCGAATTTGGTGAACCTCATTCTACGAGGAATGGTGGCAGCGTGCTGTGTGTGCCACAATTTGTGCGAGAGGAAGGGGGAGGCTTTCCTGCCAGCCTGGATGGCAGAGGCTGACCACCTGGTTGGCCAGTACGCACAGCCCTGCACAGCTGCCAGCCAGGAGGCCTTTCAGGGGGCTGTCCACATCCAGGAAGCCCTGCGGGAGAGCTTCCAGGCGGACGAGGACTGAAGTCCCCCGGCATGCCCCACTGGGGCCTTACATTCCTCCCCCACCTCCTTCCCCTTTCCCCTCCCTAACCCCCCTTCCTGATCTACAATAAAAACACCTGTCTTTATTTCACATAACTGGGGGGGAATGAGGGCAGGAGAGGAGAAGGGAGGGGGGAAACCTGGGAGGAGGGAGCTGGAAGGGGGAGGAAGGGGAAGGGGAAACTCAGGGTTGGAGGTCTTGCTGGCTCTCCCATCTCGTAGCACTTTGGGGGGGGGGGGAGTGGGTGTGGAGGGTGGGGCAGGAGGGACGGGGGAGTGCAGAAGAAGTGGGAGGGGAAGCAGGGTGGGAGGAGCCGCGATAGGTGGGGCGGCCGCAGGGGCTGGAGCAGCAGGAGGCAGCAATCGGTCCGCCAGGGCCTGCAGGTGCTCGGAGGGCACAGCCCTGCTCCTGCAGCTCCCTCAAGCTCTCCTGCCGCAGCTGCAGGTCCTCTTGCACCCACTGCTCCTGGCTGTGGACCGGCTGTCCCTGCAACCGCAGCTGCTGCCTCTGGAACTCCTCCAGGTTGCGGGTGCGCCTGCTGGTTCGGGTGGAGGGTCCAGGTGGGGTGGTGCATCCTGCACTCGCAGGTGCTGGGGCTGTGGTGAAACGAGAAGTGGTCAGGTCTCCTTGGGGACACAGTGGGTGAAACCCAGCCCCCCTCTGCAAGGCGAGGACGGCAGGTGTCCGCACCATCACGTCCTGCTATCCCTGGCAGTGTGAGCTGGCCCAGGACTGCACCCCAGCCCCTTTGCTGCCTACAGTGTGGTGGTGGTGGTGGGGGGTAGAGATGTGCCCTGCCTCTGTGTAGAGGGGGCGTCTGGAGGGAGGGCAGTGTGCAGTGTCTCTCCCTGGTGTAAGGTCCCTGGGCTCCCCCTCCCCCCCGCCTCACATAAGGGGACCATGATGTCACTCACATGTGGAGGCCTCCCCGACCTCGGATGAGGCTGCTGACGGGCTCTCTGGTTCAGCTCGGGGTTCCTGGGTGCAGGGCAGGCTCCCTGCAGGCTCCTGGCTGCCATCGTTTTCCTCCTCCTCTTCCCCTGTGTCAGGGGCAGGGCCCTCTGCTCCGGGGTCAATGATGACCAGGGGGGCACGGACCATCTGACCCCCCAGGATGCGATCCAGGGCCTCAAAGTGAGGGCAGGCCTCCAGGTCAGCCCCTGGTTGGGAGGCCCTGGCATAGGCCTGCCGCAGCTCTTTAATTTTGCAGCGCACCTGCTCTTGGGTACATGTAGTCTCTGGTGGCCAGGCTGGCAGCCATGCGGCTATAGATGGCCGCATTCCTGTGCCTAGTGCGGAGATTGTGGGCATTGGAGGCCTCCCCCCAAATCTCAATGAGGCCCACGATCTCTGCACTTGACTAGGAAGGCGCCCGCCTTTTGCGGCCCCTGGCAGGCTCCTGGGAGCCGCCAGCCTGGTCCTGGGAAGAGGCGGAGGGCTGGGTGGCAGCGAGTGGCTGGCTCATGCTGCGCCAGGTGCACGGTCTGCTGGCTGTGTGCTGGCAGGCTGGCAACTGGCACAGGCACTGTGGCCAGAGTCTGCCCCTTTAAAGGCTCCGGGGTTAGGGGGGGAGCAGACAAGTTCTCCTGGTTGTGCCCAGAGTGGCCACCAGGGCTCCCTGGGAAGGGCTGGAGGCCAGCTAATTCGAAATAAGTGTCTACACAGCACTTATTTCGAATTAGCTATTTCAGTGGCCGCTGAGTGCTGTACCTGCATGAGCACCGCTCTGATGGTGGATCTCCCAACGCTGAACTGGTTCCCGACGGATCAGTAGCTATCCGGCATGGAGAGCTTCCAGAGGGCGATGGCCACCTCCTTGTGGAGGGGAATGGCGGGCCTCATCCGTGTGTCCTGTCGCTGCAGAGCTCCAGGAAGGTGTCCTTCATCCTGAAGTTCTGGGTCCACTGTTGGTCTCCCCAGCGATCCAGGACGATGTGGTCCCACCAGTCGCAGCTGGTGTCCAGATGCCAGATGCGGCAGGGCATGCTGGCGTCCAGGCACCGCTCCTACAGGGCCCCCAGGAGGAGCAGGGGGAGGGCCAGGGGCCTGGGCTGCAGCAGAAGGTGCCAGGCAGCCTCCAGCAATTGCTGCCGGGTTTTCAGCAAGACATTCAACATGAGCACCAGAGTGCCCAGGGGCGGCTCTGGCTCCATGGTGCCGACTGCTGCGGTGTCCCAAAGGAGAGTGACCGAAGCAGGCGGAGAGGAAAACGCTTTGCTGTCCCTCGGTGAGGTAGGCAAGCAAGCGGGAAAGCTGAGAACCGGCTGTCCAGGGGGGTCCCTTTAAGCACGAGCCTCAGACAGCAGCCACACTAAGTAACTACTGACCTGATGCCCTGCTGGAACTGGTGTCAGCTGCCCTTAAATGTGATCCAGTGTCCAATCAGTGTGGATGCGCTATTTCGAAATAGCAAAACGCTATTTCGAATTAGTTTTTGGGTCTAGATGCGTTATTTCGAATTAACTAATTTGAAATAAGTTAATTCGAAGTAGCTGTGTAGTGTAGACATACCCTGAGGGAGGAGGAAAACAGTAATAGAAGATTTTAAATAATATTGGTTTACCTTCTTAAGAACAAATAACATTTGTGTTATTTGGTTTTCTTAATTTAGCATTTAAGTAAATAATTTCTAACAGTTGCAGAGAAAAAAAACAGTTTTGTTTTTGAGCATGAGATTTTATAGTTACATCTAAAATGAACCTAGATGACATGGATTCAAAAAATAAACATTCCATGGAAGCTACCTCTTGTTTTCTTTACCATGGATGTCATGAGATGCCATAAGTCGGTGTTTCTCAAACTGTGCTCCGCAGAGCCCCAGGGCTCCGCGAGACATCTCCAGGGGCTCCGCGAGGTTGACAAACTGGAAACATTGATAGGTACAGCACATACAATCAGTGGACCGCTGGGGCTCCGCATAAATTTTTACGCATGTAAAGGACTCCGGAGCCCAAAGAGTTTGAGAACCATTGCCATAAGTAATTTCTTAAATTCAAGAAGCTTCTTTGGAAAACTATCAGTAACAACGCTATTTGGTTAGACTGTAGTATCTTTCTGACCACTAGTTTTTAATGAGGGTTTATTTCTGTTTTGAGAACGAAAAGGAAAGAATTATCTGTTTCCTTGAACTTGAATACTGTTATGTCTTTTTCTCCTCGAGGTTTTTCGCTGGTGTTCTAACAACAAATGTCCATTTAAACAATGCTATTGGGTGTTTTTGTCATGTATACAGGGTGTTGTCAATATATTTTATCTTAATATGAAAGTTAGCAGTACTTTTTAAGTGAACGGTTGTTCTGTCTGTATTTTAGAGTGCATCTGTCTGTGTGTTTGTCTGTGAGCCTCTTTGTTCAAGAATTCCTCCTAAATGGCAAGAGCTAGGACCACCAGATTTGGTATGCAGCTTCCTCTTGTCTTAACTTAAAGCAAGGTCAGGGTTTGATTGTGCCAGGACAACCAGAAGGCCTGGGAAAAGGACAGTTTTCCATAACATGCAAAGGGAGGGGCTGCTGTTCGGAGGGACGCAATATGAGAGTGGCCACTGCAGGGGAGAACTATCCTGCAAGAGTGTCCATTGGGGGCAGCTGTACCACCAAGGGACTGGTCAGCAGGGCTGGGGCTCTGCCATCTTCCCTGCCAGCACACAAGTAAGAAGCCCTCCTGCCACAAACCCTCCCCCCGCCCAGCCTTTGGTCACAGCACCAGAGTGGGAGGGAGGGGGAAAGGCCCCTAGCAGCTGCGGGGTGCAGAGGTAGAGAGACAGGTCTCTCATAGCTGGGGGAAGCCTGAGGGAGGAGAGAACAGGCCCCTTATGTGTTGGAGGGGTCTGTGGGGGGAGAGAAGAGGCCTCTGGCCCCCAGTCTCATGCATCCCCTCCATTCCCAAGGCCCTGCTCTGGAGGACCCAAGCAATGCCAGGTAAGTCAGCTAGTTCATAATATAGCTGCATTACAGACACAATAGCACAGCAACTGAAAAAATTAATATAAATGTTGCTGCTGTGTTTCCTCCCAGTAGTTTGTAAATTACACAAGAATAATTCTAAGCTGTTTCTGGTTAGCAAGACTGCTAATCCTGTCAGTCCTTTTCTGTTCCAGGGTCACAAAATAATACCATAAGTATTAAAAATAAAAAGCAAATAAAACCAAATAAATCCCCAATAACATTAATACAGTATTATAGATTAAAAGTCTGGAAATGCAAAAAGTAAAGTTTTCAGTAGAAAAATTAATAGGGACCCTTTACAAATAATTCACTAGCTGAATCCACCCTCAATTTATAACATTAGCAGAAGCATTTGTATCAGTTGATTTAATCTCTGGGGGTACATTTATACAGGACAAAGTAACTTCAGAGACCTTTATTGCATAGCTGAAGTTGAAGTATCTTAACTTAGCTTTTGATGCGGTCTATGCTGCAGGAAGTCAAAGAAAGAACACTTTTCCTTCGACTTCCTTACTCCTTGTGCACGCAGGGTTACCAGCATCGACTAGAGTGCCCCTCTTGCTTTGAATTAGGTGTCTTAACTAGACTGCTAATCTGAACCCTAGAAGATCGACAGCGACAACTTGGATCTTCCTCTGCAGTATAGATGTACCCTGGGATAGCACTTGGGACAAAGGCTTGACCTCAGTGACAGTATACCTAGTGAGGCTTGTTGACTAATGAACTCTATTTGAGTTTAGGGTCTATAGGTGTTCATCAAAGAAATGCTTTTCACTGTATTATATCAACTGTAATTGATCACACTGTAATTTGCAGTAGTTAAAACTTCAATATAAAATACATTAAAACTTTAAATCAGGTCCACATTTCTTGAGCAGCTGAAATGCTGTATTGACAATTTTTACGTCAAAATCTAAATCTCCCTTTTGATCTTCAAAAGTGTTCCCTTTAGAAGACAATATTTTGACAATACCCTGTGCAAGAAATTAATCAAGTGCAAACATGGAAAAAGATGTGGTTTCTTTGGTAATCTGGAGTCAGGATATTTTACAGTGCTGTGCACTGACTGATTCATGCTATAAATATATTACGAAGAAAACCAAGAACAGCAGTAGGTGTAAGACTTGTTTCACTGTATCTAGTTCAGTGAGATTCAGCTTTTCATTTGAATAGATCCAGATTCTCAGAGGCTGTTTTTGAATTTAATTTGCTGCTTAATGTTTTCTGACACTACCATCTAAAACATTATGCTCAGATTTGGTATGCCAGCATATGCTGCTAAAAATCCCTCATCCACTCTCAATTTCTTTTTTAAGCAGTTAAACCTAATCATGCTATATTGAGTGGATTCTTCTGACCTGCTGAGTACTTACAACTCACGCTTATGCAAATTGGCAACTCAGGTCTGTATGACTGAAAACTAAATTTTGTGGCCCATACTCTGTTTTGTTAAGCTTGTGCAAACCCTGCTTTGTAGGTGTTGTCAGAGAAAAAAATGTGACTGTCCATCTTTTGAGTGCAAACACAGACTTTACTGAAGAGAACAAAAATTCTTTTGTGCATTTCAAAAATCACAATTGCTTGTGCACACAAGGATGTAATTCCTAAATATATCATGGTTCGTTTGAGTTAGTCATACAAGCACTTAAACAAAAAGATCATTTAGAAAATTGTACATAGATTTTTCTTAGAAGCAGTTTTTTAAATGAATACCAAAAGTACTTTCATTTATTACTACTTGTAATGCACAAAATCAACAGATTCAGCTCCAGTTGACATAGTGTGCATAAAAATGTTCTTGTATCTGTCTTCACCAGCTAAGCCCCTTTTGAAAATTTGCTTACATCAAGAACCTAGATACCAGTATTTTGACAATAAATTTGTTCTTATGAAAAGTATTTTGTATTACACCTTTTGATGAGTTGCTAACAATTTATATTCCAGGAGATATTTTTATATCAATGTTCTCAATAGTCAGGCTTATTATTTAACCATATGCTATTAAAAAAAATTCACAGCTGTAGAAACAACCTTTATTTTTGCCAAAGATTAGCTGTTTGAAAAGAATTTTTACTTTCCAAAGGAGCTTGACTTTAGATTGTTTGAACTCCTTCCTTATTATCTGCCTGGTATATGGCAGATTAGTTTGCAAGCCCCACTTTCATCTTCAAACAGATGTAGCAGCTGTGCCTTTTTAAATAGGTAACAAGAAACACAAAGCTAATTTGTGGGCTATATATAGAATGCTGTTGTAGTCAGTACTGGTTCTAAGGTGGAAAGACTGCAAGATCAGTCATAGGTGTCAAAATATAGTTTAAACCACAATTAAATCCTTCATGTTACCACATCATCATGCTTTAAGACAGGCAGTACATCTTCCCATTAAGTGTTATTTTATATTCCTCCTCTCCCACTTCTCAAAATATTAGATTGTGGAGTATAGAAAAAGTTGCATAGGAAATCACTAAGCAATAATGTCATGAAATTTGACACTATTTGAGCTCTGTTCTAAAGTGATAAGGTGAAAACAATACTTTTAAAGTCAGCAGCTATATTCCTTGTCTATTCACAATAGCGTCTGTACATTTTAGTGACAAATGTACAGTTTTTCCTACTTTTAATTCTTGTAATAGTTATTGGAGAGGCTTCTAATCTGTAAATGGGGATGAGGTTCCAGTGGTATGGGTTCTGTAGCCCCAGTTGAATGGAAGGAGAATGTAGAGTGCAAGTGAGGCCAGAATTTTTATGGCTAATGGTAATAGGTGAAAAGGAAAGAATTCACTATGATTTTCAGATCCCAGGCTGAGTTACGAAAGCTGACAACTAGGGAGAAAAAACTCAGAAAGCTTCTTCCTACTTGTATATGGAGCAAAATACACGTGGTAACCCTGATCTAGCTATATATATTTTAGAAATATAGAGCTGTCTGTCTGCGAGTCTGTTTGTACAAAAACTCCTCCTAAACTATAAGAATTAGGGCCACCAAATTTGGTATGCAGCTTCCTCTTATTCTAACTTAAAGCAAGGTCAGGGTTTGGTTGTGCCCGAGCAATGGGATGTGCCTGTATATGATTCTCATAAAATAGAAAAGGAGGTGTCTGGAAGAAGGAATGTGGAACGACCACAGAGTGGCAGTAAGCACTCCAGCAGGAAGCCACTGGCTGACAGCAGCTGACACCCTGGCCAACCCTGGGGAGTGCTAGAGGGTAGCCTGCATGCCCCACCTACTCCTGACCAGGCCTGGGTAGTGCTGGTGGGAGACCTGCATGGTAGGAATGTAAGATGTTAACTGGTTAACCCAGTGGTCTCCAACCTTTTTACACCCAAGATCACTTTTTAAATATCAGAACAACCCAAGATCTACCGCCCCATCCTTCCCCCAAGACCCCAGCCCTTCCTTGAAGCCCCGCCCTCTCTATTCTCCTCCTCTCCATCACTTGCTATCCCCAGCCCTTATACACTCTACACTGCCGCTTCTCTCCCCCCCCCCCCCCCCCCGATTCTTCTGTAGGAAGAGGTTTTTTCCAACATTTGGCCTGTCTAGACTGGACCAAATGTCAGAAAAACCCCTTCTTTTGGAAGCCCCCTTATTCCTCATGGAACAAGGAATATAGGGGATACCGAAAGAGCATGTTTGCTCTTCCACTGAAAAAAAAGCAGAAGAACAAATGCGTCCCTGGATGCGGAAGAGTTTTTCCCGGGATATCTCTAGAATCCTGGAAAAACTCCTGCAGTCTAGCCATACGCTCACTGGGTTGAGACAGGATGTGTAGGCTCTGGGGTGGGAATGAGGGATTTGGTGCGGGCAGGGGTGAGAGGTGCAACCTCTGGGAGGAAATTTGGATGCAGGAGGAGGTGGAGAAGGGGACGCTGGCTCGGGGAGGGGGCGCCAGGGTGGGGAGTGTTGGGGTCAGATGGAGGGTTGGGGTACTAAGCAAGCCACAGGCTTGTGGATGTGAGGGTACAGGAATTTGGGCTGGGGTATGTGAGGGGCTCAGGGCAGGGTGGCCCAGTGTATGATAGGCTCAGATCTAGGGTCTGGGGGGGAGGGTAGGAGTGTTATGATGCTGTGGCCAGATGCGGGCTTGACCCCAATTGGGGGTTTCTTTGCCAGGCTTCATTTTTAAATAAAATACTTTGTCTTTATTTATGAGAAGGTCAGGGAACCTGTTTTCAGTGGGTCAGTAACCCCTGAGTCAAGAGTCAGTTGGGGGCCACATGAGTGAGATGCAAAAAAAACCAAAACAAAACAAAAAAAACCCACCACCACACAACACACCTCCTCCAGCCCCCCCCCCGCCCCCCCAAGCCTCACTTATGTGGCCCCAACTGTGCTGGTGGGAGCAGGGGACATGGTACTGGGGAAGGGTGCTAGTGGGTGCTGGAGCAGGGGACAGGGTGCCAGTGAGGGACAGGGTGTTGCTGGGGGCAGGGAGTCCCCTGCACCTGCCTCCTCCCGGAACTCCTCCCCTTACCCCCCCGCAGAGGAGGGAAGCCTGGAGCACACCTCCTCTGGGGACAACTCCCCCCTCAAGTTCCTGGCACGCCACAGACCGGGGGGGGGGGGGGGAGCAGCCAGTGCACTTCCGGAACCCCCAGACGTGGCATGCAGCTTCAGGACTTCTGTCCACCCCGCAGGAAGCCAGCACTACCTCCATTGTTGCTGGAGGTAGGTAGTGGGGCTTCTTGGGGGTGGGGGGGAAAATGAGGGGCAGGCTCCGAACGCCTCGCAATTGACTGGTCGAGCCCTTGAGATCTATCAGTTGATCGCAATCGATGGGTTGGTGACCATGGGGTTAACCTGTTACCTGGTAATCGGGTAGTTTATTGACCTGCTTACAAGGTAACTGGTTATCTGGTCTGGCTGGCTGGACAGCCCCACAGCTGCAGCAGGCCCGGCTGGCTCGACCCACCTGTAGCATGGTAGGTTGGTTAAACAAAATGTTTAACTGGTTAACTATTTTAAGGCATTTTTACATGCCTACAGTGTGGCCTGGGGCAAAGCTGGCAGCTGGGGTATGTGGCCTCCCCGCCTCCATTCCCTCTTCTGATTCATATCAACTTGGGGAGAAGCCTGCAGCAAGAGTGCATGGCTCCACCCCTACCCCAGGCCAGATCTGGGCAACATCAGGTACATTTTTTAGTATACAATAAACATGGAATTTCATGATGCTATTTCTACAAAACACACTTGAAGGAGGTATCAGTAATTCTTTGTTTTATTTAAGACTGTACAGGGTCCACTGTCAGCGAGAGGCTGCGCTGACTCCCTCTAGGGCCCACACATTCAGGCCTTGGCCTAGCCTTTGGCTGAGGGACAATTTAGAGGGCCCAACCCTGGCTCAGGATGGGCAGGCAGACAAGGGATTAACAAACCACAGTAGTTCACGGGTTCAGATACAGCCCTGGGTTAGGGCAACAAGTGCCTATCACATGCGGTGTAGCAGTTTACCATCTCGGCCGAGTTCCAGTCCCAACCTCCATCTCCTCTCCTCAGCTGTCCCAGGGTCTGCTATCCCTGGGCCCCTTCCCAGTTCCCCCTTAGGGCCTACCAGGCTCCAGCATTGCTCTGGTGGGTCTGCTGGTGATGGAGGAGCTGGCAGAGTATCTATCACTTCAGGCTTCAGCAGGGGTCCAGGTGGGCTGGACCAGTCATCTGGGCCTGGCGAGGGGCCTGGCAGGTTTGGCATAGCCTCCGGCAGCAGCCGGGGCCTCAGCAGCCCAGCCCAGCCCAGGCCAGGCCAGGCCAGGCCAGGCCAGGAATCAGGAATCAGGAGGGGTCCTGGCAGTCCAACCCAGTCCTCCACCCAGGGGGTAGCATGGCCAAGCCATGCAAGGTAGGAGCTGGAGCCAAGTATCTGGCCTGGTTGGCTACCCCATTCTGACTGAGCTCCCAGCTCTTATACTACTAGTCCCACCCACTGGCTTCCTGTGGGCGGAGCTAGGAGAGGTTGGACCCATCCACCAATGGGTCTTAGAGGTTACTTCCTCTTCCGGGTCAGATGGTGGCCATGTTGTTGTCCCAGACTCATTACAAAGACCTTATGCTAATGCTAGCTAATTTCAACTTACTGTGTCTACTATACTGTTGTTATAATTGAAGGTGAAAGAAAGCTAGTATGCCATGGTGTGCTTCTCCAGAAAGAGTTGGCTAGGGCACTCCACTGCAGGAAGAGGTGAAGTATGCTCCCAATCAGGCGCTGAAGCTCTCCTCCAGGTTGGTGGAAGGGTCTGGTTGGAGGCACACCCCACACCAGTCCAGGACTGCCTAAGACCCCACCTCCGTGTGCCCTGATTCCTACTGATCTGCTTGTTGCTTGCTGTTTCCCTTCTGTCACTGTCAAGGGGTATGTCTACACACAATTTTTATTTCGGGAGAAGGATACAAATAGTGATGCGCATTTGCATACTTCCTCCTTTTTTTTTTTTTTTTTTTGGAAGACGCTCTTCTGGTATTTACCCATGTCTACACGCAGCCGAATTTTGAAATAAACCCCTATTTCAAAAGACCCCTTACTCCTCCTGCAATGAGGTTTACAGGGGTCTTTCGAAATAGGGGTTTATTTCAAAATTCAGCAACGTATAGGCATGGGTAAATACCGGAAGAGCATCTTCGGAAAAAAAACTCAGAGGAAGTATGCAAATGCATAGCGCTATTTGCATCCTTCTCTCAAAATAAAAATTGTGTGTAGACGTACCCAAGGAGAAAGAGAAAAGTATACAGCTCACTTGTGTTCCTCTCCCTCCCAGCCAGTGTGGGGAAGGGGCAGAGGAGTTAGTGACCCACGTTATGAGCTTTCCTCTTGCTCCCTGACACTGACGGAAGGGGAAGAACAAGAAACAAGCAGCATTGGTAAGAATTCAAGGGGGCGTCAGACCCCATGCCCTCCGTAAAGGGAGCCCTTGCCCCCCCACACGCCTCCTTACACAAATCCAACCTCCTGCCTTGAGTTCTCCCATGCCTGCAGCCCTGATTCTTGCACCCCCCATACTTCAGCGCTCTGCCCTGAGCCCTTCTCACCCCCTTCCCAGACTCCATACTCCCCATATCCCCACCCCCTGCCCTGATCCTCCCCCAGCCCTTTACCCTGAGCCCTTCTCACCCCCTTCCCTGACTCCTGCACCGCCTCACATCCCCAACCCCTGCCTGGAGTCACCCACACCCACACGACAACCCCCTGCCCTGAATTTCCTGCACTCCAACCCACACTTAAATATCTTACAGGTACTGTCACATCACCCGCCCCTAACCCCCAGCCTAGAGTCCCCCCTCGGTGGGGAGGAGGAATACAACAATAACTGTAAGAAATTTAAGTTACTTGCATCCCTGCATTATATTTAAATGAGCTTGATTTGCAGTGCCTTTTTATTTTAAATCTAATATCCCACAGTGCAAAATAATTGACATTTATATGAAATTTATATTATGTTAGCACCTTATATAAGCATTTAAGTAATGCTAATGAGTCATCTTTAGATTACTACATACAAACTTCTGCAGCATGTAGCTGTGGAGTTGGCTCTGAGATGAAAGCAGCATTCTCAGCTTCCTATAAGTCTCTCTATCCATGGTCTGTCTCTTTCAATCACTTTAGTACTTTTCACAATGCCTAGCTTCATAGTGTTATTTGGCTGAACAGTCCCATATTGGGAAATGTGAAGGTATTGGATCTGGTCTGTAATAATTTATGAATACTATATGTAACCTAGTTATTGGTAAAGTTATTGTATATAGAATGTTTGGATGCTTTATTTTATACCTGTGTGGATTTATTTAAGTTGCAGGGCTGTTAGGAAACAAGGTAGAAAGCAACTCAATTGCTAGATAAATAATATATTAAGCTTTCAGAGGGCTAAGAAATAAACGTTTGAGTTGTTAAGCTGAGAAGACACTACTTCCAGGCTTCAGCTTAGTTGCAAGCCTTGAAGGGCTAGCCTGAAGGTGTAATATGTAGTTTGTGGCTCATCTTATGAAGTGGGTTTTGCCCGGGAAAGCTCATGATGCAACATATATTTTTGTTAGTCTCTGAGGTGCCACACTACCACTTGTATTATATTTGCAAGACTTGTATTGCCAAATCTGAGAGGAAAAAATGAAAAGGAGACTAAACAGTTAAAAAGTCAAATACTGTACTCTGTGAACATTTGGGTGCACCTAAGCATTATCCTTTCTTTGCAGATTTTGGTCATTTCCACTTAGGTCAGCTACCTCTATCCCTCTGAAGTCTTTTCTTTCTCACTCACAGTATCTCTTCCCCATTCCACAACTAGCTGCTGCCTGCTTAGTGTGTCTACCCTCTCTCTAGGCTGGACTTGGGTATATGGTTTAGTGCCCCTTTTATATTTCAGGCCTGTGAAAAATTAACTTGCTAGCCTGATATGTGGGCATTTTCCAAATAATAGCTCTTCTGTTGGGTCCCTAAGCACCCTTAGGGTACATCTACACTTCAGAGGAAGATCAAAGCTTCTGCTGTCAATCTTCCAGGTTTCGAATTAGTGGTCTAGTTAAGACAGCTAATTCAAAGTGAGAGGGGCACTCCCGTCTATGCTAGTAACCCTGCTTTCATGAGGAGTAAGGGAAGTCGAAAGAAAAGTGTTCTTCCTTCGACTTTCTGTAGTATAGACTTTCTGCAGTGTAGCTGAAGTTGCATATCTTAATTCGACTTTGTATTATAGTGTAGACATACCCTTATTGTTGTCTCTGACGGTGTGTCTTATCTTTATCTTTGCTTCATTTTCTGTTTGTTTTCCCCAAGAGCCTCCTTTGATTCCATGTAACCAGGTAAGACAGTGCCAAACAGGTAAACTACATGGCACACAATACTAATTTTAAAAACATTAAAAAGATAATTATCTCATTCATTATGCAGAGACTACTACAGGATTGGAAGAAGCAAAATCTGCTTGGGTCACATCGACAAGGATGATGGAGATTAGGGAAAGCTAGACCAGTGGTCTCCAACCTTTTTAAGCACGAGATCACTTTCTGAATTTAAGTGCAATCTAAGATCTACCTCAAATATAAATACCCTGGCCCTGCCTCCTTCCCACCCCTTCTCTGAAGCCCCGTCCCTGCTCACTTCATCCTCCCTCCTTTGCCCATCCTCACTCACTTTCATCAGGCTCAGGCAGAGGGTAGGGTGAAGGCTCTGGTCTTGGATTAAGGGACCTGGAGTGTGAGAGGGGCTCTGAGATGCTCTTGGGGCAGGCAGTTGGGATGTAGGAGGGGGTACTAGGTGCAGACTCTGGGATGGCGTTTGGATGCAGGGGTGCTTGGGGCTAGGGTGGGAGGCTTGGGGTACAGGAGGGGGTTCATGACTGGGGTAGGTTTTCGGGATGTGGACTCCAGCTGGGCACTGCTTATCTCAGGAGGCTCTTGGGTGGTGGTGCACTCACCCCTGCCCTGGCCCTGGACCACTCCGTATAGCAGCCAGCAAACTCCATCCCAAGTCCTATTGTGTCCCCTCTCTGTTCTGTGGAGAAAGGATACAGAATGGGAGAGGGGGCACCTTGACATCAGCACCTCTCCTGTCCTTCCCCTGCCCTGCCCAGAAAGTAGGAGGCTCACAGGGGGAGGGGCAGCTGCAAGGCAAAGGGCAGGAGATGAGCAGCAGTGGTGGGAAGGGCAGCTGAAGTGCTATAGCACTTGATAGCCTCGGCCAAACCAGTTAGGATCACCTGTCAGAGGCTCCAAGATCTACGAGTAGGTCCCGGTCTACTGGTTGGTGACCACTGAGCTAGACAGACATATAAACTACCTGCATTTGTTTCAAAATCTTTTTCCTTTTACTTTATGCTTTGATCCTACTGATAAGTCAAAATTACGTTGTTTTGCTAGAGCTGTTTATAAACCTCTGTGTTCATCACTGGTCACAAGCTTCTGAAGGGAAGAGGTATAGGCACTGAACTCTACTGGGCCTGCTGAATAATCATGGGTGTACAGTAGCCCGGGGACTGTCTAAGAGAAGAAGGAGAACTGTGGGGTTCCATTCCAGAAAAGGCAAGGGGCCATGGCCTATTATCTAAGGAGGTGCACTTGAAGGGACCAAAGAAGGAGGCAAAGGTGCAGCTAGCCCTGTAATTATGACAAGAACTGCCTACTTTTCTGAACTTCTGGATGCTTATGTGAACCAAACTGAACCATGTGAGGTTTGCCAACTATAGGGCCTAAAAAAAAATCCTACAAATCCTAACTATTTTCTTTGTTTTTAATATTGTAAAAGCTCTGCTCCTTTGGAGGTTGGATTTAAACAGTGGTGTAGGTAGTGTTAAAAGTGTGTGTATGTGTATGGGGGAATAAACTATCCTAAAGTAAAATCCATATTCTGCAAATGAGAAGTGGGTAAACTCAGTTTACCTGAGTTACCCTCAATTACACTACTGGATTTAAATCTTTTTAAAATTCCATTTCCAATAAATGCTTTAAATTTTAAGTTTCATAACCTGGAGGGAATTTCGGTTGTAAGAAATCTCAGAGTAGAATTCCTATCTATATTATAGTTTCCCTTTGTCTCATTCCTTAATCTATTTTAGATGTTCATATGGAGTCAGTCTCTCACATATAATGCAAGAACCTTCTCCTCTCTTGCTCTTGCCTTCCGGAAAACTCTTATTATAATGTTGTGATGGACCCCCCCCCCATGCTTTATACAGTGGTCCCCAACCTTTTTGTGGCCAATAGCACATTCATGTTTTCAGAAGAGTGTGGCAGGGGCCAACAATTTTTCAAGGCTTATTTTGTATTTGTACATTAAATAATATGAAAAAATCATATTTAATATTACATAATATATGAATCCATAAGATAAAAAAGGTAATTTTACATGTAAAAGGTATTAATTAAATTATTCGGCAATTACTCTTTCACCTTGCCATGTGAATTTGCTCTTTTTTATCTACCTGTAAGAAAAATTAAGGAGTTTTTACAAAATAAATATCATAAACAGTTTTCATCTTATTTATTATAAAAAAGTAAAACATTGTTGAACTGCTGGTCCAAATATATTTATTATTCTTACTTTAACATAGATAGCCAGTTATGGTTAATTAAAAAATATTCTTTGTATTGTTACTTGTATCTGGATTTCAATAAACAAACAAACAAATATGAAAAAAAGTTAAACACAAGTTAATCATATGCGCTCATCAGCACTTAATGGAAAATAGGTATAATTAATTCACGTGGTTTTTCTAATAAAGTCAGTGTGATTTTTGGCACTGCATTTCTTCAGCCAATTTTTCGTAGTTGGGAGAGTAGGATGATATTCTTGTTAGTAAGCAATCGTCAAGATGGGCATCTTTAAGCTGAGATCTGTATTTTGATTTTATGATGTTCATTGTTGAAAACAAAACTTTGCATAGATAAATGGAACCAAAATAAGATTTTATTTTGTATGCTACATTTTTTTAAGGCAGGAAACTTTTTTCGGTCTCCTCTGGTGGTGGTCCCTCCCCTGCCAGTGTCTGCCCTTCTGCTTCACCCCCAAAATCCTCTGGCACCTTGCACCTTCCCTTACCCCTGCACCCTCCTGGTGCCTCCCTCTTTTTCCCTGATGCCCGCCCCCTCACCATCCTCTGCCCCCGTTCCCCTCATGCCCCTGTGCCCTCTCACATGATTTGCTCCATCCCCGCCTTTCTCATGCCCACCCCTTCTTTCAAGCCTTCTCCCAGCGCCTCTCCCTCCCCGCTCTAGCTCTCAATGCCTTTACCCTCTCCTCTCCCAGCATCACCCTGTTCCCCCCCCCCACTGACACCTCTCCTCCTGCCCTTTTCCTCATTGTCTCCACTTGGCCCCCTGGCATTTGTCTCTCCTCCACGCTGTCCCTTGGTGCCTTCCCCTTTCTTCTCCTGACCTCCCCCCTCCCCTCAGCACAAGCCCCTTCCTCTCCCACCCCTTCCCCCTATTTTTCCCGCACCCCCATCTTCTGCCTTCCAGTTTGAGTCTGTGATCGGGCCTGGCCCCAGCTGCTTCTGTGACCCCAGACCACGTGCCGGGCCTGGAGCTGGTCCACGCGGTTTTAAAATTTAAAGTCCCGGGCCGTGACATCACGGCACGCTGGGCGTCTCCCCTCTCAGCTGTTGCGCGGGCGTTTGAACACACCGCGCATGCGCTCCCTCGGATGTCTTGCGAACCAGGCGTCTCCTCTCTCAGCTGTTGCACGGAGGGGGTGCGCGAGACGTTCGGAGAGAGCTGAAAGGGGAGACACTGGTTCGCAAGACAGCTGAGGGAGCGCATGCGCAGTGAACACGCCGCGCAACAGCTGAGAGGGGAGACGCCCGGTTCACAAGACATCCGAGGGAGCGCATACTTTCGAAAAAGCCTCTTTCGAAAAAGAGCATCTAGACTACAACCAGTACTTTCGAAAAAGCAAGCTGCTTTTTGAAAAGAGAGCACCCAGGCAGTCTGTATGCTCTCTTTTGAAAAAGCACAGTTTGCATTCAATAGCACCTTTTTTTGAAGGAGCACTTTCGAAAAAAGGCGTTATTCCTCATAAAACGAGGTTTTTTGTGGCCGAAAAAACTGCCGCATTCTTTCAATTTACTTTCGAAAGAACGCGGCAGCAGTCTAGACGCATGGGAAGTTTTTTAGAAAAAAGGCCATTTTTTTCTGAGAAAACCCTGTAGTCTAGACACACCCTCAGTGTCTGTACTGCTCTCGGGGGGCAGTGATCTCAGCTCTGTGCCTTGTCTGGGAGCTGGCCCAGCAGGACAGGGTAGCGAGAAGCCCCAGAGAGCAGGAAGGTGAGTGTCAGTGGCTTTGTCAGCAGTCTGGGTAGCCCCCCTAAAGGGTCTTCTGTGACTTCACCCAGTCACAAACATCTTTTCCATCTTTATTTAATGTCTATCTCCTTTTAAATCAGATACTTTCCACTGTGTATGCCTTTTAATTTAGCTCTTCCTTTTGGTCTCATGAGTGAATGTCATTGATGGACCCATCCTGTGGAATATAGAACAGAACATTATACTTTAATTAGATGGATTTTAAAACTCTCTTGCATGGTGCAGTACTTGTTTAGACAAATTCCAGCTGAAATTACTAGGTGGATAGCGGGATTGCAGGATCCAAGTGACTCCAGGACCCTAAAGGCCCAGGCTGAAGGCTACAAACAGGACTTTGCTCTTTGCTCCTTTCTATAAATGGAATTTAGCTACTTTCTGCTTCACTGAAAGTGGTTTCTATATATACCATAGTCAGCCCTTTGGAATAATAAGCTACTAATGGTGATTAATCTGGTATTGTATACTATAAATGAAATTGAAAATGGGGAAGTTGGTTCTATAAAAGTGGAAGGTCAGGCCTTGAGGATGTTGGGTAAGGAAGCTTATAGCTTAAAGTGATAGCTGTAGGCTTGCAATATAATTACCTCAACCTTATTTCTGCTGCTTATGAGAGCTCAAATTGGAAAAAAAAATTTGTAGAAAATTTTGTTACACCCTCAGTGTGTACCGGACCATAAAAAATTAATAATTACTTCAGTGTCAGAGGAACACACCATGTCTTGATTTGTTTCATTACCTTCTTAGAACTCCTTTTGATTAGACTGTTTTCTTTCATTGAGCTGTTCTGTTAGAGCTCTCTGATAAACAGCATGACTGTGGAAAAAGAAAGGAAATGGGATTCCATTCCATGTATTAGAGTGGTTCAGTCTGACCAAAATAAATTAAGGTGCTGATTTGTAAGCCAGCAAGGGTATGTCTGCACAGCAAAGTTATTTCAGAATAATGGCTGTTATTCCAAAATAGCTAAGCAAGCGTCGACACAGCAATAACATTGTTATTTCGAAATTATTTGGAAATAATGGGTGGCTTATTTCAATGTTGGTAATCCTAATTGTACGAGGAATAACACCTTTTCTGAAATAGCTGTTTCAAAATAGGGGCTGTGTAGACAGGGCAGTTGCGTTATTTCAAAATAAGGGGCCTCCAGTCCTTCCCAAGGTACCCTGCTGGCTTCTATGTCTACCCTTAACCAAACTCTATAGTCCCCCCCCTTCCTCTGGAGCCCTTAAAGCTTCAGCCTCAGGGGAAAGGGCTTGTGGCAGACAGGAGGTCCTGACAGCCCTGAGCCACCCAGCAGCTGCCACTGCCTTGGATTTTGGCCACAATGAGCCAGTCTGCAGCTCCACCCACCCCTCCACTGCTCCCAGGGAGCAGTCAGACAGATCCCAAGAGCCTGGCCAGGGCCGAAAGAAGCATGCGCCTTCCTGGTCTGGTGTAGAGATCCTGTGCCTCACTGAGGTCTGGGGCGAGAAGGCAAACCTCCAGTATCTCAGCACCAGATACAGGAACACGGATGTCGGGTGTCTGGATGGCTGAGAGTCTGGCCAACAAGGGGCACATCCGCACTTAGGAGAAGGTGTGGATTGAATTGAAAGAGCTCCACCAGGCATATGCCAGGGCCCGAGAGCACAGCTCCCACTTGGGGGCAGAACCCCACACCTGCCCCTACTATGAGGACCTGGACAATATCCTGGGGGGAGAGGCAGTCCCTCCCGCCCCCGGTAGTGAACTCAGGGCTCGAGACAAGGAGGAAGAGGAGGAGCTGGACGAGGCTAGCATAGTCACCGTCCTGATCCTGGAGCTGGTACCCCACGCCCTGGACGTGTCCCAGGCATTGTCTGAGGCTGGGGAATCCACATCAGGTGAGTGCCATCACATTCCCTACGCACACGGGGTGTAGGGGGTGGGACAGGCTCCTTGCCTGGCCTTTGCGGCCTGATGATCATGCAGCAGCTTGTGCATGTGGGAGCACGTGGAGCAACAGTCCAGGACACAGAGCCCCGCAGGCTGCAACAGAGGACCCTTGTGCTATTGGCCACAGGGTGTCTGGAGAGGCCTGCCACCCTCCTGACACCAGCGTGGGACATCTACCCTCCCTCCACAAGCCACCACTAGAAGGAGGCTGGGGACATGGAGACGCACACACCCTCAGCAGTGCCACACAGCCACTGCTGGCCGCTCCACCACACAGGAGCGTCTGCTGCTCACACACACCTCCCCCCCACACTCTGTCCTCCTTTTTTCCAGAAGCAAGATAGAAGTTCTCTCCCTGCGAGACACTGCCACTGCCGGACCCAGTGGGCGTGTGGCACAGAGGGAAGCCCAGCCTCCCCGTGGTCCCCTTCCTGCCTGCAGGATCCCAGTGTGGCTGGCACCTTCACATGCCTGCTTGTCCCTGGGGGGAGGGTGGGGGAGTAGTAAAGCTCCCCCTGCCCCAGGGACACCTGGGCTCTTGCAGGCAAAGGCTCACTTGCTAGAGCACACATGGCCTTGCTCCAAGCCCATTGCCTTCATCTGAGCAGAGAACTCTCACTCTCAGCTCAATGATGAGGGCTAGGCTTCAGGTACAGTGTCTTCTGGGATGACTGACCGTCTCTCTTTATTCTCCAAAGCTGGACCAGTTGCGAGAGGGGGATGGTCGACACCACCCAGAGCAGCCTCCCAAACCGGAGGGATCTGCAGGTACTGGAGACCCATGGATGAATTCCAGAGGAAGCACCTTGTGGCACTCTGATCCATGGAGCAGATTATAAACTGCAGACTGCAGGAAGACCTCCAGCTGTGACGAGACACTTGGTGGGAGATGCTGGTTCAGGGCCGCACCATGTGTGCAGCCATGCAGTCCCTGGTGGCCAGCATGCTCCCTGCACCTGCTCCCGCTCCTGCTCCTCCTGCTTATTCTCCAACCCTGCCCATTTCCCAAGGCCCCCGTACCTGTGGTGGTGGGATCACCAGCTCCAGGCGTCACTCCCAGCCCCATCCTTGAGCCTCACCTCACCCTTCCCAGCTCCCTCCTCCCCTCTCCAAGGTTCTCCTCCCGCCTCTCTCCTCCCCTCTCCCAGGTTCTTTCCCCAGTCCCTCTCCAGTTACTTTGACGCCAAATACAAACAACACCGAGTTGATTTTTTTTAAAAGTCTGTTTTATTGTCTCTGCAGGGAAGGGAGGAAGGGAGGAAAAGAGAGGTGTTGGAGGAAAGAGTGAGAGTGGCCATGCACAGGCCCCTAGTGGGGAGACCCAGGGGCGAGTGTCATTGGGATCCTTGTGAGAAACTTTCCCTCAGGGCCTCCCGGATGTGCACAGCCCCTTGATGGGTCTGCCAGATGGCAGCCATGCACAGCTGCTCGTAGGCCCTGCCAGTGCGGTCAGCCTCTGCCCCCCACACTGGCAGGAATGCCTCCCCCCTAACCTTCACAAATATTGTGGAGCACACATCGCACGGCCACCATGTGTAGGATGTTCCAATCCCCAAAGTCTAGCTGGGTGAGGAGGCATCTGAATCGTGCCTTCAGCTGCCTGAAGTGCCCTCAATGACCATGCAGGCCCTGCTGAGCCTGGTGTGGAACCATTCCCTAGAGTGGTCAAGGTGGTCAGTGTAGGGCTTCATGAGCCAGGGCAAGAGAGTGTAGGCCGCATCCCCCACCATGCACATGAGCAAGTCCACATCCCTGACTCTGATGGTGTGGTTGGGGAAAAAAGTTCCAGCATGCAGCTTCTGGAACATGCTTGAGTTGCGGAAGCCATGGACGTCATGTGTCTTCCCCAACCACCTGACTTAGATGCCTGTAAACTGGCCTTGGTGGTCCATGACAGCCCACTGGACCATCAAGAAGTACCCCTTCTGGTTGATGTAGACAGACGCCCGGTGGTTGGGGGCCTGGAGGGGGATGTGGGTGCCGTCAGTAGCCCCTCTGCTGTTGGGGAAGCCTATGTTGGTAAAGCCAGCGACGATAGAGTCCACATCGCTGAGGTTGATGGCCCTGCACAGCAAGATGGTGTTGATGGCCCGCACCACCTGTAGAAGGAGACAAACATCAAACAGAGAATCACAGGGTGGCCAGAGCTCTCGGGAGGTCCCTGAGCCCAATCCCCCCTCTTCCACACACACATCAAGAGCAACCCCCTCCCCCACTTATCCTATCCCCTGGCAGGGCTTTGTGAGGGTGGGACAGATAAATCTCCCGGGGAGAGGGGCTTCTATCACCACTTCCACCATCCCCATTTTCCCTACAGAACCCCATTCTAGCCATCCACCCCCCTCCTGGGACAGTAGCCCGAGAGTATCATACCTACATGAGCAGGGCCCCGACGGTCGATCTCCCCATGCCAAACTAGTTCACGACAGATCAGTAGCTGTCCATAAGCTTCCACGAGCTGTCTGGCGTGGCGAGCTTCCACGGGGCTATGGTGACCCGCTTCTGGAAGGGGATGGCGGGTCTCATGTCAGTGTCCTGTCGCCCGAGGGCAGAGGCGAGCCACTCACAGAGCTCCAGAAAGGTGTCCTTCCTCATCTAAAAATTCTGGAACCACTACTGGTTGGCCCACCGCTCCATGTTGAGCCAGTCCCACCCGTCGGCACTGGTGTCCAGATGCCAGATATGGCAGTGTGCAGTGGAGGGTGGGTGGGATCCAGCAGCATGAGCTGCACCCACAGAGAAGTGAGGAGGGTCTCCAAGTGGAGCAGGGGGTTGGGTTCCTGCAAGGCCTGGGAGGCAGCCTGCTGAAACTGCTGCATGAGGTACAGCACAAGCTGCAATAGCCGTTGACTGCCCAGAGGAAGCTCCAGCTCCATAGCTGGATAGTTGAAGTGTCCACAAGGGCAACCACAGCAGGCAAAAGAAAAGGTTTTGCTGTCCCTCAAGGAGGTAGGCAAAGGAAAAAAGCCTGATACGCTGCTGTGGGGTGGGGGTCCCTTTAAGCAAGAGCCTCAGATAGCCTCAGGCAGTAGCTCCAGAAAGTAACTGCTGTCCTTATGCCCTTCCTGAAGTGGTTCCATGTGGCCTTAAAGTTAGCATCCAATCAGTGTGGATGCTCTATTCGATGAGCTTTTGGTGTGTAGACACGCTATTTCAAAATAAGCTATTTCGGAATATTTGTTCTGAAATAGCTTATTCCGAAATAAATATGAAGTGTAAATGTAGCCTAAGGGTGCAGCACGGGAGAGGGGCAAAGAAGGGGAGAAAATTGGCAAGACATAGTTTAAATATCAGGTCTGTTCTATAAAAACTTTTCTGGCAGTTGTCTATGTGGTCTTGGATGCTTTCAACTTAGTTGCAAGTTAGAGGCTGATAACAGTTTGACAGTGATAAACTGAGTAATCAGAATTGCAGTAATGGATGGTCTGTTCAGAGCCCCTGGTATATTAATATGTAGGTCAAATTTATATCACTTGTTACAGAGTTTCAAGGAATTGTTACAATGATGATTGCATCATATGGATATTTTTGTTAATTTTCTATTTTCCTTTGTAATTATGTTGCCTTAACTATATAAATCATGACATACTTGCTAAAGATAAAGTGTCTGTTGTTTTCCACGTATTGAACTAAATTAAAATAGAACTAATGGTCTGTGCTTTGTGATAAGGAAGGCAAGAAAAAAAGGGAAAATTTATGTGATAGTACTGTTAAAATGTTGCAGAAAAGTATGGATATAAGGCTTACGGGTGGAATTTTGAAAAGTGTCTAAGTGATTTAAGAGAACAAGTGTCATTGAAAGTCCAGTGGTAATTTTCAAAATCCCATCCTGAATTTTTAATTCACTGTGTATGCCATTTCTTAGAGGAGAATTTGAAACACTTACTGGACAGATAATTAGCCTTTTTAAACAGCTGTTATTGCTGATCACATGCCTCTCTTCTTGTGTGATGTCATATGGCAGTTGCAATTAGGGTTGTTAGAGAGTAGTCGAGTGGAGTACTCAACTACTTGCATTCCTACCCCTTTGCTACCTCGGTATGAGAGGCAACAGAGGAGGGGGGAACAGGAGACGGTGCTGGGGGGAGTGGGCTTAAAAGGGCAGAGGGTTGGGGGGGTGGATAAGGGAGGCTGCTCCGGCAGCAGCCCCTGTTTGCAGCAGCCTGGCCGCAGCCAGCGGCTTCTCCAGCAGTAGCTCCTGGCTATGGCCAGTCCTGGCCACTGCGAACAGGGGCTGCTGGACTGGCTCGTGCTGGTATGGGATGCTGTGCATCTGCATTTTAAACCTCGTAAGAGCCTGGCGGCTCTTACTGCATTTAAAAAGCAGAGCTGCTGTACAGGTGGCTCCTGGAGTTGGCACAAGCCCCGACTGCTGAGTTCTGACTCAAGCCAGCTCCAGGAACTACCTCCGCTGCAGCTCTGCAGAGCGGTCCTTATTGACTAATCATGTAGTTGACACATATTGTATCGACTACACGATTAGCCAGATGACCACAATTTAATATCCTTAGTTTCAGTCCAGCTGAGGTTCTTGAGTTGAAAATTTCGCCTTAACTGGCACTCTGGAAAAAATCTGGCAAAAGGGCTTTTTCAGAGACAGGTCTTTGATTCTAGTATGTAGCACTGTGAGCTGTGTTGACTCCATCTGTGTACTTGAAGTTCTGGAACTCCCTCTGGACTGGCAAAATTCCCAACTGGGAAATTAAATACCAAAATCTGTAGTGGTTACTGAACGAAGAAGGGATGGTCATTATTATTACTTAGCAACTAGAAGCCCCTATTGAGATCAGGTTTCCAAGTGTGCTGGAAATACTCATGATAGATAAGAGTACTTACTCCAGAGTTCACATGCAAGACGGTGTGCAGTGGTGTTGTAGCTGTGTCAGTTCCACGATATTAGAATGACAAAGTGGGTGAGGTGATACCTTTTTTGGACCAATTTCTGTTCGGGGAAGTGACAGGCTTTTGAGCTGACAGAGAGCTATTCTTCAGGTCTGGGAAAGATACTCGCAGAGTTACAGCAAAAGGCAGAGTGGAATAGATTGTTTAGCATAAGCATGTATTGTAAGTGAGCATTCAACTTAGTACCCCAGGAATGCCCTCTTAACACCTCTGAAGTGATAGGACAAAAAAACGGGGGTAAGTGGATGACAGAAAGTAATGTTATAAATCCAACATGTTTGTGTAGTCTATAGATGTGAAGGTTTAACCGGTTAACCAGTAAGCCTCACCCTTAACCAGTGAGGCTTACCAGTTAAGGTTAACCTGTGGGGGCTGGAACAGCTTCTCGCCTGCTGTGGGCTGGGGGCTGCTCCAGCCCCATGGGGGACCCACCACAGGCAGGGGCTGCTCTGGCCAGGCTGGAGCAGCCCCTGCCTGCAGGGGGCAGGGGAAAGAGGCGCTCCAGCTCAGCAGCAGGCAAAGGAGCCGCTCCAGCCAATGAAATGGGATTTTAAACCTCTACTGTAGTCTGATTTTTAGTGTGCAGCAGGGTAACAAATTTAAGCTCCCAGACTTGTCTTTTGAAAGTGTTATGCAGGTTTCCTTCGAGGAAGGGGACTGAGAGGGTCAGACATAGAGTGATTGCTTTGTGAAAAGTATTCTTCCACAAATGATAGGGTATTTATGTCTTTTGTCATTTTCCTGTGTGAGTTCATTTGAGAGTGTAGTGATAGTCTGCTTTCTCCCAAATAGTTGTTATTGAGGCATTTTGTTCACTGGATGAGGTAGAGCACATGTTGGATAGGCATGTGTAGGACCCTTGGATTTTCAAAGGTGTGAGGGGGGTGTTGATCATTGTAGCCACGGAGCTAGGTTTTGCCAGGTAACCTTGCATATTGCTGTAATCCTGGAAGTATCTTTCCAAGAAAAGAAGAATTGCTCTGTGTGGCTGGAAAGCATGTTTCTCTCTCCAGCAAAAGTTGGTCCAATAGAACAGTGGTTCCCAACCTTTTTTGTACCGTGGACTGACAAACCCATTCCCAAAGTTTTGGTGGACTGGCAATTTTATTTGCATATTTTCATACTCATTATGGTATAAAAAGCCCCAGCTCCCAGAACCCCCCACTGCCAGCCCTAACTCCTAGAGTCCCCAACCCTCTACTACCCTCCAGTGCCAGCCACTGACCCTAGAGTCACCTGCACCCAATCCCCCCCAGTGCCAGCTTCCCACCCTCAGAGCCCCCCCGGTGCCAGGCCCCTTCCCCTTAAAGCCCCCCCCACCAGACCCCTCCCCCAGTTTTCAGAGCCCCACTGCACCCAACCCCCTGTACCTTCCAAGTGCCAGCCCCAAGTCCCTAATATTAGCTCCATCCCCAGTGCTCCCCAGTGCCAGCCCTGCTCCCATAGCCCCCTCTCTACTAGCCATGCCTCCAGAGCCCCCCAGTGCCAGCTCCCTACCCAGGACACCCCAGAGCCTCCCAGTATCAACCCCCCACCTTTTAGAGCTCCCCATCCCTTAGAGCTCCCCAGTACTAGCCCTGCCCCCAAACCCTCCCAGTATTAGATTCCCCTCCAGTGCCAGCCCCCTGCCTCTTAGTGCCTCCCACCCCCAGAGCCTCCCAGCACTAGCCCTGCGCCGAAGCCCCCACTGCCTGCCCCACCCTCCTCACCTAGCCCTGTGCTGCCTCCCAGCCGCCAGCTGTATGCTGTTGCCCAGATCAGGGCTGCTTTAAAGCTGGTGTGCCGGGCTCCTTGCAGCCCTCCTGCTGTACAGTGAACTGCTCTTCTGCGGCTGGGATGAGCCCCTATCTCTGCCTGGCACTGGTTGGCTGAGAGGTGGGGAAGGACACACCTCTCTCAACAGCCGTGGTGGGAGGGGAGGCGCTGGGCAGTGTATCCTTTGCCCCCCACCATTTGCAAGCCTGTACCTCATCCACCTTGTCTCTCACATTCTACACATATAGACAAAAGGCTGTGGGGAAAAAAATATTATCACACTTAACAGAAAGGAGGTTAATGCACATAGAGATTAAATGACTTGCCCAGTGCCACAGAGGATCTCTGTGGCCAAGCCCGGAATTGTTTCTAAATCTTTCAAATCTCAGTTTAGTTTGTTCATGTGCTTTTTTATTGTATATATAGTGTCTTTAAGTAGCTGGAGGGCTTTAATAAACTGAATTGTTACTTGTGAGAGTCTTTGTTTTCCCAAATGCAAATGATTATTTATTTGAATAATCTGTTCATTCATTATTAATCCCAAAATAAACAGTCCGCCTTCCACAAACCTAACTGGAAATGTAAAAATGTAACTCAGATATGTTTAGAATCTGGTGACTCCCTGACCCAGTTACAGCAGTTAACATTTGTGATGTGTTTGGAAGCCCTGTGGTGACCATGTGTAGCCAAGTTAAAAGTCAATCACAACATGATTAGGTCATAACTGTCCCACACATGTCAACAGTATTTGAAACAGGCATCCTGTCATTGTTATTTATATTAGCAGAGCCAAAATGCACTGAGGGATTCAGACAGTGGGATCTATCTTGAAGTGTACTTTAAAAAATTCTAAATCTAATAGGCAACTAGCAGTGTAGTGGAGTGAGTAAAACCTGGATTCAGTTAGCTAAACCATTTGTTGATTTGCTGTACTTCAGCAGGTGAAATAACTTTTGTTTTAGTGTCCTCATTGGTAAAATCTCAATAATACTTGCCCAACTTTGTAAAGTGATTTGAGATTTGCTGATACTAGAAAGCAGGATGTAAGTAGAAAGTGATGGTTATTGTGATGACTTTATAGAGATAACTGCTTATGTGTAAATGTAATATATTGCAGGAGAGTAGTTCCAGAATAAGCTGAAACTGTAAATGTTGCCTGGTTTAAATGCATTTTGGATCTGTATGCCAGCTGATTGCAAAACTTTGTTAAGCTCTCTTTATCCTTTTCCTGTAATTTTAGACATGGTCTGAAGAAGGCACAGCTGGCCTGATTTTTAGTAGTGTTGAAGTCACTGGGAGGCAAGCTATGGGTGGTCAGCTGTGAAAATCAGTTCCACATGTCTCAATAGATTTGTAAGATTGCCTCCTTATTTTGGCTTTCAAATTGTATTAAAACAATGTTTACTAACTAAAGTGAAAAGAGAAATTTCTCAGGAATATAACCAGTACAAAGTGGTAGGCAAACTAAGGTGTCTCTCAGCACTTAATGTGGCTATTACCTCCCCCTCCTTCACCCTCTCCCCTGCCCAGTATTGATCTGGAGAGTCCCAGTAAATGCAAACAGTAAATGCTATTCTTGTCTCATCTTGCAGGCCTAAACGGCAACAACCAAACAACTTTTCCCTGTTTCCTTCCACAAAAGGCTGGAATTTCAGAGGGGTAAGTTTGTTTGTTTTTTATTGTTTATGTTCTCTCCTTCATACATTGCTGTGTACCCCCACCACAATTTATTCTGCAATTAAAAAAGGCAAGGAGTTGGAATTAGAGTTAAATTAATTCAGGGAATTTTCTTGTAAAATTTGGCTATGTTCATAAAAATATATATTAAAAAATTTCAGTGAATTGAAACAATAGCTTTTATTTTAATGGTATTTTTCATTATATGGGAGTATGGTTGGGCAATGATGATAAAAACCACATAGATCTCCTGGCCCAAGATTGGGTGCCAGGAGATCCTAATTTCTATTGTTATTCTGCCAGCGATTTGCCTGAGCAAGTCACTGAACTTGTGAGTCTCAGTTTCTCCTTTGTAAAATGGGATAGTAATAAATATTTAATAAGATTAATACAAATTATACAATTCTCTGCTCTTTTTCCTGCAAACCCTATATTCATAGTATATTGATTTTTTTAAAATCTATTTGTGTGTGAGTTATATCTAAGATTGCATCACTCTCTGAGAGGAAGTCACAGTCTTTTATCTTCTTATGACTTTTATCTTCTTATGACTATCTTCTGGTTGAAAAACTGGTCTGTTTTTTAAATTTCTTCAGACACAGATATTCCCACACAGTAGTCCAGCAAAAAAGGATACTGGATACGAAACAGGAAGGTTAACATTTGCTGAGACAGCAGAAACTATTTCTGATTGTCTGCTGTAGCTCTGAAAGATATCCAGCTAGTTGCTTTCTTCAAAGGATGAATGTAATTGTTTTGTCTATACAGTAAATGCTTTAAAGTGACATGAAAAAAAGATATAAATAAATTGTGGCTATAGTGATGATCCTGGAATAGACTTTTGTGTGTGTGTGTGTGTATTTATAGTAGTTTAATGAAAGATTGTGTAGAAAGGATTTCTTGTATGTATAGTACTAGATTTACCCGGCATTGCTTGGGTCCTTAATTATTTTTTGTTAATTAATGCCAGGTAAGTCTTCTACCATGTTTATGTAATTTAAAATAAAACTAAAATACTTTGGTAAAAGTGTTTCTGAGTTTTCATTATTTATACTATTTGCATTATAGTCAATTTGGACACTGTAAATAGACTAGACAGTTTCACTCTTGATTGTAACCAGTTCTGTATTTTCATAATTTGTCTCTGACACTTTCACAGGATGCTGCAACATTAAGGTTACAAATGTTGCAGAGTATTCTTCTCTTAAATAAAACTTTGCACAAAACTATAAATCATAGAATCATATCACAGAACTCTAGAACTGGAAGGGACTTCGAGAGGTCATTGAGTCCAGTCCCCTGTCCTTATGGCAGGACCCAGTACTGTCTAGACCATCCCTGATAGATGTCTGTCTAACCTGCTCTTAATTATCTCCAGAGATGGAGATTCCACTACCTCCCTTGGCAACTTTTTCCAGTGTTTAACTACCCTGACAGTTAGGAATTTTTTCCTAATGTCCAACCTAAATCTCCCTTACTGCAATTTAAGCCCATTGCTTCTCGTCCTATCCTCAGAGGCCAAGGAGAACAATTTTTCTCCCTCCTCCTTGTGACACCCTTTTAGATACCTGAAAACCATTATCATATCCCCTCTCAGTCTTCTCCTTTCCAAATTAAACAAGCCCAATTCTTTCAGTCTTCCTTCATAGGCCATGTTCTCTAGACCTTTATCTTTCTTGTTGCTCTTCTCTGGGCCTTCTTCAATTTCTCCACATCTTTCTTGAATGTAGCATTATTCCTACATAATAAAACTACTTCTTCTTCGAGTGGTTGCTCATGTCCATTCGAATTAGGTGTGCGCACCGCGGACACCGCGTCTTCCAGAGTGTTTTCCCTAGCGGTACCCGTAGCCCCGGCAGGGCACCCCCTGGAGTGGTGCTGCCATGGCGGGGCATAAGTACCCCTGCCGGCACTGCCCCAACTCAGTTCCTTCTTACCGCCTGTGATGGTCGTTGGAGCGTGTCTCTCTCTTAGATCAGTTAATGGTTCCCGTTTCTATTAGTATTGTAAATAGTCCTGAACAGTTCAGTTAGTTAGGTAGTTAGTGTTTCTTTGTTCTTTCCTTCTCCCCCTTCGGGGGTATGGAATGCCAGGGCCGCAAGGCTTTAAGGCGTGCGCTGTCTGCGCAAAGTTCAGGCCCAGAGGAGACCCTCACGACAGTTGTCTGAAGTGTCTGGGTGAGAGCCATCTTACGGACGCTTGTAAGATCTGCAAGTCTTTTAAGCCTCGCACTAAGAGGGAGAGAGACACTCGCCTAAAACTTCTCCTCATGGAGGCAGCTTTACAGCCGGCACCGGCTGGGCACTCTGCGGTGCGCAGTGTACCGGCGTCCACGCGAGATGCCCCATCTCGGGACCGGCCCTCGGCGTCGAGGGCCCGGCACCAGTCTCACTCTCCGGCACCGAAAAGGTCAAGAACGTCTCGTGGTAGGTCTCCGAGCCGGAAGTCCAAATCGAGCCTACACCGTGGTACTGAGTCTCTCGTGCGCATGTCCTCATCCACCACGGTGCAGCTTAAGTGAGCAGGACGTCCATCTAGTCCAGGGCAGCTACCCTCGCACCGCCCCTCCACGCCGGACACCTTTGAGGCGGCCCATGACCTTATTAGCCTCACTACCTCCCCTCTGTCGTCGGTTGAGGCGGAAGGGTCGAGATCACCTACGCCGGAAGCCGTGTTGGCACCGGCTTCGCCTCCACACTGGCATGACCGAACGGCACCGGCCACTTATGCAGCGGGACCGTCCCTGGTGGGACCAGTACCGCTTGCCAGCGTATCGGTGCCGGCATCGACGCGGGCCGCCAGGCCCCACTCGGCGCTCGACTGGGCTAGACCTCCCGCGGTGCTGGGACCCCTTCCAGACCCTGTCTTGGCGGCGCCTGTGCCCTGTCACCCTGGCCTCGCGACGATGTCTTCGACACCATCGTTGGGCCTTTCAGCATCAGCTTCTTCAGCACCGATGCACGCTTCGGCACCGTCACAGGCACCAGCATCGACCCTGTGGGCCACGCCGGTACCGCCATCGCCGGTGACGTCGGCCTCTTCGGGGTTTGTATCGCAACCGGTACCGATACTGACTACGGCACCACAGATATGCCCCGTGTCGGCACCGCAACTGGCACCGGCACCGGTTCTCCCGGTGCCACAACTGGCTCCACCCCGGCCATCGGAATATGTTCTCCCGGCACCGACTCCGCTCCAGGCACCGGGACCGGTTTTCCCAGTTCCACAGTCGGCGGCTCCTCTCACAGCACCAGGACCTGTTCTCCCAGTACCGCAACAGGCACCGGCACAGTTTTTCCCGGTACTGGCACATCCGCATCGAGCGCACGCAGGCAAACCCGAGTCCATGGCCAGTTTTGCTCCCCTGTCGGTGGCAGTACATTTGTCATCTGCGCCTCCCTGGCCTGAGTCTGATTACTTGTCCGATTCTGATGCGGCATCGTTCAGGTCGGGGTCCTCGGCAGCTTCCTCGACGCATAGATCTCGTTCCCGGCACCGGCATGATCGTTCGCTGGTGCAACAGACTTGGCCGCCTCAGCAACAATGGCCATTTTGGACACCATGGGCTTACCACCAGTGGCAGGGGCCTGTGCCCCCTTCTGTGGTGTCCGATGCCTCGGGGCAACGAGCGCAACCGTCGGCGTCGCTGTCAAAACCCCCTCTCTCCCCCCAGAGGTCGGTTGCTGATGCCGCCGCTGCTGTGCTGCAGGCCTCGGTACCGGAGCCGCTTCCGCAAGCGGTGCTGCCTGCCCAGCCGGCGCCTCAACCAGTTCCTGCGCTGGGCCCGGCACCGGTCCAGGAGTCGTCATCATCACCGGACGAAGCTTTGGCGGATCCCGCACCGGCGTTGCCTACTATGAATGCCCGTGCGCATCAGGAGCTGCTTAGGCGGTCTGGCCTCCAATCTGGGTGTCCCAGTGGAGCCAGTAGTGAAGGACATGGACCCCATGATCGACATCCTCTCGGACGATGTGCCCGCCCGCTTGGCTTTGCCACTTAATAAAACCGTGCCCAAGATTACCAATGTCCTGTGGCAGACCCCGGCTACCTTGACCCCTACCTTAAAGGGAGTCGAGAGACGCTATTACGTCCCCCAGTCGGGACACGAACACCTCTACTCCCAGCCCGTTCCTGGGTCCTTGGTCATTCAGGCTGCGGCCCAAAAAGAGAGGCTTCCCCAGCCGGGGCCGTCCCCGAAAGCTAGGGAGCCCAAGCGCCTTGACCTGATGGGCCGTAAGGTGTATGCCACTGGTGGGATGCAACTCCGCATTGCCAATCAGCAAGCGATGCTGAGCCGCTATGCTTTTAATACCTGGCAGGCCATGGATAAGTTCAAGGACAAGCTGCCTGCCGAGGCCCGTCAGGAGTTTGCGGCCATGACCTCTGAGGGCAGAATCATTGCCCGCACGGCCCTCCAGGCTTCCCTGGATGCTGTCGACTCTGCAGCCCACACCATGGCGTCAGGTGTGGTTATGCGCCGTGGTGCCTGGCTGCAGGTGTCTGGAATACCTCCGGACATCCAAACCACGATCCAGGACTTGCCCTTTGATGGGAAAGCCTTGTTTTCGGAGCACACGGACTCCAGGCTCCATACGCTCAAGGACACGAGGTCTACCCTACGGTCCTTGGGGATTCATACACGGGCCCCCCCAGCGCCGTCAACTGCCCTACAGATAGCAGGGCAGAACTCAGTCCCAGGTCCCCCGTGGGGATTACTGGAGACGCCAGCCTCGTGCTCCCAGTGGGGGTGCGGGGGCGGCTGCGGGCCCGTCCTCCACAAGGGGTTGTCGACACCGCCCGAGAGGGGATACCCCTCGTGGGGCTGGTCAAGGTCCCTCCCAGCAATCCAAGCACCTGTTTTGACGGGACGCTAGAGGGTCGCGCACCAGCCTCCCACCCTGGCCCCCCGTTTGGGGCCAGGTTGTCCCGGTTTGCCCATGCCTGGGCAGGAATCACGACCGACGCCTGGGTCCTAAAGATAGTCAGATGTGGCTACACCATCCCTTTCCTGGGCTCGCCCCCTTCCAACCCGCCCACCCCGTTGCTTGTCAGGGACACCTCTCATGAAGGCACGCTCCACTAAGAGGTGCTGGCGCTTCTCGAAAAGGGAGCTGTGGAGAGGGTCCCCCCACATCTACAGGGCAAGGGGTTTTATTCCCGATATTTCGTTGTCCCGAAACCCAAGGGCGGGGTTCGTCCCATCTTAGATCTCAGGGGCATCAACAAGATGGTCATGAAGTCCAGGTTCAGAATGGTAACCCTAGCTTCTGTTATCCCGGTTTTACAGTTAGGAGACTGGTATGCAACCCTCGATCTAAAGGACGCTTACTTCCATGTGGCAATAAGACCCAGCCACAGGAGGTTTCTCCGTTATATTGTTTCCCGATGCCACTTCCAATTTACAGTGCTCCCATTTGGCCTTTCAACAGCACCCAGGGTCTTTACAAAATGCATGGCAGTCGTAGCGGCGTTCCTCTGCAAAAAAGGGGTACACGTTTTTCCGTACCTAGACGACTGGTTGATCCATGGCCGTTCCTACGAGCAAGTAGAGGCCCATGTTTCCCTCACACGGGCTCTCTTCGTAAGGCTGGGACTCATGCTAAACGAAGAAAAGTCATCGTTGACTCCCTCTCAATACTTTGAATTTGTAGGAGCCCTCCTGGACGCCAGGGTGGCAAGAGCACTCCTTCCCAGGGCCAGGTTTCTATCCATAGTGGAGCTGGTCTCCGAGTTAACCCGGTTCCCCATCACGACAGCCCGGGTCTGCTCCAGGCTGCTGGGACACATGGCGGCGTGTACGTATGTGGTACGACATGCTCGAATGAGGCTCAGGCCTCTGCAGGCCTGGTTGGCAAGGGCATTCAACCAAACCAGGGGTCTCTGGGACATGGTTCACACAGTGCTGCCGGAGGTGATAGCCTCCTTATAATGGTAGACCCAAGAGACGGTGGTGTGCAGCGGGGTTCCGTTCACTGTACCTCCCCCCTCGCTTACACTGGTCACAGATGCTTCCGACCTGGGTTGGGGAGCACACCTGGGGTGTCACAGGACTCAGGGATTGTGGTCCCCAGCAGAGCGGGCTCTGCACATAAATGTCAGGGAGCTCAGGGCTGTCAGGAGAGCCTGCAAGACCTTCCTGTCGAAGCTCTCTCACCGCTCTGTCCTGGTGCGCCTGGACAACACAGCAGCTGTGTTTTACCTCAACAGGCAGGGGGGAGCCCGGTTGCCTCCCCTCTGCCGCAAGGCTCTGTGCCTCTGGGACCTGTGCGTAGAGCACGACATAGTTTTGCAGGCAGAGTACTTGCCGGGGTGCAAAAACTTGCTGGCCAATGCTCTGAGCAGGTCCTTCGGAGCCCACGAGTAGTCCCTCAAGGATTCGGCCCTTCGTCAGGTCTTCCACAGGTGGGGTTGTCCCCTAGTAGACCTGTTTGCCTCGGCACGCAATACCAATGCCAGAGTTATTGCTCCCTGTTGGGGCTTGGGGAACACTCCAAGGGGGATGCCATGACAGTGCCGTGGCCGGCAGGCATCCTCTATGCTTTTCCCCCGTTTCCCCTAATTCCCAGGGTTCTGACCAGAGTCAAGACCTTCAGGTCCACGGTCATCCTGATAGCTCTGAGGTGGCCCAGACAATTCTGGTTCCCTATCCTGGTGGACATGCTCACCAAGGACCCTATTACACTTCCACCGGTTCGGGATCTCCTGACCCAACCTTGGGATGGGGGGACCATGGTTCACCTGAATCTCAGCTCTCTCCACCTAACGGCCTGGTTTATCCATGGCTGACCCAACCGGAAAGGGAATGTTCCCAGGAGGTACAGATGGTGCTCCTAAGCAGTAGGAAACCGTCTACCAGCCGCTCGTACACAGCCAAGTGGCGGTGGTTCTCGTCTTGGGCGTCCAGAAGGGGAGTGCACCCGTCCTGTGCACCTGTCCCGTCCATTCTGGACTACCTCTTTGAACTTAGGTCCAGTGGCCTCTCTACCTCCTCTATCAAAGTCCATGTGGCATCTCTTTCCGCCTTTCATGTTGGTTCGGCAAGAGTCTCTATGTTTTCTGACCCTGTGGTCAAAAGGTTCCTTAAGGGTTTGGATAAGTTGTATCCCTCAGTTAGACCCTCTCTCGCCACTTGGGACCTTAACCTCGTGTTGTCTAGACTTGTGTCGCCCCCCTTTGAGCCGCTGGCCACGTGTTCTTTGAAGCACCTCTCTATGAAAGTTGCGTTCATTGTGGCCATTACGTCGGTTCGCAGGGTCTCCGAGCTGAGGGCGTTAACTGTAAACCTGCCCTACCTAGTGTTTTCTGACAATAATGTGAGGCTCCGCCCTCACCCGGCCTTTTTCCCCAAGGTGGTGTCACCGTTCCATTTGTCCCAAGAAATTTACCTCCTGGTTTTCTTTCCAAAGCCCCAGGCCTCCCCTAAGGAGCAGGTGCTCCATTCCCTGGATGCTAGACGTGCACTAGCTTTCTATATTGATAGGACCAAGCCCTTTCGTAAATCCACACAATTGTTTATTGCTGTCACTGACAGAATGAAAGGACTTCCCATATCGACCCAGAGGTTGTTCAGTTGGGTCGCAGGGTGTATCAGGGAGTGTTATGTCTTAGCCGGGAAGGTCCTGCCCCGGGTTACAGCACATTCCACCAGGGCGCAGGCGTCCTCTGTAGCTTTTGGGGCGCAGGTTCCAATCACTGAAATCTGCAGGGCGGCCACGCGGTCGTCTCTCCATACCTTTACCGCGCACTACGCGCTGACACAGCAGGCTAGGGAGGACGCAGGGGTGGGCTCTGTTGTACTCAGCTCTGTATTGTAAATATGTATGTTTATCTGTACCACGTTGCACTTTTTCGACAGTTTTTCTATGTTCGGTTCGTTGAATAAATATGTTTGGATTGTTCAACTTTCGTGGACTTCTCTTTCTGAGTGCTCTGACCCCTCCTCCTTGAAGTGGGGTTGGCTTGGAAGTCACCTAATTCGAATGGACATGAGCAACCACTCGAAGAAGAAAAGAATGATTACTTACCTGTAACTGTTGTTCTTCGAGATGTGTTGCTCATGTCCATTCGACTCCCCCCCCACCTCCTCTTCGTCGGAGCGTCCGGCAAGACGGAACTGAGGTGGGGCAGTGCCGGCAGGGGTACTTATGCCCCGCCATGGCGGCGCCACTCCAGGGGGCACCCTGCTGGCACTACGGGTACCGCTAGGGAAAACGCTCTGGAAGACGCGGTGCGCACACCTAATTCGAATGGACATGAGCAACACATCTCGAAGAACAACAGTTACAGGTAAGTAACCGTTCTTTTCCTAAATTTGGGACTGTAAGGATTCAGGGAATCCATGTACAATTTACAGTTCTGGTTGATATGAAATTATTGAATCATGGAAAGCCTTAGAGGGTGTGGAGTATGCCAGCTGCTGCCACAGCTGTTGCAGGTCCCTCCTGGATCAGGTGATGTGATCAGTCACTTTGGAACAATGGGTAGCTGCTGCTTAACAGCCCCCTGAGATATTTTTGGAATGAAAAATGTTGCATTATCATCATTCTCTATTACTAGATGATGTGCTGTTTCCCAAATATGGAACAGAAATGTTTGATTACTCTGCAGTTTTGCTGAAAATGATTGTGAAATGATAGATTTAATGATTTTAAGGAAAGGAAGGAATAAGAGCAGCCAAATAAGGACAACAGACTTCCAAAAAGCAGAATTCAGCAGTCTCAGAGAAATGGTAGGCAAGGTCCCAGAGAGGAAAATCTAATGGGTAAAGGAGTTCCTGAGAGCTGGCAGTTCTCAAGAAGACAATACTAGAGGCATATCTGCAGACTATCTTGATGTGAAGGAATGATAGGAAGACTCGTAAGAGGCCCATATGGCTCCATCAGGAGCTCTTCAATTACCTGAAAACCAAAAAGAAATCCTACAAATAAGGGACAGTTTGCTAAAGAGGAATTCAGAAGAACAGTAAAAGCACATAGGAACAAAATCAGAAAGGCTAACACACAAAATGAGTTACTCTTAGCAAGGAACATAAAAGGCAATAAGACTAACATCTTTAAATAAACTAGGAGTAAGAAAAAGACTAAATTAAATATAGGGCCTCTATTTAGTGGGGAAGGATAGCTAGTATGTGATGACATCAAGACAGCTGAGGTATTTAATGCCTACTTTGCTGTAGTCTTCACTAAAAAGGTTAATAGTGACCAGATACTCAATACAGTATTGTAATAAGCCAACAGATGGCACCCAAGTAAGTCCTGGAGGATCAATAGCTTGAAGGGGCAAAATGACAGAAGACTCCATAGCAGTTTGGAGGAGCTTGAAGGCAGGTGCCATCTTGGCTATAGTAACTGTTGGTGGGGGGCACTGTGTGAAAGTAAAAAGAACAATGTTGCTTTGAGTGTACATATGTAAGGGAAAAAGGACTTATGACAGATGGTGTCAGACTGACTTTGTCAGCACTTTGGACTTGAACTGGCAAGTGCCTGATGGAAGTGAAGGCTGAGTAACCAAGGAGCAGCATTCCACCTAAGGTTACCACCTGTCCAGTATTTGATCAGTTTGGCTATTTTTTATTATTTGCTAGTTCCCAGAAAAATAGTGTATTCTATCAGATTTTTTTATATGGGTCTAAAAAGATTTCTGTTATTATCACAATACACTGGGATATCTAATGTTAAAAGTTTCCGGGTCCAGCTAAAAATACTGCAGTGTTCCCGCTTCTGCAGTTTAAGTGATAACAGATTGAAACCATTGAAAATACAGCAGCTGTCTGCCCACCAATACAAAGTGCACCATATCTGTGTGTGTGAGAGGGTATGAGTCATCTGAGAGTGAGGAGCCATGTGAGGCCTATTAAATAATGGAAGACCAAAAACAATGGTGTGAGTGATCCTACTACTGCACAATGACAATTGTCTAAATGACACAGACCTTAAAGACTGGGAGGAAAAGAAAACGTTGATAAAACAAATAACCATTTGTGATCAACAAGGAATCAATCTTATCTATATCTGTTATCTTTCCCGATACTATTAGTAACTCTTGAAGGGAGCAATTGTAGAGTTATCTTGTGGTCTCAGCTGGTTTGCCTTGTGGGCAGTGGGGTCTTTTTTTTTTTTTTTTTAATTGCAAAGGTAGTAACTCTAATTCCACCAGACTGGTGGCCCAGACTAAGAAATGCAGTTCACCAAGGTAGTGTGTCAGCTTTATGTGCCGCGCTCCTGGGATTCGAGGCCTTGGGTGGGGAGTGAAGAAAGATTTGGGGTATATTCAGTTGTGTTACTGTTTCACTGTTCAATTCCCTTAAGTTTTTCACCCTTCTCCATTTTGACTTATTGGTCTATCCGCATTCTTCTGCCTAATTTTCTTTTATATAAATTGCTTTGAGCACTCCTCTGTGTGTAATTGGGTTTGGATTAGGAGTTTCCAGACCCACATAAGCAAAGTTTCCTGACCCATAGAGGAATACATGCAAGCATACTTACTTTGGGGCATGTGTCAGCACCTGTGTCCAGCACAGAGGGGGGGTGGAGGTGGATGGGGTGGCACAATATTAATAACACAGGGAAAGAATGCAAACCAAAATAGGGAGAGAACAGGATAAAGAATATTTATGGAAGTTAGATGTACTCAAGTCAGCAGGGCCTGGTTAAATTAATCCCAGGGTACTTAAGGAACTAGCTGCAGGAATCTTAGAACCACTAGCAATTATCTTCAAGAACTTCATGGTGTATGGGTGAGGTCCAAGAAGCAGTAGATGTGTGATGCATGTTGATTCTAGTAATACCCTTATAATATTCTCATAACCGAACTAGGAAAATGTACACCCACTTTATAGTAATTTCATCTAGATCACAACTGGTTGGAATACCATACTCAAAGTAGTTATGAATAGTTCCTTGTTCAGGAGAAGGGGCATATGTAGTGGAAACTCAACCATGATTCTGATATTACTCGATATTTTATTAATGACTTGGATAATGGAATGGAGAATATGATTACAAAATGGGAGGAATTGCAAGTGATTTGGAGGACAGAATTAGAATTCAAAACAACCTTGACAAATTAGAGAAGTGATCAGAAATCACTATTGAATTTCATCTTAAAGACAAGTCTCAATTATTTTCCTTAGGAAGGAAAAATTAAAAGCATAACTATAAAATGGGGAACAACTGGCTTGGTGTACTACTTCTTAAAAGAATCTGGGGGTTATAGTGAATCACAAATTACCTGAGTAAACTATGTGATGCACCTACGAAAAATGCTAATATTTTTACCAAGAATGTTGTATGAAAGATATAGAGGTGATTGTCTCATTCCACTCAGCATTGGTGAGGCCTCAGCTGGAGTACCGTGTCCAATTCTGTGCACCAAGTTTTAGGTAAGATGTGCACAAATTGGAAAAGTCCACAGGAGAGCAACAAAAATGATAAAAGGTTTAGAAAATTTGGCCTACTCGGAAAGGTTAAAAAAACCTGAACATGTTTACTCTTGAGAAAAAAGAACTGATGGGGGACCTGATAAGTTTTCATTTATGGTAAAGACTGTTACAAAGATGATGGTGAGTGGTTCTTTCCGATGTCTACTGAAGGAAGGATAAGAAGTAATGGGCTTAATCTTTAGTAAGGGAGATTTAGTTTAGATATTAGGAAAAACTTTCTAACTATAAGGGTAGTTAAGCTCTGGAATAGGTATCACTGGAAACTTTTAATAAAAGATTGGATGAGATGGCTTAAATTGATTTGGTCCTGCCGTAGTGCAGCAGGCTGAACTTGATGTCCTCTTAATGTTTCTTCAACTCCTACATTTCTATAAGTTGTCATGGAGTAAGAGGGAAGATTCTTTCATGAACTGATAACTGGTTAAAAGACAGGAAACAAAGGGTAGGAATAAATGGTAAGTTCTTCTTTGAGTGCTGTCCCTGTGGGTGCTCCACTGTCAGTGCTGGGCTTGCCCCGGCACTGCAGAATGGAGATTTTTCCAGTAGCAGTACTCGGTCAGACCGCGCATGCGCGGTAGTGTCTCACAGCATTCATGCTCTTTTGTGTGAGTGCGTGGTCCGGCCCCCGTCAGTTCCTCTCAACCGCCTCAGGCTGCAGACGGAGTGAACTGGTCTTCTCGACTTCCCTCCTTATTGTGAGATTGTTCTTGTTAAAAATTACTATTCTTCTTTGTTTTACTTCTTCCTATCATTCCTCCTAGTTTTCAAACAAAAAACCAAACCAAACAAACAAAAAAAACAACCCCAAAGTTTTTCCTCTCCCGTTCCTACGTCCGTTTTTCCTAGGATCCCCTACGTGTTGTTGTACATAGTTATATAAATAAGATAGAGATGGTGTATAGTTCAATCAAAAAAAATTATTAAATCTTTTCCACTTAAAGATTAGAAATGCCATCCTTGCCCGGCTTTAAGAAGTACGACACTTGCCGCGAGGCAGTGCCCGCCTCTGACAAGCATTCCTCTTGTATCCACTGCCTCAGGGAAGCTCATGTCCCACAGAAGTGCCCACACTGCACAGAATTGACAGTAAGGGCCCGACGGGACAGGGAAATGAGGCTGCGGATGATTTTGTTCGATAAAGCCCTCCAGCTGACGCGCTTGGAGTCAGCCTCAGCAGATCAGCCCCCGAAACGTAGGACTTCATCTGCTACAGCTGTTTCGCCCAAAAGATCGCAGGCGTCACCAGCCAGGTCTTTACCGGCCACCTCGCTCGGCAGAGTTAGCACGGGAGATAAGCCCGGTACCTCAGGCATCGCGAAGCTGTGTCTAAAAAGCTCTGCAGCACCGAAAGCCAAAAGACTGGCAGAAGCGGCACCGACAGAGGCACCGAGGGTTGTCTCGGCACCACTCGCTACTAAACCCCCGGCACCAAAGGACTCCTCCATGCCGAGGTCATCATCGGCACCAGCGGTGGCGACTTTGGCACTGGCGCCCACCACTGTTTCAGAGCGGGGATTGGCACCAGTGGCGCCAACTCCACATACGGGTGGCCCGAACCACACGTCTCAGCACCTAGTATTCCTCCGCACCAGAGTCGTTCCCGATCACCGGTATTTTCACCAGCACTGTCGCCTTCCCCACTGGCACCGTGCTCCCCGAGATCTTACCGCGTGGGATGCCGCCACTCACCATACTCTCCACACCAGAGGCTGCCCTCCCCATTTTTAGCAGCCTACAGGGACCACCGTCAATACCATCATCGACACGTCTCCACTTCTCCGGCTTCCTCTAGAGTGTCGTACATCCACTCCCGCTCTCCCCGTTCTCCTCACATACGCCATTGGGAGCACGGCCAACTTACTTATTCTGACAGGTGCTCGCCACTTGACAGACTTTACCACTCTGATGACCGTTACCACCATTATTCACCTAATAGATACTCGTACCACTATAGGTCCAGATCTCATGGAAGGTCATACCGTGACTGTACATCTCCCAGACACTCCCCAACTCTAGCTCCTCCCACCCCAACGGGACAACCTGCATCTCCACAACAACTTCCATCAGAGCCAGATGATACCCATCTTTCCATCACCGAGGAGCACCCACCGGAAGTGTCCCCTACTGATCATTCTTCTTCTCCAGATGAAGCCGTCATCCCTGGAGATGTTTCCCTGCTGGACGACCTTCGGCAGTTCCAAGAGCTCTTCATGCGGGTGGCGGTAAGCCAGGAGATACCGTTGGACAAAAGAAAGGACAAGCAGCATTGTCTTCTCAAAAATCTCCAGCCCCGACATAGCTATACCCCTGGATGACACCATATTGGAGGTCGCCGTAGAAATCTGGCAAACTCCAGACTTCATACCACCGATCAGCAAGAAAGGTGACAGGAAGTACTTTGTACCTCCTAAAGGCATGGAATTCCTCTTTATCCATTCCCTGCCCAACTCCTTAGTGGGGGATGCGGCCCATCAAAACTCAAAAACACCACAATACAAACACGCCTCTTCAGACAAAGACACACAAAGACTCGATTTATTGGGCAGAAAAGTTTACACATCCGCAATGCTCACACTCAGAATAGCCAATTACACCGCACATTTCTCCAATTACATTTTTGATACTTTCACAAAGCTGGAGCCACTGCTAGACCATCTACCAGAGTCCAAAAGGTCCATATTAAAATCAGTTGTGCAGGAGGGCTACACGTCGGCGAGGACAGCACTCCAGATAGCAATGGACGTGGCGGATACAGCGGCCCAGTCCATGGCTACGGCGGTAGTCATGAGGCGAGCATCCTACCTCCAGTCAGCAGAAGTCCCAAAAGTCCTACAAAATAGTGTCGAAGACTTACCATTCGACAGAGACAAATTATTCGCCAAGAAGACAGACAGTGTGTTACATTCATCCAAAGACTCACGCACAACCCTTCGGACATTGGGTATGTATACCCCACCGTACAGGAGACGTCATTATACTACTTACCAACGGTGTTACGATTACCCAGCTGTCAGGCAGCAGTGGCAGCAACAACAAAGGACCTTCGATCAGCAATGTCCGTGCCAAAGACCCCAGAGGTGTTGAAACCTGGGCAACCGTACACAGATCCCACTGAACAACAAACAGCAGGTTTGATGTCTTGGTCGGGGGCATGCAGACAGTCTCCTACAACAGCAGCAGTCACCATACTCACCTCTTCTACCAATGCCTAAGGCCGTTTTACCACCAATGGGCCACAATCACCGCAGACAAGTGGGTGTTGGAAATAGTTCAATCTGGATATTCCATACCCTTCCTCACCATTCTCCTCACAATCTCCCCCCCCCCCCCCCGGTCCCTCTTCAGGGACCCATCTCACGAGGCCCTGTTATGCACCGAAGTCAACCACCTGCTCTCCTTAGGTGCAGTAGAACCAGTCCCGGACGAGTTCAGGGGCAAGGGCTTCTATTCCCATTATTTTCTCACTCAAAAAAAGTCGGGAGAATGGTGACCAATATTAGATCTCCAGTGTTTGAACAGATTTCTACGAAAACAACGATTCAAGATGCTGACACTTGCTGCTATAATACCCGCATTGGATCGCGACGACTGGTTTGCTGCCCTCGACTTCCAAGATGTGTATTTTCATGTGTCAATCCATGCAGCACACAGAAGATTCCTATGGTTTACAGTCGGCATGGATCATTACCAGTACACAGTCCTGCCCTTTGGCCTCTTGTCTGCCCCCAGGGTATTCTCAAAAATCCTGGCGGTAGTCGCGGCACACCTCCATCGAGAAGGAATAATCATATTTCCTTACATAGACGACTGCCTACTGAAGAGTCACTCACGTACCGAAGTGCTCAATATGGTCCATATCACGATGAGAACCTTCCACACCCTTGGACTTCTTATCAACGACCAAAAGTCCACTTTTCACCCTACTCAAGAGCTAGAATTCATTGGTGTCTGGTTAGATGCAAACACCGCCAGAACATACTTACCCCTCCAGAGGTTTCAGACCATTCAAGACTTGATACAAATCATTCGAGCAGTCCAACCATTCAAATAATCATTTGTTTAAAGCTCATGGGTCACATGGCTGCCACAACTTACGTGGTACGCTTTGCCAGACTGCATTTTCGCAGTCTCCAGTATTGGCTAGCATGAGTATACAATCACAGGAAATGTGACCTTTACAGATCAGTGACCCTTCCACAATCTGTCCTCCAGTCACTCTGCTGGTGGACGAACTGCACAAACCTCCTTACAGGCATACCCTTCCACCAACAGCAACCCTTGCATCACATCACCACCAACGCCTCCCTTCTAGGGTGGGGCACGCATATGGGCACCATATCTGCCCAGGGCCGATGATCACCATCAGAGACACGACTCCACATAAACCTATCTTCAACACCTGCAGATACTGTGGTATTGAGGATGTGGTCGTGAAAGTAAGAATCCTCACAAACAATGTCGCAGCAATGTATTATGTAAACTGTCAAGGCAGAGCTCGATCCTGCTCCCTCTGTGCGGAGGCAATCCAGTTTTGGAACTGGTGCATTTGCCACGGAATCACACATGTGGCATCTTACTTACCTGGCACCATGAACGTTGTGGCGGATTTTCTCAGCAGGCACTTCGCTCCGGATCACGAGTGGGAATTGCACGATGGGGTCCTCAATATTCTCTTCCGACGCTGGGGCACTCCCCTAATAGATTTCTTTGCCACTCGTCACAACAAAAAATGCCAAAAGTACTGCTCCAGAGCCAGACTCAGCCCCGGCTCTCTAGGCGATGCATTCCTCGTCAATTGGAAGGGACCTCTCCTGTATGCCTTCCCACCTACAGTTCTCATTCCCAAAGTTCTGCAGAAGGTCAGAACGGACAGAGCCACGGTCATACTGATAGCGCCAGCATGGGCGCTTCAGCACTGGTTTCCCTTCCTCCAACGCATGTCCATGCAGAACGTATCCGCTTCCAGCCCTCCCGGACTTTCTCACCCAGAACTAACGCTCATTACGACACCCCCAGATACAAACTTTGAAGCTCACCGCATGGTTCCTAACTGGATGAATCCCTCTGAGTCCCTTTTCTCCACACAAGTCAGAGAAATACTAATCCACAGCAGAAGACAAACAACCAGAACCACTCAAAATGGCGCAAGTTCATTTCCTGGTGTTCCACACAGCAACTGCTTCCTTAGTCGACTCCACTTCACGTTATCCTCGACTACTTGCTACACTTAAAACACAGAGAGCTGTCGTTAGCCTCTCTCAGAGTTCATCTAGCGGCGTTCAGACAACCAATTGAAGGCACCTCCCTATTCGCCCACCCAACTACCAAGAGATACATGAAGGGCCTTATGAACCTAAGCCCCCCTCGCAAGCCCATTCCTCCAGTGTGGAACTTAGATGTCGTACTTGGAGCTCACTACTACTGCACCATTCGAACCGTTGGCGACTATACCACTTCAGACATTAACTATGAAAGTGGTTTTCCTTCTTGCCATTACGTCAGCACATAGAGTTGGCGAGTTATCGGCAACACCCCCATATACCATTTTCAATAAGGATGGTGTAGTCCTAAGGCTTCACCCAACATTTATCCCTAAAGTTTCGTCGACTTCACGTCAATGAACCAATTGTCCTTCCATCTTTTTACCCGAAACCTCACGCTTCATTGCTTGAAGCGTCCCTTCATTCACTTGATATTCGTAGAGCCCTTGCATTTTATATAGAATGCACGAGACCTTTCAGAAAAACTGACCTTCTGATTGTGTCTCTGGCTGAGAGATCAAAAGGACACCCAATATCATCTTAGCGCATCTCAAAACTCATAACCACATGCATAACTGAGGCTTACGCATCCAAGCGTATACTGCTTCTGACACAACCTTGAGCCCATTCCACGAGAGCAATGGCAGCTTCAACGGCCTTCCTCAAGGGTGTTTCCCTTAAAGACATATGCAGAGCAGCCACCTGGTCCTTGCATGACACTTTTGTAAAACATTACGCTATACATCAGAGGAGGTTTTCAGATACCATGGAGGCATCAGCGGTGCTCTCTTCAGCAGACAAATAGGGACTCCATTTTTTTTCCCCACCTTCTTGCTTAGTGGAGTACTGATGCTCAGTCACCTACAGTGGAGCACCCATGGGGACATCACTTGAAGAAGAAAGCGAAGTTACTCACCTCGGTGCAGTAACTGTCGTTCTTCGAGACGTGTGTCCCCATGGGTACTCCACCACCCGCCCTCCTCCCCACTTCGGAGTCTTTCTCCTTTTATGTCTTGCAGATTTTGAGGCGGCCTCGAGGAACTGGCAGGGGCCAGACCGTGTACTCACACAAAAGTGCGCAAACGCTGTGAGACACCACCGCGCGTGTGCGGTCCGGCCGAGTACTGTTACTGGAAAAATCTCCATTCTGCGGCGCCGGGGCAAGCCCGGCACCTACAGTGGAGCACCCATGGGGACACACGTCTCGAAGAACGACAGTTACTGCACCGAGGTGAGTAACTTTGCTTTTTCAGAGTGGAGAGAGATAACTAGAGGGGTCCTCCAAGGGTCTATCCTGGGACCAATCCTATTCAACTTATTTATAAATGATCTAGAGAAAGGAGTATACAATGAGGTGGCAAAATGTGCAGATGATACCAAACTGCTCAAGATAGTTAAGACCAAAGCAGACTGTGAAGAGCTTCAAAAAGATCTCACCAAACTAAGTGATTGGGCAACAAAATGGCAAATGAAATTTAATGTTGATAAATGTAAAGTAAAGCACATTGGAAAAAATAATCCTAACTATATATACAGTATGATGGGAACTAATATGGCTACAACTACTCAAGAGAGAGATCTTGGAGTCATTGTGGATAGTTCTCTGAAAACATCCACTCAGTGTGCAGTGGCAGTCAAAAAGGCAAATAGAACGTTAGGAATCATTAAAAAAGGGATAGAGAATAAGACAGAAAATACCTTATTGCCTCTATATAAAACCATGGTACACTCACATCTTGAATACTGCATGCAAATGTGGTCGCCTCATCTAAAAAAATTGGCGTTAGAAAAGGTTCAGAAAAGGGCAACAAAAATGATTAGGGGTTTGGAACGGGTCCCATATGAGGAGACATTAAAGAGACTTGGAGTTTTCAGCTTAGAAAAGAGGAGACTAAGGGGGGATATGATCGAGGTCTATAAAATCATGGCTAGTGTGGGAAAAGTGAATAAGGAAAAGTTATTTACTTATTCCCACAATATAAGAACTAGGGGTCACCAAATGAAATTAATAGGTAGCAGGTTTAAAATTCTTCATTCAGTGCACAATCAACCTCTGGAACCTCTTGCCAGAGGATGCGGTGAAGGCTAGGACTTTAACAGGGTCAAAAAAGAGCTAGATAAATTCATGGAGGTTAGGTCCATCAATGGCTATTAGCCAGGATGGGTAGGAATAGCGTCCCTAGCCTCTGTTTGTCTGGAAATGGGTGACAGGAGGGGGATCACCGTGATGATTACCTGTTCTGTTCCCTCCCTTGGGGGCATCTGGTATTGGCCTCTGTCAGCAGACAGGATACTGGGCTAGATGAACCTTTGGTCTGATCCAGTATGGCCGTTCTTATGATTCTACTTCTGTCTTTTTTCAGTATTTTTATTGATGAGTTTACCATCTCCAGTTAGTAATGGACCAATATTGTTGTTAGGATTTTTCATAAAGTACTTTTAAAAACTCCTCGTTGTCTTTAACTTTGTTGACCATAGAATTTTGTTACAATTCTTAACATTTTACTTATGTTCATTACTATCAACTTCCCATTTCTTATATATTTTTATCTGTGTGTGTCTATATGTAATATACATATACAAATGCCTTTATTGCCCCTCTAGGCCAGGTTGTTTTTTTATACAATAAGGCCTTTCTCAATCTGTGGGATTGTGTCTTTGGGGACATAATGGGGCATCCAGTGAAGCGTTCTTAAGCACTTTCCAATTTGCATTCACATTTTTTCTGTTCCATTTTTTCCTCACTGCTGATTTGACTCACACTTGTCAGCTTTGTGAAACTGACCCTTTTAAGGAACCAAGTATATACATTACTGGAAAGAACCTTATTCTGTTTGCAGATAACAAATGTGATCAAGTCATGATCACTTATACATAAACTACCACTAGTTTTTAGTTCTGTGATCAGTTCTTTTTCAGTCAAGATGAGGTCTAATGTGGAGTTGCCCTTTGTTGGATTCAGCATTTTTTGAGTTAGGAAATTTTTGTCTATAATATTTGAACATTCCAAGGATGTTTTAGTAGTGGAAACATAGTACTCGAGCATTTTGTGATGGTAAATTTTCACAAAATCCAGATGCAAGCACAGTTACAGAACCAGATACTAGTTCCTTTAGTCCAGATACCTTCAGTGGTTGAGAAAGAACCTGCATTAATTCACCTGACTTGTCTGGATGCTGAAAAAAAGCAAAGAAAAGTGAGCACTGGACAGTAAAGCCAAGTTTCTTTCAGTATTTGCAATTCTTTGGCATCAGCCTTGCTTTGATGGACATAAAAGTCTGAAAAGCCTAGTAAGCTGACTTTAGGTCACTAAGGTTTGGTACAAACGATTAATGAAAAAAAATGTTGATGTCCTTTCAAACAAGACTAAAATTTCTGACTGGGTAAAAGGAAGAAGTGAATTAATGTTGATGACAGAACAGTGAGTTTGTTGATTTCATCCTTGGGTATAACACACAAATCTTTGAGGAGCTCTTGACATTTGTTCATTGTTGATGATTTGTTGAAAAATTGTATGCTGTTTCTGGATGGTATGATATATAAGATTATTTCAACAGCCCCAAAGCCAAAAGTGGCAAAGACATGAAATGAAAATATTGTGTTCACTTCCCAATCTTCATTTGACAGTAAATATGCTAGTTTAAAATGTGCTGAGAAAATGGATCTGTTGAAAGCATCAATCAGCATACACCAACACAAACCTCAAAGTGAGATAAGCAGGGCCCGGATATTAAATACTTAGCAAGGGAAACTCCTCTTCACTTTTTGTAGTAACATTAATTTATTTTATCAGGGGAAACTTTTTTCCCCGTGCTGATAGCAATCAATTGAGCCCTGTATATATAAAGATCAACAAATCTTCATATTTTTCTTTCTTAATGGGAAGTTCCATGACTAAAACAGTCATAGAGTGCTACTAAATTCAGTGATGCTGTGTGTGTTAAGTGGCTAAGAGCAGCGGGGGCCTTATATAGAATCAAATGACTTTTTTTTTTTTGGTCTGGACTATAATGCAATAATTTTGGAACACTGTTTGCACCCAGTCTGTTCCAACATTTCAGAGAGTGTTCTAGGCATCAGTGGGCTGAATCCTGTGTATTTTGGTGAACGTTGGAAAATCTGGTATTGCAGAAAGGAATCTTCCTAATGTTCCCTGCTGCTGCTTATACATATCAGAGATCACAATTTAACTTGCTCTGTGGGGAGAGTATGTAGCCATGTAATAGACATAAGAGAGTGTCATAGCCCCCCCATGCTCTTTGAAAATTGGCTTATGGCTATGCATAGCTTAAAGACACTTTATGCAAAATGCATCATGTAACGTAACAATTTTAAAGTTACAAGTTGCTGATTGTGTGTATCCTATTTTTGGTCATGCATCATTCTTGTCTGTGAAATTAGATACATGAAGTATGAATCTAGTTTTAATTCCAAATGTGCCAATGAGGGCCAATAATGATACTTTAGGAACTTAATGACTCAGTACAACTGCTTGTGAATGGTCTTGTTGGTCCTAGAAAGACATGTGATCATGCCACCTGGTACTGGAATCCATCTTGAATCTGGTACTTTTCCATGGGGATGGGGAGACTGAACAAAAGCTTCCCATACTGATGGGAATGTCTATTTAAGGAATGGAAAGCAATCAAGTTTTTGTCTTCGGTTGGCCTTGGAAACTGCCTCACCCACCCTAAGAGGATACACATGAAGAAACATGAAAAATAAAGGACTAAAAAAGAATTCTAATAAAAGCTGTAGACCCAGGCCAGAGTAAAGATCAACTCTGACTTGAAGCATTTTACCTAAAATAAGAACTGGTTAGGGTAAGAATTTGCAATTTAACAAATTTCTTAGTATATTAGAATTAGCTGGCATCTTTTGTTTATTTTAACTTAGCAACTTACTTTGACCTGTCTGTTGTCATTTGCAATCACTTAAGTGTTTTATTAAGTATAGAAAGTTATGTTTATTATCAGCTGAGTGTAAATAATTGTTACCGGGGGATTGGGGTGGGGGCGAGGAGTGGGAGCAACCACTGTGCATATCTCTCTTTAATTGATAAAGGGGGCTAACCTTATGAGCTTTCTCTGTGTAAAAGTTTTACACAGAGTAAGATGGATTTATTTGAGGTTTTGGTCCCTTTTGGGGGCTGGTTCCTGGGTGATGAGCTGGTTTAGTGTCTGTGTTACTCTGAAAGGGAGCAGTAACCCCAATGCAGTGCCTTGACTAGGGGAGATCAGAACTCCTGGCCCAGCAGGATAAGGTGGTGGGGAGCCCCAAAGGGCAGGAAGGTGGGCATCAGTGGCTTGGGTCAGCAGTTGAATTCCTCACAGCAGTTTGGTACCCAAGATGGGGGATCTCAGCTAGATTGTGACAAACATGTTTGCTATGGAGAAGTTATTAGAAGACAAAGGAAAAAAACGTTTCCTAGTTAGCGAGGAACAATGGGGATTGTGGGAATGATTGGAATGGACCACCATTTCATCCCTGCTTATCACTGAGATTGAGATTGAGATGTCTATTCTGTTCAACAAAAAACTAATACAATCCTTTTCATATTTGAAACAAAACTCTGGAATATTACATTATGTTGGTTTTTCTCTTTCAATCCCTAAGCACACAAATTGGCTGAAAAACCTCACTGCTAAAATTAAATAAAATATGAGTTATGAAATCTAAATTAACATTTCAACTTGAAATATTTTATAGGCATGTGTTTGGTGTCCATTCACCTGAAGATTGGAGATAATTTACTGCAATGTGGGTTTCTTTTTTTTCCCATTTCCTTTTTAGTTTTACAAAAGTGTTTAACTAACCAAGCTGCAGATGCTGCCACCTGTGAGCATAGCCAGTATAATTTATTAGATGCCTGACAAAAATGTGCTAAACATCCTAAGGTCAGTTTTTGATGCATAAGCAGTTTTTCTGCTAGACTGATTTCAAATAGAGGATGGGAGGCTGAGGAGGGGAAGGTAGCTTGCATTCAAAATGGAATAAATTCCATGCGTCTCAAACAGTATTTACAAAAGGTGTACATGTATTTTGGGCAAGTTGGCTGACTTCAGTCATTTCCAAAATGAAACAAGTCTAAGCTAGGTAAAAGTAAGAAAGAGAGAAGTTTTTCTCAGTTCTGATTGACAGGTCAGTTAAGTAAAAGAACTATTCAACAAAAAAGCAGCCATCTACCTTTCATATGCTCCTGGATTCCTATAGCAATTTAACATTTGATTGCACTTAATGCATTTATCCATTGATTTTTATCTCTTTGACTAAACAAGAATAAGACTATTAATAGGGGCAAAATTCGAATAATATCACATTGGTGTCACTTGAGATAAATTGGAGTAAAATTGTATGCTGGTTATTCCAAGTGTTACAAGCACCTGTTATTCCACTGTTACATGGAAGAGCATTTGAATATGGCAAGCATCAACAAGACTTTATGTACATGAACTAATATGATTGAAAATTTTCCGTAACTCTTTTTTGTATATATGTGTATTTTGTGTGCATGGTTTTAGTATGCTGTCTTTCTAGGAGCAAACGATCCTTTAAGATTTGTCTGCACAGGGACACTGACCAACATAATTATAGTGGAAGAATTAATAATTAGCAGTTTGCCTATAAATCTTAACTTGAGCTATTAATTCAAATTAAAAGATGAATTTCCGGGGCTTTGTTCCTATTTTAGTCTTGGTTAGCTAACCTGAGTTATGAACATAGCTTCTTTTTTTACAATGTAGGCAGGGGCTGCTCTGGCCAGCTGGAGCAGCCCCTGACCCTGGTGCGGCCAGCCCAGCCTGGCCCCCATCTCCACTGCAGGTTACATACTGTGGCTCCCCAGGAGCGGAACTGGCTGCTGGCCCAGTCCTGGGGAGCTGGCTGCAGAGCCAGCAGCGAAGTCTCCCAGGGAGTGGTGCTGGCAGGGTCAGGTGGCCTTCACTTTGGGCTTTGCAATATAGTTCCAATACAATACATTATATTAGCTTAGCTTTACACTGCAGAGCCCACAACGTGTGTAACCATGTACCCCCTAAAAATCTATCCACGTACCCACTAAAAATCTTAGATTTTTAGTGGGTACATTGTTGCCCTTTTAAATGACTTTTTTTTACATCCTTAGTGTTGTGGCAAAAGGGACAGTTCAATGAGACTTGGAGGATCGTTTTTCATTTTTGCTAGCAGACAGAAACAGAATCTACATGGTTCTTTGCTCTTCTGACAGAAGAAGCCAGACAAACCATTTTGCTCTCTACCACCAACATGTACTAGTACTAGTTAGCTGCATCACAACTGTAATATGCAGTTGAGGAAACAGAGCACTTGGCTGTTTTGGAAGGAGAACAACTTTCTCTTCCTTACTTCAGATAACTTGAATTTCCCTTCATATAGAACAAATGGGTCATGGTTTGCATGTGTTTACAAGATAACCCTAATAGAGACAATGGTTACAAATCTACCTCACACAGAAGACTGGTTATGGACCTGATGATTAGAGTTGTGATTGAAGTACATAGATCCTTTTTTTGGGTCGGGAGCCACTGACACAGAAAAATCAGTTAAGGGCCACACAAGTGAGAAGCGCAAAAAACAAGCAAACAAAAAAAACCCTTCACTGATGTTGAAGCAGGAGAAAAAAGAGACACTTGACTCATTCACACCAGGTGAGAGTGAGAAAATGTAGGCGCCAAGGCTCAGATCTTCCCCCGGGTCTGGATTAACTTTTCTGGACATCTGGGGCTCATAGACTTTTGTGGTGTACTCCAACGTTCTGTGGTGGGGCCAAAATGAGGGGTTCAGTGTATGGGTGGGGGCTGCAAGGGAGTGGGCTGAGGATCAAGAGAAGGATCTGGGAAGGAGGTAGGGTGCTAGAGCAGGCAGGAGGGGTGGGTGCAGGGTCTGAGTAAGAAGTAGGATGCGGGAGGGGGTTGGCAGTGGAGGGTCTAGGCGAAAGGTAGGGTGCAGAAGCAGGCTGAGGTGGAGGGGTCTAGGAGGAAGAGAGGGTTTGGGAGGGAGCACCCTATGCTTGCAGACACCACCTGCTGCTGTTCCCATTCCAATTCCCGGCTAATGGGAGCAACTGAGGTGGAGCCTGCAGGCCACCTGCACTGCCATTCTCCCATGGCAGAGGGAGAGCGGAGACAATGGCAATGCACAGGACTGCTTCCTTCTCACCATCAGGAGGAACCAGTCATGCAGGGTCTTTTGCTCTGTCTCCCTGCTGCTTCACTCTGCAGCGGGGAGCCAGTGCTTGTGCTCCAACCACATGGGGGTCGCTAAGGCTTGAAGACTTGTTGCAGGCAGGAGTGCCAGCACTGACTCACCCCGCAGAGGGCGGGAAGCCCAGAGCCTTGACACAGGCCAGATCAAGGCAAGCTGCAGGCGGGATCCCATCTGTGGGCCATAGGTAAACCAGACACTAGTTTTTATTTAGAAAAGTACTGGTTTTGATGTCTGCCACCTTAATCTATGGAAGGAGTTCTAATTTTTATTATTTGTTGTTGGTTTTTGTTGCTGAACATTCTAAAAGTCTTATTGTTATTTAGTCACTGGACTAATTTCTCCAGGAACAGCAAAGTTTATGTTGGCAAATGAGAGGAGATGCTATCAGAAATTCATTGTGTGGCATTTGCGCAACGGGATAGCAGAGTCAATTCCAATTACAGTTCCAAAACACATATTAGATTAGCTGTACTTTTTAATATATACACTGAGCAGGGAAAAAAGCAGTTCACCATGACAAATTACAGACAGTATTGGAGTTATTATTCCAAACTGATGTGTTGCTTCAACACATTTTACTTACCATAATAATCCCACTGCACCAACAAAGTATGATACTAATAATTATCTTCAGCTAGTATATTTTTTTTAAAGTCTGAACAGAATATTGTTTGTTTAGAAACACATTTACTGCTTAGGTCTCAGATTAATCAACCAGTGGGAGCTTTTTCTCTTTCATAGAATTTTTGTGAAAGCTTTGGTCTATTAAGATAAATAATCATTTTTATACCCAATGTTTTACCGTAATTTTTTATGAATTTGATACCCGTAAGGCACATTAGTTATCAGTAACAATTATAGTTCGTTTAAAGAGTTCTACAATACTGAGATGTCTATTGTATTATCAGTGAATGCTGCTGGGCAATGTTTGTTTATGGATTTTTTAAATTGCATCTAAGAATTAAGTACATCAAATCATTACCTCAGCCCTAACACACAATTTTACTCCATAGTCTAGTAGGAATATTGTTTTCAGGTTAAGAACATAAGAATGGCCATATTGAGTCAAACCAGTGGACCATTTACTTCAGTATTATGTCTTCCAACAGTGGCTAATTCCAGATGCTTCAGAGTGAAAGAACAGAACAAGTAATCAAGTGATTCAACCCCATCCCAGTTTCTGGCAAACAGAGGCTAGGGACGCTTCTGAGTGTGGTTTTGCATCTCTGCCCATAAGAACATAAGAACGGCCACACTGGGTCAGACCAAAGGTCCATCCAGCCCAATACCCTGTCTGCCGACAGTGGCCAATGCCAGGTGCCCCAGAGGGAGTGAATCCAACAGATCTCTCTCCTGCCATCCATCTCCACCCTCTGACAAACAGAGGCTGCGGACACCATTCCTTACCCATACTGGCTAATAGCCATTAATGGACTTAACCTCCATGAATTTATCTAGTTCTCTTTTAAACCCTGTTATAGTCCTAGCCTTCACAGCCTCCTCAGGCAAGGAGTTCCACAGACTGACTATGCGCTGTGTGAAGAAGAACTTCCTTTTATTTGTTTTAAACCTGCTGCCCATTAATTTCATTTGGTGGCCCCTAGTTCTTATATTATGGGAACAAGTAAATAACTTTTCCTTATTCACTTTCTCCACACCACTCATGATTTTTTAGACCTCTATCATATCCCCCCTTAGTCTCCTCTTTTCCAAGCTGAAAAGTCCCAGTCTCTTTAATCTCTCCTCATATGGGACCCGTTCCAAACCCCTAATCATTTTAGTTGCCCTTCTCTGAACCTTTTCTAATGCCAGTATATCTTTTTTGAGATGAGGAGACCACATCTGTGCACAGTATTCCAATGTGGGCGTATCATGGATTTATATAAGGGCAATAAGATATTCTCCATCTTATTCTCTATCTCTTTTTTAATGATTCCTAACATCCTGTTTGCTTTTTTGACTGCCGCTGCACACTGCGTGGACGTCTTCAGAGAACTATCCATGATGATTCCAAGATCTCTTTCCTGATTAGTTGTAGCTAAATTAGCCCCCATCATATTATATGTATAGTTGGGGTTATTTTTCCCAATGTGCATTACTTTAAATTTATCCACATTAAATTTCATTTGCCATTTTGTTGCCCAGTCACTTAGTTTGGTGAGATCTTTTTGAAGTTCTTCACAGTCTGCTTTGGTCTTAACTACCTTGAGCAGTTTAGTATTGTCTGCAAACTTTGCCACCTCACTGTTTACCCCTTTTTCCAGATCATTTATGAATATGTTTAATAGGATTGGTCCTAGGACTGACTCTTGGGGAATTCCACTAGTTACCCCTCTCCATTCTGAAAATTTACCATTTATTCCTACCCTTTGTTTCCTGTCTTTTAACCAGTTCTCAGTCCATGAAAGGATCTTCCCTCTTATCCCATGACAACTTAATTTACGTAAGAGCCTTTAGTGAGGGACCTTGTCAAAGGCTTTCTGGAAATCTAAGTACACTGTATCCCCCTTGTCCACATGTTTGTTGACCCCTTCAAAGAACTCTAATAGATAAGTAAGACATGATTTCCCTTTACAGAAACCATGTTGACTTTTGCCCAACAAATTAGGTTCTTCTATGTGTCTGACAATTTTATTCTTTACTATTGTTTCAACTAATTTGCCCGGTACTGACGTTAGACTTACCGGTCTGTAATTGCCAGGATCGCCTCTAGAGCCCTTTTTAAATATTGGTGTTACTGGCTAATAGCCATTGATGGATTTATCATTCATGAACGTATCCAGTTTGTTTTTTTGAACCAGGTTATATTCTTGGCCTTCACAACATCCTCTGGTGAAGGGTTCCACAAATTGACTTCATGTTGTGTGAAGATATACTTTCTTTTGTTTGTTTTAAACCTGCTGCCTATTAATTTCGTTTGGTGACCATAAGTTCTTGTGATATCAGAAGGAAAAAGTAACACTTCCTTATTTATTTTCTCCACACCAGTCATGATTTTATATACCTCTATCATATTCCCCCTTTAGTAATTTCTTTTCCGAGCTGAAAAGTCACAGTCTTATTAATTTCTCTTCCATGTTCCCAATAACTTTTGTTTCCATTTTCTGTACCTTTTCCAGTTCCAATACATTTTTGAAATGGGGTAACTAGATCTGCACACAGTATTCAAGCTGAGGGTGTAACATGGATTTATATTAAAAAATATGACATTTTCTGTCTTCTTATCTATCCCTTTCCTAATGATTTCCAGCATTCAGTTTGCTTTTTTTGACTGGCACCGCACATTGCGTGGAGGTTTTCAGAGAACTATCCACAGTAATGCCAAGTTCTTTTTCTTGAGTGGTAACAGCTAATTTAGACACCAACATTTTATATGTATAGTTGAGATTGTTTTTCAATGTGCATTACTTTGCAGTTATCACTATTAAATTTCATCTGCCATTTTGTTCCCAGTCACACAGTTGTGAGATCTCTTTGTAACTCGTCATAGTCTGTTTTGGACTGAACTATCTTGAGTAGTTTTGTATCATCGGCAGATTTTGCCATCTTACCGTTTACTTTATAAGGAAACATAGGGATAACCTCTTGTTTATTGATACTCAGTTACTTGATATAATATTTTTCTTTTAGTTCTGTTCATAATGAAAATATATTCTGTTCCTTTAAGAGGGTTGTCTTGGTATATTGTATTATGTATTTTGGGGGTACAATTTTCTCTTCAACAGATATTGCATGTATCTATCTCAGGAAAGTTTTAAAAAGCTTTTTAAATGCTTTGTAATTAGGATTATTTTTGTCTTGGGTGTGGCTTGTTGTTTATAGTAAAAATGTTCCATATGCACTATAAACTTGTCACCCTCACTATTTTGCACATACAAAGAATACTAACTTTTAGAAGTAACATGTGATAGAACAGATAGCTCTAGCTGATGCCCTCCCATGTTAAATGCCATATTCTGTTGTATAACAGATTTCCTGTCTTTAATTATAGCTAGGGTGTTACCGAGTCCTCCCACTGTTGTTACTGCTATTTTCTTTTTTCAATAGCAGATGAACTTGACTTCCCTTCAGTTTAACTCAGACTGAACTCTGTCCATTTATTGGTGTGTGTGTGTGTGTGTGTGTGTTGTTCTTTTTTCCTCTGGAGTTTACTCTTTGAGAATGTTGTATGGTAAGACATTGGACTAATTCCACTCCTATGACTTGGTTGCATTTTAATGGTTAAAACTATAAAAAATGACTCAAATACAGGTCACTTAAAAGTTGAACTTGATTCTTCTTGGTTTGCACATTTAAACTTTATTTAAAAGTAAATATAGCATAGGCTCTAGCACATTGTTACTAAGCTATTTTTAGTCTGATAATTATATCTTTGAAGAACTGGTATTCATGGATGAGTTGGAGGAACAGTGGCGTTATTGGAGCCTGTTCTAAAGATGCAGTATTAACACCCACCTTGCCTTTCTTACCAAATAACTGAAAAAGATGGATGACTTGGTTGCCAGTGCCACCAATATAAATAAGACACACCCAATCTATTGATTTAACTGTTAAATCACAACTTAGGCAGTTCCAAAGTTTGTCTCTTCCATTCTCCAGCTGCCTCTTCCATTCTCCAATTCAATTGTTCCTTTCTCTCTCTCAGCTCAGTTGGCCTTGTGTACACTATGAGATAAGATCGAAATGATTAAGGTTGATTTTTTTTTTTTTTAGCACACAATTTTGTAAATTCAAAGTCGCGTGTCCTCCCTGTGCGCAAGAGTTTGATACAGTGTGTCCCCAATAGCATGGCAACTGTCAACTTTGACAGTGATGCACTGTGGGTAGCTATTCCACACTTCCTGCCACCCCTTTGCATTCTGGGTTATGCTCACAGTGCCTGATGGGATAAAAACAGTGCAATGGGTGGTTCTGTGTACATGTTATCAGCATTCCAGAATGCACTCATCTCCTTCCTCCCCCCGCTTGAAAGCAATGACAGACAATCTTTTTGTGCTCTTTCCCCCCTAGCTATCAAAGTTTTATATTCTCATTTTAATTTGCTACTGCTATGTATGCAGCAAAATTTCAGATTTACTCTTTGGCCTTGTAATATACATATATTCATCGTTTCATATTAGTACATAATGGAACACAACTACAGCAAAGTTAAATGTTTACATGTTGCGGCAGGAAGTGGTACCAGGAAATGATTTTATAGTTCCTGCCTGGCCTCCTACGTCAGCTTTCTTGCAAATTTAACTCCTATAAGACTTTTGAAAGATTTGTTCTTTTGAGGATCACAGAAATATTTTTAAAATAGTGTTCCTGAATGACTGTATTTAGTTACTTAACCTGTCTGTTGCAAGGAAAAGCTGGTACTGACTAAAGAATTTAAAATAATGAGAATACATTAAATTTAACAGTGTTTCAAGTTTATTTTGCCATATTACTGTAATCAGGGAAGTTTTGTTCTGTCCTGTTCCTGGAATCTGCATTAAACTGATTTGTGCATGCATCTAAACCTCTTATCTTTCATTTTGCAATACAAAATGAAGACGTTTGCTCATTAGCCAGCACTGTTCCGTGGGAGCAAACCTACAAATCACTGATGTACTGTGGAACTTCATTTCACAGAATAGAGTTCATCCTTCAGCAGTTCATTGGTTCAGATAGCTATTGGGATCTTAAATTGTGATTTGGCTTAGACTGCACATCAGACATCCTTCTTGAGGGGATGTGCATCGAACACAAGAGTTCATTTGTGTGGCATAAGCAGTTTAATGTGCTTGTATTTCTTTTGGTTCAATAATGTATGAAGCTGTATCCCAAAGACAAAAAACTAGTGAGATGAAGTTCAGATGGAGGATTTACTTAACATTTGGAAATATTTGCATGTTGCTAAAGATTTCCATTGACAGAACTTGCATTGTTAAAATATATTTTAGAAGGTAAGGGGCAAGAAATTTTGCCCTATTGCCTTTTAGTGTTAAAAATGCGACAATAGTTCATACTCCTGTAAACAATTATTCTTTACAATCCACTTTGCAAGTGATATTATAGAAAGCCTCAGAACTATGTAAGTAAGACTGCAAAAGTGACTAGTGATTTTGGGTATCTCAATTTCTGGATGCCCAACTTGAACTACCACAAGGGTACCTGATTTTTCATAAAGTACCGAACATCGTTCTGTGGAAATAAGGCCCCTTTGAGACATTTCAAATTGGACATTCCAAAACTTAGGTGACTAAAATCACTAGTCGGTTTTTAAAATCTTGGCCTAAATGTCAGAAAACTCCCTATGGCATTTTTTAACCTATCCATTTTTTATCTGCTTATACTTCAAAAGGAAAATGAAGCAGTGACTCTAATTTTCTTTGCTGATTGATATCAGTTTAGCAGTTTCACAGCCTGTCTACTTCCTCCAAATTCAGCAGAAGCATATAATTTAAGCTGATAAAAGATCAAGGTCTTACAGTTAACTGAGGGGCTCTTACTAGTGTGTGTCAGTTTTTATATTCTTAAAATGTGAAATAAAGTTTAAATGGTCCGTAGCTTTCTGCCCAACTCAATTCTTTTTTGATATTCTTGCCTGTTACAAGTTTGTTTTCCAGAGCTTATATACTTCTATTTGATGTTCTGAACAAATAAGAAGAAATTAAAATAAATGGAGGGGGGACATGGGAAATAACTGTCAGTAAAAGTTAAAAGACATTTAGACTGCGTCTAGACTGGCATGATTTTGCACAAATACTTTTAACGGAAAAGTTTTTCCGTTAAAAGTATTTGCGCAAAAGCGCGTCTAGATTGGCATGGAGTTATTGTTATAACGATGCGCTTTTGTGCAAAAGCAGAAGCCTGGAACCATTTTGAAGAGGGCAAAAGGGCACCAGCCCTTTCTGGGGGCAGGGCTGGAGCTCCGTTCAGACACGTGCTTAAAGGGGTCTTGCTGGACAGCCGTTTGTCTCCTGCTCCGTGCGGTAGGACCTCTGGCAGGGACTGACAGCCATAGCAGGTTTGGTGGTTGCCCTCTGCCTTTTGGACACCGCTGCCTTTTGCCCCCTACTGCTTTTTCCTCGTTTTGGTTTCTTGTGCCTTGCTTTGTCTGCCATGGAACCAGGGGTGGCCATGTGCCTGCTCTGGCCCCTGTCGGCCATTTTTGAGTGCCTGCAGCTGGTGCTCCAGGCTGGTGCCCTCGTGTTCCAAGACCAGGAGGCGCAGATCGCCTGGGACTCCCTCACCAGGGAGGTCATGGAGTCCCTGTGGCATCCCCACCCCACGGTGGAGAGGCCACTCTGGAGACTGGAAACCAGTACAGACTGGTGGGACCAGCTGGTCCTTGGGCAATGGGACGACCAGCAATGGCTCCGGAATTTCCGCATGCGAAAGCGCACGTTCCTGGAGCTGTGTGCCTGGCTCACCCCCGCGCTCCAGAGAGCCACCACCCGGCTGCGTGCGCCCATCCCCGTGAAGAAGAGGGTCGCCATCGCGCTATGGAAGCTGGCCACCCCAGACAGCTACCGATCGGTGGCACACCAATTCGGGGTGGGAAGATCCACCGTTGGTGTGATCGTCATGGAGGTAAGTCCCAGGGGGAGTGGAGTGGGGGGGGGAGGGTGCTGCACTCCATGCCCAGGGGCAGCCAAGACTCCAGGCTGGGTCACCCAGGGGTTTGGGCCGTCCCTCCCTTGCACAGGCCTGCTGGTGGGGGAGGGCAGGGCCATGGGGCGAGGGGGCCCTGGGGGGTGTGTGTGTGTGTGTGTGTGTGTGTGTGCGTGCGTGCGTGTGTGTGCGCGCGCGCGCGCGCGAGGACAGAGGGAATCACGGGGGGGGGGGCCCAAGGGAGCACACACTCACCCCTGCCTTATGTGATGTGTTCCCTTGTGTTTCTCTGCACCCTTCTGTAGGTCGTCCACGCCATCAATGATGTCCTGCTACTGAGAGTGATCCGCCTGCGCGACGTGGATGCTACGCTGGCCGGCTTTGCTGCCCTCGGGTTCCCCAACTGTGGGGGAGCCCTGGATGCTCCCCACATTCCCGGGCCCCGGAGCATCGAGCAGCCCATTTCACGAACAGGAAAGGGTACTGCTCTATTGTTCTCCAGGCCCTCGTGGACCACCGGGGCCGCTTCTTGGATGTGTACGCGGGCTGGTCCGGCAGGGCACACGACGCCCGTATCTTCCGCAACTCCGGACTGTTTCTCAGGCTGGATGTGGGCACCTACTTCCCCCCGGCGGGAGTTGACTGTCGGGGATGTGCCTATGCCCATCTGCGTTGTCGGGGACGCGGTCTACCCCCTGCTGCCCTGGCTAATGCGGCCCTACACGGGGCGGCCGGACCAGAACCGGGCCTGGTTCAACGACCGCCTCAACCGGGCCGGAAATCAGGTGGAGCTCGCCTTCGTCCGCTTAAAAGCCCGCTTCCGTTGTTTGCTCACCCGTCTCGAGATGGGTGAGCGGAATGCAACGGAGGTACTGCCGCGTGCTGCGTGTTCCACAACATTGTGGAGTGGAGTGGGGAGGCCTTCCTCCCTGCATGGATGGCAGCCGAGGCACAGACATTTGAACAGCCCCACACAGCTGCCATCCGCCAGGCACACCAGGATGGGGTGCGCATCAGAGAGGCCCTGACAGACATGTTCGCACAAGCCCCATAGTAGGGTCGCCTTGGTCTCCCCATACGACTCCCTCCCATCCCCTTACCTCCCCCCATTGTAAAGCGTCGGTTCCAAGCACATCGGCCGTCATCGTGAATGTTCATCGGGTGCGTCGGACGTAGCTAGGGTTTTTCTTTTTAGTTTAGGCTAGGGTTTAGGCCACCATCGCCTGTCCGAGCTGTCCCGAAGAACAGGAAGAGGATTCGTGGTTCATGCGGAAGGCTCGAGTCAGCGTACCCGATTCCAGTCGTCTTCGAGGGATCTCCTGGCTGTTCCCCTCCCGAGGCCCGGAAGGACCAAAGGATTGAGGTTGCCAGCAACACTACAATCGTCCCCTGCGTCTAGACTATGTACATATTCTTTTGTGTGCGTCTTTTAACCTTTCTTGCTTGTTTATCTATGTTAATATAGTTTAAATTTTAAACTTAAAAGTGGTTTAAATTTTACTTAAAAGTGTCAGTATTTATTTATGCGCCACAAACCAATGACCACTTAAAGGAACGACCGGTGATAGATACAGAATTTGGTGTCCGCATTTTGTAATCCTCTTAAAATTAGTTGGCTAATTGGCATCTTAAATCATTTATTACAGTTACCTCGAGTAACACAATAACCAACACAGTTTTGTTTTCAACTGAAAAATGTCTGTTTTTATTTACAAGGGGGAGTGGGAGGGGGAGGAGACCTTCAACTGGGAGGGGGAGGAGCTACTCCTGTGAGCACTCCTGCGGGGGCGGACCTGGACATGCGGAGCAGGCCGCATCGGGGCAGGCTGCACGGGGAGGTGGGCAGGAGGGGCTATTGCAGGGGCGGCAGGAGGGGGCATTGCAGGGGCAAGAGGGGGCATGGGCAGTGCTAGGGGACGGATGGCGGGGGCATGGAGTAAGGCCATGCCATAATGGATGGCATGGGCTATGCGGGCAGTGAGGGTGGCGATGGAGTCAGCCATCCTGGTGCACTGGGCCTGGAAGGCGGCCCAGGCCTCCTGGCGCCACTGCAGGTCCCCCTGGACGCGTTGCCTAATCGATGCCTTGATGCGCTCGACGGCCTGCACATGGCGCCGAAGGAGCTGGTCCTGGTGGCGGAGCCTGTGACTGCGTGGTTGGGCAGCTGGGGGTGCCGCTGCTGCCGGACTGGAGGATCCCTGGCTTGTGCTTGGTCCCGCTGCAGGGAAGAGAAGAAAGGATGGGTCAGTCAGGCAGGCCGGCCACTATCCCCACACCTTATGCCCTCCACCCCTGAGCCCAGGCGACACCGCAGTAGTGTGGCTTGGGCCCACTCGGGTCCCCTCCTGCCCCCCGTGTTGTATGTTTGCAAGGAGGACCGCCCCTTGAGTAGGGTCCTCCTCCATGTATTGTAACCACCGGTCTGTGTCCTGGCCCCGTGGAGGGCGGGAGGGTGCTTGTGTTGCGTTAACCTGTGGAACTCCCTGCTGGTGGAGGCTGTGAGGCTTTGGGCTAATCACTGGTGTTTGATAGGGAGCGAGATGCATCCCCACACAGTGCCTGGGAGCACATCTGGCAGAGGTGGTCTGGGCTCTCAGATCCCCATCGCGTGGGATATCTCCTGGATGGAACCAGGAGAGTGACTGGGTGTCCCATCCTTGCAGCAAAACTCGGGCGGCCCTAGGGGCGGCCCGAGCGCTTCCCTCTCTTCTCCCTCCCACTGTCCCTCACACACATAGCCCAGGGACACGTGTGGCCGCAGTGGGGACTTCCATCGGGGAGCCAGCCAAGGCACCGGGAGCAGGCGAGGGCCTCAGTGGGGGCCACATTCACAGGGCTGTGACACTGTGGTTTTCCCAGGAGCAGCTGGCTGTGCCTCACAGCCAGGCATGGGACAGTATGCCGTTCTGCGTGCTGCACCCTTGCGAAGGTGCGGGCTCTGGCTTGAGTCCTTGGGGCCCTGGCTGGTTCCAGCCGGCATCCACCCTTCCCCCTGGTCCTGCCGGATGTGTGTGAGCAGCACGGTCCCAGGCGTGCCCTGGAGCTGCCTGCCGCGGCCACGTGCCGCTCGGTCACCAGGCTGCACATGGTTGCACGTGCTGCTTACTGCCTAATGCTGCACAGCGTGCAGCTCACGTGGCCTGAGTGACATGCTCTCCCCGTCCCCCCTCCGGGCGCCTGGCTCCCCGCCCTTGTGAGTGCAAAGTGCAACACTCACCGGTGGATCCTTCCCCGGCCTCCGAGGATGCGCGGGAGATGTCGGGGCTGCCGGAGGGGGCCTGCTGGGTGGCAGTGCTGGCCTCGTCCTCCGACGCACTGCTGTCTCTTTCCCCTGCCTCGGTGGTCCTGGTGACGGGGGGGCACACGCTGCTGTCGACGGGGACCTCCGGGGCTTGCGGAGCTGGCTGGCCCAGGATGGCGTGGAGCCGGTCATAGTGGGGGTAGGTGTCAGCTCCTGCCCCCTGGCCCTCGCTGGCCCACACGTAGCCCAGGCGCAGCTCCTTCACCTTAGTCCAGACTTGCGTGAGGGTCCGGGCTGGATGTCCCTGCTGAGCGAGCGCCTGGGCCATGCGCAAAAAGTGGCCAGTCTAGACACAGCCTTATTGTTTAAAAAATGTAGGGATGTCAAGTGATTAAAAATTAATCATGATGAATCATGATTAATCGTGCAATTAAAAAATAATACAGTGCCATTTATTTAAACATGTTTGGATGTTTTCTACACGTTTAAATATTTACAACACAGAATACAAAGTGTACAATGCTCACTTTATATTTATTTTTATTTACAAATATTTGCAGTGTAAAAAAGAAACAAAAGAAATAGTATTTTTAAATTCCCCCATTATAAGTACTTTAGTGAAATCTTTTTATCATGAAAGTTAAACTTACAAATGTAGAATTATGCACAGAAAAACCCTGCATTCAAAAGCAAACCAGAGCCTATAAGTCCACTCAGTACTACTTGTTCCGCCAGTGTCTCAAGATATTTACATGTCAGATGCGGTGAAGATTCATGTGCCTCTTCATACTTTGACCACCATTCCAAAGGACGTATGTTCAAGTTGATGATAGGTTCTGCTCGATAACAGTCCAAAACAGTGCAGACTAATGCAAATTCATTTTATCATCTGAGTCAGATGCCACTAGCAGAAGGTTGATCATTTTAAAAAATGTTTTTGTGTTCTGTAGTTTCCGCCTTGTAGTATTGCCCTTGTTAGACATCTGACCTCACCTCTCAGATTTTCTGTAACCCTCATTTCACAAGGAGTAAGGGAAGTCGAAGGAGGAATGTTCTTCCTTTGACTTTCTGCAGTCTAGACAGCGCCAAATGGCGAATTAAGCTATTTTGACTTAAGCTATGCAATTGATGTAACTCAGGTTGCATAGCTTAATTCGACTTTTGCCCTTCTGTGTAGACATGCCCGTAGGTTCTAAAGTTCTTGCACTGTTTTAAGTGTAGTTATGTTAAAAAAAAAATGCACATTTGTAAATTGCACTTTTATGATAGAGATTATATTACAGTACTTGCATGAGGTGAATTGAAAAATACTATTACTTTTATTTTTTACAGTGCAAATATTTGTAATACAAATAATAATATAAAGTGACTACTGCACACTTTGCATTCTCTATTGTAATTGACGTCAGTATATTTGAGAATACAGAAAAACATCCAAAATTTCAATTGGGATTCTATTGTTTAACAGTACAGTTAAAAGTGAGATTAATCACAATTAATTTTAATCACAATTAAATTTTGAGTTAATTGGCATGAGTTAACTGTAATTAATAAATAGCCCTAAAAGATGTTTGTGAGAGATAACTAAATAATATTCATCAAATGATTTTCCTCAACAGAAACAGTATCAGAAGAAACAGTATGGTTCAGAGAGCCTGCCTCTTAAAAATAACTTTTAATTTTTGCTTAGATATATTGAGTGTATTGGATTCCTGCAAGTTTAATTATGTTTAGCCATAATCAGTTTTGCACATTGCTCATCTTATTTTAGACATTTGTAGAGTTCGGATATTTACATTATTAGAATATGAAAATATTTTAAAAATATGAGCCAGATTCTCAGTTGGTGTAGATGAGTGTAGATTAATTGGCTCACTTTAATGTTTTTGATTTTGAGTTAGCCTTTGAATATAAAACAAGAAAATATTTCACATTCAATATGTTTTTCTAGAAGACATTATCTTTTCCCTTCTTATTGATGAATCATTGAAACAACAATAGCAGTGGATAGCGGATCCAAATGTGTTCACATAAATTACATGCATTTGTCCATTGCGTGTATGAATTCAGTCAGTTGTGTGACCTAAAGAAAGTACACAGAAATACATAAAGAAATGACACTGAGCAAAATTAGGGACTGTGCTTTGATAACTTCATGGAAGATAGGTCCATCAATCGCTATTAGCCAGGATGGGTAGAAATGGTATCCCTAACCTCTGTCAGAGGCTGGGAATGGGTGACAGGAGAGGGATTGCTTGAAGATTCCCATTTCTGTTCACTCCCTCTGGGGCATCTGGCATTAGCCACTGTCAGAAGACAGGATACTGGGCTAGATGGAACTGACCCAGTATAGCCGTTCTTACGTTCTTATGTAACCTGGCAAAAAATCCAATTTATCTGTTGTACGCTTAAGATATCTGACTTTAAATTATATACATTGTCTCAATGTTCTAAATGTTAATGATGACAATGCATGTAATTTTAGGCAAATATTGGAAAATGTTAAAAAATAAAAGTACATGAGCTGGGGTAGCCTGGAGATTTATCCATGAGAATTTTTTTAAACAATCTTTTTCTTCTCTCTTCCTACTCAAGAAGAAATTTGTTAGCATCCAGATGGAAAATCTCTCAAGGAAGTAGTCTAGTGATTTGAACATGTGACTGGGACTGAATCTTGTGAGCTCTTCAAATGCAGGACTTCCGCTGATGGTAGGGGTGGGTGTGTTAGAGCAGTGTGCATGCACGTTAACATCTTGCAGGATGATGTGGAAGAAAACAATGTCCTCAATGAGGATCACAAGTCTGAAATTTCAAGACTGCTATTCAGTTTGCAATTCTGTGTCACTAAGGTAGCTTGGGTGTATTATCTGATACATTAAAAGCAGCAATAGCATAAGTGTTTTCTTAATACAGTACAATCACTCCCGTGAAGTGAAGGTTGTCTATTTCAGTGGTTCCCAACCTTTTTATACCGTGGACCAGCAAACCCATTCATAAACTTTTGGTGGTCTAGCATCATTTTATTTGCATATTCATTATGCAAATGACAAATATGCAAATAAATGTCACCAGTCTGCCAAAATATGGACCCCAGGCTGGGCCAGCCTTAGGGAAAATGGCACCTTGGACGAACTTGTATGTTGGCACCCCTGATCCCTCTACACTGGGCATGGTGCCCCCCATTTCCCTTGGCTACCATGGACTCCCTCACCCCTGGACCCCCATCCTGTGCCCCCTTTGCCATTAACTCCTGCCTCTCCTGCATCCTAACTCTTACACTGTGCCCCTAACCCCATCATTTTGTCACCTTCACCCCAACATCTGCACAATACCATCTTAACCCCAATCTCTGCACTTATCCCCCACCTGCACCCCCGGCTCCAGCCCTGCATTGCCAGTGTGCCTACCGCATTGCCTCCCTGCCCAGTATCACCCAACACCTTATGCTGCTGGTTCTCAAACTTTTTGGCCTGTGGACCACCTAGCTCAATGCAAACCTTTCCGTGGACTACCATTTGCTAATGGAAACATGCCATTAATTACATAATTACGCCTGAGCCATTTTGCTAGTGTTGAAGCTATGTAGAATGGTTTAATTTAACCAGTAAGAAAGGAAATATTAATTTAAATTATTAAACAAGTGATTTAATTTTCTCATGTTAGTTTATCAAACTTCATTTTAAATAAAGTAAAGACATATTAATTTATGTCCAACACACAAAGTTCCCATGTTTTCTTTATTTATGGATGGAGTGGGGAACCTTTTTTACATTCTCTCCAAAATCCCCCAACCCTCACTGACGTGCCCCCCAACTGAGACACTTCACTCCTCTGTTGCTCCAGCCCCAGTGAGGGAGGAGGAGGGAACAGGGAGGACTTAGGTTCAGAGTTTCTCATAGTCCAGATTTACTCTTTTGGGTTTCCAGGGTTAGTGGATTTTATGGACTCCCCTAAGCTCTGGGATTGGGACAAAAATGGAGGATTCAGTGTGTGGGACAGGGCTGCCAGTGAGAGGAATGGGGGTGCAGGATCTGGGCAGGAGGTGGGGTACAAGAGTGGGTGAGGCCTGGGTGGGAGGAAGAGTGCAGGAGCAGGCTGAGAGTAGGGTGCTTGGCCGGAGGGAGGGTTCTGAAGCAAGGGAAGGAGCAGTGTGTAGCCAGGAGAGAGGGTGCAGGAGCAAGAGTAGGTTCAGGAGCAGGCTGGGGGTAGGGTGTCTGGCCCGGGGGAGGGTGCAGGATCAGGGTGAGGGTAGGGTGTTTGGCTAGGGGGGAGGGTGCAGGAGTGGGCTGGGGGTAGGGTGTCGGGCCAGGGGGGGAGGGTGCAGGAGCCGTCTGGGGGTGCAGGGTCTCAGTGGCGTGGTGGTGCATGAGTGGTCTGGGGGATGCAGGGGTCTGAGCATGAGGGGGTGGGGGACACTTACTTGCATTTGTGCCCCGTGCCAGTCTCAGGCACCTCCTCTGCTGTGCCCATTGGCCGGATTCCGTTGGAGTGCCAGTGCTGGCTTCCCGCTGGGGCGGGTGGGGGGAGAGAGAAAGCCCCAAGACTTGCTGCACAATCTGGTTCAGTGGGTAAGAAGTGCTCCCCGTCCCCTTTCCCCAGGTTGGGGAAACAGCAGTGCATTCCCCGGGACAGAGGCAGCGCTTCTTCCCTGTGAGCTGAATCATGCAATGAGGCTTGGGGCTTTCTTTCCCCCCCAGTGGGAAGCTGGTGCTGCAGCCTTGCCCTCGTGCTCCATCCATCCGCATGGTTGGAGCACCAGTGCTGGCTTCCCACTGTGGGGAGGTAAGCGAGAGAAAGCCCTGAGCCTTACTATGCGATCTGGCTCGTGGGGAAGAAGCGCTGCCCTCATGCTCCTGTTCCCCTAGCTAGGAGGAGGGATAGCTCAGTGGTTTGAGCATTGGCCTGCTAAACCCAGGGTTGTCAGTTTAATCCTTGAGGAGGCCATTTAGGACTCTAGGGCAAATCTGTCAGGAATGGTACTTGGTCCTGCTGTGAGGGCAGGGGACTGGACTTGATGACTTCTCAAGGTCCCTTCCAATTCTATGAGATAGGTATATGTCCATATATTATATTTATATTATATTATTAGGAGAGGTGGAGGGGCAGCTAGGGTTGCCAGATGGTTTAACAAAACATATTGACCGCCCCGCTACCCTCCCTCAAAAAAACCACACCAGGAAAAAAAAATCTGTTGAGCCAAAAAAAAAAAAAAAAGACTGCGGCCCCTTTAATTCCCAGGACCAGTGTAAAAAAAAGTGTGTGTGTGGGGGGGGGGGGGGAGTTGCTGACCAATAAATAAATAAATAAATAAATAAATAAACGTTTACAGTTGTTGAACAAAAAGGGGAAAAGTTTACAGTAGCTGACTGTGAGAGGGTGATTCCTTGATGTGGCTTGGCCAAGCTCCCGGGGTTCCCTCTCTCCGTTTATTCTATCCCAATCGGTGCGGTGTCCCTGGCATCGGGCAACCAATGGCCCTGTCGGGGCCCCCTTACCGGATGGGCACAGTTACAACCCTCCACCCTTGCCCCAGCAGGGCTAACACCCAGGGTCCTCAGTCTGGTCCCTCATATGGCTGTTCGTCTCGCTCGCTCTCTCCGGAGTGCTGCCTCCCGTAGCCCGGCTCCCGCTCCAGCCAGTGCGTGACGGGGTCTCGCCTATCGTTCCCCTGCGGGGTAGGGCGACCCGGTCCCTCCCTTACTCACGGGTCCCAGCCCAGGACCCTAAGGACAGGGTCAGTGCGGTCCCTGTCTGGCTGGCGGGGGATCCTTCCCTCAACTCTCCAGCCCACGGGCTTTAACACAGCCCTGCCCTGGGCCACTTCCTACCCCTCCTGCTCCTCACTTACGGCCATACTGGGGCTATAGGTCCGTCCTCGGTGCGCCTCGGACCTGCCCCCCCCCATCTCCGGTCCGCTCTCCCCCAGCTCTTGAGTTCCGGTATGCCTTTCATCCTTCTGCCATCTCCGCCCCCGCCCCTTGTGTAGTGCAGGGCGCCATCGGCGTGGGCGGCCCTGCCCTTGTTCAACCCCGCCTCCTCCCAGCTGAACCGCAGTCGCCGAGCAGGCGTCACAACAGCTCTGGCTCATCTCCCGCTGGGCGTACTGAGTTGCGGCGGGTTCTGAGGCCCCCAGAACACTGGTGCCCCGTCACCCCCCCCCCCTTAAGTCTGGTCTCACTGCTGGTGATTTGTCCTCCTCGTCCAGGGGCGTCCTGGAGAAGAAGTCGGCATTGTTATGCTTCCGGCCCGGTCAGTGCGCCACTTCGAAATGGTAGGGTTGTAGGGAGATGTACCACCACATCACGCAAGCGTTCATATCCTTCATCGATTGGATCCAGAGGAGGGGGGCGTGATCCGTAATCAGTTGGAGCTTATTCCCTACAAGGTGGTATCATAACATATTGACAGCCCATTTCATGGCTAAGGCTTCCTTCTCGATTGTGGAATATTTTACTTCATGCGAGAGAAGCTTCCGACTTAAATAAAGGACGGGGTGTTTCTCCCCGCCCTTTCCCTGGGATAACACCACCCCAGGCCGATTTATGACACATCCATTTGTAATATAAACGGCCTTGTAAAGTCTGGTTGACTCAACACCGGGGCGCTGGTTAGTCGTTCCTTTAATGCTCAGAATGCCTGTTCGGCCTCCTAGTCCACCCCACTTTCTTAGGTTGTGTGTTTTTTGTTAGGTCAGTTAATGGGGTAGCTAGCATTGCGAAGTGGGGGACAAACCTTCTATAGTAACCCGCCAGCCCCAAGAACTGATGCACCTGTCTTTTGCTTGATGGGTGCGGGTAGTCTCTAAGGGTGCCTACTTTGTCCACCAGCAGCTGCAACTTACCCCGCCCCACAGTGTAGCCCAGGTAAGACACCTCCCATTCCCCAAAATGGCACTTGGCGGGGTTGGCCATGAGCCCCACCTCCTTCAGAGATGTTAAGACTGCCGTCAGCCGTTGGAGGTGGTCAGCCCACGACTCACTGTACGCCACAATGTCGTCTATATAAGCCATGGCATATTGGTCGTGCTTTTGTAATACTTTATCCATAAGGAGCTGAAATGTTGCGGCTGCCCCATGAAGCCCGAAAGGCATTCTTATCAATTGGTACAGCCCAAACAGGGTGGAAAAGGCTGTCCTTACCTTTGAGGCCGGCGTCAGGAGAATCTGCCAGTAGCCATTGTTCAAGTCAATAGTAGATATATATTGTGCTCCTCCTAATCGTTCTAAGAGTTCATCTACTCGAGGCATCGGATATGCATCAGAACGAGAGATGGTGTTTACTTTGCGGAAGTCTATGCAAAAACGTGTAGACCCATCGGAATTTGGTACCAATACTATGGGGTTCCTCCACTTGCTACGGGACTCCTCCACTACTCCCCATTGCAGCATTCTCTGTAATTCCTCCCAAACCATACTCCACATCTTCTTAGGGAGGGGCTGTACCGGGTCACGTACCTTCTTCCCTGGCGTTGTAGCCACATGGTGGTAAGTTAGTGTTGTTTGGCCTGGATGTCTCGCAGACAGGACTTGCGAAAAATCCTGCAGTACTCGCTGTAGTTGGCCTTGTTGCTCGATGGTCAAGTCTCTCCCTACCTGCAGGGTTAAGGGGTTATCCCTTTCCCCTCCCCATGGCCTCAGCTTGGGTTCCGGGGGCAGGGATTAATTAATAGCCCCTCACGGACCTTCCATTTTTTCTAGAGGTTGACTGGTATATCTGTGGTGTTCTCTGTTTCCTGGGCAGATGCATCTCATAATCAACCTCACCCACACGCTGGACCACCTCGAATGGTCCCTGCCACTTGGCCATTAACTTGGAGTCCTGGGTGGGCAGCAGAAGGAGTACCCTGTCTCCTGGTTTGAAAACCCTTAGCCTAGTGCCTCTATCGTAGTACCGAGACTGTTTGTCTTGGGCCGTAAGTAGATTTGCTTTGGCGAACTCGCCCAGGGCTTTCAGCCTTTCCTGCAATTGAAGTATATACTGGATGGATCCCTGGACTCGGGACGCCTGTTCCTCCCAAGTTTCTTTGACTACGTCCAATATACCTCGGGGTTGTCACCCATACAATAGTTCGAAAGGCGAGAACTCGGTGGACGATTGGGGGACCTCCCGAACTGCGAACAATAAGGCGGGCAATAGCCTATCCCAGTCCTATGGGTCCTCCTCTACGAACTGGCGTAACATGCTTTTGAGGGTCTTATTAAATCGTTCCATGAGACCGTCTGTTTGCGGATGATAGACTGATATCTTTAGGGTTGTGACTTGTAACAGTCGGCAGAGTTCTGCCATTAATCGGGATGTTACGTTCGTGCCCTGATCGGTTAGGATCTTGCGCGGGATCCCTATGTGCGAAAATATCTTCACTAGTTCGGCTGCGAGAGTAGGGGCTGTGGTGCTTCTGAGTGGCACCACTTCTGGGTACCGAGTCGCATAATCTATCAGGACGAGGATATACTGATGGCCGGACCTCGTCCGTTCCAGGGAGCTGACTAAGTCCAGGGCCATCCTGTCAAAGGGGACATCTATCACTGGGAGGGAGATCAAGGGGGCCTTCGGCACGTTTTTAGGGCCGGCTCTCTGGCATTCGGGACACGAGTCGCAGATCTCCTTGACCTTGCAGTGTATCCCTGGCCAACAGAACCTCTGCGCCACGCGTTGGAGCATCTTCTCACTCCCCAAGTGGCCCGCCCAGGGGTTGGCGTGGACCAACTCTAGCACCTTCTTGCGATACTGGCCTGGGACCAAGAGCTGCCGTACTTCCCCCTGCCCGTCAGGGTCCCCCGTAACCCGATATAAGCGATCTCTGCATACCTCGAAGCGGGGGCCTGCCGCACGCCGTCCCTCCGTGCCTGGTGTTTCCTCAGACTCCGTCGCCTCTTCCCAGGCTCTCCCCAATCTCCGGTCCTCTCTTTGCTCGCGTACAAAGTCCCCGGCCCACTCATCCACTTCTGGAGGGGCCGACGGCCCTCCCCCCTGGGTCGGGTTTCCTAGGTACCTGGTGCTCTGTGCCAGTGATCTCGGGAGGGAGAGGGCTCCGCCCTGGGCCCCACTGGCTCCCTGTCTGCACCCCCCAGACTCCCTTGGGAGTATTTCCGGCTCCACTCCTGCACCAGGCGGGGGAAACCTTTCCAGTCTCTTCCCAACAAAACCAGGTAGGCCAACTTGGGGGCCACCGCGACATAACACCACCCTTCTTCCTGTCCGTCGGCTATCAGAACCCACGTTGTGGGGTAGGGCCGCACATCCCCATGCACACATTGCATAAATAAGGGTGGACCGACGGGTCCCCCTTCTTTCAATGGGTCGGCCCTAACAATCGTCTGCCCGCAGCCGGAGTCTACCAGGGCTTCTACCAGTACCCCCTCTACCTCGACCGTCCTGAGGATCCTCCCTCCCCCCAATGGTTCTCATTCCGCATCTACAGACAATACCTGCCCAAATGTGCAGTCCGTCCTTGCTAAGTGTAGCGGCAGAGGCGGCGTTGCCTCCGGTCCCAGCTCGCCCACTGGGCTTGTCCTCCCCAGTCTGGGTCGTCCTGCTGCGACATACTGCTGCCTCCACTGTTCGTGCAGTTCGACCAGCGCCCACAGTAGGTGGCGCTGTTGCTCCTGGTTTTGTGCCAACATCTGCAGCAGGTAAGTTTACTGCTGCTGTTGCTGCCTCTAGGCTTCCGTGAGCCATTCTAGCCATTGGGACGGCTCCATGCTCCTGAGCCTCTCACCAAGGAGAAACCCACCTGAGATCGTGATTTCTCTTTTGTTTTTTTGCTCAGGCCTTCGTACAGACCACTCAGTCCAGGGGTCGGTGGGGTACCCACATTCTCCACCACGTGTGAGAATGCGGTGTCCCTGGCATCAGGCAATCAATGGCCCTGTCGGGGCTTCCTTACTGGATGGGCACAGTGACAACCCTCCACCCTTGCCCTAGCAGGGCTAACACCCAGGGTCCTCAGTCTGGTCCCTCGTATGGCTATTCATCTTGCTTGCTCTCTTCGGAGTGCTGCCTCCCGTAGACCGGCTCCCACACTGGCCGGTGCATGACGGGGTCTCGCCTATCGTTCCCCTGCGGGGTAGGGGGAACTGGGCCCGCCCTCACTCACGGGTCCCAGCCCAGGGCCCTAAGGACAGGGTCAGTGCGGTCCCTGCCTGGCTGGCGGGGGATCCTTCCCTCAACTTGCCAGCCCACGGGCTTTAACACAGCCCTGCCCTGGGCCACTTCCTAGTCCTCCTGCTCCTCACTTACGGCCATACTGGGGCTATGGGTCCGTCCTCGGTGCTCCTCGGACCTATCCTCCCCCCCATCTCTGGTCCACTCTCCCCCCTGTTCTTGAGTTCCGGTATGCTTTTCATCCTTCTGCCATCTCTGACCCCGCCCCTTGAGTAGTGCGGGTTGGCGTGGGGCGGGCCGCCGTGCCCTTGTTCAACCCCGCCTCCTTCCCAGCTGCGTCGCAACCGCTGAGCAGGAAGCACAACGGGTCTGGCGCATCTCCCGCTGGGCGTACCGGGTTGCGGCAGGTTCTGAGGCCCCCCAGAACACCGGCACCCTGACCAAAACCCCCCCCCAAAAAACCAACCACAGTTTGCCCTTTTAAGAGCAGAGCAGGCATTGCTCTTCTAAGGTGACCATTTTGAAGTCTGCCCAGGACACTCCATCCTCCCTCCGCTGCAGCCAGCCCAAGCGGCGTATGTTCCAGCGGACGCCTGAGCCAGGAAAAATAGAAAATACCGGACATTTCACATGTCTGGTATTTTTCTGAAGTTTTTTTACCAGACAGAAGGCCCAAATACCAGGCTGTCTGGTTCAGTACCGGACACCTTGCAACCCTAGGGGCAGCGCTTCTTCCCCATGAACCAGATCGTGGACCAAGGCATGGGGCTTTCTCTCCCCCCGTAGCAGGAAACCAGCAGATGCCATGGCCCAACAGCCAGCGGTCTGTGGGTTGGGAACTGCTGGTCTAGTTCAGTGGTTTTCAAACTTCCTTTCTCATGACTCAGTTGAAGAAAATTGTTGATGCTCACGACCCAACATAATTTGACTAAAGTATTGGCTCCAGGGTGGGGTTGAGTTTCAGCTTGGGGGAGGAGGCCTCAGGTCTGGGGCAGAAGGGGCTAACCTCACGTGGCTCCCAGTAGGCAGTGCGGCTAAGGCAGGCTTTGTGCCTGTCCTAGCAATGCAGATCATGCTGCACCCCAGAAGCAGCCAGCAATAGGTTCCCAGGGAATGGGAGTACAGAACTAGTGCTCAAGACAGGGGCAGTGGACAAAGACTTGTGTGCTTTTCCCACCCCCCCTAGGGTTGCCAGGTGTCCGGTATTGACACGGATAGTCCAGTATTTTCGCCTCCTGTCTGGTAAAAAAAATTCAGAAAATACTGGCCACCTAAAATGTCCAGTATTTTCTGATTTTTTCCTGGCCAGGAGGCGAAAATCCCAGGTGCTTACCTGGTTCCGTAGGGGAGCTGTGTGGCCCGGAGCAGGAAGACAAGATAGCGGACTGGCCGCTGGCAGCCTGTTAGAGCCAAAAAGCCTCAAAAACATTTCTTAAAGGGGCCACGCTGTTTTAAAAACAAAATTTTTTTTTTTTGCTTAACAACTCTGAGGGTCCTTTTTTTTTTCCTCAGCAACTTTGGTCTCCCCCCTTTTTTTTCTCAACAGAATTTTTTCCTCTGTGGTGTTTTTTTGGGGGGGAGAGGGGTGTGTTCGGCATTTTTGGTTAAACCATCTGGCAACCCTACACCCCCCACCTCGGAGCCGGGCCAGCAGCTGGTCACTTCTGGGGCACAGTGCGGTCTTAGCACCCCCACTGCATTTGTGAGACCATTGTCTGACATTCCATGACCCAGTACTCCTGTGGACCAGTTAAAACCAGCAGGAATAAAGCATCTAGCTTCAGTTCTATAGAACTAATGAATGCAAAAGGGCTAAAGGTAACTTCCTGAGGAGTTCCTGCACATTTCCTTCCGTACAAAACTCAGGTCCTTTTCAAAATCTTATTTTGAGGCCTCACTTCAACAGTGATTCTATGCTCTACATGATTTTTGCTCTCTCTGTTTCTGCTGGCTTAGTAGTTCCTAGTTAAAGTCTTCGCTTTTCTCATGAGGATCTTTCAAAACCTTTCTTAACCAACGCTTGCAATGAAACATAGATAGGTAGGTAGGTAGGTGAGTAGATAGATCGCTGGTTTAAAAGCCCCAATAAACAGATACAGTCTGCTTGTTTTCTTAACTGATGCATGCACATTTGGCACTAATCAAGACTTTTTGAAAACAACAACGACAGAAAAAAGCACAACACTGTTGAAAGTCTACAGTCATCCCTCTCCCACTTGTACTATGCATTTTCTCCTCTAACTAGGGAACCTGATACCTGCAACAGCTCTGCCCATTCTAGTAAAACTTACTAGTGATGATCTCAATCACTGTGACTGCAGAAGCAGCAAAACGGTGTATTTAGTTCACACTTGGTAGAGCTTTTTCTTAAATAGCTACTCTGCCTGCTTAAAGATACTAACTGCAAAATATTATTCAAAGGCAAATGACTTATAAAAAAAACCCAACAAGAAACCCACAAGATGTAGATTGTTGGACTGGTATGCGTGTCTCAACTTCTGAGACTTCTAATATATAGATTGCTGTTGCTTCCTGTCATGCATTGTGGCTGCACGGGGAGTAGTTCTGCAGAAAAGTGGAGGAGAGAAAAAAGAGACCACTCTGTGGTCCAAAGACTTTATATTAGTATATTGAGGATTAAGAAACCATTTGAAATCTGAGTACAGTACAAAGTACCTCATGGTGTGGTGTTGCTTTTTTGTGGATCATCAGGTATGTTGGGAGCTGTGTTACTTTACTCTGTGTGTATGTGTGTGTGTGTTATGTGTGTTTTTTGTACCCAAAATATTCACAGATTTTTGCTTATTTAAAAGCATGCTAGTGTTTAAAGTCAAATAGAAATGCAACCAGACGTTGTTTATGGGATGCATTTATTTATGTAAGGGAAGGAAGTACTTAAAAACATAAATATTTAACATGCTATAATACTGCTATAGGAGGAGGGTTTTTATGTTGTTTGTTTTTTGTAGTTCTGTGGTAATATGAGCAGCAGTGAAAGTAACTTATTTCTTACAGGTACTGCCCTATTACAACCCGGGTCCCTGCCAGCTCTTTAAATAGCTCCCTGCTGGCTTCTGCCACAAGTCAGCCGGCTCTTGCTGGAGCCACACACCAGGGTGCACCCGCTTACTTTCACCTCTGAATATGAGAGAAGATTTGATTAAAAAATACTGAAGGGCCTACTTTTGCAAGCTTTATGTGAGGACCACCATTTTGTTAAAACAGTGGGAATTGAACTGAAAGCATGAATCTCTAAAGTATGAGTGAAGAGGGTTGTAACAGAGCCATACTCTCTCTGAATTGAGTACAGAGCAAGATAGATACGTAATACATATTGACCAGTGGGTTACACCTATTTGCATTAGTGTTTAACCATGTGCCTATTTCCATTGATTTCAATATGACTACTTGGTTAAGTACTATTTATCATGAGTAACGGTTGTCTGATCAGGTCTGAAGTTGGCAAAGTTTAACTTTAATTTAGTGGTCTAATTCCAGAACCTCTAATATGGTCTCTTTCTCGCAGAGAATTTATTGTGAAATGAGGCTCACTTCAAATTACTTGCATGTTTTACTTTTATCAAAGCTAATTTAATTTCTGGTAGGATATTTGCATATTAAATATTGATATAAAATATTTGAAGCATGCGGTATTCTTTATCATTAGTTAAGTCTTGTCAGTGTATTCTTTGTGGGTTTAATTTATCCTCGGTATTTTGCCATACATATGCAGTACAGTATAGAGAGCACACAAATTACCTTCCAATGACTTTATTGTCTGTATTTGTGCTGGCAGAATGATAGTGCTCTTTTAAAATGTGGCTCTTACATTAGATGGGATCATGTTTGTTCTTTGCTTATTATAAATGTATAGCAACAAAATGTTAAAATCTATCACATTCCAGAAAGGTAGTAGAAATTTAGGACTTGTTTCTGCCAAACTTACTCATATTGCCTGGCACCAAACTCTGTGAATTATCCATAGGACTAGTCCATCTAAATTGGTGGCAGACTCAGGACCATAGTAGTAAGGGGAATGGGTCAGTAACTCTACACAGTCGTTCAGAAGGCTCTTTTACATCCAACATAAGAATAATTAAGGAACTACATGATAATGAATTGTTTGGGTTGGTCTCCTCATATAAATATTAACAATAGGGAAATGATGCCTGTTCAGTTAGAATCCTATATTTTGTTAGCAGTAAATGATAGCAGTGTTTTTTCTGAAACTTTAACTCATGGAAATAAATCCACAGTTGAGCTTTTGGAAAGTATTACATTGTTTTTTTAAGATGGAATTTACCATTTTCCAAAACCTGCCTTAAATTTCTTGGAAGGAGACGAGAGCAGGGGTTCTTTCAGTTATGTGATAATTCAGTCTGTCATTGCATTGGGTATTTGCAGTTATATGAATAATTTTGTGTGCCTACCTTAGAAAATGTGGCTGTAACAAGGGGCAAATAAATATAAACTTTAATTCAGAATAGATATTGTAATGAGTCACTACAGAGAAAGCTAAATTGTTTTTCTATTAGTTATAACCTGTATCTTCATCAATGGTATGGCTTGCACATGATATCTCTTTGACAAAAGTTACATGATCAAAGACTAACTACAGGAACTGTCTGTGGTTTTAAATATATCAGCACAACCATGTTGAATGCAAATCATTGAGATAGCAGAGACACAGCAAAATAGTAGACCAGCAATGGATGGCTGCCGCTGTCTAAAAGGTAAAGCTGGTTGAATCTCATATCAGGCCTAGATTAGAGAAAATGTTTAATTCTGCTACAGGTTATACTAATGTAATGAGCATGTACAGCCGCATGTGCAAGGGGAATCTGACTGCTTGAAAAAGTTCTTTTTTGAATCAATTAAAAAATTCCATGTGTAAAAGATATTGAATGAAATAAACTCCTTACTGGGAGAAAACTTCAGACAAAGTTTCACTCTCACATACTCACTACTTAAAGATATTTTTTTCTTTTGTTTCTTTACTTTTCCAACAGACCCAGAGTACAGCTAAACTGCAGGCCCTCCTACTTAAGAACCAAGTAAAAATGGCTTCAGCTGATCCTCTTGATCAGATGGGATAAGCTGCTTGGCCAGTAAAGGTCACATGTAAAATACCATGTGTGACTTGCTCCGTGAAACATAGCTGAATGAACGAGGCTTGAACTTCAAATAAATGGTTGACAGCAACCAGTAAAGTTCATGGATATCCAGATGGAGCAAAAGGTGTTCATGGTATCATAAAGGGCACAAACAAAGCTTGAGCTCGTTTATAGATGTTGGGAGAGCACTGGTCAAGACTATTGAATACTGATCGAACTAGCATGGGTTTACAATAAAATTCCTTATCCCTGAATACACAAATCTAGCATCTGCAACCTCTGCTAGGTCAGATTTCCAGAGACAGTGGAATCCAGGGCTACGGAACAGGTATTTGCACATTCAGTGTTTAAATTATTTGGGAGCTTAGCACCCAAATAATTGATCTGATCCAAATAGGGCTTGAAAAGAAGGTCCTATCCGAGGGAATAAGTAACAAAAGATGTAAATTTAAGTGTGTGATTAATTTACACCTTCTCTCTCCTAGGTTTATAAGATCAATTTACAATTTTATAGATACAAGTAGAGTGTATGTGTGTACCACAGTTGTTAACTTTTAAGCATTGTTTTTATTGCAGAAGTGTTTAGAGTCCTCAATTACCTCTGTTAGATTCCAGTAATTTGTACTCTCCCTTGCCTTCCCAAAAAGGGATGGGAGAAGGTTAAAATAAAAAGAGAATGAATACCAGTCCTCAAACAAAGCTTTGCTGCTCCTTTTCCTGCCAGCATGCCCTACATACAAACACATTTCCTGTTAGTTACACACAGTGAATGAGATTTTTACTGTTCACTTTGTTACTTTGATGGCAAAATCTCAAATCCCTCTCATGCTACAAAGAAAAAAGAATACATCTCACCTTTCTCATTTAAAGTTGGATGCCAGAGGAAGCTCTCTCTGCTCTCTTCTGCTGCCATTTTCCTTCAAAGGTTGTGAATTTAGGTAGCCAGCTTAGAATTACTAAGAGTTTTGGGCCTCTTTTTCATAAGAGATTGTAATAGCATCCATAATATTTGGGGTAATATCAAAGCGCAGACGAATGTACATTTTGAGTAGCTGATATAAAAACTTGTATAGCTTTTAGTTGAACTTCTAACAATTCTTGACCATACCCATACCAATATGTGGACACCATGGTGGTCAGCTAACTGCATACATATAGAATATTAAATAGAACATGGAAATAGGGATGTTAAATTTAGTTTAATAAACTAATCGACGAGTTGATGGATTTTTCCATCGACTAGTTGATAATCAGGGAAGCTGCAGCAGAGTTAGCTCTGGGCCCAGGAGCTAACCCCGCTGTGGCTCTTCCTTTTAAATGTATTAAAAGCCTATCTGCTCTTAATACATTTAAAAGGCTAAAGCACAGCAGGAGGGATCCAGCGGAAGCCGGGACAGCTGATTCTTGGCTTGCGCTGGGTCCCCTCTGCTGTGTTTTAGCCTTAGCTAGCTAAAAGGCTAAAGCGCAGCAGGGGAACACAGTACAAGCCAGGAATCAGCTGTTCCAGCTCACACCAGGTCCCCCCCGCTGCACTTCTGATTTTTAAACGTACTAAGAGCATTTAAAAAGCAGAGGCGTAGTGTCTGGGACTGGGGCGCAAGCCAGCAATCAGCTGATTCCCAGCTTGCACCTGGTCCCTGCTATCCCCCTGCCTACCGTACCCCCTGCAGAGATGGTGCTGGGGGGAACCAGTGATAGAGGCAGCAAGGGGTAGGAGTGACTAGTCGAGGGACTAGTGGACTATCTGACAAGCTTTTTCATACCGGATAGTTGAGTAGACGACTAGTTGCTTACATCCCTACTTGTAAGCCTCTGTTATAAACGCTGAGCGGCTATTGGTGTACCCTAAGTCCCCATTAGTTATAATAGGAGTAGGACTTAAAAGTCTTGCATCAGGGAACAGGAAAATTGCAGTGTCAGAGACATTTGATCTGGTTTTGCATATTCCAAACAGTAGAGGACAATAGACACACAGAAGGTTTAAAGGTTTTTGGTTTTGTTTAAAGTTTGAGCAAATTATTTCCGTCAATATTACATAAAGAACTGATATATTAGATGGTGGAACATTCAGTAAATCCTTTTTTATGACTGTTCTTCCTCATTCTGCAGAATATGGTGTTAACATGTACAATTTGGCCCTGTGGGCATTTACTTTGCATCATTCAGCCTACAGACATAGTGCTGTGAGCAAATCCATTTCAGGATCCTGTGAGGTTTCCCATGTCCTCAGGATTTCCTTGAAAAACTTAGGACTTTCAACGATTTAACCATGCAGGTAACACTGAAATACAAAGAAGGAGGACTTAAGAGATGGGTCCTGTCCATCTATGCCTCAGAGAAGACAGATTTGAGACTCATGTGTATTTGGTTTCACTCCAAGGGACATGTGTGATTTTTTCTCTTTTAAAAAGAATCTTGTTTGTAAGATTTTAATCAAATAGAAATGAGAAACTTTGGGATGGCGGGAGGTGATCGTCCAAGGGGAAATTCCTAGGCTTTTTTGTTAGTCATTATAGGAAGGTAGGCTCATAGGATTAGTGTGACATGGTCTGTTCTTACCCTTCTCCCCCTCACACAAATAAAGAACTGCTATTAAGAGCTTTGTATCAGCTAATACAAAATTCCTTTTGGCATCTGTAACTTTTATTTCATCATAGAAACTTGAATACCAGTACATTAGTAATATGATAAGATGGAAAATGGCTAATGTTACATGAGGTTTTAGTCTTGTTCTGATACCACGAAGCAGGCTGGCATTAAGCTGGGTAATAAGATACCACCAATGCCTGTTGTGGTTCATTTCCAAAGTCTGCTTTGTGATGTTATATCGTACCATCTGTGGCAGGAAATGTTAAATTAGAAATTATTCAACTAACCTTATAATAGAAGATTCATCTTTTGATCGGGCAATTTTATACCCAATTTAATTGGATTCAAAACTCTTTGTTGTTGGTAAGTGAGAACGACATGTGTACAATATCTAGGGGGTTTGGGTCAGTTTAGCTCATTATTATATTGAGGAGACCAACCTATCCAAAATATAACTTTGTAAGTTTCTAAGATAATGATGATTTTATTTTATTTTGTAGCTCTAATATCCATGAAACTTTTAATGACTATCTGAAATTAATGTATTTATAAAAGTTTGAGAGCCAGAATGGTACTATGGACACATGTTATTCTTTATTCTCCTAAGCAGACTCCTTGGTTTCACCATGCACACTATGATGAAATTTATGAACCTGCCCGATGATTGAGGTCAGCTGTGGGGGCTCTGCGCCGTGTTCCTCCACTTATGGAGATAAGGCTGACATCTATGTGGAATAGGGCCTTTTCAGCCTTTGCCTCTAGGTTATGGAATTCCCTCCCCCTGGACATTTGCCTGGTTCCAACGCTGGCACTGTTTCAGCGTCATGCTAAAGCCATGCTTTTTACCGTTGCTTTTACTGGTGCTTGAGTTTGTGTGTGTCCCGCCCCACCTCGTGGTGTCTTAGCAGGTTTTATGCTCCCCTTGGGGTCTTGTATTTTACTTTTTATATAATATATATAGATATAAATATAATGTAAAGCCACCTCAAATATTTTAAATAGAGAGCCAGGGTAAAAATATTTTTAAATAAATCAATAAATAAAATAAATATTGACACAAGGTAACAAATAAACGTGCCTATTTTATAATTGCACATACTGACGCAGCGTCAGAGGTGCACTAAAATAGTGAATACATAAACATGTAATTAAATGATCACATAGGTGCGTGTGTTTTGTATAAATATGGAACTGAAAAGCTATAAAAACCTTGAATCAGCTTTGAACTCAACTTTTTTATTAACAATATAAATTGTTTAGCATTAATTCTCTCCTCATTTTATTTTTTTGCACATCTTCATGGCTGGGTCTGGCTGGTATTAGAACTCAAAATAGAATTGTTGAGATCCTGTGAGAGAGACTTTTCTGTTCTATTTCCTACCCATCCAGAACCTGACAGTGTTGAAAAGTTTTGGCGTATTTTTCCCAAGAGAGCATTCTAACAGAGCTTTGCAGATTCAGAGAGGCTAAAGCTGCTATATTTCCGTACTTCTGGGGGCTTTAATTATTCAAGCTGATCTAAACTCCTACAATTTCAGATTCCTGCAGTGCTTGAAATTCTGCTATAAGCAAACAAATCTTACAGACACTTAGAGGAATTTGCTACAGTAGATGAAGCATCAAGTGAGAGTTTGACCCTATGTGAAATCCTGGCCCTTCTGCAGTCAATGGCAAAACTTCCAGTTACTTCAGTGGGGCCAAGATTTTACCCTTTGTCTCTGGACCCACAAGGAGCACTATAGTTTAGTATTGCTTGGAACATTAAGTGTTTGAAGAAGTCAGGCCTACCAGAACAAAAACAATAACAAGAGTGCATTCTTTTTACAGTGGGAGATGTAAAGCACTCGCATTTATAGCGCTGCTCACAGAACGCAGCAGTAGGTGTGCACATTGTCAGCCACCGGTGCAGTTCTATGACCACACTTGTAGCGCTTGCAGTGGCTTCTGTAGTGGTGCACTCTGAACAGCTATCCCACAGAGCACCTCTTCTTTTTCTGCCACAGAGGTTAGTGGGAAGGCTGAGGAGAGGTGCGGGGCATCCTGGGTTCTATCCTTATACCCCGTAGTGCATCGTTTCACATCCCAGCAATCCCTGCATTTCCATCCATATTTGGCACCATCTTTTTTCACCTTCTGTGCTACGTGCTCTGTCTTGTCAGTCTGCGGGAATGGATCTGCAGCTGTTGACAAAAATGCTGATAGCTCTCACTAACACCTTAATGGCAGTTGAGTTATTCCTGTAGCTTCAGAGTAACAATGCGGAGTCCATGCAGAGTTCCTTGTGACATTCACAGAAGTGCCGACCACAGTGGAATGCCGCTTTTGGGCTTGGGGAAAAAAGCACTGAGTGATGGGATCACATTGTTGTGCAAGCTTGGAATGATGAGCAGGGGCTGCAGAATTTTCAGATGAGAAGAGCCACTTTCATGGGGCTGTGTGCTGAGCTGACCCCCGTCGTGTGGTACAAGGACACACCAATGAGAGCTGCCCTGCCAGTGGAGAAGCGCAAGGTGATTGTACAGTGAAAGCAGACAGCTTTTGCTTGCTCGCCAATGAGTTTGGAGTGGGAACATTAACCATGGGACTTGTGCTGATGGCAGTGTGCAGGGCCATCAATTGCATCCTGCTCTGAAAGACTGCGACTCTGGGCTTATCGGTTAATCATCTAGTCAACTACTCGTTGACATCCCTAGTATGGGGTGAATCCTTATTTATGTGAAGGGATACTATAGTAATAGGAGCATTAGGAATGTGAGTTTTTGTGCTTCATACATTATGAGCTGAAGAGCGCAGTGATTTAGAAACTGTGAGGGCTGTTGTATACAAAGATGCACACCTAATTAAACTGGTTTTCTACAATATTTTTGGTGCAGTTCTGTGTGACATACACTTCTGGTTTAGAACAAATGAAACAAAGAAGATTAGTGGCTGGCAGAAACTTCTTTCCCCCATCACAGGATGTTTTTATCTGGTTATTTTCATACATCTTTGTATTTCCTCTCCCAGGTGCTACTATATAAATCTCCGGTATCAATAATACAAACCTGATGATGAAAAGAGGATGCCAATCTTGCTTCCTGTAACAATGTCTCATTACTCTAATTCCTGTAATTAAATCATTGCTTTTTTATATAATTGGATATCTTACTCACTCATCTCCTGTGAGATAATTACAAAGAAGAACAATTCTATCTCAATATACTGAGACCAGGAAACATTTTCCTTTTAACCTGCCATTGGTGTTGAGCCATAATGGTGTGAAAGAGTGGCTCTTGGTAGCACCTGCCACTACATACTTAAAATTGCTAAAAGTGTGTGTTCTAAAACACAGTCATACTTTTCAAAAAGTCTCTGCCCAAAGGTGAATGTGTTGGGATTTCTGTTTGGTTTTGTGGAAAGAAATTAATCCCTTTGGTTATTTTTGGGGTTAGCAAGACTAAGGGGTAAACATACTTTTCTAGCCAGCAGTACAATGAAAACAGCTAAATCACTTGCTGTACACGTAATTCTCACTGAGAGGTAGTGCTTTGGCCTTGTTTTAAAAAATATTTTTTTAACTGTTGGCAGAAAGAGAAGAAAATACCCTTAAATCTAGAGGTCTTGAAATGTGTACATTGTATGTACATGAGTAGTTACTGCTCACATTTTTATATGCAGTCATGAATGCTCACTCACATATGCAGACTCCCCCATGGCTAATATTTGCAATTGAGGCACAGATGAAAGAAGAGGCATCAAGGACTTAAAAACACCTAAACAATTTCCCAGTAAGGATATAAATTAAAATTATTCTAAATCTGTTTTTAATTAAATAATTATACAACCAATAATAAAGAACAAATTTGTAGTGAAAGAGATGCTATTTGACTACAGATATATTATGCTTTCTGGAAAACTTATGATTAAATAGAAAATACTGTGATTTAATACTGTGATTAAATAATGTTGCAGCTATGACACTGATCAACTAAATCAGAGATATTTAAAATGAAGGGGGATTACTCTCTCTCATTAATTCACGTATTTTTCAAACAACAAATCCCCATATTGGACAAGGACAGAATTGTTGACTATAATTTTGCCTCTCCTAGTTTTTGTTCTGAATTTAAAGTAGAGCTAGGCTCAAGTCAGAATTTCAGATTCAGATTTTAAACACTGCATATCTCAAGGGTATTCAGATTTTGGATTATTTCCCCAATATGAAGGGATTCTAAATAAATCAATACTATCTCAGTGGCAGATTCTAATTTTCATTAGTCCATAACCCTAATTTTTATTATTTTCATAAATAATCTAGAGAAAGGGGTAAACAGTGAGGTGGCAAAATGTGCAGATGATGCCAAACTGCTCAAGATAGTTAAGACCAAAGCAGACTGTGAAGAGCTTCAAAAAGATCTCACCAAACTAAGTGATTGGGCAACAAAATGGCAAATGAAATTTAATGTTGATAAATGTAAAGTAATGGACATTGGAAAAAATAATCCCAACTATACATACAATATGATGGGGACTAATTTAGCTACAGTTACTTGAGATAGATCTTGGAGTCATTGTGGGTAGTTTCTGAAAACATCCACTCAGTGTGCAACAGCAAATACAATGTTAGGAATCATTATAAAAGGCATAGAAAATAAGACAGAAAATATCTTATTGCCTCTATATAAAACCATGGTACACTCACATCTTGAATACTGCATACAGATTTGGTCACCTTATCTCAAAAAATATATATAAGCATTGGAAAAGGTTCAGAAAAGGGCAACAAAAATGATTAGGGGTTTGGAACGGGTCTCATATGAAGAGAGATTAAAAAGACTTGGACTTTTCAGCATCTTCTTTCGTTCGTCCATCGAGGTCGATGAGGACCACCCAGTGTCATCAGTTTAGTTGGGGGTGGGTTCGGAGATGGCTGATCAGTCCAAGCCAAGCCCGGAATTGACGGTTGCAGTGGGGACATGGGAAATCAGGCTGCCGACCGGAGGAAGAGAAGATACCAGCCCTGAGCTTGCGAAGGAGATGTTTCTCTGCAGCATAACGCAGTCTCTTTTGCTATTGCAAAAGGCTATTGCACCATCATGTATTCGTCTGCGCCAGGCAGAATGATCATCAGCAATGCTTTCCCAATTTTCAGGATCTATGTTACAGTTCTTGAGGGAGGCCTTGAGGGTGTCTTTGAATCTCTTCTTTTGACCTCCAAGAGATCGCTTGCTGTGTTGTAATTCGCCATAGAGCATCTTCTTGGGCAATCGATCATCGGACATGCGCACAACATGGCCAGCCCATCTAAGTTGTGCCTTGCAAAGCATGGTGTGGATGCTTGTCATATTAGCCTGTAGAAGGACATGGGTATCTGGAACTTTATACTGCCATCTTATCTTCAGCAGTTTCCATAGGCAGTTCAGATGGACGTGATTCAGCTTTTTCGCATGACGACTGTAGACAGTCCAGGTCTCACAAGCATAGAGGAGGGTGGGCAGGACGACCGCCGAATAGACTTTTAGCTTGGTCTCAGTCTTAATGCCTCTTCGATTCCAAACATTAGATTGAAGCCTTCCAAAAGCTGCACTGGCTCTGGCGATTCTAATGTTCACCCGCTCGTCAATGTTGGCTGCCTTTGATAAAGTGCTGCCAAGGTATGTAAACCTGTCCAAGTTGTTGAGCTTCTGGCCATTGACAGTGATGGATGGCTCAGTGTAGTCACAGCCAGGAGTGGGCTGATGCAGAACCTTGGTATTTTTTGATAGAGATCGTGAGGCCGAAGTTCATGCACGCTGCAGAGAATAGATTCATGCAGTGTTGCATGCCTGCTTGCGTACCTGAGTTGAGGGCGCAGTCATCCACAAATAGAAAGTCACGAATGGTCTCAACTTGAACCTTGGTTCTAGTCTGAAGCCTCCTCAAGTTGAATAGACTTCCGTCAAAACGGTAGCACAAGTCGATCCCAACATTATTTCCTCTAAAGGCATCAATCAACACGGCAGAGAACATAAGGCTGAAGAGACTGGGGGCCAGGACGCAACCCTGTTTCACACCATTTGTAACTGCGAATGGCTTTGAATAATTGCCACGATCTTGGACTCTGGCAAGCATGCCATCATGGAACTGCTTCACCATTTCAATGAAAGTATCTGGGCATCCAAATTTGGCCATAATCTTCCAGAGGCCCTCACGACTGACAGAGTCAAATGCTTTAGTTAGATCCACAAAGACAGTATAGAGCTGGACATTCTGTTCTTGACACTTTTCTTGTAGTTGTCTGGCGGCAAATATCATGTCAGTAGTACCTTGTTCCTTCCTGAAGCCACACTGACTTTCCGGCAAGAGACCTTGGTCAAGGTGCTGCGTGAGTCTGCTTAGAAGTATTCTGGCGAGAACCTTTCCTGCAACATAGAGCAGAGTGATTCCTCTGTAGTTGTCACAAGAGTGGCGATTTCCCTTGCGCTTGTAGAGATAAATAATGGATGCATCTTTGAAGTCTTGCGGAGCGCGTTTCTGCTTCCACATCTCGCAGAACATCTCAGTAAGCCTCTTAATTAACTTGGATCCACCAGATTTATAGATTTCAGCTGGAATGGAGTCAGCTCCAGGAGCTTTACTGTTGGAGAGCAATTCAGTGGCCTTTTGAGTCTCCAGTACTGTTGGAGGGTCAGCCAAGCTTTCGTTGATCTCCACCTGGGGTAGGCGGTTTATTGCCTCATCGTTGATAGAAGAGGGCCTGTTGAGGACATCAGCAAGTGCTTGAGGACTTTTCAGCATAGAAAAGAGGAGACTAAGGCTACGTCTTCACTGCAAGTTCTTCCGGCAGAAAAAATGCTAATGAGATTGTGATTTATACTAATGAGGGACACATTAGCAGATTTTCTGCCAGAAGAATTCTCAGTGAAGATGTAGCCTAAGTGGGGATATGATAGAGGTCTATAAAATCATGACTGGTATGGAAAAATGAATAAGGAAAAGTTATTTACAGGTAAAACCCACACTTACGATGGTTCTCCAGGAACCAATTAAGTCATAAGTCGGGTCATCATATCTCGAACCCTTATTGCCCATAGGGGCAATGTTATGAACGGAGGTTCTGTTCCTGGCCTGCTTTGCCTCTTGGGAGTTATAGTCTCCTGGAGCCAGGGGGCTCTGCTGGGCAGTAGGCAGACCTGCGGCATGGTGTGAACAGCGCCCTGAGCTAGTTGGGATTTGCACCAGCCAATAGGTGGCCCTGTGGAGCGGCACAAATGGTGCCATGAGCTGGCCGGCCGGGGGCTGGGCCTGGCAGTTGGTGGCCCTGCGGTGTGGCGCAAATGGCGCCATGAGCCAGCCAGCTGGGAGCTGGGTTGGGCAGTAGGTGGCCCTGGAGCTCCCGGAGCAGGGCGGCTGTAAATGTGGGGGGTCGTAGTTCGGGCGGTCAGAAGTCAGGGGTCACTTATTCTTATTCCCACAATATAAGAAGTAGGGGGTCACCAAATTAAATTAATAGGCAGTAGGTTTAAAACAAACAAAAGGAAGTTTTTCTTCACTCGATGCACAGTCAATCTCTGGAACTCCTTGCCAGAGGATGTGGTGAAGGCTAGGACTTTAACAGGGTTCAAAAATGAGCTAGATAGATTCATGGAGGTTGGGTCCAGCAATGACTATTAGCCAGGATGGGTAGAAATGGTGTCCCTAGCCTCTGTTTCTCTGGAGATGGGTGACAGGGGAGGGATCACATGAGGATTACCTGTTGAATTCCCTCTTGGTATTGGCCACTATTGGCAGACAGGACACCGGGCTGGATGGACCATTTGTCTGCCCCAGTATGGCCGTTCTTATGCTTCAGAGGGGTAGCCGAGTTAGTCTGTAACTGGAGAAACTTAAAAAACAATGAATAGTCTAGCAGCACCTTAAAAGACTAACAAAACATATAGATGGTATCACCCACCTTTTCTAAATTTATTTCTGAGTTTGTTTCTTATAGATCTCTAGAATCATAGAATACTGAGGTTTCTCTTTGAGTGTTTAATGCAGAAAAAAGTTGATAAAATCTCCATGGAAGGTTCTTATAGCAATATTAACTTTTTCAGATGGCTTCTATAGAGTATATATGTATATACAGATAATGACAGAATCATAGGACTGGAAGAGATGTCTAGAGATTATCTAGTCCAGTCCCCTGCACTCGTGGCAGGATCAAGCACATCTAGACCACTGGTTCCCAACCTTTTCATGCATATGGACCCCCTTTTCAATCTATTAAAATTTCATGGACCCCCTTCCTTGGGGAGAAAAAAAAAGAAAAAGAAAAGGTTTTTTTTTAACTTTCCATAGACCCCCTGTAGTACCATTGTGGACCACCAGGGGTCAGCACACCAGAGGTTGGGAACCACTGAACTACACCATTCCTGACAGGTGTTTGTCTAACTAGCTTTTAAAAATCTCCAGTGATAAGAGATTCCACAGCCTCCCTAGGCAGTTTATTCTAGTGCTTAGGCATACTGACAGGAAGTTTTTCCTAATGTCCAACCTAACCCCCCACTCTCCTTGCTGCAGCTTAAACCCATTGCTTCTTATCCTATCCTCAGGGGTTAAGGAGAATAATTTTTTCACCCTCCTCCCTGTAACAGCCTTTTAGATACTTGAAAGCTGTTATGATGCCCCCTTTCAGTCTTCTCTTTTCCTGACTAAATAAACCGAGTTCTTTTAGTCTTCCCTTATAGATCATGCTTTCTAGATCTTGAATAATTTTTGTTGCTCTTCTCCAGACTTTCTCCAATTTGTCCACATCTTTCCTGAAATGTGGTGCCCAGAACTGGTCAAAATACTCCAGCTAAAGTCTAATCAGCACAGAGTAGAGCGGAAGAATGACTTCTTATGTCTTACTTACAACATTCCTGTTAATGCATCCCAGAATGATGTTTGCTTTTTCTGTAACAGTGCTACACTGTTGACTCATATGTAGCTTGTAGTTCACAAGGACTCCTAGATCCACTTCTGCGATACTCATTCCTAGGCAGTCATTTCCCATTTTCTACGTGCACAACTGATTATTCCTTCCTAAGTGGAGTACTTTGCATTTGTCCTTGTTGAATTTCATCCTGTTTCCTCAGACCATTTCTCCAGTTTGTCCAGATCATTTTGAATTTTCATCCTATCCTCCAAAGCACTTGCAACCTCTCACAGCTTTGTATCATCCACAAATTTTATAAAATGTACTCTCTATGCCATTATCTAAATTATTGATGAAGCTATTGAACAAAACTGGTCCCAGAACTGAGCTCTCCGGAATCCCACTTGTTATGCCCTTCCAACATGACTGTGAGCCATTGATAACTGTTCTCTGGCAGAAGTGTAGCCATGGTTGGGCCTGAGTGTGCGTTGGCCCACCCAGTTTGCATCAAGGCCCACCCCCAAAACTCCCCATGACTCTCCTCAATCTCCAGCACTTGCCTCACTCCACCAGTCCACCTGCACTCCAGCTGGGGTGCAGAATCGGAGCGTGAAGGCTTGTTCTTCTCCACCAGGTGCTCCAGCCCAGGAGCAGGATGAGGATCTAGACTCACTGTGTTTGGTGCTCCATCAGGGGAGCCGGGTCGGGGCTCGGAGGCTTATCTCGCCCCACCAGGCCCTGCAGCTGTGGAGCAGTATTGAGGCACCGGCGCTTACCTCATTCCACCTGGCACTGTAGCCAGGGAGTCTGGTTGGAATGCCAGGGCTTACCTCGCTTTACCTGGTTCTGCAGCTGGGGAGCAAGGTTGGGGCTTGTGGGCTTATCCTACTCCTCCAGGCTGTCCAGCTGAGGAGCATGAACAACTACTTGCTCTGCTCTTCCCACCTGCCCAGCACTCCAATCAGGTAGCAGCATTTGGAACTTACCCCACTCTGCCAAGTGCTCCAGCCAGGGAACAGGGTCAGGGTTCAGGGGCTAACCCTTGCCACCCAGTGCTCCAGTTGGAGAGCAGGGTCAGGGCTCAGTAGCTTATTCTGGTGCACCCAGCACTCCAGCCATAGAGCAGGAGTAGAAGGGCTAGAAGCCACACTAGGATGCTGCTCCTCGCCTGGAGCGCCAGGCAGGTGGGTAGAAAAGGGCAGGATCCTGTGTGCAGATCCTTGTCTTCGGGTGTATCGGTGGGTCCCATGGACAGTTGGGCAGGTGGCCCCATCCCTCCTGTTCCTCTTTCCCCATCGTTGCCCACGAACCCGAAGTTGGGGCCCATGCAAGTGTCTCCTTCTGGCTACGCCACTGCTCTCTGGGATTGGTTATCCAACTAGTTATGCATCTAATAGTAACTTCATCTAGGTTTTATTTCCCTAGTAACTAGTTTGTTAATGAGAAGGTCATGTGAGACTATATCAAAAGCTTTACTAAAGTCTAGGTATACCTACTATTTCCCTCCATCCAATTTAGTAGCCTAATTTGTAATAAAAAAATTATACATATGGAATGCATATAATCTTGACTTTCCATAAAGACTTAAAGTATCCATTCCACTGCATCTTTGTGTTCACATCTTCGATCATGTCATATGAGTATCGCTTTCTAGCCATGTTGATGGAATGATCTATGCTTGTCTATACAGTACATTCTGTTTTCTGGTTTTGTGACCTGTATGTAACACTCCCTTTCCTATCCATAGCAATCTATAAGTTCTGTTCTTTATTTTCATTGTAATGTCAGTGTTACAGAATGTGCTGAATTGTGGGTAATATTAATAGGAATCGGGCATGCTCTCTGGAATGGTATAAAAAATCAGTCCTTCCACTCCAGTGTTATCCTATCTATATCAGGATATTTTTCTGCTTTTGATATCATGTCATATATTACTTTGGGTTTATACAATATTGCATAATTTAAGATAAGAGGATAATCTGATATACAATATATCAGGGGTTCCCAAACTTTTTGACACAGGGACCAGTAAATCCATTCACGAGCTTTTGGAGGACCGGTAACATATATTTGCATATTCATTAAGCAAATGATGAATATTCAAATAAGTTGTTTCTGGTCCTCCCAAAGCCCCCAGTGCTAGCTTTCGCAAAGCTTTTGATACGGTCACCCACAATCTTCTTGCCAGCTAGTTAAGGGAATATGGATTGGATAAATGGACTGTAAGATGGATAGAAAACTGGCTAGAGCAGGGTTTCCCAAACCTTTTACTTTAGTTGGAACCCGTTTTTTTTCAGTACTGTTTTTTGCAGCCCAAAAATATAAACTCATATAAAAAAAAGAATTAAAAATGAATAAATTTTCAGTGTTTCACCTGGCTGCATTCTCCACCCAGCTTGGGCCAGGGCTTAGGGGACCCAGCGCCGCATGGGCACTCCAAGAGGCGGGAGCAGGAGCAAATTGGGGGTAGGGTATCTGGCTAGGAGGGACGGTGCAAGGAGGGGTAGGGTTGCCAGGTGTCTGGTTTTGTACCAGATAGTCTGGTATTTGAGGGTTCTGTCAAGGATACAAATTGAGAAAATACCGGACATATAAAACGTCCGGTATTTTCTAATTAGGTAAGTTTTATTATTATTAGGTGTATCAGTCCGTAGCTGCGAACTGCCTGGCTGGTAGATGTGCTCACGCGCGTGAGTGTGTCTACCAGCCAGGCAGTTTGCAACTACTCAAAGGAGGGTATGGGGGGGGGCAAAATGGAATCCCCGGGGCTGGAATCACTTGTGTGCCCGGGTCAGTCCTGCTTCCCGCTGGCTGATTCACTCCCCCACAATGCTTCTCCTCCCGATCTCCCCCATCCAGCCCTGCTTCCGGCGGCCGGTTCCCCCCCGCACTCCACCGATCTCCCCCGGCCAACCCCGCTCCCCTCAACAACCCCCCGACCAGCCCCACTGCCCCCAATCCCCTCCCAGCCGGCCGGTTCTTCCCCGCTTCTCCTGCCAATCTCCTCTGGCCAGCCCCGCTGCCCCCATCCAGCCCTGCTTCTGGCGGCTGGTTCTCCTGCCCTCCTCCTCCCGATCTCCCCCGGCCAGCTCCCCGCCCCCTGGCCAGCCCTGCTTCTGCCGGCCAGCCGCCCACCCCCTATCTCCGCCGGACAGCCCCGCTGCCCCCCAAACCTGCTTCCCGGCAGCTGGTTTCCCCCACACACACACCTCCTCTCAGCCCTCCCCGCTCTCCTCCCAGCAGCCACACTGAGGCCCGGTATTTTTTTCCTGCGGCCAGGTACCAGGCCACGGCCCATAGTTTGGGAAATGCTGCAACATATGATACAGCTGGATTTTTTTGAATGTTTGTAATTCAAGCAGTGCTTCTACGCTATATTATAATATGGTAAGGGCACCTATTACTTACTACTTAAATTACCTTTGGAAGATCACATTTGGATTTCAAATTCATGGAATTAACGACACTTGGTTGTACAATGTATTTATAGCACTCTATGGCAGTGAAAATCAGATAAGGCTTAATCATACAACTATATTTATAGTGTCAACAGATTGGTCATTTTTTAAATTAGAAGGCTATTAATTCATGTGTTATATTAGGAATGTATTCCTAGTTCATCAGAAAACATACAGTTGCTGGTGGCATTACTATTATTTACGCTTTTAAGGCCAGGTTTTTATTCCTGTTAATTTTGGAGAGTAGGGACTTAGTTTTTTGCACTCCCAGGATAAAATTTCAAAAAACGTTTAGTTGACTTTCAGTGACTTGTAAGTCATATAAGTGCTTTTGACAATTTTGCCCACTGAGTTTTGTGACTCCAAATATGGAGGCCGGTGTTTGAAAATATAGCCCTTCATTAACATACAGGGAAAAAACCCCAGAAATGGTTCTGGGTAAGGTTTAGAAGAAATACATTTTATTTTTGAATAATAGACTATGCTTTATATTCCAAAAGAGAAGTAAAAAGCTAGATTCAACTCCAGATGGAGGTAATCAATTATTTGTTCCCTTTATATTTATTAACAAAACGACATCAAAGAATAAACATCCTTGTCTAGATTAGAAATAATTGACAATGGAAAAATATAGTAATGCATATGTACATATAATGAAAATAATTAATAAAATAAATTCAAATATAACAATCTTTTTAGGAATATAAATATCATGTGGGGCAGTCATATTTTTAAGACTCTGTGACTGTCTACTACCACTTTAACTTGCTGGTTTCCTATGAGTTCCATCTTATGTAATCTATTTATAACAGTTCAGCTCAGACTGATGAGTGTTTTACTAAAAACACTCTTTAGAAAATTGAATTGGGACTCAAGAAGTGGATCTACATATATATGAGAATGGAAGCAGGCATTAAAATCAAGAATTTTCTCCACAAGTGAGGGGTTGGCAGAAATAAGGAGGCTGGAATGGAGAATGAATCACATTAAACACATTTTGGCAGATGATCAAAGGGACAATTTGTTTTCTTGGATATGAAGAATGAAGACCATATATATGCCCTTTCTAAAATAAAGGCCAAAAGCCTATATGTAGTTGCTGTTGAAAAACTGCAGCCACAACAGTTTGTCCTGTTTTCAGATTTGCTCTAATCCTTCAGACCTGCTAATTTGTTTGTGTTTCTTATTTAATTTTCTTAATTAGCTGTAGGTAGAACTCTGCCAGGAAATGTCATGTTCTTAGTAAATCCATGGCTACGTGACTATGAGTAAGATTCATTTAATGAATTCTTAAGCAAAGGGGCTAACATCTTGTTTTATGTTCTATCATTTGTTACTCTCCTTCAGTGTTAATGTTAGTGGGTTTGTGATCCTTTGGCTTATTTCTGTGCAATTGCAGAGAACATTTATTATAGCTTCATAGTTGAATTGTCGATTCCTATTGAATTATTAACTATATGATTTATAAATATATAGTAATTCACCAGAATTCTAAATATTTATTTTTAAAAGGGGAATAATGCTTCTTCCTTTCTCGAATTTGAAGCATATGCTCTTTTTTAAACACCCAAGGTATTTTTGTGATTTTTTTTTTTTTAAATATGTCTCCTCCTTGGGTGGTGTGTAGACCTCAGCTGCATTCTTTTACTTTGAAGTGATGGGGCATCCAGCTTTTTGTTTTGTTACAATGTTGATTCTTTTGGAATGTATTGGATTTTAAGGTTTACAAATTGAGGCTGGGTCTACACACAGTTTTTGTACTGGTATAATTATGTCAATTGCAGGCATGGGTTATGGGTTTTTCATATTTCTTTTCTTACTGATGATCAGAAGAACCGATAGCCTGCACGAGCCCTTGGGCAAGATGAGAGGGCCAGCTCTGTGCTCCCAGAAGGGAAGAAGTCTTGTGCAGAAGTGGGGGGGGGGGGGGAGGCGGGCCAAGAAGCGAGTTTGGAGAGTGGCGTGCTCCTCTCCTGTCCTCAGAATCGCCAAATCCCAGACTAGCTGCTCCATTTGTCCCCCTTGTGAGCTTGCTCATGATATATGATGAAACCCTTTGTATGCATGCAGTTTTGCCATATGATATGGACACAGTTATACCAGTACTAAGATGTGTTATACCAGCAGAGTTTATTCCCCATGCCCTAATGGAATAAGCTCTCCTGGTATAAGTGCCTTCCTACAGATATAAATGTGTCCATTCTAGGTGGGTTATACTGCTTTAATACTGGAAGAGTAAAGCAGTACAACTTTTGTATGTAGATCTGGCCTAAAAGAAGAATATTTCCCACAGTGTGGAAAGCAGAGACTACAGAAGCAACACATACCCAAATATACCAATACCTATACCCTTTGAAGAAAACAGAAAGTATTTGGGCAATTATGTGTTATACAGAATATTCTACAGTTCATTTATTAGTACCTTATGAAGCATTACCAAGTGAACAATGTATATTTTGTAGCGCTCTATCTCCAGTTTTTCATTATGAGTCTTTCATCATTAATTCATCAAATTTGTCTTTAATAATGTGGATTAATTTGTTCTGTAAAGTAAAATATTCTAAGTATTGTCTTCAATTTACACATCTGCAGTTTGGCTATCTAGACCAAAGTTCCTCTGGCATTCCATTCTGTCCTTAACTTGTTGCTGATAATTTTTTGCTCTAGAAAGTATCAGCAAAAGATGTTCAATTATGCACACTGTAAATGGGGAGAATGTATTTTAATTAAGCATTTCCATTAAATCTTCATATAATGTATACGAGAATTCACAGCTTAGTTGTGTTTCTAAATTAATAAATACTAAAATGCACCTGTTGTCATTTTAAAATACTCCTCTACTTTCTCTCTCTCCCCCACGCTTTTCTATAAAATCTTGGCTATAATTTTGAGGATGAGATTGTCGAGTAGGGATGTAAAGGATTAGTCGACTAGTCAACTATCCGATAAGCAAATGCTTATCGGATAGTCGACATGATAGTTGACTAGTCGCTCCTCCCCTTGCTGCCTCTATCAGATAGAGACAGCAAAGGGGGGGGGGAGAAAAGAGGGGTACTTCAAAGCAGCAGCACCATGGGGCGTCAGCTGGGGTGTCCCCAGCTGATCCCAGGCTCCTTGCAGAGCTGCTGCTTTGAAATGCCACGCAAAGCCCGGGGTCAGCTGGGGACGCCCCAGCTGACCCTGGGCTCCGTGTGGCATTTCCATAGAACCTGGGATCAGCTGGGACTCCCCAGCTGATCCCAGGCTCTTGTTCATTTCAAAGCAGAAGTGCCTGCTGTGACATAGTGGGGGTGCTGTCTGCTCTGTAACCCGGGGTTCCCCTGCACTGTTATGTGTGATTCCCACTGACTCACCCACATGTGTATTGGCCCAGACACCTAGTTCCAGCCTGAGCAGTTAGCAAAACTCTTCCCAGGGGGAGAGACAAAGGAAGGGAGGCAGAGGTGAACACCTGGCTGGGGGAGCAGGGTCTGGGAGTGAGGCAGTTTCTGGCTGGGAAACATGAAGGGAACAGACTAAGCTGAGGGTTGAGGGGGCGATGGACCCCCTAACCCAAGGGGTCTGAGGCATCCTGGCCCTGACTCCTGTAACCACATCACGTCTATGCTGTGCTGTATCCTGAAGAAGCAATAAACCCTCTCTATTCTACTGGCTGGTGGAGTCTGTTCTTGCTGCTACGGGCATGCAGGATCGGGGGGGTCCCCAACATGCCGCCACACCTGCGTGAGCCTGGAGTCAGTGGGGCTTCCTGCTGGCCCCGGGCTGCCCACAGAGTTCCAACTTTGAAATGCACAAAGAGCCCCCACTGGAGGCTAGTAAATTTAATTGATATGTAATATCCTTATTGGGGAGTACTACTTTTTTCTTTTTAATTTCCTGAGATTCAGACATAGCATAATTGCCTTTTAATCTGATTAGACAGTTCATAGATATATTTAGATTTAGTAGTGATACATTATGCATGTCAGCAGCTACATTTAAATATTATCATGTCTAGTAAAAATGTCACTTTTATGGTATTCTCTCTTCCCTTTATTCAATGAGAAAATATCACCTTGGCAAATGATATCACTGGATCTCACAGGCCATGCATAGGTCATAATAAATGTTTTGTTTGTGTTAGTAACAGGTGGGAAAGAAGTACACTCTGCTTAACAAGGGTGAGGAAAGAGGTTGTAGAAGACAAGTTGTTCCTAGTGTTACTGTTGGTAATGTTTCCTGAAAAACAGTTATTTCTTGTGATAGTTCATGCTCTGTGATGCTTCCACAGTTAGTGAAACTTTCTGTATAGGCCATTGATGCACATTTGTAGTATTGGTAGCATCAACTGTGCTTATTGAAATGCCAAAGCACATATTAAAAGAAGTTACAAATATTACGTTTTTCATGTCAGCAATTGCTGTAGGAGCCACTGAGATGTCATTATGGTTGCATATGGTAGTAAACAAAAGGGGAGGAGTCCATGAGACAGACACTAAGATGTGTCCATGCTACCAAACATTTGAGAACCCATGAGGTGATTTTCTGTGGGATTGCTGTTTAAACTCGGAAGTTGCTTTTTTCTGCAAAAGTTTTCAAAATATACTTTCTAAATAAACCTTTTCCCCTCCCTTTGGTTTCTGTTCTTTTATTTAAGCATGAACTTTATTTGTACACCTAGTAAGCATTTGATGATGCCACTAAATTGTAGGGAAGAGCATGCAGACATCAAGTCATTTTAAGTGAGGGATTATGGTACTCCTTTTTCTTTTGTAAATGGAAGATCAGAAAAGATCAGAATTAGGTTAGTGAGGTGGATAAGTTTAAAGGACAAAACATTAACAGTGTTGTCAACTCTTATTTGTCTCATGATAATTGGTGTTTTTTCTGCAAGCCTAGGCTCCATGATACAAGTGATTGTGTGACAATATCAACTTTCAATAAAAAAAGTTTTCACGGTTGTGGAAAACATGAAAATGTTCACCAATACAGAATAGGGCCTGAAAATGCGAAAGGCAATAAAAAGCACCAACATTTATATTTTTTTTTAAATCTCATGATTTTTAAGACAATCTCACAATTTTATGGGGTTCAGCTCATGATGTTTGAATGTTTGGGACAGTTAATCAATCTGGAGTATGTTGTCTAGGTCACAGAAAACGGTACCAGGTTTGACATGATTCTGCATGCTTTACAATCTCCACAGTGAGGCCCTTGTTTGGAAAAGCAGAGACATCACGTGTCAGAAGTGAAGTGCATTAATATTAGACATATAACAGCAGTGTGGGGTGCCAGGCGGTAGCTGGTCTACAAGGGGAGCCAGTTTAAAACTAGTTCCCCTTGCAGATTGGCTACCTGTCGCCACGTGCTACTGCCTCTGATACAGAGGCAGCAGCTCAGGGTGGCAGCAATCCTTGTCCGGGGATGGGTCTGAACTCCCTGCCCAGTGTGAGCTAGAACTGAGCCAGCCTGCCCGCCTAGTTTCTAATACACTTTAAATGCAGAGCCACAGCAGGGGTAGATCATGGACCCGTCGCAAGCCAGGACTGAGCTGGACTGCTGGCCAGACTTCTAAAAAATTTACTGGTGGTGGTAGGGGGAAATGCATGTCATCTATAAGCTTTTGCTTGTGTGTTAATTGGTTAATCGACTACACTATTTCATCCCTAATTTCTTTAGCATAAGTAGTTAGCACATATTATATAGACCATTCAAGGAAAAGTGCACCCTTACCACTTCTGCAGTAATAGGACAAAAAGAGGGAGTTAGACATTGAATTTATAGTTTATTTCAGCAATCTGTAAGCCACTAACTGTGCCATCCCATCCATAGGATGGTTCAGGGTGGCATCCCCAGGCCCCGAGCTTTGGGGGGGCCCTGTGGGGCCCAGGATGTCCTGGGGGATTATTGAGGGGTTTAGGCTCAGCAACAGGGATTGGGCCCATCCCCAGACTCAGTGGCCGTGGCAGGGGCCCACCCCCACAGTCAGTAGCCACAGCAGGAGCTGCAGGAATGGAGGCCCCAGCCTGCTCCGCTCTGACCCGACCCGAGCTTGCTCTGCTCCCCCGAGTGACACAGCTGGGAGCCGGGTTCAAGGAAGCACAGTGGGCTGGATTGCTCTACTTCTCACCACCTTGGTGAGTGCTGGGCACAGTGTACAGAGAGAACATAGCCTCCACAGGTCAGAATCCTCTCCTACACCCATACCCATATCCTATCTAACCTCCATCCCAGATCTTGCACCTTCTCTGCTAATATCATGAAAGAGTGCGGACCTTGAAAAAATTATTGGAGTAGCCTCCCCCCATCAAAAATTATTGCCCACCCCAGCCATAAGACCAGGGCCCCATGTGTCATCCATCTTTCTATCTATGTGTCTGTCTGTCTGTCTACTTTAAAGTCACCCACTTTATCAGACATAGAATTCATAGAGCAGAAAATAAATCTTCAGTTATCTCACTTTTTTTTGTTGGACCAGGAAGACAATGCAGCTGGATAAATAAGGATCAAATGTACTGACTTCTCTTGTTTCCCTAATCAGTTTGGGGCACTTGAAAATGTAGAGCTCTGTGAAATGTTTTTTCACACTTTTTTTTTCACTGAGCATAGAGAATTTTCTTGTGATGAACATGTGTGAAGACTACAGAAGAGTATCTGTCATGTCTCAAAACAAAAAAGTGAATAAGTGACATAATGGGATTCCTAAGTTATTTACCAAAAGCCAAATATATTTTAATTCCTGTGGTGTAAATTCACTTGTTTTTCAAACTGTGCCTTGTTGGTTATTTGGAGATATCATTTAATTTTGAAATTTATGTCCTGGAAAGATCTAATGTCATCTCTGTGTGCATGTGCATACACATACACACAAAATCAACTTTTATTTCCTTATTTTATGTAATTTTAATATATACCATTCATACTGTCTTATCAAACTGCATGTAGCACATAATATGTAAAGTGTTTCTCTCAAGTTTTTGGTCAGAAGTAAAATATTTTTAATATAACAATGTAATGTAAAGTGGACAAGTGACTTAGGAGTCTAAACCCATTTTCAAAGTGACTTAAGTATGTTTGAAAATGTTACCAGTAGTACACCTGATAAAATATTTGGAGCATAATTAGTTAAACTATAGCAATATGGTTTCTGTATGAATTTCATGAAGTGCATAGTGTTCTGACAGTTCATAAAAGGAAAGCTCGAACAGTCCCCATCATCTTCAGGGAAGACTTGGAAGTGGAAAGTAATAGCAACCTTGTTAAATTGATTACATATTCAAAAATGGAATAAGTACAGGACATTAGAAAATTGCATAAGGACCCAGTCAGGTAAACAAATACACTACAAGAATATTTTCTTCTGCTCAGAGTAATTTGATTTTGGGGAGCAAAATGACTTGCAATTTGTTATGCTGGAGTCTAAAATAGTGGCTGGGTCAATCTAATTAGTTAATAACTGTGATGGAGTGCAAACTGGCTCACTTTTATACTCTTTGAAAAATTTATATTGAGTCACGTTTAAATTGAAACATAGTGCAAAAGAAATATTAAAGAGCCCTTTGAAACTACTAGGGTTGACTCTTCTTTTTCATAATAATAATAATAATTAATGAATAATTAATAATGAAACCACTCCAAAGACTTGTCTGATATTTCGCAAAGGGTGAAACTAACCCCTTATGTAGAGCTCCAGTGCTTAACGTTCCACTTAAGCATCAATTTTAAGGCTTATGTGGCAGATAGGCATTGTGCTAGTCTGGGGTGAACTGCATGCAAAATTATTTATAAAAATGAGGGGGCTGCGCCTCCTGCTTACTACAATCGCCAACCCCCCTCTCTCTGGGGATAGTTGTCTGGCCGGACAGAGGGTGCAGGAACAGGCTGGGGATTAGGTGTCTGGCCAGGGGGAAGGGGAGGAACAGGCTGGGGGTGCAGGATCTCTGTGGAAGATGAGGTGAGTGAGCAGGCTAGGGGTGCGGGGTTTTAGCCAAAGGGCTGTGTGACGAAGCTGGGGGGTGTGGGATCTCGGCCGAGGGAGAGTATAAGAGGGCTGGGGGTGCAGGGAGGTGAGAGGTCACGTGGTTCGTGGCTCCTGCCTCCCTGGAGCACCGGGGAGTGGGGGAGACCGCGTGGCTCCTGCTGTCTCTGGAAGGGAGGAGGGCAGAGGCCTCACAACTCGCGGCTTTCACCTTACTGGGAGGGAGGAGGCTGTGTGGCTCATGGCTCCCCTCCCACCCCCAGAGCACTGGGGAGGTGGGAGCCAAGTGGCTCCACCCCCCCGGAGCACCGGGGAGGGAGAGGGAGGAGACCACATGGCTCCCACCCTGCTAGAGCACCAGGGGTGGACAAGGTTGAGCGGCTGAGGGCAGAGGGGCAGTGGGATACAGAGTGATGTGATGACGTCACTCTGTCATCCTGCAGGAAAATTTTTCTTATATATAGAGAGAGATAAGCTTTGTTCTACTGCCAAGCAGAGTGATCCATGTTCCCCTTCACACCCTCCCGCCCCCCACACACACGTCACCTGTGCTGCCGGATTAAAATAGGTGTCTGATGGGTGTCTATATGGAAATTGAAGATACCATATCCTTTTATGAACAAATAGCCATGGCAAGTTTGAGCATGAATTATGCCTAAAATTGATATTTGTATTTAGGATTACTGAGAGTTGGTATGAGGGGGTAGTGTTGGAACAGAGTCTGGGCACCATGTGTGACACAAGCAGAAAGGTTTATTAACACACAGCGCTGGCGGAGTGTCACTTCACTTATTAGGGTTGGTGAACACTGCCAGACAATAGGTTACAACTGATTACATAGGATGCTAATGGGTGGATGAAGTGATTGGGGGGGGGGGGAATCCCAGACCCTCTGGATAGGTGCTAACGGTGAAGCAAAATGAGAGCAATAATCTAAAGGTTACATAGTGTTTTCCACCCATAGTTTACAGAATACCTTATATCTAGTTAAACAAGTATTTAAACAAAGCAGACATCAGTTGTCAATTATGTGTTAAGTGGCAATGTGTCTCTTAGCATCAGGAAGGTATCTTTGCACGGATGTGAACCATTGGTGTTACACCAGGGGATTAAAGCAGAGACAGCAAGGGTACTTGACAATTGTGCATTTGTTCCTAGCACCATTGAATGTGTTATGTCCTGTCTCTCACCCTGGGTCGTTAGCTCTATGGTGACCTTCCTCTGACGGGCTGGAGGGGGAAGAAGGGGAGGGCGTAACCATCATATACTGTGTTTTTGACATATGTGTTTGTGTGCCTATTCCAGACTTGAAATTTAGAATAGGGTTCTTAACAGAATATCATAGCCTGCCTCAGAAATCTTTACCCTACAGGTAGGACGATAGGAAGAAGAGGCAGATGCTCATATATAGTAACTAGAATAAGTCAATAAGGGTATGTCTACATGACAGTGTTATTTCGAAATAGCTTATTTCGAAATAACACGTCTACACACAAAATGCATTTTGAAATAGCGCGTCCACACTGAGCGGACACTGAATTGCATTGAAGGCCGGCCGGAGCCAGGTCCAGCAGGGCATCAGGTCAGGAGTTTATTTGTGTGGCTGCTTCCTGAGGCTATCTGAGGCTTGTGCTTAAAGGAACCCCAACTCCGGGAAGCCGGTTCTCAGCTTTCCGTGCTTGCTTGCCTACCTCGATGAGGGACAGCAAAGCATTTGTGTCTCTGCATGCTCTGGTTGCCCTCACTCGGGACACCACAGCACTCTGCAACATGGAGCCGGAACTGCCCCTGGGCACTCTGGCGCTTCTCGTGAATGCGTTGATGCGAGCCTGGCTGCACTTTCTGCAGGCTGCCATCCAGGAGGTCCATCGGGGGGCTGTCAGTATCCAGGAAGCCCTGCGGGAGAGCTTCCTCCCTGAGAAGCACTAAGAGCCTCCCTGGTCTGCCCCACTGGGGGCTTGTGCTTCATTCCTCCCCCACATCGTTCTACTTACCCTCCCAGCCCCCCTTTCTGATGTCAAATAAAATACACATATTTTCATGAACACAAACTCTCTTTATTTAACAAAACTGGGGAGGGGGGAGGATGAAACTGGTGAGACAGGAGAAGGGAGGTGGGAGAGGGGAGGAAAGAAGGTGGGAAAGGGGAGGGGGAAACCTGGGAGGAGGGAGGTGGAAGGGGGAAGCAAGGGGAAGAAGGGAGAGGGGAAGCTCAGGGTTGGGGGTCTTGCCGGACCAACTTGATTTTCATGCGAACCTGCTCCTGGGTTCGCATGTGGCCTTTGGTGGCCAGGCTTGCAGCTATCCTGCCATAGATGGCCGCATTCCTCCATCTAGTGCAGAGATCATGGACGTTGGGGGCATCCTCCCAAACCTAAGTAAGGTCCACCGTGATCTCCACCCTGGACCAGGAAGGTGCCCGCCTTCTCCAGGCCCTGGCAGGCTCCTGGGAGCTGGCAGACTGCTCCTGGGGAGTGGCGGAGGGCTGGCTGCCAGTGGCTTGCTGGCTCATGTTTTGGGGCCACTGGGTTGGGGCAGTGACTGCTGGCTCTAGGCCAGCAGGCTTGGAGCTGGCACAGGCACTGTGGCCAGTGTCAACCCCTTTAAGGGCTCTGGGGAGGGAGGGGAGAGAGAGGAGTGTTCTTGTTTGAGGCTGGAGTGGCCACCAGGGTACCCTGGGAAGGCTGGAGGCCCCCTATTTTGAAATAAGTGTCTACACAGCACTTATTTTGAATTAGCTATTTCAAATTTGGCATTATTCCTCGTAGAATGAGGTTTACCAAATTCGAAATAAGTGCTCCACTATTTCGAATTTATTTCAAAATAGCGGTTTGGCTTTGTAGATGCTAGTAGAGTTAATTCAAAATAACGGCTGTTATTTCGAATTAACTTTGATGTGCAGACATACCCTAAGAAAACAATTGCAGAAACAAGTGAACATAGAACTAATAGTCACTTGTAGCTATTATCCTCTTGAACTATTAATAAGCATAAAGAAAGAACAAATTATTAATGTATTATTTTGTGTTATCTGTTACATACTTTAATGTTACTGGCAATACATCTTTACTGATATGTGAGCTTTCCTTTCTATTTTATTTTACAGAAGAAACGGAAACAGAGTACCCAAGATGAAGATGCAATCAGTATCTGTAGCCTTGATGCAACAGTGAGTAATTTGTTTAGTGTTTTTTGGTTTTGGTTTTTGTCTTGAACTAAAATGTGGATTTACAGTTGCTTTCTGAAACAAAGGTACATTGACCATTTCATTTGCAGTCTGTTTGTTCGTGGCTTGAAACTGCAGTTTTTCATGCTAGTTAAAAATGAAATTTAAGATTTATCTTTTCTAACTGGACTGAAAATGTCCTGTTCCTATAGTGTAAGAATTGGAGGATAATAATATCAGTAGAATAGACTGTTGTTAGAAAGTAATGGATCACCAGCTGATAGATAAATATCAAGACCAAAACTCAATGTAATGCCAAGACACTAAACCAGATGTGAATTTATTTCATTGCATCATTGTATTTCATGGATTTTATTTCAGTTGTATCAAATGATGTATTATGTTAGTACTTTCAAAATGTATATTAGTGTAGCAGCAAGAGCTAAGTGCATTGTTACTGAAGACCTGCATTGTAGTTCTTCTGTAGAATGTTTCTGACAGTAGAAGCCATCTTTTACATAAAGGATGTAGTTTTTAAATGTGTACAGTTCTCTGTTCAAATAAGCTGTTTCTAATTGGCTGATTCTCCTCTCTTCTGCCTATCTCCTTTCTACAGACCCACCCAAAAAAGATTCTCATTGAGGCTATCTAGACTGCAGGCTTCTTTCGGAAGAAGCTTTTCCGGAAGAGATCTTCTGGAAAAATTTCTTTCGAAAGAGAGCGTCCACACAACAAAAGCGCATCGCAAAAGTGATCTGCTTTTTCGGAAGATCGCATCCACATTGATTGGACACAATCTCACATTTAAATTGTGATTACTATGGGCGGAATGCCCACCAGGGCACCTGTGCTTTTTCCTGGAGGCCTCTTCTTTCTGGAAAAAAACCCTGCTCCCCATCCACACACACCTTTTTCCGAAAGAGCTTTTTCGGAAAAAGGCTTCTTCCTTGTAGAAAGAGGTTTACTGCTGTTGGAAAAACCCATCTGTTCTTTCGACTTTCTGTCAAAAGAATGCAATTGCAGTGTGAACGTAAGTGTAGTTTTTTTGGAAAAATGGTTGTTTTTCTGGAAAAGCTCTTCATTGTGGACATATCCTGACTTCAGTTAATGTTGGATTAACCTTTTTAGTGAGGAAAAGTACACAAATTAAAATACCTATTATTTTTCATGTGTATGTTGCTATTCTGAGATGAGAGGATTTTCATGCTTTAAGAGATTTATCAGATTAAAATCATACTTCTTACTGAAAATAACATTTAAGAATCAACAACTGAATTAGAAAGAGATTTTTTTTCTTTTTTCAATGTTTTTGTTTTATGAATAATAATTTTCACTGTTTTTCTGTTGTACTCTATTAGTCATTTTTTCTTTTGCTGCAGATCTTTCACACTGTACAGTGAGGAGAAAGTAATTTAAAAAAAATAGAATATTTAAGTTGTACCACCCCATAACATAGCAGGATTTTTCAAGAGCGGGCATGGTACCTGAAATCGCTTTGCATACATTTTTCTAAATACAGATTAGCTTTCAAGTTGGTGTTTCCTTACTGCTAAGTTATATAAACTGGTTGAGGGTTATACAACTTCTATCAAATCTCTTACTCTTAGAAATGTGTATTTCTTCCTTATGAGAATCTGATTGAGGCACTCTCATAAAGTGACACCCCAAAGGTTTATAAATTCTATTTATTCAGTAGTTCCCACTTAGCTAGAAATATAGTTAACCAGATTTTTTTTTCATTGCGCCTTTCTGTTGTTTTCAGGCTTAGAGTGGGCTTTCTGAATATATTACTTAACTGAAAATAAATTTATCTGAGCCATATTTATATTCCTCCAGCAAGACTAGGGTCCAAGAAAATAGTTCAAATTATTATTCTAAAATAGGGTATTCCATTACATATATATGCAGCATCCAAAATAAGCTATGTCAGATAAATCCAATTTTATGTAATCAGAATAATTTTTTCTGACACCAAGAGGTTGGTTTCTAAGATAAAGGATAGACTGGACCGCCCTGATCTGGCACCCTTGGGTCCTGAGCGTTCCTGAATGAGGAAATTTTCTGGACCAAGGGAGGTTCCCTACCACCAGCCCCCCAGTCTACTGCTGGCTCTGCTTCTGGCCCCGGCTGGTCATGCTGCCATTGGCCCCAGCTGGGCTGCCTGCCGCTGGCCCTGGCACGGCTGGCTGTCGGGCTATTACTGGCCCTGGCCTTGGCCCCAGCTCTCCTGCCGGGCTACTGCCAGCCCCTCCGGCCTCCCAGCCCAGCAGGGCTCCCAGCTGCCAGCCCTCCTGCTGCCTGACTCCCAGCCAACAGGGTTCTCTGGCCCAGGGACATCCATGGTCCTGCCGGACGTTGGATATTGCCGGACTAAAGAGTCTTGGTTTAGGGAGGTGCAACATGAATTGTTTTGTGGTTCTGGGCACATAGGTCAATAAAGGGAAAGGCATGTATAGTCTACTTTTATGCTGTGAAGATTGCACTATGTCACTGCTAGTTTGTAGAATGCCTCAGTCAAACAATGACATTTAAGTGAGATGATCTTTATATATCACTGATGTGCAGGCCACAAACTAATGCAGATTCTGTTAAAATTAGGTTAGTCATCATCATCTTATTGAGTGCAAACCTTTAACAATCCAATTTGTGGCAGCCTCATCTGCAAAGTGCAGAGCCTTAAGATGACCATCAAATCTGGTCAGAGGGCATTGCGACATGGTCTGTCATTGGCCACACCTATGTATGTGATTCTCTCATTGCCCCCAGTATGAAGGCTGGCTACACACTGACCTTAGCCTGTTAAAAATTAGTTCAGAAGGGTGCATGAGAAGCAAGGCAAATCAAAGCTGGATACGCATGTGGTCAGGTCAATTCTAAGAGACTGGTTTCTAACATCAACTGCAGACCATTCTTCATGTCACATTAATCTTTCAGAGAAATTTGTGGAGGTCTAGTGGATCCACAAGAAGTGCCTTGATGGCAAGTGTGTTTTGGGGTGATTGACAAGGTAATGACGGTTGGCTCTGGTTTGCCCTGATCTTTGCAACAATTCTGACTGTAGCATCCTTTGAGGCATGTGTGAATGAGTGATGTTGCTTATTACAGGGAGCCATTGTGCTGGTGTGAGTTGAATTTTCCTGATTATAATGCACATGGTTGATTGTAATTGTGCGTATAGAAATCTGACATGAAACAAACAGAGCCAAACCAGAGCACAGTATTCTGCTGCAGAGTACTTGGATGATTGAAGAGTTTGTTTCCTCCCCATGAAGTGCCAGCCAGTTTGCTTAGAAGGTTGGTATACGACCTCCATTTAGTCACAGTTTTTCTCAGGTGGGAAAGATATGTGAGAGATAGTATAGGTAGGCTTACTCTGAGGTAGGCTGGTTGAGGATCTGTATTTCAAGTGATGTCCATTAAGAAAGATATTCAGTGCTTGGGCTGCTGTGGCATTGTATAGATGCATCAGACTTGAAACTATATTGGTCACACTTGGTTGTAAATGCTACCATCTACAAGTATTTGGCCCATCTTAAGTCAGTTTTGAGGGTGTTTTCAATGTTCTGGGAATGACAGTGCTTGGACACTTCAGGAAATGTCATCTGTATAAATCTGAGTCAGGCATTTGCTTTATCTTATGTTCTTCATGCCTGTTGTCACAAAATGAACAAAATATTCCAACCATTTTGGCTCCTTCCAAGAGTTGCAGTGTAGCAGAGGATATTGCATTTTACTTTAGGGTTTATTTTTGCTGAAAGGTATTTCTTTATTGTTTGAAGTTTCATTCTGCTAGTTGGAAGCAAATGGGTATATTTTACTTCATATATAATAAAATTTGTGGAAGCAGGAAATGCACCACAAACGGAAAATTTCTTGTTTGCTTTGCTTTTAATGGAACCAGAACCATTGAGACACTGTCACAAATTCTCAAAGTGATATTCTTTCTAGATATTTTTCACTGGCATTTGTAAAACAGCAGATATACTTATACAAATATGTGTTGCCAGAGGGGTTTGTATTGGCTTTTTGTCAAGGAAAGTGTCTGGATATGAGTTGTTTCACTTACAGTCAAGAGTAATTAGCACTGTTGAAATTGACATTCAGTTAACAGCTATCTCAAATAGTAGAAATTGAATTACTGATGTTTTGTGCATCTAAAACACAGTAGATAAGCAGAGTGGGAGCACATTTAGAAGTTATTGGCTTATAAATACACCTCACTTATGTTGTCCTTAAATGTTTTCATGTGGTGCTGATTTTGGATCTACATATAATTACCATCTTCAGAAAGAAAAATCTTGACTGCTCACTGCAATGTATAATTGTCATTTATGCATGAAAGAATAATTGTGTTTACAAGTGAACATACTAATGATTATCACCTTTTTAATATAATTTAGGATTTTTACAGAATTTTAGAAGAATACTATGGATCAACTTAAACAAGGATGTGTAACTTAGAATTCCTTTCTCTAACTTAAACTCTCCTGCATTCAAACACACTTGGAGCAAATTCTACCCACTCCAAGGAAGTTGGAGTATACCTTGCATACCAAAGCTCTGTAAGACAGTGTCATTTAAAATATCCCCCATCTTGCTTAAACTCCCTTAGACATAAACAGAGTAGGTGTAAGTATCTCTAGCAGTATTTAAATTACTTTACAGTTTGTTGAAAATTTTCCCACCAAGTTTCCATTAGAAAATGCTGATGCATTTCATAGAGATGTCAATTTCATCAAATTTTTCTGTGAACAATTATTGAAGTGCTTTTTGGGTGTATTAATAATATATTCAGATTGATACAGACAAAATTAAGCTCTCTCACCTTATCAAAACAAAATACTTTCATAAGGTCATTTTGATACTTGTGAATTTTTTTTAGAAGTTTAATTTTTGTGGAAAGTTTCAAAATTTTGACTTGTTTTTATAATTTGGGATTAAATGAAATTTCAAAATGGAAATTCCAAGTTTTCAACCACTTTAAGTACAATAAGATGGCCCTTGACCTGCTCTACACACATTTAATAATGGTATAATTATTTCAGTTGTGAGGGCCGACTTTTACTGAAATTAAACTTGTTCAGTTTGCAGTATGGCTGTAGTTGCACCCCTATAAAAGTGCTTAGAACTCTAGCTCATACTCTTTCCTGTATGGGAATAAACTATACAAATATGTAAGCACACTTATACAATTATAGTTGTGTGCACACTAGAGGGGTTTAACTATAGGTAAAATACTACAATTTCTGTATGGAGGTAAGGCCTTCATGTGAGGTGATCTAATGTACTCATCACCTCTGAATTGCCCCAGGAGTTTACATGTAGAGAGAGAGACCAGAACAGCAGCTATCCAGCTGTGGTTCATTTGCAGAATATTGGCTGATGTGATAATACTAACTCTTTTTCATTTCCAGGTGCAAAATCCTATTCAAAATAGCTGGACATATTTTCCTAATATTTCTTTCCCAGTGAAGACAAGGCTTAACTGAAACTAATTAAGTCTACATCATAATGGTAGTGTAATTGCATTGTACATACCTGCAGGATTCATGACGAGTATCAAGGTAGCTCAGTATAACATACTTGCATTCCTTTTCAGGATCTGTGAGTCTGGCACCCTATTAGTGATCAATCACATGCTATATGTCTAGTGTTTAGTTCACAGATAATAGACTGCAAATTGTTTATCCTAGCTATCTGGCAAAGATATAGAAATGCCAAATACATTTGCAGAAATCATGAGCAGAAAAAAGTGGCAATTTCCCAGTGAATTACTAAATCCATGCTACCTCCTAATATACTATCAAGATTGATAGCAGTGGGGAGTAACCTAGACTGCAGGGTATATTCCTAAAAGTATTCCTACTTATGTGGGGGTAGAAAGGAAGTGTCACATTTGTAAAAACTTGATATAGTTAGAGGTAATTTTTCTTGCAGGACTGCTGTGACACAAAGATGTTATCATCTCAGTGTGATTCTATCATAGAATATTTGCATGCCAGCTGGTGACTGAACCATGAGGATAATCCCAAATCTATCTTGGAGAAAGGACAGGGGTGTCCAGTTTTCTGTTTTTTTTCTTTTCTTAATATTTAGAATAGCATCAAGCTTGTTACCTCATTCCTTTACCACCCTGAATTTATAGCTGTAGTTAAATGCCATAATCATACATTAAAACGAGACTTAAGAACTTACTTGCTGTCCATTGTCCCTTTAAATTCTTCTCTCTTCACTATCCTTCACTAAAACAGAACAGCTCCCTTACTTAACAATGACATCTTGCCCTCATCCATTATAATTTGTCTCAATATTTGTTGAGTTCTGGTTCTGAGAGTTGTGTCTTAGAATGAAGTATGGGTCCTGTTGATTCCAGCAGAGAGGTCCAGGGTCTGTCATGGCACTAATATAAGGTAATTTGGGCTGATCGGCAATCTCAAGTCTAAAGCCCCACTTTTAGGCTTGGACCATTCTTGTCACATAAGGGCCTAGAACAGGATCCTGTATTGTCAGTGCCATCGCTTCCCATGCTTGCAACACATTGGGAAAGATCCCTGTGCTCTTTCTGATGACATGTCCAGTCAGTCAAATAAGAGCCACTCCTGGTCCTTTAGGGTAAGAAAATAATCAGCAGCCATCAGGTTCTCTAGATTCCACGAAGAGCATTTATGTTGTCCCTGCCGATTATCCTTTGATGGTGGAGAGTGGTACAGCCAGTGCCATGCAGGAATTTAAACATGATCCTTGCTCTTTCATGGCTCCGTGGCTCATGGCCTTAGAAACAATTGCAGAATTTTTTGGACTACACCACAGAACATGATTTGAAATTTTAAAAGGAAGGGAATGGAAATAGCGTCCAATGATCAGATAATTATTGTTGTGTTTGTAGAGTTAAACTGCTGGGAGTTAATACCTTAAGAAAAAAAATGTAGAAAGAGGAGGAAATTGCTAGATGTGTGATTGTTTTTGTTTATTATAAACAAATTACTAAGTGTGGTTCTAGTAAAATAAATATTTTGTTACAAGATCCAAGTCATTATTCGTTCTGCTTTGTACAGATTTATGAATGCTACAAAAGAAACTTTGCCTCAGCCCTGTACCTTATACAGCTTAGGTGTGGCCGAATCATTATGTTCTGTTGTGATATACTATGTAAATCATTATACTTAAAACAAAAACTTTTGCGGATTGTTTCTTGGATGGATCGGCAGCTGTAGCGGAGGGAATGCCTGGTGGGACATTACCCTGCCATGGCAACTATTACTTCATATGGAAAAAGTGAACAAATTCTAAGGAGTTACCATATAATGTGTCACAGGAAATTCTGGCAGTTGTCTCACAGTTCTGCTCTTTTGTGATTATCGTTTTATAAATAGATTGTTATTTATTAAATGTGTTTGTAATATTTTATGCTAATATTGATTTATAATGGCAATGTACAAAATTGTTCTAATGGCAAACCATTCAATTTCCTTGCTTCTAAACCAAGGAAAGATTAATTTTAATAGATGTTCAATTTAAATTGACCTTCTACCCCACTCCATATCCCAACTCCTTCCTCAGTAGTTTGGTAACATTACAGTTTTACTTGAAATAAATAACATATTAACTAGTAAACTAAAAATATATATTTTTGGTAGAAATATATTTTCTTATAGGCAATGGAGATAATATTTTGAATTGTAAAACTATTATTTTGTAACTATTTAATACATGTATTTGCGATTGACACTTTTCAACTACTAAATGACGTCTAACCTATGATGATAACATACCACAAATTACTTAATTTCTGAAGTGGTTAGTTGCTAGTCATAAGGGTTGTAAGGGTTGCCAAAATTAGTAATAAAGACCTATTGGTACGAGGCTATGATGGAGCAAAAGTTAATTTAAATTGCTAATGGCCTAATAGGATTTATGCTGTTATGAAATAGTGCTGTTTTATGTTCTGTGACTACATTTTACAACTGATCCCTACACAATGGTTAATTCTGTCCCTACAACTTAAAAAGCCTGATAGCAAATGTGTTGCTTTCGAGGCCAACTTGATATTTATTACTTTAATACATCTATTTTTGTTTATTTTGTAAACTCTTCAAAGCAATATCCACCTTTGTTTTTCCATAGCACAGTGGGGCCTAAATCCAGGTTGGAACCTTTGGTCCCTATCTCAGTGCAAATAAATAGTAAGTAACTAGAATGCCTGTATGCCAGGTATATTATGTTATACCAGTGGGGTGATATGCCACATAAGAGGTCAGTATGTCCTCAGTGAGATCACCCACTGTCAGGGCAGAAACCAGTTAAACCCAGAGACTAGGGATATAGAAACTGCACACAAGAAATGCCTGTTGGTAATTTAGATTCTATTCTAAATATTGTAATTATGTATTATTATTACAGTTCTACAGAAAGTAAATCTCAGATTCTGTAATAGGATTCATTGTCTTATTAACTGGACATGCATTTAACAATTAAACATATTAAACTTTCCTGTGCAACACACAGAATTATGAAGCAATTTACATGCCTGCAGGACACTTCACTCTTATTATATCAAAGCTCTGTAAGCTACAGGTTGCAATAGGTAGTAAGCTAGCTAGGTATGTGGTCAGCTGTGCTCCCTAATTCATCTCAATTTTCCAAGCATTTTTAATCCTTACGCTGAGGTTATCTTCCTTATTCTCTCAGGGTATGTCTACACTACATGGCTCCGTCAACGGCAAAGAAGCGGGGATTTAAATAATCCCCGCTTCATTAAAATAAACATGGCCGCCGCACTGTGCCGATGATCAGCTGATCCGGCATAGCGCAGCAGTCTAGACACGGATCTGTCGGCTGGGGAAGCCTTTGCCGACCGATCCCTTATGCCTCGTGAAACGAGGTTTACAGGATCGGTCAGCAAAGGCTTCCCCAGCCGACAGATCCGCATCTAAACTGCCACACTGTGCCGGATCAGCTGATCGTCGGCACAGCGCAGCGGCCATGTTTATTTTAATGAAGCGGGGATTATTTAAATCCCCGCTTCTTTGCCTATGCCGGGTAAATTAGTTTATATGGCTCCATAAACGGAGCCATGTAGTCTAGACATACCCTCAAAGTCTCTAACTAGAATAAATGATGCTATACCTAAATCTATCCAGGAAAAAAAAACATATCTAAACAAGGATGTTACATTTTTTAAAAGGATGGAGTCACTCCTGCTCCGTACAATGGATAGCAGAACCTGTGCTGCAGATGGCTGGGTCTCTTGCCAGCTTACATCTATATTGGAGCACAATCAGTAACCCTTTATAAAAATAGGTATTTAATTTTTTAATGCCTCTTAGCAGTTAGCCATGCCAGACCACCTGTCTCCCGTTGAATAATCAGTCATGAAGGCAGAACTTCCTTTCATTCTCACAGGAAGCATTGCTTACAGCTCTGCTGATTCATCACAAGATGGATAGTGGCCAGATCATGTTCTAAAAAAAACAGCACAACTTTTTGTACTGGTTTAATGGACTGGATTGGGATAGGAGTACTCCATGGATTCGTAACCTGGAGTAATTCATGGCACGTTTTATTACCAGCCTTGGGAATTTTAGTTCACACCCACTCCTGATGTCATGTAGTTAGATGTACTTGTGATACATGTGACCAGCAGCCTGTAACAACAAAATTCTGTGAGTGGATATATGCATGTGTAGGCTATTACACTCAGAAATCTACATATGAAGAAATGTGGGAATTATCCCACGTTTCTATCTCAACAAATCACATTTGTCTGTACAGGAAAGTCTCGATATGTTTGTGCATGGGTCTTGTGAACCATACATGGACATAGCTCTGTTCAGGTAATTGATTATATAATAGGGTTTATATAATGATTTTCATTATCTAACTAAACTGGCACGTAGAAATGTGAGAGAGGTAATTCCTTTTATAAATGAGGGAACTGAAGCACAGAGCTAACCCAGTCTTTCAAGGTCATGCAATGAGCCAGTGATAGATCTAGAGAGAGAATTCAGGAATTCCTTATTTGCACTCCTGTATTTAGACCATTAAATGGTGCTTTTTCTCAGTCCTCTGCATTTTGTTTCTGTTTGTGCTGTTGTTATGCCTCTTCATGCTATATGTGGCATATAGTGTCTTTTAGCAATCCTCTGGTGCCCTGTTCCTTGCCACTTTTCTGTCCACTACTGTTGTTGCCATTCACACACATTCCTTTCTGATCACCCCAATTTTCAGTCCACTGTATATTCCTCCCTCAAGCCCATTCTTTTGATAGATTTGTGACCATACCCATCTAATTCAGTCATCTTTGTCACTTACAAGTGGATCGGCAAACAACTTCTTACATTTTGTTGCATACATTGCAGGGGAGCAAGGCTTCTTTTTCAACAGCCTCCTTGGGCTAAAGAGTCTTTGGGAGTACAATCACTGACTTTGTCTACACTGCCGAGGTTAAAACTCTGCTGCTGCAGCAGTGTGATCACGGCACCGGTACTAGGAGAGCTCTGTCAGGCCTGGCCTACACTAAAGGGGAAGGTTGACTTAAGATATGCAACTCCAGGTACATTCATTATGTAGCTTGAGTCAACGTATCTTAAATCACCATCCACAAAGTGGGAGGTCAACAGGCACAAATGCTCCCATTGGCTTCCTTTACTGCTCGTGAGGAGCAGGAGTACTGGTACCAGTAGGGTGCCCTCTCAGTTTGAATTAGTGGGTCTTCAGTATTCCACTACCTTGAACCCCGGAAGATTGACTGTGGCAGCGTCAATCTTCCATGTAGTGTAGACATAGCCTCAGTGCTCTAGGTAAACTATCTCCACAACGGGAACAGCTAACAACACTGGGAACACAGCTTCCAGTACTGGAAGCCTGTTTACACTGACGCTCTACAGTGCTATAACAGGCTGCGCTCATGATGGCTACGTCTACACTGACTCTTTTTTGCGGAAGAGGCAATGCAAATGAAGCGCTCATTAGCAACTTCTCGCACTTCATTTGCATATTCTCTTCTGATGCTTTTTGCGGAAGAGGTTTTTGCGCAAAAAAAAGCAGTATAGACGCATCCGTTTTGCACAAAAAAACCCTTTTGCACAAGAACCTGTAAACCTCATTTTTTTAGGAATAAGAGTTCTTGTGCAAAAGGGTGTTTTTGCACAAAACAGACGTGTCTACATTGGTTTTTTTGCGCAAAAACCTCTTCCAGAAAAAGCATCGGAAGAGACTATGCAAATGAAGTGCGAGAAGTTGCTAATGAGCGCTTCATTTGCATTGCCTCTTCCGCAAAAAAGAGGCAGTGTAGACGTAGCCATGGTGTGTGAAGCTCAGTAAAGTGGCAGTGTAGACAAACCCCAGGGCTGCAGTTTGGTAATACAGGTTGAACGTCTCCAGTCTGGTACCTTTGGGACCTGACCAGTGCTGTACCAGAGAATTTGCCCACCCACGGGAGGTCAATATTGCGTAGCAGTATTACCAACACTTCCACTGCTTACTGGGCTCTTAAAAGACATGTAGGGATAAATTAGAGGTAAATAACAGCACAGAACACTGAGAAACAGGACTGGTGGCTGTAAACAAACTTTTTGGGACTGCAGGAAACATGGCCACACCCATGATAAACGGACATCCAGCTAACTAAAATCATGCCTTACCACTCATGTTGCCAGACCAGAGAGTGCTGGGCTACAGAGGTTTCACTTATAAATTCTAAGACAGACAGGGGTGGGAACTATAATCTGATTATTTGAGTGCGGAGCAGCTAAAGCTAGGGAATATGAGCCCAAATGCCTTTATAAAAGGGAGAACTGTGCATGGTAGTTGGGGGTCTTCTTATGGTGACAGATGGTACAATGTGTCTGACATTTAAAGATATTGCTGCTACCTTTGACTAGTGGATATTTTTGGAGGGATGAAGGAATATTTCAAGCTGTATGTGAAATATAGTTAACAAAATCAGAGAGCTCATTAAATCCAAACTAGTCCAGTTTGTCTCAGTTTACCATTACTTTCTCCCCTTTTTGCCCTGTAAGAATAAGAAAGAAAATTGAAAGCCTTTTAACTCACCATTTGGAATGAATCATCAGGGCTAAGTAGGTATAATAATCATGCCAGGCTTGGGGTGGATCAATTTCATCCATTAAAATAAGGGCCTGTCCTTTCATCTTTCCTTAATGTATTTCTGTTTGTGCAGTTATTATGCTTTTCCATTTTATAAGTATGCCCCATAGTGACTGTCAGTAGTCCTCAGGTGTCCTGTTCCTCTTCACATTTCTGTTCACTATTTCTGCTTCAAGGTGCTTTTGAGCATTAGAATCTTGTTGGACCTAGCTTGTGCCGTAAACCTGCATGGAACCTATCAGCTAAGCAATTTATAAGTTATATCCTTAACTTTCTGATAAGCTCCCATACTACAGTGATGAATGATACAGTGACTGTGTATCAGAAATAATGCACACTGAGTATTATGCATTCTTCAATTCACAGTGTAATGTTGTTCTTCAGAATAGCGTGGCCTCCTGGATACAGCACTGAAGAGATGAGCATAGGAGATGTGGGTTGTTTCCTAGATTGGTTATTGGCCTACTGTGTGACCTTGGGCAAGCCACTTAACCTCTTTATGCCTCACTTTCACCATCTGTAAAATGGGAAGACTGATTATTTTTGAAAGCGCTTATAGCACTAGGCTTGGCCTCATAGCAGGTGTTACAGACCAGTGCCACATCTGACACCAGATTTTCAGAATAGTTCAGCATTCAATATGCTGAGCTCTTTTGTAAATCTGGCAATTTATCCTCATTCCTGGATGGGAGCAAAATTCTTCTGAAAATTTGCCCTTATATACATCATAAATATTATCAAAAAGTTGTCTTTGAAACTGTGTTTAGTGAATGGAAACTAATGGTATGTATTTTACTCTACTTATTTTTTTGCATGCGGTGAAGACATAATGTCAAAATCATACTGAAATTCCCTATGAAAGGTAGCTATTGTGCATTAGAGAAGTTTATTGTTTGTTCTTTGGGTAACATATAGCCATTAACATAATGATTAAGATAATGATCTTTAAAATAAAACTTTTAAACAGATCAATTGATAAGTCTTCTCTAGATTAGAACCTGCTAAAACACTGTTAATAAAATGTATACCAATATGAAATGTGAACAGAAAAGTATCCAGTTTTATATGTAATTTATATGCATCCTGTCAGAGATCCTTAATTTTGTTAGGGGCTTTTAGTGCTCAGTGAGAATGCATATTACATATTTAAGTCAATACAGCTGAAAATTTTTTTGACCTAATTAAACATAATAATAAAGTTAGTATTTGATTGCTAAGGTCTGGCAAGCCAGACTTAAAAAGCTTAAAGGGGATTATTTTTATCTCTGCTTATCAGAGTTGAGATAATTAAAATATATATTGTTCCCTGCCTTTTTTTGTTCTATTAAATTCACTTCTGTTACCTGCTAATGTTAGAGAAACTGTTAGCCTTGGCCAGCATGTTATATGGAATAGCCTTGAATTATTCATGACTTCTGAATAATTCCCTTATCATACAGGAGGTCAGTGCCCCATCTGGATTCAGATTTTATTATAAGGTGACTGTCCTTAATCCATTATTAATCCATCATATGATTGTTTTAGGACAGACAGATGCTTGACTCTGGTATTATTTGGAGTAGTGGCATGTGTTATTTCTCTCAGGGCTGTTAAATTATTCTCTCTTTATTCCTGAATAAATAAAACCTAGGAGCACTCTATTGAAAGAATTTATACAATGTTGGCTATGTCCCCGTGTCTCTTCACTTTTTACTCTTACATGGTTTCAGTCTGTTTCTGGAAAGTATTTTACTGGAGTATGGAGGACTAATACCTCCTTTATTATCTTTCTTTATTAAATATAGCAGCTAATATGTACATAACATAGGCTGGTCATACCAGCACAAATTATATGTAAAGAAGCAGCAACCCTGAAGGCAAATGTCTTCTCTTTTATTTTTCTCGTTAAAATTAACTTGAACATAGAGGGAACATATATTGACAACTCAGTATATTTAGCAAGGTCACCATGACAATTACAATAGTTAAGCAGCCTTTTCTGTTTTTAAAGATTACAAAAGTAATTCTCTTAATGATCAACTGTATTCACATTTCTTCATTTCATGTAAGTTTCTTATAAAATGAGATCTGTCTCAAATAAAGTCATTCCTTACTCAGTCAAAATGTTCTTTGACTTCAATGAGAAATGTGAATAAGGAATGTGATATTAAGCCAAATAAGAGCAGAATGCATATATCAGATGGTAGAATTTGGTTTTTCATTATTATTGTCTTTGATCTTAGTTTGATTTGGGATCTTTAAGCTAGTTTAAAAAAAAGTTTATAAAAGCTTTGCAGATCACCTAAAATGTGCTGTAGAAAGTCTCTATATACAAGGATTGATCTGGCTGACAGACAGAATTTCAGACTCATATCACATTTAAAATATTCCTTGTTCTGCTGAATCTATGGCAACTAAATTATTGGAATGATTTTTATCATTCTAGGTTTCACAGTGTGAAACATTTCCCCAGGTTGTTGGTAAAGAATTTGTCAAATAATTTTACATTATTATTGTTGTTATTTATTCTGGATCCAATTCAGTAATTGCGTCTGAAAACTGAGGTTGTTAGTGTGTACAAATGAAACTTGCTGCATTCTTTTCCTGATTTGATGTGTCACTAAAGAATTGCATTTTATTGGGCTAAGTCGTGGAATCTTTTGGCTAACATAATAATAGTGACGCTGATATTTAAACAGTATTGTAATATTTGAAATGATAGAAAGGATTACCATATTAGAAGTTTTTAATTCAATTTGGGAGGGGGGAGACTGTTTTTGTTTTTGTTTCCCTGGTGCTACTGTAGCTTTGTCAATTCTTGTTTAAACTTCTGTTCTGATTAGAAGACAAAAATAAAGTTGGGGGAAATAACAGCATTTGGGAGATTTGTTTATTACAATTGTACATTCCATAACTATGAATACTTAATCCTATCAGAGAAGGTTTCCAGTATTCAGGACCATTCATGACTAGTACTTTCTGGTTGTAAAGTCCAATTCTCTGGAAAAAAAGAACATTTAGGCACTTACACTAAAGTGTAATTATCTCTTCTTCAGACTTAATATATTTTTAGGAAAATTAGCCATTATCCTGTCTGATTGTTATAATTTAGGAGTTTTATTTGCATGTGTTACATTCATTTGAATCTGCATGTTCACAACATTATGAATTAATTTTTATGTTTTTATTTGAATGTGTTACATTCATTTGAATCTGCATGTTCACAACATTACAAATTAATTTTTATGTCTCTCTGATGACTGTGAAACCTGTAAAATAGGTAAAAAGCTTTCTATAAAGTAGTAAGCTGGTTTGACAGAATGGATGGTGATATGTTAGGGCAGCGGTTCTCAAACTTTTTGGGCTCTGGAGCCCTTTACATGCGTAAAAATTTATGCGGAGCCCCAGCGGTGTGTGTTAATTGCGTCAGTTCGAGGTGATTCTCAATTATGCTTTTGAAGGCTTTCCAGTTTCTCAACCGCACGGAGCCCCTGGAGATGTTTTGGGGAGCCCTGGGGCTCCATGGAGCACAGATTGAGAAACACTGTGTTAGGGTATGTCTACACAGCAAAGTTATTTCGAAATAACAGCTGTTATTTCAAAATAACTTTACCAGTGTCTACACAGCCAGACAGCTATTTCGAAATTAAATCGAAATAGCGGAGCACTTATTTCAAATTTGGTAAACCTCATTCCACGAGGAATAACACCAAATTCGAAATAGCTAAATCGAAATAAGTGCTGTGTAGATGCGTATTTCGAAATAGGGGGCCTCCAGCCCTTCCCCGGGTGCCCTGGTGGCCACTTTGGGTCAAACCAGGAAAACTCTTCTGCTCCCCCCCAGCCCCGGAGCCCTTAAAGGGGTAGACTCTGGCCACAGTGCCTGTGCCAGCTGCAAGCCTGCCAGCACAGAGCCAGCAGTCGCTGCCCCTGGCCCAGCATGAGCCAGCAACCCACTGGCACCCAGCCCTCCACCGCTCCCCAGGAGCAGGCTGGCAGCTCCCAGGAGCCTGCCAGGGGCCGCAAAAGGCGGGCGCCATCCTGGTCTAGTGCGGAGATCGTGGACCTGATTGAGGTTTGGGGGATGCCTCCAACGTCCATGATCTCCGCACTAGATGCAGGAATGCGGCCGTCTACAAGCGGATGGCTGACAGCCTGGCCACCAAAGGCTACATGCGCACCCAGGAGCAGGTGCACATGAAAATCAAAGAGCTGCGGCAGGCCTATGCCAGGGTCACAGGGGCCAGCTCCCAACCAGGGGCTGACCCAGACCCCTGCCCCTATTATGATACCCTGGACTGCATCCTCGGCGGTCAGACGGTCTGTGTCCCCCAGGTGGTCATTGACCCTGGGGCAGAGGGCCCTGAGCAGGGCACAGAGGAGGAGGAGGAGGACGATGACGGCCAGGAGTCACAGGAGCCCGGAGGGAGAGTGCCACTCACCCAGGACTCCTGAGGCGTCACAGCAGCCATGTCACCAGTGTCATCCGAGGCTGGGGAGGCCTTGACATGTGAATGCCATCACTGTCCCCTTATGTGGGGCAGCGGGGCGGGGAGAGAGAGGGAGACCAGGGACCGCGCGTGTGGGCCTTGCTGACCACGGAGCACACAGCAACTTGTGCATGTGCCGTGCCACCCTGGGCATGTGGCCCTGGCTGGCTGCCACACAGGGGCCCTGGCCTGTTACCCAAATGCGTGTATGTATGAAGGCACGTGACATGCTCCTGATCCCGGGGAGGGACACTGCATGATGCCCTCCCTCAACAAGCCCCTTCTACACAGAGGCAGGGAACATCTCCCCCCCACACACACACACTATATACAGCACAGGGGACTGGGTGCAGTCCCGGGCCAGCTCACACTCCCGGGACTAGCAGGACATGCCAAACATGGCCTGTGTGCAAGCACATCAGCTCTGATGGTGCGGAGACCTGCCGTCCTCGCCTTGCAGAGGGGGGCTGGGCTTCACCCACTGTGTCCCCAGGAAGAACTGATCACTTCTCTTGTTTCTCCCCTCTCCCACCTTCCTCCCCCCCCCCCCAGTTATGTTCAATAAACAGAGTTTGTTTTTGGCAACACACGTGTGTTTATTTTACATCAGGAACGGGGGTTAGGGAGGGGAAAGTGGAAGGACGTGAAGGTGGAATATGGCACAAGGCCCCAGTGGGGCACGCCAGGGAGACTTCACTCCTCTTCCATCTGGAAGCTCTCCTACAAGGCCTCCTGGATACCGACAGCCCCCCCGATGGGCCTCCCGGCTGGCAGCCATGCGGGGCTACGCATACAGGCCAGCCAAGTGGTCGGCCTCTGCCATCCAGGCTGGCAGGAAAGCCTCCCCCTTCCTTTCGCACAAATTGTGCAGCACACAGCACGCCGCCAGCACATGCGGAATATTCCTCTCAGAGAGGTCCAGGTGGGTAGGAGGCATCTAAATCAGGCCTTCACCCGGCCGAAAGCACCCTCCACCACGATGCGGGCCCTACTGAGCCTGGCTTTAAAGGTCTGCCGGGAGGGGTTGGGGTGTCCCGTGTAGGGCTTCATCAGCCAGGCCTGTAGTGGGTAGGCCGCATCCCCCACCAGGCACACAGGCATGTCCACATCCCCGTCCCTGATGTGGCGGTCGGGGAAGAAAGTCCCGGCGTGCAGCCTCTGGCACACGGAGGAGTTGCGGTAAACCTGCGCGTCGTGTGCTTTGCCGGACCAGCCCACCTTAATGTCTAGGAAGCGGCCCCAGTGGTCAGACACAGCCTGCAGGATAACCGAGAAGTATCCCTTCTGGTTTATGTACAGGGAGGCCTGGTTGATTGGGGCACTGATGGGGATGCCCTGCTGAAACCGGTTTCAGTTGGCCTTAAATGCTATTCAGCGTCCAATCAGTGTGGACGCGCTATTTCGAAACAGCAAAACGCTATTTCGAAATGCATTTTGTGTGTAGACGTGTTATTTTGAAATATCTTATTTCGAATTAACTATTTCGAAATAAGATATTTTGAAATAACGCTATAGTGTAGACATACCCTTGAAGAAGAATACTAAAATCATTATTGTATTCCTGTAAGCAGTTATGTGTAATATATGCCTCAGCTGCTAGGCCTAATTGAAATCAGAACATTTACTTTTTTTTTTGGTATGAAAAAGGGTTGTAGTATTAAGCCAGTACAATAGTAGAGCACAACATTAAGCATAATGAATATATAGCTGTTAAGCTTTTCTGCAGCTGCTGAATGCCTCTTAATAGAATAGAATGTCACAGATATTAAATATCTGAACTTTTTTGACTGAATCTATGCAGTAGGTACATTTGAAAATTACCTATGAATTAAATATAATTTTCCATTGCAACAGAAGTTGTTTCAGCCTGTTCAATTCAATACATTGTGAAAGGCATCCATAAATATATAATCACTACACTTTTTCTGCATGATACAATGCATGGACATTGTTGTTTGAAGTTGTCTTTTCATGAATAGATCAGTGAACAGCGATGTTATATAAAATGGAAAGTACAAATGTAAACAGCAATGCACTAGTAGGAAAAGTGCTGAAAAGTATTGTACTTTATATAAATGCTCTGGAATAACTGTTTTTGTTGGGAGCCACAATAATCAAGCTGCAGCTGAAAAAAACCTATGCATTTCATAGCTCTTTACCGGAATGAATACCTACTATGGACTCAGAGTAGATATGGCATTGTGGGTAGGCATATAGGCAGTCAGGGGACAACAGTCCTGCAGATGGTGGCAAAATAAGGAGTACCCTGACAGAAATATAACTTAAGTATGCAGGCAGTCAGAGCAACTGCTACCCATTGGTGAGCTTAATTTTGCTACTTGCTGGGCTCCCCAGTTTGCTTCCAAGCTGGCTGCTCTCAGTACAGTGCAAATGTACTAGCTGCTATGAATTCTGAATTGTTTCAGATCAGAAGATCTTTGGAATCCTTTCATGGATTGAGAAGTGGTTAAAAGACAGGAAACAGGGTAGGAATAAATGGTAAATTTTCAGAATGGAGAGGGGTAACTAGTAGGGTTGCCAGATGGCTGAAACAAAAATACTGAACACCCCTCCCCCCCCCAAAAAAAAAAATCACCCGGAAAAAATTTTGTTGAAGGAAAAGAAAAGGGGGGGGGGGGAACCAAAGTTGTTGAGCAAAAAAAAAAAGACTCCAAGAACCTGGATCACTGCTAGGGATTACAAGGTAGTCATTTAAAAAAAAAAAAAAAAAAACCTGGACACGCTTCATGGGGGGGGGAGGACCAGCCAGGAAGGGAGCGGTGCTGGCCGGGAAGGGGGGGGGGCAACGGGGCTGGCCGGTGGGGAAATGGGGGGGGCCAACGGGAAGCAGGGCTGGTCGTGGGGGGGGAGGGTGTCGGGAGGAACAGGGCTGGCTGCGGGATATCGGGGAAGAGGGGACCGGCCGGGAGGGGGCGGGGCTGGCCGGGAGTAAGGGGGGGTGGGAAGCACAGCTGGGGGGGATCGGTGGCTGGGAGGAAGGGGGGGCGGGAAGCAGAGCTGGGGGGGGGCGGGGGCCACGGGGCTGGCCGGGAGGAAGGGGGGGCGGGAAGCAGAGATGGCGGGGGCGGGGAGAGGTGCAGCGGCGCTGGCCGGGGGAGATCAGGAAGAGGAACGGGCCGGCGGGAAGCAGAGCTGGGGAGGAGTGCAGGCGGGCTGGCCGGGGAAGATCAGGAGGGGGAAGTGAGGGAGAACCGGCTGGCCGGGAAGGGGGTGTGTGAGCAAATTGGCCAGCAGGGAGCGGGACTGACCTGGGCACTTGCTGCCTGTCCCGCGCAGGCTCCCGGCGACGCACAAGCGAGGAGGAGGCTTCCCCTCCTCCTCACAAACAACCAACTGAGGGCTCCCGGCGGCAATCGCGGCCCTGCCTCCCAGCTGGGACTCCCAGCTGCTCCCCCCGCCCACGCCAGACTTCTGTCCGGTGTGCAGCCGGAAAAATCAGAAAATACCAGACATTGCACATGTCCGGTATGTTCTGATTTTTTTTTCCAGACAGAGTGTGCAAATACCGGACTGTCCGGTACAATACCGGACACCTGGCAACCCTAGTAACTAGTGGTGTCCCCCAAGGGTCAGTCCTAGGACCAATCCTATTCAACTTATTCATAAATGATCTAGAGAAAGGGGCAAGCAGTGAGGTAGTAAAGTTTGCGGATGATACTAAACTGTTCAAGATAGTCAAGACAGAAGCAGACTGTGAAGAACTTCAAAAAGATCTCACAAAACTAAGTGATTGGGCAACAAAATGGCAAATGAAGTTTAATGTGGTTAAGTGTAAAGTAATGCACGTTGGAAATAATAACCCCAACTATACATACAGTATGATGGGGGCTAATTTGGCTACGACAAATCAGGAAAGAGATCTTGGAGTTATTGTGGATAGTTCTCTGAAAACTTCCACACAGTGTGCAGCGGCGGTCAAAAAGGCAAATAGGATGTTAGGAAGTACTAAGAAAGGGATGGAAAATAAGACACAGAATATCTTACTGCCCCTGTATAAAACTATGGTACGCCTGCATCTTGAGTACTGTGTACAGATGTGGTCTCCTCACCTCAAAAAAGATATTTTGGCCTTGGAAAGGATTCAGAAAAGGGCAACTAAAATGATTAGGGGTTTGGAACAGGTCCCATATGAGAAGAGGCTAAAGCGACTGGGACTTTTCTGTTTGGAAAAGAGGAGACTGAGGGGAGATATAATAGAGGTATATAAAATCATGATTGGTGTGGAGAGGGTGAATAAAGAAAAGTTATTCATTAGTTCCCATAATATAAGGACTAGAGGACACCAAATGAAATTAATGGGTAGCAGGTTTAAAACTAATAAGCGAAAGTTCTTCTTCACACAGAGCATAGTCAACCTGTGGGACTCCTTGCCCAAGGAGGCTGTGAAGGCTAGGACTATACCAGAGTTTAAAGAGAAGCTAGATAAATTCATGAAGGTTAGGTCCATAAAAGGCTATTAGCCAGGGGGTAGGAATGGTGTCCCTGGCCTCTGTTTGTCAGAGGCTGGAGATGGATGGCACATGACAAATCGCTTGATCATTGTCTTTGGTCCACCCCCTCTGGGGCATCTGGCGCTGGCCACTGTCGGCAGACAGGCTACTGGGCTAGATGGACCTTTGGTCTGACCCAGTACAGCCATTCTTATGTTCTTATGGAATTCCAGGCATTGGAGTGCTGAAGAATTCAGAGTAAACAGCACACATGCATTGTTGAAGTGGCTGCTTGGCAACAGCCCAGCAGCGCAAAAGCAACACAGGTTGCCTTTAGGGTAAGCAAGAGGAGGTAACAGGAAACTTAATGCCACAGGCAATCTAGAGAAAGAAGAGATTGTGGGAGGTAAGCCTAGGTAAAGTAAAATCACGGGAGAAGTTGGGGAGGGGGTCATGTGTCCTCTGATCCTTCATCTCTTTAGAATGTTTGCATACACCACATCTCTTTAGCATGTTTGCTGTCCTCTCACTATAGCTGCAGAACTTTTGCATTTTTGACTTAGACTGTTCTTATGTGGGTGACGTCGTGGGGTAAAATTTGGGGTGGGTACCAACAAACTTTATTCTGTGCTTACACCTTAGCAGTGCTGTACTGAGCACTGTGAGCAGTTGTGAGATTGAGCAGTTGTGCCACTGCTTGGGGAATCAATAAGCAATAGCAGAGTCACTGGATTTGTCTGCAGACTATATAAGGAATGGATATGTCCTGAGGATTCTGGCCCTGAGTTAGCAAAGCACTTGTGTGCTTAACTTTAAGCCTGAGAGTAGTTCCATTAAAGCCAACGCTGCAAATTTATTGGGTTTACTCAAACACTACTGCTTAAAGTGTTTTGCTGAATTGGGGCCAGAGTGCTCAGCCTCTTGCAGAATATAATCCTAAAACAGCTTTGTATTGGTTCTCTCATGGAAGGTTAACATCACAAATATACAAGCTAGAATCTAGAAACAAAAAAAACCTCAGGTCCTCTGCTCCCCACCCTCCCTAATGGGTTGTTGGGGTTTTTTTTCTCAGAAATTGATGACAACTTAGAAGTGATTTACCATGCTCTCATTCCATGGTTTTTGTAAAATATTTGAAAAGTCAGGGAGTCATTACTAGGGTTTGTATTTGAAGACAAAAACCAAAGGAGACAATATGTTACCCATTTTCTATTTATGATCTAGAATAAAAAGCAGAGTTAGTCTGACTATTGTAGCAGAGGAGGAAAATACAAAATGGTCACACAAGCATGTATGCAAAATGCAAACAGTATGTTTGTATCTATGAAGATGCAATCAAAGGAATAAAAATAAAATAAAAGTGTATGAGTGGACAAAAATAACAAATTTGAGTTATTGTGCATGCCTTGTCCTTCTGCTTTGAAGTTGCCGTTGTTATTATGAGTGTACATTTCTTGGCATACAAATTGGAGGTTCACAGGACTCTCACTGGGGAATAATAAAATAACACATTTTTGTGGAAAATAGTTGCTGGTTCAGAGAAAACAACTTTTCTTTATGTGAATAGTTTCTCTCGTGAAATATGCACAGTACTGCAGTTCCTCTCCTGGAAATAGGCGTATTTATGATATGCCTCATGTATTTTTGGAATCCCAGAAAGGAACCAAAAGGAGTTTCTCAAACATTGTAAAGCCACCAACTATTCTTTTGCCACTCTATTGTGTTAGTCACATTTTAACAAATGCAATGAAAAACATTACTTTTGGAGTTGCAAAGAACTTTTGTTACAAGCCTAATGCCTGCAGGTTAAAACCAGCCGATGTTCACGTATGCCTTTTGTTGCTGTGCACTAGTGACAGCAAAAGAAGAGGAGCTGATGAAAGGTTTGGTCAAATTCAGAGTGTTTCACCATAAAGATGTATTTAATATGTGTGCTTTTCTAATACTCCCATTCCCCTAGAGTAGGGGCGGGCTAAATATAGCCCAGCCCACGGCCCAGCAGAAACCTGCTTGCTCTGTCCCTGCCTGCTGCTCAGAAAAGCCAGCTGCTGGGTCATGTGCATCTGCGAACACTGCGAACCTGGTGTTTGGGTGAGGAGGAGAGGCTTCACACACTTCTCCCATTGGCTGCCCCCCTTGCCCTCTTTGTCCCTGGTGCAGACTCCCTCATACCCTCTGACCCAGTTCTCCTCATGCACCTCTGAGCCCTCACACATGACTTGCTCCATCACCCGCCTTCCTCATGCCCACCCCTCCTTTCAAACCCTCTTCTCCTGGCATCCACTCCTCCCCTTCCTTCTTCCTTCCTCTTCCCCTGTTGCCCCTCTCAGCATCACCCTGTCCTCTCCCATGCCCCACCCCAACTGATACTACCCTTTCTCCTCATTGTCTCCTCTTGGCCCCCTGGCATTTGTCTCTCCTCCATCCTACCCCTTGGTGCCTGCCCCTTTCTTCTCCTGCTTTGGCCCCTTCCTCTCCCATCAGCACAAGCCCCTTTCTCTCCTCAGCCCCACCTTCCCCTTAGTTCTCCTCCTGCCCCTTCCCTTCCGCCATCCTGACACCTGTACCTGCCAGGTGGGGCAGCATGGTGGGATGCTACCCTGCATGCCAGGGCTGAAGCCAGGGCCGCGGTGCTATTTTTAGTACCGCTGCCCAAGGTCTAGCTCCAGCAGCTGCCATATGAGCCAAGTGGTGGCTGCCCAGGTGCTTCTGGGGTGGGGTAGCCACCCCGCCACACAGCCCAGCCTCTGGGAGCAGCTGGGGCCATCGCTGTGTGGCTCTTCTGAGGGGGGTGGGTGAGACTGAAACTCTTGGTGTGCGCCTGCGCAAGCATGTGCCTTACAGGGAACCCTGGTGTGTTCCCAAAATCAGGTGTTAACCTCTTGTACCTAAAACACATATCCCAAACTACTCCATCAAAGGAAAAGATAGACAGTGCATTGAGAAATGGTGTTTTTTCCTTCATGTAAGTGCTGGAATTTTTTAATATGTATGGCTTGATCAAATATCTGTTGAAGTCATGGTAGTTGGGTCAGATCTACAGTAATTTACTGGGAATACATATGTTTTGCAAGTCCATGAGATTTTGCAATGATAACTACAGTTTTATCCAGGCTCTTGTAAACCTCCGGCCAGAGAGCAGGGACCTAATTAGTATGATGCCTAGCTATATCAGTGTTACTTCATTTCTGGAGTCTTTTTAATTATGGCTTTAGGGTACACTGACATGAAACAGTGACTGACTCTGTATCAACATAAGACTACTATATACCTGGGAATAGCAAAGCTTTTTAAAAAATTGTTAGCAAGAACATTTTAAAATAATGTTTGCGACAAAGTAAAAACCATCTTAAGAATCCATTGATTAAAAATGTCATTGATGCTTTGTTACAATGTTTATTTAATTTCCTATATCACTAATCGTGTGAACCCTTTGTCAACACTAATGTCAAGCATGTTTAGAATCTCAGCCATGCAAAAGTTTTTCAGTGGGAAAACATCAATAATATTTTCAGTGACTTGAGAGCAGAACGGTATTTTGCTGACCCAAGCAGTGGCAGTTTATCAGTTGTGCTCTTTCAACTATCACTTCAGGAAATGCAGATTAACAGAGCTCTTCAGATAGATGAGCATAATTTAGACAGCCTAAAAGAACATACAAATAAAAAGAATGGCACTTTTCTGCTTTAAATTTAAAGCTTATATATTTGTACCTTAATATTGAACAGCTGAAAAAATATAGAATAAGCACAAGGCAGCCACAGAATTGAGTGACAGAGCTGAAGAAAATATTTTACTCATCGTTCTTAAAATTGATGGGCAACAGCCACAAATAAAACCCCGCAAACCAAAGGGTATAATCTTTTCCGGATGTGTTCGTAACACCCATTAACTTTATGGTTTTGGTGTGGAAACTAAAAGCAGGATCTATGCCACTGGCTATAATAGAAAGGTGAATGAGAGGATACATTTATGGAAAAATCAGAAACGGGATTTCAAGAGTGATATGGAAATAAGTTTATATTGCTGAATTGGTCTCACTCTCCCCCTAGTCTTTTTCTTAAGAAGTTATTTGTGTTAGTTTATTTATAACCAAATAAAAGATTTGCAATCATACTGGTTGTTATTCATCTCTGTGGTAATGCCACAATTTAGTATTTGGTATTAGAACATTTGGTAAAACGATTTTTCAGCCTCTCATCCTGTGAATAGTTAGCTGTTAGAGTTATGATACAATGAGCAGTTTAAATAGGAAATCTGTGTCATTATGGATTTGAAAAATTAAATGCTAAAAAATTATGTGAACACAGAAGGAATTATGAAGCGCAATGGACAAAGAGTATCCTTCACAAAGTTCTTAGAGACATATAGATAGAGAAGAAGTGCTGTTACTCATACAAGTAAACTTAGTTCAAGATCCTGTACAAAATATTATAGGTTTAAATTTTCCCCTCCATTTTATTTAAACTTTTCTATAATGGAAATATAAACTATTCCTTGTAAATCTGTATCTCTAAGAGGTTTTTTTTGCAAGACAGTTCAAAGTATATAACTGCCTCAGATAAGGTTGCCAGATGGTTGAAACAAAAATACCAAACACACACACACACACACACCCCGCAAAAAAAAGCACCGGGAAAAATTCTGTTGAAGGGAAAAAAAGGGAGGGAGACCAAAGTTGTTGAGCAAAAAAAAAAAAAAATTTAAAATAAAACAGCATGTCCCCTTTAAGTGCAGGGATAGGAACAGGGGAGCGTTTGAGCACTAAGACCCAGGGGAAGCATTGCTTCCCCTAGGTCTTTTGGCCGGTAGCCATTTTGTGCCAGCAGCCTTGGGGAACCAGGTAAGCATGGGGGCTGCGGTCAGGGGTGTTGGGAGCCAGGGTGGGGTTCGGGGGGGGGGCACTGTAGGGTTGCCAGGTGCCTGGCATTTTTGCCTCCTGGCTGGGGAACAATTCAGAAAATACTGGACATTTTAGGTGTCCGATATTCTCTGAATTTTTTTACCGGACAGGAGCCGAAAATATCGGACTGTGCGGGTGAATACCGGACACCTGGCAACCCTAGCCTCAGATCTGATTGTCCCTTTTGAATGTGGGTATAGACCTGGTCATGCCCCAAAGAATGCTCTGGTAACTTTGATAGATAAATCTCTAGGATAGAGATAAAACAATCTTCTGTCTACCTCTCTCAGAAGGAGGCTGTGACCATTTCTCTCAGTTGTGACCTCTGCAACTGTCATCCATGCTGAATGGGCTACTAAAAGAGACCTCGGGGAGTTCCACTCCCATTAAAATTCACTGGGTTTTGAGTATCTGACTCCATTGCGCCCCTTTGAAAATCCTAGCCATTGTTGTCACCTCAAGATTAGATTACTGTAATGTGCTCTACTTTGGACTGTACTTTAAATCTGTTTGGAAACTGAAGTTAATACAGAATACAGCAGCAAGAATTACTTTAATACATGAAGCCAGTGTTCTGTGATCTATGCTAGCTGCGTGTTTGGTTTCTGGATGTAATTTATTTAATTAAGATGGTATTTCTCCTCTAAATTATGAGACCTGCCAGTATGAGAAGTCACCTCTTTGCCCATGTAAAAGATGAGAAGGAAGAATTGTGAGAGCCAGTGGTATGGATGAGAGTTGCCTGGATAGGCTCTCTCTAATGTCTGCTGTATATTTTAGAGAGTTTGTCTTTCTGTTCGTCTGTTTGATCAAGAACTCCTGCTAAATGGTAAGAGCTAGGACCACCAAATACAGCATACAGTTCCCTCTTATCATAATTTAAAGCAAGGTGAGGGTTTGGTTGTGCCAGGAAAATGGAATGTGCCTGGAATGGGATTGCTTCTCATAAAACCAAAGAGAAAAGAGGCGGAATCACCAAAGCAAGTTCATTCCTCATAATTGCACCATTAATGGTGATGCTTACTGGTTAACCAGTTAATTAGTTCTCCATTCACATCCCTCGTTGCTTCCTTGCCTCATCCCACTGCTTATCCTGAGTGAGGCATTCCCATGAAACCAAGTGATATTACAGGCTTCCACAGGGATCAGAGTGATTGGTGTGGGTTGTGCCACACACAGTAAACTCATGGAAACTTGCATCACATTTATCTTTATTGATGTGTTTGAATCAAGATGCTCAGTGGTAAGGAATGGCAAGGGTTGTTGGAAAAACCTCTCAATGGTAATTATGTCCAGTTGTCAGAGTTACAGCTGCTTTGCCAGAAAGTGAAGTGTGCTGGGAAAAAAAAACATTACCTGATTATGAAAATGGGTATGTGGATGTAGAGCGGGAGTTGATGGATAAAGAATTTTGCATGTGCAGCCTTGGAGGCTGGTGTGTGGGCATAAAGAGATGGTTGCTGTAAAAAATTCTGTATGTGCTGACAGACAAGCCTTTGGTTCCGTTTGCTCTGCATCTTGATAAAAACACTTCAGCATCCTATTTTGATGTTCCATAAGCTTCAGCATGCGCTCAGTGGCTTCTGTTCTGACTTGCATCTCGCTCACTCTTCTTTGTTCCCTTTTCTCTATTTGAAGCATTGAATGCTGCAACACATCCTTGACCAGATCCTCCCTTGTCTTCCAAGGTTTTTTTCTTTATTTCACAGAGTCTGTCCTCGAGGGAATATGCCTGACTTTTCCAAGTCTCGTTTGGAAAAGTGACCATTAACAATAGAGTGACTGCACTGTTCCTGATAAAGAGTGTAACATTTCACTAAAATGCATGCCTCTGAACAAAAGTGGCCACTTTTCTTGTTACCCTAGAGGCAAACAGAGAGCTCTCCAGACACCTGAACATGGTGAGTTTTAAAGGTGGGGGGAAAGGGTGAAGGAGGTTAGGTCCAAGGAAAGTATAGTCTGCACCTGGGCAACAAGGGTACATGGAAACAATTTGTAATTCTCCTGCACTTATCCACAGGCTGCCATTACTCTGGTTGTCATATCCCTGCTGAAAGTTAACAGGTAAACCCAGGCTCTGCTTATGGATGCTAGCGGGGAGTGCCCTGCTCCTTATGCAGCCAAACTCTGTGTTGCCTTGGTACGGTTTGAGGAATGATTTGGAAGACTGTGGTACCACAGCAGTGGGGAAATGCCAGCTCTGCCATGGAATCTGTGAGAAAATTAGTAAGTACACCAGGAAAAGCTTTGACACCATCTCTGACCAAGATTCTATTAATATCTCTGTGCACAATGATACTCTGGACATTATAAAGACCCAGGCAGGGTGTAGCTGGCTGACAGAAATACAGCCTCCGGTTATGCTGTGCCACTGCCACCCCCTTCCCTGGGTGCAAGAGCAACTTCCCATACTGCTGTCCCCTTTTCCCCAATCCTTCTCCAATACACAGCAATCTACTGCCCCATGCCACCACAGTGCCGTGGCTGCCTTAGAGCAACTTACTGCTCCCCATGACCGCTGCCTGCACCTAGCTGCCCTCGAGCAACTTACTCCTCCCCCCTCCCCTGCACAGCTACTTACCCTGCAGCTCTTCCTTTGCTTCGTGACACTTCATCTCTTCCCTTGCTTCATGTTCCATGTCCAGTTGCCGTGAGTCCTCATAAACCTTGGGACTTGAGAACAATTCCTCACTGCCTGTCCCTAGGGATGTAGGAAACTAGTCGAGTAGTGAAGTGACCAGTTGCTTCCCCCACCACTTGCTGCCTCTATCAGAGAGAGGCAGCAAAGCGGGGGGGCAGAAGCCATTGCTGGGGGGAGCCGGCTTAAAAGCCAGTTCCCCCTCAGCACCGTCTCCGTGGGGAGCAGGGGAAGTAGAGGCATAGCGGAAACTGCACAAGCGGGAACTGAAGCAGTCTCTGCTTGCACCACTTCTGCTGCGATTCTGCTTTTAAAATGTACAAGAGCCCCAGGGGGCTCCCCCGCTGGCTCTGCACTCCCTGTAAGGCTTCCTTTTGAAATGTACAAGAGCCCCGGCTATTCCATTAGTTAATTAATCTAAATATAACATCCCTACCTGGCACACAGATTGTCAGTGGATTGAGCCCCACTTCCTTGGCTGCTTCCATCTCTTCATCAATAACGCCTGCCTCCAACCTAACTCCTGTTTCTGTCTCTGTGCTATGAGAAGTATCCACACTCTTCTCGGGTGTGGACATGGGTTCCCAACCCAGGATTGCATTCAGTTATTTATAAAAAAGGCATGTTTTGGGTGCAGCCTCCTTCGCCTTCTGGTACGTCTGCCGGAGTTCCTTTATCGTGGCTCAGTTTGTACTCGTTCACACAAAGGGCTTGATAAATGTAACCGTACATATCCCAGTTCTGACAGGTCACTCGCAACTGTGATGGCACCGACTTTTCACCCCACATACTGATAAGATCCAAAAGCTCTGGGGTATTTCAAGCAGGAGAGCATCTTGAGTGGTAGCCACCCCTGTTTCCCTGAGAAGACACCACTACACAATGAGCCAGACGGCAGGACATGGATTTAAAGTTCATGGGGTTTGTAGGTGGGAGGGTTAAATCTGTTTGTCTATTTATGTGGCTGCAGAACAGCAGAGTTCAAAGCGCTAGCCAGCGTGGCTAATTGGATATTGTGGGAAACATGCTGGAGTTCAATAAACTCAACAAAAAGCCTACCGTTGTACACACTACATAACTGTTGACAGCAAAGAGACAAAAGTCCCTCATGGAGTAGGAAGTTTGTCACCAAAACTGGGCACTTGTCGTGACTTTTCTTGCATTGCAATGTGATCGCTCTCTGGGTTTTCTCACCAAATACGTTTTTTTGGTGACAAAACTTGTCAGTGTAGACAAGGCCTTAAGATCAGTGTACTTTGTCATTCTTTCTTGTCCTGAATCTTGTGTTACTGAAAAATGTCTGGCTGCAGTGTTGTCTGTTTCTTCTTTAGGGAATTTATCCTGCGTTAGGGGTTTTTTACAGTCAGTTCATCTTAACAAGTCAATGTTGAGTAAATTATATTATAGGAGGAACTATACAGAAAGACAAAAACAGGGCTGATATCATAAATATTGGCAGTATGCTGTATCAATATTAGCATTATTAAGCAGTGATTACTCTATAAACCTATCTCTAACAGATGGTGGGACAGGAGCAATCACTTTAACGGGTCTACTAGAAATGTTTTAAGTTTCATGTGAATATGTGAGGTTTCATGTTACAATCGGTTTGTACCAAGGAGATCTGGGTTCCGTTATATTGTGTGCCATAGATTTGCTATGTGAACTTGGACATGCCACTTAACCTCTGTGCCTCAGTTTCCTGAACTGTGAAGTGGGAATAATAAGTCTGGCACACTTCTAAAGTGAAACCTATGAATGAAAAGTTCTATATAAGTGCTATTCATTGTTGTTAATTATAATGTTCAGAAGCAATAAACATGGCAAACTATTAAGGAACAGTCTTTTTAGGCCAGATATTGTATAAGAAGACACTAATGAATAATAAATACGAATCTCACATATCAGTACAAAATATCTTAAAATCTAAACTAGGGAATTCTATAGTGCAGTATATCTTTCTTTTTTATAAGCATTTTTAATGTATTTTATTGTGCCTTGGGTCTCATTCTGTACTGTTGTAAGTTAAAGCTGCTCAGCATATTATCTCCCACTCACAGCAATTTTCCAATTTATTTGGTAGCTTTCAGGGGCTTTTATCTTGTGAAAAGAAGAAAAAATCAAGGTCTGATTGCATTTATCGTTCCTTCATTATTGTAGTGTGTAACCTTAACAGCTGAAAAAATATCTACTTACAGTGGCTGACTCATTTGGTTATATAACTGAATCTTGTTTCCCTAGCTACAGTGGGGAGGGGAAGAGAGAAAGTTTTGGAAATGCCCTAAAACAGTTTTTCAAATACCTCATATTGTTGTTTACAAGTTATGGAGGCCTGTTTTGCATAGTATATTAGGAATATACCTATTGCATTGATTAAAAAAAATGCAGAAAAACTGTGTGTGCACAAGCATGCGTGTGTGTAAAAATATGAAGTCTCAGTATGGTGAGGATTGAACCTCAAGTTCAGGGGTTTAATTGAATTCAATACCAAGCTAATTTATTTATCTTTATTCATAAATCAAAGGCGTAGTGGACCTACAGTGGAATTGAGACTACATGATCATACAAGCTGGTATATTAAAAAAAAGCTTTTATTTGACTGAGAGCTTTAAAGGTTATTCTGAGCATTAGACAACGTTCTGCTTTAAACCAAGAGCGAACACCTGCAGCTGAACTTTTTATTTTTAGATCTCTGCAAGAACTTGTGCTTTTTCATTTTGTGCAAATGTATAAATTAATTAGAGCAGCTGATATAACCATTTTAATTTTTAATAACTTTAGCTGATCCTATAAAGTCTTTTACAAAAAATTTTTGCTCACTTGGAAAGTCACATAACACGCATTGGGGAAGAAAACATCTCATAATCATAAAGGTTTGCAGGATCAGACCCAAAGTTATTATATATTAAATTAACTATCTATTACTCTTATTAACTTCTCTTTGCTTTTTCCTGTCATGGTGTATAGTGACCATGAGTGTATGGATGGGGGGGATGGATTTCATTTTTGCTAATATAAGAAATGGCCCACATTGCCTAATTAGGCTGCCTGGCGTGTTCCTCCACCATTTGGTTCACAGGAACCCCGACACACAGCTTGTAAAATGTTTGTCTTATGAGATTTTTTTAAGTTAAAACAGGTGTAACAGTTCTGCCCTTCCAGTTACTTTCCTGACAGTGGCTTTTCAGGTATCTATTTTATTGTCCCTTGGGTCTCATTCTGTACTGAAAAAAATCTTGAACCTCCTCTTCCAGCCTTCAAATAAACCCCTAACCCCTGCAACTTCATCAGAGGCAAGCTTCCCATGGACCAGGTCACACCAACTCAAAGCAGTACCAGACCTTGTCAGAACAACAGATGCAAAACCTGCAGACATATCTCTGTAGCTACAGTGAGCCACGGCCCTCACAACACACCTTTCAAGATCCATGGATCCTACACATGCTATCACAACTTGTTGTCTACCTCATGCACAACACTGAATGCCACAACAACAACAACATGGGTGAAACCAGACAATCACTACACTCTCAAATGAAGTCACATAGGAAAATGGTAACAGAGAAAAACACCACATTATCTGTGGGTCAACACTTTTAATAGCTGAGCCTGGGAGCTTAAATTCCTAACTTTGTTAGACACTAAAAATCATGGCTTTAATAAAGATACTAGACTTATGACTTATTACAACAACCTCTAGCCATTTACTCTCCTCCCACCTTTTTGTCCTATAACTAAACGAGAGTATTATGAGCAACTTCACCTTGAATAATACTCAGAGCTGAAAGTATCTGGTGGCATGGCTGGGTTTCAGCACCCCCTGACCATGGATCTTCCCTCTTTAAGAATGTAAGCAAATTTAACTCATACAGAATTTGATACAGAAAACTGGTTCACAGAATTGCTTAAAAAAAGATCTATTAAGTCTTAAGTCAGCATTGTTTCTTATTGTCAATAATTTGTCCAATTAAATTTTGTCTTTCTTTCTGTTTCTGTGCTGTTTACAGTCTTCAGCTATTGGTAGCTGCTTTGTATGCCTGCTTTAGTCATAATTTGAGCAACCTATAGATGTTTAACCTTTATTTAAAGCAAAGTTGGTCCCACCACTTCCTCCATGTTGGAACATAATAGGATTCCTTGAATATGCTCAATGAAATTCCTCTGTTTCCCAAGAGACCAACTGCCATTTAAATAAATTAAGATGAGTAATCAGAATCTACACCCTTAGAAAGAGGATGATTTAATGTGTATTCTTTGTCTACAAGAGAACGGAGATTTTCCCCTCATAATTAGGTGAACCTTTCATTGCTGTACAGCCCAAGAAACCTTAAAACCTCTATGTGCCAGAAGCTATTATGAAAGTAATTAATTCCAGGCAGATTCCAGCCTTTGCAGAGTTTACCCTGTACTCCCTGTTTTTCTGGAATCAAATCCTTTCACTCCACCTAAAGTGCCTGGGTGCAAAAGTTTAAACCTCAAGAACATATTATTATTATTTGTACTTCTTTCAAGTTCTAAGTTATTTACTTTCTGCATTTTTGATGCCTTGTAGATATGTGTGTGTGCATGCACCATAAAAGCACAAGTACATTCAATGACCAAATATCCTCTGATAGAAGAAGTAGCAGTTCCAGTGAAAAGGGAGGCCATTAAGCATCTGAGCTTTCAAAGAGCTTCTTGGTATGTTGCAGATTTTGGTGCCTTACTAATAGGAAACATGGTGCAGTATCTAAAGCACTGGATTGGGAGTCAGAATATCTAAATTCAGGAGGCTGATTTCTAGTTCTGGTACTGACTTGCTGTGTAATGTTTCCCAATCTCTAGTTTAGGGCACAGAACTCCTCTCTGAGACAAGTTGTCCTTGAGGCATACTACTTTCTTTCTGAGGGTAACAGAGGCTGAAAAGCAGCATCATAAACGTCTGTAGTGCTTCCCAGCATCATATGCAACAACTGATGGGAGAACATATCTATTAAACATTTGCTCTTTCACTCTCACCCCTCCATCTGCCCATACTTCCCATTTATATTTAGCCACAAAGGCATGTTGTTAGCATAGAGGGACTGCCAGTGGCTACCTGGAGGTGATACTGTGTCATGTAATTGCAACTCACCATTATGCATAGTGCTCTGCCATATTTCAGCTTGATTTCTACAATTGGGGGAGCACAGGAACTCATTGTCCTTTATACTGAGGCTGGAGGGATAAAGGTAGATGCCATAATAAAAGCAATGAGTATCAATTAATGAGGACAGAAGATGCATTTCTGCAATTCAGAACATTTTTGAATATTATACATAGTATCACAGGACAGTTCACTTAGCTTTTTCTTTAAAAAATTGAGACATCTTATAAAATCCTGCAAAAAAGTAAGATAAATAAACTAAATTGCACTGTGGTTAAGTGTTTTCAAAAGCATAAAGATCTCATCTTGTAAATACACAATACTGAGGGTTGGCTATAATGCCAGTAGGGTATGTAGAAATGTGTTGAGTGATGTGGCTAAAAATAAAACTGTTTTAGCGTGGTTGCTAATTGCAGGAAAGGAATCATGCTGATGATAATTAATCAGTGTTCGACACAGTGAGAATTCACTTCATATCACTATTGCCTCAGTAATAAAACTGCACTTTGACTTGGTTGCAGTTTTATTATTGAGGCAGTAGAAATCATGATTTTTAGAAAAGTTAGGATATATAATAGAGAAGTTACTAAAACTGTTTGACACCCCCCCCCCAAAAAAAAACCCTTTCATTTTCAGCCAAAAAGCTGCTTGTTTTCAGCATTTTCAATTTTCAGACAAATATCTGAAGTTTGAAGTAGAAAACAAACACATTTTGCAAAAAGAAATTGTAGTTGAAAAAATTATTTTACATTAACAGTTTTGATGGAAAATATTTCACCCAGTCTGTTCTGTTCATTAAACTTCTGTTTTGTACTGAAATCCAGTGATTGAACCCCACTAGGTTTATGTCGTTAAGGCTCTTTGTTCTGAGAAAAGTTTATTATTAACTGAGTTCCATTTTTTCTATATCACTAGCAGGATTGTTTTGGGGCAAAAGTCTACAGAAAAGATTCTTAATACTGCTATAAAGCTGTTTAAAGAAAAATTTCATACCTATTACACTGAAGTACTTGAAGTTAATGCAATTGGTTTCCTAGTTTTACAGGGCTTTGCCTATGCTATATTTTGTGTATTCTTCTAATATTTAATGCAGTTCCAAATAAATGAATGTCAAGTTCAGTGGGATTTGGGACATTATAACTGACTTAGGGTATGTCTACACTTGCACCCTCTTTCGAGAGAGGGATGCAAATGAAGACATTCGAAATTGCAAATGAAGCCGGGATTTAAATATCCTGTGCTTCCTTTGCATAATCGCGGTATGGCGCTATTTCAAAATAGCACTATTTCGAAATAACAGACGCTGTTAAGACACAGTTATTTCGAGAGAAAACCCTTCTCTCGAAATAACTGGTAAACCTTTGTATGAGGACTAAGGGTTATTTCGAGAGAAGGGTTTTCTCTCAAAATAACCGCATCTTAACAGCGTGTTATTTCGAAATAGCGCTATTTCAAAATAGCGCTATAACGCGATTATGCAAATGAAGCACGGGATATTTAAATCCCGGCTTCATTTGAAATTTTGAATGTCTTCATTTGCATCCCTCTCTCGAAAAAGGGTGCAAATGTAGACATACCCTTACTGTTTTAATTTAACAAAGCAAAAGCGCTATAGCAGTGGTTCCCAAACTTTTTGGCATCATGCCCCCTTTTTGATTTTTGAGAAATCCCCGCCCCCCCCCCCCAAAATAACAGCAAAACTTGTTGAGCAAAAAAACCCCAGTGTTTAAAAAAAAAAAAAAAAAAGGTGCCAGTACTCCAGGGGAAAACTTGCTGGTCAAAAAAAAAAAAATTGCCCTTTTAAGATGGTCATTTTGAGGTCTGCCTGGGATGCCCCATCTTCCCCCCCAGCCAGCCCGAGCTGTGCGTGTTCCAGCAGATGCCTGAGCCAGGAAAAACAGAACATACCGGACATATGAAATTTTCTGAATTTTTTTACCAGACGGACCAGGCTCTTTCTTGGGGGTGGATTGACTGGGGAGTTGGGTTGCCTCGTGCCCCCCCTCTGGAATTTCTTCACGCCTCCCCCTTTCCCCCCCAGGCGGGTGCACCCCCCAGTTTGGGAACCTGTGCTCTATAGCAAAGTCTATTTGTACCTTTAGAGGTAGCATGCAGGAGGCACAGATTATGAGGAATGAAGTTCTTCAATTGAACCTGGGACTGGCTTGCTCATTTTCCAGGCAAACTGTTGAGCACTGGTGCGTGTCAACAGAGCTGCCTGATTATCTGTCCCACCTGATTGGTTTGGAGGAGCCAACAGATATGCTCCTAAGTCCAGCAGCAGCAGGCAAGGCTGTTCAAAGCTTACTCCCATAGCCACAATCGTTCCTGTGCCTGCCTTGTTTCCAAACTCATTCCATTCCTGCTTCTGCCTTGTTCCCAGCCTTGCCCTAATCCTGTTTTTGCTGGGCTCCAATCCACTCCACCCTTGCTCCCCTGCTTAGCTCCTGACTCTGGTTTGGACCAGTAGCCTGGCCATCTGAGCCCCAATCTGTGGCAGTTTTTACAAGTAATATACAATTGTTATGAAAATACTTCACTCGTGAGTATTAGTGCTTACCCCTACTTTGTCCTCTCTCCCCCTTGCACCAGTATATCCATCCTGTGCAACCTGGTGAACTGTTCATCTTTCTGTTGGGTGAAAGCACTAAGGGTATGTCTACACATCAAAGTTAATTAGAAATAACAGCCATTATTTCGAATTAACTTTACTAGCATCTACACAGTCAAACCGCTATTTCGAAATAAATTCGAAATAGTGGAGCACTTATTTCGAATTTGATAAACCTCATTCTACGAGGAATAACGCCAAATTTGAAATAGCTAATTCAAATTTGTAAGTGCTGTTTAGACACTTATTTCAAAATAAGTGCTGTGTAGACACTTATTTCGAAATAGGGGGCCTCCAGTCTTCCCAGGGTGCCCTGGTGGCCACTCCAGCCTCAAACAAGAACACTCCTCTCTCTCCCCTCCCTCCCCGGAGCCCTTAAAGGGGTTGACTCTGGCCACAGTGCCTGTGCCAGCTCCAAGCCTGCCGGCCCAGAGCCAGCAGTCACTGCCCCAACCCAGTGGCCCCAAAACATGAGCCAGCAAGCCACTGGCAGCCAGCCCTCCACTGCTCCCCAGGAGCAGTCTGCCAGCTCCCAGGAGCCTGGCAGGGCCTGGAGAAAGCGGGCGCCTTCCTGGTCCAGGGTGGAGATCAGGGTGGACCTTACTTAGGTTTGGGAGGATGCCCCCAATGTCCATGATCTCCACACTAGATGGAGGAACGCGGCCATCTATGGCAGGATAGCTGCCAGCCTGGCCACCAAAGGCCAGGAGCAGGTTCGCATGAAAATCAAATTGGTCCGGCAAGACCCCCAACCCTGAGCCTTGAGCTTCCCCTCCCCCTTCTTCCCCTTGCTTCTCCTTCCCCTCAGTTTTGTTAAATAAAGAGAGTTTGTGTTCATGAAATTACATGTATTTTATTTGACATCAGGAGGGAGGGCTGGGAGGGTAAGTGGAATGATGTGGGGGAGGAATGAAGCACAAGCCCCCAGTGGGGCAGACCAGGGAGGCTCTTAGTGCTCCTCAGGGAGGAAGCTCTCCCGCAGGGCTTCCTGGATACTGACAGCCCCCCGATGGACCTCCTGGATGGCAGCCTGAGAAAGTGCAGCCAGACTCGCATCAACGCGTTCACGAGAAGCACCAGAGTGCCCAGGGGCAGCTCTGGCTCCATGTTGCAGAGTGCTGTGGTGTCCCGAATGAGGGCAACCAGAGCATGCAGAGACACAAATGCTTTGCTGTCCCTCATCAAGGTAGGCAAGCAAGCAGGGAAAGCTGAGAGCTGGCTGCCCGGGGTGGGGGTCCCTTTAAGCACAAGCCTCAGATAGCCTCAGGAAGCAGCCACACAAATAAACTCCTGACCTGATGCCCTGCTGGACCTGGTTCCGGCCAGCCTTCAGTGCAATTCAGTGTCCGCTCAGTGTGGACGCGCTATTTCAAAATAGCAAAAAGCTATTTCGAAATGCATTTTGTGTAGATGTGTTATTTCGAAATAAGCTATTTCGAATTAACTATTTCAAAATAAGATATTTCGAAATAACACTGTAGTGTAGACATACCCGAAGATATTAGTAGGCTACTGAGCCAGTCATCACCATTTTGATTTATTTGCATGCTGCAGTTCTATTGGGTGTAGGGAAATGAATCAGAAAAAGATTGGTTAAATTGTGAGTTCGTTAAGTAAGGACGTGGTCATCTCTAATGTTTGTATACTGTACACAGATATGTGCCACATACTATGCACTTGTATGCTGCAAAGTAAGATTTTCGCTATTGAAATTCCATCATATCAAACAAAGCAGTTCATGCATTTATATCAATAGCACAAAAGTCCACAGAAGGTATCTCCAATCTCTATAAATGCATGGATCTCTGTCCTGAAACATATATTAACCTCACAGTGGCCAAAAACACATTTCAGTGACTAGCAAGGCGATGTGCTCAATCATGCTGGCTCAACCTGTATGAAAAAATGTAAATGTGCTTTGAAAATGGAGGTCTAAGAGGTATGTGTGGTAAAATCAATAAAGCAAAAAGTGCTTCAGCCAGGAAAGATTGCCTCCACTGAAATCTCTTAGTGGAGACATCACAGTTAGAAGCAAGCAGTTGCAGCCCTGGATGGAATATTGTCACAAACTCTATTCAATGAGTAGGCAAATTTAACTCTCATAAAATATGATACAGAAGACTGATTTGCAGAATCTCAAGAAAAAACAAAAATTGATTCTTAAGTCCACATAGTTCCTTACAGTGTCACCAACAGAAGTTTATCCAGTAAAAGATATTACCATAAAATCTCGAGTATAATGCGCACCTATGTATAATGCGCATCTGCCTTTTAAAGGTCAGAATTCTTGAATAAACTAAACTCTTATCTATAATGCGCACCCCCATTATACTCGAGATTTTAGTCTGCATAGGAAGAAAGGGGCTCACGCCTGCCTCGGGGCCCCCTGCCCAGCTGAGCTCACGCACACGCTGAGCTCACACCTGCTGCGGGGGCCCCCTGCCCAGTTGAGCTCACGCCTGCTGTGAGGTCCCTCTGCCCAGCTGAGCTCGCACCTGCGGGGGGAGCCTCCCCTGCCCAGCTGCCGGCGCGCCGAGCTCATGCCTGCCAGGGGAGCGTCCCCCGCTCAGCTGCTGGCGTGCCGAGCTCACGCCTGCTGGGGGAGCCTCCCCTGCCCACCTGCCGCGCCGCCCAGCCCAGCCCAACCCAGCCCGTGCCTCCCCCTTCCCCCCCCCCCACTCAGCTCGTGCCTGCCGAGGGTGAGTTTAAAACTTGAAAAAAAAAACCCTCCTATAGATAATGCTCACCCCTACTTTGATGCTAAAAGAACCAGGAAAAAAGTGCGCATTATACTTGAGATTTTACGGTAGTTCACCCACCTCATCTCACAGCTTATATTTTGCATGAGAGCAGACTCAACCATGTGCAGTGAGTTCTAGCATTTCAGTCCTCATCAGGTTACATTATCAGTGGATTCATATGGTTAGGATGTGGCCAAGGTGGTGTGCCAAATGGACTTTTATTTTGAACAGTTCCTTGCAAGTTGTCTTCCTTCAGCAAGTGGCAGAGTCGGATAATTTAGGTTTTTTAAATCCCTCAAAATTGCATCTTCCCATCAAATCTGTGGTTGGCCTTGTGTTCTTCCTTCAACCTCAGTGCTATGAACTTTCTGTAAAAAACATACCTTCTCCTGCTTGGACATGAACCCACCATTGTAGTTGCCTTGTTCTCAACTAGTTAGTACAAGACTGCAACTTTCAGGATTGTGTAAATATTTTGGTTTTTTGCAAAATCAAACCAAAAGATGTTAAAGGTATTGTGTAATTTTGACACAGAAAATATCATTACCTTTCCCTAGCTGTTTTTAATGGTCATGTTTCTGCTCCATATAACTGTGTTGTCATTGCTACTGCACAGAACACTTGTATCCTAAGTTGTCATCCAGAGGCCTTTGAAGGTGCTGAAATGCCACTGACATAAGACCATTCTGATAGTGACTTACTCAGATATAGTCTTAGAGAGGTAGTCGTGTTAGTCTGTAACCTTAAAAACAACAAGCAGTCCTGTGGCACCTTAGATATTTGTTAGTCTCTAAGGTGCCATAAGACTGCCTGTTGTTTTTACTCAGATATAGAACTTCCTGTTGTCAGATAAAACTGTTCATCCATTTAAAGTCATTGCCATCTACTATGTAGTGACAGCAGGTAATTCATTCCCGTTTTATAGGATGAATGCATAGCTTTGGTTTCATCACCCTTGAACTTAAATCACATAGATTCTGCTTTTTTTTTTTTTTATTGTTTTGCCTATCTTCAGCTTTAGCTAAAGTTGGTCAATAGTCTCTGAGGACTACAGATGATCTATGGCAAACTGTCAAGAAATTGGCACAGAACGCCAAGAAAATCAGGAAATATTTGTAATTATTGATAAACATTGCATTTTAATCCTTTTCTATTATACGTGTACATTGTATATTGAGACTAACTGACATTTGTAAAGTATGAAAATATCAAGTATCGCATAAACACTAAGTACTATTATTAGCAGTATAGAGAGAGAGTGCTTGTCACTGAATGTAAGTGTTGATGCTTGTAAACTGCAAAAGGAACTAAGGAAATGAGAAGGGAAATATTTGTAAATAAGGCAGTGTAGTCAGAATCATTTCCCCCTGTTATCTTTGTTTTTCAAAAGTTCTGTAGTTGCTTGATATCTAAACTAGACCAGTCAGTCCTGAGTCATTAAAACAAGGCTATGTGAACACTGATACATGTGGCAGTAGACAAAACAAAACTTAATCCTTTATCTGTTTGATGGGCTTCTGTTTGACACATCCTGCTATTCCCTCCTACGTGTCTGAAAGATGTTAATTGAATTTCTTGTGTGACTGTACTTTGTTCTATCATGAGTACATAGAGTAATGCAGTGATTTACTATATGTTGGATTGCATTTGCTTTGATTTTGGACAGCTCATATGGTACATTGTAACACGATGTTCTGAAATATTTTCATTATTACACTAGAATCTTCTTAACACAGATACTTAGATGGATTCCCTTTTCTCCCTATTAAATTAATTGATAGTTATAACCAAAGGCCTTATTTTAATACTAAGAGCACAGTTTGCTGAGACCATCAAATTGTTGAATTGGCCCAAATAAGTAAGTGCTAGGGAGGAGGGACTTAACCTGAAAACTATCCTAGCAAGTCAGTTTGAAGTCTAGCAGTGTGGAGTCTGGTTATATTCTGGGCTATATCACAGATTTCCTATGTGACCATGGACATATCTGTTATCCCCCCTGTTTCCATTATCTGGAAAATGAGTATAATAGTTACTTTCTGTTAAGATTATTGAGATAATACATTCACTTCATGGTCAAGAGCTTTGGGAATTTCTTATGGAGGGTGTTATGAAAATGCAAAGTATTATTGTTTATTGTTACATTTAGTATGGAATACAGAACAATCTTACTTCACCTGCCCAGTGCCAGCAGCTGTTGAGAGATTTGGTGTGGTAGTTCACCACATGTCGCTGATGTAAAAGAAGCAAACTAAAACCAGAATAAGGCTATGGTAAAATAGTTCATATGTTTTCTCGTGCTGCACAGAAAATAGAGATGTTTTGTTAATATTCTTGAGGCATGTTTCTTCTATGTTTTAGTGTCAGAATGATCCTGTCTCTTTGCTTGAGTGATTTGAAGGCTTCCTGCTGACTTGCCATCCATTTTCAATAGTAATCACTGTTTATCAGGGATGGATCCTACAAATCCTTGTAGTGAATTAAGCTGCCCAAATGGAAATGTAGGCATAAGTGGTACAAGTAAGGTTCTGTAAGATGTGTAGAACTCTGCACTGAGAAATAGTAAAGCCCCCAACTAGCAAATGTGCTGAGTAAGCTACTGAGTTACACAATAGTTTACTATATAAAGTAATGAAAGCTGATTTCCAGCTATCAGAAAACTTTCTTGCTAGTCGGTAGTTAGACTGAATTCTGACTTCAATTGTTGAGTATTTGACAATGAAATGTTAAACAGAGGATTTTTATTTTTGCATAAATTCTATAAATACATGCATTGATATTGCTTGAAGATATGAGTAACTGAATAGTAATATTTTCAAACTTTTATAAAATGGTCATTTATGGTTGCTCTAATGATTATTTCTAAAGACAAGAATAATGTGTCTGTAGCAGAAAGTGAGCAATATTGGTAAGACTACATTAAAAAGCCTGTTTTCTCTCTTTTCACATGCTAAATCTGTAATAGTATACATTCCTAATTTGATTTTGTTTTAACGGAAGCCTAAGAAAAAACAGCAGAAATAAGTAATAAAAACTGTACTTGTTGCTCTATCTTATTTAAAGTGTTGCTGTTTGGTTCTGTGAAAAATACAGAAGGTAGAAATACAATTCAACTATAGGGCTTGAAATTCATGCTTTCTACATTAAAATAAAATTGTGGCTTAGGAGTCCACTTTCACATGTGTTTTAGTGTATTCTTCCCAAACCCTTTTTATGAACATAGCTATTTTATTTTTATTTTAATGTTTTATTGCATCTATTATTTTAATATCTAGGCACATGGTTACACAGCCAAATGTCAAAATTGGCAACTAACTCAAACCATCTAACTCCCACACACCTGCCATCTTGATTTATAGTACAATAAAGGTTTTGTTAATTATATACTGGTTCTCTGAATCTAATTACAAAGTGTAAATCACAAAGTGAAACCTCTGATCCTTCTGTCATTTATAAATGGAAAAAAACTCAGGAACTTTTCTAATAAAATATTCTTTAGCGTGGCAAAGACTAGGACATATCCTGCAATTAGACTATAAATCTATGTTTGTTCTGGTGAAAAAATTAGGTTGACAGAATTCTTAGATTTTAGATTTTGAATATAACCAATTATTCTAATTTTTCCCCCCTTAAATCAAAAATTGTGAGAATACAAATTACTGGAGATTTGTATTTTTGGTTGTAGTTTATCAAATGGTTCTATGAATGAAGCATTGTGGAACTGGAAATGTGGATGTAATACTCCAGATGGTTCTTTTCTCTCTCTGCTTTAACATCTAATTATTTAAATGGAAAAGAAAGGGGGCTTGAACAGCCAAATAATACTTAATTCTTGCTTCGCCTTGAACCTCTTTAACTGCATAGACCCAGATATTCACAGAGCCCTTGTGGTCGAGCAGTCATGGGACCAATTTTGCTTTAGTTAGAGCCCTAAAACTATATGTAAATAATAATAATTTAACATCTTAATAAGTTTTGCTGTATCATGCTTAAAAATAGTTCTGGGTAAGCTATAAAGTTTGGAGCTGAATGGCCTAAAGTTCAGGAGTCTTTTGGTTGAGTCATCTCTGTTTAAATTTCAGTCTTGTTTTAAAAGCTGTTAATTACTTCTACAGATCTCTGTAACACAATCTCTGCTTTTTAACATTGTTGATTATCAGTGGGACTTCTCTGGCATTATCTAACCCCTTGATTACTGTGTAATTGTAGATCTGGTTTTTCCTATTATTGGTTACTTTCATGAAACAATTAGCCCAGAGGTGATGCCTCCCTTCTGCTGTAGTGGTTGTTTAAGTGCTAAGGCAGAAATGTGAGTGTCAGTAAGACTTGCAGTTAGTTTTAATCATTTGCCTCTTTTATTCTTCCTAGTGAGTTCAGAGAATATACTGATTTATTCATAGACACAGTTCATGTGTGACACTATCCATATGCCAAATATACATAAATTATGTAATACATAATTTATTTTCTATCTGTGTTTTATAATAGGCATATAAAAACAACAAAAATGTATGCAAGCCTTCTACTGCTAATTAATATAAGGTGTACCTGATGAGCCATTTAAAACAACTAAACGTACACGAGAGAGATATTGGTACATTTTGAATCAAGATAAAAAATGGCATATGAATTTGGACACCAATTATATCTTAGGATGGGGTGGGCAATCATTTTTTTGCTGGGGACCACTTCAGAAATTTCTGAAGTGGTGCTGAGCCACACTGGAAGGGACAGGGCCTCAAGCGGAAGGGGCGGAGACGGGATACTTCTGGGTTCCCCACCCCCAGACCAGGATTGGTCTGCGGATGGGGGAGCGCCTTTGCCCTCCTGCCCCCCCTTCACCATAGGTGCCCATGCCCCTTGCTGGGAGGAGACTTCCCACGCTCCCCTACCCCCAAGCCAATCAGGGTCTGAGAGTGGGGGAGTGCACGAAGCCTCCTCCAGCCCTGCCAGGATCATGTGGTGCTTTTAAGCACCACGCTCTGCTTGCAGGGCGGGGACAGACCGGAGGAAGCTTTGCACGCTCCCCCGCCCCCAGGCCCTGATTAGCCTGGGGGCGAGGGAGCGTGCAAAGTCTCCTTCAGACCTGTCAGGAACGCCTGGCACTTCCAAGCACCGTGAGCTCCTGAAAGGGCGGATTAAACTTTGCATGCTCTCCCCACCCCCAGACCCTAATTGGCCTGGGGGCGGGGGAGCAGTAGGGCCTTCACTGGCAGGATCCACCCGCTTGATGGGATGGATCTGGCCTGCGGAGGCCCTTTTGCTCACCCCTATTTTAGGAGATAAATGGGATTAGGTATGTAATTGGTGATCCTTGCCCATGTGACCAGAAAGTTAAGATGATTATAAAATGGTCAGAAAGGTATTTTCCTGTTCCAGTAAAGAATCTATACTTCCAATAGAATGATTTTTAGCAGCAGACAATGTCTGTTGACATTAGGGCCGGTATGGCCAACCTGAGCCTGAGAAGGAGCCACAGTTTACCAATGTACATTGCCAAAGAGCTACAGCAGTTTGTCAGCAGTCCCCATCAGGTGCCTTCTCTCCCATTTCCAGCATATTTTGCCCACCAGCAGCCCCACCGATCAACACCTCCTCTTCCTTCCCCATGCTGTTTCATAGCACTCAGGATGCTCTGTGGGAGGAGGGAAGGAGCAAGGGTGCAATATGCTTGGAGGAGGCGGTGGAGCCAGGAGTTGAGCACTGGAAAGTTGGCACCTGCAGCCCCGGAGCCAGTGCCTGAGCAAGAAGCCGCATATTAACTTCAGAAGAGCGACAGGTGGCTCCAGAGCCACAGGTTGGCCACCCCTGTATTAAGGGATGGGGAAAGAAAAGAGGCAAAGTGAGGTCAGCTGGCTTCAGCAGTGTTACTGAGCATGCTCAGTCCATAAACCACATGTCCCGCCACACGCTGCCTCTGGCTAGCAATGAAACTCTGTATTGCATGTTTCTGGAAAAAATGTCACTCCTTCTATAGAATTGTGGTAACAGTACAATATGGACTGGCCTGATAATGGACATTAAGTATGCAAGTGAAGTGTCAAAAAGAAGCCTGATATTTTAGTAATTTGGTTATCCTTTTAAAGCATGGGTTCCCAAACTGGGGGGGCGTGAAGAAATTCCAGGGGGGGCGCAAGGCGACCCAACCCCCACGCATTAATTCCTCCCCCCTCCACAGCTGGAGGTTGATAGGAACAAGTACTCTTGTTGACTTCCCTTATTCCTTGCGAGGAGCAAGAGTACTGGTGCTGCCGGGGGTGCCCTCTGAGTTCGATTTAGTGGGTTTTTAACTAGACCTGCTAAATTGACCATGGCAGCATCAGTCTTCCACATAGTGAAGACGTGGCCTGAGTGGCTGTACAAGCACACAGCTTACAGAAAGGGTGGGCAATAATTTTTGATGCGGGGCGGGCACTCCAAGATTTTGGTAAATGGTCAAGGACCTAACTTTTTTATGGAGAGACTGCAGAGTCTCAGACAGAGGTTGAGTGCAGAAGGGAGCTTCGGGTAGGGCACTAAGGTACAGGAGAGGCTGTGGGATCTGAGAGGGAGTTTGGGTGAAGGAGGGGGCTGTTACTTCCGGTAGGGGATTGGAGTGCAGGTCTAGGAGGGGGGGTATGGGTGCAGGAGAATATATTGACCTGGGGGGAGGGATCCAGGATCTGGGAGAGAGGCATGCAGAGGGTTTGGGTGGTGACTTGGTGCAGGGAATTGGGATGTGAGAGGGGATGCGGTGCCAGATGCAGGCTCCATCTGGGAGGTACTTATCTAGGTAGCTAATTTGGCTACGACAAATCAGGAAAGAGATCTTAGAGTTATCGTGGACAGTTCTCTGAAAACTTCCACGCAGTGTGCAGCGGCGGTCAAAAAGGCAAATAGGATGCTAGGAATCATTAAGGAAGGGATAGAAAATAAAACCCAGAATGTCTTACTGCCCCTGTATAAAACTATGGTACGCCCACATCTTGAATACTGCATACAGATGTGGTCTCCTCACCTCAAAAAAGATATTTTGGCCTTGGAAAGGGTTCAGAAAAGGGCAACTAAAATGATTAGGGGTTTGGAAGGGGTCCCATATGAGGAGAGGCTAAAGCGACTGGGACTTTTCAGTTTAGAAAAGAGGAGACTGAGGGGGGATATGATAGAGGTATATAAAATCATGAGTGGTGTGGAGAGGGCCGATAAAGAAAAGTTATTTATTAGTTCCCTAAATAGAAGAACTAGAGGACACCAAATGAAATTAATGGGTAGCAGGTTTAAAATTAATAAAAGAAAGTTCTTCTTCACACAGCGTGTAGTCAGCCTGTGGAACTCCTTGCCAGAGGAGGCTGTGAAGGCTAGGACTATAATAGAGTTTAAAGAGAAGCTAGATAATTTCATGGAGGTTAGGTCCATAAAAGGCTATTAGCCAGGGGATAAAATGGTGTCCTTGGCCTCTGTTTGTCAGAGGCTGGAGAGGGATGGCAGGAGACAAATTGCTTGATCATTGTCTTCGGTCCACCTTCTCTGGGGCACCTGGTGCTGGCCACTGTCGGCAGACAGGATACTGGGCTAGATGGACCTTTGGTCTGACCCAGTACGGCCATTCTTATGTTCTTATGTTCTAGCTCCTGGCCAGCAACCCATCGGAACCCACAGTCAGGCTCCCTTGTCATGCTTTACCTCTAGTGTACATTCATGAATAGTATATTTGGATATTACGTTTTAAAAATCATACTGAATATTTGTGTTTGCAATGTCTGGTGATTGACAGCAGTGATAACAGAATTCCTTTAAAAAAATCAATAGACCAAGCCTAGAGTAGCAACAATAAGTGCGTGCTTCTTCATCTTGCTCTTTCAGTGATCTCCATATTAACTCCACAAGACTGTCCCTTTGGAGTAGTTCTTTCTCTGTACCAGCTCACTTCTAAGCTTTTCATGAATAGGCACTCACCTGTGCAAAATGGTATCAATTGTTCAGAAATAGGCCAAATTATTTGAATTGTGATCTGCTGTCCTTTTAGCACAGGGTTAAGGGCACCAGCCTCCTTTTTATATAGGTCTTCAGCATGGTTTGAACATTCTTTCTGGAAACTATCTTATCTTCTGAATTGTGGCTTATGCTGAAATAGAAATGTCCTAAAAAGCCCAGATTTTCTGGTCAATTAAATGCACTTTATACTTCATAAATGACATAAAATGGACTTAAAGCCAGGCCAGTGGAGAAGTCTGTTGTGGAAGAGAACTCTCTCTGCAGACAGACAGGGAGGGGGCTCTGTTGTCTCCTGCACATGGGGGCAGTGTGGCATCCTAGGCTGGTGGGGATCTGCCATGGAAGAATTCTTCCATATTCTATTGCTGCATCTATTATTTTAACATTTACTAGTTACTGCTGAAAACATTGACTAGTCCTGTGGCACCTTAGAGACTAACAAAACTATATATATATAGTATCATGAGCTTTTGTGGGCAAAACCCACTTCTTCAGATGACATGATCTAGTTACTGGTGAATGGCTGTAACAGTTCTGAATTCCCTGACATAAAAATTGAGCACTTGATTTGAATTTAAATTTTTTAATTGGATTTTCTTTTCTAATGGAATGTGTTAAAATATTTGGTTATAACTTAATGGCCTTTGTGATTTTTAATATAGAACATGAGTTATGTTAATATCGCATTTTAGACTGTATATTAAGGAACTCTCTATGTGGTAAGAGTGGCAATGTGGGAGAGATAATATCTTTTTATAGGATCATCTTCTATTGGTAAGAGTCAAGCTTTTGAGCTACACAGAGCTCTTCCTAACCAAAACTTAGAAAGAGCTCTACATAACTTGAAATCTTATCTTTCTCATAGAAGTTGGTCTAATAAAATATATGACCTCCCCCACCTTGTCTCTCTAATATTCTGGGATTGACCCGGCTACATAATGTCACTGCATACATCTAATAAGAGTGTCAGAGACTGGGGATTTTATATGGTTTGTCTCCAAAAATATAACATGTTATTTCTTCTTCTTGACCCAAGAGCACATTGACTAGTAATAATAGTGTTCATCACAATTTGTTCCATGTTAGATGCATTTCAGCCAGACACCCAAGTTCATGCACCAAGCTAGTTGGTTGCCCAAGAGAGAAGCAGAAATGGAGCAAAAGGCACAGGAAACCCTGGACCAGGGTTTAAATAAATGACTGTACAAAGTAAGAGCCAATCAGCTCACATCTCTCTAGATAGCCAGTGTCAGCAGAGCACCCAGAAAAAGAGGCCTACTTCTGTAATACTTTTGCCTTTATCTTAAATCTGTCCAACATCTTGATGATCCAGTTGAGTTGTCCATCTGCTAAATCAGTAGGAACACTTTAGTTACTTACATTCTCATTGTAAACTAAAAAGAAGTGTATGTAATATTGGTCTTGTAAATAAAGCATTAGTTTGGAAGATCTGGGTTCAATTCTGATTTTGGCACAAACTTCCTGTGTACTCTTCAGAAAATTACTTCAACCTCTGCATCTGTTCTCTGTCTGCACAGTGAGGATAATGCTTCCTTTTCCCCATCTTTTGTCTGTCTTGTCACTTAGACCAGTGTTTCCCAATTTTATTTGGCCATGGAACCCTCTTAAACGTGAAAGAATTTCGTGGAACCCCTAATAACAGTCTTATATATGGAGCTGAAAAAGTAGACCACAAGTAAGTAAGGATAATAATAAATAAATTCTAAACAAGGTCATGAGATCAACATTTAGTTGAATTGCATATATTTAAAAACAAAAATCACATTTATTGTGTACAAAAATAAAGCTCAAAAACTAATATGCATTATATTGGCAGTTTTCAATGCAAACAGTGGTTTTTCTTCTTTTCTTGGCAAATTCTTTTTATATTTGGTTTAATACTGGAAAGTTGGATTTGCATATCTGGCACGGCATTCAGTCGATTTCTGTATTTCGTTTTTGTTGCTGTGTAATTTGAGAACCCAGTTTCACACAAGTATGTGTTGGCGAAGGGTAACAACTGATGAATTGCACATCTTCATAAAGCTGAATGTTCTTGACATAAGCTGCCCAAAATGTAATCAAAGAAATTCTTTAAATTGTTGTATTAATTGACTGTCTGAAGTGATTTCGATTAGGTTTTCATAATCTTGCGTAGAAAAAACAACCGTCTTTTCTGTTATACTTAATGGATTTCGAATCCATTATTGTTGTCATTTATGGTTGGAAAATACTTCATGATGTTTGTGTATAAATCATGAAGATGATCTGCTGTGTCCTGGCCAGGAGGGAGGGTACAGGAGAGAGCTTGGGGCGGGGTGTCTGGCCAGGAGGGAGAGTACAAGAGCGGACTTGGGGAAGGGTTTCAGAGCAAGCTGGGAATGCGGGGTCTTGGCAGCAGGAAGGGAGTAAGTGAGGGGGATTTGGGTGTGGGGTCTGGGCATGAGGGTGATGCTTACCTGGGTTGGCACCCTGCTGCAGCAGGGAAAGCCTCCAGGCAGCATGCTGTCATTCCCCCAGCAGGGGAGTGAGAAAGGGAGCTCAGTCCCCCCCATCCCCCCCATGCAGCGGGGATCCCAGCCCAGCTGCAGCACCAGGTCAGGCTTCCCGCTGGCAGGGTGGGCGGGGGGGGGGGTAGAAAACCTGACCTTCCCCACTAGACCAGACTCTGCTACTTCCCCAGCAGGGTGGGAAGGGGTGCGGGGGAGAGAGAGCGGCAGCACACGGGGGCTGTGAGCCCGAATGCACCCCGGGGAGGAGGCACGGGGGGGGGGGCAGAGCCCGAGCATGCTCTGAGGAGGGGGGCAGAGCCCCAGCCGAATTCCGTGCGGCCCCTGCCGTGGCGCAGGCAGCAGTTTAAAAATGCTGAGGTCCGGGAATGGCTACTCAGTGCCTTGGACCCGGTCACCCCCATTCCTCCCAGCAGCAGCGGCCGCTGTAACAAGCTGCCGCCTGCACAAGAGGAGGAGGAGGCTGCATAGCACCGGAGGCCCCATGGGACAGGGGCCATCCTGCGGGGTGAGCAGGGGGCCATGCTGTGCGTGGTGGTGGGGCAGCCACAATGGGTGGTGGAGCGGCCAGAGGCGCACGCCGCCAGAAGCCTACCCCCGCCAGCAAAGCTCCAATGGGAACTGCCTACGCGCTTTGCAGGGGGCAGGGGAGTAGAATTTTCTTGTGGAACCCTTAGTTCCACTTCACAGAACCCCAGGGTTCTGCGGAGCACCATTTGGGAAACACTGACTTAGACTTGTAAGCAGGGATTCCAGGGAGTGACTCTCACTGCACATTTATACAGTGCCTCATACAATAGGACACTAAGTTGGTTGTGACTTCTAGGCATTGCCATAATACAAATTAATAACAATATAATTATCAAGTCCATGTAAATACCTAGATAGATGTAAATAAATATAAAATATTATTGATATACTCTAAACACTGTAGTCTGTTTAACTTTTATGGTTAGCACAGGAAGAAGTAGAATTAAGCAAGTATTTATCATGCACCCAAATAACCTACTATATGTAATCTATTATCTAGAATACATAAATAATCAGAGCAGAAAATGTTACCAAGCCACACTCCAGGTCACTTAGCACTTTATGTTTGTGTGTGGTATTAACCAGGTCAAGTAGCTAAATGATACATTAATCGTTAAATGTGGAAGTTCTCAGTTACATAAAGATGGGAGGGCGGGAAGGGAAATCAAGAAAAAACAACTTGGAAAAAAGAAAGAAAACATATATTATGAGCCTTCAGTGGAGACCCAACAGTAAATTAGAATTAGAGGATCATTCTAAAGCTACCAATTATTCAGGGATTTATGTGAGACTTTTGATGATGATCATGGAAATTTTAATGTTTAATAATCTGATAAAAAAGGTACTTTCTAAACACAAACTCTTACTAGTTTGGTGTTCAAACAGATGTAGATTGAGGATTTAAGAGAGAAAATTACAAGGTCTAAAATGTACATTAAAACAAAAGATTGGTTTTATTATCAGAAGGTTCAGTCAGAGGTCCACAAGTATATTTAAACTTCCTCCATTACGACTATTGTACTTTTTTTCTAAATGTGGGTGTGTGGTATTTAATTTGTTACACAAAATAGGCTTGAACATTCCTGTGCAAAAATATACACAGATCTCAGAGATGAGCTTTCTGAGACTCAAGCCCATAAGATTTAAAACAAACTTTTGTTAGCGGAAGGTACAAGCTTTCGAGCTACACAGAGTTCTTCTTCACGTCTGGGGAAGGAAGCAAAGTGACGTGAAGAAGAGCATCCTGAAGAAGATCTCTGTGTAGGTCAAAAGTGTATACCTTTCCCCAACAGAAGTTGGTCCATTAAAAGATACTGCCTCAACTACCATGTCTTTCTCATATCCTGGAACCAACATGATTGCAACAATACAAGGTGCAGAATTCATTACTTATCCTAACCAGTCTCCAAATAAGGACAATATGTAGATTTATGCTTGAAAAAAGTCTCTTTACCTTTTCTTTTACTATCCTAATTTGGGTAAGCTGTGGTACATTTGTCAGTTTCTTTTTCTGATTCTCATACAGGATATAAGGGCTAAATATATTTTGTGCTTTGTTAGAATAAGCTGCTACAAGTTAGCAAAACTGTATCATTTGACCATCAGACATGTAAAAGAAACTCTCAGTCTGCCAGTGCCCACCTGCCTAAATGAAAGAAAAACTGTCTTATGTAACCCAAAGTTTTCAAAATATAATTTCCTCCAGCCTTATTGAAACGAATAACAATATTTCTGAGTTACATGTTACTCTCTAGGTTGTTATGCTGGAAGCTGCTTATACAACTTATTCTTTAGCAAGCCTGCAATGGCTCAGCAGAATAGAGAGTGGTTTTCCCTAGACCAGGACTACTCAACTTTGGAAGCCCCGGGGGCCACAATGATACTCACAGCACATGCTGAGGGCTGCAACTTAAGTTTGGTTGCATATACATGCAAATATATATGTGAATATATGCAAATTGCTTCTTTCACGCTGACGGGCATGAATACAAAGATTAAGACAAGACTGCACAACACACAGGCCCCATTTAAGTCAGTTCTGCTGATATTAATAACCCAATTTCCACCTATATGACAGCACTTTTAATGAGTAATGACAGTCCAGGAATTTAACTACTAAAACGCATGTCAACAGAAGACCATTATATTGATTTGCCTTTGTGGAGTGTGTTTCCAGTGGAGGCCATGTTCAAAGGATCCCACTCGCGGTCTGCGCATTGAGCCCCGCGTAAACCCAAACTGCACTGTGTGCTTCAAACAAACGGGCCACCTGCATATTGAGTAGCCCTGCCCTAGAGCACGCTTGTATCAAGGTGCAAGGTCTTTGGGGCATATGGAGAATGGAACCATGTTGGACATTGGTGTCTTCACAAATGTTACTGTTTTCAAAGAAATATCACTTCTTTTGGGTGATGGCTGTGGGGGATGGGTATGCATGAGATGGAAAGACTGTCTTGCCTAAAAGCATTTGTTATGTTTGGGTTGTTTTTTAACATAGAATTCTAGAACAAGAAGGGACCTCGAGAGGTCATCAAGTCCTTTCCCCTGCACTCTCAGCAGGACTAAGCACTATTTATATCATCCCTGATAGATACATATCTAATCTGCTCTTAAAAATCTGCAGTGGTGGAGATTCCACAACCTCCCTGACAGGAAGTTTTTGCTAATGTTCAATCTAAACCTCCCTTGCTGCAATTTAAGCCCGTTGCTTCTTGTCTGAGCATGAGCCATTAAGGAGAATAATTTTTCTCCATTCCCCTTGTAACACCTTTATAGGTACTAGAAAGCTGTTATCGTGTCCCTTTTCCATCTTCTCTTTTCCAAACTAAACAAACCCAATTCTTTCAATCTTCCTTCAAAGGCCATATTTTCTACATCTTTAAACATTTTTGTTGCACTTCTCTGGACCTTCTCCAATTTCTTCACATGTTTGCTGAAATGTGGTGCCCAGAACGGGACGCAATACTTCAGTTGAGACCTAATCAGCGCAGAGTAGAATGGAAGAATTACTTCTTGTGTCTTGCTTACAGCACTCCTATTAATGCATCCTGGAATGAAGTTTGGGTTTTTTGCAACAGTTCACACTGTTGTCTCACATTTAGCTTGTGGTCCACTGTGACTCCTAAACCCTTTTTGCAGTTCTACTTCCTAGACAGTCACTTCCCATTCTGTATGTGTAAAACTGATTGTTCCTCCCTAAGTGGAGTACTTTGCATTTGTCCTTATTAAACTTCCTCCTATTTACCACAGACCATTTCTCCAGTTTGTCCAGATAATTTTGAATTATGACCCTATCCTTCAAAGCACTTCCAACCCCTTCCCAGATTGGTATCATCTGCAAACTATATAAGCATACTCTCTATGCAATTATCTAAATTGTTGATGAAAATATTGAATGTATGCCTTCATCTTCAGAGCATGCTTTAATGCTTCAAGATGTGTAGGAATATGGTTACAGTGGAAAGCATGGGCCTCTATGTGCAATGATTAGAAGACTGAAACAACCTTGATATTAGTCTACTCAAAAGTCAGGATTGGTTTGTTTGTTTTCACTGAGTTTCCTAGGAAGAGAGTCTAGTGGTTAATATAGAACCAAAAGCAAAGAATTTCTAATTTACAGTCCTACCTTTGATAGTTGTTTCTTCCATAACTTTTGGCTTGTTGCTTTTAACCTGTTTTCAATTTACCCTTCTGTAAAATGGAGATACTGCTTGTCTGCTTAAATAGGTATTCTAAGAATTCATATTTGTAAAATGCTTTGAAGACTAACATTATTTGCTTTGTTAAAAATTCTCCTGAAGGAGCTGAAAAGGAGGCTCACTTCAAGTGAAATAACATACTTGTAAATGTGATTATTATCCCAAGACCAGATCAGGAAGTCACACTGGGAATTTTGAAATACATGTGTACAGTTTCCAGGATTTTAGTAATAGTTTTATGAGAGCTGAGACTGTTTTAAAAAAATTGAAGGAAATGTTCCAGAAATAGTATATGACAGGATGTTTTTAACCTATACCAGTAGTACAAAAACTGTCCAACAGAAGAAATTACACTAAGGTGAACAGAACTCTGAGCTTACAGCTTGTCACTGCTCTATCACATGCAACAAAAATGATAGAATTTAATTTAAAACACAATAGTGTAACAATTACTGTATTATTAAATATCCTCACTATAGATTTCAAGATGGTGTTTGGTGCTTTGTATTATGAATAAAAAGATAAACAGTGTGTCACTTATAAAGAACAACTTCCTCTCCAGAACTCTGTTTTAATGTATAATCCCTGCAAGCAAGATAATTATCAATCAAATTAATTAGTTCATTCTTCATTTCCTCTTTAAAAGATACTTGATGCAACCTTTTTCAGCAAAATATTAGCTATGTTAAGAGAGCTATGGAATGGTGCACGGTGTGTAGAAATCTGGCATGATGGAAACTATCATTTTTCAATATATGGCAGTTCTGTACTTGGTCTTATCTGTGAGAATGTGACTAGTGCTCACTACTAAAAGATGACCAAGAAAAGAGGCAGTAGAACTGAGACCTCTGTGGTGAGTCATTGGATATATAGGCTTGACTGGATTCATGATCATGACATTCCAGCTGAATTAGTAGTTGAAATGTTGATTTGTGTATACTGATTCCCACTCAGTCTGTTAGGAATATATGCATGAATCACTAGACTTTAGACAGATTATTTAAAATAAATGTTAAACCAAAAATGTCTGGCAGTGACCCAGTGCTAGTTCTAATAAGACTAGATGCCTATTTTTTATTACATCTGTCTGCTCAGGGAATAGTCCATTGAGATTGAGAGACTCACAGTGATTGAGGGACCATCACTACTGGCATCATTGCTTTGCTGGAGTCACATCTTATTTGGCTATGATCATATAATTTTTACATTTTCTTGATTCTCAGAGGGGTAGCCATATTAGTCTGTAACTTTAAAAAAAAAAACAGTGAGTAGTCCCGCTCATCTGTCGAAGTGGGTTTTGCCCAAGAAAGCATGTGATAAATATATCTGATTTAGTCAGTCTCTAAGGTGTTACAGGTCTACTCGGTTTTTTTACATTTTCTTGAATCTGTTTTGTAGCCACTATGTCTATACTCCCAGTTAGAGGAGGCAGCAACAATACAAAGTTAATCCCTACATTAATACAAAACTTCCCTTTTTGCCAGGTGTGAATGAGCTAAAGGAATGAACATAGTTCAACAGGAAGAAGTAACAGTTTTAAGTTTAATTAAGCAAACTGTGTTAAATTACCTCTTTTCCTTCCTCTTCCTCCAGCACTTCCATTCATTTCCTGATATGTTTTAGAGGCCACTTTAGCAGGTCTAGAGAGGAGCTGTTTTAAAAAACAGATGTATATTTCCTGAAAGACAACAGTAAAAGTTTCCAGTGAGAAAGACAAAGAAGTCTGTACCATTTAAGGAGATTAGTTCATGCCATAAGAAACAATGGGTATATCTACACAGAATGTAATCTTAGGAAAAATATAAATATTTCACAGAAGTCAAACCAGGAATCTTAAAATCTAAAAAACATATAACTATCATTAACTCCATGAAATCCTAAGATCTTTTGCTTGTTTCAGACCTATCCTATACCACCTGGCAGGCATGCTGTTCATTGATCACTAGAAGAAATTTGGAAGGATATGAAGTCATAATCAGTTCTCTAAAAGTACCTTTAACTTGCAAAGACTGTTGACCGCTAAACCTATGTATTGGCCATTTAAACTGTACTATCAGAGGTATCTAGAGCAATGAATATATATCATGTCCAGAATCAAAAAATCACACTGAAATTTTTCTGTTTGGACTTTACATGATATTAAAACATCACACAAAATAGCCAATTTTTTGTGACATTTTAATTAGGATTCTTGCTTCATCTTTTCAAACTCCTAGCTGTTGCTAATTTTTATGTTTTTTTTGTTTTCTGGGTGGCTCATTGAAAATTTACACTTTCTACTGAAGTGATTTGAATTTGACATACTAACACTGAAAGTTTTTGATCTCTACATGTCAAAAGTGGCACCAGGTGATATTTAACTGTGTATGGTGGTGGTGGTAGTGGAAGTTCTGTTGATTTCACTGTTCTGATTTTCTCATAGTTAATCACAAACTGAGTTTGTCACAATTACTATGAACTAAGAATAACAACTCAGATCAGTCAGCACTATGGAAGGGGAACAGTATAACAACAAAATCCCTGTATACTCTCACTTATCTGAGGAAATGGGTCTGGCCCACGAAAGCTCATCACCTAATAAACCATCTTGTTAGTCTTTAAAGTGCTACATAGTTCTGTCTTTTGTTTTAGAATGGTCTGTACACTGAAATTTAGAATTAATACCCAAAACTGACTCATGATTTATTGATTACACTTTATCTTATGATGGGCCCTCAGGTGGTATACTGCCTAACTGAAATATGTTAAAAGGCTGATTGATTGATTAATTTAGGTAGAATTTGCAGCCTAAAACACTGATATCAGTGGCATTGAAAGAAATGGGAAAAAAAGAATACAAATAAGTTGTATAGAAAAAGTATAGATTTGCTTTTAATTTAAATAGCTGTAAAATACTTCATTTATAAAGCACAATCTTGTGGAAATGGTGTAGAATACATTAATGCAGCATACATAGATATTTTTATAATGTAAATATTTAAATAATATTTAAAAGGCAAAGCCTATGCTAAATACAGGTTACAATTGTGAAATGGCCGCACTGTATTGCTGGAAGGCATCAGATTATAAGTGGATCTGTTGCCTAGAGATCATCATTTCCATATGTGCTAGTAATATCAGACAGGTGATTTAGTTTCACAGAGATTGGGGGTTCTGCTCATGTTCAAAAAGGCCTTTATACCTTATTTCAGCTGTTCGGCTTATTCCTTGTGATGTGGTTAACATATCCTGCAATGTAACATTTTAATACACATCTGTTGTTAGATAACACACAGTAAAATAAATGTAGCTTCCTGAGCAAACAAAGCAGACAAGTTCTTAGTAGAGTAAGTTTGAAAGAATTTTTGGGGGTAGATTTCTATAGTTCTGACAGAAGTGGCTCAGTGCCAGATTTATTCGTTAAAGAGAAAGCAGTAATGATCAGAAGCTATAGCCTTTACACATTTATAGTGAAACAAAGTTACCAGATTTCTGTGAGCACAGTGTAACAAGATACCTGCCTTTCTCTTCCAGACTTTAAAAACATTTCATTCTCCATTATAATGTCCTTCAGCCATTTATCTCTGATCCGTGATCACTAGGATTTTCAAAGTGATATAGGGGAATTGTATATCCAGTTCTCATTGCCTTTCAATGGCAGTGGGATGTTTAAATCCCTTAGGCCCTTTGGAAATACCAGACTAAATGCTTCACTCCCTGTTGTGTTATAGTTTAAGGTGTTATGAAGCTTATGAATTGATTTCACAGAGTTCACAAACAAGTCTGAAATAATTTATGTGAAACACTGGGTTCTAAATAGTACTCTAAAGGTTAGTGATCATTATTACACATTGACATGCATGCTTGTGTTCACATGCTGTCCCTGGCTGGCTCTCCTTCCTTTTCTTGTTTAGCATATTGCTTACTTTTTCTTTATGATATGTGGAATAATACAAGTATACTATGAGCATCTGAGTGACATAAAACTTCAACCCAATAAGTATCGGTGCAAGTACAAATAAAGTCAAGGTCATTATCAGGAAACTGTAACCCAAAACCTAAGAAACGTCTTACTTTTTATTCTTGCTTCTCCTTTTAGCTCCCTCTCTCTGCTTCATCTTTCTGTGTATGATAGGGACTTTTCTCCTTCATCCTATAACAGCAGCTCTAGACAGGAATGAAAAGTTGAAAAGGCTGCCATTACATCAGTGAGAGTTTATTGGGCCCTTAATTTTTTCCTGGAACCAAACAGCTGAAACTGAGGTAAACTGGAATGGTTCAAATCACAGTTTACATTGGTGCAACTCATATCTGCTAGAGGTAAAATCCTGATCTCACTGAAATTAATGGCAAAATTTGTATTGACTTTAGTGAAGTCAAGATTTCACTGTAGGTGTTTTCACCATGGAAGCCATATAAGTGTAGATGCGCTGGTGACTAAAATCCCCATTTTAGACAAAGTTTAAATCTTAGTTCTATCCTAGACTGAAAATGGAAATACTTCAAGAAATTATCTGGACAGTGACTAAGCTAAACAAAGCCTGGGAGTATAAGGAATCTCGCAAGACAACTTAATTGCTAAGCAAAATTGTTCCTGAAAAATTTTTTCTATCTGAACTGCTTGCCAGTTAACCAGACTTTTTTATATATATTAGAAATGCTTTCTAAACATCGTTCGATTGGCACGTTTGGTTTTTGTGTGTTACATAATCCATGAAATCTGAAAGATACATCATGGATCTGTATTACTTTTGGCCATGTCATTAGCATTTAACCCCAACTGATTAATCAGCTCTTATTTTAGTTTGCATAATTCTTTTGAAGCATTACTATGAGTCCTTTGATAATTTCCCTTATTAAGGTGCTCAGAAGCCTTGTTGATTAGCATACATCAGGCAGACCCTTTTTTAGAGACATTTATGATAACTCATGGTATTGACTCTGTTCCATTATGTAGTTCCTTGGCAAGGTATATGATCATTTAATAGGGGAATACTTGGAGCATATTTGTTTTCAAAATGGAAACGAATCTGGCCATCTGTTACCAAAGATATGTTATGACACACACAATACAGGCATAAGTATTTTTCTAACACTAGAATAGCATATTTCCAAGAAGTCTATTATTGTATTATTGGAATGAAAATGACCTTTTTTTAAGCAAAGTGAAAAAATGATTGTAACTGCTTGCACTAAATCAAGGCATTCTGTTAGAAGGATATGCCTACTGTTTAATCCTCATCATGAAAACAAGAGAATTCATGGCTCTTGGTTCATTTTTAAGTTTTCTCATTTCTCTCACTCTGCCCTGCAGCCATTTACTAACATCCATCACACTTATTTACCTACATTACAATGGTTTTGTGAGAATTGATAAGCTTATGTTTGTACCGGGCTAGATACAAAGGATGTGTTTGCCAAGCATTATTACTGTTTTTCCTCACTAAAAACCACTGAATTGTAAGTCCATACAGTGAAGTTAGAATGTGTGCCAAAGTCTTATATAGAATCTTGTCTATAGAATCACATCTTGATATTAAATCTCAAAGTAAAGAAACCTATGTGTGGAATACTGAGAATGGAGTGTACATTTGGCAATAAATAGGTTTGACTTAAAAAAATCAGTTGTAAATTTAGGGTCTACTAAGTCACAGAGATGGCTAGAAAATTAGAACTATGGTAAAGTTGCCTCATTTTGTCAAAAATAAGCCATTTACCATCATTATAAATATTGTAAAAATAGCATATTGGCACATGCTCATTTAGAAATGCACTGTTATAATCTTTTAGAGGGAAATTAAATTGTATGACAGATGATTCTAGTGATAAACCTCATATTTCCTCTCAACTTCCTATCCTGAAGCCAAGATGTGTCCCTCCCTTCCCAAAACTTGCCTGGCAAGCAAAGGTATTTTCTACCTTAATCAGTAGTTTTAAATTCATAATTTATTATCAAACTTTGTGGCAGGAGTCTAGGTAGTTTACAAAAGAATTTGAGAATTCAGTAGCTGAATTTGTAAGTATATATAAACTGGCTCATTTTTATGTGCTGGTGATATGCTTATTTTTATAATTTTAAGTGTAAGTAATGTTTTGAGTGATTTTTATATGTAATCTACTTAACATTTTACATTAATTCTAATTTTGCTTAATTGCCATCCATGATATTAAAAAAATAAGCTATCTGTGATGAAAGGTTTGCGGACCAGCTTACAACCCATGTTTCTTGGCAAAGGAAATAATTGCTTAATTTGTTAGTCTTTAAAGTGCCATCAGATTGCTTGTTGTTTTTGCTGAAATAGATTAACACGGCTACCTCTCTGAAACCTTGCTTGAAAGGGTTGACCAAGAGGTTTCATTACAACTAGAACCATCAGCCAAGGAAGTATGAATGATTGAAACTGAAGCAGATTGTTAAACCTTTGAAAAATTATGTTCTTATTATGAAATAATTATGTTAAGTGGAACATCTCCTGAAAAGTGGATTTTGAAATTGGGTACTAAATCCTACTGTGTGCATAGAAAACTAGAGAGAACTGTTTTGAAAAGGGGGACTAGTTCCCCTAGATCAGTTCTGGGGGGTGTAAAATCCTGTTTAATTGGCTAACCGGTTAAACATATTGTTTAACTGATTAACTGGGATGTGTGTGTGAAGTTATTGTTGTATGGGTAATTTCATGCAATTTGTTCTCAAAGAGAAGCAAACCTGATAACGTCTAAGGATTAGTCCTGAATGATAAAGAATTTCTGGAATCTGCTTTCCATCTTTTCCAGTTCTTGGTCAAGGAGCATAAATTGGCCTAATCCAGTACACTGTGTTACCATCAAGCTCTGATGGGCAAATACAACAGACAATATTTGTCTATAGAATATTGTCTTGATATTAAATCTCAAAGTAAAAAACCCATGTATGGGGTAGAAGAAGCTGAATGACCAAGGAGGACATGAGAATTGTAGGTGGTGGTAGTTTTAATATTGCCTCTAATTTTTAATTTGTAGTGTTTGTTTTGTTGCTGAATGTGAAGGGATAAAGAAAATATATTATTGAACATAAAAGATGTAGTTCTGTCCTGTTGTTAAGCTTTTAGTAAACCTTTACTATGATCATATAAGGCTAAAACAATGGGGGCCAGCTGTATAATAGTTTCATGGTTGTTGATACATTATTTAATCTTTGAAAGGAAAATTCTATTAATTGATGTGATGCCAAATGTACAAGTATTATTTTTAGCTCCCCCTCCAAGATTGCTTGGTTGGTATTTTTCGTCTTTGTTTTATCTTCTTTTCGTTTATTAGCTCATATCACATGGAGATAGTTTTTTTTTAAAAGATTGACCATCGCAAATAAAATAGTCCATACTAAAAGCTCATTCCATGATGATTCAAAAGGGAAGGTACCGCACTGTCTCATGGAAACATATGTTCAACAACAAGTGTGAGGATCTCCCATCCCAGATTATCAGAGCTATGGAAGTATTGCTGCATACAAGATAAGTATTCAGGCTATGGCTACAGTACAGCTTATGTTGACATAAGATACATTGCTCAGGGCTGTGAATTAGCTCCTCCCCTGAGCAACATAACCGATGTCGACTTAAGTGCTGGTGTGGACAGTATGGATGCAAAAGTCTAATCATTTAAACGGTTAACTGATAAACATCAGCTTATTGGTTTCTGTTATGGCTACATGCCAGCTCCTTCTCCCGGGGAGCTGGCTGCTGCCCCACGCTGTGGGCTCTGCAGTATAAAGATACACTGGAGATTCTGCAGTGAAGCTGGCTCCCTGGAAGTGGGGCTGGGAGCTGGTGCATGCCAGGAATCGGTTTGTAAACTGGCTTATAAATCAGCTCTTGGTGTGTACCGGCTGCTGGCCCTACTCCCAGGGAGCTGTCTGTCATCCCACACTGTGGCTGTGAAATACAAAGAACCCACAGAACCCACAGCTAAGTTAGCTCCAGGAAGTGGGGCCAGGAGCCGGCTGCCAGCCCCACTATCGGGGAGCCGGCTATGCTGTGGGCTCTGCTGAATAAAGCTTATATATAAGCTTTATACAGCAGAGCCTGCAGTGCTTGTAACCACTAGGATTTTTAATGGTTATATGGTTACATTTTTAACCGATTTTTTTTTACATCCCTAGTGGACAGTGGAGTGTCATAATTACCACCATTAATGGGGACTGGAGTAATTAAGCTGATGGGAGAGCTCTCTTTTGTCATCTTACAGCAGCTGCACTAGACAGTGGCATAGATACATTGGTGCGTGAATAGTAGTAGCTATATTGTTGGGGGAAGCTCTCCCTCTGACATAGCACCATTCACACGGAGATTGAAGTCATGTCGCGTAAGTGGTGGCTAATTCACACCCCTGAGTAACCTAATTTATGTCAACTTACGCTGTGGCATAGCCATAGCCTTAGTTTGATGATTGGAGGCTTCGATCTCAGATTGCCCTCATTTGTGTGTGGTTTGAGATTTTTGCTCACGGTGAAACTATATAGTGTGAATATGTTTAGCATGGGCTGGGACTTTGAACCTATTAAAGTCAATTGGAAGTCTTCAAGCTCTGAATAAGAAAATACATTGATGTGAGTTACTTTATAGTTCATTCTTATGAATGTTACAGTATTTATGTTCCTATTTTATACAAGTTTCTCCAATGAAAAAATTAAACAAAACACACATACCATACTTCTATGTTTAGATGTATATAAAAATGTGTTTTGTTTTGTTTTTTTGAGTAAAAAGATAGTCCACGTTGAAAAGGGAGATGAGCATTTTATAATCCTTGCTCAAACTAGACCAGAATAACTTGAGTTATTAATTCAGGGTGGAGAAATGCTGCTGGCATCTCCTTGGGTTGTGATCTGGCAAAGGAAAGGCCAAGCTCAGGAAAATATTTGAAAAAATAAGGTTAATGTGGGGTTTGTATTCAAAATAGTTATACTCAGTAAACTTGGATGTTCTTTTTATACCAAATTTCAAATTGGCAACAAAAGTATTGATTAAAAGAAATAATAGTGGACTATTGTTATGAAAAAACTTGAAAACAGCGAATAGTCCTGTAGTACCTTAGAGACTGTTAGTTACTCATTTTTTGAGGAGTAACGTTAGTTTGAACCAAGAGGTTTGATTCAAACTAACGTGTCCTGGAGCACACTTCCTGGTTCGAATCAGCTGGCGAGCGGAATAGTGCGCGGGCGAGATTATGCTAATGAAGTGCGGGATATTTAAATCCCCGCTTCATTAGCAATTCTGTCAGCTACATTTGCATCCCTAGTTAGAACTAGGGAGCAAGTGTAGATGTACCCTATCAGACTAACACGGTTATCCCTCTGAAACTATTGTTATGAAATAATTCATAGGTGGGGTTTTCTTTTTTAACCTCTGATCGGGAAACTACGCAAAATGTTGATGTTACATTTTAGGAATATCAGAATATTTTATGTTATTTGCATTTTAAGTAAACCAGCTGCCTGGACTACAAGGTAATAATACACTGTAAAATAAAGTTTGTAAAAACAATAAAATCTTTATGAAGGGTTAGTTGTGCTTTGGTAATTTGTGAGAACTTCGCTAGATTGAGAGGATTTCACTAAGAAGCAAAGATGAGTAGACAGCAAAAATCATTTGAATCTCTGGACAGACTGAAATCTATTACATGTTTTATAATTAGTGCAGTTAAGCAAGTAAAATATTTATTAGGGGTTTAACCTTGCAGTGTTGAAGGGAATAGTTCTGCAACTGATTCCAACTGAAGCAGGAGCAGGCCCCATGTACCTACTGTCCTTAACTATAATTCAGAGTCTGTTATTGCTATTGTTGTTATTGTTATTTATATTAAGTAGCACTGAGAGGCCCCAACAGAAATTGGGGCCCTGTTGTGCTAGACATTGTTTGCTCCCATAGAAAACAAATGTTCCTGCAATGTAACAGACAAGACAGGCAAAAGATGAGGGGGAAACAGAGGCTCAGATGAGGAAGTGTCTTGTATTACCCAATAGAACTGTAGCAGAGCTGGGAACAGAGCCCACTTCAGAATCCTAGTCTTGTGCCTATCCACCAGATCACACTCCCTCTTATGTTCAGCTTTTTTTCTGGAAGAGATTAATAAACAATGTGAACTAATGGACAGTGATTTCTTCTCCTGTTTTTTTAATCCCTTCATTTGCCCTGGGTCCATATATACCAAAACACATACATTTAGGGTTGCCAGGTGTCCCGTATTGACCCGGACAGTCTGGTATTTTCGCCTCCTGTCCGGTAAAAAATTTCAGAAAATACCAGATACCTAAAATGTCCGGTATTTTCTGGGTTTTCTTCCCTGCCAGGTGGCGAAAATACCAGACACTTGGCAACCCTACAACACACTCAGTAACTGGGGGTACTTGAGTCTTCCAGATAGCACATAACTCATCTATGGATTTACCTACTTTTACAACAGGCTACATAAAAAGCACTCGCAAAGACAGCATAAACTAAAATTTCAAACATATCATGACTTGTTTATACTGCTCTGTATTCTATACACTGAAAGGTAACTCAATATTTATATTCAAATTGATTTATTTTGTAATTATATGTCAAAAATTAGAAAGTAAGCAATTTTTCAGTAATAGTGTGCTGTGACACTTTTTTGTATATTTACATCTGATTTTGTAAGTTAAGTGAGGTGGAGCTTGGGGTACACAAGACAAAAGAGACTCTTGAAAGCAGTACAGTAGCTTGGAAAGGTTAATGGCCACTGGTCTAGAGCAGGGGTTCCCAGACTTTTTGACACGGGGACCAGTAAATCCATTCACAAGCTTTTGGAGGACCGGTAACATTCATTTGCATATTAGCATATTCATTAAGCAAATGATGAATATTCAGATAAGTTGTTTCTGGTCCTCCCAAAGCCCTCATTGCCAGTGTTAGCAAAGCTTTTGATACAGTCACCTATAATATTCTTGCCAGCAAGTTAAGGGAATATGGATTGGATAAATGGACTGTAAGATGGATAGAAAGCTGGCTAGATCAGGGTTTCCCAAACTTTTTACTTTAGTTGGAACCCGTTTTTTTTTTCAGTACTGTTTTTTGCAGCCCAAAAATATAAATGCATATAAAAAAAAATGAAAAATGAATACATTTTCAGTGTTTCACCGAGCTGCATCCTCCGCCCAGCTTGGGTCAGGGCTTGGGGGACCCGGCGCCGCATGGGCACTCCAGGAGGCGGGAGCAGGAGCAGATTGGGGGTAGGGTATCTGGCTAGGAGGGAGGGTGCAAGAAAGGGTAGGATTGCCAGGTGTCCGATTTTGTACCGGACGGTCCGGTATTTGAGGGTTTTGTCCAGGAAACAAATTGAGAAATTACCAGACATATAAAATGTCTGGTATTTTCTAATTAGGTAAGTTTTATTATAATTAGGTGTATCAGTCCTTAGCTGCGAACTGCCTGGCTGGTAGATGTACTCACGCTGCCTGAGTTGTCTACCTGCCAAGCAGTTCGCAACTGCTCAAGGGAGGGTATGTGGGGTGGGGGAGGGCAAAATGGAATCCCCGGCTGGACTCACTCGTCTGCCAGGGTCTGCAGGGTCTGCATGTGCCTGGGTCAGTCCCGCTCCCCCCCACCTTCTCCTCCTGATCTCCCCAGTCCAGCCCTGCTGCCCCTGTCCAGCCCTGCTTCTGGTGGCCGGTTCCCCCTGCCCCTCACCAATCTCCCCGGTCAGCCCCGCTCCCCCGACACCCCCCCCGACCAGCCCCGCTGCCCCCGTCCAGCCCTGCTTCCGGCAGCTGGTTCTCTGGTCCTCCTCCTCCTGATCTCCCCCGGCCAGCTCCCCCGACCCCAGCCAGCCCTGGTTCCGCCGCCTGCCCTCCCTGATCTCCGCCGGACAGCCCTGCTACCCCCAACCCTGCTTCCACCACCCGCCCGGATCTCCGTGGGACAGCCCTGCTACCCCCAACCCTGCTTCCGCCACCCGCCCGGATCTCTGCGGGACAGCCCCACTGCCTCCAACCCTACTTCCGCCGCCCGCCTGCCCAGATCTCTGCGGGACAGCCCCGCTACCCCCAACCCTGCTTCCGCCAGCCGCTCGCCTCCCCCCCATCTCCGCGGGACAGCCCTGCTGCCCCCAACCCTGCCTTCCGGCGGCCAGTTTCCCCCACACAGACACCTCCTCCCAGCCCGCTCCACTCTGCTCCCCTCCCGGCAGCCACGCTGAGGCCCGATATTTTTTTCCCGCGGCCTGGTACTGGGCCGCGGCCCACAGTTTGGGAAACGCTGGTCTAGAGGAAAGGGATTCCCTGCAGAGAAAATAATAACATTGCTTAGTTGTTTCTACCTTCTCCTCTGCCTCTTCCCATAAACACTGGATACCTGATTCAAATAATTCAAAATAATTGTCTAAATTACAAACATTGAATACCATATCTTAAATACCATTCAGGCAATTCCCATTCATTCCCCTCTCTATTAAGTCAAATTTTCAATATAAAAATAAAGCAAAGGGCAGTTTGTGTTTATCGTCATAATCTGGACCAGAATGCGACACACAGAGTTTAAAATCTAAATTAATAAATCAAGCCAACCCTCTGCCCCACACACTCCCAAAATGTGTATATTAAGCCAACTCCAGCCAACTTATTTATTATAAATGTAGTTTGTGAAGGGGTCATTTTATCCTACCTTATCCACACCCTTTACATTCCCTACTGAAGGACCACCATGGTTAGTAATTAGTGTGCATTGTTGGGTGTGTAAGAAGGGTGGGGAAGCATAAAACTCTTGGTAATTTTCTCAGTGGGCCATCATTAGCCTTGAGCTGCAGGAGGCCAAATCTGAAAGCAGTTTCAGTGTTTGAAATTGGGGCATTTTACAAGTAGCCTTCTGTTATCTTTGCAGGGATAAATTCTGCATGTGTGCACAGTTACCTCAGTAAATGTGTAAATGCTGTCAGGTTCAGCTGTGCTTTAACTTCTCAGTACTTTTCACTATAATTTCAGAGCAATTAGCTGGAAAAGACCCATTACATGATCTTGTCTCTTTTCCTCCCAGTGCAAGATTGTTTCACAGAGTATATTCAAATTAAAAAGAAACATTTTTAATTCCCAGGATCCCAAAGTGCTTTATTAAAGGCGTACGGGTTTACACTGCAGTATGTGTTTAGTGGAATTGCCTCCCCATTCCAGCACAACTGAAATGCACCTGTTGGTAAGAATGTAGCACTTTGGAATAGCAAGCATGGAAAAGCTTGAAAGTCAGTGGAGACTCCTATCTAAACTTTGATTCCTAGGTTCAAGTCATGGCATCTTTTGCTACAAAAAGCAAGTCATTGTTAGAGCTAATTAGAAATTTTCCATTGCTGGGAAATGCAAGTTTGTCAAACCCAAAATGTTTCATGAAAATGAGACTGGTTTGAAGAATTCTTATTGAATTACAGGCAAAGTTCCAGTGCAAAGCCAACTGGTTCTCAACTAACTCATCTGGCAGACTGTTTGGAAGCCCAGGTTTTCAGTGTCTGTGTTCATTCCTGTCATGCCAGGGTTTCCAGTCTTGAAAACCAAAGAGACTCTTGGTGCTTTCAAACTCCCAGCTGCAGAGTAAGGAGCTTAGCAGTCCTAGCACTGACAATGGTATGTCTATACTGCATTTTCTCTACGCTGGTAAACAGATGCATTCATCTTGCTATGGAGATTGCTCCAGCTTGGGGACCCCAGGATTCCAGGTCAGGTGGTTCCCTAGGCCTGACTATTGTCACGTTTGTCCACCCAGGAGTCAGGCAGCCAGCTAGTCCATAGTCTGGAAGTCTTAGTGTAGCTCACATAGTAGTCTCAGAGGGGTAGCCATGTTAGTCTGTAACTTGAAAAATGAGTAATCCTGTGGCACCTTAGGACATGTCTATACTAGGAAATAACTCCTGAAATAATAATTTCGAAATAGGACATCCACACTACAAGGCATTATTGAAATAACTCAGTAATTATTTTGAAATAGCGCGTCCACATTGACTGGAGTCTGCACTGCATTTAAAGCCCCTGGAAGCACTCCGGGAAGGGCTCCGAGAGAGCAGACACTTCCTGTGGCTGCTTGCTGAGGCTAGCTGAGACACGTGCTTTCAGGGGCTCCTCTCTACAGCCATGTCTCATACGTCACTCCTCCACTGCCTACCCCCTTGTGGGACACCAAATTCATGCTGTGTGCTCTGGTTTCCCTTGTGGATGCCATAGCACTTCCAACATGGAGCCGCTTCTGGCAGAGGGAAACCAGTTCCGATTAGTGGGATCTCATCGTCCTGCCGGTATGGGACAACAGCAGTGGCTCCAGAACTTCTGCATGCATAAGGCCACCTTCCTGGAGCTCTGCAAGTGGCTTGTCCCTACCCTCAGGCGATAAGACACCTGCATGAGACTCACCATCCCCTTACAGAAGTGTGTTGCCATCGCCCTGTGAAAGCTCGCCACGCTGGATAGCTACCGCTCTGTTGGGAACCAGTTCGGCATGGGGAAATTTACCATCAGGACCATGCTTCTGCAGGTAGTCAAGGCCATCAACACCATGCTGCTGTGCAGAGTCATCACTCTGGAGAACATCAACCCCATCGTGGACTGCTTTGCCGCCATGGTTTCCCCAACTGTGGGGGAGAGGGGAGCACCATAGCTTTCTTGATGTGCTGCAGGCCCTGGTGAACCACAAGAAAAGGTCTACGGACATTAATGTCAGCTGGTTGGAGAAAGCGCACAACACCTGCATCTTCCAGAACTCAAGCCTGTTCCAGAAGATGCACGCCAGCACTTTTTTCCCTAACCACACCATGACGGTCGGGTACGTGGACATGCCCATGTGCATTCTGGGCAGTGCAGCCTACCCCTTGCTCCCCTGGCTTATGAAGCCCTACACGGACAGCCTGGACCCCACCAAGGAGAATTTCAGTGCCAGTCTCAGCAGGTGCCACATGGTGGAGGAGTGTGCCTTCAGCCGCCTAAAGGGGATGTTCAGGGGTCTCCTCACATGCCTGGACCTCAGCGAACACATCATCCTCTATGTGGTGGCAGCATGTTGTGTGCTCCACAGCCTCTGTGAGAACAAGGGAGAGACTTTCCTGCCTGGGTGTGGGGCAGAGGCTGAATGGCTGGCCAGGGCATATGAGCAGCCGGACACCAGTGCCATCGGGAGAGCACATCAGAGGACTGTGCTCACCTGGGAGGCCTTGAGGGAGAGTTGCAGCCAAGGCCACCTCTGAGACTCTCCCCCGGGCCTCTCCATAAGGGATCCCTACATTGTCCCCTGTGTGTCTTTCCTCCCTCACCTCTCCTTTCTCCTTCCCTTCCTTCCCAACTTCCTCCCTCCCCTGCAGAACAAATAAAAAAGCTTTTTTGTTTTGAAAACACAACTCTGTTTTTTAATTTAGGTGATATACAACAGGGGAGGGACTGGGGAAAGAACCTGAAATGGGGGAGGAGGGCTCAGGGATAGGGCTGGGACTGATGCCTGCCTCAGGTAACTTGGGAGGCTTCGGCTGCCCAAGAGGTCCCACTGCCATGTGTTCAGGGGCCCCGACAGCCCGTGGGAGGGCTAGCAGGAGAAGCCAGGAGGGCAGGGGTGGGGAGTTGGGGTGGGCGGGGAGGTGGCTGGTGGTCAGCTCCATGCATGTGCCCATATGCTACATCACAGAGGTGAGAGAAGAGCTCTTGGCCCTGTGCTGGGGCACCAGCAGATCCCACATGACCTTCCACTGCTCCTGGTCAGCATGGCGCTCCTCGCAGTCAATGGCCTGCTCCTGGCACTCTTCATCAAACTCCCAGATGAGGGACTGGAGGCAGGCCATCTGGTCCCGCAGCAGGTCTTCCCTAGTTCACTTCCTTCTGTGGATCCCGCAGAGTTGGGAAGATAGCGTTGCATGTGGTGGACGTGCCATCCTCACAGCTAGCCCAGCTGTGAAGAAAAGTGATAAGGGCAGTCATCCCAGGAAACAGGTGTGGCGGTGGAGTGTTGGGGGAGGTGTGTGTGAGCAGCAGAGGCTGCTTGCTGGAGAGAGTGCTACTGGGTCCGCCCCTCTTCTATCCCCCAGCAGGTTCCCATGCAGGGGATCAGTCTCCTAAGCATTGCCTCGCTTGACCGGGAGCAAATGCTGCCTGAGTGCAGGCATGAACATGTGTGTGTCACTGCTGTGTGTTTCCATGAACCCAGCCTCCTTAATGGTGGGCTTGTCATGGGAAGGTGTCCCACCACTGAGTTTCAAAAGCCATTTTTTTCAGGATTTCTGCATCAAGAGAAATTTCCACCAGTTTCAGACCGTTTTAGTAATGGCCATGATATTAGAGGGCAAATGAGCAATATTTTTTGTGTGTCTTCTGCCCCTATATAAGCTGTACAAATGAAAGTAATTTCAAGGGCAGTCTTTAGAAAATAGTCTCAATGAATTATCAAAATTTAGGACCTGATCTTGCAAACTGTCAAAGGTGGATACATAGTTACTCCCTTGCAGAGTTCTATTGCTCTGAGCTTGTCTTTGCAGAATTAGGGCCTACCTAATAGAGATGTAAATGGGTAACTGGTTAACCAGTTAACTAGTGCCCAGCACAGTTGGAGCAGCCTGGCTTGGTTAATTAAATATATAGTTTAACCAGGTAACATTTTAAATGGGATTTTACATCTCTGCTACCTAAAAAGAGCCTCAGCCCATGAAATTTTAGGACATGTATTTGTTTTTTTTAATGGTAACTTTATTTTAATTATTTTTCATGTAATCATATTTTATTCCCATTTCTAAGCCACTAGTACTTTTAATCAAGTGCTCAGTTGTTTAATATGAACTATTATATTTGGAATTCTAAGTTTTATCTTGACACTGCTTTTTACCTACTAACATCAGTCCCCAGACTCCTCCCCCACCCTTTTTTTTAAACATTCCAGACTCTGAGCAGCTTCGAATGGCCACAACTGACCATGTGGCAAGAAACTTTCTTTCCTTTTCCAAAGCTGGAATTATCTGAAGATTACTTGAAGCGGTTGTTATAATGCGCAGAGGGCAAATGATGCAGTCAAAGATAATGCTTCTATATATGTGGTGGAAGGTTGCATGTGGATAAGTATGCACCTTTAGTTTGATTAATTTATACTTGTTATTTTGGAATGATACCTTACTCTGATGAACATTTTCAGAGGAGTAACTTATCTGCTAAGTACAGCCGCTCCCCGAGTTACGACCACCTCTACTTACAACCAAAGCGGTCGAAAATGCGGATCCAAGTTACGAATGGCGATCCATGCTTACGAACAGCGCAGTTGCCATGTAACTCTGTGGGATCTGAGTTATGAACACTTCGAGTTATGGACCAAGTGTCGGTCCGTAACTTGTTCGTAACTCGGGGAGTGGCTGTAAGTGGTATTTCCTATCAAACCATGCTGCTTTTTTGTGATACATATCCTCTCATATTGCCACCATAGATTGCAACTTGTCCAGTCTTTTTCTGAGAAATTCTGTGCACTGTAACTTACGTAATTTGCATTCCACAGCAGCTTTTCCAGTGAACATAATCTATCAATAACCTAGAACATTACCCAGAACTATTTGGAGAAGCTGCTCTGAGCCACTTTTTATATTAAAGGAAAATTTTGTTCTAGATCAGTGTTTCTTAAACTTTTTAAGACCGAGGAACAACAGACAATGATTTTTTTTATGAGGAACACCAAGGATTTTTTTTTTGTTGAGCAAAAAAAAAAAAAGTCGCCTGCCCCTTTAAGGGTGGCCATTTTGAACTCTGTTGTTCTCCACAGCACACCTCCGACTGCCTCACACTCAGTTTAACAAACACTGTTCTAGATTCTGCTGCCAGCGTAAATATGGAGTAACTTCATGAAGCCAATGAAGTTGCACTCGTGTAAGTGACATCAGGACCAGAAGGTGTTTCAAATGAACTATGTTCCTTCCCTGTGTGTTCTTTATATTGCATTTTTGGAACAACAGTGTCTATAGCTTATCTGAAAAAATATTTCAGTTTTGTAATTGATTCTACGTAGTCTACCTTTTAATAGTTTCATACTTAGTTGTTTGGAATTTGTATCATAAGAATATCTTCACAATAATATGTATGTTTTGGTTATTTTTTTTCTCCTATAAGTTAAAGACATGAAAGAAAAAATAAAATAAAAAACACCACCACGCTGCTCAATATTTTCTTTCAGTCTCTAATTAGGAAGCTTATAGTCTAGATTTGATTAATTTTGCTCCATAAGGTAGAAGGTGGGGAGGAAGAAACAGATCAAAGTGAAAAACTGACACAAAACTTGAATCACATGAGGATGAAATTCATTCAGGCAAGTTAGCTATGTTTTTAATTTTATTCTGCCAGCAGCAATCCAAGAAAGGTTGAAGGATAGACTGGATCTTTGCTACTAGTGCTTGACTAGTTATTATCCAACACAGCCAAAAGACTGACCAAAAATAAGTAGAGAATTGTTGAATTAGGTCTTGCTACTGTAGAATGAAATATAGAGAGCCCCAGTGTCCTTTACATAGCCCTCAATGGTCCTTAAAGAAGTATAATACATGTATAGCACAGGAAGGCATATTCCTAATAAAGAGAATAATTAAGAATTAGTAATATATACAGGTTCCTTTTTATTCATTTAATCTTTCAAAAATAGTTATACAAAGCAGATTTTGGATTTTAATGTGGTAAGCATTCAGAATACCAGCATGTCAGGAAGACAGTAAATCAACTTCTGGGTGCAGTCTTTTCAAAATATTTCTGTCTAATCACACATACTGCATTTCTGCCTAAAGGCAACTGGAATGTTTTGACAAAGATAAAGTAAAAAAAAGAAACCTTCAACATTCTATTTTCTAGTTTCCTTCCTCAGACAAAATTCAGCTTTTACTCTCTTCTCCCCCCTTCCCGTTTCTACTGTACAAAAAATAGCTTGGAGATTCTCCTACCCTTTGCATTTTCCATATTTAAATATTTAGGTTTAGTGTTCAGATCATTGTGCCATAGCTCAAAATCCTGGCTTCTTAAATGCAGTTTATTAACACAAGATGACAAAATCATCTCTTCCTACTTTAATGGCGTGGACTAAGCCCAGAAGCCCCCTGCTGGATAGCTGCCAGCCATGCCTCCTCTGGCCACAAAAAAGAGCAGCGGAGAAGGCCTCCAGGCAGCCTAGATCAACTGTGGCTAATAAAACGTTAGTTCACTGGGGTTAGCCCCTTCTGCTATATTTATCTGCGTCTTCGAAGGTATGGGGGATCGCAGCTCCCATTGGCTGGGAACGGCAATCTGCGGCCAACAAGAGCTGAGATCCCCTGTGCCTGTGGAGGCTCAGGTAAATACGGCGGTGTGGGGGCCCAGCAGGGCCTATCCCTGGAAGACCAGATCTGGCCCACAGGGGTATTTACCCACCCCGGCTTAGATAGACTGGCTGTTTCCCTGAAGCTGAAGGGCTGCTGGAGCAGACATTCAGCAGCCAGAAGGGCCCTATGAAAAGGAGCAGCAGAGACAGAGCAGTCAGTTGCTGTGTGGAGTTGGAAGAGGAAAGTTTGGGTTCCTGGATGGCTAGAAGAGCAGCAAGGTTGCAGACAGCTCAGTGTGAGCAAGACTGAACCCAGGGAGGGCTGATGAATATTGGGAAAACTAAGGAGGAGCTCCTGGCTGGGTGAGAGGTCTAAACAAGACCTGAGCCCAGACCCTATCTAAACCAGGTGAGGGTACCATGATAGGCCCTGCTGGTCTTGTTAAAGACTGAGCCCCAAGGGAATGCCAGAGAAGACACACCAACTGAGGGTACCCTAATGGTCCCTTGTTAGACTGTTACAGGAGGGCAGTGTCTCTAGGGAGGAAGCCGTGGTGGAAAGGTAAAGACTGTATATGCCAGAGGGGGCTTGTTTGTTCATTTCACCTACAGACAGTATGCCTCAGTTGAAGGGCTTAGTCACTAAAGACCCACCAAAACAACCACCTGTTTTAAAAACTGAAAGAAAAGCAGGCTCTCTACTAAGCAAAAAGGGGAGAGGACGGTGCCAACTCCATTACACTACTATATTTTTAGAACAATGTACAATATTCATTTTCTTTTTGAAAATGTGCGTGAACTTAATACTTGTGAAATTGAGTGACTGTGGGGCGTGGAGCCCAACTCGTGGTTCACTACTCTGGGTTAGAAACTCTTGTCAGCCTGGCATACTCCATACACCTCACATACTGTGTTGTCAACTATTATTCAAAATTTGGCATGGTATACATTACAGGAAAACAAATAAAACTCACTGATCATCAGTATTCTTGAGTGATGTATGTATGGTTAACCCACAAAGAATTATACAGATATGTTGGATGTATCTAACTAAAATGTGTTTTAAGCTAGGCATATCGGGGAAAGTTGATAAATAGATTTTTCTATGCACAGGAAAGGAGCCAACCTCTCAAATCAGGTTTGGCCAAGAACAGTGGGCTATTGATTTGCATCAGAGATTACATGAAAATCATTGGCACTGTAAAAAAAAAAAAAAATCACATATGGGGGAGAAGCCAGCTTGGCATTTACACAAAACAATACGGTATCTACACACAGCACAATAAATGAACTGTATTTGGGGATATACTTCCAAAGAATGTTTCAAAGGTTACTAGACTATTCAGAAAGGGGGAGAGAACCCCTATGTTAGCCAAGTGCTTTGAGCTCTCTATTGGATCTTCTTTGAACAAAAGACTATAATATGATTTAACAATTAGTCTTAGAAGCATGTTTTATTTTGGTTTGTGTGTAACCATTTCTATCTTTATTTTCTACATTATATCACTTAAACTTATGCTTTCTGGTTAATAAACTTTTTTTACTTTTACCATAAATCAGCTCAGTGGTTTGGCTGAAGTGGGTTTCTCAACTCTGGCTAAATTAATAAACTGCTGTGTAATATTTCTTTTAAAGAGCAATTAGCTTAGTAAGGTTTTGTGGATTTGACGATCAGATGGGCTGAACTTGGCAGAGAGACACATTTTGGGGGAAAACTCAAGTCTGGAAAGGATGCTGAGGTCTTCCTGCAAGAAGTAACCTGTCTTGTGCTGGTCACTGGCAGGGATGAAGACGTACTTCACCGGGCCCTGGGCAATATGGGAGGGCTTGGCTCCAGGCCCCCAGAAGGGGTGAGGCCTAAGACAGAAGGGGCTAAAAGCAGCCAGCCCTCAGCACTGCCTGGACCATGCTGCGCCTCCCACACCCACTCTGCTCAATGTGCAGCTCCGGTGATGGTTTAAAGGGCCTGGGGGTCCATCTGCTGCTGCTGCTGCTGCTGCTGCTGCCCTGGTGGTGGTTGGTGGAGGCAGCCCAGAGACCCAAGCCCTATTAAATTGCTAGGCCCATCAGTGTCCCTGGAGTGAGGTCATTTTTGTGGTAAGCACATTGCTGATGTTAGGGCTCTCAGCCAAAGTTGCACAGCATAAAAGCACTCACAATTACAGGGCAGGCCGTGACACAATGCCTTCTTGGTCTAAGTTGAACCCCAAAGAGTGCCACACTAACATGAGCCAAACACAACCAATTTTTATTCCTGAACCATAGTAACAGGGACAATTCTCTTGAACCAGAGACTTGTTATTTTAACAAATAATTTAGGATCTTTATTTGGTCAATAAATACAGACTAGCATAAAACCACCAAACTAAACTTCACTTTTGGCTTAGAAAAAATTGTATTCCATGCACAAGAAGTGTCTGACTACTGCATGAGCCTACTGTGCTGTCTAATCACCTTGTCTGTTTCTGGTTAAAAGTGACACAATAGCTATTTAATTTTTTTAGAAATCAGGTGGGTTAGTGGTCGAGGCATATGTTTTGGAATGGCTAATCTCTCTGGAACCATTTGTTCAAATCTCAGTATTTTTCAGATACAGATTTAAAACTCAAGGCTTGTTCTGCATAGATGTTAAATATTCATTGATAACATATACTGTGGATTAGTGGGCAACTGCATACCCCTCTAGACTTGACTTCATTCAAGTGGATCTGTATATTAAATGGTTTTTAAGGTTCTTGCAGTTCTTTCAGAGTGACTGTAATATAGTGTATTGATTGATACATAATACAGAAACTAGGAGTACAGTGCTATGAAACAGCAGTTTGGGATGATAACAGTTTCTTTAGTACCAGAGGTGCGCTTGGTACTTTATAGATTAATTAAATAGGACTGGTACCTGCTGCAAGGATTTCACTAGGGATGTTAGAGGTTGTTTAATTTAATGTAATAATCATGTAACTGCACCAAATCTTATTGGATACACGATTATTCAATGGTCCCCAGGGCTGGGGCCGGGGTCGGCAGCTTGTGTGCTCCCGGCCTCACTCCCAGGGAGCCACTTGCCACCCTACCCTGCAGCCTCTGTCTGGGGGGGAGAGGTCCAAGCTTCCTGTGGACAGAGGCTGCTCCAGCATCCCCCCCCCCCACTGCCTCTGTGGGAGGCGGCAAGGGACAGGGCAGGCGACTCCACGGAGCTGGCATGCACGGAAGCTGGCTTAAAAGCCAGCTCCCCACACGATTTGTCTCCCGCCTGCCCCACTCACCCTTTGCACTGCGGCAGCAACACAGAGGGGTGGGGGTACTGGAGGGAGGCAGCTGTGCAGGATATGGTGCTCATGGGGACCTGGCTTAAAAGCCAGCTCCCCACAGGCACTGGCTCTCAGAGGCAGCAGCAGTTGTTAGGATTAACGAATAAACCCAGGCTTATCGGTTTATCGTTTAAGTGACTATACTCTAACATCCCCAGATTTCCAGTCTAAGGTTCTAATTCAAAATTCTGACCCCGTAAGTAGCCACCAACAGAGATCCCTTTGCAGGATAGGGGCCTAAGGAAAGTTCTTACATCACAGGGATGTTATGTTGTACACTTTTAGGAGCTATATACAGAACACAGTTAAACTCAAGTCCAGAATCAGTGTTCTCCAAAACTGTTGGTAGCTGTGTAAATGTCATTTATCAACTTTTATACTCCTTGGAAATATTTAACATAATCTAGCTCTAAAACCTCTCTCTTTTATGTATTTTTTACATGAAATATTTAAAATAACTTTATTCCTATGTAGACTATCTTCATTACTTCATGAAATTTTGTCTGCTATTGTTGTTCATACAGAAGATTTCTTAAAAACAAGCAACTCACACCAAAAAAAAAAATCCCACCTTAATCAGCCACTTGTTGACTCATGCACGAACATTTTAGAGTGGAGTACACATTAATTGATTCTGACTTTTACCTATATTACACATCTGATGTTGAAATTTGTACAAGCCATTGAAAATGACATAGATATGGTCAACTGTGATCTCACTGATCTCTGAGAACAGAGTCCAAGTGATACAGAGGAATAGCTCTGCTATACAAGTTGCACTTCAAATTTCATTTTTCGCTGCTACTCTTGATGACCACCTTTCAGATTCAGGTAGTGTACGATATATAGGAGCCTATGTAGCACCATGAGCATTACTGAGATCATTGTATCTCTCTTCCAACAGCTGTTCAGATTTTGATGTTTAATGGATAAAGCCACATGTGATCTAGGTCCTAGGAACCTAAAGGTCTACCACTTTCTTTCTATGCACCCCAATTGTTTCAGTTCAGTAGTTGCATTGCATAATTCTCCATAAATTAAATTGCTTGAGGACTGGACATAGAGTACTGCCAATGGAGGATCTACAAGCTATGAGCTTGTTTCCCTTATTGGTTCACCAGAACTCAAGTTAGTTAACCTTCAGGGGATAATGTGATGCTCTTCTGTTTACTCAGACTGTTGCCTGGTAGACTTGAGGTAAAAGGAGACTTGTATTTAAAGGAATTAGATACAGTATTGAAGTGTCATTATGGCCTCGGAAGCAGCTACCAAGCTGGGACTGGGAAGGGGGGGGGGGGTGTCTCTTCTCCTTTGCTAGCTGGGAACAAAAGAAAACTCTTTCTCTTACCTGTTCTAGTAGCCAGTGAGCTGGGGCAGGGAAGGAGAGCTGTCTTTCCCATGCCATAGGCTGAAGCTGGGAAGGAGGGCTGTCTCCCCAGAAGCTACAGCCCAGGGCTGAGGAAAGTTGCCTCTTTCTCTGGCTGCCATAGCTCTGCATGTCACCAACTTCCCTTCCCCACAGCTCTCCGACCCCACCTTCTCTTCCCCCTAATGCCACCACCTCATTTTACATGACACGTGCAGATCATTTAAACTACAGGGTACCAATCTGATCAGTAGAGGAAAAACAGAATCCTTGTACTGGCACACTTCCTGGAAATAAAAACCAGAGTTCATTATTTCAATCCCTGAACCAGTAGACTATTGTCCTGTATGAAACATGGCTTACGTTGTAAAGCATTTTATAGGATTGGAATGTTGAGTTTTCAGGGCAACTCCTGAAAGGTACTTTGTCTTAATGATTTAAGTGAAGCTGAGTGTTAACACACAAACCCATACACAAACACACAGGCATTATTTAAAATCAAGGCTTTTTAAGGTCTGACACCAGTAGCGCAACAGCTGCAGTATTCTTTGGACGTTTACTTCCTAGACTGGCATAAAACTACATCTTTTAGGGTTATGATATACTTGATTTCTAAGGGACCAAGTGCTAACATGGTATCAACTGGTATTAAAGGAGGTATATAATACCCAAACATGAAGGAAAAATGACCTGTAGTTTGGAGAGTAACATAGCATGTATCTGCATAAACTATTTTCATATTTTATAATGTTTCATAAAATACACTGGATTTCACAACTTTGTCTTTTACTGTCTAGAATTATAAATATTTAATTTATTTAGATATCAGATTGTTTATACAACACCAGATACGTTTGTGTTATTTAATAGAAAAAAACTGCCTATTCTTTTCCACAGAGACCTTGTGAAAGAACTTGACTAGCTCTCTAGTTTCTGCATGATCTATGTGGTCTGCATATTTGATTCATATTATAGATTAAGTTTACTACTAGGGTGTAACCTTATATTTCTGGTAACTTTTTCCTTTATCCTCCATAATTACAAATGCTTCTTTGTTAAATGAGCTAATGGCCCTCTCTCTATCATGGTAGTCTTTATAGTCCATAGTTATGCCCTGAGTTAATGACAAGTAATTAACATAACTCCAAATTCTGGCTTCTGGATGTGCATCTGATCCCTTAGCACAGTGCTAAATTTCTCAGGCTAAAAATATGACCACAACCTTTCTAATACTCATTGTTTTTAATTATTTATGAAGTCCAGTAGCTTTATACAGAACTCTTTAGTGAGTGATAGGTGCTGAACAAATAAGAGTAACTGCTGCAAAGGGCTTATATTCTGAAGACACAAATACTGTTATAAAGCTTTGGAGAAAATAGTTACAAAATTCTCATGTAACCCTATAGCCTTCATTGAAAACAGTTTCTCTGCAGTCTCCTGATTGCATTACTCCTCCTTGTCTAAAACAGCTCTTAGGTGTTTTCTTCCCTCAGCTTCCTATTCACAGCTTCCTTTTCCTTTTCTCCTTTGTCAGACAGATCCCCTAACACTTCCTCTCTCTTTTCAGGCAATTTTCATTACCTTTGTACTGTAGTAAAGATCAAAAAGAATCACTTGGCTGCCTGTACACTGAATCGTGCTGTATAACAAACAAGGCAAAGGTACTTTTCCACTTCCCCAGTCTGCTACAATGGGGAGGAGGGAGGTCTCTGCGTAAACAATTGAGGCAGAACGTAATTAGAAAGAAAACAAACCTACTCCCTGCCAAACAGGAAAAAGCAGCAATGTGGATTAATAAAAACTGAAAAATATCACATGCTGTTAAGTTATGGTGTGATACTTTTTAACCCCACCCGTTCTCCCAGACTCGAATTAGTGTGTCCTTACATCCACACACAAGAAATTCAGCTGGCAAACTCTATAGACAGTTAATAAAATTGGAATTTTATTAGGGACATCAATAAACTCGTTAAAATCATTAATATGATTACTTGCCATAAAACTCTGCATTTGAGGCTTAATACTATACTATCTGGAGGAACAACAAAAAGATACTAATTAAATTGCAAGTTATCCTGTAAAGAACAAGCTGAGGGATGTCAAGTTAAAATTAATATTTGTCATTTAACGTTGATGACGCATAGTCCGCAGTGAATAAAAGTGTAGGAAAGAAGAGGAGTAATGTTCTGCTGTAAATAGCATAATTTTCTCTGAGTGTTTTCCACTGTTTGCGAGTGAATTTAAGTAATTTGCTCCTTTCCACTGATTCAGCTGAGTTTTTCTCCCCACCCCCAATCCTCCATCCTCTGGCAGTGGGCGGGTTTTAGTTATGAGCAGTACTGTTGCGTTACTTTAGACAGATAGCGAGAGCTTGTTCTTTTTCCTGCTTTACTCGAGACCAGGAGTTGGGGAGGCTATGCTGGGTTATCAGAAGCCTAGAGCAGAGTGCTTCCTTTATTGAACTGCTGGACGCCGGGGAGAGGAGACACGGCTTTCTTTGAATTTTGCATTCAGATAGAATCAGCTGTGACATCCGAAACTGCTGCTCCTGTAGCCACAATGGTGGCTAAGGATTACCCCTTTTACTTCGCTGTCAAGAGGGCAAACTGCTCTTTAGAAGTACAGACGGTGACCAGCGCATCTAAAGAGACGGAGGTGCATGTAGTTTGCTAATGTTTTCTCATTTTCCTCTCTCCTCTTTTTCTCCTCTCTGTAGCTTTAATCATTCAAACAGGCTGAACATGTCTGGGGAAAACTAAATTACTCTTTGAATATAAATATCTATACTTAACAATTTATCTTCCCTTGTGCATCCTTCACTGCTCTGTAGAATGTGCATTTTCAATTTGGAGTGAGGCAAATGATCGCTATTAGCTGGGTTTTTTTTATAATAAGATTATTCTTTGCAACCAGTAGTTAAGACATTTCCTTTTTTGATATATGGATGTTAGGTTCCAGTGCAGTGGATTAATTGTAACTCTGCCAAAATTAATCTAATCAATGAGAAATGAATGCTTCTAAAATGAGGGACACTTTTAAAATCTGGAATTAAGTGATGTAATCACTTTTTTTTTTCTTATTGTCTGCAAAGTGTTGCAACATGTTTGAATTTAACAATGATAGTGGTCATTTAATACTCCAATATTTGATATTCCAGATTAATGTTTAGTCTCCTTTGTTTAGCTTTTTGGCTGTGAGAACTGTGACCCTAAAGATTAGCTCCTGCTGAATTGGAAGAAGGGGAAAAATTTCTTTGAGATTTTAGCACTTAAAATACTTGTTTTCTTTAGATTTGTTTGCATAGTAATTTAAATGCAGATTGCTAAACTGCTAGTGGTTAGTGCGAATGTATCACAAATAATTGCTTCCAATGCTCTGTTTGGAACAGTTCAACTGACAAGTCTAGCCATGTCACTTTGTTTAAACAGTTTGTGTAGATTGAGCCAATAAGAACCAACTTTACTTTTACTTGTCAGAGTACTTTTGTGTGTGTGAGTATTTGATGTTATTACAATTGTGATATTTGGGGGCATTTTAGAAAATGTACACAGTGATAGACTAATATTTGCTACTATGATAAAATTAACCAAATTAAGAAAGGCTTGTTTTATGTAGTGCTGCTTTTAATTATTTGTGGGCCATTAAATCTTGTAATTCCCGTTGTCACCATATTGCAAAATATTTTGTATTAATTCAGAGCTCATTTACTAAATATAATACTAAGAAACATTTTCTTTATTATGGGAATGTGCAGTTCTCTATAAGGGAACTAAACTGTCAAATGAAATATTAATTTAAAATAAAGTTAGAACTTTTAGTAAGTGGTGTATAATCTTTAACATATAGGCAAATCTATCAAATTTAAAAGAAAGTAAAATCTCAACTACTGTATATTCAAAGAAAAGCCTAGAGTATGGGGATTATCTTTCAGTAATGGGACCAATTAAGATTATGAAATGCAAAAGCTTAATCAAATCAATTGTCCTGGATTTATACTCTTTATACTGCTGGCCTGAAAAATGCGGTTTGTTTAGAGTACTGCAGACTTGCAGCATTGTGGGGAAAAAAAATTAACATTTGTTTGACACCCCTTTTGTTGATCCTGATATAGAGTATTAAGAAAATCAAGTTATGCACCCCTCCCCAATCATAAGGGTGGATTTTAAAAAAACACATACACTTTGGGGAAAGTATTTACACAAATAGACATATGCAACCCATTCCTTTAAAGTTTTTTCAGTAGGAACAGAATTCTCTTGTTCACTAGCTGTGTGGTTGAGCTGTCTCTCTCAGCATACTGTGAGTCTAACCAAGGCTATTGGGCGCCTTCTATCATTATTGTGTATTACTGCATTAGCAAAGCAGCTAGCTGTATTACTGAATGTTGAAAAATTATTGCTTGGTGTTAGCTGCTTACTTGAAGCTTGTTTGTCACCCAGCATTTCAATAAACTTTGCCTTCTGAATTACAATATGTGAAGTTAGAATAGGTTTTTTTTAATTCAGGAGTCTTTAACGTCAGAATTTGCATGTTCATATAAACATTTGCTCCCATCTGAATAATATTTTAACACTTTTTTGTGAACAAGTTAAAATACCAATAATTGCTATATGGTTTTGTGTATGTGTGTAAAATACATAATAATATTTTAGTTCACTTAATATAATTCAAGTCTGTATGTAATATTTTACCTGTCACTCTAGTAAATATGTATTTACTGTGTGAAAAGTATTTTATATACACTTTTACCCTATATTCTGTCTGCTCTCAAGATGCCATCTCAAACTCATTTTCCCCCTCACCCCCAATGTTGAAAATAGTTTCACCATAACAGCATTTTCCTCTTGTTCTAAGTAATGGTGAAACTTGTTGTTTGTCATACATAGCTTTTTAGCTTGAAATTTCAGTATACACAGAAAATAGACACTTAACTACATTTATTCTGGAAAATGCCAATATTTTATTTTGTTGTCTTTAACATTAAGAAACTTGTCTCTGATCACACAGTAAAGCACTGGCAAACAGAAGATGTAGGTGAAAAATAAATTTGGGGATTGTGATGACAATTGTCAATTCCCACGTGGAATTGTTAGTTATTAAATCTATTGTAAAGCAAACAAAATATTATGATGGAGAATAATAAAGAAACAATATATCCTAATAACAACCCCCCCATGTAGGGTGATTAGAATAAAATGCTAATTTATCTAAAGGAAAAAATGGATTGGCAACAAGAGTAGCTAGAGACATGGAAGAACCTTTGCATGTAGAAAGACTGAAAAGAGTGGGTCTGTTAATTTTAGAGAGGAGGTGGATATGGAGTGACATGATAAAGGTATACAAAATAAGTAGTATCAACAAGTTAAGACAGGCATTTCTCTCAACACTTTCTCATAATAGAAGAACAAAAGGACAGTCAATGGAACAGAAAAGCAGCTCACTGAAAACCAATAAAAGGAAACACATTTTCAACACAATGTATAATTTGTTTATGGAACTCGCTGCTGAAAGATGTTAATAAGGCCAAAAAGCCTAGCAGGATTTTTTTTTTAAATCAATGTATATGGATAATAGGATCATCTATAATAACAAAGCAAGGATTGAGAATGAGTTTTGGGAAGGATATCAACAGACTTTTTTTTTTTTTTTTTTTTTCAGAGCATAAATCCCCTTTTATTTAATGGGGATTAGGAGGGAACTTTTTTCCTAGTAACAAATTATACCATAACTTCTGATTGCAGGGTTTCTTGCACCTTCTCTTCATCAGTACTGTTTACTCTGAGACATGATACTGGAGTAACGTGACCACTAGTCTGATCTGGCATAACTAGCATGTTACTCTTCAACATTGTTTCTGTGTTTGGTCTGCTCCAGCACAAGTTATGGAGTCTTCCTTTTTTCTGGCATGGACTAACAAAATAACAGTGAGCATATTGAAACTATTTTATACTCATAGTTGGTGTGTTCTTTCTTCTTACTACCTGACCTTTGGGAAAATAAATGGAGAGCAATCTCTAGGACCCTTTCCCCATGTTATCTGTGAAACTGGAGTCCCTTGGGGTAAAGGAGAGCATGTCAAGTATTTTTCCCCTCCATGCCCTTATCCTTCTCCCATGGATACAATAGTTTCTCCAGTTATGAAAGGGAACATGAGGGGATAATTAGACAAAAAGGAAGGGGGGATAACAATGTAACAAAACAGTCAAACTTTATTCTCTTTCCAGCTATTAGTAAAACCAAGAACTTTAAACTAGGTACCCGAATAAGGGCTAATGATCTGAGAACAGTTTTGCCCAATAATAAGTGTAAATGCAACTATGGAACAATCATTAGGGGAGCTAAGGAAGACTGTAACTGGAAGTATGGATGTCTTGTTGCGCATTCTGGAGTGAGACCAACAAGGGACTGCATGGAGACCATACATTTCAGAGCTCACAGTGGGCTTAGCCATTAATATCACAGTTTCTGAAATTCTGATGCTATTGTGGGGCCCCGCAACAACAAAACAAAATGGCTACTGACCCCGTATCCAAGTCTTCACTCTTCTACAAGAGATCGTATCCAGACAGGAAAATACTTCCACTCTTCTAGCAGTTTGGTTTTCTGCTTATACAAGTTCTAAAGTGTGCAGCGGCAGTCAAAAAAGCAAATAGAATGTTAGGAATAATTTTAAAAGGGATCGAGAATATGACATAAAATATCTTTTTGCCTCTATATAAAACCATGGTACATTCACATCTTCAATACTGCATGCAAATGTTGTCGCCTCATCTCAAATATATATTGGCATTGGAAAAGGTTCAGAAAAGGGCAACAAAAATGATTAGGGGTTTGGAATGTGTCCCATAAAGAGAGATTAAAAAGACTTGGAGTTTTCAGCTTAAAAGAGGGGACTGGGGGGGGATATGATAGAGGCCTGTAAAATCATGGCTGGTGTGGAAAAAGTGAATAAGGAAAAGTTATTTACTTATTCCCACAATATAAGAACTAGGGGTCACCAAGTGAAATTAATAGTCAGCAGGTTTAAAACAAACAAAGGAAACTTTTCTTCACTCAGGGTACAGTCAACCTATGGAACTCCTTGCCAGAGGATATGGTGAAGGCTAGTACTTTAACAGGGTTTAAAAAAAGAGCTAGATAGCCATTGATGGATCTAACCTCCATGAATCTGTTAGCTAGAATGGGTAGGAATAGTGTCTCTAGCCTCTGTTTGTCTGGAAATGAGTGACAGGGGAGGAATCACGTGAGGATTGCCTGTTGTGTTCCCTCCCTCTGGGGCATCTGGCATTGGCCACTGTCAGACAGGATACTGGGCTAGATGGACTGTTGGTCTGATCCAGTATGGCTGTTCTTATGTCCTTACTACTTGTAAATATAAATGCTATCTCTGTTGTGGATAAAATCATCATGTACAATGGGATTTAGCTTTTACGTGCTGTATATTCATGCAGTTAGTCTCTTCTTTCTGCTACCCGGGATGCTAGTCCTGCATGCAGTCTCTGATACTTGACAAGTGAGATGGTATTAGGTGAGATGGTTCACCTCATGTCAAGGCTTGCATTTTAGTATCCTGTCATTAATGAATGCTACTGAATTAAATCCTACTCTCTTCTCTTTCAACATATTCTGAGAATATCTCATGTCTGTTTAATTTCACAGGCTGGAATTGCCCAAATCTTAATTGGCAAACATGGAAGATCAATGTTTTTGGGCATAACAATAGGAGGTAACTTCAGATAAGTGCTTCTCAAAAGGCACTGGCTCTTAATGTGTAAATTGCATCTTAACTTGCTTTTCATGTACTGAAAACAAACACAGGGTTGTAATAAGAATTTAAAAGAAATTTAGTTGATACCAGTACACTTCCTATTTTCCAGTTATAGAATAGAATAGAATATTTAAGTTATATTTGACCTTTTTGAGAACGAGGTAAAGAGCATAGGATGTGGGACAAAGCTTTCTTGTCAGATTAATTTTAATGTTGCTGCTTCTTTCAAGTCAAGTGGACTTCAGATTTGAGTGACAACCAAAAACTTAAGAATTGTAATTGTAGGCAGAATATATGGAGGCTTAAACTGTAAGTACTCTTAAGAAAAATCAGCAGAAAGTAACTGTTTTGGTTTTCTTTGCAGTTTTCCTGTCTCTAAACAGGAATCTGCTACAGATTAAAATATTGTAGTGTCTTGTTATATAATTGGAAATTGTTGATAAAATGCTCCATCAGTCGCTCACTCAATGTTTGCCTCTTTGTGACTGGAACTTGTAGTAGGAGGTGTCTGAGAAATAAACATATTGAAGACTTTTTTTCTTAAATCCTAGTCGCCTTGGCCACATGATGTAATTCAACAGCAGAATCTTTATGGGTAAACATTGCAGAAGGGTCAAGAACAAGAATATATGTTCCTAGCTAGTTATTTTCCATACACTGTAGTACACTGGCAGATCAGTTCAGTACAAACTGAACCTTGTTAATCCATCTACTTGATAAACAGGCAAGTAATGAATTATGAGAGTCTGGTCTGGAAAAGATAAGACTGAACAATGTTTTTGGATCCCAGCAAGGATAAACATGGTGCAGTGTTTTTTTAAATGATAATATAAAACCTTAATAGTGTGGAGAGCGTTGTATTCACAGGATAGCTTGGAATCAAAGACAACACTTTCCCTTCATGAAAATAATTAACTTGAGCTTTTAATTAATTAACTTTGAATCAGTAATTGAGGCATGGAGTTAAAAGGAAAGTCAGAACTAACCCTAACTCTGTTTTAGCTGAGTGAATGTAGCTGAAGTGCTAAACAGCCATACTAGTGTCCGCACAGCATTTTGTCAATATGGAATTGACCTAATTAGGATCTGTGGTCTTAAATAATAAACAAATCTGTATGCTCTTCACATAGAGGGGTAATTCAATATAATGCCTATGACTGATTGGGCCCAGAGGCGGATGTTACAGTGTGCTCTATGTCAAGCCCCTTAATACAGCAACACCACTTACTCTTGTAAAACACCATAATTTGTCCAAAGAAGCGCAATCTGCCTGTTAGAGAATAATATGGTATTAAGGCAGGTGATGGCTGATGAGGTTTTTATTAACAGCAGTTTCTGAACAATATAGTTGTTGAATATGAACAATGTTATTTGAGGACATGTGTGCACAGCAGTTTGGCGAGTTTTGCAAGCAGATCTACAGGAGGACATTCAGAGTACAGCTTAGCATGTCCCAATAACTACAAAAGCTTGTCTTCAAAGTACTTAAGTAAATCTTTATTTCCTCTCCAATTTTTACCCTAGTGTCTTCATGACATCCATTTGCCTAGTGTCTTCATGACATCCATTTGTAAAGCATACAAAAACAATATTGTATGTTCCCCCTGCATGCCTAATTTGGTATAACAATGTGTTATCCTATTGAATCAGAAATATAGGATTACAAGGGAATTCAGGAGGCCATCTTGTTCCCCATTTTGAGCAGAGGCTGGTTATGAATCCTGGAACACTAACAACTATAGTTCTTAGAATTACTAACCAGATATTGGGGACAGATCTGTAAGAAATAATGTAATTGGCATAATTGCATGAAGTAATTGCTCTATGTATTTGGCTTAACCTTGATAAAAGAACATAATTTACAGTGACATAAAAATACTAGTGACTTTGAGGTTAGATTGGAATGTGGAGAACCTGCATAAGGGGTCTGTACTGTGGGGGTTCCAGCTGTTTTTAATGGGCTTCTTACATCCTATTACATGGGGGAACCTGGTGGCTTGCCATATGGTCTGGGTCATAGCTGGCCAGCCTAGTCGCTAGTCAGAGTGGAAGCAAAGTCCAGGCAGGAAGTCAGTGCCAAGAGGTAAAGCCATGGTCAGGAATCAATAATGAGAAGCTGAACCAGGTATCAAAGCGAGGAAGGTGAAGCCAAAGTCTGGAACCAGGGAATTCAGAAGCAGGATGAGAAAGCGGGATCTTTCGCAGCAGCTAGCTAGGGTTCTGCCTAGTTGCCCAGATGAACTTCCTATATCTTCTCTATGCTCAAGTACTGTCCAGATAAATCTGGAGTTGGAAAGGTCCTGCCAGTCAGGTCCTCCATGGGTGGCAGGTTGTGTGTTTGGATTCCTGAAGATGATGACCTGTTGTGTATTTCAATAGCCATAGCAGCTGGCTTGAGGCTGCGCTCACCTGGGGAATCTGCAGATGTAGGTTCTAGACCTGCTGCTTCTTTACATCATCCCTTATTTTCCCCCATTGGTGGCACTACGGTATTTCCAGGCCAGGCTTTTTTTTAGTTGCTTTTGTGGAAAGCCTCAGTTAGATCAGAGGCATGTACATGGTGTGCCAATTCCCAGGACTTTTGCTCTCCAGAACCATACCCAAAAAATGGTTAACTCAACTCAACCTTGAGTAACTGTTCTTATGTTGCACATGTCCATTCTCCACTATAGATGTGTGTGTGCCCTGAGCACAATTACTGTAATATTTTCCTTTTGACACCTGTTGGGGCAGCTGCACATTGATAGTGGGGGTACAAAGCGCCCAGACAACACTGTACCCTCAATTCCTTCTTTCCAGCTAACCCCAATGTAGAGGGATAGAAAGGTCATGGAATGGACCTGTGCAATACATCTCAAAAACAGTTGCAGAAGGTTAGTAACTGCTCTGTTCTTTGAGTGACTGCACCTCTCCAGAGATGGCTCCTAAGTAGTTCCACAGGTGGTGAGATCCGAGTTCATGGACATGCTGACTGCAAAACAGTTCAACTGAATTTGGCATTGTCCCTGGGCTTTTGGATGATGGCCTAATGAGAAGAGAGTATGTACTGATGACCTGTTTGCTGCTCTGTGTCCTGAATAAGGGTCTGGGCTAGGAATGCCATTGATGTTGCTTGCAGGGCAGACGTGGTAGCTGGTGTTGGAACACCTGCCTGATTTTAACACATGCAAATGCATAATGCAATCTAGGATGAAATTCTCTGAGCAGTAATAGGGAGACTCTTCATCCTGTCAGCTACCACTATGATCAGTTGAGTGGATTGACAGAATGGTTTGGTCCTTTCTGTGTAGAACAAGGGCTCATCTAATGTCCAAGAGTGAAGACACTGCTCTTCCTTATTTGCATGTGATTTTTAGTTGGGAAAACAGCTTTGAAACTGAAATCTCCTAGAGAAAATAAGGATGAGCCCAAAACTGCACCTTGTCCTTAAAGAAGACTCTGCATGGAGGCTCCACTGTGAGGGTGCAGATCTGAGACCCTTCAGGCTCATGTAAGGGCCACTAAGGCCTGGTCTAGGCAAAAATGTGTAGCTGGAGTCAGCTTACTTTAAGCTGAGCCATGGCAGCATCCAATCTGCAGGAGACTGATGAGAGCAAATGCTCCTGTCTGCTTCCCGTACTCCTCACAAAAGGAGTACCACCAGATGCTGGCAGGCACTGCCGTCAGCATTCAATTTAAGGGTCTATACTAGATGCATTAAATCGAATGTCAGGAGATTGGCGCTCCAGAGGTTGATCTCCTGGTAAGTATACATGTGTCCTAAGAGATCCACTTTCCAGGACAGGTATAACAAGGGGCATATTGCCAATGGCTTGAATGGGGGGTCTGATAGGTATCAATAAGACCATGGTCAGGTCCCAGAACAGAATGGGCGCTCTTGTTCTTGAGAGTATACTCTTTCTAGAATCTTGAGGAAATGGATAGAAATCTCATAAGGAAAAAATGTACTTGTTATCCATCTGAGGGTAGAAAGCTGATATTGCTGCAAGGTGAACCTTGATTAAGGAGATAGGTAAGCCTTGTAATAAGTAGTCAAATATTTTCTATAGTGGTGAGCATGTGGGCGAGACTCCATTCTGGGAAGCCAAGATGGAGAAATGCTTTGACTTTGAGAGGTAATTAATCCTGGTGTATAACTTCCTGCTACCTTATAGAACCTGGCAAACCTGTTGGCTCTATGAGAACTAACTATGGAACTCCCAGGCTGTCAGGCAAAGGGAGCTGAAGTTTGGATGGAGCAACTAACCGTGGTTCTGAGAGATCAGGTCTGGATGTAGAGGAAGTGAGATCAGAGCCACCACAGAGAGGCCTAGGTTCAGGGTAGGTCATGACTTCAGTGGTGGCCATGTGCAAGAGTTCATGGGTACAATCCCCTGGTCTCCTCCAGGAGGTCCAACAAATCCTTCAAGGCCTTCCATTTGAAGGAGATTGACACATCGCTTCATGGGTTAAAGGACTCCGGGATGACCCCTAAGCCTTTGGGACAGTGTACACCAGCAACTTCAAGGAAGCGCTACAGACCTCAGTTGTCTGCCTGGTACTCTGCTCCAATAGCCAACCAAGTTCCTCAGAGAAAGAGGAGCAGGGGTTTGGTTTTAAACATAGGCCATCACCGACTTCTATCTCAGCATTATCTGGCCCATCCAGAAATGTAAGGGTTTCTTAGTGGGTCTTTTGATAGGATGCTTAAGGATGTTGTACCAGTTCCCATGATATCAGATTCTGTTTCCCCTTTATTTGTGGGCCCCTGTTACACTTCATCAGTGGATGGTCTCATATGACCATGGAGATTATTGGGTCTAAGCACAATGGAAGTGGGATATACCCTCCAGTTTATTTCTCCACCTCCTCCCCATTCCTCTTCAGGGACCTCTCTCTCAATTAACTTCTGGCTCAGGAGGTTCAATCTCTCCTTCGGGTGGGAGCTGTGGAAGAGGTACCACAGAATTTGAGGGAAAGGCTTCTACTCCTGTTATTTCCTAATTCCCAAAACCAAGGTGGTCTCAGATCTATTTTAGACCTGGATCAATGGCTACATCAAGAAAATTAAGTTCTGCATGGCCTTCCTGGATTGTGGGGACTGGTATGCCACTCTGGATTTAAGGGCTGCCTACTTTCATATATCTATTTTCCAAGGGCATAGAAGGTTGTTCAGATTTGTTGTGAATCACAAACACTACCAGTTTGCAGTACTCTCATTCAGCCTGCTGGGGGCTCTGCTGGTGTTTACAAAAATGATGGTAGTAGCTTTCCAGAGGTAACTGGAGTACAAGTCTACCTATATCTAAGTGACTGACTAGTCAGTGACCAGTCCAGGGTACAGGTAGAGTCTAGCATCCATCTCATCCATTTGATGTTCAAGTAGGGATGATAGATATCATGTAATTGAATAGTTGTGTAACCATGAAATCTTAGTGGTTACACAACTATTCAGTATTCCCCGGCGGCAGGGCTAGCAGCTAGTGCGCTCTAGACCCACTCCTGGGAGCCTTCCTGGCACCCTGCACCGCTGCCTCTGATATAGAGGCAGCAGCATGGGATGGCAGGCAGGAGCTGGTGTGCCAGAAGAGCCAGTTTAAAAACCAGCTCCCTGCGCAGACCAGCTGCCTGCCACCCTGCGCTGCTACCTGAAATAGAGGAAGCAGCATGGGGTGGCATCAGCCCCTGTCTGCAGCGGTTTGAGCCCCCTGTGGACCGAGGCTGCTGCCACTTAACAGCCTCTCTCCACAGGGAGCTCAGATCCTCCGCTGGCAGGGGCTGCCGCCATGGACCAGCCTCTCTGTGGTGAGCCTGGCTACCACTGACAGAGGCTGCTTTGCGGTAGCCTCCCCCTTCTTCCCCTCCCTCTCTCCCCCCTCTGGCCTTTTAGATATTCCTGCCTCATGTTATGGGGAAGAACGTGTTGGTTCTTACAGACCACACTACAGTCATGTTTTATCTCAACCAGCAGGGAGGGGCTCACTCTCTCCTTCCCCCCCATGTCAGGAAGTAAATCAGCTAAGGGAGGTATACATATCCCACTCAATCTGTCTTAAGGCATCTCACCTTCCAGCAGAACAGGACTTAGCAGCATTCAGGGCTGCTTGCAAGGAATCTCTCATCACCGATTTCCCCTCATCCACCAGGGAGGAGAACTGCCTGGCCTCTTTGAGGAACAAATCCTTTAATTTCTGCAAGTCAAATCTATCCTCCAGTGCCTGCTGGTATGCAATCCTGAACTGCAGCCCTACAGTAAAATACATTTTTGACTGAATAAATCCATTTTCTTGAAGTCCTCTGCTTCAGGTGGTGTACCTTGATAACCCTGCCTTTCTCTTTCGTTGACAGCAGATATCAGCCAGGATGTGTGTACAAAACTCAGCCTTGGGTAGCACAAAATGCTTCTGCTCAGCTCTTTTTCACATGGGGCGAGTGAAAGGGCAGCAGAGGCAGAGGAGAAGGAAGCAGGGGGCTGCTTTGGGGCTTTAAAAGGGTCCACAATGGCCTCATTACGAGGAAGGAATACTTTTGATGGGCCCACCACAGCCAAATTGTGTATCCACCTATATGTCTAAATCCAAGGTCACCCTCTTGAACAACACATGGTGAGCCTTATATTCATTCTGGGGAGGTGACCTGTCCAGTACTGACACAGTCTCTTTAGGGAGGAGGAAGAGGCCAGCACTGGATGAGGACACTCTTCTTCCTTTTCTGTGATAGCAGGATTCCATGAGCCAGTTCTTGAAATTCAGCACCGGTTCGGTATTGGAGTCCTGACTGAGTGCTGCTGGATGGGGTGGCCATGCTCTTCTTTTGGAAGCCACTAAATAGGAGCATTTCAAAAGGGACCCTGGGATTGGGTTCCAAAACGGCCAATACGTTAGTATAGAGAGCCCCAGTGACGTCTAGACGAAGCACTCAATGGCACCCTTGTACCTAGGTCCATGACTAGGAAGGAGTGTTTGGGAGAATACTGTGGACAACAATTCAAACGATAACACAGTAAGAGAACCAAACAAGTGCCACTGTGGCTTAACTAAGTAAAAGAAACAGTCAGAGAGAACTTTCACTTTTTAAACAATGCCTTTTTAAATCCTAGTGAAGAAAATAGAAAGGAGCATAAACTCTGTCAAATTAAATGTAAAAATATAATAAACTCCAAAAAGGAGTTTGAAGAACAGCTAGTCAAAAAATCAGAAAGTAATAGAAATGTTTATGTACATCAGAAGCAGGAAGCCTGCTTAACAACCAGTGGGGCCCCTGGACGATCGAGTTGCCAAAGGAGCACTCAAAGACGATAAGATAATTGCAGAGAAACGAAATGAATTCTTTGCTTCGGTCTTCATGGCTGAGGATGTTTGGGAGATTCCAAAACTTGAGCCATTCTTTTTAGATAAATCTGAGGAATTGTCCCAGATTGAGGTATCATTAGAGGAGGTTTTGGAACAAATTGAAAAACTTAACAGTAATAAGTCACCGTGACCAGATGGCATTCACCCAGGAGTTCTGAAAGAACTGAAATGTGAAATTGCGGAGCTATTAACTGTGGCTTGTAACCTATCCTTCTGTAGGATATCAGCTTCTGTACCAAATGACTGGGAAGATAGCTCATGTGGCACCAATATTTTAAAAGGGCTCCAGAGGTGATTCTAGCAATTACAGACCAGTAAGTCCAACATCAGTACCGGGCAAATTAGTTGAAACTATAGTAAAGAATAAAATTGTTAGACACACAGATGAACATAATTTGTTGGGGGAAAAGTCAACATGGTTTCTCTAAAGGGAAATCATGCCTTATCTACTGGAGTTCTTTGAGGGGGTCAACAAACATGTGGACAAAGGGGATCCAGTAGATACAGTGTACTTAGACTTCTAGAAAGCCTTTGACAAGGTCCCTAACCAAAGGCTCTTAAGTAAAGTAAATTGTCATGGGGTAAGAGGGAAGGTCCTCTTATGAACTGAAAACTGGTTAAAAGACCGGAAACAAACGGTAGGAATAAATGGTAAGTTTTTAGAATGGACTGAGGTAACTAGTGGTGTCCCCCAAGGGTCTGTATTGGGACCAGTCCTATTCAACCTATTTATAAATGATCTGGAGAAAGGGGTAAACAGTGACGTGGCAAAATTAGCAGATGATACTAAACTGTTCGAGATAGTTAAGACCAAAGCAGAATGTGAAGAGCTTTAAAAAGATCTTACCAAACTAAGCGATTGGGCAACAAAATGGCAAATGAAATGTAAAGTAATGCACATTGGAAAAAATAATCACAGCTGTACATACCATATGATGGGGACTGATTTAACTACAACTACTTGAGAGAGATCTTAGTCATTGTGGATAGTTCTCTGTAAACATCCACTCAATGTGCAGTGGCAGTCAAAAAAGCAAACAATGTTAAGAATAATTTAAAAAAAGAGAATATCTTATTGCCTCTATATAAAACCAGGGTACACCCACATCTTGAATACTCCAAACCGATGTGGTAGCCTCATCTCAAAAAAGATATATTGGCATTGGAAAAGGTTCAGAGTAGGGAGGTAAAATTTCTATTAATTGGCTAATTGAACAGTCAATGCAATTTGCATTGACTATTGATTAGTTGATAAGGGTGCCTCCAACTCTGAAGTGTAGCCACAGCCCCAAGGCTCTGGCTACACTTCAAAGGCGAAAGCACTGTGGAGAGCACGGGACCAGTGGAGGACTCAAGCAGTCCCCCACTAGTCCTGTGCTCCCTGCAGTGTTTCAAAACGACAGCACCGCATAGAGTCTTCAGTTGACCCCGGGCTCCACGCCACGCTGCTGTTTTGAAATGCCACATGCAGCCTGGGGTCTAGCCCTGGGCTCCATGCAACACTGCTGCTTTGAAGCTCCCCCCCCCCCCACTGCCTCTTTTTGATAGAGGCAGCAAGGGGGGGCGGGAATGACTAGTTGACTAGCATGTTGACTGTCCGATAAGCATTTGCTTATCGGATAGTCGACTAGTTCACTTCCCTAGTTCAGAGAAGGGCAACAAAAATAATTAGAGGTTTGGAATGGGTCCCATATGAGGAGAGACTAAAGAGGCTTGGACTTTTCAGCTTGGATAAGAGGAGACAGGGGATATGATAGAAGTCTATAAAATCATGACTGGTGTAGAAAAAAGTGAATAAGGAAAAGTTATTTACTTGTTCCCCTAACATTAGAACTAGGGGTCACCAAATGAAATTATAGTTAGAAGGTTTGAAACAAAAGGAAGTTTTTCTTCACACCATGCACAGTTGGCCTGTGGCACTCCTTGCCAGAGAAGTTGTGAAGACCAGGACTTTAACTGGGTTCAAGAAAGAACTAGATACATTCATGGAGGTTAGGTCCATCTATGGCTATTAGCCAGGATATGTAGGAATGGTGTCCCTATCCTTTGTCAGAGGCTGGGAATGGGTGACAGGAGAGGGATTGCTTGATGATTCCCTGTTCTGTTCACTCCCTCTGGGGCATCTGGAATTGCCCACTGTCAGAAGACAGGATACTGGGCTAGATGGACCTTTGGTCTGACCCAGTATGGCCGCTCTTATGAGAGCTGTATGATTCAACCTCCAGTTCTGAAGATGGTGAGTCTATCTAGTGAGCATGGAGGTGCAGTTCCCACCAGTGACTGAGATTGGCACCAAACTAAGAGAGCCTGCAATGAGGCCCATGTGGTCAGTTTCCCCTTAGATGATACCATGGGATCTTTTACTGAATGATAACTGAGAGTGACAGATTTCCTGTAGGATGGCTGCAATATCACTAGCTCCTGCCCTGCTAGAGACACTGCTAGCAATAGCGATATCAGTTCTCTTGCAGTAGCAAATGCCTCTGGAATGGATGACACTGCAGTAACTGCTGGTTCTGTGCTGGTTCTCTGAAGTAGACAGCTCATTCTGTAATGGACTTAGTGGTGCTTGCATAAGAGCCTGCATCAACAGTGTGACTGCTGTGAGGCAGAGGCAGGCCTGACTTAGGCATTGAGATCAGATCAGAGTAGGACCTATCTTCAGTATTGGGGAACATCCACTCTTGACAGAAGCAGCAGCTGATCTTTTTCTTGGCATTGGGGATAGTGAACAATGCCAAGATTCTTGAATGGCAGGAGAAGCACTCCTTACTGACACCAAAGTACCCGGTTCCCAAGTTCATTCACTTCAGCTTAGAGGAACTTCAGTGCTGCCTCCATAAATAAAAACTTCAGCCTGGCCTCCTGGCAGGAGTAGCAAGCTATATGGGCCCCTCCCTTCCAGACTCCAGGAATATTCCTGTCCTGGGGGCCAGATCTCCCCGAGCCTTGGGTGATTTTTAAAAAGACCTGGGGACCCCTGCTGCCATCACCACTGGCAGTGCAGCTGGGATAGAACCATGTCTAACCAGTTGTGAAGCGAACTAGCCACACTCAACTGGCCAAATAGTCACATGTGGCTAGCAAGCTGGACACAACAGGGCTAGAGCAACTTTCTCCCCACTTGCTTCGTGCGCCTGCCCACACGTCCCAGAGGCCCTGGTCTCTGTGTCCTGCCCCTGCCTCAAGCGCCCCTGCCTCAAGCACCCCTGCAGCCACTGGAAGCTCTAGGTGCAGCACTTGCATGTAGCAGTGCACAGGGACCCCACCAGCTCCCCCACTTGGAGCTGCTGCTTGAGGAGATGTCCTGAATAAGTGCTGCACCTCCACCCCCTCCCAGAGCCTGCACTCCCTCTGCCTCCAAACTCCGTCCCTCCCGTATCTTCACCCTCCACTCCCAAACTCCATCCCAGAGCCCTACCCAGAACCTTAAAACAGATAGTGATGGGGGAGGGGTGCGAGCTCCGAGTGTTCTGGGGACCACTACAATTTCAACAAACCTGCTGCCCCTGTCTCCTGACCTTCTTTCATGCGGGGCTTGAAGTCCTTGCAGACCTGGCAGCTGTCCCCAACATGAGCTTTTGCCAAATACTTCAAGCAGTTAGACTGCAGGTTGCTCGGGACATAGGCCTGTTCCAGAAGGCACAGTGCTGTAACTGCCAAAACTATGCCATGTAATGGAGATACACAAACTACCGTTTACAACTAACTCAACTATACACAATTATAGGAAAGTAAAGATCAATGAGAACTTGCTGGAACTGTTGTCCTAAGAGAGAAATTTCTGGCAACACTGCTCAGAGCATGTCTATGCCTACAGTGGAATGCACATGTGCAACCACTCTGATATAATTTACTTTCTTGATCATGGAATCCAATATGGCCCGGACTGGTGTTCTGCATGGACTTTGACAGGTGTCAGAGTGGTTGCTTTTGGCCTGGTAATGTGTTTTCTATGAAGGGCTTCAGAAAGGAGATGAGGAAAATAAAGATGTATTTTGAGTGACCTCTGCAAGGGGACTTTAATTTGAGTCAGTGGTAAACTAGGTGGCAAACTTTAAACTGTATGAGCAATTGGTGCCTTTAGTTTATGGGATGATCTACTGGTGTGGAGATGTTTGGTTGATAGCCAAATCTTCTGGTCTATCTTTAATTCCAGTCCCTTCTGTTTCTGGCAATCCATATCTTGTTTGTAGGCCTTCTCTGTCTCTATCTGGTGTTCTTTGAGTTCTTCCTGGATGTGACCGATGGGCTTGGGGATCTGGCTGTTAAAGTGTTTAAAAAAAAAAAAAAATGAAATGTTAATTTCAAAATGAAAGGTGGCTGTGTGTTTTTCTTAGCACTATTGGCCACTATGTTGCATTAACTTTCTCGACTCAACAGTTCACACATGAGAGATGCTTGAATGAAAATAACTAACAGCATTCTAGAGAGAACAAAGGAAGATTCTGTGTCTTGAGGTTGTGGTAACAAAGTCCTGAAGTACTGAAATAAGCCTCAGGCTTTTTGCACACATTGTGCTCAAATTATGCAAGAGACTTTCTGCAACATGGTTCTTTTGAACACATTTCTTAACCTTTTCCCACCACTTTTCTTTGAAGATATGCATTCAGTAACTATTTTTTTTAAGTGCCAGTAGCCATCTAGAATGAGGATTAAGCCGCAGGTCGTCCATGCGTGCTTCTAAACTGTGGCACAGGCATATTTTGACTGTATGAAGGCTTTATAAAAAACACTTTCATTTGCGCCATTGAAATTGCTTATATTATGCACAAAGAGCACTACTCTATGTAGAAAAGAGCCTCAGTGAAGTTTACTAGGTTGTTCTAGAAAACAGTTGTGCCACTTTGGCTTTTTGTAATATAAATAGTTTATCTCGGAAGTAAACAGATTTTTATTTTCTTTCATCTTGTTACAAATACAGTTCTCCTGTTCTCCAGAATCTTTTATTGGTTTTCTTAACTGCTGTTTGTAACAGCTTAACAATGTTAACAAAAGTAAGCTATGGTTGTATTTGAAAAATTAAAATTGTTTAATACTTAATGTAGCACAGTTGATCCTCAAGGCACTGGTCAGATCAGGATTTATCTGCACAACACTTTTGTCAGGTAAGGGAGTGCTACCTACTATCCCTATCTTACAGATGGAGAAACCAAGGTTGTGACACATACGATCGCAAGGCAAGTAAGTGGCAAAGCCGGGACTGACTCCAATCCTCAAACTTAATCCATGAAACTAATCTGCCCCTCATTTAAATTTTGTTTTAATTGGAAATTAGATGACCGTAATGACGGACGGACACACACTCTCTCTCTCTCTCTCTTTCTCTCTCTCTCTCTAACTCAGAAGTACAAAAGTTTCTTATGGGAGGGAGATTGGTAGAGTTTAGGCTCAGAGGTGATGGGTGGGTCAGTCTGAGGCTCATTATTAAGGAAAAGTGGTAGAATTAATTTTTGGAGACACACATCATGAGGGAAACTTGTTCCCTACCCACACAATTACTTTCAGCCCCTACTAAGGTGTTCTAGCTTACTATGCAGGTCCTTATGCTTTCTGTCCATAATATTCTGAGACTCCAGCATGCTGGTATTGGGTCCAAACGAGCTGTCCTTTGTCCTGTGCTATTAAGTGTACTATAATACAGTGTGAGACCCCTCATACTCCACTGCCGAGCAACATACTTGATTTAGTGAGAAAGTGGCAGGCTGATGGGCAATACATGTGAGGCCCAGCACAGAGGCCTCTGGACAGAGTTGCCCCATCCACAGGACATACTGGGACGGCTGCCCCAGGCCTCAGTTTTTGGGGCCCTGCAGCAGCTGCCCCAACTGTTTTATGGACAGAAGGGACCAAGGGGATTAAAGGGGCCACCTTCCCTCCACACTCACCATGTTGGAGCTGGAGTATCCTAGCAATCTGCTCTGTGTCCTGGCTTGCTGTGCCTCGCTTCTCTGCGGCAGCGGACCGCACCAGGCCCTTATAATCTCCCAGGCCGCATTGTTTGGGGGTGGGGGACAGGAGGATGGGGCGGGGACAGATAAGGCGCAGGGTTTGGAGAAGGGGTGGAATGGGGATGGGGTGGGGGAGGGACGAGCCTGGGGTTGCCAGGTATCCAGTATTGACCCGGACAGTCGGGTATTTTTGCCTCCTGTCTGGTTTTAAAAAAAAAAAAAAAAAAATTCAGAAAATATTGGACACCTAAAATGTGTCCTTTCTCTCCCCGCCGGCCAAGAGGCGAAAATCCCAGGTGCTTACCAGGTTCTGCAGAGAAGCTGTCCGGCCTGGAGAAGGGAGACAAGATGGCGGACGGCCGCCGGCATCCTGTTAGGGCCAAAAAGCCTCACAAGCATTTCTTAAAGGGGCCATGCTGTGTTTATTTTATTTTTTTTGCTTAACAACTCTCACGGTGGTCCCTTTTTTTTTTTTTTTCTCAACAACTTTGGTTTTCCCCCCCCCCCCTTTTTTTCCCCCAACAGAATTTTTTCCCCAGTGGGTGTTTTTTCTGGGGGGGGAGGGGATGTTCAGTATTTTTGGTTAAAGCATCTGGCATCCCTAGACAAGCCTCACGGTGAGAGGGTTTTCCCAGACCCTGTGCCTCCCTCAGGATGGCCCTGCTTCTGGGCAAAGGTGGCAGAGCTTGCCCCCAAAGTAGAAGGGACTAGACAGACCCTCCCACCCCTCCTCTTCCACCTGAGGACCTGATACCAGTCAAACCAGGAACTGGAGCGGGTTGGGAGCTACAGATCCTCCACCTGCACAGATTGTGGTGTTGAAAGCAGTCCTTGGCTATGTCTTTGCTCTTTGCACCTCCGTCTGGACCAGGTGGAGGGCCCATAGCTCCCCAGAGCTGCATGCATTGCTCTTACCATGGCTGGGCTGCAACCCCCCCCCCCGCCCCCAGCCAGAGTCCATGTAAGAACTGCATGTAGGCAGCTGGGGGGAGCTGCAGATCTTCCTGCTCTGTGAAGGGGCAAGGCTTGGGGCTGCTTTCAACTCTCCCCTTTCTCCAGGCAGATGGAGGGTCCAGCTTCCAGCCTGGCTGGGGATGGGAGTCTTCTGGGGAAGAAGAGGGACGCCTGCTGAAAAGTGGGAGGGCCATGCTTAGGATTGCCAACTCTTCTAGGATTGGCTTGGAGTCTCCAGGAATTAAACACCGATCTTTAATTAAAGATTGTCATTTGAGGAAACCTTCAGAAATACGTCCAACCAAAATCGGCAGCCTTTGCCATGGCCCCTTAATCTGCCTTATTCTGGCACCTCCTGCCTCTGGGTCAACACACAGTGTTAAGGCAGTAAGTGGGTAGAGAATCAGAGGAAGGAGACCAGCAAAATTTGTGAGGAGATAGAAAAAGATTCTATATAGTTAGCAGACTGATCTTCATAAAACTGGGATAAAAATCTGGGGACAGCTATTGGTGACACAGGAGATTCCCACTAAACTGGAATAATTGTGGTAAATTTAGGACTTCTGCTCACAAGGGAAACATGAATTTTCTCTCATCGAGATAAAAGTATTTTTTTCTTCATACTACTTTGAAATATCAGCAGCCCTGTTTTTGAAGAAATTTTAGCTAGCTTGTAGTCCCAGTATGAGCAGCAATTGTTGTAAACTAAAACACAAGAATACTGTATCATCATGCTTAGAATTGCTGATTCTATTCCAGCTGTTCCCAGTTTGAAACAGCTTGTTTTTATATTCCCATTTTAGTAGTTCACCTTATAATGTTTGTGAACTCACATTCCAGCTTCACATATAGTTTGTTTCAGAATAGAAAAGGCTTTTCTTAGGTGACCTTTACAAGCAGCTCTTCACTGGAGGAAGTATATCTGGAAGTTTGTAATTCAATTAATTTTACATTATTTGTCTATGTTTTCAAAATTTCGTGTTACTCATTTTAATTCACTTTGATGTTTTGGCTCTTCTGCAAACTCTCCTCCATTTCCTTGTTGCAAGTGGATCTATTGCTGCTTCTGATCACATTAGGGCCAGATGCTCTTTAAGTTGCAGAAGTGAAAGGCAGCTCTAAGAAAGTTGTTTCAGCTTGGCCTTGTGCTGCTGAAAAACTGTAATTGTTTTGTATTCAGGATCTTTTATAACTGCTACCTCTGATTTGTTTTCCTCTGCTAAAGCTCTTTTACTTGGCCAACCACTCCCATATAGCTCCCTACACCATCCTTTATAACACTACTCAAGTTCAGCTGACTCTGAATTATTGTAACTTACTAGTTCATTGTACATGGACACTGACACGTATAGGTAGCAGCAGATTTAAAACAAGAGGAAATATTTCTTCACAGAATGCACAGTTAAACTGATTTAGATGGGATGCTATGAAAGCCAAAAGTATAGGTTCAAAAAAGGATTAGATCAGTGTATGGAGGAAAGATTCGTCAATCACTATTAGCAAAGATGGTCAGGGATTCAATCTCATGCTCCAGGTGTCCCTAAGCCTCCAACTGTCAGAAGCTGGGACTGGATGATAGCAGATGGATCACTCCAAATGGTCCTGCTGTGTTCATTTCCACTGAAGCATCTCACACTGGCCACTATGAGTGACAGGATACTGAACTAGATGAACCATAGATAGGATAACAGACCTACTACTACCGCAAGCTGGGGAGGGGGATCTCAGGTAGTGTTAACCTGTGGTTTTGTAGGAAAGAACCAGACTTTCTGAGATGCTCCATGAGTGCAGTTTAACTGATAATCAAGATATTTGTGAACATCCATCAAACTGGTTGAGAATTTGAAAGTGGAAGGCAGCTTGGGTGAAAGTGATCATGAAATCATAGAGCTCACAATGCTAAGGAAGGGTAGAAGGGAGAACAGCAAAATAGAGACAATGGATTTCAGGAAGGCGGATTTTGGTAAGCTCAGAGAGCTGATAGGTAAGGTCCCATGGGAATCAAGACTGAGGGGAAAAACAGCTGAGGAGAGTTGGCAGTTTTTCAAAGGGACGTTATTAAGGGCCCAAAAGCAAGCTATTCCGCTGCGTCGGAAAGATAGAAAATATGGCAAAAGACCGCCTTGGCTTAACCACGAGATCTTGCATGATCTAAAAATAAAAAAGGAGTCATATAAAAAATGGAAAGTAGGACAAATTACAAAGGATGAATATAGGCAAACAACACAAGAATGCAGGGGCAAGATTAGAAAGGCAAAGGCACAAAATGAGCTCAAACTAGCTATGGGAATAAAGGGAAACAAGAAGACTTTTTATAAATACATTAGAAGCAAGAGGAAGACCAAGGACAGGGTAGGCCCACTGGTCAGTGAGGAGGGAGAAACAGTAACAGGAAACTTGGAAATGGCAGAGATGCTTAATGACTTCTTTGTTTCGGTCTTCACCGAGAAGTCTGAAGGAATGCCTAACATAGTGAATGCTAGTGGGGAGGGGGGTAGGTTTAGAAGATAAAATAAAAAAAGAACAAGTTAAAAATCACCTAGAAAAGTTAGATGCCTGCAAGTCACCAGGGCCTGATGAAATGCATCCTAGAATACTCAAGGAGCTGATAGAGGAGGTATCTGAGCCTCTAGCTATCATTTTTGGAAAATCATGGGAGACAGGAGAGATTCCAGAAGACTGAAAAAGGGCAAATATAATGCCCATTTATAAAAAGGGAAACAAGAACAACCCAAGAAACTACAGACCAGTTAGTTTAACTTCTGTGCCAGGGAAGATAATGGAGCAAGTAATTAAGGAAATCATCTGTAAACACTTGGAAGGTGGCAAGGTGATAGGGAACAGCCAGCATGGATTTGTAAAGAACAAATCATGTCAAACCAATCTGATAGCTTTCTATGATAGGATAACGAGTCTTGTGGATAAGGGAGAAGCGGTGGATGTGGTATACCTAGGCTTTAGTAAGGCGTTTGATACGGTCTCGCCTGATATTCTTATCAATAAACTAGGCAATACAACTTAGATGGGGCTACTATAAGGTGGGTGCATAACTGGCTGGATAACCGTACTCAGAGAGTAGTTATTAATGGTTCACAATCCTGCTGGAAAGGTATAACAAGTGGGGTTCCGCAGGGGCCTGTTTTGGGACCAACTCTGTTCAATATCTTCATCAACGATTTAGATATTGGCATAGAAATAACACTTATGAAGTTTGCAGATGATACCAAGCTGGGAGGGGTTGCGACTGCTTTGGAGGATAGGGTCATAATTCAAAATGATCTGGACAAATTGGAGAAATGGTCTGAGGTAAACAGGATGAAGTTTAATAAAGACAAATGCAAAGTGCTCCACTTAGGAAGGAACAATCAGTTTCACACATACAGAATGGGAAGCGACTGTCTAGGAAGGAGTACGGCAGAAAGGGATCTAGGGGTTATAGTGGACCACAAGCTGAATGAGTCAACAGTGTGATGCTGTTGCAAAAAAAGCAAACGTGATTCTGGGATGCATTGACAGGTGTGTTGTGAGCAAGGCACGAGAAGTCATTCTTCCGCTCTACTCCAACTGAGGCCTAACCAGCGCAGAGTATTGTGTCCAGTTCTGGGCACCGCATTTCAAGAAAGATTTGGAGAAATTGGAGAGGGTCCAGAGAAGAGCAACAGGAATGATTAAAGGTCTAGAGAACATGACCTATGAAGGAAGGCTGAAAGAATTGGGTTCGTTGAGTTTAGAAAAGAGAAGATTGAGGGGGGACATGATAGCAGTTTTCAGGTATCTAAAAGGGTGTCATAAGGAAGAGGGAGAAAACTTATTCTTCTTGGCCTCTAAGCCCATTGCTTCTTGTTCTATCCTCAAACTGCAGCAAGGGACATTTAGGTTGGACATTCGGGAAAAAGTTCCTAACTGTCAGGGTAATCAAACACTGGAATAAATTGCCCAGGGAGGTTGTGGAATCCCCATCTCTGGAGATATTTAAGAGTAGGTTAGATAAATGTCTATCAGGGATGGTCTAGACAGTATTTGGTCCTTCCATGAGGGCAGGGGACTGGACTTGATGACCTCTCGAGGTCCCTTCCAGTCCTAGTATTCTATGATTCTATGAAATGGATTATTTACACTGTGAGTTGGGTCTTCCCCCCCCCCCCCTTTTTGGACTGCTGGAAGTCCTTGCAGGTCGATAGATTTTTCTGATGATTTGGGATGGATTTGTCTAGGCAATTAAGGATAAGTTCCTAATGGTTGCAATAATATGTCAGGCTGTTTGTATATTACATACATCCGCCACTCCCACTGCTGCCTGCAGCTCTACAAGAGTGAATTGTACTTAAACATGGAGCATTTATTTATAAGCTATCAGGAGACAAAGGTAAATCTCTGGTAATTAATCAAAAATACACCAAGTGGGCTCTCTAAGCTGAGCAGTTTAGCTAGGGCAACCTAACTTTATAGTGTAGGCCAGCCCTGAGAATTGTATGGGGTTAGAACATCAATCAGTTAGTTATTCTGCTGTTGTGAAGCTCATTTTCCAGTTCTGCTTTTGATTTAATAGGGTATGTCTACATTGCAATTGAAAATCCAGGGCTGGCCCCCATGCCAGCTGACTCAAGCTAAGGGGCTATTTGACTGCAGTGTAGATGTTAGGATCCTAGAGTTAGCTTAGCTGCTCTTACTGATTGAAGAGTTAATTCTCTTTCCCTCTTTTTCTAAATCAGTATAAACACTGCCTAGGCATGGCTTAATTTACTGTTTGGTAAAATATTTGCTGTACTAAGAGAGACGCTATTATACTGTGTGTGTATGTATATATAGTTTTGCTCAAGGTTAAGTATTTGTAATATCCTGTGGAACAGAACTTGAATGTGGTTTTCTGCTGAACTCCAATATTTGAGGATATTTATTAGAACTTTTTAATCCTACGCCAATTTAACCAGTAGCAGACTAATAAAATAATTTTGGGCTGTCTGCCATGACAAATGTTGACATACTCTTATAATGTTGACAAAAAAACTAATAACTTTTAAAGTAAATGGGTATGGAAATCTTGCCAGAAATATAGTGTCTGAAACAGAGTGGTTGTGTTTTATTTTACTGGCAACACTTGTAGATTTTGTTTGAAACAAAGACACTGCACTATTTCAGCTTTTAGAAACATGGTTAACTCTTTTGAGGCTAATTTTCATTTTCCAGAATGAATCCTTTTACCAGTAATGAGTGCTCCACTGTCAAGGAGTTAATATTGTAAACACCTAGATTACTAGATTTACACAGAAAAAGTGGGTAGCATAAAAACAAAGGTAACTAGAGTATTTTGATTGTGACAAGAAGAAAAACAGAACAAAAATTCATATGGGTTTGTGCAGAACCTTTTTTTATTTCAAAAATTGGTAGAGCCAAAGGTATTCTGGACACTAACAGTGTCAATACTGATAAGTCCACTTTCCCATGATTTATTGGATAAGAAGCTTTGTTAATGAATCCATGCCAATTTCATTTATTTTACTGGCTAAGTTGAGAGGCTTCATTTGCAACCTGTACTGATGAAGGTTTTGGGATGAAGATTATATTTTTAAAATGCTGAATTTCTTTAGAAGGTTTTGATTGAAACTTTTTATGATTTTATAAAAAAAAATACGCTAAATCAGAAAAATGAATAGAATGTTAGTGACAGTGTCCATTACAAAGGTATAATGAATGACCCCTCGGAGATAGGGATATAAAAAGTTTAACCAGTTAACCGGTAAGCATTAGCCTTTCTGGCATACTTACCGGGTAAACGGTTAATCAAAGGGTTGGGGGGGGTGCAGCCCCCCCTCCGACTGCAGCCCAGCTGGCTGGAGCTGCCCCTCTCCACACCTACAAAAGGCCAGGCTCGGGGAGCCCTTGCCCATGGTGGGCTGTCTGGACCTCAATTAACTGTTACATGATTAAAAGTATATTGTTTAACCTGTTAACTTTTTAAAGGGATATTTACATCCCTACTCAGGGGATTGTTTGCTCTTGTTTGTCAAATTCAACACCAGTCATGTAACATAGTCCCTTTGTTGAAGTTGCTGATAAGAGGTGCAGGGAGTCAGGTGGAAAAGCAATTATGTGAGCAGCTCTTATACACTCAGACTTTAATTGTTAAAGGAAAAATCACTGCCTAAAAGAGCTCATCAAAATAAATGTCAGAATTTGGTACCAAGCCAAACAAACACCTATTGTATGGCATCTGGTCCTCTATTATATGGGGTTTCTTGCATGTTATCCAGGTCATTGTTTTTGTAATTCTGCAGAAGATATAAGGTGAATATGGGAGGTGGGATGGGGTTCTGGTAAGAAAACTTAAAACTGACCTTAATTAGAGTGCTTTCCCCCAACAGTATGTGGAAATTAGGAAGCTGTAGGGGGCCTGGTAGAATGAAACCACATAGAAAATTAATCAATATTATGAAATAAATTTAACTCAGTTTGACAGGCAGGCTCATACTTGAACTTTGGGGGATTCCTATTCTTTAAGAAAACCAGTAAAAAAGTAACTTTTTATTGTGGTTGAGTTTTTAATGACAGTAAGAGCTTTTGGCCCTGGCCTCAGACTTTTCTTCCCACATATCATATTACTGTTTTGCTGAGTGAAGAGCAAACCATAACTTTGTAACATGCAAGAATATAATAGCTTTATTTTCCAAGGTGCCAAGCATCCTTAACTTTAATTGGCTTAAGTAGGAATTGAATGCTCAGCACACCACAGAATAGGGTCTTACATATTAGGGCCTGGATTTTTAAGCAGGAGTCTGCATATAATACGATTTATGCAACTTCAAAAATAGATGTGCAACTTTTCTTTTTGTTGCCACGTAATTTTTAAATGATCTTTTCCTAATTCATTATTCAGTAGAACAAAAAGCAGAAAGGACTGAACTGCTATGTGGGAGGAAGCTGGCAGAAGGGCTGCATGAGGAGGTGGCTACCATCTGGGGCTCCTAGGCACCCACAGCTAGGTTATTTGTTTCTTCTGGAAGTACACATTTACATGTGCCTCAGTGCACGTTTAAAAAAAAAAAAGTGCATTTTCTAGCTGTCCAAGAGCAGAATGCTAATCTTACGAGATGTTAGAACTCTCTTTAGCTATTTCTTCCCCTTCCTGTGCAGTGATCTAAATCTACTCTGGGTTTTAGTAAATCAACGTTTATTTTTAGAGGGAGTGTGTTGTGTTTAAAGCAAAAGCTATGCAGTATGATACAGTACCATTAAGCCCTTACTGTAAAGAAGCGAAGTTTCATATTTCTAGAGAACTTATCTCCTCTGTTCTAACTTGTTTGTTTCTTCCTCTCAGTGTGGTGTGATATCTGAACCAGCCTCAGCTGACCTCCCTCCCTAGCATGAGCACACACTGCCCAGAATTTACTGACAGTAATTAGATGAGTTTTTACCAGCGTCCTCTGTAAACTGTACATTTGTGTGGCCACTCAGGCGAGATTCATGTGCTATCCAGCAGAGCACCCATAGCTAGTTTTTTTGTTTCTACTAGTGGTACACATGCCTCTCTATACATAAAAAAAGATTCCACACATGGATGGAAAAGATTATTGAGAACATTGGTTTTCACCACTACGTACCTGTCTTCAAGCAGCATGGAGGTTACAAAGCAAAGTGAAAGTTGCAATGAAGTTTATAGTCATAAATGACATTCTCATAACAAAAAAACCAACAAGGAGTAACATGGCATTCATAATTTGTCCCAGACATAGTCCCAAATTGGCAACTGGTATGCAAAAAACTTGTTTTCAAGAAGGTTCAAAGCAATCCTTCTTTAACTCTAATATGGAGATGGACACCCTGTATTTATTTTCCAGGGTCTCTGACACTGCAGTGTTATCTTAAAATAGATCTGTAGTGTTTGCAGGACTCAGAGTAATTCAGTTTGATTTTATTCTTAAACTTGTTTGTATGAATTCTTTCCGTTCTATAGCTTCTAGTGATTTTGATAAAAATCTGTTGCCTATTTGGTTTAATCCGGTTTGATATAAGAAATAAATGAATTCAGCGCAGAAGGTAAAATGGATCCATATATTGGGAGGAATAAGACTTCAAAGAACAAACCCACATATATGTGACCTAGTCAGTTTATTTTAATTCTGTTGACTACTGTTAGAGGTTCTCACAATAACTTCTGTCTCTCTTACAGCTAGCAGCTGTTGTCCTATCCTGTCCTTCTTTGGTTGAAGCAGCCCCGAGTAGAAGCAGCTAGATTGATTTCTTCTCCTTAACATCTGCTGCAGTTAGGCTCTGCAGTAGAGCCTAATGAAAATGTTGTCTCCCTAAGCAGTTTGAGTGTAAGAACGAAGATTTCCAATAGCAGTCCTCACAATCCCCTGCAGAATAGTGAAATGGTTTATTTTTAAAAGGTTAAAGAACATGTTTCTAGGTCTTCCCTCTGCTCTTGCTGGAACTGTAAAATAACTTCTGCAGCCCCATGTGGAAGAAGGGGAAGTGTTCAGATAGAATCATAGAACCATAGAGCTGAAAGAGACCTCAGGAGGTCATCAAGTCCAGCTCCCTGCTCTAGGCAGGACCAATCCCAATTAGATCAACCCAGTCAGGGCTTTGTCAAGCTGAGACTTAAATACCTCTAGGGATGGAGACTCCACTACTTCCCTACGTAACCCATTCCAGTGTTTCACCACTCTCCTAGTGAAATAGTTTTTCCTAATATCCAACCTGGACCTCTCCCACCACAACTTAAGACCATTGCTCCTTGTTCTGCCATCCATCACTACTGAGAACAGCCTTCCTCCATCCTCTTTGGAACCTCCCTTCAGGAAGTTGAAGGCTGCTATCAAATCCCCCCTCACTCTTTGCTTCTGCAGACTAAACAGACCCAATTTCCTCAGCCTTTCCTCATAGGTCGTATGCTCCAGCCCCCTAATCATTTTGGTTGCCCTCCGCTGGACCCTCTCCAATGCGTCCACATCCTTTTTGTAGTGGGGGGCCCAGAACTGGACACAATACTCCAGATGTGGCCTCACCAGAGCCGAATAAAGGGGAATAATGACATCTCTGGATCTGCTGGCAATGCTCCTCTTAATGCAACCTAATATGCCATTAGCCTTCTTGGCTACAAGGGCACACTGTTGACTCATATCCAGCTTCTCATCCACTGTAACCCCCAGGTCCTTTTCTGCAGAACTACAACTTGGCTGGTTGGTCCCCAGCCTGTAACAATGCTTGGGATTCTTCCGTCCCAAGTGCAGGACTCTGCACTTGTCCTTGTTGAACCTCATCAGATTTCTTGTGGCCCAATCCTCCAATTTGTCTAAGTAACTCTGGACTCTATCCTTGCCCTCCAGCGTATCTACCTCTTCCCCTAGCTTAGTGTCATCTGCAGACTTGCTGAGGGTGCAATCCATCCCCTCATCCAGGTCATTAATAAAGATACTGAACAAAACCGGTCCCAGAACCAAACCTTGGGGCACTCCGCTAGAAACCGACCGCCATCCTGACATCGAGCCGTTGATCACTACCCGCTGGGCCCGGCCGTCTAGCCAGCTTTCTATCCATCTTACCGTCCATTTATCCAATCCACATTCCCTTAACTTGCTGGCAAGAATATTTTGGGAGACCGTATCAAAAGCCTGGCTAAAGTCAAGGTATATCACATCCACTGACTTTCCCATATCCACAGAGCCAGTTACCTCATCATAGAAGCTAATCAGATTGGTCAGGCACAACTTGCCCTTTGTGAATCCATGCTGACTATTCCTAATCACTTTCCTCTCCTCCAAGTGCCTCAAAATGGATTCCTTAAGGATCCCTTCCATGATTTTTCCAGGAACCGATGTAAGACTGACCAGCCTATAGTTCCCTGGATCGTCCTTCTTGCCTTTTTTGAAGATGGGCACTACATTTGCCTTTTTCCAATCATCCGGGATCTCTCCCGATCTCCACGACTTTTCAAAGATAATGGCCAAAGGCTCCTCAATGACATTTGCCAACTCCCTCAGTACCCTCAGATGCATTAAGTCCGGATCCATGGATTTGTGTACGTTTAGCTTTTCTAAATAGTTTCTAACCTGTTCTTTACCCACTAAGGGCTGTCGATCTTCATCCCATCTTGCATCACTTAGCACATTAGTCCGGGAGCCCACCTTGTCCGTGAATACAGAGGCAAAGAAAGCATTGAGTACTTCAGCTTTCCCCACATCATCTGTCACTAGGTTACCTCCTTCATCCAGTAGGGGCCGCACGCCCTCTCTGATCACCTTCTTCTTGTTAACATGCCTGTAGAAACCTTTCTTGTTATCCTTCACATCCTTTGCCAGTCGCAATTCCATTTGTGCTTTCGCCTTCCTGATAACCCCCCGGCATTCTCGAGCTATACATTTAAACCCCTCCCTGGTCATTTGTCCAAGTTTCCACTTTTTGTAAGCTTCCTTTTTGTGCTTAAGTTCACCAAGGATTTCCCCCATAAGCCAATCCAGTCTCCTACCATGTTTGCCTCTCTTGCTACGCATCGGGATGGTTTCTTTCTGTGCCTTCAATAAGGCTTCTTTAAAATACTGCCAGCTGTCCTGGACTCCTTTCCCCTTCATGTTAGCATCCCAGGGGATTCTGCCCATCAGGTCTTTGAGAGAGTCAAAATCTGCTTTTCTGAAGTCCAAGGTGTGTATTTTACTACTCTCTTTTCTTCCTTTGGTCAGGATCCTGAAATCTACCATCTCATGATCACTGTCTCCGAGGTTGTCACCCACCTCTACTTCCCCTATTAGTTCCTCCCTGTTTGTGAGCAGATGGTAAAGCTGCGCACGGCCCCTGGTCAGATCCTTCATCACTTGTCCCAAGAAGTTATCCCCAACATTCTCCAAATACTTCCTGGATTGCCTGTGTACTGCTGTATTGGTCTCCCAACAGATGTCAGGGTGATTAAAGTCCCCTACAAGAACCAGGGCCTGTGATCTGGAAGCTTCTCTGAGTTGTCCAAAGAAAGCCTCATCTACCTCATCCACCTGATTCGGTGGCCTATAGTAGACACCAACCACAACATCACTGCTGTTGTTTGCACCTCTAAACTTAACCCATAGACTCTCAACAGATTTTTCTCCCTCTATATACTGGAGTTCTGAGCAATCATAGTGCTCTCTTACGTATAGTGCAACTCCTCCTCCTTTTCTCCCCTGCCTGTTTTTCCTGAACAGTCTATACCCTTCCATGACAGCGCTCCAGTCATGCGAGTCATCCCACCAAGTCTCTGTTATCCCAATTAAATCATATTTCTTGGACTGGGCCAGGGCCTCCAGTTCTTCCTGTTTGTTGCCCAGGCTTCTCGCATTGGTGTACAAACACCTCAGATAACCAGTTGATCGCCTCATCATCTCCATTCGGATCAGGGGTCCTCCTTTCTTGCTCGTTCCTCTTTGCATTCCTTCCCGGTATCCGACTTTCCCACTCCCCTCAGGGTGTTGGTCACCGTCCCCCAACGAACCTAGTTTAAAGCCCTCCTCACTAGGTTTGCAAGCCTGCCCGCGAAGATGCTCCTTCCTCTCTTCGTTAGGTGGATCCCATCTCTTCCTAACAATCCTTGTGCCCGGAACAGAGTCCCATGGTCAAAGAAACCAAAGCCCTCTCTGCGACACCACTTGCGCAACCACGCATTTACTTCCACAATTCGACGATCCCTGCCCAGTCCTTTCCCTTCAACAGGGAGGATGGACGAGAACACCACTTGCGCTCCGAATTCTTGGGTCCTTCTTCCCAGTGCTACATAATCCGCAGTAACCTGCTCAAGGTCATTCTTGGCCGTATCGTTAGTTCCCACGTGGAGAAGCGGGAAGGGGTAGCAATCCGAAGGTTTGATCAGCTTGGTAAGCCTCTCAGTCACATCCTGAATTCGAGCTCCCGGTAAGCAGCACACCTCTTGAGATTCCAGGTCCGGACGGCAGATGGATGGCTCAGTCCCTCTTAGGAGGGAGTCCCCGACCACCACCACCCGTCGTCTTCTTTTGGGGGTGGTGGTCATGGAACCCCCATCCCTAGGACTACGCATCCCATGCCTTCCAGTAGATGGTGTTCCCTTGCGGTTTCTTCCTTGTGAGGTCCCTTCCAAAGCATTCACCACCACAGAGCCTGTGGAGAGAGCCTGAAAGCGATTGCTTACCTCTATACCATTGGGGGATTCCCGTGCTGGCCTTTTTCCCCTTCTAGAAGTTACATGCTGCCAGTTCTCTTCCTGGTCCCGTACTGCCGTCTCTGGCTCTTCCGCCTGCCGTGCTTGTAGGATTAACCGCTGCCTTCTATCGAGGAAGTCTTCATCCTCTCTGATGGAGCGTAGGGTCGACACTTGGGCCTCCAGTCCTCTAATTTTTTCTTCCAAAATGGCGACGAGCTTGCACCTCGTGCAGATGAAATCCGTTCTTTCTTCCGGGAGGAAGACCAACATGGCACACGCTGTGCAGGTAACAACAGCAGACCTATCACCATCCATCCCTGCTGTCCTGGAAAAAGGATTTAACAAAAAAAAAAAAAAGGCAAGAGAACCTCGCAGCCTTCCCCCTCCCCTTCCCAACTCCCTCTCAAAACTCCCTGTTAGCACTCACCTGTTCGCAAACTCCTTGGTCGCTTGCCCACTGCCTTATAAAGACCTGGACTGCCTGAAAGTCCCTCCCCCTACCAAGGCTCAGCCAATCAGCAGAGGCTTCTAGAATTCAAACTTAATTAGAAGCCAACAGTTTCCACCTGCCACTCACAGCACACACTCCATGAAGGACAGGGGAAGTGGGGAAAAAAAAAAGCCTCACTCCCAAACACAGGGGAAAAACAAACAAACATACATAGAGTGAGGACTGTTTAGGGATGGAACAGGGGTTCAGTTAATTCATTTACACTTTTTCTCTTTTTTCCCCCTCTATCTTCCAAAAGAAACAGGATTTTTTTTTCCACTGGATAATCTTCTCCAAGACTACTTGTTGCTGCATATCAATTTACACGGCTGTTTTTAGGTTTATGAATCCCAGGAAGTTGAGAAAATCATGAGCCCTTTACCTTCAGGCTTTGTATAGCCATTAATAAACTGCAGGTGCATACAAACACTGAGTATATGAACAATTCAAAGTGGGTCTAGACATTTTTTCTATCAACTAGTTTCAGACATTGCTGAAGGAGGGAATCCCAGTGGTCCTCAAGACACTGAAGAGACACACAAGAATAAGAACTTACTTGTTTTCACCCACCCTCACTTACTTTACCAGGTTGAGCTGGGGGGAGGGAGAGGTGAAGGCTCCAGGCTGGGGCAGGGAGTTGGGGTGCAGACAGGAGGTGAGGGCTCCAGCTATTGGGTGTGGGCTGTGATGTGGGGCTGGGGATGAGATGTTTGTGGTGCAAGATGGGGCTCGGCTGGTCAAGGGGTTGTGTGTGTGTGTGGGGGGGGGGATACGCAGGCTCTGAGACAGAATTTGGGTATGGGAGGAGATTCTGGGCAGGTGTAGGGGCTTGTGGTGCTGGAGGGGGTTCAGGGTGAGTGAGCTGGCAGTGCTTATGATGGCTACCAGGAAGAAGCAGTCACCAGAGTATTGCCCTAATGCCTGCATGCACCATCTTCATAGCTCACATTGATGTTCCTTCCACTTGGGATGGAGGCAGTATGTAGAGACTCGCTGTGTATAGAGGCTGCAAGGACCTCATGGCTGTTTGTGGGAGCTGCACAGAGCCACGGCAGGTAGGGAACCAGTCTTAGTCCCTGGCCCTCACTGCACTGCCAAGCAGATTTTTAACAACTCTACCAGAGCCACTAAGATCCCTCGTTAACCCGGCATTCCTGTCGAAAACCAGACACTTGGCAACCAGTGTTCCCTGAAAGCTGAGCATTTGGGCAGCCACCCAGGAAAGATTCAAATGCTGCCCAGCTGACTAGCAGAGCACCCACAGCCAGCAGCATGTCTCTACTAATGATGCACATCTGCACATGCCTCAGTGCACATAACATTTATTCCGCACATAGATGGAAAAATTTAGAAGGAACATTGTTGCCAACCCTACTTAAGAATTCTCAATGGGCCTTACAATATCATTGCTAAAATATTTGTTAGTATTCATTATTTGTTGGATTTAAATTTTGAGATTGAAAGAGTGATTTGTTAATATGGACAAAGATTATAAAGGCTTCTAATAGATTTTAATTGAAATCTGATATTCTAACTTTCAAGCAGGTTACACTATGATGCAGTGTGGGGCCAAATTACATCGCTTTACACCAGAGCTGACTTTAGGTCATTATATCAGAAACATAATTCCAGTTTGACCTAAGAAAACTGGAGCAGAAAAGATGCCAAACCTTGTGAAAATAAACTTAAAAAACAACACATGGTCTGGTAGCATTTTATCGACTAACAAAACATGTAGATGGTATCATGAGCTTTCGTGGGCACAACCCCCTTTACTCCATTCATCTGAAGAAGTGGGCTGTACCCACGAACGCTCATGATATCGACTGCATGTTTTATTAGTCTATAAAGTGCTACCTCTAGAGACTAACTCAGCTACCCCCTGAAGCTTGTAGAAAATGATACAGTAACAGGGAGAGGAGAATCCTCTCTCAAGGGTTCCCTCTGCCTAATTTCTAGGAAGATATGTTTTCTTTTTTGTTGTCCTGATTCTTTAGTTTGCATAGTTCTAAATAACAGATTCCAGTAGTATTAGAGATAATATGTGCCCAAGTAGCCTCTGTAGCACTCGGTTTGCCTTGGGACTTCCGTGTACTCTCACTGCAGTGCAGTGTGATTAATGACAAACAGTCTCTATCATGAGAGGCTAGTGGATTGTCATTATGAATTTCAAAAATAAACAATACAGCTGATCACGGAGGCACCGGTGAGAGGAGAATTACAGTCGAAGCTGAAAGACTCTCTGTGGTGTGTTCGTTATGCCAGTCATGCTGCAGTGATGTTAAAAAAAGAGAAAAGTGCTTCTTCAAAAAAGCTGTGTCAAAGAGATGGTTGCTGGAAAGGAAAGACTCTGAATGGTGCCTTCATGATGAAGATAAGAATACAGGCTGATGTTTAGGGGGAGGTGCTAAAATGATTTTAGCATCACATACCATGTGTGGGGAAATGGATTATTTTTAATACAGGTTGTGGGGGCATTTTGGTCCTGCATTTCAGGAAGTGTTTATGGAGTTCCAACTCTGCCTGCTGAGAAATAAATTTCAGTGTTTGCTGGTTCTCCTCTTTCGTCTGTGTAGCTGTGCTAATGAAACAGAATAATGGTGACCAGTAATGAAAATCGTGAGTTACTACTTCTGGGATTTTTCTAAATACCAGGAAGGATGGCAAATCTCCATCTCTAAAAGGATTCATACCTGTGAGCAAAAGGATAGTATGGATGACATGGTACATTCTCTTAAGGATTTGTCTAGAAAATTGTAGGCTAGGATGCCTACACAAACTTTATGAACATGGCTGAAAAAGAAAGATGAACTGCTGTAGGATGTACTTAAAATATGATGTTAAGAACCCATCCAACTTCATTTGGAAGGTCTGGCTCTGTTTCTGTCAAAGATAGCATTTTGCTTTTGCTGTTCAAGATCCATTAAATGTCAGATGGAGATTAGCAAGACAAGGGTAACTTTTTTTTTCTGTTTTTACATATTTATAATAATCTTTCCTTGTATTGCAGTTATTGCATACATTTTCATTTTTTGTATGCAAAACAAATGGAATACTGTAATGTCTTCATAAAAAGCAGGCATTCTAGAAGCTTAAGTGTGTGAGGGAAGAAAACTGTTGTTATAGTAGATTGTTGTTGAAAAGTTGTCTTATTTCATTTAAATGTATTGTGTAAACATCTATATGAATATTCACCTATATTCATATTTACATGTAAATATACATACGGCACAAATTGTTGTTTGTTTTAATTTGTACTTTTCAGTATAGCATGTTAATGAAATGCAGAACTACATACTTTCAATGACAGAGGGAAAAAAAAACATGAAGCTTGAACTTTTTGTATTTGTACATGTTCCCTTCAGTGACAAGGTCATCGTAATATGCATAAGCAGCAGAGCATTTTTCAGTTTGAGGGGCACTTTCTCCACCCCCAAAACAAACCATTTTAAAAGGAGTATCTTAGTAAAAGGATACTTACTATGGAGAGAGCTTCTTTTTGTCTTTCCCAGTGATACCACTACTTCTGCCTACTACATGATGTTTCAGCCATGTCTCAGATCTGTAGGCGCCAAGCAAGGACAATCTGTCATTGTCATCATTACAAACTTGAATTATTTGTTTACTACCATAGCTGTGTGTCTATTTTGCTCACATTAAAAAATTAACAATTAGCATAAATGTTTTTCTGATGACTTTAACACCCTGCTACTTTTTTTTTATTTATTTATTTATTTTTTTTATTACAGGAGCCTAGCAACAAACGGGTCAAGCCTCTTTCTAGGGTTACATCACTAGCAAGCCTCATTCCTCCTGTGCGGGCAACCCCATTAAAGCGGTTTAGTCAAACACTTCAGGTAAGAGAACATTATATTTCTTTGAGTATTCAGATCTGCATTTCAATAAAAGAAGCATAGATGTGCTGTCATGTTTTTAGGGCTGTGTTTTTCAAAATTTATTTTGTATATCTGTATATTTATGTATGTCTCATTATCTCACGTATCTCTGAGCAGTTTAAGGAGAAAATGAAAAACTTTTTTCCTCCTCAATAAAAAACGCAGTGGTAATGTACAGGGGAAGCCTTTGTAATGGCAAGTTAAATAGCTCTGGTGCTGTTAAAACACTATGGTCATTCACCACTATAATTTTCTGTCATAGAATGCTTATGTTTCTTGTGAAATCTTTAAGAAGCAAACAGCAAATGTATACCATTCTTGATGTCAGGACAGAGATAAAGAAACCAATATTAAAAATATGTGCATAGCTCAGTTACCTGAGAAGGTATGTTTTAAAATGCCTTTTGACTTTTGAAGGTGTTCGTTTTATAGGTATATCTAAAATGGTGCCTATCCATATTCTCAGGCATCTTTGACGTGAACTTTTAAATGACCCTTTAAAGTGATGCATTATAGTGTAAGATAATCCATGGCCGATGAGCCAGGAAATTGAAAAATTAATATCCCTCCCCCTCAAACCACCTCTCTGCCCTTGTAGTTCTTCATCACATTGAAATGACTAGGGGAAAAAGCTAAGCTTTGCCATTGAATATTAGTGGTTTTAGCTTAAATGCTAAACACAAACATTCCCCTACCCCCAACCTATGCTTATCTATTAGAGTTGTTAGGGAAATTCTCGGTTTGGAATTTTGATGGGGAAAAAAATAAAATTTCATCAGAATACAGAAAGTGGACTTGGGTTTTTTTGTTTTTGTGTTTTGTTTTGTTTTTTTTAAAAACCTCACTCACCCATTACACATACTCTCTGTCAAAAATAAAAATCAATGGAAATTTTATTGTTTTTTCCATCAAAATTCCAAACTCATGGAATTCTATTAGAGCTGTTAGGGAAATTCTAACAGCTCTAATAGAATTCTATGAGTTTGGAATTTTGGTGGGGAAAAAATAAAATTTCCATTGATTTTTATTTTTGACGGAGAGAGTACATGTAGTGGGCGAGTGAGGGGGGTGTCGTGGTTTAAAAAAAACAAGTCCACTTTCTGTATTGTCACTCTTAATGATGAACTTTGACCTTCAGTGGACAAAAAGTTGGGTGATAGAAGATGGGTCTTTGAGCCAAATTTCAAAGCATATTTCAAAGCTGTCTATTTTAAGTATTTCAAGCAATCAAATAACAATGCAATTCAAATACACATTTTATTCTGAAGATATTCTGCTTTGTTTTTAGGTTTTTTTAAACTTACATGTGCACTATATACAATAAGAGATGCTTGGAGACTGAAGTAGGACTGGATCCTACAAAATATTGCATATCCCCTGCCAGAAGATGGGTATCTTAATTCTCAATGACTTTACAAGGAGCTGAGGCAATTGAGCACTTCGTAGTGGGCATTCAGTGTTTTTGTCAGTGCCATTTTCCCCACTAAAACAGTCGGAGTTTGAGAGAGTACACTTAACTTTGTTCTATAATTCACTATAGATTTTAAGCTCTCTGAAGAGCAAGAATGAATAAAATATCTTTTATTTAAGTAAGAAATAATAGCTATTAAAAAAACTTAACACTGCTGCAGCTATGAGTTGTGCTTAATTTTGGAAACGAAAAATAAAACTATTTCTGCACTGGAATTCAGTAGACCCAACAGCCTCTGCCAGCCCCCAGGCAAGGAGAGGGTGGGGCTAGCTCCCTGCTTATGGAAGGTGCAGAGCTGACTGTGGAAAGCGGGGGAGACTGAGGGCACCTTGGAAGTGTGGCACTCTGCTCCTCCCACTCAGCCCTTAGCACTGCTCTGAGTGTGTAGCACAGCATGCTGGCAGCAATGTAATGGGACCAGGGCTCCAGCCACTGTTACAGGACAATTGCTCACATTACTCCCCCTGCCATTGGCAGACCACCTGGAACTCTTCTGACAAATACTTAAACAGAGTAAAAGACTATGAAAAAGGCAGTAATAGTTTATCTAGAAAGCAAACAAGCCAGCATTTGGTTAGCAATGTATCTCTGGTATTCCTTAAATATGTTGTTAAAAGTGCATACCTCTGCATACAAAAACAGCATTTATGGACATGGGGGAGAGGCAAGATGTTTGAACTCATCTCGGTATGTTTTATCCTGTAGGTATACTATAGTGTGATTAGAGCAGAGATGCTTGTAATCCCTTGGGAAATGGGATATAAATCACAGTCTGCCTCTAAGAAAAATTTGGTCTGATTCTGAAACAAAGGCTCCATTAGTTCCAGTTATCAGGAATGTGAAAAGTGAATTAAATTTTTGGCAAGATTTTATTTCAGGGCCTTCAACAGCTGTTGTGCTCTTAAGTACTCATACTATCAGTTGCATGGGGCTGCATTTGAAACTGACTTGTGATATATATGGTATAAGGTATTTATAAGGTATAATTTAGACTTCAGGAGATAAGTGTTGGTTTCCTGAATATACATGCAGTTTCCATTGATTTTTAGTTTGCCTTGTGTGCATGTATTTGACAGATTTTTTTTTATGAAGTTGTACAGGTTATTGTTGTGCTCTTACTTTTTAAACAATGGTTTTAAAAAAATTACTCGGCAACATAGTGGAAGTGAGTGGCACGGCAGGTGGTTGCTCTGGGCCGGGGCCAGCTGAGGCTGCGTGGTGAGGAGGCAGCTGGGAGTAGGGGATTGAAGCCATGTGGTGGTGGGGGGGAGTGCATACCTGCTGCATGGTGGCGGGGGGGGCGGAAATTGGGGCCTGTTTTGGCAACCAGGACCGTGTGGTGGGTGGGGGGCAGGAGCTGCTTGGGATTGGCTCTGGGGGCCTGCTCAGGAGGTCGGGGGCCTGATACAGAGGCTGTAAGGAAGGGAGAGGGGAAACAAAAGTTGCGGGGGGGGGGGGGAAGAGAGAGCCGGCTTAAAAGCCAGTTCCTCCCAGCACCATCTCTGCAATGCCGCTTCTCCCCCTCTTGTCCCCCCAGCGCTGCTGTCTCTAGGGTTGCCAGGTGTCTGGTGTTCAGCCAGACAGTCCAGTATTTTCACCTCCTGTCCGGTAAAAAAAAAAATTCAGAGAATACTGGACACCTGAGCTGTCCGGTATTTTCTGAATTTTTCCGCGGCCAGGAGGTGAAAATGCCAGGCACCTGGCAACCCTACAAACACTCAGCGCCCGGCCTCCCCCCCAGCCCTCATGCTTATGTGGTTCCCCAAGGCTGCTGGCACAAAATGGGTGCTGGCCAAAAGACCTAGGGGAAGCAATCTAGTACTCAACCGCTCCCCTGTTCCTATCTCTGCACTCACTCTTAAAGGGGACATGCTGTTTTATTTAAAAAAAAAATTTTTCTTAAGTCCTTTTCCCCCCCTCCCCCCCCCCACAGAATTTTTTCCCAGTGTTTTTTTTTGGGGGGGGGGGGTCAGTATTTTTGTTTCAACCATCTGGCAACCCTAGCTGCCTCTGAAAGGCAAGTAGGGAAGGCTCCTACAAAGCAGCCTCTGTGCGCAGCAGCTGGGACTGAGCAAGCCTGGCTCGTGCCAGTCTAGAACTGCTGCAGCTCTGCATTTTAAGTGTAGTAAGAGCCGTCTGGCTTGTACTACATTTAAAATGCAGAGCCTCAGCAGTCCTGGCTCGCGCCGGGTACAGGACCTTCTCCTATTGCGCCTCCGCAGTTTAAATGTAATAGGAGCTGGGCTGCCTGCGTACCAGCTCTGACTACATTTAAATTACAGAGCTGCAGTGGGGTAGCTCCTGGATTGGCGTGAGCCAGGACAGAGCTCCTTCCCTTTATCAACTAATCCTGTGGTCAATACAGATTGTATCAACTACACGATTAGTTGATGTTACCCACCTCTTAACGTGGACCATGTTTGATATTGCAGTACCTGAATCTTTCTTCCAAAATAATATATGGAATTGTTTCTTCTATAAATCTGTAAAAGGATAAACTAAATATAACTCAACAATTTACTTAGGAAATATAATTCTTTACTACCTTTATATTAGGTAGTATCCAAGTTACATTGGAATATACTGGGCAGCTAGTATAACAAACCTGGGTGTAGCCCTTTTGTATTCAATACCAGTTAATTACTTTAATAGCAAAATGTTGTCTTGTTCGTTGTGGGGAATGGAATTGTGGTGCAAAGACAGGCTCCTGGAACATTTAGAAAAAATCTTATCATAAATTGAAGTTGTAAAATTATTCAGCCTAATAAAAATATTGAAGATTAGGCCTGAACTACAACAGCTGAATCTATATCTCAAATTCTTGCTTGAGTATACAGATCTGGGCTAATGGGATTGCCAGAAGCTGGGAGTGGATGACAGGGATGATCACTTGATGACTACCTGTTTTGTTCATTGCCTCTGAAGCACCTAGCATTGATAGCTGTTTGGAAGTTTGATCTGATCTACTATGGCTGTTCTTCTGACTGCGCTACATATAATGTACATATTAGTCTTATACAAACTAAGGATTGAGAACAGATATATACCAGGTTATTGAGCTACAGATGGACCACAAACATGATTTCACATACGTTTCTTATGTTCCTAGTATTAAAAAAGGTTATGGAGCCAATATCCTCAACAAATTTGGAAAAATTGATAGCTATATCCACCTGTTCCATTTAATCTGATTTGCAAAAATATGCAAGTATCTCCTGTTAACATATTAGTTTTGCTTTGGAGAATCTGAAATGAAACGTGAGCAAACTGATCTCTCTAACGTTTGTGTTACTTTTATGTCTTGTTAGCGTTCTATCAGTTTCCGTAGTGACAGTCGCCCTGATCTGTTCACTCCACGACCATGGTCTCGAAATGTGCCCCCGGCTAGCACAAAACGAAGGGACAGTAAGCTGTGGAGTGAGACCTTTGATGTTTGTGTCAATCAGATGCTTACATCCAAAGAAATCAAGCGTCAAGAGGTACTAGTATTTCTAATTTTCTCAACTTCAAATTACAGTTTTGTCTAGAGCAGTGATTCTCAAACTCTTTACTAAAGCAATCCACCAACTACATTTTATCTTTTTGCAGCCCACCATTACAAATATGTGCCTTCTGTCACTGTAACCCAACTCTAATCCCTATGGCCTGGTGTGGAGGCCTATGGGGAGTTGGAGAATGAGCCCATTCCACAATTGCCTACAGTGGTGACCCCTTTCCTGTAGAGCTGGGCAGAGCTCCCCACTTTGAAAGCTGGGTGTTGGCACATGAGATTGCAAATGCCATTCAGGTTTGGCCTGGCTGCCTCTCAGTCATGGAGTACAGCACAACACTGCAATTCTACACACCCAAGACCCACCCCAGTAAGATGTGAGCCAATACTACATGTGGGGTGGTCTCACTCTCAAACACCTCTCCCTCCTTAGTTCCCCCTAAGGTGCATGGCTGTGCACAAAAAATTCTCCATCTGCCCACCTCCTTTAGCAGCACTCACCTTCCTGCCACTTGGTGGGAGGGGATGAATCGGGGCCTGCTCTGGCAACTGGAGCCGGGACCTGCTGTATGATGGGGGGATGCCGGGACTGCTCAGAGGGCTGAGACTGGCTTGGGGGGGCTTGCTTGGGCCAGGCCGGTCAGAGGCCTCCTTGGAAGGAGGCAGGGTTTGCATGGTGGAGGGCTGGTGCTGTGTTCAGGGCTGCAAAGTGGCTTCCCGATTGCTTCCTGGGCTGGCTGCACGGCGGTTGCCCAAAGCTGGAGCTGGGCTGTGGTGCGGCTGCTCCTGGGGCTTAGGGCCTCCTGCACCTCTCTTTTTTTTCCCCCCCCTCCTGCCCCTCATAGCCCCCTGCCCTCCAACCCTCTGTGTGCCCACCCGCTCCCCACATGTCACTGCCCACCTCCAGCACCTCACTCGCTGCAAACCCTAGGAACTGGCAACAGCTTCCCTCTGCCCCAGGAGGGGACTCTCAGCCAGCCCTATGAGGAGCAGCTTTGGACAGCCCGTACCCTGCACACAGGCTGCCCATGGAGCAGCGCTCCTTGGAACAGGGGCACGTCTGAAATTCTCCCCACAAGGTGGCGGGGGGGGGTGCTACTCTCACATCTGAACAAGCTCATTGTTGGCGCACAGGACAAAACTCATTCTACTCATGGATGGAAAATCTTAGCGGGAACGCTGTCTGGGAGCTCCTCCGTATGTTTGTTTTCGCTAAGAAAATCTGGCCCTGGATGTGACAACCATCTAGAAACTTTCTGTGACTCACTAGTGGGTGGGATCCATCATTTGGGAAACACTGGACTAAAACATGGAACTGAGGGATGATAGTAAATTAGTAAACATTAGCTCAGTATTTGAAATTACATGGTAAAATCCTGGTTCCACTTAAGTCTGAGATTTTTTTCCATTGAGTGCAGTGGAACGGGTTTCATTATAAAGACCATTGTTGGAATCCATTCTAGATAAAGAACAAAATTGTTTGATAATTCTTATGTAGTAACATTGATATGTGAGATTAGAGTTGTTTGTGTGGGTGTGCATGTTTTGGGTGATGGAGGTTGTTTTATTTGTGCTACCATCATACCCACAGGCCACAGTCAGAATGATGTACATGCTAGGTACTGTATGCACACAGGAAGGCAATGAGCTTTCAACAGAAGTTAGTCCTTGATCAAGGATCTACATTGGTCTCTTTTGGATACAGACCCTGGCACACAAGATCTCCATTTTAGAAGGTCCACTGGTAGTGATGTAGACAATAAAGTACAGGGACGCCCTGAAGTACAGGCTGTCCCCACTATGTCGCCCGGGTATACGTTGGTTCCGCACTAACATTGTTGGTGCTTGTAGGAAGTGTTGCATGTTAAGTCCTCCCATTCCCCTCTTTTATGTTGCATGGGGGGGGGGGGAAGGAAGACCAATTCATGCAAACGGAAGTCAGCCACAGGGGAAAAAAATTCCATGCTTTGTCGTTTTGCTATATGTCCACATTTTTTGGAACTTACGTTGGCTGTATTGTGGGGACACCCTGTAGTGTAATGCACTCAAAGACTCCACTGGTGGTCTGCAGCCAAATAGCAACAATCCCAAAATGGGCATGGAGGGAAATGTTGCCAGGATTCAAGGATGTCACCTGCACAATTTATCCTAGCTGTGCTCTTATGGCACCCTTCCCAGAAATGAAAGCTGACCTTTTCTAGTCAACAGTGTATATATACATTTCTGTTCGTCATTCAGGATCAGAAATGCAATTGTCATGTGCTCATACTGGTTAAATCAGAGCATCAAAGGTTTGAGACTAAAAACTTCTTGCCCATTGTGCATCAATGCAAACATGATTTTCAAACTCTGGAGCCTCCTTAATTCATAGATCCATAAGGTTAGCAGGGACCATAAGGATCCTCTAATCTAACCCGCTATGATGCAGGACTTTTGTCAAAACGCTAAACCATCCAAGACCGATATCCAGCCACTTTTTGAAAACCTCCAGTAAAGGAGCTTCCATGACATCCCTAAGCAGTTTGTTCCTTTGTCGTACTATTCTTATAGTTAGGAAGTTTTGCCTGAGATTTAATCTAAATTTCCTGTGCTGTAATCTGAACCCATTGCATCTTGATCTCACTAGTTACAGAGGGCAACTTTTCTCTATTTTTGTTACATGTCAGCTTTTCAAGTGTGTGAGTACCTCTGGCATGCGCTCCTCCCTCCCAACTCCTCGCTTCCAAAATAAACCTACCCAGTCCCTTCAGTCTTTGCTCATATGGCTTTTATCCCATCCCTCTAATTATCACTGTCACTTGCCACTGGATCCTTTCCAGTTTCTTGATATTCTTTCTATGTAATTGGACACTAGACTGCTGCTATGGCCTAACCAGCTCCGTGTCCTGTGCCTTGCATGGTATGCCTCTCTTAATGCACCCAAAATTGCATTTGCTTTTTTGTAACAGCATCACGTTGACTCATCTTGAGGTTGTGATCCACCATCGCTCCTAGATTCTTCTCAACAGTGTGGCTACCAATCCAGTTATTCTTCCCCTTCCCCTCCCCTCCCCCCAATTCTGTATATTGGCATTTATTTTTTCTTCCTTAAGTTAGCACTTTACACTTCTTTGCTAAATTTCATTTTGTGGTCTACTGCCAAGTTCTCCATTTTATCAATATCCCTTTGAATTTTTGCTCTATCCTCCAAAGTATTTGCAACTATACCCCCCCCAAACGCTGTTTCAGCTGCATATTTGATCAATATGCCTTCTATTCCTACATCTAGCTGCCAGCCCTAGGTCCTAGTGGCAGCCACTCTCCTGCTACCCACAGTCTTGGACGTTGGCCCCAGCCGCTGGCTGGGGGGGCTCCACTTCTGCCCCATACCAGGGCTCCGCAACCACCACTCCTGATGTGGTCCTAGCCTGGGCTAGTGAAGAGTGTGGACAAGGGGGGCGCAGGAGATTTGGGCCCGCCCACGATAAGTGAGTTTTGCTGTATGTCTTCCAACAGATTTCAGAGAAGTTAAAATCCCCCTCATTAATACTAGCTCGTGTGTCAGCTAATCTTGTTACCATCTTGAAAAATGCCTCATCCATTTCCTTCTCTTAATTTGGTGGTCTATAACAGACTCCCTATCATAATATCACTATTGTTCTTTTTCCTTTTTTATCTTCACTTAGATTTTCTCTGAGGATTCAGAATATGAGATTTGAATACATGCTGCATGTTGGGGAAAAACACTTGAAGAGTGGGCTGTCATCCCTAGGAATATCCAGAAAGTATCTAAAAAGCCTTAGAGCAGAGCTATGCATTAGAAAATTGATAGTGTTTAATGGGATTCTCACAAGTTGAAACATTGTATCTGTCTCCTCCATCCATTCATTGGTAATACATAGGACAAGAAGCTCTCTTTCATTGTCCGGGATACCTGAAGGACAGAAGATGGTGGATGTAGTGGGATTGCTCTTTATCAACTGCCTTCTCTTCCCATCCCTGTGGGATAAATCGATGTCACCATGCTCACCAAGGCAAACTTTGTGTCTGCAGCAAGAGTCTGTGCCTTTCTTTCCTTCTCTCCCCCCGTGACAATTTCCATAAGCAAAGGATCTGCTTTTTTTAACTCTGTTTTTTAAAAAACAAAGCAGAACACTCACATAATTAGCTGTAAAAACACTCATTATTTTACCAAAAATATTTGATATAGTTTGGTTGCCTCAAAATATCATAACATATAAGATGAACTTCTGGTTTTGAAACCTATCAAACCAAATACTGTACTTCTGTAACTTTTTCAGATAAGAACTGTTTCATGAGAAGTCTTGCAAGAACATGTCTTTAAAAGTAATACTTAACAAATGTGATTTTTTTTATAGATGAAATTAGGGATGTAAGTGAGTAATCGACTACCTAATAAGCATATGCTTATCGGGTAGTTGAGTAGTTGACTCGACTAGTAACCCTCCCCACCCCCGCCTCTATCAGAGGCAGCAAGGGGGGGGAAAACAGAAGCTTAAAAGCTGGACCCCCCCTCCAGCACTGTCTCTACAGGGGTACGGGGAGGCAAGGGCATAGCGGGGAAATGGAGCAAACAAAGACTCAAGCAATCCTGCTTGCCCCAGGTTCCTACTACTGCACTTCTGCCTTTGAAATGTAGCTCTGTGGGGCTCTTGCTACATTCAAAGACAAAGGTGCAGCCGGGATAGCTAGTGCCCCATCCACCCCTTATCGGCTAATCAAGTAGTCAATGGTAATTCCATTGACTGCTCGATTAGCCAATTAATCGAAATTTAACATGCCTAGATGAAATCTACATTTTTTTCTTCAGCTAAATTTAGCAAGAAAATGTAGCTGTGCACTAATACAACAGACTACAACAGTAACTTTTAAAATTGAGTACAGTTTAAATAAGAAATGTTATGTCCTTTTTTACAGGCTATCTTTGAACTTTCCCAGGGAGAAGACGACTTGATAGAAGACTTGAAATTAGCAAAAAAGGTATTTCTATAAATAAATTAATCAAACACTGGTGTTTTTATCCTTTAAAGAAACTTTTTATAGTAAACTTAACCGTTGCAACAGCCATCTCGTTAAGGTTGAAAAACAACTACTAGAATCCCTGTATTTTTTTTAACACTTTTAACATTCTGAAACATTCAACTTTTGGTTTAAATGTTTTTTAATTGGTACCTAACACAAGGTGTACTTGTGAAAAATTGAGCCACTTTTGAGTTATGAGAGAATTTAAGTGAAATCTGATTTGTTCAAAATCAAATATATGCTAATGTTTGCTTTATTCTGCAGGCTTATCATGATCCTATGCTTAAACTCTCCATAATGACAGAGCAAGAATTAAACCAAATATTTGGAACACTGGACTCTCTTATCCCTCTACATGAAGGTATAATTTTGTTCAATAAATTATGATTCCACATTCATTTACACTTAGCATGTTTAGCATGTGAATTTTTCTTTATTTTATATTGGTCAGATCTTCTTAGGCGGCTTCAAGAGGTCAGAAAACCTGATGGATCTACTGAGCATGTTGGTCATATACTTGTGGCCTGGGTAAGGCAGATTTTCTAATCAAATTTGAAATGAGTTTGTAACTGTTTCATTGGTATGGATCTTTTCAGACGATTTATCTTTTATAGTCAGTGTCTCTTGAAAATAGTGTTTCAAGTCTTAAATAACTTTTATAGAAACATTTGGCTAATAAGAATTATAATATAATTTAAATAAGGAACATTTTCACTAAATTATGAGACTTTTTTAAAATTTAGAACAGGGTGTGTTTAAAATAAACCAGGGCTTTATAGTGATAAGCATGTTTAAAAGTGCACGACTTTAAGTAAAAATCATGTGCCAGAGTAAAGCTACACTAATTTACGCCACCTGAAGATCTGACTGCATCTTTACATGGAAAGATACAAAACCTTTCTTTTTAAGGGTTTAGATGGACAGTTTATTTCACAGTATAAAGAAAGTGATTTTATGATAGCAGAAATTAGGTTCAGTTTTCAAGGGAATAGCCAGTGAGAGATATTTGGCAGCTCTTTTCAAATCACTGGGCTATTAAGAGTCAGAAATGTATGTGTATTGAAACTCGGAGTACAAGGGTTTAAGAAGAATGACTGTTGGTAAATGACAAATGTACTCAGTTTGGTTTTTGGCTCTTTTTGAGTAAAATAATTCTTAAAAATTTTATAATTTTGTATTTGAATTTTAGCTTGTCCAATATGGTCATTTGAATTTGAATATACATAAAATCTTCTATATAGAAATATAAAGCTTTTTAGCTTAGGTATCACTAAAGTGCCAGAGGTCCAAATCCTCAAATGTATTTAGGCTTCTCAGTCCCAATTTCAGGCTGACTGTGATCCATAAAATCCTTGCTGAGGTGCCACCTATCTCATTTTCTAAACTATCTCAGTGCCTAAATTTTCAGGATAAAAGTTCTCTAGACACCTAAATTCTTGCCTCTACGAATGTACGCTGCAGTCACCACCTTCTAGGTCTCTGGATGCCTATCTCCCAATGTGATATATAAACTGGGAAAAGAGAGATGCTTTTCTGCCTATCTAACCTGCAGGTCCCAATGTGGCAGGCATGCTTAGAAGCTGACAACTAGGCTGTATCCCAATCAGAGTGGGGAGGCTGATGTGGGTGCTGCCCATATTCACCTAGATTGTTGAAGACCCAGATTCAATTCTCCTTTCTCTCCTATCTCTCAATAGTGTGCTCTTACCACTGAGCTATGGGATATACTGATGTGGGGCTCCTTCAGTTTGTCCTCCTGAAGCTGTTCCTCTGTTTATAAGTACTTAGTCAATGGTAGGGATGTTAACTATCTGGTATTTGTGTAGCCACTTGAAATTTTAGCAGTTACATGTTCACACACAGAAGGGGCAGGCAGGATCCAGAACTGGCGGGGAGCCATCTTAAAAGAAGCAGCACCGTGAGGGGCAGGTGGCTACATGGGAGCCAATATGCATGGGGAGCCAGCTTGAAAGCTGCTTCCCACACATGCCAGCTTCCTGGGGAGGCAACAAGGGGGAGGGGAGAATGTGTGTAGTAGATAGGATTAACCAATAAGCCTGGACTTATCTGTTAGTAGTGTAGCTGACTACATGTTGACATTTCCTAGTCACTGGTCCAGAGCCAGAGAATGACTCTAATCCTGTGGTTAGGGCAACCATCTGGATTGTGGGACACTCAGGGTCCAGTCACCCCACTCCAATAAATTTTTCTTTATATATTGTACTATATATATAGATAGATAGATACTTAATTGCTGCCTTATCTAGCGATTTTATAGGAATAACAGGTTAGAATAATTTATCTTGCTGCCAGGGAAATTTTGTAATTGGGGAAGAAGAGATACCTTATCTAATTCTCTCTCACATATGAGCTAGGGTTCAACTCCCAGGAAAGAGACCTCTAAATCAATTTTAAAATACCTGAAGCGCACAGGGGTGTTTGTACAGCATACTGCCTTCTGCTTTCAGTTTTACAGCTTATGGTTTCAAAACACATTTTTCTTTCCTCAGTTGCCTTGCCTAAACTCATATGATAGCTACTGCAGTAATCAAGTAGCAGCCAAAGCCTTATTGGACCACAAGAAACAGGATCACAGGGTCCAAGACTTTCTACAGCGCTGCTTAGAGTCTCCTTTCAGCCGCAAATTGGACCTTTGGAATTTTCTTGACACCCCAAGAAGTCGTCTAGTGAAATACCCACTGCTTCTCAGAGAAATTTTGAGGCATACTCCAAATGATCATCCAGATCAACAGCACCTTGAAGAAGCGGTATGTTTTTTGTAACAAATTTTATAGCATTCATGCTTCAACTCAGAAAGGTGTTCCGTAAAATTAATTATAAATTAATGTGTGGGGTGTCTAAATATGTAGATTTTTTTGAAAATGTAATGAAACCATATGGCTCAATGTGGAGACTTCCCCCCACACCCCTCCCCCCCCATCTGCCTCCTCACCAGAGTTGGCAACAGCTAAAAATGACTTTTATGGACCATAAAGAGAGAAACTATAGACAACCAAACTTTTTATGGACACATTCTTATATAATATAAAGATGGCTCAAAAGGACAAAAGTAAACATTATTCAGTATTTGTATTCACAACTGCAATGTTGTTATGCTATTTCTATCCACATCAGCATCTTTCATGTTCTCTAGTTTATCATACATTGCAGCAGCCACCACTGTTAACCATTGCTTCAGTAATTTTTTCCAGGTTCATTTTTAACAGTCAGTCCTTCCAGCACAGGAGTGGATGGTTTACTTCTTATATTTAAGTAACTGCCAGGACTTGCCTGTGGGGAGACTGCTGTGGCTGCTTGCTGTATTCCCTCAACTCCCTCTCTGCCTTCCCTGCCATGGGAAGCCTAGCAGGGGTGTGCGCTGCATGCATGCCCACCAAAAGTTGCTGCTGTGCTGATGCTAGTGATGCCAAAGAATACGAAGCTGGAGGCAGAGAAGAGCAGCCCTCACTAGCCAACAGCAAGTTGGAGGGAAACTCCACCAGGAGAATTTCCCTTTTTGCTCTGCTCCCAGAATTCCCTGGAGCTGCCAAGGGGGAGGGACTAAATCATTTAGGTATGAGTTGAATTCAAAGCATATCTGTTTAAAGGAAATGGCCTAATTTGACATGGTGACAAGACTTCCCTCCCCTCTGCTCCACCTTTGGGAGTATGGCATGTATGTCACAATACATCTAGTAAGATGCATTATGCAACAAATCTGTTTAACAGCAAATTTTACTTTCTTGGCTGATATTTTTAGCATCCCAGGCATAATTATTACATAATAAATGGAACTATATTTAATTAAAATTGTCATTATCTGAATTAATTATTAGCCTTTGTTGTAAATACAGTTTGTAGATTACAACAGTTACTTGCTGAAAAATTCAGGGACTCCTTTTTGATACTGTATTATTTCACAAGACACACTAGAGGACACATCTGTTATCATTATGCTACTCATTCCCCAGATGCCTTGCCCAGGTTTACTCCTTAATGTAAAACTGATCAGCTCTGGTGCAAAATTTAGAGCTTGGAATTTAGAGTTTACATGTAGATTTACATTTTAACCTAAATTATTTACAATGTGTGTGGGTTTTTTCCCTTTACAAATGTCTCTTTAAATCATAAAATACTAGAAACCTTAATTAAATGGTTCTAAGTCTTTATTCCAAGTATTTGTTTTGTCTTTAACCAATGTCTGGTAAAATGCCTTCTCATTTCAAAATTTTTCCTTTTCAGGAATGAAATATTTGGTAGCAGTTTTAACAATATACAATCAGGATTTTTCATGTATTACAGTAATTGTATATAGCTTTGTAGTAAACTATTTAATCAGAGTAGTGTTTCTTTGAAATGATGTATTTCACAACATCCAGTTGCCAAGTTAATATTCAGGGCAAGTACTAACATTTAGTCTTCTCCTAAAACTGTTAGGTTTGTAAGATGAATTTGTCTTTCCATCTGCCAGTTAATTCTTGGTATATTTCTAATGGAATTGATAGAATTAATTTGGGAAAGAATCTTGAAAAATAAGCATACACTGTGCACCTCTACAAATTCTGACTGGCAGCAGATCTATTCAAAGGATTTAGAACATGCAAATATCAGAAAAATAAAATACAATTAATTTTGCCTTTATTCCCTTAACAAGTGTAACTTTCATAATTGACACACATTCTGTGAGAGAAGTCAGTGTAATATTTTATTAACAGTATTACTAAATCACCTGCTCTAACCACCTAGAAATGATGCTGAGTGAGATGAGACTAATTTATTCCTGACTACCAATCTCTTGTGATCTTGGGCAAAACACAGCCTTTCTTTATTCGTTTTCTCCATTTGGAATATAGGGATAATAAATAGTCAGCAGCACTTGAAGTGCTGAAGCACTTGAATATCCTCTGATGCAAAGTCTGACATATTAGTCTCTCAGTGTGTTGTTTTTGTTATACTGCCCTTAATGCAACAGAAAAACTACTCATAATCCTGATCTTGCAAACATACATGCTCAGCTAGACCGTTATTTGTATAAAGTCTCATTTAAGCTAATACATATACACATGGCACACGAGCAAGGTTTTTCAGAAGTGTTGCAAAATCAAGGTATTAATTTGAAATGCTATCTATTGCTTGATACAAAATACATTCTGTATTTGATTTTTATATTTTATATAAGTGTACATGTAGGCTGTTTGGTACCCCCATGCATGTATTCTGTGTGTGCAGAATACATATACAGTAGAACCACAGAATTTTGAACTAACCAGTCAACCATACACCTCATTTGGAATTGGAAGTATGCAATCAGACAGCAGCGACCAAAAAACAAAAGAAGCAAATACAGCACAGTATTATGTCAAACACAAACTAAATAAAAAGAAAGCTAAAAACATTAACAAAGCAAGGCAACTGTTTCTGCCCTTGTTTCCTTCAAATTAAGATGGTTAAAGAATTTACTCCTGCATAGTAATGTTTCAGAATTTTAGTTTAATAAGAAATGCATTTGGGTTCAGAGTTTAAATTGGCTTATCTTCATTCTAAACATTTAGGGATGATACCAAGAAGCAAGCTTCAGATTTCAAAGAAGCAAAGGGTTAGAAACAAATACAAGCCACGCTAAAGTACCTGCACACATTGTTGTGTGCTCCATTCTGTGTCTCAGATTCATATCTTACACTTGCAGCCTTCCAAATAAGATCACCATGTAAGTCTAAGAAATCCTAAATACATTGTAAAGTGACATTTTTCCTCTTATCACCTTCTTACAATTAAGAATGAGTGTGAAAGGCCTAGCTGATGGAAGTTCATGTATTTTCATTTCTCTTTGTTCTTTTTCCATAGATAAATATCATTCAGGGTATAGTTGCCGAAATCAATATAAAGACGGGTGAATCTGAGTGCCAGTATTACAAAGAGAGGCTCATTTATCTTGAAGAAGGCCAAAAGGATTCACTGATTGATAATTCACGTGTAGTGTGTTGTCATGGTGAACTAAAGAACAACAGAGGAGCGGTAAGAAATAAATGCTTTTTAAAGATAAGGCATCTTGATAAAAATATATCTTCAGTGCTATGGTATTACAGGTTGGTGTAGCGAGGCTACAGCATCTGTTCAATTTTGAGTGAAGAAAAAAGGTTGTTGGGACCTTTGTGTTATACGGGATCCTCTTCTGTAGGATTTTGTCCCTCCATGGAAGTCTTTAGGAACACTAAGGAGTTCCACAGGGTCACACTGTATCTTGAAGAAGGCCAAAAGGATTCACTGATTGATAATTCACGTGTAGTGTGTTGTCATGGTGAACTAAAGAACAACAGAGGAGCGGTAAGAAATAAATGCTTTTTAAAGATAAGGCATCTTGATAAAAATATATCTTCAGTGCTATGGTATTACAGGTTGGTGTAGCGAGGCTACAGCATCTGTTCAATTTTGAGTGAAGAAAAAAGGTTGTTGGGACCTTTGTGTTATACGGGATCCTCTTCTGTAGGATTTTGTCCCTCCATGGAAGTCTTTAGGAACACTAAGGAGTTCCACAGGGTCACACTGTATTTAAATCCCAAAGAAATGGCTCATTCATCTTCTGGACTGCTACAGTTACATCTGTTTGTGAGAGAGGGATCAAGCCTGAGAGAAGGATCAAGCTCTAGATGTGGAAATATGAAGTGGCCATCCCAGCTCATGTGGAGCATTTGTGTTTTGCAGTAGGAAAGCTGTGGGAGAATTTCCACTTGACTGGTTGGGGATAACTGCTTTCCTTTAAAAGAAAAAGGAAAGTGCAGATATCTTTTTATATCCTTTCTGTAAAAGGTATGCAGTACTTACTAGATGAGCTCTGTGTGGGTAATCTCATCTGCACAAATTGTCCCTGGATGTGAATATCTGCAGATTTGCATGGCTTTAGTAACCCCTCCACAGGTCACTGTGCATCAGTGATGCAGGGCTTTATCAAACCCTTGACCCCCCCCCAACTGTCCCCATTTCTTCCCAAAGATCTCCTGTTCCACCGTACCTCCTCCTTCGCTCCAGGTAGGGAAGCTATAATCCTGAGCCCATGCGTGCAGTACCACCTTCCCATTGTGGGATTCAGACATTGTTATGCAACTGTGGCAGCTGTAGGGCATGCAGCATTTGGCTTACTGAGTCAGGAGCACATGGTTGCGTTCCATCCTGGGAATTGCAGTTTACCTTCTCTATCCAAGTGAGTTGGGGATTACAACTCCCAGAATGTCCAGTGGGCTAATGCCACATATCATAGTCACTGCTGCATGATTCAGAGAGCCAAGATGAAGCTTAAGGACTGTGACAGGTGGTCCATTTTGGGGGAGTGTGTGCTGCAGGGCTTTGCATGGTACATTTGTATCCACATCTGAGATACAAGCTGCAAAAATGGTCCATGGATATCTGTGCATTTGCAGGACTCTACTTACTAACCAAATATTTAAACCAAATTTGCTGAAGTCTCTTAACTATGAAGAAAGATCAGTTAAGTTTTGTGAAACGTTTTGTTGGTATCCTTGAAATAATGCCAAAATAGAACCCAAGTATTTTAATTCCATTTCAAGTATTAGCGTGGTGTTCTTAATCAACCTGCAAATAGCTTTAGTCTTTAATGGTCATATGCAAACTGTGAATTCAACATTCTAAACATGAATTAATTAATCTCCATGCATTGCATTATAAAATGCTTAAATCTAGCTCTTCTTGACTGAATACTATGTGTGTTTCTGAAATGTAACCCATCGCAGTGAGGTAACATGTAATGGAGGAAGCAATAGCTCTGAGGCTCTGTCTATACTTGACTTTTCCATGTGAATTTATAAGCAGTTAGAGATATCGTCACTTTAATCAGTTACAAGTTACATGATCATTTTGTGTCTACGCAGAAGCTTTTTTTACACTGTCATAGAAAGAAAACTATTAATCTAATAAAAATGCACAACTAAAAATAATATACAAACTCTTACAATATATAAACTTGATAAATACTATCTGTTACAACATGCATATTTTAGATTACCACCAAATGCGTGCACAGGGAGAATTATATTGTGTATGTGTGTTTCCTGGAATATAATCTATCTATATAGTTTAGAAATGTGCATTTGTCTGACTGAGTCTGTTCATTCAAGAATTCCTCCTGAACAGTAAGAGCTAGGACCACCAAATTCGGTATGCAGCTTCCTCTTATCCTAGCAGAAAAGTCAAGGTTTGTTTGTACCAAGAAAACACAAACTTATGGAAATGGGACTATTTTCCATAACATGGAAAAGGAGGGGGCAAAAGGGAGAGGCACAGAGAAGAGATGTGATACTGAGAGTGGCCACCAGGGGCAGTGAATGCAGGGGAGAGCTATATGCAGAATGGCCATTGGGCTGCACCACCAAGAGTGGCCAAAAAGGCTGGGGCTCCACCCTTTTGCCTGCCACCAGACTGGGTAAGTAGCCCCCTACCCCAAACCCTTTCTTTCTCTCTCCCCTGTCCCTTGGATGCAGTGCCAGGAATGGGGGAGGGGGGGCAGGGCTGGGGAGAGACAGGAGATTCCTGGTGGCCAGGGAGGATTGGGGGGGGGGGAGAAAAGGCCCCTGGCAGATGGGACCCCCTGTCCTGATCTCCTTCTTGCCCCCACAACTCAACTCTTGCACCCCCCACACCACCAGCCCCCTGCCCTGAAGCATCTGGGCAATGCCAGGTAAAGTCTTCTAGTTCATCTAGAAATGTGCTTAAATTGATATGGTGTATGTGTGAATTCTGCCTTGAATTGCATTACTCTGTCTTCATGTGCATGCTTTTGACTGGTAGACTAATATATGCGGGGGAGGGAAGTAGTCTAATTATATACTAGGTTCGGCTCTTGGGGTTATAATTCACCTTCATGCATTTATATCCACAAATTAAGTCTTCATATGCAGGTTCTTGACTGACACAAAATGTCAATGATTAATGTTAATCAAGTCACTGTATCTCTAGTCATTTATTAGAACAGTTGAAATTTAATGGGTATTAGTATGTCAGTTTAACACATGACATATGTGGCAGAAATAGCAATTGATGAAAGGGTGTTAAGATGAAGCAGAAGGAACCAGTTCTTCTTGGAGTGCTTGCTCATGTCCATTTCAGTTAGGTGCACTCATGCTGCATGCATTGATTCTGGAGCTTTTTCCCTTAGCAGCATCCAGGGCTACATTAAAATCCCTGGGGATCCACACCCCCGACCCTCAGCGGAGGCCCCTACATCCTAGACCCACCCTAAGACCCTTCCAGCAATTGTTCAGGCCTGGCCAGGGCAGAAGGAAGGGTCGAATAACAACCACAACAAAGGCAGGAACAGACATAGGGATTCTAGGTCTGACTCTGAAATTGGGTTCTGCTCTGCCTCCTATCCAGCAGCCCAAGACCTCATTTTGAAATTGCGCATGAGGACGGTGTTCCTGCCTCCGTAATAACACCACCCTTTGGGTGCTAGCTATCCCATTTCTTCCTTGTCTGCTCCCATATCACCTCAGATCGTTGGGTACTAGGCTTGTTGGAAAGTGGATATGCTATCCCTTTCCCCATCCCTCTTTAAGGACCCCTCTCATGAGCTACTATTGAAGTAGGAGGTATTCACACTTCTGCTCCTGGGAGTAGTCGAGCCTGTCCCAGAGGAGTTCAAGGGGAAAGGGTTTTACTCCCGCTATTTCCTTTTCCTGAAATCCAAGGGGGGCCTTTGTCCCATTTTGGAACCTCAGCTCATTCATAAAGAATGCAAGGATGGTCATCTTCACCTCCATCATCTTTCCCCTTCTTCCTTCCTCCCCCTCCCCCTCAGAGAAATGAGACTGGTATGATGCTCTCGATTTGAAGGACGCATACTTCCACTTATCAATAATTCTGGCCCACAGGAACTTCCTGAGGTTCACAGTAGGCCAAGATCACTCAGTTTGTAGTCCGCCTGTTCGGTCTCCACAGCGCCAAGGGTTTTCACCAGCTGCATGGTCGCTGTAGCGGCCTTCTTGAGAATGGACAGGATCCAGGTGTTCCCTTACCTTGACGACTGGCTAATCTGAGGGTCATCCAGGGACTGGATCCTCAGCCACATAGACTTTGTCAGGACACTGTTTCGCAAACTGGGTCTCCTAATGAACGAGAAGTCCACACTCAATCTGACCCAGATAATAGACTTTGTTGGGGCTCGTCTAGACTCCATGCTAGCAAGAGCATCCTTCTCCAGGGTCAGATTTTTAACCATCAGGGTGATAACTGACAGCCTCGCAGCCTTGCCTCTTACAATGGCGTGCACATGTAAGGCCACATGGCAGCCTGCACCTTCATGGTCCACCACACCAGACTGTGGCTTCAACCCCTTCAGGTGTCGTTGGCAACAGTACAAAACCCAACACGAGCACCTACGGATGCAATAGTCATGGTACCGAAGGAGGTTCTCCAGTCACTAGACTGATGGCTTCAGGAACAGGTCATTTGCCACGGCATCCCATTTGCCAGACAGCCCCCATCAGTGCAGCGGGTAACCAATGTGTCAGACTCGGGTTGGGAAGCTCACCTGTCAAACCTCAGAATTCAAGGTGTGTGGTCCCCCAACGAGAGCTCTCGCCACATAAATGTCAGAGAGCTCAGGGCTATCTGGTTGGCCTGCCTGGTGTTCCTACCCCACCTGAAGAACAAGGTGGTGTCTGTGCTGACAGACAACACCACAGCCATGCACTATATCAACAAACAGGGTGTGGCTCATTCTTCTCCCTTATGCAAGGAAGCCCTAAGTCTCTGGGACTTGTGTATTGCACATAGGAGCCACCTGGAGGCAACCTATCTACCAGGGGACCTCAACATCTTGGCGGACAAGCTCAGCAGATCATTCAGGGCCCATGAGTGGTCCATCAAGATGGACATCTTGGATGTTGTCTTCCAGAGGTGGGGCTATCCCCCCCGCCCTCCGCCCCGTCAACCTGTTCGCTTCCCAGGGAAACTTCACATGTCCGAGCTACTGCTCATATCTAGGACAGGGGAAAGGGTCACTAGGGAATGCACTACTGGTTCATTTCCTCCCTTCCCCTTACTATACAAGGTCCTCCTCCCCACCCATTATTTCTGCCCAAGGTGGTGTCACATTTCCACATGTCCAAGGACATTTACCTCCCTGTTTTCTTCCTGAAACCTCTCGCAACACCTAGGGAACAGTCCCTGCATTCCCTAGACATGAGGAGGGCCTTAGCTTTCTACATCAATAGGACAAGAGTGTTTAGGAGGTCACAACAACTATTTCTTTCTATAGCGGAAAGGATGAGGGGTCTCCCGGTGTTGGTTTGTCTTCATGGATCATCACCTGCATCAGGGCTTGTTATGAACTTGCAGGACGGATGACACTCCTGCTTACAGCCCATTCCACAAGGGTACGGGCCTTGTCGACAATTTGTCACGCAGGTGCCGATCCTTGAAATCTGCAGGGTGGCCATGTGGTCCTCCATCTATACATTTGACAACCCATTACGCCATTGCACAGCAGGCCAGGCCAGACTTTGGTAGGTCTGTGTTGCAATCCATTGCTGAATAAGGTTCTGACCCCATCTCTTGTGGTAGTGCTAGGGAGTCACCTAACTGGAATGGATATGAGTAAGCACTCGAAGAAAAAATGGTTACTTATCATGTAATTGTTGTTCTTTGAGATGTGTTGCTCATGTCCATTCCAAATCCCACCCACCTCCCCTTTGTCGGAAGACTCCAGCAAGAAGGAACTAGGGGTGGAGAACCAGCAGGGCTATATATGCACCAATATGCCAGTGCCACTCCAGGGGACTCTGTGGCTGGCCGGACGGATATTGCCACGGGAAAAAGCTCTGGAATCCATGCATGTGGCGCATGCACACCTAACTGGAATGGACATGAACACATGAGCAACGCATCTCGAAGAACAACAGTTACAAGGTAAGTAACCCTTTTTATTTAAAAAAAAAAAAAAAAAAAAAACACACACACCCACAACACTTACTGCTCTTCTGTTCTTATGACTTGCCACAGAATGACACACAAAGTAATACATCCTTTACTAACTGCTTACGTTTATTCTTTTGACTGGTTTACTCTTTTGACTGGTTTACACCTGATTTCATTGGTGACAAATGATAATGAAAATTAACATGTCTGCTGTGTATTCCCATGGGCCCTTATTCATTCCCTGGGAAGCCACAAAAAATCCTCGCTTCAGCACAGTGGGTATGGCATAGAAAAGTATTTTTGTTTATGTAAATTACATGGGGTATGAATATTTACTCTATATAAAGTCATCAACAGTGTTATAAAGGGAAGGGGGAAAAGAGTCCCAGTGATGGTTGTGAACAAATTTACCTTTTTTTGTGCCTAAGTAAGGGGAACTAAAAGCTTGCTATATATATATAGTTAAACCACAAATGTAGTATATTTAAAATAAACTTTCAGTTACTTTTAAAAATTAATTTCTTTTTCTTTTCTTTTATTTTTTTTTTAACAGAAACTGCATGTCTTCCTATTCCAAGAAGTGTTGGTGATTACTCGAGCTATTACGCATAATGAACAACTTTGCTACCAACTATACCGGCAGCCCATCCCTGTAAAGGATCTTGTTCTGGAAGATTTGCAAGATGGAGAGGTGCGACTAGGTGGATCCATCCGTGGTGCATTTAGCAACAATGAGAGAAGTATGAATACACTTTTGATTTTAAAACTTTATCATTAGTTCATAGGCAGTAGATGAAACTTTGAAACCTTCCTCTATGTAAAACAGCCCTCCAGGTCCAAAATTTGACCTTTCATTTCAACTGTTACAATGCAAGACTCTAAATATCTATTTTAAAAATCCACCATATCATAGAACACTAGAACTGGAAGGGACCTCGAGAGGTCATCGAGTGCAGTCCCCTGCCCTCATGGCAGGACCCAGTACCATTCTAGACCATCCCTGACAGATGTCTATCTAACCTGCTCTTAAGTATCTCCGGAGATGGAGATTCCACAACCTCCCTAGGCAACTTATTCCAGTGTTTAACCACCCTGACCGATAGGAATTTTTTCCTAATGTCAAACCTAAACCTCCCTTGCTGCAATTTAAGCCCATTGCTTCTTGTCCCATCCTCAGAGACCAAGGAGAACAATTTTTCTCCCTCTTCCTTGTGATACCCTTTTAGATACCTGAAAACCGCTATTGTGCCCCCCCTCAGTCTTCTCCTTTCCAAACTAAACAAGCCCAATTCTTTCAGTCTTCCTTCATAGGTCGTGTTCTCTAGACCTTTAATCATTCTTGTTGCTCTTCTCTGGACCTTCTCCAATTTCTCCATCTTTCTTGAAACGTGGTGCCCAGAACTGGACACAGTACTCCAATTGAGGCCTAATCAGTGCAGGGTAGAGCAGAAGAATGACTTCTTGTGTCTTGCTCAAAACACTCCTGTTAATGCAATAATGTGATTTCCCTCCCCTCTTCACAGGTGTACACACACCTATACTGCATTGGGAAAGTGGAAAAGGGAGTAGAATGAAGCAGCAAAATAAGAATTTATAAGCTCAGAGTATATTTTGAAACTTTGTAGCCTATTTAGAAAATTTATGACAAGGTTTACCTATTCTGATTCTTTATCTTCTTATAGAGGCATTTGCTGCTACTCCACAGTTAAGGCTATGAGCCTGCAAATACTTATGCATGTGCTTAATGTTAAACATGTGAGTCATCCTTGTAAAGTAACTAGTACTCGTTATTCAAGTTACGCATGTTAAGTGTTTGCAGAATCAATGCCTACAATTAACCAGGTTTCATCACAAATCACTTTTTAACCTTATTTAATTTTTCTGAAGAATAATTTTGAATTTTTTGTGTGACTGATCTATGTTGTGGAGTGCAAATCAGAGCAGGCCCAAGCCACTGTAGGAACAAGTCCTGGCTTTCCAGTAGGAAGCAAAAGTGAAATTGTAGAACTCTGCAGGGCAGTTGTTCGGGAAGTCACTGGTAAACCAGTAAGCCTCACCCTTCACAGGTGATGCTTACTGGTTACAGGTTAACCGACAGCCCTGTTGGAGCCCCCTACCATATGTGGTCGAGGGGCTGCTCCAGTCTAGCCAGGCCCACAGTGCTGCACCATAGGTTGGAATGCCCCCAACCTTAGGATGGGTGCGGGGGGCCCGCTCCAGCCCAGCTGCGGTGGGCAGGCTGTTCCATTCCAACTGGGCTGGTGCGGTCCCGTCACCTACTTCCCCCCCCCCCCTTTAATCAGTTAACCAGTACATTTAACTGATTAACCAGTTAAATGGAATTTTACGTCTGTATTCCAGCCTGACCGGGCCTGCTACTCTGTACCACGGGTCAGGGGCCCTGCAGCCTAGGTGGGCTGGAGCAGCTCCCTGCTCGCCAGTGGTGCAGTGGGCCTGGCCTGGCTGGAGCAGCCCCCTGCCTGCAACACAATGATGTGGTGGGCCCAGTCCGAGCAGCCCTGCGCCACTCCAGTCCAGCTGAGCCCACCGCGGGCAGAGGGGCTGCTCCAGCTTGGCCAGAATGGCCCCTACCCACAGGATCCTGTGTAAGTGGTTAACTGGTTAAACGTAACATTTAACTGGTTAACTGATTAAACGGGATTCTACATCCCTAGCAGTTATAGCCAGAGAGAATCCACAGGGCTATGGGGGTAGCTTCAACTTGACTGAGCTGTTAAGGGTCCATGCTTGAAAAGGTGAAACAGGCATAAAAGTCAACAAGTTTAGGCACTAGTGTAGGGATAGGGAACCTTTTTTTAGGTTGGGGGCCACTGACCCACAGAAAAATCAGTTGGGGGCTGCACACAAGTGAGAAGCAAAAAACCAACCCGCACAGTAGTGGCCCCCAACTGAGAAGGAGAAAGACACTCCCCACGTTCCTCTTGCACACCAGAGTCTAGGGAGGCCCAGGCTAGATTTTGTGCGCTCCAGCCCCATAGCAGGTGGGGAAGAGCTGGAACACTAGTGCAGGCTCCCCAAAGCTGGGGGAGAGCCTGAGCCTTGAGGGCCAGATCTAGGCGAGTGAGGGGCCGCATCCAGCCCCCGAGCCGGAGTTTCCCCACCCTTGCACTAGTGGCTGGTTTTATGCATGTAGAGCATCACTATATTGGCTGAACTCTAAAGTAATTAACCTAACAACAAGCATGAAATTTTTAACAACTCCATTAGTATCTGGCGTTGCCCCTCACTGCCCTACAGAGGTAGGAGCGACACATGGTCTTTGGGTTTTCCCCTGGCTCTTGCTATTCTATGTATTTCTAACTTAGCACTGGCGAAGCAACACAGTAAGCTCAAGAACTTGATAGTATTTTAGTATTTTAATGTACTCTCTTATTAAAAATGCACGCAACCAAAGCAAGCCATGGACATCTTCTCTTTTTTCAGTTAAAAACTTCTTTAGAATCAGCTTCAAAAGTGGATCGCAAAGCCAGTCCCACTCGCTACAAGCCAATGACTCCTTCAACAAACAACAGTGGCTTAACTGTATCCGACAGGCCAAAGAAACAGTTCTGTGTGAAGGAGAGACTGGAACACTGGATTCAGAAGGACATTGCCTAATATCCCCAAAGGGGAATAGGGTACAACAGAGAGAAAGCAGGCTTGAGCAAATGGACCAATCAGACAATGAGTCAGACTGTAGTATGGACACTAGTGAAGTCAGCATTGATTGTGAACGCATGGAACAGATAAACTCATGTGAAAATGACAAACAGATAGAAACCAACATTTGACAGAAAATTATACTTCATGGAAGTAAACTTGTGTCTTACCTGTACAGTATTTGCATTCCATAAATGGAGCAGTTTGGAAAAGCACTTTTAACACTTTTTTGTGACATGTCAACACAATCTTTCTTGTATTTGTACCTTTGTGTGCAGTACTGTAACTGCCAATTGTGTAAGCTGGAATCTGTTACATTTCCTATCCTGTGATATTTCCATAAAGATCTGGGTGGATGAAAGAGGTACTTTACCAGTTACTTTCATTGTCCTGCTGGTAGAAAGAATCTCTAAACTACTGTTTATATGTATATTACATAAAGAGTCTCTCTCCATGTTTAGTGTTCTATTTGACCTCTAATGTGGCACCTAAAGACAGGGATTTTGTAGTGGGTCTTAAAAGCAGTATTGAAGGCTGCATTTAATTAGGAATGGCATTCAAATTTTTCAGAAAGGCAAATGTATACAAAAATAACATCCTGGAATAAGGTAAGTTAACTGTTTGCGGTAGTAAATTAACAGGAAATGTAAAGAGTAGGTCATGTCCACAGTGACTCTATAGGGATTAATCATAATAAGTATGAAGCACTGTGTGAAGATCCAGCAAAACAATATCGCAATCTGGTCAGTTTGAAGGGACAGTGTAAGGTGTCCATGGTTTATGTATCGGAGCCCATAATAATAAAATCAACTGATGAGTCAGTGTTAACAGTTAAATGCTGGGAATGTTGGGTATCTATAAATAAAAGGTGGTTAGTTTTCTTACAGTATCCTGTATAATTCTGTGTAATTCTGCCTTGGACAGAATGAATCTATAAAAACATTAGATCATTGAATAGGCATTGGGTTCTCAACCTTGTTCATTGAGGGCCTTCCCGTTCCCCCAACAAACTATAAAAACTCCATGGCCCACCTTTGCCACAAGAACCATTTTCAGCATATGAAAGTCAGGGCCAATGTTAGGGGGTAGCAAGCAGGGCAACTTCCTGGAGTTCCATGCTACCCTGTGAAGGTAAGATGCTGAAGCTTCTGATTCAGCCCTGGGTGGGGCTCCACCCCTGATTTCTGCCATGGGCCCCAGCAAGTCTAACACTGGTGCTGATTGGTAGACCACCCAAAGCCTGCTTGTGCCCCCCCCCCCCAGGGAAACTAAACCCTGGCCCCCTATGGTCACAAGCAGGGTTCAGGGGGTCTGCCAATTAGGGGGCTCTAATTCCCTGGTTGAGAACCACTGGAATAGGCCAGCCAGCATTTTGCACTGTATTGACTTACTGTTACTTTACCACTCAAGTTAAAACTTCCCAAGAATTTGTGTAAATGACTGTTTACAATTATAGTTGCTTTTTAAGACTGAGACATAATCTCATATAAATGGTGCTGTACAAACACCCCTTAGGAGACAAAGTTTAAATAAAAAGGAAATTGATTTTCCTTTAGGAAATATCACATCCTTTATATTTTTGTCAAATTTAGGTTTTTGGGGTTTTTTTTTAATTTTGCTGCATGTAATCTCATGCTGTAATTGGAACCCACTGTGTTTTCTGGTGGCTGTTTTAATTAAATTTATATGTGACCATGATGAGGCAGATCAGCAATTTAAAATGCAATCTAAAATACTCTGCAGCAGCCTATTTTAAAAATTCTTGGTTCATCTTTATTTCTGAATGCAGGAAATAATGCCAATCTACCGAATGGTAAAGTAGACTGAAAAATGTCTATCCTTATTAATTGACATGATCCAAAAAATTCAGGATGACCTGTGCAAATTAGATGCACACTGGCACAAGTAGTAAAATTACTAAATTATTGCCAAAAATGTTTTTCATGTGTCTTACAAGTTTACAGGAAGAGCAGTAAATAAATGTCATTTACCTTGTACATATATGATGAAGTTCATTAAATGAATCTGTGTGGCAAGATAATCAATATAAAAACAAGGTATGTTACTTTTAAAAAAAATACTGTGGTCAGTTTTACCCTGTAGAACATATTTCTGTATTTATAGTTTTTAAAACAATTATTTTTTTTCTATTGCAGGAATGTAATTTATTTAAACTGCTTCATTTTTAGAGTTGAATATTTGAGCATGTCAGTGAAGAAACAACAGGACAAAGGAACAGTTTATAGATGGAGAAAATATAAAATATATTAGGCTATGAACTTTTGGTATGACAACTGTTGGCCAAAGTGTTAGCAAAAAGTATGTAAAATACTGACTTATGGAAGAAAGGATGGAATGTATGTGTTTAGTGAAATATTTGTGTATAATGGCCTTAAACTTTTGGAAGCATTTCAAATAAATTACATTAGACTGTTTTGGTTTTTAATAGTTTTGATTGCTTATTATCTGAGGAGCCCATTATGGCTGAATGTACATAAGGCTTTCACCAGTATTTAATATAGAATATTGGAACTGGAAGGGACCTCAAGAGATCATCAAGTCCAGTCCCCTGCACTCATGGCAGGACTAAGCACCATTTGAATCCTCCCTGACAGTTTGTCTAACCTGCTCTTCAAAATCTCCAATGATGGTGATTCCACAATCTCTGCAGGCAATTTATTCCAGTGCTTAACCCTCTGATAGGAAGGGTTTTTTTTATGTCCAACCTAAACCTCCCAGGGCTGCAATTTAAACACATTGCTTCTTGTCCTATCCTCAGAAGTTAAGGAGAATAATTTTCTCCCTCCTCCTTTTAACATCCCATTTTAGGTACTTGAAAGCTGTAATATCCATTCTCAGTCTTGTCTTTTCCAGACTAAACAAACCCAGTTCTTTCAGTCTTCCCTCATAGCTCATGTTTTCTAGAGAGACCTTTAATCATTTTTGTTGCTCTTCTCTGGACCTTCTCCAAATCTTTCCTGAAATGTGGTGCCCAGAACTGGACGCAATACTCCAACTGAGGCCTACTCAGTGAGGAATAGAGTGGAAGAATTACTTCTTGTGTCTTGCTTACAACACTCCTGGTTAATGCATCCCAGAAGCATTTTTGCTTTTTTTGCAACAGTGGCATGCCTTTGACTCCTATTTAGCTTGTGGTCCACTAGGATTCCTAGATCCCTTTCTGCAGTACTCTCTGCTAGATAGTCACTTCCTATTTTGTATGTGTGAAACTGATTGTTCTTTCCTAAGTGGAGTACTTTGCATTTGTCCTTGTTGAATTTCATCCTATTTACCTCAAACCATTTCTCCAGTTTGTCCAGATCATTTTGAATTTTCATACTATCCTGCAAAGCACTTGCAACCCCCTCCCAGCTTGGTATCATTCACAAACTTTAAGTCTAAGCAATGTTTATATTTTGGTTCTAACTGAACTGGGTAATATACCCAGTGTTGGACAACAGTTTCTTAACTTGATAATTTTCATGGAAATTTTTTTTAGAGAGTTGGGAGGGACATTGGTAGAAATTTTTACAAAATGTTTTCCTAGTTTTTTGAGACCAGCACAATTTATACAGGTTGAATATTCCCTGTGAGCTAAGAAAAAATGTTACCATCAGTTTAAAAACAAGAGGTTTTTAGTTTAGGTAGAGACCGAGTGTTCAACAGATTTGTACAAAATAACATGGGCCACCATCCTGTAGTTGCATGCATTGACAAATCCACACTCTGGCATAAAGCTTCACTGGAGTACACTCTCGTGCATTTGTCTATATACTTTTTTTTTTTTTTTTCCAACACATGGGAAAGCTTTATGTACATCAGGGCTTGTTGCATTATTTAGAAAACAGTTTACAGAATAGCAAGGCACTGGTCACAATGGCCAAGGAACTGTTTTGTGTAGAGATGCTAACAAGATTTCCAAACTCAAGACAGGGCCATATTTAGGCCAAACTTTAAATAGACTAGTCTAATGTAAGTGTTATATGGCTCTGTATGGTTTGATTCCATAACTATGGAATTTGCGTGAAATTGACTGCACTACACAACTGCCACAGCATCCAAGTTTACACTTTTAAATAATTACCTGATAACATTACAGTTGAGGGCAACCTTTTCAAAGTAAAGAATATTTGATGTTCTCTTCCTAAATTTGCATGCAGCCTTAAACAATAGCTGAGAGGTATAAACTGTCCCAGTTCAAATACTATAGAATCTCAAAGTTAGGAACATCTTAGAATGGCGATTGGTTGGTTGGTTTGTTTGTTTGTAATACTGAAATGTTCATAACTCTAAACATAATGTTATGGTACTTTCAAAAGGTTATAACTGAATATTGACTTCAGTTTTGAAACTTTACTATTCAAAGAAAATTTAATTTAAATGAAACATGCATAGAAAGCTTCCTTACCGTGTCAATTTTTTTAAAACTTTCCCTTTATTAGTAGTTGTTTAACACAGTACAATACTGTATTTGCACCTCCCTCCTTTTATTTTCTCTGCTGATTTCTGATTATGTCCTTCCAGTTCCAAATGAGGTGTGTAGCTAATTGGTCAATTTGTAACTCTTAAGTTCAAGTGTAGTAGGAGTTCAAGACTCCCAAACAGTGTTCTCTGATCACAAAAGGAGATGATCACAATTAGAACTTTAATTTGGACCAACAGTTGAATCAGAACTCACATGCTCATAATTTACTATATATTTGAGAGTGTTTGTCTCTCAAAGAAATCTGAAATAAAAATTATAAAACTAACAAGCTTCAGGGGGTAGCCGAGTTAGTCTGTACAGGAAAAAAAACAACAAATGGTCTGGTAGCACTTTATAGACTAACAAAACATGTAGATGGTATCATGAGCTGGGCACAGCCCACCGGAGTTTTTGAAAAATACAATTTAAATAAAGCATGAAAATAAAAAGAAAATGTTTAAGATTTAAAAAAAAACTTCAGTGGGTTAAGTAGCCAAGCAATGCTGGGTAAATCTGCTAATATTTATCAAGATAGAGATATTCCAAAATATCTGAATGGATGACTAAGTTGACCTCATGGCCAGATACAGAAAAGTACTGAAGCATGAGCTCACTCTACTGTGGGGACAAATAGCAATCAAGGTTTGCTTTTAAATGTTGGCTTTCAAAATTAACGCATGTATTACTGTTCCCCGCTCAGTGTCTGTCTTATTTGGATTGTAAACATGTAAAGACAGAGAGATATCTGTTGCTTCATAATTTTACACCCCCTACCACATTGAGGTTCCAGATTCTGATTGGGACCATCCACCATTTTCTGCAATGCAAATAAAAATGAACAAGTTAACTTAAGTGATATGACATGTAGGACTATTCTAAACATAGTTTTGTACTAGTACATCTATTTTGGAAAGGTGATGCTTTTTTCCCCAGAGAACTATACTGGTATAAACCAGTAGTGTGGATGAAATCATATTGGTATAAAACACCTGCCTTTAAGGAGACAATGGAGAGATGTTTTAATGTTGCCACATAGCAATGGTGTGCAGTGATCTTTGCTAACAAGGGGAGAACAAATCAACTGATTAGAGTCCAGGAGGGCAGCCTTTTTAAAAATAAATAAAACACACATACTTTATCAAATACACTAATGCTATCCACATTTCTTAATATGCTCCATATTGAATAATGTGGGACATCAGAACAACCAGAAATCAAGTAAATATCTGAATGAGATTTTTGTAAACTATTATGTCAAAGTGTTAACCACAACACTTAAGTCAAATTTAATTTGGCTAAGGTTATGTCTACAAGATAAGGCTCAATCTATTACAGTCGATGTCTGGGCACCCAATTTTGCAAAGTCAAAGGTCTGTGCCCTCACTCTGGGGAAGAATCAAATATAGTCTGAAGTAACAGTTCCCCTTAAGATGCCTACCGTCAACTTAGAGAGCGATACGCCGTGGGTAGCTTTCCATTCTAGACTACGGTCCTGGTGCCTGCTGGGACCAAAACTGTGCAGTGGATGGTTATGGGTTCATATTGTCAGTGTTCCACAATGGACTTGTCTAATCCCTCCTTCCCTTGCGTGAGACCAATGGGAAGCAGTCTGTTAGCGCCGTGGTGTGCCCTGGTTTCCAGCGCAGACACCACAGTAAACCATAGTGATGCTGATGAGTGCCGTGGTGCACCTAGTAGCTCGGTACTTCAAGAGCACACATCTGTTGCTCCTCCAGGAAGCAGATGAATCTTGGCTTGGCATGGAATCACTGCTCATGCAAGCCCTGGTACTCATGCAAGCACAGCTGCCAGTTGAACCCCTGGACACAGTGCAATGCCGGTTCTGGCGCCATGAGACAAGCACAGACTGGTGGGATTGCACTGTGATGCAGAGATGGGATGATCAGCAGTGGCTGCAAAACATCCGAATGCACAAGGCCACTTTCTTTGAACTTTGAAAATAGCTTTCCCCTGCCCTGAGATGCCAGAATACCTAAATGACTCCTGCTCTGACTATGGAAAAGCACATGGCAATAGCCCTCTGGAAGCTTGCAGTGCAAGACAGCTACTGTTCAGTGGGAAATCAATTCAGAGTGGGGAAATCTACAGGAGAGGCTGTTCTACAAGTAGCCAAGGTGATCAATACCATTCTGCTATGGAGGGTTATGACTCTGGGAAATGTGGCTTGCTTTGCTGCGATGGGGTTCCCTAACTGCAGTGGAGCATTAGATGGAACACATCCACATTTGACTCCTGACCACCTTGCCAAGGAGTACATAAACCACAAGAGGTACTTCTTCATGGTGCTGCAGGTGCTGGTGGATCACAAGAGCCATTTTACTGACATCAACATGGGATGGTTGGGAAAGATGCATGACACATGCATCTTTAGGAACTCTGGTCTCCTCAGAAAACGTCCCACTGGGCATCTTTCTGAGACAGGAAAATCAGAATCAGAGACGTGGAAATGCCTACTGTAATCCTCAGTGACCCAGCTTACCCCTTGCTCCTGTGGCTTGTGAAGCCATACAAAGGCAACCTGGACCCCAGCAAGAAGTTCAACTACAGGCTAAGCAAGTGCAGAATAGTGGTTGAATGTGCGTTTGGATATTTAAAGGGTAGGTTTAGGAGTCTTCTGATTCAGTTGGACCTCAGCAAATGCAATGTTATCTTTGTGGTTTAAGCCTATTGTGTGGTCTATAATCTTTGTGAAAGCAAGGGGGAAAATTATCTAGCAAGGTGGGATGCTGAGGCAGAACACCTAGCCAGAGAGTTTGAGTAGCCAGACACTAGGTGATAAGGAGAATCCAGCGTGGGACAGCACGAATCAGAGAGGCCTTGAAAGAGTTTTATGCATGGCCAGTTTTGAGACTTTTCCATGTGCCTCTCAACAAGTTTCCCTTGCATTCCCTGTGTTTGCTTTTAATCCCCAACCCTGCTCCTGCAGTACAAGCAATAAAGAGAGCTTGTACAAAGAACATAAGTTTTTCTTGGGGAAAAGAGCTGGGAAATGAAAAGTGGGAATGCGAAGAGGTGTGGGCATGCAGGCTCAGAAACGTACGACGGACAGCCTTTTGCCTCCCGCGATCCTGAAAGGTAAGGCTGCCCTGACCTTGCATCCCACCCCCCATGTCCTGGGGCCCCAGCAGACCCTGGGGGTGGAAACAACAGAACAGGGGAAGGACAGATATGTTGTCATCATCATGGTGAACGGGGTTCTGGGAGGAGGCCCTCTCTAGACATGCAGCCAGGTGCTCCATCACAGCTGTTAGAGAGGCAAAGATGGTCTTCTGCTGCCTCGCCTACTGCTCCCTGCTGCCCTTCTGTCCTGGCATTCAGTGATCCAGTCATGGTGCTCTGCCTGCATCTCCTCTGTGAGGGAGTTCATGCATTCCACCTGCTCTCTGAACATGTCCTCCTTGTGCATTTTTCCTGTAGAGCTGAGCCAGGTGGACAGATGCTGGAAGAGGGGGAGTATGCAGTGAGCTGGAAGCAGTCCCAGTTGCAATGAAAAGTTACAAGGGCACACATTGTGTTAAGCCTAGCCCTAATCAGTTACCCTACATCAAAGGTTTCTGTAAAGAAAATGAAGATGTTATGTGCAAGGCCAAGCGCACTATGTCAGGAGAGCAAGCGAAGGCAGCAGCAATGAGTACCAGGATGCAGCTTGCATTTCTTCCCATCTGTGAATTACTCCTCTGCTCACTCCCTTCACCAGCCAAGAATGAGAGGCATGCATGGAATCCAAGTACTTTCCCCTTGCTCCCTTATCAGGGAAACTGGAAGAAAAATCAAGCTGCTTCCTGGTATGCACGGCTGCTGCTCTCTCTAACGCCCTCCTACACCCTCCCCCCAAGCTCTCCCGAAACAGCACCCTTGTGCAAGCCTAAATTTTTGCTTTAAAGTGAGCACTTTACAGCAGGTGCACAGAGTTCTCAGGCGAGCATCTGGACTCAAGCGCTTCAAAAGCAGGCAGGCATGGTAAGGGGCCAGCCAGGGCAGGAGCCTGCAGGTAGGAAAGAGGGGACAGGGCAGGGCAGCTTCCCTGTGTGTCCAGCACATGCTGAGTCTGGCACACTGCTACTTTTTCAGTCCACAGGAGCCTGCAGTTGGGGGGAGGGACAGGGCAGGGTGGCTTCCCTCTGCGTCCAGTACATGCTGGGTCCAGCAGACACCTGACGAGAGTGCTACTTTCCCAGCCTGCAGGAGGAAAAAAAGAATTTGTGTTTGGCACATGTGGCTTTCCAGGGAGAGTGTTAACAGCTTCCCCTCCCTCCTTCATCCAGGTTGTCATGAGAGATGTCAGTCTTCTCCGAATCACACCGAGTGATCAGGAGCAAATGGTGACTGAATGTGGCGATAAACCTGGATCTTATACTGCAATGCTTTGTGGTTCAATGACACCAGACCACTACTGGTGGCTTGGTGTGGGAAATCACCAAATCCTTATGAGAAGGATCAAAGAGTTCCTATCTGAGAGCTTCATGGAGACGTGCCGGGAAGACTCCTGCTCAATCTGCAGACACATTAACAAGCTGTTCGGGCCTGCCATGCCATGTAGGCACAGAGCGCACTGCACATCACACCTAATTGCCTTAACCCGCTTGTTGTAAGAAAAAAAATTGTGAACTTGCCAGATGTGCCCTCCTTGGGATTGGTGCTCATCTGGGAGACATCCTGGGAGGATGGGACTGGCTCCAGTGTCATGAACAGATCTTGGCTTTCCTTGATCGTTGGATGGTCATTCTCCTCCTCCTCCACCACTATGCTGTCCTCCATGCTGACACCACAGTCAGGCTGGGGAAGCCACCCCAGAATAGCATCCAGCCACTTGTAGAAGCAGAATCTATAAGGTGCTGCACAACACTGTCCATTAACCTCCTTCACTTTGTGGTAGGACTGCCTCAAGCTCCTTGATTCTGACTTGGCACTCCTGGTCATCCCTTTAACCACAAGCAACAAGCAGCTGATTCAGAGCTCTGAAAGAATGGATTCCACTCCTCACACCTCATTGAGGTTCAAGATTTCCTGGCTGGCGCTCTTCTGTGCCCCTGGGAACTGGAGCCCAGGGGAACAGTATTTGATGTCATCACAGTATTTGAATTGGTCAAAGTCATGGCCATGTGTGCCGTGGTGCACTGCTCGCTCTGAGATGTGCTTGCAATGCTGGCCAGGTGGGAAATGAAATTCAAATTTTCCCAGGACTTTTCCTGTTCAACTTGAGAGCAGCTGAGGCGCAAGTTCTGGCCAGAGCAGTCAGAGTGGGGCACTGTGGAATGCCTGCCAGAGGCCAATAATCTCAACTTTTTCTAGGGCTGGATCTACAGTATTGTAATACAACCATGCAAAGTCGGGAATAGCGTTACTTCTTGTAAAATCAGGAGTAACCAGCATCAACTTTGGGGCCCTTAAGGTCAATTTGACAGGCTTGGTAGCGTAGCCATATCATTTAGAAAATCAACCTTATGCAGGTAAATTTGATCTAAATTCCTAATTGTGACGGGCCGCCCCCGGCCCGCATGGGGAACCACCCGGTCTCCCAGGGGGTGGGGGAGGGTGAAGACGCCCGGGGGGGCCCAACCCCGGACGTGGCGCGGCGGAGACCAGGCGGCGGGACCGGGTCCAACTGCCGCACCTACGCCGCCCGGCTGCCACTGACCCCGTCCCCAGGGTAGCACGCGGCGGGGCGCAGCGGGAGGCCGGAGGCGGACGGCTGCGGAGCACACCGGCACGCCACCGGAAGGGGGAGGGCCCCGAGTGGCGTCCAGCGTGGCGGGCCATTTTAAAAAGGCCCGCCGTTTGAGAAGAGGGGGGGCAGCCTCCTTGGACAGGGGGAAGAGAGCCCGGGGGCCAGGACGGACCCAGGGCAGGACCGAGGCCGGCAGCCAGTCCGGCCTCGACCCCGGGAGCCACGGGGGGGGGCCAGCGCGGCGGGCGGCCGGCCAACCCCAGCTCCGAAGTGGACGGGAGCCGACCCGGATGGACCTGGGGAGAGCGGCCGGACAAGAACTGGACTTCCCGGAGGGGTCGGACCCGCGAGCGATCCCCCAAGCAGCCCCCGACCCGGACGGCTGAACCAGGGTAGGTCCCGGGAAGCAGGAGAGCGGCCCGGAGGGGCCCTCGCGGAGGGGAGGAAGCAGCCCGGGGCAGGGCCCTTTTGGCGCCCCTGGGTAGACGGGTCTCGGAGGGAATCACCCTCGTCTACCACGTCGGGGCGCGAGAGAGCCCCAGTGCTTAGGGCCCCGGTCTGGGACCCGGGGAGAGGGTGGGACCGGGTCCCCCTCCCCATTCACCTGGAGGACCCGATTCCGGTGGGCGGCCGCGCTTGGGAAGAGAGGGAAAGAGCAGACGAAGGGGTTCGCCGACCCCCCTCTTCCCTCCTGGGAGGGGGTGATCGCACCCCGAGGCCTCAACCTGGAGGAAGGGGTCGCTGAATCCTCCGGGGGGGGTGATCGCCCCCGCGTCCGAACAATGGTGGAGAATGTGGGCACCGATCCCTTAAGGCGGAACTGAAAGAGAAGGGTACTTTATATCTAGGGGACGGACCCGTAGGGACGGAACGATGGATCCAAAGCAGCTGTTGGACTGGGTGGGGGAAACCCAGCGCCAGCATCAACAACAGCAAGCCCAGATGCTGCAGCAGCTAGCCGCACAGTTTCAGGATCAACAACGGGCGCTGATCCAAGAACTGGCCACGCAACAGGAGAAGTGGCTGCGGGCAGCCCACCCGGGGAGCGGGGTGACCAGTCTGCGGTTGGAGGCGCCCGAGGGGGAGCGGGAGCTCAGCTCCCTACCACTGCGGCTGACTAAGATGGGGCCAGGAGACGACCCGGAAGCCTACCTAACAACCTTTGAACAGGTGGCCACAGCGGCACGGTGGCCCCCCAGCCATTGGGCCACCTTACTGGCCCCCTTACTGGGCGGATTGTCAGCCCAGGAAGCCCTGCAGTACAACAAAGTGAAGGCGGCCATACTTGACCAGCTGGGAATCACAAGCGATACTTACCGGCAACAATTCCGGGGGGAGCGGTTCAAACCAGGGGACTGGCCCCGCGCGGTCGCGCAGCAGCTACGCGAATGGGCCTGGCGGTGGCTGGAACCCGACCAGCGCACGGGGGCCGAGGTCGCCGAGGCGGTCATCCTCGAACAGTACATCCATCTCCTGCCCCGGGAAGCACAGAAGTGGGTCCGGAGGCACCAGCCCACAACGGTGGCCGAAGCCATCACGCTCACCAAAGCCCATCTGGACGCTGAAGGAGGCGAAGGGGGTGAGCGGCATGCGGTCCTGCCCAATGCCCCCAGGGGGGAAGCCACATGGGAGCGGAGCAGTGGGCCGGCAGCCCTGAAGGTCACCCCAAACCCCCCCCCCCGTCGGGGGATGGCAGTTGGCTCCAGTGTGGCTCGGGAAATCGGGGGATAAATGCCGGGAGGGAGGAGGCGAAGAGGAAGAGACAGCGGGCAAGGGCCGAAGAGCAGGGCCCCGGAGTGTGTGCTATCAGTGCGGACAGGAGGGACGTTTCAAGTGAGAATGCCCCCTAATGGACTGCACCCTGAGCCAGGCGGCCCCGGGAGGGCCCCAACCGTCTCCGCCCGAGCAGCCGCGGCCAACCGTGACCATGCGGCTGGGACAGAAACTCCTGCGGGCCCTCGTGGACTCCGGCTCAGCGATCACCCTCGTCCCGGATGCCCCGACCACCGGGGAGACGATCTGGATGAAGTGTGTGCACGGGGACGTGAGAGCCTACCCCACCGTGTGGGTGTACCTGGCCGACAGCCAGCTCAGAAAGGTCTGGGGCGTGGGGAAAGCACCCGTGCTACCGTGCCCGATAGTGCTGGGCCGGGATTGGCCCGGGTTCTCCAGGTTGCTACGCAAGGGTGCCGGGGCTTCCAGCGGAGAGCAGCCGAGGGAGGGCACACCGGTGGCAGAAGGCTATGTCCATCCGCGGGCCCCGGGCGAGCCCGCCGGGAGGCGGACAACCCCCACGAGGAGGAGGCCAGAGGACGAGTCAGCGGATGCCCCCGATTTTCTAGAGGGGCAGCGGGAGGATGGGACGTTGGAACACGCTTGGGCGCAAGCGGCCGGCCCGGAGGAAACCGGAGAGGTCCGGCAGGGACCACGTTTCCAGGTAATAGGCGACCGATTATATCGCCTGACGGGGGCCGGGGAAGGAGGGGAAGGCCAAAAGCAGCTGGTCATCCCGCAGGGCCGACGCCAAGAGGTCCTTGACTTGGCCCACACGAACCCCTGGGCGGGGCACCTGGGACGGGAAAAAACCTTGGCCAGGGTCCTACAGCGGTTTTATTGGCCCAGGCTCTATAGGGCAGTGCGGGACTTTTGCGCCTCCTGCCCTGACTGCCAGAAGGTCTCCATGAGTAGAGCGCCCTGGGCTCCCCTCGTGCCCCTCCCTGTGGTAGGGGTGCCCTTTGAGAGGATAGCTATGGACCTGGTGGGGCCCATAGAACCCTCTCAGTCGGGGTGTCGGTTCATCCTGGTGGTCATCAACTACGCCACCAGGTACCCCAAAGCAGTGCCCTTGTGCAGCACTAAAGCCCCGACCCTAGCTTCGGAGCTGCTCAAAATGTTCGCCAGGGTGGGGTTCCCTAAAGCCATCTTAACAGACCAACGCACGAATGTAACTTCCCGGCTCATGAAAGAACTGTGTGCCTTGCTACGGATTAAAACCCTCCGAACCGAGTCGGACGGCCTGGTGGAGCGGTTTAACCGCACCCTGAAGGCGATGTTAAGGCGGGTAGTACGGGAGGGCCCGTGGGACTGGGATCAGATGTTGCCAGCGCTCCTCTTTGCTATCCGGGAGGTGCCTCAGGCCTCCACCGAATTCTCCCCGTTCGAGCTATTGTACGGACACCAACCACGGGGAATCCTAGACATCCTGAAGGAGGACTGGGAAGCACAGGATGTCCAGTGCCAGAGTACGGTGCGGTACATTCTGCAGCTCCGCAAGCGGCTGCGCCGAGTTGGAGCCTACGCCCAGCTGAACCTCTTGAAAGCCCAGACTAGGCTGGCCCACTACTATAATCGGACAGCCGCGGCCCGCCACTTCATGCCAGGGGATCGCGTGCTGTTGCTCTCACCCACCAAGGGATCCAAGCTTTTCGCAGAGTGGCAGGGACCATACGAGGTGGTCCGCAGGGTGGGAGACGTGGACTACGAGATTCACCTTTCGGGAAGGCGGAGAGACACGCAAATCTTCCACGTTAACCTCCTCAAGAAGTGGGTGGCCCGGGAAGGGCTCCTGGTGGCCCCGCAGGACCTGAGGAAAATTTAGGGCCGTCCCGGGAGGAATGCGCGTATGAGGGATCGGCATCCCTGGGACCGGAGCTCTCGGAGGAGCAGCGGCAGCAGATCAGCACATTCCTCCAGCGGTTCCACCTCGTCCTGACGGCAACCCCGGGTACAGCAAAGGTAGGGGTACACCGGATATGTACCGAACTGGGGCAAGTAGTATGGGAGGCCCACCGACCCCTTCCTAGGAAGATATGGGAGACGGTCCGACAGGAAGTGCAGGCCATGAAACAGTGGGGGGTGATCGAGGACTCCCGGAGCAAATGGAGAAGTCCCATAGTACTGGTCCCCAAGAGCGATGGGACCATGCGATTTTGTATTGACTTCCAGCGGATCAATGCGATATCGCAATTCGACGCATACCCCATGCCCCGGGTGGAGGAACTGTTAGAGTGCCTCGGGCGAGCGAGGTACATATCCATGCTGGACCTATCAAAAGGATATTGGCAGATCCCGCTGGAGGCCCGTGATAGGAAGAAAACTGCCTTCGCGACCCCGTTCGGACTTTTTCAATTCCGATGGATGCTGTTCAGGTTACATGGAGCCGCGGCAACCTTCCAGCGGGTCATGGACCAGGTGTTAGAGCCCCTTAGAGGGTATGCTGCCGCCTACATTGACGACATCGTGGTCTACAGTCTGTCCTGGCAAGAGCACCTAGAGCATCTGGAGGCAGTAATGCACGCCCTACAAGAGGCGGGGCTCACGGCCAACCCCAAAAAGTGTCATTTCGCCCAGAGGGAAGTGTCCTATCTGGGCTATACCGTGGGGAGAGGCCAGATAAAACCGCTGTTGGATAAAGTAGAGGCATTGCGGAACTATCTGGCCCCAACAACCAAAAAGCAGGTACGGGAGTTTTTGGGGCTGGCGGGATACTACCGCAAATTCGTGCCCAACTTTGCCACGATCACGGCCCCCTTGACAGAGCTAACTAAGAACGCGAACCCTAATAAGGTCCAATGGATGACGCAAGCAGACCGGGCCTTTTGGGAGTTGAAGCGCAGGTTAACCCAAAGCCCGATTCTAAGGCAACCTGATTTTGACAAACCATTTCTCTTGTGTACAGATGCATCCGAGTGCGGACTAGGGGCCGTTCTAGCCCAGGAACACGACGGCGAGAAACATCCCATCCTATACCTGAGCCGGAAGCTCCTACCCCGCAAAAAGAATTATGCGACAATCGAAAAGGAGGCCTTGGCTGTAAAATGGGCCATAGAAACGTTGAGGTATTACTTATGGGGAAATGAATTTAAGTTGGTTACAGACCACGCACCTTTGGTGTGGCTGAACTCCATGAAAAATTCTAACCCTCACCTATGCGATGGTATATGTCGCTTCAGCCCTACCAATTTGAGGTGGTGTATAGGGCAGGGATAAAGCACCAAAACGCTGATTTCTTCTCGCGGGTATTCGAACAACACGAGGAGGGGGGCGGTCCCACCGTAAGGGGGGGGGGATGTGTGATGGGCCGCCACCGGCCCGCATGGGGAACCACCCGGACTCCCAGGGGGTGGGGGAGGGTGAAGACGCCCGGGGGGCCCCAACCCCGGACGCGGCGCAGCAAAGACCGGGCGGCGGGACCGGGTCCAACTGCCGCACCTATGCCACCCGGCTGCCACTGACCCCGCCCCCAGGTAGCGCGCGGTGGGGCGCAGCGGGAGGCCAGGAGGTGGACGGCTACGGAGCACGCCGGCACGCCGCCGGAAGGGGGAGGGCCCCGAGCGGCGTGGCGGGCCATTTTAAAAAGGCCCGCCGATTGAGAGGAGGGGGGGCAGCCTCCTCGGACGGGGGGAAGAGAGCCTGGGGGCCAGGACGGACCCAGGGCAGGACCGAGGCCGGCAGACGGTCCAGCCTCAACCCCGGGAGCCGCGGGGGGGGGCAGGCGCGGCGGGCGGCCGGCCAACCCCGGCTCCGAAGCGGACGGGAGCCGACCCGGACGGACCTGGGGAGAGCGGCCGGACAAGAACTGGACTTCCCGGAGGGGTCGGACCCGCGAGCGATCCCCCAAGCAGCCCCCGACCCGGACGGCTGAACCAGGGTAGGTCCCGGGAAGCAGGAGAGCGGCCCGGAGGGGCCCTCGCGGAGGGGAGGAAGCAGCCCGGGGCAGGGCCCTTTTGGCGCCCCTGGGTAGACGGGTCTCGGAGGGAATCACCCTCGTCTACCGCGTCGGGGCGCGAGAGAGCCCCAGCGCTTAGGGCCCCGGGCTGGGACCCGGGGAGAGGGTGGGACCGGGTCCCCCTCCCCATTCACCCGGAGGACCCGATTCTGGTGGGCGGCCGCGCTTGGGAAGAGAGGGAAAGAGCGGACGAAGGGGTTCGCCGACCCCCCCCTTCCCTCCTGGGAGGGGGTGATCGCACCCCGAGGCCTCAACCCAGAGGAAGGGGTCGTTGAACCCCCCTCCCCTCTCGGGAGGGGATGATCGCCCCCGCGTCCGCGACACTAATGTATACCAGGCCTAAGTGTTTTATACCTATCTAAATTTATTCTGCATTTTCAACCAAATGAACTATTCTTCCAATCCTAAAAGTCACTACATTTGATCCCAAAGCACAGCTCCTTTCAGTATAATATGTAATTTTGTCTGTATATGATTTGTAAAGCACTTTGGGATCGTCTAGGTTCAACAGTGCTATCTAAATACAAGATTATTATTTTCTACAAATTCTGTCTTATCTAAAGAAGTCTCTATAATGCTTTTAATAATTGGAGAACAGTATTTTATAAATTAATATATTTTAAATTTGTCAACAGTATGTTGCTGCCATCTAGTGGGAATATTTTTAGAGCTGATTTGATTATTTAAAAATTTCAGTGGGGCAGCCGAATTTGTCTGTCTCGAGCTCATCTGAAGAAGTGGGTTTTGCCTATGAAAGCTGATGGTACTACATATACTTTTGTTAGTCTCTAAGCCCTGATCTGCAATAACAAGGGAATCATTCACACTACCAAACCCGCTATTTCGAACTAACGGGCGGGTTATTTCAAAATAACAACTCCTGCTTGTCATGAGGAATAATGCTTACTTTGAAATTATTTCAAAATACTGTTAGTGTGGATACTCAGCTACTACTATTTCAAAATAATTGGCCTCCAAAAGTGTCTCACAGCTGCACTTGTGGCCACCCTGGCCACACTCCTGACAACTCCAATGCTCTCCTTCTCCTGCAGAGTTTAAAGCTCCAGGCAGAAGGGGAAGGGCTTGTAGTGCCACAGCAGCCCTGCCCTGCTAGACCCATGCCACACAGCAGCCTTCAGAGGAGCCATTGCAGACCCCAGCACTTTCTCTGCACCTCCCCTTGGCTGCCAGCACTCCCGCAACACCCTCTGATGTCCCTGGCCAGGAGCAAAAGAGGGCATCAGCCTGGACTGGTGCAGAGATTGAGGTCTGGGATGAGGTGACCAACATCCAGGATCTCTGCACCAAGGGTCAGCATTCCGATGTGTACAGCTGGATGGCCACCAGCCTTACGGAGAAAGGGCACACCAACTCCCTGGACTATTCCTGGATGAAAATTATAAGAATTCTGCCAGTTGTACACTAGGAGCAAAGTTCCCGCTCTGGGGCAATACTGCACACTTGCCACTTCTATGAGCAGCTGGATGCCATGCTGGGGGGTGGGGGGTATCCATCATTCCCTCCCTCCCGCTCCTGGTCATCATCCGACTCCATCCAGGATATGCCCATCAACCTCCACAAGGACAGGGTTGTGAAGGAGGAGGAACAAGCCAACCAGGAGCTGATCCTAAGCTGGAGCCAGTCCCCCACCTACCGGGATGTCTCCCAGAGCTCGGATGATCCTGGGGAAGGCACTTCAGGTTAGTCCATAAGGTTTCCTATACACACACGGGGGCAGGCAGTGGGCTCTGAGGGGCTGCATGCTCCTAGCTCAGTCTTCTAGGTTGGGGGTTGCACAACAGCCTGTGCACGTGGGTGCAAATGGAGCACCAGTCCAGAGCACATAGCTCCATGACACTCACACAGGAACCCCTCGCTCCTTCTCAGAAGGTTCCTGGACAGGCATGTCTTACTCCAGTTTCTGTGGTGGGACACCTTCCCACAACAAGCCACCACTAAGGAGTGTGTGGTCTTGGAAACACACAGTAGTGCTGCACATGGCATAGGCTCATGCCCGCACTCTCAGGCAGCATCCGTTCCCAGTGAAGTGCGGAAATGTGGAGGAGACTGATCCCCTGCATGGAACCTGCCGGGAGACGAAAAAGAGGCGATCCCAGTAGCATTATCTCTGGAACGCAGCCTCTGCCACTCAAACATCTCCCCCAAATGCTCCCCCCATCTCTAGTGGGCAAGGATAAAAGTTCTCTCTGTGGGACACCACCACTGCTGGACCCAGCATGTGCGGGACAAGGAAGGAAGCTGAGTCGTCCCAGACCTCCCTCCCACCCACAGGCTCCTGGCTGCTCGTCCCCAGAACATGGGGGTAGAGAGTGCCTGCAGTCTAGGCAACAGATGGCCTTGCTCAAAGCACAGTCATCATCTGAACCGAGACGTTCGGTGTCGGATCAGAGATTGCTAGCCTTCATGCACAGTGTCTCCTGGAATGACTGCCCTTGTCACTTTTCTTCACAGCTGGCCCAGCTGTAAGCATGGTGCATCCACCACCTCCCACACCATCTTCCTGATGCTGCGAGATCCACCATAGAAAGAGAACCAGAGAAGACCTGCTGCGGGAGCAGATAGCCTGCCTCCAATCCCTCATCTGGGACTTCATTGAAGAGCGCCAGGAGTGGGCTGCCGACTGTGAGGAGTGCCGGGCTGACCGGGAGCAGAGGAAGACCATGAAGGAGCAGCTGTCATGACAGCATAAGGCCATGTGCTCTTCCATAACATCTGTCATGGAGTGCATGGCCATGTGTATGGAGTGGGCCACAGTCACCTCTTTGCCCTTGCCCCCACACCTCTGGCTTCTCCTCCTAGTTCCCCCCCCAGGGGCCATCGGGGCCCCCGAACATGTGGCAGTGGGACTTCCCGGGCAGCCGAAGCTTCCCGAGGTACCTGAGGCAGGCACTAGTCCCAGCTCTATCCCTGAGTCCTCCTCCCCCATTGCAAGTTTTTTCCCTAGTCCCTCCACTGTTGTACATCCCCAAATAAAAAATCAGAATTATTTGTTCAAACAAAAAGGCTTCTTTATTTGGTCTGCAGGGGAAGAGGGAAGATAGGGAGTGGGGGGGGGGCAGGGGAAGAAAGGCACACAGAACAATGCAGAGGCCTCTTGTGGGAAGGCCCAGGGGAGTCTCTCTCAGCTGGCCTTGGCTGAAAGTCTCCCTCAAGCCCTCATGGATGAGCACAGCCCATGATGTGCTTGTTGAATGGCACTGGTGCGCGGCTGCCTGTAAGCTCTGGCCAGCCAATCAGCCTCTGCCTCCCACCCTGGCAGGGAAGTCTTCCCCTTGCTCTCACATATGTTGTGGAGCACACAGCAGGCTGCCACCACATAGGGGATGTTTCAATTGCTGAGGTCCAGGTGAGTAAGGAGACTTCTGAATCTCCCCTTTAGGTAGCTGAAGGCACACTTGACCACAATCCAACACCTGCTGAGCCGTGCATTGAAGTGCTCTTTGGTGGGGCCCAGGCTGCCCACATAGGACTTCATCAGCCAGGGGAGCAAGGGGTAGGCTGTGTCGCCCATGATGCACATGGGCATGTTCATGTCCTCCATCCTGTGGTGCGGTCAGGGGGAAAAGTGCTGGCATGCATCTTCTGGAACAGACTTGAGTTCTAGAATATGTGGGTGTCATGTGCCTTCCCCAACCAGCTAACATTAATGTCTGTGCAGCATCCCTTGTGACCTACCAGGGCCTGCAGCACCATTGAAAAGTACCCCTTCCTCTTGATATTTTCCGAGGCATGGTGATTGAGGGCCAGGATGGGGATGTGGATGCCGTCTATGGCTTTCCCACATTTGGGGAAGCCCATGGCAGCAAAGCCAGTGATGGTGGGGTCAGTGTTCCCCAGGGTGAGGACCCTCTGCAGCACTGTGGTGTTGATGGCTTTGACTATTTGCATGAACACGGCCCTGTAGCCTGAGAAGGAGTTTTAGTAAAATTTGGATGGGTTAGACTCACCAGTCTGACCAGAAAGTCTAGGTTTGTCGTCTATCCCATGTTACAGTTCAATGGAACCATAAGATTGCCCCTCTTGAGGGCCGGCAGACGAGCATGGAACAGTGCAGGTCTGTTCTTGTAGCCCTGTGACAATCTGGTCCATGTATACTGGACACCCTGAAAACTGAAAGCAAATTTGTATTGAGACTCTGGAGCTATGGGTAAGCTGTTACTGATGTCCAGAACAGTAAACCAGGCTGCATGAGGGTCAAAGGACTTTACCAGATCCGGAATTTTTGCCAATGTTGGGGCACATGTAGGTGTGACCCGATTTAGGTGTCTGTAATTGACAGTCAGGCAACATGAACCATCTGGTTTCTTAACAGGCCATATTGGATAATTTGAGGTGGAAGTACATTGGCATAGGACACTATGTTTTAGCAAAGACTGAATGGTTTGAGCTACATAGGGTATAGCCTGTTCTGGGTAATGATATTGCCATCCACCACTACTGAGAACAGCCTCTCTCCGTCCTTTTTGGAACCTCCCTTCAGGAAGTTGAAGGCTGCTATCAAATCCCCCTTACTCGTCTCTTCTGTAGACTAAATAAGCCCCAAATATCTCAACTTCTCCTCGTAGCTCATGTGCTCCAGCCCCCTAATCATTTTGGTTGCCCTCTGCTGGATCCCCTCCAATGCGTCAACATCCTTTCTGTAGTGGGGCACAAAACTCCAGATGTGGCCTCACTAGTGCTGAATAAAAGGGAATAATCAGTTCCCTAGATTTGCTGGAAATGCTCCTCCTAATGCACCCTAATATGCCATTAGCCTTCTTGCCTACAAGGGCACACTGTTGACTCATATCCAGTTTCTCATCCACTGTAATTCCCAGGTCCTGTTATGCAGAACTGCTACTTAGCCAGTCGGTCCCCAGCCTGTAACAGTGCTTGGGATTCTTCCATCCCAAGTGCAAGGACTCTGCACTTGTCTTTGTTGAACCTCATCAGATTTCTTTTGGCCCAATCCTCTATTTTGTCTAGGTCACTCTGGACCCTATTGCTGCCCTCCAGCTTAGTGTCATCCACAAACTTGCTGAGTGTGCAATCCATCCCCTCATCCAGGTCATTAAGATGTTGAACAAAACCGGCCCTAGAACCAATCCTTGAGGGCCTCCACTTGAAACCGACGGCCAGCCAGACATCGAGCCATTGATCACTACCCATTGGGCATGACAATCTAGCCAGCTTTCTATCCACCTTACAGTCCACTTATCCAATGCATAATTAACTTGCTGACAAGAATATTGTGGGAGACCATATCAAAAGCTTTACTAAAGTCAAGGTATATCACATCCACTGACTTCCCCATGTCCACAGAGCCAGTTACTTCATCATAGAAGCTAATCAGATTGGCCAGGCATGACTTGCCCTTGGTGAATCCATGTTGACTATTCCTGATCACTTTCCTCTCTTCCAAGTGCTTCAAAATGGATTCCTAGAGGATCCCCTCCATGATTTTTCCAGGGACTAAGGTAAGGCTGGTTGGTCTGTACTTCCCTGGATTGACCTTCTTCCCTTTTTGAAAGATGGGCACTACATTTGCCTTTTTCCTATCATCCGGGACCTCTCCCAATCTCCATGAGTTTTCAAAGATAATGGCCAAAGGCTCTGCAATGAGATCTGCCAACCCCCTCAGTACTCTGAGGCATTCAAGCCAGATCCATGGATTTGAGTATGTCTAGCTTTTCTAAATAGTTCTTAACCTGTTCTTTCACCACTGAGGACTGTCCACCTCCTTCCCATACTGCATTGCCTAGTGTGGTAGTCTGGGAGCTGACCTTGTCTGTGAAGACAAACACAAAAAAAGCATCGAGTACTTCAGCTTTTCCCACATCATCTGTCACTAGGTTAACTCCCTCCTCCAGTCAGGGCCCCACAGCCTCTCAGATCACCCTCTTATTGGTAACATGCCTGTAGAAACCTTTCTTGTTACTCTTCACATCCCTTGCTAGCTACAATTCCAATTGTACTTTTGCCTTCCTGATTACTCCCCTGTATTCTCAAGCTAATATATATATATATATATTCTTCCCCAGTCATCTGTCCAAGTTTCCACTTCTTATAAGCTTCCTTTTTGTGTCTAAGGTCACCAAGAATTTCCCTGGTAAGCCAATATGGTCGCCTACCATATTTGCTTTTCTTACTGCGCATCATGATGGTTTGTTCCTGTACCTTCAATAAGGCTTCTTTTAAGTACTGCCAGCTCTCCTGGACTCTTTTCCCCTTCATGTTAGCATCCCAGGCAGGGGCGACCTGTGCCTATAGGCAAACTAGGCAGCCGCCTAGGGCGCCAAGTTACATGGGGCGCCAAATTCCAAATTCCCTGCCACTTCCATTTCCCCTTCCCCTTCCGGTGCCTTACCTGGAGCACAGCTTCCCTGCGGCGCAGGAGTGGGGGCAAGTCCTGGGAGAGGCGGCGCGTGGGGGCGGTCGGCCCCAGAGAAGCCATGTGCCAGCTTCCTCTGCCGTGGGAGGGGGGGGTCGGCCCCGGAGAATCCATGCGCTGGCTTCCCCTGCCGCAGGAGGGGGAGTTGGCCCCGGAGAAGGCAAGTGCCGGCTGGCTTCCCCTGCCGCGGGGGGGGCGGGGTGTTGGCCCTGGGAGAGGCGCGCGCGGGGGTCCTCTGGCTGCAGGAGGGGGGGAGTTGGCCCCGGGAGAGGCACGTGCAGGGGTTCTCTGGCCTTGGGGGGGGGGTCGGCCCCAGGGGAGCAGGCGCACGGGGTTTCCCCGCACCACGGGAGGAGAGGGGTCGGCCCCGGGGGGAGGCAGGCGCCGGCTTCCCCTGTGCCGTGGGAGGGGGGGTTGCCCCAGGAGAGGCGCGTGCTGGCTTCCCTCTGCGGGGGGGGGGAATCCTGGGAGGAGGCGAGTGCAGGGGACTCTCTCCCCCCCACTGGCACCCTGTTCCCTCTCCCCACTCCCCTGTCCCCAGCCACAGATCTCCATCCCCGGCCCCCCGCCACAGAACCAAAAACCTCAGTCTATATCTCCCCTTGGGGTTGGGGGGAGCACTGATTGCATGGTTCACCTAGGGCGCCAGTTGCTGGCAGCTAGTCTAGGGCCGTCCCTGATCCCAGGGGATCCTGCCCATCAGTTATCTGACGGAGTTAGTCTGCTTTATTGATGTCCAGGGTGTGTATTTTGCTGCTCTCCTTTCTTCCTTTTGTCAGGATCCTGAAATCTACCATCTCATGATCACTGCTGCCCAGGTTGCCACCCACATCTACTTCCCCTACTAGTTCCTCCCTCTTTGTGAGCAGCAGGTCAAGCTGTGCATGACCCCTTGTCGGTTCCTTCAGCACTTGTACCAGGAAGTTACCCCAACATTCTCCAAAAACTTCCTGGATTGTCTGTATACTGCTGTGTTAGTCTCCCAACAAATGTCAATGTGATTAAATACCCCCATGAAAACCAGAGCCTGTGATCTGGAAGCTTCTCTTGTCTGAAGAAAGCCTCGTCTACCTAATCCACCTGATCTGGTGGTCTATAGCAGACACCAACTACCTCCTCTCCTCTTTTGTTCCCACCTCCAAACATAACCCAAAGACTCTCAACAGACTTTTCTCCCTCTATATACTGAAGCTCTGAGCAATCATACTGCTCTCTTACATACAATGCAACTCCTCCTCCTTTTCTCCCTTGCATGTTCTTCCTGCAGAGTTTATACCCTTCCACGACAGTGCTCCAGCCACAGAAGCCATCCCACCAAGTCTCCATTATTCCAATCAAATCATAATTCTTTGACTGTTCCAGGGCTTCTAATTCTTCCTGTTTGTTTCCCAGGCTTCTTGCATTCATGTATAAACACCTTAGATAATTAGTTGATTGTTGTACCTTCTCCATTTGAATCAGGGGTCCTCCTTTGTTGCTCCATCCTCCTTGTGTTTCTTCCCAGTATCCACTTCCCCACTTACCTCAGGGCTTAGGTCACCATCCCCCAATGAACCTAGTTTAAAGCACTCCTCGCTAGGTTTGCAAGCCTGCTTGCGAAGATGCTCTTTCCTTTCTTGGTTAGGTGGATCCCATCTCTTCCTAGCAATCCTTGTGCCCGGAACAGAGTCCCATGTTTGAAGAAACCAAAGCCCTCTCTCCGACACCACCTGTGCAACCACGCATTTACTTCCATGACTCGATGATCCCTACCTGGGCCTTTTCCTTCAACAGGGAGGATGAATGAGAACACCACTTGCGCTTCAAATTCCTTGATCCTTCTTCCTAGTTCTACATAATCTGTAGTGACCTGCTCAAGGTCATTGTTGGCCATATCGTTAGTTCCTACATGGAGAAACAGAATGGGGTAGCAATCCGAAGGTTTGATCAATTTTAGAAGACTCTTGGTCACATCCTGAATTCTAGCTCCTGATAAGCAGCACACTTCTCGAGATTCCAGGTCTGGACAGCAGATGGATAACTCTGTCCCTCTTAGGAAGGAGTCCCCAACTACCACCACCTGTCTTCTTCTCATATTACAACCCTGAATCTTTTACTGTTTCCAACAAGAAATCACTGCTGTCTATCTATTGTGTATGCATTTCCGTGAATGATCAATTATTTTTAGATATAGCATTTAAATTGTCATTTTTTATATATATATATATATATATATATATATATATATGCTTCCTGGATTAAGTAATACTTCCATTTTTATAGCTGCTTTCACTGGAGAATACAAAAGCAATTTATGCAATGAGGACCTAATATTCCTCAAAAAAACTAGTAGAAAAAATAATTTGGAAACATTTTTAAAACAGTCTTATAAAGTCTTTAGTTCATGAGAGTGTACTATACTGTTACTTTGACATATAAAAGCCGTTATAAGACATGCTTCCAAATTATTATTTTTTATTTGTTTTTTTGAGCTATATTGGGTACTCATCGCATAAATTGCTTTGGTATTCTCCAATGAAACCCATATATATATATATATATATATATATAACACACTATTTGCTTTTTTTGTTCACCTTTGTTTCTTGGGTATGGAGTCTTTTACATTTTTTCACTTGTACATGATCGGTGTGTCATCTATTTGGTGTTATTACTCTGAGCTGAATTGGCTATACTGTGAGGGGTGTTTTCAGTTTTTATTTCAGCTAGCCTTAAAATGCTCTTGTGAGAGCAATTTTTCAGTGGAAATTAGTTTTAATGTACTGTCAATCAGCCTCAGGATACTGGAAAAATCTGTATCTGTTATATCCATTTTTTCAACACTACTTATGGCTCATCTATGCTACAGTGGTGCAGAAGCACCACTGTAGTATGGCTGGTGAAGATGTACTATGCCAACATGAGAACATTCTCCTGTTAGCATAATTATTCCACCTTAATGAGAAGCAGAAGTGATGTCAGTGGGGGCATGTCTACAGTATGGAGAAGATCAATCCTCTGGAGGTCGATCTAGTGTTCAATTTAGCAGGTCTATTGTAAACCCCCAAATTGAACACTCAGGGCAGCCCCCTGCCAGTGTCCTGTAGTCATTTTGTGAGGAGTAAGGGAAGCCAACAGGAGCATGTGCTCCCATCAGCCTCCCTCAGCGTAGAATCTAGATGCTATGGCGGCTTGGCTTAAGGTAAGCTGAATCCAGCTATGTATTTTGGTTGGGAGAGCTGCTGACATACTACGGTATAGATACTCCTTGAAGTTGATATAACTTACATTAACTTATGCGGTACTGCAGACAACCTGTTACAATCACAAATGCAAAATCTGGCAGGTTGTCTTTTGCTCGTTAATGTATAAACAGTAGGAATGAGAATTAGGGATGTAATAGTGTAGTCAATTAACCAATAAGCAAAACCTCATAGGTTAATGCTAAAGACTACATGCATTCCGCCTCTCCCCCACCAGTAAATTTTTTTAGCAGGCTGGCCAGCAGCCCGGCTCATGGTGGGTCCAGGAGCTCAGTCCCCCGCCCCCACGCAGGGAGCTGCTGCCATCCCACGCTGCTGACTTTTTTATCAGAGGCAGCAGCACAAGGCAACAGGCAGCCAGTCCACAAGGGGAGCTGGTTTTTAATTGGCTCCCCTTGTGGACTAGCTCCTGTCTGGCATCCCACGCTGCTGCCTCTGATACAGTGGCTGCCAGCCCCGCCCCCAGGGACTATAAAATAATAGTCGACTAACTGATAAGAATTCATGAGGTTACTCAACTATTCAATTAACCAATATTTAACTTCCCTAGTGAGAATATCCTTTTTAAATGTGGTAGCCTGAAATCATCTCTGCAGCTTTTTCTTTCTTTCTCTTGGGCTTTACTGTGATATGCATTTATAATTCTATGTATATTTCTTCAGTTATTGGGTATGCTAGTTACTTTATTGCAAACATATGCTTTAGCATACTGTTCAGTATTTCCTGTTCAACAGGCTGGTAGTGGCAGGAGAAAGTCTGTAGTTACTAGTTTCCTCACTCCGCTGTTTTTTCTTGCTGTGGTTTCTTTCAAGCTTATTGTATTTGAATATATTTACAGAATTGGTCCATATAGAGAGAGAATGATTAGCAGATAGTGGAAAACATGGTATCAAAATAAACACTACATTTCATCTGGAAAGTCTTTGAAAGCTCTGTCATATGGCAGTCCATTTTGTAATGGAGTGTGGAGCATATTTTCAACTGGAAAAAACTGATGGATATCCACAAAAAAGTTGTTTTGCAACTGTGTGTATATGTGTATGTGTTTTCTTCTTCAAACGGGTATTTTATAAAATGATACTTTATATAAACCTTTACTAAAAAGAGTTATCCTACTATATATTTGAGAGTGTTTGTGCATTTGTCTGAGAGTCTGTTTGTTCAAGAACTCCTAAACGATATGAGGTGGGACCACCAAATTCGGTATGCACCTTCCTTTTATCATAACTTAAATTGTGCCAGGACAATGGGATGTGTGTGGAATGTGATTGTTTCTCTTCAAATGGAAAAGGAGGGCGGTGATAGCAGGGACAGAATAACCACAGAGGTGCAGCAAGCAGGGGAGACAGTTATATTCCAGAATGACCACATGGGGGCAACAAGTAAATGTGCCCCCATCACCTCAGTGAACCACCGAGCAGCTAGGCCACATGCCCCCCCGATACTCCCAGGAAGCAGCCAGTGGCCAGGCCGCAGGGCCCCCACCGCCCCAGGCCACCCCCACCCCCTACCCTAACTCCTGCACCAGTACCCCTTCCCTGAACCCCACCACATCTCCCAACCCTGTGCCCTGACTCCTGCACTTCCATCCATTCTCCTGAGATTCCCCACTCCATTCCCTGAGCCCCTCTTCACCCCCCCAATCCTAACATCTGTGCACACAACCCACACCTCCAGCCACCTGCCCTAAAGGACTAGAGCAATGCTAGGTAAATCTATTATTCATATATTTTTGTGGAGGTGCTGGTTGTAGTTCCATAATTAACAATACCTTCTAAAATGTGACAAATTCATGTTTTTCATAAGAAGTAGATGGCTTTTTGGTGTTAAATTTTTCAGCAATAGTTTGTGTCTTCTGAATTTTAAATGTAAGCTTTTACAAATTTTTCAATAGTCAGTGTTTTAAACTGGGCTCTGGCTGAGATTTGACTATGGCAGCCCAATTTTCTTTTGTTCAATGATACCACTTGTCAAGGCTGTTCCCCACTCTGGCACTCTGAATGCAGTAAGGATGTTAAGTATTGGGTAGTTGACTAATCGAATAAACAATGCATTTTGCATCAACTATTCGATTTGTCGATAGGGCGCCTCTGCCTTTGAAGTTGCTACACTTCAAAGGCAAAAGCACTGCATGGAGTTTGGCATCAGCTGGGACTCCCCTACTGACCCTGTACTCCGTGCGGCATTCATTTCAAAGCGGCAGTGCTGCATGGAGCTTGTGGTCAGCCGGGGAGTCCCCAGGTGATCCCGGGCTCCAAGCGGTGCTACCACTTTGAAATGCTGTGAGGAGCCTGACGCTGGGCTCCTCATGGCATTTCAAAGTAGCAGTGCAGCACAGAGCCCAGGGTCAGCTGGGCGGTCCCCAGCTGATCCTGGGCTCCATATGGTGCTGCTACTTTGAAATGCTTTGAACAGCCTGGGGATACCCCAGCTGGCCATGGGCTGAACGCAGCTTTTGAAAGCATCAGCACCGCGTGGAGCCTGGGGTCTGGCCCCAGGCTTCAAGCGGTGCTGCCGCTTTGAAGTACCTCCTGTTCTCCCCCCCCACCCTTGTTGCCTCAAGGGGAGGGGGGGAGAGCGAGTAGTTGACTATCCTGTCAACTATCTGATAAGCATTTGCTTATCGGATAGTTAACTAGTCCTTCACATCCCTAGAATGCAGCAGGTGGGGGCCCACAAGAGAGCTTCAAAACTTTGCCTCTATAGGCACTGGTTACAAAAATTTTCCCCCTAGAATCCTAATACACAGATTTTGGGGAATTTGCTGCCACCATCAAGTGCTTTTTGATCCCTAAAAAAGCAGGGATGAACACTTAAAATCACTCCCAGGAGTACCCCAAGCTGTTTTGCCCCAAAAGAGCAACAAACTGCAGTCTCTGCTAGCGGACCCCTCCATCAGAGGCACACAGACAGACCTTCCAGGACACAAATCATTACCTTAAAAGAAGTGATTTTTATTACAAAACAAAAGATAAACTTGATAAAGCGTATTTGGTTGCTAGATGTTACAGAGCAATCAAGGAAAACACATTAAAAAAAAACAGAGAAAGTCTTGGCATAAACAATGCTTAGATGGTAGTATATGGGGAGGAAAGGCATAGATTCACACAGAGCAGTTCAAACCAAACCACAAAATAAAAAAAATTTACCCTGAACGCGCGTGGACTCACATTTCCCTGGGACTGATTTCTAATTTTCTTTGTCCGCTCCCATGCCCTAAATTTGGGGGGAGGGGCATGGTAGTCCTGCCTGGGTTTAAATCATTCTGTGTCTCTCAACTCCTGGTTTAACTCTCCCACACAAAGTAAGCAGGCAGGGAACCTATATCCAATTAAAATATCAACCCTCTATCTTGATTGGCTGTCCTGGCCCCCGGATAACCTAGGTACTTGAATAACCCCTTAGTCACCAAGTGCTGGTCAGCACTCCCTCTGTTCATGACACCATTAAAACACACTGCTTATCAAAATAAAACAGATGGAGGGAGGATGTTGAAAAGATGCGGTGTGGTCAACATTTTGATTTTTTTTGTAGAAAATTTGAATTTAGGATTTTTTTTTGTCATCATTGAAAATGTATGCACCAGCAATTGCTGACAGTTAAATTGCATGTGTAAGCACAAAATCTTTGTCAGAAACCACATTTCTGTCTATTTCTTCTAGTAGAGAATTGTTATGTGTGGCTACTGATTGATAAAATCTGTTAGGAGTTGCACTTCTTTCCCCCCATAGCTCCTGTCCGTCCCCTCTTGCTTGCTTAAACATTAAAAGATAACTAGCAAAATAATTAAAAAATTATCATGAAGCAGTTAAAGCTGCTACATACAACACAGTTAATATAAAAGCAGAAGATTGAAAAATTAAGTCATCTAACAGTATATATTGCCTATTTCTCCCACGCAGCCACTTATGTTTTCCACAACTACCGTACTCTGCTCTTCCAGGAGGGTTAGTCTTCCATCACTCCCTTTACTACACCACCCCTTTCTCTACACACCAAACTGTCACATTAAAAATCCACAACTGTTATATTTGGAAGAATGCAGTATGGTGAAAAGGCATATGCAGAAGGGAATTTTGAAGGTGGTAGAGTTAAAGACTGAGAGGTAGTTAAGCATGTGCTTGTGAACGGAAGATATTTACTGTAAAAGTGATTTTGTGCCTCTGTATCAGAGGTAGTAGTGTGTGGGGACAGGAGCTATGCAGGAGCTTGTGCTCATGGGGATCCGGCTTTTAAGCCAGCTCCCCATGAGCACCAGTTCCTGCCTACCCCTTCTCCCCACCCGCTGCCTCTGTGGGAGGCAGCAGCCCGTGGGGGGAGAGGGTGATAGTGCTGCAAGAGCCGTCACATGGGGAGCCTCTCCATGCACACCGGGTCCTGCCTCCCTGCCCCCATCTCTGATACAGAGGCAGCAGGGGTGTGTGTAACCATGAGGATTAACTGATGAGCCTGGGCTTATCCGTGTCCATGGGTGCACGTTAACATCCCTATCTTTTTCATATATAGACTTTCTATATTCATGTTGTAATATTCAGTAACATGAGTCTTATACAATATTGATTCCTTTCTAACACCTTCCTTGTCCCCATTTAAATCTCCAAGAAAAATGAGTGAAATTCTCAGGGAGATCATCTAATTAACCACAGGTTGAAAACCAAAAATGCATTATACAGTTTATCTGGATAACTGAATACCAAACTTCTGCAATTAGATAACTTATGAAAACAAACATAACCGTATTTATGTAAATTACAGCCAGAAAAACTAATTACCCTATTTAAAATTGGCTAACTCCTCAAAGACTTCCAAGAGAAACTAATTATGAAAACCCTATCTTTTTGTAAGCCACTGGAGGGCACCACAACCCCAAATTAGTTGGCTGGAATTTTTTTAAAATATGCAACCTACATAAAGAAGCAAAAACCACCAACCAGGAGCTAGGTCACAATTTTTAACATGCATCTAGAGTGCGCCACATTTTAAGCCTGGTAGTATATGAAACTACAATAAAAATATACAAAACAAATATTTATCCCATAATCTTTCTTAAAACTAGCATTTCTTTCTCTCAGTGAACTGACAGAACCAGTGAACTGCTATGGTTTGGATAGTTCGTAAAAGCACGAACGGGCTGCCCCATATGTGATCCAGGGTCCTCTTGGTATACGGTTCACAATACATATCCATTTACAGTCTAAGCAAAATCCTAATCAAGTGATTGCAAAGTCTTCAGGGGAGCCCATAAAAAGGAAAACACAAGTTGTGGAGTTATCCCATGTACCTGCGCAGACAATGGATTTCTGTATTGTAAGTATAAAGACAGAGACAAATTTGGTATCACTCCCCTGAGGAAGCAAGAGGACAGCAAGCTTGTTTCATGAATGGAAGATCACAGCCAGGCCTGGATCTAATAAGCTGTAAGGATTCTGGGTAAGTTTTTGCTCTCTTGACACACTGTCTTGTGAATTAAGTTTAGGTTTCTATGCATATTATGATTTTATTTTATATGTAAGCTTTGTTTTCAATATTTCTGATTGCTATATTTGACACTGTTCTTTTCTGAGTAAATATATACCTGCTTTCTCTATAAATCTGAATGTGGTGTGTTGAATGGAGTTCTGTTATATGGTTTAATTGGTAAGCTGTGGTGTTCTGTTCCTTTGGGAACACAGAATGCAGGAATTCTGTGAGTGTCCAGTGGATTGGATCTGGGCACTCCAAGGAGAAACTCTGGTTGGGAGAGGAGGGCATTGGAGTGTGCCTATTGTTAATCTGTTAAGAAAAAGCAAGATGTTGGAGAACTGACCCACACCAGGCACGGACAAGGCTTCCTCACCTAAAGGGCAGGTGCCTTCGAAATCTGGGTAATGTGGTCAGCATCATTACCATATCACATAGCTAGAGTTGGGTGGATATTCTGAGTGGACAACTGAACGAACATAAGTCAGTTTTTCTGTTTGTTCACATATCTCCAGCAGTCTGATTCTTACAGAATTTGATTCCAGGTTTGTGCAACCATATTTGTCAAAATGATTGCCAGTCAACTATTTTCTGCACATACTACTTTCAGAATTGATACTTTTACTTTTTGCTGCATGGTCACTTACATTGTATGGTCTCTGTAACCATATTGCTTCCAAATGTACAAAAGACTGTGCAAATGCTCTCAAAATGAATGCTCTTCCAAATAAATATTCCTAAATCCCCTAAATTAAGTTCAATAGCCCAATAACTGTACCCATTGGTCAAACATCAAAACTTTCTTCGGACCTATAAAATCATGAGTGGTGTGGAGAGGGCGAATAAAGAAAAGTTATTTATTAGTTCCCATAACAGAAGAACTAGAGGACACCCAATGAAGTTAATGGGTAGCAGGTTTAAAACTAATAAAAGAAAGTTCTTCTTCACACCGCATGTAGTCAACCTGTGGAACTCCTTGCCAGAGGAGGCTGTGAAGGCTAGGACTATAACAGAGTTTAAAGAGAAGCTAGATAATTTAATGGAGGTTAGGTTCATAAAAGGCTATTAGCCAGGGGATAGAAATGGTGTCCCTGGCCTCTGTCTGTCAGAGGCTGGAGAGGGATGGCAGGAGACAAATCGCTTGATCATTGTCTTCGGTCCACTCTCTCTGGGGCACCTGGTGCTGGCCACTGTCGGCAGACAGGATACTGGGCTAGATGGACCTTTGGTCTGACCCAGTACGACCATTTTTATGTTCTTATGTACCTGAGCTGTGGAAGTATTTTACTTTTGTTTGAAGCAATGAGCATTCTTTTCAGACAGACCCACATTCATTAACTTATGGTTGGAGCTATATCATTAGTGATATCTATGTACCATGAAATACATATAGAGTGGAGTGCTAGACCAGCCAGAATGCCAACCTGAAGCAAGAGCTGCCATGTGCATCTGCAGATGTCCAGCAGCATTTTACATTTCTATTTTTAATTCATTCTATTTTACTTACTTAACTCAATTATTGGCCCCATTCTTCAGGTACAATTAAGATTTACTGGACACAGCATGTTCTTATAGAAATCCATAATAGACAAAGCTTCACTGGCATTAACATCCTACCCTGTCTATTCTAAAACTTATGGAAATTTCCAGATAAGACTTAGAATAGGGATATGATTTTTCCCTGGAAATAAACTACAGATATTGGCCAGGTCTCGCTTATCTTGTGACATCTGTTGAGATATAACGCAGGATAGTTCCGTTGTTTTGAAAATGCAAACAGGTTTGACCATTAGATTTTCCTTTGTATTATTAACATAATGGGACATTTGTAACTGATCTTAAAATACTAGGGTAAAGATAACAATATTCTGTATATAGCTCTGTTTTAGGATTTTATATAGTGCCCATCACCAGGACATTTCTTCTGTGTTCAACATTTATGTCAGAACATTTGATGAAATTGCGACATACGGGGTCCAGTGCCACCAATCTGCCCATGATGTCCAGCTCTACATTTTTTTTTCCAGCAGACACAACCAGCTCTAACTGAGAAGCTGCAAAAGACATAGTAAAGGTAAAAATCTATATTAAAAAGAAAAGCATGTCAATCAAGACATTGAACAGGTTTTTTCTAGACAAAGAAAAACATATTTTTATGTGGATATGTTATTTGTAATTTCTTTTGGAAAATATAAAGGGTAATATACCAAATGTTCAGAAAATATAAAGAAAAGAAATTATGGAAATGTTTACTTGAACAGCATTTTTGGTCTCCTTATCAACCAAACCATTATAAGAGCTCGCTTATCTTTATCTCCTTCCTGGTTGCACATTGCTTCCTGATCTCAATTGAAATGCCAGAATCTTATCCCAACCCTCCAGAAAAATAACAGGATCTGTACCTAAACATCAGCTTCTTATATGTGGGTTTCTCACTCCCCCAATAGAACTCAGATCTGTCCAGCGTCCCTCTTCTGAATTTTCTCCAAATTGTCTACACAAATATAATAGATGTTGAAAGGTAATGTGAATTTTGCATCCAAATGAGTCAGGAAACAATGATGCATTAGACCAGGGCTGGGCAAGATGTAGCCCAGAGGCCTGATTTGGCCTGCCTAACACTTTGATCGGGCCCCCAGGCTGCATCTGGCCATTTCTACTTATATCCTGCTGCCCGTGCCACCGAATTTCCACTTGGTGGCTCAGGCAGCAGGAGCCTATTTAAGTGGCTCCCAGCTTGTGGTCATGACGCTATCCCAGCAGCGGCCAGAGCTGCCAACCTTTTAAATAGCTGCAGCAACTCCACACAGCTGCCTGGCAACACAGCAGCAAGGCAGGAACCATGAGCCCATTGCTATGTTTTTAACTCAAAGCCTCCAGCTCCAGACAACTCTGGGGGATGGCTAGTTCCTACCCACACCACTTCCCCCTCAAGCCCCACCCTCTTGGGGGGCAGAGCCAGCCCATGACCACATTGCAAAATTAAGTGACCCATCTGCAAAAATGATTGCCCATCCCTGCATTAGACAGATGCCCAACCTTGGAGTGGTTCTACAAAAAAAAAAAAATCCATATCAGCATTTTTTACATCTCTGATTCTGACAAAGAGATTCAGCATTAAGGTCTATCTACCTGTCTTTAATCCCATAATCCAGTGTTTCCTAAATGGTGCTCCGCGGAACCCTGGTGTTCCGCGAAGTGGAACTCAGGGTTCTACGAAAAAATTCTGCTCCCCCGCCCCCTGCAGAACCCGTAGGCAGCTCCCATTGGGGCTTTGCCAGTGGGGATGGGTGTCTGGGGGCGTGCGGCTTTAGCCACTACACCACCCACTGTGGCTGCCCCACCCCCATGCACAGCATGGACCCTTCTCACCCTGCAGGACTGCCCTGTCCCGGTGCCTTGCAGCTGCCTCCTCGCGTGCAGGTGGCAGTTTTTACAGCGGCGGCGGCAGCAGCGGCTGCTGCTGGAAGGGGGAGGGGAAGGAGGAGGAATGGCCAGCGCCGAGGAGCCGCTCTCGGACCTCGTCATTTTTAAACTGATGCCTGTGTGGAACCTGGCTCAGGCTCTGCTGCCCCCCCTTGGGGTGCCCTTGGGCTCACTGCCCCCCATGTGCTGGTGCTCTCTCTCCCCTGCGCCCCTCCCCAGCCTGCTGGGGAAGTGGCAGAGTTTGGTCTGTCGGGGAAGGTCGGGGTTTCTACACCCTCCCCCCCCCCCGCCCTGCTAGCGGGAAGCATGACCTGGTGCTGCAGCTGCGCTGGGTTCCCCGCTGCATGGGTGGGGGGGGGGAGAACTGAGCTCTCTCCCTCCTCTTCCCTCCCTCCAAGAGCATGCTGCCTGGATGCTTACCCTGCTGCAGCAGGGTGCCAAGCCAGGTAAGCGTCCCCCCCTCATGCCCAGACCCCGCACCCGTATCCCCCTCACTCCCCTTCCCCACTGCCAAGAGCCCGCATTCCCAGCTTGCTCTGACACCCTGCCCCAAGTCCCCTCTTGTACCCTTCCTCCTGGCCAGGCACCCTGCCCCAAGTCCCCTCTTGTATGCTCCCTTCTGGCCAAACACCCTGCCCTAAGACCCCCTCCTGTATTCTCCCTCCTGGCCAGACAACTCTGCCCCAACCTTTCTCCTGTACTCTTCTTCCTGGCCAGGACATTGCAGATCATCTTTGTGATTTATACACAAACATCAAGAAATATTTTCCAACCATAAATGACAACAATAACTGGATTTGAAATCCATTAAAGTATAACAGGAAAGCCAGTCAGTTTTTCTATGCAAGATTATGAAAACCTAATTGAAATCACTTCAGATGGCCAATTAATACAAAACTTTAAAGAAGTTTCTCTGATTATGTTTTGGGGCAGCTTATGCCAAGAATACTGAGCTTTATCAAGACGTGCAATTCGTCAGTTGTTAACCTTCACCAGCACATACTTGTGTGAAACTGGGTTCTTGAATTATGCAGCAACAAAAACAAAATACAGAAATCGGCTGAATGCAGCGCCAGATATGCAAATCCAAGTTTTTAGTAGTAAACAAAATATAAACAGAATTTGCCAAGAAAAGAAGAAAAACCACTCCTCACATTGAAAACTGCCAATATAATTCATATTAGTTTTTGAGCTTTATTTTTTTGTACACATTAAATGTGATTTTTGTTTTTAAATATGTACAATTAAACTAAATGTTGATCTCATGACCTTATTTAGCATTTGTTCATTATTATTATCCTTACATATTTGTGGTCTACTTTTACAGCTTCGTGGCGTTCAGGTCTGGTGAGGTTTTTTTTCTTCTTCAACAAATTTTTCCTAGGGGTTCCTCGAAATTCTTCTGAGTTTAAAAGGGTTCCATGGCCAAATAAAATTGGGAAACACTGCCATAATCCATGAGATCCATTCTTTCTTCCACCATTCAAGACTGATGCAGGAACTACTGATAAATAAAGACTTACCACTCACAAAAGTTACAGTGAATAAAAGAAAGATATGAAGTTTAGGGATGTAAAATCCCCTTTAAAACATTAACAGGTTAAACTTTTTAATGTTTAACCAGTTCTCATGGGTAGGGGGCTGCTCCAGCCCGGCAGGGCCTGCTGCGCTGTGGGCTGCTCTAGATAGGCAGGGCCCACTGCATTGTGCCGCAGGCTGCTCCAGGAAGGCCAGGCCACTGGTTAACTCATTACTCTAGTAAGCAGGCTGGTAAGGCACATGTTTTCTGATTAACCAGCTAACTTAATTAGGCATGTAAAGGGTTACTGAACATAAGTTAAAGCTCATTAAACCTCAGTGTGGAGCAGTATTCCCTCTGAGGTGTGAGTTTGCACAGGCATGCAACAAGAATTGGAGGCCTGCCCACATCCTCACAAGCCACGCAGTGGTTGCTCAGCTGTTCGGGGTGGGGCTGTGTGGGGGGTGGCTGCCCTGCCCCAGGAGCAGCAGGGTAGCCACCACGCAGCTCTAACCTTCGCTTCAGCCCTTCCCCAGGGATGGAACTGCAGGCCACATGGTGGGTGGTCACTTATCCGGTGGCCCTGGCCAGCGCCGGAGCCGCATCGCAGGTGGCTGCTCTTCTGGCGGCCCTGACTGGAGCCGGAGCCGCATCGCAGGTGGCTGCTCTTCTGGCGGCCCTGACTGGAGCCGGAGCCGCATCGCAGGTGGCTGCTCTTCTGGCGGCCCTGACTGGAGCCGGAGCTGCATTGCAGGTGGCTGCTCTTCTGGCGGCCCTGACTGGAGCCGGAGCTGCATTGCAGGTGGCTGCTCTTCTGGCGGCCCTGACTGGAGCCGGAGCTGCATTGCAGGTGGCTGTTCTCGTGGCCCTGGCCAGAGCCTGAGCAGCTTCGCAGGTGGCTGCTCCTCCAGTGGCCCTGGCTGGGGCCAAAGCCAGAGCCACATCACGGGTGGCTGCTTCTCTGCTGGCCCTGGCCGGGGCCAGAGCTGGAGCTGCGTCACGGGTCGCTGGCAGCTGCTCCTTCGGCAGCTGTGACTGGAGCCAGAGCCATGTCACGGAGGAGGCTGCTCCTCTGGCAGGACTGGCCGGGGCCAGAGCCGGAGCTGCGTTGTGGGCAGCTGCACCTCCGGCGGCCTGGAGATAGTTGGTGGAGGGGCTCGCTCTGGTTGCTCCGGCCAGGGCCAGAGTTGGAGCTGCATCACTGGCAACCAGAAGCTGCTCCTCCAACAGCCCTGGCCAGAGCTGCACAGTGGGGAGCCCACTCCGGCAGCTGCTCCTCCAGTGGCCCTGGCTGGGGCCAGAGCCAGAGCCATGTGGTGGGGGGGTTGGGGCTGCTCTGGTGGCCCCACCAGGGCCAGTCAGGGTCACGTGTGTGGGGAGGGGCCAGAGCTGCTCCAGCAGCCGGGGCTGCATGGTCATGGGGGCGCTACCTCATAGAGTCTTGGGGAGTAAGCCACAGTGACACAGATGTGAACAAGTGCACATAATCTCATTTGTTGGTGTACAAGACAAAACTCACTGCGCTCATGGATGGAAAATATTAGAGGGAACACTAGTGTGGAGTACTCTTATTCAGGAGTATATGTCCTCAGAGGAGGATTAAGCTACAATAAACTAAAGCTACTTTACTCCTGAATTAGCTGCATGTCTAAGATGCTATACCTTATGTACATTAACTTTCCTGAGTGTCGCAGTCTACACATTGCCTAAGAACAAGGAATTATCAAGAAAATATAAGAAAGTACAACACAGCACACTGCAATAAGACAGAAGTACATATATTTGTGTTGGAGAGGGAGACGCGGACTTACACACTTGAAATCTTCACTTTAATTAAAAAAAGTAGCAAGCATAATTACTAAGATATAAACTAACATATTTCAAAGATAAACTTAAAAAACAACAAATGGTCTGTTAGCACTTTATAGACTAACAAAACATGTAGATGGTACCATAAGCTTTCGTGGGCACAGCCTACTTCTTCAGATGACTGGAGTTTTGAGTTTAGTATGTGCAGACCCAAAATAAATAGGGGAGGGGGGAAAGGAAAAAAAGGAAGGGGGCGGAAAACAAGGAGCAGAGGGTATGAAAATATCAAAGGGAAAAACAAGTAGGCAGAACTGGTAACCTATAAGCACCTAAAGACTGGATAGTTAAAAGAAACAGATAAGGATCATAGGATAGCAATTAGATAGGAAGAGTACTAACGCAAGAATCTACACAGATGAAGAGCTGTTGGCACCTTAATTGAATGTTAGGTTGATAATGTCCCAGCCATCCGTTATCTCGATTGAGGAGGTTATCAGTGTGAGAATTGGTTTGTGACAAGACAGCCACCTGGAGATCTTTTAAAGAGTGATTAAGTAGACTGAAGTGTTCTCCAACAGGTTTCTGTATGTTCCCTTTACATATATCTGATTTGTGTCCATTGATTCTTTCCCCTAGGGACTGTCCAGTTTGTCCAATATATATAGCAGTGGGGCACTGCTGGCATAGATCAAATTACTGGATGTGCAGTTAAATGAGCCTTTGATTTGGTAGCTTATGTTGTTGGCTCCAGTGATGAATTCGCTTGTATAGATATGTGGGCAGAGTTGGCATCGCGGCTGATTGCAGTGCTAGATTCATGGATGCTTATGATGTGGTTGTATAGCATGGTTACCGGAAAGAATTTGTTTCAGGTTGGGGGGTTGTCTGTAAGTGAGAATAGGCTTTTCTCCCAAGGCCTCAGAGTGAAGGATCATTTTCCAAGATGGGTTGCAGATTGTGTATAATGCATTGGAGGGGTCTGAGTTGTGGACTGTAGGTAAAGACAAGTGGAATTCTGTTATTTTCTCTTTTGGGTCTGTCTTGAAGTAGTTCGTGTCTGGGTACTTTTTTGGCTCTGTCAATCTGTTTTTTCACTTCTCCAGGCGGGTATTTCAGTTTTAGGAATGCTCTATAAAGATCCTGTAGGTGTTTGTCTCTGTCTGTGGGATTGGAGCAAATCCAGTTGTATCTTAGGGCTTGTCTGTATACAATAGATTGAGAAATGTGTCTGGTATGGAAGCTGGAGGCATGAAGGTAAGTGTAGTGGTCGGTGGGTTTCCGGTATAGGGTGGTGGAAATTTGTCCATGATTTAATTGTTTCAGGGGGTAGTCGAGTTAGTCTGTACAGGATAAACTTAAAAAACAACAAATGGTCTGGTAGGACTTTATAGACTGTCAGAGTCAGTTTTTAAATGTCAGCTGTATTTGAGAGTTCCAGGAAGACTTTTACATAGATCCAATAAACTCACTAGAAAATTCAAATTTGATATAAATACTGCTGCTAAATGAATTTTTAGTTTGAAATGCGTATCAAAAAGCTTATTTTACAAATTTGAAAAACTATTTCTTTCTTGCTTTCAGAGTCTAAGATGCGTTGTATTTTAAAAAAATTCATCAGCCAACTGTACTTCACAATTGAAAGTGTAAGTAAGGTGACAGCTACCACACCATTCATATTACAACCATACTCAAACATAACAAGCATTTAAAAAAATGTTTCAAAATTAATTTATGATATATTTCTTATTTGGTAAATAATCAATTGAACTAGCTAAATCACTAGGTTTCTTTAAAGCTCAGCCTAGAATAGAAACATTTAAGAAAGTGGAATAACAATTCCAAATCTGACTGATATCCTTCATTGCTCAGAAATTATATTAACTATATCCTAATTATAGAAGGTCAAAGGGATTGCTCCATTGTACTCCAAAACCTTTCTGTATTTCCTGATGATTTAATGTTTGATCCCTCTTACAAGAACATATAGTTGAACAAGCACTTTTCTCTTTCATTCACTGAAATGATTATTAAAGATCACCCAATGACATTTCTATACATACAAAAAAGCTAAACAAAATTTATATATATTAAATTTACAGTTTATCATCAAAGTTACCTCAAGGTTGGCTTTGTGTATGCATACCCCACATTGCAGCTTCTTCCTAAGAAAGCATGAAGAGACCTTGATAAAAAAAATGGCAACCTTAGGGAGATTCCCAAACCTGACCCATCCTTTGTAGGTGACAAATCTGAGGACTTGTCACAGACTGAAGTGTCATTAGAGGAGGTTTTGCAATTAATTGATAAACTTAACAGTAACAAGTCACCGGGACCAGATGGCATTCACCCAAGAGTTCTGAAAGAACTCAAATGTGAAATTGCGGAACTATTAACTATGGTGTGTAACCTATCCTTCTGTACCCAATGACTGGAAGATAGCTAATGTAATGCCAATATTTAAAAAGGGCTCTAGAGGCTATCCCGGCAATTACAGACCAGTAAGTTTAACGTCAGTACCGGGCAAATTAGTTGAAACAACAGTAAAGAATAAAATTGTCAGACACATAGAAGAACATAATTTGCTGGGCAAAAGTCAACATGGTTTCTGTAAAGGGAAATCATGTCTTACTAATCTATTAGGCTGTGTCTAGACTGGCCAGTTTTTGCGCAAAAGCAGCCGCTTTTGTGCAAAAACCTGCCAGCTGTCTACACTGGCCGCTTGAATTTGCGCAAGAGCACTGACGTTCTAATGTAAGAAATCAGTGCTTCTTGCGCAAATACTTTGACGCTCCCGTTCGGGCAAAAGTCCTTTTGCACAAAACCTTTTGCACAAAAGGGCCAGTGTAGGCAGCTCAGTTTTGTTTTGAGCAAAAAAGCCCCGATGGCTAAAATGGCGATCGGGGCTTTCTTGCGCAAAAGCGCGTCTAGATTGGCCACGGACGCTTTTGCGCAAAAAAGTGCTTTTGTGCAAAAGCGTCCGTGCCAATCTAGACACTCTCTTGCGCAAATACTTTTAACGGAAAACGTTTCCGTTAAAAGCATTTGCGCAAAATCATGCCAGTCTAGACGCAGCCTTAGAGTTCTTTGAAGGGGTCAACAAACATGTGGACAAAGGGAATCCAGTAGATATAGTGTACTTAGATTTCCAAAAAGCCTTTGACAAGGTCCCTCACCAAAGGCTCTTACGTAAATTAAGTTGTCATGGGATAAGAGGGAAGATCCTTTCATGGATTGAGAACTGGTTAAAAGACAGGAAACAAAGGGTAGGAATAAATGGTAAATTTTCAGAATGGAGAGGGGTAACTAGTGGTATTCCCCAAGGGTGAGTCCTAGGACCAATCCTATTCAACATATTCATAAATGATCTGGAAAAAGGGGTATACAGTGAGGTGGCAAAGTTTGCAGACAATACTAAACTGCTCAAGGTAGTTAAGACCAAAGCAGACTGTGAAGAACTCAAAAAGATCTCACCAAACTAAGTGACTGGGCAACAAAATGGCAAATGAAATTTAACGTGGATAAATGTCAAGTAATGCACATTGGGAAAAATAACCCCAACTATACATATAATACGATGGGGGCTAATTTAGCTACAACTAATCAGGAAAGAGATCTTGGAGTCATCGTGGATAATTCTCTTAAGACGTCCACGCAGTGTGCAGCGGCAGTCAAAAAAGCAAACAGGATGTTAGGAATCATTAAAAAAGGGATAGAGAATAAGATGGAGAATATCTTATTGCCCTTATATAAATCCATGGTACACCCACATCTGGAATACTGCGTAGATGTGGTCTCCACATCTCAAAAAAGATATAGTGGCATTAGAAAAGGTTCAGAGAAGGGCAACTAAAATGATTAGGGGTTTGGAACGGGTCCCATATGAGGAGAGATTAAAGAGACTGGGACTTTTCAGCTTGGAAAAGAGGAGACTAAGGGGGGATATGATAGAGGTCTATAAAATCATGAGTGGTGTGGAGAAAGTGAATAAGGAAAAGTTATTTACTTGTTCCCATAATATAAGAACTAGGGGCCACCAAATGAAACTAACAGGCAGCAGGTTTAAAACAAATAAAAGGAAGTTCTTCTTCACACAGCGCATAGTCAGTCTGTGGAACTCCTTGCCTGAGGAGGTTGTGAAGACTAGGACTATAACAGGGTTTAAAAGAGAACTAGATAAATTCATGGAGGTTAAGTCCATTAATGGCTATTAGCCAGTATGGGTAAGGAATGGTGTCCCTAGCCTCTGTTTGTCAGAGGGTGGAGATGGATGGTAGGAGAGAGATCGCTTGATCATTACCTGTTCGATTCACTCCCTCTGGGGCACCTGGCATTGGCCACTGTCAGCAGACAGGGTACTGGGCTGGATGGACCTTTCGTATGACCCAGTATGGCCGTTCTTATGTTCTTATGATGGTAAAATGCAAAGTCAAAATGTACTGTGGAATAGCCAAAAAAATTAATAAGCATATAAAATGTGATAAGTTCACACATTCATTTTTTCAGGCAAAACACTCTGAAGTGTCAGTGATCAGCATTACATTCAAAGTTTTGATTTTATTTGAAAGCCAGTTCACCTCCATGAGCACAAACACTGGAAGTGTTCTCTTTTTTCATCATTTATTTTACAGAATAGAATCCAGATTTAATGATGACCCCACTGATAACAATCGTAATTTCTATTAGCACTTTCTAGTATACTTGAATTGCTAGGATTAAATCTGGAAATAGTCGTGCAGGTTGAACCTCTGTAAACCAGGATTCTCTGGTCCAGGAACTGGACCATGGATATTCTAGGACCAGACTGTCCTGGTGGAAGGTTGATGACTAGGAACCCAGAGGGCTGCCAGTGTGGCCAGAAGCCTGGATCCCTGCAGTTGGGCTGCCTGGTGTGGCAGGCAAGGAAGAGTGGCGGAGATCGGAAGGCCTGGGGCTGGTGGCAAGTGGGGGGGAGCAGACCAGTGGCTGGTCCAGGGCTAGCGGGGCAGGTAACATAGGGGCCAGATATGACCTCATCTGGGATTGGTCAGGTTCTGAGAGTTCCAGACTAAGGAGATCCAACCTGTATCATGTTTTATTTTCTTTGCAGGCAACAACAGTCACTTCTACACTACAAAGTTTGGTAGATACAAGTTACATTGCAGATAGCTGTTTAAGTCTGTATTTCATTCAGCATTTGTGCGCTTGGCTGCTTGCCTCAGTGCTACGTATACTAACCAGGACTGCTGCTGTAATCATAATGGCAATGTAAAGCACAGTACATCCCAGGTAAGTACACTAGGGTGTCATGTCCTGCCATCCAGTGCAATGCCTTTTAGGACATTTTTACAAAGGTTTGTAGGATCATAGAAAATCACCCAGAGAGTTCCAGAAAACAGGGATCAAGTCCAAGGTGAACAATCAGAAAAAAGCATTTAAAAATCATGGAGGGGCCTAAAACGCTGAGGGATGGGGGAGTGGGGTTTGAGTAGGGGATGGAATTCCAATCCTGTTATCCCTAGGCTAGGGAATTCAAAACTGTGACCAGAAAAATCACTGTACCAATGACACAGACACTGTGGGATAAATGCTGGAGAACTGTTAAGGATGACAACTAATGCAGTTTTTACGTTTGCACTGCACTGATCTCACTAGGTTGGCTGTGGCTCTATGCCACTCAGGAAGGTACTGTTATTGTATCCCTATAATGGGCCACTTAAGTCAGCAGAAGACAAATATAAGTGTAGGCACATGCAGAACTAAGTTAATACAAGTGGCAATGTTAGCATTCTTAAACTAAAGATTCTCAGATTTTCTATGGAGCAATTCTAAAACCTCCACACAATCCTTTGACCAACAGTTTTAAAGGAACAACCTGATACCTTTTTTAAAAAAAAATGTTGAGCCATCTTACAGTATTTTTTATATTCTTGCAACTTTGATCGTCTTTGGTTTATAACACATAATAAATGCTTAAGCTATTTTAAAGGAAGAAACAATAGTTATAGTAAGAATTGCTATAGAAAAATTGTCCAGCAATTAGCTTAGTTTTGCCATAAACCTAAATTTTAAAATGGTTAGGTTTAAACTGAATCTTTTACTAAATCCAACTGAAAGAATTTTAACAGTGGACTATTTCCTGAAGTTATATTCTTTAGAGCAGGGGTAGGGAGCCTTTTTTGGGTCAACTCTCCCCCGCAAAAAAACCAACCAACCAAACCCGCACCTACATGTCCCTTGACTGAGAAGAAGAAAGACATTCCCCACATTCCCCTCCACACCAGAGCCTTGGTGGGCCTTGGCTAGTAGATTTTGTGTGCTCCCGATCCAGGGAACCAAGGGGCCGAATCTGGCTCCTAGGCCATAGGTTCCCCACCCCTGCTTTAGAGGTACACAGAAATGGATGAGCTTATTTCCTATTCTCTGTTCATTTGAAAAGTAGTTGGTTACTCACAATTTGTAGCTTTACTTGATAAACTTCACTTGAAGTTTCTAGTACAAATTATGGAGCAAACATACCAATAATCACTTTAATATTCTTCAGATAAAGATAACTCCCTTTAGCTCTAATCTTAAAGATTTGCACACTTAACTTTACGTAATTGTGAATAGCTCCACTGACTTCAAAATATGTAAAGTTAAGTGACTGTGCAAATCTTTGCATGAGTAGGTGTTTCCTGTGCAGTTTCCAGTCCCACAAGGGAGCAGCATGAGGCACAACCAGCCACATTTGTAATCTACTAGGTTTGACTTCCTCTCTCAAAAACAGTAGTAGCACACAATAGAAAACAAGCTCTTTCTCTGCTGTGGCCACATAACATTTTCTGGCATTTTTTTCAAGGTTCAGAACAAGGAAAAAAAAACAAAAATAAATGTACTTACCCCACATTCTCCTTTTAAGCAGCTTGCACAGTTCAAGAAATTTAATGTAGAACAAACAAAAGAGAAGTCACATCAGAGAATTCAAACATCCACTATGCGGATAGATTCTCAGTTCACAAATGTTATGAAAGAAATAATTTTGTCCCACTTACTGAGGTTTTTGACACATTCAGGGAAAGACATATCTTGACTTAACCTACAGCAAGTTTCTTTCATATCTAAAGCTGTTAACCGTAGCCAAAGTTGCTTTCTTAGAACTATTCCTAGCGTAAAGGAGCATTCTAAAGAGAAGGGCAGGTTCTGAAAATGCTACACAATATACCTTCCAACTTGCTAAGGCAGAAATATAGGACCTAATATAAAGAAGGCATAACATTATTCATGCAGAAAATTGTATATGATTATTCTGTTTCTATTCAGGAACTTACACTGCTTTCTGTATTGCAGTATCTATGCACTCTACAAAAGTGCATTAAGTTATAAATATCTTTCTTTCCCTGATCTTCCTAGAGGAAAAAATTGTGAGTTATTTTGTTTTAAATTATTTGAACTAGTATACTGTGTGTTTGAGATTATTGTATTTTATTGTATTTTAAAAGGTAAGATCAAGGGTGTGCCTTATACTTGGATCAGAAGACAGTAAAAGTTTAATTGGAGTAGGAGATTTAGGTTATGAGTTTTTTCTGGTCTTGGGCAGGCATGTGAGAAAGCTATCTCCTGCATCAGAAGCTTTGCTCTTGTGATAGACAAAGCCATTGTGCCAGAGGTCATGAAATTGTTGAACAAGGTCCTTGTCCGAGAGCTTTAATTATCCTTTAGGTATATTAGGGTCACAGCGTTCATGATATTTTGAAGGAAGGATTGAGAACTTGATTCTAACATGTTTATTCTACTGGAAATAAGTATAGTGAAGAGTAGACAGGTTTCATGTACTTATTGCAGACTTCATTGCTGATCTATACTGCTGCATTCTGTGCTCCCAAGTTTCCAGAGAGCAGATGACTTAGTGTGTAGATAGACTACATTGCTATAGTGTAGTCAGAAGAATACAGAAGTGTTATTACCAAGGCTTAGTCATTGTCCATCAGGAAAATCTCAATGAACCAAATATGTGCAGAATGTAAATCCTGGGAAGAAACGAATGACATATTTAAATGATGCAATAGTGGACCTAACCATTTAAGAATATGCTCACATGAAATATCCAGTAGACGGTAGAAAATTAGTGAAAAATTCCTCAGTTAGCTCTTATTTTCTGTATTTGTTGTTAATTGTTACTGAAGACCTATAAATGTTTAGAGACAGGCACATGGCTAGATGGCACACCCAGACTACCAAGGTACACAGGAATTGTACATTTAAAACCTAACAGCACTGCATCAGTCCTTATCTTTCTGAAAAAGATAAACTCAATTCCACTCAGTTTATGGCATAGGAGATCTCTGGATGAGACTTTAAAAACTAGTGTCCCACCTATCCCTTGTAGACATGCAAGCCAGGAGCAGGACCCAGGAATTATCTGATGCCACTTTCAAGAAGCAGAGTGGGGAACCAGATCTCTGTCTTCTCACATTCTGCAGAAACAATGGCAATGAGGCCCAGATTTTCATCTCTGTTCCCCATCATGAAAAAAGAGCAGCAATCAGGCGGATACCTTCTTCTCTGTTCCCATTTCTCAAAGGAGCAGAATATTACACCTCTCTTTTCTCCTCCATTCCCACTCCTGAAAGATGGATGGTTTGTTATCACTTTCTCCTTTTATCACCAATGGTATGGAGGACAGGAAATAGTCACTGGCCTTATCCTGTGGTTTTGGGGATGTAACAGGTGGTGAGGTTGCAACCATGCCTCCTTCCCTAGTCCCATTCTGGCCTTTACTAAAGACCAAGTGGTACCTTTAGGGGTCAGCTGTGCTTGGAGGAGCTGCAGGAGCAGCAGCAGTTAGTCCCGCAGCTTCCACACTTGCAGCACAACAGCCAGTCCTGTTGAGTCCACGTGGGACAAACACCCTCTCACAACACCGTGGGGTGTGATCCACGTTAGGGGCTTCATCCTCTGGGCCCCACAAGAGCTATGGAGGGTGCCCCGCCCCTTTGGGTGCCTGCTGTGCTGCCTGAGAGGAAAAAGCATCAGGAGTCATCTTAGGGACTCTCCCTTATCTTATCGTCAAGGCCCAATGGCGGGAGGGCGTCACACAGGGACGGTGGCCAGTCGCCACAAGGAGCCCAGAGGTAGGAGGGGCAGAGACGCGCCCAACGAGGTGTCATTGCTGATACGTCCTGGCCTTGCTGCGCAAAAAATTCGTGCGGTAATCCCCCCCCGCCTCCCTTATTTATAACCTGGCCTCCGCATTGATTGGCCGCGTCTGGCCGGCCGCTGGCCACGCCCCCTCCCAGCTGCGGCGCCATGTTGGGGGGGTGGGGGAAGAGGCGGAGTTGCCATAAAGTGAGCGAACCGAACGGCGGGGCGGCGCAGCGCGGTAGAGGCTAGCGGGTGGTCCATGGAGCTGGGGAAGGGGAGGCTCCGCTGGAGAAGCAGACGAGTTAGTTGTTAGCGCTCAGTTGTTCCCCCGCCGTAGGGCACCATGGCGGATGCTGGCGGTGGCGAGATAGAACCGGAGCAGCTTCAGCGGCCGGAGATGAACGAACGGGGCCTCTTTGGCGTGGAGAGCAGCGGCGCAGCAGCAGCTGAGGACAACACACAAAATGGCGGCCGCTCCGATAACACTGCCGAGGAGGCGCTGCTGGTGGCTGCTGCAGAAGACAAGGCCCCCCTACATCTCAATAGCAGTAGCCAGCGGAAGAGCAACGTCTCCACGGCACGTGAACTGCAGCAGGCACAACAGCCCAGCGATGTTCTGGGGGGCCCTCCCCCTCTCCCTAAATCCCCTGAAGATCTGCCTATTAGGAGGAATTTTCAGATCCCCAGGAAGAGCAGAGAAAAGAAAGGTTGTTCCCTTCCTCCCCCTTCTTCTCCCCTCACCCCCTCTTCATCTTAATCATTAGGGAGGCTCTTTATAGAGTTCACACACAGCTGCATGCAAAATCCTGCGGGTGTGGAGGAGGCTGTGGCATGTCTCAGAATAGAGAGGCTTCTGGGGGTGAGATTCTAGTGTTAGGCATTTTAAATTCTCCTTTTAGTGTAAAGAAGAAGTCGCAGCTTGAATGTGAGATGGTGGCTTAATGGAAAAGGCTTGTTTTGATCAGGGTGGGCTTGGAAACGGTTTATTACAGCCCCACTTCTGAGGCGCAGCACATACATAGAGAGAAGATGGCTCTCTGTGGGACACATGGACATAGAAGATGGTTCTTTACCTCTCTTTTCCCTTTCTTCCCTTTCTGCAGGAGACAAGTGCGTCCATGTTTAGATTGAATTGGTAAACACTTTATACATTTGTACTTCAGAGACACATGCACAGAAGGTGGCTCTTCTTTTCTTGTCCATTGAGAGCTTGTATGTGTCTCAGTCTCTTTGCAGGAGAGAAGTGTGCATCTTACATGTGCCTCACTGGAAATGCTACATGTTTGAGGCTCCTATTTTTAATGGAACTTCCTCTGAAAGCCAGTGTTCTCTCTCATTTTCTGGGAGACTGTTCATTTCTGTTTGCTGTTGTTTTGTTAATTTGCCCAGAAAATTTACTTTGGCTGTGTTTTTATTTATGAAGTCCCTTTCCTGCTCTTTCTAGGTTCCTGGAATAGGGTTCAATAACAATTTACCATTGCAGAACATTTTCATGTAGCTTTTTTGTCTTTAAACTTTATTTAAAAACTTCTGTAAGGAGGAAGTAAAGGTAGGTTTTGTTTGATTTTCACCGTTCTCCTTTTCATTTTGAAGATGGCAGTAATTCTCTCAGAACTAAAAATGTGGATGTGAGGCTAGCAGAGGCTGATGTAAAAAGGACCAGATTAGTTTAAGCCAATGTTCTGCCCTCCTTGATGGTCATCTGATAGAAAAATGTCTGGATAAAATATGGCTGTGCGCTTTTTTTTTGAGAAGTCCCAAGGTCAAGTGTGGTACCTGCCTAGCACTTGATTCCGTTGTTAATGTGGATAAACCTGAAATTTAGAAGGTAGACCTGGGAACACCTTCTAGGTGGTATAGTGCATCACTGGCCTGTACACATTGTTTCTTGCAGGATATGTTTTTGACCAGTCAAGCATTTTAAATGGTACTTGTATCACTTCCTTTAGGTTAAAGGAGTAGACTTGTCTGATCTACCTGGTTCCAACTTGCTGATAGGAAGATTTTATTGGCATATTCTTGGGGATTTCATCTTTTGCTATGTCAGAACTTCTTTAGAATGCCATCCAAAGAGATCTCAATTTTTAATACTTGCTAATTAAGAATCTTTTTGGAAACATGAAGGACTTCTTTTAAATCCATCATATGCAGACTTATTGTTCATGGATGGTTGGTGGCTTTCATAACCACACCATAACATAATGTGCTACAATGTCCTTATGGCATGCCATAACAAAATTGGACCAGGTCAGTAATTGGATGGAAGCCTTCCAGAGAGAACTTGGGTGTTGCAGGAAATGTTAACGATGAATTGGGAAGTTGTGGTATTAATCAGTACTACATCAGTGCCCCAGTTTAATGCAAGAATGACAGTGCACTGCTGGCACTCTTAATGTCCTGGTTGAGTTCTGAAACCAAGACTTCCCCCTTCTTCCTTCAAGCACTCAGTGGCTGATAAAGGTAACATTACACTCCTTGATAGGGTAGAGATGTTGATATTGCTGTGCTGCCCAGATTCCAAAGTTGGAAATACTAAGCAACAGTGACATCCTTCTTTCCCCCTCCCTAATTTTTTTTTTTCTGTAACTTCCAGTGGGAGTTATTCTTGACCTCTTGTCTAAAATTATATTGTATCATTCATTGTTGGGTGGAACACAGCAGCCATTCTGCTCCATGAGGTGACTGTTTTTTAGTTATGGGAGACTGATCGCTATAATATGACTTTGTGCTCCGCCATGATGAAAACACTATATCCGTGTAAGTCAAACTACATTTCCTTTATATTTTTAAAAAGAACATTAAAGCCTATTACAGTTTGTGGACAGTTTAAGTTGTTATGGGAAGCAAATTAAAAACTACATGAAATTTAAAATCAGGAAACAGGTAAATCCTCCCTCTACCAGCTTCTTCAGTAACTAACGCAGGAATAGATGTTTCTTGAATGATGACTGGAAACAAAGGAAAGTATGGTATCAGGGCTAAACCTGCCATCTGAAGAGTTATTCAGAATGTTAACTTGAACTGAGTAAATTAGATGGAGCTAATTGAGGGATTATATAATGATTCTGTTGATTATGGGGCTCTAGCTGCTAAGGGAGAACTCTTTATGACGGTGGTTTTTTTTGTTTTTTTTTAAACTTGCTCGTTCTCCCTTTTCCATAAGGATAATTCAGGGAGTATAATTTTAAATATATTAATGATTAGTTTTGTCTTGAGGATTTGTTCTATTTTATGGTAACTAGTAACACAATAGTACACTTTCCTGCTTTGTTCATAATCCATATGGCCTAGTGCCATACTATCTTGTGATTTAACCATATCTTGTAAGCTGGCCAACTTGAGCCTGACATTGCTTTCAGAGGCCTTTCGCTCAGTTGTGACAGGGAAAAGAGAAGTGGACAAGAAATGGTGCTGGTACCAATCTTCCTTTGGACTCCCAATTGGACTGATTCATCAGGATTGACTCACAAAGGCAGTTAAATATGTGTTTGAGTAGTCTTACTGCATGAATCTGTGATTAAAGATAGGCATGTTCTTGAGTACCTTCTTGAATTGGCACTTTATATTAGGATGTCACTACTTCTGTCTCTGTCTAGATGCAAGATGAAGGCCTTACTTGTCTTCATTAAAGACTCCATCCATGGCTCTTAGTTGTTGGGTTTTTGGCCAAACTCTAGCTCATATGAGGGTTTTTTTTTTGCCTGCTTATATTAACTGACAGTTCATTAGGTATGTATATTTTCATTATTCTTCCTAGACTTTTGGGAAGAGTGTTTACGTGCTGATCTCCATTGACAGTCTCCACTCTAGGAGATTAAGCGATTCCCTGAATTTGTAAACTGCTTATGGATCTTTCAGAATGGAAGTTGCTACAGTAGTACAAGCCCAAGGCTTACATTAAACTTTGTGATATCCTGTTTTATCAGTACATCTGTCTTGACGATTTTGCACTAGGAAACCATAACTTCAAGAAAATGATACTCTTCCTTTCTTGGTGGCAGAGTTCTTCCTTAAAGAGAAATATCATTCTACTAATTTTACTGATTTGATAAGAAGGAAAATGCATTGTATTCCTCAACCTGAAGTTTGAGGTGAAGACAGTCAATATTCCTCAAGAAAACATTTATTTTCCTGATGTAGTTGAAAGTATCAGTCTTTTTAAAAAAACAAAACAAACAAACACCAAAACCCCTGCAAGAATTTGATAATTTGAATGAATTGATATATTTACTGAGTCATATATGGGAGTTTCTGAAAACATCCACTCAATGTGCAGCAGCAGTCCAAAAAAAGCAAAAATAATATTAAGAATCATTTAAAAAGGGATAGGGAATAAGACAGAGAATATCTTATTGCCTCTATAAATCCATGGTACGTCCACATCTTGAATACTGCATACAGATGTGGTCCCCTCATCTCAAAAAATATCTTGGCATTAGAAAAGGTTCAGAAAAGGGCAACAAAAATGATATGAAGAGACATTAAAAAGACTGGAGATATGTCTACACTGCACAGCTATTTCCAGGTACCCAAGGTATCCCGAAATAGCTACATTGCATTTACACCAGATGCCTGGTATTTCAAAGTATTTTTCAAAATAACAGGTGTGCTATTTTGGCATCCTGGTAAACCTTGTTGCACGAGGGATAAGGGATGGCTCGAAATAGCTTATTTTGAAATTTGGCACATTTCAAAATAGCTTATATTGCGCATCTTATTTTGAATCTGTTTCAAGTTTAGGGAGCTGTATAGACACAGTCTGGGACTCTTCCTCTTAGAAAAGAGGATACTAAGGGGGGATATGATAAAGGTCAATACAATCATGATTGGTGTAGAAAAAGTGAATAAGGAAAAGTTATTGTTTCCAAACATAAGAACTAGGAGTCACCAAATGAAATTAATAGGTGGCAGGTTTAAAACAAAAGTAAGATTTTCTTTATGCAGTACATAGCCTGTGGAACTTCTTGCCAGGGGATGTTGTGAAGACCAGGAGTCTAGCAGGGTTCAAAAAAGAGCTAGATAGCCATTGATGGACCTAACCTCCATGAATCTGTTAGCCAGGATGGGTAGGAATAGTGTCCCTAGCCTCTGTCAGAGGCTGCAAATGGATGACAGGACAGGGTTTACTTGATTACCTGTTCTGTTCACTCTGAGGCATCCAGCATTGGCTATTGTTGGAAAACAAGATACTGGGCTAAATGGACCTTTGGTCTGTTCCAGTATGGCCTGCCTTATGTTCTCAATGTTCTTGAGTAATGGTAGTGCCTTGGCATTGGAAACAATGCATGGCTTTACAGTCTGGACAGTCAAGCATCAATATCTGATTTCAAGAAAAGTGACATTACATATATATTTTCTAGCTAACAAAATGTGTGTTCGCAATACATGTTGAGCTTCTGTGCAAGTGTAGTGAAGTTTCTGTAGTAGTTCAAACAAAATATCTCAAACTGTAAAACATAGTTCTTATGTGTCACGAGGCTGCTGTTAGTTTATTCTTTTCATTTACACAATGCAGTCAACTTTACAGAATCTGGAAAATAGATGGTATAAACTGGTCAGGTAGCTTTGTAATCCAGGCATCTCTTTCTAGGTCAATTGTTGGGGCACTACCAAATTCATGAGCCATTTTAGTCAATTTCACATATGGTAAAAGTACACAAGATGTGATTTCATGGCCACAAGTTTGGTAGGCATTGTACATTCCTTCCTGAACTCGTAAGAAATAAGTTTGATGAATACCATTAAAATCTGAACCATGTGCATGTGTTACAAGATGTGGTGGTGATTTTAGAAAGAAGTACTAGTTCTTTTGGGCATAATATAGAAATATCTGGAACGGCACTTCTATAGTTACAACTGGTAGTTGGTTGAAACAAAAAATTTGGCGTGGCATAGTCTGTCTAGGAAGCATATATGCAGCTACCTTGTTCTAGTAAATATGCTTTCTGAACTGAATTAAAATGCCTTCTGTATTTTAGGCTTAAGTCCTAAGCAACAAGTGATAGATACAGAAAGGTTACCTGACCTACCCCAAATGCTCCCTTAAAAAAATTCTCCCCTTCCCTCCCCCCCCCCCCCCCAACTCAGTTTGTATTTTAACTTCCTTGTTGACTGGGTTTTTGTTGGCTATCGGGGAGGTAGGAATGTGAGAGTCCTCTTCAGAGCATGCTGCAGACAGGATTGTTTTTCTGATCAGGTGATATTTTCCTTGGGTCTGGTAAACCAACATCAGTAGAAATTAATCTTTATTAAAAAAAAAAAGACTCAAGTGAAAGTCTCTTGGTCATTACATCTGTTACAGTGCCTTAAACAACAAAGTATAAAATTTTTTTTGTTTGTTTTACATGTGATCAGGCAGGAGTTACTCTATAAGGAAATTTGTGGATTTTAAACAGGCTGTCACCAAAAGACACAGCATAAAGCATTGCAACTTACTTGATTTGATGAAATCAAATCACATACTGAATGAGAGAGTTCATTAAAACTTTCCCCCTCAGGTGAAATGCATATTTCAGGTTTAAACCACTTTCAACTCAAACTTTAGGCCCAAGATACTAAAGAGTGACTTTTGTCTGTCTACTAAGACTTTTTAAAGGGGTCTTATTTTTCCAGAGGTTGAATTTTCAACACTTTCTGAAAATCCAAAACGCTTTAAGGGGCTCTAAATTGGACTCCCCAAAATCTCCAGTCACTTCTGTATGTATGTGTATATAATATAAATAAAAATAGGCCCTTGATCTCTTTTACTTCAGATAGTATCAACTCTCAAGTTAACTGAAACTTCATTTAGCGAAAAAAACCAACCCTAATACACTTCCAAAACCTATTTTTAAGCAACAACTATGCATGTCTATCTCTACATGTTCAACTTTATTCCAAAGAAATTAAAGCTATTCTAGTTCATGACTTTGGTAATGGACACTGCCATAGTTCAAGGGATTAAGTGATTATACTACAACAGTCCATGTGACTGTCATACTCAAACGTGGTTGTCAATAAAACATCATAGAAGAAAATGAAGATCAGGCTTTCAAAGAAACTATAGTTTGGAGATCTGCTGATCTCCATAAAATCACTCATAATGCAGGATCTAAGAAAACATAAATGGGTAACATCATTAATACTGTCTAAACAGAACCTGAGTAGTGGGCAGGACCTCCCCATAGGCAGTAATGTGTCTTTTATAGACTTGCATTGTTTACTGTCTCAATCTACTGCTGAAGTATATAATATTGCAAGTACCACGATCTGTATACATAATATTGAGCAGCTAGGACAACTTTGTTTATGAAGGTTATAGCATATAGGTATTCAACAGTCATAGTATCATAACTGGACAACTACTACAAAACACTTGAAGAAAAATTTTTTTAGACGCTCTCCATCAAAGTTCCCTGAGTGGTTAAACTACAGATAACCTGTACTTCATTCAATCCAGGAAACAGTTTATTACATAAATGCAGAGTTACTGCAGTATTAAATCAGATTGCTTTTACTTTTAATACTATAAAAACAGCTCTAATATAATAACAAAGCATATGTTCTCTAGATCTGGCAAAATCAAAATGGAGCCAAAGATTAAATAATTTTATTTATTATTTTTTGCTAAAACTGCTGCTGTAATAATCTTCATTAATGGAGGAAAAATCTAATCCTAACTTTCCTCTCTTTTTTCCTTCTCTGCTTTCTTGGGTGTGATGTTTTGGGTGTCTTTCCTCGTCCATCCCCCATGTCTGGAACTAATATTGTGGGCTCTTTGCGTTTAGGTATTGTTCGATTGTATGTCAGTATGCTGCATCGTAAAATGGGGACCATTACATGCTGGTTGTCTTCAGAGTCAACTGTAATATGTATAATGCATACTCTGTAGCCAAACTTTTTCATTAATAGAGGTCACATGCATGATTAACAGGATATAGCAAGCAGATTTTTGTGGTGTTGCTTACAATGGCATTAAATCTTTATAGTACAATTGGATATGATACATATCTCTGCAAGAGCTCAGCCTTCTGTCTCAGTTGAGATGACTTAATCTTTTTTCAGTAACAAATTGATCCTGTTTTTACTTTTAAAAAAAAAAATGCATACTAAAGTTTTTCTGCAAGAAGGCTAATTTTTGGCTCGGCTGTCCTTAAATAATTGTGGCAGTGACTTAATACAGTAGACTTGCGATAATCCAGCACCTTTGGGATCTAGGTGGTGCCGGATTATTGGATATGCCGGACTATCAGGAGGTACTACAAGGGGGCATACTCCCAACCCATCCCCCCCTCTAACTTAATTCTTGGGTCCCGGAGCCGCTGCTACAGATGCACATCTCCCTCCAGGTGCTGGGGCACATGTGCTGAGCAGCCGGCTTTGAGCATGAGCTGGCCGGGACACCGTGCGCAACCCAATCCCCCTCCCCTCTCCTCCCCTGAGCCAAACACTCTTCTCTTCTCCTCTCTTCCCCCCCCCCCCCCCCCACTTTATGCTTGGGTACCGGAGCCAGAGCTGCTGAACTGCACCTGGGACACTATGCGCGCGCACACCCACTCCCAATCCCCCTCCCTTTCTTCAAAGCATCTCTGCCCCCCCCCCCCCAATCTCCGGGTCCTGAAGCAGCTGCCTGTGCTCAGCGGCCAGCTGCTAGCATGTGCAGGCTGGGACGCTGTGTGCAACCCTGCGTGCACATGCAGCGTACAATGCAGTGTGCTGAGGGCCATGAGCGGAATGGCGGGGCCGTGAGCGCACATGCGGCTTGCAGCGGCCTGGCTGTGAGTGGCTGACCTGAGCGGTTCCCGGTTTCATCAGGAGCTGCAATTTTTTTCCATCAGGAGCCTCAGGTTGGCCACCCCTGCACTAGGCTCTTGCCATTTTGAGGTCGGACTATCAGGAATGCCGGACAATTGGATGCCGGACTATTGGAGTTTTACTGTACTGTGTGAAGAAAAAAATTATGCCCCCTTTGCATCTAGTAATTCCTTCAACAAAGGATCTGATAACTGATTGGATGCCACTGGAAAGTAAAGTGCTTGCTCATTAGTCTATTTCCGCTATATATCTTGGACTCATTTTTATAAGATAAAACGTGCATCACTCTGTATTTTCACTTTCCATTAAGATGAATCCAATTGCATGACAATAAATATAGCAATAGATGCTGTCCTTTTTTTCGTAATTGGCTATTACTGACCTACTTTTCTATTTGCTCTTGTGACAGGAGCCCCTTGTGTACCTCTCACCCCTTTAAAAAACACAACCATGCATGCATGGTTGCTCAGTCTTGTGTAATCCTGGACACATGATTAAATCACTTATTGGCTGTACTTGTATCCACATTTGTTTTTTGTGTTCTTTTAGAACTTCTGTGCTTTTAGAGCAGGAGGCAAGTAGTAATAAAAGGGGGCAAAGGCACTATTTTGAAGGTATCTAGCAGAACAGTTTATAGACTAGAGCTCCTAGACCCTACCAGGATAAAGCTGTATTTCAGTGCATCTTGAAAAAAGCTGTATAGGGCAAAATACCTAGCACATGGTGCTTAAGATATCTTAGGAGTTCAGGCCCATTTCTTTGGGGTCTTTCTGTCTCTCAATTCTTCTGTTTTTTGCTGCTCCATGTTATCCGGGGTGGCCTGTGACTATAGGCTGACTCGGCTGTCGCCTAGGGCACTGCCTTCATCGGGGCGCCCGATGATATCACTCCATTGACGGCTGTACAGGCAGGGGTGCCAATCACGCATTCCGCCTGGGGTGCCAGCTGCCGCAGCCCACCTCAGGCTGTTCCTGCATGTTATACAGTGTCCTGCTGGACATTTGGTTGTCATGCTGCTCAGCTAAAATTGTGGGTGGTGATGGAACTGAGGAGCTGAAAGGTGAACCCAAGCAAATAGACTGCTACACAGATTTAGGCAACATCTTAGGAAAAAAGTGAATTTGAAGTGGCTGTCTTTGTGAAAGCATAATTATGTTGTAGAGAGGACCCATGTTCTCTTATGGGGTGACTTGAACTAGAGTATGAACAACCCTAGCTGACTCTGTTGTCCCTTCTATTAGACATTTATTGTCAAGGTAAGTAGCCTAAACTTGACTAACATCAATTTTTTTTGGAAAAAGAGGCTACAACCTGGAACTACTGCATTCTTACAATAACACATTGTTCTGCTTAACTGCACATTACAGCTTTTTGCAGTGTATGTCTGCTATTTTCTTGGAAGTATGTTGAAATTACAATAGTAAACTCCCCTTGCAAAGCTCTTGTAAACTAAGCTGAGAGCTTGCTCTAAGTAAATACTAATATGAGATGGAGAAATTATGCGTGCCTAGCTGTGATACTGATAAGCCTAAATTTACTCTTTTTTGAAACTTTTCAATACAGTAGATCTAAAATTAATCAAACCATTTAAACTAAACAGCATTTTTATCTTGATCTTACAGAACTATTTGTGAAACTAAAACATACAGGGAAGTTTTCAAATGTATATTAATACTAGCTTTTTTCCTCTGTATAGCACTCTTTCAGCCAATAGCTATGGGATCTCGAGAATTTGAAGATGTTGTGAAAATTTTGCATTCATCTTATTTGGAGTCAAGTTCAATGGCTAATTTCAATTACAAAAGAGCCAGCTTAATCCATAATGAGTTGTTGGAAAAGGAGGTGAGTACCCATAGTCTGCCATTTATGACATGGTGTGTAAGTCATCAACTTTCAGTGGCTTTGCCTACCTCCGCTTGGTTTCAAGTAAACGGTTTCATATGTGCAAGTGGTGTTGTCAGGAAGATGTACTGGTTTTATGGTGGATGAAAACTCTTGTACCTTAAATTGAGTGAAATGAAGTAAGATGGGGATGGAAGTGTGATGGGAGCTAGTGCCAGTGCTGCTGTTTGAGATCTGAACTTTATGCTTTGTATTTCAATTTTGAGGTACATAATTAATGGTTGTAAAGGAAGCTATGGTATCTTCCAATTCAGGCTTACTGCCTTCTGCGTAAGCTATAATAATTTATTTAACTTTTAAATATTGCTCTAGCACTAACTTTCTCTAAAGGAGTGGCAAAACAAGTTCAGTAGCTGAGTTACCATATCAAGTAGGTGTCTTGTTTTAAACTAACAATTAAAATTAAGTCATGAAAATACTGTGGTGAAGGGGAAGAGAGTATTTGGACACAAATTGGCTAACCTAGTGAGAAGGGCTTTAAACTAGGTTCAATGGGGGGCAGGTGACCAAAGCCCACAGGTAAGTGAAAAACATGGAGACCTGGTAGATGGCTCAGAAATAGGAGAGAGCATGGGCTATAATAGAGATAAAGACAGAACTGAGGGGTAAAATCAAAATCTGACATGGGGGGAGGGGAGGAGAGGGTTTGTGCACCCTACCCCCAAAACCCTGAATCAGAGGTTGTTGTTAGGGATGTTAAAAGCAGGTAATTGGGTAAACATGTAACTGCTGAAAATCTCAGGAGTTATATGCCTACCTGCAGCCACGGTGCAGGATGTGCCAGGAGCCGGCTTTTAAGCCAGCTCTTAGGCTGGTTCCTGGCGCGCAGAGGCAGCAGCTGCAGGGTGGCAGTCAGCTTTGAAGCTGGGTCCCAGCACACCGGCTGCCATCTGCAGCCCCTCTCAAGGAGCTAGCTACCGCCCTTGCACTGCAGTCTCTGTATCACCTTTACACTTTCACATCCCTAGTTGTGATCAACTTCTGAACTATAAGACTTGCACATGGAATGCAAGTCCAAAATTATGAGAATTTTTAAGCTGAACGTTTCCCACTCAGTAAGTGAAAGGATACAGACTTCTCTGAAATTGTAGGAAACTGCTGAAACATTAACTTTATTTACATTGGCCTTTTTGAGTATTTGCACCTGGATCTGCCAGTATAATGTATACCTTAGCCAAATTAGGCTTCTTGGATGCCAGGTGGCATTTGCTAATTTCTTTTCTTCATTACATATATTCAGACTGTGTTTGTTGATAGTTCACAGAAAAACGAAGAGAACTGAAATGTGATGGTCGCTTAGAAAAAGAGCTTGTGGAATCCTATGTGTTTCTGATGGTTGATCGACCTCAGGTGAGAAGAGACAAGTTTTAGGAGAAAAATGTTAAGTTAATTTTTTTTCCTTGTTGCTGCTTTGATATGGTCATTGGAATAGAATTGTTTCTTGACTTTCGGATTCACTCTACTCATGTCTGCTGTAGCTGCACAATTCAGCACGAGAGCCATAGAAATAAAGGGGGAGAGAGATCTTGCCACACAACCAATCTGTTACCCTAGAATTTAAGGAGGCCCCAGCTACAAATGGCTTTTTCTTTACTTCTTGGGATCATACCTCTCAGCCTATACATCTTACCATTCCTCCCTTCCTCCCCCGCCCCCGTGCGCATCAAGCACAGTCTTAGTTTTACCTATTGTGTGTTAAATCTTCGGCTTATTTTTAATATACATGCAATACCCCTCTTTGAGGTGTTAGAACCTGTTTGGTTTTAAGACTTTTGGGGGGCGGGGAGGTTCCTTGGGTAACTTGAACTACTGTTCTCTTAATATGAACACAAGTGAGGCACCCTGAAAATAGTTGTATGACATGTTGGCTAGTTGGGACCATTGCAGGGAATCCCTTTTTTCTGATCTAAAAGATAGAGCAACTAAAAAAAAAAAAAACCAAACTAACTACATGCTGCTTTCTGGGGTGTACGTCCTTTGTGATCAAGACTCTCCAGATGAGTGGTTCTCAAACTTTTTGGCTCATGGCCCACTTCGCTAAATGCAGATCTGTTCATGGACCACCAGCCAACCACCCATGATGACATAATTGGTGTAGGAGGGGGTAAGGGTGTGGGTTCTGGCTTCAAGGTAGGGTGCAGGAGTAGGCTATGGGTGAGGGGGATGAGGGAGAGTGCAGGAGTAGGTTGTGGGGGTCTGGGTCAGAGAAGTGGGTGTGAGTGAAGTCTGGGCATGAGGAGGATGGGAGTGCTTGCTTGACTCTGTGCCTCCCACTGGCCATCACTCTGGACAACGGGAGCAGTGCAGAAGGTCTCCAGTGGGGAATGCCTCCAGGTGAGTGGTTTCTGCTCTGCTGTTCCCCAAGCCAGGGAGAGGGGGAGCAGCAATGCCCAGGGCAGCTTCCTTCACCCACAAGCAGATCTGTCCTGTGAGGCTGTTACCCCCTGCAGCAGAAAGCTGATGCTCCAGTCTCACAGGGATGGAGCACCAGTGCAGGCTCCCTGCTGAGGGTGGTGGGGGTGCAAGCTCTGAGCCCACGGCCCACCTGCGAGAAGGTTGCGGACCTCACTTGGAGAACCACTGCTCTACATATATATTAAAAAAAAAAAAATTTGGATTCATATAGTCTTCCTCAATGGTGCTGAATATTCTCAAGAGCCCTGTATAATCTGCCATATTTGTAGCCAGATGCTGTAGGAAAGGCACCATATTGCAGAGGCCCTTCTTTTGCTACCTTACGAAGGATGGAGGAGGAAAAGATTCTGAATTATCTTCATGATGAGAAGTCTTCAAAATATAGTAATTACAAATTTAAGTGTGTGGCTATTAAGCTCATCTTGTTTTTTATAAGATTTAGATATGGTTAAGATACATAGACCTAAAGCACATTACCTTCACAGCAAACATCAAATGTGGACAGTTATATGTATTAAAGTTTATGCTCCAAGTGTTGTACAGTAACACAAGGTACAATTTATAATTGAGATTACACTAGTTTTGTATCAAAAGTTTAGCATAGAATGGAGTTTAGAGCACGTACTTGTATGGAGAAGTTTAATAAACTGTTGCCTGTTGTATTCAGTGTCTAACTTTTGAAAATATGTATGCATCTAAAATAAGATATTTGTTCAATTTAGGTGCAAAATATATGTGAAAAAGGGCTACAAGTGGGCCATTCCAAAATAACAATTCTTGGCAGTCCTTCCATGGGTAACTATCTTCTCTTTATATATTTACATCATGAAGCGCAATTTTTCCAATAGGGATTATCAGGTATTACTTTTAAACTATTGTCCCTTCTGTAGAATTTCCCAAAATTAGCACTTACACATTGGGGATAATCCTACCCAGCTGATGTCAAGTAATGACCTTTGATTCAGAAGCAGTAAAGTTTACAAATACATGAAATAAACAAAATTAACCTTGTCTTAAAAATGGTTTTCACAGAATTAAGAATGCATTACAAAATTTGAGGGATTATTCTAGGCATCCATAGGCAGAATCCTATTTATTTTTGGGGACATTTGGAAAACCAAATGGGGCTGAGAGGGAAGCACATGGAGCCCATGTGGTCTGCTTGGCTTGAAGTTTTAATTCTGTGCTCCTGCAGTTGTCTGGCAAAGAACTGGTGACTTTACCCATTAACCCCTTCTGGCATAATACCCACAACTCAGCTCAAATTCTGCAGGAAGGCAAACCATTTTGGCATCAGGAATAATTTCTCCGCACAGATGGAAGGAAGACTCAGACAAGGAGGGAATGAACTGAAGAGGACTGATACTTCATCCCTGCAGGCACAGGGTGCAGGGCTGCAGGTTGTCCTCGCCCAGTGGAGCAGAGGCCCCTGGCCAGGACCATGAGGAGGCTAGATGTCTCCTGCCCAGGGATGGCTCCCATACTGCTAGCTTGTTAATGAGTGGGGCCAGTGATACCTTATCCTAGCCAGCACAAGCGCTGTAAGGGCTGTAATCCTGTCCCTTGGAGAAGAGATCCACTCTAGTGCCAGGACTGTGAAAGAGCATCTCTGGCTATAGAGGTGGCCATCCCACAGCTAGATCTAGACCACAGTCATTCAGTGCCAGTGGTTTCCCCACAGCCAGGGACTTGCTGTCCTGCTCACAGCTCTGGGCAGGAGTCTGTGCTGTGCCCCAGAAGGACCTACCTTTCCCTATACCTTGTGCTTCCAGGGAGCATGTGTTCTAATACCATGGCTATGCAGGGATCTCTCTTGTAGTTGTGTCCTTGTTAAATCACTCACCAGCAAGAGGGTGGTAGCCATTCCTGTGCAGGAACTATTCTGCAGCATGATGGTCACCTCTACAGATAGGGTTCATCATCCTTACAGTCCTGGCTGGAGGCCTCTGCTCCACTGGGCCAGGATGACTGCAGTCACTTGTACCCTGATGTCTTGGGTTTCTTGGCAGCACAGAAATTATCTTTCTAAATCCTGCTGTCAGCCCTGACCTAACCTTATAACTGAAAATAAAAATTGGCTTTAAAGAGAATCTAATTCTTCCAAGCCTAAGTTTAGTGTTGCCCACAGTCTAAATGTGATGGCTTAAAAGGTGTGATCTGCTGTCTGTGATGCTTCTCATCAAGCATTTTATCTGTTTGATTTTTCCATGTAGCTACAATATTGCTACAGTTTTACTGAATTTATATTTTTTTAATAGAAATGGCTAAAACCCTATCAAACTAATTGATCTCTTAAGTGTAACACTGAATGTTCAGAACCTTCGTTATCTTAAGTTTTTACTATACCTTCCTCAGGTGTATATCTCTCCAGATACGCTGATTTATTACAGGCTAATCCACTGGAAGCAGGCGCAACTGGTGATGTGATTATTTTTAAAATAATAAAGGTAATTTCTATGCTTTATCTTCAAAGGCTGCATTTTTTTTATTACTGAAGTTTTCTTGCCTTTGTTGGCTTGTTATAGAAATATGCTACTTGTTGGGGTGTTTTCCATATTTGGAGAGAATCTGAAAGCATACAAGACTCTGCAATAGGAAGTAAATATCTAACCAGGTTTATTTTAATAAACTATCATTTAGCTCTTTCTCTGCAGGTTTAATTCATTTGTTTTGTTTGTTCAACTTTCTCATTTCATCTTTTTGAAGAAAAAGCAATGTTTTTATAAATAAGTGATATTTATCTTACAAGTATCTCACTTTACCAGTGCTATTGTACTTTCTGTAGCTGCTCTTATGAGTAATATAGTAAAGAATTTAACCCGACAATTTTTTTTGCTCTATAGGGGAAAATGAAAAGCATATATGACCATATGGGTGTGAAAACAATGGATTCTACAGTTAAAAATGCGTTAGATCCAACACCAAAGCACGAATGCCATGTTTCAAAGAATGCTAATAAAGTAAATTCCTTGTTGGCTTACAGAGCATATGAGCTTACTCAGGTAAGAGTGTAGCTTCATTTTTATATATAATCTGTGGAAAGGAAACACAGCATAGTAATGTTACAGATTTAAACACTTAAGACAAAGTCATATGTGAGACTACATGATTCCTTACTGTACATGTAAGAGATTTCTGTTGTAAGACCTTACAACAGAATGAAAAACTATATTGAGGTATATGTAACTAAAACATTGTAAGTGGTCTGGTATCCCTTAGCTAAGCTTACGGTAAGTGACAATAACCTCTGTAAAATGTAAACTGTGTGTCTGTGTGGATCCCACTGTAGATGTATGATCACCTCACCATGTTTAAGAGTGGCTTTTTAAAATTTGAAAGTGGGAGCGTCTGGGTCAGTGCATGTACCCTGTTTCTCTTTATGCTCCTGTTGGGCTTTGACCCCAAGTCGCCTCTTAACTCTCATGGCAGCAAGATAGAATTTGGTGAAAGTATTTGACTCCACTGCTTAACTGTTCACATTTTTTTCAGGGTTTTTTTTCCCCCCTGCAAAATCTCATTTTCTTACATTTTGACTTGCAAGGACTGAGTCAAATGCTATACTAATGAGATTCTCCCTCCTCCACCCCACCCCCAGCATCCTTTACAGAACTCTATAATATGGCAGATACTACATCTGCCAACTTCAAGTCTAATCCACCTGAAAGGAGGACATATAAGAGGTCATGTCGTCCCGTTCCCTCCCCCCCCCCCCCCCCCCGGGAGGTTGAATGTGTGGAGAATCTCGTATTCTGAGCAGATGTTCAGTATGCTTATGATTCTTTGCTTAATTCTACTTCAGCTTGTGACATCTATTGTCTTGAACAGTCCACAAAGGTCTCCTCAGACCACAAGAAGGCAAGTTCCAGAGTTTAGCTTGATAATTCAGTGCCATATTGAACAGACAAGTGATGATAAAGACCACTTTGGAGAAGACTGCATCAAGAAAAGATCTGGCATTGATATGGTTCTGATGTCCTTGTACTAAAACAGACCTCAACATCAGTATTGAAGCTGATGCCAGGATCCTCACTGTCTGACATTGAAAAGCTGCTGCGATGCCAGCGCTCTGTGCCCTCCCATTAAAAAATGGAGAAGCCTGTGACGCTGCAGGCTGTGCTAGCCCTGTTTCAACAATACACTTAGAACATAAGAATGGCCGTACTGGGTCAGACCAAAGATCCATCTAGCCCAGTAGCCTGTCTGCCGACCGTGGCCAGCACCAGGTGCCCCAGAGGGTGGATCGAAGACAACGATCAAGCGATTTGTCTCCTGCCATCCTTCTCCAGTCTCTGAGAAACAGAGGCCAGGGACACCATTTCTATCCCCTGGCTAAAAGCCTTTTATGGACCTAACCTCCATGAAATTATTTAGCTTCTCTTTAAACTCTGTTACAGTCCTAGCCTTCACAGCCTCTTCTGGCAAAGAGTTCCACAGGTTGACTACATGCTGTGTGAAGAAGAACTTTTGCTTATTAGTTTTAAACGTGCTACCCATTAACTTCATTTGGTGTCCTCTAGTTCTTCTATTATGGGAACTAATGAAGAACTTTTCTTTATTCGCCCTCTCCACACCACTCATGATTTTATAGACCTCTATCATATCCCCCCTCAGTCTCCTCTTTTCTAAACTGAAAAGTCCCAGTCGCTTTAGCCTCTCCTCATATGGGACCCCTTCCAAACCCCTAATCATTTTAGTTGCCCTTTTCTGAACCCTTTCCAAGGCCAAAATATCTTTTTTGAGGTGAGGAGACCACATCTGTACGCAGTATTCAAGATGTGGGCGTACCATAGTTTTATACAGGGACAGTAAGATATTCTGTGTCTTATTTTCTATCCCTTTCTTAATTCCTAACATCCTATTTGCCTTTTTGACCGCCACTGCACACTGCGTGGAAGTTTTCAGAGAACTATCCACTATAACTCCAAGGTCTTTCCTGATTTGTCATAGCCAAATTAGCCCCCATCATACTGTACGTATAGTTGAGGTTATTTTTCCCAACGTGCATTACTTTACACTTTAAATTTCATTTGCTATTTTGTTGCCCAATCACTCAGTTTAGTGAGATCTTTTTGGAGTTCCTCACAGTCTGCTTCTGTCTTGACTATCTTAAACAGTTTAGTATCATCCGCAAACTTTACCACCTCACTGCTTACTCCTTTCTCCAGATCACTTATTCATAAGTTGAACAGGATTGGTCCCAGGACTGACCCTTGGGGGACACCACTAGTTACCCCTCTCCATTCTGAAAATTTACCATTTATTCCTACACTTTGTTTCCTATCTTAACCAGTTCTCAATCCATGAAAGGACCTTCCCTCTTACCCCATGACAATGTAATTTACACAAGAGCCTTTGGTGAGGGACCTTGTCAAAGGCTTTCTGAAAATCTAAGTATACTATATCTACTGGATCCCCCCTGTCTGCATGTTTGTTAATCCCTTCAAAGAACTCTATTAGATTAGTAAGACATGATTTCCCTTTACAGAAACCATGTTGACTTTTGTCCAAGAAATTATGTTCTTCTACGTGCCTCACAATTTTATTCTTTACTATTGTTTCGACTAATTTGCCCGGTATTGAAGTTAGACTTACCGGTATGTAATTGCTAGGATCGCCTCTAGAGCCCTTTTTAAATATTGGTGTCACGTTAGCTACCTTCCAGTCATTAGGTACGGAAGCTGATTTAAAGGATTGGTTACAAACCACAGATAATAGTTAAGCAATTTCCCATTTGAGTTCTTTTAGAACCCTTGGGTGAATGCCATCCGGTCCTGGTGATTTGTTAACATTAAGTTTTTTTTTCTATTTGTTCCAAAACCTCCTCTAATGACACTTCAATCCGGGACAGTTCCTCAGATTCATCACCCAGAAAGGACAGTGCAGATTGGGGAATCTCCCTAACATTGTCAGCCATGAAGATACTTCTTGGTATTGACATTGACTGTGGACAGTGAGAGTAGAGAAGGATCAAGATTGTTGGTGCCTAGCCTCTTACTGGTACTGGTACAGTCTTGTGTCTACCACGCCTAGAAAAGATTTGCTCTTCACCATCACTGAGGTATATGTGCTCCCTGTCTTTGAGCAGAGAACCATCTCCCCTGGGGTCTGATTACTTGTATAAAGAGAGACATAGGCTTTCCTCTTGCAGGGCTCATATCCTGCTGACTTGACTCATTCAGTGCCAGTCTGCACAACACCCAGTAACTCAACTGTACTCCTGTGGTGTGCTGCTGCCTGAATAGCCATCAGGGCCATATCCAGAGATGGAGCATCTCCTGGACCATGTCACTACCAATGAATCTCTTATCTTCATGTCTTGAAGCAGTATACATGGCATCAGTACTAGTACTTGTTAGCTTCAAAGTGTTCTAGATGTTGTTTGAGGATTACTGGGACTCTGGAGATGTCTGTCACATCAGAGAAATCCCACAAGCTGTCTGACATCCTGTCAATTCCTGGTCTAGCCAAGAAAACCCTTCCACTGAGTGATCAAGCAGTCCCTGGCTAAAGTCCTGTGGCAGACACTAGCCACAATAATGCTAACTGAATCAGGTCAAGATACACCAGATTACCTCTCTTCCCGGCCATATTGGGTTTGAATACTTTGTACTCACCCCAAGCCAGGCTCCTTAGTCATCTTGGTCTTGCAAGAGGAAAAGGGCCCCAAAGCACCCATCCATCCACCCCACCCCCAAAGTCACATGCTTCTGCTTAGCTACAGCTGCATTTGGTTAGTTGCCAGGTCCTACTAGTCAAGTATGGACAAGATGGAGTTCTGTCCTTTGGACTCTCCATGCCACCTTATGATGGAGTGTTCCCTTTGTCCCAAGTTGTAGCCAGCTCAGGAGAACCCACTTGTACATCTCCAGGCAGGCAGAGTGCCCCTTTTAATCACTGCCTATCACTGTCAAGGAGGGAAAGGCCTCATACTTTTAAAGGCCCTAGGAAGAAATACTCTTGACTCATCTCACAAGGATTCTGCTTCAGAATGACTTTCTCCCTGTAAGTCAACCATCCCAAAAAATCAACTATTTGGTCCAGTTCCGTGGAGACTGCAAGTTTCACCAGTAACACTCAGGGCTGGAAAACCAAGAAGCTCATTCAAAAGCAAACACTGTTCTAAGAGCCTCCGTACTGATCAGGCATAGAAGGATGGCAAGGAGAGGTATTTTTCTGTAAGAGTGCTATCAGATGCACCTCCACCACCAGTATTACCCTTTTATGGTACTAATGGACCCTTCCATATTAAAAGCATCTACCTCAGCACCCCATTGGAACATCCTAAATATTCACTACAGTTGACTTTCAGGGAAACCTTCACATCATTACTGACCTCCTATTTGGTACTGCACTGCAAGAATTTTGGTATTCAAAGTACTTACTGTAGTGGAGAAACTACAGTCTCTGTTAATCATGGGCACAGTGCGCTCTTTGTTACTGAGACAAGTTCAGTCTCAGGATACCCATTTATCACTTGATTGATTCATCACCATTTTCATTTATGGCTCCTCACCTCACCCATAGAGCAGTGAAGTTATTTCATTTCATCCATTCAGCTTCTTCAGTCTCTGTAGACAGATCTCTTATCTGCCCATAGATATCCTTTCTTTGCAGGCCACAGAGATAGGGAGGAATCGAGGACTAGATATGATAAGTGTTGGGAGAAATATTGGGTGCCACCCTGCTTTCCTATATAGAATACCCTCTGATCCTCCATCCCTTATGGTCATGGTAGGAAACTTGGACTGCTTACAGACAGCCATTGTTAGGGCTCTGAGCCTAGGGCACTGGGATGGGGAGACAACAATCTCTGCTCCCTCAGATTTCTTCAGCAGGGGAGACATTTGCATAACACAGAGCAGATGAGGAGGCTACTTCTCAAACTGCTGTGTGTCATCTTTAACTGAAGCTGTGACTGAATTTAAGTGATTCCAAGACACCCCCCCCCCCCCACCCCCCAGTGCATGGCAGACTTTTTTCAGATACCGTTCAGAGTTCAAGAAACTAAATAAAAATAATTGGTACTTTCCAACTGACAATACTGACCTTGTGACTAGTGAGGTGCTATTGGATCCAATGAAGATGGTTTGCCAGACTAGCAACTGTGGAAAAGGTCTAATAAAGAACACTGAAGTGTGGGGAAGAGAGGTTTAATCTCTCTTTGAATGCATTGGTGGTGGAGGCAGTAAATGAGCAAGGAAAGCAGCACCATGACAGACCAGAAGCATCTGAATCTCTTTTTGAGCAGAAGTCTCATCAGTGACACTCAGACTTCAGATGACTGACTAGCTGTCCAAATCACATGAACTATGTAAGCATTTCTGGGAACCTCTCATTGGAACAAAGTAACTTCAAGCTGTCGGTGCCGAGGGACAACTAGTAGCTCAGGCATCTCTCCCAAGTGTCCTTCGGTGTTGCTGATACTGATCTATTCCATCTTTGATAGCTCTCACGCACAGGACATCGTGGCTTCACCTATCCAGTTTCTCGAGGGAGGCCAAGAGTATGCTGAAGAACCATGAGTTGAGCCAGTCTGCAGTTACTGGGAATTTTATATCCTTGCAATCAAAAGACAGATTAGCAAATCACATACTGCCTTGATCTCAAGATTTTTTTTGTCATGTTTTAGAGACCCACAGAACCGTCACAAAGATTAAGATCCAGAGGAAGAGAATTATAAACCATCTCGTTCAAGTACACAATTAGCTTCATCAAAGCATCGGTTTTGAGGGTGTGAGGCTAGGGTGAGGAGGCTTGACAGCTACAACAGTTTGCCTGTCTGGCTCTCCCATTTCTAATATCCATGGGATGGGATTATCACAGACAAATGGATTTTGGAAATGACTATATTGGGCTATGCCATCCATTTCACATCCCCCTTCAGCAATTCCACAGATGAGTTCAGATTAAGAGGAGATAACTGCTCCTAAGCAGAGGAGGGATTTTCTGTTCCAACTCTACATGATGAATGGTTTCTATGTCAGTTAGTTACTCATACCAAAGAAGTTTATATTTTAGATCCAAAAATGCTGAACATATTCAAGTCCCAAAAAGTCAATGGTGACTGTCAGTAGCAATTTTTAGATGATTGCTTTTCAGTCCTCAGACTACAAGAGGCACACTTCCAAATTGCTGTACACGTGGCTCACAAGAAGATGCTTTTATTTTGTGATAGGCCAGGAGCACTTTTGATACTTTTTTTTTTTTTTTCATTCAGTTCTCCAATTCACAGTTGTCACAAGTCTGCTCACCTCTGTTGAGTGGTAGCTGTGATATTCTTATGTCTCAACAACTGGCTGTGCAAGAGTTGGTCTTCTGGGGAAGTGCTATTAACTACCCACAGAGTCCTATTGCTGTTCCTCCAGTTAGCTCAGTGTCAGTATGCGTTGACACCCATGTAGGAAAAATATAGTTCAAAAGGGACATCTTTGGATTTGCTGGCTGCCAGGGTCTATATTCCTGTGGCTGGACCGATTCACAACCTTATCAAGGCTACTCAAGTGAGCCCTCAAATCTCAGTAGGATACGGTTTGCAGCTTTTGGGTCACATGGCGGTTTGTACCTTTTGTCATGCAGTGTCATACTTTGTGGCTTTCAGTTGACTTAGGGTAATCAACTCACCAGACACAGCTTTGATTTAAACCGATTTCTGCTCCATAATTGGGGAAAGAGTCAGTAGACTGGTGGAGGAATTACCCTAATATGGAGCTAATGTTGGTCAGTACTGATGGTCACTGTACTGCTGGATGTGTTGCTACTCTCAGTGCACATCTGTTCATACAATCCAGGGGAAAGGGTCACCTCAGGAAACCAGTCTCCCTATCATCTTGCTGGAACTACAAGCAGTCAGAAATGCCTGTCTCTACTTTCTACCTCTGTGGCAAGTCTGTCTATCAAGATTTTGATGAGGCCTGTATGGTTTTTATATTAACGGGTGGGACAAAGTGAGAGACCTCTCTCTGTATACTGAAGTAATACATTTATGGAATTGGGGTATACCCTATCATAGTCACATTTTTGGCAATGCACCTTTCTGGAATATAAAACATCCCAGTGAATGTTCTCAGATTCCTCTCCCAGAACTATCAAGGAGAGCTATGCTGCAGATCCAACCTGATGTATTTCAAAGGTAATAGAGATGTAGCTGTGTTAGTCTGGTCGAGCTGAAACAAAAGACAGGACTATGCAGCACTTTAGAGACTAACAAAAGTGCTGCATAGTCCTGCCTTTTATTTCAAAGGTGGTGCTGTCTGGATGGAGCTCTTTGTCCCTTTGACAAATAGGAAATGTTTGTTCTGGTTTGGGGGGGGAGATGGCTTTCAGTCTTCAGCAGTTGTCGCTTCTTTTCATTCCTTAAAGCAGTGTTTCCCAAATAGTGCTCCTCAAATCCGATCACTCCCCCGGCTGCCACGGTGTTAAAGACAGGCCAGCCCTTTTTAACCAATTTCCCCGGGCGGGGGGTGTGTTGGTTTTTTTTTTTTTTGTTTTTTGTTGTTTTTTTTTAAAGGGGTCCATGGCCACATAAAATTGGGAAACACTGCCTTAAACAAAGGGGCCTGTAACTACATATTTTCCTCATCGTCAGATTCTAAAGATTAAGAGAAAAATCAGGCAGGACAAATGACAAGGTTATCTTGATAGTCTTTGTGGCCAAGATAAGCAATAACAGTTTTAATAGAACGTCATCTTTAACCAAAGCATGGAAGATTTATGAACTTTGTAAGATGTGAACTGATTTCTATCTCAAGGTTCTCCACCTAAGGGTCTGGTTCCTCCCTAGCCCGCTGGGAGAATGTCCATTTTGTTTGTTAGAGGTGCAGGAAGTGTTAAACAGCAGGAAAGAATTTAAGTATGGCTCTTGCCTTTTAGAAGAGAGATTTTTAGCTATTGATGTGAATACCAGCAAATTGCACTTGAATTTTCCTCACTTGCACTTATTGTGGATTACCTGCTGTAGCGGAAGAAAACAGACTTATCTGGTAGCTCCCTAAAGGTATAGCTGGCTACAATATCCACCTTCCCATGTAAAGGGTTCTTATTAGTCTCTCACCTCTCATCATAGTCTCCCATTAAATTTTTTTATTAAAGGACAACTATGCGAAGAAGGAAACATTACCCTGGGCTATGACAGTAATTCTTCAAGGTGTGTATCCCAATAGGTGCTTCACTACCTGCTCTTTTTCCTCTGTGCTTTGTAGTTTTCTTTCTGGGATTTTGCAGTAGAGCTGGAGCTATGGGATGGCTTACCCCACATGGGACTACTTAGTTCTAGTGTGGGGCACAAAGATGCATATGGCAGATACATAGATTAAACAAGCAATGCTAATGAAATCTCCATTGAAGACACGTGGGCGTGAGAGTACTCATGGGGGACAGTTATTGCACAGGGTGACTAAACTTTCCTGTATGTGACTTATGTTGGAACTCATGCAGCAGAGGAAGGACTAGAATCCAATTCTCTAATCAGTAATTGACACTCTTAGACACAAGACTTTCTCTTCCTGTAGTCCCTTGCCTCATTCAGTATGTACCTTCAAACTTCTGCAACAAAGGAAGGTGAAGGTACTGTCAACGTTTCCCTCGATACATAGTCTTATGTAGGTCTCTTTATATAGGACCTATGGCAGGTCTCTCCTTTGCATTGAATAGAGCTTTGTGCCTGTTGGAAAAATAGTATATAAGGGTTTTTTTTAAAAAGTGACATAATGAATATGCACAAGGAGGCTGGATTAAGGTTGCCTAAAACTTTTAGAGCAGGGGTTGGCAACCTATGGCTCATGAGCTAAATATGGCGAGCCCCTCAATACCCCATCCTAGACTTCTGCATCCCACATAACCAACCCCTGCCATAAGATTGACAAAAAATAGCCTGAATATGTGCATGAAGCTGGATTTGACCATTTGTGGTAACTTCAAATAAATGTGTGAAAAGATGCAGCAGCAGAAATCCCATTAATAAAGTCTGAGTTTCATTTATGCTATTAATCATGTCAGTTATCAATAATTTGTATATTTTCAGTTATGCAAATGGACATTCTTACATAGCTCTTTGTTGACCATTTGTTCTGAATTTTGATGTAGTTTGGCTCTCTGGTTTGAAAAGGTTGCTGACCCCTGGCTTAGAGTATTTGATTTTGCAATATTTAATATTTTAATGTAGGTTTTTTAAAATTATAACTTTTCAAGTGACTGCTCGTGCATTTCAGTAGGTTTAGTGTGTGCATGATAGTCCAAGTTTTTACTGTAGCATTACACATCGGTTGGCTGTAGTGGTCCCTGAAGCTCCCCTGGCACTCATATTGGGGTGGGTGGAGGTGTGTGTGTGGAACTCTGCTTGTGTTTCTTCTTGCTGCCTCCTGATGGTCATGGGAACGGCTCCAGTCTCTTGATTTACAGGTATCTGTTTCCCTAGTTCTAGATATTGGGGAAGGGGTGTCCACCCCAACCTTAATACCATTTACTGGGTATACCTCACTCCAAAGGAAGTAAAGCTTTGGAGAGCTGTGGAAAGCGCATGTCCAAAGGTGACTACATGCAGACTGCCTTAAGTGTCTTGGAAGGTGCCATCAAACAGAGAAGTGTTCTGTCTGCAGGAGATTCCAACCCTGAACAAAGAAAATGCAAGATCACCTCAAGCTCCTTATGGAAGCAGTGCTTTGGCCTCTGCTGGCGCTGGAGTCTGTCTCTTCACCTGTCTTGTGTAGTGATCTTTCTTTGATGCAGGACCCTAGGACCTCTCCCCAACTTACAATGCAAAGTTTTGCATTCAGCATTGATTTCAGTCCCTGGTGCCCTACAAATGGAAGAAGCTGGAGAAGGACAGATTTCCTACCAAGGCATCACACAAAGATCACTGGGGTGCATCTGAGGTCAAGGCTCCCACAACCTGCTCTGACTCTGTCAAGCCCAGTGATCCTGATCTCCCCATCTTGGGAGCACTTGAAGATATCGATGCCCAACACATTTGAGACTGTTTAGGATTTCAGAGCCATGATTGTGCAGTTCCCTGCCTGATAAGGCAGCATATTGGATGTAATAGGAGGCAACAGCTTCACTCCTCCTCAGGCCAAAGGCCCCAGGGGCTGATACCCAACTTTCTTGAGGGTGCGCTCAAGGATGGACTTCTAGAACCCAGTCTGGTTCCTTACCCGCCCTTTCTGAATTCCCTATCCCACTTCTACCATGCTTGGTTCCATATTACCTCAGATTGGTAGATCCTCAGTATGGTGTGGGTGGGATAGTTTAACAAATTCTGCTCTCTATTGCCACCTTACTCCTCTCCCTCCATTCTTCTCATGAGCAACTCCCTCTGCAGGAGGTGTAGTCACTCCTTGCTATTGGGTTGATAGAGGGTGTTCCTCAGGAGTTTAGGGGCACTGGTTTTATTCCTATTATTCTGAATCCCCAGAGTGAAAGAGGTTCTCAGGATTGTCCTGGACCTGTGAAACAACACATTGCTGATAGAATGTGATTTTGCATGATCTCGCTAGGCACCCTAATTCCCACCTTGCATTTGGGGGACTGATGTGCCACCATTGACATGAGATTCATATTTCCATTATCCTGGCTCCTTTGCTTTGTGGTCAGTGTCCATCATTATCAGTTCTATGTGTGTCTGTTTGGGCTCTCAACAGCTCCCTGTGTATTCACAAAATGCATGGGGATCATAGCAGTCTATCTCTGTAAGTGCCAGATTTGACTGTTCCCATACCTTGACGAATGACTCATCGGGGCAGTTAACAAGTTCAGTAACAGCACTTGTCACCAGTTCTCCTATTAAATGTACTCACATGCACTGCAGTCTCTGCAGTATAAAGCTTTAACTGCTAAGATTTTAAGTGGCTACATGGTTACCGTATTAAACAATTTTTAACATCTCTATTGCCCCCTCTCATTTGTGTGAAATGTGGCCTTTTTTATGGGGATAACATCGCCCACAAGGGTCTCAAAGTTTAGGGCTTTCACCTCTGAGCCCCTATACATTGTGTGTTAAAGGCTGAGATGCAACTATATCCTCACCTGGCACTTAAACTATGATATCACGTTCAGTAGAACGTAAACCAGGACATAGTCTTACTGTGTTCTTCCTGAAGCCATATGCTGATCATAGAGAACAATGCTCCACTCCTTACATGTTGAGTGTGCCCTTGTTTTTAGCATACACAGCCATTTCGTAAATCACCACAGCTCTTCATTGCTATCACCTAGAGAATGAGAGGACTTCCCATTTCCTTCCAGCGCATCTCATCTTGGTCACAGCCTGCATCAGTAGGTGCTATGACCTGGCGAAGGTTCTACCCTCGCCACTGTCTGCACACTACACAACAGCATAAGCTTCTTCCACAGGCTTCCTTGTGCATGTCGCCATTTGAGATATGTAAAGTGGCAATTGTGGTCCTCTGTCCACGCATTCATGGCCCGTTATACTATCACCCCGCAGGCAAGAGATGATGCAACATTTGGCTGGGCTGTCCTAAATTCAGCAATGGTGTGAGCTTTGATCCCTCCTCCAAAGGAAATGGTAGTGCATTCCAATAGGTGACTCACATGAACAATCACTCCAAGAAAAGACTGTTACATACCTACCTCCTGTAACTGGTTTTTGAGATGTATTGCTTACGTCCATTCCAAATCCTGCTCATCTACCCTTTGTTGGAATTATTCTGGCAAGAAGGAACTGAGCATGTAGTAAGTCATCAGTGTCCTCTATACACTGCCATAGGCTCCACAGCAGATCCTACAGGAGGGTCTGTAAAGTTTTTACCACTAGGGTAAAAACTGTGTGACACATGCACGCACACACCTATTAGAGGGAAGGCTGGTGCACTTGAACTTTCCCAACTGTGTATGGAATAAATTTTATGTGCAGATGAGCACCACCAGCAGAGAAACCTGCTGTTGGCTGTGGATGCTGTGGGTGCTCTTCTAACTGGCTTTTTGCTGGGTGGCTACCCAAGTGCTCAGCTTTATAGGGAACCAGTGCTGCTTTGTTTGTTTGCTTAAGAAAAAAGGTGCCGGTACTCCAGGCTCAAAGTTGTTGAGCAAAAAGACATGCTGGGGGCCAAAATGCAGTCATGGCCCCTTTAAGAGCCCCATGTCCCCGGCAGGCTTCCGTCAGTAGCCAAGCCGCCCCAGGAAATAGGTGCTGGTATGCCAGAGGGGAATCCCATTGCAGTATGATGGGTGTACTGTCACAAAAAAGCACTGTAGGGAACCCTACAGTGGACATGAGTAACACAGTTAGAGGTAATTAATCCTCTCTTTGGCCTGCAAAATGTATGTGAATTTGTGTTTGTCTTGTACTCTAGACGCTAGGCTTCAAAGAAAACAATTCTGTAAATTACTAAAATTAGCTTATGCTTTCTAAAATCTGATCGGTTACTGTTCCTTTCTTGGTATAATTTAATGCTTTAAACGCATTTATATTTGAACTGTTTTGGCTAATAATAAAATGAAGGATTTGTGGGATGGCTGTGAAACAAGTAGCACATCTTCTGAAAACGAAAAACCATTAATTGCCCATTGTTAAATTTGCTAAATACAAATTTAAATGATTTCTAATACAGTTAAAACACTTGTATTCTGCTTTTTTTAGTACTACTTCTATGAATATGGCTTTGATGAAATAAGACGAAGACCAAGACACGTGTGTCCATATGCGGTTGTTTCATTTGCTTATAAGGATGAAATGGTACAAGTGCCAAAGTTTTTGCCCCCATCAAGGTAAGGCAAGATGCGAGTTGTATTTAAAAAAAAAAAAAAAAAGCTCAACATGAGGCTTGTAATCCTTTAGCACTACTATCCCTTATGCATAATTGACAGTGGGGAAAATTGTGTGTTCATTGTTCAGAGAATTCAAGCCCACTGAGATTGTGTATTGGTTTGTGCCTCATAGTGACCTGTGCAGAACATAATTTGACTGCTTTTCTCTTCCCTTCCTCAAAACCACTCCTCCCAATCAGAGAAGTATTTAGTTTTATAAAAATTCATCTAAAGGTTTACAAAACATTAAAACCCATTTTAAAAACTAGTCTTTGTATAAAAGGAAATTTAAAGGTAGCTTCGTGTAGTCTGCCTGACAGTAAATCCTGCACTGTTTGATCTTAAAATAATATGCTCTGCCACTTTTTTGTAATAAAAAATTGTGTCTAAAAGAGCTACACGCACAGGAAAAACCTATTGTACAGAGGACACAAATAGATAAAATGTGTATAATGTAGTAAGGATGTTTAAAATATGGATAATCAGTTAATTGAGTTGATGGAACTTCCATTGACTATTCAGTTAGTCGGTGGGGGTGGGGGAGGGCACTCGCTAACTCTGCTGTGCACTGCAGTTTAAAATGTAGAAGCTGGGTGGCAGCCTGGCTCCTCCTACTTTTAAACTACAGTTGCCACAGAGTTAAACAGTCCCTTTCCTGCTCACGCCTCCCTAGGAGCTAACCCTGTTGTGGCTCTGCCTTTCAAGTGTAGTGTAAGCCTGGCAGCTCTTACTACATTTAAAAGGCAGAAGTTCAGTGTAAGACTGGGCATGAGCTGGAAATCAGCTGATTCCTGGCTTGTTCCTGGTCCCAGATGCTGCAGCTCTGCCTCCCCTGCCCCCTCCCTCCCATGGAGATGGTGCTGGAAGGGAAGCAGGAGCCGGTGCAGGGGGGAAACTGTCTTTTAAGCCTTCTCTCCCCACCCTCCCCCCTTGTTGCCTCTGATAGAGGCAGAAAAGGGTCAGGGGAGCAACTAGTTGAGTATTGACTCAACTAGTTCTCGACATCCCTACAATGTAGGGATGTTAGCATGTAGTCATTCACACCATTAACTGATAGGCTTGCGCTTACCGGTTAAGTCGAATGACTACGTGTGCGCATGTAGTCATTCTTGCTACTTCTCTGTCAGAGGTAGCAAGGGAGGGGGAGGCAGGAACAGCAGAGAGGCAGCAATGCGGGGAGGAGGGTAGGTGGGAGATGTGACACACAGGAAGCCAGCTTTCAGGCCAGCTCCCTGCCTGTATCGGCTCCTGCTGAGCTGCCTGCCTCAAGCAGCATGGGGGGAAGAGCAGGAGGAAGCAGGTGCTGGGGTAGCTGGCTAAAACCTGGCTCCCTATGACCACCAGTTCCCATGGAACCTCCTGCACTCCTCCACGCTGTTGCCTTTATATTGCAGAGCCCACAGCACATGAAACTGCTTTGGTTTTTAGTGGTTACACGTTTTATATTTTTAACTGCATTTTTACATCCCCAGTGTGGATGCAGTTATATTGGCATAGAAATTGATACAGATAAAGCAGTACAAAACACATTTGTAGCAGAACCCTTGCTCATTTGCTCTGCCCTGCTCCCCTGCAATCAGTAAGTGTGCTGTCTCAGCAACTAACGAGATCAGAGGATACATGATTTATGTATTGCTATTCTGTAAGACTTGTCTACTATTAAAATATCCTTAACATGAAGATTGCTCGGATGGGGAGAAGCAAGGTTAGTTGTATATTGTGAGAAGCTTCCGTTTATTTTTTTTTTTCTTGTGTTTTGTTAGGGCAAACAGCTTTAATACGAATACAGATAGAAACACAGGTAAGGATCAGTTGTACTGTAACTCCTGACTTTATAATAAACTAGCAGATTTACCCAGCATTCCTTGGGCCCTTTATGGGTTTGTATTTTTTGGGGGGAGGAGGCGCAACAAAAGGAAAATGTACATGCTTTATTTAAATGATTATAATTTTTTCAAAAATACAGTGTTTATGAAGCTAGCTTATTTCAGATTTCTTAAAAGAAAGGGATAGTTATATTTCCATTTAATTTTTTAGGTATTTTTAAAATGGGAATGCTGTCAAATATATTTTCTTCATTCTTAAAACTCTTATTTGACTGTAGCCCTTTTTGGTTAAAACAGAGCAAAATGGTTTGCAGTAACATTTTCTTCTAATTTTCAAACCTTTAAGCATTGATTTAGCTGTGCCAAAACAGAGCACTACTCAAAGTTTCTGTGGTCTTCCCCCTCCCCTCCCCCCCCTTTCTGTAAGGTTGATTTAGAAGCAGTCCTATTCCAGGTTCATCCTATTTTTCTGGCTCATCTTGGTTCACTCTTTCAACATTCACTCAATTATGTCAGTTTTGAAGACTGTACTTAATTTGGTGATTTCTCTCTCCTGTTTGGTTTTATGAGAAGTAATCCTATTCCAGCCATATCGTTTTTTCTGGCACAGCTAACCCTTATGTTGCCTTAAATTGTTAGAAGAAGCTGTAGATCAAATCTGGTGGTCCTAGATCAGGGGTGGGCAAGTGAGCCTCCGTGGGCCAGATTTGGCCTGTCAAGTGGGTTGATTCAGCCTGCAGATGCTGTGCCACTCCCTTGCCCCCACGCCAATCAGGGCCTGGAGATGGGGGAGCATGCAAAGTCTCCTCCCCCACTCAAGGTGCACAGTGCTTTAGAATGAACTGCCAGCTGTTCAGCTGGCGGGTCATTCTTAGCACCACATACCCTTTGCAGGGCAGAGGCAGGGAGCAAGAGAATTTGCATGCTCCCCCAGGCCAATCAGAGCCTGGGGGCAGGGGGTTGCGAAGTGTCCTGGCTCTGCCCCATCTTCCAGAGGCTTCTAGGGCAGCCAGAGGCCACTTCAAAAATGTGCAGTGGCCCCCCTTGTAAAATTATTGCCCACCCCTGTCCTAAATCTTACACTTTAGGAGAAGTTTTTGATCAGACAAACTTTTAAAAATATAAAGTAGATGTGTGGAATACTTTAGTGTCTTGCCATGTTAGCTTTGTTCATGCTTTAATTAGATAACTTGTTTTGGGTCTTTGTGGTTAGAGAATCAGTAGATACTGCCTTTTGGCATAACTGGTATCTTAAGGATAAAGCTCAAACCAATTAGTGATGAGGACATTATGGTGTTGCCAGTGAAAGTGGTTTGGGATACGTTTTGGGGATGGTTTTTCTTATAACCTATTATGTTTCAGACTCAAAATAGTACAAAACAATATGCTGCTGTCCTCATTTTTTGCACAGGAGTATTAAAACTGCAAGAAGTATGTGTGGGGGGGATTAGCTCACTAACCATAACTGCGGTGGGATTGTGCTGTCTGAGGCAAGTTTCTTGTTCTTACTAGTTAAAGTGCTTTGACAATTGATACAAAATATTTTCTGTCATGCTAGTTATGGAAGTTAGGAGGCTGTATTTCATTACCAATTGTTTTTCTATGCCACCCAAGTATGTCCATAGGTTTTAAAAATATTGCAAAAAAAAACAGATGTAAACAAACAGTAACAGCTACAATAATCTAATACTGCAGTGAAGATCCAGTAGCACCTCCAATTATAGCAGAATTTCAGTTTTCAACTTTTTTAAAAAAAGCTGAACTTTCAAGTTTCAGGAAGAAACTTTGGTATGGACTCTGGAGCCAGTACTGTTTTCTTGAATTCATAGAGAACAAGAAAATAGTTTAAAGTCTGAACAGTACCTATTTATTTCTTTGGGGTGTCAGCTCTAATTCCTAACAGCGAGCTAGTAGTTTCTCTATTGTCCTTATTAGCAAAAATATCTAGGAGTGAAAGTGGTAGAGATGATGTAGTAGGTTTTGTGAGGTACTATCTATGTTCCTTGACACTCCCTTCCCTCTGTTTTCAAATGCAATAGCCTAGGGATGTCAACATGTATGACTACACGATTAACTGATCAGCCTGGGTCTATATGCATTCTCCCCACCCCTTGCTGCCTAAGGGGGGTTGGGGAGAGGCGGGAGCTGGTGCCTGTGGGGAGCCAGCTCCACATGATCCGCCTCTTCCTCCTCCCCCCCCCCCCCCATGCTGCTGCCTCTGATAGGGTCAGCAGCATGGAGGGGGGGGGGGGGCAGGCAGAAGCTGATATGCTAGCTCCATAGACCCATCTCCTCCCCCCCCCCCCCCCACACACACTCCACTGCCTTCTACAGAGGTGGGAGGTGCGGCTTCCCCTAACACCAGCTTTGCAGTGCTGCCTGCCTCCTCCCCCATGCTGCTGCCTCTATCAGAGGCAGCGGTGTGGCGGGGTCAGGAGAGACTACTTGTGAAGCAGCCTCTGTCCGTGGCAGGCCTGGGCTCACCACAGACAGATGCTGCTACACAGCAGCAGCCCCTGGCCATGAGGCGGGGTCTGAGCTCCACTTGGATAGAGGCTGCTGCTGCAGACCAGCCTTTGTCCATGATGAGCTCTGACCCCTGCAGACAGGAGCTGCTGCCACCCTGTGCTGTTGCCTCCATATCAGAGGCAGCAGAGTGGGGGGCAGTCTGCACAGGAACTGGGTTTCTGATTAGAGGCAGCAGAATGAGGTGGCAGAGGCTTCCCCCAGAGTGGGCCTGGGAGTGCATTGGCTGCTGGCCCCACCTCTGGTACCATGGAATAGTCGTTCAGCCACTAAAATTTGTTGCAGTTATGACTTCAATTACACACTATGTAACATCCCTACAATGGATAGCTTTAACAAAGTAAGAGTTTAACTGTTGACTGCCGTCAGATTAAGGTAATTATTCAACTAGGAATAATGCTGCTGCTGCTTAAACCCCGTCAGTTATGTATCTTGTTGGCATTGTATCGTCTTTCACCATGGAACACTCAGAACAATATCCAGGGATTATTCTTCTGCCCATAAGAGAGCTTGTTTTGTTTCTGTGCTACTTCTGTGCAGACACTTCATACTCTATCTTTGTGTTTTTTCTCTTCAGTCTTGTCAACAATAATGCATCTTTGTTGCTGTTATGGGTGCATCACTGTGTAGACAGGACAAAGCTAACTTTTTTCCCATCATATTTTCTAGATCTAGTCTGAGCAAGTAAGACAATATGATAGTAAAAATTACTTGTGTCCTGGCTAGTCGTGTGCTCTTTACTGTTGCTGATGACAATCAGAACTTCCCAAAACTTAGGCAGGCTGCCTCTACACTTGTTTATCCTCACTCTCTTACTAATGTCGTTGTCACTTGAGAACTGCTTTACTTTTTTCTTCTCCCACTCTTAATTAGATAAGACTAACTACACTTTATGGAGAGGTCAGCTTTTGAATAAAGGGAAGCTTTTATGCCATGCTGCTTTGAAATCTGCAACACGTCCTTTCCTTCCATGTAAACTGTAAGTATAGATTTGAAAACAGTTGAAAAAATTGGTTTAAAATAGGGATGTCAGTGTGTAGTCGACCACACAATTAACAGAGAAGCCTGGGCTTATCAGTTAATTCTGTTGACTACATGCATTTACGCTCCCCCTTTGCTACCTCTCGGGGGGAGCAGCAGCAAGTGGGAATAGCAGAAGCTGGTGCTTGTGAGAATCTGGCTTTAAGCAGACTCCCCATGAGGATCAGATCTTGCCCCCCTCCATGCTGCTGCCTCAGAGGGAGCAGCGCGGAGGGTGAGGGGGGTGGTAGGCTGGAGCTCGTAAGCATGGGAAGCCAGCTTTCAAGGAGGTTCTCCATGGAACCACCTCCCTCCACCAACCTGCTGCCTCCTATAAATGGGGGGCAGGCAGCAGCCAGTGCTGCAGGGAGCTGTTTTAAAAGCCAGTTTCTCTCAGCACCAGCTCCACAGTGCTGCCTCTGTCAGAGGTAGCAGTGCGGGTGGGGGAAGCAGGGGAGGCTGTCCACAGTGGGCCTAGAGGCTGCTCCATGGCAGCAGCCCTGTCCGTGGTGGGGTCCAAGCTCCCTGTGAACAGAGGATGCCCAGGAGTGGGGCCAGAGTGCATTGGCTGCTAGCCCCACCTTTGGGGGACTAAGATTTTTATGTGGTTACACGACTATTCAATTACACCATATCTCCATCCCTCATTTAAAAACTTGCGTTAGCAGTATCTGGTGGATTTTGTGCATTTGAGTTTTTTTTAAATGTTAATATTGAAAAATTTACCTAATAGTAAATTTAGTTAGTTAGGATCACAAGTCCAGCTTGAGTTCCTGAGTTATGTAAGCGATCTGGAAAATATTGTCAATTAACACACAGATTTGGTTTAAACAGACTTTTTTTTAAATGACACACGAGTTTTCTCTCCAATTCCTATTCTGCTGGTAGAAAACCTCCCTGACTCCTTTTTTGTTTAAAGGAATTAGTTTTCAAATGAGTATATTTAAAAACAGTACCAAATGCCCTAAAATTTTTCTGTCATCAGTGATACTATTGCCATGAGGTGTAAAAAGCTGACTTTGCTTTCTCTGATTTCAGTCCTGAGAAGCTTAATGTTGAAACTGTTATGAGCATTGATCAGCTAAAGAAGAAAATTGCACCAGCATTGTTCTATAAAGAAACTTATCTAGGGGCAAAAGAAGGTAAACACTTGTCCTTTTTTTTTTTTTTTTTTTTTTTTTTTTTTTTAACTAAAAATAATATCTGTGTTAAACCAGAATTTTAAGACTCTTTTTTTAATTCCTTCCCCCCTCCCCCAATAGTGTTCAAGAGTGGAATGTACTGTAGCCTTTATGAGGTTGTGGAAAAGACAAGGTCTGGAAGTAATTTGGAAGGCTTACTTCAAAAACTAGAGAGAGAAAAATTAGTAAGTAGAATGTTTTAGAATACTTGGTTCTTTTCAAAGTTTCTGTAATATTTCAAGACAGTGGAGAGAATCTTTATTCTTCCTGCAGAACATCAGACATAAAAGGATTGTTTTTCAGTGCCAGTGATGCACTAGAGGAGTTACTGTTAACAAACAACTTGTAATCTTTAGAGCCTTGCGCAGATACAAAATTGGTATCTGCAAAAAATGAACCCTGGATATCTGCATTCACATGCACGCATGTCATACCCGCAGATATCCACGGATTTACAAGGGCTCTGCTAATCTTCATTGCGTACTTTATAGTAGACACACTTTTTTTCTTGAAACACAGGTTCTTGTTAAACCACTTGGGGACAGAGGATATCTCTTTCTTCTTTCTCCTTGGCAAATGACATCCCCATATGGTATGTAACTTTAAATAAAAAAAAAAAAACTTGACTCATGAAATATAACTGGTGTCTCCTTAATGAATTACATAATTCTATTTTTTGTGTGTAGAGCACCAAACTGGAAGGTCCCGCATTCTACAGGCATTGTTTCTATTTCAAGAACCTAGAGGTATAGTGACTTCAAGTAAGTCCAGTGATTTCTAATTGCCTTCTTTGGATGGATATAATTAATATGCAGTTGACATGCTCATCTACAGAGCTCAATTTGAGGTCAGGGTTGCTGTTTATAATGAGTGATCATGAAAGACCTAGGGATGTTAGGAAACATTTGACAAATATTTCAGTATTTCAGAATTTTTCAGTAGTTACATGTTTACACACGGGGTAGGCAGGAGCCAGTGCTCACAAGGAGCTGTCTTACAGAGGCAGCAGCACAGAGGCCTCCTCCACTGCCTCTGATACTGTTGATTACAAGGCTAGCACCAAGAAAAGCCTTTTTATTCTTTTTTCTTATTACATTAGTGTTTCTTTTCCCTTTAATTTTATAAAAGGCAGCAATATTTATTTCCACTAAGTTCCTGTGGAGCTAACTATCAAACTTATTAGTTACATACTTAAATCAAAAACTCGTTTTGACCCATAAAACATGAAGGACAAAATATAATGCTTTACAGATACATAATCAAGTTAAGGGTTGCTAGAAGTTGTGCACTGCGATGCTAGGAATGGCAACAAGTAGTTGGCAATACAATTAACACATAAAACCTAGTCTAGGCTTATCGGTTAATCTTGTTGACTACTTGCATTCGCTCCCTGGTGCATGCGCCCCACGCCCCCACCCCCACCCCCCGGTGGCTTCTGTATCAGAGGCTGTCGGAGGAGCAGGAGCCAGTGCTGAGCTGGCTTTAAAAGCCAATTCCCTGCTCCACCCTGCCCTCCAGCACCAGTGCCACCTGCCCAACCCCTCCCCCGGCTGCTGCCTCTGATATTCTCCCTTCTGCCTTTTATGTAACAGTAAACCTAATGTAATTAGGAGCAATTGCATTATGCCACAATAGACAAAGGTATTTTAGAGATGATTGGTTCCAAAAAGCATTAAATATTTTTCAATAAGTAAATTGCAGACAATTTTTCAGAACAATATAACTTGGAATTGGGGGTGAGGGGGAGAAGAAATGTACCCCTCTGGACTCTATCCAGAAACTTAAGGAAGAAGATCAAGTCTTTTTACAGAAGATTTAGATGGGGTTGAAAATTTAGTCCATTTTATGATAAAGGACTAATCTTAGACAGGGTTGGATTTCAAATTTAAATTAGCAAGAATGACAAGTCCTGTGGCACCTTATAGACTGACATTTATTGGAGCATAAGCTTTCATGGGCAAAGACCCGCTTCGTCACATGCATCTGACGAAGCGGGTCTTTGCCCACGAAAGCTTTTGCTCCAGTAAATGTTAGTCTATAAGGTGCCACAGGACTTGTCATAGTCTGAATCTGCAAAAACAAACTTGGCTACCCCTCGGATAAATTTAAATTAGGAAATATTTTGAATTGAGGGTTTAGAATTTGTGCCGATCTCTAATCTCATGCCTCAGTTTTTGTCTTTGACTTGTGAAGGAATTTGCTATGGTGGGTAAAGTCTCTAATTTCTTTCTAATTTAGAAATCTTAATTAGGATTTGTCTTACCTAATGGTTTGACAACTTTTAGGCTCAAAAAGGAACTTGTTGGCACAGGAGCTATGAATATGGGAAACTGAGAGAATATGATACTAGATCATGAGTTTTGAAAGACTTATCAGATGAAAGGATTTATCAGTGACCGGCTGAAAGGCTTTAGTATAGCAGGTGCTGGCATCTGAATTGTGTGCCACGTCCTGTGAAAATCTGTCACTTCTTCCTTTTCATTTGTGTCATGGCTTCTTGACACACAACTAATGGCTCGCTGACTTTACATATATTAACTTCCAAAGGATTGGAACGTTGCTTGCATAATTGAAGGGAGAAAGGCCTGCATTGCTGCAGTGACGAGAGCAGTATAAATGTGTATATAGAAAGACGACAATGGTGATCAAGGTCTTTAGGCTGATCTTGTTCATCAGACTGTCATTTTTATTTTCAAGAATGAAAAATAGGGGAGGGGAGGAAAAGATAGTAAAGTGGATGATTTACTCATGTAAAATTCCAGTCATCTGAAGCAGTGGGCTGTGCCCATGAAAGCTCATGATACTATCTACATGTTTTGTTAGCCTATAAAGTGCTACCAGATCATTTGTTGTTTTTTCCTGTACAGACTAACTCAGCTACTCCCTGAAGCTTCTGTAGCTTTTTCCTTAAAAAAAAAAAAAAAAAAAGGCCTGAGGAAGAATGATCAAGTTAAAGACTGGATTTAGATAATTTTGCAATAGCTGTAATTGTCATAGATATTCGCTGGAAAAATTGGAAGTGTTATAGTTTAGCAGCCATATATATTGTTAGAGCTTTCTTAATTACTTGTTTTAATTATGGGCTTTCTTTCCTTCCATCCCAGCACAAAAAAATGTTCCCTTCGCAGCACAGAAAAGTTCAACTACATCATTATTGCAGGAAAACCATGAGATTATGCCGAAACTCATGAAGTTTATTCAGTCACTACATTTTGCTTTAATTCAATCTCGTAAAGACACTACTGCAGATTTCAATACTGTTGTGGAAAAATACATACATGAATATTTGAAGCGAAGCATTAGTGGGTCTAGCAAATATAGGGAATTTGTATTATACCCTTATGAATCACGGCTGGATGATAGAAAATTTCTATATCCTGCGCCAAAAAACAAATCCCATATTGACAGTTGCTTGCGTAATTACATTTTTGGTGCTGAAGCCTATCAACTGCCTGTTTGTAAAGCAAAAGAATTGATGCAGGGAAATCAGAAAGTTCAGCAGTTCAGTCCCATTTCAGATTATGAAGCCCCAGAAGAAGAAACTGACTTCACAAATGCAAAAACTGGGAAAAGAAATGGTTCTAAATGTGAGGGTGCTGCTGCCAAGCAAAAGCCCCCTCACTCTGGGGACTATGACCCTGATAGACTCAAAGAGCTGATTAATTTAATTCAGTGTAAGAAGAAAAATGTAGGTGGGGAATCTGATACCGAAGACACTAAAAACAAGAGTGGACTGAAACGAAGATTACACAGTGACTCTGAGAATCTACGGAAGCACTTAAAAATGAGTGAATCTTCAGAAAATAGTTGCCAGTATGAAGGTAATAAATATAATTCATATAGAACTCACTACTTAAATAGTAAAATTACATTGAACATTTTTTTTAAATGGAAGCTCTACAGGTAAAAGCATTAGAATGACACTTGTTGCTTAGTGCTGTTCTGGTTGTGTGATTGCTTCATTTATAAATTATTAGAATGAGAGATTCATGAATAGAGGAATGATTGTCATTGGACCCTTTATACATATATATGACCTGACTTTTCCTAGTGGCCATGAGCTCAAGCAACTCCCAGTGGCCTCAATAGAAGGTGTTGAGGTTCTACAGCTCTAAAAAATAAATCGCTGACTCTCTTAAAAATTTGCTTATAACATGATTTTATTTTTCAGGCTGCAGATATCTATATACAGTGAAACCTTTGTTATCCGGCACTCTGTTAACCAGAAAACTTTAACCAGCATTTCCCCCAGCCACAATACTGTCACATCTTCAGGCGCACAGGCCTGGCTTGGCTTACCATGATTGGCTTAACAATTTTTTATTTAAGAGGTACTAATCATCTTTAACTCAAAATAGAAATGTGAGACCAACTGCCTCACACTACAAAACTACCAATAGTAAAAACTTGAGTTTTACTATTATTGTCCATTGGTTTTTCCTAGGTTGATGGGACCCTCAGAACTGGAATTTTTAGATAACTGGAACGCCCTAATCCCCAAGCGTCCTGGATAACACCTGTTTTACTGTATTCTGATCATTTAGGGTTGGGTCTTCATATTGTTTTAATATCCTAATATTTTCTGTAGAATTTTAGTACTTTACTTTAATTTTCTGCCTACTCCAGACTAATTGGCAGCCTGTGGACCACCTGTGGCTTGCCAGGTTTAGCCCCTGACGGGCCTCCAGATGCTTTATTTACCTCTCTCTGCAGGTATGGCTACTCACAGGTCCCATTGGCCACCGATTGCTATTCCCAGCCAAGTAATTGACTACCTGATAAGCCTAAGCTTATTGGGTGGTTGAGCTGACCACTTGACTACTCTTCCCTGTCCTCCCTCCCCCCCCCCCCCCCCATATCCAAGGCAGCAAGGTGGGGAGAACAGGAGAGAGTGCTGGAGGGAGCCAGCTTAAGAGCTGGTTTTTCCCCCCAGCACTGTCTCTGCAGTGCTGCCTGCTTCCTCCTCCTCCACCCCGCACCCTTGCACTACTACCTCTATCAGAGGCAGCAGTGGGAATGGAGGTAGGGGAGGCTGCTGTGAAGCAGCCTCTGCCCATGGCCAGCTTGGGCTGCCGCAAATGGGCCGCTGCCAGAGCATGCCACAAAGCAGCCCCTTTTTGCAGTGGCTGGGGCTGGCCGTAGACAGGCTGCTGGATCTGGCATGAGCCGGGACTGAGGAAACCCGTCTCAGTCCCAGCTCACGTCGGTTTGGGACTGCTGCAGCTCTGCCTGGTTCTTAATACAAATATAAATTGCAGAGCCACAATTGGGGTGGCTCCTGGACTGGCACGAGCCAGTACAAAGCACCTTCCCTAAACGACTAATCACGTAGTCAATACAAATTGTATCAACTACATGATTAGTCAGTTACCCGCCTCTTAACATCCTTTGTGTGTACCAGGACAATGCTTCCAATAGCTCTTATTGGCCAGGAACGGCAATCTGCAGCCAATGGGAGCTGTGAGTGGCAATACCTGCCGATGTGCAGGTAAATAGTGTCTTGCAGCCCCTCGGGGCTAACTGTGGCAAACCACGTCAGGGCTGCTTATTGCCCACCAGTGGTCTTAAGCCTTTATAGTTGTGGTGTGGTAGTATTAGTGGTGTGTGTCTCACTTTGCAGACAAACTGAAGCAGAAGCTTGGAAAGGCAAGCACTACAGTCATTCCCCTTGGTGATATTTAAAACAGTGAAGTTCACTGTAACTGACAGCAGCTCTTAGCTATTTAATTTAGCTTGACAGAAACTTAAATACACTATCAAGTATTGTTCACTATTGCAGTCCTTGAAGAAATGTTAACCAGAAATAAGCTTGCAGTTATCACATTTGTGGCTTGTTTGTGTTCATACATACCTTTAATAATAATTAATAATTAAAAAAAAAAAAGCATAGGGCATGTTTCTCTGTACCTCTTACCGCCTTGGTGCAAGATGAATAGATCCCAGTTTCGCTAAACAAAAGGCTTTGCTTTCTGGAGAGTGCTGCGATGTCTCACTTGTGCTTTATTTATTTATTTTTTTTAAAGTGCCTTTTGGCCTGCTTCACACACACTTCCTACAGCAATTGAAGTTCCTGATGTTGCTAACAGTTGCCTTCTCTCACCACCACCTTGTAGAGGATTGCCCCTGACCTGGAGATAATCTGCCTCCTAGCTTGCCATGGGGAAAATAGGAGCCTAGGAATCATAAGGAGATGTAAATTGGCAGCAACAGGAGTCTGATTCCTGCAGTGCTGCTAATGGGACAGAGTTGTCCCATCCATAGGATAGTTCAGAGTGGCCTCCCCAGGCCCTGTGCATTTAGGGCACCCATGGTGGCTGCCCCAAGTGTCCTATGGATGGGATCCACAGGAGTACCTGGTGTTTGATGTAGAATGGCAACAGGAGTCTCCCCCTCGCTGCACTCACGAGGGCGTCGCCATCCACTCTGACTCAGTCAGTTTCGCCCCCACTGCCCTCTCCTGGCATGCTGCACTCAGTTTCTCTATGGCAGCAGGAAGCAGAGTACCTTGGCCCCAGAGGGGCGCTCTGCTTCTCACAGCCATGGAGAAGTGGGCACAGTGGGCTGGGAGGGGGGCAGGGCAGAGCATGCTGACTCTCGCCACTGTGGGGAGGGGGCACCCCTACTGCCACTGTTAGGGCTCTAGTAATACCCCAGTCCGTGCTGCTCGGAGGAAGGGGCGAAGCAGGGGTGGGACCTGGGAAGGGGGTCTGGTGGGGACAGGGAGCCCAGTGCCTGTGCGTGGGGTAGGGGGGTTGTCCCAGGACCTGCACCTCCGAGGGATGGCCCTGAATGGGATTTAGTCTCTCCTTCTCTGAGACAAATATAAAAATCAGGTTTAGGGCCCAATGGCAATGCAAACAAAATCCCACAGCATTCATTTTGAGCTAAACTAGGGCAGGGGTGGAGAGCCTCAGGCTTGCCTGGCTCCCCCACCCCCTCTCTCCCTCCCAGCATTGGGGAGTCCATGCTGGGAACTCCAGCCCCCTCACCCTTCCTCCGTGTGAGGGGGATGGAGGATTGTCTGTCTTCTGAGTTGTGGACCAAGGTAGTGAGGGTTTTGGGGTGGGGGTAGGCTTGTTACGTTTGATTTTCGTTGTTTTTTCTTCTCACTTGTGGCCCTCAAGTGACTTTTCTGTGGGGTCTGCAACCTTGCTTTAGGAGAAAATCTGACTAAACCTTGCAGTTGAAAATGTATCTTCTGTCCTTTTATATAAACGCCAAAGTGAGTGGACTTCTTATTTTGAAAAGCTTTTGATTTTAAAATAATGTAAACCATGTTCTGCACAGGTTAGTTTTGAGCTCTTGAAGACAAGAGAAGTTTGGTTATTGGTGCTAAATTGTGTCTAACCCATACAGACATGCCTTAACTCAAAGAATATATTCTAATCTCTACAAGAGCAGCACTGGTAAACTACCTAAGTGTCAGATATGAGGTAATTTTTTTCAATAGGTAAACCAAAAAATGTTAAACGCCCTATAATTTGGAGGTAAAGGGACTGGGGGGAAGGAATAAGTGGAATAAAATTACTAATCCCTTGTTTTTTGGTTAATAGCGATAGCAATTTTGTACCATTAAACTTGCCTAGACTATATTTATTCATCTTTTAATGTAACAGTAACGGTAGGGAGGAAGAACTAATTTCTCTGTTCAATTTTTCTCCCCTAGCAAGTAAGCAATTAGTAAGTACTTTGCAAGGTTGCCGTAAAACATGTAGGATAGGTAGTGTTGTCAAGTTCTCCTTAAGAGAACTGTAAATTCTTTATTTTCTAATGTTACTCCAGTACTCTTATTTTAAACAATATTAATTAATGCAACATTAACCCTTTTTATGGTTACATTACATAAAATGGTAATGTGCAAAGTGGTATGAAAGAAGAATCTGATCTGTGGGTGGACTTCTAGCCCTGGGAGATTAGTCTATATTTTCTCTGCATGTGAATTATGGGAGTGTGCTCTGGAGTCTAGGAAGATGTTTAGAATGATGATTTGATATTGAATGGCTTTTTTTCTCCTCCTGTCCCCTTTCCCTATAAAGGAGGAAGAATCTCAGAATCACCACAGTCTGTTTTCTCAATAATTACTGGTCTTGGTGGACATGATACTGACTTGAGACAGCAAGATGTATCCGATCCTGCAGTTACAGACACACACGGTCTCATTAAGTTACTCTTAGAAACTCTAGCTAGTGCAGGACACTTGGATTCATCATTGGCACGATCTGTAAACCAAGCTTTAGGATTGGACACTGATGAAATAGAGGATTTAAGGCAAAAACGTGAATATGAATCAGTTCCAGTTCAGGTTAAGGAAGAACATGTACTTCCTAATATTGTACAAGCTGAAAATGTAAACTTCAAGGATCCACATAGCCCAGTGATGCTGGAAACTGAAGCCACACACTTAGCCTATCCTACTGATGTTGACCTAAGGCTTTCTACTAGTGAAGTAGGCGTTGACCACACACTGCGTTTAAAAGTAAGTATTTTCAAGAGAAAAATCCAGTATTAATAGGAGGCTGATTAAGTATACAGTACTCATAGCTGTGGGTTTCTTAATGATTAGTTTCTATAAATTGAATCCAAGACTTAGGCATTTGTTTATCCAAATCTTTGAGCTTTTGTTTGCCATTCTTCAATTTTCAGTACACTGACTTATTTCTTTTTTTCTTAGATGAAGGCTCCTGGCTTTTAGGCCCATTCCATTTCTTTCCTTTCAAAAAATAACTAGCGAACCTTGAAGATTAGGCATACCTCTGATTTCAGTTCTGACCTGGTTTTTCAGCTATTTTTCTGCTTGAAGGGGTGCTCCAGCAATATGCAATAAAATTGCTGTTCCTTTGCTTGAGCAAATAGCTGCCTGTTAAAATTCAAATTTGTCTTTTTGATATGACCTTTTTTCCCCCTTCATCCCAGTAGGAACTGGCCATCACTAGCAGTCCATCTTTCTATCTTTGGCAAGGATCAGACATTTTTATTCAGTGTCTTAGATGATTCATGGTGGTGTGGCTTCTATGGAGTATCAGGGGTTGTATTTTATGGAAGTACTCATGGTAATGACTTTATAATGGGCCCAGTGTGCCCCTGCTGCTTAGTCATCTTTTTCTGTCCAGAGAATGGAGAGATCCACTGTGGTCAACCCTCTACCAATCATCCCCTTGGGATGGCATTAGATCCTGCTGGGATGAAGGTCTGCTACACTTGGAAGTACAGTAAGGAGAGCTTGGGAGCCCAGTTCCCTTCTCAGACTGATTTAGGTGTTGTTCAGTCCTTAAATGCTACCTTTCCAAAAGGCTATGGTGCAAGAGATCTTTCTTCTCCCTATTTATTTCCAGTCAGTTTTCTCTGGGTAGGTCAACCTGCTCCCCAGTCAGATGTGTCCATTTCTGGTGCTCACAATTCAATGTGAGAGCTGATAAACTGGAGAGGGTCAGAAAAAAGCCATGAGACTGTTTAAAAGATTAGAAAACCATTCCTTTTCTATAAATCTCAAGAAGCTCAATGTATTTATTTTAATAAGGCTATAAGTCTACAAGTCTACACTATAAACTTAATCGGTGTAACTACATTAACAGTCATACCAGTCAAAGCCCTGGTACAGACTAGGGCTCTTAGTGTTTAGTCATTTAAATGATTAACCAATAAGCCTGGTCTTAATTGGTTAATCCAAGTGGCTACCTCCCCTTTGCTGCTTCTGTATCAAAAACTATAACTCACATTCCTAGTACAGACAGCATTGTTGACAAAACTGCTGCCTCTTATGGAGGTAGATTAACTATGCTGATGGAAGAAGCTCTCCTATAATATAGTAGCAGTGGTATTTTCTCTGAAACATTGACCCCAAGAAAGGGCAGTCTGCTTCCTATTTAGTTATTGCTAGTGAGTTTCAAGTATATATTGAAGCATATATAGTGAATGAATTTCCCATGTCTATAGGGACTAAACAGTTTAGTGTTGACCTGACTGCCCCCATTTGAGTTGGAGGAGAGAACTGCCATTGGTGGGTTTTTTGTTTTTCTTTTTTTCCCCAGTGGGCAGAGTTAAGCCAGTGCTCAACTCTTGAAAACTCTCATGCTAGAACTCTTCCCTAAAGCATGGTCTCCTGGCCCTAGAGAATGAATAGTCTGTAAGTGGCCCATCCATACTTCTCTACGCTATTGTATTAATGTTGGTTGCTTTTTTTAAAAATACAACCAAAACTTGTACAGAAAGGAAAATCCTCAAGAGCTCTAGTCCAAGGATCTTCTAGGCAGGTTTCTCAGACTCAACCATGGGAGGTCATCAGGTATTGCTCATTTCCTAAGTTATTGGAGCTCCCTGCTGAAAGAGGAATTTTGGTCCTAGTTGTAAATAACACTTAGATAAACCATTCTGACAGTGTGGAATCTGTTTTGCAATGATGTTGCAGTTGTGTGGGTCTCTGTATATAAGAGAGGAATGGGTGACGTTAACATGTTCCCTACTTCTGTTGGTGGAAGAAACAACTTTTGACCTTCACTGAGCTCACCTTCAGGTCTGCGAAAAGAAACTAGTGTCACAATTAAATGCAAAGTGGGGAAACATTGTTAATCATAAGGGATTAATGCTGTGCGAGAAACCACTTAAAATGGAAGTGGACAATTAACCTCTGAAGTTGTAAAACAAAGGAGGGTTAGTGGAATCCAAATGGCTGTAATAAGCCCAAAAATAGTTGAGACCATGATTTTCTAGCAGTTATGCATTTAAGTTTGTAGGCTTGTCTTTTGAAAGTGGCTTGTGAACAATGTTGGTCACAGGTGATAAGCTGTGTAGTCTGTCATCTCATTTTTCTGTGTGGGTTCATTAAGAGTGAACCCCATGTAACATGCTTTTCTAGAATCATTCATGCTACACCTATGTCTATTGCAACACATGGTGTCTCTCATTCAGTACATCAAATGCCCCAACAACATCTGTGTTGGTGAAGCCAGGCAATCACTACTCTCTCGAATGAACTCTCACTTTGTTTCAGTCTGGAATCTAAGTAGGAGTCCTACTGATTCTGTAAATTGGTATTAAATTCGGAAAGTTACCCTGAATAAGGGTGTTGTCTCTTCTGTGTCACTATTGGCTGACTGAAGCTACCTGGTTAAGGCAAGGCAGACTAGCAATACACTTATAGATGGTTTGGCATGCTTGAAACAGAAGGTAGATGGTCTTTTTTTCCCTCTTATCAAATGTGCCTACAATGACCTTCTGAATTACCATGTGAAAGACCCTTTTTGTTGCTTCAGAAGCTTTGCTGAGGATAGAAAAATTTCCCTGTGTTAAGATTTGATTAACTTAAAGGCCAGAGTTGCATTAGATTGGTAATCTTACCTACATTCCTTTTGCTGAGATGGCTAAAATTTAATACTTGTGTGTTAAGGATACATCAGTCTTCTGAGAATTTTATTAATTTTTTTAGGAACCAAGTACTGGAAGCGTTAGTAGCTTTGATGACTACAGCCCATGTCCTAGCACACCCATTGAACATGCTTATCGCAGGCAACATTCCAGCTCAAATAACATAGGAGAGGTGGGAATACATTGGAAGCTGATTCCAATTACAGGTAAGACATGCTACTACCTTTTTATACTAGCCTAAAATATAAACCTGTAAAAACAAGTTTTCTAAAGGTCTCATCTTTCATAGATTCCACTCTTGGGTCACACTGTTTTTATTATTTATTACAGAAATAGGCTGAACTATAAGACCCCCAGGGATCAAATTCTACTCTGTTTATACCTGTGTAACCTCTCGTTTTCTTTATTGGGCATGTTTAGCTGTAACAGAGACCAGGTTTTAACCTCTTGGTGTGACGAATAAATAGGAACAGCTTTGGTAATATATTGATGACATAGTGTAGCCATCAGGAATTGTGATCTTTCCAATCAATTGTTTGCTTGAAGTCTTCATCTTTGACAATAAAAATGAAACCCACTTTCTTGGAGAATCTTCTTTAAAGAACTTTCTCATCCTATCTCTTGATGATTGAGTGCATTATTGATGAGGGGTGTGGATGATGGGATAGAGGGGAGATGTCCAGAGCCATAAATGCATGAGTCTGGATACTGAGTCTACCTGCCCCCTCCCCCCTTTTCCTCCTTTGACTGACCCAAGTAGGATATATTTACCATCATATATTCCATGAGAAAAAGTAATTGGTTCCTGCTCATCTTCTAAGAATCCTAGAGTGGTGGCTGTAGGTGGAGTTGGATTAGTCTTACCAAAGAGCACTAAGACCATTTTAATATCTATCTTGCTTTTTATTTCCACAAACTTCTTAAGATTTTGAATGAAAGAGGATAGCGCTGATATCTGGCCCCAAAGGACAAAACATCAATACCCAACACTGAATGGGTATGGCAAAAACTGTCAAATGTTTATGGTGAACAATGTGTGTTTTGCGTTCTGGGTTGGAAAACGATAATATACATGCTTGACTGCACATGGCTGTGGAAGTAGCAATGGCAAGTAACATGATTAGGCAGCTCAAACTATAGAGAACCGCTGGAAGTGAAGTTCCTAAGATTTGCCAGTTGACTGTTACACAGTCTACTTGGTTTCAGTATTATGCCAAGTTTTTATCGGAACCAGGCAATTTTCTCTGAAGTATCTGCTTAGGGGCTTAAAAAAAGAGAAGGAACATCCTTGATCACCAGAGATGGAGGTGGTGTTTTAATTAGACATCACCAGTGTTAGGTCCCTAGAGTTTTTAACTTTCAAGTTAGCTCTTATTTTCTGTATATACTGATTAGTCCAGTAACACAATTAAGTTTGAGAAGTGCTATAATAAGTATCTATCTAGAGAAACTACAAATGCTAACTGCTGCTCTCCCTCAGGAGGGGCAGGAAGAGTTCCAGAGGATCAACTGGAAAAACATGGCGATAACCAAACAGGTGAGAAGGATGGCTTGCTTCCCCCCCCTCCCCCCCGCATATGCCACTACTTCCCAAACTATCATTTCTTCTGGTAGTGAATTTTCATTAGTAAACTGGGGAGTGAATCAGTAGTCTGTTCTTAGTGAATGGGATTGATTCACTGAAACAACCCAAGAGTTTTTCAAGCTTTTCTGTCTGTCGGTTATTTGAGTCTATCCATGTGTACCTTCCTGAAAATGTGATTACGTCAAGGAGCATTTCAATTTTCTTGTAGGGGTTTATGATCTTTTAATAGCATCACTTACAACAAACTGCTTTGTCTCTATATAGTAGACTGCATTTGATGGTTTGTGGGTTTCTTTATTTAGTAGTGTTGGGTAGGAAAGCAACTTTGGTTTTTCCTGTTTCTCAGTTGTAGGGAAATTAGTGATTGGTCTCTTGCTATCAGTTTATAAATGAGAACAAATAGCAATTTGCCATTTTGATTTTCTTAAATTTTCAATCCTTTATCATGGCTGTGAGGAATGATAGAAAGTTCTTTTTGTTTTTAGTAGTAAATTCTTTGCTTTTTGTTATGTGATGCTTTCCAGTCTGTCCCTGAAAAACCTTACTATTGAAGGAAACCTTGCTTTTAGTTACGTAACTTAAATGGACATCTTATGTGGCTAAGCATTGAATAATCTTTTGTGTCTTAATTACTACATAATTCAAACACCATGATGGTCGGGAAGTAAACTGGGGTTTCAGTTTTAGCTGTTGGCTTTCTTGCTTATGAATATTTGTCCTAACCAGAACCAATTTAATTCCTTAAATTAAAAGTTCATCTTGAATCTGGGGCTGTTTAACTTGAGAAATTCAATCCAATTTGTATCTTGCTTGCTTTCCTTGTTATCTTGTACAAAAAGGCTAATGGGATACTCTTAAAAATGATAGCTTTTCATGCTACTCATCTTGTACCCTAAGCTCTCCTGGGTTTTCCCCCCTATGGTGTGTACTACTTGACCTTCTGATTTTTTTTAAATAATGCATCAGAGAATAGCATCTCTTCTTTTTGTCATTCTAGAACGGCATCTTTTTATAGCATTGCAGAATCTTGCTGCAAATGAACAAGGAGAGCTAGCTCTTTCTTTTTAAAACAAAGTTGGTATTTTCAGGTCTTTCTTTCTTTTTCTTTTTTTTTCCCCCCCCACCCCCTCTACAAACTTCTTTAGCCTATCCAGTTAAAATAGGAAGACTGATGTTTCAACAGGAACAAATGCTGGAAGTTGTTTGCTCTATATACCTGCTTTGACAACTTGTGTTAATTCCTAACACATTTAGTACTCAGGAGAAACTTGTGACCCAATGGTGTAGATGTGTGAAAGATGCCACCTTAAGAAAGCTCTCATTAAAAGTAACGCGTTTTCTCCTTTAAAATTCTAACCCCAAAGCACAGCTTGCATTGGAGCTTGTATTTCTGCTGTAGTTAAACTTGCATTTGCAAGCAATGAGACTTTATTACATAAGAAATACTGTTGGTTTTGTAAATAGGTGATTTCTCTTGTCAGCGAATTGAAAAGCAACTTAGAAAGTTCTGCATGCTCAGACTGTCTTGTGTAAAAGGGAGGATTTGCGTGGGGTTTTTTTTTTTTTTTTTAATGCATTGAACTTTTCTCTTGCAAAGCAACTAAACTGATCTCTCAAGTGTTTGTCATGTCTCAAACTAGGGTTAATAAATGTAGCATGTCTCCCAATGATTGTTTCATATTTTGTATTTGGAAATTTGGCCACATTGTACATAGCAAAGCATGGGAAATCATATTAAAAACATTTTCCCTAATAGCGTGTATTTAAGGATGTCATTAAATAGAAATATGTCCAATAGAAAATTTAAAAAGTGGTGACATTTTAGTATTGTTTAGTGTATGAAAAGATTGCTACCATTATATTTGTGTACAAAGATCAAGTAGAAGTTTTGTGACAGTGCCACTTTTAGAAGCAACTTGAAACCGATGAAATGTACAGCTAAGAACATTTCACGATAGTGCAAAGGTTTTTAAAATGCTAACTTTGTGCAGGGAATGTGGCTGCAGTGCTGCTACACTGTTAATTTTTTGCTGCTAGAAAAGTCTGAGAAGGAAAAGGAATAGTTAATTTTTCGTTGGTTTTTTTTTAATGCATGTTAGGGTAACTCTGTGCCTAATCTGGAAATGTATATAGTTCATATTTGGGGATAATGTATACCTTTTAAAATGCAGTTTTAAAAATGACTAAAATGTGTAGCAAGTGACTTCTAGATTGAAATGTGCTTTACATAAATGTGTGTGTAAAAATAAAATCCCTGCAAAACACATGTTTGATTGTGAGTCAAGCCCTGTTCTCTTCCCTCTCTTTTTTTCAATAGGTCACTCTAGACCAGGGGTTGGCAACCTTTTTCAAACCAAAGAGCCAAACTACATCAAAATTCATAACAAGTGATTAACAGTCAGTATAAGAATGCCCATTTGAATGACTGAAAATATACAACTTAATATTATTGATAATTAACATGATTAATAATAGCATAAATGAAACGTTGCACTCAGACGTAATTTAATGGGACTTCTGCTGCTGTATCTTCTTGCACATTTCATTGAAAGTTACATCATAACTGGTCAAATTGAGTTCCATTAACGTATTCAAACTACATGAGTAACTTAATTTTAAAAATATAAATTTTCAGGATTTTATACACTTTTCATTTTAATTTAAAAAGTTGCATGCATTTTTGGAATGATGAGCCATATTTGGCTCAGAGTTGTAGGTTGCAGACCCCTGCTTTAGACCCTCAGTTACACCAGGACAATCCAGTTACTTTCAATTGTAATGGCTTGAACCTTAGCTTAAAAAAAAAAAAAATCATGCATGAAGGAACAGAATCTGTTCACCTCTGACCATGGCTTTGTAGAGCTAACAGGATTTTTAAAATCTCTTATTTTTTGACAATTAAATAGATTGGTATCCTGTTCTTCAACAGATCTGTTTGTGTGGGGGTTTTGGTACTTTAAAACAGGGGTGGAGAACCTGAGGCCCAGGGGCCACATTGCCTGGATCCTGCCCCCCCTGCATTTGGGGAGCCTGTACTAGCACTTAAACGTGCCCCCCCCCCCCACTTCCCCATGATGGAGCTGGAATACAGAATATTCTGGGCTGGGCCCCTCTAGGCTCTGGTGTGCAAGGGGAACGTGGAGAGTGCCTTTCTCCTTCTCAATTGGGGCACCAAGTCAGTAAGAGCTTCTTTTTTTGTATATGGCCCCTGACTGATTCTTTTTTTCCTTCTTTTTTGGTCAAGAGCCAATGACCCACAGAGGAGGTTGCCCACCGCTGCTTTTAAAGATACGTGAACTTCAGACGTTATTACATAATTTTGGATACCTTTACTACTCCAGAGATGACACTCCTCAACCCCCATTCTCCAGCCAAATTTAGTCATTTTTACAATCTCATTCACTTTTTTAATAAATGGTGTGGGTTTTTTTTCTTTCATCGGGCTGTTAGGAAGCCATACAAATCAAAGGAAACTGACTGATAGCAATTTTAGTTTCCCTGGGTACCACTACAGAAAGTGGTGTCAAAAGCCCATAGTAACATTGTTTGCAGATTTGGAAAAGAGATAGTGAATTGAATGTGCTTGGGATGAAACTAACCATGTCTAGAAATTCTATCAAGCTTGGAATAATGCAGTGAAACTTATCCACATCTACTTACCATGTTACCTGGGCTATAGACAAAGGAGGGCTTTTATTACTGCTGTTAATTTTGTAACTTTTTATTAGCATTGAAAGAAAGTGGAGGGATTCACTAGCTGAACTCATTTTCATAATTGCATGCCAACTATTCCGCACACCTTATATATGCACAGTTTACCCTATACACCATAGTATGTGATTTACTTAGTCTGAAGACTTTGACTTAAAGGGAGAGAGGAAGTACATGTCAGTGATCTAATTGCTCACCTAACCACTTCAATCAGCTTAAATCTTCTGAAGATTAGGGTGCTTCCTGTTGTGTCATAGTGTTCAGCACATTTTGCCTGACAGTGACTTGCTTATGATTTTCATTTTCTGTGTGAGTAATGAAATCCTAAAATATTCTGTTTTCTTCTTGTCCCTATCCCCGCCCAAAACTAGAAACAGGTTACGCTCAGCTTGTACAGTGCTTCTGTACTACCACTTGGCATTAATGCGTTAAATGCCAAGTTAAGCTGTTATGTAGAAGATGATGCCGTTTTAAAATAATTACAAACTTCAAGTATGTATTTTTGTTGACTTTTTCAAAGATTATTTAACTCTTCCTGTATAGGTCTGAAATCACCAGAAGAACAACTGGTGTATTTGCCACCAAAGGATGCACTTCCTAATGACCCCAGGGTAATAAATAGACAAAGAAGTTCTGATTACCAGTTTCCATACTCTCCATTTTCAGACATGCAAAAGGGGACAAAAGAAGATGGACTGTATACAAGTCACATGGAGAAAAATGACGATCAGTATGCTCTAACCGATCATCATCTTGCATCTAAGCACTCCATAAGTGGAATAATAGAGTCTACATTATTGGAAGAATACAATCTTTTTGCAAGAAGGGTTCAGGAGATTTTACAGCAAAAGAATATTGCATATGTTAGTGGAATGTCCACACCTATCTTTTCAGCTCAAGAGAGAGTAATGAGGCTTTCTGAATACATATGTTTACAGGCATCAGAAATCTCTGTCCAAGAGTATATAGAGAGGCTGAGTGAAAAGCTGAATAATGTTGCTCTGTCATCTTCATGTAGTAGACATACTCCACCTCTTAACTCTAGTCCTGATCCAGCAGGAGATGCTGTAATTGAGGCTGAATTGAATCCTTCACTAGAACAGGATGTATCTGTTTCAAGTGACTTCGACACTGCACTGTTACCAGAACCACCATGTAACAGTATTGTGGAAGAGACCAATTGTAATGAGCAGCATTCATCAATGGATTTAACCACAGTGAAAGATGAAATGGACCATGTTACTGCCATCACAGAGGTTTTACTGCCATCTGATAAAAACACTTCCAGTGATGATCCACTGGAACCATCAGAAAAGACTCAGAAATCGCCAGATAACTTAAACATTTCAACCCAACCAGCACTTTCTGATTTTATAAGCCAGTTAAAACCTGAAGTATTTAACAGCTTGGTTAAAATAATTAAAGATGTTCAGAAAAACACTGTGAAATTTTACATTCATGAAGAAGAGGAAAGTACACTCTGCAAAGAAATACAGGTAAATAGATTTACCTTCTGGGAACTATCTGTAGCGCAGAGCTAGGGGCTCAGAGCATCATACCTTTTTGTAGGCTGAGCAAATTGCATGCTGCAGGGGTTTCTTGCATTCCTTCATTTCCCTTCTCCCTATTCCAAGACAGCAGAAGCTCACTGTTTGCCACTCTACAATCCCCTTCTGTTTTTGAAACTCCTTGTAATTTCCATTAACTAGTCCTTTTGATCTGTGAACAGTTGCAGAGGTGCTCAAAGTTGTGGCTCTGTTAATCAGCTGGCATAGGCTATGTCCCCCATTTTCCTCCTTCCTGTCTTTCAGTTATTCCCCAAAATCAACAGGATTCTGCTCATTGATGCTTGGAACATTCCCTGAAATAGTGGTATTCAAAAATTGCACTACATCCAAAAAGAGAAATGCCATCAAGTTGAGTGTAAGGCCTTGAAAGCTTGTCCAAATATTTCTACATTTTATAAATGGTTAATGGAGCCATTCAGTCTGGAATGAATAAACCTGACTTGCAAACATCAGTAAGGTATAGATGCATTTGAGCTTTGAAATTTGGTGTTCATTGACTCATGGAAGTAAGGTTTTCCTGTGGCATAGTTGTACTGAGTGTGTCTTCCTTTTATCTAGGCAGGGTATACACTTTTTTCCAGCTGGACAGTGGGATTGGTTGTAGAAGAGCCCATATTCTTTTCTTTTTGAAGTAGCACTGTCAGGCAACTTCTGAGAGGTTTCAGGGAAAAAAAAACATCAAACATAGTGTTCTCCATTCTACTTGATGTGGAGAATTTATTAAGGGAGGCTTTGGGAATGAAAAATGCCTAAATATTTGCTTTTGAAATTCAAGATAATTCTGAGAGAATTTACTTCTATGTTTATATTAGAGTTGAAAGCTTTTAGTGAAAAGTTGTGCAATTTTCAGCAGAGGCTAAGATGGCTAGAAACTTAGATGGAGTTCATTCTGTAAAAGTAATTACAGAAAATATTATAAAATTAATCTAGTCCCTGTATTAACTTTTTTGCTTAGTGCTCTTGGATACACGTTGAAGAAAAATCTTAGTCTATGTGCTTGCTTGCACAGTAAAAAGCTGTCCCACATGGGGAGCTTTGGAATTGCATTGTTTTAACTAGTTAAATCTTGTTGTTTTTTCTTTGGGGTAGGAATACCTTACAAAATTAGGTAATACAGAATGCCACCCAGAACAATTCTTGAAAAGAAGAGCTACTTTAGACAAACTATTGATAATTATTCAAAATGAAGATATTGCCAGCCTCATCCATAAGGTACATTAAATATATTTAATATTAATAGTTGAACTGTAAAATACAGAAAGTTGATTCAAAGCTTGTCACTTGCATTTAAAACATTTCATTGTAATGTGCACCTGTTCATTTTACTCGTTTTGATTTATCCAAGCCTTGTAACTCTTGCACTGCTAATGACCTAACTTTTTTCTTTTAAATTTAGATAAAATGGAAGCATCGCTTATATTTCAGTAGCTAAGGTTGAGTAGAGTTTGCACGTAAATTAGGGATTTAACTGTTGTAGTAGTTGTTGAATAATATTCTGATCTTGGAAGTAAGGATGTTAAGTGGGTAACTGGCTAATCTTTAGCTGATAAAAATGGTATTGACTATAATGATTAGTCGATAAGGGGAGACACTCTGTCCTAGTTCACACCAGTTCTAGGAGCTACTCGCACCTGCAGTTTAAATGTAGTAGAAGCCAGCTGCACAGGCATCCTGGCTCCTTCTACATTTAAACTGCAGAGCCACAGGAGGGATAGCTTCTGGGGCCACTGTGGCTCTGTCCTCCCCTGATGTGGGGAGATGGCAACAAATCTGAAATATTGTCCCACACTGTTTCATCTGAAGAAGTGTCTAGTGCCCATGAAAGCTCATGATACCATCTACATTTTTGTTGGTCTCTAAGGTGCTCCAAGACTTTTTTGTTTTTTGTCCAACACTGATGTGTGTCTAAAGGTAGCTAATGTAACACCTATTTTTTTTTAAAAGGGCTCGAGGTGATCTTGACAGTTACAGCGTGGTGAGCTTTACTTCAGTGTCAGGCTGATAAATTCTGTTCTTTATTTTAGTTTCAATCTATCAGACATGTAGAAAAAACAATACATTGGAAGAGTCAAAACAGCGCTTATAAAGTGAAATCATGCCTCAACAATTTATTAGAGTTATTTGAGGTATCAACAAGTGTCCTCAACGTGGTGCCTGCGGGCACCGTGGTGCCCACTGGGGCTTTTATGTGCTCCTGCCTAGTGACCAGGGCCAGCCCGAGCCATTCTTGCGCCCTGGGCGCCCGGCAGCCCCAAAAGGTTGGGGACCACTGATGTAGATAATGGTGATCCAATTGATATTTGGATTTTTCAGAAGACCTTTAAACAAAAGGTACCTCACCAAAGGCTCTTAAGGGAACTAAATCATAGGAGAACAGTTCTCTCAGGGCTTAGTAACTTCTTGAAATATAGGAAACAAAAGCGATGAATAAATGGGTCATTTTTTCACAATGGAAAGAGGTAAACAGTGAGGGTCCTGGAAGAAAAACCTTTGCTGTTGAACCCACTCACTAGTGACCTAGAAAAAGGGAGTGAACAGTGAAATGGCAGAGTTGGCAGATGATACAAAGTTAGACAAGATGTAAGAAAAAAGCTGACCACAAAGAGTTCTCTCAAAACAGGGTGACAAAGTAATGAAATGGCAGATGAAATTGAATATTAGTAAGTACAAAGTAAGTTTGGAAAAATTAGTCCCACCATACATATGTAATGATAGAGTATAAATTAGTGTTAACTCAAGGAAAGAGATCTTGAAGTAACCATATGCAGTTCTCTGAAAAGTTCAGCTCCATGTGTGGTCAAAGACGAACATGATTAGGAATTGTTAGAGAAGAGGTAATATGACAGTCATAATGCTACTGTATAAATACATGGTGCACCCACATGTTGAATACTGCATGCAGTTTTGGTTGCCCTATCTCAAAGGAGATTGTGGAACTGGAAAAGGTTCAGAGGAGGGCAACGAAGGTGAGAGTATGGAGTGGTTTCTAGATGAGGATGGAAAATCTTTATATAAAGAGTCAGTATCATCTAAAAATCATGAAAGATGTGGAAAAAGTGAATAAGGACTGTTGATTGTTTCCTACAATAAAAAAACTGTTGGGTCTCCCTATGAAATTAATAGGCAGCAGGTTTAATGCACACAAGGGGAAATAAATTTTTTTACACAAAACAGTATTAACTGCATAAATCATTCCTAAGGGATGTTCTGATGACCAAAAGTATAAGTGGGTTCAAAACAGAATTGCATAAATTCATGGTAGATCATTGCATCTGAAGAAGTGATTTTACCCACAAAAGCTTGTACTATGCATTATTTTGTTGTTCTCTAAGATGCCACAGGACTACTAGTTTTTTATACGTTCATGGAGTTTAGATTTATCAATGGCTGTTAGCCCTGATGATTAGCAGATGGAACCCCATGCTTGGAGTAACTATAAACCTCAGACTGTCTGAAGCCTGTGTAAGACAGACAGATATGGATCACTCTAAAATTGCTGTTTTGATTAGGAGAGGAAAGCTGAGGGCATGTATAGGAAGAAGGGGAAAAGTGTGTGCACACTAGGGATAATTAATCAAATAGTCGGATTTCCATAGACTAGTTGATAAGGGCACTTCTGCTTTTGAACTGTAGCAAGAGCCCTGCCGGGCGAGCAGAGACTGTTTCAGTCCCTGCTTGCACTGTTTCCCACTGTGCCTCTACCTCCCCTACCCCCTGCAGAGATGGTGTTGAGGGGAACAGGCTTCTGCTCTCCTACTTGCTGTGCCTCTCTGGGTATGTCTACACTACAGAGTTTTGTCGGAAGAATGGCCGTTTTTCTGACACAACTTGAGGAATGTCCACACTGCAATTGCGTTCTTCCGCAAGAAAACTGAAAGAACAGAGGGGTTTTTCCGACATCGGCAATCCTCATTCTACAAGGAAGAAGCCTTTTTGCAAAAGAGCTTTTTCGCAAAAAGGTGTGGGGGGACAGGAAAGAGGGAGTTATTTCACAAGAAGAGGAAAAAGCACAGGTGCCCCGGTGGCCATTCCATCCATAGCAATCACAGCTTACATGTGAGAGCGTCCATTCAGTCTAGATGCTCTTTTGAAAAAGCAGATTGCTTTTTCAATGTACTTTTGCAGTGTGGATGTTCTTTGGGAAGAAGTTTTTTTTTCAGAAGATCTCTTCCAAAAAAGCTTCTTCCTAAAGAAGCCTGTAGTCTAGACATAGCCTCTGATAGAGGAAGCAACAAACTGCATCACTAGTTGACTATCTGATAAGCTTATGCTTATTGGATAGTCGACTTACATCCCCAGTGTGCACAGAGGGGAGGGAGATGCAAGAGGCAGAGGAATTTTAAAGTACAGGATAGAGAGGGTTAATACAGTGTCAGAATGACAATCACCAGAACATAACAGTGAACCTGGCAATTATGTTAAAATAGAACTTTTAGTGTGTTAAAGGTTGATTCTTGATACCATGTGATACTTCTAACTTAAGATAACATTCTCTTTAGGAAAAACTTCACAGTGCTGCTAGGCTATTCGTGTAAGACTAACAAAACATGTAAATGGTATCATGAGCTTTTGTGGGTGCAACCCACTTCAGATGACTGGAGTATTAGAAGTCCAGATCCAAGAATAATAAGGGAAAGGGGTGGAGGGAGAGGAGAATAAAGAGGTGGGAGGAAAGGGAAAAAAGGAGGGGGAAAGACAGGGAGTAGATAGAGGCTGATAAGAACAATTAGCACCTCCATTGTTGGGTTGGATGTGGAAGGTAGTGTGTGAGCCAGCAGATATCCCTATTCATACCCCTCTGATTCTCTTGTTTGTGTATTTTTTTTAATTTTAAAGAGCTAAGTGACACTGTTTAAAATGGAGGTAAAACAAAAGGATGTTGCAACTGTCCCAGAAACAATAAATCCAGAATATTCCAAGTTGGGTTAAATGCAAAAAAATTCCAAAGTGTTAAGATGAAACAAATGTGCATTGTATTCACACAGTGAAGGGGCAGAAGTGAAAAGAAACATAATTTATTACAATATATATGTTCTTCTGATCTGGAAACACAAATGTTCAAAAGGTTTTTATGATTTTACATGGTGTCTCAAACAACCTTAATACTCTACTATAGAAAGTCCTGTCAGCCTTAATTCAATTTTAACATACTTTTTGTTTGGGTATATAGATGATATAGAACCATTTGGTTTTTAGTCCTGGATGTGCTGTCAAACACTACAAGTTTCCCCATACTGTTTTGTCAATGCCCATCATGCTTAATATGTATTAAGCTCCATGGAGTTTCATTAATGCTGTTCTGTGTATAGTTTTATGATGCACTAGGTATGGGTGAAGAGAACTGTCAGTTCACTACTTGCACTTAAATATTATGTTGATGGCCATGGTATAAAAACTGGATGGGGTAGTGACTAAAGAGGTTTTGTGGATTATTAACCTTTTTGTATTGTCATCACCAGGGCTTGACAAACGGCGGCAAAATCTGCTCGCCAGCCCCGCACTGCACATGCGCAAGACCCGCATTATGCATGCACGCACCACCGGTGAACAGGGCGACCGGCTGAAATCTACTCGCCATGGGCGAGTAGATTCAATGATTTGTTGAGCCCTGGTCATCACTTCCAAACTCCCCACCCATTCTGCCAATATTTCTGTAATAGCTTTATTTTGAGAGAGAGTCCCCTTAACTAGGGATGTAAATGGTTAACCTGTTACCCAGTAAGCAGTTGGTTTACTAGATAGGTAACTGGCTAACCGGGCCAAGTGGTGAGAACCCAAACACAGCTGCACCCTGCTGCGTGCAACAGTGGCCTCGCCATGCGCTGGGGGGGGCAGGATCCATGCCATGCTAGCGGCCCCGACATACCCCAGGGACCAAGTGCACCATGGTCAGTGGGAGGCACTCTAGCCCAGTTGGAACAGTTGTCCCCGCAGCTCAGCAGGCTTCTCCTGGCGTGAGCAGGCCGTGGGCCCAGCCGGGCTGGAGCAGCTTGCTGCCCTCATCCCACTTCATAAGGAGGAGAGTGCTGCTCCAACCTGGCCTTGCAAGGTAGTGGCTAACTGGTTAAACATTTTGTTCAATGGGTTACCTCATGAACCACAACTTTACATCCCTAGCCTAAACTACTCAGTTTTTTTTTTTAAAGTAAGTTTCACAACCCACAAGCTAGCTTTGTGATAGTGGTGGGAAGTTTTGTAATCCTTGTGGGGGGTGTCCTTCCTCCCCTCCACAGGCATTCACTCCCTGGTCTCCTTGCATCATACTTCTAACTATACATTTATCTTTTTAAACAGATACCTGGTTTAGTAACTCTGAAGAGGCTTTCATGTGTCAGTTTTGCTGGTGTTGATAGCTTGGATGATGTGAAAAACCATACTTACAATGAATTGTTTGTGTCTGGTGGTTTCATTGTCTCTGATGAATCTGTTCTTAATCCAGAGTCTGTCACAGTTGGTAAGGATTTTTGTTTAAAATCATGGTTTCTAATGCAGGAGACATGTTTTATTGACAGCATTTAAGAATGAGAAATCCTCCATTTTAACTATAGAAGAGAGGCAATGCAAACTTCTTATAGTCGGATTACCAGGCCTTTTAGGAAGAGCCATCTCCAAGAGAGTTAAATCAGTTCATTCTCATATGCACTTCATTATTGGTGTGTCTGGAGATAGTTGCCTAAAACCAACTTGGATTGGCAACACCAAATCAAATTTCATAAGTTGCTGATGCAGAAGTCAGTGTGGTAGCTCTAGTATATCATCTGAAGAAGTAGGTTATACCCATGAAAGCTCGTGATACCATCTACATGTTTTGTTAGCCTTTAAGGTGTTGCTAGGCTATTCATTGTTGTTGAAGTTTTTTTTCCAGTTACAGACTAACTCACTACCCCTCTGAAGCTTTAGTATCTCATATGGGTCAGGTTGAATAAGTACCTCCACATGAAGCTTTTTGTCTAATGCTACCAAATCATTTTTATTCCTATAGACTCATACCCAGCTTTTATAATTGCAGCCTTTATTTAAGATGGCATACTTCTCATTCTCTCTTGCTCTCTCGCTTGCTTTCTTCTCCCCCCCCCCCCCAACCCCAACAATAGTGAATTCATTTTTAACAGCTTTCTTAATGGCAATAAGTTACTTTGGGTAAAATTTTAGCCCATGTGTGAGCTTACACGATTTGAGTGGACCCGGGGCAAACTAATCCATTAAACCGAGCATTTTAAACATAAGAATGTCCTTACAAAGCTCAGTAGTGGGGTAATGTCAGCTGCTAATCCAACATCTGTAAAATGGATGGCACATTAGTGTGTGTTTACATTGTAATTAAAAAAACCTGTATAACACAAAATAACTGTCTCCAAAACAGACAAACTTAAACATTTCCTGAAGTTCCTTGAGGACCTCAATACCCCCGATGGGAAATGGCAGTGGAAAGTCCACTGCAAAATACAAAAAAAACTTAAGGAGCTTGGGAGGTAAGCATTGTACTCTAATAGTTTTGAAATGGTTAGAAAAATAATCGTAAATGAAGAAAATATTTTTGAAGGGAGTTTGTGATGCATTACATAATTTGAATCTTGATCTAAATGTAAATATCACATCCTCTTCTAAATAGAATGAATGCTAAAGCCCTGAGTCTGCTGACGCTTCTGAGTATCTATCAAAAGAAACATATGGTTGAGATTCTGTCATATCATAACTGTGACTCTCAAACACGAAATGCTCCAGAATTAGACTGTCTTATCAGACTTCAAGCTCAAAATATACAACAAAGACATGTTGTCTTCTTAACAGGTAAAAATACAACTTTCACCTATCTTTTTTTCTTAGATTTAATATTATGCTATTAGCAAGTTGATCCTCTTTCTCTTTTTTGTAAATCTAGAAAAGAATGTCAAAACATTTTCCAATTATGCTGATAATGGAATTGTAGTTGCTACAGTTGATGACTTTATGCAAAACTTCAAAAATCTTGTTGGCTACCACAATTCAATTACTGAAGAAAACAACGTTCCTTCACCTGGTGTTCCTGAGACACAATCAGGTAATATTCAGCATATTTTATACTCTTTCCAACTAGTCAGAACAGTGGGGTGGAGGTGTCCTTAAAGTGTAGTGTGTCTTTACTCTTACAAAATGAACACTGTATTGTGAGGAAATCCCAACTCTCAAGTACTCTGTTTTAAGCAATATAAAAGGGAAGCTGGGATGGAATATTTTGAGGTATCTTAAATACAGAATTACTGGCTAATTCGGCATCCAAGGGAGTCTAATGGAGAGGGTAATGTATAAAGCCAAATAACATTCCCTTCTGTTTTGAGGAAAGGATAAGCTTAATGACAGCTTTAGAAACAGTAACAAAAATGAATTTGGATGTCAGTAGTTGTATTCTGTAATTGTCTTTTCAAATACTGACCTACTGTATAACTTTAGATGCTGTTTTGACATTAACCCCTATGGAGCTGGGAGTTGGGATTTCCCAACACTAAACATGAACACAATGCGCAGAAGCTTTTAGCATCGGAATATCTGGACATTCACACAAAGGGTTAAGTGTGTGTGTTGAGTAAGTGAACAAGAGTGGCAGAAGACCAAGCCTTAAGTGATATTGGACTTACAGACCTGAAGCATAACACTCTGTGAGTAGTGTATAGCTTTTTTAAAAAAATCATTATTTCAATAGAGTAGGACTTCTCTTTCTTAATATAGTTCTTTTAGAAAGCGATGAAAAGGATGAGGAAGACATGTCTTTGGATTCAGGGGATGAAACATCACAAATAGAAATCTGCAGTGATGCCTCAAAGTATGAGTCTCATTCAGAAGCTTTGCAGACAGAGACCAAAGGCTCATGTGGAACAGATTCAAAAGAAAACTCTGAAACTGATACACAACTATCTTCTGAAGGACAAATTGGGTTGATGGAAAAAGCTTCTAAACTTGATTTGGAGGAGATACAGCCAATAATGCCTGTTTCTACAACATGCTCTGCTGAAGGAGACAAAAACTCAGAACAAGTTCCTTTCAACAACTTTCAGATTTACAGTAGACAGCTAAGTGTGTCCCATCAGTTCAGTCATTTCAATGTTCTCACTCATCAGACTTTTTTGGGAACAACATACCCAATTTCCACAAGTCAAAGCCAAGAAGGTGGGAATTATTTTCTGTCTGCTTATAGCCAGAGCATAGACACAGACAAGTCATCTTCTCCTAATAATTGGGATGTAAATTGTGAATCTTCCAGGCCATTTTCAAAATAGAAATAAATACAAAACAAACTTTTTTTTATAGGTTTGTTTGTGGACCTTTCTGTTTCTAAATAAGTGAATTAACAGTTTCTATTTTATTCTCTGAACTAAATGTTTCTTGTCCTTAACGCAAATGTTTTCCTGTCCTATTTAAATCATGATGGCCTGTACCAGTTGAAGCATCTGAAAATTGAAATAAATATATATTTTTTAACATTTATTGTATTTGAATTATCTTGTTTGTTGGCACTTTTAAGTTTTTACATTTGTATTTGACCTGTACTTGGGCTTCAGTTTGAAGTCTGTTTTAATGTAAAACTGAATGTTTGCCTAAAGCATGTGAAATAGCAAAGCTTCATTTTTGTTTAAAGTAAACTGTAATAGAGTATCCAAGCCACTTTTCTTTAAATGAATATAAAAACTGTTATGTATTTATTTGACATTGGACACAATTTTTGTACAAAATGTTTTTACATAGTGATAAGGGAGTGTAGTTATTTTAATGAAAAAAAATATATATAAAAAAGTACTGGATTTTGGCTAAATACCTCAATTTAGAGTAACCAATGGTGCAGTTCCATTAAAAAAAAAAATAAACTCTTCATGCACATGGGACTTAATAGCAACTTGCTTTGTTTGTGTTTATATCCTGTTTCTAAAATACAGAAAACTGATGCTGCAAAAGGTATTGTAATACCATTTTTGTGTGCAATCTGTTCACATCTCCTGTTTACCAGAAGAGCATGGAAATAGCTATCCACTGTAAAAGTTCTGGTTCTTTTATTTTACAGCTGCCAGAAAGCTGTGTTATGCTGCTGTAGATAATTCAAGTTCATACTTTCAGTACTTTTGGATACTGAACTTAGTGCCACATTTAGCAGAACATTATCACTAACTGACCATCCTCATAAGTTTTAATTACTGTCCAACTTTTCCTTTAAAATGTTGTTTGTTGTGCTAAATTTTGTCATCTCCTTCCCCTCCCACTACATTTTTTCCTCAATTACTAAAACACAAATATATCCTTGTGAATACTATAATGAAGATGTAGGTGGGTCCTATAACTAATTGGCATACTGTGTGGTTTTTCTAAATGGTTTATATTTGTCAGTTTAGCTTTTTTAATATGGTCACTGGACATACTTCATAGACTTGTTAACCATGCAGTTATGTGAATAAGCAGTGCCCAAATTCAAGAATATTATAGGAGGGCTTAATCTTTCTTTTTGCCTCTAATGTAGTAAGTGGGGCACCAGGATTATTCAGGCAGGAGAGGGTCCACCCATCAGACTTGAGAGCTGGAAAGTGTTTGGCTGATATTAATAAGAGCTGTCTCCAAATGCCACCTCTCCCCATTCTTCACAAGGTCCCCAGCCAAGTAATTGTGGGTGCTGCTTTTGGAACATGTCCACTGCAGTTATTCTCCAGAGAAGGGCTAGTGACCAGATAAAATGTATTGGGTAAAGGATTTTAAAGAGAGATCCTTAAGAGTTGAAATGGGGGAGAGAGGAGTTTGGGGCTTCAAGACTGGTATAACAGGGCCTCTCCTCCTTTATAGCTTCCTTTCACCTTCATTGGTGGAGGGGGTAGGTTGAAGTGCCTGTTTCTGGCTGGGGCCTAGGATGGGGGAGAGCGGGCAGAAGCCATTGGCAAAATGATTATGGAATTACCTGTGCACTTCTATCAGCTGATACTCACACTTAAGAATAAATCTGTGGCTTTACTAAAGGAAAGGCTGTGTTTCTTTTGCTCCTCTTATAAATTAGTAATACATTTTAGCTAGCTTTATTCAATACATTCTTTTGAGTGCTGGGCTGCTCACTAGCATGCACACTGTTTATCTAAGTGATCAAACAGATACCAGGGTAAGGCAACAGAGGGTGAAGGAAACCAGCGCTTCTAATTTTTTTAGTGAAGCAAAAATTGGTAGTCATTAAAATATTTAATAAAATGTATTTATACCAAGAATACATACATTCTACAAAAATGGATTTAAACATTACAATTGTTTTCCTACTACATAATCTTAAATCTTCATAGTAGAAGACAATTCTAAACAGCAAATGCATTATATATTAGATTTTAAGCATCTTAAAATAACCATGTTGGGGAAGAGGAACAAACAACATACCCTGTCACATTTAATAGAGATTAGACCTCAGCTAAAAAATTTACATGCAGTTAGTAAATTACAGTAGTAAATATAAAGTGCCATGCATGACAGTTTAAAGCTTTTTTTGTATGCTTGTGTACCTTTTTTTTTAAAATGGTGAAATAAAGTTCTCTTCTTGATTTATGATGGGAATTAGACCAGTCTCCAACTCCTTCTGCTTCTGGAGGAGACCCTGGAATAATGAGTACAAATTGAACGTTCTTGCTCCACAATATGCAGAATTCTACTTCAGTTCTTATTCATATTTTTTAGCTTCTTTAACTGGATTAAATAGTGTGTGTATACACACACACAAAACTCCTACATCAAAGATATGAAAACCTCACTAAGGGTGCCTGTGCTGTTTGACTTCAGCTTCCTTTTTCACATGAAATGAGTCTTCCCTTCCATCTATAGGAAATCTCTGGCAGAGCAAGTGGAAACCCAGCTCAGTGCCTTAGGCAAAAGTGCTACATCTCTACTTCATTCACTGTCTATCCTAGGCACTGAATGAGGTAGGAGTCCCAAACACACATAATATACAATTGTGTAATTAAATACTGCAGCTTTTTGTTATGTAATGAGGGATGGCTGCAAACAAAACAAGAAAATACATATTTTAGTGGTTTTTAGTAATGCTGGAACCTAGAATAGTTGAACTGTACCAATAAGTGGTAGGAACTGCAGGCTGTTTTTCTTCTGTCCATCATTCCTTGAAAAAAAAAAAAAGGAGGCACACCTACATATTAGCCTTGGCTTACATGTGTGAGAAACATGAGGATGTTACAGTAAAAATCTGGTGAGGCTAGTCCTTGTTATGGCTTCTTTATGCTACTACAGCTGCACCTGTGGCAGGTGTGGTATTTGGAGCTACTCCCACAGCAGCAGGGCAATGTAGGATTTACTATTACTTGTAGTACAATAGTGGCAAGGGGCCCTAGTTGTGGACCAGGACCTCGGGCTAAAGTACAGAATTAGTTGCAGGAAGTGTAAAGGAAGAGACTAGAATGCCATGGGATTTTTTTTGTTTGAGTGATCTTGCTTCACCTGTTCTGGAGAAAATGGAGCATTATTCCATGATAGTTGAGAGGCCAGGGAGATCCCTCTGCTTTTGGGAAGGAGTCTATGCTCCTCTCCCTATTCACTCCCTCTTTTTTAAATTATTATTCTGCCTTTCCTAGTCTAAGGCAGAGCAACAGCTAAGGATGCCACTGTTCCTGTATTATTTTGTACTCAGGATTTCTAACTCGGGCTATAGGAGCATGTTTGGTGGGTGTTTTGTGGAACTGCAATGTGCATGTGGTGCACACAGCAAATTTAGAAGTGAATAACTCCTGAGCTCTACTGGCTCTGCCAATTTGCAGTTTTCAGATGCTAAAACCATTCAGCAAAAATCACATTGGCTTTTCATGGACAGCAAAACGAACTCCGTTTTAAAGATTTGTTAAAGTACTAGAAAGTTCTAGTTGGTTTACATTTTCCTGGGGGGGGGGGGTGCACCTCCACTGCAGCCTTAGCTTGAGTCATTTTTAAAAATAGGGCACTACACTGAAACGCGTCATAATTCTTGTGGAACGAGGTTTACAGGGACATCAGTTTTGAAATCGTGTGCACTGTCAAGACACAGAGGATGCTATTTCAGAATACTGGACGTATCCCAAAATAGCACTGCTCCCTAGCTGCATCCTTGGTGACAAAAATAAGGCTACATTTCTATTACCATTTATCACAGTATAATTTGTATCTTTGAGCAAAACATAATCCTAAGGGTACGGCTGCACTGTGCAGCTTAACAAGCTGCCCGTTATTTCAAAATATTTTTGCAATTTCAGCATCCCCGTAACCCTCGTTCCATGAGGGTTAAGGGATGTCTCAAAATAGCACATTAGTTCAAAAATTTGGCAGCATGTAGACACACCAAATTTCAAAATAGCCTACTTCTAAATTCAATTGAAATAAGCCACACAATTTGTGTCGTGCAGATTGGGTAGGTGCATCCTAAGTGACATAAGCACCAATGTGGACGCTGTTATGTTGGTGGGAGAGTTTCTCCCAGGCTATGTCTACACTGCAGGCTTCTTGTGCAAGAACTGTTTTGTGCAAGAATTCTTGTGCAAAAGGTCTTGCGCAAGAGCGCATCCACATTGCCATGTGCTTTTGCGCAAGCGTGGCCATAGCAATGTGGGCAGCCTCTTGTGCAAGAAAGCTCTGATGGCCATTTTAGCCATAGGGGTTTCTTGCACAAGAAACCCCTGTTGCCCATCCACACTGCCCTCTTGCGCAAGAGGGCTTAGTCCTTGTGGGGAAAGGAATAACTTGTGCACGAAGCCCTCTGTTCTGACTCTTTACTGTAAATTTACTTGCACAAGAACGCATGTGCAGTGTAGACACTGCGCAAGAACAGCTGTTCTTGTGGAAAAAGCCTGCAGTATAGACGTAGCCCCCAGTGTTCATGGGAAAGTGGTTTAAGTTATGTTGATGTGAGAGCACTCGCTCATCAGCATATAGCAGCTACAGAAGAGATTGAGATATAGCTGACTTCTATGTGCTCTCTAGCAGTGGTCGTCAACCTGTTTACACCCAAGATCACTTTTTAAATGACAGAACAAGCCAAGATCTACTGCCCTGCCCATTCCTTGAAGCCCCCCCTCCCCCCCCATTCTCCTCTCCATCACTTGCTATCCCCAATCCTTATACTGCTGCTTTTTATCCCAAGTCTTCCGGTGGAAGAAGTTTTTCCAACATTTGGCTTGTCTAGACTGGACCAAATGTCAGAAAAACCCCTTCTTTTGGAAGCCCCCTTATTTCTCTTGGAAAGAGGAATATAGGGGTGACCAAAAGATCATCTTTGCTCTTCCACTAAAAGAAGTGGAAGAACAAACACATCCCTGGATGCAGAAGAGTTTTTCTGGGATCTCTCTGGAATCCTGAAAAATTCCTGCAGTCTAGCCTTACCCTCGCTGGGTTGAGACGGGGGGGGGGGATTTGGGTGTGGGAAGGGGTGAGAGGTGCAAGCTCTGCGAGGAAATCTGGATGCAGGAGGAGGTGGCTAAGGGAACGCTGGCTGGGGGAGGGGGCTCCAGGCCCTGCAGTGTTGGGGGTCAGATGTAGGGTTAGGGCACTAAGCAAACCACAGACTTCTGGCTGTGAGGGTTCAGGAATTTGGATTTGTGAGGGGCTCAGGGCAAGGGGTGCCAGCGTATGATAGGCTCAGATGTACGGTCTGGGGGAAAGGGGAGTGCAGGGGTGTTCTGATGCTGTGGCCAGATGGAGGCTTGGCCCCCAATTGGGGGTTTGTTGGCCAGGCTTCATTTTTAAATAAAATACTATGTCAAACACAAAAAGTTTATTTATTTCTGAGAAGGGCAGGGAAGCTGTTTTGAGTCAGGGGTCACTGACCCACAGAAAAGGCACTTGGGGCCACACATGTGAGATGCAAAAAAAAACCCTCCCCCCCCCCCCCCGCCTTCACTAATGTGGGCCCAACTGTGTTGGTGGGAGTAGGGGACATGGGGAAGGGTGCTAGTGGGTGCTTCGGCAGGGGACAGGGTACCAGTGGGGACAGAGTTCTGCGGCTGGGGACAGGGTGCCGGAAGGAGAAAGGGAAGAGGGTGCCAGTGGGGACAGGTTTCTGAGGCTGAGGTGTGGGGAGAGGGAAGGGGGTCAGTAGGGGCAGAGTCCCTTACAACCGCCTCCCAGGCTTCTCCCCCCGAGGGAAGCCAGGGCGTGCCTCTTTGGGGCCGACACCCCCCCCGTGCAGCACAGCCAAACCTCCGCAGGCACCTGCCCCGGGGCTGACCCCTGCACTCCACTCACCCCCCCCTCCTCCTCCAGGGGTTTGCCCTGGGTTTTTTTGCGCAAAAACAAACAGTGTAGACATTTCCTTTCTGCCCAAAAAACCTTTTCCCACAAGATCCTTATGCCCCACAAAAGGCGGTTTACCAGTCTTGCAGAAAAAGAGTTTTTTTGCGCAAAAAGGAAACATCCACACTGCTTGTTTTTGTGCAAAAACCCTAGCGAAAAAACAGATTGGCAGAAAATATGCAAATGAGATCATGACTCATGCAAATGACTCCCTTATTAGCATATTTTTTGCCAAGAAAACGTGTAGTGTATACATAGCCTAAACCTATTAAGAGCCTGCCAGCTCTTAAGAAATTTAAAAATGAGAAGCGCAGCAGTGGGGATCTGGCACCGGCCGGGATAGCTGATTCCTTGCTCACCCTAGGTCGCCCCCCCTCCCCCGACCTTTAGCCTTCAGACTCGTTGATTAAACTAAATTTAATATCCCTACATCAAATATGACACTACATTAGCATAGTCTCCTTACCAAATTAATGTAAACCAGGGATGTTAAAAAGTGTTTATTCACATAAATGTGTGTAACTGGTGAAAATTCAGAGGTTACACATTTAAATGTGGGGGGGGAGTGGCCACTTCCTGGAGTTGGTGCACATGGTGAGCTAGCTTTTAAGCAGACTCCCCGGCTACATCTAGACTGGCATGATTTTCCGCAAATGCTTTTAACAGAAAAGTTTCTCCATTAAAAGCACTTTTTGCGGAAAAGCATCCGTGCCAATCTAGACGCGTTTTTGCGCAAGAAAGCCCCAATCGCCATTTTAGCCATCGGGGCTTTTTTGCGCAAAACAATTCTGGGTTGTCTACACTGGCCCTCTTGTGCAAAAGGGCTTTTGCCCGAACGGGAGCGTCATAGTATTTGCGCAAGAACACTGACGATCATACATTAGATCGTCAGTGTTCTTGCGGAAATTCAAGCGGCCAGTCTAGACAGCTGGCAAGTTTTTCCGGAAAAGCAGCTGATTTTCTGGAAAAACTGGCCCGTCTAGGCACAGCCCCCATGTATATCAGCTCCCATGGATCTAGACACAGCCCCCATGTATATCAGCTCCCATGGAGCCACCTGCCTCTGCCCCTGGTGCTGTATCAGAGACAGCAGAGAGAGAGAGAGCGAGAGAGTGTGAGTGTGAGTTGGGGGGGGGGGGAGGGTGGGGCAGGTGGGACCCATGCTCACAGGGACCCACCTTTTAAGCAGAGACAGCAGCACTAGGGCTGAGGGCGATGCATGTTACATATCTTTCACACAATATTTTTGGTGTAACTGATAGTATGGAGACATTTATAGGCCTAGGATTAGGGTCTTTCATTCTGAACATAAAACATTAGTTTAAACTAGGGATGTGACATTTATGTAAATGGTTAAGATATGCAAACTTGTAGGCTACGTCTACATTGTGCATTCTTGCACAAGAATATATGCAAGTGAGCCACCATTTTTGCTCAAGGAGCTTTTGTGCAAGAAGCAGTCTACACTGCTCCTTCTAGCACAAACTCTCTTGCACAAGAGCTGTTCTGCCTGAAAATAAGTAGCAGACTGCTCCTTCTTGTGCAAAATGGTGGCTCATTAGGTATGCAAATGAGGCACCGCAATATTCATCTCTGTGCCTCATTTGCATATCTTCTTGCGCAAGAATGCGCAATGTAGACGTAGTCATAGCCGTAGGGTATTAGAGGGTGAACAACTGTAGGAGTTTTATTATAGCATGAACTCCCACCAAGTCATGCCACATCATTAGAGGAAAACGGTAAAACTTTTGCACTTGTCATCCAAGTCTACTTTCTCAAATGTCTTAGCCATGCAGAAAGATGGGCCTGAAGTAGAGAAAATGTTCTCACTGAGATGCATAAATACCACCACCACTAGAACAGATGTTATACCAGGATGTTATACCTGGTCTTACTACTTCCCTTTCCTTGCCTCTGTTCAGATGAGTTCCAAGTTCCCCTTTCCTCCTTATTTCCTTTGACCAAATCCTTAAAGAACCCCAAGTATCTCACTTTCTTTAGCTAGACAAGGACTCACTGTATCCAGCTGCAGTGAGCATATTACTTTGAACCACTAAATCACTCCTGTTTTATTATCTAGATGTATAGCAACATCATCATCTCAGTAGTATCTTGACTCCTATCCACAAAAGTATGTAGCCTTCAGTCATCAATTCATGTTTTATGTGCAGTGCGTGTCCTCTTAATCATCTTACATCTTTTCACTAAAAATAAACAGATTTCATTCAAAATTGTTTTCACTAAATCTTGTGGAGATAGGACATTATCATTGGTTCACCAGAGTTAACAGAGCAAACCTTATGTATCTTATACAAATGTACACATGCCTTTGTTTTGAATAAATTCACTTACAGAATATTCTATTATGTCACTTCTTATTTTTATAGATACATTGGGTATCCAAAAACAGACTGCAGTGTTGCCAAAAGAAAACCTATTTTAGGGAAAATGTTTTATAGCAATTCATACTTCAAATCAACAAAGTAAAATATTTGTCATAGCTGCTATATGACTGCCAGCCCTGTTAAGTCTTTTGATGTAAATGGGCAGCTACAACATCCAGCTCAACCCACCAGGGGCGTGCCTAGACTACGCGGAATGGTCGAAAGAGGAAAAAGTGAAAGTAGTTTAGATGCAGCTTTTTCGGGTTTACGCAGCTTTTGGACAAAGAGGGGGTTTGCTGAAAAAGCCATGTCTAAACTACTTTCACTTTCAAAAGCTCTGCTTTCGAAAGTGCGATCAGAAGACGACATGCAAATTCCCACGGAATTTGCATATCCTTTTGACCATTCCGCATAGTCTAGATGAGCCCCAGTTGTGCGAATGTCATTTCCTTAAGATAGGGTCCTGAGGTGCTACCAAAAAAAAAAAAAAAAAGTTATTCCATAGAGTTGAATCACCCTACTTACCAGGAAGATCATATTTTTAGATGCCTAACTATTTTCAAAGCTAGGTAGAAGTAAAGTACTTCTAGGCTAAAGATGAAAGTAACATCATAAACACCAGGCTGAAAAAGGAGGATTAAAGAAGGGGAAAGATCGAGACTAAGGCTAAAAGGATGGGAAATGATTATGAAAAACACAAAACTTCAAAACGTTCATTGAAGATTTAGCTCATACTGTACCTGGCGTAATTCTGATAGTCCTTTGAGGATTGCCTGCTGTCGGTCTCTGTTTTTTACCAGATTAGGATTAAGAAGTGGATCTCTCACATGATCAGAGCTAAAAATCTGTCTTGGTGTATGGTAAGAATCTAAGGAGAAGTATAAATCAAATTAATTATATAAGTAAAATCATAGTGGACCACAAGCTAAATATGAGTCAACAGTGTGACACTGTTGCAAAAAAAGCAAACATGATTCTGGGATGCATTAACAGGAGTGTTGTGAACAAGACACGAGAAGTCATTCTTCCGCTCTACTCTGCACTGATTAGGCCTCAATTAGAGTATTGCGTCCAGTTCTGGGCACTGCATTTCAAGAAACATGTGGAGAAATTGGAGAGGGTCCAGAGAAGAGCAGCAAAAATGATTAAAGGTCTAGAAAACATGAGCTATGAGGCAAGGCTGAAGGAATTGGGATTGTTTAGTTTGAAAAAGAGAAGACTGAAAGGGGACATGATAGTGGTTTTCAAGTATCTAAAAGGGTGTCACAGGAAGGAGGGGGGGGGAATTGTTTGGCCTCTGATAATAGTATAAGCAGCAATGGGCTTAAACTGCAGCAAAGGAGGTTTAGGTTTGACATTAGGAAAAACTTCCTAACTGTCAGGGTGGTTAAACACTGGAATAAATTGTCTAGGGAGGTTGTAGAATCTCCATCATTGGAGACATCCATCAGGGATGATATAAACTGTGCTTGGTCCTACCATGAGGGAAGGGGACTGGACTTGATGATCTTTTGAGGTCCCTTCCAGTTCTAGTATTCTATGATTTTATGAATTACACTATGTAATTTTTTCAGTTTTATTTTGATTTCTTTCAAGGAATATTTATCAAGGGTTCAAAGAATTTGATATTTCTATAATTGCAATGGAAAATATCAATGTTTATTGTAAGCATTTTTTCTATTTCTATAAATTTAACTTTTTACAGTTACAAGAAATTATGGGACAATCAGACAACTACGGGTTAGACAATGCCAAATGATGCTGAGATTCAAAAGGTAGACATGCATAACCATTAAAACACAAATCATTAATATTACATGTCAAAATATGCAAAGGAAATATCCTTAAAACAAAATCCTCAAGCAACATTTTTTTTCCTCTTTGCATGCTCTGTAAATTTTTATTGCTATCGATAGAAATACTTTTGTACTGGTTTGTATGTGTGGTGAAATTGATGTTAACAGATATTTACCAATAAAAAGCTAATCCTTCCAGCCTATTTTCATAACTTGTAAAGAGCAAATTTTCCTTCCCTGCCAGACTTTTTAGCACTAAAACTATTTCATAAGTTAAACTGTATTTCAATTCCTAGAAAAGTTCCAATACATCTATATGCACATGTATTACCTAATAAAGTACCATAAGGGTTCATCACAATATATTGCTAATAAAAAGTTAACTTTATTTTCTTTTATCAGTACCCATTGGTGGACTACCAAGAACAGGCTCTTTGTACAATACTGTGCTACAACTGATCGATTAGTCTCAGGCAATGTTCCCTCTAAGTTTTTCCATCTATGTGCTGAATAAATTTTCTTCTGTGCACCAAAGCATGTGCAGATGTGCAACACCAACAGAAACATATGCTGCTGTCTGTGGTCAGCTGTGGGCGCTCTGCCAATCCGCTGGGCAGCATGTGACTCTCTCCTGGGTGGCTGCCCAAGTGCTCAGCTTATACAGGAAACAGAAATTTATATGGACAAATGGCAGAGAATTCAGTGCACTATTTACATCAGGTATTCACACAACTCTTACAACTAAATCACTATAAACTACATCTCCCATCTTAATATTGGTTTACAATATGTTCCAGTACCATTAAACTGTCGATATTGTGGATCATGTGTTGAAGGTCTAGTCATTGGTGCATGTGGATCGAGGTAATAAATTTCATTTGTTCGCACATAGGGAATAAAATGAGAAGAGGATGGTCTTTCAGGTTCAATAATGGGAGAAGAGGATTTCCTCTGCTGCATGTCTGTGTTATTTTTCGCTCTTCCACTACTGCCATTTGGAACTGTGAAATTAGAAGCATTTATCTGTCTTTGTTGTACTTCATGTAGTCTGTTTTTAACTGCTGGAACAGGTGGTGATTTAGATCTGCAAAACAATTTTCAAAAGCCTCAGAAGGGTAGCCGTGTTAGTCTGTAACTTTAAAAACAACAAGTAGTCTCTAAGGTGTGACAAGACTAACAAAAAATATATAGTATTGTGAGCTTTCGGGGTTTGTGAAGGAAAGCTCATGATATTATATATATTTTTATTAGTCTCTAAGGTGTCACAGGACTACTCGTTTTTAAACTATTTTAGTTAGACTAAAATAGCCATTTTCAAGCAATACGCTTCATTTTATTAGTACTCCTAAAATGATAATTAAATATGTTTAATGTATCTTTATAAATTCTCTCTCTCCTCCTCTATGCATTTTACCTGAGGGGCCTCAATGGATCATGGTAATTAGAAATTCCCAAATGACAAAGAAAAGAACGGTTACTTACCTGTAACTGTTGTTGTTCGAGATATGTTGCTCATGTCCATTCGAATCAGGTGCGCGCACCACGTGCACTGCATCTTCTGGAGCGTTTTCCCCAGCGGTACCCGTAGCGCCGGCAGGGCGCCCCCTGGAGTGGCGCCGCCATGGCGGAGCAAAAGTACCCCTGCCGGCACTCCCCCACCTCAGCTCCTTCTTGCCGGACGCTCCGACAAAGGGGAGGTAGGGGGGGAAATCGAATGGACATGAGCAACACATCTCGAAGAACAACAGTTACAGGTAAGTAACCGTTCTTTTCTTCTTCGAGTGGTTGCTCATGTCCATTTGAATCAGGTGACTTCCAAGCCAACCCCAGTTCACGGAGGAGGGGTCGGAGCACCCAGAAAGCAAAGTCCACGAAAGTTGAACAACCCAAACATATTTATTCAAGTAACAGAACACAGAGAACTACAGAAAAAGTGCAATGTGGTACAGATAAAAACAAACATATTTACAATACAGAGCTGAGGACCGCAGAGCCCAGTCCTGCGTCCTCCCTGGCCTGCTGTGTCAGCGCATAGTGTGCCGTAAAGGTATGGACCGACGACCACGTGGCCGCCCTGCAGATTTCAGTGATTGAAACCTGCGCCCCAAAAGCTACAGAGGACGCCTGCACCCTGGTGGAATGTGCTGTAACCTGGGGCGGGACCTTCCCGGCGAGGGCATAACACTCCCTGATACACTCTGCGACCCAATTGGACAACCTCTCAGTCGATATGGGGAGCCCTTTCATTCTGTCAGCAAAAGCAATAAACAATTGCGTGGATTTGCGAAAGGGTTTAGTCCTATCAATGTAAAAAGCTAGCGCACGTCTAGCATCTAGGGAATGGAGCTCTTTAGGTGAGGCATGGGGCTTTGGAAAGAAAACCGAGGTGTAAATTTCTTGGGACAGGTGGAACGGTGACACCACCTTAGGGAGAAAGGCCGGGTGAGGACAGAGCCTCACATTATTCTCCGAGAACACTAGGTAGGGCGGGTTTACAGTTAGTGCCCTCAACTCGGAGACCCTGTGAGCCGAAGTAATGGCTACAAGGAACGCAACCTTCAAAGAGAGGTGCTTCAAGGAGCACGTGGCCAGCAGCTCAAAGGGGGGCGACACAAGTCCAGACAACACAAGGTTAAGGTCCCAAGCGGGGAGAGGGGGTCTAACTGAGGGGTACAACTTGTCCAAACCCTTAAGAAAACTCTTCACCATAGAGTCAGAGAACAGAGAGACTCCTGCCGATCCAACATGGAAGGCAGAGAGTGATGCCACATGGACTTTGATAGAGGAGGTAGAGAGCCCACCGGACCTGAGTTCGAAAAGGTAGTCCAGAATGGACGGGACAGGTGCACAGGACGGGTGCACTCCCCTTCTGGACACCCAAGACGAGAACTGCCGCCACTTGGCTGCGTATGACCGCCTGGTGGATGGCTTCCTGCTACCTAGGAGCACCATCAGTACCTCCTGGGAACATTCCCTTTCTGGTTGGGTCAGCCACGGATAAACCAGGCCATCAGGTGGAGAGACCTGAGATTCGGGTGAACCGTGAGCCCCCCGTCCCAAGGTTGGGTCAGGGGATCCCGAACTGGCGGGTGCGTTATAGGCTCCTCACTGAGCATATCCACCAGAATAGGGAAACAGCCCCTCGGTGGCCCAGGCAGTTCTATCAGGATGACCGTGGACCTGAAGGTCTTGACCCTGGTCAGAACCCTGGGAATTAGGGGAAACGGAGGGAATGCATAGAGGATGCCCACCGGCCATGGCACGGTCATGGCATCTCCCCTGGAGTGTTCCCCCAGCCCCAACAGGGAGCAGTAACTCTGGCACTTGGTGTTGTAGACCTGTTTGCCTCAGCACAAGAGGGGACAACCCCACCTGTGGAAAACCTGACGAAGGGCCGAATCCTTGAGAGACCATTTGTGGGCGCCGAAGGACCTGCTCAGAGCATCGGCCAGCAAATTTTTGCACCCCGGTAGGCACTCTGCCTGCAAAACTATATTGTGTGCTACACACAGGTCCCACAGTTCCAAAGCCTCGCGGCAGAGGGGAGGCAACCTGCCTGTTGAGGTAAAACACAGCTGCCGTGTTGTCCAGGCGTACCAGGACAGAGCGGCGCGACAGCTTTGACAGGAAGGTCTCGCAGGCTCTCCTGACTGCCCTGAGCTCCCGGACATTTATGTGCAGGGTCCACTCTGCAGGAGACCACAAGCCCTGGGTCCTGTGACATCCCAGGTGCGCTCCCCCACCCAGGTCCGAGGCGTCTGTGACCAGTGTGAGCGAAGGGGGAAGTACGGTGAATGGGATCCCGCTGCACACCACAGCCTCCTGAGTCCACCACTGTAAGGAGGCAATCACCTCTGGGGGTACCGTGAGCACCATGTCCCAGAGACCCCTGGACTGGTTGAATGCCTTTGCTAACCAGGCCTGCAGCGGTCTGAGCCTCATTCAAGTATGGCGTACCACATATGTACATGCCGCCATGTGCCCCAGCAGTCTCGAGCAGACTCGGGCGGTCGTAATGGGGAACTGGGTTAATTCGGAGACCAGTTCCACTACAGCCAGGAACCTGTTTCTGTGGAGGAATGCTCTCGCCACCCTGGCATCCAAGAGAGCCCCTACAAATTCGAGGTGCTGAGAGGGAGTCAACGATGACTTTTCCTCGTTCAGCATGAGGCCTAGCCTTAGGAAGAGAGTCCTTGTAAGGGAAACATGAGCCTCCACTTGTTCGTAGGATCGACCACAAATTAGCCAGTCATCTAGGTACGGAAAGATGTATACCCCTTTTTTGCGGAGGAACGCCGCTACGACCGACATGCATTTCATAAAGACCCTGGGTGCTGTCGAGAGACCAAATGGGAGCACCGCAAATTGGAAATGACAACGGGATACAATAAAACGAAGAAACCTCTTGTGGCTGGGTCTTACTGCCACATGGAAGTAAGCGTCCTTGAGATCGAGAATTGCGTACCAGTCTCCTAACTGTAATACCGGGATAACAGAAGCCAGGGTTACCATTCTGAACTTGGATTTTACCACCGTCTTGTTGAGGTCCCTGAGGTCTAAGATGGGACTAACCCCGCCCTTGGGTTTTGGAACTATAAAATACTGGGAATAAAACCCCTTGCACCTTAGGTGTGAAGGGACCATCTCTACCGCTCCCTTTTGGAGGAGCGCTAACACCTCCTGAGGGAGAATGCCTCCGTGAGAGGTGTCCCTGAAAAGGGATGGGGCGGGCGGGTTGGAAGGAGGCGAGCCCAGGAAGGGGATAGTATAGCCATCTCTGACTATTCTTAGAACCCAGGCGTCAGTGGTGATTTCCGCCCAGGTGTGGGCAAAACGAGATAACCTGGCCCCAAACAGGGGGCCGGGGGGGAAACTGGTGCGCAACCCTCTAGAGGACCGTCAAAACTGGTGTTTGGACTGTTGAGAGGGGGTTGTCCCCTCTCGGGTGGCAACGACAACCTCTGGCTGACGATGGGGCCGCAGCCGCCCCCGCACCCTCACTGGGAGCATGAGGGCAGTGTCTCCAGTAATCCCCATGGGGGACCTGGCACTGCGTTCTCCCTGGCTGTCTGTAGGGAAGCTGACGTCGCTGAGGAGCCGGCGTGTGGATTCCCGAAGACCGGAGAGTGGACCTCGTGTCCGTAAGCGTATGAAGCCTCGAGTCAGTATGCTCTGAGAACAACGCCTTGCCGTCAAAAGGCAGGTCCTGAATCGTAGCCTGGACATCCGAAGGTATCCCAGACACCTGCAGCCAGGCACCACAGCGCATAACTATGCCTGACGCCATGGTACGGGCGGCAGAGTCAACAGCGTCCAGGGAAGCCTGAAGAGCTGTGCGGGCGATCGTTCTGCCCTCCGTGGTCCTAGCCGCAAACTCCTGACGCACCTCGGCAGGGAGCCTATCCTTAAACGTATCCATCGCCTGCCATGTGTTATAAGCGTAACGACTCAGCATCGCTTGCTGGTTAGCAATGTGGAGCTGCACCCCCACCAGTGGCATATACCTTACGCCCCATCAGGTCAAGGCGTTTGGGCTCCCTAGCCTTCAGGGACGGCCCCGGCTGCGGAAGCCTCTCCTTCTGGGCCGTGGCTTGGACAACCAAGGACCCCGGGACAGGCTGGGAATATAGGTGCTCGTGCCCCGACTGTGGGATGTAATAGCGCCTCTTGACTCCCTTTAAGGTAGGGGTTAAGGAAGCCGGAGTCTGCCACAGGGCATTAGTGATCTTAGCCACAGTTTTACTGAGTGGCAAAGCCAAGCGGGTGGGCGCATCGTCAGACAGGATGTCTATCATGGGATCCGTGTCCTCCACGACTGGCTCCACTGGGACACCCAGGTTGGAGGCCAGACGCCGGAGCAAATCCTGATGCGACCGAGCATCCATGGTTGGCATTGCCGGTGCGGGATCTGCTAAGGCCTCATCAGGAGATGACGACGACGACGACGACTCCTGAATCGGCACCGGATCCAGCGTAGGGCCCGGTTGAGAGGCCGGCTGGACAGGCGGCAGCGTGTGCGGAAGCGGCTCCGGCACCGAAGCCTGCGGGTCTCTAGCGGCATCGGCAGTAGCAGTCCTCTGGGGCGAGGGAGGGGATCGTGACAGCGACACCGACGGGGACGTTCGGTGCCCGGAGACACTGGACACCGCGGATGGGGGCATAGGCCCTTGCCACTGGTGGTATGCCCACGGAGTCCATAAGGGCCATTGCAGTTGAGGCGGCCAAGTCTGTTGCACGCTCAAACGGTCACGCCAGTGCCGGGAACGGGATCTATGACATGACGAAGCTCCCGAGGACTCCGACCTGAAAGAGCTCACATCATAATCTGAAGAGTAATCAGACTCAGGCCAGGGTGGCGCCGATGACGAGTGCCCCGGCACCATCGGTGGGGTGAACCTGGCCATAGATTCTGGATTGCCCGCGTGTGTGCGGTGCGGGCATACCAGTACCGGTGCCGGGAAGGCAGGCCTTTGTGCCGAGTGCAGCGTTGACCCGGTGCATGTGGACTGCGGTGCCAGTTGCGGGCATGGACCTCCCAAGTCCAATTGCCCCAAAGACGGTGCCCCCATCGTTGCCCCCATAGACGCCACAGCAGGCAGGATGGAAGGCGATGGGGCCGTAGTAGTCGCCCTCGAAGGGATCGGCGTTACCGGCGATGGTGGTACTGGCATGGCCCACGGGGCCGAGGCCAGTACCTGCAGCGGTGCCGAAGATCCCGATGCCTGAACTTGAATCGGTGCTACCTGTACTTGCATCGGGGCTTGTACTTGCGTCGGTGCCGAAGAGCCCGGTGCCGAAGACAGAAGCGGCACCCGGGACAAGATGGCCGGTGCTGGTGCCGATGATGGTGATGGTGCCGGCATCGGTGCCGTTGACGGTGCCACCAGGCTTGAGTAATACGGTGCCGTTGACGATGCCACAAGGCCTGAGTAATACGGCACCAGGGCAGCCAAGATCGGCTCTGGGAGAGGCCCCAGCACCGACGGGGGTCGAGTCCAGTCGGGTGCCGCGTGAGGCCTGGCAGCCTGCGCCGAGGCTGGCACTGAGATAGAGGCAAGCGGTACTGGTCCCACTGGGGATGGTCCCGCTGCATACGCAGCCGCTGCCGACCGATCCACCCGGTGCGGGGGGAAACCGGTGCCAACATGGCTCCCGGTGTCGAAGACCTCGACCTCTCCGCCTCAACCAACGACGGAGGGGAGGTAGTGAGGCTAATCAGGTCCTGCGCCACCTCGAAAGTGTCCGGTGTCGAGGGATGATGCGAGGGTAGCTGACCTGGACTTGATGGTCGCCTAGCCCTCTTATGCTGCCCAGCAGCACTTGGAGAAGCCTGCACCGGGGACTTGAGGCAACAGTGTAGGCTCGACCTGGACTTCTGGCCCAGAGACCTACCCCGCGAAGACCTTGGCTTCTTCAGTGCCGGGGAGTGAGAACGGTGCCAAGGCCTCGGTACCGAAGTCCGTGCACGGGATGGAGCGTCGCGCGCCAGCGCACTGCGCACCGTGGAACCTCCAGTCAGTGCCGGCTGTAAAGCCGCCTCCACGAGGAGAAGCTTCAAACGGGAGTCCCGCTCCCTCTTCGTGCGTGGCTTAAATGACCTGCAGATCTTACAGGCGTCTGCTAGGTGGCCCTCACCCAAACACTTTAAACAGCTATCGTGAGGGTCTCCCTTGGGCATGAACTTAGCACATACGGCGCAAGCCTTAAAGCCTTGCAGCCCTCACCCCTGAAGGGGGAGAGGAAACAACAAAGAAGTACTAACTATCTATCTAACTAATTGAACTATTTACAACTATCTACAAACACTAAGAGAAACGGGAACCATTAACTACTCTAACAGAGAGACACGCTCCAACAACCGTCACAGGCAGTAAGAAGGAACTGAGGTGGGGGAGCACCGGGAGGGGTACTTATGCTCCGCCACGGCGGCGCCACTCCAGGGGGCGCCCTGCCGGCGCTATGGGTACCGCTGGGGAAAACGCTCCAGAAGACGCGGTGCATGCAGTGCGCACACCTGATTCGAATGGACATGAGCAACCACTCGAAGAAGAATAAGTATAGTGACTCTGTGCTACTTCCCTTGTCACTCCAGGACAGGCTACAAAAGTTGATGAAAGGGAGAACAAGCATAGTTCTGGTTATTCTCATCAGCCAAAATGGTCTCTTGAACCCAAGAGCAGTGTCAAGGCTTGGCCAGACCTGAAAAATCAGGTCACGAATATTCTATTTCTACTAGACTCTTCTTTCCTATACTGACTAGCATCCTATCATTTTCCTTCTATAGTATTTGACACTTTTATTTTTAAAAATGTAACAGAAATACACCTGTTTTCTAGAATTAGCCATTTGCTTGTCATTCTCTCCATACCTGAAAACATGTTCTATGCAGTTTATATAAGCAATTCATATTATTTAATGATGTGCTTGTTCTTTTAAGGATGAAATGCATTCTAAATGCCTTTTATGAGGGTAAATGCAAATAAATGTGCTAGGCAAAAAATATATGCTGCAAAAGTTCATGTGCCCTCCTTAAACATTAGAAAGGAAAAAAATAGGTCTTGTTCTTAAATAACTAATCATGCCCTCATTTTGGAATAGATTCTGCTGTCTAATAGGTGCCTTTAGCTCCCAAAGTAGCACATAAAAAGGCCATTTTTATCTGATTCAATATCCTCCTTACACAGAGAATTTGGAGGAATGGGCCCTTCAATAAGGAATTTGATTAATTTTGCATTTGGGTGCTTAAAGTAGTCTGTGTGAGGGCAATTAGTCACTGATTGCAGAAGCATAGTTTACAAAAATGTGTACTTCCAGTATTGCCAATCTCAGCCATTCAGAAATCATGAGTATGCCCCTCCAATTATAACTAACTTACTAATCCAGTGTTTTAATAATAAATAATTTTAGTTTGCCTTGTAGAATTGAAAACCACCTAAGTTCATGTTTAAAGCTCTTCTCAAGGGCCATAAGGGAATCATGTATATTTTTTCTTATTACAAGTATCTTTGACATTTGAAATTCCAGTTACAAATGGGGTAACAGAGATAAAAACAATCCAACCCTAAAGCAAATCCAAAGAACATTTGAAAGACTCCACATCTGATTAGCTATCATACCTTTATACTTAGATGTCAAGCATAGTTTGACCAAGAATAGTACTCTCTGGAATATGTCTTTTACTTGAGAATGAAAAGTAAATACACTTTTAATTAAGAAATTATATATTTTAGTAAAAATTGCATTAAAACATATCCAATTTTTCAGTTTCCTTTAAGTAATTGATATGGAATGCAGACCTACCTTTCTTCATTCAAATGACTCCTCTGAGATTGTTCTTCCTAGAATAAGAGCAAAAGAAGTAAAAAAAAAAAATTCATTTTTTTATAATATATATTTTATTTTGTAAGATGAAATGTTTATTTTCCTTCTAAAGTTCCTTCTAAGTTTCTTCTAAAGAAATTTTAGAAAAACATAGAAACATACTTATTTAAGCTTTTCATCAGAGACCCTGTTATAAACACTGTAAACCAAATTCAAATTCTCTGAAGACAACTTACATCTCCATGAGGTTAACGTGCCGTGCAAGATTAGGATTTCTAGAGCTGATGCAAAAGAAATTAAGAACAGCTATATTGGATCAGACCATCTAGCCCAGTATGCCCAGAGGGAGTGAACAGAATGGGTGATCATCAAGTGATCCCTCTCCTGTCATCCATTTCCAGCCCCTGAAAAACAGAGGCTTAGGGACACCATTCCTACCCATTCTGGCTAATAGCCACTGATGGACCTAACTTCTATGAATTTATCTAGTTCTTTTTTGAACTCTGTTAAAGTCCTAGGCTTCACAACATCCTTTGGCAAGGAGCTCCACAGGTTGGCTAAGCACTGCATGAAGAAAAACTTCCTTTTTTTTGTTTTTAAACCTATTACCTATTAAAAAGGTAAGAAGAATCAGGAACGTTAGGGTATGTCTACACTATGCAGCTTTTAGCAACAAGGGGGTGTTGACACTGCCTTGTCACTTAAAGTCAAGTTGTGTGAATGCTGTTTGTTGGCACTTTTGCTGACAAAATACTTCCATGCCCTAAAAGGAGATTTTACTTTGTCACCAGGAGAGCATTCCTGCCAACAAAGCAGCATTCATATTTTCACTTGCCACAACAAAATTTTTTAATTTAAGAGGGGGAGGAGGGTTAAGCATCTGTGAACAATAAAAGTTTTGTTGATGAAGTACAAGTGCAGACATACCTGTAAGGTCTGCAATTCTGGTAACTCTTCCTGGTTGGAGGCAGAGTACATGTTTATCTGTGACTCAAGGGTCACCCCTGAAACCATGACACTCCCTGACCAAGTTTTGCCTGTAGGGGAAGCCTCAATAACCCAGAGAAGTTCAGGCCTATTGAGGTGGACTAAGAATCACAAACCGCCACTCCAAGAGAAATTAAGGGTTAAAATTTCAAGCCTCAGAATCAGTTTGAGTCTGGCTGGGTGTCCATAGGAGTGGTACCCTAGAAGAGTGTTTATGAAAAAATTCCTTGTCAATTCTTGTGAAGTCAAGGAACCAGCTGAGATCTTTGCTAACTCTGTTGAATTAAAGCAGTTAGACTTAATCAGCAACTCAGAAAAATGGTTGTCAGGAAACACAGATATAAAATCTAAGGGTATGTCTACACTGCACACTTATTTCAGAATAAGTTATTCTGGAAAATATACTCCGAAATAGCTTATTTCAAAATAGTGTGTCTAAATTACAGAGAAGCCTCGAAATTAGTACAAGACAGGCTACCCTACTGCGTATGCGCTGCCTCGATTTAGAGCCCCAGGAAGCACTAAGGCAACAATAACTTTGAATGGCCCTGGGGAGGAGTGATTTCGAAATAGCAGCAGTAAGCATCCACACTACAGCTATTTTGAAATAGCTATTTCAGAATAGGCGTTATTCCTCATGGAATGAGGTTTACAGAAGTCAGAGTAAGTCGTCCGTTATTTTGAATTTACTTAGAAATAATGGAATTTCTGTGTACACACTTAAATTGTTATTTCGGAATAACCACCATTATTCTGAAATAACACTCCTGTGTAGACGCACACTAAAGGAGGAAAAGGCTGTCGGAATGAAAAATTCTCCATAAAACATGATTATGAAAATGTGTGTGTGGAAAAGTACCTACAGATGTTTGGAACAATCAGAAACACTAGATATAGGACCCAATGCAGTACCTTTTGTGGCTGAATCCATACTAAGGATGTAAAAGATTAATCAACTATCTGATAAGCATTTGCATATTAGATAGTATTTTGACTAGTTGATATCCTCCCCCAGGCAGCAAAGGGGGGGAGGAGGGTATTTCAAAGGGGCAGCCGCCGCACAGCTGATCCGCGGATCAGCTGTGTGGCGGCTGCCCCTTTAAAATGCTGCCTGTGTACTTTTCAAAGGGGGCAGCCATGGAGCCAGGGATCAGCTGGGGACTCCCCAGCTGACCCTGGGCTCCACAGCTGAGCCTCTGAATCGCCACAGAGGCTGAGCCCAGGCTCCATGGCTTTGAAATACACAAGAGCCCCCACTGGGGACTCTTGTGCATTTCAAAGCAGGCACCCGCGTGCAGCTCAGAGTCAGCAGAACTTCCCGCTGGCCCCAGACTGTACCTGGAGTTCCGCATTCCTTCTTTGAAATGTACAAGAGCCCCAGTAGCAGCTCTTGTACATTTCAATGGAGGAATGCGGAAGTGCCTATCAACTAGTCAATGGAAATTCCATCGACTAGTCAATTAACCACATTTTAACATCCTTAATCCATACTAAAAGCTTTTAGGCAGAGCTCTATTATTAAATGTAGGTTCTTCTTCCCTGACAAAGGAAAACAATTTTTTCTTATAAAGTTTATTACAGTTTATTAGATTTCTGAACAAGCAATTATACCCTACTTCAACTTATCTTGTATTTTCAAAGACCAACATTCCTGAAAATTAACTGCAGAACTCAGTGGAAATAATTGCCATCGGCACTGACTAATGCAAGTGGAGAAATGTCTTCCATTTTGTAGTTTTGTCCTCCACACTCACTTAAAACATATACATGAATATCTACAGACTTTCACAGATTACTTATTGTGCTTACAGACTTTGACATTTGTAGCATTCATTTTCAGCTGAACAAATAAATGGCCTCTTGGCTGGCTACACAGAATTACACAAGTAACTATGTCCCAGACACATTTTTCTCTGGAAGGTAAGAGCTGGCGTGAAAAGGAGGAATGAGAAAATATCTGTGCTAGGAGGTGCATGGTAGCAGCAGTATTTTCTTTAAAGTGTAGGAAGCTAAGACTTTTTTCAGCCATGAGCTACTGATGATGTGTGTTTAGTGGTGTGGAAGAAGGAAGAAAAGGTTCAATTATAAAGTATGTACTTTGTTGTCATAAATTCTCATACAAATTAACATTGTTCTGCCACCCCCTCACTTTAAATGGTCACAAAGGATCAAGTCAGTATCATAACGCCAATCTCCAAGAGTACAATGATACAGAAACTTGTTTCTTGCTGCCAGTTGGATTCCCCCTTTACACAAAGAATAAATGACAACTATATGATGGGGCGTAAATACACAGGAAAGGCTTATGATGACATCTACATTCAGGTGAGTAAAATATGAATGTATTATATCACTAGAATACTCACATTACTGTATGAAGCACAGGAGTTGCACCAACGATCTTTTAGCCCAAACACAAACGAGATATTAAGTGAACTAAGATTACGACGAAAAATTGCTGCTGTGAAACTCCAAATCATTACCTTTGTGACTGCATGTCCCTTACTTTTTGTATCAGTTTCCTGGTGAGGTGAAGGAGACCTTTCTGGAGACACTTCTTTCTTTTGGCAGAGTTTGCCTGGAGTATTTCTTTCTACCAATTGAAGCAGCTCTATCTGTCGTCTTACTTTCTTTTCCTCCCTTTGCTTTTGTAGTCGTCTAGGGTATCTTTCTGATGCTGGAATATACCTTTTCCCAGGTTTGTTTATGTTCCAGTCAGCTCTCCTTCCATATTTTTCCATAGTTTTTGTTTGTTTCTCTTTTCTTGCAAATTGGTCATATAAATCAGTGTAACTGCCAGCATTTTCTTTTTCTGAAATTTTCTTTTTATCTGGATACTGCATTTCTTTCTTACATTTTTTGGTGTTAAATTTCTCTTTATATTCTATGGAAATTTCTGGAGATGTACTGTCCAAAGTTCTTCTTTCTTCAACTGGCTCAATACATGTTTCAGTGCTGATGAGTGCTCTGGTGTCAAAGTCATCTAAAAACAAAAGCATCTCTTTTACATTTTTTTAAGCAGGCCACAAGACTTCTTTAATTTATATTTCAGTATTTAGATTATAAATGCATTACTAATCATGTTATTCAAAACACTGGTTGCTATAATACTGACATACTTTATTTCTTATAACGTTTCAGAGTAAACAGCAAAGGGGAGAACCAAAGAATGACCAGATAAACTCAATCCACATTAAAAACACTGGGAATAAAATATAACAAAACTTAAAATATAAATCAAATGAAACAACATTATCTTGATATATGAAGTTCATCTTTTATTTGGATAGCCCAATAATGAACATCATCATGAAGCTTTATTCACTTTTTCATCAAATTTCTGAGAGTTCTGGTTGGGGTAAGGCAGCATTGGCTTTGCGAGTGGCTCCTTACTTGACAGGCAATGTCCAAGCATCCCAAAGCAAAGAATATACTAGGGACCGTGATGGAGTCAAGGCAGCCATCACAGATAGGATGGCTCTGTTGTCAGAGAGATGCCAACAGAAATTTAGAGTGGAAAAAGGAGCTAGAAGAAGAGGGCTGTCAAACAAATAAAAATACCCAAACAATGAGTTACAAGACAGGAAGGTCGACAAGAGAAAAGAGATAGTACAGGAGGAAGGAAAAACAGAGCTGAAACAGGGACTAATGACTGAGGAGTCCCAGGAATGGATCAGCACAAGAATAAGATGTCAGACCAACAAGGTACCAAAGTATCATGGAGAGTGAAGAGAGTCTACAATTAGATGTAGGTGAACAACAAATTAGGAAGGCCAGATAGTAGAATACCCTTGTCATGAAGAATGGTTGAATTCCGGGGACAACTCCCTCCCCCCACCGCCCACACACAGTTGGAGAGTTTTGTGCGGGTAGAAGCAGAAGACAGCCACTGAGGGGTCAGGACAAACCCACAGATGCGGTAACAAAAAAGCAGGAAATTGTGATAAAGGCAGAGCTAAGTCCAAAAGAAAAGAGGAGAAAGGAGGTATGTGGCAGGGGTTCTGAGTCAAGAGCTGACTCAGTAACCTCTCATTGAAATCCCTTCCAATATAAGTTAATGGGGATCTAAGTAGAGGACCAACTAACAAGTAGGGCCATAGCTGAAGGGCTAATTAGAGGGCAGAAGCAACTATAGCAAGTAGGAAGAAATAAACAGAAAGGAAGGATACCTTGGAAAGAGGGATGAGGAATGCATAGCCTGAAGGAAAGCAGAGCTAATTGCTGCCAGTAGTCTCTTTTTTTTCCCCAGAAGAAAGAGGGAAGCTGACTTGGACATACATGTAAATACTAGAGGCAATGGCTTGATAGAACACTATAACAATGCATAGTGGTAGGGAAGGTGGCCTAAGTGTGTGTGTTATGTATCAACGGCAAGAGAGACTGGCAGGTGCCATATGACATCTTTGCCTTCTAGAAAGAGAAAGGTTTGGATTTCAGTGTTTAAAACCAATAAACCACCTTCTCACTCTATCAATCCCCTTCATAAATTACATTAAGCACACCCTGATACTTAATTCCTTAGACTTTGCAAATCTCCATTGATCTTTCTATACTTGCTGCCAAGCCCAAAATATAAATTTGTAGTTAAAGAAACAAAATAAAATGCAATAAAATTTCCCAACACAGTTGAGGACTGGAGATTAGTAACTGTGCATCTACACTAAGTATTTGTGCAATAAGGAAACGTCTTATTGTGATTATTTAAACTAAAAGGCATGCAATAGCTGTATATTTCTACTAAATATATATTTTTTACTTTAACTATAGAGATAAGAAATGTAAAGGCTCCTTAGTCTTCATTTCAGTAGTAATATATGACATCTGCGAGAAAATTGGAAGGTCTGGGTATGTGTTAACACAAGGACCCCTCAATATGAACTGGCAAAGAGTCCTGTCAGGCCTGACAAACACACTACACCTAATACTTTGCTGTCATAATATTTATCTATGAAGAATACCATGTGAGTTCTTAAATGAAAGCCAGAATCATGCTGGTCCTTAATATAATTGTGAAATGTAGGTATTTATAAAGTATCTTGCTCTAATTTGTTTCAAGTTGTTACGTCCCAGCAGGGGAGAAACCCAGTTTTGCCAAACAAAAGGATTTATAGTCACATGTCTACGTGGGTCCTATGAAGTTTAAGCATTGTAAGCAAAACACAATGGGAGCAATATCTGCATTTCCTAAATCTGTGAAAAGAGAAGGCAGTGGGAGAACTCTGAAGGAATCATGGAATTGAAATATTAACTCAGAATCCTGCTCTCCCTGGCACTGGGACTGCAGTGGCAGGCATGCTGTTACTGCTGGGGGAAAAGGGGATAGATAGACTGCTGCATAGAGCAGGGGAGGGAGGCGAGGGGCTGATATCAGAATATCACTCTCACTGCCAGTGTACTGCTCTCTGCTGAGCTGGGATGGGGGATAGAGGGACACCAGCTGTCTGTGCATCAGCTTCTGCCTCAAAATTGGTGGCTTCCAGATGCTGTGTGAACTTAAGAGATGGCTGCTGACACTGTTGACTCATATTTAGCTTGTGGTCCACTATGACCCCTAGATCCCTTTCTGCAGTACTCCTTCCTAGACAGTCACTTCCCATTATGTACATGTGAGACTGATTATTCCTTCCTAAGTGGAGTACTTTGTATTTGTCCTTATTAAACTTCATCCTATTTACCTCAGACCATTTCTCCAGTTTGTCCACATCATTTTGAATTATGACCCTAATTCTTTGAATTATGACCCTCCCAGCTTGGTATCATCTGCAAACTTAATAAGCATATTCTCTATGCCAATATCTAAATCATTGATGAAGATATTGAACAGAACGGGTCCCAAATCAGACCCCTGCGGAACCCTACCTGTTACGCCTTTTGAGCAGGATTGTGAACCATTAATAACTATTCTCTGAGAACGGTTATCCAGCCAGTTATGCACCCACCTTATAGTAGCCCCTTCCAAGTTGTATTTGCCTAGTTTATTGATAAGATCATGTAAGACCATATCAAATGCCTTACTAAAGTCTAGCTTTACCACGTACACCGCTTCTCCCTTATCCACAAGGCTCATTAGCCTATCAAAGAAAGCTATCAGATTGGTTTGACATGATTTGTAGTTTACAAATCCCTGCTGGCTGTTACTTATCACCTTATTTTCTTCCAGATATTTGCAGATTAATTCCTTAATTACTTGCTCCATTATCTTTCCTGCCACAGAAGTTAAACTGACTGGTCTGTGGTTTCCTGTGTTGTTCTTATTTCCCTTTTTATAGATGGGCACTATATTTGCCCTTTTCCAGTCTTCTGGAATCTCTCCTGTCTTCCATGGTTTTTCAAAAATGATAGCTAAAGGCTCAGATACCATCTCTATCAGCTCCTTGAGTATTCTAGGATGCATTTCATCAGGCCCTGGTGACTTGCAGACATCTAATTTTCCTAAGTAATTTTTAACTTGTTCTTTTTTAATTTTATCTTCTAAACCTACCCCATTTCCACTAGCATTCATCATCAGACTTCTTGGTGAAGACAAAAACAAAGAAGTCATTAAGCACCTCTGCCATTTCCAAGTTACTTGTTATTGTTTCTCCCTCTTCACCAAGCAATAGGCCAACCCTGTCTTTGGTCTTCCTCTTACTTCTAATTTATTTATAGAATGTCTTCTTTTTACCCTTTATGTCTCTAGCTAGTTTGAGCTCGTTTTGTGCCTTTGCCTTTCTAATCTTGCCCCTGCATACTTGTTTGTTTATCATCATCCTTTGTAATTTAACCTAGTTTCTACTTTGTATAGGACTCCTTTTTGATTTTTTAGATCATGCCCATGAGGTACTGCAAATCCTTTTCAAAGCACCCTGTGAATTAGTTGCACAGTGGGATAGCTACCCACAGTGCACTGCTCTCTGCATTTATGCAAGAGCTGCTATGGTGGATACGCTCCCACACAAGTACCATAGTGTAGACATGAAACAGCAAATTTAATTACAGCAGTGGCTGTATATCATAATTTGCGCTGACAAAACCCTGTAGGGTAGACAAGGCCTTAGTTTCCCTATTGCTGCTGCTATTTACTCTTGATATTCTCACATGGCTATATCTGTGTAAACAGTCACTTCTCATTTTACCCACTGCTGCATAAACAAGATTTGCCTCTACTGATAGCCTGAACTAATGAAAGATCTAGTCTACTATTTTTTTCATGCAGAACATGATACCCTATTAAATCATATTATTTTTTGAATTTATACCTGTCTGCACAGCAGTATCCTTCCGAGGAGAGGTTACTGTTTTTACATCTTGATGCACTTTACCATTCACTTCAACAGAACAATGTGCATGATTTACATTTGAAAGGCCAGTATTATGACACACATATATTTTATCACCTAAAAATAAAAAACAAGTGACTTAAGTAGACCAATTAACAGAAAATTGATTATCTAAATCATAGTATCAAGGGTATGCTATCACTGTAGTTTCTTAGAGTGGGGTGGGGAACCTTTTCTGAATTGGGGGCCGCTGACCAACAGAAAAAACAGTTGGGTGGGGGGGGCAGTAAGGGCTGGAGTGCCAGCGTTGGCACCCCAGTGCTGGGGGGAGAGAAGCCCTGAGCCCTGGAGGTCGGATCCAGGCAAGCCAGGGACTGCATGGCCCCTGGGCCCGAGGTTCCGCACCCCTGAGTTAGATTAAGAATTTGAGAGACAAGGATTCTGGGTTCGAGTGCTGACACTGTAGTTGGCTCACAGTATGACCAAGGCACATCTTCAAAAAAGTTACAGGACTCAGGCATGCAAGATCCACTGAAAGCCCTATCAGTTGTGCTTGTGCTCCTGAAAACCTGTGTCCTTCTTTTATAAAAAAGGAATAATACTGCTTGTGTTTGGGGCTTGACTAACATTATATATGTTTAGTTTTTTGAGATAATTGACTGGAAAAAGTTTAAAAGGGTAACAGTTCTGTTGGGTTTCTAAAGCCAAGGAACAACGTCTAAACTGACAATGTTTTTTTCTTGAAAATAGTATCCAGAGCTCATGCAAATTCTACCAAAGTAAAATAAAATATAGTAAATATTGGTACTTGCCACCAGAGCTACCAAGATTTTTTTGCAGTTTTGAAATGTCATGTCCTTTTTGAGCCAATTCTCGAATGCGTTGTTCCTGTTTTAATCTCTGTGCCTGTTCTTGTGCTCTCTGCATTGTCTGATAGAGCTCATTTGTTTTAAGAGTCATGATTTCCTATTATAAAAAGGGAGACAAATTCATGAGATCATTTAGTCTGAGAATAAAATAAACAGGGCTAAACTATCATCATTTAGTCTGAGAATAAAATAAAAAGGGCTGCATTATCACTCTAAATTTATATCCATTCATGTCTTTTTATAGTTAGATAATTTGTTTAAGTGAGCAGAAGAAATAAGAGATATAAACATCTTAATGTGATACTAATACAAAGGCTCTTAGTGTCAGTGCTGTAGCAGCATAAAGAGCTAGACTACATTGTGATCCCCTGTATCATGAGACCTGAAGGAAAGAAAACAGTGCATCCTACACCTATGGAAGAGAGATAGCAAAACAGCAAGTCAACCCCAAACAAAGATGCCTCTTCACACTTTAAGGCTCTGTGGATTTAAAGTGCAGGAAACTGAGCTAGGTAACAGCTCTCATCAGCACATAACAGATTTCAGAGTGAAAAGAAGTGTCCAAGTTCTGGTCTCTATGGCTCTTAGTATATACTGGTAAAGGGAGGGGAGCATCTGATAGCCTTAAATTTCCTGAAGGAGCTGCACTGCTTGAGGGAGATCACTCCAGTAAAACCATGCAGTGAGGCAGGTCATTTGTACAGTATCTCACTTCCTAAGATTTACAGGGATGCCTCTGATTTCCCTGCAGAATCTGGAGCTCTGTGTGGTTTGAAAGAGAATAGCTCAAGTTTTGTGGCTTAAAACATCAGTTAAATCTTTTATTTCTTCTTCTTCCACACACTTGTTCCTAGGGGACAAGGAGAAGACTGAGAGGGGACATGATAGCGGTTTTCAGGTACCTAAAAGCGTGTCAACAAGGAGGAGGGAGAAAAATTGTTCTCCTTAGCCTCTGAGGATAGGACAAGAAGCAATGAGCTTAAACTGCAGCAGGGGAGGTTTAGGTTGGACATCAGGAAAAACTTCCTGTCAGGGTGGTCAAACACTGGAATAAGTTGCCTAGGGAGGTTGTGGAATTTCCATCTCTAGAGATATGTAAGAGCAGGTTAGACAGACATCTATCAGGGATGATCTAGACGGTACTGGGTCCTGCCAGGAGGGCAGGAGACTGGACTCGATGACCTCTTGAAGTCCCTTCCAGTTCTAGTGTTCTGTGATGCTGCCCTAGCACACTAAGTTTGAATCCATAAAGGGGTCAGAAGGTTCTTACCACGGGAAGACTGAAATAAAATTTCAATGGAGTGTTGTGTGGTGTTCACAAAAATTATTGTACTACCTTCAGAATGTGTCACTGATTTTTGACATATTACTAACATTTACTCTCAAGAAAACCTTCAGCCCTGATCATTATACATCTAGTCAGGCACATACACTACATGGGGAGTCACAGAAGCATCAAGCTACAGACTAATACCAGTCAGGTATTCTAGGATAGTATTGGAGGTCAAAGCACAATTTTTGCTGTTTTAACTAAAAAAATTTAAAAATGCTATTTTGGGTACAAAACATTGCATAAGACCTTCATATTCCACAGCTTTCTTTAAAACTGTATTTGAAGATTTTTGTCCATGTCTTTTTGTGTAAACTGTCTGAACCTCAAACCATTCCCACCCACCAAGAAAATCACCCCAAAAAACAAACAAAAAAAACAAACCCACAACCTTCAAGCCGGTGAAAACACAAAATGAATGATATTGGCAAGCAGATAGATTTCAGTTAATTGTATGTAAAGTTAGAAATTACATTTTTTTAAACTATGAAAAAAGGTGGACATTCATTTCTTCAATGAAAAAAGCTTATGGCAGTGTTGGAGGGCAGTAATTCAATACTTCTTCCTCACAAATAGGATGATATTAGCTGACAATTTTCTAAGCATTTTAGTTTAATCAAGAACCACAGGTAACATTTTTGAAGCTATTCCACAAGTTGTCACGTCTTCCATTTCATTATTAATTAATTTATTTTACCTGAAGTGTGGCAAAATCTCCTACACTGCTTCAAAAAAAATCAAGATTCTAAATCTAACTATAGTCACAAATGGAATTTCAACACTGTTCTTGCCTCATGACTTGTAAATAATACTAATCTAAGTCTTTTAGGCATTGACAGCTCAATTAAATAACGTCATTTAGTTGCACAAAATAAAGGCTTAACAGTGAGTGCAGACACCCACTTCCTTTTGTTTTTGTTTGAGCATATCCTCTTCAAACTGTTTTTGCATTACATCTCGTTCTCGTGCTAAGCGGTGTTCTTCTTCTTGTTCTTCCCATTTTCTTTGCTGTTCTTCCAGCTGCTTCTTCCTTCGCTTTTCCTCTACTTGAGCCATTATAGCTTTCTAGAGATGTCAAAATCATGACAAAATTAGTAAAATTAAAAGATACTATGCATAATATGAAATATATTACATAATTTCATGTCTCCCATATGCATTAGAAAATATGTAACTTGTATTCTGATTTCATAAAAGTCCAGTTCAATAAGAAAGAGATTATTCTCTGTGCCTCACAAAATAAGTGAAACTTCACTCTCTGGTAGGTAAATCTATTCAGAGAAAGTATGCCAAAGAAAAGTACAACTTTAAAAAATTTCTCAGGGTGTAGGAGGATTTGCACACATGCTCCTAATCCTATTGCTTGGATTACTTTTTATAAGCTTCATCTTCTCTGGGGAAGATAAGGCATCTGGGTGTATTCCAATAGGTTTGTTTATACTGGACGGTGTCATAGGACTCCAATCAATCACAATAAACTATACTACCCTGCCAGTGGATATAAAAATAATTAGGGGCTTAATGTAAATGAGAGAAAGGACCATTCTGTTTTAAACATCTGTTGACCAGAAACTACAATATCAGTCCAGTCAGGATTAGAGGGAAGGGGTCCCCAAATCCTGTTAGACCCCTAAGGATATGTGTCATTTTTCTGAGGCACTAGTTTAATAATAGAGGACCTTAAAGCACTTGACCGACAGTCATTAAGTCTTACACACTACTGCTGCAAGTGGCACGTACCTGGTTAACCAGGGTAATCTGTTGAAGTCACAGTTTCTTTTCCTTTGAGCAATGTATACTAGCACTCAGGCTCCTGCTCTAATCATAACACCACACTTATTCATTCTTCCCATTTAGACTGTGTCAGATTATAACATTATTGTACCTGATGTTCTAACTGTTTCTGCCGCCTCCTGTCTCTTTCTTCAATTTGTGCAGGATCCAAAAGAGCGGTCATTGACCGGAGAAAACTATGAAGAGAATCATTTAAATGTTTTTAATTAAAAAGAAAAATACAGAAATCCCACAGTTCTATTTCAGATTAAATATCAGCAAGATTTAAATGTAAAACTTTTTCCAATATATGTACTTCTCATTCATTGCCATAGGTATGCAATATAATAAACAATGAAAGTGAACTAAATAATGTTATTTTTGGTAAACATTACTCGTGAATACACTCTTTCAATAGGGAACCATACAAATTCCTGTAGAAAGGAGTAAATACCAAATTAATATCACTTCAGACTTACTCACTTCTAAAGACATACCAGAAATAAATTGATTGGGAAAACTACTGTAATTGAGGCATGCACTTACCTGGCTTTTTGACTTTGTTCTAAAGTAGTGTTCTCAACAGTTTTTTCTACATTCTCCACCTTTGAATGTATAAGGTGGCCTAAAGATGCAGATGTAAAAGGATGAATAAAAGCAGTCAGGGCCTGAGATTCAGGGGACAGGCAAAGTATTTCAGGCTGCTTGGTGTAAGTTCCATTTATGATGGGATGTTGTGGAGTAGCACAAGGGTGGTTCTTTAAAGAATCAAAATGCACTGCCCATCTCTCATGCTCCTCAGCCTAAACAGATATAAAGCAATAAAGAAAATGGGAATACACTCAGTTATATTGTCATATAAAGTATGTTCAACTGAATATTTTGAAAATGTATTTCTATTTCAGTGAAAGCTAAACAGTAGGATTTGCATTTTTAAAGCTCTGTTTTAGAGTTGTAGCACACAGAATAGTTAAATGTAGCAATAGGAAAACTGGTTCATATGAAAGTGACCTGAATCAGACCAAAATTCAAACAATCTTTTTGGTAAAAAAAAATGCTTACAATGCATTACTATATAGCAAGACTCAAAAACCAGCAAGTGAAAAAGTGAAGTTTGTCATGAATCTTTCAGTCTTGTATAAGTTAATACCAGTACAGGCTTTTCTATACCGCTTTTGCTGCAACCTTATCTTGATGTATATGTTTCCACAATGACCCCATTATGTCTGTGGTCAGAAGTCACCTGTGTGGTGTCCTCATAGTTATCTTGCTCTGTTCAGTGATGGTAACTGTTCAGCTGAGTGCATGTGTTCTCACTGTATGTTGTGCTGGCTCTGCACAGATAGCTGGAACAACAGACCTTGAGAGAGCCCCCAAAGACCACAAAAAATGAGATAAGGTCCGAAGGCACCAGGCCAGATGTATTGTAAAGAAAGCACAGTTAATAGCTGCCTTGATCAGATGTCTACAGTTATGCTAAGAATGTATTACTTTGTACATGGTGGTTCAATCAAAAGATTGCTATCCATCATGCTGTCATTTTAGTCCCTGCCCTGAATCACTATGTCCCTGTTATCTGTGGGGAGTGTGCTGGTACCAAGATGTTTTTTAACAAGGTGTTCTGTTACAATCCCTCTGGAATGGCCTATGCACAGTACCTGTTAGATATGTTTCTACAATATTAGCCCTGTTCTTAACAAGTTCTATGAGGAGGGTCTGTCTCTGGCTCACAGCTTAACTTTGCTTTATATTAGCAAGGTCTTGACTATTGTAGTTGAGGCTTCAGACGAGGCCTGTAGCTTATGTTTTAAGCCCTGATCTTATTACAAGGCCGCTCAGTTTGTCAGTTACCATCCTAGTCACTCTTCCAAGCAGCTTCATCTTGCTCCCCAGATATTCTTTCCCTATAAGTCTGAATGAGTAGTAGCAGCAAACTTTTTTTGCTTGAAAGAAAGCTTTTCTTAAATACTCTTTTTGTGGCCATATATTAGAGCAAGTATTCATATTATTTCTGGCCAGCTCACATCCATCCCTCTGCACTTTCATTCTGGCACAGTAGTTGAGCATGTTAGGCGTTGTGCAAGTATCCTCACTAATAGGAATTCTCTTGCTTCCCCCTAATTTTTTAACCAGGCAGTAGAGCCTGCTAAGAAACAATGCATTAATAACAGAAGGTGTTCCATATATGAAATCTTTCAGGGAAGGAGCTATGTCAAGATCATTCTCAGCCAGGGTCTGGAATGGGGATGTGAATGGTGTTTAACCAGTTAACTGATAAGCCTCAACACCAGTTCCGGCTGCTCTAGCCCTGTGGAGCCCACCGAGGTATGGGGTGCTCCAGCCCAGCGTTTCCCAAACTGTGGTCCATGGCTCAGTACCGGTCCTTAGGAAAAAAATACCGGGTCTCAGAAAAATTTTTGCGAGAGCCCGCCTCGCTGCCCGCAACCCCCAAGATGAATGCCGTGCTGAACTCCCAGTGTCAACGGAGGTAGCGCAGGTTTCCTGCAGGGTCGGGGGGCAGTTCTGCAACTGCATGCCAGGTCCCAGAAGTGCGCGGGCTGCTCTCCCCCTTGCCCCAACAGCCGGCGTGGTACCTAAAACGCTGGTCCATCGCGCACAGGGGAGTGGGTAGGGATCCGAGACTGCGCCAGCTCCAGCTGCTTGGGCAGCGCGTGTTGCCGTGGGGAATGGAGGAGCAAGGTGCGCGCTGCCCGAGCAGTTGGGACAGGCACGGTCTGGGACTCCCCCCCCCCACGCAGGAAGGCAGGAGGGGAATAAAGTCCCCAGCGCGCCGGCTCCAGCTGCTTGGGTGGCGCGTGCTGCCATTGGAAGCGGAGGAGCAAGGCGCGTGCTGCCCGAGCAGTTGGGGCTGGCACGGTCCGGGACTCCCCCTCCCCCTGAGCAGGAAGGCATCAGGAGTGCAACGGACCAGCGTGTCAGGTACCACGCCGCTGTTTGGGGGACAGGGGAGCAGCCCGCGCACTTCCTGGCCTTGGCAGCAACAGGATCCCCAGGTATCGGTCTCTGTCCCTGTCCCCTCCCCCCTCAGACCTCGACAAGTACCCTGCCCCAGCACCCATAAGCACCCTGTCCTTTCCCCAGAACTCTGTCCCAGCACCCACAGGCACAGTTGGGGCCACATTAGTGAGGTTTGAGGGGTTTGGAGGGGTTGTGTTTTTGTATCTCACTTCTGTGGCCCTGACTGACTTTTCTGTGGGCTAAAGTTGGCACTGGGGGCTTTGGGAGGACCAGAAAATTTATTAGCATATTCATCATTTGCTTAATGAATATGCAAATAAATGTTACTGGTCCTCCAAAAGCTCGTGAATGGATTTACTGGTCCCCAGTATCAAAAAGTTTGGGAACCCCTGCTCCAGCCCAGCCTAGGTGTGCACAGGCAGGGGCGCTCCAGCTGGCTGGAGCATCACCTGCCAGTCCCCCCTTTAATTAGTTAACCAGTTAAATATTTGGTAAACCAGTTGACCAATTAAACAGGATTTTACATCCCTAGTCTGGCAATCTCCTCCATAAACATGAACTTTAATAAATCACAAAGCATAGGTCACGTTCAGTGTGCTGCTCAAGTTTTCTGAGGAAGAAGTATGTTGTTTCCCTCCCCCAACACCACCTAGAGATTTTTTTTTGACCCTACACTGCCAAATGGGCATTCTGACATGACACCCACACAAGCCAAAAGGAACCAAGTTTTCTCCTGTGGGTGCTCTCTACTCTGTGTTTTTCTCATTAGCCTCTCCTAACCAGAAGGAAGTACCTTTTTGGAAGGAAGTGAGAGGAAGACATTCCCTTACTGTTTGCCCTCTGAAAAAAAGAAACTAGCACATTCCATATAAAAGTCTTGCACAACGTCACTTCCCCCAAGCATAAATCCTCTTCTCCGGCAGAAAAAGCTTTAGTCCTATATTAGAGAGACAAGAGAAGCAGGGAGTCCAAGAAAAAAAAGGAAATTTGAAAATGTTATCAATTCTCCTCCCACTGTTTCTTGCGTTTCTTGTTCCTCTAAGGGAGATAAGTTGTCTGATTCAAAGAGCTACATTAGTGTATTTGGGAAAGAATTTTTTCTCCTGTAAATCTTTCAGTATAATGTACAAAAGGATGACACGACACATATATTAGCTGACATAGAATGAACTCTGTTTCCTTGCTAGAATGCTACTTCTGCTGTTGCAGGCTGGTTGTTTAGTTAGAGCTCACTGAATGTCATAACAACTTGAGGTAAATTCTTGATCCTAATGAAGTAAATGGGAATTTTGCCACTGAGTTCAAATGGGCCAGGATTTCACTTTTGATTTTTTCAGAGGTACTTGGTATCCACAATTCCCACTGATATCAATAAAAATTGTGGATGCTTCCTGTCAGTTTTTCAGGGTTGTGTGATCTACAACTTGATGAAAGACTTCCACCTGAGCAGAAATGAAAGGAAGGAAAAACAAAACAGACCTTTTCTTACTACAAATCACCCCTCTAAATTAGAGCTACCTTTAATAAACTATGTTTTTCCTCTATTTTTTGTAGTTTAGCCTCTTCCTTTTGTTTGTCCAGATCTAGAAGCCACTTCTTCTGTTGTTCACATTTCATGGTACCGAAGGGGTCTTCCACTGGAGTAGCTTCCTGAAATGACAGATGCTGGTCTCTTACCTGCAGCAGAGTAATTGCCTGCTCTCCGCTACTCTGTCTGGCACAAAATAGATTTCATTTTCAATACAATTGGTCTCCAATTAATTATCCCATCAAGTTCTTCAGAACACTCACCATAAAATGCAGCTGTTGATAGACTCTCTAATCATCTTTATTTCTATTGATATCCTCAACAATAGTTAATTTCTACATATTTGCTAGAGTTTAACCTCCTAATTTTCCTTCTTTTTTGCATTAAGTGCTACACAGGCTTACAAATCAGGTGCTTTCTTTGAAGTCCATCCTATTAATGTCATCTCTAAAAATTTTTACTAAAAATGCATGATTTCATAGAAACACCTCATAACATCAATAAACTTGTAAACACCGGATTCAGATGCAGCAATAAAAAAAATTTGGAAAAGGCATGCTTAACTAAACTAATACAGACACACTGTAAATTCATCTTAGAGACAAGATATTATATGCCTTACCCCTAACACAAATGCTGTATGAATGACAGCTGGCAAGTCAGGAGAACTAAAACTAGAGGACTGTACAGTTGGACCACTTGATATATCGGGTGCTACTTCACTAGCCTCCGTGACCAATGTGGTTCTAAAAATGTGGTTTTCCTCAGTAGCAACACTCAAATCAGCTGGAAATGTCATCTGCAAATAACAGAGTATTATGGTGACTTAAAAAATATTCAACTTAACTTTTTTGTTGGTTGTTTCAATATAAAAAACACATTTAAAATACTTTAAAATAAAACTGTAACATGTACTTTAGGTTTGTACAAGCTGCAGCTCATAGAAACTTCTAAAAATATCCAACAAGACAGAAAAAAACCCCACGTCAAATCCCAATTCTTGGAGTCCAAGATGGACAACTTTCAAGTGATTCTGGATGCTGTAAAGAAAGCAATAACTTGAGAATTCTGCTTAACAAGGTCCAATGAAATGGACAGAATGAAACCCAGTCCATTCTGGTTATATTCCCAAGAGGCTGCCTGTATCACTTATTCATCAGGTTGCAAATATATTTTTAAACCTCCAGAAAAGAGACATGCTTCCTAAGTCAAGACATATTAGGTACTAAATCTGTGAATAAGTTTATTAGTAGAGGATCCATCCTACTCAGTCTCTCTAACTACTGGTTTAGACATATAGATACTTATAGCTGATCTTGCCTTTAATTTAATTGGTACAAATACAGTATGTAGAACATGAAGGTAAATATGCCAGCCAGCAAAACTAATGAGCAACCTCAGTATTGCTTGACTGATCATATACTGTTTTATTCCTATCAAACCACAGAACAATGAAAGAGGAAAAATCAAATTAAGAATAAATGTTAGTAAGAAACATCAGAATAAACAAAGTACATAGGTAGGAATTAAAGATAGTTACAGTCTGAACAAAGTCACAAATTATTGTTTGTAGGCAAAGTATAAAGTTAAGAAGCTGGTTGCATGAATCATGACATGAAGTTCTACATAGGCTTTTGGTGGCAACACTGAAGGGGTCTGATGCAAGACACACAAGAGAGTAGACATGGAACCACTGGCGATGGAAGGGGCAGGGCAATGTGCAGGGAGGATGCTCTGTGCTCCTGGAAGGGGTAGAGCCTCAAGCAGAAGGGGTGGGGCAGCCAGCCAGCCAGCCCTCCCCAGGCCACTCTGAGCATACGGTGCAGGACTTTGGAGAGAGCTGTGCAGTGACAGCAGCAGCCAGGAACCCCTTTAGAATCGCTGTCCTCTAGAGTAATTGCTTCCCTTCCTCCCTTCCCCCCACAGCTGGCAGGACTCATTGGCCATCTTTTCCCCCCACCCACACCATAAATGTCCTTCAGAGCTTTGTTAGTAGGCCTATGCATATTGGTTAATTTTCTTGACTATTCACATTCCACCCCCGTTGCTACCTCTGTATCGGGGTAGCAAGAGCCAGTACTGGGGGGAGCCAGCTTAAGAGCTGATTCCTCCGAGGACCAGCTTTGCGGTGGCGCCTACCCCTCCACTCCGCTTCTGCCTCTATCAGAGGCAACAGTATGGTGGGCTGGGGGCAGGGAAGGCTGCCATGGGGCAGCCTCTGCCCACGGCAGGCCCAGGAGTGGGGCTGTATTGCACTGGCTGCTGGCCCCATCCCCGGGGACTACAGAATAGTCAAGTAACTGATAAGAATTCATGCAGTTACTCAACTATTCTATAACCCAATATCTAACGTCCCTATTTGTTAGGCTACACAAAGATCTTTGCTACTGTGCTACTACCATGGAGAGGAAACAGAATCTCCAAATGAACAATCTAATAATGTGACCTGTGTGCTGGGATTTATTCCTAAATGCAAATTTTACAAATAATCAGCGGATACACACTCAAAACAAACTTTTATAGAGCAAATTTGAAATATGAACAAAATATAGCACTACAAAAAACCTAAAAACAATCTGTTCTCTTAGAGGAACAAAGCTTTTAGTGAACGGTTCCTTTCTAGTCTTACTTTAGCTTGATTAACGGTGTGCAGTTTTTCCAAATGGTTTTTATCACCATCCGTTTTCGCCCAATGGTAGTATTTTGTCTGTTGCTCCAAAGTTTCTTTTAATTTCTTCTTTAAAGCTATCTGTTCGTCTTTAAAACAAATTTTTGTTAGAAAAATTAAATATAAATAACTGCAATTTCAAAAAAGAGCAACATGCAGTACAGGTATATAAAAAAAACAGTATAAATCACTTAAGATGGGTAACTGGACTTTGATTAATCTTTCTAACCAGATGTTTGTTTTAAGTGTTAAAAGGCTCTGCGTGAAAGATGGCTGCGGAGGATGTGGAAACAGGAGACAACAGAGAGGATAAAATTGCAAAGGACTATCAGTTTGACTGAGGAAATATTTATCAAAAATAATGCATGTGTTGCTTAAGAAATACAAGTCCTGAATTCTCTTCATTTTGTTGTTAGTTTTGTGCCTATATGGTTTTATGAGTGTACTGAATCCAAATAATTTATATCAGATTATAATTCACGTATCACCATGCAGGATCAAACCCAGAAATATGGTGGGAGATTTTGGTGAGCTTTTTGACCAGAACAAATTACATCCAGGTTAAACAAAATCTGCTTTGTGTCAATTTGTGGCTTCGTTATTAGACTGGGAATTGCCAGTTATCTTAAAATATCTTGTTTTCCTGAAAACATCAATTCAAGGACAAATATCAATAGTAGGGCTGTCAACTGACTTGCGTTAATGCCTGCGATTAACACAGGACAGGATTCATGTGTTAATTTTTTTAACGCATTAATCGCAGGCGTTAATACTGTGCTGCCTCTTTGAAGGGGCAGCACATTAGGAGCTGAGGATCAGCTGGGGATTCCAGCTGATCCCCGGCTCCTAATGCACTGCCCCTTTAAAGCACCAAAACAGCACTTCAAAGGGGCTTTGCAACACAGAGCCAGGGATCTGCTGGGGACTCTACCTGATACCCGCTCCACTTGGGCTGCCTCTTTAATGTGCCGCTCTGGAGCCTTAAAAGGGTAGCGCTGCATGGAGCCTGGGGTTAGCTGGGAACTCCAGCTGATCCCAGGCTCCATGAAGCGCTGCCCTGTTGAAACACTGCCATGGCGTTTCAAAGGGGAGTTGCACATGATTAAAATTTGTAATCGCTTGACAGCCCTAATAAATAGTTACATTTAAAAAGAGCTTACATCACAATGGTGTTCAGAATTTGGACAGCAGGGACTGAGTATAAATTCCTGTAAGTCTGTTTTAAAATGACAAAATTTATATCCCTTTCTAAATCATTTCCTCTCCCTACAAAATAGTGTTTGCTTTCTACCTGCTGACTCTGCAATAGTAGTTGAAACTTGAGGATCAGATTCAGTGCTATGCTATGACTTTTTATGCCAGCTAGGCTACTGCAATAGAGCCAAGGGGCACACATCAGGTCATCAAGAGAAAATACACAGCACAGAAAGCTTCAGTGCTGTTATTGCTGCAGGTCCACATCCAAGAAGTATTCTCCAGGTAAGACCAGACTAGAGAAGGAAAGAGGTGTGTTAAGGGCAAGAGGAGGAAAAACTGGGGAGAACTTGTGCCCTGATTTTCTATGGGCCATGGCACGGTCACAGAATGCTATTGCATCAGGAGTGAAAGTGATAGCTGCTCTGTGGAATGCCCTAGCCTGCTCCAGAAGCTCTACTAGCCATGTATATGCTGAATATGAAAGACAAGTCATAAGCTGACTCTTGTCAATTCCTGCCCTAGCACAGGCATCAAAGCAAGGATAAATATTTCTTTACATGCATGCAAATTGTCTGAAATAAAACAAGAAAAGATTTTAAAAATAAAAACCTATTTTAACCAAAACTAATTAAAAGCTCAAGAAAATGTTTTACAAAAAGAAAAAAAACCCCACAAAATGGTAGAGAATATTTAAAATGCTTTTCAAATCTAGTGATAAATAGATTTACACCTTTATAAAACAGAAAAAATTACAGCTTTGGTCACTTAATACAGACAATGCTGTACCATAACACATTGCTTAATATAAATATGGCAAATTATATGCTAATGCATACCTAGTTCCTTCTTCCACTGGAACTTCCTTGCTTCTAATAACATTTTATCCCTTTCTCTTTCACCTAAGGTACTGAACATGTCAGCTGGTTTCCATGAATTCTTACTGAAGGAAAAAAACAAAATTAATTTGTTTTAAAATTAGGCACCTCTGCTTTAAAAATTAGGTATTTATTTACATCAAAACTACTCATTCTATTTTATTACTAATGTATTCATATTAAAATGTTAATATAGGATACAAGAATAAAAAAGTAAATTTTGGATGATTCATTCAATAGATCTACATACATAACTTTCTGTTCAGCCTGCTCAGATGCTTCTTGTTTTCTGCTTGAGGCATAATTATTTTCATTTGGGACAGATGAAACTTCACCAGCTTTTTGAAGTAATCCCATAATGTTCTCTTCTTGTGCTGCCTGCTTAGCAGCAGTGCTATACAAATTGTTTTTGTTTTGGCCTACAAAACATAATGTACATGTTAATAAATATAGCATTAGATTGTCACTCCATATTGTGTACAATAGTTTATATTCAAATTAGTGGAGCTGATGCTCACGTGAACACTAGAACTGTAAATACCACTAAGTACTGCACTTAAGAAGGGCACACATACACAGGAGTGACAATAAACAATAAAAGCACTTGCCTGAGCACTGTCTAAGTATTCTGTCTCCTGGGGTACAATGATTTCTAAAATTTCTTCTAGAGTGGGGCAATGCCACATAACTTCAACACAGGGCAATGATTCAAATTCAGATAAAATGATTCAAATCTGCATTAAATGTTGATTGAGTTGCTTGCAATTTTGCTTTCCAAGGGTCTACTTAGATTCTTCTTAAGTAACCTAGGGCACAAACTAAGTTTGCACTAAGATATTATCTTGTGCAACAGGAAGGATGGCACTGCAGTTCAGGAACTGAACTACAACTGAGAAGACATCCAATTCATTGTCCTACAAATTAGGGAAGTTAGATAGCATGTAATTGAATAGTCATGTAACCGCATCAAATTTTAGTGGTTACACGACTATTTGATAGTACTTAGAGGCAAAGCCGCAGCCAGTGCGCTCCCGGCCCCACCCCTGGGGAGCCCCCTGTCACCCTGCACTGCTGCCTCTCTATCAGAGGCAGCAGCATAGGGTGGTAGCAGCCTTTGTCCACCAGGGGTCCAAGCTCCCTGCAGACAGGGGCTGCTAACATGGAGCAGCCTCTCTCCATGGGGAGCTCAGACCACCCACAGGCAGAGGCTGCTTCGCAGCATCCTCCCTTGTCCCCCCCCTCAAGGTTGCAGCCTCTGATAGAGGCAGCAGCATGGGGGGAAGGGCAGATGGCACTGGCTCCTGCGTGCTTCCCCCGCACTGCCTCTATAGGAGGCAGCAAAGGGGAGGCGGAACAAGCAAGTCTGTGGAGCCAGCTCCATGTACATATTGGCTCCTGCCTGAACCCCATACCCTCTTCACTGCTGCCTCTCTATCAGAGGCAGCAGTGCAAGTGTGGGAAGGGAAGGAGGATTCAGTGCTCATGGGGAGCCAGCTTTAAGCCAGCTCCCCACGGGCATTGGCTCCTGCCTCCTCCCCTACCGCTTACAGTTTCTGATACAGAGGCAACTGGAGGGAAGGGGGAGGATGCGTGTAGTCAGCAGGATTAACCAATAAGCCCAGGCTAATTGGTTAATTGTGTAGTTGTCTACATGTTGACATCCCTACTACAAATTAGTTTGTGACCTTGGGAAAAATCCCTTAATCCTTTTGTGACTATTCTGCAACTATAAAGCTAGGATAAATAATGCTTCCTTTCTCCCAAAACCATTTTTCCCCCCTTCTTAAACTGTAAGGTATTTGGGATAGAAATTGTTTCTTAATATACGTATGCATGGTATCTATTAAAATGGCCCTGATCTTGTCTGGGACCTCACTGTGCTATGCATAATACTACAGTTTGAATCTCCCTCATCCAGGGAAGGTCAAGGCTCCCCGCTGATGGCTCCTCTCCCTAGGGCTCTCAAGACTGGGGTTAGGGTTAGGATTGGGGCTCCTTGCCCTGCTGCTGCCCGGTTATAGATGGCCTGGCTGAGGCTCCTCACCCTGCTGCCCGCTGGCTGTGCCGGGGGTTTCCAGGGGTTCCCCAGCTAGGGCTGCCTGGCCACCACTAGCTCCACTATCTCTGGCGGTTCCTTGGGGTTTCCCAGCCCCAAGCCACCTGGCTGCCACAGGCCCTGCTGCCACCGAAGGTTTCCCAGGCCACCGCCGCCCCTGCTGCCAGGAGCTCTCTGGCCGCCTGACCCCACTGACACTGGGGGTTCCCCAGTTGGGGTGGAGGCTCTTTGATGCCACCTGACCCCACGGCTGGGGTTCCCGAGCCGCTACCTGGCACCACTGCCACCAGGGGTTTCCTGGTCAGGGCTGCGTGGCCATCCCAGCCCTGCTGCTGCCAGGGGGTTCCTGGAGTTCCCTGGCTGTCACCGGCCCCACTGCCAGAGGCTCTCCAGATGCCTGGCCCTGCTGACACCACGGTTCCCCTGCCTAGCTGCTGCTGGCCCAGCCAGGACTCTGCAAACTGCATGTTCTCTTGGTTGGCTCCTGCTTCTGGGACTCTTTGGTCCAGCAACATCCGTGCGAGACTATGGATGTTGCCTGACCAGAGTGTCCTGGATTTGGGAGGTTCAACCTGTAATAACAAGAGATCATTAAAAATTATCTGAAAACTACTCTAAACATGCTTGGAGACTCTAAACTCATATTTCAAAAGTGAGTCAATGTTAGGGAATGTAAAAACCATCCAGAACAATTAACGGGTTAAACAAACTGTTTAACCAGTTAACCACCGGCTGTGGGCAGCAAGGGCTGCTTACCAGTTAATCTTTAACATCCCTAGGCTCAAAATCTTTTCCGAGTTGTACCTTTTTCAAAAATATTTTTTTTCAAGTGTCTCAATAGGATACACTCTTCAGATGTGGAACACAACTCTTTTCATCCTATTTATTTAAGTCCAGGTTATACAGACTTCATAATGAAGTAAGTACAGTAACTAAAATCAATAGTGGATGCTGTTTTTAGGGAAAACAGATGAAAGATGTTTAATCTTCTGTGTGCCCGTGCAAGATCAAACAACTTTCAATACCTTTAAAAGTCGTTATCTACATCACTCTCCCTTGCTCTAACCCCTAAAATAGACCATTAAATGAACAAAATATTGAAAAGATAATTATTAACATAGAAAATAAAGCAATATGTGATAATAGTTGGTTTGAACTGATTCTGACAGCTGAACCAAACCTGGAATTTTTTACATAGCTTGGGACATTCCTCCCCTGCCGCGTCTGGCGGGGGCAGTGAGGAGTGTGGAGCGCTGGGATTTAAAGGCGCGGTGACCCTTTTTTTGGCTCAACAAGTTTGGTCCCCTGGGGTTCCCCTCCCCCCAACAAGTTTGGTCCTTTTTTTGGCTCAGCCAATTTTTCCCCCTCCATGTTCGGTATTTTTTGGGAGGGTGTTTGACAACCCTATTCCTAATGACATATCAGAAAACACTGGGCCAGATCGGAGCTTAGTTATCAATAACACGTCTGTACAATCCCATATGTAACAATCAGTGTGAAATATTTCTTCTGAACCTATTTGAGCTTATGGAAAAATTGGTCCATCTTAACATACATTTTGAAAAAGCAACTACAGCGACAAAATTAAGGAGCTCCACTGTTAGAAGTTCAGGGGGATTTCAGCACACAAAGGTCTTGTAGGATCAGGCCCAAAATTTGAGAAATGGGATCCTTTGCACAAACACTCACCATCCCCCTTGCTGCTCCCACATCCTCCCCTGCACGCAGTTTAAGAATAATTTTCATTGGCATTAAACAGGAGTTATTAATATCTTGCATAGCTGAACTGGACTGATGACTTGCAAGTATAATTCTGATTAATGCAACAGGTACTCAGAAAATGTTTGAAACAAGAAAATTTATTTCTTCTTCCTCTCAATGATACGTAATCAATTTTTCCCAATAGTCTTAATATCTAATGTTTTCCACAGGACTAAGGGAAAATAGGTTTGTTCTAGATAATTTTGGACTATCAGAATGAATCTATGAGCGAAACAAACACAGTCTCATACATATGGATAGGCTATACGAATCTTTTCTCTCAGTAAAAATAATAGATTCTAAAGTGCTGGTACAGGTTGAACCTCCCTGGTCTGGCACCCTCAGCTCTTGAGTGATCCCGAAGGAGGGATTTTGCCAGAACAGGGGAGATCATTTCTGTCCCCCTGCAACCGGCCCCCCAGCCCAGCTCCGCTCCTAGTCTGGCCTCCCGGCAGGTTCTACACATGCAAGTAGCCCTGATATGGCAGCACACCACTGGGACTTTCAGCCTCACCGCAGCAAACCACTGCCCTGTCGCCGGTGCTCCCATCCCTGCCACGGAAGCACTGGCCCCAGCAGCCCACAGTCCCATTCCCCTCTCTGCGGCAGTCTGCTGCTCAGCTGCCAGGGTTCCTGACCCTGGCAGCTTTACTGGGGCAGTACCGGCCCCACTGTCAGGGCTCCTGGCCCTGCGGTCCAGCTGATGGGGCTCCTGGCCCCACCACAGCAGACCTCTGCCCCACCGGAGCCTGCTGGCATTCTGGCCACCCTGACACTGGCCTCCCTGCAGCCAGCCTGGCTGGGTTCCCAGGCCCTGCAGGGCTCCTGCCCTGGCCCTCCACTGGGTGTCTCTAGTCCAGCAACAGCCGTGGTCCTGCCCGACCACAAATGTTGCCAGACCAGGGAGTCCCAGCTGAGAAAGGTTCAACCTATATCACGTCCTTGGGGGAAGATTGTCAGCATCAAACCTAGTTTTATTTTAAAATAATCTAGCTCATATACATCACTAATTAGAACCAGGAACAGGTTCATAGCAACTGAAATGGCCTCAGTCTAGTTTCTAATGGACTGGTGGCCTCATCACTGAACTTAACCATATTTGGCATGTTAGTTAAGACTTTCAACAGACATACTTAGGGCCAAACGCTGGTATAAACTGGTACTGTTCCACTGAAATCAACAGAGCTGCCACTTAATTTTATGTTCCAGTATTTACTATGATATTACACCCACCACACAATCTGCTGGAGCATGAAACTGGCTGTGGGGCAGGGATGTAAAAGAGTGGTTAAACAGTTAATCAGATAAACTAAATGTTTTACCAGTTAACCGTGATCCTGCTGGAGGGGCCTCCCCAGCCTAGCTGCATGGCTAGGCTGGAACCAGAGCTGCTGCTCTGCATGGGCAGACCAGGGTCCCACTATTCCCACTCAGGCTGTAGGGCTGGGATTGCTGGGGCAGATGGGGCTGCCCCTCCACATGGCCAGGCCGGGATCTCGCCTGCTCCCACCTTGGGCATGGTGGTGCCGAAGCTACCACATGGCTGGGCAGGGATTCCCTTGCCCCCACCCGGGGTGCAGGGCTGGGCAGGCCCCTCCAGTGGGATCACAGTTAACCAGAAAACATTTAGTTTATCTGGTTAGCTGTTGAACCACTTTTTTACATCCCTGAAGGCTTATCAGCTAACCATATAACCATTTACATTCCTACTAGGGATGTTAGCATGTAGTCATTTACATGATTATCCTAAAAACTACATGCACGCCCCTCTTTGCTGCTTCTTTATCAGAGGCAGTGGGGGGGGGGCAGGGTGGAAGAGGACTAGTGCCCGTGAGGGGCCAGCAGAGCCACCTGTGCCCTCCCTTCTGCCTCACACAAAGGCAGCAGCGCCGAGGTGTAGGGGGGCACAGGCGGGAGCCAGTTTACAAGTTGGCTCCCCACAAGCACCAGCTGCAGCAGAACTGCCTAACCCCTCTGACAGAGAGGCAGCAGCGTGGAGGGAGACAGGCAGGAGACTGTACACACCAAGTTGCCTCCCCCAGCCTGCTGCCTCCCACAGAGCAGCAGCATGGGCGGGGGCAGGCAGGATTCACCTGCCCCTCAGCCCCCCATGCCGCTGACTCTGATAGAGAGGCAGCAGCATGTGAGGTAGGGGATGCAGATGTGAGCCGGTACATGTGGGAAGCAGCTTTCAACCTGGCTCTCCATGCATATTGGCTCCTGCAGAGTCCTCTTGCCTCCTGTGCTGCTGCCTCTCTGTCAGAGGCAGCAAGGGGGAGGGGCAGGGGCAGGCAAGCACCAGCTCTCACCTGCTCCCCCTCCCACATGTAAATGCGCCACCGCCAAAATTTCCAGGAGTTGCACGTTTACACATTATTTAACATCCTTAATCTCTACTTTGGGATGGAATAAATCAGGTCTTTTCAATTGGGCACAGACTTCCAAATATTACTTACACAAATGATAATTATGGAAATAGAAAATCTTCAAATGTGTTTAACCATCAAAGGCCCATATCCCACAAACACTCATTTAATTAAGCATTCTAATTAATTCTGTTGTGGACCAGATCAGGTCCTTATGCAAAAGGTTAAATGGGTGCACAGCACTTATCATAACTCATCCTCCCAAACAAGGTCAACTCCAAAACAGTTATATGGTGGATCCTCTCAGAGGGAGGATTTAATCCATACTCACTTGTGATCTTTTCCCGTAGAAAAGAACAGAATAGAATAGAACAGAATAGAATCCTAGGGCTGGAAGAGACCTCAGAAGGTCATCAAGTCCAGCCTTCTGCCCAAGGCAGGAACAATCCCAACTACATCATCCCAGCCAGAGCTTTGTCAAGCTGGGACTTAAAGACCTCTAGGGATGGAGATTCCACCACCTTCCTAGGCAACCCATTCCAGTACTTCACCACCCTCCTAGTGAAATAGTTTTTCCTAATATCCAACCTAGACCTCCCCCACTGTAACTTCAGACCATTGCTCCTTGTTCTGCCATCCGTCACTACTGTGAACAGCCTTTCTCCATCCTCTCTGGAACCTCCCTTCAGGAAGTTGAAGGCTGCTATCAAATCTCCCCTCACCCTTCTCTTCTGCAGACTAAGTAAGCCCAAATCCCTCAGCTTCTCCTTGTAGGTCATGTGCTCCAGCCCCCTAATCATTTTGGTTGCCCCCGCGCTGGACCCTCTCCAATGCATCCACATCCTTTTTATAGTGAGGGGCCCCAGAACTGGACACAATACTCCAGATGTGGCCTCACCAGCACTGAATAAGGGGGAATAATAATTTCTCTCGATTTGCTGGAAATGCTCCTCCTAAATGCACCTTATTATGCCATTAGCCTTCTTGGCTACCAGGGCACACTGTTGACTCATATCCAGCTTCTCATCCACTGTAATCCCCAGGTCCTTTTCTGCTGAACTGCTATTAGCCAGTTGGTCCCCAGCCTGTAACAATGCTTGGGATTCTTCCATCTAAAGTGCAGGACTCTGTGCTTGTTCAACCTCATCAGATTTCTTTTGGCCCAATCCTCCAATTTGTCTAGGTCATTCTGGACCCTATCCCTGCCTTCCAACATGTCTACCTCTCCCCCTAGCTTAGTGTCATCTGCAAACTTACTGAGGTTGCAATCCATCGCCTCACCCAGGTCATTAATAAAGATGTTGAACAAAACCAGCCCTAGGGGCACTCCACTTGAAACCGACCGCCAACCAGACATCAAGCTGTTGATCACTACCCATTGGGCCCAACAATCTAGTCAGCTTTCTATCCACCTTACAGTCCATTTATCCAATCCATACTTCCTTAACTTCCCATTTACTTTCTTTAGGTCATGTACCTAAGAGAGGATTTTCTACTTTATCGAGGATAACTTGTAAAATCTTTATACATTTAGATAAAACAGACATGAGAAAAATTAGTTTTCTAACAAAGGCACAAGAATCAGTCTTTACACAATGGATGTATATATATAATTTTAACAGGTGTGTAAACAGTTACAACTTAGAGATGGCTTTGTAGTTTTTAATTTATAATAGAAAATGTGTTTTTCAAAAATAAACTGAAATATTTTCTTTTTTCTTAAAAAGTGCTTTTGACATTTACGATACAAAATAACTTTTTTGAAAACTATATCTTTACTTATTGAATAGACTCCCTAAAATTCAAACCCAAAGTTAAAGCATTTCATTTTTATTTCAAAAATCTGCTATTAATTTCTGCAATGCAAACCTTCTAAACATGATCAGTAAGAGAAAATTTCACTTTTGCTTCAGAATATATATCTTACTTGTTTCTTCTTGCTTTTCCTCCTGGACCTGGGACTCAATTTTGGTTCCCTGTTTTACAGTCATCAGAATCTGTTCAAGTTGCTCTTGTGTTAAACACACCAAACTGTTCCTTAGATCTTCAGCTGAGATATGAGGTTTTTGAGACTTGTCTTTTGGCTTCTTAACAGCAATTTTATTAGGGTTCTGTAAACTAAGTTTTTCTGTGGTATTGTCTTTTTGGATAACCTGTAAATCAGGCTTTCCAGTTGTGTTATCTTTTTGGATAAGTAAAGCATGGTTTTTATTTAAGGATTCCTTTGATGAATCTTTAGATGACAAAATCATACAGTTTTTTTCATCTTTTATTGCTGACCACCTGGATCCACTTCTGGGTTTTGATAAAATATGTTCATGCTTGACACAGGAACTTTGTGTTGATTGCAGAATATGTCCAGACTGTTTTGTTCTCAATGGATATTTGAGGATTTTAGCTTTATTACCCATCTGTTAAAACAATAAGAGTTTATTTACATTTTACAGGATATTAAGATTGAACTATGGTGTACCTAGTATTTTCCTTCCTTTAGGCAGTAAAAGCATTTATTCTACCTCATGTCTAAATATTAAGAGCCAATTATTTTTCTGCTACATTAGTAGAAACCATAGTTTACTGAACAGAATGACTCCAGATGAAGAATACTAATGTCACTTGGAGGATTTGGCTTCAAGTATGCATTATTAATTTTTAATTTGAATATGAATATTAAAGCAGTATGGAAATTAGTTTTACAATATACTCACTTGTCCCATGCCGTTGGTATTAGAGATAATTCCCCTTCTACATTATTCAATTATTTTTGCTAGCAAGAAATCAGAATAAAATTTTAAAAATCTGGTTCTGATCAAAAGCACTGATTTAAAGTGTGTTTGCATTCAACTGTCAGCTTTCAAACCCTCTGGTGAACAACACAGAATAATTTTCCTTTAGTGGGCCCAACTATTTCAATTTTTGTCATGGCATAGTGGTGTAGGAATGTCTTCCAGCTGGATAAGCACCATAAATGCAAGGCCATTAAATTGTTACAAGTCACATTTATCTGATTAGGTATGAAAGGCTCAGGCAGATGTGGGAACTAGGAAAAGAAACAGTATTCAGGTAAGTATTCTTGAAAAATATATTTACTCGAGATAAACTACTAACTTCTGCAAACTGAAGGAAAACCACAGAATTATCTAACACTTGTAATTGTAAGAAGTCGTGTACATAGGAAAAATTATTTCCTCTCACCTTCTCCAACTTATCCTATCTCCAAAGCAACCTAGAATCCATAAAAATCAGAATTTGTCATCTCAGGCTGAGCTGTTATGGTTCACAGTAAGTGGTAAATTAATCCCACAGAAGACTCATGAGCAACTCTTATAGATATGAACAGGAGTTGTATGCAAACATCTGAAGGTACAATGTGTTTCTAAGTAAGGTTTCAGAATGACAAAAGGCAAGGTAGCTATTTCATTACAAAGGTTGCTGAAACGTATTAACTGCATAGGAGTTCCTTTAATTCTCTTCTCCATCTCTCTACAGGAGTTCTCCAAAGATCCCCCTTGGTTCTCTCTCCCTTTCTCACCCTACCTCAAATGTATGTTCTTGGGTGGTCTCATCTGCTTCCCTGATCCTTAAACATTCTGTGTGATAATGACTCAATTCACTCCTCGTCACTCACTCACAACTCTTTATCATCTCTTCCTGAAAGTCATATTGTTTTCTTCAAATTAAACATGGCTAAAAAATGAATTTTCTAAAGTGTGGCTGGCACCAGGCATATTTCTCCTCTCTTCGCCTCACTCACACATCAGTTTGTAGTACAGAACAAAGTAAGTTTTGACTATACAAATCTCTCATTTCCCCTTCAGCTTCTGGACCTGACCATCCCAAATGAGGGAATTTACCAGACCAGAGGAGGTATCCTGCTACCAGCTCTCCTGACCACCTACCCTCCCCGCTGCCGCGTCCCCGGCCCTAGTACTGGGGCTGCCGTGGCCCCTGCTGAGCTACCGGTACTCCGGTACCGGTCCCAGCCCTAGATTTGCCGGGATCCAAGCCACCAGCCTTCTTGCCACTAGGACTCCCTAGTCCAGGAACACCTGTGGTTGTGCTGGATCACGGATGTTGCCTGATGAGGGAGTCCTGGTTTTAGGAGGTCCAACCTGTATTTCAGAAAGTAAGAATGACCCTGTGGTTAAAATACTGGAATGGAATTCAAGAAAATCTGGCTTCAGTACTCAACTTTATCAGACTCTACGTGGCTTCCAATTAATCACTTAATCATCGAAACATTATCCAATATAATTCACTGTACTACTGTCTTTTTTCAATCTCTCTTCCAAGAATTTGTCTTAATTTTTAGTCATACTGCATGCAGTGTATTTTCCAGAGATAGAGGGTTTCAAGTCATCTTAATCCTAACTACTTTGTCAGCTACCAGGAGTTTTGACAGTGGAACTTCATTCTTTCTTAATCAACATTGACGACAGATATTTAGACACACCAGAAAACACTATTTAAATGAATATTTGGGAAGATATTAGCTATTATTTTTTAATTTTATCTAAAAAAAAAAATCAAGGAATCATTACTCCACTTACCTTCACTGTGGATTTTGATTTACCCACTGCAAAAACAAACAAAACAAAAAATAAACACGAGAAAAGTCTTCAATAATTAACAATTACTTCCCTGAAAACCACAACCTGAGAAATTCATGATCCCACCAGCTTTAAAAGCTATAATTTTATTATGGTTATCTAGTCTCTCCTCTAGCCTAATGCAGTCCAGAAAACTTTACCTGTAATTTTTGCATCAAAAACTTCTGTTAAATGCAGAATACTTTTTAAAACATATCCAATACTTAAATAAAGGCTTCAACTGAAGGGAAATTCGTCAGAAACCTAGGTAAGCTGTTCCAATGCTTAATTACCCTCTTTCTTTAAAAAACATGTACCTTATTTCTAGTTTGAATTTGTCTAGCATCAGTTTCTAACTTGAGATCTCATTGTACCTTTGGGCTTGTCCACATAGATTTGGTGTGGAACAAGACACGCTATGTATACATGGCACACTATCTTGCTGTACTCTAATTTGCTGCACGGACCCTATTACTACACACTAAGGCTACGTCTACACTGCACCTCTCTTGCGCAAAAGCCTATGCAAATTAAGTGCAGATTAGCATATTGACACTTCATTTGCATAATTAGGGGGTCGTTTTTGTGCAAGAGCTTTTTGTGCAAAAAGGAGCTGTGCAGATGGCTCCTTTTTGCGTAACCCCTCCCCTTGCGCAAGAGCCATTCTTCCTGAAGAAGTGAGGAAGAATGGCTCTGGCGCAAGAGGGGGTTTTTGTGCAAAAATGAGCCGTCTACACAGCTCCTTTTTGCACAAAAGCCTCTTGTGCAAAAAGGCCCCTAATTAATTATGCAAACGAAGCGTGGCAATATGCTATCCACGCTTCATTTTGCATTGGCTTTTGCGCAAGAGAGGTGCAGTGTAGACATAGCCCACATGTCACCTTAGCGTGCAGCAGCAGGGTCAACTTAGGGCTTGTCTACCCACCATGGCAAAGGGCTCTCAAGGGGTATGATTTGTAGAACACTAACTGTCCTGAATCAAGTATCAGAGGGGTAGCTGTGTTAGTCTGAATCTGCAAAAGCGACAAGGAGTTCTGTGGCACCTTATAGACTAACAGATTTGTTGGAGCATAAGCTTTTGCGGGCAAAGACATGCATCGGACGAAGCGGGTCTTTGCCCACAGAAGGTGCCACAGGACTAACTGTCCTGAATTGACCCTCCTGGCCCATTCCAAAAGGAACCTAGCTTGTAAAAACATAGTTATGTACAGTATCTAATAAAGGCAGTTAGAACGCAACATATTAGAGCATTCTACAAATTGCAGCTCTTGAGGGTAAGGATTTTCAAGCTGGGGATTGCAAGCAGTGTTCACTGTAAGCTGTGTGCTTGGACTGCTGCTCAGGAGAGATTCAAATGCCGTCCAGCTGACTGACTGAGCACTTGCAGCCACCCATTGCTGGCAGCATGTATTTCGACTGATGGTGCACATCCACATATGCTTTGGTGCATATAACAAAATTTATTCCACACATTGATGGAAAACATGGAGGGAACATTAGTTGCAAGGTTACCACATGACCGGGGTGTGAGGGAAGAGAGGGTTTCATGAGCTCTCAACCTTCACCCCAAACCTCACTTTGTCTCTAGCATTTATAATGGTGTTATATATATAAAAAAGTGTTTTTAATTTATAAGGTTGATCACATTCAAAGGCTTGCTATGTGAAAGAAGTCACCAGTACAAAAGTTTGAGAACCACTGTTCTACAGCACTTTTCTAAGCCATGTAGACAAGCCCTTGGTGTGTGGAAGGCTAGCATGTTGTATATTCACACCCTGGCTTGCCACATACTAAGTCACCATTTTACTGATTGATTTAAAGAACCATCTACTATCAAAAATCTCTTTTCTATGTAGTTACTTGTAGACTATAATCAAGTCATCTCTTAACCTTCTCTTGGATAAACTAAACACAATTATCTTCTTTAGTCTCTTACTATAAAACAACTCTTCCAAACCTGGATTAATTCAGGTAGCTCTTTTCTGAATCCTTTCCAATTTTTAATTTTCTTTTTAATTTAAATGGCTTGTTCTCTCTACATTACTGTGTAAGAAATGACGCCACACACACACACACACACACACACACACACACACACACACACACACACACACACACACACTCTCAACAATTTATTTGAAACTGGGTCTCTTAAGCCACCACAAGAGGTTTCTGATTAATGTCTCACTGCTGTTTGGAAAGCTTTGATATTGTATAGAAAATTGAGATTCTCATAAACGTAGCCTGGTACAATTCATTTGAATATCCCTGCTCCTTACACATCAGTCTCATGCACTTTATAAAAAAAAAAGAAGCTTTTCTCGGACATGATTTTGTATTTTAAATTTTTAATTCAGTGCCAATCCAGTGGCAGTGTTCAATCTTGCTTTGTGAGAGCATTCTGGGGTGATTGCTGATTCCAATCCATCAGTGAAGCCCATAAAGATGGGGAGATTGCCAGATGTAACACCTATATTCCAGATGGAAAAAGCGAGGAGGACAGAGTGCCAAAGTGGTTAACAATGCCTACAGTAGGGTTTTAAAGGGGTAACTAGTTGACCAGTAAGCATTGCCTTACCAGCATGCTTACCAGGGTAACTGGTTAGCCAGTGCCCTGCCTACTCAGAGCAGCCCTCTGCCCACAGTGTGGTGGGCTGCTCCAGCCTGGACAGGCTCACAGCACCATGCCGCCGGTTGGGGGCTGCTCCAGTGGCCCCCTGCCCACAGTGCAACATAACAGGCCGGATAGCCATATAGTTTAACCAGTTAACATTTTAAACAGGATTTCACATATCCAGTCTAGAGCAGACTGACTGGCTCAGAAAGTAATCCCATAAAATTTTCACTGGCCAAAAATATGGCAAAAATGCAAAATGTAGAAGATGAAAGAGAGGGGCAAGGGCAGAGATCTTCAGGCTTCTGGCAGCCATGTAGTGAACCCTAGGAGATTTTGGGAAAGGGGATTTATACTTCAAAATAAAGCATTGCTATTTTATATCTAACATCAGACTTGGGGTACATTAATGAATGATTAAACTCAAGAAGTTGTGCAACTCATGCTACTGTCCACTCCACTTATGACATCCTACATTAATATAAACATATATTTTACTAATCCCTGTGCTAGTCAGCAATATGGATAGCTGACCCTTCAAGAAATCAGAATGGTTCCCAGTGGCCATCTTAATAGAAATATGATCATATTCATTGATGCTGGGGTATTAGTGTAAAAGCAACACTTTTCCATTAGAGCCATTTAATAATGAACTAATACTGGAAAAGAGATTTTTGCATCTCAGCAGCAACAATGGGATTTGACTTACATATATTGTTTTTTTAAAATAGAAATGTTCTTAAAGTATTGTCCTGTGGTTAGTGATTCATTCCATACCTCAGATAAAGCTGCACTGTTTTGTAACTTAGAAGGAACTAAGTTTATAAAAAACATCCCCCCAATTAAAAAAACAAAACAAAACCATGCTCCATCTGTTTAAAGACAGCATTGTAAAATATGGCTGTATTCCTCAAATCTGTGTATAATGATCAATTTGTCTCTGGATACAAAAAAAAAAAGTCCCAGCTCTCTTTCTGAAGTCTATCTTAGACTTGTCAATTAATATTTATGATAACTGAAACCACCCTTGTCAGATAGTACACATGGCTGGCAATGCATGTGATTTACGGAAAATCAAATACAAACCTATGCCAGTAACATTTTGGTGACTATAGGACCCATAAATAACAATGTATGGAATATTTCCTAAAAACCTTGAATAGTTCTTTCACGTCACTATGCAAAACATTAATACTTAAGCAAAATTAATCATATTTTTATAAAGGTTTAAAATTTATTGAAGACAACTGAACGTAATGATTATACATAATAAAAATCATACCATATGAAGCCAAAATTAGCCTAGGTTTTCCATCCAATATTTCAGTTTCAAGCTTTAATCCATCTCTGTAACACAACAACAAAAACAGCTAAATTATTTCATACCTTAAATCATCATCAGCAAAGTATGTGAGATCACCGCACAAGGAGAAAGGTGACCTCAGAACAGTTAGGTCATATACCTTTTTAAATTCTGATTGCTTGGTTTTCTATGTTTATATTAACAATACAAACTTAAGCAATTCCTTCTTGTAAATATACAAATATTGGGAAATTGCCATAATACTCAAGTACTGGTGCACTTTAAGCCTGCACATGTCAAATGTACCAGCTGAGCTGGCATCTTTCATTACAGTCATACCTGGTCATATGTGATTTCTGACCTGGTCCAAGAGATGGATAACGGGATAACTGATAATGTGGCAAACTAAAGAAGATTTGTTAAACAATACAAAAAGGGCTGATGATAAATGACAGTTAACTCCCACAATTATTTAAAAAAAATCACAATTAAAAAAAATAAATCACGATTAATCACAATTAAAATTGAAAATGTAGAAAAATATCAAAAATATGTAATACATTTAAATTGGTATTCTAACATATTGATTTAAGTTACAATACAGGACACAAAATATTCAGAACTCACTTTTTTTGTATTGCAAATATTTGTACTGTAAAAATGATAAAAAAAAAAAGTAGTATAGGTTGGACCTCTCAGATCCGGCACCCTGCGGACCTTACCAGTCCTGAGCAAGGGACTTTGCCATACCAGCGGAGGTCCCTTGCTACTAGCCCCCCTGCCCATGACCAGCCTCAACTGACCACCCTTCTGGGCTACCGGGACTGCCACAGATCCAGCCCCCCACTAGCAGGGCTTCCAGAGCCATACCTAGGCCCAGCCCCTGTTGCCGCCAGCCCTATCAGGCTCCCAACCTAGCAGGGCTTGCAGTTGCCAGACCCTTCCTGCCACTGGGCTCCAAGCCGGAACTCCCTGATCCAGGAACATCCATGGTCTGGGAAGTCCAACCTGTGGTATTTTTCAGTTCACCTCAGATAATTACTGTAGTGTAATCTCTTCATCACGAAAGTGCAAGTTACAAATGTAGATTTTTTCTTTAAACACAACACCATTCAAAAACAAAACAATGTACAAGGTTAGACCAGGGGTGGGCAAAAAAATGGCATGGTTTACCAGGGCTAGCCCCTGATGGGCTGCGGCTGCTGTATTTACCTGCACCTCCACACGTACCGGCTATTGAAACTCCCATTGGCCACAGATTGCCATTCCCCGACAATGGAAGTTGCAATCTCCCAGACCTGCTGAAGAAGCAGGCAAATACAGTGGTGGCAGCCCACCAGGGGCTAACCCTGGTAAACAGGATCCAGCCCATGAGCCTGTATAGGTTGGACCTCTCCCATCCAGCATCCTCAGGACCCGACTGGTCCCAGATGAGAGATTTTTCCAGATGAGGGGAGGTCATTTCAGGCCCCCTGCTGCCAATGTCCCAGCCCCCCCGGCTTCCGGGCTCCACCCTGCAGCCCAGCTGAGTTGCGTGCCAGCTCCTCCCTGCACCACCACAGCCTCTTCACCCCCCACCCTGACGAAGCCGTGCACCAGCCTGGCTCCCTCTCGCAGCCCAACTGAACTGTGCACTGGCTCCTGGGCACCCACCTTGCAGTGCCCCGAGACTCTCCAATCCTAGAACATCCATGGTCACACCAGCCCACGGATGTTGCTGGATCAGAGAATCCCAGTGTTTACATTCATGGGAGAGACTATTGCCTGCTTCTTACTTACAATATCACCTGAAAGTCAGAACAGATGTACACATGACATTTTTGTAGCTGGCATTGCAAGGTATTTATATGCCTGATTAGCAATGTAAAATCCCATGTAATTGGTTAACCTAGTCACCAATTAAGGGGGATCATTCCAGTCCTCCCCTCCCCCCCACTGCAACCAGGCTGGAGCACCCCAACCACCACAGCAGTGGTCCTCCAGCCTTGATGGAGCAGCCCGTGCATGCGACGCACTGGGCCTGCCGCGGACAGTGGCTCCTGTAGATGCAAGGAGCAGGCCCTACCCAGGACATGTCCAGACCAGCTGCAGACAGAGGCTGCTCCAAATACCTGGAGCAGTCCCTGTCCATGGTGGGCCCCGCCCTGTCTACAGCAAGTGGGGAGCTTCTCCAGCCCCTCTACCAGTTAACCTTTCACATTCCTATGCCAGATATGCTAAACATGTGTCTGCCCCTTCAACCTTCTGCCATCACTGCAGCCACAAACACACAGAAAAAGTAAAAGTGAAAATAACAGAGTATAAATTGACCACTGAGAGCATCATCCACGGGCTACCCATAAAGTAGTGTTCACTGTGGAAAGAAAAAAAAAAAACCCACCGGTGACAATCCCAGTTAGAAAAACTGGGAGTAAAGGCTGACAGCTAAAGATCAGAATCCTTCCTCCACCCAGCACAATGTGCAGGGAGGTGTCCTTGACAAAGCCCTGGCTGGGATGATTTAGTTGGGAGATCAGTGACCTCCTGAGGTCTCTTCCAACCCTACGATTCGGTGAGTCTACGACTCCAGGCCGACGGCTGCTGCAGCTGGGGGCTGGGGGGAGGGGGGGGGGCCTGTTTCCACCGACTGGCGAGGTACCCACAGCAACCCACTGAACGCCCCGAACAAAGAGAAAACCACCCACGGGAGGGGAGAGCGCATGAGACGTTGCCGGGGCGCCTCTGAGACGCCACGTCGCACACTTCACGCTCCCGCGTGTCGCAGGCCCTGGCCCCGACTCTGGCAGCCTGTAGCCGCCCCGCCTCGAACCCGGCCTCGGGGACAAGGCGCGCCCAGCGCAGAGGAGCCCGAAGCCAGGCGGTTCCCTGCTTACCCCAGGTTCATGGCTCTTCTCCTTCTGCACCCGCAGGGCGCCGCGACTCCCAGAAGCGGGGGGAGCGAAGCCGGCGGCCGCTACCCAGAGCTCCCTTGTGTGTGTACGTTGGTAGCTGCCACCGCACAATGAGAGGGGAGGCGATAGGCTCCGGCCCTCCCGCCAATCAGCTCCTCTTACACTGCGGGGCTGGCTTGGCCTGCGTGCGAGGCATTGTGGGGGCTGGAGTCCGGAGCCACCCCGCTCTCTCTCCCCAGCCGCCGGACTCCAGCAGCTGCAGCCGCGCGCCCACTGTGCGCTCCTAGCTGGGGAGCTGCTAAGAGCGGGGTTCGGGGGTACTCGTGTAGAGCAGGGTTGTTAAGCTGTATCGGAGAGAGGAAGGGGTAGATGCAAAGCACTCGTATTGTTTTGGCTCCTGTGTAAATTATTAAGCGATGGAGGGGGCCATAAAAAGCCCCCATTCTGCAATGAGTATTGCATGGATAAAAGTCTGGTGTGGATTTCAGGGCTGGCCCGAGGCTGAAATTATTATTATTTATTGTTTATTATTTATGATGATGATGATTAATTGCTTGGAAAAATTTATTAGGTACAAAAAAGTATTTTAAAACATTCAGGAGGTGGGGTAAATGCACCCAGTAGTTCATTGGGAATACAGTAGTTCAATGGGAAACACTCACCTTCCAACTTAATAAAAATTGGGATTCATTAGTCATCTCTTCCCATCCTCTTCCCTTGTTTCCTATTGAATATTTATCATTGCAGCTCTCTACCTTTGTATTGTCATCAGTTAAGACTTTATGGCAGGGTGAGGAACCTTTCTTGGCACTGGGCCTCTGACCCACTCAAAAATCAGTCCGGGTGTACACAAATGAGAAGACACTCTCCACATTCCCCTTTCACACCAGAGTTGGGGGGGCAGCCTAATAGATTTTGTGTGCTCCAGCCTCATGGTGAGGCAGCAGGGGGCTGAAGCACCAGTGTGAGCTCTCCAAAGCTGGAGGGGGCTAAGCTTTGGGGGCCAGATCCAGTCCCCAGGCCAGAGGTTCCCTACCCCTGCTTTATGGGAAATGCTTCAGGAGTAGGCCATGAAGAACCCTTGCTTCCTTGACATAGTTTCTTCTTTCTTGACATGACATATGAAAAATACTATTATTTTTAATAGGAATCTTAATTATTTTTAATTAAGTTTTTAATTAAACGTTTTCCTGAATTGGAGAGTATTTGGCCCCAGACTCAATATTTATAATGGATCATATACTGGAGTTCTTACTTACAACTGGAGTTTTGCCTGAATAAAGACCACAGGATTTGGCCTGATACAAATAAGTGGCAATTTGATAATGATGGATAATCAGGCTAGGTTTGATATGTGCAGAAAACCCAATGTAGCTGATGCTATTTGAAAATACTTTGGATAATGAATGTGCCATATTAACTAGGGATGTTCAAGTGTAACCAATCAACCGATTAACCAATAAGCTAGTGCTTACCAGTTAATGTTATCAGTTCAACTCTGCTCTGCTCCCGGGGAGGTAGCTTCACTGCATCAGCAAAGCCTTCTCCCAGGGAGTGGAGCCAGCAGTCCCTGCTAGCCCAGGTCCCAGGCTAGATCGACACAACAGTGTTATTTCAGAATAACTGACCTTATTATGAAATAACAAAATGCACGTCTACACAGTAAGCCATTATTTTGAAATAATGTTAAGATGAAGGACTTCTTACTCTGACTCCTGTAACCCTCATTTCACAAGGAGTAAGGGAAGTCAAAGGAAGAGGGTCCTTCCTTCATCTTCCTGCTGTGTAGACAGCACCAAAAGCTGAATTAAGCTATTTCGACTTCAGCTACGAAATTGATATAGCTGAAGTTGCATAGCTTAATTTGGCTTTTGCCCTGCTGTGTAGATATGCCCCCAGGGAGCCAGCTGTGCTGTGTCAGTGAAGCCTCCCCAGGAGCGGGGCCAGCAGAAAGGCTTTGCTGTGGGCTCTGCAATACGAAGCTTATTTAAGATTAGAGGGAAGGTCCTTTCATGGATTGATAACTGGTTAAAAGTCAGGAAGCAAAGGGTAGGAATAAATGGTAAGTTTTCAGAGTGGAGAGTGGTAACTAGAGGTAACTCCAAGGCTGTGTCTACACTGGCGCGATCTTGCGCAAAAGCGGCCGTTCTTGCGCAAAAACTTGCTGCCTGTCTACACTGGCCGCGTGTTCTTGCGCAAGTAAACTGACATTCTAATGTATAAAATCAGGGCTTCTTGCGTGAGAACTCTGACGCTCCTGCTCAGGAAGAAGCCCTTTTGCGCAAGAGCTCTTCCAGAAGAGGCCAGTGTAGACAGGCAACATGAATTTCTTGCGCAAGAAAGCCCTATGGTTAAAATGGCCATCAGAGCTTTCTTGCGAAAGAGAGTGTCTACACTGGCATGGATGCTCTTGCGCAAAAGCACATGCCAGTGTAGACGCTCTCTTCTGGAAGAGTTTTTGCACAAGAACTCTTCCACAAAAGAGTTCTTGCGCAAGAAGCTGCCAGTGTAGACGTAGCCTTGCGAGAGTCTGTGCTGGGACCAATCCTATTCAATTTATTTATAAATGATTTAGAGAAAGGGGTAAACAGTAAGGAAAGAAAATTTGCAGAGGATACCAAACTGCTCAAGATAGTTAAGACCAAAGCAGACTGTGAAGAGCTTCAAAAAGATCTCACCAAACTAAGTGATTGGGCAACAAAATGGCAAATGAAATTTAATGTTGATAAATGTAAAGTAATGCACATTGGAAAAAATAATCCCAACTATACATACAATATGATGGGGACTAATATGGCTATGACTACTCAAGAGAGAGATCTTGGAGTCATTATGGATAGTTCTCTGAAAATATTCACTTTGTGTAGCGGCAGTCAAAAAAGCAAATAGAATGTTAGGAATCATTAAAAAAGGGATAGAGAATAAGACAGAGAAATTACCTTAAAATAAGCTATGCAATTTGTGTAGCGCAAAATATGTAACTTATTTTGAGGTAAGGGTTCAGTGTAGATGCATCCTTAGACTCACAGTCTCTACTGCAGCATCTTCCAACCAGCTTCATCCCTAGGAGTTTGCTTTGTTGGTGGTTTTATATAGTCATGGACCCGCTGCCTTGGTCACATCCCATCCCCCATCTGCCTGCATACTACACCATAGACATGTTCTGGGACCCTCAGGCTACGTCTAGACTGCAGGCTTCTTTCGGAAGAACCATTTTTTTGGAAGAGATCTTCCAAAAAAACTTCTTCTGAAAGAGAACATCCACACACAAAAGTGCATTGAAAAAGTGATCTGCTTTTTTGAAAGATAGCATCCACACTGAATGGATGCTATCTTGCATTTAAGTTATGATTACTATGGATGGAGTGGCCACCAGGGCACCTATGCTTTTTCCTCTTTCCTCTTCTCTCGAAAGAACTCCCTCTTCCCTGTCCACACAAGCCTTTTTCCAAAAGAGCTCTTTCGGAAAAAGGCTTCTTCCTCGTAGAAAGAGGATTACCAATGCCGGAAAAAAACCTCTGTTTTTTCTATTTACTTTTGGAAGAATGCAATTGCAGTGTGGATGTAACTCGGATTTTGTTGGAAAAACGGCCGTTTTTCCAACAAAACTCTGTAGTTTAGACATGCCCCCAGTTGCTCTCTGTGCAATATACATTTCCTATACTCCACTCTATGTAGTGCAGAAGTGTGGGAGTCCTCAAGGCAGTCTTTCAAGAGCTGTCTCTCTCATGGCCACATGAGTAGAAGAGGTTTGTGGGGAACAGTGAGGGACGGAGATATGGTCCAAATCTTTCAGTCTGTTTTCAAATTTTATTCTTTCTTCAGAACTTCAGATACAGTATTCATAACGACAAAGGGCATATCTACACAGCAGGGCAAAAGTCAAATTAAGATACACAACTTCAGATATGTCAACTGAGTAGCTGAAGTCGAAATAGCTTAATTTAGATTTTGGCACTGTCTATACAGCAGGCCCCCCCGATGGGATCGTTACCTTGACGTGGTGGGGGGCTTGTGTGTCTCAGGGACCTTCAGTGCTATGCCAGCAGGAGTTTAGTGCTCCTGGTAGGGCCACCCAAGCTGGACAAGTCAATGGGTAGAAACCAGACAAAAAGCGATTCCCTGGTCCTCCAGGTTGGCGGTTGGGCGATGGGCTAACAACTCATCCCTGTAAAAAATATTATGTTACAGAAACTTCTACATCATTCAAAATCAAAATCATCTCAGTCCAGGGAAGACCGAAGGCTCCTCAGCAGAGGCTTATGACATACAACAGTCAAACCCAGAAGGACACTGTTGTACCAATGACCCTTAGTTGACCCCAGATGCTCCTGGGGAGTAAGCTGCTTTCACATAAGAAATGCATGATGATTGGCATGTGGAATGTAAGAACACTGAAAGAACAAGGGAGATGTGCACAAACGGCAAAAGAAATGCAAGCATACAAACTCTCCATCCTAGGCATTTGTGAGGCCAGATGGAATACCTTTGGGGAGACTAGACTGCAGTCAGGAGAGACCTTATTATATTCAGGAAAAGAGAAGGAAGATGACATCCATGAAGCAGGAGTAGCTCTTCTGTTGTCCAAAGAAGCTGCCAGAAGTCTGATAGAGTGGGAGCCAGTATCAGAGCGTCTGATCAGAGCCAGATTTGAATCCTGATTCCAGAAAGTTACCATCATAATGTGCTATGCCCCAACTAATGCAACGGAAGAAGAGAAAGAACAGTTCTATGCACAATTGCAATCAGTGCTTGACAAGATACCTAGACGTGATATGCTGATCCTGATGGGAGACATGAATGCCAACGTAGGCAGTGACAACACTGGTAGGGAAAAAGAAATGGGAACCCACGGTTTAGGCCAGATGAATAAAAATGGCAAACTCCTTGCAGACGGGTGTGCCTTTAATGAACTTGTAATTGGAGGCACACTTTTTCCACACAAAAATTGCCATAAAGTAACTTGGGTATCGCCTGACAATTGTACACAAAACCAGATCGACCACTTCGCAATCCAAAGGAGATGGCGAAGATCTCTGGAAGATGTGCGTGCTAGGCGTGGAGCAGACATCGGATCAGACCACCACTTAGTAGTTGCTAAACTTAAAAAGAAACTTGCGGCAAGAAAACGACAGCCCAGCACAAGAACCAGATTCGATGTGGGGAAGCTGAGGATACAAGAAACGAAAGAAGCCTTCCAAATTACCTTGAGCAACCGCTTTGAGGCACTCCGAAGCAAGGAAGGAGCAGAACAAACTGCGGAGGGAGTCTCGAGCTTAATGAAGGAAGCTATAGTAGAAACGTGCAATGTGGTGTTAGGGCAACCTTCCATTAACCGGAAGGAATGGATCATAGATCAGACATGGAGAATGACTGAAGAACGGAAGGGCACTCAAACAACAAGTTAACCAAGCAAAAACAAGAGGCCAGAAACAAGCTGCATCATCCAGATACCATGAAATCACTGGGGAAGTAAAGAAAAGTCTCTGCAGGGATAAGAGAAATTTCATAAATGAGATTGTAGAAAAAGCAGAGGCAGCATCTAAACAAGGGGACTTGAAAACTCTGTACAATACAACTCGAGTCTTGAGCGGAAGGAAGAGAAACCCAAACAGACCGGTCAAAAACAAAGATGGTCAGCTACTTACCTCAGTGGATGAGCAGCCAGCCAGATGGAAGGAGCATTTTGAAGAAGTGTTAAACAGACCACCACCACCAAATCTACCACAGCTAGAAGCAGGAGAACCCCTAGACATTAACACTGGGGCAATTACAAAAGAGGAAGTCTGCAAGGCAATAAGGAACCTAAAGAATGGCAAGGAAGCAGGACCTGATAATATTACACCTGAAGTATTAAAAGAAGGAGGAGCTGCTATAGTGGATCAGGTACACAGTTTGCTAAATCTGATATGGACAACAGAAGAGATTCCAAAGGATTGGAGAGAAGGGCTCCTAGTGAAACTCCCTAAGGGTATGTCTACACTAGCCCCCTAGTTCGAACTAGGGAGGCTAATGTAGGCATTCGAAGTTGCAAATCAAGCCCGGGATTTAAATATCCCGCGCTTGATTTGCATCTTCCCGGCCGGTCGCCATTTTTGAAATTTACAAGTCCGGACTAACTGCCCGCGTCTACACGCGGCAGGGACCCGGTAGTTTGAAATAAAGCCCTAGTTCGAACTACCTGTTAAACCTCATTCCAGGAGGAATAACAGGTAGTTCAAACTAAGGCTTTATTTCGAACTACCGGGTCCCTGCCGCGTGTAGACGCGGGCAGTTAGTCCGGACTTGTAAATTTCAAAAATGGCGACCGGCCGGGAAGATGCAAATCAAGCGCGGGATATTTAAATCCCGGGCTTGATTTGCAACTTCAAATGCCTACATTGGGCTCCCTAGTTCGAACTGGGGGCTAGTGTAGACACCCCCTAAATCCAGTGATCTGTCACTGTGTGAAAAGTGGAGAAGGATTACCCTCCTGTCCATCCCAAGCAAAGTATTAACCAGGGTCATCCTGGAACGAATGAAAGATACCATAGACCACAAACTACGAGAAGAACAGGCAAGTTTTAGGAGAGGACAATCTTGCACAGACCAAATAGTAACACTTCGGATCATTGTAGAACAATGCATTGAATGGCAAGCACCACTCTACATCAACTTCACAGACTTTATGAAAGCCTTCGAAAGTGTGGACAAGCAGTCCATCTGGACCATCGTGCAACATTACGGAGTTCCAGGCAAACTGATTACCATCATCAAGAAACTGTATGAAGAATACTCCTTCCAAGTCATCCATGATGGAAAATTGTTGAAAAAATTCCAGGTCACAAGAGGTGTATGCCAAGGCTGCCTTCTTTCTCCATTACTCTTCCTGATTGTCCTAGACTGGGTCACAAAAACAGCATATGCTGACTCAGGAAGGAGACTCCAGTGGACTCAAACTAGGAAACTTGAAGATCTAGAGTTTGCAGACGACTTAGCCCTGCTTGCAGATAAATTAGAGCATATGCAAGAGAAGATGGATGCCCTACAGGAAACAGCGGAGCCTCAAGATTAGTCAAGAGAAGACCAAGTTGATGCACATTAACAACAGACAGGAAGGTGAAATTACAATTGAAGGAAAAGCAGTGCAAGAGGTTGACCAGTTTGTATACTTGGGGAGTGTTATCAGCAAGAATGAGGGAACTGAAGAGTACATCAGTGCGAGAATACGAAAGGCGCAACAAGTCTTTGCATACTACGACCAGTCTGGGGTACAAGAGCCATTTCAATAAGAACCAAACTATGAATTTTCACTTCTAATGTGAAATCAGTGCTGTTGTATGGCTCGGAGGTGTGACGCATTGTCCAGAGCAACACTAAGAGAAATCAGACGGTTATCAATAAATGCCTTAGACACATTCTCCAGCTAAAGTGGTACAATAGAATGCCAAATGAAACCTTGTGGACCAAAATAAATCAGAAACCAATGGAGGTCCAGATTAAGAAGAGAAAATGGTGATGGGCAGGCCATATCCTGTGTAAGGACTATGAGGAATGTATCACGAGACAAGTGTTAGAATGGAATCCAAAGGGAAAGAGGAAAAGGGGACGTCGCAAACAAAGATGGCGACGAAGCTTTCTGGACGAAGTAAAAGCAGCTGGGTTAATGTGGGATCAAATCAAGGCTATCACTAAGGATCGCAAGAGGTAGAGAATGACTGTGGAGGCTCTATGCTCCATTAGGAGCCCAAAGGACAAATGAAGAAGAAGATGATGATGATACAGCAGGAAATAGAGGAAAGAACACTCTTCCTTCAACTTCCTTTACTCCTCATAGAATCATGGAACACCAGAACTGGAAGGGACCTTGAGAGGCCATCGAGTCCAGTCCCCTGCCCTCACGGCAGGAACAAGCACAATCTAGATCATCCCTGACAGGTGTCTGTCTAAACTGCTCTTAAATATCTCTAGTAATGGAGATTCTACAACCCTCCAGGCAATATATTCCAGTGTTTAACCATCCTTGCTGCAATTTAAGCCCATTGCTTCTTCTCCTATCCTCAGAGGCCAAGAAGAACAATTTTTCTCCCTCTTCCTTATAACACCCTTTTAGATACTTGAAAACTACTATCACGTCCCCTCTCAGTTTTCTCTTTTCTAAACTAAACAAGCCCAGTTCTTTCACTTTTCCCTCATAAGTCATGTTTTCTAGACCTTTAATCATTTTTGTTGCTCTTCTCTGAGACTTCTCCAATTTCTCCACATCTTTCTTGAAATGTGGTGCCCAGAACTGGGCACAATACTCCAATTGAGGCCTAATCAGTGCAGAGTAGAGTGGAAGAATGACTTCTCATGTCTTGCTCACAACACTCCTGTTAATGCATTCCAGAATCATGTTTGCTTTTTTTGCAACAGTGTCACACTGTTGACTCATGTTTAACTTGTCATCCACTATGATCCCTAAATCTCTTTCATCAGTACTCCTTCCTAGACAATCACATTCTGTACATGTGAAACTGATTGTTTCTTCCTAAGTGGAGTACTTTGCATTTGTCCTTATTAAACTTCATCCTATTTACCTCAAACCATTTCTTGAGTTTGTCCAGATCATTTGAATTTTGACCCTATCCTCTAAAGCACTTGCAGTCCCTCCCAGCTTGGTATCATCTGCAGACTTAATAATCGTACTCTGTATGCCATTATCTAAATCATTGATGAAGATATTGAACAGAACCGGACCCAAAACACACCCCTCCGGAACCCCACTTGTTATGCCCATTCAGCATAATTGTGAATCATTAATAACTTACTCTCTGAGAACTGTTATCCAGCCAGTTATGCACCCATCTTATAGTAGCCCCATCTAGGTTGTATTTCCCTAGTTTATTGATCAGAAGGTCATGCAAGACCATGTCAAATAAATTACTAAAGTCTAAGTATACTATGTCCATCGCTTCTCCCTTATCCACAAGACTTGTTATCCTATCAAAGAAAGCTATCAGATTGGTTTGACATGATTTGTTCTTTACAAATCCATGCTGGCTGTTACCTGTCACTTTATTTTCTTCCAGACGTTTGCAGATGAATTTCTTAATTACTTGCTCAATTATCTTCCCTGGTACATAAAATGAGGGTTACAGGAGTCCGAGTAAGAAGACCTCCATCTCGACTTTATTTTGAAATAATGGCTTGCTTTGTAGATGCACATTTTATTATTTTGAAATAACATCAGTTATTCCGAAATAATGTTGCTGTGTAGAGGCACTCAAAGTTTCATTTTTTAAATAATGTGTCAGAATAGAACGTAGCATCATTTCCAGTGTCAATTTAAGCCAGCAGGTGGCAGTACAGTTTCAAACATCTCTGCAAAATATTGACTTTCTCATGGAGGAAAATTTATTTATGCTTTCTGCAAAAACATTTTTTAAAGTTTCCGGAAACAACAATGAATTATTCATTATTTTTAGACTATTTTATCAATTAATATTTTTAGAAAGCACCAGCAGTTTGCTAGACTTCTTTTGCAGACAAATTTTAAGAAATTGTTCTTGCTTCAAAAATCTTAAGAATCTAGAAAGAGGTTACCATTTAAATAACATTGATCTACTGCTGCTGTTCAATTTTAGGCAGAGTCCCATATATTATGTACAAACAGCTATCCTTTTGCCAAGATGCCACTCTTTATTGAATTTATTTTTTCAATTGATTCCACAACAATGTCAATTTTCCTGCTCCGGTGATAGGTGTGAGTATAAAAATTATAGGTGAATGGCTTTTTAGTTTGTCCTTCTGCCATTTTGTACTCGTGCACCATCTCTAATACTTCTGTGTTTCTCTACTCGAGCGAGTTCAGTGTGTCTCAGTGCCTGCTGTTGACTTTAACAGGACAGAGCAGGAGGCAGTGAGAGGTAGATGCTTTGTATTTCAGGACACCAAAGATGAGCAAGATGCACCATTAGATCTTGTCTCAGAAATACAGGACAGACACTCTTTGACAGAGTGAGGGCTGGAATCCTAGGAAAGATGGCTAGCTATTTTTGTTGCATAATTCCCACTCTGCGATACATTTTGGAGCAGCTCTGCCACAGGGCCTTGTCACACAATTCAGATTAAATGAGCCTTATAATATAGGTTTTGGTTTTAGGATTTAAAAAAGTAGCCTTGAAACAATCTAGGAAATGTATATTGTACAGAGAGGAACTGAGGGTCCCAGAACACCATACTAAATGTTAGAAGCAGAGTACATTAACAGTTCCTTTATATGGAATCTGAAAAGAATTCTAAAATTCCTGCTAGAAAATAATTCTGCCTTCTAAAATAACTTTTTTCATTGTAGCCTGTGGTTGGTATATAGAAAAGAATATTCCAAACCTTTACGTATAAAGCCATAGATGAAGCTGTATATCTGCACTGTCTCTGAGTGCTACTGCTCATACACATGAGAAGCTCAGAAGACATATAGTACAGGCAGGCTAAAATATTATATTGTCTGAAGTTTTAGGTTACAAGATAGTTTGCAAACATTTTCAACCCTTGCAAGAAGACTGTTTAAATGTGATAGTTGTAGAGAAATGTGATGATGATCACATGTGGAGCATGTCATCACTTCCATAATAAACCCCGATTCTGCACGTTTTCTCCCCTTAACTATATAGCTTTTGGCTAAACAGTCTGATTACATATTTACCCAGGAGACTGAGAAAGTGGTAGTGAGAATCGAAGAAGACAAAACTAAATTACCTCTCTCTTCTACCTGAGCCCATTCCACATCCCAGATATCCATTTTAACCTCTATCATGACAAACTGTTCCAGGACTGTCACGATCCTGTTCATTGCTCCCACAAAGCTTGTCTGCGTATCAGCACTAGAGTGCTGTCAAGAACAACCACCAGTTCTGTGATAAGAGAAGAAATCAAAATACTTGCCTTACTATATCTGAACAACTGGTTCTGAGACACCAAATTCCTTTAAAACTTTAACCATTCCCTAGTGAGTCAAATGAAGGAATACTGACTTTAAGATTAAAATATTTGAATAAGGATAACAATAAGCTTGGTGGATTGTTCTGTAATATTGTCTACCTACACAATTCCTTCATTTGACTTTTTATAACAATATGCTAGCTGTAAGAAAACTGTACATGAGACTGTATATTTCATTAGACATTTATTCTAATGAATAGAAAGGTGCACACATTTCTGACCAAAATAAATAGGAGTTATGTGCTCGTATCCAAGTGCAGAATTTGTCCTCTATTTCCTCTCCCATTATACAGATCTCTGATCCATACTCTCTCCCCTGAGACTCTAAGGCGGGGTGGGCAATAATTTTGGGCTGGGGGCTGGGGGCAGGTCCTAATCCGGAAGGGGCGGGGCCAGAATGCTTCTGGGCTTCCCCACCCCTAGACCATAATTAGTCTGGGGTTGGGGGAGCCCCTTTTCTCCCCCTTCCCACTAGGCACCCATGCCCTTGGTAGGGCGGGAAGAGGTTTCACACACTCTCCTGCCTCAGGCCCTGATTGGCCTGAGGGCATGGGGAGCGCATGAAGCCTCCTGCCACTCTACCCCCGCCCCGTGAGGAGCATGCGGCACTTCAAAGTGCCACGCATTGCTCGCAGGGCGGGAGGAGACATCACGCACTCCCCCGCCCCCAAGTCCTGATTGGCCTGGGGGTGGGGGAACTGTGCAAAGCTTCCCTCGCGCTGCTCCCGCCCTGCGTGAGCATATGGCACTTCGAAGTGCCATGCGCTCCTCGCAGGGTGGGGGGAAGGGTGGAGGAAACTTTGCACACTCCTTCTGCCCCCAGGCCAATCAGGATTTGGGGGCTGGGGAGTGCGTGATGTCTCCTCCTGCCCTGCGAGCAGTGCGCAGTGCTTCAAAGCGCTGCGTGCTGCTCACAGGGCAGGAGGAAGCTTTGCACACTCACACGCCCCCAGGCCCTAATTGGTCTGGGGGCGGGGGAGCGGTAGGGCCTCTGCAGGCTGGATAAACCTGCTTGGCGGGCCGCATCCAGCCCATGGAGGCCCTTTTCCCCACCCCTGCTCTAAGACTATGTCTACACTACAGGGTTTTTGCACAAAAACAGCCATTTTTGTGCAAAAACCCACAGAGCGTCCACACCTCAAGCGCATTTTTGCACAAGAAAATTTATAGTAAAATGGCAAAATAGAGGGCTTTTTTGCGGTGTAAGTATACCTCCTTCTATGAGGAATAACTTATTTTTGCACAAGAGTTCTTGCACAAAAAGGTTTGTGTGGACGTTCAACAGGAGTTTCTTGCACAAAAAGAGCCTATCAGAAAAAGCACAGGTGCTCTGATGGCCATTCTGTGAATGGCAATCAGAACTTTCTTGCACAAGAGTGTCCGTGCAGTGTGGACACTCTCTTGCGTAAAAGCACATCACTTTTGCGATACGCTTTTGAGGTGTGGACGCACTTTTGCGCAAGAAGTTTTTGCAGAAGATCTCGTCCGCAAAAAGCTTCTTGAGCAAAAACCCTGCAGTGTAGACAAAGCCTAAGGGAAAAATTAGAACTGAAGTAAGTTGGTATGGTCAAAGTCAATAGAATTTCAACTTGTTTAACGCAGCTCTGAATGTGACTTGTGGTCTCATAATGTATTCATCCCAGAAGGCATATAAGCACCTATTCGTTTGTTCTTCTTTTGCTCTTGAATATGGTCCCATTACACAAACAAACAGGTAAGACATGAATTATTGCTGTTGAGGTGTAGTAGGTAATATGTATTATAAGTGAAAAGCCAGGAACTATGGAGATAAAATTTTCCCCTTCATACTTGTGTTTCATATGCCCAATTCTTTCTGCCCTTAAATACAGCACAATTATAAAACTCCAGAGCAATTCAAATTATTTTATGTTTTCACATCATGGATGAGGGGCACAGAGGAGAAGAAGCAGAGCTATGCTGTTATAATAAGAATGGCCGTACTGGGTCAGACCAAAGGTCCATCTGGCCCAGGATCCTGTCTTCCAACAGTGGCCAATGCTGGATTCCCCAGAGGGAGTGAACAGAACAGGGAATCACCAAGTGATCCCTCTCCTGTTAAGTTAAGAAATTAATCTTTGCATGTTGGGATGGTAGAAGGTGTTTCATCAGCTTCCCTATCTCTAGTGCTGCCTCCGTTCCACTCAGCTTAAAATGGCTCCGACTGCCTTTACACATTCTGTCCATCATAGGATCTCTTATGCTCCTAGCACCCAAGTACTGATATTTACCAGCTTGAAAGACCCAAACAGTTCCTGCTGTCTCACTGGTTCATCTGCAGCTTCTCTGCCTGGAAAAATACCAGTAGATTTGCTTTCCCTCCTATTACCATTCCTCTGAGAGCACGTCAAGAGAGGAGGAATTAGGTGTTTACATCTCTTGCAATCACAGATTTAGAATCCAGTTAAGGAATGGGTTCCAGGAGACAATGAGGGTTGTCATTTGGACATTCTGTACAAGGTTTTTTAAAGTGTTCTGATGGCAGTTGTGAGTTGAATAGGTTAGAAAGATTTGTATTGTGAAGTATTCCTGGCCTTACATCCCATTATATCTCACAGGACACAAAAATACGGATCTACATACTTGTTTTGAAGATAACACAGATAAGCGAGTCACTTCCTGATGGATATTTATGGCTAACTTAGTAAAATGCCTGAGGGCTGTATCTCCATCTGTGAGAGAGATTAAGAGTTTTGTATTTGATAGAGTTTCTTATCCCATATCATTATCTGTCTTAGGGCATGTCTACACTGGAGAGTTATTTCAAAATAACTCCCCTTATTTCGAAATAACAAGGCGAGCGTCTACACTAAAAAGCCTGTCATTTTGAAATAATGGGCTTGTTATTTCCAAATAACTCCTGCTTGTGAAGAGGAGTAAGCTTATTCCAAAATAGTTATTTTGGGAGTTATTATTTTGAAAGTTATTATTTTGAAATAACTTATTTTCAAATAACCTGGTAGTGTAGACATAGCCATAGGGTTTGTACTGCTACCTATCACTATGATATACGAGTACCTCCAAGGAAATTTAGACTGACATAATTACCCCATGGTCTTCACGGAGTCATTCTTCTGCCTTCTCTAAAGAGCAGAAGATCAATAACTGTTTTTTTCATAAATATTGGATGTATTCCTTGGTGGTTGCTCATCAAAAGATAATATTTATCATTTGTCTGGAATTCTGGAGGAAAAAGGTGTGATCAAATGTTGCATTTTGGTGGGAAATGTAGAAATAAAGTTTCCATTTCAAAATTCTAGTGCTTGGCATCTTTCCCTAAACATAATTCCCTTGGATGACTGTTGCCTGTCACTTATCAATGAAATGTGGTTAATAGATGAACATTAAAATATGGGTTGTTCAAGACATATGATTTCCTATTTTGAAAAGTGGCATCTGTTTAAAATCAGGTTATTTAAGCATGCACATTCTAAGAGGTTCACTATAAACTAGCTTACAAAATTAAAAGTCCCATTTACATTTTATCATACTATTGGTCAATATTCATAATTTGCTGTAATATGCCAACAGATACAGTTTCTTATGTAGTTTACTTAAACTATGTTCTCTCATATTTATACATGTGAGTTGTAAGAAAAAAAATCTCATAGAGTCAGTTTGAGTCACAAGCAAAATACATAATTCAAAACAAATGTAAGGCCTTTATAATAGAATTATTCATCACAGTGGAGAAAAATTGCCATCTTCAAGGTTTGCATCACTGATAAAAGTTGTATATTGGAAGGTTTGATTAAACCCTTAACCATACACATTTTTAAAATCTGCATCTGAAATAATTTGATTTGTAGATGAGACATTATGGACCAAATGCATCCTTTAACTTCAACAGTTACTTCAAGGATGAATTTGTCCCAATGAATTTAATTTTGTACACATGTCTATTCCAAATATGTAACTTATAAAAAAAGACTTTCTACATTTAAAATAAAGATTAACATTTCTCTTAATATAAACATTTTTTATATTAATCTGAAGGCCAGATCACTTTTAGAAATCCTACTGAAGTATCATGAATCATTCCCAGGGTAATATCAAAGTACCCAGTTTCCTTAACTGAACAACTGTTTCATAGGAGATGGTATGCAGTGATTCTCTTTTGTAAGAAAGATGTTCCCAAAATATTCATCTATCAAAGTGGGGAACAAAAAGCACTCTATCCAGCTATTATGGCAGTGCAATTATCTAACCAGTACTGAGAGAGATGCATTGTGCATTAGTGCTGATACTAGGAATTCAAAGGCAATCTAATTATGTCCAGCTTTAACTGAGATGCTGTCTCAAACAAGTTAGGAAATGTAACTGTATCTTATATAGATGCTGTAATGTAACTATTGCAGCTTTATTATCACAATATAGAACCCTTCAAAGAATAAATCCAGCTATAGAATATGTTTCAAACAAGATCTACTTAACTCAAATTTCTATAGTTGCACTTACTTTATTAAATTTTGGGGAGCTGTCCACAGAATCTTATTGTTTTAGTAAATGTCTTTAACACAGATCACAATAGAAATAGATAGTAGAGCCATGGAGTTCAAATTACAGTTTACATATTAAGAGCAGACTTTTCAACTAATATAAAAGTGATTAATTCCAGTTAATATACCTTTATGGAGGATGTGTCTAGATCCCTAAATTTAGTATTAGGCTACATCTAGACTGCAAGCTTCCTTCGGAAGAAGCTTTTCCAGAAGAGATCTTCCAGAAAAACTTTTTTTGAAAGAGAGCGTCTACACAGCAAAAGTGCAAGGAAAAAGCGATCTGCTTTTTTGAAAGATAGTGCCCACATTGATTGGACGCTATCTCGCATTTCCATTGTGATTACTGTGGATGGAGTGCCCACCAGGGCACCTGTGCTTTTTCCTGAAGGCCTCTTCTTTCGAAAAAACACTCTCTTCCGCGTACACAGATACCTTTTTCTGAAAAAGCTTTTTCGAAAAAAGGTTTCTTCCTTGTGGTTTACCACTGTCCGAAAAACCCCTCTGTTCTTTCGACTTTCAGTTGAAAGAACACAATAGCAGTGTGGAGGTAAGTGTAGTTTTTCCGGAAAAACTCTGCAGTGAAGACATAAGGGGTGAATAAAGAGAACACTGTAGGGATTAGACATTTCTATGCTGTGGACTGGAGACCTCTCTTCTCTGCTTGTATAGTATACCTTAATGGATTTATTTGGCCAAAGAAATAGTGTATGATTATATTCTCATTTTGTGTTCTGCATTTTAGTTGGATTCACTTCTTCCATATGAATTAATTTTCTTATGTATTATTAGCAAATCTGTTTAGTTACTGATTCTCAACTGCAGAATTCAATGTGGATAGTAGAATCTAAGGAATTGACTGGAGCATTGAGAAAAATATATTGGCAAAAGTGTCAACATGATACCTCAAACTACTACTTGCCCCAAAATTTTGATTAAAGTAAATGTGGAAGTAGAGTACAGTTACTAATATTTGTTCCAGTAATGTAAGGATTATTGGAATGCCTGCAAGAAAAAAATACCAGACCCTACTTAATTTCATTTCATTGATATTTTTGAACTTTGTATGCAGGAGGATTTGCAATATGTAAAAAAAATTAGTGACTGATAGTATTTTCTTTTTCTTTCTTTTTTCTTTTGATGATCTTGAAAGCATCTGGCACATAAGTTAATCAAGCTTTTCAATACACCATACAAAATAGGTAAGATGAGAAGCTGAGATTTCAGTGGGAATTAGGCACTTGTGGAAAACCCCAATAGGTGCCTATCTGAATCTTTAGGTGCCAAAATACCTTCAAGTTTCTGGCTCCGGGACTCAGAAATCCTGGCTTGCGCTGTGTCCCAGACGCTGTGTCTCTGCTTTTCAAATGTAGTAAGAGCCTGGTGGCTCTTACTACATTTAAAAAGCAGAGCAGCAGAGTCTGGGACCTGGCACAAGCTGTCCTGGCTCATACCATTTTCCCCACCGTGCGTCTGCCTCCCCTGCGCCCCCACAGAGATGGTTCTGGGGGAACCGTCTTTTAAGCTGGCTCCCTCCAGCACTGGCTCCTGCTCCCCACCCCCTTGCTCCCTCTCACAGGGGCAGCAAGGGGGGGGGGAAAGCAACTAGTTGAGTAGTAACTCGACTACCCGATAAGCCTAGGCTTATCGGGTAGTCGAATAGTCGCTTACATCCCTAGTATTAATAGCACCCTAGTGTAATGATTAGGTGAACCAGCATTAGTGACAGTGCTAGATAGCCTATAAATGTTACATATTTATTTAAATTTCTTAAAGCTAGCACTGTCAGGTCCTGGTATCATGCATGGAGCTCATAAGCCTTACTGTAATACACACTGTAAGAGTAAAAAGGGTTCCTATCTGTATGTTGTAGGTCCCATTGCCACAACTTCAAAATATATTTTAAAATGGAGCCACTACTTTGTACAACTTTGTTTATGAGAGAACAAAGGTGAAATGTGTTTCACTGCTACAAAATATTGACTTAATTTATTTAAAGTTTCTGTGTTTCAGAAATTAGAAATAACACGTAGATATCACTGAACATGTGGGTGTCTTTCAGTATGTATGTGTGTGGATAAAGAGCAGGATTTTGCTAACTGTACTGTTACCCAAAGCAGATGGCTTAAGCCTGTTTTTTTACAGCATTCTTAGGAAACAGCATCTCTGAGGGTAGCACTTCCAGGAATGAAGAAACATCCCTTGAAATGTTCATTTGTTGATCCATTGTGTCAGATCTGGAAGTCCTCACTCAATTTAATTTGGTCCCTTGGTGATTTCAGACAAGCTTTTTGCCTCATGATCAAATAAAACCTGAGTAGAAGGTTCAGGATTTGGTTTTCCATTTTCATGTCCAGAATTATTTTCTTGAAGCATCTGACCCAAATATACTCTGGGTGAAATCCAATTCCATTGAAATCAATAGCAGCTTTGCCACTGATTTGAATAGGACAGAGATCCCCAAAGTGTGGGGTGTTCTTCTCTTCGGGGACACAGAGAAACATTCAGGGAGGTATGTCTGGGTCCCAGGCCAGCCCCAGTAGATGATGCAGAGAGGGAAGGGAGCACCACCCAGCTCCAGTTCTGGTCCTGGCTGTAGCTGCCTGTCCTGCCACCTAGGGCCTTAGCCCAAGCCCCGCTTCTGGCCTCAACCCCTTTCCTCATACCACCCTCACCCCCAGAGCTGACAGTGGGGGTAGGGGTGGTGGACAGGGATAAGGGAGAGCATGAGGAAAAAAGTTTGGGGACCACTGGAATAGAATCGGGATTTCACCATGTGGATGGAACGGAGTCATCTATATATACACACCAGAATCCTGCTGGGTGTGATATCTGTTGTGCAGGCATTTGTGATTTTACTAGCATCCTGTGACTGGCCTGGAAAGATTATATGAACTCCAATACTAGTAGAGCTAAAATGTTTCAGGTGTTAGATGGCTGCTTTTGTAGCTAGAGTCTGAATTATAACACTGATGCTGAGTGTGTATGGGCTAGTTGATAACTATAATGTCTGCTAAAACTGCAGTTACCTGCAGTAATGGTCCTAGATAGTCTATTTTAAAATACTTCTACTTTTAATTTTAATTAATCAAAGTGCAATCCATAAGAATACCTTACTAAGTTTTTGTGGAAATAAGGACTTCAGTCCCTAATCTGCAGAAGTGAACAAATATGTAAGTCAAGCATGGTACATGGTGTCACAGAGTGACTGGTTCCTTTAAGGGGAGATAGTGGCAGCCATCCCTGTGCCATAATTAATTAGCTGCTTATGAGCCTCAGTGGATAGGGTTAAGAGGTTTAGGTGATTAGTTTAATAAACACCTGTACCTCATATAAAGCCTAAGGGCACATCTACACAGCAGGGCAAAAGTTGAATTAAGATACACAACTTCAGCTATGTCAATTGCGTAGCTGAAGTCGAAATAGCCTAATTTGGCTTTTGGCACTGTGTACACAACAGGAATTCGAAGGAAGAAGATTCTTCCTTCGACATCTCTTTCTCCTCATGAAATGAGAGTTACAGGAGTTGGAATAATAAGTCCTCCATCTCAACTTTATTTCAAAATAACGGCTTGCTGTGTAGACATGCATTTTGTTATTTCGAAATAATGTCAGTTATTTTGGAATATCTGACATTATTCCAAAATAACATAGTCCACATCTACGCTACAAGTAGTTATTTTGACATAATGTCAAAATAATGTCGAGCTGGAGGACTTCTTACTCCGATTCCTGTAACCCTCATTTTACAAGGAGTAGGGGAAGTCGGAGGAAGAGTGCTCTTTCTCAGCCTTCCTAATGTGTAGACAGTACCAAAAGCCAAAATAAGCTATTTCGACTTAAGCTACACAATTGACTTAGCTCAAGTTGCGTAGCTTATTTCGGATTTAGCCCTGCTGTGTAGACGTGCCCTAAGAGAACTCAATCTGGGAGTAGAAATGTAGAGTCTGTAGAATGCTCTGATGTAGGCTTTGGAAAAGAGTAAAGAAGTCCCAGGAAGTGGGCAGATGCCTGTGGAAGCTCTTGAAGCAGCAAATGTAAGCGTGTATCTACACTGCACCTGGAGCTCAAAAACAAGCTTCACAATTTGAGCTACGCAAATTGCATAGCTTATTTTGACTTAATTTCAAAATATCTTATTTCAAAATTTGGTGCTGTCTACACAGCACTTATTTTGAAATAAATCGCTATTTTGAAATGTCCCTTACTCCTCGTGGAATGAGGTTTACAGGGATGTCGGAATAGCAAGCCCGTTATATTTCGAAATAACAGGTGTGCTCAAAAGACACAGAATAGCTATTTCAGGATAAATAGTGCTGCAGTGTAGATGTAGCCTAAGGGTATGTCTACACTTGCACACTAGTTCGAACTAGGGATGCAAACGCAGGCATTCGAAATTGCTATTGAAACGGGGATTTAAATATCCCGCGCTTCATTAGCATGATCTCGCCGGCGCGTTACTCTGAATGCCAGCTGTTCCGAAAGTGAAAGTGCGCACCGGGACGCGTTGGTTTGAACCAAACCCCTTGGTTCGAACTAACGTTACTCCTCAACCTAGTTCGAACTAGGGTGCAAGTGTAGACATACCCTAAGAGGCCAGGTACTCTAGGGGAACCAGCTTTGAGGCCCTGTGCTCTATACTGGAAAAGGTTAGGGTGCAAAGAATGGCACCCAGCAGGTGTTGAGGATACTACTCTAGGGGAATGAGCTTGAGGGCTGAGTGCCCTATCCCAGAGCCAGAAAGACTTTCAAGGGTAATCTAGACTGGATGTGGGAGCAGGGCGTGGAAGTAGGCTGAAGAGTAGTCCCTAAAGGGCAGAAAAACATTTTGTTTGTTGACTTGGTTTTTTTAATGACTTGGGGAGGCTCAAGCTGTGTCTGCAGCATGGATCTGTGTGTGGAAAGTCAAGAAAATCCACCTTAGAGGAGGGAAATGAGGCAGGGAACACCTACAGTGCCACAATCAACTAGCGCTCATGTAGAATTACATACAATAATAAAAATGATCTGGGATTAGCCAGCACTGTTGTAAGGTAAGAAGAGGAATTACTTTCCCATCCTCGAATGATAACTTCCTGTAATTTATTTTGTCTAGTAGTTTAGTGTCAAACTAGTAGACAGTAAGGATATGTCTACACTACAGCACTAATTCGAACTAACTTAGTTCAAATTAGTTAATTCGAACTAAGATAATTCGAATTAGTGCATCTAGACCTAAAAACTAATTCGAATTAGCGTTATGCTAATTTGAACTAGCATGTCCACATTGAGTGGACCCTGAACCGAAGTTAAGGCTGGCCGGAACCAGTGCCAGCAGGGCATCAGGTTAGGACTTTGAGCGTGGAGCTGCTGCCTCAGGCTAGCTGAGGGCTGTGCTTAAAGGGACCCGACCCCCACCCCGGACAGACAGTTCTCAGGGTTCCCCGCTTGCTTGTCTACCTCGATGAGGGACAGCAAAGCAGTTCTGTCTTGGAGTGCCCTGAGTGCCCACACTCAGCACATCATAGCACTCGGCCATCAGCCCGGCTGCACTTGCCGCAGGCTGCCATCTGGGGGGTCAGTCGGGGGGCTGTCAGGATCCAGGAGGCCCTGCAGGAGAGCTTCCACCCTGAGGAGCCCGCAGAGCCACCCCAGTCCTCCCCATCGGGGACTCGTGCCCCATTCCTCCCTCACCTCCTTCCACTTACCCTTCCCTAGCCCCTCTTCCCAATGTAAAAAATAAAGGACACATGTTCAAAAATAGAAACTCTCTTTATTTAACAAAACTGGGGGGGGGAGGATTAACCTCTGGGGAGACTGGGAAAAGGAGGTGGGAGAGGGGAAGAGGGAGGGTGGGAGAGGGGAGGTGGAAACCTGGGAGGAGAGAGCTGGAAGGGGGAAGCCAGGGGAAGAAGGAGGAGGGGAAGTATAAAACTATGGTACGCCATATCTTCAGTACTGTGTACAGATGTGGTCTCCTCACCTCAAAAATGATATTTTGGCCTTGGAAAGGGTTCAGAAAAGGGCAACTACAATGATTAGGGGTTTGGAACAGGTCCCATATGAAGAGAGGCTAAAGAGACTGGGACTTTTCAGCTTAGAAAAGAGGAGACTGAGGGGGGATATGATAGAGGTCTATAAAAGCATGAGTGGTGTAGAGAGGGTGAATAAAGAAAAGTTCTTCATTAGTTCCCATAATAGAAGGACTAGAGGACACCAAATGAAATGAATGAACAGCAGGTTTAAAACTAATAAGTGAAAGTTCTTCTTCACACAGCACATAGTCAACCTGTTGAACTCCTTGCCACAGGAGGCTGTGAAGGCTAGAACTATAACAGAGTTTAAAGAGAAGTTAGATAACTTCATGGAGGTTGGGTCCATGGAGTGCTATTAGCCGGGGGTAGGAACGGTGTCCCTGGCCTCTGTTTGTGGAAGGCTGGAGATGGATGGCATGAGACAAATTGCTTGGTCATTGTCTTCGGTCCATCCCCGCCGGAGTACCCAGTGGTGGCTGCTGTCGGCAGACAGGCTACTGGGCTAGATGGACCTTTGGTCTGACCCAGTACAGCCGTTCTTATGTTCTTATGTTCTAAGCTCAGGGCTCAGGGTTGGGGGTCTCACTGGACCAACTTGATTTTCATGCAAACCTGCTCCTGGGTTCACATGTGGCCTTTGGTGGCCAGGCTGGCAGCTATCCTGCCCTAGACGGCTGCATTCCTGTGCCTAGTGCGGAGGTCGTGGACGTTGGAGGCCTCCCCCCAAACCTTGATGAGGTCCACGATCTCCACACTAGACCAGGCGGGCGCCCGCCTCTTGCGGACCCGGGCAGGCTCCTGGCGGAGGGCTGGGTGGCAGCGGGTGGCTGGCTCATGCCGTGCCAGGTGCAGGGTCTGCTGGCTGGGTGCTGGCAGGCTTGCAACTGGCACGAGCACTGTAGACAGACCGTGGCCCTTTAAGGGCGCCGGGGCCAGGAGGGGGGCAGAAAAGTTTCCCTGGTTTGGCCCAGAGTGGCCACCAGGGCAAGCTGGGAAGAGCTAGCCTCCAACTAGTTCGAATTAAGTGGCTACACAGCCCTTAATTCAAACTACTTAATTCAAACTAGGCATTAGTCCTCGTAGAATGAGGTTTACCTAGTTCAAATTAAGTGCTCCGCTAGTTCGAATTAAGTTCGAACTAACGGTTTGTATGTATAGATGCTATGAAAGTTAATTCAAACTAACAGCTGTTAGTTTGAATTAACTTTGTAGTGTAGACATACCCTAACAGAGTCAGAATTTTAAAACTGCACCAATAGCTCCAATCACACCACTCACCCCAATTTTAAGACGTATCTTACCAAACACTTCTTAAAAGCCAAAGACTGACTCTTTTTGCAAGAAATGCAGCTGAAACTGTCCATGATATCTATTCCAACATGGGATATGGAAGACAATGCTCTAAATGTGAGAACTATCACTTTTAAAAAATCACTGGCACTGTGTGACATAATGCACTAAATCAGTGATCCTCAACCTTTTGGGGCTGCTGGGTGCCCAGGGGCGGGGCCGCACATGCGCCGCATGCCCGGGGGCGGCATCACGCATGCGCCGTGTGCCCGGGGCGGGGGCCGCGCATGCGCCGGGTGCCCGGGGCACAAGAATGGCTCGGGCCAGCCCTGGTCACTAGGCGGACGCACATAAATGCCCTGGCAGGTGCCATGGCGCCCACGGGCACCGCGTTGGGGACCACTGCACTAAGTACTCTTGCTCTATTAATTTGAAGGGGCTATTCTCTTGCTTATCATATCAGATTGCTAAAGTCTGTTGTGCTCCTTTTCCTTTGTTATGTGAGAACCTCTTCTCTTGCTAGAAGGGTTTAATGCTCATCTCTTCCACATGTTTAATGTCTCTGAGACGACAGGAAGTATTGGGAAAACAAACTGATTTGCACCCTTCTACCCAGTGACGATTAAGGGGCTCATTTTGAAGGGGCATAAAGAAAATCCTATCTAACTCAGTGCCACACAAAGCTAAGGGGCCCTCCAGGAATAAGCTTCTATGGAAGTAAAATCTGGCTGAATATTATTTTTAAAGATTAATTTAATACTTTATAAATCCTGTTAGGTGCCATTAGCCTGGGAAATAGATTTCCATAGTAAAACATTTCTGCAGACTTTGTATAGTGTGGGTCATGACTTTTATAGACTATGTGTCTTGTGGACATCTCTTGTCTCACTTGGGATCATGCAGACTTCGTTCTCTTCTGCTTAAAATTACATAACATCCTCTGGGGATTGCAATAACACGCTGCCACAGAAAAGTAAAGACTTCCTTATTTTAAGGTATTTTTAGTGCCTTTAATGGTTTTTGTAGTGTTGGTCCATTTCTGTTGGTCCCAGGAACTTCATGAGAAAAGGTGGGTGAGGTAATCTTATTATATATTTTAGATGTCAGCCTGTGAGTTCATTTATTCAAGAACTCCTCCTAAATGATGAGAGTTAAAACCACCAAATTTGGTGTGCAGCTTCCTTTTATCATAACTTAAAGCAAAGTCAGGGTTTGATTGTGCCAGGACAAAGGTTTGTGCCTAGAACCAAATGGTTTTCCATAACTTGGAAAGGGAGGGGCCTGATAGGAGGGACAGTTATGCTCCACAATGGCCATAGGGCACCACCACCAACAGAGGAGCAAAGCCCCTGCCACCCCTACCCCCCCAGGAGGAGCCCCTGGCAAGGCAGCACAGCCTTGGCCAGTTCAGGAAGAAGCTGCTGGCCAGGTCCAAGCATCATATCCCCTGCTGCCGCGGTCCCCCCATGGAGCACTGTCAGGAGAGCAGTGCAGTTCTGGCCAGCCCAGGAAGCAGCTGCTGGCCAGGGACAGCCAGTGCAGCCCACACCGCCATGCCCTCCCAGAGGAGCCACTGGCAGGGCAGTATAGCTGTGGCTGGCCTTGGGGTCTCCTGAGCTTCCCCATACCTCCCAACCCCCTAAAAAAAGTTATGGACCTGCACAATGCCAGATATATCTGCTAGTGTCTTCTATCTGAAAAAGAGCTCTGTATAGCTGAAAAGCTTGTCTTTTTCATGAAGGCTATGTCTACACTGCAACACTATTTCAAAATAACTAGCGCTATTCCGAAATAACTTAGTCCACGTCTACACAGCAGGCAGTTATTTCAAAATAGTGTCAAAATACTGTCAAACTGAAGGACTTCTTCCTCTGATTCCTGTAACCCTCATTGTATGAGGAATAAGGGAAGTCGGAGGAAGAGTGCTCTATTTCGAAATAAGTGCTGTGTAGACACTCCCTATTTCAAAATAAGATACGCAATTGACATAGCTCAGTTTGCATAGCTTATTTCAAGTTAAACCCTGCAATGCAGACACACCCTACAAGAAATTGGTCCAATAAAAAAATACTAATTCATCCACCTTTTTCTCTGTAGGAGAGTTTAGCAAGTGGACACCAAGACTACGTCTAGACTGCAAGCCTCTTTCAAAAGAGGCTTTTTCAAAAGATACTTTTGAAAAAGCCTCTTTTGAAAAAGAGCATCTAAACTACAACCAGTACTTTCGAAAAAGCAAGCTGCTTTTTCGAAAGGGAGCACCCAGGCAGTCTGGATGCTCTCTTTTGAAAAAGCACGGTTTGCATTACATAGCACCTTTTTTTGAAAGAGTACTTTCGAAAAAAGGCATTCTTCCTCGTAAAACGAGGTTTTCTGCGGTCAAAAAAACTGCCATGTTCTTTCGATTTACTTTCGAAAGAACGCGGCAGCAGTCTAGATGCAGGGGAAGTTTTTTCGAAAAAAGGTCTAGACATACCCCAAGAAAAGAGATCCTCTCCATGTAATCAGCAGCAAGTAATTCACAGATTGCCAATGGACTATAGAGCATAGTTTAAGGCTGCAATTATAGGCTGCTGTAAACCCAGGACCCTTCTTAAGACAACCTAATGCTTATTTGTGTCAGAGGGTAGGCTCAAATTCTTATTCAGTTTTTAGTTCTTCACAACTTAACTGTGAAATTATAAAGTATTTTTGGTACTAGCTTCCATATAGGGAATATAAATGTAAGTTTGTATACTTGTCATCTTAATTGCTTTTCACAAAAAATATAATAGAGTAATCACCAACTTTCTGCAATCAAATGCCAGCATGAGAGTGTATTAATTTTAACTAGCACATCTAACGATTAATGAAGTGAACATATGAGCTGTATGCCAACTAAATTTATTGCTGAAATTCTGCAAAAAACCTCTTACGAAAAGCAGTGATATTGATTGGCAGTATAGTTGGTATAGAACTTCACATACCGATTAGACAGCATATGAGTTCATAGCCCAGTAGTTAGTTTGAGTCTATATCTACACACTGAAATACTTCCAATATTTTATGGAGTGATGCATTTTTCTTGAAATTTAAATGGTAGTTCTGTTGTCGAAACATGCATACTCATCATTATTTTAATCTCAGTACATGACTTCTGGTATTTCCTGCTGATATTTTGGGGGTTAAGTAATGAGGCCTCCCCACTCCATCTTGTTAAAGCATTCATGGCATGGAAGACTTGTATTTATTAATTTCTTTAATTATAAACAGTATATGGCAATTGAAGCCTTTGAGATATAGTGCTACTGACTCTTGCATATCTCTTAGAAAAGAAGATGAAAACATTATGTGGGAGAGAAGCAAATACTATTCTCAGAAATCAACAGGTACAAACATAAGTACTTTGGTCACAGCAAGTGCACAGATGGGAATAACTGTGAGAAAATTATCATAGAAGAAATGGTAGCAGGTCGTAGCAGAAGATGGCAGCTTTGAAATGGTATGTGACAGATCATTGGGATGTCAACTGCTGTGCCTCTGAAGTTAGCAATGAATCAAGCTGGCTTCCAAAGCTTGTGCTATGATGTAACCAGCATTCAGACATGGATAAATATGGTACCCAATAGAAACTCTCATCACACCAAAAAAGTATACGGTTTCCCTCATACATTGAGGTTTATTACAATACAACTTTAAAATGAGATAACTCCCCTTTAAGGTAGTTTTTACTTGAATTTATGTAAACATAGGATCTTTATTAGCAAGTATGTGAAGGGGGAACCATATCTTCCTATTTCTTTCACTCTCCCTCCTTTTTATGATAAATCTATATCTGTTTGGGGCCATAATCACAGATGGCAAAAGCCATCAACTTTATTGAAGTCAATGGATTTTCTTATGCCATTGGTGAATCTGACCTCCTATTCCTAGATATCTGTTGATAAACTGATTGATTTCTATTAATATTCATCTTTGTATTCACAGCAATTTTTTTTTTATAAATTGCCCAAAGAGCACGGACAAATGAATTTCCTCTTTTGAAAAAACATCCATTGAAGTCAAGGCTGGCTTTACACACTATGTGCCCGTACGCACAGCATCCTCAGCACTCCCCTCTGCCTATAGCTGACCTTTGTGTTTTCCATAAAAAATGAAACTTATAACCCACTTTAGGCAACCCTCGGCATGTGCCTGCTGTGGCTAATTGGAAAACTTGCCCTGGCTGAAGTAAGTTTTGCTTCAAAAAGAGTGTACTCACTGAATATTTATTGTCTGTACATGTACGTGATATTTTGAAGTTCCAGAGAGCGAAATAGGTGTGAATGAGTAAATACTTTTTCTCCTTTATTATCTCTTCATGGCAGTATTACCTAATGAGCCAATTAAAATCCTGTTTGTTGTAAATTGGAACATTCCAATTAATAAAAGTAACACTATACAAATCCTTTTATCAGGATCATCAAGACTAAATGGGATGAAGATGGAATTTTTTGGTAGTAGACGAGGAAAGGCAATAGAGAGTGACAATGTTATCAAGTATAGAATGGATTATTGTCAAAGATAAACATCAGGATATGTCCATGTTCATTATGATTCTTTTTACATTCACATTAGAAAAGAAATAAAAATACAGTGTCTTGTACTACATTATAAACAGGGGTTGTCTGGAATAGAAATAGCAACCAAGGTAAAGTTATAATGTTTGTTGCCTATCTAGTTTTCCAACATATATGTGATGAGGTACAGGACTTTGCACTTCAGTAGCATTTAGCATTGAATGGTACTGAAGTCTCTATTAGCTATATAATGGGGAAATGTAGGCTTAAGTTTCTTTGGATGTTTTGTAGAATGAAACTGGTAAGAATGAATGATCAGTAACACCAAAGTCTTCAGATTAGTCAACACTTTTCTGAAGGATATATCATTACATTTAGGAAAGACATGTGTGTTTTGATATGAATTTTAATATAACACCATAAAAGCAAAGATTTACATTTAGCTCTCCATTCTTGTCAAGAAAGCATCTCATCTTTCTGCAAAAATAGTTACAAATGAGTCTCTTACTCCTCAAGGCTTGACTGAAACATATTGTGCACAAATCTGACAACTCTTCAGCTTGATTTGCAAGCTGCAGAGAATTCCAAACGCTTCTATATTCCAAGGAAGAAATTCACTCCATTGTAGAGGGCTAGTAGAGATCATATGCATCACGTATGTCCATACTTCCTTTATTGCTAAACCCATCTTGACAAGTATCTTAGAACAGCTTAGTTCTTGAAGCTCTTAATATTTCTTGCATATCCAATTTTTTTAACCTTCCCCTATTTTAGAATTTTCTCTTTAGGTGTAACACTTTTTCAGATAATGTGTCTAAAATTTTTGTTCAGAAGTCAAATAAGACTTATATATTCCCTCTTGGACTAAACATTTAGAAGGTATTTATTTTCTTTTTTGTTTTAGAAGTGGATGTAGATTTCAGAATTGGCACTGGGGACCACATCAGCTAATTCAACAGCTTCATGTACAGTAACTGACAAAGGATAGCATGATGGGGACTGTGAGGAAAGAGAAAATAATTCCAGGTCCTTCTGTGTTACAGGAGTATTTATTATAAACTAATAAATATTTGATATTTCATCATTATACTTCTAGATGATATAGGAGACAAGTTATTAGCAGGGGAAAAGAAAGTACCCCCATAAATATAGAAATAAGTAATATATTATTTGGTACTTCATATCTTAAACATGGGAGGAAGACAAGTTGACCTGCCAATACAACATACTGAAGATATTAGCCAAATATTAGAACCAGTCATGGTATTTGTTGAACTCCCACTTAAATGTGAAGGCCAACAGGCAAAGACTGGATACTAAGTAAAATACAGATATAACATTTTGAAAATTCTGCAAAAATCAAATGCTCACTCCAAAGTTATTTTAAAAAATAGTCAGTAGAGTAGCAGCTGGTCAAGCAAAAGAGAGAAGGAGGTCAATACTATTCTCTCTGTTCCCTGACAACACCCTCATGGGGTCAAGACTAATGTCAGAACTCTATGGAATACTACTGGTCTCTTTTACTAGGAAGGGGAATGCAATAATTCCTCTTCTTCCCCCTACCACTCCTACACTATGGGTACGTCTACACTGCAACACTATTTCGAAATAACTAGCGCTACTCCAAAATAACTTAGTCCACGTCTACATAGCAGGCAGTTTTTTCAAAATAGCGTCAAAATACTGTCAAGCTGGAGGACTTCTTACTCCGACTCCTGTAACCCTCATTGTACGAGGAATAAGGGAAGTCAGAAGAAGAGTGCTCTATTTCAAAATTAGTGCTGTGTAGATGTTCCCTGTTTCGTAATAAGCTATTTTGAAATAAGATATGCAATTGATGTAGCTCAATTTGCATAGCTCATTTCGAGTTAAGCCCTGCAGTGTAGATGCACCCTATGTGTAACATCCCTTAGCTCTGGTCTACACTAGGACTTTATTTTGAAATAACCTCCCCAAGGTCAAATTTATAAGCAGAGCATCCACACTACCAAGCCCATTATTTCTAAATAATGGGTCGTGGAATTTGAAATCTATACTGCTTTTCACCAGAAATAATGCTAATTCCAAAATAGTTATTTTGAAATAATGGTAGTGTGGATGCTCCAGTGCTGCTATTTCAAAATAATTACTCCCCAGAGTATTTCAGTCTAATTACTTCCCACTGCTTCCTGGGCCTCTACGTCTGAGGTAGCACATCCACATTAAGGCTCTGTCTAAACTATACCTCTCTGTTGGCACAGGGATGTAAATTAAGCACTTTGAAAGTGCAAATGAAGCAGGGATTTAAATATCCCAACCTTCATTTGCATAATCGTGTCATGGCGCTGTTTCGAACAAGCGCCACTTTGAAACTGAAACTGCAGTTTAGACGTGTTTTTTCGACAACGGGGTGCCCTTTCGAAGGAGTACAGGATCTTTTGAAAAGGCGGAGTACAGGATCTTTGAAAGAAGAGTACAAGAACTTTCGAGAAGGCACCCCGTTGTCAAACAAACGCATCTAAACTGCGGTTTCAGTTTCAAAATGGCACTTGTTCGAAACAGCACCATGATGCGATTATGCAAATGAAGCGTGGGATATTTAAATCCCCGCTTCATATGCACTTTCAAAGTGCTTCATTTACATCCCTCTGCCGACAGAGGGGTGTAGTTTAGACATAGCCTAAGGGAGCCTGCTTCAGACTAATTTCAAGGCTTCCCCGTAGTGTGGACACACTAGTTGGAATTTGTTAAATCGGGAGTTATTAAGTCAAATTTACTAATTTCAAAATAGTTTCCTCATGTAGACATAGCCTCAAGGAGAGAGTTTTCAAAGACTGCTACAAAACTACATATTTTTGCTTTTTTATTTTTTTTCTTACAAATGCAGCAGGAAACCACCTCTGTTCAGTAAAACTCAAAAATTATAATGCAGACAATGTGCTAGGAGAAAGTAATCAGATTTAAAGTAGCTGCATAGATATAATAGAAAATGATAGCTTTAGCAAATGAATGCTAGTAATTATATTTCCATCATTCCCTGGTATATTGTGTTTTATCTACTTGGGATAAAGCAGAACTTACTCAGCATCTGAATTACATAAGCTTCTAGGTCTCAGGCTGATGGGCTATATTTAAAAATCCATAAGAAAAAAAAAACTGTAACTTACACTATAAAAAAGATACCTGAAAGTTAAAAGGCATTCTTCCGCTTCTGGAACCTCTCACTCTAGAGTTTACATATAAAAGAAAGGTAATATTTCTGTCGAATCCCTTATCTTTTCACTCAACATTTAACTTCTCAATTGGCATTGTAAAGTTATCCACAAAGATGCCACAAACATATGTCTCATATACAGGGCTCGACAAACTATAGAATCTACTCGCCCATGGCGAGTAGATTTCAGCCACATGCCCCGTTTATCGGCGGCGCACGCACGTGCAAAGAGGCTCTTGCGCATGCGCAGTGCAGGCCTGGCAAGCGGCTTTCGCCGCCATTTGTCAAGCCCTGCTCATATATATCTCAATTTGAGGAACATCACCCTTTTTAGTCCCACAGTTATCTGGACAAACCTGGTGTCACTTCACTTTTATTGTTGAAAATTATTTACTTTAAAAATAAGTATGAATCTACGGAAAGTTTAATCCACGCTTAAAGGAATGAATTCCATAGCTCAAACAAAATTTATGGGCTTGATGCAGAAATTCCTGGTTGAGGTTTTTTTGTCTTGTGTTTTACAGAAGTTCATATAAACAGCTATACTGGGTCAGACCAATGACCCATGTAGTTCAGTGTCCTGTCTTCTGATAGTACAGGTTCAACCTCTCAAATCTGTGACTCCCGCAGCCAAGCTGGCAGCAGGGACGGACAACAGGTTTGGATCCCAGAGGCAGGGGACCTCCACTAGTTCAGCAAAATCCCTCGTTTGGGACCGGTCAGGTCCTAAGGGTGCCGGACCAGGGAGGTCCAACCTATAGACAGCTCCAGATGCTTCAAAGAGAGTGAACAGAACAGGGCTATTCTCAAGTGATCTGTTCTTTGTCATCTAGTTCCAGTTTGTGGAAGTTGGAAGTTTAGGGACAGCTAGAGCAGGATTGCATCCCTGGCCACCTTGACTAATACTCATTGATGGACTTTTCCTCCATCAACTTACTCCTTTTTTTAACCCACTTATTCTTTAGGCCTTCCCAACATCCTATGACAATGAATTCCAAAGCGTCACTGTGCATTATATGAAGAAGTATTTCTGAATGCTTGTTTTAAACCTATTAATTTCATCAGCTGATCTTTTGTTATGTGAAGGCATAAATAACTTTTTTCCTATTCACTTTCTCCATACTAGTCATGCTTTTCTATACTTCTATCATATCACATACCTCCAGTCATCTCTTTTCTAAGTGAACAGTCCTAGTCTTTTTAATCACCTTACATAGAAGCTGTTCCATATTTCTAATTGTTTCGCTGCTTTTCTCTGTATCTTTTCTAATTCTAATATATCTGTCTTTTAGATGGGGCAGCCAGAACTGTATGCAGTATTCAGAGTGAGGGTATACCATGGAATTAAATCGTGGCATTATGATATTTACTGTCTCACAGCTATCTCTTTTCTAATGGTTCCTAACATAGCTAGGTTTTTTGACTGCTGCTGCATATTGAGCAGATATTTTTAGAGGACTATCCATAGTGATACCAAGATCCCTTTCTTGAGGGCAGCAGCTAATTCAGATCCCATCATTTTGTATGTTTTGTTGGGATTATGTTTTCCAGTGTAGATTACTTTGCATTTACCAAGAATGAATTTAATCTGCCATTGTGTAGCCCAGTCACCCAGTCTGAGCTCCACTTGTAACTCTTTGTAGTCAGCTTTTGACTATTTTGAGTAATTTTGTATCATCTGCAAACTTTGCTGCCTCACTGTTCACCCCCCTTTCCAGATAATTTCTGAGTATGTTGAACAGCACAGATCCCAGTACAAATCCTTGGGGGAACCTGCAATTTACCAGTGTAGATTATCATAATGGTCCTTTCTAGCTATAAAAGCTATTAATTGTTTTAAGTTTACTGTATGTTTGTGTGTTCCTCATTTTGGGTCTTTGTCACACACAATCCCATGTATAGGCTTTGCCATGCTGAGAGATATGGCCACAATGTAAACTAGCTGGGGGAAAAGGGTGAGTGTGCAGAAATTAACAATTTCACATACATCAGCAGCAGAGAAATAGATAAAGCAAACAAACAGTACCAGGTCTTCTGAAGAGATTTTTCGAGTCAGTCTTCTACATATTTTAAGGAAATCTCTGAGGACAGCTCTCTGGCTACCCATCCCAGAATCCTTTAGTATACGCAGAGTATTCACTCTTCTACAGTATCCTCTGTTTCTATCCACCACCTCCCTACAAAACCCATTCCAGTGCTTCACCACCCTCCTAGTAAAATAGTAAAAGGATTAAACCTGCCCGAGCATGGCCCCAACCGTGGACCTCCCCATACTGAAATAGTTTTTGACAGAGTGGTAGCTGTCTGGTGTGGTGAGCTTCCATAGTGCGATGGTGACATGCTTCTGGAGGGGGACAGCAGGTCACAGATGAGTGTCCCATTGTCTGAGGGCAGGGGCAAGTCACTCACAGAGCTCCAGGAAGGTAGCCTTCTGCATGGGAGCCACTGCTGGTCCCACTGCTGCAGGAAGATGTGGTCCCACCAATTGGAACTGGTTTCCCGCTGCCAGAAGGATGCACAGTATGCAGGGGAGGATGGAAGGAAATTTGGTGCATAAGGAGTGCCCGGGCCTGGGTCAAGAGGTCCCCGAGTGCGGGCTGGTCATTGTGCTCCTGCAGCATCACGTGGGCAGTCTGCATGAACTGCGCCATGAGGCACACTAGGAGGCCCAATAGTCGGTCACTGATTTGCAGCAGCTCGGCTCCATGATGAGAACGCTGTGGCATTTGCAAGGGCAACCAGAGCACGCTGTGTGAGGTTGGTGTCCCTCGAGGGTCTAGTCAGTGGAGAAGAGGTGTGTGAGATGCAGCTGTAGACAGGAGCCCCTTTGAGCACAAGTCTCAGCTAGCCGGAGCAAGTAGATACAGGAAGTGACTGCTCTCCTGATGCCCTCGCTGGAGTACTTACATGGGGGCTTTAAATGCAATGCAGTCTCCAATCTGTGTGGATGAGCTATTTTGAAATAATTCTGTGCTATTTCAATGGTGCCTTATAGTGTGAACACCCTATTTCAAAATAGTTATTTCAGGAGTTATTATTTTGAAATAACTTATTTTGAAATAATTTCCCAGTGGAGACATGGCTCAAATGATTATGACTTTTATAATGAGAGAGAAATGACAGCCCTAACCTATGGGGTACTGAGTACCTCTTGGTAATTGCTCAGCTCCCTCAACTCAATGGACGATGAGGGTGCACAGCTCTTTACAGGAGGCACTTTTAACTTTGCAGGACCAGGTCCTGTACAAGCAGCAAAATAACACATTACTTTTCAGGATGTATTAAATTTAATGTTAGTTAGAATCTCTCTAGTTGTGGAAAGTCAGATGTGAGTTGAGTTGCTTTTACTATCAAAGGCACTAATGGAAATATAAATATGAGGAAACACAAACAAGTCATTTTGTTTGCTTTTAAGTTTGTATCCATAAATTGTAAACCAAGAGTGGGACAAAAAACTAGTCAGAGACCAAATATAATGTATTATGGGGGCATAGCATGTATCTTTTCATTGAGTGTTGGGGGTGTTAGAAGGAGAAAACTAGTAGGTTGGAAAAATATTTATTATGAAAAAATTAAGGCAAATATAAATGTTATGTCATAATTAATGTCAATCAATCATTTTGTTAAATTACCCTCCTCTTGGTATTTTTTTATTGAGTCCTCTAACAGCTGCTCCATTTTCTTGCCTGAGGTTGATATCAGATTGACAGGCCTATAATTACTCAGATCATCCAGTTTATCCTCTTTAAATATTGAAACAATGTTAACTTTCTTCCAGTCTTCTGAAACAGCCCCAATGCTCCAGACCTGAAAATCAACATTAGTCCAATGTGCTCCTCAGCCATCACTGGTAAAACTCTTTCTTGCAAGCTATGTGAACATGGTGATTTTAAAAATGTCTGACTTTTAGTAACTGCTGTTAAACATCCTCTTGAGATACTAGTAAAATGGACAGAGTATTATCACCAAAATATGACAAGACTATATCATCTGTGTTTTTTCTCCCAAATAAGGAACAGAAATATTTAACATTTTTGCCTGTCTGGCATTAATATTTATAATTCTAGCATTTCCATCTAGTAATGGACCAATACTATTGTGAAGATTCTTTTAGTTCCTAATATACTTAATCCTGTCCCTAATTGTGCTGGTCCTAGATTTTTTTTCTTGTGTCCCTTTGCTTCCTTTAACAATTTTTTACAATTCTTGGCTTGGGTTTTACATTTACTACTGTCAACACTAGGCTGATTTTTAAGTCAATACAGCCTTCTTTCTTGATAGTGTCATTATGGCTTTTGGGTGTCTAATAAAGTATTTTTAAACAATTCCCAAAGCTCATTCACATTTTTTCCAATAAAATTCTTCCTCCCACCTGATTTTGTTCATAATTATTTTCAGTTTTGTGAACCTGGGCCTTTTTAGCACCAATAACATATCAATATCACTGTTTTGGATTTAATTCTATTTGTACATTTTAAATGTGATCAAATTATGACCACTTGTTCCTAAGCTACCTTTAAGTTTTAATTCTGTGATATGCTCCCTTTTGAGGTCTAATAGAGAACTGCTCTGTGTTGACTGCAACACTTTGAGTCAGGAAACTTGTCTTTATAATGTTTAGAAATTCTCAGGATGTTTTAGTATTGGCAGCATGAGATTTCCAGCATATGTCACTCAAGTGATCCCCCAAAATCACGCAACTTTTTTTTCCCTTATAAATTATAGACAGGCATGTAAGGAGTCAGTCATCCTTCCTTCTGGTTTATCAGTGGCGTGGAAACAAATAATGCCTCTTTTGACAGAGTGCCACAGCTCCTTCCCCCCCTTAATCCTTCCTAAATAGGGTATAACCAACTACTGGTTTTAACATTCCAGTTGTCTGAATCATCCTACTAGGTTCCAGTAATATCAACTAAATGGAAATTATGCTCATAAATGGTTTATATTGACACTAATGACAAGGATCTGTTGATGAAGGCTCATATAATAAATGAACAATTCCAGCTAATCTTGTTTGTTGTCCAGGCTCCTAGTGCTGATGTCTAGGCAATTAAAGAATGTATTCTTTTCGTGTCCTTTGGCTTCTTGATTGACCTTTTTTTTTGGTCTCAGCATCTTGATTCTGTTCTAAATCTTCCCTTTTTTTAACTCTCCCTTTTAAAAATGTATTTAATGCCCTCTTGAGAACTCTAGGGGTACGTCTAGACTACAGGCTTTTGTCAACAGAGGCTTTGTCGACAGAAACTGTTGACAAAGCCTCTGTCGACAAAGAGCATCTAGACTGCATAACGCGGATCGAAAAAGCGATCCGCTTTGTCGACAAAGAGCATCCAGACTGCCGGATGCTCTGTTGACAGAAGAAGACACCCGGAAGTGCTTCTGGAAGGTCACAGGGGCAGCCTTAAAGCCCAGGCACTGCTGCATGCTCTCTGCAGAGACGCGTGCTTAAAGGGATCCTCCTGGACAGCCGTTGCTCTGCTCCTGCTTCTGGCTTGCCTACCTCCTAGAGAGAAAGCAAAGCTGCTGCAGTTTTTGCTCTGGTTGCCCTGCTTCCTCGGACACCACAGCAGTTTATTTTCAGGTTTGTTTTTTTGCTTTTCACTTTTGTACTTTTTGGCCATGGAGCCTGAGCTGCCCCTGGGCAGGTGATGGCCCCACACCGTCATGCTGGAATATCTGATGCATGCTCATGACGGCATCATGACATTTGCAGCAGAGCTGGATTCAGAGCCCAGCTTTGAGCCCCCCACTCAGGCTGCAGCCCTACTGGCCTTGCTCCCGAACTTATTCATGGAGAGGTGAGTTTGGAGGCTGGACACCAGTTCCAACTGGTGGGACTGGCTTGTTATGCAGCAGTGGGACGACGACCGAAACTTCCGGATGCGGAAGGCCACCTTCCAGGAGCTCTGTGCCTGGCTTGCCCCTGCCCTGCAACGCCAGGACACCTGCTTGCGGGCTGCCATCCCCCTGGAGAAGCACGTCGCTATTACTCTCTGGAAACTGGCCACCCCCAACAGCTACCACTCCGTGGGACATCAGTTCAGCGTGGGGAGGTCTACTGTTGGGGCCATCTTGATGGAGGTAAGTCACTCTTGGGGAACAGTCCAGGGGGACGGTCAGGACCGGGCACAGGGAATAGGGGATGGGGTGGGACTGGTGGAAGCCTGCCTGGCCTCACCCTGCAGGGGTGCGGGGGCCACGGAGGGGTTGCCTGAGGGGGGCTCTCGGGGTCTGGGAGGGGAGGGATGGGGGGCACCTCTCACCAGCTCACGCAACTCCTCTCATTGTCCTCTTATGTGTGTTTGTATTTGTCCCTTTCTGCAGGTGGTGACGACCATCATTTCAGAGCTGCTTCACAGGACTGTCCGCCTCGGAGACCTGGAGACCATCTTGGCTGGATTTGCGGGGCTGGGTTTTCTGAACTGCAGTGGAGCACTCGACGGGACTCACATCCCGATCTGCGCACCACCCCATCGAGCAGCACAGTACATTAATAGAAAGGGCTACTTTTCAATGGTGCTGCAGGCCCTGGTCAACCACCGGGGACAGTTCACAGACATTTGTGTCGGGTGGTCAGGCCGGGCACACGATGCCCACGTATTCTGTAACTCATACTTGTACCGCAGGCTTCAGGCTGGGGCATTTTTCCCGGAGAGGAACTATGCAGCTGGGGATGTGCAGATGCCTATGTGCATCGTGGCCGATGTGGCCTACCCCCTTATGCCCTGGCTCATGAAGCCCTACACTGGCCACATGGATGCGAGCAGGGAACTGTTTAACTCCCGCCTGAATCAGGCCCACTTCCAGGTGGAGTGCCCTTTTGGCCAGCTGAAGGGCAGATTTAGATGCCTGCTCACTTGGCTGGACATGGGGGAACACAACATCTCCGATGTGGTTGCAGCATGCTGTGTGCTGCATAACCTGGTGGAGAGGAAAGGGGAGGCCTTCTTCCCTGCATGGGGGACACGGGCTGATGTGGAGGGGAGGCACTTTGAGCAGCCCTGGACAGCTGCCATCCGGCAAGCCCACCAGTTGGGCTTGCGCATTCGGGAAGCCCTGTGGGAGCAGTTCTCCCAAGGAGGCCAATGATTTTCCCCAGGGCCTTCCAAATGTGGGATTGCTCCATGCCCCCAGTGCCTTCCTCCCCGAAACGCCTCCCAGCCCCACATTCACATTGCACACAATCACACTGAGAACAGAGACAGGTGTTGTTGTTGAAAAAAAAATGTATACAGTTTACTTCACTGTGAACTTCTTACAAAACTATAAAACTCTTGTATTCAGAAAAATAAATTGTTTTTGTTAACAAAATGAAGTGCTCCCCTCAATGACTTTCACAGGGGGGAGAGGGGATGTCAACCTGGAAGGGGGGAGGGAGGCCCACAGCTGAGGGTGCCGCCTAGGATGAGGAGCCCCTGCCACATTGGCTGTGGAGGCCAGATCGGAGATGGGTGCTCCTGCAGGCTGGGACGGTAGGGGGTTGGGCAGGAGGTGGGCAGTACCTGGGTCTGAGATGGCAGGGGCTGCGGGGGTGTGTGTGTGTGTGTGTGGCAGGGACCGAGGGGGGGGCAGGCTGAGCAGGAGGAGCAGGACCAGGCACAGGACCGGGGAAGGCCATGGCCTCCCAGATCACAGCACAAATGTCAGTGTGCTGCTGGGCAAATTCCTCCAGCAAGCGCCTGCGCCACTCGGCCTCTGCCTCCATCCTGCGGTTCATTGAGTCCTGCATCCCTTGCAGGACAGAGATGTGCTGGCACACCAGGTCTAAATAGGTGCGCCAGTGCCGACGGGTTCCCTGGAGCCATCTGGGTGGTGAGGCAGGTGTGGCGCCCCCCTCCTGGTCAGCTGGTCCGGCTGTGGAGGACAAGAGGGAAAAGTTGTCAGTCATGCATGCCCACCCTTTCCCTGAGAGGGCATGCCCTCCTTCTTCTCAGCAGGCAGTGCCTGTCCTCAGGTCTGAGGCTGCTCATGTGGGTCTCAGTAAGGCATGGTGTGGCCTGGCCCACAGCCACAGCCTCCCTGGAGCCCAGAAGGTGTGCAGGCCACCATCGTGCCCCCCATCACACATGCCCCATGGCCGAGCAGCACAGACAAGTATCAGGCCACGGTTGGGGTTCCCGCAGAGTGCTGAGAGGCCTGCAGCTGTGAGGCAATCCCTGCATCCCCAATCCATGCCTGCACCTGGCATCACTGCCTGCAGGAGCAGGTGGTGCCAAGCAGCCTTGCAGGTGCAGGGGTAGGACGGCCCTCCCTGAGGGCGGCCATGGGTGTGCCCCCTGCCCAGGCTGTGATCAGCATGACATGTCACAGCACTGCACCATTCACTTTGCTCCCGCCTGCCCTGCCCTGTGTGTGTTGGACCCTCACAGCACTCACCTAATGTTCCCTCCCCGGGATCTGAGGTTGTCTGCGAGGCCTCCTGAGTGTGGGTGTCTGGCTCCTGGGTGCTCTGGGTGCTGTCTTCCTCCTCCTCTTCCTCCTCTTGGAGCTCCTGGTCGTCTGCCTGGAGTTGCAGCCGCTGCTGAACAGGGGTCTCCAAGCCTGACTCCACAAGCTGCTCGGGAGGCAGGGGTTCCCCTGCCCCCAGGATCCGGTCCAGATCCTCATGGTAGGCTCACAGGCCCTGATATATCCCTGCCTCAGCTCCTTCACCTTTGCCCTGACCTGCTCCAGTGTGTGGGGGTGGTTACCTTTTTTACCCAGGCCTTCTGCCATTCAGGCATAAATGTCCGCATTCCTCCTCCTGCTGGACTGCATGGCCTGGAGGGACTGCTCCTCAGCCCAGAGCCCCAAGAGGGCTTTGATCTCGGGCTCAGACCAAGAAGGTGCCCGGCATTTGGTGCCCCTGGCTTCCTGCGGGGCTGTGTCCCTGGAGGGGCCAGGGGCTTCTTGGGGGGCTTGTCCCTGGGACATGTCTCCAGAGTGGCCCTACCAGGAAAAGCTGCGCAGTCAGGGTCCTGGCTGGAGCTGGCTTGCTGCCAGAATGGTAATCCTGAGTGCCTGTGCCTTTTAAAGATGGCTGCAGGCAGGAAGAATAGAGTTGAAAGCTGTGGCAGGAGTGTCCACCAGGGCTTCTTCCTGGAGGCCTTTATTGTCAACATAAATTCTCCCCCGCGTCCACACTTACCTTTTGTCGACATAACTCTGTTGATAAAGGCGTTATTCCTCGTAAAATGAGGTTTACCGCCGTCGACAAAACTGCCGCATTCTGTCGACTTACTGTTGACAGAACTCGGCGGCAGTGTAGACGCAGGTATAGTTTTGTCGACAAAAGGCCACTTTTGTTGACAAAACCCTGTAGTCTAGACACACCCTAGGTGGTTCCTCCCTGAGGTGACTGGTTCTCTTTCTATTGAGGCAGAGACCATTCAACTTACACAGTCCCTGCTCCACAGAGAAGTGAACAAATGTTCCAGAAAACCAAAACCCTCCATGCTATACCACTTACCCAGCCAGTAGTTCATTTTCAGACTCCGATACTTCTGTCTTCCTTTGCTTGTGAGACAGGAAGGATTTCAGAGAACATTGTTTGGACATTCATCTCCAGCACAAGTCTGAGTGTCCTGAAGTTCCCTGTTATCTGAGAGAGATCCTGTGATGCAGTTTCATTAAAGTTGATATGGATCATCATCAATATATCCTTGGCCATTGACCTCAAAAGCCTATTCAATCATCGAATGGCAGCACATGTCTTTGCTCCAGAAAGACAAAATTACCATCCTGTTTTCTGCTTGTCCCACATGCAATGCTTCTTTTTTTTTTCTTCAATTTTTCTGAGTATTGAATCTTCATTAAGGATGGTCTGTCCTCCTTGGATGGCTGGAGAACTTTGTGGGCAAGGTAGCTTAAAAAAATACATGGGTGTGATGGGGTGAAGAAACCCCACATGGCCACAAACCGGACACCAAAGGATGGCGGCCAGCCGACCCTCCCCCCGGTGGGAGAAGAAGCGGCAGCAGCCGAAACACGCTGGGCCGCTGGTGGCGGGCCGGACGCCAGCACTTGCTCCTCAGGAGGGAGCCCGAGGAATGCTGGCGCATGCACGTTAAGGCGCAGGTCAGGGGATGCTTGCGAGGGGAGGGAGGAGCGAGTGCGGAAGATGCCAGCACAGGCACACTGGCGTCAATACAGAAGACAGCGGGGGGACTATAAAAGGGAGAGGGCTAGCCCGACCAGAGGGGGAGAAAATGGGAGGAGAGAGAGAGGTGAGGGGTCACCAGGCTCAGGGGAAGAAGCTGTCAGGGAGATTCGGTGAGCGGGGGTGAGGAAGTAGCTTAGGGCGGGCAGAAGGAGTCTCGCCTGTGGGCTGACGAGTTTAGGCAGCCAGCCCCGTCAGCCAGGTGAGTGGAGGAAGACACCCCCACCTTAGGGCCCTGGGCTGGGGCCCCCCAGGTGGGCCCAGGCCCCCCTCACACGCTGCTCAGGGGGTAAATACGGGACCAAGGATCCACTCAAGCCCCACGACTGGGGGCCACATTGTGGGTCAGGGATAAGAAGACGGAGGGGGGTGGACATCACATCAAGAACCCCCTTCACAATGGATCAAGCTATCCATGTATGCATCCCATACATCACTCAATTCTCTTGGACCAGATTTATTTTTCCGCACTAAGGACTTAGTATTGACTAGAAACTTGTGGCTATATGGAATTCCTCATGGTTCTTTTCTTTGTAGTGGCCAGAACCTGCCCATCCGTGTCTCACTCCAGCTATGAAAAGTGCTGCGTGATCTCTGACCTCGTGGTTACAAACTGCCAAGCCTCCTCTCTGATTTCATGTCTTTCTGACTCCTTGGTGGTCAGCTCCTTTCTTCCTTGAGCCTAGGGTATTGATGTTTTCTGAACTTGGCTCTCTAGGAACTCCTCTGATTCTCAGTAACATCTCAACTTGCCCCTCCAACCCAATCAATCCTCTAGCACAGCCACCAAGTTGAACTTCATGCACAGGAATTCAGTTGTGCTTTAGGTAGGAAAGAAAACATGGCACATCCATTGCAGGTCACTAACACTGTTCTATTGGTGGTCTTAATGAAATCATTTAGAGCTGACCCTGGAAGGAAAGCCTCTGACACTTCTCCTCTGAAGTCCCTCTCATTAAACTCTCTCTCATTAGCTGCCTCTCCTCTCAGTTCTTGAGTTTTCCTATCAAATTACTTTTTATACCAAGTCTCCCTGCTTAGTTCAGCTCTGCCCCTTACCACCAGGGAGTGAATAACCATTCAGAGACTTTAAACAGCAGGGCTGATCAAAGTTCCCAGGATCAGAGCCTGATGGCCCTTGTCCAGACACCAAACAACAAACCTGATTCAGCTGCTTATTCAAGCCCAGCTATATAGTCTGTACACAGAGAACAACCACCTATAGATGGACCTAGCACACACCTCAGAATCCCTCTGCCATTGAGCACAAGATCCTTTACAAAAGCAGGTTTGATTTTCCACTGCCTTGTTATGTTTTGTGGTCATCTACACATGTGCAAAGAAACCAGATCATAATAGTAGCATTTTACACTCACTTTGCACAAATGTAAATTATGGCACAAGGTTCATGGTAATGGAAAATCAGCCTCTAACTACTTAAACCTCACAACTAAATGGCTACTAACAAGTTAATTTATATATTGGCCCTAATTTGCCACCAATTACAGTCTTCAATAGAATTGCACAGGTGTAACTGAGGTCTGAATTTAGCTTAGCAGGCACGCGATAATCCAGTGACTTCAAAGGTGCACTTGATACTGTCCTTGTGTGTTCCAGAAGGTTCTAGGGCAGTGGTGAGCAACCTGTGGTACATCGAGGTAATCCACTGGCAGGAATCGAGACTTTTTGTTTACATTGACTGACCGCAGGCACTATTCCCTTCAGCTCCCACTTGCTGTGGTTCACTCTTCTCGGCCAATCGGAGCTGTGGGAAGTGGCAACGTGCCAGCCGTAGATTACCCTCATGGGCCACAGTTTGCCCATCACTGTTCTAGGATATGTCACTTCAGTGCAATTCTAGGGTGTGCAGTTCAGTAAGTGTCAGTCTGAGGTTAAGCCTGCTGCAATCTTTGGCAAACCCTTCTGCTGTCTTCAGTGGTGCAGGATTAAAGCCCTAAAGCATCAGCATCAGAGTTCAGTTCTTGAGTGAATAAAGGTATTTTGGAAATTAATATGGGTAGAGGTCCATCTACTACACAGAAATCTTCTTTCCAAAACCAGGCTATTGCAACTGGAAAATTTCCTGATTTTTATCCTTATCTGCCGCCTTTTTTAACCTGTCCAGCCCTGGTGCATAGTTGATGCAATGAATTTCAGCATAACAGATGGAGATTTAGTAAACAGGAAAACAATGGCCTATGTAAATGTAATGCTTTCTCCACTCTTTCACATAAATCTCTGTTTTTGTCAAGTTTTATGAGGAAAGCTCTTTAGCTGTAACTTGCTATTTTAATCCAGTTTGGTTTTGGACTTGAATTTATCTCAGAAATAATCTTAACAAGAAGAGCTCAGCAAATGCTCTATGCTGCGTGTAACTGTTTTTATCTGTGCTTTAGAATTTTTCAAAGATGAAAATTTATTTAAGAAATAATGCTTATCTAACTGTCTCTATGGAAGGGGGAATTGTTATATCTGGTGATAATTGTATTGCAGAAAATTAGGAAAAGAACCCACACAGCTATTCAAGCTAAGAGTCACTTTTGCTGAATGAAAAAGCTTCATTTTTGTTTGTTGCATGTTTTGTTTTTACAACAAGAGTTATTTTTTTCCTGTTTGTTCTGAAAGCTTGGAGCTTTAGAATTATATAATCTTGAATAGAAACATACTGGGACACGAGTAAGTCAGGATATTTCTTTTGAACAGGCAAAGGAGCTTTATTAAGGAACGGAGATAAAAACATTGTGCCATGGCTTTCAGAAATATTGTTGTAGGCCTCCAAAAGAAAAATGCATTTATTTGGCTGCCTACAAGATGAGACTGAACTTGTGGTGACAAGCGTGACAACAAATTATCATGTTGCCTGCTATGGCACAAGCCAGGCAGTCAACTCTTTCTCCTGTGATGATTTCCCATACTACTGCAGTGCTCTGTATCTAATGGTTTTGTTTTTAATACTCCTGGAGCAACTGAATGTTGCAAACAATTATACAGGAAATTGCTTCTGTAAGTGTGCAATACTTTGCAGGTTGTCCAAAATAGTGGAATTTCTGACAGGGTTTTCTATTTCAGTTTGCTATAACTTTATATTTCAGACTAGATTTTACTCACTCCCACAATCCCGTACCATCCTGCAAATGGTGGATAAAGATCTCGTGGTCATTATTTTTATATTTTGGTAGGGTCCGAGGATTGTGGGGTAAAAATTCCATAGCTATCTTTTAGGCTAATCTGCAAAATAAATCATTTTCAGAAAGCTGAAAGTGCTGACTTTTTTTTTCACTTCTGGACCAATGCCATACGTGTAATAACTTTAATATTTGCATACTGAATAGATGTCATTTAATCAATTTCTTATCTGGTCAGAGCTCCTGCAACTTGTACCTATAACTGAGCCATTCATTTAAACGTAAGTATATCACAGGAAACAAGGGGGAAGTATTTTTATATTTCTGTGATGCTGAAACTTCTGCCAAGGAGGATCAAGATTACATATTTGTCCCATACATAACCTAAATTAATCTCAAAATTTTCCTTGCCATAATGCTGACATCTTTTAAATAACATTTTATCAAATTGAAATTTAAGGTGTGAATGATGCCTTAGTGCAATATATCATCTCAGAAGAAACATATTTAGGATTAGGGCTATCAAACAGTTAACTAAATGAATCATGCAATTAAACAATAATAGAATATTCATTTAAATATTTTGAATGTTTCCTACATTTTCAGATACAGCTGGTCCCCGAGTTACAAACGTGTTACGGACCAAACTTGGCCGTAACTTGGAATGATCGTAACTCGGAACCCATTGAGTTACATCGCAACTGCGCTGCATTTACGACCGCCTTGGTCGTAAGTGCGGATAGTCGTAAGTCAAGGTGGCTGTAAGTTGGGGACCGGCTGTATTACAGCAGAAAATACAAAATCTACAGTGCTCACTTTATTTTTTATTACAAATATTTGCACTGTAAAAAACAAAAATAGGATTTTTCCATTTTCCCATTGCAAGTACTGTAATGCAATCTATCATGAAAGTTGAACTTACATATGTAAAATTACATACAAAAAACTGCATCCAAAAATAAAACAATATAAAACTTTAGAACCTACAGTTCTACTTGTTCAGTTAATAGCTCAGACAAACAAGTTTGCTTATATTTGCAGGAGATATAGCTGCCTGCTTTGTTTACATGTCACCTGAAAGTGAGAACAGGCATTCACATGACACTGTTGTAGCAGGTGTCACAAGATATTCGTGTGCCAAGCGCACTGAAAATTCATATGCCCCTTTATGCTTCAACCACCATTTCAGAGGCCATGCTGATGAGGGGTTCTGCTCAATAACCATTCAAAACAGTGCAGACCAATGCATGTTCATTGTTATCATATGTGTCAGTGCCACCAGCAGATGGTTGATTTTTCTTTTTTTGGTGGTTTGGGTTCCATAGTTTCGGCATTGAAGTCTTGGTTTTTAAAAGACATCTGAAAGCATGTGCCACACCTTGTCCCTTTCAGATTTGGAAGGCACTTCGATTATTAACTTTAGATTGAGTGCTGTATCTATCTTTAGAAATCATACATTGGTACCTTCTTTGCATTTTGTCAGATCTGCTGTGAAAGTGTTCTTAAAATGAATAACATAGGCTGGGTCATTATCTGAGACTGCTATAGCGTGAAATATATGGCAGAATGAAGGTAAAACAAAGCAGGATGCATACAATTCTCCCCCAAGAAGTTCAGTCACAAATTATCACATTATTTTTTAACAAGCATCATCAGCATGGAAGCATGCCCTCTTGAATGGTGGCCAAAGCATGAAAGTGCCCTCCGAATGCCTGTTCTCACTTTCAGGTGACACTGTAAATAAGAAGCAGGCAGCATTAAATGTATATAAACTTGTTTGACTTATCAGTTGGCCGAACAAGCAGTAGGACTGAATGGACTTGTAGGTTATAAAGTTTTATATTGTTTTGTTTTTGAGTGCAGTTATGTAAGAGAATAATCTACACCTGTAATTGCAATTTCATGGTAGAGATTGCACTAGAGTACTTGTATGAGGTGAATTGAAAAATACTATTACCTTTATTTTTAACAGTGCAAATATTTGTAAAAAAAAATAGTAATATAAAGAGAGCATTGTACCTGTTGTATTGTGTTGTAATTGAAGTAAATATATTTGAAAATGTGGAAAATCATCCAAAATGTTTAATTTCAATTGGGGATTCTATTTAACAGTGAAATTAAATCTGCTATCAGTTGCAATTAATGTTAGAGCTAATTGCATGAATTAACGGTGATTGACAACCCTACTTTGGATATGCCAAAAATATCTATTTCACAGGTGCTGAAAGAGTCAAAACCTAAATCAAAATAATTGGAGGATAAAGGTTGCCTTTAAGACCTTGACCAAAATATTCTCAGGCTACATCTGGAATTACCTGACCATGCTTGATGACCAATTGCTCTAACAGAAGAGAAATCTCCTGTTTTGATTAGATAGTTCAGATAATTCATACCAAGCACTTTTACCATCTAGGTTGTAGTAGGTTCAAATCTAGTCCAAGATTTATCATGTGCTACCCTTTGCAGACAGCTTGATATATGTGGAATGAATTTGGTGGTCTCACTCGAGTTCCTAATAGACTGTCATCCCACAATAGAAAAAAGGACCTGTTTTGACATTAAAGGGAAATCTAGTTTTTAGTCTTAATGGGGGGTATGTATTAAGGATTGAAAGAGTTCTTTTGCATCTATAAATGGATTTTCTGTAGTGAAAAGCTGACATACGTTGTGAAAAGTGAGCAAAAAGGCTTCCACTGTATCTACTGTGTGGGAAAGGGAATATCAGTGCTATGGCCAAATATGAATACGTGACTGTTCAAATTTTCATGTGTCTTTTTCTTCCTGATTTTTGAAGAATAGATCTTTTCAGAAATGTATATACATTTTCTATAAAGTTTAGGTTTTTTAACAAATAACTTGCAGGTCAGCCAGCCTCATTTCTCCTCGTGTAGTGGGGTTTCTTTGGGGTTCAAGAAGAGGGGACAAATATGTAGTGGTCATGGTGCTGGCCTGGGACTCAAAAGACCCAGGTTTAATTCCATGATTTGATGCAGACGTTGTGTGACCTTGGATAAGTCACTTGATCCTAGATCCTCAAAGATATTTCATGTAACTCCCATGGCAATAGCTTTGAAAATCTGGGTCTGAGACTAAATTCCCCATCTGTAAAATGGGTTAATACTTCTGCCTTTTCTCACATGATGTTGTAAGGATAAATGCACTGAAGACTGGGAGGTGCTCAGGGGCTATAGTAATGGGGATCACGTAAGTACCAGAGGCTCTCTCTAAACTACAGCATTATTTTGAAATAAGTTATTTCAGAATAATAACTTCTAAAATAACAACTATTTCAAAATAATGCATCAGCACTACAAAACCCCATTGAAATAGCACTGATCTATATTGAAATAGCATATCCACGCTCACTGAAGCCTGAATCGCATCTAAGGCCCCCCGTAAGCACTCTGGCCAGGGCATCAGGACAGCAGTCACTTCCTGTAGCTGCTTCCTGAGGCTATCTCAGGCTCGTGCTTAAAGGGGCTCCCCTCTATGGCCGTGTCTCTGACTCTTCACCTTTGCCTACCTTCTTGAGGGACAGCAAACACCACACCAAGAGCATTCACTGGCTCTTAGATCTCATGCTGCACTTCCTGGCACAGTTTATGCAGGCTGCTTGAGGATGATGACCAGCCTGGAAATGGGGGACCTCCTCACCAAGGCCTGGGCACTTCTCATATACCATAGTCCCTCCCACCTCCTCTGCACATTTTGCACCACCGCTTCTGGCGCCGGGAGGCCAGTACTGACTGTTGGGACTGGATTGTCTTGGAGCAGTGGGACGACCAGCAGTGGCTCCAGAACTTCTGCATGTGGAAGAACACCTTCCGGGATTTTTGCGAGTGGCTTGCCTCTGCTCTCCGGCAATGTGACACCTGCATGTGACCCGTCATTCCCCTCCAGAAGCATGTCACCATTGCAACGTAGAAGCTTGTCATGCTGGACAGCTACTGCTCTATCAGGAACCAGTTTGGCATGGGGAGATCGACCATCAGGGCTGTGCTTGTGCAGGTTTGGCTCTTTTATTATTGTCCCAGGAGGGTGATGAAGCACTAGAATGGGTTCCCGAGGGAGAGATTTTCTCTGGAGATTTTCCAGTCTTGCCTTCACAAAGCCCTTCTGGGGATGGGGCAGTTGGGATTGCTCCTGGTGTGGGAAGGGCCTGAGGCTCTAGGAAGTCCCAAGGGCTCTGGCAACCCTGTGATTCTATGTTCCTATGTTTTTACAGGTGGTGAGGGCCATCAACGCTATCCTGCTGTGCAGGGTCATCACCCTGGGCGACGTGGACCCCATTGTCACTGGCTTTGCTGTCATGGGCTTCCCCAACCGCAGGGGGGACATTGAAGGCACCCACATCCCCATCCACGCCCCCGACCAATGGGCTTCAGACTATATCAATAGGAAGGGGTACTTTTCTATTGTGCTGCAGGCCCTTGTGGACCACTGGGGCTGGTTCACTGACATTAACGTTGGGCATTCAGGGAAGGCACATGATACCCACATCTTTAGGAACTCCAGCCTGTCCCAGAAGATGCACACCAGCACTTTTTTTCCCTGACCACACCATCAGGGTCAGGGATGTGGACATGCCTATGTGCATGATGGGTGACGCAGCCTACCCCTTGTTCCCCTGTGTGATGAAGCCCTACACGGGACACCTGGAACCCACCAGGGAACGGTTCAACACCAGGCTCAGGATGTGCCACATTGTCGTGGAGGGTGCCTTTGGCCACCTCAAAGGTAGGTTCCAGTGTCCCCTCACCCCCCTGGACCTCAGCGACTGGAACATCCCCCAGGTGGTGGTGGCCTGCTGTGTCCTCCACAACTGCTGTGAGAACAAGGGGGAGATGTTCCTACCAGGTTGGGGGAAAGAGGCCAAGCAGCTCGCCAGGGCTTTTGAGCAGCCACGCACTGCTGCTATCTGGCAAGCCCATCGGGGGCTGTGCATATCCGGGAGGCCCTGAGGGAGAGTTTCAGCCAAGGCCACCTATGAGCCTCTCCCCTGGGCCTCCCCATAAGGAGCCTCTGCATTGCCCCTCTGTGCCTTTACTCACCCACCCTTCCCTTCCTGTGCCCTCCCTTCCCATGTTCCCCCCTTCCCTGAAGATAAAATAAACCAGACTTTTTGTTTTGGAACAATAAACTGTGTGATATTTATTTGGGGAATATATAACTGGGGAGGGACTGGAGAAAGACCCTGGGGGGGAGAAGGGGAATGAGGGGACTTGGAGGAGAGTGAGTACTGGGGTGCGGCTTCTGGACCATTCCATGGTGGTGACCATGCACTTGACAGTGTTGGTGTATGCCCTGCACATCACCTCATGCTGCCAAGGCAGCTGCTCCCAGATGGTGCGGCGCAACTCCCAGTCAGCACGGCATTCCTGGTGGTCTTCTTCAAAGTTCCTGTTGAGGGAACAGAGGAACTCGAAGTGTTCCCTTGCCAGGTCATCCTGAGGTCACCTCTGCTGGCAGGTCTCACAAGGTCAGGAGGATGGCACAGAAGGTGTTGCAGCACTTTTCTATTGTGCTGCAGGCCCCTGTGGACCACTGGGGCTGGTTCACCGACATTAACGTTGGGTGGTCAGAGAAGGCACATGACACCCACATCTTTAGGAACTCCAGCCTGTCCCAGAAGATGCACACCGGCACTTTTTTTCCCTGACCACACCATCAGGGTCAGGGACATGAACAAAAGTAATAAGAACAGTAATCCTAGGATCCAGTTGTAAAGAAAAGTAATAAGAGCAGTAATCCCAGGAGACAGTGTGTATGAAGCCCAGCCCTAATCTCTGAGCTGACACTGAAAGGTCTCGGTTCAGATGATGGTGATGTGCTTCAAGCAAGGCCATCTGTGGCCTAGACAGTGGGCACTTTTTTGCAGGGGCATGGATGTCCGAGGGGAGCCTCACTACCTACATGTCCCAGGGACAAGCAGGCATGAGGTGTTGGCCAGACCAGGAGTCTGCAGGTGGGAGGGGGGAGGGGATGGCTTGCCTTCCTTCTGTGCCCCGCACATTCTGGGTCTAGCAGTGGTTGCGTCCCACAGGGAGAGAACTGCTATCTCTGCCTGCTGGAGGAGAGGAGGGCAGGGTGTTCGGGGAAGTGTGTCTGTGAGCAGCAGACACCACTTGCTGCAGAGGGTGGTACTGGGGTCCCCTCCATTCCCTCTCCCCGGAAAGTTCCCCTGCAGGGGATTGGTGTCTTCCACTTCACTGTGCTTGACTGGGAGCAGATGCCGCCTGAGAGTGCAGGCATGAACCTGACCCCAGCCTCCTTAGCAGTGGCTTTTGGTGGGAACATGTCCCACCAGAGAGTCCAGAGTAAGGCAGCCCTGACTAGGAACCTTAGAAGGAGCGACAGGTTTCTGTGTGGTAGTTTCATGGGGCTCAGTGCTCTGGACTGGCACTCCATGTGCACAGGCTGCTGTGCCATCCCCAGGCCAAGAAAGCCGAGTGAGGAGCACTCAGCTCCTCATAGCCCACTGCCTCCCCCTGTGTGTAGGTAGGAAAAGTAATGGAACTCACCTGATGGGCCTTCTCCGGTGTCTTCTGAGGCCTGGGAGACAGCCTGAGAGGGGAGTACTGGTTCAAGGGTGATGACCACCTCCTGGCTGGCGACCGTGTGTCAGTGCTGGCCTCCTCCTCTTCCTGCTCCTCCTTGTCATCTTCCTCCATAGGCCCACCTTCCTGGAGGCTGACAATAGGCATGTCCAGGCCAGAGTTGACAATGGGAGGGGAGGCAACCTGCTACGGATGCCATCCAGCAGTTGGTAAAAGTGGCGGTCTCAGGTGCCACTACAGATTAGGAACTTTGTTCCCTGGCCTTGGTGTAGGCCGAGTGCAGTTCTTTAATTTTCATCCTAAACTGGTCCAGAGTGTGGCTGTGCTCCCTCTGGACCAGGCTGGCAGCCATCCAGCCATAGACATTGGCATTTTGGCATCTCGTGCAGGTATCCTGAAGGTTGGGCTGATCCTCTCAGACCTTGATCAGATCCAGGATCTTCACATCAGTCCATGAAAGTGTCCTCCTTTTCTGCCCCTGACCAGGGGCTTCTGAGGTGGCTGCTGGCATGCTTGTAGCTGTGTGAGGGGCTAAGTGGTAGCATTGGGGTCTGCCATAGCAGCAGGGAAGGCTGTGCAAGGTCCTGCTGTGTGGCACGATGCAAGCACGGCCTGTGTTGTGCCACAAGCTCTTTCCCTTCTGCCTGCACCTTTAAAACTTGCAGGGGAAGGGAAACTATAGTTTTGAGGGGTGTGGACAGAGCGGCCACCAGGGCAGCTATGAGATGCTCTGGAGGCAAATTATTTCAAAACAAGCGTTGCTGCATGGTCCACATTCACCCTATTTGAAAATAGCTATTTCGAAATAGGTGTTATTCCTCATGAAATGAGGGTTTACTATTTTGGAATAAGAAGCCTGTTATTTTGAAATAATTTCATAATAACGGGCTTGCTGTGTGGATGCTCATCTTGTTATTTCAAAATAACCTTTTTCAAACTCACTGGCTGTGTCTAGACTGGCACGATCTTGCGCCAGAGCTATGCAAATGAGGCTCAGCGTGGAATATCGCCGAGCCTCATTTGCATAACTAATGAGCCGCCATTTTTGCGGAAGAGGCTCTTGAGCAAGACGGAGCTGTCTACACTGCCCCTTCTTGCGCAAGAAAAACCCTCTTGCGCAAAGCCGTTATGCCTGAAAATAATCAGCATAACGGCTTTGCACAAGAGGGTTTTTCTTGCGCAAGAAGGGACAGTGTAGACAGCTCCATCTTGCGCAAGAGCCTCTTCCGCAAAAATGGCGGCTCATTAGTTATGCAAATGAGGCTCGGCGATATTCCACGCTGAGTCTCATTTGCATAGCTCTGGCGCAAGATCGCGCCAGTCTAGACACAGCCACTTTATTTCAAAATAATGCTGTAGTGTAGACGTGCCCTAAGATACTTAGAATAAGTGGCAGCTCTTCTGTTCAGAAGCAGCATTTAAACTTGGTATCTGCCAACCACAAGATATAATAGAGTCCATTTACAGAGATAGACACATGAAGATATAAAATATTCTACTTAAATTTGTAGGTATCAAGTAGCAATGCCATTGCGCCAGTCTCTCTGCTACTATTTCAATAGAATATCTGAAATAGGGAGAGAGAATGGTTTTGGAGATGTTTTTGGCCCTGGATATTTTTAAATGATGAGTGCAGGTGAAGAAGGGATATAGAAAAAATTAAAAAAAAATGATTCTGGCTCTTTCAGAATATAGTATTCCAGCCTTGTTTCTACTAAAAACAAAAAAATACAGGTTACTCTTATGAGAATGTAACTTGCCTTCATATGTCCTAAATAACTCTCTGAAAATGATTATGATAAAATCATGGTCTCATTTATTATTTCACAGTAAAGAAGTAATTTTTCCTAGGAAAAAGCAATGTAATAAAAATAAATGTGCATATGAAAGATTAGCTGCTTGCCTGGCTGGACCAGTGTAATTTTTTCCCCAAAAAATGAAGTAAGAAACTCAAGCAGCTGAGGCACTGAAGCTTTGCACAAAAGCTATTTGGAAAGGAATGTTTTTCCTCTCTTACTTTTTTGTGTAATTACTGACATGCTAATTTATGTTGATTGACAAGCATAGAACCAGTGACTACAATTTAAATGAACTAATATTAGTGCTTTCACAGGAGACGAGGAAATGAACATTCCATAATATTGTTTGCCATTACCATTTTTAGTTTAGACTTGGTTTTTTTAAAAAATAGAGTTGTGGGTTTTTGCCCAAGGCACTCAGGGCTTATCTAGACTATGCGGAAGATTCGAAAGAGGATATGCAAATTCCGTGGGAATTTACATATCTTCTTCCAATCTCATTTCGAAAGCAGAGCTTTCGAAAGTGAAAGTAATCAAGATGCGTTTTTTTTGCAACCCCCCCTTTTTCAAAAAGCTGCTTTTCCTCAAAAATGAGGTTTATGCAGCTTTTCGAAAAAGGGGTGTGTTTGCCAAAAAAAAAGCATCTTTGATTACTTTCACTTTTGAAAGCGAGATCGGAAAAAGATATGCAAATTCCCGCATAGTCTAGATCAGTGTTTCCCAAATGGTGCTCTGCGGAACCCCGGGGTTCCGCGAAGTGAAAGTAAGGGTTCCGCAAGAACTTGATCACTCCCTCCCGCCTTAAGGAGACCTTCTCTTAAACCTTCTCTGGTTTCCTGCTGGCTTTCAGACACTCTTCCTCCCCTGCTGCCACTCTGCGTTTCCAAAGCCCGCTCAGGACATGCATGACTGCATTTTGGCCCCAAGGTCTCCCTGTTTGATTTTTTTTTTTTTTTTTGCTTGACAAATTTTCCTCCCGTTGTAGGGGTTCCTTGAAATTCTTCCGAGTTTAAAAGGGTTCCGTGGCCAAATAAAAATGGGAAACACTGGTCTAGATGAGCCCTCAGATCCCTGAAAAGAGACTTGAGGAGCAGTTTAGCAAGATTAAAGCACATTTTTTCACTCAGTCCATCCTTCTTTGTGGCCATTCTTCCCATGTGTCAGCTGTATTACAGAATAGAGTCTTTCAGAGTAGACTGCTTCTTCTGCAGCCCTCTTTCTTCAAACTTGGTGTCCCACTTTCACAATGCTCCCAATACCTACAATCATGTGTACGAGCATTAGGCCTGAGACCAGATTCTCATTTGCATCTGTATATGGCAACAAAAATTTGACTCCCAGGGGGTGTATCTAGACTACATCCCTCTTTCAACAGAGGGATGTAAATTAGACACTTCAAAATTGCAAATGAAGCTGGGATTTGAATTTCCCATGCTTCATTTGCATAATCGCATCATGGTGCTCTTTCGAAAAAGCACTATTTCGAAAGCGAAACCGCGGTCCACATGCGGTTATTTCGAAAATAGAAGCCTTTTTCGAAAGATCCTGTAAACCAATCCTGACGTTTACAGGATCTTTTGAAAAAGGCTTCTATTTTCGAAAGAACCGCATCTAGACTGAGATTTCTCTTTCAAAATAGTGCTTTTTCGAAAGAGCGCCATGACGCGATTATGCAAATGAAGCACGGGAAATTCAAATCCTGGCTTCATTTGCAATTTTGAAGTGTCTAATTTACATCCCTCTGTCGAAAGAGGGATGTAATCTAGACGTACCTCCATTGTTATATTCACTTCTTACCTGACCTTAAGATGCTGATGTATATTACTTTATGATCTTTACAGTTGTGTTTGTGCTCTCTTTTTTTGTGTGGCTACTGCTAAAGCTGTATATTAAATTAAATAACAACACTGTAAAATGAATAACATTCTATATTGATACAACAGAGACTTGAGCTAAACTATATCAAATTAAATTACTAGGACATATTTATTAAAAAAAAAAGCATTCTCAAGAGATGCTGATTTACTTGACTGCGAGGCTGATTGGCAGAATCTTCCAAAACTATAAAAGGCCTGCTGCCTCAGATGATGGAGAGACCACAGAACCCAGAACTCAACAGATAGCCATCGGCAAAGAATGCAAAAACAAGAACTGGGTTCAGGTAATGGTGTCAAAAAAAAATCACTACAGGTTGGACCTTCCTGGTCTGGCACTCTTGGAATCTGAGTGGTCCTGAACTAGGAGTTTGACCAGGTGAGGTCAATGCTTCCCAATGGCTGCTGGCCATAGGCCCTGCTCCTGGGCTCCCCTCCAGGCCCTTGGCCCACTCCTGCCCACCAGTCATAGCCGCTGGACTCTGCTCCTGGTCTGGCAGGGTTCCCAGCCAGTGGCCCCTCTGCCAATGAAGCTGCGGCTTCCCGGATCATGCCTGGGCTCTTAGCTGAGGTTTCCTGGCTGCCGCTGGCCCCCTTGCCATAGGCCTGACCTGGGGCTTACTGGCTGCTGACTCAGCTTGGGGTCCTGCCAGATAACAGAAGTTGCTGGGCCACAGAATCCCGGATTTGAGAGGTTCAACCTGCAGCTAAGTATGAGAAATGCTTTTTTGACAGTGATAGAAATTGAAGTATTTTATTTTCATAGCAAAGTATGGCATAATTTGTGTCAATGAAAGCTTTCACACACCCTCTAACTTTCTGAGTTCTGTATCCACGTATCAAATGTTGTCCCTATTTAGAGTGTATACTCTCTGATTTTGGGCTTGTCTCTTGTTAATAGAGAATTCAGCCAATGGAAATCTTGATTTTGAGGCCACTGAGCACTACTAAAATTATATAATGTCTCAACTCAACAACAGGAATCAGCTATAAAAGTGAGAGGTCAGTTCCATCTCCTCGGCCTTTCAATTTTGGTCTCTGTTGCTTAGTTGTAGTTGTTTTGATAGTATTGTCTCCTTACCTATGCTCTGGGTTCCAGAAGATTCACCTTGTTTTGAGTATAATGACATCATTCAGAAAAATTTGTTTGGAAGGCTTGACATATGGGTGAGCAGAATGCCACATACACTTGCTTTCTGGTAATAGGTATTCCTGTGCTGAAGTACAGATGGCTGAACAAAGATATCTTAGGAAAATAAAGCTCCAAATAATTTTGATAATGAGACATGAAATAGAATCATGCTGATCACAACATGGTATGATAGTCTAAGGTTTTGTGAAATGAGGAAACCAAAGTTTCTTTGTCATTATAGTTGTCTTTATTTGTCCAAGTATTGTTACTGAATTGCTGGAAGGTCAGTGTATTCCACTGGTTCTCAAACTTAATTGATTGTGCCCCTCTCTTTTTGTTGCAAGTAGTTTTATACTGCTCTACCCCAAGAACATATACTGATTTTTTTAAAAAAATGCAAGTCACTAAATATTAAACAATAAGGCATTGATTCAAAGGCCAATGTAAGTATATTAAGGTAAAGTTTAAATGAGATACTGCTTAACTGCATCACAGAGTGCACACTATGTTGCAGCAAACAAATTAATGTATAGATGGCAATCACTTTGTATAATTCTCTGTGAGCTTAAAAGAAATCAACCTAAATGCCCAGTGCCATCTGACCACCTGCTAAGTCTGAAGGAATCAACTTTGCTAGTTATCCATTGCTGTGGATAAAAAGTGTGCAGTAAATTTTTGGTCCCTCCCCCATAAATTTTCTCATTCATCTCCCATCCACCCCCAAATACATTCTGCAGCTCCCAGTTTGAGAACATGTCAATCTCTGATATATTCTACTTGCCTCATATGTTTTGATGAGACTTCAGTCTCCACATATCATTTCTGCAATGTGACAAGAAAATGACAGTGTGCAGTCAGAGAAGACCCTTTGGGGGTGCTTCCTGGAGTGTTGACAAAGCCACTGACACTTGCCTTCTTGCTCTCTGGGGCTTCTCACTATCCTGTCCTGCTGGGCCAGCCCACTTGGTCTCCCCCAGCCAAGGCACAGAGCTGAGATCACTGCCCCCCCACACTGAGGAGCAGTACAGACACTGAAACTCTTCAGACCCAGTTTTGGATCCAACTTCCTGGGATACCACCCCCTCAAATGGGATCAGAACTCCAAATTAATTAATTAGGTAACCCCTTTTAACAAAGAAAGGAGGATGTGCACATTGATTGCTTTCCCAGGTAACAATTATTTACACTGGGCTTGATAGTAAATAAAAGTGATTTTATTAAGTACAAGTAGTAGGATTTTAGAGGTTGTAAGTGAGAACAGGCACAGCAAAGTAGATTACAAATTTAAAATAACAGAAAACACAAAGTTAATTCTAACACTAAAACCTCAGTACAAACATATTACAAACTCACCCTGAAATTGTTCTTATTCAAGTTAAGCCTTCCAACCAGGGAAGTTCCTTCTTCCTGGGGTCTCTGGTTCATTTTCTTGGAAGTGCCATGCCAGCCAAAGACAAAGAAACTGCTAGCTTCCCATTGTTTTATAGATTCCACTTTGGGCAGGAATTCTGTTTCTACATTCTACCCTCACATGAGAAGTTACCTGGCCAGCCCCTACCAGTTAGGGAGGTCTCATGACTCCTTATGACCAACCACTGACATTAATTTGTTTGCTACAACATAGTGTGCACTCTGTGATGCAGTTAAGCAGTATCTCATTTAAACTTTACCTTAATATACTTAAATTGGCCTTTGAATCAGGCCCACAACATTTTGGCACCTGAGGCGGGGAGCTCAAATGACGCCCTCATGCCACCTTTTCTCCTGACTGCCTATTATGTCTCTTGTGCCCTCCTTCCTCCAGCACAGCACTCCACCATCTCTGTGCACCTAGAGCAGAGAGAATACATATGCACCAGCAGCAGACGCAATTTTCTACACTCTGGGTCCTAGTGGTGCCCCCCCCCCCACAGTCTGGCACCTGAGGCGGCCGCCTCAGTTCGCCTCATGGTAAGGCCAGCCCTGACCACTGATAAAACTTAAAGGACAAAAGAGGCTGTTTACAGTTGACCAGAACTTGAGGGAAACATTCTTGATGGCTTGCCTTTGCACTCTTAAAACCACAGACCCTTCCATATTCCATATAACTAACTTTACACACAAGAATGATACATACATCAAAATAAGATATACAGACCCAGTGGATTATAACATTAAGACTGATAGGTTACATGAGGCAATTTGTCCCAAGCATCTTTGAGTTATGCATATTGTGTCCATAAATCCATTTCATAAAGCAAGGAGAGCAGTCTATCACAGCAATGACTTTGTATAATGCTCTGTGAACTTAAAAGAAATCAACCTAAATGCACAGCACCATCTGACCACCTGCTGGGCCTGAAGGAATCAACTTTGCTAGATATCCATTGCTGTGGATAAAAAGTATGCAGTACATTTTCGGTAGCCCCCCCCAAATTTTCTCATTCACTTCCCCCAAATACATTCTGCACCTCTCAGTTTGAGAACATCTCAAGCTCTGATGTATTCTACATGCTTTATATGTTTTGATGAGACTTCAGTCTCCACATAACATTTATGCAGCGTGACAAGAAAATGATCAAAAAACTCCCACCTCCATTTTCTATCCAAGATAGTCTTGTATGGTAGAAAAAAGGTCAGTTAAGACAAAGACTTTTGCCTTTCTGAAAGATTTTTCTGCAGACCCAAAGAATTCTTGCAAAAGTTACACTCAAATGTATTTGAGATTTTTAAAAATAATAAGGCTGGAATAGTTTATTCTACAGTAAACTGTCACACAGCTAATTAAAATGTGCCAAATGTGGCAGCACTTTAGACTAAAATTGTTACCTTTCCCTTAAGAGACATAATATAAACATATTGTATTCATTAATTTGCAACTATACCTGCTTAAGTAAGTTATGAATGGAGAACAGATTGTGAATGTGGATATTAAATGCAAATAAATAACATGAAATCTCAAAATATCCTTAGTAACACACATGCTGATTTTGCGGAAAGAATATATTGTGCATGTCTATTTTCTTTCTTACTAATGAGTCTTTCACTTTTTCTATTTTAGAATCTATTAATCTTTAGAAAGAGAGGTCACTTGGAAACATTTAAAATGAGTAGGGAGCCATCACGACAAAAATTCTCCAAAGAACCAATCACTAAGGAATGTATTGTCTCTTCAGTGCATTCAATTACACCTGTATTCTCAACTAGCTGCAGTAAAATTCAATCATGTGACTCCTATTAACCTAGTAAGTGACTGAAGGAGTGCACAAACCCCAAAACAATGGAAATAAATGTGTTAAAGAGCTTCTCTGGGCCCAGGTAGACATACCCCACTGTACAAGTACAAGTTGGAGGAACTCAAGAAGGGGAGCAGACACCTGTATTCTCAACTAGCTGCAGTAAAATTCAATCATGTGACTCCTATTAACCTAGTAAGTGACTGAAGGAGCGCACAAACCCCAAAACAATGGAAATAAATGTGTTAAAGAGCTTCTCTGGGCCCAGGTAGACATACCCCACTGTACAAGTACAAGTTGGAGGAACTCAAGAAGGGGAGCAGACAAGCACAGTGGAAGGCGACAGTGGAGGAGAGCTGACGTACACTCTGAGCTCCTAAGGCCTGGTTATAATGATCTCACCAAGCCTACAAAAAAGAGAACTGTGACTACAAATTTCAGATATTGATTCTGGTGTTCTTTATTTTCCCCACAAGTCAGAGAGGGGACTGGTAGGAAGTGATCCAGGGAGGCAGCTACATAGCACCCAAGAGAGCAAGGCTTAGCTGACTACCATTATGCCCTGTATTGGAGCCTTGTAGAGAAGGTGGGTCCAGATTTTCTACCAACCCCTAAAGAGGTGTAAATATGGAAGTTGACTCTTTGATGGGGAACTGGGTTAGGAGAAGATCCTGAAAGTACAAGATCCTGGCCCAAGGAGGAAGCCCTGAGTCCCTTGCTTGATACTGAAGACTTCCCAGTATTGTATTCAGTGTATATACCCTGCAAGGGTAGGCTTGAAAATGTCATCTGGCCAGAGGGCTGATTCGCTGAAAGGACAGAATACTGTAGAGCAGTATGGTAGTAAGGAAGTATCATGCCTAGGAGGGAGGAACACAACCTCCCCTGTCCCTGCCTGTTCACTCGTTGGCACTGATACTGAATGTTCTGCTCTATAGAGCCACACTGTACACTGTACAGAGTGTTTTTATATGGCATCTACAGCGCTGCAAACAGTGCATAGAACAAGAAGATATTTGGCATCTGACTATATGTCCATAAGAGTGGTTCTTGTAAGTTCATATAACTCCAAGATACCAACACAATTAATGCTAATTGGATTTTCTGACAACAGAATAAACAAGGGTGTGATCAAATGCAAGAATCCCATTGACTTTCATAGCATTTATACATGGATCTGTCAAAGTTCATATAAGGTCACCCCTCACCATGGTACTTGTGGATGAGCTAGAATTCAGATCTTTAAATATTCTTCTAGTCCAGGGGAAGGGGAGAAAGAGAAACTAACTGGGCTGAACATTTACTTCCCACCTTCTGCCTCCTAAAACACATACTCTTGGAAGAAGAGAGGGAGTCTGCCACTCTAATTTGGGCAAACTCTGTACAATGAGACTGAGGTGGGAGGGGAGTGGAGAGGTTCCATTTATTCTTTGCCTGAGGCACACGATAGTTTAGCTTTTTAGTGTATGGGTGGTGTTGGTGGTTTGTGATATACAGATGATCAGATTACATTATCTGACAGTCCCTTCTGGCCTTAAACTCTGATGGTATAAGGACATTAGCTATGTCCTTATACCATCCTCCACAACTCTGCACATTGCTTTGGAGAGTTCTTTCATAGACTATTGTTCTCTAATGTGCTGGAGCAGGGAGAGATTTTCAATCTAGGAAAATCAAACTGCTGCCTAACCAGAAACCATAAAGAAAGCTATGGATATTGTTGATTGGGTACATTTAGAGGATTCAGATACAAAACAACCTTACTATCAGCATGAACCCTTAATAATAATTCAAGTAACTTCCCTAACCCTTGTTTGCCTGCTACAAGAAAAGTGCCAATTAAATACATACGTTAAAACTGTACATTGAACTGCAGCAAAACTTAACCAAGTCTCAGAGGGGTAGCCATATTAGTCTGTAACTTAAAAAATAATTAAAAAACAACAAGTGGTCTTGTAGCACCTAGGAGCAGTGGTCTCCAACCTTTTAAAGGACAAGATCACTTTTTGAATGTAAGTGCAAACCAGGATATAACTTAAACCCTTGCCCCACCTGCTTCGTGCCCTTTCTCCAATGCTCTGCCCCTGCTCACTCCATCCTTCCTCCTTCCCTCATCCTTCCTCCCTTTCATCAGGCAGGGACAGAGGGTTGGGATGCAAGCTCTGGGCAGGGGTTGGGCTGCAGGAGGGGGTTCAGGGTAAGATTCTGTAATGGAGTTTGGGTCTGGGGGGGACTCAGGGCTAAGGCAGACGATTGGAGTGCAGGAGGGGGTTTATGACTGGGGCAGGGGTTCAGGATGCAGGTTCCAGCTGGACACTGCTTATTATAAGTGGCTCCTAGGTAGTGGTGCAGTGGGACTAAGGCAGGCTCACCCCTGCCTTGGCCCTGCACCACTCTGAAATAGGGTTGCCAGATGGTTTCAACAAAATACCGGACACACTTGACATTACATCACAATCTACATTACATCTCATTTAGAAAATACCGGACATTTATATTTTCTCATTTATATTTTCTCAATTTGTCTCCCGAACAGAAAGCTCAAATACTGGACTGTCCGGTTCAAAACCGGACACCTGGCAACCCTATACTGAAAAACAACCAGCAAACTTCTTCCATCCCAAGCCTTGTTGTGCCCCCCTCAGTTCTGTGGAGATAGAATACAGGGTGAGATAGGGGGCACACTGACATCAGCACCTCTCCTCTCCCTTCTCTGCCCTGTACAGCAAACAGGAGGCTCTGGGGAGGGGGCAGCTCCTATGCAAAGGGCGGGCGATGCACAGCAGTAAGGGGAGGGACAGCTGAAGCACTGTGCTTGATAGCCTCTTGGCCAAACCAGTCAGGATCACCTGTCAGAGGCTCCAAGATCTACCAGTAGATCCCGATCTACTGGTTGGTGACTACTACCTTAGGGTATGTCTACACTAGCCCCCTAGTTTGAACTAGGGAGGCAAATGTAGGCATTCGAAGTTGCAAATGAAGCCCGGGATTTAAATATCCCGGGCTTCATTTGCATCTTCCCGGGCGCCGCCATTTTTAAATGTCCCCTAGTCCGAACTCCGTGCCCGCGGCTACATGCGGCACAGAGTAGGTAGTTCGAATTAGGATCTCTAATTCGAACTACCGGTACACCTCATTCCACAAGGAGTAACGGTAGTTCGAATTAGAGATCCTAATTCGAACTACCTACTCCGTGCTGCGTGTAGCCGCGGGCACGGAGTTCGACCTAAGGGGATTTAAAAATGGTGCCCGCCCGGGAAGATGCAAATGAAGCCCGGGATATTTAAATCCCGGGCTTCATTTGCAACTTCGAATGCCTACATTAGCCTCCCTAGTTCGAACTAGGGGGCTAGTGTAGACATACCCTTAGAGACTATATATATATATTAGTGTCATGAGTTTTCATGGGCACAAGCCACTTCTCCAGATGAGTGGACCAAGAGGCACAGAAACCCCAAAATTTAAAGTGGTAAAAGAGTGGAGAGGGAGAGGAGGAAAAAAACCTCTGTCACTTATACTGTCCATGCTAAATGAGGCTAATAGTGTGGGGTGTAAGTGTCTGATAGTTAGCTTTTGATGTAATTTGGGTGTTGTATATACAACCATTCTCCGAGTTACGAACAAGTTACGGACCAACACTTGGTCCGTAACTCGAACTGTTCGTAACTCGGATCCCATTGAGTTACACGCGACCATGCTGTTCGTAAGCGCAGGTCGCGTTCGTAACTCGGGGACCGCCTTCACGACCGCTCCTTGGGAGCATTGGTCGTAAGTGCGAACGGTCGTAACTCAACCGTTCGCAACTCGGGGAGCGGCTGTAACAGCCCATCCAATTAATGCCTTTGTTCAGTTCCTGGGTGAAAGTGTTAAATTTGCATATGACAGCCAGTTCCACAGTCTCTCTCTCTAGTTGGTTCCTGAAATTACTTTGCAAAAGAATGGCTACTTTTAAATCCTTTAATAAGTGTCCAGGAAGGTTAAAATGTTGCCCAACAGGTTTCTGTGCGTTATCATTTCAAATATCTGATTTGTGTCCATTAATCCTTGTCATAGAGACGATCCAGTTTGGCCAATATATATGGCAGAGAATCTACAACCTATCCTGGAAAAAGATCCCTCGCTCTCATAGGCTTTGGGAGACAGGCCAATCCTTGCCTACAGACAACCCCCTAACCTGAAGCAAATCCTTTCCAGCAACCATGCATCACATCTCAAACATACTCACCCAGGAACCTACCCCTGCAATAAACTCAGTTGCCAACTCTGTCCACGCATTTGTGCAAGCAACACAACCATAGGACTTAACCACATAAGCCACCACATCAGAGGCTCATACAACTGCACATCCTTTAATGGAGGGATGGGCAAAAGCCACTCAGTGGACTGAATCTGTTCCAGCACATCACTTGGGAGCCAGAGCTGCACGAGCCCTTTCAACTGCTTCTATTTAAAGGGCTTGTGCCTGTCAGGCAACAGCCCCAGGGGACGTGCAAGCCCTTTAAATAGAAGCAGTTGAAAGGGCTCCCATAGCCCCAGCTCCCACTAGCAGTGAGACTGGGAGCAGCAAGCCCTTTAAATAGCAAGAACTGAAAGGGCTTGCAGCTCCCATCTCTGGCTAATATGATGCCTGGGAGCTGCAGGGGAGGTGCAAGCCCTTTCAGCTCCTGCTATTTACAGGCTCCGCCCCTTCCTTCCAAGGCTACGCCCCTTCCGGGGCAGCCTGCGACCACTTCAAACATCTTTGAAGTGGGCCCCACTGAAAAATTATTGCCCACCACTGCTCGAATGTGATATATGCCACCAAGTGCCAGCAATGCCCCTCTGCCATGTATATCGGGGAAACTGGATTTAAAAGTAGGATTTAAAAGTAGCCATTCTTTTGCAAAGTAATTTCAGGAACCAACTAGAGAGAGAAACTTCAGAACTGGCCGTCATATGCAAATTTAACACTTTCACCTAGAGACTGAACAAAGACAGTAACTGGGTAGGCTGTTACATTCAATACCCAAATAGCATGGACACTATAACTGACAGGTTTTTTTTCCTCCTCTTCCTCTCCCCTCTTTACTACTTTAAATTTTTGGGGTTTTGTGCCTCTCTGTGCCTTTTGCTCCTCTCATCTGAAGAACTGGGTTGTGCCCACAAAAGCTCATAATACTAAGGTGCTACAGGCCCACTTATTTAAGTTTTTTTGTTTAATCAAAATCTTTCCAACAGTAATATTTCTACAAAATCCAGATATTCCATCTGCAATGCAATAAATAGTCTAATCTCCCTTTAATGCATGTTTAATAGATCTTAATGTGTTTTTAAATTGTATTACTGTATCACAAGAAGATATTGGTATTCTACACATTGGTGCATCAGGCAACAACTGTGAAATAAGTCACTTGCTGAAAAGCAAAGTCAAATCACTGATTTGTTATATGAATTAATTCATGCACCAGTTGAGCATCTAAATACTGAGTTGCAGATTCAGTAATAATGAACATGTCTCAAGTATCAAGGGAATCAATACATAGGGGAAATATAAATGAGGAAGTAAAAAGCAATTGGATAAGTTGTCACAGTAACATCAAGGAGCAAGGTAAAAAGCTCAAGAGACCTGTCCAATCAATTCTTAACCCTCGTTCCCTTTACAGATAAAATATTTTAAAAAATAGTGCTGATAAAATTTGGAAAACTAGTTTGATGACCAATCCAAGTATATTTTAATATTCCAGTATACCATCTGAGATTGCTAGTTTATGCATCACTTTTTCAGCTGATGGAGAATGAATACACAACAGGTTGAAACTCTCTAAACTGGGATTCTCTGGTCCAGCAACATCCATGGTCTGGTATGGATGTTGTTGGACCAGAGAGTCCCAGTGGAGAGCCAGCAGCAGGGAGCCCAGTAGGGCTGGCAGGACAGCAGGCTGCCTTCAGTGAGCTGCTGGCAGGGCCACCCAGCACACGGCAGCAGAGCTGCCTAGGGGGGCTGGGAGCTTCAGCAGTGGCAGTGGTGTCCAGTGGGGCCGGGAGCGGTAGCACGTGGCTGTCGATTGGGGTCTGGAGCCCCAGTGTGCAGCTGCCTGGTGGGCCGGGAGTCCCAGCATGCTACAGCTGCCCAGCAGGGGCAACAGGGCTGGCAGCAGTTTGGGAGCCACGTGGGAGGCTGGAAGGCCGGGCTAGGGTTGGGAGGGCAGTGGAAGGGGGGCCAGAAATGACCTTCCCTGGTTCAGTAAAATCCTTCATGCGGGACCGGTCAGGTCTCCAGGGTACAGGACCAGAGAGGTCCAGCCTGTTTTGCTATTTCAAGGGATGTCATGGACCTTATCTATCTGTGTGCCACTTGCTTGCACATGCTAGCTCAAAAGTATTTTTCCCACATCCCCAACATGTGGAATGTCAGGGTTCATGCTAGGGATGTTAGCATATAGTCATTTAAATGATTAACCAATAAGCTCTAGGTTTATTGGTTAGTCCAAATGACTACACTCAACTCCTCCCTACCCTTTGCTGCCTCTGTATAGGTGGCAAAAGGGAGGGGGTAGGCAAGAGTCGGTGCCCACGAGGAGCATTTTACTAACTGTGTAACAGCAAAAAATTGTTGCAGCTACACGATTACTAAAATACACAGTATTTGACATCCTTAGTTCAAGTTGCGTTTCTAGGAACCCCATGAACAGCTAGTCATAAAACTCTTAACAGTCAACTAATTCAGGGGTTCTCAGACTTCATTGTGCAGCAATCACCTTCTGACAATAAAATTTACTACATGACCCAAGAGGGGGGAATGAAGCCTGAACCCACCCAATGTTTGCGACCCTGAGTGTGGGGGGGAGGCAATGCTCCACTGCCCTGGTGGGTGTGGGGGTGTGTGAAGTCAAAGCCCAAGGGCTTTAGCCCCAGATAGTGGGGCTTGGATTTTGGTTTTGGCCGCTGGCCCCAGCAAGTCTAAGCCAGCCCTGGCAACCCCATTAAAATGACTCACTTTGGGGTCCCTACTAGAGATGTAACAGTGTAGTCAATTAACCGACTAGCAGAAGTTTATATGTTAATGCTATAGACTATATGCATTTCCCTCCCCCCCAACCAGTAAATTTTTTAGCAGGCTGGCCAGCAGCCCAGCTCAGTTCTGGCTCACACCAGGTCTGGGACCTACCCCCGCTGTGGCTCTGCATTTAAAGTGTATTAGGAGCTTGGTGGGCAGGCAGCCCGTCTCGGTTCCGGCTCGCACTGGGTCCACTAGCTCAGATCCCACCCTGAGACAGGGAGTGCTGCCACCCTGCATCGCTGCCTCTTTATCAGAGTCACCAGCACAGGGCGACAAGCAGCCGCTCTGCAAGAGGTGCTGGTTTTTAAACTGGCTCTCCTCGCGGACTAGCTCTCACCTGGCACCCTGCACTACTGCCGGCCCCGCCCCTGGGTACTATAGAATAGTCGACTAACTGATAAGAATTTATGAGGTTACTTGACTATTCAGTTAACCGATATTTAACATCCTTAGCCTCTACCCATAGTTTGAGAACCACTGAACAAACTAGAAAATTAGAATTGTGGAATCATTAAACTGAGGAAAGAGCCAAGTGGAAAATTAACTCTTAGGGTATGTCTACACTGCAAAGTTAATTCGAAATAACAGCCATTATTTCGAATTAACTTTATTGGCGTCTATACATGCAAACCGCTATTTCAAAATTAATTTGAAATAGTGGAGCACTGAATTTGAATTTGGTAAACCTCATTCTACGAGGAGTAACGCCAAATTCGAAACAGCTATTTCGAATTAAGTGCTGTGTAGACACTTAATTCGAAATAGGGGGCCTACAGCCCTTCCCAGGGAGCCCTGGTGGCCACTCTGGGCACAACCAGGAAAACTTACTCTCCTCTCCCACAGCCCCGGAGCCATTAAAGGGGTAGACCCTGGCCACAGTGCCTGTGCAAGCTCCAAGCCTGCCAGCCCAGAGCCAGTAGTGGCCACCGGGGTCCCTGACCCAGTGGCCCCAAAACATGAGCCAGCAAGCCACTGGCAGCCAGCCCTCCACCGCTCCCCAGGAGCAGTCTGCCAGCTCCCAGGAGCCTGACAGGGGCTGGAGAAGGTAGGCGCCTTCCTGGTCCAGTGTGGAGATCATGGACCTTATTCAGGTTTGGGGGGGATGCCCCCAACGTCCATGATCTCCGCACTAGATGGAGGAATGCAGCCGTCTATGGCAGGATAGCTGCCAGCCTGGCCACCAAAGGCCACATGCGAACCCAGGAGCAGGTTTGCATGACAATCAAGTTGGTCTGGCGAGACCCCCAACTCTGGGCCCTGAGCTTCCCCTCCCCCTTCTTCCCCTTGCTTCCCCCTTCCAGCTCCCTCCTCCCAGGTTTCCCCCTCCCCTCTCCCACACTCTCTCTTCCCCTCTCCCACCTCCTTTTCCCAGTCTTCCCAGAGGTTCATCCCCCCCCAGTTCTGTTCAATAAACCCAGTTTCTATTTTTGAACATACATGTCTTTTGTTTGACATCAGGAAGGGGAGCTAGGGAGGGGTAAGTGGAAGGACGTGAGGGAGGAATGGGGCACGAGCCCCCAGTGGGGAGGACCAGGGTGGCTCTGAGGGCTCCTTGGGGTGGACGCTCTCCCACAGGGTCTCCTGGATCCTGACAGCCCCTCAATGGACCCCCCGGATGGCAGCCTGCAGCAAGTGCAGCCGGGCTGATGGCAACGACACCACGAGACGCACCGGCGTACCCAGGGGCAGCTCTGGCTCCATGTGGCCGAGTGCTGTGGTGTCCCAAGTGCGGGCACTCAAAGACAGGACTGATTTGCTGTCCCTCATCGAGGTAGACAAGCAAGCAGGGAACCCTGAGAACTGTCTGTCCGGGGTGGGGGTAGGGTCCCTTTAAGCATGGAGCTCAGTTAGCCTCAGGCAGCAGCCCCACACACTAAGTCCTAACCTGATGCCCTGCCGGCACTGGTTCCGGCCAGCCTTAACTTCGGTTCAGGGTCCACTCAGTGTGGACGCGCTATTTCAAAATAGCAGAAATAGGTTTTGTGTGTAGATGCGTTAATTCGAATTAGCTTAATTCGAATTAAATATTTCGAATTAAGTTAACTCCAATTTAGTGTAGACGTACCCTTACATAGTAAAATGTTGCATAAACTGGAACTTGAACAATGTACAGGATTCCCAGTAGGCTAGAAGTCGATAGAAAAGTTATCAAGGTGGTGCAGGGCTAGAACAAAGGAGACACAGGAACAGCAATATGGTGAACAAACTATCACTCCCTTCCAGCTGTGAATGTCAAGGTTGCTGTCCCTGGACTCTATTAGGGCTTTCTTTGGCTCACAGATGTTGGATAAACTTGAAAATTCAGACCCACTTTGGCTGTTTGAAGGAGAATGAGCTCTTTTGGGGCATATCTACACTAGGAAATCATTTAGCAATAACTGAATTCAAAATAATAATCCCAAAATAGCAAAATTAAAATAGCGTGTCCCCACTAAAGGGGAATCTTGAAATTAGTCCGAGGCAGGCTCCGTTATTGAGGATGTGTTTCCAAGAAGCACTGGGGAGTAACTACTTTGAATTACTCTGGGGAGTAGTTATTTTGAAATAGCAGCAGTGAAGCATTCACACTAATGCTATTTTGAAATAACTGTTTAGAAATAAGCAGTTCCTGAGGAAAGCAGGAGTACAGATTTTTAAATAATCAGTGTGGATGCTCCACTTATTTTGAAATAAGGGGGATTATTTTGAAATAACTCCCTAGTGTAGACCAGGGCTCATTCAGCTCTTAAACTTACTCCCTATCCCCAGAGCCTCCATATTGCTGAGAGGTGAAAAGATAGACCTCTGGTACTATGCCTTCTGTACAATCTCTGTCTGGCTACGTCTAGACTACACAGTTTTTCCAGGATACCAGAAGTATCCCAGAAAAACTGTTCCACGTCCAGGGAAGGTGTTTGCTCTTCCGCTTTTTTTGCAGAAGAGCAAACGTGCTCTTTCTGAAGCCCCTGTATTCCTCATTGCATGAGGAATACGGGGGCTTCTGAAAGAGGGTTTTTTTCCGACATTTGGTCCAGTTTAGACAGGCCAAATGTCAGAAAAGCCTCTCCCAACAAAAATATCGGAAAAAGCTATGCAAAATGCGGAGCGCATTTTGGGTAGCTTTTTCAGAAAAAAAGCAGCAGTGTAGACCTAGCTTCTGGGTTGTTCTTCAGGAAGAACTCCAAGGCTTCCTCATGCAGCTGCTGATCCTTTATATGACACTTTTCATGCAAAACGATCCTGAAATACTTTTAGAGACTGAGCTACAAGAGAGTGACAATTTCATCCAACCGTGTAAGGAATAATGGTGTATGCTTAACAGTGCAGTGTTACACAATTGAGGCTAGGTCTACACTATAGGTTTTTTTCGGAAAAAGCTATATAAATTGCACTTTGCAATTTGCGTAGCTTTTTCTGATAACTTTTCCGGAAGAGGCTTTTCCCCCATTTGGCCCAATCTAGATGGGGCCAAATGGTGGAAAAGCCTCCTCTTTTGGCGGAGCCCTTATCCCTCGTAGAATGAAGTATACAGGGCTCCCCGAAAGAGTGCATTTGTTCTTCCGCAAAAAAAAGTGGAAGAGCAAATGTGTTCCTTAGACATGGTGGAGTAGATGTGTAGACGTACCCTGAGTCTCCCTCAAGTCCCCACAATCATGAGCTTCCAATCAAATATTGTTCTGTGCAAGGGAAGGAGGAGGGCTCTGGAAATGACACGAGCATGGGACGATTTTCTATGCAAGCAGAGCAGGGATTTCTCTCCATTCTGAAGATCAAAAGAAAGAGAATCCCCAGAAAGTACATCTTTCCATCTCCATCATCATTATAAAAAGAAAAAGATATTTTGCTCAGTGACAGCCAAATGCTGCAAGCCCAGGATAAAACAGGATGTATTATACATGCTGTCCTTGTTCTGCCTGGTGAAATACTGGCTAAGTGAGGAAAGTCCAGAATAAAACTCCTGCTCTACAGTAAGGTTTAAGCAACTTGGGAGAAATAGCTGGTTGATTTCTGATCCTTTTTTTCCCTGTCAGTTGGGAGAAGAGCATAGTGCAAAAATTTCAAAATATTGTATGCAGGGTTGACAACTGTAACTTTAGAAAAATAAATATAGAAACATAGATCATAGAATCATAGGGTACGTCTAGACTACAGGCTTTTGTCGACAGAGGCTTTGTCGACAGATATTGTCAACAAAGCCTCTGTCGACAAAGAGTGTCTAGACTACATCCAGTTCTGTCGACAAAGCAAGCCGCTTTGTTGACATGAGAGTGTAGACGCAAAGGACAGTGTAGATGCAATAATGCCTTCTGTTGACAGAACTCTGTTGACAGAAAGCGTTATTCCTCGTAGAATGAGGTTTACCACTGTTGACAAAACTGCCGAGTTCTGTCGACGTTATGTCGACAGAACTCGGCGGTAGTGTAGACGCAGGTATAGTTTTGTCGACAAAAGTCCACTTTTGTTGACAAAACCCTGTAGTCTAGACACACCCATAGAGCTGGAAGAGACATCAAGTCCAGCCCCCTGCCCAAAGCAGAACCAATCCCAACTAAATCAACCCAGCCAGGGGCTTTGTCAATCTAACACTTAAAAACCACTAGAGATGGAGATGCCACCACCTCTCTAGGAAATCCATTCCAGTACTACACCACCCTCCTAGTGAAATAGTTTTTCCTAATATCCAAACTAGACCTCCCTCACTGTAACTTGACCCCATTGCTCCTTGTTCTGCCATCCGTCACTACTGAGAACAGCCTTTCCCCATCCTCTTTGGAACCTCCCTTCAGGAAGTTGAAGGATGCTATCAAATCCTCCCTCACTCTTCTCTTCTTCAGACTAAACAAACCCAAATCCCTCAGCCTCTCCTCATAGGTCATGTGCTCCAGCCCCCTAATCATTTTGGTCACCCTCCACTGGACCCTCTCCAATGCGTCCACATCCTTTCTATAGTGGGAGGCCCAGAACTGGACACAATACTCCAGATGTGTATATATACTAGGGGGCTGCGCCCCGTGCTTGCTACGCTCGCCAACCCCCCACTCTATGGCCGTTTATGCAGCTAGAGAGCCTGATGATGTCATTCTGTTGCAAGTCAGGAAAAACTTATATATATATAGAGAGAGAGAGAGAGTGTGTTTCTTTGGGAATAAATAAATTTGTTCCTGCTCAATGCTGTTATAAAGCTTGTTATTTAAAAAAAAAAACTACTTTGTTATCGCATTTTTACTTAGTAAATGAAATGTCAATGTACTTATTGCTTTATTTGATCAGTTATAAAACTGTCAAATGAACTCTAGTGCATAATTTTTATTTTTTAAAAATCTGTATTCATTGTTCATTTTATCAAGAGAAAAATATTCTACCAAACTATTCATCTAAGAGGAAATTAAATTCACATACCATTCATATGGACTATATATGAAACAGCTTCTTGGATTTTTTCCCTCCTAACATTCTGCATTTAGCACATAAAATCAGTTCTGCTGAAAACAATACATTCAGATAATTAAGTGAACCACTTAAAATGAACTTTACATTATGTAACAATATATACAATAATATATGCAAATGGAAATAATATTTCCATTAAACCATTTTAAACTGTTGGACAGCTTCCCTTAAAAATCAGAAGCTTAATGAATGTGTTCTGTGAAAAAGGAAAAAAATAGAACAAGATTCAAAAAACAAAGTTACTGAGTTATCAGTTTGTGTATAATGATAAACTAAACAGCACTAAAGCAACATTTATGTGGTATCTAGAAATAGCTGTAGGGGAGAAACTCTAGTGTGGGATCACTGAAAACATACAGCCATGGAAGATTTAGAGAAGTCCTAGCAAATGCAGCATTGATGAAATGAGAGGTTACTCAATCCTAATGCAAGCCAAGCAATGGTAATCACTATGGGTACATCTAGACTACATGGCACCGTCGACGGAGCCATGTAAAATAGTTTACTCGGCATAGGCAAAGAAGCGGGGATTTAAATAGGCACGAGGCATACCGGAGCAGTTGACAAAGGCTTCCCTTGTCGACCACGCCATGTCTAGACTGCCGCGCTGTGCCAAATCAGCTGATCGTCGGCACAGCGTGGTGGCCATTTTTATTTTAATGAAGCGGGGATTATTTAAATCCCTTCTTTGACTGTGCCGAGTAAACTATTTTACATGGCTCCGTCGATAGAGCCATGTAGTCTAGACGTACCCTATGAATACAAAGGCACACTTGACCTACAGATTCTGTATCATGATACTTCTTTATTTAATTGGGATTTAGGCTAAAATACCTTTTCCCTCTGCTAATGCTTCTTCATAAGTCTTACTATCACTCAACTTCAGTAGTTTTCTTCTTCTATAGTCACCTATAAATAAGAACTTAATTCTTGAATTATTTACTCTAGGCATCTTTGTATTTTTCTTCTCCTTTCCTTTTTTAACTCTTTTTTACTTTGAACACAAGCGTAATTTCTTTTTATACATCAGGTGGTATGTTGCATGAAAGTTGACCTGAAAAGGAACTTCTGAAATTACAAGCAAACTAGTGAGTGGGCAGGGTTTGGATCACCGCATGGAAGTGCTTATATTTCAAATATGGAAACATGCATTTTCCCTATTGTGATCTACAAGGGGCTAGACAAGTCTCCATACAGATTACTTTGTACTGTCTTCAGCAGTGGATAGAATTTATCATTTAATAACAGTGTGGGAGAACTATACTACCTCAACAATCTACTTTGTGTTGAACACTGTGAAAGAGCCAATTTTGCTTTCCAAATGGTACTGTTTAAACACACTTGGATGCTGATTGCAAGTATTATCTTAAGAGAATCATGTATTTAAAATTAAGAAAATTACTCCTCTTCTAAAGCCTTCTTTTAAGCTTTTATACTTCTTTTGCTAGCTTTGTAGCAACAGGAGATAACTGATAAATAGCATCAGTCAATTGTATGGTGGCTGTCTGCTGATTTTTTTTATTTATTAAATAAATAACATACCTGCAAAGAAGAAGAAAAACTAAATGTCTGCCTGGAGAAGAGAATCTTAGCCTACATGGGAACAAAAGGGAAATTGCACCGCTGTGAAATCAATGCAGTTTAGCTGCACAAAGAGGAGGGAGCGGGATTTGAAAAGGGACAGTTATAAGGTATATAACTGGTGGCTTTGTGTAGTCCATTGCCACTTGCTCCTTCTGCAAGGCATTGCTCAGATGCTAGCCCTGGAAAAGGGGTAGGGCAAAACCTGAATATCTGCCCCTTTGTGTGTTGTGTCAGGAATAAGTGATGTGGCAAGTAGACAGAGTTGTGAGAAAGAAATCTTTATTAAGTATGCTGCCTGGCCAGTGTTACTATAGAGACTGATGTGTAAGCAACTTGGGTCCAGCTTGCATTCCCAAAACCCTAAAGCCATTCTGAATCCAGCTGGAGACTTCACCCTCTTTCCCCAGTTCTATTCATAATAAAGGGTGGATCTTTGCTGCCTCTGTATCAAGAACACATAAGGGCAGTAAGCAGCTGTTTCAGCCAACAGGGTGAAGTAGCTTTTGTAGTTGTTTTGTAGGAAGGAGTAGAGAGATATTTTTTTTCTCATGGTGGTACCCTCTTGGCTATCTACCCACTGTTCAGTCCTGCTGATCAAGCTGGGTGCTAGCATGAGATTTTAACACAAGGTTATGAAAGATTTAGAAAAACTGATTTTCCCTAATTTCTAACCCACTGAAATGTTGTGAATTTGAAGTTCTTCTCATATGATTGGGTTCACATCCTCTTTAGTGATTGCTATAGGAGGGGAAAATTGCTTGGGAAATAAAGGAGGAAAAACATGGCAGAGAGAGGTCAGAGTGAAATAACTGCTTTCCTGAGCAAAACTAATGCTAAATTAATTTGTGTCCCGCTGTAGAAAAAGGGAAAAAACAGCATTAAGAAAAATCCCTAGTTTAAAATATTTCTGTTGCTCTATCATTCATCACTTAACAATACATGAAACAAAAGACAGGACTATGCAGCACTTTAAAGATTAACAAGATGGTTTATTAGGTGAGCTTTCGTGGGCTAGACCCACTTCCTCAGAAAGCTCATCACCTAATAAACCATCTTGTTAGTATTTAAAGTGCTGCATAGTCCTGTCTTTTGTTTCAGCTAGAACACGGCTGCATCTTTATCACTATTTTACAATACATGAAACATCTATGTTGGGGAGGGGAAGTTATCTCTGATTAATAACACCATAGATTTTGGAAAGAATTGCAAAAATCCCAAATACCTAGCTTTCCCCACTTCTACTCTTTGGCTGTGTCTAGATTGGCGCGATCTTGCGCCAGAGCTATGCAAATGAGGCTTGGCGTGGAATATCGCCGAGCCTCATTTGCATAACTAATGAGCCGCCATTACGCCAATCAGCATAACGGCTTTGCGCAAGAGGGTTTTTCTTGCGCAAGAAGGGGCAGTATAGACAGCTCCATCTTGCGCAAGAGCCTCTTCCGCAAAATGGCGGCTCATTAGTTATGCAAATGAGGCTCGGCGATATTCCATGCTGAGCCTCATTTGCATAGCTCTGGCGCAAGATCGCGCCAGTCTAGACACAGCCTTTATGTCTTGTCTTTTCCTCACTGTAGAAAATAGCTTCAATTCCCTTTTATTTTTAATCAGTTTTTCTTCATGTCTGTCAAGTACAGGGACTGGGCCTGTTTGGGCTTTTAACCTGGCAAAGGAATTTCAAAAACAGAAACACAGCAATTCATTTCAAAATATTCATTTATTCAAAATATTTACATTCATATTGGGTTTTTAGCTATTTCCATGGCCATTTTTTCATGGTATTATATAAAAAGAAATGGAATGGAAATAAAGAATACATCTTGGAAAATCAACACAGTTAGATAAGAAGTAGACAATGGTTTACCAAATATATTGCTGTTATAATTATTGACAGCTGTCTTGTCTTAGTGGGGCTTTGGTTGCCCTGTTCAAATTAAATATTATTGTAAACAGTGCTCATTGCAAGACTGATATTGTAGCGCAGTCTGCTCCAGGGTTCAGAAAATGATTCTCCATACTGCAGCCTGATCTTTTGTGGCTTATAAAAACCTTTAACTGAGCTCTACTTCAGTGAATAATGCATTCATTCTTGCCTTCACAGTAGCTACCAATATTGTAACATATGCATTCTCTGTCTGCTTCTTGCTATATATATTTGCTTTCCAATTAGTCTGAAGATTTCAGACTAAATCCAGTACAGCATATCAAGCCTTTCTGCACCCTACCCACCATGAAATGCTTTTTGTCCTTGAGGATTCCAAAGCATTTTCTGTATGGAGGAATGAAGGTTTGCTATAGAGGCATCTTCTCACCTTTCCCCCACCCTCAATGGTGGATAGATTTAATAAATTTGTGTTTGTCTTTGTCCTTACTTCTTCCCCTGCTGGCAGACTTATTGGAAGGTTTTTATGGGTATTTCTCCCTGTTTCCTTGCCCTGCTTTGGATGGCAGATCTGGTTGTGCACCTAGATACCTTCCCCCTACTTCGCTCATCCCATCTGATGTACTGAAAAGGGAATAAGTGATGTTTTTTTCCTGCTTCCTTCCCATCTGCCAGAGTCAGAGGCACTGGTGCATCTCTCCACATCTTAACTGTCAGTTTGATAAGAGCTTGGATGCCTCTCCCCAGCTTCATCTTTAGATGTCAAACTTCTTGGGTGGGGGATGGGGAAGACAGGACAATAGCTGTTGGTAGATTACTCTTTGCAGCTGGGGTAGGCTGTACAAGTGCCTTCTTTTCATTCTGAAATTCCTGCCCATGATGTCAGAAGGGCATAGATTTTCTCCCTAAGAATGAGTGTGTGGTAAATTATGAAGGAGCTCTTCAATGAGCTAAAAGTACAGCAGCATATTATATATATAAATCAGAGTTGAAAAGTCAAGTCAGAAATACTGGCTGTAACTTACTTTCCCCCAAGAACCTGGAGAAAAGTCAATTAAAAGAGGAGGCAGCCCACAACATTAAAAATGATATAAATAATAGTAATATTTTTACTGTCCAAAACAGGACTTCATTAAGTTGTATCTCAGCAAGATTGATGCCTGATTTTGGAATAGTTCTTTCATGAGAACTATCTTCTTTACATGCACATATCATCACATCAGGTTCATTTGTGCAGAAATACATGTGCTTATCCTTGATTCTGCTAGAAGTTATCATCTGGACCATTTACTTTGGTGTTGTTGCCCTCATTTATACCAGGCATGAATTCTTGTTGTATTAAATTCTGTGGCCAAGCTTTAAGCAAAGAAAATAATTTCATAATATATTTGTAAACTCATGGAAATAGGTGATGATGACAAAAATATTTATAGGTATTTAACCAGTGGCATAAATGGATTCTGCTAAACTTAGATTTTAATTTTGTTTACCCTTTTTGAAACAGAATATGAATGGCTGTTTACTTAGCCTAGTGTGTACCCTTAGCACTAAGTAGCTTTTTTATTTTCCAGAACTGACAAAAGTAGAATGAAATGCTATCAAAAGTTAACAGATCATCTGAGAAATGCTTTAAACTATGCTAAGAAAATAAAAAACTTGGAGATACTTTATTAATATTGCAGAAAATATGAAAAATAAATGAGTATAGGCTGTCCAGACTATTAAAAAGTCAGATTTCTTTAAATCTGGAATTTTATTTTAAATGAAGGTAAAAAAATTATTAATTCAGATACAAATCTTTAGCGTACCAATGTGGGTTTGTAGATTGCACACTGTACATCTGAATATGTAACATAACAACATAGAGAAGAACTATAAGAAATGTATGCCATTCTAATTAGTGCTGTGTAACCCTGAACTAGGGGAAACTCAACAGTGTATGCGTTTGTTTTTTTTATTTTATTTTTACATAAACCCTAAACTCAGCTCTGGTTTATAAAAATGTTTGCTAGGCTTCATGGCCCCTTGTTGAAGGCTCTGCAGTCCTGTTATACTCCTCCCCAGGAATAGAGCAACCAAGGTGGGTTCTCCAGTCTTGCCGAGAAAGGCTGGATGGGAACAGCCTATCAATGTATAGCAGGCTCAGATAAAAGGAGCTTCAGGGGTGAGCAACAGTGCTTCTTGGTGGTCAAAAGTGGCTTGAGTGGGTGTATTTACTGGAGTGGAGATGGGGGAGGACCTAATGTAATGGGTGCCGATAAAGGGACTAGGTGGGAAGAAGGTCAGAAAATGCTGCAGCAGCAGTTAATTAAGGCTACATCCAGACTGCAGGCTTCTTTCAGAAGAAGCTTTTCCAGAAAAGATCTTCCGAAAAAACTTCTTCCTATAGAGCGTGTCCACACTGCCAAAATGCATCGAAAAAGAGATCTACTTTTTCAAAAGATCGTGTCCACACTGAATGGATGCTATCTCACATATAAACTGTGATTACTTGGGATGGACTGGCAACCAGGGCACCTGTGCTTTTTCCTCTTTCCTCTTCTTGCAAAAGAACTCCCTCTTCCCCATCCACACATGCCTTTTTCCAAAAGAGCTCTTTTGGAAAAAGGCTTCTTCCTCATAGAAAGTGGATTATCAATTCTGGGAAAACCCTCTGTTCTTTCAATTTTCTTTTGAAAGAACGCAATTGCAGTGTGGACGTAATTGAAGTTTTTTTCAGAAAAACGGCCGTTTTTCAAAAAAAGTTCTGTAGTGTAAACAAGTGGGGTGCAACCTTTTTCCTGGCATGACCCCCGGGAAAATTTGGATTGAACACCCCCCCCCAAAACACAGCCCCTTTAAATGCCACTCCCCTCGCCTGCTACTCCCCCCACCCCTGTCACACATATGCTGAGTCAGGAAAAAAATGGCGGCTGGCCCAGCGCTGCGACCCCCCCCTGGAAGACTGCTGTGACTCCCTTAGGGGTCGCAACCTATGGGTTGCGCACTGCTGGTGTAGACATACCCTAAAGGAAGCAGTATGTGGTTGTTGCTTATAAGGCACATGGATTGGAAACTGGAGTAGTGGGTGAGCCCGGGTTACTCCACTGGCAAAGTAGTCTAAGCCTGAAAAGGGGATATAGCCTCTTGAGAAGCACAAGTGAAAGGCTGGAATTAAAAGACCCAGAGATGGGCAAAAAAACTCTGATGAGAACAGATTGTTGAACTTTTTACTAGCCTGGAAGTGATCTGTTTCTCACTGCATGACATGTTCAGAGTGCTGAGCTCCTGAAGACCCACCAACAGAGGTTGACAACTTATAGAGGGTACAAAGCAAGGGAAAAAGGCTACAGTGCTGTATGCAGTAGCAGGAGGTACTCAAACACCAAACTGCTCCCTCCCTCCCCCAGGGGCCTGGCAAGTCTGTCGGTGTGCCTGTGTTATGGGAATGTCCATTAGTAATCCCATTTTGGGACATGTAATTTTATTATTAATTTAAGTAAATAGAGGGATGTAGTGCAAAACAAACTCACTTGATTATGCAATTACCAATAAAAGCACAAAAAAGGAAGTCAAACAATTTTACAATTCATTTTGGAGTGAATTCCACAGAAACTCATACTTTCATACATCCTGAGTAACATCTTTTCCTCATGATCTGTAAACATGAGCTAAAATCGTCCCTAAGTACAACACTGGCAATTAAAAAAAAAAACGCTAATCATTTTGGAAACCAAGGCAACAGCATTGGATTAACTCTCACCTAAGGATAGCAAAATGTGAAGTATTTTATCTGTATAGAATAAAGAAATAGTTTCCAACAATCAGAGTTAACTGCCATTTCTAGACCTCTGCATTGATTAAGGGGAAGCAGAAGTGCTCCATTATCCCGCAAAACCATGTCATATCCAGTAAGCCTTATTTTTTATTGAAATACAGTGCATAGTATTTCATGTGCTATGCACTGTCCACATGCAGATCCATATTATTTCTATTGACTACACTGGTCTTACTATTGTTTTCCCCCTCCCTATCTCTTTAACTCTTCAAAGCTACCTACATATCCTGTCTCCTTCCAGTTCAACTGTAATTTACGCTAGTGAGAATTGCAGCAATCAGCATCGCTTCAGGATCAGGCTTCTAAAACATGATTCAAAATCCATTTAAATTAATGGGAAAAACTCCTAGGGATTTCACTGGGCTTTGAATCAGGCTCTCTATGAATATCTGATCACTCCCACCTAGTAAATAATTTCTTTAAGATATAAATCTGTTCTGTACACTTCCAGTTAAAGTTGTGCTGCTCTTCTTCAATTTTTAATTCCAGGAGTATGAATGTACTTATATGACAGTAATTCTTCTCTCCCTATAAATTGGTCTCTTTTGTATATTTAAAAGTACATAAAATGCATTATTAACAGGATGCATGGCCAGTCATAAAAGACACAATGTAGGCTTTATACAATGGGGAGGAACTCCTCTAGTCATTTTTTCTTTTTAGGAGTATAATCGAAGTGTGTTATCTATATGCACATTTTACATAATTAGGGTGACCAAATGTCCCATTTTTAAAGGGACAATCCTCTAGAATTGGAAGGGGCCTCGAGAGGTCATCAAGTCCAGTTCCCTGCCCTCACGGCAGGACCATGCACTATCTAGATCATCCCTGACAGCTGTTTGTCTAATCTACTCTTCAATATCTCCAGCAATGGAGTTTCCACAACCTTCCCGAGGCAATTTATTCCAGAGCTTACCCATCCTGATACAAAGTTTCTTCCTAAACGTAAGCCTCCCATGCTGCAATTTAAGCCCATTGCTTCTTGTCCTATTCTCAGAGGTTAAGGAGAATATTTTTTTCCCTCCTCCTTTTAACACCCTTTTAGGAACTTGAAAGTCATTATCATGTCCCCTCTCAGTCTTTTTTCCAAAGTAAACAAAGCCATTTCTTTCAGTCTTCCCTCAAAAGTCATGTTTTCTAGAACTTTAATCATTCTTGTTGCTCTTCTCTGGACCTTATCCAGTTTCTTCACATCTTACCTGAAATGTGGTGCCCAGAACTGGACACAATACTCTAATTGAGGCTGAATCAGTGCAGAGTACAGGGGAATAATTACTTCTCGTGTCTTGCTCATAACATTCCTGTTAATGCATCCCAGAATTATGTTTTCTTTTTTTGCAACAGTGCCACACTGTTGACTCATATTTAGCTTGTAGTCCATTATGACCAGTAGATCTCTTTCTACAGTACTCCTTACTAGAGTCACCTCCCATTCTGTATGTGTGAAACTGATTGTTCCTTCCTAAAGTGGTGTACTTTGCATTTGTCGTTATTGAACTTCATCCTATTTACCTCAGACCATTTCTTCAGTTTGTCCACATCATTTTGAATCCTGTATTTAAATGTTCCAGCAGGTGTCCCAACTTTTTCCTAAAAAGGTGAAAATTGTCTCATTTTCTTTCTTCCTTTCTCCCTTCCCCCATCAGTACTGGTTGGTCCTGCTGTTGGTTGGATCTCTGCTTACCAGACATCCAGGGTACATATTCACAGCAACGTTATTTCAAAATAACATCTGTTATTCTGAAATAACTATGCGAGCTTCTACACAGCTAGCCCGTTATTTTGAAATAATTTTGAAATAAGGAATAATGCCTCTTCCAAAATAGCTATTTCGGAATAGTAGTAGTGTGGATGCTCCACTGCTGCTATTTTGAAATAGCTTCTCCCTCAGGCCATTCAAAGTAACTATTCCCTAGTGCTTTCTGGGACTCTAAATTGAGGTAGAATGTCTACATTAGGGGAGCCTGCCTTGGACTAATTTCAAGGTTTCTTTGTAGCATAGACACACTATTTCAAAATAAGTTATTTCAAAGTATTTCTTCCAGAATAGCTTATTCCATAATAATCGTGCAGTGTCGATTTAGCTCCAATGAATAGTGGCAAGTGGTATGTCCTGTAGTCAATGATGGGGATCAGTTTGCAAGGCTGGTACTGGGGCAAAGCTGCAGCACACAGGGCCAGGCTGCTCCTGCTGACAGCCCATCAATCCAGCCCCCATTGCATGCTGCTTCTTGGCCACACCCCCACCCATCCCATTTCCAGCTGATACTGGCTATATATTGCAAGCTATGGTGGCTGGCAAATATAGGCAGGTGCCAGGCATTGACCACTTACATGTCTCCTCTGCTGCCCACCCATTGGCCCTTTACATGCTTCCCCTCTAGCTGTCCTCTCCCTACTTTGCTCTCTCATCCCTCCCCCCCCAGCTCTGCTACTGGTCCTCCATATCCCACCTGGGCAGGGCACATCCTGCTCCCAGATCTGTGCAGAGAACCAGTCTCTGGTCAGAGTGCTCAGATCACAAACAGTCTGGCCATCATACTCCTTCCTTCCCCAACTGCCTCTGGCTGGACCAGAACCCCAGGAAAGCCCAAGACCTTCTGGCTAAGGGCACTGGCTAGGAGGAACTAAGCATGCATGTGCCAAAGATCCAACCCACACTGGCATGGAAAAGCCTCTCTGCCACACAGCTAAGCTCTGGAGTGGTGGGAGAGAAACAATTCCCAGCCTGTTTGCATCCCAGCCCTGCAGACTGGACAGCAGCCCCCTTAGTAGGGACTTAACACCCTCTTCACCATCCCGCCACCCATCCCGAGTCCTGTCTCCAGGGAACTGCTTTGTCCTCTAAGCACCTTCCCCTCCTGAACCACTTCTCTGGGTATGCTTGCTGAGGCCCCTGCAGCCAGCTTCCCATAGGACTTACCCTCTTCCTGCCTTCCCTCTAGCGAGGGCACAAGAGATGGCTGGGTTATGTCAGTGGCCAGCAGTTGCCTGGAGGTGTCAGCTGCCTTTCAACATTATGTGGGCAAGAAGATACTAGCTGCTTCCAGCCATTGGATGGAGTGGGATGGAGGAAATGAGTTCAGATAATCCCTTCCTTCCTCATCCTCTCCCACAGCTGGAAGCAGAACATCTGGGAAGAGGGGGTATGTGATCCTGTGTTGCCCTTCCCGCATGTTGCCTTGGGAAGATGTGGCACCATCAGGGAGGGGAGGGTCAGTCAGTCACCCCCCCTTCATGTGAGAGAGGTATATAGGAATTTATGTATGTCACTTCTTCCCATGTGAACTGTAAACTGTAAAGATAAGAAGGTAAATAAAAGGAATCCAGCTACACAGTATTTCTTTTTAACAGAGGTTTGATCAACTCTATGTTAATCTGAATGTTTGTACTGCATAGTCCTGATTGCTGTTGATCTCACCTGAATATGAGTAATTTTACCAGGTGTTCTGTGTTCAATATGGGGAAATATAGTCACCCTATATATAGTTTTTGGTTTTAGTTCACCGTGCATTCTTCTTGTTAAATTAAAAAAACCCCAATGTTTTTAAAAAAACTAGAATAATAAACACTGGCATATTATTCCATATTACTTGGTCAGTCCATCTTGTTCAGCATGCTACCCCTAAAAGTGGCCTAAATCTGATAGAAAGATGGGTATGCATACAATGCACATGTGTGCACTTACACACATTCACATTCACATTCTCTTTCCCTCTTCACAGCTAACCAATTATGCAATACCTTACCATGAAGGCAAAACTCCTTCCTTATCATACCTGGAAATCAGCTGATATTATGAATCAAACTTCTTTTCTATCTAATGTAATAGACTCTATTTTTTCAATAATAATTTATGCAACTCATTGTCAAAAGGTAAGTTCAATTTAAAGGATTCTTATAATTATCAAGTGTGTCACCTGGATATATAAAATGATGGGAAAAGATAAATAGGAACACTTGGTTGGCTTTGTTATACAAGTCTAGTCTGTACTGTGCTCCTTGTCAAATAAAATACACTTTGAGACAGACTCTCAGTCCTACCCCTAGCTTTTCATCCTTTTTTTCCTCTTTAGGAAGTCACCTGTATCACAAATCATCTCCGTGCCTTTTGTTACATTATTTCTAATTTTGTTCTATTCTTTATGATAAAGTGACCCAAAAACTTTTGTGCACCATACATTTATACAACAAGAGCATTACTTTACTTTTCCAAGCCATTTCAACTTTTAATTTGTATTTTAAAATGTACAATGGGCTGCTGTGTAATGCTCCTGATTTAACTTCTGAAGTAGATGGTGAAAGCTGAAAGCAGCTCAGCCTCTAGGGAGGCACAGATGAAAATAGCAGGGACAAGGTTCGTGGGAATACATTTTTTCATGCAGGTTTTTTTATCTTATTTTTAAAGCATGCACCTGTTGTTGCAGCTTTCAATTATGCAGCAGCAGTGACAGGCTCCATTCACACTTGATTTCCTATTTAAAAACAGGTCTGCTAAACAGCTCCTGTCTTCCTTGTTTTTTATATCATCTAAAATATGAAAAGGGGCCAGCTGCTATTGAAGTGTTGTTCGCACAGATAAGGGCAGAGGAGACTGAGCTGGTGAGAATAAAGAACATGTTGCAGATGAAGAAGAACAATGAAATTGCACTTTCTCAAATGTTTATTTTGAAATTTTAAATAAAAAACTGGATAGAAAAAATATCATAACACAAACTTTACATGTTTTAGGTTTTATACTTTCCTAAAACCAGAGTGGCAGCAGAGAGAGGGGGGGAGAAACATAAAATGGGATTTTCTTATCTTTTAAAATTTAATTTTGTGTTAATGTATTATCTGGGCTTAAGCTTGCTCCCATTTACATCAATAGGAGTTTTGCCATTGATTTCAATAGGCCCCTCATAGGTTCCCATACATAAGTGGTTTGCAAATTTTCAGTGCAGAGCCCTGCCCCCCATCTCCCTTCTGAGATTTCTGGTTGCACATCCCCCAGCCCAGACAAAAGAAGACACATGAAAAAGGATACTCACTAGCTTACTTATAAACCTAAGAGAAACCTTCACTCAAATTTAAATTACCTACACCTGTAAGTTTCAAATACACAAATACTTACAATGGCACTGCCCAGGATTTCTCAGCATTGGGAAATTTCTCTACCTTGCAGCCATGCAGCACCACTAGAGCAGGGCTGATACCTGTTCCTCCCCTCTTTGATTCTCAAGGTGTGTGTGATGGTTGCTGGGGGTGGAGCCAGCACTGATTGCAGAGGTTATTGGGAGTAGAAATCAGTGTGGCTGCAGTGGATATTCATAGTGACCCACACGCTGGATTGGTCATCCGAGGTGAGTTGGGGATGAAGATGGAGCTCTTTTCCCCTGCCACCGCCTATGAAGGCTAACATGAGCCACTAGGTGTTATTGCTCACCTTCCTGAACATTCTTACATGCCTCTTGAGTGAGGTGCACCCTACCATTTGAAAACCATTGATACATGGTATGTAAATGAAAAACTGTAGATAGAAGGTATTGCTAGATTTTCAACACATAAATGTTTTAGAAAGGGCTTCAGCAAAAAGTCAATCAGAAAATATGCTAGAGCAGTGTTTCTCAAGCTATGCTCCGCAGAGCCCCAGGGCTCCGCGAGACATCTCCAGGGGCTCCACGACGTTGACAAACTGGAAACATCGATAGGTACAACACATACAATCAGTGGACCACTGGGGTTCCGCATAAGTACAACACATACAATCAGTGGACTGCTGGGGCTCCGTATAAATTTTTACACTTGTAAAGGGCTCCAGAGCCCAAAAAGTTTGAGAATCGCCGTGCTAGAGCATGCCTAAAATATATAAAATATATTAATTTAAATTATGTAAAATTAAAATGACACTGCATATTAAATTATATGTGGATATGTTAATAACTATATTGCTATGAGATGGATGAAACCTTGTTATACGTTTGAGTTTAAACCTCTTCAAGAGTGAGTGTATGTCTATACTACAGAGTTTTGTCAGAAAAGTGGCCGTTTTTCCGACAAAACCTGAGTTATGTCCACACTGCTATCGTGTTCTTCCGAAAGTAAATTGAAAGAACAGAGGGGGGTTTTTCCAACATTGCTAAACCCTTTTCTACAAGGAAGAAGCCTTTTGCCGAAAGAGTTCTTTCAGAAAAAGGCATGTGTGGACAGGAAGAGGAAGTTCTTTCGAAAGAACAGGAAAGAGGAAAAAGCACAGGTGCCCTGGTGGCCACTCCGTCCATTGTAATCACAGCTTAAATACGAGATAGTGTCCACACTGAATGGACACTATCTTTTGAAAAAGCAGATTGCTTTTTCGATGCACTTTTGTGTATGGACGCTCTCTTTCGGAAGACGTTTTTTCAGAAGATCTCTTCGGAAAAAAGGTTCTTCCAAAAGAAGCCTGCAGTCTAGACATAGCCCGAGTGTGAATATATCATTCAACTAAAATAACTGTCAGGATAAGAAACCTTTACTGAAGGCAAAAGGAAGTTGTGAACTCCCACAAGAGTTTCAAGAATGGAAGACTTTTGCTGAGTATTGTTCGTGTTTTTGTGTGTGTTTTGAGGGAAATCAGAACACAGAGGAATGAAGAACAGAGCAACAGGGAGAGGCAAAGGAGCAAGAAACTCAAGCAGTAGCCAGTAAGCACAGTATGTAGGATTGCCAGGTGTCCGGTTTTGAACTGGACAGTCCGATATTTGAGCTTTCTGTCAGGGAAACAAATTGAGAAAATACCGGACATATAAATGTCCGGTATTTTCTAATTAAATAAGTTTTATTATTATCATGAGTATCAGTACATAGTTGTGTACTTCCTGGCTGGTAGACATGCTCACACTGTGTGAGTGTGTCTACCAGCCAGTATGCAACTACACAGTGGGGGGGCAGGCGGGGCTGGACTCGCCCGTGTGCCCCGCTGGGACCGTGCGTGGGATGGCAGCACCCCGGGATCTGCGTGCGCCCGGGCCAGCCCTGCTTCCCACCTGCTGGGCCTCCCCTCGCTCCCCCCCAGCCAACCCCGCACCCTGCTGGCTGGTTCCCCCCCGGCCAGCCCTGCTCTGCCCAATCCCCTCCCGGCCAGCCTTACTTCCTGCCGGCCGGTTCCCCCCTCCCGACCCCGTCCTGGCCAGCCCCACTCCCCCCAACCCCTTCCTGGCCAGCCCCGCTCCCTGCCGGCTGGTTGCCCCCCAGCTAGCCCCGCTCACCCCAACCCCTTCCCGGCCAGCCCTGCTTCCCGCTGGCCGATTCTCCCCTGGCCAGCCCCGCTCCCCGCAATCCCCTCCTGGCCAGCCCTGCTTCCTGCCGGCTGTTCTCCCCCTCATCCCCGATCTCCCCAGCCATCCCCACTCCCCCCGACCTCCTCCTGGCCAGCCCCGCTCCCCTCCTGGCCGGTCCCCACTCCCATCTGAGATCAAGTGTGTCCGGTATTTTTTTGAAATCATCTGGTAACCCCAACAGTATGACCCGAGAGCTTTTGGGTCTATTGACTAAAGAGGGTTGGGGCTGTAAGCTAAGAAATTTCTCTTTTTGTTTTGGTTCTTCCTATGTTCAGAGAAGTAGGACTTTTAATAGTCTTTGTATATAAAGAAGATTACATTAAATTAAATGCCAGACTCTCTATCAATTACAGCATCTAATGGAACATTCTCAGGGCCCTGAACTTTGACTAGCTGCTTAGGTTGTAAAGGAGCTATGCTATGTTTAAAAGCATAAAAAGCAATTGTGACTGCTTTTCTCAGAACTGGCTAAACAGTCTTTTCCACTGGTCAGATACCTGGAATTTTTGCATTTTGAAAAGCAGTTGTTGATCACTCAAATCAGGCTTTCTCCCCTTCATACTTAATGTTAACACTTCTAGCAGCACAACATCAAAGACTAGAAATGGGCCTGATTGTACTGAATGACTGGGAAGATTTGGATCTGCTGTGTTGGTTTGGGCCTATGTTGTCTCTGCTCACAACCAACCCATACAGGGTATCTGTAGAATTCTGACAGCTCCCTTTTCTTGAATTCTACATTCCTCCCCTGCCCCCAACAATTTTTCTCCACCCCGGTCCCTACCCATTAGTTGACAGGGAGGGACAGGGAGGTTTCCTCTAGAAATTCTCTACTAAATGGCTCTATCTATGTAGGGAAATTTTACCCTTTGATGTTTGCACCAGGGTTCCCAATGTTGCTGATGGGTTGTTGGCTATGATTAGTTCTGCTTTGAGCTGGGTTAGAAGACAGTATAATTTGTGGTTGCTAAATTGGCCCTTGGCAACCCCGTTGATCAGAGAGCAGAAGCTGCTTTCTCTCTACACTGGTACGGGGATACATCATAGCCACAGTGTTTAAAATGCTGTCAGCAGTTGGTGACCCATTTACAATAAAACTCCCACTGTTAATATGGTGGAACAAAATTAGTGCTGGCAATAGTGAAAATTATTTGTGAAATTTCCCTAGTGTAGACAGGAGAGGATTTTAACATTTGAAAATAAGGCAAAGTTACTACAAAATGCCACTGAGGAAGATGAATAATATTTCTGGTGACAGTATACCCTCATAGTAACAGGCTTGATAAGTCCTCTAGTCTAGAAAGGGGAGTCACTTGCCAGTTGCTTTTTTGACCATGTGAAAACTCATTATTTTATCCCAAGTCATACTGTTGGGAACTACTTGCAACAAAGATCTGTTCATTTAGGTATGTAGCCTTTGAAGAGGAAAATTTGGTCTCTGATCAGATTGTGATAATGCTTGCTGTCCATGGGCTTCAGTTGTGCCTCTCATCCACACGAGGGCAACCCTAGCAGCACAGCACCCCCTAAGGGAACATCTTGGAATGCCACCGACTCATCAACACCATTTCTTTAAGTACACTGGGAGATTCCAACCTAAGCGCTGGCCAGACAGGACTCTCTTTAGTCTGCCAAAAGAGAGGATATCCCAGACCTGGGAGAGGGGTTTAGCTGAATGCCCTGAGCCTGACCCTCCCTGTGACATGACTGGTGCCTCCAGTGTGGTGGTTTTCTCAATACTGGGGTCTGGCATTTCAATTGGTTCCAGAACTGGTTTTTCCTTGCTACCGGTACATGTGTCCTTCCTGGCCCTCTGGACAGGGTGGAAGGAGGATCAGGACTGCAGCGGGGTGGCTGAACTTGTTGGGGTGGTCCTGATAGATCATGCTGATATTCTTGCGGTGGGGGAACTACAGGGAGTGAATATATTCCGATCTCCACAGATGGCTGTTGACGTTGTAAACCACCTGCATGGGGCAGAGAATGAATGCACTGAATGGGCAGGAGGTGAGGATGGGACCTTCTCCTCCCCCGAAGGCTATGCACATGAGACCCTTCCCCTGGTTTAGACTACTAAATGATCCACCTGAAATGACGTGGGAGATGGGGATGTTTCATCCCCACTGTACAGATCTGGAAGTGGTTGAGTTAGGTCAGGGGTGGGCAAAAGGGCCTCCGCGGGCTGGATGTGGCCCACCAAGCAGGTGGATCCGGCCCACGGAGGCCCTGCTGTTCCCCTGCCCCCGGGTTAATTAGGGCCTGGGGGCGGAGGAGTGCGCGAAGCCCCCTCCCACCCTGCCAGGAGCATGTGGTGCCTTGAAGCGCCGTGCGCTGCTCGCATGGCAGGGGGAGGAGCAGAGTGGAGGAAGCTTTGCGCGCTCCCCCGCCCCCAGGCCAATCAGGGCCTGGGAGCAGGGGAGCTGCGTGAAGCTTCCTTTGCCCTGCCCCGGCCCTGCGAGGAGCCCGCGGCACTTCAAAGTGCCACGTGCTCCTTGCAGGGCGGAAGGAGGCTTCCCGCGCTCCTGCGCCCGACTGTCCTGGGGGTGGGAAGCATGCCAAGCCTCTTCCAGGGCATGGGTGCCTAGTGGGAAGGGGGGGCAAAGGGGTTCCCCCACCCCCAGACCAACCATGGTCTGGTGGTGGGGTAGCTCTGCCCTTCCCATTTAGGCCCCGCTCATTCCATGAGGTGTAACAGTTAATTCAAACTAAGGACTTAGTTCGAATTACCTTTTAACTGCCGCATGTAGCCGCGGGCAGTTAGTTCGGACTAGGGGGATTTAAAAATGGCGCCCGCCCGGGAACATGCAAATGAAGCCCGGGATATTTAAATCCCGGGTTTCATTTGCAAGTTCGAATGCCTACATTAGCCTCCCTAGTTCAAACTAGGGGGCTAGTGTAGACATACCCCCAGAGAGCACCACTGCACTGAGTTTGGTTGATAGTGAAAAGAATCCTGAGTTTTATTACCAGAAGTTAAGCTAAAGGGACAGTGGGTAAGGATCATGGAAACAGAGGGGTTACGTGATACTTTCAATTCCAGGAGATCAGTTCTCATGATCCCAGGACTTTGGAAAGTGGCCTGGCAAGTGTTTCCAGGAACAACATGGAGCCCTTCCACTAATGTTTGTATGCCCTTTGAGGGCAATGACAGTTTTTGTTCTGTTTGTTCAGCACCTAACACTGCATCCCTGATCCGCTGGCACAAGTGCAACATTAGTAAGTGCACTCACTATAATTCAGCCTGACTGTGGTTTTCACCTCTGTGTCGTCTTCACCAGACTCACAGCATGTCTAGACAAACTGGTAGTAAAACAGCTTAATCCGCAGGTGTGTTCACACCTAGATTATAAACTCTGCAAGGTAGAATCCCTCCCTGGGAATGAGACCACTGAAGGGGGGCAGTGATATACGAGACCAGGAGCAGACATGATTTAAACACCACCAGTTTCTTAGTGCAGCACCTGCATCTTTTAGCTCAGGCTGCAAGAAAATGAGCAGTCAGAGGGCTCAGTGCTGCTGCTGCTTAGAACCCAACTTTTATTAGAGAAGGCACTTGCAAGCTCCAAAGGCAGCAAATTGAGCAAGAGTGTCAGTTGTCACTGTCCTGCTCAGAGTAGCCAGTAGGGAATTCACAATAACAGCACGCATTGAATTCAGACACTTGACTCCAAAAATCCTAAATGTCTTCAACATGTGCTAAGAAAGAATCTCTAGCTGTTGGTTACAATCTGAGGTTTGTGACACAATGTCAAGCAGCTCCAATTTCATCCTGTAGAGGGAAGCAACACATTAATCCATTTGTGGATTAGTCATATGAGGATCAGTCCACATGAGAGATCCACTTCCTTGACACTACAGTACAATTAAATGATGGACAAATTTCCACCACCCTATACTGGAAACCCACCGACTGCTACACTTACCTTCATACCTCCAGCTTCCATCCCAGACACATTTCTCAATCTATAGTATACAACCACGCCCTAATATACAACCGGATTTTCTCCAATTCCACAGACAGAGACAAACACCTACAGAATCTATATAGAGCATTCTTAAAACTGGAATATCCACCCAAAGAAGTGAAAAAACAGATCGACAGAGCCAAAAGAGTACCCAGACATGAACTATTTCAAGACAGGCCCAAAAGAGAAAACAACAGAATTCCACTTGTCATCACTTACAGCCCACAACTTAAACCCCTCCAGTGCATTATCAATAATCTACAACCTATCCTGGAAAATGACCCTCACTTTCAGAGGCCTTGGGGGAAAGGCCAATCCTCGCCTACCGACAACCACCTAACCTCAAACAAATTATTTCCAGTAATCACGCAACACACCTCCATCATAATCATCCAGGAACCCACCCCTGCAATCAGCCCTGGTGCCAACTCTGCCCACACTTCTACACTAGCGATTTCATCACTGGAACCAACCACATCAGCCACCAAATCAGAGGCTCATTTAACTGCATATCCACTAATGTGATCTATGCCAGTCTCTACACGAAAGAATTAATGGACACAAATCAGATATCCATAAAGGCAATACATAGAAACCTGTTGGAGAACACTTTAATCTTCCTGGACACACGTTAATGTATCTCCAAGTCACTGTGTTGTTTCAGGCCAATTCCACAAGCCAAATACACAGAGAAGGCTTGGAACTTAACTTCATTTACAAATTTAATTCTTATGCAAATGAAATGAACAGGGACATCAGCTGGCTCGCACTACCTTTCACATCCTAATGACTTAACCAACCAACCAACCAATGCAGGTGCTAATTGTTCTTATCAGCCTCTTGTAACTATTTGAACCATCTACTCACTGTCTCTTTTTTTTCTCCTTTTCTCTCTTTTTTCCCCTCCTTCCTCCCTCCCCCCTTCCCTTATTTATTTTTGGATCTGGACTTCTAATACTCCAGTCATCTGAAGAAGTGGGCTGTGCCCACAAAAGCTCATGATACCATCTACATGTTTTGTTAATCTTTAAGGTGCTACTAGACTATTTGTTGTTTTTTAAATTAATCGATATGGGTATATCTACACTACAGCGTTATTTCGAAATAGTTAATTCGAAACAAGTTATTTCGAAATAACGCGTCTACACACAAAATGCATTTCAAAATAGTGTTTTGCTATTTTGAAATAGCGCGTCCACGCTGAGTGGATGCTGAATTGCATTTAAGGCCAGCCGGAACCAGGTCCGGCAGGGCATCAGGTCAGGAGTTACTTTGTGTGGCTGCTGCTTGAGGCCTATGCTTAAAGGGACCCCCCTGGACAGCTGGTTCTCAGGTTTCCCTGCTTGCTTGCCTACCTCGATGAGGGACAGCAAAGCATTTTGTCTCTGTGTGCTCTGGTTGCCCTCACTCGGGACACCATAGCACTCTGCAGCATGGAGCCAGAGGTGCCCCTGGGCACTCTGGTGCTTCTCGTGGATGCGTTGCTGTGAGCCTGGCTGAACTTTCTGCAGGCTGCCAGCTGGGAGGTCCATCGGGGGTCTGTCAGTATCCAGGAGGCCCTGCGGGAGAGCTTCCACCGTGAGGAGCACTAAGAGCCTCCCTGGTCTGCCCCACTGGGGTTTTGTGCCTCATTCCTCCCTCATGTCCTTCCACTTACCCCTCCCTAACCCCCTTTCATGATTTCAAATAAAATACACGCATTTTCATGAACACAAACTCTCTTTATTTAACAAAACTGGGGGCGGGGAATGAAACTCTGGTGAGACTGGGGAAAGGAGGCGGGAGAGGGGAGAAGAGGGGATGGGAGAGGGGAGGGGGAAACCTGGGAGGAGGGAGCTGGAAGGGGGAAGCAAGGGGAAGAAGGGGGAGGGGAAGCTCACGGCTCAGGGTTGGGAGTCTCGCCGGACCAACTTGATTGTCATGCAAACCTGTTCCTCGGTTCGCATGTGGCCTTTGGTGGCCAGGCTGGCAGCTATCCTGCCATAGATGGCTGTGTTCCTCTGTCTAGTGCGGAGATCATGGATGTTGGGGGCATTCCCCCAAACCTGAATAAGGTCCATGATCTCCACTCTGGACCAGGAAGGCGCCCGCCTTCTCTGGGCCCTGTCAGGCTCCTGGGAGCTGGCAGACAGCTCCTGGGGAGCGGTGGAGGGCTGGCTGCCAGTGGCTTGCTGGCTCATGTTTTGGGGCCACTGGGTCAGGGGCAGTGTCTGCTGGCTCCGGGCTGGCAGGTTTGGAGCTGGCACAGGCACTGTGGCCAGAGTCAACCCCTTTAAGGGCTCCAGGGAGGGGGGAGGGTGAGGAGTGTTCTTGGTTGAGGCTGGAGTGGCCACCAGGGCACCCTGGGAAGGCTGGAGGCCCCCTATTTCGATATAAATGTCTACACAGCACTTATTTCAAAATAGCTATTTTGAATATGGCGTTATTCCTCATGGAATGAGTTTTACCAAATTCAAAATAAGTGCTCCGCTATTTCGAATTAATTTCGAAATAGTGGTTTGGCTGTGTAGATGCTAATAAAGTTATTTCAAAATAATAGCTGTTATTTTGAAATAACTTTGCTGTGTAGACATACCCTAAGTTACAGGGCAGCAGACAGCCAAGAGGTGCTTCAGTGATTCTGAGGAAACACTTACTGATGGTGGACATCCTGTCCTAGAACTCAGCACTTGGGACAGATCAGGATCCTGGCAGTGGGGGAAGCCAGATTTAAGGGCAATTTGTGGTGGAGATAATATCTACATTAAATAGCAGCTCTACCCTGCTCACCAGTCACACTCTCTGAGGAAATCAGTTACGCAGTTTTTAGTCTACTGCATGTATGCCACGTGAATTTTTCCACAGAAATCTAAGTGTATTACATCAACACTATTTCCTTTCTCAAACTTGCAGTCTCACCAAAAAAGATATCAATGTAGTCTGACAGGATCTATTTTCCATAAGCCCATGTTGATTGGCATTCATTACATTCCCCTCCTTTAATTCTTTATTAATTGTGTGCAGTAAAAGCCACTCCATTCTCTTGCTGGGACTGATTGAATTACAGGCCTATAGTTACCCAGGTCATACTATGTACCCTTCTTAAACACTGGCATACTAATAGCTTTGGTCCAGTCTTCTGGAATAGTAGCATTTCAGGACATATTGAAATAAACACTCAGGGTATGTCTAGACTACATGCCTCTGCCGACCGAGGCATGTAAATTATACATACCGACATAGTCAATGAAGCGGGGATTTAAATATCCCCTGCTTCATTAGAATAAAAATGGCTGCCACGTTGTGCCGGCTCAGCTGTTTGTCAGCACGAAGCGGCAGTCAAGATGGGGATTGGTTGGCAAGGAAAGCCTTTCCTGACTGATCCCTTATGCCTTGGACTCCACCCACGTTGCCTGAGATCCAATGCATGAGCTCTCCAGTGAGCTCTGTGGCCCTCTGGCACAAGGGATTTATGTGGTGTTCTGGACTTCAAGAGTGGTATTGTGCTGCAGTGGCACTTTCTTGGTGCCACTCACCATATGCATAGAGATATAAGAACAACACTGTACCCATCTGCCTGGCATCACTAGTGAGCAGTGTCCACTGATCCTGATCAACCCCCTTTGCATGTGTAGACCTACTGCAGAGCAGGATTACCCAGGACATGCCATAAGACCCATTGTTTCTCCCCCATGGGGTGACAATGGAACTAATCCACTAACACAGCCTGCCTTCAGGAGAGTCCCTGACGGTTTCAGCCCTATGGGCAGCTTACTTGCTGAGAGAAGAGAACAACAGAGCATCACAGTAGTCATAGGGAACACAAGCACCAGGAAAACAACCCCATAACTGCCTCACCTCATATAATGATCATGGCCTCTCCCAAACATACCTTCCCTGCAGCTCTGCCCCAGCTGGACCCAGCAGATTTCAGACAAACTGAGGGCTGAGCACTGTGCAGGGCAGGCACAGAGTGCCAGGTGCACGAGGCCAAGTGTTGCACACAACAGGGAGAACAGAGGAACCCAATCTTGACTTCAATAGAAAGCTGCTGCACAGTCAGCAGGTCTCTCCTGCCTAGTGTGGAGCTAACTGCTCATTAGCACCAGGAAGTACATGCTTAAAACACTGGTCATGTCAGACACAAAAATTCACCCTCGGCATTCTGCTCTTTTATTATCCCACCCTCTTTTGAGTAAGGTGGAGGGCCTGGCAAGAGGGCTGCACCTATTTACCCATGTTCACACATACAGCCTGAGCTTGTGGTGGGAAATGATCAGGTTCAAAAGGCACACAGTCCAGTCCTGTAGGAACACATTTAATAATACTTGGCTCTTACACAGTGCTGGTCATCAGCAGATCTCAAAGGGTTGTAAAAAGGTGGGCAGAGTCATTCTTCTCATTTTACTGGTAGGCCAAATGAGGCCAGGGAGGGGAAATGACTTGACCAAACCACTCAGCACGCCAGTTCAGGAAGATTGCTCACATTTCCTGAGGGCCTGTCCTGAGCCCCACCCACTGACCATTTCCAGCACTGAAGATGTTTCCACAAAATCTTTAAAAGTATAAATTCCATGAGACTGCTTCAAACTTCTGAACCTCACCTGCAGCACTCAACACTGCTTCATTTGGCTAGTTCATGAACACCAAACCATGAAACTGACTAATCCACTCTTATCCTCCAGGATGGGATACATGCAAAGAACAAACAAACAACACCAAAGGGAAACAGAGTTTTTAAACATCACCAGATTTGAAAACTATCTGGTGTGTTAGCAAGGCAGTGAACACATTATAAATGTTTAGGGACAGATTTAGCAGCATGATCTGCCAGCACAAAGTAGCTGCTAACCCAGTTTGGCTGGCTGGTTGAACTTGGTTTTTGATGCATCTTTTAGCTAAAAAGGAATTAGCAACTCAAGAAAGCAACAGAAAGCAAAGATTGCTTCTCCAGCCATAGCCTGTTACACAACCCAGCTCCTTCCAAACTTAAAATAACCAGCGTCCTGCCAGGATTAGATCAGGCTGTGTTGCAGGTTCCCTCTCCTCCATGGTTCAAACAGAGGCCAAGCTGTTCTCTCATAGCAATTGCTCTCTGCCCTCATCATTCTCAGCAAACAGCTGCCCCTGTCTTCACTTTCCTCTTTTATAAGCCCCAACTGGGCCTTTGGCAGGCTGACGTGCTCCAGTTTATTGCTGTCCATGAGCCTTTGCCTAATAATCCAGGGTCATATAGCCAGGGGCTTCTTGCCCCAGCCTCCTCTTGGGCTATCTGAGGCTATGTCTACACTACACTGCTCTTCCGGAAAAAGCTATTTGAATAGCTTTTTCCGCTTCTTTTTTCGGAAGAGGCTTTTCTGAGATTTGGCCAGTCTACACTGGGCCAAACGTCGGAAAAAAACCCTTTTTCGGAACATCCCTTCTTCCTTGTAAAACGAGGTTTACAAGGATGCCAAAAAAGTGCATCTGCTCTTCCGAAAATTTTTTTGGAAGAGCAGACGTGTTCCAGAGTAAAACTCTGTAGTTTTACTACAGAGGCTTCTGTGCAGGACTGGAGTAGTGCAAAGCAACCAGAGTAAATGGGTGAATCCTATCCATCGCTTCCTCCCCATTAATCTCCTGTGACACTAAAGCAGCCAACTTGCCTCTCCATTCTCCTGCCAACACTGGCTGCTGCATCCCTGGTTGTCTTAGCCATACCCATCTGCATACTGCTGTACCTGCTTCTGCTTCTGCTTCCCAAGAGTGGCATGTCGGCTATCAGGGTGGTATTGAAGCAGTGAAATGAGGTAGCTCTCTGATAATGCAGGCTTGGGCTCTCAGGGAAGGCTGGAGTTTCAGCCATTAGAGTAATTAAAACTCCACTTTCAAAGAAACGAGACTCCAGGCACATCAGTATGAATGTCTTCTTCTTAAACTAAGGCTGGGAAACCTAAAGCCCCTGGGCCAGATCCAGCCCACAGCTTGCCTTGATCTGGCTTGTGACACTCTGGACTTGGCTCCCCCTGCAGCAACATGAGCTGGTGCTAGTGCTCCAGCTACATTGGGAGTGCCATGGCTGAAGTGCCTGTGCCTATCGATGGGATATCTCTGGGACTGGGATTTGCATTCTTCAACATATTCACTAACAGTCTAAAAAAGCAGGTGCACAGGGAAACAGCGCAGTTTGGAGATGATACAAAGATACTCAAGAATGTTAAATCCAAAGCAGACTGAGAACTACAAAGGGATCTCCCAAACCTGGGTGGCAAGGCAACAAAAATGGCAGATGAAATTCAATATTGAGAAGTGCAAAGTAATGCTAATTGGAAAAGATAATCCCAACTATGCAGATTCTCTTCTTAAACCCTTGTACTCCGAGTGGAGCATAGGCCATCTACAAGTCTCCTCCACTTCACTCTGTTTCGAGCTGACTCCAGGAGTACCCCAGTTGTTGTCCTTCAATCTCAGTAGATCTTATCCACATTGTCCAAGGTCTTCCTCTTTTGCGTTTTCCTTGCGGATTCCATGTGAGAGTTTGATGGACTATGCTGGATGATGGTTTTCTGAGAGTGTGGCCTAGCCATTCCCTACTTTCTTCTCTTGATTTGAATGTCAATTGGTTCTTGTCCTGCTCTGTTCCAAAGCTCCTCATTTGTGACAGTCTTGCCATTTGATGCGAAGGATGTACCTCAGGCATCTGTTTATGAATGTCTGTAGCTTGTGATTTGAAGACTTTTTAGTATGCCAGGTCTCGCCTCCATACAAGAGCACACTCTTCACATTTGTGTTGAAGATCTGCAGTTTCGTCTTCGCAGATATTATTTGTGAGCTCCATATGGGACAAAGAGTCTTAAATGCAGCTGCTGCTTTCCCTATCCTAGCACTGATATCCTGGTCTGTTCCTCTGTCTCTGCCCATAATACTCCCCAAGTGAGTGAACTGTTCCACATCTTCCGGGTCATTCCCTCCCAGTGTGATGGCATTGTTGTTGGACTGGTTGATCCTCATTGTCTTGGTCTTTCCCTTGTTAATGCTCAGTCCAATCATTAAGGCAGTTTTATCTAGTGTTGCGACCTTTTCTTCCATGCTTTCATGTTGGTGTGAAAGGAGGGCAACATCGTCAGCAAAATCAATGTCTTCTAGCTGCTTGAAAGGTATCCACTGAATGCCCCGTTGATGGCCATCTGTTGTATCAACTACACAGATACAATAATGGATTTTAAATTAACTGTTACCATGCCAGAAAGAGATCTTGGAATCACCATGGGTAATTCTCTGAAAGCTTGTACTTTTTGTGCAGCAGCAATCACAAACGCTATCGGTACATTAAGGATTATTAGGAAAGGGATAAAACAGAAAATCCAATTATGCCACTATATAAATCCACAGAACACCTGCACTGATGTTCTATGGATTCTATAAATCCATAGAATACTCTGTCCAGTTGTCGAACAGGAAATGATTCAGAGAAGGGCATATACTTGATAATACTGGTCTAAAGAGGCTCTCCAGAACTTACTGTTTAAATAATTGTTATCAATGAACTGGAAGAAAATACAAAATCATTGCTGGTGACATATGTGAGCGACAAAATATGAGCAGAGTGATAAGGCTGATGCCAGGACAGTTATATAGAGTGATCTGTATCCCTTGGGAAGCTGGACCCATGTGAACAAAACAGGTTTTCACAGAGCCAAATGTAAGGTCCTATCCTAGCCCCAAAGCACGCAGGCCACATCTCTGGACTGGGGAACTGTACCCAGGCAAGCAACGACTCTGAGGATTTACGGTTCATGCCGGACAAGTTGCTCAACAGGAGCTCCCAGGATGATACTGTGGTGAATAAGGCAAAAGCCATCAATAGACATATGAGCAGATGAGTGATTAGGGAAGTGACACAGCATTAGTGAGACTGAGATTGGATACTGCAACCTGTTTTAGGGCTCACATTTTAAAAAGATGTTAAAAAATTGGATATGGGTCAGCAAAGAGCCCAACGTTTTGACGGCTAATGAAAAATGCCTTCTTGGAGGCTATTGAAAGGAGCCCAATCTTTTTAGATTCTACAAAAGAAGGCTGAGAGAGAACTTAATTGAAGTGTCTAAATGCCTTCCTGAAGAGAAAATGTCAAGTATTAAAGGGCTGTTTAATGTTGCAGAAAAAGGAAGAACAAGACCACTGGCTGGAAGGTGAAAACAGACAAATTCATATTAGAAACAAGGAACAAATATTTCACAGTGAGGATGATTCACCATTGGAACAAACTACCACAGCAAGTGACAGACTCCCCATTTTCTGATGTCTTCTAATGAAGATTAGATGACTTTCTGGTGTGTGCTTGAATCAATACTTAGCTACGATAATAAACAGGAGGGCTGGGATATGCAGGGGTCAGATTCAATGCTCTAATGGTCCTTTCTGGCCTTAAAGTCAACTAATTAATGGAAAAACTGAGTGCAGCATAAAAAGCGATCTCCAGAATCAGTTGTCATTAAGTGGATGACCCAGAGGAAGTCACTCAAGCATTCAAAAAGGCTAGCTAGGGTCAGGACACTAGCCTCATAAGGGAGGGGAGAGTGTAGCAGTGACATCACAAAAGCCTGTTGCAGGACCTCAGACTATTGGGGGACAGTGGTGGGAAGATGGCAACCTCATAGAGAGACCCTGGCATCAGCCAGGCAGGACTGAAGTGCAAGGCAGGGGCAGCCTCAGAGATTCTCATGGCTTGGCAGCAGCAAGGCTCCCTATCAAGGTCTCTCCTTGGGGACTGAGTGAGAATTAGGATTAATGTACGTGAGCATGAGGACCAACCTCGTTGGAGTTTTCTCCTTCCCCACTACTGATTTTGTGGTCCCTGTTTAGGAGGTAAGACCCTCAGGCCTGGTTTCCACTGGGGAGTTATTTCGAAATAACAACTGGAGTGTCTACACTACCAACCCCATTATTTCAAAATAATGGGCTGGTTATTTTGAAAGAATAACTGCTGCTTGTCATGAGAAATGATGCTTATTTTGAAATTGTTATTTCAAAATAGTGTTAGTGTGGACATTCAATGTGGACACACTATTTTGAAATAATTCTGTACTATTTCGATGGTGCCTTATAGTGTGGATGAGTTATTTTGGGAGTTACTATTTAGAAATAACTTATTTCAAAATAGTTTCCTAGTACAGACATGCCCTCAGAGAGATTTGGAATCTGTTCAGTCTGATCCACCTGGTACCAGCTGAATTTTAGGCATAGAAATTATTAGGGCAAGGTGATTTGATTTCCCATTAAGGACTGTGTTCCATAGAATCACTGGGGACACTGGGGGTTTGTCCTTTTCAGCTTCCCTTTTCCTCCTTCCCTCCGTCTTTCTCTTCTTCTCTTGCTTCTTTTCCCCTTTTCCATTCCTCCATGTCTTCACCCAGGAGTGTTTGTGTGTGTAAAAAAATCTGAAATTGTGAACTTGACCAATTTGGAAAATCTCTGGCTGTGAATTTGGCGAGAAGGCACAGTGAATTTGATATAGCCCTATCTATGACCTATTCAGTGGCAGTTGTGGGAAATGATCTGCCACAAATTTGTGGCCATGTTGGAGTTTGGCTGCACTTGGGGATTCCCCAATGACCCTTTCTCAAACTAGGGCTCCCAACCCTAAAGGGCTGTCATGAATGGGAGCTTCAAAGGAGAGCCTAACTTATCTGGAGAGCAAGGAAAGGGTTAAGCTAACCTTAAGCTATTCTGCACCTGGGGGAGGGGGCTTTGGGCATTGAGCCAACGAAATGCAGCTAAAGAATTTCAAACTGGGAGAAGCAGTTTCCTTTGTTAGAGAGGGAGGGGAATCGTCTCCAGGCATGGAGTGAAGACATGAACTTCCCCAAAAACAGATCAGCTGGATTCATCAGAATGTGAGAGTAGGAAAAAGTTTAGGTAGTCCATCAGGTTTATTGTTTGGGCTTGGAAATTACAGTAATTCCTCATTTAACACGTGCCCGCTTAACACATTTTCGCGATAGCACGATTTTTTGTTTAGGGAACGTTTTTTGAATTACACAACCGTCCCCAGAATAACAAGATTTCCTCAGACGGCCCATTGCCGGCGGCTGCGCAGAGCTTCCCCCACCTCCCTGCAAAGTGGCGGAGGATTCACCGCTCACTGCGCCATTCCCCGCTGATTCCCCCCTCGCCAGACGCCTTGCCCCCTCTCCTACAGCCCCGTCTGCAGGCTGGTGGCTGGGTTTCCCCAGCCGGCCCGTCGCCGGCAGCTGCGCGGGGCTTCCCCCGCCTCCCTGCAAAGCGGTGGAGGGTTCGCCGCTCGCCGCGCGGTTCCCCGGCAACCCCCCTGCCCTCGACGAATGCAGTGTAGGTCCTGGCGGACCCGTCACAGGGGCATACTCCCAACCCAATCCCCCTCCCCTCTCCTCCCCTTCCCTTTCCCAGAGCCAAACACCTCCCCTCCCTGCTGTAACCCAGTCCCCTTTCTCCCCCGACCTTACGTCCCAGTCCCAACAGACCCACTGCTTGAAAAGCAACCCCCATCTTTTCCATTATTTTCAATGGGAAAATTGACCCCGCATAACACGTTTTCACTTAACACGATCATTTTCTGAAACACATCTATAGTGTTAAATGAGGAATTACTGTATGTCTGAGCTGGCTAATCATCTTTTGTTTTTCTCTCTTGTAACCAAGAATTAATCCCAGGGAGAATCCCTGAGTTTTGTTTCAATTCATGGCTTTTAACACCAAGTCATTTACTATGCTTGCAACATTAGTCTTGTTTTAATAATAATAGTATTTTTTTTGTTCTGTTAACCGGTATTGGTTGATCTCTTGTGTCCTTAAACTTAAGTGCCTGGCTGCAGACACGTTACTAGAGAGAGCGAGAGAGCACAGGTTCGTTGTTCTCTGTCGGTATGTCTGCACTTGCACCCTAGTTCGAACTAGGGATGCAAATGTAGGCATTCAAAGTAGTCAATGAAGTGGGGATTTAAATATCCCGCGCTTCATTAGCATGATCTCGCTGGCACGTTACTCTGATCAACAGCTGTTTCGAAAGTGAAAGTGCGTGCAGGAGCACATTAGTTCGAACCAAACCCCTTGGTTTGAACTAACGCGTCCCGGCTTGCACTTTCACTTTCAGAACAGCTGGTATTCGGAGTAATGCGCCGGCAAGATCATGCTAATGAAGCGTGGGATATTTAAATCCCCGCTTCATTGACTATTTAGAATGCCTACATTTGCATCCCTAGTTCGAACTAGGGTGCAAGTGTAGATATACCCTGTGAGAGTATTCTTATTTGTTTTCCAACTCCCTGGGGAAAGGAGGTTGGGGGTTTTGCCCTTAGGAAAGAGATTCCAAGTGATTTCTTTCCTGGAAAAAGTGGGTACATTTTGTACACTTGACGGTATGGTAATGCCACTCTTACTTCTGTGCCACTGCTGGCAGTGGCACTGACTTCTGAACTGGGTGTCCTGCGAGCAGCCTCTACTCTCTGGCTGCCCTGCTCGAAAATCAATGCTGCTACCAACAGAAGTGCCAAAGGAGTGCAGCATGGTGGTATTGCAATGCTTCCTTCTGCACCACGGTTGGTGGAAACAGCCTTCCAAACTGGGTGGCCAGAAAGCAGGTGCCACTGGCCAGATGCCTACCTCATAAGGCAATGACATCACCAGTAGTGGCACAGAAGTAAGTGTGACAGTGCCATACCATGGCAGGAATCTTTTCTGTTGGTGTAACAACACCTCCCCAAACAAGGCCCTCTTAGTCTCTGAACTTGGGCAGTCATGCCTAGCAGTCAGAGCAGTGGCAGTCAGATCAGATCAGAGACATGGGTCAGATCTGGAATCAAATGTCCAAGAGCAAGCTAAAAGACAGGTCTCATTTACTCAGACTTTAAGGACAGAAGGGACCATCATGATCATCTGGTCACACTTCCTGCAAGTTGCAGGTCACAGAACCTCATCCTTCCACTCACGTAATAGACCCACAGTCTCTGGCTGAGTTTCTGAAGTCCTCAAATCATGATTTAAAGATGTCAAGTTATGGAGAAAGCACTATTTACACTAGTTAAAACTAGCAAGTGCCTTGTGCTACAGAGGAAAGCAACCTTGTATATCCAACCCCCAAGTTCTCTTTAAATCTGACCCACTGAAAATTCTTTCCCAACCCCAAACATGTGCCAAACCCATGTGCCAAATACCTGGGAAAGAATTCTCTGTGGTAACTCAGAGCTAAGGTGACCGTATTTCCTTATGCTGAATATAAGACACCTGATAGAATTTCTCATATTGAAGTAAGTTCAATGGCAATTAATCAGAACTATGAAGTACAAATGTTCAAATTAACATCAAGATGACTGAGCCCCTGTTAAAACGAAATACTATGTAGCTGGAGTCTTTTTATTTACCTTCTCATCTTTAAGGTTTGCCTGGGGAGAAGTGACAAACACACACTCCCATACACCTCTCTCACATGTGTATAGGGGTGACTGACTAACCTGCCCCAACTTCCCAACTTTGCCTGCCCAGTGGTCTCCACCCTCCGTGTCTGGCTGGGCTCCTGGGATAGACCCACCTCTCCAGGTACCTACTGCCGTGCCTTCTTGAGGCAACAGGTGGAGGGCACACAGGGTCACACACACCCCTAATTTCTGTCAGGGTTCACACTAGAGCATAGCCAGCAGCAGCTTTTCAGCACTGTGTGGGAGGGAAGGGATGGAAGCTGCTTCCAGCCTCAGGGAAGTGGAAGGTAGGGATGACCTGGCCTCTCTATTGGAAAGATCATCTATTCCCTACCAGGCCCCCCTCTCCCTGCCCATCCCACTCCTCTGTGGTTGGAAACAGCTTGTCCCTTCCTATATGTAACTCACACACCAAGGCTTCGTCTACACTGCCAGTTTTGCCGGCAGTGAGTATGCAAATGAGGCACGGGATTAGCATATTGCTGTGCCTCATTTGCATAATTCATACACGTCGTTTTTGTGCAAAGGGTTTTTGCAGAAAAAAAGTAGTGTGGATGGGGTTTTTTTGCACAAACCCCCCATTTTCTGCAAGATCCTTATGCCTCTCCCACAGAGACATAAGGATCTTGCGGAAAACAGGGTTTTTGCACAAAAAAACCCCGTCCACACGACTTTTTTCTGCAAAACCGGCGTGCATAAATTATGCCAATGAGGCATGGCGATATGCTAATCCACGCCTCATTTGCATACTCACTGCCGGCAAAACCGGCAGTGTAGACGTAACCCTAGTGTGGTTCACTCCTGCACATTGTTGAAAGGCAGCTAACATCTTCAAGCTGCTGCTGGCCACCAACATAACTCAGTCACCTCCTGTTCTCTGGCTAAAGCATGGGCAGGAAAGGGTTAAGTCTTAAGGATGTGTTGTGCTCCTGGAGGCAGTAGCTAGGGCAAGGGCAGTGTGTGAAGAGGGTACTATGCCCTTGCCCAGGGGGCTGCTGTCGAGCCTGCAGGGTTGGGGTGCAAATAGTTTGGAAATAGCTTCCTCCCTGCCACTGCAGAGCTTAGCTGAGGGGCAGAGAAATTTCCCCATCCCAGATCTGTGTGGGGCTTTGGCACATGCAGGGTTGGCTTCTCCTGGGTCTGATTCTCCACACAGTGCCAGAAGCTGGGGGGGATATGGAGGAGCAGCAGGGCTTGAGAATGAATGGCCACAGCAGGGAGAGGACAGTGACAGGGGAAGCATGTAAAGGGCAGTATGTGGTGTGCAGCAGAGGTGATACATAACTGGCCGTTGCCAGCTTACGCTCACCAACCACTGCAGCAAGCAACCAGTGCTGGCTGGAAATGGGACTGGGGGTAAAGGAGGCCTGCTGGTCTAGAGGAGACACCATAGCAGGGACTGCACTGATGGACCAGCAGAGGGAGTGGTTGGTCCCACATGCTGCAGCTGTACCCAACCTCCTGCCTTACAATCCAAGCTCCATCATCAGCAACTGGACCCATCCCTCCGTCGATTCACCACTGGTGGATGGGCAGCTGGCGAGCAATGATCTAGCCAGCATCAGGATGGACCCAGCAGTACTGATGGTAGGGATAGATAGGAAATACGAGACAATTGGCCCAATTTTTTTTTAGTCAGGACACCTGCAAGAAGACTTAAATATGGACTGTCCCTTTAAAAATGGTCACCTTACATATTCTAGTACTGTCCTGAGCTCCAGGTGAAAAAAGGGGGTTTCCATCCCATAGTGTATTTTTAACTAAAAGACATATAAACAGCAAGGAGGCTCATCTTTTTTACATTCTGTCCTGTTTATTTGGATTCCAGCACTGTCTTGAATAGTATCATCTCTGAATGAATATTCATAACAGAATTTTTTTTTCTTTTGGCTTTGGATAAGGAAAATGCCATACTACTGAAGGGATTAAATCAGTCTGTGATATGACTGGCTGAAATCAATTTCATTGGGCATAATATTTTATTACAGAAATGCCACAAAATCTGTCCCAAGCAAGACTCTTCAACAGTGTCTGTATACCTATATGGGTGAGCCAGGAATAAAATAAAATACAGATTTGAAATGCTCTGTGAAGACCTCCTACAGCAACATGGTTAAGAAGATGCAGACAGTGATTTATTTGTGAAATTCCTGGAGTGAAGGAGAAGTCTTGAAGCTGTAGCCCAAGGTAAATCTGTCATAATATGATCCAAATGGTAATGCAGACCACAAAAATATTATAGTGAGCAAACGGGAAAAGTAGAAAGGAAAAAGTACATTCCCCAACATGGAAAGTGAATGATCAGAGCTAGGAAACAAATTGTTTTTAAGTGATATTTTCCTGATTCACCACTCTACTAAATAAATTACTAAATAAAATAGGAAAAACTTAAAAAAGATAAGAAGTGGGTTTTGCCCACGAAAGCTCATGATACCATTTACATGTTTTGTTAGTCTTTAAAGTGCTACCAGACTATTTGTTGTTTTTTAAGTTTTTCCTGTTACAGACTAACTCGGCTACCCCTCTTAAGCTTTTAAATAAAATAGGTAATTTCTTAATGCACTTTGCAACATAATACATTTTTTGTGAAATAAATTGGATTCTATATACTCGATCTTTTAATTTGGGAGTTGCAATAACTAATTTCCTATTCTCCCCCCCTTCCAGTGTTAATTATTTTTCCCATAAAAACTAATCTGGATGTTTCAAATTCATTTTTACATTTTAGGCCAAAATATAGACAGAGACACATACACGTGTGTATGTATTTTACTAATCAGATGCAGGTCCATTACTAATCCAGATATCTAATATAGCCTTGCTACATACTTTGAAAATGTTGGCCTTTAATGAGCAGAGGCAAGAGAACAGTTTAATCACAACTGGTTCTGCATGCAAACTATTTAATTTTGGGCTGTCCCTTCAGTTCTGCTTCCTTTCCTACTCACACATATTAAATAGGGAAAGTGAAACCACTGGGTCTGCAAATAAGTGGACAGAGACAAATACTTGGGTTGAAATCCATGGGTTTGCAGTGCCTGTAGTTCTGCTGCCAGAGCTCCCTGCTCTGTCTGTTAATGGGGAGTTTACTGCTGCCCCTTGTGGCAGGTTGTTCAGCTCTACTGAAAACCAAGCTCCTCGGGAATGCTGGGAATGTTGAGTCAGGGACTGGCAAACCAGAGAGCCAGGCTCGCAGCTTACTGAGGGAGACTCGCTGAGGGACAGAAAGACGAGGGATGGAAATACACAAACCTCTTCTGACTGCAGCAGACTCCCTCTCTCCATCGCCTCTTAAATGTTCGCCTGCTCCAGCTCTTCACGTTGCCTCTTTCCTCTGTGTAATCAGCTATCAGCTAGACTTGATGTTGTAAAATCCATGTGAGGAAGAAAGACAGATGCAATGATTTGAAAGGTGAGAAGCTTAAGCAAGAATATGGCTATAATAGATTTTTGTGTATTAATTTAGATTAACAAAATTGTTATATATTGTTGTCTAAAATTATGTAGTGGTTGAAAATTAAGAAGGAAATGGCAAAAAAGGCTTTTTTTACTCCTTTAATACATTGCAATAAATGTGACCAAGTGCAATCTTATTCTAGTAGCAATATGTGCCTCTCCCTACAGAACCATCATCTACATACCTTTCTTGCAATTTCACCTAAAATCAGCCATAGAATTGTCATTTTTGTAAACAGTTTACAAATATTATTATTTTATTAAAGCCTAGCATGGAATTTATGTGAATTGAAATTTCTTCGCTTTGTAGCCCATATAATTTGTAAAGCTTGATCTTTTTTTTAAAAAGACAAACTGTCAGGAAAAAAACTGATTTATTTTTTTCTTTTTGTGACTGGGAAAAGGAAATCAGTCAGACTAATAGGGTATTATTTTGGAGTTATATAATGAATGAATGAATACTTAGTGGGGTTGCACGTTTACAATGCTGTGTGGGTTTTAAGGATCATTTTAGTGGCACAAGATTATGATGCAGATGAGAAAACCCAGGAACCTATGTATCAAACACATTTTTTTCTTAAAAAGCTGGAGTAATAATGTAATGGGGGAGAAGGGTGGTGTCTGTTTTATTAGTGTGTGATTGATTTCTAGGCGGCTACCTGCTAAGCGTTGTGATGGATGGAAGGGAATCTACTCCCTTAGCGGCGAATTGATATTTCCCTTTTGATGGACAATCCAGCCGGCCACTTGCACTGGCAGAAACTAGCTCGTTGCACTGAGCACGGCCAATAAGTGTAGCCAAGAGGAGGGCAAATCCCACTTGCCAGGGATAGTTTCCTGCTCTGGATTTTTAAATCAAGGGTTTCACTTAACCATTTGTTGTTTTACTAATCAGATTCGAGTCCTCCCTCAGCGCTTTCAGGGCCCCCTTTTCCACAGCTCCACCGAAGGGAGGAGGAGCCCTTCTCTAGCCCCTCTCCCTGGACCCCTACAGGCGGGCAACATTCTCCCCCTAAGTGGTTGCTGCGCTGCTCCTTAGCTTTCCCTAGGGCGCACGGGGCGGGGGTTAGAGAGCCGCGGCCCCCTTTACGTGCTGCCCCGCGGGAGGACAGGACGTGCTAGGCCAATTACCCCGCTATGCTATCATAGGGACACAGGCAACTCCTCGAGCGCCTTCCCCAGCCGCTCCGGCGCTCCCCGCCCCCCGCCGCGCCGCGCCGCGCCGCGCGCCAGCGAACATGCCTAAGCTCCTTCCCAGCACTCAGTGCACTGAGAGGCTTGGCTGTGCGCCCCCAGGGCTCTCCTCGCATGCAGGGGTGTGATGAGCACCACCAATCCCCAGGACTCGAGGCTTCCACCCTCTCCCTTTGCAGTGGCACGTGTGTGACCTGACCTTCCCCCTACCCCCGAAGACGAGGAGGTGCTTTCTCCTCTGAGCCCGCTCCAGTGGTGCTGCAGCTTCTCGCGCTGGGCTGGTGGAGCGGGAAATTCCTCCTGCTTCTGTGGCGGCAAGAAGCGGCCTCCCCTGCCCCTCCCCCCCGCCGCTCCAAGGGCGAGGGGAGAGTGCCCCTCACAGCACCGCCCGCTGGCTCGCGGGGTGAGAGTCGCTCCCAGGCTCCTGGCTAGCTAGGGAGAAAATGGGCTCAGTTCGGCTCCTTTCTTTGCCTGCTGGCCCTCTGGGAGAAGGAGGAGAGACAACTGCCCCACAAGCAGAAGTGGCTTCCCATCTCCTTTAGATGCCCCCAGAGAAGGAGAGGAAAGAGGCCACCCCTTCTCTTCCTCTGCTAATGAGGTGGATGAAAGGCTCCCCACAGCTCTTCTTCCTCAATGGGGTATGTTGGTGAGATGCTTCTCCCGAATCAGGGTTGCCAGGTGTCCGGTTTTGAACCAGACAGTCCAGTATTTGAGTTTTCTGTTCTGGAAACAAATTGAGAAAATATAAATGAGAAAATATGAATGTCCAGTATTTTCTAAATAAGATGTAATGTAGATTGTGATGTAATGTCAAGTATGTCTGGTGTTTTTGTTGAAATCATCTGGCAACCCTGTCTCCCAAATTGCTCTTGTTAGTCTGTGGCAAAAGGGAATACTATTTCCCAAGTCAACTGTGGTGGTAGGAAGGGAAGAACTTGACCCATCTTCCTCACTGCTCCACGGATGGGTGAAGAAAAACATGTCTGGGTCCCCTGAATTGTCTCCTGAGGGGTGAGCCAAGAAATTCCAGGTTACCTTAGTTCCCTGTACATGGAGGAGAGAAAGAGTCTCTTCAGGCCCTCTTATTGCCTTATGTGGTGAGGCAGTGAAGCAGAGAGTCTTCCCAGATCCGTTCACTGTTTTATGTTCTAGAAGTGAGAAGAGACTTGCTCTAGCACCACTGTCTGCCCAGTTGGTTCCAGAAACAATACTGTACTGCTAGGATGTTGATATGGAGGCCCAGTACCCTGACTGCCCTATGTTGATATAGGACAGTGTTTCTTAAACTTTTTAAGACCGAGGAACACCAAACAATTTTTTTTACGAGGAACACCAAAGATTTTCTGTTGAGGAAAAAAAAAAGGGTTGGGGGGGAAGGATGGGGGGAAAGTTATTGAGCAAAAAACAAACAAACAAAAAGATTCGCCTGCCCCTTTGAATTCTGTTGTTCTCCGCGGCATCCTCCGACTGCCTCGCAGCACACCAGTGTGCCATGGAACACAGTTTAAGAAACACTGGTGCAGGAAGTTGACTCTCTCCGAGTATTTTCACTATCAGGACACCCCCAATATTTGGATGCGTTTGGAGATCCTCCTTCAGTAGTTCTTCAGTTGCTCTATGTGGGAGAAAAGGCTCTCCTCACCTAAACTATTTTTCTGCCCCCATAATCTAGGAATGGACAGCCTTGGTAAGCTCAACGGTCCATGAAGTCCAGTATCTCATCTTTTGACAGTGGACAGTGATAGGTGCTTCAGAGGGAATTAACAGAACAAGGCAATTATTGGGTCATCCCTTCCCTGTTGTCCAGTCCGGGTTTCTGCCTGTCAGAGGCTTGTTGATGTCCAGGATAAGGGACTGTTTTATCTTCGCTAATAGTCATTGAAGGACCTATTTTCTGTGAAATTACCTAATTATTTTTTGAACCCAGTTATACTCTTAGCCTTCACAACATCTCTTGGCAAGGAATTCCAGAAGTTGACTGAGTTGTATAGCAATACTTCTTTATGTTTGTTTTTAAACCTGCTTCCTATTAATTTCATTGTGTGAAGATGATCCCTGACTTCTTGTGTTAGAAGAGGTAAATAATACTTCCTTATTCACTTTTTCCATACCATTCATAATTTTATAGACATCTATCCTGTTCTCCCTTCCCCCCCAATTCATCTCTTTTCTAACCTGAGGAGTCCAGTCTTTTAATCTTTCCTCATAGAAACTGTTCCCTGCCACTAATAATGCTTTGCCCTTCTCTGTACCTTTTCTAATTCTAATACCTTTTTTGAGATGGAGTAACCAGAACTGCATGCATTATGCAAGGCGTGGTCATGCCTGGGATTTATGTAGTGGTGTTTTGATATTTACTGCCACCTTATCTGTCCCTTTTCCTAATGGTAAGCTTTTTTGCTTCTGCACATTGAGCAGATTCTTTCAAAGAACCATCTACAATGACTCCCACATCTTTCTGGGGTTAATTTAGACCCTATTATTTTGTATATATGATTGGGATTATGTTTTCCAATGTGCATTACTTTTCACTCAGCAACATTGTATTTCATCTGTAGTTTTGTTACCCAGTCACTCAGTTTCATAAATCTTCACAGCAAGCTTTGGACTTAACTGTTTTGAGTTATGTTGCGTAGTTGACCCTTTTTCTGATTATATATGCATATATTGAATAGCTCAGGACGCAGTACAGATTTTTTGGGGGGCGGGGGAAGGGGACCCTGCTATTTACCTGTCTCCATGTAAAAAAACTGACCATTTATTCCTACCCTTTGTTTCCTGTCTTTTAACTAGTTACTAATCCATGAGAGGTCCTTCCCTTTTATTCCACAATTGCTTGGTTTGCTTAAAAGCCTTTTGTGAGGGACCTTGTTAAAGGTTTTCTGAAAGACTAAGTACACTATATTTCCTGGATTACTCTTGTCCATATGCCTGATGACTCCTTCAAAGAATTCTAATAGATTTAAAAGAAATTATGTCTTATCAAAAGCAATGTTGATTCTTCCTCCAACATATTGTGTTTATCTATGTCTGATAATTGTGTTTATTACTATAGGTTCAGTCAACTTGCCTGATACTGATGTTAGGATGTAATCACCAGGATTACCTTTGGTACCTTTTTAAAAAATCAACATTAGATTAGCAAACCTCCAGTCATCTAGTATGGAGATGGATTTAACTGATAGGTTACATACCACAAGTAGTACTTCCGCAGTTTCATATTTGAATTCCTTTGGGTGTATGCCATTGTCCTTGTAATTTATTACTGTGTAATTTATCAATTTGTTCTTCACCCTCTTCTACAGACACCTCAATCTAGGACAGTTCCACAGATATGTCACCTAAAAGTAATGGCTTAGATATGAGCATTTCTCTCACATCCTTTGCAGTGAAGACCAGTCCAAAGAATTCTTTTAACTTCTCTGCAACTGCAATGGCTCTGTCTTCCCTCAGAGCTCTTTTTAGCACTTTGATCATCCATTTGCCCCATTGATTGATTGTTTCTTTGGCAGGTGTTCTGCTTCTGATTATTTAAATTTTTTTCTGTTCATTTTTGTGTGTTTTGCTAGTTCTTCAAATTCTTTTTTGGCCTGTCTAATTATATTTTCACATTTGACTTGCTTGATTTATGCTCTTGTCTATTGGGTTGGACTTCAAATTTTTAAATGATGTTTTTTTGCTTCTAAGAACTTTGTGGTTTAGTCATGGAGGCATTTTTGGTCTTCTTGCTGTGTGGGTTATTTTTTTGTGGGGAGTGTGTGTTAACTCTATTATGTTTTTAAATACAGTAAAAGTAAAACCTGCCAAGAGTGACTGCTCATTGGCGTTAGGAAAAATGGTTTCTTGTCAGAGGTGGTCTCTTTTCAAATGTTTGAACACCAAATGGCAGTGGTGTTCCAAGGCCTCTGCAAACATCACTTGTGATAGTCTCTCTTCAGAGGTAATCTGAAGGGTAGGTTTTATTGTTGTCTTCATGAAGCTTGCAGGAATTTCAGTCGTGATTGTTCCTTTTAATTTCTATTTAAATAGCTTCTTCATATTTGTATGGTTCCCCATTTTGAAGTTAAATGTGTCTGTGGTGGATTTTTTTGGTTTTTCCCCTCCCCCCCTTTAAAGAATGTTAAATTTAATTGTATTGTGTTTGTTATTACTCAGTAGTTCTGCTGTTGTTCCAAATACACTTCTGCGTGTAAGACTAAATCAAGAATTGCCTCTATCCTTGTGGGTTCCAGGAAGCAGTGGTGTAGTGATATAATAGCAGTAGAGGTTCTCAAACTTCACTGCACTGCGACCCCCTACTGAAAATAAAAATTACATGGATCCAAAGCCTGAGCCCACTTGAGCCTCATTACAGGGGATGAGGTGGGGTCAAAGCTGAAGCCCATGGACTTTAGTTCCTGGTGGAGTGACCGATAAAGTCAAAGCCCAAGCCTGGTCAAAACCCATGGCTTGGGCTTTGACTTTGGCCTTGGGACTCAACAAGTATAAGACGGTCCTGGCTACCTCATTAAATGGGCTCATGTCCGAGTTTGGGGTTCTGACCCATAGCTTGAGAACTGCTGGCCTAGAAATTTTATCTTTGCATCCCATGCTGATGTGGCATGTACCCGGTCGATATGGAGGTTGTTGAAATCTGATATAATATTTTTGTTTTCTGTTTTTGTAGTCTCCCTAATCTCCTTGAGCATTTCACAATCACTCTCACTATCCTAATCAGATGATTGATAGCATGTTCTTTCTGCTATACTTTTAATCTTCAAGTATGGAATTTCTACCCATAGCAAGTCTATAGGAATGTGTAATTCATGTAAGATTTTTGCTATGTTTGACTCTATGCTTTTTCACACAGGGGTGCTGGAACAATTTGTATAGTGGGGGCCTGCAAACCATTGAATCAACTTTAAACCCTATATATAATGGAAACCACTCCAAGTCAGGGGGTGTCACAGCCCTCCGCCCCCTCACCTCATGTTCCAGCACCTAGGTTTTCACAGATTGTGCTAAACTCCCCCACTCATGCAGCTTACTCTATTATTCCCATATATTTTGTACCCTGATATTACCATGTTTCATTGATTGCTATAGTTTCATGATGCCTGGCACTCAGGTTCACCCATCTTTGTATTTAGACTTTTAGCTTTTGAAGATAACACTTATAAAATTGCCTGCTTTCATTTGATGAAATTGGATGGGAATTTTTTGTTTGATTATTTATCTTCAGTTCCTACCTGTACGTTTTTTAGCTTCTATCCTCTTTTCTTTATTAGATTATAGAGTATCTCATTTAATAAATCCTTCCATAAGGGATATCTCTGTCCAAACTGTTCATGCAACAAACCCCGTTGCCATCTCTGTCCACAAATCTATATTAGTGACACCATCACAGGACCTAACCACATATGCCAGACCATCAGGGGCTCATCCACTAATGTGATATATGCCATCAAGCGCCAGCAATGCCCCTCTACTATGTATATTGGCCAGACCAGACTGTCTTCGCACCAAAGGATAAATGGACACAAATCACATATCAGACAAGGTAACACACACAAATCTGTAGGGGAACCTTTTAACCTCTTGGGACATTCAGTAAGAGATTTAAAAGTAGCCATTATTCTACAAAAGAACTTTAAAAACGAATTACAAAGAGAGACACTCAATTTAGGATTAAATTAGGATCTTAACACAGTACAAAGGCAATTCCCCCTCTTTTGATATTTACATCTCCGCATCAAATGCTGTGAATGAGACACATTCACTCTGACTTGATTAAACTCTTTAGCACCGTACTCTTCATTAGTAACTTCTTTTGTTCTTATATATATGCGTGCTTCTGTAATTTCCTCTCCAACTCATCTGATGCAGTGGGTTTTACCCATGAAAGCTTATGCCCTAGTAAATCTGTTAGGGTGCATCTACACAGCACCCTAAATTCGAAATAAGATACGCAATTTGCATAGTGCAAATTGCGTATCTTATTTCGACTGAATTTCAAAATAGTCTGTTTTGAAATTTGGTGTGTCTACCAAATAATGTGCTATTTCGAGACATCCCTTAACCCTTGTGGATAAAAAGTTACTGGGATGCCAAAATAATGTGCCTGTTATTTCGAAAAATATTTCAAAATAATGGGTGGCTTGTTAAGATGCAGGGTAGCTATTTTGGGGTAGCTCCAGCATCCCAAAATAGCTGTGCAGTGTAGATGTACCCCCAGTCTCTAAGGTGCCACAGGACTCCTTGTTGTTTTGTCCAAATTATGTTCTTCTGTGCACTTGCTGGCTTTCCTTCAGCTCATATTTTAAAAACTCCTTTATAATCTTGTTCATTTACATTCAGCAATCTGGTTTTGATTTAAGTGGAGCCCATCTTTCCTGCATAGGTTCCTCCTTTCTCAAAAGGTTTCTCATTTCTTAAAAAAACCTAAAATCCTTCCTCTCAACTCCATCATCTCATTCACTTGTATAGGCTCTACAATTCTGCCTAGCTTAATGGCCCTGTAGGAGGATTTGGAATTATTTCAGAGGAGCATTCCCCATGGCGAAATGGAGGAAGAGATCTATGGCTACTAAGGTCTATCTGAGTCTTCTTCAGAGACATGAGCTACTTCTCTCCCAATATTTATAGTACTTCTATCCATCTTAATGTTATTTTTTATTTAACTTAGATAGAGGAGCAGTCAATAATTTTTATTCACCTTTAAAATAACAAGTGCAATGTAGTAATATTCTAGCACATATTTTTACAGTGTTGAGTCTGGTTTACTGTATGCTTTTATATATATCTTTTCCAGTCTTTGGGTTTTTTTAGTGTATATCCTCAATGTTTTTTTTAATATAGATGATAGTCATTTGGATTCTGTTAAGTGTTTTTGGCAATGTGGTTTGCCAGATGCTTTGATTTTTAGTTTGAATGTTAATGCTGGATTTTCATGATTTTTTTACTTTTATTTTTTTCATAGTCTTTGAAGCAGGGCTAGTGTTACTTAAATGGAAAACTAAGTAACTTCATTTTTAGACTCACAGGTCAGCACAGAAAATTTAGGAAATGTAAAATATATCACATTATTTTAAAAATCTTCAAAAACCATGGATGCAAGGAAACTTTGGATTCAGGGTTGGAAAATGAAAAAACACAGTGTCTGAGGCTTTACAAAATTGAAAGCAAAACCATCACCACCTTTTGTCCCTATCTAGTTTGTACCAGAAATAGTGATTCTTCTGGGCAATACTAAAAAGAAAAAAAAAATGAAAATAAAGGTAATCAGAAAAATCAATTAAAATTGTTCCAGAGCATTTTTGCCTTTAATTGTTGTGTGTGTGTGTGTGTGTGTGTGTGTTAATGACTCTTTAAAATTATCCTTTTGAAGTAAAATGGATTGGATTTATGGTGGTCTGTCGCTGTCCATTTCCAAGGTGTGAAGTAACTTTTTTTTCTGTTCTGCCTCAGGGAATGGTTGTAGGCTATATACAGGGTTTTGGTAAGGCTATAAACTTAGATATCAAATATGCATTTGTACAGAAAACGTGGGTGTGAATCTCCATTCTAATAAATATTTGTTCCCTGCTTTAACTTTCCTGCTCTGTATTATTATGTATGCCAGAAATTGGTGCATTTTTTCTTTTGATAAATTCCATTGTTAAGGACAGAGGTGAGAGCCTAAGAAGATATTTAAAATTAGTGTCATGGTTTGGCTCTTTTCTGGGAAGTCTAACAATTTACATGATTTATTTGCCTATGACTTCTAATTCTTGCTTCTTAAAATAAAAATTGGCCAGATATTAATTGGGAATAGTTGTAGTAGTTCAATATACTACCTTATTATGTACTTTTGAAAGGTAAGGCTTGTACTAATTCAGGGTATGACCTTGTCAAGTGCTTAAGTGCTTACCCTCATCTACCACTTAAGACAATATAAGTGAAAGTCTTTCAGAACTAAGGATGTTAAAATGCAGGAATTTAACTAATCGAGTAGTCAATAGAATTTTTATCTACTACTTGATTAGTCGATGGGCAGCCCAGCTCAGTTATGGCTCACGCCGGGTGCGGGACCAAATCCCTCTGTGGCTCTGTAACTTAAAAAGCAGTAGGAGCTGGGCAACCTGCTCTCTGGCTCCTACTGTATTTTAAATTGCAGCACCGCAGTGGGGTTTTTCCCGTACCCAGTGTGAGCAGGAACTGAGCTGGGTTGCCTGTCCAGCTGGCAGCAGCCCCTGTGTATGGGAGTCCCAGCAGGGATTTGGGACCTCCTGCCCGCAGGAGGTCCCAACTTCTTGCTGGGACCCCCCCCCCCCCGCCCCACAGGGACTGCTGCTGCAAAGCAGCCCCTGCCTGTGGCTGAGTTTGCTGCAGACAGGGACTCCTTCGTGGCAGCAGTCCCTGCCCGCCTCTCTGATAGAGGCAGCAGCGGGGGTGGGGAGACATGGGTGGTACCACGGAGACAGTGTTGGGGGAACCAGCTTTTAAGACGGCTCCCCCAGCACCGGTTCCTGCTTAACCCCCCCCCCCCTTGCTGCCTCTGATACAGAGGCAGCAAGGGGGGAATGCAAGTAGTTGACTACTCCTTTACATCACTATTCAGCACCTCACAGGATTGGGCCTTCAGACAATGCCACCTGAATGGTGTACTGTCTAAACAACAGCAAGATGGGAATGTGGCATTCCTCCATGGGTTTAGAAGGTTGCAGGATCTGCTTATGGTCTTTTGCTATGTTGAGAATTTACATGTTGATAAAGTTAAATATAAAGAGTAAACTGTCTAAGTTGCAACCAAAGTCAGCAGGGCAAATGGAAGCTACATCTAGTTCTGTTTCCACTCTCGTGCAAGACATGGATATATCAGCTGAAATTGATGGTTGTAGGTAAAGTTCAGTTGTATATTCCAGCAATATTAGGATACTTGACAACACCCTGTCATATCCTTCAAATTTCAACTTCATACTAACATGTTTTTTCTTTTCCCATGAAGAAACTGCTGCAGCAAAGACCATGGTGATTTTGATAGCCCAAGTTAGGCCTTGTCAGCCATAGTGTCCAAAATTTGGGGAGAGATTGCTGACGCCCCATTTTCATCTCCCAAGCGACATCTCCTACCATGCATTCAGCATATCTGTACAGACCCTCACACAGGAATTTCTGTGCGTGTGTGTTCTTTTTTTGTAAATGTGGAATGCAAGGATGCACACTCCTCCCCCCATTATCCCTCAAGTAAGTGTGCTCTGGCCAGCCAGGGGAAGGCTCGGGCTGATTTTCCTCCCCCTCCACCACAAGCAAGGCCCAGACCTGGCCTCACTCCTGGGGGGGGGGCAGGGGAGAATCAGCCCCAGCCTTCCCTGGCTGGATGGAGCATGGCGAAGGGAGGCTTGGGCAGTGTGCCACTCCTGCCTTCCTTGGGCAGCTGGAGCACTCTTACTTGGGGCTATGGGTATGTGTTTTCATACCCTTCGCCCCCCTCCCTCCCCAGTGTATGGGCCTGAAATATCAAACATACATCTTTGGGTTTCTTTGTCTCTTACTTAGAAACATTCATCCCTTTCTTATAAATTTTGATTGTCAAATATGTATCCTAAATTTTCATGGGAACATGTCAGTGGTTTTCTATTGTTGGTTTTTTTTAAATGCCCAGGAATGACGATTAGTGGAATATATAATTAAATTTTTTGTTAGCTGGATTCCCTTAAGTACCACTGGATAGATATCAGTAGTTAGGCTAGGGCAGGGGTGGGGATTGTGGCCTCCAGCTTGCCTGGATCCAGCCCCTGAGGTTCAGGGAGCCTGCACTGGTGCTCCAGCCCCTCCACTGCCCCACCACGGAACTGGAGCACACAAAATCTATTAGGCTGGGTCCCCATAGGCCAGGCCTGGACAAAATATGGCCCCCGGGCTGAATCCAGCCCATGGAGAGTCCCAGGCAGGCTCCCCAGCTTGCCCCGCAGCCCTGCGCACCGTGCAGAAATGCGGCTGCAGGGCTCTGTTTCTGTTTTAAAACTGGAGGGGAGGGGAGAAGTTTTAGGAGTCGCCCTGCCCCCAGCACATTCTCATTGGCTGGTTTCTGCCAGAAGTAATAGGCAGCTAAGAAGAATCACGCCCCCTCTTCTGGGCTCACTTATTCATGAAACTTCAGGGGATAGCCGCCAGCAGCTACACTTACCTTCATGCCTCCAGCTTCCATCCCAGACACATTTCTCAGTCTATTGTATACAGCCAAGCCCTAAGATACAACCGGACTTGCTCCGACCCCACAGACAGAGACAATCACCTACAGGATCTTTACAGAGCATTCCTAAAACTGAAATACCCACCTGGAGAAGTGGAAAAACAAATTGACAGAGTCAAAAAAGTACCCACACATGAACTACTTCAAGACAGACCCAAAAGAGAAAATAACAGAACTCCACTTGTTATTGCCTATAGTCCACAACTCAGACCCCTCCAGCGCATTATACACAATCTACAACCCATCTTGGAAAATGATCCCTCATTCTCAGAGGCCTTTGGAGAAAAGCCTGTTCTCGCTTACAGACAACCCCCCAACCTGAAACGAATTCTTTCCGGTAATCATGCCACACAACCACATCATATGCATCCAGGAACCTTATCTGCTTCGTTTTAACTACACTGCAACCAAACACGATGCCAACTCTGCCCACATATCTATACTAGCGAATTCATCACTGAAGCCAACAACATAAGCTACGAAATCAAAAGGTCATTTGACTGCACATCCAGTAATTTGATCTATGCCATCAAATGCCAGCAATGCCCCACTGCTATATATATTGGACAAACTGAACAGTCTCTGCGGGAAAGAATCAATGGACACAAATCAGATATATGTGAGGGAAACATACAGAAACCTATTGGGGAACACTTTAATCTTCCAAATTACTGTTTAAAAGATCTTCAAGTGGCTGTCTTGTCACAAACCAGTCCTACTAGCCAGATACACAGAGAAACATTGGAATTAGAGTTCAGCCGCAAATTCAATTCACATGCTAATGGACTCAATCGTGATGAAGGATGGTTGGGGCGCTATCAACTTAACAGTCATTGAAGGTGCAAACAGCTCTTTGTGTAGACTCCTATGTCAGGAAGGATACTATCAATTGACTTTGATTCTTATCTGCTTCATTTTAACTACCCAATCTTCAGATACTTACTGATTTCCCCCTAGCTCCCTGTCTCCCACCCCCCCTCTTTTTTTTCCTCCCTCCCCTCCCCTTCTCTCCTATTTATTTTGGGTCTGCACATCCTAAACTCAAAACTCCGGTCATCTGAAGAAGTGGGCTGTGCCCACGAAAGCTCATGATACCATCTACATGTTTTGTTAGTCTATAAAGTACTACCAGACCATTTGTTGTTTTATTCATGAAGCACATGGCCAGGCAGGTAGGCTGGCTGGCTGGGAAACATTTTAAGCTCTGCAGGCAGGCAGGCTAGTTTGGCAGCTGACAAGTAGGCCTCTTGGCCACAGCCTGCTTCTGGCACCCCAACCCTTTCCTGCCCCAACTCTCTGCCCCCCACTCAACATACCCACACCCTCTCCTAGATCTGGCACCCCAATCTCCTGCTCCAAATCACAATCCCCTCCTACCCTAGGTCACATCCCAAACCCCTGTACTCCAGTCCCCTGCCTTGGTCACAACTGCCTGCTTCATCCCAAATCCCTCCCAGACTCCATTCTCCCTCCTGCACCCCAGTCCCTTACCCCAAGCTCCCTTCTGCACCCAACCTCCATTCCAGACCCTGCATTTCCTCCATTAATATCCCGGAAGAGTGCGGCCCTCAACCACTCTTGGAGTGACCCCCCCCCATCAAAAATTATTGCCCACCCCTGCCATAGACTCTGGTATGCTAGGGGAAGTGGGGAGTGTCTTTCTCCTTCTCAGTCAGGGGCCACATCAGTGTTTTTTTTCTTTTTTTTTACTTTTCACTTGTGTGCGGCCCCTGATTGATTTTTTTTTTGTGGGTCAGCAGCGCCTGGGCTAGGGTGTACTATTACTACATATGCTTGTAGAGCCATTTAATCTTTGTTTAGGGTAAAATTTATCAATTTCCACCATGCCATTAATTGTCTATCCACTTCTGTAACATTTTCCCACAACGGTTTTCTTATTTCCAAAGGCAAATTTCCTTGCATACCTTCCTGGATTATTTGAATGGTCACTTGCATACCTTCCCAGATTATTTGAATGGTCAATTGCTTATTTCCTGGGCTTGTGTACAGGCTAATGCTAGGAGCACATTTTCTTGTATTGATACCATAATTCCTGCTAACAGTAACAAAACCTTTTCCCCCTGCTGTGGCCATACTGGCAGTATTCTAGAAAGTAATTGTTGTCCTGTTCCTAATTTTGATAAGGATGCACTGACAGGCTTTCCCAACTCAACTTAGTTTGTTTGCCTATACCTCTATGTTAGTGGCATCCAGTACACCAACTCCTAATCCATTTCCACCAAAAACAGTTTCCAGTACACCCCTTAGGGTTCTTTTTCTTGTGGGTTTGTCAATATACCATAATTTTAGCCATGCTGCCCACTTCTTATGGAATGTTTGTACATATGGGGTACACTGAGGTATGATCTCTCAGTATGGTCCAGCTCAGTTTGCTTTAGAGATTATATTGGTGATATAATGACTTGCTCTCTGTGATACAGTTTTGCCACATGTGGCTTGTTTAATGGGTGTCGTCTTGATTTTGCAAGGGCTTTCCTCCAGAGCTGGATTAACTCCTCTGGGAGCTCGGGACTTGTAGATTTTGTGGAGCCCCTGTGCTCTGGGGTGGGGACAACAATAAGGGATTCAATATGTGGGAGGGGACTGCATGGGAATGGGCTGGGGTTTAGGCAGGATGTAGGATACAGGAGCAGGCTGGGGATGTGGGGTCTGAGAGGGTGGGAAGTGTAGGAGAGAAGTGGGGAGTCTAGGTGGGAGCTGGAGTGCAGGAGCAGGCTGGGGTTGAGGGTGCAGGATGTGGTTCTTGCTTTGGACTTTATGTTCTCCATTCTCTATTCTAATGGAGTGATGCACATGAGGCTAGGGCAGCTTTCAGAGGAGTTTAGGTTAGGGATGTAAGCAAGTAATTGACTACTGATAAGCCTGGGCTTATTTGCAATTTGAGTTGAATACTTGTATTTTCCTCCCACCTTGCTGCCTCTGTATCAGAGGCAGCAAGGGAGGGAGCAGGAGCCAGTGCTGGAGGGAGCCGGCAGGTGGCTCACCCACCTGGGTAACTATTAGCCCCTTTGTCCCCCCTGTATGATGTGAAAACCAAACCCCAGCTCCTACGCTCCCTCCCCCGCACAGGAGCCGGCAGCGTCTCCCCCCTGAACCAAACTCCAGCTCCTACCCCACCCACGCCTGATTTTTCCCCTCCAGCCCCTCTTCTGCATCATCCTAAAGTTACTTGACATGCCCCCGCGTCTGGTTAATTTCTGCCCCCTGCCCGTCGCCCGCTGTGATTTGCCCCGAACCTCTTTTTAATAATTGTAAAGAGGTGCAAACAGAGTCTGAATGCACGTTTGTACAGCAGCTCTTACTGAGCATGCTCAGTAAACCCTAAGTAGCGAGTTCTGACAAGCAGTTGCTTCTGTCGCTACAGCAGCATAGGAGAGGGTCCGACCCGCTCCTCACGTTTAGTGTACCATGGGGGACTTTGTAGGAGTGCATTCGCACCCTTCGCCCCCTTGTGTACAAGCCTACTATAGAATCTCATTTATCTGTGTCTGATGTTGCTCTTGAAAAGGTTTTCCTGCAGTAATAGTATCTTTTGTAGCAGAGAATCACTACGTTAATACACTTATACAGCAGCATATTACCACACATGAGAGATCATTTGGAGCTGGTGCTGGTGCTGGTGCTGGTTGAAAGGCTTTGTTTTTTTGTCATTTCAAGTCTAAAGATATCCAGTCTCTTTCCAGGGGAGTCTGGGCAGTGAAGAATTATTGATTGTCTTAGGGTTCAGACAGCAGTCTTTACTATAGTAATGGGCAACATAGGCTAGTGAGGGGAGCCATGTGAGTGGCCCTCATTCATCTCACTGGGACATAAGATTTTTGTAACCAAGACTGTCTCCTGGACTAGAGTGGTTTGCTAACTGCACTTGCATACCTAGAATTTGCTATGTCTGCCAATGGAATTATAGCAGTGCTTTGTATGCAGAGGTAGCGCACAACTCTCACAGTCATGGTTATATGCAATCAGCACACATCTCACTTCATGTGCCCTTGCTTTACATGTGTGTCACTACGTATTGTAATACTGGTAGGAAAAAAACTACATAGATGGAAACCAACAGAATCTAGCAATCCTGCCTGAGCACAGTAAACAAAATGTCTTGTGGGCCACATATAAAACCCTGATGGGGTGCAGGTTGCCCACCACTGTTTTAGTAGCGTATAATATGCCTTTGGTTTCAGTCAGAGCGTACTTCAATTTCCCCCCTATTTTTTATGGCAGTGGATAGTAGGGATGTAAATGAGTAGTCAAGTGGTTGACAACCCAATAAGCCTAGGTTTATCGGGGAAGTCGAATTGAATACTCGCATTTCCGCCCCCTCCCCCCCCCCCGGCACAGGGGGAAAGCGGGAGCTGGTACTGGGGGGAGCCAGCTTAATAGTCAGTTCCCCCCAGCACTGCCTCTGTGGTGCTACCTGCCCCCTCCAGTTCTGCTGCCTCTATCAGAGGCAGCAGAGTAGGGGTGGGGACAGGGGAGACTGCCCAGGCTGGCTGCGAGCAGAGGCTGCTCCGCATCCCGCAGAGCAGCCCCTGCCCACGGGGGGTCCTAGCAGGGAGCTGGGACCCTGCATGGACAGGGGCTGCTGCTGGAGCAGTCTGTGTTCAGGGCAAGCCCGGGCCACCGCCGCAGCCTCTGTCCTAATGGCCTGGACTGGTCACGAACACAGGCTGCTCCGGCAGCAGCCCCTGTCTGCGGGGTGTCCCTTCTGGGATCCCCCGCAGACAGGGGCTGCTGGAGCTGGTGTGAGCTGGGACTGAGCAAGCCCAGATCAGTCCTGGCTCTTGTCGGGTCCTGGAGCTACCCCAGCTGTGGCTTTGCATTTTAAATGTAGTAAGAGCCAGGCTGCCTGCATGCCTGGCTCATGCTACATTTAAGCTGCAGGGCCGCAGCGGGGATAGCTCCTAGACCGGGCACCAGCTGGGACTGAGCGCCTTCTCTTATCGACTAATCGTGTAGTCGATGCAAATTGTATCAACTACACAATTAGTCAGTTACCCACTTCTTAACATCCTTAGTTAATAGGGTACATTTGAGGATAAGAGCTTGGTTTCTCCCTAAGGTCACAAGCTGTCCTTGAATGCCAAGGTGGATTTGCCCTTCAATTGTCTAAAGAAATTCCTCATTTCTGAAGTAATGGTCTGGAAATAAGGAGCAGATGAATTTTCTGAGCTAAAACAGATGTTCTCCAAGAAACCTACTTTTACAGTATAGCATTTATTTTAAGTGAGAATTTGGAATAACTGCTCTCAGGCTAGCCTGTCTTCTTTATTTTAATGACCAAATTACAATTTTTTTCAAGTGAGGTTCCATTTCCAATATGTCTATTTGCATATTAAAAAGTTTTAAACTATTAGCATGTCATGCTAGCACTTTTTATGGTACAGCTCTGACTACCCATGGCCCAAATGCTGCAATAGAATGTAGTGGCTGATGTTTGGAGAAATGCAGAATAAGTATCTTTAGCAAGTAAAATGACTGTAAAGATTGTCCTTTAGAGTTTAAAATAATCAAATTAAAAAATTCTAAAACAATTTAGGATATAAGCATGAAAGTATAAAGGGAGGTAAAAAATCAGAGAAGAGAGTAAGATAACTGCTAGTGTTATTGTCATTGCAGTTGGGATAGGTGTTGCTGGAAAAGGGGAACTGGTAGGACACGTGATTAGTTGCCTGGCCTGCTGATGGGAGGGAGCAAAGGGAGCAACTGCCCTGAGGCCTGGCAGTTCAAAAGGGCTTAGGGCTCCCACCTGCCACTGGTTCCCGGCGTGCTCCCGGTGGCAGTGAAGGGCTGGCGGGGGGAGGTATGGCATACGCTGGGTTGAGCTGAGGATTGGCTACTCTAGGTCTTCCCCTTCTGCCTGAGGTCCCGCCGTTTCCAGGAGCGTGGAGCCACTCTCCCCCTCCTCACTCAGGGGTCTGGCAATTCTGTTGGCCTTCATGTTAGCTGCTAGTCTGATTATCAGGGTGAATGCAAGGGAAACAGACTTGTTTCAGAGGAAGTGAGAGAAGTAGAAGTACAGTGTCTGCCATTCATGCAATAAGCAACAGTTTTCAAACTGTTGATTGGGACCCCAAAGTGGATCGTGACCAGTGTTCCTTCTAATTTTTTCCACCTGCAGAATAAATTTTGTTATGGTCACTGAGACATGTGTGGATACGCATCAACAGTAGAAAACATGCTGCTGGCTGCTCGCAGCTGTGGATGCTCTACTAATCAGCTGGCAACATTGCAATCTTTCCTGGGTGTCCACTAAGTGCACAGCTTACAGGGAACACTGGTCGTGTCTCTATTTTAATGAGGTTGCGAGGGCTGGCATTAGATTTCATGGGGTCCAGAACAGGGGTTGTCTATGGACAAAGCTAATGACCCAGGGCTTCAACCCTGCGTAATGGAGTTCAGATTACAAGCTTCTCACCTGGAACTGAAGCCCTTGGGTTTTAGCTTTGGCCTTCCTACCTCAGGTGGTGGGGCTTTGGCTTTGACCCCCTTCCCCCCCTCCTAGGATCATATAGTAATTTTTGTAATCAGAAGGAGGTCGTGGTGCAATTACATTTGAGCACACCTGCAATAGGATGTTGTTAAATGCTCTGTGTCCTATTATCTACAAGTAACTAGTTCAGATGCAGTGCTAATGTAGAGCCTAATGCTAATGTAGAGTTAGTAAAATAGGAGACTACTCCCTGGCTTATACAACATACATTGGTGGTCTCAGTCCAGTTCCTTACAAAACCTTCATCTCTGGCCCCACTCCAGAACCCACACCCCTGCACTCCAACACTGACTCAGCTCAGAGCCTGCACCCTAAACATCTCCTAGCTGACCCCATCCCAGAGCCTGCACCCCCCAGCTGAAGTCCTCACCTTCCTCCTGCACCCCAACCCTCTTCCAGAGCCCACACCCTGCACCTTCACCCCATTCCCTGCCCCAGCTCTGAGCTACCTCCTGTATCCCAAACACTCACTCCCAACCTTCATGCAAAACTCTTGCCCCAGCTTGGTGAAAGTGAGTGAGGTTAGGAGAGAGTGGGTGATGGGGGAATGGAGTGAGCAGTGGTAGGGCCTCAAAGAAGGGGCAGGGGCTTTGGGAAGGGACAGAGAAGGGGGTGGGGAGCAGTTTTTGCTTTTGTGCGATTAGAAAGTTGCCAACCCTACTCACAATGCGACCAATAACATTCTTTTGATTTTCAGGGGCCATTAATTGAATTGACCTGGAGATTGCACGACTCTCATTCCTGGAAATGGTCCCTTCATGTCAAATTTTGAAGGAGATTGCATTGTTGCTACTCCTTTAGTCTTCGTTGCTGTTATCCCAGCATCTTTCACAGGCAATAAAATTAATTTAAAAATTAATTTGCCAAGTGATACGTGGCCAAGGTATGTGTATACTATACACTCTATGAAATCTTGCTTTCTAAAAATAGACCTCCTAGGTCTAAATTTTTTTGTGACCTCATGAACCATGTCTTTAAATTTTTCCCCTATCTCTCCCTTCTCACTCCCCCCATTTTTAAAAACAGATTCCCAGTCACATAATTCTTTGAATACTGAGACACAGGGCTGTCCCTAGGCATACACAACATACACAGCTGTATACGGCACCAGAAAATTTGGGGCACCACTGAGCAACTGGGGTCCTAGGTCCCCTTATTCCCTTCCTCCAGCCACCAGCATCCCTGCGGGAGACCTAGTTCTCCCTTCTCTGTTCCCCCACCCACCAGTACCCCTAGGGGACACCCAGTTTCCCCTGCCCCATTCCGCCACACACCAATACCCCTGAGTAAGACCCAGTTCTCCCTGCCCTGTTTCCCCCCCATGAGAACCACTGGGAAAGTCCCAATTCCCACTGCCCTTTTCTCCCTATACCATCAGCACCCCATGGGAAGCCTGAGATCCCCTTGCCCAATTTTCCCCACTAGCACCCTGAGGGAGACCCAGTTTCTCCTGCTACATTTCTCCCTCTCCCACCAGCACCCCTGGGTGAGACCCCATTCCTCTTACCCCATCACCCCCCACCAGCACTCCTGGTCTAAGGAGGGATGTGGGCTGGGTCTAGTTCAGGGGGTGGATGACATCACAAATGAAACATATTAAAGTTTTTTTATAGTTTTCTTTTTCTTTAATGTTTTAAACAGTTTTTAAATTTGCCCCAATTTCATACAAAAATTTAATTCAAGCCCTGGTAGTTCATATGAGAGGCTCTGCCTGAGGGATGGGTGAGTGGGATGGCTGATGTGGAGTAACAAAGCCTCTGAACAGGTTTTGTGTAGGTGCTGTGCCCTCTCTACACACTGGGGCATGTGGGCCACCTGTTTAATAACACTGCATAGGGTCCCATAAATCCTAAGGACAGCCGTGGTGAGATGAGATTATCAAAATAGTAGAACATTATAAAGCATAACTACATCCAGTCTTGGTTCTTTTTCTGCTGCAACTGCAGGAGGATACAGGTGTTTCTAAATGCTTCTTTTTATCTCATTTGAAAGAAACAGTTTTCTGTGAAAGGTATATTTACTTTTGATTGCCAAATATTGGCAGGCATGCTGTACTGTGGCTTTTATACAGATATCTTTTTCTTAAAAAAAAACTTCATTTGTAAATCTGATTAGACAACTCTTTTTGCTAAGTGGAATAACTATGAAAACAGGTGTTAGATGTTCATATTCAGTGCCTACAATGATTGCTCACCATTTCTTGTGGATTGGCATGCTCAAACAGATTAGGCTAAACTTCTATACTCAGGCAGGGAAGGAGGGTGTATCACAGAAAAGCACTATATAATAATCCCAGTTCGCTGGCAATTCAGTTCTCTCTTCAGAAAAATGGTAACTTCAGTAGTAGCATGTCATCTAACATGATTCTAGGGAACTAGTTCTCTACTGACTCAGAGGGAACCTACCAAATCACCAAAATCATTTCCTGTAACACCTGCATAGTCCTTGGAGGACTACAAAATAAGCCTGGATGCGGTCCAGCCCAGTTTGTTATGGGCACAATCTCGAGAAGCAGGGGGACCACCAGACTTGCTGGACCCTTGTGCAAGATGTGTGTGAAGGTGGCTCTGCATTTGTGGAAGGGGTGGAGCCTCAAGTGGAAGGGGCGTGACTGGAGGCAGCTAGCCCTCCACACAGCTTAGAGAGCACTGTGCGTGCCAATCCTCAGAGTTGCCTGGAGCGCACTGCTCAGCGTTCCAGCGGCGATTTAAAGGCCACTACAAGATTAGGTTGAATTTATTAAGATCAATTTTTTTAGCTTTTGTAATGTTGAAGGTGCATGTCCTCACTGTGTGTCGATGGAGTGCCTCCCAAGTAGGGTGGGTACCTTCGAATCTGACAGCGATGCACTGTGTGTAGCTATCCCAGAGTTCGTGCTGCCTCTTTGTATTTTGGATTATGCTCCCAGTGCCTGATGGGAGAAAAACATTGCAGTGGGTGGTTCTGGGTACATGTCATTCGTGTCCCATAGTGCATCTCATCTCCCTCTTCCCTCCCCCTTCCCCTGCTTGAAAGCAATGGCAGACAATGTTTTTGCATTCTTTTTTCCCTGGTTATCTGTTCACACACCATGGCAGGGCAAGTATGGACCATGTTCGGCTTCAAACTACTGTGACAACCATTGCAAATACCTCACACATTATGCTGTGGTATTTTCAGAGCCTATCCAGAAGCTACCAGAGCGAGGAACAATGAGGAGGCCATGAACACAGATGTGCATGAAACCATTGAGTGGAGCAATTGGCATATGCTGGCAGTAGTCAATCCTGTTGATACAGTGGAATGCCAGTTCTGGTTCCATGAGACAAGCACAGACTGGTGGGATTGCATAGTCATGCAGTTATGGATGATGACCAGTGGCTGTAAAAGTTTCACATCTGTAAGGCCACTTTCATGGAATTTTGTGAATTGCTTTCCTTTGCTTGGAAGCACAGCAGTACCACAATGAGCCTTGCTCAGATAGTTGAGAAGCAAGTGTCAATAGCCCTGTGGAAGCTTGCAATGCCAGGCTGCTACTGGTCAGTTAGGAATCAGTTCAGAGTGGATAAAGCTATGGTGGGAGCTGCTGTGATACAAGTAGCCAAGGAAGAATTCTAACTCTGGGAAACATACAGCCGGTCCCCGAGTTACAAACGCATCAACTTATGACCGTTCGTATTTACGACCAACCTCCTATACAGCCGGAACCCGAATTATGAACGAAATCTGCACTTACAAACAGCATGGCTGTACGTAAGTGAATGTAATCCGACTTACGAATAGATCAAGTTACAACCTAGTGTTTGGTACATAACTCGTTCGTAAATCGGGGACCGGGTGTACGGACATAATGGATGGCTTTGCCGTGATAGGGTTCCTAACTGTGGTGGGGTGATAGATGTAATGTATTCCTATCTTGGCATCTGACCACCTTGCCAAAAAGTACATAAACCACAAAAAGTACTTCTCAATGGTGTTGCAGGCACTGGTGGATCACAAAGGACGTTTCACTGACATCAATGGGGGCTGGTCAGGAAGGGTGAATGATGCATGCATCTTTAGGAACTCTGGTCTCTTCAGAGAGCTGTAAGATGGAACTTTCTTCCCAGATTGGAAAATTAGCATTGGTGACATTGAAATGCCAATATTCTTGGAGACCCAGCCTATCCATTGCTCCTGTGGCTCATGAAGCCATACACAGGCAGCCTATGCAGCAGTAAGGAGCAGTTCAACTACAGGCCAAGCAAGTGCAAATGGTGGTAGAATGTGGTTTTGTGCTTTTAAAGGGAAGGTTTCACAGTTTGACTAGGTTAGACCAGAGCAAAAGCAACATTCCCAGTGTTGTGGCACTTGCTGTGTGCTCCATAATATCTGTGAAAGTAAGGGAGAAAACATTATGGCTAGGTGCAAGGTTGAGGCAGATCACCTAGCCACTAATTATGAGCATCTAGACATGAGGGCAATAAGGAGTGCACATTGAGGGGCACTGTGAATCAGAGACACATGCTTTGAAAACCAGTTTCATGAATGACCAGACAGCGATATGACAATCATGTATGTTGCTGTTAACAAGGTTCCCCCTGCATTAAGTGTAATGGTCTATAATATCCCCCCCCCAACCGAACACACATGTTACACAGGCAATAAAGAGCCTGTTGTTCAGAAATCATTCATTTTCATTTAGGAAACAGATGGAGCAGAGACAGAAAATGAGTTCAAGGCATCAGCTCTGAGGGGTGGGGTTCCTTATTTGTTAAAGACACAGCTTAAAATGCTATGATGCGAGTTAAATTATATACACAGGAATACATATTCTTTCTGGCTCAAAAGGCTCATCTACATGTTCTTGGTTTATATTTTATGACTATGTAAACATAAGTGCAGTTGTGGAATTAAAAAATGTAGATTAAAGTGAATTCCTTTACACTCTTTTTGGTAGATTTTTAAATAATCTTGAACATAACTGTGTTTGGGGTAAAGGTTCAATCCTTAGTTAGTGTTGTGTTATGGGTTAATCACATGTAAATAGTTCTGAGGTAAACCAGTTTTCTGTAGCCAGCATGGAGTCTGTGAATTCTGACCCCTGAACTCCATTTTGCCTGTAAACAACCAGAGCACTGGGTCTGCACTAGGTCTGTCTTTCTGGAGCTGGTTTTTCCTGCCAAAGCCAGCACCCCATCACGTCAGAACTTTTCCTGACAAAGAGAATATATAAGGCGTCACTCAGCGCTTGTGTGCTACTGTTCATCTGAGAGACAGTGTTTGCAGTACAAGCCTCCGAGCCGTCCAGACAGATCCTCAAAGGATACTAGCATTCCTGCGATGAGGTTGAGGAAGGAAAAGCCTGTGTAGAACATCAACAACATCTTCCTACAGAGAATACCACCTACCTGTTATGAATCCTGCAGTCGAATGACCATCTTTCTTGAGGGCTTCTCCGCTAGTGAAAGTACCATCATGCACTGGACTCCCCAGAGTTTCCTCCTCAAAGGAAACTTTACATTATCTGGAGAGTTGTAGGTCCTAGGCCTCATCGCCACATTCTCATTGGCACCTGCATTTAAGTAGGAAATAGATTTCTGTTTGGGGGGAATTGGTTGTTATTTTATGGAGCCACAGGGAAGGTTTACAAGGTTGGGAACTGAGCTTTATGCTTTGGGCATCAGTTACTGTTCACTGTAGTGTTTGTGTTTATTTTCCCCTTTGTCCCAATGTTGTATTGGTACTCTTAATACAGTTTTCTTGTATATACTTTACCTACTGTCTTCTCTTTATTTATATTTGTCAGTTTTGTTATTCCATAGGTGATAGATTCTGAAAAATAGGTGGATCTGCACTTTCTGAGAAAAGGGGCTTTCCTATTTCTATTCCCTCCACCATTGTATAGGTTAAAAAAGAGTTACCTTCTTCCCCTTGGGGTAACAACTGTTAAATTTGTAAAATGTCAGTGTAAATACACTATGAACATCTGACACTAAAAGCAGATGCTATTCTATTGTTTTCCTAAGTAAAAATAATGTTCCTATTACTAAAAGGAAAAATTGATACAGGCTTTTGTCTTGCAAATAGTTAAAGTTTGTGTATAATTTTATTGACAGGAGTAATCCTAAAGAATTCAGTGGAAATTACTTTTATGCATAAAGGGGTGGTGTGTTTGGGGGTGTGTATGTTTATGGAAGTGCTTACATATTTTTAAAGGCATTTTAAAAGCCTATAAGATGAAAGGATGAAGTCTAAGATATTTATTTGTTTAATAACAGTAATTGGATATAGAATTGTACACAAATTTGCTCAACTGATTATAGATTCAGTTTAGTACTTTGTGGTATGTGTGTAGATATATATATAATGTATTTATTTGATGGAATTTTGAGGCAATTTTATCATTACTTTTAAGTCCTGTCTGCGAATTCTTTATATGAAGAAAGCCTATCTTTAAACTCCCTTCCTATTATAAATAGATCTCACTGTGCGCTTAGTGTGGTTCAAAAAGTTAAGTTAAAATAATTATGAGTATTTATAGACAAAAAATAGTGCCTACATTATGCAATTAATAAACTATATTTTGGATTACTGCAATCTCCTTCGTGAAGATAAAGTATGACTTTTCCAATCATATCTTAATTTATAATGAAATAAATTATTTTCATATTTATTACATGTTTATTACTTTTTGATTGAATCAGTTACGTGTATGAATTCTTTCTGTAGTTTGTTGAACTGATGAAAATTGAGCATTACTTCTTGGATAGCAAAGGGAAAACAAATAAGAGTGATCCTCCATAATGAGTTGAAATTGTATTAAATGAGCCTCTTGCATGAAACAGTATAAATGGGTACCCTGTCTGTTTCACTTTTAAAAGTAAATATGGACTTTTCAGCTACATCACAATTTTCTGCAAAGTGTAAAATGTAGTAGCTGCTATATCCATGGTCTTTTACTCCCTACATTTTGTATGGGTCTTTTCTCCAATCTATATTGTTACAATATAGCATAGAAACTAATAGTGATTAAAGGAATATAAAATATAAAAAACTTGAAGCCCATCAGTAGAAGAAATTAACTAAAGGATCTGAATAAAAGAATATACACAAAAATATTCCCTGTGAGAAATTAGGCATATAGATAAAAATCAAGCCTGTACATAATTGCTTTTATTTGTAAATAAGATTTAAGCCTTTATCTTGCAAATGGATCTAATAGTGAAGGGTTCTGGACTAATAAATCCAATTGGAGGACCAGAGTCTTAATTTGTTTGCCAAGACTCACAGCTCTTCAAGCTCTTAACACAGATTCCCCCTGTTTTGTTGAGGTGCCAAATTACTTTTTCTAGTCTGCATGTATGAATCTGTCTCCAGTTTCTGAACCTGACTGCTTAAAATGCAGTTGTACACTCAAATGCAAGTTAAGCCTCCAACTGGGGCAAAGAAGTGTTAATGTTTAAATTGCAATATAAGAATAATAATTCTAGTTTGTTGTATGTTTTTGGTTTCTATTTTTAAAATCTTTCTCATTTTAGGCATTCTGCTAGCATTCATACAGTATGCAAACTGGATACTTTCCTTCCTGCTGAAAATCTTGCCTAATATGAGGAAACTTTGATTTTTCATGTGCATTGTATTTGGAGTTATATAGTGTTTATGGAAAAAAGTAACTTTAGTGTGTCTGGAATTCCCTTCATACACCACTTAATTTTAAAAGCGATCTGCAAAAGAATTTTTAAAAATTGGTTGTGTGCAATTTTTCTTCTTTATGACTTAAAAACAAGGCCTGGAAGATTGTTAGAAAGGTGTTTTTTTTTAATGGTTTTTAAGATAGAAATATCAGGAATTGGAAGATTGGTCTTCCCTAAGTTTGCTAGTATATTTTTGCAAGCTCTAACACCTTAATTGAAAGAGGAAATGTAGCTATATCTTTAACCAAGACATCCTTTAATCTAAAAAAAAATTAATAACTGAAGTTAAATAGGTGTTTATAAAAATCCCCATATTATATGCTACCCATTGTTCATATTTTCCAAGTTATGATAAATTGTTTTCCCAATATTAAAATAATTCTGTTCCCAGAGAGATATACTAAATATCATTGTGCACAAATGTCAAACTCCTTAGTCTGTAGTTTTTAATCTAAAAAGACCCCAAAATTATGATGCAAAATATGAATTGTTTAAAGACCCATTTTAAATTGATTAGCAGTCATAAATGAACGGATTTACGTGAAAATTAGTTGTGTGATTGCTCTTTACTTAAATATTGTGCTGTAAATTTGAGGAAGATGAAATGTATTTTTCAAACAATACAAAGAGGATGAATTCTGCTTTAAGTGCAAAGTTGAATCCAACCTTAATTAAGATGTAACTATATCTCTTCCATAATTACATATTTTTAAGCAAATTAAAATCAAATCTAGTTCACAATCTCTCATCTTTGGGTAAATTCATATTCTTATCCAAACACTGTGAATTGGACCCATAATTCTAAATAAAAACTATGGGTCAGATCTTGTGCTGGCATAAATTTGCATACTTACATTTGTTTCATTGAGCAACACGCATTTAAACCGGATAAAAATCTGATTCTGTAACTATAGTTTTAATGATCATACATTCTAAACTTTGTCCATTTTATATGCTGTTAGGGTTGCATGGTGAAGAGGCATACCTTACGAGGGATGTGCATCCAAATGTGGCCACCTATGCCCTCCCTTTATTTTGGGCTGCATCTCATTCCCCAAAATTTGCAACCCTCTAGCACAATTTAAATCTGTCTGGTGGCAGTCTAAAATTGTGCTGGCTTATGTCACAATCTTCTAACTGTTCGATAAGTTACCTTTTGCTGGCAGACCATCACAAAGCTACCCCTAACATAAATGAGGATCTGCTCCATCATGTTAATGGTTGCTTCAGGCTGCTTTTACAAACAAAAGTTGTAATGACTATTTTCCCTAACATTTTTCTGTGTGGAAGTATTTCTGAAAGACTGCTTTGATTTTTGTATACATTTTGTAACCACAGAATTATGATTTAAAACATAGGATTAATTTCAGACTATAATATAATATAATATAGCCCCTTTTCCAGTTATACCTGCTGGAGTTGGAGCTGCACAGCCCAACTTTTATCATCAACTTGATTATTGGGAGGGTTACAATAATTGCTATTTTGTTATATGTTATCTTAAATCTGGAAATTGATTTATAATGAGAGAAAAATCAGAATTCATAGTCTGAGAAAGTTATAGTAAAAACAGTGTCTTTGTGATTGCTGCAATAACTGTTTTTTTGTTTGTTTTAGCCTTCAGATGAAAAACTGCATTTTATTCAATGAAATGTCAAAATTAAAATAGTACAGCACTTGCCAAGCTAATCAACTCCCTTAGAGACAGTACTACTACAGAGAAAATGTGGTTTAGGAAACACTAACTTCTGTGTAGAAAGGGTCAGAGGAGTGAGATTTATTTTTTCTAGGTGGAAATAAAATTATTTAAAAGCAACTCCTACTATTTGTAGGAGCATTCAGTAAACATATCAAACTCAGAATAGGAAGGGAGAGCTAAAGCAATGAAAAACTATTGAGCTAAAATAATTTAGTTTAACAAAGAGAAGACTGAAGCGTGAGTTGATTATAGTCTGAATTCTGACATGGGGAACATATAGGCTACATCTACACTGCAGAGCTATTTCAGGGTACTGGAAGTATTCCTAAATAGCTATTCTGCATCTTTAAAGCAGCCCGTTATTTTGAAATAGATTTTGAAATAATGGGCGTACTAGTCCAGTGTCCCTGTAAGCCTTGTTCCACGAGAGTTAAGGGACGTTTCTGAATAGTGCTTTATTTTGAAATTATCTTGAAATAAGCTATGCAATTTGTGTAGCGTAAATTGCATAGTGCAAATTGCATAGCTTATTTTGAGGTAAGGGTGCAGTGTAGATGCACCCATATTTATTCATATGCTCTTCAGTCTAGCAGAGAAAGATGTAACACAATTCAATGTAATACATACACAATATAACATTTATATATATATTTGAGAGAATTTGCCTGCCTGTGTATCCATCTCTGTCTGTTTGTTAGTTCAAGAACTCCTCTTAAATGGTATGAACTAGGGCCACCAAGTTTGGTATACAGCTTCCTCTTATAACTTAAAGCAAAGTAAGGGTTTGGTCGTACCAGGAAAATGAGATGTGCCTGGAAAGGGATTGCTTATCATAAAACCATACCTTACCAAACCATAAAACTATGTGTTGGTTGTCCGGCCACTCCCAGGGTGGGCAGGACTCAAGCCTCCATCCCTGTGCTCTCCAGGTAAATGCCATATCCCATAGTCCACTCAAAAACCCACCTAACCTCCCTACCTTGAGCTGGTCCCTTATCCTGCCTTCCTAATGCAGGAGCCAGATCCAATCCTGGGGAAGCCAGTGTTGGCTGCCTGAATGGGTAGAGAAGGATTGAGCCTACCATCCTGTGCTTCAGAGGCTGATGCCCTATTCCTGAGTTCACTGGAGATCCCACTCTACCTTCAGCGGGTCCCTTATCCTATGTTGGCTATCCTGCCGCTCCCAGGGTGGGCAGGACATGAGCCCATCACCCTGCCCTTCTCCCCTTTAATTTTTCTCTTATGCTTAAATTTAATTCTTTGAGAAGTGAATTCTAAAATGCCTAGCCTGTTGTGTCTGGAGTCATTATCCCTATGGTAATTGTGCTTCTGGAAGTGATTGGCATGTCCCTGCAGGACCTGAGAAAGTCAGAGCATATACTGTCCTTGCCTGCAGACACCACTCCTGCAGCTCCCAATGATCAATAAAGGAGAACCGTGGCCAGTGGAAGCTGTAAGGTCGATGCTCATTCATTCAGCGTGCTTCTATCCAGCAAGCTTAATGTTGCTTTTGGGGCAAACAGTTTTTCTTGTTGGAATTTTGTGAACACACGGCATTAATAGCTGTCACTGTGCCTGACAGCAGTAGAGTACCTGACAGCTTTATTTTATAATCTTACACATTCTAAGATGGATATTTTACAACCATTCCCTTTCTCTTCTTCATTCACCATTCCATTTGCATTAGCTAGAATGAAATCCTGGAAAGAGCACCTCCTGTGAGGTGAAGAATGCTCTCAACTTCCATTAACATCAGTGGGAGTTGAGGGTATTCAGCAACATGCAAGATCAGGTGTAGTAATCAGTTAAATTCTCATACACAGATATATACATTTTTTGTAAAACACTACAACAGTGAGTATTCTGAAAATTTCCAAAATTATTGATTATATGTTAGATGAAATTTACAGTATTAGTAAAAAGACTATAATAATACCAGCAATCAAGTTTCAGAGCATGATTTAAAGATAATCTAAATTTCACTGTTGGCATTCGGTATATAGTAATGCTGTATATTAGCAACATTTAAAAAAATCAGAATATTCAAATTTTATTTTTATCCCTCCGATTTTTATAATTTAGTTTTTCAAACTCTTAACTGATATTTTAAAATATAAAGAATCACATTGTGTGGTTGTGATTGGTTACAGCTCCTTCTCCCCGATTTGACCATTGCTTATACTTCCATGCAATGAACCAAGAAAGGACGCTTGATCTTTAATTTTGGTAAACACAATATTTAGTTCATATATTAATGGGCTTTTTGTTCATTATCTTTGTAGTGTAGACATAGTAAAATGACAAAAGTGCTGTAGAGCTCTGATTAGCTAATGAATGCACTCTTTTGTACAATCTATTTCACTTCTCCATTTTCCAATTTTTTCTCACTTTTTGTATTTAATTCAGTAATGTAAAAATGAAAAATTATATCCTGCTTTGATTGGTGATGTGTTGAGCCATAAATGAAACAAGAAAAATCTGAGAGATAGCTAACAATAACTGAGAAATGCCTCCAGTTCTGGGCCACTAGTTATAAAAGCATGCATCCCTGAAAACTTGGGATAAGTCCTGCTTACCATCCTATGGAGAGATTATATTTTAAAGAATTCATAAAGGGTGCCAGGATACTTTTATTTGTGAAGTAGGCATGCATTTTTTTCAGAAGGCTTTTGTCAACTGAGGTGCTTAAAAATGTTGGAAAGATAAGTCATAATGGAGAGTAAAGAGAATCTGGCTGTGTCTTCTTTCTTTCCCGTATCTCCCAGTCATTTTATATCTGTTATTTAGTTTTCCTTCTATTCTAGGAAACTTTAGAAGTATTGAACTATGTCCAGACAGTTAGGAAGGTTATTCTAAGCATATTAAAAACCAGGTTGATAATGTCTGTAGTTACTTGGTAGTGCATATTATTTGTGGTTTTTAATAAGCTTTGAATCAAGTTACAGATGCTTGAGCTCTTGGAAATGAGAACATCGGTAAGTCCTTCAGTTATATCACTATTTCAGGACTAGCTTGTCTCCAGTTGTAGAGATCTAATCCTGAAAAAACTGCCATTTTTTCAAAAAGTTTCTAGAAGGTGTGTTGTTTTTTGCTCAGAGCTAGAGATCAAGGTATTGTTGTGATACAGGTCAAAATTATTGCTATCTGTTGAGTTTGCCCAGGTTTAGCACCCTCTCAATCTTTGGGGATCCAAACTTAGAATGGTATTTAACACGTTTTTAAATGTTACATTTTGTTCATGCACCAATACAGAAAAACAAGCTAGAGCATTGGTTCTCAACCTGTTTATCATTGTGGGTGGCATATGCAGGTCTCTGTTATGTGAGCTCTATGTTTACTATACACGCATGCACATGCACACACATACACATGCTAGTAGTATGGCTCTGAGGGTGTCACGTAGGCACAGCTGTGCGCTGATTGGGTTAAAAGTAGGCTGTGGGTTCAGAACCACTGAGCTAGAAGGTTTTCATTCCTGCCATACTGTAAAAGATACAGTATGGTTACTCAGATTACTTTGAAATTTGGTGGGTCTTGTGGGAGTGCAGTGTAGCTATAATGTAGTAAATGTGTGGTCATTTGACCAAAGAGTTCAGAATTACAGTCCCCCACTCCCCCAACCAATGTCTTTTTTCTGATGTTTTTTGTTGTTAAGCTGAGAAGAACAGAAGACTATGAATCACAGAACTCTTTGAGATTGATGACTGTGAACTCACCCTTCAGTTAATATCAATAAGGCTTAGTTAATCACAAGCCCTCACCTAAGAATAAAGGAGTTTTGGACTGGATGGCTGGAAGTGCTACTATCTGTGGGCCAGGGATTCGAATTTTATTTTGAAGGGAAATTAATAAAAATCTTCTGGAAAAATATTAGACATGTGCATCTAGGAAGGGTTACCCCCTGACTTTTTTAAATGGATATGCCAGTTCCCAGAAAAACAGGTTTTCCAAAATGTTTCTTTGAAAATTTGGAAGACATTTTGTTTTTCAAGTTTTGAAAAATAAAAAGAAAAGATCATTTATTCAACATTTTCATTAAGGTTTTTATTGTATGCCTTTATTTTCTAAACTTTTCATTTTAAAATTTTTCCTTTATCTCATTTACTCTTTGTATCTTACCCCCTTTTTCATTTTGCCATGTGAAAAAGGGACAGAGGATATAGAGAAGAGTACTGAAATGCAGAAAAATGAAGGTAAAACTTTTTGGCTTCCAATTTTGTCAACAATTTGAACATTTAAAGAATATTTTTTTTGCAAAACATTTTTTTCCAGAACCATTTTTGTTGGAAAAATTTCATCCAGCTACATTTTCTACCATGATGACTATCCTTCATTGAATGACTAGACTTAAAAGAAATACTATACAAATGCAGATAAGACCACAGTGTTTGTGAAAGCAGCTACACTACAGCAACTGAAGAAAAAAACCTGATGAAATCACATATGACTAGAACATAGTTCCTTTCTTTTTCAGTTATAATATAACAACCTATTGCAATTAATAAGACCAATTGTAAATTAATTACATTTGCTTATCAGGATACAATATATTAATATAAGCAGTGCAAGATTGAGATTTTTCTAATAATTTTCTGAAGTACTTAAATTTACTATGTAACTTGTTTGGGAGATATCAATATTATTTTTATTGTTGGGGAAAAATTGGTTAGTAAGATTTAACGTCATGCAGTATAATAAACATGTTATTCTTTAACAGACAATAAAGAAGTAAACATATTAGGGAAGTTCAGTGATTACTGCTTTCAATGATCTCAGTAGTTAAGATAGCAACTCAGTTTCTATTTTTATAGGAGTTGTTAGCCCCATTGGTCTAATAGGGTAGTCTGTGTAGTTCATAATCGTAGTATATATTTTTGTCCCAATGGTGACTTTTGTGTCATAATTATTACTATGACATGTAACCTGAGTTACATTTTGTTGCTCGAATGAGTCAGCCATTCATTCAGATAGTGATATGTTTCTCTATGATTTTTAGTGTACAAAAATCTTTCTGATTTTTAGTATGATGGTAGTTCAGTGCAGTTATTAGGTCTATTGTGGAAGTAGATATATTGGGAATCTGTACCAAACTACATATGTTCTTTGTTTCTTTCTTTTAAAATCTACTAGTCAGAGACCAGGGGAACAATGGAATATAACACAATCATCAACATTTTAAATGTAAACTGGTTATCCAGTTTATAGGTACTCAGATGCTACAATGAGAGATGTTTTATAAATAGATAGATAACATCACCTATGCATGCAATGCACTTGTGATTCATTAGGAGATAAAAATATAGACAGGTACAATGTAGAAAATTCTTCACAAGCTTTTAATAGAATGGAAGTGATGTATTGCTAACAAAATCCAAACAGGATCTTAACAAAATTGATGGTTCTGTGCAGAAATATGTAAACAGGATGGAAAATATAATTACAAATATAAAACAAATCTCAGAGCTTTGTGGAGATTATTTTTGCAAGAAATCTATACAATGTATGCCACAAGAATATTAGTGCACTTGGAAATATACTAGTAAGGTAGATCTAGAATTAAAATTCAGATAGTGATATGTTTCTCTATGAATTGTGATTTTATGCTAAATAAAAAATGTTAAATTCAAATAAAATTCAGTGTGTGAATCTGAGATAGATAATGTAAGTCCAAGATATTAGTATGAGCAGAGTACAGGTGATGAGATGAGGCAGAAACCTTGATAATAAACTAAACCTAATTTAGAACAGCCATCAGGAAGTACTTTCTTCCTAAAATAGACTATTCCCTATTCTCTAAGATCTTCAGGGAGACACTAGAGTAAAATACCCAATAATTTTCTTTCTGAGCATGTGTGCTTAAGAGGACCCAAATCCTTTTATGCATTTTGTTATCAATAAACCTTATTTTATATTAAAATAATAATAATGGGTATCTTTAGAAATTATTATAAGCACACATTTAAAAGCTATTAAAATAAATTGTTGAGACATTATACTATACATGCAGTTTTTATTATTTCTAGTGCCATTTAATGTAAGTGATTGGATTTTTAAAAAAATGGAAAGTAACTGTTTAAAGAAAATATAGGACCCTGATCCCTGTTTAATATGGACCAAATCCGGCACTCTGTTCTAGGCCTGAGTAAATGAGCTTGGGTGGAAGAGGGGACACAGAAAAGTTTGTGTGGAAAAGGGGGAGAATGCAGTGCTCCCAAACCAGTCCACTTAGCTATATTCGAGTTGATCTATGCCTGCTACTGCAAGCTCTGTAGCTTCAGTGGCTGGTGGATGTTAAGGATGTAAAAGACTAGTCCACTAGTAGACTATCCGGAAAGCATTTGCTTATAAAATAGAGGCAGCAAAGGGGGGAGAAGGGGTACTTCAAAGTGGCAGTGCCACACAGCCACTTTGATCAGCTGTGTGGCGGGCTGCCCCTTTAAAATGCCTCCTTTGCGGCGATTCAAAGGGGCAGTCGTGGAGCCTGGAGTCAGCAGGGGCTCTTGTACATTTCAAAGGAGGAATAGAGAAGTGCCTATTGACTAGTCAATGGAATTCCATCGACTAGTTGACTAGTCAATTAACCGCATTTTAACATCCTTAGTGGATGCATGTAATTGTAGATCCCCTGACTTTGTCCCTAAAGCCTCCCCTAAGGTGATATGCAGGAGATGCTGATCATTGGCGTGATCTCCCTTTGTCTTACTCCCCAGCCTCCATGCACTAGAATGACCTTGGTTTTGCTCTGGTTTAGGACATGCCATGCTTGAGGGATGGGGGTCAGAAGTGTTTGCTTCCAAATTAATTAAATTTTGTGCTGATAGCATTTATTCAAGAGAAACATTGTACAGTAGATGGAATTTAATTTCCAGGGTTTAAATCCTCTGTATATACCTCCTCCTCAGCCAAGCTTGCTTGCTGAGTTTAGTACCAGTAGATTAAGGGCTGGATGCTCCTGTGGCTCTGAAATAAGGGTCCCCTGCCAGCCTCTGAATTCTGATAGCTGGTGGACACAGGACGTCTGTGTGGAGTGAGCCTATATGGATCACTGGAGGGGGGACCATCTGTGTAGGTGTCCCCCAAACCTTTCTTGTCTCCTCTGTGTGGTAATTCTAAACTGCTTCTGCTGCATCTGAGGCTCTTCATTACCATATAGAAAGGGACAGGATGTGCCCACGGTCAGTTGGTCTGCTTTCATGTGAGGAAACACTTTTGTATGCTGCATTTGAAGCTGGCAACATTTTGCATGCAGATCTGTATAATTTAAAAGAAGATATGCACTGGATTGCAATTAAAATACATATGAACTGCAGATGTTTGTTAAGTAATATTTCAGTTGCTGCTGCTTTGCATATTTTTTCTTGTTTTTGGAACTTTCACACAGAGGTTAGATTATTACATCAGAAATGTGAACATATTATAAAAGCCTGCGGTAAAGGAGAAGTCTAGGGAAAACTAAGGCCTCTTTCCATAAGGTCAGCAATAGGGATTAATGAAAAATACAGTGTTGATCTCTTATAGTCATTAATCTTACAGACTTCACACATGCTGGAGAGGGAAGGTTTTGAACAGACTACAGCTAAAAAAGGATGGCTAAGCAGTGTAATGAGCGACTTAACCAATAAAAATCATACACATTAAATTGTGGTAGAAATGGTGGCACTGGTGGTCCTGATATGCTGTAAGTTAGTCCTGTGTTTCTCTGAGACACAACTTCACCAGTGTCTCAACCTCCCACATTTTCAGCTTTTAAGTGAGCTCCGTTTAAGCCATACTTAGGATTTTGGTAATCTATTACCATTGCATCTTCTGGCTTACCATTGCTCTTGGTGGTGGGAATCACATATAAATTAGCTGCCTGACCTTTGAGTTGCTATCTACGGAGTCTCATTCCACACCTAGTTATGTCTACACAGCAGGGAAAACTCGAATTAAGTTAAGCAACTTCAGTTACGTCAATTGCGTAGCTTAAATTGGAATAGCTTAATTCGGCTTTTGGCACTGTCTACATAGCAGAAAGTTGAAGGAAAAACACTCTTCTTTCGACTTCCCTTACTCCTCGTGAAATGAGGGTTATAGGAGTTGGAGTAAGATGTCCTCCAGCTCGACATTATTTTGACTTTATGTCGAAATAACTGCTGGTAGTGTAGATGTGAACTATGTTATTTTGGAATAACGTCAGTTATCCCAAAATAACACTGATGTGTAGATGTACCCCTATTGAGCTGTTATGAGGAAGTAGAGCTTTTCAGAGACCCATGACAATATTAAAAAAATGTGGTGGAGGATGATTGGGGCAATTAGGGAATTATGAGAATGGATCAAATTGTCCCAACCGCAATAGTCATGAAGCATTGTGTGTTCTCTGCTGACCTTACTTTCACTCCCTGACTGTTGGGAGCTGAGATGTCAGAAATACTTTGTATCCTAGTGAATCAAATATTATGTGGCAACTGGAGCTGGGAAGGCATGGATTTTGTCTTTTCGCTGGGGGTATGTTTAGGCACCCAAATACTGGGATAATAGTCACTTAAGAACAAAGGGAAAATGTTTTTCTAGGATTTGTGTTTGCCTTCATTACACTAGAATCCAGGAAGACTCTGGATGGTTTCAGGGTTTGATTCCTTAGGCAAGTCTATGGCCTATATGATTTAAAATGTTTCAGCATTACTTCAGGGCCCTGAGTCCCCTTCCAGCTGAGTAGTTCCCATTGACTTCATTGGAAGTCTCTAGAATACTTCCGCAAGAGAGCATTGCATTATTTCCCACCAATAATGTTTGCTTTAATAGTTAAACTTCCAGTATTCATCAGAATGGATGATGCTTGTGCTACATCATGCAAAACTGAGACTTATTTCTACATGGAAGAAATATCTGTATTTTGGGAAAATGGAACTGCCTTTCACCTGCTGGGGAAAATACAAACCAAACAGGAAAAAGTGACTCTCATTAAATTGGTTAATACAAAACAATGTTTTGTTAGCACTGATTGATCCAGTTTGCTTATGGCTATATTTGCCCTAGAGAAGCGAGCTATTTGAATTTGAACTGCTAACAGTTTCAGCACCAACAGTTCAGTGTGTCCATTTTAGCCACGCTGAAAGTCATCAGAATCTTGCACTTTGGTCCAAGTCCATTGCATAGCCCTCTAAGTGCTATTTCTGTAGTTACTGATGCAACTCTCATAAAAACTGGATTCTAAAGTATTTGGAAGGCCACTGATACACTGAAGAATAGTACCAAGGAGACCAAAATGAAATGTTTTAGCATGTCCAAATCCACTCTGGCAATGAAATAGTTCAGACTGAAATGGTTTACACTATGCTGGTTCACAGACCTATCGAAGACCTAGTTTACTCCCAACAGTTGTTTAGAATCCATGTAAACCAACTGGAACACACTTGTAGCAGGTCATGGATGGTTTACATATCTTAGGGTATGTCTACACAGCAAAGTTATTTAGAAATAACTTTCCTAGCGTCTACACAAGCCAACTGCTATTTTGAAATTAATTCGAAATAGCGGAGGGCTTATTTCAAAATTGGTAAACCTCATTCCACGAGAAATAGCGCCAATTTCAAAATTACTATTTTGAAATAAGCGCTGTGTAGACGCTTATTTTGAAATAGGGGGCCTCTAGCCCTTCCCTGGGTGCCCTGCTGGCCGCCCTGGCCACAAGGTAACTTCTGACCTGATGCCTTAAATGCGATTCAGAGTCCAGTCAGTGTGGATGCGCTATTTCGAAATAGCAAAAAGCTATTTCGAAATGCATTTTGTGTGTAGACGTGTTATTTCAAAATAAGATATTTTGAAATAACTATTTCGAAATTAGATATTTCGAAATAATGCTGTAGTGTAGACATACCCTTAGAGATTACAATGTTTTTTCAATGGTACATTTTTCTAGTATAAAGATAGATAAGGACTACTGCAAATATGGTCTGGTCTTGTTTTTTTCTTTGTTTGCACGTCTGTAATTGCTTTTTCTCAAATGCTTCAAACACAGTGGCAATGATTTAATATGCTAGCTGTTGTTCTTGGTTTAAGAATATTTACATGCCTCCCCCTTCTATCCAGTCACCCTCCCTCCAAATCCTCAATATAAATATAAAATGGACATTAAAGAATTGGGTACCTATATGTAGTGGTAATATACTGTGGAAATGCTTAAAAATTGCTATATTTAAGTGACTTAAACTTGGTGTGCTGCTTCTCTGAACTGATCACCTTTTTAAGAAATGATTTTAGATAGTTAACATGGTCAAGTTACTTAATTTCACAACTTGCTTGGAATGCTTGTTTGTTGGTTAAAAAATGGTCAGTGAAGGCTCACAGTTATGGGTGATATATGTGGCTGATATGTTCTTGGTATTATTAGAATCCTCATAAAATTCTCAGTAACTTTAACTGTTCTGATTATTTAAACCAATTAAAGGTAAGACTACTACAAAAATGCCATAATGATACCAAATGTGGAAAAGATGTGACATGCCCTCCTTTACTTGAGAAAAGAATTACTGTTTATAATAATATTATTTTTCCCTTGAAGTAGACAAACAACAAATACCAGCAAAACTGTACTTTTACACAGTTTTATCATTCTAATAATAACTGCAAATTGTCTGGAAGACACTTATTCTCTGAAACTGTCTTATTTTAAACTTTGAACTTTAGCTTAACAATATCTGTTTCTATTGCTAAAGCTGAACTATCAGAAGTACTGCATTATATTTAACTCCCCTTTCATAGTCCCCATCATGTCGCCAACAATGTGGTATTTATTAATGTTGTTAAAGGAAAACAGATATGTTGTGTTTTGAAAATTCATTCTTGACCTCTGGTTTCAATTTATTTTTTGTAGACATCAGACAGTTTCATCCCTGACATAATTTCATTGTGATTATTGATTTAAATGAATGGATTTAAATGACTAGGGATATATTTGGCCCACAGTGTTACTAAGTCAAAATGCCAAAAATAGTTTTAGCATAGTTTCTCCATTTGAAATGTAACTAAATATGGAAATTCACAGATAATAATCCTATATGTAATAGTAAAATACACTATTATTCTTATTTTTAAAATAATTATTCCTAGACCAGTTGATATATGCTGTGCTGTCTGACACTTTAATCATTGTAAAGTGACTGTATGTTGTATTTGTTTTAAGTTACTTTACTCAACTCTAATGATTTTTTTCAGATCTTCAGTTTTTGAGAAGACATCCATTTTTGCCTACTTGAAGAATGCATTGAAACCATTTCCCGACATTATTATCTGGAATTACAGATTTAATATCCAACATCAGTGTTACTAATTTCTTATTAAGTAGTACCTCATAGTAGTAGAAAAATGTATGGAAGTGCAAGAACAATCAGTAATTTGGAAGGCAGTCCTTCCCGGTCTCCTCGTTTGCCAAGATCTCCTCGACTGGGCCACAGGAGAACAAGCAGTGGGGGAGGTGGAGGAACTGGTAAGACACTATCGATGGAGAACATCCAGTCCCTTAATGCAGCCTATGCAACATCTGGACCGATGTATCTCAGTGACCATGAAGGTGTAGCTTCTACTACTTTCCCAAAGGGCACAATGACTCTTGGAAGGGCTACAAATCGAGCTGTGTATGGTGGTCGAGTCACAGCTATGGGGAGTAGTCCAAATATTGCTTCAGCTGGACTTTCTCACACAGATGTCCTTTCTTACACTGATCAGCATGGAGGTCTGACCACATCTTCACATCATCATCACCATCAAGTTCCCTCTATGCTGAGACAGGTTAGGGATAGTACCATGCTAGATCTACAGGCTCAGCTCAAGGAACTACAAAGAGAGAATGATCTTCTGAGAAAAGAACTGGATATCAAGGACAGTAAGCTGGGATCTTCCATGAATAGCATCAAGACTTTCTGGAGTCCTGAGCTAAAAAAGGAAAGAGTATTGAGGAAAGAAGAAGCTGCCAGGATGTCAGTTCTTAAAGAGCAGATGAGAGTTTCTCATGAAGAGAATCAGGTAAGTAATCCTGAAAGCTTATTTTCACCAATGTACAGCAAAGCACTTAATATTTTGCTTATAGTAGTGTAATCTGTGTTGGAGCAAGTTTGGCATTATCAACAGGAATTCTGTCTTGCTGTATCTGCCTGAGACTGCTAATCAGTAGGAAAACACACTAATAAGAATCTGGATGTAGTTTATAATTTCCTTGATGCAGCATTCCTTCACATTACTGCTGAGGAAAATGATTATTTGCTACTACCTGTTTTCTTATTTGTCAGACATTCTGTAATACTTTTTTTCAACAGCAGTCAAAATGCATTCTGCATCCTTTACTGAAGAGGGAAATGCACAATTTCTGAGCATAGTTGGAAAAGTATAAATATGTACATGGAGACATATTTTATATGAAATGCATAGGGATTCAGTAGCCCAATTTCCATGAAAACTAAAAGGAGACTTGCTATTAAATCTCATCACTTAAATTTGATAATATTCTGTATTATACCTACCATGAAATAAATTGGAATTGTACTGTCAGCTACTTTCCTTAGAAACCCATCCTTAGAAAATGAACAATTTGAAAATGTTTAGTTATATCTTAAGTGTAATTAATAATGTTTCCTTTCTCAGTTATAAAATGATTGTAGATATAGTTATTAATTATTCAGATTATTCATGATTAAATATATAGTGCCATCAGCAGAAAAGTAGTTATTCTGTGCTGTTCCTATGAAGCTATATAGATTAATGGTAAAGGTAAGATTGCAAGTTCCTATTTTGTGTAAGTTTTCTACACATACTTTCAGTGGTAGTTTGTATAATTAAAGCTACCCCTTTTTAGAACATCTATTGATTCTCTTATGATAAAATATAACATATGATATGTTCTTCACCTTTAAAGTTCTCTGACCTGTGCTCCATCATTGAAAGGCAAGCAGCAAGAGTCAGGCTTTTTGATACGTTCTTTTTCCTAGGTTTTTGCCTCTGCAGAAGCACTACTAGTAATGTGCCTCTTTGAACTTCCAAGTGCATTTAGATGTTTCAGTATATATTACTTCTATTTCCGCAAATATTTATGTATTATACCATGTGTGACTGGGTACCTGGGAAGGACTATACTAATAATGACATGCTCAGGGCAGGCTGCAAGGTAAAGGGCAGACAGTCCTCAAAAACTGGTAGTTTATTCTGTAAGTAGATTCATCAAGCCAGTAACAAAAATGCTTCTGCAGTACCATATTGGTTAACCAGAAGCCAAACACAGTGCCCTTTAGGCATTCCAGCCTTTGGCTTGTATCCAGACAGCTACTTCTAATATAGTGAGAGGTTATTGAAAACCTATTTCAGCATATGTGAGTTTCTTACTAATCCCAGAGGATCAGACACTTATCCTCAGGTCATTGTAAACCTCAGATCTTACCCAAATATCATATTGTTAGCCAATCCTTAGTAAACAAAGTAAAGATTTATTAATAAAACAAAGAATAGAGTTATAAATGGTTAATAGCTCAGGGCACATCTAGATTACCCTTGGCTTCTGAAAGAAGATATGCAAATTCAATGTGAATTTGCATATCTTCTTCTGATCCCTTTTTTGGAACAGTTTTTTTTGAGGAATAAGGGTTCTTTCAAAAAAAGGGGAGGGGGGGCTTGCACAAAACCCCCTGTCTAGACTGCTTTTTTTCCCCGAAAAACCTCTTCTGAAAAAGGGATTGGTAGAAGATATGCAAATTTGTGCTGAATTTGCATATCTTCTTTCGGAAGGTGAGGGTAGTCTAGACATGCCCTCATATACATGGAATTGATTTCAAGTTCTTATATCAGATTTGTAGCAGTGATGAAATAGACTGCTGGCTTTCAAAAGTTTCTCTATTAACCTCCAGAAAAATTGAAAGGTCCTTAGTCCATATTTCCAAGATGCTTCTTTTAATTGCAAATCCATAGTCCAGAAAATTAGAACAGGAAAGAGGCAAAATGGAGTTGTCTCCTGTGTCTTTTATATCCTTTGCCATGGGCATGGAAATTTACTGTTCCAAAGAAAGCTTATAGCCCGGGTATATGGAAAATGCGTCAGGGTCAGGCTGGAGTACTATAACTAAGAGAGAGAAAGGCAGCTTTAAGGCAGCAAGAGCCCTGGTCAATCAAAAGCAAAGGAGATAGGGCTGATGTTAATTAATCAGGGCCAGCTGATCTCACCTGAGGCTACTGTGGAGCCTTTTAAAGTAAGCCCTCCTTGCAGGGAGGGAGAGAGAGGAAGGAAGGAAGGAGGGAGGGAGGGAGGGAGGGAGGGAGGAAGGAAGGAAGGAAGGAAGGAAGGAAGGAAGGAAGGAAGGGGAGATCTGAGCAGACTAAGAAAGGTGACAGGAACATTGCCAGAGAGAGCAAAGTGGGGTTGCAGAGCTCCAAAGAGGGATTTTAGGTCCACCTTTTCCAGGCAGTCTGAGAGCCCAGCTGAGAGCTGGAAAGGACTGTTTTGGCAGCCCAGGCTGACCCTGGGGCATTGGCTCCAATGCCCTTTGTGGCTGAGGGACCAGAGCTTAAACCCAGCCAAGGGCTAGTAATGCAGTACGGAGACTGCCTGATGAAGGACTGAGCAGGGTACTGGGACCCAGGAGTGGAGTTCCCCTCACACCACATGTGGCAGGGTTGGGATGCTTTCGCAGCTGTGAGACCCCACAGTGGACCCACCCGGGTTAGGCTAGGCCAACCATTTAAGAAGAGGGAAAACAAGATGGAGGACGTGGTGAAGGTGCTCATACAAGCCACTGCAGCGCAGCAGGAAGCTACCAGTGTTCAGGTGGCTGTTCAGCAGGAGGCAGTTCGAGTACAGCAGAAGACTATTCAGCTGCTAATGAGCCAGGCTGCAGGACCGAGCTACCCTTCTGCAGGTGAATATGTAGTTGAAGGCTCTGACCACCCAGGTGCATGGCCAAGATGGGGCTCCATCCTGTGCACCAGCAGTTATCTCCAGAAGATGACGGGAAAGGACGATGTGGAGGCATACCTCTTAGCCTTTAAGAGGATGGCCCTACGGGAAGGCTGGCCCCGAGCCCAGTGGGCTAGCATCCTGGTTCCATTCCTGTGCAGGGAGGCCCAGAAGGCATACTTGGATATGCTGGAGGACATGGCCGCCGAATACCCCCATCTGAAGGAGGAGATCTTAGCCAGATCAGAGCCCAGCGGTTCTATCAGTGGAGATACCAAGAGGGCAAAGCACCGAGGTCCCAGTTATTTGACTTCATCCACCTGACCTGAAAGTGGTTGCAGCCCAAGACCCACAGCCCAGGAAAGATTGTGAAAATCATTGTCCTGGACCAGGATATGCGGGGGCTACCGCCAGACTTGCGGGTATGGGTCAGCCAAAATGAACCCTCGTCCTATGATGAGATGGTTGCCCTTGTAGAGAGACAGTTAATGGCCAAGGGCATCTCGCAACCCCTTGGGGAAGAAGTCCGGTAGGGTAGGAAGCCTGCCTCGGCACCAAGAGGCTGTGTTCCTGAGGCCTTGGACAGGGCTCAGCCTGGGAGGAAAGGGACAGGAGAGTTGCAGGAGGCCGTGAAAGGACTTGGGGACCAGGGGAATGAAGATCAGGGGGTAAGGCCCAGCAACCTCAGAAACAGAGGGATGCCCTAATAGGGTATTGATGCTATTCATGTAGGGAGGTAGGGCACATAGCGGCACAATGCCCAAATATAAAGGAACCTATGCAGTGCGATCTCAGGGGATTTGAGAGGCCCCTGCAGCCTGATAAATCTGGTAGGAGTAGCGATGGCCCCCCATCAGTATACCCGGCCTGTGAAGATGAATGACATAGAGACCATGGTGGACTCAGGGAGCAGTGTCACATTGGTTTCGGGATGAGTGATTGGGCAGGACCAGCGGTGCCATGCCAAGTGCACAGGGCTATTCTGTGTTGACGGAGATGTCAGCTATTACCGTGTCGTCCCCATGCTGATAGAGATTCAGGAGACCATCACCATGGTGGCAGCAGGGGTGGTCCCAAAGCTCCCATATCCAGTCGTGATGGGGCGGGACTTCCCCGGGTTTAGCAATCTACTCCCTATCGATGAGGGGAAGGTAGAAAACCCACTCCCGATCTTTCGTGAGTTTCTCCCAGGACCTATTTACTGAGCCCAGGAAGCCCCAGAAATCAAAGTGTGAAAGGAGGGCAGCCAAGAGACTGGGTACACGAATCTTGGCCCAGAATCTAAGACCAGCCCTGGCTGTGCAGGAGGCTGAGCCAACCAGTAGGGGGGTGACACAAGAGACAGGTGAGCCCGAATCTGGGCCCATCTCGGCAGGGCGCTCGGGGATGGAAGAGGCTGAAAGCCCCCCCCCCCCCCCCCGAGATCGGGCATATAGGGGTTTCACTTGAGAATTTTGGGCAGGATCAGGCCAATGATCCAATATACCAGAACGTATGCAAGGAAGTAGTTGAGGTAAATGGGGTCCCAGTAAAGGGAAAAAGCAAGGGCCCGAGACCATATTATATAACCAAGAGAGATCTTCTATACTGAGTCGCACCAGGCCAGGAACCGGTAGTGGAACAACTCTTGGTGCCCCAGAAACATAGGAGAGGTGTGCTGGACCTGGCCCACAGCCATTTGTTCGGCGGACACCTAGGGGCTGATAAAACCTTTGATCGGATTCTAAAAAGGTTCTATTGTCCTGGGGTATACATGGAAGTCTGGAAATATTGCACCTCCTGTCCTGAATGCCAACTGCATGGACTCCGGCTGCACCTGAGAGCTCCACAGGTGCCCCTGCCTATTATTGAGGTCCCCTTTGAGTGTATTGCGATGGACCTAGTTGGCCCACTGGAGAAGTCAGCTCGGGGGCACCAGAGCATCTTAGTGGTCCTATATTACACCACCCATTACCTGGAGGCGGTGCCCCTCCGAAATACTCATTCCAAGATCATAACAAGGGAATTGGTCCAGATCTTTTCAAGAGTAGGGATACCCAAGGAGATCTTAACAGAAAAAGGTACTCCATTTTTCTCCAAGTTAATGAAGGACCTGTGTGCTTTACTCCATATCCAGGCCCTGAGGACTTCAGTCTATCAACCACAGACAGACGGCCTTGTTGAGCGGTTCAGCCGCACCCTTAAGGACGTGATCTGGAAGGTGGTGAGCCGGGGTGGGAAAGACTAGGATGCCCTACTCCCATACCTCATGTTTGCCATCTACGAAGTTTCTCAGGCATCCACTGGTTTTTCTCCATTTGAACTATTGTATGGAAGCAATGCCCAAAGCATCCTGGACCTTGCCAAAGAGGCTTGGGAGGTGCAGCCAGACCATGGATGCAACATTATTGAGCATGTCCTCCAAATGAAGGATAGGATTGCCCAGGTTACCCCCATAGTAAGGGAGCACCTGGAAAAGGCCCAAGAGGCCCAACAGAGCTATTATAACCACCGAGCAATGGTCCAGGGGGTTCTAGGTGGGAGATCGGGGTAATGGTACTAGTCCCGACGGCAGAGAGCAAGTTCGTTGCCAGGTGGCAGGGACCCTCTGAAGTAGTCGAGGTCCTAGGAGAAGCAGACCACAAGGTGCGACAACCAGGTCGCTGGAAAAAATCTACCACATCAACTCGTTGAAACTCTGGCAGGACTGGGAAGTGCAACTGGCCGCCCTGGGGACCGTGACACTGGAGGAAACCCCATAAAAGCAGGCTCAGACCCTCCCCCCCAGCATGGGGGCATCCATGCTGGCACTCCACCACCTTTGTTGCCCCACCATGGGGCTGGAGCACACACAATCTACTAGGCTGGGGCTCCCCTAGGCTCTGGTGTGCAAGGGGAATGTAGGAGTGTCTTTCTCCTCAGTTGGGAGCCATCTCAGTTGGGACCCACTTTGTCAGATGCATGAGCTGCAGCTCCTGGCATGAGAGAGAGGCTGCAGAGTGAGAGCGAGGTCAATGGTAGAAAATGCAAGGGGAGGTATAGAACCTGGAAAAGAGCTATCTAGAGAACAGATGTGAGGAGGTACCACTCATAGTGAATGAATGGATTCCAATGGCAGACCACAATAAAGAAATTGCTGTTTACCACCCTCACATTTCTGAATTTGTTTACAGGGTTAATTGGTTGTTTGAGGATCCAGTCTCTTGTTCTATAAAATTTCACATGTTTGGGTTCAGTTAGCATTTTTACTGTTAGAATTTACACCCGTGGTCACCAACCTGTCGATCGTGATCGACTGGTTGATTGGGAGGGCTCGACCAGTCGATCACAAGGCATTCGGGGACCCCCATTTCCCGCCACCCCCAGGAAGCCCCACTACCTATCTCCAGCGACAATGGAGGTAGTGCCGGCTTCCTGCAGGGTGGAAGGAAGTCCAGCAGCTGCGTGCCATTTCTGTGGTTTCGGAAGTGCTCTGGCTGCTCCCCCTCCCCCAAACAGCTGGCGCGGTACCACAACCCAGGTCTGTGGCGCGCCGGGGACTTGTTGCGCAGGGGGGGTGGGGTAGGAGTCTCCAGAGGAGGCATGTGGTGGGGCTTTCCTCCTCTGGGGGGGGGGAGTCCCCGGAGGAGGCACGCACCGGAGCTTCCCTCCTCTGCAGGGGGAAAGGGGGAGGAGTCCCGGGAGGAGGCGCATGCTGGGGCTTCCCTCCTCTGCAGGGGGGAAGGGGTAGGAGTCCTGGGGGGAGGCACGTGCCGGGGACTCCCTGTCCTCTGCCGCCTGCCCCCACTGGCACCCTGTCCCCCTGCTGCAGAACCCTGTCCCCTGCCCCCACTGGCACCCTGTTCCCTGCTGCAGAACCCTGCCCCCTGCCCCTACTGGCATCCTGTCCGCTGCCTCCACTGGCACTCTGCCTCCACTAGTACTCTGTCCCCTGCCCCCACTGGCACCCTGTCCCCTGCCCCAGCACCCACTAGCGCCCTTCCCCAGTACCATGTCCTCTGCTCCCACCAGCACAGTTGGGGCCACATTAGTGAGGTTTGGGGGGGTTTTGGAGGAGTTATTTTTTTGCATCTCACTTGTGTGGCCCCCCCACTGACTTTTCTGTGGGTCAGTGACCACTGACTCAAAACAGGTTCCCTGCCCTTCTCATAAATAAAAACAATGCTGAAACTTTTTGTGTTTGACATAATATTTTATTTAAAAATGAAGCCTGGCCAAAAAAACCCAATTGGGGCCAAGCCCCCATCTGGCTGCAGCATCATAACACTCCTGCACCCCCCCAGATCTGATCCTGTCATACACTGGAACCCCCTGTCCTGAGCCTCTCATATCGCCAAACTCCTGCACCCCCACATCCTCAGTCTTCTGCCACAACGCTTCTGCACCATCCACACACCGCAAATCTGTGTCCTGAGCCCATCATACTCCCAACCTCCCTGCCCCTCACATACCCTAACCCAAACTCCTGCATCCTCACATCCACAAGCCTGTGGCTTGCTCAGTACCCCAACCCTTCATCTGACCCCAACACTCCCCAGCTTGGAGCCCCCTTCCTGAGCCAGCTTCCCCTTTTCCACCTCCTCCTGCCTCCAGATTTCCTCCCAGAGCTTGCACCTCTCACCCCTTCCCACACACAAATCCCTCTTTCCCACCCCAGAGCCCACACATCCTGTCTCAACCCAGTGAGGGTACAGCTAGACTGTAGGAGCTTTTCTGGGATTCCAGAGTTATCCCAGAAAAACTCTTCTGTGTCCAGGGATGTGTTTGTTTTCCGCTTTTTTTAGCGGAAGAGCAAACATGCTCTTTCAGTAACCCCTGTATTCCTTGTTCCACGAGGAATAAGGGGGATTCCGAAAGAAGGGGTTTTTCTGACATTTGTCCCAGTCTAGACAGGCCAAATGTTGGAAAAACCTCTTCCTAGCCGTACCAAGAGAGTGTATAAAGGCTGGGGATAGCAAGTGATGGAGAGGAGGAGAACGGAGAGGGCAAGGCTTCAAGGAAGGGGTGGTGTCTTGGGGGAAGGATGGGGCGGTAGATCTTGGCTTGTTCTGACATTTAAAAAGTGATCTCGGGCATAAAAAGGTTGGAGACCACTGATTTACACAATCACACTCTATTGTAGTGGGCTTTCTTAGGGCAGTGTCACTTTAGTGCCTTCTGTGCACAGATATTATGCCCTATGTAGTCTAACTCTGGTTCCTAAGTTACTGTAAACTTTTCCTTTATTATTACATTAAGGTATTCTCTAGAACAGGGTCATGCAATAAGCAGCCTGTGGACTGGATGCGGTTTGCCAGGCTTAGTCCTTGAGAGGCCGACAGTGCTATTCACCTGTGTGTATTTAGGTGTGGCCGTTTGCAGACCCCATTGGCTGTGGATCACTGTTCCTAGCCAGTGGGAGCTGCAGGAATCGGTGTCCTGGTCCATGCTGTTTCCCGCAGCTCCTGTTGGCCGGGAATGGCAATCCACAGTCAACTGGAGTTGCAAGTGGTAGTACCTGCAGACACGCAGGTAAATAAAGCGCTAGCAGCCCGCCAGAGGCTAACCTTGGCAAACTACCTCCGGCTTATCACCCACCCCTTCTCTAGAGGCTTCTTAAACTCAAAGGGTAAATAAATTCTTCTGTCTTTATCAGAAGATCTTTCTTTCTGTCTTTATTTTTTTGTCTGGATTTTTTGCAAGACAGCCATACCCTGAGAGTGTATAAAGGCTGGGGATAGCAAGTGATGGATCTTTGCTGCTGGTTGGATATTTAAAGAGTCAAAAAACTTACATTAATTGAAAGACAGTTTGTCTTTATCTGAATCCCAAAAAGCAGGGGCTGGGATTTTCCATGGCTGGTTTGCTGGGTGGACTAGAGAGGGTGGGCCTGGGTATAAAGTGGGCGTGCCATAGCCCACTCAGGCCCACCAATGGCTATGCCCCTAGTCTGTAAGGATAGCAACCTGATCAGTTTTCCATCATCTCTTTCCCCAGCTGAAAAGTGCCAGTCTTATTGATCTCTCCTGATATGGAATCTGTTCCATTCCCCTAGTAATTTTTGTTGCCCTTTTCTGAACCTTTTCCAATGCCAATATATCTTTTTTGAGATGAGGAGACCACATCTGTACTCAGTATTCAAGATGTGGGTGTACCGTGGTTTTATATAGAGGCAATAAGATATTCTCTGTCTTATTCTCTATCCCTTTTTAAATGATTCCTAACATTCTGTTTGCTTTTTTGGCTACTGCCTCACATTAAGTGGATGTTTTCAGAGAACTCTCCACAATGACTCTCAGATCTCTTTCTTTAGTGATAACAGTTAATTTAAACACCATAATTTTACATGCATAGTTGGAATTATGTTTCCAATATGTATAACTTTGCATTTATCAAATTGAATTTCATCTCTTATTTTCTTGCTCACTCAGCCAGTTTTGTGAAATCCTTTCTTATCTTGAGCAATTTTGTATCATCTGCAAATATTGCCACATCGCTGTTTACGCCATTCTCCAGACCACTTAGGAATATGTTGAATAGGGTTGGTCCCAGTACAGAAACCCAGGGGACACCACTAGTTACCTATCTTTTAACCAGTTACCAATCCATGAAAGGACCTTCCCTTTTATTTCAAGACAGATTACTCGGTGAGGGACCTTGTCGAAGGTTTTCAGGAATTCTAAGTACACTGTATCCATTGGATCTCCCTTGTTTCCATGCTTGTGGACCCCATCAAAGAATTTCAGTAGATTGCTGAGGCATGATTTCAAAAGTCACGTTGACTCTTCCCCAACAAATTATGTTAATCTATGTGACAGTTGTGTTGTTTACTATAATTTCAACCAGTTTGTCTGGTACTGAAATAAGATTCATCAGCCTGTAATTGCCAGAATCACCCCTGGAGCCCTTTTTTTAAAATGGTGTCATATTAGAATCATAGAATACTAGGACTGGAAGGGACCTCGAGGATAGCAAATGACTATTAGCTATCCTCTAGTCATTTGGTACAGAAGATGATTTAAAGAATAGGATACAAACCACAGTTAGTAATTTTGCAATTTCACATTTGAGTTCCTTCAGAACTCTTGGGTGAATGCCATCTGGTCCTGATGACTTATTACTGTTTAGTTTATCAGTTTGTTCCAAAGCCTCTCTAATGATACCTCAATCTGGGACAGTTCCTCAGATTTGTTACTTAAAAAGAATGGCTCACGTTGGGAAATCTCCCTAACATCCTTAGCTGTGAAGACTGATGCAATGGCTTTATCATCCTCGAGTGCTCCTTTAGCATCTCAGTCATCCAGTGGCCCCACTGGTTGGTTTTCAAGCTTTCTGCTTCTAATATACTTTAAAAAATGCAATTACTTTTTCAGTCTTTGGTTAGTCTTAAAATTTTTTTGGCCTTCCTCATTATAATTTTACATTTCATTTTCCAGAATTTATGCTCCCATATATTTTCCTAACTAAGATTTAATTTCCACATTTAAAAAAATGTCTTTTTGTGTCTGACTGCTTCTTTTGCTTTGTTGTTTAGCCATATTGGTACTTTTTGATTTTCTTTCATGCAGAACAAAGTATTGGTCATCAGTATTTTGTGAAAAATAGGACCACAAACATGGAGGCCCTGTCATGGGGATAGGAAATATTGGCCCATGTGCTGGATCCAGGCCAGAGTTAGCCCCCTCAGGGCCGTATTTACCTGTGTCTCTGCAGGTATAGGGAATCACAGCTCCTATTGGGAGCAGATCGCCATTTCCAACCATTGATAGCTGTGATCGCCTGTACCCGAGGAGGTTCAGGTAAATATAGTGGCAACTGCCCACCAGGGGCTAACCCTGATGAACCACCACTGTTTTATTGCCCACTCCAAATGGGGGGGTGCTGGATGTGGTGTTCTTACTTGATTCTTAGTGGGGGCCTGGGCACTTAGTGGGGGGATTATAATATAAATACTAAATAATAATATACAAGATTCACACCTGTACCAAAACTGATTTATCTCTTTCAGCTGTGCAACAGCCATGTGTGTCAAAAGTAACCTCATAAAAGCTATATCGTTATTTGCATTTTTATATGAGCTATAAAGGAGGTATGAAAGGAGTGTTTTTCTGTAAATGGTTTACCCTAAAGTATCATGAATATCAGTATTGATCTTGGTTTTGATCTGGAATGTGGTGAAGTTTTTAGAGCTATATATAATATGTTCTCACATCTTAAGCCTGGTCTACATTGATAAATTAGATCTACCTAGCTACATCATTCAGGGCTGTTTAAAAAAACCCACACCCTGTATGACATAGTTAGGTTGACCTAATCCCCTCTGTGTATGCTGATTGGGCAATGGAAGGATTTTTCTATGCACCTAGCTATCACCTTTGGAGAGGTGGATTGCCTATTTCAATGGAATAGGAAAAAAAAACCCTTCTGCAGAAGTGGGAAGTGTCTGCACTACATCTGCAGAGCCATAACTGTGTTGCTGTAGTGCAAACTTATCCATAGCTGAAGGGGAACCAGTGAATTTAAATCAAAGACTTCCTTTCTCCAAAGTGCTATTTTTCTGATGTAAAAGAAGTTGATTTTTTTCACAGAATGTTTCAAGCCTTTTTATACTTTAAAAAGACCTAAAAACAAGACAACTTCTGAGAAAATACTGATACTGCATAGCTGAACAGACTAGTAAAACTTTACATGCTGCCATATGACAAAGAGCTGTGAGCTCATCAGCTCTCAGATTAAACACAGACAATAGATCTGAGAGTGTTACAAGAAGTGTTGGTGGTTCAAAAGGTGGCTTTCTTTCTTCTGAGTGCACCATACTTCGAGGTATCAAAGTATGGTACCAAATTTGGTAATTATGTTGTGTTCACTGTAACTAAATTTCCTTGGCCATTTCAGTTGGGTATGATAGTCTTCATTTTCCTTTCCTGATTTGTTTTGAATTAGTGCTATGTGCTGTTTAGTTGTTGTTCTCTTATGCGTTTCTGTAGAGGGAGAAATGATTATTGTATACAGAGGCCCTGATTGAGCTGTGTGTTCTAGATGCACAGCTTGGGACGTGCAGCCACAGCAGGCAGTGTGGGGAACACAGCTGACTTTCTCACCTTTGTAATTCTGGCTCCCCATACTTAAAGCAGCCTCTTCTGAGCTTCCCACAACTACTTACAGGTCACACTTGTGGTCCTGAGCAGACTCAGTACAATGTGCTGTGGTTATGTCCCCTCCCCTGCTACCCCTTATCCATCTTCTGAATAAGAGGTTGGAGGGAAGCAGTGCTCCACAAAGAGCCATTCTACACTTCTATAGTGATGTAAAAGGGACATTGTGAGAAAATTGGGAGCCTCATGTGTAAATTGCTTTGGGTTCTATTGAAATTAAAAACTTTGGATGCAGTGGACAAATAACTAGTTACCTGACTAACTGAACTTTTTAAATAAGTTTTCTAATGAGTAAAACGAGTCAGGTGAAAAAAATTAAGATTTTAATTCATGAATTAGCACATCTCTTCACAAATATCCAGGATTTTTTTTTTCTTTTTTGTTCTTCCCTCTGGAGGATTCTCTGTGATCATGGCAAAGCCCTGAGGACATCTTGCTTTTTTTCTGTATCTCTGTAAAATATTTTCCTTCTCACTTTTAACCCTGAGGCCCTAGTTTGACAAACTAATTTTCAGAGATTGACTACATTTTCATCATCTGAGGTGGCAAGTAGGGTGACAAATGGGGACCATGAGAGATATTTAACTTCTTTCTTGTTGTAACTTTTCATCTATCCTGGCTCAGACACTACCCCTCATTTATGTACTTTAATCTTAATTTTCTCGATATTGCCCCTAATTTTTCTGTCAGATAGTTGACAGTGTCATACTCAATTAGTGTACAGAAGAGAACAGCTCCCTGTAGGCCATCTCTGATACACAAAATCTTTTAGGTACTTTGCAAAACATTTTATATAGAGAGATATAGATAAACTTTCCTGAAACATCATAACTTTCCCCATTTCTTGCTTTATTTCTAAACTTATAGAAAATATTTCAGATTGTCTTCAAAGACACATTCAGATGTCTGTAATACTGTGTCAGAAAAAGAGAATTTTATGATTATGACTAATCAGGAGAGGTGCTAAGTACCAGCAACAGGTTCTCAGAATGTGTTCTGCCCAGGTGCCAAAGAGCCCTCAGGAGAGCAGTCTGTCATAAGTTCTGACCTGCCATTTTAACTTAATAGGTCTGAGTCTATTGGTAACATTCAGAAGTGTTCTTGATATACTTTAAGTAGTAGCAACTTTTTGCATGATGCTACAGGCAATACTGTACATGGTTGATTTTTAATACTTCTAAAACATTGGCTGATGGAGTTGGAAGTAAATTACTTCTCAAATTTCTTAAAGCATCTCTCACAATGAAGTTATTTCCCTGACTTCCAGCATTCTGAGATGGTAGACAACACTAAAAAAATGTGAAATCGAGGCTTTTCCAACCTTGAAATGAAGGGAACATCTTACATTTCTATAGAGGAAAAACACAAGTCAGCATAAACCGGAGGTCGAAGTATAACACAGTGAGATTCAGCTACAGAGGCACAGTAATTTCTGAAACACCATCTGATTCTTCCAGAGTCCCATGTTTTCCATGATTCTGTAACAGTGTAACTGGCTACAGAAGTCGTTTCTTACTGCAGAATCCAGATTTCCATTACACAAGTGCATTTGTAATGGTTTTTATAGTTGTGAAAAACCAAAAACTCTTCATAAGAGGCAAGTGTAAATGGAGGCAATGCTGTCTCTTTGAATCTGCAGATGATAGCAAACCAGGATTTTGAGAAGTGAAAAGTCCCCATTCAGTTTAGTGTAATGTTAATGTCAAAATCTAATCATGACAATTTAGTGGCAAGATTAAATATTTCACAGGAGAGACCTCTAGCTAATATGTTTGTCGGTTGCTGCTAGATGCAGTGGCAGATACTGGGTGCATGTAAGGGCAGCAGGAGGAAGAATAGTGTGAGAACTGGTTGCTGTGAGGCTCTGATCCAGAAAAGCATCTAATCACTGATGTAAATTTAAACATGAGAATAATTCCATTGAAATTGATAACCATATGAATAGAGCAAAGTTTGCAGACATAGTTTCCTAATATATCCCAAAGCAATAAAGTAAGAGTTCATGCATCTTTTTCAAGGTGCCTACATTGGCTTCCCAGAGCCAAAAACCTCCACTGCTCTTCAGGCACAAGAGACCTAAACTACTTCCTAACCCTTTCTGGATAAATGCCAAAAAATTCAAATAACTCCTTTACCAGTTGCCTGAAGCTGTCGGTCCCCCTACATAACTCCATAGCTTCTACAGAGGAACGAAAAATGGAGGGTAATTAAGGTAGTCATTGAGACTAAGATCGTGGGGGGATACTACTCCTGGGAGGAATATGCATATACTGGTTTGAGATGGATTTTAAAGAGACTAGGGGTATGTCTAGACTACATGGCTCCGTTGACGGAGCCATGTAGATGAGTTTACTAGACATAGGGAAATGAAGCGGCAATTTAAATAATCGCCGCTTCATTTACATCAAAATGGCCACCGCGCTGTGCCGATCAGCTGTTTGGCGGCACAGCGGGGCAGTCTGGACGCGCTGAGGTCGACAAGGGAAGCCTTTGTCGACTGCTCTGGTATGCCTCGTGAAATGAGATTTACCGGAGCACTCGACAAAGGCTTCCCTTGTCGACCACGGCGCGTCCAGACTGCCCCGCTGTGCCGCCAAACAGCTGATCGGTACAGCACGGCGGCCATTTTGATGTAAATGAAGTGTCAATTATTTAAATCGCCGCTTCATTTTCCTGTGTCTAGTAAACTCATCTACATGGCTCCGTCGACGGAGCCATGTAATCTAGACATACCCCATGAGAAAAACAAGTTTTTTTGTGTAAAAGTCATATTTAATTCACAGAGGGCGTTCTTTCTGATCCAGCTCATGGACAGCACCTTCTGTCCAAAGAGGAATCTTCCCCTTGGAGAACGGTTGGAAAGTCTTTGGCCTGCTAGTACCTCATCAGAGTAGCACTTCTGATATTTTTAGTGTGTTTTTCAACCTGTTTTTTGTTTTCTGTATGTTTTTATCATCAGGCTTTTACCTTAAGAATAAAGCAAAAAACTGTGTGGTAACTTCTATCTGCTGACAAAACACTATTTGTAGCCTTAAGAGAAAGCACAGGCACTGGCCTTTAGGCAGTTTGGCTTGTTGGTGATATCACAGTGTAAGGCAGGAAGCTGTGCAACCATAAAACTCTTGGTCAGAAGGGAGAGAGCCACAGCTCTTTGCCCAAGACAGGTGATGGCTAGGAGCCAGGATCCATAAGTGGATGCCTTTGAGGGACTGTGATGGGGAATACAGATTTAGTTATTCTGAAACTGCCACAGACCTTGCTTCAGAAATGGCAATGTGCCACTAAAATAGCATTGCTTTGTTTCAGAAATGTAAGGTTCTTGCTGGAGAATATTTAGAGTGGAGAATATATGTGAGTTCTTATAATAAATATTTTTTATGTCAGACGGTATGTTTCCTGGCACGTTGAGAGGAGAGAGACAGAGAAAGGGAGACAGAGAAAAGTACCTGGCATCTTGCAATCATAATTTTCCACCTATATTTTGTTTCTTCTAAATTTAGAAGGTGGTTCCCCTATTTGTGACACCAGAGGTATCCTAGGTGCTGCTAATCTGTACAAGACTGTGGAGGACTACAGAAAAGTATCTGGGGGTGTCATAATGGACTACAAGCTAATTATGAGTCAATAGTGTAACACGACTGAAAAAAGAGAACATCATTCTGGGAAGTATTAGCAGGAGTGTTAAGCAAGACATAAGAAGTAATTCTTCTACTCTTCTCTGTGTTGATTAGGCCTCAACTAGAGTATTGTGTCCAGTTCTGGGTGCCACATTTCAGGAAAGATTTAGACATAGGTGACCAGTGCCTGTGTGGGGGAGGGAGTGCATGAAGGGAGCAACCCAGCTAGCAATCAACATTTTGGCAGGAGCATAGTGGGGTGGTGCTTCTCTTAAGTGCTACCATGAATCACTCAGGAATGTGGACAAATTGGAGAAAGTCCAGAGAAGAGCAACAAAAATGTTTAAAGGTTTAGGAACAGGGTAGCCAGGTGTCCGGTTTTCGCCCAGACTGTCCGTTATTCGGGTCCCACGTCCGGTAAAAAAAACAGAAAATACCGGACATATGAAATGTCCGGTATTTCCTGTTTCCCTCGGATGGAAGCCCGGCGGGGACAATTTTCCCCTACCGCATCTGGTGGGGGCAGGGAGGTGAGAAGCGCGGAGCCATTTAAAGGTTCAGTGCCTTTTTTTTCTCAATAACTTTGGTCTCCCCCCTTTTTTTTTCTCAACAACTTTGGTCTCCCCCCCTTTTTTTTGTTCAACAGAATTTTTTCCGGTGTGTGTGGTTTTTTTTTTGGGGGGGGGGGGGGGTGTTCGGTATTTTTTGTTAAACCATCTGGCAACCCTATGTAGGAAACATGACATATGGAGAAAGTTTAAAAAAAAACCTGGGTTTGTTTGGTCTGGAAGAGAGAAGATTGAGAGGGGACATGATAACCATTTAAAGTACATAAAAGGTTGTTGAAAGGGTGAGGGAAAAGAATTGTTCTTAATCTGTGAGGAAGGGACAAGAAACAATGGGAATGGGCTTAAATTGCAGCAAGGGAGGTTTAGGTTGGACATTAGGAAAATCTTCTTAACTGTCAGGGTGTTTAAGTATTGGAATAAATTGCCTAGGATGGTTGGGAACTCTCTAGCATTGGAGATTTTTTAGAGCAGGTTAGATAAACACCTGTTACACATGGTCTAGATAGTGCAGAGTCCTGCCATGAGTGTGGGGAATGGGACTAGATAATTTCTAGGTCCTTTCTAGTTTTATAATTCTATGATATTGGTAGAATGTATGACTTTATTACATTGCCTGCTTTTAGTTATACTTTCTTTACTTTAGAGAAGCATGTTTTTCCCTCAGGTTCTTCCTGGCCAGTAAGAGCAGCACAGGTAAAGAAATCCACAGTATTTTTCACTTAATACCAGTACTGTAGTGCAATCTCTTTATCATGAAAATTGAACTTACAAATGTAGAATTATGTACAAAAATAACTGTATTCAAAAACAAAACAATGTAAAACTTTAGAGCCTACAAATCCACTGAATCCTCCTTGTTCAGTCAGTTGATCAGACAAGTAAGTCTGGTTACAATTTACAGTAAATAATAAATAAATAAATGGAGATATACCTATCTCATAGAACTGGAAGGGACCTTGAGAGATCATTGAGTCCAGTCCCCTGGCCTCATAGCAGGACCAAGTACCATCCCTGACAGATTTGCCACAGATCCCTAAATGGCCCCCCTCAAGGATTAAACTCACAACCCTGGGTTTAGCAGGCCAATGCTCAAACCACTGAACTATCCCTCCCTCCTGTGCTCTGTCTTTATGATATCACCTGAAAATGAGAACAGGTGTTCACATGGTACTGTTGAAGCTGGCATCACAAGATGTTTGTGTGAGATGTGCTAAAGATTCACGTGTTCCTTCATTCTTCAGTCACCATTCCTGAGGACATAGGTCCATGCTGGTGATGGATTCTGCTCAATAATGATCCAAAACAGAGCAGATCAATGCATGTTGATTTTCAGCATCTGAGTCAGAGGTCATCAAGAGCAGGTTGGCTTTCTTTTTGGAGCTTAGTTCGGTAGTTTTTGCATTGTATTGTTGCTCTTTTAAGACTTCTGAAAGCATGCTCCACACTATCCCTCTCAGATTTTGAAAGGCATTTCAGATTCTTAATTCTTGGGTCAAGTACTGTAGCTACTTTTAGAAATCTCAGATTGATACATTCTTTGCTTTTTGTCAAATCTTCAGTGAAAGTTTTCTTAAAATGAACACGCCCTGGGTCATCATCTGAGACTGCTATAATACAAAATATATGTCAGAATGCAGGTAAAACAGAACAGGAGACATGCCTTTCTTCCCTGAGGAGTTGAGTCACAAATTTAATTAACACTTGTTTTTAACAAGCATGATCAGCATGGAAGCATGTCCTCTGGAATGGTTGTTGAAGCACAAAGGGACATATGAAAATGTAACCTATCTTGGCACATAAATAGCATGCAATGCTGGCTACAGAAGTGCCATGCAAGCACATATTCTCACTTTCAGGCAACACTGTAAACAAGAAGCAGGCAACATTACCTTCCATAAATGTAAACAAACTAGTGTGTCTTAGTAATAGGCTGAACAAGAAGTAGGACCTAGTGTACTTATACGCTCTGAAGTTTTACATTGTTTTGTTTTTAAATGTAGTTATATAACAAAAAAATTTTACATTCATAAATTGCATTTTCACAATAAAAGAGTTTGCAGTACTTTGTACTTGTGTGAGGTGAACTGAAAAATACTCTTTCTTTTTATCATTTTTACAAATATTTGGAATAAAAAGTTTGTCAGCACTGTACACTTTGTAACAAATCAATATAACTGAAAATGTAAAAAAAAAAAACTTCAATAAATTGACTGTGTCTTCCATGAAAAAGGACACGTTGTGTTGTTGATGATATCATTATATAGTGTGATAGTTCTCCTTCAAGTGATGTCCCTGTGGATGCTCCACTCAGGTGTTGATGTGCCCTCATGCTGGTGATCAGAGGTTTTTCCCCTTCCCTCATTGCCTTCCCATGCTGCGCATGGGCAATCGCTGCCTCCTGCTGTTGTGTCAGTCAGCTGCACGCATGGCACAAGTCCCTCCATCCCTTTTCTACTGTTCTTGGCAGAAGAAGGAGCTCTTCAGCAGTTCGACCTTTCTCCTCTAAAAGATAGAAACTTTTAGACAAAATTCTTTTTTTAGTCATCTTTAGTAATTTTTTCTTAGTCTAACCCTTTTTGCCTAAAAAACACCTTGTTTTTCTTTTTTCCCCAATTCTCTTCATCCCCATTTTGTTTATCATGCTGGGCTCTCCCAGATTTAAAAAATGTGACTTCTGCAGGGATCCCATGCCTGTCTCTGATAGGAATGCTTCTTGCATAAGATGTCTTGGTGGAGGGCACGTGGCACAGAAGTGCCAGCACTGTCCGAGCATGATATCAGAGCATGGGCCAGACGGGATAGAGAGATGAGGCTGAAGAACATTCTTTGGGAGAAGTCCCTTCGACTAGGCACCTCAGATTCCAAGAAACCAGCTTTGGCAGAACTCTCGGCTCTGAGGAATAGCTCTCTCTTCCCCGTCCCGGGACTCCCATAAGTCCAGGGTGTCACCGGCACAGTTGCTGCCTATGATGCTGACAATGACTCACACCGCCCCTTCAATGGTACCATCTACCTCTGGCACCGCTGAAAAGCGCAAGGTGGTACTGCCTAAGAGAGTGGAGTCGGAGCTGAAATGGAAGTTGAGCTCCTCCACACTGACTGGTCTGGGTACCCGAGAAGCATTGAAGGCTAAGCTGGATATGTCACCTTGTAGCCGGTTTGGCGTCCCAGAGGGGTTCCTCCTCCTCTGGGTCAGTGGGCGGCCATTTCGCTCCACTGCACTGGCCCTTTAAGGCAAGTCCCCGAAGTCACTAGTCCATGCCCGGCCTTCCTTCAGGCGGGCGGCACATAAACAAAGACCATCTCTATCGAGGCCCAGCCCTGGTGCAGGATGGGCGGCAAGTCAACAGAGCCCGGTTGGGGATGGGCCAAGCCCCGGTTCAGGGTGTGGCGAAAGACAACCCCAGAGTCAGTTAAGTATCGGCCAGATTCTGGTTCAGGACATGGCAACCCCCAAGCAAAGTCAGTTTACGGGTGGGCCAGGCCCTTGGTTCAGGGCGTGGCAGCAAACAAACCCAGAGTCAATTGGGCCCGGCCCTTGGTTCAGGGCGTGGCAGCAAACAAACCCAGAGTCAATTGGGCCAGGCCCTTAGTTCAGGGCATGGCAGCAAGCAAACACAGATCTGGGGCTCCTTGTTCAGGAGGGGGAGCCTGCCACCCGGCAGGTGGGTGGTGGGGGTGGAGGGGTGCAGGCCCATCCACTCCACTGCACCCCGGCCCAGGGCCCTAGGAGCATCAGTGCAGGCTGCTATGGGCTCAGCGGGGGTTCCAGCCCAAAACTCGCTGGCCTTGGGGCCTTTAACAGCCCCCACTAACACCTGGGCCACTTCCGGTCTCCCCCTCATCTGGTACCTGACTTTCTGGCTGGGTGCTCTTGGAGTCCAGGGCAGGTTCGTCCCACTGGGGTCCCTGTGATCCAGCCCAGTCCTCTGCGGCTCGCAGGTCTGTGGGCCTCAGCTGGCTCCTGGTGCAGGTGGCGTCAGGCATCTGGGCCAGTTCTCAGGATCAGCCAGCGGCAGCAGTTTTCCCCGGTTCCTGGGCAGGGGCTGGGGCATGGAATCAGGCTGGTCCTCTGCGGGGCCTGCTGGGGTAGGCAGGCCGAGCGGGGCCTCGGCCTCCCAGGCAGGTAGGCGATATGCGGCCTCTGGCTCCTGAAAGGTTGGGGGTCCAGGCCAGGCCTCGGTCCCAGCCTCCCAGGCCGGGAGCAGGTAGTCTGCCTCGGGCTCCAGGAGAGTTGGAGGCCCAGGCCAGGCCTTGGTCACAGCCTCCCAGACTCGGAGTCCTGAGCAAGCCTCTGGTTCCTCTGCAGGCTCAGCCCTGACTGAGGCTGCTGGCTGGGCTTTTATAGTTCTAGCCCTGCCCCCTGGCTTCTGGTCAGGTGGCTGGGCGGGGTCAGCCTTGGCCCAACATGGTGGCCGGAGGGGTTCCTCCTCCTCTGCGTCAGTGGGCGGCCATTCCGCCCCAGTACACACCTCCTCTGGCGTGGGCGGCACTGCAACCCAGACACCGACAACTAAACAACCATCTGCACCAGAGAGCACCACAGACAAGACCCATAAGAGGTCAGAGTCCCAGCGCCGAGCAGCTCAGGTGCCAGCAACCTCTCTGCCGGACGTCAGGGATGAGTCGTCACCACATTCCCCGATGGTTGGTGCAGATAACCCAGACTGGCATTGGACAGAGGATATCTCTTTTTCGCCTATGCTGTCTTCTCCCTGCATTGACCTCTGCCCTGAACATGGGATCAGGTTCTCATCACAACATTCCTCTCCCACCTATTCAGCACCACCCTGGTGCTCAGCTAGACAAAAGACCAGTCAGCAACCACCTCAGTATCCATGGTTTAATCACCTATGGCCATATCCACCTTGCTCTTGTTCCCCACAGTGGCCTCCATGGGATCCATGGGCACAGTACCGACCACAACGACACCACCATTGTCAGCACACAGCTCCTGCCACTACAGGTCATCAAGCAATCCATTCATCACCAACACGTCCATCTGAGTCACCTTCGGCTATGATGCAGACTGACCCGATGGAGGAGGAGGGTAACCTACCACAATCTGACATGGAGGACCCTTCTCGAGTGGTCCAGTCCTCATCGTCCATTGATGAGGTGGTCTTCCCTTCCTTCTCTCCTTCTGTGGATGACCTAAAACAATTCCAAGAATCGTTTCAGAGAGTTGCAAATTCGTGTTGTAGGAGGTGCGGGATAAACAGTGCAAGTTGCTACAAATATTGCAACCAACCTCCTTCACAAAAATCGCCCTGCCTATTGACAAGGCCATAATGGAGCTGTCCGAGACCATATAGCAAACACCAGTTTCCATTCCTCCTACAAATAGAAGGGCGAATTGGAAGTATTTTGTCCCAGTAAAGGGAATGGATTTCCTCTTTTCCCATCCCCAGCCGAATTTATTGGTTGTGGACGCAGTCCATCACTGCTCTAGACTGCCACAATTTAGGTCCACCCCTCAAGATAAGGAACACAAGAGGTTAGACCTCTTTTGGTGGAAGGTCTACTTCTCAGAAACCCTGCAATTCTGAATCTCCAACTACATGGCCCTTCTCGCAAACTATGATTATGCGAATTATTTGAGATTGCAGGAGTTTATGAACTTCTAGAGCAAAGAGGACCACAGCTCCAGTCCAGTATTTAAGAGGGCCAGTCCATAGCCCGCACTGCCCTTCAAGCCTCAATGGATGTGGCGGACACAGCAGCTAGAGTGATGGCCACAGCATTAGTGATGTGCCGCACCTCCTGGTGATGTGCCACACCTCCTGGTTGCAATCTTCGGGAATCCCGAACGAACTACAGGCCAGAATGGAAAACCTTCCTTTTGACAGAATCCATTTATTTGCAGCAAAATCAAACAAGGTACTCCACTCTATGAAGGACTCTCGGATGACCCTTCGCACATTGGGAATGCACACCCCACCCAACAAAAGGAGGCATTATACGCCAAAGCAGAGGCCACAAGATGCACCCTTCCAGAGATAACACCAAAGACCCTTTGACTAAAGGTCCAGACATCCCTGTGGCAGAAAGCGGTCAACATACACAGTCCACCATGCCACAACCATCAGTGAAAAAACTGCAGCTTTGAAGGTGTGGTCAAGGGTCTGAGCAATCTCCCTGAGAACCAATGCAATCCAGCCACCTTTTTGGCCACCACCTACGGCCCTTCTACCATCAGTGGGCCCATATTATCATGGACCAATGGGTCTTCAAGATTGTGAGATCAAGCTACACCATTCCCTTCATGTCTACACTGCCTATTCTTCCCTCTTCAGGGACCCTTCACATGAGCATCTGTTACAAGGAAAAGTACAAAACCTCCTTGGCTTAGGTGCCATAGAACCAGTTCCTCCACAGTTCCACGGGAGAGAGTGCTATTCAAACTATTTCCTCACACAAAAAAAGACAGGAGGCTGGAGGCCTATCATCGATCTCAGAAAATTAAACAAATTCATCCTCAAGCAGAAATTCAAGATGGTAACACTGGGGACTATCATACCAGCATTGGACAAGGGGGACTGGTTCTCAGCCCTTGACATTCAAGACACCTATTTTCACATAACCATCCACCCTTTCCACAGAAGATTCCTCAGATTCACAATGGGGGGAAATCACTACCAATGCCATGTCTTATCCTTTGGCCTCTCAGCTGCACCCCACATATTTTCCAAGACACTAGCAGTGGTCAACACCTTGAGATGTCAGAGGGTGATCATATTATTCCCTTATTTAGACAATTGTCTAATCAAAGGTACTTCTCACCAACAGACCTTAACCATGATAAACATCACTCAAGATCTTTTCTGTCATCTTGGTCTCCTAATAAACCTCCAAAAATCCACCTTGGAACCTGCTTAATCAATAGAATTCATAGGAGCCCTACTAGACTCCACCAGAGCCAAGGCTATCCTCCCTTACCATTGATTCACCATTGTGTGTAACTGTATCAGTGTGGTGCTACATGCTCAATTTATGACTGCTCGCGTGGTGCCTTCAAATTCTAGGGTACGTGGCAGCTACCACATATGTGGTACAATTTGCAAGACTACATGTGCGCTATTTGCAAGGATGACTAGCAGCAGTGTACATCCCAAGTCAACATAGTCTAAGCAAGCAATTGACACTCCTTCCCATAGTAATTACCTCTCTCTGCTGGTGGATATGCTCTCACAATCTTCTGGAGGGAGTACCCTTCCAACAACGCAATCCAACATGCACGATTACCACCAATGCATCTCTCACTGGATGGGGCATCCATTGCAGTCATCGTCCAGTTCAGGGAAGATGGTCTCATCAGGAGACACACTCAGTGCTTTTTTTGTTAAAAAAAAAAAAAAAGGTGCTGGTACTCTAGGGGAAAAGTTGTTGAGCTCTGTCTGGAGGTGCCGGTACTGTGTACCGGGCAGTACCATCACAAAAAAAGAACTGGACACGCCTATATATCAACATACTGGAGGTGAGACTGGTCCACAACTTTTGTCTTCATCTCCTCCTGATAATCTGTGGCAAAACCATTTGCATCCTCATAGACAATACACCATGCATGTTTTATACAATCAACAGGGGAGTGCCTGATTACGCTCGTTATGTGCCAAAGTGATCAGGTTTTGGAACTTGTGCATAACAAATTGCATAACGCCAACACTTATGTAACTACTGGGCTGCTGGAACATCATGGCCAATACCCTGAGCCGGCAGTTCTCAGAACAGCATAAGTGGGAGCTGAATCCCACGATCCTTCATCACATTTTTTACCAGTAGGGATTCCCAACAATAGATTTGTTTGCAACCAAAACCAATCACAAATGTCCATATTACCACTCCAGAGTGGGCTGAGGCAGGAATTCACTGGGAGACATGTTTCTCCTACTTTGGACAGCACTACTCCTCTATGCCTTCCAACCAATCCCCCTAGTCTCCAAGGTAATTCACAAAATACGCACGGACCTAGCAACAGTTACCTTGATTGCCCCGTCTTGGCCCAGACAGCTGTGGTTCCCTTATCTTCTATACCTTTTGACCTACAACCTGATACCTCTTCCAGTCACTCCTGAACTTCTCTCCCAGCATCAAGGTCGAGTATGCCACCCTAACCCTTGGACTTAGACTTAGCGTATGGTTCTTCCATGGTTCCAACATGAAGAACTCACCTGTTCAGAGAGGGTAAAACAGGTTCTATTGAATAGTTGTCATCCTTCCACATGTCACACGTACCAGAACAAATGGTGGCAATTCCAGGCATGGTGTCGTCAATGGCAATTGCACCCTACCACCATATCTATATCTACCATCCTCGAGTACCTCATGGACCTGAATGAAGCTGGTTTGTCCATTAACTCCATAAAAGTTCATTTAACAGCCATTGTGGTCTTTCATAACCTAGTGGATGCCTCCTCGATTTTTGCTTACCCTACTACTAAGCGTTTCCTTTCTGGCTTACACAAGATGCATCCTGATCTGTGTCCACTGGTACTACCATGGGATTTAGTACTTGTCCTTAGCACTGATGTGGCCTCCATTTGAGCTGTTAGCAACTTGCTCCTTTCACCATATGACTATAAAGGTGGCATTTTTGGTCATGAATATGTTGGCCAGGCGAATGGGCGAGATTGCAGCTCTAATGGTGGACTCGCCCTATACAGTCTTCTGTAAGAGAAAAGATTACACTATGTCTGCATCCAAAATTTCAACTGAAGGTAATCTCTTCTTTCCATATTAATGAAACTATTTACCTACCCATGTTTTACCTAAAGTTCCACCACTCCATCAGGGACACTATCCGACACACCCTGGACATATGCTGAGCTATGGCATTTTATCTGGACAGAACAAGACAATTATGAACATCCACCATACTTTTTATCTCTACCACTGGGCCCTCTTAAGGGGTCAGCCATTTCAGCACAGCAAATATCTAAGTAGATATCATCCTGAAGCCATACCTGCTACAAGCTTCACAACAAGTCCCTGCCCCCCCCCAGAGGATCACGGAGCATTCAGCCTGAGCAGTGGCAACATCTATGGCCTTCCTCGATAATGTGCCCCTCGTAAACATCTGCAGGGCATCTGCAACTTGGTTTTTCCATTATACCTTCGCGCAATACTACGCATTACAACAGGGTCCCATTCCAACTTCATCCGTGGGCATCGCTATGCTTGCTACCCAAGGCCTTCACCTCCTACCATGCATAGTGCTCTAGAGTCACCTGAGTGGAGCACCCACAGGGACACCACTCGAAGGCGAAGAAGTTACCTTGTATACTAGCAGTTGTTCCTAGAGATGTGTGTCCTTGTGGGTGCTCCACTACCCTCCCTTCCTCCCGTCTATTTGGAGTCTGTTGATGGATTCCTTGGTAGAAAAGGAATGGAGTGACTCGCACCACTTGCGCTGCTGGCAGACACAACAGTGTGTGATAACGACTGTGCATGTGTGGCATGGGAAGGCACCACTAGGGGAAAAACCTCTGATCACCAGCGTGAGAGTGCACCAACACTTGAGTGGAGCACCCACAGGGACACACATCTCGAAGAACAATCATTACTGCACAAGGAGGGAAAGGAGAAGAAGTTACTTACCAAGTCTTCTGTATATTCCTCAGCTTGTGTCTCCCCCTTTTGGACAGCCCATTTCTCTTCATGTTTCCTTGTCTCACTCCTGTATGTGCACTCTCTCTCTCCTAGATGCTCTGTTCCTCTAGCCCTCTCTCATCTCTATTAACACACACCATTTCTTCTTGTTCCTTCATATCTTCTAGTTTCCCTGCTCCATCTTATTCTCCATATTCCTTCTCAGTGGTTCTGACCCAAATTTTCTCCCTCTCCAGATATTCCTTTTGTTTTCCCTGTTCACTGTGTGTAGTGATTTTTCTGCTAGCTTCTTTAACTGTAGATACGGGTTTGATGTGGTCTGCTTGATCTGATGTATCAAAATTACTGAAATGAGCCACTGGTGAATTGTAGGCAATTATCTGTTACTAATTCAGTGTAAATCCCAGGATAGACAAACTGCTTTACAATGCTGGTACTTGATATATTGTTCAACATCTCAATTAAAAAAAATTAGTAGTACACTGTTAAGAGAAAATATTTAACTCAAATAGAGCTCTGCCAACTTTGGACCAAGATTGCTCTTAAATCATATGTGATTTCAGTGGTTCCTTTGAATTCTGTCCCCGTATTTATTGCAGATTCCACTCTCGACAATTTTATCTTCAATAACTTCATTATGCTTCACCAAAAATAGATTATCTCAAGTACTGTTGTTGCCCTTCTCAGTACTTAGATGGACACTTCAGATTATGTTTAGCATTTGTGACCTCACACTGTGGAATATTATTCTGTGATGTTGTTTGTATGGAATCCCATCATGTGCATCAACTTCATTTCTGAGTCCCATTAAGATCTTATATTTGAAGATGTATGGGCTTTACCTCTTGGCCATTCAGGTAGAATTACTCTCTTATTGTAAGGTTGGGCCACTTTGCATTTGTTGAGTGGATCTGTAGGCTCTAAAGTTTTATATCTGAGTCATATTTCCTTCATCTTCTATCTACTGCAGGCTGCAGCAACATGACTTTTATAGGCTCTCTTGAAAGGATGTCCATTATGACCCATGACAGGAGTTAGTATCCCCTGACTTCTGTGGCTCTCTTGCATGGAAGGGGTCTTTTCCTATCTCACTTTTATCCTTGTTCTTCTGAGGGTCTCTGTCTCCCTAAGATGTCTTCTCCACAGATCTCTGAGCCAAATTCTGGTCTTAGTGGTGTTCCTGATTTGAACCTCTCTAGTCCAGCGCCCTTGGGACCTGACTGGTGCTAAACCAGAGAATTTGCCAGACCACGGGAGCTCAGTATTTAGTGCCATTACCAACACTTCCACTGGTTACTGGGCTCTTAGAAGACATCTAAGGGTAAATTAGAGCTAAATAATAGCACAGAATGCTGGGAGCCAGGACTAGTGGCTGTAAACAAACTGTATGGGACTGTGAGAAACTTGGACACACCCAGGATAAGTGGACATCTGGATAACTAAAATCTTGCCACACTACATATGTTGCCGGACTATAGAGTGCTGGACTAGAGAGGTTCATCCGGTATAATTAAGAAGAGTATGTGGGCCTGTGTCCCTACCCTGTCTTATCCCTAGGATTTCTGCCCTCTTATGCCTCCTTTTGTGTTTCCCCAATTCTTACCCCCAGATCTTCTAACTTATAAGAAAATAGAATGCTCCTTGAAGATGTACTTTCAAAGCATTTCTGAGATGGGTAGATGTCTCTGCTCTCCATTAGCAGTATGGTGAGTTTTCAAACTAGTGCCAGCATCGACAGTTCTAAGCATATGTAGTTAGTAAAAGTTTCCCTAAGTGTATCACAGGTGTGAATGTGGCATGGAATTGTGTGTCTGGGAAAGAGAACTGGATAAAGGTCTGGTTTGCTTGTTTTTAAGTCTGGCCTTTTTTTAGTAGCCACAGATTCTTGATTTCAGAGTACCATGTTCAGGCCATCTAAAATATTCTGATGTCAAATATACACATCACAATCAAGATTCAGTGTATGGTAAAATTGGTTGAAAGTGTGTATTTACATTGTTGCCAGACAACATAATGTACAAAATAGTTCATCATTGGATTAGGTTTTATTCTGTAGGGTAGGTCAATATACTGGATATCTTTGGATTTTAAATATCTTTTTATAAGATTATAAATTTGGTAGAGAAAGATAATAGTGTTAACATTTATATACTTTATGAAAGGTATTGGAGTTGGGTACCACAACACTTCAAAAAAGAATGATCTAAAATAAACATGGCACACATTAAGTGTGTTAAAAACTGGCTAATTGATAAGTCTCAAAATGTGATTGTGAATGGGGAATCATCATCAAATAAATGTATTACCAGTTCAGTCCTGAAGGGGTTGGTTCTTGGGCCTTTTCATTTTATCAACAGCCTGGGAGAAAACAACAGATGACACACAAATTGAGTGAATGGTAAATAATGAAGAGGAAAGGTTTTACTGATTAAGAGTGATTTGCATAGTTTTGTAAACTGAAGCAGGCAAACACCAGGCCTTTTAAAACAGCTAAGAATAAATGAAGGAACAAAGAATGTAGGCCCTACTTACAGCATGGGAGACTTTATCCTGGGAAGCAATAATTTGGAAAAATATTAGGGATCATGGTGGGTCATCAGCTGAACATGAGCTCCCTGTGTGATGCTGTGTCCAGAAGATCTAATGTGGTGCAGGGAGGCATAAATGGGAATCTGAAGGAGATGTAGAGAGGTTATTGTATCTCTATATTTGACACTGATGCGGTTGCAGCAGGAATACTGGGTGCCCATAATTCAAGAACAAATTGGAGAGGGTGAAGGTAAGAGCTATGAGAATGCTCAGATGATTAGAAAACATGTCTTATGGTGCTAGATGTAAGCAGCTCAATCTAATTAGCTTAACAAAGAGAAGGTTCGAGGTAACTTGATTATGTCTTATAAGTATCTACATGGGGAATGAATATTTAACAATGGACTCTTCAGTCTAATAGAGAAAAGCATAACACTGTCATATGGCTGGAAGGTAAAGCTTGGCAAATTCAGATTGGAAATAAAATATTTAATTGTGAAAATAATTAACCGTTGGAACATTTTACCAAGGTGGTGATACATTCTCCATCATTGACCATTTATCAATCAAAATTGTATATCTTTCATAGAGCATATATTTTAGAACTATTTTAGGGCACTTCCATGGCATGTATGATACAGGAGGTCAGACTAGATGATCATAACTGTTTCTTCTGAAGATCTCAAATACCTTAAGATAGCTAATTTGAGCTCTAAAACAACATGACTATACATCTATTTTTCTGAGCATATACTCAGGCTAAGACACAACCCAAGTATTTAATGAGCATGATATGTGTTGGAGCACTGAATTGTCACCATTTGAAATAATGTTTGTTCTCATTTCAGTGCTAGAGAGAATTACATGCAAAGTTTATTCCTGTGATTTAAGCATAATTCTTGGCATGCTGTAAACGAGGGTATTGAAGGAAGGGTATCTTCTTTCTATTCCAAATTTCCATTAACAGGTCAGAAGGTTCCCATGCTACATTCTTTGCAATTCCTGCAGAAGAACTCATGCAATTGGATTGGGGCCAAAATGGTTCCTGCATAGTCAGAATGAATTTTTACACTTCTGTGAAAAATAAATATGAGAAACCTGATGCTGATGGTATCAATCCAAGTTACTTAAGCTTGCTGCCCATAACATGAATTATTAGCTATACACTAATTGCTCAGATATTGCAAGCTTGGTTGATTAGTTTTATGTTTTTTAAAATGTAATGCAATAAACTACACTTATGCCATAAATTCAGGAAAAGCTGGATTGAAATTTTTTTAGAGCTCTAAAAAAAGGAAGAAGACCAAAATACAAAAGTAACTAAAATAACCATATTATGAGATTCTACTAAAGTGTTTTGAGTGATAAGAGGAAGAATTGTTTAGTTTGGACTTCTAACTGTATACTGCAGATTAACTTTCCCTTAGAGAGAGTGATTTTTTGGTGAAATTATGATGAAAAGACCAAATAAAATAAGGGGTGAAGTATTTCCCTTCTGGGTCTAAGATGAATTTCTTTTATTCCCATGGAGTCTACATTAGCTAATTAGAAAATAGGAAAGAGAGAATACTTTAGTAAATGTAATCCAAATAGACAAGCAGTGAATTTCTATAAGCTTCAGAAAGCAATATTAGGTTAAGTCCAGATTCATGAAGTGACTGCTGCTGTTGTATCTTTGGTCATGTCTTTGATATAATCATCCAATCAGAAGGAGATTGCCCTTAAGGTCCAGAGAAATAAAAAATACAATCTTTTAAAGATAATTTTATAGCAATATACAGTTAGGCAGATCTGCTAAATTGGTCACATCTTTTTTAAAAGAACTATAGTAATTTGGTGAAAGAAATTTTTAAAAGTCTGCAGAAGATAAATTGTTTAGATCTGTAATGAATAAAATGCAGAATCTAGTCCCATCCTTAGTTAGATGCCTGAAAAGGTGCACTGAAACAATCTGCTAAGGTTATGTTTGCAAATGCAGTATAAAAATACATCTGTGACTATGTCCATGGATGGCCATGATAAGCAGCTGCTAAAATCTAGCAAAATTTTGTAGAGTGAGATTATTTATCTGGGAAAATATTTGAAAAAGCTGTAGTTTAGCATGCAGAAAAAGTAATCCTGTTAACCCTCAGCAGAGCTCCCTAGGAAAGTGAACAGATAAATCATTCCTTTATCCCAGCAAAAATAGTTCAGCAAGAACATCTGATATTGAAGAAGTGGATTGTGGAACAGAAGAGGTAAGTCAGCAAATTAGTCCTCTTTCAGCATTAGATCAGTTTATGCTGTCAGAATATCTCTTTTTCCACTGAAGAGGATATCAACATTGGGGAAAATGGGTGCATTTTCAGCACCAATTGGTAGTAGCAATAGGTACAAAACTGTTCGGTGAATTGCTTGAATGAGGAAAATCTACTTGCTTTTGCTAAATCCTTTTCATTTGCTTTTCACAAATATTTGAATGAATAAGGTTATGTGTGCAGCTAACTAATTTCAAAATGATTTCAGAAATATTAACATAAAATGTATTTTAAGCAAAGAAAGAAAGGAACTGAATGAGTACCTGAATACAGACTTTGCAGCCAGGTCTGCATATGTTGTTTGTTTTGTTATATTTTAACAACCCACTTTCTACTTGTTTATAAGAGGATCATCCAAGTAATAAATGAAAATAGTACCTTGTGACTCCTGGCTAGCCCCAATTAATTAACATGTATAAAATATTAAGAACATAGAAATGGCCATATTGGTACAGACCAGTGGTCAATCTAGCCCAGTATCCTGTTTGTGACAGTGGCCAGTATTAGACTTTTATGAAGAAGGTTCACCAAACTACATTGTAGATGGTTATAGAAGGGGAGATTTTTCCTATCTCTTATTGCTTAGTGGCTTGCTTATGCCCTGAAGTTATAAGTGTTTATATCTCTGCTAAAATGTTTTTCACTTATCTGTGGATGTTCTTATTATCCTTATAAATGTCTAATCCTTTTTATGAATCCTACTGAGCTCCTTATGGATGCGTCTACCCAGCACCCTAAACTCAAAATAAGAAACACAATTTGTGCTATGCAAATTGTGTATCTTATTTCAAAACTATTTCAAAATAGCTTATTTTGAAATTTGGCGTGTCTACACAGCACCATATTTGAAAATAACACACTATTGCGAGCCATCCCTTAACCCTCATGCAATGACATTTACCGTGATGGCGAAATAGCACGCTTGGTATTTCGAAAAGTATTTTGAAATAATGGGCAGCTTGTGTAGATGTGGGATAGCTAATTTGGGATACCTCTGGTATTGCGAAATAGCCGTACAGTGCAGATGTATCTTATCTCAGTGATAACTTGTGGTACTGCATTCCACAGATTAATTTTTTTATTGTGTAAAAAGTATTTTCTCTTCAAATTTGTTTGCTTGTCTGTTTCATTTATTATTTTCTTATTCTTTTATTATGACAGAGATCATTTTATCCCCTGTACATCATTAATTATTCTGTATACTTCAATCAAGCCTATTCTTATTCATTTTTTCCTGAACAGTCCCAGTCATTTCAGGGTCTCCTAATATGGCAATCTTTATTCATGTCTCTAAATCAATATTGCCAGTCAACCCGGAATATCTGGAATACTGAACATTTAGTACGCTGTACAAAATTCTCAGAGCATCAGAAAAAAAAAAGTATGATTAACTAAAAAGTCATTCATTGTGAATGGAGCCCTGTCTGACAGTCACTTTCTTATGGTTTGTTTTATCATCTGTTAGTGCTACTGATATAGTGTCTTTTGGATACTTTTATAGGCATATTAACCCTACTTAACATGAACAGTGAACTCGAAATAATTTCTTCAGCAAAACTTCCAAATGTAGTGTGTGAAAGTCCTAATGTTTCTTCTGGTGAAGTTTCCCAGTTTCATTGCATTTACTCCAACATAAACTTCACTATTACGCATGCCCTACTCCTTGGACCTCAGAAAAACTTCTGTCTAAATAAATCTTAGAAACCATCTGCTGGAAAACTGCATAGCAATGTTGACCCTCAAAGGTGCTGAGAACTCACAGCTCTAGCTGAAGATAATGGGAGCTGCTACTCACCATCTCTGAAAATGAGGCTCTTAATAGTGGCCATTGTTTTAAACTGTTTTTAAGAAATAGTAATATCACCTAGCAGTTGTCTGGTTTCAAAGATTTTAATTGGACAAGAGGGAGGAGTTCCTCAATTCATGAAAAGGATTAGTTATGGTCTAAAGTATAGAGGACAATTTTTAAATCTATGTATCTAATCATCTTATTTGTTTTTGCTTCATAATTTGTTGTGTTCTTTACTGTTCTATTTTGATGTGGAAATGTGGCTTCATAAACATTTTAAAAAATATTTCCCTACTTTTACATTTTTAATATCAGGTCTTCACTTCCCTCTTTGTTTGCTTCGAGGACCTTCACAAGGTCTTTGGAGAATCTGAGTAATACAGTAATATGAGGAGATTGAGTAGACAGCTGCAATTTAAATGACATCCTTACATGACATCATTTTTAAAGTCCTTAGCCCGGTGTACTAGAAAAGGATTGCTGGCATAGCTATACTGACAGACCCTCCTAATGCAGACATGGCAAAAAAGTGTATAGCTTATATTGGCTCCCCAAGTAAAATAAACTACACCTATACTATAAGCAGTTTTATGCAGGCCTAAGCTGTTTCTGCACTGGGGTTATTTCTGGTATAGAAACGTGTTTAAAAATCTCAACAATATTGTACTAGGAAAATTTCTTCTGTAGACCTGGCCCTTCAGAAGAAATAGTAATGTGTTTCAGAAAAGAGACTGTAAAAGATAATTAGATATAAATGGGTAATTTATAATATTCTTTTTTTAAAAAAGCGGACTCCAGCTGTGGAGGTTTGTGAAAGAGGTGATAGATTGGAGGTAGGAATGAAGTGAGATGTCTGGAGTATGGCTGGTTTATAAAGTCAGAAATAGATGTAGGCTTTAGAAAAGCAGGAAAGTAGTTTTAAAAATTGGATTTGATGCTAGATATAAACAGAAACAGTCTTGTGGCCACATTCTAGATCCTGCTGTGGTCATATTACGTGTTCCACTGGCAGAAAGTGTCCATAAAGAATCCATAAAGCTCCCTGAAATACCCCAGCTTTGGGGGAAGTTGTAGGGCTGAAATAGGGAGACTTGCATTAACTGCTGGTGAACTCTTCAGGTTATGAGAATGCTGGGGCAGTGCCAGGAGCAGGTGGGTCTATATTGGAAGTGGCAGGAGCTGTGGGAAGATCACAATGTGCTTTGGCTATTCTGGGGTGCAGTGCCTTACCTTGCTACCTGTGAGCTACTTCTGTAAAGTAAAACAGTGCCTTCTGTGCTGAACCAAGCTGTTCTTGGATTATAGAATCTTGTCTCCTGATACTTAGTTAGATTAGGGAACATATGAAAAATGGATTGCAGTTTTGGGAAGTATGAATAGCATGCACATGTATGTTTACTCAGAGTGGAAACAACCTCCACTTACTCAAAAACTAGCTTATTCACAGATGTACTATATAATACCCTTTTAGTAAAAACAAAAAACAGGACTATGTAGCACTTTAAAGACTAACAAGATGGTTTATAAGGTGATGAGCTTTCGTGGGCCAGACCCACTTCCTCAGATCAAATAGTGGAAGAAAATTGTCACAACCATATATACCAAAGGATACAATTAAAAAAAATGAACACATATGAAAAGAACAAATCAAATTTCAGAACAGAAGGGGGATGGGGGGGGAGGTAAATGTCTGTGAGCTAATGATATTAGAGGTGATAATTGGGGAAGCTATCTTTGTAATGGGTGAGATAATTAGAGTCTTTATTCAAACCTAGGTGTAAAGTGTCAAATTTAAGCATGAATGACAGTTCAGAGGATTCTCTTTCATTCCTTTTAGTAAGTCATACATATTATGAACGCATTGCAGATTTTTTTATTATACAATGAAAATGTGATGCAGTGGAATATCAGAAGTTTCTCTTTTGGAGAATTAACCAGTGTTTTGTATTATTTCCTTTTGTTTTTTAAAATAATTTGGTTACTAGAGTAGAGTGCAGTGACAGGATAATACTATTCCCCTTTGAAAATGAGTCTCTACCAAACTACTATGTTCTGTGTATGCCTTATATACTCCCAGTCATTTTATAGTGCCACAGGACACTGTTATAATAGCGCAGTTTTGGAGTTGGGTTGTTTTTTGGCATTTTTTTCTTAATTTTATAACTTCAGAAAATTCTCATCAGTGAAATAGTAGAAGAATGATTTTTTAAATTATAAATAGTAAAGAAAAAAATATATTTACATACTTAAAAGAAAACTGTCTTTGGATAAAACTTCAACCAAGAATACAATCTCCCCCCATCCTTTTTAAAATTATCTGCTTACCCATTCATAATAAAAACCATAACAGGTCTTGGGGAAAACATTGCCCTTTGGTAATAGAGTTGAAGACATTGCTTGTTTTATCTAGCAAACAGTCTAGATAACGATATGGATGTAATCCAATGCTAATGTTGTTTCATATGAAAGTAGTTGCTCTATCTAAATGCATCCTAAATCATGAAGTTAACTTGATATGGATTCTTGTTTTATGATGATCAAATCACTTTTAGTGTCATTTTTTAGATACAAATGTATGCTGAACTCCTTGCAGGAAATTCAAGGATAGTAAATTCCAAAGGCAAGAAAGGGTCAGGGCAGAATGGTGTATGAGCAAATTTTAGCTTGGTTTAATAATCTCAACTGTTATTATTTATCCACAAGTAAATACAATGGAGGTTTTAGTACACATTTTTTATTATTCTGTGACTGGAGGGTATTATTTAAAAATAACAGAAACAACAAGTGAAGAACCAGCATACATCATTATTTAAAATAGATTAACTACCTAGCTTACTCCCTTCTTCTGAAGTCCTTGCTGAGGAAAAACTCACATTAACTTGGGATTCAATGGGAGAATTGGCTGGCTATTCCTTCTAAGGCAGTGTTTCTCATCCAGGGTTACATGTATTCCTGGGAGTCTGCAGAGGTCTTCCAGGAGATACATCAACTGATAGTTTTACAACATAAAAAGCACTCATGAAGTCAATTCAAAGTAAAACTTCATATAGACAATGACTTTTTCATACTCATAGGCACTGACTGAGATGGTGTTTTAGCCCCAGAGCACCCACAGAGAAATAGCAGATGCATTGTTCCCACTGGCAACTAGCTCCCACTTTTCCCTCCAGCCTTCCAGCAGTTCTACCTTTCACCTTCCCTTCCAGTGCTTTGCACCCATCACAATCAGCTGTTTTGCAGCATTCTAGGAGGGAGGGGGAAGAGCGGGACTGAGCACTCAGGGGAAGAAATGGGGAAGGGGTAGGATGGAGGGCTGAGCACCTGTGGCAGGGTCAGGGTTTGGGGTACGCCGCTCGCCCCTTCCTTTGCCCTGCCTCTGTCCCTTTGGGGTTCACACCCTGCCTAATACCTCCTTCACGGGTGTTCCCGTACCAATGCCACCATAAGTTCATTCCCGGTCGCTAACAACCGTCCGTGCTCGCCTGAGTCCTCCTTCCCGATGGGCCCTTTTGCCTTGATCCTGGAGACTCCACATCCTACCAGCCCCTCCGCTCTGGTTACTTCCTCCGGACCTTCTGTGGGAGAGAGCACAACCCATCCCTGCTCTTCCCCCGCCTCTCCAACTCCCCCGCCCTTTTGAAACCCCTGCGCTGTATCGCCTGGCGTCTCCACGCTGCGGACGTGCGGCGGCCTCTGGGTCCTAGTACCCCCGTCTTTGGGGAGGATAGCTGCTGTGGATAGGGTTACCAGGTAGTCATAAAAAAAAATACTGGACACGCTTCATGGGGGGAGGGACCGGCGGGGAGGGGAGTGGTGTTGGCCAGGAGGAGGGAGGGGCGGGAAACAGAGCTAATGGGGGGAGGCAACGGGGCTGGCCGGGGCAGATTGGGGGGGCCAACGGGAAGCAGGGCTGGTCGGTGGCGGGGGGTCAGGCGCAACGGGGCTGGCAACTGGATATCGGGGGGGTGGGGGCGGCCAGCGGGGGGCGGAGCTGGCCGGGGGAGCTCAGGAGGAGGAGGAAGGGAGAACTGGCCACTGGAAGCAGGGCTGGCGGGGGGGTGCAGCGGGGCTGGCCGGGGAAGATCTGGAGCAGGAACCGGCCAGCGGGAGGCAGAGCTGGCGGCGGGGGGGGGGGGAGGGGAGGAGGGAGGGAGTGGCCGGGGAAGACCAGGAGGAGAAGTCGGGGAGAATCAACCAACCAGTCGGCTAGGAGGGGGTGGGGGAGCGAATCAGCCGGCGGGGAGTAGGACTGACCCAGGCTGTGCAGATTCCAGGGCGCTCCCATCCCACGCGAGTCAGTCCCGCTGCAGCTCTTGACCAGCGTGCAGGAGCATGGACCGGGCTGCCCCTCCTCCTTCTCACAAGCAACAGGGCTCCCAGCGCCAATTGCGCCCCACCTCCCAGTCATTCTCCCCACCCCCATCAGGCTTCCATCTATTGTACATGTCCGGTATTTTCTGGATTTTTTTACCAGGCAGAGGGCCCAAAAACCAGACTGTCCAGTAGAAAACTGGACACCTGGCAACCCTAGCTGCGGACTCCCATCACACAATCCCTGGGCCTGGAGGAAGCAAATGCCTATGTTTACACTGCTATATATACTATATCAGCAGTGCTCAAACTGTGGGCACATTCATTTTAATAGGATTGTGAAGGCAGACATTAGATTTGCAGGGTAATTCGTGCAGAAAGTTGAAGTCCAAGCCCTGATGCACAGTGCTGAAGCTGAAGCCTGAATTTTTAAATGAGGTGAAACTTGGGGTATGTAAGATGACTCAGGTGCCTGAAAGGGGTACAGTGGTCTGGAAAGGTTGAGAACCACTGTTCTAAGGAATGCATCAAGTCTTCCTGCTCATTGCATTCTGCCAATTCCTGTATCTCCAGGTTCTCTAGTAGAAGGCTCATGCTTTGCAAAGAGCTTCCTCCTCCAGCACTGTTGCTTATGTGATGGGCTTCCATCCTCCACTTCTCTAGTATGGTTGTGCCAAATAGGAAATACATGGATTGTACCAGAGAAAGTAGGCATCATTGTCTCTTCATGTATCAGCCAACAGATATTCTTCATTCCCCTATGGTGGCTCAGATGATGATTGTAACAGGCTTGCTGATGTCCTTGGATATGATCCCAGAGTACTTTTTGTGCCTCTTTGTATCTTCTTTCCCACATTCATTTCCTCTCAACATTAACGACTAATGTGGTATCGCAAATACAGAATGTGATAAACTAGGGAATTTTGTCATTAACAAACTAGGCAAAAACATTCTAGATGGAGCTACTATAGAATGGGTACATAATTGGTTGGAAAACAGTTTCCAGAGAGTAGTTATCAATGGTTCACAGTCAGGGTATGTCTACACTACAGCGCTAATTCGAACTAACTTAGTTTGAATTAGTTAATTCGAACTAAACTAATTCGAACTAATGCATCTAGACCCAAAAACTAATTTGAATTAGCGTTTTGCTAATTCGAACTAGCGCGTCCACACTGATTGGACGCTGGGTCGCATTTAAGGGCAGCTGAAACCGATTCCGGCAGGGCATCAGGTGAGTAGTTGCTTTGTGTGGCTGCTGTCTGAGGCTATCTGAGGCTCGTGCTTAAAGGGACCCCCCTGGACAGCCGGTTCTCAGCTTTTCCGCTTGCTTGCCTACCTCGCCGAGGGACAGCAAAGCGTTTTTCTCTCCGCCTGCCTGTGTCGGTGGTTCCCACTGGGGACGCCGCCGCAGTTGGCACCATGGAGCCAGAACTCGCCCTGGGCATGCTGCTCCAGTTTTTGGACTTGCTGCTGCAAGCCTGCCAGCATTGGCTGGAGGCTGCCTGGCACCATCTGGTGCACGTCAGCCCCCTGCCTCTCCCCCTGGCCTCCCTGGGGGTCGTGGAGGAGCCGCAGCAGCGGCCAGACACCAGTGTGCCCTGCCGCATCTGGCGTCTGGACACCAGCAGCGACTGGTGGGACCGCATCGTCCTGGAGCGCTGGGGAGACCAACAGTGGACCCAGAACTTCAGGATGAAGAAGGACACCTTCCTGGAGCTCTGCGAGTGGCTCGCCCCTGCTCTGCGGCGACGGGACACTCGCATGAGGCCCGCCATCCCCCTCCAGAAGCGTGTGGCCATCGCCCTGTGGAAGCTCTCCACGCCGGACAGCTACCGATCCGTCGGGAACCAGTTCGGTGTGGGGAAATCCACCGTCAGAGCAGTGCTCATGCAGGTAAGGCACCCACCGGCCACTGGGCCGAGGAGGAAGGGGGCTGCAAGGAGGGGATGGGCCGCCCCAGGGAAAACAGTGGGGGGAGGAGGCGAAAGTGCCCCGCACAGGAGGGTTCGGTCTGTCCCGGCTGTACTACAGGCCGCCCGCGGTGGCCAGGATCGCAGCGGGGGTCGCTTCCGGGAGTGGGGCACGGGGCAGTGCCAGGGAACGAACACTCCCAGCCATCCGGGCGCCCCAGTGATTCGCGGTTTGCTGTCTCTCTCTGCAGGTGGTCAAGGCCATCAACCGGGTGCTGCGCCGCAGGGTGGTCCACCTCGCTGACCCGGACGCGGTCATCCAGGGGTTCGGCGCTCTCGGCTTCCCCAACTGCGGGGGGGCCATCGACGGGACGCACATCCCCATCCGTGCCCTGGAACACCAGGCCTCCCAGTACATCAGCAGGAAGGGGTACTTCTCCGTCCTCCTGCAGGCCGTGTCTGACCACCGGGGCCAGTTCACAGACATTAATGTGGGCTGGTCCTGCAAGGCATATGACGCCAGGGTGTTCCGCAACTCCTCCGTGTGCCAGAGGCTGCAGGCCGGGATCTTCTTCCCCGACCACCACATCAGGGTCGGGGACGTGGACATGCCGGTCTGCCTGGTGGGAGATGCGGCCTCCCCCTACAGCCCTGGCTGATGAAGCTGTACACGGGGCACCTCAACCTCTCCCGGCAGGCCTTCAATGCCAGGCTCACCAGGGCCCGCATTGTGGTCCAGGGGGCCTTCGGACGCCTGAAAGCTCGATTTCGATGCCTCCTCACCCGCCTCGACCTCACCGAGCACAATATCCCTCCCGTGGTGGCAGCATGTTGTATGCTGCACAATTTATGTGAAAGGAAGGGGGAGGCTTTCCTGCCAGCCTGGATGGCTGAGGCTGAGCGCATGGCTGGCCAGTACGTGCAGCCCCGCACCGCTGCCGTCTGGGAGGCCCAGCGGGGGGCCGTCCAGGTCCGGGAAGCCCTGCGGGAGAGCTTCCAGGTGGAGGAGGAGGACTGAACTCTCCCTGCATGCCCCACTGGGGCCTTCTTCCACCCTCCGCTCCTTCCCCTTTCCCCTCCCTAATCCCCCTTCCTAATGTAAAATAAAAACACCTGTTTTGCCAAAAAAACCTCTCTTTATTGTACATAACTGGGGTGGGGGGAGGGAGGAATGAGGGTGGAAAACGGGAGGGGGAAACCTGGGAGGAGGGAGCTGGAAGGGGGAGGAAGGGGAAGAAGGGAAGGGAAAGCTCAGGGTTGGGGGTCCTGCTGGCTCTCCCATCTGACAGCACTGCGGGTGCAGGGGCATCGTGGGGGAGTGGGTGTGGAGGGTGGGGCAGGAGGGACGGGGGGTGCGGAGGAAGTGGGAGGGGGAGCAGGGGTGGGAGGAGGAGCGAGAGCTGGGGCGGCCACAGGGGCTGGAGCAGGAGGAGGCAGGAACCTGTCCACCAAGGTCTGGAGGTGACCTCTGAGGGCACGGCCCTGCTCCTCCAGCACCTCCAAGCTCCGATGCCGCAGCCGCAGGTCCTCCCGGACCCAGTGGTCCTGAGTGCGGAGCTGGTGCTCCAGTAGCTGCAGGTGCCGCCGGTGGTAGTCCTCTAGGTTCCTGGTGCGCCTGCTGGCCCGGATGTGGGTGGCTGTTGCAGGCGGGGTGGTGTGCCCTGCATCCCAGGTGCTGTGGCTGTGGTGAAACAAGAGCAGTGGTCAGTTCTCCCTGGGGACACAGTGGGTGAAACCCAGCCCACCTCTGCAAGGCGAGGTCGGCATGTGGGGAACGGGCCAGGGCCCCTGCATGACACCCAGCTGCTGCTCCATGGTGGGCAAGGCCCAGGCGCACGGTCCCTGGGCTCCCTCTCCCCCCACCCCCCGCATACACATAAGGGGAGCATGATGGCACTCACATGTGGAGCCCTCCCCGGCCTCGGACGACACAGCCGATGTGCTCTGTTGGATGCCTCGGCAGTCCTGGGTCCTGGGCAGGCTTCTTGCAGGCTCCTGGCTCTCGGCATCCTCTTCCTCCTCCTCCTCCGTGTCAGGGACGGGGCTCTCTGCCCCGGGGTTGATCACCACCCGGGGGGCATGGACTGCGTGAGCCCCCAGGATGCGGTCCAGGGCCTCATAATGAGGGCATGCCTCTGGGTCGGCCCCTGGCTGGGAGGCCCTGGAATAGGCCTGCCGCAGGTCCTTGATTTTGCAGCGGACCTGCTCCTGGGTCCGCATGTGGCCTCTGGTGGCCAGGCTGTCAGCCATGCGGCTGTAGACGGCTGCGTTCCTGTGGCTAGTGTGGAGACCGTGGACGTTGGAGGCCTCCCCCCAAACCTGGATGAGGTCCATGATCTCCGCACTAGACCAGGCGGGCGCTCGCCTCTTGCGGCCCCAGGCAGGGTCCTGGGAGCCGCCAGCCTGATCCTGGGAAGAGGCGGAGGGCTGGGTGGCAGCAGGTGGCTGGCTCATGCCGTGCCAGGTGCAGGGTCTGCTGGCTGGGTGCTGGCAGGCTTGCAGCTGGCACAAGCACCGTAGCCAGACTGTGCCCCTTTAAGGGCTCCGGGGCTGGGAGGGGGGCAGAAGAGTTTCCCTGGTTTGGCCCAGAGTGGCCACCAGGGCAAGCTGGGAAGGGCTAGCTTCCAACTAGTTCGAATTAAGTGGCTACACAGCCTTTAATTCGAACTACTTAATTCGAACTAGGCATTAGTCCTCGTAGAATGAGGTTTACCTAGTTCGAATTAAGCGCTCCGCTAGTTCGAATTAAGTTCGAACTAGCGGTTTGCATGTATAGACGCTATGAAAGTTAATTCGAACTAATGGCTGTTAGTTCGAATTAACTTTGTAGTATAGACATACCCTCATAGTGGAAGGACATAATGAGAGGGGTTCCTCAGGGATAACTTTTGGGACTGGTTCTAATCAATATCCTCACCAATAATCTAGATAATGGCACAGGAAGTACACTTATAAAGTTTGTGGATGATACTATTTTGGGAAGGGTTGCAGGTGCTTTGGAGGATAGAATTATAATTCAAAATCAACTAGACAAACTGAACAAATGGTCTGAGGTAAAAAGGATGAAATTCAACAAGAACAAATGCAAAGTACTCCACTTAGGAAGGAACAGTCAGTTCTACGCATACAATATGGGAAATGACTTCCTGGAAAGAGTACTGTGGAAAGTGATCTAGTGGAGTCATAGTGGACCACAAGCTAAATATGAGTCAATAGTGTCATCCTTTTACAAAAAAAGGGAAACATCATTCTGGGATGTACTAACAGGAGAGCTGTAACTAAGACATGCAAAGTAATTATTTTGCTCTACTCTGTGCAGATTAGGCCTCAACTGGAGTTTTGTGTCCAGTTCTGGATCCCACATTTCAGGAAAGATATGGATAAATTGGAGAAGGGCCAGCAAAGAGCAACAAAAATGATTAAAGGTCTAAAAAACATAACCTATGAGAGAAGATTGAAAGAACATTGGGTATGTCTACACTTGCAGCCTAATTTGAAATAGGGCTGCAAATGTAGGCATTCGAAATTGCAAATCAAGCCCGGGATTTAAATATCCCGCGCTTGATTTGCATCTTCCCGGCCGGGCGCCATTTTTAAAATTGACAAAGCCCTATTTTGAAATACCTGTTAAACCTCATTGCAGGAGGAATAACAGGTATTTCGAAATAGGGCTTTATTTCGAACGCCCCTTTCACTGCCACGTGTAGACGCGGGCAGTTATTCCGGGTTTGTCAATTTAAAAAATGGCGCCCGTCCGGGAAGATGCAAATTAAGCGCGGGATATTTAAATCCCGGGCTTGATTTGCAATTTCGAATTCCTACATTTGCAGCCCTATTTCAAATTAGCTGCCAGTGTAGACATACTCTGAGTTCATTGGTCTGGAAAAAAAAAAGGGGACATAATAACAGTTTTCAAGTACCTAAATGGTCATTACAAGGAGGAGGGTGAAAAATTACTTTGCTTAACCCTGATGATAGGGCAAGAAGCAATGGGCTTAAATTGCAGCAAGGGAGCTTAGGTTGGACATTAGGAAAAACTTTCTAACTTTCAGGGTAGTTAAGCACTGGAATAAATTGCCTAGAAAGGTTGAATAATCTCCCTCATTGGAGATTTTTAAGAGCAGGTTAGTCCAGTGGTTCTCATAATATGGTCCGCAGACCACTAGTGATCTGTGACCATCTTGCAAGTGGGCTGTGTGACTTGGGACTTGGCTCCTCCTGCAGTGGGCAGCCCGGGCTGGGACTCCAGCCCTGTACCCCCTCTCCATGTAGTTGGAGCACCAGTGCCAGCTTTTATGCGGGTTGCGGGGAAAGGAACCTGATCTTCACAGGCTGGATCAGGCTCATGGGGGGAGGAAATAGTTCCATGTGCTGCAACTTCCCTCTTCCCCTAGCTGTGGGAATGACAGTGTCGGAAATCGCTCAACAGGAGGCTTTCCCCACAGCTCCCATTGGCCAGAATGCTGGCCAGTGGGAGCAGCGGGGTGCGTGGAGCCAGGTAAGCTCTGCAATCACCTACATGACTCAATTCCACACCCTCATTACCCTTACCCCCCCAAGACCCCGCATCCCCACCCTGCTCCTGAACCCTCCCTCCTGCCCATACCTCGCACCTTCACCCTACCTTTTGCCTAGATCCCCCACTCTCAGCCTTCTCCTGCAGCCAACCTCCCAGTGAGACCCTCACCTTGCTCCTGCACTCTGCCTCCCACCAGACCTCAGACTTTCATCTCCTCATACACCCCACATCCTGACAGCCACCTCTGACACACTGAACCCCTCATTTTTGGCTCCACCCCAGAGCATGGGGAAGTCCCACAAACTCTACTCCAGAAAAGTTAACCTGGCCTGTGGCAAGACCTGAATCTCTGTCTTCGCTTCTGTCTCCCTTCCCACCCTCTGTGCAGCTGGGGAGTGAGGTGTCTCTAACTTCTCTGTGGCCTCAGACTGATCCTTCTGTCTGTCAGTGGCCCCTGACCCAAAAAAAGGTTCCCCACCCCCTGCTATAAATAAAGATAATGTCAAAACCTTTTGTTTTGGACATAATGTAATATTTCACTTTATTTAAAATGAAGTTTGGTAAACTAACATGATACAATTAAAATACTAAATCTGTTTAATGATTTTGTTTAATAATATTTCCTTTCTTACCAGTTATATACACTCCCTTATATTATAGCTGCATATTTATGTTTTTATGCTGCAGTAGCCTAATTTGAATAATTTGGTGTTTAAGGTTTTTAGAGATAAGCCAAGTCATTTTGTCATCATGAGTGGTTGGCTGGTGGTCTGTGGAAAGATTTTCATTGAGCAGGGTGGGTCATGCACTGAAAAGTTTGAAAACCACTTGGTTAGACAAACACCTGTCAGGGATGGTCTAGATGGTGCTTGGTCCTGCTGTGAGTGAACAGAACTGGAGTTGATGATCTCTTGAGGTTCCTTCCAGTTTTAATGTTCTACAAATGTATTTTTGACTCTCTGAAGGATCAACCATTTGATCAACTATTTTTTTATGGAGACCTTGAAATTGATCTGTTTGGGGAGACTTAAATTACTTTTATCCTATAAGTAGCTTTTCTTCCTATCATATTAAAAATTTGAGATTTCTGATGGTACAGATTCCGTTACTGCAAGTGTGCTTTCTGTTGTCTCTGTTTTCTGTGTTCTGATGTTTTTCTTTCTCTCCTTATTTTGCCCTTCTTTCTCTTTTCAGTATTTTTCCCTTTTATTCTTCCATTTGATTTTTGAATATCTTACATAGCGAAATTATCCTTCTCTTTCCATTGTATAACTTTTTATAATAGTACTTTAGCTTAGCTCATCAATATAAAGGATACTGGGTGTCATTCAGCTTATCGGGACTATATCAGAGCTGAAATTGGACTGCAGTTTTCATCATAACTTTTTTTTTGTTAATGAAGTTACTATCAAATTCACATTCCTTTATTCAATGACTCTCTCTTACACCTTAGCATCCTGAGTCACCATTGGTCCATGTGACTTAATCTGCCTCTTAGAAGCTCTCCTGTTGTTTTAGCTGTCTGGTGCAGCCTTCCTAGGTTGCTTTAGAGTGAGGGAAGGATGTTGTCATGGATTATGGTTTGAGTGTCTTTTAATGTTCTCTTATTAGCCCAAGGATTTAGTTCAGTTCTTCACCGGGTGCGCGCCTGCATGGGTGTGCACTGAGAAATTCATTCCCGCCAATCCCCTCAGCAGAGCTATGCAGCTGTGGCCCCTGCTGTTCCTGGGAGGGTGGGGCCATGTGGTGGGTGACTGCCCACCCCAGGCGCAGCTGGGCGGCCACCACACAGCCTGAGTGGTGGGTGCCAGAGCTGGAGCCTGGGCTGCAGCACTAAAAAGTTCTGGCACATGGGGCAGCTGCCCACCATGCTGCCCCACCAGGCAGGTGCAGGTGTCAGGATGGAGGAAGGTGAGGGAAGGGGGCGTGGGGATAACTAAAGAGAAGGTGGGGGTGAGGAGAGGAAGGGGTTTGTGCTGAGGGGAAAGGAGGGGCCAGGGCAAGAGAAGAAAGGGGAAGGCATCAAGGGGCAGGGTGGAGGAGAGACAAATGCCAGGGGGCCAAGAGGAGACAATGAGGGGAAAGGGCATTAGGAGCAGGGATGGGGTTGAATGGAAAGGTGTCAGTGGGGGTGAGAACATGATGATGTTGGGAGAGGAAAGGGGAGGAGTGGGTGCTAGGAGAAGAGGGGTTGAAAGGAGGGGTGGGCAAAGGGCCGGATTAAGGGGTGGGCGAGCCGGGCAGCTGCCTAGGGCGCCAACTGATGGGGGGCGCCTGATGGCAGCTGTAAGGGGCGCGTGGCATCCCTTATAGCTGCCATCAGGCGCCGCACGCCCGGCTCCCGCAGCACCGGCCTGCCCCCATCCCCGCAGCACCGGCCAGCAGTGCCCTCCTGCCCACTGCCGCGGGGTCCTGCACAGCTTGGTGCGTGCGCCAGCAGCAACAGCCGGGCCGGACTGGGCCACACTTGCGCCGTGCACCCCGGGGGTGGGCCCCCGGCTGCATGCAAGTGGCCGTAGCCGGGCTGCGCATGCGCCATGTGCCCCGGGGGCGGGCCTGCGCACCCTAGGGGGGTGGGCCCACTCCTCAAGGGCGGGCCCGCTCCTCAAGGGCTGGCCCGCGCATGCACCATGCGCCCAGGGGCGGCGCTGCGTGCCCATGTCCGGGGCATCAAAATGTCTCGGGCCAGCCCTGGGTGGGCATGAGGAAGGCAGGAGTTGAAGCAAGTCATGTGTGAGGGCACAGAGGGGCTTGAGGAGAGATGGGGCAGAGGGTGGTGAAGAGGGTGGGCACCAGGGAGGAAAGGGGAAGGGGGGCAGGTGTTGGGAGGGCAGGGGCAGTGATGGAAGGGGGAGGCACCAGGAGGGCACATGGTGTAAGGTAAGGTGCAGGTGCCAGGGAGATTGTGGGGGTGAAGCAGAAGGGCAGACATGGGGAGTGGAGTAGAGGGGAGGAATGGGCTGCAGAGGGCAGAGGAGAGAGGCAGGGCAGATTGTAGGTGGAGGTGTTGATCTAGAAGAGCAGTGGGCAGAGTGGGGAAGGGTAGGGCAGGTGCAGGGTTCAGAGAGGATGGGGAGGTGGGGCAAGTCCCAGGACTGCTGAAGGGGCAGGAGTCAGGACGGCAGAGGAGTGGGAGGAATGGGGGGGGCAGCAGTAGGCACCAGGGGAGCAGACGGGGCGAGGGAAGGATGGGAGACATGGCAGCAGAGGGGAAAAGGGAGAGGTTTATAACTTGGGTGCCACAGTGGCACACGTCCAAACAAGCACATACTACCTCAACATTGGTGCACAAGCCAAAACTCACTCTGCTCATGAATCGAAAACATAGAGGTAACACACTGGTTCTTCTCTGAGAGATGTCCCCTGGGTGCTCCAAATTAGGTCGGTGCACCGCCACCGAGCCCTAGATCGGAGATTTCAGAGCAGTGTCCCGGGGGCTGTGTCATGCATGCATCTGCAGCTGCATGTGTCTGCAGCTGCATACTCCTTGGTGGCAGGCATCGCACATGTGCGAGCCTCCCCCTCCCTGCTCCTCAGTTCCTTTTCTACTGCGTCCAGCTACAGATGGAGCTCAGCAGTGTTCCCTAGCCTCTTTGCGTCTAGATACTTATTCCCTTTCAAACCCAAGTTTTCTTTCCTAAGTTAGTTAGCTTGTTAGTTAGCTTAAAAAAAAACCTAGACTAGGATAAGTTTTTTCTCCCATTTAACCCCTTCCTGCAGTTACTGACTTGTTTCACCATCATGCCTGGCTTACCAGGTTTTAAACACTGTTCATCATGCAAAGAACCTATCCCCATCTTGGATGAGCACTCACAATGTGTCCGATGCCTCGGAGAGCAGCATGTATCACAAAAATGCCCTCATTGTGCAAAGTTGAAATCATGGGCGGGAAAGGACAGAGAACTCTGTCTCATGCTAATTTTACTTGAGAATTCTCTCAGACTGGCTTCTGACCCAGGCCAACAGCCTGAGGAACATAAACAACGTGGAGCCAAAAAGCCCACCAAAAAGTGAACCTCCTTCTTACTTCAGGAGGCTACGGCACTGAAATGGCCGTCTCCCTCACGGCCAGTGCTGAGAACAGTGGTGGCACTGCGTCTCAGCACATATGAGGCTCCGGGCATCTCAGGAACCACCAGCGCAGCTAACAAAGCGACACGCGCTAAACCACGCTCTGAAGCATCAGTCTTCAAGTTGCCTACCTCATCAACTGCAGCAGCATCTGGCACCGACATGATTTTGCTGGTACAGCATAAGAACACGGTACCTACCATATTACCTGGCGCTTCTGCCTCCACCACAGAGGCACCTAACACGGTGGCACAATTCAGTGCCTCAAATAGCATCAGTGCTCCCCAATACGGCACCATCAACACCAGCTGAGCACTATACTCAGTACAGAGACTGGTTAGTCTCATCTACTTTCAACTCACCATTTTTAGACCCTGATTACTTTCCTGCTATGTTAACATCACGGAGATCACTTTCTCCAGAAAGATTTTCATCCGAATCTGAAGATGAATTTTCTAGGGGTTTTTCTCCAGAAAATTCTCCTTACACAGATCAGACTATTTACTCTTCTAGACCTTACCAAAAATTTGGGAACATGACTCCATATTATGGCAATCTCTGGGTACCCCCACCCATGCCATACCTGCTTTGGCAATATTGGGACAGATGGCAGTCTTATCAAAAGCACCACCATGGCTGGAAATGACACAAAGTGCAATGTGCTCCTTCTAAACAAACACAAGAAGGGGACCCACACATGCAAGATGAGGGTGCCTCCCTGGACCTAAATGAACCCACCTCAATGAAGGGAGCGTCCGTGCCTCCAGCTCCAACTTCCTCAGATGATGTTGAAACAAAAAACAGGACTATGTAGCACTTTAAAGACTAACAAGATGGTTTTTAAAGTGCTACATAGTCCTGTTTTTTGTTTCAGCTACACCAGACTAACACGGCTACATTTCTATCAGATGATGTTGCACATCCCCAAGGCCTTTTTATATGCATCGTTGCTGAATTAAACATTCCTCTGCAGGAGGTCGTCAAAAATCAACATGTACTTACCTGTCATATTGCACTTGCTAACGCCATCTAAAATAGCACTGCCAATTAATCCAGCAATAATGGATATGGCAGACTCCGGCATCAATCTCTTCTACTGCTAAGAGAACAGATAAAAAGTATTACATTCCGCCCAAGGGATCTGAGTTTCTTTTTACTCACCCAGTACCTAACTCTCTTGTGGTGGAGGCTGCACAACAGAAAACAAAGCAGCAACAATTCCAGTCCACCCCATCAGACCATGACAGCAAAAGACTTGACTCATTTGAATGCAAAATATACACTTTACAATTTCTCATTTCCAACTATGCTTCTTTATTAAGCAAATATGACTACAGAAATGATACCAAACTTATTGACTTTATCGCAGATATTCCCAAGGCTAAAAGACAATAGTTCAAAGCATTGGTATCGGAGGGTCACATGATTGCTAGAACAGCATTGCAAGCTGCATTAGATGCTGCTGATGTGGCTGCATAATCCACAGCAATAGCAGTAGTCATGAGAAGGGCTTCATGGTTTAACTCCAGTCCATTTCCCAAAGAGATCCAATCTACTGTAGAAGATCTTTTCGATGGTCAGAAGTTGTTTGCAGCCAACACCAATGAAATTCTTCATTCCATGAAGGATTCCAGTGAAACGCTTTACTCTTTAGGGATCCACAACCAGGCACCTAGAAGATAACAATACAGATATCAGCCTTACCCGAGACCTTGATACCCTCCGTATACTCAATATTACATCAGACAAGACCAACACCAACAGAACAGATGCAGAATTCAATGCCGCTGCCCTTCCTCTACCAACTCTCAACAGTTGCAGAAGTTCAGTAAGCAAATTTGAACAGCAGATCAAGGGTCGTGAGAGCCTCTGACCTATTCCAACACCATTGTTGCAAGCTAACTTGTTCCACCATCGATTGTTATCTTTTTTTAACAACTGGCAATGTATAACCTCTGACAGATGGGTCCTCCAGATAATTGAAAAAAGCTATCTTATTCCTTTTGTGTCTCTACCTCCTTTCCACCCACCTTCCCAGTCCCTCTTCAGGGACCACTTTCATGAGATTCTACTTCAATAAGAAGTAGAACACCTCTTGCACATAGTTGCATTCGAACCAGTCCCTGCACAATGTAGGGGCAAAGGTTTTTATTCCCATTACTTCCTTACGGAAAAAAGATCGGGAGGTTGGAGATCCATCCTAGACCTCTGGGCACTCAACAAATTTGTTCAGAAACAAAAATTCAAGATGGTAACACTTGCCACTATTTTACCGGTGTTGGAACAGGATGATTGATTCTTGTACCTCGACTTGAAAGATGCATATTTTCACATTTCCATCCACCCTGCTCACAGACACTCTCTTCGTTTTGTTGTAGATTCTCAACAGTACCAATACAAAGTGCTTCCATTCGGACTCGCTACAGTCCCAAGGGTCTTTTCAAAGGTTCTGGCGGTTGTCACTGCATATCTGAGAAAGCAAAGCATCGTCATATTTCCTTATGTGGACGACTGCCTCCTCAAAGCGCACTCACACAACGACTCCTGCTGTTCACTGTCTATCACAAGACACCTATTCCAACATCTCGACCTGCAGTTAAACTAAGCCAAATCAACACTGTCTCCTACACAAAAGATACAATTTCTAAAAGCATACCTCGACTCAACAAGGGCCACCGCATCCCTCCCTACGGACTATTGCCAAAAAATTGTGGCCTTGGTAAACACCTTACAATCCAGCCCCTGCACAATGGCACTTGAATGCCTTCGGCTGTTGGGGCACATGGCAGCATGGAATTTCATTGTCAGCAACGCTTGCTTTCACATGAGATGCTTACAGGGCTGACTGGGACAGGTTTACAGGCCCAATATCCACCCATTATCCAAATCCCTAGTCCTCCCAATATTAGTAAACGTTTGTTCCGGAGTCCCCTTCCATCCATCAGAACCGTCCGTCTCCATGATGACAGATGCATCTCTTACAGGATGGGGTGCCCACCTACAAATTCACATAGCCCATGATCTGTGGTCCAGCAGTGACAAGAACTTACATATAAACATCCTGGAACTCCGTGCAATCAGAATTATGTGAGTGAAATTCCTCCCGTTCATTGTCGACAGTCATGTCATACTATACATAGACAATGTTGCAGCAATGTTTTGTATAAATCATCAGGGCGAGGCCTGATCTTGAGCACTTTGCACAGAGGCCATAGCACTGTGGAACTTGTGCCTGAAACACAACATAAGTATTACCTCCAACCCAACCAAACCTCCACTCACTATACCTGAAGGCATGGCTCCTGGATGGTTCTTTGAGCTAGAACTGATTTCTTCACAACAAGTACAAATGTTCTTTCTGCACACTCGTAAGACTTACCTTCAGAAATGGAAAAGATTCTTGATGTGCTGTGTACTCCACCAGATAGCACCTTCAATATCCTCCTTACCCACCATCCTCGATTATCTTCTGCATCTTAAACAAGCAGGTCTTGCAATAAATTCCATTAAAGTTTATCTTGCGACTGTTACTACCTTCCATGTTAAGTTAGATGACAAATCCATATTTGCACGTCCACTTGCTAAGAAGTTGTTAAAGGGTCCTCAGGCACTTTGTCTGAACATGAGTCCACCAACACAACCATGGGACTTACATTTAGTATTGAACACTTTAAGTCGGCCACCTTTCAAATCAATGGCCACCACCTCTTATCCATTGTATAACACCACCTCTTTACACTTATCCATGAAAACCGTCGTTCTCATAGCCATTACCTTGGCAAGACAGGTTGGAGAAATCACAGCCCAAATGGCTGATCCTCCATACACCACCTTTTTTAAAGGTCACTTTACATACTCACCCCAAATTCCTCCCCAAGGTATGCTTCCTACCTTTTTTCCCAAACCACACGCCGGTCCTTCAAGATGAAGATGCACACTCTGATGTGTACAGAGCTGTCTCTTTCTACCTACAATGGACTAGACCTTTTCGAGTGTCTCTGAGACTGTTTGTGACAATAGCGAACCATAATAAGGGTCAGGCCTGCTCATCACAGACACTCTCCCGCTGGATTTCAGACTGTATCAAGCTCTGTTACTCCCAAGCAGAGGTGCTCCCTCCAGACAGCATAAGGGCACACTCAACCAGAGCCATGGCTACCTCAATAGCATTCATCCGCAAAGTACCCGTAAGAGACATTTGTGCAGCTGATATATGGTTGTCTGACCACACATTTGCAGAGCACTACATACTTATGCAGGGACCTCTCTCCAACCTGAAACTTGCTAAGGCAGTCCTTTCCACTGCTTTTCTGCCAGATCTAAAGTCCCTGCCTCCCTAACCAGGGATAGCTTTGTAGTCACCTAGGGTATGTCTAGACTACATGGCTCCGTCGACGGAGCCATGTAGATGAGTTTACTAGACATAGGAAAATGAAGAGGCAATTTAAATAATCACCGCTTCATTTACATCAAAATGGCCACCGCGCTGTGCTGATCAGCTCTTTGGCGGCACAGCGGGGCAATCTGGACGCGCCGCGGTCGACAAGGGAAGCCTTTGTCGACCGCTCCGTTATGCCTCGTGAAATGAGGTTTACCGGAGTGGTCGACAAAGGCTTCCCTTGTCGACCGCGGCACGTCCAGACTGCCCCGCTGTGCCGCCAAACAGCTGATTGGCACAGCGCGGTGGCCATTTTGATGTAAATGAAGCGGCGATTATTTAAATTGCCGCTTCATTTCCCTATGTCTAGTAAACTCATTTACATGGCTCCGTTGATGGAGCCATGTAGTCTAGATATACCCTTCGTGTGGAGCACCCACGGGGGCATCTATCTCTTGAAGAGGAGGTTACTCACCTCGATAGTAACTGACGTTCTCTGAGATGAGTGTCCCTGTGGGTGCGCCACAACCCTCCGTTCCTCCCCTCTACTTCAGGATTCTGGCCTCACAGGCATTGTTCTGGGGTAGAGAAGGAACTGAGGAGCAGCAGGGAGGGCCCTGCGCATGCACGATGCCTTCCACTTAGGAACGCTTCGCTGCAGATGGACGCATGCATGGCCCCAGTGATACTGCTCTGAAATCTCCGATCTAGGGCTCGGTGGCAGCACACTGACCTAATGTGGAGCACCCACGGGGATACTCATCTCAAAGAACGTCAGTTACTGTAGAGGTGAGTAACCTCCTCCTACACATGTCCATTCTTCTTTCTCTGCATAAGAACATAAGAATGGCCGTACTGGGTCAGACCAAAGGTCCATCTAGCCCAGTAGCCTGTCTGCCGTCAGTGGCCAGCACCAGGTGCCCCAGAGGGGGTGGACCGAAGACAATGATCAAGCGATTTGTCTCGTGCCATCCACCTCCAGCCTTTTTTTCTGCAAAAAGAAGAAAAAAAGGTAAGGGGGGGCCTTCGTTTTTGGAGGAAGAGCTGATGTGTAGATCCAGCAGTTGCTCTAGGCCAGTGGTTTCCAACCTTTTTTATGTCGCTGACTGGCAAACCTATTCATAAACTTTTGGAAGACCAGCGACATTTTATTTGTTTATTTGCACATTCATTATGAAAATAATGAATATGCCAATATGCAAATAAAATGTTACTGATCCATCAAACCTCATACCCTCCTGCCCTGACTCCTGTGCCCCTAACCCCTTGCCCCAGGTCCCTCATACACTCCAACCCTGACTCCTGTACCCTTGCATATTCCCAGCCCCCTGCCTTGAGCCCCCACACACATATTTCTTAGTGTAAGAAATTTGTTATTTTCACCCCCTCCAGCTGAGTATCTCATGAGCAGGACCATTAGTGGCAACCATACAATGGACTCCTATGGGGCCGGGGCCAGGACTAGACCAGGGAGGGGCCACAGTTCCCTCGGCGGGGTGGACTTTTTTATGGCTAGGCTTGCGCAGGCACATAGCCTGGGCGCATGCGCAGCAGGGAATTTTCCCACGGTAATACACGCTGCCACCAATGTGCCTGTGGCCATGGCCGGGCCAGACAGAAGGCAAGGAGCAGGCAATGGCTGAGCAGCTGCAGCTTGCCTCCCACAGCCCTGTCCTTCTCACCCAACTCCATGTGCCAATTCCGCCCCACGTACACCCCTCCCGGAAGTGCTGGTGAAATCCAGCATCCAGTCCACGGCTACAGCCTCCACCTCCTCTAACAGCCTGGGAAGCACCTGGCCATGTGGGCTCCACACTGCCTCCTCCATGCCCTCGTCTGTGTGCTGGCAGGGCCATGCACCATCCCGCTCTGCCTCGGCCTCGCCCCCATGGACATAGCCAAGCAGCATGCTGTGGCCCAGCAGCCAGCAGTTCGCGTCCTAGAAGTTGGGAACCACTGCTCTAGGCTCACATCCTCACCAGCTGGTATTAAATGTAGATGACAGGAATGCTCTAGGTTTGACTACCTGATAGGCTATCCCCTTCCCTACATCACCCAGTTATTGATGCTTTGTGAGACTCCCCTATAGAGATCAAAGAGGGGATACACTTTGTACCAAACACACATCAGCTTTTAAAAGGTCTGTTTAGCATGGTACTGAACATTAAGTTCTAGCGATACTTCCACATACCACTGAGAAGTTGTGTATTATAACAGTAACATTTATTGAGGAGAGATCATCACAATTAAGGGTGCATAAATTAGCGAATAGGTAATTTTATAGAAACACTTTGTTTTTTTGTTAGGACATGTTGCTATGTTGCTCATCTGTTAGATTTTCGTACCAGAAGTTGGGATATTTTTTTTTCCCACAAATAAACATCACAGCTCCACTATCATGTAAGGAAATGATGAGAAGGCTTGAGCGTCCCACTGATTTTTTAATGATGTATGTTCTTTCAGAGGAGAGTATTCCTTTGGAAACACTAAGTGTGGGTGAAACTTTTTAATAAAGGCCAAACATTTTCTAAAGGCTATTTAACTCTCGTGCATTTCAAAAAATTACACCGAAAAACTTATTTACGTTAGAGTAAATTCAAGTAAAAGGAGTGGAATAAGGAAAAGATGGGAGTTAATGAGAACCAGCAGAGCCTTTGAGCTGAATGCATAATAGTGTAATAAAGATAAATAGACACTGGAACTCTCCTAGTATTCCTCAGGATAGCAAGCAAATGTCAATAATTGAACACATTTGTTTAATTTTCTTTATTCTACTGTCCAAATTGTTCTGTAATAAACTTAAACAATTTTGTTGTAAAAACTATAAGGAACAAAATAAACACTCTCTAGAATCTGTACTGATAGGTTTTGTTCAGGTTTCAGACCAAAAGATCTATGAGTTGTTTCTATCACGGAGGTTTTTTTAAAAAATCATTAGACTCAAGGCCCTGAGTCAACAAGATGCTTAAATAAATGACTTCATTGAGAGTACTCACTTGCTTTAAGCATGTGATGATTTTGAGTACTTTGTTGAATTAACATAAGAACTGCCATACTGCGTTAGACCAAAGGTCCATCTAGCCCCATATCCTACCTTCCGACAGTGGCCAATGCCAGATATCCCAGAGGGAGTGAACAGAACACGGAATCATCAAGTAATCTATCTCCTGTCACCTATTTCCAGCCTCTAACAGAGGCTAGGGACACCATTCTTACCCATCCTGGTTAATAGCCATTGATGGACCTAACCTCTTGAATTTATCTAGTTCTTTTTGAACCCTGTTAAAGTCCTGGTCTTCACAACCACCTCTGGCAAGGAGTTTCACAGGCCGAATGTGCATTGTGTGAAGAAAAACTTCCTTTTGTTTGTTTTAAACCTCCTACCTATTAATTTTATTTGGTGACCCACAGTTCTTATGTTATTGGAACAAGTAAATAACTTTTCCTTATTCACTTTTTCCACACCAGTCATGATTTTATAGACCTCTATCATATCCCCCCTTAGTTTCCTCTTTTCTAAGCTGAAAAGTGCCAGTCTTTTTAATCTCTCTTCATATGGGACCCATTCCAAACTTCTAATAATTTTTGTTGCCCTTTTCTGAACCTTTTCCAATGCCAATAGATCTTTTTTGAGATGAGGCGACCACATCTGTACGCAGTATTCTAGATGTGGGCATACCATGGTTTTATATAGAGGCAATAAGATGTTCTCTGTCTTATTCCATTCATCTTGACAATTTTCTCAACTAGAGCAATTCTCCAGATCACCATACTTATCTGTTATTGCTGACATTACTTATTTTTTCTTTCTTTTCAGTTACTGATATGTTTGTGATGGGTTGGACTACCTTGGGATTTCACCTGATGAGCTGAATCACCACTGAGTCAGCCTATTCTGCCAGTTTGGGTTCCCTTTATCTGGTCTTGCTCAAAAGTCTCTTCCAGCCAATTACACAGGCAGCAAGGGTGGGGGGAGGCAGGTCCATGGAGCTGGCATGCGCAGAGAGCTAATACAAAAGCTGTCTCCCTGTGTGTATTGGCTCCTGCCTGTTCCCCTCACCCTCCACATTGCTGCCTCTCTATCAGAGGCAGCAGCGTAGGGATGGGGGGTGGGGCATTGGCTCCCCCTCCGCTGCCTCTGATACAGAGGCAGTAAGGGGGGATGCGTGTAGGCGACGGGATTAACTGATAAGCCTAGGCTTATTGGTTAATCCTGTACTCATCTACATGTTGACATCTCTATTTGGAAAATACAGAGTTTTAGAGATTAGGATTTGGCAAGACTATCAAAAGGTAATTGTAGTAGTTTAAATGGGAGGATTAAGGCATGAATAAAGACTTTAGCAGAGGCACAATCTTGTTTTTTCTGTTCGCCCTAGGACAAATGTCAAGTAAAGGTGCAAGTTTACAGTACCTGATGCTGTAATTCCAATAGTAATTTATGGTCAGCCCTCATGGGTTCCTTTTTGTTCTATGATCAGACTCTTTTTCAGTCAGAGTTTGAATAGAAATCAATTAACTTGTTATGAATTCTTTCTCCAAATTTTTCATGGTGAGACTCTCCATTCTCCAGATCATGGAAAAAGACAGCATTTTCAGTTGTACACAAAGCAAATGCGGACTATTCAGGAAGGTTTTTCTTTTCTCAGACTGAAATCCCCCCCTTCTGGTGTCACTTAATCTTTCTCTGATTCTAGAAGCAAATTTCGCTTACATAGCACCAGGATGCTGTCTTCTCAATTATATCTATGGGAAAGTACTAAAGATGGGCAGAATTTTCTAATCCAAGGACACTGTTTCTGAAAAGAAGCTTACCCTCCTTTTTCTTCCTCTTTTGTATTATCTGTGTACTGTGGGAAGAGAGTCTCCTATATTGCTGAAAAAGGTGAGATCTTGCAGCTTCATCATCACCATTAACAAGAATCTGCACCTTCCTCGTTACCGAGTTAACATGTTCATTGCAGACCGCTGGTTTGCAGTCTCCTGATATTAACTGTTTGGAGTAGAAAAATTGTTTTAAAGTATTGAGGACTAAGTAATTCATCCCTAAATTTGTATTTTCTATAGAAACAAGAAATGGGTACAGGCTAAATGTTAATAGTTGTCTTTCTTGAACATAAAAAACAGTCATAAAAGAATATAAAAACAGTCATATTGAGTCAGACCAAAGGCCCATTTAGACAACAGTGGCCAATGCCAGGTGTTTCAGAGGAAATTATTGCCGTTTCAGAGATGCGACTACCATTGTTTTATTCACATGGAATTCTTGCTGGGCCTATGAGGCACCATGATTAAAGACAAAATAATCACAAATAAGTGACCATTATTTTTTCTTTTTTTTAACAATAAAACACAAACAAGCATTAAACAATGATTACTGCAATTACAATGTTCTGTCACAATCTCTTCTGTATGTCTCTGAATTCTTCTCAACAGAAATTGGTTCACATCTGGTGGGGACAGTTTGCTTCAAGAGACTTAAAACAAAGTATACTATTCTCCATATTAGGAATGAGTCCTGTGTTAATGTGTCTTACTTAACTAAAATAGTTTATAGATGGGTAAAATAATTTCATTTACATGCTGGCGATTTCTGTTTGGTTGATGATGGATAACATAAACAATATATTAATGAGCAGAGAGATAAGTTATCTGTAGTAAGTAATATGAAGTCAAATGATAGCTTTTAATTCAATTACTTGAGCCATTCAAGGAACAGACTTGAGAATGGACAAATAATTAGTTTTAAGAATCTTAAATTCAGATTAAATCCCACTCTGCTCCTCTGCCTCCCAAGGTTAGTGTTATGTCCTTGCCAGGAATAATACGTACTTTACGTGATATGGTATTTAACAGCAGAAACTGTTAATGCCTTATTCACAATAGAATTTCAATATCCCATTTAATCATTTAGATAAAAATTTAAACCAAAACTATTGGTACTGCTTTTGCAAATTTCATCTTGCCAGTATTGCTGATTGTTCAGTGATATGTTGCAGAAACAGCATAGGGCTGGAAGGTACTTAATACTTCATTTTGGCCGGAAGCAACGCACTGAAGGCACAGTATATTGCTCCAGCAAAATGAGGATGAGGACTAGCAGGATGAACGCCATTGTGGACTGCAGGCCCTGCTCATCCAGATTCTGGCACTCCTGTTGCTGTGCATGCCCCTCAGTCTTCTGGACACTGTGTAATGCTGCTTCTGGCAGTGGGAGATGAGCTTGTACTGGTGTGACTGCATTATCCTGCAGGTATGGGATGATCAGAAGTGACTGCAGAACTTCTGTATGTGCAAGGCCACTTCCTGGAGCTCTGCGAATGGTTCACCCCTGCTCTCAGGTGACAGGACACCTGCATGAGACCCGCCATCCCCATGCAGAAGCTTGCCACGCCAGAGAGCTACCACTCAGTTTGGAACCAGTTCAGCATGGGGAAATGTGTAGTTGGGGCCATGCTCTTGCAGGTAGCGAAGGCCATCAACCATGTGCTACTACAGAGGGTCAGCACTCTGGGAAACATGGACACCATCGTGGAAGACTTTGCCACCATGGGCTTCCCCAATTGTGGTGGGGTCATAGATGGCATGCACATCCCCATCCCGGCCCCTGACCACTGTGCACGCCAGCACTATTTTCTGCAACTGCACCATCAGAGCCAGGGAGGTGGACATGCCCATTGTAATCCTGGGCGACACAGCCTATCCCTGGCAGATGAAGCCCTACACAGGTAGCCTGGACCTCAGCAAGGAGCAGTTCAATGCCAGGCTGAACAGGTACTGCATGGTTGTTGAATGTGCATTCAGCTGTTTATAGGGGAGGTTCAGGAGTCTCATCACCCAGCTGGACCGCAGCAAACACAACATCTCCTTCGTGGTGGCAGCCTGCTGTGTGCGCCACAACCTTTGTGAAAGCAAGGAAGAGACTTTTCTGCTAGGGTGGGGGGCTCAGGCTGAATGTTTGGCCAGGGAATTTGAGCAGCTGGACACCAGTGCCATCAGCAGAGCACATCAAGGTGCTGTGCTCATCAGAGAGGCCTTGAAGGAGAGTTTCATGCAAAGCCTGTTGTGAGACTCTTCCCCCGTGCCTCTCTACAAGGAGACCCTGCATTCCCTGTGTATGCCTTTCATCTCCCACCCCTTCCTTCCCCTGCCCTCCCTTCCCACCTCCCCCCGAGCAAAAAATAAAGCCATCTTTTATATAAAAAAGGACATTTTATTGGGGGGACATACAACAGGGGAGGGACTGTGTAAAGAACCTGGAATGGGGGAGGGAGGCTCAGGGATGGGACTGGACGTGATGCCTGCTTCTGGATGGTCTGTAGACTTCAGTTGCCGTAGAGATCCCCCCCCCCATGTTCTGGGGCCCTGGCAGAGGGGAAGCCATGGGCGGGGGGGGGGAAGGTTGCCATGCACTCCATCACTGAGGTGATGGTGGAGAACATGGTGTCATGCTGGTGTGCCAGCTAATCCCAGGCAGCCTTCCTCTTTTCCCATTTGGCCTGCTCCTGGCACTCGTCCTCGAGTCCCTACACAAGGGACTGCAGGCATACCATCTGCTCCTGCATGAGCTCCTCCTAGGTGCATTTCCACCTGTGGATCCCATTCAGTTGGATAAATGGTGTGGGAACCAAGCTCAAAGCTGGCCCAGCTCTGATGAAAAGTTAAAAGGGTAGACACTATGTATGAAAGAACCTGGAATGGGGGAGGGAGGCTCAGGAGACACTATGTATGAAACTTAGCCCTAATCTCTGAGCCGATACCAAAGGTCTCGGTTCAGATAATGACAGCGTGCTTCGAGCAAGTCTATATGTTGCCTAGACAGTGGCATTTTCCAGGAGGGGCACAGATGTCCCAGAGGAACATTGCAACATCCATGGCCTGGGCACAAACAGGCATGAGAAGGAGCCAGCCAGGCTAGGAGCCTGCGGGCGGGAAGGGGTGATGGGGCGGCTTGGCTTCCTTCTGCATCCCGCATGCATTGGGACTAGCACTGGCAGCGTCCTGCAGAGAGAGATCTTCTATCCTTGCCCGCTGGAGGGATGTGTCTGTGTCTGTGTGTGTTGAGGGAGGGGTGTGTGAGCGGCAGACACCTCTTGCCAGAGGTGCTAGTGCTACTGGGATCCCCTCCTCTTCCTCCACCCAGCAGGTTTCCATGCACAAGATCAGTCTCCTCTGCATCACCACACTTGACTGGGAGTAGATGCTGACTGAGTGCAGGCATGACCCTGTGCTGTGTGTGGCACTGCTGTGTAATTCCATACCCCAGAGTACTTGGGGTGGCTTGTTGTGAGAAGGTGTTCCACCATGGAGTTCAGAGAAAGGCAGGCCTCTCCAGGAAGGAGCAAGGGGTTCCTGTGTGAGCAACATGGAACTGAGTGCTCCGGACTGGTGCTCCATGTGCACCCACGTGAACAGGCTGTTGTGTGACCCCCAGGCTGAGTAGGCCAAGTGAGGAGCATGCAGCCCCTTGCAGCCCATCACCTTCCCCCATGTGTAGATAGGGAAAGTTATAGAACTCACCTGAATTGCCCTCCCTGGGTTCCTCCAAAGCCTGGGAGACATCCTGGGAAAGGGGGACCAGCTCCAGAGTGAGGAACAGCTCCTGACTGCTGGGCATTGTTGCCTGGGTGGCCTCCGCCTCTTCCTCCTCATTGTCATCATCATCTTCCACCACCCCATCCTGTTGCAGACTGATGCTGGGCATGTCCTTGCTGGTGTGAGAGATGACCAACCCCCTTCCAGGATGGCATTGAGTTGTTCAGAATAGCAGTAGATGTGTGGTGCTGCCCCAGAGTGTCCGCTCGGCTCTCTGGCCTTGTGGTAGGCCTGCCACAGCTCCTTAATCTTCATGCGGCACTGGTCCAGGATCCTTGTGTCTTTTGTTGGCCAGGCTGGTGGTGATCCAGCCATAGATGTAAGTGTTCCTTTTCCTTTTGTGGAGATCCTGGAGGTTGGTCCTCTCCCCCCAGACTTAGATGAAGTCGAGGATCTCTGCACCAGTCCAGGCTGGAGCTCTCTGGAGTCCCTGGGCAGTGGCTGTCATGGGAGCAGCAGAAGTGCTGGCAGCTGTCGGAGAATCCAAGGGAGCATTGGGTTGCTCATGCCTTCCTTGGGTCGTGATCTCTCACACAGGGCTTCTTTCAAAGCTGGGCATGTGCGAGAAGCCCTTAACCTGTTCTTGAGACTTTTAATTCTGCAGGAGAGGGGAGATGCCAGGTATGGCCAGAGTGGTCAGAGCTCCAGCTGAGAGAGTCCTCTGGAGGCCAATTATTTTGAAATAGTGGCATCTGTGCATCCACATCACTGCTATTGCAAAATAACTATTTTGAAATTAGTGTTATTCCTCAAGAAAAGCAGAAGTACAGATTTTGAAATAAGTGTCCTGAAATTTCGAAATAACGGGCTTGGTAGTGTGGATGCTCTGATTATAAATTAGACCTTAGGGAGGTTATTTCAAAATAGAGGCCTAGTGTAGATCAGGGCTCACAGTGCTGTTAGCTCTTCGAGTGGAGATGTCTTATATAGAGTGCTGGGAGATCTCTCTTCCAGTGCTTGTGCTGTGGCTACACTTACAGTTTAAAGTGCTGCTGTGGCTGAACTTTAAACTTTTAAGTGTAGACAAAGATTAAGAGTGTAATAAAGTAGTGTAAAAGTAATAAAGCATATACAACCAAGAGGCATCTCTAAGTTCAGAGGAATTTACACTTTTCTATATTCTTACTGAGGGTGGAAGATTTCTTTTTCCTTGCCAGTTGCTTGCTTGGCTAGATTCATATATCAGCTGCTGTCACCTTTTACTGGCTCAGTTCCTTCATGGAATGATCTTGGTAGCATCTTCGGCTCCTGAATATGCCATTGTTAATGTATATGCAGCAGGACTGTAATCCTTCAACTTCATGATTATATTGCTTTTGTATTCATGGCAGGACATTCTGAGAATATCTTTAAAATAGAGCTTTAACTGCTTCTTTACCTCAATTCACTTTCTGAAACATTCCTTTACTTCCAACAGGTTTTAATAGGAGCAGAAATTCAGTTTCAAATGAACCCAAACTCTTCTATTTCCAATCTGAATGTTTTCTAGATCTTAAAGTAGTCTGTTTAATTTAAATGATTCTTAGAGAGTTTAAATTTAAATTGTTATCAATGAGGCTATTATCTTTTCTTCACTATCTTTGGAGAGTTGTTCTTGTCTTTCTATGTCTGATACAGAATTGCTTAAACAGTGCCAGATAACTGTATGAGAGAGAGATTATAAAACACACATTAGTTAAGTAAAGTACTAAACCAGTTACATCTGCTAGGTTTTTCATTGTTCTTCGGATTTGAATTCCTTAGCTAAAGCATAGATTGGAGAACCATTATAAATTTAAGTGTCATCAGCTAAAATACCTTTTAAAAACAAATAAAGAATGCAAAATAAAGGTCTTTAGATGATAATGTTTTCTGTGAGATTGAACTCCATAAGGAATGCTACAATTTTTAGTAATTTAGGTCAATTAACTCAAAGTCTTATCACAATCTTGTAACAAAGACAGACTTCTGTCTAGTTTTATACTGGTCTGGGCAGGTGACATTGGTGTCGACATGGATCTCTGGATACTTTATTATTTCCAGTCAAGTTTGTAAGATAAGAGAATTATGGGATTGCTCATGCTAGTGCAAACACACAATTCTAAAGTAGAATTTAAAAATTTAGACAAATTACTTAATTATCAAAGAAAGCTAATTGAGTTCAAACTTTGCCACTTATGCATACAAGACTATCACATATTAAACCCAAAACGAAATATGCAGGTAAGAACTTTGATGTTATTTTAATTTCTCAGGATTTTCACCAATATGCTAAGCTTTTATGCCACTTTAACCAAAAGGTCGAACAGTGGTAAGAATTAATTAAAAGCTTCTTCCTCCTTTTGTGTAGAAAGCAGTCATTTCTCTTGAACACAAAGTGTGTGTGAGTGTGTGGCAGGGGGTGTTTTTATTTTGTTTTTCAGGTGAATTCTTAGAAGCACTTAGGGTTTCTCACAATAATGTTTGCTGTTTCCTATTGCAACAATACTAGACTTAATTAAATGAATTTCTACAGCCTTAACACTCTTAATTAATTATTAATTTAGAGTAACTTCTTGACAACTAAGACTAAACTTCTTATTAAATCCAAGTTCACATTATGAGTGTTAGTTTTTCATTAACTCAAGTACATACTTTTGCTTATAACTTGGGTAAACAATACATCCATAAAAGTCATGTTATTGGTTGATCAGACCTGGCATGAGAGTGGGTTTTCCAGCTCAGCTTCACAATTGCAAAGATAGGTTTCTCAAGATATATGGGGAGTTCATTCAGGTGATTCACTCAATATGTTATGACAACTACTCTTATTTTCTTTCTGGATTTTATAGCAGGCTCCTTAGATAAGACTTTAAGGGTATGTCTACACTGCATTCCTCTTTCGAGAGGAGTAAGGGTAATTTCGAAAGGGTTTTCTTTCGAAATAACCGTGTCTAGACGGCGTTTCTTTTTTTGAAATAGAGTATTTCGAAATAGCACCTGGATGCGATTATGCAAATGAAGCACGGGAAATTCAAATCCGCACTTCATTTGCAATTTTGTTCGTCTGCATTTGCATTCCTCTCTCGAAAGAGGAATGCCGTGTAAACATACTCCAAGTGAACTAGCAGGTTGTTGAGTTGAAACACACAAAGGATACTCCTCGATGTTCCGTTAATCTTCTCCAAGAATGTGCGTTTTTTTCCATTCATGTGCAGAATAATTTTTATGTGCTCCAAGGTATGTGTACATGCATTACCAGTAGTAACAAAAATCTAGCTGTGGGTGCTCTGCTAATCAGGCTGGGCAGCATTTGAATCTCTGCTGAGCAGCCGCCACACAAGCGCTCATCTTACAAGGAACACTGGGTCTTCTGCTTTTCCTCTCAGTCTGTCTGCAGATATTTAGACTTCAGGGAGCAATGTGTTGAACAACACAGGGTGTTTAATATTTTTTTTCTTCTAGGTAGCATATTCTTATTTTTCTTTTTGCCAATACTGAATTGTGGCCTAATAAGAAAGTGTCTTTTAATTTGTCAAAGATTAGAAATGTCAAACCAGGAGGTGAGTTTTGTGTCCCTTTTCATCATCCAGTAAGGAAAAGAGTCTTCTCGTTTAGGCTTCTTGCAACTTTGTCTGGAAAATTCCTGCATCTGGGGCTGTGGTGCACTGTGGATCCAGCTCCAGCCCTGGCACATGGGCCAGCTGCCCACCATGCAGCTTCACCCCGGGAGCAGTCAGGAAGCCACCACACAGCCCTGGCCCCAGTTTTAGCTCTTCTCCAGGAGCTGCATAGTGGCTGCTCCCGTGGCAGCGTGGCCAACAAGGCCCCACCCAGCCCCCATCTGGTTACAGCGTCCTGTCCCCGGCCCCAATCCTGGGGCCAGCCCACAGTGTGGCCCCCATCTGGCTGCAGGAAGGTTTGGTGGCGCCCCCCCTCCCTCCCCCCCCCCCGCTGTGGCATGGGTAGGAGTGAAGGCCATGATCTAGCTGGAGCAATCCTGGCCCGGCCCCCTCATCCAGCCACTGCTGCCAAGGTGTAGCAGCTCAGCCCCGGCTAGGTAAGTTAATCTGGCCCCAGGGCCCCCCACCCCCCACATACTCTGCTTCCCACGCCCAGTGCCCTGCCCTGGCTCCTGTACCTCTCACATACCCCAACCCCTGCCCTGAGGCCCTCATATACCCCAACCCTGACTCCTGCACCCCCATATCACCAGTCCATAATACTCCTGCACTGCCCACACCCTAATACTGTGCTCCGAGTGCATCATACACCTGAACCCCCTGCCCTGAGCCCCTCATAATCCCAATCCTGACTCCTGGACCCCCACATTCCCAGCCCCCTGCCATAAGTTTGAAAAAAGACAGCCTGAATATGTGCATGAACCTGGATTTGACCAGTTCTGATGTAAACATCAAAGAAATGTGCAAGAAGATGCAGCAACAGAAATCCCATTAAATAAAGTCTGTGAGTACAACGTTTCATTTATGCTATTATTAATCGTCATGTCAAATATCAATAATATTAAGTTGCATATTTTCAGTTATTCTGAATTTTGGTGTAGTTTGGCTCTTTGGTTTGTAAAGATTGCCAACCCTTGAATTACAGTAAAAACCTACTTCAGACTTCTAGCCACGTCAGCGTACACATGTGACACTGCTAGTTGCTAAGTTTCACTTACGTCCTTTACAAGGCTGGCTATGATCCATGTTTCACCCCAGGAGACATCAAATACACATGCATGTTGTGGTCTGAGTTCACATTCTATCATGAAGAATGTTCGATGGGGGTATTTTCCACAGCACTCCTACAAAGACACCGGTCACCGAGGCATCAAAATCAGGATGGGATATTCATCCTGGACCATTTTCAGATAAAAAGAACTTTGCTTCCAAAAGGGCATGATTCTACATTTCAAAATGTAAGTCCCCACAGAACCCACCTATGAGCCTTTCTGAATGCAGTTTATACCATCTTACATCAAAACCTCTTTTTTTGGCCTCCATTAAATCAGCAAAAAGGGTTAGCAAACTCTGCAACAAAAGGATCTGTGTAAAGATTTCTCAGAACAAAAGTGCTAGTTAGTTCTGTATTTCACAGAATACACATGATCAATAGCTAATTAACAAGTGGCTATGAAAAATAGTGTTATATACTTAAATGATGGACTGTGATGAAAGTAGAGACTGCTTTGTTAACCGCACATTAATTCATCACAGTGTTGATTGGTAGTTCATTTTATTTTGGTGAGCATTAGCTGATTTACCTTTTGATAGAACAGTAAAAGGAGTTGTGAAAAGAGATGATTTAGCATTGTTAAAATATTCAGGCCTATTTTAGGTTGCCTTTCAGACAGTCAGCTGCATGTTAATCATAGCACTTTAGCAAATATTAAGACATGGTTTTCAGAAAATATATTTCATTGCCTCTGATAGCCTACTGTTTAAAATTCAGCCTTTAGCTTGCTATTTTAACTGAATTCCTATTTTAAAAGTTGTTTTTTATGGTAACATTTTTGTTGTTTATGGGTCCAAATTCTGTATGCTGTTATCTGAAGCTACAGTGCACAGTATAAACTAATGTAACACACTTCACATGCACAAAAGGGAGTGCACAGTTGTTGAATGTTTTAGACAACCTTCCGTTGTACTGCACTGAGGCAGTGATTTTTAGTCATTCCCTGCCTCTGCCTTTGCTGGCTGGAGTTGCTGGGCTATGGGGTAGGCGAAATTTTGATTTTGGAAGCCTATTTTCTTGAAGAACCCTCAGTCTCTCCTTTTGTGTTATAAGCATGTGGTGTATGTTTATATTTAATGGGCTAATAAAGGATCTTATGTTTAAGGACAAAATCTGTGTCTTGAAGTGTTAGACGTGCAACTTTTCAAATTCAGTCTGCAAGAACATCATGGGTATGTATGTATTTAAAAAAAAAAAACCAGCCAAATTCAGTAGAATTATTGCCACTTTCCACCAGGGAGAATAGAAATTTTTCTTATGTATTTTATATGGGAGTTAAAACTCTCTTCAAATAATATTGCAGAGAAGACACTCAAGCTAACCTTTTTAAAAACAAATTGAAAGAGGTATTTTAAGTGACAGTAAATAATTTCCAGTAAGTTACAAAGTATGCAGTATATTTGGGAAAGCTATCCTGTTGGGCAAGACGCAAGGCTATCTTCTTAACTATTTCTGGGTTATACAATACATGGGGATTTCAGTGGATTTGTGTAAACTAACATTACATTTATTAATAAATAAAACAGCAAGTGAAGACTTAGGTCCTGCTCTGACTCCCAATGAAGTAAATGAAAATCTTTCAGGTACCTTACTGCTGGATAAAGTCCCTTGGATAGCAATATGTTACAGTATGCAATTTTCACTGCAAGCTTCAGAATGGTATATGCTACTGTGGTATATTACAGGGACTATTTTGGAAGCATTTTTGGTGCTCACAATGAGCCAAATCCTGACCATGTATGCAGTACTGAGCCCAGAGGAACTTGGTGACCTACTTGAGCTCCATAGCTGTGGAAGCTAACGTGAACCGGAAGGGAGAAATACCCTGTGTCTTTCCCCTCTCTTGAGGTTGTTGCACTGTACTTACTTTTGCACAAGTTCCCCTACTGTCCCCAAACAGCTTCATAATGCCCGCTTATGGAAAAGGTCCAGTCATCCCCCCCCTTACTTGTTTACTGGATCTGGTTGTTCCAAATTGTAGCTGACCTGGTAAATGTCCAACTGTTGTGGCTGCATGTACTCCATAGGACTGCATAAACTGGCCTCAGAGTTGTGCCTAGTATATTTGGCCCACAGTGTCAAAATATAACATGTAAACCACTAAGCAGGTCACAAGACAGAATTTAAAACTATCTTCTGTTATCCCTTTTTGACATGTGTGGGTAGCCATTATTTGGGATATTGTGGGTTTTTTCGTGTTACAAGGAGAAATTGATGTGATATGATCCTGTTTTATTTATAAAGAATATTCACAAAATCTTGTTTCTCTGAATACAGAAGGAGATCAAACATGAGAAAGTTTCTTTGTTCTCAGTTCCAAGTCTCCTTTTTGCCAACATATTACCGAAAAACTCCCTATTTTGGCTTTTTTCTCAGGGTCATGCAAGTGCTCCTCTCACTGTCTGGGAAGCTTTCTTTCTCCTTTCTCTGTGTACTTCTATGCACAGTCCCCATGCATTTACACTCAGTTCCTAGTTTAACTCCTCTGCTCGCATAGGTCAATCCTAGTCAGTCTTGCATGAGACCTGTGTGGTGGCTCCTCTCCTGGGTGGTGGATCCTATTGTTTCAATTCTTATCGTTTCAACTATCTATTGCATACATGATCTTAAGTGCTTTTTACATTTATCTTGAATGAAGAGTGGCTATTATGTCCCCAAGCTTCAGCAAGGTTTCACCCAACCCCTGGTATATATTTATTCATGCTCACATGAGAACAAAACTAAACTATTTGGAAATTAGTTGCCTTGTAAACATTTTATTAAGTGGCTTGGAGTGTCCATATCAGGTCACCAGGAACAAGGTCACAGCTACAGCGAAAGCCTTGATCCTACTCTGGCCTACATCCAGCAAACACTTAAACATGTACTGTGTGCGAGCTTTGCGACCGGGTGCTCGCGAACAGGGTGAGTGCTAACAGGAGGGAGTTTTGAGAGGCTCTCCTGGAGGAGGAGAAGGAAGGAGCAAACTAAAGCACCTTGGGGTAAGTGGCTGCTTATATTTGGAGGTTTTGGGCTTGTGTGTGTTTGTTTGGAGTTTGTTTGTTTGGAGTTTGTTTGTTTGTTTGGAGCGTTTGGAGTGCTGAGCTGAGTGTGTTTGTTTGTTTGTTTGAAAGGCCGTGTGCTCAGGCAGGCAGGCAGGCAGGCAGTTGGAAGCTGATTAGGTTTGAATTGAAACACCGTGTGCTGATTGGCTGAGCTGTAGGCAGAGGGAGGAGCTATCAGGGAGGCCGAGCACTTAAACCCTGCTGGTAAGCGACCGGGGAGCTTTGCGACCGGGTGCTCGCGAACAGGGTGAGTGCTAACAGGAGGGAGTTTTGAGAGGCTCTCCTGGAGGAGGAGAAGGAAGGAGCAAACTAAAGCACCTTGGAGCCGTGTGCTCAGGCAGGCAGGCAGGCAGTTGGAAGCTGATTAGGTTTGAATTGAAACACCGTGTGCTGATTGGCTGAGCTGTAGGCAGAGGGAGGAGCTATCAGGGAGGCCGAGCACTTAAACCCTGCTGGTAAGCGACCAGGGAGCTTTGCGACCGGGTGCTCGCGGACAGGGTGAGTGCTAACAGGAGGGAGTTTTGAGAGGGGAGTTTAGAGGGGGAGCCAGTGACTTCTATTGCCCTTAAACTAAATCCTTTATAACAACCTCTATCTGAAACATTTAATTAACCCTCATATATAATTAGAGTAGGAAATGGAGGCAGAAGCCCAGCAGCAGAGTGGGGGCTATCCTGTTTATTGTGTCGAGTGCAGTATGTATGACTACCTACCCTGTGGGTGGGTGGCGTATGTGTGCGCTCGATGCAAGGAGCTCCTGGCCCTCAGAGACCGAGTGCGTGCTTTGGAGGCCAGGGTGGCTGAACTGGAGGAGCTAAGGAAGGCAGAGGTGTTTGTGGATGAGACTTTCCGGGACATAGTAGGGCTGTCCCACCTCCAATCTGACAGTCCTGATGCTGTTACGGAGGATGAAAGGCTCAGGGAAGGAGAGCAGTCAATGGGAGCAGAGGGAAACCATCCCATAGTTGGGACCCTCCTTCCAGAGGGTGATGTTGTATCCTCTCGTGCCGAGGATACTTCTCCGGGGGAGGGAGCTCCAGCTGTTAGGAAGAAGCAGGTTTTAGTAGTGGGGGATTCGATCATTAGAAATATAGATAGTTGGGTTTGTGATGACCGGGAGAACCGTATGGTTACTTGCCTGCCTGGTGCGAAGGTTGCGGATCTCTCGAGGCATCTAGACAGACTTATGGGCAGTGCTGGGGAGGAGCCGGTCGTCGTGGTACATGTTGGTACCAATGACATAGGGAAGGGTAGAAGAGATGTTCTGGAGGCCAAATTTAGGTTACTAGGAAAGAGACTGAAATCCAGAACATCTTTGGTGGCATTCTCTGAAATGCTTCCAGTTCCACGCGCAGGGCCAGATAGACAGGCAGAACTTCAGAGTCTCAATGCGTGGATGAGACGATGGTGCAGGGAAGAGGGGTTTAGATTTATTAGGAACTGGGGACACTTTTGGGGTAGGGGGAGCCTATACAGGAATGATGGGCTCCACCTAAATCAAGGTGGATCCAGACTGCTGGCATTAAACATTAAAAAGGTCGTAGAGCAGTTTTTAAACTAAGAGGTGGGGGAAAGCCGATTGGTGCGGGGGAGCACCTGGATCGGACGGAGACTTCTCTTACACGAGGCTCCATAGGTAGGGATTCCCTAGAAGTTAGTCAGATAGGGAGCGTGGGAAATAATATATGGGCAAGATCAGATGTGAAACAATCGTGCATAAAAAAATCCAATGTGTCTGTGAAAGGCGGACATATAAATAGTGGTAGTTTTCTAACATGCTTTTACACTAATGCTAGGAGTCTGTCTAATAAGATGGGTGAACTGGAGTACCTCATATCAAAGGAGGAAGTTGACATAATAGGCATCTCAGAAACATGGTGGAATGAGGACAATCAGTGGGACACTATCATACCGGGATATAAATTATATCGGAAAGACAGAACAGGTCGTGCGGGTGGCGGAGTGGTACTATATGTGAAGGATAATATAGAATCAAATGAAGTAAAAATCCTAAAGGAATCAAAATGTTCCATAGAATCATTATGGATAACAATTCATTCCTCTAATATGAATATGGCATTAGGAATATATTACCGACCACCTAACCAGGACAGTGATAGTGATGCTGAAATGATAAGGGAGATTAGAGAGGCTACCAAAATAAAAAACACAGTAATAATAGGAGATTTCAATTATCCCCATATTGATTGGGTGCATGTCACCTCAGGACGGGATTCAGAGATTAAATTTCTTGATGCCTTAAATGACTGCTTCTTGGAGCAGCTAGTACAGGAACCCACAAGGGGAGAGTCGATTCTCGACCTAGTCTTGACTGGAACGCAGGATCTGGTCCAAGAGGTAACTGTTACTGGACCGCTTGGAAATAGTGACCACAATATAATAACTTTTAATATTCCTGTGTTGGGAAGAACACCGCAGCGGTCAAACACTCTGGCATTTAATTTCAAAAAGGGGAATTACACTAAAATGAGGAAGCTAGTTAAACAGAAACTAAAAGGGAGAGTAATTAAACTAAAATCCCTGGAAGCTGCATGGGAACTGTTTAAAGACACCATACTAGAGGCCCAACTTAAATGTATACCCCAAATAAAAAAACACAGTAAGAGACCTAACAAAGAACCACCATGGCTAAACAGCCATGTTAAAAAGGCAGTGAGAGAGAAAAGGGCAGCTTTTAAAAAGTGGAAGTCAAATCCTAGTGAGGAAAATAGAAAGGAACATAAACACTCCCAAATTAAGTGTCATAATGTAGTAAGAAAAGCCAAAAAAGAGTTTGAGGAACAGCTAGCCAAAAATTCAAAAAATGATAGTAAAATGTTTTTTAAATACATTAGAAGCAGGAAGCCCGCTAAAAAAGCAGTGGGGCCCTTGGATGATAAAGATATAAAAGGAGCGATCAAGGAAGACAGTGCCATTGCGGAGCGATTAAATGATTTCTTTGCTTCAGTCTTCACGGCTGAGGATGTTACAGAGGTTCCTAAATCTGAGCCAGCCTTTTTAGGTGACAAATCTGAAGAACTCACTCAGATTGAAGTGACATTAGAGGAGGTTATGGAATTAATTGATAAGCTGAATAGTAACAAGTCTCCGGGACCAGACGGCATTCACCCAAGGGTTCTGAAAGAACTCAAATGTGAAATTGCGGAGTTATTAACAGTGGTTTGTAACCTATCCTTTAAATCCACTTTGGTACCAAATGACTGGAAGATGGCCAATATAACACCAATATTTAAAAAAGGCTCTAGAGGAGATCCTGGCAATTATAGACCGATAAGTTTAACATCAGTACCAGGCAAATTAGTAGAAACACTAGTAAAGAGTAAAATTGCAAGGCACATAGAAGAGCACGAATTGTTGGGCAAAAGTCAGCATGGTTTCTGCAGAGGGAAGTCGTGTCTAACTAATCTGTTAGAATTCTTTGAAGGGGTTAATAAACATGCGGACAAGGGGCACCCAGTGGATATAATATACCTAGATTTCCAGAAAGCCTTTGACACGGTCCCACACCAAAGGCTTTTACGTAAATTAGGTGGTCATGGGATAGGAGGAAAGGTCCTTTCATGGATCAAGAATTGGTTAAAAGACAGAAAACAAAGGGTGGGAATAAATGGTAAATTTTCACAATGGAGGAGGGTAACTAGTGGTGTTCCCCAGGGGTCAGTACTGGGACCAATCCTGTTCAACTTGTTCATCAATGATCTAGAAAATGAGGTAAGCAGTGAGGTGGCCAAGTTTGCAGATGACACAAAGTTGTTCAGGACAGTCAAAAGCAAAAGGGATTGTGAAGAACTACAAAAAGATCTCAGCAAACTGAGTGATTGGGCAGCAAAATGGCAAATGAAATTTAATGTGGGTAAGTGTAAGGTAATGCATGTTGGAAAAAATAACCCAAATTACACATACTACATGATGGGGTCAAATTTAGCTACGACAGATCAGGAAAGGGATCTTGGAGTTATAGTGGATAGTTCTATGAAGACATCCACGCAGTGTGCAGCGGCAGTTAGTAAGGCAAATAGGATGTTAGGAATTATTAAAAAAGGGATAGATAATAAGACAAAAGATATCATACTTCCCCTATATAAAACTATGGTACGCCCACATCTCGAGTACTGCGTGCAGATGTGGTCTCCTCACCTCAAAAAAGATATATTGGCATTAGAAAGGGTTCAGAAAAGGGCGACTAAGATGATTAGGGGCTTGGAAAGGGTCCCATATGGGGAGAGGCTAGAGAGACTGGGACTTTTCAGTTTGGAAAAAAGGCGATTGAGGGGCGATATGATAGAGGTATATAAAATCATGAATGGTGTGGAGAAAGTGATTATAGAAAAATTATTTACCTTTTCCCATAATACAAGAACTAGGGGACACCAAATGAAATTGATGGGTAGTAGGTTCAAAACTAATAAAAGGAAATTTTTCTTCACACAGCGCACAGTCAACCTGTGGAACTCCTTGCCCGAGGAGGCTGTGAAGGCCAGGACTCTATTAGGCTTTAAAAAAGAGCTTGATAAATTTTGCAGGTTAGGTCCATAAATGGCTATTAGCCAGGGATAAAGTATGGTGCCCTAGCCTTCATAACAAGGGCAGGAGATGGATGGCAGGAGATAAATCACTGATCATTGTCTTCTGTTCTCCTTCTCTGGGGCACCTGGCATTGGCCACCGTCGGCAGATGGGATGCTGGGCTCGATGGACCTTTGGTCTGACCCAGTATGGCCATTGTTATGTTCTTATGTTCTTATGTGTGAATAGGCCCTTTGATGCTTTGTTGAGCACTTTGGCATTGATCCAGCACTTTGCATGATCCAGCCATGAATTATGGTGGACAGAACAGTGTTCAAGAATAACTTGAATCTCTCTTCCGTTTCAGCAGGGATCTAACACAGACATTTAATACTGTCAAAACATTGTTTTAAAATAGTACAATCAGGGTTACAGATCATGCTCCTTGTTTTTTTTTTTTAATCTGTTAACAGTTTTAAAAATAGTGGTGTGGACAGGGCTTTTATCTGAAATCATAAAATGCTGATAAAAAGGGAACATTTTACTTGAATTTTTTCTATTGTGAAAGAAGCTTTTATTTGCTTGCCCGCTCTTTTAGTTACATCTGTGTTTTTGTGGTGTTTTCTATCTTGACAATAGAAACTCCTTTTATTGTGATAATTAAACAAGGCATGAAGGGTCAAAAATAATCATTTTCTTTTGTTTTAAACCAGAAGTTCCCCAACTTCTCTTATGACGTACCTCCTTGCAGATCTACTAGCTGCCCACGTACCTCTACCTTTCTTTTCACTGATACATATGTGTCTTTATTTAACACTATCTATCCTTAATAAATTCAACCTTATCTCATAATATCATTGCTTAAGCTGAGAGGAACTGTGCCCTTGGCAGCAAGGTGTTGGTTCTAAAACCTGGGATGTATCTAAACAAAGTTAGCCCTGAATTCTGACCTCTAATACTTGAACAGTGGAAATCAATGAAATGTGTACAGACATACAAGAGTGAACTTGGTCATGAGGTCCCTTTTTGTAATCATAGTAGCATTCCAGACTATGCAAAGTTGTTTTGATTAATGCATACCTCAGATGTTCTGGAAACATACATGGCAAAACCTTGCTACATACCTGAGGTGAGCATTAAACAGCACTGGCATAAAGTGTGTCATGTCTTTATAAGTTAATTGTTGCAACCTGTATGAGAACATGGTGATCCATAAAATAGTGGTTAATGACTACACTAGAAAAAGGATTATGATATGCACTGAATTAATCTCTTGTGTAGTTTTTTCTTTATGCACCTTGCATATCAAGCTGGCAAAAATTATGTAAAATTGTCTCTGGAGAGTCTGTATCTTTGTATCTCAAGTATCAATTTAGCTTTCTTGGGCTTTTGTTTTGTATGTACTGTACATTGTAAATAATTTTTATACATTTGCTAGACTTCCAGTGATCTATTAAAGTAATATTTTATGTAATCAAGTACATTCACACTCATAGATTTACTTTTAGAGTAGATTAGAGTAGATTTGACAGGAGTATGCGTGCGTGAAGATGCAAATTGTATTATCCCTGCAAGTTTTTGTTGGCTGAAATACCCAAAAAACCCAAAACAAACACTAGGTGGTCATATAGAACAACAGTTATATTCTTTTTAATTTCCATTATCTCAGCAAATAAACATTCCTTTTGTTCCATTTATTTTCGACTAATTAAATCCATTTGTTCATATCCGAAATAGCATCATGTCTTCATTGCGGTGCCAGACTTGTCACATACTACATTTAGAGGCAAATTTCAATGTATTAAGTATATGGATGCATATGTTTGTTTAATTGTAGCCCTTTAAATATACTGTAACATTCCATCTCATTCCCTCTTCCCCTCACCCTCAAAAAAAAAAAAAAAAAAAAAAGAAGAAGAAGAAAGAAAGAAAAGAAAAGAAAAGGGAGGGTAACATTTAAATTGATGATTGGTTGCGGCTGAGGAATACTGTTGCTCTCCACATTTGAGTTTGGCAGGCAATGCAACTCCAAGGTGTCTTGCTCTGTATAATCAGCATCCTGTAATGCTGTAATCCGTTTTCTTTGAAAGAAAAGAAAAATTGCACAGAGAAAGAAATTGACAGAAAACAAAATAAGAAAAATGTTAGTAGATTGTGAAAATAAAAAGATAAGTTGGAATATTATTTTCCTGTATGTGATATATACCTAGTCTGGTGGCCAGCAAGATGGTGAGCCATAGCCCAGCTGGTCACCCTCTTGGTGGTGTAGCTGACCCTAGTGGTCACTCTGCAGTATCGCTGTCCTCTAATCAGCCCCCTCCGTTTCCATGTTATGGAAAACAATCCCATTTCAGGCAGATCCCGTTTTCCTAGCACAACCAAACTCTGACCTTGGTTTAAGTAAGAAGAGGAAGCAGCATACCAAATTTGGTGGTCTTAGCTCTTATTGTTTAGAAGGAGTTCTTGAACAAATGGACTCATGGATTGACAGACAGACATGCACATTTCTAAAATATATAGATAGATGAATTAACTTAATTCTGCTATCTTGTGCATCATCTTTATTATGCATTGAGGAACAGTAACTTGAATATGTATGTTGTAGGAGGAAAATATATTTACCCAGTTCCTTTGTGTTTTATTAAAGTATAAAGCAACCGGCAAACATTTTCAGATGGAAAAGTGAGCTAAGTCAGGTATTTCCCCAATAAAGAATAGTTATAATAGCAAGGAATAACATATGCATATTTTTTTTGAGAGCCATAAAATATCACTGTGCATATATAATATAAACTATTCTACTCAGTGTTTTAAAGCTTTAAGAGAAGATTTTGAAAAATGCCCAATGGATTTAGGAGCAAGAGTCATATTCATTTCAATGAGATTTGTACTTCAATATCCTTTAGGCACTTTTGGAAATTGCTTCGTAAAATAATACACCAGGTTTTAAAAAAGTGTCATACAATTAAAATATGACATTTAGGAAAGTGTCACATGACTTGAATGCACTTACCTTTAACATTCTCTTACTGTGTATACTAACCTGGGGAAAGGGATACCAACTGGTTGTATGCGTGGAAAAAATTGTAACTAAGAATTATCTATGGCTTCAATTGTTATTAAAGATTGCACACTTATGGAAAATTCTATAGACACTGGATGGAAATGTAATGTAAATAAATGTGTGACTCTCTAAAAAGTTTTAATAACTAATATTTTTCTATAGGTATTCTGAACTATTCTGTAGAATTCTATAGCAGAATATTTTACATTAAATAATTCTGGATGTTTAAAATATCTATAAAATCTATTAACTTGTATTGGACTTCTATATCAGGGAAAATCCAACTATACTGATATTTATATATCCTCATGGAGAGAGAGTTGCTTTAAAAAGTCAGTTGAGGAAGTCTGGACAGCTTTATTAGTTGCAATTAATGAAATGGTTAATAGTTGATAGAAGAAATCTGCTGAAAATATATGTTGAGAGTCCATCAAAAGAGAGTATAGTGTGTGATAGCACAATAGAATCCTTTCAAACGGATGCCAATTAAAGGGACATTTATATTTTGAAAAAATTCTTCTGCTTTGCTAGCTAATTACTCTATTGACTCAATAGGTGTTTCCTATTATCTTTTGTAATAAGGTTACTGTTCTCTCATGAATAAGAAAAATGTAATTATTTTAATGAATATACAGGGAGAAGAGAAACAAAACAGTAAGGTTCCAGTCTCTCCGAGAAATTAGAGATAGGAGCTTATTATTAATTTATGGTTGGAATTTACAGTATGTTATAAAATATGTTTAATAATATATAGGCCTTCATGGAACCTGTTTAGATACTGTGAGATTGCAAGAGCCAGAGAGTTAAGTGCTCCTTTAGTCTCCTTTAATCATCTGTGCCTGTGTCAAAATCTAAAATGGAAAGTTGTCAGCTTCCATTTAAAAATTTTCAATGCACCAACTTTGGCTGTCCTCGGTCTTCTTTATTCTGGCAAAATGCCCTTTGATGTCAGTGGGAGTTATGCCTCCATATGGAAAGAGTAAGGGCAGGAGAAAGTGGCCCATTGTAATTAAAACTAAAGTTTTCAATGTTGGTATATTATTATTTATTGAAAATTTATACTGTAGGAGGACCAAGATGCCCCAGGATTAGAACCCCATTGTACCAAATGATATCAAACACATCATAAGAGAGAGTTGCTGCTCTGAGAAGAGTTCAGTTTTTCTTGGAAAACTTGGAGGGGGGTTTATTTTGGCAAAAACATTTTTTTAACATTTAATGTAGCATTCCTGATATGTTTACACCATCATCAAACTTCATTGTCATTCCTTCTTCCTCTCTCCTCCTCCCTCTTACCCAATCTGATCTTTACAGCATATGAAGAAAATCAGATTTCTCCTCTCTGCTGCTATGGTTACAACACTCGTTATCTTCTACCTAACTACTATACCCTTATTCTCACAGATCTCCCCCATTTCCATCTTGCTTCCCTTAGTTGTAGCTTCTCCTGCTTTTTATAGGTGGAATGATCTTTCCCACCTTCCCCTCAGACTGTTATTTTCTTCTTTGTATCTCTCCACTGGAATATTTCCTGTTTTCTGTATACCAGGGTGGCCAAACTGCGACTTGTGAGTCACATGTGGCCAGGCCTGCCAATGGGAGTATGGGGGAAACAAAGGAGACATCTGCCTCAGGGCTTGGGGATTCAAAGGTACCGAGGGCTCCTAGCCACTACTGTTGCTGCTGCAGTAGCAGCTGGCGCCCTGGGCCCTTTAAATTGCCACTGGGCAGGGGGCTAGTCTGGCAGGATTGAGGGCTGGATGCCCCGGCCTGTCCCCTTCTGCCTGAGGGCCTGCCCCTTTCCAAGGTGCAGAGCTGCCCTCTGCTACCTTGCCAAGGGGCCCACAGAAGCTGTCAGCCCTCCTGCATGTGGCCCTTTTACAGATAAAATGTGGCATCCAGAGCCCCTTATCCCTCGCCCCCTTCTCCACTTACCAGATGGGAAGGAAGGAATGTGGGGCTACTCAGTGAGTTTGGCTACTCCTGCTGTATATATGAGAAGCTAGAACTGTTCCCTTTCAGTGCTCTTTAGACAGGGTGGAGATGTAGTCTCTTCTGTCCTTCCATATCACTCCCATCTCATGCCTTCATTTATCTGCTAAAGAATCTTCCTTTGTTACATTCACACAACTCTTGTCTTACTGGCTTCTTCTTTGCTACCTGAACACATGGAATGCCTTCCTCATCTCAGAATGTCTGATGACATACATCCTTTCATCTTTCAAATATATCCATAAAATTTGCTACTTTTTCAAACCCAATGAATGCTATCTGATGTCACTATGATGTGCCCAGCATCTGAAATAAAACTATGCCTCTGCTTTAAGAATAAGAATTATTTCCAGGTTAGCATGTTCTATGGATCTCCGAGTATGTGTGCGTGTGCACTGTTTGTCTAAGTAGATTGTTAGCTCTTTGTGCAGGGGCTGCATGTTTCTTTGTATAGTTCTGAATAAACGTAGCGTTTGTTTAAATAAATAATAATCTATTTTTCTCTGGGGGTATGTCTACACTAGGAAATTATTTCAAAATAACTTATTTCAAAATAATATCTCCAGAAATAACTATTTCGAAATAGCGTGTCCATACTACAGGGAAGCCTCAAAATTAGTCCAAGGCATACTCCCTTAATGTGGATGTGCTACCTCGACTTAGAGCTCCAGGAAGCCCTGGGGAGTAATTACTTTGAATGACTGTAGGGCAGGGGTGGGCAATAATTTTTGGCATGGGGCTACTCCAAGATTTTGGAAAGTGGTCAAGGGCTGCACTTTTCTGTGGAGGGGATGTGGGATCTAAGATGGAGGCTGGGTGCAGAAGGGCAGACAGGGTTAGGGACTGGGGTGCAGGAGATTGTGTGAGGTCTGAGAGGGAGTTTGGGTGAAGGAGGGGGTTGTGACCTGGGACATGGGGTTGCAGAGGGTTTGGATGGTGACCTGGGGGAGGGAGTTGGAGTGTGGGAGGGACAGGGGTACCACAGGTAGGTCTGGCTGGGAGGCGCTTACCTAAGCATCTCCTGGCTAGCAGCCCTGCAGCACCCCCAAAACAGGCTGGGCTCCCTGCCTGATATAGCCCCAGACCCCTTGAAAATGCAGGCTGTTCCCTCCACATGCCTGTCCGCTCTGGGAGGGGGAGAGGCTTGTGGTGTCCCTGCTCCCCAGGCCAATCTCTCAGCTCCTATGGCTGGTTGTTTCTGACCAGTAGAAGCTGAGAGATTGGCTAGGTTCAGTTCCTGTTGGCTGGCTGTTTCCAGCCCATAGGAGCTGAGGATTGGGCTAGGGGCAGGGAGATCACCCAAAGCCTTCCCCTCTCTCCAGAGCAGAGAGGCATGCGGAGCAGCCCTGCGCTTAAATCAGCAGCTGCTGCATGCCTGAGAATCCCATTAGGGGCGTCTGTGAGTTGGATCCAGTGGCTTGGCAGATTCAGCCCTTGAGAGGTATCTTGCCCACCCCTGCTCTAAGGATTAGTTATTTCGATATAGCAGCAGTGGGGCATCCACACTACTGCTATTTTGAAATAACTATTTCGAAATAACCATTATTCCTCATGGAAAGCAGGAGTTATTTCAAAATAACAGGCTTGGTATTGTGGATGCTCTGCTTATTATTTTGAAATAAGGGGAAATATTTAGAAATAACTACCAAGTGTAGACCAGTTCTCAGTATCATATCTCCCCTACAGCTACATCACTGGCTGCTTCCCAGTTGGTTTTTGACTAGTATTTACAAAACTCGCTATTGGCAGTAAAGAAGTGGATAAGATTGTTGAGACCAGGAATTGTTTATATTTTAAAATTTGTTTTGGTAAATTAATAGTTATTAATTTTGTGCATGTGAGGGGGAGAAACAAATTTGTTATGGATTGTGGAGCAAGCATGAATGACATGCTTTTGGGTGTGATTATGTGGTCCAGTTACAATAAACATCAGAGTACACAAGAGTGGTAGGTTGTGCTCTTATGTGGATGCTCAGGAGAGATTCAAATACCACTCAGTTGATTAGCAGAGAACTCACAGCTAGGTATTTTGTTTCTATTGGTGGTGCACATTCATATATGCCTTGGTGCACATAAATTTATTCCACACATGGATGTAAAATATCTGCACATGGATGTAGAAATTAGAGAGAACATTAGTGGCAGACTAAGGAGTTGAAGTACTGGCCATAAAAGGACTAGGTAATTGTTATGTGCTGGGAGATGGTGTCTTCCCCCTATGGCCTCCTTGTAGTGCCTGACACAGTCAACATTTACTTTTGAGGAGTGAAGTGTGAGAGAAAGCAAGAGAGAGAGATGGAATATAAAATTTGCCCTTTTTAAGGTGAAGTTGAATGTTGTATGAAACATTTTTTACTCCATCAAAAATCATATAAGGCTCTCACACAGTTTTCAAAGCATACAACAAATAATCAGCCATGTGATGTGTTTGTTTAAAACTCTCTTGGTCTAGCTCTTTGGAGCCTTGGGTATTGACAGTTTATATTTGAAAAGGATTTGATGCATAAAGGCCTGATTCCCCTTCTCACTTATACTGTTTTTCACTGGCATATCTCAGTTGACTTTAATAGACATTCCCGATTTAGAAGAATCAGGCGGCATTGTTGCTTCTTTTTTTTTCCTCCTGCAGATGTCCCAGTTTTGGCTTGTTTCAGTGGGATTGTAGGTGTAAATTAATCTTGTTTGATATTCAATTATCAATGAAAATAATGTTGAATTGTTTAACAAGAAAGATCATCCACAATTTGCAAATATAGATGGAAATAATTAACTTCTGTTTCAGATTCATTTTTTTTTAATTTTTAGAAGGGTTCAGGAGCAAATTGAAGGATTAGTAGAGGCTCATTCTTTTATCGCTCTCTAAACATAAATACATCTTAAAGTCTTTCATAACGGACTAGAGTACATTTATATACATATAACTTTGTTCAGAATGAATTTAATTGCTGTTGAGCCCAGCAGGAGGGGAGCAGGCTGAACCAAGGATTCATTGCAGAAGATCACAGAGAAGGCGGAAGGATTTATTTTGTGTTAAAGATCTTTTGGGGATTTTTAGTTTGGACAGTTGTGACCCTGGAAGTGGTTAACTAAAACTATGGAATGTGAGTCACTGGATAAATTATTGGCAGAGAAACCACCATTGTGCCATAGTGACCATTGGTATGGGTTGGTAGCCCCTGGAGAGAGCAGGAATCCATGAGTGGAAATCCAGTTGTGAGGAGACTTTGTTACAATGACAGACTCTGCTCTGCCACCTTTTTTCTTGTAATTTAAAGTCACATCAAGCACACTTCAGTTTAACAATGTCTTTCTAGTTATAAGGATTCTTGGGCTCTTTAATAAGGAGAGAAGAAGCACACCAAACATCTAGGTTGACAAAAGTAGTTCCTTATGTTTGTTATTTACTTAGGCTGTTGTTGCTAGAATTTTTTTCTGTGCCATATCTGATTCCCTGTTAAGTAAAATGTGAACTCAGTAAACTTTAATGCCCCTCTGTCATATATATTGGCCAAACTGGACAGTCTTTATGTCAAAGAATAAATGGATACAAATCAGACATTAAGAATGGTAACATATGTAAACCTACAGGGGAACACTTTAACTTCCCTGGACATTCAGTAATAGATTTAAAAGTAGCCATCTCAACTGGATAACACATTACAAAGGCAATTCCCCTCTCTGGATATTCATATCCCCACACCAAATGCTGTGGATGACCCACTTCCATCCTGGGTTTATTAGCTTCATTAACATAAGCAACTTCTTCCTTATATATACCCCTTCTTCTGTAAATTCCGCTCCAGTTCATCTTATGAAATGGGTTTTACCCACGAAAGTTTACACCCTGGTGTCTCATTGTTTTTACAGATACAAACTAATATGGCTACCCTACTGAGACTTTTCAGCTAATGATGTTTGTGTGCTTGAAATGGGACAAAATGAGTTTAGGGTCTTACAAATTAAAGCAAAAGTTTTATTTTAAAATGAGCTATATTTATGTTTAAAAGACCTAGCAGTTCAAAGAGCTGTGCTGGTGTGGACATGGGTTGTTGTTTTTTTTAATAGAAAGCCAGAGTGGTGGTGTTTTTTTTAATAGAAAGCCAGAGTGGTGATGGTAGTAGGAAGTCTTATGTTAATTCTTACCCCTTCCTTTTGTTTAAACTTTCAGCCGTTCTAGATGTTCTCTCTCAGGTAGCCTTTGATTAAGGGAATTCAGAATGCCTGCTCTTACTGTTTATGAGAGTTGACCCTAGAACATTCCGTGGATGTACTTAATCCCTTTCTTCACTCTCGATGTCCTGGAACTTCTTGGATATAGGATTGGATGTTATTTTTCATGTGATGTGAGAAGGATGACCAGCATTTCTCTGTTCAGAATTTTTACAGCAAAAGATAAACAAAGCTTCTGCATTGGCTAGACTAAAATTTGAGGGTTTGACTATTTGTACCTTGATGAATAAAAATAACATAATTATGTGATGGTATTGCTCTAAGCAGGTTGAATTTTTACCTGTTCAAAAACAGTTGGCAAAAATTAATTGTATTTATCAACTATAGTGCCTTGATACTATGGTGACAAACACATTAAAATATCCTTAGAAGAAAATTGATAGTATAGTAAAATTATACGATTGGTGAGGCTAGGCTTTTCATTTAAACCTGTTTTTTCACAGTCTGTAATGATAAGAAAAGGTTTTCCATTTAATTAATTAATCATTATTTAGCCTTTTGGTGCTGTCTGGGAGGAGGGAAGGACTCCTAACCTGGTGCAGTTATAATATTGGGAAACAGGAGTTACTGAAGAGCTGTCTTCATCCTTCTGAACTAGGGATGTGAAGAACTAGTTAACTAGTCAACTAGTCGCTCCCCCCCCCTTGCTGCCTCTATCAGATAGAGGCAACAAGGGGGGAAGAAGATGGAGGTACTTCAAAGCAGCAGTGCTGCATGGAGCCTGGGGTCAGATGCTCCATGTGGCACTGCTGCTTTGAATGCCCCAGGGATCCCGGTGTAAGTCTCCTTGCGGCATTTCAAAGCAGCAGCGCCGCTTGGAGCCTGGGATCAGCTGGGGAGTCCCCCGCTGATCCTGGGCTCCGTGCAGTGCTGCTGCTTTGAAACTCCACCACAGTGTTTCAAAGTGGCAGCGCTGCTCGGAGCCTGGGGTCACCAGGGTAGTCCCCAGCTGACCCTGGGCTTCCGTGCTTTCTCCTTTGAAGTGTAGCAACAGCCCTAAGGCTATTCTATTAGTCAGTTACCCGATACTTAACATCCTTATTCTGAACCATGCTCAAGTGGGCAGCTTAAATAACAGTAGCCTTCTTCTGATAGAATAAAATGGGCCAGCCATAACCAGCATCTAAAAAACTTAATATTTGTATGGTTTTGATCTAAATGAGTACAGCGGATATTGAGGTAGGATTGTTGGTATGTCACATGATCTGTTGTGTTCCTTACAGGTAAATTTCTGTTGAATATTTAGCTTTTTATCTGAAAACTATATCAGAAAGGAATAACTTGAGTGGTGAAGTTATCCTCTCTACAAATTAATCTTCAAGGGGGTAACCATCAGCTTTATCTTTTTGGTTAACATCAAAGGGAGGACAAGACACACAGCATGCATCTGCAGGGCCATAAGATTCTTTAGCTGAATATATGCTGAGTGTGATGAAGCACTGAATGCTTTCATTAGAATTATTCTTAAACTTCTTGTTAGTTTTTTTTAACAAAATCAACTGTAATTGTAGAGAGGATATTATTTTTTCAGGTGATAAGTTTTGTATAAATATATGTTATGTTTGAAGGCTTGAGATACTGTTTATGAACTTGACTGTGAAAATATTCACCAGTGATTTATTGGCTAATAAACTTAGTTTTTTAATTGTTTAATGTTTCCAATATTGTTGAGTTTTGACTTAAAATGAAAAACCTCATTTATACTGCATATAAAATTATGAAGACTGGAAATGCAGAAGGTACATGATTAAAAACATTAATTTGGGAATGAAATTGTCAGTCACAGATTTTTTTATGTACTCTGAAGTTTGTCAGATTTATTACAAAAACTATGTAGTAAGGGCAAGTCAGCTGTCCTGTATTCTATAATGAAATACTATGGAAGATACGATGCATCTCTTGTATGTGTTACAGTTTCTTAATCAGTATTTTAAATGAACTCCTAAGCCTTCATAAAGTAATAATTCTAGATTACTCCATATTTAACACATTGAAACAAACTTATTATTCTAAATTAATCGGAGTGGTTAATGTGTTCATAACAAAGTTCATTGCTTTTAGAAAAAGGAGAGACTACTTTATTTTGTGTGATCTCCATAACAATAGACACATTTATGAAATTTCACCATATGTTTATATTAAAAATGTATTTCCAAAGATTTTAGGCATAACAAATAATTTTATATCTTACTAAGGTACTGATTTTGGTGGGGGGATCTTTTAAAACAAGTTAATCAAATAGTCAGAAGTAAAGAAAGGGAAACTCATTTGTCCCACCATCTGGAAGAAAAGAAGTGTTGTCCCTTTAAGGGCTCTCTTCTGGGATGCATTAACAGGAGTGTTGTAAGACAGGAGAAGTCATTCTTCCACTCTACTCTGTGCTGATTAGGCCTCAATTAGAGTGTTGTGTCCAGTTCTGGGCACCATATTGTGGTGCAGGCTAGGAACCTCCCAGGGGTGGTGATTTTTAAGGAGGGGTTGTGTGATGGGGTGTCTGCCCCACACTGGCCCTTTAAGGGTTAAAACCCAGGCCTGGGAGAAGGCTGGAGCTGTGGAACCAGCAGCTGTGGCCAGTATGAGCCAATTAGGGCCAAGCTGAGGGTTGTATTAAACCATATGTAACACAGTGTGACTCACCACTAGGGCTCCTCCTGCTGGTCACTCTGGGAATTAGCTTCTTGGTGCTGGAGTGCCTCCTTTGGCTGTGTCTCCTCATGTCTCTGCACTCTGGGGTCTTCCCCTTATGGGAACCTCCAACCCTCTATGCCCTCCTTGCCTCAGTGAACCCTAACTGAGGTTAGGAGCTTCAGGGGGTAGCCGATTTAGTCTGTTACAGAAAAAAAAATAGCAAGCAAATGGTCTGGTAGCACTTTATAGACTAACAAAACATGTAGATGGTATCCATGAGCTTTCGTGGGCACAGCCCACTTCTTCAGACTCCGGTCATCTGAAGAAGTGGGCTGTGCCCACGAAAGCTCATGATACCATCTACATGTTTTGTTAGTCTATAAAGTGCTACCAGACCATTTGCTTGCTGTTTTTTTTCCTAGGGTTAGGGTTAGGGTTTAGGGTTAGGATTTAGAGTAAGGGCCCCAGAGGATTGTGGATGCCTGGTTGAGAACCACTGGACTACAGTGCTAATGACATATATCTTAGGCATTGTGTGTGTGTGTGTGTGTAATAAACTAAAACCATCTTTAATAGTGATGCAGAAAAAATATTTCTTTCCCATGTTTGCTCATTACCAAGTTGTGTAGAATTCTCCCTCCTCCTCTATATTTTAGGTCTGTATCCTGTGAGGTACTCAGAGCCTCACATAATGGTGCATTTAATCAGTTCAACACTATGGATTATATGGTTACATTATGATTGTGGGTTTCTGTCACCAATAGTAAACTGTAATGTGACAAGCTTGATAGTAAAAATTAAGCCCAGGGAAAAGGCATACCAAGCAGGAGAGAATTTGTTTATACACAGACTAGCAGATGTACCCAGTGTTGCTTGGGTCCTTAACTGTAATAATGTTAGGGGTTTGTTTTTGTAAATTAAAAGGAAAATGTACATTGTTTATTTACATGATTGTACAGAGCAGTGTGATGAGGGAGGGTCAGAGCAGGGAGTTGGGTGTGGGGGGGGGCTCAGCCACTGGGTGGGGGTACAGGAGTGAGGGCAAGGAGTGGGAAATGCAGGACTCAGGGCAGGAGGCTGGGAGACCAGGGAGAGGAGCTTTCTGGGTCTGCCTGAGGCGGCGAAGGTGGCAATGCTGTGGCAGCAGTTCATCCCAGGAGGCTGGGGCAGAAGTCTCTGGCTGGTGACTCCTCCTGTGGGGCTGGGGCTGCAATTCCTTGTTGACAGCTCCTCCTGGTAGGTGAGGGCTGCATGGGAGGTCCCAGCCTGTATCTTTCTTGTGGGGGGCAAGGCTTGGCAGGATGGCCCTGGCTTCCAGTGCCTGCCCCGTGGCCTGCAGTCTGTCCAAGACAGTGGGGAGTGAGGCTCTGAGGGCAGGTCCTAGCCTCCAGTGGGTCCCTGCAGGCTCTGGGTGGGAGGGTGTGGAGAGGCTTTGGGGCTAGTCCAGCCCTCCAACGGTTCCCCCCTGTGTCCTGTAGCCTTTGCGGGGGGGGCAGGGGGAGGGCAAGGCTCTGAGGGTCAGCCTCGGCCTCCAGTGCACCCCCCCCTCACAGCCTGCAGGCTGTCCGTGGATGAGACAGACTCTGGTGGCCACCCTCTTCCCTGCCATGTCTTACAGCCTCTCGGGGAGAAGGGGGAGGCTACAGCCAAGAGCCCAGAGGGGAACAAAGGGAGGTTGGGAGGCTACTTATCTGTGTGTTCGCAGACAAGATGGCGGAGCTCCAGTCCTGCTGGCCACTCCCTGAATGGTATGGCTTCCCACAGGGACACTACTCTGCAAGATAGCTTTCCCCTGCAAACACGCTGCCCCCAGTGGCCACTCTCATATCGTATCCCTCCAAAGAGCAGCGTTTCCCCTTTGCATGTTAAGGAAAACTGTCCTTTTCCCAGGGCTTTTTGTTTTCCTGGCATGACCAAACCCTGACTTTGCTTTAAGTTAGGAGAAGCGGAAGCTGCATATGCCGTTAGCTCTTATAGTTCAGGTGGAGTTCCTGAAGAAACAGACTTACATACAGACACATTCTAGAGTATATATAGAGAGATCTCGGCAATTAGTCATGGTGGGTAAGAAGACAGGAATACAGTATTGAAACCTGATAGTTGTCTGTCAGTTGTCTAAAAATAGTAAAAAGAAAGTCTAGTGGATTTCTGAGGATAAAATGAAAGTAGTCATGTTAAATGGTTGTACCTCAATTCACATATTTTGAGTCCTGCCCTGAAAACATTTATTAGCATGGTACTGTTTTCCTGCTATGATTCGTTCCATTGATATTGAGATGTGAACTTAAACCATCTGCTCACAGTGGCTATGCTGTTTTCAATAGCCTGTGTTTCCAGGAGTAGATCCTTCTATGTAGTTAATTTTAAAATTTTCTGGAAATCATATTGAGGCATAATAAATTCATTTTATATATAAAAATTCATTTAAGGCTAACCCCCCCAAAATGAGGTAAGGATTGAAGTCTTAAAGATACTTATTGCTTATCCAGCTGACATCTTTGTTGTTAAACAGTAAAACATGACATAGGATTTGTTGGCTGGTGTATCACCACACACATCAGATGGGATGCAGTTGCAGCTGGAAGCTCCAGAATGCATCTGAACTTGAGTACCTTGCACTGTCTGGGTGCATCTACACTTCACCCGGAGCTTGAAATAAGCTATGTAATTTGAGCTATGCAAATTTCATAGCTTATTTCGAGTTAATTTCGAAATAGGTTATTTTTAAATTTGGCGTAGTCTACACAGCACTTATTTCCAAATGATTCGCCATTCCAAAACGTCCCTTACTCCTGAAGGAATGAGGTTTACAGGGACGACGGAAGGCGAGCCCGTTATATTTTGAAATCATGGGTGTGCTCAAAAGATATCAAAATAGCACTGCAGTGTAGACAGAGCCTCTGAGAAAATGCAACTTTGGAGCCCATGATCTTCTTCTCCACCTACAATAAATGCACCAATCTTTTGCAAATTTCCAAAATATTTACTTCTCTTTTGAAAAGAGCCCTTCACCCTTTTCAGCTGTTGCATTCTTTCCCTCATGTTAAGATGTTTACATTATAGAAGTCTAGTATGTTAGACTTTGCACAGATTCTCATAACATTTATAGAAGATTAGACAGTTAATCACAAGTCTCAAGGCAGAGTGCTGCAGTTATCTGAGGTGTGGCAATATCCCAGCACAATTTGTCATATTTTTAAGAAAATTGCTCTCTCTGCTTTTTCCCACTGATATTAGCTATTCCAGTCTAGCATCTCCTCTTTTGTGGGAGGCACTTTAGTCATTATTTGAGAAAAGTTTATTACATATTTTTGAATCAACAGCTTCATCAGGGAACAAGGGGAGAAACACAGGACCTACTACCATTAAACCCTATTGAGTGTTACTTTGATTAGCTGTCCCAAGAGACTTCCTTTCCTTCATTTAAAAAAGTGACAAACTTTTTCAGTGCATCTTTTTAAGAAGCAGTTCAATCAGTGTAACTGTTTCCAGGAGCTTGCAATATTTCAGGCATGGCATTGAGCCTGATTATCTGCTACTCTGTTTAAAAAGGTGGTTCAGAAATATACTTGTTACTTCTCATTTCTGTATTTAATGATAAAATAAGTTGTTTTCAAACTAAAGCACACAGCTTTAAAATGTAGAGCAATTTTTGGTATACCTAAGCAAACTGATAATTCCCTTCAGTTTTGCCTATGTAATTGGGTGTTTTTATCAACGAAAATGTAAGATAGTCACTACATTTTCTGGGTCTACTGTGACATGCTTCTGAGCTCATGTACAGACCAAATGAAGTTAATGGGATTCTTTATTGGGTCCAGGGCTCTAAACTAGTGATTCCAACACAGGATCTAGGGCAAATGAATTGTGTGTATTGACTTCAAAATCTGTTAAGATGAAAAGTATGTTGTTTTATAGTTGGTGGTTATACAAGTTTTTTAAATACGATTTTTGTAAAAGAGATCATTGAGTAGATTAGATTTGTTCTGTGGATAGAGTTAAATTCCTAAAGAAGGAAGTAAAATTTATAGTCTTTTTTCTGGCTACCCATGACATGTACTGATGCTAATGTTTTATCTGTGAGCATTGGATAAATACACTTCTGAAGTGTCTTGGAGCAGTATTTGATTCTTCAATTATTCCAACCCTGCATCTGTTACTTACTATGTGGACTCTATTTGAAATCTGTCAATAATATTAATAAGTTTTAAGAACTGAACTCTCATAGCAAGTAATAAATAACATAAGGCAAGGCTGCTGACAGCCATGCTGGGTCCCTAGGAATGGTGGGGGTGCTGGCTCAATGCTCCCAGAAAGGACGGGGCCTCAGGCAGAAGGGACGTATGGCAGGGGCAGTGCTGCCCCCTAAACCCTTGGAGCCATGCTGAGTCCATTCATTGGTGTTTCAGCGGTGGATTAAAGCAGCGGTTCTCAAACTTTTTGGGCTCCGGAGCCCTTTATATGCGTAAAAATGTATGTGGAGCCCCAGCGATCCACTGATTGTATGTGTTGTACTTATGCGGAGCCCTAGCGGTCCACTGATTGTATGTGTTGTACCTATCGATGTTTCCAGTTTGTCAACCTTGCGGAGCCCTTGGAGATGTCTCGCTCCGTGGAGCACAGTTTGAGAAACACTGATTTAAAGGGCCTGTGGTTCTGGCTGCCGCTGCTGCAGTGGCAGTTGGGAGCCCGGGCCTTTTAGAATCACCAAACTCTGAGGCAGTTGCCTCCCTTGCCCTCTAAACCTCTCCATCAGCTCATCTGACATAAGATCATCAATGCATGATATATTGTGAGCATATCTATCCGTTTCTGCTCCAGACATTCTCTCACTCATTCTCATTGCCTCATTCAGGTTCTGTCTCTCTCTCAAAAAAAAAAAAAGTGTTGGAAGTGTCACACTGACAACTAAACCAAATTGTCCATCGATACATTTATAATAGATACTCTTGGACAGATAGTGTTAATTCTTTTGACAGTACTTGTTTGAATATCAAAAACTTGCAATCCCTAAACAAGAACTGCCTTTTGACAAAGTCAAATGGCTACACAGTATCCAAACTGTGAGAAACATAACCCTTCTGAAATATTTTAAAGACAAGTTTGGGTTTAATAATCCAGACCTGGTGGGTATTAATCACTGTTTGGGATCAATCTGGCCTTCAGCGACAAAGTTTCCTTCAAGTAGTCACCAGTTATGTTGGAAAGAATTAAAATCCAAAGCAATAGGTACAATTCAGTCAGGACTCAGATTTCTCTTTTTAAAAAAATGGTACTTTTTGGAGAATTTGTGGAGGGTTGCATATTGTATTATAAAACTCTGAAACTTATCCCATGAGTCACAGCAGAGGCTACACCAAATTCTAAGAGCTTCTTCCCCCCCCCCCCAAAATCATATTACCTTATTCTGTAAACCATAGGTGGGGAACCTTTTCACCTTTTTTGGATCAGGGGACACTGACCCACAGAAAAGTCAGTAGGACCCAGGCTAGTAGATGTTGTGTGCTCCAGCTCCATGGGAGTACCAGCGGGGGGGGGTTGGGGCACCAGTATGGGCTCCCCAATGCTGAGGGGGAGCCCTGAACCTCAGGGGCTGGATCCAGGCAAGCCTTAGTTTCCCCACTCCTGTAATAGACACTTTATTTAGAAGCAAACATGATTTCTCACAGTTTGGTACAGCATTATCTGCAAAGTATGTGTTTTAAATAACTAAGAGCCACACTGATCCTTTCTTTGGAATATATTTACCCTTCCTTTCTTAGGGGGAAGGACTAATGACATCATGTCTGTGAGTGAGCGTGGCCTTGGAGTATCTTGGAACCCAAGATCCATAAAGAATACTGGAAACAAATATGTAGATTATGACATCCACACACATTTCTACTATTATGTGCTGTCTCCTCTAAGGATGCAAAAGACTAGTCAACTATCCGATAAGCATTTGCTTGTTGTATAGTATTTTGACGAGTCGACTAATTGATATCCCCCCCTTTGCTGCCTCTATAAAATATAGAGGCACCAAAGGGGAGGAGAAGGGGTACTTCAAAGTGGCGGCACTGCCACTTTGAAACCCCCACGTGGCTTTTCAAAAGTGCAACCCGTGTGCCTTTCAAAGGGGCAGCCGTGGAGCCTGGGATCAGCTGGGGACTCCCCAGTTGATCCCGGGCTCCCCGTGGCATTTCCCCAGAACCTGGGAAGTGCTGCGCAGCGCCCAGGGTCAGCTGGGGAGTCCCCAGCTGACCCTGGGCTCCACTGCCCCTTTAAAATGGGCATAGGCGTTAGTTTCAGAGGGGAAGCTGCTGCACTGATGAGTCCATTAACTGCATTTTAACATCCGTAGTCTCCTCTGTGCTTTGGTATCACATTGGTTTGTTGGCTGTTTTGCCACATTCTTTGCTTGTGGTTGCATGCTCCTACCTTCATGGGGGAGAGGAGCACGATTGTTAGAAACTGTGAGGTACTGTACAGAAAAGCATTAACTTCTATGGGAATTTCTGGCATTAAAATATGCTCATTCGTTGGGATAGCACCTTGTCCAGAACACTTATCTTCCCTACACCTCCATTACCACTGGGACCAACCTTTCACCTTCCCCCGGTATTCCACAAAACTGTGAAGACAGACACTGCAAAGTGTTCTTTGTGGGCTTGTCCCTTAGTGCCTCAGATCAGAGGTTCGTAAACTACCATCTGTAGACCTTTAGTAACCTGTGGAGTACTTGCTGGTGACCATTGTAGAACGGGCTGTTCACATGATACAAGGTATGTTTCTTGTTTCCAACTTCTCTGCAGGTGGAGATCTAGCTGACTCTATTAAAAGCTACTGTTAAAGAGCAGAAGAGGAAATATGCATTTAAAAAAGAACCCAAAGCAACTAGTGTGAATGGAACTACTGGTCACTAGTCGGAGAGATGTCTAGGATACAAGGGAATGGGGTAGCTAGAGAAACGGGAGAAAAGGTCTAAGCATTAGGGAAAGTGAACAGAACAGATGGAAGGAGAAATGAAACAAAGAGGAAAAGAAGGCAGTGTGTGACTAAATTATTTAGGAACCTGTGCTCTGAGGCACTAAGGGACAATATTAAGCTGAATATTGGTCTCACTATGCCATGAAAGTACAACAAAATGCACTGAATAGAATGTTATTGCTTAATTAACCAACACTTATTGTTTAAGACATTTTAAAAGTAGAATTTAAACAAACTTTCCTTCTTGGACTAATATCTAAGGAGATTTAACCTATAATTATAGGCATGTCAGCTTGTAGAATCTTCTGTATGTAGAAATCATTGCCAATTTCCTTCTTTTCTTGCTTCTGTTTTTGTTCTTGTGGGAGAAAAACCAGCTGAGCCTATTTTTTTAGAAGTATCGTCTTCTGCTAGTATCCCTAAACTAAAATATTATCTTTCCAGGGATGCAGACTTCATTCTTACGATTCACAGAGATTGACACTAGCTTTCATTTAGGATCACATCCGCTGCCACTGCACTCAGTAGTAAAAACTTCCATTGGGCCATATTCTTTGGTCCCCTAAGAAGGACAAAGTTGCTTTAAACTGGTCAGAGATTCCTAGCTGCAATAACACGGCATAGACACCTGCACTAACCCCAATGTGCATGGGAAGAGGATGCATCTCCGGGGTGGGATGGGCTATGATGTGATGTGGGTGGAATTGAGCTCTTTTAAAACCAGGAGTGACTCCACATTCTCTAAGGGTGCATTTACACAGCACCCTTAGTTCAAAATAAGATATGCAATTTGGGCTATGCAAATTGTGTAGCTTATTTTGAGTGTATTTTGAAATAGCTTATTTTGTAATATGGCGCTGTCTACACGTTGCTGAATTTTGAAATAAAGTGCTATTCCAAAATGCCCCTTAACCCTCGTGGAACGAGGGTTACCGTGACATGAGAATAAGCTACCCGTTATTTCAAAATCTGTTTTGAAATAGCGGGCTGCTTCAATAGACACGGAATAGCTATTTCAGGATACTTTCTGAAATAGCTCCGCAGTGTAGACGTACCCTAATTTATGCTGGGGCCAGTGGCCCTAAATCAGGAAATTACAATGAACTCCCTGTGAATAGCCACCTCTGCTCTACTTGAGTGCAGTTATGATGAAAAACAAGTGGTGTGGAAAATTAAGGACTTTGACTTTAGTGGCAGTACGACCAGGACCTTAAATATTTGGAGAATAGTCTCTTTTTGGCACTATCCCATATAACTGCAATATTATGATTATTGTGTACATTGAGCATATTTAGTAGTGTGCAAGCATAGAGGGAGATACGTTTGTTCCCCAAGGAATTATCATCTGAATTGTGCCTTCAAAAGATTACAGGAGAGGAGCTGATGAGATTTTGTATTTTAGGGTCTTGTGCTGTATGAAAACAACTCAAGGATGTTCTGTGTTGCACTAACTGGGTAATGGACTCAAATGGAACATTATAGCTGCTGAGAAATCAAACTGATGTATCTGGCCATACTCCTTTTTCTCCAGCAGTGCTCCCTACACCACTATGCAGGACATGACATAGATGAGGAGCAGATAGGCCAGTCTTATGCCACGCAAGCAGTCCAGCTTGTTTAAGCCAGGTTTCCAGTTGGTTTTCATTGATGGGGCAGCATAAACTGGTCAGAACAGAAACAGAATTTGACCCTTAATCTTTAAACAAAAATCCATTTACTTTTCATATTAATAAATATTCTCATGTTTGTTAATTATGTAAGTCATCTCTGTTTAAGCAAGTTCTTCATTTGCACAATGTTGAGGAAGCAGGTGGGCTGTAATAACACAGAGGAGAGTTGGGAGTGAGGGAAGGACCTATGTATGGGAAAGGCAAGGATGCAATGTGTTGCCTGGCATCGCACAATTGTATCTATGACTATAAAATATCAGAAATAGTTGGAGTGGCATTGAATGTGGTATTTTTTGAGCAGCGTAAGCAGTAGAGGATAAGCCATTAAATTGCTGCTGCCCAGAGTAGCATTAAGTTCCCATATAGGGCTGTCACAAACTGAAGAGGGGGTAGGACCGTGGATTAGGGGGAGGGAAGTTTGTAGAGGAACCAGTTGCAGAATTATCCTTGACTGCTTTTAATGTAAAATGGGGTTTGGAGAAATGTAGAGGCAAAGTGGGGATCACATTTATAGCTTGAGGTCTGTGGATATTCCTTATGGGTATGTCTACACTACAGCGTTATTTTGAAATATCTTAATTCAAAATAGTTAATTCAAAATAGTTAATTCAAAATAAGTTATTTCGAAGTAACGTGTCTATACACAAAATGCAATTCGAAATAGCTTTTTGCTAAATTGAAATAGCGCGTCCACACTGATTGGACGCTCAATCGCTTTTAAGGCCAGCTGAAACCGGTTCTGGCAGGGCATCAGGTCAGTAGTTGCTTTGTGTGGCTGCTGTCTGAGGCTATCTGAGGCTTGTGCTTAAAGGGACCCCTGTGGACAGCCGGTTCTCAGCTTTCCCTGCTTGCTTGCCTATCTCGCTGACGGACAGCAAAGCATTTTTTTCTCTGCCTGCTTGGTTGCCCTGACTCGGGACACCACAGCACTCGGCAGCATGGAGCCAGAGCTGCCCCTGGGCACTCTGGTGTTTCTTTTGGATCTTTTGATGCAAGCCTGGCAGCAAGTGCTGGAGACTGCTTGGCACCATGTGCGGCAGCCCAACCCCCAGGTCCTCTTCCAGACCCCCCTGGGGGCCGTGGACGAGCAGCGGCCGGACGCCAGCATGCCCCGCCGCATCTGGTGTCTGGACACCAGCAGCAACTGGTGGGACCACATCATCCTGGAGCACTGGGGAGACCAACAGTGGACCCAGAACTTCAGGATGAAGAAGGACACCTTCCTTGAGCTCTGTGAGTGGCTCGCTCCTGCTCTGCAGCGACGGGACATGCACGTGAGGCCCACCATTCCCCTCCACAAGCGTGTGGCCATCGCCCTATGGAAGCTCTCCACGCTGGATAGCTACCGATCCATTGGCAACCAGTTCGGCGTGGGGAAATCCACCGTCGGAGCAGTGCTCCTGCAGGTATGGCAGTCTCCGGCCATTGTGCCAGGGGAGGGGGGAGGGCAAGGAGTGGATGGGCTGCCCCAGGGAAAAGGGGGGGAGGTGGTGCAAGTCCCCTCCATGGGAGGGTTTGTTCTGTCCCAGCCACATTTGGACTGCCCGCGGTGGCCAGGATTGCGGGTGGGCGGGGGGGTTGCTCCTGGGGAGTGGGGACGTGGGGCAGTGGTGGGGAAGGAGCACTCTCACAGTGATTCTGGAACCCCAGTGACTCTTGGTGGTTTTCTGTGTCCCTCTGCAGGTGGTCAAGGCCATCAATAGAGTGCTGCTCCATAAAGTCATACACCTCACCGATGTGGACACGGTCATCGAGATGTTTGGTGCCCTGGGCTTCCCCAACTGCGGGGGGGAGGGGGGGGGCAATCGACGGGACGCACATCCCCATCCGTGCCCCGGAACACCAGGCCTCCCTCTACATTAACCGGAAGGGGTACTTCTCGGTCATCCTGCAGGCCGTGTCTGCCCACCGGGGCTGCTTCCTGGACATCAACGTGGGATGGTCCGGCAAAGCACACGACGCGCGGGTTTACCGCAGCTCCTCCGTGTGCCGGAGGCTGCACGCCAGGACCTTCTTCCCCGACCGCCACATCAGGGTTGGGGACGTGGACATGCCTGTCTGCCTGGTGGGGGATGCTGCCTACCCGCTACAACCCTGGCTCATGAAGCCCTACATGGGACACCTCAACCCCTCCCGGCAGGCCTTTAATGCCAGGCTCAGCAGGGCCCGCATTGTGGTGAAGGGGGCCTTCGGCCGGCTGAAGGCCCGATTTCGATGCCTCCTCACCCGTCTCGACTTCTCCGAGAGGAATATTCCGCACGTGGTGGCGGTGTGCTGTGTGCTGCACAATTTGTGTGAGCGGAAGGGGGAGGCTTTCCTGCCAGCCTGGATGGCAGAGGCCGACTACTTGGCTGGCCTGTACATGCAGCCCCACATGGCTGCCAGCCGGGAGTCCCATCGGGGGGCTGTCCATATCCGGGAGGCCCTGCGGGAGAGCTTCCACACGGAACAGGACTGAAGTCTCCCTGGCATGCCCCACTGGGGCCTTGTGCCTTATTCCACCCTCACATCTTTCCACTTACCCCTCCCTAGCCCCCCTTCCTGATGTCAAATAAAATATACGTATTTTCAAAAATATAAACGGTTTTATGTAACAAAACTGGGGGGGGGGTATGAAACTCTGGGAAGACTGGGGAAAGGAGGTGGGAGAGGGGAGGAGAGAGAGTGAGAGAGGGGAGATGGAAAACTGGGAGGAGGGAGCTGGAAGGGGGAAGCAAGGGGAAGAAGGGGGAGGGGAAGCTCAGGGCTAAGGGGTGGGGATCTCGCCGGGCCAACTGTCTCCCAGCACGGAGGGTGCGGGGGCCTCGGCGTCCCCAAGGGGATGGGGAGGAGGGTGTGGAGATTGAGGAGGGAGAGGCGGGAGGGGGAGAAGAAGTGGGAGGAGGAGCAGGAGCTGGGGAGGCAGCTGGTGCTGGAGTGGCACGAGGCAGCACGCTCTGCACCAGGGTCTGCAGATGGGCACAGATGGCACGACCCTGGGCAAGCTGCTCCCGCCGGAGCTCCAAATCTAGTTCCATCCAATGGTCGAGGGTGCGGTGCAGGGCTCGCAGTGCCCCCAAGTGCTGCTCTTGGTACCCCTGCACTGTTCGGCTGGTCCTTCTGCAGAGCCCTCATGTGCAGGAGCATGTCCCAGGTGGGGTGGTGTGCCCTGCACGTGCAGCTGGTGTGGCTGTGGAGAAAGAAGAGAAGTGGTCAGTTCTCCCTGGGGACACAGTGGGTGAAGCCCAGCCCCCCTCTGCAAGGTGAGGATGACCGTGCCCTGCACCATCAGAGCCAATGTGCTTGCACAGAGGCCATGGTCAGATTGTCTGGCTCTCCCCTGGAGTGGGAGCTGCCCCGAGACCGCACCCATGCCCCTGTGCTGTGTGTAGTGCGGCTGAGGTGGGGGGGAGATGTCCCATGTCTCTGTGTAGAGGGGGCTTGTGAAGGGAGGGGGTCCTTCTGTGTCCTGCCCTGGGGTCAGGAGCATGTCAGGTCTCTTCACACACATGTGTGGCTATCAGGCCACGGCCCCTGTGTGGCACACAGCTGGAGCCACCTGCCCAGGGGTGGCACGGCACGTGCTCGCACGTGCACAGGTTGCTGCATGATCCATGGTAAGCAAGGCCCATGCGCGCGGTCCCTGGTCTCCCTCCCACCCCTCTGGGAAGGGGACAGTGATGGCACTTACATGGTGTGGCCTCCCCGGATGACCCTGGTGACTCCGCTGCTGGGACAGCTTGGGGGTCCGGCCGGCGTGGCACCCTCCGTGGTACCCTCTGTGGCAGCTCCTCCTCTGCGCCCTGGTCAGGGCCCTCTGCTCCCAGCTCGCTGCCCCCTGGGCTGGCACGGACCATCCCGCCCCCCAGGATGCACTCCAGGGCCTCGAAATAGGGGCAGGCGTGCGCCCTTGTTGGGGAGCTGCCCCGTGTGGCCATGGCATATCCCTGCCGCAATTCTTTAATTTTCATGTGCACCTGTTCTTGGGTGCACATGTGGCCTTTTGTGGCCATGGTGGCAGCTATGCGGCTGTAGATGGCCGTGTTCCTCCGTCTAGTGCGGAGATAATGGACGGTAAGATCTCCCCCCAAACCTCAATGAGGTCCATGATCTCTGCACTAGTCCAGGATGGTGCCCGCCTTCTCCGGCCCATGGCTGGCTCCTGGGATCTGGGGGACTGGGTGGTGGAGGGCTGGCTGGATCTGGCTGCCCGGCTCATTTTGGGGCCACTGGGTCAGGGTCAGTGACTGCTGGCTCTGTGCTTGCAGGCCTGTAGCTGGCACAGGCACTGTGGCCAGAGTCTACCCCTTTAAGGGCTCCGGGGCTGGGGGAGAGGAGAGGAGTTTTCCTGGTTTGGCCCAGAGTGGCCACCAGGGCTCCCTGGGAAGAGCTGGAGGCCCCCTATTTCGAAATAAGCGTCTACACAGTGCTTATTTTGAATTAGCTATTTCGAATTTGGCTTTATTCCTCGTAGAATGAGGTTTAACTAATTCAAATTAAGCGCCCTGCTATTTCGAATTTATTTCGAAATAGTGGTTTGCCTGTATAGACGCTATTAAAATTAATTCGAAATAACGGCTGTTATTTCAAATTAACTTTGTGTAGACATACCCTCCCTATTACTGTAGGTCTCAGGCTAAAACTCCTAGTTCTGCTTTGCATAGTTGGTGCCCTGCCAGTCCCATGAATACAATATACCAGACTAGCATCTCTTCTCAAGCCATATGAACATCTTTTGAGAGCAGACATTTGATGAAGCTGAAGTTGTGAAATCATTTATGGTTGGGAATGCATGCGTACCCTTAATCTGACTTTTTTCTATGTTGTGTCCAATTAGTAAGCCATCACCATGTCATATATATAAAAGTAAAATGCATGTGTTGCATGTTTATTGTTCAATAACAAATTTTTAAAACAGAGAAAATAGGGGTATAATAGTGTAGTTAATTAATCTGCAGAAGCTTATAGGTTAATGCTATAGATCACAAGCATTTTCCTGCGCCAGTACATTTTTTAGCAGAGGCCAGATGCCCTGCTCAGTCCTGGCCCACGCTGGGTCTGGGACCTTCCCCTCTTGTGGCTTTGCATTTAAAGTGTATTAGGAGCCGGGTGGGCAGGCAGACTGTCTCAGTTCTGGCTTGTGCCCTGTCCGGGAGCTCAAACTCCCCCTAGACAGGGGTTGCTGCCATCCCGTGCTGCCTCTTTATCAGAGGCAGCAGCACAAGGTGACAGGCAGCCAGTTTGCAAGGGCAGCTGGTTTTTAAAGTGGACCAGCACCTTCCTGGCACCCCATGCTGCTGCCTCTGATACAGAGGCAGCAGCTCAGAGTGGCAGGGGGCTCCTCGGGAGTGGGGCTGGAGTGCACTGGCTGCCGGCCTCGCCCCCGCCCCCGGGGACTATAGAATAGTCAACCAACTGGTAAGAATTCATGAGGTTAATTGACTGTTCAATTAATCGATGTTTAACATCCTTAAGAGAAAATACACAATACCTTAGGCTGCTTATTGACAGAAAAACAGAGAATATCAAGAGTTTAACATTCAGCACTAGGGAGCACAGTCAGCCAGTAATGTCTCCATGGTGGGAGCAGCTGAGCATCCTCAATATCCACTTACTTCATTGCGCTTGGCTTTCAGCAGCTTCCAGGAGGCACCCAGCACTTCATAATATGCATATGGGCACGCTAGTATTTTGACATTGCAATAAAACTGCCAGGGATCTGATTAAAAGCCCTCAAAAGCAGGAAAAATTCATGATAAAAAAACCCTTCCAGTGCAATAAAACGCAAAAGTATGAACGTCCTGTGGTTTAATACTGGAGATTTAGTCCTTGACTAAATTTGTATGTTATTGTGGGTTTTTCTCTCATTTTTATTTTGATATATTTTTTTTGGGAACAAATACAGAACAAGTTTTACAGTCAATGTTTAACATAGTTTGTCAGTGCTTAAAATTCATATCCCCACATACGCCTATAATTGGGATTTAATTAGACAGTTATTGTTCAGCACTGTATGCGAAACTGTGATTAGTGAAACATTTATGGTGAATTAACAACCATGTGGTAGATATGGATGTATTGATTTGTTGTCAATCCTTACCAAACATTTATCAATCTGTATTAAAAGATTCATGAACAAAACTATTAAATTTGTTTGAGTTAGAGACTGTGGGCTTCACCCAATGCTCAACTTCTGTTGACTCTCTAAAGAGGGTTGTTAAAGTTTTGGAGGAGGCTATGCAGTCCTTACAATGCAACCATGCTGCTTCAGAGTCTATGTTTCTCGCTAGTTACTTTTCTGGCCCTCGTCACCATAGTGTCTGTGCTCTTCAAAGTTATTAATGGATTTTTTTCACTATACACCTGTGAGGTAGAGGGCTAATAACCCTCATTATTTTAGAGATGAAATTGTGGCACAGGTTATATTTGCCAAAATATTCAGGAGGACAGTAAATGAACTTGAAGCCAGGTCTCTGGAATCAAAGCCCAATGTCCTGTCTAAGTGAATGTGTACACTCACTGTGCCAGAGATCAACATTCTGGCATTTGAGTCTAGTATAGACCCGTAAATCAAACATTTAAGGCAGCCCCAGTCAGCACCTGTCCTGTACTCCTCGTTTGCTCCCGTCGGCCTCCTGCTGTGTGGATGCCGCCATGCTTGGCTTAAGGTAAGCCAACTGAATATCTCAAGCTGACGTTCCAGGTCTAGTGTAGACCTCACCTAAGTATAGGACTTCTTTCCAATCCTGTGGGAAAGGTATCACAGAGAATTCTGCATTACTTTTTCTGCCAAATCTCTGTGGAACCATTACGTGGGATGATGTATGTCTCCTCGTGTTTATCTGGGCAAGTCTTGTCCCATGGTCAAATAGAAAATGTCTATGTTATTTTTTTTTAAATTGAGAGGTTTTTTTAGCATGATGCAGATCATCCCTTAATAGCAAGAAGAATTATGCAGGTTCTTCCCATCAGGTGCCATAAATGTTCATTTGTACCTAAACCAGTTATTTGGTGGTTCTGACAGTGTGTGCAGTCATATAGCCTGTTGTATATTGTAGGTACACAATGGTGTGCTATAAATGCCCTTCATGTTTGTGCCAGCTGCCTACATTGGTCTGAAACATTTTTGTCCTGCCATTGCTGAAGGTGCTCTTAAACATCATTGGATCCAATTATAGAAATAGCTAAAGTGGAACAGCTTGCAGTTCTCCCTGAGTCCCTCGTTGGCAGTAAAATGGCAGAGACTACCAATAGATTGTTAAAGTGGTGAGCACTCTAGATTCTTTTTATTTTTCTCTGAGGAGCATCTTTCAAATAAATGTCATAATGCAGGGCATTTTTAATAACAATGTTTATCTTTACATATAAACCAACTAGCTGAAAACTAGTCTGAAAAGTATTTTCTGGAGTACCTGAAAAGACTGACATAGCAGTATTTATAAAATATTAAAAGGTAGAAAAAATCTTTTTCCTAGTTCCTTAAAAAAGGAGTAAGATCAGAAAAGCAAACAGTTTTGTCAGCCTTTGTTGCACACATTTGCTAAACATTAGAGAGGCTCTGGGGACCAGTAACAGGATAGAGCACCTACAGGTCACTGGTTCAAATCCATACCAATGTGGTAATGGTCTACATTTGCCAGGATATAATCTGTGTAAAATGTGCTGATGTCTTGATCCAGTTCTTAATGGACAAATATCCACAGTACATAAAATATGATCATATTTCAGCATTAACTGGCATGTATTTGTTTGCTCAGTTTGGCACATGATCGTAAAACCTTTCAAGGTGGTACTTTCAGTCATGGTTGGGACAGAGCTTGGTAAGATGCTTTACTTGATTTGTGAGTAAACTGTAGCCTACAACTTTGGTACCTTAATAACAAGTTTGTAAATTTTGTAAAAAGGATTTGCATAGTAACAATATGCTTGGTTTGGAGAAAAAACAGTGCATGTTTTTGGTTAGTAATAATGTTAGCCTTTCTTGCGAATTATGGTTCATGTCTTTATCTGAATGAGAGATGGTCCAGAATCACAAAATACTAATCTGTATTTGAGCCATCTTAAAGTTTACATACTCATTGATATTGCTTTATCTTACTTTTAAGATTGAACCAGCTGTGAAACTTGACTTTTCATTTAAAGTTTCCCAGTGCTTCAGGTATATTCTTCTTTGATTTTGGATTTAGTCCCATCTCTAATTTTAAGAAAAAGATAAAACCGTGCAAGAATATTGATCCTAATCTGGCAGTGTTATAGACTGGAGAATGAATAGTCAGGGATGTGTGACTTCTCTCAATAACTAAAATATGTTATACTCAGTTATGAATAAATTGAAGAATAAATGATCAGATATTAGAAACAGTTCCTACTATTAAAATTCTTTCAATAAAGGGAAAAGTAGTCATTTACTTTCAGAAGGAAGGACCTGGTTTAGATTATAACTTTGCAGTTTTATGGTATTTAATAATTCATATGTAAAAGGAAGCATTTATTTTAGGAAAAGTTTATATCAAACATTAGAAAGAGTTTTTGCTTAGAAAGCCGAACCAATTTTTTGTCACTGTTTCTTTCCCTTTGATCCTTATTTGTAGGATATAGATTTGGTGCCATCTTGTGGGTACGTTTCACAGTTGCAGCTTACTTTTTTTTTTTTTTTATTCAGCATACAGGAGGCATTTGAGCCTCAAAATAGATACTGGAGGTGAGTCTGAGAAGAAAAAGTATAGGGTTAATAAAGCTTATTTCTGAAATCTGAGCATTCTGTCTTCTGAAACAATGTTTTGGTCTACTTTGTGGACTTGACAAATAAGAGGGATTTTTCTCTAATTTTTCATTTGTGCTTTAACTCAGGATGGAATATCTCCGGATGGTCATTCCAGGTTTTGATATGACAAATTTTTCTCTTTTGGCTTTGGCTGAAGACTGTTATGATTAGAACGGCTAAAACCGTCATATATTGGTCTTTCTATTTTCCATCTGTAACAGAGCGCACAGTGATAGTACTCCTTTTTCAAATGATTTGAATGGAAACTGATTATGAATTATTCAGCTCTCACAACTATTTCTAGTTTGAGTAGAGAGGAATGTGTGCTTGAGCCTAGAGAATATTCTCCTTTATTATTGTTTGATGAAATAGATCAGGGATGTGCTTGGATTGGAGCTTTGACTATCACTTGTTTTATATCTGGATCGCCAAATTTTTAAAATTGTGATATCTTCCTCTGTAATATCTATTTATGTGTTGGCTAATAAACAGTAATAGAATGATACTGGGGGAAGTTTTTGAAAGCAGAGTTAGGTGCCCAACTTCATTGAAAGTCAACGTGAGTTAAACATCTAACTGCCCCCTATGTCTTTGAAAATCTCCCCCATAGTGGGCTGGTTGGATACTTTTGCTTGTCATTTAGAGCATAGCTACACTAGGAAATTATTTTGAAATAACAACTCCGAAAATACATTTCCTAACATCCCATTATTAATGCATCTTATGTAAGGGTTTAATGTATACAATGATGAATGTACTGTGAGTGTGTCTTCGTAGACCAAATAGTATTACTCAAGCATTAACTGTAACTTAACTTCTGTCCCCACACAAAAACCTCTAGATTGACTTTGGTATTTTTAAGCTTGAGCTAGCTGACTCCTCAGAATGTGTCTGTGCTGCAGCTGGGAGGTGTGAATCCCGGAATGGATAGACACATTAGTAGCTCACCTGGAGCTAAAGTGATTGTACAGGTTGAACCTCTGTTAACTGGGATTTACTGGACCACGGACATTCCAGGACCAGAGAGCCCTGTTGGAAGGCTGGCGGCTTGGCGCCTGCAGTTGGGCTGCCTGGCGCGCTGCAGCTGGGCTGCTAGGTACAACCCAATGGGGCAGCTTGGTGTGCTGCAGTGGGGCAGTTCGGCACATACAGGAGCCCGGTGCACCTGCAGCGGGGATGCCTGGCAGGGCCAGGAGCCCCGTATGCAGGGGGCTGGGCTGCCTGGCTTATCAAGGAAAGGGGTGTGGCAGCTGGGCAGCGGGAATGGCAGAGGAGGAATGCAGCCAGGAGGCTGACGTCTGGACCAGGTCTGGGTGGCTAGTAGCGGGGGGAGGGCAGATATGACCTCCCCTGGTCCAGCAAAATCTCTCATCCAGGACTGGTCAGATCCCGACGGTGCTGGACAAGGGAGGTCCAACCTGTAAATAGCCGCTTAAATGTGGACTCAGTGGAATGGGTGGCTAACCACACCTGCTTCCAGTGCCATAATATCTTTGCTGTTTCTGTCACTCTAGCTAGTTAAAGTGGCGCAAGTTTGAGTATCATACCTCCCAGCTCCAGTATAGATGTATGTTGGTGAGTGTAGAGGGCAAGGGTTGAAGCTCAAATGATGCTGGTGCTTGAGCTAGCAATTCAGTGGGGATGCAACAGCTTGAGTTATAGCAACTCATCAGCTAATTCAATCACTTGTGCTGCTAATGAAATTGTTCTTAAAATATGGCCACTTTCACTCAGTTTAGGCTAGCAGAAGTTCCCAAAGACATGGGTGGTCGTGTACCTTCCCCGACCATCTGACACAAATGTCCATGAACCAGGCCTTGTGGTCCGTGAGGGCCTGTAGCATGATTGAAAAGTACCCCTTCCTATTCATATAGTTGGAGGCCTGGCGGTCGGGGGCCAGGATGGTGATATGGGTGCCCTCAATGACCCCGCCGCAGTTGGGGAAGCCCATGGTGGCAAAGCCAGAGATGATGGAGATGATGTTGCCCAGGATGATGACCCTCCGTAGCAGGATGGCACTGATGGAATTATAGAAACATAGAATCACAGAAACATAAAATCATGGGGTTTCAAGAGCCTTCGGGAGGTCACCAAGTCCAAGCTCCTTCCCAAAGCAGGAACAACCCCAACTAAACCATCCCAGCCAGGGCTTTGTCAAGCCAGGACTGAAAAACCTCTAGGAATGGAGATTCCACTCCCTCCCTAGGTAACCCATTCCAGTGCTTCACCACCCTCCTAGTAAAATAGTAAGAAAGTCAAACCTGGATGAACGTGGCCCTGACTGTCGATCTCCCCACGCCGAACTGGTTCCCAACAGAGTGGTAGCTGTCCAGCGTGGCAATCTTCCAAGTGTGATGGTGACACGCTTGGGGGGGGGGGAGGGATGGTGGGTTGCATGTAGGTGTCCCATCACCACAGAGCAGGAGCGAGCCACTTGCAGAGCTCCAGGAAGGTGGACTTTCACATGCACAAGTTCTGGAGCCACTGCTGGCTGTCCCACTTCTGCATGATGATGCTGTCCCACCAGTCGGAACTGGTCTCCCGCCGCCAGAAGTGACATTGTATGGTGTGTAGGGGAGGATAGAATAGAATGTGGTGCATGAGGAGTGCCCGGGCCTGGGTGAGGAGGTCTGCCATTCTGGGCTGGTCATCATGCTCCTGCAGCACCATGTAGGCAGTCTGCATGAACTGCACCTGAGGCACACCAGGAGGCCCAAGAGCCTAGCACTGCTTTGCAGCAGTTCTGGCTCCATGTTGGAAATGTTGTGGCATCCGCAAGGGCAACCAGAGCATGTGGTATGAGTTTGCTGTCCCTTGAGGGGGTAGGCAGTGAAGAAGAGGAGCCCCTTTAGGTATGAGTCTCAGCTAGCCTCTGGAAGCAGCTACTAGAAGTGACTGCTCTCCTCATGTCCTCCCTGGTGTGCTTCCAGGGGGCTTTAAATGAGATTCAGGCTCCAGTGTGGATGTGCTATTTTGATGGTGCCTTATAATATGGATGTGCTATTTTGAAATAGTTATTTCGTGAGTTATTTCAAAATAACTTATTTCAAAATAATCTTGTAGTGTAGACATAGCCTTGCTGGTGCAGCTGCCCCCAGTGGTCACTCTGCAGTGTCTGTTCCATGTGCTCATTGATCCCAGTGGTGACTGTGAGTATCATGTCCCTCCTCTCTCCACCTCCTCCCTTTCCATATTTCTGGAAAACAGTCCCATTCCCTGTACTTCCTGTTTTCCTAGCATGACCAAACCTGACCTTTAAATTAGGGTAAGAGGAAGCTGCATACTCAGTTTGGTGGCCCTAGCTCTTACCGTTTAGAAGGAGTTAAAACAAACGGACTTGCAGACAGACTGTGACAGATGCACAAATCTCTAATATATATATTTAGATTAATGAAGGGACAGTGAACACTATCAATGTTTTTAGTGGCACAATGTAGATAACTTGTCATGGTATGCATTCTAAATATAGCAAATATTATACTAAAACATGTACTGTGCTGCTTTTAATGGGGCCCCTCTGAAAATAGACTTTGGACTATAATAGTTTAGAGAATATGATTTCTTGATCTCATTTGGTAAGACCTTATTGAACTTGACTGTAAAATAGCTTTCAGGCTATTGGAGTCATTTGGAATCTCAATATTGACTGCAATGGGAACTAGATCAGAAACCCCTAGAAAAATTAATTATGAGGTGAATGAGGATCATATAATACCATTTGCTGTAGTTGTAAGCTTCCTGGGGAAGTAACACCCTATTTATTTATACACATGAAATATTTTTCCCTCTAGATGAATAATGATTTTAGCCTGTCTATTGTTATTCTTTTAAAGATGACCCTTTGAAAATTTCAGTTCACTTTATAAGAAATGTTTTAATTTTTTTGGTTGTCAAAAATGATTACCAGAAGTATTTGAATTATAAACAGTCCTTGAAAATTCTGTGAACATTTGCTCACACAAAACCAGTATTAACGTACTCTCATTTAAGATGTTAATCCCACCCTTAAGATAAATCTGCCCTTCACACTTCTAGCATATAAACTTAATGCAGTAGCATGCTGGATTGTTGTTAGTTGAAAATGTTATGTAAAACAGATTTGCTTGAAGGAATAGTAATGCAGTAGGCAATCTTTCTGTCTGCTTGCATTTTAACGTGGAGTCAGCCTATTTATGCTAGCAAAAAAGTTATTTTCTGAGAGTGGCATCATGTCTATCAAGTGATTTGTAATTAGTTGCTGGCAATTTGACTTCAGAGGATCATTTAATGGAAGGAGTCGTAGTTGTTGACAGTCTAGAGTATGTAATGTTACATATCCATGGCTTACACTCACAAATGATTGACTTAAAAGAAGCTTGTGTTTAATCTATAGGCCAACGTGTGCCTATAGATGTGCCTTTTTTTGAGAATGATTGCATGCCCTGAGATTTGTTCTAAGGGTTGTAGGTGAAATTTGATTAACAACTAACACGAGAAAAGAACAATCCCCAGAAATATAATGCCTGTTTCAGTGGTTGGAAATATTAAAATGAAAATGCTATAACAGAACCTATTTAAAGATAATATTTTTAATAGTGATTTCCAATTAAAAATAAGTCAATATTTGTTTGATCATACTGATAAAAAAAAGTGGCTGGTTTTGTCTTGTAGATGAGACATAAGGCATAAGTGCTGAATACTTACAATTATTGACCTCAGGGGGTAGCCGAGTTAGTATGTACAGGATAAACTTAAAAAACAACACATAGTCTGGTAGCACTTTAAAGTCTAACAAAACATGTAGATGGTATCATGAGCTTTTGTGGGTCATCTGAAGAAGTGGGCTGTGCCCATGAAAGCTCATGATACCATCTACATGTTTTGTTAGTCATTAAAGTGCTACCAGACCATTTGTTGTTTTTTAAATTATTGACCTTATATGCACTTTTCACAATAATAGGAGTTCTTAAACCTGGCCAAATTCCAGTGTGATTAACTAAAATTATATTGGATGAGGTATCTTTCTTGACCTATCCTAAACCTTGTTATAATGTGCACGGTTTACCATTTGTCATACTTCTCCCCATATAATGGCTGCACAGTGGCTGCTTGGGTGACGTGGTTCCTATATTTAGTTTTCAGAACACCTGGGAAACCTTCAGGTAGTATGCTGTAAAAGTAAATAGTTATTGCTATTTTCATTGATTACTACTAACATTATTTTTAATTATTTCACTATTATAATGAAATTAATAGGCAGCAGGTTTAAAACAAAAGGAAGTTTTTCTTCACTAAGCGCACGGTCAACCTGTGGAACTCCTTGCCAGAGGATGTGGTAAAGACTAGGACTTTAACAGGATTCAAAAAAGAGTTAGATAGATTCATGGAGGTTAGGTATATCAATGGTTATGAGCCAGGATGGTTAGGAATGGTATCCCTAGCCTCTGTTTGTCAGTAAATTGGTGACAGGAGAGGGATCGTGTGAGGATTACCTGTTGTGTTCCCTCCCTCTGTGGCATCGGGTATTGCCCACTGTTGGCAGACAGGATACTGAGCTAGATGGACTTTGGTCTGACCCAATATGGCCATTCTTATGTTCTTATAATTTATTAAGCAGCCACCTTAGAATGGCTGCTGAAAACTTAAAAAAAGGCAACTCTGCAATGCATATTGAAAGGTCTTGTTTGATTTTTTAACTTAAATATATTATATTTCCATTTTGTGGGCTTGACCTGAAAAGGGGATCTGCCTCTGAATCTTTGACCATTCACAGTCCCATTGAAATCAACTCTGCAATGGCAGTTTATTGTTTGTGTTCGGCCTTCATTCTTACATATTCCTGCACTGGATGACACAAACTCCGTCACAGGCCCTCTTTGCTCTCCTCACTGAGATTTTCCTCATATTTCTGCCACATGACCCACAAACAGGAAAAAGATATTTTGATTTTTAAAAATTATGTATTTGACTCTTTCATCTGAACCTTTGTGTGTGTACTTTCTAGATTTTAATTTCTCTGATGCACAGGCTATTTTGAAATCTGTTTTTTTATACAGCACTGCTGACTGGTCCGCTAAGTTTGTTCAGTGGGGCTAAAGCAGGCTCCAGGGCTGGATTAACTCTTCTGAGGGCCTGGGCTAGTAGATTTTGTGTAGTCCCCTAGCCCTGGTCTACACTAGGGAGTTATTTTGAAATACTCCCCTCATTTCGAAATAACAAGCAGAGCATCCACACTACCAACCCTGTTATTTTGAAATAACGGGCTGTTTATTTTGAAATAATAACTCCTGCTTTCCAGAAGGAATAATGCTTATTTCAAAATAGTTATTTTGAAATAGCAGTAGTGTGGATGCTCTACTACTGCTATTTTGAAATAACTACTTCCTAGAGTCAGTCAAAGTAATTACTCTCCAATGCTTCCTGGGGCTCTAAGTTGAGGTAGCACGTCCACATTAAGGAAGCCTGCCTCAGACTAATTTCAAGGCTTCCCTGTAGTGTGGACATGCTATTTTGAAATGGTTATTTTGGGAGTTACTATTTCAAAATAAGTTATTTTGAAATAATTTCCTAGCATAGACATGCCCCTAGGCTCCAGGATGGGGCTAGAAATGAGGGGCTCAGTGTGTAGAATGGGGCTACTGGGGAACGGGATGAAGATGCAGGGTCTGGGTGGGAGGTAGGGTTCAGGAGCACGGTGGGGGTACATGGACCTGACAGAATGGAGGGTGCAGAAGGGGGCAGGGGATTGCAGCACTTACCTGGCACAGCTCTGGGGGAGACCAGTCAGCTCCGTGTGGCCAGGAATCACAGCTAGTGGGAGGGGCAGGCATGAGGCCTGCATGTGAGCACTGCTAGTAGTGATACACATGATCCATTCAGGGCAGAAGGGGGAACTAAGAGGAAGGCAGTGCTATTAGTATTTGGCATATTAAACTTAAATCCCTGGAAGTATCTGCATTTTGTTCATAAAAAATAGAGTTGGTTAGAAAGTGGGGAAAAATCTGAGTATTCCTTCTAAAAAGCAATGTTCAAAAATTCCAGTGCCTAAGAAAACTATACTGAATGTATTGATAGTACAGCACAATGTTCAGCTTGTGTAATTTGAAAACTAGGAATGTGTGTAAGTATCTCTTCTGCAGAAGTAATATTGAAAATAAATGGCACATTCTGAAAGCAAAAATCTTATTTCAGAAGCATATTTACAGTACTCAGGTTTCAGTAATCTTTTGCAGGATTGCTTTAGCAGGACCCACACAGTAAGGCTTCATCTACACTGCAGGGTTTCTGCGGAAGAAGCCTTTTGCACAAAAGTTTTTGTGCAAAAACTTATTCCGCAAAAATGTGTCCACACCTCAAAGCGCATCGCTTTTGTGATGCGCTTTTGCACAAGAGAGCGTCCACACTGTTGGACGCTCTGCTGCATATAAAAGCCACTTGGAACCAGTTCTAGCTGGGCTAGAGGTCACCAGTTCCCTGAGTGCTGTTGCCAGAGCCCTCCAGAGACGTGCGCTTAAAGGGACTCTCCCTGGACAGCTGCTTCTTGTCTCTGCTGCCTGCTTGCTAGCCTCTTTGGCAAAGCAAAGCTTCAGAAGTGCCTGCTGTGTCTGCCCTGTGTTTTTTGGGGACGACACAGCTTTTGCCTACTGTGCCCTGCGCCATGGAGCCGGAGCTGCCCCATGGCGTGCGATGGACCCGCAGGGTCATGCTGCTCTTCCTGCAGCGCCTGCTTCAAGCAGCGTTCCTCTTCTGGATGGAGCTGGATCCCAAGGTGTTCCTCCTTAGCCTCTGTGTGGCTGCAGGTGCTCCACTCTGGCTGCCCCAGCCCACCATACCCAGAAGAATGTGGAGGCTGGAGACCAGCTTGGATTGGTGGGACCGACTGGTCATGGAGCAGTGGGATGACCAGCATTGGGTGCAGAACTTCCGCATGCAGAAGGCCACATTCCAGGAACTCTGTGACTGGCTAGCACCCATCCTCCAATGACACAGCACCCACCTGCAGTCTACCATCCCACTCCAGAAGCGGGTCGCCATCGCGCTCTGGAAGCTGGCCACCCCAGACAAATACTGCTCGGTGGCACACCAGTTTGGGGTGGGGAGGTCCACCATCGGGGCCATCCTCATGCAGGTAAGGACATCATTGGATGCAGCCCCTGCACAGGGGAAGAGGGGGTGTTGCATAAGGGGACCCTCAGGACAGGGGGGCGGGGCACTGTATACGGTGGACTGGGGGTGGGGGGAAAGCCCTGGCCCCGGGGGCTGGTGCCTTCTTGCCTTCACACTGGCATGGTCGGGGGGGGGGGGAAGGGAGGTCATGGCTGCACAGGGGTGGCTCCTGTGGGATGAGGGGGTCCGGCCACGTCCCACTGGGAGCACACAACCCCTCTCTCATTCTCTATTTTGTGTGCTTCTTTGTCTCTCCTTCTACAGGTCGTCTGGGCCATCAACTCCCTGCTGCTGCGCAGTCATCCAGCTGCAGGACCTGGATGCCACCATGGACAGCTTTGCTATGCTAGGGTTCCCCAACTGCACGGGAGCCATTGATGGCACGCACATCCCCATCTGGGCCCCGGACCATCGCATGGCCCAGTTTGTGAACCTCAAGGGCTACTTCTCCTGCAGGCCCTGGTGGACCACAGGGGCCACTTCAGGAACATCTACGTGGGGTGGTCGGGCTGGGCTCACGACGCCCGAGTTTTCCGCAACTCCAGCCTGTGTACCCAGCTGGAGGCGGGCACTTTTTTCCCCGCCGGGAGTTTCCTGTGGGCGACCAGACTATGCCAGTGTGCATAGTGGGGGATGCAGCATACCCACTCATGCCCTGGCTAATGCGCCCCTACACCGGACAGCTCGATCGCACCAAGGACATTTTCAATGCCCGCCTCTCACAGCCCGACTCCAGGTGGAGTGCGTCTTCGGATGTCTGAAAGGATGGTTCCATTGCCTCCTCACCCGCCTGGATGTCGGGGAGCAGAATATCCCTGAGGTGGTGGCAGCCTGCTGTGTGCTCCACAACTTGGTGGAGTGCAAGGAGGAGGCATTCCTCCTGGGGTGGGTAGCAGAGACCACCCGCGGGGACTGGGGCTTTGAGCCAGGCCCATCAGGCCGGGTTGCGCATCCGGGAGGCCCTGACGGAGAGGTTCTCGCAGAAACTACTGTAAGTCTCCCCAGGGCTTGCACCCTTCCTCTCTCTCCCTTGCCCCCTCCCTGCCTCCCCTTGCCCCTACCCCGACCTCCCAATAAACACACCTGTGTGGTTTTCCAACAAAAGTAGTCTTTTTTTTAAATACACATAAACGAGGGTGGGCAGGGGGAGGGGGAGCTGTCTGAACTGGGAGAGGGAGATCATTATTGGGAGGGGAGCTGAGGATTGGGAGGAGTGCTGGGCCGGCTTGCTGAGCCCCCTCGAGTGCAGGGACGTTGTCAGGGTTGGGCAGCTCTGGGGGCCCTAATGGGGTGGGCAGGAGGGGCAGCTGGAGCGGGGCCAGAGTCAGCGGGGGGGGGGAGGGGAATAGGAGGTGCCATAGGTATGACTGCGGGAGGAGCCATGGCCATGAGAAAGGGAGGGAATAGAGGCATGGCCTGGGGAGGGAGGACAGGCATGGCAGGGTGGGCAGATGGGTGGGCTATGGGGATAGGAGCAGGGGCAGGAGGGTGGAAGGCGGGGGCAGAGGCAGCAGGCGCTTGTTCCCCTGGGCGGGACAGGATCTTGACCACGGTGTCGCAGCGCACCATGAGGTCACTCCACACCTGCTGCCGCCACTCCAGGTCAGTGTTCAGCTGGTGCGACAGGGTGGACTGTCGCAGATCACCCTGATGTGCTGGCACATCAGCTCCTCCCCCGGCCTGGCTCGTCTGCGACTCCCCCGGACTCTGGCTGGTGGCTGCAATGGTGGTGTGGCTGGGTCCTCCATCCTGGCTGGTCCAGCTGTGGAGAAGACACAAGAAAGGGGCAGTCAGTCCACCCTGCACACACATTCCCTGAGTCCGTGCCCTCCTGTGTAAGCGGCGACTGCACCAGTCTGCAGCCCGCAGGATGGGGATGTCCCGAGTGCAAAGCCACGTGTGGCCTGCACAGCACATCCTGTGTCTCAGGGGCCCCAAGGTGGCCAGAGGACCGTTCTGCTCTCTCTCTCCCTTCCTCCCTCCCCCCCGCACACACACACACACACACACACACACACACACACACACACTAGGGCCAGGCAGGCAAGGGAAGTGTACAGCCACAGTGGATACCCTCATGGGTGGCAGAGGAGCCGAGAGCAGCCTTCCCCTTCCTGGGGTCTGCACACACAGCTGCGGCTCACTGGAGTATCAAGTTGGAGCGGCTGCTGCCTCTCACGTGCAGGCATGCCTATGTGCTGTGATCAGCACTCCAGCACGTGTGTGGGGTGGTGTCCGCGCCCTTGCAGCTAGCCTGCTTGCAGCTGGCTGCGCCCCCTCCCCTCTGGGAGCAGGACTCATGTGGCCAGGCATGAGGCTGGCAGCAGGCTCCTGGGAAGGTTGAGGGGCTGGCTGCTGTGGCCACGTGCCACACCCTCCTGCTGCATATAGGTGCACGTGCCCAGACTGCAGCAGCACGTGCTGGCCTAGCTGCCCGTGTGACACTGTGCCCCCCGCCCTCTGTGTGGCCACCTCCCCTGCCCTGTGTGTGTTTGTGTGTGCTAACATACCTGAGGATCCCTCCCAAGCCTCCACGGAGGCCTGGGAGATGTCCAGGCTGGCAGGAACTGGCTCCAGGGACAGGGTGATGGTCCCACTTTCCTGGTCCTCATCCTCGTCCTCCTGCTCCGTCGCGGGCTGGACCTGGCCCTTCGGCTCCTCCAGCTTGGGAACAGGCTCCAGGCGCTGGAGGATGGGCTGCTCCAGCCCAGAGTCTACCACAATGGAGGGGGAAGAGGGTTCCCCCCCAGGATGTGGTGGAACTCCTTGTAGCAGGGGCAGGTGTGGGGTCCTGCCCCTGAGTGCCCCCTCCGCTCCATCGCTCTGACATATCCCTGACAGAGCTCCTTCACCTTGGCCCGGACCTGTTCCATGGTCCAGGCAGGGTGACCTCGCTCCGTCAGGGACGTGGCCATGCGAGCGAAAATTTTGGCATTTCACCGTTTGGCCCTGGGTTGCTGGAGTGACTCTTCCTCGCCCCACAATTCAAGGAGGGTCGCAATTTCTGCGCCTGACCATGCAGGTGCACGGCGTTTGCTGCCCCTGGTGGGGTCCTGGGAGCCCTGTGTCTCGGGCACCTGCTTGCTCCACCATCTGTTCCGGCAGAGAGCTGCGCAGCAAGGCAGTTGGCTGTGGGCAAGCTTCCTGCCGGAATGGCTGTGCAGGGTGCCTGCCCCTTTGAGGGGCCAGCAGACAGGAACAAGAGAGTTGTGATTGCCTGCTACGGCACATCCACATGGCCACCTGTGATTTTCCCTGGAGGCCAGTTTTTGCACGAACCCCCCTGTGGAGCGTCCACACTTGCCTTTTTGCGCCAAAACTCTTGCGCAAAAAGGAGTTATTTCTTGTGGGGAGAGGAATAACTCTACTGCAAAAAGCCCTCTGTTCTGCCGATTTTCTTGCACAAAAGCGCATTTGAGGTATGGACGCTCTGCTGGTTTTTGTGCAAAAACAGCTGTTTTTGCGCAAAAACCTAGTAGTGTAGACATAGCCTAAGGGAAATCCCATTAGTAGCAGGGCAGACGATTAGCAAGGAGTCTCCAGAAGTCTCCTTTGACACCTTAGTGGAACCACAGACTGATTATCTTCCTCACACACAGAGTTGGAGTGCAGATGGGAAATTTGCTTTCTTGAAAGCCAGGAAGGAATGGGAAAGGTTTGATTTTAATTTTTATTCTAAACTGTTCCTTAACAGTACTTTTTGTCATGGGGCTTTTCCTTGTTCTTTAAGCTTGAGTGCTTTTGAATGTCCTTGATACTTGGGTCAAACATTGACTGTTGTGATGAAATAACTCCTGGGGATTCTGCTCTCTGACTTGAGAAGGTTGTTGGGAGTAATTGCAAGATTCATATTCTGAATATTTGGTGAATAACAGCAATTATTCATTGAATATTGTATTCAATCTGCTCTGTTTAGAACAGGATAACATTTAGAAGCAGGATCAATTCAGAAATACTGAAATTAGTTCACTGACCATGAATGAAGAGGATTATGCTGGAGAAATTCTGTGTAAGAAACCTGGAAGGATATTTCAGACTTGTATCAATGGATTTTCTATCCAAAGAGTGCTCCAAATTGACTAATGTTCTCTCATGCTTTAGGGATTGATTACAATACAGTAGATATGTACTGTGAAGAAATATAGTATATGGAAAGGGGCCAAAAACAATCTGATGATGAGATATCATAGGGTTTTCTAGGCAGTATATAGTGAGATTGGGTTCAGTGCATAAGGAAGTGATGCAGTTTAACTATGGCTGAATTTATATTTCTTCACAGTACATATCTACTGTATTGTAATCAATAAAGCATGGGAGAACATTAATCAATTTGGAGCACTCTTTGGATAGGTATGCTGGAGGGAGGGAGAAGCTATAACCAGACCCACCTTGCAGCTCAGCCACATGATTCTCCCCAGCCCTGGCCCCAGAGCTGCACATACAACTGGCTTCAGTTGGGGCAGCTGCTGAGGCCCAGCAGCCAACGGTTCATGGATCGGCACCAGTCCACAGACTGGTGGTTGGGAACCGCTACCCTAAAACACAGGACATTGTATGCAGGGCAACTTTATTCAATTTCCTTTCACACTGCAAAGAGATAATATGATAAGGTATTTTCAGAGTAGGATGCTTAACCTTATAATCACTTTTATGTGCAATAAGAAAATGAAAATAGCTCTATTAGATTTCACAAATCAAGTCCAGCTAAAGTCTTTCTCGTGCATCTGTCAGGACTGCAGGCACAAAGCAGGGTTTCTTCTTCCGTGAGACCACCATGACAAGTGAGAAAAGCCATTCACCTGGCACTGTGGTTGTCACAAGATATTTACATGCCAGATGTGCTAAAGATTCAACCACTGTTCCAAAAGACATGCTTCCATGCTGATAACAGGTTCTGCTCAATAGCAATCAAAAGAGGTGTGGACCAATGTATGTTCATTTTCATGATCTGAGTCAGTTGCCACCAGCAGAAGGTATACTTTCTTTTTTGGTGGTTCGAGTTCTGTAGTTTCCATATTGGAGTGTTGCTCTTGAGACTTCTGAAAACATGCACTATACCTTGTCCCTCTCAGATTTTGGAAGGCACTTCTGATTCTGAAATCTTGGGTGTACTGCTGTGGGTACAGTTACATAATAAAAAAAAAACCCTACATTTGTAAATTGTACTTCCACGATAAAGAGATTGCACTACAATAGATATATGAGGTGAACTGAAAAATACTATTACTTTTGTTTCATTTTTACAGTGCAAATATGTGTAATCAGTATAAAGTAAACACTGTGTACTTTGTATTCTGTGTTGTAACTGAAATCAATATAATTGAAAATGAAAAAAAGCCCCCAAAATATTTATTAAATTTTAATTGGCATTCTGTTGTTTAACAGCATAATTAAAACTGATTAATTGTTATTATATTTTAGAATTAACTGCAATTAATTGACAGTCCTACTTATCCATGACTTTTATGAGATGTTGAGGAGCTTTAGAAAGTGCATTAGGATTAAAATACATGGTGCCATGTTTCCAAGTTTTCAGAATCTCACTGATATGCTTTCTGAGATTGAAAAGCTTTTGTTTTGGACAATATGACCATTTAGAAGTTTATATTTTTATGGAGTTAATACACTGTTTAAATAATATCATGAATAAATTGATATGGGAAATAGTAACTGCTGTGAAATCTGCAAATGACAATATAATTTGAAGTTATGCTATAAACTAAAATAATTTGGGACTATTACTTATGGCCAAATATAGTTTTTCTTTAGGCAGATTTGCTGGCTCTGTTTTCAGTAAGGACTGTAAGGTTTAGCAACCACTGAGTAGCATATAGTAGGTACAGAATATGTCAGGGAAAACTACAGTGTAAAAATATGTGTTAATCTAGAATAAAACAGTCAGAGCAATAGAAGTTATCTTTATTTATTGATGGAATTACAACTTTTGGAACACTTGTAGATCCATTTGTAATATATCCATTGACTAGAGTAGGTAATAGCTTTAGAATGGTATATATAAATGCTTATAAAGTTGCTTGTGCTGTACTGTATAACACAATAAGATTTTTTCTGTTGAAAGTATTTATGTTCAATTCAGTTCTTTCTTTACTTGCATTTGACCTTTCTTTATGTTGATTTTGCTTCATTTTTTTTTCATTTACCATGCTGTTCAGTTTTTGGATGCCAGGAGAACAAAGGTTTGTCCACTACTTGCAGTCAATTTGTTTTGCAAAATTCATTATTGCTTATCGTTTATTCAAGTTTTGTTTGTTTGTTTGAGATGTAGTAACCCTGTTTACTAAGTTGTTCATAGCTGTATTTGGAAAATAAAAATTAACCTTTATTTCTAGTGATGGCTATGAGTTGCATTATAACACAAAAGTGGAAAAAAGTGGAAGGCAGAATTATTTCTAGTGTATGAAACAACTTAGGAAACAAGGAATACTGAGTCTCCACGCTTTATAGGCACAAAGTGTACAAGTGTTTGTGTTACTTTGAGATTTTTGGAACAGTTCACTTTCTTTTCACTGCCTCATATTAAGCATTAGTTTTACCTGTAATTGACACTATTTTGTGTATGTGTGTTTCCATCCATGTTTTATATTTTTATAGTGGAGGTTGAAAACCTTTATTACAAGTATTTTGTCACAGATGCATTTGACATTTTTTATATGACCACTTGGTAGAATCATCACTAATTCTATTAACTTTCATACCTTTTCCTATAATTATCTTAACAGAAGAAAAGAACACAAATTACATTTAGAGCCTTATTGACCTTTTTTGTTTTTCTGTGTATGTATTATTACAGCATTTGCAACTGACGATCCAGGCACTTCAAGATGAGCTTCGAACTCAGAGAGATCTTAATCATCTTCTTCAACAAGAAAGTGGAAACCGTGGAACTGAGCATTTTACTATTGAGCTTACAGAGGAGAATTTTCGAAGACTTCAGGCAGAGCATGACAGACAGGCCAAAGAGCTCTTTCTGTTGAGAAAAACTCTAGAAGAAATGGAGTTGAGAATTGAAACACAAAAGCAAACACTAAATGCCAGAGATGAATCAATAAAAAAGCTTCTAGAAATGTTGCAAAGTAAAGGTTTGCCATCCAAAGGAATGGAAGATGACAATGAAAGAGCTCGAAGGATGGCTGAGGCTGAATCTCAGGTTAATCATTTAGAAGTGATTTTAGACCAGAAAGAAAAGGAAAACATACATCTTAGAGAGGTAAGAAACACCTTAATTTTAAATCTTTTTAGTTAAGAGGACACTGGCAAGGACTTTGTCCTAATTTTGAAAATATATTTTATACTATTTTGAATCTTAAAACTGGAATTTACTTTCTTTTTTAATGTTCTTAAATTTAAAGATAATGAAACATTTAATTTCAAATTCTTCCAATCCACAAACACACAAACACATGGAATGTTATAGATTCTGGAAAAAAGTATAAGAAAATAAATTAGATCACATTTTTGAGTTTTCCTGTTTTGATAGAGTTGCCATCTGTCTAATCACATACACCCAAACACCCCTGCCCTGTGCCTTCCCTGAGACCCTGACTAGGGTTACCAGGTAGTCATAAAAAAAATACCGGACATGCTTCATTGGGAGATGGGGGGAGGGACTGGCCGGGAGGGGAGCGGTGCTGGCCGGGAGGGGGTGGGGGTGGGAAACAGAGCTAACGGGGGGGCAACGGGGCTGGCCAGGGGAGATGGAGGGGCCGACGGGAAGCAGGGCTGGTAGGTGGGGGTCAGGTGGAACAGAGCTGGCCATGGGATATTGGGGGGGGGGCAGCCGGCAGGGGCAGAGCTGGCCAGGGGAGCTCAGGAGAAGGAGGAGGGGAGAACTGGCCGCCGGAAGCAGGGCTGGCGGGGGATGCAGCGGGGCTGGCCGGGGAAGATCCGGAGCAGGAACCGGCCAGCGGGAGGCAGAGCTGGGGGGGCGGGCGTGGAGGGACTGGCCGGAGAAGACCGGGAGGAGAAGTCGGGGAGAATCAACCAACCGGCCTGCTAGGAGGGGACGGGGGAGCGAATCAGCCGGCGGGGAGCAGGACTGACCCGGGCTGTGCAGATTCCAGGGTGCACCCGTCCCGCGCGATTCAGTCCAGCTGCGGCTTTACCACACGCTTGACCAGCGTGCAGGAGCATGGACCAGGCTGCCCCTCCTCCTCCTCCTCACACGCAACCAGGGCTCCCAGTGCCAATCACGCCCCGCCTCCCAGCCACTCCCCCCGCGCCTGCCAGGCTTCCGTCTGGCGCCTAGCTGGAAAACCAGGAAATACCGGACTTTGCACATGTCCGGTATTTTCTGGATTTTTTTACCGGGCAGAGGGCCCAAAAACCGGACTGTCCAGTAAAAAACCGGACACCTGGCAACCTTAAGTCCCCTGACCCTTCTCTGAGGCCCCACCCCTGACACTCCACCTGCTTTCCCTCCATTGCTCACTCTCCCTCATCCTCACTCACTTTCACCTTGATGGGCAGGGGGTTGGGGTGCGACCTCTTGACTAAGGCAGAGGGATCCAGAGTGTGGGAGGGAGCTCTGGGCTGAACTTGGGGCAAGACTGGGTGTAGGAAAGAGTGCAGGGGGGTGCAAGCCCTGGGAAGAGTTCAGGAGCAGGTGGGGGTTCAAGGGCTAGGGCAAGGTACTGGGATATGGGAGGCGGTTTGGGGCTTAGCTCTGGCAGGGGGCTCAGGGCTGGGGCAGGAGGTGGGGTGGAGGAAGGGGTTGTGGTGGTACTGGATGGTGCTCACTTCAGGCGGTTCCTGGTCAACAGTGCAGTGGGATTAAGTCAGGCTCCCAGCAAACAGAAGTTGTGTAGTTAGCTCTCAGAGCAGGTGCAGCTTGAGGAAACCTCCAACCCTTTCCCCCTACCCCCTGGAGCTGCAGAGATATGCCAGCTGTTTCTGGGAAGGGTGCAGGGCCTGGGTAGGCGGGGACCCTGCCTTAGGCCTGCTGCGCTGATGGACTTTTAGTGGCCTAAAATTTCCCAGTTTGGCTTCAATAGCCTACAGAAGATAGAGCCCGATTTCAGGAGACTCATGACGAAACTGGGGGTGTTGGCAATCCCACACTTTGATAATGTCCCTTTTAATCACCACGATACATTTCCTTTGAAAAGTCAAACGTATGCAGCTATTGAATGAATAGCTACTGCTATAGAGAATTAAATAAGGAACAGTTGATTAAAATGGAGTAAGCTTATTTTTATCTCTTTGGCTGTCTTGTTCTTGGCATTAACATGTGCAGGTTTCTTCCTCTGTTTGAATCAACCAAAGGATCTGTTGCAGATCAAAGCATTGCGAGTTCAATATGAGATGATCGGAACTGGCTGGTACAGCAAATGTCTTAGGGTACATTTACACAGTGGTGCTATTTTGGGATAATGTCTGTTATCCCAAAGTAGCATTCTGCCCGTATATTCAAAGTAACGTGCTTCTTATTCCAGCTTCCTGTAAACCTTGTTGCACAAGGATTAAGGAAAACATCGGAATAGCGATTTATTTCAAAATTAGCACTGTGTAGACAGCGCCAGATTTCGGAATAAGCTATTTCAAAATACGCTATGCAGTTTGCGTAGCTCAAATTGCGTAGCTTATTTCAAGGTACACACTATTGTGGAGATGTACACCTAGAGTGGCAAAATGGTATATTTATCCTGAAAGATTGGGAACAATTTATCTAAATTCATTAAAGAGCACACATAATCTTTGATCAAAAGTACTTATTGTCCTTGTAATGGAGTAAATATTTATATTTACAGTTTCTTCTGTAGTGGGAGAGAACAGCAAGAAGAAATATTTTAAAGCATTCCTGTTTAGGTTTACTTCTTTCTTTCCAAGCTAACAGCTTTCTTGCCACAAGGATATATGGGCAAATTAGTTTGTCTATAAAAAGAAATTACTCTAGTCTTCACCAGCCCCTGAAAGCAAGCTGAACTCAATTCTGCAATTCAAAAAAAAGTTTGATAACATATCTTTGTATACTCTGAAATTATTATTAGTTTTAGGTGAAATATTAAGGACATTCCTGTTTTGGTGGTATTTGACCCATCTGAAGCCCAGAAGTACTAGAGATCTCACAAAATTCGTTCATATATTTCTAATTTTTTTTTTAAACACCCAGCCTTTTCAGTGCTCTCGGCACTGTGGGTGATGGTGGTTCTTTCACAAAGCCTGTATCCTGAAGACATTTCTCAGCCAAAATTATTTTTAATGGGAGATGTTATCCATTAATAGAGTCTAAAGTCAATGGGATATCAAAGGAGTTGCACCTGCTTACATCAGCACTGAATTTGGCCCATTGCAATCTACCAAAGTGAAGCTTCTATATTGGACTCTATGGTTATCAATCTAGCTTTCTGGTTTCGATCTGCTCTTGTCAGAATAATCCATGCTGTTTATTTTAGGGTTAAATGATTCATTTATTTTTCATTGGCACTGTTTGTATCATGGAGCTGTTTCTGTGACTAAAGCTACATAAAAATGGAATATGTTTTACTTTTCAGTTTGATATACTGCTTTGTGATGGGAGGTGGTATTTGTTACTTTGACTGAAATAAATAGTATCTTTTTCTGTTTTTTTAAAATATATATATATATATATATTAGCAAAGTGAATTGATCTAATTCTACTCTGAAGTCATAGATGGGAAAATTCTTGTGAACCTCATTATTTGTTTGAATAATTGGAAATGTAGGTGAGGTTTTGGTCCATTTAATACAATCTTCTAGCACTGTAAAACAAGATGATTTATTCCATTAAATAGCTAAAAGAGAAGTCCTCAGTGGATAAACATGGAGTTTTTATTGAGAATATTTTTGGAAGCCGTTTGAAACTGATATATTACAAAACCAGTGTATGTATATAATCTAGGATGTATTTACACTGTAATATCTCTAACAATGTATTTGTTTGAGTACTTTAACTAAAAATCATGATTACTGTCTTTTACAGGTTGATCTGTAGGGCCCACATTATGTCCTTTGCAAGGATATTTTCTTTTGGAGGCAATCTTGAATATAGTATCGACCAAACCCTTAAAGGATTTTTCTTTCATTCCTATTTACTTCTGCTATTTTGACTGCTTGATGTTGCACCTGGGCCAAGTTAAAGATGAATAAGTCTCTCTCTAGCAGCAGGTGGAGTTCATTGTTGTAGTCATGTGCTTTCTGGTACTATTCATCCTTTCGCTGCTAGTTTCTGCACTAGTCTTCATGTGACAGAAGAATGATGTGTTTAAAGAGATTCTCAATTTCATGTGATGTTAACACCCTTCCTTTAGCTTTCCTTTAACTATACATGACAGAAATTACAATATCATCTTCAATGTGTGTTTTTATCATGATGACTATTCTGGTGTGCCTTAAATGCTTCAACACTTTGAATGTTTTGCACATTCCACATTTAAAGTGAATTAGTGCCACTGTGTGCAGCTATCACCAAACTGGATGATATTTCAAGTACAGGGGAGAAAAACTTCCAAAAAACCTTTTGGCTTAGAGGTGTCATGTTAGGCTACAGCTGGCACCTTTCTAATTGCTGGTAACGAAGCCTGGAGGCCCTGCCTCTTTCTCTGCCTCTTCCACTTCAGGCCCCTCACGCCATTGCTTGCTGGATTGTCTCAAGGAGACTTCCCTCAGCTCCACTGTAACTAGACTTTTGGTTCACATGCCTTTAGGGTTGCTAGGTGCTAGGACCTGGTAACTGTAAATGGCACCTGGAACCAGAAGTGAAAAACTAGATTATCTGGGTAAACCCCAGACAGTTGTTAACCCGAACATTAGACTGGTAGCCAGGAGGCCATGAGTTTAAAACTTCCCTCTCCCACTAACTTGTATCTCCACTAATTTGTATCTACACCAGGGGTGGCCAACCCGTTACAGGCAAAGAGCCAAAATGGTATGCTTTGCGAGCTGCACTTTCTGCGGTGAAGAGCCGCATGTGGCTCACGAGCCGCAGGTTGGCCACCCCTGATATACACTAACTTGTATTTATAGGTCTCTTCGCTTATTGCTGAGCATAACCACATATACCTTATCTTAGAAGGAAGGCAAATATAATTCCTTAGATTTTTCCAAACAGGTTAACTGAAAAATTGCACATATGGTGATTTCTAACAGAGCTGTGAATAGACTGCTGGTCTCTAATATGGCAGACATGCATCTTATTCGTGAATCTAACTGCTTTTTTCCCCTTTTGCACTAACGTCTGGGACCACTAGAGAACACTTCCCTATGCCCAAGGATAGAATCTACAATCTTTGATGCTCAACTTTCTTAGGCTGTCTAGGTTGTGCAAAATATGTTATCTTCTTTCTAATGGCCACATGAAGAATAGTACTCTTATCTAAATGAGTCCCATTCTGTGCTGAGGATCTGATAGCCCTGGTTTCATCCTACTGCTGGTCTATAGGGGCAGGAAGGCGAGGGGGACTTCTCTTCCCTCTGCAGTGTATTGGGGCAAGAGAGCCACCTACCTGCTCCCCTCCTGGGCAGTCTCTTAGGGCATGTCTACAATGGTTATTTCGAAATAACTCCCCTTATTTTGAAATATCAAGGTGAGTGTCCACACAACAAGCCCGTTACTTCACAATTATTTTGAAATAACAGGTTTGTTATTTCAAAATAATAACCTCTGCTTCTGATGAGGAATAATGCCTATTACTAAATTGTTATTTCAAAATAGCGGTAATGTGGACACTCAGCTGCTGCTATTTTGAAATAATTGGCCTCCAGAAGCCTCTCTCAGTTGCTCTGGTGGCCACACCCCTGACAAATCTAATGCTCCCCTTCCAGAGCAGCCTCTTTTTGTGGAGCCATGTCTGACCCCAACACTCCCTCCGAGCACCCCCACAGCTGCAAGCATATCTGCAGCCACTTCCAAAGTCCCTGGCCAGGGGCAAAAGAGGACACCGGCCTGGACTGGTGCAGAGATCCTGCATCTCATTGAGGTCTGGGGTGAGGAAACAAACCTCCAAGATCTCCACATCAGATGCCAAAATGGTGATGTGTATGGCCGGATGGCCGCCAGCCTGGCCGAGAAGGGGCAAAGCCACATCCTGGATCAAGTGCGCATGAAAATTAAAGAATTGCAACAGAGCTACACTAAGGCCAGGGAACAAGGTTCCTGCTCTGGGGCAACACCACCAACCTGCTGCTTTTATGAGCAGCTGGATACCATCCTGGGGGCCGGGGGTAGGGGGGCTGTCACCTCCCTCCCCCGGTCATTGACTCCGGCCAAGACACAGCCATCGTCAGCTTCCACGAGGGTAGGGCTCTGGAGGAGGATGGCAATGACGATGAGAAGGAGGAAGAGGGGTAGGCCAGCCTAGACACCATGCCTGCCAGCTAGGAGGTCGTCATCTGCCTGGAGCTGGTTCCCCTCTCCCCAGTATGTCTCCTAGGGCTTGGACGAACCTGGAGAAGGCAGTTCAGGTGAGTTCCATCATTTTTCCTACATACACATGGAGCAGGTGGCAGGCAGTGAGGGGCTGTGCACTCCTCACTTGGCCTTCTTGGCCTGGGGATCACACAATAACTTGTGCACATGAAGCGCCAGTCCGGAGCATTCAGCCCCATGATGGTCTCACACAGGAACCCCTCGCTTCTTCTCACAAGGGTCTTGCACAGGCCTGCTTTATTCCAGACTCCATGGTGGGACACCTTCCCATGACAAGTCACCACTAAAGAGTCTGAGGTCTTGGAAACACACAGCAGTACCGCACACGGCACAGTCTCATGCCCGCACTCCCGGTCAAGCAGGTGATGTGGCGGGCACCGATCCCCTGCATGAGAACCTGCCGGGAGGAGGAAGAGAAAAGGTCCCCAGTAGCACCCTCTCTGGTAAGCAGCCTCTGCCCTCACATCCTCTTCCTGTTTCCAATGGGCAGGGTGTAGAAGTTCCCTCTCTGTGGGATGGCGCCACTGCACTGGACCCGGTGTGTGCAGGACACAGAAGGAAGCTGAGCTACCCTGTTTCCCCCTCCTTCCTGCAGGCTCCTTGCCTGGCTGGCAAATTGCTATGCCTGCTTGTCTCCAGGACGTGGGGCTAGCGAGGCTCCCTGGGATGTCTGTGTCCCTGCAGCAAAGTGGCCGCTGTGTAGGCAACAGATGGCCTTGCTCGAAGCACATTGTCATAGTCTGAACAGAGATCTTCGTTGGTGGCTCAGAGATTAGGGATAGGCTTCATGCACAGTGTCTCCTGGGATGACTGCCCTTGTCACTGTTCTTGACATCTGGGCCAGCTGTGAGCATGGTGCATCCATCACCTCCCGCACCATCCTCCTGACCCCCCGAGAGCCGTAGGGGAAGGTGACTCCACGAGGACCTGGTGGGGGAACACCTTGAGTGCTTCCGATCCCTGAATAGGAACTTTGAGGAGGAGAGCCAGGAATGCCGGGCTGACTAGGAGTTGAGACGGACGATCTGGGAGCAGCTGTCATGACAGCATAAGGCCATATGCTCCTCAATCATCACCGCCGTAGAGCATCTGGTCGCAGCTATCGAGCGGTCCACCAGCCACCTCCCAGCACCCACACCCCCCAACTCCCAGCACTTGCCCCCGCTCCCTGGCTTCTCCTTCTAGTCCCCCCCAGGGGCCACTGAGGCTTTTGAACACATGGTGCTGGGACCACCCAAGCATGAGAAGTGTCCTGAGGTACCCAAGGCAGATACCAGTCCCAGTCCCACCCCTGAGCCCTTCCCCCCCCCCCATGTTCTTTCTCCAGTCCCTCCCCTGATGTATATTCCCCAAATAAAATTTACAGTTGTGTTTTCAAACAAAAAAGATTTATTTATTTCATCTGCAGGAGAGGGAAGGAAGGTGGGAAAGGAGGGCAGAGGAAGGGAGGAGTGGGAGATGAAAGGCACATGGGGCAATGTCAAGGCCCCTTGTGGGGAGGCCCAGGGGAGAGTCTGACAGGTGGCCTTGGCTGAAACTCTCCCTCAAGGCCTCCTGGATGAGCACAGCCCCGATGGGCTCGCCAAATGGCAGAGGTACCTGGCTGCTCTAAAGCCCTGGCCAGCTGCTCAGCCTCTGTCCCCCACCTGGGCAGAAAAGTCTCTCCCTTGCTCTCGCATAGATTGTGGAGCACACAGTAGGTCACCACCACCTGGGGGATGTTCTGACTGGGTGAAGAGATTTTGGACCTCCCTTTGCGGCGGCAGAAGGGTCCCTCCCCAACTATGCAGCACCCACTGAGCTTGTTGTTGAAGGTCTCTGTAGTGGGATCCAGGCTTCCTGTGTAGGGCTTCACGAGCCAGGGGAGCAAGGGGTAGGTTGCGTCATCCACAATGCACATGAGCATGTCCACGTCCCCAACTCTCATGGTGCAGTTGGGGAAAAAATGCTGGTATGCATCTTCTGGAAGAGGCTGGAGTTCCTGAAGACAAGGGTGTGGTGTGCCTTCCTGGACCATCCGACATAAATGTCCATGAACCAGCCCTTGTGGTCCATGACGACCTGCAGCATGATAGAAAAGTACCCTTCCTATTGTTCTAGTTGAAGGTCCGGTGGTCAGGGGCCAGGATAGGGATGTGGGTGCCCTCAACGGCCCCATTGCAGTTGGGGAAGCCTTAAATGCTGCAGCAGCTGCTGTTTCCTCTTGATAGAGGTATAATTCTTCTTCAGAAGTGTGCCCTCCATTTCCCATAACTGCATCTGTGATTTTTCTTTTACATCTATGTAAATGATAATAACATTACCCCTTTTTAGCTCCAATAGGTAACTACTAGTTGGGGTCTGGTAGGTAGTTTCTACTAAGAGGAGGTATTTATGATGAAGTCAGGTATTTCTTTTATTACAGGATTGCATCAAAGAATGTACACAAATCCCGTTTCCCTCATCACACAGTAGTTTCCTTCATCACAATTCCAAATCTCTCTTCAGGCAACACTGTGCTGAAAATGCTCTCTCTTGGTTTTCTTTCAGGCTCACGATACAAGGGCTGTTTTTGCTGTCTCCTTTCCTTTTTTTGGGGGGGGAGCGGGGGGAATACCTCAGGACTAGCTCCAACAAGTGATACTCAGAACTCTGTGTTGGCATTCAGACCCAAGGGAAAACCTCTTGAACCACATGGCTTAATTCCTGTTCTGTCCTTTCCATGCTAATCTGGGCGGTGTTTTGTATTGTTTCAGCTCTAGCTAAATGAAAGGCATTAACTGCTCTCTTGTTCAGGCTAAACGGATAGCTATTATAATACTGCCCATGAATCAAAAAAGCTCTGAGATCTATCCAGTCTCCAGCATAACAATAATTACAACTGGTATCTTCTTTAAAAAGAAGATAAAATCATACGAATTACTATTTTAGACATTAACAGCTGATGCAGATCTCTCCTGTACAACTCTACAGATAACTGAAAGAGGACTTTGGATGCACAAATGTAAAAATAATGTAGACAGTCACATAGTGATTCTGGTAGTTATAATATGTTTTATAGAATTGACCATTTTGAAACCTCTTTCATATCTTCACATGGTAATTGCAAGTAAAATGTTAATGTTGAAAAACATCATTAAGTCAAGGTAACCAACCTACTCAATTTGAGAGGGGGGGAAAAACTTGACAAAATGAATAAAATCCAAGACCTTATCCAGGTTCAACATTACATTTGTAACTGTGAATTAATTTATAGTTCTTCTTTGAGGAGTGTTCCTGTTGGTGCTCCACCTTAGGTGTTTGAGCACCGCTCACCTCAAGTCGGAGAATTATGATAGCAGTGCTCTTAGTACGTTGTGCATGCAGAGCAGCCAGCATGTGCCGTTTGGAGTGGTTGCCCTGTATGGGCAGTCAACCATCTCTTCAGTTCCTTCTCTGCTGCCATTGGCTTTGGTCAGAACCCAGCAGTTGCCCTCAACGATTTGTTAGATTTCTAATTAGTTGTAGAAATTAGATAGTTGTAGTTAATGGTTAATATTCTTATATTTTTTTGTTGGTCTGGCTGTTTCAGTAGTTTTTGGACATGTCTGGATCTCCAGGTTTTAAAAGGTGTCTGACTTGCAGACTTTTGATCCCAGTATCTACTAGTATGTGCCCATACTGTTAAAAGCTCACTGCAAAAATGAGGAAGGCTAGAGAGCTTCAACTAAAGCTGCTGCTCCTAGAGAAGGCCCTCTGACTGTCCTCTGATTCAGAGCATACAACACCGCCAAGACAACCATCTCTGATGGTGGTGTTAGAGAAGGCAGCTCCCTCAGGGTTGAGCTCCATGGACTCTGCTTTGGCACAGTCCTTAAAGAAGTGCTTCTATTCTTCATCCCAGGGTGATTCCCCCAAGAAAAAGTGCTCTTTCAAAGAAATTGGCCCTAGAACCGGTGGCACCCAAAGCACTGGACTGTGAGGCACCGGGTACATCTGGCACCAAGATGGCCTGAGGAGCGAAAACCCTGGTACAGGTCACCTCTAAGGCAGCTTCCCAAGTAAAGCCTAAGCTGGCTCTGTCAGCATTGACAAAGACGTCCTCAGCCTCAGCATTGGAAAAACTACATTCTGTGTTGGCACTGAGTGCCTCCATGCCGCTACCTGACGCACTGTTGAAACATGCCAAGCAGCTAACTAACACTGCCAGTGCAGCCAGCCTTACCAGCACTTCCTCCAGTACCAACGTTGGAATCAACCACCTCCCCGGTATCGCAGTTATTTACCACTAATGCGGACCTCTTAGTTACCTCAGTGCCCGGAACACTGCTTTTTGGCACCGATGACACTCCAGCCACCTCTCACTTCAGTGTATGAACCCTGCCAGTGTGATCAGCATCCCCACTCTCAAGAGATGAGAAGGAAGGAATCCTCTTTGGGCTGCCACACTCCTCATCACTCGTCACCAAGGCTGACACAACAGCCACCTCAGTGGCAACCTCCTCAGTGGCTGCCCCACCAATGCCAGCTAACTGGCCATATTGGGACCCATGGGCCATATATAGGTATCAACAGCCTCAGCCTGTTTCACAGCCTGCTGCCTAATACAGATTACAGACTTCTCCAGCTCAATCAGTCAGTAGCTGAAGAGAAAGAAGACCCTGAGGTGATGGAGAAAGAGCCGATGGTTGATTCACCAGCATACATATCCTCTTCCTCACCCGATGATATCACCATGCCCCCGCCACCCTCTGCAGGAGATGATTTCAGGTTCTTTCAATAACTCTATAAAAGGGTGGCACACTACTTAGAGATTTCTCTGGTGAATCTATCATAGACTCAACACAGGCTCACAGAGATCCTCCATGCTTTTCCTACTGCAGGGCTGGCCCTGCTAATGAACCCAGCTTTGATGGACCCTGCTAAGACCATATTGCACACTCTGGCCACAATTTCATCAGACTGCAAAAGGTCTGATGAAAAGCATTACGTGGCACCACAGGGAGCAGACTTTATTTTCTCACCCAACTCCAAATTCTTTAATTGTGGAGGCAGTAAATCAAAGGGGCAAGCAGAATGCTGCACACATTACACCCTATGATAGGGATTGGGAACAACTAGATTTATTTGGAAGGAAAGCATATTTATCAGCCACCCTCCTGTTCAAGCTCTCAAATTATGCTGTTTTATTAGCCAAGTACACACACAATGTGTTCGAACAGATGTCATCATTTATTGAACACTTGCCAGATAACATACAAGAGCAGTACTAGGCAAATGTCTGTGAGGGTGCACTTATTTCCTGCACCACACTCCAAGTTGCAGTAGATTCAGTGGATACAGCAGCATGTTCCATCTCCACTGTGGAAGTCATGTGTTGAGCATCCTGGGTACACCTATCAGGCTTCCTCGGGGAAGCCCAGGCTACAGTAGACGATTTGCTGTTTTAACATGCCAAACTCTTCACCGAATCCACCGACACCTCTCTGCACACCTTGAAGGACTCCCAGTGTGTTCTCAAGACTCTTGGAATACATGTGCCAGTTCCCGAGAGAAGAAAAGGGAGATTCTATAATCAGAGGTACAAAGCCACCCCTTTTACACTACCTCAGAGGCACTACAACAACAGGCTCAGACAATTGTCAGACCAGATATAGGCTGGCCATAGACCAGTCACCAACCTCTCAACCCTCAACATCCAGACAAACCTTTTGAAGAGCTGGTCGAGGGCCAGAGACCCCCAAATTCTCCAACGCAGCATCCAATCACCTCTATCCCATTTGGGAACTGCCTAGCATCTTTCTCTACAGCTTGGAATACCATAACCATGGACAGATGGGTGCTAGAAATCGTGTGAACTGGTTATTGCCTTCCTTTTTTGTCTACCCTCACACCCACCTCCCTCACCCATCCCTCTTCAGGGATGCATCTCACAAGGTCACTCTCAAGCAGGAACTGACTCACCTCTTGCAGCTTGGAGCAATATAACATGTACTTCAACACAGGAGAAGGAGGGTGGGTGTTACAAGCAAGAAAACAGGAGGATGCAGCCCCATTCTCAACTTAGGCAACCTGATCTGGTTCATTCACACACAGCATTTCAAGATGGTAACTCTTGCCACAATAATCCCTGCCTTGGCGAAGGGAGACTGGCTGTCAACACTCGACCTACAAGATGAGTATTTTCCTATGATAATACACCCAGCACACAGATTATATCTATGATTTACTGTTCACAACTGTCATTTCCATGACAGAGTCTTTCAGTTTGTGCTTTCTATGGCCCCTCAGGTCTTTACCAAGGTCCTCGTGGTGGTAGCGGCACATCTTTGCAAACTGGGAATGGTCATCTTTCCATATCTCGAGGATTGCCTCCTAAAAAGGTCACCACACTATGACACAGAATGAGTGGTCACCATCACCAGGACCCTCTTCAACAAGCTTGGCCTACAGCTAAATCTCCAAAAGTGCACACTAACCCCAGTGCAAATGTTGGACTTAATTGACACTCACCTAGACTGTGGGTCTGCTAAAGCATCATTCCCTTGCTAGAGGTTTCTAGTGTTCACAGATCTTGTATCAATAGCACAGAACAGTCTGCAGGTTATGGCAAAACTTTGTCTACAACTACTTGGCCATATGGCAGCAGCTACATTCGTGGTCTAACATGCTCATATACACATGAAACCACTACATACATGGTTATGAACAGGATACAGGCCACACTATCACCACATCAACAAGCGGCTATCTATGCCAGCCAAAATAAAGGAGTCCCTATCCTGGTGGACAGATCAATGCAATGTTTGCAGCGGAATGTCTTTCCACCGCAAACCACCATCTGTACCTATTACTACAGATGCTTTCTGCATTGGCTGGAGTGCCCATATTAACCATCATACTGTCCAAGCAGGCTTCATATAAATCCCCTGGAACTGAGAGCAGAACGCAACACAAGTCAACGCTTTCTACCCTTGATTAGAACAGGATGGTACACATTTTTACGGACAATCTAATAACAATATACTATGTAAAAGTGGGCTCCACCCTGATGGTTTACCCACTATGCTCAGAAGCATAGTGCATTCCTCACAACATACATCTTAGAGCCACCTACTTACCAGGCAAGGACAATATCTTGGCGGACACTCTCAGCAGACATTTTACACTAAATCACAAGTGTGAACTCAACCCCAAATGCTAGCCCCAGTATTCAAATGGTGGGATACCTGAAAATAGACCTATTCACAGTTAGCACCAATACCAAATGCCCATGCTAGTGTTCCGGAGTGGGCGTTGGTCCCCAGTCCTCAGGGGATGCCTACACAATAAAGTGGGATGTGCCCCTCATGTACGCTTTTCCACCACTACCACTTCTCCTTCACGTGCTTCTCAAGATAAAACAGGACAGAGCCATAGTCATTCTAGTAGCACCCAGCTGGCCCAGACAGACCTGGTTCCCTTACCTTCTCCAAATGACGATAACAACCCTGTGTCACTTTTCACCTGTCCCTCACCTTCTCAGGCAGAATGAGGGTTGACTGTGTCACCTGAACAAATAGACTCTGCAACTTTAGGTGTGGCTCCTTGTTGGCTGACATCACTTGAAATATTTTACTCCACACTTGTTCAGGAGATCCTCCTGAATTGCCGCGGGCCATCTACCAGAAAAACATATTTGCACAAATAGCACAGATTCTGCAGATGGTGTGGTGATCATCACATTTTACCCATGTGAGCTCCACTTCCCTATATACTCAAGTATCTTTTATTTCTCAAAAATACGGGCATCTTCCTAAAACTTCAAAAAGATCTCACCAAACTAAGTGACTGGGCAACAAAATGGCAAATGAAATTTAATGTGGATAAATGTAAAGTAATGCACATTGGAAAAAATAACCTCAACTATACCTATAATATGATGGGGGCTAATTTAGCTACAACTAATCAGGAAAGAGATCTTGGAGTCATCGTGGATAGTTCTCTGAAGACGACCACGCAGTGTGCAGCAGCAGTCAAAAAAGCAAACAGGATGTTAGGAATCATTTAAAAAAGGGATAGAGAATAAGATGGAGAGTATCTTATTGCCCTTATATAAATCCATGGTACGCCCACATCTGGAATACTGCGTACAGATGTGGTCTCCTCATCTCAAAAAAGATATTGTCATTAGAAAAGGTTCAGAGAAGGTCAACTAAAATGATTAGGGGTTTGGAACGGGTCCCATATGAGGAGAGATTAAAGAGACTGGGACTTTTCAGCTTGGAAAAGAGGAGACTAAGGGGAGATATGATAGAGGTCTATAAAATCATGAGTGGTGTGGAGAAAGTGAATAAGGAAAAGTTATTTACTTGTTCCCATAATATAAGAACTAGGGGCCACCAAATGAAACTAATAGGCAGCAGGTTTAAAACAAATAAAAGGAAGTTCCTCTTCACACAGCTCATAGTCAGTCTGTGGAACTCCTTGCCTGAGGAGGTTGTGAAGGCTAGGACTATAACAGGGTTTAAAAGAGAGCTAGATAAATTCATGGAAGTTAGGTCCATAAATGGCTATTAGCCAGTATGGGTAAGGAATGGTGTCCCTAGCCTGTTTGTCAGAGGGTGGAGATGGATGGCAGGAGAAAGTTCGCTTGATCATTACCTGTTCGATTCACTCCCTCTGGGACACCTGGCATTGGTCACTGTCGGCAGACAGGGTACTGGGCTGGATGGACCTTTGGTCTGACCCAGTATGGCCATTCTTATGTTCTTAATTCCTAAAAGTACATTTGGCTGCAATAACTGCATTTCATGTCCCCTTAGAAGACCATTCTGTTTTCGCTCAACCCAGCATCAAATGATTCGTGAAGGGAATTCAAAATATGTATCCTCCTATAAAGACCCCAAATCCAGCCTGGGGCCTCAGTTTGGTGCTAAGGGCACTAACAGGCAAGCCATTTGAACCTCTGGCTACCTGCTTACTTTTACACTTATCCATGGAAGTGTCCTTTTTAATAGCCATTACTTCGGCAAGAAGAGTAGGTGAGCTCGGAGCTCTTATGGTGGACTCCCCTGCCCTCCTTACATGATATTTTATAAAGACAAGGTCATTCTCCAGCCACATCCCAAGTTTCTCCCAAAACCTCATGCAAACAACAGAGAAACAGCTCTGCACACCTTGGACATCCGTGGAGCAATAGCTTTTTATTAAGAAAGAACTAAGCCACTCTGCAAATCCTCAAGACTTTTTGTTTCAAACTACAGAAAGGTCCCAAGGCACAATTATCTCAAAGCAAAGATTATCCAAATGGATCTCCAAAATACATTCTGCTCTCTTATCTCTCCCTTAATCAAGGCCCCCTCCCAACAGTAGTGTGGACTCAATGGCTGCCTCTACGGCCTTCCTAAAGAGCATGGCTATAAATGAGATTTGCAGAGCCACCACCTAGAATAGAAAAAGGATTTCTAGAATAGAAAAAGGATTGTAATATCCAGAAGTAAAGACCTCTTGTTGAACCATCAGAGTTCCTCTTTGTTGTTTGTACTATTGGGTATTGCATTGATTAATTTGACTTTTTGCAAAAATGTGTTTAATGAAATGCACAGATTTTTTGCCAAATTAGTTTCAGTTTGGGCTATTCCAGAATCTGTTCAATAAAACCCTATCCAGATAGGGTGACATTAATCTCAAATCTGAATCTCTGTGAACCTTTGTATTGTTCTAACCCTACTATATTTCATTTTTAATAAAATTAATGGTATCTTGAAATATCTTCTCCTGCATTTCTGCCAGAATAAGAAACCAATAATTTGTAAAGGAAATCTGTTACATTTCTAGATATCGCTTTGTTGGCTGATCCATAGGGATGCATAAAATTCACTTTTAAAAAGTAAAAAATTATTTATTTTCATTGTAGCTCTCTTCTGAGAGAGGTTAGTCTTGGTAAAACTAACAGCTTGCATTTAGTTGAGTATTGTTACCCCTTTTGATCCAAGCAGTTCACAAGCATTTGAGGTCATCTTGGTTGTTTGATATTCCAAGCTACTCTCTATATCAACAGTGCTCTTTTTCTTAACTTTTCCTCAGGTACTTTTCTTGCTGCTCTTGTTTTTTTGTGGCTTTCTCTGTCTGCTTCTGAGCAAGGCCAGCTCTAGGCACCAGCAAAACAAGCAGGTGCTTGGGGCGGCACATTGCCAGGGGCGGCATTCTGGCCCGGAGGAGGAGCAGGGCGGCAGGGAGCCTCCCGGAGCCATCCCGAGCTGGGAGCCCCGCGCCTGGCTGCTCGGAGCCTACGCCTGGCCCAGGGGCGCTGGGAGGGGAGGGCAGGGCGGGGTGGGGTGCTGGGAGGGGAGGGCACCTGGCCCCGGCGCAGGGCGGCCGCGTCTGGTGACGCTGAGCCTGGCGGGGCAGGCCATAGCCATGGTGGCTGCTCCCAGCAGCTGGCTCACTGGAGCAGTGGGCGCTGGGGCTCAGCCACGGCGGGGCCCCATCCCCCGAGTGGGGAGCCCCGTGGAAGCCGCCCTGAGCTAGGAGCCCTGCACCCGGCTGCTCGGAGCCTGCGCCTGGCCCCGGGGCGCTGGGAGCTCTGCGTGGGCAGTCCCGAGGCGCAGCTCCTGCTGGGAGGGCGGCAAGGGGCGGCCGTGGCTGGTGAGGCTGAGCCCAGCGGCCTCTTCTTTGCCTTCATGAGTGTGCCCCCCCCCAGCCGGCCACCCCCCTCCCGTGTGCTCTCCCTGCAACTCCCCCTCCTACGCCCCCCCCAACCCCCCGCCTGGCCTGTGTGCCCCTGCCCACTGTCCCGCGACCCCGCCTCCTCCAGCTCCGCCTCTGCCCAGCAACCTCACCTCCTGGCCCACTTCAACCCTGCCGGGAACCCGTCTCCTCTTCTCCCCCCCCCCCACCTGGATCCCCATCTCCTGTAGGCTTTCTAAAAGTCCCCCCTCCCCTACTCTCTGGGCCCTGATCCCTCCCTCCCACTCCCCCCACACCTGCCCAGGAACCCAGCCCCCTTGTGCTGTGTCCTGACAACCTCACACCTGCCTGGGACCCAGGTGATTCTCCCTCTCCCTTTGTCTGAGGAAGGGGAACTTTGGTGTTCCCAGTGCCCGTGTCCCCAAGTCCCTTCCTGTCTGGGACAGGAGAGCTTTATTAAAATTGGAATTGTGATCCCATTTAAGTAGGCTTTGTTTTAAATAATATACCTTTAAAATTAAATTAAAAATTGTTATGGTCTAAGTTTATCATAACCTATTTAAATAACTTATGAATTCTATTTAAAAATTAAATAGAACATGTCTCCTGTCAACTTTTAAAGAAATTCTACCAGTTCACTAGTGTAAGTACCCAGAACCACTGTTTACATCCTGTTTACAACAGGACTCCTTGTCACTTGTGTCTTGTTTCAACTCTCCAGCTCAACTGTCCAGAACAAAAGTTCTCTTAATCCCTTTGAACTGTTTCATTGTATAGTGAGGCTGATTCTTGTCCATGGACACCAAGAGTTGGACAGCTTATGTGTTCGGGTTGGAGTCTGAGTGATTATAAGGCTTCTAATAATAAAATCCCTTTGCAGAGTGAGGAGTGGGACCGGGACTCCAGCACTAGGTGATGTGAACAGCTGCATGCTTTGGAAGTCTTTAACTGGCTTGCTGTGGATGAACCTGCCCTCCCATTGTCCTCACGTGGGGAGTCCCTGGCACTCTCCTAGGAGATGAAAATGCCCAGGGGTTTGGGCTCCCCCTGAAGCGTGCGCCCCACCCCCCAGGAAGACGCACAAGCTGCATTTGCACATGCATCCCCAACAAGCTGTGCAAGCTACATTTGCATGCGGACCCTCCCCAGACAAAAAAGGGGGGGGGAGGGGCGGCCAAACATTTTTTTGCTTGGGGCGGCAAAAAACCTAGAGCCAGCCCTGCTTCTGAGATAGTAAATGAAGCAAAACTACACATATACTTCCACCAAAATAATACCCAGGCCTCTGTACTTGCATTCAGTGCCCAGTTAGCTCCTGTGCCCACATAGCTTAGTTCCTGACTGGCCTTTGTTTCTCTTTTGGACAGTAGCTGTTGTTGTTTCAGCTATCTTACTCCAAAAAGACACACAGCTGCTTTTTAAATGTATCCTGAATGAAGTTAGGCAACCATGCCCACCAGCTTCAATGAAGATTCACACAATTCCTATCATAAATAGTATTTTTTGCAGGATGTTGATATTTTGAGATTATCTAAGTCAAAATTGTCATATGATCTTCTTAAAAATGAGTCTTATTTAAAAAACAAATGATTGGAATGGTTAAATAAATTCTCCCCTCATTCAAAATAACTTTTTGCACATCCAGGAAGCATATAAAGTTTTTCTGGATTGTTAGACAAACAGGTTGCTCTGAATGACAGGCAGCAGAACGAAGAACATTATTTTATTGTGACTAATTGCACAGGACCTAGAGTCATGAGAGATGGGTTCTACTTTTAGCTCTACCACTGACTTGCTGTGAGTCTGGGTGAGTCACTTACCATTCAAGGAATACATGAAAACTGTAGCTTCTATATCACCAGGAGAAGGAGCCAAGGCTATGGAGAGAGCTATGTTAGGAAGAGGTTTCGCCATCTGTAACAGGACTATATTTCCCTACTTCCTTCTTCTATTAGTTATGTTTCTCAAGTGCATTGAGAACCTATTTAAGAGGCTTTATAAATACAAATGATGAGAATCACTGAATCCTTGATGCCAGTCTGAATTGCTATCTCACTTTTTCTCCCGTGTCCTTTAAGTCTCCTATTTTATTTTCAATTGAAAAGCATAACAGACAAGAGGTTTTCCTCTTTTGAGAATTTGAGTTAGCCATTATAGTGTTCTTGCATTACGCTGACACCATCATAAGTAGAGTTAGATTGACGAGACTAGTGGTAGGTATTTGTCCCTGAATACAGCTGAAAGGACAGGATCAGAGATTTGGAAGCAATTAAAGTAATGATAGAAGCCTCCTGTTTGTGTGTTCCTGTTCCTCCTGTCACCGGTACTGTGAAAGGATAAGTTCTACGCACTCCCTTCCTTCCATTCCATTTCAGTGACCTTCATGGAAATGAGAGTGTGGGAGAGAGTCAGGCTAACAGTATGTCTGACAAGCAGGAATAACATTTATAAGTACAAAATTCTTCTTTTTTCCTATTAATTGATCGGAAACAGATTTGTGAGATATTGAACACTTAGTGCTTCACAATTCTGGACCCATTGAACATTCTCTATTGTGTTTGCTGTTACAGATGCACTAACTAGTATAGCAATGAAGAGGTAACCTTGCAATTATATTATGTTTACTCAGTGGTGCATTCCCTGCAGTGAGATCAGAAAAGCCTCAGTGTTGGAATACATGAAAACTGCAAATTTAGATAATCAGTAACAGGACTCAAGGCTAAATGGAGAAGGCCATGGTGGGTCATGTTAGGAAGACTTACCTGTAGGAATGGAAAATTTGTAGAGAAGCAATTAAAAGCATATTAAGGTTTGTAGAAGATGAAGAAGGCTGGCTAGATTCAACATGAAATCCTGCTAACCTATCATAGAAATGGAAAATGTCAGTGTAGTTAGCTTATTTTTAGAGGTTTCATTTATATTCCATCTTTTCAGACACGTAAATCTTCTAATATATAAAGGAGAATGATTGTATGTTTGTGCACTAATAACTTGGACACTATAAGAGCTACTGCAACCAAACTTTGCATGGGATAACCTTTTATCCAGGAGAAGGTTTTAAGGGACTGTGGGAGGGAAGAGATGAGAGACCGACACCTCTCCCTGGGGCTGCATGGAGCTTGGCAGTGCGGGGAGAAGCGGCTTTCTGGGGGAAGCGGCGGGGCCAGTCACTCACTAAGGCCAGTGGAGGGAAAAGGAAGCGGAGGACAGGCTTGGGTGCCAGCGGCAGGCGCGTGGCTCCCTTCCCCCTCCCTCCCCTCAGGCTCCTCACCTCAGTTATATCAACTGTCAACTTACATTTCAACAATATATACTGACAAAGTGCAAGGACAGTCACTTAATGTAGCTGGAATTGATTTGGAGACATCTTGCTTTTCACATGGACAACTCTATGTTGCATGTTCAAGAGTTGGAAGTGGAAAAAATTTGTACATATTTGTTACAAATAATGCAACAAAAAATATAGTTTACAATAAAGTTTTTGATGATAACATGTAAAATTGGTTGTTTTATACTTTTTTATATATATTTTAATCTCTATAGAACTCAGTGCAAATTTTCTACCATTCAGAAAACGATAATGGACTACTGTTTTTCTAAATTTTGTTCCTCCACTTTCCTGAGCAACGCTGGGTAACTCCCGCTAGTATATTTAATATATTTCTTTCTAAGAAAGGAAAAAAAGAAATTACTACTGAGGAGTCTGTATCTATAACACACATTGAATGAGGTGCTATTTCACAGTCTCATGTCATTCCTTGTACAAAAAGGATTTACATAAATAACCCAAGGCATTATATTGAATTTTGGATCCAGTTTTAAAGAGTAACTTGTTGCAGGGTCATGGCATTTTTTTCTATGATTTTTAGAATTTTTTTTACTCATGATCATATTTAAACAGCTTAAATCTGAACCCTTGCCTTGTTTGCCTTAATTGTACACACACGTTCATTTTGTTAGGATTTTTCAGTGTTAGGTGGATTGTACTGATATTTTTAAGAGGTGAGAGCACTGAAGCATCTGCTTGAAGAAGAAAATCACATACATTATAATGAACTACATGGCCGTTGCAAGTATACACATAAAAGAAAAAAGATCCTATTAGTTATTGCAGTGTTCCTTTTTAAATTAAGCATTTTAAAAGTTTAAAATGTGTTTTAAGTAACATGAAGTCTTATTATCATTTGCTTGGCATTCTGGATTAAATATTATGAAGATTACTAAACATGCATTCCTATCACAAAATGCAAGATGCCTGCCTTATACTTTGTAAATTGATTATCATGTATCTTTTCTAGGTTTTTAAATAAACATTTTTCTCTATAAGTTTGGGAAAACTTTAGGTAATATGGTGGTTTTATCATGTGGAAATCTAGCACAGATGTTTGGTATTACTTTTTTTAAACATGATGACCACACATGATTTACCCTAAGTGCCATTAAGTATTTTTTTATTATTGCTATTAAAAACTTGCCTTAGGCAAAGACCTGCTAAATTTCTAGTAAAGTCAAATGTTAAAATTCCAGAAAGTATTATTATATATAACACACAGCATCTCGTACATAATGTATAATTTCACAAAAACCAAACTTGAGATGATATTTTGTTTCATACATGCAATTTAACTCTTACTTTGTATATGTTCTTAAAAATAATGCTATAACAATTAGTTTATGGCTACAGTTTTCATACATTGTAGAAACTTTTTGATTATAATTTGTGTACTTTAAACTTTCAGGGCTTTTTCCAAAAGATTCTGCTTCTATCTTTGAACTCAGTTGGTGAAATAATGAAGGTTGATGATAGGATTTGAACTTCTAGCATGAATTACTTAGTGTATGTTTTAAAAGTTAAGGAGACAAAGTTCATTTTTACACTGTGAAGAGAACAGATGCCTTGCAGACTTTCAGTGTTTACTGTAAATGCTTTGCATTGGAGCCGGTAGTAATTTTCTAAGGAAATACTTTATTAACACCAAACGTTTCTCCCCCCCCTCAAGTTACTTATATAGATTAACAACTACTCTAGACTAAACCTCTTTATTAGGTTCATTAGTGTCTCTTTCCTTTTTGTTTCTACTGCCCAGGCTCAAAATATTAGTCTAATCAGTTACTAAAAGAATGCCTTCTTTTTGAAAAAAGTAAGTAAAAAATTTAACTTTTCCCTGCGTAAACCTTTTTTTTTAAATATATGATTCATAATATGTTGGTTATAAAAACATTTTTATACAAAAAGATCCTAATTAAGGCAACTATTTTCCATAAAAATGGAAATAATATGTACATTTTAAGTTAATCTCTTAGTTTTAGAGGAAGATTTTGGAATCTTAATAGTCACTGCAGACATGAAAAAGTAGAAACCTGATTATGCCCTGGAAAACAATAATTACTCTTGATGTTGTCTATTCAGCCATATTTTCATTAAGTACCATATTATTCTTGTGAGGGTGCTCAGTTACAATACACTTAATAGTGCATATGAAGAATTAGAAAATTTAGAGACTTAAAAAGACTCAGTTTCTTTAAAAGACAGAACCACTCTCAATGAAGATTTTACAAGTTTAGAATTTGTAGCATGATAAACTCCATCAATTAAAAACTACATGTAATATTTCTGAGTAACAAGTGAAGAAATAGTTTGCAGAGTTGCAAATTTGAAGAAATAATCATAGGTGGAGGTAACAGGTATTACAGGAATCAAGAATTCACAAGTAAGTCAGTTTTTATGCTTTCCAATTTGTAGAGGTGATAAAGACATATTGACCATATTTTTAGAAGGTACAATTTTCAGAAGGTAATTTTCTAAGAATTAGTTCAAACTGTAAAACTGTAACATCATACTCAAGTATATAAATAATGCCATGGCAGGGCTGCATGTCCAAATCACACACATTTTTGTGGGTTGCAGATTTGACATAAGCATCTAAGGAGACTAACAATTAAACAGAGAAGTCCTGATATGCCTTTTGAAACAAACATATTTTCTCTTATTTCTTCCCATATCTTCCCTACTCCATTCTCTGGTCACACTAACCTGGATCCACAAAAAGGATTAAAGTGCTGTGCTGCATTGATCCTGACAGCATGTGATTCACAAGCCACGGAAGATTGATATTCATCTGCCTAAGTCACATGTTGGGCTCAATCAAGTAGATCTGCTCAGAGGCTGCCTAATTTACAAATAATGGGAGGGCAAGGAGGACAATGACCTCCTTTATAATCTCTGGCCTAGTGGCACTTACCATCTGGCTCAAGTGCCCTTCTCATCAGTCAGATGTTTGAACAGAGATCTGCCACCTCTGAGGTGAGTGCTCTACGCACTGGGTTATTGGAACAAAAGGAAAAACTATGTAGCACTCTAAAGACTAACAAGATGGTTTAATAGGTGATGAGCTTTCGTGAATTATTTAATGTGAAACAAGATTCATAGGAGAAATTGAGGGAGATTCACATCAAAATATTCCATACTCTGGGGCTTAGAGCACTTACTTAAGTGGGGACTAGAAGCATGGGCTCTCGCATGCTGGTTGAGCATTCAAACCTTTGGGCTAAAGGTTATAAAGGAAGTGATACTCCTTCTTCCCTTCTCCACCTTGGTTGTTTTGTATGGAGTTAAGTGGCCTCTAAGAGCATGTCTACATAGGAAATTATTTCGAAATTATTGTGAAATAACTCCCAAAATAACTATTTTGAAGTAGCATGTCCACACTACAGGGAAGCCTTGAAATTAGTCTGAGGCAGGCTCCTTTAATGCGGATGCACTGCCTTGTCTTAGAGCCCCAGGAAGCACTGGGGAGTAATTACTCTGAATGACTCTGGGGAGTAGTTATTTCGAAATAGCAGCAGTGAAGTGTCCACACTATCGTTATTTCAAAATAACTATTTTGAAATAAGCATTATTCCTCGTGGAAAGCAGGATTTATTATTTTGAAATAACCAGCCCCTTATTTCGAAACAACGAGCTTGGTAGTGTGGACGCTCCTCTTGTTGTTTCAGAATAAGGGGAGTTCATTCTAAATAACTCCCTAGTGTAGAGCAGGGCTGAGTATACTTACAAGATCAAGATATGCATGCAATTTAGGTGACCAAACATGCTGTGAAGGTATCCAGTCGAAACACAGTTTCAAATCAAATCTATTTTTTTTTCAAAAAGAACTTTTAAAGTTAATAAATATACATGAGACAGACTGTCCCATTTAATTGTGTGGAGAAAGGGATGGATAAAATAGGACAAATCAAGGAATTTAAATATATTAGGTGGTTAAATATATTAGGTTTGAGACAGGTAACCCAAAGCCAGAATGTAGGGTCATAGTGTTAGTTTCACGAACAAAAATATTTCTTCATTACCCTTCCTGGCATAACCTTAGTTAATATCGGGGGGGGGAGGGGAGAGGAGACAATATATAGAAGTTGGGAAGAGATATCAAAATTAGTCAGTTTTGACATAATTGGTACATTTTTACACATTGCATCACAGCTGATTCTGATAGCAATGGAGACTGATACATGTAAATCCCTTTTCTATCCTTCTAGGTACTGTTCTATTTTTCTTTTTGTTATTGGACTTTTAATTTTAATATAGGTGAAAGCAATTTTAAGTACTCATAAACATGTTAGCACAAGCACTTACCTGAATGGGGTGCTGATAACAATAACATCAGTCTGTCTATATTTGGAAACCTCAAAAGTCAATGAAATAGCAGACTTCTCCCAGTCTACAGATGCATCTGAAAGCAGTCAATCATTGCTTAGTTTTTAAGGTTCTGGTTGTCTTGGAATGGTGTCCAGATAATTTATACTCCATGTTTTCTTAGAAGTTTAGTCATTTTTCCAGAATTGCTGTCTTTTAGTTGTCTCATTCACAGTTTGTAGGTGACTCACTTCCTGCCTTCTGCTTCTAGCAGCCTGATTTGGCTCCACTACTCAACCAGGGAATGTAAACTGCCTCCTCTTTCAAGGACATCCCCTCCCTTGAGTTTTAGCCGAACACTACTCATTTGAGCTCTCTTTATTCTCAGGACTTTTTAAAAATTTTTTCTCTGAACTCTCATTTATAAGACTTCTGGCAGCCCAGCCCTCTACATCAAACTAAGGCAGGGGTAGATTCGAGCAGGTGAGCTAAGCCCAATTTCAATTAAGGAGCCAGCTGCCCTTTTACAGTAACCAACCATCTCTTTTGCTCAAAATAACTGTCTTCAGGATGTCAGGTCTAGAAATATTATCTCCAGTATTTACCCAGTCCTAGTGTAATTTAGAAATTTGTAGCCACTAAATTCCTGTTAGTTTATGGGATGCAAAATTTTTACTTGCTGGTACTAAAATTTTAATATGAGCTAGCATATTTAGTTTTTAAATACAGTGGCTTACAGTATGTATTTGGTTTTTTTAATTTTTATACTTAGAAATGATGTCCTTAAAAATTTCTTTTTGTGATATTTTCAGAATGTATTTTCATTTTCTAAACATTTTGAGCTAGTGATCCTATTCCAATTAGCTAACAATTAAGACTTCTGATAATAATTCTTCGGTGGCTTGAGCAAGATATTATGTGAGAAATTTTAAAAATTGCAAGTTTCTATCAGAATTATCTGAGTAAATTTTTTTCCTAGAATTTATTATTACAGGTAGTTCAGAAAGAGGACATAACAATTTCATGACTGCTAACAACTTTAAACTAAAGACTCACACTTTAGATTGGTGTTTCTCAAATGTATTTGATCATGTCTCCCTTCTTTGTATTTAACGTAGCTTACACCTCCCCCCACCCCCCCGGGTGCCTGGCTAGCAGCTGCTGCTCTCTGGCCACCCAGCTCTGAATGTGTGCAGTAAGTTTGGTTTTTTTCTCTTAAAGTTTCTCATGTTCCCCTCCAAATATGTTCCAGGGCCCCCCCGAGAATCTCTTTGCTTTAGATCATATGTATCTTCCCTATTCTCTCTCTCTCTCTCTCTCTCTCTCCCCATTTCCTCCCACCTTAAAATCATTGCACAATTGACTAAATGCCTTAGGACAGTGGTTCTCTGGTGGTACATCGAGGTGTTCCAAGGGATGCATCCACTTACCTAGATATTTGCCTATTTTATCAACAGGATACATAAAATCACTAGCAACATCAGTACAAACTAAAATTTTATACACACACACACAATAACTTTTATACCACTGTATATATTATTCACCAAAAAGTATGTACAATATTTATATTCCAATTATTTTATAACTATGTGGTAAAAATGACAAAGTCAGCAAATTTTCAGTAATGAAACTTGGGTACATAAGACCAACCAGACTCCTGAATTGGGGTACAGTAGTCTGGAAAGATTTAGAGCTACTACATTAGAATTTTTTTTTTGAGATTCCTCTAAGGCATGACTATTGGCCAGAGGCAGGATACCAGACTTGATTGATTAATGGCCTACTTTGATATGCCTAAACCTGTCTTTGCACATAAAACCCAATAAAAAGAAAGTTAAAAATACTAGACATACTTAGCAGGCTTCAGAATAACAACCATGTCTGACTACAAGAATCTGAAGTAATTTAATCCAACTGACCTTCAGCCAAAGAGCATAAGATACTTGAAATTTAATAGCCAGATTGATCTCAAACCTGAATGAACACATTTTGTTCCAGATGTATAGTCCTGCTGCAATACACAAAAAAGAACATGGATGAAAACTAACTCTATAGAATCTTTTATATAAAGGTTATTAAATCTTTTTCTGATTAGTAGTGCTCCTCTACTATATAAAATTGAAGAAATACCACTGTGTTTATAGCAGTGGTGATAGAGATGAATTAGGTAGATCAGGTGGTTGTTTTTTCCCTACCAGAAAACTTTAGAGCTAAATAGAAATTAAAGTTTTGTAAAAGGACTAGATCAGTAAAGTATACTTTCATTTGCAATAGATCTATTTTTCTAAATTTCGTTTCCCCCTGTAGGCATAACCAAATCGGGAGAGTATTAGCAAAGTCCATGTTATTATTATTAGGCTGATATATCCTTTATGTAATATCTGAATCCAAGACAGAAGCTGCTGTTGCTAGTGCAGCACATGCTAATTAGAGTGAGACTGCTGACAGGAAGAGACAGAATTATTAATTGGCAAGTATCAGGTGCTATCATTATACATGTTTGAATACTGCAGCCTTTATGCAGACCATGAAACTGTAGTCTTGAGCAATGATGAACACCCTTATTTAGGCTTCCAGCTTATAAACCAGTGTGTGGATCCTTACTTAAACTTTTTAAGGGCTCACTGTCTGCCTAGCCAAGATAGCTCTTTCTTAATATATGTAAAGGACCAAGGGAAGAAGAGAAAAATGGAGGGAGGCATTGTTTCTTACTTTTAGAAAAAGTGCCTATCATTTATGTATATGTTCATTTATGAGATATAAGGATGAAATCTAAATGGTGAACACATTTTATTGCTAATGTAGAATACAAAAATAACATTAATTAGGCAAAACTGTAATGATTGTAATGGTAATCCTATTGCAGATTTAGGGCCTTATTTTCCTTGTTTGTTGTGAAAAACATTTTGGGGACCTATAGCTACAGAAATCAATGGCACAATACCTATTAACTCTAATGACAGCAGAATCAGGCTGTCACAAATTCATCTGTTTTTTAAAAAATTCTGTACAATTAACTTTTGAGCTAAAATAATTGGTTTCTATCAGAAGATAAATTATTCACTTTTTAATTTAAGCAAAAACAGTCTAGAAGTTATGAATTTAGTAGGATGGAAAAAAACCCTTATGTTTTTGATTACACTGTTCATTTATACAGTGTTACTATAAGTGGAAATGGTGGAAACTTGTCCCGGGCATGGTCCTTATTGAAGAGTAGTACCACTACCTGGCTTTTTCATTTGTACCCATATTGTGACCTTTGAAAACACTCTGCTCTGTTCACAAACAATAGAAGATTTCATTCATTGGAGGGGAGCCACTAAGATCATACATACTGTGTGCATGTGTGTGACTATTTGGAATTGTATGCTATTCAAAAGTGGCAAAAAGCAGCATTCAGAATCTGATTGCACCCTTAGCCAATCTTTGTTGTATTAACTTTTTCTGTAGTATTTTTGATAAATTTGGGCATCCTTATACAGTAATGCTCCTGGACAAAGTGTAGTAAAAAGAATAACTCATCTAATGGAAAAATTGTCTATTGCAAAAGAATGGCTAGGGAACCCTCAGGACCCATCTGTTCATTTGTACAGAAGAATAGATAAAATTACTTCAGTCAAGAAGCATCTGCTAAGGGATGCCCACAGAGAGGGAGTTCCACTGACAAAACCGTACAACTGGTCTGTTTTCAGAATGTGTATTAAGAACAATCCAACTTATCTCACTTTCTTTGGTACAATAGGATGTTTTAGGAGGCAAAATATGGTTTTGTAGGTCTCTTGGCTCTAAACTATGAATGACTGTATGTATCAGTAAGACTCTGAAATATATAGACAGCAGGTTACTTGCAGCCTGTGCAGTTTGTGGTGAACAGATGTAATTGAGTCCCATGCATCTATATTATGGTACAGGCAAGCAGTTGGATCATTCAATTGTTATGAATTTTGGATAAGAAGGAGCAAAATTACAGCAATTGATCTTGGAGGTGACAAGTGCACGTTTGGCCACGATGGAGTGTGCAAGGGAGATGCAAAGCCAGAAGCATTTGAGGGGCACTGGAGCACTGGCACAGCTTAGTGAACCTGTGGCCCTGGATGCTTGCCCAGGTCTTAAATGAAAGATACATTTGATGTAATACTGCTGCACTGTAATCTATGGCACCTTTTCCATTGACATTGATAGGAGTCAGCTCATGCACATGAAGAACAAAAAAAGTTAAAATAATGGAGACCTTCAAGATTGAACCTCTCTTGCTAACTTTCTCATAGCCAGTTTAGAATCTGAACCAATTAGGACTGTCAATTAATTGTGATCAATCACACTGTTAAACAATATACCAACTGAAATTTATTAAATATATTTGGATATTTTTATGCATTTTACATTGATTTTCTATTACAACATAGAATACAAGTGTAGAGTGTGTACATTATTTTTTATTATAAATTTGACCTGTAAAAGTGCTAAACAAAAGAAATAGTATTTTTCAATTCAGCTCATACAAGTACGTAGTGCACTCTCTTTACCGTAAAAGTATAACTTACAATTGTACATGTTTTGTTTCTGACGACAGTTCTGTATCAAAATAATGTAACATTTTAGAGTCTACAAGTCCACTCAGTCCTGCTTTTTATTCATCCAATTGGTAAGACAAACAAGTGTGTTTACATTTACAGAAATATTGCTACCTGCTTCTCATTTATAGTATCACCAGAAAGTGAGAACAGGCTTTAGCATGACTTTTGTAGTCAGCATTGCAAGTACTTATGTGCTAAACATTTGTATCTCCTTCATGCTTCAGCCACCATTTCAGAAGACATGCTTTCACACTGATAATGCTGGTTAAAAATGCACCAATTACATTTGTGATTGAACTGCTTGGGAGAACTATGTGTCTCCTGTTCTGTTCCATCTATATTTCTTGTTATAGCACTCTTTACGAAAACCCTGCACATATTGTTTGTTTTAAGAACATTTTCATTGCAGATTTGATAAAATGCAGAGAAGGTGTCAACGTGATATTTCTAAAAATAGCTACAGCACTCGACCCAAGGGTAAAAAATTAGAAGTACTTTCCAAGGTGTTGTGTATGCTTTTAGAAGTCTTAAAAGACCAACACTCTGTTGCAGAAACAATAGAACCTGAACCACCAAAAAAGAAAACCAACCTTCTGCTGTTGGTATCCGAATCAAATGATAAAAATTAATATCTGTCAGTCCACTCTCTTTTGGATTGTTGGTGAGCAGAACCCATCATCAACATGGATACATGTCCTCTGGAAATTGGAGTTGAAGCATGAAGGAACATAAGAAACTTGAGCGTATCTGGCACGCAAATATATTGCAATACTGGCTACTACAGGCTTCTTGCGCAAGAACCTTTTTGCAGAAGAAATCTTCCACAAAAACTTCTTGGCTGTGTCTAGACTGGCGCGATCTTGCACCAGAGCTATGCAAATGAGGCTCAGCGTGGAATATCGCCGAGCCTCATTTGCATAACTAATGAGCCGCCATTTTTGCAGAAGAGACTCTTGCGCAAGACGGAGCTGTCTACACTGCCCCGTCTTGCACAAGAAAAACCCTCTTGCACAAAGCCGTTATGCTGATTATTTTCAGGCATAACGGCTTTGCGCAAGAGGGTTTTTCTTGTGCAAGACGGGGCAGTGTAGACAGCTCCGTCTTGCGCAAGAGCCTCTTCTGCAAAAATGGCGGCTGATTAGTTATACAAATGAGGCTCGGCGATATTCCACGCTGAGCCTCATTTGCATAGCTCTGGTGCAAGATCGCGCCAGTCTAGACACAGCCCCGGTGTAAGAGCGCATCCACACTGTAAAAGTGCATTGAAAAAGCAATGTGCTTTTGCGAAAGAGAGTGTCCAGACTGCATGGATGCTCTCTCAAAAGGAAACTCTGATTGCTATTTAGAGAATGGCCACCAGGGCACCTGTGCTTTTTTTGATTGCCTCTTTTTGTGCAAAAAACCCCTGTTCCCCGTCCACACGCAACTTTTTGCACAAGAACGAGTTATTCCTCGTAGGAGGAGGAATACCTACACCGGAAAACCCCCTCTGTTCTTTTGTTTTAGCTGCTCAAAAACACGCTTGAGGTGTGGATGCTCTGCAAGTTTTTGTGCAAAAACTCTGTAGTGTAGACCTAGAGTATGTCTAGACTACATCCCTCTTTCGAAAAAATGAGGAGTACAGGATCTTACAAAAAAGGTGGGTTTTTTTCCCCGAAAGAACTGTGCCTAGACTGCGGTTTCACTTTCGAAATACCCTTTTTCGAAACAGCGACTGGACGCAAATATGCAAATGAAACACAGGATATTTAAATCCGCTTTTCATTTGCACTTTCGATCCATCTGATTTACATCCCTCTTTCGAAAGAGGGATGTAGTCTAGACATAGTCTTAGCCTCAATGCCATGTGAATGCCTGTTCTCACTTTCAGGTGACATTCCAGCCAAAAAGTAGGCAGCATTATCTCCTGCAAATTGTAACCAGACTTGTTTGTTGGAGTGATCGAGTTAGTTAAGCAGTTTAACCGGTTAACTGATTAAATAGGGGGAGGCAGGGGAGAGGTGCTCCAGCCGAGTCATGGCTAGACTGGAGCAGCGCCCATGGTGCCTCAGCTGCTTCCTGCCTCGTGGCCCTGGAGAGGAGGCAGCAGCGTTGCACAGGACCCGAAGCAGTTAACTGGTTACCCATTCATATTCCTAAGTAGAACTGAGTGGACTTGTAGGTGTTACATTTTACTTAATTTAATTTTTTTAATGCAGTTATGTAACACAAAAATCTGCATTTTTTAATTTATACTTTCATGATAAGGATATTGCACTATATATAGTACTTGTATGAGATGAACTTAAAATACTATTTCATTTGCTTTTTATGGTGTAATAAAATAAATGAATAAAATAAAATAAATATAAAATGAGCACTTTAGACTTTTTGTATTCTGTGTTGTAACTGAAACCAGTATGTTTGAAAATCTAGAAAACATTCAAAATATTTAAATTGTATTATATTATAATTTAAAAATCATGATTAATCATGATATTATATCATTTGATTAATCACGATTGATTTTTTTTAATTGCTTGATCGCTCTAGGACCAATATAAATTACCACATTTAAAATATTTCCCTTCCTAACTATTGTAGATGCTTTTGGGTATACCACTGAAAAAAACCAACATTGGTGGTCCCATTTCCTTTAAATATCTAACTCTGTAGCTTTACATATTATTTTACATTCAATAGTCATTTTCTCACAAAGAGAGGTTTTTAATGACTATCATTAGCCTTGGCAGAATTTTTTTTATATAATTTTGATGGATAATATCAGTGTTTATTCTACAGGAGGCCCCTGACTTGCAACCGCCCGAGTTCCGACCCCCCGCACTTACAACCATTTTTGTAAGTGCGGAAGGGGCCAGAAACCCCTGCCGTACGTTCTCCGCCTGCATTTACAATGGTGCGTGGCACCTGTCATAAATGAGGGTTCGAGTTACGATACCCCTGACTGGTGACACTTCCCCTGGAACCAATCGCATCACATGTCGGGGGCCTCCTGTATTGCTTTTTCATATTTTTATTTATTTAAATTTTCACAATTGCACAAAATTATGTATTTTAACCTTTTTAATTATAATTTTATCAATTTTAAATGTTATAAATTCCATTTTTGCTCAGATGACACTGGATCCTTTAAAAGATATTCCTCCTACCCCCCAAAAGCTCTCTTTCTACATTGTGTCATCTAACTGGGTTCTGTTCCTGTCTGATAGTCTCACTGTGTGGCCTTGGGTAAGTCCCTTAACTTCTGCCTAAATATGTAGCCTCATGATCCCTACTCCCTTGTGTGAAGCACTTTAATATCCCTCACTGAAAGGAACTCTCTATAAGCTATATGTGCAGAACAATATTACTTTATTTTAAAAGGCCTGCTCTGATAAGATATAGTCTTATTATTTAAAACTTTTTTATTTGTTAATTATCATGGGGAAAAGTCTGGCTTGTTATACATAAGTGCATTAGGGACACTCTTCTTCTCATGCCTCGGGCAGGAACCTTAGTAGAATACTATTTCCTGAGCACAGGGTTGTTCTTATTTATTTTACTCTAGTCCTTAGGTGCTCTAATCATAGGCAAGGATCCATGGCTAGACTCTGTAGAAGCATAGCAAAAAAGTTTCTACTCCTAAACCTTTCACTCGAAGACAAGCCTGTCAGCATGCCTATTATGGCCATAAAAGGATGTGGCTATCAGGAGGGATTTGGAGAATTGACTGTAGTGTACACAGCGGGGGAAGCATTCCTTGCAGAAGTTGTGAGGAGTTTTATGCTGCATTTTCTCTTAGGCATTCTGCTTGTGTCTGTCTTGGATAGGCAGGATACCTTAAAGTACCCCACATGGCTGCTACTTTTCTGTATCTTTATCTCCTTAGTGCTTCAGAGAGGAGCTAAGAGTAGAGTTTGGTTCTACCTCTTAGTCTTGGATTGAGAATACAAGTTAAAATTGGTGGAATACATTGTCGGTAAAGATTAAGATTGGAGAATGCATATCCTTTTAGGATCATCGTTGTGCAAGTGTGTGGAAGCATTAAGGGCCAAATGTATGAGACTTTTTCTGCTTTAAAAAAATCTGGTTTTGGGTTTGCTCTCCTAGGCAAGATAAAATTGCTAAAGAAAATTATCAGTTATATAAAATTCAAAATAAATTATATGTTAACTTCACTTAAAATATTTTATATATATTGTTTAGTTTGTGTAAGTTCCCATTCAGATATGTTATATCTGTCATTTCTATAAACTGGACTCAAGTACATGATAAAATGTTTCATGACTTACTAATGTCTATTAATTCATTTCTTTCTGTGTCCTGCTCAGCTCTTGCTTTAGTGTGGTGAGGATTTTTTTGGTTGGTTTGTTTGTTTTTGTAAAACACATTTGTTTTCCTGAGTTCGTGTAGAATATTCGTTTTAAATCATAATATTCATGCAAATGCAAACATTTAGTAAATATGTTCCTATGTAATTTAACTGCATAATAAAAGATTTTCAACTATGCAACAAACAGTACACAAACACATAAAATATTTGAAGTTTTTAATTTGTTATAGTTTATATTACATATTTGAGAGTTCAGTAGATTATCTACATATTTCAAACTGTTATAATCTAGTAAAGAAAAGTAGTAATATAAAAAATTAAAATGGAAAAGATTGCTTACCCATTTTGCTGCTTCTGGGCTTGATAATTGCAAACAGATTCTGGCTACTTTTGTTTTTCCACTTAACTGAATCTTTATACTATCATTGCTCTGCTATGCAAGTGATTGCTTTCCTAACTCACTTCAAGCAAGCATTGCTTTCAAAAGCTTCCTGAAAGGGGATAGCCCTGCAGAAGAAAATGTACACCTCATTAAAGAGACCATGCTTCCGAACACACTTTTTTCCTTGCCTTCATAACCTACCATTTGCAACATGCCCTTTCTATTACCTCTGACGGCTGTTGATAGCATTATGTGTTCCTTCTCCCACAGTACCTGAGGTATTAACTCAGGTACCTACTATGTTTATGAAAATACACATACAGGGATGAACATGTGAAGATTAAATTTTACTTTTGAAACCAAATTTTAAAAATTAAATCATGAGACTAATTTTTTCTGATGATGGCAAAAATGTGTAATCCCTTTTTATGTAGTTTTACTTAAGGAAATGGCTAACGATCCTACTGACAGGAGGAACAGCTGACTAATTTATGAACTGGTGCCTCTCTTTTTCAAGATAGTTTCACTTTTTTCCCTTAAATTTCAAGCAAACCCTCATTAGACTTTAACTAAAATTGTTAGGAGTAGTGAAGAAACTTGGGCTCTCTGCTTTCATATAGTCATTTTATGAAGGAAGCTAAGTTGAGTTGCAGAAGCCTCATGAATTTTAAGTTGTTGTTACTACAAATGCCTTTTATATAAATATCCTACTCTAGAAGAATATATTCCCAGACAGGACAATGTAATTAGTATGAAGTATGTTAAGTTAACACAAGCTATTTTGTTAAGAAGGAAGACAGAAGATGAACTCATATGAGTCTGTACCTAACATGTTATGGTAAGTTTTGTTTGGCTTTATATTTACCCTTTCTGTTCAGTTAGGCTTCCAAAAGATTTCCTAACTGCAGTAATTGTTTGTGTGCATTGAACAAGTAATAACATCCTATTGATTACAATCCAGTGAGGGCATTAAATTAGTGAGATTAATTTGTGTTGGTATTGGTGACCTACCCCCTTGAGATTATTAGTAATACACAAGATAGTTTATGCTTTATTTAAGATCATCCCGTGACCAGGTTTCTTCTTTTTGTGTGAAATTGCTTAATTGCAAATGTGAGGAAAAGAATGAGGGTTAACACCTGTTCTGCATGAATACTTTCTGTCAGAAACAGCTGTTTGGTAACTAGGCTGATTATGTTGCTGTGTGTTTTATATACAGCTATAGAATGGCCTAGACTGTTATTCAAATATGACTTCCTTAGAAACATGGTAGTTGTTGATTTTTAGCTGGTCTAGGAAAATTTCTTGCTAATGGATAATGTACTGAAGAGCCCTAGTGAAACAGGAGACAAAAAGACATTTCTTATGTGAGTACGTGACTTTAAAAATATTTTCAAGAATTTTAAAAAAGTTGATAAACTATACTGTGTGGTTCTGATGTGCTGTTAGTCCAATTATGCTAAATGGACAAAATAAAGAATGTTGATTTATGTAAGCATATGCATATATGGAATTCTACTCGAAATTATTTCAAACCAGTTGAAGTTGCAGAAAATGTTGGAGTCTTGTATTATTCTGTTGTATTCATAATGTTAAAAGGAAAGTTAAGTCCCATTTTCAAGGTTTCATACTGTAACTTACCTGTAAAAACTGAAGACAAGAAAACTTGATTTGTGTAATATTTTTCATATATCCTCTGAGACACTGTAGAGGAGTGAGATTTTAATAGAATGAAGAAAAACTAGGCAATAGTCCAGGAGCAAGGAATGTTTAATTTTGAGTTTAAGAGTTTTACCACTTGTATTCTTTCATTTTACTAATCAAAGTTAAACTTTTCAACCTTCCACAAGCTTTATATATAGAGTGTATATTTTGCAGTCATTTAGTCACTGAGGCCCTGATACTACAAAGACTTATGCAGCTACCTAATTTTAGAGTCTGTGAGTATTCAGTGGGATTTGAGTCCCTAAAATTGGGGGGGAGGGAGGGTCTCTGTAAACTTTTGTAGAATTGAGGTTTAATATGGCTTAGCTGAATACTTTTTGAAAAAACTAACAACTTCTATTTTAAAAAAGCCACCCAAAGAGTTCCTGATACTTGTATAACTTGCAGAAAATCGCCTTATTTTAAGCCTTTCTTCTACCTCAGTTGAAGTCAACAGTTTTGCCATGCATTTTCCTGCTAAAAGTTATGCACATGCACAATTTTACTTGCGTAGCTTGATGTGAGTAAAGTTGTACAGTGCTTAAATGTATAGTGCTGGATCCACAGTCATCAATTTAAGATCCAATACTCTTTTATTTAAACCACAAACACATTTTTACTGGTGCAACAGAAGTTTATTCTGTTTGGCCAAAATTGGATGCTATTTATAACTTTATAAGTAATCCATGTATGAGTTGGAGGTGAGAAGAGAACTCCAAATCAAAATCCTCATACCAATCACTTGTCACTCTTTAGGAATGTCTGTCTGAGTCCTATCCAGACGTAATTATTGGATCATAAACTTACAAACAAGTATGTATATACAGATGCACACAAGATAGCAGCCACAAGATATTCAATTTTATATTTCTCACACTTTAAAAATACCTTTTCATTCAAGTCCCAGATTGTGGCTAATGAGCTAGCTACTGTATGAAACAGCATGGGCAGGTTATTGGGAAATACCCCCGAACTATCAAAGAAAATCTGCTTTCTGGTTGGTAAAACAACTGCACTACTTTCAACCCCTCCATCCTCAGAGGCAAGAGGGGCAATTTGACCAAATGTAAATAATTCACCATATTACTTATTCTGTTTCCATAATCTAGTATGTGCAACTGTAAAATATTTTGTCACTAGATGGCACTCTTGAATGAGGCTTGGCTCATATTGCTTCAATATTGCATATTGCTTCAAAGAGACTTTAACTCCAGACTTCAACGAGAAGCTTCAGAATTGTCATTCATGCTTAAATTTGACACTTTATGTATGGGTCTAAACAAAGACTAATTATCTCACCTATTACAAAGATAGCTTCCCCAATTATCACCCCTAATGTCATTACCTCACAGACACTAACCTTCCCCCCTCACACCCCACTCTGTTCTAAAATTTGATTTGTCAATTTCACATGCGTTCATTTTTTTGATTGTATCACTTTGGTATATATGGTTGTGCCAATTTTCTTCCACAAATTGATCTGAGGAAGTGGGTCTGGCCCACGAAAGCTCATCACCTAATAAACCATCTTGTTAGTCTTTAAAGTGCCACATAGTCCTGTCTTTTGTTTCAGCTAGACCAGACTAACACGGCTGCGTCTCTATCACTATTCTCGAATGAGGCTTGTGATTTATTCCTCGGCTGGTATTTCATTCACAAACAGTCCCAATTATTTATTTTCATTACTGTTTTTTATAATGTTGGTAGAGAAATAAAGAGAGGGTGGAAACTTTTATTATGAACTGATATCAGGGACACTTAAAGTACGTCTACACAGCAGTTATTTTGGAATAACAGACGTTATTCTGAAATAACATAGTCCACGAATACACTTCAAGTAGTTATTTTGACTTAATGTGAAAATAATGTTGAGTCGGAGGACTGCTTACTCTGACTCCTGTAGCTCTCATTTTGTGAGAGTGAGGAAAGTGCTTTCTCAGACTTCCTGCTGTGTGGACAGCACCAAAAGCAGAAATAAACTATTTTAACTTAAGCTACGAAATTGACGTAGCTCAAGTTGCATAGCTTATTTCAGCTTTAGCCCTGATGTGTAGACATGCCCTTACTGTGCTTTTATAAAAGCATTTTAGCTAAAAGTGGAGTGGAACAATTGCAAGTAAGTATTGAAACAAAGATGACACAATAGATACTGCATAAACAACGAGAAGTCCTGTGGCATCTTATAGACTAACAGATTTATTGGAGCATAAGGTTTCGTGGGCAAAGATCCGCTTCGTCAGATGCATCTCGTTGTTTATGCAGATTCAGACTAACACGGCTACCCCTCTGATACAATAGATACTGAAGTTTTCTTTACATAACATACAATTTCAGTCCTAATAAGTTTACCAGGCTTCTAACTTTAAGTTTTAATGTTCTGAGTGTAATACATTTAAATATTTGGCATGGATGATAATTTCTCTGGACTTTTAATTGGATGTGATTATATTCAGTATTCTTCACAGACCAAATTGATTAGTATTACTTTGCATTGCTAAACATTCATAGAATGACACCCTATAAATAACTGTTTGAGTAGTGAATGTGTATTTCTAACTCAGTGAGTGATGTGTATGTAGTCATTTTAATATTTTATATTCTCATCTCATTTAGCTGAGATGCAGAACAAAATGCAAACAGTGATTAAACCAAAACTGGATCTAGTGGACTAGAAACCCCTCCCTAGCTTTTTATCAAACCACAAAGCAAAATATTGAAAAAAGAAGAGCTCATAAAAGAAGTGCAAGTTGATGCTAGGATGTAGTCATCCAGTTAGGTATTGTACCTATAGAACTTACCTTTTGCCCAACAGTGAAGCTTTTGTGGCTCCATCCTTGGAGAAGGATTTTGACAGAGAGTTCCTGGATTCTAAAAAGGTTTTGCCAGCAGCCTGATTTAGAATTAAACTTGTGGTAGAAAGTAGAGAGTATTGGCAAATTCCGCTGTTTTGGAACTACCCAGGAGAGAGACAGACACTTAGGACTTTATATAGCATGAAGAAACCGTGTATTGAACAACTTCAGTGCTGCAGGCCTGGCCTTAGAGCAAGGCAGTTTCTTTGGGCCCTGCACTGTCCAGCGCCTGCCCGCCACCCAACTGCTCACTCACTGCCCTGGCTGGGAGCCGCCTGGCCACGCAGTGCAGCCAACCACAACGTGCCGCCTTAGGCCCCACAAACTCTTTGGCCGGGCCTGCAGTGCTGAAACCAGTGCAGAACATGGACAGTGGACATTAAGAATTACCTAGCGAATGTGCAGTTACCGTATATATTCATTCATAAGCTGACTTTTTTTTTTTTTTTTTTATTCCTCTGTGAAGAGCAGGGGTTGGCTTATGAATGGGTTCTTCTCCAGCCAAGGAAGCAAGGGGTGCTGAAGGCCTTGTTAGCTGTTGGCATGGAGTCTCTCAGCGGAGAGTCTCTTAACTGATAACACTTAATACTTTAACAATGAGTTTTAACAATTCCTGGCAGCCAAGCCAGCAAATCCTTCAAACCCCCCTCCCCCCCCCTTGCTTCTGGTGGCTTGGGAAGTGTTAAAAGCTTCACTGAGAGCCTCCTTGCTGAGGAGGACCCTGAGGAGCTGGGACTGGACCTCTGTACTCCAGATTTGGGAGTGACCACTTTTTTTTTTTTTTAACTATTTTTTTCTTTGTAAGTTTGGGGGAGGGTCGGCTTATAAACGAACAGGTTTATGTTTGAGTATATGTGGTATTTTGAGGAACAGTTGCAGCTTCTGAATGACCTGCAATGGCTCGGAGGTTTAAATAAGCTGCTCTTCAGTGTAAGTAGCAGCAAAGGACTTAAAAATAAGTTGGGACTCTTGGTTACATGTCAGTGTAGCATTGAGCCCAAGCAGGCAAAATTAACTCCGTGTGCCTGTGAAGCAGTGGTTCTCAAACTTTTTGGCCCAGGTACCATCTGGCTTAGTGTAAACATGTTAATTACATAGTTATACCAGAGCCATTTTGCTAGAGCTGCAGCTAGGGAGAATGGTTTAATTTAAATTATTAAACAAATTAAGTGTTTTAACTTTCTTATTAGTTTATCCAACTTCATTTTAAATAAAAATATTAATTTATGTTCAACACAAAGTTTCAATGTTTTCTTTATGGCAGAGGTGGGGAACGTTTTTTGGGTTAGGGGCCACTGACCCACAGAAATCAGTTGGGGACCACACGAGTGAGAAACAAAAAAATCTCCTCCTCAAACCCCCAGCCCTCACTGATGTGGCCCCCAACTGAGACACCTCACTCCTCTGGTGTCCAGCCCCACAGGGTGAGGGGACAGAATAGGGAGGACTGAGATTCAGGGCTTCCCATAGGCCAGACTTATTTTTATGGGGCTCCTTGAATTAGTGGATTTTATGGACCTCCTTAGGCTCTGGGGTGGGGACGAAAATGAAGGATTCAGTGTGCGGGACAGGGCTGCCAGTGAGTGGAATAGGGGTGCAGGATCTGGGAAGGAGGTGGGGTGCAGAAGGGGAGAGGTTGCGAGGTCTGGGTGGGAGGTAGGGTGCAGAAGCAGTCTGGGAGTAGGGTGTCTGGCCAGGGGGAGGGAGCAGGAGCAAGGGTGGATGCAAGAGCAGGGTCGGGGTAGGTGTTTGGCTCTGGGGGAGGGTTGCAGGAGCAGGCTGGGGGGTATGGTTTCTAGCCAGGACGGAGGGTTCAGGAGCAAGGGAGGGTGCTTGAGCAAGCTGGTGGTGCGTGGTCTTGGCAGGGGGAGGAGAGTGAGGGGATTGGGGTGTGTGGGTCTGGGCATGAGGGAGGACGCTTACCTGGCTTTGTCCCCGCCCCCTCCCCCCCCGCAGTGGGGAAAGCTGCACAAATCACTGTGCTGCCATTCCCCAGCAGGGTAGGGAGGGGGAGGAAGCTCAGTCTGCCACCCCATGCAGCAGGCAGCCCATGCAGCCAGGAGGCTGCAGCATCAGTTTGGCTTCCCACTTGGAGGGTGTGTGGGGTCTGGGCAGAAGGTGAAGAAAGCCCACTGAAAAATCAGAATTGTTTTCAGAGAATAAGTTTGTGTGAAACCTCCTGCAAATCAGACAGCAGGCTTGTGCATGAATAAATGTATTTTAAGCTGTCTTGTGGCCATGAACATAGTATTTCCAGCCTTGGAGATACCCATGGTCTCAATTTCTCCATTGTCTCCCTCCCTTTTTTCACATGTTGAACTGTGTGATCATCTGAGTCTTCTTTAGCCAGCCCCCAAGAACTGCTGCCTCTCACTGGAACCACCTTTCATGCTTAATTTAGAGCCATGATCTTCCCACTGAACACTCTCATCCGTGAATGCTGCTAATTGCAACTCTGATCTTGTAGTCTCCCCATCTAGGATAGTCAAACACAGTCATTGCCATGTTGCATGTCCTTTCACTTGACCATAGCTGATCCAGCAGGAACTAGAGAGGGAGGAGGCCTCAGCATCCTGCTGATGCCAGCTGCTTGCTCTGTTGGGGATGTGGACAAGCCCCCATGAGAGCCCACTATGTCCCACATCCCCCTGTAGACATGCTTCCAAAGCCCAGGCTCTGGTCTTCTCTGGGAGCTATGGACAGTACTGAGAACCCTCCACCAAGCTGGGTGGTAGTTCCCACCTACCCCCTATTCTCACGCACAGCAAGATGGTACTGTGTGAGTACAAAGGTCCTGTGAGGCAGCACCCCCTCCCCAGGCTGGGCCACACCTTGCAAAGTGTGCAGGCTAATGGATGGGCAGCCAGGTTGGAGCTGGGTGCACCCTGCAGCAGGGTGAGCAGGCTCCTGTCATGGCAGGCGTGCTGCAGTGGGAAATTCAGGGTCGCTTGAGAATCCTGACTCCCAGAGACATGGTGACCAGAGATGTGGGGGGGGGGGGGGGGAGGAGCGACAAGAGGCTTGAGGCTGCAGATTATGAGGACAAAGAATGAGGTGGGGCAGGAAAGCCTCACCTGAGGTGCAGGGACATGGACAAACCTCCATGAGAACCTGCCATAGGCCACCTGGGAGGCGGACCTGGATCACTAGTGGTCTGTGGACTGCACTTTGAGAAAGTGGTTTGAGAATCACTGCTGTAAAGTGAGTTGGGACCTGGGAATCCGAGGTGGTTGGAAGCATGTCAGATGAGGGAACAAGGAAACAGTTGTCCTCCACATCAGCATGTTACTTTCACCTCCAGAGACATTTTAAGCAGCATTAACTGTACATCGAGTCTAATAGCTCAGCAAAATGACTGAACAAGTATAGTTGCTTATCATCTACAGTTGGTTAATAACATAGTAAAACCCTCTTGGTTGGTTATTAGCTTAGACCAGTTAATAATCAAATCACACAGTTTTAATATCATGTATTGCAAAGAGCTGTAGGAAACACATTTAAAGAGCCACTTGTGACTGTTGAGCCCTAGTCTGAGTATCACTGTTTTAAACTTAAAAATTAATAGCCTGATCAGAAAACAAAGGTTTCTAAAAACATGACACTAGTTGCATGAAACTTGAGCACAGGAGTTTGTGATGCAAAATCAGAACAGTTAATTTTATTATTACATGGTTACAAAAAAGTTGCAAACAAATGAAGCAGATGAAAACTAAACTGCCCCTGGTACTCTCTTGAAAATGAATTCTGTGTCCCCTGGGAGTTTGTATCCATAGTTCTAAGGTGTATATAGAAGCAGGAAAATTCAGAGTTAAATGTGAAAGCCAGAGTCTAATTTAAAGTGCTAGCACTGATCATTCCGTCATTCAATAAACCTGTGGCTACGGCTCTTGAAGAAGAAACCTCTGAGAGGATCCCTTTATTAAATTTCTCCCTGATCATTGCTATTGAGTCTGATTACACATGTTCAAATATGTTTGCCTGTGTTCCTAAAGACATTGCTTTCCTATATTTAGCATTTATAATACTGGACTATGTCTTTAATAGAAGAAGCTCCCATGTTTTAGAATGTGCTAAAAAAATCTTGTCTAAAACTAATGAAATAACACACAATGCTACTGAATACATGAATTAAATGAACACAAACCCATATTGTATGTTAACTTGTTAAATACACTGTTTGTTTGTTAATTTGTGCATATATGCATTCACACACACTTCTTCTCGCTATCATCGCTGTGGTTAAAGGCCTAGCTGTATTTCTATTATAAAATGAATTCCTATATATACAGGGGTTCCTCGGTGCATGTTCCTTCTTGTGTGGAAGCCACTGCCTCCACACCCCTCCTGGATATGAATGTCTATGTATCACACTGAGGAGCGGACAAAAAGACTAGTCAGACCAGGGAGAGGAATGAGCACATGGGCTAGGTAATGCATATTGACCCTGCAGAGCATATGTGGAAACAATAAGAGCCTGGGAATGTATTTAATTTTTTGTGATGATGAACCCTTCTTTTGGTGTTTCTAAAGCTGTTGTGGTCAGGTGTAGTTCCTGATTAATCACCATTTTGTTGCCAGGGGAATAAAATTATGCAGGCGAACAGGGCCTATGCTTGGAAATGTGTGTGGATTCCCAGGAATCCATCAGGTTTGTGGGCTGCAATAAATACGCAAGAGAGAAGAAAGACATTTTAATAATTGGTTAAAGGTCCTACACTTTGGCAAGATCTTTAACAGCTGTACATGGACATGGCTCCATTGAAGTCTATAGAAGCTCTCCCAGGCCTGATCTATACTAGAAGAAACTGATTGGCTTACCTTAAGCTGAGCCGCTGTGGTGTCTACACAGCGGGAGGCCAAAGAGAATGCGTGCTCCCGTTGACTTCCCTTACTCCATGTAGAATGAGGAGTGCTGGATGCTGGTGGGGGCTGCCCTCAGTGTTCAATTTGGGGTCTACATTTGACTCACTAAATCGAACACTAGAAGATCAACCTTTGGAGGGTTGATCTTCTGTGTAGTGTAGACAAGCCCAACTGATTGCAACGGGAATAGAAGTAGGCATAAATACAGTGGGAATTCCTCAATCTGCCACTGAAATGCTTCTGTTTGTAGAGGTGCAGGCTTCACCTGTAACTGTAGAGCAAGCTGTATAACAGTGAGAAACAAAACCACAAGTTGTGGGATTTTTAAAAATCATGTCTGAAATTTTCCTACCCCAGTGTTTCCCAGTCTTGTTTGGGACCTGGGGATGGAGAGGAGGGATTATCAAGGGTGGAGAGAGTTGCAGGGGCCTTTCCACCCTCCTTGCCTTGGTCTCATTCTGTAACCATGCTGACAAAACTGCAGAGGCCGCCTCGAAAGTATCCCTGTTTCCCTTCCTGCTCCTAGAGTGGATTTCAGTATTATAGCTGTGGGGATCAGCTCCCATCCAGGGCTGCTGTGTCATGTCACAACTCACCACAATATGCCAACATCTTTATGGCTGACCTTGAACAACATTTCCTAAGCTCTCACCCCCCTAACACTCTTACTTTACTTAGGCTACATTGATGACAGGTTCATCATATGGACCCACAGAAAAGAGACTCTTGAATTTCACAAAGACTACAACAACTTCCACGCCATCATCAACCTCAGCCTTGATCAGTCAACACAAGAAATCCATTTCCTTGACACCACAGTACAATTATATGATGGACAAATTTCCACCACCCTATATTGGAAACCTACTGACTACTACACTTACCTTCATGCCTCCAGCTTCCATCCCAGACATATTTCTCAATCTATTGTATACAGCCAAGCCCTGAGATACAACTGGATTTACTCTGATCCCACAGACAAAGACAAACACCTACAGGATCTAAATAGAGCATTCCTAAAACTGAAATACCCACTTGGAGAAGTGAAAAAACAAATTGACAGAGCCAAAAAAGTACCCAGACACGAACTACTTCAAGACAGACCCACAAGAGAAAACAACATAGTTCTACTTGTCATTACCTACAGTCCACAACTTAAACCTCTCCAATGCATTATCCACAATCTACAAACTATCTTGGAAAATGATCCCTCACTCTCAGAGGCCTTGGCGGGGGGGGGGGGGGAAAGGCCTGTTCTCGCTTACAGACAACCCCCCAGCCTGAAACAATTTTTTTCCTGGTAACTATGCTACACAGATACAACATAAGCATCCAGGAACCCAGCCCTGCAAACAGTCCCAGTGCCAACTCTGCCCACTTATCTATACAAACGAATTCATCACTGGACCTAACCACATCAGCCACCAAATCAGAGGCTCATTGAACTGCACATCCAGTAATGTGATCTATGCCAGCAATGCTCCACTGCAATATATATATATATATATAGTGGACAAACTGGACAGTCCCTACAAGAGAGAATTAATGGACACAAATCAGATATCCAAAAAGGGAACACACACAAACCTGTTGGAACACTTTAACCTCCCTAGACACTCATTAAGGGATCTCCAAGTTGCTGTTTTGTTAGACCAATTCCACAAGCCAAATAGACAGCAGGATTGGAACGCCACTTCATTCACAAGTTTAATTCTCATGCAGATGGTTTAAATCATGATATTGGATGGCTGGGACATTATCTACCAACCAACCAATGAAGGTGCCAGTGGTTCTTGATGTCTGTGTAGAATCTGTTAGTACTCTTCCTCTCCAAATGCAAACTACTGGTTCTTATCAGCCTCTTTTAACTATCTAGTCTTCAAGTTGCCAATCTGTTTTTCAGTTTTTCCTGTTACAGACTGGCTTGGCTTTCCGTTTGAAACTTATCTACCCACTGCCTCCTTTTCTCCCCCCCCACCCCCCCGCCTCCTTCTCTCCCTCCCTCCCTTCCTCCTTCCCCCATTTATTCTTGGTTCTGGACATACAACACTTCTGTCATCTGAAGAAGTGGGCTGTGCCCACGAAAGCTCATGATACCATCTACATGTTTTGTTAGTCTTTAAAGTGCTACCAGACTATTTGTTTAAGTTTTTCCTGTTACAGACTGACTCGGCTACCCCTGCTTCTGTCACTCAACTATGATATCAGTTAACATCCTCTCCTTTCCCTCTGTCTGTAGTGCAATGGGGAATGGGATTAGAGGATAAGGGAACAAGTGTGGGGAGAAATGGGGGGGAAAAACTTGAAAAGGAAGTAAGAAAGGGGGGAAAGGCTAGACAAATTTGAAAGAGAGGAGAGGAAAAAAAGATGCAAGAAAGGAAAGAAAAAGATGGCAAATGTGTCAGTATGTGCTTGGCATAGGGGAAAGCAGTGCTCAAATCCCTCAAGTAGAGGCTCCTACAGAGAAGAGATTCTATCAAGTGTCCTATACAGTTAACCATGTGGAAAGAGAAAGAATACTGTGCGAACTGAGAAGTGCAGCTATTTCAAACCAATTGTTGGGCTCACTATGCCATTCCTGTTGGCAATAACAATAAAATAATGAGTCTGAAGAGTAGAGATAATCCTTCTGTAACTGCAGTCCTAATGGTAGAAGATAGTATGGTATGCTGCTTGTCTTTGAATAGAGTTTTTATTTGACTATGGCATTCACTCATAGCATTCTTCTTTAGTTCAGGGAGGACAACTTATGCTTTTGGAAATAAAGGTTCTGCTGTTATAGGTGACAGTTTTTGCCACAATGACAATTAATTAAATAACTTAATGATTCTCTGTACACTTATTCAGCAGGCAGATCAAAGCAAGGTCAGTTGCAGACAATTTGTGGTATATATCTGTCATACATAAAATCAGTGAGACACAATATAAAATGGGGCCTGCAGTATGATTAATATTCAAATAAAATACAAGATGGTAGGTGGCATAATAACCTTCATTTACACTTAACACAGGAGATCTTGAGTGTCATACTTCTGATATTATTTTTGAGTTATGACATGACTTTTAACTCATGAAAATGTTTTCCCTTCCCATTTTCATATAGGGTATGTCTAGACTACATGCCTCTGGCGACAGAGGCATGTAATTAGGCTACACGGCATAGGAAAATGAAGCGGCGATTTAAATAGTCGCCGCTTCATTTAAATTAAAATGGCTGCCGCGCTGTGCCGATCAGCTGTTTGTTGGCTCAGCGTGCTAGTCGGGACGCTCCACGGTCGACATCAAAGGCATTTGTCGACCTCCCCGGTAAACCTCATCCCACGAGGCATACCGGGGAGGTCGACAAATGCCTTTGATGTTGACCACGGAGCGTCCAGACTAGCGCACTGAGCCGACAAACAGCTGATCGGCACAGCGCGGCAGCCATTTTAATTTAAATGAAGCGGCGACTATTTAAATCGCCGCTTCATTTTCCTATGCCGGGTAGCCTAATCTACATGCCTCTGTTGCCAGAGGCATGTAGTCTAGACATACCCATAGTGTTTCTATGTATTAATCTTTCTCTCCATCACAGATTTAGTTTAAAAATAGACACTACCCATCGAATTCAGTGGGAGTTCTGCTGGTTTAGTAGCTACAAGAGCTGACCCCTAACATACTGTGTGCTATTTGTGAACATGTAAGGTGTTTGGCCTGAGTCATAATTGTTGACACTCCACAATTTTATTGAGACCTATAGATTATCTTGTCAAATTTAAACTCAGCCACAGTTTAGCAGAATAATGGTCTTGACAATCGTTAGGTTACAGATTGAAAACATTTTCCCTAATACCTTTAAATCTTGAGACCGATTAATTACTTATGAGTGACAGTTAATGTTCTTTTAAATAAGTCCTCTACATTTTGAAGAGTTTATTTTTATGGAGATCTTGATATTTTTGGCTCACTTAGTAGATTTCATTCATAAAGGTAGAATCTTGATTGAAACTGCAGAAATGTCACTCTGAGGGTGCGTCTACACAGCACCCTAAACTTGAAATAAGAAATGCAATTTGCACTTCTCCAAATTTCAAAATAACATGCTATTTCGAGACATCCCTTAACCCTCGTAGAATGAGGGTTACCGGGATGCAGAAATAGTGTGCCTGTTTTGAAAAATATTTTGAAATAACGGGTGGCTTGGGTACTCATAGTGTAGCTATTTTGGGATAACTTCAGTATCCCGAAATAGCCGTGCAGTGTAGACGTACCCTGAAGTGCAGTAGGATGTCTGGTAGTTCGGTCATTGCAGCCAACACATCCATTAACTATAGACTTTTTTGATCAGTTGATATACTGACATGGGCACAAGTATCTGGATATTTTTATTTTGCTATTTTAGGTTCAGAAGTGTTAAGAATTTGGGCTAATTTTCTTTTATATATTGTTAGCTTTTGGCTTTTGTTTGACCTTAAAATTGTACCTTTCTCAAAGTAATAGCATAATCTAAAGATAAAAAGGTTTTATTTTCCACCGCTTTCATGTCCATATAGTTCATTTAAATGTGAATATGGAAAAGACTTTGACCACAGAGTGCTACTTTATGTAATTTAAATTTTACTGCAATGTTTACTGATTTAATTGTGGATAGGCATCAAACCAGTATAATTATTCTGTAGTACTTTGTTTTTCCTTAGTAGACTCAATACTCCTGAATTTCAGTGTTCCTAATATCACACTTGGCGTGCAAATAGTGAATACATCCATGCAATATTGAATACAACCATCTTTTTAGTTAATCAGTTAAGAAAAAATCTGAGAAACTAGAAAACTTAAGTTTATATTTTACAAAACACACCTTTGTATGAGTTAAAAGTTATTCTCAGTAAACAATATGCATTGTTTTTGTGCTGGGAGATTTGATTTTTAAATGTTTGGGTTCATTGATTTCCTTTGTTAAAATGATTGATTGCTTTTTAGGTAGTCAGATTTCATTCACACACTAAGTATGTGTCTCAGAGTTTCGTATATGGGATGGTAGCTATGATCAGTGATCAACTAACAGTTTTAAAATTTAAATAAGTCATATATATATACAGCATTTTATTTAATGTGGAATTTGTCATTCATTGTTGGTTTTTTTTTATGATATTCTTTTGTGTGTCATGAATATTATGTGAAATGCAGTATAGTAAAGGAGAACTCTAATTCAGCTGAGTACTTTTTTTAGAATAATTTAGACAAGTGTACAAAGGAACATATTCAAACATTTAGTAAGTTAAAACTGTTGCTTACTCTTTCCTTTAAAGGTCCCCACTTTATGTACAAACCATAATAGTCTTACCTGGGCAAAAAACATATCCTCGTATGTATATACAAGTTAGTTTTCTCTAGGGCCAAAGTAAAAATTGGATGAATGACAGAAAATATTTTTGTTTAAATATGTAGAATGCTTTCCATATGCAGTACATATTTGTGATTCAAAAAGAATAAAAACAGATTGTCCTTACAAGTCTTGCTCAGTTTGCATCTTCCAACATATTTGGAAATATAGGTGCATGAATCATTCCTTTCACTCCTTCTTTTTTTTTTTTTTTTTTTTTTTTTTTTTAATGGAACAGGGCAAAATTCTGTGTTACTGCATCCTCAGCCCTAAATAAAAAGCTGACATTTTGTAGCAAGAATTGCTTTCATGCACCAACCAGTATTCTCAGATGGAGCTCTGCACATTCATTAATGGAACGTCTTGCAGATGTGGATGGTATTAAGAAAAGGTTTTCCAACTATTTTTCCAATGAATGACCTGTCAAAACTTTGCCAGGAAAAGGAAATGTATCCTTTTAAAATACTCAGTGTATTCTGAGCCTGATCAAATGTGGTGTGTTCCCAGGATTGGATTTATACACAGTCGTGCCTGAAAAATAAAAATCTTTAATGAGTTTTCTTAACTGATGATGGTGATTGCAAGAGAATATTAGTAGTAACAAATTAAAGTAGAAAGTAGGAGACATTTTGCATATTTCCTGTATGACACAGGAATGTGAATTCATCATCCAAAGACCAGTTCACACCCACCCTGGAAAATACAAAGATAATGAAAATGGAAACAGAGCAGAAAAAGGACAAAGCTCGTTGTGGTTTTTGATCCATACAAGAGAAGAAAATAGGATAACTATTGACCTTTGGGGAGGGAATGGTAATGAAAGAAAAAGGAAGGAGATGTCAATATTCTTTCGTCACTGTTCAGTCTGTGCAGGTGTTGGGGAAGTAATAAGTTGTCTGTCTCCCAGACCCCCACCAAAGACTGTGATAAAGGTCCTTATATTGCTTTAATAGCATGCAGAAGATTAGTTTAGAAGTTTTTTGATTACTTCATCTTGGCCGACTTAAAACACACAGACTTATTAATGTAAGGAAATCTGTCAGGTAGATAGGTGGTTTGAAGAACTAAGCATAGTTGCAGAATTTGGGTGCTTCGGGGCTCAACCACCCACTGGAAAAAAAATTGGGATGCTTAGCACCCACAGGGACAGATTAATCTTTTTTGGGCTCAATGCCCAGACTTAATTTTTTTTTAACCAGGCAAAAGGAATTATGGGAAATGGTGTTAGATTATTTGAAATTCATCTTTACTTTGCTAGAAAAAAAAAAAAAAAAAAAAAAAACCTTGCTACTTGTACGTTATGGACCTGATGAAACCATTTTTACAAAGGAGAAATTCCACTGATGTGAATTTGATTGATTTGAATTGAATTAATGGCATAAGATTTGAATAATGAAACCTGGTTTGGGGGCTAGGAAGGCAGCAGTGATTCCCTAACATGGTTCCTGTGTATGGATGTAAATTAATCTACTGGTATACTGTGAATTGTGGTTCTGATTTGGGGAGGGAGAAGTCAGGGTAGAGAGCATAAAGCTAGTTCCCAGTGGAAATCCACCATGAAGTTAATCCTGTGATCTGATTCATTTTCTGGGTTATTCAAAAGGTGAATTGAGATTCATAGTATACTAAGGATAGATTGCATAAAAAAAATGTAGGGAAAAAGTAAAACCTCTAGTAAGTGTCTAGTAAAATGACTCAAATTTTAACCTTTAAAAATGCAGACTTCACTAGAATTAATCCAGAAATTATCATGCTTTGCTGTATACCTCTGAGGAGTTTCTGTGCTAATGTCTGAATGCTATGATCTTTGTACTATACTTCATAGGTGCCAAGTACATGTTAAATGTTGGGGGGAAAACCCTTCAAATTGTATAATTGTGCGTTAAGTGTTACAAAATTCAGATTTTTGTCTTTTGGGGCTGGAAAATTTATAGTGTATACAATTATTTTATTGGAGGCAAATTACAGAATTGTATTGGAATATTATGGATTTACACAAGAATTAAAAAAAAATACAGTTGATTCAGACTTCTCATATATGAGATTTAAAAATATGAAATAGCTACCTTTGCATTTTGTGTTAGTTTTATTTCGGATTGGAGGCAGATAGAAATTGTCAAATGGTTAAAGGGTGTGGGTGCGTGCTGCCCAACTAGCCAGAGGAAAAAGTCTGCTCTGCAAGACAAGAGGGGGGGAAAAAAAGACCCTGGGGGAAATTCTAGAATATTTCATTCTGGACTGCATTCAGCAAGGAACTTAACATCCCTAACTTTAAGAAGAGAGTTTAGTTGACTTCAGTGGGATTAGGGATATGTTGAATGGGGATCTTTGTATGCAACTATAGTCCTATTGATCATCTCATTCTCTGCTTAATCTGTTGAACCTGTGGGAGTTTCTAGCACCCATGTTCTTTTTCCTCATCACAGCCTATACTGAGGCTAAGAAAGGAGACAAACTGCTCTGTGACCCAGGGCCATCTGGTATGATAAGGAATGTGAAAATGTCCTTGGCCTCTTCACTCTTCCCCTCCCCCCCCCCCTGGTTAAAATTAATATTTGTTTAATTTTAATATGCTGGGATAGATTTGGACAGTGCATAAGTGGGAATTTTGCCTGAGTCAGGACGTGGGGGTCAGGACCAGTAAGTATTATATGTGAGGAATTCCTAGAAGACTGTTCTGTAGAAACAATCATGAACAATAATGGATATTGCCTGACTAGTTTTCCACAATAAAATATACCCAATTTAATCAAATAGTGCTGTTTAGTGAACATCTGCTATTTTTAATGTTCTTCTTGGGAGAAGAGAAAAACCTATATAAATCAAGAACAATAAATATTATTGTGTTATAATATGGTTTAGACATATGTTGGGATTAAAACAATAACCACAGGCTGGTACTACAGGAATCTTTCTATAGACCGTTAGAATGTAGCATTGTTCTTTAACATTCTTCATTACAGTAATACACTTTTTAGTCAATAAATAAACATCCAGGACATGCAAAAAGTTCATTTTTCATAGGTTTTGGAAAAATTAAGTTAGATGAGCTAATGCAATGTTATGGCATTACAATGAATGTGTGTTACTTTTTAGCCTTTGTAACTTGAGCAGAGCTCAAAATGTTTTCAGTTAGAAATTACTGACATTAAAATATGACAGTGGGTTTTTTTTTGACCAAGGGGAAACTCTGGTAAATTGTGGTGTTGTCATTACAGTATTTTCTCACCAGTGTTTTGGGAAATATTAGATGCCACAACTTTGGAGTTTTGTGTCCAGTTCTGGCTGCCACGTTTCAGGAAAGATGTGGAGAAATTAGAGGAAGTCCATAAAAGAGCAACAAAAATGATTAAGTCTAGAAAACATGGCCTGTGAGAAATTGAAAGAACTGGGGTTGTTTAGTCTGGACAGTGTTACAAAAAGGAGGGAGAAAAAATATTTTTCTAAACCTCTGATAGGGCAAGAAGTAATGGGCCTAAATTACATCAACGGAGGTTTAGGTGGGACATTAGGAGAAACTTCTTAACCATCATGATGGTTAAGTACTAGAATAAAATGCCTAGGGAGGCTGTGGAATCTCCATCATTTTTAAGAGCAGATTAGACAAACACCTGACGAGGATGGTCTAGATCAGGGCTACTCAACTTCGGAAGCCCCGAAGGCCACAACTTAAGTGTGGTTGCATATACTTTCAACTATGTATGCAAATAGCTTCTTTCACACTGACAGGCATGAATACAAAGATTAAGGCAAGATTACAAAACACCCAGGCCCCATTTAAGTCAGTTCTGCTGATATTAATAACGCAATATTTACCTGATTTCCACCCATATGACAGCACTTTTAATGGGCAATTACAGTGCAGGAATTTAACTACTAAAACACATATCAACAGAAGGCCATTGTATTGATTACTCTTTTGTTTGGGCTCCCACCTGCGGGCCATGTGTTGAGCCCCATGTAAACCCAAACCATACCATGGGCCACAAACAAATGGGCCACAGGCCTCATGAAGCCCATGGGCTGTGTTTTGAGTAGCCCTGTTCTAGATGGTGCTTTGTCCTGCCATTAGTGCAGAGGACTGGACTTGATGCCCTCTTGAGGTCCCTTCCAGTTCTATGATTCTATCTCCTGTTTTGAATTTAGAACAGTCACACAGCTGGATACGTGCTGATTAACATAGTATCAGAGAACTTACTGTGTTTCTGATAAACCTCGAGAGAGCTTTTTTTAAAATTTTCTTCTTTTGTGGTGTTGGCTCATGCTGAAACACTATTTGTTTCCCTAATTTAATCCACTTCCTCAATTTAAATTGTCATGTTAGGGTTTCATATGTCCCCCTCCCCCTGGCACACCTAGGCAAATAAGAATTCTCCAAGTCCTCTCTTTTTGACTGGTAAGATTGCACACTCACACTGTGTGTTTGAATTTGTACATTTTTTCTTTGAACTCTTATGATATATAAAGGTAATGTATGTAGCTCAATTGTGAAACAAGGAAAAATTGACAACAATGTGCATAATAGATATAGCTTGTTAGTTTCTGTAAAAAAAATAGAACTATTTATACTTGTGTCATTTCCGTTTGAGAAACTTCTTTTTTTCAATATTTTTTTTCTTTGAGCTGTTGGAGGGGTGTCTGTCTTGTATAGCTATCTTTAACCAACTTACTTCTAGTTTTCACCAGTCTCTAAATAATGTTTAATATGATAGTTCCATGGGTGGCAAGTGAAGGCCCAGTTGGGAAAAGCAGCTGAAGCCCTGCCCTTTCTGCCCAAAGCCATACCCCTTCTCTGAGACCATGCCCCTTCACAACCTTTCCACTCATTTTCTTCCCCCCCCCTCCCCCAGCAAAGCCCCGCCCTACTCCAGCTGAGGGCTGGGGCTGCTGTGCGGCATGGCCCCAGCCTTTCCCAGCCATTGGGGAGCTAGGCTGTTTGCAGTGTGGCCCTAGCCTACCCCGGCTGTTGGGGATCCAGGCTGCTGCATGGCGTGGCCCCAACTGCCCCCAGCTGTTGGAGAGCTGGGCTGCCATGTGGCATAGCCCTAGCCTTCTTGGGCCACCAGGAGCTGGGCTTCCTCACGGCCCCAGTCTTCCTGAGCTGCCGGGGAGATGGGCCCAGTCTTCCCAGGCCACCGGAGAGCTGGGCTGCCACACTCCCAGCCAGCTGGACAGTGTATGCAATTTTGGAAAGGCAGTGCCTTCCCTTTCCTACGTTACCAGCCATCCATGCATAATAGTTCTAATTATTGATTACTAACCCTCAATCTTTTGCAAATATCAATGTAATACACTTTCTGAACAATTTAGTTGGGGTTGTTGCATACAATAGCAAAATGGCTAAATGCTATTTAAACCTGGCAGTGTGTATTCAGAAGATATTGATGCAAATGCACTTAGAATATTCTGGATAGGTTTTTTTCAAAGCAATATAAGGAGGCAGAGGCCCAATTCCTTGTATGTAATTCTCTTAAGCTCTTCCATAGATCACAGCCTTTTCCTATTATAGAATATGATACAAAAATTGTAATGAATAAAAATCATCTGCTCCATATTGAGTCCTGATTCTCCTTTGTTCTGTAAGGCCACTATAATTCCCAGACAAAAACTAAATTAACAAGGGCTAAGATTGAGAGAACATTTGAGTAATTTAGTGTAAAAACATATTGTAATTTATTCCCCAAACAAACCCTATAAAAGCATGAAATTCTGACCTTTGATTTCTTATGTTTGGTCTCACACATTGAGGTACAGAAACGAACAATTAAGGTGCTCGACATGATGGAATAACTTCATAAATAGCAATACACATGTTGTGTAGATCAGAGTACACATTTGGGGGAGGGGGGTGGTTTTTTTTTTTTTTTTTTTTCTTTTTTAAATCTCTCCCCACCTCTCAATTCCCACTGCATGGCAGAGTTATGGTTGTGAATATGTCCAAACTCTGTTTCCATATCTTGAAAGAAAACCCCAACACGTTAACCTTAACTCTGAATATCCTGGGTTTGTAATGCTGCTTTTTGTCACAATTTGAATATCCCTGTATTTTTAACTATAAATGTATTATACATACTTAAAGTCTTATCTCAATAGTTTGACAATGATTTAACAAATAATGTAAACACCAGGCCAGCTGGGTAACCTGGAACAGTTCCCAAGGACTATTTGGGGGTTACAAGATACATTTTAGCATGGGCTTGCTTCAGTTTAAATTCTGAAGATGTTTAGCCAGAAGGTTTTGTTTGCACGTATTAGTATATGTAACAATGGAACAGAATTTAGTGGAACTTTGAGCCTGATCCGCCACTCCTTTCTTAGCAAATATTACTAATAGCTTGGCAGTTTCTTTCTGCAAAACTGCAGTTGATCATTTAACAGCCAGGACAACAATTGGAAATTTACTGTTTTACATGAGGTCATTCCATGTACAAACATCAGCTGCGGATATGGAAAGCAGAAGAGTGTGACAGAAGAAAAACAAAGGAGGTGCCTAAGCAGAGGTCTGCTTCTCCCAGTGAACAGCTCAGAAGTCATTAGGAGGAACCCTTTTGTGGTAAGTTTATAGTGAGTGAATTTATTTTGCAGCTATATTCATAGTGCTATTTCAGCGATGACAAATGTAAACAAATGGTACATATTTTATCAAAGTTTTATTTTCTTGTTTCTGTTTTTTGTTGAACTCATGTTGTGTTTTTCAGTTCCTCTACATTCATCTTTCTTTTTGATGGGGGAGGAGGAGAGAGGGGCTTGGCAAAGGATGTGATCAATTTAGGTTTGGTTTTGTTTTGCAGATACTGTATCAACTTTTAGGAATTGCATTGCTATAAGAGAAGAGGAAGAAGGAATTAATGATTATTTTCCTCCTCCTTTCCCCAACTGGGCCTGAAGGATTATAAACTGAGGCAGGTAAGCTTGCAGTTCCTTGACTTGATTTATTTTTCATTTGATGTGACGATTGTGCACTAGCTGTATTGTAAAAGTGCCATCTGGACATGTGTGTATGAAACAGAGTATTGATCATACAGATCATAATTAGATAATGGGATTGTGAGTGTGAAAAATAAAAATATTAAAGTAATACCATATCTCTCTTTCTTCTATAGATCTTGCATATGATGATGTCATCCAATTTTACTTGTCTGGATCCTCTCAGAAAATAAGAAGATGTGAGAGTCTTAAGAGGATGGCTACAGAGGAGTTAAATTGCACTTCATCTTCCCTCTAGAAATACTTCCTCACATTGGTTTACAATCTAAAGTAAACAGTAACATCCATAATTATAACAAGTGTGTTAAACTAAATGTATTTAACCTACACAGTGTTCTTTAAGTGTGTGTATACATGTATAAATGCAAGTGTAAAAAAGCTTTTGTATATTAATGTAAATGCCACATGCCCCATGCAATAATTTCCTTTCAAAAAGCCAGATTATAATTAAATATGTGGAAGAGTTACGCTGTGTAGGAGATGTGCCTGAGTTAGCCCTAACACATGGTAGGGAACATAGTGGCAATAAATTAAAAAAAGAAAATTTCGAGATATGTCCTTTTCATGGTCTTTAAATGAAACATACAGATATAAATTTGTATTTTTTTTTTTTTTTATTCCAAGGTGCTTGACAGACCATATTCTTAATAAACAAAAACTAGTCTGATAGCACTTTATAGACTAACAAAACATATAAATGGTATCATGAGCTTTCCTGGGCACAGCCCACTTCTTCAGATGACTGGAGTTTTGAGTTTAGGATGTGCAGACCCAAAATAAATAAGGAAGAAGGGGGAAAGGGAAACAAGGAGCAGAGGTTATGAAAAAATCAAAGGGAAAAACAGGAAGGCAGAATGGCCATCAGTAAGCACCTGAAGATTGGCCAGTTAAAACAAAGCAGATAAGGATCAAAGTAAATAGATAGGGGGGTACTAACACAGGAATCTACACAAAGAGCTGTTTGCACCTTCATTGAATGTTAGGTTGGTAATGGCCTAGCCATCCCTCATCCCAGCTGGGCCCATTAGCATGAGAATTGAACTTGCAGATGAACTGTAATTCCAACACTTTTCTGTGTATTTGGCTGGTAGAGATTGTTTGTGACAAGATGGCCACCTGGAGATCTTTTAAAGAGAGATTAGGTAGATTGAAGTGCTGTCCAACAGGTTTCTGTATGTTCCCTTTATGTATATCTGATTTGTGTCCATTGATTCTTTCTCGTAGGGACTGTCTAGTCTGTCCAATATACATAGCAGTGGGGCATTGCTGGCCAATCTTAACTAGCCAATCTTCAGGTGCTTACTGATGGCCATTCTGCCTTTGATTTTTTTTTTTCCATAACCTCTGCTCCTTGTTTCCTGCCACCCCTCCTTTTTCTTTCTTCCCCCTTCTCCCCTATTTATTTTGGGTCTGCACATCCTAAACTCAAAACTCCAGTCATCTGAAGAAGTGGTCTGTGATACAAAGCTCATGATACCATTTACATATTTTGTTAGTCTATAAAGTGCTACCAGACCAGTTTTTGTTTGTTTATCCTGTACAGACTAACTTGGCTACCCCCTGCATATTCTTAATTTTGATCTTGTTTATGTTGATTTTACATCAATGTAATTCCACTAGTTGTTAATTTCTTCCATTAGTGTAAGGCAGGAGTATGAGGGGAATCAGGCCTTAAATCAACAAGGATCACTTCACCAACCACTTTAATGCAGCTTCCTAAATAACAGCATGTTGTGATATCAACTAATAAAAAACATGAAATATATTTTGAAGGGAGTTTTCAATACCCTGAGATGTTGGCTATTTCTGAAGAGCGTTTTGGTTCAAAGGAGCATTGTAGATGTTCCTGGGATGTTAGTCAGTTTGCAAAACCAGGTAAAAGACTAGCTCATTAAAAAAGGAGGTAAGATAGTAAAGTATATGGGCTCAGAAAATCTGTTAGATTCTATGGAGAGAGTCCATAAAGAGAGAGATTATGTTTGCAGAATTAGAGATTTGGAAAGCTTACACCAGGTAACATTTAATAGATTCTAACTTTTGGTTTGTTCTTTACACATTTTAAAATATTCTACTTTCCTAATATTGGAACTTAATTTTTGCAATAAAGTGATACTTAGAACTCTCATTTATTTCTTTTTAAATGGGAGTTCCTTAAATGTACCTTACAGTTCAAAGCCTACTGTTTAGAATAAAGTTTCTAATTAATTGTTCTTCAACATTTTTCCAGTTTAAAAAAAAAAATTCATTTCCACTCCTTCCTCTAGTGTTTTGACTTGAACTGAATTTAACATGAGGAACTCATGTGTATTTAATTTAATCTTTATATGGAGTCTTGTGCCAAAAAATCTTTGTGCACTTCATTAGCTTTACTAATTGGTGTCTGCACACCTGTGGGAATAAATGTTGTTAGTTAACTGCAATTTCAGAGCCAAGGGCAACACAACTACTCCTTTTTTTTTTTTTTTTTTTTTTTTTTTTAATATAAGAGCTACTAAAGAAGTGGCTGGGTTTTGTCAATGACGTCATGCAGGATGTAATAAATCGGCAGCCTTTCAAATATACAGTAGTAATCCATTTAAAAAAGATTATACCCACAGCTTGTGTAAATTGCTGTGTTTACACAGGTTGAAGATCTGGCCTGTAAGAGTAGGTGATGTGTCTATTAGAAACCGGTGAAGGAGATAGGACACTGGTTCATGAGCTGAATTTAGGTACTAATATGAAGGTCATAGGTCAACTATTCCAAGGCAGATGCTGTAAGCTGCACAAGGTATGCCACTGTGCTTAAAGTGATTATGACTGACCTTGTCCAAAGCTATAAAAAGCTGAGTAGAAGTATGTGAAGAATAAAACATTCCAGGCAGTGATCAAACAAAGACAATTTGTACTTGGCTACAGAGACTAAACTAATTCAGATCGGGAAAGCTGGTTATGTACAGTGGGATAGTTACAAGAAATAATAGAATATCATTTGTGAAGTGCCTAAAGAGACTACCCCTGAAGTTTGAATATGGTGTGTGTTATATGTGGATGTAATCAGGGTTCAAACTGAATGTGTATAAATGGGGGAGAAAGGGTGTTAGCCTACTCCAGGTCTTTTCATAACTTTAGAGCAGATACATGTTTCTGCAAAGATAAAGCATTTAAGTTGTTGTTAATGTCAATATCTATTTTCTCATAACTAGGTTCATGAGTTAATGGGGCTAATTAATCTCTGGAGGTTTGACATCAAAAGTACAATGAAAATGTAAAGTAAATTCCACACCAGTAATATTAGTACCGGTATTTTATTTCATAATTTCAGAAAGTGTTACAGAAATCTAAAAATATTGCATCATTGAGTTTGTAAACTCTTCAGAGCAGAGATCATGCCTTTTGAAAAGCAGTTTCCAAACTCTGGAAACTATCAGATATAATTTATTTATACTTGAGAGGTATTTATGGATATCTATATGATACAGATGTGTAAATCAAGGCAGAGAGAGGTTATGTAGTGGGCTCCAGGCCAAAGTCACAAGTTACAGTGGCAGAGTGAGGGGGGGGGAGGGGGACCCCATAGGAACGGTGATTCCCAATTCCTTCCTCTGACTTCTATACTATGTTGGATAAACTGAATAAACCCTATGCTTAATCAATACACTTCTTTAGAAATCTTATGGCAAGTTTTTACTGAGTACACAGAATTTTTCAGTGCTGCAAATATATTAAGTGCTTCAAAAACTGACAGACCTGCCATTTTTTTGGAGATTTTTTTTTCTTTTTTTTTTTCCTTGTTACAGCTAGGAAGTCTTCAGCAGACTGTGTTCCAGAGATAATGGCTCCTATTAAATCAGACTCGGCAAATGCATGTCTCCATGGTAACATGTAGATTTGTGTGCCAAGCTCTGTTCTTGTAAGTCAGACTTATCAGCCCACAGGTAGTTTCACTTTTGTATAGAAATGGAGTCTTTGTCTTGTAATGAGAAGGAAAAAATAATACAATGAATTGTGTTTGCAGTTCTCTTGTGCCGGCATGTGTCATATGTATTTACATCTTTTTTGCACTGTAGATATTACAGGTATATGTTTGATAGCAAAAAGTACTTTGAAGACATTTTAAATCAATGTTTGGAGTCAGTAAGAGATGGAGGCTTGAAAAGCTGCTTATGGATTGAACCTTCTAGAAACATTGTTGATTACATATTGTGATGGCTACCTATATTCCTAAGGGGGAAGAGAATATTTTCCCATCAGTGCACAGATTATATGAATCTTCTACTCACATGCTGAGATTTGTAACTAGCAAAAATTACCTACACTGCTGTGCAGAAATGATAGGATAGAATGTAATCACTTAGAATATGTCTCCACTTCTGTAAAACTCTGTAATTTTATCTGTTGCTGCCTTGTTTCGACTTGTGAGGCTCAGACTGCTGAATGTAAAATAGTAGCGTAAATAGTCAGGTTCAGACAAGGACTCTAGGGGTCTGTCTGCATTGCATTCCTCCGTCCAGAGAGGAATGCAAATGCAGACAAATGAAATTGCAAATGAAGCGTGGATTTGAATTTCCCATGCTTCATTTGCATAATCATGTTATGGCGCTCTTTCGAAAGCGCGATTTTAAAAGTGAAACGGCGATCTAGACGCGGTTATTTTGCAAACGGCAGGCTTTTGTGAAAGATTGTGTACTCCTCAAAAAATGAGTAAGGGATCTTTCGAGAGCCTGCCATTTGAGCCCCGCGTAAACCAAAACCACATCACAGGCTGCATGTTGCGTACCCCTGTTCTAGACCACCTTGACAGATTTAATCTATTTAACTTGCTTTTGAATTTCTCTAGTGATGGAGATTCTACAACCTCCCTAGACAATTTATTCCAGTGTTTAACCACTCTGACAGTTAGGAAGTTTTTCCTAATGTCCTACCTAAAGTTCCCTTGCTGCAGTTTAAGCCCATTGCTTCTTGTCCTATCCTCCGAGGCCAAGGAGAACAATTTTTCTCCCTCCTCCTTGTAACACCCTTTTAGATACTTGAAAACAGCTATCATGTCCCCTCTCAGTCTTTTTTCTAAACTAAACAAGCCCAATTCTTTCAGTCTTCCCTCATAGGTCATGCTTTCTAGACCTTTAATCATTTTTGTTGCTCTTCTCTGGACCTTCTCCAATTTCTCCACATCTTTCTTGAAATGTGGCGCCCAGAAAATGGACACAGTACTCCAACTGAGGCCTAATCAGCGCAGAGTAGAGTGGAAGAATTACTTTTTATGTCTTGCTCACAATACTCCTGTTGATATATCCTAGAATTCTGTTTGCTTTTTTGGCCACAGTGTCACACTGTTGACTCTCATTTAGCTTGTGGTCCACTATGACCCTTAGATAACTTTCTGCAGTAATTCTTCGGACAATCACTTTCCGTTTTGCATGTGTCAAACTGATTGCTCCTTCCTTAGTGGAGTACTTTGCACTTGTCCTTATTAAATTTCATCCTATTTACCTCAGACCAGTTTCTCTAGTTTGTCCAGATCATTTTGAATTACAATCCTATCCTCCAAAGCACTTGCAACCAGCTTGGTATCATTTGCAAAGTTAATAAGCATAATCTTTGTCATTATGTAAATCATTGATGAAGATATTGAACAGAACCGGTCCCAAAACAGACCCCTGCAGAACCCCACTTGTTATGCCATTACAGCATGACTCTGAGCCATTAACAACTACTGTCTGAGAATGGTCATCTAGCCAGTTATGTACCCATCTTATAGTTGCCCCTTCTAGGTTTTATTACCCTAATTTATTGATAGGAATGTCATGCAAGACTGTATCAAATGCTCTACTAAAGTCTAGGTATACCATGTCCACTGCTTCTCCCTTATCCACAAGACTTGTTATCAAAGAAAGTTCTCAGATTGTTTTGACATGATTTGTTCTTAACAAATCCATGCTGGCTGTTACCTGTCACCTTATTATCTTCCAGATGTTTGCTGATGAATTCCTTAATTACTTGGCTCCATTATCTTCCCTGGCACAGAAGTTAAACTGACTGGTCTCTAGTTTCCTGGATTGTTCTTATTTCCTTTTTTACAGATGGGCACTATAATTGCCTTTTCCTAGTCTTCTGGAATCTCTCCTGACTGCCATGATTTTTCAAAGATGATAGCTAAAGGCTCAGATACCTCCTCTGTCAGCAGCTTGAGTAGTCTAGGATGCATTTCATTAGGTCCTGGTGACTTGCAGAAGTCTAACTTTTCTAAGTACATGGAGCTGCGTACCTCAGTTCGACATTGTGCTCTAGTGTAGACCTGGCCTGAGTCTTGGAAAGTATCTTTAGGAAAATGCTCAATTTCAGACCTGGTATAAGAAAGCACAGTGCCACTGAGGCCAATGGTATTGTACTAGCTTAAAAACTACAGTTCTGCCATGTAAGCAAGACTAAATTATCAAAATACTTGCACAAGGAACTTCCAGCCATGGAGTGATCTCTAAAGTCGGTCCCTAAAACTCACTGCAGATTGGTGTTAGGGAAATGTAAACAAATGAATATATATCAAGGTGTGATTAGTGGGGATCCAGCACAATGTATATTCATACGCTATAATAGTAGGCGGGATGAGAAGGAATGGTATCTTGGGGTGCATCTACATTGCGCTCTTAGGTCGAAATAAGATATGCAATTTGGCTATTTTGAAATTTGGCACATCTACACAGTGCCAGATTTCGAAATAAAACACTGTTTTGAGACATCCCTTATCCTTCATGCAATGAGGCTTACAGGGATACCGAAATAGCACGTCTGCTATATTTCGCAATAGTAGACGCCTTCAAAAGATGCTGGATACATTGCAGTGTAGATGTACCCTTATTGTCTACATCAGTAGACTTCTTGTTCAACTTCTCCTGACCTGTTCAGAGGCAGGATGGATGTGTGAGATCACTTTGGGAAAAGACAGGCACAATATGTTTTCTTAATACTTTCAGGAAAAGGTCAGGAGTTTAAGTATTAAGAGCTACGGATTTTAATTATTACTATCCTGCATATACTTCTTGAACATTTAACTTTTTATTTTTGGCTAAGCTGTCATTTGCTTGGTAACAAAGTACACCTGGAAACAGTGTTTTACAGATGTTAGCCACACAGGATAATAGCGATGGTTCTCCTGATTCTGAAAATTTTAAAGAACATTTATAACTTTACTCATATATAAAAAATTCTTTCCATGTGTGTTTGCATTAGTGGGGCCTAAGTATGCAAATCTTAGAGAGGGCAAGGCAACATAGCGAGACTGCTGAGTGAGATTCACACATCTGAAGATAAGCTAAGTAATGTTATGTCATAATTTGGCATTCCAAAAGTCTTGATTTATTGATGTGTATTACCTGGAAAGGGAGATCATCTTCTTACTTCTCAACCCAGATTATCTAATGTATCATATAATTTTGAGACTGAACTACCGAAACCCATATAACAAAGCCCATTTGTGCTCTTGCATGTATGTCAAAACTGAGCTGAGGGGCAGAAAGAGAAGTCAGAGGAAGACACCTTTTGTTTTCCACAAAATATAGGTAACATTTCAATTTTTTAAAGTGAAGGTTAGTGTTAGCCTTAGTGTTTGGCAACACATGTTTTCTGCTTTATTTTTTATTTCTGTAAAACTTTTTAAATGTGAGATTAGTATGAATTTGATTACAGAGCAGTTAGAGACCGTTACTGAGAGACACCTTGGAAATGAACTGTGCCTTCCTGAAGTCAGAAGTAATCAGGGTGGAAAATGGCTTTAATTTTGTATGTAGTTTTAATGCATAGCCCTGGTAAAACTCTCTCTATTCTGGAATCACATCAGGCTGCTATGTTAGTTCTCAATCAGCTGGAGTGTGTGTTTGAAGCTTCTGTGCATCTGAGAAGGCTGCTGCACTGACTTTCTCCTTGGCACCTCAGGCACATTTCATGGGCACCAGCACTGTGCTAGCCCTTCACAAAAATGGGGTTGTATGGCTCGACTGTTCTAGGGTCAGCTCTACCTCCCCCCTTTGGTAGCTGAAATCCACAATTTCCTTCTTCATGGGATAGATTTTGAAAAGTTTTATAAGCAACATTTAATTTGTTCTTACATAGCATGGAAGAACTACTAGTGATTTTGTAGAACCTTAGAGACTATCAAGGATATATACATATATAGTGTCATGGGCTTGGCTACAGGCCCACTCGTGTTGTTAAGTTACAAACTAACACGGCTACCCCCTGAGACTTTTATAGCACAGAAGATTTATAGTTCCAAACAAAATAATTAATACACATATACAATTTCCCTATCTCAGTTTCCTCATCACTCTGGGGCATCCCTGAGTTAGATCAGAGTCTTCTGGATTGTCCAGGCTGTTGTCCCTGCAGCTCATGGCTTCTTCTCTGGAACATGGAGTGTCTGTGTCTTTGCTTTCTTTGACCTTGGCTGGTTCTGCTGTTAAATAGGACCCCTGTGCTACAAAAAAAATTTACTGTCTTCCCCTCAACTGTCTATAGCTTCCTCTCTTCTTTGAGAGTCCCTTGAGTTTATAAGTGGAGATATACCATCTCATAGAGCTGGAAGGGACCTTGAGAGATCATCAAGTCCACTCCCCTGCCCTCATAGCAGGATCAAGTACCATCCCTGATAGATTTACACCAGATCCCTAAATGGCCTTCCTCAAGGATTGAACTCAGAACCTTGGGATTAGCAGGCCAATGCTCAAACCACTGAGCTATCACTACAACCTGGCTCTTTGTACACCTGTTGTCAAAAGTCCACTTTTCAAATCCAAAACTCCTGCAGAGAAGCTAGAAAAAACTGGCTCCCATCCAACTTCCACCATTCAAGGCTAAGTTTACACTACCAAGTTTTGTCAACAAAACTTAGGTTAACACTCAAAAGTCCACAAAGCAAAGATCACCAGAGGGTGTTCACACTTGCTCCCTCTGTCAACAGATCATGTCCACACTGGGGCACCATCGTTGATAATGTGAGCAATGCACTGTGGGGTAGGTATCCTACAGTGCATTGTTGTGGGAAGGCAGAGCTTATACCTGCACATCTTGGGATTCCTTCTGAGATCTACCACAGACTCCTCAGCTGCTGGGAGCAGAGCGAGTGGCACAGTGAGTATCTCTGTGAGCTCTCTGTGCTGAGGAATGTCAAAGCAGCACAACAATCTCAAACCCCCCCAGAAGCAGCAGTTTGTCTTCTGCGGTGTTCCTAGTGCAGAGCAGAACAAGAACTTCAAGTGCTGTCCCTGTGGAAGTATTTCACAGTAGATGTCAGGTCATCCTGGTGCTGTAGATTGGAGATTTTAATAGCAGTAGTCTGTTGGGCCATGCATGTGCAGTAGGTGCCTCAGGGCATTCATGCCTTAGCGCATTGCATGTGTGGTCTGACCCTCAGTTCCTTTGTTATCACCCTTGATCACAATGGAGCTCTGCTTCTCTCTTCAGCCTCAGGGTCTAGTTAGTTAGAAAATATAGTTGTTTAGCTTAGTTAGGATGGTGGTTGTTCTTTTCAGTCTGTTGTTTATTTCCCTATGTAGCACTTGGAATGGAATTTTGTAACTAATAAGTCAGTTATAATAAATATATATTATAGCAAAAGGATTGGATTAAACTTAAATACAAGATGTAGGCCTCACACAGGGCCAGGCAGCTTTGTTGTTTTAGCTCCAGCTCTGTTTGATGTTAGTATGTTTAAGTGAAGGGATGGAATATTGTAATACATAGTGACGTTAGTGTTAGATAAGACCTTGTAGTAGATAGAAAGAAATTTAATGTTGAAAGATTTTGTAACTTTGTGAAAGTGACTTAGAAGTACCCCTATGTTCCATGCTGTAATCCTGTTTTAAAAAAAAAAAAAAAAAAATTGTTTGTGTGAATGAGACAGAATGTTTTAGGAGAGAGAAGTGTGAAGGCCACTGTATGCTCAAATGGTCAAAGGAGGGGCCGGAGACTCAGAAGCACCAAATAATAATCAAAGCACACTGAAGACGCAGACTACCTGGGCAGACTGAAGCTAGAGGCAATCACCCCTTGATAGGGAACCAGTCACAACTTTCGCCGGAAGGACAACACTCCCGAGGGGTCGTCAGCACACTGATATCAGATGACTGTGAGAACAACTTCTTCCCAATAAACACATGTCGTAGGAAGATTGATTGTGATGGTGAATGACTGACTAAGGTCTGACGAGGCAAAATGCATAGACTTGCATGGAAGGAAAGTCCTATAAAGGTTGGGATGTCTTATATGATTCTTCGGGTTCTGTCCTGCTAAGATCAAGACCAGGAGAGGCATTGATCCGGACTGACATGAACCCAGCTCCTACCTCGCACCTGACCTATCTGGTCAATAGGTTGGGCCGAGCAACAGACTGGTAACTGGTCCATCAGCAGGGTGTGGGGGGTGTGTGTGTGTGTGTAAATGCATATGCTACTTTGTTATATTGTCAATAAATGTGGCATGCTGCCTTATCCCCCTGAAAAAGATCCCGTGTGCTTCTTTTAAGCATAACACCTGCTGTCTCCAGGGGGCCGGGAAAACCAATTGAGATAGAGGGATGAAATTTGACTTATATAAGATTCCTTGCCTGCTTTCTTTATGTGGGAGATAAAAACCAGGGGTTGAGAGACACAGAATGATTTAAACCAAGGCAGGACTACCATGTCTCCAAAGAATTTGGGGCATGGGAGTGGACTGAACAAAGAGAAAATTGGAAGTAAGTAAATGGAAAAGTGAATCTAGTCACATTCAGGATAATTTTTCTTCATTTTGTGGTTTGGTTTGAACTGCACTGTGTGAATTTATGCCTCTCCTTCCCGTTTACCATCTAGCATTGTGCCCAGACACTTTTCTCTGTGTTTTAATTTGTTGTCCTCAGTTGCTCTGTAACATCTAGCATCCAAGTATGCTTCATCAAGTTTATCTTTTGTTTTGTAATAAACTTTTTTTAAGGTGATGATTGGATTCTTGTGAACTGGAAGGTGTGTGTGTGTGTGTGTGTGTGTGTGTGTGTGTGTGTGTGTGTATTTGCATGCCTCACACTGAGAGGTCAGCTACTAGAGACTGCAGCTTGTTTTCCTCTTTTTTTTTTTTCAAGTTTTTAGGGAAAAAGCGCTTCGGGTATCCCTTGGGTGGGTTCAAGTGTTCACCTCTGTTTTTTAGGGACAAAAAAAATCACTTGATGGTGGCAGCGATCCCCCAAAATCTGTGTATTGTGATTCTGGAGGAAGTTTCTTGTAACCAGTGCCTGTAGAGATAGTGTATGTTTTTGTTTTGGTTTTGGTTTTTTTTGATTTTTAGCTCTTTGTGGCCCCCCATCTTCTCCACTTGGAGTGCCAGCATGGGGAACGGCCCTGACAAGTGCCTACACTAGCTCTTTGTCAACAATAAAGGGAAGGGAAAAGAGAGAGGTCTCTAGTGTATGGGAGTTTTTTGTCACCAAAACTGGACCTTTTTCCCAACAAAAAAGTCACATGGCAGAATGTATGCTCTCATTGTTTTGTTGCCAAAAGAAAATTTTTGGAGACAAAACTTGGGAGTGTAGACATGCAGTTACTGCTCTGACAGGGACTAGTTCTGTTCATTAGTAAACAGCCTTAAAACAACTATCTCTAAGATAGATTTGTTGGCTCCATGCCCCTATGTCACCATCCTTTGGAATTTCAGTCCAATATGTAAAAAGGACAACAGTAAAGGCAACAAGTCCTACATTCAAATGGAGTTTATGATTTGACATAGTCTTCAGTAGTAAACAGTGTTTAAAAATGGCAAATAGGTAGATTCACTGAATCATCTGATCAATATATCCATGCATTTATGTGCTCATCACTGATATAAAGAGCCTTGGCATGGATTTCATCTCAGTCTGTGACCTCATTCCTCAATGGGATGAAGGGGGGAGAGCTGCATTAACGTTGCTACAGATGCTGTTACTTTGGCTAACTTGACTTGTGCAAAGTAGTAATTTCAGCCTTGCTATTACTTTGTAGTTTGCATTTGATGTATAACAAAGGGTCAAAATCTAAGTTTATCAGGCTTTCTGAGTCCACGTTTTTTAAAAAAATGTTCTATATAAAATATTGTCACTGAGTTGTAGTGGGCAGTTACTGGTTTAAAATACTTTGTAGTAAATGATGTTCCTGTTAGTTGCAGTAATCTTGACATGTTTATGATTGGATATTTGATTTTACCCTATTTAAGATAATGTACTGTTAAAGTGACTGAAAAATCTGCCTACCGAACCAACAGTTCTACTACATTGTTTGGATCTGATTAAGCTAAACACACACTTTGCATATCATATTGCTACAAGTCCTCTTTACTTTTATTGACAAATATTTTGAATACTTGGAAGTTAGAAGACTTATGCATATTAAAATCTAATAGAAACAAAATTAATTTACTTATATAGATTGTACTCTAATTTCTGAAATGATTTTAATAGAGAAACAATTTTACAGTAGTCTTAGGCATATCTATACTGGTGCAGCTGTGTTACTGTAATCACTCGTGTGCTTATGGGAGAGAGCTTTCCCATTGACATAATTAAACCAGCAGTACAGCAATTACTACATTGTGATATAAATTCTCAAGCCACAAGTGTTGATGGTCTTCGTTAGTCAGATTATGATCTCACAGTTTTTACATAGGTGTGACCTCATTGATTTTAATTCTTCTTCATTTACGATAGTGAGAGGAAATGTAGGCATTTAGACACCATTGCTGATTTTAGGTAGTTAACATGTATGGTGAATAACAATGTGTAGTATACTAATGTCTAGGCTGGGCTGCACTCACAGTCACATACGTGCTATAGTAATGTCCCTCCTGGATAAGGAAAAATGTTTTAAACAAAAATGTTGATTGGAAAATTGATTAAATCGATTTTAAGAGCGATTTCAAATATTTCATGCCATTGTCAAATGTAATATGGATGAGGACATAGTGCCACTTATGTATCATGAGGACAATCAGTTATAGTCACATTCTGTTTTATGGGTTGGCAAGCAGAAAACTGTGAGGGGAAATTGCTGATCATCTTAATTCAGGTTACCACAGCAACATCTTATTCTGTTTCCTAGGCAATGGAGATAGATAGTAACTGCTAAGTGGATTTATTTTAGTTTTAAAACACTCTTTTCTTTTAGTGAGCAGATATATGAACTTCACTAAAGAAAATCTCAGTAGACTTAATCATAGGATAAAAAATCCAGTTGAATATTAAATAGTATGTATGGGTGGGTTATTATGATGCAGGTATGGTAAAACCTGATGATCTGACTGACTTTTATATTGTATATCTTTTCTGCAGTTTCAAAACTATTTTAGAATATTATGGATTTAAAATGTGCTTTTATAATGACACATTAATACTGTTCTGGGGAAAAGATACTTTGAAAGGAGTGAAGTTCATGTTTAACATTGACATATTTAGAAAACAAACCTTTGTCCGGACATCTGAAGAAGTGGACTGTGCCCACGAAAGCTCATGATACCATCTACATGTTGTGTTAGTCTTTAAAGTGCTACCATACTATTTGTTTAAGTTTATCCTTCGAAAGAAAGAGTGTTGTACCTCAGCTGGGATATCTGGGGAGGGTGTGACATCCCAAATAAGAAGTTAGAGATCCTGCATACCTCTGGCATGATATATTTTTCTCCCATAATAGATATTTTGCCATGACTTTACTAGTCAATAGTACTTTTTATCCAAAAGTAACATTTTTACTGATGTGCAATCTATACAAGGATTAAATCTTGTTTTTTAAAATATTTTCCAGTTACACCTTTAAATCAAAATAATATCCCTAATGAAATTACATTATAAACATTAATGTTCTTTGGTTAGTTTGTAGTATCATTAAAATAACTTCAGTGTGCAGAGCAATTGACTTCAGATAGTACAGGTTTCTCTGTGTTAATCTGTCTAAACTCATTTACACTTATTTTCAACTACTTGGAAGCAAAGGAAAAGAGTGGAACCGAGCTAAATATTATATAGGCATATTAAATATTTTGGAGGTGTATAAACTTTTATGACCATGCAGTGATTAAGTTACTGATGTAAGTAGGACCTGAATGAGATCTGCCCTGATATCTGTAGATGAGCTGAGGGGGGAAAAAAGACTTCAGGAGCAGACTGTTCATATAGATATGCCTTCACTGCCTAGGTGCATGGCAGATGGAGTTGTGTGACCAAAATAATAATTCTGGGCTGGTTTTGGGTTACAGATTTCTAGTATTTGAATGAAGGGATAATGAGATGTTATCTTTATTGTACGAGTAAAGGGCAGTAGAACTGTGCTTAGTGTGCCCTGATTGAGGGTATCACTCTAAACTGAACCTCACTTTTAAATGAATCCAGTGAAGATGAAAGTGGAGGGGGATAGGAGTTCATGCCTGACGGTGTGGACTCTGCTCAGAGTCCCAGACACTATTGACCTACCCCTCTCCAACTTTTAATGACAGAGCTGATTAGCCTCAGTTGAGAGTCCTTGATCTTCTTCGAGGATGTCCCCGCAGGTGCTCCACTGTTGGTGCTGGACTTGCCTTGGCACCGCAGAATGGAGATTTTTTTCTGGAAGCAGTAGTTTGCTGGACCGCGCCTGCGCCGCGGTGGCTCACGGCGTTCGCGCTCTTTTCTCTGACGCGCGATCTGGCCTCCCGCCAGTTCCTCTCGACTGCCTCAGGCTGCAGACGGACAGAACTGCGCTCTTCACATAGCAACTCCTTTTTCATGAGACTATCTGCTCTATAGTACTGTGTGTGTGTGTGTGTGTGTGTGTGTGTGTGTGTGTATATATATATATATATATATATATAACACACACACCTTTACATTCCTCTTTACTGTGTTATCCGCCTCGTTAATCTTTTAAAAAAAAAAAAAAGTTGTTTTACTTACAATCCTTATATTAGTTTTTCTTGTACCCCATCCCCTTTTCTATTTTCCACTGTATATAGTTAAACACTCTTTTCTGCACGTTTGGAAAAAAAAACAAAAACCAAATATATATATCTATAAATATAGAAATACTAACACTACAGAATCAATAAGAAGAAAGGCCCGCAACTGGAGCAAGTAAAGACCGCCCCCAAAGGCACTCAGTATGCCGTCTTCCCCGGGCTTTAAAAAATGCGACAGCTGCCACGAGGCAATGCTGGCTTCGGATGGTCACTCCTCCTGCATAAGGTGCTTGGGGGAATCCCACGTCCCCCAAAAGTGCCCCCATTGCACCAAACTCACAGCAAGGGAAGGAGGGACAGAGAGATGTGCCTGCGCGTGCTCTTGTTTGACAAGGCTTTGCAACTGCAGCACCCTGCCTCTACTGCAGACGTACAGCCCACGAAGTGTAGGGATTTATCCCCTACTGCAGCCTCGCCAAAAAAATTGAGAGTCTCTCCTACGAGATCTCTACCCACCGCTTTGCACAGCAGAGTCAGCCCTGGGGACAAGCCCGGCACATCTGGCACAGCTAAATTGCGCCCTAAGCTGTCAGTGGCACCAAAACCAAAGAAAGCCAGAGAGCTGGCACCGTCCACAGCACCAAGGGTTGCATCGGCTCCACCGGCACCAACGACTGAACCGGCGCCAAGAGCATCGTCGGCACCGGCACCGTCGGCACCGATAGCCGCCGCGGTGCCGGAGCGCACAGCACCGGGGCAAGCGCCGCCTGAGAACACAGCGCAGATGATGACGGCGCTGGAGCCAACGGCACCGGGGACAGTGGCATGGGGGACCACGGCACCGCATTTGTTCACTGCTGGCACCGTGAGTCCAACCCCCATGACACTGCCACGTCGAAGCTGTTCCCGCTCCCTCGTTTTCTCGCTGGCACCGTCCCCTTCTCCTCCGGCACTGTGTTCTCCATCCTACTGTGGCAGCCATCACAGATCTGCAGATTCATCATGCAGATTGCCATCTCCATTCCTGGCTTCGTATCCTTACCGTGAAAGCCACCATCAGAGACATTGCTCTATCTCTCCTGCTTCTTCCAGAGCATCTTACAACCGCTCTCGTTCTCCTCATTCCCCGCACATCCATCATTGGCAGCGTTCTCACTCATACTATCCAGAAAGACGGTCACCGCTGGATCGATTGTACCACTGGGACGACCACTACTCCCGCAATTCTCGTAGTAGATATTCCTATAGTTACAGATCTCATTCCTTCCCATGATCCGACTACGATTATAGTTCCTCCAGGCATTCACTAATTCCGGCTCCCCCAACTCCTACGAGGCAAACAACGTCACCGGTTCCGCTGTCATCGGAACCGGAGCAGACACATCTCGAGGACCAGCCACCGGAAGTCTCTCCAGCAGACTCCTCTCCACCAGATGAAGTGGTCATTCCTAGTGAAGTCTCTTCACCAGATGACCTTCGTCAATTTCAAGAACTGTTTAAATGAGTAGCTATCACGCAGGAGATACCACTGGAGGAAGTCAAGGACAAACAGCACAAACTGTTCAAAAATCTTCAACCGCAGCACAGGTCAAGACTGGCTATTCCTCTCGGCGAAGCCATCCTAGAGATTGCCGAAGAAATATGGCACACACCAGCATCCGCCCTGCCGACTAACAATAACGCAGATAGGAAATACTTCGTTCCGCCAGAGGGGATGGAATTCCTCTTCACCCACCCCTAGCCCAATTCCCTGGTGGTAGATGCGGCCCAACAGAGGTCCAAAGCCCCAGAATTCAGACACCTGGGCTCTGATAGAGACACGAAGAGGTTGGATCTTCTGGGCAGAAAAGTTTACACATCGGCAACATTAATGCTCAGAATTGCCAATTACACAGCTCATCTCTCCAACCATATCTTTGATACCTTCTCACGTCTAACTCCATTGATGGACCACTTGCCGGACTCTAAAAAGCCCATCTTGAAATCGGTGATCCAGGAGGGCTATATGTCAGCCAGAACGTCCCTCCAAATTGCTATGGACGTGGTGGACACGGCGGCTCGCACGACAGCCACTGCAGTGGTTATGCGGAGAGCATCCTACCTCCAAGCAGCAGGAGTTCCTAAGGAGTTGCAAAACAAGGTCGAGGACTTACCTTTTGACAGGGATAAGTTATTCACTGAGAAGACTGACACTGTCCTGCACAACTCTGCGGACGTTGGGGATGTATACCCCCCCATTTAGAAGACGTCGGTACACCCCATACCAACGGAGGTACAATTACCCATACGTTCGACACCAATGGCAACAACACCAGCAACAAAGGGGCTTCGACAATCAACGCTCACGCCAGAGGCCTCAATGACGACGCAATGGGAATATCCATCCCCAGACCGCACCTAACAACAAGCAACAAGTTTGATGCCTTGGTCGGGGGCACGCAATCAGTTCTGGGCAGCATTAAAGACCAGTTTACCCAGATTTTCCATCAACACTTGAAGCCCTTTTTCCACTGATGGGCCGAAATTACAACAGACAGATGGGTAATGGAAATTTGTTCAAACAGGCTACGCCATTCCTTTCACCTCCATCCCTCCGACCAATCCTCCCACCCCATCCCTTTTCAGGGACCCCTCTCACGAGGCCCTTCTATGCTTAGAAGTCAATCATCTACTCTCTCTAGGGGCAATAGAACCGGTCCCGAACGAATGTAAGGGCAAGAGATTTTACTCCCACTATTTCCTCACTCAAAAAAAGTCGGGAGGCTGGCGACCAATTCTAGACCTCTGCTGTTTGAACAGATTCCTACGAAAGCAAAGATTCAGTATGATCACATTAGCTGCCATAATTCCTGCCCTAGATCGTGAGGACTGGTTTGCGGCCCTCGACCTCCAGGACGCTTACTTTCATGTTTCAATCCATCTGGCCCACAGAAAATTTCTACGTTTCGTTGTCAACACGGACCATTACCAGTACAAAGTCCTACCATTCGGCCTCTTGTCTGCTCCCAGGGTGTTCTCAAAGACAGGGAGTAATTATCTTTCCATACCTAGATGATTGTCTACTCAAGGGTTGTACCGCGTCCGAGGTACTCAATATGATTAAAGTCACCAAACGAACTTTTCAGACCCTTGGACTCCTCATAAACGAGCAAAAGTCCATTTTGCACCCGACGCAAGATCTCAAATTCATAGGAGCTCATTTGGACTCAGTTACAGCCAGAGCCTATCTACCCCGGCAAAGATTCCAGGCTATCCAAGTTCTCATTCAGACCATCGCAGGCAGTCCTACTGTCCCAGTCATCACTTGCCTGAGACTCATGGGCCATATGGCCGCCACAACGTATGTGGTACGCTACGCCAGACTGCATTTCCGCGCCCTACAATATTGGCTGACACTAGTATATAATCACACCAGGCACGACCTCCATAGGTCAGTCTCACTTCCACAGTCCTTCGTCCAATCATTTCTTTGGTGGACAAGTCCCTGCAACCTTCTCTCAGGGGTACCCTTTTACCAACAACAGCCCCAATATCACATCACAACCGACGCTTCCCTGTTAGGATGGGGAGCCCACATGGGGCCGTTTTCAGCTCAAGGCCAATGGTCAGCACTGGAGACGTGTCTGCAGATAAACCTTTTAGAACTATGCGTGATATTCAATGCCTGTAAATACTTCCGTGAGCACATCCGGAACACCACGGTGCGAATCCTCACGGACAATGTCATGGCCATGTATTATATAAATCGTCAGGGCAGAGCTCGATCCCATTCCCTATGCGTGGAATCTGTCCGATTCTGGAATTGGTGCATTTGCCACGGAATAACACCTGTGGCATCCTACTTACCTGGAGCAGGCACTTCCATACAAAGCATGAGTGGGAACTGCATGACCGAGTCCTCCACACACTTTTTCAATGTTGGGGAACTCCCCTAGTGGACCTCTTCGCTACCTACCGCAACAGAAAATGTTGCAAGTATTGCTCCAGGGCGGGGCTTGACCCGGGTTCACTATGGAACGCCTTTCTCCTCAAGTGGAACGGACCCCTTCTATATGCCTTTCCTCCCATACCGCTCATCCTGAAGGTCCTACAGAAGGTGAGGACAGATGGAGCCAAAATCATATTAACAGCCCCAGCTTGGGCACGCCAACTTTGGTTCCCCTTCCTTCATCGCGTGCCGTCACACACACAGTTTCGCCTACCAGTCCTTCTGGACCTCCTCACTCAGAACCGGGGCCATCTATGACACCCCCAGATTCACACCCTGAAGCTCACAGCATGGTTCCTAGCTGGCTAAACCCATCCGAATCCCTATGTTCGGCATCAGTCAAACACGTTCTCATACATAGCAGATGACAAACAACTAGAAATACTTACCTCTCCAAGTGGTGCAGATTCGTCTCCTGGTGTACCACAAAACAGCAGCTCCCGGAAGTGGCTCCTCTTCCTCTTATCCTTGATTACGTACTACACCTAAAGGATATAGGTCTTTCCTTAGCATCTCTCAGGGTACACTTGGCGGCAATTTCTGCTTTCAGACCACCAATTGACGGAACCTCCGTCTTTGCTCATCCGATTACAAAGAGATGTATTAAGGGTCTCGCAAATGAGTCCACCATGAGATCCAACCCTACCTATCTGGAACCTAGATGTGGTCCTTGAGACCTTAATAGCTCCACCATTTGAGCCACTGGCCACTATACCCTTACAGCACCTAACTATGAAAACGGTATTCTTACTCGCCATAACATCAGCATGCAGAGTAGGAGAACTTTCAGGTATAACGGCGACACCACTGTATACAATATTCCAAAAGGATGGTGTAATACTGAGACTGCACCCAAAGTTCATCCCTAAAATAGCATCTCATTTTCATGTCAATGAACTAATAATTCTGCCAGTGTTTTACCTGAAACCTCACTCCTCCCACAAGAAGCGGCCCTCCATACCCTCGACGCCAGAAGGGCCTTAGCCTTCTACATTGACTGGACGAGACCCTTCAGACAGACCAACTGTTTAATCGTATCGCTTGCCAAGAGATCAAAAGGACAGCCTATATCCTCTCAAAGGATTTTGAAACTAATAACCTCCTGCATAACTCAGACATATGCGGCGAAGCGTATACCGCTCCCAGTTCAGCCAAGGCTCACTCCACTAGGGCCATGGTAACTTCTACCGCTTTTCTCAAAGGGGTTTCCCTCAAAGACATATGTAGAACAGCCACTTGGTCCTCACACATCACTTTTGTCAAACATTACACTTTATCCCACGGGAGGCTCTTGGATGGGGTGGGGGCGATGGCGGCGCTCTTCACAGCGGATGAATAGGGACACTCTTCCCTCCTTCTGTTCTGGTGACTACTGCTATTCAGTCACCCACAGTGGAGCAGCCGTGGGAACATCCTCAAAGAAGAAAGCAAAGTTACTCACCTTGGTGCAGTAACTGTCGTTCTTCGAGATGGTGTCCCCGTGGGTGCTCCACTATCCGCCCTCCTCCCCGCTTTGGAGTCCACTTTCTGCTTATATCTTACAGACTCCGAGGTGGCCTCGAGGAACTGGCGGGAGGCCGGACTGTGCATCAGAGAAAAGAGCGCGAACGCTGCGAGCCACCGTGGCGCATGCACGGTCCGGCCGACTACTGCTTCCAGAAAAATCTCCATTCTGTAGTGCCAGGGCAAGCCCAGCACCCACAGTGGAGCACCCGCAGGGACACCATCTTGAAGAACGACAGTTACTGCACCAAGGTGAGTAACTTCGCTTTTCCAGTTGGTGATTCCTAGGGCTGATAGCACTACTGAATTAGCCTAAGACTTAACTTGTAGACTAATTTTGGGGACACGGAACACAAAAACTGCAGTGGGTGTGAGGTACTTAATATCTGCTGAAGTCGCTAAGAGTTGGGTCAAGTGGTGGAATCTCAAACATGAGGTTATGGGAACAGCAAGTAGCATGTCTTGTGGCATCCAAGAGATGCAGCAGTAGTTGCTAGTTGTGGCAGAGAAGCAGTGGCATAGACATCAACAAGTGGTGGCAGAGAAACAGCGGCAGCTATGAGTGGTTTCCTTTTCCTTTTAATAAAAGTTCTCATTTGTTGTGCAGACTTAGTACTTATGAGAGCAGAAGCATAACCTCTTACAGACATCTTGAGTGGTGGTAAATTTTCCCAGATTACAAGATGAAGGCTCAAACTGGTTCTGTTTTGTTTTATTAAGAGGAATTCCTAGGTATTGAACCTCTCCCTTGTTGCTGCCGCCAACTTCACCTGGTGAAAGGGTTACTTTATTGTTGTTTGTTGCTGTAAAATCCTCAATCAGGCATCAAGACCTCATTGCATGGGTGATGCATGAACACCCATTTGGGGAGGCTAGCTGTCTGCCCCACCCCTTGGTCAGGGGAGCCCTGAGCTCTCCACTGCAGCTAGAGGAGGCCCGGCCAGCCTGACTGAGTAGTTTTGAACCCCAGCTCATCCGCCTGAGCCTCCCTGAGTTCCAGCCATCCCAAACAGCAGCCATCCAGAGAAGCCCTGAGCCCCACTGTGCCCCCAGAGCACTGGCAGAAATAATTAGTGAAGGTTTGGGGGAGGCTTAGCTTCTCCCAACTTCCATTATGCACTGTGCATGCTTCATTGTGCTCTGCACCATGCAGAAAGATGTTGTGAGCCCAGATTTTACAATCTAAAATTACTTCTGTGCTGTGAGCTAGGGGTGTAACTTCCCCTGCTCATGAACAGGTGCTTGTGCTAGCTCACTAAGAGCTAGTGATAGTATGAATAATCAGGGAGCTGGGGTAGCATAGGTAGTACCAGCGGTAGCTTGGCTTATCCATACCTAACACATAGTTTCAGATGGTTTTGTATTTAGCGCAGCTTAGCCTTGCTACCTCTGCTGCCACCTGTGTTACCATGGCTACACTGCTATTTATACATGTGCTAACTCAAAGAGTGTGTGAACATAAGCAGGAAAATCACACCCCTAGCTAACAGGTAAATATAGCCTAAATATAAGGCAAAACAATGGGGGGACACGAGAGAAAAAGTAAATGAAGCAGGAAAAGATAACTGAGATGATTATAAATAGCATGATAAGCAGTGGTTCTAGAACACCAGCTGCTTAACCAATGTCTATTTTTTGTAGGTATCATAGTAGAGGAAAGGCTGTCCAGTAGTTAGGGCTCTCTGGAGACCTGGGTTTCAAGGAAAGCTGCCATCACTGCTGCCGTCTCTTACTTTTTTGTGTGGAGTTAGGTGTGTGCTATCATCTTTCTTGCAAGAAATGACTTTGTTATCTGACTCTGTCACTCGACTCCAGAAGAGGGTTAATGGGTGTAGATCCTGTGTGGAGATAGGCATTTCCCTTCAGCCCAGAATTAATTAGTGAACTGCCTGAGAGGGGCAGAGCTTAGGACCTATCCCTTCTGTCTCCTTAGCTTTATTGGCTAGTGTAATTGGCTCTCGATCTAGTATGCTGACTTTTGTGGATCCAATTTTAGGTACCTCTCTCTCCCTCTGCATTTCATAGGGATCCTACATGCTTAATCCAGAGTTTATAGATTCTATTGCGTGGCTACATACCTAAAATTTAGGTGTTGCAATCCCTAAGTCCCTTAGTGGATTTGGGCCTCTGTACCTCAGATTCCTATCTGTAAAATGGTGGGTTTTGTACTGCTAGAACAAAATCATTAAACATTGTTAGGCACTCAAAGACTGTTGTTTTAAGTAATAGAGATGTAGCCGTGTTAGTCTGGTCTAGCTGAAATGAAAGACAGGACTATGCAGCACTTTAAAGACTAACAAGATGGTTTATTAGGTGATGAGCTTTCGTGGGCCAGACCCACTTCCTCAGATCAAATTGTGGAAGAAAATTGGCATGACCATATATACCAATGACCGTATATATGGTCATGCCAATTTTCTTCCACAATTTGATCTGAGGAAGTGGGTCTGGCCCACGAAAGCTCATCACCTAATAAACCATCTTGTTAGTCTTTAAAGTGCTGCATAGTCCTGTCTGTTGTTTTAAGGGTTGTATAATTAACATAGCAGAAGAGAGTTTGAGGAGTATGGGGGACCTTAAGGAAAACATGCTGGCTCTGTGGATGTTTATAGGGAAATTCTTGGGGGCAAACACAAAGGTGATTATAAAAAAAATGGTAAATGGACAATCAATACAGGTACTACTAGCAGAGCAGAAGAAGGAACTGATGTCTCAATAGAAATCGTCCACAGAGAAGGTGAGAAGTAGAAATTTGTCTTTTTTTGGGGGGGGGGGTCATGTAACATCAAAGAAATAAATAGTAAACTATAAGGCTATGTCTACACTGCAGGAGTTTTTTTTCAGAAAAAGATACGCAAATTGCGAACTGCAATTTGTGTATCTTTTTCTGCTTGTTTTTTCGGAAGAGGCTTTTCTGACATTTGGCCTGTCTACACAGGGCCAAATGTCGGAAAAACCTCCTCTTTTGGAACATCCCTTATTCCTCATAAAATGAGGAATACAGGGATGCCGAAAGAACGAGCCCACTTTTTCAGAAATTGTTCTGAAAAAGTGGATGTGTTCCCTGGATGCGGCAGAGTTTTTCCGGGATACCTTTAGTATCCCGGAAAAACTCCGCAGTCTTGACATAGCTTATCTGATATAATTGTATTGTTTTCACTTCTACACAAGTTTTAACCAGCAGAAAGGGAAGGTTGGCTTGGGCATCTGTACACGGGCGGTCTCACGCTCACCCCATGGCTGTCCTTGAGACCTGCGGGGCCAGTCTCTCGCCTGCGTCACCTCCTCAATTTGACAGCAAATGGCGGCCCCAACTCCGGACTCCGTCGCCTCCCTGGTCTGGGAACACGGGGTAGGAGGGCCCGGGCCTGCCCTCTCTCACGGGCCCCAGCCCAGGGCCTAAGGACAGGTTCGCCGAGCCCTGTCTGGCTGGCTGGGGGGTTGGCCCGCAACTCACCAGCTCGCCAGCCTAACCTAAAGGCCCTGCCCTGGGCTACTTCCTACCCCGCTGGTTCCAGCAGCGTCTCCACACTCTCTTCCGTACAGCTCCTTCCCGCCCTCCCCCTTGCTCTCTTCCTCTCCAGCTTTTAACCTCCGCCCTCCCCCTGACCTACTGACATCACCTGCCGACCTTGCCGGCGAGCAGGGTGTCCTTTTGCCCTGAGCGTGCCCCGGCGCTCGGCCGACGCTCCATGCTCGCGCCGCCCCCGCCCGTCAGCTGCACTGCTGCTGCTGAGCAGCGGGCGCAGACAATCAGCGCTTCCCGACTGGCCCCGAGGAGCGCGAGCGCTACCGCGGGGTCAGTGCGGGGCGGATCGGCTTCGGCCGGTCGGAGGCGATCCGCCCCATCATGGCATCCCTTTGTCATCTGAAGAAGTGAGTTGTGCCCTCGTAAACTCATGATTCTATTTATATATTTTTGTTAGTCTCTAAGGGTATGTCTACACTAGCCCCCTAGTTCGAACTAGGGTGGCTAATGTAGGCATTTGAACTTGCCAATGAAGCCCGGGATTTAAATATCCCGGGCTTCATTTGCATGTTCCCAGGTGGGCGACATTTTTAAATGCCCCGTAGTTCGAACTGACTGTCCACGGCTACACGCGGCCGTCAGAAGTTAATCCGAACTAAGTCCTTAGTTCGGATTAACTGTTACTCTTCCTGCAATGAGGTGTAACAGTTAATCCGAACTAAGGACTTAGTTCGGATTAACTTCTGACGGCCGCGTGTAGCCGCGGGCAGTCTGTAGTTGGAACTACAGGGCATTTAAAAATGGTGCCTGCCCGGGAACATGCAAATGAAGCCTGGGATATTTAAATCCCAGGCTTCATTTGCACGTTCGAATGCCTACATTAGTCACCCTAGTTCGAACTAGGGGGCTAGTGTAGACATGCCCCAAGATTCTATGGAACCATTGTTGTTTAGTCTGTAACTAAAAAAAATTAATGTGAATAGTCCTCTGATCCCTCACTGTTGGAATGGAACTTTGGGGCCATCAACAGCTGTCACAATTAAAGAGCTGGTCTAATTACACTCTCAGCTCAGCAGCAGGATGTCCCCCAATCGGGAGGGTTAGAGTAGTCTAACATAAACCTCCATTACCTCCTCCACAGCCTCCTTTTATGAGCACTCTTCTGCTGCTGCTGTTCAGAAACATGGGCCACTATATTTTAGCCTTTTAATGAACTTGTCCTGGCTGTTTGACTTACATTTAACAAACAATTCAGTATTATCCATTGTCTGGCTTGTAATAAAATAGAATACAGTTTGTCATTTGCATTAATTATGCAACTTACTCATTCCACACCTTGTGTATAAATTGTTCCTGGAAAATAAAAGGAATGTTACTAAAATATTAATTAAACCATTCTGTTGTTGTTTCAATGAATGGTGTGCACTTCTTGAAAGCCACTCTTCCATGTGTGTAACACAAAAAGTTGAAAGACATCAAGTGGGCTGTGCCCACGAAAGCTCATGATACCATCTACATATTTTGTTAGTCTTTAAAGTGCTACCAGACTATTTGTTGTTTTTTTAAGTTTATCATGCTTAAAGTCATTTGTTTATATCTTTAAGAATCATCTTCAGTGGTCAAACTAAAGTTTAGTAACTACAAAATGAGTCAGTGCAGTCTTGTCTGTTCCAACTTTTAAAATATTCAGAGCTATTTTAAGGGTGAAATTGGTAATGCTATCAAATATCTCTCATGCACATTGTGACAGCTTAATTAAGTAAATAAGGAGACAGACATTGGGTGATCCTGTTCTTGATGGTCTTTGATAAGCTGTTAATAGACAGAAATATTTTGTAGCAAAAGGTTAGATTTCATCAGGACAAAGAGTCTACTGCTATATCTTTCTTCAAATAGCAGTCTAAAGACAATATTAACTTGTGGGAAACACACATTCTAAATAAGATTTAAGAGCAAAACCAATGTGTTTTCAATAATGTCAAATACTTCTGTATCATTTTTTCTCTAGTGCAGCTGATGTTATTTATTTGCTGTTTCAGTTCATTGTTTTGATTTGAAGGCACAAAATATCTCTTCATTATAGATGACAATTGTCTTTAGCATTTGAATGAAATTCCATATCATAACAACTGAACAGTTGTTTACATAACTAAACAGCTCTTTTCCCCTTCAGACCTTTCCAGGTGTTTTATATTAGAAAATCAGCCATAGCCAGCTCCATAAATTAGTTTAAAATTCTACAGTAGTTCAAATAAGTTTTTCTACAAATACCCAATGTTTTCATGTTCTCGATAAACAGCATCTTTGAAAACATACTTTGATAATCAGTGTGGCTAAGGTAGCCTAACATTACGTGCCATAAAATGTAAGTATCTAAGTAATGGAAAGTATTTTAAAATAAAATATGTTATTGAGAGAGAATATACATTGGATTGCCAAGTACTTGAACATATGACAAAGTTTAGTCTATATTCTAAGCTCTTTTGCACAAATCACAGTTCATCGTATATATCCATTATAAAAAACGAATGTAAATACTTTGATGAATAATAAGTATTCAAGTTGCTTGAATAATGAGTTTATGGTTCCTCAAGACTACTGGGTTATTTATCATCTAATTCCCTAACTATTTTTTCTTTAAAAAATGTATGATGATGGTATCTTCTCCCACAATTTTGTATTTGTTTCTTCACTTGTCCAGGTTTTCTTACTTTTAAAATTCTGAAGGCGTAGCGTTAATTTTTCATTCTTTACTATTGCTTTAGATCTTTGCACTCTTAATCAACTTCTATAATTACAAATTATTTATACATTTCCTTAATGTGTAATGTTATCTGATGGACATTGATAGACTTATCTTGAATCTTCTATACAAACCATGTACATTTAGTCCTTCTTTGTGACTTATCCATCAATCTTTTAACGAATCATTGTTCTTTTCCTTTGTAATTTGTCTATTCTCTGAATGACCTTTCTGAAACTGAAGTATCTGGAGTTCTGTTAACGCCATGGCTATGTGAATACATTTTAGAACAACAGTAGGTTTTTTCTCTACATCAGTGGTTCCCAACCTGTGGTCTGCGGACCCCTGGTGCTCTGTGACAGTACTGTAAGGGGTCCACGAAAAGTTGGGAGCTGAGAGGCTCTGTGCTTGCAGCCAGCAAGTCCTTCAGCCCGCTCTTTTTCTGAGTGGGCTGAGGAACATGGTTCAGGGAGCTGAAGGATGTGCAGGCTGTAGGCACAGCTATATTATTGGGGGGGTTCATAAAATGTTAACAGATTGAAAAGGGATCCATATGTTGGAAAAGGATGGGAGCCACTGCTCTACATACATGTGTTGCAGTTTTGTTTTGCATTTTATTCACTTAATTTACTTAAGTTTTTCAGCAAATGTATTACTTTCTAAATGATGTACAATAGCTGTCCCCAAATATTTGTCTGTTTTTCATCTCAAAATACTGTTGGATTTCAAATTTATTTGTACTAAATTTCTTCTTGTTGCATTCTGGGCCATTCTTCCAAATCTCTTCAAGTGACCTAACAGTTTATATCTGTCATTCTGCATGACTGATATACCTCAGATTTAAAAAAACAAACAAAACTGTGGTACCAGAATGTCTCATCACAGTTTCATTTATGCCACGTTGTAATTTGTAAAGTTTAACTATACTTAAACTGCTTTGTAAGATTACAGTGATGGGGCAATGTAAGTGTCTAGAGAGAAAAATATCGAACTCCATCACTGCTGCGATGTGATTATTCAATTAAGGCTTCATAATGAGTCATCAACTGTCCCTACAAAAGATCTGTCATTACAACAGACTGCGGTTAATTTCAGATGAGGTACTTCTGCAATCAGCAGTTTTCTGAGCAATTTAGCTAAAAGACAACATGAGCCATGATCATTTAATTGGAGATGCAACTTAGTGGAGTCTATTTTTTAAAAAATAATTTCAATGACAGTTTCAGATAGCATAACTCTTAAATGTTTTTATTTTTTATTTTATCACTAGTAACATACAATTTTCTTCATACAAGCATTAATATAACATATTCTTAACTGTATGTATTCCATTTAGAAGACCCATTTGTGTTCAGTTAATGTCTTGTCTGTATAGTTTGTTCAAATTACAAAAATGGCAACAATATGTTATAAAATCCGATTTATCGTGTAGGTAGTAGTAGGGGGTTGCTATCTTTGGAAGCACTGGGCTCATCTGAGCAATAGAACTGTGGTGAAACAAACTTAACATTACCACTAAGGTGGCAAAGTTACTATTTTTAAAAAAGTCCAAAGTCTCATTATAAGTATGTTTGTTTAATATACCTTTTGTAAAATCTCCATAGATTTCTGGCAATAGCCTCTTGCCATCCAATTGATCTTTAAGAAACCTATGACATCCCAAAATTGCAAGTCAGGAGAAAAAAAGTGAACCTTTTATATCTCCAGAGAGAAATGAAAAAACACCAACCTACTGAAGACTAGAGCTTTAATGAACATTTTTGGGTGGGGGAAGGGAAAAAGGAAGCATTGGCAATGTTCCCTTTACTCTCTTCTATCCGTGTGCAGATTTTTTTTTCCATCCATGTGTTGAATAAAGTTTTGTATGTATATCAAGGCATGTATGAATGTGCACCACCAATAGAAACACAAAACCTAGCTATAGGCATTTGCTAATTGGCTGAGTGGCATTTGAATTTCTTCTGAGCAAAAGTGTACAGCTTACAGGGAAGCAGTATAATTGCCTAACACAGGGGTGGGTAAAAGGGCCTCTGCGGGCTGGATCAGGTCAGCCAAGTGGGTTGATCCGGCCTGCGGAGGCCCTGCCGCTCCCCCGTCCCCAGACCAATTAGGGCCTGGGAGCGGGGGAGCGCGCAAAGCTTCCTCCTGCCCTGTAAGCAGCACGCAAGGTGCCGTACGGTTGCGCAGGGCGGGAGTAGGGCGAGGGAAACTTCACACCGCTCCCCCGCCCCCAGGCCAATCAGGACTCGGGGGCGGGAGAGCGCATGACGTCTCCTCCCTCCCTGCAAGCAGCGCGTGGCACTTTGAAGTGCCACATACTCCTCGCAGGGCGGGGGTAGGGCCGGAGGAGGCTTTGCGTGCTTCCCCCGCCCCAGGCCAGTCAGGGCCTGGGGGTGGGGGAGCTGCGTGAAACTTCTTTCGCCCTGTTCCAGCCCTGCGAGGAGTGCACGGCACTTCAAAGTGCCACGCGCTGCTTGCAGGGAGGGAGGAGACGTCATGTGCTCTCCCGCCCCCGAGTTCTGATTGGCCTGGGGGCGGGGGAGCGGTGTGAAGTTTCCCAGTCAGGGCCTGGAGGCAGGGGAGTGTGTGAAGCCTCTTCCCTCCCTGCCAGGGGCATGGGTGCCTAGTGGGAAGGGGGGGCAAAGGGGCTTCCCCACCCCCAGACCAATTATGGTCTGGGGGCGGGGAAGCCCAGAAGCATTCTGGCCCCGCCCCTTCCCGATTAGGCCCCGCCCCTTCTGGCCCAGCCCAAAAATTATGGCCCATCCCTGGCCTACCATCACTGCGGTCCAGTACTTTCTTCTGATTCTTAACTCAAGATTTCTATTCATATGATCATTGAATGGAAACAAATGCAGCCACATTGTAGGTATCAGAGTGTAGTTAAAAAAAAGTCAAGTGACATCAGGATACATGTCCTCTCTTTGCTGACTGGAATTTCCCGCTGACATTGGCCACATTAAATGGGCAAGTCCATTCCAATCTGCACCTCCCTCGAATTGAGAGGCTACAAATCATTTGTCAAGCAGCTACTATCTGAGCTTCAGGAATTTGGTATATACATTCTGAAATATTTGTGGAGTCCTTACCATCTCTTACTTTGTTATAGCATAGTCTACTATTATTTAATTTGACTTAGAACAGGAGTATTTATTCTTAAAAGGTAGGATTCGGCAGTATTTATTTGATTTGAAATTTTCACAGGATATACTGTCCCAAGTTTTGTTTCCTATAAATGCATCTACTTTCTGTCTAGGAGTATACTACTGACATACATGACTAATCTTAAAGAATTATAATCACATATATTGGTTCTCCTTAAAAATCAGTATTTACCAAATCAAAATATCTGAGATGATGTATTAGTTTATTTTAAGAATAGGAAAAAAAAATTGTAGTCCTTGCAAATAGTCAATTTATTAGAAATGTTCAGATATCTGGCTTCCATACTGCTGTAGCCAGCATTTTACTGTGGCTCTGTGCTGGCTATCTGCAGTGCCAGTTCTACACAAAATCTTATATTTGATGTGTGTAGTTTGCAACAGTGAATTATGCAAAAAGATACACAGAACCTTTAAAATTTAGCTCATATTAACTGCTAAAACCAATAAAAATTGTTAACATTGCTAGCATATTTGCCAACAAGCTTGAAAGATCTGGCTGCCATATGTGTACAGGGGTAAGGAACATATGATAATTTGGGCATATTCAGTATCCCCTTTGTTTTTGAAGCACCATTTTGCTCCCATTTGAGGGAGAAAGGTAAAATTATTTTCCACCCATCTGTCCAAATGTGAACTGAACACACACAGTACAAATGGGAAGAAGCATAAAAGTGCATATGGAGGAAGGAAAGGTGGGAAATACGCTGAAATGGATGTTGCCCTCTCACTGAAAACTCTGTTCTGGAACACCCCTCAGGAAGATTATAGAATGGGAATTTGTATAATTATGTTCCCAATTCCAATATCAGTAGTTATCTGATTGTAAGGTTGTCAGAAAACTGGCCAGCTTTCTTCTATATTTTCAATAAGTTTTATAGTATAATGGAACATTTTTATTACAGAAACTATATACCTGGGAGGTCAAAAGCAATGAATAAACTCTTAAGGAAAAATAACTATGTGGTAAATGAGCCACAGAAGTTTTATTGGCCAATATGGATGTGGACTACTTGTGACATGTTATCACGCTACTGCTGGTCTTCTAAAAATGTTCTTAAACCTGTGAAGTGTTTCAGATGGGTAACCGTGTTAGTCTGTTACTAAAAAAACTTTAAAAAACAATAATGGTCCTGTAGCACCTTAGAGACTAACAAAAACATATAAATAGTATCATGAGCTTTTATGGGCACAACCCACTTTTTCAGATGACAGCAGCACTTTGCACCAACCTTGTGACCAGCAACCAATTTTCCTGGGACTTTGTAAGGATGAAACCAAGGAGTCTTTTCTGAGCATGGTGACAAACTCCAGTGACGTATGTACTTAGGACTCCTTACTCTGAAGTTAGACATGATTCATAATTAAGGGTGTAACCCACTTTCCATTATAAGTCTGATTTGATGCCCCTTTCTGCCCCAAATTTAAAGAAGTCTCTTTCCAGATATGTCAAGATTTCTATCTTGCTGAATAGGATGGGAATTTTTTTAAGTTTCAGGTTTATTGGATACGGATTTTTTTTAGTTATTAGTATTAAGGATGTAAGAGTGTGTGATCATTTAAATGGGTAACTGATAAGCATGAGCTTATCGGTTACCCAAATGGCTACACTCTGGCTCCCAGTCTGGCTCTCTGGGAGAGGAGCTGGGAGCACACTGGCTGCAGGCCCTGCTCCCAGGGAGCCAGCGTGTAAGTGTGTTAACACTAAAATTTTTAGCAGGAACATGGTTAAAATAATAATAGATTTTTAACATCCCTAATTACTATTTGAACAAAAATTTGTTTTTGATTTTTTTTTTTTTCAAAAAGCTGTATTTCACAAATGGCTTGGTTTAGAAACCCCAAATGTATTTAATTAATTTGCCATTAATATAAGTTTGGGATGTTCATAATGTTATAAAATTTGATTTTCTGGGAAACACCATATGCTCCGTATTGGAATTTATAAGCTTTACAAACTCTGCCATGAGCAGAGAAAGCTATGGAAGCCAGAATTAGTCCACAGCTTATAAACTTCACAGGCTATGGTCCTTTTTTTTTTCCTTAACTAACCAATCCTGGTTCACAACTATTATATACTAGTTTGAACATATTCACTTGTCAGTGATTTAGTACTGAGTTTTTCAACCACATGAGGCTTATACAAGAATTTGTATAAAGAGATCAGATTGTCCCATTGTTTTGAAATATTTTTTTAAGAAAAAATAGTTTTAGGAAAAAGAGAGACTATTTTAAACACTTCATTTTTTGATAAAGAAAGGAAATTAATTAGCAAAATTACTATTAAAATTTCAGAGCCTGAGTAGTAACTTCATAGTAGTGGTTGTATATGCTTTCAATTATAGAATTGATTTTGACACATAAACTTACCAAACTTCCTTACAAAAACCTCCTTTTCACTTTCAATTTTTCATGTGTGATCTTTTGCCAGAAGACACTTATTTGTAATTAAGACAATGTGTGGTGGTTTGAAGAAGGTGTTTTTGACATGCAAGTAGGAGACAAACTACTGTATATATGTGCTCATTAGCCTGTTCATTTTATAAGCCAACTTCCTCAAGATGGATAGGGAAAAATGGCAAAATCCTTTTCATAAGCCAACCCTATATTTCATGGGTCAGCAACAAGGTTCCTTCTAAGTTGCACGGTAGCATGGCCTCGCAGCTGCATAATGAGCCCTGCCCAACCTGGGACTCAGCTCCATGCAGGGAGCTGCCTGGCTGGGGGAGGGGCACTTCTTCCTCAGCTAGAGCAGCAGCTCCCTGCTGAAGACAGAGCAGCGAGTCTCTCCCAGCCGGAAGGGACATGTCCCCTCCCTACAAGATTTGTCATAATTGTACAACAGTGATGGTACATCTGTTGTGCCACCTTAGTATACATGTGATTTTCTTTCTTAATACCATGCCACAGATCGCAATATTCCATTTTGCTACAACTTTGCACTGGGAGCTCATGTTGATTTGTTTCTCCACTGTGACCTCAAAGTCCTTTTCAGAGTCCGCTTTCCAGTATACTGTCTGCCATTCTGTAGGGATGGCCTGCATTTCATGTTCCTGGATGTATAATTTTCCATTTGGCTATATTAAATTTTATTTTGTTTGAATGGAGGAGTAGTTTACCAAGTGATCCAGAGTGCTCTGAATGACAGTCCTGTCCTCATTATCATTCTGCCAACCTTTGTGTCATCAGCACATATTATGAGCAGTGATTTTGCAAGACTATTTTGAAAATACTAAATAGTGTAGGGTCTATTAGTGACCCCCCTGGAACTTCATAAGAAACAGCCCCATTTAGCACTTTTTAAGATTTCAGTAAACTGCTTCTTCATCCATTTAATGTTTGCTTTATTGATATTCTGTAATGCAGTTTTTTAAAATTGGAATATACATGGCTAGGGTTGCCAGGTGTCTGGTTTTGAACCGGACAGTCTAGTATTTGAGCTTTCTGTTCAAGAAACGAATTGAGAAAATATGAATGTCTGGTATTTTCTAAATGAGATGTAATGTAGATTGTGATGTAATGTCAAGTGTATCCGGTATTTTTGTTGAAACCATCTGGCAACCCTGTACATGGCACTAAATGGTAACTGCACTAATATAGCTAGACTTTTAACAGTTAAATTTATAATCCCCTGAAAAAAATGAACTGGTTGACAAAACCTGTTTTTTCATAAAACCAGGTTGATTGGCATGTACTTAGATTCTTTGAACTTGGATTTTAAACAGTAGAAGACCAAAACTTTAGAAAGCAGTTTTCTCTCCAGTATGATTGTGACCTACTATCAGCGGACTCTCACTTCTAGGGATCATTCATTTTACATACAAATTTTACAGAATTAATTCTACAATTTTTATTGTGTCCTATGTCTTATTGCACTAAGAAACTGAATTAATGTAGCCTTGACACACGACATGGCCTTCAACAAATTCCTCCATGTAATGGAGGACCTCTAGCAGAAAGATAGTGGCAAGATAATGTGGAACACCACCTAGCATAAATACTGATTTATTTCCTAGCTTGTTGCAGCCTAGCATGGAGTGTGTCAGTATTGTCAATTCATACTTATGTCAGAAAGTTACAATGTGTTTCGTTTTATTTTTTTTTACTGCTATGCTATCTCAAGTGCTTCATGACTGTGTTTTGTTTTTTGGTGAAGGGAGAGATGAGAGGGAGGGTATGCTGACAGATTAAGAATAATATTACTTTCTTTTCTTACATTGCAGAATTTTTTTAGGATTCTGGTTTAATAGATCTGTCTTTGTAATGGTGTTTTTGGCTGGAGGACACTATAGTAAGATGACAATTTAGTTAAGTGCCTATGCTTTTATTTAAATGAAATAATTGATCAGAATGTTAAAATACTGCTGATCTTAAATTTAAAGTTCAGGCTGAGGCAGTACAATGCTCTTGTTCACCCGGAGAGTAGAAACCATCTGCTTTGTGGAGGTGTTGGAGAGAACTGGTTGTTCTTATGCCACAACTTGCTGTGACTTGCAGATTTGCCTATTTTACTGGGGAATTTTGGGAAGTAGGTTTACTGTGAAGTCCACTCCCAGGTCTCCTTTAATTTAGTCATTGCCATCTTTCATCTGTCCATTTAAATTTTCCTCGTCTGTCTGAAAAATCTCTATTTCCCCCCGTGTTTGTTTATTTGTTTATTTTCCTCTCTTGTCTTCAGGCTCCTCCTGCCTGTCACAGATGTGTCTTTTCATAGGGTTAGATAGAGAGGAAAGATGGTTCAGTGGCTAGGGTATTAGCCTGTTCCCACTCTGCTGTAAATAGGCTTAGCAGGATTTGATTTTTAAATGTGATGGATAATATAGATGTTTACATTTGAGCATTTTTAATTTTTTTTTTACTAGTGTGGGAAATTAGAAGGTATATCAGAAAATAGTGAGGAGGAGACAATAAAGACAATAGATGTTGAGATTCAAAAGGTCACCTCTTTATAACTGTTAAGGAAATTGTCACTCTCACATCAAAGTAAATATCTCAATTCAAACTCTAAAGTTTTCGAGCAGCATTTCTCTTTCTTTGCCTATCTGTAAATTTTCATGATGATCAGTTTAAATATTTTTGTCTGTGTATGTGAAATCACTGTTTACTGGCATTTAACTGATAAAATCTAATCCTCACAAGACTAAGCCATAAAATTACTTTGTTGCCTTTGGCAACTCACTTATTTTCTGTGTTTCAGCTCTCCATCTGAAAAATAATAACAACACTTTCTTATCTCTGTTTGGGATAATAAATTGTGAGGTGCTCTGACACTACAATAAGGGGGACCATGTAAGTATAAGTACTGTACAGCAGCAGTGTACAGGGGGGGCTGCTCACTGACCCCAAGGGGGAAGAACCCCTCTCTGAGCCCAGGTGGGCCAAGCCGGGTCCTACCCCTTTAACTCTACAGAGGGGTGGGGCAGGGAGCATAAAAACCCAGCCCAGGAGCTCAGTAAGGCCCCAGCTCCCTGAGGATGCAGAGACCTGCCCTGAGCTCCCAAGCCAGGAGGGCTTGGAGGACCTTTTAGAGGCTGAGGACTGGCCTGAACCACCAGACTGTTGCTCCGAAGAGGAGACCTTCTACATTCTTCCCGAAGGTTCAAACTACCATGATCCTGAGGATCAGCACCTGACGTTGAGCTAGGTAGATGTGGAGGGGGAGTTAGGAAATGGCCCAGGGGAAAGCTGATCTCATAACATTCTAGAATGTGTCAGCATGTTGTGGCCAGATTCCCCGCTGACGCCAGTGGCAGCCAGAGCTGCCACTGCTAGGGCTCTGGGTCAGGACGCAGTGAAGTAAGGAGGGCCCGCGTCCCCCCTGCCACCTCAAATACTGGGTGGCTGTCTTCCCCTCCATGCTCAGGCCTGGGGAACAGCATTTGTTTGCTGCCGCGCCCTGAACCAGGGCCTGGGCTGTATTAACCTTGAGACTGCGTTTGTTTGCCTGCCCTGCACTGAACCAGGGCCTGGGTCTTAATAACTGGAACTGCATTTGTTTGCTGACCCGCCCTGGACCGGGGCTGAGCCTTACTCACTGTGGAACTGCGCTTGCTTTGCTGCCTTGCCCTGAACTAGGGGCAGGGTCTAACTAACTGTAGGACTGTTTATTTTGCTACCGCGCCCTGACCCAGGGGCAGGGGCCTTATTGACTGGGGGACTGCATTTGCATTTCTGCCTGCTCTGCCCTCAGGCCCTGTGGGTTGAAAGTCGCTGCTGGACCTTTACTTACAGGCCTGAGCACAGGTCAGGGGCCCCGGACTAAGTCAGCTGGCTTGCAGGTAGATTTTAGGAGTTCTCCTATGCCATGTATAAAGGACATTTTTGGTGTGGGAGACACCAATAAAAGTATAGGGTAACTAATAAACTTAAATGATCAGAAATGAATGAAACTGACCAACATTAATTATTAACTCTGCCATGTTTTCATCAGTAAAAATGAATGCTTAGAGAAATCTAACTTCTGTCATTGTAAGTTTTAATAATCCATTTTAAAATTAAAGGTGTATAACTACTGAGGTAAATTTAAAACTAAGGAGCTAATCCATGTCCATATGTCATCTGTTCAGAATATAAAATCCTTGAGTCAGTATCTTTTTCCTACTTGTTTGTACAGTGTTTACCAAATTTGTTACTTTTGCTAGTTATTTTTTATGTAAAACTTATTAGTGTATTTTTATTCTTGTCTGGCTAAGAGTTTCTGACCAAGGATATATGATAAAAGTAGCATGTAGCCCTTGAAGTCTGAGGAAACTCTCTATAAAGAACATTAGAAGTAGAATAAAATCATTATCAGTCAGAAGTACCTAACCATTCCTGAGACAAGGTGGTAAATTGTGTTAAAAGTAAAGCCTGTATGAGGAGGTGGGAATGAAAAGGCAGAATTTATATTTGTATTTGGCTCAGACTAGGGTTCAGATCTAGATGTGGACTGCCAGTTCAGTAGTGCTCAAATGTTGCATGCTTTTCTTGATTAATTTTTGCACAGAATAGCAGAATCTTTATCAGCTGGTCTTGTGGGATTCCACGATTTAGGGATGCATCTGGAATGGATTTTGAGAAGAGACTCCCCCATTCCTTTCTCCATTCTCTCATTCATATCCAATGACCCAGAAATACATGTAGAGGGAGAAGTGAGAAACTAGTTAGTTCTAGTTTAGGCCCCATATACCCTAAAAAATTAAAGTAAATCTAAAACCTCAATGTATGCCTCACTTAAACCCTGCTGGTAAGCGACCAGGGAGCTTTGCGACCGGGTGCTCGCGGACAGGGTGAGTGCTAACAGGAGGGAGTTTTGAGAGGGGAGTTTAGAGGGGGAGCCAGTGACTTCTATTGCCCTTAAACTAAATCCTTTATAACAACCTCTATCTGAAACATTTAATTAACCCTCATATATAATTAGAGTAGGAAATGGAGGCAGAAGCCCAGCAGCAGAGTGGGGGCTATCCTGTTTATTGTGTCGAGTGCAGTATGTATGACTACCTACCCTGTGGGTGGGTGGCGTATGTGTGCGCTCGATGCAAGGAGCTCCTGGCCCTCAGAGACCGAGTGCGTGCTTTGGAGGCCAGGGTGGCTGAACTGGAGGAGCTAAGGAAGGCAGAGGTGTTTGTGGATGAGACTTTCCGGGACATAGTAGGGCTGTCCCACCTCCAATCTGACAGTCCTGATGCTGTTACGGAGGATGAAAGGCTCAGGGAAGGAGAGCAGTCAATGGGAGCAGAGGGAAACCATCCCATAGTTGGGACCCTCCTTCCAGAGAGTGATGTTGTATCCTCTCGTGCGAGGATACTTCTCCGGGGGAGGGAGCTCCAGCTGTTAGGAAGAAGCAGGTTTTAGTAGTGGGGGATTCGATCATTAGAAATATAGATAGTTGGGTTTGTGATGACCGGGAGAACCGTATGGTTACTTGCCTGCCTGGTGCGAAGGTTGCGGATCTCTCGAGGCATCTAGACAGACTTATGGGCAGTGCTGGGGAGGAGCCGGTCGTCGTGGTACATGTTGGTACCAATGACATAGGGAAGGGTAGAAGAGATGTTCTGGAGGCCAAATTTAGGTTACTAGGAAAGAGACTGAAATCCAGAACATCTTTGGTGGCATTCTCTGAAATGCTTCCAGTTCCACGCGCAGGGCCAGATAGACAGGCAGAACTTCAGAGTCTCAATGCGTGGATGAGACGATGGTGCAGGGAAGAGGGGTTTAGATTTATTAGGAACTGGGGACACTTTTGGGGTAGGGGGAGCCTATACAGGAATGATGGGCTCCACCTAAATCAAGGTGGATCCAGACTGCTGGCATTAAACATTAAAAAGGTCGTAGAGCAGTTTTTAAACTAAGAGGTGGGGGAAAGCCGATTGGTGCGGGGGAGCACCTGGATCGGACGGAGACTTCTCTTACACGAGGCTCCATAGGTAGGGATTCCCTAGAAGTTAGTCAGATAGGGAGCGTGGGAAATAATATATGGGCAAGATCAGATGTGAAACAATCGTGCATAAAAAAATCCAATGTGTCTGTGAAAGGCGGACATATAAATAGTGGTAGTTTTCTAACATGCTTTTACACTAATGCTAGGAGTCTGTCTAATAAGATGGGTGAACTGGAGTACCTCATATCAAAGGAGGAAGTTGACATAATAGGCATCTCAGAAACATGGTGGAATGAGGACAATCAGTGGGACACTATCATACCGGGATATAAATTATATCGGAAAGACAGAACAGGTCGTGCGGGTGGCGGAGTGGTACTATATGTGAAGGATAATATAGAATCAAATGAAGTAAAAATCCTAAAGGAATCAAAATGTTCCATAGAATCATTATGGATAACAATTCATTCCTCTAATATGAATATGGCATTAGGAATATATTACCGACCACCTAACCAGGACAGTGATAGTGATGCTGAAATGATAAGGGAGATTAGAGAGGCTACCAAAATAAAAAACACAGTAATAATAGGAGATTTCAATTATCCCCATATTGATTGGGTGCATGTCACCTCAGGACGGGATTCAGAGATTAAATTTCTTGATGCCTTAAATGACTGCTTCTTGGAGCAGCTAGTACAGGAACCCACAAGGGGAGAGTCGATTCTCGACCTAGTCTTGACTGGAACGCAGGATCTGGTCCAAGAGGTAACTGTTACTGGACCGCTTGGAAATAGTGACCACAATATAATAACTTTTAATATTCCTGTGTTGGGAAGAACACCGCAGCGGTCAAACACTCTGGCATTTAATTTCAAAAAGGGGAATTACACTAAAATGAGGAAGCTAGTTAAACAGAAACTAAAAGGGAGAGTAATTAAACTAAAATCCCTGGAAGCTGCATGGGAACTGTTTAAAGACACCATACTAGAGGCCCAACTTAAATGTATACCCCAAATAAAAAAACACAGTAAGAGACCTAACAAAGAACCACCATGGCTAAACAGCCATGTTAAAAAGGCAGTGAGAGAGAAAAGGGCAGCTTTTAAAAAGTGGAAGTCAAATCCTAGTGAGGAAAATAGAAAGGAACATAAACACTCCCAAATTAAGTGTCATAATGTAGTAAGAAAAGCCAAAAAAGAGTTTGAGGAACAGCTAGCCAAAAATTCAAAAAATGATAGTAAAATGTTTTTTAAATACATTAGAAGCAGGAAGCCCGCTAAAAAAGCAGTGGGGCCCTTGGATGATAAAGATATAAAAGGAGCGATCAAGGAAGACAGTGCCATTGCGGAGCGATTAAATGATTTCTTTGCTTCAGTCTTCACGGCTGAGGATGTTACAGAGGTTCCTAAATCTGAGCCAGCCTTTTTAGGTGACAAATCTGAAGAACTCACTCAGATTGAAGTGACATTAGAGGAGGTTATGGAATTAATTGATAAGCTGAATAGTAACAAGTCTCCGGGACCAGACGGCATTCACCCAAGGGTTCTGAAAGAACTCAAATGTGAAATTGCGGAGTTATTAACAGTGGTTTGTAACCTATCCTTTAAATCCACTTTGGTACCAAATGACTGGAAGATGGCCAATATAACACCAATATTTAAAAAAGGCTCTAGAGGAGATCCTGGCAATTATAGACCGATAAGTTTAACATCAGTACCAGGCAAATTAGTAGAAACACTAGTAAAGAGTAAAATTGCAAGGCACATAGAAGAGCACGAATTGTTGGGCAAAAGTCAGCATGGTTTCTGCAGAGGGAAGTCGTGTCTAACTAATCTGTTAGAATTCTTTGAAGGGTTAATAAACATGCGGACAAGGGGCACCCAGTGGATATAATATACCTAGATTTCCAGAAAGCCTTTGACACGGTCCCACACCAAAGGCTTTTACGTAAATTAGGTGGTCATGGGATAGGAGGAAAGGTCCTTTCATGGATCAAGAATTGGTTAAAAGACAGAAAACAAAGGGTGGGAATAAATGGTAAATTTTCACAATGGAGGAGGGTAACTAGTGGTGTTCCCCAGGGGTCAGTACTGGGACCAATCCTGTTCAACTTGTTCATCAATGATCTAGAAAATGAGGTAAGCAGTGAGGTGGCCAAGTTTGCAGATGACACAAAGTTGTTCAGGACAGTCAAAAGCAAAAGGGATTGTGAAGAACTACAAAAAGATCTCAGCAAACTGAGTGATTGGGCAGCAAAATGGCAAATGAAATTTAATGTGGGTAAGTGTAAGGTAATGCATGTTGGAAAAAATAACCCAAATTACACGTACTACATGATGGGGTCAAATTTAGCTACGACAGATCAGGAAAGGGATCTTGGAGTTATAGTGGATAGTTCTATGAAGACATCCACGCAGTGTGCAGCGGCAGTTAGTAAGGCAAATAGGATGTTAGGAATTATTAAAAAAGGGATAGATAATAAGACAAAAGATATCATACTTCCCCTATATAAAACTATGGTACGCCCACATCTCAAGTACTGCGTGCAGATGTGGTCTCCTCACCTCAAAAAAGATATATTGGCATTAGAAAAGGTTCAGAAAAGGGCGACTAAGATGATTAGGGGCTTGGAAAGGGTCCCATATGGGGAGAGGCTAGAGAGACTGGGACTTTTCAGTTTGGAAAAAAGGCGATTGAGGGGCGATATGATAGAGGTATATAAAATCATGAATGGTGTGGAGAAAGTGATTATAGAAAAATTATTTACCTTTTCCCATAATACAAGAACTAGGGGACACCAAATGAAATTGATGGGTAGTAGGTTCAAAACTAATAAAAGGAAATTTTTCTTCACACAGCGCACAGTCAACCTGTGGAACTCCTTGCCCGAGGAGGCTGTGAAGGCCAGGACTCTATTAGGGTTTAAAAAAGAGCTTGATAAATTTTTGCAGGTTAGGTCCATAAATGGCTATTAGCCAGGGATAAAGTATGGTGCCCTAGCCTTCATAACAAGGGCAGGAGATGGATGGCAGGAGATAAATCACTTGATCATTGTCTTCTGTTCTCCTTCTCTGGGGCACCTGGCATTGGCCACCGTCGGCAGATGGGATGCTGGGCTCGATGGACCTTTGGTCTGACCCAGTATGGCCATTCTTATGTTCTTATGCCAATGAAAATATCTATCTATTTTTGGCATGCTTATCACCATAATGACCAGACACCATCATGGTATCTCTGTACTAGTATGCAGTGTTCTGTGTAGCTCTTGTAAGAATTGTTTTTCAGTCTGCAGAATTATTACATAAAAAGTAATCCGAAAGATCTAGGAATTCCAACAATACCGATTACAGATGGGATATAATATATATGTTTTAGAGCGTATCTGTCTGTGTTTCTGTGCGTGAGTCCATTTGTTCAAGAACTCCCCCAAACAGTAAAAGCTAGGGCCACCAAATTGGTATGCAGCTTCTTCTTACCCTAACTTAAAGCAAGGCCAGGGCTTGATTGTGCCAGGACAATGGAAGCCCTGGGGAAAGGACTGTTTTCCATAACACAGAAAAGTTGGGGCTGCTGTTTGGCGGGATGCAATATGAGAGTGGCCACTGGGGGTAGTGAGCCTGCAGGGGAGAGTTATCCTGCATAGTGTCCACTGGGGCCAGCTATAACACCAAGTGAGTGGCCAGCAGGACTGGGGGCTCTGCCATCTTGCCTCCCAGCACACCAAGTAAGTAATCCCCTTGCCCTAAACCCTTTTCCCCCCTCCCAGCCGTTGGCCACAGTGCTGGAGGGGGAGGGAGGAAAAAAGGCTCCTGGTGACCGGGGAAGTAGGTTTAGGGGAGAGAAAAGGCTCGTGCTGGATGAGACCCCTTGCCCTGAGCCCCTCCTCCCCCTCTAATCCTCACTCTCAACCTTCTGACCCCAGCATCCTGCACCCCTCCTCGCATGCCAACAAAGCCCTGTCCTGAATCCTGCACCCCCCACACTGCTGGCCCCCTGCCCTAAGGACCTGAGCAACACTGGGTAAATCTTCTAGTGAAAACATAAATTAATAACTGAACATGCCTCAGAAGATTATTTGAAAAAGCTTTGTTGGTGACAGGGATAATTTAAAGATTTAGTAATGTAAGTAAAAATTTCAGGATAAAAAAATTACCTTATTTTTAAAAGTTATAGAAGATTTTCTGGTCCATTTACTAAAAGGAATTTCAAAACACAAAAACAGCATCAATCCAAAAAAAGACATAATTGACAAAAATGTGGCTTCTTTAAATACTATCTTATAGTAATTACACGTTTAGAATGTCTCTTAGGTAACCATTTAGTCAATTTATAAAGCCCCTTAGATGATCTCAGTTAGAAAAACAATATATTATACACATAAAGTCATATCAACTAGTTTCTGAATCAATTTCCCTATAGAAACAAATATATACAGAACAACATCACGAATTGAGCCTTGTGATATCCCCAAATGTTTGAAACTTATTGGACAAAAACCCACACAAAATAATAATGGGGAGTAATTTTTTGATCTTCTCCGGAATCCCAAATTCTGCTGCATTTTACCAGCAGGGATAGAGAAGAAAAGCTTTTAAGTCAGTCTGCATCAGATTGATTTATAAAGCTAACAGGAAAAGTATTATGAGAGAGGCTTTATGCTATGATAGACATTGAAGAATACTCATCATTGTCAGTCTATTCATTTTTGGCCAAAGAGGTGGAAACTCTGGTTTGTTTCCCTAAGGTAATATATGGAATTCTGTTCATATGTCTAATAACTTTATATGCCCTCTGGGAACAGTGTAAAATTAGCTATAATTTTTGTTGATCAGATAGTGGGTTGATTGGCCAGTTTCATTTATTGGCCACAATTTCCATAGGAGAAGAAAATGACAAATCTAGGACATTTACTTAGTGTTTAAATCCATTGCGAGGTTGACATTTAATTCATTTTTCATTTTCAGCTGTATGCTGAGAGAATCAGTTAGTGATTGAGAGAATACCTCATTGAAGGTGACTTGTAAAGGTTTTTTTCTTTCTTTTGAAAAAATCAATTATGTGCTAAATGTTCAAAACAGAAAAGGTAAATGGGCATTCACCAATTGCATTATTCTAAATGCACCTTTCAAAAATATGTTTAGGATTTGTATTAGAAATTCACTGGTGCCATGCACCACAGTGGACCAAAAATGGCAGTTTTAAACTTCTAAAAAAATGCAGTGTATCTTTTAACAAACAGATTTTCAACAATCTACTGTTTGCAGCACTACATGCTACTCTAATTTACCATGGCCCTTATGGCCAGTGCAATTTCTGGTCATGATAAAATTGCAGCATGATGTATTATATGACATTGGTCAGTGGGATTCTGCAGGCACAAGGATTTTTAAATGGTTCATTTGGATTATCATGCCCTTCTTCTGTGGAGTATGGGGTTTATGGGAAGGGGTAGAATAAGACAAGTCAGTTGGGAAATGTCTACACTAGCGAGAAGATCGACCCTCTGGAGGTCAATCTTTTAGTGTTCAATTTAGTGGGTGTAATGTAGACTCACAAATCGAAGGCCGAGGGCAGACCCCGGCTGGTGTCTGGTACTCCTCGTTCTGCGAGGAGTAAGGGAAGCTGATGAGAGCTTGTGTGCCTATTGGCCTTCTGCTATGTGGAAGCTGCCACAGCTTGGCTTAAGGTAACCTGACTCCAGCCACACATTTTGTATTGTTGGAGTTGTGTACCTTAAACCGACCTGTCTGGTCTTGTAAAGACCAGGTCACAGAATAACTCCAACTCCTATATGATCTTCAAGAAGTATGTATCATTACTTGTTGTTTTATTGTCCCAGCACTTAGCACAGTTGGGCCCTAGTCCATGACTAAGCAGTTTACATATACCACAACAAAAAGTGTCACAAAGTATGCAAGAAGAGACAACAAATAGATACAGACAGAATGAGATTTCAAGGAAACAGTAAGATGATACAGGACAGTTTGATACACAGTTTTCAGTATACGAATGGCCTACCTGTAACTTTAATGCTAGGCTATTCCACAGTTCACACAAAGTGATTATAAACATGAACAGAACTGCATGTATTATCTATGAAATCAGCTGTCATTTCCGTCTCTTTAGATGTATGGACTGTCCAAGATAAATGTTTCTGGATAAATCTTATGATACTTAGTCCTGCCACATACTACTTATCCTCCATACCTTAAGTATAAAATGACTCTTTGACATTAAAAATTAAGATTGGAAAATTCACTGATTTATTGTGTTGTTCATTCATGTTATATACATGCAGATTGTTGATTTATGGTCTTCTAGAGTTTAACATACAGGGATAGCAGGGTTAAGAAATACAATTAGCTAGGCTTCTGATAGAAAGTGCATTTATCTTAACTTTTACTGGAAGAGTTGAGCTCCTTTTTGCTAAATATTTTTTCTTCTGTATAAGAGCTTTTATTGAATTAACTTTTGGCATCTTCCTTTGTATGCAATCATTTAGTTGTTGTTTAAATTATTTTTGCTCACTTACAAATATTAATTTGCTCATGAAGACCTGATCTGCTTAAGGTACACAACTCCAGCTATGCAAAATGTGTAGCTGGAGTCAGCTTACCTTAAGCCAGGCATTGGTGGTGTCCACATAATAGAAGGCAGATGGGAGCAAATGCTTCTGTCAGCTTCCCTCACTCTTTGCAAAAGGAGGAGTACTAGTTGCCGCAGGGGCTGCACTCAGCATTCGATTTGTGGGTCTGTACTAGACTTGCTAAATCTAATGCTAGAAGATAGACCTCCAAAGCATCAATCATGCGCTAAGTATAGACGTGCCCTTACTCAGAATTAATTTGCATTCCTTTTTTTTGGTTGTTTGTATAGATATTTAAAATATTAAATCCTGAATTCTTCAGGATGTGTTTTTAGAGATGTTAGAAAGTAATGTAGTAATTGATTTAATATCTTGAGCCAAATTAGTTATTTTTATTTAATAGATATATTGTGAGAGAAGCTAAAAACTGCAACTGGGTTCGGTTCCATTGTGTGTAAAGATATGATAAATTACAACCCCGTCACAAAAGCTTAACTTTTAAGAGCAGGTCTACCATGTAATAAAAACTGGTGGGGCACTGAGTCTGGGTCCCAGAGCTCAGGCACAAGTGTGAGCCCAAATGTCTACACTTCAATTTTATAGCCCCACAAGCCTGTACCAAATGAGCCAGGCCAACTGTGGCCATGCCATAGGTCTTTAATAGCAGTGTAGATGTACTGTAAAAGACAAGTGTGTGTAATGGGTGGATGATTCTAACAAATGTGCTAGAGTGGTATTGGGAAGGTGAGGTAATAAATATAATGTGCTTATTGCAACTGCTCTCTGGGCAGCAGCTTCCTTTTAAAAAAAAAAAAAAAAAAAAAAAAAGAGAGAGAGGGATCCTTAAGGTCTCACCAGAAAGTAAGGAAACTCAACAAGATGGGGATGATAATCTGCCAGATCTGGATGAAGAAAGAGGGCAGGACGGAAGATGACACATCCACAACATCATTTGGGCTCCATTCTTGAAGATGTATCTCTGCAGAAATTAAGCTTTATAGATGTGAATAAGATTGGGAATGGACAAATCTGGACTTGCAGGAGGCAGCGACTCTCCATAGTTCATTTCCCACTAATTCTGCAAGTAATCCTTCACGTAAACTAATTCTGCACCCATTAGTGTTATTTTAGACATCTCCCTCTTCATAGCTCTGAAACTTTGTGGGAAACTTTGGTGGCAATATCCTATGACATTGCACTTTCATTTAGGTTAGTGTGTCTGAAAGGGCCAGAAAGCAATAAATAGCCTTTACACAGGTGATTCTGAATTCCAGCAGATCCTATGAGAACCCTCGAGTACCTATCTGAAACCCCTTTTGTTCTGTGTACATGTGTGTGAATGAGACACTGACAGAGACTGTTTGTTTGTAGAATAAATACATAGTTAAATTCTATGATTTTCAATATCACATACAGCATGTGAGAAACATTCACATCAGCATCAGAAGCAATACTTACTTTTCTATTAATGGTTTGTACACATAGTTGTCACTGTTGTCAATATCTACCCCCCATCTTCAACTTTGAAGAGTGGCTGATACTGTTTACTTTTGTTTAATTGTATATCTGTGTGTAGCAATCGTAATGTCTATATCTTTATTACCTGTATATTAAACTCTGAAAAATACCATGCTGCGAATACATGAAAACTGGAATGCAAAAGTTACTGTAGATGGTGCTGCATCAACCCATTACATAATTACTATTCTTAAAATGTCAAATTTGAATGTAATGGTTTTAAATTGCTTGCTTCAAATATTGGTAGAAAAACTCTAAGCAGAGAAGTTTAGTAAAAGATTTAAATTGACATTTATTTGCTTTACTTTTTGAATTAGCAACACAGTGTGCTATAATTGAATAAATTATGATTTGATGTCTGGGCAAAAGCAGCAGTGTTGTATTTGGATTAAGAAATTACTTGCTGGCTTTGTCACAGTTGTCATTAATTATTGATAGAGGTTTCAGAAATAGCGCATGTGCCGACAACGCTGACTGTAATATAAGATAGAGACTGCAGTGATGCTAGAGGAATCATAAAGATGCACCTGTAGCATTTGGACTTCTGCACTTCTGAACAGACTTTTAATTTGCTGTGGACTGTACTATATTTATTTGAGAAACAAAATAATGGAAAGATGAGTCGTCAAGCTTATTTTTATCGCGTTCCTCCACAGGAACTACACAGAAGAACTCAACTTCAGCCTGAACCAGCAAAGACAAAAGCTCTTCAGACAGTTATAGAGATGAAGGTATGGACTTTGCATGCTTGCCAATGTGCAATTATTTAGTTTGAGCTCACTTAATACCTGTTAACATTAAAACAAGAAATGAGTTGTAGCTTTTATTTTAGAATTTATTTTGGTGTAAAGCAAGGAGTAATCCGTATTTCTCTCCCCCTCACCCATTCCTAAATTTTTATAGACCTATAAGAGCCCTTTTTGATTCCTTGATTTCAGGGTCAGAAGGGATCACTGTTATCATAGTCTGGCCTCCTGTATAACACAAGTCATAGATCTTTCCCCAAATAAATTTAGATAAGATATTTGCAACAGCAAATATGTTATTTATAGTAAACTACACATGCATTTTTGCATTTTGACTAATACCTCTCCTTGGTGAATAACTAAGGCCTGCAATTTCACCAGTGTGAGACCGTCATTCTGGGAAAGGCATAAAAATAGTTTTTGTCTCCAGAAAGAACACGATTCATCTTCTTCCAAACCCTTTCCACCTATTTCCCCAATAAACTATCTCTGTATTAAAAAGATGAGTGATTTGTAGTGAGCAAGCTGATCCACTGGTTTTGCAGATGGTAGAAAGTAGATCAGACAGAAATTAGTGGACTTTTCCTGTAATCATAGAATTTCATATTCTACTAAAACATGGTAAACACTTTTTCCTTGTATTACCTTCACTTCGATGGTTCCCCTCCTCACACTCATGTTACTGTTCTTGGTAGTCCCCTTCAAAAAACAGACAAGCTCTGCTCAGTGAAGTTTTCCAAGGATAATTTGACTTCTTTCTAAGGCATGTCAGTTAAACAGCATACAGAAAAAAAGTTGTACAATCAATGCATTGTAGTATTTTAGTTGTTAGAACAGATTGGGTTATATTTTAGGAAAACTTTGTTAGCTTTAGCAATTAGATAACTTCAGAGGCCTGATCCTGCAAACCCTTACTCCTTTGTATAGTCCTTTGATGATGCTACTCACATGAGCAAGAGTTAGTAGGGCTGGTACATAAATTTATTAATAAAGAATTAGAGCAGAAGAGAGACACACAGACACACACACACACTCTACAGGTTCTGTCACAGATAATAAGAATATATGCTAAGTACTTGCTTTTGGTTGGATATTGATGTAAATTTGGAATGGCTTCATCAAGGTCTGTGAAGTTAAAGTGATGTAAATCTGGTGTAAAGGAAGCTTGAATAAGCCCTATGTTTTTATGCTGCATACTTGCCATATGATGTAGTATTATAAATGGCACAAACCCGAAAACAACCTTATCATCCGCCCTAAAAGATAAATGACTCTTCAGCACTCAGCTGCACTGCTGAATATTACTCATTTTTGGATGTGAAATTCTTGCATTACAAAGCTGCTATTTCTTTCCCAAAACCATGTGTGTGATTTGCCAAACTTGGCTATACTAATTGCTGTCAAAGCTGAGTGGATATATGAATGTTAATGAAAGGTATATTTTTATATTAGCTCTTTTTAACAGGGCTTCTGGGTTTACATGTCAATCTCTTTTTCTGTATAATTCACTGTTCTTTTAATTATTGTGTCTATGCCAGTTTTTCTTGATCTGTAAATTATTGGGCTTTTTGCAACCTGCTGGAAGCATGAAGAAACTCAGGTACAATGGGGGCAATAAAGTAATATTATTTTTTGTTTGAGGCTGATTAAAACCAAGTATTCCCTTGTTGAATACTGAGGAATACATTGATGACATAGTTCCATGTGTACTGAACTAATCAGGCACAAAAGAAAAATTAATAGCCTGTCTCTAATGAAATAATTGAAATCTGCCTTTCAAACGAACCTTGAAAAAATATTTTTTCTGTTGAATGTTACTTGTCATATTGGCTACCTATATCATTAAAACATTTTCACTCTGGAGGCAACTCAGAAAGTAGCCTAAAGGGGAAGAGTGTTACGACAAAGCTTGAATGCTTTGTTTGATACACAGCATTGCCAATATCACACATTCAACAATTACAATTCAGGCATTCAGAAATCATTAGATAGTTTTAAAACAATGAGATTTAAAAAGAGAAATGATCTGGATCTTTATTGGCCTTCTGGCTTTTGACCATTTATGGGTAACAATTTCTAATGTCTCCACAACCATAAGGGCTAGAATATTTAAATAAAAGCTGAGATCTTCACATGCTTATATAAATACATGAGTTGGGTCTTTAAGAAAAAAGCCCCAAATATTATGAGTCATGATAAAATTGTGAGTTGGCAAACCATCCTGAATACAATAATGATGGTGTATTCTGTATTGTAAAGGAAGTGCAAATTAAGGTCCTCCTTTTTGCTACTTCTATTATAAGTGAGTAACTACAGAATGTTAATGCTGAAGTAAATAGAGTGCTTGCCTTTTTAATGGATAATTCTTAGCTTAGATTGTCTTTATCCTATATGTCTAACGATAAAAAAGTTATACCCATGGTAGTGTCCCAAGTAATGCTATTTTATGCAGAACTGATGTTGATTCTCATCTGGGAGTCCATGCATGAGTTGATATAAGACCATTGTCCAGCATTTTTGCAGTAATTCATTGATTACAGCATATTAGAAAGTAGGATACTGTGTTTTGTTGGGATGACCATTTTCAACACTTAACATTGAATAAAATCAATTAAAAATAGTCAAATTGACATGATGCATTTGTGAGGATTTTAACAACAAAAAGTGGGCCCTAAAGCTGCAAAATAAATGTTAATTCCTCTGCAAATGCCCAAATCTATTCTCTGTTTGATAGGCGGGAGCACCCAGAGTTGCAGGTATTCTGACAATTTTTCTGCAGTTGATGTCAGAAAGATCCTATTTTTTGGCTCCTTTGGATGCTAGGAAAGATGCTGTGTTTCCATTGAAAAAGAATTGAGAAGAATGTTTTTTACATGCAAGATCTTTGTAATGAGCACTTTCACTGCTCATTGCTGAGTTTGTAATCATATTGCAAGAGCATTCTGAAGGGAGTATGTTGCTCAGACTGTTTTTCAGCTCCAAGGGACACAATTCTTTCTTCTTTTCTGAATATACCCTCATCTGGGGTTGTCCCAGAAAATAAGCATCCTTTTGAAGGAAAAAGGGACAAAACTGAATGGCTGAAGTCCACATTATTAAACAGTAGTTTTTATTACAATTTTGAACTTTGGGAATGTTTGCTAGCAAATTTAAATATCTTAATTTAAACAGTATTTGTTCTGAAATAATATAGAATGTTTGTTTTAAATAATAAAGCTTAGAAGTGGTGGTGGGGGGGGAAGAATGGAGAGAAACACCCTCCACTATAACACTGAGTCTGTACACCCAAGAGGCTCCCATGAGTGTAAATTTTCCCCAGCAGCACTTGCCAAATTAATGTTTCTTCAGCAGCAGTCTCTCCTTCCCCATTAACCCTTTCTTTCTCTTATGCTCCTTCCCTACCAAAACCTTTCATGTTGCCTTATTCTCTACCCCAAATCCCCTCATTCTCTCTTCCCGTAACACTCACTGTCCTCCTTCCCAATCTCTCCTTTCTCCCATAGCCCATCACTTTCTGCATCCTCCCCACTATACCCACCAGCCTTTCTGACCTTTCCTCCCATATCTTCTCTTCTTACTATCCCAAAGCCTCATCACTTCTTCCTCATCTTTACTCTCTCACCTGACACTTGTTTCCAAAGCCTTTTAACTTGTTCTCTTTTCATCAGATTCCTACACTGTCCATGTCTCTTTTCTTCTGCACCCATATCCTCTTCCTTCCCTATCCCTCATTTCCACCCCACCCAGAACTGCTTGTCAGAACTCCCGTGTTCTCTTTTCTTAGATCCATCTTCCAGGATACCAACCCCTTACTCTCTCAAAATTCCTTACTCACTTTTTCCTTGCAAATATCTAGACTTTTCCAGATCCCTAATTCTCCCTGCCTGCTTACTCAAATCCAGGCTCACTCGTCTCCTAATTTCTGCTCTCTGCCTTCTTCTCCAAAGTGCTTAGCTCCTGATCCTCAGAATCTCCTGTACCTACCACCTCTCTTTGTCCCCTCCTTCTCCACAAGAGCTCAGTTCTGCCAAGATGGGTCATAGGAGAGGGGAAGACAGAGTAACCTTTAGAGCCAGGAAACTTCACTGCAGCTCTCTGTCCCACACTGTCCTTCATTCCTTCAAACTTTATTATTCTCTCAAACATTCTGATACAGATTTACTCCTTGAAGGGTGCCTTCCCCCCCCCGGTTTCCTGTCTGTGATAAGGGTGGCACACAGACATGTTCTTTATTTCCTGGAATCAAACACAGTACATGGAACGGGGTACAAGATGGTCTTGTCATGTGATGGAGGTCAGTATTCACTGACTACATTGGCAGTTGTTCCCAGGGTTTCAGTGCTGTCAACCCCAAATGTTCAAAGATTGAGTCAGGGTTCAAATCAAGTGGTTTGCAGTGTATGAGAAGCTGGATGAGAGTCAACAGTGTGCCCTTGTAGCCAAGAAGGCTAATGGCATATTAGGTTGCATAAGGAGAAGCATTGCCAGCAGATCTAGAGAAGTGATTATTCCCCTTTGTTTGGCTCTGGTGAGTCCACATCTGGAGTATTGTGTCCAGTTCTGGGCCCCCCACTATAGAAAGGATGTGGACGCATTGGAGAGGGTCCAGCAGAGGTCAACCAAAATGATTAGGGGGCTGGAGCACATGACCTATGAGGAGAGACTGAGGGATTTGGGTTTTAGTCTGCAGAAGAGAAGAGTGAGGGGGGATTTGATAGCCGCCTTCAACTTCCTGAAGGGAGGTTCCAAAGAAGATGGAGAGAGGCTGTTTTCAGTAGTGACAGATGGCAGAACGAGCAATGGTCTCAAGTTACAGTGGGGAGGTCTAGGTTGGATATTAGGGAAAATCTATTTAACCAGGAGGGTGGTGAAGTACTGGAATGGGTTACCTAGGGAGGTGGTGGAATCTCCATCCCCAGAGGTTTTTAAGTCTTGGCTTCACAAAGCCCTGGCTGGATTGATTTAGTTGGGATTGGTCCTGCCTTGGGCAGGGGGCTGGACTTGATGACCTCCCTGAGGTCTCTTCCAGCTCTATGATTCTAACTTATTTTGTGTTATTTTTATTGCCTTCTGGTTGCTGAGGATTAGGGTACTTTGCTTTACATTTTCAAGCTGGAATTTGCAAACAAGAAGGCAAGAATCTTTTTTTTTTTTTAAATGGAAGCTGAGATCCTCATGTAGTCTCCTGGTTCCTTCAGTTGGTGCTCTAAGGAAAACAAATAATGCAGTTCTTCTTCAAGGAGTCTCCCATTGTATGCTCCACTGCCTAGTCGAAGATTTTTTACAGCAATGCCCTCTGGTAGGCTGTGCGTGCGGAGCAGATGGCACATGTGGTGCCAGTACTGTGCATATGCAGCCAACTGTTCCTTCAGTTCCTTCTCTGCCATCGGCAGCGTCAGTTGGAACCGCAGTTACTCTCCAGTTTTTTCCAAATTCATTAAAGTTTGTTGTTTTTAGTGATGGATTAGTATAATGTTTTTCACAGTTTTAAATAGTTATAATAATTATTGCTAGTTAAAAAAACAACTCTTTACTTTTTGTTGTTAAGGTTGTTCATCTTGGTGATATTTTCTTCTTGGGATGCCAAGTTCCCCAGGCTTCAAACACTGTCCTGCAGGCTTTCAATCCCTGTTTCTGACAGGCATTTGCAGTATGTCTGGGTGCCTGGCGCAGGCAGATGCCACCGCCCAGTGCCAGCACTGCAAGCAACTAATTGCCTGTATGTGCCAGGCAGGGAGCTGCAGCTCAAGCTTCTCTCCCTTGAAAACACGCTGGCTACGTCTACACTGCGAGTTTGTGGCAGAAAATATGCTAATGAGGGACTCATTAGCATAAGTTGCAATTTCATTAGCATATTTTCTGCTGTTTCTTTTTGAGCAAGGGGTTTTTGCACAAAAAGAAGCAGTGTAGCCAATTCTGTTTTGTGCAAAAGCCCCACTTCAGAGAGGCATAAGGATCTTGTGCAAAATGGGGTTTTTGTGCAAAATGGTAGTGGCATGGATACATAGTGAGCAAGGAAGGTGTATTGAAATCCATTGTCTTTAATGGAATTGCATCCACTTCCACTGAGTGTGGTGTATGTTTCATAATAAATTAATGGTTTAATATGGTTGGCATATGAGCATATCAGATTGGTTACTATTAGGGATATAAAATCCCATTTAATTGTTTAACTGGTTAAACGTAATGTTTAACAGATTAAAGGGGGTCAGGTGAGGGGGCTGCTCCAGCGCCTCCCCTGCCCAGCGTGGCCAGGCACCAATAATTACTATTGGTTAAAATAATCTAAAATGTTAAAAACAAAGGAGGTTGAATATGTTTGGCGTGATTGCATTCATTATTTTGTTAAGAACGAATACAGTATATTTAACAACACCAGGATAAAATCTTGTTATTGCAAAGTTCCATTTAAACTAAAGAGACTGTGTGAATAAGTTAAGCAGAATATGCCTATCAATTTGCCATAATGCTCATCTTCATTGTATACTAGTGGCAATTATGCTGAAGTCTGAATAGTACATTGACAAGAGCAAAAAATATTTAAAATGGCAAGTTCTTACGTGAATGAAAATGATTTTACCTTACTTGCAGAAACAACCATCTTTATATATTGATCCAGCTTTGATATTTCAGGTATGTCACTAGAAAACTGCTTGTGTGTGCAGTGCAAAGTACTCTTTTTGTTCCAATTGCATGAGTCTTTCTTTTCTCTCATTTTAAAAGTGAACCTAAATATTTTCTACACTCTACTTTTAATATTTGTACAGGCATTGCCTATTTAATAATTCTTATTTGTATTTCACTTTTTTCCGAATTATTTTTGACTCTCTTGCAATAGCAAGTGTTGTCATAATTGATCTTATAATAAGTGAATATTTATCCCAAAAATCTATTTTCTTTAATAATGAAACTATTTCTATTCAGAATAGATTTGGCAATATCCTTTTTTTACATAACTTAAATTTGGGGCCTAACCTTAAGGTGACACTATCTCTTCAAAATAAATCTTTTCAGAAAAAAGCAATGATCAAATGCTCATGTATTGACATAAGAAACCTGTGAAACTGAAGCCTCTCTTTCTCAATAGAGGGAATAGAAACATACTATGATATGTGTATTTAACTAAAACTGATCAAGACAAAATGAATTTGCACTTTCAAATATTGAATACTGACATTAAGCTGTTTGTGAACACTCTGGAGTGTTATTCATAGAAATAGTTTGATGAATAATTTTAAGCAATAAATACATTTGGGAATAGTGACATTGCTGACATTTCATGAAAAGAAAGAAGCAAAATGCCTTAAATAAATTATTTCTTGCAGATTATTTGCCCAACTCTGTATTTTACAGAGTGTCAGGCAATATGCTACCAAGCAGTTTTATCATAATGTTCTGGGATATATATGAGTCATTATCACTGGAAACTAATCTGCAGAGTCAGTCTCTTACTACTTTAACGTTCCTCACCACAGTCAGGGCAATTATGTATTAATTTAATACTCTTAATTTATATTTCAAGGCAAAAATTTAACATTGACAGCACCAGGAAAGAAGGAATCCAGCTCTTCTCCCGGGTGAAATCTGGGACTGCACTATTAGATAGGGTCATTCATGGGGGAGGAGAGATGTCCCTTCCTCTGAAGCATTAGGTATTGGTAACTGTTGGAAGCAGCTTACTAACTATGATTCATAGCAAAGGTGAAAATAGGCCAGTGCACCCCGGTGTGCTGCATGTGTAAGAAAGAGGCCAGTGTTGGGGGTGCTCTGCTGCTACTGAAGGCATGAGCTCCCAACTGGGCTCTCACTGGCTCCAGGGCTCCCAGCCTGTCCTGCTGTTCTGCGTTGGTGAGACACAGCACAGGCACATTCTGTGTGGCTCCTGGGGGGGGAAGGGAAGGGAACTGCAGTAGGTCTTTGCGTGCCACTGCTGTTGCCTGTATTCAATGCCCCCAGAGCCACAGCTCCCTCTGGTCAGGAACAGGAACAGTGTGGGGCAGGGACCAGGTAACCAAATGCAGTTGGCACTGTCCCAGCCCTGAGCCTTCCCCCCGACACCCTTCTACACCCTCCCAACTCCCTGCCCAGAGCCTTTCACCCCCTGCCCTGACTCCTGCACCCCCCACCCTACTACCTAACCCGCTGTCCTAAGTCCCCTTTATTCCCTCCTAGACCCTTGCAACCTCCTGCCCTGAGCCCCCCACCCCAAAACTGCCTTTTGGTGACAAAACAGTAAGAGCATTTGCACTGCAATGCAATGTTTGTTGGGAAAAAAATCTTTAGCGAAAAAAGTTTTAGCGAAAAAAATCTTCCACCCCTGTGAAATACTTTTCTTTTCTCCTGCCTTTACTGTTGACTAAGAGCCAGTGTGGACTCTGCTGTTTGTTTTGTTGAGAGACCTGGCTTCCACCAGTCTCCCACAATGCCTGCCCTAATGGCTGTGCTCAATATTTAGATCTCTTCTGCCCTGAAGACATGCACCTCTCCCCTTTCAAAGCTCAGGGAAGAATCTGACAGCTGAGGCTACGTCTAGACTACGGGGCTTTTTGCGAGATACCTCTGGTATCCTGCAAAAATCCTGCCGCGTCCAAGGAACGCATTTGCTCTTCCGCTTTGCTTTTTTTTTAAAAAAAAAAAAAAAAAAAAAGCGGAAGAGCAAACGCGCTCTTTCGGGGAGCCCTGTATACCTCGTTTCACGAGACATAAGTGCTCCACTGAAAAAGGAGGCTTTTCCACCGTTTGGCTCCATCTGGATGGGGCCAAATGACGGAAAAGCCTCTTCCCCAAAAAAAAAAAGGGCGGAAAAAGCTACGCAAAATGCAAAGTGCATTTTGCGTAGCTTTTTCTGCAAAAACGCCGCAGTCTATGCCTAGCCTGAGTGAACTGCTCCATTTGGGGAACAAATAAAGCAAATCATTGGAATGCTTCTGTTCTGTCCTGTATTAAGAACACAATGGCAGGCAGACTGCTGCTGCAGGGGGAGGACTGGAGAGACTGCTGCGCTGCTTTGACATTCCTTAGCCCAGAGAGCTCACAGAATTATGAGGGAATCCCAAGAAGCGCAGGAATCAGCTCTGCCTTCCCACAACACTGTACTGCGGGATCTTACTCACATAGAGCAAATCAATCTGTTGACAGGGTGCTAGCAATGTGTCAATGAAAAGTCAACAATGAGGGCAGAAAAACTGGTTTGACTGTTTTTACTTTTAGTGACTTTTGCATTTCAGCAGCACTTTTGTTGCCAAATAATCCTAATGTACACATAGTCCTAATAGTGTTACACTTCTTCCTTCATCTTACTGTAGCCAAACCTTTTGTCTTTGTAATTCAAGCACCAAGTTCTGTGACTTATCTACACCAGTAACATTCCAACAGTCCCAGACTGGTGTAAGTAAATCACAGAGCTTGGGGCTTGAAGAAGATACCGCATCTCAGTACTCAATGTGCAATGAAAGAGGTGCCAGTATTCAAGCAATTTTTTTTAAATTTATAATTGATGCAGGTTGGCAAAATGTGCTGCATATGCTCTTTTTTCAGGTTGTTAGATTTAGACTAAGGGTATGTCTCCTCTACCATGTTTGGAAAGGAAACTTATATCGATACACAGAAATCTTTAAAAAAAAAAAAAAAAAAAAAAGTCACCAAAACATGTTTATACTTGCTCCCTCTGTTGACAGATTGTGTCCATGTCTTTAGCTACCCCATCAACAGTGGGAGCAATGCACTGTGGATATGTAAGCTGGGCATGGGAGAAAGAGGCCTGTTTTAGCAAGTGAGCCATCCCCTGTGTACCAGGAAAATCTTCCATTTGAGGGGCAGATGGAGGGAGAGAGTGTGTGTGTGTGTGTGTGTGTGTATATGTAGTGGGGAGGAGCTGCATATTGTAATAGCTTCCACTAGGTGCTCCCCCTGTGCTGCCTTAGCTCCTTTGGCTGGTGAAGTGGGAGAATAGGTTTGTGGGGTTACTTTAAAACTTGCACATCTTTGAGGTTTCTTATTGTACTATTCCTGTGAGGATCTGTTGGTCGTTGCTCAAAAGCAAATGTTTTGTGTGTTCCCATGTAAGCACAAGATGGCTCTTTTGTGGGTTCACTTTTTCTTTTGTGCATCCGTGGAGGCCTAGGTACAATCTAGACCTCAACATTTTGCACTAATTGCTTGGCAATAAGGAGTTAGGCCTGGAAGTGGAGACTAAAAATATAGGTATATCCTATAGGAATTTAGTTGCATAATTCTATTTTCTTCTTTTCCACCAATCTGTCTAATTAAGTTAGCCAAATTATAGGTAATTATCATACAGCAAGCCAAAGAAGATATTATTCTAGAGACAGAATCTCTCCCATCTAACTGCTACATGGTTATTTAGTACCAATAAAGGAAATAAAAGCATTCCATTAATTCCTTGGTTCTGCAAATCACTATTGATTACAGGAATAAAGGTTAACAATATTGCAAAGCAAAACAATGATCAGAAAAATAAATTAATTTACATCCCTTTATTACTTTGGTTCTTCTTGAATTTGTAATGATAGTTGGTGTAATTCAAAAGGTTCAAAGTTTCATTGTGGGTTAATAGTCAGAAGTTCAGAGGCTGGCCATATCCTGATAATAGGCTTTATTATCATGCAAAAATTTGGGTGCTGATTACTTCGACAGTCTGGATGAATTTACTAGTTAGGGTGGTCAGGCTTCCAGGATTTGACTGGAACATCCAGTAGAAAAAGGATCCTGGTGGCGCAGGGCGCTGCTGACCAGGTTGTCCTATTGTTGGCACAGCAGGGCTAAGGCAGGCTCCCTATCTGCCCTGACTTCACACAGCTCATAGGTATATAAGGGGCCAGAGAGGCTTTGTGTATTGATCCTGCCCCCAGCACTGGTTCTTCAGCACCCTTTGGCTGGGAACCACAAGCAGTGAGAGTTGTGGGGGTGGTGCTTTTGGGGGTGGGCAGCACACTGAGCTTCCCTGGCCCCCTGCCTAGGAGCCACAGCGATCTATATGCCATTTCTTGGCATCCTGGAGCTTGCATACCCCCATACCCCAACACCCTTTCCCAACCCCAAACTCCTTTCCATATCTTGAGCTCTTGGCCCCAGGCTGAAGCCCTTCCTGCACCCCAAACTTCTTGGTTTTGGCCACACCAAAGAGTCCACCCTCTCTCATGCCAACCCTTATCCCCAGCCACACCCCAGCGCCTGCACCCCCAGCCATAGCCCTCACCGCCTCATACACCAACCCCTGCCTCAGCCACGTGAAAATGAGGAGGGGATGGAGTGTACAGGCAGGGCCTTTTGAAAGGCGTGGGACAGGGTCTTGGAAAGGTCTGAGGCTTTGTGCTATTTGAATGTTGGCAACCCTACGTAGGAATAACCTTTTTTTAATATCTCGGGACCTCAGCTTCTGGCTAACAGACAGTATAGTCAGCTGAAAACAGAAACAAAATTTTATTTTATGACAGTTTCAAGTTTAGTTTGCCTTGGGGGGGAAAGGTTTGGTTCAGCTTTTATTTTATTCAAGAAGAGATGAGATAAAATCCTGACTCCTCCTGCCATTGACTTCACCGTGGCAAGGATTTTATCCCAGTTTCTAATTTGTCTTGGCTACTTTGTATTTTCATTTAATTTGTCTGTGCTTGATTCATGTAGAATTTGTTCCCTAATAAATGTTTGAAAACAGATTGCCTACTGAGTCATTTTGCTATAGTGTTTCAAAGTGATGAAAGTTGTGTGATAAAGTACAAATCCTAATGATTTCTATCCATCCACAAGTGGATGGCTGTTTCAGTTTCCAGACAACAAATTAAAATGACAGCTGAATCACTAGATTTTTTTTTCAGTGTTGTACAGGCACAAAATGGTAACCAGTATATGAGGTGGCATATCATCTGTGGCATAGGAAGTGGCATTTCTGTTGTTGCCTATTAACTTGGTTACATACAGTTTGCAATGTTCTTTGAGAATGTCGGATGAGAAGTATATATTCTGCCTGTTGGCTTATATATGCATATACCAGTGGAGGAAATGGACATAAAGAGACTCTACTTATTTCTCAAAATAGCAGGACAGGATTATAACCTTATGTTTAAGAGACCCCTATATTGAGAGTCCAGCCAGCTCATGATGACCCTAAGTAGTTGGCAGAACCTATAAGGTATTTCCAGGTACATATGGGTGTGTTGTCCCCATCTATTGTACTTCTTTTGTGTGCCTTCTAAAAGAGCAGGAATTTGCCCAGATTGAGCATAAGCATCAAAATAGATGCTTAAATAAATAATAGATGCTAAAATAAAATGATGTACCATGCTGTCTTTTGTTTGGGAGCAGAAATCCAAATCCTTTTTTCCATTGTCAGTGTTAATGGAATTATCCAGGATTTACATTAGTATGTAGGTGCTAGAACTATGGGTGTGGGGGTGCCACTGCATCCCCTGGATTGAAGTGTTTTCCATTATATACAGGGCTTACAGTTCTTCAATAAGAGCAGAATTTGTCCAGTTTTTTGTGCTGGTGCATTATTGTATTACATTGCTACAAATACTGTGTTTTTAACAATCAGGTTTCATAAAATAACAAATACTCTCTTACGTTTTTAATCCAGGACACAAAAATAGCTTCACTTGAGCGCAATTTAAGAGATCTTGAAGATGAAATACAGATGTTAAAAACAAATGGAGTTCTGAATATAGAGGACCGAGAAGAAGAGATCAAACAAATAGAGGTTTACAAGAGTCACTCAAAGTTCATGAAAACTAAGGTACAGTCTATTAATAAAATAGTTAATGGTATTAAAATAATGTGAACAGAAGCTTTAATTGGACTCTTCAATTTAAGGAGTCCTCTGTGAATTTGCTTATGGTATATCTGTGGTATTTGGCACTGGATGGAGTTGCTGCAAGAACCTTTTTTTGAATTAAAATCAGCATTTGCAAGTATTGATTCAGGAGAGGTAGAGAAGAGGCCAATCCATCACACTTAATCTGCAAAAACATTAATCAATGTACTATATTTCTCATGCTTTATGCTGTTTCTTTTGTTTCTTTCCCTCCAAATCTTATATATGATCTCTTCATTTTCTCTTTTTTCAGCTTTATAACTCCCACTGTCACTGCCTGAAATTGCTTTATGACTTTATTTGTTTTCCATTCTGAGCTACAGTATTTATATACCATTTTTAATTGTTAATGTTTTCATTATCTTGGTAGTGATACTGTGGTTAGTACCATTGGGCTGTAACTGTTGCTGAGTTGTTTTTTTCCCCTTTGTAAGTGTGTTACATGTACAGTGTTTTAAATTTTTCATTTTTTAATGTTAATAGTTTCCACTTACATGCTGCCTTTCGCTTAAGAATCTCAAAACACGTTATAAAGGTTTATACATATTATAATAAATTTACAGATAGTGAAAGACTAATTGTGTTGGCTAAGGTCACTCACCAGTTAGAAGCAAAGTTTGGAATAGAACCCCAGGGACCTAACTCCCAGACTCACTAAATAATATTGCTACTCAGTTGAAAATTATCAGACAAACTTAGCACCTAACTTTTGATGCCAGCTGCACATTTTTACCATACTTAATTTATATTTGTTTAGCTGCCATGTAGTTAAAGAGCAGCCCCAGCTTTTTATCTTTTGTACTTTCAGATTACTTTTTGTGATTTGTTTTTCTCATTTGATTAATTTTTAAAAGGTTTTTAAAATACCAGCTATGATGAGTTTATTCCAGAATTTGTGCTCCTGATTATATTCTTGTTTGTTATAAAATAATGAGGTATTGACGTGAGACCAGCTTCTATAGTACAGGTGTACAGTGAGCCAATTTTTAAAGTGGAAAAACTAGGACAGCAGTGACCAAGGAGAGGGAAATGAAACTTTCACATAGATGAAAGGCGGAAAGGAGGCATTTTACTAATAAGATCCTTTAAGATGAGAATGAGTGGGGAGGGGAATGTAGGAGAGAAAGGGCAGCCAGCTGACTGTTTATAATGAAGCTGAAACTTTGACCATGATAAAGAGTGCTAGCAATTTTGATTGTGAAACTACCTTTTCTCTTGATTTAGTTGTATGTATTCCTTCTCATACATCTATTTTTATGTGAAATTTTGTGGAGCTGATAACTTTGAATTGAAAATTGGAAAAGCCACTTCTGTGCTTAAATTTGTAGTTTGGGATTTGAAAAAGCTGCTTGAGGGGGCGATCGATTTCTTTGGAGCCCACGTGGTCTGCTGGAATCACAGAAATATAGACATGTTGGACTGGAAGTGATCTTGAAAGGTCATCTAGTCCAGTCTCCTGTATTGAGGCAGAACTAACTGTTCTAGACCATACCTGACAGGGATTTGTTTGACTTGTTCATAAAACCTCCCGATCTGGCCCACCAAGCCACCTCACTGGGACCCTTACGCACAGCGCAGTGGCAGCCGTTTTAAATGTGACTAATCTATTCTGGGAGCAAGGAGGGAGGCTTTGGGCTCTGCCCTGTCCTTCACCAAAATCTCTCAGCTCCCATTGGCCAGTTTCTGATGTATAGTAGCTGAGACATTTTGCTGGTGGCAGGGGCAGCCAATGAAGCCTTCTCCATCCCCCCACTCCTTCACCCTGCCTGGAGCAGAGCCATGTGGAGCAGCTTGTGACTGTAGCCTTCAGGTTCCTGCAGGGCTGCTGACTGGAAGATGCCTAGGTAAGCGCCTCCCAGCCAGAGTCTGCCTCTGGCACCCCTAACCTCTCTCTTCCCCCTCCCCCCCCCAACTACCTTCCGCAGGCCACCACCCAAACTCTGTGTACCCATTTTCCCCAGGTCACTCCCAGATTCTGCACCCCCTCCTAGAGCCCCTCCCTCAGGCCAGAATCCTCTGCTGCACCCATACTCCTTCCTGGATTCTGCACCCCAAGCCTCTGCCCCAGATCACAACCCTCCACTTCACCCAAACTCCTTCTCAGACTCCACACCCCCTCCTGCACCACAGTCTCCTACCCCAAGCTCCATTCTGCACCTAACATCTGTCCCAGACCCCAAACCCCGTTGGTAGAAATTCAGCCCTTGAGCACTTGCCAGAATCTTGGAGTGGCCCCCATTAAAAATTATTGCCCCCTCTGATCTAGGTTATATTTTCCTAATTTATTCATGAGAAATTCCTGATACCCTGTCAGTATCCTTACTGAAGTCAAGAGAGATCACATCTACTGCTTCCCATGATCTGCAAGGCTTGTTACCCTGTCAGAGAAGGATGTTATATTGATTTGATGTGATTTGTTGACAAATAGATGATGAGCAATACTCAAGCATGGTATTTTCTTCTAGGTGCTTACAATTAAATTATTATTTGCCCCATGATCTTACGGGGTACAGAAGTCCAGGTGACTGCTCTATAATTCATTGGCTTTTTTTATATCACTTTTTTGCCCTTTTCCACTGTGACTTCTCCCATCTTCCATGAGTTCTCCAGGTTAATGTTAATGGCTCAGAGATCTCTTCAGCCAGTTCCTTAAGTATTTTAGGATATATACCACCAGGCCCTGCCAAGTTAGACACCCGATTTGTCTGAGTAAATATTAACTTGTTCTTTTTCTATTTTATCCTCCAATCCTAATCCATTTAGATTGATGTTCACTATATTAGTTGTCCGATCACTGCTAAATTTTTCTTGAAAATTGAAACAAAAAAGGTGCATAAATCTTTAGCCATTGGCATGTTTTCTGTTACTGTCTTTTTCTCCTCATTCAGTAATAGACCTATCATGTCCATGGTCTTCCTCATATATTTGTAAAATTTTTCTTGCTACATTTTATGTCCCTAACTAGTTTAATCTTGTTCCTTGTCTTGGCCTTTGAGAACAAGTTGGAATTAATAGGCCCTAAAACCTATTTTTATGTTTGCCACTTATTAACTTGCTGATTTTAGCAATCTTACACTTATGTAACATTTGACAAACATTATTTGGTTAGGTCATATTAAAGATGTAAAATTCCGTTTAATTGGTTTACTGCTTAAATATTTAATTAGTTAACTGAGTAAAGAGGGAGTAGGTGGAGGCAGGGGGTGCTCCAGCCCAGCTGGCTTGGAGTGCCCCCCAACCACGGACAGGGGCTGCTTCAGCCAGAGACCCCTGCCTGTGGCATGCTCTGGCCGAGCAGGAGTGCCCCTGCTTGTAGTACACCCAAGATGAGCCCGTTGCAGACGGGCTGCTCCCACTGGGCTGGAGTGCCCACGGCCCATGGCAGGCCCTGTGGTGTTGGAGCAACAGCTAGCCACGGTGGGTAGGGAGCTGCTCCAGTTCCCACCAATTAACCAGAACTGGTAAGCCTTACCCATTAATGGTGAGGCTTACCAATTAACCATTCACATCCTGAGGTCATATACCAGTGTTTAAAGTAGGAAAAATTTATGCCATTGGCAGGGGGATGAATTGAGATTAAGTGAGATTATGCAATATATCTAAAGTCATAGCATCATAGAATACTATAACTGGAAGTGACCTCAAGAGGTCATTAAATCCAGTCCCCTGCTCTCACGACAGGACCAAACATCCCTGATAGAGGTTTATCTAACCTGCTTTTAAATATCTCCAGTGATGGAGATTCCACAATGTCCCTAGGCAGTTTATTCCAGTACTTAACCCTGACAGTTAGGGAGTTTTTCCTAATGTCCAGCCTAAACCTCCCTTGCTGCAATTTAAGCCCATTGCTTCTTGTCCTCACATCAAAGGTCAAGAAGAAAAAAAATTCTCCCTCCTCCACCACTTTAGGTACTTGAAAACTGCTATCATGTCCTCTCTGTCTTCTCTTTTCCAAACTAAACAAGCCCAGTTCTTTCAGTCTTCCCTCATAGGTCATGTTTTCTAGACTTTAATCATTTTTGTTGCTCTTCTCTGGACCGTCTCCAATTTCTCCACACCTTTCTTGAAATGTGGTGCTCAGAACTGGACACAATACTGCAATTAAGGCCTAATCAGCACAGAGTAGAGCAGAAGAATTACTTCTTGTGTCTTGCTCACAACACTCCTGTTAATGCATCCCAGAATCATGTTTGCTTTTTATGCAACAGTGTCATACTGTTGATCCATATTTAGCTTGTGGTCCGCTATGATCCCTTTCTGCAGTACTCCTTCCTAGACTGTCATTTCCCATTTTGCATATGTGAAACTGATTGTTCCTTCCTAAGTGTAGTATTTTGCATTTGTTCTTATTAAATTCCATTCTGTTTACCTCAAACCATTTCTCTAGTTTGTCCAGATCATTTTGAATTATGACCCTATTCTCCTAAGCACTTGCAACCTCTTCCAGGTTGGCATTTCTGCAAACTTTGTAAGTGTACTCTTTATGTCATTATCTAAATAGTTGATGATGAAGATATTGAACAGAACCAGTCCCAAAACTGACCCTGGCAGAATCCCACTTGTTAGACCCTTCTGGCATGATTGTGAACCATTATTAGTCTCTGAGAACAGTTATCCACCCACCTAATACCGGGGTGAAAGTAACTTAAATTTCTTACATGTACTGTCCTATCACAAACCAAGTCCCTTCCAGCTCTTTAAATAGCTCCTGCTGGCTTTTAACGCAGCTCAGCCAAATCTTGCCTGAGCTGCGCACTGGGGTGCACCCCCTTAGTTTCACCTATGTAGTAGTGCTATTTAGGTTGTATTTCCCTAGTTTATTGATAAGGAGGTCATGCAAGACCATATCAGATGCTTTACTAATGTCTAGGTATACCATGTCTGCTGTTTCCCCTTTAACCACAACACATGTTATCCTATCAAAGAAAGATGTGAGATTAGTTGGACACGATCTGTTCTTTACACAAGTCACACAATAAATTACTGTCAGTGTTGATATTAGAACCCAGGTTCCCCAGTCACCTGATCCACCTCTGATATATTAGACCATAATGCCATCTAGGCAATCATTTTACTCTCATGTCTTATGTTATCTTTAGTGTAAAATGGAGACAGTGAGAAATTATCATTGTATGGTATTATATGGTTAGGATTTGCTAGCTCACAAAAGGTATAGTACCTTAATTTTAGAAAGTGTGGGATCTCCTGGGATAGATTCCAGGAATCATCAGTATCCTGTGACACCTGCCATGTTTATCTACTGTCTTAAATTCTTCCCATGGGAGAAGAAATTTTAAGGCCATTTTGGCAGCTTCCTTTAAATATAAAGTTTTGTGGAATGCTTTTTATGTTCAATGTAGTTTTTTAAAACTCATAAATGGGCTTACCGTAAGTGAGATTACCGTACACTTTGAAATGCGGTTAACCTACAAGTATGTAGTTCTCTGTGATTTACAGTGTAATTACTACAATATCTCAGAAAATATATTGAAGCTTTTAAGGTGTAACCTATGTCCATAAATCTTGTCTATAAAGGGGAAGTTCCAAGGTTTTTGAGAGGAAGAGATTCAATATATTTCTTTGCAATAAAGAACAGATGAATGAGAAGAAGACTGTTATACCTACCATTGTTTCATCACAACCTTCAGATCAGTACTTCGATAAATATGTCACATTCTGATGAAACACTGTACAACTTCTTTCACCAGCCCTTTCCTTCCTCTTACAACTGAGATTTGCAGCAAAAGATACTAGTTCTGCCGTTCATCACAGAACCTTTCAAGGTGGAAAAAGTATTTATACAGCTGTCAGCAAGCAGATCTTATTATACCTGATCTGTAGATTGCTGATAAGAAGTTCTGATAAATATAAGTCCTGATTGATGCCAAACAGTAGAACAAGGCTCTTTTCATGGTTAACATTAGGTGCAAGAATTATCTTTATACTGTTATATTTAAAGAATAGGGATTTAATTTACATCTCTTCTTAATTTAAATCTAGAAAGGAAGGTTTATCAGCTATATGCAGACTTAGTGAACATGGCTTTTATAAAGCATGAAGATATTTCCTACTTTGTAAATGTTAAAATATTTATAATAAACACACATCTGAACATCTCTAGACAATGAGAAGGTCAGGCACAGGGACACTATATATGTTATCTTCAATCTAGCAGAGAAGGGTAAAATACTACCTAACAGCTGGAAGTTGAAACTAGATAATTTCAGCCCAGACACAATGGTGTATGTCATTAACTACTGGCCATTAAAATCAAGATTGGCTGTTTTTTTTTCCTAAAAATATGCCACTGAAATTATTTTGGAGAAGTTCTGTGGCTTGTGATTTGTGATAGAAGAGGTTAGGCTAAATGATCAAATGGGTCCCTTCTGGCCTTGGATCTAGAATCCATATGCAGACATGTATGTAAATCTTTATATATAACTCGTGTGGAATTTGGGGTCATTATTTTACTTTGACTCTGATAGAGAGGCACGAGTCCTCACTTGATCATATCAACATTATTCTTATATTCACCTTAATATTTAACAGAGTGGGAATGAAAACACTTCAGCAAGGACACTGAATTGTTTAAAGAAGTGCTTAATTTTTTTACAGAGAACAGTACCGTCAAGAACATTTTAACCATTGAATGTACAAGATAAAAATTATTTCCTTCAAAAAGTGTGTTTTGTTCTGTACTGGACATTTCTTTTTAAAGGAGAGGTCCCAGTTCTTGCAAATCAGATATGCAAGCAGATAGATCGTTTATGAGCAATGAGGAGCATATCTGTGATGAAAACAAAGCCATTTCCCTTGGCTGTTGATTTTTCAGGGTTTTGATAGCATCATGAACTAAACTGAGAAGAGCCTTCAATAGAGATTAGAAGTGTATGATGTCCACAAGGGTCTAATATAAAACATCTAATACAATTAGATTGACCTCAGATCAAGGGTTCATCCTTTATATTATATACATAGACTTTCCTAATGTTTATTTTGTATACTCTTTTTTGTCTTAATTTCTGCACTTGTTTACATGTGCTGGCAAAGTAAATGAATGATGGGGAGGAAAGGTTACTTCCAAGCTGAAAACTTTTTCTTTCTTTTAGTAGTTTTGAGATGCATGTTGAATGTTTCATCTGTTGGTTTTTCTTTCGATAAATTCAGATTATAAAGACTATTGCTTTCACTTCATACACAGATTAGGATTTTGTGCAATAGGCAAAGGGTGTCTAGCCAAATTCTCCAACCTAGTGAATACAAAACATTTCAAAACTTGTGGAGAGAAAAAGAGAATAAGTATGTATATTGTATCTGTGGTTGGAAGAAGTACCTTTTAGATTTAATTTTAAAGGAATCCATTTTGTATGTTGAATATAAATGTGAAGTGTGTGATCAACATCAAATATTTTCCATAAATTTGTAATTCAGAATAATGTCTGTGACATATTATTGTGTTTTGATCTTGACCATGTGGCTGATTATGACACACTCTTTTTTTTTTTTTTTTTTTTTTTTTCCTGGGCTCGAGATTTAGCCTCATTCCAAGTGGCCTTTGGTATTAAAGAGAAAGGAGAGGATGGATAGGGAAGTTCTATCTCTTCTTTGATCACTCTCATGGCATTTAAACTTTGATTTAAAATAAAACGTTCTGGTCCTTGTGGTTGTGAGGAAAAGCTTTTAAATGAAAGCCAAGTGTCTACCAGTTAGCAGAGGAACAGCCTGAAATAATAGCTCTGAGATGTTGTTGCCAATTCAGCCCTATGCAGGCCGAAGTCATTTGATAATTTAAATAGGTATTATTAACTATTGTTCAATGAAGCATTTGAGTAACTAATTTGCATGTCCACTGTTGTCACATAGACATTTGAGAATAATACCTGTTATGTCATCTGTTCTATAGGATTATTTTTATAATGTATTCTCCAATGCTTTGACCATTTTTAAATGTTCAAAATAGTCTTTTCCATCCCAGGACACTTCTCCCATTTAGCAATATGAAAAGGACACCTGTTCTTGAGCATCCTTGAGAATCCCTGTCCTAAGTGAATTGATTTCCATAGCTTTTACAGTCAAATAGACTCACCATTTGGAATTTTCTCCCAATTCTCTCCTTTTCCCTGTCCTGTGCCTTTTTCCTTTGGCTTTCATTTGAGAGCTCCACATAAGCTGCTAGAGAAGGAAAATGGAGGATGAAGGGCATTAACTATGTGGCAAATGAAAGTTGGTTAGAGTTCTATCAATTTGCTCCTTACCCCACTTCCCCTTGGTTAAATTCCTCTTCCTCATCTACAACTGGCTCTTACTGTCATGCCCATAATCTGTACTCACTGCAGTCAATGATGATGATATCTGTGGTTTTGAAGGAACTGTGGTGTTGCAGTCAATCTATACATGCATGAAAGCCTTATTTTTTCCTTTATATAGAAACCATTCAAAATAAATAGACAATTAACATGCCCATCACAACATGTAGTATTCTTCAACCAGTGCAGCAAATGCACCAACTACTATATTGATAAAAGAAGAAAATTAAACCACTGTCAAATGAATTGACATAGAAAATTGATAAAAGGCAAAGATACCTTATTAACGGAGAGGGAACACTTTTCACAAAACAATCACTCTATATCTAACCTTATCCTCAAAGGAGACCTGCACAATACCTTCAAATGTTGATCCTGCAAGCTTAAATTCATAATTTTTAGACATTAAAAAATCATGGACTGAGTAGAGACATTGGATTTGTGTCTTTACAACATAATGCACTTGCCCTCCTTTGTCCTCTAACGGCAAAGATATTAATTGATCACTTCATTTGTGGCTCTCTGATTACCTTTCCCAGACTTAAAGAAGAGTGCTGTGAAGCTCATAGGCTTGTCACTTTCACCCACCGAGGTCGGTCCAATAAAAGATATTGCCTCACTCACTTCGTGTGTCTCATAACCAAAGACCAGCATGATTACAACAACACTGTAAACACTAACCTTAATAGAAATTGTGGGCGCCGAGCATCTCACCATCAGAACCTTAATGCTTCTCCTGACTATCCAGAAGGTATCTGGTTTGCATCACATGAGATTCATTCTCATCTCCGTGAACTTGTGAGATATACTGGAGATTAAATTAATGATATAAAACAATGTTTTTGATGTTGCAGATTGACCAGTTGAAACAGGAACTTTCAAAGAAAGAATCAGAACTTCTTGCCTTACAAACTAAGCTTGAAACCCTTAGCAATCAGAATTCAGATTGCAAGCAACACATTGAAGTGCTTAAAGAGTCGCTTACTGCCAAAGAACAGAGAGCTGCCATACTTCAGACAGAGGTAAGCTATTTTCTCATCATACAATACCGTATAAATGTTTAGTTAATAGTGTGTGCCAGGATTAAAACGATGTATTAGTTGCAGAAGATGAATCCTGAGCTTTTTTTCAATTTGTTAAAAAGAATATAACAGTTTAAATCTTGCCATGTGCTAATACATTTGGCATATTTTACTTTTTACATAATTTTCGTTTTTACAGTATGTTAGCTCTGATCCTGCAGTTTTTTAAAAGAACCTAATGACTTCAATAGCAGTCTTGTATGTGTTAGTGCAGACCATCCTTGCTATGAGTTCAAGATACATTCAAAAAAACTTGGATTTATAGCGAAACAACTTAAAGTGGGGAATTTTTTTCCTGCGGCTGACTTCCATTTGTGCAAATTGGTGTGTTGGGGTGTTTTTTTTTTTTTTTTTTTTGTGCGACTTAAGAGCAGGGAATGGGAGGACATATAACACATCAGTTCCTACTAGCATCAACGATTCTCATGCAGAACAGATGTATGCCGGGGCAACTTATAGCTGGGACACCCTGTACTGCACAATTGGACCTATGTTTGGAATCTACAACATCAAGAGTATGTAGCTATAGCTGAGATTTCCCTTTTCTCTAGTGGAATGAATGAATGATATATATATATATATATATATATATATATGGCTGGATTTATTTCTTCTTAATATTTTCACTCCTAATTTCAAATTGTCATAAAATAGCTTGGGGTGTTAGACCTGATACTCAGTTTTGTGTCTTTTATTATACATTTCAATTCTAAAAAGAACAGTTGTTTGTGTGTTAAAGGGTGTGTGTATGTGTGTATATAATATGAGTGCAGGTTATTGGTGTGTGAAGCCTTTGTTTCTTAGAAAATAAGCTTTGATTTTTGAATGTGAATAGATTGTTAATCCTTAATATAAGACAGTATGTCAGGGGTTTTTTTAGCCTGTAATGGCTAAGTACGGAGCTTGAAAATATGCTGCCACGCTCAATATTTAAATATTGTTTATGCAGCTCTGATGAAATAAACTATTTCAATGTAAAAATTTGTCTTCTCCGCTAGTTCCTTTTGCATGACTGCTTTTTACAGTGGAAGTATGAAGCATAAAATAAGAGTGAAACGTATTTATATTTTGACCATTTTATTAGTAAATTTTGAATTGCTGTGCATTTTAAAAGAACATGAGAAGTTAGGCAATGCCTTTGTAAAAGGAAAATAAACTCTTTACATTCAGAAAAATGTACTAATGTATATGAGCTGGTTTCTTGCATGATAGTTGAAGCTGTAATCCTAGCTAAAGGAATTCTAGGGAAAAAATATCATTTTAGTTCATCATCTTCATGAGGAAGTTAGATGGCATTAATCTCTGTTTATCAAGTAAATATTCTGATATTTTGGATGTCTGTTGAACTGCATGTTCCATGATGTATCCTCTCACATGCAGTTAATGTGCAAATAAAACTTTGAGATTGCAAATATGCCTTCATCAGTCAAATAAAATACAAGGAAACAAAAAATCATGATAGAACAAGGGTAAAGATCGAAGTAGGCAACAGACTAGTTCAGAAAGAGCCACAGACCCTAAAGAAGACTGAGCAAAATAGCAAATAATCTGCTTTGACTCTTGTGTTCAAGATAGTGATCCAGGAGCACTTCGTTTCCCATCACAATCTGGGGACAAGCTGCCTTGATTTTACGTTTGAGACTCTAATACAACGGACAAATGGGTATTAAACACTGTCCAATAGAATTATAGAACTGAAAGGAACCTTGAGAGGTAATCAAGTCCAGTCCCCTACACTCGTAGCAGGGCCAAGCACCATTTAGATCAGTGTTTCTTAAACTGTGTTCCGCGGCACACCAGTGTGCCATGAGGCAGTCGGAGGTGTGCCACGGAGAACAACAGAATTAAAAATATCTGCTTTTTTTTTTTTTTTTGCTCAATAACTTTCCCCTGACCAATTTTTCCCCCGGCCTTTTTTTTTTTTCCACAACAAAAAATCCTTGGTGTTCCTCATAAAAAAAAAAAATTGTTTGGTGTTCCTCAGTCTTAAAAAGTTTAAGAAACACTGATTTAGATTATTCCTGACAGGTCTAACCTACTTTTAAAAATCTCCAAAGATGGAGATTTCACAGCCTCCCTCGGCAATTTATTCCAGTGCTTAACCACTCTAACAGGAAGTTTTCCTAATGTCCAACCTAAACCTCCCTTGCTGCCATTTAAGCCCATTGCTTCTTGTGTTGTTAGAGGTTAAGAAGAATAATTTTTCTCTTTTCTCCTTATAACAACATTTTAGATATTTTACAGTAGTTATGTCTCCTCTCAGTCTTCTCTTGGAACATGATAATAAAGCAATCCCAATTTTTCAGTCTTCCCTGATAGGTCATGTTATCTAGTGACCCTTAATCATTTTTGTTGCTCTTTTCTGGACATTCTCCAGTTTGCCCACATCTTTCCTGAAATGTGGAGCCCGGAACTGGACATGACACTCCAGCTGAGGCCTAATCAGAATGGAGTAAAGCAGAATTATTACTTCTTGTGTCTTACTTACAACAATCCTGTTAATATATCCGGGAATGGTGTTCCTCTTTATTTGTTAAAATCAAATCTAGAACAGCCTCCTCCTAGCTGCTTTCTTTATCTTCCAAAATAAAAAAAATTGTCCCCAATACTTTCCAAAAAAATCTCTTTGATAATCTGTGCATTGCTGTATTATTTTCCCAACAGATGTCTGAATAATTGAAGTCCCCCAATGCCACCAAGTCCTATGCTTGGGATGATTTTGTTAGTTGTTTTTCTGCTTGTTAGGGTTATGCCACACAGTTACTTTCTATCCCTCCTTCCCCCCCCCCCTCCATCCCACATTGCTTTTCAGAGACCCCTTTCATGAGAGACTTCTCTTTTAGCAGGTTTAGTCTCTACAGGCCTTTCGGGCTGTAGAGGAAGTTATCACAAAGCACTAGGGACAGAGATGCAACTCCCAGTATTTTCTACCTTCAAAGCCCTTGGGAGGTTTGAGCCCTATCCTCAGTCTCGGTGAGTTCAACATATGTCTGATAGTCATCGTGGCAACTATACTTCCTGCCTTAAATTACCATGACTGGTTTGTTGCCCTGTACCTTCAGGATGCTTATTTTCTTATAGCAATTCTCTCAAATTACAAGAGATTTCTTGAGTTTGTTGTGGTGGAACGACACTAACTGTATGCTGAGCTGCCCTTTGGCCAGTCTTTCACCCCTTGCGTCTTTATTAAAAGGATGGTCATGATAACAGCATACTTCAGGAAGAGTTCATATCTTCCATTATCTGGATGATTGGTTATTGAGAGGCAAGTCAGAGAGGATGTCCCCTGGCAGGTTTAGTTCACACTCTGCTTACTCAGTTATCCATGTCTCATCTTAAATATCTTGGAACATCTTTGGTTCCAACTCAAAGAATCATGCTCATTGGGCCCAGTTAGGTCCTACGAATTTGAGAGCATTTCTGCTGACGAAACACTTCAAGGCAATTTGTCACTTATCTCTGGAGCTGAAGATCCAGCTCCCAACCACAGCCTGAGTATGCCTAAAGTGCTAGCCCAGACACATAGGTAATCCAATATGCTAGTCTGTGACTTTATCCTCTTCAAATGTGACTGAAGTTAGTCTGTCATCTGTGCTGTTGTGCCTTGGACAGATTGATCAGTCTTCCACTGCAAGTCATGGATTTCTTGCAGGTGTGGATGGTTCAGGATGTGTGCCATGGCATTCCTTTCTTGGTCACCACCACTGGAACTATTGTCATTGATGCCCACTTATTAGTGTAGGAACTGCATCTGGAACTGAAGGTTCAAGGTCTGTGGTCAGGATGGGAAGCTTCTCTACATATCAATGTCCTGGAGCTTTATGCTATCTACAATGTTTGTCAGACTTTTTAAGATCTCATCAGGGGCTCAAGCTCATCTGAAGAAGTGGATTTTGCACATGAATCCTCATGATGCTATCTGTATCTGTATATTTAAAAAACAGTGAATGGTCCTGCAGCACCTTAGACTAACAAAAAAAAGTAGATAGTATCATCAGTTTTCATGGCCATGAAAACTCATGATGTGTACATTTTTTTTGTTAATCTCCAAGATGCTGCAGGACCATTCATTGTTTAAGTTTTTTTTATTTGCAGACTAACACGGCTACCCCCTGAGACTTATTTATATATATATATATATATATATATATATATATATATATATATATATATATTTGTTAGTCTGTAAAGTGCCACAGGTGTACTCGTTGTTTCCCTTTAATATGACAGCATAGCAGAGGCTACACTCTCTTGAAGGGTACAAGCTCATTTCACAGAGCTCAGGTCACATCAGTAACATTTTAAATGACATTCCTATATTAGACATTTGCATGGTGACCACTTGGTCCTCTGTGCTTATTTCTGCAAACTACTGTGCTATTAAGGCTGCATCCAGATTAGAAAAAACTTTGGGAAAACAGTCATACAATGCTCCTTTAATTAGTCTCTGAACCCCATGTCCTGTTAGTACTGCCTGGAAATCACTAACATAAAATACTCAGCTGCATTTACTCAAAGAATAATTGGTTATCTACTTCTGTTTTTTTGAGATGTGATGGAGATTGGTATTCCATAACGTGCCTCCTCTCTATTCTGCACTGGAGTCTGAACTTATGACATTTGGTGTGAAGCAAATTAGGGTCAGGGCAGTGCCACCTTTATATGACCATAGGAGGGGCTAAGCCTACAGAGCATGAGTTCTGCCTCTTCAGGTCCAGCTCGGGAAAGTTTATCTGGCTCCACTGCATGTCCCCTCCTCACACAGAACACATGTATGCATCACATCTTAAAGAATAAGAGTTACAGGTAGTTAACTGTTTTATCACTGTCCTCTTTATTACATTTCCTGAACATATCTGAAGACTGTTATTTGATCTTTTCTCAGAACTAAACATGCATGGTTTTAATATTTCCAGATCTCTTTCCAGATATCAGAATTAGGCTGACTGGAATATGATTCCTGGCATCCTTTCCTTACCTTTTTAAATACATGTATTATGTTTGTCCTTCTTCACGTCTCTGGAACCTCACCCATGCTCCATGAGTTCTTTAAGATAATTGCTAACTGTTTCAAGATTGCTTCAGCTAGTTCCTTAAATTGCCTCGGAAAAAATTTCATCCAGTCTTGCTGACTTGAACATCTAACTTGCCTATGTATTCTTTAACATAACCTTTACCTGTTTTTGCTCATATTAATTGTGTTGAATATCTTGTCATCATGAAACTTTTTACATAAGACTGAAGCAAAATAGACATTAAACACATCAGCCTTCTAGATGTCATCAGTTATTAGATCTCCTTCCCTGCTGTAACTTGTGCTTTCCTTTGTCTTTCACTTGCTGCTAATATATTATGGATCTTTGTCTTATTCCCTTTTATTTCCTTGCTAGGTGTAATTCTGTTTGAGCCTTGTCCTTTCTAATTTATGCTGTTCTTCTGTATTCCTCCTTAGTAATTTGTCTATATTTCCACTTTTGTTCAATTCCTTTTTCATTTTCTGGTTATTAAAGAGCTACTAATGGAATTTTATTGCTCTATCATTATTGTTCCTATCTTTTCTTCACATCATATAGTTTGCTGTTGTGTCTTTTAATATTGTCTCCTTGGATATTTTTCCAATAGGACCTTAACTGCCAGTTTTATGATTTTGTTAAAGTTTGCTTTTTTGAAGTCCATTGTCCTTATTCTGCTGCTCTCACTCCTTCCTTTCCTTGGAAGTCTCTAAGGCCATATCTACATTAGGAAACTATTTCGAAATTAGTAAATTCAACTTAATAACACCCAATTTAACAGATTCGAACTAGCATGTCTACACTATGGGAAGCCTCGAAATTAGTCCGAGGCAGACTCCATTAATGTGGATGTGCTACCTCAGAGTTAGAGCCCCAGGAAGCACTGGGATGTAATTAGTTCAAATTACTCTGGGGAGTAATTATTTCAAAATAGTGGCACTGGAGCACCCGCACTACAGTTATTTTGAAATAACTCTTTTGCAATTAACATTACTCCTGAAGAAAAGCAGGAGTACAGATTTCTAATTCTGCGGACCGTTATTTTGAAATAATGGGCTTGGTAGTGTGGATGCTCCGCTTATAAATTTGAATTTGGGGCTGTTGTTTCAAAATAAAGTCCTAGTGTAGATCAGGGCTAATAGTCTACCATATCATTATATCACCCCTATATTTTCCCTTTTTATTTTAACCCAGAGACTTTCAACTGGTCTGCCTCTCACCTCCTTCTGGATTTCTGAACAGGTGTCTTCTTGTTAGATAATGCAGCAACTCCTTCCCTTTTTATACTGCCAATCCATCTCTATACCAATATTCCAGTCGTGAGTCTTAGCCCACCACACCTCTAAATCATAAATTAGCTTATGGACAAATACTTCAGTTCTTCCTGTTTATTAGCCATAGTCACCATGTTTGTGTATAAACATCTGAGGTGTTGAGCACATTTCCCCCATATACATATACATATATTCTGTTACAACAGCTGAATAGTATTTTTAAATGTATACACTATAATTGTCTGCATCCCAGAGACACACAGACATTACAAAGTCAGATAAAAAGTATCCCTGTTCTAAATTTCAAGATTGATGAAAATTATTTGGTTAATGAAATTCCTTGAAATTTGGTTATCTAAATAAAAAATAAAATCATATAAAAGGAAAATCAAAACACAGTTTCTGCTGATTAACTCATTGAGGGCATCAAGTCCACTCTACATTGATTTAGCCAGTTGCTACAGCACAGTCATACTTGTTCACCTGTGGCCAGGAAAAAACAATGTTTAAAAAGTGTAAGATCTCCACAAATTCACAGCTTAAAGTCTTGCTTCATTCAGAAACCGATCAAGTCTTATCTTCTGGCATAGAGAGAAATTAGATCTGGATAAAACTGGATGGCGACGCTATGCAGCAGGAACTATACAGCATCTATTCTTCAGTAGTCCACAAAATCTACTCCTACATGATTTCTTTTCCCAGTTGAAGTTAGCAGTATCTCATACTATTGGATCAAAATCTCATCACTACATATATATAGTACCACAAATATACACAGCCAATAATAATAAAAGTTAGGTAAACTCTATGCCCAGAAAACCTCCCACCATACCATCCCACCTATCCAATCATTCTAAGATGCATGTTGATTTTCCTAAGATGCTAACAGTAAATGTATGTTTAACAAATGGTTCAAGTCTTTGCACATCAGACAACTGCAACTAATCTTAACGCGAACTGCTTCCTGTAAAATGTTCAAGCTAAAGCCCTTTGTCATGTAGCAAATGAGTTGCGAAGGGACTGGAAGCATGAGGAAAGAAACCTTTTGTCTGTCAGTAATGTCTGGTTGCCAAAAACACATCACAAAGTAGAATTGCAGTTTCACATTGCCACAGTCCACATGATGATAATAAATGCTGGACTTCCCTTAATGTGTATTGGCTGATGAAGAATTAGGTAATCAAATCAGTGGAGAACTGATTGGAATACATCACCATCAGTATGTCAGGGAAATTGGGGGAGGAGGGAGAGGGAGGAGGAAATCTGTTCAACATCTTAGATATTAATACACAAACATAGTGAGTATAGGTAATAAACAGGAAGAACTGAAGTATTTGTCCATAAGCTAAGTCTCATGACTGGAATATTGGTATAGAGGAACACACTTTGTTCAGAAAGGATGGGCAGTATAAAAAAGGAAAGAGTGATTTCATTATCCCTCTCTCTCTCTCTCTCTCTCACACACACACACTATATGTGTGTGTCTTATATGTTAACTTCAACTGTCTCTTTCGCCTCTCTGCTTTGTTCACTAATAAATGATTATAATTAAACCTGAAACAAGATGATCTAGTCTTGCACAAAGAAGCTCATTGACATTTTGAACAGTTTTGCCACACTTTAATAATTAAATAACCTAATAAATTGATGAGGCTTTGAAGCACAGCAAGCTATTTTATATGCCCCGTAGAAAAGCTTACAACTTCTTTGTAGTAAGTAGTAGAGATCTAATTATTTTATCATACAGCATCACAAGGAATTTTCTTTAGTTCTTTTCTCTCTTTAAGATCTCTTTGTGAAAGGAAATGGGGGAAAGTTGCTGAATGATATCCACCTCTTACAGGAAGTAATTTAATTTTAAATTAGCTGTAATTGTTAATGTGCAAGAGGCTTTTAGCGATAGTGTTGAACACATTAGAGTGACTTTTTTTCCCTGGGAGATCAGATGGAAATGAGATCCTCTGTATATGTAATGGGTTAATAGGAAATTTAGTTTTAATGTAATGCTATACATTTCAACATATAGTATAAACTGCACAAAGAAAATGAATTTCACTTCAAAATAAATATATGTAACATATATTAAAAAGATTGTAAATGAAATTGATTGAAATTTGCTTAACCGAATAATTTTCATCTATCTTGAAATGTAGAATGGGGAGTACTTTTTAGTACTTCAGCCTTTTTAATAGAATATTTAAATAACTTGTTAAACTTTTTATTGACATGCTATATACATTGATTTTATACTAACAACTAATGTGCATACTTTAGGTGGTAATACAGAAATTTCATTTTTCAGTTCATTTGGAATATTCTAAAAGCTTCATAGTTTCTCATGCTATATTAAGGATATACATTTTACTTTTTACTGGCAAGGCTGTTGTATTCTTTTTGAATTATATTGATATTTTGTACTGTAAAATCAAACTTTTAAAATCTGTTACGTAGAAATGAAGTATATTCCTTGTACCCAGCGAATTTCTTGATTACTAGGTGTGTTAGGTACATTATAATAACCGACAAGTTTTCATCAAATTCTCAACTCATTTTGGCGCATGTTATGTGCCAACGGGCCACTCAGATCACATTATCTCCATGCGCCTCCCACTTAGAAATAAGCAGCATGCCACACTGTTTAGCGTGTACGCCCCAACTCTTCAAACGGATCCAGCAGAAAAGGACAGGTTCTACAGTGATCTGCACAACCTCATCCAGAACTCTTCCGTAGACGACAAGGTCATCGTCCTTGGTGACTTCAATGCCCGAGTAGGTAAAGATTCAAAAGCCTGGAAAGGAGTGCTTGGCAAGCATGGTGTCGGAAACTGTAATGACAATGGGCGCCTCCTGTTAGAATTCTGTGCGGAGTAGCAACTTGCCATCACCAACACCATGTTCCAACAGAGAGACAGTCTGAAGACAACCTGGAGGCACCCTCGGTCTAAGTGTTGGCATCTCATAGACTACATCTTGGTGCGCCAGAGATCTTCGAGATGTTTTACTCACTCGAGTAATGCCTAGCGCGGAGTGTCATACGGACCATTGCCTTGTGCGCTGTAAACTCTGTCTCCATTTCAAAGCCAAGCCAAAGAGGGGAAGCGCCCCAAGGAAGAAGTTCCATGTTGGCAAACTCCAATCAATTGAAGTGAAAGCTAAATTCCAGGCGAATCTTCAGTCGAGGCTTGAGGATCCCAGCTGTCCCACAAACCCCTCTTCAGATGCTCTTTGGAAACATCTCAAAACCACCATCTTGTAGACCTCTGAAGATGTCCTAGGGTTTTCCTCTAAGAAGAACAAAGACTGTTTTGATGAAAACAATCAGGAAATTCAAGAATTGCTGACGAGGAAGAGATCCGCCCATCAAGCGCATCTTGCTCAGCCGTCCTGTCTTGATAAGAAGGCAGCCTTCCGCCTTGTATGTAGCAATCTCCAGTGCAAGCTTCGAGAGATTCAAAATGAATGGTGGACCAAACTTACAGAGAGAACTCAGCTTTGCGCGGATATCGGTGACTACAGAGGGTTTTATGAAGCCTTGAAGGCGGTGTATGGCCCTTCGCATTACATCAAGAGTCCCTTGTGCTCTGCAGATGGCCAAGTACTCTTCACAGACAAGGTGTCTGTCCTGAACCGGTGGTCGGAACACTTCCAGACTCTCTTTAGCACCAACCGCGTGGTCCAAGACTCAGCAATCCATCGTATTCCACAACTGCCAGAGAAAATAGATCTGGATGAGATTCTGACTCTAGAGGAGACTGTCAAGGCCATTAAACAGCTGAAAAGTGGCAAGGCAGCAGGAGTCGATGGAATTCCAGCAGAGGTTTGGAAGCATGGGGGCCCAGCGCTGCACGCCAAACTCCACGAGCTCTTTGTCTGTTGCTGGGAACAAGGCAAACTACCACAGGACCTCCGTGACTCAGTCATCGTCACTCTGTATAAAAACAAGGGGGATAAGTCAGACTGTTCCAATTACCGGGGGATAACTCTGCTCTCTGTCGCAGGAAAAATTCTTGCAAGAGTACTTCTTAACAGATTGGTGCCCACCATTGTAGAAGAACTCCTTCCAGAGAGCCAGAGTTAATAGGAGCACCATCGATATGGTATTCGTTCTTAGACAGCTACAAGAGAAATGTAGGGAACAGAACAAGGGATTGTACGTGACTTTCGTCGATCTTACCAAAGCGTTCGACACTGTGAGCAGAAAAAGTCTGTGGCTAATCATGGAGCGACTAGGGTGTCCCCCAAAGTTCCTCAACATGCTCATCCAGCTACATGAAGACCAGCGTGGCCAAGTCAGACATGGCACTGACCTCTCAGAGTCCTTCTCAATACGCAACGGTGTAAAGCAAGGCTGCGTTCTCGCGCCGACTCTCTTCACGATCTTCTTCAGTATGATGCTCCAAAGAGCCGCAGTAGAACTTGATGATGAACACGGTGTCTATATCCGATACCATACTGATGGCAGTCTGTTCAACCTGAGGCGACTAAAGGCCTATACTAAGACAGTGCGGCAACTCATTCGAGAATTACTCTTCGCTGACGATGCTGCCCTTGTTTCTCACACGGTGACAGCGCTGCAGCGCATAACATCCTGCTTTGCTGAGGCTGTTGAACTTTTTGGACTAGAAGTCAGCTTGAAGAAAACGGAAGTTCTCTCTCAGCCCGCACCTCGGGAAGATTACTGCCCTCCCTGCATCACCATTGGCGAGTCAGAGCTGAAGACAGTTCATCAGTTCAGCTACTTGGGGTGTATCATCTCCTCAGATGCCGAGGTTGATAAAGAGATTGATAACAGACTGGCAAAGGCAAACTGTGCATTCGGTAGGCTGTACAAAAGAGTCTGGAACAACAAGCATTTGAAGAAAGGTACGAAGATTGGTGTGTACAGAGCCGTTGTACTGAGTACCCTCTTGTACGGTTCCGAGTCGTGGGTCATCTACTGGCATCATCTGCGTCTCCTTGAGTGCTTCCATCAACACTGCCTCCGCACCATCCTTAACATCCACTGGAATGACTAGAAGTCAGCTTCAATCATCAACATTGAAGTCCTCGAACAGGTGGAGGTTACTAGCATCGAGGCCATTCTATTGAAGACACAACTGCGTTGGGCAGGGCACATCTCCAGGATGGAGGATCATCGCCTGCCCAAGATAGTGCTGTATGGCGAACTCGCCACTGGCCACCGCAACAGAGGAGCACCGAAGAAGAGGTATAAGGACTCTCTGAAGAAATCCCTTGGCATCTGTCATATTGACCACCGCCATTGCTCTGCTTTAGCCTCGGAACGAGAGGCCTGGAGACGCACCATTCACCAGGCTGTGTCCTCTTCGAGAATACACGTAGGGCTGGTCTTGAGGACAAAAGGACCCGGAGGAAGAATCGTGACACCGCAGCACTAAACTCAGAACAGAATTTCCCTTGCTGCCACTGTGGCTGAATCTGACCGTCACGCATTGGACTCGTCAGTCACCAGCGAGCTTGTATCAGATGTGGACAAACCCCTTCCTAAATCTTCGTTCGCGAAGTTAAGCCATGATGATGATGATGATGATGTGGTATTTTCTGTTGTCAATTTTTATACAAAAGTATTCTTAATTTTTCATCAATTCTTTTCATTGCACAGAACATACAAAATTGTATAAAGTTGTTCATAGTTATAGTAGTGCAAAATATATACAGTATAGAACTACTGTTCTAGAAAATCAATAATAATTACTGATACCACTACATAAACAATTCTGCATTAATATTAATACTTTAAAGGGGTGTAGTGTCTTTCATATGTGCATCTTAAAGCACTTAGCAAGCTTCAGTGAACTAAGCTTCAGAACATTCATACTAGACAAGCTAAGTTGTAGGGTATGTCTACACAATGAGCCAAAGTGACTAGGGCACTGATTGATCGAATGGGGGTTGTTTTACTAGATGCAATAAATCGACCACTGATTGCTTTCCTGTCGTCATCACTAATCCCTATATTTCTTCTTTGGTGGTGTCCCCATCGGTGCTCCACTTGAGGTGTCGGGCTCGTCCCGGCGCCACAGGTCGGAGATTCGTCAGCTGTGGTCCAGCTGGACCGCGCATGCGTAGGGCGCGTGCTGCTGGCGCTGTCTGACAGCCTGCGTTGAGTCTGGTTTCCTGCCAGTTCCTCCTTACCGTTCAACGGTCGCAGGCGGAGCAACTCCCTCTCTCTCTATCTGTTAAGAAAGATTGTGTAAATACTTAGTTAGTCATCAATAGTTAATAGTTATTGAGTTAGTGTTTGTTCTATAGTACTTTAAAAAAAATTCTCGTCAGTTTTCATAATGCCGGCTTCCTCCAGCTTTAAGAAGTGCTCGCAGTGTCAGGACACCATGCCGGTGTCTGATGGTCACTCACTATGTGTGAAATGTTTGGGTGAGGGGCATGTATCCCACAAATGCCCACATTGCCTGAAATTAACCGGCCGGGCAAGACGGGACCGTGAGATGCAGCTGAAGCTGCTCTTATATAGCAAAGCGCTTCAGCCGCAAGAGCCTCAGGTACAGGGGCAGTCAGCACAAAAACCTTCGTTGCCAGCAGAAATTCCGACTGCCTCCGCAAGAAGCAGGAGTAAAAAATCAGCCAAACCCCAGCAGCAAGGCGAGCGGCATGGGAAGAGCCGCAGTATTTCGGAGCCCAGCCCCACCTCTAGCAGGGGGGCAGATCGGGTGATGGCTGTGCCTCCAAGACCGGAATCTGCCCCGGTCCCGGCTCACAGGCACTCTCCCTCACCCATGGCTGCGGGTGCCCCTCCCCTGACAGCGCCGTCATCGGCCCCGGCGTTACCGGCACCGATCAAGCTGCCACTCGCCGCGCTGATTACTACGGCACTGATCCTGACCGTGCCGGCTCCACCTGTCTCTGCACTGGCAATGGCGGTACCGGCCACTCCGGCACCGGCAATCGCGGGGGCAACTGGCTTGGTGCCGGCTACCACGGCACCGTCCCTCTCAGCACCAGCTATTGCGGCACCGAGCGTGGCACTGGCTGCCTCGGTGCCGGCTCAATTCTCCCCGATGCTGTCGCCGGCACTGAGCTTTTTATCAACAGGGTCTTCATCGGCGCCGGCTGCACAAGCTGAAATTGACAAGCGCAGAGGTGCTGCTGTGTCAGCCTCCAGGGCTGCTCCGTGCCCGCGCTCTGATTACTCACCGGCGCCGCAGTATCACAGCTCCCCCTCAAGGTCACAATCAAGGATGCATGCAACATCTGACCATTCAAAGGGCTCAAGGTTTCATTCCTCACCAAGCCCTGATCAAGTGCCTATCAACTCACACTCTAGATCACCCTCCTCGCTCTTCTCTGAGCCACGTGGACATCAAGCCCATACTAACACTGGCTCCAGCAGACACACTGGACGATACTCACCATCACCCTGTCGTTATCGCAGATGTTCTTGATCACCTTCATACACCAGAGACAGGTCTCGCTCACCTAGATCGCCTACGCGTTCGTCTTCATCTCGTTATCGTCATGACTACAGACGACGATACTCACCTGCATATTCATCTTCTCGTTATGATCGTGATCATCATTGCCGCCATAAGGACTACCGTGATGAAAGATGATATTCTTATGGACGCTCTTCATCCCCGTCCCCACGACGCTACCGATGTCGCTCTCGTGACAGTTCCAGGGTTCACAAGCCACCGGCCGTTTCTACTCAGCCATCTTCACCGTCTGCTAATATGCCTCTCCATCAGACACAATCACAACCAGTGTAGGTACTGACCCCACAACAGCCACAAACGGAGGAACAATCCCTAGTGGGCCACTCTGCCGCTTCGTCCTCTCTGGATGATGCGGTGTTCCCTGACGATTCCTCTCCAGTAGATGATGCTCGCCAATTTCAGGAGCTTTTTAAAATGGTGGAGGAATCACAGGACCTGCACGCAGCAGAGGCTCAACAGAAGCAACATAAGCTATTAAAGAATCTTCACAAATCCCAAAAACCGAAAATGGCATTACCCTTTGACGCAATCCTAGAAATTGCCGATGATATATGGCAAACACCAACATCCGCTCAGCCCTCTAACAAGAGGGCAGACAAGAAATATTTCGTTCCCCCGAAGGGGATGGAATTTTTGTTGATACACCCCCAACCGAACTCATTAGTGGTAGATGCAGCCCAGCAAAAATCCAAGATGCCACAACATAGGAATGTTGCTGCTGATAAAGATTCTAAACGTTTAGATCTGTTCGTACGGAAAATTTATTCTTCCACCACACTTATATTGAGAATGGCAAATTATATTGCTCATCTATCTAATCATAGTTTTGATAATTACTCAAAGATGGTCGCAGTTTTAGACAACTTGCCCGACAAGAAACTGCAGCTTGTTAAATCAGTGATCCAGGAGGGCTATACGGCCTCAACAATGGCCCTGCAAATTTCCCTGGATATTGCCGATGCGGCAGCACGGACCACGGCGACGTCAGTTGTTATGAGACGCTCTTCGTGGCTACAAATGGCCTCCGTACCTAAAGATTTACAATCTAAGGTAGAAGACCTGCCTTTTGACAGGCAGAGTCTATTCGCAGAGAAAACGGACCAAGTTCTGCATTCAGGCAAGGATTCTAGAACCATCTTGAAAACGTTAGGGATGTATACACCTCCATATCGTCGCAAACGATATACACCCTATTTCAGACAGAGACCTTTCTCATATGGGGCGTCCAGGTTCAGACAACAGGATCACCCACAACAACAACAACGGCGCCCGAGACCACGTCAACAAAAGCGAAAACCGCAGACCGGACGAAACCCTAATTCCCAAAACAGCAAGCAGCAGGTTTGATGGTGCGATTGAGGGACTGAGAACCATTCCGTTAACATACAACCCTGGAACACAGAAGTTATTCCATCATCGATTGAGACCATACCAGCACAGATGGTTCACCATCACCACAGACTGCTGGGTCCGGGAGATAGTAACAGCAGGATACTCCATCCCTTTTCTTTCCCATCTTCCCACCACCCCTCCAACCCCGTCCCTTTTCAGGGACCCATCTCACGAGAATCTCCTAATGCAGGAGGTTCTTCGTCTCATAGACATTGGTGCTGTGGAGGCAGTACCCGGTCAATTTTGGGGCAAGGGATTCTACTCCCGCTATTTTCTCATGGAGAAGAAATCGGGAGGATGGAGACCAATCCTGGACCTCCGCAATCTCAATTGCTACCTCAGGAAGCAGAAATTCAAGATGGTAACACTAACTTCTATATTTCTAGCCCTAAACAAAGACGATTGGTTCATGTCCCTCGATCTGCAGGATGCGTATTTCCATGTGACGATACACCCAGCTTACAGACGTTTTCTGAGGTTCGTCGTAGGCACACAGCATTTTCAGTACAAAGTCCTTCCGTTCGGACTTTCCTCCGCGCCCAGAGTTTTCTCAAAGACCCTTACGGTGGTGGCAGCACATCTTCATCGTTGAGGCATCATGATCTTCCCATACCTGGACGATTGCCTAATCAAGGCTCATTCATTCGAGAGTGCACTGTCAGCCACTCAGGTCACACGAGACTTGTTCACGGATCTGGGCCTTGTATTGAATGTTCCAAAGTCCTCGCTAATACCACAAAAATCCCTCGTGTTCACTGAGGCACGATTAGAGTCTACGACGGCCAAGGCCTATCTTCCTACAGAAAGGTTTCACAGTATTCAAAACCTTACACAGACACTGTCCCTCAGTCCAAGAGTATCAATACTTACCTGTCTTCAACTCTTGGGACACATGGCAGCGACGATGTATGTAGTGCAGCACGCCAGACTGCGCCTCAGGTGTCTCCAACATTGGCTGCTGTCCGTATATCATCCGGGCAATTGCGACATACACAGGCTAGTAACATTGCCATTGACAGGGAAATGATCCCTTGTGTGGTGGAATTCTCCAACCAACATGCTTTCCAGGGTTCCCTTCCACCGTCCACATCCCACTGTCCAAGTTACTTTGGACGCCTCTCTCCTAGGGTGGGGAGCCCCACTGGGAGGGCGAATTCGCTCAGGGCCAATGGAATACTCAGGAAGCCCTGCAGCACATCAATCTTCTGGAACTCAGGGCGGTGTTCAATGCATGCAAGACATTCCTACACAGGATCTGTGGTTAGACGGTTCAGGTCTTCTCCGACAACACCACCACGATGTACTACATCGACAGACAAGGAGGGGCCCGATCAAGATCCCTGTGTGCAGAAGCCACGAAGCTATGGAATTGGTGTATCAATCACAAAATCACTCTCATAGCAACGTACCTACCCGGCAAGGACAATTCCATTGCGGATGCTTTGAGCAGACCGGTTTCCCCAACACGAGTGGGAGCTCAATCACGAAGTGACTCTTTCCATATTCCAACGCTGGGGACACCCCAGTATAGACTTGTTTGCCACACATCACAACACCAGATATCCCAGATACTGTTCCAGAGCCAGTCTGGGCCCCAAATCTCTGGGGGACGCGTTCCTGATAAGCTGGACTTATCATCTTCTCTATGCTTTCCCTCCTGTTCCACTTCTCCCAAGGGTGCTGGAAAAGATAATCGACGACAGGGCCACGGTGATACTGATAGCCCCCTTCTGGCCCAGAAAGACCTAGCTTCCTCTTCTACTGCAAATGTCTCGCCATCCACCATATCAGTTACCCAAACGGCTGGATTTACTCATGCAGCCAGGGATGTTCATGCCACAACTGCAAATCGACCGAATGCACCTCGCGGCATGGTTCCTAGCTGGTTCCACAGTACAGAAGCACTTTGTTCACAAGAGGTGAAACAAATACTGCTGTATAGCAGATGCGACTCCACACGGAAGACTTACCTTTATAAATGGCATCGGTTCCATTCCTGGTGTGTAACCAACGGTTTCGATGCGGTGTCCACTCCAATTCACTACATTCTGGACTATGCTCTCCATCTACACCACTCTAAACTGAGCCTTTCATCTATTAAGGTCCACCTTTTGGCGATTTCTGCATTCAGACAATCAATCGAGGGCTCTTCAATCATGTTTCACCCAATGACAAAACATTTCCTGAAGGGTCTAATGAACCTACGCCCTCCGCACAGGAAATCACCCGTTCTTTGGGATCTTGAGTTTGTTTTGGACACTCTCTTACATATCCGCCCTTTGAGTTGCTAGCCACATGTGACATTCAGACTCTCACCAGGAAGGTGGTATTCCTTCTAGCTATAACGTCGACCAAACGAGTTGGAGAACTGGCAGCTCTTTCGGCCGATCCTCCATATACCCTGTTCACCAACCAAGGGGTGATACTACGGCTGCACCCAAAATTTCTGCTGAAAGTGAATTCAGAATTCCACATCAACGAACCGATAATACTTTCGATTTTTTTACCCCAAACCACATGCAACAACTCATGAAGCCTGTGTGCATACCTTAGACATCCGCTGGGCGCTTGCCTTTTATCTGGATCGGACTTGTCCATTTCGACGATCCCAGCGGCTTTTCTTGTGCTCCGATGGAAGATCCAAGGGCCAATAGTTGTCTTCGCAGCGAATATCTAAAATAATCGTGAAATGTATTACTAATTGCTGTACCTACGCCAATTATGGCTCATTCCACCAGAGCAACGGCCACTTCTCTAGCCTTTCTCAAAGGAGTATCAATCCAAGACATTCGCAGTACGGCGACATGGTCTTCGGACATGACTTTTGCTAAGCACTATGTTGTCAACACGATTGCTAGAGAATCAGCACTGGCCTCTGTGGTGTTGTCCACAGCAGACAGATCCTAACTCTGATCCCACCTCCGCAGATGAAGCTACTTCTCTGTACTCACCTCAAGTGGAGCACCCACGGGGACACCACCGAAGAAGAAGAGGAAGTTACTCACCCTGTGCAGTAACGATGTTTCTTCGAGGTGCATGTCCCCGGGGGTGCTCCACGACCTGCCCTCCTCCCCTCTTCGGAGTTTCTCCTTATGTTTTTCAGGAGTGTTCTGGTTCGGAGGAACTGGCGGGAAGCCGGACTCAACGCAGGCTGTCAGGCAGCACCAGCAGCACGCGCCCTACGCATGCGCGGTCCGGCTGGACCACAGCTGACGAATCTCCGACCTGCGGCGCTGGGACGAGCCCGACACCTCAAGTGGAGCACCCACGGGGACACACACCTTGAAGAAACGTCGTTACAGCACAGGGTGAGTAACTTCTTATCCATCTCAATAAAAAGCGCAAAAGGAATCGACAGGAGAGCGTTTCCAATCAACACATTGCTGTGAAGACACTGCGGTAAGTAGATCTAAGTATGTCTACTTCAGCTATGCTAGTCATGTAGCTGAATTTGCATAACTTAGATAGATCTCCCCGCTTAATTTAGACAAGCCCAGAGTTTATGTATTGCACTAGTATTACAGGCAATTTTTGTTAGTGAGGAGTAAGGTGACCAACTTTGATTTGTGAAAACTGGTCACTGAGCTTTGGAACTTCTTTCATTCCTTGCTCTGCCTCTTCTCCAAGGCCTCTCCCTTGCTCACCTGTTTCCCTTGTGACCTTGCACTTGTTCCTCTTCTCCCCTCCCCATTCTTTGTTGCTCTCTCCACCAGCATCCTTTTGCCAGCAGAGCAGGGTTTTAGGGGTGAGTGGGGCAGGACATGAAGTGAGAGAGCCAGGCTTTGGAGGTGTGTAACTGAGGCAAGATGGGGAAGGGAGTGCCAGGCTCCAAGAATGTCTGTGTGTCACTTGGGGAGGGTTGGGAAGGGAGCGCCACACTGGGGGGTATTGGGGCAGGGCAGGGAGACTCTGCTCAGGGCAGGACAGGTGCTCCTTTCCATTGGGGCCATTGCTGAGTGTTCCAGTGCGCCTCCAGGTTCCAGCAGCAGCTCTTCCTGCCCCCAGGTGGTAGAGGCCAGTTACTCCAGATAACCAGCCTTTAATGTCTGGGCAGCAGTGCTGATAGGACACTGTCAGGTTCCCTTTTAGAGCAGACATCCGGCAGTCCTAGTGAGGAGTAGAACCTGGACCATCTGCCTGTCAACTGGTGCTTTTAAAAAAAAGGGAAGAAGGTTTTCAGTGAATTTTGTAGTGAATTTAATATTTTTTTACTTTGTCCCTGATTTACACCATCTTCATAATTGTATTTATGGTGATGACCTAATGCAGTGGTGGCCAGCCTGTGGCTCACAAGCCGCATGTAGTCCCGAAGAAAAAAATTGTGGCTCCTGTCGGAACCAGGACAGAACCCAGAACTGCTCAGGTCAGCCACTCAGAGCGGCCCGGCCATGAGAGCCACATGCATGCTCAAGACCCACACCATTCTGCTCACGGCCCCACACTACGTCATATCCTGCATATGCAGGCCGGGTCGCACTCAGCGTCCCAGCCTGAAAGTGCTAGCAGCCGGCCGCTGAGTGCAGACAGTGGCTCCGGCTCCAGGTGGGGTGGTGGCTTTGGCTCCAGGACCTGGGCATAAGGTTAGAGAGGGGGGGGTGCGCGTGGCGTCCCCGGCGTCCCAGCCAGCACATGCTTAAAGCCGGCTGCTCAGCGCATGCACCCAGCGCCTGTAGAAGGATGTGCGTGGTGGTAGCAGCAGCAGCAGCTCTGGCTCCAGGACCCGGGCACAAGGTTGGGGTGGAGAGGGATTGGGTTAGAGCAGGGAGGCGAGGTATCTGGCTCTAGGGAGGGGGAGAGAAGTGGAAGGGAGGGTGATCAGGTGGGGGGGGGGTGCACATGGCATCCTGGCGTCCCAGCCAGCACATGCTCGTTCCCCTGTAGGGAAATGCATGTAGCGGTATTAGTGACTCTGGCTCCGGGATCCAGGCGTAAGGTTGGGGCAGAGGGGGATTGGGTTAAAGCGGGGGGGGGGGGTGCCTGGTTCTGGGGGAGGGGGCTTGGCTCTGGGGGAGGGGAGAGGAGGGGGATTGGGTTAGAGGGGGTGGGAATCCCGGTACTGCATGCCAGCTCCAACTTCTCAGGGAGCACACAGTTGTCATGGGGAGCAGAGGAAGAGCACGTGCTTCCTGAGAAGTTGGAGCTGGCATGCAGTCCCGGGACACACACACACTCACTCACTCACTCTCTCTCTCTCTCTCTCTCTCTCTCTCTCTCATTAGTGAGGCTTGGGGTTTTTTGGAGGGGTTGTTTTTTGCATATCACTTGTGTGGCCCCAACTGACTTTTCTGTGGGTCGGTGACCCCTGACTCAAAACAAGTTTCCCACCCCTCTCATAAATAGAGACAATGCTGAAACGTGTTTCATTATTTAAAAATGAAGCCTGGCCAACAAGCCCCCAATTGGGGCCAAGCCCCCATCTGGCTACAGCATCATAACACTCCTGCACCCCAAACCTGAGCCTGTCCTACACTGGAACCCCCTGTTCTGAGCCTCTCACATCCCCAAACTCCTGCACCCCCACATCCCCAGTCTTCTGCCACAACACTCCTGCACCATCCACACACTGCAGATCTGTGTCCTGAGCCCATCATACTCCCAGCCTCCCTGCCCTGAGCCCTTCATGCACCCCAGCCCAAACTCCTGCACCCTCACAGCCACAGGCCTGCAGCTTGCTCAGCACCCCAACCCTCCACCTGACTCGAAAACTGTCCAGCCTGGAGCCCCCTCCCTGGGATGGTGTACTGGCACCTATTTTCCCCCAGCGCGGCTGCTTTTTTTTTTTCCTCAACAACTCCCGCTCCTCCCCCCCGCCCCCGGTACGTGGTTCTTTGCACCCTGTCCATTGCTATTTTGGCTCTTCCTCTGTAATGGGTTGGCCACCCCTGACCTAATGATTAAGGTTGTTCAACTGTGAGCCAGACTTTTATAAAGCCAGTCCTTTGCTCATGAACCAGATTCATATAACTGTGAATGACCATGCTAAAATGGGAAAGATACAAGCTTTCTAAATGTGTTAGGAAAGATGTAGTGACCTTTAACACTGTGCCTGTTGATTCCACAAACAATGTATTAACTGCAATAGGCAGGAATATAAATATAATGTATCACCTCAATGGGTAAGCAACACATATTAATTTTACAATTAGGAAATTTATGAAATGACAGTCTGGATATGTAATAAAATAAGAAATATTTGTGGAAGAAAAGAGGAAGGAATTTTCTCCTGGATCAGACTTATAGTATCCATGATGATTTTTCATCTTCCTCTGCGGCACTGGACTATGGGTCACTTGAAAGACTGAAATTAGCATAAATGGTGGATTCTTTGTGTCTTGAAGTCTTTACGTCATGATTTAAGGACTTCAGTAACTCAGTCAGAGGTTAGGCTTTATTACAGAAATAGGTGGGTGTGGTTCTGTGGCTTGCAATTCAGACTAGATGATCATGATGGTCCCTTCTGACCTTAAAGTGTATGAGTCTGACCCTAACTAAAGCATCTGAAACTGAATACTCTCAAAACCTAAGGGTATAATTATAACAGACTAAAAGGAGGCAATCAGAATCATGGAGGTTGAAGTCAACAGATATGCCACTGCTGCTAGACTTGCATCTGAGAGACTCTAGTTTGATAGTGCATATCTTTTATGTTATACTCTGACTGGGTATGTCTACGCTAGTGTTAATTCAAGTTAACTTAATTAACTAAATGAGGAGACTAGTTAAACAGAAATTAAAAGGCATAGTGACTAGAGCCAAATCCCTGCAAGCTGCATGGAAACTTTTTAAAGACACCATAATAGAGGCCCAACTTAAATGTATACCCCAAATTAAAAAACATAGCAAGAGACCTAAAAAAGTGTCACCGTGGCTTAACCACCATGTAAAAGAAGCAGTGAGGGACAAAAAGGCATCTTTTAAGAAATGGAAGTCCAATCGTAGTGAGATAAATAGAAAGGAACATAAACACTGTCAAATCAAGTATAAAAATGTAATAAGAAAAGCAAAAAAAGACTGAGGAACAGCTAGCCAAAAACTCAAAAAGAAATAACAAAATGTTTTTTAAGTACATTAGAAACAGGAAGCCTGCTAAAAAACCTGTGGGTCCCCTAGACGATCGAACTATAAAAGGCGCAATCAAGGACGATAAAGCCATTGCGGAGAAACTAAATGATTTCTTTGCTTCAGTCTTCACGGCTGAGGACGTTGGGGAGATTCCCAAATCTGCACCGTCCTTTGTGGGTGATGAATCTGAGGAACTGTCCTGGATTGAAGTGTCATTAGAGGAGGTTTTGGAACAAATAGAAAAACTTAATGTTAACAAATCTCCGGGACCGGATGGCATTCATCCCAGGGTTCTAAAAGAACTCAAATGGGAAATTGCTGAACTACTATCTGTGGTTTGTAACCTATCCCTTAAATCGGCTTCCGTACCTAATGACTGGAAGGTAGCTAACGTGACACCAATATTTTAAAAGGGCTCCAGAGGCGATCCGGGCAATTACAGACCGGTAAGTCTAACTTCAGTACCGGGCAAATTAGTCGAAACAATAGTAAAGAATAAAATTGTGAAGCATGTAGAAGAACATAATTTGTTGGACAAAAGTCAACATGGTTTCTGTAAAGGGAAATCCTGTCTTACTAATCTATTAGAGTTCTTTGAAGGGGTTAACACACATGCGGACAAGGGGGATCCAGTAGATATAGTATACTTAGATTTTCAGAAAGCCTTTGACAAGGTCCCTCACCAAAGGGTCTCGTGTAAATTACATGGCCATGGGATAAGAGGGAATGTACTTTCTTGGATTGAGAACTGGTTAAAAGACAGGAAACAAAGGGTAGGAATAAATGGTAAATTTTCAGAATGGAGAGGGGTAACTAGTGGTGTCCTCCAAGGGTCGGTCCTAGGACCAATCCTGTTCAACTTATTCATAAATGATCTGGAGAAAGGGGTAAGCAGTGAGGTGGTAAAGTTTGCAGATGATACCAAACTGTTTAGGATAGTCAAGACAGAAGCAGACTGTGAGGGACTCCAAGAAGATCTCATCAAACTGAGTGATTGGGCAACAAAATGGCAAATGCAATTTAATGTGGATAAGTGTAAAGTAATGCACATCGGGAAAAATAACCCCAACTATACATACAGTATGATGGGGGCTAATTTGGCTACGACAAATCAGGAAAGAGATCTTGGAGTTATCGTGGACAGTTCTCTGAAAACTTCCACGCAGTGTGCAACAGTGGTCAAAAAGGCAAATAGGATGCTAGGAATTATTAAGAAAGGAATAGAAAATAAGACCCAGAATATCTTACTGCCCCTGTATAAAACTATGGTACGCCCACATCTTGAATACTGTGTACAGATGTGGTCTCCTCACCTCAAAAAAGATATTTTGGCCTTGGAAAGGGTTCAGAAAAGGGCAACTAAAATGATTAGGGGTTTGGAATGGGTCCCATATGAGGAGAGGTTAAAGCGACTGGGACTTTTCAGTTTAGAAAAGAGGAGACTGAGGGGGGATATGATAGAGGTATATAAAATCATGAGTGGTGTGGAGAGGGCCGATAAAGAGAAGTTATTTATTAGTTCCCTAAATAGAAGAACTAGAGGACACCAAATGAAATTAATGGGTAGCAGGTTTAAAACTAATAAAAGAAAGTTCTTCTTCACACAGCGTGTAGTCAGCCTGTGGAACTCCTTGCCAGAGGAGGCTGTGAAGGCTAGGACTATAATAGAGTTTAAAGAGAAGTTAGATAATTTCATGGAGGTTAGGTCCATAAAAGGCTATTAGCCAGGGGATAAAATGGTGTCCTTGGCCTCTGTTTGTCAGAGGCTGGAGAGGGATGGCAGGAGACAAATTGCTTGATCATTGTCTTCGGTCCACCCTCTCTGGGGCACCTGGTGCTGGCCACTGTTGGCGGACAGGATACTGGGCTAGATGGACCTTTGGTCTGACCCAGTACGGCCATTCTTATGTTCTTATGAAATAACGCATCTACACACAAAAACTATTTTGAAATAGTGTTTTGCTATTTCTGGGCCATGGTGGCCACTATGCGGCCATAGACAGCCGCATTCCTCCTCCTGGTGCGGAGATCATGGACATTGGGGGCCTCCCCCCAAACCTCTGAGGTCCATGATCTCCGCACCAGTCCAGGCGGGCGCGCGCTTTCTACGGCCCCTGGCTGGCCCCTGGGTGCTGGGGGACTGGGCGGGGGATGGCTGGCTGGCACTGGCTGTCTGGCTCATCCTGGGGCCCCTGGGTCAGGGGCAGAGACTGCTGGTAGACCTGGCTCTGGCACGTGCCGTCTACCCCTTTAAGGGCTCCGGGGCTGGGGGAGAGGAGAGGAGTTTTCGTGGTTTGGCCCAGAGTGGCCACCAGGGGAAACTGGGAAGGGCTGGAGGCCAGCTAATTCGAATTAGGTGTCCACACAGCACTTATTTTGAATTAGCTATTTCGAATTTGGCGTTACTCCTCATAGAATGAGGTTTACCAAATTCGAATTAAGTGCTCCACTGTTTCGAATTAAATTCGAAATAGCGGTTTGCATGTATAGACGCTATTGAACTTAATTCAAAATAACTGCTGTTATTTCCAATTAACTTTGCAGTGTAGACATCCCCACTGACAGTTTTTTAATTGTCAGCCAAGCTTGGTTATCTGAAGTCTCTTTAAGTAAATCTGAACCCTTAAAATGATCAATTGTGACCTGGGGCAGGGAGGGGGAGAGTGCAGAGAGTTTGGGTGGTAACCTGGGGTAGAGTCCAGGAGGGGGTATGGGTAAAGGATAGGATTCTGGCCTGGAGGAGAGGTGCAGAAGGGAGTGCGGGCTGTGGGAGTGAGTGGGGTGTCAGTGGCAGGCTCTAGCCAAGAGGTGCTTATCTAAGCAGCATTAAAAGGCTTTGCAGACCAGATCTGGCCCACAGAGCATCCTTGCTTGCCCTTGGGTTAAAGGCTAAATTTAGAAATTATTGGGCGTGTTTGGAGACAAAGTATGAGAAATGTTCAATGAAAGAAAGATTTGAAAGCTTCTCTAATGAAGTCCAAGTATTTCCCAAAGTGTGTGTCTAACAATGGAAAAGGAGACCAAATCATTCATGTTTTATTAGTCTATAAAGTGCTACCAGACCATTTGTTGTTTTTTTCACAGTTCAGGTGCAATGTGTGTATTAGCATTGCAAGTTTCCATACACTGTCTTGAAAATATGCTCTTAATCTCACCACAAGAACTCATTCTTGGAGTAAAAGATAATCATTAAAGTCTCACTGTAATATTAATTTCCGTATGATGTGTGTAGTTACGCTGTCAGCAGCCTCAATATGATTATTTCGTATTCTCTGTGTTCCTTAAATCAGCTCAAACACTGAATATTGTATACCAGGATGATGTTCTTTGACAGACGTGCCTGTGGCTGCTCCACAACAGGTGTTGGTACATCCCAGTACTGTCACCTGGAGTTTTAACAGCAGTGCCTGGGGGTGGGCGTGCATGCACACAGCTCACAGTGTGAGGTTACTGCGCATCGTGACTGTGCATGCACGACCCCCTCCCTTCAGTTCCTTCTTACCATTCCCAGCTTGAGATGGAGCTCAGCAGTGCTCTTCACTCATCATCGTTCATCCTGGAGATAAGTAGTTAGTCCTAGTTTTCTTTCTTCATTGATTACCCGTTCAATCCAAGTTCTCTCTCCTCAAAAATTCCCAAAACCAAATCTTTCCTCCTCAAAGTTTTTTTCCCTGATGCTGTTAAGTTTCAGTTAACTGTGCCGGGTTCACCGGGTTTATTAAATGTTGCTTGAGCTGCAACACTGCCATGCCTGTTGGGCACTCTAAATGTGTTACATGCCTGGGGGAATCTCATGTCCAGCAGGATTGTCACCATTGTGCGAAACTGAAAGTGTGAACCTGCAGAGATAGAGATCTCCACCTCAAAACGATTATGCTGGAGAAATCCCAACACCCAGCATCTGATCCAGGTGCTGAGTGTACTGAAATCCCCCCCAACTGATAAAGAGAAGAAGTCCTCCAGGAAACGCATGTCATATGTGCCTCATAAAGCGCAGTCACCCAAATGGCACACATGTGCGAAATTGCACTGAGGGCCGAAACGACACCACGTCTGAGTTCATATGATGCACCATGTGTCTCTGGCATTGACTGCAATACTAACAAGCCTGGTGCACTCAGAACGCATACTGAGGCAACAAGCCTGAGTATGCCTGCCTCACATAGCTCAGGAACCAACACGGGTGCCAAGGAATCACAATGCCACCATGTCGGTGCAGAGAACTATTGGCAAGGCACTGCAACAACCATCCGCACCGGATGCTGGGATTGTGGTAGCATCTGTCGGCACCGTATCTACCAGGGTGCTGGAGTAGACATAGGCACTGACGACAATGCTGCCAGCATCAGTACCGGCTATGGTGCAGACAACAATGTCATCGTTTACCCCGGTACCAGGGTACCTGCATCAGAGGCACATACTTATCTCCTCCATGTTTAAGTCTCCATTCCTCGGTACCAATACTTCGCCCACTACAGTGGTACCGTAATGCTGCATGTCGCCTACTGAACTATCTAGTGATAGTGATGATGGGGATGTAACTTTCTCACCCCAACAGTCACCTGGCACTGAGGTCTCTATACTATCTGCTTGTGCCAGGCTGAGAACTCCATTGGCCAGGGACATCCCACCATGGGGATCATATCTGTGGCTGCCACCACCTACACCATATTTGGCACATTGGCAATACTGGAGCCCATAGGCCTACAACTATAGGAAAAAGCATACTAAGACATGCAATATACAACCTGCTCCCTCCCCACAATCACAATCTCCAAAGACAATCTGGCAGACTCCGGCCACCATCCCACCCACATGCAAACGGATAGGAGGTATTATCCCTCCTAAAGGCTCCGAATTCCTCTTTACCCACCCATATCCCAACTCCTGGGTGATGGAAGTAGCTCACCAGAGAAATTAGCAACAACAACCTCGTTCTACCTTGGCTGATAGGTCTAATCTCTTGCTGTCTCTATTTGGGAGGAAAGTATGTACATCCTCCATTCTACAATTTAGAGTAGAGAACTACGATTTTAACAATTATTCAAAGGGTGCATCTAGACTACGTTCTTTTTTCGAAAGGAGATATGCAAATTTGGTGCTAATTTGCATCTCTTTTGATCGCTTTTTTGAAAGTTTTTTTTTTTTTTTTTTTTTTTTTTTTCGAAAAAGCAGTTTAGACGCGGTTCTTTTGAAAAAAACCCTTTTTCGAAAGAACCCTTCTTCCTAAAAAATGAGGCATGCAGGGTTCTTTCGAAAAAGGTTTTTTCCCCGAAAGAACCGCATCTAAACTGCTTTTTTTTCCAAAAAAACGCTTTCGAAAAAGCTATTGGAAGAAGATATGCAAATTAGCACTGAATTTGCATATCTCCTTTCGAAAGAAGAACGTAGTCTAGATGTACCCCAAGTTTAGCACTTTTATTGGTGATCTACTGGAGGCAAAGAAACAATTTAAGGCGGTCATTGCGGCAGGCCATGCAATAGCAAGAACAAGGCTACAAGATCCACAACCACTGTACTTGTTATGAGACAAGCCTATGGCTCAACTCCGCAGCTTTTCCCTGTGAGATACAATCTACCGTGGATGACCTCCCGTTTGAGGGTGAGAAACTCTTTTCCACCAAAACCAATGAGGTCCTTCACTCTATGAAGGACTCCAGAGCCACGCTTCATTCTCTGGGAATACATACACTTGCAACCAGAAGAAGACAATACAGATATCAGCCATACCCCAGATTAAGATACCCACAATATACTTACCAGCACCAAAGGCAAGACCGCAGCATGGTCACAATAGACAGCAGTGTAGATGCATGAAAAACAACTCTATGAACCAACCACCTCAGCAAAATAAGTAAATTTGAGGCTTTTGGTAGAGGGACTAAAAATACTCTCACCTGCTCCAGCATCATCATCCAGTTATAAACAATTTAATAATCATTTCCTGCCTTTTTACACCAAATGTCAGACTATAACATCTGACAAATGGGTTCTCCAAATGATCTGATTGGGATATGCCATCCCCTTTACCTCCAACTCTCCTTCCCAACCACCCACCCGTTGGTTCTCTTCAGGGACCACTCTTACGATCTTACGTTGAAGCAGGTCAAACACCTCCTTCAGCTGGGCACCACAGGACCTGTCCCCCACAAATACAAGGGAAGAGGGTTTTATTCACATTACTTTCTCACACAGAAAAAGAGTGGGGGTTGGTGGCCAATTCTAGATCTCAGAGCCCTCAACAAATATGTAAAAAAGCACATATTTCTGATGGTAACACTAGCCACGATCATTCTGGCACTGGAGCCAGGAGATTGGTTTTCGTCTCTCAATTTACAGGACACTTATTTTCATGTAACGATTCATCCTGCTCACAGACGCTTTCTCTGCTTCATCCCAGGCACCAGCCACTATCAGTATATGGTCCTACTGTTTGGACTCTCCATGACACTAAGGGTTTTTTCCAAAATGCTGGCAGTAGTCACCTCTTACCTAAGAAAGCAAGACATTATCATCTTTCCTTACCAAGATGATTGCTTGATCAAGGCAAAATCCAAAATAGACTCCCATCGCAGTACCTCTCTGGTTATAGCATGCTTCTACTTTCTGGACCTGTTGATAAACAAGAAAAAATCAGTGCTCATGCCATCTCAGTCAGTATAGTTCATAGGAGCACAACAAAATGCAAAACCAGCGATAGCTTCCCTACCAACTGACAGGTTTGAAAGAATCAGGGTCCTAGTCATCCAGCTATTGGTCATGCCTCGAGTCACAGCCCACAATTGCCTACAACTGTTGGGACACATGGCATCATGCAATTTTATAGTACAAACATGTGCCTTTTCATGCGTTGCGTCCAGGGATAGCTGAGGACAGTATACCAATGAAACCAAGACTCTTTCCATCCCCGTAACTGTGCAAGGTGCAATACTATAGTGGACGAAACCCAAAAATCCCACAGCGATCTCTTTCCTAATTCTAGAACCCTCTGTCATCATTGCTACAGGTGCTTCCCTCATGGTATGAGGAGTGCACATGGCAAACACAATTCAGGGTCTTTGGTCCCCAGCACAGAGGACCCTTCACATAAATGTTCCAGAGCTCAGAGCCATCAGACTTGTATACCACCATTTTCTTCCGTCACTGTCAGGCAAACATGTTAGAGTCTACACCAACAACATCGCATGCATGTTTTATATAAACAGGCAGGATGGTACACACTCCCATGCTTTCTGTATGAAGGCTATTTTCCTCTGGCACTGGTGCCTCAAACATGGGATTACTATAAGTGCCTGCAACCTTCTGGCATTCTAAACACCACTGCAGATGCTCTCAGCAGAGCCTGACCTCAAGACCATGAGAGGCAAATGGACAACAGCGTACTGTCAACAATCTTCCATCATTGGGGCTATCCTCTGATATACCTTTTTGCTACAAGCAACAACAAAAAGTGCCCCTTCTTTAGCTCCAGAGCCACCATAGGCAAAGAATCTCTAGGAAATGCCCTGATATTCAGATGGAGCTGCCATCTGCTGTACGCCTTCCCCACCATACCCCCTCCTGATATAACCATACACAAAATAAGAATGAACAGAGCAAGGATCATTTTCATCGCTCCTTCTTGGCCCAGACAGCCATGGTTTCCCTTCCTCAACATGATGGCTGTATTTTCCCCAATCACTCTGTCACAGAGTCCAAACCTGCTGTACCAACCAAGGCTCCAAATTCAGCATCCTCACTTACCCAGGCTCTACCTCAAAGCCTGGTACCTAGATGGCTCTGAGGCTTAGAACTACAGTGTTCCAAACAAGTACAGAACATACTACTCCATAGTAGAGCCAAGTCTCCTCGAGAAACTATGCCCGCAAATGGGCACGATTTGTCCACTGGGCCACATCACGAAGCATCCCATCCAAGGTGGCTCCATTATCTTCCATCCTTGAATATTACTGTACTTGAAACAATCTCATCTTTCACTGAGTTCTATCAAGGTCCACCTGATAGTGATTACAACCTTCCATATCAAAACACTACTATATTTGCCCACCCAGTAACAAAACGCTTCCTCAAGGGTCTCCAAGCCCTGTACCCCGACGTAGCTCCTACAGCTGAACCATGGAATTTGAACTTGGTCCTCAATACACTCACCAAACAACCTTTCAAACTCATGGCCACATGTTCCCCACTTTACCTATCGCTGAGGACAGCCTTCTTAGTGGCCATTACCTCAACCAGGCATGTGGGAGAAATAGAGGCACTAATGGCTGACCCCCCCCATATACCATCTTTTAAAAGGATAAAGTAATCCTCTGTACCCATCCCAAATTCCTGTCCAAGATACGCTCTTCTTTTCATATAAATCAAACCATTCACCTTCCTGTATATTTTCCCAAGCCTCATGCCAATCAATTTGAAGCAAAAATGCACACACTTGATGTCTGCAGGGCACTATCCTTTTACATACATAGACCAAGGTCTTTCAGATGTTCACCAAAACTGTTTGTTTCACTAGTGGAACATAATAAGGGAAAGGTAATATCATCCCAGAGGCTCTCATATTGGATTTTGGGCTGCATCAGACTCTGCTACGAACACAACCAAGTAATTCCACCTACCTCGATATGTGCTCATTCCACCAGAATGTTGGCCACATCAAAGGCTTATCTTTGCAAGGTTTCCATTGTGGACATGTGTGCAGTAGCCACACGAGCCACCGATCAGACATTCGCCAAACATTATGCACTCTCTCAAGGCCTTCTATCAACAACCGAAGTGGCCAAGGCTGTGTTATCTACAATGTACTTACCAGATCCTGAGGCCCTACCTCCGTAGGACATATTGCTCTGTAGTCACCTCCTGTGGCGCACCCACAGGGACAGCTTTCGAAGAAGAAGAGGAGATCCTCCCTTCCACCCTTCTACTTTGGAAATCTTGTACAGGCTGGGTTTCCGGGTGGAGAAGGAACTGATGGGAGGGGGGTTGCGTATGCATGGTGTGATGTGTGGGACCCGGGCACTGTGGGTACTGTGCATGCGCTGCTCCCTCTCCCGGACACTCCTGTGAAAACTGTTGTTGAAGGTGCAGGGAGGCACTGACACCTGCTGTGGAGCACCCACAGGAACGCTCATCTCAAAGAACATCAGTTACTGCTAACGTGAGTAACCTCCTCTTATTCTACTTAATATTCCCCCATCTCACTGACACAATTCTTGCATAGCAAGTACAAATATGGCACAGGGCTTAAAACAAAAGAATTGACATCTTTTGTGATTTCTTGTAGTTCTGCTATTTTATGAGGCTAATTAATTTGTTACTGAATGGTATCACTATTTTCAATTCAGTAGAAGGCAGACATTTGTATCCTCTTTATATTGACTAAATAGAAACCCATACTACAGGTTGCAACCTCTAAAATCTGGGATTCTCTGGTCCAGCAACATCCGTGGTCTGGCATGATCACAGATGTTCCAGGATCAGAGCGTCCCAGCACACTGCATGGGTGTGGGGGCCCAGGAGCTAGTGCACTGCTCAGCTGGGCTATGAGGGGAGGACAGGAGCCTGCGTGTGGCTCATCTGGGCTGTGGGGGGGGGGGGGGTGAGAGCCAGGGTGTGGCTCAGCTGGGTTGGGGGGCAGAGAAGGGAGCCAGTCCATGGCTCATCTGGACTGCAAGTGTGGGCACCAGGAGCCATTGTGCGGTTCATCTTGGCTGTGAGGCAAGGGCTAGAAGCTGGCGCACAGCTTATCTGGGCTGCATGGGAACCGGGAAGCCCATGGGGGCAGCAGCAGGGGGCCTGAAATGATCTCCCCTGGTCCAGAAAAGTCCCTCATCCGGGACCAGTCAGGTCCCAAGGGTACCCGAGCAGGGAGGTCCAAACCTGTATTTCAAAAAATATATAACAATAATTTCATTCCTCGTACTTGCCTGGTCCATTCCCCAGACATGCCTGGTTCTCCAAGTTTTAAAAGGTGTCTGTCAATTCTGATATCTGATGGATATTCACAATGTTTTGCTTGTATGAGACGCACTCGACTAGTAGGTATCCCCACTGTGAGAACATCACCACAAGAACCAGGAAGGCCAGGGAGCTTCAACTTCAATTGCTGCTCCTAGAGAGGTCCCTCTGTCCAGCCTCTGTTTCAGAACATACAACACTGCTAAGAAAACCATTTGCAATGGCAGTGTTGGAGAACGCAGCTCCCTCAGCATCAAGGTCCCGGGGTGACTCCCCCATGACAAAAAATTGGCACTGGCAGCATCCAAGGTACCAGACACTGAGACACCGGGTACGTCCAGCACGGAGACAGTCTGAGGAACAAAAGACCTGGCATGGGTCAACTCTAAAGCATCTTCCCGAGGGAAGATTAAACTGGCACTGTTGGCACCCAGAAAGACGTTCTCAGCTCTAGCGCCAAGAAAGCCCCACACTCTCTCAGCACTGAGTGCCTCTATGCTACCATCTGCCACACCGTCAATGCATGCAAAGCACTCGGCACCGCCAGTGCAGCCAGCCTTATCAGCGCTCCCCTCCCCTCCCCCCGGTACTATGCTGGTACCAACCTTCCTGGTACCGCAGGCATTCACCACTAACATGGACCTCTTTGGGTCTCCTCACTTCTCGGTACTCCTCACTGAGGCCAATACAACAGCCACCTCAGTGGCAACCTCCTCAGCTGGCATTGGTGGGGACAGCCACTAACTGGCTCTATTGGAACCCATAGGCCATATACCAGTCTCAACAGCCTCAACTGGTCCCACAGCCAGCTCCCTCCTACAGATCTCAGCTTTCTCCTGCTCAGTCAGAGTCTGGCTGAAGAGTAAAAAGACTCTGAGGTGATGGAGGAAGAATCGGTAGTTGATTCACCAGCACTGGCACACATATTTTCTTCCTCACCTTCTTCCTCAGTGGTTGTAACGTTGGCCATGCACTGACCTCTGAAGGCAGCACCCCATCAGCAGCAGTGCAGAAGTAATGCTGGCAATACCATACCCATTTTGCCCTTAATTCTGTATTGCTGCTTTCAAAGCTGAGTCACCAGTGTGGCGGCTGCTGACTGAGGGCCCAGCCTTGCAGACAGCAGCACAGAAGTAAGGGTGGCAACACCATACAATGCTTATCCTTCCTTCTGTGTTGCTCCTGGTGGGATGCTGGCACACTTAACTAATGCTTATTACATCAGGAGTGAACTTTCATAGTTGGATGCTAGCACAACTAATAGTTCACTGGACCAAAACATCCATTTCATAAGGATTTCTGATAGCCTGATTTAGCACTTCATTAGGCAGTGCATTCTTGGTTTAGATAATGCAGCCAGTAACCGGCAGATGTGCCATTTGAATGTTAATGAACTATGAAATAGATTTCAAAAAGAAAATTTTAAAATTAACACAATCCTGTCAAGAGACTAAATGGATTAGAAAGATATATTACGTTTGTACTGTAACTGAATATTTATGTGTTGATTTTTCAGTACTCATACATGTACACTAAGTAAAACCATGGAAGAAAAGGTGTTTATGGTAAATGTTTAATGTGATTTAAAAAAAAAATCTGTTTTCACAGAGGCTCTGAAATTATCCTGCTTTCATTCTGAGATTGCCTGGCTGAAGTGGTATCAGACACAGTAACATTAAGCTGTGGAACCACATCAGGGCACCTTTCATTGTTCTAAAATATTCATGAGACAAATAATTTCTGCTGAAATGCTTTTCTAAGTTTTTAATACATTTCCTAAAAGTAAAGGTGTTTGGTTGCTATCTTAAATGTGCATATTGGTTGCTGTATTTAAGAAAAAAGGGGAAAGATCATATAACTTATTTTGTATGAAAGCATTGACATCTATTGGATTTCTTTATTCCTTTAGGAATTCTTTGGATTTTGACACACTCAGCTGACTGATTTTTCCCACAAGTGTGTTTATTTTTTTAACACACAAAAAAGTTGTTTTTTTTTTTTAAACACTTTGGTAGGTACACTGAAAAATCTGCTCTCTTTCACTAATGCTGTGTCATAATTATTAATCTTATAGCTGACATTTTAAATTCTGCCATTAGGATTTGACAGTAAATAATAAGAAAGATTTAAAAACTCTTGAGTAACGTACTTAAAGGGACTGTTTAGTAGAATGACAATAAATCAGGATGTCAGAATTGCAAACAGTATCCAAAATGATTACTGTGTTTAACAGAACTATTCAGAAAACTTTAAGGGAAGTGAGTATGTGTGATTTGGAGGAAGGGAAGGCCAGTTTATGATGCATTAGAGAACAAGTTATCATTAAAAGTTTAAGATCATTCTGAGGCCATGTCTGCACTACAAGATTAGGTCAAATTTGTTAAGGTTGATTTTTTTTTAGCACCAGAAATTGTAAAGCTGAAAGTGCACGCCCCCAAGAGCAGAATGGTGGTAGAATGTACTTTTGGATGTTTAAAGGGAAGATTTTGCAGTTTATTGACTAGGTTAGACCTCAACAAAAGCAACATTCCCCTGCTGTGTGCTCCATAATAACTGGGAAAGTAAGGGGGAACATTTTATGTCAGGTGGGGGGATTGAGGCAGATCATCTAGCCACTAATTATGAGCAGCCAGACACCAGGGGAAGAAGTAGAGCACATTGAAGGGCATTACAAATCAGAGAGGTTTTGCAGAACAGCTTTGTGAATGACCAGACAGTGATATGATGGTCATGTATGTTGATCTTAATGATGTTCCCCCTGTGTTAAGTGTGCTGGCCTGTAAAGGCTCTCCTTGCCCCTGCATTCTAGGCTATGTGGGAGTGGAGACAATGGAACTTGGTGAGGAGGGCAGGTGGTTCAGCATGAGGTGTAAGGGGGCTCTGTGCTTCAGATGCTTCTCTTGTGCCTCTACCAGGTGCACCAGCAGCTCTTTTTGCTGCCCCACAAGCCTCAAGATCGCCTCTCAGGTCTTGATTTTGCATTCCTGGCACACACTCCTCTCTTCTCCTCATGCTCTGTTCTCATGTCCTGCAGCATCATTCTCCTGAATGCATTTAATTGCATCCTGTCCATGCAAGCGGATTGCATTTGCTCATTGAACATGTTATCCCATTTATATTTTCTCCTTCGGATCTGTGCTAGCCGAACAGCTGGAGGAGCTCGGGGAGTGAGCAACAGATTCACTGTTGTCTATAATGAAAAAAGTGACGGACAGACTTTAGAGGAGATGCATTGTAGAATATAGAAGCTAATCTCTTACCATGAAAGAACATCTGTGCAACACAATAGGCATGTGTTTTGTACAAGGCCAAAGTTATGTTTTTAAGCACCCACTAGTCAGCAGGTAGAACACACTGATATTAAGGGAATAGCTGGACTCTGTTCGGTGGCAGGCATGGTAAGGAACAGCTTGGGGATCGCTCTTTTGCTTCTGCTTTGAAAGCATGCGTGCCATAGCAGCTGCAAATAACAGTTCCCACAGCTAGGCCAGCGTCTGAGTTTGCAAAAGGGACCACAGTTGTGAGGGGTTGTGCTGGGGGGCAGAGTGGCCAGGCATGGTGGCGGGGCAGAGGCTCATGTAATCAGCAAATCATTCTTTGTTGGGGATGAGTAAATGGAAGTGTACTGTCTCAGTGATATCAGTTACATAGCTTCCCCTACTTCATCCAAGTTCCCATGCCATTCAGTGCGCCCGCTTATAGAAGCGGCACGTTTGCAGTGCTGACTCAGATCATCTTTTTACGTCCTTTATCTTCTGGTACACTTGCCTGAGCTTTTTTGTTTTCACAAATCACTGCTGGGTGTCCCTGGTGTATCCTTTTTCCACCATTCCATTTGTGACCTTGGCATAGACATCAGCATTTCTTTTGTTGCTTTGTAGTTCTGCCAGCATAGATTCCTTTCCCCACACAGCAATCAGGTCCAGGATCTTCTACATGTTCCATGCTGGAGCTCGTTTGTGACCCTGAGGATTCATGGTCAGATGTACTGCTTGCTCTGAGGTTAGCTTGCCACGCTGGCCAAACAGGAAATGAAATTCCAACTTTCCTGGGGCTTTTCCTGTGTACCTGAGGGAGCAGCAGAGTTGAAAGTGCTGGCCAGACCAGTCACAGTGGGGCACTGTGGGACATCTTCTGGAGTCCAAGAACTTGACTTTCACAGCACTGCTTCTGCATTACCATAAAGTCAACCATGCAAGGTTGAATTTACCATTACTGCTCACAACAAGCAGGAATACCGAAATCAACTTTAACAACCGTTAAAATCAGTGGAACCAGCTCAGTGGTGTGGACTCACTATTTAGAAAATCAACCTAATGAAGCTAAGACTGACCTAAAATCATAGCGTAGATCAAGCCTGAGTTGTATTTGAATGCTCATTAACTCTTAACTCTCTAATTTTACTCCCATCTGCAGTAATCTTAACAAACTGAGGGAGTTCAGAAGCAGTGTTCTACTCACTCTCTATTGACGTGCCCTGGGAACATTTAGAGACTTGTAGAAAGCTGCTACCCATGATATAGTTGGTGTAGGATGGGGTAGTTAATTACTTTTTGTCAAGGTCCAAATTTTTTGGTCAAGGTATAATCAAGGTCCAGACTGCAGAGAATATTTTTCACTCTGTAACAACAATAATGATAACAATAAGCAATAATTATGAGCAAATAAAAAAGGTTTTGGATGCTGTTCCAAAGTATCTGATTCGGATTTGGCCCACAGTCTGCCTATTGACTATGCTGGTGTAAGGTGACAAAGGGGCACCTCCTTTATGTGAGCATACAGTTATCTCCCTATAAACCAAATCTGCCTCAAATCTGTACTCATACTCTCTTTACCTCCTCTCCCTCAAGCTAATGCTATAAGTAGTTTGGAAAAAAAATTGAGGAGCTATCATAATCCCAACTGAAGTAAATTCTCATGGCCTTAATACAGACTATTCCCATAAGAAAGCGATTCATACTTATTGTTAAATAAGGCAGTAGATCTCCTACAAATTATTACTATACAGTGAATGCATTTGGTCTCTAGGTCCCTGGGTGCAGTGAGATTCAAAGGGGTTAGCGAGCTCTGATGATGCATGGATTTTGATGTTGTGAGATTGATTGGAATAGTGGTTCTCTAGAGATTGGAATGCAGTGACAATCAGTAGGATTGGAGTCTCTGATCTGGCTGATCTTTCTAGAAATAGGATGCTGAGGATCTAGTTAAATTCAGTGGATTTGGCTTCTCTTGGTCTGGTGGCACAAAGAATCCCTGGGATTATGATAGATCTCCAAAGTCTCTAGAATTTGCAGACTGTCTCTGAGGATAGTGATGCAGTCTGATTCAATGGGGTTGGGGGGGTCTGTCTAGAAATCAGGATCCAGTGAGATTCAGTTTGATCAGGGATCTGTCTAAGGCTGGTGCATAGGTGTACGGTGACATTGAGCAAAATTGGGGATGTCTCTGGGGATTGAGGTTCAACAACGTTCATGGGAGATTGGGGTCTTGGGTTTATGGTTTCTAGGATTTGAGAGGGTCTCAAAGGATGAGAGCTGCAGTGAGATTCAAGAGGGTTGGAGATCTGTCTGGGAATAAGGGTCTTGGAGTGAAGTGAGATTCAATGCAGATTGGGGTCACTCTGGTGTTGAGTGTCTCTCTGGGGATAAAGTGCTTCTAGGTTCTGCCATCCCTACTGCCTCTGCTCCTCTTCCCCAGGGACACAGGCCCTGTGTGTGGGGGGGTGGGAGGGGGGGAGGCTGTGGCTGCGGCTTCCTATTGTGGGAGAGGAGCAAAGCCCTGAGGGCTATATGAGGCAACAGCAGAAGACCAGGCTGCTCGATAAGGCAACAGTTCCAAAAGAAGCTCTGTTCCTAGCACTCCAACCTCCACCATTAAAAAAAGTGTGTGTGTAGGAGGCCAACCCTGCACCCCAACTTAATGCACTGCTTAAAGCCACTGGTTCTCAGTCCAGTCTATTTTCCCAGCTACTCCCAGTTTTCCTTCCCATAACTACATCTTCTAGTCTCTTTTCTCTGTCCACACCACAGATCAGGATCATTTGCCTTCTGTATTCAAATCAGACACCCTTCTCCAGGCTGCCTTAGTCCAGAAGGTGGATTATTGAGAGCACAGGAGGGATCCTTGCCCTCAGTTCCATGCCTGGCATAGCTTGCATTGGGATAGTCCTCATGTCCCTGGGCTGGAGTATGCGGAAGGTTCAGGAGAATTCAGCTTTGGTATTTAAGATGTCTTTATTGTGTATGTGTGAAGGATGTTTTTCAAAGAGTACATCAAGACAAAACTTGCATTGCACTGATGCAGAAAATTTCTTAATTTCTACTCAAGTGATTATATTGTCCTCATCATTATAGAATCTGATTTATTTTAATAACATAACATTTTAAATGGGAAATCTTCCCTCTCTTGTATTTATGAATGCTGATATGTGGTAAAAAGTTAGTTATTTCACTATGAGTTCATCCCATGTTTTTAATGGTAAACCTATTACGGGAGAGCCACAAGCCAGTTTTGATCTATTTTTTCTATTTATCAAATAAATCATAACTGAATAAGCTGGACCAAAGTATGCTCAGCTTCTGTTAAACTGTGTAGTAAGGCATGGTTTGATCATTAAATCCATGATGCCATTGGGAAGTTGCCAGGAATTGTCAAAAATATTGAGTTCACTTTTACATATATACCTTATTAAAATGTTTTGAAAATTTTATAACATTGTGGTAAATAAAATAGTACGTATTTAATACTGCTTGCCAGTTTATGCTTGCAACTGAAGAAAAGAAATTCACAGCAGTTTTCCTAACCATAACTGTAAACATAGCTAAGGTTATGTTACCAAGTGCCAGGCCACAAATAAAGACAGATGTGTGGTCAAGTCAGCCTCAGCATTTATTAAATAACCAAGTGAACCAAATAAGGGAACCTTAAATCAGGCAGGAAATCTTTGCCAGACTTGACACAGTTTCATATATATTGGTAACCTGCACACTTGCTCAAACCTACAGATATCTTGGTCTGTGACTCTGATCAAGGTACAGTGCATTGATCTGCCAAGGACCACATCAACTGTTGATGGTGCTACTTGAGCTGGCAACCCAAGCCAACCCAAGCTTGGTGTGCTAGGCTCTTTGAAGCTCTCTGCTGGAGAGCTTGTGATCTTACCACAACTTGCCCTAGAAATGGAGCAGTGAAGGTGGGTCCTCAAGATCTGCCTAGAAAGGCTGTAGGGAAGCAACCAGTCAGATCAGCAGGCCCAGTAAAAAAGAAGCTGGAGGGCCAGAGCAGTTCAATTATTGGCTGGGACCAGAAGGTTGAAGGAGTAAAAGGCTGTAAAACTCCACAGGTAAAGAGACTCTGGAGAAACCCTGCTCAGGCATGTTCTGGTCTCCTACATGCTTCCTCTGTGGACTTTCTGCCACTAAGGCCGTATACCAGGATATACTCATTTATGCCAGTGTGGCCTCTCAAATAAAGTATAGCTTTTAGCCTTTCCTCATTTAAGTGTTCAGTAGCTGTTTTCATGATGATCTTTATCTTTATATCTTCATTCCCACTGTGTAGTAAAGATGTGATACTTTTAAAATTTCCTGAACACAGTAACATGATGTGGGTCACACTTACAACGGATCACAGGACTGGGTCAGTACCCTCTTATTCCAGTGATACTGTTACATACCTCTTCTTCCTCTTTTTTTAAAATCAGATTCAATGAAAACACATCAGTAAACAATAACAAGCACAAATGAATACTGCCAATTAATGCAACACACAAATAGTAATAACTAAGATGGAAGTCGGGGTAATTAATTCTCAGTCATTTTCTATGATTGATTCTGCTCAAATCCCATGGTGAATAGACTGCAATTTATATATTGTTACTTTTTAAAAATAAAAACTGAGTAAATAATTCAAACAGATTTTTGTCAATCTTGGACCAAGAGCAAACAGGAAAATGATTTAAGTGATTAATATTTTGCCCTTTCCCCCTCTTGAGTTTTTGTGGTCAGAAAAACACCAAAGAGTGCACTCTTTGGCTCTTTGCCCTACTATGTGCTGGGTAGCCCTCTCATGCATCTGCACCACATTTTTTCGCTTGCTGAGTTGAATACACCTCTAAAAGCAGCTGGAAGAAGCTAAAATTTGGAGCCGGGGGCCATTAGAGTTTGAGGGCCCAATTTGCTTGGTAGTGGTTTGCCTCACAGTTCTGGGACGCTGGTGACGCCAGCAGTTTTCCAGAGTATTCTCTGAATGTGACCCTGCTGAAACTAGGATTAGTCGCATGCATATTAGCAGCTTCACTCTTTGCTCCTCTCCATGCTAATTAGAAGACTCTGTCTGGTAGGTGAGGCAAGGGTAGGGAGCATCCCTTGATGTTTTTGTACTATCTGTGCTCTTGTTGGAGCAGAGAACAAGCACTCTGGATGGACAGTTGCTTAAAGAGAACAAGAAAAGAAGCCAGACGTGTGGCTTAAAAGTTGCTACTGGCTACTGTCCTCAGATCCTAAACTGTAAAGTAAGGGGGACACAAATCTGGAAAATTCTTCACGGCCTCCGCTCTTCCCAATTGCAGCTCTCCTCCAGTCTCTGCAGGCTCCTCCAACAGTTGGCTCCCCCTGTGTCTAAAGAAGGAATTTGTCCACAGTTTTAAAAGCTGGATTTTTTGTTTTAAAATACAGTTAAAATGTTTTAAAATGAAAACAAATCATCATTTAAAATTTCAAATATAGCAGATGAGAGGGAATCCAGGATGACAGCTGTGATGTGGCAAACTGATAATGCAAGAAAATATAAATCGAAAACACATTTTATGAGCCAATAATACATTCCAGATTGTGCTTTATGGGATAATAATGGTGCATTTCAAGTGCTAAAAGGTTATTCTGTCATTGACTTGATGCCTCACAAACATTTAAGGTATACCATTATTATAGCTTGATGATAAATCCTAGTATGAGTTATTGTTACTGTCTAACTAATTTCTTGCCCGAATAGGACTTAGAAACTTGATTTATATTGGAAACTACTATCAGAAAATGTACAGCTGTCCTTTTCTTAGTTAAATAAGGTGCTGTTTGTATCACAGGAAACCAAAAACAACAATGTTCCATTCACTGTGGTAAAACTTTAAAAATGAGTGAGAGCATTTTTATACAAGTGATGAGAACCTCCTGGAAATGATTGACTTAAATTAGTTTGATTACTTTTTATCAATTGCAGCTGCACTATTTAGCATAAAAATGCAAAACATCTAAAAATTATTTGCCTTGTAGCTCAGTAAAAAGATGTTTTTAGTTAGTTTTAAGATGCTTCAAATGTTTATTCTATACAGATTCTATTAGAATGGATCCAAAACATATTTAGTTACAGAGAATTAGTATAGATATTGTAAACGTTGAGAAAATTAATTAAGGAAAATATGCTGCTTTATGAATTGCATATTTAGGATTTGGGTATTTTAACTTTTAACTGTTGCTAAGTTAAACAGTTCAGAGATATTTGTTGTAGTGGCATAATCAAGCATCTGTTGTTAAATACTACAAGAAAAAGACTCCAGAATTTTTAATGTAATATGCAATTAGTTTCACTTGGCTGAACAGTGACATGGTTGAAAGAAAAATCCAGAAGTCATGTAAAACTAAATTTCTGTCACAATCAGAGAGGAAAATTTTAGACCAGTATTGTTGATTGCAATCCAACCTTGAAAACTGACCTGTGTAAGGTCAGTTACTATTGCTATTGTGTTTTTTGGTTATGTTCTATAGAGATAATTTGTATGTGTATAGAGTTTCTGGGGCCAGGTCTCCACTATACTACCTGGAAGGTCGGCTTAAGATATGCAACTCTATCTACGTATTCTACAGAGCTGGAGTTGGCTTACCTTAAGCCAAGCTTGGCGCCATCCCCGATGCAGGAGGCTGATGGGAGCAAACGCTCCCATTGGCTTCCCTTTACTCCTCGTGGCTGTGAAGAGCACAGACGCTGGCCAGAGCTGCCCTTAGCATTCGATTTATGGATCTATACTGTACCCACTAAATTGAATGCCAGAACATCGATCTCTGGCATGTCGGCTGAGGACGTGCTCTGGATGTCCTTTCTGGCTTTCTTCAGTACAATATTTTCGGTGCTGTAACTCAAATTTGTGCTGTTTTATGCAAGGACCTGTTTTTCATCAGTGGCATACTAGTATATGACTATAAGTCCAGGCAAGTGCTCTTATGCATGCCTTGGATACTCAATATTAGCCAATTCAGAGGAAAGATAGATGTGCTTGTGCACACAAGCATATGTGTCTAAATGTGTGTACACATGCTTTGTCAATATTTCTACAGAAATCATGTTAAAATTACTGTTTTTATGTCAAATAACCAGAAGCCAGCTATGCTGTTAGCTCAAATTGTGCTCTTCGAAATGGGGTTTTGATCCGAGTTTCCCACAAAAAGATAAAACCCTTTTATTACTCTTTGAATTAGTGTACCCTTTGTTCTTCTTTGAGTGCTTGCTTATGTCCATTCCAATGTACAGGTGTGCTCACTCTGACTTACGTGACACAGCATGCAAAATTTTGGCTCAAATTTCTCTAGGCATGCCAGACACTCCAACAACATGCAGTGGAAAAATATATGTCAGTCCTTTGACGACAGAACAGCGATGATCTGTATCAACAAGCAGAGTGCAGAGTGTTTCTCTCCTCTGTACCAGGAAGCACTCTGCTTGAGGGAGTGTTGTACATGGCTCATTCGATCCCCGTTGAGGTCTTTTATCTGCCAGGATCACAAAACGAACTAACAGATCACCTCAGCAGAGCCTTCTCCAATGACCACAAGTGATCTGTCCATCCAGACATGAAAATAATCTTCCAGAAGTGGAAGACTTTCTGGATAGATCTGGTTGTGACAAAGCACAACAGGAAGTATCTCCAATTCTTTTCCTTCCTGGATCTCAGCCTGGGGTCACTCAGAGATGCTTTCCTCTTCACTTGAACTGGTTCTTTCACAGTTCAAGAAGGACGTTAAGGGCCTAATCAGCACTAATTCATCACGCTTCATGTCACCGGTCAGAATGACAGCTGCCCTGCACTGTTTGACTTGGGCTTCCTGCCTCTGACCTGGCTAGGGGGTGAAGAGAGAGCTTGAGGGGCAGGAGAAGGTATGGTACTGACCCTGGGACTGCCATGCTCTTGTGTTGCAGTTTGATGCCCTCCATGTTCCCAACTCTGCCTGTGAGTTCAGGGCTGTAGGAGAAAGAAAGAGCCAGAAGCATGGGCCTGGTGCATGAATCAAAGTAAGCAAGAGTTATGCCATGAGTAATAGGTTGCGTCAAAAGCAAATGTTTGTCTGCAAGTCAGTGTCTCTCGGCTAGCACTGCTAGCACTGATAAAAGCATATGAAGTATGTAAATATATTCCATCAAGACAGTACAGGGACACCCAGCTAAGTACATGATAAAATAGTTTGAAACAACGAGAGTGAAAGCATAACAAGGGATAGTGAATGCTTTGGAGGAAAGTACAATGGAAGGTATCAAACGTGTCATTAGTGCATAAGATGATATGTATGGCATGCATCATAAATTGATCATTTCTGTCTATAAATGTTGGGCTAGCTCGACTTAATTCTTTGGCTGGCATAGGGGACAATAGTAAAATCCATACTATCGACTGAGCTGAGTCCATTATCTCGAGTACAAATATGTAGGAGCTCAGAGGCCATCTGCCTACCGACAACTATTAATGTACTTCATTCGACAATAAACCTGACTCAGGTGTCTTCGTATGTTATCTGAATCTGTGGTCTTTGGGGGCTCTCGTGAAGTCTATTATGCTAGCTACTTGCACAGAGCTGGCACGATATACTGAGGGAGCATACAAAAATGCACGCAGACAAACGTTTATCATCACTGACAGAGCAGGAGACCTGTCAGTATGCCACACCAGTGAATCCTCAATTTACTGTATAGCTGTCCTGAACTACTACAAGGGCTTCTGCCCCACAAGGAGCACTAGGCCTCATGCCTTTTGGATTCAGCTCTGCAACTCCTGGCTTCAGCTGCTAGAAGGGTGCCGGAAATTTGGGCTTCAGCCCAGTGCCTCTCAGCTTCTGCCCTGTGTGGGTGCCAGGTATTAGGTTCAGAGTTTCATCTGCAGGGCCCGCAGCTCCCTTGAAACAACTCATGGACCTGCAGGGGTTTGCAGGCCTCTCTCGTTGATAAACACAGTTCCAAATTACATTTCTTTTTGTGCATCAGTGATACAAGAGTTTAATTTTATATTACAGAGGCAATTAAATACATCTCTGCAAACTTACTGAAGGTAGTGGGGCTGCATAGGTGCCAATAAGGGCATATGTACTTGAAGAAAAGAACTGAGCTTGACTTTCAGATCCTAGTTTAAACTTTGAGATCCTAATTTAAGCTTTCAGGACTGGCAAGAGAAAAAACACTGTGAAATGTGAATGAAGCATATTTGAGATGGAAACCATAGGGACTGATAAACCTGGATCCCCACAAAAATTTTTATAGCACAACTTTTCACAGTAAACTATATAGATCTGGTAAATATTTGTTCTTGTCTTTAAGTACTTATTCAAATTTCCCTTATATTCTTAACTTCTACTTTACATGTTACCACCTACAGTTTATGTTCCTTGCTATAGACGTTATTTTGACTGTATTTTTACTCTTGTAAGCATAAATGATCTCTTGTGCTTTTTCATTTAACTGAACTGTATGAAATGTGTGCCATTACATTGTCTCCATTCCATTCTTGGTTTGTGAAAACCATTGGAGGTTACCTAGCACAGCTACAGGCATAAATGTTAGTGGCACTTCGACATGTCATCTTTAACCTCATCAAGGTCAGAAAGCAGCTTTTCTACTAGTTTGAGAAGATACTGTGATGCAGTAATTAAATTTGCATAGTGCAGGACCCTAGCTAGTTAATCTTTGGTAAACTTTGTGTTAAACTGCTTCTGTGTGTTGCCATTGTTTTGGTCTGTGAAATGTATCTGTATTGTCACAGTCTTTTGAAGAGATTAGAAAAAGGAGCAGAATTTCACTCATGTGCAGAATAATCTGTCTGGGAAAAAAAGATTATTTCCAGAATGTTTCAAGAAAAAGAAGAGATGAGGAATGATACTTTTTTATTGTAGAATTTTCTTAAATGACAGATTTATAAGGCTCTCATGTTATTGTTCACTATCAGAGTTTGGGGAATGAGTTTTGTTACTTATGTTTTTTCCCCTCTCTGGTAAATCTGCTTTCACATTATCTAATTTTGTGGTAAACAATTTACTGCCTGATTATTTTTGTAGTAGAATAAACAGTGATCGAAATACATATATTCCTACTAAAGAAGATTATTAAGAACATGAAGCAATAAATGTACATGCATAGTTGGCACCTTCAAAAAGTGAACAGTTATTGCAATGTGATATACATATTGATTGATTGTCACTGGAAGGACCCATCCCAGAAACAGAGAGGGAAGTATCCCCCTTCTCTTCCTCCAGCAGACCCTGGACACTGGTAATCCCCTCTTACTTATTTTGGTTTCAGCTTCCAGTACAGGGAAAGCTTTAGATGAGAGGAAGAGGCCTAGGGCAGATAGCCTTATGACTGCTCTGCAATTTAAAAACAGTGTCCTGGCCTTAGCCCAAGGAGTTCCATAAATCCAGGCCCTATTGGTCCTAACGTGGACAACATAGGCAATTATGAAGAGGGACAAGCAAGTGGGCTCTACAATTCTTTGGGATCACAAGTGGTCTGCAAACTGGGCTACAAATATAATGCTGTCACTACTATTGTATGCTTGTTTAACTTGTTTTTGAATAAGACACTGAGGCTATGTCCAGACTACAGGCTTCTTTCAGAAGAAGCTTTTCCGGAAAAGATCTTCCGAAAAAGCTTCTTATGAAAGAGAGCGTCCACACTGCAAAAACACATCGAAAAAGCGATCTGCTTTTCTGAAAGATAGCATCCATTCAGTGTGGACGCTATCTCACTTTTAAGCTGTGATTACTATGGACAGAGTGGCCACCAGGGCACCTTTTTCCTCTTTCCTCTTCTTTTGAAAGAACTCCCTCTTCTCCATCCACATTTGCCTTTTTCCAAAAGAGCTCTTTTGGAAAAAGGCTTCTTCCTCGTTGAATGAGAATTACCAAAGTCTGAAAAACCCCTCTGTTCTTTCTGTTTTCTTTCGGAAGAACGAAATTGCAGTGTGGACGTAATTGAAGTTTTTTCAGAAAAACGGCCGTTTTTCCGAAAAAACTCTGTAGTGTAGACATATCCTGAAAGGAAAACACATTGAAGAAATTGTATAGACCTGTGGCCTTAATTAACTTTTAGCAACTGCATTTGGGAAAGTCAACCTTTGATTAAGCCATTCAGAGGCTTCTAGCATGAGCGAGAGGACACAGTAGATTAGCCCCCTACTGATGAGCTCCATGACTTTTCAAAGCTTCATGCTAAACGCAAGTAATTATGATAGAAGTGACTATTTTATGTACTCTATGAAGTTGGTTTTGTATAAGATGAGATTTCATGTTTAATAAGAGTTTTTTATATTATGGCAATAGCTTTTCAATAGGTCATGTGGATCAGGTCTTTTGTAATTATTTGTTCTTCAGTAAGTAACTGTTTCCTTATATCAGTGTTTCTTAAACTTTTTTAAGACTGAGGAACACCAAACAATATTTTTTTTTTAAATGAGGAACACCAAGGATTTTTTGTTGGGGGAAAGTTATTAAGCCAAAAAAAAAAAAGTCAGCTGCCCCTTTAAGGGCAGCCATTTTGAATTCTGTTGTTCTCCGTGGCACGCCTCCGCGGAACACAGTTTAAGAAACACAACCTTATATGAAACTTGACAATAAGTCCTAACAGTAGTATTTTTTCTTTCTGCCTCAGCTCTCTCTTGGACAGGTGGATACCACCATCTGTAGTCATTTTTGCTAGTGTTGAATTAAAGGGACACTGTCAAATTGTTTAGTCCCACATTTTAAGTGTTGCTAAACTTTTTACTATGCTCACCGCAGTTTTCTGACTGTGAGAGTAACACAAAAGTCTACATATACTGCTCCCCATATGATGCTGCATGTTCCCCAAAATGCATTTTTGATGTGAAGAACAGCCAAGTGAGAACAGGAAATGTGGTTTTTCAGGGTATGTCTAGACTACAAGCTTCTTTTGAAAGAGGCTTTTTCAAAAGAATCTTTCAAAAAAGCCTCTTTCAAAAGAGAGCATCTAGACAGCAGCCTCTTTTTTTCGAAAAAGAGAGCCGTTTTTTCAAAAGAGAGCACCCAGGCAGTCTGGATGCTCTCTTTCGAAAAAGCACTGTTTGCGTTTAATAATGCCTTTTTTTGAAAGAGCACTTTCGAAAAAAGGCGTTAAACCTCATTTTATGAGGAATTTCTGCCATCAAAAACCCTGCCGCGTTCTTTTAATTTAATTTTGAAAGAATGCAGCAGCAGTCTAGACACAGGTGAAGTTTTTTCAAAAAAAGGCCACTTTTTTCGAAAAAACCCTGTAGTCTATACACAAACCTCAGTCTATACATTCCCAAGATCTATAGAAGAGGGAAACCAGGAACCCTCATCAGGATTGTCTTCTGTATTGCTGCTATAATCTCCAAACTGCTATTAGGCAATTACGGCATCATGCCCTCTTAGAGCGAGGCAAGGCCAAAACCAAAATTGAAGTTGCTTCAAGTAGTAAATTAGGCATGTGTGATGGGCTCTAATCTCAACCCCATAACCTGCAAAAATAGTAATACGTATGGTGAGGCAAATAGTTATTTGGCTCTTTTCAACTGTGGGTGAAGCTCAGTTCAGGTAGAGACTATGGGTAAGATAAGTCTCTCTCACTGAGAGACACCTACGGTTCTGGTAAAAGAAAGCTATAATGAGGGCAGTACAGTCTCCTACAGGGGAAGCTCTGAGATCAGGTTTTTGCAAGGGCAAGGAAGTATTTAAGTAGCCCAAGGGGGCATAGTAATTTCATTTTAACTTGTTCATGATGCACGGGAAGGGGTTTTGAACTTTGTGACTTGGTTTGAATATTGAGTCAGAGAAGAGCTATAATCAGAGGCAGACAGCTAGCAGCAAGCACTGAAATCAAAAGTAATGGCAACATCCCACACTGGCATAAGGGTGCACTTCTATGGATAAGTGATCACTACCACAGCATCGTTATCTGCTAGAGTATCTTACATATAGGAATAGGAGAAAGCTGCAGGTAGCAAATACACAGTCTACTCAACAGCACCAAAAAAGCCTCATCTAGCTTCATTAGAGCTGATTGAAAAGTGGCAATTTGATTTTTTTTTTTCTGTTAAAATGGCTTTTTTCAATAAAACTTTTTTTCATGAGAATGTATTTTAAATAAAAAAATTTAGTTTTGCATTGAAGAAAACTTTTTACAAAATTTTAAAAAAGCAATTGCACTATTAAACAATAATGGAATACAATTTATTTATTTAATTGAATTGAATATAATGTCAATATTTTGGATGTTTTCTGTATTTTCAAGTATATTGATTTCAGTTACAACACAATAAGATTGTACCATACTAATTTTTTATTTATTTTTTATTACAAGTAACTTGTACTATAAAAAACAAAAGAGAGTATTTTTCATACGATGATGGAATCTCTTTTATGCTATGGTGGAATCTCTTTATCATGAAAGTTTTAGAGACTGCAAGTCCCTCAGTTCTACTTCTGGTTCAGCAACCATTCAGACAAACAAGTTTGTTTACATTTGCAGGAGATAATGCTACCCACTTCTTGTTTACAATGCCACCTGAAAGTGAGAACAGGTATTCACATGGCCCTGTTGTAGCTGGCACCATGAAATATTTACATGCTCAATGTGCTGAAAATTCATACATCCCTTCATACTTTAGCCACCATTTTAGGGGACATGTGTCCATGCTGATGACAGGTTCTGCTCAATAACTATCCAAATCAGTGTGGACTGTTCTTTTTCATTATCTAAGTCGGATACCTCCAGCAAGTCAATTTTTCTTTTTTAGTGGTTCAGGATCTGTACTTTCCACATCAGAGTGTTGTTCTTTTAACACTTCTGAAAGTATGCTCTACTCCTCGTCCCTCTCCGATTTTGGAAGGCGCTTCAGATTCTTAAACCTTGGGTTGAGAGCTGTACCTATCTTTAGAAGTCTCACATTTGGTACCTTTTTTTGTATTTTGTGAAGTCTGCAGTGAAAGTGTTCTAAAATGAGCAGGGTCATCATTTGAGACAGCTATACCATGAAATATATGGCAAAATGTGGGTAAAACAGAGCAGGGGACATACAATTATCTCCCAAGGAGTTCAGTTACAAATTAACACATTTTTTAACAAGCATCATCAGCATGGAAGCATATCCTCTGCGATAATGGGCGAAGCATGATGGAACATACAAATGTTTAGCATATCTGGCGCACAAAAACCGTGAAATGCCAGCTACAACAAGTGCCATGCAAATTTCTGTTCTTAGTTTCTCATGACATTGTAAATAAGAAGAGGCAGTGTTATGTCCTATACATGTAAGCAAACTTGTTTTTTCTTAGTGATTGGCTGAACAACCAGTAGGACTGAGTGGACTTGTAAGCTCTGAAGGTTTATACTGTTTTGTTTTTGAATGCAGTTATTTAACAAAAAAGCTACATTTTAAGTTGCGCTTTCAGAACAAGGAGATTACATTACAGTACTTATATAAGCTGAATTTTAAAATACTATTTTTATCATGTTTACAGTGGAAATATTTGTAATACAAATAAAATACACTTTGGTTTCAATTACAACACAGAATACAATACATATGAAAATGTAGAAAATACCAAAAATATATAATAAATTTCAATTGGTATTCTATTGTTTGTGTGATTAAAACTGAGATTTTTAAGTTTTTAAATCTCAATCATTTTTTGAGTTAATCATGAGTAAACTGATTAATCAACAGCCCTAAAAAAATTAAATTTGTCATGAGGAAAATGAAATAGTTAACTGATTAGCTGTAGTTTTGATATGCTCTAGAAAGATGGAAATCATACCATACATAGATAACTCTGGACTCTCCCTCCTCCCTGAGGTGAGATGCTGATTAGCCTGTTCTTCTCCGAAGTGACAGTACAAGTATAGATTTCTAAAATACTTTCACTGTTCATAATCTCAGGGATACAAGGAACTGCAGACTAGGAATTTTCATATTATTTCAAAAATACGGGGCAGATCCCAATTTATGAAAAGTCTTTTTTTTGTTGCTAGAACTTTCCTATGATGGCCACTGAGATTTCTGTGGTGTGTGGAAACAGTAGCTGGCATAATACCTAGTTTTATATACCTGTGTGAAAGTATATGTAAAAAAAGGAAGTATTTGTTCACACTGCACACAGTCAGCCTGTGGAACTCCTTGCCAGAGGATGTTGCGAAGACCAGGACTTTAACAGGGTTCAAAAAAGAGCTAGATAAATTCATGGAGCATAGGTCCATCAATACTTATTAGCCAGAATGGTAGGAATGGTGTCCCTAGCCTTTGTTTGTCAGAGGCTGAAAATGGGTGACAGGAGAAGGATCACTTGATGATTATCTGTTCTGTTCACTTCCTCTGGGGAATCTGGACTGGCCACTGTCGGAAGACAGGATACTGGGCTAGATGAATTTTTGGTCTGACCCTGTATGGCTGTTTTGTCTTCTAATCTATTTATGTATTTTAAAAACTAGCTCCAAAACAACTTGTCCTTGGAGGAAATTTTATTCCTGTGCAAGTAAGCCAGGGGAAAAGTGATTACTTATTTAGCAATCTGATTTTAGAACCCTTGAATTGTGAGAAGATAACATGAACAATTCACGTTCAGTTGCTTTAATTATTTAGATCTCCTGATGGATTAACTGAAGATTATCTGGTGCATTATACTATTCACTTATGTCTTGATTAAGTATGCATCGCTCAAACTAGAACTTCCACTGAATTCTGGAGATAATTTCATCAAGAGATATTAGACTGTATTATTAGAATGCTTGTATTGGGAGTGCTAACATAAGTGAGGAATGTAGGATAGGCATTTAATTAGCAAATATTAACACTATTTTGAAGCTTCAAAAAGACATTAGCGTTCTTTGCTTACATGTCATGACTGCATTTTAGGCTTTACATCTGTGCTACATGAACATGTTATAATGCAATATTATTGCCACCAATGAACTAGGAAAACAAGTAGCATTATACAGAAAACCAATTAGCTAACAGGTATGGCTTTACAATATTGACATATTTTAAGTTGTTTTTCACTGCCACTGTGGAAAAAGTAAGAGAGATGTATTCCACTGCTTCATATATTCAACTATAAAATTGAATTTGGATTATTGTTTTCTAATATGTACAGTTTCTTTGATGTTTTGCTCCTGATTTAGTTTTTTCAGCCTCTTCTTTCAGTAATTGTCACCTGTGAGAAAAATGGAGGTCTTGGCTCATCTAATTAATATACTTCACTGCACTTAGGGACAAATTTTGACCCTTGTTTTGCAGGCCCCCCAGTGGGGAGGGCAAAAGAAGCAATTACCCCAGAGCCCGAAGATTCAAAGGGGCATGGAGCTCCCAGCCACTGCCACTGCTACTGCAGCAGCAGTGGCAACAGAGCCCTAGCCTCTGCCCGGCTCTGAGGATTGTGCCATGGTCTGAGCCGTGCTAAGGGCTGACTGCCCTCGCCCCCACTCCTTCTGGGGACACAGAGCCATTCTCCCCCAAACTTTGCTTTGGTCCTGTGGTGGCTGTCTGCCCACTGGGCACAGAATTTCTCTTGGCAGCAGAAATTTCTTTCCTGAAGAGGAAAGGGCGAGGTGGAAGTTAAAATTGTGTGTTTGAGAGCAGTTCAATGGCTTCAGTATGCGCTCCCTGCAGGATATGGAGATCAGCTTACTGATTAGCAGGCACTGGGTAGGAGATAGGTTGAGGATGAGGCAAGAGGATCCATTGAAATGTAGGTTAATGTAGCAGTGGCACTGCAAACCTCTTGGCTGCAGTAAAAGCTGTAGACTAGCTCTACAGCTGCTTTACATCTAATGTTATAGTTGATTTCATCCTCAGTTGCCCAACAAGGTACCCTGTACTTAAATTCTAATGATCTGTGTTCACTGATCAAGCAAAAATTTTAGGGTTCCAGACTTTATCTAAGCTCTCAATGTGCTGCCTAGACCTGAAAGGGGAGTGCTTGAACAAGAATGCCCAGAATGACAGGAAAGAGTACATGTCTGAGAAGAATCAGCAGAATAAGGTATTTTTAATTCGGAAGACCTAATTAGACTAAGACGAAAACACATTAAAAACTGTTTTCCATAAGATCTGGAGATAAGGCGGCAATTAGTTTAGGCTCATATGAGTCATCATCAGTGCCTGGGTTAGAAAATTTCCATTTTGATTATTTATATTTTATGACATTAAGACCACCGTGGACTTGTAAAAGGAACCATAATCCTTTTTGGTTTTATCAATCAGGGAGAAATGTTAGCAGTGAGTTTCCTCTTTGATGTCAAAATTTCTAGCAGAAATTACGGTATTTACAGTTTTTCTTGTGGAATCCAAGCATCTCTGCTGCAAGCTTCCAGAACTTTCTGGAAAGCAGTGTTCATTATGGCTACTTACCTTTCCCATCTTCTCTGCATCATGGAGGATTTTGTGGGTATGAAAGAGGGAATTGCATCAGTCACTCCTGACTTTCTAATCAGCAAATGTTGAACAATTTCAGATAGCACATAGAGTCCTCAGTACTTTACTTGGAGTTTTTTCTTTTCTCCTTTTCTGTCCTTTTGAGGCAAATTTCCTTTATAGTTAGCTGGGTTTTTCTTTTTAAAATGTGAGAGGAGATGCCTGTCCAGCCTGAGCTTTGCCTGAAGTTGCAAGGTGGGCTGGATAGCCAGGTGTGGATCCAGGAGCTGCAAAGCACCAATCCACAGTGGAGCATTGATCTAGAGCTTAAAAAGAACACACTCCCATTATGCATGGATTTGTGGCTGGTAAGTATGGCAGTCAACATCAAGAATTGCCAAGCACAGTTATCAAGAAGGGACTACCTGGAATCCAACTAGCATGAGGATCTGACACCTTTCACTGTTGTCACTTGTCTAGCGACTTTGTATAACAGAGGCCACTGGCCTGCCCTGATACGTAGAGTTCAGTACTACATTTCTGACACCATGATTGTTGCTGAACTACTTGGCTTACTGCAACTTAGTGGTGTGAGCAAGCAACTCAGTCTGGAGACTCTTACAGCCCTGCAAAGGGGACAATGTTGTGTAAGCTGTTGATCAGATTGGTGGAGCTCTCTTTCAGGATAGTGTTTTCATGTTTCTTATTATCAGAAATTGTAGATGTCCATTTACTTGGTTCTAGAACTGTAGGTTCCATTGATTCTGGGTCAGAACTCTTAAGATTCTTTAGGGCTCCCGGCACATCCCTAAGGGCTAATTAAGCTTTCCTAAGGTTAGGTTTACAAGAATCAAGCTGTTGAGAATCTGAAAGACTAAAAATTGATGAGATCTGATGGTAGGACCAAAAGTTTCCCCTTAAAAATAAGGGTACTATATCCATCTCAGTTCTATCAATTCTGAGATTCATGGGTGTAAAGACTTCTTTGCTATGCAGACTCTGTAGGAGAAACAGCATACAGCATCAGAAGATCCATCTCAAGCTCCAGAAAGGACTGCTTGTTCTTTTCAGAATCTCTGACTATATCAATGCGGCAATGTAAGTCCAGGGTTACATGCATAAATTGCATATCAGAGCTTGGCCCTAGGGTCCCAGGTGAGGTGTGTATATATATGGGTCTGAGCCCAAGTCAAGCCAGGACCCCAGCTGGATTCAAGCCCTGTTGCTTTGCAGTATAGCTGTTGTCCCATTTGGACTCATGCTCCACAATTCCACTATCAGACTTTTTGTCCAGTGGACAGTCAAATGTGGTGGATAAACAACTTTTTCACATTGCGCCATGAACAAAGAGCTAGAGTGATCACATTTTGTGAGAGTCTAGGACAGTTTCTCAACCTTTTGTTATAAAGTACTCCTTTTTAAAAAATAAATAAATTATAAGTAAGAACATAAGAATGGCCATACTGGGTCAGACCAAAGATCCATCCAGCCCAGTACCCTGTCTGCCGACAGTGGCCAATACCAGGTGTCCCAGAGGGAGTGAATCGAACAGGTAATGATCAAGCGATCTCTCTCTCCTGCCATCCATCTCCACCCTCTGACAAACAGGCTAGGGACACCATTCCTTACCCATACTGGCTAATAGCCATTTATGGACCTAACCTCCATGAATTTATCTAGCTCTCTCTTTTAAACCCTGTTATAGTCCAAGCCTTCACAACCTCCTCAGGCAAGGAGTTCCACAGATTGACTATGCGCCGTGTGAAGAAGAACTTCCTTTTATTTGTTTTAAACCTGCTGCCCATTAGTTTCATTTGGTGGCCCCTAGTTCTTATATTATGGGGACAAGTAAATAACTTTTCCTTATTTACTTTCTCCACACCACTCATGATTTTATAGATCTCTATCATATCCCCTCTTAGTCTCCTCTTTTCCAAGCTGAAAAGTCCCAGTCTCTTTAATCTCTCCTCATATGGGACCCATTCCAAACCCCTAATCATTTTAGTTGACCTTCTCTGAACCTTTTCTAATGCTAGTATATCTTTTTTGAGATGAGGAGACCACATCTGTACGCAGTATTCCAGATGTGGGCGTACCATGGGTTTATATAAGGTCAATTAGATATTCTCCATCTTATTCTCTATCCCTTTTTTAATGATTCCTAACATCCTATTTGCTTTTTTGACTGCCGCTGCACACTGTGTGGGACGTCTTCAGAGAACTATCCACGATGACTCCAAGATCTCTTTCCTGATTAATTGTATCTAATGTGCCAATGTGCATTACTTTACACTGATCCACATTACATTTCATTTGCCATTTTGTTGCCCAGTCACTTAGTTTGGTGAGATCTTTTTGAAGTTCTTCGGTCTGCTTTGGTCTTAACTACCTTGAGCAGTTTAGTATCATCTGCAAACTTTACCACCTCACTGTTTACCCCATTTTCCAGATCATTTATGAATATGTTGAATAGGATTGGTCCTAGGACTGACCCTTGGGGATAACACCACTAGTCACCCCTCTCCATTCTGAAAATTTACCATTTATTCCTACCCTTTGTTTACTGTCTTTTAACCAGTTCTCAGCCCATGAAAGGATCTTCCCTCTTATCCCATGACAACTTAATTTATGTAAGAGCCTTTGATGAGGGACCTTGTCAAAGGCTTTCTGGAAATCTAAGTACACTATATTTACTGGATCCCCCTTGTCCACATGTTGACCCCTTCAAAGAACTCTAATAGATTAGTAAGACATGATTTCCCTTTACAGAAACCATGTTGACTTTTGCCCAACAAATTATGTTCTTCTACGTGTCTGACAATTTTATTCTTTACTATTGTTTCAACCAATTTGCCCGATACTGACGTTAGACTTACCGGTCTGTAATTGCCGGGATCTCCTCTAGAGCCCTTTTTAAATATTGGCGTTACATTAGCTATATTCCAGTCATTGGGTACAGAAGCTGATTTAAAGGATAGATTACAAACCATAGTTAATAGTTCTGCAATTTCACATTTCAGTTCTTTCAGAACTCTTTGGTGAATGCCATCTGGTCCCGGTGACTTGTTACTGTTAAGTTTATCAATTAATTCCAAAACCTCTTCTAATGACACTTCAGTCTGTGACAAGTCCTCAGATTCGTCACCTACAAAGGACAGGTCAGGTTTGGGAATCTCCCTAACATTCTCAGCTGTGAAGACTGAAGCAAAGAATTCATTCAGTTTCTCTGCAATGACTTTATCGTCTTTAAGTGCTCCTTTTGTATCTCGATCGTCCAGGGGCCCCACTGGTTGTTTAGCAGGCTTTCTGCTTCTGATGTACTTAAAAAACATTTTGTTATTACCTTTTGAGTTTTTGGCTAGCTATTCTTCAAACTTCTTTTTTGCCTTTCTTATTACATTTTTACACTTAATTTGGCAGTGTTTATTCTCCTTTCTATTTAACTTCGCTAGGTTTTGACTTCAACTTTTTAAAAGATGTCTTTTTATCTCTCACTGCTTCTTTTACATGGTTGGTAAGCTATGGTGGTTCTTTTTTAGTTCTTCTACTATGTGTTTTACTTTGGGGTATACATTTAAGTTGGGCCTCTACTATGGTGTCTTTGAAAAGTGTCCATGCAGCTTGCAGGGATTTTACTTTAGTCACTCTACCTTTTAATTTCTGTTTAACTAATCTCCTCATTTTTGCATAGTTCCCCTTTTTGAAATTAAATGCCACAGTGTTGGGCTGCTGAGGTGTTCTTTCCACCACAGGAATGTTAAATGTTGTTATATTATGGTCACTATTTCCAAGCGGTCCTGTTATAGTTACTTCTTGGACCAGATCCTGCACACCACTCAGCACTAAATCGAGAATTGCCTCTCCCCTTGTGGGTTCCTGTATCAGCTACTCCAAGAAGCAGTCATTTAAGGTATCAAGAAATTTTGTTTCTGCATCTCGTCCTGAGGTGACATGTATCCAGTCAATATGGGGATAGTTGAAATCCCCCACTATTATTGAGTTCTTTATTTTGATAGCCTCTCTAATCTCTCTTAGCATTTCATAGTCACTATTACTGTCCTGGTCAGGTGGTCGATAGTAGATCCCTACTGTTATATTCTTATTAGAGCAGGGAATTTCTGTCCATAGCGATTCTATGGAACATGTTGATTCATTTAAGATTTTTACTTTGTTTGATTCTAAATTTTCTTTCACATATAGTGCCAGTCCCCCACCCGCACAACCTGTTCCGTCCTTCCGATATATTTTGTACCCTGGAATGATTGTGTCCCATTGATTTTCCTCACTCCACCAGGTTTCTGTGATGCCTATTATATCAGTATCCGCCTTTAACACAAGGCACTCTAGTTCACCCATCTTATTTTTTAGACTTCTAGCATTTGTGTACAAGCACTTTAAAAACTTGTCACTGTTTATTTGTCTGCCCTTTTCTGGTGTGTCAGATTCTTTTTTATGTGAATGTTTTTCATCTGATCTGGCCCATACTTTATCCTCTTCCATCCTCTCCTCCTGACTAAAACCTAGAGAATCTCTATCAATAGACTCTCCTCTAAGAGACATCTCTGTCTGATCCACATGGTCCTCTGCACCAATCGGCTTTCCCCCATCTCTTCATTGAAAAACTGCTCTGCAACCTTTTTAATGTTAAGTGCCAGCAGTTTGGATCCACTATGGTTTAGGTGGAGCCCATCCTTCCTGTATAGGCTCCCCCTATCCCAAACGTTTCCCCAGTTCCTTATAAAGCTAAACCCCTCCTCCCTACACCCTCCTCCCAGTACCTACAGTTTTCAGGCACACACAGTTTTTTCTACCATTGCAATACATTTGTTTAAACAACTTAATTATAGGCAGGTGGGTGATGACCACTGGTTGAGAAACATTCATCTAGGATGTGTGTGGTTGGACTTGGGCTTGCATAATGTAGTGCTCAACAATTTCTACCCTCTTACAAATGAGTGCAAATGCTTACATCCTAAATTAACAAACCTAAGATCTGATAATTTGAGTGCCACTAACCCTGGTCTTATATTGCAGTGTAGACATATCCTCTGTAACATTCAAAGGCAAGAGAGATACTTGAAATCCCTTTATTGAAGGGCACATTGCCAAAATTCTGCAGAAAAGATGGAGAGCTGTAATCCCTACTTGGATTTAAAATTGTATATTACAGGCTATGAGACTCACTTATGCTTGTTAATCCTCAAGGAAGCCTCTGATTTCAAAATGTGATAATGTCCTAAAATTGTATAGGTAGCAGAGGGTTTTGTTCTTTTTCTGATCTGCAAGAACCATGCTTTCTGGGAATCCCTTAAATCAATCTGGAGAAATACAACAGAACATAATCAGGCAGCATCTCACTCCTTGGGCTGATATCTAAAGCATCTAATCTGTGTTTGAGACACAGTCTTCTTGGAAGTATACTCACTATGACAGATTATTGGGTACTTCTGTTCCCTGTAACCTGTGTGCTTTTGCAGCCTCTCAGGAGAGATTCAGATGCCACCCAGGTGATTAGTGTAACACCTAAATATTTATTTATGGAGCACGTTCACACATGGCTCAATGCACATAAAAATTTATTCGGCATATAGATGGAATAAATCTGCACATGGATGGAAAAGATTAGAGGAAATTTTGTTGAGTACCCTCATTCTTTTCAAGAGAATATTATCCAAGTTTAAGGAACAATAAGGAGATTGTGATTTTTCCCTTTTCTGAATAACTCAACAAAGCTAGCAATAGTCTTGTTAGGAGAATGAACTCATTCAATTACAGTTTGGTGATTGAGATAAATTTACCATTATAATTCACTTGAATTTAAAAATGAATTCATTTAATCTGTGCTTATACCCCTTTTGTGTTCACTTACCACCAATGTTTCAGTGATCATGTTTACCTTTATAAAAGCATGAATAGGTATCTGCAGTGAAAGTGGTTTAATTTTACATGGAAAGGGACCCTAGTCAACTCAGCAGGTGGAGAGAGTTACTTTGGCACAGAGGAAATTAAACGAGTTAGAAAAGGATCTGAATGCACCCCGCACAGCTAGTTCCACACATGCAATTACTTTATAGAAAGGTGATGAGAGAAAAATTAAACTCTGTAGTAAGCCAGCAAAACTTACAGAAACCTATATTTACTAGGAATGATGCCTTGGGCAAAATCTGTGTGACCTGAAAAAGCAAAGGCTTACAATTTTCTAAAATGCCCTAACATCGGGAATGTATAACAGAAAACTGTTGTGCTAGCCTAATTACTCAGTAATGTTAGAGAGATTGTTTCACCTTCTAATAGTTATTGATTTACATCTTTTAAAATGCACTAATCAATGCTTTCTTAGCACATGTACTTCTAAAAAATACAAAACATTTATGAAATGGCATAATACAAGAAATGATTATCTCAGCCATCAACTTCCCCCTCCAATTTAACCCCTCTCAACTTCCACCTTATGCTCCATAAACACCTTGGGAGAACAGATGCATTCTGTGGTTTATCTTGACAGTCCTCAAAATGATGTTTGTTAGAAGGGGAGAAGTAAATTCCAGAGTCAAGGATGAATCACTGAGAACTTCTACTCTGAAATAACAAAAATACTATATATTTATAGTAGCACCTATAGCAAGTTACGTTTCATACATGAAAGAAAGAATAATTCTTGCTCAGAGGAGCCTACAATCTAAGGAACCAGGAAGCATGAATATCTTATGACAGATTCTGGTTTTATATAATTTCTAGTCTTATTTCAAGATGAGGGAGGTAATTTAGGAATCCAACCTTTTTATATGTATATCCCTCATTCTGCAGAGCTAAGCCTGAAACTATATTCTCCATTGATTTGGAGACTAGAAACATACAAGAGAATTTCAGTTTTTATTTCATTTAAAAAATAATTCTGTAGCCCATCTCCTTGTAAATAAAATCTTGAAAATGTAGATCAGTTTCAACAGCTGAAAAAATGAGCAGCTGGGCTGTACTTTTGTAATTTTTGGCTAGGGTTACCTGAATGGTCTCTCCATGTATACATCTGATGCAAAATGATAGTTGAATTATCATCTAGGTAATTCTCACTACAATAGTTAAACTGACCTTCTGCATAGAATCATGATAATAGTGGGGCGTGGATTTGAGGATCAGTTAGGGAGGTGGTACCACCAATAGGCATATCCAAAAATTCTGAGACAAGCTGTGGTGTTGGTCCCTTCCTCATCACAAGGGGCGGTAATTTTCTTCTGGAAACCCAAAGCACGGTCAGTTTATACAAATTCATATTTTGCCTCTAAAGATTAAAAATGTAGCTAGATCTCTGCAAGAATCTGGGCAATGACAATTACATTAAATTGGTTTGTGCTACCTGGGATCCTAAAATATAGAAGAAAAATCAGCCCTTTCCACAGGCTGTGTGGAATAATGAATGTATTTACAAGTTACGGATGCCCTCATAGCCAGTAAGTAGTACTCTGTGGGAGCTGGAAGTCTAATCTAAGGGTATGTCTACACTACAAAGTTAATTCGAAATAACAGCAGTTATTTCGAATGAACTTTAATAGCGTCTACATAGCCAAACTGCTATTACAAAATAAATTTGAAATAGTGGGGCACTTATTTTGAATTTGGTAAACCTCATTCTATGAGGAATAACACCAAATTCGAAATAGCTAATTTGAAATAAGTGCTGTGAAGACAGTTATTTCCAATTAGGGGGCCTTCCCAGTTTCCCCTGATGGCTACTCTGGGCCAAACCAGGAAAACTCCTCTCCTCTCCTCTCCCCAGCCCCAGGGCCCTTAAAGGGGTAGACTCTGGCCACTGGGCACGTGCGAGAGTCAGGCCTGCCAGCAGCCACAGACCCTCAGCCAGTGGCCGCACAATGGCAGCCAGTGGCAGCCAGCCGTCCCCCTCCCAGTCTCCCAGCACCCAGGGGCCAGCCAGGGGCCGTAGATGGTGCGTGCCCTCATGGACTAGTGCGGAGATCATGGACCTCGTTGAGGTTGGGGGGAGGCCCCCAACATCCATGATCTCCACACTAGGCGGAGGAATGCGGCTGTCTACGGCCTCATAGCGGCCACCATGGCCAGGAAAGGCCACAGGCACACCCAGGAGCAGGTGTGCCTGAAGGTGAAGGAGCTGTGGCAGGCCACAGCAGGGGCTGCCACCTGCCCCTACTTCCCCGCCCTCAACCGAATCCTGGGGGGCGGAGCGGTCTGCGCCAGCCTGGGAGGCAGCGAGCTGGGAACTGAGGGCCCGACCCGGGCGCAGCAGAGGGGCCACCACCAGCTGTCCCGGCACCAGAGTCGGCAGGGTCGTCCGGGGAGGCCATACCAGGTAAGTGCCAGTACTGTCCCCTACCCGGGGGAGAGGCGGAGAGGGAGACCAGGGACCGTGCGTGTGGGCCATGCCTCCCACGTATCACGCAGCCACCTGTGCATGTGCGAGCACGTGCCATGCCACCCTTGGGCAGGTGGCTCCAGCTGCATGACACCCAGGGGCCATGGCCTGATAGGCACACGCGTGTGTGAAGAGACCTGACACACTCCCGACCCCGCGGTGGGACCCAGCAGGACGCCCTCCCTTCACACGCCCCCGCTACACAGAGGCAGGGGACATCTCCCCCCGGCCTCGGCCGCACTATACAAGGCCAGGGGCATGGGTGCAGTCTCGGGGCAGCTCCCAATCCCGGGGAGAGCCAGACATCCCGACCATGGCCTCTGTGCAAGCACGTCAGCTCTGACGGTGCAGGGCACGGTCATCCTCACCTCGCAGGGGGCGCTGGGCATCATCCACTGCATCCTCAGGGAGAACTGACCACTCCCCTTCTTTCTCTACAGCCACACCAGCTGCACATGCAGGGCGCACCACCCCGCCTGGGACATGCTCCCGCACCCGAGGGCTCCTTCAGACCACCAGCACACGGCAGGGGTACCGGGACCAGCACGTGGGGGCCCTGCGAGCCCTGCACCGTACCATCCAGGCCTGGATGCAGGAGGACCTGCAGCTCTGCCGGGAGCAGCTTGCTCAGGACCATGCCATGTACTCACACCTGCAAGGCCTGCTGCAGAGCGTGCTGCCCCGTGCCGCCCCAGCACCTGCTGCCCCCCCAGCTACTGTTCCTCTTCCCACTCCTGCCCCCCCCAACCTCCTCACCCTCCTCCTTAATCTCCACACCCCCCACCTCAACCTCCACACCCTCCTCCCCATCCCCCCAGGGACGCCGAGGCCCTCGCACCTGCCGTGCTGGGAGACTTGGCCCGACGAGACCCCCACCCCTGGCGCTGAGCTTCCCCTCCCCCTTCCTCCCCTTGCTTCCCCCTTCCAGCTTCCTCCTCCCAGTTTTCCTCCTCACCTCTCCCACCTCCTTTCCCCAGTCTCCCCAGAGTTTCATTCTCTCTCCCCAGTTTTGTTAAATAAAGACAGTTGATGTTTATGAAAAAACGTGTATTTTATTTGACATCAGGAAGGGGGGTTAAGGAGGGGTAAGTGGAAGGACATGAAGGAGGAATGGGGCACGAGTCCCGGGTGGGGAGGACCGGGGTGGCTCTGAGGGCTGCTCGGGGTGGACGCTCTCCCGCAGGGCCCGCTGGATCCTGACAGCCCCCCGATGGACCTCCCGGATGGCAGCCTGCAGCAAGTGCAGCCGGGCTGATGGCAATGACCCCATGAGACGCACCGGCGTGCCCGGGGACAGGTCTGGTTCCATGTTCCAGAGTGCCGTGGTGTCCCAAGTGAGGGCAAGCAGAGCACTCCGAGACACAAATGCTTTGCTGTCCCTCAGCGAGGTAGACCAGCAAGCATAGAAACCTGAGAACTGTCTGTCCGGGATGGGGGGTCGGGTCCCTTTAATCACAGACCTCGGATAGTGTGTGGGGCTGTTGCGTCAGGCTAAGTCCTAACCTGATGCCCTGTCAGCACTGGTTCCGGCCAGCCTTACCTTCGATTCAGGGTCCACTCCAATGTGGACACGCTATTTTGAATTAGAAAAACGCTATTTTGATTTAGTTTTTGTCTAGATGCGTTATTTTGAATTAGCTTGATTCAAATGAACTATTTCGAAATAATTTGAAATAGCGCTGTAGTGTAGACCTACCCAAAGAGACTACATTTTGACATGATCCTATGTGTTTAGATGGAGACTATGCTAGAACAAAGGTGGGCATGAGATTGCCAGCAGACCTAGCTGCTCTCCACGATAGGTGGCTGGGAAGAGAGGAGGGAGGCTTCACATGCTGCCCCAGCCCTCAGCAAAATCTCTCAGTTCCCATTGGTGAGTTTCCAGTCAATAGGAGCTGAGAAATTTTTCTGTGAACAGGAGCCGCATGTGAAGCCTCTCTTCCTCCCTTCCCCCTTGTGCCCGGAGCAGACCCACATGGAGAAGCTAGCTAACTGAGACTTCAGCAGAGAGGTAGAGAGCCTGCCTCAGGTTCCTGCAGGGCTGCTGCCTGGGAGCAGCCTAGGTAAGTGCCTTACTGCCAAAGCCTTTGGCACTCAACCCCCTCTTTCCTCCCAACTACCTGCCCCAGGTCACCACCCAAACCCTCTGTACCCTTTTTCCCCTTCTTCCAGGTCACAACACCCTTCAAGACTCTGCATCCCGTCATACACCCCTTTCTCAGGCCAGAATCCTGTCCTGCATCCTTACCCCCTCCAAAACCCCTCACCTCAAGTCCCTGTCCCAGATCACAACCCCCTTCATCCAAACTCCCTCTCAGACTCCACATCCGCTCCTGCACCCCAGCCCCTACCCCAAGCTCCCTTCTGCACCCAGCCTCCGAACCAGATCCTAGAAGTGTAGCCCTTGACCACTTGCCAAAATCTTGGAGCTGCTCCCCATTAAAAATTATTGCCCATTCCTGTTGTAGAGCCTCTGTTTAGATTGCATTATATGTACATAAGGTTGAATGAGCATGAGTCATCAGGCTTTTTTCCCCAAAGTAGGGCATTCTGGGATAACTATGGGCCACTTTAATATATGAGACCACAACAGTTGATGAAGTTGACTTCAGTGGGAATAAGGGTAAGAGACAGAACAGAGTCTCTGAGGGTGCATCTACACTACACTACACGCTTATTTCAAAATAAGCTATTTCAGAATAATAACGCCCAAAATAGCTATTTCTAAATAGTGTGTCAACACTGATTGGAGGCTGAATTGCATTTAAGGCCCCCCGGAAGCACTCCAGGCAGGGCATCAGAACAGCAGTCACTTCCTATCACTGTTGCTTGAGGCTATCTGAGGCTTGTGCTTAAAGGGGCTACCCTCTACAGCTGTGTCTCAGGCTCTTCACCTTTGCCTACCTCCTCAAACGACAGCAAACTCTTCTCACTGTGTGCTCTGATTGCCCTTGTGGACACCACAGCATTCCAGCCGTGGAGCCAGACCTGCTGCAAAACACTCACTGTTTGTTTGTTTATTAGTTAATGACTCTGCTGCACTCCCTCCTATGATACAAGAAGGATTGTGCATGTGAGTGCAGCATAACTGGGATAGGGGTTTCCTGTACTGAGACTCATAATCAAAGCTGAGCTTATAAACAGGAGGGCTTCTTTGTGTGCTTGTGCAGAGACAGACCAGAAGACAATACTGGACTAGAGGAGATGAGGCGCACAGAAATTCTGAACTTCCTGAAAAACACTGGCTAAGATGCAAAGGACATAGAAGAGTGAGGCAGGGGTGTACAGGTGTTTATTTTTCTAAAGATCTGTATATCTCTTGTGCTTTCTTTGGGACTAAATTGTGTGTTTAGAAATTCCTTTCCACTGTGTGTCTCTGTTGCTTGCTTACGAGGCATGTCAGTGGTTAACTGGTTAACAGGAGTTGCTTATTTGTTACTGGTTAACTGGCAGCGGGGCTGGGCTGTAGCAGCCACCTGCCTGACATGGGAAGGGGCTGCCCCAGCCTGGTGAAATTCATTTCACTGCAGGCTGGCCGAGCCTACCATGCTGCACCGTGGGTGGGAGGACGTTCCAGCCCACCTAGGTTGGAGCAGCTCCCTGCCCACAGCACGGTGTGGTGTGTCCATCCCAGCCTGTGCAGCCCCCACCCACAGCGGGGACAGCCTGGTCGGAGCACGGCAGACCTGGCTGGGCTTACTGCATCATGGACTGGGGGAACTCGAGGCTGACTGGGGCTCCTGCACAATGCTGCAGGTGAGGAGCCACTCCAGCCCAACTGGACCCCCGCCCACAAGTTCCAGTTTAAGCAGTTAACCAGTTAAACGTTACACTTAACCAGTTAACTGATTAAATGGGATTTTAACTGGACCCTATCCCTGTCCTCCAACGTATCTACCTCTCCCCCTAGCTTGGTGTCATCCACAAATTTGCTGGAGGTGCAATCCATCCCCTCATCCAGGTCATTAATATTATTATAATGTTAAATGTTTTTCAGTTGTATTCCTGCTTATGAATTATGTATGTGACCTATGGAATGAGTGAGGAAGTGTGAATGAGAAACATTCAGTCATAAGGCAGTTCAGCTCTTTGTGACCTTTTAAGGCAAGGAAGGACTCTGCAGGTGTATAAATCAATGTGACGAGCAGCCAGAAGTCTCTCTCTTGGACAAAATGTAACATCACAGCAGAATCCTGGGACTGGCCCAGAGAAGAAAGCCCTCCCGTAGATCTGAAGGGATCTCCAGAGATCGCTGTGGCCTCGTGGTCGATCTCCAGGAAGCTGTTGCCTGGCCATCTCCAGCTGCCTGTGAAATCAAATGAAAAGCCAGCTGGCTCTCAATTAAGGCTGTAGAGCAGACCAGTTATTCTCTCTGTAAGTGGTCTCAGTGCCACTAGGTGGAATAGTACACCACACCCAGAAGGTGAGTGGATTACCCGTGTCCCCTAGCATGCATCCCAAGCTTCAGAGACATCCCAAATGAGTCCAATACAGCAGCATGATGAGCATTCAGGGGTGGGAGTTCATCCGGACCATAAAATCCCCAATTACTGGTACTCAGAAAATGTAAATATTAATTCCTTTGAAGTTTACCTCCACTAAATATGGAATTTAGAGTCTAGCTTCCCAAAGGGGGAGAGGGTCCTAACTTGTGTTATCTGGGGGGTTCAATGGGAATTCTTAAATAAAGTTGAAAGTGGTTAAAAGCTGAACCTATGTGGGGACTAGGAGACCCTTGAGGCTGTGCATATAAGCAGGCTGTATCTAGGCTAAACTGGGACTATCTAAGTGCTAGAGGGAAACATGAAGCTTAGACAGGAACGTATGCCTTTCAGCTCTTGTTATTTAACACTTTTACTCTCTATTGGTCATGTTACTCTGGATAAACAAGTAATACTTTGGCTTGAACAAGCTGCCTTCTGACATTGCATTTATCAGCTGTTCACAGCTGAGGAAAATACAGCTGGTAAATGGGATGCTGTACCATAATAATCCAGTCTAATCAAAGGATCATGATACTCAATTCTGAGAATGTATAGACATGTCATTTGAAAGAGGTGTTCATGGAGATGAGAAGTCAAAGATACAGCTTATCTTCTGAACCAGCACACAGACCCATTGCCTCTGTAGTACAGAGATTTTATCTACTTCTGTGTTCTTTGTTTGGATGCATTTTGTTGCTATTGTAACTAAATAAGCAACCTAATAATGGTTTTCAGTAAAAGATTTATATCCTAACTTTCTTCTTTGAGTGCTTGCTTATAAGTATTTTAATTGAGGTGTGTGCGCATTGCATGCATGGCTGCTGGAAAGTTTTTACCTTAGCTGTTACCCATTTAGTCAGCTGTGGCAAACCCCTGCCTGTATTCCACCAACAGCAAAGGGGGTTGATAGAAAGTACTTTGTTCCAGTCAAAGGATTTGTATACTTGTTTACAAATCCCCCACCTTGATCACTAGTAGTAGAGGTGATAAATGAGAAGGAATGTCAAGGCCACCAGGCTCTGGCGCCTTAGTTGAAGCTGCGAAATGTCTCAACTTAATTGGCTGGAAGGTCTACTTGATGGGGGGGGGGGAGGTCTGCTACTTCAGATCGGGAATCAGCTGGGTATCCTGGGCCGCTGTAGTTATAATTCCTGGGACTCTTGCCTAAATTCAGAGACTTGTTGCCTCTAGAATCTCAGGATGAGTGCACCACCCTGATCCAGGACAGCAAAGCAGTTTCCCATACTTGTCTGCAGGCTTCTCTGGACACCGGGGATTCAGTGTCGTGAGTCATCTCCTCAGGCATAGTCATGTGCCAGGTCACCTGGCTCCAACCATTGGGCCTTTCCCATAAGGTTCAGCAAACCCTGCAGGAGCTCCCCTTTGATAGTGTGGGACCTTTGAGTAGGCTAACTGCTGCCTTCATAGTTTCAAGGACTCTCACAATACTATAAAATCCTTAAGCATGCACCCCTCCTCCCCCATGCAGCGTAAGAACTTCAAGCCTCAGTCTTCACGGTGACCATTCCCTCCTCACCCCTGGAGGCTCATCTCAGGGGCTTCCCCACACAAGTGATGTGGACAGCAGATGACCTGTGACTCCACATCAATGTTCGTAAATTCAGGTCTGTCCACTTCGTTTTCCTTTCTGCCACATCTTTGAGGCCGCTGCTTGGCAGTCCTAACTGACAATATGATTGCTATATTACTACATCAGCAAATAGGCAGATGCCAGGTCATTCCCCCTCTGCTAGGAAGTCCTTCACTTGTGGGAACTGTGCATAGCCCATTCTATTCACCTGGAGGCTTTGTACAGGTGAATAGAATGTATTGGCAGATGACCTCATTTGCTGTTTTTTCACCTCTGAATGGTCCATCAGGACAGATGTTCTCCATACCATTTTCTGGAAGTGGGGTTTTTCCCTGCTTGATCTTTTTGCCTCATGGGCCAATCGAAAGTGCTCTCACTTCTGCTCATTCTGGAACCTCAGCCTGGGGTCAGTAGTAGAGGCCTCCCTGATTCCATAGTACACTAGCCTCCTGTACACATTTCCCCATTTCCATTGGTCCACAAGGTGCTCTTCAAGCTCTGCAAAGACAGGACAAATGTTATCCTGATAGTCCCGGCTTGGGCCCATCAGCATTGGTACCCCACTCTCTTGGAGCTGTTGGTACAAGCAGCAATTATGCTTTCCCTGCTCCTGGACCTTATCATGCAGGACCACAGTTGTCTCTACCACCCACACCTTTGCTGCCTGCACCTCATGGTGGGGCTGCTTCATGGCTAAACCCAGCCAAACTGGCCTGTTCACAGCAAGTCCATCAGGTCCTTCTTTGCAGCATCCCCCTCGACTAGAGTCACAAACTCTGATGAGTGGAAGCGATTTTCATGCTGGTTCCTACAGCGCAATTTGGGCCCTCTATTTGTCTCTGGGCCTCAGGTGCTGGAGTATCTGGTATCACTGAAGTAACACAGATTAGGAGCTTCATTGCTTAAGATGCACCTAGCGGCCATCTTGGCTTTCCATCCAAGAGAAGCTGTCCGTTCTTTATTCTGGAGCCCCTTTGTTGCGCGCTTCCTCAAGGGTATGGACACACTTCACCCCCAGGCTTGACATCCTGTTCCTGTCTGGGACTTAATGTGGTCCTCTCAGCGCTTATGGGTCATCCATTTGAGCCTCTGGCCACCTGCTCCCTGCTTTACCTTTCATGAAAGGTGACCTTTCTCTGCTCGGTGCATATCCAAGCTTTGCTTCACTCCCTAACATTGGAATCCCCATATTCTGACTTCCACAAGGACAAAGTTCAGCTTCACCCTCACTTGGTCTTCCTTCTGAAAATGGTTTTCCATTTCCACACTGGGCTGAACATTTTTCTCCTTGTGATGTACCCAAAGCCTCACCAGAATTTGCAGGAACAAAGACTGCACTTCCGGAATGTGCAGCATGTACTTGCCTTCTACATTGACTGAACCAAGTCTTTTTGCAAGCCCTTGCAGCTCTTTGTGGTGGTGGAAGATGGTGTGGAGGGATTACCTGTCTCTTCACAATGTATCTCGCCTTGGATCATGATGTGTGTCTGCACGTGTTGTGATCTGGCTAAGGTCTCCCCACTGCCTCTCAGGACACACTCTATGTGAGTGCAAGCTTCTTTGGTGGCTTTCCTGGCTCATGTGCCCCTCCAGGAAATCTGCAGAAATGTGACTTGGTTCTTGGTGCATACCTTCATATTGCACTATGCCACCATGCAACAGTCACAACAGGATGCGGCCTTTGACTCTGTGGTCCATGAGTCAGCTGTGCTCTGACTCTAACTCCTTTATGGCTTGTGAATCTCCTCAATTGGAATATATAGGAGCAAGCACTTGAAGAAGAAAAACAGTTACTCACCTTTGTAACTGTTGATCTTTGAGATGTGTTGCTCATATCTATTCCATACCCACCCTCCTTCCCCACTGTCAGAATAGCTGGCAAGAAGGAACTGAGGGGCGGGTTGGGTCAGCAAGGTCATATGTAGTGCACTACTTTGGTGCCACTCCTGAGGGCTCCACAGCCAACCCAATGGGTGTCAACGGGGTAAAAACTTTCTGGCAGTAGTGCACATGTCAATTGGAATAGATATGAGCCACATCTCAAAGAAAAAAAACATTACAAAGGTGAGTAACTGATTTATTTATAATTGACTTGAACTATTTGTAGTAAATAATCTGAAAAAGCAACATTGATGCCATTTTTCTCAATACCTCTTATATATAAATATAGCAAATATCCATTGGTACCTTTTTCATTATTAGTAAATTACACACTATTTTGTTATGAAGCTGTTCAGTGTATTTACACAGCTTTATGAAAGAGCATTGTGATGTGTTTAATTTGATTTCTATTTGTTTAAAATAAAATCGGAAGGTTATTGGAGACAGGATTTTAAAAAGTTAAGCTATCAAGATTGATAGTTTTGTAAATTGGTTTTAAGTATTTTGAATTTACAACTATCATTATGTTGCAAAATAACATTGACATTGGAATGACTTACTTCCTTTTGCAGTAATTCAGAAAATATTATGACAGCTATAGTTTTATAGTGAGCATAAAAATCTGTGGGGTAAATTCAGTGAGGTAAGTTTCGTGTTGTAAGTTTTATTAACAAAAACTTTAAGTATTAACACATGAGTTAACAATTCCCTTGTGTTTTCTGAAATTTGCTGGAACTGAACTGAACATTAAATTCTGAACATTGGATGAGTCACTTTAAACCACCTAATTTTAGTGCTAGAAGTAGCCAAAATGTAAGTATTAATGGAACAGCTTCTTTTATACAGTTGGCTGCATTCTTAATCCACATATGATCAGAACTCCTTGCTGCAGATAAATGTGCTGTGTTTCAAACTGACTGAAGGAATGACTTTTATACTTGATTTAAACTCTCTTCCATCTAAACCATTTTCTAATGCTGTTTGGTTACCCAAAATGACTTCCATGGGGAGAGGGCATGATAACTAAGCAGATTTTGGCCCAGGGGAAAGGAGAATAAAAGGAGGATCAGCCTCCTCTGCAGCATGAGGAGTCTGCTGCCAAGTTGGGGACCTTCACTAGAGGGGGGTCTGGATAGAGTGCTCAGTAGCAGATTGGAGTGATTCATGCAGTGTCCTACCATTGCCCCCTGAGAAGTAAGCAAGGAATCACTGGAAAAGTGAATACATCCTGTCTATTACACTGAAAGGGGATTTCCCCTCCCTTGCCCTACAGAATAGAATTGATCTGGTGTGATTCTCATGAAAATAACTTTGTGGTGCTTCCTTTTTCCATATACAAGCAGGGGATAGTATGGACCTGAGTTTATAAACTGTGTTCTAGCTCAGATCTCAGGCTGCTGTCCCTCCTTAAGTGGAAACTTAGTTAACTGCCATAAATTTCTCCCCTTCTGCCAGTATTCCTTAGGTGTTTATTGCTTACGTATTAAAGGGATGATATGAAATCAGATTACATCTCTAATGAATAAACAACTCTTTTAAATTTAAAAAGAATTGATGAATTAAAATCAAGCTAGGTCTGCAGCTACAGAATTGAAATTTAGCACCAGAACAGTGCTAAAGTAAATGCTTCTGATTTTCATTCTTCAGGGACACAAAAGGGCTGAGTCAGTCTGTGTCACTAATATTAGGAGGGATCAGTGGTGATACACTTTTAAAAATACCAACATATGATACAACAATTAAGGGAGTGCTGATAAATGCTATAAAGTATATCAAAATATCTCAGCAGAAAGAACTTCTGACTTCATGTAAACAAGTTAAAAGTTTAATGCAAATATGGGTATTAAATGTAGATTTTAAAAAATGGTAAAATTCAAGAGTTTACAAAAGATCCTGATCCTGCATCTTATTGTATGAACTGGAGACCTCTGTGTTCCTGCAGAGCCTTATGGAAGTCAATGGAGATCTATTTGGAGGTAGGAGTCCATTCACATGGTGGAAGTTACAAGACTGGAGCCATATATTATAAAATGTCCCAAGGATTTCTGGTACTGTTTCTTCCCAAAGCAACATGTTTGGGAGTGGAGAGCATGCAGGGCAACATTTCCCCCCTCCCTCTGATTTCTGCTAGAGCTCACACTAGATTGTGGCCAGCAACAGCCTTTTAGCCTTGTGTGAAAGCGAAAGAATGGGAACTGCTTCCAACTGCAGGAAAGCCAGGGAAGGAATGACTTGGCCCAGAGTTTCACAAAGTGTGCTCTGTGAAGCCCTGGGGCTCCACTTAATGGATCCAGGGACTCTGCAAGAGAATATTAATGATGGTTCTATGGAGTGACATTTTTTCATAAAAACTGAGAAGACTGTTTTTACAAAAAACTATAATATTGAGAATTATTGTGGTAATAGTAAATAATAATCTCAACACTGTAACATGAAATGGGAGCATGGGGTATATAAAACTATGCCTACCTCTGTGAAACACTGAGACTTCAGCAGATGTAGATAAAGGTGCACTGCAATAGCATATAGCAAGTCACATGGGAGCTGCAGGCTCAGTGGCATGTATTCAATGCTTTAAATAAATGCCCGATTCAACAATCTGGCCTAGCTCTTCACAAGACAAAGATTTAAGAAGATATTTATTTTCAGATTTTTTCGGACCGAAGCCCCTTGCAATACAATGCTCTTCATGCTGAATTTTCATTCAGCATTTTACAGTACATCATCACCTGCCTTTAATGCCAAACATATTCTCCATGGATAAGTGGCTAAAAAAAAAAAGAAACTTTGGCTTCTAACAAGTGGACTTCGGCTGGAACAAATGAGCAAAATGTTGGGGCAGGAAAAGAAGGACAATCACAGTGTTTTGTAACTGAAAAATCAGAAAGTGATCTGTTGAAGAGGAAACTGCTCTCATCCACCAAATTAGCAGCAGGCAACAAAAAATGCAAGTATGATGAGAATTATTGGTCTTTTGGATTTACTCTGCATTGGAAATAAAGATGTCTCCAATGTCAGTTTATGGTGTGCTTTCCAATAGTTCTCTGATACCTGCTGAACTACTAAGGCATTTAGAAACATATCATTCTGAACACTAAGTCAAAGGCATATGTTTTTTCAAGCGAAAGCTTGACGTATTTTCAAATAGTAAACTCTAAGGGTATGTCTAGACTACATGGCTCCGTCGACGGAGCCATGTAAAGTAGTTTACCCGGCATAGGCAAAGAAGCGGGGATTTAAATAATCCCTGCTTCATTAAAATAAACATGGCCACCGCGCTGTGTCAACGATCAGCTGATCCGGCACAGCGCGGCAGTCTAGAAGTGGATCTGTTGGCTGGAGAAGCCTTTGCCGACCGATCCCTTATGCCTCGTGAAACGAGGTTTACAGGATCAGTCAGCAAAGGCTTCCCAAGCCGACAGATCCGCGTCTAGACTGCCGCGCTGTGCCGAATCAGCTGATCGTTGGCACAGCATGGTGGCCATGTTTATTTCAATGAAGTGGGGATTATTTAAATCCCCGCTTCTTTGCCTATGCCGGGTAAACTACTTTACATGGCTCCATCGACGGAGCCATGTAGTCGAGACATAGCCCATGTGATGAAAATCGCTAAATTGGACCAATGCAAATGCAACAGAAGCATCCTACAAGGTGAACTACCATATTGCACTTGCTGTAGAAGTACATACAATTGCAGAAACCTCATCTAAGCAATCTAGTAAAAAAGTGAAAGTATTACTACTGTCAAACAACATTGTTATGTGTTGCATTCAAGAACTTGCTGCTGACACCGAGAAAGAGCTAGTTTCTTGACTGTGATTTTGTGATTTGTATTCATTGCATCTAGGCGAGTCCACTGATGTGACAGGGCTTGCAGTGTTATTTGTGTCTGTCCATTACATGTTTGATAAAACCATTGAAGAGGACTTACTAATATGTAAATCCTTGCAGAGCACTATGACTGGTGAAGATATATTTAACTGTATTAACAACTTTATTACAAGACATGAAATTAGTTGGGGAAAAATGTGTTAATGTGTGTTGTGATGGCACTAGGGCAATGGTTGGGAAAACAGCCAGAGCTGTATCATGAATCAAGGATGTGACTCCAAACTGCACCAGCAGTCATTGTATTCTCCACAGACATGTTCTTGCTCTTAAGAAGATGCCTCTATCTCTTTAAAACAGGAGTGGGGAACCTAAGTTCCAGGGGCCAGATGTGGCCCCGGCTTGCCTGGATCCAGGCCTCAAGGCTCAGAGCCCTCCCTCTTTCCAGCATTGGTGAGCCCGCGCTGGCACTCCAGTCCCCCTGCCACTCCTCCACACAGCTGGAGCACACACAATCTACTGTGCTGGGTCTCCCTAGGCTCTGGTGTGTGAGGTGAATATGCGACGTTTCTTTCTCCTTTTCAATCAGGGACCTTGTAAGTGAGGATTTATTTTGTTTTGCTTCTCACTTGTGTGCAGCTGCCCTGACTGATTTTTCTGTGGGTCAGCAGTCCTGACCCAAAAAAGGTTCCCCACCTCAGCTTTAAAATGTTCTGGACGAGTCAGTGCAAATTATTAATTATATAAAACTAGACCACTGCAATCCAAATTGTTTAAAATTGTGTGTGAAAAAATGGGCAGTCATCACACATTGCTCCTTCAGCATGCAGAGGTGAGGTGACTATTGTGAGAGAAAGTGCTCATAAGATTTTTTTGAACCTTGTCATGAAGTATTAGTTTACTTTGTAGATTACAAACATTGACTATCTGGTTATTTGACAAATTACTTGTGACAGCTGAGACTCACGTACCTAGCCGATGTAGTCACCAAGCTGAATGAAGTTAATCTATCACTGCCAAAAAGAAATGTGAACATTTTCACCATAAAAGATAAAATTTCATTGCTATTGCAGAACTGGAATTTTGGGCATCATCTGTGGAAGAAAAGAACTGACTGCTTTCCTATGATGAATGACTTTTTCAATGAAACCTATTTAATTCTTGATAAAGAAATTTGCAGTAACTTTGTACAGCACTTGTATGACTTGTGTTCTTCTCTTTTGGAATACTTTCCTCCCACAAATGATAATAATTCTTGAACCTGATTCAAGAGAACCCAAATGTTGCAAAACATGCAATTCATGGGCTCCTTCCCTTTGCTACAACATATTTGTGTGAAATTGGATTTTTACATTACAGCCCAACAGAAACAAAAGATAGGAACAGACTTGATGCTGAACCTATTTTAAGATTCTAGATTGCCAACATAATTCCTGATATTAAATAGATTTGCAAAGAAAAAAAACACAAGCACACTCTTCCCATTAAAATATGAAAAAAAATTCTCCAATAACAAGGAACCTGTTATTTTGTTACTAATTTTCTGATCGTTTTCTTGGGGGAAAAAAAGATAAATTTATAAGAAATATACAAGAAATAAAAATAGTATTCTTCTTTGAGTGTTTGGTCAAGTCTATTCCAGTCACGTGTGCACACACTACGTGCATAGATTCCATAGCTTTTTTTCTCCAGTGGTACCTGTCGGGCCAGCCAGGGAGCCCCCTGGAGTGGTGCCCTTGTATCGGCACATATATATCCCTGCTGGCCCTCCTTGCCCTCAGTTCCTTCTTACTGGTGTCCGTAACATCAACAGTACTTGGATTGCTGGCACCTAGTATGCTGCTGCCCGCTGCCACTGGCACCGGCACCGATCCACAGGGGTAAGCCAAAGGCTAAGGCTCAGCACCACCCACAGCAGCACTCACAGGCACCGTCCTTGGTTGGTGTCGGACTATTCTTCAGAGTCAGACATGGACTCAGTGTGTGCTAGGGTCTCCTCACGTAGGTCCATGTCACCGTACCAGTCTCATTCCTGGCACCGGAGTTGCATAGTGCAGCAGACATGGCCACCCCAATGCCAGTCTCAACCCCAGTGGCCTTTCTGGACTCTTTGGGCCTACCATCAGGCTCAAAGTCCAAGTCCGTTGGGACATAGCTTGGTGGCATCCTATTCTAGTGGTACCCCTTCTGCCACTCCTCTGACAAGGGTCCCTACATCAGAGGATAGGCATAGTCCAGACAAGGATTCAGAGGGGCCTCCAGCAGAGGACGAAGGTACCTGGGGCCAGGAGCACCCTCCAGTGGCATCCCTATCCCAGAGGATGGAGGTATTCCAGGGCCAACCTCTTCTTAGGGTGTCTTCCTCATCCTCCTCAGATGAGACCCTGGTGTACCCTGCCCCCCTCATGCCAGGTATGGATGCCAGGGCCCACCAGGACCTACTCCACAGGCTGGCTGCCAACTTGGGAGTACAGGCTGAAGTGGTGGTTGTGGATTATGACCGTATAGTGGACATTTTAACAGCTGATGTGTCAGCTAAGCTTACATTGCCACTGTACAAAACGGTGGAAAAAATTTCCAAAAATCTCTGGCAGATGCTTGCCTCAATTCTGCCTACCCAAAAAGAAGTTGAAAGGCATTGCTTTGTGCTTCAGATGGGCCATGAACATCTCTATGCTCATCCAACACCAAGATTGCTGGTAGTACAGGCTTCAAATCAAAAGGAGAGGCAGGGCCAGCCTGGGCCTACACCCAAAAGTAAAGACCCCAAAAAGCTGGACTTACTGGGTCAAAAGGCCTATGCCATGGGGGGGCTTGCAACTGCACATTGCCAACTAGCAAGCGATGCTAAGCAAGTATGCATACAAAGCCTGGTCCATAATGGAAACATTTAGGGAGCTTCTCCCACAGGACTCCTGCCAGGAATTTGGGGCCCTCTCAGAGGAGGGAAAAGTAGTCTCTTGCACAGTGCTACAGGCTGCTTTGGATGCGGCAGACTCTGCAGCACATACAATGGCCACCGGAATTGTTATGCACTGCAGTACCTGGCTGCAGGTTTCATGTATACCTCCTGAGGTCCAGACGATGCTACAGGACCTACTGGTTTATTCTCTGACCAAATGGGATTCAAAACTGCACAGTCTAAAAGACTCTAGAGCCACACTAAAGTCACTTGGCATTCATACCCCTGCACCACAAAGGCATCCCTTCAACCCTAAGCCCCCACTGAGGCCACCCTACCAGGGTTATAGATCAGATTAGGGCAGGCAGAAGGGCAGGAATAATAACGGTAATGTGCGCAATAGACGTAGGAGATCACGTTCAGACTCAGAAAGTGGTTCTGGACCACCTCCTCCACAGCAACCCAAATCTTCATTTTGAAGATGCGCACAAGAACAGAGTTCCAGTATCCACCTTGACTCCGCCTTTTGGGTGCCATCTTCCCCATTTCTACCACACCTGGGCTTAGATTACAATGGACTATTGGGTGCTTGGCCTGGTGGCAGTGGGGGTTATGCTATCCCTTTCCTTTCCCTACTCTCCTCCCACTCCCCATCCCCGTCCCTCTTCAGGGACCCCTCTCACGAGCATCTCTTACAACAAGACGTGTCATCCCTCCTACAAATGGGGGCCATGGAGGTAGTTCCAGAGGAATTCAGAGGAAAGGGGTTTTATTCTCATTACTTCCTCATTCCAAAGTCGAAAGGGGGCCTCAGATGCATCTTGGATCTCAGGAACCTCAGTGCATTTGTAAAGAAAACGAGGTTCAGGATGGTCATCTTGGCCTCTATCATCCCTTCCCTGAAAAAAAGGAGACTCGATTTGAAAGACGCGTATTTTCACATTTCAATAATACCTGCCCACAAGAGATTCCTCAGATTTACTATAGGACTGGACCACTTCCAGTTTTCGGTCCTCCCCTTTGGCCTCTTCACAGCACCAAGAGTCATCACAAAATGCGTGGCTGCTGTGGCAGCCTTCTTAAAGAGGCATAGGGTGCAGGTATTCCCTTACCTGGACGATTGGCTTATCAGGGGCCAGTTCAGAGAACATGTTCTGCAACATAGAAACCTCGTCAGACTACTGTTTCAGAGGCTGGACCTCCTCATAAATGAGGAAAAGTCCATTCTAACGCCCACCCAGGTGATTGACTTTGTGGAGGCCCACTTGGACTCGACTACAGCTACATCTTCACTCCCAAGAGCCAGGTTCGTGGAAATGAAGGTTATCATCAAAGGTCTCAAGAATGCATCCCTCACTATGGCAAGAAATTGCAGGAGACTGTTAGCTCACACGGCAGCATGCACCTACATAATTTGCCACTCTTGGATGTGCCTGCAGCCCCCTTTAGGCATGGCTAGTGAGGGTGCACAACCAGGCGCTTGGCCTGTTGGACATGATCCTCATAGTCCCTCAGGACACACTTCACTCCTTTGACTGGTGGTTACAGACTGGTCTGTGCAGGCGTCCCCTTCACCAGTCGGAGCCCTTCTATGCAACTGGTTACATCTAACACAGGCTGGGTTGCTCATCTGTCAGACCTCCAAATGCAAGGTATGGGTTCCTCCATGGATCGACTCCTTCACATCAATGTCAGAGAGCTCAGGGCAATCAGGCTAGCCTACCAGGTGTTTCTGTCTCACCTGAGACACAATGTGGTCTTGATTCTGACAGACAACATGGAAGCGATGTTCTATATCAAATAGGGTGGAGCTCATTCCTCTTCCCTGTTCCAGGAAGCCCTGCTCCTTTGGGAATTCTGCATCACCTACGTTATATATCTGGGGGCCACTTACCTGCTGGACCAGGAATGCCCTAGAGAACAGGTTCAGCAGGTCATTCACAGTTCACAAGTTGTCCCCCAGGGAGGATATATTGGGGGAGATTTTCTGGAAATCGGGTCATCCCCTAGTAGACCTATTTGCATCCCACAGGAACAAGGAATGTCTGGGGTATTGCTGCTATCTAGGTCAGGAACCAAGGTCCAAGGGGAACACCTTGCAAGTGAAGTGCTCCCCCCTGCTGCTCTATGCATTCCTCCCCTTCCCCTTCATACATAAGGTCCTCATCAGGGTGAAGAGGTTCAGAGCCTCGGTCATCTTAGTAGCACTGCCATGGCCTCGTCAGCACTGGTTTCCAACCTTCCTCAATCTAGCAGTGGAGGAAACTATCACACTTCCATTGGTGTCGGACCTAATCACCCAGGACCTGGGGGAGGGGCTGCTGTGTCACCCAAAACTCTCAGCCCTCCACCTGGTGGCATGGAATATTCATGGTTGACTGGGGCCGAGCAAACTTGTTTTGAGGCTGTGAAGGGGGTGCTGCTAGTAAGCAGGAAGCCCTCCACCAGGGCTGCGTACTCCGCTAAATGGAGGTGATTCTCTGGATGGGCCTCCCCAAGACACATGGAACCTTTACCTGTCCCTTATCTCTCTCTTTCTCAACTACCTCCTTGACTTGAGATGGCAAGGGTTCTTCATATCTTCCTTCTGGCTGCACCTAGCTGCCATAGCAGCTTTTCACTTGGGCGAAGGGTGCAAGATGGTATTTGCAAACCCAGTGATCAAGAGGTTCCTCGGGGGGGGGGGGGGGGGGACAGATTGTTCCCACATGCTCATCAGCCACTACCTCCTTAGAACCTCACTAAGCTCATGAGCCCCTGGCTACTTGCTCCCTCAAACATCTTTCATGGAAGGTGGCCTTCTTGGTGGCCATGATGTCATCCAGAAGAGTGTCAGAGTTGAGTGCCCTTACCGCATACCCTCCATATACGGTCTTTTTCGCCAATAGAGTTCAGCTCAGCCCCCACCCTTCATTTGTTCCCAATGTAGTCTGACCATTCCATGTGTCCCAAGACATTTACCTCCCGGCTTTCTTTCCAAAAGTCCACTTGACACCTAAGGAGAGATCCTTTCACTCTTTGGATGCCAGGAGGGCATTGGCATTTTACATAGACAGGACTAGACAGTTTCATAGGTCACCATAACTGTTTATTTCTATAGCTGAGAGGATGAAGGGTCTCCCAGTATCAGCCTAGTGCTTGTCATCTTGAATTGCACTGTGTATTAGAGAGTGCTATGACCTTGCTAATAAACCAGCCCCACATCTTACGAGGGTGCAGGCTTTGTCAGCAGCCTTCGTAGCTCAGGGGCCTATACTTGACATGTGCAGAGCAGTTATGTGGCCCTTTGTCCATACATTCACAAGTCATTACATCATTGCACAGCAGGCCAGGGACGATGTGGTCTTTGGAAGGGCAGTGCTGTGATTCATTGCTGATTAGAGAGCTCTTAGCCTCTGACCATACCTCCTGTGTTTCGGCTAGGGAGGTACCTGATTTGAATGTACATGAGCAAGTACTCGAAGAAGAAAAAAGGTTACTTACCTCTCGTAACTGTTGTTCTTCAAGATGCGTTGCTCACGTCAATCCCAAATCCCACCCACCTCCCCCTCGTTGGAAAGTTCCGTCAAGAAGGAACTGAGGGTGGGGAGGGCCAGCAGAGGTATATATGCACTAACAGTGCTTTTTTTTTGTGATGGTACTGCCCGGAACACAGTATCGGCACCTCCAGTCAGAGCTTACCTGGAAAGAACGGAGCGTACCAGCTCTGTACGCAAATGTCCCATGGTGGCTTTTTTTTTTCTCAACAGATTTCCCCCTAGAGTACTGGCACTTTTTTTTTTTTTTTTTTAACAAAAAAAGCACTGTGTACCAATATAATGGCACCACTCCAGGGGGCTCCCTGGCTGGCCCGACAGGTACTGCTGGGGAAAAAAGCTTCATAATCTGTGCACGTGGCATACACACACCTGATTAGAATGGACATGAGCAACACGTCTCGAAGAACAACAGTTATGAGAGGTAAGTAACTGTTTTTACCAAAACTATGTCTATTTATTTGGTTACCTATTGAATTAAAAATTATGATTTTTGTAAAGGTTTTACCAAATTTTCAGGACCCTGTAGGGTTCCAAGGCTGAAAAAGCTTGGGAAACGCTCTGGTATTTGCAGAGCTCATCTCTTTCCCTGCATACTACTCTCATGTGTCTGGAAGCAGCTTATCCTTTCTTGCTCATACAGTGTCAAAAAACAGCTAACACCTCCAGGCTGCTGCTGGCCACTGATACAACCCAGCCACCTCCTATCCTCCTGCTGCAACATGGGTAGGAAGAGGTTAAGACCTAAGGATGCATTGTGCACTGGGGCTGAGGGAGCCTGACTCCAGGGCCTTCAACAAACCTCGATGGAGAAGTGGCTTAGCAGGGGAGGGTGCATAGAGGACAAAGCATCCATGTACAATCTGGAGGCAGGACTTGTGTGTGTGTGTGTGTGTGTGTGTGTGTGTGTGTGTGTGTTTGAAAACAATGCAAAGCCCCTTCCCAGGTTTGCAGGTTCCGGGTCTGAACAGGCTGCAAATTTCTTCCCCCTCCCCCCACCTCTCAAGAGCTTAGCTGAGCGATGGGGAGGCTTCTCCGTGCCAGCAACGAGTGGGACTTTGGCACATACAGGACTCAGCTCTCCCTGGCCAGTATCCCAGGCTGGAGAGCCTTGGACTTTCCCTGGCCACCAGCCCAGCCGGAGGCAGTGAAGGAAGGAAGACGCGTGCCAACCATGCTGCTGTTGAGCTCAGCACTCCTACCTGGGACTGGTTTCATTGCCAGAGCTGGGAGCAAGGAGCACCCAGCTGGGGGTGGGGGGAATACGAAAGAGAAGTGAGAAATGAGGGGAAAGGGTAAAACAGAGAGAGGACAGCAAGACGGAAGTATGTAAAGGGTCAATGTGTAGGCAGCAGAAGTGCCTGACACCTGACTACACACAGCAGCTCGCAGCCAGTGCCAGCTGGAAATGGGATGGGAGAGCAGGGCTCTGCTTGAAGACAGCTGGCACACAGTGGGGGCTGTGCTGAGGGACCAGCATGGGGAGTGGCTGGCCTCCTGTGCTTGAGATTCACCCAGACACCAACCTTGTATACCCACCTCCATTGTTGCCCACTGGATCCCACTGATGGGTGGGTAGCTGGTGAGCAGAGATCTGGCCTGCAGCAGGACCCACCAGTACTGATGAGGGGAGACCGAAAATACAGGACAATTTGCCCATTTTAAAGAAAAAGTCAGGACACTTGCAGGAGGGTTTAAATATGGGATTGTCTCTAAAAATGGAATGTCTGGTCACCCTAGCCAATGGTCCCTTGTTACAAGGGACATCCTGTAATTTTTCATGTCTGTGTATCAAGATCAGGAGTTGATGAGTGCTGCAAAAAGTAGCAAGAAATGCTCCTGGAGAATGTATGTGACTATTGCTTATTATTGTTGTTCTTGTAGAAGGAGGGGTGGGATGAGGGTGTTAAGAAAAAAGTCCCTTATTTTTTAAATATAATATTGGCAACCCTAGTGCTAACTGATGATAGTGTATGCCAGCTAGAGTCCCAGCAGAGTTGGGAGCAATGGATGGACTGCGAGGGGGGACTATGACTTTGAGCAGCACACTGCCTTTTATTCAGTAGAGAACATTATCTCATGATCTAGTCCATAGTGTTAGATTTATAAAGTCAGGATTGTTTTGTTAACAAAAAGAAAAAAAAGTAGCCAAACCTTTGTCTTAGCAAATATTTTTAATTGTGGTGGTAAAATAAGTAATTCTTAACAATGATACATAGCATTGGTTTTGTACGTTTTATTTCCTAGCAGAACTTCATAACCTTTAAAGCAGTTTCATCCCCCCCTCCCCCCCCCCGTGATTCATACAGGAACATTGCTGGCTGTTTTCCTTCCTTCAAGAGCAAGGGGAAAGTGCACATTTTGCTGAATTCCTCACTCTGGCTGGGGAGCGGAGGGGGCAGATGAACTTGGACTTGCCCCAACCGGGGAACATACAGCCTTCCCTGGCTATGCCCCCAGGAGCTATAGCCGCCATGGAGAGGTGCTTCTCACCTGGCCCCATGCTGCTGTGGTGAGAGAGAGCTGGGGGAGTCCCGGTTTCCAAGGCAGCCTGCATATTGAACCCCTCATCCTCAGCCCTACCCCAGAGCATGAAGCAGGTACATTTTGATTTTATTTTCCCAAAAAATTAATTGGGGCAGTTCCGGCCAGGGGAGCTGTGCTCCAGCTAGCCCCTTTCACCTGCCTGGTGATTATATTTCTTTTCTGTATAGTTTTAACCATCCCCATATGAATTGGGGTGAGGGGAGCTTCGGCCCCGCTCCACCCTCCCCAAAGGGCACCTGGCATGTGAGAGGCTCAGGGCTGGGAACGTCCCGGATGGGGGAGCACCCCCAGCCAGCTTATTTCATCTGCCTGGTGATTTTGTCTCTTTTCTGTATGGTTTTATGACAAGCAGTCTCCATGCACCTCCCATTTTCCTGATACAACCAAATCCTTGCTTTGCTTTAAATTATAAGAGAAAGCAGTGTACCAATTTTGGTGATCCTAGCTCTTTCCATTTAGGAGGAGTTTTTGAACAAATGGAAGGATGGACAGACACACAGACAGACTCAAATATATAGTAGATACTATATGGCATTTAAATTAACATTTAATAATGAGGGACTTCAAAACCAGACATCACTACTGGAATTGGACATGACTAGTGGGTAATGACATGAAAACTAATAAAGTTTGACTTTTAACTTTGCATGTTTTGTCACTTACATGAACTTTGCCTTTTTTTAAAAGTATACCCTAGTATGAAGTGTTTATAAAAATGTTGTGTATTGCCAGAAGAAATGACAATTTTTAATGTATTAAATATTTGAATTAAGAGGGAAGAATAAGCTAGATAAAACCATAACAAGCAGTCTACTTATACAATAGTCTTTTAAAAGACTTTACGTGTAAGGTATCTCATCTGGTTTTGCTTTGTTTTTCTCGGAAGAAATGTTGTTCTCTAACTTGCCACGTTTTATTAGTAAGAGAACTGCCAAAGCTAGGCATAAGAGGATGTGGAAGAGGATCAAAATGGCAGTTTTTCATAGCATGCTGGAGTAAGATTTTTTTTCATGATTTTGTGATGACATTTTTAGGAATGTTAAAGATAATTTGTAACCTTGGAAAATCAACCTAGGTGTATAAAAGACACTCTTTTGTGGCTTAGTGTCTAGAGAGTATGAAGATGGTTTAATAGCTTTTGATTTCACCTATTTGGACGTTCAGATTTGACTTATGAAATGTCATTCTCGCTTAGTTCCAAGCTGATATTATATTGTAAAAGGTTGAATGCAGATCAGCTGAGATAGGTAACTTTATGAGAAATGGTAACATTATGGTTCATGATTATTAGAGGCTGAGAGAAAAATTAAAGCAAGGGGAAATGACTGATCAATGTGACAAATTTTCCTGTAATGCCATATGTATATATGCCTTTGAATGGAAAATAAATTCATATTTACAAGGCCACACACAGTATGTGTATTTACTCATTCTGTCCAACTGTTTCTGCCCTTATGAGTAGGCTCAAATAGAAGACTGATCACAGGGACTGACTGTGGCCGCCCCTGTGATACAGTGGGAAACACCTGATGACCATTTGGATGGAGACAGACAGCAGAGCATTACACGTTCAACTGCTCAGCCATGGGAGTGTAACTCTTCCTGCTCACTAGCCCAGAGTGAGGTTATTCAGCATAGGGGAAGCTTTTGTGACTTCTTACATGACTGTGGGAGACTAGGCCTGAGGCTCCTTGGTGTGCTCTGCATTGTATATTAGTGTGTGTGCACCTCAGACCAGACCCACTCAGAAAAACCACCAGGAACAGGCTTTCTTCTATAAAAAAACATAGAACAGGATCACAGTCCAGCAGCCCCTCCTTTCTGCATGCAGCCTGACTGCTGCTTGTAGCTCAGTCCCTGCTGAGACCCTTCTGGGGGCAGAGGTTACAGCATACAACACAGCCCCCCTTACAACATGTTCTAACTCCTACAGTAACTAAGCCCCACAACAACCAAGTCCATATTCTCCCTTTGTGTCACTTAGGGTGTGTCTAGACTACAGGGTTTTTTTTTTTTAAAAAGTGGCCTTTTTTCGAAAAAACTTCCCCTGCATCTAGACTGCTGCCGCATTCTTTCGAAAGTAAATCGAAAGAATGCGGTAGTTTTTGCGACCGCGGAAAACCTCATTTTACAAGGAAGAATGCCTTTTTTCGAAAGTGCTCTTTCAAAAAAAGGCACTATGTAATGCAAACTGTGCTTTTTTGAAGGAGAGCATCCAGACTGCCTGGGTGCTCTCTTTCGAAAAAGCGACTTGCTTTTTCGAAAGTGCTGGTCGTAATCGAGACGCTCTTTTTCGAAAGAGGCTTGCAGTCTAGACGTAACCTTAAACTCCTCTCAGGGTGCTCTATAGCCCTTTTTGGTCCTACCTGTAAAAAAAAACCATAGAACGGGATCACAGTCAAGCAGCCCCTCCTCTCTGCATGCAGCCTGCATGCTGCTTCTAGCTTAATCCCTCATGAGACTGTGTTGGGGACAGAGGGTACAACCCGGCAGGAACCAGGAAGTTCTCCCAACATGCTGCAGTTTGTAGTCCACAACTTTTATTTCACTTTGGACCTTGGGAAAAGTCCTAGCATGTGATAGAACACCTGGCAGAATGTTTTTTTTTTTCTTTTTTATCCTGCCAGCCTTGGGAAGTAGGAGCTACTAACTTGAACTGCACCTCCTCCCCTGGAGAACAAGAGTGGAGAGAGAGAATGTGTATGTTTTAGGTTCCAACATGTGTCCCCTCACTGTTTTCTTTTAGCAACCAGAAGGGCAAAGGGGACGTTACAGACGGCATGTAAATTGTGTAATTAGCTCTGCAGTGTTGTTTCTGTTACCTGCAGGTTTTAATCTGAGCTTTCACATGTGCTTATATGTAAAGTGCCTAGCATACATTTGGAGATGTACTGATTAAAAACTGGTAATAAAACATACATTTTCTGCACAAAAACAAAAACAGAGAACATTAAACACTGAACAGGATGTTGACAGGCAGACATCACTGCATCCATTACTCTGGGATCATGTTTTCAAGCATTTATTTGCAACCATTAGAGATAGAAGTTTTCCTTTTTTCAAAATGAAAGGTTGAAATACTGTCATAATTACACAATTACAATAGCTTGGAATCTGGGCACAAATTTGTAGGGATATAGGCATAGGAACTAGAAGGGCGGGGGTGGGAATGCTGCTGCACCCCAGATTTTAGCCAGGTCCAAGCTGCCATCCCCTAGGGCTCCTAGCTCCTGGGCTCCATTCCTGGCCCCGGGCCCTCCCACAACTCGGGGTATATGTGTGTGTGCAGAATACAGGGGTAAGGCGTTTGGCTTTTAGCAACCCCAGTATTCAAAGTGTTCCTGCATCACTGTATAGGGACTACATTTAATTTTTTTCCTGCCTTGGGCCAGGTCCAACCTCTCATGGAAGAATGTAATTAATCTCAGTGAAAAGCCTTTACCTGGAGAACCATGGTTGGGTCATTTTGATGTGTACAGAATGCCTATGGGCTTGAACAGAACACAGCACTGTGATTACATGCAAATATTCTGATGTATTCTAGTGTGGAGCAAGAATTAGCCATTCAAGTTTTTTAACAGGAAAAATAATACGTTCTGAGGTGTGGGTTCTACGTTAGTAGCATAGAAAGCTATAAATTGTAACTAGATAATGTGCGGAAAGGCAATTAGCAGTGTCATAGTGTGTGTGCCGATCTAAATGTGAGGATTTGTTAGACTGGCCTAGTAGTTAACTGACAAAAATGTAACCAAGAGAGCCTACTTTCTGTAAAGAGAAGAGAGTACTCCACCCCTTGAAGCAGCTATACTTCCCCCACACAGGTAGGTATTCTGAGGTGTGCTAATTCTGATTTTTAGAAGTGCTGTGTGGTCTTGAGTCTTGTTGACTTTGTGTGAAACTGCTGCTGTTCAGCACTCTTGAGAATTAGCCTCGTTATGCCTCCCTGAGGAACAAGACTTTTAGGGCTTCTGCTGCAGTGATGCCTCCCACTCAGGGCAACATAATAGGTCTCCTGGTTTTTGTTTTGTTTTAAAAGTCACTTTGAAGCTCACATAATGCTTATGGATTACAAGACCTATTATTGTGATGTTGTAGTTACTCAAAACCTTTATAAAAAGAAAAGAGAAAAAAAATTCAATAAACTATAGTGTAAATCTTTTTCCCAGTGTATAGAAAAGCAATGAGCCATTTTAAGAGCAGGAAGAACACGCATCCTGAGATTCAATAGATCATCTAAATTGGTCCCAAACTGAGTTTTAAAAATGGGTTTGCAAAGACTTTTGTTCCGAACAAATTTAGCATTACAAAACTCACAATATAAATCAAAATAAATCATATATCTTTGCAGATTATTTTGTACTGCTACAATGTGCTATTTAACCACGAGAAAAAAGGTTGATTGATTAATATATGTGACCCTTTCTGGCTAGGTTTATTGCACTGCTTAAAAATGCCAAAATAATATTTTTCATTGTTACTTAATGCTAACTTTTTATTACAAATTAAATTTCTCATATATCAGTAAAATGTTGATTTAACTCCAAATATATTACTTTCTGCTGTTACAGATTTTATCTTTGAAATTTTGAATTTCTAAATCTAAAATTTCTCACTTGTTTGAGCTCCTGCAGACTCCCTGCTGAAGGGAAGATTGTTCTAGGAGTGCACTTCCATGTACTGTAAACATATAATAATGTCTTCTCTAGTGGATCTTACTGCCTAACTTAGCATGATGAGATCCATTTAACACAGACACTGGATGATTTCTGGGATCAGCCATAGAGAAAGAAGGGTCAGAAAAAGTTTATTGTCATTCTAGGAGTATTATGTGTGCCATTGGCTGTATTCTTTGTATAATGGTATTTTAATCTGAATTCTCTAAGGGTACGTCTACAGTAGCCTCCTAGTTCAAACTAGGGAGGCTAATGAGGGCAACCAAAATTGCAAATGAAGCATGGGATTTAAATATCCCGTGCTTCATTAGCATGTTCCCGGGCGGTTGTCATTTTGGAAACTGACTAGCCCAAAATAACTGCCCATGTCTACACGCGGCAGAGAAGCGCGATTCTGAGAGAAACCCCTTAGTTCGAATTAACAGTTAAACCTCATTCCATGATTCCTCATTCCGTGAGGTTTAACTGTTAATTCGAACTAAGGGGTTTATCTCGGAATTGCGCTTCTCTGCCGCATGTAGATGCGGGCAGTTATTCCAGGCTAGTCAGTTTCCAAAATGGCGACCGCCCGGGAACATGCTAATGAAGCGCGGGATATTTAAATCCCACGCTTCATTTGCAATTTCAGTCGCCCTCATTAGCCTCCCGTGTTCGAACTAGGGGGCTAGTGTAGATGTACCCTAACTTCCAAGTAGTGATAATGTCAGTGTATAGGTGCATTACCTGGAGGCTCTCTCCACCCCACAATCAATGCTGCATGCTTTCCAGACTTTAGATGGAGACTGTCCTCCTTCTCCAGAAAAGAAAAAGCAGACTGTGAAAGTAGGCTTATAACACAATTTTTGGCATTTCCTTTCCCACTACAAGAAGAGCCTCAGCTAAAAAATTGGGCCTTGTAGCAGGTCGTCTGGAAAAACAAACAGAAGTAGTTCAGTTAAGAGTAAATTGTTTTTATTTCTGTAACCTATGCTTGACTTTGAGGAGAGTTTGGGGTGTGCAAGGAATGTAGAATTGAATCCATAAAGCTTAGCTCTAACAGTGGTTTGGTTTTATTGATCTCCAATGGCATTTAAAAAGTAGGAATTTCTGAAGAGGAACTTTTGCATGGATTTATATGAGAGGATCAAGTTTTATGTACAGCTAGTCTATCTAATATTTTTGTGGCAACAGATATTCCTGTGAGCTGTCTATTTCATGACTGAGTACACCAAGTATTATTTTTTAAATGAAACTTCACTAGGGGGCTGCATCCTCTGCTCACTACGCTCGCTTGCCCCTCTTTCTCTCCACTTTCGCTTTTCTGACAGCCTGTTGATGCTGGTGATGTGATGACTAGGGATGTAAGCGACTACTTGAGTATTCGACTACCCAATAAGCTTAGGCTTAGGCTTTTCAGGTAGTCGAGTCACTACTCAATTGCTTGCTTTCCCCCCTCTCCCTTGCTGCCTCTATATCAGATGCAAAAGGGGGAAAGCAGGAGCCTGTGCTGGGGGGGGGGGGGCTGGCTTAAAAGCCAGTTTCCCCCTTGCACCTTCTCCGTATTGCGTGGGTTGGGGGGGCAGGGAAGGCAGAGCCACAGTGGGGAACCTGGTGCAAGCCAGGACATCGCAGTCCTGGCTTGTGCTGAGTCCCAGATGCTGCAGCTCTGCTTTTTAAATGTAGTAAGAGCAGCCAGGCTTGTGCTGGCTCCCCCGCTGCAGCTCTGCCTTTTAAATGTAGTAAGAGCTTGACAAGTCTTACTACATTTAAAAGGCAGAGCCGCAGTGGTCTGGGACCCAGCGCAAGCTGGAACTGCTGAGTCCTGGCTCACACCGGGTCCCAGACCTACCCCTGCTGCAGCTCTGCAGTTTAAATGTACTAGAAGCTGGGCTGCCTGCCTAGCTGCTACTAGGTTTAAACTACAGACCCATAACTTATCGACTAATTGTGTACTCAATACAAATTGTATTGAGTACACGAATAGTTAGTTACACGCTTCTTAACATCCTTAGTGATGATGTCATTCTGTTGCCTGGCAGGAACATTCTGTCTTCTGGCAGGAAAAACTGTTTTATATACAGTAATTCCTCATTTAACATGTGCCCGTTTAACACATTTTCGCGATAGCACGATTTTTTTTTAGGGAATGTTTTTTGAATTACACGACCGTCCCCGGAATAACATGATTTCCCCAGCTGGCCCATTGCCAGCGGCTGCGCGGGGCTTCCCCCGCCTCCCTGCAAAGCGGTGGAGGGTTTGCCACTCGCCGCTCACTGCGCCGTTCTCTGCTGACTCCCCCGGACGCCTTGCCCCCTCTCCTCCACCCCCGCTTGCAGGCTGGCAGCTGGGTTTCCCCAGCTGGCTCGTCGCCGGTGGCTGCGCGGGGCTTCCCCTGCTTCCCTGCAAAGCAGCAGAGGGTTCGCTGCTCACCGCGCCGTTCCCTGGTGACCCCCCCCTTGCCGGACGCAGTGTGGGTCCCAGCAGACCCGTCACAGGGGCATACTCCCAACCCAATCCCCCTCCCCTCTCCTCCCCTTCCCTTCCCCAGAGCCAAACATCTCCCCTCCCTGTTGTAACCCAGTCCCCTTTCTCCCCCAACCTTATATCCTGGTCCCAACAGACACGACCGCTTGAAATGCAACCCCCACCTTTTCCATTATTTTACATGGGAAAATTGACCCCGCATAACATGTTTTCATTTAACAAAATCATTTTCTGAAACATATCTATAGTGTTAAATGAGGAATTACTGTATAGAGATAACAAGAAAACTACAGAAAACCTAAGGCTTAATATTTTAGCTATTTTGATCTGAAAATAACAGAGTAGGGAAGAAAATAATTTGTCATAATTTTCTAATATCTTTACTCAGTTTTCCAAAACTTCCCTCTCCTTGTCTATAATGCCTGGTTTCTGCTCACTGCAGCATAGCTTGCTGCATTTCAGTGCAGAAGCATGTATATACAGGGAGACCTGTTTTAAGTAATAATTCAAGGAAGCAAGTGTGAGTTGTAACTCCCATTTAAGTTATAATGGTTATAGTTAAGTATGTATTAAAGTGCTTTGCTGAATTGGTGCCTGGCTGAGGATTTAATTTTTTTGTGTGTTTCATTTTAAAATCATGATTAACAAAGAAAAAATTTAAACAACTGTGCTTATCATCCCCCTTTGGCTTTTGCTCCCGTCCAGTAATAAGTTGTCCTTTCCATAAAAACAATGCTTACAGTAGAGAAAAAAATTGAGATGTCTTTAATTGGTTTACTTTCCAATTCAATCTTAATTTGTTATATATCTTTTCCAGTTCTGCTTTACAGGAAACTCTCACCATTTGTGGTGGATGCATTTCTGGCACCACCGCAAATGGCAAAATTTGTGAATCCTGGGAGCTGTGGCTCCTGAACTCATCCTGGGGCTGGGAACCCCAAGAAACTAACTGCACTGACTCTCACCGCCCCCAGGTCAAGACAGGCGACCCCTGTGAATATGCAGAACTGTGAATAGCGATTCTGCAAAATGCACGGATCTCCTGTATTTACCATACTGTGTTTCCTACTAAAGTAATCTCTTTAACTGCATTTTCCAGCAGAGAGATGTTGCTTTCGCTCTTTCCATTTCAGTAACCTTCATGTGCAAGTTTTTCATTTGCAGAATATTTAAGCTCAACACAGCTTACATAGTGTATTTCGGATTCTTCTACTGTGTAGTCATTCCAAGTCGGATCTTTTCAATCTTAAATTATTCCAGTGCTGGATCATTTAATTTTCATATTGTTCCTATTCTTTTGTTCCATGTACAGTGCAGCTTGTTTAAATCCTTTATTGTTACATTTTCCAGTTGCGTGTTTACTGTTCATTCTGTATGATTTCACTTTTTTCACCTTTATGTTACCATAATTTGCAGTCTCTCTATCTATCTATCTATCTATCTATCATAATTAAGAATGATTATTGGTTATTATGGACCTGATTCAGTAAAGCAGTTAAACATGTGCTTAAATACTTTGCTTGGTTGGGATGGAATTTCTCAGATGAATTAACTTAAACATATGTTTAAGTTTTTTGTTAAATCTGGATAGTTAGTATTTTAAAGAAACCATGACAAACTTTTACTTAAAATTCCTTTGATTATTGTAAACCATAGCACAATAAGGAAATTTTAAACACCATAAAGCTTGATTGTTGATAGTATGAATAGTAAATATGTGAAGTTCCCATATCACATCTTAGTTCATATTGTGTATTCATAGAAAGAGAGTCCAGTGGACCTCTCTTCCTCTCATACACAATGTGTAGCCCAACACTTATTCCACTTGTAAGCATGCAATATCCCTGTGGTACCTGTTGTATATAATTTGTTTACATAGAAAGGTCATATGAGAAAAGCATTAACATATTTTAAATGCATTGCGCAATAATCATTTAAGTCTCTGTCTTTTTGTTCTTCAGTCGTCCCTCTTTTTATCTTTTCTGTCCCCTTTCTCCCCCTGGCATTTGCTTGTCTGCCACTATGGTTCTTTCTTTTTTGTATGTACTTCCTAGCTGCTTGGTCCCACTCTCCAGTGTATGTAACTGCCCAATCCCTAGTTCTCTACTTCCTGGGACATACTGTTTAACCACTGGTCATCCCCTCCCGTGCTTACCCTGATTATGCTGCCTGGTCACTTTGCTTCCTTTCCACTGGACATTCCTTTCCTGTTGATTACGCCAGATAATGCCTGTCAGCTTTAATCCCATTTGTACCTTGATCCCTGAAGATGGCTTCTTTTTCCTCTCTTATTTCAGATGTAGTTAGAGGGGCTTGCTTTCCCCTTTCTTTCCGGTGCCTTTATGGATATCCAGACTCTTACCTGCAATGATAAATCTAGTTGTCTGTAAAAACAGCTGTATATGAGTAAGAACCAGTATCAAATGACTTACTAGTTCTTTCCAGATCACAAGTTCTCTACTGACCATATTTTGACAACTATTTTAATATGTATTTTTTTATCTTATGAACATATTTCACCAACCATCTAAGTTAATGGAATATCAAAGTGGCATGGTTATGTAGAACATGACAAGTTAAAGTTGTATATGTGTTTCCTGACTCTTGAGGTGTTATTAGTGTAAACTTAACCCTGTTAATAAGTGTAATAGAATTTCATATTTTTTTTATTAAGAAATACAAAAAATCCATAATATAGAACAACTTGATTAGATTCCTCCAGTCCTTGTGGGGTTTAAGGACCTTTCTTATTCAGGGCCTTCAAGTATGTTCACTTTTTTACCTTACAAGATTTGCAGTGAATATAAGAAGTACTTTTGTTCTTCATTTACTGAGAGCCTTACAAGATGTACATTGAAGAAGATAAAGGCTCCTGTTAAAACCCTTCCTTTGTTCGGTGGCACCTTCATTTTTTTTTCTACAGATAAGGTACCTTGGTATTATATAGGCAGGGTGACCTTCCCTAGCTGTGAATTTCATAACTTTAACAAGAAAAATAAAATAAAAAAGTTCAGAGTACTATTTTCAATTGCTTACACATTATCAAATCAAAATGAACTTTCCTAGATTATTTATAAGCACCTCAATTTAATAAAGGATGTTTTTATTTTCAAATTTCAATTTAGTACTTTACTGTTTTAGAGCTGTTGAACAACCAAAACAACAAGCTCTAAAGAATAATTAGAGAGTATATTTATTTTATTCTCTGAGGGTACATCTACACAGCACGACTATTTTGGGATACTGGAGGTATCCCAAAATAACTACCCTGTGTCTTAACATGCTGCCCGTTATTTTGAAATATTTTTTGAAATAACAGGCGTGCTATTTTGGTATCCCTGTAACTCTCATTCGGATGTCTCAAAATAGAGCATTATTTTGAAATTTGGTGCTGTGTAGAGGCACCAAATGTCAAAATAAGCTATTTTGAAATAGAATTGAAATAAGACTTACAATTTGCATAGTGTAAATTGCATATCTTATTTTGAGTTTAGGGTGCTTTGTAGACATGCCCTGAAAGAATAAAAATCAGCTTTGGGCATAGAAAATCTTAGCCCAAAAATGGAGATTTCATATGAAACAGAAAATGGGTTAAAATGGAAAAGCTTAAATAACCTGAACTATTATTTACTAACATTCTTTCCTTAAAGTCTTTGTGTTTCATTTATTGAGTACAGGTTGATGCCTTGAGATTGCGACTGGAAGAAAAAGAAAGTTTTCTTAATAAAAAAACAAAACAACTGCAAGACCTCACAGAAGAGAAGGGAACCTTGGCGGGGGAGATTCGAGATATGAAAGACATGTTAGAAGTAAAGGAAAGAAAAATCAATGTCCTTCAGAAAAAGGTAAGACTTCTAACAAAAACAGGTGTTATACAATTTGTCAGAAACTAGCAAGAATATGTATTCATTTCTTTGGGTACACTGCTCTGATTATGATATAAAAGACAGGGCCTAAGACTGAAATCCTTACTCATGAAAGTAGTTCCTATTGACATGATTTGTCCTATTGACTTCAGTGGGATTATTTCTGTAAGGATTATTTACACAAGTCGAAGTTTTGAGGGTGGGCCCACCACGTGTAATTATTAAATTCACTCTAGAGAACACCATATGATGTAGTGTGTACAAAATTAGTGACGTTAAGGAAAAAAAACTTCTTCAGTATATTCAGATAAAATTGTTTGACTTTGAAAAAAACTGATTCTGTTAGCCTTATGCAGTCCCTTACACAGTCCCATTCATTTGAGTAGTGTCACTAAAATGAATGGAACTGCGTAAGGAATAATGTCCCACTCAATGAATGGGTGACAGAATGTGGCTGAAACTGTTTCACTATTTGGAATACACATTTTAGAGTTTTTAAGAAAAGACTAATGAGGGAACCTAAATTATTTGAGATCATATATCCTGTGATTTGTGTGTGCAAAAATCTAAGAAACCAAAAGTACTCCCCAAAAAGGGGAACAAATGCTGTCACAGATCAATTTATTCCTTCCCTCCCCACATTTTAAAATAATTAGCACATTTTCCACAGATTCAGCTAATTCACTGTATTTTGTTTGTGAAGTTGGCCTTATCTTGATACTATCCACCTTTTTGGAAAGCTACTAGCATAGGATTGCATCTGTTCTGTACTTTCTCTCTCTCTCTCTCTCTCTCTCTCTCTCTCTCTCTCTCTCTCTCTCTCTCTTATATATATATATATATATATATATATATAATAAAAAAAAAACAGAAAAAGAAAGAGAAGAAAATATAATGCCTGCTAGTGTCTGTAATCAAGAATGTTTTAATGTATGTTTTTAAAAATAAATTCACTTAAATTTGTTGCCTATTAATAGTTGCCCACTCAATGTTTTGTGATGTAGAGTACATTTTGTGATGTACTGTTTAACATTTTCCCAGTTGTCGTTTCATTGTTATGTTGCTTATCTATTAGGGTGCACACAGCACCCTAAACTCGAAATAAGATATGCAATTTGCATAGTGCAATTTGCGTATCTTATTTCTATTCTCTTTCAAAATAGCTTATTTTGAAATTTGGTGCATCTACACAGCACTGCATTTCGAAATAACGCTCTCTTTTGAGACATCCCTTAACTCTCCTGGAATGAGGGTTACAGGGATGCTGAAATAGCGTGCCCATTATTTTGAAAAATATTTCAGAATAGCAGGCAGCTTGTTAAGACATGGGGTAGCTGCGCTGTGTAGACGTACCCTTAGATCACATGCTTGTTTAAAGTTGTGCAGTGCTCTCTTATAATGTATTTTAGCCTCCTGCTTTGTCCGCTACTTGCAGGATTTTCTGGAAAAGCAGCATGTACTCATAGGGGCTTGTATGCAGGATGAGCTGGCAGCCCCCACCATTAGCTCCCCTAAGTTCCTTGTAAAATATCATATGCACTTGGGCAGCTGCCAGCAGCAATTTTGCTGCCCTCCCACCACTGCTATGCTGCTCCTTGCCCTCTGCCTTAGAGCTGCTCCCAGGAGCTCCCTGCTTGCAGTGTAGGAAGCAGGAGGAGAAGGGTTGCTGATGTCAGGATGTTTTCCCCAGCCCTCTGATTGAGCCCCCCACTTCATACCCTATCTCTACAAAGCAGGTCTCTTGTACTTCCTCCCACCTGCCTCAGTCCATACTGTAGAGTGTGAGGCTAAATTAACCATAATGTGATAACCTTTGATGACTCAGCCAAGTGCTGGTTCATCATTTAGTAGCAAGATGTTCTCTCAGAATATTCCACCCTCTGACTCTACAATCTCAACCAAACATCACAATCATCATTGCTGTGTACAGGATTAAATTGTTTAAAATTGTTTATAACTTTTACTGTGTATGCATATACTGTCTTTTGTCTGCTAAAAAAGCCCCAACCTGTTGGGAAACTAACACAGCGGGGCATAAACTCTCCAATAAGTTCTTGGGCTGCACTGAGGACAACTTTTTATTTCAGAAGGTTGAAAAAGCTACTAAGGGGAAAGCTGTTCTAGATTTGATTATAACAAATAGGGAGGAACTGGTTGAGAATTTGAAAGTGGAAGGCAGCTTGGGTGAAAGTGAGTATAGATTTTGTGATTCTAAGGTATGGTAGAAGGGAGAACAGCAAATTAGAGAAGAGACAATGGATTTCAGGAAGGCAGATTTTGGAAAGCTCAGAGAGCTGGTAGGTAAGGACCCATGGGAGGCAAGACTGAGGGGAAAAACAACTGAAGAGAGTTGGCAGTTTTTCAAAGGAACATTATTAAGGGCCCAAAAGCAAACTTTTCTGCTGCATAGGAAAGATAGAAAATATGGCAAAAGACCGCCTTGGCTTAACCACGAGATCTTACATGATCTAAAAATAAAAAAGGAGTCATATAAAAATGGAAACTAGGACAAATTACAAAGAATGAATATCGGCAAACAATACAGGAATGCAGGGGCAAGATTAGAAAGGCAAAAGGCACAAAACGAGCTCAAACTAGCTACAGGCATAAAGGGAAACAAGAAGACATTCTATAAATATATTAGAAGCAAGAGGAAGACCAAGGACAGGGTAGGCCCATTGCTCAGTGAGGAGGGAGAAACAGTAACAGGAAACTTGGAAATGGTAGAGATGCTTAATGGCTTCTTTGTTTCGGTCTTCACCGAGAAGTCCGATGAAGGAATGCCTAACATAGTGAATGCTAGTGGGAAGGGGGTAGGTTTAGAAGATAAAATAAAAAAAGAACAAGTTAAAAATCACTTAGAAAAGTCAGATGCCTGCAAGTCACCAGGGCCTGATGAAATGCATCCTAGAATACTCAAGGAGCTGATAGAGGAGGTGTCTGAGCCTTTAGCGATCATCTTTAGAAAATCATCAAAGACAGGAGAGATTCCAGAAGACTGGAAAAGGCAAATATCGTGCCCATCTATAAAAAGGGAAATAAGAACAACCCAGGAAACTACAGACCAGTCAGTTTAACTTGTGTGCCAGGGAAGATAATGCAGCAAGTAATTAAGGAAATCATCTGCAAACACTTGGAAGATAATAAGGTGATAGGGAACAGCCGGCATGGATTTGTAAAGAACAACTCATGTCAAACCAATCTGATAGCTTTCTTTGATAGAATAATGAGTCTTGTGGATAAGGGAGAAGCAGTGGATGTGGTATACCTAGACTTTAGTAAGGCATTTGATATGGTCTTGCATGATATTCTTATCAATAAACTAGGCAAATACAACTTAGATGGGGCTACTATAAGGTGGGTGCATAACTGGCTGGATAACCATTCTCAGAGTAGTTATTAACGGTTCACAGTCCTGCTGGAAAGGTATTACAAGTGGGGTTCTGCAGGGGTCTGTTTTGGGACCAGTTCTGCTCAATATCTTCATCAACTATTTAAATATCGGCATAGAGAGTACACTTATTAAGTTTGCAGATGATAGGAAGCTGGGAGGGGTTGCAACTGCTTTGGAGGATAGGGTCATAATTCAAAATGATCTGGACAAATTGGAGAAATGGTCTGAGGTAAACAGGATGAAGTTTAGTAAGGACAAATGCAAAGTGCTCCACTTAGGAAGGAACAATCAGTTTCACGCATACAGAATGAGAAGCGACTGTCTAGGAAGGAGTACGGCAGAAAGGGATCTAGGAGTTATAGTGAACCACAAGCTAAATATGAGTCAGCAGTGTGATGCTGTTGCAAAAAAAGCAAACATGATTCTGGGATGCATTAACAGGTGTGTTGTCAGCAAGACACGAGAAGTCATTCTTCCGCTCTACTCTGCGCTGATTAGGCCTCAATTGGAGTATTTTGTCCAGTTCTGGGCACCACATTTCAACAAAGGTGTGGAGAAATTGGAGAAGGTCCAGAAAGGAGCATCAAGAATGATTAAAGGTCTAGAGAACATGACCTATGAAGGAAGACTGAAAGAATTGGGTTTGTTTAGTTTGGAAAAGAGAAGATTGAAAGGGGACATGATAGCAGTTTTCAGGTATCTAAAAGGGTGTCACAAGGAGGAGGAAGAAAACTTGTTCTTCCTGGCCTCTGAGGATAGAACAAGAAGCAGTGGGCTTAAACTGCAGCAAGGGAGGTTTAGGTTGGACATTAGGAAAAAGTTCCTTACTTTCAGGGTGGTTAAACACTAGAATAAATTGCCTAAGGAGGTTGTGGAATCTCCATCTCTGGAGATATTTAACAGTAGGTTAGATAAATGTCTATTAGGGATACTCTAGACAATATTTGGTCCTGCCATGAGGGCAGGGGACTGGACTCGATGACCTCTCAAGGTCCCTTCCAGGCCTAGTATTCTATGATTTGAACCCTGGAACCTAACCCACCCTATTTACATTATTTCTTATGGGGAAATTGGAGTCTTTTAACATAGTAGTATCTATGTAGTAGTAGTAACTACAATGTTAAACAAGGAGTTACTGTCTGTATAATAAGTCTAAATGATACCCTTCCTAATGCAAAGACACTTGCAAATAATAGGAATAAAAGTAAAATCAAACCAAATATATCCTTCTCCAGGATTCCTCCATCTTTAACATTGAAGGGTTAATGTTGTCTGCATGTGGCTCAATCAAAGGTTGACTAGATGAGGATGTTTGAGTAATGCAAGATGTGTTTGTATTCTCGGGAATTGAGAACATGGTCTCTGTAGAAGTAAAGGACTAAGTTCAAGATTAGAGTTTAGATCCATGCCCTCTATTTTTTGTTTTATGAAGTTTTTAAAGAAAAAAATAACAGGTTGAGATTCTTGGATAGTCAACTGTAGTTTGTTACCTTGGGGACATGGAATATATCAAATCTTAAACTACTCATTGATTCTGGACTGAATATTATTTATTCTGGGCCTCAAACAAGGATAATTTTTGCAGGGAGGGAAGAAATGTTGTTATGGGTTTTGATTAAAAAGAAGATAATTATTTGAAGCTAGTCAGAGACATGGAATGTCACTAAAATTAGTCCAGGATGTAACAGAGTCCAGGGGCTGCCTCCGGGGTCCACCCTGTGCCGTATTCCCTGCTCTGTCCCTTCTATGCTTCTTATCCCTCTATGGTCTCCCTTCCCCCAATGTCTATGCCCCAGAGTTCTGGCTGTCCCCATCACTCAGTGTCTGAGTGGGGCTCTCCTCCGTGGTTCCGGTCTCTCTGCTCTGCTTTGGACGGGGCTGGGCGCTCCAGGTCAGGGTCCTCTCGACTCACCCATGTCCCTCCGGTCTCCTGCTGGGGAGAACACAGCCAGCCTCCACTCCGCTCCTTCCAGCTGTCCCGCTCTACCCCCTCTTCCGCTTCCTGGCCTCCCTTTAAATTCCCTGCGCTCAGCAGAGCGTTGGGGCAACGCTGCGGCTTCCCCTGCCTTCCCTCTCCTCCGGGTCCCAAGCCCCGCCAGTTCTGGGCACGCGGCTGCGCATGCGCAGCAGAACCAGCGTGGCTCAGAGCCCGCTCCCCAGAGCGCTGAAGCGGCACTGCTCTTAGTGCAGGGGCTCAAGCCCCCGTCACACCACTCCCCCTCTAGAGTTAGGCACCTCGAAAAGAAATCTGCATTACCGGGGGCTTTGCCCACTCTGTGCAACACCTGGAAGATTGTAGAAACAAACACCACCTCGTAATGCGGGGGTTAGTCTCCTTCGTTGACTGTAACCACCGCAGGGGTAAGTGGTTGCTTACCAGCTGGAAGGGGTTTCCTAATAAGAAGTACTGGAGCATCTCTACTGCCCACTTAGCAGCCAAGGCTTCCCTTCCAATGGTCGCGTACTGTCGCTCCCGTGGTAACAGTTTCTACTAATATACAAAATGGGGTGTTCAGCCCCTTCTTGCTCCTGGGAAAGCTCTGCCCCCAGTCCTATGTCCGACGCATCTGTCTGTATGATGAATGGTTTTGCAAAGTCCGGCTGTGCTAACACTGGTGCCTGGGTCAACCAGCGTTTCAATGTCCGGAAGGCATGTTCTCACCGCTCATTCCAGCATATCCTCTGGGGTTGCCCCCTCCCCCCCCCCCCGTGAGATCAGTCAGTGGGGCAGCTATCATGGCGAAATGAGGTATGAACCATCTGTAATACTCTGCTAACCCCAAAAACTGTCTTACCTGCTTCTTAGTGGTGGGCACCCTGTAGACTTTCATGGCCTCTACCTTGTCCACTTGTGACCTCATCTTTCTGCCCCCTACTATGTACCCCAAGTACGCTACCTCCTTCTTTCCAAAAGTTCATTTACAGGGGTTTGCCGTCAGCTGCGCTTCTGTTTGGGCTTTTATAGTCTCCCTAAGATGCTGTACATGCCCCTCCCAAGGGGTGTTATAAATAATAATATCATCTATATACGCAGCCGTGTATTCTTGGTGGTCCTGCAATATCCTATCCATCAGCCGCTGTAACGTGGCTGCTGCCCCATTCAATCCAAACAGCATGGTTATAAAATGATACAGTCTGAATGGGGTAGCAAAGGCTGTCTTCTCTTGTGATGTCGGAGTGAGGGGGATCTGCCAGTACCCCTTCGTGAGGTCGATTGTGGACAGATACTGTGCCCCACCTAATCTCTCTATCAGCAATTCCACCCTTGGCATGGGGTATGCGTCAAAGCGTGAGATGGTGTTAACTTTACGGAAGTCAATACAGAACTGCAGGGACCCGTCCGTTTTAGGGACTAGGACTTATCGGGCTCCTCCATTCGCTCCTCGACTCCCGAATTACCCCCATCTGCAGCATTCACTGTATATCCTCCCGCAAGGGTTCCCACAGCTTCCTCGGGAGGGGTCTCAAAGGCTCACGTACCTTCTGCTCTGGCGTTGTATGGATATGGTGGCCCATCACCGGAGTCTTTCCTGGCTGGGCTGAGAGGACATGCGAGAATCCTTGCAGGAGTTCCCTTATCTCGTTCTTCTGCCAGTCTGTTAAGTCCACTCCCAGCGAAACGTCTCCCGTCTCAGCTGCATCACCTCCCCATGGTCCTAATTCGGGTTCTGAGGGCTGATGTGTTATTAACATTCCCTCCTGGGGTCTCTATTTCTTCAGCAAATTTACGTGATAGACCTGGGTACCTCTGCGCTTGTCCATCAGTTTTATCGCATAGTCTGCAGGGCTGACCTGACGTAGGACTTCATAGGGTCCTTGCCACTTTGCTAGCAGTTTCGAGTCCGATGATGGCAAGAGTAGGAGTACTCTCTCCCCTAGTTGGAATGTACAAGTTTTGGCACTCCGATTATAATATAGGGCCTGTTTTCCTTGGGCCTGAAGCAGATTTTCCCTTGCTATTTCCCCCACCGCTTGCAGCGTTTTCCTCAGGTCTATAATGTAAGGGACCGTCCCCTTCACCTGCGAGCCCTGTTCCTCCCAAGTTTCTTTCAGGTCTAATATCCCTCTAGGCTGCCTCCTGTACAACAACTCAAAAGGAGAGAAGCCCGTAGACGCTTGAGGGACCTCCCTAATCGCAAAAAACGTAGGGAGGTCCCTCAAGCGGTAGGGCCGGTAGAAAAACGTCCCAGTCCCTGGGGTTTACCTCTACAAAGCGCCTGAGCGTGCCTTTTAGGGTTTTGTTAAAACGCTCAACTAAGCCGTCGGTCTGTGGATGGTATACCGACGTATGCAGGGTACCAATATTCATTAACCGACAGAATTCCGTCATTACCCACCCCGTCACATTTGGCCCCGTTAACAGCTCTTGGGGAATGCCCACCTGGGAGAAGATCTTCACTAGTTCCGTGGCCAGGGTAGTCGCTTTGGTATTCCTAAGTGGTACAGCTTCAGGGTAACGGGTGGCATAATCTATTAACACCAGAATATACTGATTTCCCTGCTGTGATTTCTCCATGGAGCCTACCAGGTCTATAGTGACCTGCCTAAAGGGCACATCCACCATTGGTAGCGAAATCAAAGGGGATCTGGCCACCGACCCCGGGCCAGCCCGCTGGTACTCTGGGCAGGACTCACAGACGTCTTTAACTTCCCTGTGGATCCCGGGCTAATAAAAGCGTTCGGTGATCCACTGTATAGTCTTTTCGCGTCCTAGGTGCCCAGCCCAGGGATTAGCATGGGCCAAGTCCAAGACCTGTCTCCAGAACCGCCTAGGTATTAGGAGCTGCCACATTTTCCCCGGGTCCCCTCAGCGGTTCTCTTTCCGGTATAGCCGATCCGCCCTTACCTCGAACCTGGGAGATGGCTGGGCCTGCCCCTCCTGAAGGGCATACTCTCCCAAGGTGACCACTTGCTCCCAGGCATGTGTTAGGGTAGGGTCTTCTCTCTGTTCTTGGAGGAAATCTTCTCCTGCCATCCATTCTTGATCCCTGTCTGATACCGCGGTAGAGTCCTCCTGCAGTTCCCGGGGTATGTCCTCCCCCGTGCTGCCCTCTTCCAGGTTTGAAGTGACCTGGCTCCCCCCCCCCCCCCCCAGCACCCCGCCTCCCGGGTAATGGCAGTCTCGCTGGGGACTCCTTGTCCTGGGGCTTTTGCCTCCCCCTACACCTTCCCCATTTCACTATGAGGCGGTCGAATCCGGGCCAGTCCTGGCCCAACAGTACTGGGTACACCACCTTTGGGGCCACTGCTACCTTGCAGACTGCTTCCATCTCCCCGTCTGACAGCCTCACCCACTTCGTGGGGTAAGTTCTAACGTCCCCATGGATACACTGCATACAAACTGGGGGGGCCTGAGGGCCCTCCTTCTGGGAGGAGCTCCGCCCTCACCAGAGTTTAGCTACAGCCCAAATCTACCAAAGCAGCCACCGGTCTCCCCTCTAGTCTTACCTGCACCATGATCTTGGAGGGGTCCCGTACCTGGGCTCGGAGGCTGGCTGCCAGCACTTGTCCATATGAACAATCCATAAAGGGGCAGTCACGTTTGAAATGTCCCTCCTGCCCGCACTCGTAGCAGGCCCCGCATGGCGCAGGCATGGGTACTGTTGGTCGTAGTCCTTCCTCCGGGTGTGTCAGGTTCTCCACTCTACCTTCCCGTCCTCTCGGCTCTTCCGAGCCTCGCCGGGCGCCGTCTCCTGGTCCTCCATTCGATAGGCTGGGGGCCCCTTGTCCCCCAAGTCCCTGGTTACGCCTTTCCTTTCTGTGGGCTCTTGGGGCTCACGGCCTCTTTCTTCCCATCATTCCGCAGCAAGGTAATTCTCCATAATAGCGACGTCTTCCCCAAGGGTAGACGGTTGGTGTCGCCGAACCCAGGTCCTGCTGTCGCTTGGAAGGATATGCAAAAATTGGTCTAGTACGACCATCTCCACTATTTGTGTGCTAGATTTCTTTTCAGGCTCAAGCCACTGCCCTGCTATGTCCCGGAGTTGCTGGACCACCGCCCGTGGCCGTTCGCCAGGTCGATATCGCTCAGCCCTAAACTGCCGACGGTAGACTTCCAGTGTCACCCTTGTTTCGTCCAGTATGGCCTCCTTCACCTTACGATAGTGTAGGGCGTCCCGAGCCGACAAACACCTATACGCCAGCTGGATGAGGCCCGTGAGGTAGGGTGCCAGTAGTGTCACCCTGTATTCTTCTGGCCAATGCGCCGCGGAAGCCACCCGCTTGAATATGACCAAGAAGGCCTCTGCGTCGTCCCCGGGGCTCATCTTTGTCAGGTGGAGGGGCAAGGCCAGCAATGATCCTCCTCCAAGTGCCCCCTCCAGGGGTATCCCGGAGGCCCCTGACCCTGGCGTGGGAGCCCACTGCTGGGCCCACTTCTCTTGTTGTCTTTGTTGGAGCTCCACCATAGGCAACAGCAGCGCTCATTTGATCAGGCGTGTCCTAAACAACGACCGCAACGAAGGCGACCCCAACCACCTCGTGCGACCAACCCACCTTCCTAAAAGCAGCAAGTTTGACTCCTCGGTTGAGGGCTTGCACGCACCAGTCGTTGTCACAACCACTGCCACCACGGCCCCCCTTTTTCACCATCGTCTACGGCCCTTTTACCATCAATGGGCTGAGATAACATCCGACAGATGGGTATTGGAGATCATACGATAAGCATTCACGATTCCCTTCACCTCCCTTCCTCCCGCCAACCCCGTCCCTCTTCAGGGACTCATCTAACGAAGACCTCTTACGCATCGAGGTGCACTGCCTTCTAACCATAGGGGCGATAAAGAGGGTCCCAAGTCAATTCAGAGGAAGAGGGTTTTATTCACGTTACTTCCTAACGCAGAAGAAAACGGGGGGTTGGAGGCCCATCCTCAATTTACGCTGGTTGAATCGTTACCTTCAAAATCAGTGTTTCAAGATGGTGACACTTACCACGATAATCCCTTCTCTCAACAACAACGATTGGTTTGCAGCCCTCGACCTACAGGATGCTTATTTTCACGTTGCCATACAACCTGCGCATAGGTGATTCCTTCGTTACGTAATAGGCAACGAGCACTTCCAATATCAGGTGTTGCCCTTTGGTCTAGCATCAGCCCCCAGGGTCTTTTCAAAAACCCTAGCTATTGTTGCGGCGCATCCAACTGAAGGTCATCATCTTCCCGTATCTCGATGATTGCCTAATTAAGGGTACAACAAGGCAAGAGACCTCTCACATGGTGACGCTAGTCAAACAAACGTTCGAGGTTCAGGGCCTCATAGTGACCAAACAAAAGTCCACCCTCAACCCGACCCAAAGCATAAAGTTTATAGGAGCCATGCTCGACTCCCTCGCCGCGAAGGCATACCTACCGCTGGAAAGATTCCAAACAATTCAAGTGCTGGTACACATAGTCGCACAGGCTCCAACAATTTCAGTACACACTTGCCCGAGGCTGCTCGGCCATATGGCCGCGACCATATTCGTTGTCCCTCACACACATCTTCACTTACGGTGTCTACAACACTGGCTGGCAACCCTGTACACGCCCTCAAAGCACAGCATTCGCAAAATAGTGGCTCCTCTGAAACATGTTCGCATATCCCTCCGCTGGTGGACAAAGTCTGGCAACCTTATGATGGGAGTTCCATTCCACCGTCCACAACCATCCATTCAGATAACAATGGACGCTTCCCTCATCGGATGGGGCGCACACATGAGCAGAAAACGCATACAGGGCAAATGGTTGCTTACCGAAAGGCATCTACATATAAACCTCCTGGAGCTGAGGGCCGTCTTTCATGCATGCAGACACTTTCACTCACACATAAAGGGCACTACCGTCAGAGTGCTGATGGACAATCTAGCTGCAGTGTATTACATAAACAGACAAAGAGGAGCAAGTTCACACTCCCTGTGTGCGGAAGCGGTGCGTTTTTGGAATCGGTGTATACGAAACAACATCACCACACATTACTTACCTGGCACCAGCAATGTCATCGCAGACACTCTCAGCAGGAGATTTCCCATGGATCACGAATAGGAAATAAGGATGGATATTCTCCAACACATCTTTCACATATGGGGAACACCTGTACTAGATCTGTTTGCCACGTCTAGCAACGTGAAGTGTTGCCTCTTTTGCTCCAGAGCGGGCATCAGCAAGGGTTCACTCAGGGATGCTCTTCTAATCAACTGGAGAAAAACACTCCTTTACGCTTTTCCCCCAATGGTACTCATTCCCAGAACTTTGGAAAAAATAAGAGCAGAATTGGCGACTGTAATTCTCTTAGCTCCAGCTTGACCGAGACAGCCATGGTACCCATTCCTACACAACATGTCAGTAGCGCCACCTTGGCCGCTCCCTCCCCTTCCAGATCTTCTCTCACAAGACCACGGTTCTCTCCTTCACCCCAGACCAGACTTCCTACACCTGACGGCATGGCTCCTAACTGGCTCAGGCCAGGAGAGGACCTCTGTTCAGATCAAGTCAAAACAGTACTAATACACAGTAGAAAATCATCCACTCAGAGTACTTACCTTGCAAAATGGCGTAGATATTCGCAATGGTGTTCTCATAGCAACATCGAGCTTCAAGGCACTCCTCTACACCATATCCTTGATTACGTCGTCCACCTGCAGAGCTCGGGGCTTTCTCTTTTGTCTCTGAAAGTACATTTGGCAGCTATCAGCTGCAATTGTGTGTCCAGGGAGATTGAAGTGTTCCCCTACAGGTTTTTGTATATTGCCATTCCTAATATCTGATTTGTGTCCATTTATTCTTTTACGTAGGGACTGTCCAGTTTGGCCGATGGATATAGCAGAGGGGCATTGTTGGCACATGATGGCATATATTACGTTAGTAGATGTGCAGGAGAATGAACCAGTGACGGTATGGCTGATCTGGTTAGGTCCTGTGATGGTGTTGCTGGTGTATATATGTGGGCAGAGTTGGCACCGAGGTTTGTTGCATGGATTGGTTCCTGAGTTAGAGTTATTATGGTGCGGTGTATAGTTGCTAGTGAGAAGATGCTTCAGGTTGGCGGATTGTCTGTGGGCGAGGACTGGCCTGCCTCCCAAGGCCTGTGAAAGTGAGGGATCATTGTCCAGGATGGGTTGTAGATCACTAATGATGTGTTGGAGCGGTTTTAGCTGAAGACTGTAGGTGATGGCCAGTGGTGTTCTGATGGTTTCTTTCTTGGGCTTGTCCCGTAGCAGGAGGCTTCTGGGTACACGTCTGGCTCTGTTAATCTGTCTCTTCACTTCCTCGTGTGGGTATCGTAGTTTACAGAATGCTTGTTGAAGATCTTGTAGGTGTAGGTCTCTGTCTACACAGGGGTTGGAGCAGATGCGGTTGTACCTCAGTGCTTGGCTGTAAACAATGGATCGTGTGGTGTGTCCGGGATGGAAGCTGGAGGCATGCAGGTAAGCATAGTGGTCGGTAGGCTTTCGGTATAGGGTGGTGTTTATGTGACCGTCACTTATTTGCACCGTGGTATCCAGGAAATGGACCTCCCGTGTAGACTGGTCCATGCTGAGATTGATGGTGGGGTGGAAGCTGTTGAAATCGTGGTGAAATTCTTCCAGAGTCTCCTTCCAATGGGTCCAGATGATGAAGATATCATCGATGTAGTGTAGGCAGAGAAGGGGCGTAAGTGGACGAGAGTTGAGGAAGCGTTGTTCCAGGTCAGCCATAAAATGTTGGCATATTGTGGGGCCATGCAGGTGCCCATAGCAGTGCCACTGGTCTGGAGGTATATATTGTCACCAAATCTGAAATAGTTGTGTGTAACACTTCAATCTCCCTGGACACACAATTGCAGATCTAAAGGTAGCCATCCTGCAGCAAAAAAACTTCAGGACCAGACTTCAAAGAGAAACTGCTGAGCTACAGTTCATCTTCAAGTTTGACACAATCAACTCAGGATTAAACAAAGACTGTGAATGGCTAGCTAACTACAAAAGCAGCTTCTCCTCTCTTGGTATTCACACCTCCAGATCAGCTACTAGAAGTGGGCCTCATCCTCCCTGATTGGATCCATCTCATCATCTCTAGCCTGATTCTGGCTTGCATATTTATACCTGCCTCTGGAAATTTCCACTACATGCATCTGACGAAGTGGGTCTTTGCCCACGAAAGCTTATGCTCCAACACTTTGGTTAGTCTATAAGGTGCCACAGGACTCCTCGCCGCTTTTGCAGATACAGACTAACACGACTACCCCTCTGATACTTAATTCATTTTATTTCACCATAAAGAGAGTAGAAACCCCCATTAAAACTCAGCCCACAAATTGTACTCATTGGCTTTCCTGGGATAATTCCAAAACAGGCTTTAGCACATCCCACTGCTTGAAGCTGCACCATCTTGCATTCTGTCATCTGTGACCCTTTCATACAGGGCTTAACTGGAGATGGCATTTATCCTACCCTACTTCTTGGATCTCCCCATTGTGGCAGGGATGTACTATATGATACCCAATAACATGTTTTGCATGCTCACCTGTATGTGCAAATGCTGCTGCAAAAGCAATTGCTATTATCATATGAATCCCATGAATGCATTGTGTGCTTGCCCGATAATAACCCTGGGTTACCTAATAATTATGCCAAAAAGTTCTTCATTCCATTTGATACCAATGCTGTACACTTTTAAATCAAATTGACTAAAATGCAGTATCTGTTCCTTTATATCTATACATTTATAAATAGATCTGTAGCCTTTCAAAGTACCTGACTTCTTACTGCAGATAACAATTCTAGAATTGCACTGCCAATGCCTGCTGAATCCCAGAGTGACCTCATGGCAATCTAGTAAGTACTTTCTCTGGAATGTGCATAGTATACAGTGCAACAGATAAATCCTGATAAGAAGTACTTTCAAAATGAATCTACACTGAATTGGTTCTTTAACATTCAAATCAGTGCCTCACTTTATTTTACTTGTATAATGTACTGCATCAGGATATGTCTGATGTTCATGCTGTGCAAAAGGACCAAATTCTTGTTTTCCTTACAGAAATAATGATCAATGGGATTATATATATGAGGATTTGACACTAAATCATTTTTAATCATACAGTTAAATGTATGTGTAGATTTAGACTACATGGGGTATTTCTCATGATTTACCCTGGCATGCACAGACATAATTATTATATAAATATCATAATTTTATTTCTAGAGTAAGGAATATGATTCATGAAAAATTATTTTAGAATGACCTTTGGATCACATTTACAACTTAGTATGAAGCCTTCAGTAGTGTATGAACATGTTTAGGGTTAAATTCATTCACAGACAACTTTTTTGAAGAAAGTTTAAACTGAAACATTATCCCTCTTTCTCTCCAATTGTTTAAATAAATTCACATCATGATACTATAAAGGAATTTTTTTTGCTGTTTATTTTCCTTACGTCTGGTGTCATCCTAAAGTAGAAATTCTGTAGGTTTTGATTTAAAAATGCAGACTTTTTTCTACCCAAAGCTAGAAAGTTAATCTCTTTATTGAGGCCACCCATATCAATTTAGATTGATTATGCAGAATATCTTTCTTAATAAACCCCAAATCCAACCCCCCCTTTTTTCCTGTGTGGCCCTAAAAGATGCCTCGCCCCTTCTCTAGGACCCAGTACATGATTTCATCCTTTATCCACTAGAGATGTAGAGAACACTTATTATTTTCATGCCTTTTTTTTTGGTCTGTGTCACAGTTTTGAAAGTTTGACTCAGTTTCATCATATACTGTTTTTTCAGTTTTGTCTTATTTTTGTTAATGCTATACTATACTGTAGTGATATATTTTGAACCTCTCTAGTCCGACATTCTCTGGTCTAGCAACATCCATCGTCCAGCATGATTATATTTAGCTGGATGTCCACTTATCATGGTTGTGGCCAAGTCTCCTGTAGCCACCAGTCCTGGCTGTCAGTGTTCTGTGTTATTATTTAGCTCTGTTTTACCTCAGATGTCTTCTAAAAGCCCAATAAGTAGTAGAAGTGTTGGTAATGCTTCTAGACAATATTGACTTCTTGTGGTTCGATAAACTCTCTGGATTCACTCCTGAGGGTGCCAGACTAGAAAGGTTCAACCTATAGTTCCAAATACTACAGTAATATTTTGGAAAATTTCTGTAAAACTGGGATTCTCAAAATTTTTCATAGTGCAGCCAAGCCTTAATAGTAAGATTATCTCATTGACAAACAGCAGTTGCTTACAAGGAATCATTATATTTGGAAAATAATAAATTTACATATAGCTGTTTTTAATACAGTATAAAATTGTCATCTGAAGAAGTGGGTTGCACCCACGAAAGCTCTTGATACCATCTACATATTTTGTTAGCCATCAAGGTGCTACTAGTCTATTTGTTGTTTTTTAAGTTTAATACAGTAAGTTTGTCCTTTTCAAAAAGCTAATTACACTTCTTTTTTTTCCTTATACGATTCTGTTCCTTCTTAAAAAAAAAAAAAAAAAAAAAAAAATCTAGCTTCCATATTCTGTTTGTGGTTGGCTACTGCTGGGTTCCTTTCTCCTCTTCTCTACTAATATATACATCCCTGCCATCCTTTTCTCATGCTCCACTGGTGTCCAGTCGTTGATCCACTTTTATTTTTGGTCTCTTGGCTATTTCTCTCCTTGGGAGCCTTTACTACAGTGAGTAGCAGCCAAACATTTGTGTGCTTAAATCTGAGTTTCACCTATCTCTAGCAAGAATTGTTCATATTCCAAATAAACTATGTGAAATGGAATATGAACTTTTTCAGATGGAAAATAAGAGCTTCTGCAGAAATAGATTATTGATCTTTCTAGTGGAATATCCTCTCTCTTTCAGGGAACAAGTTGGCATAGGTTCTAGAACCGGAGAAGCTAGTGGTGTGGCAGGAACCCTGGCTTGAAGTGGTTTCCATCATATACAGGGTTTACAGTTTTGTTCAATGACTTTCAGCGCCCTACAAAAAATTGTTTAAGCACTGTTGTTTGGTTGCAGAGAAATGGAGTTGCCAAGTTATTCTTTTGAAAACATTGGGGGTATGTCTAAACTACATGGCTCCATCGACGGAGCCATGTAGATTAGTTTACATTGAAAAGGGAAATGAAGCGGCGATTTAAATAATTGCTGCTTCATTTAAATCAAAATGACTGTCACGCTGTGCCTATCAGCTGATTGTCAGCAAAGCGCGGCAGTCTAGACGGAGATCTGCTGACCCCAGAACCCTTCGTCGGCAGATCCTGTAATCCTCGTTTCACGAGGCATAAAGGATCTGCCGACAAAGGGTTCTGGGGTCGGCAGATCCCCGTCTAGACTGCCGTGCTGTGCCGACAATCAGCTGATCGGCACAGCACGGCGGCCATTTTGATTTAAATGAAGCAGCAATTATTTAAATCGCCACTTCATTTCCCTTTGCCGTCCTGCCTAATCTACATGGCTCCATCGATGGAGCCATGTAGTCTAGACATACCCTGAATATGATAGAACTGCAACTTGAAAAGTGTTCACGCTGGCAAGGCCATCCTTATAAATTATGGGGCCATACACAACTGAGGGCCCTCCCTCCATGCAGCTTCTCCCAGGGGTTTGGGGCTTCCCCTCCTGCTCTGCACAGCTTCTGCTGGGGGCCTGAGGCTTAGAGCTTCCCTGTTACCCACTCTCACATTCAATTTCTAGCAGGGCTCAGGGGCTTCCAAGGGCATGAGTGGAGCTGCAGAGGCTGGGGGCTCCTCTTTGCAGCCACTCTGACCAATAGAGGGTTGTCACTAGCTGGCTCCTGCTGGCCGAGAGGAGCACATGGGGTAGGAGGGAGGTAAAAGCCCTGCAGTGGACAGAAGAGAACAGCCCTAGGGAGGAGCCAGAGAGGAACCAGCACAGGCATATCCTGAGGCACACAAGAGCACGTGACTGTGTAGGGGAACCTGAAAATTTGGGTCACCAAATTTTTGGGTGCCCTGTGCGGCTGCATATGTCGTGTATGCTTTGACACGGCCCTGTATACTAGTCATTAGGCTCTTCTAAAAATATTACAAGCCTAATTAGAAAGATTTCTTTTTCTTCTATGCATGGCCAGATTCTGAGTATTTTTCCATGCTGAATAACACTTGGCTCTGCAAATAGTTGTATTGTTTTAGTGGAACTACTCTGAGTACGGTCCTATTCAACATAAGGCAGAGTGTCAGAATTTGTCCCTGAATTATTGTTTTATATTGCTAGTATGGGAGCATAAAAATGATTCTATTGAGTAATTACTAATAAAAATAGGAAAGAAAGAAAAGCATTGGCAATATATTAACAGCCAGCAGTCTTTCTGATCCATGTGAAAGATTCAGACAACTAAAAAATATCCACAGATTGTGGTGAGTTTTACAGATAAGCATCTGAGCACATGAAGCCAAAATATAGTAGAAAAAAGTAATGGGCTAGATACCGAGTGGGTAATTTCAGTGTAGTTATGGATGATAGCCAAATAACATCACAGGGGAGGCCTTGAAATGCCTTATGGACCTACATCTGTATCCATTGAATGTTGCTGTGCAGATGCTATATGCACATGAGAGAGGGTATGTCTACACTAGCTCGTTAATTCGAGCTAGTTAGGCAAATGAGGGCAACGGGAGTTGCAAATGAAGCCCGGGATTTAAATATCCCGGGCTTCATTTGCATGTTCCCAGGTGCCGCCATTTTTAAATCCCCCTTCGTCTGAACTCCGTGCCCGTGGCTACATGTGGCACGGACTAGGTAGTTCGAACTAAAGATCCTAATTCGAACTATCATTACTCCTCATTCTACAAGGAGTAACAGTAGTTCGAATTAGGACCTTTAGTTCGAACTACCTAGTTGGTGCCGCGTGTAGCCGCGGGCACGGAGTTCGGACTAGGGGGGATTTAAAAATGGCGGCGCCCGGGAACATGCAAATGAAGCCTGGGATATTTAAATCCCGGGCTTCATTTGCAACTCCGGTTGCCCTCATTTGCCTACCTAGCTCGAACTATCGAACTAGTGTAGACATACCCAGAGTGTGTAATTTTGACCAAACTGGAAAACCATCACTATTCAGTATAATTGTCAGTCTTTGTGGAGGCCTGGGATTGGAACAGCATGCAGTAGGATGGTTTGGATCAAGGTGTATTGGCATGGAATAATAATAAACTTATGTCAATGTCAGAGGTACAGAGTTACTTAATATTTCTTTCTTTTAGTATCTTTGGCACCAGGATTTCATTTTAGTGCTAGTAAAACTAGGTTGGCTGTTTAATAACGATGTTTAACCTAGCAGTGGTAGTCTTACACCTCATATCTGTCAGGTTAGCATGCAGACGGGTAATAATTAGAATATGCATGCATTGCAGCTGGACACTGCACACTTGGTATTGTGCTGCTGAGATTAAATTATAATATACTGTGTACTGTAGAGTATGTTGTGTGCTTTGTGGTTCAGTGTCTTCTAAAACAGTAAATTTACCTCTTCTCTGATTAAGGCCATACTGAAACAAACAAATGTGTCTTAATCTTAAATTTAAAAAGTTTGAAACTATGTTAATATAAATGTATATAGGCAAGAGCTTGATTGAAAAACACAAAAGAGCTGCAAGTTCTGAATTTAGAACACTCATGATTTGAAACTTGAAGAACTGCTGAACCTTTGGACTTGGCTTGGCATGTAAAGCCTAAGCGCATCACTAATACAAGTTGCATCAGATATGCTTAGATTTATCAACTTGATGTGTGGTTTCAAAATCCCATTGCAGGCTTTAGAATATTTAATGGTAGCCATTAGGGAAAAGGAGAAATGTACTGAAAATAACTATGCACAAATTTTTACAGGTATTTAGCCATTGCTGCACTCAATATTACAATACCTAACCGATTTGGGAACCCTAATTTCATTTTTTAAAAAGACCTTAAGCACTTGGAAGATTAAATCCAGTTGCTGCGATTTAGGCTCCTAAATGTCTTAAATCCCTTTTCAGCATGAGATTTGGGGTCAGTTCACCATTGCAACCCTGAGTGCAACAATATCTAAATACCTTTTCAGAAATCTGGACCTTAACATAAGCAAGACATTGGTAGCAGAGCACCGGATGTTACCACAAACTATGTCAGATGCTGTTAGAGAGCTCTTAAATAAGGTGCAACATTAATTATGTTTGAAAATAACTAAATCATAGTGTTCCACATTAGTGCTACAATGAGAGAACAGATGTTTCACTACGTAATTGTTTCTTAAAACAGACCAGGGCTCCGACAGAAGAGTATATATGCTGTTTAAAAAATTACCATTATTTGCAAGATAAGGATGACATCAAAACTGTTAAGGTGACTTCTTAGCTTGTATGTCATATGAAAAAATAGCATATGTGGAAGTGGATAAGAATACAGTCGTCAAAGTATTGAATGCCCAAAAATGTTGTGTCTAACTGCTGATGTGTGAAACTGTGCAACACATGGTAATAGTCCTTAGGGTACGTCTACACTGCATGGCTATTTTGGGATACTAAAGGTATTCTGAAATAGTTCCCGCATATCTACACAGCCGCCCGTTATTTTGAAATATTTTTCGAAAAAACGGGTGCACTATTTTACCATCCTGGTAAACCTCCTTGCACGAGGGATCAGGGATGGCTCAGAACAGTGCATTATTTCACAATTTGGTGCTGTGTAGACTCGCCCTTAGAGACTCTAAGATGAAAAGGAAATACATGATTGAAAACAGCTCTATTTTGGATTATCAATATTAATTCAAAAACATACCATCGTAGAATTGTTGTCAGAGCAATCCTCATTTGTAACAGGGCTCAACTTTGATCATTTAAGTAATACTTGTGAAACAAATTGAGGCTGGCTGTGTCAATAAAAGAAAACCAAGAAGGCACACATTAGAGCAGTGTTTCTCAAAGTGATCCACGTATGCACTCTGTGAAAGCTGCTGCCAGGCCACTCTGGTTTGTTTATTTACTGGCTCAGACATGGAGCCTCACGGCTCCCATTGGCCATGGCTCCCCTTGGCTGTAAATTCTGAATCACAGCCAATGGGAGCTGTGAGGCTCTGTGGTTGTGGAGCCGGTAAGTAAACAAATTGAAGTGGCCTGGTAACAGCTCTCTCAGATTGGGTCCATGGACCACTTTGAGAAACACTGGATTAGAGCAAGGGAGGAAATGATTTTCCTGTTCTGCAAAAATGTTTGAGACTTCAAACATTTTTATTTTCCAGTGGGAAGAAACTGAGACCTTGCAAAGTTTTTCATGAAAAATGAAAGATAGTTACCCATTAAACCACTAGCCTAGTGGTTAGGGTGTTTGCTTGGGAAGTGGAAGTTCAAATCCCAGTGAGTGCTTATAAACACTAATTTATAGGAAGGCCTGTTGACAGAGAGAAGCAATTCAAAAGGACCTAGGACTCCCAGCTGTTGCTACTATAGTAACAGCTTGAGCCCTTTAAATTTCTGCTAGAGCCAGGTGTGGTGCACTAAGGGCTGCCTGAAGTAGGCACAGTGTGCTCTGGGTAGTGCTGGGGCTGCCTAGGTGAAGCTAGCCCCAGCCCTCCCACCTCTGCCTGAGACCCCATCCCTTCTGAGGATGCAGAGCTGGCCCTCCCTCATGGCTCCCATTGCTTAGGGATCTGGTGAGGCTCTGGTTTATAGAGTCAGTCTTTTCTGTTGGAGCTGTTCCTTTTTGTATAGCTAAATGTTCACTGAGCTGGAGAAAGACTGATTCAGAGCAGACTCTCACATCAGGCTCTCACGTCACATCAGGATCTCCATATGAATGAGAGTGCCCCAAAACTGGGCTTTTTGCTATTTGGTAGTGGTTATTTACTCATCTTTCTGTCTGTCATGAGAAATTCCATTCTGTTCCTGAAAAATCTTCTCTACACACATTTAATTGAAGCTGATATATTCCTGGGGGGAAAATGGATTAAATGAACTTGTATTTTCTGACAAAATATTTGTCTGCAATCCCTGACCAGTTCTGGCACAAACTCAGTCAGTCCACCTAAATTAGGGTTGTTCTTAATCTGTAAGGACTCATGAAAAGATTTGTGTGTGATTATAACCACTGTCTTCTTTTGCAACATCCCATTTTAACAAAATTATGGCTATAGCCCTTAGGATTATAGAGAAAACCTAAAAAAGAAACAGCATAAACTAGTGTAGTTATACTGGTCTGTATCTACAGCCAGTCTCAGAAGCAATCTTTCAAAATGTTTATCTTTCTTAAGACCCTGTTGACTTTGATTCTACTTTCATGGATTTTTTCCTCTATGTTACTGAATCTACTATTTTTGTTGTGGAATTCACCATTTTGCTGTGGCTGGGCACTCATGATTTTGCTTTGTTCTTCCTGCTGTACAGGGAGGTGACTGTGATGACTCTTGTTTTCTAAGTTTTCCCTTCAAGAGAAAGTTAATTGGATTACAGCACACCCGCTCTGCACAGGTCTAAGGAGTGTGGCAGCGGGATGCTCATGACCATAATTTCTTACCATTTGTCCCTCCTCCTATTATGTCGTCCGTTGTAGATTCCATGAGCTTTCTTGTGTATTTGTAGACTGGCAGGTGTGGGAGGAGTGAGAGAGGAGTGATAGTAACCAAGTAGGAAGTTAGGCAGCTGTGGGCACCATGAGAGATTATGATTTAGTCATGATTGATGGACTTTGGTTTTTTGCACCTCACACCTGCAGGGGCCTACCTATCCACACACATCCCAGAGAGAGAGGATGGGGGCCTGTTATTGGAGGCACTGTTGAAGATTGTGTGTGTGTGCATGCTTGTGCGTGTACAATGAAAGCTCTTTAGGACAGGAACTACAGTAATATAAGAGGGTATGTCTACACTTGCAGCCTAATTCGAACTAGGGCTGCAAATGTAGGCATTCGGAGTTGCAAATCAAGCCTGGGATTTAAATATCCCGTGCTTGATTTGCATCTTCCCGGCCGGGCGCCATTTTTGAAATTTGCAAGCCCGAAGTAACTGCCCGCATCTACACGCAGCAGTGAAACGGGCGTTCGAAATAAAGCCCTAGTTCAAACTACCTGTTAAACCTCATTGCAGGAGGAATAACAGGTAGTTCGAACTAGGGCTTTATTTAGAACGCCTGTTTCACTGCCACGTGTAGACGTGGGCAGTTACTTCGGGCTTGTAAATTTCAAAAAATGGCGCCCAGTCGGGAAGATACAGATCAAGCGCGGGATATTTAAATCCCAGGCTTGATTTGCAATTCTGAATGCCTACATTTGCAGCCCTAGTTCAAATTAGGCTGCAAGTGTAGACATACCCTAATATATTAGTACAGTACATTGCACAATATAGCCTTGGTCCAGGATGGGGCAGTTAGATACTACTACAATACTAATAATGATAGTAGGTAGACAGGTAGTTGGGGAAAATCTGTATTGAACAGAGATAAACAGGTATAGGATAAATAAATATAATAAAATTATATTACCATATGAGCAAAGGTTCATGTTTTTGTGGGTAAAGGCCAAATGTGAAGGGAGCATAGGTATGCTTGATTTGATTGGAAATTTTTAAAAGGATAAGTAATTTAAATTATTACTAAACAAGTTGGGCCCATTGTCAGCTTATGATAGCAAGCTGTGAAAAAGTTAATTTCAAACATAGTTCATATAAAAATGTACTGTTTTAATAGTTCAGAATTGTTTAGATAGAATATACTGAATTCCTTTTAATGATTTGTATGAGATTAATAATGTGATATTAATGAGACCCATAAGAGTTTCATACTACCAATGTCACTCGGTAGCAAGATTACTGTTTCTGAGCTCTGAAATGTCTATAGTAATTAATAATTATCATTAGCAAGTATATTTAAATAAGTATATTTAAATAATATACCACATGTATTTATTCTGAGAAATGACTCCCAACATGTGAACTAACTATTAAGCTGTGCAAAGGGAAATAGTGGTGTTTTATTTTCAATAGGCTGGAATACATTTCTTCTGGAGAAAGTGTAAGAAAACTACATTATATAATATAGCTAAGTAAAGATGGAAGAATACATTTTTGGAAGATGCTAAGGAAGGGAGAGGAATAATTTAGCGTGGCACATGGATATAACTAAGCGATAGAATGTAATTTAGAAAAGAAAATTGAATTACAGTAAAACATATTAGGATAGGGAATAATATTACAAAAGAGATGGTAGAAGCCCTGATGCTTGGGAATTGCCAAAAAAACAAAACAAAACAAACAAAAAAAAAAAAACCACCACCAAACAAAATAGGGGAGAGCAGTGCAAAATGTATTTGAGAGAATAATTTTTTAATTGGCAGAAAAATGTTCTGGTTGATGTAACTTAGTGGTAGGCAACCTGCAGCCTGTGGGCCACATGTGGCCTTTTGAGGTTCCACCCCCTTTCTGTCCCCTTCCTCCTTGGATTTTTCACCCTCACCTACTTCTCCCCCTTCCTCCTAGCACTTTTGGAGCACCATGAATCACCTGATTCATGCTTCGTCCCCACTTCTCTCTCACCCTTCCAGAGCTTGAATGCCGTAAATCAGCTGATTCATGGTTGTTCCAGCTCTAGCAGCAAGACGGAGGAGTGAGGATGGGGCAGAAATCAAGTGATTCATGGTGCTCCAAAAGTGCTGGGAGGGAGGGGGAGAAGCATCCCGTCCCGACTCCTTCCCTTTTTTCACAGCACTTTCAGAGCATTGTGAATTGGCTGTTTTGTGTGTTCAGGCTCTGGGAGGGAGAGGAAGAAGTGGGGATGGAGCATGAATGAGCCAATTCATGGCACTCCAAAAGTATTGGGAGGGATGGGGAGGAGTAGGTAAGTGTGGGGCTCCAGTGCGCCACTGTGTGAGAAGCTTTGGGAAAGAGGATAGAGAGGAGGTGTGTGGGCCATAGGTGGCACCCCAATGGGCTGCAGGCCACTAGTTACCCAGCACTGGATTTTAATCTGCAGACCACTGAGATGAAGGAGGGTCACTCATGCAGCTAACTCACTAGTCTTGGTTGCCCATCACTGATCTAACTTCTCTCATTTGCTCATGTGCTATGACTCTCTTCTGAACACTGGATTGAATTGTGAAATCACTGAAATCAATGGAAGTGTCAGAAAAATAGCATTTATAATGAAAACCCCAAAGATCCTTAATTATAACTATATCATCTTCCATGGCAAAATGGCTGGGGTGAATTTGCACCTATGTGCTGTTGATTCATAGCACTGATGGGCTGACTATATTTCAGATGAGAAGTGAATGTAACTAATAGGCATTCTTCTTCGAGGAGTGTCTGTGAGTGCTCCACCTTAGGTGTTTTCGACGCTGCTGTGCCTTTAGTTGGAGATTTTACCAACTGTGCATGCAGGCAGCCAGCATGTCCTGCTTGAAACGGTTACTGTGCGTGTGCAGCCAGTTGACCCCTCATTTCCTTCTCTGCCACCTTTGGCCACAGTTGCCCTGCATATTTTTTTTCAAAATTTTTTGACTGTATTAGATAGCCTAGTTCAATTGTTAGTTGTTTAGTGTTTGCAAGTTAATACTTAGTATTTAATTGTTGTAGTTGTAAAAAAAGTTCTTGTTAGATAGTGAGCGAACTTTTCTTTGTCTGTTTTACAGACATGTCTGGTTCACCAGGCTTCAAGAGGTGTCTGACATACCCATCTCAGGCTATGTCTGCACTGCCGGTTTTTTTCGGCACAAGATATGCAAATCACGCTCTCATTTGCATATCTTCTGCCGATCCTTTTTGTGGAAGAGATTTTGCCACTAAAAAGCCCCGTGTAGATAGGGCCATTTGTCAGAAAAAACCCTTTTTCGCAAGATCCCTTATTCCTCAAAAAATGAGGTCTACAGGATCTTGCAAAAAAGGGTTTTTTTCCGACAAAAAGGGTTGATCAAGGGCAGGACAGCCCCAAACTCTCTAAGGCAGGTTTCACCTCCTCATATTCCGTTTGGAGGCAGGCTGGCATCTCTTTACCACACGTGGTCAGACATCACCATGGACAAATGGGTGTTAGAAATAGTGAGTGATAGTTACTGTATCCCATTTCTATTCACCCCCCTTATCCATTCTTCTTCAGGAATCCATCTTACAAGTCGGCTCTTATGCAAGAACTGAAACACCTTCTTCAGCTTGGGGCTATAGAACAGATACCAATGTAATACAGGGGGAAAGGGTTTTACTCCCACTACTTTCTAACAAAAAAGAAGGGAGGGTGAAGACCTAGCCTCAATTTACGCAATCTCAACCACTTTGTCTGCACACAATGCTTCAAAATGGTAACCCTTGCTATGATAATTCCAGTGTGAGAAGGGAGACTGGCTATCTACCCTTGACATACAGGATGCATACTTCCATATCTCGATATGCCCTGAACACAGATGTTTCCTACGATTTGCAGTCCACCACCATCAATTTCAATAAATAGCACCAAGATTTTTTTTCCAAGGTTTTAGTGGTGGCTGCAGCTTACCTTCGTAGAATGGGAGTTATCATCTTCCCATACTTGGACGACTGCCTACTGAAAGGGTCCTCCTTTCAGGATGCACAATAGGTGGTGTCAATTACCAGAGCACTATTCCACAAACTGGGACTGCAACTCAACCTTCAAAAGTGCTCACTGACTCCAACAGAGGCTGTGTCTACACTACGGAGTCTCGAGTTCATAGGAGCCCACCTTATCTGTACAGTCGCCGTGGCATCACTACTATTGACCAGAGTGACAGCACTCACGGAGTTGATAGGCCAGGCTCAACATGGCCGACTGGTCTCTGCAGAACTTTGTCTCCAGCTCCTGGGACATATGGTAGCAGCTACATGTGTAGTACCATACTCTCACCTCCACATGAGATCATTACAAGCGTGGCTCTGCACTGTCTACAAGCCACATGTTCACCACATTAACAAACATCTATCCATGCCATCCAGAGTGAAAGAATCCCTTTCCTGGTGGACGGAGTCAGACATCACCTGCAAAGGAGTCCCCTTTCATCCCACATCACCATTGGTGACAGTAACCATGGATGCATCACTACAGGTGGGGAGCTCACATTGGTCAACACATTGTTCAAGTTAGGTGGTCCAAACTTCACATTAACCTCTTGGAACTCTGAGTGGTTTGCAGCGCCTGCTAGTAGCTTGCCAGCCTCATTCACAACAAGTCAGTACACATACTTATGGACAACCTGGAATTTTTTTATATCAACCGCCATGGTGGAGCCCGATCTTATCCACTATGTCAAGAAGCAGTCCATCTCTGGGACTGGTACATTCCTCACAATATCACACTCAAAGCATCTTATCTTCCAGGCAAGGACAGTGTCCTGGCAGACAATCTCAGCAGTCTATTTACTCTAAACCATGAATGGGAGATCATGAATGCAAGACCAAGTATGTTGAAGCCGGTATTCAAACAATGGGGACACCCTACTATAGACCTGTTTGTGAACAGCTCCAATGCCAAATGCATCGAGTACTTTTCCAGGGCAGGCCTCGGTCCCCAATCTCTAGGGGATGCATTCATGATAAAGTGGGACACAACCCTGATGTATGCTTTCCTACCACTGCCCTGCTTCACAAAGTAATTCTCAAAATAAAGCAGGACAGAGCCATTGTTATCCTGGTAGCTCCCAGCTGGCCCAGGCAGACTTGATCCAGGCTCCTCCGTGGCATTTTCCTTCGGTCTTCAGTCTCCTCACATAGGATGGGGGTAAGCTTTGTCATCCCAATATCCAGAACCTTCACGTACGTGCATGGCTCACTGCTGGCTGACACCCCTAGAATCAATGGGTTCAGCCCTTGTACAGGAGATTCTCCTAAATTCTCATAGACCATCTACAAGAAAAACATACATCCATAAGTGACATAGATTCACTCTGTGGTGTGATTTGTACAACGTTTCATCCTTGATAGCTGGTCTCCCCAAAATTCTACAATACCTATTATCATTCAAAGACACAGGGCTCTTAAGTTCTGTAAAAGTGCATCTTGTGGTGATTTCAGCATTATATTCCACAGTCAACAAACTCTCTGTGTTCACATACCCCATGGTTAAACGTTTTATGGAGGGAGTAGAAAACACGTACCCTCCAATTAAAGTCTCAACTCTAGCCTGGGACCTAAACCTGGTGCTTAGAACACTAATTCGAAAGCCTTTTGAGCCTATGGCCTTCTTATTGCACTTATCCATGAAAGTGGCGTTTTTAGTGGCTATTACTTCAGCACACAGAGTTGGTGAACTGGGGGCCCTGATAACAGATCCCCCCTATACTATATTATATAAATGCAAGGTTGCCCTCCATCCACACCCTAAATTTCTCCCCAAAGTACCTACTTCTTTCCACTGCAGTGAATCCATATAATTACAAGTCTTCTTTCCAAGTCTGATGCCAACAACAGTGAAACCATGCTTCACATCTTGGACGTCCGTAGGGCATTGGCCTTTTACTTACCAAGAACCAAACCTTTTTGGAAGTTTCCCAGATTTTTTATATCGGTTACAGAAAGATCACAGGACACACCTATCTCCAAACAAAGGTTATCCAACTGGATATCAGACTGCTTTCACCTCTCATATTCTTTACCCAACTGTGAGCCCCAAGCCGCTATAAGGGCACATTCTGTCAGAGCAATGGCAACTTTTACTGCATTCCTCCAAAATATACCTCTGAAAGACATCTGAAGAGCTGCTACATGGGTCTCTGTCCACACCTTTACACAACATTATGCCACAGACTCTTATGCAGCTACAAACAACCAGTTGGAATATACTATATTGTCCACAGTACATACAGACTTACGAGAGCTCCCTCAATCAAGCAAGAATACTGCTTCATAATCACCTAAGGTGGAGCACCCATAAGGGACACTCCTTGAAGAAGAAGAGAGGGTTACTCACCTTGTGCAGTAACTGAGGTTCTTCGAGATGGTTGACCCTGGGGGTGCTCCACTGCCCTCTCTTCCTGTGCTCTGCTCTAGGACTCCTTTGTTTCTGGGCAGAGAAGGAACTGAGGGTCAGTTGGTTGTGCACGTGCAGTAGCTGTTTCAAATGGCGCATTCCGACTGCCCATGTGTGCAGCTGACGGAGGGCACTGCTGTCTTAAATCTCTAACTAAAGTCACAGCAAAACCGAAAACACCTAAAATGGAGCACCCACAGGGATAACCAACTAGAAGAACAAGGTGAGTAACCCTCGCTTCTTGTAAAGAAAATGCATTTTCTTTTAACACATTCTCTAGATGCATTAATTAATGTAAATCAGACTTATTTTGTACGAATGATGACAGGCAGTTTCATCCCAGAGAATCTTTGTATATTATTACTTACTACTACTGCAATTTTTTTGGTGTCACAGCCATATGATAAATATAAATTGGACAACAAATGTAATATGCTATGCGCAGAGAAAATGATGAGAGTATATATTTTAAAGTATGCATAATTCACATTTATGTGAGTTTATGAAGAGGTGAATTCTGTAATGGATTTGCTAAGGCAAGCACCCATATTTTGTAGTTTTTCTTATGACTATGTAGATCTCAAATTAAAACAGCCCCTGGGCAGTTCATCATATAATAGCGTTTCTGGCAATTTTAAATGCTATAATATATGTAGTACTGTGAATTGTTCATGCTTTTGAACAATGTACGCTTCTGTGAAAACTCTACCTATTTTTTTACTTGAACACCCTTCAGCAGAGCAATTAGCTGTTAGTCATTTGCTTATAGTATATGAGGCCTTCACTTGTTTTTTCTGTATTCTGTACCTTTTTTTTTTTTTGTCAGTAAAGGTTGCAAAAAACGTAAGCAAACAGGGGAGTCCTCCCCTATGCATGCAGTCTGTAGCAGGTATATGGAATGTTGCTTTCTGAAAATATAAAACATGAAGTTGAAATTTGTCATTCACAACTATATTGACTTATAGGCTATTTTTATAAACTTGTTATTCAGAGCTGTCCTATGTGTCATTGCCTCTGGGTTTCTGAAATTTGCATGAAGACATCTGATCTTTGTAGAAATTAGGAACAATCATTATTTAAAATACAAGATGGCTCTAATCATGCTTTTCTTTATTCCTTTTTAAAAAAATCTTTTGTCAAAAATTACAGAATAGATTTACCGGCAATTGTTCTCCCTTTTCTCTAGTTAGATGTACTTATAGTCAGATAAACCTCCATTTGAATTTTCATCTACTGTTATCGATGAACAACACAGATATGATTACCGAGAGAGCTTCTGTTTGGATCCCTTTCTCCATATATCTCTACTAACCATTTTTCTGGGCATGGATGAGAATTTGTTTTTCTTAGGACTTATCTACTGTATGAGAGCAAAGCTCTACTTCTCTTGTCTTGTCCTGCAGAAAATGTACAGACTTCACATTGCTATTTGTTTTGAGTTCTCTCCACCAAAACCACTACTGTTCCCATGCAACAGTTTGTTTGCTTTATCCTACGTGCTTTTGGTCTTCTCATTAAGACCTGAGGGAGACAGAGGTCTCCTTTCCCTGAGGACTCTGGGTACGTTTACACTGCAGGCTAAAGTCGAATTAAGATACACAACTTCAGCTACATTAATTGTGTAGCTGAAGTCAAAATATCTTACTTTGGCTTTTGGCACTGTCTACATTGCAGGAAGTCAAAGGAAGAACACTCTTCCATTTATTTCCGTTACTCATGAAATGAGGTTTACAGAAGTGGGAGTAAGAAGCCCATTATTTGGAAATTATTTAGAAATAACTGGCTTGCTGTGTAAATGCGCATTCTCTTATTTTGAAATAACGCTGCTGTGTAGATATGTCCTGCGTAACTGGGCCCTGCTAGCCCTGTCTCCTTTTCTTCTCCAGCCCTGGCACTTCCTTCCTGTTCCTCATTACTACCTTTGGGTTGATGGGCTAATTGGCTTTTTATTACATGCAGACCTCTTCCAATTATTTAATTACCTCAATCAGCTTTTTCTGGGGGAACTAATTGGCATCTAAGTGATCACAATGCAAGCAGTCCTTTTTACCCTATACACTCTGTCTCACCATACAGCGCATCATTTCAGAATAACTTTTCCCAATTAACTCTTGGTGTGGACACTCTTTTTCCAGAATAAGAGTGCCTTAAGCTGAATTATCTTAATCTATGTTGGAAATTTGCTGATAAATATGAAAAATAGACTTGTTTATTTAGAATTTGTTTTGTATATCATATATTACATTTGTGTTCTGTCATTGGCACAAAAGCAAGACCCCGTAACTTTTGCTTCTTCTTCGTGTGGCCCCATGGGTGCTCCACTCTAGGTGTCGGGTCCATCCTGGCGCCACTGGTCGGAAGATTTCAGAGCCATATCTGGCCAGACCATGCATGCTCCCTGCGCTGTAGGGCATTCGCGCCCTTTCTAACATGCGCGGTTCGGGCCCCTCCCCCCCCGCCAGTTCCTCTCAACCATCCTCACTTGCTGGCGGAGCTTTGCGATCTCTCCACAGACGCATAGCATTCTGTAAAGAAAAGTTGTAAATAGTTAGTTCTTAGTACTTTAGATAGTTAGTGTTCTAGTTTAAAAAAAAAAAAACCTAAGAAGAAGATCGTTCTCTTCACTTAGCTGGTTAAGTGATTCCTGTCAGTTTCACCAACATGTCGGGATCACCAGGTTTTAAGAGGTGTACCCAGTGTAAAGAGGCAATGCCAGCATCTGACAGGCACGCAGTTTGTATCTGCTGCCTCGGGGAGTCCCATGTCCCTAACAAATGCATTCACTGCTCCAAATTAACTCCGAGAGCACAGAGAGACAGGGATCTACGGCTGAAGCTACTTCTATGTGATAAGGCTCTTCAGCCATTACAGACCTCCCAGCAGGAATCCTTGCAGTCTCCTAAGAGGAGAGCATTTTCCCCTGGAGCGTTGGTGGCAAAAAAGAAAAGAGCCTCTCCTGCCCGCTCCTGCCCCTGGTTCCCCTGCCTCCCATAAGTCAGGGAGACAAGCTGGGCACATAGGAGAATGGCCGGCCAACGGATAGGTCAATTACACAGCTGGTGTCAGGATCATCTAAATCATCAAAATCTCGCATGGCATCCGCTCCACCGCCGGCCTCCCCTCCTCATACGGAGCACAAGCGAGCTACGGCCACTTCGGGTAATAAGCGACCCCCCACTACAATTGCCACCAACGATGCCGCCGGAGAAGGCGCTGTCCCCGGAACAGCGGGACTTGCCAGGATCGGCACCGGAGCCGGCACTGATGGCGGCCACCGAAACGGTGCCGCTTACAGCTCTGCAGGAGCGTTTACCATCCACACTGGACAAGAGGTGGCACTGGGAGGCCCCGCTCCGCGGGGTGCCGAGGCAGCACCAACAATACAGCCGGCACTGCTACAGGACAGCTGTTCTGCAGCGCATCCGGTGCCGCGCGAGCTGCCCCACTCGGTACCGAGAGCTCACTCTCACTCTGCTCAGGCATTGGCACCGAGACTGCAGACAGCCTCTCCTTCTTCCCCAGGCCCACATACCTTATCAGGGGAAGATGACCATACTAACACAGCGGGAGACCTCTCAGCTGCAAGAGAGCACTTGCCATCAGTTCCTAGGCAAGTAGGAAAGTTCCTAGGCAAGTTCCAAAGCAGCTAGGAAGTCGATCCTTAGGGGTCACTCACTGTCTCCTTCACCAGTGTTTTCAGCGGAGCCTTCCCCATCCCCATATCCTTCATCAGAAAGGGGAGCTTACTCTTCAGCATATAGGACTCCATGGTCGCCGTGGTGACGATCCCGCTCTCGCCATTGCTGTGGATATGGACGAGTTTCTCCACGCAGATCTCATTCTCCAAGCTACTCTCCTCCCAGATCATACTGTAGCAGACATGGGAGCAGATATTCCTCCAGAAGATCATCTCCTGGGTATGACTATCGCTACCACAGGAACTATCGCACCTCTGAGAGACAGGGCAGATCACAGTCTCATTCTCACTCTTGCTGCTGCCATTCATCTTCTTACAAACACCACTCACCACCTGCCTCTGCTCGTCAAAGGCCGCAGTCACCGAGACCTCCTCCTAGCACCCCCTCAGTGTCAATTCTTTTGGAACCTGAAGAGGGTCAAATCTCGGACACAGACGAACAGATGCCTACAGCTTCCCCAGAGGATATCCAGTCGTCTTCTCCCGATGATGCGGATTTTGTAGCAGACTCTTCGCCACCGGATGATACCCGAGAATTTCAAGACCTCTTCAAGAGGGTGGCACAATCGCAGGAGGTCCAATTAGCGGAGGTACAAGCGAAAAGTACAAGCTGTTAAAGAATTTGCACCCTAGACAACTATCTAGGGTGGCATTACCGCTAGATAAGGTGATTCTGGAGCCAGCTGCAGAAATCTGGAACACACCGGCCTCCACTACTCCATCATGTAAGCGAGCCGAGAAGAGATATTTCATATCATCGAAGGGCACTGAGTTTCTTTTTACCCACCCCCAACCCAATTCATTGGTGGTGGATGCAGCTCTGCAAAGGGCAAAAAACCCACAAGTAAGGAACTCAGCAGCAGACAAGGACGCAAAGAGACTAGACATATTTGGACGAAAAGTATACTCCTCCTCCACACTTCTCCTCCGTATTGCAAATTACGCAGTGCTACTTTCTAATCATAGCTTCGATAACATCATGAAATTAACAGAAATTACTCAAAGAATTTCTGAGACCGATAAGGTACTCCTCCGATCAATACTACAGGAGGGTTACGCATGTGCCAGGGCAGGTTTGCAGATTGCCATAGATGTGGCCGACACAGCGGCGTGAACAGTAGCAATGGCAGTGTCCATGAGAAGAGCTTCATGGCTCGTGACAGCTGCCGTACCTAGAGCTACAATCCAAGGTCAAGTACCTTCCATTCGACAAGATTAAACTGTTTGCAGAGAAGACGGATGAGGGGCTCCACACGGGGAAAGATTCACGAGCCACCTTACGTACGCTTGGGATGTACGTTCCACCTTTCCGCCGTAGGCGTTATTTTCCATTCCAAAGACATTACGATTACCAATTTCGTAGACAAGAAAACCATCCGTATGACCAAAGCCGCTCCAAACAGAGGACGCGGCGCAGATGTCCTCAGCCATCTAGGGCGAACAGCACAGTGACACCCAAGCAGCAGGTTTGACTCCCAGGTCGGGGGCACACCAAACACTCCTGTTGTGGTCAGAGACGCCAATCCCATATTCCACTGCCGGCTGCGACTCTGTTACCACAAATGGGTCGCCATAACATCAGACAGATGGGTATTGGAGGTGATAAAATCCGGACTCACCATTCCATTCATATCCCTTCTCCCTACCACCCCGCCTACCCCATCCCTTTTCAGGGACCCATCTCATGAGAGCCTCTTACGACAAGAGGCCTATCGCCTGTTATCCATCGGAGCGAAAGAAAGGGTCCCAGAGTGCTTCAAGGGAAAAGGGTTCTATTCGCGGTACTTCCTAATGCAGAAGAAAACAGGGGGCTGGAGACCCATTCTCGATCTATGCCGGTTAAATTGTTATCTTCGAAAACAGCGATTCAAAATGGTAACTCTGACTACAATCATTCCATCTCTAGACAACAATGACTGGTTCGCGGCCCTCGACCTGCAAGACGCCTATTTTCATATAGCCATACACCCTGCGCACAGACGATTCCTGCACTTTGTCATAAACTATGAGCACTTTCAGTACTGCGCCCTTCCGTTCGGCCTCGCCTTGGCTCTAAGGGTATTTTCAAAGACTCTCGCCATTGTCGCCGCTCACCTTCGTCGTCTCTGAGTCATCATATTCCCTTATCTAGACGACTGTCTGATAAAGGGCACATCACGAGAAGAGACGATGCAGATGCTCACGATGGTCAGACAAGCGTTCGACTCTCTCGGACTGATAATAAATGAACGAAAGTCGATGCTGACTCCAATGCAAAATATAAAGTTCATAGGGGCAGTTCTTGACTCCCGTGCGGCAAAAGCGTACCTACCTATGGACAGATTCCAGGCAATAAAAGACCTGGTCGGTCTACTCAGCAAGACCCCAACAATCTCAGTCCATAGCTGCCTACGTCTGCTGGGCCGCATGGCGGCGGCCACCTTTATCGTCCCGCATGCACGCCTCCATCTGAGAAATCTGCAGCACTGGGTGTCAACTGTGTATGTCCCCGCAAGACACGACATCCACAAGTTAGTTTCTCCTCCATCCCATGTGCACATGTCCCTGCGATGGTGGACGAATGCATCAAACATCTTGATGGGAGTACCTTTTCACCAGTCTCACCCATCTGTTCAGTTAACATCAGATGCTTCGCTCATCGGATGGGGTGTTCACATGGGCGAGGAATGCATACAGGGGCGGTGGTCTCACACCGAGAGATGTCTTCACATCAACCAGTTAGAGCTGCGAGCGATCTTTCTAGCATGCAGACATTTCCTCCCACACTTAAAGGACAAGACAGTCAGGGTGCTGACAGACAACGTAGCAGCAATGTATTATATAAACAGGCAGGGAGGAGCAAGATCACGCAAGGGATCCCTCGGCGACGCATTATTAACCACTTCGAAAAGGGCACTCCTGTACGCTTTTCCCCCAACAGTCCTCATTCCCAGAACACTGGAGAAAATCAGAATGGAAGCAGCAACTGTAATCCTAATAGCACTAGCTTGGCCCAGACAAGCTTGGTATCCGTTCTTACACAGAATGTCACTATGGCCACCGTGGCCTCTGCCCTCGTGCCGGGATCTCCTCTCTCAAGAACACGGATCTCTCCTACATCCCAAACTAGAAGCATTGCACCTGACGGCGTGGCTCCTGACTGGCTTAGACAAGACGAAACACTTTGTTCAGAACAGGTCAAGTCCATACTGATACATAGCAGGAAAGCATCTACGCGCAATACTTACCTGGCTAAATGGCGCAGATACTCCTCCTGGTGCCTCCATAATAACGTCCAACCACTGTCTTCTCCTCTACACCAAATCCTCGAATACATTCTTCACTTGCGAAATTCAAAGCTTTCGCTGGCGTCCCTCACAGTTCATTTGGCAGCCATTAGTGCTTTCCATTACCCGATACAGGGTTCTTTGGTGTTTTCTCACCTGACTACTAAACGATTCCTCAAAGGCCTGGTCAATATAAGCCCACCTCGAAGACCACCCCCACCGTCCTGGAACCTTGACTTAGTACTGGATACGATTATGTATCCCGCATTTGAACCACTAGCATCTGTCCCCTTGCAGATGCTAACTATGAAGACTGTCTTCTTACTTGCAATTACATCAGCACGTAGAGTCAGCGAGCTACGGGCGATAATGGCAAATCCCCCTTTCACTTCTTTCTTGAAAGAATCAGTGATGTTACGGTTACATCCAGCGTTTATTCCCAAAGTCTCCTCATCGTTCCACATCAACGAGCCGATCGTCCTTCTCTCATTTTACCCTAAGCCACATGCTTCGAATAAGGAAGCCCTGCTACATACGCTTGATGTAAGGTGCTCTCTTTCCTTTTACATAGACAGAACCCATCAGTGGAGGTGAACAGATAGACTTTTGGTATCAACAGCTCAATGATCTAAGGGCACTGCGCTCTCCATTCAACGCATCGCCAGGCTTATCACCCTATGCATAACCACATGCCACTCTATTCGGGACAGACCTCTGTCTTCTCAACCACGAGGACACTCGACCAGGGCAGTGGTGACATCTACGGCCTTCGCCAGGGGGGTTCCACTAGCAGATATTTGTAGGGCAGCCACATGGGCTTCCAGCACATCATTCATGAGACACTACGCTATAGTGCAAACATGGGCGGCGGATCACACAGTGGCTTCCACAGTCCTATCTACTGCTAAAACAAATTGACCCGGACCGCTTCTTGTTCCAGCTACTGCTGTACAGTCACCTAGAGTGGAGCACCCACGGGGCCACTTGAAGAAGAAGAAGAAGTTACTCACCTTGTGTAGTAACGATGGTTCTTCGAGATGTGCCCCGTGGGTGCTCCATGTCCCGCCCGCCTCCCCGCTCCAGGTTTTTCTCTTTTCTCGTTTCAGAGACCGAGCGGTGAGAGGAACTGGCAGGGGGGCTGAACCTGCGCACGTTAGAAAGGGCGCGAATGCCTCGCGGTGCAGGGAGCATGCGTGGTCTGGCCAGATATGGCTCTGAAATCTCCCGACCAGTGGCGCCGGGATGGACCCGACACCTAGAGTGGAGCCCCCATGGGGCACATCTCAAAGAACCATCATTACTACACAAGGTGAGTAACTTCTTCATTTCTGGAACTCCTTGATGTTAGCAGCCAGGCTTCTCTGGTCATTGCTGTCCATATTACTGTGTATTCTATTGTTAGAGTCTCCTTTAGTGCTTTTGACTTTTTATCACTCTTGGAAAAGCATCACCCTTCACCTTTGAGTGAAACTATTATTGGTGTTATGAAAGCATGAAGTTCAAAGACTCGAAAATTTCATACTGTAGGTAAGTTTAACAGTAATGATAAATGAGAAGTCTTTGTTATCCTTATGTTTCCCCCTTCATATTATGATTACCAGATGTAGTCAGAGCTAGCAGTGCCAGTTTAGTCAGATTGCTTTGATAATTTTCTTGTTGCCAAGCAATATGTACTTTTTGGATGTAGAATTAAAGGTGGTATGTTTGAATAAGTGTAGAATAAACCCAACATCAGAATAGAATCTGAGGCTAATTCACTTCCTTCTTATACACCTGAATCTAATTTTAACACCTGACCAAATACAGCACCAAGATCAAAGTGAAATAAAGTGTCTGGGATGGAGAGTTACTTAGAGAGCCAAGAGGAAAATGGCATAACATTGTCTGATCTTGAAATGTGGAAGTGATGCTAGGCCCAATTTTCTTCTCATTTAGCTATAAATCTGGAGTGAGTCCACTAAAGTTGGTTATGCCAGTGTAAGACCTTGCGTAAGTGAGAGGAATATCTGTCCCATTGTTTTTATTGCATAAAAAATGTCATGAATCGAAGGCAGAAATCTGTTTCCAACCTGGGAGGGAACATGCGAATCATTCTAGTCTACCATAGAGCCTTGTTCTTACTATTTACTTAGCACCATGCAGGATTTACCATACTGCTGGTCAGAAAGAAAGAGCTTCTGGGTATGGCTGCCTACAACGCCCATTGCTAAACCTGACTCAGGGTGAGAAATTGATAAAGAGACACATGAATGTATAAGAATTAGTCTTAAAAGCAACTGATTGTTGATAAAGTGGATTGAGAACATGTAAAGATCCATTTTAACCTTCAGTGAAATACCTGCTGTGAGCTATCCTAAAATATTCATCCATAGTTAAGACTGGATTTTTGTCATGGCTGTCAGGGGAGCCGTAAATAACGTGATTTTAATGTTTGTTTTTAAAAAAAATCCATGGCTTTTGAGAGTTTGGGATTTTTGCATGTCAGCGGGTGGATATGATGGTAAACAGTTGAACAAACTTTGAAAGCTGCATAGCTTAAAATCTGGACTACATGGGAGGATAATAGAAAGCAGGAATTTAGCAATTTAGTTACTTAACAAATCAGGTCAGTAACCTATTAAGAGAGCTTCATTCCTTTCCATGTGGTCATGAGATACCTCTCTAATCAAAATAACAAATAAATATAAATGAAGTTTGGCTGGGTTTGCAAAGGGTGATTGCTCTGGTATGGCGCGCGCGCGTGTGTGTGTGGTGAGATTGTGTTGTACTCTCATAAAAAACCTCTCCCTCCTTAAGGGCATGGGTGCTGAAGACCACAAAGCACTTGAAAAGGGGCAAGAAGAGAGCTCCCATTCTCAGAATAGCTTCTCACACACTTGTCAGGCAGCAGAGCTGCCTGCCATCTGTACCAGGTCAATGGATGGCACAGTAAGTGTACTCTCTTGGACAGATTGGGAGGTTTTGTGCATCTCCAGTCACAGTCCTTCCTGGAGCTCCATTGAGGGCTGTCTGTCATTACATCTACCCCTGTTGAGACTTTTGACATGGTGTAACTATGTAAGGGCTAGAATGTTCTTCTCTGAGATGAGGGGTGTTTGGGGAGGTATGGAGCTGCCCTACCACTGGAAAACACTGCTAAAAATTGCTAGGCATGCAGAGGCTGCATTCCTACTACTACATCCTTTTGTGGGGTGCAGCTTATTTGCCTCATCAGATCTGGCCTAGATTTTTCTACCTACCACCTCCTTGTCCTCTAAATAAAGTGGCTATGTTTCCCTAACAAATGGTCAGTGCTCAGGGGAAACTCAGTTCATATATTTCATTGCTTCGTGTATTTTACTTAAAACTCAGTAGTTGCTGACTTTGTTCCTTGACTTGCCATTCTCCTGGGTGTGAAGCTGCTTGATACCAATTGTATTTCTCTGACAACGGTATTTTCGTGAGGGTTTGCTTATCTTTTTCTCAACTTTTAGAACACAGTACAGTGTAGAGAAAAATTAATTCACACATGCAAGACAGCCTTCTGCCACCTTTCAGTGATGGGCATCCACTGATTGTTCCAGTCTGAAACACAATTGGGGATAACAGATTTTGATGAGTGCTTTAGTGCAAAGAGCACATATTTAAGGTGAAAATTCAGGTATGGCATGTAGCGAGGCTTTCTTATGTTTGCTCCCACTGCAGCATATTCCTCTGCAGACCCTACTCAAACTTTTTGGAGCACTCAAATGCAGGTCTCTAGTGCTTTCTCGGGACTGGCTGCCACACCGGCACGTACAGCCGACGAGAGCACGGGGGAGGGGCGGCGAGGGAGAGCAGTGCGAGGGCTGGGGAGGAGAAGCGGCCAGGGACCCCGGAGCATGACATCATCTGGGGCGCTTCAGGGATGACATGGGTGGGTGCGCCGGGGTGCGCAGGGCGGATGATGTCAGTCGGCAGCAGACCAGTGGGGGATTTAAAAGGCAGCACACCCCAGGAGCAGGGGGAAGCAGAGGGTGGGGAAGGAAGGTCAGGGACAGGAAATCCGGCGAGACCTATGGACGGGGGAGAGACGAGTGGTGAGTCCAGCTCTCTGTCGAGTAGGAAGTAATTGCGGGTGCGGGGGAAAAGAAGCAACCCAGGGCGGGGCTGTGGAACCCGAGAGCGGATGAGTTTAGGGGCTATCGCCCCATCCGCTGAGCAGGGACAAACTTCCCTGCCTTAGGGCCCTGGTTCGGGGCTCGGAGTGAGGGTGGGCCCAAACCCCTTTTCCCCCACCCCGGGGAGCTATTCTTGAACCCCCCATCCTAGACGCAGACTGAGGAGGCGATAAAAGCACCTAATAGACCCCAGAGGCCCATCGGGACCGGGCTTCCGGAGGGTGGATGTAAGGATATGGTACTTCTCTCTTGAATAAGAGCCCGCGGAACTCCATGCCTGACGAACTAAGTCAGGTTTGACCTGGGCTCTCTTGCAGAACTTGTCACAGTTTCGTTATAGTTACACAGATGTATCCTGGATATTTTTATAGAAAAAATGACCACACACAAATTATTCACACAGTTATGCACAATCCTCCCTCCCCCAAAGGAACCACAGTATCTCCTGGCAACATTATGTGATTGATGGCAGCACTGTCTTCACAGTTGGGGAATGGAGAGTATCAGCTGCTTGCTAGGATGCCTACCTCTGAAGACAGCACCCCCACCAGTAACACAGAGGTAAGAGCAACACAATGGGTGTCTCTACACAGCAGCATTATTTCAAAATAACTCACATTATTCCAAAATAATGAAGAGCATGTCTATACAGCAAGCCATTATTTTGAAATAATGATGAATTGGAGGACTTCTTACTCCGACTCCTGTAACTTTGATTTCATAAGGAGTAAGGAAAGCCAAAGGAAGAGGGTTCTTCCTTCAACTTCCTGCTGTGTAGACAGCGCCAAAAGCCAAATTAAGCTATTTCAACTTCAGCTATGCAATTGACATAGCTGAAGTTGTGTAGCTTAATTCTACTTTTGTCCTGCTGTTTAGATGTGCCCAATGGGAACTGAACCTGGGACTTATGGAGCTTGGTGTGAGGGTTACAGTAGCTTCAATTCTTGGCTCTTATATGGGCTGTGCAGCCATGTAAGAACCAGGTAAAATTTAGCCCTAAATGTTTTGTTGCAAAACATTGCAAAAACTAGAATGTGAAGCAAGAGAGGTCTTCTTGCTCTCTGTATAGTTTAACATATTATCTAAAAATACTATGATACCTTTCTTTTGATGGTAAAACCAAAACTAGTTCTTGTCTTGGATAGTGCAGTGGAAATTAGTATTTGTGTATATTTAATTTCATTAGCTTTGTCTGTTAGGTAACAAAGAACATACTTCAGTATATTCATGAGCATTAAACTAGACGAGCTAGTCACTTTAAAAGACTAGATACTTACTCATACTTGTCATCTTAGGGCACATGATGGTAAATGCTTATATGCAAATTTAAGCACATTAGACCCTTGATTGTAAAGCACCTCATAGAATGAATCCTGGAGCACAGACTTACATTTATAACTTGCAGTGGCATGTAAAATAAAAAGAAATACTGAAACATGATAAATATTTTTATAAGAATTCTTTATCACATAGTGAGTTCTTTATAAGACATTTATTCTGGAAACCTCACAGGACAAAGATAAATGACACCAAGAATTTTGGATAAAAACTTTAACAGGTTTATAGAAGTCAAGAAAAAACCCAAATGAACATCAAATCACATTCAACTTTTATCTTATCCCTTTTAAGACTTAAGTAAACCTGAAAATATAAGCTCAACAAACAAAACAATATTCTCACCCGAGAATATGAAACAAGGCTGGAGCAGCAACTTTGGAGAAGCAAAACTATCTACTGTGACTCCAGTCTGCTCTATGCCATTATAAAGACTTATAACAAAACAAATAAATAAAAATTTATTCATGTATTAAATGTTCTCTCATAAAAATTTAAGTTGGATAAGCAGCATTTAACATATCAAATTCATTTTAAAGACAAAATAAAGGGGGGGTAATCTTGTCCTTCCCCAGTTCCCCCCCTCCCAAAATATTGAACACATCCACTTAATGCTCAGGAAAAAGCCTAAAAAGACATTGTTTTATCATAGTCCCAGTATTAGGAAAATTAAATAATGAAGGTAATATATTTGTAAAACATACATCATCATCTGGATTCAAAGGTCCCACTGTTGAAAATGTCTTGCTACCAGTTTCCTGCAGTTTTTATCTAGGGTATGTTAACTGCTGTGCTACAAAAAATATCTTTTTGTATGTACAGGTTCAACCTCCCAAATCCGGGACTTTCTGGTCCGACAACATTTGTGGTCCAGCAGGGTCACAGATGTTGCTGGACTAAAGAGCCCTGGAGGTGGAAGTGGGAGCCAGCTGAGAGAACGTGGACCCCAGCCAAGGAACCCCTGGCATCAGCTGGGCCAGGCAACTGAGGAATCCTGGCCCCAGCTGGGGAACCCCAGCTGCAGCGGGGCTTTCAGTGGCAGGTGGCCCGGACAGGGACCCCCCCGCCTTAGCAGCAGGGCTGGCGGCGGCTAGGCAGCACTGGCTGGGAACCCCAGAATACCCCTGATAGCAGTGGGGCTGCATTAGGCAGCCCTCACAGCGGAACCTGTGGCTGAAGTGTGGCTGGCAGAGGTGGGCATCCCTGGCTGTGGATCCCCTGGGAGTTCCCAGTGGCAGCAGGGCTGGCCCTAGCAGTGGTGCGGTGTGGCTGGGTGCTCCTGGTCGTGGAACCCCCAGCATCAGTGGGGCTGGCGGAGGCTGGGTGGCCCCAGCCCGGGAACCCTGGGGAACACCTGGGCAGCATGGCTGGCAGTGGCCAGGCTGTCCCGGCCAAGAACTCTGGGAGACCTTGGGTCAGTGTGCAGGCAGCAGGATGGGGAGCCCGTGCCAGGCCAGTGTTAGCAGGGCCAAGGGCAGGGCAGGGAGTCTGAGGGAGAGGAGCCTGGGGGCGGAGCAGCCAATAGGGGAGCACTGACCTTCCCTGGTCTGGCAAATTCCCTTGTTCAGGACAGCTCAGTTCTCCAGGGTGCTGGACCAGGGAGGTCCAACCTGTAGCAATATTTGGTTTTGTAAGTCAGAGAAAGTACCTGAATTGCACTCAGGAGTCAGCCAAGCACTAGAGTACTAGTATAAAATACTTCCTATGTCTAATATCACTAGGCAAGGAGTTGCATCTCACACTAGCTCAATCTTCTAACCTTCAAAGTTACCCCTCTCCCCCATAGAAACAGTGAAATAATCCAACCTAGAAATCACAGAAATGTAGAAAATTATAATGAGACCCAGAACTGAAAAGTTTTGTAAATACTTTACCAGATGTAAATGAGGAATGAAGTTTTTGGCCACCAATGTCAACTAAGTTTGCAACACCAGATGAGATCTAAAAGTACTTCCAAATTTCATTTTACTGTAAGGATCCATTCCTCATTTGCAGGAGTGGTTGGTCTAACAAATCTTTTCATCTCTTAATTTCCATAATAAATAAGATTTAAGAAAATTGGGTAAATACACATTTGGCTCTTTAGGATAATAAATCTCAGACATGTTAATAACATTACAGAACATTTTATAAACAAGTTCTTGAAAAGAAAATTCCGATAATACACTAAGGCGTTTTTGTTTTCATTGTAGATGATATAAGTTATGTATACTAATTTGCTATGTCACAGGAAGGGACAGAGAACAAAATGACAAAATGCGGATGTCTTGTCACACTTAAAACAACTATCCTGAACACAGCACTATTTCAGATTATTTTTACTTACTGTTCAGACACTTATAGTACTAAGCATTGCCATGTTACCTTTGCTGTTATTGAAAGGTACAAACTGTTAAACAGATGTTCATTAAAGAGGCCCAGGTTGCTGCATTTAAAATCTCTGTTTAAGTTTAGTGGTGCTTTGATAGTTTATAAACATAGAAAGTCTGTGTCTGGCCTGAAGTAAGTTATGGTGCAACTCAATACGTGCATTGTCTTTTGTACCGCTATATTGCAAATATTGAATTACATCTCATAATGAGAATCTTAGGTCTCCAATGAACAACATTTGGAACACTTCAACTCTTAATTTTAGCAATATACACTGATCATATGTTAATTTTCAATTACTTAAAAAGGCATCTTTAGAAACAGAAGACCAATGTTGTAGATGTCTCTTACTACAATTTTCTTTTAGATAAAATTTTATTATTCCCAATATAAAAATAGATTCTATCTCTCATCAGTGCAAACAAATATATTTCAGACAATGGAGTATTTTTGTTCATTAATAGTATGTGATTTGTGATTTTAGGAATTAATATTTTCTAATAAGTGCTTTGAAATATATATGTGGGGGATGGATTCTCAGGTGTTGTAAATTAGCATAGCTCCACTAAATTTTTTAAACTGTTTTTATTTACTGAGGATCTGGACCTATAAATATAATTCTTATGTTAAACTTCAAAAAATATGTCTACCATAGATCATTCTTATTCTGTTTAAAATCTGTCCTTCCACCCATCCAAGTAGTTAGCCTGTGGATCACTAAACAAGGAAGAATTATTTCATCTATTGCTTTTATTGGAAATATTGGTCTATTATCAAGACTATTATAGAACAATTGTAGAATTTAGAGGACTTGGAAGTTTCTGGAGGCATTTCTTGGACTGTGGGGACAAATATACATTTCAGAAGTACAGTTAACAGGTATGCTTTGAAGAATTTGGCTCTCAGACTTTTTCCCTTTCAAGTGTGAAGTCTGCAATTTATATACTTCTGTATGAACATTTTATGACTTACAAGATCTCTATTTAACTGATACTGTAAATAATGAGAGTAAGTATTGAATGTTCTCTATATTCAGTCATGTACCATAACAATAGGATATAAAAACAATGAGGAGTCCTGTGGCACATTAGGGTATGTCTACACTACAGCATTATTTTGAAATATCTTATTTCGAAATAGTTATTTCAAAATACCTTATTTCAAAATAACACATCTAGACACACAATGCATTTCGAAATAGCGTTTTGCTATTTCGAAATAGTGTGTCCACACTGATAGGACGCTGAATCGCATTTAAGGCTGGCCAGATCTGGGAGGGCATCAGGTCAGGAGTTACCTTGTGTGGCTGAGGCTATCTGAGGCCTGTGCTTAAAGGGACCCCCCCGGACAGCCAGTTCTAAGGTTTCCCTGCTTGCTTGCTTGCCTACCTCACTGAGGGACAGCAAAGAATTTTTTTCTCTGAATGCTCTGGTTGCCCTCACTCAGGACACCACAGCACTCTGCAGTATGGAGCTGGAGCCCCCCCGGGCACTCTGGTGCTTCTGGACGTGTTGCTGTGAGCCTGGCAGCACGTTCTGCAGGCAGTAACAGTCTCCCTGGTGTGCCCCACTGAGGGCTTGTGCCTCATTCCTCTCTCACATCCTTCCACTTACCCTTCCCTAACTCTTTCCTGCTGTACAATAAAAGATACGTGTTCATTACAACAAAGACTCTTTATTGAACAAAACTGGGGTATGGGGGAATGAAACTGAGGTGAGACTGGGGAAAGAAGGTGGGAGGGGGAGGCGGGAGGGTGGGAGAGGGGAGGGGGAAACCTGGGAGGAGGGAGCTGGCAAGGAGAGGAAGGGGGAGGAGAAGCTCAGGGCTCAGGGTTGGGGGTCTCTCTGGCCCAACTGTCTCCCAGCACCGTAGGTGTGGGGGCCTCGGCATCTCTGGGGGTGTGGGGAGGGTGGGGAGGAAGGAGTGGGAGGAGGAGCGGTAGCTGGGGAGGCAGCAGGGGCTGGAACAGCAGGAGGCAACAAGCTCTGCCCCACGGTCGATGACCACCTGGGGGGCACGGACCATCCTGCCCCCCAGGATGCGGTCCATGGCATCAAAATAGGGGCAGTGGTCTGGGTCTGCCCTTGGTTGGGAGCTGCCCCCTGTGACCCTGGCATACGCCTGCCGCAGCTCCTTTATTTTCATGCAAACCTGCTCCTGGGTTCGCATGTGGCCTTTGGTGGCCAGGCCGGCAGCCATGTGCCTGTAGATGATTGCGTTCCTCTGTTTAGTGCAGCGATCATGGACGTTGGAGGCATCCCCCCAAACCACAATTAGGTCCCTGATCTCTGCTCTGGACCAGGCGGGTGCCCATCTTTTCCAGCCCCTGGCAGGCTCCTGGGAGCTGGCAGACTGGTCCTGGAGAGCGGTGGAGGGCTGGCTGGCACTGGCTGCCTGGCTCATGCTGGGGCCACTGGGTCAGGTACAGTGACTGCTGGCTCTGGGCTGGTAGGCTTGGAGCTGGCACAGGCACTGTGGCCAGAGTCTACCCCTTTAAGGGCTCCGGGGAGGCGGGGAGGGAAACGAGTTTTCTTGGTTGTGCCCAGAGTGGCCACAAGGGCACCCTGGGAAGGGCTGGAGGCCCCCTATTTCGAAATAAGCATCTACACAGTGCTTATTTCGAAATAGCAATTTCAAAATTGGCGCTATTCCTCATGGATTGAGGTTTACCAATTTCGAAATAAGCCCTCCGCTATTTCGATTTAATTTTGAAATAGCGGTTTGGCTGTGTAGATGCCGGTAAAGTTATTTTGAAATAACAGCTGTTATTTCGAAATAACTTTGCTGTGTAGACATACCCTCAGAGACTAAGGATATGTCTACACTACAGCGTTAATTCGAGTTAACTTAATTCGAAATAGTTAATTCGAATTAAGCTAATTTGAAATAACGCATCTATACACAAAAACTATTTCGAAATAGCATTTTGCTATTTCGAAATTGCGTGCCCACACTGAGTGGACCCTGAACTGAAGTTAAGGCTGGCCGGAACCAGTGCCAGCAGGGCATCAGGTTAGGACTCAGTGTGTGGGGCTGCTGCCTGAGGCTAACAGAGCTCTGTGCTTAAAGGGACCCTACCCCCACCCTGGAAAGACAGTTCTCAGGGTTCCCCGCTTGCTTGTCTACCTCAGTGAGGGACAGCAAAGCAGTCCTGTCTTGGAGTGCCCTGAGTGCCTGCACTCGGGACATCACAGCACTCGGCCACATGGAGCCAGAGCTGCCCCTGGGCATGCTGGTGTGTCTCGTGGGGTCATTGCCATCAGCCCAGCTGCACTTGCTGCAGGCTGCCATCCGGGGGGTCCATCGGGGGGCTGTTAGGGTCCAGGAGGCCCTGCGGGAGAGCATCCACCCCGAAGAGCCCTCAGAGCCTCCCCGGTCCTCCCCACCGGGGGCTTGTGCCCCATTCCTCCCTCACGTCCTTCCACTTACCCCTCCCTAGCCCCCCTTCCTGATGTCAAACAAAAGACACGTATGTTCAAAAATAGAAACTGGGCTTATTGAACAAAACTGGGGGGGGATGAACCTCTGGGGAGACTGGGAAAAGGAGGTGGGAGAGGGAAAGGGAGAGAGGGTGGGAGAGGGGAGGAGGAAACCTGGGAGGAGGGAGCTGGAAGGGGGAAGCAAGGGGAAGAAGGGGTAGGGGAAGCTCAGGGCCCAGGGTTGGGGGTCTCGCTGGACCAACTTGATTGTCATGCAAACCTGCTCCTGGGTTCGCATGTGGCCTTTGGTGGCCAGGCTGGCAGCTATCCTGCCATAGATGGCCACATTCCTCCGTCTAGAGCGGAGATCATGGACGTTGGGGGCATCCCCCCCAAACCTGAATAAGGTCCATGATCTCCGCCTTGGACCAGGAAGGCGCCCGCCTTCTCCAGCCCCTGTCAGGCTCCTGGGAGCTGGCAGACTGGTCCTGTGCAGCGGTGGAGGGCTGGCTGCCAGTGGCTTGCTGGCTTATGTTTTGGGGCCACTGGGTCAGGGTCCCCGGTGGCCACTGCTGGCTCTGGGCTGGCAGGCTTGGAGCTGGCACAGGCACTGTGGCCAGGATCTACCCCTTTAATGGCTCCGGGGCTATAGGAGAGGAGAGTAAGTTTTCCTGGTTGTGCCCAGAGTGGCCACCAGGGCTCCCTGGGAAGGGCTGGAGGCCCCCTATTTCGAATTAAGTGTCTATACAGCACTTAATTCAAAATAGCTATTTCGAATTTGGCGTTATTCCTTGTAGAATGACGTTTTCCAAATTCAAATTAAGCGCTCCGCTATTTCGAATTAATTTCGAAATAGCGGTTTGCATATATAGACTCTATTAAAGTTAATTCAAAAGAACGGTTGTTATTTCGAATTAACTTTGCAGTGTAGACATACCCTAATAGATTTATTAGAACATAAGCTTTGGTGGGTAAGACCCACTTCATCTGATGAATTGGAGTGGAAATTACAGAGGCAGAGGTATAGCTATCTAGCTATATATTTTAGAATGCATCTGCCTGTCTGTCTGCGAGCCCATTTGTTCAAGAACTGCTCCTGAACAGTAAGAGCTTGAGCCACCAAATTTGATATACAGTTTCCTTTTCTCCTAGCTTAAAACAAGGTCAGGATTTGGTTGTGCTACGACAACTGAAAGTCCTGAGAAAGGGACTGTTTTCCATAACTTGCAAAGGGAGGGTGTGATGGACCCCCCCATGGTGTATGAAATGGACTTATGGACATGAATATACATAACTCAAAGATGCTTTGAGCAAATTATTCCACGTAACCTATCAATCTTCATGTCATGATCCACTGGCTCTGTTTATTTTACTTTGATGTATGTATCATTTTTCTGAGTAAAGTTAGACATATGGAGTGGGGAATACTTTGTGGGTTTTAAATGTGTGAATGAGAAACATGGAGGATGTTACCTCTGAAAGTCTTGATGAGGAACTGTTAAACAATCTCTTTTGTTCTTAAGTCCTAGCAGTGGTTGGTAGGGAATGGCCTCAATTCTTTAAAAAAAGAATAGGAAAACAGGGGCCTAGGTCTTTTGGCTAGGCTGCACTTGAAGAAGGAGCCCAAGACCCCATAGAGGATGGGGGCGGGGGCAGCCCTGGTTTGGTGGAGCAGCTGGAAAAGAGGCTTTAGGGTGAGTTTGAAAAAGTTTGTGCTGAGGTTTCAGTGTAGAATTAGCCACGCATTTTTGTTTCATTTGATTTGTAACCTACTTTGCTCTGCCTGTTCTCACTTATTACCACTTAAATCCTACTACTTGTGCTTAATAAAATCACTTTTATTTTCTATCAAACCCAGTAAAAATAATTGTTATCTGGAAGGGCAACCAGTACATACATTCTCCTTTTCATTGCAACCAGTACATACATTCTCCCTTCCATTGTCTAGACTGCTGCTTTTTATCAGAAAAAGGTACACAAATTGTGCTTCACAATTTGCATACCTTTTTTCCAATAGTTTTGTTGGAAAAGGCTTTTCCGAAATTTGGCCCATCTACACTGGGCCACGTTTTGGAAAAACCTCCTCTTTCGGAAGAGCTGTTCTTCCTTATGGAACGAGGAAGACAGGGCTTCCGAAAGAGCGCGTCTGCTCTTCCCCAAAAAATGTCAGAAGAGCAGACGAGTTCCCTGGACGCGGCAGAGTTTTTCTGGGATACCTTTGGTATCCCGGAAAAACTCAGTCGTCTAGACATAGCCTTATTGTCGAGGGGCAGCCTGTCCCTACGGCTGAATTACGGCCCCCTTCAGACAGGGCTGCCCTTAGTTTCACCCAGATGCCCCTCCTCTAGGGCACATATGGCCTTATAGGCCCAGTTCCCCCAGAGTACAAGTCCCTTTATTCAGGTATATACGGCCCTTTAGGCCCAATCCCAAAGTACAAGTCACTCTATTCAGGTATATACCACCCTCTAGGCCCAATCCTCAAAGTACAAGTCCCTTTATTCAGGTATATATGGCCCTTTAGGCCCAATCCCCAAAATACAAGTCCCTTTGTAGGGTTGTAGAGGGCCTTCGGCCTAGCCCTTCAGCATGCTTCTCCCACACAAGCTAGGGAGCACAGCTGTGGTGGGGTGGGGAGGTAGGGGGACCTGAGCCCTCCCACTCCACTGGGTCCCAGCCCAGGGCCCTGATGGCAGCGAACTTTCGCTGTCTGCTCGGTGGGGATGCCTGTCGGAACATGCCGAGCTCTCGGAGGTCAATCCTCCGCCCTGGGCTTCTTCCTACCCCTCCAATGCTGGGTGCTGTCCTCTGCATGGAGCTCCCCGGGTCTCCCCGCCCAGCGCGGTTGCTGAGGCTGTGGCTGGGGCGGTTCTTGGGGTGGCTACAGTTGCTGGCACTGCTCCTGGGGCAGCTGCTGCGTCTGGGGCTGCTCCTGAGGCGGCTGTGGCAACTGGCGCAGTACAGGAGCTCCTCCCTGAGCTCCTCCCTCTCCGGCTATTCCCCCTAACTGCCTGCCTGCCTGGGCTTTTATCCCCAGCCTCACGCTCGAGCATGCCCAGCAGGATCATGGGGGTGGGGCCTGTTCAGCCAGCTGGGCCAGGGGAGCTCCTGGGGCTTCAGTGCGGGCAGCGCCGCCCCTTCACACTTACCCAGGTAATTCATTGGGTGTTTTGATCCCATTTGGGGAGTGGTATCCAAGGAAATTGGGCTCAAAACTGCACTCTCCTTGGACCTGAAGAGGTTCAGTGTCTGTACAATTTCTCGGGGAGGCAGGGATCTCAACTTGGGGTCTTGGCTGGAGGAGACCAGCAGAGCTGGCCAAGCAGGACCGGGTGGTGAGAAGCCGCAGAGAATGGGAAGGCGAGTGTCAGTGGCCATGTCAGGACTCTGGGAGGCACACACAAGGGGTCTTCTGTGTTCTCACCCTGTCACAGAGAGGATGCTGTTTGGAAGGCTGCGATATGAGAGTGGTCACTGGGGACAGTGGTACCCCTAAGGGAGTGGCCAGCAGGGCTGGAGCTCCACTATCTTGCCTGTCAGTGTAACCCACACACCTACTTGGTGGGGTTCATATCCTATGTAGTAGCATGCCACTGATCCCTGCCCCACTGAGCTACCACAGCTCCCAGCCCTGCCAGACAGCCATATGTGTGTCTCCCAAACCCGCTGGGCAGACCTGCTGCCACACGCTGATGGTGGGCTCACTGTGGGCAGCCCACTGCTCTGCTGGCCCCGCAGGGATCCTTTTCACTGGCCCTCCACCAGGGCTCTCTGGTCCTGCAACATCTATGCTGGACCATGGATGTTGCCGGATCAGAGAATCCTGCTTAAGAGAGTTTCAACCTGTGCTAAAATGCCTTCATGCAAAGGCAAGAATATGAAAATCAAGAAACAGTAGCAGTATTATTAAGGTATGATGTTTAGACTCTCTGGTATTGAGTCTTATAAATAGAATGTCAAATATACATGTACATTGTCTCTAAATAGGATAGATGGAAAGGGAAAAATTAATGGACCAGTAGCTTTATATGTCAAATATTTATAATGCCTTCATTAGGAAGTGAAGTTCTTTGGATAAGGATACAAAGAATGAAGAATAAGAGAAGGAATAAAAATAAAGTTTGCATCAGATCATTTTGGACATGAATATTGTCACACAGCTTGAAAAGTGACTGCAGGCATTATCTATATAAAGGATAAATGGTTAAGTATAACATCCTGAGTGTAGAGCAGACCTATCTAGCATGCAGTGCAACAGCAGCATATATTAAGTGTGATTTTCTTTAGTATTTTCATATCTTCATTAATATAGCAAACAAGAATGCATAAATAGTATGTTTAGGAAATTCACAGGTAATATTACATTGAGGTGCAGTTGCAGACATCAACTGAAATAATAGAAAGGAAATTTAAGAGATTAAAAATATGGGTAGCTTCAAATAAGAAAATTGCTTCTTAACACACCTTGGTGACTCTTACACAATAATGCTGAGAGGGTCCTACAAGTGATAATGAAGAGCAAATTAGACAAGTGTTCGCAACTTGATATGGCTCCAAAAAGCACAGATGCAATTTTGAATTGCAGATAGAGAAGTATCATGTAACTGTGTGGAGGGGTAATAATCCCTGTTGAGGTGACTCTGTTGTGACTGCAACTAGAGAATTAGTTTGAATTTTGGACATTTTATTGCCAGAAATATAAGGACAAATGGGAGGGACTTCATAGAATACAAATACATGAGAAGACTGATGGTGTTTACTCTTGAAAAACGTTAAAGGTTGTTGGCTCAATGAAATCTAAGGGAGGATATATCCCTATTGTGTCTTTGAGGGGGTGTTAATACTGAGGTGGAAGGAGAATTATTTACCACTTCTTCAGGAGGCCAAGATTAATAGCATTAAATTAGACTGACAGTTATATGTTAGGTTGTGGGATAGTATCCAGATGGGAGTAGAGGAAGTGCCATTGCCTGGGATTTTTAAAACTAGACTGGACAAAATATGAGTAAATATGCAATAGGGATCAATCTTACACTGGCAGGGTGATGGACAATAAAACAAATAGACCTTTTTCAATTCTAATGTCAATGATTATATGTGCATGTGCCCATAGGACCATAAACCACTAGTAAACTGTATAAATCATGTCCTCTGTCGGATGCTCAGGAGATTTCTAGGAGGTTATCCTGTCCTGCTGTTGTCATTAATTTGTTTAGTGGGGAGGGAATAAAATATGCTGCCTATTCTGTCAGTTTTTCCTAATGTACCAGATTTAGCTCTTTCACTTCAATATTGGTCACTAAAGGGATATTTTAAATTATGGGTTTCAGTAGTTCCCTTGATTGTGACACTTAAGGGATCAAAATACAGAACCAGTTTTCAGAACAGATTTCTTGTTAGTTTTTCAAGTTGTTGCGCAGATTTGACAGTTTATAAACATGCACTTTCTACATGAAGATGTATGGTGACTTCTTTGTGCTCTCTCAGGTTTGGAAGCCTACAAAAATTCTCCTAAATATGATTACTCTTGCTCCCTGTCTACACTTCTGGAGGCCATCTCCCCTGGGAAAAGCTGACCATCTGACAGTTCTTGTGCAGCCATCAGCTCTTAACCCCAAACCCTCCTGCTCTTACTGTCTTCCATTGCAACCTTCCTTTCCAATGTTTCTGTTTGATATTTATATAGACACCTTCTGTCTCTTCTGGAACAAAACTGTCCCCTGTGGTTCTTCTAATTTCCTCCTAAGAGCCTTTGTAATTTCTTGCTTTGGACAGAGGCCCACAAGTTTATTCACTGAAAATTAACATCCAGTAAAACAGATAAGATGATATTCCCAGACAGGAATTTACCTGTTCACCTTAAGTGACATGTACTAAACTACACACATACTGTACTGTAGCCTGTTTTCAACTTGAGCTTATATTACTGCATATTTAAGGCCAGATGCTTTTCTGTGTCTTGCATGCCAAATAGCATGGCAACTTACTGCAAAATCTGCTTGAATATTCTTTTCTTATGCCAATGCCTCCTACTTGTGTGCAGCCTTACTAACTATCTGTACAAAAATGACCCTGTGCAGTAGAGCCACAAAAGTTATGGAAGCACCTCAGAGTTTCATCTGGAGAAATAAACCATATGAAGAGCTAGAACAAAGTCAAAGTTCTTTGTACAGTAGCCAATAAGGGGTCACATTTTCAACTGCTCTGCATACACAACCAGAGCCAGATTTTCAAAAAGTTCATCATCAAGCAGCTTTCATTGTGACAGTTAGGGACAGACTTTCAAGTGTTCACACCCATTGTGCTGGTCTTTTGAATAGGCAGCCCTGTGCAACTACAGAAAATTACTAGTAAGGAGGATTAACCAGCTAGGACAGATATTCACATCTTTATATAGCATGATCTTAATGAAATTGTAAGATCCTTGAGCATGTCTTCCTTTGTGTTTAGCAAGCACCTAATATATTCTGGATACACTTGAAAGGAGTGTGAGTATTGCTTAAAAGAGTTCAAGAGCTATGTTGTTTTGTTCAGAGTTGACTGATACTCATTTTGTGTCATCTTTTCCTTAGGGTATTTCCACCTACACTAGTTTATATTATCAGCTTGTGATTATTTTGACCAGCTTCCTGTTAGAGATTAATTTTAGCATTAGGGTCCAGTTTGCTCTCAACTAGAGTCTGACACTAGAAGCCAAGCTCTCAGTTTAGGAGCTCCTTTTCCTTTCACAGCCTTCCCTTCTCTTGGCTTAGTTTCCACACTGCCTGGCTTTTATAATTCTGTAGAAGTGTCATCATGCTTGAAGGCAGCTCCCTCCTCGAGTCTCATCTTGGCTTTCTCCTCCTCTTTTTCCTAGTTTCTTTTTCCTAGTTTCCCTACTACATAGGGAACTCAGCAGCCAGTCCCTTCCCTCTGAAGGCCCTGTGGCTGCCTCAGTATGCTGAACAGGTAAATTTGCATCCTGTATACTATGGCGGAAAAATGGAATCCTCCCATAGTATTTAAAGCTTGTTAGAAAAATCATGGAAAAACATATATACACACAGGGCTTGCCAAGTGGCGGCGAGCCCTGCTTGCCAGCCGCGCGGTTCTGCCTATGTGCAGATCGTTCTGCGCATGTGCAGATCGTTCTGCGCCGGCTCTTCCAGGGTGTAATCTTGTCGAGCCGTGTGTGTGTGTGTATATGTGTGTGTGTGTACATATATATATATATATATATATATATATAGTGAGAGAGAGAAGAAGAATAGAGTTAGGTTTATGGATATCGATGGAAAGATATGGATTTTTGGTAGGTGAAAAATAGAAAAATGTCTGTCCCCTTATTTTTGATCAGTTCTACTTGTTCTGATTATTTTCCATTCCTTCGTTCATTCATTCATTGATAGGACATGATTATGGATATGATTTTACGGTAAAATTAGGTAAAATTCATGGAGCAGTCATGGTAAAAATGTATAAAATCATGGTATGGTCACAGCAGGGCTGAAGCCGAAAACAGCCCCACTATGGGAGTCTGAAGTTGAAGTCATGGAGATGTGTTAAAATCACAGAATCTGTGATCAGATCATAAACTTAGGATGGTACCATTACAGTGTTTAAGCATATAGGAGTTATTAGCATGTTGGAGGTATTTTATTACAGGTAATCAGAAAAACTTTCTGTACATTTTTGTATGTTAGAGATCCCTTTTACAGATGCCACCCTATGTGTACAAGTACACGTTCTCAGCATAGTTATATACGTTTTTTATCTTTTAGTAACTATTTGTTGAGCTGTACGTATTTTGTAACCAAGGGGACTATTCTCCCAGTTAATTTCTAACCAGACAATGTTTCTATAATAGAATTCTTTTATTTCCATAGAGTTTTTCTTTTGAATAGTTTAAGCTTTTTACTACTATGAATTGGTGGTATTCCTATTTTACAAATGGATTAAACTGAGGCACAATGTGTATCTGTTGTTTAATCACACATGAAGTCTGTTGCTAGTGTCTGAATAGAACCCAAATCTCTTGATTCCTAGTCCTATGTGTTTCACCACTATACTAATCTTCCTAAATCTAGTTTACTAACATGTATTTATTAGGCAGATTAATATTAATGTCCCTTTTAATTTTATCTATGACATATTATTTACCGGATCTCTGTCCTTTCCAGATTGTTCAAATAAAAAATCAGTGGTTTTATTTGTTCCTTCTGTTGAGCATATCTTTTCTCTTCTTTAGTAGTAGTTTTAGAGTTATTTTGTGGCTGATGAGTTAAAATTGAGTGGTCTGTGAAATAACAAAGTTAAAGGTACAGTAAATCTATGTGACTACAGAATTTAATTGCTGTTTTTTTCTGGTCAAAATATAACATGCATCAGAATGTTGCTGAATTCCTGAGTTAGCTGCTTTCTACTACTGAGCAGACAAGCATAAACAAGTTAAGTTATAGATGGCAAAATCAAGTTTAATAGAGATAATGGTTAGGTCTTTTCAGCAGAAAGTTTGAGTATTTCCTGTAGAGACGTCCCAGTGGATGCTCCACTCCAGGTGAAGATGTGTCCTGGTGCCTTTGCTCAGAGAGTTTTGCAGCGGTACCCATATGGGTCATGCACGCATGGTGCCTGCCTTGTGTGCTCTTGATGCTTCAACTAGTGCATGTGAGACCCAGCCTCCTCAATTCCTTATCAACGTTCCCTGACCTGAGACGGAGCAAATTAGTCCAATTGAAAACCTTCCTTTCAAATAGATAAGTTTAGATAAATTAGCAAGTATTCATGTTTGTTATTATGGTATGATAGTTTTAGACAACTTATGTTTCAATTAGAATTACATTATCTGTTGGAAAAAAAAGTGTTTAATTTCTATCCCATACTACAGTTAGTATTAGGTTAGGAATTTCCTGGTTCACCAGCATTTAAAAGACGACATTAGTTCCATGGCAGCAACACAAATTACATCAGCACTGGATCTGTTAGTCTCCTTGATCTCATGGTCTTCTCTCTAAGGCACTTACGTCTCACTGGGGCCAACGGTACAACACCAACATCTACAATACATTGCAGTTCTTGAGTGAGGAGGATGAGGTTGAAGAGGTACCATTCCTCCCTGTAGAGAGGTGATGCGTAGTGCAGATGGATACTCTCAATGTGTCCATTGCCTGGAGGAACCTCATATTCCACAAAAAGGTGCCCATGGTAACAAGCTGAAGGCTAGGGCATGAAGAGATAGAGAACTGAGACTTAAAATTGTATTGATGGAGAAGTCCTTAAGACCAGCCTCTGATCCTGAATAGGAACCTTCTTTCCAGTGAAGATCACAGGTCTCTGGTCCTGAAAGGCCAAAGAAACAGCCAGCTTCCTTGCTTCATAGAGAGCAGACCAACACAAAACGGTCACTGACCAAATTGCTCTTGTTGGTGCTAGATGCACTGTAGCTTACTGCCTTTGACACTCTGGCACTGCCTGTGGTGGCTGCCACCAGAATCTAACAGTCTGATGCCAAGGCTAAGGGCTCTAAGCTGCCAACCTCCAAAGGAGGCAACTCCAAAGGAGATGGCACCAGCAACCCCTTTTATTGACATACCAGAGAGTAATAACATTAGAGTGCTGGCACCAACACAGACAACATCAGCACTGGATTTGTTGGTCTCCTTGGTCCTGTGGTCTTGTCTCCAATGCACTGATGTCTCACCTGGGCCAGCCATACCACACCAGCATCCATCTTCAATACCATCGCAGTTCTCGTGTGAGGAAGATGAGGAAGTTGAAGAGGTATTCTCCCCTCACTATTCCTCCCCAGTAAAGACGCCTATGGCTGCTGGATAACTATGATCATGGTCCATGTATACTCATGACATGTCACCATAGCATGTCCACCCGTGGGTCACTGGCTATACTGGATCCCTAGTGGTCTTACAGAAGGCACTATGGCAGGTGCCCCAGCCCACATAGGGAAGATACCAGATCCACATCTCCACCTTTAGAAACCGTAGCAACTGAGACACAGGAGGAACCCATGGCAGAGTCAGAAGAGGACACTGCTCCTGACACCTTGCCAACCAGCAACAATTGAAAGACAGTTTACTAGGCTAGTTGGTCCTTTGGTCTGATCCAGTATGGCCATTCTTATGTTATTATGTAATTCATCCTCCTTACCAGAGAAAAATGTTGTTTCTCCACCCCCTTCTCCCCCATGGCAGACATTACCCACCTCCAGGACGTATTTGAAAGAGTGACTAATGAGTGTAAATTTGATTTGGAGGCAGTGTTGAAAACTCATGATGAATTAATTGATATCGTAGGGTGCATCTACACAGCAGGACTTAACTTGAAATAAGCTACGCAAATTGAGCCACATCAATTGTGTATCTTATTTTGAAATAGCTTATTTAAAAATTGGGAACATCTACACAGCACTTATTTCGAAATAGAGCACTCTTCCTCTGATTTCCCTTACTCCGTGTACAAAGGGGGTTACAGGAGTAGGAGTAAGAAGTCCTCCAGCTTGACAGTAGTTCGACATTATTTCAAAATAACTACCAGCTGTGTAGATGCGGACTAAGTTATTTTGAAATAACACTAGTTATTTCTAGTTATTTATGTTGCTGTGTAGACATGCCGTTACACATCTTCCTCCTCCAGATAGCTACACTTATTGGCAATGCTATCATGGAACCTGCCAAGATGGTGTGGCAAACTACAGCCAGAAAACCTCCAACCTGCACAAGGGCAGACTGGAAATATTATGATCCCTCAGAGGGATTGGACTTTCTATTCACGCACCTACCACCCAACTCTCTGGCAGTGGAATCAGACAACCAAAGGTCAAAAAAGAGCACTTTTGATCCACCTCCTTCGATAAGGATAGTAAGAGGTTTGACTGTTTGGCCTCAAAGTATACTCTTCATCCACACATTGGGAATTTATAGTAGCAAATTATGTGACACTACTAGTCAAATATGACCACAGGAGCTATGGAAAATGTATGAACTTTATGAATGACATTCCTGAAGAAAAAAGGCAACAATTCAAATGTCTTGTCTCTGAAGGACAGATGGTTGCACAGAGTTCTACAGATCTCACTGGGTGCTGCTGACATGGCTCCCAGGTCCACCAATATGGCTGTTGTGACATGATGAGCCTTATGGTTTAACTTCTCAGTATTTCCATGGTAGATTCAAAATCTGCCCTTTGACGGGTTTTGGCTTAGAACATTTTTTTTCTTGATGAGGAACTGCACTTGATGATGGGTTTGTGGGCCATCCTCTGGTCCCTCGACATTCATACACCTACCATAATGAGACAATACAGGTTACAACCATATCAGTGAATTACATACCTGACATACACACAGCTCCAGGCTGGGCCATGACCAGGAGCAGAGTCCTGGGCCAGTGGAGGGACCATGGGTGGCAGTGGAATCTCCGGGGCTGATGGTCTGGACCCCAGGTTTGTTGGGCTGCAGAGCCTGCAGGGGCAGGGCCAGTAGGTGATGGGACCCTGAGGTCCTGTGGAGCCCAAGAGGCCAGTGGGCAACAGGATCCCAAGGTGGGCAAAGCCAGTTGGGCTGGTTGAATCCTGGAGGGCTGGAGAGGCCCCATTGTGGCTGCCTGGAGGTTGGCCCCTAGATGTGGGGAAGCTGGGTGCAGATCCTGGGAGTGCTGCAGCACCCTTCAAATTTGTACTTCTTGCGCCTGTCCTCCCACTTCACCGTCTACCTTCAGCTATCACTTGAAATCTCCCATCCCTAAACATCTCCCCAGGTTCATATTTCTGCATGTATCTGATATTTCCTTTTTAGGGATACTCTGTTGCCAAAGGCTCAAAATCTCCAATACTTGGTTAATAAAGGGAAATCTTTTCCTCTTTCCTGTTCTTCATATCTACTATCCTTTCCAACATTCAGGCTTGGTACTGAAATCTTTTCTTTGACTCTTCTCTCTCTGCATCTATTTGCTCATTAAATCTTATTGCTGCTCATACAGTGTGTCCAGATTTTTTTTCCTGTGCTCTGTATTGCCATTGACAGGATGCTACTCCATGTAGTCCATAATCTGGTCCCTTCCTATCTTGAGTGCTGTAGGTGCTATTTTCTGGCCTGTTTCTCCCATCCTTCACTGTGAGTGTTTTTGTGTTAATATTTGCCAGAGGATGTTGTGAAGATCAGGACTTCAACAGGGTTAAAAAGAACTAGATACATTCATGGAACTTAGATCCATCAATACATACTAGCCAGAGTGTGTAGGAATGGTGTCCCTAGCCTCTGTTTGTCAGGGGCTGGAAATGGATGACAGGAGAAAAGTCACTTGATGATTATCTGTTTCTATTCACTCCCTCTGGGGCATCTGGTACAAACCACTGTTGGAAGACAGGATACTGGGCGAGATGGACCTTTGGTCTGACCCAGTATGGCTGTTCTTATGTTGTTATTTTGACTAGATCTTTGCCTTATTGCATCTGTGCACTAGTTCCCCATTTCTTTGAAATAAAGTTCAAACTTCTCTTTATTTCAAAGCACACTCCGATCTTTACACCTTCAGCCATCATGCTTAGAAAATTATACCTTTGTATTTGAATTGGAAGTGAGAAATATATACAAGTTCAATCATCCTTCAGAGCCCCCTGAAAATCTGTTTTGTCTATGAAATAAACAGTGATCGCTAGCCACTCTGTTTGTCTGCTGTTGGACTGTTCTGACTTGTCAAACATAGAAGAAGAGAGCTCTTGGCAGGCTATTGCATGATGCGTTAAGTGAATTCTAATTGTTTTAAAGAAACATGCACATTTTAAAAGTTTTACAACACGTAGATTTTATACATAGGACGCTACCCAGTATGTTTTCACCCTAAAATATTGAAAATGAAGCTGAATAATTTGGAAGCTTGAGCTGAGAGCAACAATCCTTGAAAACTTTTAAACTCAGGTTGGTGGTATTCTGCTACAACTGAAGATGGAGAAGGCAGTTATAATTACATTTTGGAAAATGGCAGGCACTTAAAATTACCTGTTCAACTATTTTAGGCACCTTTGCTAAATGGCTATTTAAGCTTCATAAAAATTAGCTTAATAAGAATGTAATATAACTTCTGAAGAGTAAGTTTTCCAAAAAGAGAAAAACCTGTGAATAAACCTTCTTGTGTTTTGGGCAATAATTTTTGGTGGGAGGCCACTCCAAGATCTTGGAAAATGGTCCAGGGCTGCACTTTTCTGTGGCGGGAGTGCAGGGTCTAGGATGGAGGTTGGGTACAGAAGGGTCACGGGGTAATGGATTGGGGTGCAGGAGAGGGTGTGAGGTCTGAGAAGGAGTTTGGGTGAAGGAGGAGGTTGTGACATTTTCTTTCCTTGAGCAGGTTGAATTTTCTTTTGGGTGGGTTGAAATTTCTTATGTGCACCACCAATATTGAGGGGATTGTGTGTGGATGTGCACCACCAATACAAACAAAACACACACATAATTTTAAGCAGTCCATATGTGTGGAAGAAAATATATTAAAATAAGGGATATTTAACAAAGAGCAATACATATAATATTTAATATGAAAATCAAATAAAAAAGAAAATTAACACTACCCTGGGAGAGTACATGTATCAACCTTTCTAACAGCTCAGGCTAGTACTTGCTATGTCTGACTCTCAAGTGCCAGAACTCTACCAAATAGCAAAGGTCTGATCTTACTGCAATACAGTATACCATGTATTAATTAGTAACACAGATTTTTTTAAAAAATCATCACGTTCAGAGTTTTAGATAGCTGCAACACTCCAAAAATATTCTGTTAAAAGAATGTTTTTCTTTCTTAAGCTATTAACGCCTTATGCAAACTTTGTTTGAAATGCAATCATGCAAATATTGTGGAACACACACTTCCCTTGCAGCCTGCTCCCCCTCCTCAACCTACTCAGAGAGCACTGCAGCTAGTCAGACACCCCAAATAAACTGCCTCCTGCCTCTACCTCACTGCACATTACCCACCCACCCTCTCTTTCCCTCACTTACCCCATGCAGTGAGCCCCTTATCTTCCCCTTCCCAGGAGGCTTGAGTGCGCCAAGTTTCTGCCTCACTCTCCTCCACCAGCAGAGGGACATTTGAAACTTCATTCCCCTCTGACGCCTCATCAGCCAATTACTTACTCACTCACTCACTCTCTCCCTCCCCATCCCCCCCAGCCAGTAATTGTCTCCATATCTCCCTTTTTACCAGCTCTGAGAGCTCCTCAGTTCAAGCTTGTTCAGTGAGATGCCCCTTCCCCCACTAATCAGCGGAGCTGCCTGCCTGTGTGGGAGCTTTGAAGTTCTGATCAGAGCTCAGAAAACAGCTGTGCAAGTGCGCATCTGACAGGGAACATTGGTTGTGATCTGGGTCGGGGGATTGGGGTGTAGGGTCAGGGATGGGGTATTCTAGCCTGAGGGAGGGATGTGGAGGGGGTACAGGGTCTGGGATGGAGTTGTGACCTGAAGCAGGGGGGTACAGAGGGTTTGGATGGTGACCTGGGGGGGGGAGCTGGGGTGCAGGAAGGGATGGCGTGCCAGAGGCAGGCTATGGCTGGGAGGTGCTTACCTAAGCATTTCCTGGCCAGCAGCCCTGCAGCACCCCCAATTCAGGCTGGGCTCCCTGCCTGCTGCAGCCTGAGACTGCTAGAAAATGCAGGCTGTTTCCTCCATGTGGCTCTCAGCTCTGGGACGGGGGAGAGGCACTATCCCAGTCCCTCAGGCCAATCTCTCAGGTCCTATTGGGTGATTGAGTCTGGCCAATAAGAGCTGAGAGATTGGCTAGGGTTCGTTCCTATTGGCCAGTTGTTTCTGACCAATAGGAGCTGTGGAGCAGTTTCCCAGTGGAGAAGTCAAGGATATGGAGTTTAGATATTTTGAAAGTGTACATTTGTACACCAGTCCTGGAACAGAGATGGTTACAGATACATGCATACAATCCCTCCTTCAGGAATGTTAGCTAAGCACTTATGTCCAGTTCTCAGGAAGTTGCTCTATCTCCAGAATTTAATCTAGTCAGACTGCAATGCAGAGAGAAAACAATCTTACTATATTTCTGTAATAGCTAGTGAGAGCCCTTATCTTTTTATAATTTCCCATTCCATTTGTTAGGTGACATTCTAATCAGCCTGATCAAAGTCCATCACCAGGTTGCTTAATTACCTCCCCCCTGCAGTTCAGAGTTGAAAAATTGGTATGCCTTGGGTGGTAGCCATCTTCTTGTGCAAGAGTGCTCACCAAAGTTTATTGGCCTCTATTGCTAGGCCAGTGCCAGGTGTAAGAATTTCTCCTGTTAACTTCTGTGAGGTTCAGAGCAATATATGGAGGCAAAAGGATGACAGAGAAAGTAGACAAGATCCACAATGAAAACGGAATTTGCACTCAGACACAGATATCTAGAGGCCCCTGTATCAACCAGAATACACAAGCTGTAGATACAGAGATTCCCACACATCATTACATCTTCTGTTTCCTCACTATGGCTGGTCTCTGAGTGTATTTTATTGCTGCATTATGAGTTGATAAATGATAATTTGACTTTTAAATAAGTGTATTATCCTGTGTGCTTGGTATGTTTATGAAAATGTGGAAAACTGAAAATGTAACTACATAGTAGAGGATTAATATACACACATGGGGTATAGTCTCTTGAGCTCTGTGTGCATTCTAACTCTTGTTAATATGAGTTACTCATAACCCTCTCTTGATAAACATGTCTTAAAGAAGTCACTTGGTAGCATTAATATATTGCATATATTTTATATAATGGGTTCAAAAAAGAACTACAGTAAAACCTGTGTAAACCGGTATGCTCGGGGATTAGGGCATTCCGGTTATCTAAAAATTTCGGTTATCTGAGGGTCCCATTAACCTAGGAAAAACCAATGGACAATAATAGTAAAACTCAAGTTTTTAATATTGGTAGTTTTGTAGTGTGAGGCAGTTGGTCTCACATTTCTATTTTGAGTTAAAGATGATTAGTATTTCATAAATAAAAAATTGTTAATCCAATCATGGTAAACCAAGCCAGGCCTGTGCACCTGAAGATGTGACAGTATTGTAGCTGGGGGTAATGCTGGTTAACAAAGTTTTCTGGTTAACAAAGTGCCGGATAACAAAGGTTTCACTGTAGATAAATTCATGAAGGATAGCTCTATCAATGACTATTAGCCAGGATAGACAGGGATGCAGTCCCTAGCCTCTTTTTCCCATAAGCTGGAATGGGATCACTGGGGGTATATCTGCACAGCACCCTTACCTCGAAATAAGCTATGCATTTTGCATAGGTGAAATTGCGTAGCTTATTACGAGGTAATTTCGCAATAGCTTATTTCAAAATTTGGTGCTGTCTACACAGCACCAAATTTAGAAATAAAGTGCTATTCTGACAAATCCCTTAAGTGGTATGGAATGAGGATTACAGAGATATGGGAATAGTGCGCCCATTATTTCGAAATATATTTTGAAATAACGGGCACGTTTAAAGACTCAGAATTGCTATTTTGGGGCACTTCCAGTATCCCAAAATAGCCCTGCTGTCCAGATATAGCCTTGGTGATTACCTGTTCTGTTCATTCCCTCTGAAGCACCTGGCATTGATCACTGTTGGAAGACTAGATAGACCTTTGGTCTGACCCAGTATCACTGTTTTATGGTTAAAGCAGCTCATATTAAAATTTGAATCCATCGTTATTCTAAATTGTTTTAAAGTACTGCTGCAGACAAGTGTAAGTAAAGTTACATCACAGATGGAAAGCCAGATTGTGAAATGTTTTCACTTAATTATAGCATGTCATGTCACAAATGCTGCTATTCCAACTCTGAAATGTAGTGCTCAAACACTGCACAAACACATAAGTTGTTCCTGTTCAGCTCTTGTCATCAAGTTGCTTCATGAGGGCTGGTGGTTGAAGCAGCATTAACTAGTTCTGGGCTTCCTGCTAATTGTTGCTATAGGACTCAACCTGAGGAAACTATAGTGCCTAAGAAAGTTGGAGACAGTGGAACAGTGCTAGTGGGCAGTACTTTAGGTTGATTCATTTTGCCTCTATGGGTTTGATGATATGACCACGGCCAAACTATTTTAACAGGTTACTTTGAACACCAATAAACTGAACTGATTTGGTTTTAGTAATTCACATGTGTGTTGGTATTTTAGAAATGATACTGTCATGTGACTTAGGAATGTTCTAATACCTTGATATTTTGCTGAGAGAACCCAAATGCAAAATATTAGATGTTAAAACATCCCATTGGACCCTGTGTTATTTTTACTAAAGGATGTCAGCCTCATAGAAATAGGAAAAACTTTCTCTTTTGGTAGCAAAGTGGATAATATGATGGCATTTGAAAGGTTAGATTCTTTCCTCTGCACATGAACAATTCAGAAACATAAGTATTGAAATGACTTACAAAACTTAAGAAAAATCTAACATTTATAGAGCATATCCTCACTGATGAAAACAAGAGAATAACGATAAAATATAAATTATATGTAATTAAAAGCAGCAAAACACCCTCATTTAACTTCATAAACAAAACCTTTCATTTTTCAAAAAAAAGGTTTTATCATTTTCTAATTCATTTTATTGTAATTTTATATCTAGATGTCTTGCAACCATTTATTTTGATGTTTTAAAAATGTATATAAATGTAGCTTGAATAACTTTTTCCCAAAGAAGATCAAAAGGTCCATGTTCATGTTCTGAATCTGTAAGTACTTCCAAGGACTATTCTTTCAGATTACACTATTCCAAAATGTCAAACTATTGAAGCAGAAGAAATGCTCAGTGAAAACATTTTGTTAATCAAAACCCTGATTAAATAAAATAAAAGTGCAGCTTGGAGGGCTGAAGAAGCAAATTGTATTTTGGTCTTACTGGATCAGGACCTTAAGTAATTACTGTAAAATCTGTTGAAGTACTATTAAAATTACTTTCTGAGTGCTTTGACACTTGATGACTACACTTCACTCTGTGAAACATTTCTGTCTATAAATCAATGCTGCTTCCGATAGCAGCATTTTTTTCCAATATATTTTCTGGACAAAATGTTTAATCTGCATCTTTAAAATTTGGTTTTGTTCTAAAGAATGTGTTTTATTGCATCATTAAAAAAATGTAGTAAAGTGCACAGACATTGGTAATCTCTGTTTTTAATTCTTCCATTGTATTAGCTCCCTAGCAGAGTTATTTTTTTAGTGATACCAGATCTCAAATATGTTGAGATGTGTCTGAAATGGACCATTTGCAGTGAAGATCAAAACATTTACTATGAGTCATAATAACCAGTACAAAATAAATTGTGTGTAAATAGCCACGTATGGTATTTGCATTTCAGCTACCCTTAATTGTCTTTTTCAGTTGAGTAGTTCATTTTTGTATCCTTCATTATGTTTGTGTTTCTCTGGGAGGTTCATATATCAGAATGAATGCTAGGGTTAAAAATTCTTAGTAAAATCCAATCCCAAAAACACTTTCTGAAGAAAATAACATATCTGCTGAGGGAGAAGGGGGAGCTTGAAATTCTGTCTGTTCATAGGGATATCTTTTCTATTGTATAAATGTGTTTTCTGTTAACTTTTCATTCTTCTTCAAGTGATGTCCATGGGGATGCCCCATTCCAGAGTTGGTGCATCTCTGCTCTTTTGATTGGAGATTTTTACAGCAATGCCTGCATAGGCGACACACATACAGTGCCTGCCTCACCCACTAACAGTGCCTTTTCTAGTGGTGAGGACAATGATGTGGAGCAGGGGTGGGCAAAAGCAGGCCCGCGGCCCAGATATGGGCCACCAACCATTTCTCTCTGACTGGTCCAGCTGATTAGCAGAGCATGCCTACTTGTGTTCAGCTGTTCCTCCCCCTGTCCTTGTTCTGCTCTGCAGCAGACTTACTCCCAGGATTCCCCTGCTAACTGTGCAGAGAAGGATTGGAGGAAGGAGATGAGTGAGAGGAGTGCTGAAGGGTGTTCCCCTGCCCCTGTACCTCATCTCCGTAGAGAGGGAGAGACACAGTCAGTGGAGTTGCTCCAATCTGAAGTGTGCATGGTAAGTGACTCAGAAGATTGGAGAGCAGGGGAAAAGGGAGACAAAAGAAGACAGATTTCCCTTAAAGAGACAGAGCATGGCTTCTTTCAGAAATTTAGCCAGCTCTCACACACTCTGTATCACTGTCATACACCCCCAGTCTGTGCCACACTGTCTTTGTGCCACATACACATTCATTATGACATACACACTCACACTCTCTCAATCTGTTACACAAAGTCTGTCACACAGAAAGTGTCTCTCTTTCACACTCACACACTCCCTTTATCTCTCTCTCTCTAGCCCCCAGCCCCATGCCTTTTACCTGAGGCCCCACACTGTCCAGGTGGCCTGGAACCGGTCACAACTATGTATCAAATTCATGCATTGGTCCCCCCTGCAAAAATTATTGCCCACCCTTCGATTAGATGATCAAACAGTTTATTCTGGCCTTAAAGTGTGCAAATCTCTGCAAACTGCATGTCGTACTGAACAGCCTCTGATGTTTCCATGAGTAGCCTGCTTGATCTCAGAACTAGCATTGAGTGAGTGAGGGTGACACAGGGGGAGCAGCTCAAACATGCAAAGGGGCTGGCCAGAGGCAGGATATTAGCCCTGCAGAGGGTGTGGCAGTGCAGTCACAAGGCCTTTTGCAACGCCTCATTTTATTGGTTTAAGGAGGTTGGGAGGCAGTGACCTAACAGAGACTCCATGACAATGACCAGGTAGGACAGACTGCAGGGCAGGGGCAATCTTGGAGACCCCTGTGGCTTTGCTGCAGGTAGTCTCCTCCTTCAGGTCTGTTCTTGGGAACAGAGGATTCAGGGTAATGACCATGAACCCAAGGTGGAGCCTCTTTGGAGTGTTCTCCTTTCCCAGAACTAATTGAACTAGAAGACAGACATCCCTGTGGAGAAGGTAAGAACCTGTGAGAGGTTTGGTGCCGATGCAGCCTGATCCACCTGGTGCTGGCCAAACGCAAAGCATGGAAATCACCAAATTAAATTGGGAGAACTATTATCACAGGGGACATTGGAATGTGTCTTTTTCATTTCCCTTGTCCCATACCTTCCTGCTCCTCAGAGTCCCACTACTGAGTGGATGAGCTGGGAGGACAGTGATAGGGAGGAGATTCAGGACTCTTTTGTTCTCTGTAAGGCCCAGCAAATGAGCCAGAACAAATCATTTGTGTGGGGAATAGTTCTACTTCTCTGCATTTGTTGGCTCTGAGCAGTTCCTGATTCTCTCTGTCACTTGGGTGTAACCACCTCTCCTACCTGCCCCATGGCAAGGGAGGTTGGGGAGCTGTGAGGATCCATGTGAGAGAGTTGCTAGCAGCAGTGTATAATATGTGGTGGTCTAGCTTGTAGAGTCATTATACATAATGGGGGAGGCATTAGAACCCCGACCTTCCAACCTCCCATTGTGCAGCTTTCCATGATAACCCAAGGATCCATGCACACACAGGGCCAGAAGTAGGCAATTCCTCCTGGGGCCACTAGATGGCGATGTAGCATTGTATTTCCTCATTCTCCTGAGTATTCAAATTTTTGATTATCTGATCTGGCCCTGGTCCCAATTCGATGTGACAAATGGGACTCTGCTGTCTAATAGCTGGAACAGTCAATTTTACTGGTATTTTATTATGTTTATATCATGAAGAAGAGCAACTCCTTAGCCCAGGGGCAGGCAAGACATGGCCCACCAAGCCTTTCAATGCAGCCCGCAGCTACCCCGCCAGGATTCTCAGGCAGGGATCAGCCCCAGAGCTCAGAGCAGCTGCTCCATCTGCCTTTTTGTGCAGGAGGGAGGTAGAACCTATGCACGCTGCTCAGTCCCCAGCACAGTCGTTCAGCTCCCATTGGCTGGTTCCCATTGACTGCCCACCCCCATCACATGCTCCCAGCTGCCATTTGCTGGAGTCAGCCAGTGGGAGCTAAGAGATTGTGCTGGGAGCAGCGCCAGTGCATATAGATTCCCCACCCCCACACATGCAGTGCAGAGAAGCACGTGGAGCAGCTGCCCTGAGCTCTGGGGCTGCAGCAGGCAGCGAGCCTGGCTGAAGGTCCCACTGGGCTCCTTGCCAGGAGCCGCGTATGTAAGTGCCTCCCAGCCACAGTCTGCCTCTGGTGCCCCACCTCCTCCTGCACCCCAGCTCCCTGCCCAAGGTCACCACCCAATACCGCTCTACCCCCTCTCCCCCAGTCACAACTTCCTCCTGGACCTTGCATCTCCTCCTACACCCCTCCCTAAGTCAAAATCCTCTCTTGCTCCCTCTCCCTGACCTTGTAACGCAAACCCGTACCTCAGGTCACAACCTCCTCCTTCACCCAAGCTCCCTCTCACACCCCATACCCTTTCCTGCACACCAGTACCTTACCTGAGCTTCCTTCTGCACTCCTTCCATAGAAAACGGTGGCCTTTGACTATTTATCAAAACCTTGGAGTGCCCCCCCATCAAAAATTATTGCCCATCTCTGATGTGGAGGAAGCATTTTCACCGCACCATTCCTCCACTCTTCAGACTCCTACCAACAGGGGACCAAAGAGATTAAGGTCCTCATATTCCAGGGATTTACCATGCTTGTTTGAACACCCAGGGATGGGGCCACTCATATCCTTCCCCAGCCAGTGGCATCCTGTGGGGGTCCTACAGCAGGCACCACAGTAACTAACACGTTACAAAGAAGTGACACTGGATTTCCTCCTGAACCCATACACACTTCTGTGATTGATGGACAGGAGCAACCTGTGATGATGAATGCAAAAGGGGTGGCACCTGACACCTCTATACATAATAATAATAATAATACATCCTCCTCGCTAGATGATGATTATTATTCCCAGCCTAAGCACCCTCACAGCAATAGCAAATTTTGCTCATTTTTCAGACTTATTCAAAAGAATGGCTAATGAGCTCAAGATTGCTCAGGAGGAGGTACTGGAGACTCATTTTGAGCTCACCAACATACTGTAACTTTCAGCCTCCTCCAAGATTGTCCTACCTATTAATGGAGTCATTATATACCCTACCAAGAATATCTGTCAAACTCCAGCCACTAAACTTCCCTTACCTGCAAAAGGGTAAACCAGAAGTATTAGTTCCCCTCCAAGGGCTCAGATTTCCTTTTCATGTATCCAGCACCAAATTTACTGGTATTAAAAGCAGCCAATCATAGGAACAAACAACATTATTTCTGGTCCACACTCTCTGATAAGGAAAGTAAAAGAATGGATCTATTATTCTTCAAAGTTTATGTATCATCCACACTGCAATTCAGGATGGCAAACTATGCAGGCCTGCTATTCAAATATGATCACAGAAATTACGGAAAATTCATGAAATTTATTAATGACATCCCAAGAGGCAAGAAGCAACACTTCAAAATAATCGTCTCTGAAGCACAAATTATTTCTTTCATGACGCTACTGGCTGCCCTTGATGTTGCAGACAAAGCTGCCAGATCCACCATGACAGCCATCATTATGCATCGAGCTTCATGGTTTTTCCCATGTGAAATACAAAACATTGTGGAGGTGAGAAATTATTTGCAGCAAAGACCAACAAAATACTGCATACCATTAAGGATTCCAGAGCAATGCTGAGATCCCTAGGCAGTCATACACTGGCAACTAGAAGAAAACAATACAGGATTCAGCCTTACCAATGCCCACAATATGTCCACCAGCAACAACAATGCCAGAGATGTAAGCATCTGTCAAGTGTACTTCAAGAGCAGAAGGTGGAGGCCTGCAAGACACTTAAGATATCCTGCTACTAGCGGCTTCCATTTAAAAAACTCCCAAAGGTCACTGATTCCCTGGCCTTGGATTGGTATTGCTGCCACCACCCAAATGCAAAACCCTTTTTGAGGCCCCAGGAAGATGCATTTGGGAATTTCTTCCTGTGGGGTACCCTCAAACTCTTTAACCATCCCTCTGAAGAGAGCTTGAAAAAAACATAATTTTGCTTAATTTCTGGTTTTGCAGTCTTAGGCATGTGTACATTGAGCCTCCTGCCTTTTTGGACTCAGGAATCAAATACTCGTCTTAAAAAGGTGATTTTTATTAACAAAACAAGGAATACACTTGGTGAAACATTACTTGGTTTCTAGGTGTTAAGAGCAACTGAAAAAAAGAAAAATTAAAACACAGAGAATTGTTTCCCTAAGATTCAGTTTGGAGTGTTAGAGTGTAAGGGAAATAGTTACAAGTGCTCACACAGAAAAGTCCAACAAACGCACAAATAAAGAAAATAACCTGACTGTGTTTGACTAAACATTCCCTGTTCTACTCATATCTGTAGTTTCAAGATTTAGTCCATCCTTAGGCATGGATATTGCTGGATTCTGCATGTCCTGTTCCCTGGCTCAATTCATGGATCCCAGCTCTTCTCTGTTCACACAAATACTGGCACAAGAAGATCACTGCTTCCAATTTACTGTTTTCATTGGCTTTCCTGGCTTCCTACTACCTCACTTCCCACTTCCCTAGCATTCCTGGAGACTCTTGGACACACTGTCTGTGGTTTTAAACTTTACAGGCAGTTTAGTTAACTGAATGGCTGGAATGACCAGAAAAGATTATTACCCCTGCCAGTCATCATAGCATCAATGATGGCACTCCACCCTATCAGCATTATCCCAAACCCTTCCACCTAATAAGCAGATTTGAAGCCTTGGTTGAGGGTGTAGAAGACCTCCACCCATTCCAAAGCTTATACTACCTTTCAAACCTTTTGGACACCATTTGCTCCCATTCTGCAATAACTGGCAAACCATCACTATGGACAGATGGGCCCTAGCAGTCATCTGACTGGGCTGTTCCATTCCTTTCCTGTCCATATCCCTACTTCCCCAATCCATTTATCTTCAGGGGCCCCATTTGCTCCTCCAAGAGATGCAACATCTTCTACAAATAGGAACAGTGAGGAGGAAAAGAGTTTTACTTCTGTTTTTGAAAAAAAAGTGGAGGATGGCTGTCCACTCTCAATCTCTGATGACTCAACAAGTTCATTAAAAAGCAAACATTCAAAATGGTTACCTTCACAACCATTATTCTAAGGACTGGTGAGGACCACTGGGACCACAGACAGACTTTGACCCCAATGGACTACCTACCCTGACAGAGGTTCCAGCCCTCAATGGCCCATAAGACCTGTTATTGAACCAGATATGCCTGGAGGAGGAAGTTGGAAGTAGCCCAGGGATAACCAACCTTAGTCTTGGGCTATGTCTACACTACAAAGAAAAGTCAGAATAAGATATGCAAATTGCAAACCACAATTTGTGTATCTTTTTCTGCTTTTCGTCTGAAAGAGGCTTTTCTGACATTTGGCCCGTCTACATGGGACCAAATGTTGGGAAAAACCCCTCTTTCAGAACATCCCTTTTTCCTCGTGAAACGATGTTTACAGGGATGCCGACAAAATGTGTCCACTTTTCCAACATGTTTTCTGGAAAAGCGGACACATTCCTTGGATGCCGCAGAGCTTTACTGGGATATTCTGTAGTCTAGACATATCCTGGCTGAACCAGAACCTGTGAGAGTCAGCATGTTGCAGCCAGGATTCCTGCTGACCCGATGGCAGGCAGACTTACCATTGTTAGGGCCCTGGGCTGGGACACAGTGGAGCAGGCAGGCCTGTGTACCCCCTGCCAACAAAACTATGGCAGTCTCCTCCCACTTCTCTTGGAAAACTACCTGTGATTGTTGGCTCTCCATCTGAGCGAGGAGACCCGGCCATTTAGTGCTCCATCCTGAAACTGGGGTCTTGTTGATTGTTGCTTGGCCTGTGTGTAGGCTTGAACACTGGAACAGTCTGCTACCATTTGTTACTCCACCCTGAGCTATAGCGTGGTCTTATTGATTATTGCTTTAAAGGCTCTGCCTGAACCCAGGCCTGAGCCCTCATGAATTATTTGTTGCCATGCCCTGAACTAGAGCCCAAGGTTAATGACTGCTTATTTAAAAGACTCAGCCCGGTGACCGGCCTGAGCCCCTGGACTATTGTTGCCCATCCTGAGTGAGGGCCAGGGCTTCTTGAGTGTGTGCTTGGCCTGACCATAAGCCTGAGCCTTGGAACTAGTGTTGCCCACCCTGAGTGAGGCTTATTGTCTCTGTGCTCAACCTTGCTATAGGTGTGGACCACGGAACCAGTGCTACAACTGATTCCCTGTGTGTGACTGAGCAGCTGTATAGTGAGGCAGAGTGGCTGCCCACTGACTTGGGGATAGAAGTCCTTCACTGAGCTTGGGTGGGGGGAGGTCCACCCCCCTGACTGGGTTACAGGCACTCATGTTGTTTCCATAACCTGACAGGTATTTCTTTCATTTGAGAGATTCAGCATCATAAAAATCTGGTCACCGAGTTGTGGAACAGCCCACAGTCCACTCTCTGTGACGGTCTGCAACTTCTTTGTCATATGGCCTCTTGTACTTTTGTAATCAAGACTGCATGCTTATATATGTGATGCTGACTGGATTGGATTACCACTGTCTACAGACCAAATGTGCATCATCTAAACCAGGGGTGGGCAAATATTGGCCCACAGACTGGATCTGGGCTGCCAGATTTAGCCCCTGGTGGGCCCCCACACTATATTTACTTGCGCCTCTGCAGTTACGGGCCATTGCAGCTCCGTTAGCTGCAGATCACTGTAACCGGCTGCGATTGACTGGTACTTGTGGAGGCACAGGTTAATGTAACTGTAGCAGCCTGCCAGGAACTAACCCTGGCGAACCACCACTGTTTTATTGCCCACCCTGATCTAAACAGACTTTTATCTATATCTTACCAAAGTCAAGGACTCACTCACATGGTAGGCTCTACTGCACAAACTCTGGTCCAAAGTTCCATTTTTACAGGACTACCCCTCCATTATAATTACCACAGGTGCTTTCCTCATGGGATGGGGGGCATATATTTCTCACCATACCACTCAGGGACTACGGTCCTCTACAGAAACCTCACTACACATAAAACTTTTAGAGCTCTGAGTGGTCCACAATGCCTGCCTCCAATTTATCTCACACATCAAGAACAAAAACCTCAGGACAATGACCAACAACATTGCCTGCATATTTTTATATGCTCTATCCTACTCATTCTGCTATGAAACTTTGGAATTGGTGCCTCCCAAGACAATATCCAAATTTACCTACCCAGTTCACTAAATACCACTGTGGATGAGCTCAGCATATCTTTTCCCCTTTGATCATGAATGGGAGATAAATAATACCATCCTTCATATTCAAAATGTGGGGATACTTACAACTGGATCTTTTTACAACCACGACCAACAAGAAATGCCTGTAATTCTGTCCAGAGTAGGCCTAGAAGAGCACTTGAAATAGTAGACTCATTCATGATCAAATGGAATCGTAATATACTATGCACATTCGCTCCCATAACACTCCTTCACAGGATATTACAAAAAAATACTGTTGAAGAGGATGAGGGTCGTACTAATAGCCTCTATGTGGTCTAGACAGTCATGATACCCATTTGTAATGAGGATGTCTGCTCACTGATTCCACTTGCCCCCCTTCTGAACCCATTATCACAATGCAGGGGTGAACTACATCATCCCAAAATAACAATGCTGCACTTCAAATCATAGTTCTCTATTGAGGAACCAGACTGCTCTGAACAGGTACACAGAGTACTGTTACATAGCAGAACACAATGCACATGTACCATCTATCTCCATAAGTGGACTAGGTTCAGTCACTAGTGCTCTGTCAGGCAAACCATTCCTGCTTCTGCGTCTTTCACTTATAGTAGATTTTTAGAGCAGCAGTGAGCTGGATCCAGTTTACCAGGGTTAGTGCCTTTTGGGCCGCTGCTGCTATATTTACCTGCAGCTCCACAGGTACAGGAGATTGCAGCTCCTGTTGGCCATGGATCACCATTCCTAGCCTATAGGAGCTGTAGGAATCAGTGTCCTAGTCTGCGCCACTTCCCGCAGCTCCCATTGGCCAGGAATAATGATCTGTGGCCAACAGGAGTGCAAGCACCCGTACCTGCTGAAGTGCTGGTAAATATAGCGGTGGCATCCTGCCAGTGGTGAACTGCCACCATCTTATTGCCCACCCATTTTAGAGCTTAAATTATTTGCACTCTCTTTTAGCTCCATAAAATTACATCTAGCAGCCATTATGGAATTTCACTGTAATACTTTATGTACCCCATCACAAAGCAGTTCCTCAAGGCCCTTTTGACCTTATACCCAGACATTAGATCACCAACTTAACTCTGGAATCTGCACTTGGTCCTCACATGTTAGATGCACCAAACATTTGAGCCATTAGGAACAAGTTCTAGCCCACATCTGTCCACAAATCTGAGGTTTTAGTTCTGATTACATCTGCCAGACATCTGGGAGAACTTGGAGTGCTGATGGTTGGCACACAGTACTCTATATGTTATTTTAAAGAAAAAGTCATGCTGCAGATGCATCCCAAATTTCTTCTTAAGATGCACTCATCCTTTTACATCAACAATTTTATCCACTTACCAACCTTTCCCGCTATATTGCATGCAAATACTTTGGAATACTTCATGCAAACACTCAACATGAGCAGAACATTGTCCTTTTATTTGGATAGTACTGAGCAGTTTAGAATTCCCCTAAACTTTTTGTTTCAACTGCAGAATGATCCAGAGGCAAATCAATCTCTTACCAGAGACTATCCAATTGGATATCAGACTTCATCTGCTTATTCTACCAACTAAAGATGATGAATCCTCCAACTTCTGTTAGAGTAAACTCCATCAAATCCATGTCAACATCTATGCCATTCTTATGTAACATTCCCCTCACAGATATTTGCAAGCTGCCACCTGGATTTCAGAGCACACCTTTGCTAAACATCACTCTTACTCATGGACCCCTGATCAACACTCGAATGAGCTGAACTGTGTTGTCTACAGCTTTCTTACCAGATCCGAAGTCCCTACCTCCTTAAATGATACTGCTGTTCGGTCACCTGATGTGGATTACCCACAGGATCATCTCTCTCTCAAACAGGAGGTTACTCACCTGTCCAGTAACTGATGTTCTTTGAGATAAGTGTTTCAGTGGGTGCTCCGCTACCCATCTGACAACAGTGCTCTCCATCATAGAGAAGGAACTGAGGAGTCTGTGCTGCACGTGTGCTATAGAGGCACTGTCAGTGTATGAGGGGCCTGTGCAGGTACTGCTGTGAAAATCTCTGAATAAAGGTACAGGGACAAACAAAAACCTGGAGTGGAGCACCCACAGGGAACATCTGTTAGTGCACAGGTGAGTATCGTCCTCTTAGAATGTTATAATAATTTGTAAAATATTGCTTGGAATTTGGTTTCTTAAAATATGTGAGCTCTTTACTAAAATAAAGAATGAAAAATTATAATCACAACTTCTGTTTTCCCTGCATTTTGCTTTTAGGTGTAAATTAAAATAATCTTATTTATTTTATTCACTTTGCTGGAATATGATGATTCGTGCTGTAATGTGTTTGGAGTTTCAGAAAATGAATTAGGTCTAGAGAAACTAAGAGGAGTCAAACAAAATTAATTTTAGGACTCAAAGAGCCAGTATTACAAAATATTTGTTGTTTAAATAATTTAAAACTTATATAAATCCAAAGCAGAGTGGATAACAAGTTGAGCTAAATTAATTGTATTAGCAAATGTTTTAAGATTTCATACAGAGGCCAAACAACAATTTATCTGAAAAATTCTGTTGTATCTTAATGTAGATTTTTAAAGGTACTATTTTGAAAAGCTTTCTTTGATTGTGTTGTTTTCTTGCGAATTCTACAGTATAGTTTCTTAGCTTTAATTTGGATAATGAAAATAATTTTAGGGGAAAAGTAGATTTCTGTAGAATTACAAAGAATGTCAGCAGGTAAGATTTAATGTAATCTGTTGAGTACTCAAGAAGCATTCCTGAGACAGTCGCCAAAAAAGTGACAGTATTAGCACTTGCAGTTTATTGACAGGATGCCTAATAGAAAAGACCATTATTGGAGAGTGTAAGGCTTTAAAAATATTAACAGTATCAATTTTAAATTATGAAAATATATAAAATATTGAAAGATGAGATGCATTTATTTTTACAAAGATAATGGCATAATGACAGTACAGCAAATGTAAATGAAGTTTACATGTTAACCACCTGATGGTAATGCATGTCCCACCTTGCCAGAGGCATACATGTGAGAAATAAAATTAAGATCTCTAATGGGCTAGACTAACTGCTACTACCTGTTATATATGTGGATAGACACACATATGTTAGAGCAGTGGTTCCCAAACTTTTTGGCATCATGCCCCCCTTTTTGATTTTTGAAAAACCCGCACCCCCAAAATAGCAGCAAAACTTGTTGAGAGAAAAAAAAAAGGAACTGAGCGGGGCAGCAAAACTTGATGGGGGGGGGCGGGGAGAGGCAGGGTCGCCTCGTGCCCCCCCCCGAATTTCTTCACACCCCCCCCAAGGGGGCACACCCCCCAGTTTGGGAACCCATGTGTTAGAGCAAGAGAGTATGCAATAATCTGTCAGAACCTATGTAATTGTCAGTTTAAAAAGCCTGTGAAGTGCAAGTTAATTTGATGTGTTACAAGATTTTAGTATTTAAGAATACTAAATCCTTTTGCCCTCCCTAATCCTACTGAGAGATCTATCCAAGATTAGCTAACCATGAAATCTTGTCTGTGCTAGCAGATGATTAGTAAACTCCTCTCCATCCCCTCATTTAAAAAAAAGTTTGCTTTTCCTTTTAATTTACAACAATATAGTCTAAATAATTTTAATGGAGCTACTTCAGATTTAGGCCAGTACCAGTGTAAGTAGGAGACTAACAGGTCATTTCTGTGTTGCTTTATCTGTGGGCAATTAATTGAATGATCTATTTTAAAATAGTTGTAATTCAGTGGGGATGTTTTTAATTTGCCGCCTGTTCTCTTTACCACTGAGGGAAGAATTTTGTTAAATGCTGTAATATTTTAGAACATGTTTCCTTGGTTAAAGCTTGGATCATATTTTAAAATTAGTTTTTAAGAGGAAGGAAATCGTGTAAATGCTTTGGAATTCAGATAAGCATTGCACATAGGAAATAAGTACTTTAATTTGGGGTGTCTACAATGGGGAGGTCAAGCTGATAATAATAAAAGAGCAGATCTCAATTTTAAATAATGATTACATTTTTTGGAAACACTCTCCAGGTATTTCCCCTCTCCATTTGAAAATATATTTTGATCAAGCTGAAACATGCTATGTCTTAGATAGTCCACAGGGGGTCATGAAGTAGTTGTTAGAATCATTAATACTGGAGTGAAAGTAAAGATACATACCATGGCACGTACCAGTTAATATAGTTTTGGATGTGACTATTACAGTGCTATAAAATAAAAGTTCCCAACTCATTAACACCTCTCCTATTTATATGTCTGTGTAAAAATATGCACATGAACAAAAATATTGCTATGTGTAAAATAGAGGTCATTTACAGTAATGAGCTGATCTGTGTCATATCTTCCCAGCACCTTGTCCCCCTCCACCACCCTCTTTCTGTGTTTTCGAGAAAGATAGTTAGCAAGTCATACTCAGGGAGATGGAGTAGGTAGTGGCTCCTGAGTTTTAACTCTTTATGCTGGGTCAAATTCCAGACATGGAGTGGCAGAATTTATCCAATTGCTGTGATATATATTTAAGTATTTAAATACCAAACTTGAAATAATGTCAGCAATTCCACTGATAGCAACGATGCAAATGTATGGAGTGTATGTGGTGTGCCTTTTCTTTTACTGTGTCACAGAGCAGGTAAGGATTTGTTTCTCACCCCCAGTAATGTCATGTACTCACATCATCACACTGTAAAATGTTTAAATTATGATATAATACAGACACTGTACTAGCTGACATATTGACCTAACCACTTTTCAGACTGAGACACATTTTTGTAAAGAAATTACTATTAACTAGCATGTGCACACATACCTGTGCTCTTTGTTTGTGTGTTTTTGTGTATGTGTGTGTCCATATTACACATAATCCCCTAAATGCTAATTATCAATTGTCAAAAATATCTTCAGTTGACTTCACTCATTGTTAGGTAAATAAATAGTTTAAATCAGATTTGTTTTCATGCCAAGGTGCATCCCAGTTTTGAGGTGGTTGTAAATTTTTGCTCATTAAGGGCCAAATTTCTGTTGCTATAACTTGGCTGAATTCAGCAGGATTAAATGATCAGAGAATTTGGCTTTAGATTTTGTACTAAATAATCTAGTATGTTCTAAATAATCTAGATTAGCTATATCAGTAATAGTGGTTCTGCTTCTGCGTCTATTGAAATCTTTGAGCTCTTTTGGATAAAAGTTGTGTTTCATTAGTAGTGCATTATTGTATGAAGTCAATGGCAAATTTTCTATTGATTTCAGCAGGAGCAGAATCTGGTCTAATGCATGCTCTGCTGGAGTCTATCAAAGTAAAGATTTAGGCCCTGATTCAAGACCATGATGAAGCACTTAATTTTAAGCATCTTAACTGTTGTCCTGACTAGGGATGCTTTTCTTAACTGGAACTTTAATATGAAATCCTTAAGCAGGAACACTTAATGAAATGAGGTTTTAGCTGTATGAGGTCACATATCAATCTCTAGAGAGATAATTTTTTCACATAAAGACTGGAGCCCTGATCTGTTTAATGATTTTCACTGGAACTGGATTTTTAACATAGTATTTATACTATTTTTTCAGATTAATGGTAAACTAATGAGATAATTAGCTGCATTAAACTGTACACTAGATCTTTGTGATTAATGTGGAACATGTTGGTCAACTGTGAGGTTGATATGGAATGATTTAAGAAGAGCATTTCCTCCATAAAGGCCCATTGAACCATTAGAATTGCAGTGTCAATCATATTCAACATTTTTTTGCTAGTTTGCTAGGGCGTACTTAAACGTCATATAGGAGGTTAAAACATTGCTTCCTCTTAAAAATTAGAGGATATATTTAATTTGATCAGTACATTACTGCTTCTTACCAATGTTTAGTTAAGCATTTCAGAATTTGTTTTATAAAATGTCTCCCACTTTACAATATCCTTATTTCAGCTCGTAAAACAGGACTTGTTTTGGGAGGGTGATGGTCTGGCATCGGAACAATGTGACCAGTCCAGCAGTGTTGTGGACAGATGATCATTGCCTGATGATGATCATCATACTGGTGGTCTTTACCTCTTCCAGAACACTAATGTTAGTGTGCTTATCTTCCCATTTGATCTTCAAGATCTTGTGGAGGCAGTGTTGGTGATGTCTATAGGTTGTCCAGGTTTCAGACCTATACATTAGTGTTGGGAGAATGATGGCTTGATAGACAAAAAGCTTGGTGTCTGTTTGAATATCACGATCTTCAAAAACCCTGTGCCGTAAACAAGCAAAGACTGCACTGGCACAGCTCGGACAATGTTGGATTTCTACATCAATATCTGCCTTGGATGAAAACTAACTTCCAAGGTAGAGAAAATGATTGACACTCTCCAGTGCCTCTCCATTAATTTTAATACATGGGGCATGTGGTATTTCATATGGAGAGGGCTGTTGGAGCACTTTGGTCTTTTTGATGTTGAGGGTGAGACCAAGACATGTGGAAGCATCAGTAAACATGTTCAAGTTTGGACTTTAGGACTTGCTAAAGGATAACTTAAAGAAGTGCAGCTTTGATGTTGACACTTGGGAGACACTCACCCAGCATTGCTCAAAATGGAGACAACTCCTATGCAGTGGCCCCCTGCATTTTGAATTTGCCCGCTGACAAGCTGAGGAGGAGAAGAAGCGCAGGAGGAAGGGGAGACTGGCTTCTAGTCATGGTCAACAGCCTCCTGCTGTACCTGGAAACATCTGTCCTCATTGTAATAGAATTTCTGGTTCAAGGATCAACCTTATCAGCCACCTAAGGGTCCACAACTCCTATAGAAGATGGTCATACTTGGCAACGAGTGATCGCCTGTCATCATCATATGACAGGATTTTATATAATGTATATCAGCCATAGAAAGCTGGAACATTACATTATTGAAAAAAACTGTCTTTATTCTACATCAGTATTCAAATAGGACTCTTACAAGATTCTTAAAAAACAGCCACAATGCTAAAGATATGTATTTATTCATCATTAAACAGTGGTTTTAACAATGTAAGCCTCTAGTTGTAAAGATTTTCAAGAGCCATGAAACATCTACAAACTTCAAGCTGTATATATGTACAGTAGTAAGTCAGTGGCAGTTGCTTAGCCAGTCACATCTATAACATATTATGGAAGAAAACTTGTTTTATAAATCTGCCTAAAAAAGTATGTGATAAAATTCTTGGAGACATTTTGTATGAAAGTGAGCATATTATCTAAAATATTTGTTTATTTTTAAATAGAGGAAAATCAAAGTGATTCAACCAGTGTGTCTCACTTAAAATATCTTGTAAACTTGAGCTACAGTATCTATGAGCATGAAAATGGAGTTGTTGAGCCTTTAACATTACTGTGTGTATAACCCTCCAGCAGCCAAGTAGTTCTGTGCTTCATCTGGGAGAGGAAGATGATAACATCCTTGACAGTTTCTTTATTAAGCTCTCTGTTATAATGAATGTAAAAAAAACAAAAACAAAAAAAACCCCAGTGCTCTCCAAGGACTGCTATTTGGCTGAATAACAGCCAGGTGTAACTTGTTCTTAACTTGTTCAGTGGTTTTTTCCATAAAATGAATTTATTTTCACCTTTGGATACATATTTGAAGGATTACAGCCAACAGAAATAGAATGACAGTGGAGCAAACTGACCAAAGGTTCTGTTAGTGCAGGATCAATTGCAGAATTGGGAACATTGTGCATAGTAGCTCCATTAATCATTTTTTAAATATGCGGGTATATCATTCTCCTTATTCTAATCCTCCTCAGAAGATATGAAGTGGACAACATCCAGAAAAAGTAAAACTGCTGTGATAGTTCTGCATTTGTGTGCATATAGATATTCGAATGGAAAGGGTTCTTACTCTACTCTCATTGGTCATTGGAACTGAGACCAATTGATACTAAATCAGCATTTCTTAAAATCTAACTAAACTCCATATTTTATAGAAGAAAATCAGCTTCAATAATGATTAATGCAAGTTGTCTTGCTCTGTGGAAGCATTTTCTGACCATTTGGGATGGCATTACTTTCCCAAGTATCCAGAGTCATGCTTTTTTGAAGATTTCATATCGCTTGGAAAACTTCACAAAGATCAAATTATTCTTTTTTTATACCCATTTTACATAGTAGACCTATTGAAGCATACAGGTAAAGCAATTTGCTAATGTCCTATAGATGATCACTTGCAGAGCTGGGAACAGAACCAAGGATTCCTGATTCTAACACCCCTAAAACATTCAATAACGTAAATCAAAATGAAGTAAATAATAAGGGAGAAACAACATAAGGAGTGGAGGAGAAAGCTCAAGTGATGGAAGTGGTACAGATTTTCTAGACTGTCGAGGGTTTGTTTTTGGATTGATAATACTGAAAAGTTGTACGTTTACATAAACATGGCTTCATTCACGTTATAGTAATTGCCATATGATCAGCTCTGATTTGGTGTGTCTTCCCTCTTGTCTTAATTTTTGTTCATGTTTCCATACTCGATGACTTTTTACTGTTAAGAAATTTTATGAAGTTTGTGGTATTGTTGCTGCTAGGTTATGAGCCCATAGGCATAGTTGGAATGCCGTATTTGGGGGGTGGGCAGAGTGCACATGCATGCACACTGAAGCCAGTTCCTTTGGCTCACTGGCTCTCTGGCCCGTCTGGAGTGGTACATGGGCTGCTGTTGTGTAATTGTATAGCCCCAGATTCTACTAATGGCTAATCCAATACTGGCTGCTGTAGCGACGTCGCTGTTCTGGTGCTGCTGCAGCTGCTGCCACAGGGATACTACATGCCAAGCTTTTGCTTCCTGCCCTCCAACTCCCATCCCTTTCTCTTCCCCCAACTCTATCCTACTGTCTCTTCGCCTCACCCCTCTTCCCCCAGCCCTCTCTGCCCCCCTTGCCTTCCTTTCCGCATGTGGACATTCACCATTCTACAGGACACAGCGGGCACTAGGACCTAGGAAGTGGCATCCAGCTGCTGAGGCAGCAATCCAGAGCACAAGAGAACAGCTATTCTGTCCTGTCCCATCCACTCCCCATGAGCTGAAATATGTTGGGGTTAGGGGAAGGGGCACAGTGTGGGAAGGACAGTGCCTCCCTTCTAATCAGACCAAACTCAGCAAGGCCTTCAGGGCAGCTCAATGTTGTGAGAAATATGTGGGGAGAGGGAGAAATGGCACATGACTCCATGTGATACCCCCCACGGCTGGGGGAGGGGGGGCTATGCCCTTTTGCACTCCTCCCAAACTATGCCTCTGTATTAGTTACTGTTGGTCACAGAATATGAAAGAGAAGGTAGGTGAGATAACATCTTTTGCTGGATTGTGTTCTTTTGATGGAAGGGGACAATCTTTTGAGCTTCACAGAGCTGTTCTTCAGTTCTCGAGAAAGACAGAAAGAAAGTGTGTCTAAGGGTACGTCTAGACTACAAGCCTCTTTCGAAAGAGACTTTTTCGAAAGAGATCGTCTAGACAGCCCGAAGTCTTTCGAAAAAGCGAGCTGCTTTTTTGAAAGAGAGCACCCAGGCAATCTGGACACTCTCTTTCAAAAAAGCCCTGTTTGCGGTCAAGAACGCCTTTTTTTGAAAGAGCTCTTTCGAAAAAAGGTGTTCTTCCTTGTAAAAGTAGGTTTACCTCTGTGAAAAAAACCTCTGCGTTCTTTTGATTTAATTTCGAAAGAACGCGGCAGCAGTCTAGACACAGCTGAAGTTTTTTCAAAAAAAGGCCACTTTTTTTCGAAAAAACTCTGTAGTCTAGACATACCCTAAACTAATACAAGGTGGGACAGATTGTAAAACATAAGGGGTTAACATGTGTTGTAGGCAATCACTTAAAATGAAGTGGACGGTAAACATCTCTTTTGGGCCATGAACGACTGTCTCTGTTAATTCCATGGTTTATAGTGTCCAGCAAAGTTATAAATTTAAGTTCCCAGGTTTGTTTTTTGAAGATGTTATGCATGTATCCATTGAGGATCAGCACTGAGAGGTCAGATATGAAGTGATCACTTTGTGAAAGATGTTTGCCTGTGAGTGATGGTGTTTTTAAAAAAAAAAAACTTTTATCATTTTTCTGCATGAATTCATTTGAGAGTGTAGTGATTCATTTCACCATGTGGTTATAGGAGCATTTGAGGTACTGGATGAGGTACACTACATGTTGAGATAGGCACGTCTTACACCCAGGGATATTGAAAGGTGTGTTGTGGGAGATATTGATCATCATATCAGGGGAAGTATATCTGCATGTGTTGCTTCTGTTGTTCTAGCAGGATCTGATGCCACAATGAGTTTATGTTCCCTAATCCTGTGGAGAACTTGCTTCTGATGATTAGCTTGCTGAGATTGTGGAGCTGTTTGAAGGGCAAAGGGGGAGACGGTTTGGGAAAGATATATTTCATGATTTGGTCCTCATCAAGCATGGGGTGTAATTGTTTGATGATACCCTAGGTGGGATCTAGCATAGTCTCTGTATATGATTACTTTTTAAAAATTTCCAGAATATAATGCAAAAAGAAATAGTTTAAATGAATGTATTTTAAAGTTGTTTTATTTTTACTCTTTGACATTTTAAGATTATAAAAAGAATATTTTGCATATACTGGGGGTTTTTTTTTTAAGAAAAGAGGTGCATGATATGAAGTAAGAGAAATAAAAAATGCAATCAGTTGTAACTAAAGTAGTCCCCAAGAGAAGATCCTGGCTATCAATCATATGCAAGAGTTATAATCTGAAGTTTAGCTGGTTTGTTCTCAGGCTATAGATAATGGATAAAAGTGCCTGGTTTGCTGCCAGTACATGGTTTATTTGCCAGATATGCTGTTTCATACTTGTTCAACTTGATCCATATCGCAGGTTCTTCCTATTAGGAGCCTGCTTTACATGCAGTTATTGTGAATCAGTTACCCACAAAATATTTTATGGTACAGACTTTGCTGCAACATATAGCAGATTTGGCACAGTTTTTTCAATCCCAGTCCTGAAACCTTTGTGTGAGCATGACTCACATTGAGGTCCGTAGGAGTTTTCAGTGCACAAGGAGTGGTTTTGTGTGAAAACGGGTATCTTGTGACATATATATTATAAACTGATACCTCAGCAGGCTTTCTTTATTTTATATCATAGTTGACCATTCCTGCCTTGTTACTATTTTTTGCCTTTAAAAGTTAAGGATCAACTTTTACTACCTAATGGTCATACATTCATGCCACCAAAACTGGCTAAGAGCAAGAGTGCTGGTGGAGAATGACTGTTCAGAGTGTGCATTCCATAAAAAGTTTAAGATGAACCAAGCCCCATTAGTTGTCTATGGATTGCGCCATAAAGAGACATAGTAGGTAGATATAATGTCCACAGAGGGCAGGCAGTGGGTGTAATCTGCAAGTAGATTCATGTGTGCAGATGTGATCACAATGGATCCTATGGCCATTTCCCCATCTATGGCCAGCACCCCAATAGGGTGCTTTGTAAGATCAGTCCTGTGTAAGATATGGGTGCACAGAGGCAAAGCCTTTCTAGCACATGGGGGCATTCATCCAGAAAAGCATTTCACTTATTTCCAGGCAACATGTGGGATATGTTTCTACAGGTCATTTGTCATCCTACTGAATTAAATGGAAAAATACGGGGGGGCCTTTGTACAGTATGAATATCAGACCCCTGATCCTTCAGTCCTGTTGAGCTCCACTGTATGCAGGATTCAGTCAGGGAGATAACAGAGCTAGGTGGCTCAACACCACCTTTCCTCTTCCATAGTCTTTGGGCCAGTAGAAAGCCACTTTCCCCTCTCTGTCATAACTACAACTGCCTCAAAGGACTATTGAACTTATGTTCCTGGCACACCACAGTTACGTCTCTTACTGTAGGGAGGGCCAAGAGCTGGTGGGATAGAGCTAAATACACTGACTTTATATCACACAGAAATTTCTCTGTGTTAGAAATCTCCAGGCGTTGTGTAAGGGCAGCTTGCTGCTTATTTTGTGCTGCCAGAGTGGTACAGAAGGGATACAGCCAGAAGTGAGAATCTGCACCAAGATTTTATGGGAATAATTCAACATTTTAACAAAAATTATTAATAGCTGGAAGATGGTTAAATAATAAAATACCCAAGTAGTACTAAAATGTAACAAAAAAATAATTTATGGTAGTATGGTATTTTGTCAAATTAATTGACATTGGATAGTATAGTTTACATGTTGTATGCTAGAGTATCCGCATATTATATCTTTTACAGGCATCTGGTTTTGGTTTTGGTTATTTTTGTACCCCACTTATTGTGGTGGCTGACATAATTTAAATGCAAGATGCTTTGTGCCCTTCTCATATTCAAGCTACATCACTATTACTCTTATGCCTTTTGGGTCATGTTCAAGTTAGAGCACTCAGAAGAATGAGAGAATTGTGTGAAAATATGTATAATTTTAAAAAAGCTAGACATACATTAGAGCTGCCTATGGCCAATTATAGTTTACATGCTCAACACTTCTAGTTGTACCTTCAAAAGGCTAACGAGTGCTGGGTGCACCTTCAAGGGTTTGGTTTACATAAACATTCAGAAGTTAAGGCACTTATCCATAGGATTTGAGGTTTCTCTTCTCTTTCCGCAGCACACTTCAAATCCACCCATCTGCTCCCAAATTTTCTGATATGTAACTATGAATACTGAAAGACATGAACAAAAGAAGAGGTGGCTCTGTTGCAGATCATGTATGGTATAGAAGATCTGCAGTTACCTGAAGATCAGCATAGCACAACCCATGTACATGTAGCTGTTTTAATAATGCAGATTATTTTGGCCCTGCTTAAACGATTAGAAAATATTGATTAATATTGTGATCTATTTTTATTTTTAGATTGAAAATCTACAGGACCAACTTAGGGACAAAGACAAACAGCTAACCAATTTAAAAGACAGAGTGAAATCATTGCAGACCGATTCCAGTAACACGGACACAGCTCTAGCAACATTAGAAGAAGCTCTGTCAGAGAAGGTAATGTTTAGCACATAACAGTGATATATGGTACTCTTTCAAGTAGGCGGTGAAATATGTCCAGATAAAAATATTTTTTGAAGAAAGAAATGAAAAAGATTAATGTAAAATTACAGAACTAACACACAAAATAGTTTCCTCTGTATTTTTATTTGGAGTTTTATGCCTTTTAACCTGCAAATGATTTTATCCCACATTAAGTGGTGTATTGGAGAAGGTCATTGCACATTGAAAGCTACAGAACCAGAAAATTGCTTGGTACAGAGGTGAAGCATGTAGCACAATGCCAGGTCAGTGTGGGGATGGTCAGAAGACCAGAAGAGACAATTGATATTCAAGTCTGTAGTTTTTTTGTTTTTCTCCTGGACAAGGCTGAGCATCCTCCCATCCATGAAAGTAGTTAAAGTACCAGATTTCATCATGATCTGCTCTATGCTAGTTGTGCCTTTCTGGCAGGAGTGGGGTGAGGTTGGGCTGGTGCTGGGCTGAGGTTGGGGCTTTTGGAAGGAATTTTTCCCTCACCACCAGATTGACAAAGGCAAGGTGGTGTTTTCATCTTCTCCATGGTAGTTTGGAGGCTTAAGAGGGGCAAAATACAAAACTGGGCTTAGGCTGTGATGTTGCAACTCATTATGTAATCTTAGGACAAATATCTAGTGAAGGTACTCTGTAGGGAACAGATACATGTATGAACATAATTTGTCAGGCACATAGATGAATATAATCCTGTGGAGAACTTGCTTCCGATGATTAGCTTGCTGAGATTGTGGAGCTGTTTGAAGGGCAAAGGAGGAGATGGTTTGGCAAAGATGTATTTCTTGATTTGGTCCTCATCAAGTATGAGGTGTAATTGTTTGATGATACCCTACATGGGATCTAGCATGGTCTCTGTATATGATTACTTTTTAAAAAATTCCAGGATATAATGCAAAAAAATATTTTAAATGAATGTATTTTAAAGTTGTTTTATTTTTCCTCTTACATTTTAAAATTATAAAAAGGAATATTTTGCATATGCTGGGTTTTTTTAAGAAAAGAGGTGCATGATATGAAGTAAGAGAAATAAAAATGAACATAATTTGTTGGGGGAAAGTCAGCATGGTTTCTGTAAAGGGAAATCATGCCTTACTAATCTGCTAGAGTTTTTTGAGGGGGTCAGCAAATATGTGCACAAAGGGAAGCCTGTGGATTTAGCATACTTAGATTTCCAGAAAGCCTTTTACAGGGTCCCTCACCAGAGGCTTTTAAGTAAAGTAAGTGGTCATGGGATAAAAGGGAAGATCCTTTCATGGATTGATAATTGGTTAAAAGATAGGAAACAAAGGGTAGGAATAAATGGTAAATTTTCCCGAGTGGAGACAGGTAACTAGTGGGGTCTCCCAAGGGTCTGTCCTGGGACCAATCCTATTATATTTATTTATAAATGATCTAGAGAAAGGGGTAAACAGTGAGGTGGCAAAATTTGCAGATGATACCAAACTGCTCAAGATAGTTAAGACCAAAGCAGACTGTGAAGAGCTTCAAAAAGATCTCACCAAACTAAGTAATTGGGAAACAAAATGAGAAATGAAATATAATGGTGATAAATGTAAAGTAATGCACATTGGAAAAATAATCCCAGCTATGCCTACAATATGATGGGGACTAATTTAGCTACAACTACTCAAGAGAGAGATCTTGGAGTCATTGTGGACAGTTCTCTGAAAACACTCAGTGTACAGCAGTAGTCAAAAAAGCAAATAGAATGTTAGGAATCATTAAAAAAGGGATAGCGAATAAGACAGAAAATATCTTACTGTGTCTAAATAAAACCATGGTACGCTCACATCTTGAATACTGTGTGCTGATGTGCTTGCCTTATCTCAAAAAAGATATATTGGCATTGGAAAAGGTTCAGAAAAGGGCAATAAAAATGATGAGGGGTTTGGAATGGATCCCATATGAAGAGAGTTTAAAAAGACTTGGACTTTTCAGCTTAGAAAAGAGGAGACTAAGGGGGGATATGATAGAGGTCTATAAAATCATGACTGGTATGGAAAAAGTGAATAAGGAAAAGTTATTTACTTATTCCCACAATATAAGAACTAGGGGCTATCAAATTAAATTAATAGGCAGCAAGTTTAAAACAAACAAAAGGAAGTTTTTCTTCACTCAGCGCACAGTCAACCTATGGAACTCCTTGCCAGAGGATGTGGTGAAGGCTAGGACTTGACCAGAGTTCAAAAAAGAACTAGATAGATTCATGGAGATTAGGTCCATCAATGGGTATTAGCCAAGATGGGTAGGAATGGTGTCCCTAGCCTCTGTTTCTCTGGAGGTGCGTGACAGGGGAGGGATCATGTAAAGATTACCTGTTGTATTCCCTTCCTCTGGGGCATCTGGTATTGGCCACTGTCGGCAGACAGGATACAGGGCTGGATGGACTATTGGTCTGATCCAGTATGGCCGTTCTTATACAGTGTTCTTATACAGTGATTACATAAAATGGATCTGAAAAGGATTTAAAAGAGGTATTATTTATAGGAGTGAAAATGTGCGGTTTGGGGCTCCTATGACTGGTATGGCAGGGAGTCCCCCCCCCCCCCGCACCTTCTCTGTGGCCCCCATTTGAAGAGGTGTGTGGGGAGATCCCAGCAGCTGATCAGGGACCAGAATGGCTAAGTGGGAGGGATGACAGCAGTGCTTTGGCTAATATAAATGGTTATGGAATTACCTGCTAAGTATTCTATGACATTTGGGATAAAATAATGTATGGAGATATACCTGTCTCATAGAGCTGGAAGAGACCTTGAGAGGTCATCAAGTCCAGTTCCCTGCCCTCATGGCAGGACCAGTACCATCCCTGACAGATTTGCCCCAGATCCCTAAATGGCCCCCTCAAGGATTGAACTCACAACCCTGGGAGTAAAGTTGTGATTTCATTAAACCATGTCTTTTGTTTTCTGTCCCTCTGGACAATACCTAAATGCCTGGGGTGAAATCCTGGCTCCACTGAAATCAATGGAAAAATTCCCAGTTGACTTCAGTGGGACCAGAATTTCATCCATTAACTTTAAAGGTACAAGTAGTGCTGTTGAACTCAGGTACTTGAATTCAGTGAGACTATTCTTGTGCTTAAAGTTCAGCACATGCTTTATTTTATATGGAACAACTGGGAAATGTTGAAATAAACTTGAATGAATATGGAGCTTGTAACACAAGTCTGAATTCTTTGAAATGCTGTCTGAGGGTTTTCTGGAGTCTACAAATGCAATTAAAACTTGTGCCAAGGTGAAATTAGTGCTATCTATTGTAAGTAAATATTTTTGGGCCTGTGTGCAAAGTTAAATCATGTTCTAGTGTCTAATGAGAATTTTAATCACATGAGGTAATATTATCTAATCATGTAAATAAGTTGGAGCGTATTAAAGGGTATAAGTGCAGCCTGGTAGGTTTCAAATTATTCTATAGTATTTATTTGGATTTAGTAAATATGGCATTAGTACATATAATCCTTATTTTACAGATGGGAAACCAGTGTCAGATGTTTTGTGACTTGCCAAAATCAGACAACAAATTAGTCAGTACCAGGGACCCCAGTTTCAATGTTTCAGTTTCTAATCCAGTAGTCCAGATCACCCTATAGAAAAGTTACTTATCCTTTCTCCCCTGTTTTGTCATTTGTAAAATGGTTAATAATATTTAGCTAATGATATATGGCTGCATATACATGTTTCTCATGTCTGTTTTTGGATTTTGTTCATCTTAAATATCATTAAACCATTTTAGAAATTTCAACACTAATGTTCCAAGAATTTAAAGTTGTTTCAACTTTTGTATTTCTATAGACATTTCTTTCTCCTGTGTAAAATAGACCAGATTCTCAGTTCATGTAAATCTGTTTGCCATTTTATCTCAGCTGAAGATCTGGTTCAACATAAATAATACACATTTATAAAATTTAGTATGTCATAAGTTCTCAAAGGCTTTGAATTTTGGGATTTGTTCTTTGTCTTTCAGTTTTATCAGTTTATTTTTGTAGACTGTCTTTATCTGCACTGCAGTTCAAATTAGGGAAATCCATCAGAATCTTGTGTGGAGTGTTACAGCATCAATAAGGTTTATGTTTCATGTTTGGATCTAACTGTCTTTGATTGGAAATCTTTTTTGTACAGAGTAGAAAGTGAATTACTGGTGTAGCAGACATGACAAAAAAATCCATTTCAACACCAGATGAGGGAAATAAGATTCATAGAGCTGGAAGAGACCTCAGGAGGTTATCAAGTCCAGCCCTCTGCCCAAAGCAGGAGCAATCCCAACTAAATCTACTCAGCCAGGGCTTTTCAAGCTGAGTCTTAAAAGCCTCTAGGGATAGAGATTCCACCACCTCCCTAGGTAACCCATTTCAGTACTTCACCACCCTCCTAGTGAAATAGTTTTTCCTAATATCCAATCTAGACCTCCCCCACTATAACTTGAGCCCATTGCTCCTTGTTCTGCCATCCGTTACTACTGAGAACAGCCTCTCTCCATCCTCTTTGGAACCTCCCTTCAGGAAGTTGAAGGCAGCTATCAAATCCCCCCTCACTCTTCTCTTCTGCAGACTAAATAAGCCCAAATCCCTCAGCCTTTCCTCGTAGGTCATGTGCTCCAGCCCCCTAATCATTTTGGTTGCCCTTCACTGGACCCTCTCCAATACGTCCACATCCTTTCTATAGTGGATGTATTGGGGGGGCCCAGAACTGGACACAATACTCCAGATGTGGCCTCACCAGAGCCTAATAAAAGGGAATAATCACTTCTCTAGATCTGCTATCAGTGCTCCTCCTAATGCAACCTAATATGCCATTTGCCTTCTTGGCTACAAGGGCACGCTGTTGACTCATATCTAGCTCCTCATCCACTGTAATCCCCAGGTCCTTTTCTGCAGAACTACTACTTACCCATTTAGTCCCCAGCCTGTAACAATGCTTGGTTGTCTTCCATCCCAAATGCAGGACTCTATACTTGTCCTTGTTGAACCTCATCAGATTTCTTTTGGTCCAAACTTCTAATCTGACTAGGTCACTCTGGACTCTATCCCTGCTCTCCAGCATATCTACCTTTCCCCCCAGCTTAGTGTCATCCGCAAACTTGCTGAGGGTGCAATCCATCCCCTCATCCAGGTCATTAATAAAGATGTTGAACAAAACCGGCCCTAGAACTGATCCTTGGGGCACTCCACTAGAAACTGACCGCCAACACTTCTATATGAGTGGGACTCAGGTACTTGAATTCAGTGAGACTATATGGAGGACTCTCCTACGGCCTCAAGACCGATTCAATTGAGTAAGGGTCTGGAGAAAAATCATCCCTCTACCCACTCTGGCCCTATGAGGTCAAAAACAGGTCTTTCCCCTACACCGTCACTACCCTCAGTACTGTCAGCCGCACGGGTCAGCACCGATGATAGGCCGGGAACCTCGGGTATGGTGCCGCCTAAGACATCGGCACCGCATAAAAGAGCTCACTCAGAGCCAAAACAGAGGTCAGTGGCACCAACTGGTATGGCCGCACCAGCGGGCCAGCACAAGGATTGAGCGGCACCAAAGCACCATGCCAAAATGGCACCAGGCCTGGTGCCGAAGAAGGCCCACGCCGACATGCCACCGCCAAGTAGTTCGGCACTGGAATGATCCTCAGCACCGCCGTCACCACCATTATCCACACTGCCCCTGGCACCATCCAAACCACACCGTCCTGCACCGACTGAGGTGCATGAGCAGTACCGATCCCTGGTTCGAAGCCACACGTCAATGGCACTGCCTTCCCTGGGCTCCTCCATCTATTCAGTGAGGTCCTGCTGCTCTTCGGTCATCTCTTGCTCTGCCAGTGACATTGGCACTGAATCAAGGAGCAGATTCTCCTCGCAGCACTCTAGCCCGGTGCACAGACCTCCCTCCTGGCAGCCTGCCGCGGTTCAATATGCATTCCCTCCCCCTCTGCATCCATGGTATGCGCAACAATACGCCTACCCACCACCGCCACATACCACCCACTGGCAACCCTGGGAGCCGCGTCCTAAAAAGGGCCACCATCGTGCCCCTTCTACCATCTCCAGGCCACCTCCTGCTCGCCTACTACCATGGCCTCCACCACCGAGCTGAACTCTCCAGCCCCCTCGGAGGCACACGACTCTTTCTGAAGGGGAGACTAGGTCACCTCTTCATAACTCGTCCTCTCCTCAGACGAAGCAGTCACAACAGAAGCCCCTCCATCTGGTGATGACGCTAAAAAATTTCAAGACCTTTTCAAAAGAGTAGCTATAGCTCAGGAAAGAGACCTCTGGGAGGTACAGGTGAAACACTATCGCCTTCTCCGCATGTTCAGCCTCCAACCGCGTCCAGAATAGCTCTCCCCATGGATGAGGCTATTATGGACCCGGACGACAACATCTGGCAAACTCCAGCATCCATCACCCCAACAAATAAGAGGGCGGATCGCACGTACTTCATCGCTCCTAAAAACATGGACTTCCTTTTTACTCACCCACCTCCAAACTCCCTAGTAGTAGACTCGGTATGGCACAAAGGTAAACAACCCAACCTCAGAACCACCCCACAAGATAGGGACCACAAGAAAGTGGATATCATGGGTCGGAAAGTTTATTCATCAGCCACATTACTTCTCAGGGCTGCTAATTACACTGCCATGCTCGCAGACTGTGACCATGCTAACTACTCGAAGCTACAAGATTTGCTCCAACACCTTCTGGAACATAAGAGGCCGACCTTACTTAACATTATGCAAGAGGGACATACCATCTCCCGTACAGCCCTACAGTCTGCCATGGACATAGCGGACACCGCGGCTCGCATTACGGCCTCCGCGATTGTCCTCTGCAGAATATCCTGGCTACAGGCATCTGGGGTACCGAGGGATCTGCAACAAAAGGTTGAGGACCTACCTTTTGACCGAACCAACCTTTTCGCAACTAAGACGGATGAAGTTTTGCACTCCATGAAGGACTCCCGTACTACTCTCAGGACCCTGGGAATGTACACTCCTCCCTTCAAGAGAACTAGGTACCAGCCTTACCAACACCTGAGAGAGCCCTTCAGGCAGCAGCCCAAGTACGATTTCCACCCAAAACAAAGACCTCAGCAGCGTAGACCTCAACGACAACAGCAGAAACACCTCACAGCCCATCCACCAGCAAGCAAGTAGCAGGTTTGAAGGTCAGGTTAAGACCCAGGAAGCCAATCAGCTGCTACTGCCAACTGATACGCCTCAGTTCCACCACCCCCTCCGGGCCTTTTTCCACCAATGGTCTCTCATCACTTTGGACAAATGGGTTCTGGAACTGATCCAATATGGTTACACTATCCCATTTACCTCCCTCCCTCCTCCCCACCCTCCTACTCTTCAGGGACCCCTCTCACAAAACCGTTCTTCAACGGGAGGTTTCGCATCTTCTTCAACTAGGTGCAGTGGAACAAGAACCACCACAATTCCAAGGCCGGGGTTTCTACTCAACCTACTTCCTAACCCTGAAGAAGACGGGAGGATGGCAACCCATCTTGGACCTGAGGCGCCTCAACAAATACATTGCGTACCACTGTTTCAAGATGGTCACTCTCGCAACAATCATTCCTGCACTCAATCAAGGTGATTGGCTTTTGGCTCTCGACCTCCAGGATGCCTACTTTCACTTTACGGTTCATCCTGCTCACAGACGTTGTTTACGGTAGGCACCCAACACTATCAATACCGGGTGCTCCCGTTTGGCCTCTCAGCTGCCCCCAGGGTGTTTTCCAAGACCCTGGCAGTCGTAATGGCCTCACTCCGATGACAAGGGATCATAATATTCCCATACTTGGACGACTGCCTCATAAAGGGCGCGTCCTTTCACAAAACCAAGGCCATGACAGACACCACAATAGCCCTTCTACTCAGCCTCGGTTTTCACATAAACTACGCAAAATCTACCCTACTCCCAACGCAGAGGCTGGAATTCATAGGTGCCCTCATCGACACGGTCGCAGCGAGGGCTATGCTTCCCGATCACAGGTTCGCTACCATATGCGACCTTATCCAGACGGCAGAGTCGGTTCCGACCATGACGGTCCGGGACTGCCTTAAGATCCTCGGGCACATGGCCTCCACGACGTACGTTGTCAAATTGGCCAGACTCCACATGAGACCCCTTCAGTCCTGGCTCACGACGGTTCACAAACCTTCCAGAGACCAACTCTCCAAACTCGTGGCCATTCCACCGCGCATCCTCAACTACCTACTTTGGTGGACAATTCCACAGAACATGCTGGAGGGCGTTCCCTTCCAGCGTCCTCCTCCCATGCTCACAGTTATAACAGACGCCTCACTTATGGGATGGGGGGCCCACTTAGGGAACATCACAGGCCAGGGCAAATGGTCATTCATGGAACAAACCTTCCATATCAACCTTCTCGAGTTACGGGCGGTCAGATATGCGTGCCAACATTTCAAACAGTACATAGCGCACAAGTCCATTACCATCATGACGGACAATACCACCTGCATGTACTATATCAACAGACAAGGGGGGGCTCAGTCCCCTTCCCTGTGTTCAGAAGCTATTAAGTTCTGGAACTGGTGCCTGACACACAGACTCACCCCATTGGCCGCTTACCTCCCAGGTGTGCTCAACGTCACAGTGGATGCCCTAAGTCATACATTCCAAGATCAGCACGAATGGGAGCTCGACAGACATGCCCTCACTCCACTCTTCCTTCGGTGGGGCCAACCAGACATAGATCTCTTTGCCACAATAAACAACAGGAAATGCCATCTTTATTGCTCCAGAGGAGCCCTGGGAAAACATTCCCTCGGAGATGCCTTTTCCATCACATGGGACGCGCCTCTCCTTTACGCATTCCCCCCTTCCCGCTCCTACACAGAGTCCTCAACAAAATCAGGACGGACCAGGCGCGGGTCATACTAGTGGCACCTGCGTGGCCCAGACAGACATGGAATCCTTACCTCCTCAAGATGGCGGTGATGGACCTGTATCCCTTCCCTCTCCACCACGACCTCCTATCGCAGAACCACAGGAGGACTCTCCATCCAGACGTTCTGAAGCTCCACCTCCACGCCTGGCTCCTTCATGGCCCCAGGATGCCGAGATTACCTGCTTGGAACAGGTGAAGGACATACTGATCAACAGTAGATGACATTCCACTAGAAGAACTTACTTATACAAATGGAATCGATTCTCTCACTGGTATAGTCGGGTGCATGCAACCCCTCCAGAGTCCACCCCTTTACCTACATTACTGGACTACTTATTATCCCTAAAACAGTCGGGCCTCACACTCAGCAGTATCAAGGTCCACACCACCGCCATAGCTGCTTTTCATCATCCTACGGATGGTGTTTCTTTCCTCGCTAACCCATTGACCAAATGCTTCTTTAAAGGCCTACAGAATACCTTTTCTCCTGTCCATCCACCGGTCCCCGTCTGGGATTTGAACCACGTTCTAAAAAGCCTGAAAAAGCCACCGTTCGAGCCTCTAGCCACCTGTTCTTGGTCTCATTTATCTATGAAGGTATCCTTCCTTGTTGCAATTACCTCCAGCAGGAGGGTGAGCGAGCTCGCAGCCTTGATGGCTGATCCTCTATACACCGTGTTTACAAACAAAAGAGTGATACTCCGACCCCACCCGAAGTTCCTCCCCAAAGTACCCTCCCTCTTCCACGTGAACGAACCCATACACTTACCTGCCTTCTTTCCAAAGCCTCACACCAATCCAATCCAGGCTGCATGGCACACTGTCGATGTCCGACGAGCACTGACGTTTTATGTCGACCGCACGAAGCCGTGGCGAGCCTCACCTAGGCTTTTCATCTCCTATGCTGAAAGATCTAGGGGACAAGCAGTCTCATCTCAGAGAATCTTGAAATGGATTACCTCCTGCATTCAAACTTGTTATACCTTATACGACAAGCACTTACCTGAAAACATCACAGCTCACTCCACCAGGGCGGTGGCTTCCACAAGCACCTTCCTTCATAACGTTCTACTCCAAGACATTTGTAACGCCGCCACCTGGTCATCTGACCACACTTTTGCACAGCACTATGTACTCTCTTCTTCTATAGCATCGTCTATGGCAGTGGGATATGCAGTGCTGTCCACAGTGACTACCACACGGCTCCAAACCCACCTCCGCGAGCCGACAACTGCTCTGTAGTCACCCAGAGTGGAGAACCCACGGGGACCACTCGAAGGAGAAGAAAGAGTTACTCACCTTGTGCAGTAACAGTGGTTCTTCGAGATGTGTCCCTGTGGGTGCTCCACTACCCTCCCTCCTTCCTCTGCTTTGGAGCCTTGTACTCTAGCGGGTAGAGAAGGAACGGAGGGGCCGCGCCGCGCACGCGCCCAAGAATTCCAACGGCACTGGAGGGCGCTGTGGTGCCGGCGTGGCAGAAACTGTTAGAAAAGTCTCTGGTCGCCGGCGCGAGGATGCACCAGCACCCAGAGTGGAGCACCACGGGGACACATCTCGAAGAATCACCGTTACTGCACAAGGTGAGTAACTCTTTCGTACTTCAGCTTTTCCCACATCATCTGTCACTAGGTTACCTCCCTCGTCCAGTAAGGGCCCCACACCCTCTCTGATCACCCTCTTATTGCTAACATACCTGTAGAAACCTTTCTTGTTACCCTTCACATCCCTTGCTAGCTGCAATTCCAATCGTGCTTTCGCCTTCCTAATAACTCTCCTGCATTCTTGAGCAATTTATTTATACTCCTCCCTAGTCATCTGTCCAAGTTTCCACTTCTTGTAAGCTTCCTTTTTGTGTTTAAGCTCACCAAGGATTTCCCCGGTAAGCCAGTCTGGTCGCCTACCATATCTGCTTTTCTTACTCCGCATCGGAATGGTTTCTTCCTGTGCCTTTAATAAGGCTTCTTTAAAATACAGTAGACTTCCGATAATCTGGCACCCTTGGGACCCAGGGGTGCCAGATTATTGGATATGCCGGAGTATCGGGAGATACTCCGGCGGGGTGCTGTGACGGGTCTCCTGGGACCCGCACTGCATGGGGGGGGTCGGCAGGGAATGGTGTGGGGAGGGGCGAACCCTCCACTGTGTTGCGGGGAGGGGGTGAAAGCCACGCGCAGCCAGCTTTCAAGCGGTGGTGGCGGAGAGGAGGCGAGAGGCAGGCAGCTGTTTAAGGCAGGCGGGGCGTGTCAACGGGGAACGGCGCGGAGCGGGGTGAACCCTCTGCCGTGTTGCGGGGAGGCGGTGGAAGCCCCGTGCAGCCGGCTTGCAAACGGCAGTGGCGGAGAGGGGGCGAGAGGCAGGCAGCTGTTTAAGGCGGGCGGGGGTCGGTGGGGAACGCTGCCTGTCTCTCGTCCCCTCTCCGCCGCCGCCTCTGGGCAGCTCCAATTGTCCAGCTGCCCGGAGCACTTCCAGGTTCCAGTTGGTGCCGGACTATCAGGAGTGCCGGACCACTGGATGCTGGACAATTGGAGTTTTACTGTACTGCCAGCTCTCCTGGACTCCTTTCCCCTTCATGTTAGCATGCCAGAGGGAATCCTGCCCATCAGTTCTCTGAGGGAGTCAAAATCTGCTTTTCTGAAGTCCAGGGTGTGTATTTTGCTGCTACTCCTTTCTTCCTTTGATCAGGATCCTGAAATCTACTATCTCATGATCACTGCTTCCTAGGTTGTCACCCACCTCTACTTCCCCTACTAGTTCCTCCCTGTTTGTGAGCAGCAGGTTGAGCTGAGCACGGCCCCTGGTCGCTTCCTTCAGCACTTGTACCAAGAAGTTACCCACAACATTCTCAAATAACTTCCTGGATTGTGTACTGCTGTATTGGTCTCCCAACAGATGTCAGGGTGATTAAAGTCCCCCATGAGAACCAGGGCCTGTGATCTGGAAGCTTCTGTCAGTTGTCTGAAGAAAACCTCATCCACCTCATCCACCTGATCTGTTGGTATATAGCAGACATCAACCACAACGTCACCCCTGATGCTTCCACCTCTAAACTTAACCCATGGACTCTCAACAGGATTTTCTCCCTCTATGTACTGGAGCCCTGAGCAATCATACTGCTCTCTTACATACAGTGCAACTCCTCCTACTTTTCTCCCCCGCCTGTTCTTCCTGAACAGTTTATACCCTTCCATGACAGTGCTCCAGTCATGCGAGTCATCCCACCAAGTCTCCGTTATTCCAATCAAATCATAGTTTTTTTTTACTGGGCCAGGGCTTCTAATTCTTCCTGTTTTTTTCCCCATGCTTCTTGCATTCATGTAAAACACCTTAGTTAATTAGCTGATTGCCCTACCTTCACCATTTGAATTAGGGATCCTCCTTTGTTGCTCGTTCCTCCTTGTGTTTCTTCCCGGTATCTGACTTCGCCACTTACGTCAGGTCTTTGGTCGCCGTCCCCAACAAACCTAGTTTAAAGCCCTCCTCACTATGTTTGCAAGATTAATGTGGTGTGAACTGTGCAAATAACAGGACACTTGGTTCTGAGGAATTGTACACAAAAAGAGGAATTGCCCCATCTTATGCTTTATTTCTTCAGTTCACTAAGGGTATGTCTACACTACATGGCTCCGTCGACGGAGCCATGTAGATGAGGGTTGTAGACATAGCAAAATGAAGCGGTGATTTAAATAATCGCCGCTTCATTTACATCAAAATGGCTGCTGCGCTGTGCCGATCAGCTGTTTGTCGGCACAGCGCGGTAGTCTGGACGCTCGGTGGTCGACAGCAAAAGCCTTTGTTGACCGCCCCGGTAAACCTCATCCCACAAGGCATAACGGGGCGGTCAACAAAGGCTTTTGATGTCGACCGCTGAGCGTCCAGACTACCACACTGTGCCAACAAACAGCTGATCGGCACAGCGCAGCAGCCATTTTGATGTAAATGAAACGGCGATTATTTAAATCGCCGCTTCATTTTGCTATGTCTATAACCCTCATCTACATGGCTCCGTCGACGGAGCCATGTAGTGTAGACATACCCAAAGAGTGGTCCTACCAGGAGCACAAGTCTCTGGGCAGCATAGTTCTGAGGGTCATTGGGACATCACAACAAGATAATGGTCCAAGGAGAGGACTGCAACTTATATATGATTTTCATTGACCTGACACAAGCATTTGATACAGTCAGGAAGGCCTTTCAAAGATCATGGCAACAGAATTTTGCCTGAAGAAATTCCTCACAGTAGTTTCATAGTTCCATGATGGCATGCTTGCTCACATTGTGGATGATGACAAATTCTCTGAACCATTCCCAGTCACCAGTGTAGTCAAGCACAGCTTTGTGTTGGCCCTTGTAGCTGGACATTTGCTATTTCAGCTGCAGTTTGAATAGTTTCTCTTATGCTCAGTAGGTATAGTCTGAACAGTTTCCTGTTATGCTGATTAATGGAAAATCCCCATAATGTTAGATGCTTTCTAAAACCAGATTGCCTTAATAGAATCAATTTTATTCATGCTTATGAATATGTAACCTGTCAATGTACGAAGTGCATGAGGAAGAGTGCCAATCATAAGGCAGTACAGCCTGTGTTGCCTTTTATGGCTGTGAGGAAGGATCCTGCAAAGTGCATAAATGTGATAGGCGACCAGGTGGGGATCTCTCCTCAGAAAAGATATAATAGCACACCAAACTTGGGACTAGACCAGAAGCAGTAGAGCCTTCCCGCAGATCCAAAGGGACTCCGGGGACTCTCATAAGACCATTTGAGTTCAGGTAAGCAGCGTTCCTCCTTTCATCATCAGGCTCCTGCAATAGTTTCTCTTTTCTTGAGTAACTGAAGATGGTGAAGACCCTGAATAGATCAACTCTATCCTTTTTATAATGTTCTGTTGCCTCTGTCAAATGACTCCTGGATCAGGCTTATCAGGTGATCCCAAACTTCTTTCAGGTGATTTCTTAACCTGGCAACCTCTCCCCTGAGAAACTAGCTATTTTGGGTGGGAGTAAGTGTATAATGTTGGGTGTTTTGTATTTGAATAGAGGACTACCCTGAATCATTGATGCACTATTGTCAGCTCTATTGTCATTAATCCTTGGAATTTCAGTCAAACATAGAGGCAAAGACAACAGAAGACATCCCTACAGTCCAAATGGACTTTGCAGTCTGTTAGGACATATAGGGAACTCATTTCACACAGAATTAATAAATTGTACAGACAACTCACCACTTCATCAATTAAAGGACTTATGTCAATATTATGTTTCCTGCAGCTATCTGTGACACATCCATCTCTGCAACTATCTGATGCCACGGAAAGAAGAGCATGATCATGATGCCTCATGCTATTCAGAGCAGTTCTTACAGTTCTCAAAACAAAACATCAGCTAGTGTTTTGGCATTTAGGCAGTCACTTTAAAAGTGGATTTGTCACTTCCCTAAAGTGATTATTTGTAGGGCTATTTAAAAAAAATTGTAAACCTCCCCCCTCTTCCCTGTTCTTCCCAGAAAACTCCTTTTTTATGAATAACAAGGGTAGGGTCATCCCACACATTAAAAGAAAAATTATACACGAGGAGGTTATATTTTTCCCAACAGAAATTTAATCCCTCATCTAGTATTACGTAGTGCTGAAGGTTTCTTTAAATTCTCACAGCTAGGCAAACTATGGACTTAATGAGGAGGAGTCAGCACTTGATCTCCAAAAGATAAACTGCAGATAGATTTTTTGAATGTTTTCTATAAAATATAAAATATGGTTTATTCACTGAATGTGGTTGATTATAAGTCTATTTAAGACAGTTCAAAAACCATAGAAATAAACGGGAATTAGGTAGTTAAGCACTTTTGAAAATCCCATTGGGGTCTCTCTGAAAGCTGAGGCACCTAAAAACATATGACACTTAGAGTCTGCTTTTTAAAGGTAAGTCTCATTGAGACTTATGCTTCTAATTCACACACTTTTGAAAATTAGATCTGAACTTTAGTGTACTAATTCACTACTATTATATGTGCTAAAACAGTTCCCAGAGCACTAGTACTGAATGTGGGAACCCTATTTTGAAAATTGAGGCAGAAAAACAGTTAAGCATGTTGTTGAATTCAAAGCCAAATTTACTTTTGTTAGTGTGGACAAGGCTTTATTCAGAGATGCATAGCCTTGGTCTACACTGGAGGGGAAGGTTGACCTAAGATATGCAGCTTCAGTTTTATTAATTGCGTAGCTGGAGTCAATGTATTTTAAATCCCCATCCACACTGCTCCTGTCAGCTTCCCTTACTCCTCACAGAATGAGTACTGGACACCAGTGGGAGCTGCCCTTAGCATTCAATTTAGGGATCTATATTAGACCTGCTAAATCAGCGGTTCCCAACTTTTCCAGATGTGGACCCATTTGATAATTCAGGAAGACTTAGTGACCCAAGGCAATTCAAAAACGGGGGGAGAAGGAGGCACAGAGCCACCTGGGGAGACACTTGGCGACCCTTTTGAAATGTAATGGCGACCCATATTTGGGTCCCGACACATAGGTTGGGAAACCCTGCGCTAAATCAGATACTAGAAGATCACTCTCTGGAGGGTAGATCTTGCTAATGAAGATGTGCTCAGGGCCGGCTCTAGGCACCAGCAAATCAGGCAGGTGTTTGGGGCGGCACTTTGCCAGGGGCGGCATTGGGTAAGCAGCTGGTGCCGCCCCTGGCAACGCCTAATCCCGCCCCGCTGATTTAAAGGGCTGCGGCCCGGGAAATGCCGGGAAATGCTGCGGCTGTGCGCAGCCAGCTAGCAACACTAATGCACCCCGGAGCCTGCTGGCCGCCCCTGTCTCCTCTTCTGCTCCTCCCCTCCCCCAGCAATGCCTAGCCCCGCCCCGCCGATTTAAAGGGCCACAGCCCAATGCGCCCCGGAGCCTGCTGGCCACCTCTGTCTCCTCTCTTACTCTTGCCCTCCCCCAGCAATGCCTAGCCCCGCCCTGCCCCGCCAATTTAAAGGGCCGCAGGAGACGCCGCGTCTGCGCAGGCAGCACTGGCACCATGTGTGCCTGGCCCCGGAGCCTGCTGGCTGGCCCTGTCTCCTAGTCCTGAGTCCTGCTCCTCCCTGGTGGCCGCTACCTCCGAGAGCCTCTCCACTCCAAGCCATCAGCCACCCCTCTGCCTACATCGTATGGAAATCCCACGTAAGATGTCCCCTTTCCGCCTAGGCTTGCCAGGTGTCCGGTATTTTCGCCTCCTGTCCGGTAAAAAAATCAGAAAATACCGGACACCTGGCAAGCCTACAAACACTCAGCCCGCTGGCCCAGCCCCCGGCCTCTCCCCCCAGGCCCCGACACCCTCAGCCCCAGGGACCCTTTGAAGTCTGTTCCTAGTATGTTTCTCTTGTTCATGTTTGTAGTAGAAGTAGAACCAAACAAGGATCCAGTGCACACACACACACACACACACATACACAGAGAGAGAGAGAGAGAGAGAATATTAACTGTTCTACACTCTTCCAAGAACCACACATGCTGTTTCATAGATATTTCTTTAAAGAATTAAACTTCATTGATCTGGGTAAACTTTTGTGTTTGATGTCTCTAAGGCAAGCTTCATTCCATATATAGTTGTATTGAGCACATACAACTCTCCACTCCCTCTAACACCTCATAAACTTGAATATATAATGGCTACTAACAAGATGGACACACAAAAATAATGTGCACATGCACACCCACTGATCTCAGTTTATCTGATAGCATAGATGTGTTAGAGCCACATAAGGAGCCACTGCATTCCAAAACAAATCTAGTTAAACAATACAAATATTTATTGATTTAGTTTAGATGTCTTATGTGCTATAGTTATCATAATTGGTTGACAAGTATGTTAAAACAGAGTGGTATTGTTAGCTGATTGTAATTGGTTTGAAGATTGATTAAGTATAGCCATAAACTACTTGAGTTTTAGATGTGGCACAAGTTCTCTCTTCTATTTTTGGTACTTAGTTTATATTTCCTTAACTATTTGTGTTAATAGTTTTTCATGCATTCAAACCACAATTAACAAATAGCCTATTTCTATAAGAACAATAAAGTAGAGATTTAAGGTACATTTCCCACTCTTGAAAAAGAGCTTTGTGTGAGCTGGAAATCTTGTCTCTGTCACCAAAACAAAACAAAAAAAATTGCAAAGTGCAAATGTGTAAAAGCCAACAAAAAGGGGGGGAGAGGGGGCAGCCAAAAATTTTTTTGCTTGGGGCAGCAAAAAACCTAGAGCCGGCCCTGGATGTGCTCATAGATTTTAAGATCAGAAGTGACCTTTGTGATCATTTAGTCTGACATTCTGCATAACACAGGCTATATGACTTAAATCCAATAGGTGTAGTTAAACTAGATCAAATCTTTTAGAAAAAAGTCCACACTTGGTTTGAAAATGCCCCACAGAAGAATATTAAAACATAAAAATTAGCTAACCAAATAATGATAGCAAAGAATCCTACTTGATGCAACAGTCAGATGGTTTAACTGTTTTTCTCCTTTAAAATGTTTTACCATATGAAGCAACTCTAAAACTGGTTTTGTGTATGATTCTAGGTTCACTATCACTTGCATTGGACTTGCACATGCAAAGGACAGCTAAGGGTGGAGTTGGATGGCAGGAGAGAGATCGCTTGATCATTACCTGTTCAGTTCACTCCCTCTGGGGCACCTGGCATTGGCCACTGTCAGCAGACAGGATACTGGGCTGGATGGACCTTTGGTCTGACCTAGTATGGCCATTCTTATGTTCTTATATGCAATTTTTTGTGCTTACTCTTAGCAAGTTCTATAATTTATTTGCATAGTTTTTAGTGCATTGAGAATTACACATAAAGAATTAGCTTTTGAATTAGAAAAACTAGTAGTTTACAAAAAATCATAGTAGAATTTGCAAGAGTATCAATGTTCCATTTTGGCTTTTCTTGTACATTTAACAGGAAGGTAGGTTTATTGCTCTGTCCAGGTAAATGAAAAACAGAGACTGATGGAATCCTAAAATCATTATGTACCTACAATAGAACAAACAATTTTACAGTATACCTGTGGTATGTTTTCATTTAATGTAGAAAATGTTTCCAGGATCCTGTATACACCTTTAAGTCTTCAGTTCGTTTCCAAATGATTAGTTTGATAAGCTGAGGTAGATAGAAACTATTTATAGATCCTTTTTGCTGAACTATTCTGCCTTTATCAGAGGGGTAGCCGTGTTAGTCTGAATCTGCAAAAGCGGCGAGGAGTCCTGTGGCACCTTATAGACTAACCGAAGTGTTGGAGCATAAGCTTTCGTGGGCAAAGACCCACTTCGTCAGATGCATCTGACAAAGTGGGTCTTTGCCCATGAAAGCTTATGCTCCAACACTTTGGTTAGTCTATAAGGTGCCACAGGACTCCTCGCCTCTATTCTGCCTTTGAAAAACTAGTGGAATCAAATTTGATGGGTTGCAGACACATACACAGAGAACTGAAACTGTTGTGAACAATTCCAAGTCTTATATATGAGGAACACAAATGACAGCATTAGCTTTACAGTCATTAAATTGAAGTTTTCAAGTATCACTATATTTTGCAATATTTCATCAGTTTTTAAAATGTGCCTTTTAGGGAAGCAGTCCTCTATTCAAAATGCCAAATATTTATAGCTGTTCTGGTGTTGAAGATAGTTAGGATTTATTCTGTTTCTGGTGTCAAATAACTTGAAATAATGTACAATGAATAGTCTAGCACAGTGATCTCCAACCTAAAGCACCAGATCACTTTTTGAATTTAAGTGCAATCCAGGATCAACCTCAAACCCAAATACCCTTGCCCCACCTTCTTTCTGCCCCTGCTCACTCTGTGCTCCCTCCTTCCCTCCCCCATCCTTCCTCCCTTTCACCAGGCTGGGGCAGAGGGTTGGGGCACAGGAGGGGGTTCAGGTACAGGCTCTGTAAGGGCGTTTGGGTCCAGGGGGCTCAGGGCTAGGACAGGGACTTGGGGTGTAGGAGGGGGTTCATGACTGGGGCAGGGGATCGGAGCTGGCTCCAGCTGGACATTGCCTATCTCAGGTGGCTCCTGGGTAGTAGGGGGCAGTGAGGCTAAGGCAGGCTCACACCTGCCCTGGCCTGCACCCCTCTCCAGAGCCGCCAGCAAACTCCCTCCATCCTAAGCCCTGTTGTGCCACCACCACCACCCCGCTGATTCTGTGGAGATAGAATACAGGTTGGAGAGGGGGCACCCTGACATCAGCACCTCCTCCTCACCCTTCCCTGCTCTGCACCACAAGCAGGAGGCTCCCAGGGAGGGGCAGCTCCAAGGCAAAGGGCAGGTGGTGCACAGCAGTGTGGAGAGGGGCAGCTGAAGTGCTGTGCTTGATAGCCTCTTGGCCAAACCAGTCAGGATCACCTGTCAAAATCTCCAAGATCTACCAGTAGATCCTGATCTACAGGTTGGTGACCACTGGTCTAGGAGCACCTTAAAGACTTTTGGGGTCGGGAAGGAATTTTCCTCCAGGGTAGATTAGCAGAGGCCCTGGAGGTTTTTCACCTTCCTCTGTAGCATGGGGCACGGATCACTGCTGGAGGATTCTCTGCATCTTGGGGTCTTTAAACCATTTGAGGACTTCAGTATCTGAGATATAGGTGAGAGGATTATTCCAGGAGTGGGTGGGTGAGATTCTGTGGCCTGCATTGTGCGGGGGGTCAGACTAGATGATCATAATGGTCCCTTCTGACCTTAAAGTCTATGAGTCTATGGGTATGTCTACACTTGCAGCCTAATTCGAAATAGGGCTGCAAATGTAGGCATTCGGAATTGCAAATCAAGCCCGAGATTTAAATATCCCGCGCTTGATTTGCATCTTCCCGGCCGGGCGCCATTTTTTGAAATTGACAAGCCCGGAATAACTGCCCACGTCTACACGCGGCAGTGAAACGGGCGTTTGAAATAAAGCCCTATTTTGAACTACCTGTTAAACCTCATTGCAGGAGGAATAACAGGTAGTTTGAAATAGGGCTTTATTTCGAACGCCCGTTTCACTGCCGCGTGTAGATGTGGGCAGTTATTCCGGGCTTGTCAATTTCAAAAAATGGCGCCCGGCCGGGAAGATGCAAATCAAGCGTGGGATATTTAAATCCCAGGCTTGATTTGCAATTCCGAATGCCTACATTTGCAGCCCTAATTTCGAATTAGGCTGCAAGTGTAGACATACCCTATGAGACTAACAAAACACTCTAATTCACTATTTTTTCCCTTACTTCTCCCCATCCCCTATTTATTTTGGAACTAGACTTTTAATACTCCATTCATTTGAAGAAGTAGGTTGTACCCACAAAAGCTCATGATAGATACCATCTACACGTTTTGTTAGTTTTTAAGGTGCTGCTAGACTATTCATTGTTTTTTAAGTTTTTCCAGTTACAGACTAACTCGGCTACCCCTCTGAAGCTTTTGAAATAATGTTTAAGAGTCTAAGAAAGTAATTATTTAGGATGGCACAGGAGTAATTAATTGATATATTTACAATTTATGGGCATTTTAAAATCATCATCTAAGCTGAAGTTTGGTCTAGGAAATGAAAGCTCTTTAAAAAAGACTAAAGGTGTACTTTATATTGTCAAATATAATTTTATGTCTGTCCAGATAATTATTTAAAAATAAGAATATGTAAAAACACTGTTGACTTCCTTGTTGTTAACAATAACTGTTCAAATATCTTAGCTGTAGGACTGACCCAGCAGCTCAAGAGGTTGCTTTCATGAAGCTGATATTTATGAAGTTGGTCCCGCCATAAAACTGCTGTAGCTTCTTATAGTAGATAAGCAATTGAGTATGTCTGATAATAAAGCTGTATGCTGCTACAATTCAGTTCCTGCTTCTGTGATAAAGTACAAGTAGATTAGACTTGTGAGGTACTAGATTAGTGCACAAGGAAAGCTTGCCAATGCAAATAATACTAAAACAAGAACACATTGTTGGGATTTCTGCAAGTTAGCTTTTAATCAGGTAAAACATAGTATATTAGGCCCTTTTAACATGTTTTTGACATCTAGCCCCCTGCAGCTGACAGTAAAATTAGCCTTTTGTGATTGACTGAGATATTTTTATACCATTTTACCATTAATATAGGGAATATTATTTTAAGTAACTAAATCTTCAAGGTAGCATTGGTATAAAAAATGAAACTAACGTAATTATATATACTGCAATGTATATACTTTAACATTACTTAATCTACATTCAATGCAGGTGGATAATCTTTACTTTTACAGTTTAAATATAACATTGAGAAAGTATTTATTGGTAGGAGTGAGTTTGGGCATCATCAACATCTTGGGTAGCATACAACGTGTGACACATTAAAAAGTAAACCTTGTATGCATCTTTTATACTGCCCAAATGAAAAAAGTGGTGATATTTCTTTTTAAAACCCTACCCCTGCTGCTTCATTCACATGGGTGAACTTCTGTGCCAGGATTGGGAAACCTACGGCCTTGGCTTACTTTGATCTGGTCCATGGTGAGACTTCTGTGGGAGCCTTACACTCGCACTCCAGCCCTGGGACGGGGCGGGGTGCCGAATCTTGGAGACTTCCATGGGAAGTCTCCCCTCCCAGGGCTGGAGTGTGAGTGATGAGGTGAGTCTCTTTTTTGTTTTTTTTTTTTCTTTTCACATGTGTGGCTCCTGACTGTTTTTTTTCTGTGGGTCAGTAACCCCTGCTGTATACTCATGCAAAGTCATATTGAAGTGGCCAAAGGAATTTAATAGACTCTGGTTGAAATCATGGCACCACTGAAGTCAATGGGAGTTTTGCTATTGAGCATATGAAGCCAGGATTTCACTCTCTTGAATATGGTATACACTGCTGGCCAGCATTCCACAGTAAATATTGTATTGTCTTGGAAAGGGTTTTAATGGCTAGTTGGCCTTTTGTCCACTGTCATTTATAATTTTTTTTTTTTTTTTGCTGTTTTCAAGATGGAACACATCTAAGTACATACAGGAATGTCATCACTCTGTAGCTTTTTTACGTAAGAAAAAGAACTATGTAATTGTTTGACATTGTTTTCAGCCAAAGATTATCCGAATAGTGTTATCTCTATAACATAGAGGTACACTTAACCAAAGGAATAAAGGTGATTTTTCTCTGACAAGTAAAAGCTGGTTGTGAAATAAGAGCAGGACTCTGATTTTCAGGGTCTTTAAAAATTACATATCAGAAATGCAGTAGCAAATAATATTTGGTCTGTATCAACTTTCTTATTACAAGACAATAAACTTAGTGCTGATTATTTTCCTATGTCAAAAAGTTCCCAAATGTATGTACATAAAGTCCCTCAACTGAAGCATACAATATAGTTAAAAAAAAGCCTTCACTTGATTATTAAAACCTCACAAACTTATTACATTTTAGTTTTATGCTAATACATATACTTAAATTACAAAGCCTTCAATATAGTAAGTTTTTGCTTTGAAGTATTGATGAAACAGAAGGCACAATAGTCTGATGTACCATATTGTGTAACAGGAGGACTCAATTAAATTTATTGGAGAAGCACAAATATTTACTGTACTAATAAAACAGGTCTACAATGAAACATAGCACGTAGCACATATTTTACATTACACATTTAGGTAGCACATAGCACATATTTTACATTATTTACATTTATAGCTCATGTTCATATCCAGCAGAAAACATGGAGTTCTTAATTATCAGTATTCAAGATCCAGGTTTGATACCGGACACCAACAGATAGTAACATTCTTATCTTTTCAATGGCGACTTTGTTATACAAATATGTTCTGAAATTAGGTAAATATACTGCTAATAATGCACATTTAAACACAAAAATTAGGAAATGCAAAAGCTATGATTCTCACAGTCACATGGCTATGCTCACATTATATGTACTGTAAGGCACACATTTATCATTGTCCGGTTATACCGAAAGGAGGACAGGAGACACGTGATATGGTTTTAATCAGGCTGCAACTTATATTATTATTAGATGTCTAGGACTTACCTAGTCCATAACTTTCACTTGTATAATTTTAAATTCATATTCATTCAATATCTACCTGAGGGGCTTTCACCAGTCCCCCTCTTTTTCCAGCCAAGTCCCCCAGCCAACCCATTTCTGGGAACTTACCATCTATCCCTCAACTGAAGTTTAATGTGGTCTATAAGAAAGGGAGATTGGCTCCCTGCCATACCACTCATAGGATCCCTGAAACCTTTCCCCACCCTCCATTTTGCTCCTTTTAAAAAAACCCTCTCTTTTAAAATCCTTGGAAAAAGGATTTATCAGGTTATTGTATACCTTCCTTATGGAGTACCTGCACTGGACATCCTATTAATTTCCTGAGACTTTTGAAAAAGAAATAATTTTTTACCTGGTCTCCATCCTCTGATTTTTCTCCAGTTCCAGTTAATTGTTACAGGGTTCCCTAACCTCCAGCACCATCTAGATCTACAGCAGCATGAAGATTATTTCCCTTTTGTCATTTACATCTGAAAAGCTTTTTAGCCAGTTTGATTTGGGCAGGGGACATAATTAAGAATCAGAGTGTATTATGAGCTAGGAGAATGGGTGAATTTTTCTACTCACATTTGGTGATCTTCAAGTTTCACATACAGGTGGGATCATTAGCATGAGGGATAAGAACATAAGAATGGCCATACTGGGTCAGACCAAAGGTCCATCGAGCCCAGCATCCCATCTGCCGACGGTGGCCAATGCCAGGTGCCCCAGAGAAGGAGAACAGAAGACAATGATCAAGTGATTTATCTCCTGCCATCCATCTCCTGCCCTTGTTATGAAGGCTAGGGCACCATACTTTATCCCTGGCTAATAGCCATTTATGGACCTAACCTGCAAAAATTTATCAAGCTCTTTTTTAAACCCTAATAGAGTCCTGGCCTTCACAGCCTCCTCGGGCAAGGAGTTCCACAGGTTGACTGTGCGCTGTGTGAAGAAAAATTTCCTTTTATTAGTTTTGAACCTACTACCCATCAATTTCATTTGGTGTCCCCTAGTTCTTGTATTATGGGAAAAGGTAAATAATTTTTCTATAATCACTTTCTCCACACCATTCATGATTTTATATACCTCTATCATATCGCCCCTCAATCGCCTTTTTTCCAAACTGAAAAGTCCCAGTCTCTCTAGCCTCTCCCCATATGGGACCCTTTCCAAGCCCCTAATCATCTTAGTCGCCCTTTTCTGAACCTTTTCTAATGCCAATATATCTTTTTTGAGGTGAGGAGACCACATCTGCACGCAGTACTCGAGATGTGGGCGTACCATAGTTTTATACAGGGGAAGTATGATATCTTTTGTCTTATTATCTATCCCTTTTTTAATAATTCCTAACATCCTATTTGCCTTACTAACTGCCGCTGCACACTGCGTGGATGTCTTCATAGAACTATCCACTATAACTCCAAGATCCCTTTCCTGATCTGTCGTAGCTAAATTTGACCCCATCATGTAGTACGTGTAATTTGGGTTATTTTTTCCAACATGCATTACCTTACACTTACCCACATTAAATTTCATTTGCCATTTTGCTGCCCAATCACTCAGTTTGCTGAGATCTTTTTGTAGTTCTTCACAATCCCTTTTGCTTTTGACTGTCCTGAACAACTTTGTGTCATCTGCAAACTTGGCCACCTCACTGCTTACCTCATTTTCTAGATCATTGATGAACAAGTTGAACAGGATTGGTCCCAGTACTGACCCCTGGGGAACACCACTAGTTACCCTCCTCCATTGTGAAAATTTACCATTTATTCCCACCCTTTGTTTTCTGTCTTTTAACCAATTCTTGATCCATGAAAGGACCTTTCCTCCTATCCCATGACCACCTAATTTACGTAAAAGCCTTTGGTGTGGGACCGTGTCAAAGGCTTTCTGGAAATCTAGGTATATTATATCCACTGGGTGCCCCTTGTCCGCATGTTTATTAACCCCTTCAAAGAATTCTAACAGATTAGTTAGACACGACTTCCCTCTGCAGAAACCATGCTGACTTTTGCCCAACAATTCGTGCTCTTCTATGTGCCTTGCAATTTTACTCTTTACTAGTGTTTCTACTAATTTGCCTGGTACTGATGTTAAACTTATCGGTCTATAATTGCCAGGATCTCCTCTAGAGCCTTTTTTAAATATTGGTGTTATATTGGCCATCTTCCAGTCATTTGGTACCAAAGTGGATTTAAAGGATAGGTTCCAAACCACTGTTAATAACTCCGCAATTTCACATTTGAGTTCTTTCAGAACCCTTGGGTGAATGCCGTCTGGTCCCGGAGACTTGTTACTATTCAGCTTATCAATTAATTCCATAACCTCCTCTAATGTCACTTCAATCTGAGTGAGTTCCTCAGATTTGTCACCTAAAAAGGCTGGCTCAGATTTAGGAACCTCTGTAACATCCTCAGCCGTGAAGACTGAAGCAAAGAAATCATTTAATCGCTCCGCAATGGCACTGTCTTCCTTGATCGCTCCTTTTATATCTTTATCATCCAAGGGCCCCACTGCTTTTTTAGCGGGCTTCCTGCTTCTAATGTATTTAAAAAACATTTTACTATCATTTTTTGAATTTTTGGCTAGCTGTTCCTCAAACTCTTTTTTGGCTTTTCTTACTACATTATGACACTTAATTTGGGAGTGTTTATGTTCCTTTCTATTTTCCTCACTAGGATTTGACTTCCACTTTTTAAAAGCTGCCCTTTTCTCTCTCACTGCCTGTTTAACATGGCTGTTTAGCCATGGTGGTTCTTTGTTAGGTCTCTTACTGTGTTTTTTTATTTGGGGTATACATTTAAGTTGGGCCTCTAGTATGGTGTCTTTAAACAGTTCCCATGCAGCTTCCAGGGATTTTAGTTTAATTACTCTCCCTTTTAGTTTCTGTTTAACTAGCTTCCTCATTTTAGTGTAATTCCCCTTTTTGAAATTAAATGCCAGAGTGTTTGACTCTTCAGGAGTGCCACCTCCTCCCCAGTTCTAAACCTTCTCCTTATCCACAAGACCATGCAATATTCTTTGCACAATTAAAATAATGAACATATGGTTTTCAATTCAAAGGATGCCATTAATTATTATTTTTAAAACCCAGTAAGCATGTATAATGTGCTATTTAAACTACAGGGAAGTGATAAATCCCAAGGGGCTTTTATGTAAGAAAGACATAAGAATGGCCACACCAGTGGTCCATGTAGTCCAATATTTTGTCTTCTGGCAATGGCCAATGCCAGATGCTTCAAAGGGAATGAACAGAACAGGGCAATCATCAGCTGACCTATCCCCTGGCATCCAAATCCAGCCTCTGCATTCAGAGGCACAGGGACACCAAAAACATGGGGTTGTGCCCATAGCCATTTTAGCTGATAATCATTGGTGGACCTGTCTTCCATGAACTCATAGTATTGGCCTTCACAACATCCCATGACAATGAGTTCCATAGGCTGACTGTACTTTGTGTGAAGAAGTGCTGCTGCTGCTTCTTCTTCTTCAAGGACTGTCCCTGTGGGTGCTCCACTGTAGGTGTCTTGGTGCTCCTGTGCTTGGAATTGGAATTTTTCAGCAGCAGTATCCCCCCGCCCTAGGTGTCGGCATGTACATGCGGCACCGCTCGCAATGTAGTGAACATGCCAATGCACATGCACCATCAACTGCCCATCAGTTCCTTCTAAGCTGCTCCTGATTTGGTCGGAACAAAGCAGTGCTTCGTGTGTTATCTTAGACAATTATTGTTAGTTGTAGTTATTGTTAGATAGTTCTCATCCATGGTTTCCCCTTCTGAATTATTTAGTTAGTTAGTTTAGTGAGAAAAAAAGTTAATTATTTATACTCCTTCATAGTTCATATTTAGGATAAGGTAAGAATGCCAGGTTCACCAGGGTTTAAATGGTGCTTAACATACCCATCTCAGATGGCCGTGCCCAGTGTATCCATTGCTTTTGGGCCAGGAACATTCACCGAAGGGCTGCCACCATTGCAAGAAGCTCTCATCCAGATCACTGAAGGCAAGAGAGCTCCAGTTAAAGCTCCTCACCATGGAAAAAGTGGAGAGGCCAGCCTTGGAAGTGGCACCTCAAACCTTCCCGGCCCGGACCTCACCAACAGCAGCTTTAGATCAAGGCCCCTCAACTCCGAGGGTACGTCTACACTAGCCCCCTAGTTCGAACTAGGGAGGCTAATGAGGGCGACCGAAATTGCAAATGAAGCGTGGATTTAAATATCCCGTGCTTCATTAGCATGTTCCCGGGCGCTCGCCATTTTGGAAACTGACTAGCCCGGAATAACTGCCCGCATCTACACACGGCACTGAAACGGGAGTTCAGAGTAAACCCCTTAACTCGAATTAGCTGTTAAACCTCATTCCACGAAGAGTAACAGCTAATTTGAGTTAGGGGGTTTACTCTGAACTCCCGTTTCACTGCCGCGTGTAGACGCGGGCAGTTATTCCGGGCTAGTCAGTTTCCAAAATGGCGACTGCCCAGGAACATGCTAATGAAACGCAGGATATTTAAATTCCGCGCTTCATTTGCAATTTCGGTCACCCTCATTAGCTTCCATAGTTCGAACTAGGGGGCTAGTGTAGACGTACCCCAAGAGAGGTTCCGGCCAAGAAAATTGCCAAAAGAAAACACTCTTCACCCGCTGCAGAGAGGGCAATGAAGAGATCATCTCCCCAAAGTAAGCCTTCATCATCAAAGGGGAAGGCTGCTGGGGATATGCAAATACCGTGGAAGTCCGGTATGGACAAAACCTGAGGGGTAGTATCTTCCAAAGAATCATGCCCTGCAGTCTCAGTACCCAAGCTGAAGAAAAGTGCCATTGCACCATGTACCGATAGCGAAGGTACTGACAAAAACAGTACCGAAACTGTCTCATGGTACCACCAACAAGAGGCTCTCTGAACCACCAGTATGGACACCAGCCAAGTCAGTTCTGGCCCAGAGTATAGAAGTCTCCTGGTACCATCTACACTTGGGGTATGGGCAAACTCTAATGCATGGACAACTCGCCGCACTGGTGGTACCGACCTTCGCTCTGCCAAGACCATTGACTACTCAGCAGGAGCTAGCAATAGCTCAGTACTGGGTGCACCCTTATTTGGTACTAATGCCACACTAACCCTGGAGAGAACAAGCAGGCTTGCCACACTATTGAGCTCAGCGTCTCCCTTCTCCAGCAATAGTGACAACGACGAGATCTCATTCTCTCCATGACACTCATCACCTAAGCAAGCTGTACAGATACAGCTACAGCAGCAGATGGTGCAGCCCCAGATGTGGCAGCCTTTTCTGTGACTCCCTCCTATCCCACTCCCACAACCTTGGCAGGGATAGGACCCTTTCAGTACCTTAAAACAGGCCTGGGCAAAATATGGCCCGGGGGCTGCATCTGGCCCACCAGCCACCAGGTCCAGCCCATGGAGGCAGTGGGGAGCCCCAGGCAGGTCCCCTGCTTGCCCTGCAGCCCTGCATGCCACTCAGAAACACAGCTCAGGGCAATTTCTCTTTGAGTCTGGAGGGCAGTGGGGAAGATTCATATGCTTCTCCTGCCCCCAGCACAATCCCATTGGCCAATGGCAGCTGCCTATTTGAATAACTGGCCGCCACAAAGCAAACACCCTCTCCTCTCCTGCTCAGTTACTCAAGCACATGGCCAAGCAGGCAGAAATGTTTTAAGCTCTGCAAGCCTTTAGCTCTGCAGAAAGGCTGGTTTGGCTGCTGGCTGGTAAGTCTCCTGGCCAGAGTCTGCCTCTTGCACCCCAGCTCCTCCCTTCCCCAACCCTCTGCCCTACTACTCCACATGCACCCATACCCCCTCCCAGATCTAACGCCCCAATCTTCTGCCCAAGATCACAATCCCCTCCTACCCCAGGTCACATCACAAAACCCTGCACCCCAGTCCCGTTCCCTAGGTCACAACTGCCTCCTTCACCCAAACTCTTTCCCAGACTCCTTTTTCCCTTCTGCACCCCAGTTCCTTTCCCCAAGCTCCCTTTAGCACCCAACCTCCATCCCAGACTCTGCACCCTCTCCATTAATACCATGAAAGAGTGCGGCCCTTCACCACTTTCCAAAATCTTGGAGTGGCCCTGCAACCAAAAATTATTACCTACCCCTGCCTTAAAGGCTCAAGTACTGGCACCTCAGTTGATGCCACCACCTGAGTCTCTGACAGTGGCCCACAAGCCCCCTACATCCACAAGATCTGACATCACGCAGGAGGAGATGGAGTACTTGGATGATTCTCGGGGAAGAGGATACATTACCTCCCTCTCACATCTCGTCCTCTTCCCCGACGAGACAATAATGCCCCCTCTGCCAACTGTGTGGGATGACTTCAAGTCTTTTCAAGACTTACACAAAAAAGTGGCTAATACCCCCAAGACCTCATTGGCTGAGATGCCCAAGATACAGCACAAACTCACCAACATCTTAGAGGTCTCACCTTCATAGACAGTTGCACTGCCAATCAATGAGGCCATATTGGACCCAGCAAAAATCCTATGGCAAAGCCAGCTTCTATTGCCCCAACATCAAAAAGAGCAGACAGGAAGTATTATGTCCCAGCAAAAGGGGCTGAATTTTTATTCACTCACCCAGCACCAGATTCCTTGGTTGTTGATGAAGCCAACAACAGAGGCAAGCAAATGCTATATAAATCCACCCCTAACGACAAGAAATGGAAGAGGCTTGATATTCTAGGCAGAAAATCATATTCATCTGCCTCCCTTCTGATTAGGACAGCTAACTATGAGGCACTGTTAGCAAAGTATACTTATCGCCATTTGAGAACATGAAAATTTGTATTGAACAGCTACCTGACGATAGTAAGGCTTCCTTCCAGTCCAACATAGATGAAGGCTTCCTTATAGCTAAGACAGCAATGCAAGCATCCCTCGACGTAGTTGATACTGCAGTGTGATCCTTAGCTACTTTGGTAGTCATGTGGCGTGTCTACTGGCTGCACCTCTCAGGAGTCTCTGGGGAGGTAGAGATTACTGTTGAGGATCTCCCATTTGAGGGCCAAAAGCTTTTTTTCCATGACTACAGATGCCTTACTACATCCACTCAAGGAATCACAAGTGACTAAGACCCTGGGCATGTATGTTCCCCAATCCAGGAAGAAACTAAATAGACAATTCACGCCTTGGGACAGAGTACCCTCATAGTATTCACTCCAGAGAAGCTATGATCTAAGAAGGAGACAGAGGCAACAGAAACGTAGACAAACACAGGAACAACCTACCACATCCCAGTCTACCAACAGCCAACAAACTTTTTGAACATTTGGTTGAGGATTTGACATCATTTCCAACAAATGCTCGATACCATTTCAGTCTGCAGCCCTTTTACCATGCATGGGCCAAGATCACCACAGAAAATTGGGCCTTAGAAGTCATACAAAAGGCCTCATGATACCATTCACCAAATTCCCTCCAGCCTAAACCCCTTCTCTGTTCCTCTTCAGGGACCCTTCTTGCGAGTCCCTGCTACAACAGGAGATAAACAGATTACTCCAGATGGGGGTAACAGAGATCGTACCAGCTCATCACAGAGGAAAGGTTTTCTACTTCCTCACTCCAAAAAAATCAGGAGGCAGGAGACCCATCCTGGACTTATGCAGACTGAACAAGTATCTAAGGCTATGTCTAGACTACAGGGTTTTTGTGGGATACCGGAGATATCCCAGAAAAACTCTGCCACGTCCAGGGAATGCGCCTGTTCTTCCGCTTTTTTTTGTGGAAGAGCAGATGTGCTCTTTCAGAAGCCCTGTCTTCCTCCTCCCATGAGGAAGAAGGGCTCTTCCAAAAGAGGGTTTTTTTTCCCGAAATTTGGCCCAGTGTAGATGGGCCAATTTTCAGAAAAGCCTCTTCAGAAAAAACTATTGGAAAAAGGTACGCAAATAGCGGAGCGCAATTTGCATACCTTTTTCTGATAAAGCCCCATAGTGTAGACATAGCCTAAGAAAGCAACAATTCACCATGGTAACTCCAGCAAAGATAATTCCGTTCCTGGAACAAGGAAACTGGATGTCGTCCCTCGACCTTCAGGATGCATATTTTCACATATCAATTTGTCCATCACACAGAACATTTCTAAGATTTACTCTAAAGGATCAACATTATCAATACTGGGTCCTCCCATTTGACCTGTCCCCCGACTGCCTAATTGTGGCACATTCAGAACACAAGGCCATACAATCCACTGTAGAGACAATCCATCTATTCACATCTGTAGGTCTCCAACTCAATACACAAAAATCACACCTCACTCAGGAGTTGAAGTTCATAGGAGCCACGTGATGGTCACTAAGGGTAGTGATGGATAAGGAACACATGGCAGATATGTGGAGAGAGTGGGGGAAACAACTAATAGCAGAGGTATAGAAGCAGGGGAATACAAAGCTCTGCCTCTTTTAAGGAAAAGAGCTTTTTGATGCTTCATAGAGTGGAGGAAGGAGGATGGAGAGAGAAAGGAAGAGCTGCAGCAGGGATGGAAGTTGGACTTAATCTTCCTCACTTTATTCTCGTTCTTTGTGTCTTAAAGGTTGAGGTTATGCATTTTACACATTTTTGTTGTCCTTGGAGGGGATGCAGAAGGAACAGTTTTGAAGGTCTTCCAAACTTCTGAGAAGGATTATACTGAAAGTCTAGAGAGGACAGTTAAATAATAAGAATTCTTAATGCATTTAAATTTAAGTTCTGTAAATGAATGAATAGTCTCCCCCCTTTAGGCTAGGTCTAGACTACACAGTTTTTTCAAAAAAAGTAGCCTTTTTTCAAAAAAATTTCACCTGCATCTAGACTGCTGTCGCGTTCTTTCTAAATTAAATCAAAAGAATGCGGCGGGTTTTTTTAAAAGGGGTAAACCTCATTTTATGAGGAAGAATGCCTTTTTTCGAAATAACTCTTTCGAAAAAAGGCATTCTTGAATTCAAACAGGGCTTTTCCGAAAAAGAGCATCCAAATTGCCTGGGTGCTCTCTTTTGAAAAAGCAGATCACTTTTTCAAAAGTCTTGTGAATGTCTAGACGATCTCTTTCGAAAAAGCCTCTTTCGAAAGAGGCTTGTAGTCTAGCTGTACCCTTATAGATAGCTAAGCCCTTTACAAATAAAATGAGCCAATGAGAAGCCACTGAGGTCGTGCCTTGTTTGTTTCAATATTTTGTTGATGTTTTGAGTTGTAATACATTCAACTGAGGATAAATCATAGTAAAGCAAGAAAAAATAAAACATATGTTTGGAGAATATCAAGCCATGCATAAAGCAAATTTAACATGAGGGAATATGTTATTCCGACAATATTAGACTTTGACTGTAACCATGGTCATTTGTTGCTATGCAGAAGTATTTTAAGAGTTGATGATTTTATACTAAAGATTTTATGCACAAGTATAGAAAATCTTAAAAAGAAACAATCAAGAGCACTAAAATGGCCCATCAGTGGATTCAAAGAAGGAAAACCCAGATTATGCCATCTCATCCATTTTCTTGCCAGTATACCATTGTTTCTCAGCTCAAGTTTTGTCTAGTCTAGGTTTAACTTTCCCAAGTGATATGCTTGGGAAACTTATTCCGTAGTAGAATAGATCTATTTGTTAAAAGGTTTTCTGACATTCTGCTTACACTGTCTTATTCTTAATGTAAGTTTATGTGGCCCTAAATTTTTCCTCCTATTGATTTCTGTTTGTATACGTCAAATACTTGTCAACTATGATATTCCCCAGTTTAGTCATTGCTTAGCTAAACTATTCCCTATACTGTAAATAAATAAATAATACATAATTATTACATATTTTAGAATCAATTTTTAGCCCGCAGATCATGTTAGTCTGCAGAGAATGCCTTCTAATATGTGAGTGTTTTTGTTAATGAGCCAAGAACTGAATACACATTCAAGAATTAATCCTTTCAAAATTACAAAGAAAAATATTATTGTTTTCCTCCTCCTGCTTAGAGCCAAATTCCACACACCGTTAAGGTATATGATCAACTTTAAGCATGTATGTAATCATTGCTGTTAGGATAGAAAATAATCTTCTCTTGGGTATTACCATCAAAATGAAGGTACTTTTTCTCTGACTCATTTAGTATTATTCTTAGGCACATCAAAATATAATACCTGTGAAAATAACATTGCTGATAAGTGGCAGTTTGTTGCTTGAATTCCAAATTCTTACACAATCATTATCTCTCATGAAGACACTATTACAACCTGCAGAGAATTTGCTGTGAAGCTAGACTGTGATAAGAAAATTCAAACTGGGTACAATAAAAAACATGGTTTTCTCATTTTTACCACTCATAATTTATAGATTAGTAACAAAGCAGGTGCATTGTCCAAATATGTAGCGTTCTCTAAATATTTTTAAAAAGTGTATGTCTTTTATATCTAATTTTGTAGAATATTTTCTAGGGCGATACCATAATTCAGCATTTGGGGCCTGATCCAATGCCAACTGAAGCCAATGGAATATTTCTATTGTCTTCAATAAGTGTTGGCTAGAGCCCCCATTAATTAGATATTTGTTATCTTTTATTTCCCTTAAAAATTAAGGTGATATTTGTGCTATCGGAGATCATTTTACATATTGCAACTTAAGACAAAAAAGCTTTTTTTTTCTTTTCTGAATTACTATACCAATCTTTATAGTTTTACTATTTTTATTGTTAGGAGAGAATAATAGAGCGCTTGAAGGAGCAGAGAGAACGCGATGATCGAGAAAGACTTGAAGAAATAGAATCCTTTAAAAAGGAAAACAAAGACTTGAAGGAGAAAGTCAATGCTTTACAAGCCGAACTAACAGAGAAGGAGGTCAGTGTTTGAAGTAAAATTAAAAATCTGTATTGTTCTGAATTTTGTAATAGGTATAAAGAAGTTAATTAGAGACATTGTTTAAGCTGTTGGTTTTCAACTATTTTTAGAAACTAACTCCTAAGCCAGTATATTTTTGAGCATTCCTCACTCTCAAACTCTTGATTACTTTCCATAATATATTTCTTTCTTTTATTTCTTCTTTGTGTATATTCCTTTCTTTTCCTTTGCATATGTTTCACAAGGCTTTAATATTCCACTGCTAGTCCTATTTTATTTTTTTTATTTGGACTAATGGGACTAGCAGGAATAAGACCTACCGAGAATAAGTCCAAAAATATTTGATTCAGTCAGACTAAATATTGATAAGGGGTTTCAGCTGGTGAATCCCTGGTCCAATTGACTGCTTTACTAAAGTTTTGCTGTACCATTGCATGCCACTGCTCTGTGCTCATTTTATTCTTATGAACAATGTGATAATCTTAAATCCTATTCATGTCAAACTGCGAGATATTTCCTTTTGGGTGTTCTCCTCTTGCATACTTCTACGATAGGGTCTAAATATCCTTTAAAGTAAAGATATTGGGTGAAAATGTTTAGGTAGTTAAAATTGTGATGAATTGATGGGAAACATTTTCTCTATTTAGATCTCTCTTCAAGTTATTATCATCACAGTGATGGATTTTAAAAAAATATTTTAAAAAAAAACCCTGTTTCCCTCTTTGCAAGGGCTACAAGAAATGATGGTGAGAGCTCCATAGGTTGTAGGTCACTTGCAGGATTATTTGGATTTATCTCACTAAAAAAATTAACTGCTATTATTGTGGTCCGAGGTATTGGTAAATCCCAATGCCTCTGATTCTGTGCCTGCCTCCTGAGGGCTGTAATACTTTGTTTTAGTTTTAGTTAGGATTGCCAGGTGTCCGGTATTGAACCAGACAGTCTGGTATTTTTGCCTCCTATCCGGTAAAAAAATTCAAAATACAGGACACCTAAAATGTCCGGAACTTTCTGATTTTTTTTCCTGGCTAGGAGGCAAAAATCCCGGGCTGTCCGGCTCAATACATAGGCAATCTGGCAACCCGAGTGCTTACTGGGTTCCGCAGAGTAGCTGTCCGACCCGGTGCAGGGAGGCAAGATGGCGGGCAGCCATGTGGTTTTTAAAGGGGCCACGGTGGGTGGTTTTTTTTTTTTTTGCTCAACAAACTTTTTCTGGGCGTGTTTTTTTTTTTCTGTATTTTTTCTAAAACCATCTGGCAATGCTAGTTTTAGTGTTTGGGTTTACTGTGTGGGTTTTGGGTAGGTGTTAGTGGCCTGTGATATACAAGAGTCAGAATAGATGACACAGTTGTCACTTGTGGCAAGCGACATCCTTAGTGTAACCCTTCTGCCAGGCCGAGTTAATAGCAGCAAGGGCCGGGTTCAGTATCTAGGGGTCTCCTCCTAACAAGGTAATACAACACCAGCTTGAGCCCCCACCCAGTGACCTGGGAAATCTTACATACACCTCTGGGCGCCTCAAAGAGGCAATTCTTCCCCTCTCGCAAGCACAGAGCCTCAGCATAGCAGCAAACCTTTAATAACATGAGGTAACCAACATCAGCATTAAATTGGGAAAACACCACAACTCGGATTCATAGACCAAACATGAGCAAAGACCCCCCCCCCCAGCCACAAATCACCCAAAGTCCCAAAAGTCCAACACCCCAAAAGTCTCTGCCCTGGGTCAGTGCTACCCCAGGGTTCAAAAGTTCACTCGGCAGGGTTTTACCCTCCCAACCTGGAGGGGGCGGGGATTGATACACCTTACGTGGTCCACCAATGGCTCTGCCTCTCCGTAGGGTTCTGCTGCCGCCGTCAACGTGAGTCACTCCGCCACACTCCACCTGTTGTCCAGTGAGCTGCCTCAGCTGTCCCCCGAACTGTCTAGCTCCGCCAGCCATCTTGGTCCACACCCCTGGCTGCCAGCTGGTTGCTCCTGCAGCTGCTCCACTGGCTGTTTCCTGCCGGTCATCTTCGCAAACTGCTCTGTTGTCCGCCTGCTGGTTGTCCCTGCAAGCTGCTCTGCTAGTAGCTCAGCATAGCGCCAGGCTCCCCATAGCAACAGTGATTTCAGCTCTTCCGCAATATAGCACCAGGCTCCCCACAGCACACAATGATTTCAGCTCTTCAGCAAGTTCAGCTCATAAAGAGGAACCTCAGTGCTAGTGCTCCAGTGGCCCACAGTGAAGTCAACTCAGCAGGTCACAACTAGACTCCTAATAAAATCCAAATTAGTTCTGATATTCCACAGTGGGGAGAGGAAGGGGTACAAATGATGTTGTTTAGGCCCTCAAACAGGGCCACACCACCAGGTACAAAGACCTGTCCCCAGCCTCTCTCAACTTGACTGGGTTTGGAACCCAGGCCCCTTGTCTAGCGAGTGCTACTTAGTTTATGGCGAATCCCTCTGTCATAAACATTTCCACCATTCCATTGTCCTTGATTCACATAATCAGGGTAACAACACTTTTATCCCCCCTGCCTCAATAACAGAGAGACTGGGGATCCCACAGTGGCCAAAGTGACCATTTGGGCTGCTGTGAGCACATACTAGGCGGGGTGGGTGTGTCTATGCAAATTGGATGTATCTATGCAAATGAGATCAGCCCCTGAAGTCTCTTTGCACCACTTGCCACAGTTCACCACTAGATGTCAGGGTAGAGCTTATCCTGACCCTGCTTACATCAGGGTTTATGCAGCCCCACACAGTACCTGTACTATTAAACTGGTTTCCATATGCTCAATGGCAACATCCCAATGAAATATTGTAAAGCACATTTTAAACTAAGGCCCAGCAAACTAACACGGTAAATTCAAGTAAATCAGAAACTGACAGTAGTATACCTGAACCTTCATACTCAGGGTATCCATGATCTGGGCACACTTGTGGTCCGGAATCTAGCAGGGAGAAAGTGGCTCTGCATGCTGCCGCTCCCTCTTCCCTCCAGCTGGGTGAATGACATTACAGCAATGTACTTCTCCTGAGGCTTTTCCCCTCCACTTCCATGGTGGTGAGGGGTGGTGCTTGGGAGTGCCATGTGTGCTCCTTTGAGTGAAGCACCAGATAAGTATGGTTCTTTCACAGGTTTAGTGTTCTGCAAATAAGTCTGACAAGCTTTCACTTTTAAGTTAACTAGATCTTATGTGGAACAAGCCAAGCCATAGAACAGGGATAGCAAGAGGTGGGTGGGTGGACATTAAGACTCAGTGATGCCCCAAATTTTCTGGTGCCCTGTGCAACTGTGTATTCTGCATATGGGTAAGGATGCCCCTGCTTCTGGCTTAACGTTTATTATTCTAATTTGTTTTAAAGCTTTTAAGTCTATTATTAGTAAAACAGACAAAATTAACAATAGAAGTTGATAATAGTATTTTAAGTACAGATGAGTATGTAGAATACTGGTGTGTGCAGCCACCTCCAGACTTCTATCATAGGGGGATAACTTACAAAAATAAAATCTAATAATAAACTAAATATAAAGGAATACACTGGCCAACATAAGATATAGAGTTGACTATTTTCTAATGATCAAGAATTGCATTAAAAATACAGGTGAATCATCCTTTTCACTAATGAAATTTCCCTCAATCCTTCCAGCAGAGAGAACATGATATATACAAGAAAAAGTAATATTTTCATAGACGTTCAGCTTTTTGTTATTCTGCTAAAATTGAGTTAGTAGTATTTTATTCTACTGTAAATACCCATCCCCATGCCTGCACAAGTGTACTATCAAAACAGTTTTTGACTGAAAACATAGCTGATATAATAATTTCCCATCTTAGTGGTTTGGATCAATGCATTTTCTAACACCATCTCTTTTTTCTCTTTTTGGATGATTTTTCAGTCTAGTTTAATTGACTTGAAAGAACATGCATCATCATTGGCATCAACAGGGCTGAAAAGAGACTCCAAATTAAAGTCTTTAGAAATAGCCATAGAACAAAAGAAAGAAGAATGTAGTAAGTTGGAAGCACAGCTGAAAAAGGTAAGTGGCTTCTCACAAAATTCTTATTGAGGAATAAACTAAACTCTTCACTTCTCTGGTGTATACATGGCAATGAAGCAGGAGGTCCATTTTAAAAATATGTCTGTCTTCTGCTTTCTGCTGATACTAGCATCAAACAATGTTGACTTTTTCTTAAGAAGCATGTATAAAAACTGTCTGTGAGCCTGAAAAAGTACCTTAAAATTCCTGTCTTAAGGGGTACTTGGAAAAACTGTGACAATACTGGGAGGAAAAAAGTTATGGAAACCAGCCACTACTATATGTACAAATCTAAGTTACTGTTAAAGATGCATAGAAATGTTTATAATGTGTTAAAAATGAAAAAAAAAATTTCTCATTCATGATGAACTAGTCTTTCTAGTAAAAAATATCTAGGTCTTATACTGTTATCTGAATTTATTTATTTGTTTAATGAATTTAAATTTTGAGGTAGTTAAAAAGTGTTTAATAGATCACAGTTGGCAGTTCTTTATTTATATCCATCAAGAAGCAGAAATAAACATTTAAAGAAAAATGTTTTAGAAGTACAGTACTTAGCCAATCATTTTATATAGATTGCTGCATTACAATACTAACCGATCTACAAATTTTGTTGACACATTTTTTTCATATGTTTCTTTGACTTTTTGCTGTGTCATTTGGTACTGTCTGCACTCATCGTTTGAACACCAAACTCATGACATACTCAGTGGATTTTAGTATCATGTTTTCCTTACACAAATAGTAAATTAGCCAGTGAGAAGTGTAGATAAAAGTTTAATCTCTCTCTCCCCACTCCCCCCGCCAATACTTTGGACATGAATTTACATGCTTATGTGTTCTAAAAGAGGTTAATTATCTTAACTAGAATAGTGACATTTTTAGGTGCAGATTATGATACCCTTCCTCATGTTGATTAGTTAGCCCATTGATTTCAGTTGATCTCCTGTGGGCCTCCATTTTAAGTAAAAAGAGAGTATATTATTTATGAATAAAATGCAAAGGGTATCTAAATGAAAGTTGAAAACATTGTAGTTTTATTATACCATAAATACAACATGAATTCCCAGTGGGAACTGGCCTAAGATTTGTAGGAGACTCAGCATTTCCACAATAGCATGCAGATTCAACATTCTTGGATTTGTTTAGAGGAATAGAAGCACTGGCTGTTAATGACAATGGCGTGCAAACAGTAATTTTTAATTTACATTTGCTTTAATAAAAGTTTTAATTTCAACTGAACCTAAAAATAATCCTGTGATAAAAGTAACTGGCTCTCCAGAAATTGAAATCTACCTTCAATTACCTATTTTATTCCTTAGGAAACAGATACAGAAGTTAATTTTGAGAGGATTTTAGTATTTTGTTAAAAGGAGATGGGAGGGAGAAATCTATATTTCTTCATTCTTATAAACAGTATACAAATCTGCAGGTTTGATATGGATGCTTACTGTGTCAATGGACACTCAACAACGCAGAGAGATGTGGCATTTATATTGGACATAATTTGAAAAATAACTCCATTCTTTTAAAAATTATTTACAACTTGCATATCATTTATCTTTCTTAAAAAATAAATCAGGGTGGAGACACTTTTAAATTAGTAAAACTTTTAAATTAGTATAACTCAGCATTAATTGTGAGTTTTCAGTTGTATCAAGTTTTATTCCTCAGTATCAACTTAACTCACCACATATTTGCAACAGTGAGTAATTGTGAGAAGTCATAGTCATAAGTGCCATGCCCAGAAGAAGTGTTTATGGAATACAAGGCTTAACAAAACTAGTGATGAGGAACAGTTTTGCCTTGGAATTTTGTTCCTCTCCTATTTCAATGTATTTTTAAATTTGTCCTTTACTTGAGAGAGAGAGAAGGGAATATATTTGTTTTTCCAAGACGTTTGTTCAGGGACTGACTATAACTATTTCTGAGTTTTATATAAAATATCTGCGTTTCTGGGGGAGCAAATATGAAGACTGTGAAAGAATATATTCAAAAGTAAAACAAAAATCCTTAGGCGGACTCTTAAAATATTTGATTACAACAAACTGAACTGCAGTCCCTTCCCTAAATAGAAGAACTAGAGGACACCAAATGAAATTAATGGGTAGCAGGTTTAAAACTAATAAAAGAAAGTTCTTCTTCACACAGCGTGTAGTCAGCATGTGGAACTCCTCGCCAGAGGGGGCTGTGAAGGCTAGGACTATAACAGAGTTTAAAGAGAAGCTAGATAATTTCATGGAGGTTAGGTCCATAAAAGGCTATTAGCCAGGGGATAAAATGGTGTCCTTGGCCTCTGTTTGACAGAGGCTGGAGAGGGATGGCAGGAGACAAAGCGCTTGATCATTGTCTTCGGTCCACCCCCTCTGGGGCACCTGGTGCTGGCCACTGTCGGCAGACAGGATACTGGGCTAGATGGACCTTTGGTCTGACCCGGTACGGCCGTTCTTATGTTCTTATGTTCTTATTAATTGAAATAGCATATGCATTTAAAAACAATAAATAGGAGACCATTCAAGAAGGGTATGTCTACACTTGCAGCCTAATTCGAAATAGGGCTGCAAATGTAGGCATTCGAAATTGCAAATCAAGCCCAGGATCTAAATATCCCACACTTGATTTGCATGTTCCCGGCCGGGCGCCAATTTTTTGAAATTGACAAGCCCGGAATAACTGCCCGCGTCTACATGCAGCAGTGAAACGGGCGTTCGAAATAAAGCCCTAGTTTGAAATACCTGTTAAACCTCATTGCAGGAGGGTTATTCCGGGCTTGTCAATTTCAAAAAAAAAAAAAAAAAAAAAATGGCACCTGGCCAGGAACATGGAAATCAAGCGTGTGATATTTAGATCCCGGGCTTGATTTGCAATTTCAAATGCCTACATTTGCAGCCCTATTTCGAATTAGGCTGCAAGTGTAGAATAATTGCTCCTGTGTTCATACTGTATTTTTCTCAACAGCAAAATTATTTAAAATCATGAGTATGCTTATTAAGCCTTTTGTGGCAAGGATTATTATTTGGAATTGATGAGAACAAAGTTAGCAGAGAGCTCAGAACATTTTTGTGCCCAAATTGTACAGGCTTCTTTTTTAACTTATTTTCCTTGCTAATTATGATGGACTATGAGGAAGTACCTCATAGGTAGTTATGTAGTTTTCCTGAATCTTATTATACACGTTAGAATTTCTTCCTTTTATTGTTTATCATGGAATTTAAATTTCCATGCTGTTGTTAAACTGTTGTTTGCCAAACTGTACTGTTCAAAAGTCACATTGAATCAAAAATTCAGGCTTGTGTTAATACAAAGAGAAACTATAAATTTAGTGATAAAGCTTAATTAATCTTTTACTATTACTGTCTTTGAAATGTTTGTGATAAATTGCAGCCTTGGCTAAAAGCGCTTTTAGTGATTCATTGCTTGAGACCAGCACTTAATGTATCATCAAAAGTGGACACCTTTCTTTATTTCATGGGTTATTTAACTTGAGAAAGGGAAAGTAACACAAACCTTACATTTTTTACTCCAGCTATTCTTTTTTAGGAGCCAAAGTCAACATTTATGTTTCCCCAGTGCCTCTCGCTTTCCCAAGGAATGTTTAGAAACTTAAATTTCTACTTTTTTATGACAAGTTCTTCTGTGCAAATGCACTGGATTTGTTGAGCTAATGCTGTTTTCCTGGATCTTTCCTTCTTTTCCTGTCTATGCTTCACTCCTTCCCAACTTTGCAATGTAGCAAGCTGAACAGTTGTTCAATCAGATGTACAATCCAGTAAGTCCTTTCTGAAAGTGCCCGCTGTAACATATAAAAGCATGAGGATCCATTGACCTGACACTGTGTTGTGTTCTTCCTCTGTGGAGCTTTGCAAAAACTTTTTTGGTGAACACCTGTTTTAGTTTTGTCACAATAAATGAGCTTTGTGGACCTCAAGGCCATTTCTTTTGAATATAATATATAAAAATTGGGAACTAGATAAATACAGCATCTTCCCATTTTCAAATGTATTTGCCTTCAGGTCCTCAACTTCCCCATTATATATATTTTTAAAAAGCATGCAGAAGATATTTTTTGTTTTATTTTATTTTATTTTATTTTATTTTAACACTATGCTTGTGGAATACTTTATTAGATCCTTCAAATTCAATATAATACATGGTGGTTTATTTATAATATCTCTACTGATTATATCATTAATAATACCTAGTAAATGTCCATTCAGCATATTTTTGTAAAGTTGTGATATGATCACAGTAGTTCAGAAGGTAAACAAGATCAGTTTTACTAGTAAAAGAATGTGTATGTTCAGTATTTATACATTTAAAAAAAACATATTTTGACCAAGAAAAGGCTGAAAATACAGAATGATTAAAACAAATAACAATGTTCTTCTATTATTTAAATAAGAGAATGTAAGAATGCTTTTGGTTTATTTGGGATTATTCTCTCTAATGCCTTCTTTAATTATAGTTTCGTACGCAATTTTCTTTTGTCTCTATTGTATTCATTTTTCAATTCTGAGGAAGAACAAAAGCACATTCTTGTCTGTAGAAGATTTTCTGGTTGCTACAAAGTAATGCTGAAAGTATGCCGTGAGCATCACAGGGCAGAAATAATGATATAACTGAATTGTGATAACATAACAATTTATGACCCACATAAATTATATTTTAGATTACATAATAATTCTAAATATAATCACCATGTAATTCCAATCAGAAGGTGTGAGAGGGTTTTGTCATTAATGCCAATGGGCTAGGATTTCATCCTTATGGTCTGTTGTTAATACTGAGAATTTCCACTGATGGAAAATTTATACGTATTGATAGGTGAATATATCCCATAGAATTCACCATATTTACTCCTTGAAAATTATATAATTACATTTGGAACTCAGCCATAAATTGTTTATAAAGAGCATAAAACATAATTCTATACCCACTTTTTCATCCAGCATACTGTGGGGGTCATATAGTTTGTACTCTTGTACAATAGAATTATTTCTTTATATTGGCTTGGGTCATCCATGTCATGGTTTCATAAGTAGTCCACATAGTTCCATGCATATCACCTGCACTCTTATAGTGTACATCTTTTTTTTTATTGCCCTCTCATTGGTTATCTTTTCTCTTGCTCCACGTAGACCACTCCCTTATTAATTAAGTTTAATCACACTGTTCTAGTGATTTGCTATTTGTTGACGATTAACTTTTTTATATAGTATCTCAAATCTATCAATTTTACTTTTTGCATATTTTTTTCTTAGTACCATCTTTCAGCAGTTCAAATCCATGGATGGAAAATCTTTTACATGTAGCAAATGGTTACATCTTATCCTCAATGCACATTTTTCTAGTTATTTTTACTCTGTGTTCTACTTTTGACAATGTAAGAATAATATTTTTTCAAACTACTCTAAAAACTCATTCTTTAGACTGCATGATTACCATTAACAGAAATTGAGCCAAATATGTGTTTCCAAATCCACCACAAATGATATTAGAAAAGATGGATGGGAAAATACAATCCCGTTGAACTCCAATCTTCACTTTAATCCTTTCTGAATTTAATAATCAATTTTTAAGTAAGCCCTTGTTTCTTCATACAGCCAACTCCTTATTTCGTAGAATGATAAACCATTAATTCACACAGTACTATCAACTGTAGCACACACTTCTCACTGAAGCTGTTTTTAAAAATTCACAGAACAAATAGATGAATCTGTTTCATACTTGCAGACTTTTTGGTAACAAAGCAGAAAAATGTAAAATAGGCGCAAATCCTCTTCACCTCGTTCATGAGAATATTCAAAATGAAGTTAGAGGGACTACTTATCTGAATATTATGAACAGAATCTGGGCCTTGTTTATTTTTGCATGTAGAGGTGAACACTGTTTAAATTGTGTAATCATGCCTTGTGCTAATAAATAATGGTTAGAAAACAGTCGCATGATTTTTTTTTCTGAAATAAGGTATTGTGATTTACTTGATAGTTTTTTGTCCTTTGAGCCCCTTCTGAATATTGACGATTTGATTCTGCAAATACCGTGCAGGAGCAATGGCAGATCAAAACCCAAAGCACCTATAATATCAGTTAGCTTCAGAAGACACTGAAATTTAAAGAGATTTCAAAATTTAAGGGGACAATAGATTATTTAATTTATTATTGAACCAGGTAAAATTTGAAGGATCTTAGAAAGTATTTTCTTGCATGTACATTTATGCTGTTTCATTTAATTATTTTGATCAAGCACTAATTTTATCTTTTGCTAATTTGAATTAATATATACTAATCCAATGCATACATCTGATACAGAAAAATGAATGCAGGATTGTGGGCACAATATATATTAAATAAAATGTATGTCTTTAGCCCACTTTAATATTTCTGTACACAATTTGATACTTCTCATAGAAAAAGATACTTTGCCTCCACTTGTGAAATGCAAAATAAAAAACATGGTTGATAATATGAAATGCTTTTTAGAATCAGAAGTTCAATCAGAGGTCTATTGATCCCTAATGTGAGAGTATTGAATAACTTAGTTGTGAATGTAGGGCATGTGAATAAGTACTACATTCTGCTGCTAAAGTACATCTGGTGAAGATGCTCTGTGCCAACAGGAAAAAGGTCTTTCGGAATAAAACACAACCTTCATGAGTGGCATAAGTTATGTCGGCAGGAGACTTTCTCCCACCAACATAGCGCTGTGCACGAGTGCTTTATGACTGTGTAATTTAAATCACTCGGGGTGGAATACATTTTGCAACATAGGCTGTACTGGAGACATAGTCTGCTTTCTATTTGCAGCCAGTCTTTTGCAAATTTTTAACAGCTGAAAACTTCTCCATTTCAAAGATTTTTTATGATATTGCTCCATCAGCCCTCCATATATTTAGTACCTTTCCTATTTTTCTTCTATTTAGTAGTGTACCTGGGTTTGATACTGCATCCCTTCTGCAAAACAGTCCTATTTTTCCATTTAGTCCAAAACTACTGAATGAGTGGCATCTATGCAAGTAGGGAGAAACTAACAATGGTTTGTAATACTGGCCCCATATTTATTTTCCTAATGTTTTTAGATTAGAATGTTGTTGTTTTTTATTCTGGTATTTGCATTGTGCTTTTATATTACTTTTATTGTTATGCATCTCCACTGGTGCAAGTAAACTTTACCAATATGGGAGGCGGAAGGCACACCAACTAAATTAGGGCCATATGACTTCCCCACACAACCCCCTATGTTACTCCTCCTCACCCCCAACTCAGGACCTCCGTACTGTTCTCCTCCTCAACCCAACTTACCTGGGAGGAGAGGAGTCTGGGGGCAGTACAGCAGCTGGAAGAGCAGCTGGCAGTTCTGCTCTTTTCCCTGCTGCCCCTCCCAGCAGGAAGAGGAGCAGAACTCCCAGTCCCACCTCCAATCCCTCCACAGAGCTACGGTATCTGTGTACAGAGCTGTGGGGACGGGGCTGACAGTCTGTTCTTTTCCTGCTGGGAGGGGCAGTGAATAGGGGAAGGAGTAGAATGATGGCAGCTCCATTTGCTGCCATAAAGCACCCAGTCCTGCTCCCCCAGCCCTAACCCTGTTCACAGAGATGTGGCAGCTGGTGGAGAGGCTGGGGATGGCTGGCAGTTCTGAATTTACTGGAGTTTTATCGGTACTGTCTGCTGTTTGGAGTGGTGTGCAGATGCATTGTATTAAGGGGAGATGTCCAGAAGGAATTCCCATAATTTAGCGAATATACCCCGCACCCGAATATACCCCGCACCCGAATATACCCCGTGGTTTTTTCTATTTGAGTAAAAAAAATCTTGTATACCCCATGCACGAATATAACCCGTGGGGTATACAAGACTTTTCTGTGCTGGGGGTATATTTACAATGCGGGGGGGGGGAGGGGGAGGGGATTAGCCACTCACCACCCCAGGTTCCAGCACAGACACCAGCCTCCGGGCGGGGGAGTGCTCATCCCACAGGTTCCTCCGCAGCCACAGGAAGGGGCGGGGGAGCAGGAACCACCAGCCTCCGGGCGGGGGAGTGCTCACTTCCCGGTTCCTGTGCAGCCTCAGGAAGGGGCAGGGGGATGAGCGCTCCCCCGCCCCTTCCTGCGGCTGCGCAGGAACCGGGGAGTGAGTGCTCCCCCGCCTGGAGGCTGGCGGCTGTGCAGCCACAGGAAGAGGCGACGGAGAGCTCACCACTTGGTGAGTAAAAAAAAATCTGTATACCCCGCACCCAAGTATACCCCGCGCGGGGGGGGAGGGAGGGGGTTGCGGGGTTTGTAAAAACGAATATAACCCGCAGGTTATATTCGCTAAATTACGGTATGCCTATGGAAGGTGGAATTCCTCGGGGAATTTGCTAGTATGTCAGGGATTAAACCTTCAACTATATCTTTTCATGGATGCAGTATATTTCTGTATGTATGCCTAGCTAGCTCTGGTGTCTACTGTGTGGAACCCAGGCTCTGCTTTCAGCCTTCCCATTTTAAGTGTCTTGAATGCTGGGTGTTTTGGAAATAGTTCTTTTGTTGGGGGAATAATTGGACTTTTATTGTGCCTAGCTACTGAACAGGAGTGCAAAGCAGAATAGGGAATCTCCTGCTGCCGTTTACTTCCCTTGTGCTTCCTGGAATCATTGGGAATTATTATTAACATCAAAAGTGATCAAAGTGATTTAATTCCACATAACTAATTATAACACTAAAAATTGAAAACATTACTCTTTTATCTTCAATAACCAGTAAATCTATATAATGTCCATCACAGTTACAATAATAAAAAGCAGTATCAAACCTATTTAAAACTGGCATGCAGACTGTCTCAACTAAAGCATCCGTTGTTATTAAATAGACTATTTCTGTAAAGCACTTTGATCAAGTGGATATAGTGTGGGACTGGGCATCTGGGAATTTAGCGTCTCTTCCCAGCTTTCCCATTAAATGCTTGATTGTGTGTACTCTGCAGTGTGCCCTTGGATAGACAAATATGCACTAGATGTGTTTGGGTTAGCATGCTAAATATAAGGGTGTGTCTAGACTACATGGCTCCGTCGACAGAGCCATGTAAAGTAGCTTACTCAACATAGTCAATGAAGCGGGGATTTAAATAATCCCCGCTTCATTAAAATAAAAATGGCCACCGCGCTGTGCCGACAATCAGCTGATCCGGCACAGCACGGCAGTCTAGATGCGGCACAGTCGACAAGGGAAGCCTTTGTCGACCGCTCCTGTAAACCTTGAGGAGGTTTCACGAGGCTTACAGGAGCGGTCGACAAAGGCTTCCCTTGTCGACTGCGCCGCGTCTAGACTGCCGCGCTGTGCCGAATCAGCTGATTGTCGGCACAGTGCGGTGGCCATTTTTCTTTTAATGAAGCGGGGATTATTTAAATCCCTGCTTCATTGACTATGTCGAGTAAACTACTTTACATGGCTCCATTGACGGTATATACACAGCTGACTACATCCAGCAGGACTATAGGGATTTTATCCCATTTATTTCTTTTGGCCACAGGGGAACAATGTGGCACAGTAAGCTTCCATAAATCCATACTCTATCTTCTTCCTCTTCTGGGTCTATACCAGCATGAAGGAAGGAGAAGAAGATGGCTGAAGCTGGGACTTTTCAGGTTGGAAAGAAATGACAGAAAGGTGGGGAGATGTGTTAGGTGTCTAGAAAATCATGAACGTGTGGAAAAATAGAACAAGGGAATGTTATTTATTCCTTCATGAACATAACACAAGAAGCTGACCCAATTAAATTTATAGGCAGTAGATTTAAAAAAAAAACAAAATAAATTATTTTTTCACAATCAACTTGTGAAACTCTTTGCCAGGAGATGGTGGAAAACCCCAAACTATAACAGGCTTCTAATAAGAACAAAATAAGTTCAAGGAGGTTAGGTCCATCAATAGCTACTACCCAGCATGGGCAGGGATGGTGTCCCTAGCTTCTGTTTGCCAGAAGCTGGGAATGGGCTACAGGAGATGAATCATGATGATGGCCTCTTCTGTTCTTTCTGAGGCATCTGGCATTGGCCACTGTTGGAAGACAGATACTGGGGTAGAAGGACCTTTGGTCTGACCCAGTATGGCCATTCTGATGTTCTTGTATAAAGCTGAAATGTATCTGCCCCGTGCTGTAACCCACTAGACCCCACTCCCCTTCCCGAGCTGAGATAGAGCCCAGGAGTCCTTACAGAGTCTGTCTCTCTCCACAGAGTTAGTAACAAAGTAAGAATATATATTAAAATTTTAAGGCTAACCAGTGTCCCTCACGTGACTTGCCACAAGATGTCAGAATATGTTAGTGTTAGAGCTGCGTGAGTCTAATATTTATTTAATTTTCTTTCTTTTATATAGAAATTAGATACAGTGCTCTGTCAGCTATCTGCTAAATTGTCTGCCAAAAAAAAAAGTAGAGTTTTCCAGTACCATGGTAGCCCCTGGGGATAGAGATGATACGAGTGAGGGGGAGGGCGGATGGGTTGGTTCCCCCCCCCTTCCCATTAGTGCTTGGCAAGTACTGATCATGCTCAGTTACACTGCTGAAGCCTCTGTCCTTAGTCTGCCCTCCCCTGCTTTGACTCTCCCCCCCATCATGGCATGCACAGGTCACCCCTTCCACCCCCACAATCTGAAATGGTGCCCCTGTTGCCAGCTAATGGGAAAGAGATGTGTATGGGCCAGTTGTGCAAAGTGCTGTACACTCTGAGTTCCTGTTGAAGGCAATGGGAACTGAGAGTGCCTAGCACCTTTATAGGGTTGCCAGATGGCTTCAACAAAAATACCGGACACAGTTGACATTACATCACAATCTACATTGCATCTTATTTAGAAAATAACAGACATTTATATTTTCCCATTTATATTTTTCAATTTGTTTCCCGAACAGAAAGCTCAAATACTGGACTGTCCGGTTCAAAACCGGACGCCTGACAACCCTACACCTTAAAGAAGGTCCTCAGTTTTTTGTGCAACTGGATTTTGAGCCCTTATTGCACTTACTTAAAAATATGATGCTGGCAAAAAATAGTTCAACTATGGCTAATCCTCCAGTATGATATTTGGATTTCTAAAAGATAAAACATAATTTGTTGGTAGATGTGCCACCAAAGTAATATAGATGAAATACTGCAAAATACTCTTAAGTACCAGACTCTGCAATAAGTTCAGCGTAGGGAGACCCTGGCATCTGCGTGAAGTCTGTAACCTAAGAATGTAATATTGTCTTGAGGGGCGGGCTGGAGTTACAAGAAAAATAAATTTAGTGAACTTCTCATGTCACTTCCTTGTTTTTTTCATAGTTAGATCACCTGTGTGAATAGAAATCCCAAAGTAGAAAAATAGAATTTAAAAACAAAATTATTTTCCTTATTATCCTCATGCTTAAATTATGTTACATGCAGAAAAAAAACCTTTTTATTCTTCAGTAATTTAATTTAAGTCGCCTTTAAACTCAAGACTTTTAAAAATAGATACTGAAAAATTTCTACTAAATCATTGCAAAGACTGTCAAACTTCTAACCGTAATAGTTGGGTACTGATTTTGTTCAAAACATGCATGTTTCATTTTGACCAGCAGTTGTTTCATTGCTTGCTTGCCTTGTTTATTCCCTGAAATTAAAAATTAAAAAAAAAAATCATCTCCTCTGCTTAGGATAGCAGAGTACCTAGTGTTCTAAATATCATTAATTTTTGTAACATTTTTGTACATTTAAAAATGTTCTCTGAATTTTCTGTTTAATGTGCACTGTGGTTAAACTACTTGTTTTTTCCCTGCCTGCTCTTTGAAGATGCCAATTAGGAATAATGGGAAACAAGGGGTAGGCTAAGCATTGCAGTGCATTGTTGTTTCCATCTGTCTGTGATTAGTTCAGTCAAAAGTTTAAAACACTTTATGCCCAATCCTGCTCCCACTGAAGTTATTGGGGCTTTCCACTGGTTTTTGTGGGAGTAGGACAGGACTTTGCACTGTTGTTGTTGTTGTTTTCACTATGTTCTTTCTTGTCTGTGAATCTGCCACCCACCCATGCATGTGTTTGCCAGGTATATTTATTTGTGCCGTTTTCACCAATGGGCTTGTTCCTCTGATGTTTCAGGATAAGTATTAAGCAAAGAAAAAAAAAGGATTTGGGTTAAAACTGTCAGTGGAAAGTGTTCTTCTAGTTTTACCTTTAAAAACAGCTGTTATTCCTTCCTTTAAATTGTTAGTATCCAATGATATTTTAATAGATATCCAGTGGTTTAATTTGTGGATTAGGGTACTGCATGTGGTATTTTAAAAAATGTCTGCTTCTTTGACAGTATTAAACTTTATAATGAAACAAAAGTTAAGATTTTCATGGTTATGTTCATATATGAAAAACCCTAAACTGGGGTAAATATTTTTTCTTTATGATGAAGTTTTGGGAAATGAGACCTTGAGTGATTATTGGAGTGTGCAGACAGATTTTCTTTTTTCTGTGCCTTTATGGGAAAATGTTGCCAACTGACAGAAATACCCATAATCCTTTTTTCATGCAAACTTGCACTCTCAGGCTGCAGAAATAGTGCTGCCAGACTATCTAAATGATTGTTGTTTTCTTAACACTGAAGGCTCATGAAGCTGAAGAAGAAGCACGGCTGAACCCAGAATTTGCAGACAGGATGAAACAACTTGACAAAGAGGCATCTTACTACAGAGAAGAATGTGGCAAAGCTCAGGCTGAGGTAGACAGACTTCTAGAAATCCTCAAGGAAGTGGAGAATGAGAAGAATGACAAAGATAAGAAAATTGCTGAGCTAGAAAGGTAATTTTTCATTATTTGCTTTATATTGGATGGCCTATTTATTAAATGATCTCTATTGTAGAAGGACATAAAACAATAATAAAGTCAATTAATTTTACTTCATGAGTTGTACCTAAAGACAAGTAGACGTGCTCATTGGTTTTTGAATTACAGTTTAACACCGCTGCTCCTGGGAGACTAAAAAACAAGTGTTATGTGCAGCGTTTGAAACAAATTTGGAATCTCCTTCTTTTAGCGAGAAAATAGTTGCTATTCTACATATCAAAGAGCGTATATAGGGAAATTCCTAATAAATTTTGCAGACCTCTTTCTGCAAAACCTGGATAAGATATTGCATTATGGGAGCAATTTTGCTTTTTTACTTATATTATATTAGTATTAGGTGAACCCAAATAAGAACAATTCCAGACATTTCTTTTTTCCTAGAACAGCATTATACCGCTGAGAAATTCTGGAAAGATGTTATCAATCTTCTTAGTGTGCCCCTTAATTCTGGCTTTGGGTATTTTTCTGGGGTAATTCACATTCTTCTGTTGGCAAGTTTTTTATGAAGGAAGTCCTTCCTCTTTCTTCATACATGTAGGGAATTGTTCAGCCTTTCTCTATTAGAGGGAGAGAGGTGGTGGGAACCTCTAATCTTGTTCCTTTCAAATTGAACAGTACTGTAAAGCTTCTGCAGATTGTGCTCCAAGTTGCACTATATATGGGAAGTTCTTGAATCTGTGAGATTCGCCATTCCTGTCTTATGGGAAAGAACGAAGGAAGAAATCTTGTGTGTTTTGGTGTTTCAAAAGTGTGTATTGTAGGGACTGTATTATAAAAGGACCACATAAATGAAAAAGGAGATCAGTGGGTCCCAGTGTACCAGTTGCTAGATCCTATCCCTCTATCAGCTGTGTCTACTAGGCAAAGTGGTGCACTGTCCCAGTAGATAAATCCTGCTACAAGACATCCATTTATAATTTCAATTATTATTGAAGGGGGAAAACAGAGTTCTGTTTCTTATGGAAGTAGGCTTGTGTGGATTAGAAGCAAAACATCCATATATGATTTGAAACTTCAGATGAAGTTTATTTGGCTATTTATCAGCTTTTTTATCATTTGTTGCTAAATATTTACTTTATTTACTTTTTGTAGGCATTTAACAAAGATTTGGTTAGCAATAATTACTTGTGGATGTTGTAGAATAAAATACTTAATAAAATCATGAAAATTACATTCTGTTCAATATATTATTTTATTATGCAATTTATTACAGTTGTATGAGTAATATGCATGTGACCTGGAGGTGTAGGATGGGTGAATTTTGTAGATAAATTCGTAATAAATAATATACACAATGCCCACAAGTTATTGTGAAATTTTTTATATGCATATGGAAAATTCTCCTTGCCCAGAACAGGAATTATAAGTAACGGTGGGCTTTAACATCAAAGCTTGACATCTACTGATAGGCCTGCCAATGGGGGGAACAAAGGGTCCAATTGCCCCAGAGCCCAGCAATTCAAGGGAGCTTGGAGCTCCCAGCCACTGCTACTGCGGGAATGGTGGTGGTTGGAGGCCTGGGCCCCTTTCAGTTGTTGCCAGAGTGCCTCCCTGTGGCTCCATGCGGTTCTGAGGGTGGAGGAGAGGGGCCTGTGCTGTGGTCTGGGTGGTGCTAAAGGCTAACTGCCCAAAGTCCTGCCCCTTCCACCTGAGGCCCCACCCCTATAGGGGTGCGGAGCCCTTCCACACACACCCTGCCCAGGGGCCTAGTGTCTGTTGACCTTGCTGACTATTGAATTTACTGATGCCAAGCACTTCATAAGATTGGGCACCAGTTTTCCTTTTTAAACATTCTTGTTTGGGGAAATATGGCAAAATAAAGATTTCAGTTCCCACATTGTAAATAACATGTTTAATAGTTTACTTCCAGCACAGTTAATACAAAGGATATAATCAAATACAGAGACATAAATATAAGAATAGATCATATGGTTTTCTTCATGCATATGAATGTGATTTCCTGCATGATATTTTTAATTGATTTATGTGATCCTTAGTCTGAACATAAAGCAGTTTCAGTCATTTACTGACAATTGATTATAGAGCAAATGGCCAGGATTCTAATGAGTAGTGGGTATTTTACATGTTGTGCTTCAATTTCACCCAAAGAAATGAATCACATGTATATTGAGTATGACAAAATTGGTGACGTATTTCTGAGAAACGTAGGATACAGTATATTTTAATAGCTGAGTCTGACCAGATGGTGGCTGTAAAGTGTTATAATTTGTAGCTCTCCCGTCCCCCCCTTCCCATCCCCGACTTACATTGAGATCTGCTAGAATGGGCCCTTGCCCTTGTGTGGAATCCAGTTAATTTCAATGAGACTATACACATGATTGACGTTAAGCATGTTTAAGTACTTTCATGCATCAGAGCATGTATACTCAGTACTTCTTAGGATTGCACCCTAGATATACAATGTGCATAAGAAAGTGTTCCACAAAGAACTAGCTTAACTATTCCAAAATAAAACACAAACTTTGATTTAGAAATTGATTGTCTATTCATCTATTTAGTATGTAAGGGCTATATTATCACTGGTTTTAGACTTCAACATGGGAGAATAGGGGATATAAGACTATTCACCTTTCTGAATGTGTAGGGCACTAAGGAAGAGGTGGCCAGCATACCAGGGAAAGTGTCCTGCTCCAGGTATAGAGAGAATGAAAGGCTTGATTTTCAGTGTTGTTCAGTCTTCCTGTTTGTTTGTTTGGAGAGTTTTCTGTTTTTTTGATTTTGTTTTGCAAATCAAGTTCCTTTAAGATGGCCCAAAGTTTGAGGTACTTTTAATTCCCAGTGTCTTTTGAAAATTTTGTCCCTAACATCTAAATCTGTGACCAGTGAAGGAATTGTGACCCCAAGATTCCCTTTTGCTCCAGGGGAGGTAAACTACTGCAATTTTTTACAAAGTGTTGCATGCTTTTCCCCTTATGATGGCTAAGCTCTATTGGCTCCTTATCTGAGGGCAAGCAGAGCCAAGTCTTTACTTAGGGTATGTCTACACTACAGCGCTATTTCAAATTAACTCATTTCGAACTAGTGAATTCGAAATAAGCTAATTCAAAATAACGCATCTAGACACAAAAACTAATTTGAAATAGCGTTTTTCTAATTCAAAATAGCATGTCCACATTGAGTGGACCCTGAATCGAAGGTCAGGCTGGCCGGAACCAGTGCCAGCAGGACATCAGGGTCGGACTTATTGTGTGGGTCTGCTGCCTCAGGCTATCTGAGGTCTGTGCTTAAAGGGACCCGACCCCCCATCCTGGACAGCCAGTTCTCAGGTTTCTCTGCTTGCTGGTCTACCTCACTGAGGGACAGCAAAGCATTTGTGTCTCGGAGTGCTCTGCTTGCCCTCACTCGGGACACCACGGAACTCTGCAGCATGGAACCAGACCTGCCCCTGGGGACTCTGCTGCGTCTCATGGACACGTTGCCAGCAGCCTGGCCGTACTGTCTGCAGGCTGCCATCCGAGAGCACCATCGAGGGGCTGTCAGGATGCAGGGGGCCCTGCAGGAGAGCTTCCACCCTGAGGAGCGCTAACAGTCTCCCTGGTCTGCCCCACTGGGGGCTTGTGCCCCATTCCTCCCTCTCGTCCTTCCATTTACGCTTCCCTAGCCCCCCCTTCCTGATGTCAAATAAAATACGTGTATTTTCAAAAATAGAAACTGTCTTTATTTAACACAGCTGGGGAAGGGGAATGGAACTCTGGGGAGACTGGGGAAAGGAGGCGGGAGAGGGGAGGAGAGAGGGTGGGAGAGGGGAGGAGGAAACCTGGGAGGAGGGAGCTGGAAGGGGGAAGCAAGGGTAAGAAGGGGGAGGGGAAGCTCAAGGCTCGGGGTGGGGATCTCATTGGGCCACATGTCTCCCAGCACGGTGGGTGCGGGGGCCTTGGCGTCCCCGGGGGGATGGGGAGGAGGGTGCAGAGGTTGAGGTGGGGGGTGTGGAGATTGAGGAGAAGGGTATGGAGGTTGAGGAGGAAGAGGTGGGGGGGGCAGGAGTGGGAGGAGGAACAGTAGCTGGGGGAGCAGCAGGCACAGGACCAGCACAGGGCAGCATGATCTGCAGCAGGGCCTGCAGGTTTGAGTACATGGCACGGTCCTGAGCAAGCTGCTCCCAGCGGAGCTGCAGGTCCTCCTGCATCCAGGCCTGGATGGTGCGGGGCATGGCTCGCAGGGCCTGCAGGTTCTGCTCTCTGTACCCCTGCCGCGTGGTGGTGGTCCTGCTGAGGCCGCGGGTGCGGGACCATGTCCCGGGCAGGGTGGTGTGCCCTGCACAAGCAGCTGGTGCAGCTGTAGAGAAAGAAGAGAAGTGGTCAGTTCTCCCTGGGGACACAGTGGATGATGCCCAGCCCCCCCGTGAGGTGAGGGCGACTGTGCTCTGCACCGTCAGAGCCGACGTGCTTGCACAGAGGCCATGGTCGGGATGTCTGGCTTTCCCCAGGACTGGGAGCTGCCCCAAGACCGCACCCATGCCCCTGTGCCATGTATAGTGCGGCCGGGGCGGGGCGGGGGGGGGGGGGGAGATGTCCCATGCCTCCGTGTAGCGGGGGCGTGTGAAGGGAGGGCGTCCTGCTGGGTCCTGCCCCGGGATCGGGAGTGTGTCAGGTCTCTTCACACACGCGTGTGCCTACTGGGCCACGGCCCCTGGGTGTCACGCAGCTGGAGCCACCTGCCCAAGGGTGGCATGGCACGTGCTGGCACGTGCACAGGTGGCTGCGTGATCCGTGGGAGGCATGGCCCACGCACACGGTCCCTGGTCTCCCTCTCCGCCTCTCCCCCGGGTAGGGAACAGTGCTGGCACTTTACCTGGTATGGCCTCCCTGGACGATCCTGCCGACTCCGTTGCTGGGACAGCTGATGGTGGCCCCTCTGGTGCGCCCGGGTCAGGGCCCTCAGCTCCCGGCTCGCTGCCTCCCGGGCTGGTGTGGGCCGCCCCGCCCCCCCAGGAGTTGCTCGAGGGTGGGGAAGTAGGGGCAGGTGGCAGCCCCTGCTGCGGCACCACCCCTGGTGGCCCTGGCGTATGCCTGCCGCAGCTCCTTGACTTTGAGGCGCACCTGCTCCTGTGTGCGCCTGTGGCCCTTTCTGGCCATGGTGGCCGCTATGCGGCCGTAGACGGCCGCGTTCCTCCGCCTAGTGCAGAGATCATGGACATTGGGGGCCTGCCCCCAAACCTCAAGGAGGTCCATGATCTCCGCACTGGTCCATGAGGGCGCACGCCATCTACAGCCCTTGGCTGGCCCCTGGTGCTGGGGGACTGGGCGGGGGACGGCTGGCTGCCACTGGCTGACGTTGTGCGGCCACTGGGTGAGGGGCTGCGGCTGCTGGCAGGCCAGGCTCTGGCACGTGGTGTGTGGCCAGAGTCTACCCCTTTAAGGGTTCCGGGGCTGGGGGAGAGGAGAAGAGTTTTCCTGGTTGTGCCCAGAGTGGCCACCAGGGCTTCCTAGGAAGGGCTGGGGCCCCCTATTTTGAATTAAGTGTCTACACAGCACTTCATTCGAAATAGCTATTTTGAATTTGGCGTTACTCCTCACAGAATGAAGTTTACCAAATTTGAAATAAGCGCTCCACTATTTTGAATTAAATTCGAAATAGCGGTTTGCATGTATAGACGCTATTGAAGTTAATTCGAAATAACGGCTGTTATTTCGAATTAACTTTGCAGTGTAGACATACCCTTAGGCAGTTTCCAAAAGACAAGTTACAATATTATCTTATGTGAAAGCACATTTTACTACAATGCTGCATGTATTAAAACAATGGTGACTTTTATAGAAACTTATCTCCACATGGTTTGTTTGCCTCCCCTTACTTTGATATCTTGAAGATTTTACTGCATTTTATAGTTCATGAAATATATTATAGGTATGGTGACCATATTTTCTGAACCAAAATTAGGGGCACATTAGCTACGCCCCGACACCCATTGGCCACGCCCTTTGCCACAAGAAGACCCATCCCTGGAGCTAATACTCCTGGAGTCATGATGGACAAATGACCAGCAGTAAAGGGTGTCATGTGACCCCTCTAAGAACTCCTCCCAGCGTCCTCCTACCCCCAATAGGCCTGGGTTTGGCCTCTGCAAGACCCCCCCCCCCATGCAACTATCCTGCAATTGCATTAACTCAGTTTGCATTGCATTAACTCGGGGGGAGAGGCTGGGGGAAGTATTCCCTCTAAGATTTTCCTCCCATGAGCAGAGTGAATTTTGTCTTATGCACCAGTATTGAGGCCATGTGCGCTTGTTCAGATGTGTGCCACTGTGGCACCCAAGTTATTAATAAATATCTTATAAACCTCTCCCTTTTCCCTCTGCTGCCATGTCTCCTACTCTCTCCTTGCCCCATCTCTTCTCATGGTGCCTACTGCCTCCACTCCTCACCCTCTGCTGTCCTGGCTCCGGCCCTTCTCACTCCCCTCAGCCCTCTGGTGACCTGCCCCCCTGCCCTGCACCAGCCCTTCTCTTCCCCCTCTTGCCCAACTCTGATAATCTGTAGCTACCTCTGCCCATCCCCTCTTGTAACACCTTTCTCTACCCACCTGCCCTGCCTCTCTCCTCTGTCCTCTGGTGCCCATCCCTCCCCTCCACATGTCTGATTTTCTGCTTCACCCCCACAATCCCCTGGCACCTGCATCTTCCCTTTCCTCTGCAACTTCCTTGTGCCTTCCCCTTACTTCCCTCACTGCCCCTGCCCTCCTTGCTCTCTTTCTCCCTGGTGCCCACCCCTCCTTTCAACCCCTCTTCTTCCAGCGCCCACTCCTCTCCTCTCCTCTCCTCTCCTCTCCTCTCCTCTCCTCTTGCCCCCATTGTCCCTCCCCTCTCCCAGAATCACCCTGTCACCTCCCTTTTCCCAACCCCACTAACACCTTCTTTCCTATACCCCCTCCTGCCCTTTTCCTCATTGTCTCCTCTTGGCACCCTGGCATTTGTTTCTCCTCCACCCTGTCCCTTGGTGCCTGCCCCATTCTTCTCCTACCCTGCCCCCTTCCCTCAGTACAAGCCCCTTCCTCTCCTCACCTCTTCTTGCTTAGTTCTCCTACTGCCCTTTCCCTCACTTTCTGCCTTCCACATGGAAAGGAGTTTGCAGGATTGGAGCTGGGCTGAGATGCTATTTTTATTACTGCAGTCCCAGCCCCAACTGCTCCCGGTGTGGGATCGTGTGCCGAGACTGCATCAGAGGCTGCCTACGATGCTGTTTTTAGTACCGTGGTCCCAGCCTCCGCGGGCTGCCCCAGCTCCAGCTGCAGTCAAGTGGCAGCTACATGAGGCCTATTCCTGTGAGACTGGTCTGGCTGGAATGCCCCTCGTGTGGCTGCCACTTGACTCCAGCTGGAGCCAAGGCTGCTCGCAGGGACCCAGGCTGTGGTACTAAAAATAGTACCACGGGAGGCCTCTGCTGCAGTCACGGCACCTGCAGAGCCCGAGCACGGCCCACCCCACAGTGCCTCTGCCAGGCTCTGCGCGGTTCCTGCCGGGGCTTCAAGGTGGCTGGAAGACGATGAGGAGGCGGTGCCGCCAGACTAGGACCCCCCACAGCAGAGGCGGTCTTGTGGAGAGAGGAAAGGGAGGGGAGGGAGACAGGGAAGGGCCGCACTCCACCGGAAGCCAGCCCAGTTGCCCTATGCACCCTGCTGGGGGGAAGGGGAAGGAGGCTGCTGTGCTGTGCGAGAAGCAATGGCACTGCACGGAGCTTCTTCCTGCAAGCCGTTATCCCCATCAAGTAGTGAAATGTCTGGCGGGGCTTTCTGGGACATTTCTTTACTTGATGGGGCACTAGGACAAAGTATTTAAATTCAGGACAGTCCCGGAAAAATCAGGATGCATGGTCAGCGTAATTATAGGACTTGACTGTCTAATTGCTACTTTTTTCCCTTCCTTTTGTCTTCTGTTAAGTGCAAGTGTCAGCACATGTTCAGCATTATCTCTTAGCCCCCGATACAGGGGCTTGTGTGGGATTTCATGGGAAAGTGAGAGCTCTGTCTAGGCGTGCATTTTGATACATAATCTGCTGAGCTTCATGTGTAGTCCGATTCTAACATCTTCCTTGCATTGCAAGATAGTCTTTTAAAATTGCACAATATCTGATTTTGTTGGCTTGAACTATAAAAGTCATTCTTCATAATATTATGAATAATAGTGTTTTTACCAATATAACACATCTCCATTTCAAAGTTGTGGAGGAGTGTTTATAATTAAATCCTTTAATCTGAAATGTAAAAACCATTGACATAAGCTTGTGTTTTATAGATTGAAATAAAACCTAGAACAGAGAAATCACTTTTTAAACGGAGTAGTTTTCTAGTAAGGTAGAGAACATAAAATTTTGAAAGGAGATTTCTGGGTTAGGACATAGTCTGAGAAATGTACGTGCTGAATAGCAGACAGTCAGGAATGATTAATAAAACTGAAGGGGCTTTTATGGTTTTGGTAATTCTCTTCGGCTTGAACTTTATATTTCTACTTCAGAAATCACTGCATTTCTGACAGTTTAATCATTTACTTCTAACAAATGCCTATAGTGTATACAATATATCATGTATACTGTAGGTTGGTCTGTATGTTAATTACATTCTTATATACAATAAAATATTTTATTTTTCAAATTGGCTATTGTTACAATATGATAAATCTAGAAGCTTTCTCTACTGTTAATGTTCTTTGGTGACATATTGTATTGGTCATGTTTTTTTCTGCTGTATCAGTCTAATACTCATTTTCAATAGAGTTAAATGTAAAAGATCTGGTATAAATACCAGTATAATTAATGACAATTTATGCTCTTAATAGCTTCTAGTATGCTTTCCCAAGAATAATCTTATGTTATGTAACTTTATATGAGTTCACACGTTGCGTGGTTTCTTAAGGGATTGAAAACTGAAATCTTGTGCTTCCAGAACCTTAGAAATCCAGATATCCTGTTATCTACATTGTGCATGAGGGGCTAAATTATTGGTGGATGGATTGATTAGAGCAGTGTTTCCGAACCGCCAGGCCACGGGCCTCTGGCTGCCAAGCCTCAGTGGCTCTGGGGGAAGGGATTAGGGTACACCGTTCTCGCTGTGGCTGTTGGGAGAGGTATGGCCTGCCCTGCCTCTCAGCCAACCAGTGACTGACAGGGGCGGGGGTCTCCTCCTGGCTGCTGAAGAGTGCTTCCCTGTGTGGTGGGAGGGCCTTGCGGAGCTGGGCGGTGCAGCCCTCCCGCCACACATGGAATCGCTCCTCTGTGGCTGGGAGAAGACCCTGCATCATGCAGCCCTCCCGTCTTGCAGCGAACTGCTGTTCTCTTGCCGGGAGGAGACCCCACCCCTGCCTGGCACTGGTTGGCTGAGAAGCAGAGCAGGACACGCCTTTCCCAACAGCCGTGGCAGGAGGGAAGGTGCTGGGTGGTGTACCCTAGCCCCGGCACCCAGAGATGCTGCCATGTGGGCAGCAGCGCAGAGCTAGGTGAGGGGGGCAGGGCAGGTACTGGGGGCTCCAGGGATGGGTCTAGTGCTGGGGGGTCTGGAGGCTGAGCTAGGGAGAGGTTATAGGGGCAGGCTGGCACTGGGAGGCTCTGTGGATGAGGGAGGCTCTGGGGGTGTTGCTACACTTCAAAGGCAGAGGCTGGTTGCAGTGGGGCTCTGGAAACAGGAGGCTGGTACTGGGAGTGTGTGGGGGGGCTCTAAGGGGCGGGGTCTGGCATTGAGGCATTTTGGTTGAGGGGTGGCAGTGGGGGGCTCTGAGGGTGGGAGGCTGGCAGTGGGAGTGTTGGGTGAAGGGGAACTCTGGGGTCAGTGGTTGGCTCTCAGGGCAGTGGTGGGTTGGGGGACTTTAGGGTCTAGGGCTGGCACTGGGGATTCTGGGGGCTTGGCTTTTGGTGTACCGGTAATGTTTAATTTGCACATTTGCATATTCATAATTTGTCTAATGAATATGCACATATACAAATACAATGTTGCTGATCCACCAAAAGTTTGTGAATGTGTTTGCTGCTCCCTGGTATCAAAAAGGTTGGGAACCACTGGGTTAGAGAGTTCCCGACCCTCTACAATAACTATATAGGGCTGGGATGTGTTGTGGGGAGTTTACTAACTATGGAAATTTCTGGGTCAAGGGAGTTCTTTAGTTACTGCGCTGTAAAAAATGGCTTTTTATGTTTGTTCTCTCACTACAGTGTGTAGTGGGTAAAGAACAGCATAGGGAAACTGTCCCTGCTCCTGGATGACTTGGTATTTGGGAAGTGTAAACAGAGTTTTCTGCAAATGTCTGGACTCCATTTGTTTAAATCTTAATAGAAAGGATGGTTGAAAAAGTTATGGAAGATCTGGCAAGACACCAAGCTACAGCTGTTAACAATGTGCAGCAGCTGAAGATACAAAATGTAAGAGATGCTACAAAATGAGACATTTTGCAATAGCATGCAGGTCATCAAGAATAGTGGAAACTATCCAAGAGGGATTGTTATCAGATGACTGAGTCTATACTTCTAAGGACTATATCCTCAATAGAACAGGCAATATCTTTGTTCATAAGTATTAAACTAAACAATCAAAAACTTAAATTTAAAATTGTTTCTAGAGCAGCAGTCACAGCAGTTCCAAAGTTTATAATCAGTCCCAGATGAAGATCCTCAAAGATCAAATAAGTTTTTTCATGCGGCTAATAATAATATGTTGGATGTTTGTGGTCAGTTCCTTGGGAAATTGGGAAATGACGGAAAGTTCTTTAACAAGTAATATGTGTCATACATGGACTAACAACTCTCCTGTTAAGGTTGCCAGCAATACGAGGACTACTCTTAGTACAAAAACTGGAATGAATTAATTGCAGAAAGCAAATTGTCCAGGACATGTATTCTTACATCTTCTCAGGGCTAGGAATGTTGCAAGAGAGTACAAAATAAAATCAATGCCATTGCCAACTCCCTTGATTCTGTCAGCCTCATAATGCAGCCTTGCACCTTTGCTTAGGAAAGTCAGAGAAGAATTAGAGGTTATTTCATTTGGAGAAGAATTCACTGACTGGTGTGCGAGAATGGTACTGAAGCTCAATGGCAAATTCTGCATTTATGTGGACTTTATGCAACTTAATAAAAAGATGAGCAGAGAAAGGCACATGCTTCCCATAGCTGACCAGGCAATACCTGAGTTATCAGAGACCAACATCTTCTCAAAGTTAGATGCTATGACAGGCTTCTGGCACATCCTCTTTGCTAAAAAATCTGTACCATTAACTACATTCAACACCTGGTTTGGAAGGTACTGTTTCATTTGCCTTTCATTTGACAGAGTGTTAGTGCCAGAACATTTCAAAAAGAGAATCTCTCAGATTATCAGGTTTTCCTGGCATCCTCTTCCATATGGATGAGGTGTTGGTATATGGCAGAGATAAAAATGAACATGATGAGTGACTATGCACAGTTTTAAGATGCTTTTAAGAAGCCAAACTCACTCTGAATAAAAATTATAAATCTGGAAAGTAGCAGATTACATTTGTAGGGCACAACATTAGCAAACAGGGAATTTAGCCAGATTCAGATAAAGTGAAAGCATTAATCCCCTTACCCAAACCCCCAAACATTTGTGGTGTAAAAAAGGTTCTTAGACATGACAAACCATTTTGGGAAAGTCATATTAAATTTATTCACACAATAAAACTCTTAAGAGATTTCCATAATGGTCACATTTTGTAGATCTGCTAGAACACACAACAAAATCCATTTAATAAACTAAAAGAACTACTGACTTCTTTACCTGTTTTGGCACAATACTTTAATATATCCATCAACAGTAGCAGTGGATTCATCTTAATATGGTTTAGGAGCAGAACTCAAACAAAAACAGACAGAAGGAGATCAGAGACTTGTCTTATTCATGTCAGGAAGCCCCTCAGAAACTGAAAAGTGGTATGCTCAAATGAAAAAGGAAGCTCTAACAGGTCCTTGGTCTGTGAACAGCTCACTGCATATCTGTTCAGCTGGATTTTAACATAGAAACAGAGCATGGGCCCTTAGTGGCTTCAAAACTACTGGGTGATCTTTCACTTAAAATTCAAAGATTTTAACTACAGCTGATGCAATTTCAAAGATTGCAACTACAGTTGATACAAATCTTTCAACATCGATTATGTACTAGATATAGATTTCATAACAGTGGAAACACTATCTCAGGGGTGGGCAATAATTTTGACTGGGGGCTACTTCAGAAATTTTTGAAGTGGCCCCAGGGGGCAGGGCCTCAGGTGGAAAGGGCAGAGCCAGGACACTTCCATGCTTCCCCATCCACAGACCCTGATTGGTCTGGGAGTGGGGGGAGCATGCAAAGTCTTTGCCCCCTCAGAGAGAACTGCCAGTTGTTCTGAACAGCTGGCGGTTCCCTCTAGGTACCCAGGCCCCTGGCAATGGGAGGAGACTGCGTGCTCCTCCTACGGCCCCCAGGTCAATCAAGGCCTGGGGACGGGAGCACATGAAGTCTCTTGCTCCCTGCCCCCACTCTGCAAGGGAGCGCTGCTCTTAGAGTCAACGGCCAGCTGCACAGTTGATTTTAAGTGCTGAGCCCCTTGCAGGGTGGGAGGAGACCTCATATGCTCTCCCCGCCCCCAAGCCCTGATTGGCCTGGGGGTGGGGAGAGTGCAAAGTCTCCTCCCACCCTGCCCCCATCCTGTGAGGAGTGTGTGGTGCTTAGAAGCACCGTGCCCCTCGCAGGGCGGGAGGATACTTCGCATGCTCTCCTTCCCAGGCTAATCAGGGCTTCGGGGTGGGGGAAATGCACAAAGTCTCCTCCCACCCTGCCAGGAGTGCATGGCTCTTCTAAGCACCGCATACTCTTTGCAGGGTAGGGACAGGGCAGGAGGACACTTTGCGTGCCACCCCCTGCCTTCAGGCCCTGATTGGCCTGGGGGCGGGAAGAGCGGTAGGGCACCTGTGGGTCAGATCACCTCACTTGGCGGGCTGGATGCGGCCCGCAGAGGCCCTTTTGCCCACCCCTGCTCTATCTAGACCCCCAATTAAGCAGGAAAAGGAAGGGATGTTTAGAGAAAGATGCCAGAGTTTACACTGACCTTGGTCTGGCAACAATTCCAGTATATGTCAGCTGACTTCAGCTAATTAGGGAGGAACAACTAAAGGATGAGACTTGCCAGAAACTTATTTAACTCTGCCAAGGAGGGTGGATTCAGTGTCAACTTCCAACCACGACCGTACTGTTGTATTGGCAGGAATGAAAAGATTTTCTTGGGGCTGATGGCCTGCTTCTGAAAGGATGGAACAATTTTATCTCTACAGTACTACAGAAAAGGATTCTTTCCAAAATCCATATAGGACACCAAGGAATAAACAAGTGCAGAGCATGAACACAAGAATCCTAGGTGGTGACTTACTGGATGAGGGAGGTAATCTAGTGACAGATGATGTGAGGAAAGCTGAAGTAATCAGTGCTTTTTTTGCCTCTGTCTTCACAGACAAGGTTACCTCCCAGACTACTGCGCTAGGCAACGCAGTATGGGAAGGAGGTGGGCAGCACTTGGTGGAAAAAGAACAGGTTAAGAAATATTTAGAAAAGTTGGACATACTCAAATACACGGGGCCAGATTTAATGCATCCAAGGGTGCTGAGGGAGTTGGCCAATGTGATTGCAACACCATTGACCATTATCTTTGAAAACTCATGGAGATCAGGGAAGGTTCCAGATGATTGGAAAAAAGCAAATGTAGTGTCCATCTTTAAAAAAGGAAAGAACAACAATCCAGGGAACTACAGACTGGTGAGCCTTACCTCAATCCCCAGAAAAATCATGGAGGGGATCCTCAAGGAATCCATTCTGTAGCACTCGGAACAGAGAAAAATGATCAGGAATAATCAACATTGATTCAGCAAGGGCAATTCATGCCTGACCAACCTGATTGCATTCTTTGACAAGGCAACTGGCTCTGTGGACATGGGAAAGGTGATGCACATGATATACCTTGACTTCAGCAAAGCTTTTGATACAGTCTCCCACAGTACTCAGCAAATTAAGGAAGTATGGATTGGATAAACGGACTGTAAGGTGGATAGAAAGCTGGCTAGATTGTTGGGCTCAACAATCAATGGCTCAATGTCTGGTTGGTGGTCTGTATCAGCCTTTAACTACCTGAAGGGAGGTTCCAAAGAGCATGGAGAGAGGTTGTTTTCAGTAGTGACAGGTGGCAGAACAAGGAGCAATGGTCTCAAGTTGCAGTGGGGGAGGTCTAGTTTGGATATTAGGAAAAAACTATTTTACTAGGACAGTGTTGAAGCACTGAATTGGTTACCAAGGGAGGTGGTAGAATCTCCTTCCCTAGAGGTTTTTAAGTCCCGGCTTTACAAAGTCCTGGCTGGGATGATTTAATTAGGGTTGGTCCTCCTTTGGGCACGGGTTGAACTTGGTGACCTTCTGAGGTCTTTTCCAACCCTATGATTTTATGATTCTATTTGACTCAGTCTGAGTGGGCAAATTCAGATGTTAGTAGAGCTCTGGGACGTATGTGATAAGGGGGAAAACACAATCTCCAGAGATATTACTCTCTACAAAACTACCTGACAGATCTTGACAGCGAGTAGCAACTTATTTCCTTTTCTGGAAATAATTGTAGTGGATTACTTTTTTGGGTGTATTGATGTGGCTATACTTATACAGACTTTTTCAACACACGACAACCAGAGACTGAAGTGAATATTTGCAAAATATGGAGTTCCCGAAATCCTCAGATTAAGTAGCGGGTGTAACTTTACCCCTGAAATATGCATACCATTCTCATAGGACTTTGATTTTTAATATTGTACTAGTAGTGCACATTTCTTCCAGAACAATGATTAGGTGGTGAGATCAGTGCAGACTTCAAAAAATCTTGTAAAAAATACAGTATATCTGTGTAAAGCACTCAAGGTCTAGCATTCAACATCACTCAGATCTGGTCTTTTCCTAACAAAATATCTGTTGTATCTAGGGCACAAATATGCTTAGTTCAACCTGAAGGAAGTTTGAAATTCCAAATACAGAAATTAGATAGCAACAAAACTTCATTGTTTGGCACAGAACAAAAGCATTACTTGAACTCAGATTGGGGAGAAAAGATTGATTTAAAAGGACTTCTCTGGAAGAATCTGGTTCATCTTAAATATTTCCCAACACAACAAGGAGGAGATCTGGGATCTGCAGGTACTCTGTCACAAAATGAATGTCCCCACCCCAGGGAGCTGCACATACAAACTCAACAAAAATGGGAATATAGTCTGGAAGATTGATCAGACCCCCCTCGAGGGTTAGAGCTTTGAATATTGCTCGGGGCTATTGAGTTGGTAAAGGGACATAGTGTAAATGGTTTTGAGGAAATGGAAGTTCCTTTTGAATTGTATACATTGAATAAATACATTGATTTATTATTTAAGTTTTAATTTATTTTAAAGAAGGGAAGGTGTGAAGTAATTACAGAGTTCCTGGTCCCCTACACATACCAGCTAGTACCAGTATAGGTTGCAGCAGGAAGTTTAATAAACTAGGGAAATTCCTATTCAGGGAATTCTATAGTTGTTACTTAAAGCATAACTCCTTGTGTTTGTCTTCATACTACAGAGCGTGTAGCTAAAAAGCAGCATACCAAGTCTGTCCCTGCTAATTTGTAACTCAGGATTTGGGAATTATAAACAGTTTCCTGCAAATGTCTGGACTCTATTTGTTTAAAGAGCCACGTACTCTTCATAGGATGATAAATTCCATCCTTTGGTGGAGGGTATTTGAAGAAAAGTCCACAAAGGAAACAGACTAGATTAATAACAAATTTCTTTTTGGAGAGGGCTTCTGCTTGGACAGCCCTTTTTATGAATCATTTTAAGCAGCCTATGCAATGGATGCCCCAAATCATCCCAATTACTATGCGGAATAAACCAGTTTAGGAGATGGTGAGCCTTTAAGCTCTAACAGAGGGTGAGAGGACCACCTCTGAGGGAAGCAGAAACAGATCAGGTACATGCTGATTTTTAACAGATAAAACTAGTTTTAAACTACAGTTTTGTCCAGTTATGTATGTTGCTTCTGTGAGCTATAGTCCCAGACTAAACCCATCTGGCAATCTGAAGGTATATACCTGAGTCATTCCAGCTTGTTGTTGGATAAAGAGTGAAGTGCCATGAGGATGATGGAGGGCGGATCAGGGAGTAAATAGTGATGCTGGTTTCTAAACCCTGGAGTTACGCCAGGGAGGAAAATGTAGACTGCTTCATCATTTTGTTAACTTGAATCCAGCCACTTAGCAGAGCCCTTAGGAATGACAAAGATTTCTGACAGATATTATTTTGAGGCAAAGACACTGTTGAGATATAGTATTAGATGTGATTTTCTTGTATTCTCTTTGTTGGACTTTAATTGTACTGTAAATATGTGTAACATTATTGCAGATCTGCCAGAATTTACATCTGAAAGCCTTTGTAGTGATCTTGACTGGGGCTGGTGTTACAAGGAGGAGGGAGAAAAATTGTTCTCCTTGGCCTCTGAAGATAGGACAAGAAGCAACGTATTTAAATTGCAGCAAGGGAGGTTTAGGTTGGACAAGAGGAAAAACTTGCTAACTGTCAGGGTGGATGAACACTGGAATAAATTGCCTAGGAAGGTTGTGGAATCTCCATCACGAGAGATATTCAAGAGCAGGTTAGATAAACATCTATCAGGGATGATCTAGATGGTGCTTGGTCCTGCAGTGAGGGCAGGGGACTGGACTTGATGATTTCTCAAAGTCCCTTCCAGTTCTAGTATTCTATGATTCCGTGGTTCTTAGGTGGCTGTGCAACAGATAGGGAAGATAGAGTCATCTTACTACCATGCCATAATTGTAGGTTCTATGCTCCAACAGCAATGTTCTTGGGAGGGAGTGACCCCAAACCCGTGGATCCACAGAATAGCCAGGTGGCCTGTCTTGTGAAAGGCTCTGGCCTGTTAGCTCTGTTCCTGTATGAACCCCAATTGAGAACAGGTTAGTTGATAAGTGTTGCAGAAAAGTTAGCTCTTGTGGCTGATCCTAGAGGAGAGAGGAAAGATTCAAGATGAAAGGCCTTTGTGCCCCTCCAGCCTGCTTTATTCAGGGGAATGGCTTTGTATGTGTTAGTTTGTGAGTTTTGTATTTGAAGTGTGACGCTGTTGCAAAAAAAGCAAATATGATTCTGGGATGCATTAACAGAAGTGTTGTGAGCAAGACACGAGAAGTCCTTCTTCCACTCTATTCTGTGCTGATTAGGCCTCAGTTGGAGTATTGTATCCAGTTTTGGGCACTACGTTTCAGTGAAGATGTGGAGAAATTGGGGAAGGTCCAGAGAAGAGCAACAAGAATGACTATAAAGGTCTAGAGAGCATGTGCTGTGAGGGAAGACTGAAAGACTTGGGCTTGTTTAATTTGGAAAGGAGAAGATGGAGAGGGGTCATGATAGAGGTTTTCAAGTATCTAAAAGGGTGTCACAAGGAGGAGGGAGAAAAATTGTTCTTCCTGGCCTCTGAGGATAGGACAAGAAGCAATGGGCTTAAACTGCAACAAAAGGAGGTTTTGGTTGGACATTGGGAAAAACTTCCTAACTGTCAGGTTGGTTAAACACTGGTATAAATTGCTTAGTGTAAGGGGACTGTTAGCCCCTTACTAAAACTCTGTGGGAGTTTTTGGTTTGCCAGCTCCCAGTATCAAAAGGGGAAGGGTCCATGAGAAATCGGGGCCCTGAGACTGACAGACCCCAGAGACAGTGGAAAGCAGCCAACACCAGCTCGGCCTGATTGACAGGTTGGACAGGCTAGTGAGGGAAGTAAGAGGCCAGGCCCCGTCCTCCCTGTGAGCTGGGATTTTTCTGGGTCTCTCTGAGCAAGAAGAGAGAGCTAAGAGGAGCAAGCTGCATGGAGAGGCAGTCCTGCAGCAACAGAGCCAGGTAAACACAGCCCAAGGAGTGCAAGCTGTGTGGAGAGGCACTCCTGCAACAACAGAGCCAGGCACACACAGCCCAAGGAGTGCAAGCTGCGTGGAGAGGCAGTCCTGCAGCAACAGAGCCAGGCACACACACAGCCCAAGGAGCGCAGACCCTGTGTTGAGCAGCAGTCTGGCAGTGATCAGAGAGCCAAAGGGGTCAGAGAAGCAATACAAGGAGCTGGAGACTGGCAAAGCAGCACAGCCTGCAGCTGGGTGTGGTGAGCAGCTGGGACCAGCAAAGTGGGGGGAGAGGCTCTGAGCAGGGGGACACCACCAGCCAAGAGGCCCTGCAGGCCAGACTGGGAGAGGGGTCCTGCCACCTAGAGCCTGAGGCCATGTAGTCATTGCAAGCGTGTCCAGCCTGCAGACCCTGCAGCACAGCCAGGATCTATAAGGGACCTATAAGGAGCAGACTGTGAACTGTCCTTACACTCTGCAGACTGCTGTTTTGATGTCCCCATGCTACAGAGCAGGACTGTGTGTTCTCATTTAACCATTCTCATTTTTTCTTATTCTTTTCTCTTTAATCAGTTGATGTTTAATAAATTGTATTTGCTTTGAACCTTATGAAATGATCACTGGGCCAAGAAAGCATGCAGTGTGAAGGGAGCACCTCGGAGTGGGGACACCCTAGTCCCTGCCCCAAGTGACTACAAGGTCGGGGATTAAGCCCCAGGAAACCTGGGCCCAGCCTTGTTGGGGTTTCGAGGACTCTGCTACTCAGGAGAGTGGAAGGGGAACCCTCAGGATCAGGTAGGCCGTGGGGTAAAGGAAGTGGGAGTGGGGACTCAGATCCTTTCGTTGGTCCATTTCACCAGGGTGGTATAGAAGCCAGGAAAGTTCCCCACAATAGCGGGACTATTCCCCTGCTTACATTAGGGAGGTTGTAGAATTTCCATCTTTGGAATATTTAAGAGCAGGTTAGATAGACATCTATCAGGGATGATCTAGATGGTGCTTGGTCCTGCCGTGAGGGCAGGGGACTGGACTCGATGACCTTTCAAGCTCCCTTCCAGTTCTAGTGTTCTATGATTCTATGAACAATATAATTGTGCCCTGAAGGAAAGCCTGAATACACTTTCAAGGGTAGCATTAGGCTCTTCCTTTGATGGGGAGATAGACCAGCAGTCCAGTCCCCCCACATCACCCAGCAGAACTAGAAGCATATTGTATTCTCCCTAGCACAACTGGGTTCTTCCAGGGAGCAATTCTGCCTCTTTGGAGCAGAATGCCTCTGCGATCCCCTGGAACTATGTATTATGGCACTGCTTCTTAAATGGCCCTATCTATTTTAGCCCACAGTTTGCAGTTTTTGTGCATGCAGTTATCCACTTTGCGCCTGCAAGTATGTGTTTTTACTTGCCACCTTAAAGATATACAGTGATGAATACTGACTTTCAAATAACCTGACTCAAAACTTATTTGACTGGATACGTTTGTAATGAATTGAGATAGAAACAAAAGTGATGGCTACTCTATAAAAATTGCCAGCATTCATGCCATGAAGCACTACCATATTTCAGTATGGGTACGTCTTCACTTGCTCCCTAGTTCGAACTAGGGATGCAAATGTAGCCGACCGAAATTGCTTATGAAGTTGGGATTTAAATATCCCATGCTTCATTAGCATAATCTCGCCCACGTGCTATTCCGCTCGCCAGTTGATTCGAACCAGGAAGTGCACTCAGGGACGCGTTAGTTCAAATCAGACCCCTTGGTTCGAACTAACGTTACTCCTCATATTTAAATCCCCACTTCATTAGCAATTTCGGTCGGCTACATTTGCATCCCTAGTTCGAACTAGGGAGCAAGTGTAGACGTACCCTGTGTGAAATACAAGGAACCAGCAAGCTGAATTGCTGTCGAAAGCTATTTTGTGGCTTTTTTTTTATTACCTTCCATAAATAAATGCCAGAATGTGCAGCTGTGACAACTCTAGGAATTACACTAGCTTGGCATAAGGCAGGGATTTTTTTTTTGCCTTGGCTAATTGAAAGGGCACGTTAGATATTTTTGTACAAATAAGTTATCAAGCATCTGGATATTTTTGGTGATGAAGTATTAACCTCATTCTCGGGAGTGAAAAAAAATTGCTCTCAGCTTTTAAAAGGACTGTATTTCCTGGGGGGTGAAAGGACATGCGGAAGCAATATCTTTGATCATTGTTAGGTGCAGTACTTTGTGAACTCCTACAACGAAAATCTTTGAACATGTAGACAAATTGTCTAGGTTTTTTGTTCTCAGGGATGAAGATGACATGGTGGATATGGGTCATCCCCACTGGTTCAAACAGTGATTTCATAATGATTATTGCATGCTGCCAAACAAATTCCTTAACAATTGCCACCTCTTTTATTTACTACAATTTGTATATGTATAAAGTGAGTTCCAAAACATATTTTGTTTTCCATAATCCATAAATGAATAGGTGATCTTTTGCTTTTTTAAGTTTTTTGTTTGATCCTTGCTTATAAAAAATACTATACAGACGTTTTAATTTACTGCTTTTTAAAATAAAAGCTGTTGATATAACATCTGCTCACTGTACATTGGAAAAACTAATATTTAACCTCCCTTTATTCTCTTTTGTTATTTCCCTTCCTTTCTGTTTGTTCTCCAAACTGCTGCTTTCACCTCTGCTTCAACCAGCTTGACTTCCAGGTCAGTACCTTCTGCTCTCTTCTCTTGCATCACTCCCTGTTCAGCTAAGCTTGATCTTCTCACTAATATAATACATTTCTTAAATGTTTATTCTCTTACAGTTTATTTTTCATCATTTTCATTGTGCATTCAGAATTTGTTTTTTCATATGGGAATTTTATTGTTGGAAATTATTGGGAGGTTACCAATTATGTTTCCAGATCAGTCATCATTTTCCAACGCACGATGTAACATGATGGGGCTAAAAAATGTCATACATTTCCCTCAGAACAAAAGTTCTGGCAGTAGTAGGGCAGCTATATTAACATTGTAACTTAAGCCATTTTATTTTAATAAATTGTAATATTCTGAAAAAAATAAATGAAAAAATGGCTTAACACATATTCAATCCACATGTTTTTTGTGAAGATCTTTTTCTTTTTTAAGCTTGTTTTTATTGTTAAGGAAATAGCATGCAAAAATACTGATAATCAAAGACTTACTCTTCTTGCTGATAATGTTGTGAATTATTATAAACATAACAAAGCAAGTATGAGCCTCGGAATAAATTACTCTGCAGATATGACCACTAGATCAAACACTGCAATCTATTTTCAGCACTGAATGTCAGCTGAACGAAATTCAAGCCTAATTCCAAAGCAGGTGCGCAAATGAAGTGTTAATTTGTATTCTGGTCATAACTTATTCCCTACATAGCCTTTCTCATTTATCTTGCTGAAATTATCCTTGCTGAAACTGGTGCAAGTGCATTATTCTTGAATAATGTGTGTAGTTGCAACGGTGCCATTTCATGGGATCAAGGAGTATACATATAATCCAATATGCAGTCCAATCTTGGCATGTTCTTCCAAGACTCCTGTTATAGGATGGGCCTCTGGAGCAGCCTTTCTATGGATTTCTTTTACTGAGAACTAGAATGAAGTTGCACAACTTTAACCCTACCCTCCTGCAGTTATGCCTCAATTTTCCAATGTCCTGCTTTCGTAAAAGGATGAAGTCCAGTCTAGCAGAGAAAAATATTAAGGATGGCTGAATCAACCTTCAGTCTTATTGCCAGATTAACTCAAATTTTTTTAAAGGTTATGTTTGTTTCACTCTCCCATCAAGAACAAGACCTTTTTGTCTCCATGTCCCTAAATCCAGTCCCATGACTTTTCATGAAGGTCAGGGCACATGAATATACCAGCTTTCAAGTCTTTCTCCTGGTTCCTTTTCCTTTTCAAATTGTGCAGAGCTTTGATTATTTTTCATGTGTGCTGTGCAGTGAATGTTGTATAGCAGTGTTTCTCAACCTTTTTTTTATAAAGTACCCCTTTAAAAAAATTATAAGTACGCCCAGTACCTACAGTTTTCAGACACACAATTTTTTTTCTATTATTGCAACACATTTGTTTAAACAACCTAATCGTAGCCAGGTGGGTGGTGAAATTTTTGGGTGTAAAAATTACAAAAATAAAGTGCTGTAAAACTTAAAACAAAAATTCAGTTTTCTCCAAATTTCAGTTGTGTTGGCGTACTTCCCAGATTTCTCTCAAATACCCCGAAGCGTACTCATACCACTGGTTGAGAAACACTGTTGTGCAGCATTGCCAAGCCCTAGCGCAGTGCAAGAACTAGAATGAGAAATGAGTTCTGGTCTTGCAGAGAGAATAATGAAGATCTGTTGCATTCACGGTTCTTTAGTAAGAAAGTAGGAGACTATCTCTTTCTGAACTAGAAATATTTATTGTTATATGGACTTGGGGTATGTCTACACTACAAAGTTAATTAGAAATAACAGCAGTTATTTTGAATTAACTTTAATAGCGTCTACACAGCCAAACCTCTATTTCGAAATAAATTCAAAATAGTGGAGCACTTATTTCGAATTTGGTAAACCTCATTTTGCAAGGAATAACACCAAATTTGAAATAGCTAATTCAATATAAGTGCTGTGTAGACAGTTATTTCGAATTAGGGGGCCTCCAGCCCTTCCCAGTTTCCCCTGGTGGCCACTCTGGGCACAACCAGGAAAACTCCTCTCCTCTCCCCCAGCCCTGGGGCCCTTAAAGGGGTAGACCCTGGCCACTGGGCATGTGCGAGAGCCAGGCCTGCCAGCAACCGCAGCCCCTCAGCCAGTGGCCACACAATAGCAGCCAGTGGCAGCCAGCCGTCCCCCGCCCAGTCCCCCAGCACCCAGGGGCCGTAGACGGCGCGCGCCCGCCTGGACTGGTGCAGAGATCATGGACCTCATTGAAGTGTGGGGGCAGGCCCCCAATGTCCATGATCTCCACACCAATCGGAGGAATGCCACTGTCTGTGGCCGCATAGCGGCCATCATGGCCCGCAAGGGACACAGGCGAACCCAGGAGCAGGTGCGCCTGAAAGTTAAGGAGCTGCGGCAGGCATACGCCAGGGCCACCAGGGGTGGCGCTGCAGCAGAGGCTGCCACCTACTTCCCCACTCTCGACTGAATCCTGGGGGGTGGGGCGGTCTGCGTCACCCCGGGAGGCAGCGAGCCGGGATCTGAGGGCCCTGACCCGGGCGCAGCAGAGGGGCCACCACCAGCTGTCCTGGCACCGGAGTTGGCAGGGTCGTCCGGGGAGGCCATACCAGGTAAGTGCCAGCACTGTCCCCTACCCGGGGGGGGGGGGAGAGAGGGAGACCAGGGATCGCGCGCGTGGGCCATGCCTCCCACGGATCACGCAGCCACCTGTGACATGTGGGCACATGCCGTGCCACCCTTGGGCAGGTGGCTCTAGCTGCGTGCCACACAGGGGCCATGGCCTGATAGCCACACATGTGTGTGAAGAGACCCCGCCACGCTCCCGACCTCGGGGCGGGACACAGCAGGGCACCCTCCCTTCATACGCCCCCTTTACACAGGGGCAGGGGACATCTCCCGCCTGCCCCGGCCGCACTATACACAGCACAGGGGCACGGGTGTGGTCTCGGGGCAGCTCCCACTCCCGGGCAGAGCTGGATATTCCGACCATGGCCTCTGTGCAAGCACATTGGCTCTGACGGTGCAGAGCATGGTCACCCTCACCTCGCGGGGGGGCGGGGGGGGGGAGCGGACTGGGCATCATCCACTGTGTCCCCAGGGAGAACTGACCACTTCTCTTCTTTCTCTACAGCCGCACCAGCTGCTCATGCAGGGCGCACCACCCTGCCCGGGACATGGTCCCGCACCCGCGGCCTCAGCAGGACCACCACCACGCGGCAGGGGTACAGAGAGCAGCACCTGCAGGCCCTGTGAGCCCAGACCCGGATCATGGAGCAGCAGGTGCAGGACAACCGGGAGTTCCAGCGGGAGCTGCTTGCCCAAGGTTGTGCCATTTGTCACCATCTGCAGGCCCTGGTGCAGAGCATGCTGCCCTGTGCCGGTCCTGCGCCTGCTGCCCCCCCAGCTACTGTTCCTCCTCCCACTCTTGCCCCCGCTCCTACCTCTTCCTCCTCAACCTCCACACCCTCCTCCTCAATCTCCACACCCCTCACCTCAACCTCCGCACACTCCTCCCCATCCCCCCGGGGACGCCGAGGTCCCCTTCCCCCGCGGTGCTGGGAGGCAGTTGGCCCAGTGAGACCCCCACCCCTGAGCACTGAGCTTCCCCTCCCCCTTCTTCCCCTTGCTTCCCTCTTCCAGCTCCCTCCTCCCAGTTTTCCCCTCCTCTCTCCCACCCTCTCTCCTGCCCTCTCCCGCCTCCTTTCCCCTGTCTCCCCGGAGGTTCATCCCCACCCCCAGTTGTGTTAAATAAAGACAGTTTCTATTTTTGAAAATACACGTATTTTATTTGACATCAGGAAGGGGGGGCTAGGGAAGGGTAAGTGGAAGGATGAGAGGGAGGAATGGGGCACAAGCCCCCAGTGGGGCAGACCGGGGAGACTGTTAGTGCTCCTCAGGGTGGAAGCTCTCCCGCAGGGTCCCCTGGATCCTGACAGCCCCTCGATGGTCCTCCCGGATGGCAGCCTGCAGACAGTGCGGCCAGGCTGCTGGTAACGTGTCCACGAGGGGCAGGTCTGGTTCCATGTTGTAGAGTGCCATGGTGTCCCGAGTGAGGGCAAGCAGAGCACTCCGAGACACAAATGCTTTGCTGTCCCTCAGCGAGGTAGATCAGCAAGCAGAGAAACCTGAGAACTGTCTGTCCGGGATGGGGGGGTCGAGTCCCTTTAAGCACAGACCTCGGATAGCCTGAGGCAGCAGACCCACACACTAAGTCCGACCCTGAGGCCCTGCTGGCACTGGTTCCGGCCAGCCTGACCTTCGATTCAGGGTCCACTCAATGTGGACGCACTATTTCGAATTAGAAAAACGCTATTTCGAATTAGTTTTTGTGTCTAGATGCGTTATTTCGAATTAGCTTATTTCGAATTAACTAATTCAAAATAAGTTAATTCGAAATAGTGCTGTAGTGTAGACATACCCCTAGATTTAGGACTAGGCTTTCAGTTTTGCAAGGCTAGTTTTAAGGGGTGGAATAAATTGTAGTTGGGTCTGGCATGACCAGAGCAAGTGTATATTTATATGCCATGAAGGTGAGAATGGAAAGGGGACATTAGAGACTTGTATTGGATCAGAGTGAGGAAATCTAGGTGAAGTTAAGTCCACGAATCTGTTGCAAAAAAGGTAAATGACAGTACTTGGCTTTGATAGAGAATCTTTACTCCATGGATATGAGTACACTTTACAAAGAATGGTAAGTCTCATTATCCCCATTTTTTAGATAGGGAAACACACACACAGAAAGGTGAAGTGACTTGCCAAGGTCATACTGCTTGTTGGAGGGAGGAAGAGTGATCAATAAATCATAACTTAAACCAAACATGCATTAAAATTAGTCAGAACTTATCAGCAAACTAAATTAATATGTACCTTCATCATAATAGTTTCTAAAGCTTTCAAGAGTAGAGGTGAACAGAAAATTATTTTGAACTGAGGTATCAAAAAATGTTTCTGCTCTGAATCAGGATGAGAAGTCTAAATCTTGAAAATGTTTGTGCATTCAATATCTGAAAAGAAACCCATGTTCAGGTCATTTGAAACATTTCATGTAGATGATTTTGAAATATTTGGTTTGATAAGGACCATTTTTAATTGAGACATTTTTTAACTATAATTAGCTTAGATTTCAAAATGAAAAATTGTTGTGAACTGAAACCTGGAATTTTTAATTTGAAGAATTTAGAAACTTTTTTTTAAAATGAGTTGATAAATTCGTTGGTAAAAGACCCTTTTCTGTGAAGTAAATGGACATTTTCCAAAGAAAAACATCTTATCAAAAAATTTCCAACCAGCTCTAGGCAACAGTAATGAAAGAAATAAGTAACAGACTTTTTAAAAAAATCATCCATTATTATACTCCAAGAAAATAATATTTATTTATATCAACCAATGAATCAAACTAACAGGGACTCTAGAAACAAGCATTCTGGTGCTTGGTCTTTACTGGTATTAACAGCACACAGATATTTAATTAAAAAAATATTTTTAATTACTTATCATAGGTGAAGTTGAAGAAAATGTTAGATGGAAATTGGCTCTGTGTGTCACGGTGCTGAGATCCAGAAAGAATTTTTACTATACTTCTCCAGATGATTTAGCCTCTTTTCAGATGCCTATTTAAGACAGATGAGGTCATGGTGATTGTACTGCAGATGTTTTTTATAACCCTCTCAAAGGAATTCTTTAGCTTCTCTCTCAAAAGTTCAGTTAGAGGTGCTTTGAAATCAAATCCTTTGTAAATTCAGGTAGATATGCAGTTACCTTATTGTATCACATTTATAGACAACTAAATCAGTATTTCCCAAAGTGGTTCGCAAAAACATTTTGAGAAACTTGTTAACTGACCAGTCCGGTATGTTTACTTACTGGTACCATAACCACGGAGCCCTGTGGCTCCTGTTGGCTCTATTTCACTGTTTGCAGCCAAGGGGAAATGCCGGAAGTGGCGGACCATCCCATGCTGCTTCCCACGGCTTTGCTTAGCTGTGAACTGCGAAAAGGAACTAATGGGGTGCGAGGCTCCATGGCTGTGGCGCTGGTAAGTGAACACACCAGAGCAGCCAGTTAACAGGTTGCTCAAAGTGGTTTCATGGACCACTTTGAGAAACGCTGAACTAAATTGCCTGTCATAATTTACTCTATAATTTTGTCCTTGCTGTTGAAATTATTTCTGATTGAAACTCAGAATTTCTATTCCAGGGGAAATGTTGATATTTTGAAATTTACCTTTGTCTAGAATTGTAACAAAAACATAATTTCAAAATTTCCAGTGAAATGAATTTCCAAAAATAATTAATATGGGAAATATCAAAATTATCTTTTCAGCATATTTGATTCTGATAAGGTGCTTTCTTTGAGTCTTTTAACTTCATAGAAAGTTAAAATGATAAACAAAATATTTTATAAAATGAAGCACTTTGACTTTATCAGAGTGAAATGTTTTGATAGTTTTTCATTGAAAATTTTGACAAAATTGGTGCATTCCTTCTAAGAATTTTATTTATTCAAATTATCATTTTCAGAAAATTTTCAACTAATTTTAATTTAAAGGGGGAGAGAGAGTAACATCAAAGCCAGGTCTCTGTAAATAGCAATGTAGATTTTGGGCTCTTTGCTGTAGAAACTTTGTTAATACCAGTGAAGTGTTAGATACTCTAGGAAATCCATAAAACTTCTAACCATAACACACATGTTTTAATATGGAAAAAGTTTTCTATTTGGGCTTCCAGTAAACCATTATTGCCTTAAGTTATTTCAATAGCTCCCATTTTGCAACACATTCTTTGGCTAATGAAATTTATCTCACACTTATGTTCTCTGAAATACACTTGGTAGCTATGTTTTCCTTTTTGCATTCCTGTGGAATGGTTGTTTCCTTTAAAAAAGCAAGGAAGAAGGGCGTCTTAGAAGTTGACTTGCGGTTGAAGGATCCAGTGGCTTTGGGGGGTTTAGGCCCTTTAGCTCTTTCACCACGCCTTTATCATACTGATTGTTGTCCTGCATTGGTCTCATGACAGATGTATAAACTATAACCAAGCTTGTAAGCTCAACTCTTTTCAATTTTTCTTAAGGAAAAAATGGTGCTTCAAGCTGATACAAAGTTTTTGCTAAAAGAGTTCGCTTGACATTCATGTAAACTAGACCACTTGTCTACTAGTTTTCTTCCCCATATCACATGGCATATTTGGGCACTTATTCCATTCACTAAGACACACTTTCAGAAAATAGCTAGATAGAACCCTCCACTCCCAAAATCATTCAGACTGATGACCCCATCTCAATGCAGAGGCTTTCCAGGTGGGTAATTTTTGGATATACAGGTTTTTCATTGTCAGACAAGGTTTCAGGTATCAGATGGCCAGATGGTACATTCAAATAGAGCTATGGCAGAATCTTCAATCTGCCTTGGTAATGGGTCTGTGTCTAAAAAATTCATGAAACCTACATTTATCCTAATTCACACTTTTTACCTTCACGTTTTCTGTGTATATTGCGGGTGGGCCAGCTGATCATTTCTGGGGAGATGTCATATCTTAGCTCCACTCAGCCCATTCCCAAAGGGGCTGATTACTGCAGATTAGCATCCAAGAGTGGGGAATCTGTCAATGCAATTTATGGAGGAGAAATATAAACTAGGTTGCAGGTCTCTTAGGCTATGTCAACACTGTGGAGCTATTTCAGGATACCAGAAGTATCCCAGAATAGCTATTCTGTGTCTTTTGAGCACATCCGAGATTTCGAAATATAACAGGCTCACTATTCTGGTGTCCCTGTAAACCTCCTTCTATGAGTGTTAAGGGATGTTTTAGAATAGTGCTTTATTTCGAAATTTGGCACTGTTTAGGTAGTGCCAATTTTCGAAATAAGCTATTTCGAAGTAAGGGTTCAGTGTAGAGGCACCCTTAGGGTGCGTCTACACGACAACACTATTTCAGAATAACGCCTGTTATTCCAAAATAACTATGTGAGCGTCTTCACAGCAATTCCATTATTTTGAAATAATTTTAAAATAATGGGCAGCTTATTTCTGATTCTGTAAATTTCAGTCCACAAGGAATAACGCCTCTTCCGAAACAGCTATTTCGAAATAATGCCTTTATAGACAGGGCTGCTGGAGTTATTTCAAAATAAGTGGCCTCCAGCCCTTCCCACAGTGCCCTGCTGCCCGTTATCTCTAAACTCAGCAAAACTCTTTAGTCCCCCCGTTCCCCTAGAGCCCTTAAAGCTGCAGCCTCAGGGAAAGAGCTTGTGGCAGACAGCAGGCCCTGATATCCCAGAGCCACCCAGCAGCTGCCAGAGCCTTGGATTTGGGTCACAACGAGTGACTCTCTGCTCCCACCCAGCCCTCCACTGCTCCCAGGAGCCTGCCTGGGGACACAAGAGACACATGCCTTCCTGGTCTGGTATGGAGATCCTGGACCTTACTGAGGTTTGGGGCGATGAGACCAACCTCCAGGATCTCTGCACCAGAAGCTGGAAAGCTGTTGTCTATGGCTGCATGGCTGACAGCCTGGCCTGGCCAATAAGGTGCACATCCGCACCCAGACATATGCCAATGCCCAAGAGTGCAGTTCCCACTCCGGGGCAGAACTGCACTCCTGCCCCTACTATGAGGACCTGTGCCTCATCCTGGGGGACAGGGCAGCCCCTTCCCCACACATACACGGTAGTAGACTTGGCTCGAGACGACTGTCGTCGTCCTACCGGGGGACAGAGCCGGTGAGGAGGAGGAAGAGGAAGAGCCGGATGAAGCCAGCACAGTCACCCTCCTGACCTTAGAGCTGGTATCCCACGTGGGACATGTCCCAAGCATCATCTGAGGCCAGGGAAGGCACATCAGGTGAGTGCCATCACATTCCCTACACACACAGGGTGGCGGTGGCAGGCAGTGAGGGGCTTGGGCATGCGCCTCACTCGGCGTTTGCAGCCTGGGGATCATGCAGCAGCCTGTGCATGTGGAGCACCAATCCAGGGCACACAGCCCCAGCAGGCTGCACCAGAGGACCCTTGTGCTGTTGGTCACAGGGTGCCTGAAGAGACCTGCCACACTCCTGACACTGGGGTGGGATGATGGGACACCCTCCCGCCACAAGCCACCACTAGAAGGAGGGTGGGGACATGGAGACACACATACACACTCAGCAGTCCCGCACAGGGCACACGAGCATGCCCACACTCCCGGGGCAGCATCCACTGCCGGGGACAGTGCGGCGAAGTGCAGAAACATCTGCTGCTCACGCACACCTCCCCCCTAACATCCTACCCAACTCTCCTCCAGCAGACAAGTTCTCTCCCTGCGGGCTGCTGCAACTTCCAGACCCGGTGTGCGCATGGTACAGAGGGAAGCCCAGCCACCCCATGGCCCCCCTCTTGCCCCCAGGATCCTGGTCTGGCCGGCACCTTCACATGCTTGCTTGTCCCCAGGAAATGGGGATAGTGAAGCTCTCCTCAGGTACATCTAGGCCCCTGCAGGAAAGGGCTCACCAACTAGAGCACACATGGCTTTGCTCCAAGTGCATCACCTTTGACTGAGCCAAGAACTGTCGCTGGCTCAGAGATGTGGGCTAGGCTTCATGCACAGTGTCCCCTGGATGAGCGACCATCTCTCTGTTCTCCACAGCCAGGCCAGCTATGAGAGGGGGCGGTCGACACCACCCAGGGCAACCTCCTGACCCCGAGGGGCTCGCCAGCACAGGAGACCCATGGACAAGTTCCAGAGGAAGCATCTTGCAACACTCTGATCCCTAGAGGAGACCCTGGACTGCAAATTATAGGAAGATATTTAGCTGCGGCAAGATACCTGGGGGCAAATGCTGGAGCAAGGCCACACCATGTGTGTGACATTTCAATCTCTGATCACCAGCATGCTGCCTGCTCCTGCTCCTCCTCCTCCCCCAACTTCCCCACCCCCATGGTGGCCAAGGACCCTGCACCCGTGGCGATGGGATCACCTGAGCCAGGCACCACTCCGAGCTTCCTTGCAGTTCCCTAATTTCCCCCTGCAAGGTTTTCATCCCCTTCTCCCTTTCCCCCCCGTGCTCCCCTCTCCCAGGTTCTTTCCCCAGTCCCTCCCCAGTTACTTTGATCCCAAATAAAAAAAGCAAAGAGTTTATTTTATCCAAAACAAACTGTCTTTTATTGTCTCTGCAGGGGAGGGAGGAAGTGGGGGAAGGAACGGGTGTTGGAGGCTAGGCAGAGAGGGGCGATGCAGAGGCCCCTAGTGAGGAGGCCTGGGGAGAGCATCACTGGGGTCCTTGTGAGAAACTCTCCCTCGGGGCCTTCTGGATGCACATGGCCCCTTGATGGGCCTGCCGGATGGCAGCTGTGCATGGCTGCTCGAAGGCTGTGCCAATCAGGTCAACCTCTGCCTCCCACCCTGTCAGGAATGCCTCCCCCTTCCTCTCGCAAATGTTGTGAAGGCCACAACATGCAGCCACCATGTGTTGGATGTTCTGCTCCCCACCATCCAGCTGGATGAGGAGGCATCAGAACTGCACCTTCAGATGCCTGAAGGTACCCTCCACTAGCATGAGGGCCTTGCTGAGTCGGGTGTGGAGCTGTTCCCTGGAGTGGTCAAGGAGGCTGGTGTAGGCCTTCATTAGTCAGGGCAAAAGAGGGTAGACTGCGTCCCCCACCATGCACATTGGTATGTCCACATCCCCAACCCTGATGGTGCAGTCGGGGAAAAAAATGTGCTGGCATGCAGCTTCTTGAACGCCCTCTAGTTGTAGAAGATGCAGGCATTGTGCGCTTTCTCCGACCATCCAACATACATGTCCATGAACTGGTCATGGTGGTCTGTGACAGCCTGCAGAACCATCAAAAAGTACCCCTTCCTGTTCATATACACAGATGCCCTGTGGTTGGGGGCCTGAATGGGTTTATAGGTGCTGTCAATAGCCCCTCCCCCCACACTTGGGGAAACCCATGTTGGCAAAGCCAACGATGATGGCACCCACATCACCAAGGTTCATGACCCTGCACAGCAGGACAGTGTTGATGGCCGGCACCACCTGTAAAAGAAGACATAAAAACAAACAGAGAATCACAGGCTTGCCAGAGCCCTCAGGAGGTTCCCGAGCCCACTACTTCCCCCACCCACACACCGGGAGAAACCCCCCACATACTCCATTCCCCAGCAGGGCTTTGTGAGGGAATGACTGAAAAACCTCCCAGGGAGTGGGGCTTCCACCACCCCCACCCTATTCCAGCAGTCCACCCCCGTCCTGGGTCAATAGCCAGAGAGCACCATACCTGCATGACCAGGGCCCCAAAGGTCTATCTTCCCACACCCAACTGGTTCCCGATGGACCGGTAGCTGTCTGGCATGGTGAGCTTCCACAAGGCAATGGTGACCCACTTCTGGAGAAAGATGGAGGGTCTCATGTGAGTGTCCCGTCACCTGAGGACAGGGGTGAGCCACTCACAGAGCTCCAGAAAGGTCTCCTTCCTCATCCGAAAATTTTGGAGCCACTGCTGGTTGTCCCACCACTCCATGACCAGTCCATGATGGGTCCCACCAGTCAGAACTGGTGTCCAGATGCCAGGAGCGGCAGTGCACGGTGTTCAGGGGAGGGTGGGTGGGATCCAGCAGCATGAGCCACGTCCACAGAGTTCTGATAGAGCTGATGAGGGTCTCTAGGATAAGCAGGGGATTGGATTCCTGCAGGGTCTGGGAGGCAGTCTGCAGAAACTGCTTCATGAGGTGCAGTACAAGCTGCAATAACCTTTAACTACCCAGAGGCAGCTCTGGCTCCATAGCTTTGCTGTCCCTCCTTGAGGTAGGAAAAGGAAAATAAACATGACTGTACGGAGGCGGGGTCCCTTTAAGCACGAGCTTCAGATAGCCTCAGGCAGCAGCCATGGGAAGTGAGTGCTTCCTGATGCCCTGCCTGAAGTGCTTCCAGGTGGCCTTAAATGCGATTCAGCATCCAGTCTGGATGCTCTATTTTGAAATAGCTCAGCACTATTTCAATGAGCATTTGTAGTATAGACATGCTATTTCAAAATAAGATATTTCGGATTATTTCTTCCAGGATAGCTTATTCTGAAATAAGTGTGCAGTGTAGATGTAGCCTAAGACCCCAAGTTGTAACATCAGACATAAAAGTGTTGAGCACATTCCTTACCCTACAAGTATGAGCTTATCACAAATCTCTGTCTTCCTCACATCAACGTCTAAATTAGTCTTTTACCTTGGTAGTCTGGAAAAATATTGACAATTTTGAAATCTTTAGAGAAGATAATTGATAAAACTTCATATATAGCATTTTTCATTGTGAAAGCTTAACTTCTATAAATTGTTTTCCAACTCAAACTGATTGCATTTGTTTACATACATAGTTTGCTTTTTGAGAAATTTGAATTTCTTCATTGTTCTATTCTGTTCTCAGTCAGTAGCATTAGTAAACTGGATTAACGCTAGTCTAGTTTCTTCTTTATTGTATGCATAATATAGACAGATTCTAGAGAAGGTGGGCTGAATAGTAATTAAATCCAAGGATGCAAACAGCTGTTAAGAAACAACTTATATGGAAATCATTGGTTGATTATTACTGCTACATTTGAAAAACATTTTTTATTCTAATCTGAAATGAAAAATTAATTTGAGATACTTACTGTGGGCTAATCTGTGATGAATTTAATATTTTAATATTGGTGCTATAGGATTTCTGTCATTATATATTCAACATATAATGACAAGGTCATCTGCAATATAAAAGTTAAAGAAAGAATATCATTCAATGTCGTTGCCATGTATTTAATTTCTGTGGTATTTAATGACTGGTATGTGGAATTATCTGTTCTGTGGTTGTGGGTGTGATTCCTATTTTGTTATATTGACCTAAAAGAGTAGCTGACCTCATTAAAGAAAACTGTTGTCTTAACTCTGCCAAATTTTGTCCCTGGAGTTTTGGTTAAGGCTACTAGAATACAATGTGGGTTTATGGAAGGATTCCAGTGATTGCATTAAGGTTTCCAAGCTTGTATAATCATTGGTGTCAGAACTTAGGAAATGGCTGTATTTAATTATTTGGTTATATTAATCAGTATGTTGCTATCTATGCTTTTTAATTATTTGTTTTGCTTTATGGTTGTTAGAGAATGTGGTGTCTAAATTATAGCATAATGCTCCTTTATACTGACTGCAGACTAGAGAAAACATTGTAGAAATAATTACATGTTTTCTAACTGTTAAGCCCTGAATTCAAGAAATAGCACTTTTGAACTTTTAATGAACCAGCACAATATTTCTCATTTAGGATATGGTGCATTGCCCCCAAGCCCCCATTTTAGTATATAAATACAATTTCAGGATAAATTGTAGTAGGATATGTGTCCCAACAGAGAAATGCAAAACATTTTCCCACTAGCCTTAGCTGTTGGTCTGCCTACTCAGTTCCATGAGAGGTTAAAAGCTCAATGATATGAGCAAGGCAAAGTATAAGGGATTTTAATTTTAATTTAGTAGCATTCAGCAGTTTTGGCAAATGTTAATTTGATGGTTTCAAGGGCAGTGCAATGTGTTGTTCAAAGATAATTTCCTTGGAGAAAATGAGATAGTCTAAGCAGTCTTTCTGAAGAGTACAATATATCAAGGATTGTCTCAATGCCCATTAATATAACTATGTGAGAAACATAGTTGTAATGTTTATTGGGTATCTGACAATGTTGTCATCTCTTTCTGTTATATTGTGTTATATAAATAAAGATTGCCTTGTATAAGTTGTAAAAATATTCAAAGATTTGATAAAAGATTCTCTACTCATGTCTCTCTCTCTCTCACTATGTGCGTGTGTGTGTGTGTATTCACAATCAAAACATTGGAGTCCAATTAATATATAAAAACCACTATTATGCTTTCTTTATAAAAATTCTGAATCTTTAAAAAAATCAGTCTACAGAATAACTGGAGATAAGCAGTCCAAAGATCCAGACTGTTTCCCTCTGCACTATAACCCTTCATAGCTTACTGTTATCCTATCTATTTTACTCCACCTACATTATACCTTACTTCCTACAATGTACTAAATTAAATTCAACGGTCAAAATAACAGATTACGAGGAGATAATTGGAAATCGATCCCTGAATAAAAAAGAAGAATTTATAATTTCCTAGTAATTTATTATTTTGACCTGCAAATTTTAGGGGACACAGTTGCGCATGGGAGGACATGATAAATTGGGTGATGTGAGTGTTCTTTAATCATCTGAGTGTAAAAATACATGCTTTGGAATTACATGAACATGGCTCTCCATTGAATGCTGGGGAAGAAGGGCACAAGAAACGGTTCTTCCTTTCTTCTCCATACTTCTTAGAACAGGGATAGCTTTTATTCTCCCCTTATGTTCCTATTGATACTAATTTCCCCAAAGGAACAGATCCATGGATTCTGGGAAGCAAATCCTGCACCCTTTGAAAGGATGATAAAGCAGCCATTCTGCTCTTCCTTTCTAGGGTGTATTGCACCTGGCTGGGGTGCAATGATTCCTCTATGCACCAGAGATTTATGTTTGGGAAACAGTCAGATGGGCTCTCATTTAGGAGATGTACAGTCTTTGTTTTATTTTTGTTCACCAAGTCACAAAATTATTCTTTTTGTGTAAAGGAAAGGAGCAGCTTAGAAAATAGCGTGGCTATTAAAGAGGGATAATAATACAGAGGTTGTGCTAACTAGAAAAGAAGAAAACACCCTAATTTTAGATTGTTGATTGAAGTGAAGAAAGTTACTCTCTGTGGCCCACTGTGGTACTCAAGGTTTGGGCCTTGTGCGGCTTTTCTTCTGTGAGTATATTCCCACTGCAAAAAAAAAAAAAAAAAGTGTGGCATTTACTTAAATTTCTTAACAGGTTAAAATAGCAGTGAGGATAAGGCAACTCAGGTTTTAACTCAGTTAAGGGGCTTGAGTTAAAACTTCAAGCTGCTAATCCAAATTAAAACATGAGTTTCCTGCTATTTTAACCTCAGTTTGCCAAGAACAGCAGAAGGACTATTTACGTGGGATCCCCAATTGTAACTGTAGTTGGTTTTCTAGGTATCAGGCCTCCAGAAAACAAATCTTGTTTTTAATTTCTGTTGTGATTGTGCTAAAGGTGCTGCTGAAAATAATAGTTGAACAAGCAAACTACTTCTTTACAGCCCTTTTCCTTAATACATACACCTGATGGGATAATGGATCTGAGACAGATGAACCCTCTGAGTTAGATTTGAGTAGTTTTCATTATAAATTAAACATCTAAAGTGTTATTCAGTGAGATTGGGCCGAAATAAGCAACTGTACTGTACTGAGCTTTCGGTGGTCACAATGCAAGGCATATGTGGAAATGAAATTGGTCTGAGCCACAAATGACATTATGAAAATGATAACAATGGGAATCTACTATCTAGTGAGTCTCAGCTCTCTACTTTCCTCCATGTATTTCTCTTCAGCATGCAAAATAGCATGTCCAGAGTGCTTTAGGTGGAAGTGGTGCAGACTAAAGGATTGCGCTTAGTGCAGCTAGTACTGTATCAAGTACCATTTTTGTTTAAACAATGACTCTGGAAAAGTTCCCACATTATACATCTGCTAACTAAATACCTAAGTACAGATGTTTATTTTCAAGGTGGAGATACTGATTCTGTGACAAAGTTCTGCTGTACTGACTTATGATGACAACACATTGGCTTGCACAATGCAGTAATATTTTCTGGTAGATGATTATTGTGGCTAAATTACAGTGCCTTATTGAACTATTCAGTAACCCCACACATTCATAAATCAGGCTTCAAATATATGTGAGATTTTAAAATGGTGAAATTTTAAAAATAAATTTAGAGATCTTTGTGTTTGTAGGATACACCAGTTACATTTCAGACTCTTGTTTGCAAGCATGACAAATTTATTTATAATTGAAAGCTGCGATTCTCATGTAATCACTAGACAGGAGGAGTCGAACATTTAAGTAAAACATCAAATTATGAGACATGTTAATCTTGAGAGTTGGCAACATTGTGTACTGTAGCATACTTGTATTTTCCTTTGTCTTTGAGAGTTATTGATGGGTGAACCAGATCATGTGGAGAAAACTAAAATTTTAACCACATTTGATGAACCGGGTATTTTCAGCCACTCATTGTGCTGTTCAGTTACTTATAGTCCTATAGTCACGTTCGCAAAGCAGCAGAGAGTAGGAGTAATGCTCACTTAGCTTAGCCAGCAGACAGAATTTGAGTCTCTAAGAGAAGGGAGAAAAAACAAGTACCTCTCATCAAAATTTCTCTCCCTGCCACTTTCCCTCAACTCTAAAAAGGAGGCAGAAATGGGTCCTTGTGATACTCTTCTACAGCTCTTATGCCTGGTCTGCACTGAAGCAGATCAACCTAAGATATGCAACTCTACCTACGTTAATTGTGTAGCAGGAGTTGACAATCTTAAATCACCATCCACACAACAGGAGGTCAGTGGGAACAAATGCTCCCCTCAGCTTCCCTTACTCCTTACAAGGAACAGGAGTACTAGCGCTGACGGGGATGCCCTCTAAGTTTGATTTAGTGTATCTTCACTAGACCTGCTAAATCGAACCCAGGAAGATCGACCATGGCAGTATTGATCTTCTCTGTAGTGTAGACATGTCCTTAGAGATGAATAAAGATCTCTATAGTCAGGTAATGGATAATTAGAGGGCATCCTTCCCACATGACCTCTCTCCACTGTAGGCCCTGAACTACTCCTTGCTTACCTTTAACTCACTTCTGAAGGGAGCATCAAATTTCTACATTTTTTCTGGTCAGCAACCACAATCAAAGTAGATGAAAAACCTTCAGCATCATCAAGATGTGGATTAGGAGGCTCAGATTTTACAGTGTGAAAGAGTAAGCAGTGTTTTGCTAAACTTTTTTTTCCCTTTGTGCTTTATTGCATCTGAATTGTTAAACTTAAGCTAATCATGGGTTTCGGGGTCACAGAAATTGAAACATGTTAAATTAAAAGTCTCTATGCACCAAATTCTATGGTGTTTACTCGGTTTTTATTCATTCTTTCATCAGACAGAATGCCTATTGATTTTACTGGGAAATTGCCTAACTAATACGGGGTAACGACCGTCCAGATTTAGCCTTAATCAATTAAGAGAGTCCTTTGCAAGGAAGGATGCTTTGTTCAGGAAGGCTCTATTCAACAGAAGATGGTCAGTTTGATATATTTATATTGCAGGGCTTCCATTCCACTCATATTTTTGTGTTATTGTACCTATCTATCTGTGCTGCTTATTTACATTTACTATGTACATTACATTAATCATTTACATTAATTTAAAGATTCCTGAATTCAAAACAAATTGAAAAAGTTCATTTTTTAAAAAATTGTGAGATATCTTTGAAATAGAAACTGATAGTTAATAAAAATATGTTTGTGTCCACGGGAGTCACTTCCTCTTAAAACCATTAATTTGGCTATTTCAGTCTCATGGCATGGCCACATTTTATAATGGTATAAAAGGGAAAACAGGAGGCTATGCTGAGAACTGATTACTTTTTTAGCAACAAAACTAAACTGTGTAACAAATATTAATAGCATAAAACAATATCTGATAACCAAACTTAAGAAAGACTCCCAAACTGAAAAAAAAAATCCTCTGTGGAGCTTAAGGATGTGGAAATCATAAACCTCATAAATTTAGCTTTTTGGCTTTCTTAGGTCCGATGCCATACATTGCTTGTTTTTAGGATGGATTTGATTATGACAATGGTGAACTGGCACATGGATTGTGTGAATCGTAGATCAGTACTGATAGTTACTCACCAAAGATGCTGGCAGTGGTGAATTTGTTTACCTTCCCTGAAAAGCTCTCTGGAGAAGCTCTCTGTGTGCAATGTTCTTTGTTTTGGAGGAGAATTCCTGTTGGGCTTTGGGGATTGTTCCAGGGCTAATGCTATCTCCTTCACTGACTTTTTGCTTTTCAACCTCCTGGTTTTGCTCCAGTGAAAAGCGGTCTGGTTTCCTTTGCCTCTTTGATTATTAACTGATAGCAAATATAAGAGCAACCAGTAGCTGGTAACTGCATTCTGCATTGCTTATTTCTGACATATTTGTCATGTGAGGATGTCCCATGAAGGGACTGTGGGTGCCAGTTTTGAGCTGAATTTGCAGTTAGTTACAGTCCAGGTGCAGTTTGTACTACAAAATATTCCTGAGATAAAATAGTAAGAGCCTTGTTATCTAAAATTGTACACTGTGTGCTTATCATCGTCACTTTGTGCCAGATTATGCCTGGGTATAGTATGGTTGTGCAGGTGGGAGCAGAGAACACAAGGAGCCCTTGTTCTCTCTTTCCTCTATCAGGCACAGGAGGTAGGCACAATAGTACTTCTTACATCTAGAGGAGGAAGTGACAGGATTACTCCACAGTCCCCTCCACTGCTGACAGAGGCATGACTATGACCGTACCTCACACTTATTTGCCTATGGAGCCCACCCCCATTCCAGTTTCTCTAGAAAATTCAAGACAGTGTAATAGGGTGTGACAAAAAGGTCATTGTGTATAATCTGTATGTTTTTGTGTTTGGATGATTTAATCAAGCCATAGCTCGTAGGCACAACTCCTTGCACAATTTAATTTACTCTACTTTGTTTATGCTGCATGGGATGAAAAATGGGGAGGTGTTGTCTTTAGGATAGAATATGGATGAATATTAACAGAACTTTAGTAGCACCTGTTGTATGATCACCCTTTTGCTGGAGGTATGGATAATACCATTATTATCTTGACATGAGCTAAAATGTGACCCATTATAACAAACATACATAGTGGGTAGGCAGGTACTGTATATAGGAAAGCATTCCTGCCAGGTCTGATTTTTCTCATTGTATTTCAACATTAGCTTGCTCTTGACCATCTTATTTTGGAACTTCTGTTAGGGCCTGATCCAGTTCAGTTAAAGTCATTGGGAGTCTTTACTTAATGACAGTTGATTTCGGCTCTTACAGCCATATGAGCTGTTATTCTTCTTTTCCATTTACTAATAGAAGCATTTGCCAAATAGAAGTACAAAGTGTATTGAAATGTTTGAACTGTCATTCCCATAAGTAATCTTATTTGTCTGTTTAAAATTAGAGATGCATCTAAATTTTTAAACTGAGATCTTATCCAGTCCAGAACTTTCCTGAGGTTCAGGAGTGTGCGGATACCAAGTTTTGTTTCAAGTCCAACTGCATTAGAAATGTTGGCTGTGTCAAAGTAATTAATTCTTTATGGTTCTAATGATTCATCTTGTTTTTGCATTTAAAATATTCTGTCTCATTTTTGGTCATCACGTCAAATGGGTTAGACAATGAAAAGTAAAGCAAAAAGGGCTAAGCATAAGGAACAGATTAAAGTACTCAAGGATGTTTTGGACATTAGGCATTCTTCAGATTGAAGAACATAATCCTTTTTTTCTGGATTGCAAATGTGTAGCTTAAAAAATCTTGAAAGTATATAAAATTCAAATGACAGCACAGCTAGATATTTTAATGTATTAAAATATCTGTCAGGTCTTTCTAACCTATTTTATTGTAAATCCTAATAATTCATAATCTTGGTGTCCTTGATTAATTTAGCAATTTGAGCTTCAGAGTTTTCTTGCAGAAAAGACTGTTTATTTCAACTGTGTTTTCTTGGTCATTCAAAGATCTGAGTCTGTCTAAAATAGGTGATGATGATGATACCTATTTTTCTAGACCAATCCACCTATGGATTTTAAGTGAATAAACAGTTTTGCTGCTTATGTCTGCCATGAATGCAGTCAGTAACCCCCTCAACTCTTCACCAAGGCATAAAGCTTATGAAAAAAGGATTATATCCATATGGATTTCATAGTTCAAATGATGTGACAGTACCCTGTGAGACTCTGATTGGCCAACCACCATATTTAATTTGAAGAGTGCCCCACAATGTTGTTTGGGCAGCAATACAGACCTCACCTCGTCTCCTATTCTCGGATCCCAGCCTGACCCTGTCTCTAACTCTTGCCTTCTGACTTTAGCTTAATACTACCTCTGATCTCTGGTCTCCAACCTTAGCGTTACTATGACCCTGACTCTTGCTTATTGAACCTATCTCTAGTGATTCCTCTGACCCCTGTACACTGTTTACTGCTCCTGATGCGGAGACATTACTAGCTGTGACCAGTAGGCCAAATCTGCTACACCCTAGTCCAATACCAGAACAATTGTATTCAAAAAATCTGGTGTAAGACAAAGGTTGTAGCCATTCCAAAATTGGGAAAACTCTGGGAAATTTGCAGCTTCAATGGGCTCCAGCTCTGTGCCCCCAGAAGGGACAGAACTGTGGGCAGACAGAACTGTGGGCCTCCTGGACTGTGGCACTGGACCAGCCGTCAGCCATGCAAAGCAGAAGCAGCAGTGCAGCAGGGAGCCCTGGGCCCCTTTAAATTGCTGGGCCATGGGGCAACTGCCCCTTTTGCCCTTTCCTCCCCCATCAGCAGGACTGGAAATCCCATGAGCTACTGAGCCATCTCTCTCCTTTGTGTCATATGTAAGCCTATGAAGAGACTAATTTTCATGCACATCAATGAGTTTATCAAACCACAACTGCCCTTATTTCAGGCTGGGTTCAGTCAAGGACAGTGTACTAAAGATCAGGTAAATCACATAATACTCAAGACACTGAGGATACCATCAAAAAAGGCTAGGAAGTAGGTTCATTGTAGAAATGATAATAAATTGGAGCTTCATCTTGCAAACTGGAAACAAAGTCAGTCAGCTTAGGTGTCTCCATAACAATCCCCCACAAGGAACTGTTTTATCTCCTCTCTTTTTCAGCATATATGCTTACAAACTACCAACAGCTAATGCTGATGAGTATGTATATGTGTGTGGATGACATCTGTCTAACTGATGGTGCATTCAAGTCGACTAGTTGCTCCCCCCCCCCCTTGCTGCCTCTATCAGATAAAGGTGGGAAAGGGGGGTACTTCAAAGTGGTAGTGCTGCAGGGTACTCTTGTGCATTTCAAAGAGGAAGCGCCTACGTGGAGCCCGAAGTCAGTGAGACTTCCCACTGTCCCCGGGCTGTACACGGAGGACCAACTTCAAAATTGGGGCTCTTGTACATTTCAAAGGAGGAATGTAGAAGTGCCTATCGACTAGTTGAGTAGTTGATGGAAATTCCATTGACTACTCAACTAGTAAATTAATCGATATTTAACATCCTTAGGATGCACATCTTGCATTATGCTTAACAGGCTGCTGACTGGAACAGCACGAGTGGCTGCCAGTGTGCAGAAATTTACCTTTGCTTATTTTTCACAGTATAACTGTGGGGCAGCAGTGCAAACAGTCAAACATGGTGGAGGAATACACAATGAGAATGTTGGAGGGCTGACTGCAATACTTTGCTCCCCTAAATGAAGCAGCAGTTAGATGGCTGAACAAATCTAAAGATAAAATTGTGATGACGGCAAAAGAACGTCTTTGTTTTCCAGATCTGTATATTCATAGCAACAGATTTTTATGCTCCGATAAAATACGAAAATATGGACTTGATTTTATTCCTCTTGAAGTTTTCTCATTTGTCCATTGACTTCAGTGGAGCTGGTCTGAACCCTAAATCTTAAGAATTTTATGGAATAAATGTATTTTTGTTTAACCGGCTAAAATATTTTTTTAAAATAATATACATTATTGTTATGAAACTTTAATTCAATTAGAAAATCAAAATTAATTCATCCTCTCCCATAAGTCTCTCCCCTACAATTACTCACATGCATAAATTTATTGACATATATAGCATTAGCAGGGTCAGTCTTAAAATCTTTGTAACATCCTCTATGGAGCTAATTACTTGAACCCAGTATGTGTAATATATTTTCAGGGTACAATACAATATCCATACAGATGAATCATTTGATAGGTGTAGAGTTGATAAAGGAAAGTATTCTTTTTTGATAGATTTAAAAATAAAACCATCTCACTGCATTTTTCAAGGGACACTTCTTCAGAAAAAAGACTTTCAAGTAGCAACCTCAGTAAGATTCTACCTAAAGTATATCTTCCACAGCAGTGGTGCTCAACCTTTTTTAATTCGCGACCCTCCCAGGGCCAGGAAAAGTGAGCAAACAAAAAAGGGGGGGAAGATTTTGTTGAGGAAAAAAAATAAAAAGGCGCCAGGAACATTTTGTTGTGGTCCCTTTAATTTAAAGCGCCGGTCCGCTTCCCCCGCCACGTGTATGTTGGGCGCCGAACTGGGAAAACAAAATGGTGGCCAGCACGGCACTACGACCCCCCAGGAAGATAGCTACAACACCAACCCACAAGTTGCGCACCCCTGTTCTACAGCATGTTATCCTAGCTGTTTGATTTCGTTTTACATTAACATTTAGTCACAGGATTTTTCATCACATCTAGTTTTGGGCTATGAATATTTTTAAAAGCATAGCTGTTTAGATTAAATTATTACACTTACAGAATTAAAATTTTATTTCTTTTGTGCTAAAACATGGTTTATCATGTATTTGATAAGACTGTTTCATTTTGTATTTTTATATTTTGTTCCTGTGCTAGGAACATAAAACAGAGCATTGTTAATCCTATTTCCTATTGTATATTATTTCAGACATGGAGTATTGCATATTTTTGCTATGAAATTGGCAGTGAAGTGTAAGGGTTTCTGGTGCAGCGGTGAAGTTTTTTAATTGGCTGTGACTGGTAGTCCCACTGTAATAATGTTTAACGTGATGAAAGTTGTTGAAATGAAGCATTCCTTAGAGGAATATTACAAACCATGTTCTTCCTCTTGTAGCAATATTTTGCATTTTTGGAAGTTTTTTAGAAAAACAAAACAACAATTTTTACTCTGTGATATCAGATAAAGACTACTATGAACATGAAATACTTCTTATTTTTGGCTGACATTGCCTAGTTTTGGCTGACATTGCTTAGTTTTTGGCCAAAATATCCAGGCATCTTAATTAAAATTGGGAACTTAGCAGTGAGTTGATTTTCTGTAAATATCAGAAGGCAAGTCATTTGAGAATGAACTATAGCTATTCACTTTTGTCAGATGAAGACTGAAAGAGACGCACACTGCTGAATTCAATTTTAAAATGCTGAACTAAAAGAATGAAATGTTCTAAGAACACTAGGGGGCTTCGTCCTCTGCTTGCTTCGCTCGCCTATCCTCCTCTTTCTGGCCGCTTTCACTTTGCTGAGAGAGCCTCTTGATGCTGATGATGTGATGACATCATTCTGTTGCCTAGCAGGAACATTCTGTTGTCTGGCAGGAAAAAGTTATTTGTATATATAGAGAGAGATAAGAACAGCCATACTGTGTCAGACCAAAGGTCCATCTAGCCCAGTATCCTGTCTTCCGACAGTGGCCAATGCCAGATGCCCCAAAGGTAGTGAACAGAAACAGGTAATCATCAAGTGATTCCCTCTCCTGTCATCCATTTTTGGCCCCATACAAACAGAGGCTAGGGACACTATTCCTACCCATTCTGCTGCTGTAATTAAGAGATCAGCTTTTATAATGTTCTTTCACAAGAACAAGAAAAAAGTTAAAAATAATCCCCATTTTAACATAAAATTCTATGGTGTTTCTGTATTGTTTCTATTGATCTGGGTTGTAATATAGTCTCCATCGTGATAAGTTCCATTCCTTACAAAAGTTTTCTATTTAAGGTCGAGATTGTGGCTAGCCCTAATGTGGTGGCACAGGAAAGTAATCAGGAGTAAGACTGCCTCCTCACCCCTCATTAGGGCTTCCCCAAATCTTTGGCCCAAGCATAGAAGGGGAACAGGTGCTGTGCACGCAGTATGTTTTCTTCTTAAGCAGGTGACTAAAGGAGGAAAGAGGACTGGGGAAAGAAGGCATAACCAAGGCTACATCACTCGCCCCTGTGCATTAACCAGCTGAAGCATGGATGGGGAATGTGATATACCTTGTAAAAAGTTGCAGAATATTCTTCTTCTTTTCCCTTTCTTTCCATGAGGAAGAGGAAACAGGGAGGTAGTTTTGATTCTATGAGGATCCTGAGAGTTCCTCCTGGGGCATCACAGCTATATTCTGCCCAAATGTTCAGGGCTCAGAGCAAAGGTTCAGTCTAGCTCTAAAATATTTATGAGGGGATATAATTGATAAAAGTTTACTATTAAAACCCCAGAGTCTTAGAAATTAATAACTAATACTTGACAAAATATGTCACTTTATTCATCTTTCCTCCTTTATGCTAGTTTGAAGTCCTGCTACACTGAGCTGCCCATAGTCATAATGAATACATTTCAGGTTTAAAAAAAAAAATTAAAACATACTATTTTACTTGAATTCTTTCCAGATAATATTTCTATTTTTTATTCTTTATTAACACTTTCTTCTGCTATCTACATAACAAATTGTCTGTTTTATTCATTTCATAAGAGAGTACAATTTCAAAATGTGAAAATGGAAAGAAACAAATATTTCTATGTTATTTCTATATTCGTGGGGAAAAATGCTTAGATAAGGTTATTCTTTTTGGGGGGAGGGGCAGGTCTGCATAATATGCTGTGTCCTCCAAGACAGCTAGAAATTATGTCTCCACGATCTACATAAACTTCAATGGTGAAATGGTTTGAAAGCATGGTCAGAACTATAATGTAATGAAATATGCAACTACAGATGGGGGGTTCTTGAGTGTGCTGCTCTAGAAAAATTTTGATAAGGTGAAAAGTTTGAGGTACAAAATACAGGAATCTATTGCATTTAAGAAATCATGTCCTGTAAACTTAGCTCTGGTATGCATCAGTTCAAATAGAGAGTTTTTATAATGTCTAAACTTTTTTGCAGTTTATTTTAATTGACCCAGGAACCCTGATGTAATGAAAATTCCCGTTTTCTTCTATTGTTTTCTTTTCAACATTGATAGGTATACCAGTGTAATGTGCAAGAAGTTGGGATGTTTTGACACCAATTCTAAATATAAAAGGAAGGCAAAGGGGTTTTTTTGGAGAGAGGGAGAATTTTAAGTGAAGCCCTATGAAAATTAGTCCGTTTTTTTTTTGTAATGTCTTTACCTAAAACTTAAAGAACAGTGAGATACTCAGAAGTATTATATGCTGCATCAAGTTATAAGTAAAATAGTATTGATTATAATGAATTGAAATTTATGATCACTTTGTTTCCATTTTCCTAATTAATATATAGTTGCTGTGTATAAGCAATATGCTAAACTTCAAATGACTTTGACATTAAGATCAGTTGTAGCTTACGGAATATACATAAAATATTCTATCTGGGTACCACTTGCATGCTTCTGATGGTTGAAGTACTTCTTACTGTTAGGGCTTGTGTACACTACAGAGAATATTGAAGGTGCCACAGTCGATCTTCCAGGGTTCGAATTAGTGGATCTAGTGAAGACACGCTAATTCGAAATGAGATGGTGCTCCTGTCGGCACCAGTAGTCCTGGTCCTATGAGGACCTCCTGCTGTGTGGACAACCCCAAAATGTGATTTAAGATACTTTGACTCCAGTTACATAACTAACGTAGCTGGAATTGCGTATCTTAAATCAACTTACCCCATTAGTGTAGACCAGGCCTTAATCTTTACCAACTTTCTCCCACAATGCTAGTTTTTTAGTTTTTTAAATTCTCAATGATACTCTTGCATTGTTAGAAGCTGCAGTGACTGATAAGATTCAGTGACTATTGCCAAGCCTGGGAAGCCAACCAGTAATCATTTATCGTATTGGCCCATATCACTCCTTTGCATATATCATAGAAGTTCTCAGAGAAAATATTACTGGCAAGGATTATGTTGCTGTAGAATTAATGTTATTGAATGAACAAGCAGGTGTCTGACCAGGCTGTGGCTGTAATGATCAAGTATTAGCTTTAAAAACACACATTGAAGCAGAATTTCAGCAAAATCTCAAAACTGAGGCCACTTTCATAAACTTATCTGGTGCCTACAGAACTATATGGAGGAATGGCTTTCTCCTGAAAGCCAGCAAAATTATCCCAATGAAATGCATTTTCCTTGTGACCAGGTTAGCAGGCCACCACAGGGCTCAGTCCTACCACCAATCCTGTTCACCACCTGTACACCAGTGACCTTCCCCAAACATCGTCATAGAAATTTGTTTTTGCTGATAATGTTGCTCTGAGTACACAGGCAATGGATTTACCTACTACAGAACAATTTCTAACCAAAGCCCTTAAACCCATGGAAGAATATTCATGTATTGGCAGCTAAATGCACACCCTGTGAAGGCTAATGTGTCGACATTTCATTTCATTTAAAAAAATCGAAAGGCTAGAGGAGAACTGCATAGGTGCTTTTGTGGAGAGTCTTGGTATGTGACATGAGACTGAAGCATCGCATTGCACTAGCATGTGAAAAATATCCATGACCGAATAAAAATATGTGTAAACCTGTCAGGAACACTGGCATGCAAAACTTCCGAAGGTCTCTTCGCTGCCCCTCCCCCACTGTTCAACTGTAAAATTCTGCTCATCTTAACACATACATCCCTTGTAAATGCTCAACTTAACACAGTCGTGTAGATCATCGTGGGCGCAGTAAAATCAATATTATAACTGTGGCCTGTCATATTGACACACATCTATCCATCTTAAATTTGTTGTGACATGAAAATCTTTCGGGAGTTCCATTGTGTTTGAGGTAATGAGGATCTTCCATTACATGAAGACCTAAATAATAAACTGAGATTCTGATGCTGGTCCTAAAGATTCTTTTGGCTTACAATGCAAAAGTTCAAAGACTTGGGCTCCCCCCAAAGGTCAGCGATGAGCAAGGTAAAAGGACACTAACATCCACAACAAAGACCCAACCAAAGAACTAAATGGCTTTTCACTTCCACTTTGAATCACATTCACATATCTTAGATATGGCACCACATCTACACAGGGCAGATGTCTTTGTCTATGCAAACATTTAGTTTATGCCAAATTGAGGAGAACATTTAGTTCATGCCATGCTCCATCTGCTGCCTCCTGACACTCATTAATAGTTTGTTAATGTGCTTAAATCTAGTCCTCTTTGAAACAGGATTAGCGCTTATTATCGTTCGCCTTTCTGTGTTGTGCCCTACAGGAAAGACGCTGGCATGAGGAGGACTGAGGGGGGGAGGGTGATGACAAGAAGCAGGTAAACTGGTCCAAAAAAATACAAACTGCTTTATAGGGGCCAAATGTAAATCAGATTATAATTTACTCTGCACTATGTTTAAATACCATTTTTCATTGGAAGGATGCACCATAACTTCCGATTATTCTAAACTGGATAATACACTGCTTACATTTCAGCTGAATACCACATCAAACTGTTAGGCCAAAAAGAGACATTTCACTATGTGCCTGCCCATTTTCCATGTAGAAATGGTTATATACGTAAGATCTACCCTGTATGAACCCATGTAAGTGGGTGATTTTTATATGGATTTGCACAATACTTGTATCATGGCATATGATTAAAAATGTAACCCTTCTGCCGGTAGCAGTTAGCAGACAGAAGGGCTGGGTTTGGTATTTAGGGAGGTTCTTTCAACAAGCTAATAAAACTGGCTCGAGCCCCCACCCAGTAAACTGGGAAATTTCCAACCTGCCCACTGGGTACCTTTAGAGGCAATTCTTCCCCTCTTACAAACACTGAGTTTGCAATAGAAACAGAACAGTCTGTTTAATAACAATAATTTAGCAACAACCTATAGGAACACTGTCAAGGCTCCTTCCCCACTCTGGCATGATAAATGCAGAAGTGGGGGCCCGCAAAAGTACCCCAAAACCTTATCTTTCCAGGCTTTGGTATAAAACTTCCCCCCAAAATCTTAAAAACCTAGATTTTGGGGATACAATCCGCTGCCATCATCCAAGTAATGATAAGAAAAATCAGGGGAGAGATCACTTGGGAAATCTCACCCCTAAAGTAAAAACCAGGACACAAAAATTAACCAATGCCAGGTTAATAAAAGAAGAGAGAAAGACCTTTTATTATCAACACAATATTCCTGTTGCAAGCATAATGACTAGATGGAAAAATCACAAATTAATATACTAATGGGGGGGAAACCCCACCGTGGGCCAAGACTTAATTACAAAGGAGAGCAAAACCCATTTTTTTAAATGCACAGACATCAGATCCCATTTCCCAAATCATAAAACAATAAAACGGATTTATCTAAACTTTACCCTACTTACAAATAGTGAAGAGTCTTTTCTTGGAGGGAGACATTCTGTCTGTTCCCCTCACTACCTGGAGAGAAATTGCCCAGGGACAAAGGAGGGAAAAACCAAAAATTCCTTTGTCCCACTTTGAAATTCCTATTGGCCGACTCTACCTGGCTTAGGTAAGGGACATAGTTAAACCCTTACTCCCCAGGCTGCTGGCTAACCCTCATGGTCATGACAAACACACATAAACAAAGAAAATCCATAAGCAAGGTACCATCCCTGGAGCCTGTAGAGCAGTTTTTTGCTTAAAGATCTTTTAGTTCAACCCCCAACTCATATAATGTGGTTTCCACCCACTTCAAATACCCTTCTCATGGCTTTCTCCAGTCAGTGCAGACCCAGAGTCCATAGGTACATCATCATGATGTCTCTACTCATGGAGCATGTGGCAATGCCCCTACATGCTGCCCTTGCCGTCCGCCCTTCTGTCCGCCTGCTGCTGTTCCCATCAGCTGCTGCTCCTGCTGGCCAGCTTAGTGATGGATTTGGCTCTAGGCCAAACCTAGTGATTTCAACTCTCTTGGCCCGCAGCACAGTCCAACCAAAAGATTCCAGCATCCACTGGAATAACATTTAAAAATAATAAAGAGACACCTTATGGAGTCTGTTTTAGTTCTATCATTAGAACAAAGAAGGAAGAGAAACAGGTTGAACCAGTATTGCTGCTCATGCCTGGAGGGCATGTAGCCTGCTGGTTCAGAGCTATGCCCTTTCCCACTTTTCATGTCACAGAGGTTGGAAGAGAAAGCTTTGTCCATATGAGATTCTTTACAATGACAGTGTCTCTTCTTTGAACTGAATTAAATACAGTCTGCTTTTCTGCATTCCCAATAACTGCAAGCATTGGTAGTCATATTTTATAATTTCTATATTTAGGGTTAACATGGTTTGTGACCCCATAACAGCCAACTTGATTACAATACGCAAAATTTCATTCTAACAATTGAATATCTAGCAGGCCTAAGCAGCTGAGTGAACTGCATTTACATAACCACACACAGGATTTCTTTCCCATTCCAGCATGAACTGTATTTACATAACAGTTGAATACCTAGTAGGTCTAAGCAACAGTGTGAACATAACCACACCCAGGATTCCTTTCCCATTCCAGCTGACTGTAATGGAAGCATTGATTCAGAACTTGCTTACATAAAAATAGAAAGGACTTCGCCCAGATGGGTGAAGGTATTTAATAAATAATAGATAACCCCCTTTTTTTTGCTATGTCTAGGGATCAGATTCAAACTGACGCTCAAGGTTTTTATTCCCCCCATAATCTGGCAACATAACCTGATGGAAATGTTTCTGCTATTTTTTATATCTATGTTGCTTAAGAGTTACTGCTTAATTGTGACACATACTGTTGTGTATTTCATAGCATTATTCCTTATATATAACAGTGTGATAAAAGATAGTGATTTTACTTGAAATCCTAAATCTGTTGTAGTGGAACTTATTACCCAGTGGTGGTGGTTCTTCTCATAGTTCCATAGGCATGGGAACTAGGGATGCAGGGGTGCTGCAGCACCCCTAAGCTCCTGGCCTAGCACCCAGGGTCCCATCTGCTGGCCCCATCTGCTGAGAGTTCTTCTGCCAGCCCTGCATGCCGGGTTCCTGGCTGCTGCCCTGTGTGCTGGGGCTCTGCTGCCAGCCCCATATGCTGGGGTCCTGGTCCGAGTTCTTCATGCCAGGAGCTTCTGTGGTCAGCCCTGTGCCCAGAGTCCTATCTTCCAGCCCTGTATCTAGGCTTTGCTCCTGGTCTTAGCCAGGGATGGGGCCTGACAGAGGTAAGGAGACTTAGCACCTTCACTTTTTAAAATATTTCCATGCCACTGCTATTGTCTGCTTTATTTCTTGATCCCCATTCCTAAATCAAATTGAATTGACTTAAATATGCCGCTGCATCTCTAGTAGGAGGCAGTTGTGGCACTATATTTGGTAGCCTCTTATGGATGGGAAAAAAGTGTTTCTCTTTTGGGAACACTTACTCCTGTCAACATGCAAGGGCATGTCTGAAAGAGAATGTCTATAATAATGCATTTGGGACCTGGGCAAGGGTGCTCGAATAATTTGTATAATGGGGCACTCAAGCCATTGTACCAAACTGAAAACCCTTTATATGATGGAAACCACTTCAAGCCCATGGATGCAGCATCACCCACAGCACTCCGAGTTCCAGCAGTTACAGATATGGGTTTATGCCATGTCCAAGAGAAGTGTTCCTCATTGGGTATGAGACAAAGGATATCTGAGAGTGGGGAAATCTTTTAAGTCTTCAATGAAGATACAAACAAATGCCTCAAACTCCCCAGTGCCCGAAAATCTCAGCTTCTGATATTTGTCTCAGCTTGGGAGAGCTCAGTTTATCATACTCCGGTTACTTGTTTTGTGTAATTCAAAACACAATTGAGTTAACCAAAAGGCAATTTAAGCAGGAAAATTTTTGATTGTGTTGCTTAACTAAATTGCTGGGAAGAGGATTGTGCTTTTTAGTATATACAACAACATGGAATGTTGGCAAGCATACATGTTTCTTGCAAATGCACTTTTCTGGTCTTAGAAGTTGACTATAAAAGACACGGGTAGTAAATGGGCCTCAAGTCAAGTCACCTTATCTTTGTGTCTGTGTTAATCATCTAATTCCAACAATATAACATAAATTTAGTAATACTGTACAGTGCATCTGTCTTTTCAAATTTCTTAGTTTTTTGGCTTTATCTTTGTCTTTGTTTTCATTTGTTTGCTGTTTTATCCTTATAGTTCTGTTTATCTTTTTTTGTTTTTCATTAATGGATACCATCCTGTCTTAGTCTTGAACTGTTTTTTGTATGCATATATCTTTGATTTAAGTCTGTTTTGAAAATTACCAGAAGATGAGTTAATCATAGTTAATTCTTAATGCATTTCAGATAAGAATTAAAACAAATAGAAAAACCATATGGGTGCATCTAGACTGGCAAGATTTTACGCAAAAGCAACTGCCACCTGTCTACAATGGCCGTGAGAATTTACGCAAGAACACTGACTTTATAATGTACAAAATCAGTGCTTCTTGCGCAAATACTTTGATGCTCCCGCTCAGGCATAAGCCCTCTTGCGCAAGAGGGCCAATGTAGACAGGAACGTTGATTTCTTGCGCAAGAAAGCCCTATGGCTAAAATGGCCATCGGAGCTTTCTTGCGCAAGAGAGCGTCTATACTGGGCACAGATGCTTTTGCGCAAAAGCAAATCTTTTGCGCAAAGGCACATGCCAGTATAGACGCTCTCTTGCGCAAATACTTTTAACGGAAAAACTTTTCTGTTAAAAGTATTTGCGCGAAATCATGCCAGTCTAGACTCAGCCGCATGTTGTAGTATTGCAGCAAACTACATTGAATCTAACAGTTTTCTAAGAAAGTGGTCACACTGGAGTTGAGGGTTTCAGAAAAAGGAAATGAACAGGGAAATTGCACAGCACACTTGTTGCTTGTAGTTCACTGAGTGCCTTGTTTTATTTCAGAGTTCTGGTCCCCATTTTAGTAAATATCACCGTTGTTAAAGTTTGAAGCTGTTAAGCTCTCACCTTCTATTCTGAAGCTCCCTTGGTGAAAACCTTAACATTCCTGTACCATTACTTCATCTGTATCAAGTTCTCTGATACCCTAGATAGCAATTTCGCTGGTTATCCTATAAAAGTGAAGGGTATAGAGCTTCCCAATAGCCTGCCTAAATTGAGCAGCATTTAGGTCATGATAGCTTCCGTTTCCATTTAATGCAATACGTTACTCTTCCAACTGAGAAAGAAAGAGACATTAAGGAGGGCTGGAAACAGTGCAAAGCAGACTGAATGGTCATAAAATATATTAATGCATCTCCACAGACAGTTTCATCAACAACAGTACTAGTTTGCACCAAAAAAAAAAAAAAAGTTTTTTTTTCACAGATCATTGCTCCATACACTAAAAAGATAAAGAAAGCTATCAACACAAATAGAGTTCTTTCTTTCAGGGTCAGTATCTAAAAATAAAAACTCTCTTGTTTTTAATATTTTGCTTCCAAGATAGTATCATGAAAAAATCCTTTGATTAAAAAAAGATTGTGTTGGAAATAATTATATAGATGGACTTAAATCACTTAGAGTTTAAATGCTAACCCATGTGTTTAGCTTTAGGGGAATTTCAGTTTGTCAAAATTGTCATGAAGCAGATGAAAATACTGTATTCTAAGATGCTGATTATCCACTTGTTAGTAAGCAAATTTACATGTGCACATTTACATATGTAATATTTTGGTACATGAACATCTGCATTTGAAACTGAAAGATTCTAAGGCCTGTAGACCAGATCTTTCTGGAGGATTGCAGCTTTATTTGAAATGCACTTACTCGGGCAGGAAATGAGTCTTTGTCTCATTAAATTGGTTGCATACTCAGCCAAATTGTGAGCTAGACTGTAACTTTACAATCTGGCCTCACTAAAGGGTTGTGCAAAGTCCAGTGCCCCAGGAGCAGACTAGAAAATTGATTGGGAATCAGTTTCCCAATCCTTCTCAGCTCTCCCCTTGTTCTGAAAAGAAGTTGTTTTAGCTCTTTTTGTAAGGCAGCATCTTCCCCTGCTGTGTCCCAGCTAATTAATCTGGATGGCTAATGGGCGGAGGGGGAGAAGGCAGAGGGGAGGTAAGGGTCCTACTCCTCTACCCCTTCCTCACCAATATGCTCACAGAAAGGAATGTCAGGCAAATAGCTCTTGTTCTCTCTCTCCACTGTAGCAGGAAGCAGTCTCAACAGATATGAGCAAGAGGTACGATTGGGGTCTTATTCCTATTCCTTATTCGTACAGCAGAGTAAGGGCTGTGTCAGACTTGCCCACTGACCTTGCTCTGTGAGTAGTCCCACTAAGGTGAGTAGCACTACTAAGGGAAAGTAGAGTGTAAGAATCTGATGTTTGGGTACATCTACACTGCAGTTAAATACCTGAAGCTGGCCCATGCCAACTGACTTTGGCTTTTAGGGCTTAGGCTAAGGGGCTGTTTAATTGTGGTATAGACATTCAGGCTCAGACTACAGCTCAAACTCTGGGAACCTCCTACTTTGCAGGGTCCTAGAGCCTAAGCTCTAGGCCAAGCCTACACATCTATACCACAATTAAACAGCCTCTTACCCCTTGCCCTGCAAGCCTGAGTTAGCTGTCACAATCATGGATTTTAGCAGCAATGTAGACATACCCAGTGATGTCTTGATCCAGCAAAGAGTGTGATTAGTCCTATTAATGGCACCAGGATTACTAATGTACTTACAGTTATACACTTGCTTGCACAAGAGGGAGCATTCCAGAGACTTTCAGTAATATTATTCAAGATTATATTTAATATATTTCAGTAATAGATGGTGCTATATTGTCTAAAATTGTAGAAAGGGAGTGGATGGCAAGGTTCCAGCAATGGATTTGCTGGAGGAACCTGGGTGGAAGGGGGAGCTGATGAAAGTTCCCGCGTATGCTGAGGTCCCAACAGTAGGTGTGCTGGGAGGACTTGGAGGGAAAAAGAGAGGATCTGGTGGAACTCCTTCTCCCCCGGCTGGTAATTATGTAATAAACAGGGGGCTACCTGCACTGTTTATCTGCCACGTAGTCCCAGACATCTAATAAGTGACAGTCTGATTAAATCCATGTCAAATGTTTTTGTCTCCTGTAGCTGATCAGTAGTGCTGTATTGTGGTGCTGTACTTACAAATTTGTTGGATGCCATTCTTTCCTAATGTGCTTTAAACCCTCACATCCCCCCCGCAAAAAAAACCCCATGCTAATACTGCTATTTCTTTCACAGGAAGGTTTGTAGTGTAAATAACAAATGACAGGACTCATTGTGGGAAATAGGTGCCACCGTCAGTAGAAAATGTAAATTAAATGATAAAAGATGGGTCAGTTGCTGTAGCATCCCAATGTCTGTGCAGCAAACATACATTGTAACTAGACCTTTTTTTAAAAGTGTCCACTGTAGAAGCAACTGGGAAATTTCCTTATTGGCACTAGAATGTATCCCCTTCATTGGGCAAAAAAGGATTAGTGTGTAGATCTCATTAGGAATCTGCACATGACTTTTTATTATTCAGATAAAAGGAAGAGAATTCCTCAGAATCAAAAGGAAGTCAAAGAAAATAATATCTAGGAACCCAAACAGGTAGAAAACACTGCTCTAACAGTTTTTTTAGAGCTTGGCGTGACAGTGCCTGATGATGTAGGATATATGGCAAAAAATGTTTTATCTCATTCATCCAGGAAAATGTTCTTAGTGCAAAAAGCAGGAGAATTCTTAATATTTTAATAAATAGTATTCATAGTAAAATATGAGTCTACTCTGAAACAATTGTATACCATTTTTAGCTTCAGTTGAGGTCAGTCTTAACAAAATAAAATATTTAATTCTGAGAAAATGTTTCTGGTTTCATGAAATGCTAACGAGGAATTGAATTATTTATCTAATTCCTTTGTAGAAATCAGAATTATGGCATTTAAAAATCATAAGGCGCCTCTGGTTTATATTTTTTAGTAAGATATTTCTAAGGATATCCTTCATTCTCAATAATATGTTTATGCTTTGGAACTCTATCTTCTCTTTCCTTTCCACCCTCTTCTCCCTCAAAACCATCTCTAAACAAATTGTAAAAATATGAATGTGCAGCAGATTTGAGCAAACAGCACAGCTGGAACTTTCAGTATAATTTATCTATTATTTCCATGTATCTTAATAATTAACTATCACTGTAAGGCCCAATTTTATAATACTAATTTAGGCAAAACTGTGAAGACTGCAAGATGTGGCCCATTATCAGTTTTTTGAAAAAACTTAAAAAACAACAAATAGACTAGCAGCACCTTAAAGACTAACAAAACATGTAGGTGGCATCATGAGTTTTCATGGGCACAACCCACTTCTTCAAATGAATGGAGTTATTAAAGGTCCAGTTCAAAAAAAAAATAGGGGATGGGGGATGGGGTGGAAAAAGAAGGGAAAAAAGGCAGTTTCATAACAAACGCAGTATCAGCCAAACATACAAAAGACCATTTGAAAAAATGTTATGTTATGTAATAGCAGTAACATGAGATTATACATTTTTTAGCAAAAAGAGTGTTTGGAATATGTCTTGTGAGATGGTTTCAAAGATGAAAATAATCTATGGGCCAGAATATTTGTTTTATCACTGGAAATTTAATTTCATCTAGATCATTTTGATATGCCATTTTAAAAAACAGAATAAAATAGTATGTTTTAAATCTGACATGCAAAGTAGCTGTATCTGGTGGTAAATCATATTCACAAGTTTAGACTGTAGCAAGAAATATGTGAATGAAGCCATTAGAGTTAACAGGTATAAATATACCATTTTTAGACATATGAAAGATCAAAACAAGAAAGTGGCCAACCTGAAGCACAATCAACAAATGGAAAAAAAGAAGAATGCTCAGTTACTGGAAGAAGTTCGTAGGCGAGAAGACAATATGACAGACAACTCTCAGCACTTGCAGGTGAGTTGATTTATCAATTCATAATTGTATGTTGGTTTATTACACTTGAAAATTGCCAGAAAAAGTATTTTCCAATTCATGTGTTGTTTCAAAGATGAATAATGGGTCTGATCTTGAAACACAATGATCGCTCATCTCTCATCAGAGGAGGCACTGATAACCTCATGAGATTAGGTCCAATATGTACTTGAAAGAGATCTTCCACATAATGCAAAATAAAAAGTCTCTGAATGAGAATTTGTAAATATATTAAATATTGAGCATATATATGAAATGCTGTCTTCTTGATTTGAATTGAGAATTTCAAATCTTTCACTATAGCCAGACATTTCTCTCTCCCTTTCATTTCACTTGCACACCTTGTACCAAATTCTGCACCTGTATATACCTATGTGACCCTTTTTATGTATAGTAATTTGGAGGACTGCTGAGAGGAATGTATTGGTCTTCTCTTCAGAGTAACATTATTTTCCGTTTGGTGTAAAGGAAAGAAATGTATTCAGTTTCTTGACATTTCAAAATGAAAGGAATGTGGATGTCTTTTTTGTTTGTATTTTTCCCTGTAAAATAATTATAAAAGGGTAAGCATTATATTATTCTTGCATATATGTGAGATTAAAAAAAATGCTATCACAAGGGAAAAACAGAGATTTTATGAACTAATAGCTTCTCATTTTTAAAGACAGATTATTACTTTGGTTTCAGAAGAGCTTATACAGTTAATGGACAATCAAAATTCAGAGAAATATTCTGCAAGATAATCAGCCGATACAATTTAATGATAAAATTGTGTACAGAAAAACTGATATTGTACCAAAGACTAATACACAATTTTGATACCTTCATTCCAGTTATTATTTAGCCTTCTCTGACAGTTGACTAAAAAAACCCCTTTGATCAAAACTATCTAATATTACAAAATTCTGTGAACCACATGGGCATACCTGGAATCAGTGTACACAGATAAATTTAAATTACAGTACACCAGGTTCTGTTTTGCTTGATCTGGTGGTGTAATGGCTCCCTGAATGTTTTCTAATGATCGAATTTGGCCCTCATGTGCTTTGTACTATATTGTGTTTCCACTGTGTCTGTGTGCAATATGGAGAATTTAACACCATTATTTACGAACTAGTGTTGGCTCTGCAGCTACTAGATATTTCAGAATCAGTTATAGGAGATCATATATCACCCAGGGTCTTGGAAATTTTATAAATTGAAGTGTTATATACTGTACTGCAGTATACCATGTAAGATATTTTTAAAGAAATCTTGATATGTATGTAGGTTTACCATGGACCATGTAATTTATAAGGATAAAATTAGGTTTATATAGTACAGAATGACCATTTAGAGCAGGGGTCTGCAACCTATGGCTCTAGAGCCAAATATGGCTCAGTATGGAACCAAATTTGACTCTTTTGTCATTCCCAAAATACACACAACTTTTTAAATTAAAATGAAAAATTAATTCAAAATTTTAAAAACATGTTATTACTTATGTCAAGATGATTTTTTTTGTCTATTTCACCTTTAACTGTTCATTTTAACAACCATCCATTCTCTCCACTCGTTGGGGGTCATGCATATTCACTTTTTATTTAATTGGTCAATAAGTCTTTCCATCATCATACATGATAGTGAGCGCTGTAACCCCCAACAGTAAAAATGGCGAAGAGAAAGAGAGATGACGCGTACTGAAATTTTCAAAAAGAATGGACAGACTTGTATGCATTTGTATATAGGTCTGTCTCGTTTGTAGTGAGAGACTGTTCACAAACAAACAAACAAAAAATCATGACAAAATATGCGGCATTTGCTACAAAATACCCAAGGGTGATGCACGAAAAAAAACTTGTGAGAAGCTGCAGAGAAAAATGAACATTGGACAAAATAGCCTGCTGGCATGGTCAGAAAAAGGTGGGAGCTTAAACTCCACAAGTTTTTCAGCCTCATACAGCATTATTCGAGAGGGGAAGCCTTTCACTGACAGGGATTACGTGAATAAATGCATGCTAAAAATTGGTCATGAACTATTTGACGAGTTTCACAACAAGTCCAAAATCTTACAGAAAATTCAAGACATGCCATTATCAGCAAAAACAGTTAATGACAGAGCTGTGAAAATGGCCTATCAAATTGACAAGGAAAAAATGCAAAATTTGAGTACAGCTACTTATTTTTCATTTGCTTTGGACAAGACAGCTAACGTATGTAATGTTAATCAGTTGTGTATTCTGGGATGATATATTTGTGGAAATGCTGTGCACGAAGAAATGACGGAGATATTACCAATGAAACAAGGGCGAAGACATCCTTACAACTGTAATGAACTTTGTAAATGAGAAAGAAATATAGTTGGATAATTTTATGTCTGTGTGTACGGACTGTGCACCTAGCATGGTCAGCAAATACAGAGGATTCATTACTCTTCTCATAACAGCTAAATTGCCTGCTTTTGAACTTTGCATTGTGCATCAGGAGGCACTTTGTGCGCAATCTTGTAGAACTGAACTCAGAAATCTAATGGGACTGGTCATTAGCATTGTCAATTGGATTCTTGCCTGAGCCCTAAATCACTGTTAATTTCAGTCATTGCTCGAGGAAGTAGATTCCGAATACCCCGATCTACTAATGCACAATGTTCGCTGGTTATCTCATGGCAAAGTTTTGTCTCATTTTGCCACCTGCATTTACAAGATTAAGTTATTATTGGGTATGAAGGGTGTCAAACACACTGAGCTTTCAAACTGGTTGCTCAAGTTTTAATATCTCGTCGACATTACCGGTCATTAGAATGAATTGAACCTTAAGCTACAAGGGCAAGGAAATACAGTCCTAACTCTACAGCAGGCAGTGTTTGGATTTAAGTTAAAATTGACTGTCTTCATCAAAGATATTGAGATGGGCAGACTGGACATTTTGAAAGATTATGAATGTTTCATGATTAATATCAGAGAGAGAATCCAAATAACAGCCTTGATTTGCAGTAGTTGCCAGGTTTGTTTCTGAGCTCCAGATGTCAAGTCTCATTTTGTTGACTTTTGCAAGTACAGTGCTCTGTTTAAGTTTATGGTATGTCCACATAAAGCCTCCCTTGAAGAACTGGATTTGACAATCATTCCAGGCATCTCAGTCAGCGATTTGGAAATGGAAATAACAGATTTCAAGGAGTCAGATATCTGGGTGGAAAAATTCGTGAAGCTGAATTCTGATTTACAATGCCTTATTCAACAGTGTGCAGAATTGACAAAACTGCACAAATGGGCTGACATGAAGAAACTGGAGCATGATGATAATCTGATTCTGAAAATTTGGAAAGAATTTCCAGTCACATACAACACCATGCAGAATGTCAGCTTTGCCTTACTTTCAATGTTTGGCTCCACACATCAAAGATAATTTGTGCTCAAGATTGACAGAAGACAGCCTGAATGCATGCATGAAGCTGAATTTGACAAGTTATAATATAAACTTCAAAGAAATGTGCGAAAATATGCAGCAGCAGAAGCCCCATTAAATAAAGTCCTTGAATACAATGTTTAATTTATGCTATTATTAATCATCATGTCAATTATTAGTAATATTAAGTTGTATATTTTCAGTCATGCAAATGGGCATTCTCATACGGCTCTTTTTGACCATTTGTTCTGAAATTTGTTGTAGCTTAGCTCTTTGGTTTGAAAAGGTTGCCAATCCCTGATTTAGAGCTCTGAATTAGTTTTTAGAAGTTAATTTTTCCCAGTAAAGAGAATCTCATTAGATAGCCCAAGAGAGCTTTATTTTTGCCATTGATAGTTTAGAAGGCTGTTGTGGAAACTTTCACTAGAACATAGTTTCAGAAATCTCTTTCTGTGTCTTTGATGTGGTACCCTCTGAGAACTCCATGTGTAGCTTTCGTGTCTCGTTTTATCTTATTGCATATAATTATAATATGCTTATAAAATAGTACAGAGTGATATCTTGGATGAATTTTCAAAGAATAAACTCTGTCTCAGCTATAGCCCTCTTTTACAACTCAATTGCTATCAAACATTTGCCTAGTAATTAATTATGAAAATATTAAAACAATTATTTTAATATTAATCTTCTTTATATGAATTGATTTTTTTCATTTACATTTATATTTTAGAAGAATATATTTATATTGTATATATGAGGTAGAAATAAATGTCAGCTATAATGTGGTAATTCCTGTATAATAGAACACAGTTATCTTGAGAAGGAATGTACAAATTATGGTTATTTTTATCAAAATGAAAAGATGCAGTGTTTCAGTCCAGGATGTGTTTACAGCCTTTGAATACTTGATTCTACAAACAGCAATATACCTAATAATAGTATTTGTGTCATATCGTAGGTAAAAAAAGAGGAGGAAGTCTTATACAATTGTTCAGAGAAACTGAATGACCTGTTCCTAAATGGAAAGTGCCTTAACTTTCTCTAACCTAAGAGGTTTATTCACATAGGACAGTGATCTACAGGTGAAAAAGGCGTTAAAAGATGTGACAAAACAATAAAAGAGGTTACTCTCTTTTAGACCTGGCTTTTGCACTGATCCTTCAATGTGACCTCACAGTTGGTAACAAGGAGTCCTGTGGCACCTTAGAGACTAACAAAAATAAAGAGAGCTTTCGTGGCAGGTTTTACTCACGAAAGTTCATGATTCTATATATTTTTGTTAGTCTCTAAGGTGCCACAGGACTACTAGTTTTTAAAGTTACAGACTAACATGGCTATCCCTCTGAGACTTTTTCACTGTTGACCCACTCTGAGAAAGCTGCTCCTGGGCCATTCCGGTTTGCTTACTTACTGGTTCCATAGCCATGGAGTCTCACTGCTCCCATTGTTGTTAGTTCGCCATTTGCAGCCAAGGGGAGCCGCAGGAAGCAGTGGCCGGGGTCATGCTGCTTTCTGTGGTTCCCCTTTGCTGCAAACAGTGCACCGCAGCCAATGGGAGCCACGAGGCTCCGTGGCTGCAGAGGCAGTAAGTAAACAAACCAGAGCAGCCCAGTAGCAGCTTTCTTGGAGTGGGTCTGCAGACCACTTGGAGAAACACTGCACTAGGTGCTTTCTGACTTGACTGAAAGTTGAAGGATCTGAGCATTTTGAAGGAGATGTTCACCAATGTGAACAAGTCAATCGATGCCAAATCTTTATTTATCTAGAGAATTGATATTATAGGGTATCTTGATCAGAGTCGTACCATCATGGAGAGTGAGACTCTGCATGGCCCTTGGTACACATGTGAAGGATTGGGATACAATGAGCTTCCAACTCCCTTTGGGCAGTTGCAGTCCGTTCATTTGGGGAATGTGCTGGACTGTTCTTTCTCTATTCCCTTAGAAGTGAAAAGGAGGTGATGTTACAGCTTTTCCCCTTCCCATCGCAATGCACTAGCCAGCAGAGCTAGCTGGCTGCATGGGACTTGGTGATATCCTAAACTATACAAAGGCCTTAGAAACAGGTCCCACAGCATCTGTCTGCCTGAACCTCTGAGACAGATTCTGCTGCTAAATCCTTACCAGTGCATCTTCTAGGGAGAAACAGCTCAACACTGCTCCTTACTATGAACATAAGAACATAAGAATGGCCATACTGGGTCAGACCAAAGGTCCATCGAGCCCAGCATCCCATCTGCCGACGGTGGCCAATGCCAGGTGCCCCAGAGAAGGAGAACAGAAGACAATGATCAAGTGATTTATCTCCTGCCATCCATCTCCTGCCCTTGTTATGAAGGCTAGGGCACCATACTTTATCCCTAGCTAATAGCCATTTATGGACCTAACCTGCAAAAATTTATCAAGCTCTTTTTTAAACCCTAATAGAGTCCTGGCCTTCACAGCCTCCTCAGGCAAGGAGTTCCACAGGTTGACTGTGCGCTGTGTGAAGAAAAATTTCCTTTTATTAGTTTTGAACCTACTACCCATCAATTTCATTTGGTGTCCCCTAGTTCTTGTATTATGGGAAAAGGTAAATAATTTTTCTATAATCACTTTCTCCACACCATTCATGATTTTATATACCTCTATCATATCGCCCCTCAATTGCCTTTTTTCCAAACTGAAAAGTCCCAGTCTCTCTAGCCTCTCCCCATATGGGACCCTTTCCAAGCCCCTAATCATCTTAGTCGCCCTTTTCTGAACCTTTTCTAATGCCAATATATCTTTTTTGAGGTGAGGAGACCACATCTGCACGCAGTACTCGAGATGTGGGCGTACCATAGTTTTATACAGGGGAAGTATGATATCTTTTGTCTTATTATCTATCCCTTTTTTAATAATTCCTAACATCCTATTTGCCTTACTAACTGCCGCTGCACACTGCGTGGATGTCTTCATAGAACTATCCACTATAACTCCAAGATCCCTTTCCTGATCTGTCGTAGCTAAATTTGACCCCATCATGTAGTACGTGTAATTTGGGTTATTTTTTCCAACATGCATTACCTTACACTTACCCACATTAAATTTCATTTGCCATTTTGCTGCCCAATCACTCAGTTTGCTGAGATCTTTTTGTAGTTCTTCACAATCCCTTTTGCTTTTGACTGTCCTGAACAACTTTGTGTCATCTGCAAACTTGGCCACCTCACTGCTTACCTCATTTTCTAGATCATTGATGAACAAGTTGAACAGGATTGGTCCCAGTACTGACCCCTGGGGAACACCACTAGTTACCCTCCTCCATTGTGAAAATTTACCATTTATTCCCACCCTTTGTTTTCTGTCTTTTAACCAATTCTTGATCCATGAAAGGACCTTTCCTCCTATCCCATGACCACCTAATTTACGTAAAAGCCTTTGGTGTGGGACCGTGTCAAAGGCTTTCTGGAAATCTAGGTATATTATATCCACTGGGTGCCCCTTGTCCGCATGTTTATTAACTCCTTCAAAGAATTCTAACAGATTAGTTAGACACGACTTCCCTCTGCAGAAACCATGCTGACTTTTGCCCAACAATTCGTGCTCTTCTATGTGCCTTGCAATTTTACTCTTTACTAGTGTTTCTACTAATTTGCCTGGTACTGATGTTAAACTTATCGGTCTATAATTGCCAGGATCTCCTCTAGAGCCTTTTTTAAATATTGGTGTTATATTGGCCATCTTCCAGTCATTTGGTACCAAAGTGGATTTAAAGGATAGGTTCCAAACCACTGTTAATAACTCCGCAATTTCACATTTGAGTTCTTTCAGAACCCTTGGGTGAATGCCGTCTGGTCCCGGAGACTTGTTACTATTCAGCTTATCAATTAATTCCATAACCTCCTCTAATGTCACTTCAATCTGAGTGAGTTCCTCAGATTTGTCACCTAAAAAGGCTGGCTCAGATTTAGGAACCTCTGTAACATCCTCAGCCGTGAAGACTGAAGCAAAGACTATGGCACAATCTAACCCATAAGTAGGCTGATCATCAGGGCCAATCATTGTGTCCTGTTCCAATGAAATCTGAGTTTTATCCTGGCTTTACTAGTACCTATTGCTGACTGGCCATCTTGTTAACTTTTCCTCTCTCCTGGCTCCAGCTTCTTTTTGTCTACTCCCTGTTGATGTCTGTGTTGGTTTCACCGGACTGGATGTGTCCTCCCTTTGTTGCCCACTTCATAAATGAAGTAGACTGGCTGTCATTTCATTGATTAAGGGTGCAAAGCCCATTGGATTAATGGGCAAGGGTTCAAAGCAAATAGGTGAGGAATTAAAAACTTATAGAAATCACTGTCAAATGTAAAAGAAATCTTTGAAATGTGAAATGGAGATCTTTTGGAAATGCAAATGACTGTGATTATTGAAAAGCCTAGATTGACCCACAGCACTGGCACCAGCGTAGAGGTTATTTTGATTGACATCTGAGGCATCTGACTGAAGGCAATTTTGACTTACATCTTTAGCACCTCGTCATATTAACTATTTTAATCTGACTGAAGAGCTGCAAGATAGCTGCTTTCTGCAAGTCTCTGAGCTTTTGATTAAATTTGTGAACACACTGAATTTTTAATATCTTTGTTCTAAATTGATACTTAGTCTAAACAAATTAGATTATAATGAGATAATTTGTGTCAACTCATTTTCTCTCCCAATGAGCAATTAGGCCACTGCTGGAATATGGATATGTGTTATCATTTGGAAGGCATGATAATATTTCATATCAGCAGAGAGATTTTGAACCTGGGTGGCTTTGGTTTAAATCCTGTACAGTAGAAAGGGCACATGGTGAAGTCGTGGCTGTGATTTTAGCATTGCCTCAACTAACAACCAGATAAATGGAAAGCATAGTCAATCTTTATATTAAGTTTCCATTTATAAATAGCATATAAATGGTTAATAAATTATTAATAGATGTTTTAATACATGGTAAATGAATTGTTATACATTCCTATAGAATCCCATCACTCAATATGTCGCTTTGTCATGTGGCTTATAGCTATCTGTAACACCTTCTACTGGATGTGCTTACAACACATATTACTGCTGTCTGTAATATGCTCATAACATCTGTTAATAATTTATTAACCTTTTATAAACCATTTATAAATGCAACCTTAATGTAAAGAGTGACCTAAAATTCTTTGATCAAGTGTAATTGAGTCTTGATAATATGTGAGATCATAGCCACCTGGCTGTGGCTCCAAGGGTCTGATGTGACAGTTTAGGACATATCCTGTAGCTCTGGATCTATCGCTTTCCCCCCACCCAGTCAGGGCTCCTACACTGGGAACTGAGAAAGAATTGGTGAGCAAGAGCATAAAGCTGGCTCTGGGGTAGTTGGAAATTCCCCTACCGCACCAATTCTGAAGCAGGCACATATACCTCTGGGTATAATGAGAAATCTTCTGGGGGCACATCAACTCATTTTGATTTTTACCTAGTTTTACCACAGGGGTATATTAAAACCATTAACGAAGTCAGTACAAACTCACATTTAATGCAGAAAATAATTTGTTTATACTGCTCTAAATACGTTAAACCGGAATGTAAGTATATTTATATTTCAATTGATGTATTTTATAATTATAATATAAAAAATGAAAAAAATCAGTAATAGTATGCGGTGACAGTTTTGTATTTTTATACCTGGTTTTGTAAGCAAGTGAGGCGTAACTTGAGGTTGTGCAAGACAAATAAGACTCCTGTAAGGGGTGAAATAATCTGGAAAGGCTGACAGTCGCTGCCCTAGGGGAACCCTCTGAAAATCAGTTAGCTGGGTTTCTAGCTAGTTTGCACAGCTGGAGCAGGGAGAGAGGTTCTGTTCTTAAGTCTGCAACTGCTTACTTGCTATGTGACAGGTTTCAAGAAATTCAGAACTCAGTACAGTAAAACTCCAATTGTCCAGCATCCAGTGGTCCGGCACTCCCGATAGTCCGGCACCAACTGGTACCCAGAAGTGCTCCGGCCAGCCAGACAATTGGAGCTGCTCCGCGCCACTTACCCAGGTCCGTTGCTGCCGCTGCTGAAACTGACCAGTGGTGGACTTGGGGAAGAGGCGCAGAGCAGAGCAGCTGGGGTGCTGCCAGGTTGGTCCCACAGCGCCGCCCCTCACCCCCCCTGCTCGGCGCCCAGCTGCTCTGCTCTGCGCAGCTGCCGCTGCTGAAACTGACGAGCGGCAGAGTTGGGGAAGCCACGGGCAGAGCAGCTGGGGTGCTGCCGGGCGCTGAGCAGGGGGGTGAGGGGCGGGGCCGCGGGACCAACCCGGCAGCACCCCAGCTGCTCTGCCCCGCCGCTTCCCCAAGTCACCGCTGCCGCTTGCAGCCCCAGCTGGCCTGTTGCCGGCGGCTGCGCGGGGCTTCCCCCGCCTCCCTGCAAAACGGCGGAGGGTTTGCCCCACGCCGCGCCGTTCCCCGCCGACCCCCCCCAGGCCCCTCACAGCCCCAGGCCCCTCATATCCGATAATCCGGCACCCCCTGGGTCCCAAAGGTGCCGGATTATCGGAAGTTTACTGTATGTTGTTTCTGTGAAACCTCAGCCTCACAACAACATCAGTTTCTTCCTGAAACTTATAGGTCTCATGGCATAGTGTGCATATATGATACTTTTCACTTGGCTCAGGATGAGGCACCTTCAAAGCTGGTTAAGAATTGAGTATCTTCCTTGGCTTGACAATCTCCAGAACTTAGTGATCATGTCTCAGAAGGTTCTAGACTCCCCCCTCTTGTGATAGATGGTGGCCAAGTATGTCTACTGGGGGAATTCACTTCAATCTCCCTTAGCTGTTGGCTTTAATTGTGATTGATACTTCAGGCATAATTTTTGGATTGATATAAAATGGAGGGACCTTCAGAAAAATGTCTTGGAAATTAAGGTTTCTTATATTTCAGAGCTTTCCTTCCACAAATCAAGGGCAAACCTGTGTGAATCCTGAGATACACCATGCAGTTTCTAACATATATTATAGAAAATAGGGTGGGAGGAGTCAACCTGGTCCATTTTGTCAAGAAGCTGTGTGACCTTGAGGATGGCATAGTAGGCATCTCCTCTCTTCCCTGGTTCTTCATTTGCCTTGCAAAGACAACATTTTTACAGATGACTTGAACAGAAATTGTAGTGATCAACATGGATGATCTCTCAAACACTTCATGGTGCCGTTAGTCTTTCATAGCTATGGGACTTCTCAAATACTTCTCTTTGCAGCAAATGGGAGCAAGAAATATACTTGTTTTGGTCTATAGGATGACAGGGATGGTGGTTTTCTGACAGATATCTATATCTTCGACTGGTATAGAAAGTTGTATACATTTCTTGCTTTGCCATTGGTACTGTGATATTGATAAACTGGAAAAGCACAGTGCTGGAGTTGAGGTTGTAGCTCTGTACATTTTTTAATTGAACATTTAACTGCATGAGGGATCATAGCCATTGTTTTTTGGAGGGCTATGACATCAATGCCAAAAGTGCATAGGCTCCTAGGAATACTTGATATATTGGTAATCTGTCTGAAGGACTGCAGCGAATGCTGTAAGTAAGTACTCTCTCTTTCTTTTAACAACCCTCCACACCAGTAATTCCTTTTACATTTTCAACTTTATTTTAGAGTAAATTATGAAGTTATTTATTGCAGATATGGGATCAACATGTGGCTATCTATACACAGCTTTCTCAGTTGTGTAATTAAGTCTTCAAATATTTACCCTCTATTATAAAGCAAAAGATCTGTTCACATTTGAAAGACAAAATATTATCAAAACACACATAGATATCTGAGATCATTATACCTATTTTATGATAATTTTTAAAAATTTGCAGTCCAGATGCATTTTTAAGTTGAGTATTTCAGGTTTTTTTCTGCCCCTCCAAAAAGCTGTGTTTAAGTTGAGTATTTCAGTGTTAGTTTCTGCTTTTCACAGAACATCTCAAATCTGTGTTTTCTTGGTGTTGATTCCAAGCCATACACTTATCTATAAAAATGTTGAGAGAACCTCAGCTGTTTATCTCTCACTAGTTCTCCTTTCTCTTTTATTACAGAACAGGCTTTCATGCTATATTGTCTAGATATCAAAATAATTTGCCACCATGTGTTCTGTTTTGTTACTTTCAGCAAACTAATTTGCTTGCTAACAAAATACTGAGTTCCCAATCCTCTCAATAAGAATGAAACTAAGTTTGTAAGGTAACATCTGATTAAATATGCTTACTGTCTACCTCCTGTTTTGATAAGCTAATTATTATTTTTTGTAAAAATAGTTGGTTGATATTTTTTAAATAGGAAAATACCTTTCTTTTCCAAGAGAAGGCTTAACATATCTTGATGTGACATACATAATGGAAGATAGCAAAACTTTGGAGAAAACTGTCTCTAAGAATATAAAAGAAAATACTCCTGTCATCACATGTGCTTACAAGAACTTGTACATTAAAACAATATAAAGGTATCTCAGATATAAATAAAATCTCAAGTCAAGTCATCAACTAGTTATATAGTTGCTTAAACACTGCTAATAAAGGAACTGGACATAGCTGTTATTTCTCTGCAGCGTGGCCTATACACCCTGTTAGAAGCATGGGCCACCACCAATCTCAAATCAGAGCAAAGTGTCTGGAAACCAAATTTCTGAAATTATATACTTTTTAAAGTATTCTTATATACCTGCTAGATTTCACAAACTGTACAATGATTACATTATTATTTGAAGAGTATCTCATCTACTCCAACCTCATTATTAAATAATGGAAATTTGTACTTATTAGTACACATTTTTTAAAAAAATACAAAATAAATTATCAGAATTACTTTCAAAAGGAAACATTTCTACTTGTGCCTGATTATACATTATAAATGTAGAATTTCCACTATAAAATTTGGAAGAAAAACCCACAATGTATTGTATTCATGCTTAGAACAATAATACAATTGTTATCTAAACAGCAGTACACATACATTTACTGCTGTTTAGATAACATACATAGATAACATACATGTATAGATAACATACATACATCTAACATACATAGATAACATACATGTCCCAAGGAAGGTTTTTGGGTCAGCAGATCCTGAGAATAGGATGGATGCAGAAGGTCACCAACGAGGAATTATATAGGAAGATACAGCCGAAAGAGAACCTACTGCAGAAGGTTATGCAACGGAAGTTACAGCTATTTGGGCATATCTGCAGAATGAATGATGAGTGAAAAGTTAAGACCCTGGTATTTGGCATAATGGATGGTCCGAATAGGAGAGGCAGACCCCACAGATAATGTGTAGATGATATAGTAGATTGGTGCAGAGCTAGTCTACAGAAATTAAGCCACTCAGCACTGGACAGGGAAAGATGGAAGGAAATAGTGAAGGAGGCATCGGACACCAACAGGTGTTGAGCCCATGGTTGTTGATCATGATGATGAGGAATAGAGAAGTAAAAAATGTTCATGACTTACTTTGTTCTTCTCCACATCAAAATCTGTTTCTGCCATTTCTACCTCAGATTTATCTTTTGAAATTTCTTTTTTCCTCCTCTGAAAATTTAAGCATTTGTTTAAAACTTGTTCATATTATTTCTCCTGAAAGAACATTGAGTTGAAGAAAGCAGAGGACCAAATCATATCCATTGTACTTCTTCGAGTGCTTGCTCATGTCCATTCCATGCAGGTGTGTGTGCGCAGCGTGCAGTGTCGTCAGAAATTTTTCCCTTAGCAATACCTGTCGGGCCAGCAGGGGAGCCCCCTGGAGTGGTGCTGATGTACCAGCCAATATATACCTCTGCTGGCTCTCCAGCCCCTCAGTTCCTTCTTACTGCCCATGATGGTCACTGGAACGTGCCCTTGCTCTCGCTAGCAAGAGCCATTTAGCAGTCACTCATTCTAAAGTTCTTTATTCTAGTTTCAACAGTTACGGTTTTTATCAGTTTTCTAAGTAGTTGCTAAGAACTATTTTCCAGTGCTGAGGACCTCCCGTGGTCTTTGGTCTGCGTGCCTCGCGTGTGGCCAGGCATGCCCGGTCCTCAGGGCTTCAAATTCTGCTAAATCTTCTAGAGGCCTATGCTCTGTGGTGACCCACACATTGCTTGCCTTAAGTGTGTAGGAGAGGCTCACTTGTCCGAGGCCTGCAAAATTTGTAAGGCGTTTAAACTGCAGACGAAGCAGGAGAGAGAGTCGCACCTGAAAATCATTTTGAAGGAGGCGGCTTTGTGACCGGCACCGACGTCAGACCCGGCACTGGTAACGCAGAGTGCACCTGCCTCGGTGCGGGAGATGTCAGCCCATTCGCCCGCCTCCCCGGCGCCGCTCAGACCTTGGCACCGTTCCCAGTCTCCGGTGCCTTAGAAGAAGAGGAGGTCTAGCAGGGGCAAGTCACCCCCATGGCGCGTGCCCTCTGTGCGCCCTCAAGCAGAGCTCGGGCTTCCTTGGTTGGGACAGCGATCAAGTCCACACCAGGATGCTAGCCTGATGGGGGACTTCCCGGAGACATCGACCTCAGAGGCTTTTGAGGCAGCCAGGGATTTGATCGAGCAGTCCCTCTCTTCTAACCTGGCACCAACCATAGGAAAGGATCGAGACTGGCCGGTGCCATTCAGAGCCTAGGGCACTGGGTGCCCCAGCACCGGAGCCTAAGAAACACCGCTCCGCTACGGCCTTCCATGGTGCTCCGGGCCCGAGTGCAGCACCGCCGACAGGGCCGGCACTGATGGTGACCTCAACTCCGGCCCATGCCCCAGCACCCTACTTGGCACCAGAACAAGGGTCTCAACTGACATCAAGCACAGCAACCGCGACCACTGACTCTGGCAACCGCAACCACTGATTCCATTCAAGGTCTTCCGGGCCTGGGCCTGCCCATGCCTCCTCCTCCTCCTGCCCGCCGGCACTGGGGTAAACTGGAGTTGATGGCTCAGCACGCCCCATCAGCTGCACTGACTGTGTCTGCCTCCACCCCACCATGCTCAGCGTCGGAGTACTCCCCTGACTCAGAGGAGGAGTCCACATGGTAATCCAGAGTCTCCAGGTCCAGATCCCAGCACCATTCCCTCTTCCATCAGTCATGGCACCGGAGCATCTCTGCTCATTAGCAGCATCACTTGGCGCAGCCGGTCCCGGTACCAGTATTGCAGCAGTCCTGGCCCCCACAGGCTCCAGGCCTGTCTCAATGGCCCTTTTGGACCCCATGGGTCTATCATCAGAGCCAGGGCATGGGTCCCTCTAGACCAGAGTTGGTCTGCTCTGGGTCCCAGATGCTCCCTTCGGTGACCCCTCTAACCCGTTCATCCACGTCAGGACAGTCACTCCCCCGGGACAAATCTCCCCACGTCCCTCGGAGCCTGAGGACCAGGTAGTGTGGCTTCGCAGGCCCTCTCACAGGCCGAAGCCCCTGTAGCGATGGGGCTGAAGGGTTCTCATCTTCTTCTCCCGATGATGCCCTGGGTGACGCTCTCCCTTCCATGCCCTTCATGGACTTGAGGGCACATGAGGACCTCCTTCAGTGCCTGGCCCAGAGCCTGGGGGTCCAGGCCGAGAGGGTGTCTGAGGACTCCGACCCGACGGTTGACATTTTGCAGTCGGACACCCTACTAGAGGGGCCCTTCCCATCAACAAAACAGTGGCCAAACTGTTTAAGTCCCTTTGGCAAACCCCGGCCTCCATCCCACCTACCAACAAGAGGGCCGAGTGTTGGTACTTCATATCCCAGGAGGGGAACGATTATCTCTTTTCCCATCCACCACTAGGGTCCCTAATTGTCCAGGCGGTGAAACAAAGGGAGAGACAGGGTCAACTGAGTGCTACCCCCAAAAATAGGGACGCTAAGAAAATGGGCTTGCTAGGCAGGAAGGCCTACGTGTCGGGAGGCATACAATTTCGCATAGTGAATCAGGAGGTTCTGCTGTCTTGCTATGCCTATAACACCTGGGCTCCAAGGATAAGTTCACCGAGCTGCTTCCCAGAGACTTTCGCCCCAAGTTTAGAGCCCTCTTGGAGGAAGGCAGGGCAATCTCTAGGGCTGTGCTCCAGGCTGCCCTCAATGCTGCTGACACCGCTGCACGTGCCATGGCTCCGGGGGTAGCTATGCGCTGCAGCTCATGGTTGCAGTGGTCCGGGGTGCCTCCTGAAATGCAGAACACCATTCAGGACCTCCCCTCTGAGGGCCTCTCCCTATTTTCCGAGCAGATGGACCAACACCTGCGCTGCCTCAAAGATACCCGGGCCACCCCAAAGACTTTGGGTATTCACACCCCGGCTACCCAGTGGCACTCCTTCTTAGGCAGGAATGCCCCTAGGTCCTCTCAGCAGGGCGCGCGCCCCAACTTCCGTCACCGCAATAGGAACGGTAACAGAAGGAATGGCAGGCGCTGTCCTCAGCCGCCCCAGGACCAGAGCGAGGGCCCGCCTCATAAATCCTAAGGACCTCATCAAGGGCTTGAGGGTACACCCAAGGACAGTCTACCAGCCTCGCCCCTCCTCTTTTGGGACCGCCTATTCCCTTTCCACTGGGAATCTATTACCTCGGATTGTTGGGTCCTAGAAACGGTGGGAAGGGGGTATGCCATCCCCTTCAGTTCTTCCCCTCCCTACCATCCCTCTGCCCCATCCCTCTTTAGGGACACCTTTCACAAGCTTCTCCTGCGGGAAGAGGTGCTTCAGCTCCTCACCCTGGGGGCCGCAGAGGCAGTTACCCTGGCGGTGTCGAGCAGGGGCTTTTATTCCTGGTATTTTCTGGTCCCCAAGGCCAAGGGTGGGTTTTGCCCTATCCTGGACCTCTAGGACCTCAACACTTTCATCGTCAAGAAGAAATTCAAGATGGTAACTCCGGCATCCATCATTCCTTCATGAGCCCCCGGAGACTGGTATACTGCCCTCGATCTAAAAGACGCGTATTTTCATATTTCTATAGTGCCCCACCATTGTCAGTTCCTCCGGTTTATGGGAGGCAGGGAACACTGACAGTTTATATGGCTCTCCCTTTTGGGCTCTCCACGGCCTCCCAGGTCTTCATAAAGTGCATGGCCGTTGTCGCCGCTGCCCTCAGAAAACGAGGTGTCCAGGTGTTTCTATATCTGGATGATTGGCTCCTGTGGGGATGCTCTGCTAATCAAGTACAGGCCCACGTAATTCTGGCACAGGAGCTTTTTCAGGAACTGGGCCTGCTTTTGAATGTGCCCAAATCGACCCTGGTGCCTACCTCAGTAAGGGTATGTCTACACTGCCACCCTAGTTCAAACTAGGGTGGCTAATGTAGGCATTCGAACTTGCAAATGAAGCCCGGGATTTAAATATCCCGGGCTTTATTTGCATGTTCCCGGGCGCCGCCATTTTTAAATGCCCCCTAGTTCGAACTCCCTGCCCGCGGCTACACGCGGCACGGACTAGGTAGTTCAAATTAAAGCTCCTAATTCGAACTACCGTTACTCCTCCTGCATTTAAAAATGGCGGTGCCCGGGAACATGCAAATAAAGCCCGGGATATTTAAATTAGCCACCCTAGTTCGAACTAGGGTGGCAGTATAGACATACGTAATAGAGTTTGTGGGCTCCACTTTGGACTCAATGGCGGCCAAGACCTCCCTCCCCAGATCCCACTTCCTGGTAATCAGGTCGGCAGTCCGGGACATGCAGGCATTCCCAATAACCACAGCCAGGGCCTTCATGTGCCTTCTGGGCCTAATGGCCGCATGCACCTATGTGATACAGCATACCAGGTTCCGCATGCACCCACTGCAGATGTAGCTGGTGCGGACTCACAAACCGTCCTTTCATGCATGGGACAGAGTGGTGACAGTTCCTCCCAACGTCCTTCACTCCCTGGTCTGGTGGACCTGCGAGGAGGAAGTCTGCACTGGAGTCCCATTCTCCAGGCCACTGCTGACCCTCCGGCTCCTGACAGATGCGTCAGATGCTGGTTGGGGGGCTCATCTCGGAGACATGCGGACACAAGGTATGTGGTCGAGGGACAATCTTTCCCTGCACATCAATGTCAGGGAGCTGCGAGTGGTCCGCCTTGCCTGTGTGGCCTTCCTCCCCCTGCTCAGGGGCAAGTCGGTTCTCATACTGTCCGACAACACATCGGTGGTTTCATACATCAACAGGCAGGGTGGGGCTCACTCCTCTCATCTGTGTCTGGAGGCCCTTCACCTGTGGGATCTCTGCGTCGGGGCGGGTATTCACCCGATTGCCTCCTATCTCCTGGCCTCCCAGAACACTCTGGCTGACCGACTGAGCAGGTCCTTCTCTGGCCATGGGTGGACCCTCAGGAGGGATGTAGCCCTGAACGTTTTCCACAGGTGGGGATTTCCCCATCTGGACCTGTTCGCCACGCACCAGAACAGGAGGTGCTCGGGGTTCTGTTCCCTCATGGGTCTGGTAAGAGGCTCTCTGGGAGATGCTCTACTAATTCCCTGGCCCGAAGGTCTGTTGTATGCTTTCCCACTATTCCCACTGATCCACCATGTGCTCCTGCGGGTTCGGGAATTGAGGGCATTCCTGATCCTCATTGCACCCGCATGGCCCAGAAAGCACTGGTTCTCTACTCTCCTGAGTCTCTCGTGTGACAGGCTGATAGCTCTCCTGCTAGTCCCCGACCTGATCACAGACGACTCCAACAAGCTTCACCATCTGGATCTGCAGTTCCTGCACCTGATGGCATGGAAGCTCCATGGTTGATAGTGGCGGAGCTTCAGTGCTCGGCCCGTGTGCAGGAGATGTTGCTGGGGATCAGGAAACCTTCCACTAGGGCTACTTATTTGGCTAAGTGGAAGCAGTTTTATATCTGGTCTACTCAGAGGAAGGTACCCCCTATAGATGCCCTGGTTCCCCTGGTCCTAGACTACCTCCTGGACCTCAGGCTTCAGGAATTATCCTCCTCTTTGATTAAGGTCCACCTAGCGGCTATCTCCGCTTTTGACCTGGGTGCCAAGGGCAAGACAATTTTTGCGGATCCAATGGTAAACAGGTTTCTGAAGGACCTAGACAGGCTTTATCTGCATGTTCAGCAGCCTGTCCCCCAGAGGGATCTTAATTTGGTCCTGTACAAACTCATGAGACCTCCATTTGAACCCCTGGTGATGTGTTCGTTGCTACACCTGTCCTACAAGGTGTCCCTGCTGGTGGCCATCACGTCAGCCAGGCGCATGTCCGAGCTGAGGGCTCTCACTTCGGACCCTCTCTACATAGTTTTCTTGAAGGACAAAGTCAGATTACGCCCCCACCCTGCCTTTATGCCTAAGGTGGTGTAGAACGTCCATGTGTCTCCGGACATCTTCCTGAAGGTTTTTTACCCCAAACTCCATATGTCAGGTAAAGAGCAGGCGCTGCACCTTTTGGATTTTAGAAGGGCCTGAGCCTTTTATTTGGAGAGAACAAAGCCCTTCCGCAAGTCTCCTCAGATCTTTGTTGCCATCGGGGAGCGGCTGAAGGTCCAGCTGGTTTCCATGCAAAGGATCTCATCCTGGATCACGGCATGCATTACAGAATGCTATGGGCTGGCAGAGGTCCTGGCTCCTCCCCTCACGGCCCACTCTACAAGAGCACAGGCCTCCTCTGCAGCTTTTTTGCCCCAGGTCACGATCCTGGACATCTGCAGGGCAGCCTCGTGATCCTCCATCCACACCTTTGCCAATCACTATGCGCTTACACATCAGGCAAGGGAGGATGCCGCCCTGGGTAGGGCTCTCCTCCACTTGTTGGAAGGTTAGAACTCCGATCCCGCCTTCTGGGATTTCTGCTTTAGAGTGATCTACATGGAAAGGACAAAAGCAAGCACTCGAAGAAAAAAGAATGGTTACTTACCTTGTAACTGTTGTTCTTCGAGATGTGTTGCTCATGTCCATTCCAAATCCCGCCTGCCTCCCCTTCCTCGGAGTAGTCCAATAAGAAGGAACCGAGGGGGTGGAGGGCCAGCAGGGTTATATATTGACTGGTACATTGGCGCCACTCCAGGGGGCTCCCCTGCTGGCCCGACAAGTACTGCTAAAGGAAAAATTTCTGACTACGTGTGCATGCTGTGTGCACATACTTATATGGAATGGACATAAGCAACACATCTCGAAGAACAACAGTTACGAAATAAGTAACCGTTCTTTCCCTTTAAATCAATTGTTCTGTAGTTAGTTCAATGCTAGCAAAATGGTTCTAGGTTTGTAGAAGTATGAGTCTTGTTATATTAAAGTCTGTAGACACTCATTCAATTAAATTGACACCCAACTGATTTAATTCAGCACAAAACTGTCTTGTACTCTACAGTTCCATTTTTTCTAAGACCCCAACAATCCTTAAATTGTGGAATCATAGAATACTAGAACTGGAAGGAACCTTGAGAGGTCATCAAGTCCAGTCCCCTGCAATTACAGCAGGACCAAGCATAGTCTAAATCATAGTTGATCGCGGCGCCCTTAGGAGTTGATCATGGTGGCCAGCTGGCTAGGTGGCTGCCTCTCTTTGATCCAGCCCAACTGGAGTGTGGCTCAACTTCGGCGGGCTGAATGCCAGGGCCAGCTGGGCTGGAGCAAAGAGGGCCAGCCGCCTAGCTAGGTGGTCATGGGTTCAGCCCGCTGTGGCTGCGCCGTGCTCCAGTTGGGTTGGATCAAAGAGGGGCAGCCATACAGCCAGCAACCATTGCCTTTTTGTTAATTTGTTGGCCGTGGGGGTAGGGTGTGTGTGTGCATCCCCGGCTCTTGTCTCCTGCTCCAGGAGGAGGCAGGGCTGGGCCTGCTCCGCAGAGGTGGGCAACCAGCACACGTGGCCCACCGGGGACTGGGCTATGCCTCCCTGTTCCCCATTGGCTGTGTGTGGGGAACTTCGGGAAGAGACTCTGCCCAGCAGCAGTAGTGGGGCCAGCAGCGGCTGTGATGCCCCAGCCACAGGAATCCCTGGCTGTGCCAGTAGCAATGGGGTTGCTGGCGACTGGGATACCCAGGGCTCCCCGGCTGCACTGGCAGCAGTAGGCTGGAGGTGGCCATGGATCCCCAAGGGCTGAGACCCCCTGGCTGGGCTGGGAGCAGGGAAGGGCAGCAGGCTAGGCAGCCTGCAGCAGGGAACCTCCCCTGGTCTGGCAAAATCTCTCATTCGGGACTAATCATGTCCTGAGGGTCTCAGCCCAGGAAGATCCATCCTGTAAAACCAAAACCTAACCAATTGGTATCCTTGATGTACATTTGTTATGATAAATGCACTGGAAGCAATTTCCTTTCTGACACATAGAAAATTCTGATATTAAAATGTTAATAAAAAGAGAAGATTTGAAGTTAAGACGATGTATCACAAAGATGAATACAACAGTGTAATCTATTCAGAGATAAAAGAAGTATGACGTTAGTACAAAACCAGATGTCACTATTAATTTCTGAATTTTCAAACAAGGCAGGATAAAATCCCATCTATAAAGCTGCAACTTTGTAGTGATTAGAAATGAAACACATACTTCATCCATTTTCAGGACTCTCAAAATCATAAGTTACTATATTCAAAGTTAGTTTTAACCCAGGGACAATGTAGGTGAGGCAGTCTTTTATCGGACCATCCTGTCTGGAGAAAATAACCAGAGTGTCATGGCTCAAACAAGGTGGGACAGGATGGTAAGCACAAGTGGTTCATGAATACTGTAGGGCCTGGTCTACACTAGGATTTTACATCGAATTTAGCTGCATATGATCGGTTTTCTAAGCAATGCATCCGCACTACCAAGCCTGTCACGTTGCCCTTAGGGACCTCTGAAGTCAATTTCAGTACTCCTGCTTTTCATGAGATGTATCACTATTCCCAAACTGGTCCTGCTGTGAGTGCAGGGGATTAGACTTGATGAACCTCTCAAGCTCCAACCAAGTCAGGAGACTCCTAAACCTACCCTTTAAATATGCAAATGCATATTCAAAAACCATTCGGCAGTTACTCAGCCAGCCTGTTGTTGAACTCCTCCTTGCTGTGGTCCTGGCTGCCTTTGTACAGCTTCATGAGCCACAGGAGCTAGGGGTAGGCTGGGTTGCCCAGGATCACAATAGGCATTTGCATCTCTCCGATTTTCCTGTCAGGGAAAAAAGTGCCACTGTGCATCCTTCAGAAGAGGCAGGAGTTCTTAAAAATGTGGGTTCCATGCACCTCTCCCAACCATCCCAAGTTGATGTCAGTGAGACGGCCCTTGTGATCCGGTAGCATCTGCAGCATCATGGAAAACCACATTGTGGTTGATGTAGTCTGAGGCATGGTGGTTGGGGGCCAGGATGGGGATGTATATTCTGTCTGTGGCCCAGCTGCAGTTAGGGAAGCCCACCGCAGCAAAGCCATCCACTCTGGTGTCCATGTTCACCAGAGTCACAACCCTCTGTAGCAGAAGGTTATTGATCACCTTGGCTACTTCTATGACAAGAGCCCCCACTATAGATTTCCCCACTCCAAACCATCTGGTGTTGCAAGCTTCCATAGGGCAATTGCCACACGCTTTTCCATGGCCTGAGTGGGTCTCATTTGGGTATTCTGGCACCTCAATGCGGGGAAAAGCCATTCACAAAGTCTCAAGAACATGGCCTTGCACATTCGGATGTTCTGCAGCCACTGCTGATCATCCCATCTCTACACCACAATAAGGTCCCACCAGTCTAAGCTTGGTTCATGACACTAGAAATAGCATTCCACTGTGACCACAGGATTGACTGGCAGCTGCACTAGCATCAGCGCCAGGACTTGCATGAGCAGCGCATCCATGCCACACCAAGCTTTGTCCTCGTCCTCTTTCAGGTGAAGCAACATGCATATGTTCTCCAAGTACTTAGGCATTAGGGCACCACGACACACACGAGCATCACTATGGTTTGCTGCAAAACAGGCTCCATGCTTGCACTGCTGTGTCATCTGCATGGGTGACCAGGGTACAAAAAGGCGCAAGCACACTGCCCCCCTCCTTTATCTCACATGAGGGCGGAGGGGCTAAATGACCGCATTATAAGATTCTGGCAACATAAGCCCCTTACCACTTGCTGCACAATTTTGGTTCCAGCAGCCACTGGAAGCATAGCCCAGATTGCAAAGCTACCCATGGTGCATTGCTCTCTGAATCAATGGTAGGCTTCCTAATGGGGACACACTATTTTGGACTATATTTGATTCTTCTCCGTAGTGAGGTCACGGACCTTCAACTTTTCAAAATCAGGTGCCCAGAAATTGACCATAGTAGGTTCGACATTATCTTGTAGGATAGATGTGCCCTAGGAGACCACTAAGAGTAAACTCTGCAATGAAGGGTTAGCATTATTCGCCACTCTACTAGGCACTAAAAATAGACTTAAGAGATACGCTGATTTTATGGCTCATTACAACACTTGGTAACACATCTTACTGCCTGCTAACTCTTACTTGTTCACTCTTGCAGCATGTGTGAACTCCTTATGCTTAACAATCTATACCACATTTCATTTAGCTTGGACACACTTGTTTCCTCTTTCAGACCTAAAAAGGAGCTCTGTGAGGCTTGAAAGCTTGTCTCTTCCGCCAATAAGAGGGTTCAATAAAAGACATTACATCACCCACTTTATATCTCTCAAATCTTGTGACCAACATGGCTACAGTAACACAGCAGACAACAAAGTTTTTAACTTATGAATTTATCAGAAATTGGATCTGTGCCCATCTCAGAAAGATGTTGCATCTTGAAGATTTTAATAATTCTGATTATTTTGTGTAAATACAATTTTTGGCTTTTACTGTAGGAGAAGAGGGAGCTGAGGTTAGGATTTTGCATTGCAGGATACAAATCCTCCCTGATTTTCCCTCACTGTGTAGGGTGAAAATGCATAGTGTGTTATACCTTTGCTTCTTGCAACCTCTTTTTCACAGGCAGGTAGCTTCACAAAGACGGGGTGGTGAATGGGAAGGGTTTGAGAAGAGAATTGGCCAACATTCTTCTCTTCCCTTTCCCACTGTGATGCATGCCTGGAAAGGGCATTGGGGACGCAAGTGCATTTTGTATAAGTGTTGGGGGAAAGACTGTTTGTGCCTTGCTCTCTGTATAAAAGCCATGGACAATCTGGCCTTTTGTCTGGAGAGCTTCTAACATAGTTGCTGACAGCATAGGTTAAAAAGCTACTCTCTTTTTGGAAGATGGCAGAATCCAGGTGAATCACAATACATATAAAACCTTTCTTCACTCATGAATTAGTAAAAAAATGAGAGCTCTGTAGTAAAGATCTGAAGGCAGAATTTGAGAATGTGTCAGATTTCAAATATATCAGTGGTAGAGTTAGAAAAGAGGCCTTTCTTTTTAAAGCTTCTGAAAAACTTTTTTAGAAAAATGAAGGGTAATAAATTAGTTGATTATTATTTAAATGAATGACAGTTCTGCCACCCTGAACCGGGTAACTGCTACCTGAACATATCTGTCATTACAACTGCAGTTCAATACTGTGCCTAGTAGACAAGATTATAGATCAGAGATTATTCACTACATCTAGTGTTTTAGAACTCTTATTTAGTAGTATGGCCTACACATAAATATTTTTAGCACAAGTATCTCTTCTGCTTTTCACACTACATTTTCATTACTTAAATTGGATACATTTTTTTAGGTCTTGGCAAATACTTTTTTGCTCAACAAGCCAAATAGGCAATCTTTGTAATTTTTTTCTTTCTCCATGTACAGTCTATTGAGTAAATGAACTAACATATGGAAAAAATGTAAAAGACAATCTTTTATGCCAGTTTTCTGTAATACATGTGCAGAATTATTTTCAATGTATTGCCTAAAAACTAAAGTATGTTCTTGTATGCTTCCGCTTTCAAATTATAGGTTGCTTAGGGATTGTAAAGTTGCTTCTTTTCCAGTGGTTAAGTGTGATCAGTTTTTTTAAAAAATAAGTATCATATATGTATTGAATATTTTTACCCTTTATAAAACAAGAGGTATGAAAGGAAAGAGCCTAGCGTGCTAGATTATACAACTTCGCACATCAGCGATTTGTGCCTGGGCACTTCCTTTGCCATTTCTCTGCTTCTCTAATTATAGTTGAGTTTTGCCAGGATAGGAAGTGTAACTAATAACTTCAACCTCAAAAATGTCCAGTCCTCAGCAAATGTATAGTTTATTATGAATTTCACACTTTTGAAATATTTGAGGAAAAAACAGTTGCATCTTTGAGAGCAGTCATCTTGTATGTATACCTATAATATGCACATATTTATAATATATATTTTACTAGTTTTTTTTAAATTGAGGAAATTGCCTGAACTATGATGTGTTGTTTTTATTTCAGTGTTGTATACATTGCACTGAGACTTATGATGGGAGTAATAGAAAAGTTGAATCTGCTTCTGGATCATTTATTGCAATAATTTTTTTAAAATTAGCATGCTTAAAAATCAGAATAATCAAAACAATTACATTTAAAGACACAGATACCTTATACATATTTGAATATTAATTCAGATTGTTAAAATGAATGAAAACTTGTGCATTTTCTTTTTTGGCCAGTGGAGGTTCCATAAGTTCTGGATAAATTCCATATGTGTTGCTGAAATGTGTGTTGAACTTCAGCCAATGTTTTAAGAGTATGCTGAAGAGAATTCTTCTAAAAGGTTTCAGATGAAGAAAAGCTCTAAACTATTTGAGAGTCAACAGAGGGCAGAAAGGTTGATTGGTAGGTCTGAGGATCAATACCAGAAGTGTTTTTCTTCTTTGGGGATTTTCTTTGACATTTGTTTTTATTGCACAGTGTAATCCCCAGAAGCCAAAACTACTTTTTGTTATAAAATGTCCTTATAGACAGCCTATGAAAATCTTATTTGAAGATCAATTTCTAGTAGACTTGCAGTCTCTTAAAATCCATCTTTTCTCCTCCAGGATTTATGATTTAAGATAGGAGTACTATAGAACATTACTAATACTTCATTATTACATCAATTGTAATATTACATGCACTTCTGGAGCATCTTTCATTGAAAGTCTTTATGTAGATTTCCATATCTTAGCAGTGCATTTTCCACATCTATATATGTATGTATATATTTACCTGGCAAGAAAATCCCAATATATTGGTCATTGTGAGAAGATAGGATACTGGGCTAGATGGACCATTTAGTCTGACCCCGTATAGCTGTTCTTATGTATTGTGCATTTCGGTAGAAATAGATCTAAAACCTGGATTTCCTGACTCATAGGGCTTACATCATTAAGCAATTCAGTAAGGTATCCTGATATCACAAACTCATATATTCCAGTTACAGTTACTGTAAAATCTATGAAAATTTTTTGAAAATATTTGCATGTTTCATTAAACTATATTTCTGATTACTATTTCTAATAAAGCTATAGTTTGTAAAACATACGCTTTAATAAATGTTTTGAAAGACATATGTAAAGTACGTGAATGGGCACTTAGAAAAATTGTTCTTGGAAAGCCCCCCGAAACAATAAGAAACAGGAAAAATTTAATGTGATACACCTTTTTTTCCCTCTGCATATTTATGTAATAACTCACATATGTAGGACTCCTGTAACCTCCAGAGAGCAATCACATTCAGTGTGTATCAAAAGAAATAGTTCAATTAAACCAACTCTCCCTACTAGCACTAATTACCTCAAGTTTACAGTGAGATATAGTTGCAAAAGGTTAGTCAGTAGGGCACCTGCAGATCAAGTCATGTGTCTGCTCTGCATCAATAACCTCATTATAATAGATGTTAGTATTTCAGCACATCACAATCCAACATAGCAAAACATACTTAGCTAGCTTTTTAATGTGATTTTTGACTTATTGCTTCTCTAGTATCTTAGGGTATGTCTACACTACAAAGTTAATTCGAAATAACAGCAGTTATTTTGAATTAACTTTAATAGCGTCTACACAGCTAAACTGCTATTTCGAAATAAATTTGAAATAGTGGAGCACTTATTTCGAATTTGGTAAACCTCATTCTACGAGGAATAACACCAAATTTGAAATAGCTAATTCGAAATAAGTGCTGTGTAGACAGTTATTTCGAATTAGGGGGCCTCCAGCCCTTACCAGTTTCCCCTGGTGGCCACTCTGGGCCAAACCAGGAAAACTCCTCTCCTCTCCCCCAGCCCCGGGGCCCGTAAAGGGGTAGACCCTGGCCACTGGGCACGTGTGAGAGCCAGGCCTGCCAGCAGCCGCAGCCCCTCAGCCAGTGGCCACACAATGGCAGCCAGTGGCAGCCAGCTGTCCCCCGCCCAGTCCCCCAGCACCCAGGGGCCAGCCAGGGGCTGTAGACAGCGCATGCCCACCTGGACTGGTGCAGAGATCATGAACCTCATTGAAGTGTGGGGGGAGGCCCCCAATGTCCATGATCGCCGCACCAGTCGGAGGAATGCCGCTGTCTATGGCCGCATAGCGGCCACCATGGCCCACAAGGGACACAGGCACACCCAGGAGCAGATGCGCCTGAAAGTTAAGGAGCTGTGGCAGTGTACGCCAGGGCCATCAGGGGCGGCGCCGCAGCAGGGGCTGCCACCTGCCCGTACATCCCCTCCCTCAACCGAATCCTGGGGGGGGCGGGGCGGTCCGTGCCAGCCCGGGGGCAGCGAGCCAGGAGCTGAGGACCCTGACCCAGGTGCAGCAGAGGGGCTACCACCAGTTGTCCTGGCACCGGAGTTGGCAGGGTCGTCTGGGGAGGCCATACCAGGTAACTGCCAGCACTGTCCCCTGCCCGGGGGGGTGTGGACCAGGGACCGCGCGCGTGGGCCATGCCTCCCACGGATCACGCAGCCACCTGTGCACGTGTGGACACGTGCCGTGCCACCCTTGAGCAGATGGCTCCAGCTGTGTACCACCCATGGGCCGTGGCCCAATAGCCACACATGTGTGTGAAGAGACCCGACACGCTCCCGACCTCGGGGTGGGACACAACAGGATGCCCTCCCTTCATACGCCCCCTCTACATGGGCAGGGGACATCTCCCCCCCACCCTGGCCGCACTATACACAGCACAAGGGCACGGGTGCGATCTCGGGGCAGCTCCCATTCCCGGGCCGAGCCGGACATGCCGACCATGGCCTCTGTGCAAGCACATTGGCTCTGACGGTGAAAGCACGGTCACCCTCACCTCATGGGGGGGCTGGGCATCATCCACTGTGTCCCCAGGGAGAACTGACCACTTCTCTTCTTTCTCTGCAGTCGTAACAGCTGCTCGTGCAGGGCACACCACCCCGCCTGGGACATGGTCCTGCACCCGCGGCCTCAGCAGGACCACCACCACGCGGCAGGGGTACAGAGAGCAGCACCTGCAGGCCCTGTGAGCCCAGACCCGGATCATGGAGCAGCAGGTGCAGGACAACCGGGAGTTCCAGCGGGAGCTGCTTACCCAGGGTCGTGCCATTTGTCACCATCTGCAGGCCCTGGTGCAGAGCATGCTGCCCTGTGCCGGTCCTGCGCCTGCTGCCCCCCCAGCTACTGTTCCTCCTCCCACTCCTGCCCCCCCCACCTCTTCCTCCTCAACCTCCATACCCTCCTTCTCAATCTCCACACCCCTCACCTCAACCTCCGCACACTCCTCCCCATCCCCCCAGGGACACCGAGGCCCCCTCCCCTGCGGTGCTGGGAGGCAGTTGGCCCGGCGAGACCCCCACCCCTGAGCGCTGAGCTTCCCCTCCCCCTTCTTCCCCTTACTTCCCCCTTCCAGCTCCCTCCTCCCGTTTTTCCCCCTCCCCTCTCCCACCGTCTCTCCTGCCCTCTCCCGCCTCCTTTCCCCTGTCTCCCCGGAAGTTCATCCCCACCCCCAGTTGTGTTAAATAAAGACAGTTTCTATTTTCAAAAATACACGTATTTTATTTGACATCAGGAAGGGGGGGCTAGGGAAGGGTGAGAGGGAGGAATGGGGCACAAGCCCCCAGTGGGGCAGACCGGGGAGACTGTTAGCACTCCTCAGGGTGGAAGCTCTCCCACAGGGCCCCCTGGATCCTGACAGCCCCTCGATGGTCCTTCCGGATGGCAGCCTGCAGACAGTGTGGCCAGGCTGCTGGCAACATGTCCACGAGACGCAGCAGCATCCCCGGGGGCAGGTCTGGTTCCATGTTGCAGAGTGCCGTGGTGTCCCGAGTGAGGGCAAGCAGAGCACTCCGAGACACAAATGCTTTGCTGTCCCTCAGCGAGGTAGACCAGCAAGCAGAGAAACCTGAGAACTGTCTGTCCGGGATGGGGGGGTCGGGTCCCTTCAAGCACAGACCTCAGATAGCCTGAGGCAGCAGACCCACACACTAAGTCCGACCCTGAGGCCCTGCTGGCACTGGTTCCGGCCAGCCTTACCTTCGATTCAGGGTCCGCTCAGTGTGGAAGTGCTATTTCAAATTAGAAAAATGCTATTTCGAATTAGTTTTTGTGTCTAGATGCGTTATTTCGAATTAACTAATTCAAAATAAGTTAATTCGAAATAGTGCTGTAGTGTAGACATACCCTTACTGTTATATATTTAAACACTCTCGATTATAGAAATTATAATCAATGACAAAAATAATTTAGATTGGAATTCTGCAAACTAAAACTACAATAAAATGTCTGAACCAATTTATGAAGTTCTTAATTTTAACTTGAATTTGGGAAGTTTTATCGTGTAATTAAAATACAAATTTGTATATTTTCCTGTTTAAGTGGTTTATCAAAAATGATGCTTGTGCTTTTTTTTTTTTTTTTTTTTTTTACAAGTCAAACCTTTTTCTTGTATTTGCTGACATAATTCTCCAGATGCTATAAATATAACTAATTAACTATATACTTCAAGAATTTAATGGAAAATACTGTGCTTCACTTTTATTTAGAGTTTAAAGGTTCCCAAACTTTTTGGCATCACACCCCCCTTTTTTGGTTTTTGAAAAACCCTCATGCCCTCCTTCCAAATAGCAGCAAAATTTGTTGAGGAAAAAAAAAGGAAAAAAGGAACTGAACAGGGGAGCAAAACTTGATGGGGGGGGAGGCTGGGTTGCCTTGCGCGCCCCCTGGTATTTCTTCACGCCCCCCCCCAGGGGGGCATGCCCCCCAGTTTGGGAACCCATGAATTAGACCATGATGGTTTTCTGCTTTCCAAAAATAAGTGACTAGGTTAACAGTCTGGCAGAGGGAAATAGAAAGCTTTGAAAAAACTTTGAGTAAAACAGGCCATGTGAGGGTGAAATACCTAGTGTTATAATTTCCTTTTATTGTTTGTGCATATGTGTGGAGCATGTGCTAACCTAGTGTGGCTGTTTGTCTCCCTTTAATGGCTAGTTGGGTATGTTTATGTGTTTGATACTGCCTCCAGATTAAGGCACCTGTTCCATAAACTTGGAGATAGAAAGGTTACTTAGCTGAAATGAGAATTCTTTGAGTAGATTATCAGTAGCACAGATCAGTACCATCTATACTCCATCCCGATTGTTCTGCAGTGTTTATTATGTTCCAAAAAACTGGGAAGATGTGAGGCTATGCTTCCTATAACATCCTATAGCTCGAGTTGACATCCCTAACTCTCCCAGGGTGTGTCTACACAGCAAAGTTATTTCAGAATAATGGCTGTTATTCCAAAATAACTATGTGAGCATCTACACAGCAATTCTGTTACTTCAAAATAATTTCAAAATAATGGATAGCTTATTCCGACTTCTGTAAGCCTCATTCTGTGAAGAATAACACCTATTCCAAAATAGCTATTTCGAAATAAGTTGTGTGTTGACACTCCACTGTTGCTATTTTAAAATAGCTCCTCACCAGGGCCATTCTAAGTTATTCCTCCTGGGGCTCTAAATTGAGATAGCATGTGTACATTAGGGAAGCCTGCTTCGGATTAATTTTGAGGCTTCCCTACAGTATAGATCTTGAAATAAGCTGTTTCGGAATAACTTCCAGAATAACTTATTCTTAAATACCTGTTTAGTGGAGACGTAGCCCAGTGACCAAAGATTTGCAGAGGGTTGTGGGCTTTGGTGCAGCATCAGTTACATCCTAGTAATAAGACAATCTGCTTAAATAACTTCAGTTATTGATAATTAACCTTTGTATCTGGTTTGCTACTGTAATTGCTGGGTGGGTTATGCAGATAATAGATGGTATCTGACTTTCTTATTCATAGAATAAATTATAATTTGCCATTATAGAAAGAAGACAGCCTCATTTAAAAATATCCAAAATAGAATTGTATGGCAAAAACAGAGTTGGTAAGATAAAACAGACAGGCATGAAGCTAATCTGTAATAATATTATGAATACTGAGTTGTAACTGTTTTATGAACCCTGCATGGGATCTGATCAGGAAGGAGGATTATGGTATATTGAATTATTAGAATTTTCTGTATGATTGTACTGACTGTACCGGTGTAATGTAATAAAGGGCTGTGTAAAGAGAAAAAAAAAATTAACTGCCAGGGAGTAAGGGAGGGAGTGGAATGAATAAAGGAATGTTAGGAAAGAGACTAGGATCTGGAAAACATTGTGTGCTGTATCTATCCTTCACCTGAAAAAGGCTCCCTGAGTAGAAATATATAGGAGCCGATCCTGAAGTGATGTAAACTGTCATAGTCCCGTTGTACTAAATGATTAATTTAATTTTAATTGAAAACAATGGAACTCTGTCAATTGATACCAGCTGAGGATTTGCCTCCAGAGTTTGTGGTTGTGGTCATTGGAGTAGAGAACAGGCACTATCAACCAGTTTAAAAAGTATATCCTGTATTTTATTGGTCAGTTGCAATATTACCTTTTTTTCAAATCTTAAATCATATAAAATGTTGCTGAACGGATTCACATATTAAAGTGTGTTTTGTGGAATCCAACATAGAGGAGAAAGGGCTCACTTGGGATCCCTTAACAAGTTCCAATTACTTTATAAAAAATCATCTCAGTGTTTAACATCCAAACTGAATTATAATTACTGAAAGAGTAACATGCACTTTTATCATTACTGATATAAAGTAACCTGCTTTTATTATTATTTTTAGCTGTGAAGTAATTCCCATTGGATGGGGTTAAAGTTTATTAATATGTAAAGATTTCAGCATAATCTTAGATTAAATATTTTCACAGTTAACCTTGTTAACTTTTTAAATGAAAGAAACAAAACTGTACACTTTGTTCTTCTGCAGTCTGAAATAGATTTTGCATAGGATTTTATACTTTGAATTCCTCAAGATGGTCCTGTTTTAAAACTGTGAATGAATTTGTCTCCACTATTCTTTGAATGTTAGTTAAAGATTTTATTATATTTCATTCTAAGAAATAAATTTTTTAGTTTTTCCTCTCACTGTCTGAGAGGGTTTCTGGGATCATGCCTGCATGAACTGGAAATATTTTTAAGATTAAATTTGTTCCTTGGTTTAGCTAACATTTATTTCATAGTACTGTAGAATAGCATATACCTGTTTTTCATCTTTGGGATATCACCTCGATTATGTAAAATTAGGGCTGCTTTTCAGTATGCCACCATTATGTGTGTAAACAAGTATAAAATATAGAACTGTAGAATATGCATTGTCTGGCTCTACCAAAAGAAGGACAGGAAACACTTGATAAGATTTTAATCAGACTGTACCTTTATAATTAGATGTCTATGATTACCCTGCAGATAAAGGTGTACAGTACAAGTAATCAATGTTCAGTCAATAATTACCTGGAAGCTTCCATCAACTCCCTCTCTTTTTCAATCCAGGTCCACTGCTGGGATTTTACCATCCACCCTCCCTCGTAGATGAGCTACCGGGAATGGGGGTTGGTTCTTTGCTGTATCATTCACAGGAGCCGCATCATTCCCCCACCCTGTGTTTTATTCCTGTAACCAATACCTTTTTCGTCCTTTTCCAAGTCATTTTCTGGTCACTGTATATCTTCCAAAAGTCTGATAGTTAAACTATAGCAACAGCCAAACTGCAGACAGGGAAGGTTTTCAGGTCAGTTTGTGCTGCTGTACTTGAGTCTGCATTGAGATGAACAGAGAAGTAGGAGATTGGCCTGCGGGCTCTGTCTGACAGAGTTTAGCTCTAATTTTTTAGTGGTGGTTTTATTATTTACATAATATTGATTATACAGGGACAGTTTGTGCTTGACCCTTGTGCAGTATGCTGAGTGGAGGAGGGCATAAAGAACCTTCTTCTTGCGCTCCCATGAACAATAAGGACTAGGAGAATTATAGTTGCAGCATTCTAATGAGCAGAGAAATTGTCCAATTCCCAGGGCAAAAGGTGAGAAGGGACAGAGAGAAGGCAGGGCCAGTCCTAAGCCCTTAGCCCTGGTCTATACTAGGGGATAAATTCAAATTGAGCTATGCAACTTCAGCTACGTTAATTGCCTAGCTTAAGTTTAAGTATCTTAACTTGAATTTTGGCACTGTCCACAATGTGGGAAGTTGAAGGGAGCACATCTCTCCCTTCAGCTTTCCTTACTCCTTGTAGAAGCAGGACTACTGGCGCCGACAGGAGCTCCCTCTCAGTTCGAATTAGCATGTCTTCACTAGACCTGCTAATTCAAACCCTGGAAGATTGTCTACAGATGCTTTGATCTTATCTGTAGTGTAGACATGGCCTTAAACAGACCACCACAACAGAAGAACATGTAGTAGTAGGCACACAGTTTTTGTGGAATCAGGAACTATGGGAAGCTCTCTTTCTGTTTGAGGCAGACTGCTTCCCAGGGCTTTTCCGGAAAAAGGGTAGAGTCACCCCTTCCCAATGCAGAACTATTAATAGCACTATCAGGGCCTTAATATTGTGAAAAATCAAAAAAGGAGTTTCTTGTGTACAGTTTGTTCCCACTGCTGATCATGGAAACAGGATTTGTGTACATTTTGTAAATGAACAAATTATGCTAAGAAAATATTTCATTATGTCACTGATTTGTGTTCCAAACAACTAACTGATATATGAAGCCACCAATCTGCTTCTGCTCAGCAGGAGGGGTAGGGGATCAACAGTATTGTGACGGAACATTTAGAATCTGCCTATAATTTATATTTACTTACAATAGAAAATCTGTTACTTATATATCTCGCTAAGATAGAAAATTGGTTCATCCAGCATGAGGACATAATTGTCCTCCCTCTGCAAAAGCCAAGAGCATTGGAGTTGCAAATCTAACGTTGGCCCCCTGTCTTGTAAAAAAGTAGCCTATGAACTACTGGACTTGGGAAAGTGAGGTGATGGTCCAGAGAGGTGAGGAGGGGGCAATATTCCTGTGTGGAGGGACAAAGATTTTTGTATTACCTCCATATTGTATTCTTGATCAAACACTCCCTTGTGGCAGAATGGGTGATTACAAAACTTAGTTTGTTAGTCTCTTCTCTTCTCTTCTCTTCTCTTCTCATAATCAAGCTAAGTGGAGCCTACAGTACTGGGCTCTGCAGTTTTCAGATGCTTTGTTTTATGACCCTTTATTCTTTTGAATAAATGTTGTCTTTAAGTAAACTTTAGTTTGTAGAAGGTATCAGACTGCCTCAAAGAGTTAGGATACAAGGTGTTTCTTGGGCCTCAGCCACTCCCTTCTCACACCACCTTTTACACCCAATTCTTGATGCTATGGGGCATAGACATAGGTGTTCTCTCCCAATAAGGTATATGCCAATGAGCAGTGGCAAGTATAAATGGGTAGAAGTTAAAAAAGCCAAGAAGGAGGTGTGAGCTGTTCTGCTTTACTCTTGTAACTGTAGTTTAGAATAAAGACAGTCAACAAATTAATTAAATAGAAAGTTCTTAAAATGGACAAAAACACTTTTATTCTCTGCAATAGAATTATCTTCTTTATAGTTTCTAATAAGTAAATTCAGGCCAATCAATTTTTTAAATTTTAAATCAGCTGAATTTTGGATGCATAACTGCTAACTTTTAAATGTAAACTTGTTCTAGATTTTGACTGCAGAAGGTTGATTTTGGAGACTATACTAAAATAATTTCTGCCTATTTTTAATTAGGTTTCTTAGATCGTCAAAAATTCATATATAGGTATGTGTGTGTCCTCTCCATGCTCCATGTTTGAGGTATATAGTGTTGATTTTAGTCCATTACATTACTGGTATGCTGTCAAAGTCAATTATACTTGTTGAAAATGAAGCACACAGCTTCCCTGTGTCATTACAGCAGATTTGTTTTTGTTTTGGTGGCTCTTCTTTGTTGTGAAAGGAGCCTTATGAGAAATTAGCAAACCACAGTTTCTGAAATTCTTGCAGTTGAACAATATTCTTGAATATTTGTCTGCTGAATACCTGAACCTAATCATAAAAGGTACCAATTTTTAAAAGAAAAGCTCTTCTCTTAACCTGATTTAATGATAGGTTTATATATTTACTCATCTTACAGGCATTTTTTTCTTGTTCCTGTAACTACCCTGTGGTTTTGTGCACGTGTATAAAATTTCCCTTCACAGGTAAACCATATGTGCACTGTGAATATCTGTCATCCATCCCAAATATATTGTTGTTACAAGCAAAAACTTACCCATCTCTTCTAACCATGTTCTGAATGGTCTAAGTTTTGTGTATATCCTCTATGATGATGGCTTCTGTTAAATTTATTGTTCCACAAACTAATTTTTAAGTAATAAAACAGTGCCAAATCTTTCATTTAAATAACTGGCACAAGCTAACAACAGCATTTGTGTTTGTAAGGAAAACAGTCAATATGAAGTATATTTTAAATGAATCAATATTAAAAAGGATTAGGCTTAACTGTCCCAATTATTATAATGCCATAATACATTTTATTATGTTTACTGTATGTTGAGATGCCTATGACTGGGTGACTGAGAATCACCAGGACCTGAAAGAAATGTAGTCAGTATAGTGCCTGTATTCTGAATATATGCACTTTTAGGTGCTAATGTGAATCTTTCACAGTACATACTTACTTGAATCATGTAGGGTGCTTTTGGGGGGTTGAATTTGCTATTAATTCATTATTTTTTTCTGGAATGGATGCCCCCTTCAATTTTATTATATGAAGTATGACCAAACAGAGAAGGGGAATAATCGTAGTATCAGAGAAATGTAGGGCTGGAAGAGTTCTCAAGAAGACATTAAGTTCAGATGCCTTCACAGAGGCAGCACTGGGTAAACGTAGACCATCCCTGACTGTTTTTTGTCTTGTTTGTTCTTAAAACCCTCCAGTGATGGGGATTTCATGATCTCTCTTGGAAACCTATTTCAGAGCTTAACTATCCTTACAGTTAAGTTTTTCCTAATATCTAACCTAAATCTTCCTTGCTGCAGATTAAGCCCATTGCTCTTTGTCTATTCCCAGTGAGCACAGAGAACAATTGATCACTGTCCATTTGTAACTGCCCTTAACATATTTTCAGACTATACTAGATCCCCCTCAGTAGTCTTTTCTCAAGGCTAAATGTGCCCAGTTTTTTTTAACCTTCCCTTATATGACAGGTTTTAAAACCTTATATCATTGGACTTTCCAATTTGTCCACGTATTCCCACGGAATTTGCATATCCTCTTTAGAAAATTCTACGTAGTCTAGACATAGCCAGACTGTAACCAAGTCACCCCTCTTAACTTTCACAACATACAACACTAGAACTGGAAGGGACCTCAAGAGGTCATCGAGTCCAGTCACCTGCCCTCACAGCAGGACCCAGTACCATCTAGACCATCCTTGATAGATGTCTATCTAACCTGCTCTTAAATATCTCCAGAGATGGAGATTCTACAGCCTCCCTAGGCAATTTATTCCAGTATTTAACCACCCTGACAGTTAGGAAGTTTTTCCTAATGTCCAACCAAAGCCTCCCTTGCTGCAATTTAAGCCCATTTCTTTTTGTCCTATCCTTGGAGGCCAAAGAGAACAATTTGTCTCCCTCCTCCTTGTGATACCCTTTTAGATGCCTGAAGACCGCTATCATGTCCCCTCTCAGTCTTCTCCTTTCCAAATTAAAGTTCTTTCAGTCTTCCTTCAATAGGTCATGTTCTTTAGACCTTTAATCATTCCTGTTTCTCCACATCTTTCTTGAAATGTTGTACCCAGAACTGGACACAATACTCCAATTGAGGCCTAATCAGTGCAGAGTAGAGTGGAAGAATGACTTCTTGTGTCTTGCTCGCAACACTCCTGTTAATGCATCCCAGAATCATGTTTGCTTTTTTTGCAACAGCATTACACTGTTGACTCATATTTAGCTTGTGGTCCACTCTGACCCCTAGTTCCCTTTCCACAGTACTCCTTCGTAGACAGTCGCTTCCCATTCCATATGTGTGAAACTGATTGTGCCTTCCTTAGTGGAGTATTTTGCATTTGTCCTTATTAAACTTCATCCTATTTACCTCAGACCATTTCTCCAGTTTCCTAGATCATTTTGAATTATGACCCTATCCTCCAAAGCACTTGCAATGACTCCCATATTGGTATCATCTGCAAACTTAATAAGTATGCTCTCTATGCCAATATCTAAATTATTTATGAAGATATTGAACAGAACCGGTCCCAAAACAGACTCCTGCGGAACCCCAGCTGTTATGCCCTTCCAGCATGATTGTGAACTGTTAGTAACTACTCTCTGAGAACAATTATCCAGCCAGTTATGCCCCCACCTTATAGTAGCCCCATCTAAGTTGTATTTGCCTAGTTTATTGATAAGAATATCATGCAAGACTGTATCAAATGCCTTAATAATGTCTAGGTATACCTCGTCCACCATTTCTCCCTTATCCACACGACTTATCATCCTATCAAAGAAAGCTAATAGATTGGTTTGACATGATTTGTTCTTTACAAATCCATGCTGGCTGTTACCTGTCACCTTATTATCTTCTAGGTGTTTGCAGATTAATTCCTTAATTACTTGCTCCATTATCTTTCCTGGCACAGAAGTTAAACTGACTGGTCTGTAGTTCCCTGGGTTATTCTTATTTCCCTTTTTATAGATGGGCACTATATTTGCCCTTTTCCAGTCTTCTGGAATCTCTCCCAACTTCCATGATTTTTCAAAGATGACAGCTAAAGGCTCAGATACCTCCTCTATCAACTCTGAGTATTCCAGGATGTATTTCATCAGGCCCTGGTGACTTGCAGGCATCTGACTTTTCGAAGTGATTTTTAACTTGTTCTTTTTTTTTATTTTATCTTCTAAACCTATCCCATTCCCACTAGCATTTACTATGTTAGGCATTCCTTCATCAGAAGTCATTAAGCACCTCTGCCATTTCCAAGTTTCCTGTTATTGTTTCTCCTCCCTCAAGGTACGGCTACACTAGCTCGTTAGTTCGAGCTAGGTAGGGTAATGAGGGCAAGGAGAGTTAACGGTAGTTCGAATTAGGATCTTTAATTCGAACTACCTAGTCCGTGCCGCGTGTAGCCGCGGGCACGGAGTTTGGACTAAGGGGGATTTAAAAATGGCGGCGCCCGGGAACATGCAAATGAAGCCTGGGATATTTAAATCCCGGGCTTCATTTGCAACTCTGCTTGCCCTCATAACCCTACCTAGCTCGAACTAACGAGCTAGTGTAGCCGTACCCTCACTGAGCAATGGGCCTACCCTGTCCTTGGTCTTCCTCTTCCTTCTAATATATTTTATAGAAAGCTTTCTTGTTACCCTTTATGTCTGTAGATAGTTTGAGATCGTTTTGTGCCTTTGCATTTCTAATCTTGCCCCTGCATTCCTGTATTGTTTGCTTATATTCATCCTTTGTAATTTGTCCTAGTTTCCACTTTTGATATGACTCCTTTTTGATTTTTAGATCAGGCAAGATCTCTTGGTTAAGCCAAGGTGGTCTTTTGCCATACCTTCTGTCTTTCCTACGCAGCAGAATAGCTTGCTTTTGGGCCCTTAATAATGTCCCTTTGAAAAACTGCCAATTCTCTTCAGTTGTATTTCCCCTTAGTCTGATTTGATCTTGCCTCTCAGTTCTGCCTTGTCCCTCCTTTTTCTCTGCTATTATAGCCCATGCTCCCTCCCATTTCCGACCCATCTCCTAGGTCTCCATGTTCACTTACCTGTGGGCTCTGGTCACCTGTCCCCATCGAACTTTCTCTGTATTAAATTAAATAGATTAAGTCCCATAAGTCTATAAGGCATATTTTCTAATTTTTTTAACCATCAGGTTTGGGGTGCTTTTTGAGGGTAGGGTGGAGTACCTGTTCTTGATGAGCATTTCATACAAGGCTGAAAAATTACTTAAGTGGCTATATTTTTGTTTTATTGTTTACCTTTCATTGCCCCCCCCAAACACACACACTATATGCTTTTTGACTGAAAGTTTGCATTGGCTTTTCAAGGGTCGCCTGCAAAAGTGTATGAATATTTCAGATTATATTGCCCAATTGACAATATGTTTATTGAAGTTGCCTCTCTGATAATCTGTTAGAGCAACTTGTATAACTTTAATAATTATTACCAGGAATAGAAGTGAAATGCCTCTTTCTGTGTTTCACTCCCAAATGCTAACTGTCCATTCCAATCTCAATAATATAAGATGCTGAAAGTTTCATACAAGGTACCGAATATCTCCAGTAACTCTAACCTCAGTAGACAGTTGGGATGCTCAGTACTTTATAGTGCTGGGCCTTAACACTTGTGAAGAAGGGGAGGAGAGTGCAACACACAACTGGAGGATGGATTTGAGTAGCCTTTTATCAAACTGTGATAATGAAGATCAAGCCTGGTATGCCAAACAGTTTACAAACTTTTTGGCAAACCTGGGCTGATTTATAGTTTTAGGAGGAACTTGGTGGGTTGCACAATTTTGACCCCAAACCTTTAAAAATATGTTGACTTTGGCCAAGTTTCATTTAGAGCTTTTGGCTCCCATTGAGCCCAAAAGTCAAAGCAACATTTTGGACTTTAGCCAAAGCCAAAGAAAAGGTTTCAATGAACCCCTTCAAACCATAACAGCTAAGTTTTACACAGTTCTAATTTTGATAATAGTTTCCCTTTTTCTCTGTTTTCTCTTTTTTCTATGACTCAGATCGGTGTTTCTAATTGTTAGGGTACGGAGATATATATGCTCAGTAAAATCATTTTTTTGCATGGGTAAAGGGGCTGGAAAAGGAAACGTTTATGGATTTTGTCTGTATTTACTTTTATCTTAATTATTTTAATTCCATTGCACATTTTTACACATGTCAAAATTTACCTGTATTCCTGAATTTCAGCCAAAACCCATAAGATGTGCCTGCTTTTTGCAGTATTTTTTCTGGTATCTGTTGGTTAAACATGACTCTCATTGTATAGCTTTAGAATATGAATTGATGTAACTGGGGCACATAAATAGAAATAGACTGCTAGTTTGAACTTAATAATTATCTCTCAAATTCTGGAAATATATTTTCTGTGGAGACATACTCATTGCTGCATAGTTAAGGATACAAGTTCCTTGTTATTTGGAACTCTGGGAACTGAGAGACAGAATGTCTTGGTGCTGCTGCTCTGAAAGTGCCTTTTAAATCCACAGACCAGACATGCACATCAACAGTTATACATCTGGTAAATAATGCACATATCTTATTGGAAGTTCTCTTAGTTCAACAAGGTCTCCCTCCCCAAATTTTAGTTAAAAAAAAAATCACATTCTCAAATAAAGAAACTTACTACTGTCTGCACTATAGAGCTAAGTTCATGGCTCCATTTTAAGGTTGCAAAAATAATTATACATTAAGCCTTCTTTTGACCTAAAAATTCTCCTGGTTAGGCTCATGTTGTCAGACTTTTGAAATTATGAAGCAGATCAGCCAAGCAATTTTTGAATTAGAGTGGTGAAAATGTAACATGCAGTCTTAGCCAAATGTTACAGCACAGATGGGCTGAATTTAAGATTCATTTTGAAAAGTTAATTTTGTAGTATTTTAAGTGTATATTAACTAGAAGTTAAGTGGAAAGGTGTTACAGGGCAAACTGTGACAAGCTAATTTAAGTGGAACAAGCCTATATCATGCTTGAATAAAGAACACCTAAGGCTGATAAAAGGCCATCAGTGCTCATTGGCAGGAGGTACTTCCAAAGTGAAGAGTTTTCCTAATGGAGAGGAGTTTCCAGAGAGAAACAGGCCCCAAGCAGGAGGACTACATAACCCCTAAATCCAAAGGGAAAGGCTTTATTTCAAGTTTAATTTGGATTTAATAAAGTGGGACCCTAGCATGGGATTTGTCATTTGCCCAGCAACAAAAGTAATTTTCCACGCGGTCTTCACTGACAATTTCCCAACTTTATTTTGACTACTTTTTCAAGATAATTTGCTTTTAATGTTGCCATTGTAAAGGGGAATTTCATAGTATCCTAGCTGAACCAAAAAGTGTTTGTTAGGTCACTGAGGGCACGTTTACACTGCAGCATTATTTCAAAATAACGTCAGTTATTTTAAAATAACAAAGTGCACATCTACACAGCAAGCTATTATTTCAAAATAATTTCGAGATAGAGGACTTCTTACTCCGACTTCTGTAACCCTGCTTTCACAAGGCATAAGGGAAGTCAAGCGAAGAGTGTTCTTTCTTTGACTATATGCTGTGTAGACAGCGCCAAAAGCCAAATTAAACTATTTCGATTTCAGCTATGCAGTTGATGCAGCTGAAGTTGCGTAGCTTAATTCAGCTTTTGTTCTGCAGTGTAGACGTGCCCTTAATGTACAGGTTGTACCTGCCTAAACTGGGACTCTCTGGTCTGGGAACATCCCGGACCACAGATTTTCCTGGATCAGTGAGCCCAGGGATAGGGAAGCTAGTGGTGGCCTGGGAGACCCTAAGTTCCACCCCCTCAGTTCCTTCTTACTGCCCGTGGTGGTTGCTGAAATGCTTCTTACTTACGCTTACATGTGCATCCTTAGCGGTTCATCTGTAAATAGTTAGCATTTAAATAGATAGTTGTTAGTGTACAAGTTCTTCTTCGAGTGATGTCCCCATGGATGCTCCACTCTTGGTGTTGGGTCATCCTGGTGCCTCAGATCAGAGTTTTTCTAGTAGTATCTGGTCAGGCCGCGCATGCATAGTAGGGGGTGTGTGCCATTCTTGCCTTTGCAATTCATGCACGCAGCCCGACTCCCCTCAGTTCCTTTGTACCACCCTTGGTCACAGATGGAACTCGATCCCTCTCGTCCTTTTCAGTTACCTGTAGATAGAAATTGAGCTAGAGTTAGTTAAAAATTGTTCTTCTGTTTGTTCTTTAGCTTGTTAGTAGTTAGTTTAAAAAGAAAGACTCTTGTTTCCTCATGTACATAGTTAGTATAAACACTGCTGACAGACAGTGCTCCATGAGCCTAGGTCCAGTGGTGACCTTTTTGGACATTTAGTCCCTGTAAAATATATACATGCACGCACAAAAGGGAGAAAAGAAAGCGAGAGAAGTGAAAGGAGAAAGAGAGAAACAAAGAAAAAATCATACAAATGAAACCACCCTCAGGACAAACAGGATGGTGACCCTCTTCCAAAAAAAAAAATGCTTGGCTCCCCCGGATTTAAGAGATGTGACAAGTATCGCAACCCAATGCCCACCTCTGGCCATGGCTCCTGCATTCACTGCCTAGGTAAAGTACATGTCCCTCAGAAATGCATGCATTGCTGTAGCCTCACAGTCAGTGTGCAGTGACAGGGAACTAAGACTAAGTATGTTGCTTTTCAGTAAGTCTCTGGAGCCTCAGACAACCCTAGATGAGAGCAGTCTCTGGAACTGGGGGGAGGGGGAGAAAACTGGAAATATTATGTTTGGATCCCTGCAAGAGTCTGTGAAAAATGTATTTTGTAGAGAGATTTTTACTTTTAAATATAAACAAAGGTCTTAAACTGCTGTACCTGGAGAATAATTCCACTGGGTATTAAGGATTCCTTTAACTTTACCAGCATTCTATAATAGCACATCCTGAACATGTAAACAACTTCACTGTGCAAATCACTACTGGCTTGTAAAAGCCCAGAGTAAGCTTCAGAAATCAAAGCCCCTAATCCAACCCATTGGGATTCTTATTGTCTCAGGAAAGAATCTAAAATGGCAGCTACAGTGTGCCAGATTTCATGTGAATTGTAATGTCATATTTTGACACTGGTGTGTTTGCAGTAGTTTTAATGTGGCTATCCACTATGTGACACCATTTCTTTAATTATCCACAGTTATTGTATAGGTAATGACATGATATGTATACATTTTAACATGCCATTTTGTCTTGGCAAGAGTGCTGTGCAGAAGTGCTGCATGCTGTGATATATAAAAGACTGTATTATGGGATGCCTTAATGCAGGGGTTCTCAACCTTTTTTTTTTAAGCCTCCCCAACATGTAATAAAAATTCCATGGCCCACTGGTGCCACAACTCTTTTTCTGCACATGAAAGCCGGGGCTGTATATAGGAGGTAGCAAGCAGGGCAGTTGCCCATAGCCCCATGCCAAAGGCAGTCCTAGAAAGGTAATTTGTTCAGTCTTCAGCTTCAGACCTGTATGGCAGGACTTGGGGCTCTGGGCTTCAGTCATGTGCAGAGGGGGCTTTGGCTTTCTGCCCTGGCCCCTGTGAGCACTGCTTGGTAGCTCCCTTGAAACCTGTCCATCCCGCTGAGAGAGGGTGGAGGCAGGAAAATGGGGCCCTAGGGCCCAGCATTTCAAAAGGGCCCAGGGCTCCCTGTCACCACTACTGCTACCTCAGGAGTGGAGGCAACTGAAGCCACAGGCCTTTTAAATTGCTGCTGGAGTGCAATGCAGCTCGCTCTGGTTGGCGCTGAGAGCTGGCTCTCCCAGCACCTCCCTTTTCACCTGAGGCACTGCCCTTTCTGGGAGTATGGAGCTGGGTTCCCCCAACTTGCCGAGGGGCCTGTCAATCCTGTTGGCCCCCCTGAAACGTGCTTATGATCCCACATGACCCTGGACCTGTGGTTGAGAACAGTTGCCTAACTGCCTAAGGCTAAGTCCGTCTGTTTGTTCCTCTTCTCCAGCCACACATACAGCTGTACTTAAGCAACTAAAGTACATCCCTACAAACAACTTGAGATTTTTGCAAAGCTGTCTATTGAACAGTGAAGGATTTCCAAAGCGTGGGAGTAGGAAATACCTGACTTTCTCTTTGAGTTTAATAGACTGTTCACAGGCTTCCAGTTCTTGTCATATTGGGAATTTCATTTTTCAATGTTAAGCATTTTTTATTAAAATGTATATTACTTGCTGTGCTCAGTTTACCAAGCAATCCAGATAACTTGATATTAGTGCTTAAGTGCTTCATTATTTACCACTCTTCTATTTTTTTTTCATTTTCATACTTTATCAGTGAATATGTTTTTTTTTCTTCCAGGTCATTAATAAAAATATTAAAGAGCATAAGGCCAAGAACAAACCTCATTAGAAACATACCTGCTTCAGGATGATTTCCTGTTTACAGTTACATTTTGAGACCTATCAGTTAACTAGTTAGCCAGCTTTTAATCCTTCTGGTTCCCCATTCTGGTTTGAAAAAGTCTGAATTTGTTAATCATTGTAACATAGTGCAAATCTTACCTTTTTCGTGCAAGTGGGTTGAAAATTTGGCATAACTGGAAGTAAAAGTTTATTGTTACTGAAGATATTTGGGTCAAGTATTTTTCTAATCTGGGTTATTTTGTCTGGACAATTTGTTGACTATTTTGTATCTATCATAAAAGCACACAGAGGAAATGGAATGGATGTATCAAAGAGAGTGAAATAAATGAAGTTCAGTGTCACCCACATTCAGTTAAGTCATTGCCATTTTTTTTGTCAGTGATAGTCTTTATATATGATTCCTTTAAAAATAAACAAGCAAAAAAGGGGGAGGGAGGTTTTCCCTTATCCTGTACTGCAAAATGCATTTCTATGGAAAGTGTCAAGAAATTGTTCAGGGTAGCATGGAATGTATGTCATCATCATGGTAGTTTAAAGATCCCACTGGGGTTTGATACCTACCAACATCTAGTAACTTTAGAGCAGACAGGTGGTATGGGGATGAGGGAAATTTAGTTGTAGCCTCAGGCAGATACAACTTAAGCAGCTGTTTCATGCATTCTGGCAACATGACTCAGTTACAATCAAATAACACTCCTTATGCCAGTGTTTCTTTACCTGCATATGAAACCAGTTGTCTTTCAGTTAACAAAAACATGGTAATTCAAAGAGCATTAAAAATGTACTGTTTCTCACACAGAATTTATATCTTGCAGCTGTAGAGTAATCCAAGTGAACTGGAGTCCAGTTTCACTTTATCAGCCAATCATAACTTTAAACTGTTTTTACAATTCATCCTGCAATTTTTAAAGCCAGATATAAGTCTGTATGTGAAAAATAGTTCACTTGATGTATGGAACCATAGATTAGTCAATATGTATTTCAGATAGCACTTCAGTAAAAACAGAAAAATGACATTAGAAAATGTACAGATTAAAATATAAACAATGCATTTGGAATTTGTGTTATGCTCTCAGTACTGTTTCTGAAAACAGTAGCTTAAAATATACTTAATTTACTCATCTAGGGCTAAACCCTGACCTTACTTTAAAAGCAGGATGCTCAGTATGTTAACCTGTTGAAAACCTGGCAACTTGCCAACCTAACCATTCCTGAGGACAATTGAGCACAATGTTGAAGAGTGGTTGACGTAACTAGGCTCTGCGGATGACCTTTCTGCTCTCTGTGGCCATCAGAACGCATATCCTTGCCAGAAGAGGGTATTACTCCATAGGAATCAAAAGACATGGGTGGGTCTCTAAATGTAAAGAAAGAAAAGTAGTAGCTAGGCAGCCAATGTAAGGTTGCTAAGAGAGGAACCATGACGTCTGCCATCAGGAAGGTCATTTTATTGGATTTTGCTACATGTTGACAGCTCACTTACATAGTGCTGCTGGGAAATTCATATCTTGGTCTCCGTGGCTTATTTATCTTGTTGGTCTGGCACATCAGGCAGGCATGAACCTCCTTAATTCTACAAGTGAGTTTCTGGGACACAATGTACATGCTCAGTATCCTCCTGACATCATCTTCCCCTGCTTAAGTACTGGCTATAATTTTGCCCTGGGATTGTGGGAGAATTGATTGGCCTCAGAACTATTTCACACCAAAATAGTTAGGGGAATCTCAGGATTTGTTTAGGCCTCTGAGTCTACAAAACACTACTAGCCTGCACCAAGATGAAAGAACGCACTGGGGCAGGATTTGAATTATAAGAGGCCAAAAATTATTAGAATGATTTTGTGTTGTCAATTAAGTACAAAAAAGCTCAACTTCTTACACTTACAATACTTTTTTTGTGCAGCTTTGTTCTTCTCTGCTGTATTAGTATTTCATTTTAAAAACATGTCCTAGGTTATTTTAGTATTTGAAATAGGCTTTTCAAAAACTTTTTGTTTCTCAAGCAAACATAGTAATTGTAAAGTAAAAGATGCTGTATTGACAGAATTGAAGACTGATGATATAGCTACTTATACAATAAGTTTAGCATGTGGTGCACCCTGTAAAAGGGCGAGGGGCAGATCAAGCTGCATGAGGAGTATCCTTACATAAGAACATAAGAATGGCCATACTGGGTCAGACCAAAGGTCCATCTAGCCCAGTAGCCTGTCTGCTGACAGTGGCCAGCACCAGGTGCCCCAGAGAGGGTGCACCGAAGACAATGATCAAGTGATTTGTCTCCTGCCATCCCTCTCCAGCCTCTGACAAACAGAGGCCAAGGACGCCATTTTATCCCCTGGCTATAGCCTTTTACGGACCTAACCTCCATGAAATTATCTAGCTTCTCTTTAAACTCTATTATAGTCCTAGCCTTCACAGCCTCCTCTGGCAAGGAGTTCCACAGGCTGACTACACGCTGTGTGAAGAAGAACTTTCTTTTATTAGTTTTAAACCTGCTACCCATTAATTTCATTTGGTGTCCTCTAGTTCTTCTATTTAGGGAACTAATAAATAACTTCTCTTTATCGGCCCTCTCCACACCACTCATGATTTTATATACCTCTTAGAAAGGGAGAGCATCGATCAAGCTCCATGTCTACTCAGTCCTTATTTTTTCTGCTACTAATTGAGGCTAGTTATGTTGTTTGTTATTCTTTCTGTCATCAACTTATGAAACACATTACTTTTCAATATTTTATGGCAACTATATACTAGTTCATTCTACTCTGTTTTATAAAAGTCACTTTTTGCACTAAAAGTATTTTCTGGGGAAAAAATCAAGAATACTTAAATACCTTAAACAGGTTTTTCAAGTTAATAATTCTGTTATAATTATTCATAAAACTACCCTTGGCTCCATGGCTTTAAAATTATCAGAGTTTACTGTGATGTGAAAAATATGTTTTAAATTGTTTGGACATGCTTGTCGTAAGTTTCTCAGTATATCATTATCCTGTGAAACCTCCCACTGGCAATGTCTGCAGGAGAAAAATGGAGTAAACTATAGAAGACCTAATGGCAGATTCCTGCCAATTTTCATTCTTGAATCAACATAATTTTGTTTTGTTCTTGCTTTTGTAAAAATGTGCACAATTGTATGTTTTAAATAAATTTACTTGTTTTATCTATCTGCCTAGTGTATCACATATCCACATTTCCTATTCTTCTTGCCCTCCTCTGTGCCCCCCCCCTTTAATTGCATGCTATCTGTGATTCTGCTTATATCAGTATTGAATGTTTGTGCGTATAATATATACACCTAAAATCAGACATCACTAAGAAACTGAATGCTTTTAATATCTTTCTCTTGGAGAATCATATTTCATTCTCAGTTCAGTTCTATGGTAAAAACCACAGTATTCTTCTCTTTGCTTTGTTTCTTCACAGTTTTCAAATACTAGTCATTACAGTTTGTATGGGCCCACCTGTGATATTTTTCTTCAGGTCTGTGTTAAGAAATGTTAGCATGATCGTTATTTTGGTTTGGCAAGCGAATTTTGCATGTGGATTGAAAAATTAACAATGGCAACCCCAAATTCTGCTTTCTGTTATACTGGTCCAACCTTGCTAAAGTCAAAAAGATAAATGATAGCAGAATGTGTCCCATTGAGTTCAAAGGGCATAAACTGCTTTTCTTTCCTGATTTAAGTTAACAGATTTTTCTGCTTTCCAAAGCATGAGACTGAATCTTCTTTCCTATATGCAGGAAAACTTTAACCGTTTTCACACTGAGAAATCTTATATCTTCCTGGGCCTTTTTTTGGCAGCTTGTCTAATAATTGAAGTAGAGGAGAGAAAATGCATATGACAACTCTGTAAAGAAGGCATATATCCTGGGGAAGTAGATATGGCTCTTCTTTATTATTTTCTTTTGCTAGTAGTGAGGGGTAATTTAATATCATATATTTGAGTGAAATATTTTGCATCATTACGACCATACCAAGTAATAAACGAATTAACTTTTGACACACATTACTGTGGGTTTATGACAACAGGATTTACTCTTTTGAAGTGGCTTATCTCATTCCCTCGGAGAGTGGAGTACATTAAATGTTACACTAACATTAAGATGCATTATGGGTCACACTATAGATATTTTTAATGCAGCCCAGTTATTCAAACAGATTGTCTAAATTTGTCTGGATAATTGGGAGTTTGTATAATTAGGAGTCATTGTCAGACAGGAAGACAGGTTGTTAGTTCATTAGATACAGTAAGGAAGTTTGGATAACTAGGTTCAAAACAGGAATGCTTAATTTTTCTGTTAACCAGCTCTGTTATGTGTAGGAAGACATGCATTTATTTTCTATGCCTGTATGCAAACTTCTTTAATATTCCACTATCACTTGGTTTTGCAGAATAGATAGTATACTGTAGTGTAAGCCATTGACTTTGTTATTGTGCAATGAACTTTAACAAACAGTGCTCCCAATTCCAAAGTGATAATCTTCTATATGAACGTTGAGCAACTAAGACTAGTGAGTGGGCCACATGAGTGGCCCTCCTTCATTTCAGTGAGCTGTAAGATTGAAATCCAGTGGTGGGCAATCCACAACCCATTGACGTTCCACCTGTGGCCTGCACATCCCCACTCTGCCCTCTTCCCTCAAGCCTCTCATGCACTGGGGCAGTGGAGCCCCACACTTACCTACTCCTCTCCCACCTTCCCAGCACTTTTGGAGCACCCATAAATCAACTGATTTGCGCTCCATCCCCACTTCACCCTCTTCATCTAAGAGCTTGAACGCAACAAATCAGCCAATTCACAGTGCTCCAAAAATGCTGGGAGGAAGGAGGAAGCATAGGTAAGTTTCTGTGCCCCAGTGTGCAACAGGTGTGGGTGAAGGGGGTGGGGTAGGGTGGGCTGCAGGTGGAACCCCAATGGGCCACATGTCGCCTGCAGGCCACAGGTTGCCCACCACTGCTCTACACAATGTCAACTTATTGCAATAGGAGGACTGTGGTACTCTAATTATGCGTAACAATTTTATCTCCTTCTACTTTTTAATAAAGATTCTTTTGAAAAATAATTAAATATGCAAAAATTTTAAAAAGGTACCCTAGTGACCACAGTCTGTCCCTATATAAAATTATAAAGCACAAAATATAATCAGTACATATCATGGTATCCCTACTACCTGATCATCATGTTAGAAATCCACTGACCACATGGTAACAAATAGAATAGGCACCAAATTATTAACGGTTATATGCAGTACAAGAAAAAGATATATCTGGACTAACAGCAAGAAATCAGACCAAGAAATAAATGTCCATAGTTCTGTGCCCTATTAATATGTGTATAAGAAAATGTGTATTTTGACACAAACCGGCTCTGCATGCTAAACTTGGATATGCCACTAGGAATTCTGCAGCATCTAGTCAGCCTTTACTAATGACCTTCTGCTGTGATACTGCACTGGTTGGCTCCACTGGAAGAAGGAACTTCCATACCAGTGGAGGAGTAGATAGGATTTGCCCCTTCATCTGAGGTTTAAGTGATCCAGAGGACTTTGCAGAAGCCTTCTGCAGTTGGGTGAATTGTACCTATCATGAACCAATAAAGGAGGCAAGGAGTTCCTATGGTCCATGTCTCTTTGTGGGCAAGTCTGCACTGGGGAGTTATTTCAAAATAACTCTCCTTATTTTGAAAAAACAAGGTGGGCGTCCATACTACCAAGCCCGTTATTTCAAAATTATTTCAAAATAATAACTTCTGCTTGTCATGAGGAATAACGCTTATTTTGAAATTGTTATTTTGAAATAGTGTTAGTGTGGATGTTCAGCTGTTGTTATTTTCAAATTAATTGGCCTGTAGAGGCCTCTCACATCTGCCCTTGTGGCCACTCTGGCCACATACCAGACAACCCCAATGCTCCCATTCTCCTGCAGACTTTAAAGCCGCAGGCAGAAGGGAAAGGGCTTGTGGCACCACACCAGCCATGCCAGCCCTGTGCCACGTAGCAGCCTTTGTTGGAGCCATGTCTGACCTTGGAAGCCCCTGGTCAGGGGCAGAAGAGGGCACTGGCCTGAACTGGTACGGAGATCCTGGATCTCATCAAGATCTGGGGTGAGGAGACAAACCTCCAGGATCTCCATACCAGAAGGCAAAATGCAGAAGTCTACATCCAGATGGCTGCCAGCCTGGCCCAGAAGAGGCACCGCCATACCCTGGACCAAGTGTGGATGAAAACTAAAGCTCTCTGGCAGGCCTACACCAAGGCCAGGGAGGAAAGTACTCACTCTGGGATGGTACCACAGACCTGCTGCTACTACGAGCAGCTGGATTCCATCCTGAGAGGGGGGCCAGTCACCTCCCCCACTTGTAGTCAGCTGCAGCTAGAACATGCCCATTGTGAGTCTCCACGAGGGTGGGGATGTGGAGGAGGACAAGGAGGAGGAGGAGCAGGCCAGCCGGGACACCCTGCCCACCAGCCAGGAGGTCATAATCTGCCTGGAGCCAGTCCCCCCAACCCAGGATGTCTCCCAGAGCTCGGACAAACCTGGAGAAGGCAGTTCAGGTGAATTCTATCACTTTACTTATACCCATGTGGGGGTGGGCAGAGTGGGGCTCTGCACTCCTTGGTTGGCCTTCTTGGCCTGGCGATCGCACAACAGCTTGTGCACGTGAGTGCACATGGAGCACCAGTCCAGAACACTCAGCTCCATGATGCTCTCACACAGGAACCCATTGATCCTTCTCACAAGTTTCCTGCACAGGACTGCCTTTCTCCAATCTCTGTGGTGGGACGCCTTTGCATGACAAGACACCACTAAGGAGGCTAGGGTCTTGGAAACACACAGCAGCACCAGGCTCATGACCTCACTTTAGCGTAGCATCCACTCCCAGTAAAGCAAGCTGATCTGGAGGACACAGATCCCCCCTGCACATGGGACCCTACTGGGGTGAGAAAGAGAAGGGGACCCCAGTAGCACTCTGTCCGGCCACTCACACCTTCCTCCCCCAACACCTCACACCTCTCCTCCAGCATGCAGGGATAGAAGTTCTCTCTCTGTGGGATGCTGCCACTGCCAGACCCAGCATGTGCAAGCACGGAAGGAAGCCAAGCCACCCCATCTCTCCCTCCCGCTTTCAGGCTCCTGGTCTGGCTGGCACCTTCCCATGCCTGATTGTCCTCAGGATATGGGGGTAGAGAGGCTCCCTGCAATGTGCCAGCTGCCTGGGCAACAGATAGCCTTGCTTGAAGCACATTGCCATTATCCGAACCAACTTCTTCAGTGTCAGCTCAGAGATTAGGGTTAGGCTTCATGCACAGTGTCTCCTGGCATGAGTGCTCTTGTTACTTTTTGTCACAGCTGGGCCAGCTGCAAGAATGGCCTCCTGCACCATCTTCCTGACAGCATGAAAGCCAAAGGCAGAGGCAGCCCTGCTAGGACCTGGTGTGGGAACATCTTGACTGTCTCCGTTCCGTCAACCAGAACTTTGTTGAGGATCTCCAGGAGCTCTGAGCTGACTGCGAGCTGAGGAGGATGATGTGAGAGCAGCAGTGGTGCTAGCAGCAGTCATGCTAGCACGTGTTCCTCCTTAACATCAATCATGGAGAGCATGGTTGCATTTATGGAGTGGTCCACCAGCAACCTCCCCATTCCTGCCCTCCCAACTCCCTGCCATCTTCCCTGACCCTGCCCCCCCAACTCCCAGCACCCACCCCCACCCCTCTGGCTTTTCCAACTAGCCCCCCAGGGGCTGCTGGGGCCCACAAACATGTGGTGGTGGGACTTCCTAGGCACCTGAAGCCTCATGAGTTACCTGAGGCAGAGCCAGTCCCAGCACCATTCCTGAGCCCCTCTCCCTCCTCATCTACTCTCCTACTCCTTCCTCTCTCCCAGGTTCTTTCCCCAGTCCCTCCTCTGTTGTGTATTCTCCAAATAAAAATCTCAGAGTTGTTTTTCCAAACAAAAAAGGCTTTATTATTTGGTCTGCAGGGGAGGAGGGGAAGGTGGGACGAGAGGGCAAGGGAAAAAAGAGGTGAGGGAGGAAAAGCACACCGGGGCAATGCAGGGACACCTTGTAGAGAGGCCTAGAAGAGAGTCTCACAGATGGCCTTGGCTGAAACTCTCCCTCAAGGCCTCCTGGATGAGCACAACCCCCTGATGGACTCACCGAATGGCAGTGGTGCCCGGCTGCTCAAAAGCTCTGGCCAGCCGATCTGCCTCTGTCCCCCACATTGGCAGAAAAGTCTTGCCTTGTTTTCACAAAGGTTGTGGAGCACACAGCAGGCTACCACCACCTGGGGGTTGTTCCGGTCATCAAGGTTGTCGAGGTGAGTGAGGAGACTCCGGAAACTCTCCTTGAGATGGCTGAAGGCACCCTCCGCAACCATGCAACACCTGCTGAGCCTGGTGTTGAAGGCCTCTTTGGTGGTGTCCAGGCTGCCCATGTAGGGCTTAATAAGCCAGGGAAGCAAAGGGTAGGCTGCGTCACCCAGGATGCACGTGGGCATGCCCACCTCCCCGACCCTGATGGTGTGGTCAGGGAAAAATGTGCCAGTGTCCATCCTGTGGAAGATGCTTGAGTTCCGGAAGACGCGAGCATTGTGTGCCTTCCCTGACCGCCTGCCATAAATGTCTATCAACCGGCTCTTGTGGTCCATGAGGACCTGTAGCAGGATGGAAAAAGTATCCCTTTCTATTTATATAGTAAGAAGCACGGTGATTGGGGCCCAGGATGAAGATGTGGGTGTCGTCAATGATCCCCTCACCCAACCCCCATAGTTGGGGAATCTGATGGCAGCAAAGCCAGTGACGATGGGTCAGCATTGCCCAAGGTGATGTCCCTCTGCAGCAGGATGGCATTGATGGCCTTGACCACCTATAGAAACATAGAATCATAGGGTTGCAAGGGTCTTCCCATATCAAAACCAACCCCAACTAAAGCATCCCAGCCCGGGCTTTGTCAAGCTGGGACTGAAAAACCTCTAGGGATGTAGATTCCACCACCTCCCTAGGGAACCCATTCCTGTGCTTCACCATCCTCCTAGTACAGGGGTCTGTTTTGGGACCGATTCTGTTCAATATCTTCATGAAGGATTTAGATATCGGCATAAAGGGTACGCTTATTAAGTTTGCAGATGATACCAAGCTTGAAGGGGTTGCAACTGCTTTGGAGGTCACAATTCAAAATGATCAGGACAAATTGGAGAAATGGTCTGAGGTAAACAGGATGAAGTTTAATAAGGACAAATGCAGAGTGCTCCAGGAACAATCAGTTTCACACATACAGAATGGAAGCGACTGTCTAGGAAGAAGTACGGCAGAAAGGGATCTAGGGGTTATAGTGGACCACAAACTAAATATGAGTCATCAGTGTGACGCTGTTGCAAAAAAAGCCAACATGTTTCTAGGATGCATTAACAGGTGTGTTGTGATCAAGACACAAGAAGTCATTCTTCCACTCTACTCTGCGCTGATTAGGCCTCAATTGGAGTATTGTGTCCAGTTCTGGGAGCCACATTTCAAGAAAGATGTGGAGAAATTGGAGAAGGTTTAGAGAAGAGCAACAAGAATGATTAAAGGTCTAGAGAACATGACCTATGAAGGGAGACTGAAAGAACTGGGCTTGTTTAGTATGGAAAAGAGAAGATTGAGAGGGGACATGATAGCGGTTTTCAGGGATCTAAAAGGGTGTCACAAGGAGGAGGGAGAAAACTTGTTCTTCCTGGCCTCTGAGGATAGAACAAGAAGCAATGGGCTTAAACTGCAGCAAGGGAGGTTTAGGTTGGACATTAGGAAAAACTTCCTAACTGTCAGGGTTGTTAAACACTGGAATAAATTGCCTAGGGTTGTTGTGGAATCTCCATCTCTGGAGATATTTAAGAGTAGGTTAGATAAATGTCTATCATGGATGGTCTAGACAGTATTTGGTCCTGCCATGAGGGCAGGGGACTGGACTCGATGACCTCTTGAGGTCCCTTCCAGTCCTAGTATTCTATGATTCTATGATTCTACAATAGTAAAAGAGTCAAACCTGCATGAGTATGGCCCTGACCATCGATCTCCCCACGCTGAACTGGTTCCTGACGAAGCAGTAGCTGTCCACCATGGCTAACTTCCAAAGTATGATGGCAATACGCTTCTGGAGGAGCATGGCAGGTCTCATCCAGGTGTCCCATCACCTGAGAGCAGGGGTGAGACACTCACAGAGCTCCAGGAAGGTGGCCTTCCACATGTAGAAGTTCTGGAGCCATTGCTGATTGTCCCACTGCTGCAGGACCATGCAGTCTCACCAGTTGGAACTGGTCTCCCATCACCAGAAGTAGTATTGCATGGTGTGCAGGGGATGATGGAAAGGAACATGATGCATGAGGAGCACCACGGCCTGGGTAAAGAGGTCCCCAAGCCCATGCTGGTTGTTGTCCTCCTACAGCACCACTTTGGCAGTCTGCATGAACTGTGCCATGAGGTGCAGCAGGAGGCCCAAAAGCTGGTGACAGCTTTGTAGCAGCTCTGGCTCCATGATGAGAGTGCTGTGCCCTCCAAAAGGACAACTAGAGTATACAGCATGAGTTTGCTGTCCCTCGAGGGGGTAGTCAGTGGAGAAGAGGAGTGTGAAATGGGGCTGTAGAGGAGCCCTTTTAAGCATGAGTCTCAGAAAGCATCAGGAAGCAGCTACAGGAAATGACTGCTCTCCTGATATCCTCTCTGGAGTGCTTCCAAGGGGCTTTAAATGCGATTCAGGCTGCAATGTGTGTGGACTCCCTATTTCGAAAGAATTCTGCACTATTTCAATGGTGCCTTGTAGTGTGGACATGCAATTTTGAAATAATAATTATAAAATAATAATAACTTATTTCAAAATAATTTCACAGTGTAGACATAGCCTAAATTACTACCACACGGCTATGTTTTTGGGTTTGTTTCCTGTGATTTTTTTCCCTGTTAGGGTTTAAATAATTAAGACTTTATGAAATAGGTCAAATCTTCCACAAGTCTCTGTGGAGATGTTATTTATGGAGGAGTTTCCAATGGAATTCTCCTTCCTGAGGGAAAGGAATTTGGGTGAAGAGGATTGGTGTATGTATGTAGAAGTGATTTTGAAGATCTATGCATGTACCAAGAAACTGGAGAAATTGGATATTTGAAAATAGAAATTGGTGGTCTTCCAGGCAATATGGGATCTAAAAGTGCTAAATCCTTTAATAAATAAACCTTGGTTCAGACTGGAATGTCTTGGCTTGATCTTAAAGATGATATTATAAAGGACTTATAACAGTTGACTAGCCTCAAAGATAATTATCTCCACATTCCAGTCTTGTTCTGCCATCAGCAGTGCCTGAGGTCTAAATGAAGCAAATGTTATTTCCACTACAAGTATATTATATTTAGACTAGCCTCAAACTCAAGGATTTTATATACACTGTACTTCTTACTGGAAATACATGAAGAAAAATATTTTAATATCTTCAAAACCTGCTGGCCATTGTACCTTATTTATATGTTGTTAACACACTATCCATAGTTTCAGAAACTCTGGGCATTCTTCTAACTAGACCATCAAATGGTGGGAAAGTACATTCAGCTTCTGGGCCAGGATTAATAGTTTCTGTTTTCATTGACATTCTGTAGATGACATGCTGTATATGTTTTCACAGTTCTCTGCTGAACATTTGAGGGTCAGATCGTTTAGAACATGTTAATGTAACTTTGCGGATTTTGCTTGTAATGCGTATCAAGTGCTCTACAAATTTCATTTACACTGGTATGTTGTATGTACAGGAGCAAATTTGCAAACCAAACAGCCCATCTGATACTGTACTTACCTTTTAAGCATTAGCAGAATCATATATTAGTATGAACTGCCTTGAGATGTATGAAAAATTGTTTTGTTTTTAAAATTGTTTAGTTCGTATATGCATGTTTTATTTATTGTAGACAATGCCTAAGAATTTTTTAGGCTTCAGGATTAGGAAGTGCTCTGTCTATTTTTTCTGAAAAGGACAGAGAGAGTGCTGATACTTTAAAATAATTACTTAACCATTACTTCATTTAGTATTCCTTATAATGATGATAATCATATGTCTAAGATTGTGTTTATATGGAAATGACATGGGTATTTTATTGTGAGCATTGTGTTGCTTATATTTGAAGTTTCATACACATTTCATACACATTTCCATTGTAGTATTGTGAAATTTGGTTGTTAGCTATTTCAAGAGAAAAGGGCGTGAAGCTGGGTCACTGAAAGATATATGAGCTGGGAAAAGGTATTGTCTCATATTATGGCTTCACTTTCAGAACATCCCCTACCTTATGGAATAGGCTAGTGGCCTGGGAACCAGGATTCCAGGAACACACTTACATTAGGAAATAATTTCAAAATAAGTAAAATCAAAATAATAACTCCAGAAATAACAAGGCAGCATTGAAATGGCTCCGAATTATTTTGAAATAGTGCATCCATGCCGACTGGAGCCTGCCTCACACTTAGAGACCCTGGAAGCACTCCAGGGAGGGCACCAGGAAGGTGGACACTTCTTGTGGCTGCTTGGTCATACAAGCTGAGACATGTGCTTTCAGAGGCTACTCTCTACGGCTGCATCTCACGCACCTTTCGTCCACTGCCTACCCCCTCATGGGATACCACCTTGATGCAGTGTGCTCTGGTTGCCATTGCAGACGCCACAGTACTCACATCACAGAGCTGGAGCTGCTGCAATGCTGTGCCAAGCTCACAGGCCCCATGCTACACCTTATGGCGTAGTTCATCCACATTGCCCGCATGCTAATCCAGCACGATGATGACCAGCCCCCAACCAGAGGACCCCTTCATTCAGATCCTGGTGCTACTGCTGCTTCAAATGCCCCTAAACTCACTGGAACTGGTGGAGGGAGACCAATTCCAATAAGTGAAACCACATCATCCTGCAGCGATGGGACGACCAGCAATGGATCCAGAACATCCGCATATGAAAAGCCATCTTATTTGAGCTCTGTAAATGGCTCGCCCCTACCCTTAGGCAACAGGACGCTTGACTGTGACCTCCTATTTCCCTTCAGGAGTGTGTTGCCATCGCTCTCTGGAAGCTTGCCACGCCGGACAGCTACCGCTCCATTGGGAACCAGTTAGGCATGGGGAAATCCACAGTCAGGGCTGTGCTCCTGAAGGTAGCAAATACCATCAACAACATCCCACTGCGGCGGGTCATCACTCTGGGCAATGTCGATGCCATCATCGATGGCTTTGCTGCCATGGGGTTCCCCAGCTGTTGAGGGGGGCATAAATGGCACTCATCCTGGTCCCCATCCTGGCCCCTGACCACCATGCCTCAGACTAGCTAAACAGGAAGAGGTACTTTTTGATGGTGCACCAGGCCATGGTGGACCACAAGGACCGATTCTTGGACATCACGGACATCAATGTCAGCTGGTTGGGGAAGGTGCACGACACCCGCATCTTCCGGAACCCATTCCTGTTCCAGAAGATGAACGCCAGCACTTTTTTTCCCAACCACACCATCAGGGTCAGGGACGTAGACATGCCCATGTGCATCCTGGGGAACACAGCCTACCCTTTGCTCCCCTGGCTGATGAAGCCCTACATGGGCAGCCTGGACCCCACCAAGGAGACCTTCAATGCCAAGCTGAGCAGGTGCCGCATGGTTGAGGAGTGTGCATTTGGCCACTTGAAGGGGAGGTTCCGGAGTCTCCTCAGCCACCTGGACTTCAGCGAGCAAAACATCCCCTTTGTGGTAGTGGCCTGCTGTGTATTCCACAACCTTTGTGAGATCAAGAGGGAGACTTTCCTGCCAGGATGAGGGGCAGAGGCTGAACAGCTAGACAGGGCTTATAAGCAGCCGGACACCAGTGCCATCAGGAGAGCACATCACGGGGTTGTACTCATCAAGGAGGCCTTGAGGGAGAGCTTCAACCAAGGCCATTTGTGAGATTCTCCCCTGGGCCTCTCCACAAGGTGTCCCTGCATTAGAACATAAGAACAGCCATACTGGATCATACCAAAGGTCCATCTAGCCCAGTATCCTGTCTGCTGACAGTGGCCCATACCAGATGCCCCACAGGGAGGGAACACAACAGCTAATCCTCATGTGATTCCTCTCCTGTCACTCATTTCCAGACAAACAGAGGCTAGGGACACCATTCCTACCCATCCTGGCTAATAGCCATTGATGGACCTAACCTCCATGAATCTATCTAGCTCTTTTTTGAACCCTGTTAAAGTCCTAGTCTTCACCACATCCGTTCCACAGGTTGACTGTGCGCTGAGTGCTGTGAGAGTACTGGCAGGCATGGGGAGGCCCAGAGAGAGAGCTGGAATCGGCCATGGTTCCTGTGTTGCTGCAGTGTGGCATAGGGATGGCAGAGATCTGTACGTGCCACAAGCCCTTTTCCTGTAGCCTGTTGCTTTAAAGGCTCTGCAGGAGAAGGGGAGCAGTGGAGATGTCAGGTGTGGCTAGAGCTGGCCACAAGTGCAGCTGTGAGAGGCCTCTAGAGGCCAATTATTTTGAAATAGAAACAGTTGAGCATCCACACCCATGCTATTTTGAAATAACAATTTCAAAATAAGTGTTATTCCTCGTGGAAAGCAGGAGTTATTATTTCTAAATAACCAGCCTATTATTTTGAAATAATGCGTTTGGTAGTGCGGATGCCCTGCTAGTTATTTTGAAATAAGGGCAGCCCTGAAGTTGCATAGCTTATTCAGACTTTAGCCCTGCTGTGTAGATGTACCCTATGTCTATACAGCAGGGCTAAAGTCTGAGTTACCTATGCAACTCCAGCCACATCAATTGTGTAGCTGAAGTCAAAATAGCTTAACTTGACTTTTGGTGCTGTCTGCACAGCAGAAAGTCAAAGGAAGAACACTCTTCCTTTGACTTCCCTTTATTCCTTGTAAAATGAGGGTTACCATGGGTCGGAGTAAGAAGTCCTTCAGCTTGACATTATTTCGAAATAAAGGCTTGTAGTGTAGATGCACATTTTGTTATTTCAGAATAATGTCAGTTATTCCGAAATAACACTGCTGTGTAGACATACCCTTAGGACTTGTCTACACTATGGAGAAGATCGACATTGCTGCAGTTGATCTTCCGGGGTTTGAATTAGTGGGTCTAGTGAAGACCCAGTAATTTAAATTGAGAGGGAGCTCTTGTTGGTGCCGGTAGTCCCGCTCATCACAAGGAGTAAGGGAAATCGATGGGTGCTTGTGCCCCTGTTGACCTCCCGCTGTCTGGATGGGGCCAAAACATGACTTAAGATACTGAACTCTAGCTACATAATTAACGTAGATGGAGTTGTGTATATTACGTCAATTTTTCCCCTTTAGTGTAGAGCAGGCTTGAGTGTTCCTCCAAAAAGAAAATTGCAATAAGAGTCTCACTCTTGCGTCTGCACCTCCACTTTGTGTAGAAATTGCCAAAGAGTGAGAGGAATTTGCTAGATTGCTCTTCTTCTGTTCATTGGAGACATTCTGCTCCAGGATTGAAGATTGCAAGTCAGTTACTGCTAGCATGAGCCTCTATTTTCATATGCCTGGACTTGAAATTTCCCATGCTTGTTCTCTTCCAAAAGGTTAACACTTTCCATCTTTTTTTTTTTTTTTTTTTTTAAGATTTGAAGGAAACATTTTCAGCTATGCTTAAATAAAGGGAAGAGTGATAGAAAATATACTTTTCCCTTTATATGAAATTATACTTTCAAGTTTTAAACCCTGGAACTTGTCATGGACATAGTAATCTTTGACAGTCATCTATCAATTCTTGGTTGCAGGGGGGAGCTAAAGTAATAGCTTTAAGCAATTGGAAAAAATACCTCTGATCCTGATAAGGAAGCTTAGATAGAAATTTGTTTTGCTGTTTTCAAGCTGGCCTGGGACTGTTAGTCCAAAACACATTATTATGTGATCTAGTTGGAACTTAATTACATAAAAGCATATTTTAAAATGTCAGTGCCAATTTAAACGTCCTTGTGTGAGATTTGGATGCCCTTTTAAATTGCTCATATTTGAATAAATGTCTATATATTTTGTTTGAAACAGATCAAATAATCTCATCTTGTAGATTTGAAGTTTTTCTGTTTACACATTTCTGCTTCAGTGCTCCCTTTAGGGAAAGAAAAGAAAAACCCAGGTGAGTTCTAAAACCTCAATCCTGATGATTCATGATCATGCTTAAAGAGTCCATCTTTTTTTGAGCAATATGCAATGGTATTGCCAATGTCCTGATCCAATTCTGCCTCGCTGAATGTATTCTATCTAAAAATTCCTTTTGTGAATCTATCTGTCTTAGGGTTTCAGACTGCCACCCATCATTGTGCTATGTAAATGCCTTCCATGTAAACCTGATTGGCCTAATGAAGTCTCAGTGAACTTCATGGAGCATCTGGAGTTTATTTCAATTTGTCCAGACTGGGACTTTATATTTCAATTTCCTTATGAGTTCCTATAGTAGAAATTGTTTTTCACTTACCCATAAAAACTTGTTTAATCTTGCTAGTGAAGATATTTACCATTTTCAACCCAAAGAGGTTCCATTTCATTTGTGGGTGAGTGATTCTTATATACATAATCTGAAACGCAGAAAATGCAAGATGAAAAGCAGTATATAAATGATAGGAAAAGAAGAGCTGTGTGTGCATATGAAGCTGGGGCAAGAGTCCAGCCACAAGACTAGCAGAAGTTCCTGAAAAAGGGCCAAGTCCATGAAGCCCCCAGGAAGGGTCAGAAAGTATCTGGGAGAGTCCAGAAGCAAGGGTAAAGAGCTAAATATGTTTGCTTGAAATGATCCAGAGAGGGGATCTTAATTTGGAATACTAGCTGTGTAGTATGTGCAGAAGAAGAGGTGCCGATAGAAAGGAAACTGAGGCTCTGAGACACCTAAGAGGGACAGCCATTTTGCTCATTGTTCATTCAATTCTGCATGTTCTAGACGGGTAATCCTGCACACTCTTTTCTTCACTGCAGTGTTGCTCAGTCATGCTGCATGCTCTCTGTGCAATTATACACATGCTTTCTGTCTGTGCAAAGCTGCACATTCCTAGGCTGACCAAGGATCTCCGTCTCTGACAGAATTCTCCCCTCTGAGTTACTTTGGTCTTACTATGTCTCTACTATGATTACTATGTCTCATACTTCATTCTTAGCCCTTGATAACTGCCTGCTGCCCAGGTCTCAGGAAAAGTAGGCTATGCATTCACTCAGATCTGGTTCCCTCTTGCGCATATAGTACTTCCTGACTCCTGAGACTGCCTTTTCCTATAATTAAATTGGGTATCAAATTTCCTTTCTGTAGAATCTATATTGTATTACCCATGCAAATTAGTATTTTTATTTCTCTTGCTGCCTTAATAGTGTCTTTAATTTGTAAGAACATGACAAAATAAATTTTAAGTGTCATGGTCCTCAGGGTACCCATGATTGAGTCACTTTTTACCTTTTGCCACCAGTGAGAGGGAAACTTGCTTGTGCTTATCTGGATGTTAGCCTCCAGGAACCACTAGCCATTCAACCTCTTTCCTCTGGGCTCTGCCATCCCTTACAAGTTAACAATAGGTTCATCCCAGTCCACAAGTCCCTCTGAAGCAAGTCCCAGACCTGTATCCACTGACTCTCCCAAAAATACTGGCTCCCAAAGGAACAGAATGCACACCAGCCTATATGAAGCATTTCAGGATTACACCTTGCTCACTATAGCAATTAGGTCTATTTATAGTGCAAACAAGGATATGTTTATTACCAGAGATGATGAGTAAGAGTATAGAAGTGAATGACAACATATAAAACAAAATCATAGCATACTTTCTAGAGACTAAATTTAACTAATAGGTTAATTTCTTGTCTAAAGAATTTTTATCTCCCTTCCAACTTCAAAGTTTTCAGCTGCATTTCAGCCATGACTGGCTGACATTCTCTTTTCATAAATAAACACACTGCTTGTTTACTTTGTAAGCATAAGCTAAAGGGATATTGTCTTTGCCTCCTACTTATTCGCCAAAATTCATTCTGAATCTAGAGATAGTATTAACCACCCAAGGCTTATTTTCCCTTTGTGCTCATGCCTATTGACTTCACACCTTTATGATAACTTTGTATATAAATGGGTATCCGTAATGTTAGCTTACAATACTTAATTTACATCTTTCAGAGGTGAAACATGTCTTATCTGACAGAAGACTGATTTCTTCACTTCTCCTAGTGACTCAGACCTTGATGCAGACTCTCAGAAAATATTTTCAATATGTATACTTAACTCTGTACGTACAATCTGTAGCTACATTCCACAATAGTATTTATGAACAATGTGACCTTAGCTTTCACATACGACCTCACAGGTCATTATTTGGTGAACCAGAATGTACATACCAGAATCAGGACATATCTTTAACCCTCGTAGGAGTTGGCATTAAGGGGTTCTTGGGTCACATTACTTCGAAATTTCCTATGTCAAGCTACTCAGGTACTTTCATGCAATCAAAGTATTCATGTTAAGGTGTATTTTTAGTCCTTACACACAGTTTAAACATGTGATGTAAGTACAAATCTACTTTATTTATATAAACTACCTATATGCAATAACTCATGAGACATACATTCCCTGCTGCTTCTGAAACTATTCTATGAGAGAAGTATGTCCAACTTTAATAATATATCAGGATTATGGATTAAATGCAGTAGGGCAAGTAGCTTTGTGCAGAATAACCTAACAAGCGTGCTGAGAATCAACTTTTGGCAAGAAAACTCCTAATTTGCCACTTCTCCCTGAAGCTGACCTGGTGGATGAAATAGTAGAAGTGTGTATGATTCTAGGCATGCCTTCTCCAAAGATCAACATTTGTACACACTTTAGTCACCTTTTATATGCAGTGCTATTGACATTAACCAGAGCGGCCAGACTGACAGCACTATACTTTAACACTAGCTAGAGAGTTTCTCTGCTCTGCTTGCATATTTTATCTGAAGAGATTCAACACAAAAATCACCCAGCCTAATTATTTTCAGTGTAAAAGAGTTCTCATCTCATTCAGTTCCTTACAGGATACTTCATATGTTGAAATATACATGAATTTGATAGCAGATATAGTAACTATAATATATATTTTAAATACATGTGGAAATGTGAGGCTAGGCTGTATTATTTGTGAATATACATATGTCAGGTCTAATTTTGCTCTCACTTATACCAGTGTATAGATTTGGATTTACATGATGTCAAACTATTGTAACTTAGAGCAGGATATGAACTGATGGATATGCCATTATATGGGTCCATAAATCAGATGTTTTGCACAAGTTGGGAGGCAGGGTCTGTGTAGAAACTCCAATCCGGAGACAGCAGTTTGAGAAAACGCTGAGTTGTGTGATTTGGGCAGTGCAGCCAATAGGGATTGTGAGGGGAGCAAAGCAGGTAGTTGCTCTGTGGCCTGATGGTTTAAAAGGGCCCAGGGCTCTGGCTCTTTAAATAGCTGCTGGAGTCCCATCCAATGTAGTGTGAGGTTATGTCAAGATTGCAGAGCTTTTCCGGGATACCGGATGTATCCTGGAAAAGCTCTGCTGCATCCAAGGAACGCATCTGCTTTTTTGGAACAGTTTCCAAAAAAACGGACGTGTTCTTTTGGCATTCCTGTATTCCTCTTGGTGAGAGGAATAAGTGGTGTTCTGAAAGAGGACTATTTTCCAAAATTTGGCCCTGTGTAGACGAGCCAAATTTCGGAAAAGCCTCTTTAGGGAAAAAAAGGGGGAAAAAGATACACAAATTGCGGTTTGCAATTTGCGTAACTTTTTCCAACTTTTCTCCGCAGTGTAGACATAGCCTGAGTAGCACTGAGGGCTGGGTGTGAGTGGGTGCAGTCCAGATGGCACTGAGAGTTGCCTGCTGCTAGCCCCGCCTCCTCCACTAGAGGCCCGGCCCCTTCTGGGGAGGTAGGGGGCTAGAACTGAGCCCCCTCTTCACATTGCCTAGGACCTGGCGAAATCTGTCACCAACCCTGGTGAAATCTGCCTAGGGATATGAATGCTGGCTCCCCCTGCACACCAGCTCCTGACAAGCCACCCTGCATGTATCTGTGTAACCCTGAAATTTTCAGTGGTTACATGGTTAATTAAATGCATTTTAACATCCCTAAATCTATTGCCAGCCCTGGCCGAGAGTGATTTCCACTCCTATGCAGAATGTGTTTGGGAGACAGAGAACTGTCCTAACCATTTTCCAGAACTGGGCTCAGTCCAGTTCCAAGAACCTTATGGAAAAGTCTCTAGAATTTCGTAGAGATTAAATTAATATGGTTTTATGGAAATTAGTCTTTTATAGAGATTAATAGAGAATTATATCATCTCTTATTTGTTAATTATTCTATGTATTTCTTTAGGAGGGATATCGTTTTCTTTTAAATTGTGTAAGTCAGATGAAATACCTAAAGGAAAATCATACTTTTTATTAATTTTTAGGGAACTTTTACATAGGGATGGCAGGCATCCCCATCATAAAGTCCCAATTGGCAGTAACTAGCATCTTTGTTGATAAACTCAGCTGAGAGGACAATACATGAATGTCAGGGAGAATGGACTACCTCTCATCATTAGAATTGGTCCTGGCACAGCTATCTGTTTCCCTGAAATAAGGGCTGCTTACTGACTCTGGCCATTAGGCCATACTGCCCTGAGACCAGGGCTGCTTACTGAATCTGGCCACTAGGGTTGGGATTCGCCTTTAGAGGAAGGGGAAGACTGTATTTGGACACAGACAGGCTAATTTAGTGAAGAGGGCTTTCAACTAGTTTTGACTGGCAGGTGACCAAAGCCCACAAATAAGTGAAAAACATGGTGACCTGGGAGATGGGTCAGAAATGGAAGGGAGCATGGGCTATAATAGCAGAGATAAAGGAAGGAGAAGGCAGAACTGAGGGGCAAAATCAAATCTTACGTTATCTTAGATGCCTATATACAAATGCAAGAAGTATGGGGAATAAGCAGGAAGAACTTGACATGCTAGTAAATAAACACAACTATGACAAAGTTGGTATCACAGAGACTTGGTGGGATAATATTAGAATATTGGCATAGAAGGGTACAGCTTGCTCAGGAAGGATAGGCAAGGAAAAAGGGAGGAGGTGTTGCCTTAAATATTAAAAATGAATACACTTGGACTGAGGTGGAGATGGACATAGAAGACAGACTTGTTGAAAGTCTCTGGTTAGGTTAAAAGGGATAAAAAATAAGGGTCATGTCATGATAGGAATCTACTACAGACACCTACCCAGGCAGAAGAGGTGGATGAGGCTTTTTTAAACAACTAATAACATCATACAAAGGGCAGGATTTGATGGTGACGGGGAACTTCAACTATCCAGACAGATGGTGGGAAACTAACACAGTGGGGCACAGATTATTGAACAAGTTCTTGGACTGCATTGGAGACAATTTTTTATTTCAGAAGGTTGAGAAAGCTACTGGGGGAATCTGTTCTTCATTTGATTTTAACAAATAGGGAGAAACTGGTTGAAAATTTGAAAGTGGAAGGTAGCTTGGGAGAAAGTGACCATGAAATCATAGAGTTAATGATTCTAAGGAATAGTAGAACAGAGAACAGCAAAATAGAGACAATGGATTTCAGGAAGGAAGAATTTAGTAAACTCAGATTGCTGGTAGGTAAGGTCCCATAGTAAGCAAGAATAGGAGGAAAAACAACTGAAGAGAGTTGGCAGTTTTTAAAGGGACATTATTAAGGGCCCAAAAGCAAACTATTCCACTTTGTAGGAAAGATGAAAAAGTATGGCAGGAGACCACCTTGGATCAACTCAGAGATCTTATATGATCTAAAAGTCAAAAAGGAGTTGTATAAAAATTGGGAACGAGGTCAAATTACAAAGGATGAATATAAGCAAACAATACAGGTATGCATAGGTAATATTAGAAAGGCAAAGACACAAAAAGAGCTAAATCTAGCTAGAGGCATAAAAGGTAACAAGAAGATGTTCTACAAGTATATTAGGAGGAAGAGGAAGACCAAGGACAGGGTAGGCCCATTGCTCAGTGAGGAGGGAGAAACAATAACAGGAAACTTGGAAATGGCAGAGGTGCTTAATGACTTCTTTGTTCCGGTTTTTGTCAAGAAGTTGGATGGTGACAGGATGCCTAACATGGTGAATGTTGGTGGAAATGGGGTAGGTTTAGACATTAAAATAGAAAAACAAGTTAAAAATTACTTAGAAAAGTTAGATGTCTGCAAGTCACCAGGGCCTGATGAAATGCATCCTAGAATACTCAAGGAGCTAATAGGGGAGGTGTCTGAGCCTTTAGTGATCATCTTTGAAAAATCATGGAAGTTGGGAGAGATTCCAGAAGACTGGAAAAGGGCAAATATAGTGCCCATCTATAAAAAGGGAAATAAAAACAACCCAGGAAACTAGAGACCAGTCAGTTTAACTTCTGTGCCAGGGAAGATAATGCAGAAAGTAATTAAGGAATTCATCAGCAAACATCTGAAAGAAAATAAGGTGCTAGGTAACAGCCAGTATGGATTTGTAAAGAACAAATCATGTCAAACCAATCTGATAGCTTTCCTTGATAGGATAACAAGTCTTGTGGATAAGGGAGAAGCGGTGGACATGGTATAACTAGACTTTAATAAGGCATTTGACACGGTTTCGCATGACCTTCTGATCAATAAACTAGGGAAATACAACCTAGATGGGGCTACTATAAGGTGGGAGCATAAATGGCTGGATAACCATTCTCAGAGTAGTTATTAACCATTCACAATCATGCTGGAAGGGCATATCAAGTGGGATTCTTCAGGGGTCTGTTTTGGGGCTGGTTCTGTTCAATACCTTCGTCAACGATTTAGATGATAGCATAGAGAATACACTTATTAAGTTTGCAGATGATACCAATATGGGAGGCATTGCAAGTGCTTTGGAGGATAGGGTCAAAATTCAAAATGATCTGGACAAACTAGACGAATGGTCTGAGGTAAACAGGATGAAGTTTAATAAGGACAAATGCAAAGTGCTCCACTTAGGAAGGAACAATCAGTTTCACACATACAGAATGGGAAGTGATTGTCTAGAAAGGAGTACTGCTGAAAGGGATTTAGGGGTCATAGTGGACGACAAGTTAAACATGAGTCAACAGTGTGACACTGTTGCAAACAAAGCAAACATAATTCTGAGATGCATTAATAGGAGTGTTGTGAGCAAGGCACGAGAAGTCATTCTTCTTCATCGAGTGATGTTCCTGTGGGTGCTTCACTCATCAGTCGGTGCATCTTTGCACCACTGATCAGAGATTTTTTGGTGAGCAGTGCCCCTCGCGCTGTGCCTGTGCACTCAGCATCTCACGCCTCTGCCGTTTGACAAGTGCGCGCGTGGCGTGAGACCCGTCAGTTCCTTTTCTACCGTCCTCAGCTGAAGACAGTCAGAGCAGTGGTCTTCTTCCTGACAAGAAAAATAAAATTTCTATAGTTAGTTTAGACTTTTCCTCATAGTTTAGTCAGTTAACGGTAGTTTGCAATGTTCGTTTAAAAAGAGAGAGAGAGAGAGAGAAGCGCCGCAGTGGCAGCTTTTTTTTCTTCATCATGCCGAGTTCTACCAGTTTTAAAAGATGCGACTCATGTTGAGACTCGATGCCCATTTCGGATGGCTATGGCTCCTGCATTAAATGCCTAGGAGAGACTCATGCATCACAAAAGTGCCCGCACTGTCAGAACATGACAGCCAGAGCCAGAAAAGACCGCGAAATGTGGCTCAAAAATCTCCTCTGGGAGAAGTCCCTACAACCACCACGGGACAAACCTGAGGACACATGGGGACAGCAAAAGCCCATTGACAGGGTGGCTTCACCACCTCACAAAGGCTCAGAAGTTTCGCAGGCTTCCCCAGCATGCTCATTTCCAGCACTGCCCAGAGCCTCTTGCTCCCCAGTGCCATCAGTCTCCAGCACCACAGAGAAACTCAAGTGTGCACCAGCCAGGAGAGCTGAGTCAGGACCCAAGTGCACTGCTGCTGAGGCAGTGGCACCCAGAAAGCCGCAATATGCCACCACGACCAGCTCCCACAGGCGCCTCTACTGTTCCTGAACAGACTGGTCAGACCGACCTTGACTGTGCTCCAGCACCGCAGCATAAGAAAGCACTGCGCAAGATGCAGCACTTACAAACATCTCCTCAGCCAGGCACACCATCAGGAGCTTGCTCACCACGCTCATCAGTGGTGTCTTATACCCAGGGACATGCTCATGTGCCAGAAAGGCTCCCCACTCTCCTATGCTGCTCTCACCAAGAACTGACTATAGCAGCGGGCATAGGAGCAGATTTTCATCATGCCATTCATCTCCCTCAGGATCACTGGTTTCCTGGCATTCGTATCGGGATCATACCCTACAACAACATCCCATGTGGCCCAACCAGCCGTGGATATATCCTCCACAGCAGTTCCAGCCTCAATGGCCCCCCTGGAAACCATGGCAGGGTTACCGACCACGTTCCTCCTATGCCTACCACTCAAGAGATATAGCTCCTATATTACAACAGCACACGTCTGTGTGCTCCCCGACCATATCCGCACATTCCTCACCATCTCACCCACCCTCAGTAATAACACAAGTGGGCTCCAATGATAATGATAACTTACCTCGTTCGGACTCAGACAGCTCCTCACATGACCCCAGATCCACTAGACCAGACGAGGCAGTCTTCCAGATATCGCCCTCTCCACTGGCAGACGATCTAAAACAATTTCAAGAATTATTTAAGCGGGTAGCTCAATCACAAGACATTACACTCCAGGAGGTACAAGACGAGCAATACAAATGACTGATGATACTACAACCCACGGCATCCTCAAAGATAGCTCTGCCCATCAATTAAGCTATCCTGGAGCCATCAGACGTGCTGTGGCAAAATCCAGCCTCTATCCCCCCAACAAACCGCAGGGCAGATAGAAAATACTTTTTCCCTGCTAAAGATATGGATTTCCTCTTCGCACATCCCCAGCCAAACTCACCGGTCGTAGACTTGGTTAATCACAAGGCTAAGAACCCACAATTTAAATCTATACCCCACAACAAAGAGCATAAGCAGCTAGACATCTTTGGCCACAAGGTGTACTCTTCTGCCACCCTCCAATTCAGGATATCAAATTATACAGCCCTTCTGGCTAACTACGATCATGCCAACTATGCTAAACTACAGGACCTGCTGCAGGATCTTTCTGACGTTAAGAGATTGCACCTACAGTCCATCATTAAGGAGGGTTTATCTATAGCACAGACAACCCTCTAGGCTGCAATGGATGTTGCTGACACGGCGGCTAGGGCCACAGCCACAGCAATCATAATGCGTAGGGATCATACATAAGTCTGTAGTCATCAGGGATCCCAAAAAAATTGCAATTGAAGGTGGAGGAACTCCCCTTTGATAGAAAACAGCTATTTGCCACTAAGACAGATGAAGTCCTACACTCAATGAAGGACTCTCGTACCACACTCTGCACTCTGGGGATGTACACTCCACCTAATAAGAAACGCACGTATACCCCCTACCAAAGGCCAAGGGACTATAATTATTACTATTACAGACAATAGCAGAGGCCATATGACAACAGGCCTAAGCAATGTCCTGACAGGAGGAGGACGCCGCAAAATCAGTCTTCCACCACTCAATCGACCTCTCACAAACAACACATTTGAAGTCTTGTTCGGGGGTCTGGGCAACCACCCCACAGATCCAGTGCATTCCAATGCTACCTTCCATCACCGCCTGAGACCCTTTTACCAACAGTGGGCCCAAATCACTGCAGACAAATGGGTCCTGGAGATTATCAAATCGGGTTACACAATCCCCTTCATATCCATGCCCCCTACCCAACCCCCTACCCTGTCCCTCTTCAGGGATCCATTTCATGAACTCCTATTACGAACATAGGTGCAAAAGTTACTCACCCTAGGGGCAATAGAACCTGTTCCCACAGTATGTCGAGGAAGAGGGTTCTACTCCAACTATTTTCTAACAGTCAAAAAAACAGGGGGATGGAGACCAATCTTGGATCTCAGGAAACTCAACAAGTTCATCCACAACACAAAATTCAAGATGGTGACCGTGGCAACTATCATACCTGCACTGGACAAAGGGGACTGGTTCTCGCATATATTCATGTGACCATCCACCCGGCCCATGGGAGATTTCTCAGATTTGTCATAGGTCAAGACCATTACCAATACAGGGTCCTCCCCTTTGGTCTTTATACAGCTCCTCAAGTCTTCTTGAAGACACTAGCCATAGTCACAGCCTTCCTCAGAAAATAGTATATATGTTTACTCAAAATGTGTACAATACCTTGGTTGATATTTCTGGGGTGTAATTTCCAAGTCCCTTGCATTGGTCATGCCATTATCAAATGACGCAAAATGCATATTAACTACCAACCTTGAAGCTAAGTACATTATTTTTAATTTTTAGTTAAATTATTCACATGGTCACAAACTATTCCAGTACCTATGTATTACATTTCTAGATTCTGATCATCCACTTGTCTTTTTCCATTTTTCAGATATTAGCGGGACTGTTTTTATGAGGATAGAAAACAATGGGCAGGGGAGAGGCTGCGGTAGGGGGATATGGAAGGCTCAGCTGGAAGTAGAGAACTTCTGAACTGGACAGTGAGAAAGCATACAGAGTCCACCTGGCTGCAGGGCTGACTCAGACATACTGGGCTAAGGGAGGACAGGTCAACAGGGCCAAGATCCTTTGCTGTGTTCAGAGCTCAATAAACCTCCTGTTTTATGCTGCGTGATAGTTGCTCTGGTCTGGAGAACAGGGTTGCTCTATTCCCTCTGGGAGTGGAGGCCCCAGGGGTCCAGAGTGAGTGGACTCTCATGTCCTCCTTCCCAAAACCTTGGTAATGATACTCCTTGGTTTGGGAACCTTTCACAAAGAAGGTAGTGGGACCCAGATGGGCTGTGGACAAGGAGGAGACAGTCCTTTGGTTGATGGGGAAAAGTTGAAAGGTGGTATAGTGTTCCTTTTTAGGTCTTATAGAGTTTAGGGCTGGATCTGTCTTATCTTTCCTGCATCTGCTTTGTGTGGCAGACAACCCACCATTTAAGTGAAACTGTATGCACAACTATGGCCAGGGGCAATCAATACCTTTTGGGATGGGAGGCTTCTCTTTGTCAAGAGAAGCCTCCATCTGTGTGATTTGTTATGGCCCCAGCTCTGCAGAGGGACAAACTTTGCCCTTCCAATCCAAACATAGGACAATGTGGTAGTTTTCACATGATGAGAATCTAATGGAATCTTTTCCTTTGGCCAGTCCCATATTTTTACATTGGAAGGGGCTGTTTAACTCCTATCAATTCCATATGCATGGAACTGCAGATTACTGAAGTCTATGCAGGATAGGTTGAACTCAAAAGAGTGAGAATTGCTCACAGTTGATGTGAAGAAAAATAACTTTTGAAGGAAACTGAAACAATTTCTAAACCAGTAGCTTCTTAGTTGAACAAATACAATAAAATATATGTTTCTATTTAGCTTTCTTCATAAACTCTTTTCATTATTCACTAGTATTACTGTATTTAGATAACAGTTGTAACTAAGATAACTGTACGTAAGTAGTAGTAGTAGCAACATATATTTGGGTATGTAAAATTCATAAATGGTCTAAACACGCTAACAAAGTATTACATTTTAAGTTAATATGATCACTGTGGAAAACGGTATGTGAAAAAAAATCTGTAAGGGATATAAAAAACTCACGTTTTCATCACTAGCATTGTTGTTAAAATGAAGTGCCAATATTTTAAAGATAGTATTAATAATATTAGTCCTGATTGTTGGAAGATTGCCAGGTCTTCATCATCTTGCAGAAGTATGTCATACTTGAACTATAAAAACATGTGAATCCATTTCCCTCTCCTTTCCCCCCACTAACTGGAACTGTATTATGTTAGCGTGAGTTGCATTGAGCCGAATCCAATCTGGAATTAAGAATGCCCAAGGGCATTTTTAACAAACTGTCATTCATTTGAACTCTAACTCTCTTCAGTTTAACAGAAACTGGTTTCTCAGATGTATATTTTTTGCACATTCACTTCTCTTTCTTTTTGTATCTTGGTGTGAAACTGTATTAATTGGACTTGGGAGGGAGAGAGGATTGCTGAAAATATATTGAAAACTAAGAATGAGAATTACATGCACACTAGGTTGTTCTTGTGCCATCCAGAAATGAACTTCAGTTCATGAATTGAGAATAAACATATTAAGTCAAAGTGAGATCCTCAACATGATGCATTGAAAAAATGCATGTTTTAATAGCTCATTTATTATATTATTATAATAAAACTGATTAAATTAGGCCTCCCAGAAATGTAAGAAAAAGCTAGTAATGGATTCAGGATATTCAGGGTTTCATCTTAAAAGACTTAGCACAAAGGTCAATGAGATTCCCAAAATAAATTCTTCCAATGGTTGAGATCAAATACAACTTTTACTTAATAATTACAACATCCAGTCAGCAGTCATTAGGGAGCTTCTGGAAGTTACAATTTCAACCTTTTCCAATAGGTGTTGCTGTAAGGCAGTAGTGCTGAAGAGATGTGAGGTGGAATAGATATAAAGGTAGAAAAATCTCACAACATGGGTAACTAGAAAAATAAGATTATCATTACTTGCCTTCAGAAAATAATTAAAATACTTTGCAACACTGCTTGGATGTTTAATTAGATTCCTGATGAGAAATAGTGACTTTGAGAAAAAAATTGTTTTATAATTTTTGTACACAGAGTATCCTATCAACATATATACATGATCTTACAGGAGAACAGACACTTCACTATGGAAGGAAAATGGATCCAATCTAAAGACTGAATTCATAAAGTTAGGAAGTTATTGAATATGTCCTTCCGTGCAAACTTTTTCTTTTGCTGTGTAGAGATGTGAGGCACTATTTGATGAACATTAAGATGATCCATCAGCTGCCTTTCATGGACAATAGAAAAATTGAAGAACTCCTGTGAGGTACAGGATAGTACTAATGCTGGTGTTTCTTCTACATCATGAGGACCGGAGTAAAGCAATCAGATGTCACTTTTGTATCTTCTGTTGGGGAGGAATTAAAAAATCCTCAATGTTCCTATCCTTCCTCTCAGTAGGGATTGAAAAAAGAAAGGAAATGAATATTTGACAAAATGCAGAAAGCTAATATTCAGCCTTAAAACCAAATGTCAAATCAGATTCTCTGGTCTCTGGTCCAGGACTTGCTGGACCACGGATGTTGCTGGACCAATGAGCCCTAGACCAGAGAGTGCTGGTGTCATGAAGCCCAGTGGTTGGTGCTGGTCAGGGAGCCCAGCTGATCCCAGGGGCTCACTGTGGAGCCGCATGCCAGGGCTGGCTGCAGAGCCCAGCAGCAATCTAGGGCAGCTGAGTACAGCGGTGGCAGCCTTGAAGCAGCTGAGCCTTGTGTCCCGAGGCTGGCCATGGAGCCCGGTGGTGCCCTGGGGTAGTTGAGCCCAGTGGCGGTGGTAGCCCCGGTGCTGTGATGCCCAGCAGCAGTCCTGGGGCAGCTGAATCCAGTGATGGTGATAGCCAGGGTGCAGCAGAACCTGGTGGTGGCCCTGGGGCTGGCCACAGAGCTGTGTGCTGTGGCTGGCTGTGGAGCCTGGTGGTGCCTGGGGCTGCCAAGCCTGGCAGAGGCAGTATCCATGGGCTGCAGAGCCTGGCAGTGGCAGCTGCCCTGAGGCAGCCAAGCCCAGCATCCTGGACTAGCTGCTGAGCCTGGCGGTAGCAGCAACAACCCCAAGGCAGTGGAGTTTGGGAGAATCATAAGGATCTTAAGCAAAAGGGTTTTTTGCGCGAAACAGAAGTGGCTACACTGCTTCACTGCTTCTTTTTGCGCAAAAACCCCTTGTGCAAAAAGAATTGGCAGAAAATATACTAATGACATCGCAACTCATGCTAATGAGTCCCTCATTAGCATATTTTCTGCCACAAAAACTTGCAGTGTAGACAAAGCCATGCTGGCCAATGATTAAAAGAGCTCAGTATTCAGCAAACGAAAGCCCTAGGCATGGTGCCTAAAATTGGGGGCTGCTGTGAGCTTCTGAAGCAAGCAAATCCACCAGGAAGTGCAGGACCCACCAAGTTTAAGTAGAAACTTCATCACAAAATGTGTGACAGGTGTAGCTGGCAACACTGCCTGTAGTTATGGTTGTCTGATACTTTACATCATTATATAATGTGTGTGTATACTTAATATATATATACTTAATATACATGATATACATATAGGAGCAATGGCCTGGGTTCTCACATTAGCAATCACACACATTTACATTTTCTAACATTGAAAATCAGTGTTTTGAAAATCAGATCTTGTTATACTTCAGTAAAGCTTTTGATACTGTCTTGCACAGGAGGTGGGCAATAATTTTTGAAGGGGCGGCCACTTCACAAATTTCTGAAGTGGTCCCGGGCTGCCAGGAAGGGGTAGGGTCTTGGTGGAAGGGGCGGGGCCAGGAGACTTCTTGTGCTTACCTGCCCACAGACCCTGATTGGTCTGGGGGTGGGGGAGTGCATGAAATCTTTGCCCCCTGGCCCCTCAGCACTTAGAGAGAACTGCCAGCTGTTGGTATCATAGAAGTGTAGGACTGAAAGGGACTTCCAGGGGTCTTCTAGTTCAGTCCTCTGAACTCAAAGCAGGAAATTTATCCTAATGTCCAACCTAATCCTCTCTTTCTGCAATTTAAACCCATTGGTTCTTGTCCTATTCTCACAAGTGAAAGAAAACAATTTTTTCCCTCCTCTTGTAACAACCATCTATGTCAGGGGTGGGCAAGAGAGCCTCCACAGCTGACTGACCTGCAGCCGCTCTGCCACTCCCCCGTCCCCAGGTCAATCAGTACCTGGAGACAGGAAAGCATGCAAAGTCAATTGTTCAAAACACATGGCGGTTCCATCTAGGCGCTGTGCATCCCTGGCAGTGGGAGGAGATTTTGCACACACCCCCACCCCCAGGTCAATCAGGGCCTAGGAACATGGGAGCTTGCAAAGTCTCTCGTCCCCTGCCTCCATCCTGCCAGGGGCACATGGTGCCTAGAGGGAATCACCAGCTGTTTTGAAAGGCTGGTGGTTCCCTCTGGTGCCGTGTGTCCCTGGCGGGGGGGGTGGGGGGGAGACTTTCTGCACTCCCACGTCCCCAGGTCTTGATTGACCTGGGGGCAGGAGAGCAGCAGGGTGGCTGCAGGCTGAATAAGTCGGCTACAGAGGCTCTCTTGCCCACCCCTCATATAGATGGTTGTTACAAGGAGGAGGGAAAAAATTGTTGTCCTTTGCTTGTGAGGATAGGACAAGAAGCAATGGGTTTAAACTGCAGCAAGAGAGGCTTAGGTTGGACATTAGCAAAAACTTCCTCAGGGTAATTAAGCACTGAAATAATTTGCTGAGGGAAGTTGTGGAATCTCTGTTGTTAGAGTTTTAAGACCAGGTTAGACAAGCACCTGTCGGAGATAGCTAAGATAATACTTAATCGTACTTTGAGTTCAGAGGACTGAACTAGAAGACCCCTGGAAGTCCCTTCCAGTACTACACTTCTGTGATACCAACCTGCCTACTAATCAAATCCTGGGGTTGCTTTAGGTATTTGTGAGGTAAGTAAGTTGGGAGCCATAGAATCCTGAATTTAAGTTTTGGCAGAAAAGTAAAATAGGTACTGATGTGCTAATATTGTGTTAAAATATAAATGCATGTCTAACTTTTGAATCCACAAAAGCTAATGATTTGTGATCTTAAGCAGTTTTTATTCACATTTAAAAATTTATTCTCTCTGACTTCAAAGTCTAATCAATTCTATATGTAGATATTTTTACAAATATACCTGACTTCTGATAATGATTGCTTTGCGTGCATTAAAAATATTAACAAATGGCCTGATTTATAGGAAACATGATGTGAGTTGTGGTGTCTCTGAACATATACTTGGACAAATGTGTCTAGAGGAGGAAAAATATATATTTTAAAACTTTAGATGTGACGCTGTCTTATACTGCATATAGGCCCACACCTCCAGAGTACCATTGACTTTGATGAGACTATTGTGAAATAGGGTCTGTGCATTTGAATCAGTTTGTGTGACTGAATCTTTATAGCTGTTCCTATTAGTAGATGCAACTGACTATAAGTAATAGATTTGGGGCTTAATTACATGGTGCTTATTATTAAAGTGAATTGAGTTGCTAAAACTGTATATAGGTCTTGGAGAAATTAAAAGATTAGGTTTTGGAATAATCCCATTAAAATGAAAAATAGAAAGCTAAGTTTTATATATAGTTCTTTGGGGATGAGGTATGTGTCTTTGTTTATGAATAAGTACAAACTTAAACCCTATTTATATTTTATGGTAACATATTGACATAACATGATCAAAATATTATAAATTATTTCAAGTAATCCTCCCTTCCCCCTCTGTCTCTCCTTCTTACTAAGGTTCATCCTTAGTTTTCCTTTTGTTCATTTTTTCTGTGGATCACAGATTTTCTCTTTTTCAATATGTGTTTTCCCAACTATGACTGTTCTAGAACGTAATCACCTGGAAGGGCAATAATAGACATTTTTGAAGAGATGTAAAGTCCTTACCCTGCTAGTGGCTCTGCATCAATGTAACTCTGCTCCTGCACAGAATTGGTTGCAGGATAAGCATTGTTTCTATTTGTTGTTTGATTCATCCTTGTGTTTCACCAGTTTTACCTTTTGAGGGATAGGGTGGAAAGATATTGAAAGGTATTAAGCACTTTATTACTGTTGCTAATGTCCACACTATACCTTAAGTAGGAGGGCTGTTGTGCAGTCTTTTCAGAAGACTGAATGAGCATAGAGTTGCCTGCACTGTACACTTTTATCTGCCAGGTAGTCCCAGACATCTAATAATAAATTTGCAGCCTGTTTAAATTCATATCAAGTGTCCCTTGGCCTTTCAGTATAGCCGGAGAATTCTAGGCATGTCCTAGTAGAACATGCCTTCTTATGTATTGAATGTACCAGGCACATTCTAATATTCCATTAACCTCAATGGAATGTCAATAGAGAATGACTGCACTGTAGATATGGTAAAGGGTTAAGTGATTTATATGTGTTCAAATAATTTTTGAGTCTGATTCCTATTGTTCGATTCATAAAATAGTGTTCTTTCTGCTTCATGAAGCTGTTATGTGGGAGGCAAGTAACAATATTTGCTCAGCTTGAAAAAAAGCAAGTGATTTATATGTGCTGATTGCATGGTAGTTGGATTTAGATAACAACACAGAGGCAAGCAGCAATTAAAAATGAACGTGGGGAAAACATCTTATTTTCTCTGTAGACAGGCGGATTATATGACCACAGCTAAATTCAGTCAAACTGCTTCTGTACAGCAGCAAAAAGCCAACATTCTTGCTAAACTGCCATAGCATCGACAACATGGTGGCACGTGAAGAAAAGCAGTCAGTTGGCTCCGTCACCTATCACTTTTTGTCTAGTCAGATGTAATGTATCTAATATTTTTGCCCACTGTTGGTTAATTTATAGAATTTTAATTCTTTGGAGAGTGAAGTGGGTAGGAAAGAAAACAAAACAGGAAGCATATCACAATTTTTCTAAAAATATCATAATCACTGAATCTTTGGGAAATACTCTGCCACTTATTGTTCACATAACATTCTTTAACAAGTGAAAAAGCTCTCATTATTCTCCAAAGTATGCCACACTCTTTAGTTTGTGATGTGGCAGTTACTACAGTGGCTCTATATTTTTAGCAGATTAAAAGTAGACAGAAATAAAAAAAAGAGTAAATCTGCAGTGACCAGTCTTATTTTTCAAGTATTTTATTCCCTATGTGTTTATTGGAAATGCATATTGCAAATACGAAATGATTTTATTCTAAAAAAACATTCAAAAGAAAACCCCAAGTTAGGATCAATGCTCCCTCTAATATTTATTATCTGTGCAGAATACAATTTTATGTGCACTAAGGCATATATGGATGTGCACCACTCATAGAAAGACATGCTGCCAGCTGTGGACAGCTGTGGGTGCTCAGCTAATCATATGGGCAGCATTTCAATCTCTCCTGGGTGGCCACCCAAGCACTCAGCTTACAAGGATCACTGGTTAGGACCATTGTCCTTGCTTGTATGTACTGGAAGCTTGATTCGCTGCTCAACACATACAAAACTGGAACCTGTGGATGACCTCAAGTCTAATTGGCCTGCAGTCACCAGTCTTATTCATTAACTTTACTGAGCTTCTGTGCCAAGAGTAAGGGGAAACCATGCTGGAGCTAATGTGTTTTGGTAGTGACCATGTAGTAACCTTTTATCATCTTATATAGACTTAACAATTCTATAAATGTAATGATCCACCTACAAAACAGTCCTGTTGTTGCCAGGCAGGTGTAATATTTTCCTTCTGCAGAGGTTGATTTTATTCTTCAAATAATGATATTTCCCTTTTACAGTAAAACTTTTCCCGTGTTATCTGGCACGCTCGGGGATTAGGGCGTTCCAGTTATCTAAAAATTCCGGTTATCTGAAGGTCGCATCAACCTAGGAAAAACTAATGGACAGTAATAGTAAAACTCAAGTTTTTAATATTGGTAGTTTTGTAGTGTGAGGCAGTTGGTCTCACATTTCTGTTTTGATTTAAAGATGATTAGTACTTCTTAAATAAAAAATTGTTAAGCCAATCATGGTAAACCAAGCCAGGCCTGTGCGCCTGAAAATGTGACAGTATTGTGGCTGGGGGCAATGCCGGTTAACAAAGTTTTCTGGTTAATAGAGTGCAGGATAACAAAGGTTTCACTATATAAACAGCCTATACTTTTAAAAAAATTGTTATTTTCTTATGGCAAAATAGTATTTTTTCAAATCCCTGCAGTAAGCAATTCCCCCTGAATGTGTTTCATATTTATTGGAAAATCTCCCCTAAAATTGTTAAGATGGCTGAGAATACATTTCATGAATTAAAATAGACGTTCAAATGTAAGAACTGTACCTCTTTCCCTCTTCCACATGCTCCCTACACTTCTCAGAGGTTCTCATTAGTTATCATATAAAATATAAGTTGGAAAGGAGCTATTTTTGGTGAAAGTTGTTGTGGTGTCAAGATCAGTGTATGATGGAAGTGCTTGTTAGAACCACTATAGAATTACTAACACAGGTCCATAATGAGTTCCATAGACTAAGTGGTGCAGGAAGTATTTATGGCAATGACACAGTTTGAAGGGCTCTTGGTAATGTACATTAGTTTGATGGTTTGGATAAATGTTATTGGTGACTCAGTGGATTCTTAGAAACTTGATCATTTCCTGATGTTTAAGAACTGTTGTTTTTTAACCAGTAAAAAATAGGAATGGATTTGAACAATGCTTCCACTTATATTCAACCCTACTATGATTTTTCTGTGTTTATAAAATATCATTTGAATGAAAAATATGGAACTTAAACAATCTATGGTTTTTAGTTAGAAGAATTGATGAATGCACTCGAAAAGACCAGACAAGAATTGGATGCTACCAAAGCCCGTCTTGCCTCAACACAGCAGTCTCTGGCTGAGAAAGAAGCACATCTGGCTAACCTCAGAATAGAGCGGAGAAAACAGCTTGAAGAAATATTAGAAATGAAGTAAGTGCATTTACTCCTAATAATACTTAATGCATTGAAATTTCAGGGTTTTTTTCTTTTCTATATGTACTGTATTCAGATTTAAAGAGTTTGAAACTGAGGACCTCTAAGAAATGTGTGTTGGTTAGGTTCCCTCTAAAATGAAGAAATGCAATAAAATATCCTTGGATTATGAAGGTAATATTTATTGGCAAATCAATAACAGATACAGGTAGAAATCTTGAAAAAGTGCTTTGTTATCACTTCAAGATCAGTGTTTTAAATTTCCATAACGTTGTGCCTTATTCTAACGTGAAAAGGGTTCACCTTTGGCACACAGCAAATTTGTCCAATGAGCTATGCTAAAAGTAGGATGTGGTCATGTCTTTCAGTAAGAATCCTGAGAAAAGCTTCATGTTGGATTTCCTGTTTAAGTATCAAATGAGGGAAAGAGAAGATCAATTTTATATAGATGTTCTGAAGCTTATTAAGTTGAATTGGCACAAAATAGCAGCTTACAACACTATTTCCATATAGCCTTAAGAAACTAAAAATGGTACCAAGGCCTATAATTTAAATTTAACTTCATCCCCACAATAAAGAGAAATATGTATAATTATAATGCATTAAGGCTGTGGCATTCTCTTTCAAACTAGCTTCTTACTAGAGAAGAATGACCTTATTATGACTTGGCCGGTCTGGTAACTATATAGTGAACATTACATACAAAAAATTCAAAGAACACAAAATGTTTTGTACAATTTAAAATAAAATAAAATAAAAAATAGGGTATTTCTAATTTTCAGCTTTCATTAGTTCTCTGACTGTACAGGGCAGGTGCCCATACAGATATTAATAAAGGTAAGTCCATCTGATAAAAAATTATTTAATACTGCTGCTCTAAATACAGTATAGAAAACATACACATGTATATGTACAGTATAATTCTTCATATGTCAAACTGAACAATGGCTATAATATGATATGTGGGTTGGTTATAAATATCTGGGTGCAATCATACCAATGAAGTCAATCGGCATTTTCACCTCTGGTCTGTAGTGAAAAGTGGTAATGTACATTGTTCTTTATTTTGGAATAACTAATGTTATTCCGAAATAACATAGTCTGAGTCTGCACAGAAGCAGTTATTTCAACATAATGTCGAAATAACGGCCAGCTGGAGGACTTCTTACTCTGACTCCTGTAACCCTCATTTTATGAGGATTAAGGGAAGTCAGAAGAAGAGTGCTCTTTCTTGGACTTCCTATGGGTAGACAGAGTCAAGAGCCGAAATAAGCTATTTCGACTTAAGCTATGCAATTGATGCAGCTCAAGTTGTGTAGCTTATTTTGGATTTAGCCCTGCAGTGTACATGTGCCCCTGGTGAGCAAAAGGGAACGAAATGCAATAATAAGCAGTTTTTGTTTTCTTTGCTGTTTTCTTATAGCTTTCTTTTATATGGATAGTTGCTAGTTAGCTATTCATTCATCTGCAGAGGCTCAGTGCCAATGTTTTTCTGTCTTGACTGTATAATGCTATTTGCTGTAGTCGATTGCATTATGTACAGTGGTAATGTCCCGCCTTAATGGAAAGGATACATTTTTGGTATGACTGACCACAAATATCAGTTGTTGGGCAAAACTTAAGAAAACATTATAAGGCAAGTTCTCGTTGCTGCTGTGGGATGTTTGGGTGGCTGTACAGTCTCATGAATATTGTAGACATGTTTTGGAATGCATCGTTTGCTTGAGATTCCTAGTTGGTAAACCTTATGTAGAGTTTGAATTCACTTTGGACAGAAATGGATTTCCTAGCTTTATGGATAGGGTCCTACCAAATTTATGGCCATGAAAAATGTGTCATGGGCTATGAGATCTGGTCTTCTTCCCCTCTGAAATCTGGTCTTTTGTATGCTTCCCCCTATACTATGCAGATGTGGAGGAGCAGCATTTCTCAAATGGGGAGTCCTGACCCAAAATGGAGTTGCAGGGGGCATCACAAGGTTATTTAGGGGGGTCATGGTATTGCTACCCTTACTTCTGTGCTGACATTAGAGCTGGGTGGCATACCATGCCATGCTACCCTTACTTCTGTGTTGCTGCTGGGAGCGTCTCTGACTTCAGAGCTGAGCTCCCAGACAGCTGCCACCTCTCTTACAGCTGTTCTGTTCTGAAGTTAGTGTTGCCACCAGCAGCAGCACAGAAGTAACAGTAGCAGTACTGCAAACCTCCCCCTCCCACACCCACAATAACCTTGTAACCATTGTACACCACATCTCCTTTATGGATCAGAACCCCTACAATTACAACATCATGAAATTTCAGATTTAAGTACATGAAATAATGAAATTTATCATTTTTAAATTTGGTAGGGCCCTACTTATGGATAAAGGACCTAATAGACAGTAGAAGACTCTGTTGTCTTATCCCAGGGATAGAAAGGAGTCAAAGGCTAGGATGGGACATAAAAGTAGGCAGTAGACAGTTAATGGTTCTATGAGTCACTAATGCTGTGATGACAATAAGATGGATAAGATACTGTTTTTAGTTTTTTCTGAATCTATACAGTTATCAGTGTTGTTTGTTCTTTAAGTTTTAATAATTACTTTTAACAGCCAGCTTCAATATTTTTTGTATTGTTGCCTTTTAATTTATTAGTTTATAGAGTTGTGAATGCATGTATGTATATTTGTTCTACCCTTGACTGGTGCTTCTGTCTTTAATAAAAGCAATTTGGTACATACAGATTATTTAAATCAATTTTTATTCTTAAAATATGAACCATGATTTCTCCAAAAATACATTTTCCATATTAAAAATAAACCCAAACATCTAAATCAAGAAAACTGACTTATACATAAATAAAGGATATTTCATAGACAGCAGAAAGTTTCCCAACCATCTTAATCTCTTGCTGCTTGGAATTTGCAGGCCAGGGTAATTAAGTGAAAGTCCCACATTCACTACTTTATTACTTCTGTTTTTAAGCAGGTGTAATTCCATCAGGTTTTTTTATATATATAAACTCCAGAGAGTTGTTTGGAGTTTAAACGTGTACCTTTTTGGAAGTCTCTTCTCTCTAGACATGTGGGACATCCCTAAGCCTAACACAGAGATCTAGTCCTACTGAAAACTATGTGAATATTGCTAATGATTTGGGTGGTAATAGGATTGGGATTACTTTCCTTGGTAAATAAAACAGATGTTAATGTATTACTGTTTTAGAGTATACCATAAAATACTGTTATGTGAAATGTGATATAAGACTGAATTAATGTTAGGGAAAATCCTTAAGTGTGATTTCAGTCTTACTCTGAAATGAATTTCTGATTACCTGTGCATTTATATTATTATTCAGTTTGAATGAGATTATCTGATTATATCATTTTAACACAATAGGGCTGTGCATGTGTATCTGTGATTTGGTCAGTATAACCTTATAACTTGTGAGGATGTGTGAAATTTAAAGAATTTATCATGACTATCAGAATCCAGGATCGCATTAATATGAAACTTAACAGTGCCATTTTTCCAAGCACACTTTTCAATGGAGACCTGCACTTGAACTTCTTAATTTTGTAACTTTTTAAGTGCTTGTTACCACAATCTTAATATTGCATTAATGCAATTTAAAAATAAAATGATTGTAACTTTGCCTTAATACACAGTTTAGAAAACATAAAAAAGAATATCGGTAAAAAATCATGCTTTGAGTTCTCTTGATGAAAATAGTTTTATTAATGTTATATATTGTTTCTGAACATAAAAGAAGTATGCTTTATAATGTGAATTTACATCTTTATATGTGAAAATATTTTGATTTAATAAAATCTGCAGGACATTATATAATATACTTTCTAAATAGGCCAATAAGAATAATTCACAAATGTATCAAAGGAGTTTGATATTATATACTTGCTTACTGAAAAAAAAACCATAATGAAAGAGCATTTAAAAATTGCATGGCATTTAATTATTTTTATTTTATTAATATACATTATATTCCAATAACTAAACTGTAAATAAAATTAGATCCATATGACTAATGACAGAATAATGACAGGTCTGCATAGCAGTAATAGACCAACATTGTGTTTATTCATCTGCTTTTTCTCTGATAATGTATTAATTTAAGCAGAAGACCAGATTATAGCTCCATAACTGGTATCTACCATTTTATTATTTAATGCCAAGTGGATAAAATTTGTGACTGCTGGCTTATATCAGATAGGCATGAGTTGTGTACTTAAGAACTTTCATGATGATTTCCTATGCTTTATATAATGTTAACGTTCCAAACATAGCTCTCCATTCTATTCCCATCTGATTGACATTGCCAAGATCTGTCTTAATTTGCTGGATATAATCAGTTGTCAGTTTTAGACTAATTCTTCAGTTGTTATTACAAGTCTCCATGGACACTAAGCTATTTAAAGAACTTTAGAATTAAACTAAGTAGCAACTTAATCTAGTGCATTATGTATATGGGCTTTTTGATCTGGACTCTGAGGGCACATCTACACAGCAGGGCAAAATTTGAATTAAGATATACAACTTCAGCTATGTCAGTTGCGTAGCTGATATCAAAATAGCTTAACTCGGCTTAATGAGCTCACCACTCATTAGATGAGTACCCTTCAAAGACGATTCAGTTCAATGGAATGAGATAAACATCTCCTTGTATTCTGCATTCGAGGTTAACATGAAAAGATTAAATTTCTATTTTTAATAACGCCACAATACTGAAGAAAACGTGGAGTCCTGTGGTACCTAGGGGCATGTCTACACTAGGAAATTGTTTTGAAATAACTGATTTCACATTAATAACTCCTGAAATAACTATTTAGAAATAAGCTTATTCCCTCAGGAAAGCAGGAGCACAGATTTTGAATAACCAGCCTGTTATTTTGAAATAACAGGCTTGGTAGCGTGGATGCTCAGCTTATTATTTCGAAATAAGGGAGGTTATTTTGAAATAACTCCCTAGTGTAGACCAGGATTTAGAGATTAACAGATTTATTAGGGCATACGTTTTCATGGGTAATACCCACTTCATCAGATATTTGGACCAAGAGTCACATGTTATTAATGAAAAGTTACATAATATCTGAAGAAAATATGTTTATGGCCCATATTATTTTCTTAATGTACACACATAATTCATATGTGCATTAATGGGAGTAATGCATATATGTTGTCAGCAGAGTATATTATATGTTCAGATCCATCATTTTGCCTATTTACCCCAATGATCACTGTATGGTTTATAACCAATGCCTTCTAAGTATAATAAAATTACTGAACTAATTATTACATAAAATATACAGTTTTTTAAAATTTTCTGCATTGCATAATGTTAATAAGTTAATATAGATTTCAGAAATTGTTTAATATCTCTTAATATGCTTAAATTGTCTTGAAATTACACCCTGGTATTTAAAAATATGTAGTAGGGCCGATTGTTTCCTTATATGATAATATGGTAGAAAACTAAAAATCTTGTGGAAATTCACCAAAAGCTGTTTTGGAATAGCTCAGTGATTTGAGCATTGGCCTGCTAAACTGAGGGTTGTGAGTTCAATCCTTGGGGAGGTCATTCAGGGATCTGGGACAAATCTGTCAGGGATGGTACTTGGTCCTGCTGTGAAGGCAGGGGATTGGACTCAATGACCTTTCAAGGTCCCTTCCAACTCTATGAGAAAGGTATATTTCCATATATTAAGTTTGCTTCCATCTTCATAGATTTTGAGGCCAGAAGGAATCATTCTGACCATCAAATCTTACCTCCTGTATTAAACAGACCATAGAACTTCTACAGAATAATCCCTAGAACAAATGTTTTAGAAAAACCTCCAGTCTTGATTGTCCATGATAGAAAACACCATGACTCTTGGTGTGTTGTTCCAATGGTTAATTACTCTCACTGTTAAAAATGTACACCTTATTTCCATTCTGAATTTGTCTAACTTCAACTTCCAATCATTGGATCACATTATACCTTTCTCTCTTAGATTGAAGGGCCCATTATTAAATAATTAAATAATTATTAGGTACTTATGGCTGTAATCAAATTACCCCTTAGCATTCTCAATATTAGCTAAATAGATTAAGCGCACCTGAAGTTTACAACTATATGGCATATCTTCTAATCTTTTAATTATTGTTGTGCTCTTCTTTGAACCCTCTCTAATTAATACACCAAAACTAAGCACACTGTTCTTAGAGTCCTTGTCCATGTGCATTTCAGTTAGGTGTGTGTTCACACACATGCATGATGACCAGAAGATTTTCTCATAAAAGTGCCCATAGGGTTGGTCTGGGCACCCCCTGGAGTTTGCACTTCCATGGCGCCTAATATAGTGCTCTGCTGACCTGCACCTCCTCAATTCCATTTTACTGCCAATGACAGTAGGCTGGAACATCCCATAGCTCTTGCCTTTGCAAGTGCATCTTTTCCTCCTTGTATTAGTATATAGTTCAGTTCTTTTGTAGTTATAGATAGTTAGTGTACATAGTTATAATTCTAGTTGTAGTACTTTGCCCCCCCCCCCTTCTTAGTACCCTTGGATCCATGGCATGCCGTGGTCTCCAAGGTTTAAAAGTTGCGAGGTTTGTATGAAGCACAAGCCTAAAAGTGACCCTCTCTCCCCCATCTATGGTGCCTGGGTGAGAGTCACAAAAGAGACCATTGCCACATCTGCCAAGAGTTCCCCCTTGGACTCCAAAGGACAGAGAGCAGCAGCTGAAGGTTCTCCTTATGAAAGAGGCTCTTCACCCACAATCTGACCCAGCAGTGGGAGACCCTGCACCAAACACCTCCTCCTTGATGTGAAGCACTCTGGCACCATCCTTGTTGGTACCAAAGAAGGACTTCTCCAAGCACCGTCACAGATCAGCATGGGGAACATCTGAGAGGTGCCAATACTGGTGCCTCAGAAGAGGAAGAAGTCAGAGGGATGGACTTCCTCTAAATCGAGGGATATACAACCATGAGAGAGCCATTACTCAAACTCCACAATTAGGCCTGACTTGACTCCTACCTATGAAGAGAGGTCAAGTCCACACCCACAATGCTCCTTGAATCTGCTGGCACCCCCATCAATGCTGGAGGCCTTTGAGGCAGCCGAGAACTTGATGCACTTCATAGCACCATTTTCTCCTTCTAGATGAGAGAAGTCACTGATGCCAGCTGCCTACACACCTACAAGTTCACTCAAGGGGGAACCCACCATGATGTCCAGGTGCTCCCCATCACCAAGCCCATAGGCACTTCTGCAGCCGGATATGGAACCTAGCCATTCGCCAGACTACCATCACTTAATGCCTAGAAGCTTGGCACCTCCATGGTTGTTGGTATCATAGACCTCAAGATTGGAGTCAGAATCATTTCAGTCCAGAAGGAGCTCCACCAGGAGATCACAACCCAGGAATGACCATAGTCAGCCCCCAATGTGGTGGCCTTCCCAGTGGTAGAACAAGCTGTAGTGGCCCTTCTGGACTCCCTGAATATTCCATCAAGGACTTTGTTCCACCATCAATCACTAACCATGCTCTGGCCATGTTGCACACATTGAGGCATTCAGTAATGACACTAGCCCCATTGGCATCAGTTCCACCAACAGTGGTTCCACAAGCATTGATCACTGCACTGCTCTCAACAGAAGCGTTTATAATTTCAGTTGTGGCATTATCCGTATTGGCACCATTGTTGGCACTGCCTCCTCCACTTCACACACTTAGACCGTCATTGTTGGTGTCATCTACGGTACCATTAGCAGCAGTGGTTGCCCCATCAGCACCAGGAAATGTTCAAGGCTCTGATGACCGTCAGCAGGGACTGGGTCCTGATGATGGGGAGTATACCCTGATATTAGTGCCCTCTTTGTTGTCTTCACCTGATGAGGCATTATTTGGCACCATGGTGGCCCCAGCAGTGAGGATATTAAGGTATTCCAAGAACTGCTCCACAGAGCCTTAAACCAGAGGAGGTGACAGAAGAGGTAGATCCTATGGTGGGCATATTATCACCTTCTGGTCCCTCACTAATTACCTTGCCATACATAAAAAACAATTGTGGACAACACTAAGACTTTGTCGCAGACCCCTTCCTCCATTATGCCAACTGCTGAATGTAACAAGAGATGCTATGTCATGCCTTCCCAGGGGTACAAACATTTATATACACACCAGCCCTGGCTTCTTTTCCTGTAGATTTGGCAAATCACTGAGAGTGACATGTTAGCAGGGACTATCCCCCAAAAATAGGGAAGCAAAGAGACTTGACTTATTTGGCCGGAAGATCTGTTCTACAGGTGACCTACAACTCCATATCGCTAACCTACAGGCCTTAGTTAGCAGATACTCTTACAATATCTCTGCAGGTTTGGCAACGTTCATGGAGCTGCTCCCCTCCGACTCCCAAGCAGAATTCTCCCTAGTTGAGGACAAGAAAATTATTTCCAGGGTAGCTCTACAGCCGCATTGGACAGCATGGATGCTGCAACCGGGGTCATGGCTTTGGGAATAACTATGAGGAGGGAGGGCTTTGGGGGTAGCTATGAGCTCCTGCCTTCAAGTTTCTGGTCTGCACTTCATACAGCAGCGGACCATACAGGACCTGCCATTCGGGGGTACCACTCTGTTTTTGGAGAAAACAGATAAGAGGCTACATAGTCCCAAAGACTTCAGGGCAACCCTCAAGTCCTTGGGCCTGCAAATCCTGGTGACCTAACACAGATGCTTGAGGCCTAAGCCTCTTCAGTGGGTCTTCCTATAGAACTAACAGAATAATTTGAGAAGGCAAAACAGGAGGGGCAGAAAGAAGCATCACCCATCCTCTGGTAAGGGATCTGGCCATTCCAAGCCTTCATCAAGCTATAAACGGGTCTTTTTGAATGCATGGTTGAGGATGGCATAGCAGAGCTGGCTCTGGATCCCCACCCCCTTTTCCCTTTGATTCTCGACTATCCCCCTTCCACCGAGCATGGTCCCATATTACATTGGACTGATGGGTTTTCAGCATTTCTCATCCCTTCCTCCTTTTCACCACATATCCCCATCCCTCTTCAGGGAACTTCCTTACAAGCAACTCCTTATCCAGGTGGTGCAGTCACTCCTCTCCTTAGGGGCAGTGGAGGAGGTTCCTCAGGAGTGCAGGGGCAAGGTATTTACTCTTGCTATTTCCTAATTCTGAAAGCCAAGAGAGGGTTCAGACCCATGCTAGACCTGAGGGATCTCAACAAATTTGTGAAGAAACTCAGGTTCAGAATGCTTTCCCCTGACCTCCATCATTCCTTCACTGGCTCCAGCAGACTGGTGTGCTGCCCTGTCTTAAAAGATGAGTACTTCTACATATGAATAGTTCACACCCACAGGAAGTACCTCAATTTTGTGGTAAATGGGATACATTACCAATTTATGGTCCTTCCCTTTGGCTTGTTATCAGCACCATGGGTTTTCACAAATTGTATGGCAGTCATAGTGGCTTTTGTATGCGGAAACTGAGTGCAGGTTTCCCGTCATCTCAAAGACTCACTGACAAAGGCCATTCCAGGGAACAGGTGCAAGCTCACCTCATGTTTATCAGAAACTAGAACGATTATTAAGTTTGCATCTAGAAAGACAACAGTTACAAGAAGGTACAGAACCATTTTTTTTCCAGTAGCAGTCTCATCAGTGCCAAATGCAGAAGTAAAGTAACCTCTCTTCTCCTATTCAAGATCCCCATTTGTGCATTCAAAAATAATATTAGCCCTTTTGTCCACAGCATCTCATTGGGAGCTCATGTTCAAATGATCATCCCTAGGGCTCAACAAATTATGGAAAACCCTACTCGCCAGACAAAAAAGGGACTCGCCACCCCCCCCAAAGTGTTTTTTTAATGGCATAAATTCCTAATAAGAATAAGAGCAGTAATTACTAATACGTTATTAATAAATATCACCCAAGTTATTAATAAATATCTTATAAAACTCTACCTTTTCCCTCTGCTGCCATGTCTCCTCCCCTTGCTCCATCAGATCCCCTGGTGCCTGCTGCCCCCCAACCCCTCACCCTCCTCTGCTGTCCTGACTCCTGCCCTTCTCACTGCCCTCAGCCCTCCTGAGACCTGCCCCCTTCCACCAGCCCTTCTCTCCCCCCTGTGCCCACTCCTCCAGTAGCCCCACTCTGATCATGTGAGATACCCCTCCTCACCCCCTCTCCTAACACCTCCCTCTACACACCTGCCCTGCCTCCCTCCTCTGGTGCTGGTCCCTCCTCTGCAGGTGTCTGCCCTTCTGCTTCACCCCCAGAATTCCCTGGCACCTGCACCTTCCTGGTGCCTCCCCTTCCCTCACTGCCCCTGCCCCCGTGCCCTCTTTTTCCCTGATATCCACTCCCTCACCACCCTCTGCCCCCATTCCTTTCATGCCCCCGTGCCCTCACACATGCCTTGCTCCATCCCTGCCTTCCTCATGCCCACCCCTCCTTTCAAGCCTTCTCCCAGCACCTCCCCCTCCTCCCTCTAATCCCCAGTGCCCTTACCCTCTCCTCTCCCAGCATCACCCTGTCCCGCCTCCCACTGACACCTCCCCTCCTGCCCTTTTCCTCATTGTCTGCACTTGGCCCCCTGGCATTTGTCTCTCCTGCACCCCTGTCCCTTGGTGCCTTTCTTCTTCTTCTTCTCCTGACCTCCTCTCCTTCCCTCCCCTCAGCACAAGCCCCTTCCCCATATTTTTCCCCTTCCCCTCCCCCACAGTGCAGCATAGCACAGCTCCAGCCCCAGCCCCTACCTGGCTTCTGCCTTCCACTTTGTGGCGTTGCCGGACCTTTTTTTAATCCAGCAGTCGCTGGCCGTGACGTCAGGACGCCACATCACGCCAGCGTCCTGGTGTCTGCCGGTGTCCCGCCCTCTGGCTCGCGTCCCGCCTCCTCGCGCCGGAGTTGCACGCAGGCAGCCTAGCACTGAGAATCGCCGCACTTCCCCCTTCCCGGCGGTGCTCTGCTCCTCCACCAGCCAGCAGATCAGATGGGGCCGCGCCGCCCGTAGTGCGGCCTTCGGCCAGCCCGTCACAACGGCCCACTGGGCCAGTCTGCCCCTGCACTCGCCAGCCGGTAAAATCTACTCGCCACAGGCGAGCGGGCAAGTGTATTTGTCGAGCCCTGATCATCCCCCATGATCCCAAAATCTTTTCAAAGTCATTGCTTCCTAGGACAGAGTCCCTCAATGTGTAAGTATGTCCTACATTCTTTATTCCTAGATGTATACATAATGCCACACGGTAGAATTGAACCTGGGACTTCTGGAGCTTAGTGCATGAGCCTTTACTGCATGAGCTAAAATCCAGCTGGCTCTTAGCTACGTTTGTAGAGCAGACTCGTTATTCTCTTTGCAAATGGTCTTGGTGCCATTACATGGGACATTGTACCATACCCAGAAGATGTGTGGGTGAAATATACATTTGCATTCATTCATATTTAAATTCACAGGGTTTACTTGCACCCTGCTTATCAGCTGATCCAGATCCCTCTGTAGTAGTGACCTGTCATCTTCATTATTTATCACTCCCTGATTTTTTGTGTCATCTGCAAACCTTTATCAGTGATGATTTGATGTTTTCTTCCAAGTCATTAATAAAATGTTAAAATACTTTAGGGCCAAGAACCAGACCCTTGGGGACCCTTCTAAAAACACACCACATGTTCTATGATACTTCACCTTTTACTATTATATTTTGAGCACCATCAGTTTACCATCTTTCGATGCATTAAATGTGTGGCACGTTATTTTGATATCTTTCTATTTTTTTAAAACACGTAGTCATGTTGTACCCACTTATGTGCCTTTCAAAATTCTAAATATATTACATCCACTTTATTACCTTTATCAACCAAACTTGTAATCTCATCAGAAATAATCAAGTTAATCTGACAAGCTTTTTTTTCCATTAACTCTTGTTGATTGACATTAATTATATTGCCTTCCTTTAATTCTTTATTAATCAAGTCCATATCAGCCACTCCAATATCCTGAAATTGTAAAAATGTGAGGAAGGAGGAATTTCTTCTGTGTGGTGTGGGCAGCAGGTCCATCCTTTCAATTTTTCAGGTGACCCCAAATTTGTGAAGAGCTTTTTCAGATCATAGAGCTCCTACAACAGCATATCTTTGATTTTCTGTAACAGCATAATTTCCCCAGAAGCTATGCTTCCATTCAGTCCCAGAAGGAGGCCTACTGCCAAACTCTTTTCATAAGTCCACATGGAACAAAAAGATATTTAATTGCTAATGGCTCATATTTTATATATTGGACTTATATGGAATCATAAGTAGTCTTACTATATTAATGAATATGAAAAATGTATATAATAGTTCACATATGCAACATGTGAAACTGCTGTGATAGCTCTATATGTGAAATCAATATACTTTTCTTATGTGGAATACTTTTCAAAGTGTGGATGGGATCACTGTTATCTTCCTAACTGTGTCAGTACACTAAGAAAGATACTGCCCTAAAGAGCTCACAGTCTAGACAGACAAAAACAGGTGAAGAGTGGGGGAATGGCTATATCACATAAAGAAATATGGCAGAGTGATAATTGCATACTTCGTTAGTTCCATTTTTAAATTCTGTATATAAAAATGTCAAGCAGCAATTGTTCGACATTAACAAAATTCCTTTACTGCTAAACTGACTGATATTTTTCCTTAAAACAAAATCCACAAATTGGCATCCTGCAGAATGAAGTGCCTAAAGCTGGGATCTCAGGCCAGGTCTATAACACACCTGGAAGACCTGTTTAAGGTACACAACTCCAGCTACCTAAATAACATAGCTGAAGTTGGCTTAGCTTAAGCAGAGGCTGGCTCCATCTCCAGAGCAGGAGGTCAACAAGAGCAAACACTCCCATCAACTTGCCTTACTTCTTATGAATCAAGGAGTTCTGGTGTCAATTGGGGTGCCCTCAGCATTTGATTTAGTGGGTCATCACTATACCTGCTAAATCGAACACCAGAAGAGTGATCTCTGGTGCGGTAAATATAGATGTGGGCTCAGGAACTAACTCTTTGTGGTTCTAATCAAGTCTGTGAAGATGAGGGTGGGAAAAACTACACTTGGTAATAATTTTTCACAGGATCAGTTACACACATTATACAGAAACTGAATTTCATTGTTTTGACTTGAAAATCAGTGCGTCCATATTTTTGAGACTTTAATATTATGCACTGAATGTTTTCCTTTAAGCATCTAGTCAGTTCAGCGATGAATTAGAGGGGACTCTGAGTAAACTCCAGACAAAATTCCTGCCAACAAAGGAAGGTTGGATAATTTCCCTGTCTCTTATAGTTCATACCATCACACTGCAGCTGGGAATATGCCTCCTAGCACAGGTAGACAGACACACACTAGGTTTGTTTGAGCTATCATGCAAAGAGTAGCAGTTTGAGCAGGGTGACAGGGGCAATGTGTTGAGCTAGCTTCCTCTGCTCATTTGAGGAAGTGGGTTTTGCCTATAAAAACGCTTGATGCTATAGGTATATATAATTTGTTAGTCTCTAAGGTGCTACAGGACTACTCGTTTTTTAAGTTACAGACTAACACTGCTACCCCTTTGAGATTTTTAATGTGTTAGCTTGAGCAGAGCTCATTGTGTCTTCCTGCCTGCACTCAGAAGCAACTCCCAGCTGCAGTGTAGAGGTATCCATAACATCTGTTCTTTTTTCATTAGATTCTCCAATGAATTCATGTAGTGATACCACCAACTTAAAAATCACTTCATTTATAACAGGAACACTTGTGGTTATTATAACTGAAAGAGACTAAAAAAATACATGTATTTGTTTTTCAGTGTGTTTTCTTTGTGCTTTTGGCAGAACCTGTGTATCGTCATGTTTGCAGTTTTTCAGGGAAAAGTGGAACACTCCCGTGGTTTTTTTTCCCCCCTACCAAACATTCAGCTCCATCTGAAAGGAAAGAAGGGGAGGGGAGAAGAGAGAATGAAGAAGCAGGGAATGAGAGAAAGAAAATCTGAGGCTGTTGTGTATTGCAGGAGAGCTGAACACTTTTCCTCCCCATCAAAGATTCAGCTAAACTGCAAAGCAAGGAAAAGGCTGCTAAAATTGCCACTAGAGGCCAGTCTCAGGCAGGAGGCTGCTCTCTGAAGTTGCTCCCCTCTCTTGCCTTGCATGCTCTTCCAAAGGAAAGGGCTTTTGTTGTTTCTGGTTTTTTGGTGTTGGGAGATCTTGGATGGATTCAGGAGCTGGGGGAGAGGGAGGGACAGTCTCATCTGGGTAATTTGGTGAGGAGAAGGAAGTGTTTCTAGAACATTATTGATGGTGAAGATATAGGAGGAAAGGAAGCAACACAAACTATTAGGAAGCTCTTTGAGGGAGTGAACTGAGGAAGGACCTACTGGGAAGTTCTCTGTCCTTCCTTATCTTTGCAGGTTAAGTCACTGTGTGTAGTCAGCCAGTTATTTAGTTTTCCCTGTTGTTTGTGTGAGTAATTCATGCTCAACAGGGGAAAGAAAAGCACTTTAGCAAAATAGGAAAATCGTCAGAGTGACCTGGCAGTAGGTCTATTCCCTGAAAGTACTTTTACCTTACTTTTTAAAACTCACAAAATATAAACTAATAATGTCCTGTTAATATAGATGTGTTTGGGAAATGATGCTGCCTCCTTCATTCGTTATAGTTTACAATACTTCTTGTTCAAGGAGGAAAACAAGTGGATAATCCAGTTCCTATCTGGAAACAGAGGTAACTCTAGTACCTGGATGTTCCGGTAAAAATATTGGTGTATCACTGAATTAGTTTCAAGACAGTTGTTCTAACAAGCAACGCCTTGTCAATAATTATAGAATAAATAGCACTGGATGTTGACATTATGTGATTATTATTTGGATCAACTCTATCTACACAAGGATTGGATTTTTTTTCTAGTCTACTGTTCTGAAAATAGGATGCATATTAACAATTTTCTCTAAATAATTTGCTCAGTCCTAACGTGAAGCACTATAAATGTCAACCTATATATTGGAAAATATCGTTTTAATCTTTTCCCTATTATGAGAGCTATTTAAGCAGTTGATTTAAATATATATTAGATACTTTCCTAATGTATGTGAAGAAAAGGTGTGTGCGCGCGCGCGCACACACACACACACACACACACACACACCCACCCTTTTGAAAAGTAGGATGTTTTTTGTAACCTGTGGACTGTTTCCATTTAATTGTTGGATTCATGCTGAGAGTATAGAGAGTCATATCCCAAGTTAAATACAAATAAAACAGCAGGATGTTGATACAACTGTGACTTCCATAGGAAGTAGTTAGAATAGTAATGTGGTCTCCTTCTAAGGTGGGTGGAAAGTCTCTTGTGACTGCTTTTTGCCCCACAGACCTGTAGCTCAGCATGCCTTGACTAACTTTTTTGACACCACCTTGCTAGCACCATAAAGATTAGAGAACCCAAATGAAGGCTTTGTTCCTTGGAACAGAAGTTTGCTTGACCAAAATGAAAAGATATTTAAAAAAGAAAAACACTAAAGGGGCACAGGGCAATAAAGTGCTTCTCTCTGTGAGACTAGTGTGAGTGAACTATTTACTTGGCAAATCACCTCAGTAATTTAAAGATACACGACTATCACCATGTGTCTGTTTAGATGAGAGCCCAGCAATCATGCTTTCAGACTGAACTACTGTGGTTTCTTGATGACATTTTTTGACAAAATCTGTGATATTTGATTATTAATTCACAGAAGGAAGAAAATGTACCACCTCCTTTCATTTGTTCAATAGGTTATAGTCAAAATTTGGTTTCATAACATGACAGAACTTGGGATTGGAATGTAATTAGACCAATTCAGGCCATCGTCAGAATATGAAAAAGGGGGTAATGCTATGCCTGATCTTTGCCTGCGTATTTCCAGGGCAGAAAAGGTGCAAGGAGCCTCTCACATCTTGTGTTCCCTTTGCAGCAGCTGAGCACCATAGCAGACTTTTCACTTAGGAAGAGCTTGAAGTGTACAGACCTAGAAATAGTGTTTTCCTTTTCACTAGGGAGTGGCTGTAGTGCTTTTTTCATTAATGACATAGCCCTCACACAACAAACTGACAATGATTCAGCTACACACAGTATGCAAATATAAAGGATAGATTCTAATTATTTTCTCCTAGATGGAATTCAACCAATCATACCCAGACAACTAGAAAAAGTACAGTAGCAACTTCTGAATCTGGACACTTCATAATTGGGAGAGTGGTCAAATATCAGCCCTCTAAATATGAAATACACAAGCTTGGATTCTGGGGGAGAAGATCCTTCTCCAAACAGGTGCTGGAAAATGATTTTTTATGCTGTACTGTATTGCTCATCATTTTCACATTGTAAGACACAGGGCTGTAGTTGTAATAAGATTCAATTTATCTTGGTTTACATTATCATCTTCCCTTGCATAGAGTATGTCACATGGGAAACAGCAAGTTTTAACTTGCAAGATTCCTGAGGTATCATCCCTTCCATTCGGAGGAATTTCTCTTCCATTGTGGGAATGATCTTGCAATTGTGAGATAAATTAGTGATCTGTGTGTATTTGCAAAGCATATGCAAACCAGGAAGGGAATGTGTATTGAAGGGCTGCATCTTATTTTCTGCATTCTTACCCCCTCTCAGCATATTTTTGTTAGCAATCAGTTTGTCATTGTTTCTCTAGCTGGTCTATTATATCCTATCTCAGTCAGTCTAGGGGAGTAAAAGGTGTGGATCTTGAAAATGGAGCAGTTTCATGCTTAAGTGATTATTTCTGTTGGAAATTCTGCAAAGAATTGTGATGGGTTTAGGGGGTAATGCCTCTGCAGAATCTGGGAAGGAAGAAGTTTGCAGCAGCTGCATGGGCTTTTATCACCCCGATCATTTCTTTTCCACCCTCCTGTAATCATCTCTCTAGATTTTTTTTATTTAGTTTTTTTATTCCTTCTCTATTTCCTTGTCAGTAAAAGTGTAAAAAAACCCCAAACCCTATCACCAAAAAACCTGCCCTGTAATTCTCTTCTTCATAGCTTCAGTGCATCCAAACAGTAGAAACTGCAGTTTATCCATCATGTGGCAGCTTGTCTTATGTTTATTTTGAAATGGAACAAATCACTCCCAACCTCAGAATTCTTCATGGGATTTTATGTTACAGACTCCAGTATAAAATCTCCCTACTACTCTTCCAGAGCCTCCAATGACATTCCCTTTGTCTTTTTTACCTTTAATTTTTAATCAATTTTTATGCTCCTAAAATATTTATTTTCTCTCCATAATTGGCAGTGTAAAGCTCTCTCCCACACTAACCCCTATGGTCTGCAACAAGCTGACTGCACTTAGTTAATAACCTGATGATTTTTTCAAATCTCTTTTCAAGAACCTGTTACATGAAGTCAACTAATGCATGCTGGAAAGGTTAAAGACCATAACTCTAAATGCCCTTTTGCTTGTACTATTGACCTATAGGGAATAAGAGAGTCTGCATGATGATACAAGTAGCAAAATGATAGTTTTAAAGTACAAATTGCAAGAGTGAGGACTGAGACAAATGCCTGCCATAGTGGCTAAAATATTTAGAGGATTGGCAAAACTCACAGGCTGCGTCTAGACTGGCATGATTTTGCTTTTGCGCAAAAGCTTGCCACCTGTCTACACTGGCTGCGGGTATTTGCGCAAGAACATTGACATTGTAATGTACGAAATCAGTGCTTCTTGCGCAAATACTCTGACGCTCCTGCTCAGGAATAAGCCCTCTTGCGCAAATGTTTTTGCGCAAGAGGGCCAGTGTAGACAGGCAGACAAGACGTTTTGCACAAAAGCAGGCTAAATGGAAAAAAGCCCTAGTGGCCATTTGGAGGCTCCGTAGCTGCAGGCAGCTCCCGGATTTCTTGGTAACCGAGACCCTTTAAAGGCAGACGCAGCCTGCACAGGCCACGAGGCAGAAGCAGCTTTGCCATGCTCTGCAGAGAGCTCTGCCACGTGGCCCCTGCCGTCCCCAACGCCACCCAGAGCAGGATGGCAGCTCCAGGGGGGGGATCAACCACCCGCACCCCCAGCACAGGAGGCCCCAAGGGGCAGAAAAAGAAGGGCCCTGTCCTGGTCCCTGGAGGAGCTGGAGGCCCTCCTGGACCTCTGGCAGGAGGAGGAGACCCTGCACAACATCCACTCCCGGCGCCACAACGCGGACTTTTTTCACCACATGGCCCAGGCGCTCACCCAGCAGGGACATCCAGCCCAGACCCTGGAGCAAGTCCGGGCTAAAGTAAAAGAACTGCGCCCGGGCTATGTCCGGGCCAGTGAGGGCCAGGGGGCAGGAGACGACACCTGCCCCCACTACCAACGGCTCCACCGCATCCTGGGCCGGCCAGCCAGCACCGCAGGAACCGGCCGTCCCTGTGGACACCAGCGTACACCCCCCCGTCACCAGGACCAGCGAGGCGGGGAAAGGAGACACCACAAGCAGGTCGGAGGACGAGGCCAGCACCGTCACTGTCCAGGTCCCCTCCGGCAGCCCCGACGTCTCCCGTGCGTCCTCGGAGGCCGGGGAAGGATCCACCGGTGTGTGTTGCACTTTGCACTCACAAGGGCGGGGGGGGAGCCAGGCGCCCGGACGGGGGAGGGGGAGAGCACGTCACTCAGGCCACGTGAGCTGCACGCTGTGTAGCATTAGGCAGGAAGCAGCATGTGCAACCACGTGCAGCCTGGTGACCGAGCAGCATGTGGCCGCTACAGGCAGCTCCAGGGCACACCTGGGACCGTGCTGTTCTCACACATCCAGCGGGACCAGGGGGGAAGGGTGGCTGCCAGCTGGAACCATCCAGGGCCCCAGGGACTCAGGCCAGAGCTTGCACCTCTGCAAGGGTGTAGCACGCAGAACGGCATACTGTCCCATGCCTGGCTGTGAGGCACAGCCAGCTGCTCCTGGGAAAACCGCAGCGTCACAGCCCTGTGAACGTGGCCCCCACTGAGCCCCTCGCCTGCTCCCGGTGCCTTGGCTGGCCCCTCGAGGGAAGTCCCCACTGCGGCCACACATGTCCCTTGGCTACCATGTGTGAGGGCTAGCGGGAGGGGGTGGGGGGGAAGCGCGCGGGCCGGCCCTAGGGCTGCCTGAGTTTTGCTGCAAGGATGGGACACTCCCCAGTCACTCTTCTGGTTCCGTCCAGGAGACATCCCACGTGATGGGGATCTGAGAGCCCAGACGACCTCTGCCAGATGTGCTCCCAGGCACTGTGTGGGGATTCATCTCGCTCCCTGTCAAACACCATTGATTAGCCCAAAGACTCACAGCCTCCACTGGCAGGGAGTTCCACAGGTTAACACAACACCAGCGCCCTCCCACCCTCCAAGGGGCCAGGACACAGACCGGTGGTTACAATACATGGAGGAGGACCCTACTCCAGGGGCGGTCCTGTATGCAAACATACAACATGGGGAAGAGGGGGGTAACCGAGTGGGCCCAAGCCATACTACTGTGGTGTCACCTGGGCTCAGGGGTGGAGGGCATGAGGTGTGGGGACAGTGGCCGGGCTGCCTGACTGACCCATCCTTTCTTCTGTTCCCTGCAGCGGGACCAAGCACAAGCTGGGGACCCTCCAGCCCTGCGGTAGCGGCAGCAGCAGCACCCCCAGCCGCCCAACCACCAAGGCAGCGGCTCCGCCACTGGGACCAGCTCCTTCGGCGCCACGTGCAGGCCGTCGAACGCATCGAGGCAGCCATCACGGGGCGCATGGAGGCAGACGTGCAGTGGCACCAGGAGGCCTGGGGCTCCTTCCAGGCCCAGTGCGTGCGCATGGCTAATGCCATATCCACCCTCACGGCACACATTGGCCATGCCATTCATTATGGCATGGCCTTGCCCCATGCCCCCACCTTCCCTCCCCTAGCACTGCCCCTGCCCCCTCCTGCAATGGCCCTCACAAGGGTGCTCCTGCTCCTGTCCCTGCCCCTCCTGCAATGGCCCCTCCTGCTCCTGTCCCTCCTGTCCCTGCCCCTGCCCCTCCTGCTCCTGCCCCTCCTGCCCACCTCCCCGTGCAGCCTGCCCCGACGTGGCCTGACCCCCATGTGCAGGTCCGCCCCCGCAGAAGCAGTCACAGGGGCCACCCCTCCCAGGAGTAGCTCCTCCCCCTCCCAGTTCAAAGTCTCCTCCCCCTCCCAGTTCAAAGTATCCTCCTCCTCCCATCCTAGATCTCCCCTTTCCCCATTGTAAATAAAAAGTTACAAGTTTGTATTAAAAAAAAACCTGTGTTTGTTGTTTATGGGAGGTAGGAGGAGGGGAGGGGGAAGGGTAGGGGATGGGAAGGGGATGGGAGGGAGTTGTAAAGGGAGACCGAGGCGACCCTACTATGGGGCCTGGGAGAACATGTCCGTCAGGGCCTCCCGGATGCACACCCCATCCTGGTGCGCCTGGCGGATGGCAGCTGTGCGGGGCTGTTCGTAGGCCTGGCCCTCGCCTGCCATCCATGCCGGGAGGAAGGCCTCCCCCCTCCGCTCCACAAGATTGTGGAGCACGCAGCATGCGGCCACTACCTCCAGGACATTCCACTCACCCATCTTGAGACGGGTGAGCAAACAACAGAACCGGGCTTTCAACCGCCCGAAGGCGCACTCCACTGGTTGCGGGCCCGGTTGAGGCGGTTGTTGAACCGGGCCTGGTTGTGGTCCGGCCGCCCCGTGTAGGGCCGCATTAGCCAGGGCAGCAGGGGGTAGGCCGCGTCCCCCACAACACAGATGGGCATGGGCACGGGCACATCCCCGACAGTAAATTCCCACCGGGGGAAGTAAGTGCCCGCCTCCAGCCTGCGAAACAGGCTGGAGTTCCGTAGGATGCAGGAGTCGTGTGCCCTGCCAGACCAGCCCGCATAAATGTCCAGGAAGCGGGCACGGTGGTCCACGAGGGCCTGGAGTATGATAGAGAAGTACCCCTTTCTGTTCATAAAATGGGCCGCTCGATGCTCTGGGGCACGAACAGGGATGTGGGTTGCATCCAGGGCTCCCCCGCAGTTGGGGAACCTGAGGGCAGCGAAGCCGGCCACCGTAGCGTCCACGTCGTGCAGGCGGATGACTCTCGGGAGCAGGACGTCATTGATGGCATGGACGACCTGCAGAAGGGTGCAAAGAAACACAGGGGAACACATCACATAAGGCAGGGTGAGTGTGCGCTCCCTTGGGGCCCCCCCCGTGATGCCCTCTGTGCTCACACACACACCAGGGCCCCCTCACCCCACGCCCCCCCCCCCACCAGCAGACCTGTGCAAGGGAGGGATGGCCCAAACCCCTGGGTGACCCAGCCTGGAGTCTTGGCTGCCCCTGGGCATGGAGTGCAGCACCCTCCCCTCACCCCACTCCCCCTGGGACTTACCTCCATCACGATGGCACCGACAGTCGATCTGCCCACCCCGAACTGGTGTGCCACCGATCGGTAGCTGTCTGGGGTGGCCAGCTTCCAGACTGCGATGGCGACCCTCTTGTCCACGGGGATGGGTGCCCGCAGCCAGGTGGTGGTTATCTGGAGTGCAGGGGCGAGCCAGGCACATAGCTCCAGGAACGTCCGCTTTTGCATGCGAAAGTTCCAGAGCCATTGGTGGTCGTCCCATTGCCCCAGGACCAGCCGGTCCCACCAATCCGTACTGGTGTCCAGTCTCCACAGTGGCCTCTCCACGCTGGGGTGGGGATGCCACAGGGATGCCATGGCCTCCCTGGTGAGGGAGTCCAGAGCGATCTGCGCCTCCAGGTTCTGGAGGAGGAGTGCAGCAGCCTGGAGTACCAGCTGCAGACACTCCAAAATGGCCGGAAGGGGCCAGAGCAGGCACATGGCCACCCCTGCTCCATGGCACAAAAAACAAAGTAGATAAAAAAAAAACAGGCAAAGGCACTAAAGGGCACAAGGCAATGGTGTCCAAAAAGGCAGAGGGCAACCACAAAAACTGCTACGGCTGTCAGTCCCTGCTAGAGGTCCTATAGCACGCAGCAGGAGAGAAACGGCTGTCCGGGGAGATCCCTTTAAGCACGTGTCTCAAAGGAGCTCCAGCCCCTGCCCCCGGAAAGGGCTGGTGCCCTTTTGCCCTCTTCAAAATGGTTCCAAGGCTTCTGCTTTTGCGCAAAAGCGTCCCGCCAATACAGACTCGCTTTTGCGCAAAAGTGCATCATTATAACGATAACTCCGGGACCAATCTAGACGCTCTTTTGTGCAAATACTTTTAACGGAAAACTTTTTCCATTAAAAGTATTTGCGCAAAATCATGCCAGTCTAGACGCAGCGACACAGTTTTAGGTTTTAAGAACTGAATAAACAGTGCTTTGAGTTTACAGGTATTGAAGTCTGCGAACCTTTCTCCTATAATTTAAAACCATTATCATGACTTATTAAGTGTAAAAAACAATATTTTATCCTAGCGGGAATCTGTTTTATACATTTTTGTCCAATTTGGGTTTATCACTCTGCTTGTTCTTTAATTTCCCCTTTCCCCCACTGTGTTCCTTTCATTATTTACTGTTCTATTTCTTATAGTCTCCCATGTGAGACATGCAAATCCAGAAGTTTTGGGATTGAATTTGCAAACTTGCGTTATTTGAGCAGGTTTCAATTTGGCAGGCTGGCCTATAGCACACCTCAGAATTCCAGTATTCCAGGGTTCCACAATTCAGTCCTGAGTGGAAGCAGGATTTAGGTCCTGGGGAAGGCTGTTTAAAAGCAACAATCGTGATAAGGAATGGAGGTTAGAGATACAGATGCAGGAAGGCAGTGAGCTGACTACAGTAAAATGATGGCAGTAAATGGCTAGTATCGTGGGTGGCAGAATCAGAAAGGACCAGAATTGCCTAAAAATGTGTCCTGTTTTCCTGAGATAGTTGTGGGTGATATTTGAAAGAAAGAAAGAAGGAAGGAAAAACAGGCAAGATTCTTATATAGTCAGTACAGTAGGTGGGGGACTGGAGCTACCTTCTAAATATTGAGTTTGACTAGGTATTTGAAAAACAATTCAGCTAAGACCAAATATCAAAATGTTGCCTATAATTTGACAAAATATCTATTGTAAGTTAAATTGGAAAGCCTTTTTAATTCAGGCTAGCTGCATGTTCAGTGTTTCATAATTATTTAGAATGAGTAACACTATACAAAAATAATTTGCATTATACAATAATTATAAACTGGTATATGTTGTGAGAAGGTTATTCTTATAAAAAGAAGTGGGGCTTACAGATCTAAAAAATGAAAATGTGGATCTGGATTATATCAAGGTATACTGATGTTTAGAAGTACTACTTAATTTTCTTCCAAAATGTTTTAATTTAATCTAAAGTTAAGGTGATTGTGGAGTTTGGCTTAGTATTACCTTATAAATGAAAATAAAAATGTTTGATATTGAAAACTCTACCAGCAACTTTTAAAAAGTGTCCATTGCATAATGTTAGTTTTAAAATATGAAAATAATAAAAATACAAGCATTTTATCTAAAAATTAATTCCACGGGAAGAAAGATGTACTCCGCCAGGACTGATCTCAGCCAAACTGTGCCTTAGTTTGGCGCAGATAAACTAAAATAATCTAAAATATGCTTTCTTAAAGTTGTATTAACTGAGGAAAATCAAAATGATGAAATAGGGTATTTTGCCAGAGGATGCGGTGAAGGCTAGAACTTTTAACAGGGTTCAAAAAAGAGCTAGAGAGATTCATGGAGGTTAGGTCCATCAGTGGCTATTAGCCAGGCTGGGTAAGAATGGTATCCCTAGCCTCTGTTTCTTTGGAGGTGGGTGACAGGGGAGAGATCATGTGAGGATTACCTGTTGTGATCCCTCCCTCTGGGGCATCTGGTATTGGCCACTGTTGGCAGACAGGATACAGGGCTAGATGAACTGTTTATCTGACCCACTATGGCTGTTCTTATGTACTGAACTCTAGTCAATGAGAGAATGAAGGCTTCTGTTGCTGAGCCAATAGGCTTGCCAGGCCTCTGGGCAGTGTGGAGGGAGGGGCCAGCTCTGCACTACTGGAAGGGGTGGGGCCACCAGAGCTGCCCAGAGGACCTAGTGCCCTCTCACCCGGCAGCTCTCAGAGCCAGACACAGTGCGCAGCATGGAGATCTGGAGTCCCAGACCCCTTAGAATCACTGGGCCCTGGGGCAATTGCCCTTTTTGTCCCCCCCTATTAGCGGGTCTGTCCATTGCTGATACTATAGTCAGAAAAATTGCCTCCGAACACAGCAATGAGGGAGTGGGAAACTGAAAAAAAAGCTAACATGTTTTCAAGAATATTGTGTGTGTTTGTGTGTCTCTGTGTGTGTCCGCGCGTGTGTGCATGCTGACTGAATTACACCCTTATCTGCTGAAACCCTCTTAGGGTAATTCTCTCAGTCCTTAGTGACACATAGGGCAGCACTGATCAACTTCAGGCTCCAATATTGCTAACCTCAGTCAACAAACTGGTTAAGGCTGTCGATTAACTCTCATTAATGCCTGTGGTTAACGCAGAACACAATTAACACATTAATTCTTAATATGTTAATTGCAGGTGTTTCCATGGTACTGCCCCTTTGAAACGCTGCCAGGGCATTTCAAAGGGGCAGCGCAGTAGGAGCCTGAGATCAGCTGGAGTCCCCAGCTGACCCCGGGCTTCGGGGGTTTCAAAGGGTCAGCGCCGTGGAAACACCTGCGATTAACACGTTAAAAAAATCAACATTTTCTCCACATTTGGCCCTGTGTATATGGGCCAAATGCCGGAAAAGCCTCTTCCGAAAAAAAGTGGAAAATTGCTTCATCTCTTAATTTCATTTTTTGAGGAGTAATGTTAGTTCGAACCAAGGGGTTTGGTTTGAACTAACGCGTCCCGGCACTCACTTTCGAAACAGCTGTTGATCGGGGTAACGTGCCGGCAAGATTGTGCTAATGAAGTGCGGGATATTTAAATCCCCGCTTCATTGACTATTTTGAATGCCTACATTTGCATCCCTAGTTCGAACTAGGGTGCAAGTGTAGACATACCCCTTGACAAGTCAAATAAGATCTGTCAATGAGCTATTTTTAGCTGTCTTAATACTTGCATTTCCTTTACTTAGCTTATAAGAAACTAATGTGGAAACAGTGTACGTGTGCTGAGTAGTATACCTAGAATATTTCTATATATTTCTCAGGATCAATTAATTTAAACTGCTAACAGAACATCAGCAAACCAAAAGGAAAATACGTGGCTATGATATAGTTTGTTATACAAAATAATGGGGTGTAAACTACATGTTGCATATGTAGCCACTGTGAAAAGTACACCCACACAGCTGTGCTAAAGAACCTAATTTTAACTGATAATACCTCTGCTTTTATTCCTGGACCATTCTTGAGCAGCAGCTGCCAAATTATGATGCATAGTGTGATGGTCTTTCGTGGTAGAAACTAGGATGAAATAATCCAAATTCTACTACAGGTTGAACCTCCATGGTCTGGCACCCTCGGGACTTGACCCATTCCAAAAGAGGGAATTTGCTGGATCAGGGGAGGTTCCCTGCCACCAGCCTCCCAGGATGCTTCTCCACTCTTGGCTCCACTCCAGCCCCACCTTGGCTCCACTCCAGCCCCGCTGCCACTGGGTTCCAGCCTGTGTGGTTTGAATTTGGGCTTGAGCCGGCTGCTCTGCTTCTGCCATTCCCTGCGGCTGGGATTTGTTGGCTGCCCTGCTTCTGCCGTACTCGCAGCATGAGGCTTGCCTGCTGCTCTAGTTCTGCCATGCTCCACCGGGGATCCCTGGGAATGCCGGCTGCCCGGCTTTTGCTGCCAGCTGCCCCGCTGCTGTTCTGCTCAGCCAGGGCTCCGCAGGGATGAGACTCGCCGGTCCTGCTGCTGCCTCACCCGGATATGGTCCCAGCCAGTTTGCAGTCCCAGGCACCAGGACTCCTGCTGGACCATGGATGTTGCTGGACCAGAGAGTCCCGGATTAAGGAGGTTCAACCTGGAGTTTTATTTGTGCTGAATTTAGATACCGGAAGTATCCCAAAATAGCTATTCCGCATCTTTTGAACAAGCCTGTTATTTTGAAACAACGAGCTTGCTATTCTGACATCCCTGTAAACCTCATTCCACGAGGGTTAAGGGGTGTTTCGGAATAGCACTTTCTTTCAAAATTTGCCACCGTGTACATGGTGCCAAATTTTGAAATAAGCTATTTTGAGGTAAGGGTGCAGTGTAGATGCACCCTAAAGTAGTAAATGTCCATGGATTAACCAAGTGCTAACATCTTAACCTTAAGTGACATTTAGTCTTTAAACGGTATTTTACACTAGTTTGTTAAGACCCTGATTTTCTGCATTATCCTGCTTGTAGGGTCCTGATCCAGAGCTGCTTGGGCCCAGCACAAGTTAGGAGGGATAGCATGAGTTCTGTCCTAATTTGTGCACAGCTGACATAAGAGATGGCATAGCCACCTCCACAACAAGAGGTGTATGCCAGTGGAAAGTTTCCCTGTGGAGGGAGAGTACAGAACTGGTCATCTATAGCTGCTTTAAGGACCTTAGTTAACTAGTCACCTCCAATTTTTGTTTAGGGACTCCAAAAGGAATATGCCCCACTTCTTGCTATGACATCTAAGAAGAAGATCCATAGGGCTCCCCTCAGACAGCAGCAAGGGGCAACCAAGTAGTTCTGTAGCTGGCTGCTTTGGGGGAGCAGAAGGCATCCACAGAATTCTGCTTTAATTGTGGGGCTAGGAAAGCAAGAAAAAACTCTGTATACTGACAATATCTCTTTGGGGCCAGTCCAGAATTGCAGAGCAGACTCATTTATGAACTAAGAACTAATCTTCAGCACTAGTATCACATATAGAGTGTACTTCCTCAAAATTGCTCTTATTACTAAAATAAATAAACATACACACAATTTTCAACCTGTGTAAAGAAAGAGAGAGAGAAAAAAGAGGAGGATTGCATGTATTATTGCTACTCACATCACTTACTGCACTACTAGAAGATGTCCAGGTGCCACTGTTATGGACGTGCATATGGTCCTGAAGAAAGGAGAGGAGAAGAGAGGAGAGGAGTCAACTGATGTAGAAATAGAAAGGGAAAGGAATCTTTTCCTCTTTTAGCAAGAGGAGCAAGAAATATCCCAATCAGAAGGGCTAGGAAGGAGAAAAGGGAACTAAAGGGACCTATGTAAATGTTACTGATAGCAAGCCATTAATAACCTTGACATTCACTGTTTTACAAAGTGATAGTCAAGGCTGGAGCACATTTTAATATCACCATGTTCTATTCCTATACATATTAGCTTTCCCTTATTAACATATGATATTAGTAAAGATGATACAGAATCGTTGTTGAAAGCTGTTGTATTTTGGACCATAGCTCGTGAATATTTGAGTACTTTATAAGAGTTAGCATGATCCTAATTTCTTAGTTGATAATCAGTTTTATTATGCGGCATCTTAATATTTACTACTGTTCTTTTAAAAGTATCTTAAGTTAACAAGAAAGTGAAAGACACTTTTCCTATATTAGAATATTTTTTTCTTAGTGTACACCAGGTTTTGTAAATGTGTAGATACTAATGGCAACTATGACTCATTCACCTAAATTAAAAATCTAAAAAGATTTTTTGTAATTAGAATCTCCCCACCTTGAACATGTACACAGTTATCTTTGTTACATTTGACCCTCACCAAAACCAGTCCACACAAGCTCCTGAGAATCAATCTAATACCATATGTCCTTCTAATTTCTAGGGCTTATTCTTTTTAACTCTGAACTCCTAGCATATGCTCCTTTCCATTTACTTCATTTTCTTTTAGTGACAACCATATAGTGCTCATCTTCCAGTAAAGAAGACAGGTGACTCATCTTGTGAATCAGTCAAGTGGAGGTAATCATGACGTTTATCACCTGTTATCCTCTTTTTCTGCAATAGGCCACAGGCAGCTTTAAGGGGAAGGAAATACATGTAAACCTCTAGGAGATAATATTTAAGATAGGAGCTGTATTATGTGAAAGCTATTTAACCCTCAACCCCTCCTTTGGGATCACAGAACCAAAGCCAGTCTTGATACTTGCAATACCTAACTCATCTGTTTCATAAATAATTTACCTGTGTCATTACAAGCTCAGTTGTGTTTCTCCAGACAAGCAACAGGCCAGGCATTGGATTTTACTCAGTTTTACTCTGTTGCCTTGAACAATTTGGAGAAACATACCTAACAAGATACTCACTGGACAGTTTTAGAGAACATAAATATCTTCTCCACCTGTGTATCTAACTGTAAGTCTAGTCCTGCCTTGCCTGACTTCTGGCTTCAGAAGAAAAAAATCTGAAAAAATTCACTTCTAAATCTTGCTCCCCTGAGTCTCTGCCACCAAGTTATTCTATTAGCCTATGTAACAAATGTAAGACTTTGTGTCTATTCCTGGCCTTACCCCACAGATGTCCAGTGGGACCTTTGGCAAGTCACTTAGCCCTACCTTTTCACACATGTCCACTAATATTGGGTTGTCAGCTTGAAGCATGATTTTTCATGGTACTGAGCATCTGTCCCTCTTACAGTGACCATTTAGGTCCTCTGTGTTTCATAGAATCATAGAACTGGAAGGGATCTCAAGAGGTCATCAAGTCCAGTCTCCTGCCCTCACGGCAGGACCAAGCACTGTCTAGATCAGGGGTGGGAAATAATTTTTGCCCAGAGGCCACTTCATAAATTTTTGAAGTAGCCCCGGGTCACCCCAGAAGGGGCAGGGCCAAAACAGGAAGGGGCGTAGCTGCCCCACCCCCAGACCATGATTGGTCTGGGGGTAAGGGAGCCCCTTTGCCCCCCCCTTTCCACTAGGCACCCATGCCCTGGAAGAGGCTTGGCATACTCCCCCACCCTCCAGGCCAATAGGGCCTGGGGGCAGGGAAGCGCAGGAAGACTTCTCCCGCCCTGCGAGGAGTACATGGCACTTTGAAGTGCCGTGGCCTCCTCGCCGGGGCGGGGCGAAAGAAACTTCACGCAGCTCCCCCGCCCCTAGGCCCTGATTGGCCTGGGAGCGGGGGAGTGCACAAAGCCTCCTCCTCTCTCCCGCCCACCCTGCGAGCAGCACGCGGCACTTCAAAGCTCCACGTGCTCCTAGTAGAGCAGGAGGAGGCTTCAGGCTCTCTCCCGCCCCCAGGCCTTAATTGACCTCAGGGCAGGGAAGCAGCAGGGCTTCCATGGGCCAGATCCGGCCCGCAAAGGCTCTTTTGCCCACCACTGGTCTAGATCATCCCTGACAGGTGTCTGTCTAACCTGCTCCTAAATATCTCCACTGATGGTGATTCCACAACCTCCCTAACCCATTTATTCCAGTATTTAACCACCCTGACAGTTAGGAAGTTTTTCCTAATGTCCAACTTAAACCTCCCTTGCTGCAATTTAAGCCCATTGCTTTTTGTCCTATCCTGAGGCCAAGGAAAACATTTTTTCTCCTTCTTCCTTGTAACACCTTTTTAGATACTTGAAAACCACTATCATGTCCCCTCTCAGTCTTATCTTTTCCAAACTGAACAAGCCCACTTCTTTCTGTCTTCCCTTCTCTCAAAGGTCATGTTTTCTAGACCTTTAATCATTTTTGTTGCTCTTCTCTGGATCTTCTCCAATTTTTCCACATCTTTCTTGAAATGTGGTGCCCAGAACTGCACACAATACTCCAATGAGGCCTAACCAGTGCAGAATAGAGTGGAAGAATTACTTCTCGTGTCTTGCTCACAACATTCCTGTTAATGTATCCCAGAATCATGTTTGCTTTTTTTGCAACAGTGTCACACTGTTGACTCATGTTTAACTTGTTGTCCACTATAACCCCTAAATCCCTTTCAGCGGTACTCCTTCCTAGAAAATCACTTCCCACTGATTGTTCCTTCCTAAGTGGAGTACTTTGCATTTCTCCTTATTAAACTTCATCCTATCTACCTCAGACCACTTTTCTAGTTTGTCCAGATCATTTTAAATTTTGACCCTATCCTCCAAAGCACTGACCCTATCCTCCCAAGCACCAGCCAGAGTTTGCAGTACTCATAGTTAGTGAGTGCCTCTGAAAATGTAGGCCTTGATTTGTGTATCTCAATTTCCCAACTATAAAACTGAAGTAAAATATTTCCTCACTCACTGAAGTGTTGACATTATGTTTATAAAGTCCAATACAAAAGTAATATTTTACCATTATTTACTATTATTGCACTTTAAGTCATTTTTGTCTCACCATTTTACATTTTACTAAAAGAATTCCCATTGACAATATATAGAAAAGATATGAAACATTTAGGATTAAAAAGAACACATCTTGTTTATCATTATATGACAGACATTTTCCTTTTTTTTTCTTTATAAATGTTATGCCTGTTGATGCAGTGTTTCCACAAAGGCTCTCTGTGTGTGTGCATGTATCTGTATACATAATATAAATAATTCAATCCCTTATCCTTGAATAAATTTATACATGTGTATATATAATATAAATCATTTAATCCCTTATCCTTGAATAAAATTATACTAAGCTTAAGTGTTCACAAACTAAGGACCTTAGCCTGCTTGGGAGTCTTGTGACAGTACAAAAACTAATGTGGAGCCTGGATTTGAGACAAAGAGCCAAATTATACTGTATTACATAGGCATAGATCTAGAATAATTTCATGGTTTTCAGTGAAGTTACTCTGAATTTACATCAGTGTAAGTGGTTCATACACTTAGTTTTCATAACTACCAGATTGGGAATGCTTTAGAGAAAAGTCACCCAGTCATAGATGGAGGAACATTATCAATCTGCAGTGATCTCACTTAATAATCCATGATCACCATTGTATGCTCTGGTGCAGTGGTCACCAACAGGTAGCTCAGGATCTACTGATAGATCTTGGAGCCTCTGACAGGTGATCCTGACTGGTTTGGCCAAGAGGCTATCAAGTGCCAGCATTTCAGCTGCCCCTCCCCCCACTACTGCTCATCTCCTGCCCTTTGCCTTGGAGCTGCCCCTCCTGCTGGGGAGCCTCCTGGTTTCTGTGCAGGGCAGGGGAGGAAAAGGAGAGGTGCTGATGTCAGGGTGCCCCCTCCCACTCTGTGTCCTTTCTCCACAAAGCAGAGAGGGGGCACAACAGGACTTGGGATGGAGGGAATTTGCTGGCTACTTTAGGGAGTGGCGAAGGGCCAGGGCAGGGGTGAGCCTGCCTTAGCCCCACTGCACCACCACCCAGGAGCCACCTGAGGTAAGCAGTGCCCAGCTGGAGCCCACATCCCAAACTCCTTCCCCAGTCATGAATCCCCTCCTGCACCCCAAACTCCCCTGCATCCAAACGCCATCCCAGAGCCGGCACCTAGAACCCACTCCTACATCCCAACTGCCCGTCCCAAGAGCAGCTCAGAGTCCCTCTCACACTCCAGATCCCTTAATCCAAGACCAGAGCCTGCACCCCAACCCTCTGCCCCAGCCTGATGAAAGGGAGTGAGGATGGGCAAGAGAGGGAGGATAGAGTGAGCAGGAGCGGGGCCTTGGAGAAAGAGTGGGAAGGAGGCGGGGCAAGGGTGTTTTTATTTGAGGTAGATCTTGGATTGTAGTCAAATTCAGAAAGTGATCTTGTGCTTAAAAAGGTTGGAGACCGCTGCTCTGGTGCTAGTTATGTCTTGTTGTCCTTGGGTCAAGGGGTAAAGCTCAGATTGCAGGGCTTGGAGGCTGGGATGAATGGGAGGAAATAAAGGGATGCCATACTTTGGATATGTCTACACTAGAGCTGGAATGTGTGAATTCTACCTTGAGGAGACATACCCATGCTGGCTCTGATTGAGGTCGTGTGTTAAAAATAGAATTGTAGCTATGGAGGGGTAGCTTCTCCAAGTACAATCCTGTCTGAAACTAGAAGTATGTGCAGGGCTTCTCCATCTGTTCATTAGCAGAGTGGGGTCCTGGTCCAAGACTTGGACTCCTAGGTGTTACCACATTACAATACTCATCATGCTTTGAGCCCTGGGTGGGGAGCTCAAAAGCCTCTCAACAGGCATCACAAATAGCTCCACTGTATGTAATTTTTGATTATCTAACATTTTGAAGTATTACCATGTTTTATAAACTATTTTTCAATTACAAATATTTTTAGTAACTGAATAGCCTGATTCTGGTCTTTTATGGCTATCCCAAGAAGAAGGTAGTCTGTGATCTTCTCTTTTATCTTCTGTGTGGTCTGTCTGCATATCTGTGAAGTTTAGACCATAGCTGATGTTGGAAATGCTGTGTGAGTCAGCAGCATAAAAGTAGACATAAATTACAATGGCATCCAAAGGACAGAAGCCTATACAGTGTAGTAGATCGTCATATCACGCCCAGCAACCTAATACACCCTCTTAACAGAGCAGAAAATACTCTTGACATTTGTGAGCTTCAAGAAAAATAGACTTTTTGCCTGTTCAAAAATATTTAAATTTTTAGTGTGGATGAAAGAACCTTGATTGCTATCCATTTTTTTCTCTTAAGACTAGATTTTTGTCATGGAACACAACTGAAATAAAACTGCTGAAACAAAAACACTGATTCCTTTATGTTTTTGTGGAAAATTGGTTCCCTCTTCCCACCTCCCCCACAACACACCTGGTTCCTTTCCCCCCCTCAAAAAATAAAAAATAAAAAAGTAAGTATCCAATCAGACTGAAAAATGCCTACAGTATTTTCACAGTTGCATTAAGAAATACGGTTTATATTTTTTGCTCTCTTAGCAAGATCTCCCTTCAGCACTTTCATATAATAATGTTTTGTTTGGTCTAATGTAAGCTTTTGTTAGACTATAGCCTAAAATGAATCTAATTAACAGATGAAGTTCGGAAATCCCTACTGTAATTTGGCAAATAAATGAATGGGGGATATCAGTATTTGACAAGCAACTTCCACTTAAGGCTAATATAACTATTACCTCATTAGAAGTGCAACTTTACACTCTTCACATAAAAACCTCTATTGAATTTAAAATATGTATGTGACAGTAAACCAGCTGAAGTTGAAAATGGCTTTGTGAAATTCATGATGTCTTTATTGATGCTGACTAGCTTTATAAATGTTTATCTTAATTATGTTTTATTGTGATTAAAAAGATTGGAGATCCTCTGCCATTTCAATAAAGTGAACTGTTTCGTTTTTTTTAAGGTGGGGGCAGGGTACAAAGAATACTCCTGCTCAAGAGAGGAGGCCCCTTGCTGACCATATGAATCCACTTACATGTAAATTGCTTGTCTATTTGGATTAAGGTGAAGGTTATGAAAGAACTGCTTTTCTGTGTTTACTATAGGATTTTTGACAGTCTCTTTCCTCTTTCAAGTAAATTTGGCTTAAGTCCATAGTCAGTACAGTTTTAAGTAAACTCCTCTTTTGTTACATTAACAAGGTTATAACATCACTGAGGCAGATTTCCAGCTGCATGAATTGAGGGCTAAGCATGCGAGCTGAGAGGATAATTAAAACCTTAGGGTGAGAGAGTTTAACTATCAAGTAAAATTGGATAATATGGCTAATTGTCCATAGCAACATAATACATGATTCCAAATACCTGTGAAATAAAGATAAATAGGAGTGATCTTTTAATTAACTTTTGAACATTCAAACTGAAATAAAATTTTAGGGTACAACAAATATCAACAATAAATAAAAACGAAACTAAGAAAGTATTGATTTTAGTCATTAAATTATCCTTAAATATTTTAGTTATTAATTAAATAACAAAGTTATGTTGAAGAACTTACTATTTCCCCAACTTTACAAAACAGGAAGTATTTTGTATGAGTTCAAGATGTATGATACAGTATATCAGAACAGGCTGATCAGCACTTTGTCAAAGTTTGTCATATCTTGGGAAAAAAAGAAAGAAGTGGAGTTCCATACTTTTGGTGACCTTCTAAAAATGACATATAGTCAGGCAAGATGATACATTACTGCAAAGTTTAAAAAAAACAAAATGACTTGTAATGGCAGCTTGCTCTGAAGTAAATGAATTGTGAAGTCCCATTTGTTATTCATTAGGAGAAGCAGAGCAGATTACTGTTCTGCCTTCATAGGGAGCCTTTAAACTTAAGGTCATTTTACACTAGTACCCTTGTGGCACGGACAACATTTAATACATTTTTAACAGCTTTTACATCTCCACAGTTTGCAGCAGAACTGGTTGAATCACTTCTGTAATGAAGGTGTTTTAAGGTAGTTTAGAGTTACTTTGGAGAAAAAAAAGGGAAAACAAAGAGTTGAACTGGATGAAGTGACTTTATATACTAAAGAGCTAACCATGCAGAGCTTACTGCTATGAAATAATGGAAACTGATTCCCACTGCTAGGGAAGCACATCCCTGGGGAACAGCAAATTTCTATACCTTCATACAACTATAGTTGCTTTTCTCAGTGATTGCTCCCTTCGGAAAGGGAAAATCTGAAGAAGGGAATTTGTGGAACCCTAGTATTTTAAGTTGCTCAGGAATCTGATGGAAAATGTTCAGCATTTCGGGATTGCTTTGGGGAAATATAAACACTGTTCGTCATAACCAGCAAATGTTTCTGTGGGCATCCATGATAAACAACCCAAGGTAAACTGAAGTTTGGGATGAAGCATAGATGTTTGAAAAGCAGAATAAACGTTGATTGTGTCATTGGCTTTCACATGATGGTGCTATGGCAAGTGAAAAAAAAAGGCAAATAGTGCATTATGTTGAGATAAAACAATCTGAGAATTTGTATTCAAATATACCAATAAACTCTAAAAACATTCAGAACGTTGAAATAAGATTTATAATTCTAAACAAGGAAATAATATTTGTTAAAACCAATGTAATTGTGATTATTTTATATATTACTTTTAGACTGTAGTGTAGATGTTGTGGGTGTGTGTGTGTAAAATTAATAGGAGTCTGGAATGGCCTTTTTGCATTGGTGTTTAAGAATTCAGCTACAACAGGCATTATCCTTGGACATGTCCTTTTCCTTTGTTTTGTAGTTTGGGATGATAGGGTCCAGTTGAGACCAGTATTATGTTTTGATATATATATATATGTCCTTGATCTCTCTCCCTCTGTTTTGTAGCCTAGGAAACCAGATAGGTATGGAGCTGCTCTGCCTTGTTGTGTCTCTTGCTTATCCTCATTGGCTCTGCATAACATTTCCAGGGTCAAATTCCTTGTAATCACTGTCATTTGTTAGTTTGTAGTATAAGAAATTGCTGATTTAATTAGAAATTAAATAAATAGTAATTAGGGGTGGATATAATTGTATTAATCACTTACTTATTAATATTTTGGGGAGTGAACATTACTAAATAAGGCTTTAGTAAAAGTAGTGATACACATGTGAATTAACATACTCAAATAGATAAAAGGGTGTGATTAACACCAGGTTGTTGCCACTCAGACATTGTGTTGAATGTCCAAGATAAATGTTCATAGGCAATAAAGTAGTCCTTTCTACCCCATCCACGCCTGTTTCTTCTCTAACAGATGTGTTTGTCCTAGTTAATATTATACTGACTTGGGTTTTGGTCAGAAAATGTTTTTTTCAGAGAATAGACCATGTTGCTGATTTTTAATCAAAACTTAGTGTGGATTTCCATGTATACTTCTGCTTGAACATCTTCCCCAACAGAACATTGTGGAACTAACATCATGGTTCCCAATGTGCTAACAAATAAAATGAATTAAAAGAATGCTAACTTAAATATACTAATTACACCATTTCTCCTAGGTTCCTTCCTCGGCCTTCCTCCTCCACACACACACACCCTTTTTTTTTTGTCAGCACAGCATCAGTAGTCTCTCTGTGCTTCATTGTAGATCCAAAAATAATATAATTATGGCAGAGATATAATGGTTTTACTATATTACACTAAGTTTTGCCCAAATTAATGGGAACTGACAACTAGCATTTGAACAAAAAATTCTAATTAGTACTTTAACATCAGCAGCATTTTTACATGGCATTTTGAATAACAGCTCATTTTTTAAAGTTAATAGATTTTGTCCCTTTGTAACATAGAAAATTTTAAATCATGTAAAATGCAGAAATATTGATTTCTTCTGTTTTGAATAGAAGCAAATGGGACATTATAAGAGAACTTAGAAATTAAGTTATTATTTTGAGTAACTTTAGTGATGCTAATAAAATTCAGTTCCTTGTTATTTAGTATAGAAATGTTCTGTTACCTTAGTCTAATTAATTAACCCTCAACAGAAGAATATGATTCTCTTTTATGGTGAGGTTTAAATTACAGTTTTTTAACATAGCCATTCTTGATTTCTGAGCTAAAACTGTACTGAAGAATTGTTTTAAATGTTAACTATTAAACCCCTTAAAGAAGCATAGTTCAGTAATTTGGTTTTAAGGCCTGCGTAATAGGTGATCACTATCATAACAGTATTCTGTGATGTGCACAGAACAGTAATCCTGAGCTGGTATGGTATAAATGACATTTTGTTACAAACTGAATGCATTTTTAATGTGTCATTTTTCATTACCTGATATTGGTATTTATTGTTTCTTTTCAGTCCCATATTTGGAGCTTAATTGTCATAAATCTAGAACAAAAGGAATCCTTGGCACAAGTGAGAAATTATTGGGTGCTTTTGTGTTTCCTGGTGCTACTTAGCACCACTCCAGTCCTGCAGTATAGGTTACAAGACCTAGCAGGGTGCTCTAATCTGTACCTGCTGTCAGTAGTCCCAAAGGTAATTTGTAACAACACAGGATCATTTGCCTCCACCACATCCCCTGTTCTGGCTGTGTGGCTAGGATGGTGGCAAAGCACTGCAATGGCAACTTGGACAACCTTCTAAATAAGGTGCTTATCTGTGAGTCTGATCTGCCAGGTCTAGGACCCCTTTGCACTGTTGAATGGAGCAAAAAATGCTAGAGCACAACTCTAGGATCAAAGCCTTTATTCCACTGGTAAGAAATGATGGGTATACATAAAAATGTGGAATAGGTAAGGCTCTGAAATTGTAATGCTTATTCAAACTTCTTGGGAATACCTGGCAATAAATCATACAGTGCAGGTCATCATTCTTTCCTTAATTGTTTCCACCTAAATTGGTACTTGAAAAGAGGGAGATGTATCCCTGCTGTACCTGATGTAAGGAACTACAACACACTGCTTCCTTGGGAAATGTCTTCCACTAAATCCATTTCGAACTCTTGTTTATCATGGAACTATATCCCCTCTGTAATGAGACTTGTACTGAATGCCTGCCACCTACTAAATTGTGGCATATTAACCTAATCTTCTTACATACCTCACTCTGCCAATCTGGTTGCAAGAGTAAAAGTCTTAAAGAAAAAAGCAAACTACTTCAAGCATAAATCAGTTTATAAATCTCATTTTCACACTAATCCCATGGGTGGGACAATGGACAGTGATGATCTGTGACTGAGAGACAGTCCCTTAAATCTCAATTGAAGTATTGTATCCAGTTCTGGGCTCCAGTTCAAGCAGGATGTGGACAAATTGGAAAAAGTACAGAGAAGAGCAACCACATTGATTCAAGGTCTAGAAAACATGATCTATGAGGAAAGATTGAAAGAACTGGGTTTGTTTAGTCTGGAGAAGAGAAGACTGAGAAGGGACATGATACCAGTTTTCAAGTTCCTAAAAAGTTGTTTAAAAAAGGATAGAGAAAAATTATTCTTCTTAACTTCTGATGATAGAACAAGAAGCAATGGCTTTAAATTGAAGCAAGGCAGTTTATGTTGTCGATTAGGAAAAACTTCCTAACTGTCATGGTGTCTAACCCACTGGAATAAATCACAGAGGGAGGCTGTGGAATCTCCATCATTGGAGATTTTTAAGAGCAGATTAGACAAACACCTGTCAAGGATGGTCTAGATCAGTGTTTCCCAAAGTGGACTGCAGGCCCATTTTGGGAAAGCTGCTAGTGGGCCCACATCACTTTGTTTACCTAAAGGGTCAGTAGTTAGAGCCTTGCAGCTTCCATTGGCGCCATCCACTGTTTACAGCCAAGGTGAGCCGTGGGAAGTGGTGGCCTGGGCCATGCTGCTTCCCACGGTTCTCCTTGGCTGGAAATGGCAAACCAGAGCCAATGGGAGCTGCAAGGCTCTGTGGCTATTAATCCTTTAGGTAAACGAAGTGATGTGGGCTTGCTGGTGGCTTTCCCAAAGTGATGGCACTTGTTCCAGCCATGAATGCAGGGGACTGGAATTGGTGACCTCTCATTGTTCCTTCCAGTCCTATGATTCTGTGATTCTAGAATATGAAGGCATAAATACCCTCCCTTTCTTTATGCACCTAGTGAGTAAGCACCACCATCTGATCTGCCCATTTCCTATCTCCCCCTGTCTGTGCTCAGTTAAGTGCATGTCCATTTCCCCTTGTTCATGACTCAAATGCATCCTCTTTTCCTTACTGCTCAGACAAAAAGCCATCACATTCAGTAGCAGTGAGCACATTTTCTGTTTGAGGAGTTACTGAATGTTAAGAGACAAATAATAGTTTGGTAGAAGTGTGGAAATAAATTTCACTAATTAGCTAATTTGATCTAGGAAAATGATTTTTTTCTGAATAGTTGCTGATACTCCGTAATGAAAAACTTAAAAAACAACAAATAGTCAGTCTAGTAGCACTTTAAAGACTAACAAAACACGTAGATAGTATCATGAGCTATCGTGGGCAGAACCCACTTCTTCAGATGACCTGAGTATACTATGGTCATCTGAAGAAGTAGGTTTTTCCCACGAAAGCTCATGATACATGTTTTGTTAGTCTTTAAAGTGCTACTAGACTATTCGTTCTTTTTTAAGTTTTTCCTGTTACAGACTAACTCGGCTACCCCTCTAAAACTCCCTAATGAGTCACTGAGACCTTATTGGACAGCAGGTATGACAGATATGGCAATTTCCTGCAATATCCCTGCAAAACTTTATTGTATTAAAGGCAAAATGTATTTGTTATTGTAGGCCAGGATTGTTATAAACCTCTCTAGCGTTGAAATGTGATGTCACGTCACGGAATTCAAGGGACTATATTGAAATTTTATCAGAAAGAATAGATTTCTGGGACAATAAGCGTGAAGTAGGTTTCAAGGGACATACCTAGGGGGAGGTAAATGCAAATCTCCCACCACTTATGCAAAAACCCAGGCTTTTGCAGCTGCACCCTGAAAGGATGATTGTCTACTGATTACCTGTTCCTAAAGGTTGAAACTCAAAGGTCTGAGTTGTATTAATAAAAACAGGCTGACATGCCCTGTCTCAGTTCTAGTTCTGAATTTGAGACATTCATGGAATTGAAACCACAGGGAAAACCTATTTACATCTGTTACAGTCCAGGAGTAGGGGGTGTTGGGAGTTGGGATGGGCTCTGATAAGCTTTTTAAAAGAATGCATCTACATTCTTTAATTGATTTGAATACATCTTCTTTCAGGGTTTTACCTTAAGAACAAATGTTTGCTTAAGAAGAACCTTGTGGCAGATTGTAACTGCTGACAATTACTCTATTCACTGCCTCTAGAGAGGCAGCAAAATGCAAATGTTGACTTGTTTAGGCATTCTGGCTTGCTGGAAATATCACAGCATAGGTAAGGAAATATTTAAATATTTCCTGGTCAGGAGGGAGAGAGATGCAGGTCTCTCCCCAAGAGAGGTGACTGCTGAGTGCTAGAAGCCTAAAACTGTGTGCCCTTGATGGATGGCAGAGAGGGAATACAGGTGTAATTACTCCAAAGCTGTGACAGCAGGGCAATAAGGATAACATCTCCTAATCTTCTGCCCCTCACTCATGTTTGCATGGGCCAAGAGGACAGAGGGTGAGCTGTCAGAAGGATGGACTGAGCCTCCTGAATCCTGCTGCAAGGGATCCCAATAATGGCAGTTTTTAACTCTCAAAGCAACCTTTAAATCCTTGACATTAAAAGTAGAGTTGATTGAGAATTTGAAAATGGAAGACAGCTTGGGTAAAAGTGATTATGAAATAAGAGTTCATTAGTCTAAGAAATGGTACAAGGGAAAACAGCCCTTCCTTCCCCTTCTCCCCTGCAGTTCCTGCCAGGGCTCTGGGCACTTGAGCTTCAGGATTTCTGTTCCCTCCCTGCCTCATGGCTACTGCTCAGGATCAGGATGCCTGTGCTCTGGGATTGCTGCTGCCATCTATCCTCTCCTCTCCTCTCTGCCTAGGCCCTGGGCACCCGAATAGGAATGCTGTCCCCTCCCAGCAGCTCCTTCTAGGGCTGGAGAATACCTCCTCTCCAGCTGGGAGTCAGGGCTTCTTCCCCCTGTCTCTCCTGCTGGGGCTCAAGGGCTTGGGCTGGGGGCTACCACATCCCACAGATCCAGCTCAGAATTCAGGGCTTCCACCTTGAGTTCACATCCCACAGCTCCTGACTGAGTATTAAGCTTTCACCCTCTTCTTCCTCCCCCTCCCATGACTCCAGCTTGGGCTTGGGGTGCCTGGGCTTGGGGATTCTGTCCCCTTTGGCTCCAGCCTGGGCTTGAGGCTTCAGCCACCATGGCTCCTGCAGGGACTCAGGACACCAGAGCTCAAGGTTTCAGCCCCCGCAATTCCTCCTGGAGCTCAGGGATTCCATGCCAGGACCAAGGCATATATTTTTCAAGTTGTCCAGGGCCCCAGAGCACAGGTCTTCCTGTCCATGCATTAATCCGCCACTCACTCTGAGTCTGACTAGCTGTTAAGAGCTCTCGTTTGGGACCCTCCCAGCAACCAGGGAGATCATACCTATCTCTGCCTCTGGGAGACCCTCACCTGCTGCAAGAAATTCCACTCTGCTGCCTTTCAGAGCTGGGCTGTGCAGACAGTACACAAGTGACTATGGCGGTCTTGAAACTCCCCTACAATACCTTTGGGATTCCCTAAAATCCCCTGTTGGATCAGCACCCCATAGTTATAACATGAAATGTCAGTTGTAAACATCTGAAATTACAAAATTGAGTAATTTTAAGACCCTGTGGCCATGAAATTGGCCAAAGTGAACCATAAATTTGAGATGACCCTAGTGATAAGTAACAGTCAACATGGATTTGTCAGAGAGAAATCATGTCAAACCAACCCGATAGCTTTTTTTTCGGGGGGGGGGGCAGGGTAACAAGCCTTTTGGATAAGGGGGAAGTGGTAGATGTGGTATATCTAGACTAGTAATACTGTTGATACCGACTCGCATGGCCTTCTCATTAACAAACTAGGGAAGTACCACCTAGATGGAGCTACTATTAGGTGGGTACATATATGGTTGGATAACCATTCCCAGAGAGTAGTTATGAGTGGGGTTACTCAAGGATCAATTCTGGGACAAGTTCTGTTCAATATCTTCATCAATGATTTAGATAATGACATAGAGAATACACTTATAAAGTCTGCAGATGATACCAAGATGGGAGGGGTTGCAAATGCTTTGGAGGATAGGATGAAAATTCAAAATGTTCTGGACAAATCGGAGAAATGGTCTGTGGTGAATAGGATGAAAAATTCAGGAAGGACAAATGCACAGTGCTCCACATGGGAAGAAACAATCTATTACACACATTCAACATTGGAAATGACTGCCTAAGAAAAAGTATTGTGGAACGGGATCTAGGTATTGTGGAAAGGGATCATAGTAGACCACAAGCTTAATATGAGTCAACAGTGTAACACAAAAACAAAAAAAGCATGTGGACAATTTGGAGAAAGTCCAGCAGGGGTGGTGAACCTTTTTTTGGGTTGGGGTCCACTGACCCACAGAAAAATTAGTCGGGGGCCACACACAAGTGAGAAGCAAACAAACCTTCACTGACTTGGCCCCTGACTGAGAAGGAGAAAGACAGTCCCTATATTCCCCTCACACACCAAAGCCTAGTATTGCCCAAGCTTGTAGTTTTTGTGTGCTCCAGTCCTGTGGCAGGTGGAGGGCGCTGGAGTGCCAGCGTGGGCTCCCCAATGCTGGTGGGGAGCCCTGAGCCTTGGGGGCTGGATCCAGGCAAGCTGGGGGCCACATCCGGCCCCCGGATCTGAGGTTCCCATCCCTGGATTAATGATCTGGAAAACAAGAATTTATGAAGGAAGATTGAAAGAATAGGATTTGTTTAGTCTGGAGAAGAGAAGAATGAGAGGGGGCATCATATGTCAAGTATATAAAAAGTTGTTGCAAGGAGGAGTGTGCAAAATTATTCTCCTTAAGCTCTGATGGTTAAGCACTGGAATAAATTGCCTAGGGATGCTGTGGAATCACCATCATTAGAGATTTTTAAGATCAAGTTAGACACCTATCAGGGATGGTCTAGATGGTTCTTGGTCCTGTCTCTAGAGGTACCTTCCAGTGCTATAATTCTGTAACATGAATAAGATGCTTCACCATATACTTACGTATTTAAAAGCTTTATCACTAGATGAATCAAACATTCAAAGTTTCCTACAAGAATCAGTCTCTTCCATTTCTATGATTCTATAATAGCTGCTGTCTGAGTTACTGAAGTAACACTTTAAAATATATATTACAAAAAATTGTGTCAAAAGAAATCCCCTAGGGTATGTCTACACTTGCATCCTAGTTCCAACTAGGGATGCAAATGTAGGCATTTGAAATAGTAAATGAAGCCGGGATTTAAATATCCTGCGCTTCATTAGAATAATCTCGGCCGCGCGCTGTTTCGAAACCCAGCTGTTTCGAAAGTGAAAGTGCACTCCGAGCTGTGTTAGTTCGAATCAAACCCCTTAGTTCGAACTAATGTTACTCCTCAAAAAAATGAGGAGTAACGTTAGTTCGAACCAAGGGGTTTGATTCGAACTAACACGTCCTGGAGCGCACTTTCACTTTCGAAACAGCTGGGTTTCGAAACAGCGCACAGCCAAGATTATGCAAATGAAGCACGGAATATTTAAATCCCGGCTTCATTTACTATTTTGAATGCCTACATTTGCATCCCTAGTTCGAACTAGGGTGCAAGTGTAGACATACCCCTAGAGTGCAACATTTTGTAGCAACATACACAACATCGTCTTCTATTCAGCTAGGTCAGTATCTTATTTTCATAATGACTTTCTGATATTTCAAATGGTCCAGAGCTTGGTTACTATATATTCATCTTGGATATCTATGGAGAGCCACGCTGATGGGGGGGAAGAGGGACAAAGTGGGCAATTACTCCTGGGGCCTGGAGAGTCCAAGGGGCTCGGAGCTCCTGGCTGCTGCCGCAGTAGAATTGCTGCTGGAGCGCTGCTCCATTTGGCTGGGGGGGGGCATACCATGGTCTGGATGGCATTAAGGGCTGACTACCCTTGGTCCTGCCCCTTCCGTCCTTGACCCTCTCCCCGCTTCTGGGGCACAGAGCTAGCCCCCTGCACACCTTGCCCCAAGGCCTGGCAAGGTTGTCAGCCCTGCTGGGTATCATATAATTTGGTCTCACCTTCCTAAGAAACTCCAGTTTTTTCTGTGTGTAAATGCATATGTCAACGACAGCCTGATCGATGTTTCCCAGTACTCACTAAAACTGGCAACAAATATGAGCTTCTTTGTTCTGGCCAGAAGGATCCTCTGGCTTGGCTCCTGCTTCAGAGATTCTTTAGATAAACTTCAGCTCCTATCTCTCTGTTTTAATGACTCTTGTCTCTTTGTAGAAAAATTAGACTGTGCTTTACAGAAATCTTGTGATAACAAAACAGTGCTCTCTGGGACATCCACAGTAATTCTAGCTCTCAGTTCAAATACAACATTTGATCAGATAGTAGTGCTATGCAGTCTTGACCTAACTTCACCATCAGAAAGTTCCTGCTAAAACACAGAAGCCAAGGCAATCCTCCTGAATATTTAACTAGCATGCTGCTACAAATAGCACTCAGCAAATAGGCCTTTTGTGTCCCTCCCTCCTCCTTGGGGGAATTATTACTTAGATCCCATCAGTCCATACTAATGGCTACTGAGTAAAGTAAATACACTATAGGAAACATACCTACTCTAAAAGAAAGATTCTGAGTAATGTGCACTCTTTGAAATACTTGCTCACTAAACTCAGTGAATACTTCAGAAACATTTCCATGTATATTCACTGGAATAAAAAAAACACAATTCCTTTCAGCTCTGTGCTTTTTTATTTGCTGTTTGAAAATATTTTAGCAAGGGAATTTACTGCAAATTTTCAGTAAATATTAGTGAATGTCAATAATTATTCATACCAGAAAACTGATTCGAAGAATTATTCCAAACTAATCTCGGGAAAGAAGCATAATATGGGACCTTCCCGTATGGCGGTGATCCTGAAACCCACTTAAATTAGAAGTACTTTTTAAGTGCCCCTGTACTTTTTCAGTCCCTAAACACCAGGGCTGTGTCTAGACTGGCCACTTTTTCCGGAAAATCAGCCACTTTTCCGGGAAAAACTTGCCAGCTGTCTACACTGGCCGCTTGATTTTCTGCAAAAGCACTGACGTTCTCATGTACGAAATCAGTGCTTCTTCCAGAAAAGCTTTGACGCTCCTGTTCGGGCAAAAGTCCTTTTTGCGAAAAACTGTTGTGCAAAAGGGCCAGTGTAGACAGCTAGCTAAGACTTTTGCGCAAAAGCAGGCTAAACGGAAAAAAGCTGTTTGGACGCTGGGAGACCCCGTAGTAGCCCGAGCTTTTAAAGTAGCTGCAGGCTGCTGAGCACACATGGCAGGAGCGTGCCTCAGACCTTTGGCCTGAGGTCTGCCATGGTGCCTCTGCCGTGCCCAGCAGCCACCTCGCAGCCCAGCATGGCAGCTCCGGGCGCTCAGCCACCTGCACCCCCAGCGCAGGAGGCCCCCAGGGGCCAGAAAAGAAGAGCCCCATCGTGGTCCTCGGGGGAGTTGGAGACCCTTCTGGACCTGTGGCAGGAGGAGGAGGGCCTCCACGACACCCAGTCCCAGCGCTGCAACGCCGACATCTTTGGCTGCATGGCCCAGGCACTAGCCCAGCAGGGCCATCCAGCCTGGAACCTGGAACAGGTCCGGGCTAAAGTCAAAGAACTTCGCCTGGGCTATGTGCGGGCCAGCGAGGGCCGGGGGGCAGGACCAGACACCTGCCCCCACTATGACTGGCTGCACGCCATCCTGGGACAGCCAGCCCCGCAAGCCCCGGACGTGCCCATCGACAGCAGCGTGCACCCCCCCCCCCATCACCAGGACCACCGAGGCGAGGGAAGGAGACGACAGCAGTGCATCAGAGGATGAGGCCAGCACTGCCACCCAGCAGGCCCCCTCCAGCAGCCCTGACGTCTCCCGCGCATCCTCCGAGGCCGGGGAAGGATCCACCGTGAGTCTTGCACTTTGCACTCACAATGGCGGGAGGTGAGGGGGGAGCCAGGCGCCCGGAGAGGGGAGGGGGAGAGCATGTCACTCAGGCCATGTGAGCTGCCCGCTGTGTAGCATTAGGCAGGAAGCAGCACGTGCAACCACGTGCAGCCTGGTGACCGAGCAGCATGTGGCCGCGGCAGGCAGCTGCAGGGCACACCTGGGACCGTGCTGCTCACACACATTCAGCGGGACCAGGGGGAAGGGTGGATGCCGGCTGGAACCAGCCAGGGCCCCAGGGACTCAGGCCAGACCCCACACCTCCGCAAGGGTGCAGCATGGAGAATGGCACACTGTCCCATGCCTGGCTGTGAGGCACAGCCAGCTGCTCCTGGGTAAACCGCAGCATCACAGCCCTGTGATTGTGGCCCCCACTGAGCCCCTGGCCTGCTCCCGGTGCCTTGGCTGGCTCCCCGAGGGAAGTCCCCACTGCGACCACATGTGTCCCTGGGCTACGTGTGTGAGGGATAGTGGGAGGGAGAAGAGGGGGAAGCACTCGGGCCGCCCCTAGGGCCGCCTGAGTTTTGCTGCAAGGATGGAACACCTCCCCCCCCCCAGTCACTCTCCTGGTTCCTCTGCCAGATGTGCTCCCAGGCACTGTGTGGGGATGCATCTCGCTCCCTGTCAAACACCAGTGATTAGCCCAAAGCCTCACAGCCTCCACCGGCAGGGAGTTCCACAGGTTAACGCAGCACAAGTGCCCTCCCGCCCTCCACGGGGCCAGGACACAGACCAGTGGTTACAATACATGGAGGAGGACCCTACTCCAGGGGCGGTCCTCCTTGCAAACATACAACACAGGGGGCAGGGAGGGAACCAAGTGGGCCCAAGCCACACTACTGTGGTGTCACCTGGGCTCAGGGGTGGAGGGCATGAGGTGTGGGGATAGTGGCCGGCCTGCCTGACTGACCCATCCTTTCTTCTCTTCCCTGCAGCGGGACCAAGCCCAAGCCGGGGACCCTCCAGTCCGGCAGCAGCGGCACCCCCAGCTGCCCAACCATGGAGCCAGAGGCTCCGCCACCGGGACCAGCTCCTTCGGCGCCATGTGCAGGCCGTCAAGCGCATTGAGGCTGCGATTAGGCAACGTGTCGAGGGGGACCTACAGTGGTGCCAGGAGGCCTGGGCCGCCTTCCAGGCCCAGTGCATGCAGATGGCTGACTCCATCGCCACCCTCACTGCCCACATAGCCCATGCCATCCATTATGGCATGGCCTTACCCCATACCCCCGCCATCCCTCCCCTAGCACTGCCCATGCCCCCTCCTGCCCCTGCAATGCCCCCTCCTGCAATGCCTCCTCCTGCCGCTCCTGCAATGCCTCCTCCTGCCGCCCCTGCAATGCCCCCTCCTGCAATGCCTCCTCCTGCTGCCCCTGCAATGCCCCCTCCTGCCCCTGCAAAGCTCCCCTGCCCCTGCAATGCCCCCTCCTGCAATGCCTCCTCCTGCTGCCCCTGCAATGCCCCCTCCTGCCCCTGCAATGCCCCCCCTTCCCCTGCAATGCCCCCTCCTGCAATGCCCCCTCATGCCGCTTCTGCAATAGCCCCTCCTGCCCACCTCTCTGTGCAGCCTGCCCTGATGCGGCCTGCCCCCCATGTCCAGGTCCGCCCCCGCAGGAGCGCTCGCAGGGGCCACCCCTCCCAGGAGTAGCCCCTCCCCCTCCCGCTCGAAGGTCTCCTCCCCCTCCCCCTCTCTCTCGAAGGTATCCTCCCCCTCCCCCTCCCAGTTGAAGGTCTCCTCCCCCTCTCCCCCTTGTAAATAAAAACATACAAGTTTTTCAGTTGAAAACAAAACTGTGTTGGTTATTGTGTTACTCGAGGTAACTGTAATAAATGATTTGATATGCCAATTAGCCAACTAAATTTAAGAGGATTACAAAATGCGGACACCAAATTCTGTATCTATCACCGGTCGTTCCTTTAAGTGGTCATTGGTTTGTGGCGCATAAATAAATACTGACACTTTTAAGTAAAATTTAAACCACAACTGTATTAACATAGATAACAAACAAGCAAGAAAGGTTAAAAGACACACACAAAAGAATATGTACATAGTCTAGATGCAGGGGACGATTGTAGTGTTGCTGGCAACCTCAATCCTTTGGTCCTTCCGGGCCTCGGGAGAGGAACAGCCAGGAGATCCCTCGAAGACGACTGGAATCGGGTACACTGACTCGAGCCTTCCGCACGAACCACGAATCCTCTTCCTGTTCTTCGGGACAGCTCGGACAGGCGATGGTGGCCTAAACCCTAGCCTAAACTAAAAGAAAAACCCTAGCTACGTCCGACGCACCCGACGAACATTCACGATGACGGCCGATGTGCTTGGAACTGACGCTTTACAATGGGGAGAGGTAAGAGGAGGGGAGGGGGAAGGGGAAGGGATGGGAGGGAGTTGTATGGGGAGACAGAGGCGACCCTACTATGGGGCTTGTGCGAACATGCCTGTCAGGGCCTCTCTGATGCGCACCCCATCCTGGTGTGCCTAGCGGATGGCAGCTGTGTGGGGCTGTTCAAACGTCTGTGCCTCGGCTGCCATCCGTGCAGGGAGGAAGGCCTCCCCACTCCACTCCACAATGTTGTGGAGCACGCAGCACGCGGCCAGTATCTCTCTTGCATTCTGCTCACCCATCTTGAGACAGGTGAGCAAACAATGGAAGCGGGCTTTTAAGCGGCCGAAGGCGCACTCCACCTGATTTCGGGCCCGGTTGAGGCGGTCATAGAACCGGGCCCGGTTCTGGTCCGGCCGCCCCCTGTAGGGCTGCATTAGCCAGGGCAGCAGGGGGTAGGCCGTGTCCCCGATGACGCAGTTGGGCATAGGCACATCCCCGACAGTCAACTCCCACCGGGAGAAGTAGGTGCCCGCCTCCAGCCTGCGAAACAGTCCAGAGTTGCGGAGGATGCGGGCGTCGTGTGCCCTGCCGGACCAGCCCGCGTAGACATCCAGGAAGCGGCCCTGGTGGTCCACGAGGGCCTGGAGAACAATAGAGCAGTACCCCTTCCTGTTTGTGAAATGGGCTGCTCGATGCTCCGGGGCCCAGACGGGAATGTGGGTTGCATCCAGAGCTCCCCCACAGTTGGGGAACCCGATGGCAGCAAAGCCGGCCAGCGTAGCGTCCACGTCGCGCAGGCGGATGACTCTCGGGAGCAGGACATCATTGATGGCGTGGACAACCTGCAGAAGGGTGCAGAGAAACACAAGGGAACATATTACATAAGGCAGGGGTGAGTGTGCACTCCCTTGGGCCCCTCCCCCCCCGTGATTCCCTCTGTCCTCACGCATGCACACGCACACGCACACACACATCAGGGCCCCCTCTCCCCACGGCCCGCCCCCCCACCAGCAGGCCTGTGCAAGGGAGGGACGGCCCAAACCCCTGGGTGACCCAGCCTGGAGTCTTGGCTGCCCCTGGGCATGGAGTGCAGCACCCTCCCCCCACTCCACTCCCCACTCCCCCTGGGGCTTACCTCCATGACGATCACACCGACGGTGGATCTTCCCACCCCGAATTGGTGTACCACCGATTGGTAGCTGTCTGGGGTGGCCAGCTTCCATAGCGCGATGGCGACCCTCTTCTTCACGGGGATGGGTGCACGCAGCCGGGTGGTGGCTCTCTGGAGCGCGGGGGTGAGCCAGGCACACAGCTCCAGGAATGTCCGCTTTCGCATGTAGAAATTCCAGAGCCATTGCTGGTCATCCTATTGCCCAAGGACCAGCCGGTCCCACCAGTCTGTACTGGTGTCCAGTCTCCAGAGTGGCCTCTCCACGGTGGGGTGGGGATGCCACAGGGACTCCATGGCCTCCCTGGTGAGGGAGTCCCAGGCGATCTGCGCCTCCTGGTCCTGGAACACGAGGGCACCAGCCTGGAGCACCAGCTGCAGGCACTCGAAAATGGCCGACAGGGGCCAGAGCAGGCACATGGCCACCCGTGGCTCCATGGCAGACAAAGCAAGGCACAAGAAACCAAAACCAGGAAAAAGCAGTAGGGGGCAAAAGGGTGGTGTCCAAAAGGCAGATGGCAACCACCAAACCTGCTATGGGTGTCAGTCCCTGCAAGAGGTCCTAACGCACGGAGCAGGAGACAAACGGCTGTCTGGCGAGACCCCTTTAAGCACATGTCTGAACGGAGCTCCAGCCCCGCCCCCGGAAAGGGCTGGTGCCCTTTTTCCCTCTTCAAAATGGTTCTGGGCTTCTGCTTTTGCGCAAAAGCGTGCCGCCAATCTAGACGCGCTTTTGCGCAAAAGCGCATCGTTCTAACGATAACTCCGGGACCAATCTAGACTCTCTTTTGTGGAAATACTTTTAACGGAAAACTTTTCCGTTAAAAGTATTTCCGGAAAATCATGCCAGTCTAGACGCAGCCCAGAAGTATGTCTTCATTGCAGAGTTAGATCATGCTTTCTTTTGAGTGTTGCCACTTTTCTCCTTTCCTAGCCACACAAAAACCTCTTACTCAAGTTAAGTGATTCTTTCAAACCAGGCTAGCTGACATAGATGGAGTTCTGGGTGAGATCTTGGGTTTTGCTATCATTGAAGCTGGTAACTCACTCATTTTGCAGTGAAGATACAGACTAAATCACTCCACTGGTGATAGTCCTATAGTGTCTTCCACCAGTGAACATTTAACAGTAGGTTTCTCAGCTGAGAAGAATAGCAATCCTCAATCTACCCTACAGCCTTTCAATGTAGAAGTGTATCCCAAAGTATATTTAAATAACAACAGAATGTACTGGACATGATGAAAGCTTGATTGTGCTGCATCACATGGTACTCAATGAGATGAAGCACAAATAGCCATACAGAGTTCCCATACATGTGTGCAGTGGATAGTATATGGAATATGGCTAATTTTTATTTTCATAGGCATGAGTTTATAGCATGGAATACTGAGGGAGGGGGATACTGAGGAGGGGGGAAGGAACAACTGATTCCATTTCCTCTATGGACTGCAAGAGAAATCTGCAGTATTAACCAAAAATAAGTTGATTCGGTAGTAAGTCGGGATCCACAGAAGGTCAGTGAACTGCACCATAATGTGCCATATACATTTTTAAAGATCTGAAGTGTCAAGTTCCTTTTGAATTCAGGCGCATAATTCTGATTATCCAGGACTGGAAGAGCATAGAATAAAGATAAATTTCTAGTTGAAGGCATGGTAAAATCTATTTTCTGAAAAGTGGTTCAAACTAATCTTCCTTCCATAGTAAGTTTAGTGGAAGTTGTCTATAAAACCTTTTGAGCAGAGGTGGGATTTAGTATTTATCACAGGTTTTGGCACTGTGAGTTGGCCCAAGGTGTTGCAACTCTTTCAGTCTCTGGTTTGGTGTGAAAAACCCCAAACTATGTTTTCTAAAGGAAATTATAAGATTTCATGATTGTGGTAGGCAGAGTCCATAACTATCAGGCCCAGATAGCTAGATATCATAGATCTCTGTTTCTCCAAGCTCTTGGAAGTACTAGATCTGACTTTTTACTGGATTGTAAGGCTAGATTCAGATCTGTTCAGAAGTCAAAACAAGCTGACAGATTTCTGTGGAGAAAAGCTTCTGATTAAATGGAGTTAGCTACAAGGAGCTATGCTCGTGTCACAGCTGGGAGAGACAGATGTGCAGATGAATAATCAAAATTAACAGCAGACACCCTTAAAGGGCTGGTTAATCTGCCAGTTGGGAGTCTGTCTCTTTTCTTCCCACAAGTGCATGAGCTCATAAAAAATATAAATGAGCCCAATAGCAGCAAGAGCCTTAAGATCTGCCTGCTCATTAGTGAAATTTCAGAGACACGTTTCCTGTGGCTCCATATCATTATTTAAAGCTTCATATATTTTTAAAAAAGAACTTAGCAGGAAGAGGGAAACATGTTCAAACAAACAGAAATTCCTTGCCTGGCCCTATACCCCTCCCCCCAACTTTCACTTACCTGTATAAGACTGACAAGATTATCCGTATTTTAAGCTGTGAAAATATTCAGATAATGTTTCCTCGTGTCACATCCAGAAGAAAATAGATGGGTTTGGACAATGGTGAGGGTGAAGATTCTTCCTCAGCCCTGCCTCACATTTGCTCCTGTAGTTTGTGGTGATAGGTTGGGGAAGTTTTCTGTCTCCATATGATGTTTTCAGTGTCTGTCTAGATATTTTAACGGTTTTAATTGTGAAAAATATTCTGATAAGTCTGGGAAGTATTGTCATGAAGTACAAGGTTTTCCCTGTGCCACAGGCATTTTGGCCAGTTTGTTACTTATAAAGAAGACCCGCAATATTAGATTATGAGAGGAATTCTGTACAATATTTGGTCAATGGAATAATGTGATAACGTTCCCATGTTATGCTGTTGGGTTCTGGAATTCATCTTTTCTCTTTCAATAGACTACTTCCAAAGTTCAGGTTACCCAGTTTGCCAAAGTAGGTCTTTTACAAGATTGTGAAAGGCCTTGTAAATAGATATAAAGATTGAAAAAGGAAGCCAACGAAGGAATTCAAGGAAATAGGGTCTGTGTTCTGAGTTACTGGAAAAGAAGATGATGTAGTATTATGACACATTAACTAGACTGAAGTTGAGAGGTATGAGAAAAAGCAAGGCTAGAACAGAGAGTTCCTCAATAACCAAAAAAAGAAGTGGCCACGGGATAGGCAGGGTGTTTAGCAACTGTGATTATGGTAAAAAGGTGGGTTTTGGTGATATTATAGGAGAAGAAGCTATAGCATATATGTCAGGGTGGGGTTTGGGGTGGAGGGAGGTTCAGAACAAGGGACTGGGGTGTTTGCAGAGAGGCAGGAGTCAAGAGCCCACAAGACCACACATAGGGCCCCATTTTCTTTACCCTTGCCCACACACAGGGTTCCCAGATTCTGTTGGTTTTCATCAACCAACAGGAGGAGGCTGTGAAGGCTAGGACTATAACAGAGTTTAAAGAGAAGCTAGATAATTTCATGGAGGTTAGGTCCGTAAAAGGCTATTAGCCAGGGGATAGAAATGGTGTCCCTGGCCTCTGTTTCTCAGAGGTTGGAGAAGGACGGCGGAAGACAAATTGCTTGATCATTGTCTTCGGTCCACCCCTTCTGGGGCACCTGGTGCTGGTCACTGTCAGCAGACAGGCTACTGGGCTAGATGGACCTTTGGTCTGACCCAGTACGGCCATTCTTATGTTCTTATGTTATCTACATAAATTTTTTCCTACTGGTATTACTAAAGCAACATTCACATACCGCAAGGGCACATAAGTAAGGTGCATGCTGATTGTACACAAGATTATGAGAGCTGTGTGCTCCCTCTGCATCCAGTAAAGTGTTGCTATGGTTCAATCAGTACACCCCAGAAATTCTAGGTATGCAAGCACAGTTAGCAAAACTGCCCTGTCATGGGATACCGTCTTGGTTACAAAAATCTTATGACCCCTGAGGTGAAGGAGGGCCATTCATGTGGCCCACTCAGTAGCCTAGGTTGCCCCTCGCTGGTCTAGATTCTCTTAGAGTGTATTTGGGTTTTCAGTATGATTTTCTCTTGTCTAAACTGAGAGACCCACTCTAGGGATGTTAAAATTAGATTAATCAACTAATCGAATAGTCAATGGACTTTCCATCAACTATTTGATTAGTTGATAAGAGCACTTCTGCTTTGAAATGTAGCAAGAGCTGGCTTGGCTGTTGCTACATTTCAAAGGCTGAAGTGCCCCACACTGTTTCACCTTTGAAATGTACAAGAGCCCCAGTAGGCATTTCAAAGATTGAAACACCGCATGGATCCTGGGGCCAGCGGGGACTCTTGTACATTTCAAAGGTGGAACGCCTCCGCTGCACCCCTGCCCCCTCCCATAGAGCTGGAGCTGGGGGAACTGGCTTTTAAACCAACTCCCCCCAGCACCCTCTCTTCTACTTCCCCTTGCTGCCTCTTTCTGACAGAGGCAGCAAGGGGAAGAGAGCGACTAGTCAACTAGTGTGTCGACTATCCGATAAGCTTTTGCTTATCAGATAGTCGACTAGTCAATTAGTCACTTAACATCCCTACCCCACACTGTAGCCACATCCCCACTCAAAGTTGGCTAGGGCTATTGAAAATATGTCTACACAGCATTTGGTAGTGAGCTTCCTGCCTGAGTTGACAGACTTGGGCTAGCAGGCTCACGCTAGCTCTCTCAGAATAGTTGTTTAGACAGAGCTTTGAAGTTGCAGCTCAAGCTTTGAAGCTCAACCCCACTCCATTGTATTTTACACATTCGTTTGGTTCAGAATTGTTAAATACATGACTTAAAATACTGATATAGGAAAGGAGTGGGGGTCAGAACTTGAAAGATACCTTTGCTGATGTCATCTTAAAGATTCCGGGAATATATATTTTTAGAAAATGAATGTTTGAATGTTCCCATAAAGTCAACAATTCTGCATGTTCTTCAAACAAAGGTTTTTCATGTCAAGAATGTTATCCGTTTGCATCCCTAAATCTACATGTATACCTAAATTATATTTAATTACTTTTTAGAGGTCTATAATTATCAGTTGGTATGTCCTACCATTATACAAAGATACATGAGATTTAGAATTTTGTTTTCTGAAAACTCTAGGTAGAATGATATGTACGATTTAGTTATTTAGGAAAAGGGCAAAACCACAATGTTTTCAAATACGGATGGTACATGTGCCTTTACCCAAAAAGAATTCCAACTAGGAGATAAATCATGCTGTTGTGGAACTGAAGCATTTCCTTACCTGCCTTCCTTACACAACAAATTTGGTATCTGTCAGTTTCATATAGAGTTTATTTATGTTTGGCACAGTGGAGGTAGCCTGCACTTTATCATCCATCTGCCGTATTTGCATAACCTTTCACAGTTAATGGCTGCCATCTTGACAAATTAAACTGGTTTCCTAAATCTTTTATGGATTAAGTCCTCTTGGACACGTTGTACTTTCATTTAATTCCTGAATAGTGCTTGCTAAGTGTTGTTAACAGTGCAGTCATCCATTTTGTTCCATTGACATTTGACATATATGCTATAAAGAAAATTCTAAGAAAAATTGTTTAGAAATAATCAAAAGAGTTTGTTTAGAAAATGTTGAAGCTAAATTGAGCCTTGGAAGCCCAAACTGAGGCTTCTAGTGCTTCTAGTTCCTGGTTTCCTGTGAATCTTAGAGGATTGACAGGCAGCAGAGCGCCAAGAAGAGTTGGGAACTACAGGAGCTAGGAGCCTCAGAGTTTGGAAATCATGATTGTCAGGGATTCCAGGCTCCCTGTGGTGAAGCTGGGAGTCCATAAGGCTGGTACCCTGATGCTTTAACAGTCTATATGGAAGGGCTGTCCCAGGGCTGCAGACCCTGAAAGCCCTAGCTCCCCAGAAACCCAACAGGTACTTTGGCAAACAACCAGATAAGGAAGCTTTGTAAACTTGTACATATCCATTGTGCATTTTGGTTTCAACTGATCACCATTTTCTGATGAAAAACGATTTTGTCAGAAAACCCTTGACCAGCTCTCATTAAATTCACCTGTTGTGACTCAGCCGAGGATGGCACTGAGTTGTACCTGGTTCCCAGGCTATTGTCACTGGAACACAAAAATCACTGTGTTCCTCTCTTACTCTTTATAGTATGTCATGTCTTTGGTGGCTTTCCTAAATCTATATATTTTGTCAAGGGTTCTGGAACAATTTGTATATAGCAGGGGTGCTAAAAGCCATTGAAGCAAACTGAATCCTGTATATTTGGGAAACCATTTCAAATTGCCACATTCTCAGGACCCTTCGTTCCAGCACCTATGTATTTTCTACACTCAGAGTTTGTGAGCTACATATGGACTCCATATTTTGTTTCATTGATGAATGTGCCAGACCAAAGTATAACCTTACAAAATTCACTTGGATGCTTGGAAAATTCATGATGTATGTCAAAACTCGAAGGAGTTCCCAAATGTTTCTGAGTCCCAAGCAATTACCTGCCAAACTGAAAATCCCGACTTCTCCAAACAAATCTTATTCATAAGATCTCTCCATGGATTCTAGAATAAAACAGTGTGATCTGTGAGATGTGATATAACAAAATACTAAATAGGAGCTTAATTCTCCCCATCCTACTTTGGATCATAAGACTGGGCCTCCTACTGGGAAGTACAATGCTCTTTATTATTAAAATGACAGCCCCCACCTAGAGAGCCAACAGCCCAAATCAAACAATACATCCAAAAGCATCTTCTGTACCACCACAGCAATTGAGATCAGCTGGTGCACTAAAAATCCCTTGATTTAAACATCTGGTGGCAGGACCTTCTCAGTGGAGGTCCATTGACTATGGAATTCATTCCCCCCTGGCCTGACAAAGCCAGAGTTTCTTTATGTTCAGGGAACAGTGCAAAGCCCATTTCCTTTCCCAAGCGGAAAGTTCAGCTGGTAGTTAGCACTGTATCAAAAATGGGAAGAATCAGCCTTGAAAGGACGTGACTGTAGATGCCAGAGGATGAGCTAATTCTGCACCCTCCATAACATCTCTCCAAAAGAGAAATATCTATTTCCTTAGGGGTGACTCTCTCAGGGTGCATTGGTTCATCGTGCTACAGAGACCTGTACAAATTTGAGGAATAGGAATTTGAAAATATCTTTTTTCTGCCTTCCATCTGCCAGCCCTCTTGCTCTACAACCTGCCATACCACCAATTGTACCTACCATGGTCCCTAATGCCCTCCTTTCCTCCAGCTATCAGAAAACCTTAAGACTCCGTAGTCTCTCTCTGCTATCACTCGCAAATGTTAGTTCTTCAAGTTGTCCGCTTTTACTCTGAGGCAGCTCGTGGTCAGCTGGAGTTTCTGTGATTTTATTTGTGGAAAAATTTCCACAGGGTATTGCCATGTGTTATACCTGTCTATGGAGGAGAAAAAAAAGCACTATTTGTCCAAATAAGCCACACATGCTAATTTTCTTAAATTACCAGTTGTTCTTTAGAAGCATGCAGATATCTCAACTGTGCACTCAAGTGATATTTGGCAATGTTAAATTTAATTAAGGTACAACTTACCTTGTCAAACAAATTGTACCTTATTTCACACACAGTCAAATTTCTTATCTATAGCATATTAAAAGGTTAAAAGCATTCAGAGGAAAAGTAGAACATTAGACAGAACTATTTTAATCCAGCAAGCAGAGTTACAAAAGGAGGATTTGACCAGTCCTATATATATGTGGGCCCAGGCTAGTGTGATGACATGAGAAAATTGGGAGAATTTCTGCCTTCGAACAGGAAAAAAAATCTCAAGGGTTCCACCCTTTTTGAAAGTGGGAAAAGTTCAAGTTCTCAAAAGAACTTTGCAAAATTAGTGTGAGTATTGGTTCTTAGCAGGAACTGTTTTAAAGAGACCTACAGATTATGTTGTAGATGCGTGTCTTTGTCATCACAATAGCTGTTTATGGTTTTTGCAGGCAAAATGTTAGGGTCCCTAATAGACTTGTGTTTGTGGAGAGCATATCGCATGAAGTATATGCAGATGTACTCAGTATTTCTATTAATTTAGGTTTTAGTTCATTTGTTTTCTAGGAATGTGTTGCTTTTCTAACCGTAAATGAAACCTCAAATATCTAAATATTCTATTTGTGATAATATGCCTATCCTGGACATTTTATTTTGTTTTATTTATTGCTGGTAATTTTAATATAGGTACATTTGTTATTTGCTTTTTATCTGTTTACTTTATCTATTTTATTTATGCCTATTTTAACCTAATCATTAATTTGTTATTTCCTACATATTTAAGAAGTCTGCTGATGTTTGTTTGCTAGCTGTAGTGTGAATTTTCCTGACTGACATAAAGAGATACAACACAGATAAAAACAGCACAGTCCAAACATATTTGGTTTTGCAGTGCTTGTTGTCCCTGCTTGCCTTTCTGGTGTAAATTCACATTGCAGTTTATAACAGGCAGGCACTACTGTTCTTTTCATATACCTAGAAGATTGTGGAGGTAACTTCATTATAGAATGCTGCGCTGTATCAGCTTTCATTAGAAAAATTAAACAACAAATGCTCTAAATCAGCAGTGCTGAAAACTGTGAAGACTTTTCTTTTGTTTTCTATTCATTATTAGAAAAGCCAGAAACTTTTCAGTATTTTATAGTCTACAAGTGTATTAACTTTTTCGTTTTCATCTCAAATTATTATTACAGTATAAAACTGTGCTTGGAATAAGAAAGCTACCAGATTTGCTTCAAAGAGCGTGACTGAAGTGCCCTCAATTACCTTTATATACATTTTCAGATTTTCATTAAAGAAAATTTGACAGAGTGAGCACCAGTCCTTCCTGCATTTGGTGTCTCTGAAAATGTATTTAAATGAAGAGTTGTTTTACTTCCAGTAGCAAGCAAATCAAAGTGAATCTCAGAGTTTTTACTGTTTATACAGCTTTATGATGAATTTCTATAATGACTAGCACTTGACATACTTTTCAATGCTAAAATGCACACACATTGTTCACTGAAAGAAAAACAGTGGCTTATATGAAAATAAATCATTATGCCTTTGATATTTCCATGAGGGGAAAATATTTTTTTGGCAATACTGGAGAACACCTGCTCCTGCTGTTTATGAAAGATAAGCATCTGGAAATACATTAGTATTTCTCCCCAATAGACCTCAGTTCAATCTTGGTATTTAGTTATTTCAAGTTCATTTTACATTTCCCCTGCAGTATAAAGATGAATGTTTGTAACAAATTAATTTCCATTCCTTTTAACCTCTTTCTTTTGTGTTTTATTGCATGCTTTTTAACAGACACACAGCAACGTAAACCTAGAGTATAAAAATCTGTTTCTACAACACTGGGTGGAGGAGGGACAGTTACTTAACATCATAAATGAGAGATTATGTTGAGGTGTTTTGAATAGCTGTTAAGTAAAATACAGCTGTTAAGTAAAATACAGCTGTTAAGTAAAATATGTACTGTATTTATTCCCATGATAAAAGTATTGAATTGCTCATAAGCTGGATAGCTTTCTTCTTCTAAGCAGTTTTATATTGTAATAATAACTTGAGAAGAGGAGGAAACTCTTCACAGCTTTCAGAACTGCTTAGAGCACTTCTAGTTTAATTTTTCTAATGAAAGTAATCACATACCTTGTTTGGAGATTAAAATATCTAGGTTTTGTATTTGTTAATTACGAGTAAATGTATCTAGAAAACTACATATTTATAAAAATTTTATTTTATAGAAAACAACCAATATAATGGTCTTTGTGAATACGTACAATTAACACTCCCTCCCAATTACTCAACTTCTGTTGGCAAACATCAACTAAGATGCTCTCCTAAATAAAATAAATACCAATCTTTAAGACCTTCAGTCAGGCATAGCTGGAGAAGTATTGGAACTGTGTTCCAAAATGGCATGTGTCTTTGCAGTCCTAATATCATCATTATCCAATAGATACTATCCCACAAGTGGGAAAACAAAAATGTATTCCAGAGCCTTTTCTGTGCACTCTACATGTGTGGCAGAAAATTTCTGTACACCACATACTCCCTCTACTAAATCTGTATGATAGCTGCCAAAATAAATATTTTATTCCATTTATTTTTGGAAGCATTGCACAGGTCTTCTTAAGATTAAACAGTCAAAGGTCAGATAAGTTGGGATGAACCATGGATTTAAGACAGTTGTACTACACATAGTTATTTATATAGAAGTTTTATAATATGTATGCTTGGTTAAAAGCTGAGGATGTTTGCTCAGCAGCGAAGAGCAAAACCATCATTATCTGATTGTACATGGAATCCAGTGGCTGCTAATCAAACCCTGGGCTGCATCTTATTAAGAAATACTTGGCATAGACTTGCTACAATTATAGGTTTTGCCAAGTTAAGGAAATCTTTCACTCAGAGCAGCGACCCACATTGTATTGAACAAACACATGAGTTTTTAATTGGGAACAATAGCTTAACAAACCACTTCCCAGGACCATTGAAAGAAAAGTATGTGCCTGTGGCAGTTCTGGCACTGAACAATGTTTATTTGCATTTTTTTAAAGCCCAGGGCCTGATATACAAAGCAAAAGAAAAAATATTAAAAGGCAATATAGAAAACAAAGTATAAATGACCCCCCCCCCAAAGAGAAAAGAAATAACTAGGTAAAATGTTATGCCTGTCAACAGGTGTGCAATATGTGATTTAGTGGGAAGTATATGATATGTATATTGGGTCCAATTCTATTCAGTTTTACTAGTGTAAATCCAGATTAACACAGATTAAATCAGGCCTTTTGGTCCAAAATTGTATGCACTGATTGTATACATCACTATGGTATGTTATGTGTTTAGTCAATAGAATTGCTTTATAATATATAGTTAGCTATTGTTATATAATATTCATCATATAAATGTGCTCATATAGCAATCTTCACAAAAATCATAAAATGTTACTTGATAGAAATTGTTTTTTTATAGAAGTGATTGAGTAGAGCATCAAATGTTAAATTCCAGGACAGACAGGACATTTAAGGTCCTTTGAGAAATCAGTTTATAGCCATCATACGCAGAGTACTCTAAAGGTATGTCTACACAGCAGTGCTATTTCGGGATAACATCTGTTATCCTGAAATAGTGTTCTGTGCATCTTAACAGCACACCCATTATTTTGAAATACATTCAAAATAACGGTCATCTTATTCCAGCTTCCTGTAAACTTCGTTGCACGAGGAGTAAGGGAGATGCCAGAAGAGTGATTTATTTCAAAATTTGGCACTGTGTAGACAATTTGCATAGCTCAAATTTCATAGCTTATTTCGAGGTATGCGCTACTGTGTAGATGTACCCTAAGAGCCAACATCTAAAATTTATAACTCGGGCTACTGTCACAAATAAATCTTTTGATACTATTAAGGTTGATGATAGTTTGCAAATACATAATTGAGTACAGAACCTAGGCATGAGTAATCAGATGGGTCTGACTTAGCTGAGTGCAAAAATGCTAAGAAAAAGCATAGACTACTATTTAAGGCATTGGAATAGAAATCAAGAGATAGGAGTTTTATTCTCTGGTTTTCCAAAGATTTCCTGGATAGTCTTGTGTAAGTCAGCTTTGGCTCAGATTTTCAAAAGTGCCCAGTAATGTTGAGGGTTCTTCTTGAGAATCCTAAGACAAAATTTTTAAGAGGTGCTGAGTGCCCCAAAACTAAGGTCCTAATTAGAAAGAGATATTTTTCAAAATGTAGACCTTAACTGCTCTCAATCTGCATGCCATTTTACATAGGCACAATAATAGTTCCCTGTCTTAGGGCATGTGTACACTGGGGAGTTATTTTGAAATAGCTCCCTTATTTTGAAATAACAAGGCGAGTGTCCACACTACCAATCCCTTTATTTTAAAATAAAGAGCTTGTTATTTTGAAATAATAACTCCTGTTTGTGAAGAGGAATAGCTTATTCTGAAATAGTTATTTTGGGAGTTATTATTTTGAAATAACTTACTTAGAAATAACATGGTAGTGCTGTAGACATAGCCTTAGGGAGATTGTCAGATAAATCCATTGTTTAGTGAGAAGTGCAAGAGAAAACACCTTAAATAAAAATTTAAAAATCTGTCAAGTATGCTGGACCGAAATATTACATTGCTAAGGTTTAAGTAGCAGGATTTTAAAGACATGAACTTTTCTGAAAAGGCAGTTGAAGGTTTTTAAATATGAGTGATGAATTAAAACAATGGAGTGCTTGTAATGGTGTGAGCTGCTGCATTTTGGAGATAGCAAGGTCAAGAACTCCTGCAAGTAAAGAACTGCAACAATCCACCCTTGAGAAGAGAGAAGCATTTATCAACAATTCAAAATGCTCCTTGCTGAGCAAAGGTCTCACTCAGCAGGCTGATCAAAATAGCTTTAATAGGGTGCATATGTGCAGGGAAGCAGTGTGGATTGGTTAATAGTTATATTTTTTTAAAAAATTAAAATATTTCTATACATTTGGTAATGTGCATTTCTAGTGCTTTCGTTTACTTTCTTTTGGTCAAATGTCCACAGGGAATATTACATATGATTTGTTTTTAAATAACGTCGTAAGTGTGGCTTTATTTACTTTATATTATTTTAATATAATATTTTACATAGCCCTCTATGCTGCATGTTAGTTTTGATTATGATGTTGTTTGCCTTGGAATGTATTGTAGATAGCTTTGTTTAAGCCACTAGTTGAGGTGATTGGCAGTAAATTGTATGAGAGAGTGATGTTTGTTTGCCCTGTGTGTATGGGGCCCTGGGTGAAATGAAAAGAGTAACCTAATAAGCTCATTACTCGACTGGTTGTTTGAGACTTCCATATTCCTTGTTTTATTTTCTTCGATAGTATGGTTAATGAAATATACCTTTGAAGCCCTGAGGCTTAAATACATTCAAAGAACAAAGTTTGCTTTATCCTGCTGTTTTTATACAATTGTAGTAAGTCATTGTAGTTCACAATTTCTCTATTGATTTCCTGAAGGCTTACTTCAACAATGGGATTCCTCTTTGGCTATATTATGATTTTATATGCATATTCCATTTTACCGCTAGTCCAAGATGAATTCCAATTTCTTGACAGCACACCATTGTACTAAGAAGACAATATAACAAAGGTATTATGGTGATAAAAATAGGGTAATACTCTACATATGTTCTCCATTTGCAAAGGCAGCTTTTAACACTATGTTTCCATATTTTTAATGTTGTTAAAGTCAATTCACACTTTTGACACTACACTTCTGTATCTTACTGCACAAAGATGAAATGATATAGTAGTTTCACTGAATCCCTGAATGTATCTCTTTTATCCACTTATTTAGCCTCCTTGTCACTAATTTTTTATCTGTCTTTTTCATGTATATGTATACACTTAAATATGCACAAACAGTATAGATAGACATTTGTATGGTATAATACAGCATAAGGATATATATTATGAAGTATAAAACTTTCATTTCAATATAGCGGCAAAGCTACCCACCTATACCTATAATATGATTTACATTTCAATGCTCAAAATGTATTTTAAATTTTTATATATATATATCTATATATAAAATTCTGAGGTAGAAGAACTTGTCTGGAAGTTATTGCAGCTGCTAGCTGTCATTACGTTTTTACGAAATGCCAACCATCTTGTATGAATGACTGAGCAAACTCTCTTTATCCCATAGTTGTGTTGATAGAGAAATGGTCTCATTTTGATCCACTGAAGATTAGATGGTGGTGTACAGAATTTCAGACATAAAAGATTTTTGGAAGACTTAGTAATGGACCACAGAAGCGTGCTTATTCACAAATATTGCAGCATAAGGACAGTGACTTATTTGTCTGTTCTAGTCCTCGTGTTGCATAAGAGAGAACCCTGATTCTGTATTGGAGGTTACTAGTAAAGAAATCCAGGAATGTTTCAACTTAGTTTTGTTTGAGGAAAACCACTATTCACAAAAATAGATGAGTAATAATAATTGTCTTATCTCTTAACATTTTGTTTATAGTGAGTAAGAGGAAGGACATTTTTATGGCAGGCCTTGTACCCTTACTGTGATTGTGTTGGACTATTCACAATATAAAATATTGCTTATGTACAGTGCTACAAATATTCTAAAGTAAGAACTTGCTTAAACTTTGTGCCCTTTCCAGCAATCAAAGCATCTCTATGGATGCTAAATACAAAGTATAAAAAGGAGTAGCCATAAAAAGTCAAAAGTTCAACAGGGCAGATGATGACCAAACTTGGCCTCATGGAATTCCATTTTAAGTTTTTGCTGAAGTTTAATTTGATATTTTCACAATGCCAGTATGGTTGACATCCAGTGCTTCAAATAAACTTATACATTACAAAATCTTTGTAATGATAGCAACTATTATGATATTGACAGTTCGTTTCCAGAAAAAAACAACTTGTGTCTGGTAGCCTGGATCACAGTCGCTTAATTTGCAATCAATCTGTAACACTGAAAATGCGTTCCACTATTCAAAAATGACTATTTTGAAAGGAACAGAAAAGAAAAATAATTTTATCCATTAACTCTTCATTTAAGGGTCTGTCTATAGGTCAGTGGCATCATGTACATAGGTATGTGCTCTCTGTTGTTTTAAAACTTCCTCTTTTTTTGGAAAATTTTAAAGGAGCAGTTAGTTTTCATTTTAGATAGGTGACTGTTTACAAAATGATGAGGTTTACAATTAATAGAGACAACAGAAGTTTTTCTTTTGGGAAAATGCAGAAGCAGTGGCCTTGCTGCCATTAGCATGCACCAACCATGTTGGAAGTTCTAGGAGAGATTGTGTAACACTTCTCAGCAAAGGTAGATGATGTTTTTCTGTTCGGTTAAATTAAAGCAGCCCAAAATCTTTCAGCAAATGTTGCTGAGTTGAGCAAATCTTTATCAATAAACATCTTAAATTCTAAAGTTGTATGACTGGACTTTACGGTCCAATCTTCATCAAATTTTGTTGTTGTTTTGTTTTGTGTTGACTAATATTTTTATAAGAATCTCTTGTTCCAGGGTAGGGCTTTTTGTTGTTGTTGTTGTTAAGTCCTGTATCTTTTCTTTCACTGACTCATGCTATTGTATATGGCCATTTACTCATTTGTAAGTTAATTCCTTGTTTTTAGAGATGCCATAGGGCTTGTACTTTATCCAGTTTTTGCAATGATTTGCTCAAACCCTTTTTTTATATTACTGTCCCTCATGCTAGACTTCAGTTTGCTTTGTTGGTGTACTATGCAGGCAAATGGTCTTCTAATAAGGATGAAAAGGATACTTTTATGGGCAAAGCATTGAATTAAGGAGATGTTGGTTCTCTTCTGATCTTTGCCACAGACTTTCTGAGCAAATCATTTAATCACTTTATGCCTTAGTTTTCTGGATCTCAAAGGGGATAATAAAACATTTCCCTTTCAGAGGTAAAAGAATTAATGCTTCTAAAGAATGCTGTGGTGTTTGGTTGGGGGGCACAAAAATGATGCAAACTATGTAATTAGAGGCATTATCTTCAGTCTAAAAATCTTCTGTCTATCCTATTCTTGCAGTTAATGATGTTAGGCATTTTCACTGTTTCTTTCTCTTTTATATCTGATTGCACCCATGAGTAGTTTTTATATGCCATCAGCTTCTTTTTGTAAATAAAACATTTTAAAATATGGTGAAAACCTGCTTGCAGCAAACGGTAGAATTACCTATTTTAGTGTCTTTTCTTGAATTTGCCAGATGTAATGTATTCAGTGTCTTCTGCTAATGCCATCAGATGGGAAGCTAAATCAAAATCTAGGTAAGCAGATCTCAGTATCTATAAAAAATAGCCAATGTATGTAGATTCAGGCAAAAAGTGGCAGAGAAGGGAGCTGACAAAGGAAAAGAAAAGGATGTCAAATGTAAATTGTTGAGTTGAGAGACAAAAGAAATGCATGAATATCTAGGCTATGTCTACACAGCAACATTATGTCGAAATAACTAGGGTCCATATCTATATAGTTGAAAGTTATTTCGACATAATGTTGAAATACTGTCAAGCTGGAGGACTTCTTACTCTGGCTCCTATAACCCTCATTTTATGAGGAGTAAGGGAAGTTGGAGGAAAAGTGCTCTATTTCGAAACAAGTGCTATGTAGAGAGCACCAAAACTCAAAATAAGATATTTCAAAATAAGCTATGCAATTGACGTAGCTCAATTTGTGTAGCTTATTTTGAGTTAAGCCCTGCTGTGTAGATGCGCCCCTAGAATATTTAAAATAGTAGGAAAATAGCAAAAATGTTCCTGTGTTCAAATACAGAGCCAGGAAGTTCCCAGAAATAGGGAATGATGAGAAAAGTTTTCATGATTCAGGCACTTACATTAAAAAAAGGCTGTCAGTGAAACCATGACCAGATAGCTTAAAGCTCTAACACAGAAGAGCATTGCTGTTATTCTACAGTTACTGCAAAATAAGGTATTAGAGATAGCAAAACAGTCAAGGCACTCTTTTTATAAGCTATTAAAATATGGTTTAAAATGTAGAGACATTATCTTATACGCTCAAAAACTGTGTATTGAGGCTTCTGAGGTCTGAGAAGCAACACGTGTCATTTTACTGTTTATGGACAATGCCCTTTATTCAAGTTAAAATTAATATTTCAAATCTGAAAATAAAAAAATAAAGTTTGCATCCAGGACCAAGCTCTGTTATGCTGGTATAAAACTAAAACACTTTCACTGTAACCAGTAGAGTTTTTCCAGGTTCACAATGGTATAACTGAGACTACGTCTACACTACAGAGTTTTTGCACAAGTAAATCGACAGAACAGAGGGGTTTTTGTGGTGTAGGTATTCCTCTTTCTATGAGGAATAACTCCTTTTTGCACAAGAGTTCTTGTGCAAAAAGATGTGTGTGGATGGGCAACAGGGGTTTTTGCGCAAGAAATGGCCTCCAGGGAAAAAAACAGGTGGCCTCTTGGCCACTCCGTCCGAAGTAATCAGAATGCTATAGTTCCTGTCTGCTGGATTCTCTTAAAGCTGCAGGCACCCTGGACAAGCCTTGTGGCAGGAAGTTGCAGAGAGCAGGTCCTTGCACCATGCGGCTCTGTCTTACCCAGAGAAATGGCAGAGCAGCAAGCTCCCTGAGACCTCTCTGGCCCTTCCAGGGAGCAGCCCTAGGGGTCCCAGGACCCCTCCCCCCCGGGGGGACAAAAAGGTACACCCTGACCTGGTCTGGTCTGGAGATAGCAACTCTCCTGGAGTTGTGGGGCAAGGAGGAGTCGCTCCAGGATCCCCAGGCCAAGTGTGGGCGCACTCAGATTTTTCTTGCATGGCTGTATCCCTGGCAGAGCGAGGTCACCCTGCCTGGACCATGGAGCAGGTCCAGGCAAAGATGAAGGAACTCCATCAGGGGTACGTCAGGGCCACCGAGTGCAGCACGCACTCAGGGACAGGACCCCACACCTGCCCCTACTATCAGGAGCTCCACCACATTTTGGAAAGTGGGGAAACCTCTTCCCCTCCCCCATCATGGTGGATTTCAGCCTCAACACCCCAGTTGTTGTCCACCTGGAGGTCACCCCCACAGACGAGCCGGAGGTCCAGGGCCAGCCCCAGCCAGAGGAGGAGGAGCAGGAGCCAGGGACTGTGACCCTATCCCTGGAACCAGTGAGCGCCAGCCAAGACATCTCCCAGGCCTCCTCAGATGCCTGGGAGGGATCTTCAGGTTAGTTGTCACACACACAGGGTGGGGGAGGCAGGTGCACAGGGAACAGGGGGTGAGTGTCATTCGGGCAGCACATGGTGCTGCAGTCTCTGCACGTGCAACCATGTGCAGCGGGAGGGTGTGGCATGCCGACACAGCAGGCAGCCCCTGAACACACCCGGGATCCTGCTGCCAGGCTCACGGGAGGGCCCCCTTATCCAACACCCTCCCTCCCCTGGGCAGGGACTGCAGCCCACGAGCTCCTTACCTGCATCAGGAGGGCCCTGACGGTGGACTTCACCACCCCAAAGTGGTTGGTCACCGAGCGGTAGCTGTTTGGGGTGGCCAGCTTTCCAGAGGGCTATTGCAACCCGCTTCTACAGGGGGATGGCAGGCTGCAGGGTGTCGCGTCTCTGCGGGGCGGGTGAGAACCAGGCATAGAGCTTGAGGAAGCTGGCCTTGCGCATGCGAAAGTTGTGCAGCCACTGCTGGTCGTCTCAGCCTCCAGAACCTTCTCTGTATAGTGGAGTGCGGCAGCCAGACTGGAGCAGCCGCAACCACGCAGAGGGTGATGAGAAGGAGTTCCGAGTGCACATCCAGCAGGAACATGTAGGCAGCTGGAAGCAAATGGTGCAAGAACTGCAGCATGGCCGTGTGAGGCTGTCGTCTGCCCAGGGGCAGCTCTGGCTCCATGGCACACACCAAGGAAAAAAGCTGTGGCGTCCCCCAAAAGAACAGGGCAACCACAGCAGGCACTGCTGAAGCTTTGCTGTCCCTCAACAGAGGTCCGCAAGCAGGCAGCAGAAACAGAGAAACGGCTGTCCAAGGGCGTCCCTTTAAGCGCGTGTCTCTGCACGGCTCTGGCAACAGCACTCGAGAGCAACTGGTGACCTAAAGTCCGGCTAGAACCAGTTCCTGGTGGCTTCATATGTGAGAGAGTGTCCAGTGAGTGTGAACGCTCTCTTTCACAAAAGTTCATCACTTTTTTGATGAGCTTTGGAGTGTGGACATGATCTTGTGCAAGAAGTTTTTGCGAAAGATCTCTTCTGCAAAAAGCTTCTTGTGCAAGAAGCCTGCAGTGTAGACGTAGTCTGAGTGTCAAATTCACCCTTTAATCTCCAACCAAATTGATCCTCGGTTAACCAAAGGGACAGAATTTTCACCTAGTATGAAACAATATATTTCCATTGACTGAAATTGAAGTTATAGTCTAAAATGTTAAAGAAATTCTGTCATTATCATTTAGTGACATATTTAACTGATAAACTGGGTGCAATTAAAAGCATAGTTGTTGTTGAAATGTGGTGAAGATCAGGATGGTTAAAAAGATTGGATTATCATAATTTATTATTAATTTGACAGTACACAATATCCTAATTTCTACTGTTATTCTCCCAGATGATTCTGGGGAATATTAAATGCAGCCTTTTGATGAACATACAGCCGGTCTCCGACTTAAAACCACCTCCACTTACCACCATCCGCACTTATGACCAAAGCGGTTGTAAATGTGGTCCCTGAGTTACGAACGCGATCTGCCCTTACAAACAGCGTGGTCGCCATGTAACTCAATGGGATCCGAGTTATGAACACTTCGAGTTACGGCCAAGTGTTTGGTCCGTAACTCGTTCATAACTCGGGGACCTGCTGTACTGGCTGTCAGATAGTATTCACAATGAAGATTATTAAACAGTAGTTGAAGATGAGGGATTTGAAAAATACTAGGATGAAAATGTATTTCTATGAGCTGTGATCCAAAATGAAAAATTGTTAGAAGATCAGAATGAAGACAACAACAATGTTGTATTCAAGAGTCTGTCTTGTGTAGAAATTCAGATTAATGGCTGCAGTACAGCAATCAATACTAAAGGAACATTTTACAGGTTTTGGTACAGAATGGAATTTGTAATTTCTGCTGTGATGTTACTAAATGTATTAGTAGCAACTTCAAGCATCAGGGAAATTATAAACAATCTAGTTATTTTTTTCCAACCAAAAGTGAACATTAATAGTTTGCAGCTTGCATGTTTGAAATGCTGGTGCAAGCTATATTGAGCAATGGCTGTAAGCTTGGGCATCCAAATGTCTTATGAAGCTTCAGAAATTGCAATATTATTATGACTCAAATATGCCAAATAACATAGAAAATGTTGTTTATTATTTATACAGCACTTAATGTATTATTTTTCAGAAGAATATTATTTCTCCTAACAAATATACTTAGGTTCTGCATCAAATTACACATTAGTGAGATGTTAAAGTTTATCAGTCTGATACCAGCAGTTGCAGTATGCAGAGATAGCTATAATCTGAGACCAAGCATGTACAACTTTTAGCCTGTCCAAAGAGGATTTTGTCAGTGATAACTGGCATGTATGACATTCCCAAGTGTTAATCCCTGCAGTAAATTTGTTTGTATTGCTTAATACAAACATCACATTATAACTGGATGTTTATTTCCTATAGAACATTTATGGAAAATATTTTTTCTTTTAATATACCTAATCCTTATCTTTTGCCTTCAAAAACTTATGGTATGAAATATATGAATGAAATATATGGTTGGAGAAGGCATAAACTTTGACTGGGACATCACATTCATAGTTTTTTAAAGATAGTTATACGAGACAGTTCTCCTCCCCTCCCCCCAAATCTTATAGATGAGAGAGATTGCTTTACTCTTATAAATGAATGAAAGACCAAGTCCCTCAAAGTGATTTTTTTTTCATAAAAACAAAAGAATGGCCATACTGGGTCAGACCATCTATCCCAGTATCCTGTCTGCCAACAGTGGCCAATACCAGATGCCCCAGAGGGAGGGAACACAACAGGTAATCCTCACATGATCCCTCTCCTGTCACCTATATCCAGACAAATTTTCATGATAACATTGATTTTAAATGTTGCATAATGTTGCATTGTTACTGAAAATAGGTAAGTTAAATCACTAAGATCCAAACTGTGGACTGTCCTTTGTCTTTGCTCAGGGAAGTAAAGGAGCAGAATGCATCATGTTACTCCTATAATTTAATAATTCATAGATTTTAAGTCCAAACAGGATTGTCTAGTCTCATCTCCTATGTAACACAGCCCATAGAATTAATTCCAACTAAGTACAATAGCCGTGCTTAAATTATAGCACATCTTTAAAACAGCGTCCAATGTTAACTAAAAATTTTCGAGTGTTGGAGAATCCATCCCCATTGGTAATTTTTTTTCAATGGTAAATTATCCTTGTAGTTAAAAATCTATGCCTTCTTCTAGTCTAATTCTGTCTAGCTTCAACTTACAACCATTGGTTCACATGGTACTTTTGTCTGCTAGATTGGAGAGGCCTTTATTATCAAATTTCTGTTTCCCCTTTAGATAGTTATGGATAATCTTAATAAACTAAATAGATTGTGCTCTATAAGTTTTTCAGTACGAGGTTTTCTTTTTCCAGTTCTTTAATCATTCTCAAAGCTCTTCTCTGAACTCCATCTAATCTTTCAATATCCTTGAAGTGAGAGACCAGAACTGGATACCATTTATATATGGCCTATGTTCTTTGTTCTTAGATATGACCTTACATTTGGCCATATTGAAACTATGCCCAGTTTATCAGGAGTTCCAGACCACTCCCTAAACCTTAGGGCTAAGAACTGTGAGACCCCAGCCATTCAATATTGATTATTATTACATTTTGAGACCTATAATTTAACTAGCTTTAATTCCTTTGTTTTGTGCCATGTGGATTTTGCATCATTTTAGATTATTAATCATGATGATGTGTGGTACCAAGTAAAATGCCTTATGGAAATCTAAGTATATTAAAGCAATACTGTTACCTTTATTAACCAAATTTTAATCTCATAAAAATGCTGTTAAGTTAGTTTGACAGGACCTATTTTCCATAAGACATATTGATAGGCATTGATTATAACCCTTCTTTAATTCTTTATTACTCTCACCCCCATTCCATTGTTTTGTCTGGGATGGCTGACAGACCAAGACTACCTGGGTCATTCCATACACATTCTAAATATTGGCACAACATTCATTTTCTTCGAGTCCTCTGGAAATTCCCCAGCATTCCAACCCTTACTGAAAGTAGAGATATAAATATTGTTCAAAAAGTTAACCATTTAAACAAGTTCAAATTATACCATTTAACCAGTTAGCTGCTGGGGTGGAGGTTGGTCTAACTGGCTGTCACAGCTGGGATTGGGGCCACTGGCTGGGGTTAATGCTGACTGGTAAGACTAATGCTTACCTGTTAGTCATTTAACTGTTTACTATTTTACATCACCAATTGAAAAATCAGTGTTAAAAATCCAATGAGCTCTTTGGACAGCTATTTTAAACCTCTTTGATGCAATTTATTTGGACCTACTGATTTATGACATTAGTCACTGCTATTTAAAATCTTCCTTAACGACTGTTTAAATGGAAGTATTTCATTGTCATAGTTGTTATCATTGTCATCTGGTTTTATCCCAATAGAAATATAAAATTATTAACAATTATATCATATGTGTCTACTAATGGACCAATATCATTGACAGGATTTCTTTTATTCCTAATAAACATTAAACTCTGCTTATTTGGGTTAATTTTGCTGGCAATAGATGACTTCTTGTGTCTTTTTACTTCCCTTATCAATTGTCTACAATTTTTAGCTTCTAATTTATATTCATTTCATAATAATATTCATAATTACTTCTCCCTTTTAATTTATTAATATTATATATAACATTAATACATTGAAAAGGGGGAAGGCAGATAGCATGAATGTAAAGGAGAAGGTGGGAATTGTAGAAATATATATGTATAGCTGCTTTCATTCTAAGGCAGGGCTACTCAACTTTGGAAGCCCGGGGGCTGCAGTAATACTCACAACACATGCCTAGGGCTGCAATTTAAGTGTGGTTGCATATACATGCAAATATATATGCAAATAGATTCTTTCACACTGATGGGCATGAATACAAAGCACTTCCCACAATGCCCCAGTGCTCCCAGCACCTCCTCCCTATGTGCTAGAAACGCTGACACCTTGCACCCGTGTGTTCCAGCCAGCCTGTCCGCTTGTGTCTTTCAATGATCATCCCACCTGGGAGACGCCTTGACGTTGTGTAACACGTTCCCAATGGAGGCCATGTTCAAAGGCTCTCACCCATGGTCCACGTGTTGAGCCCCGTGTAAACCCAGACTGCACCGTGGGTCACAAACAAACAGGCCGTGGGCCGGATGTGGCCCATGGGCCTTGTGTTGAGTAGCCCTGTTCTAATGTTTCCTTCTTAATCAATGTAACCTTTTTCAATTGGGAGACTTATGTTTTTTAGGCATATGCTAATATGTTCTTAAACCGCTCCCAATTTTCATTGACATTTTTCTGTTTAATTTATTAAGCATGTGTGTGAATTTAAGCAATGAACTTAAACACTTGTGCTTAAAAGTTAAGCATTTGTTTAAGTACATTTGCCAAGTCAAGATCATAAACTCGATTTGCAGAGATTCTGAGTGGTTAGCAACTCTTATTGATTTCAAATGGATCTGTAGATGCTCAGCATGTTTGAAAATCAGGCAAAACTGCTACTGATTTCAACATGGGGCCCTGCCATTTTATAATCAGTACCTTTAAAAAAATTCAGTATTTAGTGCCCATTAAACAGCAATATTGTCTATATGAAAAAAGAAAAAATAACCTCGCATTTGGACTAATCCAAAGCCCACTGCATCCAATTTTAAATTCACTAGAAAAGAGAGACAAATATAAACAGAACAAAATAACATCTTGTAAGGCCACAAAATTAGATAGCATACTTCCATGTTGTTCAAAGATTATAGTGACACTGAGTGCAGTTACCATATATATGTTAAATGATTGCACCAAAATTAAAGTAGGCAGGGGCACCGACAGCCTCTGTGGGCCCCTGGGGAAAATGTGGGGGAGAGGGCTGGTTCTGCATCCCTGGAAGGAGTGGAGTCTCAGGCAGACGGAGCAGGGCCTGTGGTAGCCAGCTGTGATCGCTGCTCAGAGCGTGGTGCACTCCTCCCAACCTTTAGCAAGGCACTCCAGCACTGATTTAAAGGGGCCAGGGCTCTGGCCACCACCACTATCACACTAGCGGCAGCAGCCAGGAGCCCCAGGCCCCTTTGAATTGCAGTTGCTCCCTTTACCCTCCTATTGGTGGGCCTAAAAGTGGAACAGGAGTTGTCTGCATTTACCAGAGAAGGACGGCTATGCTTTATGGCTGTGGGGGCTGAAGTAGAAGACTGCTGCAAAGAAATGGAAGGTGGGCAGCTTTGCAGTACTGACTCACCCCCAGGAATGTGAGGTCTGAAAGGCATAAAAGTGCAAACACTGGGTAGGGGAAACTCTTTGTTCCATGCAGCAAGCAAAGCCATCAGCCTTCCTCCATCCCTTAGTGGAGGCAAATATTAGGTTGGATTATAACCTGCTGTGGGTATTATGCTAGTCACTTCTTCTTAAAGGGGATGGGAAGTAATTTTTACATCACCAGATTGGGTTTGGTGGAGTCAGTGTTTTGTTTTTTTTTTTTTTTTTAACCTTCTCCAAAGTGAGCATCATTAGGGAGGATCTTTTTGGGTAAGATGAAAAGGTTGTAGGCCATATGTCACAACTTATTTTGTAAGGTTGGGTGGATGTCCAGTGCAGGTACTCCACAGCAAAGGCATCCAGTGATCAAATAAATGGCCTGGTAAAGGATTTAAAACAGAGGTAGTAGATAAAGGAACAGAACAGAGGAGGAGGTCTGGGGACACCTCTGATTGGTACAGTAGGAAACCATATCCCTTCCCCCTCCATTCTCATAGCCCATCTTAACCATCCTACAAGAGTAGTGGTTGGTAAGATCCAAGTGATCGATTGGTTGGGGAACCTTCATGGAAATGAAGGGGGGCTAGTGGAGCCCCAGGCAATGAGTTGAATAAATATGGATTTGCCTGCCTTCTACACTATATCTGCTGGGTAATCCCAAACATCTACATAATAAAGTTGCAACCTGATTAAAATCCATATCAAGTGTTTCCTGTCCTCCTTTGTTGTACCCAGACAATAGGTACAACAATTGATAGTGACATCTGGGAATATGTTTATTGCAATCCTGAGAGTTCATTATGGAAGGATGGGCTGTTGAGAGAGACAGTCATCATGTCTTCTGATGAAAGTCATATTTTGTGAAAATGTTTGTTGGGTACTCTTATTCAGGGGAAATTCAGGAAAACACATTTATATGCCCAGTTGTTCTTGAGGGATATACAATATATTTCAGTCATCCTGGGAAGGATCACTGCAACTGCAAAGATCATGTCTACTGAAGTTTCTTTAGCAGGAGTAGTTAACTAGAAAATTCTCATGAACTTGACAGAGCAAGAATTAAAAAATTAACTGGTGTTGTGAAGATAGGTATACACTGCAAACAATAATATTTCAAATACTTTTCTCCTAGCTATGGGTGAAGAGAGAGCCTGTGAAGAAAGAGTGTGTGTGTGTGTGTGTGTGTGTGTGTGTGTGTGTGTGTGTGTGTGTGTGTGTGTGTGTGTGTGTGTGTGTGTGTGTGTGTGTGTGTGTGTGTGTGTGTGTGTGTGTGTGTGTGTGTGTGTGTGTGTGTTGAATACAGCAGAAGGCAACTCTTACCAAATGATATAACAGTGATTTCACAGTATTTCTCTATATTAGCACTAGAAAATAAGTGTGATATCCTAGCTACTATTGTAGAGTGATTGTTAAGAAAAGTTAATTATTTGATTGTGACAATAGCGTGCGTAAATGTATTTGCATTAATCAACCTAAAAGGAAATCATTTGTTCTTGCTAAATAGTCTGAATGAACATAGATAGGGAAAATAACTAGTATTGCATATTAATGGATAATATCCAGTGTTTTGAGTAATTAACTATGAATGCAGTTAATGTTTTAATGAAATAATTTTAAAGCTGTGAATATATTTGGGTTGTTTTACACCTCAGCTAACAAAATTGTTACATATTAAATGGTCAAATGCTCTAGAATGTGATTCATAGTAGAACATAGCTGGAGGATATGGTTAAACTCAGTTTTATTATAGCCATTTTATACACTGTTAGGGTTATTTAATTAGCGTGCAAATAAAGGAAGTTATTTCAACCCATCATCTATTAGGAGGTTGAAAGAATCAGATAGGCCATGTGGCTGCATTTAAGCTTCCTGTTGTGTATTTTTTCCTTCACAGTTCAGATATATTCTCTGTATTAATCTGTGTGATCAAATAACCCAGACATGCCTTAACTAGCACCAACAACAAAGCCAAACACCTTGTAGCTGTGAGACCTCATGAAAACCAGACTTTGGTCTCTCTGACCTTTTTTACTACCATTTACACATCCACAGGATCTATTAGTGACATTTTTCTTGAGATGGAAGTATTAAACTTTCAGCTTTGTATAAGCTACAGGCAGAAGATCAAGTATTTCATGCGACACTTAGAAGAAATGAATGGTAATAAGATATAAGAATTACCGCATGCATGATGTTTACGTAATATATAAGTGAATAAACTACTGTAGCATAGGTATGGTTCCTATTTCTTTTAGAATTGCATTTCACTTAAGATAATCACTAAAAATAACTTCTTATAGAAAATAAATAGCTCTATAAAGCAATCTTACACTCAGGAAATTACTCATTACATGTAATTTTCATGTTCAAGAATAGATTGCAAGTCTATCCTATAACAATACAAATAGTGGGTCTACCGCACAATCTAAATTCCAACACATTTAGTAGTCTAAATAATCACCATTCAGCTGAATACTAAGTTACTAAAAGAAAATGGAAGAGATGTCTCTAGATTGGCTACATGAATCAAGAAGCTGGGCACTCTGACATCTGCTCTCTGAAGGAACAAATATTCTGTGAATTTGTTTATAGCTTGACACACTACTAAAATTCAGTTGTCTAACATTTTGCATAAATATTTATGAACAGTGGCCTGTGCAGTTTCACTGTGAATTAAGAAATATTGGCAGTTAAACTGATATAAATCAACAGAACACCAGATACAAACATTTCTTTTGATCTTTGTTTTTACTAAAACCTTGTAAAAATGACCAGAACTGAAGAGCACAGTCCCATCTTTTAGGGTCTGATCCTGCCAGATATTGAGCATTTCCCAAGAGAGATTTTCAGCATACCAAACTCCCATTGACTTTAGTGAGAGTTAAAGGTTCTGAGGCCCTCATAGAATTGGGTCTTCAATTTTGATTTTTTTTAGAAGTTCTTGGAATTGTGTTCTTGGATCTGGAATGTGTTTCTTTGATAATGACTTTGAGAACAAGTTCATACTTTGGAAGTATTTGATCCATGTTTTTTCCCCTGGCACCCTGCAGCAAATTTTATTCAGTGTTTACCAATTTATGGCATTTTATGATATTAGACAAACAAAAAAATTGCACTTTGTGTGTTTTCAGTTTGTTTTAAACTGTATATTTGCGGTATTTTTCTTTTAAAAGAGTGGTGGTAAAATATATAAGGTACTATAAAAGTGATTACTACTAAGTAATGAAAAATTATTTTCTGCAGTTTTCTTTGAAAGCCTTTGTAACATGACTAAATATGTTTGAAATAGGTCCTATAGGTTTCTCAGTGATGGCGGTAGTTTAGAAATCAACATTCTCATTCTTCATGACAGAGTTTTAGGCACTGAAGTGCAATCCTAAGTAATGAGCATTGCTGTAATGCAGGCTGGAGGTAAAAACAGGGTGGATGATTCACCATATCTGTGTAAGCAAATGGCAGGCCAAATTTTCATAGCCACCCACACAAAAATAAGTACCACAGCATAAGTCAGTGGGGGTTCAGGAACAGGCAGCAATCCAAAAGGATCCTGATGTTTCTGATCCTTGTTATCAAAATGTTGAATGTTTTCCACCAGTTGTGGAATACACAACCCCCTTCAGTACTCTTGCTGCTTCTCCTTTTCAAACAGCATTCTATCTTATCTGGATGATAACTTTTATCTGCTTTGAGCTTCAGCCAGTTTTCAGTCAGGCCTCTGCTGTAGTCAGGCTCTGGGAAAAGAAAGAAACACAATAGCTTGGTTTGGCTAAAAATTGCCATAGAGTTGAGTATATACTACAGCACATTATAAAATGATTAACTCTTTCTTTAAAATGTATTTATTATGCAGGTGAGGTGGCATCTCCAGATTAAGACTGGGTTCCGTTTTTCACTCATAGCAGAGATTTTGACTTCTTTGTATGTGGAAATGTTTTATCTATCCAAATTTACAGAACAAAATGTGTGAGGAAAGGATTGCATTTTCTGGAGATTTTCAAACTGAATCGTTTACATAGTCATAACTGATACAGAAAGGCACTGTATGCCACATCAGTATCCCTCATAGAACAATGCAAAACCTTGATTACAAGCTCAGCAACATTAGCAAATATTCAGAGTTGACATGTGGATGCAGTGCATGTTGTGTTCTGCATATGTAAGGGAACATGAGGTTGTAATTAAGTTTTACATTGTACTCTGAGGGAGATTAATGTGTTTGTCTGTGGTGTGTTTCCTCATCAGTTGGCGGGAAGTTCCTGTCACTGTCAGTTGAAATGCACTGTGTGGGCATTAAAGGTGCAGCTAAGAGGTGTCCAATAATTTGTCATATCCTGGCTTGTTAGGGTTTATTTTGGGGGCTTTCACATTTATCCGGCTTTATTTAGCTATAGAATTTTTATATTAAAAAAACTCTTGTAGATTAGACAAAGCAAGGGAAAACTAGCCATTCTGCTAATAAAAACAGATAACACATTATAAAATAATCCTAATCCTTTAATATTTTCAGTTCTTTTTAATCTTTGTATCTGAAAAAATACTACAAAGAATGGAATTTTTAAATGATAGAAAAATCTAAGTGAAATCCTCAAAGATGATTTATTAGATGTTAATATAATTACAAAACTGTGTAGCCATTTTATTTAGCATAAATCCAGTGTCTACATTATTCTCACTACCATATCTCAGAGAGGTGGATTTACTACATGAATGCAAAGAACCCTTTCTGTTGCTGTTATGAGTGGCTATGTTACAATGGCAGAGCTACAGTGCTGGATCTTTGCTCCTGTAGCGTTTCCAGTATAAACATGCTAGAGGATTCATCTGGCATTGCTTGGGTCCTTATGGGGGCTCAGGGCAGGGTGTAGGGATGGAGCAGTCAGGGCAGGTGTTTGGGAAGTTTGTGTGGAGTGGCTCATGGCAGGGTGTGGTGAGTTCATGAGTCATGACAGGGGGCTGGAAGGTTTGGGGGTTTCAGGGCAGGAGTTGGGCATGCAGAAGACAGGGCAGGGGGTTTGGAGATGGTGGGGGATTCTCCTAGGGTGGCACGGTCTGCACTGCCTGGCTAGAGCTGGCCAGGGCCATGCAGCCCAGGTCTGACTGGCCTCTGCTCCCCCAGGCCAGCGGGGGCCCTGCTGCCCAGCTGGCAGCTACTCTCTGAGGTCAGCCAGGGCAGCTGCAGCTCTCCGGGGCTGTCAGGGCAGCAAGGGCCACACTTGCTGCCCCCCTGTGGTCATTCTGGAGTATAACTGACCTTGCTATCAGAGCCTTTCCTTTCCATTTGATGAGAAGCAATTGCATTCTGTGCACATCCCATTGTCCAGGCACAACCAAACCCTTTCTTTGTTTTGTTATGATAAGAGAAGGCTGCCTACCATATTTGGCAGTCCTACCTCTTACCATTTAAGAGGAGTTCTTGGACAGATTTATGGACAGATAGATGGACAGACAGACAGACAGACATCCACAAACTCTCAAATATATAGTGGACTGTGGTGGGGCATATCAGGCTCTTTGACGCCCCCTGTTGGAAGCTACATGATCTTACCACATGCACCACCAGGAGGAGCAACTAAGATGAGTCTTCCACGCCTGCCTAGAGAAGCAGCATAGTAGAAATCAAGCAGATACCAGCTGACTCAGATAGAAGGGGCCAAATGGCTGGAGCATGTCAGTTCCTAGCTAGGACTAGAGGTGCAAGGAAGGGTACTGTGCTCTGCCAGAGGGGCTTGATAGGCTAATTTACTGGCTCTGGAAATGAGAGGATCTGACAACTTTTAACTCTAAGGAAAAACTTAAAAAACAACAAATAGTCTGGTAGCACTTTAAAGACTAACAAAACATGTAGATGGTATCATGAGCTTTCGTGGGTACAACCCACTTCTTCAGATGATTGGTCATCTATTACACACTAATTCGGCTACCCGTCTAAAGCTTTAACTCTAAGGTAATAGATAAAAGGAAAGAGGCTATATGGGAAAAGACTCAGGGACTAGCAGCAGCAAACTGGAGACTGTTGTGTATTGGGTCCCTGCATTGGAACTGAGGACACATCTTTACTCGCTGCACTGGAGATCGACATTCTGGTGTTTGACTTAGCAGGTATAGTCTAGATCCATAAATCAAAGGTTGAGGAACTCCATCTGGCACCTGTACTCCTCATAGTTGCAAGAAGTAAGGGAAAATGATGGGAGCAGTTGCTCCCATCAGCCTCTCACTGTGGGGACTCCGCCAAGCTCGGCTTAAGGTAAGCCAACTCCTATATATTCTACATGGCTTGTGTTACATACTTTAAGCCTACTTTCCAAGTCTAGTGTAGATCTGGCCTTAGAGTAATCGGTAGGTCCAGGTCCCCCCACCATCCAGGGCTGCAGTGGCCTAAGTCCTAGAGAAAGGGAGTTGTAGCTATTTTAAAAGCCAAGGAAAGGGCTGGAATTTAAAGGGCCTAGAGGCAGGGATGAAGGACCCTACTGAGGGCAGAGTTTGTTGAACTAGTAGCAATCATAGAAGGGGACTGAACTTGAGAGATGATCTTGCTGAAGAGTTGGGCAGTGACAACCTGTGATGATAGTCTCCATGGAGAAAGCCCTGGGGCAGTGCTCAGATAAAGGAGCAAAGAAGAACACTATAGGACTCAGGTGCTGGGGAGAGGGGGGGGAGCAGGGAACTTCAGCAAGTGATGGACTGTGAAAGGGACTCCAGGAAAAGCAGCTGGGGAGTCAGTTCTCTGTAACAGGCAGGGAAAGACTTAAAGTTATTCCAGAAGGGGCTGAGAACTAAGCCCAGAAAGCAAGGTGATGAAGAAGCCAAAATAAAGAAGAAGTTGTTTAGATATTTGTTTAGACTTTTAGCTGGACTTCAGTTAGTCTGGAAGGGGTTTGTCCATTCTGGACTCCCTAAGAATGTTGACAACCTACAGGAGGAGCCAATAGAAAAAAGACTGGGACTCTGCACTCAGCAAACAGGAGGCACTCACAAGAAATGTGTTCCATGTCATATATACTTTTAGATTAAAAAAAAAGAGATTTGGCTTTAGCAGCAGGATTGGAAGACTGATATTCTGTAGAGTACATGAGTGATGTTCTAGAAAACTAACTAGAAAAATAGTAAAGAAAATTTGAAAAACATTCAAAATGTAATTTGGGATACCATCAGCTTCCTGTTTTGTTGATGGAATAAGCCAGGACAATTCATAGGTAATAACTATTGAGAAAAAAGGAGAAAAAGTTAAATTGAAAATCTTTAGTGCTGTTAGAAAAATGAAGAAAGGAAAGTGGGGAAAGAATAAATTTTTAAAAAGTTCTGTGGAAAATGGAGACAGCCATTGATTTCAGTGAGAGATCTATGGCTGTACTAATGTGTAATACTATTAAAATATTCTCTGCTATCAAAGAGCAGCAGTACTTCTACATTTGTTTGTTTTGAACACAATTATTTTTAAACAAGCTTCTGTTTTTAGTGACAAAACTTAATCTATAAGATAATGACCTTTATTGTACCAATCAACACTCCATCTGGTTTATAATAAGCAATATGGACTGATGTAGCGGCCTTTTATCAGTTAGATAAGGACTCATGGGGATAGTTTCACCTCCAGCACTTAACATACTGCCAGTAAACTTTATCTGACCGATAAAGAATTGAGACGGAGGTCCTTGTTACTATTCTAAACTTGAAGTTTAGAAACAAACAGAAAATCTCTAAACATTAGAGCACAGATATCCTTTCAAACCTTAGCATTTGCCCTGTGACTTTCAGAAGTTCTGTGTTGGTTACTAGAGGTGGAAGTTTGGAGTAAAGAATGCTGGTATTTCCTGTCCTTGGATAAGTGCCAAGACCAGCACTACAATATGATTTTAAAAGTTTCCAGAACTAACTAAGACAAGGAGGGCACTTTCTGAAATAATGGAGCTTTAGGGCTAATTCTAAAGTATGCAATATAAGGTAGAATAGTTCTGTCCAGGACAATTATCTTAAGCATCCTGCCATCCAATAAATCTGTTTGTTTGAAGTAGTTATTTTATAAATCACACCTCTTTTTGTCATATTTTTATTTGTGTCTGCTCAGACATCCCTAATTTTGTCAGTTTCTAACTTTTGATTGTTTGACTTTACAACATTAACATTCCTTTAACAAATATTTTAAGTTTTTAAAAAAGCAAACTAAAATAAATAGAAATCATATTATGTGGAATCCTATTAACCTTCTCATGGATCATCAGCAGGGTTGGATCTATGGCACAGATCTCTAATATTTGAGGACATGTCTACACTAGGAAACTATTTTGAAATAACTTATTTTGAAAAAATAACTCCTGAAATAACTATTTGAATATAAGCTTATTCCCCAAATAAATTGGGAGTTATTATTTTGAAAATAACCAGCCCCTTATTTTGAAATAGTGAGCTTGGTTGTGTGGATACTCTGCTTGTTATTTTGAAATAATAACTCCCTAATGCAGACCAGGGCTGTGTTAATAGGCTAACTGATAGCAATATGAGGCTATGCCTACACTGGGAAATTATTTCAAAATAAATTATTTCAAAATAATAATTCCTGAAATAACAGTTTTGAAATAGTACATCCACTGTACAAAGCACCATTGAAATAGCACAGATTTATGTCAAAATAGTGTGTCCACGCTGATTGGTGCCTGAAATCGCATTTAAAGCCCCCCAGAAGCACTCCGGGGAGAGCATCAGGAGAGCAGTCACTTCGGCTGTGTCTAGACTGGCCAGTTTTTGCGCAAAAGCAGTCGCTTTTGCGCAAAAACTAGCCAGCTGTCAACACTGGCCGCTTGAATTTGCGCAAGAGCACTGACGTTCTAATGTAAGAAATCAGTGCTTCTTGCGCAATTACTTTGACGCTCCCGTTCGGGCAAAAGTCCTTTTGCGCAAAAGCTTTTGCGCAAAAAGGCCAGTGTAGACAGCTAGCTGAGACTTTTGCGCAAAAGCAGGCTACACGGAAAAAAACCCTTTGGACGCACGGAGACCCCGTAGCCACCGTGGACTTCCTGGCAACCGAGCTCCTTAAAGCAGACGCAGGGCTGCTGAGCTCACGCGGCAGGAAACCAGCATGGACCTCTAGGCAGAGGTCTGCCACGTGGCCCCTGCTGTGCTCAGCAGCCACCCTGCAGCAGGATGGCAGCTCCGGCCGATCAGCCACCCGCACCCCCAGCGCAGGAGGCCCCCAGGGGCCGAAAAAGACGGGCCCCATCCTGGTCCTCAGGGGAGCTGGACAGCCTGCTGGACCTGTGGCAGGAGGAGGAGGACTCCCGGCGCCGCAATGCCAAGATCTTTACCCGCACGGCCCAGGCGCTCGCTCAGCAGGGACATCCAGCCTGGACCCTCGAGCAAGTCCGGGTGAAGGTGAAGGAGCTGCGCCTGGGCTACGTGCGGGCCAGCGAGGGCCAGGGGGCAGGAGCCGACACCTTCCCCCACTACGACCGGCTCCACGCCATCCTGGGCCAGCCAGCCCCGCAAGCCCCGGAGGTCCCCGTCGACAGCAGCGTGCTTCGCCCCGTCACCAGGACCACCGAGGCGGGGGAAGGAGACAGCAGTGCGTTGGAGGACGAGGCCAGCATTTCCACCCAGCAGGCCCCCTCCAGCAGCCCCAACGTCTCTCGCACATCCTTGCAGGCCGGGGAAGGATCCACCGGTGAGTGTTGCACTTTGCACTCACAAGGGCGGGGGAGGGAGGAGAGCCAGGCGCTCGGAGGGGGGATGGAGAGAGCATGTCACTCAGGCCACGTGAGCTGCACGCTGTGTAGCATTAGGCAGTAAGCAGCACATGCAACCACGTGCAGCCTGGTGACTGAGCGGCACGTGGCCGTGGCAGGCAGCTCCAGGGCACTCCTGGGGACCGTGCTGCTCACACGCATCTGGCGGGACCAGGGGGAAGGGTGGATGCTGGCTGGAACCACCCAGGGCCCCAGGGACTCAGGCCAGACCCCGCACCTCCGCAAGGGTGCAGCACGCAGAACGGAATACTGTCCCATGCCTGGCTGTGAGGCACAGCCAGCTGCTCCTGGGAAAACCGCAGTGTCACAGCCCTGTGAACGTGGCCCCCACTGAGCCCCTGGCCTGCTCCCGGTGCCTTGGCTGGCCCCCGAGGGAAGTCCCCACTGCGGCCACAAGTGTCCCTGGGCTACATGTGTGAGGGATAGTGGGAGGGAGAAGGGGGGGAAGTGCTCAGGCCGCCCCTAGGGCCGCCTGAGTTTTGCTGCAAGGATGGGACACCCCCCCTCCCAGTCACTCTCCTGGTTCCGTCCAGGAGATATCCCATGCGATGGGGATCTGAGACCCCAGACCATCTCTGCCAGATGTGCTCCCAGGCACTGTGTGGGGATGCATCTCGCTCCCTGTCAAACACCAGTGATTAGCCCAAAGCCTCACAGCCTCCACTGGCAGGGAGTTCCACAAGTTAACGCAACACCAGCGCCCTCCCGCCCCTCACGGGGCCAGGACATAGACCGGTGGTTACAATACATGGAGGAGGACCCTACTCCAGGGGCGGTCCTCCTTGCAAACATACAACACGGAGGGCAGGGGGGGGGAACCGGGTGGGCCCAAGCCACACTACTGCGGTATCGCCTGGGCTCAGGGGTGGAGGGCATGAGGTGTGGGGACAGTGGCCGGCCTGCCCAACTGACCCATCCTTTCTTCTCTTCCCTGCAGCGGGACCAAGCCCAAGCCGGGGACCCTCCAGTCCGGCAGCAGAGGCACCCCCAGCTGCCCAACCACGCAGTCACAGGCTCCACCACCGGGACCAGCTCCTTCGGCACCATGTGCAGGCCGTCGAGCGCATCGAGGCATCGATTCGCCAACGCGTCGAGGGGGACCTACAGTGGTGCCAGGGGGCCTGGGCCGCCTTCCAGGCCCAGTGCACGCGGATGGCTGACTCCATCGCCACCCTCACTGCCCACATAGCCCATGCCATTCACTATGGCATGGCCTTACCCTATGCCCCCGCCATCCCTCCCCTAGCACTGCCCATGCCCCCTCGTGCCCCTGAAATGCCCCCTCCTGCCGCCCCTGCAATAGCCCCTCCTGCCCACCTCCCCGTGCAGCCTGCCCTGATGCGGCCTGCCCCACATGTCCAGGTCCGCCCCCACAGGAGCGCTCACAGGGGCCACCCCTCCCAGGAGTAGCTCCTCCCCCTCCCAGTTGAAGGTCTCCTCCCCCTCCCCCTTGTAAATAAAAACAGACATTTTTCAGTTGAAAACAAAACTGTGTTGGTTATTGTGTTACTCGAGGTAACTGTAATAAATGATTTGAGATGCCAATTAACCAACTAAATTTAAGAGGATTACAAAATGCGGACACCAAATTCTGTATCTATCACCGGTCGTTCCTTTAAGTGGTCATTGGTTTGTGGCGCATAAATAAATACTGACACTTTTAAGTAAAATTTAAACCACAACCATATTAACATAGATAACAAACAAGCAAGAAAGGTTTAAAGACGCACACAAAAGAATATGTACATAGTCTAGACGCAGGGGACAATTGTAGTGTTGCTGGCAACCTCAATCCTTTGGTCCTTCCGGGCTTCAGGAGAGGAACAGCCAGGAGATCCCTCGATGGAAGACGACAGCGAAGCTGGCGGCCTCAATCCTTTGGTCCTTCCGGGCCTCCGGAGAGGAACAGCCAGGAGATCCCTCGATGGAAGACGACGGCGAAGCTGGCAACCTCAATCCTTTGGTCCTTCCGGGCCTCGGGAGAGGAACAGCCAGGAGATCCCTCGATGGAAGACGATGGCGAAGCTGGCAACCTCAATCCTTTGGTCCTTCCGGGCCTCGGGAGAGAAACAGCCAGGAGATCCCTCGATGGAAGACGACGGCGAAGCTGGCAACCTCAATCCTTTGGTCCTTCTGGGCCTCGGGAGAGGAACAGCCAGGAGATCCCTCGAAGATGACTGGAATCGGGTACGCTGACTTGAGCCTTCCGCACGAACCACGAATCCTCTTCGGGACAGCTTGGACAGGCGATGGTGGCCTAAACCCTAGCCTAAACTAAAAAGAAAAACCCTAGCTACGTCCGACGCACCCGACGAACTTTCACGATGACGGCCGATGTGCTTGGAACCGACGCTTTACAATGGGGGGAGGTAAGGGGAGGGGAGGGGGAAAGGGAGGAGATGGGAGGGAGTCGTATGGGGAGACCAAGGTGACCCTACTATGGGGCTTGTGCGAACATGTCTGTCAGGGCCTCTCTGATGCGCACCCCATCCTGGTGTGCCTGGCGGATGGCAGCTGTGTGGGGCTGTTCAGACGTCTGTGCCTCGGCTGCCATCCATGCAGGGAGGAAGGCCTCCCCACTCTGCTCCACAATGTTGTGGAGCACGCAGCACGTGGCCAGTACCTCCGTTGCATTCCGCTCACCCATCTCGAGACGGGTGAGCAAACAACGGAGGCGGGCTTTTAAGCGGCCGAAGGCGCACTCCACCTGATTTCGGGCACGGTTGAGGCGGTCGTTGAACCGGGCCCAGTTCTGGTCTGGCCGCCCCGTTTAGGGCCGCATTAGCCAGGGCAGCAGGGGGTAGACCGCGTCCCTGATGACGCAGATGGCCATAGGCATATCCCCGACAGTCAACTCCCGCCGGGGGAAGTAGGTGCCTGCATCCAGCCTGCGAAACAGTCCGGAGTTGTGGAGGATGTGGGCGTTGTGTGCCCTGCAGGACCAGCCTGCGTACACATCCAAGAAGCGGCCCCGGTGGTACACGAGGGCCTGGAGAACAATAGAGCAGTACCCCTTCCTGTTCGTGAAATGGGCTGCTCGGTGCTCCGGGGCCCAGACGGGGATGTGAGTAGCATCCAGGGCTCCCCCACAGTTGGGGAACCCGAGGGCAGCGAAGCCGGCCAGCGTAGCGTCCACGTCGCGCAGGCGGATGACTCTCAGGAGCAGGACATCATTGATGGTGTGGACGACCTGCAGAAGGATGCAGAGAAACACAAGGGAACACATCACATAAGGCAGGGGTGAGTGTGCACTCCCTTGGGCCCCCCCCCCGTGATTCCCTCTGTCCTCACACACGCGCACACATGCACACACACACCAGGGCCCCCTCGCCCCACGGCAGCCCCCCCCCCCCCCGCACCAGCAGGCCTGTGCAAGGGAAGGACAGCCCAAACCCTTGGGTGACGCAGCTTGGAGTCTTGGCTGCCCCTGGGCATGGAGTGCAGCACCCTCCCCCCACCCCACTCTCCCTGAGACTTACCTCCATGACGATCACACCGACGGTGGACCTTCCCACCCCAAATTGGTGTGCCACGGATCGGTAGCTCTCCGGGGTGGCCAGCTTCCATAGTGCGATGGCGACCCTCTTCTTCATGGGTATGGGTACACGCAGCCGGGTGGTGGCTCTCTGGAGCGCGGGGGTGAGCCAGGCACACAGATCCAAGAACGTCCGCTTTCGCATGTAGAAATTCCGGAGCCATTGCTGGTCGTCCCATTGCCCAAGGACCATCCGGTCCCACCAGTCTGTCCTGGTGTCCAGTCTCCAGAGTGGCCTCTCCATGGTGGGGTGGGGATGCCACAGGGACTCCATGGCCTCCCTGGTGAGGGAGTCCCAGGCGATCTGCGCCTCCTGGTCCTGGAACACGAGGGCACCAGCCTGGAGCACCAGCTGCAGGCACTCGAAAATGGCCGACAGGGGCCAGAGCAGGCACATGGCCACCTCTGGTTCCATGGCAGACAAAGCAAGGCACAAGAAACCAAAACCAGGAAAAAGCAGTAGGGGGCAAAAGGGTGGTGTCGAAAAGGCAGAGGGCAACCACCAAATCTGCTATGGCTGTCAGTCCCTGCCAGAGTTCCTACCGCACGGAGCAGGAGACAAACGGCTGTCCGGCGAGACCCCTTTAAGCACGTGTCTGAACGGAGCTCCGGCCCCGCCCCCGGAAAGGGCTGGTGCCCTTTTGCCCTCTTCAAAATGGTTCCGGGCTTTTGCTTTTGCGCAAAAGCGCGCCGCCAATGTAGACGCGCTTTTGCGCAAAAGCGCATAGTTATAACTATAACTCTGTGCCAATCTAGACGCGCTTTTGTGCAAATACTTTTAACAGAAAAACTTTTCCATTAAAAGTATTTGCGCAAAATCATGCCAGTCTAGACGTAGCCTTCGTGTATTTGCTTCCTGAGGCTATCTGAGACTCGTGCCTAAAGGGGCTACTTTCTACAGCCACATCTCACACTCCTCTTCTGCACTGCTTACCCCCTCGAGGGACAGCAAACTCATACATGTGCTCTGATTGCTCTTGCACATGCCACAGCACTTCCAACATGGAGCCGAAGCTACTGCAAAGCAGTTACTGGCTCTTGGGCCTCCTGCTGCACCTCATGGCACAGTTCATGCACAGTGTGTCTACACAGCACCCTTACCTCAAAATAAGGCGCTATTCGCCTTCAAGTGGTGTCCCTGTGGGTGCTCCACTCTGGGTGCTGGTGCGTCCTTGCGCCCGTGACCGGAGACTTTTTCAACAGTTTCCACCGCACCACGCACGCACTGTGGTGCCCCCTTGTGCCGCTGGAACCTGTTAGGCACACGCACGGCGCTGCTCCTCGGTTCCTTCTTTACTGTCCTCGGCAGCAGACGGAGCCTCTTTTCCTCTCGACCTTTGTCAAAGAAACCCAGTTAATCCCCTCAGTATCCAAATTATTTTCCCCTACCAACCTACCCCAATCAAAAGTAAAAAAAAAAAAAAAAAAAAGTTTTTCGTTGCGGCTTGCCACTTTTCCCCCGTGCCTTATGTGCTTTAAAAGGTGCGAGATGTGCCAGGATGCTATGCCCATTTCCAACAGGCATTCTAAGTGTATAAAGTGCTTGCGGGAGTTGCACCAGACACAAAAGTGCCCCCACTGCTTGAAACTCATGGCCAGAGCACTCAGGGATCGAGCGAACAGACTGAAAACTGTCCTCTACAAGAAGTCGCTTCGACCACTGTCAGAGGACGCACCAGCAGCTCCAAAACCGGCCTCCCAGAGCAAGGGTATGAATAAATCTCGTCCCTCTGCCCCCTCTGGCCTTACGGCAGCGAAAACAGATCTTTCTCCAGCCCATTCATTACCCTCAGCACCGATGACCGTGAGGGTCAGCACTGCGGATAGGCCCGGAATGGCACCGTCCAAGACTCTGGCACCGCACAAGAGAGTCCATTCGGAGACAAAACAGAGACCATTGGTACAGCCTGCACCAATGGCACCACCTTCACCAATGGCACCGGCTGCACCAGCGGGCCAACATAGGGATCGCTCGGCACCGAGGCAACAGGCTCAAATGGCACCAAAGTCCGTGCCAAAGAAGTCCCGCACCAACATGCCTCCACCGGATCACTTGGCACTGGGGCTGCCATTGGCACTGAGTAAACCACACACCTCGGCACCGTCTCAGGAACGTGCGCGCTATCGATCCCCAGTAAGGAGCTGCACACCAACGGCACCGATCTCACCGGGATCCTCCATTCAGTCAGTGCACTTGCATAGATCATCAAATATCTCGCGATCTCCGAGCGAGGTGGGCACAGAACCAAGAAGCAGATTTTCTTCCCAACACTTCAGTCCTGCTCACAGACCTCCGTCTTGGCAACCTGGATCCATGGCATACGCATACCCTCCTCCACCACCATGGTATGCACAACAGTATGGCTACCCACCACCACCGTATACCACTCAATGGCAGCCATGGGATCCACGACCTAAGAAGAGCCACCATCGTGCCCCCTTCACCATCTCTAGACCACCACCAGCTTCTCCGCCAATGACCACTTCAGTAACTGAGCTCAGTTCTCCTGCTCACTCCGAGATACAGGACTCCCTTTCAGAAGGGGAAGACAGATCCCCTTTACACAACTCCTCATCCTCACCCGATGAGGCAGTTATGGCTGAAACTCACCCATCCGGCGACGACTCAAAGAAATTCCAGGATCTCTTCAAAAGGGTGGCCTTGGTGCAAGAGCGAGATCTACAGGAGGTACAGGAGAAACAATACCGGCTCTTATGCACACTACAGCCTCCCACTACCTCCCGAATAGCACTCCCCATGGACGAAGCTATTATGGACCTGGTGGATAATATCTGGCAGACTCCTGCGTCCATTACCCCAACTAACAAAAGGGCAGACTGCAAGTACTTCATCACACCAAAAGGAATGGATTTCCTCTTCACCCATCCCCCACCAGACTCATTCGTGGTGGACTCTCTTCGACATAAGGGAAGACATCCTAACCTCAGGACCACTCCACAAGACAGAGACCATAAAAGAGTCGACATCATGGGTCGTAAAGTTTATTCCTCCGCCACCCTGCTCCTTAGAGCAGCAAACTACATGGTGATGCTCACAGACTACGACCACGCCAACTATTCTAAACTGCAAGACCTAATTCAGCACTTACCAGAACACAAGAGGCCAACTCTCCGTAGCATCATGTGGGAAGGCCATATACCATTTCCCATACAGCCCTACAGTCCGCAATGGATGTAGCAGACACCGCAGCCCGTATAACAGCATCTGCCATTGTATTGTGCACGATTTCATGGCTGTAGGCATCTGGAGTCCCAAGAGATCTACAACAGAAGGTCGAAGATCTGCCCTTTGACAAGACCAACCTCTTCGCTGCTAAGACAGACAAGGTATTACATTTCCTGCACCACACTCAGGACCCTGGGAATGTACACTCCCCCCTTTAAGAGATCCAGCTACTCAACCTACCAGAGACCCAGGGAGCCATACAGGCAACAACCCAGATACGATTTCCGCCAAAAACAAAGGCCACAACATCGCAGACCCCAATGCCAGCAGCAACAACACTCCTTTACGACCCATCCATCCGTAACCAAACAACAAATTTGAAAAATATATCAAGAGCCAGAAAACCACCCCAATACCACTCATGCCCAGTCATTCTCAGCTCAACCATCATCTCTGAGCTTTTTTCCATCAATGGACCCAAATCACATCAGACAAATGGGTCCTAGAACTCATCCAATACGGTTATGCCATCCCCTTCACCTCTTTGCCTCTCACCCACACTCCCAACCCATCCCTCTTCAGGGACCCATCTCACGAAAACGTTCTCCATCAAGAAGTCTCACACCTACTACAATTGGGTGCCATAGAACAGGCACCACCAGAATTCCACAGTTGGGGCTTTTACTCAACCTGCTTCCTAACCCAGAAAAAGAGTGGAGGATGGCCACCTATATTGGATTTGAGGAGACTCAACAAATACATCGTTTACCACCACTTCAAGATGGTAAACCTAGCAACAATTATTCCCACATTGGATCAAGGGGAATGGCTTTTGGCTCTCAACCTCCAGGATGCCTACTTCCACATCCACATCATGATCCATCCTGCACACAGACGCTTCTAACGATTCATGGTGGGCACTCAACACTACCAGTACCAAGTGCTCCCCTTTGGCCTCTCAACTGCCCCCAGGGTATTTTCCAAAACTCTGGCAGTCGTCATGGCCTCACTACGGTATCAAGGAGTCATGATATTTCCATATCTAGATGACTGCCTCATAAAAGGGTCATCCTTTCAGGAAACCAAGGCCATGATTGACACTACCATGGACTCTCTGGTCAACCTCGGCTTCCATATAAACCATACAAAATCCACGCTATACCCAACCCAGAAGTTGGAGTTTATAGGGGGCCTCATCAACACAGTGGCAGCAAAGGCTACTCTGCCTGAACACAGATTAAATACCATACGTGATCTTATCACGAGTGCATAATCAGCTCCGACCATGACGGTACGCGAATGCCTCAAAATCCTCAGGCATATGGCTTCTACAACATACGTCGTCAAGTTGGCCAGGCTCCACATGAGGGGCCTACAGTCATGGCTGGCCACAACCTACAAGCCCTCCAGGGATCAACTTTCCGAACTCGTTACTATCTCACCACGCATCCTTAATTCCCTTCAATGATGGACAAAACCGCAAAACATGCTAGACAGCGTACCATTCCAACGGCCTTCCCCCACACTGACAATGATGACTGATGCATCACTCATGGGTTGGGGAGCCCATTTAGGGACCGTCACAGCTCAAGGCAAATGGTCCTTTATGGAACAAACTTTTCATATCAACCTCCTCGAATTACGAGCAGTCAGATATGCATGTCAACACTTCCAACCTTACATAGCTCGCAAGTCCATTACTATAATGACAGACAACACCACCTGCATGTACTACATCAATCAACAGGGAGGTGCACGATTCCCGTCCCTTTGCATGGAAGCCATCAAATTGTGGAACTGGTGTCTGGTACATCAGGTTACCCGGGTAGCCTCCTACCTTCCTGAGTACTCAATGTCACAGCCGATGCTCTAAGCCGTACGTTCTACGACCAGCACGAATGGGAAATAGACAAGCTCACACTTGATCTAGTGTTTCAGCAGTGGGGCCAGCCAGACATAGACCTCTTTGCCACAAGAAGCAACAGAAAGTGTCACCTCTATTGCTCCAGAGCAACCCTAGAGGAACACTCCCTCAGGGACACCTTTTCTATCAGGTGGGATGCTCCGCTCCTTTATGCCTTCCCACCTTTTCCTCTCCTGCACAATGTCCTCAACAAGATCAGGACAGATCAGGCTCGAGTCATACTGGTTGCACCAGCATGGCCCAGATAGATTTGGTATCCTTACCTTCACAAAATGACAATGGCAGATCCATATGCCTTCCCGCTTCACCACAACCTTCTATCGCAGAATCACAGAAAGAATCTCCATCCAGAACTCCACAAGCTTCATCTCCACGCCTGGCTCCTTCATGGGTCCAGGATGCCGAAAACAACTGTTCAGAAACGGTAAAAGAAATACTGATCAACAGTAAAAGACAATCCACCAGGAAAACATACCTCTATAAATGGAACAGATTTTCTCACTGGTTCAAACGATCACATACGACACCCCCGGAATCTACCCCCCTCCCCATTCTGTTGGAATACTTGTATCTTAAACAATTGGGCCTCGCTCTCAGCACCATTAAGGTATTGGTGGCTGCCATAGCAGCTTTTCATCACACCGAAGAAAGGTTTTCCTTCCTCGCAAACCCGATGACCAAGGGCCTACAGAACACCTTTCCACCAATCCACCCTCCAGCCCCAGTCTGGGATCTGAACCGTGTACTTAAGAGCTTGACAAAACCACCCTTCGAACCACTAGCCACTTGCTCTTGGTCACATCTATCAATGAAGGTATCCTTCCTCGTTGCAATAACCTCCAGCAGGAGAGTGAGCGAGCTCACTGCGTTGATGGCTGAACCCCGATACACGGTGTTTACCAAGGACAGAGTTATACTTTGATCCCACCCGAAGTTCCTCCCCAAAGTACCTTCCCCCTTCCAAGTCAACAAACCCATACACTTACCTACCTTTTTTCCTAAGCCACACACCGCTCCGGTGCATGCTGCATGGCACACTCTCGATATCCGCAGGGCACTTGCGTTTTATATTGACTGCACCAGAGCCTGGTGAACATCCCCTTGACTGTTTCTGTCCTATGCAGAACGATCCAAGGGACAAGCAATCTCATCTCAAAGGATCTCAAAATGGATCTCCTCCTGTATTTGGACATGCTATATACTCTATGATAAAAACTTACCCGAAACCATCACAGCGCATTCCACCACGGCGATGTCTTATACTACCACCTTTCTCAGCAATGTTCCTCTCTGGAACATTTGTAACATTGCCACCTGGTCATCTGACCATACATTCGCACAGCATTACTCCCTTTCCTCTTCAATCGCGCCTTCCAGGGCGGTGGGGCAAGCAGTACTATCCATAGTGACTAACACAGGGCTCCAAATCCACCTCCATGGGCCGACAACTGCTGTGTAGTCACCCAGAGTTGAGCGCCCACGGGGACACCACTCGAAGGAGAAGAAAGAGTTACTCACCTTGTGCAGTAACGGTAGTTCTTCGAGATGTGTGTCCCTGTGGGTGCTCTACTACCCTCCCTCCTTCCCCTGCTTGGAGCCCCATGCTCTAACGGGTAGAGAAGGAAAAGAGGAGCTGTGCCGCACGCGCCTAATGGATTCCAACAGCACAAGGGGGCGCCACAGCGCGTGTGTGGCACGGTAGAAACTGCTGGAAAAGTCTCCGGTTGCCGGCGCAAGGACGCACCAGCATCCAGAGTGGAGCACCTACGGGGGGACACATCTCGATGAACTACTGTTACTGCTCAAGGTGAGTAACTATTTCTTCTCAAACGTCGCTTATTTGTGCAATGAGGTTTACAGGGATGTCGGAATAGTGAGCCGGTTATATTTTGATATAATGGGCTTGCTCTTAAGATGTAAAATAGCTATTTCAGGATATCTCCAATATTCTGAAATAGCTCCGCAGTGTAGATATAGCCACAGACTGCCCACATGGTGCTGCAGGAGGACGATGACCAGCCTGGAATGAGGGACCTCCTTGCTGAGGCACTCATGATGCACCACATTCCATTCCATCCTTCCCTGCACACCGTACAATGCTGCTTTTGGTGGTGGTTGACCAGCTGTACATATTTACATTTTGCCTTCTGGTGCAGAGATCTTGGAGGTTTATCTCCCCCCAGACCTCCATGAGATCCAGGGTCCGGCGAGACCCCCAACCCTGGGCCCTGAGCTTCCCCTCCCCCTTCTTCCCCTTGCTTCCCCCTTCCAGCTCCCTCCTCCCAGGTTTCCCCCTCCCCTCTCCCACCCTCTCTCTTCCCCTCTCCCACCTCCTTTTCCCAGTCTCCCCAGAGGTTCATCCCTCCCCGCCCCGTTTTGTTCAATAAATCCAGTTTCTATTTTTGAACATATGTGTCTTTTATTTTACATCAGGAAGGGGGGCTAGGGAGGGGTAAGTGGAAGGATGTGAGGGAGGAATGGGGCACGAGCCCCCGGTGGGGAGGACCGGGGAGGCTCTGAGGGCTCCTCGGGATGGACACTCTCCCTCAGGGCCTCCTGGATTGTGACAGCCCCCCGATGGACCCCCGGATGGCAGCCTGCAGCAAGTACAGCCGGGCTGATGGCAACGACCCCACGAGATGTACCGGCATGCCCAGGGGCAGCTCTGGCTCCATGTGGCCGAGTGCTGTGGTGTCCCAAGTGCGGGCACTCCAAGACAGGACTGCTTTGCTGTCCCTCATCGAGGTAGACAAGCAAGCGGGGAACCCTGAGAACTATCTGTCCGGGGTGGGGGTAGGGTCCCTTTAAGCATGGAGCTTAGTTAGCCTCAGGCAGCAGCCCCACACACTAAGTCCTAACCTGATGCCCTGCCGGCACTGGTTCCGGCCAGCCTTAACTTCTGTTCAGGGTCCACTCAGTGTGGACGTGCTATTTCAAAATAGCAAAACGCTATTTTGAAATAGTTTTTGTGTATAGATGCGTTATTTCGAATTAGCTTAATTCGAATTAACTATTTCGAATTAAGTTAATTCGAATTAGCGCTGTAGTGTAGATAGTGTACCCTTACTGATAGTCATATGGTATTTCCCAGCACTACTTTAATTCATTTTCATTTTATTTTCTAGCAGAATTTATTTGGCAGTGACTAGACTTTAGATGGTGGTATATTCAGACAGGTTTTTTTTAAATTGTAAATATATACATCACTATGTGTGGGCATATATACGGATGTGTATGTGTATGTATATAAAGTATGTGACACTGAAAGCATTGTGTATAAGCAATTTAATGATAATTTTCAATGTTTAATTTTAGACACAAATTTAGACCAAAGATTTTTCTTCCCAGTCCTGTCAATTATAGCAGAGGCACCATTGTACTGGCACTTTTTCTTATTTTTCTATAGAAAAAAGAAGAGAAGATTCTGTCGCTTTGCTAAATTAGTAATAGATCAAGTTTTAATATATCATACTTCTCTGTGAGTAAGAAATATTGCATTAAGTTATAAACTTAGTTCATCTCTGAATTATGCATTGTGTACTTACGGTGTACTCAAGCTATCGTATGTTTATCTGTTGACTTCCACTAAGATTTAGGGTCTATTTCTACTTAGTAACTTGCTTTGTTTGTTTGACATGTATTTTATGCCTTCCATGTGCATGGATACATAAGATACACAATCGTGGGTGAGGGTCTTGAGAGAAAGTGCAGCCCTATAAGCAGCAATAATAGTAATTGTAATTAAAAAAAAGGACATCATTTCTTTTATTTTATCTTGTTTTTTTCCCTTTATTGGCCTATGGACATTATTGAATTGCATAAAACTGAACATATGAAATTGAATCATATGCATATTGATGAACGAGAAATCTCTATAATCTTGTAGAATAAGGTAATAAAATTAAAGCAAATGTCAGAACTAAAGATGCATTAAACTCTCTAATGCTTCAGTGGTTTTGCAGGTGGTAAAGTGTGATTCTGACCAGCCAGAAAGGTAGAGCACATACGATCAGCAGGAAATTTTTTTAATTGTTGAAGATGGGGTGAGTTTTCTAGTGAACTTTCTAATCTCCTTAAGTTATAGAATCATAGAATACTAGAACTGAAAGGAACCTCGTGAGGTCATCAAGTCCAGTCCTTTGCCCACATGGAATTAGACATCTTCAAGATTTTGTCTTCTGCAAAGCCATATTTATTGTCTCAACATCAACAAATACTTGCTATATCTCTACTACTAGATGCCTTATCTTGATACTGAGTTACTGAAAACAGTTGTTTAATTTTGGGGGTTTGCACTGAAATAACTTTTTTGCCTCAGTCAATAAGCAAATATTTGGAAGATATCAAGTAAATTGTATGTTTTGATTTTTCTTCTCTTATTATTGGCCAGATGACATCATTAAAATGCTGTCTGCTTTTTAGACGAGTGGTATAGCAATAACATTTCCTGGGGCAGTGCAAACTGGAGCAGAATCTGTGCCCCTTTTTGCAATGGTAATTCATGATCTTTCCCTGTGTCTGCTCAGCTTTGCTGGCTGCTGTGAAGGAGCCAACAGGGCTATGACATTTGGTCTCAGCCCTTTTTTATTTAACATTGAGCCTGCGTGCTCTGACCCCACCCTAATTAAAAATGGCTACATTATCAATCTTGTGCCTTCTCCATACCCTGCAGGATCATTTATAATCTTTTTCTAAAAATGAAAAATATATAGGTACTGGTTTACAAAATTAACTTTTCCTGTAATATTATTAATGTTTAATACATTGTACAATATTGAAGCTTCTGAAAAACTACAGAAAAAGACGTGTGTAGTACAATCTGTTAAAACACTGAACAGTTTATAGAGACTTTGCAATGGAAATATCATTTATCTTTCTATGAGGTTACTTCAAGATCAAACTGAGGGTGATATTCCAGACTTTATGTATCATGATTGTTCCTTACTTATACTGCTGGGCAATATATTCTTTGTTAATGATTATATATTGATGACTTTAAAGGCAAGCCTGACAAACTGCAATGAAAATACTGTTCCCAGTGAGAAACTGTCTGAGAAAATGATCTTCAAATATAACTTTAGATACTGATGCTTCCAAAAAAATAAATATTTCCATTTTTCTTAAGTAGAAAATATTTTTTGAAAACATAAACCATTCCTAACCTAAAAAGTAAAAACTTTACATTTATACTTACAGAATTTGGCCCAAATATATGTCACAGTTCATTTTTTTCATATACAGAATGAACTTTGAACCCCTGTTTTCACTCTGTAGGGATTTCCAGTTATGGAATATGTGTTATCTCATAAATTGATAAGAAGTTCTATGAACTCTCTTCTATGGAAAGAAGTCTCAGGGGGTAGCCATGTTAGTCTCTAGCTTTAAAAACTAGTAGTCCTGTAGCACCTTAGAACCTAATAAAAAATATAAAGGATCGTGAGCTTTCGCGGGTAAAACCCACTTTACTCCAACTCATCTGATGAAGTGGATTTTACCCATGAAAGCTCCTGATTCTTTATATTTTTTGTTAGTCTCTAAGGTGTCACAGGACTACCCATTGTTTCTAAGGAAAAGTGTGACATTTTTCCTGAATTATTCTAATGATTCTATAATGCTGTTATAATTGCACCTCTGTACATCAAGCTCTACTCTGTCCATGTGAATGTGTTTTAGACTTCTAAACTACAATAATGGTGTATGTTCTTAAGTGCTGCCGTTTGTATTCTAGGAAGCTTACCAAGATAATATAATATTTAAATAAAATTAATATTTATGTTGCAAATGAGCACCATGGATTTTAAAAGAGGAAATATTTTTAAATTGAAACCACCATTTATGTTTTTGTTTATATTTGGCATTTCTCTTGTTTAGACAATGAAAATAGCCTGGTCACTTTCAATTTTATTTATGATACCTACATCAGTTATTAGTCTGTTTCTTATCTGATTCTCCTGCAGCAGAGCTTCACAATATATTATGTTTTGGGTTTGCAGCACTAGCAGAGAATGTTTAAAATGACTTTTGAACTGTTTTCATTGAGATTCTAATCGTGTTAGGTTATATAAAATTCTACTATTTGTAAAATTATAAACTCACATCTTTAGTACATTCAATATGGAAAAAGGCATTTTGTGAGTTGGAAGAGTGGAAGGACCACAGAGCAGAGTTGTTCTGGCATCTCTATGGCAAACAGAAGGGCCCTCTCACATTTTAAGAGTTTATGCCCATTGGCACTTAAAATACATATATATATATATATATATATATGTATTTTAATTAGAGAGTTTTTGCATCTGTCTATCTGTGAGTAGTCCTGTGGCCCCCAGAGCCCCACCCCCTCCAGACCAGCTGCAGGGCAGGCGGAAGCAGCTAGAGACCATGGCCAGCCCCCAGAGACCTGCCCCCTTGGACAACCTGGAAGCTCAGGGAGACAGCTGGAACCTGGGGCCAACCCCCAGAACCTTTCCACCCCCCCTTCAGCTGGAGGATAAGATGGGCAGCTGTCCTGGAGCAAGCCCCGGAGCCCCATCCTGACAAACAGGAGGCTGGGGAGACAACTATAGGCCGGGGCCAGTCCCCTGAGCCCCAGCCCAGGCTCGAGAATAGGAGGGGGCAGCTAGAGGCCAGGGCCAGCCCACAGAGCCTTGCCCCTCCCTGGACAAGCTAGAGGCTAGGGATGGCCCCCACAGCCCCACCCCCTGGGAGGAGCTGCTCCCAGCCCCCTGCCCTGATTCTTGCACCTCCCATTCTCTGCCCTGGCTCCTGCACCCCCACTCCCTTCCCTGAGCCCACCTCCCTCCACCTGGCCTGAGCCCCCACACCCTATCCTAAGCCACCCCACTCACTGAACCCTGAGCTCTTCACCCCTGCCCTGAGTGCCCCCAACCTTCCCAGCCCCCTGCTCTCACTCCTTCACTCTCATCCTCTACCCCCTGCCTGGTCTCCAGCCACCCCCCATGCACCAAAACCCCTGCCCTGACTTTTGCACCGCCACTTCCTGTCCTGAACCCTGACACACTGAATCCTGTGGCCTGAGTCCCCCAACCTCTGCCCTCACTTCAGCACTCTGCAACCCCTGACCTGAACCCTCCACCCTTCCAGCCCCCTGCCATCACTTCTATACCCCCCTACCCTGAGTCGCCAGCACCTGCCTTAACTCCAGCACCCTCCACATCCTGATCTGAGCCCACCACACCCAAATCCTTGCCCAGACTTTTACACCCCCACCCTCCTACTCTGAATCCCCCCCCCACACACACCAAACCCTGTGCCCTCAGTCCTCCACCCCTGCCCTCACTCCAGCACCCTCCACCTCCTTTCCTGAGCCCTCCCAACCTTCCCAGTGCCATGCACTCACTCTTGCACCCCCACCCTTACCCTGAGCCCCTCAGCCTCGGCTCTGACTCCAGCACCCCTCACCCCCTGCCCTCAGTCCCCCACTGCCCCAGACTCCTGCCCTGACTTCTGCATCCTCATCCCCTGCCCTGAGGATTCCCCACACAAACCCAGTGCCCTCAGCCCCCCCACCCCAGCCATCACTCCAACCCTTTTTATTCTAGCAAGACAGAAAAACTGCTAATATTATATACCAACAAGTTCTAATGTTTGAATCATTTTTCTTCTTTTTATTAATAGAAACGTCCTTTTTTCCTTCATTTTTGAAAAATACAATTATTTAAATACAGAATGTACATTTTCCTTTTATTTTGCAAATAAACCCACAACTCTATTACTTCACTTAAAGACCAAGCAACACCTGGTACATCTGCTTGTAATAAGTGCATTTACTTTGTTTTGTCATACTTGATACATGATAAATTTAATATGGATAACTTATACAGGTGTTTCTTTCATGGAAAATAAGTTCCTCACAAATCAGTCATGATTCCCCATTGTTACGAGAACTTCACAAAATATCCAGACTTCATGCTAATATGTCCATGGCACTTAAGAGATGAGGAGCCACAGACTAGCCTGCAAACAGCAATTTTGGACCCCAGTTTAGAACATGGAAAAGCCATGCCTTCGGTCTACCTGATATTTGGGTGGTGCTGTGCCCAGCAAGCTGCCGCCTTGGCCAGGACATCCACATACCTATCCAGTCGGGTTGCCAACTGTCTAATCCCATAAACACAAAGACCATTGCTCTGCCCCCTACCCCTTCCCTGAGGCTACGCCTTCTGCTCATTCAATCCCCCTCCATCCATTGCTAACTTTCTACCACATTCATTCACCGTCACCAGGCTGGGGCGGGAGGGTGCAGGCTGCAGGAGGGAATTTGGGTGATGGCTGTGAGCAGGAGTTGGGGTGCAGGAGCAGATGAGGGGGCATCACTTACCTCTGGTGGCCCTTGAAGGTAACCAGCACACCACCCTGGCAGCAGCTGCTAGCTTGCAGGCACCATCCCACAGCTCCTATTGGCTGCAGTTCCCCGTCAGTGGGTGCTATGAAGACAGCGCTCAGAATAGGGGCAGTGCGTGGAGATACTCCCTCCCCAGGGTTTACAGGGACATAGTGCCAGATGTTCCAGGAGTGGTGTGGAGCGAAGGTTGGCAGGACGTTTCCTTAGTCATACTGCACTGCCGGTAATGGCAGATGATCTTTTTAAATTGCCATGTCCCTGGGCAGTCTTCCATTTGCCACCCCTCTGTCAGTGGGCCTGATCACAGACTTTTTACATTCTTTTCAGAAGAATGTTTTAAATTTTAATTTGTATACAACAACCACTGACTATACAGTGATGTGTTTAAGGTCTTCAACATCTACAAATAGTTATTGGTCCACCAAAAACCAAGTTTGATGGTAAGATATCAACTGCCAGCTAAGCACAGTACATAACTAGATGTTTGATTTTTAAATTGACTGGAATGTTTTTAATCCAATGCCCTTTCTTCCCAAGAGAGGTACTAAGTAGGTAGACAGATGATACTACATGTTGAACCTCTTGAGTCCGGCACACTTGGGACCTGACCAGTTCCAAACCAGAGAATTTTCTGGGCCGTGGGACTAGTGGCTATAAACAAACTTTAGCCAGATGTCCACTATTCATGGGTGTGACAAAGTTTCCCAGGGTAAATTAAAGCTAAATAACAGCACAGAACACTGAGAGCTAGGACTGGTGGCTGTAAACAAATTTTTATGGGACCACGGGAAAGTTTGCCACACCCATGAATAGTGGACATCTGGCTAACTAAAATCATTCCAGACCACAAATGTTTCTGAACAAGAGATTTCTGGACTATAGAGGTTCAGCATGTATTAATAAAACATTATACAGGTGTTGTTCCTTAGTTCCTTTGCCTCTTACCAAGTCCAAAGGATAACTTCCTTGACCCCTCTCTACAGAGGAGAATTCCTCAGGACCCTCAGAACCCTTGACTTAGTGCATGAACACTGTACAAAGATCATTGGATCTCTTCAGTCCTGCCTTCCAATCTGCAGCACTTTATTTGAATGCCCATTTCATTGGACAGTTAAGTTATTATTCCCTCACACATATATTCTCTGCTCTTCATTGAGAATTCTTTTCATGTCATCTTTCAACTGCCAACTGATTTGGCTAATCAGAAGTGATCACAATTTTTTACAATGGAAAAAGGGCTTTTTCTCTCTCTCCCCGTCCTTCTGTTTCATGTTGAGAAAAGGCTTAAGTTTTGTTGTTTTCACAGTTCAAAATTGTATTCTTGTTATCTGTTTTTATATGTGCAGCAAGGACACGTGTATGCATAAACTTTTGGTAGCTATTGCATTGGACCTTTTTAAAGAGAAGAACTATAACATTGCTATTTTCCTTCCTTCACACTACATATTTTTGAAATGGATAACAGTCTAGATGAAATTCAGTGAGAGGAGATATTGGCCACAGCAATTTGCCCTTAAATATAGTTAGTGAAATCCTGAGTACTTAATTGTCCAGATCTTTTTTCTTTTTTTCTATTTTAAAAGCTCTGATGCTGTAAAGCATCAGATTTTGCTCTTCTGAATTGAAAATATCACCCCATTTTACCCATGCTAATTATTTCCAGGTTGATGTGTGAATATGCACAATGTTAAATATTAGAATAACACAGATCACTACAGGGGAAAAGTAAAAGGTGAGTGCGGACATCAAAGTACTAGAAGAGCTATCTAATATGAAGACAATAAATCCCCCTCATTACTACTTAATGGAAAAGTAAGATGATAGGAAAAGGGGAAAAAAGTGGATTTGTGGAAAGTTCAAGTGCCTTCTGTTTGCACTGGATATATTTTGCAGAGTTCAGCAGTCTCGTCTAACTTAAGAAACAGCTAGGTTCCCTTGGGGACACTTTAGGGATCAGAGACATACTGTAGTATGGAATGTAAACATGATAGACCAAAGTGCAAGGTCATGCAGAGCACTGTCTGTTAGTAAAAGAATCTGAAAATTGATTCACTGCTTCTCTGTAAATTCTCTCCACAGAGAAGTAATGATCTCTAAGGTCTAGAACTGGATAAAGAATTCTAGCATGAAAGCTTTGCACAAACTAAGCTGCCTGAAGAAAATAACAAGATGGCATGCTCATATAATGAACTGAATTAGTCCAGTCAAGAAATAATGGTATATACCATGTAAAGCTTCATTTAATTAAATTGCTGTATCAACATGAGATACCATGAGTTGCACCCCAGAGAAATTCCTAGAACTACAATTTTACATTGGTTATTAGAAGATTTAAAAAGTAGTTCAGGTGAGGAGATGTATGACATCATTGATATAAAATGGTGCCTTAATTCTTAACTGTAGCCACTGAGTACTTCAATTTTTGAGTGCTCAGCTTTTTAGCCGGTTTTTCAGAAGTGATGATCACCCACAACTACACTATCAATGGCAACTGTGTGTGCTCCTTACCTCTGATGTTTAGGTTATCTAGTGCAACTACCACTGACCAAAAGAAAATGATAGCAAAGAAATGAGCAACTGTCATGGGGGATACAGAAGTATATCATGTCCTGTCTGATATGAGTTGTATATTAGGAGAGACATAGGAGCACATGTGAACCAGCTCAAAAAGCAAGGTTTTTTTTGTTTTTTGTTTTTAAGGCAATGTATCCTAAAGACATTAAATCCATAGTCAGTTCAGACTCTCTTGAAGAGCTAACACCAAAGACATCACAGACAACCTTTGAGAGGCTGTTAATTTGAGAAAATTATGTGGAGTGGTTTGTGGCAGCCCCAAACAAATTACTAAAAGGTCCTTGAACTTATGAAATTAATAATTGTGGACTACAAAAGACATTTTTTATTTCTTCATAAACATAGCTTATCTCAACTTTCTTTCCAGACTTACTTGTCCCTTTCCTTTTGTTTTGTTTTTGTCTGAAAGCAATGCATTTAAATAATTTTAGAAGACCAAAATGGTGGATGTTTTCTAAAATACTGCTAGAATTGAAACAGAAAGCTATCCTCTGCAGTGATTGGTTTATGCCAATTTTTTTGATATCTTAAAAATATTTATTTTTGAATCATCAGGACAAGAGACTAAACGCTAATTTTCTTTAACAATTAACAAGATATTTCTCAGAGGATGATGAAAAGATTCATGGCTGTGCTTAACTACAGATTAATACAAATCTGGAAGAGTCAAGGTGAACTGTGGCAGAATTATTACCATACTCTGCAGCAGCTTCTACAATCACAGGTGGATGGAGTTTTATGGCTGGATCCTGCCAGACATGAGCATTGTGGCCCCATCCTCCAAAGCATTTAAGTACCGCCTTATCTGTGAGTACATGAGCAGTCTCACTGGCTTCAAATTGGACTATATATGTGTTTACAACCAAGCAGGTGCTTAAGTGCTTTGCTGTACTGAGGACAGAGTTCTTAGCACTTTATAAGATTCATCCTTGAATCAGTCAAGGGAAGTAATCCTAGGATGATTCCATGGTTTTGGAAAATATTCCCTTACACCAAGTGAGTTTTAGGTGGTTGCAGATTTCTTTTTATACATTTGGGCTCCCCAGCATAAAAAGACACATGTGCGTTTGTGCATATTTACAGCATTTCTGAAATTAATACTGCTAATTGTTCTTGACTTATGAGCATAAAGTTCATTCATTCACTTTGAAAATGACTGCATTTGATCAATGGTAGGATAGATGAAGATCCTCATTTCACTGATTGTTACAAAGTACAGCAAAACCAGGCATTTTTGAGGAAGCTGCTGTCATTGCATATGAGAAGCCTGTATTTCTTTGTGGGGAGTGAGGAGGGAGAAGAATCCTCCTTTGAGGAAAGTCCAAATTAATTGAAATATCCAAAATTTATTACATAATGAGACAGCTTGCTTTGAGAAATTTGGAATAAGGAAATACTTTTTTAAATGTACAGCGTTTGCCAAAGCAAAAAGCTTTGCAGATTTTGGCAACTGTACTAAAAGTCTATAGGTCATGGTAGAGAAAAATGACCAACACAAAATATAGCCAGCTGGCATATATCTTCGTGCTCACAACACACACTCATCAGGTTTTAATGAAGAGATTTATACTGTTAAAGACAAAAATTTTGAGAGTAATGCTGGAGAGCCGAGCACATGCAAATTTCTCACCAGTTGTGAATATATGGTACTCTTTGGTTTCATGTATTTTCTTATTTAGACTATTGCAGTATATATTTTATTAGTGCATAACTTGGCACTGGTATTACTGCAGTGTTTTAATGCCATTAAAAAGATACCAATCACTGAATAGTATTACTATATTTTAAATTATTACTTTTAAATAAAATTTTAAATTAATTTTTCTTTCTAATAATAGATTCTACACCATGAAGTAGCTAAGTGATATGTGATTGTTGAGTTGACTCAGACGCAGAGAGGCTATGGCATGCAGAAAGTGGCACAGGAAATAAGGACTACTCATATAAATGTTTTTAGAATCTGAGCCTGAGTTTTCTTAGAGCTTGTCTATATGCAGACTTATAGTGGGTCAAAGTGCACAGCTCACTACAGAGCTTTTAGTAGGTGGTAGGGTCCAAACAGTGACATAGTATATGGCAGGCTGACACAGAAAGTCACAGTCCTATGCCTTTAGCATCCTTCCTTCTGCTAGTTTTAATATTTTAATTTAACAAGAATGCCACCACCCTTCTTTAATAAGGATAATTAGCAAGTATATGGCACTTTATATTTTATGACACTGTTTATACAATGAAGGAAAAAGATGTAGAGTCCTTTCCCACCCACAAATTCTGCAATGGTTTGAGCAGGGTGCAGTGTCTATGAGCTATCAATATCCCAAACTGCCCTTTGCCAAGGTATTTGGGGTCAGTTTTCCCACTTGTGAAATGGGGATAATGGTACTTGTCACCTTTGTAGAGCACTTGAGATCTACACATGAAAAATACGAGATAGGAATTAGGTATTATCTTTAGTCCTCTGAACCATAAGGATTCCTCTCACTCCCCTTCCCAACAGATTTTTCCATTGCAATTTAGGAATATAGCCTATCCTTCTAAAATCCCTTCATTTCTGATGACAAAGTAGCCAGTAAAACCACAATATTGGATTACTGCTAGATAGTAAATGGTTTCTGTTGAATCAAAGAGCACAAAATGTGGTTCCACACAAAAGAGAGTTATGTGAGTTTAGTTTCTCATTGATAAATGAAGTATTTTTAAAAACAGTTATTTGAAGTGAGGCCAGTGATCATATACATTTCTTCTTAGTAATGGCACTTAATATGTAATGTTTTCTGTGCTCTATTCTAGTTTGCCTATTGTTCTTACTGCATAACTACATAGATTCAAGCTGTATGAATACATGATATACATTGATATTAATATATTTATGACTGAGGCCAGAAATATGAATCTAGTCTCTCTGTTGCACTCACAGGTGGGAAGTGATTTGTACAGAGATTTGAAAATACTGCATCTTATCCAAAATGTGTTACTATCAGTGAGGGTATGTGCGCACACACAGCCCAGGCTTGTAGGACTTGGTGTTTCCAATGCTTGAGCATTCATTCTGCCTTGCAAACCTGTGTCTCAGCAGAACTCATGATCTGACTCATGCTCCTGAGAGTTTGCTGACCCAAATCAGACTGATCTGCATGTGAATAGAAAGGGAGCTTGGGGTCAAGCCTGAGTCAGAGCCTTGGTTGAGTGTGCAGTGTAGACATACTCTCAGATTCTTTCTGTTGGTTTCAGTGGGATTGGATCAGGCCTTCTGGGTTCAATTCATTTAATTGGACTGATGTTTAAAAAAATATGGTAATGTGTCAGAAGGAGAAAAAAACTGATCTGGCATTGACAATATTGGTAGCGTGGGGTTTGTTTCAAGTGGATTTTACATAGTACATCATACACTATTATTTTGCTATTTGATTATTCAAGATTTTTCTAAAGTGTAATCAATTTTGGAAGACTAAATAGGAATGAGGTTATTGTTATGGGAAGAAATTTTGGGAACAGGAAAATGTCATGGAGAACAACATACTTGACCATCTATTTTCAGTTCATTCTAATCTTAACCTCCTGCTTTTTCGCTATTGCCTCAGTCCTGTTTGCCTTAGTCACATACACCATTCTGCTGGCTTCAGTGTTAAATGACCAGAATTTGATTCAGTGTCCCTCATTCTGTCTTCTCTAGAAAAAGTAGAGGCTTCTCTTGAACTCAGTTTTTCTCTCTTACCTCAAGCCCTTCCATAGTGAGTTATTCCATATGTTAATTGTGTGTGTCAAATTATTCAAACCGTTATTTCTAGATTGTTTTATTTCAGAATTGTTTTTAAATTGGCAAATATATGTTCAATGAGATGTTTCTGTGTAGACTGGTGTTGACACCCCGTGGTTAACTAGATTTAATCACAGATGAGTATTTAATAGGAATATCCTATGGGAGAGCTCCCAGACTTTATCGACTGTTTGAAAACAGTAGTCTCATAGCTGAACCATGTATTAACTGTGCAGCCTGTTTCTTCTATCATTTCCTCCAGGGTGTATGTAAAAATATTGCAATAATATATTGAATAACAACTGGATTTTATGACTTCTTTTTCTTATTCTCTGATTCAGCTCACTTTAACTGTTTCTCTACTAAAATAAAAATTTGTTGCCAAGTGCACAAAAAAGACAGTGTGTGATGAGTAGTGAACGTGTTCTTTAAATGGTAATAGAAGCAATGTCCTTTACATCAATCATTCAAGAAGATTCAATTACAAATCTCTAAATCTAATTTATTATTGTTGTGGAGAGGGTATTTATATGGAACGTTTTTCTACAGAATTTTACTTCCAATGGTCTCAACATCTGTCTTTCTATTTAAGGCAAGATTCTGCTCTCAGTGAAAATACTGCAGTAATTTTATAATAGCCCCATTGCAAACAAAGAGTGCAAACATCTCAGACTGGCATTTGTTTCCTCTTTTGTTTCATGTATAATACCGGTAAAAATGTTGATAATTAATAGACAGTGCCCTTCACTATGATATCTGGGCATCACGCGAAAGATTAAATTGAAGGATGATTGTTACTTTATTTTTTTTAGATTTATAATGACACATAAGAAAGCACCCATCTGTTATTTTTGGACACCATTAACAAATCAGAAACAAAACCTCAAAAACCTCATCACTACACAATAAAGTGATAGAACTTTCTCCTCCAAAACCCTGGCATCCCCAAATAGTCACTGTTGTCAGGACCTACGCTCTTCAAATACCCAGGCAAAAAGATGGTCTTTGTAGCATGCTCTGAAAGTCAATAATCCTTTGCTGTGTCAGACCAAGTGAAGAAGCTTATTTCACAGTTGAGTAGCCCTCATGGAAAAAGCGGTAACCCTCTGTGTTAAAATCAAGCAGCTCCAACATTAAGTGCCTCTTCTGACCACCACACAGGCACATGCAGGAGAGAGTCATTCAAGTGGGTGCCAGGCTGTACAGGATTTTGTAGATCAAAACCAACACTTTAAATGTCACCCAGAAACTGGCATTCAGTGCAGGTCGTGGAGCACTGGTGTCAAATTATTTCACTACGGTATATTGCTTACCAAATGAATTGCTGCCCTCTGCATCAGCTTGAACATCCTTTTTCACCAGATATTAAAAGTATCCTCATGCTGAATTAAATGCAGTAATCCAGCATCGCAATTATTCATCCAAGAAGAGCATGTAAGGCTAAATTCTGCCCAGATTTACTCTCCATGCTTCTCCATTGATCCCAGTGAGGTTGCACAGTATTTAAATCAAGGCAGACTTTGGCTGTTAGCTGTCAACACTCTGCTCCATTTCCAGCTCCTTTTACTTCTGTTACTTACTAGGAAGTTTCTCCTCCAATCAGAGATGTATCTGAGGCTCTTTCTGCCATCATACATACTCATGATGTCCTGTGTATGCATTCTGCTGAAAGATAATTATTAGCGATATCAGTAGTTTATTTGCACAGGGTTCAGCATTGGTTTTTTTCATTTTGTGGAGTAAACAGATTAATGTTAATTCTGACATCCTTGTTGGAGGCTAATTTGTCCTCCCTAGATAATTATGCACAACTGACTGGCCCACACCAGTACTTTCAGTCTTTGGGAAGGATTGGATATATAGCACAGTAGGACTGTTCTTCCTTCTCCAAAATCTCCAGGAAAGGTCAGTTGGGGAGACGGCAGAATATCTTCCTCCCTCATTTGTACCAATGGGATCTAATAGGTTCCACCAGGTCACTTTATATCCCACATAACATAACTCTAGGCATTAGAGAGCTTCCCCTTACTACAGTGCATTATTATTGCTAGGTATTGTAAGGTGCCATCTTCAATGTCTGACAGTTATAGACTGATGTGGCTGTGAAAGAGTAGCACATTCCAGTGAGACTGGCCCAGAACCCTGTGCTATAGACTTGGGGATTGCTGCTTGCTTTCCTCTACTGAGGAGAGTTTTGCTGTGGATTTCAGGAGGAACAGGTCCACCTTGCCAGCTTCCTACCGTATCTCCCTGCCACCTCTGAGTAACTTTACCAAGTTTCAGGTTTCATTACAAATGTTTTGCACAGCTTGACTAGTTATCAGTTTTATACCTCAGCATTCCAGTTATTTTAACCACTTGGGAATAAAAGCTTGTTGTGGTATAAATTTACATTCCCTTTAGAAGAAACAGACTATAGTTCTTTGCAAGTTAATCTATTGTCCCTGTTAGTGTGATAACCTTTATACTGTTTTTCTTTTAGGCAAATGATTGGAAACATATTGTATTGTTCTTGTAACAAAGTATTTTATTGTAAGAAATCAAAGTGATGAGATTTACTACATTTTAAACCTACAGGCAAGAAATTCCAAGACCTAGCACTTACGAATTTTTAGACAAAGAAGAACTCATTAAACCAAAAGACAATTTGAATTCTTTTTTTTACAGAGGGAAGATATACTTCATCTCTTCTTAAGTGCATTGCTCTTCATAATCTACCATAAAACTTGAAAGTGTCAATCATTCAGATAATTGAAAACATATAATAAATTTAAGGAATGTACAGGTGCTAAATTAACTAGATATTAAAAGACAAGCATTTTATTGTAAAAACTTTGCTGTTTTCCAAGTAAGCTTTGCTTCTAATTGTGTTGCAGAAAAAAAACTTGATTTTACAGTTAGTGAGGTTTAGAAATTCTTTTCTCTTTGGGCTTTTATCCTTGAGTATTGAGAATAGAAACTACTATGTTTATCATACTTATTTTGACCTTAACCTTTTTTTTAATGAAAGGGAGTTAAAATATCCCAGCTGGCATGTCTCCTGCTGTTGTGAACAGGGGGAAAAAAGGAAAAAGCTTTGAGTAGTGAGTAAAACCTAACAGCATATTAGACAGAGCCCAGAATGCATAATATTTTTATATGTTATACTTTCCAGTTTTGGTTTTCAGACCTACAGAAAACCCTGCATTTCTGTCCATGATATAGAAAAGAACTACGATAAAATAGTAAGTGTCTGAGAGAGTAATAAATCACATTGTCTGAGGGTGCGTCTACGCAGCAGGGCTTCACTCAAAATAAGCTACGCAAATTGAGCTATGTCAATGATGTAGATTTCAAAAGAGCTTATTTCGAAATTGGGAGTGTCTACACAACACTTATTTCAAAATAGAGCACTCTTCCTCTGACTTCCCTTACTCTTCATTACGATGAGGGTTACAGGAGTCGGAGTAAGAAGTCCTTCAGCTTGGTAATATTTCAACATTATTTCGAAATAATTGCCTGCTGTGTAGATGCGGACTAAGTTATTTTGAAATAACACGAGTTATTTCAAAATAATGTTGCTGTGTAGATGTACCCTAATTTTTACTTCAGTTTTTTTTTAGATTACATAATGAAAAGGAACTACAAATATACATAACTAATTTCACCTTTACATGTATTTTAGCGGACTCCATTATTAAGGTTCCTTGTTGATTGGTTTAGATCCTCTAGTTTCGATAGAACTATGTGAATTCATAGCAGCTGAAGATGTGCTAAGTGCATAGCATATGGGTGAGATTCTGACCTGTAAAACAGTTGTAACACAGAGGAGTCATGTGCATTTTTTTCTTATTTTATCAGTTGGTAAACTTTTGTTCACAAAATGTGTAATCTAGAGAATCTGTCTGCTCCATACTCTGGAATACCTAGATATTTATTAGTGTCTCTGAAGACTATGCTGGACATCCTTTGTGAGAGAGGCCTAGAACTAAGAAAGCCTTGGTTTAAAATTCTTCTGATTATAGCTATGAATTAGCTGTAACACCCCCTTTCCCCAAGTAAAAGTATCTAATTGGCAGGGAAATTGGGTGAGAGGCAATTGTTCAAGGTATTTAGGACCTACCTTATTAAAAGCTTTGTTTGTCAATTTTAAGGCCATGTATATTTTTTAATATTAGCAGCCAGTGTAATTACAGCAAGTTAAACTGACTTTAAAGGAACATTCCAGCAGGTATATTCTACAGCTTCTGGATGCACTTCAAGAAAGTAAGTCTTTTAAACAATTCAGAACTCTGTATCAGAATTCCATTCATGTTGAATTGCTGGCTATACATAGATCTGTGGGTATCTCTGACTATCCTATAGTTTGCTATGCTGAGTCTGGATATCTCTGATTATCCTATAGTGTATATATACTTAAATAACATCTCTCATAGAGTTTGTTGGTATTCCCATCATAGTATTTGGACTGACTCCAGAAGTAAACTAATCCATGCCCAAGAATAATGATGAGTGCTGGTTGTCCTGGAACTGAGTAGGATGGATTTGAAAGCCTGACCATAATAACCATAATTAGTAAGACTATGTTAATCAAACATGGACTTTGGTCAACATATTCAAAATGCTGTGAGTAGAGCTTTAAGAACCTGATATCAGCATTTCAGATGTTCAGTCCGTGTTCAGTCCCTGACAGCTTGAATTATAACTTGTGTTTACAGCTCAAATGTAGAAAGAGACCATAATCTCTTCTTTTCAGCTTAGTCTGTTGATGGCACTAAATATACATCTAGCCTCCCTGATTGTGGAATTAAACAAAAATATCTATATTTATATGATGTCACAGAATCATGGGTTATGTTATACCTCTAACCATTTTACAGTCTTTCTGGAAGTGGATCCATCTTCGTGATAGGTCTCCACTTTTTTACAGAGGGGTAACCCCATTGTCCTGCTACTCTGTGATTGGGATCTTGCTTCAGCAGATCCAAATGAGCTTAGGTTTCTGTCGGAGATTCACCATTTTGGGAGCTATGCAACCAAAGTAGAGTGTGCAGTGAGACAAGGCAGCCTTTTCAAAACAAGACATTATTTAACTGTATTATAGTATTTAGGGACATTGAGTTAAAATGGTAAAGCAAAGCTTTCAGGCATGTCTCTCGTCTAACTTCTCAGCTTCTGCTTGTTCACATAGGCGGGCTCACTTTGCTCTATCTTGGAATGCAGACTGCATGCTTGCAGCAAAACTTCCTGCCTTGACCAGTTGTCCTGGATGCCTCACCCTGCACTGGGAAAGCAGGATTCTTATTACAGTCTGCACAGCCCTCAGTTGTTTGTTTCCCATTTCTATAATTGTTTTCACATTTCCTATTCTCCGACCTCCTGAGATCAAAAAAGGAAGGATTTGTGGTCAGAAGATAAATAATTGTCCATAGACATACTGTTGGCTCTTGACTCATTAAAAAGTCTAATTATTAATTTCCATTGTATCTCCAAGCTGGTCCATTCACATGTTTCCTATTCTTGATGGACCATTCATACCAACCCAGACATGTCTACATGATGCCATCCCAATAAATTGCTTAGCCTCCAGCCTGGGAAAGAGAACCTCTTCATACTCATTCGAAAACAATGCAAGAATGAAAAAAATGAGACACCCCTTTTTCTTAAAATTAAAAGAAATGTGTCATGTTCTCCACTTTAGTATGTTGTCATGACAATACTGTCGAAACTGCAGAATCCATGACTTCTATCAGTGTTATACATTTGAAAGTTATACTTGTGATGAGCTGGATATACTCCATAGATACTAAAATATGTATTTACTTTTATTTTGGTATTGGGATATTGGTGATAACCTAATGATCAGGACTTGACAAACTATAGAATCTACTCGCCCGTGGCGAGTAGATTTCAGCCGCGTGCCCCTTTTACCAGCGGTGTGCGCATGCGCAATGTGGCTCTTGCGCATGCGCAATGTGGCTCTTGCGCATGCGCAGTGCGGGGCTGGCGAGCACCTTTCACTGCCGTTTGTCAAGCCCTGCTAATGATATTAATAGGAAAATGCCTAATTTTAATAACATTTCTGTAGCTTAATCCCTTCGGGTGCATCTACACAGCACCCTAAACTTGAAATAAGATACGCAAATTGCATATATCATTTTGAATCTATTTCAAAATAGCTTATTTTGAAATTTGGCTGTCAACTCAATGCCAACTTTTGAAATAACGTGATATTTCGAGCCATTCCTTACCTCTTGTGCAACGAAGTTTACCAGGATGGCGAAATAGCGAAAAATATTTCGAAATAGGAGGCAGCTTGTGTAGACGCAGTGTAGCTATTTCGGGACACCAGAAATTGCCATGTAGTGTAGACATACCCTTCGTTTTCTAACGGCTCCACACAGAAAAATACTAAAAGTCTTAACAGACATTATGCAATGCTTGGGATAATTACCTGAGAAAGGAAACATCTCAGTCTTCTTGAAATTGGCATGATAATTCAGTAGCTCATACATTAATAATACATACTGTAATAAGCTATTTCTCGTTTGGAAGTAGTAAAATAGTTTCAAAATGAGTCCTTCACTCTTTACTTTCTGTTCAAGTTAAATATCATAGCAGGTTTTTTGATAAGCAAAGGACACAGCAAAGGTAAAACGAGGCTGAATATGTATCTTCTTTTTAAATGTCCTTTCAATTGGAAAAAAATCATAATAGAAATAAAAGCTAAATTGCGCTTTTCTGTACATCAGTGTAACAAAGGGGAAAAAATAACACAAAAATATTTGTGAAAGACCAAATCCTGTAGTGTTGGTTAATTCAAACTCTTTTTGTGATTAACACATTCATTAATGAGATTAACAAAACATTGATGGAATGAATATTGCAAATTTTAGCTTTTTCTGCAGAGCATCTCAAAAATAACTAATTATAGGGGAGAAACTATTTTACATTTTATGTAAAAATATAATTTTCATATGAATTCCATTGTTGTTTCTTCCGGATAAGGAAACATGAGTTGCATAAGGAAATTAGATCTATATCAAATCTATTGTAGTTAGCCAATACTCTATTGAAGTTGAAGGCTGCTAATGGCCTAGTAACAAAAAATGACAAACAAAATTCTCTAACAATATTAAAGCAATATAAACTATTTTCACATAGGATGTTCACTGTCACATACACAGATATAATTTATTTGTTCATTGTGCTAAGCTAGTACTTAAAGGGCACATAATGATAAAATTATGTTGAAAAGATTGATGATGGTGACATTGTGCGATGGTGCCTTTTCAACACAGTTATAGTGTTTCAATTTGTAAATTTTATATGCTAAAAGAAATCTTTCTAGCAAGCTGCAAACTTTTAGATGTTAAGTCTGCCAAATTATAGCCTCTTACTGTTGCCTGACATATTTTCAGCTTAGACCCATATAGGAGCTGCCAAACTTGTTTCTTTTCATTACCTGTTCTCTGTCTGGCTTCAAGTTTAGATTTTAGAAAATGGAAAAAAGCTGTTTGTGAAATCACAAGGCTCTTGAGCTCTTAGTTTCCTCTTCGTATCAACGTTTATTTATTTAGGTTTGGGCTGGGTTTCAAAAGATGAAATTGGAAACAGAGAAGGTGACTCTGAATACCATTTATCTGTATGTAAGCGAACATTCAATGTACTCTTAATTTAAAAAATTGCTGTTTCCTACAAGAGGGAGATATTTTTCACATTGTTAAAACATTTTTAGAGGTCACTAGGTGGTCATGTCACCAGCAGGGAGTTGTTGTTTGGCAGGCTGCATTAGCAGTTAGTAACAAATGCCTCCCATGATTCTGTGTTCAAAAGGAGTTGCTTTGTAAGTAACAAATACTTACAACCTGAGAACTGAAGTATAAAAAGTAGTGACAGGGGAAAATGTTTAGAAATGTAAAACAGCATCTTTAGTGGCCAAATTGGAGTGTTTAGGGAGTTGAAGATTACATGTCTACTTTATACTTAAGTTTAAAGTTTACAGAAGCAATAATATCTTAACTACTACATTTGGCAGTCACATCGTTTCTAGTTAGTAAAGCACGTTAATTTGTGGTCTGCCATAGTCCTTGGTTTGGGATGTAATTAGTGTTTTTACAATAATTTTTATAAAACTCAACACAACTATGTATTATATTGTGTTTTTCTGAGTATTTGGATAATCTATAATCACTGATGAATAAAAATCTGGAATTTATTTAACACAGGCTTAGAAATATGCAAAATAATTTTAAAAAGTAAAAAAAAAAACCAACAAAGCTTATCTAGGAAAATTAGACTTGACTTACACAAGAAGAAAAGGGACCAATTTTGAAAGTTGTTTGTTTTAATCTTTACCATGTTTTTTATTGATCAATATATAATGTGCAGACAGCTGCTTTATTTAGTAGTAATATTCATAAGGTAAATGTATTATCAGATGGACTGAAAACAATCTCATTTCACATAATTTATTAGCAGTTTATGTTAGCAGTAATTGTGTTTTCTCTGTCTTATATAGACTACACTTGTTTCCTGTGGATATAGTATAGAAGTTATGACTGTTATCATATTATTACAGCTGTGATCAGATCATCTCATCCTGCAGAAAAAGCCCTATGAGGTGCTCTGGAAAAAGCTAATCTCCTTGATCATCCCCTCCTGAGGTTCTTCCACGACTGTTCACTTATAGTGTCTACTTTGAGCTGCACCCCAGCACTGGCCTCAGGTGTCCACTCTACTTCCACTTGCCATAGCAGTCTCCAAAAAAACACCCTTCTCCCATGCTCCATGCAAACACGGCCCCATATTGGACTATGGGGTTGTTTGTTTATTTGTTCGCTCAAGCTTGTCATAGTCAGAGAGGGCTGGCTCAATCTGGGTGTGTCTACACTGCACCATTATTTCGGAATAACAACTAGTGTTTTTCCGAAATAACAATGCAAGCGTCTACACAGCAATTCTGTTATTTTGAAATAATATTGAAATAATGAGCGACTTATTCTGATTTCTGTAAACCTCATTCCACAAAGAATAACTCCTCTTCTGAAATAGCTATTTCAAAATAAGGTATGTGTTGACGCTCCACTGCTGCTATTTTGAAATAACCCCTCACCAGGGCCATTCTAAGTTATTCCTCCCCAGTGCCTCTTGGGGCTCTCAATCAAGGTAGAACATCTACATTAGGGAAGCCTGCCTCGGAAAATTTTGAAGCTTCCTTGCAGTGTAGACATGCTATTTCGAAAAAGGCTATTTTGGAATAACTCTTCTGGAAAAGCTTATTTCAAAATAAGCGTGCAGTGTAGACGTACCCTCTGACTCCTCCAAACTCAGAGACTATCTTGGCACAGAGGCAACTGAGCCGTATTGAAAGGGGAATGAGGAGTGTACCCTTCTCATGTTGCTGTGGTGTGGACAATCCTTACACCAGCTTTCTTTTACCAGTAAGCTAAAGAGGCTTAGTTTCTGGAAGAAACGGTAGGATTCACATAAAAAAAAATTCAAACCAACCAACAAACTCTGTGATGGAAACACTTTGTCCAAGTATGGATAGGCTTGAGCTCAACAGCCATATAAATAAACCCACTAAAGTGATTTGTAAAAGACCCACGAAGGAACCTTTTTGGAATCTTTCTGTAAAACAGTTGTGTTTTTGAAAGAGACAACCATAATTTTTGTTCCTTGTAAGTAAACGTAAACAGAATAAAGCCTGGAATTAGATATTATCATATAAACAATGTCAATTAATTTATAATTCAGTATTTTTTATTTTCATGCAGGAGAAATTATTTGTACAGATCCACTGGGAGGATACTAGAATTGTAGTGTTTTGAGGTGGTAAATATCTCATTAGTTAGTAAGGTAATTAGCATCCTTCTGGTGACTATAGCCACTAAGAATTTATTTTTTTCAGTGGGATTTTAAGACAGTCAGTGACAAAACTGTGTTCATAAAATGAAGGTCACAACTTTATAATGATAATATTTCATCATTAACAGCTTTAACACATCAGCATCACACCAATGATTTCTAGGGATTCCTTCTGTTACTGAGTAGCTGTTGATATTTTTTCTTCTCTGCCACTTTTAGTCTTTGTCATTAAGTTTCACTTGCAAAACTAAGCCCTCACTCAATACAGTCACAATAATTAATAAACATATAGGTTTCAATCCTTTGATACATTGGAGCTGCTTCCAGCAGAGAGGGATTCTTTGTGGATAGAGATCCAATATAGTGATTCCTGTGCCACTCCTCTTTCAGGTGTGAAGGAGGCAGAGCTGATTTTCAGCTGCCATAGGGTGCATCTACACATCACCCTAAACTCGAAAAAAGATATGCAATTTGAGCTACACAAATTGTGTATCTTATCTCGAATCTATTTTGAAATAGCTTATTTTGAAATTTGGCATGTCTATACAGCCTTATCCTTCGTGCAGCGAGGTTTACCAGGATGGCGAAATAGTGAGGTTTACTGGGATGGTGAAATAGTATTTAGAAATAATGGGTGGCTAGTGTAGATGTGGGGTCGCACGTGTAGACATATCCATAATGACTGTTTGGTGTTATTTGCCCTGTAGCTGCTCTAATTTGTGCAAGGGATTGTACTAGATCATCAGCAGTTGGACCAGAATGAAAGGAATGTAAAAGCATCTTCCCCTTCCCATCCCAATAGATACCTACTTTATGTATCAAAAGTCCTGTGCAAATATTAATCAGTAGGTTATCATCTTTTACTATAAAATATACATTTATAAGACATTGCAGTAATTGCAAGATAGACTTTTCTCTTTTAAAATACAGTCAGACCAGACAATCCCCTCTTAGAAAACAAGATAAGATGTCAACACACCTGAGTACAACTTCCTCAGACACTAAAGGCTTCTGTTTATCAACTACAACTTTCCTATGGGGGGAAGCACTGATACTCCACCTTCTATGATCTTCTGAAGTTTGCTTAATTTCCTCTGACTTCATTGAAGCGTCAACAATCTACTATATATATCAGAGAGTTTGTGAATCTGTCAGTCCTTGTTTGTTCAAGAACTCCTCCTAAACTGTATGAGCTAAGACCACCAAATTCAGTATATAACTTCCTCTTATCATAACATAAAGCAAAGTAAGGGCAGGTGAAATATGCTGGCTGTAGGTGCACTCACCCCTCCAATCCAGGAGTGCCCAAGCTGTGAGCTTCCTACTCCACAGGCACCCCTTAGGGAAGGCGTTGGGGGACTGAAGCTGCCCCCTCTGCTCTGCAATATGTCTGGGAATATTGCTGGCTATTACCCTTCATTTGGGAGTGAAGAGAAAATATACCATTTTCTGCATTCCTCACTCTGGCTGCACAGATTAACTTCATTTGACAACCTGACAGAGTTTTTCCAGGAGAACACTCACCGCTGGTAGACAGTTTACAGCCCTCTATACCTGGGAGAGTAGTCCTCTTGATTTAATGATGAACTTCTCGAGCCATCGAGAGCCCTCTGGAATATACTGGCCTTGTTACCGTTGGTGGCTAAGCACACGGAGAAGTGCTAATTCATTCCTGTGCATGGATTTGATGGATTCTATTCCTATCCAGTCCTGAATTCCCTGGCTGTAATGGCAGTGACAGATCAGAGTGAGTTTTTGTCCACTTCCAGAGTCTCCATGCAGTTGGATCTTCTAGGCAGAAAGATCCGCATTGTCCCTACATATAATAATTCCAAATCAACAAACTTTGCTATGCGTGAGGGGTTTAGGGCATTTATCACAGAAGGCTAGGTTGATGCCTGAATCCTCTTGTTATTGAGGATGCATTAGCCCTGGTCTCTGCGGTTATTATGAAGAGGGCTTCCTGGCTGCAAAACTCTGAGATTGCTTTAGATGTCCAACAAACTGTTGAGCACTTGCCCTTTGATGGCTGCATCTTGTTCTCGGACAAGACACTTTACATTTCTTTAATGATTAAAGGGCTACTTTGTGTTCCATGGAAGTGTATACACAGAGATGTGGCTATGGGACTCAGCAACCGTAACAGTGCTGCCTACATCGCAATCTTGCACAGCCCACCTGAAGCAGTGGGACTAGCCTAGAAAGATGGAAAGATCTCACAAGAGGACGCAAGTGGATTTAGGGTTTGACTAGTCCTCAGGCTCTCCCCTGCTGCCTGCTAAGCATCCATTTGACACCTTGCAGTCATTGCTTTGCCCTCTTCATTCCCCTATTCCTTTTGGTGATAGGGTGGCCCATTTTTACAATACTTGGAGCTTGATCACCTCCAGCAACTGGGTCATGGATACTGTCAGATTGGGTTACGCCATGAGTTTTTCTCCTTGCCTCTCCTCCTCATCGTCCCTCTTCCAAGACTCCTTTCACTGCTCATCTAACAGGCCAGCATTCTGCTGATGTTGAGAGTAGTGGAGGAAGTTCTACTGCAGTGCGGGGCCATGGCTTTTGCTCCCTGATACCAATACCTAAAAGAGGTATGAGATTTGTCCTAAACCTTCATAGGCTCAACAGATCAATACATGAGGTTTTGCATGATCACTCTATCGGTATCCTTTCAGAGCTCTCTCAGAAAGATTGGATCACTGTTCTGGACCTTCAGAACACCTACTTCCATGCAGTTCTTCTGAGCCAAAAGATGTCTTCATTTTGTGATTGCAGAGCACCAATTTCAATGTGCGGTTCTCCCATTTGACCACTCTTCTACCCTGTTTGCACAAATGCACGATTGTGGTTATGACATATGTCAGGAGTAAAGAAATCCATATCTTCCTAGAACCTGATTGGTTACTGAAAGGTGTCTCCAGAGAAGAGATTCTTGCCCACATCTACCCCATGTTTCATTTGCTCAATCATCTGGAATTCATTTTAAACACCAGAAAGTCAACCTTGGCTCCGACACAAAAGGATCAAGATAATTGGCTCCCTGTTAGATTCCATGAAGTTGAGAGCATTTCTGCTGGCCAGCCACTTCCATGAAATTCAACTGTTCTGCCTCACTTTGGAATCTCAGCCCTCCACATGTTCAGACATGCCTTAGCCTGTTGGGGTACATGTTCACTTGAACGCAGGTGGTCCAGTTTGGCAGGTTGCACCTTTGCCCTGTTCAGGCCTACAGATCTGCCTTATATTCTTTGGATAGACGGATTCACCTTCCTTCACTAGTCCTAGTCTTCTGCTGGTGAGCACCCCCATGTAAAGTGTGCCAGGAAAACCCCTTTGTTCAGCCTTCTCCAACCAAGTCAATGATTACTGATGCTTCCCTTCTGGTTTGTGGAGGTATGCCTGGACTCACTGAGGGTACATATACCTCATTCCACGAGGAGTAACAGTTAATTCAAACTAAGGGGTTTATCTCGGAATCCCGCTTCTCTGCCGCATGTAGACACGGGCAGTTACTTCAGGCTAGTCAGTTTCCAAAATGGCGACTGGCCGGGATTATGCTAATGAAGCGCGGGATATTTAAATCCTGCGCTTCATTAGCAACTTCGGTCGCCCTCATTAGCCTCCCAAGTTCGAACTAGGGGGCTAGTGTAGACATACCCTGAGAGTGAAGGATCTGTTGTCAGAATAGTAACCCTTGCTCCATCTTAACATGCGGGAAGTTCAGGCCATCCACAATGCATGTCGTGCCTTCTGGGACCATATCAGACATTCAGTAGATTACATACTCACTGACAATACCACCATGATGTCCTATGTGAAGAAACAAGGGGGAGCACATTCCATTTTATAGTGCTTTGAAGCGATCAACTTGTGGCAATTCTGCATCAATAGCAGTCTACTTGCCGGGGATACAGAATTGTCTCATGGACCATATCAGCAGGGTTTTCTTCCTGAACCATGATGTGTCTCAATCATCATCACAACAAGAGGCATCCCTTTGATTAACCTAATTGTGATGAGAGAAAACAGAAACTATCACCTATTCTGCTCTTAAGCTCAAGCTCAAGGCCAAGCTCATCCTCACTGCTCCAGTGTGACCAAGACAGTGCTGGTTCTCAGACATTCTTACTCTGTCATTTCAGCCTCCCATACTGCTTCCTCTCCATCCTGACTTGCTCACTCAGATCCATGGCCTCACCTTCCATCCTGTGCTCAGCTCTCTGCATCTTCCAATGTAGTTGCTCTGTGGCAGAATGAAGAAGAAGAGCAGTACTTGGTGTCTGTTCAACGGCTACAACTTAACAGTTGGAAGCCCTCCACTAAGATGGCCTATTTAACAGAGTGGAAAAGGTGTTTGGTATGGACTTTAGCCCATGGGACCCAACTAATAGGAATGTCCACCCAGGACATTTTGAAGTACCTACTACATCTTCAGAAATTTGGGCCTTGCATTCAGTTCACTGAGCCTGCATTTTGCAGCATTATCAATGTTTCATCCCTTATTCAGGGAAAATTAGTTTTCTTCAATGCCAAGGTGTTGAGATTTCTGAAAGGACTTCTCTGCTTACATCCTCTAGTCTGAGATCCAGTCCCCTTTTGGGATCTAAATATAGTTTTGGCAGCTCTAATGAGCCCTCGATTTGAGCCCTTGCATCCTGTCCACTGCCTCTTCTGTCATAGAAATCTGCACTCTTGATAACCATTACATCGATGAGGAGGGTGTATGAGTTGCAGGCAATTCTCCAAGGACAAGGTAACTTTATGACATCACCCAAAATTATTGTCCAGAATAGTCTCTCAATTTCATCTGAACCAGATGGTGTTTTTACTTGTGTTTTTCCCTAAGCCACATTCATCCCCTGAAGAACAATGCTTTGGATGTTAGATGATATCTAGACTTTTAATTGTATAGGACTGAATTGTTCCATACTTTGCCTCGCCTGTTCATGTCCTGTGCGGACTGCATAAAAGGTGAAGCAGTCTCTGCACAGACCAGCTCTAAATGGATAACATCTGTCTGAAGACTACCCATGAGGTAGCTTCAGCTAACAGATATGAGCTCATTCGAGAGAGTATAAGCTACGTCAGTAGCATTCTTCAGTGATATTTCCATATTGGACATTTGCAGGGAAGCCACGTGATTGTCCTTACATAAATGTATGGACCAGTATGTTATTTCCATATCTTCCAGAATGGGAGCCTGCCTCAGAAGGCAGTCCTGCAATCTCTATTTCAGTAACCCCCAAACCCCCAATCTTGGATGGGGTATTGCTTGTGAGTCACCCAAGTAAAATACATATCTGCATCACATCTCGAAGAACCACAGTTACAGTAAGTAACCATTTCTTTGATAGACTGAAGTTCTTTTGTGTAATAAACTGAATCTGAAATTGGTTTTTTTATTACTCATAATCTGAAACTCTTTTTCACGCAAGAAGTGGAGGGGAAACATCAAGATGAGAACATTCATTTGGTTTAGTGTTAGAGCATCTGACTTACTCCAAGAGGTCCTGGCTCTCAACTACTATTATATATGTAATGGTTAATGTTCTTTAATATCAATTATCAATCATTATATGAGTTAAAATTAATGTTATTTGTATGTTTGATTTTTAAAAAGGCAAAGGGCCGAAGTTTCTTCATGCCCTCCCTACTGAGAAACTCTTGTGTGACCCCATTTTGCACCCCGCTGAACTATGGTCCATCTCATAATTCAGAAAAATACAAATATCGATTTGTGTTCCGCTCCAATTCTTTTTTTCAATGTCCCTTTCCACAGTTTTTGCATGGCCATTTTACTTGAGGAAGAGTTGGACTTGTTTCTAACCTGATTCAGAGGCTAAGGCAAATGTTTTAAATTCAGTAGACCATTGTTACCTTTGCCTAGAGAATATGAATGTAATTTATATTTGGATTGTAGATATGTGGATTTTATAATTGCAACACTTGATATCATGCTTGACAGGACAGCTAGTCTTCAGAAAGGTAGAATAATAGTTAATAATTAACATAGAGTCCTTTACATGACAGTGAAAAGAGCTAGAGCCTGTCTTTTTCCAATGGATATACAGGCACTGTTTTTGTCAGCACTGTATCTTTAGAACAGTTGTACTGATATTTAAGAAATAGACTGCTATTTCCTTTCACCTGTTCAGCATGTTTATTCATGTGTGGCGAGTAAACAGATGTCTGTAAAGACTCTCCAGGATTTCATTTCACAGAGAAATAGTAATTATGATGCTATTTGTTTTAAGTGGTGATCTTCCTTCTTAATGGCAGTTTATCCCAGAATGGAAAGTATGACGTGTGTGAGCCACCCATACTTTACTTGAGAGCATTTTCCATAGCAACTAGTTCTTACTGTTCCTATCACAATTCTTTCCAGATGTGTTGTTGAATCAGGTAGTATTTGAAACCTTTTCTCTCATCTATGTTTTGGAGTCTGTAGTTTAAAGTCATCATGACCTGTAGTTTTGTATATTATTTTAATACAAACAAACATATACAGGTCCATTCGTCTAATAGAAAATGTTTTCTATTTGGTACTATACCAAACAGTGAAGTATGCTTTTTCCTTTTGTGGTCCCAATCTCTCTACACTCTCCTTTTGTGTTATTCGCTTGGCTATTATATACCACAGGCAGCATTTCTTCTTTAAATTTATTACTTTGATCTGTATTTTAGGCTTTCTGAAAGTAATTTATGGTTATAAAACATGCTTCTGCAACTGTATGTAATTTATAGTTATGGTTCATTCACCTTTAATAATTGTGCCATTTTTTTTTTTGCCTGTTACAATGCAAGTTTGGTCCTCTCAGCAGTGTGAATAAATTGCTCAGATTAGTGTATTTACAAAATCAGCATCGTGGTCTTCCTTTTTTCTAACATAGTTATAGTTTTGGGGGAGCAAACAGTTTTTTAAATTGTGTATCAGTATTTTGATATGCAGCTCTGAATAAGAGCATTTAAAGTTTAAATGATTTGCTGCTTTACTTAATTTTCTTAAATTTTGGATTTATTTATTTTTCCATCCTATAAGTCTTTATTAATTTTTTCAGCTCTGCTACTTTCACCAACTAGTTTTCTAATATTTGCTTCAACCATTAATGATTTTATAGTCAACAGCATATCATGGATTTGGAAAAAAAAATAAAAAAAAAGGATCATCAGTCTTCTCTTAAGATTCAGGGCTATTTGTTAGCATCCGACTCTGATTTTGTTTCTGTCATTAAATACATTTTTGTCTGTGTTATCCTAATCCAAGATCTGTAGAAGGTTTAAATGGCTTGATTTTCAAAGGTATGAAGCACCCACAGATCCCACTGACTTTTTGGGTGCTACTGGGGATTGGGTAATCAACACCTCCAAAGTGAGGCTACAAATGTCTCCTTGTTGCTATGTTCCTCAACAAAAGGGACACTACTAACGTAATTTTGTAAAATATATGCATTCAAATTTTGCAAAATAACGTCCATTGGGTTTTTTCAGCCGTTGGTGTGAAAATATTATAAAATTATCAATGGCCTATAATTGTAAAATGAAATGCTGTGGTTTGTCCGGTACATTCATACAAGTACAGGTTGAAACTCTGATCTGGCAACATCCATTGTCCCGCATGATTTTAGGTAACTGAATATCCACTTATCATTAGTGTGGCCAAGATTTCTGTGGTCCCATAAAGTATGTTTATAGCTACCAGTCCTAGCTCTTAGTGTTCTGTGCTGTGATTTAGCTCTAATTTACCCCTAAATGTCTTCTAAGACCCCAGCAAGCAATTGAAGTCTAGGTAGGAAATACTGACCTCCTATGGTCCAGCAAATTCTCTGGTTCAGCACCGGTCAGGTCCTCAGGGTGCTGGACTAGAGAGGTTCAACCTGTATTCATTGGACAAATTCATGTTGTGATTCAAATCCAAATGACATCTGCCTAATCCCAGTTGATGAATTACAGTAAGTGAGGCACAAGATTCTTGGGCCCTGTAAACTTTTTCAGGAGCAGGCCAGGAGATGAACATTTTCAAGCTTCCATACATTACCTCATGTTGTTTTACAGCAGGAGAAAGAGGAAGGGCCTTTCTGCTGAATAATATTTTAAATTCTAACCTGGGGCAAAAAAATTCTGAAAATATACACAGATATTATCTGCTAGACATAGCCCTCCCCCTCACTATCTCTTTGAAGATTACTACAATATAGCATTAAATCTATTGCCAGCACACATGTGTCTTACTGATGGGCTAAATCCAGCTGTGTGCCATATGGGTGAATCTTGGATGCTTTGGCTGCCTAAAATGTGATTGAATGATTGCAGACATAAGTGTCCAGATGTCTAATACCTCTTAGCTGATATACAAGAAAGAGGAAGATGTAAGTAGGCAAGGACCTTGATATGTAAAACATTAAGCTTTGAGATAATGGGAAAAAAGCCTGAATAACTGATTATCACACTCAGGGCGCTGGTTGTAAGATATAGGATATTTTACCTCCAAGTCCAACCAACTTTTTAGTGGCTAGCTGTATGTGAAATGAATTAGTAGTTTCAGTCTGAATTATGGGGTCAAGTATTCATATCATAGAAACAGTCATCAATACTGCTAGGCTACGTCTACACTGGTGTGTTCTCATGCAAAAACACTTTTGCGGAAGAGTTCTTCTGCAAAAACTCTTCCAGAAGAGAGCGTCTACACTGGCACGTGCTTTTGCGCAAGAGATGTGCTTTTGTGCAAGAGCATCCATGCCAGTGTAGACGCTCTCTTGCACAAGAAAGCTCTGATGGCCATTTTAACCATAGGGCTTTCTTGCGCAAGAAATTCATGTTGCGTGTCTACACTGGCCTCTTCTGGAAGAGCTCTTGCACAAGAGGGCTTATTCCTGAACGGGAGCGTCAGAGTTCTTGCGCAAGAAGCCCTGATTTTATACATTAGAACGTCAGTTTACTTGCGCAAGAACATGCGGCCAGTGTAGACAAGCAGCAAGTTTTTGCGCAAGAGTGGCCGCTTTTGCACGAGATTGCGCCAGTGTAGACACAGCCCTAGTGTATTGCAAACCCTCTTGGCAGTCTGATATAGAAGCCCAGGAACAAATAGTTACTGGAGACTGAAGTGCTTTTTTTCTCTAGAAAAGGCCCCTCATATTGAAGTGTAGTTGCAAGCAGTTAGCTAAAACACCATCTGCAGTTCTGTGCATCAGCAGAGATCTTGGAGGACTTCAGTTTCCATACTGTCAATCTGGTATCATTTAAACAAGAACTTAATTTGAATGTGTTTAATAAATATACTCCAGACATTCTCATCGTTTGCTACAGCTATGACATGAGTCTGCTATATACTTTCTTTCTGAAAGATAATATTAGTCACTTAGAAACCAGGAAATTTTATTTTCATTTACATCATTAGAATTTCCTTAACTTTAATTGGAATTGCATTATTTCAACAGACAACAGAAATTAATTCTAAAAACATTCTTTTTCATGATCACAACAGCTCTTTGTTCCATGTGATGGCTGTCAATTGTTTGTACTTTTGTCGATACTTTATCTTTTTAAATATTGTATCCCACTTCAGCACCTATTTTTTTAACCTGATCAGTTTATAATTTGCCATTACAACATGTGTCTTTGGATGTGCCTAAAACAAATATCTCACTATTGGGTTCCTATTGTGAGGCTCAGACAAATGTCTTCTCTTTGCTACAATTCAGTCATATTCACTGTGTCTATTTTGTCTGTCTTTGAGAAAACTAGGGCAATCTGTCTTCTAGTTCTTGATCAATGCATATCCTCTTTCCTAAAATTGTACGTCTTTTTTTCAATTGATTCTTTAGCCTGAAACAAATTGTGAAAACATTTACACACTGAAGAAGATGAAAGAATAAGCTGTCCTATACAAATCTGAATCATATGATGATATGTGTCCTTCTGGCAATGCCTGCAGTAACTCCCCTAACAAAGAAGTCATAATTACTCAGTGTGACTCTGCTATCCTACCTCTTTTTTCATGACCAGTTTTTTAAGATACTAATTAGGGAAATATTTGTGTTGGATCTCCCTTCTTCTTGCTTCTGAAATACCTTGGAATTATTCCATATTGTCTTCACCTCCCATTCATTTTGCATGTTGTAATTACAGCTAGAATAGGTTGCTTGATCAAGACAGGATAGTTCTCAAGAATTTAAGTTGTTTATTTACTGCTGAAAAATGAGCAAAAGCAAAATGGTGGTTCTTTTTATTTATATATTTAGATTGTATAGTACCTATTTCAGTAACTGCACACCAGTGGAAGTACAGGTTTACATTCTAACAGAAGCTCTAGATGCTTCACAAAATTAGAACTATTGGTATTACATAGATAGATAACAAATAAAAAAATCAAATATTTGGTTATCCTTCATTCATTTATTCACTACTCAAAGTATACTTAATTACAAAAATTAAAAATAAAATTACATAAACAACACATGACAAACATCTTTGAAGATCAGTATAACAAAACATTTGTTGTGATGTGTTAATAAGAAAAGACATATGTTTACAGTGTAAAAAAAAGCCTAAGAAACAAAATCCTGTGGGAAGTGAAAGGACGTTCATCCTCTAACATGGCAGTCCCCTGTCAAATAGATACATTTGACTAGATCATTGTATTTTTACAAACAATATAAGTAAATTGCAATAAAATGTTGCAATTATTGGTAAAATTGCTTGTAGTTTTCAAAATAAAGTTAAGATAATTCACTTTCTTAAAGAATTTACACGCACTTCAGGGCTAAATAATGCCACCACTTGATCATACAAATGACTATAACAGATCAAAGCTACCATATCTCTCACCAACCCAAATGGCCAAGAAAAAAAACAGATCGACTTTTCAGCATGACCAGGAGCTTATTAAATTCACACTCTGACAGACCATAATGGAGAGCACATTCCAAAGTTAAGGAGGCCTCTCAGAGAAACCCCTGCCAACAACCCTGCCAATCTTAAATCTAGGATCTCTAGTTTGAGTGACTTTATTGGTCTCAGCTGTTGTAGAGTGGCAAAGAGAGTGGTAACATTCCAGGCAAACTGGTCCAAATCATGAGGGATTTTGTGGATGAAAACCAACAGCTATAATTCCATGTGGGCATGTATTGTCAGCAAATGGTAATTAAGGGGCATTGTTATGTAATTTCTGACACTCAGCTCCCTTCAGGGATGCTTTCCTTCACATCCAGCTTTTTCCATCCATTCTGCGGCATACTTGACAATGAGTTGGAGCTCTTCCTGGAAGTCAGGCATGACTTCAGCTGTTCATATATCCTGGACACATGCTTGGCAGAGAAATATGTTAAGATCTAAACACTGTAATACAGTTGCTGTTACCAACTTCATAACCTTGAGTTATCTGGAGGATTGGTTATTCATAATATGTACCACAGTCATGCTGTCATTTCAAAAACCTACTTTTGCTTGCAAAATCCATTTTCCAAATAGTTACTGCTGCCAAAATTGGAAGGAATTCCAGAAATGTGGTATTCGTTACTGTGCATTTTGTATCCAATCAGGGCCATTTCTGGGCACACTGCCTGCTTTAGTAAAATGCTCCAAAACCTGCTTCCTGAAGCATCTGAATGAACCTTTAAATCTGCTTCTATCATCCATTTCTCCCTCCAAAAAGATGCTCCATTAAATTGATTCAGAAACTGTTCCCAAATTCCGAAAGCCTCCTTTATCGCTTTATTAGCCTTTCTAAAATGTTTGTATTTTGCTATTCCTCTGATAGTTTGATGCAGATGCCCACTCTGGGGCCACTCCTTGGCATTCATGGTGACTAGGCCCACCTGTGCCAGGCTCCCCTGTGAAGTAAACCCCCGGGCTCTGAAACAAGTGTAAAAAAGTAACATCTGAGTGATGTGTCAATTACCCTGTCCCTGAACTGCTGCCTAATTGCAGCACTGTGCTCTCCCAAACCTTACCCATTAACTTCTCTCCCCTGAAATGCCCTGCCCTTCAACCGCCCCTTGGTGATGTTCTATAAGATTGCCATTCTTGTGTTCTTGGTCTTAGAGAGAGTTCATCCCCTTGGTCTGACTTTTCTTGTTCTGTAGCACCCTGTTACTCTTGAATTGATGCCAAAATAACTTCTTCTACAACAGCATGCATCACTTCAATCAGTTTTTGGCTTCCCCCCAAACCTTAATGCTTGTTGCCCTACCCTGGAAGCATTTGCTACTAAGTGACCCCTGCTTTTCACGCAGAAAACGGGTTCTCCATTTGTGTTTCCCATCCTACCCCATTATACCTTTCAAGGGCAGCCCATGTTAACTGTACAGACCGAGTTTTCTGTGCCCTTGCCCAGCTCTGTTTCCCTTGCACAGATTAAATCCTTCTCTTGCATAGGAGGTAAAGATTCACTCTACACTGCCATGATAAAGAAGCCCAGAGCCAGGGGATTCCTTCCTTTAGCTGGACTGCATCTGTGAGAAGGGGAGTATCTTCCCACCTCATCCCCAGACTTACAACATAGTTAGGGTGAGCAGGCATCCAGAACTTCTGGCAGGCTGCTTGCACATGGAGATGCTACTGCTAGGGGAACCAGCAAATCCCTAGATAGACAGATAGATTGAGCTAGATAGATTCATGGAGATTAGGTCCATCAGTGGCTGTTAGCCAGGATGGGTAGGAATGGTGTCCCTCGCCTCTGTTTCTCTGGAAGTGGGTGACAGGGGAGGGATCACGTGAGGATTACCTGTTGTGATCCCTCCCTCTGGGACATCTGGTATTGGGCACTGTTGGCAGACAGGATACTGGGCTAGATGGACATTTGGTTTGACCCAGTATGGCCGTTCTTATGTCCTGTTATTCCTCCTGCCAGGCCAATTCCAGGATTGCCTGTTTTATAAATACGTCAGCCGTCCACACAGAATGTGTAGTGCAGTGACTTCCCTGACTTACCCCAGCTGATTTCTCCCCTTCCTGTCCTTCTCTGTAAAGATTTCCCCCAGTGGTCCACCTGCTGTAGGGGAACCCTTGAAAGGGCAAGTATTTTCTTCCATGTAGGGGGACATAGATCCCCCTCATGGAAAGTAGCAGTGAACACATTCTTCCTTAGCCTCTGTTTTCATGAGGGTACATGGCCAATATCATTTGAAAAGTGCATTCTGGTAAACTTATCTGTTCAAAGAGAGTCTTCTCTCTGGCCATTGCTTATTAGTATGTCATGAGGTTTGATGCACATGTTTTATCTCAAATAAATATGGGTTTCTCTTTATTATTTCAGAGTGGAGCTAATTATTCTGTTCATGGTCCTCTTAAACGTTTAGCCTGCCAATCTTTGAGGTTTACTAGTGTAGAAATTCCTACTCTTGAAAGTGTTGTTGCTACTGGGAGCCAGCAAATCCCTGTTATTGGGATTAGGAGGGAAGTCCTCATGTAAATGCATCAAAAATGTGCACCATACTTTTATTTAAATGTACTGTGCAAAGAAACCCTGAGAAGTCATCGAGTGTATTATTGTTTGTTTGCCCAAAGGATCATATTCGTAGATCCAATATCAAAATGCTATAAAAAGCTTGGATGTAAGCCCCACTCTCTCATGAGAGTATTACTTTTGGGTTGTACTGAACATTGAGAATTTGGTATATTTGGTCAATTGTAAAAATAAAAATGAAATAAAAATTAAACAAAAAGTTAAGGTCAACATATTTATTTGATAACAAATATTTCAAGTGCTATAAAATTTCGATAAAGCAAACAAAACAATAGTCACTTTTTTTCCAAAAGCACATTATCATTTTGATAGTTTAAAAAACTGGCTGAAAATTATACTCTTGGGATCAAACCATTCACCCTGCAAACTACTTTTATCTTTGTCCATGATAAACACCAGGAGTGATGTTGAAAGACAAGTAGTTTGACAGTGACAGATTACCTATAGTTTTGTTTTCCTGTTTATCTTAGATAGACTTTGTGCAGTGCTGTGTCCCACTGTAATACAAACCGCTGTATTCAGATGTCATTGATCTTATTATTCCCAAACATTCTTAATCCTCTGTGTTACACGGTTATATGGCTTACTACAGGCAGAGGTATTTTAGACAAGCAAGCTTGTGTTGAAATGCAGAGCAACAGGACAAAATGGGCAAATAACACATCTTAATTAAGAATTAGAATAACCAGAAATTTTTATAATCTCTTAACATCTTTTTTACAGATTTGTGTTGTGTTGTTTTTAATTATTCACTGAAATTGCTTTGTACCTGACCCTAACTTAACAAAGGTCACCATTAAGATGCCTCTAAATTCCACACACAGCCTGAACATGAGTACTCCCACTCATGTGGACACTTCTATCCATTTGTACCACATGAAAATGTGGCAGCTATTGAAAAGACACAATCTGTGAGACTATGATGTAATTACTTTCATGGACAGATCTATCTCCTTCCCAGGAGATACGTGTTCCTTATCGGTCATTAATGAAACAAAATTGAAGTCAATAAGTAAAAAGTGCATTGTGACAGGGACTCGGGGTGTTTTTCTAAGGCACACAGGGGAATTATGTGTCTAACCTTAATGGAAAGTCAGGGCAAGTTCACTGGGTACCCAGCTCCCGTTTGTGCCTTTGAAATTGCACCTAAATTTGTAAGTTTTTCTTAATTATTTTTAAGACAAAAGATCAATTTGCATATTTAGGCTGCTGGAAAAAAATTATTCAGTGGTGCTAACATAAAAAAATATAGATATTAAAGAGGGAGAGAGGATATAGTAGGAAATGAGGGAGAAAAATTGCTCTGAGAGAAATGTGGGTGGCAAGGTAAAGATGGGAAGAGAACTATGTTTTGATGAACATCTCTCCTCCATTTCTTGCACTCTGACCTTGGCGTCTGTGTGCTTCTCTGCACAGCCCTGTCATGCTTTGAATTCCTGTTCATAACCTCAAGTTCATGCCACTCTCCTTCGAATCTCCATGTCCTCTCTACATGGGCACTCAGATTCCTCTCAGCATGCCATGGTGGGCAAGAGGATATGAAGTGGGTGGGGTGGAAGGTTCAGGAATCACCCAGCTGGGAAGGAAAGAGGATGATGTGGAGGAGAGTGATTAGATGGGTGGGACTGGGGGTATATGGATATAACCAGAGGAACCCAGAACTATGATGTCAAGCTGTTGGTGCTTCAGAGACTCAGTGCTGTTCAGAGCCCTTGATGCACACATGGCTTGGCACAGAACTGTTAAACTCCCACAGCATTGCTATTTCATATGTTGTTGTTTTTTTTTCTTCAAAAAATAGCTTATACTAATGAGAGTTGTTGTTTGAAAACAGTTCCAAAATAATTTAGCTTTTAAATGGAATACTTATAAAGGGAATATATGATAATATGTAATCTGTAGGCACCAAATTCTGCTTTTATATCCAAAAATACAATTTCAGAGTTAATTCCACTCAAGACAATAGAGACTGGATTTACACCACTGTAATCGAATGCGGAATTGGACCAGTGGCTCAGTTATAGCATGTACAGATTTTAAATTGATGCAGGCAATCAATGTATTTTCTTTTTAAAGAAAATATTTCAAAATACAGATAATGTTCCATTGTTTATTTTCTAAAGATGCATGTGCATCCATAATGGATTAACAACATGTCTTAAGATACGGTGTTTATTCCTTTAGAGGTGACAGAGAGAAGCTGTTTCAAACAGGATCTCTCATCACTGTCTATCTCAAGCCACCTCCTACTGAACTTAAGGTTGAATACTCAGGGTCATAAGGGAAAGAAAACAATAATTAGAGCGAAAAAGTTGATTGAGCTGTTGTTTTTCTCCCTTGGTATGATTAGCACGTGAGAAGTGGGCTGTGTTCTCTGTACATAGAATTGGTTCAAACATTTCTGGCTTGAATTATTTTAATGGCTACATTTTAAATAGCGTTTTTTTAGATTTTATGCAGAATGGCTTTAAAGTAAACAATATTGTAAAAGTTCTTGTTAGAAAATCTTGTTTCTATACATCTTAATGTTGATATTTTATGTTGCCATTGTACTCTCTGTCTGCAGCAACCAGCTCTAAAAACTGTCATGGGTTCTGTTACTAAAGCTCAGAAAATTATTGATAGACTAACATAATTGGAGAGTAAAAAATAGATGTATTTACAAAGTTCCCTTTTAAACAGACTGTGAAAAGTGGCAATACAATGTATTATGGTTGCAGATTTCTTAGAGACTCTTTATGAAGGTTAACTGCAAGGCAGCACTCAAAAGAGAGCATTTATCTTAGTGGTCATCCTTCAATGTTTTAGTCTACTGAGAATTTTTTCAGGGTGGTTAAAACCATTTTTTGTGTTTTATTAGCTGTATCTTGAATACCTCCTACAAGCTGAATGACAGTTTAGGGTTATTAAATCTGTTCTTAGTACATTCTTTTATCCGTTGTTAATCTTGACTAAATGTATGTTAGTGAACAATCCTTTTTTCTCGGTTGTTGCCCATATTTGTTAAAGAAATTATTCCCTTTGACATTTGTTTAGGCTGCAGTTTGATAAATACTGTGTACAGTATACTTTTCCAGTTTGGCATTCAGCAGACTATTTCATGGATTTATTTCTCTTTGCATTATCTTATCTTTCTTTCTAGCATTCTTGGGCTTCCTTTTTACATTCAGTAATTTTGTTCAGTCCAAGACAGCCTGTTTCCCAAAATTATAGTATATGCCTGTAATCTTGATTAAAAATCATCTAGGGGTGGTGTTTTGTAAGTTTTATGCTTACACTTAAATTTTTGCAACTTTGCCTATCTTATACTTTCTGAAGACCCATAGCCCAATATTTTTTTGTAAATAAAAATGCTAATATTATTTAAAGTTATTCCCAGTGACTTCAGTGGGAGTTTTGCATGAATAAGGACAACTGATTTTAGCCCTTTGGGTAGTGGAGCTATTTAGTTGTTTATTATCCATGTGAGCAAGATACTTAAGCACATGCACAACATTAAACACGTAAGTAGTTCTGTGTAAGTATGTTGCTGAACTGGATCCTTGTTTGTTAGTTCTAGATGTGGCACAAGAACTTCCTCCTGGAGACATCAAATTAAGGGCTAGATTGTGCAGTCCTCACGCACATTGAGTAGTAACTTGCTCAACAAAAAGTCCCAGTAAAATTAGTAGGACAGCTTGCAAAATAGGTCAGATGTTAGTAAGAATGGCAGGATCAGGGGCTAAATGAACTGGAAATAATCAGATATTTTCACAAGGTAACATCAAAATCATTACCCGATTTTGCTATTAAGATAATTAATTAAGGAACTGTCATTTAAAAAGGGCATGGGAGTGCTGTATATAAGAGAGTTAAACACTCTATTAACCAAAATTGTGCGTCTAATGGACTATCATCACACACTCCATATATTACTATTAGTACTATTAATATGTAGTTTCTGTACAGGTTGAGATAAAGCCAACTGTCCCTCATCCAGCAATAATACTTGTCTGAAGATGGTTTTAAAATAGAGGTAAACAAATTAGCATTGGGTATTAATGTTTTGAAATGATAATTTTACAGAAGTGGAAGAATGTCATCACACACACTCCCACGAGGTGCACCATTTGGATCCAACATTATTTTGAAAACATCAGAAATCAGTTGCATTCTTATAAATCTGTTATAAACTGCTTTTGTGTGAATAGGAAAGTAAGCTGATATATTAATGTAAAATGTTATGAATATTAATAAAGTTAACAAATGTGCTTCATTGCTGATGTTAAACCTTTAAGTAATATTTAAGTAATCATATGCTGTTTATGATTTCTCTCTATAGCCCAAAATGAATATTATCTGAATGTAGTTTATGATTATGTACGGAAGTATTTGACTGGAGTGGATGTCTTGCCAAATGCTTATATAAGCTTTTGCTTAAGAAAAGACTTCAAACATGAAAGGGAGCAATGCCATTTTTCTGGGCATGTTGGATAAATGTCTGGATAAATTAATCACTTTATAAAATATATTTTAATTAATAGTCATTCATATTCAAGTTGAGTAGAAAATAGTAGTTGGATATATATATTGTTGAATTTCAGTAGGGAAACAACACATCTCAGAAGCTTTGCTGGTGCAAACATGTAGTGTCTGAATATATTTGAACTGTTTTGATCTGTAAAGAAAGAGTGGAAACAAGACTGATGCACGAGATTCCAGAATTTCTGATGCCAACCATGCTGGAAGTAAAACAAAATTTGCAGTGCTCATAGTATTCTGGCACTTCCCTTTCTGATCCAGGTTGAAACCAGAGTACAGAGGTGTCCAAAAATTAAAAGTAATTTTTGAACCTCAAAAAGATTTAGTTTTTAGTAAAGGTTTAACTTGTTTTTTTGTATCCAAGTCAGTTCATCCATTGCTAATAGAATTTTTAATCCATTATATAAAAAAACAGGTTGTACAATTTTTTCATGTATTATGCCTTTTGTGTAAAATCCATTTTATTGTCATTTTAATTATTGATAAATTTCTCTGGGTGGAGCACTGTATACTGCCTTTTCTGAGAAATTAACTTTATGCTCTAGTAAGTCATTCTCCTCTCTAAATACAATTACTTTAATTTGCATAAAATCTTGCCTGTCCTCAAGACTCACCTTGTTCTTAAATGGGGTCCAAAATGTTTCAAATAGCTTGTGAATACATGATGAAAAATTAACTGTAGATGCACAGATGGGAAATTAGCTTTAAGCAAGTAAACTACCTACTTCTTCAAAGGGCCTGATTCTGCAATCCTTACAGTAAGTAGTATCTACTCAAATAAATAGTGCCTAAAGACACTGGCTTCAGTGCGTCTACTTACTTGAATAAGTACTTTTCAGCATGAGTAAAAGTTGCACAATTAGTTCCTTAAGTTTTGTTTTCTGTATTATAGTTTAAGAAGGCAGTCCTCCACAAAACCTCCCAAATTAACAAATGACTCTCCCCGGTGTCCCAAAGTTCTTATTGTCTGATCAGTTGAGTGAATCTGTCAGGCAAGTGCAATAATGAAGACACTGTTGCATTCTCTGTCTTTTTATCCAGTTGGCTGGCATCTGAGCTGATCAGCTGCAAGATTCCGTAGGACTTTGCAGTCACCTATCAAGGAGAGTGTGTGGGCTGAGACCTCAGCCCCTGCTGAGAATAAGACCATCTCCCCTTGCAGCCATTATGTAATGCACGGCCATATTCTGGTAGTTATAGATTTATTATTCAGCAGTATTTTTGTCTAGGAGTCCTCTGCATTTTGGCTATTTTTTTTTTGGCGGAATGGCAGGAATGAATTTCATCTTTCATAGATAAAAAGGATTCAAATAATAGAGAATAGTAAGAAAATGCTGATAAATTTAGGGATTATTTTGTTAATTAAGAGATTTTTCTAATCTGACCATGTAAAGTTGGATTATTTTTTTCTTGATGTTAGAAATATTACTCCAATATTTATGTAATAGATTAGTTTGGGGGTGGAAGGACAAGCTGCTGTTAGCAAAAAGGATTGCTCTCTGTAAACATTAATGCTGGAGAATGCTGTTAAATGCACTGCTCTAATAATTTATTTTAAAATGTATTTTATTACCATTGTTTATTAAACACCAAGGAGACATTTTGGCTGCAATAAGTGATAACATCTCTATAGAACTGTATTTTGATACTTGCTACTTTTGCTGACTTGGGACGTAATTAAGAATGATAAATGATTATAATGCTTTTATGTTTGGGAGCAGGATAGTGTATCAGACTTCATGTGGTACTCAGTGCCATTCAAGCCCTACTTTTCATATTATATGTTCGGGGGACATACATTTTAGGCCTCAATTCCTAGTAATTCAAGGATAAGTATGGTATATTTCTGACTTGGAAGATTTATATATGGAGTTTCCCATCCTTTTAGGTCACTTAATCAAATTTAGCATATGTTGGTTAATGAGAAAGTTGTTACCATCTAATGGCTGTTTGGCTGTTTGGAATATGATATAAGTTGCAGAGTAATTTCTTGATCCATGTCTTTAAAATCCACTAGCTACAGTAGCAATAGTTACCATCTTTATTGACACTTTCAGCAGAGGAGATTTCAGGCCCTTGGGCAAGGCAGGCACTCCATAAAAGAAGACATACTATAATGGATAAATGGATTAGAGAAGGACTTAAGGAGAGATGCTTGGTAACTGAGTGAGCTGGGGATAGTTAGGGACTCCTATGATTGCTATGGCATGGAGCCAGCTCCCCATCATTACAATTGGGGTGCTTGGTAAAGTCCCAACAATGGATTTGCTGGAGGGATCTGAATGGAAATGGCGAGGGGGAGTTGTTTGAAGCCCCCCAGGGATTCTAAAGTTCTGACAACGGATCTGCTGGAGGGACTTGGGAGGAAAAGGATGGGAGGAAGCTAGTAAAGGCACTTTCCCCTATCCCCAATATATATTTTATATTTTTGTTAGTCTCTAAGGTGCCACAGGACTACTCGTTTTTAAAGTTGCAGACAAACAAGGCTACCCCTATGAAACTCTCCTAAACCCATTCAATTATGGGAGAAAACAATGGAGAATTACCTGCAGTGTACATGTATCTAACAGTTAGTCCCAGACATCTCATAATACATTTGTGGTCTGATTAAACTCATATCAAATGTCTCCTCTGCTTCTTTCAGCATAGCCAGACAAGAACTTAGTTCACTTCACTTAAAATAAATTATAAAACAGACAATGACCTTTTTTAATAAGCCATATATTCCTGTAATTTAGGGACAGCAGTCATATTAGGACCACATGGCATGGGTCACTAAAATGATGAGGAAGGCTTCTAAGGCTACGTCTAGACTGCAAGCCTCTTTCGAAAAAGAGCAACTAGACTACAATCAGTACTTTCGAAAAAGCAAGCCGCTTTTTCGAAAGAGAGCACCTAGGCAGTCTGGATGCTCTCTTTCAAAAAATCACAGTTTGAATTACATAGCGCCTTTTTTTGAAAGAGCACTTTTGAAAAAAGGCATTCTTCCTCGTAAAACGAGGTTTTCCATGGTCAAAAAAACTGCTGCATTGTTTTGATTTACTTTTGAAAGAATGTGGCAGCAGTCTAGATGCAGGTAAAAATTTTCGAAAAGCCACTTCTTTCGAAAAATTCCTGTATTCTAGACACACCCTAAGTGTCCTTATATATACCTTTATAAAGTCTGTCAGAGTCTGGCTCTAAGGTTGTTTTAACCTCAAGGATTATAATGATAATGCATATTGTTATGAGCTATCTCTTGCTTGTTAATTTAAGTAGTCAGAAGAGACTAATCAAATGTTATTTTTTACATAAGAACATAAGAATGGCCGTACCAGGTCAGCCAAAGGTCCATCTAGCCCAGTAACCTGTCTGTCAACAGTGGCCAGCGCCAGGTGCCCCAGAGGGGGTGGACCAAAGACAATGATCAAGCGAGTTGTCTCGTGCCATCCATCTCCAGCCTCTGACAAGCAGAGGCCAGGGATCCCATTTCTATCCCCTGGCTAATAGCCTTTTATGGACCTAACCTTCATGAAATTATCTAGCTTCTCTTTAAACTCTGTTATAGTCCTAGCCTTCCCAGCTTCCTCTGGCAAGGGCTGTGTCTAGACTGGCAAGATTTTGCACAAAAGCGGCTGCTTTTGCGCAAAAACTTGCCAGCTGTCTACACTGGCCGCTTGAATTTGCGCAAGAGCACTGACGTTCTAATGTAAGAAATCAGTGCTTCTTGCGCAAATACTTTGATACTCCCTTTCGGGCAAAAGTCCTTTTGTGCAAAAGCTTTTGCGCAAAAGGGCCAGTGTAGACAGCTCAGATTTGTTTTGCGCAAAAAAGCCCCAATGGCTAAAATGGCGATCGGGGCTTTCTTGCGCAAAACCGCGTCTAGATTGGCACGGACGCTTTTCCGCAAAAGTGCTTTTGCGCAAAAGCGTCCGTGCCAATCTAGACGCTCTTTTCCGCAAATGCTTTTAACAGAAAAACTTTTCCGTTAAAAGCATTTGCGGATAATCATTCCAGTCTAGACGTAGCCAAGGAGTTCCACAGGCTGACTATGCGCTTTGTGAAGAAGAACTTTCTTTTATTAGTTTTAAACCTGCTACCCATTAATTTCATTTGGTGTCCTCTAGTTCTTCTATTATGGGAACTAATAAATAACTTTTCTTTATTCACCCTGTCCACACCACTCATGATTTTATATACCTCTATCATATCCCCCCTCAGTCTCCTCTTTTCTAAACTGAAAAGTCCCAGTCGCTTTAGCCTCTCTTCATATGGGACCCGTTCCAAACCCCTAATCATTTTAGTTGCCCTTTTCTGAACCCTTTCCAAGGCCAAAATATCTTTTTTGAGGTGAGGAGACTACATCTGTACACAGTATTCAAGATGTGGGCACACCACAGTTTTATACAAGGGCAGTAAGATATTCTGTGTCTTATTTTCTATCCCTTTCTTAATAATTCCTAACATCCTATTTGCCTTTTTGACCGCCGCTGTACACAGTGTGGAAGTTTTCAGAGAACTATCCACGATAACTCCAAGATCTCTTTCCTGATTTGTTGTAGCCAGATTAGCCCCCATCATACTGTACGTATAGTTGGGGTTATTTTTTCCAATGTGCATTACTTTACACTTATCCACATTAAATTTCATTTGCCATTTTGTTGCCCAATCATTCAGTTTGGTGAGATCTTTCTGAAGTTCTTCACAGTCTGCTTCTGTCTTGACTATCTTAAACAGTTTAGTATCATCCGCAAACTTTACCACCTCACTGCTTACCCCTTTCTCCAGATCATTTATGAATAAGTTGAACAGGATTGGTCCCATGACTGACCCTTGGGGGACACCACTCGTTACCCCTCTCCATTCTGAAAATTTACCATTTATTCCTCCCCTTTGTTTCCTGTCTTTCAACCAGTTCTCAATCCATGAAAGGACCTTCCCTCTTATCCCATGACAATGTAATTTACACAAGAGCCTTTGGTGAGGGACCTTGTCAAAGGCTTTCTGAAAATCTAAGTACACTATATCTACTGGATCCCTCTTGTCTGCATGTTTGTTAACCCCTTCAAAGAACTCTAATAGATATTTTTTGTAGGATATTTAGTCCAGTCTGATTAACTAAATTCTGGTTAACCAAAACTCCAGGTCAGATATAGTTGGAGTATATTCCCTCACCTTGTTACTGTTATCTCTATTCAAATCATGTATGATCTATCTACATTAGGAGATTATTTTGAATTTACTAAATTTGAATTCTGAACTCAAATTTACAAATTCAAACTTCTGTGTCCTCACTATGGGGAAGTAACACAATTAGTCCAAAATAGCATGTCCATATTTAATGGAGCCTACCTCAGACTTAGAGCCTCAGGAAGTACTCTGGGGTGCACACCAGGAGTGGCTGCTTGGTCTGGCAAACTGTGATGGGTGCTTACAGGGGCTCCTCTCCACACCTGCCTCTCACAAGGCACTCCTTCCCCACAGAAGAGGGACACAGTGGGCACATGCCTTGTTGTGCTATAGTTGCCCACACAGATGCCACAGCTCTGCAACTGTAGACCCAGAGCTGCTGCAAAGCAGTGCCATGCTCATGGCTCTCATGTTGCACCTCATGGAGCTGTACATCAAGAGTGCCCACATGTTGCTCCAGCAGGAACAGGAGGAGGACAAGGAGCACAAACCCCAGCAAGGCCTTCAGGCCCTGCTCAGTTAAGTCCTGGCACTCCTGCTACAGTGGGCGCCTCTCGTTCCTTGTACACAGTAGAACGCCACCTCTGGTGGAGGAGACGAGTTCGGACTGGTGGAACTGTTCATCATTCAGGGATGGAATGATCAGCAGCGGCTGCAGAACTTCTGCATGTGCAATGCCACCTTCCTTGAACTCTGCAAGTGGCTTGCCCCTGCCCTCAGGCAACAGGACACCCAACTGAGACACACCATTACTGTGCAGAAGCACGTGGCCATTGCACTCTGGAAGTTTGCCATGACAGACAGCTACCATTCAGTCAGGAACCAATCAGTGTAGGGAAATCCACAGTTGGGGCCATGCTCATGCAAGTAACCAAGGCCATCAACCATATCTTGCTATGGAGGGTCATCACTCTGGCAACGTGGACAGCATCATTGATGGCTTTGCCTACAGTGACTTCCCCAACTGCGGGTGAGACCATAGACAGAACACACATTCCAATCCAGGCTCCCAACCACCTGGCCTTGGAGTACACCAACCATAAGGGGTACTTCTCCATGCTGCTGCAAACACTCATGGATCACAAGGGGTGCTTCATTGACATGAATGTGGGATGGTTGGGAAAGGCACATGATGCCCCCCATCTTTTGGAACTTTGCCTCTTCAGAAAGATGCAAGTCACCACTTTTTTCCCCCACCAGACAATCAGAGTCAAAGAGGTGGACATGCCCATCATGATCCTGGGTGACGCAGCCTACCCCTTGCTCCCCTGGCTCATGAAGCCCTACACGGGAAGCCTGAACCCCAGCAAGGAGTTCAACACCAAGCTTGAGCAGATGCAGAATGGTGGTGGAATGTGCATCCAGGCATTTAAAGGGGAGGTTCAGGACTCCTCACCCACCTGGATCTCAGCAAGTGCAATTCCCTTCATGGTAGCATCCTGCTGTGTGCTCCATAACCTGTGTGAGAACAAGGGAGAAACGTTACTGCCAGGGTAGGGAGCTGAGGCAGAACACCTGTACAGGAAGTTCAAGCAACTGGACACCAGTGCCATAAGGAAAGCACAGCAAGGGGCTGTGCTCATCAGAGAGGCCTTGAAGGACAGTTTTATGCAAGGCCAGTTGTGAGACTCTCTCCCATCGCTCAGCACAGGGGGCCCCTGCATCCCCTGTGTGTGCCTTTCAACTCCCACTCATCCCTTCTCCTGCCCCCCCCTCCCCTGCAGAGCAAGCAATAAAGAGATCATTCTTGAAAAAAGCAGGAGTCTTTATTCAGGGGACATACAAAAGGGAATTCCCTGGGAAAAGAACCTGGAATGGGGGCACGGGGTTCAGGGATGGGGCTGGGACTGACATCGGCATCGGCATCGGCATCGGCCTCTGGGTGACCTGGAGGCTACAGCTTCCCTAGAGGCCCCCCGCCCATGTTCTGGGGCCCTGTTAGTCCCTGGGGATCCTTTCAGGGAAAGCCATTGGGCGGGCGGGGAGGTGGCTGGCCGACCACTCCAAGGATGCCGCCACACACTCCATCACTGAGGTGAGGGTGAAGAATGTATTCTTGTGCTGGCACACAAGCTGTTCCAGGGTGGCCTTTCTCTCCTCCTAGTTAGCGCAGCGCTCCTCTCACTTGGTGATCTGATCCAGGTGCTCAGTCTAGAGTCCCTGCACAAGGGACTGCAGGCAGACCATCTGCTCTCTCATGAGCTTGTCCCAGGTTCATTTCCACCTGTGGATCTTGCTCAGGCAGGTAGATGCAGTGGGAGATGGGAGGGTGGGTGCCCAGCTTGCAGTTGTCCTTGCTGTGAAGAAAGGTTACAAGGACAGTTATCATAGGAGACAATTTGTATGAAGCCTAGCCCTAATCTCTGAGCGAACACTGAAGCTCTCAGTTCAGACAATTGCAATATGTTTCGAGCATGGCCATATGTTTAAAGCGGGCACTTTCCAGCAGGTGCACAGATGTCCGAGGGGAGTATTGCAATACACACAGCCCAGAGACAAGCAGGCATGGGAAGGTGCTGGCTAGGCCAGGGGCCTGCAGGCGGGTAGAGGGGATGGTACGACTCAGTTTCCAATTGTGTCCCGCACATGCCAGGTTCGGCACTCACAGCCACCCACAGAGAGAGAACTTCTATCCCTGCCCACTGAAGTGGGGGAAAGAGGAGGAGAAGGTGTGTGTGAGTGGCCTATGCCACTTGCCAGAGAGAGTGCTAATGGTTTCCCCTTCTCCAACTCCTCCCAGCAGGTTCCCATGCAGGTCATCACTCTTCTCAGCATCACCATGCTTGATTGGAAGCAACTGCTTACTGAGTGCAGGCATGACCCTGGGCCATTTGCTGCACAGGTGTGTGGTTCCATGGCCACAGAATATTTACTGGTGGCTTAGCATGGGAAGGTGTCCTACCAAGGAGGCCAGAGTAAGGCAGGCTTCTCCAGGAACATTGTGAGAAGGATTGAGGGGTTCCTGTATGAGAGGGTCATGGAGCTGAGTGTTCCAGACTGGTGCTTCATCTGCAGACACGTGAACAAGCTGTTCTGCGACTCCCATGCTGAATAGGCCGGGAGAGGAGTGTACACATCCTTGCAGCTTATGTATTTCTGAAGGAAGACACAGGCCATTACACATTCTATTCTAAAAGCTGATATATATATATATATATATATATATATATACGTATATATATATATATATTGTGTTTTTCTGAACTGAAATATCATTTTGTTTCTTTCATTGCACATATTACGCAAATCTAATACATTCTTATTATTATTTAAGAAATTAAGGGAAAGATGGCTGCCCTGGCTTCAAGAATTCTTAGGAATGTAAGGGGGAGTAAGACCCTTTTACATCCCTGCATGAGTCCCTGCATCTCCACTGCGGGATTACTGTAATGAATGCCATGGTTGACAAATGCTAATGGCTCCAAAACATAGATAAAGAGGAAGGGGAAGTGAGCGAAAGAGAGGGAATAACCATGAGGTTCATGTTTCATCATTTGCCCTTTTTGTCAGAAAGTTCTCTTATATTATGGCAATCACTGATAATTTGAAAACAGATCCTGCTTGGTGTTTATAAATAATAGAAAAATATTGACTAAATGAGAGGGAGGTCCAGAGAATTGTCACCTGTGTGGTGAAACCTCTGAAAGACGGAGACAAATAACTGATTGGAAAAATATATGTAATTTGTAGCATTAAGTCTTTCTTGTTAGATATTTCTAATGTGGACTTACTTAGATTAAGCAAAATATATTTTAAAAGTGTATGTCCAATACTGGTTCCAGCATGACAGAATTTTTAAAAATTGCATTATATAATGTAATACATGTATTCAGCTAAATTTCAAATGAAATATTTGGATAAAGCAAGAACCTGATATATTAATTGATTGGCACATAGCCTTTTCATGATTTTATAACACCTGCCACAACTTACAACTGGATGACTATTCAAAGTGTAAATGATTTTTCAACGATCACTCACAATAAATATTCCTCAGTGTTTTCTGATGTATTTAAATGAGAAACAATTTATTTTATTTTATTTTATCAGACAGGAAGCACTGCTTGCTGCAATCAGTGAAAAAGATGCAAACATTGCCTTGCTTGAATTGTCTGCTTCAAAGAAGAAGAAGACACAAGAGGAAGTAATGGCTCTTAAACGAGAGAAAGACAGATTAGTGCATCAGTTAAAACAGCAGGTGGGAAAACATTCATTTTACTCTTATACTGTGGGCAGCAGCTTTGTGGGATTTTCATTGTTTTATTCTAACCTCATATTGAAAGTCTTCAAGCCAAGTCTGCATTATACTGCAAGGTGGGTAAACATAACGTAAGTTTTATCATACTATTACTTAATTGTTGACTTTTAGTACTTTGATGCATGTTTGCTTGGCTCATGGTATATACAGCCAACACATTTTCTGTTTCCCCTCTTCCATAACGGTTGCCACCTTTCTCATGACAAATGACATCAAAGAGCAGATGCATCTCTTCAAACCTGCTTCGTTATGTGTACATTTGTAGTAAATAGTTACTTTGTTTAGAAGGTTCCATGTTTTCTGAGAGGTTATCTGGAAATCATAATTGTGATTAAAATAAATCCCCAAATTAATAAAACACTTTTATCTTTGTTGTTACAAATACATTCTAGCAGATGAGTGCTTAGTAATAATCTCTAGAAATAAGTTTTGCTGCATACAATTTTCTGTGAATGCCATTTTATTTTCTACCTTATAAATGAAGAAAATCACCATAGTAAGCAGCATACAGTAAACATGGACATCTCCACTGACTAATTTCAATGTGAACATGCATTGTACACTGACTACTCTCTGATTTAGTAATGGCACTTGTAGGTACTGCAGGCTCAATAGCAAACAAGTGAGGGAAGGATGCTCAGATAACCTGAATAGGAAATATCTGTGTTGTGTGTCATATGGGTATGACATCAAACACCTTCTCTCCTCTAATAATGCTGAGCAAAGAGATGAGAAGGATGTTTGCAGACTGTGACAGATAGATAGTGTTGTATTTGGAGTTTTCCTTTGTTTGGTAGTGTCATCATTCAGTTTTGTGATTGTTACCTGAGAAACAGGAAAACATCACTAGCAAAATCATGCTAGACCCTTCAGCCTCTCAAATAGTCAATCAGTGGTTCATTTCACAGGTGAGCATGCCATGTTAATATTGTAGTTAGCCAATGTTGATTCTTTATTCTGAATCATACATTGCATACTGTAGGTTTTCATTCACTCAGCAACAGAAAATTAAGGAAAACCCTTGCTTCTTAGCTCAGTTCCCTATAGCTCTGACCTCATGCACCTAATCATTATAGCTTTTTCCCACAGGTCTATAGAAATAGGAAACAGCCCCCGAGCATGAACATATCATCCATTTGTGATGCTGACTTCATCACAGACATTGCTGCCAAGTACCTGGGTTCCAGCCATGATGTACATATGTCTCAGGTCAGTCAGCTGTTTAGGAGACATTTTAGCCATTACATATACCCAGTAGATACGTCAACATTTGTACTTTTTCATTCTTTTTACTTATTGATCCTAGGATTGTCCATGCTGCAGTGAAGCAGCATGGATTCATACAATGATAGGTTCTTTTTATTTTCTTTCTTTTATGTTTTTTTATTTATATTTGTTAAATGACAGCAGATATTTCCTGTGACCACTTCAGATAATTCCCTTTTTTCTTTCTCCATCGTTTCTGACCGAAGAGTGTAACTATACAGCACCTTTTCTCTACAAGGTCCGTCATTTTTTAAATGCACTCAAGATAACTTTTCACAGATTAGTGTATATCTCTTAAACTGATTGCTATGAAACTGTGCATAACATCCATACTTTTCTTCAGCCTTAATGTAGCGATGGATAGAAGAAGTAAGAAGGAGAAGGGAGTAGTCAGAGTAGCATTATTTTGGATATTTTAGATTAGAAACTTGATCAAGTACCACTACTTTACTAATAAAGAGTTTAATAAACATTAAACTGATGTCAAAATTTCCTCATTTTATTGTCCTAGACATCTCAAGAAGAAAAACAAGACATTGTGAATGTGGTTTAACCAGGCTTTAATTTTATTAAGTAAAATATTTGTGAATCCTCCGACAATAGCTTGTCCAGTGCAGGTCATCCTTTCTCCTGTAATATATGTGATCTGGGTAGGGCTGATACTGGTCCTCGTTGCCACTCACCACCCTTCCCTTGTACAAGTGTTAATGGCATAGGGAAAAGAGGTGGTGTCCTTGCTGTATCAGTCATTAGAAGCCCTGACCCTGTTCCCCACCTTTTTTAGGAGACACCTTCTAATCTGCTTCCAATTCTGATTTGTCAGAGAACCAGACAATTAACTGTGATGGGTATCTCTCAGGTTGTGACAATATTAATTTTACAGTCTAGCCTATCCACCAGGTCCCTCATTTTGCTGAATGGAGAGAAGATGGTCACCCACCCCCTAACCCTCACCCAAAAAAACCCAACAAGCCAAACAAAAAAAATCAAAACACCCTGCCCAGGCCAATCTGTCGGTGAAGGAAATATTCCTTTCCAGCCCAGAAAGGTGAGTAGATGATGCCAAATAGCAAGGTTCCAATTCCCAGTCCTACTCTAGTCCCAAGTGAGAGAGACTTTTCCTCCAAGGCACAAGATGGCGTCTGAGGCAGGGGGACAGGCCTGTAAGACCCGAACAGGAGCTAATAGGCTAATGCTATACTCCTCTGTCTAGCCAAGGCACACCCCTTCTCAAGCCCACAAAGAGACTGGATGCCCATAGGAGAGGAGGAGGAGGTCAGTCCTTATAGGGCCAACTTTATTCTTCCATACTGGCTCAGAGAAAGTCTTCCCATCAGTGAGGCTACAGTAAGAGTGGTAAGGTTTGCTGGGGCACCCATTATAAACAGACTGAAGAGGTGTCACTGAGACTTCCTTTAGCAGAACAGCATAATGGATAGAGATTTTTTGTGCCAAAAAGAGCCATCAATAGGGGATAGCAAATTAAGTTAGAAATAAGCAATTTAAGGGTTCAAGTGGCCCAGACTGCTATTGCTTACAGGGAGCTTTCAGCTTCTGACTTTTATTATACTGTGCTCATTTCCTGTACAGGACTTCAGCCATAGCTTGGGTAACAAAGAATATATCTCTGACTCTCATGCATGAAACAGATTTGTCTCCCCATTGCATTGCTGCATTATCTACAATGTTCTGGTTATGTAATTTTTTTGGCAGGGGATTTCTTCATAATAACTTCACCACAAATAAAGTGGGGGCAGGGTTGCCTGGGCTTGCCAAAGAAGGAGAGCTCTGCTTTATGGCTGGGGGTAGGGATGAGGTGAGAGACTTCTGCAAAGAGGTGGATGGTGGTCAGCTTTACAGCACTGACTCATTCCCCAGGAACGTAGGGTCTGAAAAGATATAAAGGTGCAAACCCTGGTCAGGGAAATCTTCTTTGTTCCATGCAGCAAGCAAAGCCATCGCCCACCCTCCATCCTTTAGCAAAGGTGAATAATAGATTGGGTTAGGACCTGCTGTAGGCATTAAGCTGGTTGCTCCTTTTTAGGGGGGCTGGGAAGGAACTTTTCTTGTGCCACCGGATTGGCTTTGGTGGAGTGAAGTTTTTTTGCCTTCCCTGCAGCAAGTGTCAGGGAGGACCTTTTCTGGGAAGAAGAAAAGGTGGTAGGCCATGTGTCACAATTAATTTTTTAAGGTTGGGTGGATGTCCAGTGGGAAGTATCCAGTGATCAGATAAATGGCTTGTCAAAGGACTTAAACAGAGGTACTGGATAAAGGAATGGAATGGGAGAGCGGATTTGGGGTCTTCTTGTATTGGTATGGCACGGAGCCCACCACCACATTTTCATAGTCCATCTTAACCCTCTTATGGGAGTGGTGGATGGTAAGGTTCAAGATATGGGCTAGTATGGGCTAGCTGGGGATGGAAATTAAAAGGGGCTGGTGGAGCTCTCGGCAATGATATGAGTAAACATGGAGTTGCTTACACTTTACATTTTATCTGTCAGATAGTCCCAGACAGCTATATAATAAAGTTGTGGTGTGATCAAAATCTATATCAAATGTCTCCTATCCTTCTTTTGGTATATTGAGACAACACTTATGCCACGCTGATAGTTTTTACTGTGTCCCAGTATAAATATAAATGTTTCTTTTCCCCTTCTTTTTTATACCTTCCAATGGGAATCTTTGTGCTGCTCTCCAAGAGTATGTCTACACGACAAAGTTACTTCAGAATAATGACTGCTATTCCGAAATAACTTTGCGAGCGTGTACACAGCCAAACCGCTATTTTGAAATAATTTCGAAATAGCGGACGGCTTATTTTGAGTTCTGTAAACCTCATTCTATGAGGAATAGTGCCTGTTCCAAAATAGCTATTTCGGAATAGGGACTGTATAGACAGGGAATAGGGCTATTTCGAAATAGGGACCTCCAGCCCTTTGCTGACCTCTCTGTCCACACACAGGAGAACTCTATCGCACCCCCTCCGCTGGAGCCCTTAAAGCTGCAGACTCTGCAGACAGGGTTTGTGCCTCGCAGCAGGCCTGAGAGCCCTGAGCCACCCTGCAGCTGCCCCAACTCCATTTCGGCCCAAGATGAGCCAGACCGATGGTGCCAGGCAGCCCTCCACTGCTCTGCAGGAGCATTCAGCTAGCTCCCAGGAGCCTGCCAGGGGTCCGCAAGCAATGTGCACCTTCCTGGTCTGGTGTGGAGGTCCTGGACCTTATTGAGGTTTGTGGGGATGAGACAAACCTCCAGGATCTCTGCACCAGACACAGGAACACGGACATCTATAGCCACATGGCAGACAGTCTGGGGAGAAAAGACCACATCCGCACCCAAGAACAGGTGCGGATGAAAGTCAAGGAGCTCCGCCAGGCTTATGCCAGGGCCAAGGAGGGCAGCTCCCAATCCAGGCATAGAGTCCCACACCTTCCCCTATTATAAGGAGTTGGACGGCATCCTGGGAGGTGGGGTGGGGCAGTCCCTCCCACCCCCAGTTATATACTCTGGGGTGGAGATGCCCTTCATCGTCTTTGCTGGGAGCCCAGACAACGGCAACGGGGAGGAGGCCCAGGACCAGAACCACGACGAGGCCAGTCTGAGTGCCAAGCTGACCCAAGAGCCCCAAGGGCTTCCTGCGGACATCTCCCAGGCTTCGTCCGAGGCTGGGGAAGGAACATCGTGTGAGTGCCATCACTTTTCCATCATGCAAGGGTGGGGGGGAGCTAGGTGCTCCATGCTTGGCCCTTGTTGACCGCGGATCATGCAGCAACCTGTGCATGTGGGAGCATGTGCCATGCCGCTCCTGGGCACGTGGCCCTAGCAGGCTGTGACACAGGAGCCTTGGGCTATTGGCCACATGGTGTCTGGAGAAACCTGCCATGCTCCTGACCCCGGGGTGGGACACCCTCTCTCCACAAGCCACCTCTAGAAGGAGGCAGGGGACATCTCCCCCCACCCCCGACACACATACACTCAGCTTTCCCGCACATGGGCATGGCCACAGTCTCAGGGCAGTCCTCATTCCCGGGGACATTAGGGGCCACTGGCCATAGCGCACATGGCCTGGCACCAAGCACATTGGCTGGGACGGCGCTGAGAACTGTTGCTCTCGGCTTGCACAGGGGGGGCTGGGCTTCAGGCATTGTGTCCCCAGGGATGACTGACCATCTTTCTTTGTTTTCCACAGCCGGATGAGCTGCGAGTGAAGGGTGGCCCATACCACCCGGGACATCCTCCCGCACCTGAGGCTTCTGCAAGCACACACGTCCAATGGATGAGTACCAGCGACAGCACCTGGCAGCACTGCGAGCTCTGCACAGTACTATCCACCCCTGGGTAGAAGAGGACCTGCAGCTACAGTGGGAGAGCTGGCGGGAGCTGTTTGGGCGGGGCTGCTCCCTTTGCAATGATGTGCACACCCTGCTGCACAGCAAGCTGCCTCCTCCTGTTCCAGACTCTGCTCCCTCTCCAGCTATTGCTCCTCTTCCCACTCCCTCTCCTCCTCCTGCTTCTCCCTCCACACCTTTTCCACCCCCCTGTGGATGCTGAGGCTCCCGCACCTGCGGCAGTCGGATCCACACAGGCTGGCACCACTCCCAGCTCGAGCCTCTCCTTCCCCTTTCTTCCCCTTCCAGTTCCTTCCTCCCTCCTCCAAGGTTCTCACCACCGCCTTCTCCCACCCTGTCTCCTCCCCTCTCCCAGGTTCTTTCCCCTCTCTCCCCAGTTTCATTGACCCCCCCCCCCCAGTTCTGGAAAATACAGACTGTTTAATTGTTCAAAACAAAAGTGTCTTTATTTTATTGTTGGGAAAGGGGGGAAGAGAGGGATAAGTGGAGGGACAGCAGTGAGGGGTGAAGCATAAACTCCCATTGGGGTGGATCAGAGAACAGTGTCACTGCTCCCCTGGGGAGAAACTCTCCCTCAGGGCCTCCCAGATGCTCACAGCCCCCGATGGGCCTACCGGATGGCAGCCGTGTACGGCTGCTCATAGGCCTGCCTAAGTGGTCCACCTCCGTCCGCCCCCCTCCCCCAACCATGCCAGGAAGGCCTCCCCTTCCTCTCACACACGTTGTACAGGACACAACACGCAGCCACCACATGCGGATGTTGTGCTCCCTGAGGTCCAGGAGAGTGAGGAGGTATCTAAAATACCAAAGGCAACCTTAACCACCATGCGGGCCCTGCTCAGCCTGGCATTAAATGCCTGTCATGAGTGGTTGAGGTGGCCGGTGTAGGGCTTCATGAACCAAGGCTGCAGGGGATAAGCCGCATCCCCCACCTGGCATACAGGCATGTTTACATCCCCAACCTTGATGTGGCAGTCAGGGAAGAAAGTCCCGGCGTGCAGCTTCTGGCAGTCGCTAGAGTTCCTGAACACATGTGCACCATGTGCTTTCCCGAGCCACCTAACATTTATGTCGGTAAACTGGCCCCAGTGGTCAGTCACAGCCTGCAGGACCAGCGAAAAGTATCCCTTCCTGCTAATATACATGGAGTCCCGGTGGTCTGGGGCATGGATCGGGATGTGTGTCCTGTCAATAGTCCCTCTCCCCCGCAGTTGGGGAAGCCCAGGGCGCCAAATCCCTCAATGACAGCATCCACATCTGCTAGGCGGATGATTCTGCACAGCAGAATGCTGTTGATGTCCCTGACCACCTGCAGAAGGAGACAAGCAAACTAAGAATCACAGGGGTGCCAGGGCACCTGGGAGTTCCCCCTCCTAGTCCCCCTTCCCCCCCCCCACTCAGCAGAAGCAACCTCCTGCAATCACAGCCACCCCAGGCAGGGCTTTGTGAGGGCCGGACAGAACAAACCCTCCTGGGGAGGGGGCTTGCACCATCCCCACCCTCTTTTCCCTAGGGAAACCCATTCCATCCTTCTACCCGCCTCCTGGGACAATAGCCCGAGAATGCCATACCTGCATGAGTAGGGCCCTGACGGTCCATCTCCTCACGATGAACTGGTTCCCCACAGATTGGTAGCTGTCCAGTATGGAGAGTTTCCAGAGGGTGATGGCGACATGCTTCTGGAGGGGAATGGCAGGCCTCATGTCCACGTTTCCTGTCTCCACAGGGCAGGGGCGAGAAGGTGCCCTTCTTCATTTGTAAGTTCTGGAGCCATTGTTGGTCTCCCTGATGCTCCAGAATGATGTGGTCCTACCAGTCTGCACTGGTGTCCAGACATCAGATGTAGCGGGGCACAGCACCCGGACCACGGTGGGTAGTGTCCAGGACCTGTAGCTGCTCCCCCACATACCTGAGGAGGGTCTCCAAGAAGCCCTGGGGGTTGGGTTCCTGCAGAGCCTGGGAGGCAGCCTGCAGAATGTGCTACATGACTTGCAGCAAAAGCTCGAAGAGCTGAAGAATGCCCAGAGGCAGCTTTGGCTCCATAAAGGAGAATGCTGTGGTGTTCTGAATCAGGGCAACCAGAGCAAAAAGAGAAAATGCTTTGCTGTCGCTCAGAGAGGTAGGCAAGCAAGCAGGGAAACCTGAGAAACGTCTGTCCAGGAGGGTCCCTTTAAGCATGAGCCTCTGATAGCCTCAAGCAGCAGCCACATGAGGTAAGTACTGACCTGAAACCCTGCCTGAACTGGTTCTGAGTGGCCTTAAATGTGATTCAGCATCCAATCAGTATGGATGCTCTATTTCGAAATAGCTAAACACTATTTCGAATTGCATTTTGTGTGTAGACGTGCTATTTCAAAATAAACTATTCTGGAATAGTTCTTCTGGAATAGCTTATTCCAAAATAACGCTGCTGTGTAAACATAGCCCAAATTTTAGTCTAATGAATGCCAAACTTTTGCTTTTTTCTGTCAAGCCTGCCAACCATTTTACCTTCCTGTTGGACACATTTTGCTATTACTACTCAAAAAGAGAAAACAATAATTGTGTAATAAAAGCAGCAGCCTTCCCCATCATTTCTAGATACTGACCTGTGATGTAAATCCAGTATTTGGGGAAAATTATGCAATCCCCTGTTTAATATAGAATAGTTGGTTTATAATGATTCCAAGATGATATTATATTTAGGGTTAGGTTGTGTTAGCACTCCCATTTAGATCTCTGTCATCAAAGATTAGCAACTTTAGCAAGCAAATAATTTGATGTTTGAAATTAGGTATGCTAGTTCTCTGTTGGGAGGTAGTTTATATTTTAAAATGATAAACATTTATTGGGCCTTTTTATGACTGACTTAAGAAAATCAGCTGTTATTCTGAAAACATCAAATATAGGCAAATCATCTAACTAAAAACTGTCCGGAAACTTTGCCCAAAGTCCAAGGTGCACCATTATATATTTCAGACCCATTTCATTAGTTTTCTGTTTTTATTGCCACATTCTAAGTCTGAGGTCTCTTTCTGTCTCACAAACATTCCTTGGCCCTGCTGTTGTCTGCTTCCGTGGCATCCCAAAATGCATAACATGCCCAAGAAACTCCAAATCTCTTGTGTACTGAAGTCCCCAAAACAGATTTAATTCTGGGGCATTAAAAACGGTGAAGCCCCAAAGTCAACAACATTGCACGCTGGGAGATGTGCATGTGTCATTCTGCTGCTGTCACTGAAAAATTATTGCGGTGTCTCAGAAAGTCCTGAAGCCACTGGCAAGGAGGGACATACTAACATCTCTCTGCAAACTCCTGTTGCTTTTAATGGAGATGGAAAGTTGCAGTGTGTCATTCAGGAAATTCCTGTTATTGATGGACCACAGAGATACCAAGCCACCACCAAGTAAATGCGTCCTAGGAGAGGGGGAAACCGTAGCGGGTGTAGGTATGAGGACTTTTATTTCCCCTACCTTTCCCAAGGAATCCTAATGATGGGTATGAGGAACCCTGGAATATCATCCTGAAATCTTAAAGTTTTATTGGGAGACAGGGCACAGTCCTGTTGGTAGTGCGAGGTTTCCCAGATTCTCCGATAGGGAGAAAATGCCAAATCCTCTCTCCTATTACCTCTATCAGTAGGAGAGAGGGCGAAGGAGTGTCCTCAATATCGTCCCATACAGATTAGGCTATGAAGGTAGGTTGTGAGGGAAGGGTCATAGAACTTTGATGGGGAGACCTCAACATGTTTATGGTCTCCTAAGATTATTTTAAAATGTCTTGGTGTTTATCTGATAGAAACATCTAGGCTGTGTCTACACTGGCACGATCTTGCGCAAAAACTTGCTGCCTGTCTACACTGGCCGCGTGTTCTTGCACAAGTAAACTGACATTCTAATGTATGAAATCCGGGCTTCTTGCACCAGAACTCTGACGCTCCTGCTCAGGAAGAAGCCCTTTTGCGCAACTGTTCTTGCGCAAGAGGCCAGTGTAGACAGGCAGCCAAGAGATTTTGCGCAAGAGCCGTCCAAACGGAAAAAAGCCCTAGTGGCCGCTTGGACGCTCCGTACGCGCAGTCACCGCTCCGGACTTCCTGGTAACCCGAGCCCCCTTAAAGGCACACGCAGCCTGCAGAGGCCACGCAGCAGAAGCACCTCTGCCACCGAGCTCTGCCATGCATCTCTGCTCCCTCAGCCACCAGCACCACCCAGGATGGCTGCTCCAGGTGGGGAGTAGCAACCCGCACCCCCAGCGCAGGAGGCCCCAAGGGGCACGAAGAGGCTCACCCCTTCCTGGTCCCCAGGGGAGATCAAGGCCCTGCTGGATCTCTGGGCCGATGAAGAGGCCCTCCATGACACCTGTGCCCGTCGGAGGAATGTGGACATATTCCGCCGCATGGCCCAGGCGCTCTCCCACCAGGGCCATCCAGCCCGGACCCTCGAACAGGTCCAGGCTAATGTAAAGGAGCTGTGCCTGGGCTATGTCCGGGCCAGGGGGCAGGAGCCGACAGCTGTCCCCATTATGAGTGCCTCCATACCATCCTGGGTGAGGTGGCACCCCAGGGACCCTCGGTGCCCGTGGACACCAGCAGGCGCCCCCCCCGTCATCAGGCACAGCGAGGCGGGGGATGAGGTGGAGCTGCCCACCGGGTCAGAGGAGGACGAGGATGACCAGGGGAGCACTGTCACCCTGCAGCTGGAAATGCTGTCAGGCAGCCCGGATGTCTCCCGCGCGTCATCGGAGGCCGGGGAAGGATCCACTGGTGAGTGTTGCACTTTGCACTCACAAGGGCGGGGGGGAGCCAGGTGCCCGGGGGGGAGGGGGAGGGAGTGTCACTCAGGCAGCGCGAGCTGCCCGCTGTGTACCAGTATGCAGCACGTGCAACCACGTGCAGCCTGGTGACCAAGTGGCATGTGGCCGCGGCAGGCAGCTCCAGGGCACGCCTGGGACCGTGCTTCTCGCACACATCCGGACGAGGGGGGAAGGGTGGATGGCGGCTGGAACCAGCCAGGGCCCCAGGGGCTCAGGCCAGAGCCCACACCTCCCGAAGGGTGCAGCACACAGACAGCACACTGTCATGCCTGCTGTGCGACACAGCCAGCTGCTCCTGGGAAAACCGCAGCGACACAGCCCTGTGAGCGGGCCCCCACTGATCCCCTCGCCTGCTCCAGATGCCTTGGCTGGGCCCCCGAGGGAAGTCCCGCACTGCAGCCACACATGTCCCTGGGCTATGTGTGCAAGGGCTAGCAGGAGGGGGGGGGGAAAGCGCTCGCAAGGATGGTGCACTCCCCAATCACCCCTGGCTCCGTCCAGGAGACATCCACATGATGGGGATCTGAGAGCCCAGACCATGTCTGCCATATGTGCACCCAGGCACTGTGTGGGGATTCATCTTGCTCCCTGTCAAACGCCATTGATTAGTCCAAAGCCTCACAGCCTCCCTGGCAGGGAGTTCCACAGGTTAACACAACACCTGCCAAAGGGCCAGGACACAGACCGGTGGTTACAATACATGGAGGAGCACCCTACTCCAGGGGCGGTCCTGTATGCAAACATACAACACGGGGGGAACAAGTGGGCCCAAGCCACAGTACTGTGGTGTCACCTGGGCTCAGGGCAGAGGGCATGGGGTCCGGGGACGGTGGCCAGGGCTGCCTGACTGACCCATCCTTTCCTCTGTTCCCTGCAGCAAAATCAGGCAGGAGCGGGGGACCCTCTAGCCCTGCAGCAGTGGCAGCACCCCCAACTGCCCAGGCACCAAGCCGGCGGGTCCAGCAGCGGAACCAACTCTTCCGGCGCCACGTACAGGCCATTGAGAGGATCGAGGTGGCCATCACACGACGGGTTGATGCTGACCTGGAGTGGCGCCAGCAGGACTGGGGGCGCTTCCAGGCTCAGTGTGACCGCATGTGTGATGCTGTCACTGCCCTCACTGCGCACATCGGGCATGCTGTGCACTATGGGATGGCATTGCCCCATGAACCTGCCATCCCTCCCATGCCAATGCCTGTGCCCCCTCCTGCTGCCCCTCCTGCTCCCGCCATGCCCCCTCCTGATGCACCCCATCCTGCCCACCTCCCCGTGCTGCTTGCCCCGATGCGGCCTGAACGCCATGCAGTTGTCTGCCCCTGCAGAGGCGGTCAAAGGGGCCACCACTCCCAGCACTAGCTCCCTCCTCCCCCTCCCAGTTCAGAGCCCCTCCCCCCCAGTTCAGAGCCCTCTCCCTCCTCCCACCCTACGTCCCCATTGTAAATAAAAAGTTCAATGCATTGTTTTCCACAAAAAACTGTGTTGTTTATTGGGAGGTAAGGGATGAGGCTGGGAGGGAGATGTAAAGGGAGACAGAGGCGACCCTACTGTGGGGCCTGGGAGAACATCTCCGTCAGAGCCTCCCATATACACACCCCATCATGGTGCGCCTGGCGGATGGCAGCTGTGCGGGGCTGTTCGAAGGCCTGGCCCTCGCCTGCCATCCATGCCGGGAGGAAGGCCTCCCCCTTCCGCTCCATGAAGTTGTGGAGCACACAGCATGCAGCCACTACCTCAGGGACGTTCTGCTCACCCATCTCAAGACAGGTGAGCAAACAACGAAACTGGGCTTTCAGATGGCCAAAGGCGCACTCAACCTGGTTGCAGGCCTGGTTGAGGCGGTCGTTGAATCATGCACAGTCGTGGTCTGTCCGCCCCGTGTAGGGCCGCATCAACCAGTGCAGCAGGGGGTAGGCCGCATCCCCCACAATACATGTGGGCATGGGCACGTCCCCAACAGTAAATTCCTGCTGGGGGAAGAAAGTGCCCACCTCCAGCCTGCAAAACAGGCCAGAGTGTTGTAGAATGTGGGCATCATGTGCCCTGCCGGACCAGCCCGCATAAATGTCTGTGAAGCGGCCACGGTGGTCCACGAGGTCCTGGAGCACGATGGAGAAGTACCCCTTGCGGTTTATGAAATGGGCCGCTCGATGCTCTGGGGCACGGACGGGGATGTGGGTTGTATCCAGGGCTCCCCCGCAGTTGAGGAACCCCAGGGCAGCAAAGCCGGATGACTCGCTGGAGCAGGACATCGTTGATGGCATGGACGACCTGCAGAAGGGTGCACAGAAACACAGGGGAATGTATCACACAAGGCAGGGTGAGTGCATGCTCCCTTGGAGGGTTCCCACCCCCCCCTGTGATGCTCTCTGTCCTCACACACACCAGGGCCCCCTCGCCCCACACGCCACCTCTCCCCCCCCGCCAGCAGGCCTGTGCAAGGGAGGGATGGCCCAAACCCCCTGGGTGACGGGGCATTCCCCATCGCCCCAGCCTGGAGTCTTGCCTGCCCCTGGGCATGGAGTGCAGCACCCTCCCCCCCCCCCAACCAGGACTTACCTGCATGACGACGGCACTGACGGTTGATCTGCCCACCCCGAACTGGTGTGCCACCGATCGGTAGCTGTCCGGGGTGGCCAGCTTCCAGATGGCAATGGCAACCCTCTTGTCCACGGGCATGGGTGCCTGCAGCCAGGTGGTGCTTCTCTGGAGTGCAGGGGCAAGCCAGGCACATAGCTCCAGGAATGTCTGCTTTCGCATCTAAAAGTTCCGGAGCCATTGCTGGTCATCCCATTGCCCCAGGACCGGCCGGTCCCACCAGTCGGTACGGGTGTCCAGTCTCCACAATGGCCTCTCCACGGTGGGGTGGGGATGCCACAGGGACACCACCACCTCCATGGTGAGGGAGTCCACAGCAACCTGCGCCTCGAGGTCCTGGATGAGGAGTGCAGCAGCATGGAGCAGCAGCTGCAGGCACTCCAAAATGGCCGGAAGGGGGCAGAGCAGGCAAAAGGCCAACCCTGGCTCCATAGCACAACAAAAGAGTTGACAGCAAAAAATCACCAAATGGCATTAAGGCACAAGCTGTGGTGTCCAACAAGGCAGAGAGCAACCACAACTAGAACTGCTACGGCTGTCAGTCCCTGCAAGAGGTACTAAAGCACGCAGCAGGAGAGAAACGGCTGTCCAGGGAGATCCCTTTAAGCACGTATCTCCAAGGAGCTCCAGGCCCCGCCCCCGGAAAGGCCTGGTGCCCTTTTGCCCTCTCCAAAGTGGTTCCGGGCTCATGCTTTTGTGCAAGAGCATCCCGCCAATGTAGACGCTCTCTTGCGCAACTACTTTAACGCGAGAACTCTTGCGCTAAGAAGTTTTTGCGCAAGATCGCGCCAGTATAGACGTAGCCCTAAACATTTGCAAATTAACCTATTGCTGCCGAAAACACTATAGAGCAAGATCTGGTGATTCCCACGGTGTGTAGTCATGTAGGCATCCAAGATCTGCTTCATATTTAAAGAGATATGGGACTCTATGTAATAGATTTTTATTATTGTGTTTTAATAGTTCAAGAGGTCAGTTCTATTAAACTCAGTGGAGTAACCCAATGTATCAAAGTTTCTCATAGAGTTTTATTGTGATTGGATTAATGCCAAAAACAGATTCTATCACAGTGCTGTAATGCATCACAGATTTACACTGAGATTGAATTGCCTAAATGCAAATGTGTCTGGATTTACCACAGACTTACACTATGATAAACTGCTCTAATTGCTCTGATACAGTCCTAAAGCATCATGGTGTATTTTGTACTTCAGATGGAAGCAGATTGGCTCACCACAACACTTCCGCAAGATCGTTTCAAAAGAACATTAAGGGTGTACCACAAACTGATGAAAGCACAGAAATTCCCATGTGATGGAGAAAAGTACCATATGTTTTTCAATAACTAGGCATAACAGAGCAGCACCTGAACAGCTTTCTTAATCGGCTCCATTGTGCCTAAGAGGCCATATGATATACCTCCACCTTAATGATGAATTTCCTTCCTTTTGTCAGTCTGTGTCATAACCTTAATGTTATTTAATGACTTTTATTTTCAGTGTGAATTGTGTTATAACAAAGTCAATTCTTAGTTTTAAAAAACTGGAGAAAAACATTTACTTGCTGTGTATGACAGTTTAGCCTTTGGCACCCTTTTCTTTTTTTTTTTTATGTTTCATTCGTAGTCATCTTCAGTGCAAGTATTTGTCTGTTTGCAATAATTTAGAAAAGTAAACTTCTATAATTCCCTAATTAGGACTAGAGTGTTTTTTCTAAGACATATAGTTGCACATATAAAATGTTTTCATAATTTTACATACTATTTGTGAACATACTCAATTAAAAAACAAAAACAAGAACAAAACAACAGATAATTGTGGATGCAGATGGATTTTTGGCAATTTACATATATAATTGCCCAATTTGTATACGCTGGCACACTAGTTATAGATGTGAAAAAGGTGGGCCTTGTGTGCTTAACATCCTCTTTAATGTCTGTTCTTATAACATTTAGTTTAAAATGATTTCTTTAGGATTGTGGGATGATTGTTATTATTATTTTTATCCTGGCTATGATGAAGAGATTAAAATCCATTAAAATTCAAATGCAGTTGTAGTAAACAAATAAAGTAACATAGCTAAAATGGGTTCCTGTATACTTTCTGAGTTATACTACTGTCAGAAAGAACTTATTTAGACTTTCAAATTATAATTTGATTTTACAGTTAGAAAAACCTACTCTTGTGTTTTTCTACAAAGCAAGTGGGGTAAATTTGCTTTGGAGAGACAATAAACAGCAAACTTGCAAAGTCTATTTTTCCATACTCACTTTTTAGAAGATGATAATGCTTTAAAATCAAACGATAAAAATAAAGGCTCCATTTTAAAACAAAGATGTGATGTCTTTTCAAAAATCTCTATTGGTTCAACAATTTTTTAAAATATGTAAATTTACTAATTTGCTATGAAATTGTCTGGCAGTTGGCAAAGCAAATCATAAGTGCAAACTAAACTAAAAGTACATAAAACGGGATAAAATTTTATGCTTAGAGGACTTCACAGCAAATTTCACATCTTTGCTGTTTTTGTAAACATATAGGGCTGAATTATGGCTTAGAGTCTCAGACTCTATGATTCTAGCATCTCAGACTAGTCAAAGCACTCCGGTGGTAATGCAGACTTAATGCTTCCAAACATAGTTGCTCAGCAGTGGGAGTTGCTAGACCTGTATAAAAATGTATCATTTCCTGTGGTAGGCAGTGAATGGGATGGGGGATGGTTCCCCATCCCACATATGCATTCTCTTTCTCACTTGTGAAGCAACAGTTCATCATACTGCCTTGTACTCAAGTAGCACATGCAACATCCTAAATAATTGCAACAAACAAGTGTTCGTGGACACAAATAATAATATTGCAACACATTGTAAATTTACCGACTTAGATTAATGGAGATTCAGACTGAAGATCAAAATGCTATATTATGTCTGAACTTGTCATAAAATGTGCAATACACACACAAAATCGTACCGAGTTATTCTATTTAATGGACCAGAATGTCTATGTTGCAGAATATGCATTTGTTTTGTGTAGTTTTCATAACTGTAAACAGATTACTTAACTTCTGAACTATGCAGCACAAACGTTCAAATTAACATTAAGTTGACTGAGCCCCCATTAAAAAGAAATGCTTCATAGTTGGATTTTTTTATTTACCTTCTTATCTTTAAGGCTCTAGGATCCACATGGGAAGGGGTCATACACACAACACACCCACACAAACATACACAGAGGATGGCAGACTGACTTCACCCACCCTGCCTGTTGCTTTCCACCCTCCATGCCTGATTGGGCCCCAAGGGACAGATCTGCCTCCCACAGTACTTGCTGCTGTGATTTCCCAAGGCAATATGGGGCAGCATTCAAGGTCATGTCCCCCGCTCCCCTCCCAGATTTCTGCCAGAATTCACAACAGAATGTGGCCATGAGCAACTTTTCAGCACTGTGCAGGAGGGAAGGGATGGGAGCTGTTTCTTGCCATGGCCTATGTCTTTGCGGAGCTCATTCCTTCTTTCCCTCAAATGGCAGTGTCAGATGGCAGCTAATACCCCCAGATTGCTGCTGGCCAACAACAAAACCCATATCCATAAGTCCTAAGGATGCATTGTGCTACAGGGTCCTGAGAAGCTGACTGCAAGGGTTTCAGTGGCCATGGAGCCTGGCCAGTGAGGTTGCTCAGCAGGGGAGAGTGCCTGGGGGATGGATCAGCCCCACATTCTCTTGGAATGAGGGGGTAGGGGGAAGGTGAAGAGGGTGTTAAACCCCTGCCCAAGGGGCTTCTATAGAACCTGAAGTGTCTGGGGTTCAATAGGCTGGAAATCATTCCCCTCCCACATTCCAGAATTTAGCTGAGTAACAGAGAGGCTTCCCCAAGCCAGGGCTGCACAAGGCTTTGGCGTATGCAGGGCTTGGTGCCTCCTGGCCTGCACTCTAGGCTGGATTGTTTAGGCTTTCCCAGAGCAATGGCCCAGCCAGAGGCAGTGGAGGAAGGAAGGAACCTAGGAACCTACCTATATACTGACAGGCTGTTGGTGAGCTCTGCATCCTGACCAGGGACACGTTCTCTGCACAAATGGGAGGTGAGTATGGAGGAGCAGCTGGGCTGGAGGTGGGGAAGGTGAAGAGGGAAAGCAGAGAGTGTCCAGCAAGAGAGGGAGCACATAAAGGGCCAATGAGTGGACAACAGAGGTGACATGTGACTGGCTGCCAGCTGGACTCAGTCTGCACTCACCAGCCACTGCAGCTCATAGCCTACTATTGGAAATAGATGGGACGGGGGAGAAGGGAGGGTCGGCTCTTCTGGCTGAGAGCTGGCACGCAGCAGGGCTGCACTGACTGACCAACAAGGGGAGCAGCTGTCTCTGTGTGCTGCATCAATGCCCCGTCACCAGTCTTGCATACCCAACCCCAAGCCGGCACAGGGATCTAGTTAGCAACTGCAGGACCTTCAGGTACTGACAGGAGGGGGACAGACAAACAATTGGCGTGTTTTTAAGAAAAAGTCAAGACACCTGCAGGAGAGCTTAAATATGGGACTTGTCCCTTTAAAAAAGGGATGTCTAGTCACCCTACAATTTACCCATCTGCAGAAACAGGGATAGTAATATTCCCCTATGTGGTACATTTTGAGATCTTTAGCTGACATGCCACTAGAGAAGCGCAAAAAATTATATATTGTAGTTATAAAGCTGAAATCAAATATTTGTTATGGAGGAGTTTAAATCAAAGTGAAGCTCACAGAAACAACAACTGAACTTTATGATTGTTTTACACGTGAATACTAATGCTGAACCAATGCTTGATGGTCCTGAATGTTTGTGTGAGACTTTAAATAGAGTTTTCAGAAATAAAGTATTAAGCCACCACTATGGCTGCGGTTGGCTGATTATATAATATGTACAATCATCCTAGCAAGGATTCCTTTTGAGTGTTCAGGGTGAGATATTGTTCGTGAAATGTGTACAATGATGCAACCCTTTATGAAATAATTAACCTAAAGCCCATTATTAAAAAATCTCAAGAGATTTTTCTTAAATAAGAGAATATATTCAATGTCCTGATTTATCCTGATCTCAGATACTGTGAGTAAATTTCCCAGTTGCCTCTTTACACTTTTGGGATGGGATGTGCAGCCAAAAACGTAAGTGAATTGGCCAGATTGAGAGGTCTTCCAACTTCTTCAGAGCATTTTATTCTTCTTCTCCAAAGAAGAAATTAGAAACCTTTCCAATATTTTTGAGACTGCAGGTGTATGGGATACTCTGGCCAGAAGCAAAACTGGTGTTTGGCAGTATTCTCTAACCTATTAATTCATTGTTTCGTATTTAAGCACATGAAGATATTGCTAAAGGAATAAACCACGTGAGAACCAATTAAGGAACTTGTAATATTGCAACAACATTAACCGCTAGCAATGTTTTCTTCTTTCAAGCTTATAGTAAGTATTTCTTACTATAAGCTCAGGGTATATGTGCATAGAGTGCTTACAGCAAAACCAGAGAAAAATGGAAATGAAAGAAGTATATTGCATTATGCAACTTAAGTACATAAAAATAGTGATCATGTGACATTAAGTGGGTGAAATCCAGAACTCAAGTCAGGAAATTCCGTAATTAGAGTTTTTCTTGTAACATTTATTCATCTATATTGCATACATCTCGTATATTTTGTTATATATATTAGAAATATAAGTAGTACATTTACATTTAACAAGGAAAGCAGGAATAGAAATGCAACACAGTGTGATGTGACCAAGCTATTTTTGCAGCTTCTGAACATAGTATTTTCAAATTTCAGACTACTGTCTTCTGCATTTTGCAACTTTAGTGGTACATTAATGCTACTTTATTGGATTTTATTTGCATAAGTTTTTAGGTAATGAGGAGACAAAATATCTAGTGTTACTTTCTTACATCTTCTGCAAAGATCTCCAGCTTCACCCTTATCCCCCTTTATTACTTTCAAGCAGAATGCATTTTTGTGTACTCTCATTGAATTAATGTATGTTAAAGTTCTTCACATTCCTTAGATGGAAGATGTTATAGAAATGAAAAGTATTATTATTATCATCATCCCAGATCTTTATTCGAGGAGGACTTGGCAGGCTGCTGAACCCTATTCGCCATCATTTTTCATCAGGGGTTTGTAAGGAAATGCATACATTTTCTATGATCTTTCGTTTCTTTTGAAAGTAATATAATTCTTATTTTAAAGTGGTTGAAATTTTTGTGAACAATGGCCGACTGTTCCTCACCTCATCCTATATATATTTCCTGAAAGAAACAGAGTCTTAAATATTTTTCTCTTAAAAAGTTTAAATAATATTAGTTATGATACAAACTAAGAAACTCCAGGAAATTTAGCAATACCCTGGGTTGAATTTTCAAAACAGAGTATGGCGTGTGGATTTAACCAACCAACCAACCAACCAACTTCACTGGGAGATATATTGTCCAATTCTACTCTCATCAAAGTCATTGGGTATTTTAATGCTGACTCTATTCTGTTGGGACAGGATTGGTCTCCAAGGCCATGTCTACACTACAGATAAGATCGAAGTGGCCACTGTCAATCTCCACGGTTCAAATTAGCAGGTCTAGTGAAGACACACTAATTCAAACTGAGAGGGAGCTCCTGTAGATGCCATTAGTCCTGCTTCTATGAAGAGTAAGAGAAGTTGAAGGGAAAGTGCGCTCCCTTCCACTTCCCACAGTGTGGACAGCACAAAATTCGAGTTAAGATACTTCGACTTAAACTATGCAATTAGCATAGCTGAAGTTGTGTATCTTAATTCGAATGTATTCCCTAGTGTAGACCTGGCCTTAGTGAACTGGTATTCTAGGTCATAACCTATCTGAGATCTATGCAATGCCAGGATATAATGTTGAAAGTTAAAGATAAAAGTGCATATTTTGTACCAGCCTCCCATACTGCAAGCATATCTGTTCACTGTGCTTCAAAACAAGAAATGAATGTGGAAATCAGTATATTCAGTATTTACTCCACCTTCTCTAGTTTTTCTATCATAGTAACAGTATCTTATATCATAAAACTTTCAAGCTGTGTAGTACTAACTGAAGGAACAACCTGTTGTTATTGCTTTAATCTTTATTCTCCCTTCTAATTATGTTTGTTGTTTTCATTCATAATGGTAGCCTTAATTCAGTAGTCATTAAGCTTTAAAAACATAAGTAATCCCATTAATTTACTTTCCAACATTGTTTTTGTTTTTCTTAGTCATGAAGTTTACTTCTCATTAATGTTATGCACATTCCAATGTGCACTATATTTTTCTTTATTTTATTATGGTAGGCTTATTTTAAATGATGTGCAAATTTTTGCAATATTTTAGTCCATCATGTAAATCAATCCTAAAATACCAGTTCATCATAGGTTATTAGTCACTTTGGCAATATGACTGCCAAATTCTGTCCTTTGGATATGCACATTTGGGTCCAATTTAATGTCAGTGGGAGTAATTTAAATATTCATAGGCCTGCACATCTTGATTGGCCTAAAATCTGTATAATATTTAATTAAAATAAAAACTGCTTTTAGACTATTCTGCACTCTGTAAAATGTTTCCATTTTTTAAAATGTACAAACAGAGTTTAGATTTAACATTTTAATCTTGTGAGAGTATGCAGTAGTATTTGGATGCGGTACAGAGTCCATTCTCCATGCAGTCTGCAATCAACTGCTAGGGAATGTAGTTTTGTTCGTGCAGTGGGAGAGAGAGATTTTGTTTCCTGATGAGGCTAGTTAGTCCAGAAGAGGTATTTAGAGATGGGGCTTTTGTTGAGAAAATATTGGCTACACATACTCAAGAGATGTAGTAAGGAGTAGCTCTCCTCACAATCTCTACAGCACGTTTGGAAGTTTTATGTTCTTCTTCGAGTGCTTGCTTATGTCCATTCCATCTACATGTGTGTGCGCGCCCCATGCACAAGTTCCGGAAGCTTTTTTGCCCTTAGCAGTGCCCGTTGGGCCAGCCGGGGAGCCCCCTGGAGTGGCGCCAGTATATCCGTGCATATAATCCCCTGCTGGCCCTCCATCCCCTCAGTTCCTTCTTTCCTCCTGTGACGCTTGCTGGAACGCTCTGCTTGCCTTTGCAAGTGCGCCCTTAGCCTTTCTTATGTAAATAGTTCAGTGATTAGAAGTAGTTGGAAGTTGATGGTTTAGGTAGATAGTGTTAGTAGTTGTTTCCCCGCTTCCCTCCAAGAGGAGGGCATGCCGGGGCCCCAGGGTTTTAAACCCTGTCAGCAGTGCTCCAAACCTATGCCCCGCAGCGACCCGCATAAAGACTGTTTAAAGTGCCTGGGGGAAGGCCATTTAACAGACGCGTGCAAGATCTACAGGTCCTTTAAACCGTGCATGCAAAGAGAGACTTAAACTTCTTCTTATGGAGTCGGCACTTCAACTCCAAGTGCCGGAGCCAGCACTGTCGGCTAGGAGCGCACCAGCGTTGACCAGGGATGTGGAACATGCACCTAGGCATGTGGTGGTGTCAGGGCACCAATTGGCACCAAGACACCAATCTCAATCTCCGGTGCTGTCAGCCACCAAGAGGGTGAGAGGCGGGAGGTTGCCTGAGAAGCGGGACCAAGGCACTCACCCGTGAGAGCGGGTGTACCACAGAAGGAGCCCGGTGAGATTGGGATCCCCAGGGGGCCGGGACTTGTCCTTGGAGGAGGTTGGAGGCCATCCACGCCCGAGACGTTCACAACGGCCTGGGAGCTGATAGAGCTCACAGCTTCCCCGGGCCCGGCACCGCATGGCACGGACGAGTGCGCGTACCGTGAAAGCCCGGTGGCTATATCAGCCCCAGCACCGCAGTCGGCATTGTCGAGGCAATCACTCAGGCAGGAGCCTGGTGCAGCGCCCACTGCACTGCTAGTGATGGCACCGCCGGCACCAGCACCTCATTCGCTGGCACTGAGTCCCGGCACCGGAACCCCATGCTATGCTGCTGTCACCGGTACCGCCAATAGCCCATAGAGGGAAACCGGCAGCTATGGCTCACCATGCATGGCAGGGAGAGCAGGTGTCTTCGGCACTGCTGTGGTCCACGTCGGAATATTCCTCAGAGTCCGACGTTGAGTCTCTGGCCTCGGCAGCTTCCTCACTACGGTCAATCGCTTCCAGAGTCTCTCGCTCTTCCCACAGATCAACATGCTGGCACCGCTCCAGATCAGGTCACTGGTCCCCATCTCGGCACCGTTCAAGGCCGCACAGCCCATTCATGGCCCAAACGTGGCCCCCACAGTGGCGATCACCCATGCAGTGGCCCTTTTGGACACCTTGGGCCTATCATCAGGCCCAGGGGCCTGATCCATCGAGACCTGGGTCGGTGGTGACTTCGATGCATTCCAGCCGCAGGTCTGCTCCTTCGGCCACCCCCTTACCAGGGATCTGGGCTCGGAGATGAGAGCTAGCCCCCCTGGATCGGGGGGGAGAATCCGCTCATCCAGCCCATTACCCACCACCACCAGGTCCTGTGCAGAGCCTGTGCACCAGAGTGGAACCCACTGACACGGTTGGGGTTTAGCCCCAGCTACCAGAATCCTCATCCTCATCACCGGACGAGGCCTTAGCTGACTCGTCCCCGAGCATGCCTACGATGGACATGCACACCCATCAGGAGCTCCTTAAACGCCTTGCACAAAATTTGGGGTACAGGCTGAGGAGGTTAAAGAGAAGGCTGACCCGATGGTGGACATCCTCACAGCTGACGCCCCAGCAAGAATTGCCCTCCCATTGAATAAAACGGTGGCAAAGATAACGAAGACCCGGTGGCAGACACCAGCCTCCATACCCCCAACTCAAAAGTGGGTGGAGAGGAGGTACTTTGTGCCCCAGTCTGGGCACGAGCACCTTTTCGCCCATCCACCACCGGGTTTGGCGGTGGTCCAGGCCACCTGCCAGAGAGAGAGGCAGGGGCAGTGGGGACCCACTCCAAAGAGCAAAGAACCAAAGAAGCTGGATCTGTTGGGGGGGGAAGCTTATGCTACGGTGGGTCTGCAACTGAGGATCGCAAACCAGCAGGCGATGCTCAGTAGATATGCATATAACTCCTGGGTGGCGGTAGTCAAATTCAAGGCCCAGCTTCCTCAGGCCTCCCAACAAGAATTTGCTGCTTTTCTGGAGGAAGGCAAAATAGTCTCCAGAATGGCACTGCAGGCCGCTCTTGATGCAGCGGACTTGGTGGCTAGATTCATGGCCACGGCATAGTCATGCATAGGTGCTCGTGGCTCCAGGTCTCCGGCATCCCGCAGGAGGTCCAGGTGACACTACAGGACCTTCCATTTGAGGGCTCTGGACTGTTCTCGGAGCAAACGGACGGCAAGCTGCATAGCCTTAAAGACTCCAGGGCAACATTAAAGGCCCTCGGTATCCATACCCCAGCCCCGCAGCGTCGTCCCCTCAACCAAAGGCCACAGAGGGGTTATCAGCAAGGCCCGAGGTTGGACAGTAGGAGGGGGTCTAGAGCTACCACCACCAGGGGGCTAGGAGGAGTTCACGAGGACCCCCTGAGCAAAACCAGGGACCCCCCAGCAAGTCCCAGGGCCCCAAGTCAGGGTTTTGAAGGTATGCCTGAAGACGGAATACCAGCCGCTTCTCTAGATCGACCCTTCTGCCACAGACTGTCCCCCTTTCACCGTGCCTGGTGCTCACTTACCATGGACCGTTGGGTGCTGGACACGGTGCAAAGGGGATATTCTATCCCATTCCTTATCCTCTCACCCTCTCCTCCCCCTTCCCCATCCCTCTTCAGGGACCCCTCTCACGAGACTCTGCTCAGGCAGGAGGTCTCCTCTCTGCTGTCTCCTGGGGGTGGTACAGGAGGTCCCACTGGCAGTCAGGGAAAAGAGGTTCTATTCCTGGTACTTCCTTATCCCGAAATCCAAAGGGGGTCTTCGCCCCATCCTAGACCTCAGAGGGCTCAACGCCTTCATAAGGAAGTCAGAGTTCAGGATGGTGATGTTAGCCTCCATCATCCCCTCCCTCCATCTAGGAGACTGGTATGCAGCCCTTGATTTGAAGGATGCATACTTCCATATCTCAATCGTCCCCCACCACAGGAAATATCTTCAGTTCATGGTAGGGCTGGACCACTACCAGTTTACAGTACTACCATTTGGCCTCTCCACAGCCCCCAGAGTGTTCACCAAATGCATGGCGGTAGTGGCAGCATTCCTTCGAAGGAGAGATCTGCATGTCTATCCCTACCTAGATGACTGGCTATTCAGGGGCCAGTCCATGGACCAACTACTGTCCCATATCAGACTGACTAGGGAGACGTTCTCAAAGCTGAGACTGATATTGAACAAAGAGAAGTCTACCCTTACTCCCACTCAAGTGATAGAATTTGTGGGAGCATGTTTGGATGCGACGATCAGGAGGGCATTCCTTCCACGTCCAAGGTTCTTGACCTGGGGGGACATCATACGAAGCTTCCATGCCATTCCCATGACCATGGCACAAAACTGCATGAGAATATTAGGTCATATGGCAACATGCGCATACGTGGTGCGGTATGCCAGGCTACACCTCAGACCCCTCCAGAACTGGCTGGCGAGTGTTTACAGGCCAGCCCACGACCATATTGACATAGTGGTCATGATCCCCCCAGCGACCCTGTCAACCCTGAACTGGTGGCTGGGGGAAGCCGAAGTGTGCGAGGGGGTCCCGTTCCAACAACCGTCCCCCTCGATCGAGCTGGTGACCGATGCGTCCGACACAGGATGGGGTGCCCACCTGGCAGATCTCTGCACACAAGGTATGTGGTCAGAGTCGGAGAAAGACCTGCACATGAATGTCAGGGAACTGAGGGCAGTTCGACTGGCTTGTCAGGTATTTATGCCCTGACTAAAGGGGAAGTGTGTCTCGATTCTCACAGACAACACGACAGCGATGTATTACATCAACTGTCAGGGCAGTGTTCATTCTTCTCCCCTGTGCCAGGAGGCACTAGCCCTCTGGGATCTGTGTATTGCACAGGGGATACATTTGCAGGCCACCTACCTACCGGGTTCCTGCAACACCCTGGTGGACCACCTCAGCCAGGCCTTCTCAGCTCAAGAATGGTCCGTCAGGACGGACATGGTACACTCTCTCTTCCACAAGTGGGGCACGCCCCTAGTAGACCTTTTTGCTTCTCAGGCTAACAGGCAATGCCCCAGGTTCTTTTCGTACAGGGGTCAGGGCAAGGGTTCCATGGGGGATGCCCTCACGGAAAGGTGGCCGGCGGGCCTTCTGTACGCCTTCCCCCTTCCTCTTAATTCACAAGGTGATCATGAGGGTCAAGAGGTGCAGGGTGAAGCTCATTCTCATAGCCCCGGATTGGCCTCAGTAACATTGGTACACCACTTTGGTGTTGCTATCGGTGGAGGAATCTGTCTCCCTCCCGATGGTCCCAGACCTCCTAACACAGGAGCTCAACCAGGGTCTGCTGTGCCATCTGAACCTTCAATCCCTCCATCTCAGGGCCTGGATGATCAGTGGCTGCGGACTGGGGAACTCCTTTGTTCAGACCCTGTGAAGCGTGTGCTCATGGAAAGTAGGAAACCCTCTACCAGGTTGTCCTATCTGGCTAAATGGAAGAGGTTTTCAATTTGGGTCAGACAAACAGGGGGAGATCCAGAACGAGCCCCCATTCCCCTGATCTTGGACTACCTCCTCAACCTCCAGAGTCAGGGGCTATCCACCTCATTGATTAGGATGCATCTGTCAGCCATCACAGCCTTCCACCAGGGAGAGTGTGGGAGATCTGTCTTTGTGCATAACATGGTGAAGCATTTCCTGAAGGGGTTGGACAGATTGTACCCCCACGTTAGACAGCCTATACCTCAGTGCGCTGAACCTGGTGCTCTGATTTGAACCTGGTGCTCTGGGGGGCTCACGTGCCTGCCATTCGAGGCACTGGCCATGTGTTCCCTCTCCCACCTCTCCTAGAAGGTGGCGTTTCTAGTAGCCATCACCTTGGCCAGAAGGGTATCTGAGCTACGGTCCCTCTCCTCAGAGCCACCGTACATGGTGATTTCTAGGGATTAGGTGATGCTGCCCCCTCACCCAGCTTTTCTCCCTAAGATAGTCTCATTATCACACATGTCCCAGGAGATTTTCCTACTAGTGTTTTACCCAAAACCACATGCAGATGAGAAAGAAAGAGCACTCCGCTCGTTAGATGTCAGAAGGGCTCTTGCCTTTTATTTAGGCAGGACATGGGTGTTTCGTAAGTGCACCCAACTGTTTGTATCAATAGCAGACAGGATGAAAGGTTGTCCGGTGTCAGCTCAATGTCTTTCGTCATGGATCACATCATGTATGAGGACCTGCTATGATCTAAGAGGAAAGGTGGCCCCGCCCCTCATGGCCCACTTTACTAGAGCCTAGGCCTCTTCGGCGGCCTTTTTAGCCCAGGTGCCGATCATTCACATCTGCAGGGCAGTCACCTGGTCCTCAGTTCATACCTTTGCCAAGCATTATGCCATCATGCAGCAGGCTAGCCAGGACACAGCAGTGGGTAAGGCGGTACTGCAGTCAGTTTTGCTCTAGGTTCCGATCCCACCTCCTGCGGGGTTTGCTTGGAATCACCTAGACAGAATGGATTCGAAGAAGAAAAGATGGTTACTTACCTCATAACTGTTGTTCTTTGAGATGTGTTGCTTATGTCTATTCCGAACCCACCCACCTCCACCTTCGTCAGAATCTCCGGTAAGAAGGAACTGAGGGGGTGGAGGGCCAGCAGGGGATTATATGCACGGATATACTGGCGCCACTCCAGGAGGCTCCCCAGCTGGCCCAATGCGTAATGCTAAGGGCAAAAAAGCTTCCAGAACTTGTGCATGGGGCACGCACACACACCTAGACGGAATGGACATAAGCCACACATCTTGAAGAACAACAGTTACAAGGTAAGTAACCGTCTTTTTTGAAAGGCATAATAGCTCCAGATATGCCTGATCAGTTGGTGTGCCTCTTTCTCTCTTTGGTTGCACTCAGGCTCAGGAGTCATAATTAAGTCTTTGTAACAAATGTGTGATGGATGGGCCTTGTAAGAATCATGGACCTAGTATACAAGCCAATACACACTGTTTCTAGCCAGTCTTCCTTTAAAATGGATCGCCACCTACATCTCAGTATTGTCTTTACTGAGGTCCTAAATTCCTGATGAACCATAGAGATGTCTAGTGATTCTCCTTTTCATTGGTTTAAACTTATGCTATAATTTCTGTACATCAACGGCAGCCACAATTAACAAGTATTTCAAAATTAATTGAGATTTAACATAAGTTTCTCTGGGATAGCCCAAAGGCTGCAGTTTAGGCAGACATCTGAAACTGGGAGATGTAGCTTTTGGTTTGGCTGGAATAATTAGTCCCATTATATTTCAAAAAACATGAATCTTCCTTAAAATATATTTTTATCCATGAGACATTTTTGAAGCAAACATGGAGAAATTTATTCAGATCTATTACTAAGTTCTTCTTTGAGAGATGTCCCCGTGGGTGTTCCACATTAGGTTGGTGTGCCGCCACCAAGCCTCAGATTGGAGATTTCAGAGCAGTATTCCTGGGGCCCAGATGCGCAAGCCCCTCCTTCCTGCACCTCGGTTCCTTCTCTACCATTTCCGGCTACAGACGGTCTCAGCAGTGCTCCTTAGCTTCTTCATGTCTACTTAATTATCTCAGTTTAAAACCAAGTTTTTCTCTTCCCATTTTATTATTATTGTAGTTAGTTAGTTTGTTTAAAACAAACCCCTAGATTAGTAGAAGTTTTTCTCCCAGTTAACCCCTTCCTGCAGTTATTGACTGCTTTCAGCTTTCATGCCTGGTTCACCAGATTTTAAACACTGCACCTCATGTAAAGAGCCTATCCCCGTATCGGATGGGCATTCACAATGGGTCCGCTGCCTTGGAGAGCAGCATATCTTCCAAAAATGCCCTCATTGTGCAAAATTGAAATTGCGGGCATAGAAGGACAGAGACCTCCATCTCAAACTATTTTTACTTGAAAATTCTCTCAGCCCAGCTTCAGACCCAAGCCAACAGCCCAAGGAACATAAAGAGTGGGGAACCAAAAAGCCTGCCAAAAAGCGAGCCTCCTCTTTACCTCAGGGGGCTACAGCACCGAAACAGCCATCCCCCTCTGAGAACAGCAGCAGCACCGCACCTTAGTACACATGATTCTCCGGGCATCTCGGGAGCTGCCAGCGCAACTAACAAACAGACATGCGCTAAACCACGCTCTGAGGCATCAGGCTTCAAGTTGCCTTCCTCATCAGCTACAACAGCATGCGGCACTGGTATGATCTCGCTAGTACAGCATAAAAGCGTGGTGCCGACCGTATCAACAAAAGGAAAAACTGTGTAGCACTTTAAAGACTAACAAGATGGTTTAATAGGTGATGAGTTTTCGTGGGCCAGACCCACTTCCTCAGATCATATTCTGGAAGAGAATTGGCATGACCATATATACCAAAGGAATACAAAGAAAAAAGTGAACACATTATTAAACTGACAAATCAGATTTAGTACAGAAGGTGGGGTGAGGGAGAGGGAGGAAGGGAATAGCTGTTTGTTCCTATTAAACCATCTTGTTAGTCTTTAAAGTGCTACACAGTTTTTCCTTTTGTTTTAGCAAGATCAGACTAACACGGCTACTTTTCTATAACCATATCAACAGGCACTTCTGCCTCACCACAGAGATGCCTAACACGGTACTAGTCTTCTCAGCACTGAGCTAAGATTCAATGCCTCAAATAGCATCCGTGCCTCCCAATACAGCATAGACATCGCCAGCTGTGCACTGCACTCAACACAGAGACTTGTTAGTCTCATCTACTTTTAACTCACCATTTTTAGACCCTGAGCACTCTCCTGCTATGTTAACATCACAGAGATCATTTTCTCAGGAAAGATTTTCATCCGAATCTGACGATGAATTCTCTAGGGGGTTTTCCCCAGAAAATTCTCCTTACACAGATCAGACTATTTACTTTTCTAGACCCTACCAAGAATTTGGGAATATGCCTTCATATTATTGCAATCCCTGGGTACCCCCACCCATGCCATGCCCCCATTGGCAATACTAGACAAATGGCAATATTATTAAAAGCATCAGCATGTCACAAAGTGCAATATTCCCCTTTTAAACAAATACATGAAGGTGACCCACCCATACAAGATGGGAGAGACTCCCTGAACCTAACTGAACCGCCCCTCAGTTGAGGGAGGGTCTGTGGCACCAGCTCCAACTACCTCAGATGATGTTGCACATTTTCAAAACCTTTTTAAATGTGTAGCTTCTGAATTAAACATTCCTCTTTAGGAGGTTGTGGAGAATGAGCATGAGTTAACTGACATATTGCACTCAGTAACACAGTCTAACACTGCCAATTAATACAGCAATAATGGAACCGGTAAAGATGGTGTGGCAAACTCCAGCATCAATCTCTTCTAACTCTAAAAGAACAGATAAGAAGTATTATGTTCCATCCAAGGGATCTGAATTTCTCTTTACTCACCCAGTACCTAATTCCCTCATGGTGGCGGCTGCACAACAAAAATTCAAGAAGCAACAATTTCGGTCCACTCCATCAGACCTTGATAGCAAAAGACTTGACTCATTTGGATGCAAAATATACACATCTTGCACTTTCACATTTCTAACTACGCGGCTTTATTAAGCAAATATGACTACACAAATTATACCAAACTTTATTGCTGATATTCCCAAGGCTGAAAGACAACACTGGTATTGGAGGGTTACATGATTGCTAGAACAGCATTGCAAGCTGCATTGAACGCTGCTGACACCGCTGCATGATCCACAGCTACAGCAACTGTCATGAGAAGGGCATCATGGTTTAACTCCACTCCATTCCCCTGAGAGATTCAATCTATAGTGGAAGATCTTCTTTTTGACAGTTAGAAGTTGTTTGCAGCTAACACCAACGAAATTCTCCATTCCATGAAAGACTCCAGAGTAACGCTTCAGTCCTTGGGAATCCATAACCAGGCATCTAGAAGATGACAATATAGGTATCAGCCCTACCTGAGATCTTGATGCCCTCCATATACCCAACATTACAACAGACAAGACCAACAGCAACAGAACAAAGGCAGAGGCAGAACCCAACGACAACACCCTTCCTCTACCAATGGTCGCAGCAGTTCAATAAGCAAATTTGAACAGCAGGTCGAGGGTCATGAGAGCTTCTCACCTATTCCAACGCCATCATCTCAAGCAAACCTGTTCCATCATCTACTGCTACCCTTCTTTAACAACTGGCAGAATATAACCTCTGATGGATGGGTCCTCCAGATAACTGAGAGAGGCTATTTTATCCCCTTCATATCTCTACTCCCTTCCCAGCTCCCTTCTCGGTCCCTCTTCAGGGACCACTCTCATAAGATTTTACTTCAACAAGAGGTAGAGCACCTTTTGCAAATAGGTGCAATAGAACCAGTCCCCACACAAATTAGGGGCAAGGGGTTCTACTCCCATTACTTCTTGACAGAAGAAAGCTTGGGATGTCGGAGACCCATCTTAGATCTTTGGGCCCTCAGTAAATTCATTCAGAAACAAAAGTTCAAGAGGATAATGATTACCACTATCTTACCAGCATTGAAACAGGACCATTGTTTCTCATCCCTCGACTTGCAAGATGCATACTTTCACATTGCCATCCACCCTGCTCACAGATGTTTTCTTCGTTTTGTTGTAGATTCTCAACATTATTGATACCAGGTGCTTCCATTTGGACTGTCTGTGGCCCTGAGGGTATTTTCAAAGGTTCTGGCAGTTGTCACATCATATCTGAGAAAACAAAGCTTTATCATATTTCCTTACCTGGACAACTGCCTCCTCAAGGCAGGCTCATACAACGATTCCTGCCATTCTCTGTCAATCACAAGACATCTATTCCGACACCTCGGCCTGCAAGTGAACAAAGCCAAATCGATTCTATCTCCTACACAAAAGATACAATTTATAGGAGCAAGCCTCGACTCAACAAGGGCCATCGCATCCCTCCCTACGGACCGCTTCCAAAAAATTGTGGCCTAGGTAAACACCTTACGATCCAGCCCCTGCACAATGTCACTTGAATGCCTTCCGCTGTTGGAGCACATGGCAGCATGCAATTTTGTTGTCAACAACGCTTGCCTTCACATGAGATGCTTATATGGCTGGCTGGGACAGGTTTACAAACCCAATATCCACCCACTAACCAAATCCCTAGTCCTTCCAATGATAGTAAAGGAGTCCTTACACTGGTGGTTAAGCCCACAGAACCTTTGTTCCAGAGTCCCCTTCCACCAAACAGAACCACCCGTCTCCATGACAACAGATGTGTCTCGTACAGGATGGGGCACCCACCTACGACATCCCACATGCCAGGGTCTGTGGTCCAGCAGTGACAAGAACCTACACAGAAACGTCCTGGAACTACGTGCAGTCAGGAATGCATGCATCAAATTCCTCCCATTCATCACCAACAGTCATGTCAGACTATACATAGACAGCGTCGCAGCAATGTTTTATATAAATCGTCAAGGCGGAGCCTGATCTCGAGCACTTTGTACAGAGGCCATAGCACTTTGGAGCTGGTGCCTGAAACACAACATAAATATTACTGCAGTGCACCTCCCAGGCACCCTGAACATAATGGCAGACACACTCAGCAGAGCCCTCCCAACCATACATGAATGGCAAATGAATCCACACATATTGGCAGACATCTCTGACAGTAGGGTCATCCCACCATAGATCTGTTTGCCACACAATCCAACAAGAAATGTCCCCTATTCTGATCCAGGGCATTCTTCGGCAAGGGATCAATGGGAGATGCCTTCCTCATCAGTTGATCATCACACCTAATGTACGTGTTTCCTCCCATACCCCTGCTGAACAGGGTAGTCCACAAGAAAAGGAGAGACAAAGCCCATCTAATATTTATAGCTCCAGCATGGCCATGCCAACCATGGTTCCCCTTTCTAATGGCGATGTCCCGTGCGTCACCGATCCACCTACCTTACAGCAATCTCCTTCTTCATCTGGGTCCCCACGTCACCCAACCGAATCTCCACTCACTACACCTGAAGGAGTGGCTCCTGGATGGTTGTCTGAGCTAGAACTGACTTGTTCACAAGAAGTACAAATGGTCCTTCTACATAGTAGGGCATAGAGCACCCGTAAGACTTACCTTCAGAAATGGAAAAGATTCTCGATGTGTACGCCACCGGGTAGCTCCTTCAAAATCTGATTAACTTCTATAATGATAAGTCTTATGGTAAGTCATCATAGACCAATCTGATTAGCTTCTATGATGAGGTAACTGGCTCTGTAGATACGGGAAAATCAGTGGATGTGATATACCTTGGCTTTAGCAAAGCTTTTGATACGGTCTCCACAATATTCTTGCCAGCAAGTTAAGGGAATATGGATTGGATAAATGGACTGTAAGATAGATAGAAAGCTGGCTAGACTGTCAGGCCCAATGGGTAGTGATCAACGGCTTGATGTCAGGTTGGCAGTCGGCTTCTAGCGGAGTGCCCCAAGGATCTGTTCTTGGACCGGTTTTGTTCAACATTTTTATTAATGACCTGGATGAGGGGATGGATTGCACACTCAGCAAGTTTGCAGATGACACTAAGCTAGGGGGAGAGGTAAATACGCTGGAGGGCAGGGATAGGGTCCAGAGTGACCTGGACAGATTAGAGGATTGGGCCAAAAGAAATCTGATGAGGTTCAACAAGGACAAGGGTAGAGTCTGCTCTTGGGACGGAAGAATCCCAAGCATTGTTACAGGCTGGGGACCGAATGGCTAAGTAGCAATTCTGCAGAAAAGGACCTGGGGATTACAGTGGATGAGAAGCTGGATATGAGTCAACAGTGTGCCCTTGTAACCAAGAAGGCTAATGGCATATTGGGGTGCATTAGGAGGAGCATTGCCAGCAGATCCAGGCACTTTATCCAGACATCAATCCACCAACACAACTGTGGGACCTGCATTTAGTATTGAATGCTTTAACTCAGCCGCCTTTCAAACCAATGGCCACCAACGCATCATTATACTTATCCATGAAAACTGTTTTCCTTGTAGCCATTACCTTAGCAAAACGGGTGGGAGAGATCGCAGCCTTAATGGCTGATCCCCCATACACCATCTTTTTTAAAGATAAGGTCACTTTACGTATACATCCCAAATTCCTCCCCAAGATACAGTCATCCTTCCACCTCAATCAGACAATACACCTTCCTACCTTCTTTCCCAAACCACACGCCAATTCCTTCAAGATAAAAATGCACACCCTTGACCTGCGCAAAGCGTTCTCTTTTTACCTGCAATGAACTAAACCCTTTTTCGAGCGTCTCCGAGACTATTCGTGTCAATAGCAAAACACAATAAGGGCCAGGCCATCTCATCACAGAGACTCTCCCACTGGATTTCAGATTGCATCAAGCTCTGCTACTCGCAGACAGACGTGACCCCTCCAGATAACATAAGGAAACACTTAACCAGAGCCATGGCCACCTCAATAACATTCCTCTGCAAAGTAACCATAAAAGACATTTGCACAGCTGCTGCATGGTCTTCTGACCACACATTTGCAAAGCACTGCGCACTTACACTGGGACCTCTCTGCAACCTGAAAGCTAAGGCGGTCCTTTCCAGCGCTTTTCTGCCAGATCCAGAGTCCCTACCTCCCTAACCAGAAATAGCTTTGTAGTCACCTAATGTGGAGCACCCACAGGGACATCTCTCTTGAAGAAGAGGAGGTTACTCACCTCATTAGTAACTGATGTTCTTCAAGATGAGCGTCCCCGTGGGTGCTCCACAACCCTCCCTTTCTCCCCTTTACTTTGGAATTCTGGCCTCATGGCATCGTTCCAGGGTCGAGAAGAAATTGAGAAACGGGGGTGGGGGATGCCTCACACATGCGCAATGACTGCGACCTAAGAGCGCACAGCTGCAGGCACGCACATGAGTGGCCCCAGGGACACTGCTCTGAAATCTCTGATCTGAGGTTTGGCGGCAGCACACCAACCTAATGAGGAGCACCACAGGGACACTCATTGCGAAGAACGTCAGTTACTAATGAGGTGAGTAACCTCCTCTTTTCAGCTATGATGAAGCTTAATGAAGGTAGGCTGCACTTTAGCTAGTGTCTGCTTGATCTCATATGCAGACCCAATTACTAGTAATTCAAAGAACATTGTAAATTAATGGGTCTCAAATTTACCTACCTACATTATACATTTAGTTTTAAAATGTTCTTGTGATATTGGACCAAACTGTTACCTCTGCAAACAAGAACTGGTTATACCTAAAGGGTATGTCTAGACTACATGCCTCTGGCGATTAGACTACCCGGCATAGGAAAATGAAGAGGCGATTTAAATAATCGCCACTTCATTTAAATTAAAATGGTTGACATCAAAGGCATTTGTCGACCTCCCCGGTATGCCTCGTGGGATGAGGTTTACCGGGGAGGTCGACAAATGCCTTTGATGTTGACCGCGGAGCGTCCAGACTACCGCGCTGAGCCGACAAACAGCTGATCGGCACAGCGCGGCAGCCATTTTAGTTTAAATGAAGCGGAGATTATTTAAATCGCCGCTTCATTTTCCTATGTTGGGTAGCCTAATCTACATGCCTCTGTCGTCAGAGGCATGTAGTCTAGACACACCCAAAGTGCCTAAACGAAAAAGACAAAGCATAGTGTTGTGATGTCCCTATTGCCCTCTCTCTGCCACCCATCTCTCGTCTGATAAGCCAACAATGGGATGAAATTGATATTTCCATTCTTGATTGCTTCTTGATAACTAAGGATAAAGTCCATTACTTCCCACTTGAGTTGTATACTTTACATGGTGAAGGTAGGAGAGCTGAACCCAAACATGAAATAGCAAAAATTAAAAACAAAGTATCATACAGATTTTACAAGGCATGGAAAGACAATTGATGCTCTTAGTTGCAGCATTGAAAGTCTTGGTTTGGTACTGTAGCTTCCGATTTGTGTCTGTTTTAAAATTATTATTATGGGGATTTATCCTTTTAATAAGTTTTTTCCTGTCATTGTAAAATATCAAAAAAGAGACCTCATGTCTTACATTGCTTGTCTGCTTTTAGTAGGACCTGGCCTGAAATGTCCCCAGGCAGCTTCTATTCCAGAGCTTTAATTATGCTTTTTAACCTACTGCTTTGTGTCTCTGTTCTTACATACTTCTTTGTAATTACCAAATTTAGTAGTGGGACTTAGACAAATACTTTTAGCATGACTTTAGCCTATACATTACTGACTATGCTGTATTATTACAAGATATTTCCTGTGCTTTGAGCCATACTGTTAATTCACAGACCTTGAAAAGGGTTTAGAAGAGTTAAGATACAAATGTAGTAAACCATAACAGAAAAATCAGATGGACCATGTTCAAATCAGCATAACTGTATTCAGTCACAAGTGTCTTGAAAGCTGAAATTTGGCCTCTGTACCTCAGATAAGTGTTTGCTTGGCACTTGAAATCGCAGTCTGTCTCAGTCTGCCAAGTTTCTAATATTGCAGCTGGTGTCTGTGACAGAGCTATTACCCTTGAGTATTTAAAAAAGAGAGACTTACTAGGCACTCTGTCTTGTCTCAGGATATGTCAGTCACATTTTGGAATATTGTATGGCGACAGGTGTCATAGCTGTTAATATCAGTTCTATAGTATTTTATGCAAAGCTTGTCTGCCCCTATTCAGCTATTTAAATGATCAGATCAAAATCTCTGTCAGAGTCCACTATGGGGACAGAGGGATGAAGGAAACCAATCCCACCTACTTTCCATTTATCATTTCTAGCAGTCCTGAATGGAAAGACTGTGCCTAACTTGCTTTCAGGTGGTGGTTAGGAAGACAGACTGCTTTGCTGTAAGGGGTGTGTGTGCCATCCAGACCTCTTTTGTTTCATGCTATGAACTCTCCCCAGAATCCTTTGGTTTAAGGTACAAATTAGTTGATCAAAAATAAAACTGTGAACTGTTCTGTCACTTTTTAAACAGCTAATTATTGTGGATTCATTCTACTTTTATTTCATAGGATTTTTTTTTGAATGATAATTTATACTGCCATTTCTGGTACACAATCTGCCAAAATATTTCTCTCCTAAAATATTACTACACAATTAATGAGGAAACTCATTTGGATCTCATTTGCAGCTATGTGATACCTCGGATGAAGGTTGGCTTTTAATTATTTATTATTTATTTATTTGTCTAAAATATTTTTACCCTGCCTTTCTATTGAAAATACCCAAGGCGGCTTACAAAGTTTTTAAAACACAATAAATATATATATATAAAAAAAGAAGAAAATACAAGATCCCAAAGGGGGGACATAAAACCTGCTAAAACACCTTAGGAGGAGGAACACACACACACATACACAAACTCAAAAACCAATAATAAAACCATGGGTAAAAAATGGTGGCTTTTGCCTGGTGCCAAAACAGTGCCAGTGTTGGGGCCAGGTGAATGTCCTGGGGGAGAGAATTCAATAGCTTGGGGTCAAAGGCTGAGGCGGTCCTGCTCCGTGTAGATGTTAACCTTATCTCCGTAAGTGGAGGAACACGAAGCAGAGCCTCCCCCGCTAACCACAATCCCTGGGCAGATTCGTATGGGAGGAGACAGTCCTTCAAATACCCCAGTCCCAACCTATTTAGGGCTTTATAAGTCATAACCAAGACCTTAAATTGTGCCTGGAAACATACCAGAAGCCAGTGCAGCTGCTGGAGCACTGGCATAATGTGCTCCATATAAAGAGTGTTAGCTAAAACTTGAGCAGCCACATTCTGGAGTAGTTGAAGCATCCAAAGACTCTTCAAAGGCAGTCCCACATAGAGCGCATTGCAGTAGTCCAATCAGGATGTGACAAGAGCTTGAATCACCATAGCCAGGTCATTCTTATTCAGGATGGGTTGCAGCTGACGGATCAGCTGAAGCTGCCAAAAGTACACCTGGCCACTGAGGAAATCTGGTTCTCAAATGTTAGAAAAAGGTCCAGGGGGACTCTCAAGCTGTATACCTGTTCTTTCAGGGGAAGTATGACCCCATCCAGAACAGGTAATACACCACGTTCCCAGACAGTTGGCTTCTTGATCTACAGGACCCCAGTCTTATCTTGGATTCAGCTTCAGTTTATTCAACCTCATCCAGTCCATCACCGCCTCCAGACACCGGTTCAGATTGGTCACTGCCTGACCTGGATCCGATGTCACAGAGAAATAGAGTTGGGTGTCATCTGTATATTGATGGCACCATCCTTTAAATCTCCTTACAACCTCTCTTAGCAGTTTCATATATATGTTGAATAGCATAGGGGACCAGATGGAACCTTGAGGCACAGTCACCCCAGAGTCGAGCAGCAACTCCCTAGTTCTGCCTTCTGAAAGTATCCTGACAGGTAAGACTAGAATCACTGCAAAACTGTGCCTCCAATACCCAACTCCCCCAAGTGTCCAGAAGGACACCATGGTTGATGGTATCGAAAGCTGCCTAGAGGACCAACAGAATCAACAGGAGCACACTCCCCTTGTCTATCGCCCAGTGTACGTCGTGTACCAGGGTGACCAAGGTGATTTCTGTCCCAAAACCAGCCCTGAAGCCAGACTGAAATGGATCTAGGTAGTCTATTTCTTCCAAGAAAACTTGGAGTTGCAATGCCATCACCTGCTTGAGTACCTTCCCCAGGAAGGGAATATTAGTGACTGGATGATAGTTATTCAAATTGCTTGCGTCCAGGTAACGCTTCTTAAGGAACAGTTTTATCACTTCCTCTTTCACGGTGGTGGGAACCATCCCAGATCTAAAAGAAGCATTAAATATCCCCTGGACCCAACCAGTCATCCCTTCTTGGCTCGATTTAATAAGCCACGAAGGGCAAAGGTTGAGTGAGCATGTGGTCGGTTGCACTCCTTCATGCACCTTGTCCACATCCTCTGTCTGCAAAAGCTGAAACTTATCCAAAGAAATAAGAACATAAGAACATAACATAAGAACATAAGAATGGCCGTATTGGGTCAGACCAAAGGTCCATCTAGCCCAGTATCCTGTCTGCCGACAGTGGCCAGCACCAGGTGCCCCAGAGAGGGTGCACCGAAGACAATGATCAAGTGATTTGTCTCCTGCCATCCCTCTCCAGCCTCTGACAAACAGAGGCCAAGGACACCATTTTATCCCCTGGCTAATAGCCTTTTATGGACCTAACCTCCATGAAATTATCTAGCTTCTCTTTAAACTCTATTATAGTCCTAGCCTTCACAGCCTCCTCTGGCAAGGAGTTCCACAGGCTGACTACACGCTGTGTGAAGAAGAGCTTTCTTTTATTAGTTTTAAACCTGCTACCCATTAATTTCATTTGGTGTCCTCTAGTTCTTCTATTTAGGGAACTAATAAATAACTTCTCTTTATCGGCCCTCTCCACACCACTCATGATTTTATATACCTCTATCATATCCCCCCTCAGTCTCCTCTTTTCTAAACTGAAAAGTCCCAGTCACTTTAGCCTCTCCTCATATGGGACCCGTTCCAAACCCCTAATCATTTTAGTTGCCCTTTTCTGAACCCTTTCCAAGGCCAAAATATCTTTTTTGAGGTGAGGAGACCACATCTGTACACAGTATTCAAGATGTGGGCGTACCATAGTTTTATACAGGGGCAGTAAGATATTCTGGGTCTTATTTTCTATCCCTTTCTTAATAATTCCTAGCATCCTATTTGCCTTTTTGACCGCCGCTGCACACTGTGTGGAAGTTTTCAGAGAACTATCCACGATAACTCCAAGATCTCTTTCCTGATTTGTCGTAGACCAAATTAGCCCCCATCATACTGTATGTATAGTTGGGGTTATTTTTCCCGATGTGCATTACTTTACGCTTATCCACATTAAATTGCATTTGCCATTTTGTTGCCCAATCATTCAGTTTGGTGAGATCTTCTTGGAGTCCCTCACAGTCTGCTTCTGTCTTGACTGTCCTAAACAGTTTGGTATCATCTGCAAACTTTACCACCTCACTGCTTATCCCTTTCTCCAGATCATTTATGAATAAGTTGAACAGGATTGGTCCTAGGACTGACCCTTGGGGGACACCACTAGTTACCCCTCTCCATTCTGAAAATTTACCATTTATTCCTACCCTTTGTTTCCTGTCTTTTAACCAGTTCTCAATCCAAGAAAGGACCTTCCCTCTTATCCCATGGCCATGTAATTTATACAAGAGCCTTTTGTGAGGGACCTTGTCAAAGGCTTTCTGAAAATCTAAGTATACTATATCTACTGGATCCCCCCTGTCCACATGTTTGTTAACCCCTTCAAAGAACTCTAATAGATTAGTAAGACAGGATTTCCCTTTACAGAAACCATGTTGACTTTTGTCCAACAAATTATGTTCTTCTACATGCTTCACAATTTTATTCTTTACTATTGTTTCGACTAATTTGCCCGGTACTGAAGTTAGACTTACCGGTCTGTAATTGCCTGGATCGCCTCTAGAGCCCTTTTTAAATATTGGTGTCACGTTGGCTACCTTCCAGTCATTAGGTACGGAAGCCGATTTAAGGGATAGGTTACAAACCACAGATAGTAGTTCAGCAATTTCCCATTTGAGTTCTTTTAGAACCCTGGGATGAATGCCATCCGGTCCCGGAGATTTGTTAACATTAAGTTTTTCTATTTGTTCCAAAACCTCCTCTAATGACACTTCAGTCCGGGACAGTTCCTCAGATTCATCACCCACAAAGGACGGTGCAGATTTGGGAATCTCCCCAACGTCCTCAGCCGTGAAGACTGAAGCAAAGAAATCATTTAGTTTCTCCGCAATGGCTTTATCGTCCTTGATTGCGCCTTTTATAGTTCGATCGTCTAGGGGACCCACAGGTTTTTTAGCAGGCTTCCTGCTTCTAATGTACTTAAAAAACATTTTGTTATTTCTTTTTGAGTTTTTGGCTAGCTGTTCCTCAAAATCTTTTTTTGCTTTTCTTATTACATTTTTACACTTGATTTGACATTGTTTATGTTCCTTTCTATTTATCTCACTAGGATTGGACTTCCACTTCTTAAAAGATGCCTTTTTGTCCCTCACTGCTTCTTTTACATGGTGGTTAAGCCACAGTGACACTTTTTTAGGTCTCTTGCTATGTTTTTTAATTTGGGGTATACATTTAAGTTGGGCCTCTATTATAGTGTCTTTAAAAAGTTTCCATGCAGCTTGCAGGGATTTGGCTCTAGTCACTGTGCCTTTTAATTTCTGTTTAACTAGCCTCCTCATTTTTGTGTAATTCCCCTTTTTGAAATTAAATGCAAGGGTGCTGGACTGCTGAGGTGTTCTACCCACCACAGGAATGTTGAATGTTATTATATTATGGTCACTATTCCCAAGCGGTCCTGTAACGGTTATTTCCTGGACCTGATCCTGCACTCCACTCAGGACTAAATCGAGAATTGCCTCTCCCCTTGTGGGTTCCTGCACCAGCTGCTCCAAGAAGCAGTCATTTAGGCCATTGAGAAATTTTATCTCCGCTTCTCTTCCTGAGGTGACATGTACCCAGTCAATATGGGGATAATTAAAATCCCCCATTATTATAGAGTTCTTTATTCTGGTAGCCTCTCTAATCTCCCTCAGCATTTCAATGTCAGTATCGCTGTCCTGGTCAGGTGGTCGGTAATATATCCCTACTGCTAATTTCTTATTATTGGAGCATGGAATTACTATCCATAGCGATTCTATTGAACATGTTGATTCACTTAATATTTTTATTTCATTTGATTCTACATTATCTTTCACATACAGTGCCACTCCACCACCCACCCGGCCTGCTCTGTCCTTTCAATATATTTTATATCCCGGTATGATTGTGTCCCACAGATTTTCCTCATTCCACCAGGTTTCAGTGATGCCTATTATGTCAATCTCCTCATTTAATACTAGGTACTCTGGTTCACCCATCTTATTAGTTAGACTCCTAGCATTTGTGTAGAAGCACTTTAAAAATTTGCCACTGCTTATTTGTCTGCCCTTTCCTGGTGCATTGGATTCCTTTGTATGAGGTTGTTTGTCTGCTCTGGCCCATGGTTTGCTCTCTCCCCTCCTCTCTTTCTGACTACAGCTTCGAGAATCTCTATCAATGGATTCTCCTCTCAGAGAAGTCTCCCTCCGATTTACGTGCATCTCCGCACCAATCTGCTTTCCCCCATCTCTTAGTTTAAAAAACTGCTCTACAGCCTTTGTAATGTTTAGTGCCAGCATGACTAAGCGGTGCGCTCATCACATTCCATACCCCACTTACTTGACAGCCCGACTCCAAATCAGACCGGATGAGAGTAGTCTTATCTGCAAAGTGCTTCGCCATCAAGTGGATTGCTGAGGGCTCCTCCATTTCATCATGAGGGCCAGGCTGAAAGAGACCCAGGACCACTCCAAACAATTCCACCAGACAGCCCTGTGGAGATGCAATGCGGGTGAAGAAGTAACTTTTCTTTGCCATCAGCACCGCCACAGAATAGTCTTGCAATTCGGCTCTAACCCGCAATCAACTGGATTTGGCTCAAGTTCTTCTTCAGTAGTGCTCTAGCTGTCACACAAGCCATTTCCTTGCTTGCAACTCCCCAGAAAAACAGGGAGCAAACTTGGTTTGACTAGCCCGAAGAGGGCGCTTAGGAGCAATCATGTCAACCATCCGAGCAACCTCGATGTACCATATGTTGACCAGGGCACAGACTGTACAACTAGCCATAATGGCCAAACAATCCCTCAGGGACCTCAGGAAACCCTCCGGATCCATCAGCCTCCGAGGGTGAATCATCTTAATCGGTCCCTTGCCTGTGCAGAGGGGAAGCTCAGCAAACAATCTAAACTTGACCAGGTAGTGATCAGTCCATGACAAAGGGAGTGTAACCACATTCCTTATCCTGAAATCTCTATCACCATTATATTAACAGAGGACTAAGTTGTTCCTCACAACTATTCCTTATGCCTATTCTCAGGCACTTTGGATTTTGATGATGGAAATTTCTGCTTACGCACACATTTATCAATGATTGCACTCTACTAAGATTTTTACCAATTATCCATATTAGTGGATCCTCTAGATATCATGCAGGCTCTGTTTAATATAGACTAGAATATGGATGGAAAGAAAAGAACACAGACTCTGTATGTTCTATAGCCCCAAAGCACCCTACCTTTTACCTTGGTAAAAGAATATTTCTACTTCTTATGTACATCATCAGAATACTTTGCCAACTGCATAGTTAATTGTCTGTCAAGTAGTCACAGCACAGGAACTGGAAGTAGAAGAATAGCCAAAACATTCTTCAATAAAATGTTATGCTTCTGCATTTATCTAGACCAGCACACTTCTCATCAAAAATCATCTATTATATTAATAAGAGAAACAACACCCTTATTATTGAGTCTGGAGTTAAAACTCTAAAAACAAAAAACAAAAGAACGCTCTCAAATTTACTGTACCTGGAGTGCTTTATCTATATTCCTAGATTTAAAAAACTTGTAAAAATGAAGTTAAGGTTGAAGGTACATATGAATAACTTAAAGGTTAAATCATTGAGAATAGATTCACTGATACGTCAAAGCAGAGCAAAAGACCCAATATGTACTGGTAAATTTGGCCCTTATTTGCAGCTGTGTTACCTCTAATGACACCTTAGTCTGGGACAATTCTTCAGATTTGTCACCTAAAAAGAATGGCTCCGGTTTGGGAATCTCCCTAACATCCTCAGCCACGAAGACTGAAGCAAAGAATTTGTTTGGTTTCTCTGCAATGACTTTATCATTTTTGAGTGCTCCTGTATCCTCAGGCTTCCTGCTTGTGATATACTTAAAAAACATTTTGCTATTACTTTTTTAGTTTTTGGCTAGCCATTCTTCAAACTCCTTTTTGGTTTTTCTTATATTTTTACACTTAATTTGACAAAGTTTATGCTTCTTTTTATTTTCCTCACTAGGATTTGACTTCCACTTTTTAAATTGTGCCTTTTTATCTCTCACTGCTTCTTTTACTTGGTTGTTAAAACCACAGTGGCACTTTTTTGGTTTTCTTACTGTGGTTGTTTGGTTTTTTTAATTTGGGGTATACATTTAAGTCGGGCCTCTATTATGGTGTCTTTGAAAAATTTCCATGCAGCTTGCAGGGATTTTACTTTTCTCGCTATATCTTTTAATTTCTGTTTAACTAACCTCCTCATTTTTGTATAGTTTCCTTTCTGAAATTAAATGCCACAGTGTTGGACTGCTGGGGTGTTTTTCCCACCATAGGGATGTTAAATTTTATTACATTATGGTCACTATTTTCAAGCGGCCCAGTTATAATTATCTCTTGGACTAGATCCTATGCTCCACTTAAGACTAAATCAAGAATTGCCTCTCCCCTTGTGGGTTCCAGAACCAGCTGCTCCAAGAAGCAGTCATTTCAGGTATCAAGAAATTTTATCTCTGCATCCCGTCCTAAGGTGATGTGTACCTAGTCAATATGGGGATAGTTGAAATGCCCTCCTATTATTGAGGTTTTTTTATTTGGATAACCTCTCTAATCTTCCTTAGCATTTCATAGTCACTATCACTGTCCTGATCAGGTGGTCAATAATATATCCCTACTGCTATATTCTTATTATTAGAGCATGGAATTACTATTCCTAGAGATTCCATGGAACATTTTGGCTCATTTAAGATATTTACTTCATTTGATTCTACATTTTCTTTCACGTATAATGCCACTCCCCCACCAGCACGACCTGTTCTGTGCTTCCGATATGTTTTGTACCCTGGTATGACTGTGTCTCATTGATTGTCCTCATTCCACCAAGTTTCTGTGATGCCTATTATATCAATATCCTCCTTTAGTATGAGGCACTCTAGTTCACCCATCTTATTATTTAGACTTCTAGCATTTGTGCATAAGCACTTTAAAAATTTGTCACTATTTATCTTTCTGCCATTTCCTAATATGTTGGACTCCTTTTCATTTGATTGCTTCTCATCTGATTTGACCCATACTTTATCATCTTCCATCTTCTCCTCCTGACTAGAACATAGAGAATCTCAATTAATAGACCCTCCCCTAAGAGATGTCTCTGTCTGATGCCTCCGCACCCATCAGCTTTCCCCCAGCCCTTAGTTTAAAATTTGCTCTATGACCTTTTTAATTTTAAGTGCAAGTAGTCAGCTTTCATTTTGGTTTAGGTGAAGCCCATCCTTCTTGTGTAGGCTCTCCCTGTCCCCAAATTTTCCCCAGTTCCTAATAAATCTTACTCCTTCCTCTCTACATCATTGTCTCATTCACACATTCAGACTCTGAAGTTCTGCCTGCCTACCTGGCCCTGTGAATGGAACTGGAAGCATTTCAGAGAATGCCACCATAGAGGTCCTGGATTTCAGTTTCTTTCCTAGCAGTCTAAATTTGGCCTCCAGAACATCTTTCCTACTCTTCCCTATGTCACTGGTACCTACATGTACCATGACCACCAGCTCCTCCCCAGCACTACACATAAGTCAATCTAGAACTACATCTAGACTGCAGCATTTTTCTGGGATACCAGAGGAATTCCTGGAAAAGCAATGCCACATCCAAGGAACACGTCCACTTTTCCGAAAAAATTTTAGGAAAAGTGGACGCACTCTTTCACCATCCCTGTAAACCTCATTCTACGAGGAAGAAGGGATGTGTCGAAAGAGCAGGTTTTTCTGAAATTTGGCACCGTGTAGATGTGCCAAATTTTGGAAAAGCTTTTTTGACAGAATAGCGGAAAAAGATACACAAATTGCAGTTTGCAATTTGCGTATCTTTTTCTGACTTACCTTTGTAGTCTAGACATAGCCTAGATGTCTCGAGAAATCTGCAACCTTCGCACCAGACAGGCAAGTCACCGTACAGTTCTCTCAGTCATCACAAACCCAGCTATCTATGTTTCTAATAATCGAATCCCCCATTACTAACACCTGCCTTTTCCTAATGACTGGAGTTCCCTCCATCGCAGAGGTATCCTCAGTGTGAGATGATACCACAACATCATCTGGAAGGAGGATCCCAGGTATAGGATGGTTTCCCTCTCTTCCAGTTGACTATTCTCCTTCCCTATGAGTACTCCTTTCCAGTGTTCCCTCTAAGCTAAGTGGCAGCACATCTTCAAAGGTGGTTAATGAGCTCCGCCCAGTCAGTCAGCTCTGTGCACAGAGCCCTGAGCCTCTGACTGGACGGGGCTGATTAATCACCTATGAAGCTGTGCTACTCCACAGCTTAGAGGGAACACTGCACTGGTCATCCATCACAAGGAGGTGGCAGCAAATTAACTTGGCTGCCTCCTCCCGAGCCAGGTTCACAGACATATCCTAATGCCATCATTTATATAAGATTTTAAATATGAAGGTCCCTAAGACAGATGTCATAATATTCATATTGCACACCATTAGGCAATCCTTTCTCTTGACAAGGGAGCAATTTCTACTTTCAGTTCAAAGTAGTCCCTTTGGCAGATTTATTTTCAGATGGAGTCCTACTGATGGCATTTTAGGGATCATGGTTTTATTCTGAGTCATCTGTTGATCCAAAGAGTGTTATCATAAACAAGAAAAAATCAACAGTTTAGAATTGAGAGCTGTCTTAAGAATTTTCATAGCTTTGTGAGGATATCTGTGTTGCTTTAGCCATGGTGCATTCACAAGCAATGAATCCACACTCAAAAAATCCATATCTACAATTTGAAGGTTAAACACAAAAATAACCAAAGCTCAACTTAACTGATGTAGAAGGGACCCTACTGAAGTATTGGTAAATTAAACCTAGTATTTTATTGTCTCAGTAATAGGACACTCATCTGGGAGATGTAACTCTCTAATCAGTGATAATGCAGTCAAAATTAAATAGCTCAAGGACTGAAGATAAATGGCAGTTAGGCTGAACACATTTGCAGGGCTTGTCAAACTAGAGTTTGAAGTTACCAGTGTAAATCTCAGAAACTCACAGGACTAAATGGTGAGGAAACAACAAAGTGAAACCAATAAGTGGAAACTTGCCAAAAAGTATAATAAAAATGATTTTTGTGTTGCCAAACTCTTAGAAGCTGAGGGTCTGCAAGACACCATTTTAAATACCTGCTATTGTCACTTCACTAATCCTTAGAAGTCATCATAATGTTCATTTTAAAAAGTCATAACTATTTCACGATGTATTTTCATAGCTTTATTTCAGGAATACCCCCTCTAATGGACATTTATATTCACACTACATGTTGGAGCACAGTCTGGATTCCATAGCTTATAAATACATACTGTTTACATAGGCTTCTTCATTTTATGCATACTGTTACAATCCTTGAAGAGGTTGTCAGTTGACAAGTAAGATAAATTGATTTTAGTGGATTTTACAAGTGTTTAAAGCTAAGTAAAGTGTGTGTTGTCCAGTATTTAATTAAATGTAACTTTGTCAGGCTACAAATGAGTTACAGCAGTGTCTTCTAATAGGCCATTAACATTTTCTCTATCCTCCACAAACAAAAAGCATTAGAGATTTTTCACTTGTCTGCAGTTGATAGCTGTTTAAAAAAGTGTAAAAAAACTGTTCTAAGACAAAATACTTGATTTTTGTATGCTGATGATGAGTGTTGGATTTAGCTCACTTTATTTAGAAAACCTTTTTAATGGTTGTCCACAAAATTTAGCCATGGATATCTGGGTTCAAGTGCTACTGAAAAAGCAATTTGTGTTGCATTTATATACAACAGATCTGAACTAGTCCCACTGATCTTGTTCCCAGTAGATTTGAGCTATCTACTGAAAAGTATCTTATTTCAATCTTTATATAGAAGATTTCAAAGCTAAAAGTGATTTCACTTGTTTTCCAAAATTAATTTCTTAAATACAAAAGATCAAATTAATCCCTCTCTGCTAATAATAAATCAGTAAGAATAGTACTTTGCTCTTTTTACCGCACTGATCATATAAAGTTCTCAAACTACTTTATTAAAGTGGATAAATATCGCCATCCACATCTGTATTAGCAGAAAAAAGATTTTGCAACTTGCCCAAGGTCACAGAAGTCCATTGGCAAATCGGAACTAGATGCATGTTTCCATATTTCCAACTCCATGTTTTAATGATCATTCTGTATTGCCTGCAGCAAAGCAGTAGACTTTACATCTGCCTCCACACCACCTTACATAAAAGAAATAAGTTATAGTAGGGAAATATTCTGAGAATATTTCAAATTCCATTTGCTGAGGAGAGATGGAGGAGAAAATTTGAAGGTAACTAATAGCTATTGAATGATATTATCTCTATATATCCCTTAGCAACAAATCTTACTATTTTTTCTTCATTTAAACCACATTTGTGAGAGTTTTATTGTTAACTTGATCCAGATGACTGATCAAAGCATAGTTCCCTATTGCTACTTTGCTAAAGTATTTTTTTAAAGACAGTTTTAATATTACAATTTTACAGCTACAGATTGCTGTTAAGCTATCGAGTCTATTACCAGTCAATCAAAGACTTAATTTCATTTTGGTAGATCCTTGCTTAAATGACACAGAATCTTAGGAGGACATAAAATATGTCAATTTCCCTTCAGAGGCTAGCCATAAATTCTTTAGTAAATAGGGGAAATTTCAAGTTACCCCCGCCATGTGTGACTTTAGAAACTCAACAAATATCAATGTTGACTGATCAAAGATAATTGCTTCAAGTCTTAGAGATTATTATACTTCCATCTCTTGATGTAAGTTAGCAGCTTTTAATTTCACTTTCATTCATTTATTACATAGACATATCACTGAAAGGATGCACTTCTTAGAGTAAACAGTTTTGGCAAGTTTACATTTTTCAGGCCAAAGCTAGGAGATATATTTAATTAACATTATGTTTTGTTTTATTCAGGATTTTCATTCATTTTTATAATAATTATTATTATTCTAAACAATATCATAACAAGAAATAAGAAAATTTTCAGTTGTATAAAGCTGGTATGAGTAATAAGATCACTTTAACATAAGAAAATTGAATTAATTTAAGTAAATGATGTGGATAGTATAGGGTTAGCAATTCATTATGCCATGAAAATGTAACAATAATTATTGTATTTTGCACTTCCATAGCACCTTTTACCCAAAGCCTCAATCTCCTTTGCAAATATGAAATATTATTACTGTCATTTTACAGCTAGCTACAATAAGACAGAGAAATTAAGACATGTCATTGTCCCCTAGTGAACCAATGATAAAATCAGGAAGAATCGCAGCTTTGGAATCCCAGCTTCATAGATTAACCATATACTGTGAAAACTGACTGGAGAAAATATTAGGTTGTAGAATTTCATGTTTATTGTTTTTAAAAGCAACTAGCAGTCCTGTGGCATGGTAGAGAGTAACAAATATATTAGATCATGAGCTATTTGTTAGTCTGCAAGGTCCCATAGGACTGCTCTTTTTTTAAAGTTACAGACCAACATGATTACCCCTCTGTGACATTGTCTTTCAGTTATTTTGTATCATATGTGCTCATTTTATAAATAAGAGGATATCTCATTCAAACTGACTGCCCTGAAAATTCTGCCTACAGGTTGGACCTCCCTGGTCCACTACCCTCAAGACCTGAGTGGTTCTGAACCAGGAAGTTTGCCAGACTAGGGGAGGTCAAGGCTCCTCTCTGGAGTGTGGGTATCCCTGGAGCCTGGGCTTCCCTTCCCACTGCTGACTCCACTCTGGAGTTCTCAGGGTCAGCCTCCTCAGGACTGGCACTCCCCACAGCCACTGTCGGCACCTCTCCGCTGGACTGGGACTTCCCGCTGGCCCCGCTGCCGCTGGTGTTCCAGGCCGGGGCTGGGACTGGAGATTCCCTCTGGCCGCTACCAGACCCTCTCCCGCCAGGCATCCCCTCCGGCCGCTGCTGGCCCCGCTTCCACCGGGGTTCCTGGCTGGGGATTCCCCACACCTGCAGCCACCTCAGCTACCCCCTGGGTTCCTGGCTGAGGATTCCTCCTGGCCGGTGCCGGCCCTGCTACCGCTGGGGTTCCCAGCTGTGGCTGGGTATTCCTTTCAGCAGCTGTAGGGGCTCTGTGGCCTGGTGCTCCCCCGAGTTGGATTCCCCATACACTGCAGGACCAGCCCTTCTGGACCACAGATGTTGCCAGACCAGAGAGTCCCGGATTTGAGAGGTTCAACTTGTATTATCTTAAAATCAAAGTATGGTCTTTCTTGCTAGTGCTTCATTTAGAATGAATACTGTGCAAATGTAACTTAGGGAAAATTATGTTGATGAGGTGTGAGCTAGAATAGAATCCATCTCAGTCCGTAAGACCTGTAGCTAAATGTGTTCTGCATTGCTAACATAAATACAAATCAGTAGAAAGTTAATTATTTATTACTCTGAATAGAAATAAAGAGACCTGCCAAGTAGTAAGGTGCCAGTTTTACATAGCTGTTTTTCTGATTACATTCAAATGCTTATAAGTGAGTTCACAGGATAACAGTTAGCATGAAGAAAAGATGTCAGTTTGCTATCTTTGAAAAAACTTTTGAATCTATAGGCTTCGGATATTGCATGTAGCCAAAGTTCTGTATTCAATTGTGATGAATATTTCTAGAAATGAAGCATTATTTTATGTATTTTTTTATAAAAAGGAAGTTTAACTTGGTATATGCACCAACAGATATCAAATTTGGAAAACCCTTAATTATATGGTTAAGGGCTTTGAAGAAAACAAATGGATTTAAGCACATGCTTAAATATTCTGTTGTTTTGCTAAATCCACTGAAAAACTGAAACTAGCATTAGATGCTGCTGCCCACTTTGTGAGAGTAGTGCCTTACTAGGAGCTGAAGACATGAGTGTTTCCATTGGGTTTCCAAGTAAGATATAAGATGATGTTTTTCATCTGTTAAGCCCTAAATAGCATGGCATCTGGCTACTTCAAAGATTATCTCATTCCCTGAGCCATACTGCCACAGCGATGTTAAGTGGAGATTTTGAAACTGGAACCACCTCAGTATAAAAGAAAGGGAAAGGCCAAAAGGATAGTCTTCATTCTCGCCTCTCAACCTTTGGAGTTTTATTTAAAAAAAAATGCAAATGTATTGATCATCAGGGCAAATTGTCAGGCTCATCTGTTTTCATGGCCTTCTGGAGAGGATGAGATTATAATGAGTGGAGTAGGATAAGGCCTGAGGTGAAATGGTGTATTGGCTTATTTGTTGTTATTATTATTGAATATGTCTAAGGAGCAAGGATTATATTCCTTTATTTGTTTCCATAATATCACATATAATTTTTAGTGAAGCTGGACATTTACAGATTTAGGTCAGTCCTTTTTTGTTTTAGAATTTGAAGTAAATAACACGTATTACTAAATGATACTTTATTATTAGATATCTGGAGACTACCTGGCAGAGAAAAGTATACTGTGCAAGTAACTCCATGTTTATTCTGTCAATTACCTTGAGTAAATTTTACCAACTTCTGATCTTTCCCCATCCATCCCCCTCCAGCAAATTTATTGCTGGAACCTTACCATACACAAAATGGCTTCCACCAGCTCCCCATATTTACCTCTCCAGGTTCCTCCTTCAAATCCATGCCAGGATTTTATCCTCCCCGTAATAGGAGGATTAAGGTGGGCTATAAGAATGGGGGATTGGCTCTTCCATATCAATTATAGGAGTCCCCCACCATCACAACCACCACCATTCCCTTTTAAGTCCTTTTCCAGCCAGTTATCCAGTTACTGTATATCAGGCTGTGATGTGGTGTATCAACCCCACACTGAAGTTCACAGCGTGGTCTTGGCCCAGCTTTCTGAGAGGGTCCCACCCCCACAGCCCTGGTGGGCATTCTCCAACTGGAGACTGATTATAAAAGCCTCTGTAGCAGCTCAGTTAGGGCTTACTGCTGAAGGGGAAGGAGGTGCTGAGGGAGCTCCAGGGGAGGAAATGCTGTCAGACCAAGCAGTGGCAGCCAGGCCAAGAGTGCTACCCAAGGAACTGCTGAACTGGAGTAAGACTACGGGGAAGACACCTGGCAGGTACTGGTAGGAAGCAACCCAGGGTAGGGAATTACTCCCTGAGCGCTTAGCGTGTTGCATCAGGATTTCCCGCTGAGCAAGCAGTGGGCCTTGCCACTGCCAACAGGGCCCTGGGCTGGGACCCAGTGGAGTGGGAGGGCCTGGGTTTCCCTACCACCTCCATACATACCTCCATGTGGCGGAGTTTTCCCTGTGTACATGGCCCTGGGCCATATTACACTGAGTAGAAGGACCTGAACATGGACTTAAACCACTGGGCTGTATTACCCTGAGTAGAAGGGACTTACACACGGATTTAGGCCATGGGGCCGTAATACCCTGAGTAGGGAGACTTGCATATAGACTTAGGCCACTAGGCCATAATACCTGAACTAAGGGGTCTTGTATATGGACTAAGGTCATTGGACCAGAATACCCTGAATAGAGGGTCATGTGTATAGACTGAGGCTGTTGAGCTGTCCTGTAAAAAAAACGTGGTGACAGTCAAGTTGCTCAATCAAAGGAAATTAAACTCAAGTGGTCTCCAAGGATTGGTCACTCCCTCAACACTTTCTGCACTCGACATGCACCACAAGGAGACACCAGCAAGCAGTTAGCTTGGTTGCCTTCCCACCCAAACTTATTAAGGTTCTCAGACATCTCTTCCCAGACACCCCCCCTTTTATATTGGCTAAAACAAATGGGCTCCAAACCTTTACAGAGGACACCCCCATCTTCCCTGAATAATAGTATTCTCCAACATGTGACACATCATGCTGGTGACTGCTGATGGGCCCTTTGGTGCACAGCAGTGTCATGAGCTGGTTGAATGACATGCTTTTCCTTCCATGCCAACACAGACTTGTGTTGTCACTGGACCCCATTTGCCAAACCTTAAGCACATTAGGACTTAAATACTATGTGTTGGACTAGTATTTTATTTGTGGAAATACAGATTAAAATTGGAGTTAATAAAATGAAGATTGGACAATATCCGATACTGTGACATGTAGAAAATATATGAAGTAAATATGTAAATATATATATTTGACCCAAAATATACTAGTTTTTTATTGTAATTGGGTTTTCAGACCTACCCTGTTGTATTTAAAAAGTTTTGAGGGGAACATTTAAATACCACACATTCAAAAATCTGCACATTAAGAGCTGTGAAAAAATAGTAACAAAGCCACACGTGGCTCAGGTTTGAAATTCATGTATTTTAAACACTTGCATAGATTTTACTGAACTAAGATGAAGAAATTCCAATGTTTTCTGGAAAAAAAATCAAACTAAAACCACAGGTTCCAATGTACTGTAGTGCCACAATCTAAAACATTTAGCAAGAGCTTGGATAGGAAATCTTCAAGTAAATTCAAAATGCTGCAGGAAGTGGTGGTACTGACAAGTCAGTCGGTGGCACTCTTTCCTTTGAGTCAATACTTAATCTGTGTGTCAGTGTGTTGTCTCGGAGGTGCTGTTTTCCCATTAAATTGAGGCTCTAATCTAGGGTGGGCAATAAACCAGAGATGGTTCACCAGGGTTAGCCCCTGGTGGGCCGCTAGTACTTTATTTACCTGCATGCCCACAGATACAGCTGCTTGCTCTCTTTGGCCATGGATTACCATTCCCAGCCTATGGGAGCCATGGGAAATGGCACAGACCAGGACATCACTTCCTGCAGCTCCCATTGGCTGGGAATGGCAATCCACAGCCAACTGGAGTAGATGTGCAGGTAAATAAAAATCTGGCAGCCTGCCAGGGACTAACCCTGGTGAACTGCATCTAGCCTGCGAGCTGCTTATTGCCCACCCCTGCTCTAAACACATGTGGTTAGTAAATATCCCATGTTTTTTGCAAATGCAGGGATTAAGCTGTGAGGTATCTGCATAAATTGCAATCTGGTTAATTAATTGCTTCTTAGAAGAAAAATATACCTGATCTTTCAAAGTTTACCAAACATTAAAAGAGTTTACAAGTGAAACACTCAGCAGTAATTTAGGGTATGTCTACACTAGCCACCCTCGTTCGAACTAGGGTGGCTAATGTAGTCATTCGAACTTGCAAATGAAGCCCTGCAATGAGGAGTAACGGTAATCCAAATTAGGGGCTTTAGTTCGAACTACCTAGCCTGTGCCGCGTGTAGCCGCGGGCAGGGAGTTCGAACTAGCGGGCATTTAAAAATGGCGGCGCCCGGGAACATGCAAATAAAGCCCAGGATATTTTAATCCCGGGCTTCATTTGCAAGTTCGAATGCCTACATTAGCCACCCTAGTTCGAACTAGGGTGGCAGTGTAGACATACCCTTTCAGATTTTTAGAAAAGTCTAAAAAAGATTGTTTTGTCCCTCATTTTCTTTATGTGTTTATTTTTTTTCAAAAAGCACGTCTATTTATAAAATGTTTTAAAGATCACAAAAGCTCTTCTTCTTAAATTATAAGAAACATCCTAGGTAAAATAGAGTTCAGTACAGAAGTGCTGTATTTCAATGGTAGTTCAATCTTATTATTGCAGAGGGCTAACCAACCAAAACATACATTACCAGAATTTGGCTCATATTTTAGCAGGCCATTTAAAAGCAAGATTCTTGAAAATATTTGGGGTGTCTGATTGGAATGTAATTTTTTCATCTCTGTTTCGTACTCCTTACTACTTTACTCTCAGCAGAGACAAATTAAAGGATGCCTCCTTTAGCATTCACAGTTGCTTTGTGTACATTTTTACTGAAAACTGGCATTCACAAAAAAGAAACATTAGAAGTGGTTTATTTATATTTCAGCACCAAATTAGAAAGATTACATCATTCATTTACAGTTCTTATCCCGGGACATTTCTTAATTCCCAGCACTTCATTACAGGAGACATTTTTAGGATTGCATATATCCTCTTGTTTAGCTTTCACATTCTTTTATGGGATACAGTTGAAAAGTAGGAAATTTAAGGTTGTTCATTGATAAGAAAATAAACTAATAAAATCTTAGGAGCTTCCCCAAAGGGAAAGATAGTACAGTATTTACAGTAACAGGGTTATTATTTGTCCTTTAGTTCTCCACCTTTTTATCCTCTTATTTTTTAATATAAATGCAACTAATCTACTATAATTCAAATAGAGTGGATCCTTTGGTAAAATTAGAAGAAACTGCTGCATAAGTACACACAATCACATGTTTCTCTCCATTTAACCAGTGTGGAAGGGGCAGAAAGCCCTTAATGGTAGAGAAACTATTCAGTACCGTGCTAAAGGGAAAGATACTGACACAGTGTCTCTTCCCCTCATCTTTTTAAGTACTCGGTAAACAAACATGTATGCTGCAACAGGTCAGCACAAATGCTATATTCTGTTTACTGAACATACAGATTTAAAATGCCTGCAACCATGTTATTGAATGATTCTGGCAGGTTAATGAAAAGACATAATATCATCTTTTCCTTCCACATAATAGGAATGTTCTATTAACATCACTGTTAACAGGAAAAAGAAGGTACACTACTACAGATCCTCTCAGCTCAAGATTCTTTTGCCCCCATATATGGTAATTTCCATTTATAATTATGTTCAAATGATTTGGAGGTGTCCACTCCTGTCAAATGAATTGAGGTGCACTGGAACTTAAATGTTGATAGGCAAAACAGATCTAAAAAGAATCAATTGCCAGTATGCAATAAGAAGATATGAAAATATTATCTGATACCAGGCTGGAAAATTTCAGTTAAAATGCATCTCACCCACCTCTCTTAATATAATCATCTGAGAAAGCCTGCTCAATATGTCTCTGCTATGTAATTTGTTTTATGTGTCCACCATATGTATGCTTTTTAGTGGGAACAATTTAACACCTGTGACAAAGGTATAATCTAGAACTGCTTGTCTGAGTTTAAAATTTCAGATGTTGACTCTTGACTCTCATTGTTCTACTCCGTGCTTCTTGTCTTGTGTCTACAATGTTATCTTTGTTGACTGACATTTAAAAAAAAATCAAACTTTTACCCTTAACTTCTATACTACATTACTTAAGATAGTGACATTATTTCCTATTCCAAATTTGTATCATAGTAGTAAGTTGTAACTCTGTTACTAAATGTCTTTTTTTCAAGGTATACATTGTTGCAGCCTAGAATAAGAGAACTAAGATGGCTGAGATAATATATTTTATTGGATTAATATCTGCTGGTGAGAGAGACACACTTTGGAGCTTACACAGAGGTATTCTTCAGGTCACCAGTGTCAGATGAAATAGGCATACTGCTACTGCCCAAACATGAGATGTGCCAAAGATTCCACTGACATGCATTTGCTGTTTTTCAATAACTTAAAAGGAAATTAGCATGTTGTTTATGTTCTTTGTGAACTAATTGTTGTCTTTGCAAAGAACCCAGAGCTTGTTTGATTATTTAAACCGGGGGTTCTTAAGCTTTATTGCACCATGCCCTCCTTCTGATAACAAAAATTACTGCATGATCCCAGGAGAGGAGATTGAAGCCTGACACACACTCCCCAGGCTCTGCCGCTTGGGTGAAGGGGTGTCAAGGCCAAAACCCAAGCACCACTGGCCTTGCTGGGGGGCCAAAGCCGAGGACCTCAGCCCTAATTAGTGGGATGCCCTCTCCCTGCTCCCTCAAAAGGGCACAGACTCAGTCAGGAGTAAGGTTGCCAGATGATTTCAACAAAAATACCGGACACACTTGACATTACATCACAATCTACATTACATCTTATTTAGAAAACACCATACATTTATATTTTCTCAATTTGTTTCCTAAACAGAAAGCTCAAATACTGGACTGTCCGGTTCAAAACCAGACACCTGGAAACCCTAGTCAGGAGGGCAGGGCTTGGGGGCAGGCAACCCTCAGTGCTGCCTGCACCATGCCTTCCCCACCCAGCCCTCAGTGCCGCTGGGGATTCCGGTGGCAATTTAAAGAACCCAGGGCTCTGACCACTGCTGCAACTGCTGCAGCACTAGCAGTGGCTCAGAGCCCCACACCCTTTTAAATTACTGGGCCCTAGGGCAACTGCCCCCTTTGTGCTTTCCCCTTCTTCCCCCTTCAGTGGCCCTAGGGGCCTGTAACTTGAGTCCCACTGGTTCAAAGCCTTTGGAATTTGGCTTTGGCAATGGGTCACAAGAGAGCAGTAAAAAAGCAGAGGCCTTTCAGGGTTAGTCCTTTGAGGGCTGCCATCTCTGTTTACCTGCGCCTCTGCAAATATCAGGCGATTGCAGCTCCTGTTGCTCATGGATCGCTATTCATAGCCAATGGGAGCAATGGAAAGCAGCACGATCCAAGAAACCACTTCCCGCCACTCCCATTGGCCATGAATGGCGATCTGCGGTCAACAAGAGCTGTAGCCTCTTGTTATGTGAGGAGGTACAGATAAACACAGAGATGGGGGCCCACCATAGACTAACTCTGGTGGACCAGACCCCACCCATGGGCTGGCATTTGCTCACCCTTGCTCCGAGTGGTGGGGCTCAGGGTTCAGCCCTCGGCTATAGCAAGTCTAAGCCAGCCAACTTTGGGATCCTGACCCACAATTTGAGAACTACTGGTTTAAACTAATCTTTCTGCTAAACTATAAGAAGCTGGCTGCTATGGTGCTGATTTCTTAAGATTCATTTCATTTTATCTTTATAAACATTTTTAAATCATGAGATACTAAGTAAGGGTCCTTATCACTTATTTGCTATTTGATAGGACATAGGACATTTCAGGCACTTGTAAACAGTAATATTCAGTAGCGGCAGATGTAATTATCACACAGTCTCTAGTGATTTTGTATAAGTTTTAGTAGCCACCCTGATCATACATCTCTGGAAAGGTCCTTGATTTGGACCTTGATTTGGATGTTCTGCCTGTCTTAGGCCCTGGGTGCAGATAAATGTGTTGTGCATGTGACAGTGTTCACCTTCAAGCTAAGTCAGTGTCTGCAATCTTGAAGATAATGGAACAATAATTCAAATATTCCATAATAGTCAGCTAGACTTAATCAATAGTTCCAATGGTTCCAATTTTAACAGTTCCATTTAGAATAACAGGATATAACATCCTTTTTGTAGCTTTCACATACCTTACAAGTAGGTTTGGGTGAGTATCAGGCATGAAGCGCCATTTAATATCAGTGTGACACCTGTGCAAGTCATGCAGCCATTGCTTCAGGTGCAAAGGAGGCCCACAGATGAAAGTTTGGAACCCATTTCCATTGCTTATCAAGAAGTCTAATGCAATGCAAGAGCACTTGTAAGTGAAGACCATGTATAGGCCTTAGACCATTATCCTATTTCGAGGTTTCCTGTATCTCTTACCTTTGAAACAAAAGTCTGTGTTTAGGTTCACTTATTACAGTAATTAGCTCAAAAATGTTATAAATATCAAGGATATGTTTGCAACTAGTATTTTGTTTGCAGGTATTTATTTTAGTAGGGCAGGGGGGAAGAACAGAAAATTAATTGTACTCTCATCTCTGACATTCACAGCATCTTCACCAGGAAACTGTCTAACTTTGGGGTAGCTCTGGGCCACTCCATAGATTTTTCTTTGAGATAAATTTGCTATTAGCAGCTTCCAAATTTCCACTTTTATAAGTGCTCTGTTTTCTGTAGTCTCAAGGAGCTGCTCTGGTGAAGCCTGTAGTGCATTTTTAACTGTTGCTCCCTTTTGAAACCCTTCCTTACTTCTTATTTTCTCATAAACCATAGGCCATCTCACTCTTGCTTGGCATCTCACCTCACCGGCTCCCTCTGCATTACTCATTACTCATTGATGAAACATTTTCCAATGGAATGTTTTTGGAATGTTTTTGGTCTAAAAATACTAATTTGTTAAAAGTCAGAATTATTCTGTGGAAACATGTTAATTTTGTTTGTTATAGGTTTTGAAATGTTTGTTATATATTTTTATTTGTATTTTATTTTGTTATACAATTTTATATGTATAAAATGAATTTAAAATATAAGATACAAATTAATACAAAATAAAAATATTAATATTTAAAAAGTCCAAATTGCAACAAAATGTTTTTATTGTCCCTAAACAAAATTTTGCACAAACATTTCTTCTGTTGGGAATTTCTGTATTTCACATTTGTTCTGTTCAGTACGAAACCAATTTAGAAATCACAGAATTTCTCAAAAAATAGAAACTTTGTTTCCCAACTAGCTCTGGTAGTCAGTAGTTTTTGCTATTCAACCTTCCATTGTTTGAAAATGAAATAGGAGATCATCTCTTTGTAAAATGGAAAATATGGGTTTGTTAGTGACTGAACATGTGGCAATGAATTTGATTACAGGGATTTTCTCTCTGTTACACTCCAAAAACCCAGTGAATGTATTGGGCCAATTTCTGCACTTTGCAATTCCATTTGTGTAGAAATCAGTTTGATTGCATGAGGCATTAATTGGCGTCATATCTGGTTTAGTGACTTTAGTTGGGTTGAAGGAGTATCAAAAGAAAGTCCCACTGTGTTTTCTTTCTTTCCTAAATTAGGCCCCAATCCTGCATGAGGCTTCTGCTGCCAGACCCTTGCACCTACACAACCAATCACGGGCTTGAGAGCTTATAATGTGACTTATGATAACATCTTGAACATCTTTAATTGACATCTTCAGATTTTTTAATGGAAGGAGAACTATAGGTGCCATACCATGGATCCCACTGAAATTGTATTTTCGATAAATTCCAAGTACTTAAGTATATAAGAATGGCCCTACTGGGTCAGACCAATAGTCCATGTAGCTCAGTATCTCATCTTCTGAAAATGGCCAATGCTCAATGCTTCAGAGGGAATGAACAGAAAAGGAAATCAACAGAATTGTCTCCCTTTCCCTATTCAGACACAGAATAGAATGAAACTGATGGCAGACAATTATGACGATGACCATCATCACTACCACCACCACCACCACCACCACCACCACCGGTCTCCAGGGAGAACCCAGCACTCAAATCACCGACCCTCTCCAGATCAGGTCAGTCACCTCCTTTCTAACCTTCACACTCAGCCTTTTATCATTCTGAAATTTCAAGATAAAATAAATATTCCAAAGAAATAATAAACAATATAAGTGATACATCTTTGGAACTGAAACAAATCGCTTTGCTATTTATTTCCATCTCTCAGGGAATCTAAATGTTTTCCTTTCTGTTTCTGTTTGGCTTTTTGTTTCTTATATTTTTCTTCCCTCTCTTCCTTTTACTTTTGCTTTGAGCGTATAAGCAGAGTCATGATTCAACTGCTCAAATAGTAAGTTACTAATGAGCTTAGGCTATGTCTAGACTGCAGAGCTTTTCCAAGATACCAGAGGTATCCCAGAAACGCTCTGCTGCATCCAAGGAACGCATCCGCTTTTTCAGAACAGTTTCTGAAAGAGGAGACATGTTCTTTTGGCATCCCTGTATTGCTCTTGGTGAGAGGAATAAGGGATGTTCCAAAAGAGGAGTTTTTTTCTGAAATTTGGCCTCATGTAGACAGGCCAAATTTCAGAAATGCCTCTTTCGGAAAAACGGAAAAAGATACACAAATTGCATTTCGCAATTTGCGTATCTTTTTGTGAAATAACTCTACAGTCTAGACATAGCCTTCGTTACAGAAACTTCACTATTAGATACTTGCTTTTTGGAATAACTGCTATACTAAGACTTGGTCAACATTTCCATTATGAGTTCATGTTCTGTTGTTCCTAAGATGGCCATGAAAATACCTTTGAATTGAAACCATTCATTAGTAAAGATTGCATTAACTCAGTTTTGATTGTCTTTAGTAAACAAAATTTAAGTGTTTTGGGATGTACTTTAGACGCGATTTTTTTCAAAAATTACTAGTGATTCTGGGGAGCCTCAATCTTTGAGTGCGCAGCCTGAAACAACTTCAGGAGACCTTTGTTTCAAAGTAACTATTCTCTGACAAGTAATAGAGAGGTAGCCGTGTTAGTCTGATCTTGCTAAAACAAAAGGAAAAACTGTGTAGCACTTTAAAGACTAACAAGATGGTTTAATAAGTGATAAGCTTTCGTGGGCCAGACCCACTTCCTCAGATGATATTCTGGAAGAGAATTGACATCACCATATATATACTTTTTTCATTGTATTCCTTTGGTATATATGGTCATGCCAATTCTCTTCCGGAATATGATCTGAGGAAGTGGGTCTGGCCCACGAAAGCTCATCACTTATTAAACCATCTTGTTAGTCTTTAAAGTGCTACATAGTTTTTCCTTTTGTTTTATTCTCTGACAATTGGGACACATTGTATACCCCAAAATTGAGCCACACCCTAAATCACTAATCACTTCTACAAACATCAGAACTTGTATTTTGAATAAAAATATTCAAGTTTGGTTTAAATTCTGATATTAAAATGTTGATTGTTTATTACAAAATAATGTGAAAAAATAAAGTTAATCGAAATTACTCAAATGTGATTCCATTTTAACTTTGTAGTTGAACAATTTCTAAGGCAAAGTACATTACCATAGTTTAAATACATAATATTATGTAATGTTGTCATCATCCCAAAGTTTTTCGTTAAGAGGTTTTTTCATGCTGGTTCTGCAATTAATGTTGTTGTAAATATGAAAATAATTAGTAAGTGTCAGATGTTCAGCCTCCATAATCTTGGACTGTAGCCATCTGCATAAAGTGGACACCTTGACAGTAAACTTTATGATTTTGTTGCGTTTCAGATGGATGTGTTTTCAAACAGAAACTGAGGGCTTTTTTTCTGATACCCTACTGCTTTGATCCTGCAAGGACTTAAGCACATGTACCACTATGTGCATGAGCCATGCCGCTGAACAATAGAACAATGATTGTGCATAAAGTTATGTACATGATAAAATCTTTGCAGGATTGGGGTTTTTAAGTGGATTTCTGACAAATTTATTGAAAACTGATAAACAGCATGCAGAATATTTGGGGTTAAAATTGCCTATCTTATATTACAATATTATTACCAAATTATATTTTTGTCCCCGACTGTGTGAAACTATGATTTAATTAGTACTGATTTCACCTTTCTTTCTTTCTTTACTAACTGGAAGAAACTACCTTAGGGGGTAGCATTGTGAAGAGCCAGAGCACTAACACAACAAGCCAAGACAGCCAAACTCAGCAGCGTCTTTTTGTGCCTCTGGTTGTCAGTTTTTAGATACGATATTTTGTGAAATATGCATCTTGAAAAAGAATAAGATGCTTTGTTCTATTGTATTTTAGACACTTCATGGCCCTCTGTCTTCCTCTGATGGAACTATATTTAGAAGTAGGCTGAATTGATTAGGATATTTTTTATGCAGTATCTTCACATATGATAGTGCCCACTTGTATGTGCATAGGATGTTTTTTTCACTACTCCAGATGCTACTAAGTGATTAAGTGACACACTCAGGGGCTAGTTTTCCAAACCATTTACCAACCAGTAAATAACTATTGCTACCCCCAAGGTAGCAAGAAGGAAGCAGCAGAGGGAGGAATTGTAACTCACCATGCCTCCCAGAGTTACATCTGGGTTAGTGGCAGCTTATACAAGACACCAACCTTTACTTTGGGCTTTACTTAGTCACAGTGAGACTTGATAAGAGATGATAAGAGCTACATTATAAAGAAGCTGCACACTTTATATTCAGTAAAAAAATGTGGCCTTTAAAAACAAATACTTAAAATAGGAGCTATACATTTAGTAAGATTTTTTTACAGTCACACAAGAATTCACATGTCCCTACCAAAATGTTACATAAATGCTACTAGTTTGGGGACTCTGCTAAGAGCATGAATTCTTTTATTGATTCCCTTTTGCAGAACACCAAAGCAGTAACATACTTTTTACCATTTTTGAAACAGATAGCATCATTTTCTAGCATCATTTTTGTTATAGTAAGAAATTATATTAGAGTCCTCACTGCAGAGGAAATACAATTAAAAGAAGTTCAAAGAATATATATGTATATGTATGTATGTGTACATATATATGTACACACACACATGCCTAGCCACAGCTCTCAGCATCATTTCCACTACAGTAAGGTAGCCATTAATAATCCTTTCCAAATTCAAATGCAGTGTGCTTAGTAAAGTGTGAAAGCCTTTTGAATGTTGAGCATGGCTATTTAAAATCAGAAAATGGCCATAAGAGTCTTTTGGAGCAAGAATGAAATCCAGGTAGGAGGTAAGTGTATGGGAGGGATTTGAAGAGAGTGGTGGGGATGAGCGAAGGCCGCAGATGCTGCTCGAAGGAGGAGGGAGGGTGGCAAAGCCATAGTATGTTCAGACTAGGGAGAAGCAGGGAGGAGTTAAAGAGCAACAGAATATGAAGAACATGATGAAGACATCAGCAACAGGAGGAAAGGTCTGAGAACAGCTAGACAGGAGAACACAGAAGAAAATTCATAGGAGGAGCACATAAGAGGAGGAAGAGAATCCGATTCTGATCTCTCAAATCTATTGACAGTGTTACAACTGATTTTTACTGGTGTACATGAGTGCAAAATCTCTTCCAAGAACATTTTGTGGTTCATTTTTTTTGCAGGTAAATTAAATAATTGTATGATAAAATTGTTTGGGTTGTTAAAAACAACCACAACATAGACAGATGTTAAGAAATTGAGAATTTTCAGCCAACGTGGATAGTAGTATTGACAACAGTGACAGAAAATGCAGACAATGGGGTGGGAGGAAAGGTAAGGAGTTCAGTTTGGACCATGTTATGTTTAAATAAATGGTGAAACTTATAGGAGGAGAGAGGTTAAGATGCAATATTGGACTGAGGGATTCTGGTCAGATGTAGATAGGTAGATTTGTGAGACATGCATGAAGATGGTAGTTGAAGTATTATAAGCAGAACAGACTGTACAAAGAAAGAATACAGACGAAGAGGAGGAGGACGCAAGGATGGAGCTCTGTTGGTGCGCCCATAAAGATGAGAGATGCTGAAGAAACAGCCAGAGATAAGTAGGAGAACTAGGAGGAAATATAAGACTGGAAGTTCAAGGAAGAGGATAAGATCTGAAGTACATTGATGAACAGTGTAAAAAGGAAGCAGAGAGGTCCATGAGGATCAAGATGGAGTAGAAGCCCTAAGATTTGGCTGTGAAGAAAATACTTCAGGCCTTAATGTGAGAGGTTTCAGTTCAGAAAGTGAAAACTAACCTAGATTGGTGCGGGGGGGGGGAAGGAGGTTCAAATGGAACTTAAGTCAATGATGGTAGATGATGTTTTGACTGAATTTGTCTATGTAAGGAAATTGGGCTTTATTGGAGGACCAGGTGGGGCTGAGGTGTTTGTGGATAGAGGAGAGCAGAACTTGCTTATATTGTAAGAGGAATGAACCTGAAGAGGAATGAGAGACTGAAGAGGGTTTACAACAGTGTCATTAGGAAAGAGGGAGGAAGGAAGAGAGAAGATGACATGAACTCCAATGGAGTGGTGGTTAGAGAAGGATTAGATTGGGGAGCAGTAGGCAGCAGATGAGCAATGTTGAAGGATATCTAGAGTTACTCAGAGAAAACTTGGACAATGCGAGTTAAGAAAAAAAAGCTATGCTTAGTGAAGAGAAGGTTGAGGAAGTGGCCCTTTGGGTGATTAGGTTGATCCAGAGTTATATGAAAAAAGGAAAGTAACAGTAAGAGTGAAGTTCACTGGCTGAATTGTCAACGTGGAAGGTAAAATCACCCGAAGTGAGAGTGGAGGAATATTAGGTGAAAAAGAGATAAAGCCAGGTGTCAAAATCAAACCAGGGGGGTGGAGAGTCGGTGATGACATCTGCATGAAGGAGGAGAGAAGAAGGAGAATGACTGAGAATGGGGAAAGTAGTAAACAGTGGGCACAGGAGAGTAGTAGCTCAATGCCACTGTCTGATGATTGGAGATGATTGGTGTGAAAAGTAAGAGAAGGGAAAGGCTAAAGAGCAGCTGCAGAGGCAGAGCTGTGACACAGCAATAGAAATTCTGGTTTTTGTGTCTGGGAAGAGATGGAAGGCAGAAAGATGAAGGTGAGCGTAGCAGTAGTCTCTCTTTGAGTGGAATATGAATTCCAAAGTGTACAAGAGAAGAAGAATAGAAAGGTAATGGAGATACGAATGGGTGTAAGGTTTAAGGGGCAGCCACTGGAGTGGAGACATGTCAAGGATGGTTGCAGTGTTTAAGAAGCTGGTGTCTGGGCAGATTATGTTGGAGGGAAGGAAGGCAAATGATGGAGGATGTAGAAATGAGATAAAGACTTGTGATTGTGTGTGAGCAGAGGATAGTGGGATGAGGATAGAGTTGGTGCGTGTGGAGCAATAAAGGGGGAGTGAAGAAGGAACATAAGCTAGAGAGGGTGGGAAGTAAGGGAGAGGCGTGAGATGAGCAGGCATGGGGAACAGTGAGTCAGAAATGAGATGTGATGAGAATGGTAGGACACAAATGAGAAACGATTATGCAGTCAAGGAGCAGAAGAGCAGGAGGTGACAATAAAATGGAGGATCAATATATCAACAAACCAGCACATTAGAAATCTTCTGGTTTGGCAGTTAAACCATGGCAGATGGTCAATTATGCATCAAATAAATGAATAAATCCACAAGCTAATCATAGTCAAAAGACTCTGCACCAGAACAGCATGCTGGCTTGCATGTGAGAGAACTAATCATAGTCTGTGTTTCATTTTTCAATTATGAATCATTTTTTTCCTCTGTCTGTGATCTGTTATTGTTTCCCATTCCATACAGTACTCTTTGTTATTGCAGTTTGATTGCCATGTGGTTTTATTATGCAAACCTTTATTTCCCATTCACAACCGTTTATTGCATACAAAATTCTGGATATGTGGTTTTTGGTGACCATGATCCAACATGCTGGTTGTGGTGTGAAACCACAGAATAAAGAGGAAAAAATAAATGTGTAAATGGTCCAAGGGTACTTTTAATTTTATGAGAAGAAAAAGACGGGGCGTATTGTAACACATACGCCACTTAACAGGGACTACTGGTTATCCTTTTAAGGATATCTATCAATTTTGAACACTAAGCAGAAATTCCAAAAGATAAATAGGAAAAAAAGATATATTTGAAGTACACACAATATTAACTTCAGAAAATGTCTAAGTTGTATTGAGTTGATATTGATGATTTTGAGTGTTGCTAGTTTTATATGTGTATTTATATATGTAGAAATAATTTTTATATTGTACATGGCATATGTGAAAAAGTGTGTATGTGTGTTTGTGTGTTTGCATGACTGAGTAAGAAATTTTCTACCACTCAGCATATATTTGGGAGAATATGGCCCTCTCCATCATAGGTGATTCGTGATAACACTTGGAAGGTGCACTATCCCCTTCTACTCCCACCTACATTTCAATTGCTAAATGGGGTGCCTGCCCCTCTGGGTGGCCTTCCCTTCATTCCTTCCCCCAAAAGACACCAGTCACCCCTGCTTTCCACCCTTTATGTATGTTTGCGTGTGCATGTACTTGCTATAAAGAGGGTGTATTATCAATCTATATGCAGATAACATACATACACAACCTAAGTGACAAATAAACACACACACATTTTTCACATGATGCTGTTTGCTCAAGCTATAATTTATGAGTTGTATTTACCTTATAGATTCTATATCAGGGCAAGATTGAGACTTTATGGTTCACCTGAGTAAGGTGCAGCATGGAGGTGTACTGTCCCAGACGTAATCCAGGGGAGCAGTTGTGACTCCTGGCAGAGGAGACTACTTGGTTACTAGGTGTAGCACATTCCTCCCCTTCAGTCTGATCAATGTGTTTGATGTGTTACGGAAGTCTCTACCCACTCCCTGCCCCTCTTCCCTTCCCTTTGTGCTATTCTGTTTGTGGGAAGGAAGTGCGGGTACACAACCCCAGCTTGGCCTCATATGCTTGGACCCAGTGTTCAGGGAAGCCCTAGGAAAACTACATAGGCAATAGGGATATTTGCATGGCTTTTGTATCTCTGATTTTTATTTTTTATATAAATGGCTTTCTCAGTATTTATTGCTATTGAGTAAGTTCAAAAAAGTAAAATAAATATACCTCAGTATTTATAATTTTTGGTTCTTTCATCCAGAACTAGCTGTTAACAAACTCTAAAAACAAATCTGCAACTTTGTATTTAAATTCTTTGATTCTTTCCCTTCAGCTTGTACCTGACAGTTGGCAACTTAAATTCCACCTGGAAACTTATTGGCAGTCAGTGCAGATCCTGGAGCACTGCTGTAATGTGCTCCCTATGTGAAATTCTCCTTAATAAACATTCGGAGGTAGCTTCATTTTCCAAGTGGCTGTAATGTGGGTACACATTATGTAATGTGGGTACACGCCCCATGCAGAGTGTATGTCATAATCTGATCTGGATCACTGGAACAAAAAACCCATGATGAATTAATTTGAACTTCCAGTTATGGAAACTCCTGACTCCTTAGTCAGGTATACACTTCCAGGAAGCTTTCTCTCCCACTGTTCCCCGCATGTTTCATTCATTCCAAAGCCTCACAGGTCTCTTTACCCTTTTCCTGATCCCATTTGCCAGTGCTGCCCCCAGGAATAGGAATCCAATTTCACTTTTTTTTCCTACATCACAATCTGTTTGGAGGAGATACCAGCTGGTTGCTTTCTCTTGGACTTTTGGGGCAGTCTGCCACAATCAGAGGTTATCAAGGAGCAGCACACTCCTACTTTGTGCCATAACCTCTTCTGCAGCACTACTGGCCTTTTATGGTCTCCAGTCTATAAGGAATTAGGCTGTGATATGGTTGTAAACCTCACAGTTACCACAAAATCTCACGTGATACATAGTCACTGACACCAATGCTATTATGTCTGCTCCCATAGGTGGTGAAATTGAGAGACCCTGCTCCTCCCAATGCCTTGTAGTTTAGAGGAGAGTGCTTCAGATTAGCTGATTGAGTTCTAGTCCCAGATCTTCCATTGGATGCTGATAATATTTCTGTGTGCTTCAAAATTCTTCTTAACTAAGGCATCACATCTCTGCCTGACAGGGTGATAAGCGTTGTTAATTGGTTTTACTGATAAGTTAAATTGAGGGGTGTGGCAGCATATGCACACGCCATCACAGGAGTGTGACTATTATGGGTTGAGGCACCATCAGCCTCAGTGTCATCAGCCATCTCTCTAGTCTGTAAATATCCCCTTGTCTCTGGATAACACTGAGTCTGTAAGCAGCCCTGTGAGCAGGGCAGAATGGCCAATGGCCAGAGTCTATAAGCAACCCTTGGCTCAATGCAGAATGGCCTAGTAGCCAGAGTTTGTAAGCCACCCTTGTCTCAGGCCAGAATGGCCCAATGGCCAGAGTCAGTAGGATTGGTGGCTAGTGCCGCAGTACGGGGACCCAGGACCACCCTGCTCCACCGGGTCCCAACCCAGAGCCCTGTGAGCGATAGATCAGTCTACCATTACCTTGGCTGGGAATCCGGCCAAAACATGCTGAGTGTACCTGGGTGGGAGAGGCCACTCCTGCACCCTCCCTGGGTTGCTTCCTACCGGTGCTGCTAAGGCGTTGCCCCATGTAGCAGCTGGGTCTCCCGGTTCCCCAGCAGTGGTTTCTCCCTGAGGCTCCACTGAGGCTGAGTAGCAGCAGTCTCCTGGAACTTCGGTTCCTACTGTCTGGATGACTGGCTGTTGCAGCTCCGGAGCTCTAGCTGGAGGTCCTTCCTCTTCGGTGGCCAGCCCAGACTGAGCTGCTCTCTTGCCTTTTATGCTGCCCCAGCGCTAGGAGCATGCTCAGTCTGGCATGAAGTGGTTGAAGGGGCAGGACTTCTGCCCACAGGGTTTTCACCTCTCCTGTTCTAGTGTAGGGTATGCACACCCCGTCACAAGGGGTCATATCCAGCTCACTTCACACTAAGTGGGAATAGAACACAGGTGCCTGTAGTTACAGACCCAATTTCCATCCTCTCTGCCACGTTATGGTTCAGAAGGAATTTGATATGCTCTGTTTACAGACAGTCTGATCCAGAACCTAAAAAATCTGATCTTTTTAGTGTTGCTAATACCAAACATTCAAAAATTATTTCTCTGGCTCACCCAAAATCACGAGATTTTAAAAAATAATATTTTGAGTGCTGCTTCTTTGCCTTCTGCTTTTAGAACCTATGGGGTACCCTTTGGTCATGTTTTCATGCTTTTTCCCTGCAGCCACAAGGGTTAAAACTGTACCTTATTTAAAAGGAAATCTGAGATTCTCACATAATCACAGAATTCTAGGAACTGGGGCATTAAAAGAACACAAATCACCAGATGTGATGAGAGGTGGCAATGCTGCTTCAGAAACAAGACTATTTTGTGATGGTTAAACAGTAGCATTTACTAGGGGTAGAGGCTGAATTTTTCAGGACATCCTAATAAGGTGCATATCATTTCACCTCTTGGTCACCAGACCAGCTCAATAGAGATTAGAAGTGTTCCCATCTAATCGCTATTCAGTAGCCTCTATATGAGTTGCGGGGGGCGGGAGGTTTTCACTTCCAGTTCCCACATCACAAACTCATCACCATGCCTTGCATTACTTGGAGGACTCAACAGCGAGGTCAAGAACTGCACAGCCCAAGGAGGCTGATCTACCCATGTTATACCTAGAAAAGTTCACCTCCCCTAGATGAGAGTTGAAGCATACCGGTAGGGCAGTTTGGGTGCATGATACTTGCCTGCACATGCCCTGTGGAGAGATACAGGACCTGATTCCTCAGGGCTGTCAATCTGATGCCTTTCAGCAGTGCTAAATTTTCACATTGTTTTAAGAGGAATCCTATAATTATATTTGAATTAGCTCACTAAATAATTAGCAAAAAAAGTTGCACATGATACACAGAACTTGGCAACGATGGGGAATCAGGAAAGTACCACTCATTGTCATCTAGCAGGGGTTCCACATACCCTTCCCCAAAGTCTCCCTATTGATTTGAAAAGTGGCGATACTACTTGGCAAAAGCACCATGTCCACTAAAATATGAGAGGTTGGTCATTGGCTGGAGCCTCTGAATTCTTCAGGAGGAACTCAGGAAATGGTGTGAAGAGTTCTGAATGGTCCTCGTGAGTTTTTGCAATGTCTGCAGCTAGATCTGGAAATCACCACATTTGCCTTGTAAAAGTTTGGAGGGCTGGCTAGGAATGTGGTTTTATGTGTAATTTGTTTCGGCACTGGAGGCAGGCTAAGTACATGATCCTTTATGTTTTGTGATAATGTTGAGGACTAACCCCCTGTTCTTCCATGAGTTTGTAATATTGAACCTGTTTTTACATTTCCCTACATACATCTAGAAGCAGGGTAGGAGTTGTGTTAGGTAATGGAAATGATTGTTTTAGCTAATTAATGTATTACATGAATATGGTAATTTGAAATATATAAAATATAGGCCATTAATCAAAAACCAAATTAAAGTAGGTCTGGTTTTGGTTTGTGACGTGAAAAGAAAAAAATACTATGAAGAATTGCCACAGTCTAAACCAGCACTTGCTTCTGAAACTCATCAGTATGTAAAACTAAATTGTTTACATAACACAAAAATACAATAGAAATTGGGCTGATAAGGACAGCACCAACTCACCTTCTAATGTATAAAGAAAGAGCTATTGTAGTATAGCAGCATAGCATGCAGTCTTGGGAACCATTGTCAATGGGCTCCAGTCATTGATTCACTGTTTGACTTAGGGAAGACATTAAACTAAAATACATCTAAACCATTGATACAACTTTAACATGGATTCTGAATAACAATAATAATAATTAATAATAAAGTAATACTTATCACTCAGGGCAGGTGTTAATTAATGCTTGTAAAGCATTTCAAGATGCAAAGTTGAAAGGTGCTAGACTAGAGTGAAGTTGAAAGTGAGGTATAAAGTAATTTCAGGTTTTACAATATTTCCCCGTCATGAGCACATCCACATTAGAGAGCTTATGTGTGAATAACTTCCAGTTCATACGGTTATTGTAGCTGGGGAAAATAGAACATTCTTCAGATGAAATGTCTATCTTATCTATTTTCCAAATATTTTATTTTAAAAATATTAAGATATTTCACACTAATTAAGATAAATACAGTAAAACAGCTTTTATCATGGTTAGTATCAAAAAGTAATCTTTTTCTATCATGTAGTACACAGTTGTCATGATTATTTCCAGGAATGAAGGAAAACTGGAATGTCACATAATTCTGTAGGGCAGCTGTTAGCTAATGCTGGCCTTTTAATGGTAGCTAGTGTATTTCTCATTCTCTTTATACAGTCAAAAGTTAAGACTTAAGCCTTGATTGAGTAGCTAAGTAAAAGCAATGAGACTACTCATGTGCTTAAAATTAAACATATGCTTAAGTGCCTTCCTGACTCCAGGCCTTAATGATGATTTCATACTACATATCAGAGAATGTACAGAGGAATATTCCTGCTTCTAATATTTACATAGCCATTAATACCTACTGGGGTCTAAAAATGGGACTGATCCAATTATTCATCCAACCTCCTTTGGACTTTGTGGAACTTTGGATTAGTCGATTAGGGTTCATACTGAAACTTTACTTCAGGTCTTTTATACTTGTAATAGTCCAGATGAAAACCCCATGTTCAGAACTTTCGGGAAGTTCTGATCTGGACCTCATTTTTGTAGCTCAGGCTCTTCCCTCATTTGTTCTAATTTATAATGCTGCATTTATATTCATACAACAGTGTTAACGTCTAATAAACTCTTTGATCAAGAAAAAGTCTATGTAAATATGAACTGTTTATTATAATGCTGTTATCCTTAGCCTTATATTTATAATTAGTATAGCAATATGTGTTTTCATGTGCCTTTTAATTATATTAAAGTTGCACTTTTACTGGCAGATAATTTGGAGTGCAGAGGTTAGGGTTTACAGTCTCTGTTACTTACAGAAGATGAATTCTATATACTGAAAAGTTATACCTATCCTTTGCTTAGAGAAATAAATTTATTTTATATTTTGAGGTTTAATGAATGATATAAAAGTATACATATGTCTTGTGTATATTTATATCTCTCTATATTTATATGTCAGCTTTGCAGAGTCTTTTCCACATATGGAAGAATTTCTTGAGACCATGTTTAACTGTAGAAACCTCTCCCTGTCACTTCCCCGGAATGTGTGTATTAGGATGTATGGTACTTACACAGAGGTTTACATTTATCTTGCATTGCTTAGTATAAACATTAACTGCCACCATCACACTCTAGAGTAGGTTCATAAAGCAGCTGAAAATGGCAAAAAAAAAATTCCATTCTATAATTTACAGTAACTTGATAACAAAATTGCATAATTGATACTTTTAATGTTGGTTACTTATGTGAGATAGCATGTCATAGGTTTTCATTACAAAGGAGATTATACATGTTTGCATTGCAAATCTGATTTCATGGTCCACTTCTTGTAGGAAGCTTTGGATTCCTGATTCATCTAGTGATAAAGCTTTAAAATATGTAAGTATATGATGAAACATCTTATTCATATTATAAAATCATAGAACCAAAGGGACTTCTAGAAGTCATCAAGTCCAGTCACCTGCACTCATGGCAAAACCAAACACCATCTAGACGATCACTGAGAGGTGATTGTCTAACCTGCTCTTAATAATCTCCAATGATGGGGATTCCACAACTTCCCTAGGCAATTTATTCCAGTGCTTAATCACCCTTAAAGTAAGTTTTTCCTAAAGTCCAACCTAATCCTCCCTTGCAGCAGTTTAAACTCATTACTTTTTGTCCTATCCTCAGAGGTTAAGGTTAATAATTTTTCACCCTCTTTCTTGTAACAAACTTATAGATACTTGAAAACAGTTATCATGTCCCCTCTCAATCTTCTCTTTTCCAGACTAAATAAACCCAATTCTTTCAATCTTCCCGCATAGGTCATGTTTTCTAGACCTTTAATCATTTTTCTTGCTCTTTGCTGGACTTTCCTCCAATTTGTCCACATCTTTCCTGAAATATGGCACCTGGAACTCGACACAATACTCCAGCTGAGGCCTAATGAATGTAGGGTAGAACAACCCCTCCCAAGTTGGTATCCTCCACAAACTTTAAAAGTGTGCTCTCTATGCTATCACCTAAACCATCGATGAATATTTTATACAGAACTCATGCCAAAACTGATCCCTGTGTAACCCCATTTGTTTTCGTTATGCTCTTCCAGTATGATTGAACCATTGATAACTACTTTGTGGGAATGGTTATCCAACCAGTTATATACCCACCTAACAATAGCTCCATCTAAGTTGTAGTTCTGTAGTTTGTTAATGTGAAGGTCTGTTTCAAAAACTTTACTAAAGTCTAGAGATACCACAGCTACTGCCTATCTTTCCTACACGGTGGAGAATAGATTGCTCTTGTGCCCTTAATAATGTCTCTCTGAAAAACTGCCAACTGTCTTGAACTGTTTTTCCTCTTAGACTTGCTTCCCATGGGATTTTACCAACCAACTCTCTGAGTTGCTAAAGTCTACCTTCTTAAAATCCATGATTTTTATTTTGCCCTTTTCCCTACCATTTCAAGATCACTTTCACCCAAACTGCCTTCCACTTTGAAATTCTCAACCAATTCCTTCCTGTTTGTCAAAATCAAATCTAGAAAAGTCAAATCAAATCTTTGTAGCATTCTCCACCATTTTGGATAATAAATTGTCTCCAAGACATTCTAATAACTTGTTGGATAATCTGTCCTGCTATGTTATTTTCCCAATATATATCTCAGTAGTTGAAGACCCCCATCACCACCAAGTCCTGTGTTTTAGATGATTTTGTTAGTTGTTTCAAGAAAGCCCTATCCACCTTTTTTTCCTGGTTAGATGGTCTGTATCGATCCCTTACTATGACATAATCCCTATTTTTTACCCTTTTAATCCTTACCAAGAGGCTTTCAACAAGTCTGTCTCCTAGTTCCATTTCAACCTCAGATCAAGTTAATACATTTTTAATATTTAAGACAACACCTCCTCCTTTTTCTCTGCCAGTGCTTTCTGAGCAAGTTGTACCTTTCTATACCATGCATATTATCCCACCAAGTCTCTGTGATGCCAACTTTGTCATAGTTATATTCATACACTAGCATTACAAGTTCTTCCTTCTTATTCCCCATACTTCTCAAATTTGTAAACAGACATTAAAGATACTGATTTGATTTTGCCACCCCCTTCCATCACCTTGATTCCTCCTATTATTTTTAGTATGGGAGTGATTAAAATCAGTGATCACAAGCTATATGTCTTACTTATTAATATGTTGTTACACCTTAAGTAAACAGAAAAAGGCCACATTATGGGACTTATTTTAAGGTCATCATTATTAATTGTGAGCACTTTTGTCATGGACAGATTTGAAAATATATCTGTGACTTCAGTGGGTAAAGCTAAAAGAAATGTTAAGATATATTCAGCTTTCTGAATATAAGAAAGCCAAAATATGAAGCTTCCAAAGTTCAACAAAGATGCAAATGAATATTCACAGCCAGTCTCTTCCCATTTTCCAGTTACAGGCTCAGTTCTTCATGTCACTGGTGCACAGAACTCTCACTTAATACAACTGGGCTATGTCTACACTACAGGCTTCTTGCACAAGAATCTTTTTGCAGAAGAGATCTTCCAAAAAAACTTCTTGCTCAAGAGCACATCCACACTACAAAAGCGCATTAAAAAAGCAATGCACTTTTGCGCAAGAGAGCATCCACACTTCATGGACGCTCTCTCAAAAAAAAAGCACTTATAGCTATCCACAGAATGGCCACCAGGACACCTGTGCTTTTTCCTCTTTCCTGTTTTTGCACAAAAAGGAGTTATTCCTCGTAGAAGGAGAATACCTACACCGGAAAAACTCCTCTGTTCTGTCAGTTGTGTAGAGAGCCTCTACATCCATGGTGGCTAGGACCATAGATGTAGAGGCTCTCTACACGAACATCCCACACATTGATGGAATACAAGCTGTCAGGAACAGTATCCCTGATGATGCCACAGCACAACTGGTGGCTGAGCTCTGTGACTTTATCCTCACACACAACTATTTCAGATTCGTGACAATATATACCTCCAAACCAGTGGCACCACTATGGGCACCCGCATGGCCCCACAATATGCCAACATTTTTATGGCTGACCTGGAACAACGCTTCCTCAGCTCTCGTCCACTAACGGCCCTTCTCTACCTATGCTACATTGATGACATCTTCATCATCTGGACCCATGGCAAGGAGACTCTGGAAGAATTCCACCACGATTTCAACAGCTTCCACCCCACCATCAACCTCAGCCTGGACCAGTCTACACAAGAGATCCACTTCCTGGACACCACGGTGCAAAGAAGTGACGGTCACATAAACACCAACCTATACTGAAAACCTACCGACCGCTATGCCTATCTTCATGCCTCCAGCTTCCATCCTGTACATACCACACGATCCATTGTCTACAGCCAAGCACTAAGGTACTACCACATTTGCTCCAACCCCTCAGATATAGACCAACACCTACAAGATCTTCACCAAGCATTTTTGAAACTACGATACCTGCACAAGGAAGCGAGGAAACAGATTAACAGAGCCAGACATGTACCCAGAAGCCTCCTACTACAAGACAAGCCCAAGAAAGAAACCAACAGAACACCACTGGCCATCATCTACAGTCTTCAGCTAAAACCTCTCCAATGCATCATCAGTGATCTACAACCCATCCTGGACAATGATCCCTCACTTTCACAGGCCTTGGGAAGCAGGCCAGTCCTTGCCCACAGACAACCCGCCAACCTGCAGCAAATTCTCACCAGCAACTATACACTGCACCACAGTAACAGTAACTCAGGAACCAATCCATGCAACAAACCTCGGTGCCAACTCTGTCCACATATCTACACCAGTGACACCATCACAGGACCTAACCAGATCAGCCACACCATCACTGGTTCATTCACCTGCACATCTACCAATGTAATATATGCCATCATGTGCCACCAATGCCCCTCTGCTATATACATCGGCCAAACTGGACAGTCCCTACGTAAAAGAATAAATGGACACAAATCAGATATTAGGAATGGCAATATACAAAAACCTGTAGGAAAACACTTCAATCTCCCTGGATGCACAGTAGCAGATTTAAAGCTAGCCATCCTGCAGCAAAAAAACGTAAAGACCAGACTTCAAAGAGAAACTGCTGAGCTACAGTTCATCTGCAAATTTGACACCATCATTTTAGGATTAAACAAAGACTGTGAATGGCTAGCCAACTACAAAAGCAGTTTCTCCTCTCTTGGTGTTCACACCTCCAGATCAGCTGCTAGAAGTGGGCCTCGCCCTCCCTGACTGAATTAACCTCGTTATCTCTAGCCTTATTCTGGCCTGCATATTTATACCTGCCTCTGGAAATTTCCACTACTACATTTCCACGAAAGCTTATGCTCCAATACATCTGTTAGTCTATAAGGTGCCACAGGACTCCTTGTCGCTTTTGACCTTACAAGTTTCTTATAAGTTACTAACAGATAAAACATTCTCAGAGTTGTTATAAAATATTTAAGATTTCCTAAGTTTAAAAGGTGTAATTTGAAGACCTTTTATTACAAAACAAGTAAATGTGTGCATCAAAGAAAATAGAAATAATTATGAGGGAATTAATATATGTAAGTATCACTGTTTGCAATGCCTCAGGGCCTGTAGTTACATGTTTAATGAACCATCACTAGCCACGCACTATAAGGAGATATGATGGTAAATCAGTCTTCAGAAAATGAGTTCAAGAGATGAACAGGTTATCACCAGATGAACTTACCCCACATTAAGAGGTTAATTCTTAGCATGCATGCAACATGAAAGGGAGCTGTAATAAGCCTTGTTAGGTAGGGTCTTCTTTTGTAGTAAGAAAGGCAAAACAGCTTAACTCATCTGGGTTCTTCTGGTTATCTGTATTATCAAAGCATGTCTCTAAAAAGAGATTTTATTCCAGCTAGTGTTTTAGAATTATTTTATTTTAGATAAAGCATTTTATAAAAATAGTAGCATGCTGTTAACAAAAAATACTTTGCAGTTCTATAAGGGCTGATTCTCTCTTGTTATGTATTTTTTGCAGCTGTTTATACTAATGAGATACAGTGTGGGTATGTCTACACTAGCCCCCTAGTTCGAACTAGGGAGGCTAATGTAGGCATTCGAAGTTGCAAATCAAGCCTGGGATTTAAATATCCCGTGCTTGATTTGCGTCTTCCCTGCCGGTCGCCATTTTTTAAATTTACAAGTTCGGACCAACTGCCTGCATCTACACGCAGCAGGGACCCGGTTTTTCAAATTAAAGCCCTACATTGAACTACCTGTTATTCCTCCTGCAATTAGGTTTAACGGGTAGTTTGATTTAGGGCTTTAATTCGAACGCCTGTTTCCCTGCCGCATGTAGACGCGGGCAGTTAGTTCGGGCTTGTAAGTTTCAAAAATGGCAACCGGCCGGGAAGATGCAAATCAAGCACGGGATATTTAAATCCCGGGCTTGATTTGCAACTTCGAATGACTACATTAGCCTCCCTAGTTCGAACTAGGGGGCTAGTGTAGACGTAACCTGTGAGTGCAAAATGCTATCACATCAAAATGAGACCCTTTTACATTCAATTTGCACTCGCTTTGTGTACAGGATACCTAATGTACATGTCAGCAGTCATTTGGGATTATAATTTTCAGTCACCTTGTGTGTTACAAAAATTAACATACATATTATCTTAGCCATGACTAACATGATATTCCTTTTCTAATCTCTTCCTTAATAGAATTCCAGTCATCTAAGATTTAATTCCACAGTTTTACCATTGAATGATAGACCTTACATATCTGGAACCTGAGAAATATGTTTATGAAATTTATTTTTGGATACACTTCAGTATTGTAATGGACATATTTTGTGCAAGCTTGCCAAGAACTACAAGTTAAGAACCTAACTGTGCAACACTCAAATCAATTGGAGTTTTTCCATTAATTTCAGTAGGCACTCAATCAGAATCATTGGAGCATTATAACAGAATTATATTGGTATTAACACCCAGCAGAGTTGTGATCAAGTCAAGTTAGAAGATTTGTACATAGATTACCAAAATGAATGTGGCATGCAATCATTAGCTATTTTAGAAAGTAATACTGCAAAAATATATATTTTGGATTTCAGATGGTTTTTTGCATGTGTATAATTGAAAACTTGCTTTTGATTTAGCATTTTAGATATAATTAATATCTAATGTGAGCTGGTATCTTTTCAGTATTTTAAAATATATAAACCAACTGAAATATCAAGATCTGAAAAACAGCTAATGTATACACATACATCAGTTGAAAATTGCTTGATTATAGTTTATTGTTTGAAAGATTCATAGATTAATGTCACTCCATGGTACACAATGAGATGAGAGGGTAGCACTTTTTCTGATGCAAGTCTCTGATGGTAATGATTGCTGGGATATTTGTAAAACTAGCTTTCAGTTTGCACCGTAATGCATCAAGAATGTTCTGGCCTTCTATAAATCTCATTGAGCTTTAAAGAATCATACTTTCATTTTGGCACTGAGTTATCTGACTTCACTCAGTTATCAAGCTCTAGCTCAGGGGTGGATAAAATCAGACCCGGGTGCTGGATCCAGCCTGCCAAGCATTTCTTTCCGGCCCACCCAGCTGATTAGTAGGCAGTGATTACTTATAGTCCACAGCATGACACAGCTCACACATGCAAAGAGGCTGGCCAGGGGCAGGACATTAGTCCAGCAGGGCAGGAGTGGGTGTGGCAATGACATCACAAGGCCTTTTACAGTGCTTCAGCTTATTGGTTAAAGGATGTTGAGAGGTGGTGACCTCACAGAGAGTCCATGACAGCAGCCAGGTAGGACAGGCTGCAGGTTAGGGCAATCTCAGAGACACCCATGGCTTTGCTGCAGGGAGTCTCCTTCTTGAGGTCTGCCCTTGAGAACTGAAAGAGGATGCAGGGTAACAAATATGAGCCTGTGGTGAAGCCTCTTTGGAGTGTTCTCCTTTCCCAGAACTAATTGAGCTAGAAGACAGACATCCCTGTGGAGAAGGTAAGAGCCTGTGAGAGGTTTGGTGCCAATACAGCTTGATCCACCTTGTGCTGGCCAAGTGCAAGGCATAGGAAACACTAAGTTAAATTGGTAGAATTATTTTCCCAGTTAGGCCTTTCTCCTTTATTATCAGTGGGGACTTTGGAATTTGTCTTTTTCGTTTCCCTTTTCCTATGCCTTCCTACCCCTCAGAGTCCCACTGCTGATTGGATGAGCTGTGGGGCCAGTGACAGGGAGGAGATTCAGGACTTTGTTGTTCTCTGTTGATCTACCTGCTTCAAGGCTAGGGAGTTTGGGGAGCTGTGAGGATTCGTGTGAGAGAGTCGCTAGCAGCAGTGTATAATATGGGGTGGCCTAGCATGTGGAGTCAATACAGATGAGGCCGTAGAGCTCCATTCTTCCAACCTCCCATTGTGCAGCTTTCTATATTAACCTAACAACCAGCGCACACAGGGCCAGAAGCAGGCAATTCCTCCTGGGGCCACTAGATGGTGGTGCAGCCTCGCACTTCCCCATTCTCCTGATTATCCGAATTTTTGATGATCTGATTTGGCCCCGTTCCCCATTCGATGTGACAAATGGGACTCTGCTGTGTAGTAACTGGAACAATCAATTTTATTGGTGATTTATTATGTTTAAATCATTAAGAGGAGCAACTCCTAAGCCCAAGGGCAGGTAAGATACAGCTCACCAAGCCTCTCAATCTGGCCCATTGACACCCCACCAGGACCCTCAGGCAGGGAGCAGCCCCAAGGCTCAGAGCGGCTGCTTCATCTGCCTCTGCACAGTAAGGAGAAGAAACCTTTGCCCGCTGCCCCACCCCCCAGCACAGTCGTTCAGCTCCCATTGGCTGGTTCCCATTGGCTGCTCTTGCCCCCATCACAATCTCTCAGCTCCCGTTTGCTGAATTAGCTGAGAGATTGTGCTGGGGGCAGGGGCAGTGCATGTAGATTTCCCCCCACCTGTGTGGCACAGAGAGGCACATGGAGCAGCCACTCTGAGCTCTGGGACTGTGGCAGGCAGGGAGCCTGGCAGAGGGTCCCATTGGGCTGCTGAGTGGGAGCCGCCTAGGTAATTGTCTCCTGGCCAGAGCCTACCTCTGGCATCCCACACCCTCCAACACCCAAACTCCCTGCCCCGGATCACCACCCAATACCTCTCTACTGCCCTGTTCCCAGGTCACAACTTCCTCCCAGACCCTGCAGCCCCTCGTGAACCCTTGTCCCTTTAAGGACGGCCATTTTGAATTCTGTTCTCTCCGCGGCATACCTCCGACTGCTTTGTGGCACACCAATGTGCCATGGAACACACTTTAAGAAACGCTGTTCTAGATCATCTTAACCCTTCAGTAAGGTGGGGGGAGATGGTAAGGTTCTAGCAATGGATTTGCTGGAGGGACTTGTATGGACAAAGCAGTCCTGGCAATAAATTTTCTGGAGGGGCCTGGATGGAAAAAAAGGGGGAGTTGATAAAAGCCCCCTGGGTAATTATGGAATAAATGTGGGGCTACCTGCATTGTACACTTTTATCTGCCAGATATCTGTTAATAAAGTTGTGTCCTGTTTAAACCCATGTCAAATGTCTCATGCTCTTCTTTCGCTACAGCTGGACAATCTAACTATATATGTTTTTATCAACATAAGACCACGTACAAATAGCTTTGCATTGTAGTCAGTAGTAGTCATTTGAGTAAATCCAAGAGTAAAATTTGGCCAATAGAAATCATTCTGCAACAACATTAAAAATGAATTTTGGCAATCAAATTATGCACTGGAAAATACACAGGTACCCACTTAGGTATGTCTTTCATAGTGCACACACTGGACCTAGTCTACTATTGATTTATATGCAATACTATTGAAAGGCATATCCATAAGGAGCATGTGCAATATACAGTAGTTCAGTAAAGTGATTTTAGTTTTGTAGCACTACCTTCGCAAAAATTGTAACAGTACTGAAAAAGAAATGGTCACATAATGAGCTATGGTGTCTCATAAAACCACAACCTCCATCATTGTCTGGGTATGCTTGAAGAAGGACAGAAGCCACTGGATAGGGTTTAAGTAGGCCACAGTTTTATTCATAAATATCTTAGAATAACTAGCACATATAAGTGGACTGTGCAGGTAATTCCATAATCATTTCAACATATACCTGCAAGGCTTGTCAGCCCTTCCCCTTATCAATCTTGGTCCCCAGCCAACCCACTCCTGGACTGAATAATGGGTTTTACAGTGGTGCTGGCCCATGCTCAATAAGGAACATAATGCCCGGAGTATGGCCCTGATCTGCCTGTGTCCACTCGGCCTCTTTCCTCTGTGGCCCTGTCTGCTGCTTGTTCCTCTCATGCAAGTGGCAGGCAGGCCTTGGAGGGGCAGGGATCATGGCCATGTTCTAGTGCCTGGGCCCACAAAAGATTAAACTCCCCTTATTTTGAAATAACAAGGTGAGCGTCCACGCTACCAACCCCATTATTTCAAAATAATAACTCATGGTTGTGAAGAGGAATAAGCTTATTTCAAAATAGTTATTTTGGGAGTTATTATTTCAAAATAACCTGATAGTATAGACATAGCCTTAGGGACCATACACAGGAATACCCCCCCCCGACATAGTAATAATGGGGGGGACCCTTGAGCTGCTCAGGATCCTAAGCCATTGTCTTGTGCTGGCACTGGGTGAGGTCATTCTCCAAAATTAGATAATCTGCTTTCTCTACTTCAAGAAAGAGATACACAGAATCTCTAGGGAGATCAGAATATGGAAATTTAATTTCATGTTAACATAACGTGTTTCTTGGGTGAACGTAATGGAATCAAAATACTCTATATGAGAGAAATTGTGTAGTGTTTTCTCAGCCCTTAAGCTTGCAAAACTTTTATTGACTTCTAAGTTATTCAATTAAAGCCAACGGCCTGAATAATTCCTATGAAAGTCAGTGGGAGCTATTCATATTTTGTCACCTAGGAGAATGAAGCCAGCAAATGGAAGCTGTGAATGATTTGAACCTTCATTGAAAATAATAATATTCAGACATTACACTTTCTTTTCTGCCTGTTATAGTTGTGTAAACCCTAAAACTAAGAAATATTCCAATGTAATTTTAAATGAGTTTCTTCTGTGTTAAATGATAGCTAAGTTTATATTTGACTGTCAGATTTCTTTACTTAATTCAGCAACATGGAAGACATCTTTCTTAACATCTGGTTTTTAATAACAGTTGACATCTGGGAGCTCTTTTTTTTTTTCCTAGAATGGACTAAGAACAGTAGTGATACTGGCAGTGTATACTTTCTCACTAAAATTCCTGTCTGTTTCAATCATAATTAATTACCACTCATTTCATTTATTTTAGATTGAATTAAATGCTAGCAATTTACATTACATCAGCTAGGTTTCAATGCTAGAATATTGAAAAATTCCATGTATTTTTTTTTAATTTCAAAAATACAAATGGGTAGATTTTAAAATATTAGAAAAGAAGATTTTTTGAAATGTTAAATTAAATAAACACATATAACATGAACATGGTATATGCTTGTCTGTCTACATGTGTATTTTCGTATCATGTAAGAAAAAAGTCAGTGTAAAATTATATGTTATATCTTGTTTTATCTTCCTCCCAATATTCATAAATATCTAACTCTTGCATTCATGAAGTCCATAGAGACAAGTGTAGCATCTCAGATTAAGGAACATACTAAAACTGTAATCTACAAATAAACATACAAAGGAGAGAAACATTCCATTCTTGTGGTGCACCTTTTTTGGAAGGAACACCCTTCTTTATTAGAGAAGTATCCCAAATAATGATTTAAAAAAAAAAAAATGAATATATGAAATTTCATGGACAACTATTACTGTGACAAACATAAAACCCCTACCATAATAACCCAAAGAAGAGCAAAAAAATCGGCTTACAGTATTATAGCAACATACAGTATTTAAGGCTTGGTTAAATGATATATTTGATTATATGTTAGAAAAGTATACTTCACTAAAAAGAAATTTTTGATTCCTCAGCAGTTTTTATTGTATCCTTTAACCTTACTGAATGTGAAACAGTTTGATTATAGTAATTATTTCTTTGCTTATTTATGAGAAATTTAAATTGTTTCTGCAATAAGTGTACATTCACATTGTGTGCCATCAGCTTTTAAAAAATATAATCTTTTAATATTTAATCTTATAATCCACTTTTGACACAATGTTTTAACTGGGTAGGAAGAATGTTTTACTTCATTGTTCTTGTTCTGGTTGCTATACATGCAGATTCTCTTATGTATAGAAAAAAAAATGTTTGGTTGGTTTAATGCTTAAAAGTGAAAAAAATATTTCTTTGTAACTCATGCTTTTAATAGCCAAGATCTCTGTATTTTAACATGCACCAAGGTAACTAACCTTTTCTTCTTTCATTCCAATGCTAACATCTTCTCTGTGCATCTTCTAATATCTGGCACGCAGGATGATGAAGAGGGTATATGGGCATAGCCATTTCTATAAATGAAAGTTCCAGTTTTATTCTGAGGGGTGAGAAACCATCTTTTATATCTATTTCAAGTTGCAGTCTAATGTTGTTTTAATTTCAAACTGTATTCATAGATGTGTGTCGTGAAATTTGTCTGTGTAACAATGTGTTGTTTTCTAATATATCACAGAGATTTAGAATGATATGCATTTTTTTGGAATCATGATGCCTTGCCCAATATAAGTTTTTGTATTTTTCAATTTCTGGTAGTTTGATTTTTTAAGAACCTTTTTCATAATATATATGAAAGGCAGCCCTGCTGGGACCTCACAATCTCCCCCATCTTGAATAAGGATTAAGGGGGAGTATAAATGAGGGGAAGCTCCCTGCCATAACAGTCATAGGAGTCCTGAAACCCTTTTTCTCTATTTCCTTTTCTTTAAAGAATGCCTCCTTTAGATTCTTCTAGATAGGAGGGTTAAGATGGTCTATAAGAAAATGTTAAAACTCCACCTCACTTAGTGAAACACCCAAGGGTAGTAAAGTGCTCTTTTCCAAGTAATTTGCATTCACTCTTGTGGACTTCTAATGGATAAGGACATCTTGTAGTAAACTTTAATCTGGTTTTAATCTGCCATGTTAATTCAGCTGGGAAAGCCAATATAAGAACTCACAATTTTTTTCCGATTTAAAATGAATGTTATTTAAAATACTTGGCACAGGTTAAATATTGCATCCCATAGGAATACGATATGTTCATGTGCATGAAAAAGTGATGTTAATAAGTGAAACATTATGTTTTTGTGAAAAATTAAATTGAAAAGTACATACTTGTTAAGGAAGCTGCAATCTTCTCATATGCTAATTCCATTCTGATTTAAATAATATAACAGACAACATTCTAGGTTGTGTCCATGACATTTAAGAATAGAAAAATGTAGCTAATTATTATTTTCAACAAAGTATTTTCAACTCTTGAATATTATATTGCCATTACTTGTCAATTAGGTGTTCAATGCATATTTGTAGGTTCTTGCATTGTAAGTAATATTTAACCTATAGCTCAAAATGGGGCAGTGGCCCTATGATTATGACATAGGGCTTGATTCTCATTAAACTAAGGGTACTTCATACCATTCTGGTACTATAAAGCAGTGTAAATGTACATGAAAATCGGGCCTTTGGGTTTAACTGCAAAACTCTTGTAAGATAAGTGTTTCTTTTTACTCACTGGAACAGTTCTATTAACTTCAGTGGAAGTGTTTATGGGCACAAAGACTACAGGCATGAGTAACAATTTGCAAGATCAAGCCCTTGCAGAAGTTGCCTACATTAGCTTTTTTAATTTTTCTGTTATCTGACATAAAGAAATGGAAAATTACATGAATCTTAATTGTAATTTTTATAAATGGGTATAGAAGATTTAGTGTTTTTACTTGATCAGACTCATCTCTCAAAAATAAACATTTGCCTTCTGAGAGTAATTTCTTGTTAACTGAAAGTGATCTGGATTGGCATGTATTCGTTGTACACAATGACTGTAAGACTATATTGAATTAGTGATATTCCTATTTAATGGTTTGTATTTTTTTAAAAGGAAAATGTTAAAACATAGTAAGATGTAGCAGAGTAGTAAAATAAAATAATTATTCTGAACAGAGTAGTACCAGTCAGCATCTGAACAAACCAACCTTCTTAGTCAAAATACAGTTAAATTCATTATTGGTTTCTTTTCCGATTCAAGTTAAAATGTTATATCAGTAGTAGATAATGTATTTGTGTGTAATATGTACACACACAAATACACACCCACCCACCCACCCACTGTGTATAAGCGTATATAAGCCTGGACAGTAACAAATGCAATAACACCTAGCATACATATTCAAATCTCCTCTGGTCCCAGTTTCCTCTCTTCTGCTAATAAGGATTCTTTTAAAAAAGACATTAGTTCTGTTTTGCATGACAATTTAGAAATGGTCTGGGGTTCTGATGTTTTCATGTTGTGCTGTGAGTAATTAGCAAGTGCTCTTCAGCTAAAATAGCATGCTATTTTAATAAGTTTGTTCTGTGGTTTACAAGTAACAGAGTTCTCAACCATTTGTTGGATTCCTTTCTTCTGTCCTGGGTAAGTAAAGCAGATTGTTTAATTTTCAGGCACATATGTATTTCCAGTTTTAACGAAGTTTTAGGCTTAGACTTTTTTGTTTGATTGCCAGTGTAATTTCTTTCCTATTGTTATATTCTAGAGCACTGATAAATATCTTGTTTGATCTTTCTTCTTGCAAGTTGGTGTAGGCTAGAAGTGCTGGAAAGGTAGCAAATCATACCCCTGGTGGGACACAGTGTCTTACATCCAGAGTGATTTCCAACTTAATACCATTCAGGTCTCTTGATTCACGAGAATAATAGTTTACTGTAGGATATTCAGGATAGGTTATCATAAGGTAAAAATCTTATGGCATAGACCACTTTTTAAGGGTAAAATATTAATTGGATATTCATTTGATAATAGTTTTTAGAAGTAAGTGAGAGTAATAATAAGGCATTTTATATTCATTTTGCAATAATGTACATATTTTATTTAATCCACAAACCAAGTTCAAACAAAACAAAAATAAATAAACATAATAATGCACTATGGTCATAGGAGAGAAGAAAGCTAAGAGCTCAAATCATCTCTATGATCACAAGAGTGTGCATTTTGAACCCACTCTGCCTGTAGAGGTATTCACATCAAGTAGTGTAGGAGGCATTACCATCTGCTTCCTCCATCAATGATTATAAAGAGAGATACCTTTTAAAATTCCCATGGGTTCGTCTCAGGATCTCCACTAGTAGAAGTTGACCTAGATGGATTAGTCTGCCCATACCTGCTCCCTGACTAGCTCAACTCATTTTGTAGGATGTGCCAGCTAGCTCCTGATATACTAGCAAAGCAGAAATTGAGCTGTCATGGGATAGTCCTCTCATGGATTGATAACTGGTTAAAAGAAAGGAAACAAAGGGTAGGAATAAATGGTCAGTTTTCAGAATGGAAAGAGGTAACTAGTGGGGTCCCGCAAGGTCTGTACTGAGACCAGTCCTATTCAACATATTCATAAATGATCTGGAGAAAGGGGAAAATAGTGAGGTAGCAATTTTTGCAGATGGTATTGAACTGCTCAAAATAGTCCAAAGCAGACTGTGAAGATCTTCAAAGAGATCTCACAAAACCAGGTGACTGGGCAACAAAATGGCCAATGAATTATAATGTTGATAAATGTAAAGAAATGAATATTGGAAAACATAATCCCAAATATACGTACAAAATGATGGGGACTAAAATAGCTGTTACAACTCAAGAGAAAGATCTTGGAGTCATTGTGGATAGTTCTCTGAAAACATCCACTCAATGTGCAGCAGCAGTCAAAAAAGCAAACAGAAAGGATAGAAAATAAGACAGAGACATTTCCACTACATGCATCTGACGAAGTGGGTCTTTGCCCACGAAAGCTTATGCTCCAATACATCTGTTCGTCTATAAGGTGCTACAGGACTCCTTGTCGCTTTTGCAGATCCAGACTAACACGGCTACCCCTTTGAATCCTGTTAGAATTCATTTAAGATGTTATACAGACAGGGTTGAGGACAGACTTTGCAGGGCCTGGGGGGAGGGGAGAGCTGGGCTATTGGAAGGGGCGGGGCTTGGGCAGAAGGGGCAGGACTGGGGACTAGCCTCCCTCAGCCAGCCTGATATAAAAGCAGATTCAGCACGTAGGATCCTCAACATGCTCTAAAAATAAGGTCAACCGATTCAAATTACTGTGATTCCAATTCATGTCAAGTTCTCAGTACTTTGTAGAAGGAAGTTCTCACACTCCAAAGTTCTGTAGTGAACAGAAGTCATCACAAATATGTTCTTGGGTAGAAGAACAGTCAACTGAGATAGGAGTCAACTGTGCTGCTGCTCCATTTTCCCCTTCTCCCCTGTTGGTGGCCCTGTATAGAGCTAAATTGGAATGAACACTATCTGAGGTTTAGCTTTGGAATTTTTGGATCATATTGGGCAAAAGCATTGGGCAACAAGAGCATGTCTGGAATGGTGGTGGAATGATTAAGGCCTAAGGATAAGTGAATTTAATAACTAAGAAAAGTTATAATCCACGTAAAAATGAACACCATAGAGTGTCTTATTGCTCTTAAGAAAGAAATACAAAGCAGTATTATAAGGGATATAGCATTCATGACAATCATTAATATTTCTGTCCAAGTTTTGAATGTTATAAGGCACAGATTCTCTGTCACATTATTGTTCCACTCCTATATTGAACTCTGTCTCTGCATACTTGAGAACAAACTGGGAGCTGTCCTAATCTAACCTAGGATAGCTGACAATGATTCCCAAGGGACTGTCCATCTGCTGAACATAGCTGAGGCACCTTACTCCAGCCACCTCTTTTGGACTGTAGTGCTGTCAAACTAAATGAGAAAACATAGGTGGTTTCAGCTGTAATTTTAGCGCACTCTGGTGCAGAGTGGTCGAGTGAGTTTGGTCCATATCTCATTATATAGATGAAGTGGATCTAAAGATAAGTAACATGAACTGGGATTAGCAACAAATATTAGCTATCCCTTTACATTTATTTAGGTTCAGATTCCACCAGTGGTGAAAGATTAAAGCAGTGCACTTGTCGAATTGTAACAAAAATCTAATCTTGCTGTGAAGAATTTTGCCACAGTTTTTAAAATGTTGCTCAGAGGTAATTCTGATGGTGATAAACCCCCTAGGGATGATGTGACCATGTCAGTGGTCAAAGAAGCTGATGATAACTGAGAGTGAAGGGAAGTTTACGCTGTACCCAGTATTAGAGTGAACAGATGGTTTCAGCCTCCAGAATTTAAGAGCTCCCAGGAGACTCATCAATACATGGGACAAGACGTATCTTAAACAGACTCCCCCTTTCTAAAGCAAGGAGTATGATACAGAGAAACCAGTTTTTTCAGTCAGCTGAAGTAATGTTAAACCTCAGATTCGGTGTAATTTAATTCAGTTTATGTTCCCTGTAGGACACTTTTTTAGCTTCAAACTTATATCAAAAGCTAATTGTGAACATAAGAGAGAAACAAAAGACAAGAAGGAATGAATGAGAGGGATATTAGTATGTTAGAGGCAAATTGAAGTTAGCATGCAACAGTTTAACTTGAAAACACTAGGACCACAAGTATGTAAATTTCTAGGAATGATCCTTCACCTTAGTTCTTTTAATTTATGATTTTTTTCAACATACTTCTTAGTTACATATTTTAATTATGGGTGCAACAACTCTATTCTAATACATATTTTTGTGCTTGAACATCTTAATAATGATCTTTTAGAGACACAATAATGTTCATTTCAGAAACTTACATACATACATATTGCTGCTGAAAACTCTTTTCTTAAAGACCGAAACGCATACTCATTTAATTTTTGTAGCTGTTACAGAGAATAAACAAACAGCCTTTGAGTTGAAAGGGATTTTTTACATGACACACATTTCTTTTCCTACAAAAAGTAAAAAGTCTGCTGATGTGGCATGATAGGAGCAGCAGTTGACAGAAAAATTAAATTTGAGTTTGTCACAAAAATGGCAATTTGCAGTGATGATCTAATCATTGAATTTTCATAATAATGAAACTATGGGACCAAATGTGTCACTAAATTATGTAAGTATAAATCTGAGTGAAACTATTCGAGCCAATGGATTTATTTCAGATTTACACCAGCATAACTGATAGCAGAATTTGTCTCATGCAATACAAAAACTTCTTTTTTTATTTTCTAAAAGCACTAGAGTAGGAGAAGTCTTTTAAAATTGGAAACATATGCAATTTTTTAGTATCTGATTCATAAAAAAATACAGATGGGGATATTAATATGTTTTGGCAGAGATCCTGGGCCATATCCTAGGCTGGTATAAATCAGTGTAGTTCCATTGACTCCAGCTGAGCTATGCAAATTTACTGTCGCTGAGGATCAGCCCCCCTTTACAGCAAGATACATGCTCAAATCAGAAAATGATTAATATATACTTGTAAAATGGCCAGGTATCAAGAAACTGAATAGTTATAAATGAAAATCAAATATGGGAACAGTAATCATTTTAGACCATGGATCAACTGCTTTCTAAGGTCAATATTTGAAAAAGGGACCTTCCTCTGTCTTCCCCCAACTTTTTTTAACTGGGAGAATTGTGGCCCTCAACCCCACCATTCTTAGTTTATCTTTGTTTTCACAGAAGGACTAATGTAGATGCATAACTCCCATTGTAGTCAATGGGAATTACTCATTCTGCAGCTGGAGAATCAGGACTCCCTAATTTACTGCATCCTTGTTTAAAGAATTCAACAAAGTCACTGCAAATCAAAAGTTGTAACAAAAGAGAGGCTCAGAAAAGATCTGCAGCAGTATACTAGAGCTAGGCATATGATTGATTTTCCTATTAGTTGACAATTTTGAAAAATTGGGGAGGGCATTTATTTTGGGTACAAACAAGAGAGTCACTCCCCAGAGACAGCACTTAAAAAATGTAGGTTGTCTAAATGTTTCATTTGATCTGAAACTAAATGGTTTGTTTTCAATGTTTACCCTTTCATGGGTTTGGGATTTTAAAAAATAAAATTAAAATAAATTTAGAAGCAACAAGTAATTTTGAAAAAATATGAGGAATCCTATGTTACCCCAAAGACTAACAGATTTATTTGGATATAACAAAAAAAAATGAGTTATTTATTAAGTGTGGGACCAGTGTTAACAAGACCGATTCAGTCAGGGTAGATGTGACTCACTCCCAGCAGTTGATGAGGAGAAGTAAAAACTAAAAGAGGGAAAATTGCCTTTGTTGTGAGAGAACCATTCTAAATCCTTATTCAGTCCTAAAATGATTGTGTTAAATTTGTAAATGAATTGCAGCTCTGCTGTTTTTCTTTGTAGTCTGGTTCTGAAGTTTTTTTGTAGAAAGATGACTACGTTTAAATCCATTACTATGTGTCCAGAGAAGTTGAAGTGTTCTCCTACAGGTTTTTGTATGTTACCTTTGTTGATTTCTGATTTGTGCTCATTTATCCTTTGAGCTGACTGGTTTGGCCAATATATATGGCAGAAGGACATTGCTGGCACATGTGTGGCTGCTGGTGAGTATTTGCTTCAGGTAGGGGGTGTTGTCTGTAGGTGAGGACTGGCCTGTCTCCCAAGATCTGTGAGAGTGAGGGATCATTTTCCAGGATACTTTGTAAATTATCAACGATGTGCTGAAAGGGTTTTAGCTATAGGCTGCAGGTGATTACCAGTGGTGTTTTGTTATTTTCCTTGTTGTCCTGTAGTAGGTGACTTCTGGGTACTCGTCTAACTGTCAATTTATTTTCACTTCGTCAGGTGGGTATTTTGGTTTTGAGAATGCTTGATAAAGATCTTTTAGGTGTTTGTCTCTATCTGAGTTATTGTAACAGGGATTGTACCTTAGGACTTGGCTGTAGACAATGGATCATGTAATGTGTCCTGGATGGAAGCTAGAGGCATGTAGGAAAGAATAGCGGTCAGTAGATTTCCAGTACAGTGTGGTGTTTATGTGACCATAATTTGTTTGTACTGTAGCATCCAGGAAGTGGATCTCTTGTGTGGACTGGTCCATGCTGAGGTTGATGGTGGAGTGAAATTTTGACTCAAAAAGTTCAAAATGCTTGATTTCAAAGATATATGTTTTTACATTTTCGAAATGTTTATGTTTTTTATTTCTCAACTGAATAATTCAGCACAGCTGACATGAATTCACAAAATCTTTAGGTGTTTCTACATATTTTGACAAAATTTTCAGACAAAAAATGTGCTCAGCACTAATAATAGGTGCATTCCAGTTGGACTGTGAATCCATCACGTCCTTTCTCTCTGAAGTTAGGCCCATATTTTGGTATTTTTGCATATTTACCATTTGGAGCATGAAGTGTTGGAACTTCATGAATTGCAAATTGCAGTTTATGGAACAAGTGAATTCCATGCTTTTTTGAAAATGGAGTTTTCATAAAGGGTATGTAAGCTGTACATGTACTCTTACTTCAGTTGGACCCTTAATTCAAATTAAAGCTCAGAAAAATCAACATATCTTCCAAAATTTCACTTCTTAAAATTGTTCGAAGTATTTCCAGTTTTAATTCTCCATCTTTTTAAGTAGAGTTACAGCACCAGCTGCTTTTAACTGAAGATTGCATCCAATGCTATGGTCTTGTGAGTTGAGACACTGGCAACATTTTCTTCTCATGGAATTTTCACCACCATGTTGTTTGCTGGAAACATTAGTTTCCTTTCAGTTAAAAGGACAAGTCTAAAATTGGGGACACACTTTGGGTTGAAAAGCCAAATAATTGTGTTTAAGAAACCCTTTTTTAAAAGCTAACAGATATCCAAAATACATACAATTTTACTTTTATATAATTATGCAATATAAAACTGATTTCAGTATATTTTTTAAATGTTTTGTAGACAAAGACTTCTCTTGGTCAGGGGATTTTTTTATAGGAAAATACAAAAAAAGTTTTGGTGAACACTCACGTTTGAGCAAGTGTGAGAATAGGGCATTCCATAAACAGATGGCGAAGCATCTCCCCCAAGACTAGTTAATAGGCATTCACCACTTCAAAAAAATCTGAAATAATGGCAGTGTCAGAGTTGGAAAAGATTACTGTGCTTTGGGGGCAGATCCTTTGGAATTTCCCAAATGGTAAGAAGAAAAGTTGTATGGTTCTCCTTGAAGCCTTTCCTCCATAATCTTTGATTCATGTCCATATTTGCTCTCCCTTGTAGATATATTTCTGTCTAGCCTCTATCACTGTAATGGCTGAGGACTTCACAAAAATGAACCAACTTATCCTCACCACATCTCTGTTTGGGAAGAAGTATTATTATTCCTGAATTAACATATGGGAAACTGAGGCATGGATAGATTAAGTGACTTACCCAGGAGCTCATGAGAAGCCTTTATATCAAAGAAAGGGGTTGAACCCCTATCTTCTGAGTCTGTGTCGAGTCCCTTAACCACAAGCTCATAGACTGTCTTTCCTCCAGTTGAACTCTGGTGGTGAACTTCCCTCTACTGGAACTGTCAACAGACACAATTACTTTTTTTTCTTAGTACTTTTAGGTCATATCCACTATAAAATAAGGTTGAATTTATTAAGGCCAATTTTTAGTACCCAATTTTGTAAAATTGAAGGCGCATGTCCCCACTGTGCACACAAATTTGATGTAGTTTGAAGTAGTGTGTCCCTAGTACGGTAGCTACCATCAACTTTGGGAGCAATGCACTGTGGGTTTGTATCCCACAGTTCCTGCACCCCTTTGTATTCTGGATTATGCGCTCCCAGTGCATGCTGGGATCAAAACTGTGTAGTGGGAGGTTCTGGGTATATGTTGTCAGCATCCCATAATGCACTTGTCTCCTCTCACTCCATCCTGCTTGAATGCAATGGTAAACAATCTCTTCACATCCTTTTTTCCCCTGATTATCCACACAGATGCCATAGCAACATAAGCATGGAACTCATTGTGGAGCCGTTGGACATCACAGCATTCTGACTATCATTTTAACCATATTAATTCCTTATGCTGAAGTATATCCAGAGCCTATCCAAGGTCCACGAAAATGAGGAAGAATCTTGGGAGGCCATGAACATACTCATTTGTGAAGCTCTTAAGTTGACTGACTGGCAAATGCTGCTAGCATTCGATCCTCTGAACTCAGCGGAATGCTGGTTCTGGTGCTATCAAACAAGCTGATGGGACCGCATATTTATTTGAGTATGGACAATCAGCAGTGCCTTTCATGGAAGTTTGCAGATTGCTTTCCCTCACCTTGCAGCATAAGAATACCAGAATGAGACGCACTCTGACAGTGGAGAAGCAAATGTAAATTGCCTGTGGAATCCTGCAACAGCAGACAGCTACCCATCAGTTTTGAATCAATTCAGAGTGGGTAAATCTACAGTGGGGGCTGCTGTGATCCAAGTAGGAGACTGCTATGAAGGATAGTGACTCTAGGAAAAGTGGAAGACATAGCGAAGGGCTTTGCCGCATTGGGATTTGCTACATTTGGTGGGGCAATAGACAGAATGCACATCTCTATCTTGGTAACCAACCACCTTGCCAAAGAGTATATAAATGGCAAAGGGTACTTTTCAGTGGTGCTTCAGGTGCTGATGTATCACAAGGGCTGCTTCACCGACATTGATGTGGGATGATCGGGAAAAGTGCATGATGCACGCATCTTTAGGAACTCCTGCCCCTTCAGAAAGCTGCAAGCTGGAACTTTCTTCCCAGCCTGGAAAATTAACATCAGAGGTGTTGAAATGCCAATAGTGATTGTTGGTGACCCAGCCTACCCCTTGCTCTTGTGGTTCATGAAGCCATACATGGGTAGCCTGGACTGCAGGAAGGAGCAATTCAACTATAGGCTGAACAAGTGCAGAATGGTAGTAGAATATGCTTTTGGGCATTTAAAAGGAAGGTTAGACCTCTGTGAATGCAACATACCCATTGTACTGGCAGTCTGTGTGTGGTCTATAATATTTGTTGAGAGGGTGGTGGGGAGGAAATCAAGGTACAGTGCCTAGCCAGTGATTATCAGCAGCCAGACACTAGGGCCAATAAGGAGAGCACAGTGAGGGGCATGACAAATCAGAGAAGCTTTGAAAGATAGTTTTATGAGTGGCCATATTTGAGAGTCATGCATGTTACTCTCAACAAGGTGCCTCTGCATTCAGTGTGCTTCCCTGTAAACTGCCCCCACTTCAACACAAGCAATAAAGAGTCTTGTTCAGAAATCATATGTTTTTAGGGAACACAGCAGGCACAGAAAAATAGTTCATGACAGGAGCTTGGAGGGCATCACAATTGTGAGGACAGCCTTTTGCTTTAAGATGCATCCCTGGGGGCTCAGTGTGAAGCTGCCCTTGACTTCCCCCTCTCCTACCGCCCCACCCCAAGTTCTAGGGCCCTTGGGAAAGGAAGCCATGGAACTTGGTGAGGATCTGCAAAGGCTGGAATGGGTGCCTATGCATGTAGCTGTCCTGGAAAGCCGCCATATGGTTCATTGCATCCATGATCTTCAAGACCCTCTCCTGTTTCTTCACTTCCAGCTCCCTGCACGCTCTCCTCTCCTCAAGCTCTGCTCTCATCTCCAGCAGCAGCATATTCCTCCACTCACTTAAGTGCTCTCTGTCCAACTGGGTGATTGTATTTGCTCCTTGAACATGTCATCCCTGCTCCATTTTTGCCTGCAGATTTGTGCTGGTTGGACAGCTGCTGGCGTTGTGGGAGTGCGCAGCAGGCTCACTGCTGTTCTCACTGTAACGAAAAGTGAAGGGCAGACTTTACAGGAGATACACTGTAGAACGTAAAACCTAGTCTGTTAGCATAAAAGGTCTGTTTAGAAACAATAGCGATGTGTTATGTATAAGGCCCCCGTTATGCTTTTAGGTGGCCACTGTGCAGCAGGTACACCACAGAGTTCTTGGGGAAGCAGCTGGACTTGGTTTGGTGACAGGCATGGTAAAGGATAGGCTGGGGCTCGAGCCTGCAGGTGAGAGGGGGGCCAAGGCAGGGCATGGCAGGGCAGGGAGAGGCAGGGGCTCACATAGTACCCATGTGTTCAGCACTTCCCCTCCCCATTTGCAAGAGAATTCAACTTTCCCTTCCTGCAGGACCATGCAAGCAGGAGGGAAAAAGGGGGTCTAAGTGTGGTGTCAGGGACGGCCAGGTTCTGAAGCCATGCTTTACTAGGGATGAGCAAATAGGTTTACTGTAGAGGCATCAGCTAATAGCTTCCCTTGCCTCATCCAAGTTGCCATGTGAGATATCAGTCTTCTCCGAATCACACAGAGTGGTAGGGAGTGATGCTAATTGAATGTGGCCAGAAACCAGGACCTTATGCTGCAATGCTTTGTGGTGCAGTGATGTCAAACCACTTACTACTGGCGTGGCATGGAGAAGTATGCTGCCGACGAGGATGGAATAACACAGGCCTTCCCAGAAACCTTCTGAGAAGAATTAAAGAGCTCCTTTATGAGAGCTTTATGGAGATGTGCAGGGAGGATTCCCACTCCATCTCAAGACACATTAATAAGCTCTTCTGGGAAGCCCTCACTGTGTAGGCACAGTGGCCACCACAGATCACACCCAATTGCCTTACCCCATTTGTAACATTATGAAAAATGTGAACTCACCAGAAGTGCCCTCCCCATGATCAGTGTCTGGCTGCGAGACGTCCTGGGAGGAGGGGATTGTGCCCAAAGTTATAAAAAGGTCCTGGCTGTTGGTGACATGAGTTACTCGCTCACCTCCTGAACACTCTCCTTCTCCTCTTCTTCCTGATCCAAACTGTCCACAAGAGGAGTGTCAGACTGTCAGCCTCCTCTGGAGGCTGTCAGAGGAGTGTCTTGGGAGGAATCCATGGATTGGTAAGGGATGCTGGTCGATTCCCCAGGATTGTAGGATTGTATTCAGCTGCTCATAAAAGAAGCAAGTTTGCAGTGATGATCCAGACTGTCCTTTTGCCTCTTTTGTCTTCTGGTACATCTGCCTGAGGTCCTTTATTTTCACATGGCACTGCTGGGCATCCCTGGCATATCCTTTCTTGTCCATGCCCTTTGCAATCTTGGCATAGATATCTGCATTCCTTTTGCTGGTCTATAGTTCTGCAAGAACAGATTCCTCTCCCCACACAGCAAAAAGGTCCAGGATCTCCTGCACACTCCAGGCTGGTGCTCATCTGCAACCCTGGGAACGCATGGTGAGGTCTGCTGGTTAGGTGTGCTGTCTGCTCTAAGGTTTGTTCGCCACGCTGGCTAACACAGGATATGAAATTCAAATTTTCTGTTCAGCTGGAGAGCAGCAGAGTTAAAAGTCCTGGCCAGGGCGGTCACCGTGGAGCACTGTGTTATACCTCCCAGAGGCCAAGAACTTCAATTATCACAGCGCTGAATCTGCACTACTGTAAAGTTGACCGTGCAAGGTCAAATTTAGCATTACTCCTCGTGAAAATCAGGAGAACCAAAATTGACTTTAGTGGCCCTTAAAGTCAACAGAACAACTGAGATTGGTAGTGTGGACCCATTATTTACAAATTCAACCTAATGTGGCTAAGTTCGACCTACATTCTTAGTGTAGACCAGGCTTTATTCAAAGAATGAAACCGCAGTTTCCAGTGTTTAAAAGTAATAAGTCTCTGTTTTCACTGATCCAACTTAGCATATTAGATGAATAACCAAAGATGGGGGATTATAACTAGCTAACTCTATTTCAGTCAGATTTTTTTCAGCTGCTCCTTGCCATATAAAATATTTTCTGTTTATGTCTTTTGCATTCTTTTAGCTTTTCAAAATGCTTTGCTATTCTGTGCACAGAACAATTTTTAAACTAAGTTGCAGATTATGCTGCTGATTTTATCACTGTTCACAGACTAGGGACTAGAACTGCAAATTTAAATGTTATATTTTACTGATCATTGTATTTTATTTCCTTGTTTTGATATAAAGGTAGCTGCAGTAGAAGTGTTTGAACGCCTCTGGGAATGTCTTGAGTCAGAATGTGATAGAATTAACTGCTGCTTTTCTTCTTTCATTCACCTTCAACTCTGATGTAATTGCATGTTTGAGGAAAAACTTCAGTATAAATCCCTGCTATGGAAAGCCTTTGTGATTGAAAAAGGGGTGTTTCCCACTTGCCATAAATTGTTTGCTTTTGGTGCAAATCTACAGTAACTGATGCTCTGAAGTTCCAGTTCAGAGTTCACCTATTGTTCAATTTTTGTTGCAAAAAGTATGAGATTTAGAGGTGGATGAAATAATACTATTATCTATTCTTGTGAGTGATTTCATGTAATTGTCCAATAATAGGCCTGGCTCTGAGGAGGCTGAGCACCTCATTTGGACACTTCCTGAGTACCTTGCATAAGTAAGCAAAATGTTAGCATGAATGGTTATGAATTTAAGCCAAGTTGTGTATGTGGCAGGGAATTAGGAACAGTTTTTTAAAGAGATGTGTTCAGGAGCCAGTAGGGGTACATCTAAATTACATCGCTTTTTCGATAAAGGGATGTAAATTAGACGTATTGAAATTGTAAATGAAGCCGAGATTTGAATTTCCCGCGCTTCATTTACATAATGGCGTCCGCGGCTTTTTTTCAACAGAAATGCCCCGTTTCAAAAAATCTTCAAAAGATCTCAAGGTTTACAGGATCTTTTGAAACGGGGCATTTCTGTCAAACAGTCCCCATCTTGACCATGGGGTTTTTTTTTGAAAAGTGGCTTTTCAAAAAAAAGCCGTGGCTGCCATTATGTAAATGAAGCGTGGGAAATTCAAATCCCGGCTTCATTTACCATTTCGATACGTCTAATTTACATCCCTTTATCGAAAAAGGGATGTAGTTTAGATGTACCCTGTCTGAATATAGATGCTTTACATAGCAGCTAACATTCTGGTATTCAAGGACTGTATTGACATTAGGTTTACACAAAGGCTTTTTTTTAAACTGCACGAGGCTTTTGTTTTCTGGGGTTTTGGCTGCATCTAAATGGGGAAACAGAATAATTCTATTTGTGGATCTGACTGCAATCAGAACTATAGGAATAGGTTCTGATATGAGAGTTTGACCCAAAAGCCCCTAAAATTTGAGTGTTTGTGCACTAGCTTCTAATTTTGCCTCATATTTATTATTTACATTTTTAGATCAGATTGTGCCAACCTTACTTGTGTTGATTTGACTACACAAGTAGTTTCACTGAAATCAGTGTGCCTACTTTCTTACTAACATACTTCTCTTCGTGAGTAAGGGCAGTAGAATATGATCTTCTAAGGTAATTTTTAACTTTACTACTTTGGTACTGATATTCCAAGAGAGAGAGAGAGAGAGAGGAACAAGAAACTGACTGGATAGGAATGTGTTGTAGGGTCACAGAGCACTCATCACTCATTAAGAAATAGACCAGCTATATGGAAAAATCTGATTGGCTAACAAATTTGGCAGTACATGCAACTGTACTGGGTGAGGCTTGTTAGAAACAAGATTTTTTACTTTAAAAAAAGCTATAAAAACAATAACATGTTTTAAGAATTTAGGCTACAAAGCAGTCTATTATGGGTGACTGAAACCACCTGGATTTCATAGAGCATGACTCAAGACACACCTCAGATATGCAGGTATAATATAACTGCTCACTTTTGCTTTTCTATTGTTTTTTAGTAAAGTGCACCAGACGTGGGAAGATAGTTGGGACTTTGCAGCCTACTCATCCATGTGTACCTATAGTTGAAATTGACCACAAAACAGATTGACAGCCAGTACTATAGACTATATCCTTTGTCAGCTGTGACATGAATCAAACATAGTGGTATGCTGGGATATTTTATACAGATTTTTATCCTGAGAACAGGGTGACATTCACATCTGGGTTTATGGATAGGATACCTGGGCTGGATTGCGAAATCACTCCAGATGGGACTGGTCTATGGGACCGGAGTTTGAGACCCCTGATCTAAACCATCCCTGACAGGTGTTTCTTTAATCTGTTTTTAAAAATCTATAATGATGGAGATTCCCCAACTTCCCTAGGCAATTTAAGCCTGTGGTTAACCACTCTGACAGTTAAGATTTTTTTTTCCTAATGTCCAATCTAAATCTCCATTGCTTCTTGTCCTATCATCAAAATTTAAAGAAAACAATTTTTCACTCTTTTCCTTGTAACAATCTTTTAGATACTTGGAAATTGTTATCTTATCCCCTCTCGGTCTTCTCTTTTCCATATTAAACAAACCCAATTCTTTCAGTCTTCCCTTATAGGCCATGTTTTCTAGATCTTTAATATTTTTTGTTGCTCTTCTCTGGACTTTCTTGAATTTCTCCACAACTTTCCTGAATTGTGGTGCTTGGAACTGGACACAGTATTCCAGTGGAGGCCTAAACATGAGAATTACTTCTCATGTTTTACTTAGAGCACTCCTGCTAATTCACCCTAGAATGATGTTTGCTTTTTTTTGCAGCAGTGTTACACTATTGTCTCGTATTTGGTCTACTATAAACCTAATCCCTTTCTGTAAATCTCTTTCCTAGACAATCATTTTCCATTTTGTATGTATGTAATGTAACTGTTTCTTCCCAAGTAAAATAAATTGCATTTGTCCATATTGAATTTCATCCTGTTTACATCAGATTATTTCTCCAGTTTGTCCAGATCATTTCAAATTTTCATCCTCCCCCAAAGCACTTGTAACCCCTCCTAGCTTAGTATCATTCACAAACTTTATAAATGTACTCTCTGTGCCATTATCTAAATCACTGATGAAGATATGGAGTGGAACCAGAGCTAGAACTGATTCCTACTAGATATTCCCTTCCACCAAAGGGCGCCATTTCGGGTGCATGGCGGGAGGGGAAGGGGGGGGGGGGACAGCAACGGTGCACTTCTAGACGCAGCTAGCTTTTCATCCCATTCCCCAGAGGCTAAGGGAGTGAGGAGTGCTCACCATCTAAGTATGAGAGGAATGCATGGAATGCAAGCACTTTCCCCTCACTCTCTCCACCTCCAGTCTGCATCCCTCTGTGGGCAGAGGGATGCAAATAAAGCACTTTGAAAGTGCAAATGAGCCCGAGATTTAAATATCCCGGGCTTCATTTGCATACTCACGTTCCGGCGCTGTGCCGATCACGCGCCATTTTGAAAGTGAAAGTGCCGTGTAGCCATGGTTCTGCCGACAGCGGGGAGCTTTTTCGACAGATCCTGTACTCATTTTTTGAGAAGTACAGGATCTGTCGAAAAAGCTCCCCGCTGTCGGCAGAACTGTAGCTATACAGCACTTTCACTTTCGAAATGGCACGTGATCGGCACAGCGCCGGAACGTGAGTCTGCCAATGAAGCCTGGGATATTTAAATCCTGGGCTCATTTGCACTTTCAAAGTGCTTTATTTGTATCCCTCTGCCGACAGAGGGATGCAGTCTGGAGGTAGCCTCTTAGGGTATGTCTAGACTACAGGCTTTTGTTGACAGAGCCTTTGTCAACAGAAACTGTCGACAAAGCCTCTGTCAACAAAGAGTGTCTAGACTGCATAACGTGGATCGAAAAAGCGATCCGCTTTGTTGACAAAGAGCGTCCAGACTGCCAGACGTTCTGTCGACAAAAGAAGGCACCTGGAAGTGCTCCTGGAAGGTCACAGGGGCAGCCTTAAAGCCCAGGCACTGCTGCATGCTCTCTGCAGAGACCTCCTGGACAGCCTTTGCTCTGCTCCTGCTTCTGGCTTGCCTACCTCCTAGAGGGAAAGCAAAGCTGCTGCAGTTTTTGCTCTGGTTGCCCTGCTTCCTCGGACACCACAGCAGTTTATTTTCAGGTTTGGTTTTTTGCTTTTCACTTTTGTGCTTTTTGGCCATGGAGCCTGAGCTGCCCCTGGGCAGGCAATGGCCCCACACCGCCATGCTGGAAGTTCTGCTGCATGCTCATGAGAGCATCATGGTGTTTGCAGCAGAGCTGGATTCAGAGCCCAGCTTTGAGCCCCCCGCTCAGGCTGCAGCCCTACTGCCCTTCCCCCGAACTTATTCATGGAGAGGAGAGTTTGGAGGCTGGACAACAGTTCTGATTGGTGGGACCGGCTTGTTATGCAGTAGTGGGGGGATGACCAGTGGCTCCGAAACTTCCGGATGCAGAAGGCCACCTTCCAGGAGCTCTGTGCCTGGCTCGCCCCTGCCCTGCAATGCCAGGACACCGGCTTGCGGGCCGCCATCCCCCTGGAGAAGCGCGTTGCTATTGCTCTCTGGAAGCTGGCCACCTCCGAAAGCTACTACTCTGTGGGACATCAGTTTGGCGTGGGGAGGTCTACTGTTGGGGCCGTCTTGATGGAAGTAAGTCACTCTTGGGGGACAGTCCAGGGGGGTGGGGGCAGGCGGAGAAGGGGGACGGTCAGTACTGGGCACAGGGAATGGGGGATGGGGTGGGAATGGTGGAAGCCTGCCTGGCCTCACCCTGTGGGGGTGCGGGGGCCACGGAGGGGTTGCCTGAGGGGGGGCTCTTGGGGTCTGGGAGGGGAGGGTTGGGGGGACACCTCTCACCAGCTCACGCAACTCCTCTCGTCCTGTTATGTATGTTTGTATTTGTCCCTTTCTGCAGGTCGTGACGGCCATCAATTCGAAGCTGCTTCACAGGACTGTCCGCCTCGGAGACCTGGAGACCATCTTGGCCGGATTTGTGGGGCTGGGTTTTCCGAACTGAGGTGGAGCACTCAACGGGACTCACATCCCGATCCACGCACCACCCCATCGAGCAGCACAGTACATTAATAGAAACTAGAAATAGGCTAGTTTTCAATGGTGCTGCAGGCCCTGGTCGACCACCGGGGACAGTTCACAGACATTTGTGTCGGGTGGTCATGCTGGGCACACGATGCCCGCGTATTCCGGAACTCATACTTTACCGCAGGCTTCAGGCTGGGGTGTTTTTCCTGGAGAGGAACTATGGATTTGGGGATATGCAGATGACTACGTGCATCATGGCCGACGCGACCTACCCCCTTGTGCCCTGGCTCATGAAGCCCTACACCGGCCACGTGGATGCAAGCAGGGAACTGTTTAACTCCCGCCTGAATCAGGCTTGCTTCCAGGTGGAGTGCGCCTTTAGCTGGCTGAAGGGCAGATTTAGATGCCTGCTCACTCGGCTGGACATGGGGGAACACAACATCCCTGATGTGGTTGCAGCATGCTGTGTGCTACATAACCTGGTGGAGAGGAAAGGGAAGCCTTCCTCCCTGCGTGGGGGACACGGGCTGATGTGGAGGGGAGGCACTTTGAGCAGCCCTGGACAGCTGCCATCTGACAAGGCCACCAGTCAGGATTGCAAATCCGAGAAGCCCTGCGGGAGCAGTTCTCACAAGGAGGCCAATGATTGTCCCCAGGGCCTTCCAATTGTGGGATTGCCCCATGCCCCCAGTGCCTTCCTCCCCAAAACGCCTCCCGGCCCCACATTCACGTTGCACACAATCACACTGAGAACAGAGACAGGTGTTGTTGTTGAAAAAAAATGTGTACAGTTTACTTCACTGTGAACTTCTTACAAAACTATAAAACTCTTGTATTCAGAAAAATAAATTGTTTTTGTTAACAAAATGGAAGTGCTCCCCTCAATGACTTTCACAGGGGGGAGAGGGGATGTCAACCTGGAAGGGGGGAGGGAGGCCCACAGCTGAGGGTGCCGCTTAGGACGAGGAGCCCCTGCCACCTTGGCTGTGGAGGCCAGATCGGAGACGGGTGCTCCTGCAGGCTGGGACGGTAGGGGGCTGGGCAAGAGGTGGGGCTGTAGCTGGGTCTGGGATGGCAGGGGCTGGGGGCGGGGCAGAGGCTGGTGGTGGGGCAGGCTGAGCAGGAGGAGCAGGACCAGGCACAGGACCGGGGAAGGCCATGGCCTCCCGGATCGCAGCACAAATGTCAGTGTGCTGCTGGGCAAATTCCTCCAGCAAGTGCCTGCGCCACTCGGCCTCTGCCTCCATCCTGCGGTTCATTGAGTCCTGCATCCCTTGCAGGACCGAGATGTGCTGGCGCATCAGGTCCAAGTATGTGCGCCAGTGCTGACGAGTTCCCTGCAGCCGTCTGGATTGCGGGGCAGGTGTGGCGCCCCCTCCTGGTCAGCTGGTCCAGCTGTGGAGGTGTTCCTGCGCCTGGACTGTGGGACCTGAAGAGCCTCCTCCTCAGACCACAGCTCCAACAGGGCTTTGATCTCGGGCCCAGACCAGGAGGGTGCCCGGCGTTTGGTGCCCCTGGCTTCCTGGGGGGATGTGTCCCTGGAAGGGCATGGGGGTTCTTGGGGGGCTTGTCCCTGAGATATGTCTCCCGAGTGTCCCTACCGGGAAGAGCTGCACAATCAGGATCCTGGCTGGAGGTGGCTTGCTGCCAGAATGGTAATCCTGGGTGCCTGTGCCTTTTAAAGATGGCTGCAGGCAAGAAGAATAGAGTTGAAAGCTGTGGCAGTAGTGTCCACCAGGGCTTCTTCCTCCATGTCCACAGAAAGGCGTTATTCCTCGTAGAATGAGGTTTACTGCCGTCGACAAAACTGCCGCGTTCTGTCGACAGAACTCGGAGGTAGTGTATGCAGGTATAGTTTTGTCGACAAAAGGCCACTTTTGTCAACAAAACCCTGTAGTCTAGACACACCCTCAGTGGGGAATGGGATGAAAAGCTAACCGCGTCCTGGAGCGCATGGCTGCTGCCCCCCCAAGCACCCAAAATGGCACGCTTGCTTCCACCGTGACTATGAACCATTGATAATTACTCTCTGGGAATGGTTTTCCAGCCAATTATGCACCCACCTTATCGTAGCTCCATCTAGGTTCTGATTGTCTAGTTTGTCAAATCATGCACGAGGATATATTTCGCTATTAGATAGTGTCAACTGCAAGGGTAGTGTTAACTACAAGATAAGGCCAAAACTTTCAGAAATAGAAATCTGAAATTAGGCTTCTAAATATAGATTTAGGACCCCAACTTCAAGTACTAATTTAAAAAAAAAATTAGTCCAAGTGTCTCTATGATAAGGGAATATCTTTTCTAGAGAAACCTTAGAGTTATAGAATGGAATCATCCTTTGAAGTAGGAATTGTTTGCAAGATGAGTGCAATTTAAGGCTTCTAAAATATTGAGATTAAGGCAACATTGTTTTAATATTTGTATTGATACTTTGTAGCTCTTCAGTGGAAAAGGACAGTTTATCAAATTAACTACAATACATAGCATTGTATCTGATGTGACTGCGTGCACAGAGGTGTTCCTGTTCATTTTAATATCCTTTTTAAATGTTGTCTTTCCTTAGTATTTCTTTAAAGCATCACAAACATTTTTCAAATGAGGATCTGTTGGCGGAAAGTAACTAATAGTCATTGTTCATTTTTTATTTCATTATGTCAAATGGTTTGTAAATATATGTTTTCATGTTTAAATATTCTATGTAGGTGGTGTTTTGGAAATAACTGTCTCTACAATCAGACCTCTCTTTATGATGTTATGGAAAACAATCAAATTCCAGGCACATCCTATTTTCCTGACCCAACCAAACCCTGGGCTTGATTTAAGTTAAGAGGAAGCTGCATACCAAATTTGTTGGTCCCAGCTTTTTCCATTTAGGAGTTCTTGAACAAATGGACTCTCGGATGGATGGATGAACTCACAGGCAGACATACCAACCGATGCACAAACTCTCAGATAGATAGATAGAGACAGTGAGTGTCATCTTTGTAGAATATCGTAAGTGGTATTGTTGACAAAGCATAGCTAATTTTCATTAAATGTGCATAGCCCTTTAATTACCTAAATGAACAGGGATTTTTTAAATTGTATTGTGCTGTCAGTGAATGCAGCACTGTACAGTACACCTCACAAACACAAAATATACGCTATGAGAGGAAGGGGAATCAGTGGGAAGATTGGAAAGAAACCAGTTTCTTAATATTTGATGTTAGCTCTGAGGTGGCAAAATACATTAGAGCAGGGGTTCTTCAAACTTTGTGATACCACGACCCTCCTCTAAGTTGCTCGCGACCCCCCTCTAAGTTGCTTGTGAGCCCCTGGGGGGTCAGGACCCACAGTTTGAGAAACGCAGCATTAGAGTATTCAGTTGAGATAGTGAAATCAGAGTTTTGCCACTGACTTCAATAGGGTCAGGATTTCACTCAGAGTCTGTTAGGCAATTGCTGTCCTTTGAGTTGTTCCCATTCACAGTAGAAAAAAGATCTGTTCACAAATACAAGTATTTCCAAAGAGAATTGCACAAACAGCAGGTCTCTAACCTTACTCCTGCTGTCATTAGGCAGGCATTTATGTTATTCTTATCTTATCTTTGGTATTTATATGACAGCAGTCACCCTTGTATCTAGGTGTGGAATTTTTATTATATAAATTCAATAAGTTTCCTTTTTGAAACTTGTATCATAGCAATGTGAGTCAGTCAGTTCTATCTGAACTTTGGCCTCAGCTTCTTTGGCTACAGATGAAAATGTGTCTGTAGTCAATCTGAAAATTTGTTTAATGAAATAAACCTTGAAGGTTCTCAGTCCATTCAGCATAGAAACAGTAATCATGATGCCCTGGACATTGGGCCCTGATCCCCATTTGAGACCTCTATCTGCTACCATAATGCAAATTAATAATATTTAGTATAAATTATTATTTGGTCAGAACGTGGAAAAGGCCTGCCCATGAAAAAGCCTCATTTGGGAAGCTTACAATGTCAGAAAATAGTTTTTTATCTTGAATTGAGAAAATCAAATTTTTTAGATGCAATGTCATCTCTAAAGCTGATCAAGTATCTTAAAAATATAATGGATGCATATTCAGATTTGCCATGGTTGTGTTTTCACACCTTTTGCTATTTCTTCCCGTAGAAATACTAGTGAACGTGTTCAGTAGCAATAATGTTCCTAGGAAGAGTTAATTTTAAGCAGCTGTTAGTGAATATATGCAGAGAGTGAATTTGAAACCTGAAACATAAATATTCACAGTGGAAGCCTGAGTCGAAGATATATATTAATCCAATCAGAAAACATAAACAAAGTCATGTGATCTATATACTGGTGGGAGGGATAACTCAGTGGTTTGAGCATTGGCTTGCTTAAACCCAGGGTTATGAGTTCAGTCCTTGAAGGGACCATTTAGGCATCTGGGGTAAATCTGTCAGGGACTGGATTCAATGACCTCTCAAGGTCCCTTCCAGCTCTACGAGAGAGATATATCTCCGTATCCCTCAAAAGTAACACTTTCTTGAATTTCAAATAGTAAAAAAAACCACACACAACAAAGTGCTCAAAATCTGCATTCTACACACAGTCCAAAAATATTCAGTAAATTTTGAATAACTGATAAAATCACATGCATCTGACGTAGTGGGTCTTTGCCCACGAAAGCTGATGCTCCAATACATCCGTTAGTCTATAAGGTGCCACAGGACTCCTTGTCGCTGATACAATTATGTAAGTTGTGTGCTATTTATGGAAAATTAATGACTAGAATGAAGATGAAATTTGACAAACAAATGATTCACTTTGCTATAAATAATTCTATGAGAAATACAATATTCAAGGACCGTTTATAAGTTGCAAGTTAAGTATAGAGAGATTTTTATAAATTTGAATAAATAAATTCAACTACTCCCTGCCAGTTCAAATACCTTTTTCTCTCAAATAACCTTCCTTCTCAATAGTCTAGTGCAGCAGATCTTATTTATCTCTGATTTCTTCATGGATAGTTTTATATTGATGATTATTAACATACCACATTACATGATGAGCATGATATCGAAATGCAGTATAGATGGACAGACCAGGTTAGGTCATATGGTCTCATCAAATTCAACATAATGAGCACTCCAGTCATGACATCACTGATGCCTTTATCTTTTCCATTTAGATTTTATAATGCACTGAATTAATCTTTCTTCACAATCATTTTGATAGGCAATGAGTGATACCATGTTCAACTTTGTTCACGCTATTGATGGAGTACTCTGTTGTGTTGTTGTGCCAACAACTTTAGAAAAATTCCTGCTGCAGTTTCCCACTTCAATATTGTGTTGATGGAGATGGATTGTGTTGCAGAAACATCAATTTTTACTCACCCTCCTCAGACATTTTGTTGGTTTCCCAAGCTAGCCTTTTATTCACATTTATTTGTTTCTGCCAGTTGTCAGCAAAGACTTTGGGCCTTCCCTCACTTGAAATCTCCACTTCAAAGTTTAATAATTTTAGCTACTTGAAAATAATGTTTGATCAATTATTTACAGTCAAGAAGAGTTTTCAGACATGCAAATGTGCTACATTAGTTGTGCTCTGCACCTACTCAACCTGTATTATACACGTTGGAGTTCTTGTCTCTTTACTCCATGCCTTTTTTAGTCAGTACTCCTCCAAAGAGACATTAAAGCCCTCTCAGTCATGCTTGAAGAGAACAGTAACTGGATATTTCTGTTAAAATGGTCATTGGTAAAATATTTGACGTTGTAAATACTAGCATTGTTGTCATTAAACTTCAGAGTTAACACAACATTTGTAGAAATGGTAACAGATTGAACTACTGTTTTGGGCTCTGAGTCTGCACACTCAGTATAACAGCAGTGCATTACTTATAAAGATTGCAGATGTTACCAAGCTGGGAGGAGTTGCAAGTTTTTTGAAGTATGGCGTCATAATTCAAAATGATCTGAACAAACTGGAAAAATGGTCTGAGGTAAACAGAATGAAGTTTAATAAGGACAAATGCAAAATACTCCACTTAGGAAGGCATAATCAGTTTCACACATACAAAATGGGAAGTGACTATCTAGGAAGGAGTACTGCAGAGAGGGATGTAGGAGTCAGAGAGGACCACAAGTTAAATATGAGTCAACAGTGTGACACTGTTGCAAAAAAAAGCAAACATGATTCTAGGATGCATTAACAGGAGTGTTGTGAGAAAGACATGAGAAGAAATTCTTCCACTCTACTCTGTGCTGATTAGGCCTCATTTGGAGTATTGTGTCCAGTTCTGAATACCACATTTCAAGAATGACGTGGAGAAATTGGAGAGGATCCAGATAAAAGCAACAAAAATGATTAAACATCTAGAAAATATGACCAATGAGGGAAGGCTGAAAGAACTGGGTTTGTTTAGTTTGGAAAAGAGAAGACTGAGAGGGGACATGATAGCAGCTTTTAAGTACCTAAAACAGTGTTACAAGGAAGAGGGAGAAAAATTGTTCTCTTTTACCTCTGATGATAGGACAAGAAGCAATGGGCTTAAATTGCAGCAAGGGAGGTTTAGGCTGGACATTAGGAAAACCAGCGGAATAAATTAAACACTGGAATAAATTGCCTAGGGAGGTTGTGGTAGCTCCATCATTGGAGATATTTAAGAGCATGTTAGATAAATATCTATCAGGGATGACCTAAATGGTGTTTGGTCTTGCCATGAAGGCAGGGGCCTGGACCTTATGACCTCTCAAGGTCCCTTCCACTTCTAATATTCTATGATTCTATATTTGGCAATCTTTTTGTGGGGGAAGGCATAACTCTGCACAAAGTTTTCAGAAATTAAAGAGTCACCAAAAAATCTTGGTTGGTCCCCATGTGGCCCTCTGGTTCTCCACCACAGGAATAGCATGCCTCTTAATAGATATCACCTTTCCTGTATTTTATCACATCTTTTGCCAAAGAGAAAAAGGTAGCTCCTATTTACACATCATTAAAATATTCTCACTTTGTAGTATGTGCAGAACTTACTCCAAACTATTGGTAGGGCCATTCATTTCTGAAAGATTTTTGGTTTTAGAGTGTAAAAGTCACGTTTCCCATATTCTTTTCTGAGTGTCAGAGCCAAAATAATTCTATTGAATTCAAAGTTCATTATGTGACTTATTCAAGGGCAAGAGTTATTGTGGAAGTAATCATTTATATTAATACCATTAGAAGTTTTGATAAATTCATTAAGCATTTCACTCCTATAAGCCTTCTGTTTGGGCATTACATTCTGGTTTGTTATAAAAACTAAATCCAACGTGGTGATCGCACATATGTATATCTCCACTGACTTCAGTGAGTTGTTAATCTATATTTCACTTTTATATTCCTATAACTTAGATCTTGTCTGTACACAAACTTGCACTGATTTACCAAGTGATGTGTTGTTATGCAAGTGAATGTTTGTGTGTAGATAAACAGAAATAAGGAGTAGCTTATATCAATTAAGCTTTAATCAATTCCTTACTTATGCAAACTAAACAACACTAGGCCACTCTGACCAAATGAAGATTGTCTACACAGGAACTTTGTACAGTTTAATTAAATTGGTTAAATCAAATTGAGTAATGTGCTAGCTCCTTCTCATGTAGACATATCCTTAGGGTTTGTCTACACTGGCAAGATACTATGCTGTAACTTTCTCCATAGCGCAGCAAGTTACAGTGCTGTAAAACACCAGTGTAATTAGGCTCCCAACACTGTTAGCTACTCCCTTTGTGGAGATGGTTTACCTAAACTGCTGGGAGAGCTCTTGCTGTGACCACACGGCTGCATTAAAGCACTGCCACGACTGCACTTCAATCTTAGAAATATATACAAAGCCTTACAACCTGTATCACTTGGTTTTGGGGGTGGATATATGCTTGATAGACTAGAATGGAGTTCTTAGAGAATGGAGTTCATGGACATACTATGTTCTCAGTTTTGTATGGGGGAGCCTGATAAATGAGGCTGAATTAATCCTGCTGGCTCCCTGATGGACCCAGTGCCATTACATATCAATCTTGACATGTTTGACAACAGGCTTTGCCTGGACTATTTTCATTAAGGACTGAATCTTTTCTATGGAAAATTGGAAGTTACTCATTTTGTCACATATTGTTCTTCAAAATCTGAAACATAATTTGTTAGGTGGTAAATCCCAAAAGAACTGACCTAAAATATTCTTTCCAGCAGATCTTAAATTTTTATTTTACAAGGATTTTAATAAAGGTTTATGAGTAATTGCCATCTTCCTAAAGATTCATGCTTTGGACATTTTAGCTGTCAGAGCGCTAAAGACAGACTGGTGGGCAGTTTACAACCTTATATCCTATGTGTTGAATTTTCTGACTGTAAAATCTAGCTCACATGTATGTGTTGGTTCTCAGAAATGGATAGCGTGGTGGATTTGCTTCCAATTTCTTGTTGGTGAAAGAAAGTTTTTTTGAAGCCTTCCACATTGGCTTTTCTGTATAATCTACACTGTGTATTCTATATTCAGGCCTTGTATGTCTATGCCTCAAGAAAATGACCACACTGCACCTCTGTGTGTGTGTGGGGGGGAGGTATTTTCTGGCTTTCAGGGCCATGGGGTATAATGCTTTATGGGTCTGGGGTGAGAGAGAGGCACAGGAGTTGCTGTGAATGCTGGCTGAGTCAGCATGGTGACATGGACTCATCCATCAGGTATATGAAGGGCTGGAGAGTTGATAAAGGGTAAGGGGAGAAGCCCCTTTTCCCCAAATATGCAACACAGCACTCTCCACCCTTTGAAAATGACAGAATACCAGATTTGACCAGGATCCCTGCAGGGACTATGCTAGCCACTCCTTTCTTGAGTGGCTAGGAAGCAATTTTTCCATCACCACCAGATTGGCCAAGGTGATTTCACCTTCCCCAGAGACTGTTTGAGAGGTGTTGTTATGATGCATAGGGAAAGTAGTTAGGCTATGATGTCACAACTACGTAAGTGAGGGGTGGGAGTGCAGTGCAGGTTCTCCACAGGGAAAGGCTACAGTGACTAGGTAAAGGCTTGGGAAAGGACTTAAAGGAGCAGAATATGGTGTATGGGGGGGGGGCTATTATTGGCACAATAGGGAGCCAACCCCCCCTTCGTTTATGACAGGGGGAGGGTAATGTCCAAGCAATGGGTTAACTAGCAACCAGAATGGAAAAAGCAGGGAGCTGGCTTAAGCCCCAGAAGTGGCCATGGAATTAACATGCGCTGTGCACTTTTATGTGCTGAGTAGTCCCATACATCTAAAAATAATGTTGTAGCCTGATTAAACCATATCCTATGTCTCCTGCCCTCCTTTTGGAATAGGTGGACAATACCCCACTTCACTCCTCATCTAGACATCATTCCACCTTTAGTTATAATGTGCTCCTCCTTAGACAGACCAAATTGTCTAGGAGGTAATCTATGTTCTTTCACAGCCCTACACTCTGTGGAGTAGTGGGACAGAAATGAACATTTCCCAGCGATATATTGGCCTCTTTCCACATTAAAATACTTTAAAGTGTTTACTATTTCCTCCCTATTGTTTCATTATCACTTCAGACCCAATTTCTTTTCCACCTTTCTTGGGGTTGCAGCTTACCATTTTCCAGAGTTAGGTTTCTTATTTGGAGATTTGTATAAGATGTTTCTAGAGTCATTGGAAGGAGCCTTATAATATAATGGGCATCCTTTTGTCCTATTTTCTGGAAAGCATAGCAATATCAGTTCAGAGGAGAGGACAAACACTCTGTTATTGGTTGTTTGCAGTGTTGTTGTAACTGTGTTGATCCCAGGATATTAGAAACATAACGTGGGTGATGTAATATCTTTTATTGGAACAACTTCTGGCTAGCAGTTCTACCATTGGGAAGCTGCCCAACAGTTTGCCATACAACTAATCATCCATTAAAGGTGTGTTTTTAATAGAAAAATATTTAAGAAACTCGGGTTATTTTAATTTATTTTACTCTCAAAATGAATCATCTTCCAATGGTAATGGATTTTCTTAGTACTGAATTTGTCTGCTGATCAAATTGCAACTAATATGAAGAGAGGAAAGAGCTCATCTTCAGTGTGATTAAAATTAAAAGATTTCAGAGGAGATGAACCCTGTTTGTTCAGTCATTGTATTGTTTTAGAATACCTTGACTTTGGTGAAGGGCAAGAAAGAGGGCTTGAACACCAACAGTAATCCTTTTATTAAAGTCATATATAAATCCTCAGCAGGCCTAATTTTACTTACTAGAGAAAAGAATTTGTGAGTGTTTTAGTTAAAAATAGTGTCCAGAATAAGCCCCTCCTCTTCCTGGTTTGATGGGCTGTAGCTTGCAAATATACATTTTAACGTAAGATGAAAAAGACCATTTTTTCCTATACAAATAGATACAATTCAAACAAAAAACTGAAATTTGTATCACAATTTGACAGCTGTAAGCACCGAGGCCAAATAATCACCATGCAGTACTACGTTTTTGCTTCTACAATCCATTTTACTAAGGGTTCGTAGGTTTATAAAATACCCATTTCCCTCATAGCTACTTCAGTCTGTCGGTCAAACTTTGATCTGATGTTGAAGTTTTCAAAAGCTGCCTGTGTTGCAAGATTTCTGCAAACTTGATCTTGCTGGTTTAACTTAAATATTGTTTCCATTTTGAAGTCTGTCATGCGGGTGCACCACAAAGAGTGTTTGGTTTTAGTCCTGATGCCTTGGGTGGTGGTATGCAATAAGTAACAAAATACTAGGAATAAAGAAAAATCCTGAAATGTATCCCTCGAGCTATGGGCCAGTTGAGAGCGAGAGAGACAGGATGTAAAGTAAAACCAGTATTTCTTCCTTTGATCAAAGGATAGATTCCCACCACCACCCAGCAGGTGATTAACACATAAGTACATTCTCTTCTAAATACCATTGATTGGACAAAACTAAATATCTGCTTAACACCCCCAAAAACAAACATTAGGTAAACTAGTGTCAGGAATATTTTTTAAATTCTTTGCAAGTTCAAGTTTGTAAATGAAATTATGAGATCTAAAATAATTGTCAGGAAAGTAAGATTGCCGCTCTACAGTTTGTCTACTGAGTTATCTCAGAACGTGCAAGTTTGTAAAAGAAGAGAAATCAAACAGTTGGTGCCAGCATCTAATTCTTGAAGCTGTGTTTTTGCTTTCAGAAAATGAGCATTTTCACAAATAGGTACTGCATATTTTTCAATTGTGTATAATTTCTGCACTTGAAAAAAAACCCTCATTAATACTCATCCAGGTGATAAAATTCTGGGAACATAAAAGCATGCTAACATAATAACACAGGGCATGGTGGATCTCAGTTTTATATACAAAGGCAATTCACAAACAGACTTAACTAACTGGAAGGTTTATAAACCACAATTTGTTTTTACTTCAAAGTTAATGACAAAGGGCTTTCTGCCTTGTTTGTCCAGCAAATAAAATACTGTTTTGTGTTTTCCCATGCAATCACCACATACATTTTATTTATTAAGTGCCAAGTGTGTGTTTGGTGAGGGCGAAGAACAAAAACACTGTCACTGCCTAAAGGAACTTACAATTTTTGTAAATTGTCAAATATAGCTAAACCCTAAGTCAAAATCTCATCAGGTTATAATGTAACTATATGTATTTTTTATATTTTCTTTATCCATAGCTGACTTGATGCATAATGAAATAAATAATCATAAAATAAAAAAAATTAGTTACATTTTAAAAGGTGGTTTGCATTTATTTATAAAAGAAGTAGTTTTGGCCAAGTTGCACAAAGAGGTCAGGAGTCACACTGTAAACACACAAATTCATGGTTTTTTATCTGAAAATAACTTTTTCAGCAAAAATGAAAATAAAGCAAAATATTAACATTGTAAACTCATGCAAAAGCTGTGAAACAAATATTGCAAATTTCTCACATCTCTGTTCAGTTTGAGTCCCTTATCTATTGGCTAAAATTATATTTTAAACAATTCTCGCTATCACCTTCCACTTTAGGACTGCAGTGTGTGTTCGAAGACATACTTTTTCCACTACTGTTTTTGGACACTTCAATTTGTCAATAAGCACCCTTTTTGATGAGTATTCTTCCTTCTACCTTTCCCCCTTTTGAAACACTATGGATGAAATCCTGATTCTATTGAATGGTAGTAGTTTTGCCATTGACTTCACTGGGGTCAAGATTTCACCTCGTGACTCTAAAAAATATTGTGCCTTGAATAATATTGTCCTTACTGCTGTGGCTATGATTTGACTTCAAGTATATTTCAGAATATGACAAGATATTCGGTGGCCCTCTTGTTATTTTGTCATTATGATGACAATAAAGTCCTCTTAATGATAGAAATCTTATCAACTGGTCACATCATTCACAATCTCTGTGTACTGTAGACCATGCTCTTAGTAAGTGCTAAATTTCTCTAACACTTTTCAACCAGGTGAAAAATATATAAATCATGCCATCTCAGACTTTCATTTCAGAATCAGTCACGCACTGCTATTTGGAGCATTTGATTTCAGAGAAGGATTACAGTACGTAAAGTAGAGAATTTTTCGAAAAATTGAAACAGTTTTAACATTGTATCTCAGAGGACATGATATTAAGTCAATTTATTTCATTGTACAGCCACACTCAGATATATTAAATACATAAGACGTAAGAGAAGGTGAAATGATGAATAATATCTTATATTTATATCATATTTATACTTATACCAAAAGTCTTTAAAGTGCTTTGCAAATTATTTGTATACACTGCACAAGTTTTATAAACTACAGAAGATATAGGCCAACATTTTTAAATGTGGGTACCTATAGCTAAATACTTAAATCCATATTTATATATTTAAATAAAGTGACCTGATTTTTAGAGGCACTGAGCATTTGCCTCTTACACTTAAAATCAGGCATTTTAATTTAGGTGCCTTTATATAGATTAGGAACTTAGCTTCAGGCACTCAAGTTTGGATATTTCGGCCAGAAAACCCCAGTAAAACTATTTTTGGGGTGGATGCTAGTGGCATAAGAAGCACATGAAATAAAATGGGGTGGGGGAGGAAATTTTGGGCAAGGACACTGAAGTAAACCCCCTGGCTATTACAAAATGGTCTATGGGACCTTTTAATCTCCTCCTCCATAACATGTACTTACTGACATGTTTCCTGTAGTATAATTAATGTAGTCTTTTTGTGCTATATAGCTGTTGTGAAGTGCTATGGAAACATAGTTACTAGGATAGTATTTTATCATCCAAGATATAATTTAAATATAACTCAACCAGCCAAAGGTATAGTTTTGCTTATAATAAGCCCTTAATAACAATAGAAAACTAGAATCTTTCTCCTTTTACCTTCAACCTGCACAGTGTTTTTAAGGTAGTCATTGGATTACTGTACTACAAAAATCTTTTTGGTTAACAAAGCTGCATCATCCGATTCTAGAATCATATGACATAAAGAAATCTTGGCTAAAACAGAACACAAATGCATGTGTCCAGAAATAGAATATGAATGTTGCATACCAAATTAAAAAAAAAAGATTTGCAAATTCTAACGGAAGCTTCCTTTGTAGTTTTATCTTTTGTATTTAGACCAGCAAAAATGCAGCACAATCTCTCTGCAGTACATATCCTTCATGTGATGTTGTACTGCAAGTTTAGCACATTGCAATATTAAGAAAAACAAATATTATTTGTCAGCAGTCACTTTCCATTAAGAAAAATAAGAGTTGTAGACTGAAGTCACCATATTTGAGGGAAGGAAATATTTGAGAAAATAATGCAAAGTGTGTGAAAATATTGTGAAATAAAGAGTATCTTAAACAAGTTCATTGTCTACATTTTCTCAATACACTGGCTTAAAGATTTCCAAACAATCTAAAATTATCTTGGCAGGCGACTCAGTGATTAATGATCAGGTAGCTTCTATAAAGGTGTTTAATGTAATGACAGATAAGAAGGAGGGGAAAAAAAACCTTAACAAAGCATGTGTTGGGACATAGTCAGAAGGGTTTGTTCTGTGTAGTTTAGGTTGCTTTTGTGCTTGTAGGAAAGCTCCTTTCCTATCTAATGTATTGTTTGCATTGCTCTATGGTATCAACTGCAAGGATCAGTTCCAGTGAGACACTGCTAAAGCTTCTTTTATTATATAGCTTTGTAAAGCACCAACAAATGTCCTGACTCTTGCCCTTGACGTGGTGTCACAACTGCCAATCATTTGGTACCATAAGCAGGGAGGCACTGTCATGATTGTCTTCAGGGTAAATTCTTGTTTACATTTCCTATACAAAGAGCCTATAGTTGTTATTACACCTGCCAGTGTTCAGTGTCACTGACCTCTCACCAAATGCACAATCAAGTGCGCATTTTTTTAAAATAGTCAAATTAACATCAAACCCACTGAAATTAGAGACATTTGCCACCGATCATCTAGAGAATGCTAGTAATAATTTTAAAAAAGAACAAGCAAGTAAATGTCCTCTTGAAATTACCTTTTAAACTTGAATGTATTGTTCAGTTATAAATGCATTTAATTGCTTTTTTCCCTTACAAAAATAATTGTTTTAGGGTATTTAATGCCCCCTTTATTGCATGTGTTATATTAACGAGTTGTTATATAAGTCTTAGCTGCCAAATACAGTGTCTCAAGCAATAAATAAATAAATCACTAGACTGTATTGAAGGCATATTTTGCCCAGATGCTGCTTTGAAATACTGGATTAAGACATAAAAGTTAGATTTAAACCGCAAGCATGAAACTCATGGGAAATGTCACATGGAAAAGCCCTTTGAATGGCAGGTGCCTTCCTACAGCTGATACACAAAAACAAGTACATACATAGGTGCACTGTGCCCCTGAAATCTCACCAAAATCTTAATTGCTAAATGGGATGCTCCTCATGCCCCTTCCCTATTCCCATGAATGGCCTTCCTGCACCCCTCCACCTGCAAGCACCAGTCGCCTCTGACACAGAATATTAAATGTACATTTTGAAATCACTAGTATGTAAAAGTACATTTTTTCTCTTCTTTATGGTTTGTCTGGGCAACCGAAACAAATGGACTACTAAATATAATGAGTAATGTGGTGGGTTGTTAGGCTACGCAATGGCCCATGGAATTGTTTATTTTCTTTCAACTAGAGGTGGGCGGCTATCAGAAACATGTATTAATCTAATGCTTTTAAAATACTTAAAATTTAAAAAATTATGTAAAATCTGCCAAACAATTTAATGAATATTATTTTACCAGCTACAACCAGATCATTCTAGAAAGACTTGATTTTCCTAGTAATGTAACAGGGCATGGAGAACGAGGGAAAGGAGCATTCCCTCTTGCATGTTTATAACAGAGTTATAACCAGAAGACTTACTTAGGGTTAGATTCTACATTGATACTGTGAACTGAAGAGCTTTTTAAGGAACGATTTTAAATTGTATTAAGGTTCTGCTTTAAGAACAAAACATATGAGAAGATTTCAGAAATGGCAAATGTGCTTTAAATACTGATCAGTTCTGTCTCATTGTTTCCTTGCACTCCCCATCCGTCTGTCTGTATCCACTTGTCTTCTGTGTCTTATATTTAGATTGTAAGGTCCTTAATTCAAGGGCTGTCTCTTTGTTATGTATTTGTCTAGGCCGCAGGGCAATGGGTTCCTGATCTGTGATTTGGTTCTATAGGCTCTATTGCATCACAAAGAATTAAATGCTACTAATAACAATAATTAATAAAATGTTTAGCAATTAATGCATCTTTCATTGAACCATCTATTCTTAAGTTCTGGGTTTCTCCTGCCACAACTGATGGCATCATAGAGAGTGATGGCTGTGATGTCCCCAGCAATTGTAGACCAAACACAGACCGTTCAAATTGGGTTTTGGCAGTTAAGTAAAGGAAAATCTGTGTAATTCCACATGATGCCTTTTAATTGGTTCCAGTGTGTATCATCACCAGTGGACAATTGCCAGACGACTTCATAATCCCATCGAATTTTGCAATTACATCTCATATTTTTACTCTAGGGAGACCACAAACTATCTTGTTGTCTTTGTGTCTGTTGCCAAGTTCTCTGTTCACTTATCTTAATATAAAGGCATTGACGATACTTGCTTGCCATATTATGGCAGTTGAAAAACCTCTCTTGGTTGCTGCTTGCTTCATACCACAAGGCAGCCCATAAATTGTATCCCCTTTAACTTTCTGTTTCATTCCTCTAGAGACAGGTTCTTCATTTTCTGACTTGCTATGTATCTCCTAATGATTCAATACTTCTAACTGGGTTGGATGGTTGGTTTTCTTTGCCCTCGTGGTCACAAATTGCCAGTATGGGCGTCTTTGGTTTCTACTCACTCCAGTTCCCTTACCAGTGATCCTTTTTGTGAAGTCTGTGACAGTGATTTCCAAAGCTGGTCTTGCAAGAAGTCTTTATTTTCTCAGATGCTGTGCGGTATTGAAATTTGTATTTCTAGACCCTGTATCTTCCCCACCAATGTGGCCACCAGCTCTCATTTTGTTCATGATTAATTTGTTTCTCTCTTGCTGCTTAAATGAAAACATAAAACATACATGTCAGGTCATATCACTTGTTCTCTCACTGGTCATATCTGCAACCTAATATACAGTCACACCTAAGCAGAAGGAACCATAGTCATTGTTCTTCTTCGGGTAGTGTCCCCGTGGGTGCTCCACTGTAGGTGTTGGGCTCGTCAGCCGTAATTCAGCCAGACCACGCATGCGTGGTAGGCGTCACATGCCTTTCACGCCGTTTCTGAGTCTGCGCGCGGTCCCGCTCCCACCAGTTCCTCCTAACCGTTCACCATTGCAGGCGGAGCAAACCACTTCTCCTCAACCCTGAGAGAAAAAGAGTGTAAAAATAGTTAGAAAGTTAGTTGTGAGTCATAGTTAAGTCAGTAGTTATACTTCTACTTCTACTTCATTTGTTATTAAAAAAAATACTCTATCTTGTTGTTCAAAGTTCTAGTTAATAGTTATAGTGTTAGTTGGACAATCCATTCAAAATGCCAGAATCCCCCGGTTTCAAAAAACGTGCGACATGCCGTGACCCAATGCCTGCATCGGACGGCCATGCAAGCTGCATAAAGTGCTTGGGCAAGGGCCACATCCCTCAAAAATGCCTGCACTGTTCGAAGCTGACGGCATGGGCCAGGCGCGATCGCGAGATGCGATTAAAAATGCTATTGTTCAGTAAGGCCCTACAGCCCACGGACATGGAGCCTCTCAGATACCTGGGGTCCCCAGAGAGAACGAGAGCTCGTGTGGACCCAACTGCAGCAAGGAAAAAATCATCACCCCACCACTCATCCTCCAGGCTGATAAGTGTGGTCAATAGGCCGGGGACATCGGGAACGGCCCTCAGCCATTATGCCGAAAGGCATAAGATGAGCCGAAGTACATCGGTGCCAAGTCCGGCCCTTCCTAGGGAACTGACACTGGTGGCTTCCACAGTGCCGAGAGCCAACTCAGCACCAGCGCCGAGAAAACAAGCACCTACAACGGCACCAGCCAAAGCGGCACCGATGGCACCAGCACCACATACAACACCAGTACCGACTGCGGCACCAACACTGACGGCACTGTCCAGGAGACCGGCACTGTGTCCACCAGCACCAGACTTGTCGGCACCGCACTGTGGCACCGGCAGCAAGCCCGACGTCGACCAGTACAAGCCCAGTGCCGAGCCCTACGGCACCGCCTACGGCATCGGCACCAAGCCCAATGGCACCGAGCTCGCCCGTCACAGCTCCGGTACCACAAACATCAGTGCCGGTTTGGGCAGCACTTTCAGCACCGGTCCAGAACATACCAGAATGTCGCTGACAACCCTCCCTGGCACCGGAGAAAGGTAGGCACAAGTCTAGGAGAGTGATCACGCCCTCTCCTAGCCCGGAAGCAACTGGTTTCTCACCAGACCCTCAGTCGCTGGCTTCTGTATTCTCTGTGCCATCACAGCTCTAGAGTCGCTCCATTTCAGCTATGCAACATCGCAGCCACTCTTCTCGATATTCGCCATCACCACAGCACTACCACAGGCAATCACATTCTCCAACATATTCACGGGGCAGATCTCATTCACCCAGATCACTTACACGATCGTCTTACTCCAGGTATCATCACACGACTGAGAGGAGGTACTCCCCTGAGTATTCTCCAGGTAGGTATTATTACGATCGATACCATAGGCATCGTTACTATCATCATTGTCACTGCTATTCGTTGGAGCACTCCTGCTCGAGATCTCCTCAATACTGTCACCGACAATGGTCACATAGTAGTGCTAGACTACCAACATCTCTGCAACTGTCCACATGGCCACCCACCACCTCAGGTGACGTACCTGCAACAGCACATCAACCTGAGGTAGAGGAGATACCACCATTGCAACACAATCAATTGCAGGCAGAGTCTCCAACAGATCAGTCTTCCTCCTCCCCAGATGACGCGGTCTTCCCCGGTGACTCTTCGCTGACTGACAACATTCAGCAATTCCACAAGCTGTTTAAAAGAGTGGCAGAGACACAGGAGGTGCAACTCGTTGAGGTGCAACAGACGCAACACTGACTTCTTAAGAATCTCCTACCGTCTCAGAAATTGAGAATGGCACTACCATTAGACAAGGCGATCCTTGAGATCGCAAACGAAATTTGGCAAACTCCAGCTTCCTCCCAAGCTACAGATAAGAGGGTGGATAAGAAGTATTTCATCCCCTCGAAGGGGATGGGATTTTTATTCACACATCCTCAACCTAACTCGTTAGTTATAGATGCAGCCCAACAGAGATCCAAGATGCCGCAGTATAAGAACTCCTCTTCTGACAAAGAGGGCAAGCGTTTGGACTTGTTTGGGAGAAAAGTTTATTCATCCGCCATGTTAACTCTAAGGATGGCAAACTGTGCGGCCCTCCTGTCTGTCTAATCATAATTTTGATAATTATACAAAGCTAGTGATGCTGATAGAACACCTACCCGACGATAAGCGTCAGATACTGAAATCAGTAGTGCAGAAGGGCTACACTGCCACAAGGGCGGCGTTACAGATAGCTCTTGACATCACCGACACAGCGGCTCGCACCACAGCAACATCAGTGGTGATGCGAAGATCTTCCTGGCTCCAGATGACTTCAGTTCCCAAAGAACTACAGTCAAATGTCAAAGACCTACCTTTTTGCCAGGAAGACTTTTTGCCAGGAAGACTGACCAAGTTCTGCACTCAAGGACGACCCTGAGGACCCTTGGCATGTATACACCACCTTATCGCCACAAACATTACACGCCGTGCTATAGATTAAGACCATTCTCTTACGCCACACCCAGATTCAGGCAGTATGAGTCACAACAGCGGAGATAACCACGTGAACAAAACCAGCACCCTCAGACCAGCAGGGCACCCAACCCTCAGAATAACAGACAGTCGGTTTGATGGTCTGGTTAAGGGACTGCAGACCATTCCTCTGAAATATCATCCAGAGTCGCAGAAGCTATTTCACCACCGACTGCGAGCGTATCAGCACAGATGGTTCGCCATCACCACCGACCATTGGGTCCGAGAGCTAATAACATCCGGCTATACAATTCTCCTTCTTTCTCTCCCCCCAACCTGTCCCCCATCCCCGTCCGTCTTCAGGGACCCCTCTCATGAGGCCCTCCTAATGCAAGAGGCACTGCACCTTATACATATTGGCGCTGTGGAGAGAGTGCCCGAGCAATTTCAGGGCAAAGGATTTTATTCTCATTACTTTCTCACCGAGAAAAAATCGGGGGATGGAGACCTATCCTGGACCTTTGACGGCTCAATCGATACCTCCAAAAACACAGGTTCAAGATGGTGACATTAGCTTCTATCATCCCAGCACTCATCACAGGAGATTGGTTTACGTCCGACAAATTGCAGGATGCTTATTTTCTTGTAATGATACACCCGGCTCACAGACGTTTCCTCAGATTCATCATAGGCACAGAGCACTTCCAATATAGAGTCCTCCCGTTCGGCCTATCATCAGCACCCATGGTTTTCTTGAAGACACTATCAGTAGTCACTGCGCATCTACGCTGACTCGGCATCATGATATTTCCGTACCTGTATGATTGCCTAATCAAGGCACCTACGTACAACCACGCAGTACGTGCCACTGAAATTACAAGGAAACTATTTGAGACTCTCGGACTCGTAATCAATCTCCCGAAGTCGTCCTTCATGCCGCAAAGGTCCCTTCACTGGGGCACGATTAGATTCTACAACAGCCAGGGCTTATCTTCCTCTAGACAGATTTCACACAATACAAAATCTCATTCACACTCTTTCTATCATCCCCAACGTTCCCATACTTATCTGCTTGCAACTCATGTGGCATATGGCAGCCACAACTTACGTGGTATAACACACGAGACTGCATCTCAGATGCCTCCAACACTGGGTAGCTTCAATCTATCGCCCAGGCAACCTCGACATACACAGATCAGTGTCGGTACCTCCAATAGTGCGGGACTCCCTGGCATGGTGAGCCTCTTCCACCAACATGCTCACTGGCATTCCTTTCCATCGTCTACAACCCACGATACAGATTACGACAGATACGTCTCTCCTGGATTGGGGAGCTCACTATGCGGGATCTCATGTTCAGGGGCAATGGACTGCACAAAAATCTCTTCAGCATATCAATTTCCTCGAGCTGAGGGCAGTTTTCAATACCTGCAAACAGGTCCTATCCACAATTCGCGGTCACACTATTCAAATCCTTACCGACAACATGACCACAGTCTACTATATCAATTGTCAAGGTGGAGCCCGGTCCAAATCCCTCTGTGCAGAGGCAACGTGATTATGGAACTGGTGCATTCGCCATGATGTCAGCATCATCGCTGCATACCTACCGAGCAAGGACAATACTGTTGCCGACGCCCTCAGCAGATACTTCTTTCCTCAGCATGAGTGGGAACTCAAACACGACGTAACACAGTATCTCTTCCAACGATGGGGATACCCCACTATAGACCTATTCGCAACACATCACAACATGAAGTGTCCCGAGTACTGCTCCAGAGCGGGCGTTGGACTGAAGTCCCTCGGGGATGCGTTTCTACTGGATTGGAGCCGCCACCTGCTCTATGCTTTTCCACCAATTCTACTTCTTCCGAAAGTACTGGAGAAGGTATCAATGGATGGAGCTACAGTCATACTCATGGTTCCCTTTTGGCCCAGACAGACGTGGCTTCTCTTCCAAATGTCTCTATGCCCTCCATACCAGCTGCCAGAATGACCTGACTTTCTGACACAGCGAGGGCTGACCATAATGCACCCTCAAATCGATTGATTACACCTCACAGCGTGGCTCCAACAGACATAAGTCATCTGTTCTCAGGAGGTAAAGCACGTGCTAATGCATAGTAGGCGTGATTCCACACGACCAACTTACCTGCATAAATGGCGCCGTTTCCACACGTGAGTTGTTAATAATCTCGATTAATTCTCCATTCCTATTTATCATATCTTCGAGTATGTATTATACCTCCAACATTTGGGCTTAGCGTTATCCTCCATCAGAGTTCATCCTACGGCGATTTCTGCCTTTAAACAACCTGTAGAAGGTTACTCAATATTTGCCCATCCCATGACCAAACGATTCTTAAAAGGTCTCTCCAATCTATACTTTCTGCGGAGAAAACCCCTGGTGCTATGGGACCTTGAGCTGGTCTTGAACACTCTGACGTATCCACCATTTGAGCCACTAGCCACCTGTGACATGGCAATGCTTACGATGAAACTCGTCATCTTACTAGCGATTACATCTGCACACCGAGTAAGTGAGTTGGCTGCCCTTTCGGCCACACCACCATACACCTTGTTTACCAGTCATGGGGTCATACTGCACCCCCACCCAAACTTCTTATCGAAAGTGAACTCGGAGTTCCATATCAACAAACTCATAGTACTCCCAACATTTTATCCCAAGCCGCACTCCTCCAACCACGAAGCCTGAACTACATACCTTGGACATACGTAGAGCTCTGGCTTTCCTTCTGGAGAGAACACGTCCCTTCCGGCAATCACAACATTTACTACTATGCACAGATGAATGAGCTAATGAATAAAAAGTTAGTGGGGGAACTACATATTCTTGGGGCTGCTGGCTGCAGATTGAAAATCCCTTAAAAATTGCATTACCTGATTAATTTCTGGAGTTGAGAAATGTTGGTAAAATGCATTTAAAAGAGGGCAGATGGCTATAGTGGGCTATTGGAGCTAAAGCCCAACACTAATGTCACATCTAAATAATAAAACTGATGTAATGCAGAATGCCATACCACCTGTTGACACTGGGACACTTGTGGTTGATTTGGAACGTCTCTTATGGAAGCTGCAGTATGCAAGGCAAGTGTTGGAGGACTGCTGGCTTTTCATGATATAGTCTTCAGTGAACAGAGGGAAGAGGCGTAGAGCAGGGAATACATATTTCCATAGTCTTTATTGCCTCTTACATTGAATTTCAAGTTCTAGAAATAGGTAGCAGGAATTTTTGAACCTAGTGATAATGCAGGTTGGTAAGAACATAAGAACATAAGAATGGCCATACTGGGTCAGACCAAAGGTCCATCGAGCCCAGCATCCCATCTGCCGACGGTGGCCAATGCCAGGTGCCCCAGAGAAGGAGAACAGAAGACAATGATCAAGTGATTTATCTCCTGCCATCCATCTCCTGCCCTTGTTATGAAGGCTAGGGCACCATACTTTATCCCTGGCTAATAGCCATTTATGGACCTAACCTGCAAAAATTTATCAAGCTCTTTTTTAAACCCTAATAGAGTCCTGGCCTTCACAGCCTCCTCGGGCAAGGAGTTCCACAGGTTGACTGTGCGCTGTGTGAAGAAAAATTTCCTTTTATTAGTTTTGAACCTACTACCCATCAATTTCATTTGGTGTCCCCTAGTTCTTGTATTATGGGAAAAGGTAAATAATTTTTCTATAATCACTTTCTCCACACCATTCATGATTTTATATACCTCTATCATATCGCCCCTCAATCGCCTTTTTTCCAAACTGAAAAGTCCCAGTCTCTCTAGCCTCTCCCCATATGGGACCCTTTCCAAGCCCCTAATCATCTTAGTCGCCCTTTTCTGAACCTTTTCTAATGCCAATATATCTTTTTTGAGGTGAGGAGACCACATCTGCACGCAGTACTCGAGATGTGGGCGTACCATAGTTTTATATAGGGGAAGTATGATATCTTTTGTCTTATTATCTATCCCTTTTTTAATAATTCCTAACATCCTATTTGCCTTACTAACTGCCGCTGCACACTGCGTGGATGTCTTCATAGAACTATCCACTATAACTCCAAGATCCCTTTCCTGATCTGTCATAGCTAAATTTGACCCCATCATGTAGTACGTGTAATTTGGGTTATTTTTTCCAACATGCATTACCTTACACTTACCCACATTAAATTTCATTTGCCATTTTGCTGCCCAATCACTCAGTTTGCTGAGATCTTTTTGTAGTTCTTCACAATCCCTTTTGCTTTTGACTGTCCTGAACAACTTTGTGTCATCTGCAAACTTGGCCACCTCACTGCTTACCTCATTTTCTAGATCATTGATGAACAAGTTGAACAGGATTGGTCCCAGTACTGACCCCTGGGGAACACCACTAGTTACCCTCCTCCATTGTGAAAATTTACCATTTATTCCCACCCTTTGTTTTCTGTCTTTTAACCAATTCTTGATCCATGAAAGGACCTTTCCTCCTATCCCATGACCACCTAATTTACGTAAAAGCCTTTGGTGTGGGACCGTGTCAAAGGCTTTCTGGAAATCTAGGTATATTATATCCACTGGGTGCCCCTTGTCCGCATGTTTATTAACCCCTTCAAAGAATTCTAACAGATTAGTTAGACACGACTTCCCTCTGCAGAAACCATGCTGACTTTTGCCCAACAATTCGTGCTCTTCTATGTGCCTTGCAATTTTACTCTTTACTAGTGTTTCTACTAATTTGCCTGGTACTGATGTTAAACTTATCGGTCTATAATTGCAAGGATCTCCTCTAGAGCCTTTTTTAAATATTGGTGTTATATTGGCCATCTTCCAGTCATTTGGTACCAAAGTGGATTTAAAGGATAGGTTACAAACCACTGTTAATAACTCCGCAATTTCACATTTGAGTTCTTTCAGAACCCTTGGGTGAATGCCGTCTGGTCCCGGAGACTTGTTACTATTCAGCTTATCAATTAATTCCATAACCTCCTCTAATGTCACTTCAATCTGAGTGAGTTCCTCAGATTTGTCACCTAAAAAGGCTGGCTCAGATTTAGGAACCTCTGTAACATCCTCAGCCGTGAAGACTGAAGGAAAGAAATCATTTAATCGCTCCGCAATGGCACTGTCTTCCTTGATCGCTCCTTTTATATCTTTATCATCCAAGGGCCCCACTGCTTTTTTAGCGGGCTTCCTGCTTCTAATGTATTTAAAAAACATTTTACTATCATTTTTTGAATTTTTGGCTAGCTGTTCCTCAAACTCTTTTTTGGCTTTTCTTACTACATTATGACACTTAATTTGGGAGTGTTTATGTTCCTTTCTATTTTCCTCACTAGGATTTGACTTCCACTTTTTAAAAGCTGCCCTTTTCTCTCTCACTGCCTTTTTAACATGGCTGTTTAGCCATGGTGGTTCTTTGTTAGGTCTCTTACTGTGTTTTTTTATTTGGGGTATACATTTAAGTTGGGCCTCTAGTATGGTGTCTTTAAACAGTTCCCATGCAGCTTCCAGGGATTTTAGTTTAATTACTCTCCCTTTTAGTTTCTGTTTAACTAGCTTCCTCATTTTAGTGTAATTCCCCTTTTTGAAATTAAATGCCAGAGTGTTTGACCGCTGCGGTGTTCTTCCCAACACAGGAATATTAAAAGTTATTATATTGTGGTCACTATTTCCAAGCGGTCCAGTAACAGTTACCTCTTGGACCAGATCCTGCGTTCCAGTCAAGACTAGGTCGAGAATCGACTCTCCCCTTGTGGGTTCCTGTACTAGCTGCTCCAAGAAGCAGTCATTTAAGGCATCAAGAAATTTAATCTCTGAATCCCGTCCTGAGGTGACATGCACCCAATCAATATGGGGATAATTGAAATCTCCTATTATTACTGTGTTTTTTATTTTGGTAGCCTCTCTAATCTCCCTTATCATTTCAGCATCACTATCACTGTCCTGGTTAGGTGGTCGGTAATATATTCCTAATGCCATATTCATATTAGAGGAATGAATTGTTATCCATAATGATTCTATGGAACATTTTGATTCCTTTAGGATTTTTACTTCATTTGATTCTATATTATCCTTCACATATAGTACCACTCCGCCACCCGCACGACCTGTTCTGTCTTTCCGATATAATTTATATCCCGGTATGATAGTGTCCCACTGATTGTCCTCATTCCACCATGTTTCTGAGATGCCTATTATGTCAACTTCCTCCTTTGAGATGAGGTACTCCAGTTCACCCATCTTATTAGACAGACTCCTAGCATTAAGGAATGTGAATACTTTTGAACAGAAGGATTGATTTGTCTGAGTCTGGAAAGCTGAGTGCTAGGGGATACTCCAAGCCTGAAAGAGTCACATAGGACAGAATTCAGAACTGACTGGCTTGGTTCTGAGCTGTGGAGCAGCTGGACAGGAATAGCAATGGTTCTTGGGCTGGTATGTGTATCAGTATTTCCAAGTGGGTAGCATTGGGATGGAAAGAACTAAAGAGATGTGAGGAGTTTTGGCACCAGAAGGGAAAGGATTTGGTTTGGGTAGGGATGAACGAACTAAGGAATGGAGTCAGTTGGTGCATGAAATGGTTATATGTGGTGATGCTGATGGCTAAATTGTATGGCTAGACTTTGGGGTGGGAAGCTGGGACTAGGAGAGAGCATTTAAAGAGTGAGAGGAAAAACATGGTTCTTCTCCCAATTCTCTAATCACACCTTCAGATATCCTGTGGACAATCCTTCTTGTCCCCACTTCAGCTTTCTGTGGGAATTCCATATGGTTCTGTCCCTGATCCTTTTCTATCCTCCCTCTATAATTTATATATGAGTAATCTCATCCTCAGACACAAATTCAGCTCTGTGCTGACAACTCACTGATCTACCTTTATGCAAGACCTGTCTCCTCCTGTCTAAATTGAAATCTCAACTAATTTCACTGACATCTCCTTGTATATGTCTACCCTTCAACTCATATTCAATATGGATAAAAGAGAGTTCTAGATCTTCACTCCCCCATATCGTCCATACTACCTCCTTTCTCAGTCACTATGAATGATGGCATCATGCTGCCTGTGACGTGGTCCCATAACCTGGCCATTATCTTTGACTTGGAGCTCTCTGTAGATCCTCATATCCAGGCAATGGTTACAACTTTCCAATTCTTACTTCATAACATCTTTAAATATAGGACTATTAGTTATGGTAGCTGCAGAGTACAGACAGTGCATGCCCAGCTAGCACAAGTGTCAGTGGCTGGGCAGATGATGTGACATTGCCTATGAGTAGAATGCCCTACATATTTCAGCCCTAGGACTTCTAGCTTAGATGGTTCTAGACTTGCCCATGCAATGCTTCCCTTATCCACAGTGCTATTTTTAGCAGTGAAATGTTCTGCTCTCTCCCTGTTGCTGGAGCCTCCCCATCTTCTTTCCCACAAGTGAAAGACTGTGGCAGTGGGGAAAAGCTGGAGCCTTTCAAAGTTGCATCCCCTCTGCCAAAACTTTTCACTGTCCTGTGTAACTACACACTGCAGAGACTGTGAATGGATGCTGTCAGGGCTGTTCCCCTTTCTGGCACTCCAAGTGTAGAAGATGGGATCCCGCAAAGACCTTAAATACCTGGCTTTATAGGCTCTGCTTACAAACAAACTCCCCAGAGTCACAGATGCACTGGAAAAAAAACCTCAAAAAGCTGCCACCATTAAGTGATTTCACCCTAAAAAACAGGAGGGAACACTTGAATTCCTTCCCCAGGGGTACCCCCAAGCTCTTTTGCCCCAAATGAATTTGAAAAAAGAAAAGAGAAAAACAAGCTCAGATCTCTGGTAGCTGACCGCTCAGTCTTAGGCAGGCAGATATACACACAGACCCCTGTTACTTTCCAGGACACAAGAATCAAATCATCGCCTTAAAAAGGTGATTTTTATTATCAAAACAAAAGATATACTTGATAAAGCATACTTGGTTGCTAATTGTTATAGAGCAACTAAGTACAACAAATTAAAACACAAACAACCATAATAAAGAAAAATACCCTCATCATGACTAAGATACACTTTTCCCCCTGCTCACAATTCGTGCTGATCCATATTTCAAGGCCCAGTTCACTCCCATGTCCAACATTTCTTATAGGCATGGTAATTCTGATTACTTCATCTGTTCCCTCCAGCCCTTAACTTAGAATCACACAAAGAGAGTAGGCAAGGTATCTAAATACAATTCAAATTTCAACACTGTATCCCTATTGGTTCTTCTGGCCCCCTGCCAACACCCTTGCTAGCTACAGCTATGTCCGGACTACAGAGGTAAGTCGGAAAAAGATACGCAAATTGCAAAGCGCAATTTGTGTATCCTTTTCCGCTTTTCTGTCGAAAGAGGCTTTCCCAACATTTGGTACATCTACACAGTGCCAAATTTCGGAAAAACCTGCTCATTCAACACATCACTACTTCCTCGTAGAACGAGGTTTCCAGGGATGGTAAAAGAATGCGTCCGCTTTTTTGAAATATTTTTTCGGAAAAGCGGATGCATTCCTTGGACGTGGCATTGCTTTTCTGGGATACCTTTGGTATCCCGGAAAAGTGCTGCAGTCTAGACATGGCCTACCTGAGTTTAACCTCTTTCCTAGTCACTGGATGCTGGTCAGCACTCATCCCATCCATTGCAGATGCAGTATGCTTTTCATTGTCACCCATAGCTACACCTCCACAAGTATAGGCCAGGTAAAAGATATAGTGTTTCCTATCCATGCTGCACACAGCTAAAATTCTCATCCAGGCTTTTAGCATTTTGCTTCTTGATTACTGCACCATTTTTCTCTCTAGCCTTGGAAAAAATGTAATTTTGCCCTGCTCAAAATGCGGCTGCAAAAACAATTTTCCTAACCCATTGCTTTCACCCGTCACCCTGGTCTTTACATGTATCCTTCCATTGCTTGTCTTCACTTTAAAGGCCCTTAACAGCTGAACTCTCTGTCCCAACAGATCATATCTCATTCACTGAAATGTCAACTCCTGCCTCCAACTAACCCAGGATTCCAGCTTTCATTGCCCAGTTGTTAAATTCTCAGACAAGAATATTTGTACTTTTCCCCATGCTGCCTCTAGCTGCCACTGCCATTTAAAAGAAACATTTCAAAAGCTGTTTGTTAATTTTTGTGATGGTGTGAAGGATCCTGAAAGTCAAAACCATTCCCTGTGCACCCATTAACTAGATTCAATGCTAACAAAACTAAGTAGGTCTGCACATGATTGGGATAGGAATGTGTGTAAACCGCAATGGCAATAGGCAATTGAATCCCCAAAGAGCAAGTACCAAGTTGGGAAGAGGAAAGAGGTGTGGAGCAAAAATGTGCTGGCATTAAACTTGCTAGGATCGAAGGCTGAAGCCACCTGGGTTCCATGGGTTGACAGTCCCTTGTGCGAAGAAGTACTTACTTTTAGTTGTCTTAAACCTTCCGCCTACTAATTGGGTGACCCTTTGTTCTTGTGTTATGTGAAGAAGTAAATAATGCTTCCTTATTCACTCTATCCATACCATTTATGATTTTATAGACATTTATCATATTCTACCTTAGTAGTCTCTTTTCCAAACTGAAAAGTCAGTCTTTTTTATCTCTCTTTATACAGAAGCTGTTCCATATCCTTAATATTTTTGTTGCACTTCTTTCTTTTCCAGTTCCAATATATCTTTTCCAATTCTAATTGTACATTAGCTATCATGCTGTGAAATCCTCGTGAGGTCTAGGTACTGTAGTTTTACCTCAAGGTAAAGTAGGCCAGGTCAATCATGGGTAAAGTGTTGTTCTCAATGAGCTACTTTGTGGTTAGAAACTACAGGTGCTTTATCTTCACTGGGATTATACAACAGGTTAGCTAAAGCACAATAGTTATCCTGACATAAAAATTCCACCATTGCTGCAGTGAAGCCGTAGCTATAGTTGGCTCATTACATTTAATTTGCACTCAGCTATGTGCTGGTCTTCACAGGGAAATTGATCAGCATAGCGACAATGGAATAATTATTCCCCTATAGCTGTGCTGGTCAGTGCCCCCATGCATACAAGTTTCAAAGCTTCCAACTTTTGCTCCTGTGGCCTTCTTTCTTCTCTCTCCTCTCTGGGTTAGAGTGCATTACTTTTATTCATGCCAGTGAGCATTTATTCACTTGAATAATCCTACTGATTTCAGTGAACTGCTCATGTAAGCAAGTACTTATCAGTGTGAGAAATGGATGTATGAAGCCCTTTGGGAGGAGTGGCCTCAGACTAAATTACAGACTATTGATACAGAAATTACACAGGTGTTGAGTAATACAGCAGTTTAACTCTTCAATTACGGTCCTTTAAACCATATAATTCCTTGTGTTCTGCAAGGGATTTCCTGCCATGCAGGATGAATTCTATTGACTAATGCTGAATTCTTGCAAAACAGACACTCACTATCTAAAGGACAGGTGGAATAAGGCTCCAGTACTTTAAGTACATTTAATTATTCCAGATACTGTTATTTACCACATGGACATAGGAGTGGCTTATGCATTGTAAGGATGTGATTCTCTTTCTGTCCCATTTTTTAAGCAAGTTCTCAAATAGCCTTGAGTTGAAGGATATTTGGTCAGAGTTGTTGTTTTCCTCCAAAACAAATTGCAGTTATATTGGATGAGAAATTGGTAAAAATTTCTTGGTAAAAATGTCTAGCTCAAGCAAGATCAATAAGCACATTTAGGCTTCCAACATTTTTTGTTAGATTTGTCCATCATGGGGATTGTCAGTGATTCCACTTTGTAAAGTTGCAGGAATAATATCTATTTTAATATTGATATACGTTTTTGAAATAATCAAAACATGGCTGTACCATTTGCCTCATGACTTATCTTGACATCAGGTTGGAGTAATTACAGCCTTAAAAAGAATTATGCTTTGAATTTTAGTGGTAGTTGCATCTATCAGTAATCTTTAAAACAGGGTGTTCTGTTTCTTTCAGTATATAGTTAATGCTGCTGCACACCAGACCCACCAATAGGGGGAGGCCCAGAGATTCAAAAGGCCTCAAGGCTGCTGGCCACCACCACACAGGCCTTTTAAATTGCTACAGAAACCCATGCAGTGAGCTCCAGGCAGTGCTGAGTCTGCCAGGGGAAGCTAACCCCTTCCACCACTTCTGCCCCAGGGCTCACCCCTTCCAGGGTCACAGAGCCAGTCTCCCTCTCACTGCCTTCTCCAAAAGACCAGCAAATCTGTTGGCCCCACTGATGTGCATAATAGTTTATAAATGGAAGATAGGAGTAGTCGCCTGACTATTTGTGGGGTCATTGCCATCCACTCTGTCCCCGCCAGAATATTATCTTTAATTTATTCTTGAGGTTTAAGCTTTTAAATGATAATTAAACAGGAATCTTGTGTTATACTCTTCTTCCCTCCCCCACATATCACAACACTCACCATTGGCTATATTATTTGAAAGAGAGTATATTAAATACACATAATGTATAACACACTGTAAAATTTTGTTCCTCTTAAATTGGGCATAGGGAAATCAGGAATGAGTGGAGAGACCTCTGCTGGGTGGCAGAGAAAGAATTCAGGTTCCCAGGTGCCAATTTCCAAGGCAACTGCTGAAGGCAATCTTGAACGCTCGTTCTCACTTCACCAGAGTTGTTGGCAGAGGCAGTCTTCTATTGTTTAGAACAGCTAAACAGGGTAACCATTCAGAAACAATGGGAGATTTTGGCACATATTAATCTGCAGCGCATGTACATACTTCAAATAATTTCATGATATGAACATCTGCCCTCTTTCACAGTCAGTGATCAAGGGCTTTTTACAAGTAGGAGAACTAATACATTTCATAACATAATACTAGAATGTAATCTGATATAACATGCCAAGGCCCAGATTTTCAAACCCTTCTGTACACCTTTTGTGTACACAAATCCCAATTTGCACAAGCTAATTGGGGTATTGCATCAAGTCCATGTCAATCATGCTCATAGTTTTGAAAATCTTGGTTTGTCTGAATTTCTGTATTTATATTCATTACATGTAATGAAATTCCACCAACTCCAAAATTCTATTAGCTGTTCAGATAGCTGATGAAAAAAATATACCTTTTTGATAGTCACAATTTCTTCATTTCAACCAAAAGAAGTGCTCATATCTCCAGGATAGAGCATGTATTCGAATATAAACCCTTTGCATTGCTCCAGTGTAAGGGTCATGCCAGGCCAGAACACTGCTACACCACCAGAGAATTTAACAGTGCTGTGGTAATTGCGAGAAGGCCTGAACTAAGCTGATTTGTGTCAGAGGACTGGCCAAAAGCAGAGAACAGATCCAAAAATAAGACCTCAGTGTTTCCCCAATAGTTATCCATTCTCAGTAAAGAGAAAGCCTGTTACTCAGAAGTCTTAAAAGTTGAAATTTACCTGTTTTGGTTTGGTGGTTAGGACAATGCTGTTTAGTGAGTTTCCAGATAGATATCTCACTGAAAGTCACCACACATGATTACCTAGCATCTAATAATTGTGTTGCCAGGAGTGAGAGGTGTGATAATTATAGAGCCACCATTGCAGATTAATTCATCAACCAGTGACTGCTTACTTAAAAAAGTTAAATAAAAAAAATATAGAGACTGTCAGATATGATTTCCCTAGTCTGTGGGTTCTATTACCTATTAATTGTGTTGGTATCCACTACAAGTAAATCACACCATTTGCTCCTTGCGATATTTGTTACATCTAGTCCGTTTCTTTTAACATTTAAATTATGCTGTCTGGGGTAAGGATTTTGTCATTTTGAAATTTTATACATTTTGCTCTGAGAGAATAAGTGATGTATATCTGTGTTTAGTGAATAAGTCCCTTTATGTAGTAATTTATCAATCTAGAATGTTGGTGAAAGTCTAAATTCCTTTGGTCAGTCCATTTGATTTTCCTGCCAACAGTCAAAGGAATGGACTAGATGAACCAAAGGTCTGTATATTCATCTTTATTTGTAAATATACTATCAGAGTCAGTTATTTCACACATTGGCACCTTAACTGAAGCTGCAGAAAATTCATGCATATCCACTTGGCATTTGCCCACTAAGGTAATATGCATATGTAATTATCTGACTTGTGAGTATTTTTGTGGGCACAATAAAACAGTGCACATATTTTTATAAGTGCAACTTAGCCAATTGTGTGTGAAAATGTGTTCCTCTAGGATTCAGCATAAAAGGGCGGAATAAGATATATGATAAATATTGAGAAAAATTACAGTCTGCTGTTCATCTGCAGTCTGTCATTTCTAGTTTAGTGTTTGAGCCGTGTGATTGGTGTGAGTTAGTGAATGCCTCTTTAACTAGCTGTGTGGTGAGGGAGCCAGCATGATGAGGTGTAGCATGCCAGTTTTCCTTCCCAAAGGATCGAGTTGCTCATATTGGCAGGAAGTTTTACTTACCAGAGTGGTTAACAACTGGCAAAGAGAGCACATCCAGATCTGAAGTATCCTTTACACACATTTCTACATGGGAATTTCTAATGCTAACAGGGGAACAGTAGGAGTGTAGCATATTACTAATTTGCTATTTTATTTATTAAGGCAGCACAACAATTGTATTTGCCAGGTCAAAACAGTAAAAGATGTTATTGCCATTAGAATTTCAGTATGTTGGTGCTTGTGGATTGTTTTAGTTTTTTGAGATTTTAAAAGTTAGTGACTCTACCCTTTTTTGTCCTGTGACTGCAGAGGTATTAACAGACCACTCTCCCTTAAGTGGTCCCCTACAATATGTGGTAACGACTTACACTAAACAATCTGTTCCACCTTGCATTTTGCTGGGACACTGGAAATTCCTTTCCTAAACCTGAGGAAAAGTTCTGTATATCAGGAAAGCTTGTCTCTCTCACCGATAGAAGTTGATCCAACAAAAGATATTATCTCACCCTGCTTGTGTCTCTAATATCCTAAGACTGCCACAGCTACAACTACACTGTGTGCATCCTGGAAGTGACAGGCATAGGGTGACCAGATGTCCTGATTTTATAGGGACTGCCCCAATATTCAGGGCTTTGTCTTATATATAGATGCTTGTTACTCCTCCCACCCAATCCTGATTTTTCACAGTTGCTACCTGGTCCTACTAGAAGGGCATGATGTTAATTTAAAAAAGTGGTTCCACAAAGGTTCCTTTTTTCCTGCCTTTTAAATGAAGATGTCACCTCTCCAGCTCAGAGTGAGGAAGTCTGTCCTTTGGTAATATTGATCAGTTAATGTTCATATAAGAATTTAAGTTATTTGTAATTGCTAAATGTATTTATGAATCCAGTTATTTCTATAATACCAGGCCACTGTTAGAACAATTAAAACATAAATTTTTTGTTTGCAAAAATTTCACACTGTTCTCTTAGGGTACGTCTACATTTGCTCCCTAGTTCGGACGAGGGATGCAAATGTAGGCGACCGAAATTGCTAATGAAGCGGGGATTTAAATATCCCGCGCTTCATTAGCAAGATCTCGCCCTGCGCGCTAGTCCGAATCACAGCTGATTCGAACCAGGAAGTGCACGTCGGGACGTGGAAGTTCGAACCAAAGCCCTTGGTTCGAACTAACGTTACTTTGAGGAGTAACGTTAGTTCGAACCAAGGGCTTTGATTCGAACTACCACGTCCGGCGTGCACTTCCTGGTTCAAATCAGCTGTGATTCGGACTAGTGCGCCGGGTGAGATCTTGCGAATGAAGCGCGGGATATTTAAATCCCCGCTTCATTCGCAATTTCGGTCACCTACATTTGCAACCCTAGTCCGAACTAGGGAGCAAATGTAGACATACCCTTAGATTCCCTGTTCCACGCCTATAGATTGAATCAGTGGTTTTCCACCTTTCCAGATTGTACCCCTTTTAGGAATCTGATTTGTCATACATTCCCCCAAGTTTCACCTCACTTAAAAACTACTCATTTACAAAATCAGACATGAAAATATAAAAATGTCACAACACGCTATTACTGAAAATTGTGTGCTTTCTCATTTCCCCCATATAATTACAAAATACATTGATTGGAATATAAATATTTTACTTATTGTACATACTTACTTTCAGTGTACAGTATATAGATCCATATAAACAAGCCATTGGTATGAAATTTTAGTTTGTATTGACTTTGCTAGTGCTTTTTATGTAGCCTGTTGTAAAACTAGGTAAATATCTGGATGAGTTGATATACCCCTTGGAAGACTTCTGCATTCCCCCAGGGGTATGCATACCATTGGTTGTGAACCACTGATAATGATCATATGTAGTGTTACTGGGGCATTTCCTTTGTGGATGATTTTACAGGCTACTACTCTGACTCTTACCACTTCCTCTTGATTCCTTGTCCTTCTTGCAGTCCCTTTGGAATATGATTTTCACCTGAGTTATAAATCTGCTATACACCATAGTATACTATTCTTAATAATTTATTAGATGTCAAGAATATTTACTATTCCTGTTGGAGTAGTCTACTGAAATCTAATCCAAACACAAATGAAAAACTCAAATGCAATGCACTGTCCATTTAACAGTCCAGACAGCACAATAACTAGAAAGTTTTCAAATAACTTCTTGCTGTTGCATGTGAGATACAATGTATTGTTGGAACCAGCTGTAAGTGGTTCCATTAAAACTCATGACGCCTTGTTTTGTTTAAGGCCTCTGCCTGCAATTGTTTTATATTATGTACTTATGAAAACATTCTATTGATGTTTGCTTTAGCTCCAATAATGTTGTTGGCCTTTACAGTTCATTAGTCCACTTCTGCAAGTATCTCCTTGCTCTATCCCATACCAGTGTCTATGTGTTCCATTTAAAAAAAAAATCATGAACCCATTGTCTTATGTGCTTTCAAATCCCTCTTTACATATGTCTGCTGTGATGCCTACAGAATTCTGCCTGTTGTTAATAATTAGACAGGTGAGGCACTATGCTATGCACACAGACACTCTACCTACTCATTACCTCATGCGCATTCCCTCTTATCCTTATGTAATTTTGTGTTTCCAGTCATCTGTTGCATTTAGTCATTGACCAAAATCATAAGCTTAATAGCAGCACCTAGCATAATAGGGTGTTGTCATGTTGGACATGAATGGTCTGACCTAGTGTTCAGAACAAGAGCCAGGAGTTAGGCTGGGTCAGAGATCAGGAGGTCTGGGACACTGCTTCTCACAGCTCCCCATGGCTAGGAACAACAATCTGTAGCCAATGGGAGCTGCAAGCATCCTACCTAAGGACGTACAGGTAAATAAAGTGTCCAGTGGCTCGCCAGGAACTACCTCTGGGGAACCATTTCCGGGCCGTGGGCAGCTTTTTGCCCACTCCTGCTGTAAGTCTTGAAGGCCTGTTGGCACCTGGAGTAACGAATCACCAAAGCATACCTATCATTGTACAGAGCTGTCAGGGACATCTGAAGTGAAGCCTGAGTCAGCACTACTTCTGAGCCAGTAGAAGGAGATAACTTGTTACCTCCTGGTGAAGAGAGGGTGACATCCCTCACACATTCCAGGATGTGGAAAGGGTGATGGTATGATACAGGGTTGTATCTAACCTATTTGTGGCTGCCAGTGCATGTGTAGGAACAGTAAACCTGTATTAACCTACTGATCTCCACTGCCCTAACATAACCCCTGTAGCACATGCAATGGTCTCAAAGAATAGTGCTGCTCTGATGGCTGCCATTGCCCTGCTGCTAGTTTCTGCTGCTGCTCCAAGGCAGAAAGGAACTGGAAATGCCACTGGAGCCTGGTTCTCTCCAACTGTGGGCAACACCACTGTGGTTATGTGGGCACACCACCTTCAAAGGAGAAGCCCACAGCTGGTGCCTCAGCCATTGGTTACTTGGTGTTGCTTAATGCCTGATATGGGGGGGGAATCCCTACCATCTCTGAGCTCCCTCTTCTAAGGCAGGACTACAAACCATCCACAAGCTGCTCTCAAGTACGAAACACATAATGATTGTCTCTCCCTCTCCCACAGTGGCTGTGATCAAGCTGATTTAAAACAAGCACTTCGCAGGAAAAGTTGGTGAAACTGCTGCCCATAGAAGGGATGGCACCCAGCCTTGATACCTACTCAGTGGTGGGGCACATGGACGAATGACCACTTTGAAAATGGAGTGTACAATCCAAAGGCTATAACTAATTTCTCTCTCACACAATAGATGCTGCATGTCCTCAGGCACTGGAGGGGTTAAGTCATTGCTTTTAAAAGGGAGTAGTGCGATTTTGAAAGAATGTTGCAGCTAAAATAAATCCCTTCACCTTAGCTACAAATTATTTTCTGTTAGGGCAGTTTAACTGCTGATGAGTTATTCCCACAATAATAGGGCTCCTGTATCAGTAGTTTTTAAGGCTTGTTATGTTTTGTGCTGTCATTAATTTCTCAGTAGGATGATAGCAGCTGTTCTCTGATTGAAACATGAAGAAAGATGTGTTGGAATCAGATAAGCATCACTTCCAAAGCAGCTTTACCTCCCAATTTGCTTGCCTTTGTAATATTACTAGCAGTTAAGGAATGCTGAAATTGATCTTTATGCGTGATTTGAATTATAATCTTACAAGATATATTTAAACCTGTCTAAAGATATTTTGGTTTTGTTTCTGTTCTTTGGATACGAAATACATTTATAACACTGTAAACTAGCAAGCATAGGAACAAGAAGGCATTGGCTGACCTTTGATAATAGTTCTGTAAGATTTCTCCTCGTCAACTCTTATGATTATGATTTGCCTTTTTTATGGCTTATGAGACTTTTTTCTATCTGAAGTGATTTGTGGTTGAACAGCATTAGTTTCTTTTATCTTCTTTTCCAAAGCTGCACTTGTAAGACTACATTCAGCAGCAGATTAATCCCCAAATAGCTTGGTTCAGCTTTCACAGCTGCTGCCAAATAGGCCTTCTTTCACAGGCCATTTTATACTTTGTGGAGGTTATAATTAACAATTACCCATAGCAAGGCTCTTCATGCATTTCACAGAATAAAAAGTGGGTCCTTATTGACACAAAATACTAGTGAGAATTATCAACATGAGAACTTATAAGGAATTTTTTTAATGGTGAGAAATAATCTATGTAGGAAATGAACCCAAATGCTTTGGCAAACACTGAGAGTTGACAGAAACTCTGTAAGTTTAAAGAAACGGTCACCTTCAGTTTCTTCTGGTGTTGTATGATTGTTGGTAACATACAGCTTTGAATATATTTCATAAAAAGGGGGACCAGTTTTACCTCAGCCAAAACTCCATTGATGCCTGTAGAATTACAGTAGGAATAATCTTGGCCTATTAAACATTCATATTAATTGGAATACACAGCTTCATTTACTCTTTTATTTCTGAGCTTCACTGTAGTTTCTGTGGACCGTTCTAGTTTCATTGCTTCCAAATGCTCTACATATAGCGGCACCTGATATGTGTGTTGTCCTAGGTATCAGGTATATTTAGCAGCACTTAAAGTTGTTAAACATTGCACATTCAGTAGTTGACAGTAAATTATTACCAGGACATTATTTGGAACAATGCAAGTTGATATGCAATGTTATGTTATATAAAATAAAATCAAATAACATTTCTGTTAAAATTCACAGTCCCTGATCTTGAAAAGATATGTGCATGTGCTTAACTTTATGCACTGTAGGCCTGATCCAAAACCCTTGAAATTCTGTAGAAAGACTCCAGTTATTTTAAATGGGCTTTGGTTCATGGCCTGTGAGCAGTCTTATTAACATCACTGGAATTCCTCACAGTACAAAGTTTCTGCAGAAGCGGAGTCTTACTTTGCAGTGGTTAGACTGTTTTGTAAATACTGGGCCAGATTCTCTGGTATATTCTGGTCCCTTTTTTACTGCTTAAGGATTCAACAGAAAAATAAAACTATCACAACTGTCACATATGATATATTGGGTAAAGCCTCTAGCTTTAAATAATAATCAATTTTATTTATACATCATGGACTTCCTCCCATCATAGTCCTTGGGATGCTGTTCAGTGTATCATAAGTACACTGAAAACGAGCCCTTTTAAATTAAAGCAAATAAAAGCAAATGGGTCAGGGTATACAATTTTAAACTGAGGCTATATTCATTATTATTGTGACTTTCATAGTACATACAGCATTTTACAGCTTCAAAGCAGAAAATAAACATTTTAATTTTCACGTCTTTGTGTGATACTGAAATATAATTATCCCCAATTTATTGATGGGGAAACAGAGACAAAAAAGGCCAGCTGACGTGACTTGCATGAGGTCTGCAAGATGTGTGTTTTAGGTTACCATTGGACACACCCATCTTCCTTCTGAATGCCATCAAATTGAAGTGGACATCTCTTGGTATTATTACATAAAGTACTTTACCTCTTCCAGAAGGTGGTACTACTGAGAAAGATTTCAGCACGCTACACTACTCTCCAATTCTGGGAATCTTTCCTGGAAAAACACTATTTGGAGGAGATATAGGATATTTTTATGTAGTCCAGGGAGCCAGAATATCTTGTGAGCAATTCCATGCTATGGGATATTCACATTGTTCCAAATAATTTCAATTTAACTTTAGCATAGAATTAACATTTAAATATTGAAGATTTTATTTCACATTAATGGGACTGAATTGTGCAAACTGATAATATTAATAGGACATGATAGTATGGAAAATTCTTTAATTTGAAATGTTAATTCTTGGATGGTTTTAGAGGAAAAAAGAGTGAAATGTGGAGTGATTCACTGGAGCACATGATAGGCTAGAAGAATGCAAGAAGGAATGTGGAAAAGGGTTATGACAGTTTAGATTAAGAAACACTATGATATGTTCTTAGCAAATCAATGTGAGGTGGAAGAAACAGAACAATTTGATCAAAAGTTAATGGATGACTAAACAGAGGCCTTGTTTACACTATAGAAAATCAGATCTATAAATTCTCCTGTGGTGGTGGCAAGAGAGGTAAACTGTTTCATAGACTGGGATGAGGTCACTTGTACCACTGTGTTACTTAGGGTATGTCTAGACTACACACTTCTTTCTAAAGAAGCTTTTTTGAAAAAATCTTTCGAAAAAGCTTCTATTGAAAGAGATCATCTAGACAGCCATAACTTTTTTTGAAAAAGCAATCCGCTTTTTTGAAAGAGAGCACCCAGGCAATCTGGACGCTCTCTTTCAAAAAAGCCCTGTTTGTGGTCAAGAATGCCTTTTTTCGAAAGAGCTCTTTCAAAAAAAAGCGTTCTTCCTAGTAAAATGAGGTTTACTACTGTCAAAAAAACCACTGCGTTCTTTCAATTTAATTTCAAAAGAACATGGCGGCAGTCTAGACGCAGGTGACGTTTTTTCGAAAAAAGGCCACTTATTTCGAAAAGACCCTGTAGTCTAGACATAGCCTTAATTTGGTTAGATAGGGTGTGATGACGTGTCAGGGTCCCCCGACTCCTGCACCCCCGTAGTGGCACGAATAGACTCCACCAGCCAGTAGAATAGAGGGAGTTTATTGCTTCTCCAGGATACAGCACAGCATAGATGTAATCTGGTTACAGGGCCAGGCCTAGGATGCCTCAGCTCCTCTTGGGATGGGGGAGACTGGGCCCCTAAATCCCAGCCCCCCTTTGCTCAGGCTGCTTCCTCCATGATTCCAGACAGAAACTAACTCTTCCTTCCAGCCCTGCCCCCAGCCAGGGCTCCACTCCCCTCCTTCCCATTGTTTTGCTCCCTGGGAGATAACTCGTTGGACAGGTTCAAAGCCCCCTCGCATAATGACTCATCCCCTGCCCTGCTGGGCCCTGCTGCAGACAGCAGCCAGTGGAGGTCACTCACAGCCCACTGCCCAGCATAGCAACCAGCAAGGTACCCACACTACGTCACAGTGGGTTACCATATTTGAACTTTCAAAAAAGAGGACACTCCTGAGAGGGAGTGTATCTGTATCAGTATTTACCAACTCACGTTGTACTTATGTGTTATATAGTATATGTTAGATAGCATGGTGCACTACAGTTGTCATTGCTATTAATCACTCAAGGCATTGGTCATAATTTTGGGCAACATGGGTTTGAACTGAAAGCTTTGGTTTGTTTAGTTTCTGGGGCTTTGTTGAAAATGAATACACTTTGTATTTTTTAGCAGGACATTTTCAATGGTACTTAGTCAAAATTCTCATTCAGAAGCAATGGATGGAGGTTATGTGCCTAACTATTATTTGTGTCTTTGAATGTGTCTCCCTTATTCTTTAATTTAAAAAAATATACCAATGTATATTTGCAATAAGTAAAAATAAGACCAGCAAACCAATAAAATAAGAAAAGTTAACATTTCAGCAACCTAACCTTTACTCTCAGCTCCGTCCCAAGGTCCTGTTGAACAGAGTCAACAAATTCAGGCAATTGTGGACCACTTGGTCCAAAGTGGGAAGTTAATTCCTGAAGCAAGGAATCATTCACTCTTCCCACTGTCTCACATAGAACCTGATCCTGCTCTCATTGGAATCAGTGGCAAAATTTCCCTTCACCTCAGTAGTGCAGGATATGGGATGCATGGTTTAAAAAAACCCAAAACATTTCCTTGTCAGTAGAGTAAAAAGATCATCTGGTAACAGCTGGGGGACCACAACCTTTCCCAAATTGTGAACCAAAATAGCAAACAGTGGAAAAGAACTCTCAGCTGATTACTAGACACATTTGAAAGATACTGGAAAACATATAAAGCTCTGAAGGACTCGGACATGTGTGCCAAAGCAGATGTATGTTAAAATAGAACAATTATACTATCTGAAAGGAACGTGCATGCTACAGCTACTTTTAAGAAAATATGTGACTGACCATTCCAGTGCATTGTAAAACTATAACAATAATCCCATCATAAATTTGGAAAATTCCTATAGATATCTGCAACATTAGAGAAAATATACAAACTGTGAAGAGATTTTTACAGTTGTTTCTGAAATTTTCTCCTGCCCCTTCTGATGTGTAGATTAGGAGTTGAAGGTTTGTAGTGCTTGTGTCCAGAATAATTTATCTTTTTTTATTCAAACATTTGAGATTAATTTCCTTGCAATCCTTCGAACAGGTTCCTCGTGCCTTTTCTGTAGCAGACCCTGCTATCTTTAAGGGACTTTTTATAATATTGAGCACTTTTGGGAGGGAGGAAAATCTGGAGCAAACTAGAATCCTCCTGGGGGGAGGGAAAGAGAAGAGTCAGATGCAGGAAGTAAAGATTCAGTCAGTGTCATGAGCAGAGAAAAATTGTCCTTTGGGGTATCCCAGGAAAGGAAGTAGATTAGAATAAATGTCCAAGATGTAGGAAAAATATGAGTATCCTTCGTTAAAAGTTTATAAAGCTTTAACAAGGCATGAGTTCAGTTCTGAAAGAGGGCTGTGTGTTAGCTAATAGAAAACAATTAGAACAACACACTTTCCAAAGAAAGATGGAACTTTATTTTCAGGTTTTTTGGTTGCATTTCTTCATTGTGGAATATTGGCTTAGCTATACTTATTGTATCCATTATCACTCTTTGACACTCATATATATTAGTGAAAGTAAGTCAAGACATTTTTAACTTCCCTGGTTTTCATTCATTATTTTTTCAAAGTGGCATTATTTTTTCAAAGAGTTGCTTAAAACAGCTCTATCAGCCTCACAAGGAGGCCAACTGAAGCTTTGGCAACCAGCTACAAACATAAAAATGTTTTAATAACATCTATTTATTAATGTATTTATTTATTTTGGGGGAGGGGAAGAGTGCTTGTTTTTGTAGATTTTTTTAAAAAGAGAAAAATTGTTCTCGTCTGACTCTTCTGAAGTGGTGGGTCATTCCTGACCAACTTTTTAATTTAATTTAATAATCATTATCATTATCATAATCATAACATTAAAAAGGGAAATACTAAGTTCAGTACCTTAAATATGATGTACTATCAAAAAAAAAGTCTAGTAGTGGTTCTTTATATAACACATCTCCTGGGGGGATAACCTTTAGTTTTTCATTTTTACATTATAGTCCACTCTTTTAATACACAAAAATGAAAGGTCACTCTCAATTTTTCATGTCTGTCTCTGATTGCAGAAGTGCATATTTTCATATGTGATTACTAGTACTAGAGTGGAGCAAACAGTAGAACTCCAAGTCTAAACCATTTGAATTGTGATAGGCTTTGATTCCATTTCCCAGATTCAGACCCATCCCTAGTGATTCAATTTCATGTCAGATCAAAAACTAAAATGAGCCTGTTTTCCATTCCTGATTTTGGATTCAGTTTAACTCTCATAACTGTCATAATGAGATTTGAGCCCCTGAACATGGATTTCTTGTAAGTAAATTTGTCTTGCAAAGTCTTTGTCATTTGGGGTATGTCTGCAGTGCAGCTGGGAGCTAGCTTCCCAACCTGTGTACACAGACTTGTGCTAGCAGCTGTGTGAATGTTGCAACTCTCATAGAGACTCAGTAGTCATCTTCAGATGCAGGGAGTTGGGTGGGCCTAAGAGCCAAGCTGCTGCCAGAGTTGCAACATCCTTTTTGTTATTTTTAGTACACTAGCTGAAGTCCCACTAGCATGAGTCTGTTTGCCTGGGCTGGTATGTTTTTTCCCCCAGCTGCAATGTAAATACACCCTAAATCTCAAGAGAACAAATTGCAAGATTCAAGCTGGGTTTGAAAATCCAAATCACTAACCCCACATTTAGATTCAACTCTGAAACCATTCTGTAACTCTAATCTGGATTCCAACACTGCCTTCTCCATGCTTTCTCTCTATTTTAATTTCTCATGCTTAAAGGTTGTTAATAAATGTACTTTATTCACCAAGTATACCATCAATCTGCTATTAACTTCATATTATTGTTACTGTTCTAACCTTAAACCTCTGGCATTTATAATTTCCCCACAGGTTTATAAACGCATTCACAAGACAGTATACAAGACGTATGTTTATGAAATGTTTGATTCCCCACCTCAAGTGCAGAATGGTGCAAATTTCTGTTTTAAATATGAAAATAACTATTTCTGATATAAGAACTAAAAGGCCATATTTTAAGTTTCTTTACTGTACTTTCAAACATATTCTTGTTGGGTGATGTTTACCCTTTGAAAGCCTATCTTTTTGCTCTAGCATTATTTTAAAACATATGAAAAGTTGATTCTGAGTCAAATATTTTTGATGGTTTAACAGAATGCACACTGTGGAGGAGGGATTTAAAAAATAATTAAAACGATATGGGTGTCAGAATACAAGTGGCCTTATGTATTGTAGATAAGCTATTACAGGAATCTTTTGAGATAAGTGGTATATTGTAGTTTCTAAAGGTTAGAAATAGCAGTTAGGTGTGTATTTGACATTTCCAGGGTCTGATCTGGGCAAAATAAGCCTGTCTTGCTGCAGGCTATGCAGCTTCTATGAGCTGGTATCTTTTTTAGGCATAAGTAGCACTTTTTTAGGTATTAGATACCAACCCCCTTACCAGGTGGTCTCTTCATTGATCACCTTGCTCTGTGTTTATATGTATGTATAGCCCATGGATAGTTCTAATAGGGTCACCCTTGATGGAATAGAAATAGATAGTCCATTGACTATTTAATATGTTTTTTGGGGGGCAAGGAACATCTCCTAGTATATATGTTTGCACATGGCCCAGTATACTGGGACCCTGAACTTGATTCTTGACGTTACTGTCGTTAAGGAATAATTACAATAGCAAACAACTTTCTCACGTCCCATAGCACAATATTTACTAGCTTATTATTGAATTGATTTTATGTAATTGTAAATATATGCTATTTCTGGGTGTAAATACATAGACATTGCAGGTGTGAATACATAGAAATTAAATGTAAACAAATGTTAGTATAAATGTTAACTGTTAACTCTGTCATCAAAATTACACCAGTATCTATGTTTGTGAGCTGGTAATTTTATGTTATCAGATTTTGTGATGTCATTAGTTTGGGCAAGCATTCTTATGATATCACACAAACCAGACAGAGACTGACTTAGTAAGAATTTGGATGAGACTTCATCAGACAAATTGTAAGTTGCTAGGACATTTCTGCTGAGTCAGCATTGAACCTGTTCCCCAGTGTGAGGTTGGAGGACATTATGTTGTAGATACTGTCTTTTGAATGAGACATCTATATGAGGTTCATCTATGGCCCTCCATTACCATACTATCAGAGCACCTCAATTCTTAATGAGGTAGAGGAGTACTACTTACTGTTTTACAAAGGGGGAATGGAGGCATAGTTTGTGACTTTTCCAAAGGAACATGGGATGACTGTTGCAGAGGGGGAACTAAACCTAAGAATCTGGAATCACAGTTCACAATCTTACCCACAAGACCATTTTTCCTCATAAATCTGACTCCTGACCAGCTATAACTGTGTGTCTACCCATTCATCTCTCATTTTGTTGACTTCCTGTGGGAGCATATTCCATGACCAAACTCCTTAAATGACTATGAGCACTTCATCTTGGCTCTTACATGCTTTGGGTGTTGCAGGGGAGCACAGCTGTCTTGGAAAACCACGAATAGAATAGTGTTCAGTAATGTAGTTGGTTCCTCACCCATTAATACTTTTGAAGATCAACAGAGTTTTGAACTATCAATAGTTGTGGACACGGAGTTTCTGGTGACATACCATGGCAGCCCATTCTATCTAGGAGAGTGGGCAACTCATTCTGCTGGAGCCTCTGCATTTCTTCTATTAACTGGACACAGCGAGTTCCAGGAATCTAGTCTGGAGGTCACAGATACGTGGATTCTTGCAGCCAGATGAAGTCCAGAGGAACCTGAGAGGAAGTTTCCTTGCAAGCTGGAGGTCAGATGGTATTTTTCACCACTGATCATGTAGGTTAAGTGATGAACTATACAGGCTACCTAAGCTTCACACAACTTTCATGAAAATGGTGGCAGGTACCAAAGATGCCCGGGATGAGGAAGTGGTGGCCTGCTGAGCAGCACTTCAGGCTTATTTACACCATCTGCTTTCTGTGTATCCAGACATTGTAGTATCCATTTAATGGCATTAGTGGCACCTGTGGAAAATGAGTAATAAAGCTGAATGCCATTCAGTGGTGTGTCTTGGGCAGCAGAACCTTTGGCACGGCACCATAGCTCCTCTCCAAGTACTCAGAATACTTTCCACAAGGGTGGGGCTCTTTATCTTCATGTCCTAATTAAGTTATTATTTGTGTGATAACATCCTTCCCTTACAAATTTCCCTGCATTTTTAGTTGGAGACTTCGGTTTCTGTCCTAAAGCATTCTCTTGTATTGTTCTGTATTTTTAATAGTTCTTGTGTTTCATCCCACAGGTGGCTGTGCATGTGAAATGATTCCATATATATGGTTTATAAGACATGTGGTTAATATTCTAGATGAACAGCATTAAGTCATTATAAGATTCAAGATTCTCTTTTGGGGTGGTTTGCCATGAATTGGTAGCATTGTCAAAGTTTACTTCCTATTCATCTTGGTGTTTTATAATCTAGATGTTTTCTCTTCTACAGCTGACTCCTTTGTTTTTAAATCTAGCATTGTAGACCCTTGTTGCTGAATCAGTATGGAGACTATGTGGTACAGATGTTAACTTTCTGGAAAGTAATTTTTGAAGTGTGTAAAATTTTACCCAGGCAGAATGGTAAGAAGAAAAATGTCAGTAGAAATTATTTTCTAAAGTAAAATATATTTTTCTATTACCTGGACATCACCAAATAATGCTATCAGTCAGTCCCATGTTTATCTTGGGAAGGATTGCTTTTTAGTGATTAAAGATATAATTGGTCCTTTGATTGGTTTATGTCAAATCCTATTTCATGTGGCATTTTAGACCTTCTTGCATTTAAAGTAATTTATTAAGTTGAGATCTGGATTCCTTATTATTCACACTTGACTCAGATATAGAATCTGTTGTCTGTATTACTGTAATCTTTATGAATTAGTCACATCTATATTAAAATTCATAAAACTGATATAATTAGTATTTAAAAATATCTTTGAAGGTTTAACTGAAAAAAATTAATACATTAAAAAGAATTACTAGATGGTCACAAATGAGAGCTGCTTTGAAAAGTTTTAGTAGTCAAATTTTATATACTTAAGCTAGACAGAAATATGAGTGGAGGTTGCCTTTATTTTTAGGAATAAAATCAGTTGGGATTTGTGAGCAACTCTAGATTTTTTCAATGTTTTTATATTTGCTCTAGACATGCTTTTTTCTATGTAAACACACTATAAATATGAAATGAAGGTTTTAGCTAGAAATCTGAGAGAAGTACATTAACTGAGTAAATCACTCACTCTTCCTTATAATGACAATTTATGAAGATGGGTTAATCTTACAGTGCAAGTGAATGTTATGCTGACAGATTCTCATATGAACAGATTAGACTTCCACCTTAGACATTTTTATTATACTGGTTCATTCCTTTAGAAGAATGCTGGCTTTTACATTTTTTAGAAATGATCCCAAATGGCTTGTTGAGATTACATCTTGCATGTGAAATTCAGCTGGGATTATGTTACAGCAAAGACTGACAATATTTAATAGGTATGGTTCAGACAGTACTGCAGAAAGAGAACAAGCTGGTCCTAATAAATAGAACAAGCTAATATATATATATATATATATATATATTAAAGCTACTTGCTTTAATATATAGCAAGTAGCTTTAAGAAAATCTTGTGGATAATGTTCTTTAAGAATGCATGCGTACATAAAATGTAATATCCAGGAAAATAAATTACTTATGGTTATTTTATTACATAAGGAATACACAGATGTATATAAAGCCACCCTCATGTCTGGAGCTCTTAATGACCTTGATTCCAAGCAGCAGCTCAGATCAGTTATAAAATTACGTTCTTTGGAGAACAAGGGAACCCCTGCTTTCTGTGTGAAACCTAACTAATGCACAATATTCTGCAAGGTTTGTAAGTGCTGACAAACACACAATTAACATAACTCCATTTGGGAATCAGTTTCTCTTGGTTTGAATTGAAACTTAATATAAAGCAAAGGTTATGATCTCAAGTGTTATTTAAACTTTCTGCTTCATTTTAAGTCTAGAGTTTAACTCAGGATAAAACTTGTGACGTGGACATGGCCCAGGCTGGACTGATCACATGGAAGAAACAAATATTTCTGGAATTTGCATATCAAATGTTATTTGAATGAAACATGTACAAATAATTATGGAGGAAACTGTCGAAAGATTGTCTATTTTATATATATATATATATATCATATCTTTAATGGAATTAAAAGGTTTAGTAACTGTAAACATACAGTGTCTGGTAGTATCATGTCAAATACTGAATCATCTGTACTCTTATGCTTTTATGATTATGTTGAACTCATTGTAAGAGCTAATTCCTAGTCTACAGAAACCCTTTATCCAGGGGTCTGGATGGCTGTGGTGATTGGTAATCCAGAGCCTTTCATTTTGGATCACTTGTCAAATGTCTGGTAGTTAGAGTGACTATATTTTCTCAAAGGGAAAACAGGATACCACATGGGGTTGGCCTAAGGCCCTTGTGTGAACCTCCCTCCCTCCTGACAGCCCCACTCCCATCTGTGCTCCCATCTCATCCCAAGCCTCCTTTTCCATCCTCTTCACTTCCCGTATGGGGGTCAGCCCAAACCCAAACTATTTTCCCTAGCACCACTCCCCCTCTGCTCAGGGCTGTCATTGCTGCTTGCCCTCCCTCTACCCTGCACATTCCTCCGCACGCCTGTAGGGGTTGCAACCCCTCTTTTTTGGCAAAAAAAAATGTCTGGTGATCAATTAGGGACAAATTAATATTTTTTTTCAATATGGGCATTCCAGCAGCTAAGCAGTTTGTAATCCAGGGAAAACATTTTTCAAAAGGTATCATTCACTCCTTCTGTTCACACCAACTTTATCACTGTATATGCCTGCATTCTATGTGTGGATGTTCTTTATGAAGACCTGAAAGTGCAGGGGAATTGTATCAGATGGGAGTTGCTGCACCACATAAACATGCTAGAGTTCAGAGTAATACACTTAGGCCCTCAAGCCTTTTCTTCTGTATTTGCAAACTCAAATAGTACAGGTTCTGACAGACATCCCAGTCAGGTATTACATGAACAAATGCAGAGGCGAGATCTTCTGTATGCCTTTCTTCCTAGTCCTCTTATTCCAAGAATACTGTGAAAGAACAAGAGAGACAAAGTAAGACAACAAAATACTGGTATATAGACATTTTAGCCTGTTCAAAGAACCACCTCTCTCCATACCATTGTGTTCTGACCTCTTATAGAGGAATCAGACTAGTATTCCATCCTCATTCCACACGACAGCATGGTGGATAATCGTTTGTGGACCACCACAGATGGGTCATGTTCAGAGATGGTGAAAGTTATATTCTTCCAATCCTGGAAATTTTCTAGTCTTAAATGTTATGCTAAAAATAAAAAAATATCTTCCTGACTTTTGAGCAAGCAATAATTCTCATACAAGTTGAGATACCTACAACTCTAAACAATCTGCTCCACCGAAAATCCCAGAAAATCTTCCCCAAAAGTCTACCTAACAAATAAATCAGCGTATCATAAGCAAGTTAAAGTAAGACCAATTTTCTCATATGGTACATCTGTCAGTTTCTTAAAAGGGTTTGATAATACTTTCTCTGATCCCCCATCCTGAGAGTAAAACTTAGTTATACCTTACTTTTAACTAGCTTCAAACACCTTTCATTTCCAGTTTGACCTTACCTTGGCAAGAAGGGTAATTAAACTGCAGTTTCACAATCCACATCCAATCCATTGTACACACTGACCTACAAATATAAAGTAATAATGAGACCCCCCACCATAGCTTCATGACCCAAATAGTATCTCACTTCCACTTTTCTCAGAACATTTCCTTCCCTGTGCTGTTCCCTAATCCAATTCACACTCTGAGGAAGTATATCTACATAGTTTAAAAGTCAGAAGAACCCTATGCTTTTAATCTAGAGAAACTGAAGCTTCTGAGAAATTCAAACAGGTTACTGCTATCATATAAGAACATAAAAATGGCCATACTGGAGCAGACCAAAGATCCATCTAGCCCAGTATCTTGTCTGCCAACAGTGGCCAATACCAGATGACCCAGAGGGAGGGAACACAACAGGTAAACCTCACGTGATTCCTCTCCTGTCATCCATTTCCAGACAAACAGAGGCTAGGGACACCATTCCTACCCATCTTGGCTAATAGCCACTGATGGACCTAACCTCCATGAATCTATCTAGCTCCATGAATCTTTATGGGGAAAGACACCAGAGTGTTCAGTGCACTATTTTTTAACTTAGCTTTGATCTCCACTGTCCAATTTGGGAGAGCAGTGTTACAGTCCATATTTTGGTAAGAACTCCTTGCCCACCATCCATATGTTGTTGGGCAAGGGGGCAGTTTTCACTAATCTCCCATTGATGGGAATACACATAAGTTCTTGAAGAAGAAATAAAGTTATGATGACATTCTGGGGAATTCAGACCAGTGAGAGGCTATGGCATCCCTACCCTACAATCTGGGACATCTCACAATGCATTGCTGCTATAGCTTCGACCTGAGCCATTTACAAAAAGCCTGCCAGCTTGTAGGTCACACCTGTGTCTGTGTATAGCCAGAGCCTTGGTCCAGCAACTGTAACCCCAGCAGTTTATCAGAAAACACCACCCATACTCTGGCTTCCAACAGCGGCTGCAGAACTTTCGCATGTGGAAGACCACCTTCCTCGAGCTCTGCGAGTGGCTCGCCCCTGTCCTCAGGCAACAGGACACCTGCATGTGACCAGCCATCCCCATGCAAAAGTGCGTGGCCATCACCATCTGGAAGCTTACCATGCCAGACAGCTACTTCTCCATCGGGAACCAGTTCGTCGTGGGAAAATCCACAGTCACGGCCATGCTTATACAAGTAGCAAAGGCCATCAACCAAGTGCTGCTACAGAGAGTCATCACTCTGGGGAACATAGACAGCATTGTGGATGGCTTTGATGCCATGGGCTTCCCCAACTGTTGGGGAAAGGGGGCCATAGATGGCACGCACATCCTCATCCTGGCTCCCGACCACTGGGCCTCAAACTTCATTAACAGAAAGAGGTACTTCTCCATGGTGCTGCAGTTCCTCATGGATTACAATGGCTGCTTCACTGACATCAGTGTCAGCTGGTTGGGAAAGGCGCACGATACCCACATCTTCTGGAACTCCTGCCTGTACTGAAAGATTCACACCAGCACTTCCCCCCCCCCCACACCATCAGAGTTGGGGAGGTGGATATGCCTATCTGCATCCTGATTGATGCAGCCTACCCCTTGCTCTCCTGGCTCATGAAGCCCTACATGGACCCCAGCAAGGAACACTTCAGTGTCAAGCTGAGCAGGTGCTGCATGGTCTTCGACTATGTGTTCAGCCATGTAAAGGGGAGGTTCAAGAGTCTCCTCACCTATCTGGAGCTCAGTGAGCACAACATCCTCTTCGTGGTGGTGCCCTGATGTGTGCTCCACAAACTATGTGACTGCAGGCAGGTCATGCATCAGGGCCTCCCAGGTACATTTCCTCCTGTGGATCCCGCAGAGAAGGGTAGACGATGTGGGAGGTGGGGGATGCACCAAGCTCATAGCTGGTCCAGCTGTGAAAAAAAGTTAAAAGGGCAGTCATCACAGGAGACACTGTGTATGAAGCCTAGCCCTAATCTCGGAGCCAACACTGAAGGTCTCCATTCAGATGATGTGCTTTGAGCAAGGCCATATGTTGCCTAGACAGTTGGCACTTTCCAGTAGGTATACAGATGTCCCAGGGGAGCATTGCAACACCCATGGCCCGGGGAAAAGCAGGCATGGGAAGGTTCTGGCTAGGCCAGGGGCCTGCACTGGGAGAGGGGGACAGGGTGGATTGGCTTCCTACTATGCCCCGCACATGCCTGCAGGGTCCTGCCTGCAGTCCCTGGTCCAGGGGCTCGAGGATGAGCTGCTGACCAGGAGCAGCACCAGGCCAACTGGGAGCAAAGGAAGGCCACCTGGGGCCAGGTTGGCACTCACGGCATCCCACAGAGAGAGAACTTCTATTCCTGGCAGCTGGAGGATGAGGGGTGTGAGGGAAGGTGTGTGTGAGCAGCAGATTCCACTTGCTGGAGAGAGTGCTACTGGGTTCTCCTCCTCTTCCTCCCCTCAACAGGTTTCCATGCACATATGATCCTGGCCCATGTGCTGTGTGGTTCCATGACCCCAGACTCCTTAGTAGTTACTTATCTTGGGAAGGTATCCCACCATGGAGGCCGGAGTAAAGCAGACTTCTCCAGAAACCTTGTGAGAAGGACCAAGGGGTTCCTGTCTGACAGCGTAATGGGCTGAGTGCTCTGGACTGGTGCTCCATGTGCAGAGGCTATTGTATGGCCCCCAAGCCAAATAGGCCAAGAGAGGAGCACGCGGCCCTTCGCAGCCTGCCACCTACTCCCCCTTCCAGGATGGCATCCAGCTGGTCATAACAGCAGCAGCTATATGGTGCCATCCTGGAGCATCCGCGTTGCTCCCTGGCCTTGTGGTAGGCCTGCTGGAGCTCTTTTATTTTCATCTAGCACTGGCTGAGAGTCCAGGTGTGCCCTTTGTTGGCCAGGCTGGTGGCGATCCGGCTGTCGACTTCAGCATTTCTCTTTCTGGTACAGAGATCCTGGAGGTTGGTCTCCTCCCCCCAGACCTCGATAAGGTCCAGGATCTCCGCACCAGTCCAGGCTGGACTTCTCCTGCATCCTGGCCAGTAGCAGCCGAGGGAGCAGCAGGAGTGCTGAAAACCATGAGAGGGTCTGCTGGAGCATTGGGGTTGCTAATAGCTACCTCAGTTGCTGCTGTGTTGCATGTGACTCTCACAGTTTGCCACGTGGAACAAGCCTTTCTCCTGCTGCTGGAATTTTTAAGCTCTGCAGAAGGAGGGGAGCAGTGGAGATGCCAGATGTGACCACAGCGGTCAGAGCTGCAGCTGCAAGAGGCTTCCAGAGGTCAATTATTTTGAATTACCATCACCGGAGAGTCCACACTAATGTTATTTCAAAATAACTATTTCAAAATTAGTGTTATTCACCAAGGAAAGCAGGAGTACAGATTTTGAAATAAGTGGCCTGTTATTTTAAAATAACAGGCTTGGTAGTGTAGACACTCCGCTTATAAATTTGACACAAGGAGGGTTATTTTGAAATAATACCATAGCATAGATTAGGGCTTAGTGATTTAAGAGTACCAGTTCCATCAAACGTCAATAGGGGCACTGCAGAGCTTTTCCGGGATACGTCCGATATCCCGGAAAAGCTCTGCCACATCCAAGGAACACATCTGCTTTTCTGAAAAAAATGTTGGAAAAGTGGACGCATTTTGTCGGCATCCGTGTAAACCTTGTTTTACGAGGAAGAAGGGATGTTCTGAAAGAGGGTTTTTTTAAAATTTGGCCCCATGTAGACAGGCCAAATTTCGGAAAAGCCTCTTTTGGAAGTAAATCGGAAAAAGATATGCAATTTGCATACCGCAAATTGCATTTCTTTTTCCGATTGATCTTTATAGTCTAGACATAGCCTAAGTCTTGTGATTCTAAGTTACTTCTTCACTTTTGAAAATCCCCCTCTGTATTCCTGCCAAATTTCAAGTTTCTACCACTATCCACTGTTCAAGACAGCTGAATTATTTTACTCAGGTTTTCCAGGAAAAAATAACAGTTCAGTTGAGAACAAATGTGCCAGACTTTTTGACAATGTTCTAGTCATTTGAAAATGACCCTGCAGAACGAAAATGCTTTTGTGTGTGCAACATTAACAATGGTCAGATATCCTATAATTATACAAATTATGTTTATAGGTAGTTTGTATTTTAAATTTAATTTAGTGCCGATGAAAGAATTGACTGGTTTGGAGACTTATGCTACCTATTCAACCCCAATACTGGCAGTAGGGCAAATCTTCCCCACCTACCATATTAATCTACTGCTACCTAAAACTGGAAGGGACAGCTCTACTGGTGAGTAAGTAATTCATTTTCCAAGCCAATCTGTTTAAAGTGCAAATAAAGCAATTCCTTCTATCTGTCATAATATTTTTAACAATCCAATAAGGACTCAGCTGAGTTGAAGAAATATTTTCACATAGGCCACCAAACAGACAGCAGCTACTTTAAGTCACTACTAATTTGGGGTGGATTTGAACCCAGGTATTTGGAAATGAAAGGTTTTAATTTTTACATAATCTCCTGAGCTATCCATTAACCCAGCTTTCTAAAGAAATAAATAGAAATCAAATAAAAATTATATTAATTGTCTAGTTTAACATTCATCAGATATCATAACTTCTAGTAAACCCATATTCATTACCATTTTATATTCATGTAATGTGATTCACTAAAATGCACATCTCAGAAGAGAGCTGCAGTATTTAAAAAGAGCAAAATAGGCAGACCTATATATATAAGGAAAAGCTAGCATATGCAAGCCAGCATTGCTAATATTCATAGCTGTGTGTTCTTTCACCAAGATATTATTTTGAACAGGACTGGATGATACTGGGTTTTTAATTCTGATTCACTCCACCAAAACAATATTCATTTTCCTGTGGTCCAGTTCAGTTCTCTGACCTCAGATTTTTGCATTTCACCTACATATGCATTTCTTTTACAGTTACAGACAGATTCACCCAGTGACATATTTACTGATTCAGCACAATGGGAAGAGTATTTTCCCATTATCGCAGACCATAAATCATAAAGCATATTTTCTTTTGATCGATTTCAGATGTCATTTCCATACTGTTTCACTCACAAAATAATTTCTAACCAGAGGTTGAACTTCTGTGACAATGTGCCCATTCATTTATATATGATATTTCCTGGCTATCACCAAGCATATCTGCAATAGCCTTTTTGAAAAAAACAAGATTTCCCTGTCCCCCCTCTCCCTGTAGTCTACCCCACTTTGCACTAAGTAGGGGAGATATACATGCTCTTTCTAGCAGTTAAGATGATTTCTTTCATATGGGGTTCATCAAATATTTGGTTCAGTTACTAAATATACATAACTAATGGTTGTGTTCTTTGTCTACAAATAAATATTTTTCATTTAATTTACTTAAAATAAAAATAATTAATTACAATTAATTTGTATTAACTTTTTTATCACATCAGAATTATGTGTCTGAAATTTCCTAGACTTCTCCCTCTCACATTTAAATAGACATAAATGTGCACAGACTGCTGAATAAGACTTGAGCTCCAGAATGGGTGTAGCCTGTTGACAGAGCTGTAACTAGTTCTAACATAGGCAATACCAACATCAAGAAAAAAGAACTGTAAACTTAAAAAAGCCCCAAAACCCTGTGGAACCTGTAACAGCCTTGGGGCCGTTGTAATTTATGTGCAAAGAGGTGACACAGGTTTTAAAGACTGTTTCCTCTCGTGCTTAATAAAAAAGAAAAAAAACCCTATACTTAACCATGACAGTTACATACCATCAAGGAGAGCAACGCTTCTTCTGAGACAGCAACTTGAGAAACACTTCAGTATGTCATGCAATTTAATGATAGCATAATTAATTAAATATGTGTTCAAGTGTGTTCAAAATTGTTAATCCTGTGTAGGTGAGTTTTGTTTCTTATGTCATGCCTATTTTAATTTTACTCTATTAAAAAACATGCTTGACCATAAATATTGAGAAATAAACAAATTAGATTTAGCGTATTTTTATTTTCTTTGATTTTATGTACTTTTTCTATGTATCTTTACATTTGCTGTAATGGATGATGTGCATTGTTTCTAAAAAAACAAAACTTTGGATACAGGACCATACTGCGAGGAAAAGAGCAGCACAGACAGGGTGTGCAAAGAATGAAATGCAATAGGAAGAGTCAATGGATAGTGAATGACCTTATTCAGTGGCAAGAGGAAGACAGTTAGCATTAAGTTAATAGCTGCCAGTTGGAATACCAGTCGACTCTGCATGTGTGCTAAAATTTTGATGGGCTACAATACAATACCTGCATAGGCACCTCAGTACTAATCTGATGCTCCAGCTCAGAAGCTGTGGGTCTGTCTGTTTGTGTACGCAGAGTCAGGGTGACTCTGAGGCTGTGTCTACCCTGGTGGGTTCTTGTGCAAGAACACGTCCACATGGCCATGTGCTTTTGCGTAAGAACATCCATGGCGGTGTGGACACTCCCTTGTGCAAGAAAGCTCTGATGGCCATTTTAGCCATAGGGCTTTCTTGCACAAGAAACCCCTGCCGCGCATGCATACTGCCCTCTTGCGCAAGAGCTCTTGTGCAAGAGGGCTTAAACTGGTTAGAAAAGAGCTTAGCTCTTGCACAAGAATCCCTCTCTTACCACACTTTACTGTAAATCTTCTTGTGCGAGAGCGGGCAGGCAGTGTGGACGCTCTGCGGAAGAACGGCCATTCTTGTGCAAGAACCCGCCAGTGTAGACATAGCCTGAGTGTGTAGAGAGAGTCATTTCACAAGAGGCTCAGGTTTAAACACAATAAACCTCTATGGAGTTTTAGGGTTTACTTCAAAGGTGCTGGCTAATACATTCCATGCAATTTCATAGCCAGTAAACTTCAAAACAAATCTGCAAAAACAGTGACTGTTATATTTTCTCAGAAAACCCTGCCTTTAATTCTGGTCAACCCAGAGTATCTCTAAGGCGCTGATTGGCTCAGCTGCAGTCCTCCTTGATCTGACTCTGAACCTGAATCAGCATTTAACCCCCAAAAAACTCATGCTGTTATCTGGGGAGGGCCTTGATTTAGGGAAGGAGGTGCAGTGCTAGCTCCAGAGAGTGGACCACTTGCACTCCAAGGCGTGGAGGCCAGCTGAATGGGACCAGAACCTGACACACAGTCAAGGGACCTCACAGAGAGTGAAGAGATCAGAGGATCACAGATGCCCAAGACTCCAGAGACTTAGGTAGGAAGTGACTCAGGAAAACCGGAAACAATGTTAGAACTGGATAAAGGCTCATGCTCAGTTGGGACCTGGTGGAGCAAAAGGGCCTGGGTCCCCCTACCCTGGCTACCACCCACCCTGGGGTGGTGACCCAGCCTGCTGATTATATTGACTCTGGCCATTAGGCCCCACTGCCCTGAACACAGGGGTTGTTATAGTGACTCTGGCCATTGGGCCACACTATTCGGAGCACAAGGATTGTTACTCCAGCCATTAAACAGCATTTCCTCAACTACAGGGGTTATTATAGTGACTCTGTAGAATTAATCTGACACTTTGTTGTGTTGACTCTGGGTATGTCTACACTTGCCCCCTAGTTTGAACTAGGGAGGCAAATGAAGCATACCGAAGTTGCAAATCAAGCACGGGATTTAAATATCCCACGCTTGATTAGCGTATTCGCGGCCGGTCGCCATTTTAAAATGCCAGTCGCCCGATTTAACTTGCCATGTGTAGACGCGGTAGTCCGATTTAAAACCCTTCCCTCGAATTAACTGGTACTCCTCATGCCCCAAAGGAGTACCAGTTAATTCAAGGGAAGGGTTTTAAATCAGACTACTGCATCTACACACAGCAAGTTAAATCGGGCGACTGGCATTTTAAAATGGCGACCGGCCGTGAATATGCTAATCAAGCGCGGGATATTTAAATCTGCGCTTGATTTGCAACTTCAGTATGCTTCATTTGCCTCCCTAGTTCGAACTAGGGGGCAAGTGTAGACATACCCTCTGGCATTGGGAAACACTACTCTAATCACAAGAATTATTCAACTGACTCTGGCCAATAGACCCTTCTATCCAGGCAACAATAAAGGACACAGACACTGAGACATGTGGCACCTGTTAAACTTGACCACAGGACTTTGATGCGGCTCTTCCCCACCCCAAAGGGTGACAGGGCATATGGGCCTCACCACACAGTCCCATTGGAAGTTTTCTTCTATTTCTTTTGCAAAACAATATTTTTTGTATTCAACTAACTTTTAAAAAAAAGACACGCAGCATATTGGGAGACCACTGCAAAGCAACTGCAGGTTGAACCTCTATAATCCAGAACTGTCTTATCCAGAAACAGCCGTCATCCAGAATGATGTTAGTTAGCCAGATGTCTACTTTTCATGGGTATAGCCAAGTTTGCTGAGGTCCCATAAAGTTTGTTTACAGCCACCAGTCCTAGCTCTCTGTGTTCTGTGCTTTTATTTAGCTCTAATTTACCCCTAAATGTCCTCTAACAGCAGAGTAAGCAGTAGAAGTGTTGGTAATGCTGCTAGACAATACTGACCTCCCGTAGTCCAGAAAATTCTCTCATTCAGAACCAATCAGGTCCTGAGGGTTCTAGACTACAGAAGTTCAACCTGTAGTTTGTATGTCTGACAATATTTATTTCCTTTTGAATCTGCGTGCTTTGTTTATTCTTAATTAAACAGAAAATCACGAATCTTTATTTAATGTAATTTAACTTTTCTAGTTGTAGAGTGGTTAGAAAAAAAAATCCATGGAAGAAGAGTTATTGTCAAAATAGGTCAGTTTTTTAGGCCTACTCATCTTGATCTGTGCCCCTTTTAAATTTTGATGTAGTTCTGTGAAGAAGTTATAGTTTAATAGGTCAATAGAATAAAGGTTTATTTAAGGATTACCTGTCCCATTGAGATGGTAGGTGTACAAATGGCCTCCTCCCTCCCTGCTGTTCCTCAGGGTGGGAAGGCCAGGGCTGGCTCAGGCCATGTGACCGCCTCCCTTCCCACTGCTCTGGGGCCAGGGAGGCAAGAGCCAATGTGGCCTCCTCCATCCCCGCTGCTCCCAGGGGCGGGGGGCTTTGGGGCTGTGCATCCTCTTCCCTCCCCACTGCTCTGGGGATGCTGGGGTGCACATGTGCGTGCTCTTCCCCTCTCCGTGGTGGGGGGGCACGTTCACGTGGCCCTCTCCTCCCCGCTGCTCCAGGGATGTTGAGGTGCGCGCGCACACGCTTTTCCCCTCTGTGTAGTAGGGGGGAATGACGCATGCTAGGTACGCTACTCCTCCTCTTCCCAACCCCATGGTGAGTGAGGGGCCTCAGAGGAGGGGGCATGGCAGTAGGTGGGTGTCTCCCCCTAGAAACTTCTCAAGTCTTCTCAAATGTTCTGTGTGACAGACGGCATGACAGATGCATCTCCTTTTATAATAGTATAGATTATTAACTGAATATGATAAATACTCAGCATTAGATTAATTTAAATGTTCCATCTAGTTTTGGACCTGTGAACTTTTTTGGGAAGAATGCAAGACCCAAACCTAAGGTTCTGTCTCCCTTTTTTAAGGCTTTGCATTGTGGATCTCAGACAGAATGTTTACTGAGATGAGCTCTAATACAGATCTTTAAAAGGAAGACTTCAGATTAACTTGATTGGGAAAATATACATGAAGAGGAACACTTTACAAAGTACATTTAGGGAGCAGTAACATCAACATTTAAAGTGGGGAATTAAGTGAGAGTTTGTGCCAAATTTTCTTTAATTTTTCCAACTTCATTTTCCTAATTTCATTTGGCAGGAATGAGATGGGAGACTAATATGTCTACCCAGGTAGAAAGAAAGGGGTGGGGACGAAGGAAGTGCCAGCTGTTAATGCAGCATTTTGCAATGTGACAGAACTGCACTAATTAAGTCCACTATCCCAGACCCTAAAACAGGGGTCTGTTCTGAGGAGGTGGGAGACAAATTTAGCTGTGGGTGTCATCAAAGGAAGATCAAAGGAGAATCATGAGTTTCCCTGCCTCCTCAGAATGTGGCTGAAGTCTCACTAGAGCCTTTCTTTGGGGTGAATTAGGGAATCTCAGTTGGTTTTGGCTCTTAAAAAGACAGAAGATTTCTTTGTTTGCCTTTCTGTTTCACAACAAACACCACTCAAAGGTGTTTAAACTTCACTTATATTTAAAAATATTTTTAAAATGTATTTCTCCTCACCAGTCAGAGCACTAATACATAACGGGCTTGTCTAGACTACATTCCTCTTTCGAAAGAGGAATGTAAATTAGGCAAATCGAAAGTGTAAATGAAGCGTGGATTTAAATATCCCGCGCTTCATTTGCATATTCCCATCCGATCACTGTTTCGAAAAAGGGTATTTCGAAAGTGAAGCTGCAGTCTAGACACAGTTCTTTCAGAAAAAAATACCCTTTTCAAAAGAACCCATACTCATTTTTTGAGGAGAAAGGGTTCTTTCAAAAAAGGTTTGTTTGTTTGTTTGTTTGTTTGTTTGTTTGTTTTTTCGAAAAAAACACATCTAGACTGTGGTTTCACTTTTGAAATACCCTTTTCTGAAACAGCGATCGGACACAAATATGCAAATGAAGCACGGGATATTTAAATCTATGTTTCATTTGCACTTTCGATTTGCCTAATTTACATTCCTCTTTCAAAAGAGGAATGTAGTCTAGATATAGCCAACTAGAAATGCAACTACACTGGACACACATATGCATGAAGTATACATATTGGGAAACCCGAAGACCATGTGGATTGAACCCCTAGAACAAAATAAACACTAAATATAACTTCAGTTCCTTGAAAGTGATATAAACACATTTTTCTATAACAATTGACTATTGAGTCCTTATATTTTTCTTCTATGCTTCACTATCCCTTATGATTGAAGCTGTGCTAGAAGCATGCTAGAAGCATGCTATCCTTTTTTAAAAAAAATTCTCCTTAAACCACACTTCTGTGAAGACTGTATGCCCCCAAGAAAGTTCGACTTTATTTACAAGAAAACAAACATGTTAGTGCACTACTGTGTGCTACACCCTCTGCTTGCCTGAACACCAAGGCAGAAGGGTGTGAGTTGATGGAAAGAGCATTTCAGGGGCTTCTTAACAACCCCACTAGTTTTGCAGATCAATAACTTCAGGAGGATGCAAAGAGTCCAGTGACTGCCCCTCTGTGTAATGGAGAGAATGTTACTGTCAAAACCCTTCAAAGCACAATCTGTAATCACAAGAATGGCTGTACTGCTGGCATCTGAGGATTGCACCTCAGCTGAACAAGCACATGGCTGATCCATAATATCAACAAAGTATGTATTCATGAGAAACTACTCGTTGTCTGGCACCATAGGATTATTCTCCAATTTTGGAAAGGAAAAGGCGATGCTCTGGTCAGTGTGTTCCAATCACCACAACATCACTTTGCTTTGCATTCCAAAGAAATTGTTCATGATGGTTGTTCTTAAGCATGTCATGCCTGCCATAAGACGTCTATACCATCTACAGCAAACTGGGTTTATGCCATAGGCAAATTATTGAAAAAACCCAACAGTTCAGCACAGTAAGGATGAAGAGCATGTAGCCTATATTGATTTAAAAGCTGCCTTTGAATCTATTAATCATGTCTTTCTGTTGGAATGACAGGCAAGCTCCTTCAGCTTTCCATAGAAATGCACCACCAAAGTGAGAACTGTGTCTGCTTAAATAGTAGGAACTTAAATTGGTTTATGTTCAACATTCGTATCCCTCAAGAATGTGTGGCTGCTCCTGATCTGTTCAACATAGTTATTGACAGAATAATGGAAGCTATCACTAGGTGCATACCAAAAGTGGTGCTTCATGACTTCTGTAGAATAGGCAGATGACGTGGCTATTTACATAGCCTCATGAACAATAGCTAATCAATGCCCTGGATATAGCTATAGCTATAGCTATAGAAGAAGCAAGGAAGCTTGGACAAGAAGTCAGCCGGAAGAATACAAACTCATGAAAGTAGCTAATGGGTTTATTCCCCTATCCATCATAACTGATGTACAAGAAACTGAATTTGTCAGCTCATTTGAGTGTCTTGGCTCCATTATCACCAGAGAGAGAAGGATGACTTGCTGGCATGAAACATCAAATCAGAAAGGCTATAGGTATTATACAAGTTTTTTGGAAGCCTCTTTGGCATCAACACCATTTATCAACTCGGGGCACATCTACACGGCAGGGCTAAAGCCAAAATAAGCGATGCAACTTCAGCTACATCAATTGCATAGCTTAAGTCAAAATAGCTTATTTTGGGTTTTGGCATTGTCTAAGCAGCAGGAAGTCCATGGAAGAGAACTCTTCCTCCAACTTCCCTTACTCCTCGTAAAATTAGGGTTACAGGAGTTGGAGTAAGAAGTCCTCCAGCTTGACATTACTGCTTGTAGTGTAGACGTGGACTGATGTTATTCTGAAATAATACTGGTATGTAGACATACCCTCAGATGCATATCTATAGATAGATGCATATCCATCAAGTAGACAGTGGCATCTGTCTTTTTGTATGACTCTGAAACCTAGGCCATCATAGAAACACAATTGTACCAGCTGGACACTTTTGACAAAAAACAACAATGACATATTAGAGATATATTGTGGATTTATCACATTATGAATGAGGATGTCATGGGTCAGACCAGTCAGCCTCCAGTGTCCTCCCAGGGACTCAGCACTGGCTGAGATGGCCTGGCCATCTGTGCTGTATATCAGAGACTGTACCAGCCCACCAGCCAATCCAACAAAAGCTGGATGGAGAAGACCTCATGGACAACATCTTATATGCTGAAGGAATAACAGTTTCTGACCTTGGCCTTAGTATAGAGCAGGTAGCAACACTGTCAAGACACTGGAGTTCTTAGAAATTCCACGCACGCAATAGAATTCAGAAATGATTAATGAATGAATTATAGTATTGCATACCCACACATTTGGAAAGCTCGGGTCTGATCCTGCTCCTACAGAAGCCCATGGGAATTTTTTCACTGATTTCAGGAATACAGGACTGGGCACTTCGTTAATTGAATCTTATATTGCTGAAAAGTTATAATGGGTCTTTTTCAACCAAGATAATCCATTATGTAGAGTTATTCTTATTCTTGTGTTAAATTGCTGTAAGGTATCTGTTACATATTTAAAATATTATTTCAAAAGATAATAGCCAGTTTTCAAATCTTAATAAATTAGGGTATTTTAGAAAATAATAAAATAAAAAATAAAACTGCGATCCATTATGGAAAATTATAATTAGAATGGAAAATTCCATTATTTCATTCACTTAAAAGTTAGGCTTTCTGAGTGAAAGGAGTCAGAGAATATCCAAAACAAGAATAGGAAACTTGTTTTGCACTATTGAGTAATCTGAATATACAACAATCATATATATAAAATGTACTGTGATCCTCAGACCTTGTGTGTTAAAATTTTGCCTGGAGTGAATTTTTACAGACAATTTATAAGCTATTGCAAATAGGAGTTTACAGTGGAAATACTGACTCTACCTTAATTGTACCAGTGTAAAAGGCACTGCTGTAATGAGGATCTGGCTACATTCCATCTTTTGACCACACCAGCAGCTTTTGTATATAATAAAGGTGGCATTTCTCCTCCTCCACAGTTGATTTCCACAAATCCTGAATCCCTCCTACATACTGGCATGCAGGTGTGTAAAACTCATAATTTAATCTATGTGAGAGAAAGTCTTCCATTTAAAAGAGGTGCCAGAAACAACTGCACAGTTATAACTGAGTGCTGGGCTATTTCAACTGTTACACTTTTAAAAGTTTGTTATGTGGTCACTCAGTCACTTTCTAAATAGTTGTTGATAGGAGCAAGTGTGTCTGGCTAAATATAAAAATTAAAGTAAGTGAAGAAATTCAGGAAAAAAACCCTTTTTAGCATAAAGCTGAGTTCAGAGTTCTTCCCAGATGGAGTGTAGACAGTTCCATGGTAATGACAGTAGTCTCCCTCACCTTTAATATGCAAGTGTAATACAAAGAGACTCTTGGCATGTAATGTTCTAATTTGCTCCAAGAAGTCTTCCACTCTGACAAGCATGGAATATTGTGTGCTGCTGAGTTGTCCAATAAATTAATATTTTAAACGTATATAGCAATTTTCAGAGGAAGATCTCAAGGATCTTTACAAAAGTTAGTGTGGACATGGGCTGCAGTTACAGGTTATAGATGAGGACCTGCAATATGTTTCATTATATGCAAATTAATTTTGTCACTCAGCTCCTGGCAATTGGTGTAAAGTAGACTGTATCTTTTATTAATACAGTTCAAATTATTATATTCCTGTACAGCAAATAGTAGCATTTTTAGGGGGAAAGTAGGTTCTTTGGTAATTTTGTGGATTCAAAAGTGCAATCAGATTCTGCTCTTCCCCTCCTTCCCCTCTGCATGGATTCCTTCTTTTTTTTCTTGGTTAGTCTTTGGAAGAAACACCTTATGATCTGTGGAGTGTGTATAAGGAAAAGTGAAGGTGTGATGGACCCCCCCCCTTACTTTTGAAATGGAGTTATGGACACAAATGCACATAACTCAAAAGTGCTTTGGACAAATTGCTTCATGTAATCTATCAATCTTTATGTCATAATCCTCTGGATCTGTTTATCATATTTCGGTGCATGTATCATTCTTGTATGTAAATTTAGACATATGGAGTGTGGAGTGCTTTATGGTTTTAAATGTGTGAATGAAAGCCATCACAGGTGTTACCTTCAATGTCTTGATGACTAACTGTTACGCAATGTCTTTTGTCCTTTAAGTCTTAACAATGATTGGTCTGAGGAAGCCACATATCCACCCTGACTGGCCAAATGACTTCCCATGCAGAAAGGGAATCTTTAAAAACAATAGGAAAGTAGGAGTCTTTTGTCTTTGTCTGGGACACCCAAGACAGGGAACCAGAGACCCAGGGAAAAGGAGACTGCCCTGATTTGGAAGGCTTGGCTGGGAAAGAAACAGTTTTAGGGTGAGTTTGTAGTAAGTTTGTAATAAGTTTTTACTGGAGTTTTAGTGTAGAAGTAGCTAAGCATTTTCTGTTATTTTGAGTTCGTAATCTACTTTGCTCTGCCTGTTCTCACCTATTACCACTTAAATCCTGCTGCTTGTCTTAATAAAATCACTTTTACTTTCTATCAAGCCCAGTGCAAATAATTATTACCCTGGGGAGCAATCAGTATGTACGTTCCCCCTTTCATTGTTAAAGGGGGCTTACCCAAATAATTCATTGGGGGTTTTGATCCCATTTGGAGAGAGGTATCCCGGGAAGGTGGGCCCAAAACTGCATTTTCCTTGGACCTGAAGAGATTCAGTGTTGACATTGCTTTTTGGGACGGGGCGTGATTCTCAGCTCTATGTCTTGTTTGGGGGAGACCACGGAGCTGGCCCAGCAGGACAGGGCAGCAAGAAGCCCCATAGAACAGGAAGGCAAGTGGCAGTGGTCTTGTCAGCACCCTGGGAATCACCCCCAATGGGTTGTCTGTGACCTCACCTCATTGCATCTGGTATTAGGTTGAGAATCAGTACATATTAAGAAAGGCATTTTGGTTATTCAAGAAACTTATGCAATAAATTGGAGATTTTTAAAATCCTTTTTTATTTTAATTTTTAGTACGAAATTCACTCTTTAGACCATCTAGCTCTGCCCTTCCTAATAGCCAATACTATCGACTATGGATGTTGTGAAGACCAGGACTTTCACAGGGTTCAAAAAAGAACTAGATAAATTCATGGAGATTAGATCCATCAATAATTATTAGCCAGAATGGGTAGGAATGGTGTCCCTAGCCTTTGTTTGTCAGGAGCTGGAAATGGATGACAGGAGAGGGATCATTTTGATTACCTGTTCTGTTCACTGCCTCTGGGGCATCTGGTATTGGCCGCTGTCAGAAGACAGGATACTGGGCTAGATTGACCTTTAGTCTGACCCAGTATGGCCGTTCTTATGATCTTATGTATTTTATCATAGAGTCAAATCCTGCCTTTTTTCTGTCAGAAACTCCAGCCTTTACTGCCAGGTAGTCCACTTCTCCACACATAACTTTGCACTTTCTCCCAAGCTGCCCTTTAGGCACAGAGAAACTTCCAGTCAAAATCTATAAAGCCATCAACCTATTCTGATTCTGTTTTATTCTGTTAAATTACTTATACTGCACTCATCACTTTAATAACTGAGCACCTTCCAGCAATGCATTAAGCAACATGACTAATCGCTGCCATGTTTGTTCTCTCATCCCCTCCTAAGAAGGAGAAAAATGTGCAGTGTCTTATTTTGATGAGATTTTGTGACAACAGCTTAGCAGGTGACAAACTTAGAAAATTGGTTACTGTGAAAAAACAGCTCATATTACAGTTACGTCATTCTTATTTCCTCTTCTCCTCCTGCTCCCTCCCCCCACCAGCCTTTTGTCTGTTTCATCCATCTGTAGCAGTTTGTCATTCTCCTCCCATGTGAATGTTGTGCAGACTAGGATGACAGGGTTCAAAAAAGAGCTAGATAAATTCATGGAGGCTAGGTCCATCAATGGCTATTAGCCAGGATGGGTAGGGATGGTGTCCCTAGCCTCTGTCTGGAAATGGATGACAGGAGAGGGATCACATGATGATTACCTGTTATGTTCACTCCCTCTGGGGCATCTGGCATTGGCCACTGTTGGCAGACAGGATACTGGGCTAGATGGACCTTTGGTCTGACCCAGTATGGCTGTTCTTATGGAAGAGAGAGAGCTGTGCTTGGTAAAGATAGGGTTAATTTAGTCCGTGTTTTGGTAAGTGAAGGAGTAGCTCAAACGAGGAGGTATAAGCATGAAGTAAAACAAATTATAGAGTCAGATGGGAAGTTGAAGGCATTGAGGAGAGTGTAGGAGATTGTGATATAATGGATTTTAACAAGATCCAAGGGCTGAAACTAGAGAAATTCAAAGTAATGTTAAGTTGCAAACTTTTAATAATACAGATAGTACAACTATTGGAATAACTAGCCTAGACATGTGATAGATTCTCCTTCATCTGAAGTCTTTACATCAAAATAGACCCTTTCTAAAAAGTATGCTCTAGCTAAATCAGAAGTGATGAGGTTGATGCAGTACCCCCATAGGAAAATTCTATGGCATGTGTATTATGCAGGAGCACAGCAGTGTTTCTTCTCTAGTGGGTCCTGAATCACAGGGAAGTCATGCAAAGCAATCAGGAGGCTTATGAGGCAGTGAACATTTTGTTACAATCTAAAGCAAAGAAAATCTTGGTCCTCTACTCCCTTCCTAAGTTTATCCGTCAAAGTCAAGTATTCTCTATCAAGCTCTCAAAATACACATGCAAATATATTATGCAAGCTTATCATTGTTCTCATTGGTACATTTTACTCTTACTTTTATACCAAATATAAAATTTAATTTAGTATAAGGGTCATTGATTTTGCTGATGATGTCGCCCTCCTTTCACACCAACATGAAAACATGGAAGAAAAGGTTGCAACACTAGACAAAACTGCCTCAATGATTGGACTGAGCATTAACAAGGGAAAGACCAAGACAGTGAGGATCAACCAGTCCAACAACAACACCGTCACACTGAGAGGGGATGACCTGGAAGATGTGGAGCAGTTCATCTACTTGGGGAGTATTATGGGCTGAAACTGAGGAACAGAGAAGGATATCAATGCTAAGATAGGGGAAGCAACAGCTGTATTCAAGACTCTTCGTCCCATATGGAGTTCACAAATAATATCTGCAAAGATGAAACTGCAAATCTTCAACACAAATGTGAAGAATGTGCTCTTGTATGGATGTGAGACCTGGCATACTAAAAAGTCTTGAAATCAGAAGCTACAGGCATTCATAAACAGAGGCCTGAGGTACATCCTTCACATCAAATGGCAAGACTTTGTCAGAAATGAGGAGCTTTGGAACAGAGCAGGACAAGAACCACTTGACATTCAAACCAAGAGAAGAAAGTGGGGATGGCTAGGTCACACTCTCAGAAAACCATCATCCAGCATAGTCCGTCAAGCTGTCACATGGAACCCGCAAGGAAAACGCAAAAGAGGAAGATCTCGGACAACGTGGAGAAGATCTACTGTGATTGAAGGACAACAACTGGGGTACTCCTGGAATCAGCTAGAAGTTTTGTCTCAAGACAGGGTGAAGTGGTGGAGACTTGTAGATGACCTATGCTCCACTCAGAGTACAAGGGTTTAAGAAGAATAAAGGTCACCATCTTGAAAAGGTTTAGCAGCATTGAATTAATAATGTCACAATTGTTCCTTTCTGGCCTTAAAATCTGTAAGTCTATTAGAGGAAGAGAGACATGGGAGCCAAAGTCATAAATAAGGGGGATAAAGAGGACAGCAACACAAGAAGAGAAGAATCTAATGCAATGTGTACAGAAGAGGAGAATAAATAGAAAAGGGAAAATGGGATAGGAAGTGGCAGGAATAGAAGAGGTGAATCCCAATACCCCCACTTCAACTGATCCAGGATGTGAGGTGAAAGAGAGGGTGACTGCACTATCAATTTAACAGTTGATGAAGGTGCAAACAGTTCTTCTGTAGATTCCTATGTCAGGAAGGATACTATCAATTGACTTTGATTCTTATCTGCTTCGTTTTAACTACCCAATCTTCAGATACTTACTGATTCCCTCTAACTCCCTGTCTCCCCTCCCCCCCCCCCCAACCCCTTCTCTCCTATTTATTTTGGGTCTGAACATCCTAAACTCAAAACTCTGGTCATTTGAAGAAGTGGGCTGTGCCCATGAAAGATCATGATACCATCTACATGTTTTGTTAGTCTATAAAGTGCTACCAGACCATTTGTTGTTTTTTTCTGTACAGACTAATTCAGATACCCCCTGAAGCTTCTGCACAGGCAGTGTTAGCTAGAGTGATTCAGGTGTCTGGATGGGCCAAGAGCTGGAGTGAGTGATTATAGTTGTAGCCTTTATTCCATAAAATTCATTAGGCTGTGACATGATTTCTTGAAGAGTTCCCTGGACAATAATTTCTTTACCCAAAATGAAAATTAACAGCATGCATTCTTAATCAATAGGAAATCAGAGATGTAATAAGATTAATCATTCTATAATGCTGCTTTTCATCTCTGCTAGTGCCAAAGTTGTAAGGCAATTATCAGCCTTTTTATTTTCCAGGTTGACAACTACGAAGGTCTGAACTACTTATTCGGTCAGATAATGTGCTTAACTAGCTCTCAATGAAGTTGCACATCATGGTTCATTACCCTTGATTTCTTTCAAAACCAAAAATGAGTGGCTTAGCGTCTAGCAATAGAGTATCTGTGCAGTTCAGTATCAAATAATTTAGTCTGATCTTGTTTCATTTTATGAGTCTCCTAAACATTTTGTTTCCACATACCTTGCAGCTTAATAGACAGACATATGATTTCAAGCTGCTAAACATCAAGGACTGTGTTAGAAGGGGCAAGAATGCATGGTGAAGGAAAGAGAGGTGGAATTAATGCCTATGAAGAGTTTCACTCAGGCTTATATTTCATTGCCTTTCATTTTCAGGAATTAATACATTTAATATTATGCATATCTCTGTGTTTTTATATTTGGTCAAGAGAACCAACCAAACATACGATATGACTCAAATCTTCAATAAATAAAGTGTTTTCATCTGCATATGGTTCTTCAGAATCCAGCAAGAGACAAAAAGAAAGTTCTTTACAACTCTTAAGTAAGACTGAACAATAGAGGAGTTCTTTAAAAGGAGCTTCTTTTAGAAATAAAAGACACACCTTTCAAACTCCCAGATCAATATAGTAGCTGCTTAATGGATTAATGTAGCCTGAATTTAACTTAAGTTTGGGCCTTTAAGTTGCTGACGGCACTTCTTGTCTTCTTCTTGGACTGAGCCATCAATCAACGGATCTCATCTTCTCCGACGCCGTTGATGAGCGACTAAACCAATCCTTGATCGGCACTTAATGAGCAGATAAATTACTGGTTCAAAATATTTTTTTCTTATGGAATAAAATACAAAGGACTTGTCATTTGTTGATTTAGTAATATTACTTCAACCATAGAGTTAATCAGTATTTTTGCACTCTAATTTTATTAGAAATAAATTGATATATATTGTGGAAGTGGATTGGCTGAAGATAAAAGGAAATAATATAAGCTACTAACTCTGTCTTCCATATAGCTTCATTCTTGGGATGCAGCCATTTTGAATGTTATATGAGGTATTAATTAATGAGGCTGAGTTTCAATGAGGTTCCCTACAAAGGAAAATACAGTCACTTTACATTAGCAAGAACATCATTCCTGCGAGCCTAAGGAAGATAGAATCAATCGTAGAATCATAGAATACTAGGACTGGAAGGGACCTCGAGAGGTCATCGAGTCCAGTCCCCTGCCCTCATGGCAGGACCAAATACGGTCTGGACCATCCCTGATAGACATTTATCTAACCTACTCTTAAATATCTCCAGAGATGGAGATTCCACAACCTCCCTGGGCAATTTATTCCAGTGTTTGACTACCCTGACAGTTAGGAACTTTTTCCTAATGTCTAACCTAAACCTCCCTTGTTGCAGTTTAAGCCCATTGCTTCTTGTTCTATCCTCAGAGGCCAAGATGAACAAGTTTTCTCCCTCCTCCTTATGATACCCTTTTAGATACCTGAAAACTGCTATCATGTCCCCCCTCAATCTTCTCTTTTCTAAACTAAACAAACCCAATTCTTTCAGCCTTCCTTCATAGGTCATGTTCTCTAGACCTTTAATCCTTCTTGTTGCTCTTCTCTGGACCCTTTCCAATTTCTCCACATCCTTCTTGAAATGCGGTGTCCAGAACTGGACACAGTACTCCAACTGAGGCCTAACTAGCGCAGAGTAGAGCGGAAGAATGACTTCTCGTGCCTTGCTCACAACACACCTGCTAATGCATCCCAGAATCATGTTTGCTTTTTTTGCCACAGCATCACACTGCTGACTCATATTCAGCTTGTGATCCACTATAACCCCTAGATCCCTTTCTGCCATACTCCTTCCTAGACAGTTGCTTCCCATTCTGTTTGTGTGAAACTGATTGTTCCTTCCTAAGTGGAGCACTTTGCATTTGTCTTTATTAAACTTCATCCTGTTTACCTCAGACCATTTCTCCAATTTGTCCAGATCATTTTGAATTATGACCCTATCCTCCAGATTAGTCGCAACCCCTCTCAGCTTGGTATCATCTGCAAACTTAATAAGAGTACTTTCTATGCCAATATCTAAATCGTTGATGAAGATATTGAAGAGAGCCAGTCCCAAAACAGACCCCTGCGGAACCCCACTTGTTATACCTTTGCAGCAGGATTGTGAACCATTAATAACTACTCTCTGAGTACGGTTATCCAGCCAGTTATGCACCCACCTTATAGTAGCCCCATCTAAGTTGTATTTGCCTAGTTTATTGATAAGAATATCAGGCGAGACCATATCAAACGCCTTACTAAAGTCTAGGTATACCACATCCACCGCTTCTCCCTTGTCCACAAGACTCGTTATCCTATCAAAGAAAGCTATCAGATTGGTTTGACACGATTTGTTCTTTACAAATCCATGCTGGCTGTTCCCTATCACCTTGCCACCTTCCAGGTGTTTACAGATGATTTCCGTAATTACCTGCTCCATTATCTTCCCTGGCACAGAAGTTAAACTAACTGGTCTGTAGTTTCCTGGGTTGTTCTTATTTCCCTTTTTATAAATGGGCACTATATTTGCCCTTTTCCAGTCTTCTGGAATCTTTCCTGTCTCGCATGATTTTCCAAAGATGATAGCTAGAGGCTCAGATACCTCCTCTATCAGTTCCTTGAGTATTCTAGGATGCATTTCGTCAGGCCCTGGTGACTTGCAGGCATCTAACTTTTCTAGGTGATTTTTAACTTGTTCTTTTTTTATTTTATCTTCTAAACCTACCCCCCTTCCCACTAGCATTCCCTATGTTAGGCATTCCTTCAGACTTCTCGGTGAAGACCGAAACAAAGAAGTCATTAAGCATCTCTGCCATTTCCAAGTTTCCTGTTACTGTTTCTCCCTCCTCACTGACCAGTGGGCCTACCCTGTCCTTGGTCTTCCTCTTGCTTCTAATGTATTTATAAAAAGTCTTCTTGTTTCCCTTTATTCCCGTAGCTAGTTTGAGCTCATTTTGTGCCTTTGCCTTTCTAATCTTGCCCCTGCATTCCTGTGTTGTTTGCCTATATTCTTCCTTTGTAATTTGTCCTAGTTTCCATTTTTTATAGGACTCCTTTTTTATTTTTAGATCATGCAAGATCTCGTGGTTAAGCCAAGGCGGTCTTTTGCCATATTTTCTATCTTTCCGACACAGCGGAATAGCTTCCTTTTGGGCCCTTAACAATGTCCCTTTGAAAAACTGCCAACTCTCCTCAGCTGTTTTTCCCCTCAGTCTTGATTCCCATGGAACCTTACCTGTCAGCTCTCTGAGCTTACCAAAATCTGCCTTCCTGAAATCCATTGTCTCTATTTTGCTGTTCTCCTTTCTACTCTTCCTTAGAATTGTGAACTCTATGATTTCATGATCACTTTCACCCAAGCTGCCTTCCACTTTCAAATTCTCAACCAGTTCCTCCCTATTTGTAAGGATCAAATCTAGAACAGCTTCCCCCCGGTAGCTTTTTCAACCTTCTGAAATAAAAAGTTGTCTCCAATGCAGTCCAAGAACTTATTGGATAATCTGTGCCCCGCTGTGTTATTTTCCCAACATATATCTGGATAGTTGAAGTCCTCCATCACCACCAAATCTTGGGCTTTGGATGATGTTGTTAGTTGTTTAAAAAAAGCCTCATCCACTTCTTCTACCTGGGTAGGTGGCCTGTAGTAGACTCCTAGTATGACATCACCCTTGTTTTTAATCCCTTTTAGCCTAACCCAGAGACTCTCAACACTCTCAATGAAGTGTGTTTGCATTCTTATAAATGAGCTTTGGGTTAAAGTTTAAGGCATCTTGATAGGTGAGCTCGACAAAGAAAATAGGCTTGTAAGGAATCAGCAATTTCTTTCTCATCAGATAGTGCTGGATAATTTTTATGCCAAAATTAGTGTGATCCTAATTGAAGGGTCCCTCTTCTAATAGATTGGGGGTTATAGTTGGAGTTCCCATCACCAGGGCTTGACAATTAGTGTAATCTACTCGCCTGTGGCGAGTAGATTACAAGCCGGCACAGCCGTGCTGCACAGTCAGCTCATGCGCAGCATGCCAAACCGTGCGGCTGGCGAGTGGGACTCGCCACCGCTTGGCAAGCCCTGCCCATCACAATAAGCACTCCCATTTGTTAAACTAAACACTGGTGGGCAGGGCAGCCATTGGCTTCAATGGAATCAGGATTTCACTTGGTTGTTACAGACTCTATTTACTGGAGGAGATTCATTGTCCATTGGGCAAATACACCCACTGCTCACTTTTGCAAGGCTTGTATACAAATAAAAACCAATGGTGGGATGTTACTTAAAAGGAGCGAAAATGCATTATCTAGTGCTATCAGTTTCTCACTTCACTTTTATGTGCTTAAAAAAACAATGAATTTCAATAGTAGAATGCATCTCTAAAAGGGTTCCTTTTTATTTTTACAATTAGGTAAGGTGTTACTGGTATCAGCAGGTATTTGCTCAACTTTGAATGGGAGACATTACTAATACAGACTAAGAGGAAAAACAAGAGGAGAGTTGGTAGTGTTTCAAAGGGACATTATTAAGGGCCCAAAAGCAAACTATTCCGCTGCGTAGGAAAGATAGAAAGTATGGTAAAAGACCACTTTGGCTGAACATGATCTAAAAATCAAAAAGGAGTTCTATAAAAAGTGAAAACTAGGTCAAATTACAAAGGATGAATATAAGCAAATAACGCAAGTATTCAGGGGCAATATTAGAAAGGCAAAGGCACAAAATGATCTCAGTCTAGCTAGAGGCATAAAGGGTAATAAGAAAACAGTCTACAAATATATTAGAAGCAAGAGGAAGACCAAGGACAGGATAGGCCATTGCTTAGTGAAGAGGGAGAAACAATAACAGGAAAGTTGGAAATGGCAGAGGTGCTTAATGACTTCTTTGTTTCGGTTTTCATCAAGAAGATGGATGGTGACAGGATGCCTAACATAGTGGATGCTAGTGGAATGGGGTAGGTTTAGAAATTAAAATCAAAAAAAGAACAAGTTAAAAATTACTAAGAAAAGCTCGATGTCTTCAAGTTACCAGGACCTGATGAAATGCATCCTAGAATATTCAAGGAGCTGATAGAGGAGGTATCTCAGCCTTTAGCTATCATCTTTGAAAAGTTATGGAAGTTGGGAGAGATTCCAGAAGACTGGAAAAGGGCAAATATAGTGCCCATTTATAAAAAGGGAAATAAGAACAACCCAGGAAACTACAAACGAGTCAGTTTAACTTATGTGCCAGAGAAAATAATGCAGCAAGTAATTAAGGAATTCATCTTCAAACAACTGGAAGATAAGAAGGTGAGTGGTAACAGCTGGCATGGATTTGTAAAGAACAAATCATGTCAAACCAATCTGATAGCTTTTTTTGATAGGATAACAAGTCTTGTGGATAAGGGAGAAGTGGTGGACATGGTATACCTAGACTTTAGTAAAGCATTTGATATGGTCTCACATGACCTTCTGATCAATAAACTAGGGAAATACAACCTAAATGGGGCTACTATAAGGTAGGTGCATAACTGGCTGGATAACCATTCTCAGAGAATAGTTATTAACAGTTCACAATCATGCTGGAAGGGCATAACAAGTGAGGTTCTGCAGGGGACTGTTTTGGTAGCAGTTCTGTTCATTATTCATGATTTAGATGATGGCATAGAGAATACTATTATTAAGTTTGCAGATGAAACCAATCTGGGAGGGGTTGCAACTGCTTTGGAGGATAAGGTCATAATTCAAAATGATCTGGACAAACTATAGAAATGGTCTGAGGTAAATAGGATGAAATATAAGGACAAATGCAAAGTACTCCACTTCGGAAGGAACAGTCAGTTTCACACATACAGAATGGGTAGTGATTGTCTAGGAAGGAGTACTGCCGAAAGGCATCTAGGGGTCATAGTGGACCACAAGTTAAATATGTGTCAACAGTGTGACACTGTTGCAAAAAAGCAAACATGATTCTAGGATGCATTAACAGGAGTGTTATGAGCAAGACATGAGAAGTCATTCTTCTGCTCTACTCTGCACTGATTAGACCTCAGTTGGAGTATTGTGTCCAGTTCTGGGCACCACATTTCAAGAAAGCTGTGGAGAAATTGGAGAAGGTCCAGAGAAAAGCAATAAAAATGATTAATGTTCTAGAAAACATGACTTATGAGGTCAGGCTGAAGGAACTGAGCTTGTTTAGTTTAGAAAAGAGAAGACTGAGAGAGGACATGATAGCAGGTTTCAAGTATCTAAAACAGTGGTCCCCAACCTTTTGGGGCTGCCGGGCACCTGGGGATGGGGCCGCTCACGCACCGTGCGCCCGGGGCCCGGGGCACAAGAATGGCTTGGGCTGGCCCTGGTCACTCGGCAGGCGCACATAAATGCCCCGGCAGCTGCCATGGCGCCTGTGGGCACTGCATTGGGGACCTTTGAGATTCTAAAAGGTGTTACAAGGAGGTGGGAGAGCGACTTCTCCTTGGCCTCTGGTGACAGGACAAGAAGAAATGGGCTTAAATTGCAAGGGAGATTAAGGTTGGACATTAGAAAAAACTTCCTAACTGTCAGGGTGGTTAAGCACTAGAATAAATTGCTTAGGGAGGTTGTGGAATCTCCATCACTGGAGGTATTTAAGAGCAGTTTGGATAGACATCTATCAGGGATGATGTAGAAGGTGCTTGGTCCTGCAGTGAGGGCAGGGGACTTGACTTGATCTCTCGAGGTCCCTTCCAGTTCTAGTATTCTATGATTCTACAGCTTAGACCTTATGTAACAGAAAACTAATTAAATAGAAATGCTTTCAGTACTCTCTAAGTACATGGATTGAAATATTAAACATATGGTAGCTCTTAAAATAAATATAATAAAATATTAAAAATTGAATGTGATGTCATTCTGGTGAAGAGTTAGATTCCGCAATGATATTCACGGGTGTAATATCCGTTTATGAAAGCTGGAATTCATGCAGTCAGAACTAAGGGTATGTCTAGACTACATGGCTCCATCGACGGAGCCATGGAGATGAGGTTTCTAGACATAGGGAAATGAAGCGGCGCTTTAAATAATCGCCGCTTCATTTACATCAAAATGGCTGCCGCGCTGTGCCAGTCAGCTGTTTGGCGGCACAGCGTGGTAGTCTGGACACTCCGCGGTCGACAAGGGAAGCCCTTGTCGACCGCCCCGTTATGCCTTGTGGAACGAGGTTTACTGGGGCGGTCGACAAGGGCTTCCTTTGTCGACCGCGGAGTGTCCAGACTACCGCGCTGTGCCGCCAAACAGCTAATTGGCACAGCGCGGCAGCCATTTTGATGTAAATGAAGCGGTGATTATTTAAATCGCCGCTTCATTTCCCTTTTTCGAGTACACTAATCGACGGAGCCATGTAGTTTAGACGTACCCTAAGTGTCTGATATAATACCTTCAGAAGTACCATCTGAAAGTGTACTACAGTATTAACTTTAGGGGGCATTAGCTCAAGTTCTAAAAGCTAAGTCTACTTTCACTGCCATACCACTAAAGGGATGCTTAGGCACCCCTATCTTATTTATAAGCATTTGTATAGTTCTCATTTAAGTAGCATTTGAGTGCCTCAAGATTAATTAATTTTATCTTCACTATGCCCTTTCAAGACAGGGAAGCTTTATTCCCATTTTGGGGAACTGAGGAAATGAGATTAAATGTCCTGTGCAGGTCGTATGACAGATTCAGACTTTCAGTTCCAGTGTAATGCTTTAACCATGAAATCATCTAGAGAAATGTCTTTAACTGGGATTGTAATGAGAACATTTAAAGGGGTGGAATAATGAGTAAGCAGCAACAATTTTGAAGTATTATGTTCTGGGGTTGCATAGTTTGGTGGTGGAGCAGGAAGCTGGGACAATGTGGAAGCTTATAAGGATCTAGCAGCAGGTTTTGCCATGGAGTTTGTGAGAGTGGGAAACTAGAAAGGAGCAGTGAAATCAGGAGCCCTTTTTCGTTCATGAATCATTGGCAAACTGATCCTCAATGTATACATTTTTTGTTATAAATTTTACCTAATAATTTATATGAACAATTCCAAATCCTGGGTTGGTTTTGAACTATTGGCTTGGATTGTTTGCAGTTTCTATTGTCTAATTATCATCTAAGTGTCATGTTATTGTTTTTTCTCTGTGATTGGACAATTGAAACATTTAAAATTATAGAAAAAAATATTATTTGTAAGCGTAAATAATGAATAGTGTAACCCTATCCTGATTTTTCAGGCCAACATTAATTTATGTAAAATTTGACAAATCTCCAATAATTTAACAATATTTTCATATATAGCTGTTGATCAAGTGATTTTCTCACAAAAAGCTAATATGAGTCTGCAGATACCAGTGACATGAACTATCTCTGGTTTAGTATACAGAAATAATTAAGAATCAGTTTATGAATTTCTGGACAACTCTGGGTATCTTAAATTTTCTTTCTGTTAAAAATAAAATTTAAAAGTGTATTATGGATTTTTCAGCTTTTTATGGAATATTTTCAGCTGCACCAATTTTGCCGTTGGGATGTCATTTTTTATTTCTCAGCTATAATTACTGGAATTTGTAGATTTTGACTATCAAAAAAACTAAGACGACATTTTTACATCAAAGGTGCCATTTATGTGGGGCTGGAGGGGCAATAGCCCCCCCTCCCAAAATTGGAACACCCGGATTTCATACTTCAGGTCTGCTTAAAGCTGCATGGGCTGACTCCAGAGGCATGTCTTAACTGCAACAGAGTTTGAGCTGTTGCAGCTTTGGCTTTGAGTTTGTTATACAAAGAAAGAGAGGCAGGTGGTTAAGAATAATAAAAAGCTGGACATTCAAGTAATTGGTGGATCATTGGATCATTGTGAAAACATTTCCGGATACTCCACTTAAAAGATCGGAGAAAAAAAAAGAATAGGAATGAGTGTTCTGTTGCTGGGATTTGCATTTGGATCACTACTGTTAAACTTATAAATATTCTTGTAAATAGGGTGATTAATCCAAAGCTGACTGCAAAGAATTATAAAGAGATCTCACAAAACTGGGTGATTGGGCAACACAAGAGCTGATGGAATTCAGTGTTTTTAAGTGCAAAGTAATAGGGATGTAAGGGAGTGTAGCTGACTACCTAATAAGCCTAAACTTATCAAGTCAACTACTCGCACTACCCCCCTTGCTGCCTCTATCAGTATGGGGGGCAAGGGCTGCTGCAGTGAAGCAGCCCCAGTCCACGGGGATCCCAACTTCTTGTTGGGACCCCCGCGGACAGGAGCTGCTGCCAGCTGGGCAGGCAGCCCGGCTCAATCCTGGCTTGCGCCAGGTCCAGGACCAAACCCTGCTGCAGCTCTGCATTTAAAATGTAGTAGGACCTGGGCGGGCAGGCAGCCTTACTCAGTCCTGGTTTGCACCAGATCCAGGACCAAACCCTACTGCGGCACTGCAATTTAAAACACAGTAGGAGCTGGGAGGCAGGCTGCCTGACTCCTACTGCCTTTTAAAATGCAGAGCTGCAGTAGGGTTTGGTCCTGGACCTGGAACGAGCTGGGACTAAGCCCAGCTGCCTATCAACTAATCTAGTAGTTGATAAAAATTCTATCAACTATTTGGTTAGTTAAATACCCACTTCTTAGCATCCCTACAAAGTAATGCACATGTTGAAATATAATTCCACTATACATACAAAAATTATGGGGTCTAAAATAGCTGTTACCTCTCAAGAAAGAAATCTTGGAATCATTGTGGATAATTCCCTGAAAACATCTATTCAATGTGCAGTTATAGTCTAAAAACTAATAAACTAACAGAATATTGGGAATCATTAGGAAAGAAATAGATAAGACAAAATACCATATTGCTTCTATATAAAGTCATGGCATGTCCAAATCTTGAATACTGTAAGCAAATCTGGTCACCCCATCTCAAAAAAGATGTATTGAATTTGGAAAAGGCACAGAAAGGGCAACAGAGATTATTAAGGGGTAAGGAACAGCTTCCATATGAGGAGAGATTAGCAAGATTAGCAAGACTGGGACTTTTCAGTTTGGAAAAAAATGACTAAAGGGTAGGGGATAAGGACATGTTATTCATTACTGCACTAACATAACACAGGAAGCTGACCCAATTAAATTTATAGGCAGCAGATTTAGAACAAACAAAATAAATTATTTTTTCAGTCAACTTGTGGAACTCTTTGCCGGGAGATGGTGGAAAACCACAAACTATAACAGGGTTCTGATAAGAACAAAATAAGTTTAAGGAGAATAGGTCCATCAATGGCTATTAACCAGAATGGGCAGGGATGGTGTCTCTAGCTTCTGTTGGCCAGAAGCTGGGAATGGGTGACAAGGGATGGATCTTGATGATTACCTCTTCTGTTTATTCCTTCTGAAGCACCTGGCATTGGCCACTGCTGGAAGACAGGATACAGGACTAGAAGGACCATTGCGCTGAACCAGTATGGCCATTCTGATGTTTTTATATAGATCTGAAATGTATCTGCTCCCTTGCTGTAACCCATTAGACCCCACTTCCCTTCCAGAGCTGAGATAGAGTCTAGGAGTCCTGACAGAATCTGTCTTTTTCCACAGAGTTAGTAACAAAGTAAGAATATACATTAAAATTTTAAGGCTAAGGTGTCTTTTAAGTTATTTGCCACAAGATGTCAGAATATGCTGAGTGGGTCTAATATTTATTTAATTTTCTTTCTTTTATATAGGAATTAGATACTGTGCTCCTGTCCGCTGTCTGCCAAAAAAAGTAGAGTTTTCCAGTGCCTTAGTAGCCCCTAGATAGAAGTAATGTGTGTGTGGAGGGGAGGAGGGCAGAGGGGGTTGGTTCCCTCACATTTGGTGCTTAGCTTGTACTAAGCATGCTCGGTAACACTGCAGAAGCTTCTGTCCTCAGTCCACCACCCCTGCTCTTACTCTCTTCTCCCCACCCATTATAGCATGCACATGTCAACACCCCCCCCCCACCAAAATCTACAACGGCACCCCTGTTTGACATTGGACTATTACATTTTGTATAATATTGTTACGTCACATTTTTCTGAATAGATTTTCAACTGTCACAGCTAATATGCGTCAACAAAAATCATCTTCATTTTTTAAATTTTATAAATACAGCAATTTGCCCTTCCCTTGCTGATTTTAATATTAAAAGGGGTGACAACTGAAGGTACTTGATAATATTTCTATAAAGTGTGTGTGTGTGTGTGTGTGTGTGTGTGTATTTTACATGAGTGGCCATACTGCATCAGACCCATGGTGCAACTAACCCAGTATCATATCTTCTGATGTTTCAGAGGAAATGGAAAAAGAGATTTCAAGTGATTCATCCCCTGTCATCTAGTACCTGCTTCTGGCAGTTGGAGCTTTAGAGACATTCAGAGCATTGTGTTGCATTTCTGGTTATCTCATCTAATAGCAGTTGATGGACTTACCTTTGATTAACTCCATGCACTTATTTAATTATTATGTATATTATAGCCAAGTGTGGTAAAACTGCCTATTATTAAAGTTGTCTGACATACTTGGCACGAAAGAGGAAGTCACCACCTGTGGAGTATGTATACAAACCTAAATAATTTTAATGTAATATTTTTGTATGTAATATACACTCTTAGTAAAAAACAGATTACCCAGAGGTGTATGGGGTAGAAGGGCTCCTTTATTGCAGATACCTGTTCTGCCTCAGACCTAGATTATTGATAGGGTTTTTAGTTAAATCAGGAAGTTTGAATTAAAACCTTTAAACTAAACTATAAAGAATGGCAAGTATTCCTCGGCCACTTCCCAACTCCCTCTCAAAACTCCCTGTTTGCTGCCCCTGTTCGCAAAGCTTTCTGGTCGCTGACTCACTGCTTTATAAATCCCTGGCCTCCCTGATAGCCCCGCCCTTTGACTAAAGCTCAGCCAATGAACAGAGGCTTCTAAATTTCAAACCTTTAGAAGCTCATAGCTTCCAACTGCCAGCCACAGCACACGCTCCTTCAAACAAGCAAACCAAACACACAGACAAACAGAAAAAATATCTGTTTTACTGACAGTTGGACTCTAATCATGTGGTAGATCTAGACTATGAGCCTCTTTCGAAAGAGAGTGTCTAGACTACAGCCAGTACTTTCGAAAAAGCAAGCTGCTTTTTCGAAAGAGAGCACCCAGGCAGTCTGGATGCTCTCCTTCGAAAAAGCACAGTTTGCATTACATAGCGCCTTTTTTCGAAAGAGCACTTTCAAAAAAAGGCTTTATTCCTCGTAAAATGAGGTTTTCCGCGGTCGAAAAAACTGCTGCGTTCTTTCAATTTACTTTTGAAAGAATGCGGAAGCAGTCTAGATGCAGGGGAAGTTTTTTCGAAAAAAGGCCACTTTTTTCGAAAATACCCTGTAATCTAGACATACCCATGGTGAAATAGGTTAAATATGGATGACAGAAAGGGGGATCAATTTACTGATACCTTTGTAATCAGCAAGTATTTACTTCTTGATTGGTATGTGAAGTTGAATGTGTGATGACAGATTTAGTGAAAAGATCAAATCTGCAATTTAAATTTCATTGTTACATCTTAAACAAATAGATTTGTACAGCTTCTCTTCTGTCATTTCACTTGTAACTATAATTAGAATTTTTTCTCAGTTTCATGCTTTTGATCAACACAACTTCTTTAAGCAAACTTTTTCTATACACTGAAAGGTCAAATAACTTATAGATTCTTTTTTAATATAAGACCTCAATTTGTAAACATTGACTTATAGCTATGATAAGGGAATAGAAGCAACAAAAATCAAAGTAAATATCATAAATTGGTTTAAGAGACAGCTAGACATTTTCATGATGAGAGGGTGCGTAGAAGGATAAAGTGACAAGTATGTGGGGTTCAAATAAAATTAGAGGAACAGACTTGTTGGTACAAATGACCTTTTCCTGTCCAGTAATTTCTTGTCCCTTATGAGATAAAATAGTTTAAAGGGTAATAAAGCATTGTCAAAATATTTTGTATGTTCTGTATCTAGTTATTTTGAGCCAATAAAAGTACCTTAATTGACAACAGTCCAGATATAAATATATTGTATTTACGGCCTGAGAAAGCAAAATACCATGCATCGGTTCTGTTTACAAAGTGATATTTGTCAGATTCCATGGAAGGGGTTTACCTGAGAGGATCGGGTTAGCAAATTTGTGCTTTACAACCTAAGCAAAATTGAATGAAATTTTAGAGTTAAATGTCATGATTCTGGTTAGGAACTAGCAGTGGAATTCCAGCGAAAACAAGAATCACCTTGTTCCAAATTCTCAATTCCTAAAATTTTCAAACAGTTTTCACATTACTTGCATTGTAAAAACATAAGTTTCCAAAGTCACTAAATATATTATGCAGGTGCATGCAGAGAATAAAACCATTTTAAATTGCAGATTATAATAGCTAGAAGATCCCCATACTATCCCCATATTGACTGGATACACATCACCTCAGGACAGGATGCAGAGATAAAATTTCTTGATACCTTAAATGACTGCTTCTTGGAGCAGCTGGTTCTGGAACCCACAAGGGGAGAGGCAATTCTCGATTTAGTCCTAAGTGGAGAGCAGGATCTGGTCCAAGAGATAATTATAACTGGACCGCTTGAAAATAGTGACCATAATGTAATAAAATTTAACATCCCTGTGGTGGGAAAAACACCCCAGCAGTCCAACACTGTGGCATTTAATTTCAGAAAAGGAACTATGCAAAAATGAGGAGGTTAGTTAAACATAAATTAAAAGGTACAGTGACAAAAGTAAAATTCCTGCAAACTTCATGGAAATTTTTCAAAGACACCATAATAGAGGCCCAACTTAAATGTATACCCCAAATTAAAAAACATAGTAGAAGAACTAAAAAAGAGCCACTGTGGCTTAACAACCATGTAAAAGAAGCAGAGAGAGATAAAAAGGCATCTTTTAAAAAGTGGAAGTCAAATCCTAGTGTGATAAATAGAAAGGAGCATAAACACTGCCAAATTAAGTGTAAAAATGTAATAAGAAAAGCAAAAAAGGAGTTTGAAGAACAGCTAGCCAAAAACTCAAAAGGTAATAATAAAATGTTTTTTAAGTACATCAGAAGCAGGAAGCCTGCTAAACAACCAATGGGGCCCCTGGACGATCGAGATACAAAAGGAGCACTTAAAGACAATAAAGTCATTGCAGAGAAACTAAATGAATTATTTGCTTCAGTCTTCACAGTTGAGGATGTTAGGGAGATTCCCAAACCTGAGCCATTCTTTTTAGGTGACAAATTTGAGGAATTGTCCCAGATTGCAGTGTCATTTGAGAAGTTTTTTAAACAAATTGATAAACTTAACAGTAGCAAGTCACCAGGACCAGATGGCATTCACCTAAGAGTTCTGAAAGAACTTAAATATGAACTTGCAGAACTATTAACTATGGTTTGTAACCTATCCTTTAAATCAAATTCTGTACCTAATTTCTGGAAGATAGCTAATGTGACACCAATATTTGAAAAGGGCTCTAGAGGTGATCCTTGCAATTACAGACCAGTAAGTCTAATTTCAGTAAATTAATTGAAATTATAATAAACAAAAAAATTGTCAGATACATAGATGAGCATAATTTGTTGGGGAAAATCAATATGGTTTCTGTAAAACCTATCCAATCCTATTCAACTTATTTATAAATGATCTGGAGAAAGGAGCAAACAGTGAGGTGTCAAAATTTGCAGATGATTCTAAACTACTGAAGATATTTAAGACCAAAGCAGACTGTGAAGAGCTTCAAAAAGATCTCACCAAACTAAGTGATTGGGCAACAATATGGCAAATGAAATTTAATGTTGATAAATTTAAAGTAATGCACATTGGAAAAAATAAGCCCAGCTATACATACAATATGATGGGGACTAATTTAGCTACAACTACTCAAGAGAGAGATCTTGCAGTCATTGTGGATGGTTCTCTGAAAACATTCACTCAATGTGCAGCGGTAGTCAAAAATTCAAACAGAATGTTAGGGATCTTTAAAAAAGAGATAGAGAATTAGACAGAGAATATCTTATTGCCTCTATATTAACCATGGTACTCCCACCTCTTAAATACTGAATACAGATGTGGTCGCTTCATCTCAAAAAAGATATGTTGGCATTGGAAAAGGTTCAGAAAAGGGCAACAAAAGTGATTCGGGGTTTGGAACGGATCCCATATTGACAAGAGATGAAAAAGACTGGGACTTTATAGCTTAGAAAAGAGGACACTAAGGAGGGATATGATAGAGATCTATAAAATCATGGCAGGTATGGAGAAAGTGAATAAGGAAAAGTTATTTACTTGTTCCCATAAGAACTAGGGTAGCATTAAATGAAATTAATAGCTAGAAGTTTAAAACAGCAAAATGAAATTTTTTTTCACACAGCACCTGTGAAACTACTTGCCAGAGGCTGTTGTAAAGACCAGGAATTTAACATGGTTAAAAAAGAGCTAGATAAATTCATGGAGGTTAGGCCCATCAATGGCTATGAGCCAGGATGGGTAGGAATGGTGTTCCTAGCCTCTGTTTGTCAGAGGCTGGAAACGGATGATTCCCACTGGGGCATCTGGTATTGGCCACTCTTGGAAGAAGGGATACTGGGCTATATGGACCTTTGGTCTGACCCTGTAAGGTTGTTCTTATGGTCTTCTGTTCTTAAGATTATGGGGTGTGTGCATGTTTATTTCATAGACTGACACTAATATGTTTTATGTTGGTCTAAGAAAAATGAAATCTTTTTAAAATATTGTTTTATGAATATTTTGCAAACATTTTCTCAATTACTCTGGAAATTGTGACAGTTTATAAATCTCTCTTTGTGTATATCCTCTTATTTCTAGTACCATCCTTGTCCTGAAAAACTGTGAAGATAATGGGAATCTTGATCAGTTGAGGAGTTTAGCATTGAGCTCAATATGAAAATCAAAGTGATATTTGAAGAGCTAGATATAACGTCCATAAAAGTCATACAGTTTAAGGCCAGAAGGGACCTCTAGACCTAGTATATCAGATGATCTGTATATCAGAAGCCACCAGCACCCGGTCCATACTAAACCCAGGAATGCAAATGAGAGCCACAGAAGAATAAACTATTGTCAATCACAGGCAGGGTATGTTTACACAGCAACATTATTTTGAAATAACTTAATCTGCATCTACACAGCAGGCAGTTATTTCGAAATAATATCGAAATACTGTCAAGCTGGAGGACTTCTTACTCTGACTCCTGTAACCCTCATTGTATGAGGAGTAAGAGAAGTTGTAGGGACAGTGCTCTATTTCAAAATAAGTGCTGTGTAGATACTCCCAATTTTGAAATAAGTAATGCAGTTGATGTAGTTCAATTTGCGTTGCTTATTTCGAGTTAAACCCTGCTGTGTAGACACACCCACAGAAATAGAATGCATCAATGTGCACCAGTGCAATGGTAGGGAAATGATTACATGAGATATACCCAGATAATAGTCAGTGGAAATTGCAGTGATTTTAAACAGTAATTCCTCCTTGAAATTATAGCTAATTCAGATTTGTGGGTCATTGTTCAGGAGACAATCCTTAATCTAAATCCTGATATAAATCTAGTCAAATAGCAAGTTGTTGGGGGCAGGAATCCTGCCCCCAACACATTCTGTATTTCTTTGCAAAGCATCATGGAAAACTATAGCTCTGTAGGAACAATAAATAACTTATGATGTGCTACTTCCATCTTTAAAAATTGTCAAATTAGAAATAAAATAAATAGAAAAGTGATGCTGCATTCAGATTCCTCAGAAAGAATTAACCAAGTGAGTAATCACCTAATTATTAATTTTAAACATGAAGGTCCATTTGAATAAAGTAGCCTTTGAGTTGAAGAATGAAAAATAAGCGAATGCTGCATAACAGAGGTTCAAGGATAATAATTTTTTTCTGGCAGTGAAGCATTCACATCTTTTTAATGTTGAAATCGGTTCAAGTCAGTGAAATTTCTTTAATGAACTTGAAGGCACGTCTTCAAAGAATCTTACAATTGAACCTAGGGAAGGACCATTGTCTTTGAACTATGGAGAAGAACTTTATGCTAGATTAGCTTGATCTTTTAATATACCCTGTTTTGTAATCTAGTAACAAACATTTAAATTTCAAGAGTACTTCTATACGGCAGTTGAAGACCAGGCTAAATTTAATATACTGGTACTTAGAAGTTCATCAATTCCCTTAGCTATGGTTATTTAAAAATAGGAGGTCTAGAACATTAATTCATTATTTTATTTTGCATTGTGACCATATGTTTTAATTGGGCCTGTGAAGTGATTACAATTCTGATTAATCATGTGATTAACCACAATGTTAAACAATAATAGAATGCCATTTATTTAAATACTTGGTATGTTTTCTACATTTTCAAATATATTGATTTCATTTACAACACAGAATACGAAGTGTACAATGTTCACTTCATGTTTATTTTTATTACATATATTTGTGCTATAAAAAAACAAAAGAAATAGTATTTTTCAATTCACTTAATACAGGCATTGTGGTGCAATCTCTTTATCATGAATGTTGAACTTACAAATGTAAAATTATCTACAAAAAACTACATTAAAAATGTAATTTTTTTAGATCCTGCAAGTCCTCTCAGTCCTATTTCTTAGTTAGTCACTCACTCAGATAAACAAATTTTTTTATATTTGCAGGAGATAATGCTGCCTGCTTGTTTACAATGTCACCTGAAAGTGAGAACAGGTGTTCGCATGGCACTGTTGTAGCCCTTATAGTAAGATATTTATGTGCCAGATGTGCTAAAGATTCACATGTCCCTTCATGCTTCAATCTATGCTGATGACAGGCTCTGTTCAATAAGGGCATGTCTACACAGCAGGGCAAAACTTGAATTAAGCAATACAACTTCAGCTATGTCAATTGCATAGCTTAATTCGAAATAGCTTAATTCGGTTTTGGAGCTGTTTAAACAGCAGGAAATCAAGGGAAGAACACTCTTCCTTTGACTTCCCTTACTCCTTGTAAAATGAGGGTTACCAGGAGTTGAAGTAAAGAAGTCCTCCATCTCAACAGTCTTTCAATATAAAGGCTTGTAGTGTAGATGCACACAATGTTATTTTGGAATAACGTCAGTTATTCTGAAATAATGTTGTTGTGTAGACATAGCCTAACAGTCCAAAATGGAGTAGACTGAACATAAGAACACAAGAATGGCCATACTGGGTCAGACCAAAGATCCATCTAGCCCAGTATCCTGTCCTCCAATAGTGGCCAATGCCAGATGCCCCAGAGGGAGTGAACAGAACAGGTAATCATCACGTGATCCCCCGCCTGTCATCCATTTCCAGCCTCTGACAAAACAGAGGCTAAGGACACCATTCTTACCCATTCTGACTAATAACCACTGATGTATGTTCTTTTTCATTATCTGGGTCAGATGCCACCAGAAGGTTGATTTTCTTTTTTGATGGTTCGGGTTCTGTAGTTTTCACATTTTGGAAGGTGCTTCAGATTCTTAAATCTTGGATCGAATGCTGTATCTGTCTTTAGAATTCTCACATTAGTACCTTCTTCGTGTTTTGCAAAATCTACAGTGAAAGTGTTCTTAAAATGAACAACATATGCTGGGTCATCATCCAAGATTGCTTCCTCCAACTTCTCTTATTACTCATACAGTGAAGGTGGTTACAGGAATTAGAGTAAGAATTCCTCCAGCTTGACATTAATTTGACACTATTTCGAAATAACTGCCTGCTGTCTAGACACGGACTAAGTTATTTTGGAATAGCACTAGTTATTTCAAAATAATGTTGCAGTGTAGATGTACCGTTAGGCTGCATCTAGACTGCATTGCTTTTGCGCGATACCGGAGGTATCCCGAAATAGCAGACCTACATCCAAAGAACGCGTCCATTTTTAAGAATGGTTGTGCTCTTTCACCATCCCTGTAAATCTTGTCCTACGAGGAATAAGGGATGGCTTAAAAGAGCACTTTCTTTCACAATTTGGCGCTGTGTAGATGTGCCAAATTTTGAAAGAGCCTCTTTTGAAAGAACATTTAAAAAAATATGCAATTTGCGTATCACAAATTGCGTATCTTTTTCTGATGTAACTGTGCAGTCTAGACATAGCTTAAGTGATTGAGGCTGAACAAGAAGTAGGACTGAGTGGACTTGTAGGCTCTAAAATTTTAATTTTTTTTGCTTTTGAACGCTTTTATGTAACAAAAAAAATTTACATTTGTAAGTTGCACTTTCAAAGAAAAGAGATTGCATTACAGTACTTGTATAAGGTGAATTGAAAAATACTATTTTTATCATTTTTACAGTGCACATATTAGTAATAAAATAATATACATTTTATTTCAATTACAACACAAAATATAATACATAAAAATGGCAAAACTTTGAATAAATTTCAATTGGTATTCTGTTACTTAACAGAGCAAGTAATTGTGATTAATTTTTTATTTTCAATTATTTTTTAGTTAATTGAACGAGTTAACTGTGATTAATTGACAGCCCTAGTTTTAATACTTCCATCTGACTAGTCAGGGAATTACCGAGTACTATATTTTATTTAGATTTGTTACTATTTTTGTTTTCATTTTATCTTTCTTTTCATTATACTTTCATCCAGTTCAACCTTTCATCACCCAAATGTAGAACAATGTGTCTTCAAATGTGGAAGAAATAACAAAATCTGGAACAAATTATGAAACTATGGAGCAAGCTAATGCAGAAATGTATGGAAATAAGCACGTGAATAGACTCCAATGCACATGAAGTCTGTTATGAAGGACACAGTATTTGTAGTTTGAATTTCTGCTTTTAAATTTCACTGTAATAAGATATAGTGTTTGTTCGTTTAGTACTCAAAGAACTATTGGTGTTAACAGTATTCTTTGAATTTTAGATTTCATACTCTTTCCAGGATATAATAAGAAAATCATGGAAAAGGTTTTAACAGAAAAACAGCACTCAGATTTGCAGCTGACAATCACAATGCATTTAGTGCCACTTTTATTTTATTAAATGGAACAAGTCAATTGAATAGAAGAGTTGGATGAATTTCTTCCATAGTGAAAATGAAATAAATACTAGTAAAATTTGAGTGATCCATAACCTCTCTATTTAAAAAAAACAGTTTGCATAGTGTCATTTAAGATCCGTGTCATTTGTATATTTATCTAGGAAAAGAAGGACTGTTCCTACTTAAATTGGAATGGAGAATATGCTTTATTTTTAAAAACTTTGGAATATAGTGTTCTTTGCAAATATACATTATTTCATGTATCATTTTGATTTTGCTTTTCTGTGCATGACTACTATTCATTAATCTACAATAACAACTTAAGATGAAAGATGCTATAGTACATAGTAAAAATTGGTGAAAAAAGTTCATAGAAAAACAACTTTTAAAGAGATTTATGGCAATGGAGAAAAATGGTGTAAATTATAGCTCAGTGAATGAAAATAATTGGAAAAAATTTTATTTCACAAGTCTTCATTCAACTTTTATAATAAAGATTATTATATTTTCTTAAATTTTTGTTTACACAAATTTGGGGGCTTGGAGTGAAATCCTGGCTTCATTAATATCAATGGGAATTCTGAGTGGAGACAAGTTTTCTTCCTTGATTTTTAGGTAGTAGATTTGAAAGTTGTTTTTTTATGTTACTCCTTTCTTCCATTTCCTACAAATTTATAATCTTTATAAAGCAAAAGGAAAAATTGATTTTTTGTTCTGAAAAATTGGCCTAATGGCCACTCTGTGCTGATACTGTATAGCTGAAGTCAAATACCATACAAAAATGTAGTTGAGCTAATGGGCTGGTTCCAGCAGAGCATACGTTTTGAATCTGGGGTTCTTAGTTATTGAGGGTATAGGATTCTGAATGCTTTTATCCTTTTATTGGTGAATGCGCTAAAGTGCATGCAGACAGAGAATGTTAAAGTGGCAGTCAGATAAACTTGTTAAAGCAGTGGGAGTTTTTCCTTTCTTTCTACGTGACTTTATCATCACAGTGGAGTTAAAAGGCAATTAGCCCTTCAGCTCTTTTCTGGCCAGTTTATTGGCATTTTACACACAACTGTTGAATAGACACTGCCATATTAAAAATTCCAGCAAAGCTAGCCTGGGGATAACAGACTCTAAATTTCAGGTTAATTTAAGTTTCCTTAAGAGGAACTGTTGCCAAAAAGGCTAAGTAAAATAATTTAAATACAGTACCTGTGCTCCATGTACTCATAGTTGATGGAAAATTCTAGTAGTAAGCTACACACTGTGTAGCATTTCCAGGGAAATATTTTTATAAAGAGTGTTTGATGAAAAGTGTATTCCTTTATTTATAACAGGGTATCCACTGTGTTACTTAAGGCAGTGAATGGGGTGGGCAGAATTTGACATTTTCTTCATAGTGATAGTGATCATACTTTACATTGCTGTAGTTTTCATCTGAGAATCTGAAAGCACATTAAAACATAGGTTACTTGAACCTTTCAATATCCCAGTGAGGTAGGTATTGCCCATTGTACAAAACTGAAGCAGAGAGTTCGAAAACGTATTTCTTAACTCAAAATGTGTCCCAAAATTTAGATTTTATTTTTATTTTTGTTTTTAAAAAAGGCAAATGGAAGTATTTACAGGTTTATTTTTAATTTCAACATTTACAGTTGTTTTTAACCAAGTAAACATTCCCTTTCAAGTAAATATAGTCCCAATTGGTATAAACCTAATATTGAAACTGTCTTTGTTGTTAATCATAAATCACGAGAGAGAAATAAGTAGTGAGAAGTGCAAGAAGTAGTGAGGAATCAATTGAAATTTTAAAACTGTTTCTTTTAATAATCTCATGCTTCCAATGAAGTCTGTCAGAACTCCCATATTCTTCAATGGAAGCATCATTGGGCCACTAAAGATATATTAGTTACTTATGTGAAGAAATGCATTTTATTAAATATTTGAAGCTGATTCTGATCTCTGACACTGGTGCAAACAAGTTCAATGGACTATCGTCAGTGAAAAACAGATGCAAGCAAGGACAGAAATAAAGCAATTATTTTTAAATGGCTATCTATTTAAGTAACTTGCCTGAGGTTATATAAAACCTAATCCAATGCCCACTTAAGTCAATGGAAAGACTTACATTGACTTTAGAAGCCTTTGGTGCAGACCAGAGTGAGTCAGCAGCAGAGCCTTTGGATTTAGAGACCTCAAAGGTCTTGTCCCCCAATTTTGTTAGATTGGCCTCTCAGGAGAGATTCCCTTGTTTACACATAGAGAATAAGTGATACTTAGTATTTACTTTATCTTAACAGTAAACAATGTAAACAAAACCACCATTGTTACCCAGTTTCAAACTAGTATTCTGTTTCAGCTAGCAGTGTGTAAGAGCCATAAACACAGTATTAATGGGCCTTTGTCTAAAGGAGTAGAGATCTGTATTGCAGCACTGAATATTAAGGGCCCAAGCCCTGCTGTTGATACATGATGGGGTATTGTTACAGTTGCACATAAAAGACTGGATTTTTTGGGGCCTTTTTTCTTAAAAAAACAAACTCACAAACCACGTGACAGAAAATTTAAATGAATATTTAGGAGACAAATCAAGCACTTGAAAGTTAGGAACTGCCTGATTTCAGCTTGTTTGTGCAAGCTTGATTCTTCCACGCTGTACATCTGCAGTGTGATAATCTTTCATTACATGATCACTTTCTATTTTTTCCACTGAACTCTTTTGTGTTTCAGTGCACACCATAAATGGTACTAAGGGAGTAAGTATTGCATAGTGACTAAGGTAGGGGAGAGAGAGAATGGTTATGAGTTTAAGGCAGAGGAATGCCAAGCAGAAGAATTTGTTTTATTCGTGTCTCTGCCCTAGATTTCTGATGTGACCATTAGCAAGTAATTTAAGCCAAAATGTTTGCATTGCACAGTCCTTATTGTCTGGGTTCCCAATTTGAGACACTTGGTCTTGATATTCAAAAGTCCTGAACTGTCATGACTGAACTTTCAGTCATTGGAAAATGTGGATGATTAACTGTTCTAACAGTAAAATAGTGTGGTTTGAACACATGAGCATAGTGTTGCAAATCAGGAAGTCATGAATTCTTATCCTCTTTCTGCTAATGATTCAATGTGTGACTTTGGGAAAACCACTTTGCCACTTTATTTAAGTTTACCCATCTATAAAATAGAGATAATATTTACACACTTTTCTCACTAGGACATTTTCAGGATAAATCAGTCATACTGTCTATACTGCTTTGACAATATGAAGAGCTATAAAAATGTGGCATACTCTCAAAAATCAAGCCTTAGCTGTCTCAAGTTGAGGGCCAATTACTGAGGAACCCAAAATGTGTGGAGACTTTTGCATAATATTAGCCCTGTGTCTTTATTTCCCAACTGTGTAATGAGGATAAAAGTATTCTTCATGTCACAGTGGAGATATGCTGGTCTGTTCATTTATGGTAATGAGGCTCTCAGATACAGAATCAGAGAATACTAGAACTGGAAGCGACCTTGAGAGGTCATCAAATCCAGTCCCCTGCACTGACGGCAGAACCAAGCACAATCTAGATAATCCCTGACAGAATTTATCTAACCTTCTCTTAAAAATCTCCTATGAAGGAGATTCCACAACCTCCCCAGACAATTTATTCCAGTGTTTAACCACCCCTGACAGTTAGGAAGTTTTTCCGAAAGTCCAACCTAAACCTCCCTTGCTGCAATTATGGGAACTTGTGGTGATGGGCAGCACTGAAAAGTTGGGGAAGTAATTTGTAATAAAGGCTGGATTTGAATGGTGTGCAGTTAATAAAGTATTGGGACACACATTAAAAGATTAGGCTAATAGGAAATAATTTATAGTGTGAACAGATGTCCTAATGCTTTAGCATTGTACAGTGTGTGCCCTGAATAAGGCAGAACTGGGCAAGATGCAGCCCAGAGGCCAGATCCGGCCCGCATAACACTTTGATCTGTCCAGTGGACTGCATCTGGCTGCTTTCTATTTATATCCTGCTCCCCATGCCACTGAGGCTATGACTAGACTATGGGGTTTTTGCAGGATAATTTTGGTATCCGCAGCATACAAGGAACGTGTTTGCTCTTCCGCTTTTTTTCGTGGAAAAGCAAATGTGCTCTTTCGGGAAGCCCTGTATACCTTGTTTCACGAGGCATAAAGGTTCCACCAAAAGAGGAGGCTTTTCTGCCATTTGGCCCTGTCTAGACTGGGCCAAATGGCGGAAAAGCCTCTTCTGCAAAAACGATCGGAAAAAGCTACGCAAATTGCAAATTTGCATAGCTTTTTCCGATAAAGCTCCATAGCCTAGACCTAGCCTGAATTTCCAGGTGGTGGCTCAGGCAGCAGGATCCAATGTAAATGGCTCCCAGCTCCCAGTCATGGTGTTACCGCAGTAGGGGCTGGAACTGCAAGCCCCTTAAATAGCATCACGGTAGTGGTGGGGCTGGGAGCCACAAGCCCTTTGCTGTGTTTTTGCTTCAAAGCCTCTGGCCCCAGACAACTCTGGGGGGAAGCTAGTCCCCAGCCCCAACCCTTCTGCCCCAGGCCTGCCTCTTCCGGGGTGGAGCCAGTCCATGACCGTGTACCAAAATTTAACTAAGTGCCCCCCCCTGCAAAAATTATTGCCCACCCCTGGAATAAGGCATGGGTCCTATGGAAATTATAGCATATTATCATGTAGTTAAAGACTATCATAAAGCCTACACCGCAGGGGGTAGAATTAAGTTTGCACGAACAAGCTTAAACCCGGCATTGCATCAATTTCAAGTGTTTGACATTGCAACCTAAATATTTTTCTTTTAACATGCTTTTAATATATGTGATAGTGGGGCTATGCCTCCTCTTGGAGCTAAGATGTGATTCCCAGCTCACACAAACTTATTTATGCTACCTTTCATTGAGGTAGCATGGTAAAATAGTAGTGTAGCCACAGCAGCATAGACAGCAGTGAGCAGCAGCACAGGCTAGCCACCTCAAGTACATACCCATAGAGTTCAAGGAGGTTTGTACTTGAAGTAGCTAGCCTGTGCTGCCCCTGCTACCATGTCTACACTAATATTGTAGCATGTTAGCTCAATGAAAGTGAATGCAAGTAAGCCTGTGAGAGCTGGGAATTACACCTCTAGGTCCAAGCGTAGACATAGTCTGTGTCTTCTAGATTTGTGGTAACAAAGCTGTTTAAACATGTTTGGAAAAAATAGTTCAATTTTGTGTGTTCAAAACATGCAGATTAACTGGAAAATGTAGTTTGAATTTATTACAGCTAATGTTTAAGGTATAATTGTATTAGGAATAAATAAGCATAGCTTTCACAAAGAGACACGAAATCCTCTCTTGAAAGTTTACCCCCCCCCCTTACTTTCTGAACTGCAAAGTGTTTGTCAGATAACTGCAGCTTTTATTTCCAGCCTGACCTTCCACTTTCTGAAACTAATTTGCCACACTACTTCTCGGAGTCTGCTCCAGGACTTCCTCTAGCAGAATAATGTGGTTCTTATTAAGTACATCCTATAAGACCCAGGAGGATTGCATGCAAAGGAAATAAGATGGAGACACAAATGAATTTCCATTCTCCACTCAGATATATGATATTGATGACCACGATGTATATACAGTTTATTGTTAAGAAGACAAAGAAAGAGAATTAAAGCAAATGTCTGACAAATTGGCTGTCTTTATATGCAAAGATGACAAGTGGTCCAGAAAGAGGAGATGCAGGCTTCAGGCCAAATAGTGATATAGTCAACACATCTGTTTGAATCACATGCTTACTTGTAACTTCTCTTTTAAATAAGGCCCCATTTTAAATTACATCAGCAGGAAGGACTTCAAAGTTTTACATGAAAAAAATGATTGTTTTTCTTTATTCCAAGTGATGCTTCACTTTTATGAATTTTATTTCTTTACTATAGTACCAAGATGTTTTTTCAAAGTGGCACTTCTGGAGGAGATTTTTTTCCCCTTCACTCTCTCTTTTATGAAATTCGCTACACATAACCTATTATCCTGAAAGATGGACTTTTTACATTTTAAGTTTGTGTTTCCCATAGTCATTCTCTTGATGAGGAAGGAGATGTCTTTTCTATATGACTGCGTATTTTCTCATTAAATGGCAATGAAAACTGATTGAGTAGAGAAATGGCCCATAACAACATAAATGTTTCTTATAATTTGAGTTGTAGAATTTTTGGTTCTACTGTATCATGTGTAATGTAACTGAGTGTAGAGTTCAGACTGTTTGGTAGATGAGGGTGATTTTTATGGTACACAGACATTGCACAAGTATAAAAAAGTTAACAGACTTTTGTGCACAATCATTATATTTTAGTCTTCAGAAACATGTAGAAACTTTGTTAATCAGGCTTTCTAATATGACTTTCCCATTAAACTGTTTTAAACCATGAAATCTGATATTTTCACCATGACTAATCCATGAAATTTGTCAACTTTGTCCGTGATTTACACAAGCTCTATTTATAAGGAGAACTTATTTTAGTCCTAAGGCATGGAACATTATTTCTTTTCATGTTTTTAGTATCTTTTTACTAATATGTATAAACAAAGTGTGCACATTCAATATATTATTTCAAGATCAGGAAGTAAAATATGACCAGCACTCAGAGTAGATTCCTCATAGCTAAGTGTATCAGTCTAAAGCCATTAAAAGGAAAATAACCTATCATATGAAAGTTGGTAAGAATGGTTGTGATCATAAAGTTTACCTAAAATAATTGAATAAGTTGCTTGCAGATCAAAAACATGTGTGATAGTTGTATGTCTTTATGTTTTAGACTACATACAGAATTAATTGCTGTCATCATAAAGGAGACCAAACAAAAATAGGTTTGCATCAATTCTTTGTTTAGAAAAAAAATGAATGACAGTGAGCATAATTCTGTTTTGCATTTTGAGAGAGGAGGTAGCTATAGAATATTTGCATAGTATACCACAATACTATATATGGAAAAATGAAAACCCTTTATGTAAATATAATAACATGCAAGCAATACCTTCAAAAGGGAAAAAAATCTCTTGTCTTTAGAATGTTTGTCCATTCTAGCTGTCCTCCATCACTTGATAGGGAAAAGAGTTGGGGGAAAGGCCAAAAAGCAAATATTCACAGAACATCCATTTTTTTAGCAGATTATAATGCCTTAATAAGCTTTTACAAAATTGCTTTGCACCGTACATGCTGTAAATGCACAATACATTCACATGTTTAAGTAGTCACACTCCCTGTAATGATGTAAACTACTCAGTACCATGATTGACAGGAAAGCCATATTGACTAGTAGAGTAAACAAGAGGCGAAGCACCTGACTTTTATTCCTAGCTCTGCCTAGAGTTCCAATCCTCCAAACCTGCTGTTTACATAGATAACCAATGCCTTTCTACCAGGGTTTGGATCTTCTCTGCATGGCCTCTTCTCCCTTTCCGAGTGGCTCATGTTGAATCCATTTACTCTTAAGGATGGTTTAAAAATTATGGGGAAGAAAATTGTATAAGTTAATGCTAACAAGGATTAAACAGAACCACAGGTGATGCCATCTCTGTAGTTCTTTTACCCACCCTCTCATCTTGAAATCTTGCATCCTGCAGAGAAGGGACAGATTATGATGCAGAAGTGGCTGTTGCCCATGCCAGGATCCTGGGAATCTTGCTGCCTTTGGAATGATAATTTTCCAACCTTATTAAAGTAGCTATTATTTGAGAACTAGATACAACTAAAGTATTATAGTACTTGAAATAAATGCGAGTGGGAACAGCCATTTGAAATTTGTAAGCAGAATTTTCTCATCTAACTCAAAACCATCTGAATGGGATTTTCTTCAAGCTTCCTTAAAAAACAAACAAACAAAAAACAACACACACTCCGCATTTGGCATGGGACAAAGCATGTGAAATCTCAGCCTCCAAATGGAACATTTTGAGATTGTTCTGACCGAGTAAAAATAGTTTATAAGAAAAGTAAAATTTCATAGACTCATAGGCATATAGATGGACCTTTCTGGAGGTCGATCTAGCATTTGATTAGCAGGTCTAATGTAAACCCATAAATCGAAAGCTGAGGGCAGCCCCTGTGGGTGTCCGGTACTCCTCATTCTGCAAGGAGCAAGGGAAGCCGACGGGAACGTGTGCTCCCATAATGTGGACGCTGCAGTGGCCCGGCTTAAGGTAAGCCGAATGCAGCTACGCATTCTGCCTAAGACCAGGCCAAAGAACTGTAGGGTTATCTAGTTCATCTTTTTGCAAATGCAAAACTGTTCCCAGCAGAACTTTTTAAATATTCATTGCCATGAATACTGTAACACAAAATACATGAATAATCAGTAAAAATTATATAGCCGCTCTGTTATTGATTCATTCCAGATACTCAGTTGTTTTGGACTAATATTTGCATACATATTCAAACTGAAATACAGAGAATTGTCCAGCAAAAGATTGAAGACACTCTCCTAAACCGTGCAAAATATCCCAAGTGTTTTTGACTATAGCCTTGTGATACAGCAGTTTCAGCATATAGTCGTGTGAATCCCACATTCAGATTCCTCTTCTTTGTTTCTCTCGTAAAAATGTGCTGCCATGTTATCCATATAAAGCATAATTTTCCAAAATCTATGATGGGTTTAGAGAAATCACCCATAAATTCCACATAAGTTTCTTTTTCCAGAGCATTCATCTATCAGCTAAACACGCCCTTGTTTTGCCTGTATTATGTCACTCACGGCTGGAAAGAACTGAATCCTGCTGTTTTAGAAGCTGAGCTCCTGCTGCTATTTGGCCATTTGTAGGATTCTGTCCCAATTCCTCTAATCCAGTATTTTTCAATAGTACCATTTGTAAATTCTTTTTCTTCTATGTGAGTTTCTATATGTTATTTTCCTTTGATCTGTTGTCTAGAAGGTTTATAGTACTTTATCATTATATAAATCAGATTCAGTTCATGGTTTGCTGCTGCAGTCACATTTGTTATAACTTTCCATTCTGAGTTCTTTGGTCCTGGTTCCTATTATGTCAAAGGTTAACTGATAACCATTCATTAGGTCCCTCACTGTGGTCAGCCTCTTCTAAGGTGAGAATACAAAAGAAAATGGTGTCTCTGATATAACTAATGAATTCCCAAAGAAGTATCTGTAAGAAAATCCATTTTAGACATCTTTCTGGCATCTTTATTTTTCAGCATTTGACACAGAATTACAGCTACCTTGAATTCAAATTTAACTGGTTTCTGTAAAAGTGTAAGTTGATTCCCATACATAGCAAACATAAACAGAGCAAACTTACAAAAAGATTGTCTAGTGCTTTGCTCTACAATTAATTCTGTTGGCTTCAGAGAACCTACTTGAGATGTAAGGTATATTCCATGAGTAAGAGAATCACAATCCGATCCTTAATGAGCTAAAGCACACACTAATCCATTCCTCATTCACTTTGCTGACTCACGACTGTCAGAAGCCCCTCCAATCATTAGCTGATGAGATACACCCTCTCCTGAAATGCCAACTCAGCACTGGTGGTGGGTATGAGAATAGACCAATAGTACTAGCAGCTACTGCACTGGGAAAATATTTAACCTACTAAGAGGTTTTGCTTAGGACAATGGGATACAGAAGTGAGAAAAAAAGAAGACAAAAAGGGAAGGGAAAAGGCATGAGAATATTATTTGGTAAAAAGAGAAGAAGAGAAAGAAATCCAGCGCAGAGCAAAAAATAAAATAAAATAAAAATAAAAAAAAACAGTAAGAAGGAAAAGAGGGTTTGAGCAGACAGGAAATTGGGAAGGTCAGAAGGAAGGGAAATATGGAGCTACTCCTACATAGTTTGGCCATAGGCAATTACAGATGGCATGTACTATGTGTAAGATTTGCCCATAAATAATATGTTAATATCTGTAATTATAGAAGATACATAAAGGAATGGAATAATCAAAAGCTTTATTTTACAAAATATAACGTATAAAGATTTTAAAGTGCTCCTTCCATAATATTCATTTGATAAGTTTTGTAGATCTACAGTTCTTTTTCCATTTGTACTTCAAAATTAATTTAAAGCCTTTTTGTTATGCTTCAAATTGTGAAATCTTCCAAGGTCAATGAGTGCAGTAATTGACCTGCTTCTTGTAGGATAAAAATATGTAAGATAAATTACATAATTAGTTTTAATTACATAATTACAGTATTTAATGTGTGGGGGTCAAAGGTTACTGTGACATTTAGAAGTTATGGCAAGGAACACAAAAATAAGCAACATAGTTTAATTCTGTGTTTCTTTAGGGTTTTATAAAAGCGGTTCAGTATGAGCTATCCTTGACCTTGAACATTGGATGATTATGGCAAGTAATATATTGCTGTTATGCTTTTTAGAATCATAGAGACACCTTTGTCAATAGTTAAGTGCACTTTACCAAAGACTTCATTTAGATTTAAAGTATACTAAAGTTAATCAGCAGTGGGAACTCAACTGACAGCAATTTAATTTGATTGGGTAAGGTAATTACGTTATTACCAGTAGTGTTTATATATGCACAAGGATATTTTTATTGAGAAAATCTAATTGCTTTCTAACTAAGAGGAGAAAAAAACAAACAAATTTGCTATCACAGGTTAAGAGGATATCCTTCAGTCCTCCATGAAATAGTTTCTTGTTATATATTAGAGACAAAATGAATTTGTTTTACCTTAGAATATTTGCTGATTTGCAACAGAATTATATTAAGTTCTTTTTTTTTTAAATACCAATTTTGTCTTTTCTTCTTACCACTGTTGCAGGAATTTGGTGATACCCTAAAGATTTTGTGATGATCCCTTTAATTGTGCAAAAACTGTCACTTAAATACATCATAGTCTGTAATTTCCATCTAGAAAAGGTAAATAGGTCAAAGCTAAACCCAAGGATCCAGGTTATTAATGGTTATTTGGTTTTCTCATGCCAAAAAAGAAAAAAAGCACTTATTTCCTAAACCAGAGTAGCTGGCAGACAGAAGCATGTGTTGCAGTCTTATAAGACTGGATTTAGAGTTGCCTTGTGGGGCATTGCTACGTCATTTTTTTTTTTTTACTAAAATCCTGATGCGGAGCCTATTAACTCAATGAAACACGCCCTGATTTTTCATGGTGATTCATGGCACTGGTGATACCTGCCACTTTTCAGAGTTGTATCAGCTATCATTGAAAAGATGCCAGAAGCAAACTTGTTGACAATTGTTGGGCATATCCAATCAATGGAACTGGGATTCCGGCCAATAAATCCTGACTCTTGAGATAAATCACTAAGGGAACAGAGTGAAGAGAAAGGAAAATAAATTAAATTTCAAATGGACTAATTAAAATATGACAAGTTTTATCATCCAGATATATTTCTGGTTGTACAAATACACCATTTCTCCTCTCCCTCCTCCCCTCTCACACACACTTGTTTTTCCCTTATACATATTTCAAATAAAAGATTATAATTTTGAATGTGTTGTCTTTTTAAACTAGATGATCCTGCCACTGTTGGAGGCACATAGCCACGGCAAATCTCGCGCTGTACATTGATCACCTGTCCAACCTTTGCCTAGAGTGTGATTCCCAGTTCCTTCAAGAGATCCATCTTTACCTGTCTATAAAGAGGAGCAGGAGGAGTGAGACATCTGGGATAACCACATATCAAAGTTTAACACAAGAACAGGTTGAATCTTAATTTTATATCGTTTTCTAAATCAGTTGCCAATACTGATTTAAATATTTGCTGATGATTTTCCCTTGATGCGTATTGTAATGTCATCAGACAGATTACAGCATGTGACAGTTTTTTGCCAGCTTAAAAATTTCTTGTTTAAAATCCCCACTTACCCAAATGATGCATACATTTTTCACAGGCCCACAGTGTGAAACTGAATCCCAGGTCAGTCCAGCAAGTTTAAAGAAATCAGTTAATGATGATCACATTTAGTGATGTCTTTGAATATTTCTCTTGCAAACATGCCTTAAACAAAGAAATGATTTGTTAAGAAGTTCAAAAATGTGGAGGTTTTGTTATTCTTATACCATCCTCTGCTTACATAGTTGAATACAGGATCTTCAACAAGTACACTCATTTGCTCCAGGCATATTAAACTTACATTTCTTACTTATTCTTCCATAAGAACTTTGATATGTACAAAACAGACAGGGTTTCACTTACTATCCTAAGGATTGCCCATCCAGGAGTCTAGCACAGGCCACCCACAATTCTGGATTATGTCCAGCTTTTTTCCTAAGTAGACTGTGAACCTGTGACCTTCTGAGCCTCAGGCAAGAGGGCTACCTACTGAGCCACCAATACCCAGGCCATCAATAAGTTTTAAATGCCAGTTGCAGACTTTGTAGAGATAATGATTTCAGTGTGTAAAGGTTTTGTTGTGGAGACCACAGCCTCACATATGGTGTGACAGAGTAAATATGCTGAAGCTATTTTAGATCTGTTGTGGAACTGAACTATCTTCATATAAAAGTTTTTATAGTACATTTCCATTCATGAGATATTATTGAAAGTGACACTGATATATAGGCTTAGGCCCAGATTGTAGATATTGTTAAAAGAAGGGTTAGCAAAAACAGAAATGTTTTCATGAAATTGTTAGAGTGGAAATTTCAGTGTAAACAGTTTTTGTTTGGATTTAAACATTCTCCTGCAGGATTTGCAACCCACAGAGTGCAATGTTGTGCTAGTGAACAAGAACCAGAATATAAAAATAGTAACCGAGAACCAGATAATGAAAGTGATGAGTTGATTTTTATTGTTTGTTAAATGAAATGCAAAGACTAAACAAGAAGAAACTTTGAGAGGTTAGACTTAAAAAATTATTTAAATCTAATATAGGTTGAACCTCTCTGGTCCATGATCACAGATGTTCCAGACCAGAGAGCCCCTGGATCAGACAGTGCCAGTGGCAGAGGCTGCTGGCAGTTGCGAGTTGAGCCAATCCTGCAGGCCGGCTATCTGCAGGGTTTGTGGGGCTGGGGACAGGGAAGTCTGCAGGACCAGGGACAGCAGAGCCCACGGAACCCATGGGGCTGGTGGACAGCAGAGCCCACAGTGATGAGGGGCAGTGGAGCCCGGAGAGTTTGTGGGCAGTGGAACCCACAGAACTGGCAGAGTCAGGGGCAACAGGGCCAGTGGGGCTGGGGGCAGCAGAGCCCATGGGGTTGGCAGAGTTGGGAACAGTGGAGCCAGCAGGGCCATGGGGCAGTGGAGCCAATGGCAGTTGGACCAGCAGAGCTGGGGATAGCAGAGCCCATGGTAGCAGGGCTGGTGGGGCTGGGGGTAGCGGAGCCTGTAGGGGTGGCAGGCTGGGGGCAGTGGAGTGGAGTGGCAGCAGAGCAGGGAGACTGGCGCACACAGATCCTGGAAGCCTGACCTCCCTTGGTCCAGCAAACTCCCTTGTTCTGAACCAGTCAGGTCCTGAAGGAGCCAGACCAGGGAGGTCCAACCTGTAATTCAAGATGACATTAGTAACACAAGTAAAGACATTTGTTTGTTTTAAAATATTTTAACTTGAGAGTGTCTCTGTATTATATGTTCTTGTTTTGTTCAGATAAAAGATAAAATTACCCCAGATGAAGTCTTAAGATTTTTGGTCTAATTCTATATTCTTAATATTCTCCATTTCTAATTTAGTAGTAAAAAATAAATAAAAGGTGTATGAGAGTTTAGATAATTCTCATTCATTTACTGTTATTATTAATCATGCCTATTATTAGGGCCCTACCAAATTCATGGCTGTGAAAAAACATGTCACAGAGTGAAATCTGGTCATTTGTGTGCTTTTGCCCACAGAACATACTATTATGTGGCAAGATGACTATACACACACTAAATAAATAAATGGGAGAGACCATCGTTTCTCAAAATGGGAGTCCTGACACAAAAGGGGGCCAAAAGGCCTTTGTGGGGAAGAGGGGTATTAGCATCCTTACTTCTGAACTGCTGCTTGCAGCAGCACTGCCTTCAGAATCTGTCAGCCAGATACCAGGCAGTGCAATCTATTTAAATGAGTTAATGTTTTTGATACTTTCAATGTAAACAGTTTAAGTTTTTGATAATAGCGTCATAGATCAATAAGCATTATGTATGAACCTAGAAAACTTGACTAGATCACTAGTATTATCAAATTAATTTTAATTTTTTCAATATTTCTGATTAGTTAATACTAGGGGGCTGCACCCACTGCTTGCTACGCACATCAACTTCCCTCTCTCTGGGTGTAGGCAGCCACAGCTTTCTCCCCAGCCCCCAGGGAGGGCCAGGGCTGCACCAGCCTTGTCTCTCGCCCTCCCCCCCCCCCCCCCAGCTGCTGGGAAGGGCCGGGCTGAGGTCTCGATGTGGCAGCCCCAGCTCTCGCCCCTGGCCCTTGGGGAGGGCTGGGGCCACAGTGCAGTAGTCCCAGTTCTCCACGTGGGCCCTGTGGGGGGGATGGCTGCGAGTGGGTGAGGTTTGGCTTCTGTGGATACAGAGTGACGTGATGAAATCACTCTGTCCCTCAGGAAACATTTTTTATATATAGAGATAAGTATATGTTTTCTTTATTTATGCTACACTTGAGCCCAGACCTACACGTGCTTAGTAACACACACAGTTCTGATTAATGCAAGCAGCCTTATTGACTTGTGTACTCCTGTGAGCAACTATCTGCAATATTAGGGTAGGTTTTTTTGTTGTTGTTGCACTATGATGTTAGTTTTCATAATGACAGCTGAGAAATATGGTTAAAGTCTCTTGAGGGCTGTAGCTGGGATAACACTAGAACTGTAGATTTGCTTGGTAGTCTTTCTGTTATTTTGTATGCCTGCTCTGAATACTACAAGAAAACAAGTGATGTGCAACATTTTTGTTACTTTTCCTCCAGTAGATACACACTTAATTTGGTATCTGATATAATCTAATAAAATATAACAGAGAAATAAAAATTAAATACACAGAAAGAGCCCCTTTTTAAAAGGGTCAGTTTCTGTAACTCATACTTGTATTAATTAGTACCTTATTCCACAAATATCCCTACTAATTGCATCAGGCTACTCACAGAGTAAGGAAACAAGCAGTTATAGCAGGGGTGGCAGAATCTTCTATGATTCTATTTAAGTTGGACATTAGGAAAAACTTCCTAACTGTCAGGGTGGCTAAACACTGGAATAAATTGCCTGGGGAGGTTGTGGCATCTCCATCACTGGAGATAGTCAAGAGCAGGTTAGATAGACATCTATCAGGGATGATGTAGACGGTGCTTGGTCCTGCTGTGAAGGCAGGGGACTGGACTTGATGATCTCTCAAGGTCCCTTCCAGTTCTAGTATTCTATGATTCTATGAATCTATGTGAAAGTAGATAATACTTAGGCTACAGATTCATATTGTTTTATGTCTTTCATAAACAATGTATTTCATAAAACACAACAGCTACAACAATGGACACTGTACTATACTTCGTACTATACTATATACTTAGTACAGTACTATAATTACTTTACGTAAGTAGGAACAGGACACAGGAAGATTCATTAAATGATGGAAACATGCACCAGTGCATGGAACTATCTAGAATTGGATGACTGTTGAATACTGCAAAGAAGAGGTAGGTTTTGAGATGCATTTCAAAGACAATTATGTCCATGAAGTAGAGAATGATATCAAGGTGATGAATGTCATATTAATAGCTAGATGATGAACATACTGTGATAGCTAGTGCAGTGGCAGAAAGAGATTGACCTCAAACTGGAGAGTAGAGATGGGGAGAGGGGTCTGAAAGGATGATCAAGCTGACAGAGTAATTGGGAATTCAGAGAGAAATTAATAGGACCATGGCTATGAAAATCCTTGAAGATGAGAGAAGTTTCTTAATGAATGAGGACTTATTTGGAGGCCAGTGAAAATCTTTTCAGGACAAGTTGTGTTTTTAGCTCTGAGTTATCAAGCTTATTACAGAAAGACTGATGGATAGATATGAATGACTTTGGGAAACCATAGAGGGAGGGAGGTACGGTACTCAAATGATGTGATGAGTGAGCAACCAGAGTGAGTATCAAGACAGTGGCCAATGGGAGGCTATGTTGTGGAAATGATAAGCAGGCATGCAGTTATAGCACTATAAGAACTAATAATGAATTTTAAAGGTCAAGAATGACAGCAAAATTATGGACATAATGGGTAAAAGATATAGATTAGCTAAAAGCTCCATGAGAAGTGCTTCTCTTCCATAGAACAGTACGAAGATGCTCATTTTAGCGCCATTCAGTGAAAGAATGCTAATATGGAGCCTAGTGTTTATATGTATGTCCTTTTACCATTTTAAAATTTGTTGCCTTTTAATTTCATTGGCTATCCCACACTCTTCTAAAGAGAGATTGAATAACAGCATTCTAAACCAGTGTTTCTCAGTTTTTCCATACCTTGCCCCCTTGTTACAACAGAAAAAGGTTTCAGGATCCCCACATTACTCAACTCCCTTTAATTTAGCTATAAAGAGAATATTTTTCACAACACCCTTAAAGCAGTTTGCAGCTATTCTTGAGGGTCATGAGCCCCAGGCTAAGAACCCACAATTTATAAGATTCATCATTTTTTATACCTCTTCCAGACCATTCATATTTATCTCTCCAATAAATGAAAGAGTCTCCTCATGTGGAAGTCTTTCCATGCTTCAGATCATTTTTGTGGACTCTCTTTGGATCTCTTCAGTTTTTGCAGTATCTTTTTTTAGGTGGGGTAACCAGAACTGAATTCGATACTCCACCTGAGGTATATCATCAATTTTGTAATGGTGTAATAATCTTTTCCATATTATTTTCTGTCCTGTTCTTTATACACTTGATGACAATCTTCTACAAAGGAATTAAGCTAAATATGTGACACTGATTCATATGACACTGAAGTGACATATGAAGCTACTCTAGTCAGACTTATCTCTCTGCTCTTTTAGTACTTAGTCATTCAGTGGAGATGATCGTTGAATCACAGGGTGCCATATGTAAGGATGGTTTTGATGTGGTTATTTATCTACTAGAAAACAGATTTTTTAAATAGGCTAATAAACAAACATCCATAAGATAGCAATGATTTTTGGTCATGATCAAATTAAGCTGACTTTGTACCCGTGATCTAGAGTTGAAAGGCGCTTTGTATCCCATTACCTGTCCCCTGAATACTGGTCTTTTAGACTTAACACCATTTTTAGTTCATGTACATGTCTAGAGGAGAAGCAGTCTCTGTGTATTGACCTTTAAAATACCAGCAACTGTTGTGTTTCAAAAAATTGAGATGTCAATCTGAATTTAGCAGCTTGTCAACAAATGATGATTGAGGATTTGAACAAGCATTCAGATACTGGAATAATAATGTTAAGCAGACTGTCAGACAGCTTTAACCCACTCATACGGGAACATATGCAGTGTAACAGTCACTCATGAAATACGAAACTATGAGAACAGCTGAATAAATTCAAACACATTTTTGAACATTCTAGCATTTATCTTAAAAATTGGATAATATAGAAGAAAAACTTTTATTTTTGTATTCTGTAATAACTAGGAAAACTTAAAAATTTCTTGCAGTTGCTGGTTTAAAGAACAACTGGCAATTTTTAACACTATGGTATATTTAGCCAGCCCATACGAACTCTATTCCTTCTCACTCATTAAGGAATGAATCTGGTTTCTGTTTTGTTCAATACTGTATATATATCACACCCATAAATATTTGAACTAAGTAAATACAAGATCTCAAACATAGAATAAGCTTTCAGTATAAATTGGGGGCTGGGAGTGTCTTTTAAAATATTTTATTCAAAGGCCAAGTGCTGCCCTTTAGAGAAAAATACTTAAGCCAAAATATGGATGGATTTCCATGTGCTGAATAGCAGCAAATTCTTGACCAGATTATGTCTTGATTTTCACATTTTATATGTCTACATATCTGGCTATAAAAAATCTCTGGCGAGGGGGTTGCAGATACCCACTTCAGAAACACATGGCCAGTGTTCAGCCATATCTGGGGCTAATTTAATTCTCCTTCTTCATTCAAGGTGCCTCATTTTTGCTTACAAATACAGAACAGACTCCCTAATAATTTTCTTACTTGAAAGCACAATAATTATATTCCTAACAGGTAATAGCATGAATTGAACATACATTTATAACTGTGCTAAAAACATGCATAATGTGAAAGATATTTCTATGATGGATACCAAACATGCTGCATATTATAAAAGTCTAATTAAAAGTGTTCTTGTATAGATTTATACATACAGCCCAGTTATATACCTGACCATTCTACACTGCAAAGTGATGAATAAAAGTTTGCATGATTTTGTCACATGGACATTTGTTACTGTCACCCTCTCCCTGATGCCTCAATACTTTGTCTGTTCAAAGCATATCTATATGATACATTTGATATGAAATTCTAAATGACATTCTAGGTTACAACCAATGGTACAGTCCATACAAAGTTTTTGTTATATTTTAGAGTTCATGGTTAAAACAATTCTCTGTATACCTACTTAATGTGGTTAGATCAACCATTTTTATAAAGGCTTGATCCTCTTGTGTGTGATATGCCTTTTCAATAGGATCAAACACAGAATAAATTTAATTCAAAAAGTATTTTAAAACAAAGACAATTATAAATGTTGAACATATGGACGTTGTTTAAGAGGCAAAATCATACAAGAAGCAAAATAAAAATGCAATGTATAGAAACATTACCTTGCATTACACAAATAATTAAATAGTTAATGTGATCCTCCTCCATTTAAATTTACAAAACCAAATATTTACATTAAACATAGTATAGTGTCCACTTTTTATTTAATGATGTTTTTATCTATTGACTGAATACCTGGAAGACCCAAAAGTACATCCTGCTTTAGCAAAGTTATAACATATACACTAAATTTTTTCCCCAGCTATTTTGGTTCCACATGGTAATGTAGGAATTCATGGGATACTTTATTAATTCTACTGACTCTGGCCATACCTGCCCCTTTGTGGGATTCTGCAACATAAAGGGGGGGACATAATGTACAAATAGAGATAGCTGCCCTATTCAGAGAATGAGAGAATAACAAACAGCATGTGGTCAACAAGGTGCAGTGGTTACTGTTAGCTCCTGAAATGTTTGGTCCTACATTCATAGAAGTCAATGGCAATACTTCAATTGACAGTAATTAGTTCAGGATCAAGGCCTAAATGCATAAAGCCACATTTATGCATTGTACAGTATCAATAAAAACATCACTAAAAATAATGAAGTTGTATTAATGACATGTGAACTTTAAGTCTCAAAAATAATGAATTTCTGAAAGCTAAGTTTGCTTTTCACAATATCAATTTGGGCACAGTGCACCCCCTACTTATTTGATGGTATACATTAGTAACAGACAATATTGATTTGGGTTTTCACTTAACAAGGAAAATAAAACTGCAAAATGTGGCATACTGATAACATGGTAAAGTTCTGCTATCCGTTTAATTTTAATCATGCTGGGAATTGCCTGATTTTTGAGAATTGGATTTCTGAACCTCAATATTGAGTTATTGAGATTGGTTTTGTTTTAAACTTTATGTTTGAACAAGAAATGTAAAAAGAAGAAAGGCTTTGCTCACAGAACTTGTGTATACCCTGATCCAGTTTGATCAGTTTTAGCATTTGAAAGTTGAAAGTTTGAAATCTGTTTACACCTATACACTATGAAATACACTATGTAAATCAGCATATTAAAAACACTTAAATATCTACATTAAAGGCTCCATAGCCCAATAACAACCCTGCAGAGGCTATACAACTCCCCGGTTCCTGACCCCAACAGATAGAACACTCCTTAATTAATCCTTTAAATTCCTTAATACAGAGCTTTTTGGCCTGGAGCTCTTATAAATTCCTTTTTCTGTAGATATGCTTGCTATGTCTGCTGGTTTTGGTAGTGCAATACTGGATCCTTAATTATATGCATGTAAAAGGAGCTAGAAAGATACAAGAAAGCTATGCACAAAATTTTAGTTTGTAACACTCAATTTTAAAATTACTGAACTGATTTTCTTCAAAGTTTTGTTCCAACAGACTTTTTCAATGAGATCTGCAAAACAAAGTTTGACAGTCCAAGCTGTAGCCATTTGACTCACACACAGCAGCAAATTGAGGACAGGCACATGAATGGAATTAAAGCAACAGGCTGAAACGTTTTTTAAGCTTTAGCACAGGGGAGGGGAACTACTTGCCCATCACCCGTACTCTCCCATTCTAGGCATTTAATTGGTTCCAGTGCCCAGATTACCTGGCTCCTTACTATGTAACCCATAACTAGTGGTATGCCCTCCTCAGCCTTCCCCACCAGACAGCTCTCTCTGGGCATGTCCATGCTAGGAAATTATTTTGAAATAACGTATTTTGAAATAATAACTCCAAAATAACTATTTCGAAATAGCATGTCCACAGTACAGGGAAGCCTCCAAATTAGTCCAAGGCAGGCTTCCTTAATGTGGATGCGCTACATCCACTAAGAGCCCCAGGAAGCACTGGGGAGTAATTACTCTGAAAGACTCTGGGGAGTAGTTTTTTTGAAATAGCAGCAGTGGAGCATCCACACTACTGCTATTTTGAAATAATTATTTTGAAATAATTCCCCCTTATTTTGAAACAGTGGGCTTGGTATTGTGGATGCTTTGCTTGTTTTTTCGAAATAAGGGCGTAGACCAGGTGTAGACCAGGGCTCTGAGTCCAAGCACCCTCCCTCCTTTGATGGGGACAGAGGATGCAGAACTGTAGGGACCTAGACTAGTAATAGCCATAAAATTTGACGCTGGCCCACAAAGACCTTACCTTATCCCATGAGCCTGAGGTCCATCACCAAACTGCAGGTCTTTTACATCTCTGAACCATCTATTTTATCCTTTTAATCACACTGGAAGCTGGGCCCACATTGCGGTGAATTAACAACTCGACCCAAATATCTCAGTTAGGTACTCAGTGCATTCTTACTTAATCCACTGGCTTGAAGGGCTGTGAAGACTTAAATTAATAATTTACTTCGGTAAATCTAGGACTTTGAGCTCAAAATATGACTTTTATATGAAGCTAAAACATCATTTCAGCTTGTGTACATCGCAACTTGATTGCACATGATTTCTTTTTAGTTGTATCTTACTCCTTTGTTTACCAGAATTATTGTTATTTACTCCTTTATTTATCATAATGTGCCTTATTCTTGGTTTAGAAGTATTCATTATGTACTATTCAACTATTTGAGGAGGGGAGCAGAGAGAAATAAACCAAATGTTAATTGCAGACAAATACATCTAAAATGTGTAATACTTGTAAACATATTTTAAAAAAAAATTATGAGGAGTCTGAAAAAAAAAAGCTAGCAATAAATAAACTGTTCAGGGTACACATGAAAAGATACTTTATCTGAAAATTCACCCAGTTGACTGGTGCAGGTAAATAGTTTTTCACTTACTCCCTAATGCGTTTATGGGAAATTAATAGTCCATGAGGCACTTTGAATAGCAGAATCATATCCTCACATATAGATTATCATTCCATTTTTGCTATAGGAAATCCAGTTCTGTAACCTGTATTTTACTGCCCATTAGATATAGGCTTTCTGGGTCCCAGGTGTGGTCATCATGCTGACATTTCGGGCAAGCTTGAACCACCATTGTGCATTTCCAGCACTTTTAGAGTTTTTGTATACTAATTAAGTGGTATACTGGTAAATCTCTATGCAGATCTGTTTTTTCTCACAGAAGCAGAACTTTAAAATAATGAATGCTTAGAAAAGGGAAATGAATTACACATTCATGAATTCATGATCTAGGCACAAACATTTAAATATGCTTAATGACAGCAAGCTACACTTCTGGAAATAATGTTTTGCAAACAGGCTTGTGGAAAGCTGGCCTCTTGTATAGAATGATTCATACATTAAATTAATGTTCTCAGTAAAAGGAATATTAAAAACAAAGTGCATGAGGAGCGGCAGGAATATTAGTGAATTAGCATATACTTCTATAACTCTCTTTTGAAGTAATTTTTCCATCTGTTTTAACTAAGTGTTATGTCATTATATGCCTGTGAGATATCTAAAGCATGCGGGCTTCCTTATTTCATGTGTTACAAGCCCATATTGTATTTGCATTGTATCTTCCGTCTTCAAAAAACCTTCTCTCAACCCTCTTGACTCTCTGGATTCCTCTTAATCTAAACAATCCTTAAGTGGGTGCTCTACCAACATCAACTCTGATCTTAATTCCCTCCAGTCTGTTTTCCACACTGCACTCCACCAAAGCCACCCTGCGCCAGTGTGCTAATAGAGTCAGGTAAATATTCATTCTACATTATTTTAATAATTAATTCAGTTAATAATTTTCCATTATTTGCACATTTGTAGTTAGTAATAACTCATAGTTAGCTAATTCAAAGTGACACTTCATCTTCAGTCTCTTTGATTTGCCTGCTTCTGTGTCCTCTCTTCGTTAGGTTCTGCAACTCCTCTTCTCTCTTGATTTTCATCCAGCCTTGCAGTATCTCCTTCACTGTGTTCTCTAGTGAATTTCATCCTCTTCTTTGGCCTGTTTCATGATGAACCTTAGTGCTCTATCCTTAGTCTTTTCTTCTTCTCTCTCTACCAAAACCATTTTCAACTCTCTCTCTCTATATTAAAAAGCCTTTTCCTGCGGGACGACAGAGCAACATCATGATGTCACGCTGTGTCCCGCCTGCGTCCTCCCTCTTTCCCTCCTCTCTCCCTCCCTCTTGCCTACTTTCCCAGCTCGAGCCTGGCTTCACTGTTTCCCCTCGCCACTTGGAATTGCTATTTTAAACCAAGCCCCTACTCCCCTTTCTCCACCCCTGCCCCACAGAACTTTCAATGTCAAGAAACAAGGCACAGTAGCTGGCAGACCCCACATCACAGCCATGGCAGCCGAGGGGTGGTGGGGAGGGTATGGTGCTCAGAACAGCAGCCGGGGGACAGGCACTAGGAGCAGGGTTCCCAGCTTGGCTTATGTGCCAGCAGCGGGCTCTTGTGGGGTCTCCCTCTGCCAGGCTCTTGGGGAGCCAGAAGGCGGTGCTTGACCGCCTGGAGTCTGGCTGCCTCCGTGGAGACTCACCCCTCCCAAGTGGATGCACTTACCACGGCTGCCAGAGCACCCCCACTCTGCCTCGGGGAGCTGCCACATCGAACTGTGTCTGCTCCTTTCCTTCCACTCCCGGCGGGTGGATGGGCGGCCCTGCACTCTGTGGGCAGGGCTGGGGCAGTGACCAGTGCAGGCCAGATTGCATGGGAGAGAGGCTGGGACAGCCACCTCCTGTGCTGCTGCTTTCCCCACCTCAGCAGGCTGCAGTGTTCCGGAGCACTGTGTGCACATGGCACTACCTACACCTCACTATGCCCCACACGGAGCGGGCAGGCACCCCTGCACCTCCCCGGCTGCCGAGGCCAGAGCTGGGCCTGGTGTACACCACGGCTGGGGGGGGTTAGGATTGGGGACAGGGAGAAAGGGCCCGGGCTGGCGGGAAGGGGAAGGGAGAAGGAACCCTGGCTCACAGGGTACGGGGAGGGAGAAAGGGTCTGGGATGGTGAGGGGAGGGAAAAGAGACCCAGGCTGGCATGGCTGCCACCCAGCCCTCCCCAGTGGCCAGGGTGGGGGAAGAGACGGGGTTGCCTACCCCCTGCAAGAGGGCGGTTTGTTAGCACAGCGAACGGGGCACAGCTCCCTAGTAAATATTATACAAATGATTCCCAAATCTACCTCTAGACTCTCCCCCTTCTCTCTTGTCTCAGCATGTTTGCAGACCTTTCCTCACTGCTGTGTCCCTATCGCCTCAAGTTTACAGTTTTGAAAACTGGAATTCTACATTTGCAGGTTGGGGCTGAATCCTGTCACTTCCACCTATTCCCCTCCTAGTCAGAGTGATAGAGAAGTTTTTGAAAAATTGTGCCACCATAATTTATATTGGCCTATCCTGAACTTGGTTACCTTGTCTGCGCAATACATCATTGAGCTATACAATAGCTCAATATATTTTGGGATTTGTGGCAGTAATCAACATACATTTGAGAGCACGAGAATGCATATAGTTCCTAGCACTGTGCATCATTTATTCTTTTATAACATTTGATTCCCTGTGTATGGGGTCCATAATACTGACAGTTTATTGCCAAGAGCTACGTAATAGTTAACTGCTTCAGAGAGGTAGACGAGTTAGTCTGTAACTGGAAAAACTTAAAAAACAATGAATGGTCTAGCAGCACCTTAAAGACTACATCTACATGTTTTGTTAGTCTTTAAGGTGCTGCTAGACCATTTGTTGTTTTTTAAGTAATAGTTAACTACACATTTGATTTCTTCAGAAACTTGTGAGTTTTTGAAGTATATGTAAAACTTGTTTACTTTATGTAACTATTCCCCTTGTCTAAATTTAACTTGTAGAAATTGATGTTAAATGTTCAAACGGTCATGTAAAACTCTTAAATTGTTAGGTTCAAAACTGCATTCAATGTTGACATTTTCGTTAGATCCCAGTGCTGAGGAATGTCCGGCTTTCAACATAACAGAGATGTTTAGTTCTATGTAAAATCTAAATACTCTGCCCTTGGGAGATATCTTGCTGTCACCTGCTCCTAAATTGAAAATTATTTGTTCAGCCAAAGTTTTTTTTAAAGGAATTTATTTTTTCTTTAACAGTGGTCTTTGATGTGGGACGGAATTCCTTCAATGTAAAATAAACCAAGGCCTAAGTAAGAGATCCTATGTTGGAGAGATGCTATTAAACAACTATTTAGTTTAAATGCATCCTGTTCTAGATAAGCAATTAAAATCTGTCCCCTTTTGACCTCTTTCTTTCTGTCTACGTTAAAAAGATACCTACATTTTTGAATAAATGTCTTTTTAGAAACGTTACCAAGAGAACACTTTAAACTCCTCCTATTAGCTCTTTCTCAGTAAATAAATAAATGATACATGTGAACTTACTTAAAGTGTTCATATTCACAATTCTAATTATCCTCAATAGCCACTATATGAGATAATGGAGGAACAAAATAAAATAGAATATAAAAAGAAAAGATAACATAACTTAATATTAACATATAATCAAAAGAGTGTACATCTCAGATAGAACCAGAACTATCAAAAGCATAATTCTAATGTTAAAATATAAGAAAATCCTACAGACCCCTTGGATGTACAGATGTAGCTCCCATTGAAGTTAATGGGAACTTTTCCCATTTACATCAAAAGTGTATTTGGGTCTGTGCTAACATCTCAATCCTATTTTTTCTGTATAAGAAAAAACAATAAGGATCTGTTTATTTTTAAAGGCTCTTGTTGAAATTAGGGGGAGCTTTCATGAGTAAGACTATTTAAAAACTTAGCAAGGGGCTTTGATTTTGGCCCTGCTTTAATTGTTTTCATTAAGAATATTGCAGAGTATGTTTTACAAATAAACAGGGCTGGTGAATATGAAAGTGTAATATGCTGGCACAAGGTCAAGTATGGATGGACCAGAGTTTAGGGCAGAGAAACTTTGCAGAAGAGCCAGATTTAGTGGGTAGAAACAAACCTCTTTGTGGTTACAGGTTTATTTTTCATGGTTCTTGTACATCCAGGAAATGCAAACTAAAATCCCATCACATTCTCTAGCTACACTTCCTGCATGAAGATGAAATCTTTAAATCTCCATTGGGGGCCATTGTTCAGCACCTCTGAAAATCCAGCTATGTGTGTCTTGAGTTGGCACAAAAAAATCAGTGGCCCTTTTTGAATATTTGTCTGTTGTTTTGCCCAATATTGAAAGGAATTCTGTGTAGAACTATGTTACAGTCTTGGCAGAGTTCCCCCTTGTAGACCTTCATCAGGTTGCTGTGTTGGATCCAGCCTTTCAATTCCACAAGTTTCCAAACTCATTTAAATCCCCGCTTCATTAGCAATTTTGGTCTGCTACATTTGTATCCCTAGTTCGAACTAGGAAGCAAGTGTAGGCATACCCTGGGTATGGGCAGCATCCAGAACTTGTCTCTAAGTGCAGCCTCTCGAGCAGATTCCTGGGGTGCAGACTCCCTGTCTGATACCCCTTCTTTGGGATGTGGGATGACACCATTCAGCTGTACTAGACCTCAAGACCAGTTCTGAATCCTGCTCGGGTCTGCAGTAGCTTATGCATGTTGTCCCCAGAAGCACCCCCATGGGCACTCTGATTTACAGTTTAACCCTTCAGGGACCACATGACATTTATAGTAAGGAACTCTCTGGCTTTTCAGAGAAGCTTGTTAAATACATGCACACTTTGCCAGTGGAAAGTGCAAGAGAGTTTTAGATCTATGGAAAAACAGCAAATCTTTTTACCCAATTTCCTCCCTCTGTTTCCTCACCACTTGTGAGAGTCTTTTGCATCTTGCTTAGTGTCTTTTTGGGTCTTGGCCTTAGCTCCTCCTGCCCAATCATCTCATTCTGGGGATATTGTGACCCCCTTAGTAATGAGTGTATATCTTTTTTAAAGCAGTCTCATGCCTTTTCTCTTTCTATCCTGGTCCTGGGGTTTGTCCATTTTCCAACTCTCTGAGTGTTCAGTTGGGGAGAGGGTTGGTAACACCCTTTATTCTGTCATAGTATGGCTGCTTAATTGATTATTTCATTCAGGATCAGACACCTATGTACCAGCCCCTCTACCTGCCCCCAAACAAGTGGGATGATACTATCCAACATAACAGTTACCATATAGAATAAAAAGTTACGCTCAAAATGGAAGCTGAATTACAACATATTTCCCACCCCTCAAAATCAGATTGGGAACACTGATAACATGCCCAAATAGCTACAAATAGACCCAGGTTTTCTGAGCTATTCCTCCTCTGGTCTACATTAGGACCTTATTCCGAAATAACCCTCCCCACAAGTTCAAACATATAAGTGGTGCGTCCACACTACCAAGCCTGTTATTTTGAAATAACGGGATGCAGAATTCAGACTCTGTACTCCTGCTTTTTATGAGGAGTAACCCTAATTCTGAAATAGTAAGTTTGAAATAATATTAGTGTGGAAGCTCCGGTGCCACTGTTTGAACTTATTGGCCTCTGGGAGGCCTCCTGTAGCTCCCCAGAATGCTTTCTGGGGCTGTAAGTCTAAGGTTGTGTGTCCACAATAACAGAGCCTGCCTCAGACTAATTTCATTGCTTCCCCATACTGAAGACATGCTAGTTCGAATTTGTTAAATCGGGAGTTCTGAAGTTGAATTTAGTAGACATGGCCCCTGTGATTTAGCCACAAGGTCAACCTTTCTTCTTTAGAGTTGACTACTAAGATGCCAAGCTAATGTGAAGCTTTTGTGCAGGTATAGCAATCTCACCAGTAATAAGCTGAACAGAGCTGCTCGGCAAACAACATGTGACTGAAGTAATATGGTTTTTACAGGAAAAATCCTACTCACTATATGTCTTGTCAGTTTAATATCAGTATCTTCAAGTAAAAGCCCCTCATTTAGTAAACTCCACAAAGATGAGAAAATGGCAAAAAGAGAGTTACATCCTCCCACACTCAATGCACACACTTCAGATATTCCAGTAAATAGATAGTATCTCTCTGCCATTCTCTTTAAGGTTAATGAATGCCTTAAGTAGAACAACGAAAGAAGAAAAATAAATAGTAAATGCAATATAAATTAAAACATTTTTATGGGTAACTTATATTTCTGGTTTGCTATGAAGGACTTTGGCTGCAAAAATTAAATCTCAGATGATATTCTGTTAGAATATGTTTTTTTAAAAGAATGTGCCAGCAGTTATAATATTCCACATGGGCTAGAGTCATCCCAGCCTGGTACATGTTGCCTTGTCAAAGGTCCAGGGACACCATTAGCTATAGATCTGCCAGACCTCCCCTTTACTGGAGCAACCATAGGGACCTACTACAACTCAAAACAAGTGTTGGCTAGGGAGAAACCAGGCAGATGGTGATACACTGGTCTTTAGCTTCCCCCATTGAGGCTCCTATAAAGCCCAGATGCAAACTAAGTTTGCCAAACTTAATGCAATCCATATATCAGTGGAAATTCCACCAGCTCTCCCCTAGGACTGAATCCAAGACATAATGTTTAATAAATTAACTGTGCCAATTGCTCTTGTAGCAGAGTGAAATAATATTTTCTTTTTCATTCATTCATTCATTATTTGTATTGCAGTACTTCCTAGGAGCCCCTGCCATGGATCAGGGCTCAGTTGTGCTAGATACAATACAAATACATAACAAAAGGATGGTCCCTGCCCTGAAGAACTTTATTTGCTAAGCTAACATAATTAGTACAACACAAGGAATGTTTTTATATAGTGGTACCTGATCTTGCACAGTAAGTTCCACTCTTAAATGAGGCCTTTAATACAAACCATAAATAGTAAAAAATAGTGGCCTTCATTAGAAAATTGGTATTATACAACATTTACCACACTGTATAGTTTGAAATACTGAAGTTACTGACATAGTATGCTTAAGAATAGGAAATAATGGTGGTCTTTCAAATTTAATATCTGAGGGTGCATCTACACTATGCACTTACTTCGAAATAAGCTATTTTGGAATAATAACTCCCGGAATTGCTATTTTGAAATAGCATATCCACACTACAAATGACCCATTGAAATAGCGCAGATCTATATTGAAATAGTGCATCCACACTGATTGGAGAGTGAATTGCAATTAAAGGCTCCCAGCAGCACTCCAGGCAGGGCATCAGGACAGCAGTCACTTTCTGTAGCTGCTATCTGAGGCTCGTGCTTAAAGGAGCTACCCTCTATAGCCATGTCTCAGGCTCTTCACCTTTGCCTACCTCCTCAAGGGACAGCAAACTCTTCTCACTGTGTGCTCTGGTTGCTCAGGCAGGCACCACAGCACTACAGTCATGGAGCCAGACATGCTGCAAAGCACTCACTGGCTCTTAGACTGCATGCTTCATCTCCTGGTGCAGTTACTGCAGGCTGCCCACATGGCCCTGCAGGAACAGAACCCGCAGATCACTGCTGGGCACCTCTTCACCCCACTCCAGTTGCTGCTCATGCAGCACAACAGCTCCCACCCTCCCCTGCACACCATGCAACACGGCTTCTGGCAATGGGACACCAGTTCTGACTGGTGGGACCGGATCATCATGGAGCGGTGGGACAACCAGCAGTGGCTCCAGAACTTCTGCATGTGGAAGGACACCTTCCTGGAGCTCTGCAAGTGGTTCACCCCTGCCCTCCAGTAATGGGACACTCACATGCGACCAGCTATTCTGCTCCAGAAGCAGATTACCATCGCACTTTGGAAGCTCACCATGTCAGATAATGACTGCTCCATCAGGAACTAGTTTAGAGAAGGGAGATCAACCGTATTCATGTAGGTTTGACTCTATTACAGTTGTCTTAGGAGGTTGGTGAAGCACTGGAACGGGGTTCCCTAGGGAACGGAGAGTAGGCTCTCTCTCCCTGGAGATTTTGCAGTCCCACCTTCACAAAGCCCTTCCAGAGATGGGGTAGTTGGAAGTCCAATCCTAGTGAGGTAAATAGAAAGGAACATAAACACTGCCAAATTAAGTGTAAAAATGTAATAAGAAAAGCCCAAAAAGATTTTGAGGAACAGCTAGCCAAAAACTCAAAAAGTAATAGCAAAATGTTTTTTAAGTACATTAGAAGCAGGAAGCCTGCTAAAAAACCAGTGGGGCCCCTGGACGATTGAGATACAAAAGGAGCAATCAAGGACAATAAAGCCATTGCGGAGAGACTAAATGAATTCTTTGCTTCAGTCTTCACGACTGAGGATATTAGGGAGATTCCCAAACCTGCATCATCCTTTGTGGGTGATGGATCTGAGGAACTGTCCCGAATTGAAGTGTCATTGGAGAAGGTTTTGGAACAAACTGAAAAACTTAACAGAAACAAATCACCAGGACCGGATGGCATTTGCCCAAGGATTCTGAAAGAACTCAAATGTGAAATTGCAGAACTATTAACTGTAGTTTGTAACCTATTCTTTAAATCAGCTTCTGTACCCAAGGACTGGAAGACAGCTAACATAACGCCAATATTTAAAAAGGGCTCCAGAGGCGACCCTGGCAGTTACAGACCAGTAAGTCTAACGTCAGTACCAGGCAAATTAGTTGAAACAGTAGTAAAGAATAAAATTGTCAGACACGTAGAAGAACATAATTTGTTGGGCAAAAGTCAACATGGTTTCTGTAAAGGGAAATCATGTCTTATTAATCTATTAGAGTTCTTTGAAGGGGTTAACAAACATGTGGACAAGGGGGATCCAGTAGATATAGTATACTTAGATTTCCAGAAAGCTTTTGACAAGGTCCTTCACCAAAGGCTCTTGTGTAAATTAGGTTGTCATGGGATAAGAGGGAAGGTCCTTTCATGGATTGAGAACTGGTTAAAAGACAGTAAACAAAGGGTAGGAATAAATGGTAAATTTTCAGAATGGAGAGGTGTAACTAGTGGTGTTCCCCAAGGGCAGGGGCGGCAGGTTTGTATAATTTTTGGTGGTGCCCCATTAGCCACACCCCCTGACCCCTGTTAACCACGCCCTGACCCTCATTAGCCACACCCCCTGACCCCCCGTTATACACGCCCCCTGACCCCGTTAACCAGGCCTCTGAAGGTAACATGCTCGGGGCAAGATGGACACATGACCAGAATTAAAAGGTGTCATGTCACCCCTCTCAAAGGACTTTCCCCACCATCCTTCTACCAACAGGGATTAGTTTGGCTCCCACCAAACCCACCTCATGCAACCATCCCGCAATTGCATTAACCCAATGTGTGTGACATTAACTCGGGGGCAAAGAGGCTGGGGGAAGTGTTCCCTCTAAGGCTATGTCTACACTCGCGGCTTCCTGTGCAAGTACAGCCGTTCTTGCTCAAGAACCCACAGAGTATCCACACTGCCCGCCTGCTTTTGCGCAAGGAAATTTACAGTACGGCGTGGTAAGAGAGGGCATCTTGTGCAAGAGTTATGCTCTTTTCTAACAGGTGTAAGCTCTCTTGCGCAAGAGGGCAGTGTGGATGCTCGGCAGGGATTTCTTGTGCAAGAAACCTCTATGGGGTTACTGGCTAAACTGGCCATCGGAGCTTTCTTGCGCAAGAGAGTGTCCACGCTGCCATAGATGCTCTTGCGCAAAAGCACAGCTCGCACATGGCAGTGTGGATGTGTTCTTGCGCAAGAACCCTTGCGCAAGATTATTATTGCTCAAGAAGCCACCAGTGTAGACATAGCCTAAGAGTTTCCTCCCATGAGCAGAATGAATTTTGTGTTGTGCACCAGTACTGAGTTCATGTGGCTTGTTTGGATGTGCCACTGTGGCACCCAAGTTATTAATAAATATTTTATAAACCTTTACCTTTTCTCTCTGCTACCACGTCTCCTCCCCTTGCTCCATCAGCTCCCCTGGTGCCTGCTGCCCCCCAACTCCTCACCCTCCTCTGCTGTCCTGACTCCTGCCCTTCTCACTGCCCTCAGCCCTCCTGCGACCTGCCCCCCTCCACCAGCCCTTCTCTGCCCCCTGTGCCCACTTCTCCAGTAGCTCCACTCTGATTTGGTGGTGATGGGGGACTTCAACTATCCAGATATATGTTGGGAAAATAAAACAGCAAGGCACAGACTATCCAATAAGTTCTTGGATTGCATTGGAGACAACTTTTTATTTCAGAAGGTTGAAAAAGCTACCAGGAGGGAAGCTGTTCTAGAATTGATCCGAACAAATAGAGAGGAACTGGTTGAGAATTTGAAAGTGGAAGGCAGCTTGGGTGAAAGTGATCATGAAATCATAGAGTTCACAATTCTAAGGAAGGGTAGAAGGGAGAACAGCAAAATAGAGACAATGGATTTCAGGAAGGCAGATTTTGGTAAGCTCAGAGAGCTGATAGGTCAGGTCCCATGGGAATCAAGACTGAGGGGAAAAACAACCGAGGAGAGTTGGCAGTTTTTCAAAGGGACATTATTAAGGGCCCAAAAGCAAGCTATTCCGCTGCATCGGAAAGAAAGAAAATATGGCAAAAGACCTCCTTGGCTTAACCACGAGATCTTGCATGATCTAAAAATAAAAAAGGAGTCGTATAAAAAATGGAAAGTAGGACAAATTACAAAGGATGAATATAGGCAAACAACACAGGAATGCAGGGGCAAGATTAGAAAGGCAAAGGCACAAAATGAGCTCAAACTAACTATGGGAATAAAGGGAAACAAGAAGACTTTTTATAAATACATTAGAAGCAAGAGGAAGACCAAGGACAGGGTAGGCCCACTGGTCAGTGAGGAGGGAGAAACAGTAACAGGAAACTTGGAAATGGCAGAGATGCTAAATGACTTCTTTGTTTCGGTCTTCACCAAGAAGTCTGAAGGAATGCCTAACATAGTGAATGCTAGTGGGAAGGGGGTAGGTTTAGAAGATAAAATAAAAAAAGAACAAGTTAAAAATCACCTAGAAAAGTTAGATGCCTGCAAGTCACCAGGGCCTGATGAATTGCATCCTAGAATACTCAAGGAGCTGATAGAGGAGGTATCTGAGCCTCTAGCTATCATCTTTGGAAAATCATGCGAGACAGGAGAGATTCCAGAAGACTGGAAAAGGGCAAATATAGTGCCCATTTATAAAAAGGGAAACAAGAACAACCCAGGAAACTACAGACCAGTTAGTTTAACTTCTGTGCCAGGGAAGATAATGGAGCAAGTAATTAAGGAAATCATCTGTAAACACTTGGAAGGTGGCAAGGTGATAGGGAACAGCCAGCATGGATTTGTAAAGAACAAATCATGTCAAACCAATCTGATAGCTTTCTTTGATAGGATAACGAGTCTTGTGGACAAGGGAGAAGCGGTGGATGTGGTATACCTAGACTTTAGTAAGGTGTTTGATACGGTCTCGCCTGATATTCTTATCAATAAACTAGGCAAATACAACTTAGATGGGGCTACTATAAGGTGGGTGCATAACTGGCTGGATAACCGTACTCAGAGAGTAGTTATGAATGGTTCACAATCCTGCTGGAAAGGTATAACAAGTGGGGTTCCGCAGGGGTCTGATTTGGGACCGGCTCTCTTCAATATCTTCATCAACGATTTAGGTATTGGCATAGAAAGTACGCTTATTAAGTTTGCAGATGATACCAAGCTGGGAGGGGTTGCGACTAATCTGGAGGATAGGGTCATAATTCAAAATGATCTGGACAAATTGGAGAAATGGTCTGAGGTAAACAGGATGAAGTTTAATAAAGACAAATGCAAAGTGCTCCACTTAGGAAGGAACAATCAGTTTCACACATACAGAATGGGAAGCGACTGTCTAGGAAGGGGTACGGCAGAAAGGGATCTAGGGGTTATAGTGGATCACAAGCTGAATATGAGTCAGCAGTGTGATGCTGTGGCAAAAAAAGCAAACATGATTCTGGGATGCATTAACAGGTGTGTTGTGAGCAAGGCACGAGAAGTCATTCTTCTGCTCTACTCTGCGCTGGTTAGGCCTCAGCTGGAGTATTGTGTCCAGTTCTGGACACCGCATTTCAAGAAAGATGTGGAGAAATTGGAAAGGGTCCAGAGAAGAGCAACAAGAAGGATTAAAGGTCTAGAGAACATGACCTATGAAGGAAGGCTGAAAGAATTGGGTTTGTTTAGTTTAGAAAAGAGAAGATTGAGGGAGGACGTAATAGCAGTTTTCAGGTATCTAAAAGGGTGTCATAAGGAGGAGGGAGAAATCTTGTTCATCTTGGCCTCTGAGGATAGAACAAGAAGCAATGGGCTTAAACCGCAGCAAGGGAGGTTTAGGTTGGACATTAGGAAAAAGTTCCTAACTGTCAGGGTAGTTAAACACTGGAATAAATTGCCCAGGGATGTTGTGGAATCTCAATCTCTGGAGATATTTAAGAATAGGAGGTTAGATGTCTATCAGGGATGGTCTCGACAGTATTTGGTCCTGCCATGAGGGCAGGGGTCTGGACTCGATGACCTCTCAAGGTCCCTTCCAGTCCTAGTATTCTATGATTCTATGATCATGTGAGCTACCCCTCCTCATCCCCTCTTCTAACACCTCCCTCTACACACCTGCCCTGCCTCTCTCCTCTGGTGCTGGTCTCTCCCCTGCAGGTGTCTGCCCTTCTGCTTCACCCCCAGAATCCCCTGGCACCTGCACCTTCCCTTAGCCCTGCACCCTCCTGGTGCCTCCCCCTTCCCTTACTGCCCCTGCCCCCTTTGCCCTCTTTTTCCCCGATGCCCACCCCCTCACCACTCTCTGCCCCCATTCCCCTCATGCCCCTCTGTGCCCTCACACATGACTTGCTCCATCCCCACCTTTCTCATGCCCACCCCTTTTTTCAAGCCTTCTCCCAGCATCTCCCCCTCCTCCCTCTAGCCCCCAGTGCCCTTACTCTCTCCTCTCCCAGCATCAACCTGTCCCCCCTCCCACTGACACCTCCCTTCCTGCCCTTTTCCTGCACTTGGTCTCCTGGCATTTGTCTCTCCTCCACGCTGTCCCTTGGTGCCTTCCCCTTTCTTCCCCCTCCACAGAAGCCCCTTCCTTTCCCACCCCTTCCCCTATTTTCCCCCTCCCCCTCCGCACAAGCCCCTTCCTCTCCCATCCCTTCCCCTATTTTCCCCCTCCCCTCTGCACAAGCCCCTTCCTCCCCCTCCCCCATTTTCCCTTTCCCCCTCTGCACAAACCTCTTCCTCCCCCTCCCCTTACCTTTCCCCTTACCTTACCTTCTGCCTTCCACTTTGTGGGGCCGGAGTCTGTGCTCGGGTCCCAGAAGTCCCCGGACTCTGAACCCGGAGCTAGGCTGTGCGGCGCAACGCCACACCAAGCAGTTTTAAAGTCCTGGGCCGTGACATCACGTCACGCCCGGGCGTCTCCCCGCTCACCTGTAAACGCCACGCATGGCAGCAGCAGCCGGCAGCACGCGCCGGCAAGGGGCAGCCAGACTGAAAGCTGCGCACAGCAGGGACGGGTCGGAGCTGGGACCGGGGGGGGATGCTCTGGGGCCGGGGTGGGAGGATGCGCGGGGGGACCGCAGGTGGGGGCTGGGGCCTGCTCCAGGCAGGGCCAGGGGAGAGACCCAGCTCCAAATATTGGTGGAGCAGGGCCCCCGGCTCTGACTATTGCTGGAGCATGGGCACCACAAGCCCATATAACTCACTGCCCATGCCCAAGGGTCAGTCCTAGGACCAATCCTATTCAACTTATTCATAAACAGTCTAGAGAAAGGGGTAAGCAGTGAGGTGGCAAAGTTTGCAGACGATACTAAACTGTTCAAGATAGTCAAGACCAAAGCAGACTGTGAAGAACTTCAAAAAGATCTCACCAAACTGAGTGATTGGGCAAAAAAATGGCAAATGAAATGTAATGTGGATAAGTGTAAAGTAATGCACATTGGAAAAAATAACCCCAACTATACATACAATATGATGGGGGCTAATTTAGCTGCAACTAATCAGGAAAAAGATCTTGGGGTTATCGTGGATAGTTCTCTGAAAATGTCCACTGCTCAGCGGCAGTCAAAAAAGCAAATAGGATGCTAGGAATTATTAAAAAAGGGATAGAAAATAAGACGAAGAATATCTTACTGCCCCTATATAAAACTATAGTATGCCCACATCTTGAATACTACGTACAGATGTGGTCTCCTCACCTCCAAAAAGATATTTTGGCCTTGGAAAAGGTTCAGAAAAGAGCAACTAAAATGATTAGGGGTTTGGAATGGGTCCCATATGAGGAGAGGCTAAAGAGACTGGGAATTTTCAGACTGAGGGGGGATATGATAGAGGTATATAAAATCATGAGTGGTGTGAAGAGGGTGAATAAAGAAAAGTTATTTATTTGTTCCCATAATATAAGAACTAGAGGACACCAAATGAAATTAATGGGTAGCAGGTTTAAAACTAATAAAAGAAAGTTCTTCACACAATGTACAGTCAACTTGTGGAACTGCTTGCCAGAGGAAGCTGTGAAGGCTAGGACTATAACAGAGTTTAAAAAAGAGCAAGATAAATTCATGGAAGTTAGGTCCATAAAAGGCTATTAGCCAGGGGGAAAGGAATGTTGCTCCGGCCTCTGTTTGTCAAAGGCTGGAGAAGGATGGCAGGAGACAACTCGCTTGATCATTGTCTTCAGTCCACCCCCTCTGGGGCACCTGGCACTGGCCACTGTCGGCAGAGAGGATACTGGGCTAGATGGACCTTTGGTCTGACCCAGTATGGCCTTTCTTATGCTCTTATGTTCTTAGAATGTCTTGCATTGAGAGATTTACTGCACCTTCGTAAGTAAATTTTCTTCATTCTCCAGTATGTGCCACATTTAAGAAGGTTTGAATGTCTTTATCAGTCTTTTGTGTACTGTGGTTTGAGTTTGAAATTAACCGTTAAATTACAGAATATTATTTGATTCTAGTAACTGAAAATTATTATAAGATATTTGTATGAATGATACTGCCTCGGTGCACATGAGGTAAGTTATGGCTGTCACATCATTCCCAGAAATAATTACTCCGGGATAATAACAGTCCTGTAGAGTCAGTATCTGCGTTACTGTTATTACTGTATTTAGTAATCTTGGGAAAGACTATCCTGTTGGCACAGAATTAATAGCAGCAAGATTGAATAAATATTTGCCCTCAGTAAGAGTTGATGGGTACTTTTATTATTTCAACAGCTCAATCTTTTCTGTAAAATTTCTACCAGAAAAAATCATAATTAATAAAAATTCAGCATGAAGAGCACAAAAAGTATTTTGTTAGCCAGATCTTTAGCCTGTTGACTTCCATCATTTAGAGGTGAATTGTACATGAAAAATGACCCGTGATAAGAGTATTTACAACTTTTTTTGGTGTAAGGTTTTGATGTCTTCCATTACATCTACTGGTGTTGATATGTCTGTAATAGAGATCAAGGACAGCATATCTTCTCTTAAAAACTGAATGAATGGAATTTTAAAGGGCTCTATAGTAACTTTTTCAATCAATTGGACCATATCAACTTTCAGAAGAATAAATATTAATGAGAAGATGTATAGATGTATTTGATACAAAACTTTCATGCCATTTCACACTGGATTTGTCTAAATTAAATTTATTTCCAGGATGTGTGAATTCTGAATTATCTCTAAAACTGAGAATTCAAAAGATAATAATGTTTCTATTTGAAGAGAAATAATTTAATTACATTTTTTTCTGAGACTTTCAGGATAATTTAGATTTACCCTTAGTTAATTATTAAATCCATTCATGAGGATTAAAACCATTCAATGGAGCCAAGATTTAGAAATATACAACTATTTAAATATTTCACCAAAAATCCGGTAGTACAGAAACAGTATGTGAACTGTCTCAACACAGTTTAAATTCTAAACTAAATAAGAAATGAATTATTGAATCTCTGAAACAAAGTCAGTCAGAGCCATCCAAATTCTTCCTTGCTTTTGTCTCTTTGTCTTTGTCACTTTTTAATCGGTTTTCAATTTTTATTCCATATATATGGTCTGTATTCTTTTGGTTTGTAAGAAGATCATCTGAAAATACCCATTGGTTGATAAATTCCCTGAAATTGGCAGAAATTATTTTCAGCTCATCATAAATCAATTAGCAATAATAATGAATATAATGTATGTGCTGCAAAACGAACAAGGAACAATATATCTAAATTATATCACAGAGGGAATTAACTGGTACATGTGTTACATTATTTGTTTGTGGGTAAAACTACAGTGTATAAAGATCAAATCTTAGTGACTAATAAGTGCAATATGATTCTAATACCACTGTAAATCCAGGCTAATGAACAGTCAGTAGTTTAGTTAAACAACATTCCACTGAAAGTGTTTAACTTAGCACTACCATGGGATATCTAGTTAATAACACAAACAACTGTATAGAAACTATCAGGTGCCACTATCGGATTTCTGTATACATGCTACTGCATATCTATAATGAATCATTCCTTCATCAGAGTTTTAAACCAAGTGTGTGAATCCGTGGCATCCATGATGCCAAATGAAATTCTATGCCTAAGAATGATCCATGACTCCAAATGAAATTAACATTAACCACAGCTAAGCATCCTGAGATAACAGAGACTTGAAAATTTTCACTACAAATAAATAAGAAAAGTCATTATTTTGACCAGATCTTATAATAAATTATTTTGAAACCAGACCAATTCTCAAAACAAGAATTTTTTTTGCATTTATTTTATGATAAACTCTGTTGCTTTCCAGCAAGAAGTCTCCTCTGTATGCACGCACACATGTATATACAAAACCCAAAAGTTTAAGGACTATTCATATTTACCATTGTAGATTGAGTCTGTTGCAAAATCGCGCTTTGGAAAATAATTTGATTTCTAATTATATTAATTCCATGTAATATGCTGTATATCATACAATACACCTATGATTGTTTTCTATGTGCTCCTTTCCTGTCTTTCTCCTGGTGCCTCATGACCAGTGTACATCTCTGATATGGTGCTCTAGAATTGGGGGTGGGGGAGAGAAAGAGAGAGAGAAAGAGAGAGAGAGGCGTAGTTAGGAGTGAGCCTGGACCCACCCACTTGCATCCAGGCTCACCCACCGCCAGCCCTGCCTGCAGAGGCTAACCCTCTCCACCCAGTGTGCCACCCAGCACTCCCAGTGAGGAGCGGGGTCGGAGCACCTGCCCTGCTCTGCTGTTCAGCACACCCAGTGGCTTGCCTTGCTCTGCCACCTGGCACTCTCAATGAGGTTGGAGCACCCAAAGCTTGCCCCGCTCTGCTGCCCAGTGCTCGTAGTGAGGAGAGGGGCCTGAGTTCTGAGACTTGCCATTCTCCACCACCCAGTGCTCCTGCCAGACAGCAGAGCCGAGGGCTTGTAAGTTTCCATGCTCCAACCTGATTCCCCTGCTGGGAGCACTGGTTGGCAGAGCAGGACAAGCTCCCAACCCCACTCCTCTGAAGCACTGGGCAGGTGAACATGGCAAGCCCCTGCCCTGACCTCCATTCCCAGAAGGGCAGTGAGGGAAAGTGACATGGGTGATTGGTGCAGGGCACAGATTATTATGGGGACTCCCATTTTTATAGGACCCCTGGCCAGATCATCTATCCCTCCCCCTGTTCCAAGCCTAGGTGAAGGAGGGGGAGAGGTAGCCCCATGGCTGCAACTCTCTAGTCATTGCTCACACACCAAGTTGGAGCCCACCTACCTGTCCATTTGACTATGCCTCCAGCGCGTGTGTTCTGGTTCCTAGACAACTGAGGGGGGACAGAATATTAATAGATATAATTCATGGTGAGATCTTGTTAATGCAGTACATGCAAAGAGACAAACTTAATTAAGTCTTAATCAACCTGAGAGAACTTCCTTTTAGGGCAGCTGACCTGAAAGAACTGATGCCTACAGGTCACAAGTCACACGCCTACAGGTCCAGTTCAAGTCTAATGTGTTAGATGCAGCTACAGTAAGTCCAGTTTCTGGAAAGGGGACTTCACTAATTTCAGAAGTCTGCTTCAATTTTTAACCACTAGTTGGGAATCTCAATTGGGGCAGCTTATAAAAAATGAGGGAAATATAAGATATGCAAAGAGCAAATTTCATATGAGACAAGGTTGTTTTAGTTCCTACTTGCTAATCTCATGGAGGCTTCCATTGTCTCCTTTGTTAGCCTGGTCCACATGCCTGATGTTGGACTTCATTAGTAAGTTCAGTCTTCACTTAATGTCCGGCCTCCTTTTGTCAGACATAGAACTTGACTTCCTAATGTTAAGACAGCTTGAAGCTGTGTAGTAACAACAATTTAGTATTTACTATAGTTATGTGTATAAAAACAGTATTGTAGGAGGTATTTGTAGCTGGATCATGAACCACATCAACTGCTTATCTTGGTTTATAAATCAGATGGGTAAGAGGCAGGCTTTTTGTGCCATCCTTTTATTCTGATTTAGAAGCAGAATTCTTTAGTCCATGATTAATCTGTAATAAATCACTCAAACTACTATGAACACAGCCCAGAAATCCTGTTAAAAGTTTGGTCTAAAGTGTTTTACACTATTTATTTTATATGTGGAAGATTATGGAGCATGATTCCAAAATCCACTGACCTTTTTAACAGCAATGAGTATTGGATTCTGTATGGGATATTTCTCAGATTACACTTTAACTTTCTAATGTCATTCTTCAGATCTACCTATGACTCCGTCTCCAATTTGAAATGGCCAAAAAAAGCTTTAGGTGACAAGGGAAATTTTTATTACTTGATTTAAAAAGTTGTTTTAGAGCTGAGGTAGATGCAACTACAGTGGTATCTCTCATTTCTAGAAACATTTACCCATATGAAAGAATGTCATGGTTCCTGTTCTAATGGCTCTAATGTGGTTTTTAACCCTCATCCTCCAGTGGAGAAAGATTCCTAGCCACAAAGTCATTGAAGGCCTTTTACTTGAGGTAGGCACAGTATTTGTAAATGCTGGCACCATGCACAGAGCATAGGCCCTTGCAATGTCCTTAACAGGGTCCAGTGCATGCTGCTACATTTCCCTACACAGTAGCTCAGGTCTATGAGGAATCACCCTCTTCGTCCATCTCAGGGTGTTTTTAGCATCATCAATGGATCTGCCATGTTCTTGTATTCAAAGGTAAGAGGAACACCATTGAAACTGGCTCTTGCACAAGGGATGAGAATGAAAGATTTTTAAATCCTATCTCTCCTTTGTGCACCCAGGCAGGGTGTCCGAAGTACCAGTGTTTCTTCAAGAAGCCCCATGCTCAATTGTAATCATATCAACCCAGAAATGCCAAAGAAAGCACAAGTATGCTAAGAAAAAATACCATTAGAACTGCGGAAACAAACCATTCGGTTTTCAAGTGCTTCTAAACTTGCTTTGGAATGGCTTTCATTAGTGCTTGAGGTGTTAAAATGTTTGTGTCATACCAAAAGTGAAGGGTTCACACATCCTTTGTGTAAAGGTAAGACTCTGGCAAACAAGATAAACAGGCAACTATGGCTATGTTCTTTGTATTTTAGCAATACCTCCAGATTTTGTGTGGCTTAGATAGCTAATTGACCCCTGTATCTTTACATATACAAAGTGGTAGGGATGTTAATGAGCAATTAACTTACTAGTCAAGTAGTCAATGGAATTTCCATTGACTACTCGACTAGTCGATAGGCACTTCCACATTCCGCCTTTGAAATGACAAGAGCCCCAGCGGGGGCTCTTATGCATTTCAAAGCAGAAGCACTTGCATGGAGCCTGGGGTCAGCAGGGGATTCAGAGTCCTGCACTGCCCCCAAGCTCCAGGCTGCACTTCCTCTTTGAAATGCACTAGAATCCCCAGCTGATCCCGGGCTCCAAGTGGTGCTGCCATTTTGAAATGCTGTGCGGCGCTTCCCAGCTGATCCCAGGCTCCACCAGGCATTTCAAAGTGGCAGCACTGCATGGAGCCCGGGGTCAGCTGGGGAGTCCTCAGCTGATCCTGGACTCAAGCTGCTTTGAAATGCCTGCGGAGCCTGGGGTCAGCTGGGGACTCCTCAACTGATCCTGGGCTGCACCTGGCATTTCAAAGCAGCAGCGCCACTACTGACCCTGGGCTCCACACAGCGCTGCCACTTTGAAACGCTGCGGCGGCGTTTCAAAGGGGTAGCGCCACACAGCTGATCCTGGGCTCTGTGCAGTGCTGCCACTTTGAAGTAACCCTCTCTTCTCCCCCTCTTGCTGTCTCTATCTGATAGCAAATGCTATCAGATTTGCTATCGACAATCCTGTCGACCATTCGATAAGCATTTGCTTATCAGATAGTCGACTAGTCCTTAACATGTCTAAAAAGTGGTGGTTTCTGGTCCTGTTCTGGAGCTTACAAGCAATTGTTAGCAAAGTAACTAAGCAAGCAGAAATGAGAATCTTGTCCCTTTTCTCTTAAAGGATGAGGGTTATATTTTTAGTCTTGAGTTTAAACAATCTTACTTTCTATAAAAATTATTTCTGAGGCCTCTCACATGGGGCAATACTTCCATACTCCCACTTGTCTTCTATATGCTAATTTCCCACCTTTTTCCTCAAATGCCTTGGAAGTACTGTACATCAGTAATAAGGAGTCCCCAGAATGGCAATTTGTGTGCTGTGATGCATGCTGTGCATCTTTTGTTTCAGCTTCGTGTACAATTCGAGCTAAGATGAATTTATTGAATAAAGTTGCTAGTTTGCCATCTTACAATTGAGCCCTAGTGAGAAAATAAATCAGAGCCCACTGTCTCATTTGTGCCTGCCTTTACTTCTGTTTCACTGAATGCTTCATTTACATACATTTCGTATACATATGGTTTGTTGTTTATTCTTTCACTGCATTGTTACAAAAATATGCCAGAGCTGACTCTAATCATTAAGGAAACTAAAGGAATTTGGGGAGAATGCCCAGAAATTCAACATTATTTAAATATAATACATGTGTATTTTAAACCTTCTAAAATGCAGCATTCTGTGCCTTACCCCATTTACTAATACTAAAATAAGACTCATCATCTCACACTATTGAGGGCTGTGCTGCTGGAGGCAGATCTAGAGGCTCTCATCCAGGTCATGAGCCTGCAATCAGTTACATTCATGCTTAACTTTATGCATGTGTCATCCTTTTAAAGTCTATGGGACTACTCATATGCGTAAAGACAACTACAGATGCAACTGATTTTAAGACTGTTTCTTTGCTTTTTACTCGTTTCTTATGCTGCAAATACCTGTTGATTTTATTGTGAATTTCCCTGAGTATGGGAAGAGTAAAAACTGAGTAAGGACCCAGTGGTGAAAGTAACTTAAAATTTGTTACAGGTACTGACTTATTGCAAATTGGGTCCCTGCCAGCTCTTTAAATAGCTCCCTGCTGGCTTTTGCTGCAACTCAGCCAGCTTTTGCTGGAGCTGTGCACCAGGGTGCACCCACTTACTTTCATCTCTGTAAGGACCTCAAGATTAGCCCACGCACATGATAGAGAAGAAGGAGTCTGGCAGTCAGGCTGTTAGTAAGGCTGTGTCTAGACTACATCCCTCTTTCGATAGAGGGATGTAAATTAGACACTTGGAAATTGCACATGAAGTGGGGATTAAATATCCCGTGCTTCATTTGCATAGTCACATAATGGTGCTCTTTCGAAAAAGCTCAATTTCAAAAGTAAAACCATGGTCTAGACACGGTTCTGTCGAAAACAGCAGGCTGAGGAGTACAGGATCTTTTGAAAAAGCCTGCCGTTTTCAACAGAACTGCATTTAGACCGCGATTTTAAATGGCGCTTTTTTGAAAGAGCGCCATTACATGATTATGCAAATGAAGCACGGGATATTTAAATCCCCACTTCATTTGCAATTTCGAAGTGTCTAATTTACATCCCTCTGTTGAGAGAGGGATGTAGTCTAGACACAACCTCAGTCATTAAAAGAAGGAAGGATGATGAAACTGCCATACATCATCAATGGGAAGAATGGCACACTTTGGAAGCTAAAGACAGATTATGGAGACCCAACAAAGCTGAAGACCAATTTATTGAGCATCTTATCTGGACTGAATCTTGTGAGGTTCCCACATCACAAATCAAAAGCAGATAATGGAATAGTCAGAATTTTACACACAAAGTACAAAGTAAGATTATCAGAGTTGAAAAAAAAATGCTTATATTTGAGTTCAGTAAATGTTGTGTGACTGGTATTCTCCAAGGTGTTGAAATCAGCCTTGAGTAGAATATAGTTTAACTCATCTTAAATGTTCTGTTTATCATGATCTAGGAAATGTATTATTTTGTCTGTTTCGTTTCATTATTTCATAGTATTGTGGATTGCAGTGCTATGTACACTATTGTTTTGCATCTTACTAAAAATACAAGTATACATACAGTACAGTACAGTATGTATTCAAAAATTACAAATGAAAGCACCTAGGGGAATCATTTGCGTGTGGAGGGAAGTTGTTTTGTTTTGTGAAGGTTCTTTAGTGGGAGATTTTGGGATTGTATCTTGTAATAACAAATACTGACCCTTCTCACCACCCCAAAGAAAAAGCCCAAGAATGGCTATAAGGAGGGAAGGATGACAAGCTAAATGAAATCTGGAACTGCATTTTGATGAACACTGCTGCAGGTAATTAACACCTTTCATTTTGAACAATGATTTCAAGCACTTGAGGGAATTTGGAATGATATTTTGCACTTGATTCCAAGAAGTAATTTAGAAAGGAAATGAAATAAGACTAATTTTATTTTCCATTCTCTCTCCCCCTCCTGTTCTTTCTCTTGTTGAAAAACTATTGTCATTTATGTCATTAAAACACAGAATTATTGCCCCAAGACTTCCAGTGAACCACAGCTGTTGAGCTTTTATGTCAGAAAGCTTTGAATACCCAGCTACATTGGGAACATTTGTAGCCTGTGGACCATGACAGTACCATGGACTTCTCCCCCTTTCTGACAGAGAAGAGTGCCTCAGGGTCTGCTCACATAGTGACTGCATTATTTTCTGGCAACTATGGTAGTGTTCCTTGCTTTTGGTTTCTCTGCCTCATCTCAAATGTGCAATCATCTTTCAAACCTATTATATCACCTTCTGAATTCTGTTCTTATGTCCCTTAGGCTACAGAATCTATTGTTTAAAACCCTTCCCACTACCATATAGATATTAAATTAAGCATTGCAGCTTAACATGGAATGTGTGAATATTTGAAACAAGATTTAAAAGACATTTTGATTTCTTCACCATGTAAGAATAAATTGCATCAGACTGTCAAGAAATATAGGAATTAAACTTTTTCAGTGAAACAGCAGGTATTTTGCAGTGAATGTCATTAATATTAAATAAAAAACTGAACACCTAGCATGTGAAAGGATGAAAATGTATTTTGTTTAAAATATTCTATAAATGCGCTTATTTTTCTGGGTGATGAATTAATCATTTTTCAATAACACTCACCAGCTGCAGCATATGTAAGTAAACTGAGTACTTTCCTACAGCATATGCGGTATATTTCATTATGATAGTGTTTTATTTTGACAGGTAGTTCTTATTCTTCATATGAAGTCTAAATTCAACAGATGAGTAGACGGGGGTATGGGAAACTGACAGAAGAGAGGGCCTATATAGTGTGAAATGAGATAGGAATATATGTTTTATTGACATAAGGGCAACTAAATTGATTAGGGGTTTGGAACGGGTCCCATATGAGGAGAGGTTAAAGCGACTGGGACTTTTCAGTTTAGAAAAGAGGAGACTGAGGGGGGATATGATAGAGGTATATAAAATCATGAGTGGTATGGAGAGGGCCGATAAAGAAAAGTTATTTATTAGTTCCCTAAATAGAAGAACTAGAGGACACCAAATGAAATTAATGGGTAGCAGGTTTAAAACTAATAAAAGAAAGTTCTTCTTCACACAGCGTGTAGTCAGCATGTGGAACTCCTTGCCAGAGGAGGCTGTGAAGGCTAGGACTATAACAGAGTTTAAAGAGAAGCTAGATAATTTCATGGAGGTTAGGTCCATAAAAGGCTATTAGCCAGGGGATAAAATGGTGTCCTTGGCCTCTGTTTGACAGAGGCTGGAGAGGGATGGCAGGAGACAAAGCGCTTGATCATTGTCTTCGGTCCACCCCCTCTGGGGCACCTGGTGCTGGCCACTGTCGGCAGACAGGATACTGGGCTAGATGGACCTTTGGTCTGACCCGGTACGGCCGTTCTTATGTTCTTATGTTCTTATGTTCTTATGACAATTACCAGGGCATGAAAAAGTCTACTTCTGGACAATATTCATGTAGCATGATCCCAAGTCTGGATCATACTTTCTCTCTGATTTGTACATGTGATGTTTTCCCACTCATTCTGTTACTTACATACTAAAAGATGGTGGAGGAGGAAAATATTTTAGAAAATAAGTTATATTTGTGAAATTTTGTACACATCTAAAAGAATCACACATGCAAAACTCAGCAGTTTCACTATGGTTCAGTAAATTCTGTAAAGGTTAGCTCATGACAAAAAATAGGTCTCAATCCACTTACAACAATGCAATACAAGCACTATAAGAATTGAAAACAGTCATTCTAATGGCTATGTTTTCCTTTGATCATTTTTGAGGTGCAGAGAATGGACAAATACATGTTTTTGTTTGCACTCGCAATCAGGTAGAATTGCAAGTATTCAATACAACTGCTATCACAAATTACTCTTTCACAAAACACACCTCCTCATTGCTTCATTTCTGGGATCAACATCTTTTATGTGACACAAATAAAGCCTTTTTTCAGCCTTTTTTACCCTAGTCCTTCAAGAAGAGCTGTTCAGGCAGACCCCAGTGCTTATGTGTAGTCCTAAAGAAATCTTGTGGCATGAGGCATTTTCAAAGAGCTGGTGAAAATCTTGCCTGAATGCAGCAAAGTAAGACTTTCAGAGGACTTTCTGTTTCAGAGGAGATTTAACCTGATTTATTATGTTCTTAATCATTGTCAGAATAAAATGTAATTTTGAAAGATAGTCTTTCACAGTAAAAGCACAACTCTGAATCTAAAAGATCTGTGGGCTCAATCAGCCCTACTCTTCTACACCTGTATTAGGTGTCTTCTTGGTAGAGTTAAAACGGTGGAAGCTGGCTCAGGTGAGGCCTACCTGGGAAGGAGAGCAGAAGCCTGACTGGAGCTAGAGAGCTGAGTTCGACTGCTGGCAGACAGAACTTCCCTGAATGAAGGTAGGCCTGCAACAGGATTTGCAAGGCAGTTCTGAAAGGTAGCTGGGGGAGGGGTGTTTTCCCAGGGTTCTCTATGATGGTAGAGAGGCCTGCAGGGAGCAGAAAGATTCCTGCAGGGTGACGGGCTGCTCTTCCAGGGAAATTGAGAGACCTCTCCAGAAGTAGAATCAGATGGATGGCCAAAAGTGCTAAGAAGCTCTGCAATGATCCTGACAATTAGATTTAGAGTGAGTGGTACTGATACACAATGAGCCTGGAAAGAGGCTGTGGGAAAGGCCTCAGTCATATTGAGTTAGGAAGTGCTCCAGTAAGGCAGCAAAGGGTCGGCATAACCAGGCCATAACTGCTTATTAAAAGGAGCCAGGACTGGAACCCAAAGAATAGGAAGGGCCTCAGTTCTCCCGTTGGTCCTCCAAGAAAGGTAAAACTGACCTCTGGGCACAAAGGGTTTGGACTGTTGAAACCCCATGATACAAGTCAGGGCCGTCTTTAGGAAGTGCGGGGCCCAATTCGAACCATTTCAACGGGGCCCCAGCAGCCGGGATTTTTTTGTTGACCCAAAAAAAACCCCCAGCACACAAAGAAACAACTCACAGCCCCTTTAAATCCCCAGCTACAGGGCAGAATCCTGCCTTCCAGCCAAACCCAGGGGCTGACTCCCCCTCCCGCGGTGCACAGAAGCTGCCGTGCTCCTTCTCCAGGGCCAACGCCCCCTCCTGCAGCGCGCCCGGCACACCAGCACACTTTTGGCTTTAGGGCGCGGAGCCCTCTGGTTTTAGGGTGCGGGGCCCTTTTAGGTGTGGGGCCCGATTTGGGGGAATCGAGTGAATCGGCCTAAAGCCGGCCCTGATACAAATTATAAGGACTCATGAGTCTGGAGTCAAATCAAAGGCCCAATGTTAGGACAATAGACTATCAGTTTCTGCCAGAATGTCTGGGACTGTATGTGACACCTACAGTTAGATGGCCAAGTCACAAGAAACACAACACCACAGAGCAGTAGCAGCTGTCAGCAAAAGGAGAACCTGGTACACTGCACCCAGCTAAAAGTTGGTGTGTCACACTCGTACATTGTCTTTTATAAAATAATATCTGGTGGGACATTGTTCTTCCTTCAGCCCCATTGATCATCTCTTACATATTTGTTTGGTTCCAGCAAAGTCTTACACTGTGTTTGGTACCAACGAAGTCTGGATCAAAATGCGAAGTTACAACTGATGGAAAACAATTAAAGTGAACCTCTGAACTGAATGTGGCCAACAGAGTTTGTGGCTCCTGAAATTACAGACCTCTCAAACCCATGTTTGGAACGTCTATGATTTCCACAGGTGAAAATTCTGTCTTAAAGATAAGATCACCGGTGATCTTGTGCTGATTAGATTCAGCCGACCAGTAGATAAAGTTGAAAATTCCATTTGAGAAGATTCTTAGTCCTGAAGAAGTACATCAGAGTTCTAAAGTAGTATTCATAGGAAGCTGGATAAACAGACCTTTAAAAAGTATTTACCATAAAATAAAGTTTATATAATTTTCACTCAATAACTTTTATCAGATTTTTGTTCATAATTTACAGGATTATAGTTCTAAGGTAACACTCCAGTGTTGGTTGGTTGGAATGTCTACCGCTTCTTTTATCAAAGTATTAATTTTAAAATTACTTGACTATATTTTATGCAAGAGTTGATTGTAATATATGCAGCTTTTCTCTCTTGCAGCTGATGTGTTTTATAATCTTTAGAGAATTAACTATGTTATAAAAGGCATTTTGTGTCATCATCTTTCATTACTGTCATTTCTGGTAGGTCTGTGTCTCACCATAAAAGGCTGCATATTCGTTGCTGACTGCTTTCTTCCACGTGCTGGCTGGAATGTTCCATAATTATAGTCAGCAAGCTAAATCACCTTGCTGTACAAATACCGTGTCCATTCATATTTCCTTCACCAGCATTTATAGTGTGTGCTATTGCTTGGCTGCTTGCAGAAAGAAGCATCTCATTTAATAGGTAGGAAGATAAACTATGTCAAAATACCAAGTGTTTATGGAGCAAGAACAACTTATTTTGAATGAGGATATACTTCAGATTATGAAAGCTAGCTGGTTCACTGGTTATTAAAACTGTGCTATGGAATTAGAGGAAGATTAGGAGAACTATGGTAAATGTTTTCTGCATTATATACTAATTTTGAGCAAAGCATTTAGGTTAGATTTATGGCTCTGTCTTAGGGTACATTTACACTGCACCGCTATTTAGGGATACCTCTGGTATCCCGAAATAGCAACCCCACGTCTACATGAGCCGCCTGTATTTCAAAATATTTTTCTAAATAACGGGTGCACTATTTCACCATCCCAGTAAACCTTATTGCACGAGGGATAAGGGAGGGCTTGAAATAGCGCTTTATTTTGAAATTTGGTGCTGTGTAGATGCGCCAAATTTCAAAATAAGCTATTTCAAAATAGATTTGAAATAAGATACACCATTTGGATAGCCCAAATTGCTTTCTTATTTTGAGTTTAGAGTGCTGTGTAGACACACCCTTAGGGCACATCTAGACTCCCCGCAGCTTTCGAAAGAAGATATGCAAATTTGGCACAAATTTGCATATTTTCTTCCGATCCCATTTTCAGAAGTTTTTTCGAAACAAGAAGTAGTCAAGACATGGTTCTTTTGGGAAAAAAAAAAACCTTTTTTGAAAGAACCCTTCGTCCTAAAAAAATGAGGTGTACATGGTTCTTTCGAAAAAGGGTTGTTTTTTTTTCAAAAGAACCGCGTTTTGACTTTTTTTCCCAAAAAAACTCTTCCGAAAATGGGATTGGAAGAAGATATGCAAATTCTCGCCAAAAGCCGCAGGCGGTCTAGATGTGGAATCAGAGTACAACAATTACATAGTTTCCTCTAACATCCATCTTGTTCTCCTAATTAAAGAAAACACAGAGATACAAAATTGTATTTATTTTCATTAGTAGCAGACATAGATTAGCTCCTTTCTTTTTTATGATTTGAGGGGGTTTTAGTGTTCTTGAACTCTTATTTCATTAAAAAAAAACTGACAAAGCCCTGTATACACCTGGAAATTGTCCCTGTAGCATTATGCAGTATAGAGACTTATAGTCTGTCATCACCTAGATCCTGTTGCTTTTCATTCATGCAAAAGCTCCTAAAATGTTAATCAGTTGAAGTATAAAATAGAATGAAAAGTGGGCATGAATCTCAGAGGATGTTAGAATACACTTCATTTTAATGAAAATAAGTATGGGTACGTCTACATTTGCTCCCTAGTTCGGACTAGGGATGCAAATGCAGATGGGCGAAGTAGCTAATGAAGCCGGGATTTATATATCCCGCGCTCCATTAGCATGATCTCGCTGGCGCGCTAGTTCGAATCACAGCTGATTCGAACCAGGACGTGCGTGCCGGGACGCGTTAGTTCGAACCAAAGCCCTTGGTTCGAACTAACGTTACTACTCATGAGGAGTAACGTTAGTTCGAACCAAGGGCTTTGGTTCAAACTAATGCGTCCCGGCGCGCACGTCCTGGTTCGAATCAGCTGTGATTCGAACTAGCGCGCCGGCGAGATCATGCTAATGGAGCGCGGGATATTTAAATCCCGGCTTCATTAGCTACTTTGCTCGTCTGCATTTGCATCCCTAGTCCGAACTCGGGAGCAAGTGTAGATGTACCCTATGATATTAAATAGTATATTGTAATAGTATTGAACTAATAAAAAACTAAAATCCTGTATTAAGTAGTGAAAGGGGAAAGATATGAATAGATAAGAACCAGACTTGACTGTGTGTGATCCAGGATCCAAATGGAATTGGGATACATACAATTAGGGACAAATTTAGAAAGGCATTGTTGCATGTAATGCACTTTCTTTTTGCTATATTGGCATTTTTTTAATGTATGTGTTAATTTTTTTTTTATTTTGATTTCTAATTTTTGTACAAAATGAAAACTTAGAGCTGAGCTTTGCAACTGTTTGACAATGGAAAAGTCAAAGGCATTATCAATCTAAATTTACTACAAACCTGATTTATAAGAATTATGGCAATTTAGCATCACTTATATAAGGGTGCTATGTCAAGATGCAGTGTGTAACTAAAGACATGTTGAGCCAAACTGTATGGAAATAAAGAATGGATGAACTAGTTTAGGAAACATTTTCTTGACCACTCTCCAAAAGGCCAAAACCATAGTCCTTCCTCCCTTCCATATTCCCTCTCTGTTACTTTCCATTTTATCCACAGTTTTCTTCCATCTCTTCTGTTATTTTCCAGTACGCACTCATTAACTTCCTTTCCATAAGCTCCCAACTGGCCACAACTCTCATGGACTTCCTCACAATGATTTGAAAATAGCATGTGCCCAGGTTGTTGTTCTTCTACATAGTTTATTTCACTGTTGTCACTTATCTGGCACAACCATAGATTCAGAACTTGAGAAATTGGTATTCAATAACAGACCAGAAAAAACCTGCAGAATAATCTTCAAAGATAGGGATTTGTGAAGAAAAAGGACTTATGAGAAACATGGGAAAGAGCCAGGACTTTTGGATGCATGGAGAAAGAGAGTTGAGGATTACAGGTCTACTGGAGGACCACAGAAAAAGAGAAGAAATCAGTATGGTCATGAGAAGAAAAATAAGGGCCCTGGGTAACTTTCCATTGGTCTCAGGAAGCAAGGAGGCCATGGTATAAAGAAACTTAGAAAAATATGGCCATAAAAAGAGTAGAGGAGCCTTATAAAACTCGTATACTGTAGAATGGATAAGCTTCCTGCAGGTATTCAGAGAAAATGGACCATTGCTATTAGTACAGTTTTCCAGGATTAGATCTGAAACATTATCTTTGAAATGCAAGATTAATTTTTTCAAAAAAGTGTGTGGGAAGTTAGAGATCCCATTGGCAAATACTCATATTGATATGTGCCTCTCCTTCTTGTACCTGCTACTTAGAAAATGTTCCCTCTTTGTGTCCCAATGTTTAGTCGGGGAATTACTGAACTGTGTTATTCTGTACTGTGCCAATACCAGAAGCACATCAAGACAAAGGAAATTTTTGAGCATTAAATTAGACAGGATTAGATAGCTCAAGACATTGTTAATCCTTAAGAGGAAAAACTTTGTAATAGAAATGGGAAAATAAGCCAATTTGGAAGATGTAAGAGACTGAAAATTATTGGCAATATTTCTCCCCATGCAATAGCTTTGGAAAACAAGAAACAATAATGAAAGCCAGTTCATTATTTGTCATGTCATAAAAAAGATGAATAGACTGAAATGTTTTTAAATTCTTGACTTAATTGAAATCAGTATTTATAGGAATTGCCAAAGTAAAAGATGAGTGTGATGGCCTAAAAATGTCAGTTAAAGAACATTTTTGAGCACATCAGATGCAAAAACATTGGAAACTATTCATCTAATTTAACTGTCATCTTATGCCAAAAAAGTTAATATGGTATCTTTGAAGGGTAATGGGTATAAAGAATATCCTCAAAGAGAAATATTTCCACATGTCTGGGCTTTATCATGCCCTCATTAAAGCTTCTTCTTCCTTGAAGCTTCTTTTTCCTTAGAATTGGGTCCCTCCTTGTTCTGTGAATATATTTTTAACCACTTAGTTTTATCACATTAACAGTGTGTGTTCAGTTATGCTTTTTAGATCCTGCTCAGATAATGGTAATCATGGCATGTTTTTTTTTTAATTCTTTAGTTTTTCAGGTCTGTCTTTCTCCTTGATTTGTTTAATCAGGTTGGGAAGCTCATTCTGGTCAGTTTTTTCTTTAGATACAGTGCGCCTGTTCGTTGAGCAGTAATAGCTTCCCAGGTTGTCTATGTTTATGTCTCCAGAAATAGACATGAGCCAAATGTCTGTAGTATCACTAAATATCAAAATAATTGAGGATTGAGGAATGATAAAAATGGCAGGTGACTTCCCATTTTTATTAACTCGCTTATTTCTGACATTCCCCTTCATTTGACTTCGATGTTCTTTTATAAAACGCAATGGGGGGAAAAACCCTAGATATCAAAAGAAACTGCTGGTTCAGTACCATATTCATTTTCTTGCATTCTATTTGTCCAGAATAATTCCTAACATGGTTAGGAATCGTTAAGAAAGGGATAGAGAATAAGACAGAAAATATCTTAATGCCTCTATATAAATCCATGATACACCCACATCTTGAATACTGTGTGCAGATGTGGTGGCTTCATCTCAAAAAAGATATTTTGGCATTGGAAAAAAGTTCAGAAAAGATAAACAAAAATGATTAGGAGTATGGAACAGCTGCCATCTGAGGAGTGATTAATAAGACTCTGACTTTTCATATGGGGGGGAAGACAACTAAGAGGGGATGTGATAAAGATCTATAAACTCATGACTGGTGTGGAAAAAGTAAATAAAGAAAAGTCATTTACTGCTTCCCATAAAACAAGAACTAGGGTCACCAAATTAAATTAATAGGTAGCAGTCTTAAAACAAAGAAGAGTAAGTACTTCTTCAGACAACACATAGTCAACCTGTGGAACTCCTTGCCAGAAGATGTTGTGAAGTTCAAGAATATAACAAAGTTTAAAAAAAGAGCTAGATAAATTAATGGAGGATAGGTCCACCAAGAAATGGTGTCCTTAGCCTCTGTTCGTTAGAAGCTGGGAAAGGGCAATAGGGGATGGCTTACTTGATGATTACCTGTTCTGTTCATTCCCTCTGGGGCACCTGCCATTGGCCACTGTTAGAAGACAGGATAGTTGGCTAGTTGGACCTTTGGTCTGCTCCATTATGGCTATTCTTATGTTATGCTCATCCCAAACCTTTCATCTGGTTTGTGTCTTTTGGTCTATAACCTCTCCATCATAAGTATTGCATCTTTATTTCTGATTGTACAGTGCCCAGCATAATGGATCTTTAGTCATAACTCGTGTCACTGTGTGATACCAAAAGAAATAATATTTGTTAGTGCATGTAGTGTGATGGGTGGAACTGGAGAAATAGGCTCATTTTTCAGAAGGGACCAAGTTTAGGTCAGGAATGCAAGCTGGGGTGCCGCTGTTAACAGGTAAATGCGGGCCACTCAGCATATAACTCTGGCCTCTGTGCATGCTCATTAAAGATCTCTTTTGAACTATTCTGTCTGCTTGCTTAATCACCTATCACTAATGAGGCTCAGCTCTGAAATAGATTTCCACACCGGTCTGAAATAGGCCAAGTCTATCCATCTGCAATAAAACTGCACAGGAGATGGGCCTTTGAAGGAAATCAGGTGAGGGGAGTTTGGTATGCTGTGGGAGAGCTAATATAATTGAACAATTTTTGGCAGGCTGCCTAGAGTCTTGGATAGGTGCCCTTTTTATTTGTTTGATTAATGGAATAAAAATAATAATGGAACAGTGGATAAAGATCTAAAGGGACCAAACCTGTAAGGTGCTGACCCCCTTTTGCCAGGGTCTGAGTTAGCTCACTAGAAGTTGAAGGTATGAAGGTATCCTGTACCTTACAGGATTAGGCCCAAAGAGGCAGATGTTATAATTTTTTGCTTAATGAACCTGAATTGCTATTTTAATATATACTTTGCATCTATGCTGAAAACTTCTAATTCCCAAGGAGTCAGTGTTTAATTTACTCGATTTCATATGTATAAACACATATTTTATTTGCAAAACTTAGGAGTGACAAATGATTTAACCAAGTTTTCAGCACCGTAATTCACTCCCTCTCATATTGCTACGAAGTGAGTTACCACCAAATGTTGGCTCTATATCCATAGTAGGCTTAAATGGATTTGCACAGAAACTTTTTTTTTCAGTCATGGTTGAGCTATATACAAACAATCTTTATTCATGGGACCCACACCGAGGTTTGGAAGTGATAGACTGCAACCCAATCTGGTGGCAGGTCACACAGATTCAGCAAAACTGCCTCATGGTCCCTACTAAATCTAATGGCTGTGATCACTGCATCCACTGGGCCTGTTCCAAAGTCTACTGAAGTCAATGGAAAAAATCCAACTGACTTCAACAGGCTCTTGATCAGGCCTGCTGCAAATGGTGTTTTTTTGGCTTCTAGATTTTCATAGTTGCAGATTCACAACTCTCCCTGCTTGCTGCTACAGATTGGTGAAGGATTTGGCTGGTAATCAGAATAGCCAGCTCACATGCTACTTAAGTGGTGACATGCGAAAGATTTAGAGGGCCAGATTTCCAGCTTCTATTTATAATATTGTGCATGCAACTAATTGCATCTTCCTGGTACGCATAGTCATTTTTATTTGTAAATTACACCATTAGGCTTGTTCATGAACCCTTGGAAATCAACTTAAAGATGACTAAAAATTTGGCCCAAAATATGTACAGGCAAAACATGTGACTGCCTTACATTTTACCTTTATTTGCATAGATTTCAATTTTTTTTATATTGTAACCTAAATTGTCGGTTGGAGTAAATAAAAGTAGCTCCACTGAAATCAATGTAGCTCTGCTGATTTACACCAGCTCAGGTTCTAGCCCTATATTTAACATCTAGCCCCAGCCAGCATTAAGAAACCAATAAAACAGCCTTCAAACATCTGTTCCATCCAGTGTGTAAGGCTGAGTTTCTGTCTCTTTTCTATCAGTTACTTTTTAATTTGGGGTATTCATGTGTTTCTTTGACCTTCCCTGGTAGGGTGATAGATGTGTTTTTAAGCATCCTTAAATGAATTATAATATATGCCAAATTTCTATTTTTGTAATATTTCTGCCAAAATGGACTACAGTGGATGGTTTATGTCCACATAACATTGGAATGTGCATGTTCATAAAATTTTATGCCTGTCATCTGATATTTTGCCAACATTCATTTGCTATTACATCACCCTCATGTCTTACTTTAAATAAATTACAGTGCAGGTACTAAGATAAGCACACATCTTTTAGGAAGCAAAAAATACTTAATAATCTCTTTTGAGGAGAAAGCTGCACCTGTAAGGAAGATATAGTTAGAAAGAACATACAGTCTATTTAATCACAGCAGCAATGTTTCCAAAACTGTTTGACCTGCATTAGACAGTCATCTAAGCAATGTGTGTTGGTAAAGGTACAATAAGGAGGTTTGGTACTGAATCTGTAAGGGAAAGTCTCATCCTCATAAATAATGACTTCATATCTAGTGGAATGAAATTGTTGGCAGTAAGTGCTTTGAACATCTGTAATCTTCGCTAATATCTACATGACCTGTAGACCAGGAAACTGAGGATTGGGGGCCCTTGATTATATGAAGAATGCAATAAAAGGAATGGTTTTTCAGACAAAAGTTTATTTCAGCAGTGTTTCTTTCTGTAACTATAGTTGAAGAATTTTAAAGGAACATTATCAATACAAAATATATTTCTTACCTGTGCTATCCATATCTTCTTAGATGATTAAATCTGAAAGAAATGTAAAACTAGTATTAATTTTGTCACTTTTATGCTTTTTGACTACTTTGTCATTTCACTGCGCTGAAAGAGTGAAACAAGATTGGTCAGTTTAACTTTTGTTTGTACCTAATTTCACTTCCTTGTTTGCATAAACTTTGCTGTTGTATTTGGTTCCACCACAGTATAAGGGCATGTCTATACTAAGAAATTATTTCGAAATGACTTATTTTGAAATAAGTCCTGAAATAACTATTTTGAAATAAGCTTATAAATATCTGAAGACAGAATATCAACAATAACCGTACAGTGCGGAGTCCAGAACTGTATCCAAAAGAACTAATCCAAACTAATCTACTATATAGTTGAGAGATTTGTGCATCTGTTTGTCTATCTGTGTGTCTGACCATCCATCTGTCAGTCCATTAGTTCAAGAACTCCTCTTAAACAATAAGAGGTAGGCCCATCAAATTTGGTATGCAGCTTCCTCTTATCATAACTTAAAGCAAGGACAGGGTTTGGTTGTGCCAGGACAATGAGAAGTGTATGGAATGTGATTGTTTCTCATCAAATGGAAAGGGAGGCGTGTGATCGCAGGGACAGATAGACTTGTGAATGACCACGGGAATAGCCAGCACAGGAGACAGTTATACCCCAAATGACCATGGGGAGGGGGAGTTATCAAGTGCCCCATCTCTGGACAGCAGCCACTGGCTGGCAGCCCAGCCCCCTCCATGATAGCCTGCCCCAAGGAGCAGCTGCTGTCTGACTAGTGTGGCCCCTGCTGTGCATCCCCCTTCCAGCCACCCCCAGGGAGAAGCCAGCTGGTGTGCTGCACAGTCCCCACCACTCCTGGGCCAACTCCAGGGAGAAGGTACTGTCACATCCACCTCCTCTGCTGAGGCCCCCCTCCCCTAAGCCACCCACACTTCCCAAGCCCCTAACCTGACCCCTGAACCCCTATCCCTGCCCTAAGCACTTCCTCACTCTCCAGCCCTGAGCTCCCCACATCCCCAACCCTCTGCCCTGAAGGACCTGAGCAATGCTGGGTAAATCTTAGACTTTAGAGGATGGATGGAAAAGACTCTGGTTAGGGTTGAGAGAAAGATATAAGGCGGCAAAGATTACCTCATTTGTCTAAACTTTATGGGACAAAACCATCTGAGGTTTGCATATAATGAATGCAGAGATATATAGATACCTGTGTGTGTGTGTGTGTGTGTGTGTGTATACACACAGATACACATCATAAGAAAGACATGCTTGAAAGAAGATGAACAAGTGTGTTTATATTAGTAAGGGAATACAAAAGAGTAGAACAAAATGAATCCTATTTGTTACCATATAAAGTCGGGAAGCACAATGCATGGGGACAAACTGGAAGCTTGTAACAACGTTGATAGCACTCCAAGTATTCCAAGGAGCTCAAGCTCATGTGCTTAGCTGTTTTGCATTTTATATGAATCTTCTGGAAACGGATAATTTTCTAGGATTTCTGTGTTTTAGGGCTAAAAACTTTAGAACATACAACACTCTACTCTGTTCAAGATTTAGATTTTTGGCCCAGTTTCTTACTCAGGATAGCAGATTTTTTTAAGTGTGTATACACTGCAGGCTGTTGCTAGGTTTGGCTATGTATTGACATTTGTTTCTTCCACTTTAGTCACTGACTGTTTATAAAGTAAATGTCAGATGTTGATCCATGAGTGAGAATGTTACATAGTGAAAGTTCCACTGCACATTTGATGTCCTGTGGAGATTTCTCCTATGCGATTTTACATATTTTAAACCTTTAAGTTACAATGACAAGTGAACCAGAACTGGCAAAAAGTCTGTGTAATGCAGAGATTAGTGAAGTGTCAGAAATAAACTAGTAGGGGATTAAAGTTTACTTTCTCAAATTGTTATGAATTGATGACTACCAAAGGTGTTTCTGTTGCTATGGAAGCTTAGTATGAAGCACACATAATGGGAGAAATCACTTGATAATCCAAAACAAACTATAGAGCTATAATTTAGTGGTAATACCTTATTATTCATCCCAAAAGATTCCAAGGGAATGTAAGTTAATAGTCAAACTATACATGGGGATCATTGCCCCAGCCACTGAAATGTGGCCATCTATTAGCAGAATCATGGCATCTGTTAGTCAGAGAACAGATCACTAACTGTGAACAGCAATTCAGTGTAACAGAAAGTAAAGAATGCTACATCTAACTGAAACAGGAAATGGCTGGGGATGAGATTTAAATAGGTGTACTATAATTGGCCAATTTGAAATTTGACTAAGACACTCCTCTTGCAAATGGTTCCATGGATCTATAATGACTATAAGTGGTCAGGTGTTGGACTTTAGAAAGGCAGTATCTCCAGCAAAATAAGGCTCCTTAATAGGATGCCAACAGAGACTCATCCTCTGCCTCTGGCTTGGAAGGAGGAGTGACATCTACAGCATCACCATAACCTTTTCTCGCAGCATTTAGATTTTTCTTTGATGTCTCCCATTCAGTGACCCAACCCAATCCTGCTTAGCTTATAACAAGTGCCCCATTTGCAGCACAAGGTTGCCTCGATTGCAATCACAGATTGTTGAGTGCACTAGGATAAAAAAAAACAGTGAAAATTGAAATTTATTTTTCATTTATTTTCTGCAGGTTTTTTCCTCCTTATTTGGGTACTATGCTTAATTTACATCTGTTTCCCTTTGTAGTGTGAAACACATAATCATATCATAATACAAAGTCTAGTGTAGTTCTTTACCAGAAACTATTGAATTGCAACAGGTATCTTTTGTCTTCAAAGTAATCTTGTAAATAGATAACATTGGTTGAGGTTTCTTTAGGAATATGAAGACAAGTTCAATTTAGGAGTATTTGCTGCATATATAACTGCAAAGCATTGGATAACAAATAGTTTGTTCTTATCCTTTTATGTACTGATTCTCCAGGATGCTGAGTGCTCTCTTCTCCAACTGTAATCAGTAGGTCTAGGATTTTCACCCTTTAAGAACAACAATATCAGGGCTTTGTCACCATTTTGCTGCAGTGATACGTGCATGAAGTCAGATTGCATCAGCTTTCATTGCATAAGATAATACAGTATAATTAACTGCCCAAACACAGACAGTCCAAAGGTTTCATAAGATTATACTCCTAAGATTTTAACAAAAATTGATCAAGTTTAGCCATGAGAAAGATTAGGGTTGTGCCATTTTCTAGTCTTGTTACCAAAGACCCAAAAGAACATGTAATAGCCAATTATACTAGAATGATACCTTTATACTTCAATGTCTTAACTGTTCCATGACTTTTCCCCATAATCTATACATTAACAGCCTGAAGCTTTTAAATATAATGGAGAATATTTGTAATGTTACAGCCATTACTTTTCAAAAAACACTGTTAAAATAGATAAAAAATTAAGGGATATAATATATGATTAATTAAACTAAGAAGCATAAATGAATTGGTTAAACCAGTCATTTCCCATTGAGTCAATTTATAGTAAATTCCTCACAATGAAATTCTTGTATTGACACCTGAAAAAGTATAATTCCCTAAATGGACAACAGCTGCATTTGAAATCTAAACCCTGAGTAAGAAAACTGAGGAGGGGGACAAAGTTGTCAGCATATAGAACATTATATGTGATTATATTATATTATGCAAAGTTGGGAGTTGGGGAGTAGAAAGCACAGTGGAGCGTATAAATCTATTAAAAGTTGTGGGGGGGAACTGCCCTCTTTGCCTTTAGCAAATGACACTCCAGCAGAAAAGGCAGTAAGGGTTAGTAGAAATCCTCTGTTATTATCTTATGACTTTTTTATTATCAGAGTGTAATTTCTTTATAGTAAAGCTTAGTTTTTCTGGCCACTTCTTCTAAGGGCCAAGCTTATACTCTTTCACTTACTCTTACTCAGGGTTTAGATTTCAAATATAGCTGTTGTCCATTTAGAGAATCATAGACATCAGAAATAGAAAAGACCTGTTAGTTCGTCAAGTCCATCTCCCTGCTACTGCAGCATTATTCCCTAAAGTACATTTTCTAGTATTCTGTTACTATATAATTTATTTATTATATAGTAACTTTTCTTCAAAAACAGCTGTTAAGTGCAAACAGCCTGGAATAAACAATGTGAAAAGAGACCTCCCTGTCACCTTCTAGCCTTATTTGTATCAACAGGATAGCCTAAAATGACTTATGTTAACTATAAAAACAACGAGAAGTCCAGTGACACCTTAGGGCATGTCTACACTGGGTAGTTATTTTGAAATAGCTCCCCTTATTTTGAAATAACAAGGTGAGCATCTACACTACCAAGCCAGTTGTTTTGAAGTATAGGGCTTGTTATTTCAAAATAACTCCTGCTTGTGAAGAGGAATAACACTTATTTTGAAATAGTTATTTCGGGAGTTATTATTTTGAAATAACTTATTTCAAAATAATTTCCCAGTGAAGCCATAGACTAGGGCTACGTCTACACTACAATCCTCTTCCACAAGAGGAAATGCAAATGGAGCACTCATTTGCATATGTTGCGCTTTCGTTTGCATTTCCTCCTCGGATCCCTTTTGCGCAAGAGGTTTTTGCAGGAAGAACTGCTCTTGCGCAAAAGGGGATTTTTGCGCAAAAAGGAGCCGTCTACGCAGCCCTTTTTTGTGCAAAAACCTCCTGCTCAAAAGTGAGAGTGTGACATATGCAAATGAGTGCTCCATTTGCATTTCCTCTTGTGGAAGAGGATCGTAGTGTGGATGTAGCCTTAGAGACTAAAAATTATATAGGCTCATGAGCATCGTGGGTAAAACCCATTTAATCAGATGAAAAGAAATGGAAATTACAGACTCCAAAGAATATATAACCACAAAAGCAGTTACCTGTCAATTGTAGGACCTGTTAACTATGTTCTTTCCTGGGTATGAGAGATTAGCATAGGTCAAGCAGTATAGTATATTGACTTAAGCCCTGAACTAAGAGTCAGGAGTCTTGGGCTCTGTAAACTGCTCTGCTACTGATCTACTTTATGATCTTGAAAAAAAAATCACTTTATTGCTCTGTCTTTCTCTTCTACTCCTTAATCATGTCTATTTAGATGGTAAGTTCTTCAGGGCTGGGACTGTCTCGTACTATAAGTTTGTAGAGGAACAAGCACAATGGGGCTGCAACTGATTTTGGAGGCCCATAATATAAACCAACAATGATAAAACAGTTTGTTACGGATCCATCCTCATTGAGAACAAATATTCCTCTCCCATGATATCCCACTGAAAAGTGAAGATCTTTTTGAAAACAGCACTGTTAGCACTGTAGTGTATTGTACTTTGACTTTAAGATAAATAGAAAGCAAACAAACATATTTTTGTCTGACAGGTTTGTTTTGGGCACCCTACTTCATTTATCCCTCAGTCAAGATTAATTGTTTCAGAGGGAGGATTTTCATCTTCAGAGCAAGAATGCAGAAATTCCTCCTATTTTGTACATTCTTGGCATCTTTTCTTTGTTATCAATTTCACATCCTCTGTGTGATGTGAAGTTCTCTTTAGGGAAGGGGTTGTAAATATTAAAGCTCTACAGAAGTCCTTGAAAGGCTTTTGGTTTTTTAACTTTAAAATGTTCTTTTTCTCTGTTACATAATTTAGCGACAAATTTTTTCTCCAAAAAATGTTTTCATAGCCATTTCTGGTATTTGGGAAATATTTATTAATTGGATTGATGTTACTTTTGGGTGTCTTCCTTTCCTCCACAGTCCCTTTATAATGTTGCAATCATGGGGCTTTTAGCACTGGAAGGGTGTGTCTAGACTACATGGCTCCGTCGACGGAGCCATGTAAATTAGTTTATTAGGCATAGTCAAAGAAGCGGGGATTTAAATAATCCCTGCTTCATTAAAATAAACATGGCCGCCACGCTGTGCCGATGATCAGCTGATCCGGCACGGCGCGGCAGTCTAGACGCGGCGCGGTCGACAAAGGAAGCCTTTGTCGACCGCTCCGGTAAATCTCGTTTCACGAGGCATACCGGAGCAGTCGACAAAGGCTTCCCTTGTCAACCGCGCCGCATCTAGACTGCCCCGCTGTGCTGGATCAGCTGATTGTTGGCACAGCATGGCGGCCATGTTTATTTTAATGAAGCAGGGATTATTTAAATCCCTGCTTCTTTGACTATGCCGAATAAACTAATTTACATGGCTCCGTCGACGGAGCCATGTAGTCTAGACATAGCCAAATATATTACTTAAATGGACTTCATAAGGAAACATGCAGTACTTTGTTCATAATTGAGTAATGATTTAATGAAAATTCTAATATGCTCTGGTTATAGCTGATATAGAATCTATACTAGTTTAGACTATGCAAACACATTTCTGCTATGGTTGGAATTAAATGAGAATTTCCATATTTTTCCTTTCATTAACATTTACAGTAGTTACTTACATAGCTTTGAAAGGGTAGGATTTTGACTATTAATTAAGGGCAAATATGTTTCACATCACACAGAAGCTAAATTAAGGATCATAATTTTAAGTCTGGGGTCCTTTCCACTCATTATTTATAGAAAAAACAAAAAAAATCAACTTTTCCACAAAAACTTTTCCATGATTCTTTATACTTGGTTTACCTGGCTCGTAAACAGTCTAACTAGACTCCTTTGCATTATGTGTAACAGTAGTTTACAGCTTCAAAAAAGAGGGTAAGAGTGTGTGAGGATATGGAGTTGGCAATAAAAGGAACAGGCCAAGTGCAATGCAAGAGCAACATGTGGTTATGAAAAAAATAGAATACTTTCCATAAATGGAAGGTCCATAAATTACTACAGCCCTGGGGTCAAATATTTATATGTAGAGTTGCTGAAGCATTTTAGTAACTGTTCATTAAAATCATGTAATGCTCAAGTCATCAGCTTACTGTTTTACACTGATATGTGTAGCTACTGTCCAGCAAAGAAAGAAAATGTGTTCCATTGATAAATATGCTTTTCTAAGGAACAATTGGTTCCTTAGAGGGACACCGTAAGGTTAAATTCATATACTTGTTTTTTAGTTTACACCAGAGCCTTAGATTGCCCAATCACATGGACATACCCACAGAAAGGGAAGGGAAATAAAACTTTACAGGGTTCTCTTTTGTGGATCTCCATACATTATTTTCTCAGTGGTAGATGGTGAGAAGGGGGCAGTGTAGTTTTCTTGAGGCACCAAGTCATCTGCAGGGAGACCCTGTGCCTCTGCATTAGTTCTTGACACCCTGTTTTCTTTCCCTCCTTAAATGTAGGGAATAAGGAAAGATTGGCACAGTGCCATGGTAAATTGCTCACAGTTTAATTAAACCCTGAGATGCAGTAACTTGTTGGCAGATTTCCTGTAGAGTTTGGGGAGGAGGATGGGTATCTTTCATGTCACTACCTGCCCCTCCTTATGTTAAGTCTAGGCAGGTGTGGATATGACTGTGACACACAAGTACACACAACATCTTCATCATGCACAAGTCTTGTGGGGCAATTTTCCTCTGTGAGTATGAATCCCTAAAATTATTAAAAGAAACCAATTTAAAATCTGCCTTTTCTTCTGCTTAAAATGCTCTATTTGGGTTCGTCCACACAGTAGCATTATTCCGAAATAGTGTCCGTTATTCTGAAATAACTATGTGCATGTGTACACAGCGAGTCCATTATTTCAAAATAATTTTGAAATAACGGGCAGCTTATTTTGGCATTTGTAAACCTCATTCTGCGAGGAATAACACCTCTTCTGAAATAGCTATTTCAGAATAGCAGTAGTCTGGATGCTGCTATTTAGAAATAGCTCTTCCCCCAGGCCATTCAAAGTAATTACTCCCCAGTGCTTCCTGGGGCTCTAAATTGAGGTAGCACATGCACTTTAGGGGAGCCTGTCTTGGACTAATTTCCTGTAGTGTAGACGCACTATTTTGAAATAAGCTATTTCGGAGTATTTCTTCCGGAATAGCTTATTTCAGAATAATCATGCAGTATAGATGTAGCCTTTGTTTTCACCAATGTGTTCTGTACTGGCATGGTCTTTTTCCACTTCTTTTTTGTCTTCAGCTTTTACCTTTTATCTCCATGTTTTTCCTATTATCCAATTCTCTTCCAATTACTACTTTCATTTTCCTTTCTAGTTTTTGGTCCTTTCACCTTCCCTTTGGGTTCTTGAAATGGACCCAGAATATGGAGCATGCCCACTTTTCAGATTCGAATGATGTGAGTATGGAGGTGGTGAGCTGGTGACTGAATTACTTTGCAGGTGTTTCTCTGTTTTTCTGTGAGATTATTAAGTTGATGGTTGAAATAGTCTCGTGACTGAAAGATGGATGGTGAGATTTCTTCGGGTTGTGAAATTCCTATTCTAGTTTCACATTGAGCAATCTTAATTATTTTAGAGTAAGCTCAATTATAATATGTTATAAAAGAAAAGACTTTAAAATGGTTTTCTATATGTAGTTCTTGAATGCAGTGAAATGGAAATGGCCATGGGAGGAGTGGCAGAATTTTAAAGCACTTGTGCCGAAACAATAAGCCATAGAAACAAATGGCCCCACAACAGAACAAAAATCCCAACCTCTGAAAACAGTAAAAATGTAATGGTCATTGCTGAAGTCATATTACCGATTTCAAGAAGTGACAACTATTTTATGGTATATAGAATGTGAGGCATACTTAGCATACATTTGCCAGACTTATGAGTGCGCTTCTGGTTTGCACCCTAAATCATCAAATAATTATGATAAAAAAGGTGTTGTATTTTCTCGGTACAAACTTTGTAGATCTCACCATGCCCATAGATATATTTCATCCATGTCCTTAATAAGATACCCAATGGAAAGGGAAAACTTTGTAATATTGATGCGAGTTTTATGATCCAACGAGCACAGCATGTATGAAGTGAGCACTTCAGAACAAATCCCATCAGAATGTGGAATTATCTATTCTCTTATTTCTTTACAATTCAGTTTCCTTATATGATTCTAATTTGTACAGAGATTGTAAACTCTCCCCTCTGAATACTTTATTCCTCCATGACAGTAAGCCTTGTGGGAAGTTAGCTTTTTCTCTAGAAGTTTTTTTACATTGTATTTTAATTTCTAAGACTAACAAATGACTTTAGCCAATCGCAGAACACATGTTTAGGTAAAGGAAGGTGAATAAGAAGTTGAGGTGACATAGGCACTGAAGTTCAAGTACATTGGTTATGTGGTGTATGTTGAAGTAACTTGCTGTAATGCAGTGGAATAAAATGCCATTGAATATATTTAGAAATTACAAATATTGTTAAGCAGCTTTCAGAAGCAGAGACTCTTATGTAGTCCACAGAGATGAACTGTTTTTAAACCCACTGTATTTGACTTGAACATAAGAACAGCCATAGTGGGTCAGACCAGAGATCCATCTAGCCCAGTATTCTCTCTTCCAACACTGCCCAATGCCAGGTGCCCCAGAGGGAATGAACTGAGCAGGTAACCATCAAGTGATTCCTTCCCCTGCCACCCATTTCCAGGCTCTGACAAACAGAGGCTAGGGACAGTATTCCTACCATCCTGGCTAATAGCCATTGATGGACCTATCCTCCATGAATTTATCTAGGACTCTTTTAACTCCTGTTAAAGTCCTGGTCTCCACAACATCTTCTGGCAAGGAGTTCCACAGGTTGATTCTGCATTGCATGAAGAAATACTTTTGTTTGTTTTAAATCTGCTACCTGTTAACTTCATGTGGTGACCCCTACTTCTTATCTTATAGGAACACATAAACAATTTTTCCTTATTCGCTTTTTCCACACCAGTCATGAGTTTATAGACCTTTATCATATCCCCCTTAGTCTCCTCTTTTCTAAGCTGAAAAGTCCCAGTCTTTTTAATCTCTCTTCATATGGCAGTCATTCCAAGCCCTTAATCATTTTTGTTGTCCTTTTCTGAACTTTTTCCAAGGCTAAGATACCTTTTTCGAGATGATGTGACCACATCTGCACATAGTATTCAAGATGTGGGCATACCATGGGTTTATACAGAGGCAATAAAATATTCTCTGTCTTATTCTCTATCCCTTTTTACATGATTCCTAACATTCTGTTTGCTTTTCTGACTGCTGCTGCATACTGAGTGGATGTTTTCAGAGAACTATTCACAATGACGCCAAGATCCTCTCCCTTAAGTGGTAAGAGCTAATTTAGTCCCCATCATTTTGTATACTTAAAGTCCAAAGCAAAATAAATAGGTGCATGCACCCATTCCAATGTAATAAAAAATAAAGTAGGCTCCCAAAACAGAGTTAAAAATTGTTCTTTGACAATTGTAAAAGGTTATTTACTTTCCTCTCAGTATTACAACTTGCATGCTGCTATAAAATAAAGTCCTTGCCTTGTTTCCAGACACGACTAGCCAAAACCAACTGAAATAATTATATTTGTGTTTGTTGTCTTGGGTTTATGACCAGATTACTGGAATCACCACAGTAACTTGTGAGTGAGGTCTGGAATTTAAAATACTGTTTTCTGTATTGAGAGAATAAACAGATGATTTTTCAGAGGTGCTGAGTATCTGTACCACCAATTGACAGAGCTGCTCATGTACCTTTTCATTAGTTGAGCTGCTTGTATAGAGCATCATTGAAAAACAGACCAAAGAACCATGTTGTGCAATGCTGTTTGCTGAGTTCTATGCTGGCAGATGTGCAAGACTCAGTTCTGATTCAGCCAGAAAAAGTCCATGAAGCTCAATGCTCAAGAAAATCGAAACCAACCAATCTCTGAACTCATGTAATTGGTGCCTTTTTCTGCAAAAGTACTTCCCAGCCACATATCCCCGGGTGTTCAACATGGTTTTAAATAAAGCAGATATTTTTTAAACCAACTTTGTCATCTTTTGATAAAAAAATTGTGAAACGCTTTTTAAAAGCAAAAGTCTTTCAGGTTTTTTTTTAACTAGCTAAGTACCTCTTTCTTTTTTATATTGAACCTGAGCTAGGCCAAATCAATTTGGACAAGTTTAGAGCTCTCTACAATCGGACAAAGCCTTTAACCAATTGTGGAAGATGATAGATTGAATACTTAAAGTCAACTTGTCTGAGTAAAGAAGTGTGTAACAATTCTTCTTGTTACAGAAGGCACTCATGCTTGCTCTGTGCATAATATCCTGTTTGCCATTTTATTGTATGTCTAGCAGCTACCCCAACTTGATTAAAAATGGTTACTAAGTTCCCCGTGTCACTTTTTATTCATCATCACCATTATAAATGGTGATAGTTTTAAACCTCTCTTTGCCCATTAACTAATGATATCTGAGAACTGAATATCATCCTCCTCTTTCACTGTTACAAAGGTCATGAATTTTCTATTATTTCTCATTGGCAGATTATGGAACGAGTCCAAATCTAGAAATTTAAATAACAATTCGGTTTCCCCTTTTCTTTTCCAAATTCTTCTTCACAGAATTCTACTTGACACACAGTGCTACTTTTGAATCAGTTTCACTATCTCTGCATAGCAACATAAATTCCTTTTATACTTTCCTGGCTTCCCACATTTACTTTTAAAGCTGACTTTTGTCACTCTGTGTGTATGTGTGATCGTGTGTGTATAATATAACATTTTTGTTTGCTATTTATTGATTAGATACTTAAGCATTATTTTGAATATTGAATATCATCTTTAAGTGGAATTTATTTGATGAATAAGTCCTGTGTTACCACACTGTACAAAGAGGAATTACATTTTGATACACTAACTTATATTAGTAAATTTCTTAAGTTATCTAACAAAGGCAAACTGTTGAAAAGACAAACTGTTATTGTAATATATTTAGGTTTCCTGCACAAAATGTATTTACTGCTTATGTACACAGATTATTGGGAAAATTAATCTAACATGGGATTGTTACCCACACATCCCTTTTGGGGTTGAACAACAGAAATCTGGATAGGGATAATCTCATACATATACATGTGTACATAAAATCAGTCACATTTATGTATAGAGAAATTTATCCTCACTGTTTAATGTGTTATTTGAATTTACTTTGTGAATAATGCAGAAAAAGTACAGATAAACTGATAGACTTGATTAAAAAATTATTGAAACCATGGAAAGGACATGACCTTCTTCTATCAGTGTTAGTTTTGTGGTGGTGTTGTTGTTGTTATAGGAATAAGGGACTTAATTCCTGGAAGTGCCAGATAATTTTAGTTGGCCGCCTATCTTCTTTATAGTAGTCTGTCATCATTTTTGTGTCTGTCTGTCTGTCTGTCTGTTTGTTTGAAGATGGAATTTGAAGATGCTAGTGAAAAATGTAGGAATTGTATTGAGGTTATATAACAGGCAACAGCTAGACTACAGGCTTCTTTCAGAAGAAGCTTTTTTTTGGAAGAGATCTTCCAAAAAACCTTCTTCCAAAAGAGAGCGTCACACTGCAAAAGTGCATCGAAAAAGCGATCTCTTGCATGTAAGCTGTGATAGCTCTGGATGGAATGGCCATCAGGGCACCTGTGCTTTTTCCTCTTTCCTCCTCTTCTGAAAGAACTCCCTCTTCCCCGCCCACACACGCCTTTTTGCAAAAGAGCTCTTTCTCAAAAAGACTTCTTCCTCGTAGAATGAGGATTACCTATGCCAGAAAAATCCCTCTGTTCTTTCGATTTTCTTGCGGAAGAATGCAATTGCAGTGTGGACGTTCCTCAAGTTTTCTCAGAAAAATGGTCATTTTTCTGACAAAACTCTCTAGTGTAGACATACCCACAGATTGCAGGTTTAGCTGTTGAATGTTTCAAAATTATTCAGTGGCTCATAGAACTGAATGATAATGTATTTGATCAGATTATGTTTTGATTTGATGTAGGCTTAATGAATTAAATCAAAACACAGCTAAAATTCAAACCAAACCATTTGTAACATAATAATAGTCTTTTAAACATTTTTATTAATCATTACTATTATTATTTTCACCTAGCTCTGCATTTTCTTGTTCCAGACATAAGTATGAATGCTGAAATACCATGGCTCTTAGAATTTCTGGCTTGTCCAATGACAGGAAGTACTAGAAATCTTACAAGAGAACCCATTACTGTGAGTGTTTTTGAAACATCAAGAGAAATGTATAATGTTTGGTGGAAAAAAACCAAACTTTCCTGGTGATTATTCCAACAGAACAGGACCTCTATACCTTAAGCCCTGGTCTACACTTGGGAGTTATTTCAAAATAACCCCCTTATTTTGAAATAAGTCAAGCGTCCACTCTACCAATTGTTTCGAAATAACGGACTGGTTATTTCAAAATCTGTACTCCTGCTTTCCTCTGGGAATAACACTTATTTTGAAATAGTTATTTTGGGAGTTATTATTTTAAATTGTTTATTTCTAAATTTCCTACTGTAGACGGGCCTTATGTGGTTTTCTTTGTTTTCTTCTAAAATGTATAATGGAGTTAGGCACCTAACCCTCCAAAGCGTCTTTATAAATTAGGTGCCTAAATACCTTTGGGCTGTAAGTGCTTGTGCAAAGGGCCATCTCCAGAAGCAGGATCCATTTTTGCAGTTTTTACCCCTTACGACTTTGATTTCAAGAGTGCTTTTTGAAACTCTTCTTCTTAGAAGATGCTCTATGAGCTCCCTCCGCTGAGTCTACATCTGGGACTGGTTACACTGTGACGAAGTCAATGACTTCACTGAGTGCTTTTTGAAACTCTTCTTCTTAGAAGATGCTCTGTGAGCTCCCTCTGCTGAGTCTACATCTGGGTCTGGTTATACTGTGACGAAGTCAATGACTTCATTGAATTACTCCATGGTCTAAGTGCCAATGTTCCAGCAGCTCAAATCATCACTCAGTCTTGGATTCAAGACAGAACTCAATCTGGGATGTGTTAAGAAACCCAGGTTGTTTGTATTGCTCTGCAGATTTAATTAGCTTGAAACAGAGGGAGTTTCCCTTGATTAGGAAGAAATAGTAGTAGCAGTACTGTAGGGCTGAGTGTTTAGAGCCAAAGAAACATAAGGGGCATGGATCTGACATAGGCTCAACATAAAAGGAGTCATCCAATCAGAGGAGATCGGTGTAGACAGTGGCTTGAGATGGCACTCTGACAGATGAAGTAGCCACTAAACCAGCTTCAAATATTGAGGCTGAGGGATTGGTTCAAGCCAATCTATACATACATAAGATAAAAACCCTGACATTATCCTGTTATTCAGCACTGTATTTTCCTGTGTTAATGCACTCATTACTTTTAGAAGAAGGTAGTAAACGTAGAACTCCTGTATCCTGAAAGTATACAAAAACCTATTAGGTATACTAAGAATATACTGTTTCAAAAGAGTTCTAAGGCCTGCTTGTAATGTTTGTATAGAAAGTTTAGTGATACTGTTCTAGGTGTATTAGTAATATTTTACATAAAAAAGAGACACACTCACTTGAATTTTCTCATTCTTTGCAAAGTTGTATTTTCTCTCTAGAGATCTGGTAGCACAAAGCTTGTTTTTCTACAAGTTGCTCTATTTTCAAAGATAATAGGTAGATGTTATAGTTCCAGCTTTTCTTCCTAATATTACATGTGTGGCTTTATTTGCATTCTCTCAGCTAATGTTTTTTCAGATGCAGAAAATTATGTAATTAGTTGTGGGGTCTCTTACCTTCATTTCAGAGATGTTTCCCATTTAAATTAAAGGCCTGTTCTTCTACCCAATCAGTAATTTTCTAGATCTCTTAAAATCTCATTCAGCTTGATTTAATTGTTAAACATTAATTTAGTGGGAAAAAGGCTTCAAAGGGGGGGAGGAGAACCACTGGAGGGGCTAAATATTAATAGGTGCTTAAAAGCAAAACAGTCATGCTTCCCCTTCTAAGCTTGCAGCCCTTCAGGCCTAGTGGAAAAGAAACAATTGACTGTATTTCAAGATTATATAGGTTTCATTGCCTTAAAATGAACTGAAAGCAGCTGTAGGGAGATTTACCTCTAGTCTTTGTTATTAGCCTTATGAAGCAGAAAGAAAAACATTGTTTTGTTTGAATCATAAAATATAATTTTCAATGGTGGTTTTGAAAAGGTTAGATAAAGAGTGTCACTTTTCAATGAGGGAAAAATGGTGAATAGAAAAATTCTGTTTTGCTCTCAGTATAAAAACTTAGCTCAAGACAAAAGAGACTCCAGTATATTTGCAGGCTTTTTGTTTTATTTCTGATGGAAAATCTTTGTGTTTACTAAGGGTTTTTTTCTGCCATTCATGACTAATACTTCATCCCATTAATTGCTTCTACCAAGCAAATGAAAACAAAGATGAAAAAAGTACAGATATAAACTTCATTCTTCTTAATATCATCAGCTATTCAATACTAAAAATACTTTTCAATACTTAATATTTCATCCAAAATACATATGTTTACGCGTATTCTGGGACTTTTTTCTGCTCCATTTTAGAGCTAAAAGTCAGCTTAATCAAAGTTAATGAGTTTTTAAATAAAAAATGATTGGTGTATGAAGCCTAAAATCAAAATCAATTAAGTAATATAACTCCAAAGGGTTTCTTTATTGAATGTTTGATTCATTTTAATTCTTCACTTTCACACTATCTGGTACAAATAATTTTTTGAAAAACATTTATTGTATTAGTACTGAGATAGTTGTATCTAAAAAAGCAGCTGTCTTTGCTCAGTCATTATTTAGGATAACCAGATTGCTTGATTGTCTCAGTTGAAATCAATGGATGAGATCTGTTGACTTGGTTTGCCAAAGATTGTTACTGTAATAAGATTACTACAGTGATGGCCAAGTATAAGTAGACAAACAGGTTGAACCTCTCAAGTCTGGCACTCTCTAGTCCAGCAATATCCATGGTCCGACATGATTTTAGTTAGCCGGATGTCCACTTATTCTGGGTGTGGCCAAGTTTCCTTTGGTCCCCTTATCTCTAATTTATCCCTGAGTGTCTTCTGAAATCCTAGTAATCAGTGGAAGTGTTGGTAATGCTGCTCGACAATATTGATTTCCTGTGGTATGGCAAATTATCTGGTTCGGCACTGGTCAGGTCCAAAGTGTGCAAATAAAGCAGGTGCCTGATATCAGACTGAGAGCATATAACAATACAAGGGCTTGAAAAAACCCACTCAGCTAAATTGGGATTCCCATTGTCCATGTCCACTTCCTATAGCCATTGCCTGATGTGGTGGTCTACAATCAAACACGAGGTATTAGAACTACAGTAATCACTGAATAACCTCTAAAGCACAAAAAAAATCCTTAATGATTTGTGAAAGCAAAATATTTTAATTTCAATGAATCCATGAATAGTATTCATAATATGCATCTTAACTAGATTATATAAATATTATACATCTGAAAAGTGCTCTGGCATTGAAGTAGCAATACTTTACTAAACAGTCAAATTTTGGCAGTCAGATTGTCCATGGATGCATGCCAAAAAACTCCTGGGCATAGGGAAAATGACAGAATACTTCATGGGGGCTTTATGATGGCAGGAGCAGTAGAGAGGCATTCTGCAGTCAGTAGGAATGATCTTTGTACTCAGATATCATATGACCTGACAACCACTGCTACATCTTTCATGCATCTATTCTTGGAGTTGATTATCCTTTCTAGATAAATTGCCATACTGAGAACTGCAGCCATTTCTGGTCAGAGTACAGATTCACAGTAATGTTGCTTTGACAAGCATACATTTTATCCATTCTGCAATTATTTTAACTTTGGGAGGTAGAAATTTCCTTGTGGTTAAATAGTTATTCTTGTTATGAGCACCCATTTGTTTATAATATCTCAGAAATGTACTCTTGGCACTGCAATTTCTCATGCATATTCTCAGTGGAAGGGTGATTTTTTTTAACTGTATTGAATTATCTGTATGGGGGGAAAGTTGTGGGTTTTTTTTACAATGGGAAAAAAGGTAAAGTGTTCTGTGCTTCCCCATCCTTGCTCAGATAATTAATCAGTGTTTTTAACAGAATATTCCCGGTTTGTCCAGTGTATAGACTTCTAAGTATGGATGTGTGATTGCTTAGTTTAAAACAGAAGGGCAGAGAAGACTTAAGAAATATTGTGTGAATAACATAATGCTTGTGCACTCAGGATTCTACTTCACTGATTTCATTATATGTCCACCCAGTATAAATATCAATTATTTGCATAGAGAACATCAACTACACTGAGAAATGATTCCCTCTCCTGTTTCCTAAATCTTTCCCCACCTACTTATAGATATGACGCTGAAAAGGACCAAACAGATCAGGCCATCTTCCTGCTGACCTCCAGTAGTTGACATTTTACATTTTTCAAGCTGTCTGGAATTCAGAGATCCTTGGATCCTGTCCCAATCATGAAGAAAACACCTGATCTCTATTACAGACGAACACTCAAATGCACATTTATTTTCTTATTGATTATATTAGCACAAAAATAGATATTAATGCAACATTCTAGTAGTTGTTTAAAGGCACAACAGTCAGGAAGTTCAGAACCATGGGCCTAAATTTTCAAAACTGACTACTGACTTTTAGAAGCCCAACCTGAGACAGCTTAAAGAGACCTGAGTCATGACTTGGGCTGAACACTTAGTCTGAGAAAATCCAGAACTTTAAAATAACTCAAATTAGGCACCCAAAATCACTCCTCACTTTTAAAACTTTAGGCCATAGTTCTGAAATCAATTATAACTTGATCACATTGAATATATTGTGTATATTAAAGCATTAAAATTACTGCCACACATAATAAGATAAAGTAGTCCTTTGAACTTCCACTTTCTTCCATAGATCTGAAAGTTTTTTACCATGTTTGGTTCATATTGTTATTCCCATTTTACAGATGGGGAAACTGAGGTATGGAGCAGTTAAATGACTTGCTCAGTGTCATAGAGTGAGCCAGTAACTCAGATTCCCTGCCTCATGTTCAACCTACTAGACCACAAGTGTGTATGGGCATCAAGTTTTGGTTACTGTGTTCCCCAGACCTATGTTCCTTCCTGGACTCTCATCATGCTCCTGTTCCATTCCATGAACTCTTCAACAAAGGCTCTCTGTTTTGCTCCCTCCCTGTCATCTCCAACAATTCCTCCCCTCTTACTTTTGATGGTCCCTTTCACTGCATGGTGCAGAGGCCCTGGCACTATGTCAATAGGGTCTGCACTTTTATGAAGTTGAGGTCCTCCCCATTCAGGAATGCTTGCTTCCAAATATGGCACCCAAAAATATGTGAATAGCTGACTCATGCTTGTGCCCAGGAGATATACTGTCAGACCTAGTGAACTCCATACCAAAATTAGGAGGACAGAACATTGATTGGACTTCCCGAAGTCAAAGAGAGTGAAGTAAGTGGCTTTTTTCAGATCAAGTGCTAGGTCAGAAGGCCTATTGCAGGAAGGAAACATAAGTAAAGAAAGAGGTTGAAGTTGAGGCCAACTCTGTTTCATATTCTGTTCACCCACCCCTATTGCATAAGGGATTAATGACTTTGAAATGTCATAGTCTTTTTAAAAAATTAATGGGGCTAGTTCAACTGCATTGTTTTACTACTTGAAAATATATTAATGCATCAGAGATCAAAAGAAAATGTTTATACAGTTGAACAATGTAATTCTACATGACAAATAGGAACATTTATTTTCAGGATTTTATGAAAAGCAAAGGAAATAAAAGAGAAGTTATACAATTCTATAGGAACCTGGACACTTTTCTGGACTTTCTTGGAAAGATATACATTTAAATATAAAAACTATGAATTTTACTGGTGAATTAAACTCAAAGCCTCAAACCTCAAAGCATTATTGTCCTTGTCAGTTGCAGATTTGGCTCTATCCAGAGTGGCCCAATTCAAGATATTTAGGGCCGGATTTTCTATCTTATGAATGTCTAACTCCGTGCACAAAAATGTATGTGCAATTTGCTGCTTTGTTTATATGTGACACTACAATAATTGCATGTACAGTTTGGGAAATTGTCTGCACAAATGGTCAGAAACATATTTAGCCATTTGCAAGTGCAATTATTGGTTTATGCATGTATTTACATAACTGCAAGCACAAGTTAGGCTCACATTTTGGTACATATTACTATGTAGACATATGTCTGAGATGGTCAAGTTAAAGATCCTGACCAAAGGAAGCAAGGAGAGCAGCAAAATACAGATCTTGAACTTCAGAAAATAGACTTTGACTCCCTCAGGAAACTGATGGGCAGGATCCCCTGGGACACTAACATGAAGGGGAAAGGAATCCGGGAGAGCTAGTTGTATTTTAAAGAAGCCTTATTGAAGGTGCAGGAACAAACCATCGCAGTGTGCAGCAAGAAAAGAAAATATGGTAGGCGACCAGCTTGGCTTAACAGTGAAATCTTTGGTGACCTTAAACACAAAGTAAGTTTACAAGAAGTGGAAACTTGGACAGATGGCTAAGAAAGAGTATAAATATATTGCTTGTGCATGCAGGGGTGCACTCAGGAAAGCCAAAGTGCAGTTGGAATTGCAGCTTTCAAGGGATGTGAAGGCTAACAAGAGAGGTTTTTACAGGCATGTTAGCAATAAAAGGGTGGTCTGGGAAGGTGTGGGTCCCTTACTGGATGAGGAAGGTAACCTAGTGACAGACGATGTGGGAAAAGCTGAAGTACTCAGTGCTTTTTTTGCCTCTGTCTTCACAGACCAGGTCAGCTCCCAGACTACTGCAGTAGGCAGCACAGTATGGGAAGGAGGTCGGCAGCCATCAGTGGAGAAAGAACAGGTTAAGAATTATTTAGAAAAGCTGGATAATACACAAATCCATGGGGCCAGATCTAATGCATCTGCGTATGCTGAGGGAATTGGCTGATGTGATTATAGAATCATTGTCCATTATCTGTGAAAACTTGTGGCAATCTGGGGAGGTCTCAGACAATTAGAAAAATGCAAATGTAGTGCCCATCTTTTAAAAATGGAAGAAGGACAATCCAAGAAACTACAGACTGGTCAGCCTCACCTCAGTCCCCAGAAAAATCATGAAGGGATTCTCAAGGAATCCGTTTTGAAGTACTTGGAAGAGAGGAAAGTGATCAGGAGTAGTTAATATGGATTCATCGAGGGCAAGTCATGACTGACCAACCTGATTGCTTTCTGTGATGAGGTAAGTGGCTCTGTGGATATGGGGAAGGCAATGGACGTGATATACCTTGACGTCAGCAAAGCTTTTGATATGGTCTTCCACAGTGTCCTTGCCAACAAGTTAAAGAAGTATGGATTGGATAAATGGACTGTAAGGTGGATAGAAAGCTGGCTAAATTATTGGGTTCCATGGGTAGTGATCAACGGCTCGCTATCTAGTTGGTGATCAGTATCAAGCGGAGTGTTCCAAGGGTCCGATATGGGGCTGGTTTTGTTCAACATCTTTATTAATGACCTGGGTGAGGGGATGGATTGCACCCTTTGCTAGTTCACAGATGACATTAAGCTGGGGGGAGGTAGGTACTCTAGGGGATAGGGATAGGATTTAGAGTGCCCTGGACAAACTGAAGGATTGGGCCAAGAAAAATAGGAGGTTCAACAAGGACAAGTGCAGATTCCTGCACTTGGGATGGAAGAATCCTAAGCACCACTACAGGCTGGAGACTGACTGGCTAAGCAGCAGTTCAGCAGAAGAAGACCTGGGGATTACAGTGGATGAGAAGCTGGATATGCATCAGTGTGCCCTTGTAGCCAAGAAGGCTAACAGCATATTGTGTGCATTAGTAGGAGCAGTGCCAGCAGATCTGGGGAAATGATTGTTCTCCTTTATTCAGCTCTGGTGAGGCCACATCTGGAGTACTGCATTCATTTCTGGTCCCCCATTACAGAAAGGATGTGGACACATTGGCGAAAGTCCAGTGGAGGGCAACAAAAATGATTAGGGGGCTGGAGCACATGACTTATTAGGAGAGGCAGCGGGATTTGGATTTATTTAGTCTACAGAAGAGAAGATGGAGGAGAAATTTGATAGCCGCCTTCAAATACTTGAAGGGAGGATTCAAAAGAGGGTGGGTTCTCAGTGGTGATAGATGACAGAACGAGGAGCAATAGTCTCAAGTTGGTATGGGAGAGGTCTAGGTTGAAAATTAGGAAAAACTATTTCAATAGGAGGGTGGTGAAGAACTGGAATGGGTTACCTAGGGAGATGGTGGAATCTCCATCCCCAAAGGTTTTTATGTTCCAGCTTGACAAAGCCCTGGCTGGGATGATTTAGTTGGGATTGGTCCTGCTTTTAGCAGGGGGTTGGCTCGATGACCTCCTGAGGTCTCTTCCAGCCCTATGATTCTATGAAAAATCAGTCTCTAACAGCAAAATTAATTTCCTCACAACAGAATGGCAGTTTTAACATAACTACAGTACGTAAACTAACATCCGAAATAGACTATATACTTTATGTAAGCACGTTAATGTGCTTTGTGTAAGAGGAATACTTTTCCTTTTCCCTGGAAGTTACTCCTTTTTTTTTTTTTAACAAGATGTGTGAAGCATTCTGCTTGTTTTGGCAATGCTGTCCACTCACAAATAGCATTGAGTATACTTTCTTTCCCAGTGTTGTTAGTGATCAACAGGAGTCCTGAATTGTACAGAATTACCAGGGCTTATAGGCATTCCAGCCAAGCAGCACACAACAAGGAGAGGTGCATTTTGTAAGTGAATACATTTTCATTAAGCAGGTTATTTGCTTAAATGTAACTCTCTGATTCACAGAGGCCACCTTTTCTCTGTCAGTCTTCATCGTCTGTAAAAACCCATAAATTCCTTATTTAAAGGAATGTAAAGGCTATATAGCTTGACCAAATCATTGATGAGATTACTTAAAGAAATATAATACAATGGGATTCGATAAAACCACTGTAAACTAGCTCAAGATCTGTACATACTGATGTTTTACCTCATAATGAAAGTATTCCTATGTTGTTCTGTCTCTTTGTTAGAGTGTTTATTTGGGAGCCAAGAAGCTGCTTTTTAGTAACATTATATCATAACCCTTGTGATGCGCTAATTTTATTTTAGCACAAATCAAATCATATTCTTAGCTTTGCAATCCTTTCATCATTTTCATGGTCTGCATGCTAGCTCTGCAGAATGTAACAGAGGAAGACAGTTTTCCTTTTAATGTTGATAATCTGTTATCCTTGCACCTCTCCTGAAAACTGGACTCTGTCAGACAGTCTTTTGTAGCCTATGGTAACAGGAAGATCAACAGAAAGACATTGCTCTGTTAACCTCTGAAGTAATGAAATTGCATCGCGGCAAGTCAGCACTCATGCTGCCAATTTATTATCATTTAAAAGAAGGTGAAACTACTTCAAGCTGTTCAATTATCCACAGTTATTCTGATAAATACACAAATAAATATCCAATTGTAACAAATGTCCATGTGGGATGTTCAACAGTGAAGAATACGCTGCTAATATGTCCCCCTTTGCAGGTAAAATGGTCACTATCCAACTCCAGCAAAACAAGGTACAGCTTATTTTTAATTTTTACATGTATCAAGTACCCAAAAATAGGACTAGTTTGAAAGATAGTTCAAACACTATTTACATACAAATAAAGAACTGTTAAAAATGGACCAAAGCAAAAACCTCAAAATCAAGCCCCTTCAAACATCAAGGGATTTCAATTCAAATCACCAGCTCTTTCATTTTGGTGTCATGTCAGATCCAAATGTATAAGGAACCTACTTCCTGTTTCTAATTCACATGCAGCCAGAAAGTCCTGAGATCAACTTTTGGCCTAAGATGGTTTAAAATCTTGCAAGATTGTCTGGTCTCATGTAATTTCCACCATATGGAATCAAATTTTTGTAACTGGCTTCTAGAGAAAGCAACAAGTCTCCTTTCCCACACCATGTCAATAAATAGGCACATGTATACAATACAAATCTAGCATGAATATATAACCTGTTGTTCTTCTTGCCCCTATGCACAGTCCATTAGGTTATATGGCTTTTGTTTGATTGTTGGGTTTTTTTCTGGAGGAGGGGATGCAGGAATAATTTCTATAGGTGGCTTTTTATAAGGACAAATCATGTAAGCAGCTTTCATATAAAATATCCAGGTGGCCAGATATCCATATCATGTATTCCTCTTCCTCATGGAGGAAATGTGGAGTGATTAATTCACCACTTTTCAAAAGAGGCAGTCAGGGTGGCCAACTAATTGCATGTGCTCATGCTGTTACCTGCAGGATTTCTTGTGTATACATATGTACATTGATGGCCAGAATTTGGTGAAAACATTTTGGCATGTTGGGGCTATATCAGTAGTGCTTTACATGTATAGGGATTGGTCTAAAGTCTACTGAAATCAGAAAGACTCTCTTTGACATCACTGGGCTTTGGTTGAGAACTGTAGAGCAGTCAAAGCACTTTGCAAAGCCAGGTAACTACAAATGGGTATATTGAGAAAAATGGGTTGGGTGCCAAGGTCTCACACCAAATTAGTAAGAGGAGTTTTTCCTACCCTCTGGTCTAACCAACAGCCCATGCTATCTTTTCATCACTCTTACTCATCTTCAGTGCAAAGGGCTGTATTTTCTGAACTTCTCCATTCCCTTTGCACCATGAGAATAGCTATAGATCCCCATGCTTGGTATTTTCGTACATGAGGAATGTCAGGTAGATATAGAGCCAGTGTAGCCAGTCATCCTCCCTTCAGCCCCTAGCATAGAAACAGAAAGGTTATGGCCAATGCACACTTTACAACAGCTATATACTCACCTGCCTATCTCCCCTGCCGAGTTCTATATCCAGTCTTCTTAATTCAGAGCAGGCCTTTGGCTAGTCTAATCTATGGCAAGGCCATCATAAAATTGCCCCCAGAATGTGGTGTTATAACTGGCTCCTATATGCTGCCCACAGCTGCATCCAGAATGTGGTTCAATATCCTTTTCTTTCCCTTTCCTCCCCCATTCCCATTACTTTTAATGCTAAGGTTATAATTAATTTAGTCTTTACTCCCTAGACCAGTGTTTTCCAACCAGGGTTCAGACTATCGTCAGGGGTTCCGCGAGAAATCATGGAATAAATAAATAAAAATTTTGAAATACCGCGAACAATTCCAAATATCCCTCGAAATATCGCAGGAATTTTTGTCCGGCAATTGGCAATAATGGAGTAATCTTCGTACGCTACGAACTGCCTCTTTGTTTTGTTTTGGTCAGTTTGTATCTAAGATTATATTTAGTTGTATTGTGCCTGCCCTTCTGCTTCCCTGAATTCTCTGCGTTTCTAGTCTTTTCTAGTGCACGTTACGGTCGTTCGCTATTTTGTAGATTTGTAGTCTTTGCACAGTTTTGTAATTAACATTTTTACCAAAACTGTGGTTGTTTACATGTATCAAAAATTTGGCCAAGAATTCAACATTTGTGCAAAAAGAAACAAGCCCAAGTGTCGCACTGAAAGTAAACTTTATATTGACTTTGGATGTGAACTTTATTTTGATGTTTAAGTAAACTTTATTTTGATTTGATATTTGAAAAAAAGATTAGATAATACAAAAAAAGACAGGAAAAATGCTCCAATTTTTTTTCTTACAACGTAAGCTGACATATATATATATATATATATATATATATATATATATAACAGCTCTTTACAAATAAATTTTCTTGACAATAATTTAGCAGTAATTGAATTGCGCTCCCCGCTGTCAATTTTTTCTGGCCAAGCAAACGTTTTCATAGGTAGGGGTTCCTCGGGATATGAAAAATTATTTTAGGGGTTCCTCCATGGGAAAAAGGTTGGGAATCACTGCCCTAGACAGTTTGGTTTGAAGTGTACCCCTTCCAGGATAGAGCACAGAGACATTGTACTAGTACCTTCCTTGACACACCATGGTCAGCTTTTTCAGCTCTTATCATCTATGCCTTGATGAGAATACTGGTTCCAGTTGACTACAGATGACAGGCACAGAATGAAGGCTGTGTGGAACTGCAGCCTGTGCTAGTGTGAGGAAACTCTGCTGGACAGAGTTATTGCACTGTGCAACATTCCTGTAAAAATAATTTAAAGATGGAGGGAAACAGGGGAGAATGTAGCTCCACCATTCTCACAACTTGCAGTGTCCATAGAGAACTCTAACTACATATTCATTCTTCTCCAAGATGTGTCAGCGTCACTGACTGAAAAGCGTAAACTGCAAAGTTCTCAAGAAATCTGTAGCACCACTAAAATGAGAGCAAATATTTCCAAACATAAATAGCTCTCAGTAGATTAATGTTTCAACACTCTCGCTCTTTTCTCCCTCTCCAAACCCCTTCCTTGCTCAAATATTAATAGCATGCATAAAACCAACTATATACACAGTGTTTGTGTGCATGCATATCTGTGTGCGTGTGTGTGTGTGTGTGTGTGTGTGTGTGTGTGTGTGTGTGGACAAAGAATACATGGTGTGTGGTATAGTGTAAAGGTTTTATTGCGTAAGCAAGGGGTGACTGCATTACAAATGGTGAAGATATTTTCAGTTAGCACAAAAATACCTTATATACCTTTGTAGAAACAACAACAACAAAAACGCCAGAGGATAGGAGAATATTGAATTTCAATTTGTAAATTCAACACTCTTTGTTGTTGGGTCATATCTGTAGTCATTGTACATGATTTAACAATTCAATTTTCTGAAAAATAAAATTATAAATTGTTTTCTCCTCTGCTTAGCTAAAACAAGCCATTAAAGATAATAAATGTGTCATGTTATTGGTACTCACTCACAAGAGACTGGGTGAACTTTTTTACATTTTCTACTAAAATTGGATTTTTAACTTTCAAAAAATTATGACAATTGCTCCTTCTTGTGACTTGAATGTTGACATATAATTAATTTAGTATTTTCTTCACAAAGTTTCCTGTCTAGGCTTATACCTGTCACAGAAATGTCCTTGAATGTTTATCTAACAGCAGGAGCACCAAGCATGTCCACTGAAACTTAGCAAAGCAGTTTAACTTCTGCCAAACAGGAAGTGTTCATAACAGAATGGAATAAAGATGCAAAAAGTGCAGTGTTTTATTCAGGACATTTACAAAATCCCAACATAATCTGATAGTGTCATAATAGTAATAAATGGAGATAACAGGATTCAACAAAAAGACACTGGTGCATAGCTGAATAATCTAAATCATCATGCACAAATTGTCTTCGTATTATTTAGTATTTCATCTCAATATATTTAAACTCATTTTCATAAAAATGTTCCATTGTGAATAATTCCAATTCCTTATCTTGTTAAATCATTAAAATTCTGATTGTGGAAATTTTCCTATTGACACAATCAACTCTGGCTTCCTGCTACAACAGATACCCCAATGTTGGAAGGGGAAATTAGGTCTTGAGTAGCTTTCGTCTCCACTCTCATTGCTAGAGGGTGTGAAAGAAGTTTCATTTGGGTTGTGAGTTGCTGGTCCTCTCCTCACTTCCATTCTTGGGAGAGATCAGGTCCTAAATGATTTTCTGTCCTGGAAAATAATGGTTTTAACTGGCTTGATTTTTTTCTATGGACCCTATTTATTTAAACAATTTTTGTGTGGATTATAGTTTCACTTTCCAAGACTGTAAGACCCATCCCTTGAGGCATTATAAAATTGTACAAAACACTATGAAGTGTTTTGTGGGAAACGATCCTGCAGAGGCAGAGAGGGCTGAACGGTTTGCTACTTTTTTTCCATCTCTCATTTTTGTGATTCTGTGGGTTGAAAATACAGGTACTTACCTGGCCTATGTTTGGTTCTTGAGCTGCTGCTAAAAAGCAACTCTTGATTCAATCAAATACATCTGCCTATAAAGCAATGGGCAAGCAGTGGTTGAGGATATAAGGTACAAATAATGACTTGTTCCAAAAACACCAATAGCCTGGAAAACCTCAGTAAGACTGTAATTTTACTTTGGTTTGATGAATGGATAAGCATCTGGACCAAAAATGTCTTCCCATCCACATGTGCAGTGCGTGCGCCTTATGTTGTAGACCAGTGACCAAACTTGGCAGTGTAGCCAGACACTGACCTCGAGGCTGCGAGAACTGCCTTGGCTGGCACCTATATTGATACGATCACACACAGTTGTCCCTGGGAGAGGAATCTCCCTCTGAGAAAAGAATGCCCAGTACTCCCAATTTAGTTATCTCTCTTACAAGTGTAAATTAAGTTCACAACTCCCTTGTGAGAACTGGCGTCACAAAGATGGACCAGTACCATTTGGCATCACAGATAAGAAAGAGAAATACGTGACCCTACGGGTATAAAGATGGGTCCAGCAGCACACTCACTCTGAGTGTCAATCTGCCATCTGCCTGCTGGTCGGGTTAGGTAATTGCCTCCCGAGGTTCCATGGGGACGCCCACCTCGTATTCGTCTTTCCGAGGAATTGAGAGACCGATCCTGGCCTGACATGCTGGAATCGAGAGATGCAGAAGGGGGTAAAAATTGTACCCGTATGTGTCCTTTTGTTTTAGTGCATGCATAGAATAGAGCTCTTTAAAGATTAAGCTGTCACTTGGTACCATTATTTTCTATCTCCTCTTTCCTCTGTAACCATTTTAAGATCTGAATTTGCTAGCAGTTAAGAAAGTAGAGCAATAGCCATTGTAACCACATGCTTTTATAAGCTCCTTTAATAAATCTGTACTGTTGAAGCTTTAGCCTGACTCCTCCTGTTGCTGTAACAGAACCAAACACAATTAAAAGAACTCCAGCCGGTCATAGGGGCAGACGCAATAAGAGCTGGGCATTTGGATCGTGTCGCCTCCACAGGACAGATCCTTTGGGGCATCCGTCGGCCTTCCCTAGGCCGCCTGCTGCAAAGGGACCCCGGTCCTAGCAGCTAAAGACACGGATGTAAAAGCTCTCCCTGCAAACTTTTGGGGCGCCCGTCAGCCTCTGGCTGCCCTCTGCGAAGGGACCCCAGTCCTAGCGGTTGAAGACTTGGGTGATAACACACACACACACACACCACATGCACTGCTCTGACCATCGGCTGACAGGCAGCCCCCGTGGGGCTCGCAAATGAAAAAAGGTTGCGCACCATTGCTCTAGACCACATAACTTCAAAAATGAAGTGCATACTCCAGCTTTGTCTCTGTTGATCCCTTCCATCTTTTCTTCCAGTTATGCCATTCCCTGTTACATATCAAACTCAAAGTGCATGTGTGGATGTAGAAGCACAGGAGCCCAGCAGTGGGAAGCTGCAACTCAGCTTTATGCACAGAGCTGGAGAAAGAGGCCAGTTATGTCAGTATTAAAGAAAAAAAAAGACTTGAAAGTTAGAAGTTAGATCTTTTTACCTAAACTAGTCCTCGGCATTTAAGTTTCTGGAATTATGCAGAGAAAGGGATGAAGGCTGATAAACATTGTAATATTATACTATCTTGTTGTCCCTTCCTGAATCAAAGGTACTAGATATTGGACTTTGGTTGAGTCAATCAATCTTTAATGTAACCTGTGTCAGAATTAGGCTCTGTGGGAAAGAGATTCAAAAGCAGCAAAAGGGTATGTCTGCACTACGTGCTTATATCAAAATAAGTTATTTTGTGGTAATAACACTCAAAATAACTATTTTGAAATAGCACATACACACTACAAATCCCCATCAAAATAGCACAGAATTATGTTGAAATAGCACGTCCACACTGATTGAAGCCTGAATCACATTTTAAAACCCTCAGAAGCACTCTGGGCAGGGCATCAGAACAGCAATCTGATGTTCATGCTTAAAGGGATCCAACCTCTACAGCCATGTCTCAAACTCTTCACCTTTGCTACCTCTTCAACGGATAGCAAACTCTTCTCACTATGTGCTTTGGTTGCCCTTGCAGATGCCACAGCACTTCTGCCATGGAGCTGGACGTGCTGCAAAGCACTTGCCGGCTCTTAGACCTCCTGGCGTAGTTGATGCAGGCTGCCTTTGTGACATTGCAGGACCAAGACCAGCAGCTCATTGTGGGGCACCTCCTCACCCCACTGCACATGTTGCTCATGCACCACAACCCCTTCCACCCTCCCCTGCACACTGTGCCCTGCCGCTTCTCATGCTGGGACATCAGTTCCAACTGGTGGGACTGGATTATCACGGAGTGGTGGGACGACCAGCAGTGGCTCCAGAACTTTCGCACGTGGAAGGACACCTTCCTGGAGCTCTGCGAGTACCTTGCCCCTGCCCTCCAGTGATGGGACACCTGCATGCGACTAGCCATCTCCCTTCAGAAGCAGGTTGCCACATCTCTATTTGGAAGCTCTCCACACCGGACAGCTACTGCTCCATCAGGAACCAGTTCAGCATGGGGAAATCAACTGTTGGGGCTGTGCTCATGTAGGTATGAGTCTCTTACTATTGTCCCAGGAGGATGGTGAATCACTGGAATGGGGTTCCCTGGGGAAGGGGGGGTGGAATCTCCCTCTTGGAGGTTTTGCAGGCCTGCCTTCACAAAGCCCTGCCGGGGATGGAGTAGGTAGGATTGATCCTGGTGTGGGAAGGGGCTTGGACTCAGGGACCCTCCAAGAGCTCTGGCAACCCTGTGATTCTTTGTTTGTGTCCTTCTACAGGTGGTGAGGGCCATCAACACCATCATGCCTCACAGGGTCATCATCCTGGGCGACGTTAGCCCCATCGTTGCTGGCTTTGCAGCCATGGGCTTCCCCAACTGTAAGGGGTCCTTTGATGGTACCCACATCCCTATCTGGGCCCCCGACCACAGGGCCTCTGATTACATCAACAGAAAGGGGTACTTTTCAATGGTGCTGCAGGCCCTCATGGACCACCAACATTAACATCGGGTGGTCGGGGAAGGTGTACAACACCTGCATATTCCGCAACTCCAGCCTCTTCCAGAGGATGCATGGCAGCACATTTTTCCATGACTACATCATCAGGGTCGGGGATGTGGACATGCCAATGTGCTTCGTGGGTGACATAACCTACCCCTTGCTCCCTTGGCTAATGAAGCCCTACATGGGACAACTGGACCCCACCAAGGAATGGTTCAATGGCAGGCTCAGCAGGTGCCGCATCATGCTGGAGGGCATCTTTGGCCATTTGAAGGGGAAGTTCCAGTGTCTCCTCCCGCACCTGGACCTCAGCAAATGGAACATCCCCCAGGTGGTGCCGGCCTGCTGTGTCCTGCACAACTTCTGCAAGAACAAGGGGGAGACCTTCCTGCGGGGGGCGGGGGGGAGGACAGAGGCGAAGTGGCTCCCCAGGGCCTTTGAGCAGCCACTCACCACTGCCATTCAGCAAGCCCATCGGGGTTATGCACATCCAGAAGGCCCCGAGGGAGAATTTCAGCCAAGGCCAGCTCTGACGCTGTCCCCTGGGCCTCTTCACAACTGGACTCGGCATAGGCCCTCTGTGCCTTTCCTCCCTCACCCCTCCCTTACCCTGCCCTCCCTTCCTACCTTCCCTCTCCCCTCCCCTGCAGATAAAATAAACCAGGCTTTTTAGTATGAAACAATAAACTATCTGTTATTTTTATTTGGGGTAAATATAACTGGGGAAAGAACCTGGGAGGGGGGGAGAAAGCGAATGGAAGGGGGAGGAGGGGCTCAGGGATGGGGCTGGAACAGGCCTGCCTCGGATGGTCCCACCAACTTATGTGTACAGTCCTCAGCAGCCATGGGGGAGGGGCATAGGGGGAAAAGCCAAAGGAGCGGGGGTAGGAGCAGCACTGGGTACAGGGGGAGTTGGAGGGGAATGGGTGTGGGGGAGCAGCTGCTAGACTGCTCAATCATAGCAACCAGGCAGTCGATGGCGATGGTGTATGCCATGCACATGCTCTGGGTCTGCTGGGACAGCTCATGCCAGATGGTGCAGCTCACCTCCGGGTCAGCACGGTGCTCCTCCAAGTCCATGTCCCACCTCTGCTCCTCCTGCTCAAGACTGCTGGAGGGCATGCAGGCAGATGATGTGTTCCCAGTCTGAGTCCTCAAAGAGTCATCTGCCCTGGTGGCTCTCCTGGGGTTGGGAGGATGGCGCAGGAGGTGATGGACGCACTGCGATTACAGCTGGTCCAGCTGTGAAGAACAGAGAGAAGGACTGTCATCCCAGGAGACAGTGTGCCTGAAGCCTAGCCCTCATCTCTGAGCTGACACCGAAAGGTCTCACTTCAGACAATGGCAATTTGCTTCGAGCCAGGCCATCTGTGGCCTAGACAGTGGGCACTGTCCTGCAGGGGCATGGATGTCCCAGGGGAGCCTTGCTACCCCCACGCCCTGGTGACAAGCAGGCATGGAAAGGTGCCAGCCAGGCCTGGAGCCTGCGGTTGGGAGGAGGGACAGTAGGGCAGCTCACCTTCCCTCCATGCTGCACACATGCCGGGTACAACACTGGCTGCATCCCACAAGGAGAGGACTTCTATCCCTACCCGCTGAGGGGGGAAGTTGGGGGAGTTGTGTGTGAGCAGCAAATGCCACTTGCCAGGGAAGGTGGTACTGGAGTCTCCTCTTCTTCCGACCCCCGGAAGGTTGCCATGCAGGGGCTCTGTGTCCTCCACCTTGACACACTTGACTGGGAGCAGATGTTGCCCTGAGAGTGTGAACACGACCCCGTGGTGTGTGTGGCACTGCTGTGTGTGTCCATGTCTCCAGCCTCCTTAGTGGTGGCTTGTGGTGGGAAGGTGTCCCACCACAGAGTTGGGAGTAAGACAGGCCTTTCCAGAAACTCTGAGTAGGAGTGACAGGTTCCTATGTGGCAGTCTCATGTGGCTGTCTGCTCCAGACCGGAACTCCCTGTGCACAGGATGCTGTGTGATCCCCAGGCCAAGAAGGCTGAGTCAGGAGCGTGCAGCCTCTTGCCACCTACCTCCTCCCCTCTTGTATGTGTATGGAAAGTAATGGAACTCACCTGATGGGCCTTGTCTGAACCGTGTGAGACATTCTGGGAGGGGGGTTACCAGCTCCAGGGAGATGATGACCTCCTGCCTGGTGGGCATCATTTCCTGGCTGGCCTCCTTTTCATCGTCCTAATCCACAGCCCCTCACTCCTGGAGGCTGATGACTGGCATCTCCAGGCCAAAGTCAATGACAAGTGCAGAGAAGGGACCAACCCCTCTCCCAGGATACAGTGTAGCTGCTTGAAGCAGCGGCACGACTGCAGTGCCGCCCCTGAATGGGAACTCCGTTCCCTGGCCTTTGTGTAGGCCTGCCTAAGTTCATTTATTTTCATATGCACCTGCTCCTGGGTGTACATGTGGCCCTTCTGGCCCAGGCTTGCAGCCATCCAGCCATAGAGTTCGGCATTCCTGCACCTGGTGCAGAGATCCTGGAGGTTAGCCTCCTCTCCCCTGACTTCAATGAAATCCAGGATCTCCACACCAGACCAGAAAGGGGCCCTCTTCTTCCACTCCTAGCCAGGGGCTTGGGAGCTGGCTGCCTGCTCACTAGCAGCCCTCGGGGGCTCAGTCGGAGCATGGGGGTCTGCCATTGCTGCACACAACGGTGGTGCTGTGTGGCACAGGGCTGGTTTGGTGCCACAAGCAGTTTCCCCTGTGGCTGCAGCTTTAAAGGCTGCAGGGGAAGGGAAATTAGAGGTTTGAGGGGTATGGACAGAGTGGCAACCAGGGCAGCTCTGAGAAGCCCTGAAGGCCAGTTATTTTGAAATAAGCACAGCTGGGCTGTCCACACACACCCTATTTCGAAATAGCAATTTCAAAATAGGCATTATTCCTCGTGAAATGAGAGTTTATTATTTTGAAATAAATAGCCCATTATTTTGAAATAATTTTGAAATAGCGCACTTGGTGTGTGGATGCTCGCCTTGTTATTTCGAAATAACTTTGTAGTGTAGACATGCCCAAAAGAAATAGAAGCACACGTTCTACTGACTTTCATGACTGTCCCTATAAAGCTAACAAAAGCAGTAGCTATATGTGGACTGTGTTATCTGAATTATAATTTCACAAGTTTGTCTTTAGGAATTAACTTCCACTGAAGTGTTCCACTGTTTCACTATTTAAAATTTAGTTGCCCTTTGGATGAAAACTCAATGTCACTCTCTTCTTACTCATTTTTGTTTAAACTGACATTCTGCAGTCTTCAAAGGTGTCTTTGTGACCCACTGCCATGGTGACTTTCTTCATTCCAGTCAGTAGGAGTGTGGTATGAAAGTAAAGTAGATGGTGGTGATAATTCCGAGTTACCTCTTATGTCACAATGAGCTCTTCATAGGATGGCATCCAAGATGACAGAGCAGTAATAGCTTTACTAAAGGGAAAGGGAGAAAGGGGGAGGAATATGCATAACAGGAACAAAAGGGAAAATAGAAGTGAACAACTCCAGGCACCAGCCAAAGTTGGAATGGGGTTAAAACAGGGGGAAATGAGCAAGAGGAGAGAGAAGGTGTTGTGGGTTTAACATACTGATCAGTTCAATTGTGTGATGGGTTGTTCTGGTTATTTGTCAGTTCACAACCACAAAGTAAGTGCAGTTTTTAGATTCGTTTAATTTGCTATATACCAAAGGTACAGTAATATGCCATGCACAAGATGTTTGTTGTTTAATAGGGTATAAATGTGTCTTTTGTTATATAGTATTACTAGTTAAACATTGAAATTCATGGATATAGTGCCATTAAATTTACATACCAAACTTTACCTGCCTTTGAAAACTTGTAGTATAAGGCCCTGATCCTGTATACTCTCACATGCTTTACATTAAGAACACATGTAAATCTTTGCAGGATTGCAGCCTAAGATGTCATTAAAAAATTGTTTGTCTCTGTTTTATTTTTTCCTTCCTTAGTGTGTCAGTGCTTATTGCAAAGACTTGTCAGTAATTCCATGATGCATTTTTACATATGCTCTGTAAGTGTCCACATCAAAAAGATATACATTTTTAAATTTAAGAGCATGTTTAAATTCTGTTGAAGTCCGAACATTAAAGCATGTTCATATGTGTTCACCTGAGTTGGACCTTAAGTCTTCCTGATCCTATACTGAAACCTGCATGGGCAGACCCTAAAAGTGGAGCACTACATAGTACTACAGCATAAAGTATTAAAAGTGTTACATAATAAGCTCACATAGGTTAGATTTCATGCTGTTTGAATCGATATTTGAAAAATGTGTATACAAAGTCATGTTCTTGCAGCCATTCACAGACAGAACTAGTAGAGCTAACTGATCCAATTTCAAAAAGACAAATCATGTAGGCATTTTAGGAGTTCCATCTTTCCTCTAGAAATTAAAAGTAGATACAATTTAAACTATCAAGTTTTAGGCACATATGAACAGTTTCCTATGTTGAGCCATGTAAAATATGTTATTTAAGAATCATCTAAAGGAGAAAGTGAAACTATATATTTTGTTAAGTGCAAGAACAAATTTACCATATGGTCCTGCAGCTGCAGAACCGTTCGTTGTTTTTTATGTTTTTTCAGTAACAGACTAACACGGCTACCTCTCTAAGACTTTTAAGCTTACCATATGTAATACATCTCTAAATTACTTCAAAGGCATCTTCATTTGCTTCTTAATTGGAATTATTTATCTTGCAATAAAATAAGCATACATTGCAACACACAACACAAATCAGGTGGGGTTTTCAGATTCTAATAACTTCCATTTAAGCAGTACATGACTAAAAGCTAACAGAATGCACTAGTAAAACTGCATACTAATAATTTGTTTAAATCCCAACAACAACAAAACTTGGGAGCTTGTCTACACAATGTGGCAAAGAGTGTCAGAGGGGTGTGATTTGTACAGTGTACTAAGATGCATTCTAGTTGCCTTACAAATCATAGAATCATAGAATACTAGAACTGGAAGGGACCTTGAGAGGTCATCGAGTCCAGTCCCCTGCCCTCACGGCAGGACCAAGCACTGTCTAGACCATCCCTCATAAATATCTATCAAACCTGCTTTTGAATATCTCCAGAGATGGAGATTCTACAACCTCCCTAGGCAATTTATTCTAGTATTTAACCACCCTGACAGTTAGGAAGTGTTTCCTAATGTCCAACCTAAACCTCCCTTACTGCAGTTTAAGCCCATTGCTTCTTGTCCTATTATCAGAGGCCAAGGAGAACAATTTTTCCCCTCTCCTTGTGACACCCTTTCAGATACTTAAAAACTGCTAGCATGTCCCCTCTCAGTCTTCTCCTTTCTAAACTAAACAAGCCCAATTCTTTCAGTCTTCCTTCAAAGATCATGTTTTCTAGACCTCTAATCATTCTTGTTGCTCTTCTCTGGACATTCTCCAATTTCTCCACAGCTTTTTTGAAATGTGGTGCCCAGAACTGGACACGATACTCCAATTGAGGACTAATCAGTGCAGAGGAGAGCAGAAGAATGACTTCTCGTGTCTTTCTCACAACATTCCTGTTAATACATCCGAAAATCATGCTTGCTTTTTTTGCAACAGTGTCACACTGTTGACTCATATTGAGCTTGTGGTCCACTATGACCCCTAGATCCCTTTCGGCCGTACTCCTTCCTAGACAGTCACTTCCCATTCTGTATGTGTGAAACTGATTGTTCCTTCCTAAGTGGAGTACTTTGCATTTGTCCTTATTATACTTCATCCTATTTACCTCCGACCATTTCTCCAGTTTGCCCAGATCATTTTGAATTATGACCCTATCCTCCAAAGTATTTGCAACCCCTCCCACCTTGGTATTATCTGCAAACTTAATAAGCATACTCTCTGTGCCAATATCTAAATTATTGATGAAGATATTGAACAGAACCAGTCCCAAAACACCCTTGCAGAACTCCACTTGTTATGCCCTTCCAGCATGATTGTGAACCATTAATAAGTATTCTCTGAGAATGGTTATCCAGCCAGTTATGCACCCACCTTATAGTAGCCCCATCTTATTTCCCATTGTATTTCCCTAGTTTATTGATAAGAAGATCATGCAAGGCAGTATCAAATGTCTTACTAAAGTCTAGGTATACCACGTCCACCGCTTCTCCCTTATCCACAAGACTTGTTATCCTATCAAAGAAAGCTATCAGATCGGTTTGACATGATTTGTTCTTTACAAATCCATGCTGGCTGTTGCCTATCACCTTATTTTCTTCCAGATATTTGCAAATTAATTTCTTAATTACTTGCTCCATTATCTTTCCTAGCACAGAAGTTAAACGGAGTGATCTGTAGTTTTCTGGGTTGTTCTTATTTCCCTTTTTAGGGATGGGCACTATATTTGCCCTTTTCCAGTCTTCTGGAATCTTTCCTGTCTTCCATGATTTTTCAAAGATGATAGCTAAAGGCTCAGATACCTCCTCTATCAGCTCCTTGTGTATTCTAGGATGCGTTTAATCAGGCCCTGATGACCTGCAGATATCTCATTTTTCTAAGTAATTCTTAACTTGTTCTTTTTTTATTTTATCTTCTAAGAGCCTATTGGTATATTTTAAAAGGTATCTATGTTGCATTAACTTAGCCCTGCATCTTAATGTGAACTAATTACCTTTCAAAACTTGCCAGCAGGGTCTACATTGGGCATTTAGTACTCAACATGTTAGGGCACTTAACAAATCACTGCTCTCTAGTGTGCTTAGCCAGTGCTATATAGAGAATTCCATTTTGTGACTAGAGGCATAACTGTCAGTATGAATATGCATGTCCAAGGTACAAAGCTGTCATACTCATCAGCGTACACAAATCATTAAAAATAAACAAAGTTTGCTTTTGCCCCCCATGTGTTTGGGAAAAAAAACCACATGTGCATGTCATCTCAGGCTAGATGGATTTGTACTAAATCAAATAACAAAATGGTGGCCAGGCCAAAAATGGTAATCCCAGCAATTCTCTGCCAATTCACTGGAGCTATCAGGTCTACAAGCCTCTTGCATACGAAGAAATGAGGAAGAATGGCTCTTGTGCAAAAGGGGGTCTTTGTGCAAAAAGGCGCCATCTACACAGCGCTTTTTTGCACAAAAACCTCTTGTGCAAAAGGGAAAGGAAGAGGAAATGCAAATGAGAGCATGACATATGCAAATGAGCACTCCATTTGTATTTGCTTTTCTGCAAGAGGCTCAGAGTGCAGACATAGCCTCTCTGTCTAACAGTTCCAAGTCAAGAATCCAGCGTTTTCTTCAGGGGAAAGAAATGGGCCCACACATGAAGCACTTCAAATCTGTGTTCCATCGTAACATCTATCCACACACTTGATCCAGCCACACAATTAGGCCCCGTACATTTCTGTTCTGTGCCTGTGATCCTTTCACATTGAATTCTCCAACCACTACCATGAGGCACTCCAGCACAACAAATAGGTAGAGACTGATGTAAGCAGGGTCTGAATCAGTGCTTCCATTACAGCCAGCTGGAATGGGAAAGGAATCCTGGGTGTAGTTATGTCCACTCTGTTGCTTAGACCTGCTAGGTATTCAACTGTTATTATGTAAATACAGTTCACACTGGAATGGGAAAGAAATCCTGGGTGTGGTTATGCAAATACAGTTCACCTAGTTACTTAGGCCTGCTAGATATTCAGTTGTTAGAATCGTAATTTGCCTATTATAACCAATTTGTCTGTTGTGGGATCACAAACCATGTTAACCCTAAATGTAGGAATTGTAAAATATGACCACCAATGCTTGCAGTTATTGGGAATGCAGAAAAGCAGACTGTGTTTAGCTTGGTTCAAAGGAGAGATTGTGAAGAATCTCAGATGGACAAGGCTTTCTCTTCCAAACTCTGTGAAGTGAACTGGGGGGAAGGGCATGAGCTATAAGACTAATTCAACCTGTTTCCCTTCTCCCCCTGTTCTAATGATAGAACTAAAGCAGACTGCATAAGGAGTCTCTTTATTATTTTAAAATGTTTTTCCAGTGGATGCTGGAATCTTTTGGCTGGACTGTGTTGTGGGCCAAGAGCTGAAATCACTGAAAAGCTGACATCACAGAGAGCTGAAATCACTAGGTTTGCCCTAGAGCCAAATCCGTCACAAGGCTGACTGTCAGGAGCAGTGGCTGGCGGGAGTGGCCGGCAGGTACAGGTGGCCAGCAGGAGCAGTGGCAGGAGGCTAGCGGGTTGTCTGGCAGGGGCAGGCAGGTGCAGGTGGCTGGAGGAAGCAATTGGCCGGTGGCCAGCAGGAGAAGCAGCAGGTGGCCCGCAGGGCAGCTGGCAGGAGCAGGCGGCCAGCAGGAGTGGCCGGCAGGTGGCTGGCGGGAGTAGTGGCAGGCGACTGGCAGGTGACCAGCTGGGCAGCCAGCAGGAGCAGCACGTAGGTGGCATTGACACATGCTTAGCGAGTGGATACATCATGATAAGGTACCTATGGACTCTGTGTCGGCACTGACTGGACAGAGCTGTGAGTGCGGTGTTTGAAGTGGGGGGAACCACACTATATGAGTTGGGGGTTGGACTAAAGACCTTTAATCAAAAGACTCTGACCTGTGGACTCCAGACATGGTACCTTGCTTAGGGGTTTTCTTGGTTTATGTGTGTTCCTGTAGGTTGTTGCTAGATTACTCTTATTAAACAGACTGTTTCTATCTCTGACTCAGGGTTTGCAAGAGGGGAAGAATTGCCTCTAAAGGTGCCCAATGGGTAGGTTGGAATTTACCAGTTTATTGGGTGGGAGCTCGAGCCAGTTTGCTTACCTTGTTGAAAGAACCTCCTTAGATGTTGAACCTGGCCCTCCTGGATGCTGACTGCTTCCAGCAGGAGGGTTACACCAGTATGCTTTTAGAAGCAAGGCACAGTGAAAACCATAGTAACCTGAGTTAGTTAAAGGCAACTCCAGATAGTTTTCACTGTTAACTGTGAGTTGACTTTTGCAGAGGGAAACTAAAACTAACTTCTCATTGCAAGGACAATATATATGGGAGTATTCCCTTCTAATCCCCAAAGCACTATCAGCAAATCTGTGCATGACAGAAAAGGCAAATCCCACAAAACTGGAGATTCCAGAGCCTATCCATCAATAGATTCCCATAGCTATGACCTAACTTACTTCAGGCCAAATACCAAGAACAGAAAATGGAGGATGGGAGGGAAAGCTTTTTCTTCAGTGGTGGTGACAAAGAATGTGCTTTGCTCCTTGCAGCAGGTTTGTGTCTGTCTGGAAAAAATAGCTGGCTATTGCCATGAATTGGTAGGATCAGAATCTACTAGTCACACAGCATGAGGTGGCAGATTCACCAGCCGCTACATGATGTATTGTCAGCGAAGTGACCATATTTTAAAGTGAAAAGCCTGTCGCCTTACCTGTTCAAGGATGGGATGCATAAACCAAGAGAAATTGCCTACTCCTTGTACTCAGCCAAGAAGCTCCCTTCTCCTTCTCTTTCCCCAGGCCCTGTGGATTTAAATCTACATATGGTGAGTGTTTGACTCCAGGATTCATGCAGTGGGGGTAGATGGTCTCCAAGAGGCCTTGCGGTAGGGGTGAAAGCAAGCTGGCAGTTTATGACAGTTTTGGTGACCAAGAAAGTCTTTGAGGGACACATGCACTTATCAGCTGTCATATGCCCCATCTGTGCTGATCAATGGCTCCTCCAAGTGACAAGCCACAGGAGTTTAGAAAAACCGGGATCAAACACTCATTTTGAGAACCTTTCCAGTATTCAGGACCACATGGTCACTCCAACTGGCAAGGAGTAGAAACCTCTTGCCATTCATAGAGTGCAGAGAAAAGCATAATTCCTGTGGAAGGAGGAATTACCATTTTAAAATGAGCGTGTTATACATAGTGCTTAGATTAAATGACTTGCCTGGGATTTTTTCTTTGAAATCTAGTCCTACATGTCTTGATCATATAGACATCTCATTTGTTTAAGTGTGCTCATCATTTAGAGCGCATTTCACATTCTCTGATTTTTTTTTCTGAATGAGGGGTATTTTGCATATCTTTTTACTAGACTTCTGAGGAGTGTGGATTTAATTATAGTAAGTGCCAATGAATGGGATTAACCTTAAATGAGATTTTAGTGGGTTCATGCCATCTGTTTTCATTTTTTCCCCTGAATTCCTAGTAACATAAAGATCACTCTAACTAGTGACAATTTTCTCTTTTAAAAGGAAACAATCTCACTTGGGGGGTTTTGTTGTTCTTTTTTTTTAAAGCTCACAGTAAATTGAAATTAAAATACAGTTAACAAAATGCAAAAAGTCATCCAACCCCCATCTGCCAAAAATAAACAGTTTGAAAACAAATTTCACATCCCTGACAATGCTGACTGTGTTTACAACATGTTTCTGTTGCCTTACTTGGTTCTGCTATCACTGTGAGCTTGCACCCTGTATTTAGAAATAAAACAGAAACACATTGAACTTGCTGAACTAGCTGTTGCCACACTGCAACTCTAATGGGCTTAGTGACCACAACCTACAGGGGCCAGAATGTGTCAACAGCAGAAGGGCCAACCTCAATCACTGGCTGTGCTTTAGAGTTGTTACATGTTTAATTCTTTGCAGCTTAGTTCTCCTGCTGTTTTGGCTGCTCAAAATCAAGGCTCATATATTGCAGCAGCCTTCGCTACCTCATGTAATGCCACAAAGGTCCCAGCAGGAGATCTTTCAGTAGAGCAGACAAGCCACAAGCCAGGGCAAACAGGGCATCACAACTTCCTAATAAGATGACTTATTAGACTGGGGGCTTGACACAGCTTTTATTTAACCACTTCATTTGTCAGCTACCAAAAGTTTGAATTATCTCTAAATCTAAAAGAAAACAAATGGTTTGTTGATTTGTGTCCTCCACTTTGTCTATAAATAAACAGGTCATATAAGTCTGATGTCATCATTTATTACCATAAGTATATATTTAGTTTTCCCTTACTATCTGATACCCAAACACAGTAATTTCTATTAAACAGGTATACTCCTGTTGGAGGGGTCACTGCTTATTCAGGACTTTGAGTATGGCTATAGAAGGCCAAGAGTGAAGTAGTTAAATTACTAAAAGTGCCGGAACAGCTTCCAGTCAGCACATGCATGGGCCTTAGGCAGTGCCTGCTGTTTGGGAGTAAAAGAGAGTACCTTGCCTTATCCCAGGTGGCGGACAGGCAGACCATGTTATTAAGAAGCAGAGATTGCAAAACCTTGATCTTCAGACAAAGCCCCTAATTAGTCCCTAGCAGGAGAATAAATGGCATTCCACAATCAGCAAGGATGAAAAAGGCTCCTTCAAATTTCACTCGGTAATCTCTACTGTTGCTAACTTTTAGGATCATGTTGGGAACTCTTGTCGTTTGAGCCACTTCATGATTCAATCTTTCTGCTCATTTAAAATGTTTAGCAAACATCCTGTTTTGAACTCTGCATCTTAGGAGAGACATAAGCATCCTGGCAAATAGCTGTGTGCCACTACTGACTGCTCCTTTCTTTTTTCTCTAAGCCTGAGCCAAAGCCAACTGACATCAAAGGGAGTTTGTCCATTGACTTCAGTAGACTTTGATTCAGGCCCTGTGAGAACAATATTTTGAAGTGCTTCTTAATGGAGATCCTGTGATCCCCCTTTTAGTGTAGAAACTACACACTGAAGAATGTTTTAAATACTGGAATAGTTCTGATTAGCATTGGTTTTGCACCAGATTTGTTTTTATAAAAATAAATATTTATTGAAAAATTTGTATCAAGTAACATCCATGTCCTAATTTTGATATTTTTAAACATTTCTGTTGGAGAAAGCATCCTTGTCTAAATAGTCTCAAGTCTCATAAACTTCATCTAGCTCTATCATATAACAGTACAGTAGTTTTCAAGGGCTCTCATTACCCAAACAATTTGGAGCAAATTGATTTTATTCATTCCTATGGTATCTGTTGTTATTTGTACCTGAAATTAGCAATTCATAGTACAGAATCATAGGACTAGAAAGGATCTTGAGAGAAATTCTAGTTCAATGGAGTCCTTTACATCAAGGCAGGACTAAGCATTATCTAGACTATCTATGACAGGTGTTTATCTAACCTGCTCTTAAAAATCTCCAATAATGGAGATTCTGCAACTTCCTTAGGCAATTTATTCTAGTGTTTAACTACCCTGACAGGAAGCTTTTTATAATGTCCATTCTAAACTATCCTTGCTGCAATTAAAGCTTATAGCTTCTTGTTCTACCCTCAGATGTTAGAGAACAATTTTTCTCCCTTCTTCTTGTAACAACCTTTTATGTATTTGAAAACAGTTATTATGTACCCTCCCCTTACTCTTTTCTTCTCCAAACTCATAGTTAGCTTGTGATCCACTGTGACGCCCAGCACGCTTTCTGCGGTACTTTTCCCTAGGCAATCATTTCCCGTTTTGTATGTTTTTAACTGATTGTTCCTTCCTAAGTGGCGTACATTGCATTTGTGCTTATTGAGTTTCATCCTGTTTACTTTGGACCATTTCTCCAGTTTGTCCAGATCATTTTGAATTTTAATCCAGTCATTCAAAACACTTTTAACCCCTCCCAACTTGGTATTGCCCACAAACGTTATAAGTGTACTTTCTATGCCATTATCTAAATCATTGATGAAGATACTGAACAGAACTGAACCCAGAACTGATTCCTGTGGGACCCCTCTTGATATGCCCTTCCAGCTTGACTGTGAATCACTGATGATTACTGTCTGGAAATACTTTTTTGACCAGTTATGTACCCCTATATAGCTCCATCTAGGTTGTATTTCTCTAATTTTTGTGACAGAGTCATATAAAACAATATCAAAAGTGGTACTAAAGTCAAGATATACCACATCCACCACTTGCCCTCATCAACAACTTTGTCAAAAAGTTATTAAGGATAGTTTGACAATCTGGCATTATAGAAATCTGTAAGATTAATCAAATCCATGCAAGAATCCAAATCCTAGCTCTAGAGCCTTTGTGCAGATTAATTTTATTATGTAAATGATTTAAAACATAAACAACAAAATGTGATCATTTTAATTACGCATCCAGAAAACGAATATAGCCCCTTTTTAAAAAAATTGGTTTTATAGATGATTATTGTGAATCACTAAATATCCCTACATTTTCTTACTTCACTCTAGCTATTATTTTGAATCTTCAAAAATGAATAATTTATCACACACTTTTTCTATTTTAAAATTTACTGTGGATAATCTGTAAAGTAATATATAGTAAGAGGTTTTCTGTTTTAACAATTTAATGATAGTCTCTAGCATCTAAGAAACAAACTTCAAAACTGTCAAACTTCAAAAATTCAGGAATATTATATGTTACCATGAAGAAGAGATTAAGTTATTAAGATGTAAATTGTTTAAACAGGATTTGGGATGCTTATTTTTTCTGATTCTTACTGTACTATGACTAAGCAGTGCACTCTTTGCCTACGTGTGTACCCAAATGTCAGACAATTGCAAAACTAACAGGTGTCATTTCCTCTAAGTGGAATTTTTAAGAATGACTAAAATTTGCTGTCCCAAAAGCAGAATGTTTTGTTTTATGGATAGAATATGAAGCATTCAACTTACGATTTGAATCAAGAGACTTACTTTTGTATAATTTTAACTTGTATGTTTTATTGATTTGAGATATAAGAAATGGTATGCCAAAACTTTGATTATTGTAACTAGTTCTAAACAAGAAAAGCTAACATCAGTTTTCACAACAAACAAAACCTGTTTTTGTTCTATCAGTTATGTTTAAAAGAGTTCAATTTCAAACCAAACACGACTTGTGGTTATTCTGTCAGATATTTATATAGCCACTGGGGCGCCATAGTTATGCACTGCATACATCATTGTATTTTTAAAATGTACTTAATGAACATTTTTTTCTTTTCTGGTAACTACTTCATTGCCTTAAATGAATGCATTCCAATAGAATTTGTAACAAATGAGTACTTTGTGTTTGCATTAATGCCAAACACGTTTAACAAATTTTTAACAAGGAACACTGGCATAAAGCCAAACTCCTAGAGGGACACTGAAGGAATGCTATAAATTCAAACTAGATTTTACCTTTTCACTTAACTCAGCAAGTGTCTTAGGTGTCTTTCGCATCTCAGTATTGTAAGTTTTCTATTTCAGGTTGGATAAAAATGTTTATTTTAATTATTTCTCCTGATCTGGCCCTGTTTAGTAGAGACTTGTAAATCCATATAGCAGTAATTGACAGAAGGCTATGCTCAGGTAGAAACAGGCAGGTCTTTATTCATTCAAAATCTTCATTGTGGATCTAACAATCTCTTCCCAAGGATTTGGCTGTCAAAAAGTTACAGGAATAATACAAGTCCTCAGGTTGTAGAGATAGCAGAGTTCAGATTGTAGGTAGCCTATTGTGTTCAATAATGCATTAATATAAGGAAAATTTTAGTGGAGCACATTTCTATTAGATTTGCATAAAAAAGCACCCAATCTTGTCCCTGGTGGTGTACTGCAAGTTTTTAAATATTGATTATGATTACAACTGCACCTGTGAGAGAGGGGAAAAACAGTCTGCAAGATTCTCATTTATCTAAACTTCAGGATTGCACTGAGGTCATGAACAGATTCTTGGCTAAATCTAGCCTCTGAATCAATCCAACTGTAGTTTTTATGTTATGCTCACATAGTAATTTTCATTGAAGACCTTGGAAATCACCTTTTCTGTAATCCAGGTTTAACCTCTCTGGTCTGGCACCTTTGGGGTCTGACTGGTGGTGAACCAGAGAATTTGCCAAACTACAGGAGGTATTGTGTAGGAGCATTACCAACACTGGGCTCTTAGAAGACATTTAGGGATAAATTAGAGCTAAATAACAGCAGAGAACACTGAGATCCAAGACTGGTCATAGAATCATAGAACCATAGAGCTGGAAGAGACCTCAGAAGGTCATCAAGTCCAGCCCCCTGCTCGAGGCAGGACCAATCCCAACGAAATCGACCCAGCCAGTGCTTTGTCAAGCCGAGAAAGTAAACAAACTTTTTGGGACTGCAGGAAACTTGGCCATACTATGATAAGTGGACATCTAGATAAGTAAAATCTTGTCAGACCATGGATGTTACCGGACCGGAGAGTGCCAGACTAGAGAGGTTGAACCTGTACATGCTAATATTGATAGTTACAATTATCTGAACAAACCACATGCTGACTTTTATATTTGTAACTTAATATATGAGAATAATCTTTTATTATCTTAGTTTTAATCAAATACAGAGATTGAAAAATAATATTTAGCACCCATCCAAGAATATCAAAACACATTATAAATATATAGTCTTTAGAATCTTACCAGTGAAGTAATTCTGGATTAACCCTCTTACTCAGGAGGGCAAACAAAAGCATAGAAATATTACGTGCCCCTCCCCCCCCAAGGTCAGACCTTGAGCCAGTGGCAGAATCAAGATTATAACTCCATTTTCATTAGCTATCTCAATATTTCATAGTTTAGGGTTAACCACAAATACTTAAGAATGTATTTGGATCATAACTACATTCAGACTGTAATGTGGCATTCCATAGCACAATTTTAAAACTGGCAGTATCAATGGTCTATTACCCTGTTTTTGAATTGTTACATTTTGGATAGTTGCTTAGACCAAAAAAATTAAAGTAAGTAACATAATTTGGTACTATTTTGATCATAATAATAAACATATCTTCAATAGGAATACAAGAAATTCATTCTGACAACATTTTTAAAGATGGTAAGTCATTATGCAGATGACTTGTAATAGATTGTTAATGAACAGAAATGGCCCTACCAAATTTTCATTAATGATAGCCTTGTAGTACAAACATTTGGTTAGATACACATTTCCTAACAATAACCATTTATCCCCCCCCCCCACACACACACACACTAATTACCATATCAGTTATTGGCCTTTTATACTGGTACAATGTGTAACAGGTTAGGAGAGGGCAATTTGAGTCTATGTGAATGAGTATCTGTTTTTGTACATGGGTGCTTGTTGCAAACATTTGGAAAGCATATGGAACATAATGGACATTAACCCAGACGTCAAAAATAGCCTGCATTTTACTACTGTTATTAAACAGCTTCCCCTTTAACCCCTTTGTGTTTACCCTCTCCCTCCCCCAGCTTGTTTCTGCAAATAACCACTGAAAGGAAAGGACTGAAACTAGAACTAGTAATCAGGCAGGTGTCTATCCAAAATAAAAAATCATCTGAAAAAAGATATTATGAACAATCACACTTCTTATATCTTTAGATCCCTGTGTAATTTTCATTCAGTGATACCTTACTGACACTGAGAGGTGCTGAGCACTCACAGTTCCCATTCACATTACTTGGAGTTTTGGGTGCTCTGCACTGCTGAGTATCAGGTCCAATACAGCTAGCCAAATCTTAGGTTTGTATTTTTTTTTTCAGTGACTAATGCTATGTACTACCTTACAGAAACACAAATATAAATTATATTTACTCACACCTAATAGGTGTTTGACAGCAATATCCTTTTATATATTGATTTGACTTATTTGAGAAATATTATGCATTTCCCATTTGTGGTGAACAGGTTTTTTTATTTACTTCCAATAATGTAGTTTCCTCATGACTGAATTGGATGATTAAGAGCGTTGAGTTTTATCCAGGAGTTTTGTTATTGTATGACAGACCCTCAATGAAAAATGGGAGAACGGACTTGAGAGATTGTATTATGCATTTTATTGCTCTTCTTCAAACTTACATTGTTTGATATGAGTTCTTACTTTTAGCAGCATAAATGAGCATTAATTGTAAAGGTGCTTTAGTTGGTAAAATATCAAGATATACAAGATTCAGTATGATTATTTTATTCACATCCCAGCTTGTTAAATTGGTGTCAACAATTTTTTCTTCTAATAATTGCAGGAATGTACACATCTCATTAAGTTCCATGGGTGTTTCCTGTATTTATATATCTCTTTGAATGATGATTTTAAAAATCCTCAGTGCACAAAAGAATGGGAACTATGCACAGTTCACAAAATGTAACACATGCTCTGACTTACTTTTTTCATAAAAAGTTTGCAAAGATTTTATGTGCCAGAACTAGTAACATGATCCACTTTAGGAACTCCCTTGCTTTCCAGCTCTGCAGAAGTCATTTTGTCTTGTTCAGTGGTCTAATCCAAAGCCCATTGAAGTCACTGGGATAGAGCCCTACAAATCTGTGGATATCCGCTTTATACCCATGCGTATCCGCATCTGAGGATATGGATGCTGATATCTACAGCTTATTTTTGCAGATACGGATGCAGATGCGAATACAGATTTTGTATCTACAACCCAGCAAATTTGCAGAGATCCTCTTTATATCCATGCAGATGCATATTCAAATGTTATATCTGTGCTGAGTTCTACAGTAGAAATCTTTCCTCTGACTTGGTACATAGATGCTAAAACTAGGAGTGTAGGTGGTGCTGCAGCTTGAAGTAGTTTCTGTTATATACATGTTTATAGTTTGGCTCCCCGCCCCCCTCCTATAAAAAATATTCTAGTGCAGGGCTACTCAACACGCAGCTCGCTGGCCGCCCATTTGTTTGCGGCCTGCGGTGTGGTTTGGGTTTATACAGGGCTCAACATGTGGCCTGATGGGATCCTTTGAACATGGCCTCCGCTAGGAACATGCTCCATAACGGCGAGGCATCTCCCAGGTGGAGTGAACATTGAAAGACGCAAGCGGACGGACTGCCTGGAACAGACAGGTACAGGGTGTTGGTGTTTCTAGTCTCCCGGGAGAAAGTGCTGGGAGCGCCGGGGTGTTGTGGGAAGTGCTGGCTGCTTAGCCTTGTTGGCAGAGCCTGAGAAATGCTGACTGGCTCACACTGGCCACGTTTGGGTCCAGCGCTGTGGCTTAAGGCTTAATCTTTGTATTCATGCCTGTCAGTGTGAAAGAAGCTATTTGCATATATTTCCATATGCATTTGCATGTATATGCAGCCACACTAAAGTTGCAGCCCTTGGCATGTGCTGTATCACTGTGGGCCCCAGGGCTTCCAAATTTGAGTAGCCCTGTTCTACTGCATCTGCTTGAATGGGCTTTGAGCCAGGCCCTAAGGGAACATCTATGCTTACTGGAAGATCAACGTTCCAGAGGTTCCATCTTCTGGCATTTGATTTAGCAGCTCTAGTTTAGACCCATAAATTGAACACTGAGGGCAGCTCCCGCCGGCATCCGGTACTCCTCCTTTAGCAAGGAATAAGGGAAGCCGATGGGAGTGTTTGCTCCCGTCAGCCTCCTGCAGTATGAACGCTGCCAAGGCTTGGCTTAAGGTAAGCTAACCCAGCTACACATTTTGCATAGCTGGAGTTGCATACCGTAAGCCGACCTGCTGGGTCTAGTGTAGATCTGGCCTAAGTGTTTTAACCAAAAGAATTTAACCAAGTTGTTGCATGAATATTGATAGTACATCTGGCTGTAAGTATATACAGCCACTGCACAGACATGTACCTATAAATACAAATTTCAAATTCTTTGCTCGTTCATTTGTCCATGGCACTTAAATCGTGTGGAGCTACACTTTCAGAATAACCACACTTTAAAAGTGTCAGCTTTTAAAAATAAAAAAGCCATTTTTAGCCAGATAATTCTATTTACAAAACAACTCCATCATAGTCTTTTAATAGTATCAAGAGCAGAAAAAATATTTGTCGTATGTAATAAAATATTGTATGCTATTTTAAAACAGACATTTTGGAAATTTTCAGTTACATGAATGTGAGATCAACATTGAGAGTCCTAGTCGGTAAATACATTTGTCCTTTTTCATTCACAGACCTAATAAATGAATGTGCACATCCACTGCAGGGGAATTGTCTGTTTCCTCCCCCACATCTGATCTAAACATATACTTTATAAGACGGTTTGACTGCGCTGTGTACAAGGATGTTAGACATTTTATTGTTACTATCATTCTGTTGCAATTAAAATGACTTGGACCTGACCCTGCATATACTTACTAACAAATTTTGTGCCTGGTCCAAAGCCCTTTGAAGGCATGAGTCTTTCAACTAGCTTCCTAGGGTTTTGACTCTGGTCCATAATGTTTACTATTTTGAGATATCCCATGGACTTCAACAGCACTACTCAGACGAGTAAGCACAATGCTTGTGGTAAGTGGTTACAGGAAAAAAAAGGTCATAAAGAATATTTGCGTAAATCTAAGATTTGCATTTCTAAAATGCTTCAATCTATGTTTGAGCAAATTGAAAGGGACTCACCTTAAAATATACCAGTAAAATGTTTTGTTATATTTAGTACTCTCATTTCTGGAAAGTCATGAGAGGTACTGAATACCCTCACCTGCCACAGAATTCATTGGCACTAAGGACCCTCAGTTCCTCTGTAAGGGCAGCAGCACCAGGCAGCATCTGTCTTTTATTTCAAATTGTAATGCTTTTCTCTTGCAGACAAATGAAAGGAGCATACCTTCTTTCAAAATAAAGACTGTTAGGCTTCTCAGCAACTGCAGCATGTCCTCTCCTGTCCATGTGCATAAGACAAGCAAATATGCCTAACGTGCAAGCAAATCACAATGTTCAGTCATATCTCACATCTTTGGAATTTAAAAGGACCCCCATTCTTTTAGATCTTGCCTTACAAATAAATGTAGAAGAAATAAACATGGGCCTTAGTACTAAGGTGGTTGGAATACTATAAATGTAATAGGTTGAAATCTGGAAACCTTCTAAGTTCTCACTCCCTACACATGGAAGTAAGAAGAAAATTTGCCTAAGAGCCTTACCTGGGTAAGAACTGGGACTTTTGGTATGTGTCAAGTATTTGAATAAATGGAATGGCTTATTGTGTTGTTACAGTTGTCAGAGGAACTGGAGAAAGAGGAGGAAAAATGCAGCACTGCAGAATTAAGCCAATAATCTATTGCAGTGGATCTCCAAACATAACCATGACATCCTGGAACAGATGATAGAAACAGAAGATGAATGCTGAGGTTGTTAACAGATGAAATGCTGCATTAATTGGTGTCTTCTCCATTATTTTTTGTAGTCTTTATTAAGTCAGATACTCTGGAAAATAATGAAGGGGACTCAATCAGAAATTACAAGAACTTCATTTCCATCTTTAATAGATCTTGTGTTCAGAATATTATTTAATGAAGTTCAGTTAAACAGATTCTTTAACCAATTTTGATAAATTGGTGATGATTTTTAATGTGTAATTCAGGTTCTATTAGATGCAGTATCTTCATCTGCTGGTTCTGCCTAGCGTATGCTACAGTAACACTCGAAGTGCACTAGATTGGCAAAGAGGTATTAGTAAACTGTTATATAATGGAGTCTGCATTAATCTTACCCCCAGTTAGAAGTGGGCTTTTCAGAACAGTAAAACCGAAGCCTTTACCCTCCTCTGTTTTCTTACTTCTACTGTTTTTCAAATAATCACATTTCAATAGTAATAACAAGTGTTAAGCTCTGGGCCAGGTTGGAAATGAAATCAATTTTTGGTACTACTTGCTGCTGGCAAGGATTAGCCTTCTGAAAATATGGTGTGTGTCTCTGACAATGCATGGGGCATCTAAATTAATCATCAATAATTTACATGTTGGATATTAGTGGATGATAAAAGCTTGAGGAATGTATAAGTATATATGTGTATAGGTGCACATGTATACAGGAGTGGATCAACCTTTTATCATCCAAATTCATACAGGTATTTATTAATAAAAGCTGGGACTCATAAATATATCAACATAAGAATGCTGTGAATACAGTATATGCATTAGGCCTCCTGTAAATGAAGGACCATTTGTCATTGCTTTCTATATTGAACAAACAGCTTCCGACTTGGATCCCAATGAATTTTAGTTGTTAAACAAGACAATATCAGTGAACGAGGAGAAATTAAAAGCTGTCTGTATCAACAAAGAATTTCAAATAAAGATAAATAATTTAAAGCACATGCCAGGGGAAAGAAAAAATTTGAAGTCATTATATGTGGTGATGAGACACAAATGAGAGTTAAATCTCTACTGCTTCCTCAAAGAGAGGATCCTTACAACTTCATAACCATTTTCAGTCAGTCTGGCAAACATGTGCAAATGTTCATTTTTATTTTTATTGATGCATCTCTTTTTTTCTTCACTGGAAGAAATGTTTCTATACTGACATGAGTGGCAATTTAATATTTGCATTATTAAAGGACAAACAATGAATTTAAGCATGGGTGGCCTTAATTCTTAGTAGTTTTTCTTTGCTGCTGTAAAAAAAGGATTCTAAAGTGGTTATTCCTCAAGTATTGCACTGAATTTACAGAAATGTTTTTTTTTAAACATTGGTGCAATTATCCCAGAAGTAACATCCTATGTGAGCCATACCTACATTAGCCCCTTTAAAATTATTGTTGTCTAGAAAAGAGTATTTTATTTAGTTGTACCATTATTTTTCATACAAAGAAAAAGCAACTAAGTCAAGCAGGGGTCCTTCTTGATTATTCATCTTCAGTAAATAGAATAAATTGTATAGAATTAGTATAGCATAGTTTATCCAAATTCATTCATGTTTAAAAAGTTTGTCCTTTAACTATCAATGGAATTTTAGATCTTTGTTTTCAAAACAGCAAAGCTCTTGGGAGTTTATTTAGCACATATGACAAATGTTGCACTTGCAAACTCAGACAACAAAACTAGTTTCTTGTGATGAACTTGTTGTCATAGTAAGGGACAACTGTCTTTGTCTCTTACAGTCAGGTCTTTACCTTAACTCTGCAACTGAATACTTGAAGTAGGAAATAAACTAGGAGAAAATAGGGTCATAAAAACAAAACTGTATAGTTAGATATTTATATGTATGTGCCAATTTTGTCACAGACATTATTTTAGGAGCACTTTTTGCTCCACTCATGTTGTAAGAGTATTGATCTAAACTTTTATTGGGGGGGCTATGAGTTAGCCTCTAAAACAAAATTGTCTAACATTTTTTTCATTTCATGTGATATCTATGATATTTGGGGGGAAAATCTTTTCATATACTGAAATAGAATCTCGGGGTTTACAATAAACACTGTGATGTTGGGAAAATATTTTATTTGAGCGATGTTTGGTAGTCCCCCCCACACCTTTGAAATGTAATGAATTAAACCAACTTTTGGCTAACATTTAAAATAAATAATTATTTTAGTGTGGAATCAGGCTTGTACTGCACATTATTTGTTTCATTTAAATGTACAGTATGAATTTTGTATTTAATGAATTTTGTGTATCTAGTATGCACGTAACTGCATATTGACTTTCATTTGAAAGTGGGTTTAAATTTCCTTTTTAACAGTGTTTATGAAAAGACCTCAGATGTGTTGATACAAACTATATCTGCAATGTATGTGGGGGTGAGGGAGTTGTTTTTGTTTTATGTGTAGAGTGATGTTTGAATGTGATGTTCTGCAACAATGGGTCAGTATTCTCTATTTACCTTAAACCCTCATTTGATAGTGCTTCATGTAATAATTTCCTCAAGTGAGTGGCATGTTCTGGATTGTGATATTGATATATGGTTAAGGACATTGATATGAAACTAAGGAATCCTTAGAAATTACCTGTGGGCATGTATTAGACAGTCATTGTAATTTAATGTTTAGTAAAAGTGTGAAGTACCAAGGTATGTAGAGATCATAACATTATTATCATGTGTATGGGAAGTATTTACTGTTGATCAGCTTGTTTCTATTCATCTAATAAACTGTTTCTTTCTGAAATCTGTGTAGTGTAATTAAAACTAAGCTTAATGACTATAAACAAATATAAAATGTTTTCCACATGGTAAATTCATCACACTCCTCATTTCTCTAATTGCTACCATTCAAAGTAATGTATCCTTCCTATTGTTACTGTTATGCAAACTGTTCCAAAAAGGATGAAAAGGAAATTGTCTCTTAGGCCCCAGTCCCACAAACACTTACTCACCAGAGTAACTTTACTTATGTAAGGTGGGTAACATTATTCATACTAGGAAGTGTTCTGAAAATTAAGGACTTAGTGCGCAATATACTCCTTGAGTGCTACTCTTAACCATAATATTTTGCATGACCCTGTATAATTGCATAGAAAATTACATTTTGTTTATATACTTTACTGACCAAAAGCCATTAGGTGTGAAATTCTCTGCACAGTCAGCTCCTTTTTCAGCTGCCTGGTAAGTTGTTCGCCTTTTCCATTATGTTCATTTTTTTAGAAAAGGAACTTTTGTTGGACAGGAATTTCTTACCTCATAGAACTCCCTGGACCAACTCAGTGCACGCATAGCAGGAGAATAAAAGGTAAGTAAGCATGCATTTGAGGTAGGTTATTTAAAAACACAGTCTCTTAGTATTAAGCTCTGTTTCTTTACCTATAAATTAGTCCTCATAGTAAGAGCAATATAAAGCTATATAATACTGTACTTACATGGGATATTAAGTTGCACTATTAACTGCATTTAAATGCACTTTTATTATGTATTTCACTTATGCTTCCCTAGCCTGGAGTTGTAACACTATAAATTGAGTTTTGATTGCTCATAACATCTTCTTTCTGGACCAAATCTAATGATTCATTATTGCTTTTCTCTTTATTTGGACAATATATATCATGCATCAGAATTCAGTCATCAGTCAAACAATGCTCATTCTAAATTCTGCTTTCATAGCACAGGTTGAATCTCTCTAGTCCAGCACTCTCTTGTCCAGCAACATCCGTTGTCTGGAATGATTTTAGTGACCTTGATGCCCATTTAGCATGGGTGTGGCCAAGTTTCCTGCAGTCCCATGAAGTTTGTTTACAGCCATCAGTCCTCGCTGTCAGTGTTCTGTTTTTTTGGTTCTGGACATCCAACACTCCGGTCATCTGAAGAAATGGGCTGTGCCCTTGAAAGCGCATGATACCACCTACATGCTTTGTTAGTCTTTAAAGTGCTACCAGACTACTTGTTGTTTTTTAAGTTTATCCTGTACAGACTAACTCGGCTACCCCTCTGAAGTGTTCTGTGCTGTTATTTATCCCCAAATATCTTCTAAGAGCCCAGTAAGCTGTGGAAGTGTTGGTAATGCTGCTAGGCAATATTGACCTCCCATGGTCTGGCAAAATCTTTGGCCCTGGGGGTGCCAGACTGGAGAGGTTCCACCTGTAGATCACTACTTGTTTTTAGGAGCAGGTCTTGTCTCCTTCCCCATGAATCAGGTCATTTATGGCTTGGTTGTGCGGAAGGAGCTGAGTGATTTGAGGATCCTGTGAAGACGACCTCTTTCTTGGAGGGCTCTTTTTATGCCTCTGCAGAAGAGGAATTTGAGGACATGCAGGAAGGCCACTGGATCTGTGTCTCTGCCCAGTGGTTCAAAGGTAAAGGAGTGTTGCAGCTCTGAAGATGAGTAATAGTCCACAGGGGCTCAGTGTTACTCTGTAGTCTAGAGCAAGCCAAGTGATCAATGGTAAAAATTCCAGTCCATATGCTGGATGCTTATGCTATGTTCTGAGAGCAGGATTTGGCCCTGGGAGAAACATAGTAATCTATGCAAAGTGCATCCAGTGTGGCATAAAAACCTACCAGGAAGTATGAAACATGAGGTTTTATAATTATATGAATTTATTTCCATTAGTTTCAGATTTGGGGGTCACCTCTGTACTCCAAGAAGTAAAATTTTTAATTACAGATCCACAGGACATTCAGCTGTCTTCCCTCACTCTGTAAATAAAGCCAGTTCTACCCTCTAAAGCCCAGGTGTAGCTCCCATTGAAATTAGCTTGGGCCCTGCACACATCTCCAGACATAATGTGGCTCAGAGAAAAGAAAGGATATTGGATGTGGGTACTGTCTGTATTTTACTGCAAGAGGCTTGTTGTGCCCTCGTTTTACACACACAACAGTGCAATGAGTGAGTGAGTTTGTCAGGACTTCTTAAACAAGTGGCAAACCTCTACCCTTTCTCAATGTAGCCTGCCATACTGCCAAGTATTGTGTTTATTCCAGGTAGTCCCTGATGCTACAATGTAGCTCCACAGAAATATATGCCCACCCACGTGAATCCAGTTTTAGAAAAGGGACTAGTTTTGTTGTTTTTATACTGTCTTTGCTTTTCTTCTTTGACCTACATTAACTACTGCAGCACAAGATTGTCACTCATATGAGGGAGAGTCAGTGACATCTATAAATGCAGCCTAAAGTCAATGTATATAGTGATTGAAATGTACACTCGGCTTTACAATATAGAAGAGCTTACATGTGTTCACAGTATAACCCATGTATCCAAAGGTCTTTGGCAAAGTCTGAAACCTTTGGATAAACACAGTTTCAGATGAAGGGGGAAGCCAGCTGCACAGCTGTAAAAAGACTGTGCTCTTGGGTCCTTACCCTAGAGAAGCCAGTGGACTCCAGATGTTCTGGCAGCTGTAAACTGTTCCAGGTCCTCCATCCCAGAGCTCAGTGAAGAGCAGCCAGCAAACTCCAGATGGACCAGCCAGCTAAGAAAACTGTGGGAGGCAGTGAAGAGAAACTAGATGGCTCCAGAAAGCAGTGAAGTGATGCTAGATGACCCATGACTACCTGTCCAACTTTTAAAAGATAGTACAACTTGAGGTACATAACTCCTGGTCTATGATTAACCAGAGTTCAGGTAAGGATTTGTCTGCTGTGTATATGAGAGGAAATGTACCTATAAAATATGTGATAATGTGGCATACTAGATTTTTTTATGTATATGTATTTTGGATAAATGTGAGTTATCCAAGTCTTGCCAAATATGTGGTAATAAAAATATCACACATCATACTGTCATCACCTATTTTACATGGTACATATGTTTGCCTTTTTGTTGTCTTTCTTAATATCTCTTTATTTTTATAAATTATGCCACTTGTATGGTGACTGCACATACGTACATGCATACACATGCACACACACACTGAAAGAGAGAGAGATAGAGAGAGGTTGTAGAATTGTACTGAGATTAATTCTTCACTTATCCACTGAAGTACTTGCTATTGGTACTTAGGGGTTTTTTTTCCATTTCAAACACCAAAAAGTACTAGCTTGAGCTTAGGTGCTGATGTCTGAAGATGTAGCTCTCCATGTGTATTTATTTATGGAGGTTACATTTAATTTTATTTTTGTAAAGGTGTTTTTGTGTATTTTTCAACATAAGTGGCCAAATTCTATCTAGTGGTGAGCACAACCATAGGCCATAAACATGAAGCATGAAACAAATCTGTCCTTGGTATGAAAAAAGTTTATGTCCCCATTGAAAACTGACAAAGTTGATACATGGCGCAGAGGTATCTTGTTGTTTGACGTTTACCTGTACAATCAATGCCTGGCTCAACCAAGCCTTTTGCATAGCCTCTACCTCCCTGTCCCTCCCCCTCCCTCCCCCCCCCAGCTCCGATGTTTTATCCCTACTCTTGTCTCACATAGAACATGTAAAGTCAGGAGTGGTGCCCAGCACTGTTGTCAGTCGGGATAAGAATATTCATAAGGGGCTTAATCCAGAGCACACTGTTGTCAATGGAAAGAGTGCTGACTTTGGATCAGGCCCTGCTACTGCTTAGGTCATATATATTTAGAGGAATGGGGGGGGCAAATACAATTTCCCCAACATTAATCAGAATTTGGCCCCTATGGAAAAGGGGGCCAAAAGATTGAGAAAAACTGAGCAGCCCAAATGTTTAACTCTGAGGATAGAAAATGAAACCACCACCTTGGAGCTTCAAATGAAAGTTAATTTACAGAATGTCTGTTTATAAGTTTGCTGATTGCAGTTTTGGAGATCAGTAGTCATTGTTGTGAATGATTATAATTTCCTATTAAATTCTCTCCAAATTTTAAGACTTTGTGCAGAGTTATCTTATGGCATTTCTTAGATCTAAATAAGAGTCATTCAGAGACTTAATGCAGTTAGGATAAACAAATCACATATAGGCTGCATCTAGACTGGCATGATTTTGCGGAAATGCTTTTAACGGAAAAGTTTTTCTGTTAAAAGCATTTCCGCAAAAGAGCGTCTAGTTTGGCACGGGTGCCTTTGTGCAAAAAGTGCTTTTGCGCAAAAGCATCCGTGGCCAGTCTAGACGCGATTTTGCGCAAGAAAGCCCCGATCGCCATTTTTGCCATCGGGGCTTTTTTGCGCAAAACAGTTCTTCCCTGTCTACACTGGCCCTCTTGCCAAGTATTCTTGCGCAAGAGGGCTTATCCCTGAGCGGGAGCATCATAGCATTTGTGCAAGAACACTGACAATCTTACATTAGATCGTCAGTGTTCTTGCTCAAATTCAAGCAGCCAGTCTAGACGCAGCCATAGTGTGTCTGGTTTCTAAAAGTAAACAATGTGATACAACTAATTCCTTTCTCAGGAATCATTGTTAAATCCATGTGTTATCCCCCCCCCCCCACCTCAAAAAAAGACAAGAATAAAGTCTCAGGTCCTTACAGATGGCTAGTAGCTGGAGCAGCTGTTCCAATTCTGATAGTATTTACCATGTCAGAATTATTCTTACTCAGGTTAAACAACTAGTTCCCAAACCTGAAAGGTGAAGGTTGTAAATCTCCCTGGTGAATGTTGCCTATGACAGGGAAGGAAAGACTTGCATAATTAGCACTTGTACTTCCTCAGAGAACATGAGCTCAAGTCTAAAGCAAGGAGTTTGGTTAATAAAACACTGGGGCTTGAAAAATACAGGAAAAGACCAGACCAGCTCATATGAAAAAAAAAAGGTGTTCTTGCTTAGGAAAACAAAGTGACAAATAGAATATTAGTGGAAATTTCTTCTAGGGTCTTCAATATTGATCAGAAATTCTCAATCGTTCGTCAAAGACTGGTAAGTGATTCAAGGTAGAGTTGAGATTCTTTACTGTCTTCCCTTCATCTGGAACTAAAATTTACTTAAAGAGCTAGTTAGAAAATGGAATTTCTGTCCTGTGGAAAAGACCAATATTTCAGATTTTTTTCTCCATCACAAGCCCAACTGAAAAATCAATATCCCAAAATATTTTGTGAAGAAGAAATTTTGAAATATTTCAGGTCATAAACTTCAAAGCAAGCTTATTAAATATTGCTTTGATAATGTCAAAACATAATTTTAAATATTAAATTTAGTATTTTAAATTATGTTAAATAAAATAAAAGTTGAAACAAAACCATCAGAACCAAACAAACAAGTTGACACAAACAAGAAATTTGATACATACACTATTTTTAGTTCAAATTGTTTTAAAATTTTCCATCAACAATTTAGTCAAATCAACACATTCAAACAAAATATTGTGATTTGAAAGCATTTTTGACAGAAAATTGTTCTGCTGAAAATTTGTAACTAGCTCTAACATATATTATCCTATTCTGAAACAGTGTAGTGTTCTAAAATTATTTAGTTTACACTTCAGCTGGTTGCAAGAGGTGTTATTCTGGTCTGTGCCCTTCAAATGAATTATATTAATTTATATAATAAATTATGCTCCGAGAAGCATCTTAACTCTATGGGTAACTGTACTAAAATCAATGGGTCTATTCATAAAATTAAGGTGTGTCCCATATGAGTATGGGTCTGAGAATTTGGCCCTTAATGAGCATTTTTTTGTGGCTACATGTTAACGGCCCAATTGTGTATGAGTAAAATTGCTCACTTATATACATGTTTGCAGGATCGGAGCCTAAAACCATGCTGTAACTTGTGCAGAATTACAAAAGTGCCCATGATGCTACTGATAACTTGCATGATAATCCTTTTCTAAATTTGTTTAGACCATGTACCCCACATGGAAGAATACAGTTTAAAATTTATTGCACTACACTAGCTATGGTTACTAGTCAGCGTGGTGGTTTACACTTTAGCCACTGGGGCATAAAGGAATGATATTTTTCTTCCTTTCATAACTTTATCCAGTTTTCAGTTCTCACTTAAAATTCCCTCACTTGAAGATGCCATGTGCATTCTTTACAAGCTTTTTCCAGAAGAATCATGAAGATCTTTTGCTTCTTTAGGGTCCCGTGTACTGCTCCTCAGAGGATGATAATGGGCTGCTGGAGATACCTACGTTAAGACAGATTTTGTAATTAAACACACACCTTTCAAAACAGATCATCTTCTAGAAGCCCTGCCCTATGGTTAGTGAACAGACACTACTTCCATTGAATACAATGAGAGTTGAGGATGATCAGCCCCTTGAAAGACTGAGCCCTAATAAGGAATCCTGTTCAATGTTCCTGCAGAATCATTAGGTCCTAATTATTAGGGTTTCAGCTACCAAGTGTACCATGGAATTTGAAAAAAGATTATTCTGAAGTACCAGTTCTTCAAAGAGTTCAGTTTTCTAATTATTTAGGTATGAAGATTACCTCTCAGCTCTCTACTTTTTAAAAAATACTAATTGGGACACTTTTGGCCTTGCATATTTATTAAATTCATGTTACTAAGAAGAAATTGTGTAAAAATTGGAATATTTTAATTTTGGTCAGTAAATGTGGGCAAACATTGATTTTACAGTATACACACACAAAACTGATAAAAAAATTACAATTGATGATAATCAAAATTTACAGATAGGCAAAGTAAGAAAAATATGGTTTTAAAACTTCAAGTTTGATATTTGGATATTTACTTTGTGTATTTTGATATGTGATGTTGATCATTTATGATTTTTTTATAAAGCATTAGCTTTTTAAATCTTATCTTTTGTAATTAAATAATTGTCTGACCACCCCATAATTTTGTGCAACAGTAAAAATGTTGAGGTAAAAATTTTAAAAATGCTTAAAATAAGCATTGATAATATGTGCCAAAATGATGATAAAATCTAATTCTGCAAACCCCAAATATACTGTATTAAAAAGGCATTTTTATAATAACCTGTCAGTTCTTGATATTTTATCCCATTCTGATAAGAACATAGTTTATTTAAAGGCAAAGATGTGGAACTAGAGATTGAAAATAAGGTAAATAATTATTCAAGTTGGATAAAACAGATGAAACCAATCATGCATGATGCCTTGATGTATGATAGCCTAGTGCTGTTATGCAGTTCAACCATGTGTAGACTAGGACTTTTCTCAAGTTTAAAAATCTGGTCTTTATGTTTTGGTAACTTTCATCCTATCTGCATAGTCAAAGCATTTGAAAACATCTGACATAACCCATATGTTCAAAAAAGATGATAGATGAAGAGAGTTTTGATATTATGCATATCCTATTTGCATCACAGGAATTAAGATGCAAGGAACATTTGCCTTTTTTTCAGGGCAGATTCAAGGTGCAATTACATGACAAAGACAATGTTAATATTTTTATGATTAAATACAGGAGATTTAGTTAAAATGAATACCACATTTATAGGAAGTTTTAAAAAAAAAATTTTTTTTGAAAAATCTGATTTCACTTTGCATTGCCTTTAAAAATCCTTTCCAGACAAATACAACAAAGAATTTTAAATATAAATATATTTCTAAAAGGAGTGCAGTATGTGAACGTGGTAGGATGTTACAAACTTTATTAGTTCAGCTGAGTAAAACATAAGATTGGACAGCATCTTTTAGATTATTCATTTATGAATAGGTGATTTTTTTATCCAAAAGCCAAATATATAGTCTTTTATAGACATCATGGGCCATATTCAGCTCTGTGCACCCTCATGTGTGACTCTGTGCATTCCAGTCTGTGAAGTTAACATCATTGTTCTCCCCATTCCCTTGTAGAATCCCAATAATGATTATACACTCACGAGAACGTGACAAAATAATAATGCACAAGTCAATGTTAAAATTATATTTTACATGTGGAATTCTTCCCTTCCCCCAAACTGCTCTGGTATCAGTTGCAAGACTAGCGATATTCAGTTCTGCATCTCAGACAAGTGTAAGGTCTAGTATTCCAAATGAGACAGTCTCCATAGTGGGAGGTACTGCAGTATCAGACATTAAGTTGATGACAATTTTATGTATAGAAAAGCTATGCTAAGTAATCTGTAGAGTTTTGAAATGTATTTGTTAGAACTCTTTTTCATCCTTTGAGAACTGTACAGTAGGATTTAGAGTAGTCAAGGCACCTATCTAAGCAAGAGGAAGAATACAAAGAATAGGCAAATTAAATATTTTAACACTTGGTAACATTTTCCTTGAGACTTGACAGTATAGTGTGGGATTGCATGGAGAACTCACTCATGGCCTGGCTGCTCATAAGTAGCACAAACTTGTGTCAGTCAAACCTTTACACTACAATATTGTGTAGCCTCTCTGTACATGGGGAAAAATAGACAGGTTGATGGAGACAGAACTCCTCCACCTACTTTTCTGTTCTCTCTTTTTTATACCTCCTCCTCTTCCTCCCCATCTCCCTTTTCTGCTGACCTAAGAACATCTCTCTGTTTACAGATAGGATTGTGAAGATTTTGCAGAGCAGCAGGACTGTGAGATAATAGAGAACTCTACTGTTATTCAACCTTTCCATATTCGTATTCTCTGTATTGTCCTCCTCAAGTCAACTCAAGAGAGCAACAGTTGCCTTCAAAAATAGATAATTCATTAGCTGCTGGCATTCAGCAGTATCTTAATTCAGTTATAAATGTAGCCAATCAGAAAAAAAAATGATTCTCATCATGGGTAAAATCCCAGCCCCATTTAAGTCAATGAGAGTTTTGCTGCTGACTCTATTGACGCTAAAATGCCACCCCATAAGTATTTTAGGCAATCATAGTGTCATCTGGACATGCTCACAGTTCAGGAAGGAAGTGCTGTGTGAGGATCACACAAAAACTAGCAAAGGGGAGAGTTGGTTTAGTGCATTAATGTTGCTAAATTGGCATGCCACAATAAAGACAGTTCTAATTAACAACAACAGAGCAATTCTTATCAGACAGGTGAAGTGTGTCTGTGACTGTAGCTGTAACTTTGGTTGGCTCGTCTGCTGACTGTGACTACAAGGGTTGCTACAGAAGAATGCTCAGCTGAAAGAAAAGTTGCCATGATGTTAGATACCAGTGGTCTGTGCTTGGATAGTTACAACAGGAGTCTAAAGGAGTCCATTGGGTAGAGGTGAGTGCCCGTTGCTGCTCCAGACAGACATTTACTTCACAAATGAACTGGAGTGGTGTGGAATATAGTGGACAATGGAGGTTTAACCTTATTGGATCTGATATAACAATAGCAACGCACCAGAATCCAAGTGTGATGGTTTTCCTCCCTCATACACTCAAGAACTGGGCTTTAATATTTATTATACAAGAGGTAGGCTGACTGGACAGTTGTTTTACCCCGACAGCCCTCACCCAATTTGTTACCAACCCCCCCTCAGGGAGCATCAAGAAAAATTTTCAATCGCAGCAGTGCTCATAGTAGAGCTGGAATTGTCCCAGACATGCAGGAAGATACACAGGATACACATACTTTAATTACACTGCAACTAACTCACTCCGACAACTATCCAGCAGTCATTCATACAGTGTTGTTCTGGGTGTGCAATGATGGACAGCAAGGAGGAAAGGGCTTATGGGCCTGCCTCTCTGGCATGTGGAAGCCAATAAATAGGCTTCTGCAGCATCTTTTGACCTACCAATCAGATAGCAGGATGTGAAGATTAGTGATCACCTTCCATTGTGTTGAAGCAGCACTGTGAAGCAGATCTTACAGAAGAGCAGCCCTGGGAGAAAAATATTTTTCATACTACGATTAGCAGTATTTGTATTATTGTATCGGGTAGGAGTTGTAGCCAACAGCCAGGACCCCATTATGCTAGGGGGATACAAAGACCAAAAAGATTGTCTCTGCTTCTGAGAGCTTGCAATCTAATCTTGCACTTCCACGTTATGGGTCAGAATCTTGAGTTGGGACAGACAGTTTTTAAAGCACTGACCGTGTAATTGCCTTAATGCCTCTTTACCCAGACCAGAGAGATCCTCACTGTGTAAGGCTGGTCCTCTGATGGTATGCAAATAGCACAGGGGCTCCCGCACTGCTGTCTCCTTTCTGATATAACTGTGAAAAGAAAGCACAGCTGGAATGGAGAGGGTATGGGTGAGACTGCCTACACCCTGCCAATCCTCAGCCTCATTTTTGTCTCCTAGCATAAGTTACAGCAACCTTCAGGCAATTCTGAAGAATCACAGGGAGCCCAGCCCTAATGACAGCTACAACAGAGTCAGAGAAATAGACAATTGGAGGGGACTTCAAGAGATCATCTAGTCTAGCTCCCTGCACTGAGGCAGGATCAAGTATACCTATCCATCCCTGAATGGTATTTGTCTAACCTCCAATGATGGCAAATACACCACCTCCCTTGGAAACCAGTTTCAGAGCTGAACTATTCTTATAGTAAAAAAGTTTTTTCTAATATTTAACCTAAATCTCACTTGCTGCAAATTAAGCCCATTCCTTCTTGCTCTACCTTCAGGAGGTATAAAGAACATAAAGAATCATCTTTATAACAGCTCTGAGCATAACAGAAGACATTTATCAGACTACCCTCTCAGTCTTTCCTTAAGACTAAACCTGACCAATTTTTTAGTATCTCATGGGTCAGTTTTTCTAAACCTTTTATCATTTTTGTTGCTCTCCTGTGATGTCTCTCCAATTTATTCACATCTTTTCTAGAGTGTAATACTCAGAACTGGACACAATTCTCCAGATGAGGCCACACCAGTGTAGGGTAGAGTTATATCCCAATTATCACCTATAACTGAATACCACCCCAGAGTTGCATCATACTGTTGGCTCAGATTCAATTTGTGATCCATTATCACCCCCAGATCCTTTTCAGCAGTATTACCATTTAGCCAGCCATTCTCCACTTTGCATTAGTGCATTGGAGTTTTCCTTTCTAAGTACAATACTTTGATTTGTACTTGTCCTCACAGAATTCCATCTTGGTGAATTCAAACCAAATCTCCAGTTTGCCAAGGTTGTTTTGAATTCTTCCATTCTCCAAACTGCTTGCAACCTTTGTAGTGAGGTGCCATTTGCATATTTTATAAGCATACTTTCTATTCCAATATCCAAATCATTAATAAAAATATTGAATAGTAATGGACCCAAGACTGACCCCCTCTGGGATCCAATTTAAAAGCAAACTATGGATTACTCATTGGATTTGGGCTAGATAGTTATGCACACACACATCCTATGATAATCCCTTCTAGACCAGATTTCCATAGCTTGCTTATGACAATGTAATGTGGGATTGTATCAAAAGCATTACTAAAATCAAGATATATCACATCTACTGCTTCCCCCCCATTCAATAGTCCAGTATCCCTTACAAAGAAGGAAATTAGATTGGTTTGTCATGATTTGTTCTTGCCAAATCTATACTGGTTAATCCTTATAACCCTATAATCCTCCAAGTGGTTACTAATAATGTGTTCTGGTGTTGAAGTTAGGCTGACTGGCCTGAGTATAATTCCTCAGGTCATCTTTGTTCCTCTTTTTAAAGATTGATACTATGTTTGTCATTTTCTGGTTGTTTATTACCTCACTCATCCTTCATCAGTTCACAAAGATAATTGCTAATGGTTCTGAGATTGCTTCAGCTAGTTCCTTAAGTATCATAAGATGAATTTCATCAGGCTGTACTGACTGGAACACTTCTAGCTTATCTAAATATTCTTTAACTGGTCCTTTCCCTATCCTGTCTTGTGTTCCTTCCCTTGTGGAATAATAAGTGAGCTTTAAGCACACCTTGTCATTGACCAGCATTCATTGCAGTTCACCTGTTCATCTCCAGCCCTGAGGATCAGGTCCTGTGCATTCTGTTTATACAGCTCCAAGGCACCCAATGCAAGAAATGAGTTAACTCAATGCACTCATGTTTTTAATTGTTGTACATTTAACAGGCCCATTCAGGCCTAATGACAGGTGGGTAAAATGGGTGATTGCCCCAGGGCCTGGTGATTCAAAAGGGCCCAGGCTTCTGGCCACCACTGCCACTACTAGAGCCTTTTAAATTACTGCTGGAATGCCACATGGCACACTCCAGGGAACATTGAAGGCTGGGTGAGAAGGTGCACCACAGTCAAGGTGGCGCTGAGAGCTGGCTACTTCCTGCCCTTTCAGCTCAAGGCCCCACATCTTCCAGGAGCACAGAGGTGCCCTCCCCTCCGCCTTGCCCAGTGGAGCTTTTGACTCCCCTAGGCCCATTAATATATGCACATACCAAAACAGAGTAGCTGTGACACCTTATTACATTAATAAATATAAATAAGATATAAATATGTCTCTACCAAGACTCACTCTCAAAGGCCTTGGGGTAAAGGCCTATTCTCGCTTACAGACAACCCCCTAACCTGAAACAAATCCTTTCCAGTAACCACGCTACACAGCTATATCATAAGCATCCAGGAACCAACCCCTGCAACAACCCCGTGCCAACTCTGCCCACATCTCTATACAAGCAATTTCATCACTGGACCCAACCACATCAGCCACCAAATCAAAGGCTCATTTAACTGCACATCCAGTAATGTGATCTATGCCAGCAATGCCACACTGCGATATATATTGGACAAACTGGACAATCCTTATGGGAAAGAATTAATGGACACAAATCAGATATCCAAAAAGACAACACACAAAAACCTGTTGGGGAACACTTTAACCGCCCTGGACACTCATTAAGGGATCTACAAAGTTGCTGTTTTGTTTCAGACCTATTCCACAAGCCAAATACACAGAGAAGGATTGGCACTCCACTTCATTCACAAGTTTAACTCTCATGCAAATGGTCTAAATCGCAATATTGGATGGCTCGCACATTATCAACCAAACAAACAATGAAGGTGCCAGTGGTTCTTGATATCTGTGTAGAATCTGGTGTTAGTACTCTTCCTTTCCTAGTGCAAACTAATGGTTCTTGTCTGCCTCTCTTAACTATTTAGTCTGTAAGATGATAGACTGTGTTTTTTTAAGCTTTTCCTGTTACAGACTGGTTGGGCTAGCCCTTTGAAACTTATCTACCCAATGTCCTCTTTCCCTCCTCCCCTTCAATTCCCCTCCCCTCTTCCCCCCCCCCCCCTTCCCTTATTTATTCTTGGTTCTGGACTTTCAACACTCCGGTTATCTGAAGAAGTGGGCTGTGCCCACGAAAGCTCATGAAACCATCTACATGTTTTGTTTGTCTTTAAAGTGCTTCCAGATTATTGTTGTTTTTTAAGTTTTTTCAATATTTATTGTTCAGTATTGCCAATTCTAGATGTTAAAAAATCATGAATCAAATCCTTTTCCCACCAAAAAAATCAGGAGTTTGGCTTAAAAAATCAGGAGAATACTACACTGTCTTATCTGTTGGATTCTTTCTTTGCCTTCTAGTTTCTGAAGTTTTAGGATGTTTTTGCTTTTCCAAGCTCACTCTGCAACTGCGAGGACTAGAAACATATTTCTTAAATGAAAGCTGAACTTCTTATGCAATTTCTTTCTCAGCAGCTGGGACTTTAGGACAAACTCCAATTATTGCAAAACTTGAGAGAAAATCAGGAGAGTTGGCAACACTGTTAGCCTCTCTACCTCAGGCAAAATTTGGAGTTTTATTAGGGAGTGGGGAAGAGAGGGGTGATTGGTAGAGGAGAGAAATTCCACATACAGGGGCATGAGAAAGATGTATACTTGGAGAAGTTTTGTTTGTTTGCTTTTTTTAATTGCAGCTATTTGAAAGTGCTTAGGCATTTGGAATGTTAAAAATAGTCCCTCAGGCAGATGAATTAGTGAGCAGAGTGCAGGTGAAGCTATTTTTATCACACCTTTCATCAGTAGATCACACCGCACTTTTCCAAGGAGTCAGTATCAGCTCTATTTTTCAGATGTGGAAACTGAGGCACAGAGTGGGACATTGACTTGCCCAAAGTCATCCAGAAGGACAGTGCAAAGCTAGTACTAGAAGCCAGGCCTCTCCTGAACTGCATTTCAGTGATCAGCATCTACTTGGAAACTCTGCCTCAGAGGGACAGTTCAGGTGAAGATTCGAAGATTCAAAATACCATGATAAATGGTTTTTTTGTAATCACATGGCCATTCCCACTACCACTTATGGCTTGGATCCTGCAAACACAAATGCTCCTAAGACAATGCAGGATAGTATAAGTTAAACAGGTATGCAAGCATTTGCAGGATGAAGTATGTGATTATGCATGCACACAAGTGACAATAACATGCAATGTGCATTAATAATATATATTCAAGTGTGAGCAATTTAGAAAATCAGGCTTTTTTTTTCTTCTAGAAAACAGCTGCCTGTTTCCCAAACAGTTTGTAGAGGGAGGAGCCAGATCTCTATCAAGCTCTGAATGGATCTTGCTTTTGGTGTATGGCCATGGGCCAAGGTGTCAGAATATAAATCATATGGGATTTCATGTTGAAATGAACACACAAATGTATCAAGTATTCTGCTAGCATAGATTACACTGTGCAGTTAACTATGTAAGTGTATCTGTGAGATAAGAAATAATGTGTTTTCTGTGCTAAAAATATTTAATCATGTTACAGGCTCTATAACAGCAATAAAGCACTGAAAAAGCAGCCAGTAGCCGGCTGTGTCCAGATTTGCCTATTGGTATATTTAATCGCAGTTTTTCTCTTAATGTAAATTATTATTAGCATTTTTTTCTGATGAAAGCACTTTACTCGTTAGCAGTAAGGCACACAGGCATGGAGGCTCTGGTAACTTAAGATCTCTGCTGCCACTAAAACTGGAAAACAAAAGCATCAGTGGTTGTAATGTTGTTGATACTTCTCTCTCCCGCCCCCTTTGCCTCACCCAGCTGTTTTAAATAGCGAGGAGAAATTAAAATTCTTAAAGACTTGCAGGATGTTTGGCTTGCTGCCTCTCAGTTCCACTCCTATGCCCCGTGACTTGAAATCTTGCCTGGGATTTATATATTCCCTGTTCAGAAATATGATTTTGGCTGCCCCCACCCGCAAGAATCCCAGCGACGAAACTGATTCAGTGTTTGCTTTGATTATTGCCAAAGTGCTGCTAATACGTCCGCCTGCTTGCCTCTCTGTATTGATCGTCCAACGTTAAAGCGCCTTCCTCTGTCCCACGACATTATTCCATTACACCGGGACAAACATCACCCTGAAATACAAACGTGAGCGCTTGGGGCTCTTTATTAGCTTATTCCCGGCGATCCTGCTTGTTTGACTGCGCATCCCCTCCCTCTTTTACAGTTTTCTGCTATTCTTCACTAATTCTAGTGATTTGAGAAATGACCTTTAGCCCAAGCAGTTTGCAGACTCCTGGAGGGGATAATAGAAATGCCACAGTAAACCAAAGGCAATAAAATATTATTTACTAGGCATAAAACTAAGGTTGGTCTTCCTAAAAGGAACGAACAGCCCCTTTATTTCCCCCCCTGCCTGGAACTGGAAGTTTGGCGATCCATGTAATATATAAATTCCGTATCAGAGTTGCGGGGGTAGGAACCAAAGCTCACGTTATGAAGACTGATTTATTTACCTTTGAATACACGTGGAGTATTTTCATTAACTAGTAGAAAATCAACGTATTGGTATGTTACGCTGCCTCTATCCCTGTGTGTCTTGTGATTGAACAGGAGAGAAAAATGCCTCGACAAAAGTTTGATTAAAAAAAAAAAAGCTGCTATTCCATTGCCTCTGAAACTGAGGACCAGCACCATGTGGACTGTGCCCAGTTAGTTGGGGACTTGGCTCTTTTGACTTCATTTTTTTGAGGTTTAGTCCTTTGCTATTGACAAAGGAGAGGCGTGACTGGTAGAGATACACAGTCTGGTTGTGCTTGATGAGAATAGATAGATTCTTTGAACTCCTCACTTTCCTGTTAGATGTTGATTATCAGGGTCTATCCTTGCAAATAGCTGATTACATAGCCATTCAAGGGTTTGAAGATCTACCTAAAACCAGGGAGAGGTTGGCCAAATAACAGGAACAGCTAACAAGAACAATAAATGGTGTTGATAACAGACCGCTCTCTGCTTCAGGTGCTTAGATAAGATTCAAGGCGGTGAGCAGTAATCTGAAGTACTTTATAGTCCCTTCAACCTAAATCTATCGGAATAAAGGCTCTGTGCTTTTTTTTTTTTTTTTTTACAGTCCTGTTTTACACAGTGTCCGTTTGATCATTCAATCAGTGGTAAGCGGGAAAAAAAAAGGCCTCTAAACTCTCATCTCTTATGAGCTTTGATACAATTCTTATGGGCATTTCAGATGCATCCGTGGTTACGTGTCTGGCAGCATCCTGAAACTTTCATTGCAGCCTCTCTACTACTTGTATTTGGGTTCTAAAAGTTGCACAGGGAGATTCGGCAGGTTTTCAAATCTTCCCTTCCCCTTGCCACTATCTTTCAAAGTAAGTATGAAATAAACAGGCTTTACAGACCACTTTGATCCTACAGAATGTCTGATGTCAACAGAAACAACTAACGAGCCATAAAGGTTTTGAAAGGATTGTACAAACTGAAGGGTTGTTTACAAAAATGGTTAATAACGGAGACGGTAAGGAATATTTTGTGGAGTGTTTACACTGTCACTGGGCACAAACAGCTACTCCCAGAAGTGCCATTACTTTCTTGTCTTAATGGGAGGGCATTGCGTTGTCTAGGCTGGTCAGCTGTGCTAAGAAAATTCTGTTGTCAAAAAGCAAAGGAAAGTTGTACTCACCTGGGAGAGGCTATATTTGTGTGTGCTCATAGGGTGTGGGCAGGGTGGGGGACCTTTTTTGGGTCGGAGGCCACTAACCCATAGAAAAATCAGTCGGGGGCCACACACAAGTGAGAAGCAGGAAAACCCCCTTTATTGTGGTCTCTAACAGAGAAAGAGACAGATTCCCCACATTACCCTCCGACACCAGACCCTATGGGGAGCAGCCTGGAAGATTTTGTGTGTTCCAGCAGCAGGGGATCTGAAGCACCAGAGCGGGCTCCCCAATGCTGGGGGGCGGGGCTGAGCCTCGGGGGCCGGATCCAGGCAAGCAGAGGGCCGCATCCGGCCCCCGGGCCTGAGGTTACCCACCCCTGGCATAGAATATGTGTGTGTGAGAAAGTGAGAGGCCCTGCAAGAGTGTGTACAGGAGCAATGGAATCAGAGTAGTTGAGATGTTTGTTTCCCGCGTTGGACTCCCCAAGGGATTTTATTTGCACTGGAAATGAGTTTGAAAGAGTGAATGGGTTTATTGATATTAGGGCTGCTTTCTCAGTCCTGTTTGGATTTCTCAGCGCTGCTTTGATAATGTGACACCCTGCCCCCCCGGACCTGCAGTTATCGAGGAATAAAAGAGAAATAGCGAGGAATTATGAAATGGATCAGGGAATGCTGCTACTTCCTGCACTTGGGTGCATGTGAGATGCGAGAAACTCAATAAAATCCATGGCTGAGGGTCGCAGAAGGGAGAAACCATTGTGAAGTACAAAGGTTTCAGGAAACCCTCCTCGACTTTGGCTTTCATTAGGTCCTGCGTTTTTTAACCTAAACAGTTTTGACAACAACCTGCCACATTTACAGCGGAAATAAACACCGCAGAAGGGGGAAATCAAATAAATCAAGCCTGCTTAATAACCCAACATTTGTCAAGTGTAGGCGGAACCACATCTCCAACCTGGTGCGTGCAAGAAGTAACTTGTCAAGTGAGAAGTGCACTGACAAACGTGAGTTCTTTAACAGAGAAACATACACGCTAAGCTTCCCCGTGTGATGTATAGTGCGTGTGGTTATTTATGGGGGATGATGCATTCGGTGAATTTTATATAAAACGATATCATACTAGATACGGTACAGTCCGTGCATTTGTGTCTGTCACATATAATCACTTCTCACCGAGGCGGGGTTTCCTTTCATTGGGTGGGTACATACACAGGTTTTAATCCCAGGACTGGCCCTCTCTTAGGGTGAGACTGTCTAGGAAGCTGGTCTAATTTGCGTTTCGGGGTAGGCTGCCTGCTTTGAAGCCCGCGGCGCTGGCTAAAAGCAGGCAGCTAATCATCTGCAGGCATGTGTCTCTTTCCCACGACGGCTGCACGGGACAGAGACCCGTTCGAAAGCGGCGGGGGGCGGGAGAGGTTCCGCGGAGCATCTCTGCAGTGCAGAGGTTTGTGCTGGGGGTCCTGTCTGCGGTACAGCTTTAAAAACCCAATCTGGTTTGCCATAGGCCGGCGCAAGGCGCATGCGCACCGCCTAAAGTTTTTCGACCGCCGAACTTTTCCGTGCACTGTTGCGAGGCAGGGCGCAGAGGAGAGCCGCGAGCGATAGAGACCCGGGGGCGGGGGGGAGCGGGGCCAGAGCCGAGCGCCTCTCCCGCCTGTGGGTCGCGTGTGCCCGGCGCCGGGGGCTTTGCCCCGCAATGGATTGAGAGAGTCACGGCCCCTGAGCCCGGGACCTGCCCCTCGCTGCCTCCCCCGGCTCCTCTTGCCCCGCTCCCCGTGGCGGCTGCGGGAAAAGCCGCTCCCTCCCAGAGGCGCAGCCCCCTCCCGCCAGTGGTGCCGAAGAGCAATTCCTGACGCCCCCCTCTGCTTAAGATGGAGGGAGGCAGCCCGCGGACGGCTCGGCAGCTCCGGACGCCCAGCTGCGCGGCGCCCAGCCTCTAGGAGAGCGGGAGGGGGGGGATTCACGCCCCTCGCCCGCACGGAGCTTCGGCGGGGGCCGCGCCAGCCGGCAGAGAGCGAGCGAGGACAGGAAGGTTTCTCCGGCGGCGGCGGCACCTGGCCTGGGCTGGTGGCCAGGATCGGAGCCCGGGGGCGCGCTCGCTGCAGCTGGCGGAGATCGCGCGTGTGCGTGTGTGTGTGTGTGTGGGTCTCCCGCCCACGGGCGCCGCGCGCGTGTCTCTCTCGCTGGGGAGCCCGACGCCCTGCGGTTGCGGATGGACCTTGGAGAGGCGCCTGCCCCGGTGCCCCGCTCCGCCCCGGGAGCGCCCGCACCCGGCACCGCTCGGCGCCTGCCTGTTGTCAGCGCGGCGGGCCCCAGCGCTGCCCCGCGGCGGGCTCGCTCCCTGCCTGGCCCCTGGCAGCCGCCGCCGGCCGCCGCTTTGCAGGATACTGCCTAGCTCGTGCGAGCCCGGATTTACTCGTCTCCCCCCAGCCCGCCTTGGATTACTTGGCTGCTCTCGCTCCGTGACTCCCCCGGCAATGGAGGTGAGTGTCTGGCTGGGTGAGGGGCGGCTCGTGGCCACGCCGGGCTCGCTCCAGGGCTGGAGAACGTGCCTGGATGTCGGCAAACCTTTGAGCAGAGGGGCGGATTGCCTGTGGCGAGATGGACGGGTTGTCCTGCTCCCCCCTCCCCCCCCCCGGACAGCGTGGGCCATCCTCTGTTGTCCCCAGCTCTGGGCTTTCTCCCTTCTCCAGCCCAGCTGGAGACGTGTGGCTCTGAAATACCCCCCTTCGCACGGCCAGGCTGCCCCCTGCCCATCGTCAACAGGCTTCTTGTATAGTAAGGGACGAGTCTTTAAGGCACTCACTTTAATTCAGCTCTTCCACGCGAGGCATCTTGCCTTGCGACGGCGAGCAGCTGAGGTTTTACAGGCATCTTTCCGCACTCTGTTTCTGGGGAACAGAGCCCCGGGGGAGTGAGTGCGGGCAGTAATGGAGGCCTGTGCCTTTAAGGAACCCTGGCTCCAGGCCACTTTAAGAACCTGGTATCCCCCCCCCCCACACACACACACGCACACACACACACACACTTTTCCCTTTTAATTGGATTCTAAACTGTGGCGTTTGTCACTTTGCATCTGCAAAGGATTCCGTTGGGGTCTGCAATGGAGAAAGGCTTTTCGGTGCCCCTTTGATGCTCTGAGGACTCCATGTTGGAAAGTCTGTTAGTTAGTTTGTTTGTATTTAATTGTCAATTGTATGCTAAATTGGTTATACTGGGGGGGTCACGGAAAGTTCAGTTTCTCCAAGAAACTAATCTTTTCTAAGTTCATTCAACTCTGTCAGTGCTGGAGTGTACTTTAAAGGGGCTCATGGGGAGGGAAAAAACCTTCTCCCTTTTCTCCGTGAACTAATACACTGGTGACCGTGTCTGAGTAAGTGGCTTTTTTTCTATAAACTTGAACCCTACAAACATGTAATAGCTGTACCCCCTTTTTTATTTAAAACCACTGGAAGGAAAAGGGGGAGGCCTCGCTTTTGTAAATCGCTTTCCTTGAAACCACAGAGCAAGGCGGTATACAGCACTCGTTTTTGCATTTTACAACCCACCAGCGCCGAATGGCTCTGGATAACTACTTACCCAAGGCAGTGTTCACATAAAAGCTACCATAAAACCAGATGCCTGACCCGGCTTTCCAGACACCCTGTGTAAAAACAGGATCAGAGGCTATTCCAGGGCTGCTGAATCTGTAAAAGATCCTGTTTTCATCTGCCCGAAGAGTCTACTGCTCTGCCTTTGGGTGCATTGCCCTCCTCTCTCCCCCCGTAGCACTCAAAGCGCCTTACACCGTTACAATGGGGTGTAAGAGACTCTGGGACCGATAGTTGGCACTTCCAGAACTTTGTTGATGGCGACCGGTTAGCTGCCTGGCATTGAAGTGGGCTCTGCAGCGGAGATTGGCTGTAAATTTCCAGATCGCAGGTGTCTCTCCTCTCTTTCTCCGGCTTGTATCTCAGACCGGAGCCCCATTAAATGGTTAAAAATAATTTTTAAAAAAGTTAGCGGCGAAGTTGCTGGACGAGCCAGGCGTCAGTGCTGGGGGAGGGGGCTTTCTGTCGGCAGAGGCTGCCCCCTGTTGGGAGCAGGGCTATATGACTCCCCGAAGGGGGGCAGCCCGGAGCAGGCGCGGCCCGCTTCGTTCCACTCCAGAATGCGGCGTTCAGGGCTGTACATGCCAATAGTGCCTGGCCCGCACGGGAACGCTCCCCAGCAGAAATACAGGCCAAAGGGGCTTGAACCTGGAGGTTAAGAAAATGTCCCCAGCCTTCTAACCACCTCGGTTTTCCCCTTCCCTCGCTTTTGTTCCTGAACCCAGCATTCAAAACTCAGCCTGGGCCGTCCTGCTTTAGGCACCTCGGAATGAGACCTGCTACGGGAGGGGGAGCTGCTGCTCCCTGCTTGGCCTTGCCCTGGATGTTTGCTAGTAGAGACTTTGATTGTAACTCTTCTCTGAGCTCCCATCCAAGAGCCGTCTAACGCCTGGCTGTGCTCGCGGTGCTGTGCTAACGTGCTTGACTGGCCCGTTATGCGCTGGAGGCAGGAAGGCCGGGAGAACTGGCTGCTCCCGCTGGCTTGGAGCTATTGACTCCATGAACCAGTTCATTTGTCAGTGATTTGCACTGGTAACAATTCTCCCTACTGAAGAAACGCTCCGGACGGTGCCGCTGGCAGGGCGCCTGGGAACCGAAATCCGCTTCGGCTGCATGGCACTACTGCTGCCCCCAGGCTGAATCCTCTGCTAACAGCCCGCATTATCCCTACAAAGTTCATTTTTACCCCGAAACGGCATACACATCCGCTCGTTTCACATCTGCGCTGCAGAGGCTTGCGAAGACAAGTGATTAGCAACTATGCTGGCGCAATGTCTAATTAAGTGATCGTCCCATACTGACAGCAACTAATTAGGCTTCAGTTTGTATCCCTTTCTGGACACCGAAATATACAAATTCGTTCACCCCTTCCCCCCCCCCCCCCCGTTTCGTGTCTGTGTCCACTGCCAATCTTGTAAAATTAGGTTATGGGGCATGAATCTTTTAAAGCATCGGTTTAGGAACTGGTAAAGTTCATTTGACTTGAATAATTACGGTGCCTTCAGCAAACTGTTACTTAAATACAATTTCCCCAGTTTTAAGTCTTGTAATCTAGGAGAGGCTAATCCGATTTCGAGTCACATAGTTTTCTTTGTAATATTTTTAAAACCTTAGAAATTCGGTGACTAGTTTTACTGGTGTGAAACGTGAAGTGGGTCGTGGAGGAACCGTTTACACTAATAAGAGACAGCGAGAGGATCTAAAGGCCCTCCTGCTATTCTCCCAGCCCCTGCAGCCCAAGTGACAGCGAGTGTGTGATTAACAAAGCTCTCCCCACGCCGGCATGGTGGCTGTACTCGAATTCCAGCCTTCGGTGCCACTTGCACCCTTTGCGTGTCCGGGTAGCTTTCATGTTCTCCATTTCCTGTGTGCTGCGCCGACAGTTCTTCACTCCCTCCAAACACCTCCCCTCTTAATTCAGGAAGAATTCAGAACCCCTCCGATTCACTATAGAGTTTTTGAGAATGAATAGGGAGCCCCCAAGTGTTGAGCTGCCTTTAAAAAAACAAAACTAAATTACTCTCCTTAGCAGTCCTGAGTTATGAACCAAAGCCCGATCGAGTAACCTATTTACTGGAAGTGTTTAACTTATTAATTGGCATCGATATTTTATGCGCAGGCAGAGACATGGGGATGCAATAACTCATTCCAGTTTCTGCTTGTACATTTCCGTTTACCATTGGATTTTCTGCTGCGCATTGGCCGCTCTCCCCTGAAACCTTGTAAAGGCGTAGAATTGGCTGCGCTCGTGGAAGGGGAGTTTATTTAAACATAAAACACAAACACAGGGCTGGATTTATGGATTTCAGAGCAATGCCCTTTTGTAATTCAGGATTATTTCAGCCCATTCAGGCGAGGTAGGAAAAAACCTGGATAAATCCAATTGAAACCCTTCGGCAAAAAGTGTTTAAAGCCATCGGGGGAGTCCTGGTTTTCCCCAGTCATGCTGAGCAGGCAGTAGTCGGGAGGGGAGGGGGGAATTCTGATCCCTAGCGAGCTCCGTGCGTGACTGTGCCTGACAATCCGGATTTTCCTCCCTTCGTAGGGTTGGGATTCGTTGAAGGTTTTCGTGTAACAAAGCCATTCCCTTAGTCTGGGCGCAGGAGGCTCCCCCCTTCGTTCCCACTTCAGCTCCTTCGGAAAATCTTAACCCCCTATTAGGCAGCTGGGAGTGTTTAATAGCAATTAGACCCCGGGCTAATAATGCCCATCCGGAGCAGGGCCTCTCCCGGCGATGCCAATCGGAAGGCGCGGAGCTCGGGGAAGCGGCCCGCTCCTTCACCTCGCCTGTGCTGGGAGCAGGAAGGGCTCGGTGCGCGCGGACCCGCCAAAGCGCAGCCTCTGCGCGTTCGGTCTCCAAGTGCGCGCAGAGCCCTGCAACGCGCAAGCCGCGGGAGCCTCTGCTGCGCCGCTCCGCCGCCTCCCGGGCCCCAGGACACGGGAAGGCTCCTTCCCGCGCTGCGCGCCCCTTCTAGCCCCTGGCACTGCAGGTGCTTCGCGCCAGGCGGCCTCCCCGCCGAGCTCACCCGCCCCCGCAATGACTCGCACCCTTGCCAGGCTCCCCTGGCTGCGGAGCCCAGCGCCCGAGTGCCCCGGGAGTTCGGGCCCCTAGTGTCGGTGCTGACAAGCGGGAACTCCCCGGGGACCCGTTAGCGGCCTCTCCAGTGGGCCCTTTCCTGGGAGGCGCCCAGACTCTCGCCTTGAGTGCGCTCCGGACCCTGGGGAGCTCCCGTCAGCCCGGGCTGCCGGCAGGGGCAGGCGAGCCTGTGTCCCGGCTCTTCTAGCTCCCTCTGCCTCGGGGACCTACCTACCGGCTCTTCCCGCCGCGGGCTGCCATCTCCCCGGCCAAAACGCCGTGTGGCCCCGGAGCTCTGGCGACGCTGGACAGGGGCGCGCGGGGACAGCCGGAGACGCAACACCCCCGATCCCACGCAGCAAATCCAACCTCCCGAGCCCAGGCGCCTCACTTGCAGCGACTGAGCAACGCGATCGTGGACCTCCCCGCAGCCCCCTCCCCCGATGGTGAAATCAAGCAGGAGAGCCCTCCACCGGGCATCTTATGTGGCTTTTTTAGCTCCCCGGCCGCAATCAGAGTGGGGATCCCTGGAGTGCCCAAATGTCGGTCTCCCACATACGGGAGAATCGGAATCGCTTGCTGCCCCCTCCGGCTTCGAGAGGCGTTTAGAGCCGGGACAAGTCTCCTGACAACACTTTCTCGGACGAAAGCTGCCTCGATGGGTCTCATCTGGAAGCAGCTCCCAAAATGGCCCATAAAGGTGTCGCTTGTGTGTGGGGGTTGGGGCCCGGGAAACGTTCATTGTTAGTTTGGAGTTCATGTAACAGCTGAATCTCCCTGCCCTCCCCACTCCCAAAACACCCCCGCAACCTGATGCATCATCTTCACTTTGCATTGCTGTGTCTGCTCCACTTGTTGCTTCTCCCCTGTCCGGACACTCTGTAGGCTGCTCCTAGGAGAATGAGGGTGGGATAAGCGTTTTGCTGCTCTAAGTATGTGAGTGAGAATTGGGGACTTTTCCCAAGAGATTGGGTTTGGCACAGAGCTTTGATTCAACGGCATTGAGACATGTCTGTAGTCGCTGGGCAGCCTGCGAGCAGAATCGCAGTGAATAAAATTTCCTTGTCAGGTTGCGTGGGTGGATTAATTTGGACTAGAAACTGCCTGCATTTTGCCACCAAAAATTCACTTGAGAGAAGGGCAGCCAGTCAAGAGTCAACTTGAAAGGGACCCAGGATAGTCTCCTTGTTTACACTTACTTGTATGCTTGAAAATGATCTGAGAAACAATAAACAGTCTGTTCCTTTTTTTCCCTACTTCAGAAATCCATTGGAATATTAGTCCAAGGAAGTGCTTTGGGGACAGTTGGCAGTACAATGGCTTCCAAGTACCTCATAGTGGTTCTGGCCATTTTCTCCTCATTCGCCCAGGTTGTAATAGAAGCCAGCTCTTGGTGGTAAGCATATTAAAGTATACTGACTTTATTTAAAAGAATATATTTACTTTTTTTTAGTATCTATAGCTTGTCTTTTCTGGGGGAAAGTGCTGCATGAACAGATTTATAATACTCAATTTCTGGAATAACTTGTAAATCCAAAGGGAATCTATTTTCAGAATTTTTAAAGTAGAAAAATTAAATTTCCATGGGAGTCATTAAGTCTCATTCTACAGGGTCTGAAATAACCAATGTAAGGGAAAGCACTGAATTCCATGTACAAAAACAATTCAACACAGAGGTTTTTTTTATTTAATCAACTTTTGAAATAGGCCCATGAACTGAGTTTATATTTCTTGTAGCTGTTTTTTTGGGGAGGGCGGGAGGGGGACTGCAGTTGAGATATATATATATATATATTTTTTTAAATCAGGTATATTCTATTATTTTGATATTTCTTTAAACAAACCTCTGCTGTCTGAGCTGAACACTTTCTGATTGGAATCCCTGTTTTAATAATGTGAAAACACGTATGGAGCTCTTAAGGATTGGAAAAACATGTTTAATTTTGTTTTGTATCTGTACGTGCCTCTGTATCTTTTCTATCAGAGGGAACTACTTGTCATTTGTAACAGTATCTAACTAGTGGGGACCTAAGGGTTTGCATATTTTGTCATAATTGCGCAGACTGAAAGTTGAGGTTGAAAATCCTAAATTTTGTTTTTATGCACTTCTACGATTAGGCAGTTAGTTGGGACTTCTTGTAACTTTACCATGCCCACAGAAATTTGTAGGGATGGGGTGAAATTTGATTCCTGGCATTCAGGTACATTGAAATGTTGGCAGAGACAGTCATTAAAGCATACTGCCATCATCCCAGACACGTAGCCAATTCTCTTCTGTTCAGCCTTTAAACAAGAGTTTGATCTTCATTATTTTTCAAAAGTTTTCTTCTTCTTCTTGAGTAGAAGAGGGTTGATTTTTTTTATACAGTAATATTTTATTTGGCATCCCAATTTTAATCTACTTCCTTCTTTATGCAGGTCTTTAGGAATGAATCATATGAATCCTATGAACCCTGTTCAGATGTCAGAGGTATATATAATAGGAGCACAGCCACTATGTAGTCAATTAGCAGGACTTTCCCAAGGACAAAAGAAACTCTGCCACTTGTATCAGGACCACATGCAGTATATTGGAGAGGGGGCAAAGACGGGCATTAAGGAATGCCAGTATCAGTTCAGACACAGAAGATGGAATTGCAGCACTGTGGACAACAACTCTGTTTTTGGCAGAGTCATGCAGATAGGTAGGAAGCAAAAACTTTCTGATTAAACTGTTGCCTAAGAATATGTGTGATATTTACTTAATGTTCTGTATTAAGCATTTTTGCAAATGTCTTGATCTCTGTAAGGTACATAATTTAGTACCAAAAAAACCCTTCTGTTTTTAATCAGATTTGATTTTCCCTTTGCTCCCATCCCTCAAAGTGAAGTCAAGAAAACATCTGAATACAAAAATGCAGTAGGGAAGAAAAAGTGGCGCTAAAATACTCATTAACTTTAACTTTAAAGAAAAGAATCTGAAAAAAAATAATAGCATGTATAAAATTAACTAAAAAGTAGTAGTGTGTGGCAAAAACATTTGAATTCCAAAATTGCTCATGTTATGTAATACATTAATTTTGTGTGGCATTTTATAAACCATTCCCCTTTTCGTTTACTGTTATATATAACAACAGCTGTTAGGAAAAGATGTTGCACCAGAGATCTGCTCATTCCAGTGTGATGGGGTCCCATCCTCTTGCCTGTTAAATTCCTCTTCAAATTAAGTTGTTCCATACCACTCACAGGACAAATAAGCCTTATAAGATAGGGACTCAGTACTGTTCCTATTGAAGTTTACTGCAAAATTCTCATTTTCTTCTGTGGTACAGGATTGGGCCCAAAGATGGAGTTTTCCTCTGGACTTTCCAGTCTGTTTCTCTGTCTCCTGAATTCCTCCCCAGAGGAATCTACTTCCTATCATTTTCTGTATTTTATACAGCATTTGTTGTACCAGCATTTTAATTGCAACACTGCTGTAGCTCATAGCCTGTGCACAGTAGCATTTTAATTTGAGATCTAAATTAAATCCTTTATTCTGATGCTTTGCTTCCTGTTTCAAAAAGGAATGGTTTAAATTACATTAAAAGCAACTTTATTTTGTAAATTCCTTCGCCCTTGAATAGCTTGAAGGAATACTGTCAATTACATTTGGCCCTAAAGTTAACTTTTTGTAATAATTAAGCTTTTGGTAAAGCCTGAAATAAATAGAAAAGTGTCTGAAATTTAAAATATCTGAGGAACAGTGTCTTTTAAACAGACATTTCTCTGTTTTTATTGCAACTCCAGTACTGAGAACCTAAAAACTAAACTTGCTTCTCATTGTTCAAGCTGAGCAATATCCAAAAAAGCAAGTTAAGCATGAAAAACAAAAGCAACAATGTTGAGATTTTTTCCACTTAAATTGTCTTGAGATTACAACTGAAAGCAGGAAAGAAATGTTTAAGTTTCTGGCCCCATCCTTCAACCATATTATTGTTCGGTTATGTTCAACTGGTTTAGTGGTATGAATTAAAGTGGTGAGATTGGGTCCAGTATTTCTAGTGTGAAGATTTCACACCTTCAAGAGTGTGACATAACTGGTCCCAGGAGTTTATTGCAACCTGAGGAACTTTGCCCTTTTCCACCACTACATGACTACATTAATTAATATTGATGTAGCAATTTATCATGTAAGTAACCCTTTTACAGGAATTGCAGATACAAGAGGGATTCATAGGCATAGCCAACACTTAACGATCCTGAAAAGTGTATCTTACAGTGGTATTATATCACATTACAATATGTAGAACATGATTAGTTGCTGGTTCCACTTCAATACAAGAGAAAAAATCTGATTGTCAGTAGAATTGCCCCCTTATTCTCACCAGTGTGACATGATCATAAACTAGATCCCCAGTATGCATAACTTTGTAGGATTTTGTACTTTATGCTAATAACTACAACATAAGTAATTCTGCATTGAAGAATCTGCTTAGAGAAGCACTGACTTGATAGCATAATAAATCCTACAGATACTATTTTTCTTCCAGGATTTACCAGGCAAAGTTATCTAAAGCTGTACCAATAAACCAAGCATTGAATAGAAAGTGACTCTAGAGCTTACTGAACATTACATTTACAGGAAGTTTATTCTGTTAGGTATCAGAGGGGTAGCCGTGTTAGTCTGGATCTGCAAAAGTGACAAGGAGTCCTGTAGCACCTTATAGACTAACAGATGTATTGGAGCATAAGCTTTCATGGGCAAAGACCCACTTCGTCAGATGCAAGAATGTTATGGTAGCTTCCTCTCAGTTGATCATCTCTTAAATTAGAGTATTACAGACCTGCTGTATGCAACATATTGTGCTGTCTTTTAGCTTCACATTAATCCTAGAACTGGCATATTTGGCCAGTATTTTAAACACAGAAAAGGAATATTAACATAAAACAAACAAAATTGATCCTTTCAACAACTGCATTGGGATAGAGATCCAGTCTAATCATGTCTGCCCATATTTTTGAATGCTCTTGAAATAAAAAATATTCTATTTTTGTCCTGTATCTTATGCCCAGATTGAGATTTAGTTTCTGTACATTTATTGTTGTGGCACTTCTCTAAACAGTAATATGTTTGTGGAGTAACATCCTATTTAAGCTATATATGAGGAACATAGAGTAACTCAGTGTAAACGTGTTTTCTAGGAATGCTCACAGTAGTTCATGGGTTCCCAAACTGGGGGGCATGCCCCCCTGGAGGGGCGTGAAGAAATTCCAGGGGGGGGGTGCAAGGCGACCCAGCCCCTCCCCATCAATCCTCCCCCCCCCCAAAGTTTTGCTGCTATTTTTGTTTTTCGGCCCCGGTCAGTTCTCCCCCCCCCTTTTTTTTTTCCTCAACAAGTTTTGCTGCTATTGGTTGTGGGGGGGGGGCATGTGAGGGTTTCTCAAAAATCAGAAAGGGGGCGTGATGCCGAAAAGTTTGGGAACCACTGCAATAGTTGAAGAAATGTGGAAAAAGACAGGCATGTTTGTGCCTAAGTACCCTGGAAAAAACTATTCCAGAGCAATTCATTCATGTGGAAATGACTCCTATAATGTTGCCAAAGTCTATGAGGTGTTGGGTTATTGGTGGGTCTGCAGTCTAAAATTGCCTGCCCTGAGATCAGTTTGAGTGGATTAGTCAAATTTTGCTTCAACTAAAAATGGAGTTGAATATATACAACCTGTTCTTTTAGAGACAATTTTCTTTCACTTTCATGTTCCCCCTTTTCACACTTTTACATCACATCCTTTCTTCCTGAAAGATTTCAGAAAAATGCACCAAGACCTTAAATGAAAAACCTCAGGTTTTTAAATTTTATGCAGTGTAGAAGATAATTAACATGTATAAACCTGAGCTAACCATACACTTGTCAGAAAAAGAGAATAGACAAAGGAAAAAAATTCTGCATGCTTTACCTACGCAAACATCCCATTAATTTGAATAAGGACTGCAGAATATATCCAAAACATGCATTACAATACAATCTAGAATTTAGTTTTAAAATCTGTCAAGCAATTCCTTCAATTAATTGGAAGTAAAGGCAACCTCAAAAACATAACACCAGAATTATTGCAACCATTGAGACGTCACCTGTGGTCTTCCCCACTATACCAGCTCTGACTCTTTTTTTCATTAAAAGAACATAATTTATTGAAATTATTCCAAAAGGCAGCAGTTGTTACGTTAGCAGAGATGCTCCAAGCGTAGTGTTAGATCAATGTTAATACAGATTAACTGTGTGTACTGTTCATAATATATTGTAGTGCCCATGGGCCTAAATCAGGAGTGGGCCTTTAATGGTAGGCTCTATACAAAGAACTGCTATCTGAAAATCATATCTGAATGGATTTTGTTTGTTACAAAGATGTTCCTCCCCCAAGCTTGGTAAAATCAAGGTATACCTATGCCAACTCTATTTTTGGACTAAAGCATAGAAGTAAAACTAATGGTTAAACCAATGGCTAACCCTCATTGATTTTTCCAACTTAAAATTATGTTTTAGTGTGAATCAACAGTCTTTGGGAGTCTTTCCTGGAGAAGGACTTCAGCCTTGGACCTGTAATGACGCAAAGTAGCTCTTTTGTCCCTACTTCCTGATAAGCAGAAATGCAGAAGGCTCTATCATGTTAGCCTTCTCATGAAAGACGTTTGTTGTAAAATAGAATTCATGCCATTCCTAAGAAAGCAGATGGTTGTAGCTGTGTTCTAGGTAAAAATGGATCTAGGTGATGTCTTTTTTGAGGAAGCCGTTAATGAATTTATCTTCCAGTGAGGATATCCTGTGACAAGCAAATATGAACAAAGACCTTTTTCTGTCATCACCTTGAAAGAAACTTATTTATCTTAAAATGAGAGTTGGAAAAATGTGAATGTAAGGGAATCAATTCCTAGATAAAACCTTTAACATACTTCTTTTAAAGGCATGCTCTTCCCTGCAACTTATAGAAATGATATGTATTGGCTTCTTTTGCTGTGTGAAATCTTCTGTTAGTTAAATTATTAGGTACTAGTCGGCAGTAGGGTTTTTCATCTTTACTTTTAAATAGCCCTCTTCAAAGCCACTGGTGAGTTTATGTGCAGGGCAGGATATTGACAAGTATAATTCTGGTGTGCCCTTTCTTTGACACCAGCAGCTTTGTGAAATGCTGTAGCTTTAAATTGGAACAAATGAGTATGGTAGATAAGATCATGTTCAAGAAGCAGTAATTTAAGGAACAGACTTCTAAAAGCTGTATTTAGGATGGGAAGCAGCAAGACTCTCTAACCCCTGCACCCAATTATTGTTGTAACCATTACTAAACTGTTGGCTTCATACACCTAAAGTCTAATTCTCCTCTCAGTTGTACCATTGTTGCTCCACTGCGTTCCTTAGTGTAAAACCAGTGTGAGAGGAGAATTCATCTCCTGCTCTTCCTAACTGAATCTCCATTTTCTGTACCTGATTTGTTTGCTTTTGGGAGAAAGGGGAGGAGTAAAAATGTTTCCATGGAGACCTCTTAAGCAAAAGCACCCTTCAAGAACCCCATGCATTTCAATTTCCTATTGACCTGTATTGAATGTCAGAGAACATATGCAGACTTGCCTTTAACTTTTGCTTTCTCTTTACTTGCAGGCAGTAGGGAGACTGCCTTTACTTATGCAGTCAGCGCTGCAGGGGTGGTTAATGCAATGAGCCGTGCCTGCCGAGAGGGGGAGCTCTCCTCCTGTGGCTGCAGCCGAGCAGCCAGGCCCAAAGATTTACCCCGGGACTGGCTGTGGGGTGGCTGTGGGGATAACATCGAATACGGCTACCGCTTCGCCAAGGAATTTGTGGATGCTCGGGAGCGTGAGAGAATTTATCAGAAAGGCTCTTATGAGAGTGCTAGAATTTTGATGAACCTGCATAACAATGAGGCTGGAAGACGAGTAAGTGGTTCCTTCACCTTCCCCAAAGCAGCCTGCCTGGGAAAGGCCACATCTCATTACTGAGAGAGTTATAAAGAAGAGTGGCTTGGATAATTTTCCCTGAAGGTTCTTAGCTCATGCACAATATTGGTTTTTCAAGGAAATGTTTTCTTTGCTTTTCTTATTAGTCCCCAATGAAATCTGTTAGCGAGCTCAGAAATCAAACCCTTTAATACTTGGCCTTCTTCAAATCCAGAGGGAAAGTGTGTGGTACTGGGTTTAAATATGGGGAAGAGGAGAGAGTGTGTATGTATATGAGTATCCCTGAGTGACAGCACTATTGCCACCGGCTTTTCCGTTCCCTATCCCACACGATCATCCAGACTACAGCATATCTTGTAATTCCTCCATGTTCTTTTAGTAAAACCTCTACAGTTTACTGTGAGTTTTCTGCAGAGTAGAGTTTTACTGGTTTATATTTCCAACCAATCCAGTTTGCTTTGGGGGGAAAAAAGAAGCACTAAACTTCTCAGAGCAGAATATTCTTGCAGGGTTATAACATGATTTCCTCCTTTCCTGCCCCCTCCCTTTTGAGGATTTGAAAAGCTTCTTATTGGAAAACTCCCTCTTCTGTGGTGAAATGTGTTTTTTATGACTACTTTAATCTTGAACATGCTTTAAATGAATGGATGTAAGCCCCCCCCCCTCCATATTATGAATTGAAAGAGCCAAAGTCTATTATTTTACTAGAGCCTGTAATGCTAGAAACTGGAGGCTTTATGCTTGTATTTGAAGGTGAGGAAGGATGAAAGATAACTGAAAATTAATATTTTAAACATGAGAGGAGTGCACAAAGGAAAGGCCAATTTACTACTAGATAGGAGAAAAATAACTTTCACAGTTGTCTACAGATTCTCTAGCAGTTTTCTTTCTCCCTTCCCAGATTCCTCTTTGCAGTGCCACTTGGCAGTACCAAAACTCTTTAAATGTTGGGTGGAAGTTGCAAAAAGTATCCACCTAATGTGTCAGACCCCAGGATTTTTGGGGCAGTGTCAACACTGACTCTTATTTCTATTTATACAGGGTAAATGTCTGGGATCTCGCTGCCAAAGCTTTATAAAACGGATATTGCTGTGTAGGTCAGTCCCCCCACCCAAAGGTGTTTGGGGGTTTCTTCTGGACGCAGTCTCTCTTACACAGCAGTATTTTGGATGGGAGGGTGCTGCTAAGCCAAGAGCAGACAGTCGGCTGCTACAAAGCCTGTAATAAAAAAAACTTTAACTTTTTCTCTGGTACAAACCTCAAACTGAGACCAGTTGAGAAAGCAAAAATAAAATGAAGGGCTATTTTAAATTTCTCAATGAAACAGCAAAATCCTTTCCCCAGCAATTGGGCCAATTCCTAAAATTGAATGCAACATTGAGGATTTGCGTGCCCCCTTGGAGGATGCGTGAGAGATGTTGAGAGCTCTCTCCCTATGGTGTGAATGGGGATGGAAAGCAGGGGCATGTTAGGGACTCTCTGGGAAACAAGTTATGTAACAGTCACACTGATGACTCCTGTTTTCCTTCCTCCTTTTTTTTTGTCTCCCTTAGACTGTGTATAACTTGGCAGATGTGGCTTGTAAGTGTCATGGGGTGTCTGGCTCCTGCAGCCTGAAGACCTGTTGGCTGCAGCTGGCCGATTTCCGCAAGGTGGGCGATGCCCTGAAGGAGAAATATGATAGCGCTGCTGCCATGAAACTCAACAGCCGGGGCAAGCTGGTGCAAGTGAACAGCCGTTTCAACACGCCCACCATCCATGACCTGGTCTACATTGACCCTAGCCCCGACTATTGTGTCCGAAATGAGAGTACTGGCTCCCTGGGCACCCAGGGCCGCCTCTGCAATAAGACCTCAGAGGGCATGGACGGCTGCGAACTCATGTGCTGTGGTCGGGGGTACGACCAGTTCAAGACAGTGCAGACAGAGCGCTGCCACTGCAAGTTCCACTGGTGCTGCTATGTGAAATGCAAGAAGTGCACAGAGATTGTGGACCAGTTCGTGTGCAAATAGGGGGTGATGAGGTGGGAGGAACTTCTGCCTGCCTGCCAACGGGGTGGGGCTACCCCCAGGACAATCTCCACTTTATTTATAGAGTCCAATGAGTTTTCTTTTTATTACAAAGATTGCAAAAAGAAGTGACTGGAACCCTTTCTGCACCCATTCTAGGACTAATCGTGGTTTATATTTTTGGCAATAACGGGAGTGAATCTGAGAAAATATTTATTTTTTTCCCCCAAAAAGACTTTTTAAAAAAATAGTGTAGTTTGAAGGGAAATCCAACAATAGCCTAACTTAGTCCAATGAGACACAGGACATGTGCAGCAGGCAAAGAATTCGTGTTACGTACATGGGATCTGAGAATGATTCTTATGGACACAATAACCCACAAACCTGGGCATGAGTTTAGCTTCAGTGACCAAAAGTAGTCTGATATATATCCAGGGATCCATAAAAGGAGGGTTGGTATATTTGTAGGGTGGCTTAGCACAAAGCTCCTTTGATGCCAATCGCATCACGGCAAAGTGCTACTTAAACAGGTGAGATAGTTAAAGGGTAGCAGCACATAAGAGTTTTTTAAAGAGTTCAGCTGCATTATAGAGGACCTTAATCTTGGGTTCAGTATCTAGTAAGACCAATAAAAATGTGGCCTTGATTGACACTGTACATCAAAGCAAGATGTGGCCTGTCAGCTCTTCACAAATTATATATGATATGTGAATTTTCCATCTTGGCAAGCAATTTGGCATTACTGATAATGAATATGAAGAGCCAACAACCTCTGAATCTCACCAAACAGTGCTCTGACCTGATACAATAGAAATTGCACCACTGCAGCTGTTTAACTGCCCGCTCTCTCTGGAAAGCCCTTTAGGAAACAGAATTCCCCTCATTTGAAATGCCTTTTAAAAATAGTGGTATGATAGCTGGCCACCTTTCAAAACACAACTTGATAAATAAACCCTTTTATTTTATCCAAGAAAATTAATAATTAATTAATAATCAGTCATTCTCAAAATGGTTTATTGTGGATTTTGGGAAAGCTTTGACTTGAGAAGACAATAGTTTCATGTCTTAATGATGTTAAGTGGCTATTTTAATTCAATGAAATATTGCAGCAATGCCAAATTTATCATCTGATGTCTTCAGTACACATGCTTTAGGTAATATATTGCAGGTATACATTAAAACTGTTCAGACTATACTTGAGCAGTTACATACATACATACATACATACATATATATATATATATATATATATATATATATATATATATGGGAAAACTGTGGTCTGCTGACATCTGATATTTCAGAGCGTTTTGTACATATATATTTCAATACAACCAGTAATTTTTATAAGACTGCTAAAGTTATGGAGGCAGTTTGTCAGTTTTGAGCATATTATTTCCCCCATTTCCTTTTAACAAATCTCATTTAGGATTTTTTGTAATGATTCTAGCACTCTTGGTGTCATAACACAGAGGTTTTATGAATACTTTAATCACAAAGAAGTAAGCCTTTTTTCGACCTAAGGGGATTTGTTGGGTTATAGGTAGACAAGGGTACCATGCACTTGAATTCACACTGGTTTAGAGACTGCTTCTCTCTTCCACTTTCCTGCAAGGGCATTATTGATTATCATGAAACATAAATGCTAGCATTCCCTAACACAAGCTGTATTTGGCCCTTTGTTTTTAAGGTGGTATTTTTTTTCATTTTTAAGATGTGTATCACTACTTAATAAAGCAACTTGTGTCCTGGGCCCATCCCAGTGTATTTACAAAAACACGGCATTTGTCATTCGTTCAGAAACCTCTCCCTGAAAAATTCCTGTCCCATAAATTAAATCAACATTCAATACCAAACAAATAAAATCCTCCACTTTAGCCTAGTTATATTACAAAAGCCTTAACTTCTCACAAGCCTATACACTTTAGCATTAAGTTCATCTTGATCATTTATCAGCTTTTTTTAAAATGATGCTTTATTGCTCTTAATTTATTAAGGACATATTTACCCCTTTCAGATGTCTTCAAACAAAATATCTTTTAAAAAGGCACTACTTCATTGAATTTGTCACTTTTGGTTTTTATTATACAAAAACCATAGTCATTTTTAATTTGCTGAATCACTTGTTCCATTTTTAGTGACTTGTCTGTGAGCAGAGCTGAGTCTTAACGATCCTAGCTATTAAAACACTATTTAATGTAAAATATTTTACTTGTCATTCATTGTTATGTAAATCTTCTATGTCCTTTCCTCTGTTCTGTACATTTAATGTACATATTTCTGTCTTGCGTGATTTGTATATTTCACTGGTTTAAAAAAAGTTAAAAGGCTTTACGTCATAATGGAAGATAGACTATAAAAATAAAACTTTGTATGTTGGAAAGTGGTTTTAATTATCTTACAGAGGAGGGTTTGTTAAAACAATGAAAAGGTTGAGTTTTTAAAATTTATTATGTGGTAAAACAAGGAAGCAACCTTTGCCAAACACACGCAGTACAACTTGATATTTCAGTTCTGTATTCTGAAGGCTTACCGATAAAACAAACTTTGGAAGGAAAAAAAAAACCTTTGTGACTGTGTGCACCATAAAATATTTGTAAGTGTTTAGGAACCCATCTGACAAGTGGCCAAAGGAGCCAAATTATTGAACAACTAAGCACGTAGCTTTCAGTGTTTTGGTGGTAACAGTTTTGGAGTCATGGGGACCTGGTCCTGTAAACCCTTTAATCCTATGAATAATTCTTACCTGAGAAGACCTACTGGTTTCAATTGGGCTAGTAGTGTGAATCCAGTCTTTATGAAGGAATAGGAGTTTGTAGGATGGTGGAATTTTAGCTGGATTTTTGTTTCTCATCTGACTTGATTTTCAGTTGAAATGATAGAAAACTATATTTACAGAGTAAAAATTAACTGTTTTGTCCAGGCTCCTTTTCCTAAAATTTGGAGTAGGTGTAAAGATAAGTGTCCTTATTTAAAAGAGTACAAAAAAATTTATAAGCAAGAAAGTAAACTACCAAAGGGGGAAAAAAAAGTAAAGGCTTGCTGTCCTGAGACCAGCGTGCTCTGGACTGATTTCCTGACTGTGTCTAAAATCTTTGCCACAATGGAGAGCTTGATAAATTAGCACCCCCTCTTTTTTTTGTTCCAGGATAACCTCCTCACATACTGAAACCCCTTTTTGGCTGCCAAGAATGTATGATCCCACAAAAACAGTAGACCAACATCTGTGTGTTTTAAAATAGCGATTCTGGGCAAATGCAAAGTTCTGTGGTCCTATTACTCACATCTGGTTCAGTTTTTCTTTAGTTGTATATTGACCAGTGTTCTTTATTGCAAAAACACAGCCCCTATTTAGAAAAGTCAGCATTTTTTGGACTGGATTGGTTTCAAGCTCTTCCCAATAACAGGAAAATTAAAAAAAAAATTGATTTGCAGCACCAAATAGCCGTGTTCAAAATAGTCATGGCCTCTGACATCAGGGAGGTTGCTTTAAGTTTTTGTAAAGTTTGTCTGTTCAATTCTTTAAAGTGCTGTTATCCTTTGGCTGGAACACTATATTTTTAGAAACCTTTACAAACCTTTTTTCTTATTGTTGTGGTGTTGCCAATATCCATTTTTTCAATCTGTTTTTGCAAAACCTTATTCAAGCTGTTGGTTTTATCAAGAAGTATACCAGGAACACAGAGAAGTGAAGGAACACAGGCAGGCAGTGTATGGCTATTGATATAAGAAAGGTTTCCAGTACTGTAGAGAAGCGTTCAATTCTATGATTTCATACACATGCAACACAAGGGCTTGACACAAAATGGGCAGTCTTTTTCCAGTTACTTTAAAAGACTTTGGATCAGGCTCTGTAACAGAGTGCCTAAAATACTGCAAATGTTCACTATGAAACAACACTTTTTATTGGGAATGAGGCATCCTATTTATGAAATGATGTATCAAACAAAAATAATTTTTTTTAGAAAGGACCCCCTTCCTCCCTCAGAACACAAACCTATTTCTATAGGCATAGTTACATATGCTTGCATTAAAACCCAACTTCTGAGCAAATTTAGAGACATGATCCTAATGTTTCATCATTTAACAAAATCTTTCAGCACTTTAATTGATAGTTCAGATTAATTTCATTTTGAATTTAAAACTAGACTAGAGACTTCATTAGCATTTAAATAAGATAATGATCAAGAAGTCTTTTTTCTTATGTAGTAAAACAATGGCAACTGGATCTAGCTACAAAATTTAATTAATTTTTGTTCATTGTCATTTAACATTTGTTTTAAAATAGTGTATGTGCAAATGAGTGTTATCTCTGGGTACAAGGAAAAAAGAGTAGAAGGCTTCTATGTCTATAGTGACATGATTTATGTGTGACTGCCTGGGAAAGATGCAAACAATGTATCGGACCAGCTCTAATTCTTTTGGAATAGCAAGACAAGAAGGAAAAATGTATAAAATCTAATAAATAAAAATGGGAGAAAGGAAACATACTGGAGGGTCGCATGAGATTTGGGCAATGAAGTATTAAAAAATAGTGATTAGAACTTGTAATTCTAATCTTTCTTATCTTAATCCATGTTTCTGTTATATGAGGGTTCTGTGGATTTGTTTATACTACACTATGGCCGTGTCAACACTATAGACATGAAGCAACTGCAGTTGACACACTAATTTGAACTAACAAGGCGCTCCCGTCGATGCTGGTAGTCCTGCTTGTGGAGTAAAGGAAGTCGAAGGGTGCACTACAGTGTGGACAGTACCAAAATTTGAGTTAAGATATTTCGACTTATGCTAGGCAATTAATGTAGCTGAAGTTGCATATCTTAATTTGAACTTATCCCCTAGTGTAGACCAGGTGTGATAGTTTACATATCTATTGAGCCAAATTCTGCTCTCTCTGGTGCCCATCTTCTTGACTTCAATGGCACTGCATGATGGGAGCAGGTGGCTTTCCATATTGCTCTTAAGAATGTGTGTGAATAAACCGCACACATGATGGTTTTTTTCTGGCTTTATTATTTAAAAAAGGTGGGTAAGTAAATGATTAAAAGTCTTTGGCTGCTGCTGAAAAGCAATTATTGTCCATTCATAGTGACGTTTCTTCACCTCCATAAACCACCCACTTAATTATGTCTGATCCTGCCTATCATAGGGGAGATGCTTGGCTAGATTATTGTTGCTTCTGTCTTTGAAATAGTTATTTTTCATACGCAAAGTTCAGATTCCTTTTTTATTAGTGCAATACATTTAGGTTAAGTTATCTAGGGAATGTGGTCCTTCTAAAGTCTCTTAACTTTGACTTTGAGATATGTTGGCTAGGGGCTAAGTGGAGTGACATGATGTTGTGAAGTTGCTTCTGGTTATGCTGTTGCCAAAACTTGGGACCTGAGGTAATGAGTACTGGATCATTCACAATTGAAGTTGCTTTGTGTAGCCTTCCCCAGCAGTTCTGCTTTCTTGAGTAGCGACTGAACAGCAGTAGTAAAAATATTCAGCTGATGGAGAACGCCTGAAGGCTCCTGTAGACAGAGTTACTCAAGTGTTTTCTGAGCCAGTTTGACCCATTGCTGATTTATTCCAGATCCACTTTTAAGGAATTTAAAATATGCAAACTGAAGCATAACTTTTATAGTATGTTTCACCAGTTTCAGACAAGATGCATCCCATTCTAAAAGGACTGCTTTTATTTAGAGTAATTTTTCACAGTCCTTTCGAGAGAGGAATAGTGTGGTTGACAGAAGACAATTCCTGTGATATAGCTATAAGTGCACACTGTGTAAAAATAGCCTTTCTTAGGCCATGTCTGCACTAGGAAGCTGTTTCAAAATTAGGGTTATTCCTTGGGGAGAGCAGGAGTTATTTCAAAATAACCAGCCCCTTGTTTCAAAATAACGAGCTTAGTAGTGTAGAAGCTCTGCTTGTTAATTTGAAATAACTCCCTAGTGTAGACCAGGTCTTAAGAGACCAGGGAGTCCCCAATGATTCTCCTTGATGCATGGTTGCCCTCCTATAGAACAGTTCTCCCCTCCCCCCCATGCAGCACACTCTTGTAGACTACTTTGTTAAAGTTCACAGAGCCCTGCGTCTGCTCCTCAAAAGTGACTACTTTGCTACTGGTCACTCCTTCCTGTTTCTCCTTCTTTTCCAGCTGGTAAGTACACCTACCTCCTGGTTGGCTTTTCCTTTCTTATTCCTAAGGAGACTGGCACGTTTTCACAGTTTCTTTTCCCGAATAAGATGGGGTTTGTGTTCAATAACTACGGATCTCAGCAGAGATTCTGCTTGGTAAGCAAGGATTTTTTAGGACTCCTTCGATATCTCTTTACTTTGTGAATTGGCAGTCTTGCAAAAGTAAAGAGTAATGCTTGGACAAATTTGAATTGACCACTACTTGGGAATAAGGCAGAAGAGTTTAGCAGTACTGTAATTTACTAAGCAATAGGCTATAAAACAGAGCAAGTAAGAGATTACCCTGATTTGAGTAGATAAGAATTAGTGAATAGGTCTAAAGACAGGGAGTGGGGGAATTCAAATTATATCATGTACATAAGGGCTGTGTCTAGACTGGCCAGTTTTTCCGGAAAATCAGCCGCTTTTCCGGAAAAACTTGCCAGCTGTCTACACTGGCCGCTTGAATTTCCGCAAGAACACTGACGATCTCATGTAAGATTGTCAGTGTTCTTGCGGAAATACTATGCTGCTCCCGTTCGGGCAAAAGCCCTCTTGCACAAATGCTTTTGCGCAAGAGGGCCAGTGTAGACAACGCGGTATTGTTTTGTGCAAAAAAGCCCCGATCGCGAAAATGGCGATCGGGGCTTTCTTGCGCAAAACCGCGTCTAGATTGGCACGGACGCTTTTCCGCAAAAAGTGCTTTTGCAGAAAAGCATCCATGCCAATCTAGACGCTCTTTTCCGCAAATGCTTTTAACGGAAAACTTTTCCGTTAAAAGCATTTGTGGAAAATCATGCCAGTGTGGACGTAGCCATAGTGACTTAGTATGCCAAGGAAGGAACTGTCTCTGTCAAAATGGCCTATAAATTCATGGGAAGCCAAGAAGATGCATAGTTCTGCCATTCTGCTTTTAGAAGGAAAGAATGATTCCCTAATTTACACTTTTTTTCTTCTTACATTGTACATTGATGGGTAGAGAGCCAGAAAGTAAATCAAGTCTGAGCAGTTAATGAATTGGAAGTAAAACCATAACCCAAAACCAGGCTTGATAAAAGCCACTATAAAGAAGATAAACAATGCAAGATGTAGCAGGCAGATATACTTTTCTCAAGAATCAGTGTTCCTGTAACTCTCAAACAGCCACTAGTTACTTCTGTCAAAGACAATATAGTTCTAATAATTTTGCAGAGTTGTCTGACTTATATAAATAACACTAGACAAATGGTTCCTGGGTGGTTATATGCATTTTGTGGAAAGATGATTAGTTATGAATTCCTACATACCTCCGTCTTCAAAATTCTTGGTTGCCACCTAAAAACGGGGTGAAGTATATAAAGAGTAAAGAAAGAATTAACATCATAAATTGACCTTGATTTGCATCACAGAAGGTGTCTCAGTCCTTGGCCAGAGCTCTCTGATATATGCACAAGGCTGTCTCAATGACCATGTACAACAAAAATTCCAAGCACAATTCTGGCAAGAGATAGTGAGGAGTCCGAAGTGAAAGTTTTTTCCCTCCAGCTTTGAATCCTATAACCAGGCTACTTTGGGGGAACTTGTGAGACAGGAACTTTGGAATGGCACAGTGAGGTCTGGGAGCCATGTTTTGGTAGATGCATGTTTTGATTCAACATTGTCACCTCTGCATGCCCCTCTTGTCCTGTGCAAATTATTCTACTCCTTGGTCAAATCATGAAGATCAAATTCTCTCTTACATCAGGATAAATCCAACGTAATTCCATGGAAGCCAATGATAAAATGAGAGTAGAATGTGGCCCTCATTTCCTTGTTATTCCTTGTGTAGACAGAAGATCTTGAATGGATTTCAATAGGAGTTTTGCTTCTGTAGGAACTGAATGAGGTCATCAGGATTTGGCACATTGATGCTGTTAGCTCAAACCTCCCAACATTTGCAGTCGCTAAGTTGGGAGGGATCCTGCCCCCAAGGAGTGTGAGGTGTGCAAGGGGAGAGAGTAGAGAAATTGCAGACCAATCCCATACTGCACTGATCCCACAACAGTAGTTCCTGTCCAATAGAGCTGGCTGGATTCACATCTGCACGTTACACAGGGTCGTCCTTAGGATTTATGGGGCCCTAAGCAGTACTATTAAACTGGTGCCCTTATGCCTGACAGCAGCCAAAAAGGGGATGATTTATAAGAGATGTGATTTTTATAATCTTCAGATGCATGCTAATGAAATATTTTTAAAGCAAATTTTAAATTAAGGTCCTGTTGACTAACACAGTAAATTCAGAAACTGACAGTATATACATGGGGTTGACAAATGTCTGTTAAATGGTTTCATTACCACCTGAATGGCTCTTTAACAGGTTCAGTGTTCTGCAGGCTTTTTCACTTTGAAGTTAACTAGATCCTCTCCAGAAGAGGCAGATCCACAGAACAGGGATAGGAAGAGGTAGGGATGTAAACATTAAGACTCAGTGGTGCCCCAGATTTTCAGGTGCCCTACGCAAGTGCTTATTCTACATATGGGTAAGGATGGCCCAGCCTCTAAGCATTGTAACTTGGCTCTTGGGGGTCACAGCACTGCTCTGGTTTGAACTGGCCTCCTTCATGACGGGAACAACAGGGCCAAAGTAGAGTGAATGCATCCAAAAAGAAAATAATCAAAAAATTCTATCTCAGCTATTCTTTTAGGATATGTCTATGCTTGCACCCTAGTTCGAACTAGGGATGCCAATGCAGGCATTCGAAATAGTCAATGAAGCGGGGATTTAAATATCCCGTGCTTCATTAGCATGATCTCGCCGGCACGCTAGTTCGAATCACAGCTGATTCGAACCAGGAAGTGCGCGCCGGGATGCGTTAGTTTGAACCAAACCCCTTGGTTCGAACTAATGTTACTCCTCATTTTTTGGTTCGAACTAACCAAGGGGTTTGGTTCGAACTAACGCATCCCGGCACGCACTTCCTGGTTTGAATCAACTGTGATTCGAACTAGCGCGCCGGCGAGATCATGCTAATGAAGCGCGGGATGTTTAAATCCCTGCTTCATTGACTATTTTGAATGCCTGCATCTGCATCCCTAGTTCCAACTAGCATGCAAGTGAAGACATATCCTTACTGAATGAATGTTTCAGCACAATTAGGATGGCTCATGTTAAAACTTTTGTAGCTGCTGGAACAGTGGGCTTATTTTTTGACATTAATCTGATATAAATCAATAGTAATTTCATTCAGCCAACAAGTGAAAGGTGAATCAGGTCCAATCCATTGATAGCAATTGTAAACTATTAAAACCTTTCAGTCAGAATGGGCAAAAATTCAGAGACTGCTAAATAATCCCAAAGGATTACATATATTTTTATCACCAGTTAATGATCATTCACTACCGAGTTACAGTTTTACCAAAAAATACTTAATCAGTTGTATGCAGAACAAGACCCATTATTGTTTCAAAGGGTGTAAAGAGGAAAGTAAAGGTGAATGTATTGTTCTGGTACAAATAGATGAGGCTGATATTTGTAAAGATTTATTAGATAATTTTTATCACACACAAATCTCATTTTAATGAAGTTTCAGGGGAGCGCCTCAAGCCTGTTTCACTACCACACACACAAAAAAAGCAAAATAATTCACAGAATTTGAAATGCAGAATCTAGCAAAATGTTAGAATAAGAAACAATTATACATTTTCTCAATGCTAATACATTTTCCAGCCTTTGCCTTTGTTAAAAAAATGTGTGCAGACCTCATGCAGATTTGCCTTATTGATGTTTATTAATTTAACATTTACTCTTTAAAAAAAAGAAAGAAAAACCACACCCAAACTTCAAAGCTCAAACTGTTCTTTCAGTGCAGTCCAAAAATGTGTTTCTCCAGGCCCAAGGCAGTTCTAAACCAGCTACAGTTAAACAGAAACCATTTCTCTCAAACTCTGCAAATGCTTTAAAATATTGTAAGTGCTACCCTGACCCCCATCCCTGCCGGTAATCAGAGTGGAGGGAGAAATATTGGGTTTTTTTGTTGCTGTACAATAAGGTGAGATTTCCTTGTGAAAAGCTTCAGAGTTATCACTTTTATTTAGGTTTTTTTTTTTAATTTTCCTCTTGGTGATAGGAGCCGTCAGTTCCCTGTTGTGGAGGTTTGTCTGTCTATACCAAAAGAAGAACAGAAGATATTTGACATGGCTTTAATCAGGTCACAACTTTATTATTACATGTCTGAGAATCCCTGGCACATAAAAGTACACAGCGCAGGGAATCCCCTCTTTATTCTGTAATCACCTGGGTGCTTGCACCAGCACCCCCTCTTTTTCTATCCAGGAAATCCATTGCTAGGACTTTACAAGCCACGTCCCTTGTCTGAGGGTAAAGATGGGCTGTAAGAATTGTGGGGGGAGGAGGCCGGGAAGCAGGTGTTGGCTCTCTGCCATACCAATCATAGCTGTCCCCAACTGCTCCCCATTTGGTCCTTAAATGACCACATCTTTATAAGCCCTTTCCCAACCATTTACCCAGTCACTGTGTACCTTTCTGATGGAGTCTCTGCACTGGCCATCTGCCCTATGCTTAACTAATGACTTGGGACATATGACCTACCTCCCGTCACACCATGCATGAATAGAGCCCTTCCTGAACCTGCTGTGGGGAAGGCGAAAAACCCCCAAACGCACCCAAGCCAATATGGTGATAAGGGAGCCTCAGCTTGCTCCATGTAAAAGGGAGGCTTCATCTGCAGAGCAGCCCCTTTCAGACTTTCCATTCCCAGGGGATGTATCAGTCACCTGCTGACTCTTTTGTAGCAGTTTTCATCCCCCCTCCACCTCCTGGCATAAAGCACTGTTCCCTTAATTCAGCCAGCCAGCCAAATCCTCCCCACACCCACCCCACATACTTAAAAATGTGGTGCATTCATTATAAAAGTCAGGGATTGACAGAATTACTTTTCCAGCAAGAAGATACCATAGAAGTGGGCGTCAACTAGTCTCAGAGCCTGATGCAAGAATGACTCAATATAAAATCTCTTGGTGGATGGACTATGGAGGAGGAAGGACTTCTGAGAAATTATAACATTGCACTGGGTTCTGCCAAAAGCATATTGGCAGTGTTTATCACTTTATATTTGTGCCCAGTAGTAAAATGGCTTTGTTCAACTAGCCTATTTGTTTTATTTATTCCTTTTGTTTTACATGAACTGTTAGGAGAGCATACACTGCAATTTAAACACCATTCAGGGCTATTTGTTATAATAGTTTTGGCATAATCTTCATCAGTCCCCTGATGAAAGTGCCATATTTGTATGATCTGACAACATAGTACTAGGGGGAAGATTTTTATACAGGTCCCTTGCATCCCCTAACGAGTCAGACCCAACCTAATTTGTTCTGCATCAACGTTGGTGAATATTTCTTTGTTGAAAGAATTCCCATGTAAGCCTCAATTCTGCAAGATGCTGCTGAATATATTCTACTTAAGGCTTGTCAGGGCTGCTCCCTACTCTGGCACTCTGAGTGCGGAAGGTGAGGGCTCGCAAGAGAGCTTCAAAACCTTGCCTCTAGGCAGTGGTTACAAAAACTTCCCTCCAGAATCATAATCCACAGATTTTGGGAATAGCTGCCACCATCAAGTGCTTTTTAGCCTTAAAAATCAGGGGTGAACACTCTGGGCACAATGCAAGGTAGTCAATGGGGAGGGTAGGCATAGATTCACACAGAGCAGTTCAAACCAAACCATAAAATAAAGAAAATTACCCTGTACATGACTGGATTCATTTCCCCACTTTACTTACTTCTAATTTTCTGTTTGCTCAGCCCTCTCCCATGCCCTGAATTCCTTGGAGACATGGCAGTCCTGTCTGGGTTTAAATCATTCTGTGTCTCTCAACTCCTGGTTTATCACTCCCACACAAAGGAAGCAGGCAAAGAGCCTATATCCAATTCAAATTTCAATCCGCTATCTTGATTGGTTCTCCCCGTCCCCCTGTCCAACACCTTTGCTAGCTACCTAAGCTTAACCTCTTAGTCACCGGGTGCTGATCAGCACTACTCCTGTTCCTTACACAGCTAATCCCTTTCAACTTCCATTGGTGTCAATAGAAATTATGGGTCTACAGCACTTTCAAAGACTGGCCATCAATGAATACCTGCACTGTGGGGGGGGGACTCAAATTTACTTCTCGCAAGCAGTGGCATAATCTGTATTACCATGTCTACTTCTGCAAAGATTACATCAGATGACAATGATCTGTGAACACTCCACTACAAAGCAGTATCTGGATATAATGCACAATAAAAGATACCAATCATGGACATAGCTAGAGCAGTGGTGCCAATAATCTCCTCTCATCCCTAAAAAAGTTTTTGTACATGATCAAAGTGGTCCTTTACTAATTCAGTATAGCTATCACGGTTGCATGGTCAGAACACTTCTGAGGTATGACCCACCTCTGAGGTATGAGGTACATACAGCGGGTTGTCTAGGCCAAATTTCAATGAGTAGCATTGCAGCCTGGTGCATGGGGTTGCAACAACACTGAACTATGGCCTGGCTGCCCCTTGGCTGAAAGGGAGGTGGTGTGATGCATGAGGAATCTGCTCCAGCATGGTAGTCTATAGAGGAGTTTACTGAGAACTCTACTGGCAGCACCAGCTAAGATGGGGGAAGACACTCTGACTGAGGGATACTCACACTCCCCGTGGAAGGAGAGAGGGATGAGGGGCAACCAGAATGGGGTCCCTGTTGTCTAGAACAGAGACTGGCATTCCCACCCTCCCATGCCAAGGAATAGTTGAATTGGCACCACTAATTTGGGGACTCCCTTTCCTGCAATGATGTTATATGTTCATCACCCAATACCTCCCACAATTGATGAATTGATGCCCTCACTGATAAAACCAGCCTCTAATTTTGTACCCACAACTGGACATTTGGAAATTAACTCTCTCGTTAGCATCCGTGATGTAGACAGCTAGGCAGCTAAATGTTAACAATTAACTCAGTTTTTTTGCTCCTGGATTGTGAAATGCCTCTCTGGGCTGCAGGCCAGGGACTATGGACCAATGGAATAAAAAACTGAAGGCTGGAAGCCATGTGCGGAGCACAAGAACCACTTTAACGGGTTCCAGAAAACCTATGAACAATGCTGCATATTTTTCTGCGCCATCTACTGGCACATTACTTATTAACTATCTTCATCTCTATAGACTTCTCTTTTGGAACACTTCTGTAATGCTCACTATCAGACTTAACTAGTGCATAGGTCAGGCCCTGGCTCAGCATCACAGTTGCAAACCTGGGAACTCTAATTCTGCCTGCATGTTCTGATTCTCCTCTCATTTACACCCTTGGTGTCAATGGTGTTAGTCCAAAGTTATAGAGGCATGAGAAGACAGCAAAGTCCTTTATTTCTATTTCTGGTTTAGAAAGGGAAAAAAACTGTTGTTTCTTTACTTCACATTCAAATTAACTTACTTGCTTGCCTGCTGTTTTCATGATAGAAAATTGTTCCAGTCCATTTTTATATTGAGTTTTATGCAGTAGAATGAAATATTTAATTAGAAAGGAAAATATTTAAAATAGCTTTATGTCTTAGTGTCAGTTTACATTGGCATTTACTTATGCAGCCACATCCTCCCCTCCCCCAGTCATTAATCATTATTAGGGAAGTTATGTCAGAATTCACAATTAGCTGCTTCAGCTCCTACTGTGGGTCTCATTGCTTGATAAATTTTGGGCTTGTAAGACCATATGAAAAAATTCAATCTACTCTAGATTTTATTTTCATTACTTAGTACAAGTGGCTTGTTGAGGTAGATAATTGTATTTCTCAGTAGGAGGTTGAAATAATACATTGGATAATCTATTAATGATGATGCCTATCCTTTTGCTGCAGCCTCCAATCTGAAAAGAGTGGACATGTTAAGTGTTATTATCCCATTTTGAGAATCTAATCTCAGCTATGCATGAGATAATGCTGTGGCAAACCAGTCATCCATTTTGGGGAGTGTCCTTGCCTCAAATTCAGTAAGTGGAAGAGTATCAAAAGGGGATGAGACTAGGCCAAGTAGGTTCAAGTCAGCATAAGCAGGAAATAAAATTGTGTAGGGTTTTTTTTGTTTGTTTCCTCCTCCTGTGGTTTCTCTAAAAGGAAAAGAAGTATGACTCCCCCATGTTTGGGACCATGGGACTTGCTACAGATGGGTAAATGACTCTGAATGAGCTTGGAAAAGTTTCACCTGTCAAGCAAACTTTTATTTAATTTAAAAAGGTGGTTATCCTAGGCAAGACTTTAATATAAAGTTCACAGACTCTAATCGGGGACTCAGTTAGCCATGGAAGATTCATACATACTCTGCCTGCTCTGTTGTCTCCAGACACATGCCCATATGGAGGCAGATGATCTTTTAAAACTGGCATAGTGTTACATACAATATTTCTACTAGCATATAGCATCAGAACTGGTGATGTTCGAGAGTGATATCTGGAAAGTTGTTAATAGCTGGCTTGATGAATAATACAAAACACTGCCAGTGTTCTACAAGAAATGCTAAAGTGTAAACCACAGCATAGTTATATTTCCAGCTACATCATAGACTTCTATACATTCAGTTGAAACTCAGCTGTTTACCACAATTCAATCCGCCTCCCCATTGAGTCCTGTTTGCTTCTCCGTCCCTTTTTAGTGATATTCAGGCCATGGCTTATGTGTGGCTTAGTGAGTTGTGAGTCTCTCTTCATCACAACTCTAATGGGTGAATGGCATTACGCTTGCAGTTTTGGACAGACTGGCTTGGCAGTTTCAGTCTGCAGTTCTGACAGGAAATCATTTTTCTCCCTTGAAGCATGATTATTGGGTTACTCAAGTGCAGTCTAACCACTGTTCAAAAGTTGTTTGTGTGTGGTTTTTTTGGTCTTATGAGAATCCTAAATTGTCCCAATGCTAAACATAACACTGAATGGATCTACAAGAATAAAGCAATATGTCATTTTCAGTGATTGCTTATTGCTTTACTTTATCTCCATTGTTGCCTTGATATCATCTTCAGTCACAGTTGGACTTGGGAATCAAAGCTGCTAATAGGCCATATCTTTAGCTTTTCACTGAAGTGTAAGAATGTTACTGTTTCCTACTGGAGATGATTGTAAATGAGCAAAATAATGGAGTATGTTGAATAGGTTTTAGTCTTATAGACATTTTCCCCTTGTATCATTTAGTTGGGTTTTGAGTACTTGAGGAATACCTATTCCTTCTATGATGTAGTGGGGGGTGCTTTCTGCTTTTGTGATCCTATGCTGCTTTGCAGGGACTCTGGGAGTATCTGTGTCTGTGCAGGGCCCAGCAGGGCATGGAGGTCTTCTGAGCCAAGACACGTAGACAATGGCTAGCAACTTCACACCTGGCCAGGGGAAGGAGTTTGAACAAAGGAAAGGATGTGGCTGCCTGCGGGGAATGAGTGATCGGTGGCTGGGTGAAAGGGGCAGTCTTGGCTGGGGAAGCATGAAGAGAGCAGACTAAGTCCAGGACCGGGAGGTGCAGGGGCCTGTGTACCCCTTTCCAGAAGAGAACTAAGGCTGTCTTCCCTGGCTCTTATGTCAACATCAAGCCCATGCTGTGCTGTATCTCTGAGAAGCAATGAAACCTTTTACTCTACTGGCTGGTGGAGAATCACATCTGGCTGTGGATGAGGGTGCAGGGTTGGGGGGGCTCCCCGACGCATCGCCACACCTTCTTTTCAGCAGCATGGACCAACAGCTTATTTAATGTTAATCTATAAACTGGTGATAGTGCTACTGCCTCTCCCGTCTTTGTTTCCCTCCCCTCCTCTCCTGAAAGTTTATAGAAAACACTTAGCAAATGGTAAAGCAAAACAAGTGTCTAGGTTGTATTTACTGAGAAATAGCTTAATTAAAACATTTCTTACAGCAGAAATTTACAGCATGGGGCCTAGATATTTTTTTCCTTTTTAATAATTTACAATTAATAGTCATATTGCACATACACAGTAAAATCAGTTCATTATTTCTATTATCATGTATTTTTGGTATGTCAGCCCCAGGAACTACTGTCTAGGATGAGACTGTTGATTTTTTAATTTACATTTATTTTATTTATTTCAGGTGTGATCTAGTTAAGGCCTTATATTTCTTGATGCTACTGTCTATTGTATTTAGCAGAACAATCTTTTAATACGAAATATTTTGCTTTTAGTTCCACATGCTAATAAAACAGCATTAACGAAGCCTGAGGGATGTTGCTGGCATCTTCTTTATAGATTTTGCAAACAGTAAAAATTTAGGCCCCAATCCTACACACAAAAGCAGACAAGAAGCCCCATGAGTTTAATGTGACATTCATATTTGTAAAGTTAAGCACATATCTAACTGTTTGCAGGAGCAGGTTATAAGCGTGGGGTATGGTAGTAATGCTTCCAACAAAAGAATTTTGCCCACATTATGCAAAGTTGTGAGATTTATATAACTACTGTAGATCTTGATAATATTTTGCAGTTGTGTAATGCTATTCATGTGAGGAGCTCAGCCTGCTTTGCAAACATTGAATAGGTTTCACAAAGCAACTAGCAGGTAGATCATTATCATCGTGAATATTTTATAGCTGGATAAATATGAAGAAAGATTACCTGGCCATATTGAACTCAGTGGGACTTGAATGGGGCCAGGATTCACCCTGAATGTCTTGCCCATTCCCACACTAGTCAGTGACCAAAAGAAGACTAGAACAAGTCCTGAGTCCCTGGCTCTACACTTATAGACACAAGGCCACATTAATCAAGTTAATGTTTGTATAGTTAACAATGAAACATACAGCAGCTGGTTATGAGATACTTAATTTAAGGTATTACCTAAATACTTATATGTGTTTAATTGTAGCAACACCGAACATATCATTTTCTAAAAGAAATTTAGAAATCAGAATTTACACGAGCCCTGCTTATTTTCTAAAAGAGAAAAAAGCTTCACTATTAATAATCTGGTGATGTCTAAAGCCTGTTCCTTGTGGTTTGGAAGGCTTACATAATGTTATACTTAGATACCAAGCTCATCTTACATATAGTAGAAAGAGCTTTCTACTTGATAAAGGAAGACCAATCTCATGGTCACTTTTATTAGTTACATGAAAGGGAATTTACTATAAAAGAACAAAAAACACAATCAGGAATAGTCCACACTTTTAGCCTTGTATCAGCACCCCCTTCCCAGCTGTGCCCACAAAAGCTCATGATACCATCTACATGTTTTGTTAGTCTTTAAAGTGCTACCGGACTATTTGTTGTTTTTTAAGTTTATCCTGTACAGACTAACTCGGCTACTCCCTGAAGCTATTCAAAAGGTATGTGCTCAGTACAATATTATGGTGTCTTGGAAGGACTTCTAAGAGCAGATCCTATAGTTCTTTGTGCTGCAGTAAGCTACTGTTTTACTTCCCGTCCCCTCCCCCCCATGATTATGACTACGTCTACATACGGGTTTTGCCGGAAGAGGCAATGCAAATGAAGAGCGGATTAGCATTTTCTCACGCTTCATTTGCATAATCTCTTCTGATCTGTTTTTGCAGAAGAGGTTTTTGCGCAAAACCAATCAGTGTGGACATTTCATTTTTGCGCAAAAACCCCTTTTGCGCAAGATCCTTATGCCTCAAAAAAAGAGGCCTCTTCCGGCAAAACCCGTAGTGTAGATGTAGCCTATGGGAGAACTTGTAGCCAGTGGAGGACTACCAGAACTCAACGGGTTTTGCCTACATCCTCACTACAAACTGGGCATATTACCAGCTCAAGTGAAAGTGGCATCTGAACTCTAGTCTCTGCCTGGACATGAAGCATCATGAGACTTGGGGGAGAGTGTTTTATGTGTGGTGAGGTGGGTTAGCAGTAATACCTGAGAAAGAAGCTAACTTACCTCTGCAGTGAAGACATTATCCCCAAGAGATTTTTTTTTCTGAGTGCTGCTGGCTCGAATACATGATGTGTCTCTACTGATAGCATTTGTATTGAGCCTAGTTGTGGGTCATATACATATAGACTTGAAATTGATGTAGCAAAGTCAATGAAGTTATGTTGATTTGGGATGGCTCCGTTGAGATGGCTCACATGTTTGTTTACTAAGAGATGGATCTTTCTCTTGAGTTGTTATTGGTGCTATTTTAAGGTATCTGTTTGTTATGAACCTGATCCTGCAGTTCTTAAACAGATTATAAAGAGTATTGACTTCACCAGAAATAAGGTATAGGTAAAGAGTGCGAGATCAGGCATAGAAATAACATGGTTTTTCTTAGAAGAATGCTAAATATAAATAGCATTGGGATTGGAAAGCAAATCTATGGTCTAATTCAAAGGCCTGGCAAGAATAGTTACATCGAGAATTCTGTATTCAAAAAAAATCTCTATATAAATGTATATATAAAAAGTTAGTACATGGAAAGATTGTCATCTACTGGTATATGAGTACTGTTCATAAATATGTTGGTTCAATAAAGTTGTTGCACTGCTAATGAATTTCTTTCTGAGCAACTAAAAAAGTAGACAGATGAATTTGGTCCATTAACTAACTCCATTGACAATTGCCATTGTTGTTTGCAGTTTTGTTGTCAACAGTGTTGAAGACCTGAAAAAAAGAGATCTGTGTGAGAGCAAAAGCTTGTCCCTTTCATCAACAGCAGTTGGTCAAATAAAATATATTATCTTACTCACTTTGTCTCTCTACTGAAATCAACAGATAAAACAGAAATTAATTTGCTGCAATGTGCTCGCTTATAATGAGCCTCATGATATTTGTTGTTCTTAGATCACCATCTGCTGGGGTCAGATTACTGGCTGAGAAGCTCAATTTTCATTTAAAGTGAGAGTGCATTTTTAGCCCTCATGGCTGTGAAGAAAAACTTGAAAACATGAATCTTAAATGTCCCAACACGAAGAGGCAAATAAAAAGAACCTCCCATTTTTTCTTAGTATTTTAAGTCTCATCGCCTGATTTTGGGGGCCCATCTCATGATTTTTAAACACATGGCACTGGGAATGTGTAATATTCACTGAGAGTCATGGGATTGAATCTTAAGTGTGAGCCACCTTTTCAGTGACTTTGAATTTTTAATACCTTATATTTTCAAATTTTGCTTGATGACTCAAAAACTTATTTCCAAAGTTTAATGGAATCATTCACTATAAGTGCTATTGCAGATCACATTTTTAAAGTCAAGACAGCATGTTTTACAAGCTTTATGGTATTTAAGAGGCCACAATAGTGCCAACATTTTAATACAAAGTAGCTCCATTATAGGTAGAAATTCGAATTAACACCACATAACCGAGTTTTGTATTCTTTTGAAAAAGGTTTGCGCCATCCTGGATAAGAATTATTTTATGCACAATACCTTTTCAATCTGACTTTTGTTATATAGCAGTATTTGAACTCTCAAGCTACTAAGAGAAAACACATGGTCAACTGAAACACGAGAGTGCCTTTTAAGCAATGAGTCTTTCAAGTCTGCAACCATCCCCCACTGAGTCAGAATCTATCAGTGCTTATAAGCTAAGTGGGGTTGGGCCAATTCCGTACTTGCTTGGAAGACTACCAGAGAACGTTCAGGTGTGATCGAGTACGTCAGTGACTTCTCTAAGTTAATACTCATTGAATACTTCAGCACAGCACTGACCTTCTAGCCATGCCATCTTTTGGATGAGACCACTAATGGATCCCAAGGTATTTTTCATAAGGATCATGTCCTTGCTGAATTACAGTTTAAGATGGAATGGGAAGATCTGGCACCTAAGCCTCCTCCCTCCTATCCTAACTTTAATCTATATAAATAGCCAATTCAGAGAATATGTAATTTTCCCCTCTACACAAACTTCTTGGTTTAATGTGGGGATGTATGGACTTCCGCGAATACTTTGATGATAGGCCAAGGGAAAAACCATTTTTCTCCTATGTTATATGTCTTAGCTCTGATAGGGAACATTTGTTTTCTTAATCACATGAGATACTAGTGGGCTTAGATCCCCATATAGTAGAGAGTTTGGTTTCAACTCTGCAGATATAATTTTTTCTACACAACTTCTTTCTCTTTCCTTGCCACCCAAGACTCCTTAACTTTGTGTCCTTCTCTCACTTACATGTTTGGGCATGCTACCGTGTCAACTCCAGGACAATAAGTCACCACATTTTCTGTGTTCAAATCCTTTCTGAAAACACATTCCTCCCATGACGGTTTTTATGATTAAGTCACTAACTAAATTAACATTTTATAAAAAGATCTAGTCCTGTTGTAAACTGGGCCTTCCATTTTCTGGTGGTCATTTCTCACACTAGTTACCATGCTGTCAGTCCAGTTAGGGGACTGTCATCACTTACTGTACAGAACAGGGCTGTGATATTATTCAGTAACATGGTGTACACAGATAGGTACTTATGTTCTTAAAATATTTGGGCACTTACCATGATATAACATGAATTCCCAGCTCATGGAGTAAAATTTTCTCCATGGTTGGGCCATATGCTACTCAGAGAAGGGGAGAGATTTGGTTCCTTTGCCTTCTTAAATGAGAGAGAACTAGCCAGGAGTATTTTTGCCTTCGCTTTTATAGTCCACTCACCTTTTGAAATGGATTTTCCTCAGGGTTACCTCTTGATAAAGTTAATTCCAGTTTTGAGGACAGAAATATGGAGTCACATGGTGAAAGAGGTTCCATGATAGAATTTGCTAAAATGAAAATTGATTTGTTCCTGTCCCTGCTTCTTTGTTAAAGAATGTCTACTTGCCAGATGAGTGTCAATCAGCTTTGATGACACCTGGCTAGATCCGTGAGTTTGTCTTTGCAAAACACATTTAGCCCCCTCTCAGACTCACCTGGCAAACACACTGTAGCCATAATTTCATTTTATGTTCATAACCCTTAATACATACATTACACAATAATATTAATGATCAGTGTGATTATGCTACCTCACAAGGTGTATTTAGCCTAAAGATGATTTTACTAATATGTAGGGTGTGGCTGCATGGTGCTTTCGGCTCATGCAAGAGCAAACATTTGAAGAACCCTTTGGCCCTGGAACACACCCTTTGGCATCCCAAGAATTGTGCATTGCCTTAGCTGGCCTTCCAGAAAATGTAACTCAACACCACTGCAATTGGTAATTAAAGCTGTAGCATCATTATATGTAGTATATTATATGTAACTATTGTACCAACATCTATGCCAAAAGCCAAACCGTCTATTGTTAAATTACCTCGGTTATTTCAGTTTCCCATCTTAAAGTGTGATATACCTGTTTTAAAATGGAATGAAAGCTAAAGGGAAAGAATGAAATGTGCAAGTAGAGGCTTCATAAAACTTAATCCGGATAGGCACTTATACTATGTATGTCTAAAAATGTTTCTGCTAGGCTTGCCAGATGCTTTCACCAAGAATCCTGAACATGGCAGGAAAGAAACTTAGTTGAGCAAAAAAAAAAAAAAAAAGGGGGGGGAGGAGAGGGAACAAACAAAAGGTTACTGGGCCTTTAAGAATCCCCGTATCCCTGTGTCCTCGCTTCCCCCCACCCATGCCAGATGTAGCAGGGGAAGATTGTCCCAACCAGCTTTCCTTCCAAGAAAAACAGAAAATACCAGACATCTTACCTGTCCAGTATTTTCTGTTTGTTTTTTTTTACTGGACAGGGGCCAGAAAAAATGGACTGGCTGGGCGAAAACTGGACATCTGGCAACCCTAGTTTCTGCTGATGGAGAAAGATGTGCATGAGCCCTAACTTGAATGAATTAGATCTGAACATGAGAATATTTCTGTTCCTAGTTCACTTGGCAAAATATAACCAATTCCATGTTTGCCACGAAACAATACACTGGATCATTCCAAGTAAGAAGACTACTGACTGAAATCCCATGCAGATTTTGTTGGAGAAGATTTTCCAACCTGCCATTTTTGAAGGCATCAGATAAACAACTTTAAATTTCTCCCTTCAAATTTGCAAATCAATGTCCTTCTTTGAATTTTGCATTCAAAATGTGATATTTGCCACCCGCATGGATTACTTCTCATGGAAGTCATCACTCAGTGGGAAATGTGCACACCATATGCATTCTCTTGACTCCAAAAGTGGCACCCAAGGGTTTTTTAAAATCAGCTCATAATCTACACATGCTCTAGGGGGAGAAGAAAAGATAAAAGGACTATTTTAAGATGCCATAAAATATTTTTAAAACTATAGCAAACCTCTCACTATGTTATGAGGAATCTGAGGATTATTCGGTCTTCATCCTGTGCATGAGAAATGATAGAATATCCCAACACATTCTGAAGAATTTTTATAGCATTGCAGGGAGTTTTATGTTTGTTTTCCAAGCCAGAGATGTCTGAAAGTAGTTCTTCTGAATATTATCTCAGTTCACATACTTCTGGTCAGAGACTATTAAAATACATGCCATGTTGTGGCTGCTGGTTATATCCCTCTTTAAAAGCTACACCATTAGAAAGGACGTAAGCTTTATGCTGTTTGTGATTTTTGTGTATCTTCATGTGGTGACTGGGACAGCTTCACTGAACGAAGACTTTCCTGTCTTCAGTCCGCATGATTTTGGATGGCCTGGATTCTATTGTATTATTTGACACACAGGCAAAGAACTGGTCTGAGCAAAATATTTTCCTCCCTTTATGATAGGAAATTGGTCTGGCGGTGTGTGTAGATGGGCGAGATAGGAGTGGACTTGGAAATAAAAATAAGAGAGGGAAAGGGCTAGATGGCCTCAGTGACTGTGACTTGGAAAAAGTAACGGGCCTGATTCACCAAGTCCTTGCTCCTTATGGCGTCACTTACTTACACTTGTGCAGACTGGTTACATGCTAGCTGCAGTGTGAGCAAGTGAGTGGATAGTGTTGACAACAGTTTTACGCCCACTTGGCAAGATGCATATAACTACACAAAGTGCAAGGCTATGTAGAAGCAGGCCTGCTGTTTGAAACAATGTTCACTTTATTTTAGCAGATGGCTACATACCTTTTGTTTGAACCTAGACTTCAAAGCCTAATGTTTTCACAATATCAGCTCTTTCCATCCCACTGTTCTGTAGCAGTGTTTAAAAACAAACAACACTGTAGGCTTGGGAGCAGCCGGGATGGGGCATCATACGGTACAGAAGTTCCATCAAATTTCAACAATTAACTGCTTCCCATTCTGGTGCTGACAACACTAGGTATGTGGATTTGGCCCATGGCTCAAAGGCTGGCTCATTACACTGGCTTTCTGTGCTACTTTTCTAAAAGTGTTGTTTCATAATTAGCTCAGCTCACATACTCAGCTTTGTGTACATTTGTGTGTCCTTTGCTATTCCAAGAAACAGCTCCCAACTTACTCAGAGGGGTTTCCGCCTTTTTTTTTTTTTTTTTTTTTGGCTCTTCTAAAGGCTCACTCAGCTATGTCAATTGTGAGTTTTAAATCAAGTTTGGCTGACTTGCCTCGCTCTCTCCAGTTCCTTAACTAGCAGAGGTAAATTAGGCTACTGCCTGGTCATCTCTTTATTGACACTCACCTATGAAGTCATTAATTTATTTGATTTCATAGAAAGACTTCCTAGTAGCTATCTGTAAAGAAGTGAGGATGGCTGGGACATTGAGTACAATATGTTCAGACAGAACGTACAATTCATGCAAAATAATGACTGAGGTTGCAACATTACAGCTAAATAAAATCAAAAGTTTATAAGAGCTGTAAACACTGGTGCTTGTGGGCATAAGTCAACCTCTGAGAGATAGGGTTTTTGAAGAATCTTTATAGGGAGCCATAACTATTTGTTGCAGCATTTATTGTACCATCCTCTGAGGTATCTGTTACAGGCTACTGCCAGAGACAGAATATTGGAATAAATGAACCCATTGGGCTAATCTACTATGGCTGTTCCTATATGTGTGCCTTGATTGATGTGGCCATCAGTCACACACAGTTATTCACTTGACAGCTCTGGTTATTGTTTCAGTGGTCTTAAATATACTACAGGTTGCACGACTATAAACTGGAACTTTCCGGTCCAGCTACATCCATGGTCCAGGATCAGAGAGTCCTGGTATGCTGCAGGAGATAGGGGGCTGGGACCCTGCTGCAATGTGTGGGGATGACGTGTGGCCCAGCTGGACTGCAGGGGTGGGCAGGAGCTGGGAAGCTGGGCACACAGCTCATCTAGGTGTGTGTGTGTGGGGGGGGGGGAGGGGGAGTGGGAGCCAGAAGGCCCAGTGTGTGGCTCATCTGGGATGGGGGTGTGGGCTGGGAGCTGGCCCATGGCTCAGCTGGGCTGCAGTGGAGAACCAGTAAGACCAGTGGGGGCCAGGGAAGGGGGTGGGGCCGGTTGCAGGGGGACCAGAAATTACCTCCTCTGGACCGGCAAAATCCGTCATCTGTGACCAGTCAGGTCCCCAGGGTGCCAGACCAGGGAAATCCAATCTGTAGCAGTGAAGCCAATGATCAACTATAGTTTGTAATTTTTGTTTGTAATTTTTACAGCCATATCCTCATCTGCAGCACATTCTCACTTGCTATCAAGGAGTGCTCAAAGGGAGCTGAAGGTTGCAGAGGTGCCTCTTGCAAGCCAAAGTCCAAGGCCTGCTCTGCATTGGGCCAGTCTCCTGACATAAGTGAGAACAAACCTGCACCAGGTGCCAATAGCCCCAAGAGGCTATGCTTTCAGGGATTGGAGTAGAACAGGCAGGGGCATGCTCCCTTTTCTCTAGCTACACCTCTCTACCAGCTGCCAGGACAGGATGGCATAAAAGCTGCTATTGTAGCTCTTTGGATTCCAAGGATACTCCTACATTGGATGGCTCTTCTCCTGTGGCTAGTTAAACCAGCTTTAGGGCTGCCTTGCATCGGGGGAGCAGCACAAAGCCACCCTAATACAGTTCAGGAGCTGATCTACTATTTTTATGTTAAAAATGCATCCTTTGATTGAATGGATGGACGCTTTTTATAAGTGCTTGTACTGGTATGCTGCTTTTTGAAGCACCTAATATAGAAGCAGCTGATGGTTCCTTTGACTGTGTGTATTTTGGTAGCTGTCATCCCGTGCTGAAACTAAATCCTGAGAATTTTGTGAATAGTGCTCATTTTTCTGCTGAAATGATAGTTGGCTTGCACCTGGAAAGGCAAGAGGAAGGCTGTAATTCCCTTGACCCAGTGTTTACCTTTGTGTGAGCCATTATTTTTATAAAAGTAGTGGTTTAGCCAGTCAGTCTAAAATCAGGTACAAAATTAGGGTAGAATTCTGCCTTCAAATAGTCATGCCTTCAACCTGATTGCCTGAAGCACTGAGAATCAGAAGTCCACTTATAGTCAAAGGAGCAGAGAGAGTCCAGCACCTCTGAAAAAACCAGGCCAACAAAGACAACAGGCATTGTACATATGTATTTTTTTTTTTTATACACAGTTTGACATATAACCACAGTCATCTCAGACACTTGATAATCACCTTTTCTTTCTAGCCAGGGCCTGATTTTCAGAGGTGCTGCTGAGCCATCCATCTGTAGTTAGTGGGAGTTGTGCTTTATCAGCCCCTCTTAAAATTAGACTCTATTTCTGCCTCTCAGTTTACAAAGAAATATTTTGTAGAGACATACGAAGGCAGATTATAAAGACACATTCTAAAATATATTAAAATTAAAGGGATTTTTAATATGTACTGGAAATCTGCATTTCTTAACTAAACAAACATTGAAATCTTATTTTATAAGTACTTCTAATTGTTTTTCTTACTAAACTGCTGTTTGTTCTCAGCTTATGCTACTTTGATTATGCATTTTCAAATTGAAATGGAATAAATTTAATGCTCTGATATTATTACAAGCTGTTTGCATTTAATAGGTATTTCTATTTGTTATGGTAGTTATGTTTGATCTACACTAGGAGTTTAGTTCAAACTTAGCCATATTAGATTGATTTTCTAAACAATGATTCCACGCCACTAAACCCATTCTGCTGACTTTAAGGGCTGTTAAAGTCAACAGTACTCCAACATTTCAGTACTCCTGCTTTTCACAAGAAGTAAATTCAGCCTTCCATGGTTGACTTTAGGGTAGTGCCTACACAGTGCTGTGAAATTCAATGTTCTTGGCCTCCAGGAGGTGTCCCACAATGCTCCAATGTGACTGCTCTGGCCAGGGCTTTTGCCTCTGCTGCTCATCCAGTTGCACAGGAGAAGCCCTGGAAAAAAATGAATTTCATTTCCTGTGTGGCCAGAGTGGCGAGCAGACCTCAGAGCGGGCTGCACACCTGAGCAGCACAATTGACCATAAATGCCCAGGATTGCAAACAAGCTCCAGCATGGAGCACACAGGGGATCCTGGACCTGATTGCTGTGTAGGGAGAGGAATCTGTTCAGGCAGAACTACAAAACAGCAAAAGCAATGCCGATAGTTATGTCAAGATCGCACAGGGCATGGTGGAAAAAGGGTACACCCAGCAGTTCTGCATGAAAATAAAGGATCTGAGGCAGGCATACCAGAAGACAAAGGAGGCAAATGGAGGATCTGGGTCAGCACCCCAAACATGCTGCTTCTAAGAGCAGCTGCATGGGATTCTGAGGCAGTGTGTGACCAGTTTCCCAATCCAGTCCGTGGATTCCTCCCAAGATACTCCTCTGGCAGCATCTGCCAAGTGCATGCAGAACAGGGTGAATGAGGAAGAGGAGGAGGAGAAGACTGGTAAGCAGGCAAGCAGAGTATCTGATGTCACCAACAACCAGGACCGTTTTTTAACTTTGGCGCCAATCCCCTCCTCCCAGGATGTATCACTGCCTGGGCCCTGATAGCGGGGAGGGCACTTCTGGTGAGTTCACGTTTTTAGTCATGCTACAAGTGGGTTAAGGCAATTGAGTGTGATCTGTGCTGGCCACTCGGCCTACACAGCCAGGGCCCCCCAGAACAGTCTATTAACGTGTCTAGAGATGGAGTGGGAACCCTCCCTGCACATCTCCATAAAGCTCGCATAAATGAATTCTTTCATCCTTCTCACAAGGTTTCCGGTAAGGCCTGCCTTATTCCAACCTCCACAGTAAGACATCTTCCCACGTCACGCCATCAGTAAGTGGTCTGGCATTACTGCAGCACAAAGCATTGCAGCATCAGGTCCAGGTTTCTGACCACATTCAGGCAGTATCCACTCCTTATCATTCTGAGTGATTCAGAGAAGACTGATATTGCCCATGGCAACCTGAATGGAGCAGGGGAAGCTATGTAACAGATACCAGAGCAGTACACCTCCGTTTGTTCATCCCCAGTAAAGTATTGTTTGAGCCCCTGCCTTGCCACCATGTTTGGACCCTCCCCTGCCCCACCCACAGGCTCCTGTGAGAAGGCAAAGTTGCAGTCTTCCTGGGTATGTGTGTGACAAACACTCAGCTGCCGTGTGAGCCCCTGCCCTGCTGCCATGCCCAGACCCTCTAGCCCTCCTGCCTGCAGGCTCCTGTGTGAAGGAAAAATTGCACTCTTACAGCAAACAGGGGGTAGGGGGGCAAACATATGGTCATTGCATGAGTCCCTGTTCTGCCCTGCTGCCACACTACCATGGCCCTTCTTCCCAAACATAGATGCTTGCCTAGCTACAGGAGCTGCTACTTGCAAGCACTGTGTTTGTTGTACATGCTTTCCCAGAGGAAGCAAAAGACCGAACCCCAAACTGCCCCTTATCATGCCAGCTACCAAACTGAGTCCCACTGCTCCAGATCTCTCTGGAGTCCCTGCTTCATAGTGGGCACTTACAAGCATAACTTTGGCTTTGTACATTACACACTTTTGTATTGGTACATTTCGCTTTTCGTTACAGCAGGTGCACCAGCGAGCCTGTTGTCCATTCCCCTGGGGCCACCTCCTCTAGCTGTTCAACTAGCACAGATCCAAAGGTGAAAACATAATAGGGATGACATGTTCAATAAGCAAATGAAATCTGCCCACTTGCACAAGATGCAATTAAGTGAGTGGAGGAGAACACTGTTGCAAGAGATGTGAGTGGAGCATGAGGACAGGCGAGTGTGCAGAGAATGTCAAATGAAGACACAGCAGAACATCTTAAGGCTCATGGCAGAGCTGATGATGCACCTTGTAGACTCACAGAAGAGTCAGATGCAGACACCCCCTCTGGCCCATGCTGACTCAACTTCTCTCCTCATCAAGTTCCATAACCTCCTCTTCCAGTGCCCTTGAACATGGTGGAAGGGGTAAAGGGAGTCAAAGGGCAGTCTCACACTCAATGCCCAGGTCTGGGTCCCAGAACAAAAGGCTCTCCTTCTCACACCTGAACACAGGAATTGTAATACGCCGCTTTCCCTTTCCCCTCCCCTGAAGCTCCCACCCTGAACTCCTTTTCTGTCCCTGCTTCCTTGTGTTCCCTTAAATAAAAATGCATTATTTCTCAGTAACACTATATTTACTGCTTGTGTTGCATGATGGGGCGGGGGGGGGGGGAGTGGGGAAGAAGAGGATTACAGGTTTTACAGGCAAGTGCACTTAATACAGGGGGCACCTCATTAAGAGCAACATGCATGACTGTCATATCACTGTCTGGTCATTCACAAAGCTGTTTTCAAAGCCTTTCTTATTTGCAGTTCCTCTCGATGTGCTCTCCTTATTGTTCTGGTGTCTGGCTGCTCATAATTAGTGGCTAGACACTGCCTTGATTCCTGACCTGGCATAAAGTCCCCTCCCCCTTACTTTCACAGATATTATGGAGCACACAGCAAGCTGCCACAATGATGGGAATGTTGCTTTCAGTGAGGTCTAACCTACTCAATAAACTGTGAAACCTTCCTTTTAAATGTTCTAAAACATATTCTATCACCATTCCACTCTTGTCCAACCTGTAGTTGAACTGCTCCTTACTGCAATCCAGGCTGCCCGTGTACGGCTTCATGAGCCACAGGAGTAAGGGGTAGGTTGGGTTCTGATATTCATTTTTTGGTCTGGGAAGAAAATTCTATCATGTAGTTTTCTGAACAGACTGGAGTTCCTAACGATCCATGTGTCATGCACCTTTCCCGACCAGTGAAACAGCCTTTGTGATCCACCTGCAACCCCATTGAGACGTACCCCTTACAGTTTTTATGCACTCTTTGGCAAGGTGGCCAGGTGCCAAGATTTCGATGTACATTCCATCTACCACCCCACCACAGTTAGGGAACCCCATTGCAGCAAAGCCTTCCACTATGTCCTTCATGTTTCCCAGAGTCACTATCCTTTGCAGCAGAAGGGAATTGATTGCCTTGGGTACTTGGATCATAGTAGTCCCTACAGTAGATTTACCCACTCCAATTTGATTTACAACTGATGGATAGCTGTCTGGTATTGCAAACTTCCACAGGGCTATTGCCACTCACTTCTTGACTGTCAGAATGGGTGTCATTCTGATATTGTTGTGCTTCAAGCAGGGGGAAAGCAATTTGCAAAGTTCCATGAAAGTGGTCTTTCATGTACAAAAGTTTTCAGCCATTGCTGATCATCCCATAGCTGCATAACTATGCCATCCCACCAGTCTGTTCTTGTCTCACAGCACTAGAAATGGCATTCCACTGTGTCAAGAGGATCAAAATGCTGCCAGCATCTGCCAATTACTCAGCTCAAGTGCTTCACACATTTGTCTGTGTCTCCTCACATGCTTCCTCATTCTGGTGGGTCCTGGCTAGGCTCTGGACATACTGCAGGATAAGGCATGAGCTGTTTGCTGTGATTGCCATAGAACTTTGCTGCTGAACAGGGTTCATGCTTGCCCTGTTATGAAGTCTGCATGGATAACCAAGGGGAAAAGGGCACAAAAAGATTGTTTGACATTGCTTTCAAGTGGGGGGCGGAGGGGAAGAGGAGATGAAGTGCATTATGGGATGCTGATGACATGTACCCAGAACCACCTGCTGCAATGTTTTGGTCTCAGAATGCAAAGAGGTGGCAGGAACTGTGGGATAGCTTCCCATAGTGCATCACTGTCAAAGTCGACAGTAGCCACCCTAGTGGGGCTACACTATGTCAAACTCTTGTGCATAGTGTGGACATGCACCTTTGACTTTACAAAATCAGGTTCTAAAAAAATTGACTTTAATAAATTATCTCATAATGTAGACAAAGCCTTAGAAGTCCTTAGAATGCTCTATATGGCAAATTTGTGTGTTGTCTTTGAATGTTTTGATTTTTTTTATAGGGTGGATTAAAATTCATTTTTATCACTGATGTGGAATTTGGATGATAAGAAATTTGGTGTAATCCGGCAAGCGTATATGTAAAAAGAATCATATCAGTTTTACTAGCAGATGCAACTTCTGTGGCAGCACTTTCAGTCACGGCAGCTAAATCCTAAGGGACAGAACAACCAAGATATGCTTGATGCCGTTGGAGAGGGGCAAAGGCAGCTCCAAGCTACATTTGTGTTTGCTTGATCCTGTGGCCTGCCTGGACATCCAGCATAACCCAGAGCAGTCGTATGACCACTCTAAATTGCACACAGATGCCCATGGACCTGCGGGGCTATTCAAGCAGTTTGGAATTATAGAAACATAGAGAAGCCCCAGCTATACCCCCATATTAGGACCTGGCATGCAGTAGGTGTGATTGGAGAGGAGCCGCTATGGCAGCCCTACACAAACAGAGCATTCCCCTAAGATGGGCTGAAGATGAAACTGAGATGCCATCGGGGTTTAGATAAATACCTGCCATACACATTCTAATTCTTGTTATGTTTAGAACTGAATATGACCATCCCATGCATCTTCTGCTTCTCAGGAAGAGAAATGTCTTTGTCTGGAACTCATTTCTCAATATATGGTTTATTTAAACCCCCTTTGTTCTCCAAATAGATTCCAAATAGGTTGCCAGCTTTTTCATCTGTCAAATTTTATCCTTGGAGACTATATCTACCATTAACTTAAATAGGAACTGCATACTTACATGAGAGTAAAATTTGATCCAGTATTTTTCTGAATTACTTGGGGACAAATTTTCTCTTGGTTGAAAATGTGCAAAACTATTGCATTTAGGGGTGTAAATGAGTGCAGAATCTAACTCAGAAGCTATAGTTCCAATCCAAATAAAGTACTCTAAGATACAAACGTAATTCAGTTATAGGAACATGTATAAAATGTATGGGAAACAAATGTTATAAACCAAATTCTGTATTTTATCCACAGGGAAAGTTTCTTAGGCTGCAATGTCTATGTACTTACTGCAATTATTTATTTGTATATATTAAATAAAGGACTACACACATCCCTGCAGTTTTCCTTGTAAAACACAATATTGCATTTTGAATTCTTACATTTGTTTTATCAGGCCTCTACTTAGCAATCCACATTCCTACATGAAAATCAATGGCTTTGTCTACACTGCTGGCTTTTGCAGGCAGAGAGTATGCAAATGAAGCACTGATTAGCATTTTGTCATGCTTCATTTGCATAATCTACTCGAGCCATTTTTGGGCAAGGGGTTTTTGCACAAAAACAAGCAATATCGCCATTTTCTTTTTTCGCAAAATCCCCTTTTTTGCAAGATCCTTAGCTGAAAGATGCATAAGGATCTTGTGCAAAAAGAAAATGGACACACTACTTGTTCTTGTGCAAAAACCCCTTGCGCAAAAATGGCTCGAATAGATTATGCAAATGAAGTGCTACTATATGCTAATCAGCACTTAATTTGCATATGCTCGGCCAACAAAAGCTTGTAGTGTAGACAAAGCAATAGGTAGTTACTGTGCTTTCTTTTCCATTTGAACTGAGCAGTATGCCCAACATTTTATTTGTACCTAGTTGACAGTAATTTTATTTTTCAGAATGAAAGAAAGAAAGTTAATGTTTCAGCCAAATTAGTTTACCTCACGTCAGTTAGGATGTCAGTTAACTTTCTCAGTGTGATTCTTAATAGCAATTACCTCATGATTAAATTCAAATATGTTTTTTGTCTATACAACAGTCATGTTTATTTGTGAATTTAGTGTGCTGGACTCAACAATTCCACCCCTTGATTTATTATTATTATTATTATTGTTATTATGTATGACACAGCTTTTTTGGGTTCTGTATGGACACTCTCTCTCTCTCTCTCTCTCTCTCTCTCTCTCGCTCCCTCTCGCTCTCTGCAAACACACATACACATGACCATTTTACAATATGTGCGATAAAACATGATAGTATAAAGATTTGATTGACAAGAACTAACTTTGCCCTGACATTCATGCCAATAAAATGTATTTGCTACCATACACTAACATATATGAATATTTATATATATATATATATATATATTTATACACACACACACACACACACATATTTACTATTGTATGTAGATATGCTATGTAACACACATGCATTTGCTCTTTTCTGAATATTCTCATGTATTTTATTGTGTGAGTTTTTTAAAAAAGTAAAAACTTCAATTCAAGCAAAACATCTGAGCTAGTATCTCATATCAACTGGAGCTGCCAGTTTGCTCAGTCCCTTGTTTCTGAGGAAGCCTTTCTTGTTACTCCTAGTACTCATGCAGTTACAGATAGGGAAGACAAGAGCTAGCATTCCAGTATGAAGAGCGTTCCTATGACCTTATAAAAGGCCTAAATCCTGCAAATGCTTATTGGCATGAGTAGAACCAATGATTTAAATGGGACTACAAATGGTAGTATAATGAATACATGTATAAATGCCTGCGGGATCACGGACTATGACTATATTTGTCATAAGTCTTCCACATTTGTGACTAGTGTGTACTGGCAGGCCGCAATTTAGTGGTGGGCAACCTGTGGCCCATAGGCCACATATGGCCCACTGGCGCTCCACTTGCAGCCTGCGGACCCCCTGGCTGATCCCCTCCCTTCCTATGCGACCCCCTCCCTCCCAGAAATTTTGGAAGAGCTTCAAATCTCCTGATTCACACCCATCCCCTCTCCTCTGCCTCCCTCCCAGAGCTGGAACACTACAAATTCGCTGTTTATGGTAATCCAGCTCTAGGAGAGAGTAGGAGGAGGGGGGACGGAGCAAGAATCAGGTGATTTGCATGCACCAAAAGTGCTGAGAGGGAGGAGGGAGAAGCAGGTAAGTGCGTGGCTCTGCTGCCCCGTGTCGTGAGAGGTCTGTTAGGGAGGAGGCGGGCAGGGAGGCCATGGGGGCACAGGTTGAACCCCAGCTAGACATTCTCTTCCTGGTGCAGCCGCCTTGGTGGTTGCTCTCCGATATAACTGTTCTCCATAGTCACTGCCCCCTGTGGTCATTGCGGAGCATAACTGTCCCTCCTCTCATCCCCGCCCCCGTCCATGTTATAAAAAACAATCAGTTTTCATGCACATCCCATTCTTCTGGCACAACCAAATTCTGATCTTGCTTGAAGTTATGATAAGAGGAAGCTGCATACCAAATGTGGGAGTCCTAGCTCTTACTATTTAGGAGGAGTTCTTGAACAAACGGACTCACCAATGGAGTATTGTGTCCAGTTGGAGTATTGTGTCCAGTTCTGGGCACCACATTTCAAGAAAGATGTGGAGAAATTGGAAAGGGTCCAGAGAAGAGCAACAAGAATGATGAAAGGTCTAGAGAACATGACCTCTGATGGAAGGCTGAAAGAATTGGGTTTGTTTAGTTTAGAAAAGAGAAGATTGAGGGGGGGGACATGATAGCAGTTTTCAGGTATCTAAAAGGGTGTCATAAGGAGGAGGGAGAAAACTTGTTCATCTTGGCCTCTGAGGATAAAACAAGAAGCAATGGGCTTAAACTGCAGCAAGGGAGGTTTAGGTTGGACATTAGGAAAAAGTTCCTAACTGTCAGGGTAGTCAAACACTGGAATAAATTGCCCAGGGAGGTTGTGGAATCTCCATCTCTGGAGATATTTAAAAGTAGGTTAGATAAATGTCTATCATGGATGGTCTAGACAGTATTTGGTCCTGCCATGAGGGCAGGGGACTGGACTCAATGACCTCTGGAGGTCCCTTCCAGTCCTAGTATTCTATGATTCTATGGATGGACAGACTCACGGACAGACACACACACAAACTCTCTGAGATAGATAGATAGACAGAGTGTGCATACCTCAATTATATTTCTGTACTACTGTACGTATTTACAAGGATAATACGGAATTTCTTTTTCTCCATAGACCACTTTAATATTTAATTCTAAGATGGAGATATGTGTACTCTTTTGGATTCATTTAAAATCTGTTCTTCTGATGACATGTATTTTCTCCCATTACCTTCCCATCTGGAATTTCACTATATGCTTCCTTTTGACTACTTCTTCCCCACTGAGCTGCTTTCAAATGTGCTGGTAGGGGGGAATCTGGCTTTCCTCTACCCACTTGGGGTAGAGTGCTTCTTTTTAAATGATCGCTCTTTAACATTAGGCTCTTCCTTTTTCAATAGCAGAACATTTTGTAAAATAAACTTTTATTTAAAAACTAAAGCTCCACACAGTCAGAGGAAAATTCACCAGGGGCACACTGCTTGAAGGGTTGTCTTTCTGCATTAGTGTATTTCAGAGCAGCAAATCCAGAGAAAGTAAAATAAAACACAGTTAATTACACCCGTATCTTATCTGTAATTTAGAAATGGTGGGAGTTTGAATGAATGAATGAATGTCAGTGCTGCCCAAACTGCTATTTATTTTATTCGTTTATTAGCAGTTAAAGATTGTGCCACGTGTCAGTGGAACAGGAATTTTTCTCGGATTTGAGCTTTGACCTTGATCTCATGATAATTTGGCTATTTTTATTATACTCTGGTACCTCCACCTGTTTAAGCATGTTTACCAAGTACTATGCACTCAGATAAACATATTTTTTTTTCAGATTGGTTTTTGTTGGCAGACATTTCCTCTGGGTTTTTTTACAGACTACAGCCATTTGCACCAGCCCCTTTTGTTCAGTCTGTCATTTTGAGAAGTGCCTCTGCTTGGGAGAGAAAAAAACAAGGCCCTAATCCTGCAAACACTTACGCATCTGCTTAACTTTATTGCTTTGTGTAGTCTTATTGATTTCAATGGGACTGCCCATGAGAGCAAAGTTAAGCACGGGTTGTAGAGTTTTCAGGTTTAGGGCCTTGTTGGTCAAGTTCAAACTTACTTGAACATCCTGATTTTGAAACTTTGACTCAAATTCAAAGATCATTTGGTTCTAATTCTACTTAGTATTTACTAATAAGAAGAATAAAGATGAAGTAGGAGAAAATATTCCAGGGAAAGCATGAGGTGAAAAAGCCAAAAGAAGATGGAGAGACAAATACAGAGAAGCTGTGGAAAAACAGTAGAGTTATAGAGAGCAGTTCTAAGGAGAAAAACAAAAACAAAACAATCATATGCAGGTGGCCCACTTGCAACAAATCCATTTGGGTGAGGAGGATGTTTCTACTGCCTTTAATATATAGCACAGGCTTTCCTTTAGATGCAAACCCTCCCCCCCCACAAAAAAAACCCATTCAAATATATTAATCATGCTTAAACAAAAAACCATGTATTTGAATGACAGGGCAAAAGCCTTACAAGGTCAAAGTATTTGGCTTGTGAACCCTGGAAAATAATTCACAAAGTGCACACAACTTCTAACTATGTGAGAGTCACCCATCTTGGGCCCCAGCCTGCCCGCCCTGATATATATATAGGTCTACAGCCTACCCTCAACTGTAACTATACATGTTAACAATCACATAGGCCTGGGACTATGCACAGGGGTAGGGTGACTAGACATCACGTTTTTAAAGGGACAGTCCCTTATTTAAGTCCTCCTGCAAGTATTCCAACTTTTTCTTAAAATGAGCAAACTGTCCCACGTTTTCTGTCCCCCCCCCCTCATTGGTACCAGCAGGTCCCAATGAGAGAATCCCACCTTGCCAGCCACCTGCCCAAAAGTTGTGCCCAGGGGAGGGGGAAAGGGTGTTCAGGGACGGGGGTGGACAAGGCTGGTGGCATGGCAAAGATGCAGCACACGAGGCCAGCTGCACCCCAGCTGTGTGCTGGCATAACCCCCACAGGCGAAACCAAAACCAGAACCTCTGGAGCTTCATGCGTGAGCTTACACTAAAAGCCAACTGGCTCTCAGCTAAGGCTGTAGAGCACGTTCATTCTTCCTCTCTCTAAGTGGCTAAGTGTCACTACATAGGATAGCACCCCACACCCAGTAGGTGTGTAGATTACATTGGCTTTTGGCCAGCAGGCCCACAACCTCCATCCCATTTCCAACTGCCATTGGCTATGTGCTGTGAGCTGCAGGGGCTGGTGAGTGCAGGCCAGCACCAGATACTGGACAGTTAATTGTTGCCGCTGCTGCCCACCCATCAACATGCTCCCCTCACTCTCTTCTTCTTGCTTTCCCCTTCGCTTCCCCCCTACCCACAGTCTTGCTGCTCCTTCATATTCCCTTGATAGGGCACAGCCTGCTCCCAACTCTGTGCACAGAACCAGCCCCTGGTTGGAGTGCTGCACTCACGAACAGCCTGTCCCGTAGGCGCCTTTCTTCCCCCACTGTCTCTAGATGGGCTGGCAGCCTGGGAAAGCCCAAGATTCTTCAGCCTAGGACACTGGCCAGCAGGAGCCAAGCCCTGTGTGTGCCAAACACTTGCATGGTGCTAGCTTGGGGAAGCCTCTCTGCCCCTCAGCTAAGTTTTAGAATGGGGGTGAAGAAGTGATTGCCAGCCTGTTCCCTCCCCAACCTTGCAGGCTTCACAGCAGCCCCTGGAGTGGAGGCTTAACACCCTATTCAACTGCCCCTCTAGGTTCTGCCTCCAGGGAACGTGGGACTGCTCCATCCCCTAGCACCTTTCCCTGCTGAGCCACCTCTATAGCCATGCTCCATGGCTGCTGATACTCCTGCAGCCCGGTTCACTGGGTCCTGGTGCACTATGCATGCTTAAGACTTCAGGATATAAGAACAGAACGGCCATACTGGGTCAGACCAAAGGTCCATCTAGCCCAGTGTCCTGTCTTCCAACAATGGCCAATGTCAGATGCCCCAGAATGAGTGAACAGAATAGGTTATCATCACATGATCCCTCTCCTGTCATCCATGTCTGGCCTCTGACAAACAGAGGCTAGGGACACCATTCCTACCCATCCTGGCTAATAGCCATTGATGGACCTAACCTCCATGAATTTATCTAGTTCTTTTTTGAACTCTGTTAAAGTCCCAGTCTTCACAACATCCTCTGGCAGGGAGTTCCACAGATTGATTGTGTGCTGCATGAAGAAAAACTTCCTTTTGTTTGTTTAAAACCTACTACCTATTCATTTCATTTGGTGACCCCCTAGTTCTTATGTTATGGGACCAAGTAAATAACTTTTTCTCATTCACTTTTTTCACATCAGTCATGATTTTATAGACCTCTCTCATATTCCCCCTTAGTCTCCTCTTTTCTAAGATGAAAAGTCCCAGTCTTTTTAATCTCACTTCATATGGGACCTGTTCCAAACCCCTAATAATTTTTGTTGCACTTTTCTGAACCTTTTTTAATGCCGAAATATCTTTTTTGTGATGAGATGACTACATCTGTATGCAGTATTCAAGATGTGGGCATACCATAGTTTTATATAGAGGCAATATGATATTCTATCTTATTCTCTATCCCATTTTAAATGATTCCTAACATTCTGTTTGCTTTTTTGACTGCTGCTGCACTCTGCGTGGATGTTTTCAGAGAACCATCCACAATGACTCCAAGATCTCTCTCTTGAGTAAGTGTAGCTAAATTAGTCCCCAGTCATATTGTATCTATAGTTGGGTTATGTCAGTGGCAAGCAGCAGCCTGGAGGTTTTAGCTGCCATTCGACACTGTGCAGGAAGGAAGGGATGAGCTCTATAAAGACCCAGGCCACATCATCCCTTTTTCTCTCCTCCTTCCCTGCAGCTAGAAGCAGCTCCCATCCTTTCCCTTCCACACAGTGCTGAAAGGCTGGTGCAGGCAGAAATCTGGAAGGGGGGTATGTGATCTCAAATGTCCCCCCAAATATTGCCTTAAGAAGTCATGACACTGGGCATTGGAGGAGGTGGGTCTGTCTGCAAAGGCCTAATCAGGCACAGAGGATGAAGAATGATAGCAGGAAGGGTTGGGTTGGTTAATTCCCCCCTCCTGTATATGTAAAGAATTAATGTGTGTGTACAGAACATGTGTGTGTGTGTGTGTGTGTGTGTGTGTGTGTCCTTTCCCTGTGCAGACCCTAAAGCCGTAAAGATAACACGGTAAATAAAACGAATCCAGCTATGCAGCATTTTTTTTAACAGGGGCTCAGGCAACTTGATGTTAATTTGAATGTTTATACTGCATAGTTCTGATTGATTGCCGTTGAACTCACTTGAATAAGAGTAATTTTACCAGGTGTCCCATATTCAACATAGGGAACTATGGTCACCCTGCATGAGGATAGAATAACTCATACATAGGTGTTTGCAAAATGGTTTCCTAGTCTTTATCATGTACAACTTATACCTACACTGTGGAATTATTATCAGGTAAGAGAATAAAACAGAAGCGCTTTGACAGGTTCTAGAATAAACAGCTTGTGTGACCTTTACTTTACTTTGTTATGTAGGAAATTGTTTATCTTCCCCTATGATAACATTCAGAAATGAAAGACTGGAAGAACCAGGCAGTGTGATGGAATCAACTGCATTTGCCCCCAAACAGAAGTCTTCTAGTTTGCTGAGTTACTGCAGCGTAGTTAAGATATGCATAAAAGCTGCGTGTCTGGATTCAACAACCTGCAGGTCTTCTCTATTTATATTACAGCACTGCCAGTCAAAATCAGATACCCGTTGTGCTAACTGTGGGATAAAATACAAATAAAAACATAGTCCCTACTCCTAAGATTTTGTAGTCTAAGACTTTCAGGGAGTGTCCATGCAGGTGCAGAGGTATGCCCATGCAGATGCAGGGAAAGACTCATAATGTACTATTCTGGGTCAGGAAAACACCAAGGCACATATTTAAGCCAATCTCTATTAAGAAAGAACTTTAAGCATAAGCTTCATTATAGAAAGTGTGAAGAATCTGTTTAATCCCTATTTTATTCCTTCCTAAACTTGGATTACTTATTCTTTGTATACGGATGTTTATGCACATAAATATCTTAATTAGTATATGAAAATAACATATCCTTCCTGAGTGGGGTTGCTTTCCTGAATCATGGCCTATGACAATATGTTTCAAATGGGTATATAACAAGCTGGGGGAGAGCCAACAAGGATATCAGTGGTAAGAATATATTGCTAGTGATGTTCATAACAAAATTATAGTGAGTCTGTCCACTGATGCTGGAACCTTGCTTGAAATTTTGGAACTGAACAGCTGTGGCATGCAAAAGATGACTCATTGCAAACAGAAATGTCATTGAGTTGCATGTAAGACCTTGTTTCACTCAGCCAGTATATAGACTTCGGGAATCCCTGCTGGCCATCAGCCCAGCTGTGAGCTGATAATGTCCCATAGGCAGTATAAGAAGAGAGGGTCTTAAGGAAGGAGTGAGAAGCAAATAGTGTTAATAGCTTTATGTTCAGGAAGGGCACTTCAGTCATGTAGAACAGCTTGAAGGAAGCAAGGATAAAATTGAGCTGAAGGGCACAAATAAGTGGCATCACTGGCAGAGGGGATGGAGGTAAGATATGAGAGTGGATTAATAGGGATGCGCAGAGTTGTCATAGTTGCATTTGTCTGTTCTAGTTGGTATTAGGGTTGCCAGATGGTTTAACCAAAAATACTGAACAACCCCCCCAAAACAGAAAAAATTCTGTTGAGGAAAAAAATAAAGGGGGAGACCAAAGTTGTTGAGAAAAAAAAAGGACCCCGAGAGTTATTAAGCAAAATGAATAAAAAAAATTTTAAAAAAACAGTATGGCCCCTTTAAGAAAAGCATTTGAGGCTTTTTGCCGGTGGCCATCTTGTTTTCCTGCATGGAGACAGAAGACAGCTCCCCTGCAGAACCAGGTAAGTGGAGGGTGGGGGAAAACCGGGGGGGAGGGGGGGCCAGGGGCTGGGCCTGGTTGCTGTGTGTGTGTGTAGGGTTGCCAAGTGTCTGGTATTTTCACCTCCTGGCTGGGAAAAAAAATCAGAAAATACTGGACATTTTAGGTGTCTGGTATTTTCTGAATTTTTTTACCAGAAAGGAGGCAAAAATACTGGACTGTCCAGGTCAATACTGGACACCTGTCAACCCTAGTTGGTATAGTGTCTTTATGCCACACTTGTCACTGTACTATCTGTGTGCCTTCCAGTGATGTATTAAGTGACATGACTAACATCTGTCACATTATGTTTGCTTTCTCATACTGCCCCAGGGGGGTGGGATGGGGAATGTGTACTTTGGATTGTTTTCTTTTGGTATTTTATGTAGTGTAAGCCCTGTGGTGTGAAAGCCTAAAGAATAGGTTGCTTGCTATGAACACCTGTAGGTGAACAGGCCCAGCCTTCGGATAAGGTGAGCAAGGCGGGTGCCTTGGGCCCGATGCATTCAGGGCCCCACGCTGCCCAGTTTCTGCCCACCCGGCCGCTCACTCGCTGCCCTGACTGGGAGCCACCCGGCCGTGTGGCTCAGCCAACCACAGTGTGCTGCCTTGGGCTCCGCAAACTCTTTGGCTGGGCCTGCAGGTGAACATGCTAAAAAGCAGCCCAGAGCTCCTTGAGACCTCCCATTGGACAAAAATTCCGTAGAAAGGGAACGTTCTTCCAGCATCTGTTGGTGAGCAAAAGGAAGTGGCTGAAAGGGCCAGACCCCAACAGCTTTCATATGAGTTTTAGGCATTTTTGGTGATAGTTTAGCTACATTTTAAGTTTGGGGATGATGAAACATGATGATGAAATCTATTGGGAAACTAATGGGCCAGTGACCTGCCCAAATGTGCTTGTAGTGAGAGATCATCTTGATCGTAACGCCAGTCTGTCATGTTTGGATAAGAGAGCCTGGCCAAGACTAGAGAAATTCAAGAGGGTACTGCTTTGCACTGGCTACATGTGGCAATGCTCCATCTCTGAAGACTCTGTGCAGAGTGGAGGTGTGAGGCACTGCAGAAGCACCTTCAGGAAACAGACAGTGCATGGACCTTCCCTGAAGTGGGAGATGGTGCAAAGTCAGCTTGTGTTGGGAGACACTCTGTAGGATGGGAATCTTACCTAATGGATATTGATGATTTATTAGTTGCTGGCTCTCTTTGTTTTAAACTCCTGGAGTGGGGTTGTGAGTAGGGCAGTATTGCCTCACTAGGATGTCCAAGGGAGATAATTTAGTTTCCCCAGTTTTCTGGTTGGGCATTAACACTGCTGGTTAGGGTTTCAAAAAGAACCTCTAGGTAAATGAACCTGGTCCTTTTTGCTGCCAGCATCTGTCAGAATGGTTTGATATATATTTATTAGAGAAGTCAATGTTAAAAAAAATCACATTGCGTAGGAGAGAAATGTGGTTTGTGATGACCCTTAGTTCTTGCAAGGAATTCATTCCATAAGCTTTGGCTGATCCCTGAAAAACTCTGTACAGTTGAGCTTTATGCTTATTGAAGGACATTCTATTATACCATAGGAGTGAAGACTCTGCAGAATTTGTACACTTTTTTCCTCGGTAGTCTTGTGGCAGAGATCAAAGTAATTGGTCCCAAGCCTCCTCCTGGCAGAACTACAAATCCTTAAGCCACAGTGCAAAACAAACAAACAAAACAAAAACAAAACAAAAAACCCATCCAGTTTCTCAGTTTCAGGTTTCTCAGGCACACCAGCTATTCTTAGATTTTCAATTTCTGGCTTTATTATCTACTTTCTACGTCTTGTATTGTAACACATTATTTTCCTTGAGCAATGTATTAAACATGCCAGCATATCCTACACAGCTACTTTGCAGACCAGCAAACCTGTTTTCAGCACCTACTAATCCCTTAGAAAAAGACTCCACTTTATTTTCAATAGAAGAGACAGTCTGTGAGAAGTCTAGTCTTTCATGTATCAAATCTTGCTCTGCAACATGACTTGTTTCAAATCCAATATACCAGTCTCCCACACAAGGACTTACAATAGTGGATGCAGTTCCCAGGGTAGTCTGCCTTGCTGCTTGGGTGGTGCTGGAAGTTTATTTTTAGACATGGATGGAAACAGAAGTCTTACTTTTTTCAAGTGCCAGCTCTAGCAATCACAAGAAAATTCCAAAAGAGCAACTTAGAAGTGAGATCACAGAGCAGTATCTGCAAACTGAACAATCACTCCTCTATGGGCTGGCAGCAAGAACCGAACCTAGGATCTTCATCTCTATAAGCATCAGCCGCAACCACTTGAGTTAAAGCAGGAACTAGCACTTGAAGTAAACTCTTACCGTTTTATATGACACTGCCACACTAGGGTCATACACAATACACAGTGTGTTAAATATGCAGAATCACTAGCTACCATCTTCTGAAACAATGAACTACAACAGATTTCTGATGCATCTATAATACAAACGCAAAACCTGTTGGGAATTGCACCTGTACATTCTCTTCAGGTAAGCCAAAATGAAGAACCACGTTGGCCTAATAGAGGAATATCTAAGTGGGTAAAAGCACATTGTTCACCACTCATAGGTAGTATTGACCAACACACTGCATGTTCTTCTAGCTTACATATTTCCTCCTCTACAGCAGGAAAGAGCAAACATCCCTTACCCCCAGTAGCCAGCATAGTGGACAGCTCTTTCACTCCCAAAAGGCTACAGGGAGTACTGGGAGGTGAAGATGAGGTCCGGAAAGTCCTGCTAATTAGCTTCACACAGAGGTTTGAATAAATCTCAAAAGGAGAGAGCGCACAAAATGTAAATTTTCTCATGATGTGACCCATATCACAAATGCTATGCTTCCTGAGGGCAAATGAGGAAAAAGCTTTCATTTCTCATTTTCAATAGCAGTCAGAACTGTACACCAGGCCTACTTCAGCCACTGGGTGTGGCCTGTGGCACGTTGCCAGAAAAGCTCTGGGTGCAACAAAAACGCGGTCATCATAAGTTACTGGGTTTCCATTTCCAAGTGCTCAGCTTCACGTGGTGCTATTGAGCTAGCGTGGCCTCACTGGAAAGAGAGAGAGAGAGATTGATAAGTGGTGTGCAGTCAGCCTGGCTGCCCTTTGTCATGAAGCTTCCTCCTGATAGGACATGTAATGAAGACAATTCTTTGTAGCAGATTTTTTGCAGAATTAAATAGGATCAATATACTTTGCTGGACGTCAAAGCCAGTTAGGTGTATAATGTAGGCATCAGGTAGGTTCCAGATCTCATAGACTGAGACAGTTGAGCCATTTGAAATGCTTTTATTTAGCAGGCTTGGTGACAAGATAGACACCTAATCAAGGATATAAAATGCCTCAGGGTATTGAAATAGTCTTCCTCAGTTACTGTGATATTGAACACAGGACTATCCCCAAGATTTTAAGAAAGTACTACATAAACAGTCTACTAGCCCACACCATATACATGTGTGACAATTTGGGGACTCTTCCTATGCACACCTTATGAATTCTGATTGCTTTTATAAACGCTATGTATAACTTCAGCCCTCAATATGAAGTAAGCTAGATATGGGCTGGCAGGCACTCTCTTGTGTATAATACACTCTGTCTAGAAAAAGCTATAGAGCAAACAAAAGAAATATTAGCATTCTAATGACTCTACTTGGACAGGACTATGGGTATGCTGAGAAACTGGAAAACTCTGGTTATTCAAGGAGGTCTGCAAAGAGAGGGGTGTTGGAGCAGCGGAACATTCCCAAAGCTGAATGGAGAACATAAGTGTTAGTATTAGCATTTAAAAACTCTGAGGAAACTTGGAGTAAAAAGGAACAAAGGGGCAGGCTTTTGGCAGTAGAGGGGACTCTTAGGCTATGTCTACACAGCAGCGTTATTTTGGAATAACTGACATTATTCCGAAATAACAAAGAGCATGTCTACACAGCAAGCCATTATTTCAAAATAATGGCAAGCTGGAGGACTTCTTACTCCAACTCCTGTAACCCTCATTTCACAAGCCACAAGGGACGTCAAAGGAAAAGTGTTTTCCTTTGACTTCCTGCTGTATAGACAGCACCAAAAGCCAAATTAAGAGATTTCAACTTCAGCTACGCCACTGACGTAGCTCAAGTTGCATAGTTTAATTCAATGTTAGCCCTGCTGTGTAGACGTACCCTTAGTGGCACTAGCCTAAGTTAAAGGAAACTGATTGCTGATGTAAGAAGGAGTGTCCATCAAGTGTCTATGGGCATTTTGTTATTTTACCTAGATCTGAAAATCTCATGTACTATCTAAAGTAAAAAAAAAATTGTTTTAGAAGGTCTGTAGAAAATCTGTGGCTCTTTACTTCAGTTATCACATGTACCTGAGGAAGCAGACAGTCCCTAAGGTTGGAACCCTGACCGTAAGAAAATGGGATATCTGGGAAGCCAGCAATAGGACTTAGGTAGCTGGGCATTGGGAGTTAGCTCTCTGAAGGGGGTGCTAGAAACACTTTCTGCAACTGAGATATTCCTACACATAAAGCCAGATGCAATGCCAGCACTCTGTTCAGACTCAGGAAAGCTTAAAAATAATCTGTGTGGGATCCATGCTTAGCAGCCTGGCGAATGTTCAGGGCAGCTTTACCAGGGGTGTGATACTGAATACACTGGTATCTCCAAGAGCTTAATCCAGCACTACATAAAGAAGTCTCCTTGTCCACACCAGCACATGTCAAGAGCCTCTCATGGTTTCTGGACCAAAAGAAGAGCCCAGCATTAGTGATTGTGAATCTGCCTGTCACCTTTAAGGCATGATGAGGCTTTGGAAAGAAGATCTAAAATAATAAAGAGTAGAGGTGTTGTACTGTGTCAGCTGACCATGTATCAGCTAGGAAGACCGACACACTCACATCAGCGTTCTCTCTGCAGCCAACATCAGCAGTATAGAAGCACAGAAACATCAACTCCAGTGGGATGGCCACAGTGTATTTATGCTATCGCTGAGGGCATTCCATGCCAAAATGCTGTACATAATATTTTAAAATTCTGCAAATTTTATTTGTCAAAATAACACTACATAACCACACCAGTTACAATTATTTTGGTAATTTACTACAAAAACGAACAAACAAACTTCTCAGCAAGTATGCCTGTTGCAATACAGGCACACACAAAAATTCCCCCAGAAGCAGACAGTTAAAGAAACCTCTATGACATCTTAATTCTGTTTCTCTGCCCCCTTCCCCACTCTCTACCAGAGCCCAGCTAGGAGGCCAGACACTCACAGTCCCTCCCTCCTGGAGCCCAGCCACGGTGCTCCCCCACAGCAAATACACTCAACCCCTGTTTCCCCCAGAACCCAGCCATGGCCCCCCAGCCCAGACATGCTCCGCCCTCATGCCCAGAACTCAGGGATTCAGAAGGAGAAACAGTTTGATGCTTGGTCCCAGACTTGCTTGGAGTTTCCTGCACAACACTGTCTCTTTCGCTCTGGGTATACTGACATATGCAGCAGCCAAGAAGTTTCTATAAATCCACATCCCCCACCAAAGTGACTTCTATATGTGAGCCAGGTCTGCCAGGTCCAACAGCTCCTACTGGTGGCCAGCAGCACTGCAGCCCATTTCTGCGGAGGAAAGGAAATTCTGTGTGCACAATTTTAATTTCTATATAATTCTGCATTGTGCTGTGGCGCAGAACAGCCCTAGAAGTAAAACATCTGCCACTCACTTCCCAAAGTAAGTCAAATCAAGGCAGAAGGGCACTTCAAAGACATACCGAAATATACCTGAAAAAGGGAGACATCAAACCAGGAGCACTTGGTGCAGATCAAAACACAGCAGTGCCATACTATAGATTAAGCCACAGCTCACTCTGTGGAGAACAGATGTGGTGATGAGACAAAGAAGTGACAAAGACACAATACTCCAGCCAACAACTATGTCAATTCCAAAATTATACTTGTCCCTTCTGTGGGAATATCTGCAGGGCACAAGCTGGCCTCCTCAGCCACTTAAAAAACCCACCTAAGAACCCTCTTTTCCGACATCATCCTCTCATTGAGGGATAGCTGCGGAAGAAAAAGAACTGTGGGTGAGTCAGGTTTCCCCAACATGATAGCCACAAATTGATATTCTAGCAAAGTGAACTAACAAGGACCTGTGAAGATAAGCAATAAGTGTTGGATGTCTGGCTACCACATTGCAGTTTTAGTCATGAATATTTTGGAAGGGTCATTCCTATTTCACTATTATCTTGACAAAATACTTTGAGATTTTCACTTCAGGAATAAATGATAGCAGGGGTTTTTTTTTTCATCATTGCTTTTACTCATGCTTTCAGCACTTTTCTCCTGTGACATGATCTAATTCTATCTGCTTTCCTGACAGTAAATGAAAACATCTTGGGAATGCAGGATGAGCACAGGTACAAACTTTAAAAGCAAGTAGTGATCAAAGTCTGCCCTGACAAACCTACTGAACAATGTCTAATTAATTTACAGTTATCTCAATGATAAAGAGTACTTTTTTTGTACAGAGGCCACATAATAAAGACAATGGCATGCGAAATCTAAAACACAATACATAGCATAATGTATTTTACAAATTAAACAAATTAAAATAATTCAGCCATAGCATGCCATCAGTTTTTAATTTGAATTAAGTGGAACAAAAGGGGTGCTCTGCTTAAAAACCAATGACAAAATATGACCTATATATAAATTACAGATGGAAAAGGCAAATCACATATGCAGGGCTATCACATTCAACCTTTTCTAAAGGGTTCTGTCCAGCCTAGTTTTAAATGAAATAAGCATCAGATCTTTCACTTGCCTTGTGAGACAGTTGTATGGTCTACTACTAGATCTCTAAGTTAGGAGTATAATTTAACACACATACGCCTGATCTATAAGCAACCATTATTTTATATTGAATCCCATTTCTTATTTCCTAGCCATATTTTTATCTTCTTCAGGTGTTTTTGGATAATTTGTCCTTACTGGGGTTTGCAATGCCTCCTAAATTTTGTGCAATCTGCACATTTAATTTTTATGCTTTTTTCCCCTCTCTTCAAGGTGACTAACATAGATCTTAAATAAAACTGAGGTCAATGCTCATCAGTGACACTCCACTGGATCCTTTTTTCCCAACCATGCGAGTACTGCTCTTATGTCAAGGTCCTCAGTCAAATTTCGATCCATGTATAAATGCACAAACCAATATAAATTACTTTTATAAGTGAGATTGTCCAATACTGTGTACAATATGTTTCTGACGTTTCAATACATTTCAGCCATGGCTTTCTTCCCATGAAGTAAAAGCAAGATTCTGTGCTCATTAACATTGATATAAATCTGGAGTAACTCAACTGCCTGCAATGGAATCTCTCCTGAGTTACATCCAAGAAACTAAGAACAAGATCTGGTCCTGAATTTGTAAATTACTTTAAAAATAATCTGATTAACCTGATATAATTTGCATTTGATTAATATCAGACCAGATCCTCAGCTGGTGTAAGTCAGCATTGCTGTGGAACAATATTGCTTTACACTAGATCTGACCCTTATTGTTTATTGCATGTTCCATTATTTATTACATAGATTTTTCTCTCTGGATATTCATTTAATTATTTATTAGGGATCAATGTTAGAATTGATGTACCGTAATTGCAAAGACTGCTCTTCCCCTTCTAAAGATGCAGTGTTCCTAACTTTATTATACCTTCCTGGTTCTCCTAGACGTTTGGGAAATAATTGCCACTAGTTCAGTCAATCAAGTGAGACTGAATTTTTTGTTTCTTAAGGTAAATAGCATATCAAAATTCCCCTCCTAGAAGCAAAAATTGACTACAAATTAAATATTTTAAAATAAGTATTTTTCAAAAATACTAATGCCAAATAAAAAAAATTATCTCATACAGGAACAATTCTCTTTGAACTTTCAGTGACATATATTTCTTTCCTATAAATGCTGGAACAGCTTTAAGCACATAAATGTATAAACAGAATGTATATGGGGATCATTGCATTCATAAAAGCATGTAATTAATTTCTAATGTTTTCTCAGTTTGATTTAACTGGCACTTCCCATTAAATCTTCAGAACAGTAGAATGGTAAAAAAATCACAGCAATTCAGGGTGGCATTTGAGGATGCAAGAATACTTCAGAAGAAGAACAGTAAAAATACTTATAGGATATGCTTGATTTCCACCATGCTCAGGGAAACAGGGACTTTACATAAACTCCAACTAGATCTGAATGTGGCTGCCAGGTTTCTTATGAAAAGGAGTTGACAGGAGCACATTTAATTTATTTTGAAAAAGTTGCATTGGCTGCCAGTCAAATGCCATGCAGATTTTGAAATTGCGCTCCTTGTTTGCAAGGTGTTACATAGTTGTGGCCTATCTAATCTTTGACTGTTGTAGACGTACCCTTAATCTTCACATTGCTGGTTGTTCTCTGAGATCTACTGAAACTTTTCTTCGTTGTTCCAAGTTTGGCCAAAAGAGCTGGGGCTTTCATGTTTTATGCTTTGTCTCTTGTACCAGAAGGAATTTAAGATTAGTCCTTCATTTAATATAGGATATGTTTGTTTCAATTCAAAGTGATTTTTTTATTCCATGTTTGAAAAAAGATTATTTTTAAAAACATTATATTTGTGTGTGGTCCCCCCGCTCTCCCACTCTGTTTTTATGGTGTTGCAAAAGAGTGCATGATGATAGGGTTTTTTTGGTCTCTGCTTTCTCTTCTTTCTTTTCCTGCTCCCATTTTCTGTTCCAAAATGTCTCAAAATGTCTGTAGAAGTTGTAGAGTGTGCGTGTGTATATATATATATATATATATATATAAAAGAAAGAAAGAAACACTGTAACTTTGGCCCCTGTCACATTTCAAAATCCCCACAACTTTTGGAAAGTTATAGTAGTAAGATACAGGAATTAATTGTTTGGCTTCCTTTCATTCATCTCAAGAAAGCTCTTCTTTGTCTGTATCTTTTAGCATTGGTAAGATAGGCTACCCTTCTCATCTGTAGATTTGAGTAAGTAGGTTTTTTTTCCAGAAGATATTTTTGTGTTAACTTTCTCTTAGACTTGGTTTTTTTTCTTCTTTTTCTTTTCTCTGAGAAAGATTTTCTTTCTGAAGGCCACCTCACCTTGTTATCTCAACTGGCAATGCAGTGGGTGGGACTGGAAACTGTTGATTTATTTTTACCAGCAGTTTATGTTTATTTTCTGCAAAGCACTTGATTTATTCTCCTTGCCCACAGGGATATCATCTTTCCTACTGTTGTTTAATGTTTTACAGTTTAATTAAGCTCATTCCATAATTTGAAAACCACAAATAGGCAGCTTTTCATGCTAAAATAAGATGGTTACTTAGGATCAAATAAGCCAATGTTAGTGCCACCCACTACTGCTATATACAGTGACCTAAAAGAGACTTGTGCACCTGCAGGGCAAGCACTGAGGAATGGAACCCATATTAACAGTTGATTTTCAAGCAATAGTATGGTAGCAGGAGACCATCATATTTTTGAGCTGTGTGACTGAGATGCTACTTTGAAAAAAGTAGCTGGATTAAGACCATATTTTCATAATGCTCTCTCTCTCTCTCTCTATAAGACCAAATAACCAGCAACCTCTTTTATAGTCAGGTACTGGAGAAAGAGCTAGACTAAATTATTTACTGTGTGTGCTAATAATTAAGTCTATCAGACAGTTCAAATCAATGACCTTTGCCTGTCCTCATCTTTTATACACGGAATACAATTGAGCAACCACAACGAATCCTCTCTTTCCTCTTTGTCTGGCTACAAATGCCTTTTTTCTCTTGGGAGAAAGACTAGGATACTTAGCCAAGGGTATGTTTTACTTTTTTCAGTATTTCTGTTTCTTTTTTCCCCTTAAACCAACATGATGTATGCTCATATTTTTATAACATGAACAAAATATATAAATACCACTGTGCACAGTTAAGGTTTTGCCCTGATGATTTTTCCCTTGTCTATTTTAAATTTTTTTCCCAGAAAGATGTTCCTTTCTTCATTCTTCTTTCAACATTATGTATGAGTGTCCCTCTTCAATTTTAAAACATGAGAGTAAATTTTGTACATATGCTAGAGATGGAATAACAGCACTGACTTTTTCATACAGCCCTGTCAATGCACCTCAATTTTGACTGGCAGTAACCCCTTCCATTTCACTGCTATACTTCCTCTGAGCTGAGAGGCTGTCAATTTTGCTCAAATGTACCAGGCTTTATGGTGGTTTTGTGATGTGTACAAATGTGGACCAGGATGAGACCACTAAACACACTTTCATTTGTGACCTAAGCCTATTTGAACATAGATCTATGGAATCAAGAGCTGTGGTGGGCAAAATTGGGATGGTTTTGGTTTTGCAAGAAACTGCTTGATCATAGTTTTGTTTTTCAAAACCAAAACCAAGAGTGGTTTGGAGCTCGATCCCATTTCATCTGAACTCCTACAGATCAGGGGTGGGGCAGAGAGAAGTTCTGTGAAATGGTTCTGTCTTTGGCCAATTTCTAGAGGAGAGGCAAGTGAACTATTGCACTACATCGCCAAGCCTTTAACATTGATTTACTTTTTCTTTCCCAAATTATGTATCTCTCCATGCGTCCTGTATTTACTTCGTCATACTCCTCAACAATGGAAGTGCTGAAAATATCCTCAGGACAGCAGCAGCCTCTCCCTGTTGAGATGCTGGGATGAGAAAACAATTAAGTAGGCCCAAACCAGCATGACCCTGGAATTTATACTTTAAACCCTTAAAATGCATCATGCAACCAGCCCCAATCCCTCTTTCTAGAGGGAAACAACTAAGCAATACCCACAAGCAGGGAAAAAGTCAACCCCATCAAAAACATAATGTGGCCTTTTTCTTTTATTATTCTACTTATAAAAAACTATTTATTCCTGAAAAATCTATTCAAAGATATTCAAGATAGGTTGCACTAAGTCCTTCATTCTTCTTTTGGAAAAGTCCTGTAATAAAGAACAATACATTTTATTTACTCCTTTTAAAAATCATTCTGCAGACTTTAATACAGAATTCTGTATTTGATAGAATTTCATACGGTGGTTCAAAAAACTGTATGTTCCTATGGAAAGTAGAGCAGTAATTTTTAAATATCTAGGTTTCTGAAGGGTTTTTTTATGGCTCTTCATTGATTACAGCCCTATTAAATTTTATAGGACTTTTCCAGAAAGCCCATGAGGTTAACTTTTCAGCTTTCTTGGGATGTAGCCTTTGTGAAGTATGTGTGCAGCATCAGCATGCACTCACCCAGACAGAGTGACTTTTTATGTAGCTTTATGTAACTTTATTAACATCAAGTCAAAGGAACAATGCATAACTATCTTGAATGCTGCTGCATCTATAGAAAAACCATTAGGGGGAGCTCTGTTACTTATTCCAAGATTTGTTACGATGATTGAGATTCTTATCTATTAAAATGAGGAAACCATATGGTGAGAAAATTCCAATTTGGCCCACAGACAGCAAGAAGAACATTTTCATTCTGAAAGTTGACCTCTTCCTTTTTAATTACACTGATATTGGTATGGTTGGATCTATAGGGCATAAAATAGCTAATACTATTTTTAGATTAGACTGGATTAAACATTTTTCATCTGTTGCTCATACAATATCAATATTACAGGTCTAAAAATTCCAAAAGTGTAACTTTTCCCTGTCCCTTCCTCCTTCCCACACCCTCCCCCTACCGCAAAATTCAAGGAATTATCTTAAAAGGCATGAGAATTTTTAAAAAGTGTGTGTATGCCCTTCCTTCTGATGCTCATTATAGGAATCCAATATGTGTAGGTAATTTTTCATGCAGGAACACATGAAGTTTTAAAGGAAGAAGAAATAGAACTCAAACCTTGATCTTGTATTAATAACACGCTGAACTGAGAAAGAGAGTAATCATACATATAATTACATTAGGTAATTCAAGTATAAATGTGCTATAATTTTAAGGCTTTGGGTGTCTATTTTTTTACTTCCTTGAAGGACTCCTACAAATGGCACATTGAATACTAAACCTGGCCTTAGAAAACATTTCATTAGTTTTCCACATACAGTAGATTTTGATAGAGTTCCACTATTTTAGGGATGTCTTAAAAGTTCATTTATTTCTTTCAGAGGTTACTTAGGAGGCTACCTTTAAATAGGATTAAATATCAGCAATTTTTTTTCTGGTAACCATGCGACACAGCTACATCATAAGCATCCAGGAACCCAGCCCTGCAATCAGCACTGGTGCCAACTCCGCTCACATATCTATACAAGTGAATTCATCACTGGACCCAACCACATGAGCTACCAAATCAGAGGCTCATTTAACTGAACATCCAGTAATGTGATCTATGCCATCAAATGCCAGCAATGCTTCACTGCAATATATATTGGACAAAATCTTTTCCCTACGGGAAAGAATTAATGGACACAAATCATATCCAAAAAGGGAACACACACAAACCTATTGGGGAACACTTTAACCTCCCTAGACACTCATTAAGGGATCTCCAAGTTGCTGTTTTGTTACAGACCAATTCCACAAGCCAAATACACAGAGAAGGATAGGAACTCCACTTCATTCACAAGTTCAGTTCTCATGCAGATGGTTTAAATCGTGATATTGGATGGCTGGGACATTATCAACCAACCAAACAATGAAGGTGCCTCTTTTTCTTCCCCACCCCATTATTTTTCCTTCTCCACTCCCCTCTTTCTTCCCCAATTTATTCTTGGTTCTGGACATCCAACACTCCAGTTATCAGAAGAAGTGGGCTGTGCCCACAAAAGCTCATGATACCATCTACATGTTTTGTTAGTCTTTAAAGTACTACCAGACTATTTGCTATTTTTTGTTTATTTGTTCTGGGTTTGTACTGTACCTAGCACAACATGATCATGGTTCATGACTGCCATTCTTAGGCAGTGCCAGGATACTAATACTGACAACAAAGTATTTGTGCTTTGGCCTGACCCTGCAAGATGCTGAGTGCCTTTGGGAGGATGATGATTACCTTCCTCTTCCAGAGACTCTGCACCTCACAGAAGGAGGTCCTGAGTGAGGATACTTAGGCTACATCTAGACCAGTGTTTCTCAACCTTTTTTTATAAAGTACCCCTTTAAAAAAAAGTACCCCCCAGTACCTACAGTTTTCAAACACGCATTTGTTTTTCTGCCATTGCAACACATTTGTTTAAACAACTTAATAGTAGCCGGGCGAGCAATGAAATGTTTGGGTGTAAAAAGTACAAAAATAATAAAGCGCTGTAAAACTTAAAACAAAAATTCAGTTTTCTCCAAATTTCAGTTGTATTGACGTACCCCCCCAGATTCAGTCAAGTACTCCTCAGGTTACTTGTACCACTGATTGAGAAACACTGGTCAAGACTACCCACGGCTTCCGAAAGAAGATATGCAAATTAGGCACGAATTTGCGTATCTTCTTCCGATCCCTTTTTCGGAAGAGGTTTTTTTTTTTTTTTTTAAAAAAGCAGGCTAGATGGGGTTTTTCACACAAAACCCCCTTTTTCGAAAGAACCTTGTAAACCTCATTTTTTGAGGAATAAGGGTTCTTTTGAAAAAGGGTGTTTTTGCGTGAAACCCCCCGTCTAGATTGCTTTTTTTTTTTGAAAAAAAACTCTTCTGAAAAAGGGATTGGAAGCAGATATGCAAATTGGTGCCTAATTTGCATATTTTCTTTCAGAAGCTATGGGTAGTCTAGACGTGCCCTTAGAGTATAGCTATACTGCGATAATACACCTGTGGCTGGCCCATGTCAGTTGACTTGGGCATGTAGGGACTTCGGCTGAAGGACTGCAAAACTGCAATGCACCCAATTCAGGCTCAGGCTAGAGTGTGGGATCTGGGACTGTTCCCCCTTGCAGGTGCCTAGAGTGCAGGAAGCTCAATTCCAGATGTTTCCATTGCAGTTTTACAGCTCTGCAAGCGCAAGTCAGCTGACATGGGCTTGCTGCAGCTCTTCTACTGCAGTGTAAAATGGTGTGTCCTTAGTGGGTACAGCCATTTGACAATGAGTCAATGGCTGCACTGATAAAAGTGCAAGAGATAAGGGTGAGGTGAGTAGCTCAAACTGGTTGGCTCATTTGTAATATTCCTTGCATTCTTAGATTTAAAAAGATTGACTGAGATGATAAACAGATTTAAACTGCACCACAAACTATTATTTTAAGAGATACCAGTAGGCTTTTACAAACAGCCATTGGCACTGATCTCCTTGCTCTCCTCTGATGTGAGCTATCTGACTCCACATCTAGTAGCGTGTCAGCATTTTCTTTAAAGGTTACACAATGCCGCCCTCCCCCAATCTCCCAAACTGTGAAAAATGAATTATGATAACATATCACAAGTAAGATCCTCCTCTTAATATCTGTGTACAAGAAACCCCTGAAGCCTTTTTCCCATTTCCAGAGCTCAGGTGCAATTTAGGCCAGGGTCTTTCTAGGAAACGAGGCCAGACGGTTGGAAAGAGGGAACATGAATCAATGACTTTGGCTCAGATATATCAGACAAAGCTCTTGAAATAATGACAAATAAGTCAGTGTATGGTAAAATAATCATGCCAAACCATTTAGAGGCAAATTCCTACTCACATTGGATCTTACTCTGTGGGTAATCCTATTGATTTAAATGGATCTATGTGTGGCATAAGACACTACTTAGAATCTTGTCCTTAGGGAACTTGGCTGCACAATGGAAAATACATTTAAATGGCTTTTTTTCCCTAAAAAATTTTACATATTGAAATAATTTGTTATGGAATTAAAAAAAAAAGAGTGAGAGAGAGAAAGTGCACCAGTATGTGGTCATTGGTAAAGGATGATGATGATGATGGAAAAAGAGTGAATGAGACTGAAAAACTTACCCAATAACCTTGTAGCATATTCTCTCCAATATCCTTCAGTCTCACAGAAGTGGTATAGAAACCCCTTTTGCTAGAGCAGTCAGCAGGGGAACTTGGTAATTTCAGACTTTTATCACTATCAGGAAATGCAGCAGAATGTTAATGGCCAAGCCAGGCTGTATTTACAATGGAAGAATATTACAGAGGGATAGTGTACTGCTTGATTCTAAGGGGAAATAATTTAACCATTTGGGAAATGAACAGCTAACTCTGACAGGCTTTGGCAGGAATTAGCCCGGCTGTACCTTAGTGCTTAGTAAATTGTAATCCTATCTTTAATGGTGTATGACCAGTGGCCAAGTGACTGAAGACTCCTGTGGTGTGCAGGAAATGTTGAGCACTTCACTTTTCTCAGAAGTGTCATTAATAAGACTGATGAGGATACAAGTGATCTTATAAGTAAAAACAAAATAACTAACACATGCCCATATCCATGTCTCACAAATCTGAAATGGGGGAAGACAGCATTGCGTGGAAAAAGGCTGATGACATCACTTACACCTATATTGGTGCAATATAAATTGCTTAAATGTGATAAAAGGGGTTTAAATATTGTTAATGGCCTTAACAGATTGCCTCAAAAAAGTGTTCAAAGTGACTTTATTTTGATTAGCTTCCTCATTGCAGGAGGAGTAACGGTAGTTCGAATTAGGAGCTTTAATTCGAACTACTAGTCCGTGCCGCGTGTAGCTGCGGGCAGGGAGTTCGAACTATGGGGCATTTAAAAATGGCGGCGCCCGGAAACATGCAAATAAAGCCCGGGATATTTAAATCCCGGGCTTCATTTGCAAGTTCGAATGCCTACATTAGCCACCCTAGTTCAAACTAGGGTGGCAGTGTAGACATACCCTTAGGCTTTGTCTACACTGGCGGCTTCTTGCGCAAAAACATCTTGCGCAAGTGTTCTTGTGCAAGAAGTCTTGTGCAAGAAAACGTCCACACTGCCATGTGCGAGCTGTGCTTTTGCGCAAGAGCGCCCATGGCAGTGTGGACGCTCTCTTGTGCAAGAAAGCTCTGATGGCCATTTTAGCCATAGGGCTTTCTTGCGCAAGAAATCCCTGCCGAGCGTCCACACTGCCCTCTTGAGCAAGAACTCCTGCGCAAGAGGGCTTACACCTGTTAAAAAACAGCGTAGCTCTTGCGCAAGGAGCCCTCTCTTACCACGCCGTACTGTAAATTTCTTTGCACAAGAGCGGGTGGGCAGTGTGGACGCTCTGCAGATTCTCAGCGCAAGAATGGCCGTACTTGCGCAAGAAGCCGTGAATGTAGACATAGCCTTAGTGATTTCAACTCTTTAGCCACCACCTAGACTAGCAAAATATTCCAGCTTCCACTGGACTAGCAAAAAGACTCTTCAGGGAGTCTGCTTTAGGTCTGTCCTTAAAACAAAAGGGGAAAAGGAGCAGGTTAGGCCAGTCTTACAGCTCACACCTGGAAGGTGTGAAGTAGGCTGACTCAAGCCCTTTAGCCCTTCTCCCCACCTCCATTCACTCAACTATGGAAGGGGGGAGGCTTGTTCCTCGGAGACCTCTTACAGTGATGGTGTCTCTCCTGCAAGCACTGGTGTCATGTTTTACAGTTCCCACATTTAGGGGTAGCATGATTTGTAACCCCCGCAACAGCCCCAAATTATTTACAGTACACCACATTCCATTCCAACACTGATCTTCCATCAGCCTTGGCTGAATTGAATTTACATAGCCACACCTCGGATTCCTTCCCCCTCCTGGCATGAACTGTATTTACATATCAACAGTTAACAGTTAATTATCTTACAGAGCTAAACAATTGGGCTATGTCTACACTGGCAGCTTCTTGCGCAAGAACATCTTGCGCAAGGGTTCTTGTGCAAGAAGTCTTGCGCAAGAAAACGTCCACACTGCCATGTGCGAGCTGTGCTTTTGCACACGAGCGCCCATGGCAGTGTGGATGCTTTCTTGCGCAAGAAAGCTCTGATGGCCATTTTAGCCATAGGGCTTTCTTGCGCAAGAAATCCCTGCCGAGCGTCCACACTGCCCTCTTGCGCAAGAGCTCCTGCGCAAGAGGGCTTACATCTGTTAGAAAAGAGCGTAGCTCTTGCGCAAGAAGCCCTCTCTTACCATACCGTGCAGTAAATTTCCTTGCGCAAGAGCAGGCGGGCAGTGTGGACGCTCTGCGGATTCTTGCGCAAGAACGGCCGTACTTGCGCAAGAAGCCGTGAATGTAGACATAGCCTTGGAGTGAGCATACCCACACCCAGGGCAGCTCTCTCCTTTTAGCTGGCTGATAACAAGCAGTAGTTCAGCCCCTGCTTACACTTGTAAAAGGCGGTTTACCTACACCGGAAAAAGCCCTCTGTTCTGCCATTTTACTGCCAATTTACTTGTGCAAAAGAGCATTTGAAGTGTGGACACTCTGCAGGTTTTTGTGCAAAACCGGCCATTTTTGCACAAAACCTTGCAGCGTAGACATAGCCTGAATGTGGTAGCAGGCTACCTTTTGTTCATTTGTGTGTTTAGCTTAAACTGCTTTCAAAGCAATAAAAGCAACCCTCTCCCCCGAAAAAAGGCACTCAGTCTGAAAGAGAGTGCCCACATGGGAAGTTATACCAGTGTAACTATAGCAGTAGAATGATAACAGTACAGCAATACTGGTAAATTTCCTTGTGTAGAGAGGCCATGATGAGATTTTCCTTCCTGGAATATTGTATAATATCTATAGGGGTTAAGCGATTGCTGCCATTGTTCCCATTGTCCTCAAAAAAGCAAGCAAACCACAACACTTCTCCTCAGGGGTTGAAGAGTTGGAAACACTTCACAGAGTTTCCAGTCCCTCTTTTAAGGCTTCTTTGAAAGCAGGGATGAGCTAATCCTTGGTTAGGCAATGGCCATCAAATTGTGTTCATAGTGGGTTCATATTTTTTCCCGTTGCATATAAGACCAAAAATCAGTTTGGTGATACATTGGAGTGTACCTAAAACAGTCAGTTTTTTTTTTCTTGTTTCCTTTGGGAGAAAAAGTGTGTCGATAGCCTGGCCAGTTCAGCAGTTGCTTCCTGATTGTGTGCTCCTGTTCTTGCCCTGTATTTTTAAAAGTACAGTGTGAAATGGGTTAATATTTACCTAATTTACAGGAGTTGGATTAGGCTAAATTCTTTAACATTTGGAAAGGTTTTGACATCACCTGTTCAAAGGTGCTGTAGGAATGCAAAGGATTTGCTGTTGTTTTAGTTGTTAATGATTACCCTGCCTTTAACAATGTTACAGCTTCCCTTTCTCATTCAGCAGGTTTCAGGCATTGTATGCAAACCAGAACCCATGCAGGCAGGGCCAGGTTTCAGTCTGGGGCTAACCTTCATGGCTAACTATTTCCGTCATGGGCCTATCCAAAATCCTGGCTTCTTGACAGCCAACAGAGTTAGCATCAAAATCTTCATAATAAAACTTGGGGAGGGTTAGTTCCCAGAATTCTTGAAATAGTATTATCTTTGGTCATTATCAGAGTAAAAGATGAAAGCTGTTCTTGCAATTAAAGCATTAGACTGGGCATCAGGATAGCTGAAGTTTCTGGCTATGTCTAGACTGCAGATACCTCCGGTATCCCAGAAAAGCTCTGCCGCGTCCAAGGAACGTGTCCGCTTTTCTGAAAAAAAATTCAGAAAAGCGGGTGCATTTTTTTGGCCTCCCTGTAAACCTTGTTTTATGAGAAAGAAGGGATATTCTGAAAGAGGTTTTTTTTCTGAAATTTGACCCTGTGTAGACCAGCCAAATTTCGGAAAAGCCTCTTTCGGAAGTAAATTGGAAAAAGATACGCAATTTGCGTACTGAAAATTGCGTTCCTTTTTCCAATTTATCTTTGTAGTGTAGACATAGCCTCTATCTGCTGTGATGCCTGACTTCCTGTGTGGCCTTAAGCAAGACATTTAACCTAGCTATGCCTCAAGGTATGACTACACAGCCCGGCTAAAGTCAAATTAAGCTCCACAACTTCAGCTACGTCAATTGCATTGCTTAAGTCAGAATAGCTTAATTTGGCTTTTGGCACTGTCTTCACAGCAGGAAGTCAAAGAAAGAACACTCTTCCTTCAACTTCCCTGTCTCCTCGTGAAATGAAGGTTACCATGAGTTGGAGTTCTTCAGCTCGACATTATTTCGAAATAAAGGCTTGTAGTGTAGACATGCACTGTGTTAATTCAGAATAACGTTAGTTATTCCGAAATAACGCTGTGTAGGCATAGCTTCAGTGTCCTCATCTATAGGAACAGGTTAATTACATTTTCCCACCTTGTAGGGGTGTTGTGAGTCTATATTTGTTGATGTTTGTAAAGTGGTAAGATATACAGTGATGACCTCCACTAGCCAAACAATAACAATAACATGGAAGTCACTCAGGCTGTGTCTAGATTACATCGCTCTTTCGACAGAAAGATGTAAATTTGGCACTTTGAAATAGTGCTAGACTGCGGTTTTACTTTCGAAATAGTGCTTTTTTGAAAGAGCGCCATTACATGATTATGCAAATGAAGCATGGGAAATTCAAATCCCGGCTTCATTTGCAATTTTGAAGTGCCTAATTTATATCCCTCTGTCAAAAGAGAGATGTAATCTAGACGTTACCCTCAGTGTTTGAGAATTCCAAGTGGAACATAAGGACATCAGCTGTTCATTATTGCCTAAAAGTTTCAGAGGGATAGCTGAATTAGTCTGTAACTGGAAAAACTTAAAAAACAACTAATAGTCTAGCAGCACCTCAAAGACTAACAAAACATGTAGATGGTATCATGAGCTTTCATGGGCACAACTAAGTTCCTTTGCCCCCCTCCCCACCTACCCATATAGGCCATTCTAGACCTTTTTTGGGTCTTTTTGTGCAGAACAAGTCCTTTCATAGCAGATTTCAGTCTTGCACGGTGCCATGGACCAATACAGGTATTATGAGGGTGTATTGGGAGTGCTTTCATGGGGAGAATTTGCAATTTGCAAACACATTTGGAAAGTGAGCATTCTAACCAGACCTCTCCCTGATAAAGAATGTTTGGCAAAGGTATAATATTTAGTTTATCAGTAATATATCGTGAACATTTTCAGATAGCAGAGCTGAAGAAGATTCTTAATTTGGCAGTGCTGTAGGCTGGCTAATGCATGTGGTTGGAATATAAATGTAACAGCAGAAATATTTCATTTTAAAATTCATTATGTAGGCTATGGGACCAATCCTTCAACATTTATTAGTGCAAGGAAGTGTTCTACCTATATCAGTTAAGTGGTCCAGAGTGGAGTATGTGTGTAGTACATTTATACTCACATCTCCAGCCAGTGGTCACCCATTTACATGACACCAAAATGTGGTCTGCTGCTTGTCTTTTTATTCAGAGCTGCCTATTTACTTGCTATATCACCTCAAATCTGCCCATTAGCTGGTGGCAATTTTTCCTTACAAAAATGAGGGCAAGAAAGCAGCATTGCTTTGTGAATAGCTATGAGAGCCTAGATTAAAGATGCTGCAATGGGGGAGGGGGGGAGTGGGAGGAGAGGAGGGGAGGGAAGGGTCCTCTGATCTTATGTCTGGTCTCCATCTAAGAACATATAGTCTATCTGTTTGCATCTGCATGTCCTATCACGCGGCCAGCTGTGACCAGTCTAGTTATTCATCATCTTTGTCCTAGAGTTTGTACTCTTTCATTTGTATTGGTTTTAGACCCCCCCCTCCCTTTCCTTTGTCTTGTTTCCTGTTCTGTGTGTGTTGGACTTGGGCCTGGATTGCACAAACTACCTGTTGCCTAAGGTAAGGAGTGGTGCAGAGCCATATCACTGCTGGGAGGGGGAGGTAGAATAGCTCAGCAAGCTCCCTGGCACACAAGGGGAGTGTGACGTACCGTACATCTTGTGCTCTCTCCTCACTTTCTGGGCTGGTGTTGGGGGTTTAGAGCCATGGCCCCACCTTATCCAAACCTGCTTTGGGATGGAGTGTGTCTGCAGGGATGAAGGAACAGTCAGTACGGATCACTGAATTCAGGGCCTGCAATATTGGCTGATACTTAAGAGGGCTGTACAGGGCAAGCAGGAGCATCATTGTCTTTACTCACAAATTGCCAGCCCCAATGTGGCCTTTTAGTTGTAAATTCTTTGAGTCAGGGATCAGGACTGTTTGGAACAATTCACAAAGTACATAAATGATCAAAAAATAAAAATACCCAAATGATAAAAGAACAATAGGGATTGATGCTTATCACCCCAACCCTGCTTTTTCACTATTCTCAGCTAGGAAGAGGGAGAAAAATCTGCTGCTCAGTAGTTCTCAGTCAGGTCCACTTTCTCCAACATTGGTGAATTGGATTGGCCACTACAGGACAGCTGCAGACGTGATATGGAAGGATACAATCCTGTACATACCTAACACACGGACGTGGTGCTTGGCAATCTGAGTCCATTCAATGGTATTATATATGGTAATAAGCACTGTAATTGGTAGAGTTTATAGAATAGTATCCAAAGTGCTGTCACATGTCAGGAAGTGGGTTTAAGAAGTTGATGGAATTGGCACAGTGAGGAGATCAAATGCAGCAGAAGAAATAAACTAGTAAGAAGAGGATTTGAGAAGCTAGCATAATCCGCTCCTCCTCTAAACTTAAATGCTTAGAGGCATGTCACAACCTCGATAAATTTGGAAGTTGTTGTTTTATTTGCTACTTTGTTAACTTAGAATGTCCTTTTCTGTCATTAATTTGTAACTGAAGTCTCATAAAAATAAAAGCACTGGTTTGCATGACACACAGTAAGTTAAGCCATAAAAAGGTTTCACACAAAAAAGTCTAGGGTAACCATACCACTGCTGTAATATGTAGTATCAAATAAGAACTGAGTAATGTTTTTAAACACAAGGAACAACAGTTAACTATTTAACTCCTAACTAAATATGCTAGAATCTAGGTAAATGAAACTAGTTCTTGATAATATTTTTTAAAATAAATTATTTAAACGTTTTAATTGAAAAAGGTGTGGGCATGTGCATTAAAAAAACAACAACAAACTGCTAGAAAAAAAGAAAGTAAAAAACATGCCATTACCACAGTTACAATAATTTATTACATATGCTTTTCCCACCAAAATGTTGGTAGGTTGAATGCTTAATTCGTTTTTGCTGTGTGTTCCTGTTTTCATCAATATTTCATGCCAAATTGTTGTCCTGTGGTAAAAAGTCAAAAAATATATTTTAATTATACATATTAGGCAGAAATGTATTAGTGTTCTTTTTATTAGTAACAGATTGTTGGCAGAATTATTTATTCAGAAGACATATTATTTTGCTGAAATAATATAAAGAGTAGGACATTGCACGTGATAAGTGGTTGTGTTGGCAACCCTTTTTCCTTTGCTACTCCGACTTTGTAGAAACTTGGGCCAGATCTCGAGCTAGTGTAAATCGATGTTGCTGCAGTGACATCAATAGAGTGATGCCATTTTATGCCAGTAGAGAATCTGGCCCATGAAATGAAAGCTATTCATTTGACCTCATTTGGGATGTAGATGTAGAATTGAGCTTTGGGGTGAGCCCATTTGGGGTTGTTACCTTTGAAACTGTCATTTAATCTAAAAACATCTTGCTTTTGCCATTTCCTCCCCCCCCCAAAGTTGGAATTAGAACTCAATAATGTAAAAGTTAAGTTATTAAAAAGTAAAAGAAACTAACTAAACCTGGCAAGAAAAGTAATGAGATTGGTTGCAGCAGTATCATAGAGTATTATAATAAAAGATGTGTTACTGATACAACGTAGGCTATTTTTATCATTTCCTTCCCTTATTTTTCATCATTATCAGTGTGGTTTACATAAACTTGACACATTTATATGTGTGAAACAGATGCAGAATGAAGCAGTAGAATCTGTTATGACCATATTTTTTCAATCATAGACATGATTTATGGAAATGTTCTTTTATGTAAAAAATTTAAACAAAACAAAACCCCACATTAATTATAAACCTAACATTAAATTCCATGTGATACATTAGGGAGCTTGGGGATGTAAAACTTTTAAGCAAATAAATAGTTTCTTTACCAAATCAGTCTTGATTAAATGCTTCATGGAAAACAGCATGTGACTTCAACTGAAAACTACTAGAGAATGAAATTGGATGTTTAGAAATTTGGTCTAATAACAACAACAAAAACTTAATATAAAAAATTTCAATCCAGCACAGTGTATCTGCAGCTTTCTGAGACAAAGAAGCTGTGAAAGGTTATGGATACTATCTCCCCAGCTGGCCAGCCTAGCCTGGTTTCTGGTCACTTTATTGTGGAGTAAGCTCTGAACAATCCTGTGTGCAAGAGAACTGTAGAACAGCTCAGGATTAGTAAGCAAATGAGCCCCTTATTGCCCATGCTCCACTACTGCTTATACTGGGCCAGTCCTTCTGGGCAAGTGCCAGTCCATCAAATTGTAATAACACCCTGGCATTGCTCCTAGACTCAAGGACTTGGATGACCTAAGAATAGGACTTCATGGTTGTAAATGAGACAGACACCTCCGCTTGCTTCACCTGTTGAGCTAATGAGGGCACTCAGTTGGGTAGATGGGACAGTCCACCCAGCAGAGGACAGTGATGCCTGTGCAGGACAAACCACTCTGTTAATTGTCAAGAGTCTCTCACCCAAAATCTCCAGAGTGGGGTATCTGTTAGTGGAGGGTTCTATCAATTCCATACACATTTTTGTTAGGAAAACAGAGGTCACCTTCAGCCCACAGGGCTCTCTCTTACTTTGCTGATGGGTCCCAACACCCTTAATCAGGGAGGCATCGTTCTGGGGGCCCTTTTAAAATTGTTTCCCAGCAAATATCAGGTGCCATACCTCATTCTCCTCACCTCCTTGTCAGGGCACTGGGACAGTCTCCTGAGATCCAGCCTACATAGCCATGTAGGCCACTAACATCTGTGGTAGCAGCAGCTGTGAAGGATCCCTTTCTTCTGGATGAGACCTTCTGCTGTTAGCAGCATTCCCCACTATCACAATTTAATCTCATGGCTTGTAGTATTTGGTGTTTTCCTTACTGCCTGAGTTCCAGAGACATATGATTACTGGAGAACTCAGCTTTATTTATTTTTAAAGTAAGTTTCTCGCCATAATGATTGCAGAGAAAAGCTTCAGAATGTGAACCCTCATAACCAGCTGGCTTATGAAAAAAAAAGTATTACTTTTAAGTCTCCTTATTTTTAAACCAATCTTATGATTTTTGGGAGTCTGATTCAAAAGTGTTGAATCTGTGGAGCTAGCAATACTGAACGCCAGGAACCTAATTCAACACTGTAGAACTAATCCCTCATGGCAGCTGGGATTGGTCCTGCTTTTGGCAGGGGGCTGATGACCTCCTGAGGTCTCTTCCAGCCCTAGGAGTCTATGATTCTATGACAGTAGTTCTTGAACTGTGGTCTGTGGAACACCGGTGGACTGTGGTGAGCAGCTACTGCTCTTCTCCTTATTTCCACCTGCTACATCCCATTAAAAGCCAGCTAAAAATGCATTGCATGCTTTCACTTGTTAGCAATGGCTGTGCAATGAGACACGAGGTAGTCCACACAGAAACTAATGGGAAGTGGGAGTGGTCTGTGAGACAATATATTAACATATGTTCCACGCCACAAAATATTTTGAGGATCCTTACCTTATAATAATTTGCTGTATCAATATTAGGACACTGTAATTGTCTGCTACAGTGGAAAGTCATATATTTTTAATAAGTAAACACGGGCAAAATCAATTAAAATATTGCATTACTTTCTGATGAGAGAGGGTGTAAGTAGGATTTATTTAGGAAAATTGTTCATTAGTTTATATAGGGGGCTTGGAGGTGGGATTTTAGATGTCTGTTCACATTAAGAGATGAGCATGGTTGAGAACTCTGTATGTCCTTGAACCAAATAGCCACAGATAGGGTGGACACATAAGGGAGCCAAGTAGAGGAGGACAGTAGCTGATCTTAGTCTGGATGTGAATTAAAAGAAGATTACCTCCCCAGTGTGATGGTGTGTATGACCTAGAGGGGAAAAGGGAACACCAAGAGGTCTAGGTGGATGCCATAATAAATGTACTAACTTCATTTTAAATGCCCCTTTCCAAGCTGTCTTCCTGTAAAGAGGGAGGAAGCCAATCTGTTTTTTGCATGTTGTAGCTGTTAAGGCCAGAACACATCTTTCTAATTAGCTGATAATATCTAGTTACCAAGTGTATGTTCCTCAGCGCCAAACAATGAAAAATGATCTTTTGCATCCAATAGCTACAAATTGGGGAGACTAAAACTGTCCACTGAAATTAATAAAAATGGGTTGATTTTTGCCTCAAATTACAAGAGTTAGGCACATTGGGAATTGGAGGAATCTTGAATCTCCAGGTAAACTGTGAGAGATGAGAAATATGAAAGCATGGTGCAATGCTGACAGGATGGTATGCAGGAATTCCAGTGCATCAGCAATGTCAAAGTGTGGAGTTTATGACTGCTGTTAGGTTTTTTTTCCTACTCCATCAGTAAACACAATCTCGCCACTCCCTTATTCTAAATTAAATTGCTGAAAACCAAGTCATGAGTTACAAGAGTAAATTTCCACTGGATTAATCATGTATCTAGTCCACAACATTTCAAATGGAAACAGAAAAAACTGTGTAAAAAGCAGTCAGCCATACCAACAACGTTGCTGTTTTAGAGATACTTTGAGACATCTTCAAGTGGTGTAAATTAGTGCAGTTCTAGTGATCTAGAAATAAAAGTAAATGAGGCTGCGTCTAGATAGCAGGCTTCTTTTGGAAGAAGGTTTTTTTTGGGAAGAGATCTTCCAAAAAAACTTCTTCCAAAAGAGAGTGTCCACACACAAAAGCACATTGAAAAAGTGCATCACTTTTTCGAAAGAGAGCGTCCAGACTTATTGGACACTCTCTCGCATAAAAGGCCACCCAGAACCAGTTCAGGCAGGGCTTTAGGTCACCAGTTGCTTCAGAGACACGCGCTTAACGGGACCCCCTGGACAGCCATTTCTCTGTTTTTGCTGCATGATTGCCTACCTCTTCGAGGGACAGCAAAGCTCTTGCAGTGCCTGCTGTGGTTGCCCTGCTTTTTAGGATGCCACATCTTTTCTCTTGGGCTCCGTCTACACTGCAAGTTTTTGTGGCATAAAATCTGCTAATGCGGGACTCATTAGCATAAGTCATGATCTCATTAGCATATTTTCTGCCATTTCTTTTTGCGCAAGGGGTTTTTGCACAAAAAGAAGCAATGTATTCATTGGGAGAGGCATAAGGATCGTGCGCAAAACCGGGTTTTTTGCACAAAATGGAAGCGGCTACACTGCTTGTTTTTGTGCAAAAATAAATAGCAGAAACTATGCTAATGAGATCATGACTTATGCTAATGAGTCCCTTATTAGCATATTTTCTCCCGCAAAAACTTGCAGTGTAGACAAAGCCTTGGTGCCATGGAGCTGGAGCTATTCCTGGGCATGCAGTGACCCCACATAGCCATGCTGCAGTTTTTGCAGCACTTTGTGTCAGCTGCCTTCCTGGTCCTGCACAAGCTCGACTCCGAGCTCATTCTCGAGACCCTCTCCCTGGGTGCAGGAACTACACTCTGGCAACTGCAACCCACTGTGGAGAGGCATTTCTGGAGGCTCGATGCCAGTTTGGACTGGTGGGACCAGCTGGTCATGGAGCAGTGGGATGATCAGCAGTGGTTCCAAAACTTCTGCATGAAGAAGCCCACCTTTTTGAAGCTATGTACCTGGCTCACCTCTGCCCTCTGGAGACGTGCCACCCACCTGCGGCCTGCCATTTCCCTGGAGAAGCAGGTCACCGTTGCCGTATAGAAGCTTGCCACTCCAGACAGTTACCGGTCAGTGGCCAACCAGTTCGGTGTGGGGAAGTACACTGTTGGGGCCTCCTCATCAAGGTAAGGCACTCTCGGGTGGCAGTGCCTGCATGGGGGTGGGGAGAGTCCTGGATAAGGGGGACCCTCAGGAAAGGGGGGTTGGAGGTTGTGGGGGGTGGAGTGGGGGTGGGGAGAAGCCCCGTCTCTGGGGGGGTTTGTGCCATCCCACCCTCACACAGACCTGCTGCTAGGGGGACAGCCTCACAGGGGATGGCTCCTGGGGTGTTTGGAGGGGCAGGAGATGATGGGGGGCAGGCACCTCTGAAGAGCTCAGGCACTCCCTCTCTCATTCTCTGTTTTGTGTGTTTGTTTGTCTCCTTTTGCAGGTTGTGAGGGCCATCAACTCGATCCTGCTGTGGAGGGTCATCCGCCTGGAAGATCTGGACCCCATCGTGGCTGGGTTTGCTGCCCTGGGATTCCCAAACTGTGGCAGAGCGATTGATAGGACCCACATCCCAATCTGCACACCTGACTATCAAGCAGCCCATTAATCGGAAGGGCTACTTTTATATGGTGCTCTAGGCCCTGGTCAACCACCGTAGAACTTCCTGGACATTTTGGTCAGGCAGGGCACACGATGGCCGAGTCTTTAGAAACTCCAGCCTCTCCCGCAAACTGGAGGTGGGCACATTCTGCCCAGCAAAGGATGTGGACACATTGGAGAGGGTCCAGTGGAGGGTGACCAAAATGATTAGGGGGTTTGAGCACATGACCTGTGAGGAGAGGCTGAGGGATTTGGGTTTGTTTAGTCTGCAGAAGAGAAGAGTGAGGGGGGATTTGATAGCCGCCTTCAACTTTCTGAAGGGAGGTTCCAAAGAGGATGGAGGAAGGCTGTTCTCAGTAGTGACGGACGGCAGAACAAGGAGCAATGGTCTCAAGTTACAGTGGGGGAGATCTAGGTTGGATATTAGGAAAAACTATTTCAGTAGGAGGGTGGTGAAATACTGGAATGGGTTACCTAGGGAGGTGGTGGAATTTCCATCCCTAAAGATTTTTAAGTCTTGGTGTGACAAAGTCCTGGCTGGGTTGATTTAGTTGGGATTGGTCCTGCTTTGGGCAGGGGGCTGGACTTGATGACCTCCTGAGGTCTCTTCCAGCTCTATGATTCTATGTGCAGATGCCACTGTGTATCATGGGGGACATTGCCTACCCCCTCATGCTGTGGCTGATGAAGCCATACACTGGTCACTGTGCCCGGATCCAGGTGGAGTGTGCATTCGGCCACCTCAAGGCACAATTCCAGTGCCTGCTGACCCGCCTCAACGTGGGGGAGCACAACATCCCCGAAGTGGTCATGGCATGTTGTGTCCTCCACAACATTGTGGAGAGCAAGGGAGAGGCCTTCCTCCTAGGTGGGGGGCAGATGCTGGCAGTGAGGGACAAACATTCAAGCAGCTGAGGACACCTGCCATCCACCAGGATCATCAGGCCAGGGTGCGCATCCGGGAAGCCCTGAGGGAGAGGTTCTCTCAAGGACCCCAGTAACTCTTCCCAGGGCCTCCCCGGTAGGGGCCTCTGTCTTGCAGCCCTATTCCTTCCCTACCACAATCCCTTCCTTCACCCTTTCCCTGATATCTCAATAAACACACTTGTTTGGTGTTGATAAAATCAAAGTCCTTATTTATCTAACATTAGGAAAAGGTGGGCAGGGGAAGGGGGGCTCATTATTGGGAGGGGGGCTCATAACATGGAGGGGGAGAGGGACTCAGGGCTGGGAGAGGGGTGGGGGGTGGCTAGATGGGCCACCTCGGGTGTGGGGACCTCATCGGACTTGGGGTTGGGTGGGTCCAGAGACCACAGAGGGCTGGGTAGGAGGAGGGGCTGGAGTGGGGTCAGAGATGGCAGGGGAGTCCAGGGGAGAGGGCACGAGCATCACCTGGGTAGCGAGCAGAGGCATATCGGGGGAGGGGCAGGTGGAAGGAGAATGGGCATAGCAGGGAGCCCAGGAGGGTGGTAGCCAGGAGCAGCGACAGCAGGCCGGTGTGCCATCATGCGCTACATGATGGCACACATGCTGTCACACCGCTGCATGAGCTGGTCCCATGCACAGTTCTGCCACTCTGACTTCTCGCAGACCTTCTGCGGTAGGGTCGCACAGGATGCTGACGTGCTGCTGCATGAGGTCTTCCTGGACCTTGGCGCGCCTTCGGGTCCCCTAGGCTCTGGCAGCTGGCTGCAGTGGTGTGTCTTGCCCCTCAGTCCACCTGGTCTGGCTGTGGAGAACACAAAGAGGGCGAGGCGGTCAGTCATCCATGCAGACACTGTCCCTGAGGCTGTGACCTCCTCTGTGAGTATCATCCAACAGTCCTCAGGGCAGAGGAGGGGTATGTCCTGGGAGCAAGGCCAAGTGTGGCCTGCACAGCGGACCCTGCCTCACAGGGGTCCTGACATGCCCAGGGGACCGCACTGCCCATTTCCCACCCCACCCTGGTCCACGGACAAGCAGGCAAGGGAAGTGTCCGGCTATAGTGGAATCCCCTCATGGGCGGCAGAGGAACAGGGAGCAGCCTGGTCCTCCCTAGGGTCTGCACACACACCTGCAGCTTGCAGCGCTGTCTGCAGGAGTGGGTGCTGCCTCACATGAACAGCCATGCCCGTGTGCTGTGTGCAGCACTCCTTGGTATGTGTGGAGTCGGGCCTGCGCTCTTGTGGCTAGCCTTCTTCTAGCCATGGCGCCTGCCCCTCGCCCCCCCCCCCCCCTCCGTGGCAGGACATGTGTTGCATCCCCTGAGCCTGGCAGCAGGATCCCACCCATGCTCAGGGGCTGCCTGCTGTGTCTGCATGGTGCACACTAATGCAGATGACGCAGGTGGTTCCACGTGCACAGACTACAGCACGATGTCCAGCCCAAGCAGCCTGAGCGACACTCGCACCCCGCTCCCTGTGCACCCACCTCCCCCACCCTGTGTGTGTGACAAAGTGAGACCACTCACCAGAAGATCCCTCCCAGGTGTCTGAGGAGGCCTGGGAGATGTCCTGGCTCATAGGCACCAGCTCCAGGGACTGGGTCACGGTCTCCATCTCCTCCTTCTCCTCTGTCTCTGGCTGGCCCTGGTCCTCCTGCTCCTCCTCTGCCGAGTCCTCCATCCAGGCGATAATTGGGGTCTCCAGGCCAGAGTCCATGAGGACGGGTGGGGAAGACATTTCCCCACCCCCCATAATCTGGTAGAGCTCCTGGTAATAGGGGCAGGTTTGGCGTCCTGTGTCTGAGTGCGAGCTGCTCTCTCTGGCCCGGATGTATCCTTGACGGAGCTCTTTGACCTTACTCCAGACCTGTTCCAAGGTCTGGGGTGGGTGTCCGTGTGCTGCCAGGGACTCGGCCATGCGCTCATGTGTGTCGGCATTGCGACGCTTGGCCCAGAGATCCTGCAATGTCTTCTCTTCACCCCACAGCTCGAGAAGCGACAGGATCTCCGGTCCAGACCAGGAGGGTGTGCGCCTCTTGGTCCCCCTGGGTGGGTCCTGGGATCCCTGGGGCTGATCCCTGAGAGGGCTGGGGGAGGGAGGGGCATGGCACTTGAGGCTTGGCCATGAGTGCCAAGGCCTGTGGCAGGGAGAGCTGCATGGTGAGGTGCTCCTCGCAGGCCGGCTTCCTGCCACAAGGCTTGTTCAGGGTGCCTGCAGCTTTAAGAAGGGCTAGGAGACAGGAACTATAGAGCCCTTATCACTTTGGATGGAGTGGCCACCAGGGTCCCTGTGCTATTTCCTGGAGGCCTCTTCTTCCGAAAGAAAATCCTCCTCTCCATCCACACACGCTTTTTCTGAAAGAGCTCTTTTGGAAAAAGGTTTCTTCCTCGTAGAAAGAGGAATACCAACATCAGAAAAAACCCTCTGTTCTTTCAATTTACTTTCGGAAGAACGCGATTACAGTGTGGACGTTCCGCAAGTTTTGTGGGAAAAACGTCCGTTTTTCTGACAAAACTCTGTTGTGTAGACATACCCTGAATCTATACCAATTTACAACACCTAAGGATCTGTCCCTTTACTTGAGTGACTGGTATGAACCTTGACATTTTAAAACGTGAAATATCTTGGTGAGATAAATTATATCCTTTAGAAAAGGGGTAAAATTAATCTATAAAATACTGATGAAAAAGTTAATAGCAATTTGTGTGAGAATAAACTTCACAATCCTTGAAACAAAAGGCAGAATCTTTAACACCTGACATTTTTTTAGCTAGCTTTCCAGTATAAAAGTATTATATTTGTTGTAGGAAGGACTTCATGTCATTCCTTGAATGTGATTGAAAGTTAAGTAAAAATAATAAAAATAATATTAATAAATAATCATTCCTAGACATATGTACTTGCAACACTGATTAAACTTTTTGAAGGAACAAAACACACAATAAGTTCAGAGAGGACAAGAATGCCTAGATTTAGTTATGTAAGTTATATGAAGGTCTCAAGAAGATGAAAACTAACATATGTGAGTAGGTAAACAGTGAAATATGCCAAGCTTTTCTGGGATGTAAATTCATTAGCTATAAATGAGATTCAAGAAGCAAGTTTCCCCAAGGAAGTAGAAATTGAATGTGCACACAGGCAATAGGCAGTGAACCTAGAGTAGACCCATGTTGTATATACAAAGAATTTCTTTGTAGTTTGTGTAACATGCAGATGATACAGCAAAAAGCACCAGTCATTTAGATTTGAAGTAGAAGTGGTCATGCATGTTTGTACAGTGCCTAGAATAGCGTACAACTGATGACTTGTGGCCTGCAGGAGCTAATTATAATATAAAATAATATACACAGAGTTAATTCTAAGAGGTGCTAAGAACCTGCAACTCACAAGAAAGTCAATGCCAGTCACAAAAGTTCTTCAGACTCATGCTAATATTTTTGACTGGAAATGTTGATAAAATTAGCATACTTAAGGCTACAGACTTATTAACTACTGTTTTGTGCATATAATTTTAATGTAGTTTTGATAGAGTGTATAATAGACATAACACTGTTATGAAACCTTTAGACAATTCCTCTCTCACTTGCTATGCATCCACCATTTTAACATCATTCATTTAAATGATACATTAGAAGCAAGAGAAAGACAAAGTCAGGACTGGCCCATTACTCAGCAAGGGGATAAGACAATATACAGAAAATGTGAAAATGGTGGAAATGCTAAATGTGTCTCTGTTTCAATTTTCACCAAAAAAGTGAGTAGTGATTGGACATCTAATGTAGAGTACACCACTGAAAATGAGGTAGGATCTAACACTAAAATAGAGAAAGAACAAGTTAAACATTACTTAGACAAGTTAGATGTGTTCCATGTCAATAGGGCCTAACGAAATACAACCTAGAATACTCAAGGAGATGACTGAGAAGCTCTCTGAGCCATTAACAATTATTGTCCAAAAATCACAGAAGATGAGATCCATTCCAGAAGACTACAAGGCGGCAAATATAGTGACAATCTACAAAAAGGGGGATAAGGAGAACCCAGGGAATTCGGGAATCAGCTTAACTGTAGTACCCAGAAAGATAATGGAGCAAATAATCAAGGAATCCATTTGCAACAGATAATAAGGTGATAAGTAGCATCAATAACAAATTATATCAAATCAACCCAATAGTTTTCTTTGACAGAGGAACAAGCCTCATAGATTGGGGTACGAGGACAGGGAACCATAGATGTGGTATGTTTTGACTTCAGAAAGACAAACTGTAGAAACAGTCTGAAGTTATCAGGGTGAAATTCAGTAAGGATGAATCCAAGTACTCTGCTTGGGAAGGAACAATCAGTTGAACCCATACAAAATGAGGAATGACTATAGGAAATAGTAAGGAGTACTGCAGAAAGGGATCTGGGGACCATAGTGGCTCACGGGCCAAATGAGTGAACAATGCAACACTACTGAAAAAAAGGAAACATAATTTTGGACTGTATAAACAGGAATGTTGTAAGTGAAACATGAGAAATAATTCTTTCATGTTGATCAGGCCTCAGCTAGAGAACTGTGCTCAGTCCAGGGTACCACACTTCAGGAAAGATGTAGAAAGTCCACAGGAGAGCAACACAAATGATTAAAGATCTAGAAAACATGATGTATGAGGAAATATTGAAAAAGTGGTGTTTGTTTAGCTGGGATAAGAAAAGACTGAAGGAAGACATGATAACAGTTTTCAAGTACATAAAAGGTGACTACATAAAAATTGTTCTCATTGACCTCTAAGGATTGGATGAGACGCAATGAGCTTAAATTTCAGCAAGTTTTGATTGGACATTAGGAAAAATAATTCCTTGCTGTCAGGGTAGTTAACAAATGGCCTAGAGCAGTGTTTCCCAATTTTATTTGCCCACAGAACCCTTTTAAACTCGAAAGAATTTAGAGGCACCCTAATACAGTGGTGCACCAGCCGGGGCTAGGGTAGCCAGGAGAAAATTTTTTGAGCAAAAAAAAGTGCCACGACACCCCAGGAAGACAGCTGCTTGTGCACCACTGCCCTAATAACAGTCTGGTATATGGAGCTGAAAAAGTAGACCACAAATAAGTAAGGATAATAATGCCAGGAGGGAGGCTAGAGGAGGGGACTTGGGGCAGGATGTCTGGCCAGGAAGGAGGGTACAAGAGGGGACTTTGGGTAGGGTGTGAGAGCAAGCTGGGAATGCGGGGTCTTGGTGGGATGAGGGGAGTGAGTGAGAGGGATTTGGGTGCGGGGTGTGGGCATGAGGGTGACGCTTACTTGGCTTGGCACCCTGCTGCAGCAGGGAAAGCCTCCAGGCAGCATGCTCTTGTTCCTGGAGAAGGGGAGGGAGAGAAGGGGGGAGAGGGAGCTCAGTCCCCCCATGCATTGGGGATCCCAGTGCAGCTGCAGCACCAGGTCAGGCTTCCCGCTGGCAGGGCATGAGGGGGTGTGTGTGTGTGTGTGTAGAAACCCGGACCTTCCCTGCCAGACCAAACACTGCCTCTTCCCCAGCAGGCTGGGGAGGGGCATGGGGGGAAGAGAGTGGCAGTGCATGGGGGGGGCAGCAGAGCCCGAGCATGCCCCAGATGGGAGGCCAACGAGCCTGAGTGTGCCCCGGGTGGAGGGGCAGTGGAGCCCGAGTGCGCCCCGGGGGAGGGGGGAGGGCAGCAGAGCCCAAGCGTGCCCGGGGAGAGGGGGGAGAGGAGCAGCAGAGCCCAAGCTGAGTTTTACCCAGGCAGCAGTTTAAAAATGTTGAGGTCTGGGAGTGGCTACTCGGCACCTCGGACGCCCTCCCAGCAGCAGCGGCCACTATAAAAGCTGCCGCCTGCACACGTGGAGGAGGAGGAGGAGACTGTGCGGTCCCGGAGGCTCCATGGGACAGGGGCCATCCTGTAGGGTGGGACGGGGGCCGCTCTGTGCACGGGGGTGGGGGCAGCTGCAGTGGGTGATGGAGCGGCCAAAGCCACGCACCGCCCGCCCACGCCAGCAAAGCTCCAATGGGAGCTGCCTACGGCCTCTGCAGGGGGTGGGGGAGTAGAATTTTTTTGCGGAACTCTGAGTTGCACTTCGCAGAACCCCGGGGTTCCACAGAACACCATTTGGGAAACACTGGCCTGGAGAGTTGTGGAACCTCTGTCACTGGAGGTTTTTAAGAACAGATTAGATCAACTCAATTCAGGAATGGTCTAATTATTATTTAATCCTGCCTTGGCTGCCCAGGACTGGACTACTTATTAAGGTCCCTTCCAGTCCTACAGTTCTATGATTCTTTGGTTACTTACAGTGATAGGTTTAGAAATTGAAAATTACAGTAACTGGACAAAAAACACTAAAAAGGACATGCAGAGACTGAAGAGCAAAACTTTAAGCAAGAGTTGCATCAGCTAGTTTTCCTACAGTAGTTATTTTATATGGCATCATGCTAAAGGGAATGTAATTCTGAGGGTCATTAAAGAGTGGGACTTCTATCACTGTACCACAATGGTAAAAATTCCTCTGCTAAATCACACTGAGCTGAAAATACATTGGACTGACCTCAGCCACACCAAAACATGCTCAGTAGAGCCGAGGATGAAGAAGGAAAGCTGACTCTTCTCCAATCCTGGAGGCTGCTAGGAGACCAAACTGTCCCAAAATACAACCCAGATCAATGTCAGGGTAATTCTTAATTTATCTCTGCTGGGATGGTGTCCTAGGAACTTTTTGACTGATCCAGGATTGATGGGATACAATATGCTCTGGGTCTGCTGTCTCCTGCCTTCAGGATGCTTCCTCCCCTCCCTAGAATGCTCTGTGCGTCATGGTGGTGAACTGGGGGAATCCTCGGATACAGAAAGCAAACAGAGCACACTGTGTTGCTCAAGTAGTGGTAAGGGGACTTAAACTGGGCCAAAAATCTAATTTTCAAAAGTATTGTTAAAAATCTGATGGGTTCTTTGAGGCACTAGATCCCAACCTTTCAGTCTATTTTAATGATCAAATCTTTGGCTGCACCTACCATTGCTTAAAATTGAGTTTAGTCCTCTGCTATCAGATAATCTGCCATTTGTGCATGGACAAACTAGACCAGAAAACCAAAATACTTTAAATAACATCTGACTGAAGATCAAGAGCCTGTCATTGGCAACTGCCTTGCTCATTATCACAATTTCCCAGACATTAGCAACTTCTGCCATCCTCACCTATCTGACAAACATTTAATCTACCTACTTCATTGGCCTGCTAGACTCTCATTCACACAGGAACACTTGGACTGCTCAAAATTAGTTTTGTCTGATCTGGAAAACTCTGTGATATGGAGCCTCCCAAGCTGAATAATGGGTTAGATCATAGAAAATAGAATAGGAGGCAGTAAGTAAAGTCTCCACTGTGTGAACCACAATTGTTATGTATGGTGCAGGGAGGAGCAGGGAGCAGAGAGAGCCTTGGGGGATTATGGCAGAGACAAATGTCCTATTAAGCGCAACTGAGCTAACATAGCAAAATAGATTGATAATCCTGGTATAAATTTTAACCTTTTAAAGGCTTTCCGAAATAAAGAAACAACCATTATTCAAAATACAAATACAATTGCAGTCCACTAGTCTACTCTCAACATTAAGCTTTAGGTATCAGACACATAGGGCAGGTTGTCGGCTCAGTACCACTTCAGTGACATACTTTTACCCCTATCTTTTGTATCTGTTCCTCTTTACTTACAGTAGATGCATATTTGTTACTTAAAATGCATTTTCTGTCCTTAAAATAGGTTGGGGAGAAGAACAGAGTTTTAAAAGAATACACAGAAGCCATGTAAAGATCAGGGAGGAAAGCTTAAAAAGATCTCACAGGAGAAAACAAAAGACACAAGGTTAGCTTTGAATCTGGGAGTTTCCCACACTGCAAATCAAGTGCATTGCCAGAAACTCACAGGTGCCTGCCACATGCACAGATTAAAATGTAGTCCTGAGCAATGTGATGACAGTTCTGTGTTCGTAATGTATATATCCCAAAGTGCACTTGCGCATCTGTTATAAATTCAGGGGGCCAAATTTCGCTGCAAGTTACAATAGTGTAAATACAGAGTAACACTACTGATTTCGGTAGAATTACTCCTTCCAGAGCAGAATTTGTCCCGGAGTTTTCTTTTTTGTAGTAATAGGTTTGTAAAGCCAGAAGCATCCCTTCCCTTCATAAAGGCCATAAGAAACAAAAAAGATTATCTTGAGGCTTTGAGGTGGCATGTCAAGACAAGTGAGGCATTCTTTGCAGGAGTGTAACTGATAAGCACTGCTGAAGGTTTATAGATAGACTGAGAAGCCCTTTAAAGGTTAGGAAGGTTCATAGAACCCAAAGTGACAGAATGCATCTCAGATGGAGAAGAAGACTTAAAATAGTTCTCAGCTTGGAAGAAGGAAATGATCATTAATCTGCACAAACATATTGCTGAGATATTTCATTTGAAAAAACTGCAAACACATTAATTTTTGCATCAAAATAACATAGATATTTACTTTTCCCATGTGGTTTTAAAGCACAAATACCCATTCTGACAAAAATTCACATCAAGCAAAAGTTGAGGGCAAGGGCGTGTGATAATGTTGTATGAAATGATTTGCACACATTTTCAGCCGACATTCTGTACAATTAAAAACAAAATTGTGGCACAATTTAACCAGAGCTCAGGCACTAAACGGAACTTGGTTAAACCTCATTATTCAATTATGTTAGGGCAGAGGGAGGAGAGAGGGATGGGTTGGGGGACTTAATGCATCAACAGACAAAGCTAGTGAGGTGACTGTGTGTCTAACCATGGAAGTCCTGCCTGCTGCACCCACCATCCTAGATCCCACATGATAGAAAAAGAAGAGATAAGAAATATGGAGCAGATCTAGTATGTTTTGGCCTGTTGTTAGCACCTAGAACCCCCAGTCAGAAATCAAGACTTTTGGAGCAAGGCATTGTAAGGACATGCTCATCACAAAAGATTGTTCCCATCTCAAAGAGCTTAAATACATTTTTTTGGCAAAAAGTCTGTCTTTAAACAGGCCAGCTTGAGTTGCCTCATTGATTTAATGTAGACTTGGTTCTTGTTTAGTGAAAAGAAGAATGGGGAGGAGGCAGTGACAACTGAGTGTTAAGCATTACTAGGAACTAAAAGTGTGTGGCAGGTTTGGAGATGAACTACCATATGAACTCCACTATGATGTTGAAAAATATTTGCATATTTTGGGCATACCTCAGACGGAAGCTGGAAGACAGAATGGTAATGTTTATAAATAAGTTTATTGCAATAGGAAAGGAGAAATATTACCAACGTGCCGAATCAGTTATTTAAGCACTTTCTACCTCTGATGGCAAGACAGAATCAATCAGCTCAGCTGAGCAGCTCTGGTATGAATAAATGTATTCAGTACCATCTGGTTGTGAGTCAATCCCAAACAACAAAAACTTTTATTTTCCCACAAAGGCTGAAGGTTACATAAGAGGTACCCACATACTTGTAGCATCCCAACATGTTATTGTCATGTGCTGCAGAGAGAACACAACTCCCAGATCAGTACAAGACAGCCAACCACCCAAATTCCTGTAGCACAATTGCTTACCAATGCCTCCAAACGTTAGAAACCTTGAAGAACATGAAGTAACACCATCCCTTTCAGCATAGTTAACATGACAGACATCTCCAGTGGTTAAAGTCAGGGGAAGACTGCTTATTTTTACTCATTTGGGATGACCACCTATTTGAACTCACTTACAACTCTGTTTCACTCAACTGCTCATAAATTACATTGGCATCTTGAACCCATGAAAATAAATACATAATTTTTTGCTTCACCATTGTATGGTCAGTCTCAGTTTCTGGTTCTCTTTTTTGCGCATGCGTGCACACACGCACACACACACACACACACACACACCCTGCTGTCTTTAGCTGTACCTATTAAGCTACCTCTGAACAAACTGAGGTCTAATTGTGGGATACAATGCAGAGCAAATGCCAAATTGAAGGACACAGACCTGATAACCTTACAGAAAGCTTAGTGATGTGGGATTCTTTATCAAAAGTAACATTTTCTGTAAACTGCAATTTCACAATTTGTTGTTTCAGGTATACAGCAATAATAGGGTTTTTCATTTTCATGTTTAACTGAGAAACACCAGCAAAATCTCCGGGATACAAAACTCCCAAACAATCAGTGTTTAATAAACTTATATCTATGGACATGTTTACACAGTGCAGTAATGTGGAGTATGGTACGTGTCTGTGTCATTTCTAAAATGCATCGATGTGTGGAGCAATGTTCCCTCTAAGCCACCCACCAACACAGCTTCAATGGTGACTAATCAGCCCCGCCCAGTCAGTCAGCTCCATGCACAGAGCCCTGAGCCTCTGACTGGGTGGGGCTGATTAATCACTCACCTGTGAAGCTGTGCTGCCAGGCAGCTTAGAGGGAGCACTGGTATTGAGCATTAATTGGGCCCTGTAGATGCTGATGTATGCAAAGAGTTCCCCAGTGCATTTTAACACAGTACTGTTTCAAATAGTTCAAACTATGTTTAAGTGCACTAGGGAACATTACAAAGAGATTACTTAATGTATGCATTGCTTATTACAGTATATACAAAACCCTGATTATTGGACATCTACATAAAACTCAAAATCCCACCAAAATGACATTAATCAACCGCAAAATTAGAAGCGTTAAAGATTATACAAGCTTGTGTGGAGTAAAGCTCAATGGGATTCTGAAATGCAGGAAGGTGAAGAGGTACATTGGAAAGTGTGTGGCCAATCATTTTTCTCATTCTTTAGGCACATCTGTTGCCAAGCCCACGGTTACTCTTACGAAACATTCCAAAACTTATCATTTAATCTGGCTTCTGTTCCATGTCAGAGGCCTGATCCTGCAAGCACAGCATTCTCATAGAAATAAAATATGTGAATTCCAGTGGGAGTTACATATTTGGTGAGCAGAATTGGCTGAAACTTTTTTTATGTGCAGAAAAATTCAGCAAAAATGGGCAAAGTTTCTACTTGTTGGCAACAAATAAATAAATAAATAAATCTAAGCATGAAAACTTTCAATTGCAAACCAAAAGGTTTGAGGGTGAAAAAACTTTAAAAATGCATTTCAAAACTGCCACTGCAGTGGTTCCTGGGAGTTATGGTTCAGTACCTCACACACTCTCATTCTCCATTATGAGCTGGGCTCTCTGGCCAGACTATGTATTTTAGGATATACCCACAATGTCCCCTCTTGTTGAGAAGCTTTGGTGCATCAGGAGTACTCCAAGCGCTGAAGAATCATGGGAGCTGTGGTCTAAATGGGATCCTGGCCCACAGAAGAGAAAAGAGATACGAGGCTAAAGTATCACAACAAGGCACTGTAGTGGTACCTCCAAAGCAAATTTGTCAGTTTTCAGCCAGAAAGGAAGAAAGCACTGATCGATTTTTAGTTTTTTTTTTCAATATAAAACAAACACTTTTCAGCAACTATTCATTTTGTCTAAAACCAGACAAACATACAAACACCCTCCCCCCCCCAACAATCCTTGCTGAAAAACACTTGATAGATTTTTTTTTGACCAGCGATTGCAGAAGGGATACAGAATCCCCCCCTTTTTCAGCTTTGAAGAATTTACTCTAAGATTAATTCAACATAATCCTTTTCTCCTTCACCTTTTTTGTTAGCCCTGAGTCCCCGCTTTTGCTGTTTCATCTCCACTTATGTCTACAATTGAGCCTCTGCTTCACTGTGGCTGTTCAAATAGTTAAATCTTGAGCAATTTGCTATCTCTCTCAATTTCCGCTCATTTCTTTTTCAGCTCTTAAGTTATCCTATTGTAGCTTTATTTTTATGTCTTTATGTTAACTATGCTAGTCGAGGCCGTTGCAGCTGCAGAAGTGGGATTACAATCAGCCAAACCTTCACTGCACAACTGCTTGGAAGTAGGGGTCATTAACAGGTATAAATGGTCTGGTGAAATGACCCCCAAAAGATTGGAAGCTACTTAACTTCACAGTTAGCAATAGATCATAATGATTAAGAGTGGGGCCAGATTCTGATCTAAGATAAGAATTGACTCTTTCTTTACATATTTTCCCCTGTAGGGAAGTAGTGACCATTACCGTGAATATCTCTCTCCTGATGATATTCAAAATAATTAAATCATTAACAGTAACCTCTTTCATGTCTAGCTGGTACACATTTAGACCTGCAGATGCAGGGATCTCCTGAGGACAGCAGAATGTGGGGCCATCACTTCCAGGAGCCAGTGCTTCACATTGGCAGATCCTCCAGCACAACTGTACCCTTCCCAGCCCCACCCACTGAGGCAGGTACCAGATTCACTGGCATGCCCTTGGACAGCAGACACAGACAGCTGTGTGCAAAGGATGGGGCAGGACTGCAGGTGGAACTGCTGCAAAAGGGATGCTGTTGTGGTGGGACACTGGCTGCTAGAAGTGGCAGCCTCATGTTCTACTCCTTTTGCCCACTGCAGTTCCTAGGAGAGGCCTACAGATACCCACATCCAGGGGTATACATTTGTATCCATGCAGGGCTCTGTTTACGTGGGGAAAGGGTGAGATGCTTTTATCTTCCACTGTCTGTTACTACACCTAAACTGGGAGCAGGCACTCAGGCCAATATTTAACAAAGACCAGCCTAACTTTTTCCAATGACACAGGCAAATTTTATGCCACACTCAAGACTGAGAAAGGACAGGTATTTCATGTCTCATATGGTCAATGCCCTTATGTTCAGTAGTACCTTATTTGTACTAAGAGTAGCAGAGACTGGCCCTTAATGAATTAGAACACAGAATCATAGAACCATAGAGCTGAAAGAGACCTCAGGAGGACATCAAGTCCAACCCCCTGCTCTAGGCAGGACCAATCCCAATTAGATCAACCCAGTCAGGGCTTTGTCAAGCCAAGACTTAAATACCTCTAGGGATGGAGACTCCACTACTTCCTGAGGTAACCCATTACAGTGTTTCACCACTCTCCTAGTGAAATAGTTTTTCCTAATATCCAACCTGGATCTCTCCCACCACAACTTAAGACCATTGCTCCTTGTTCTGCCATCCGTCACTACTGAGAACAGCCTTTCTCCATCCTCTTTGGATCCTCCCTTCAGGAAGTTGAAGGCTGCTATCAAATCCCCCTTCACTCTTCGCTTCTGCAGACTAAACAGACCCAACTCCCTCAACCTCTCCTCATAGGTCGTATGCTCCAGCCCCCTAATCATTTTGGTTGCCCTCCGCAGGACCCTCTCCAATGCGTCCACATCCTTTTTGTAGTGGGGGGCCCAGAACTGGACACAGTACTCCAGATGTGGCCTCACCAGAGACGAATAAAAGGGAATAATGACATCTCTGGATCTGCTGCCAATGCTCCTCTTTATGCAACCTAATATGCCATTAGCCTTTTTGGCTACAAGGGCACACTGTTGACTCATATCCAGCTTCTCATCCACTGTAACCCCCAGGTCCTTTTCTGCAGAATTATTACTTAGCTGGTTGGCCCCCAGCCTGTAACAATGCTTGGGATTCTTCCGTCCCAAGTGCAGGACTCTGCACTTGTCCTTGTTGAACCGCATCAGATTTCTTGTGGCCCAATCCTCCAATTTGTCTAAGTAACTCTGGACTCTATCCCTGCCCTCCAGCGTATCTACCTCTCCCCCTAGCTTAGTGTCATCTGCAAACTTGCTGAGGGTGTAATCCATCCCCTCATCCAGGTCATTAATAAAGATATAGAACAAAACCGGTCCCAGAACCGAACCTTGGGGCACTCCGCTAGAAACCGACCGCCATCCTGACATCGAGCCGTTGATCACTACCCGCTGGGCCCGGCCTTCTAGCCAGCTTTCTATCCATCTTACCGTCCATTTATCCAGTCCACATTCCCTTAACTTGCTGGCAAGAATACTGTGGGAGACCATATCAAAAGCCTTGCTAAAGTCAAGGTATATCACATCCACTGACTTTCTCATATCCACAGAGCCAGTTACCTCATCATAGAAGCTAATTAGATTGGTCAGGCACAACTTGCCCTTTGTGAATCCATGCTGACTATTCCTAATCACTTTCCTCTCCTCCAAGTGCCTCAAAATGGATTCCTTAAGGATCCCTTCCATGATTTTTCCAGGAACCGAGGTAAGACTGACCGGCCTATAGTTCCCTGGATCGTCCTTCTTGCCTTTTTTGAAGATGGGCACTACATTTGCCTTTTTCCAGTCATCCGGGATCTCTCCCGATCTCCACGACTTTTCAAAGATAATGGCCAAAGGCTCCTCAATGACATTTGACAACTCCCTCAGTACCCTCGGATGCATTAAGTCCGGACCCATGGATTTGTGTACGTTTAGCTTTTCTAAATAGTTCTTAACCTGTTCTTTACCCACTAAGGGCTGTCGATCTTCATCCCATCTTGCGTCACTTAGCGCATTAGTCCGGGAGCCCACCTTGTCCGTGAATACAGAGGCAAAGAAAGCATTGAGTACTTCAGCTTTCCCCACATCTTTAAAATACTGCCAGCTGTCCTGGACTCCTTTCCCCTTCATGTTAGCATCCCAGGGGATTCTGCCCATCAGGTCTCTGAGGGAGTCAAAATCTGCTTTTCTGAAGTCCAAGGTGTGTATTTTACTACTCTCTTTTCTTCCTTTAGTCAGGATCCTGAAATCCACCATCTCATGATCACTGCTTCCCAGGTTGTCACCCACCTCTACTTCCCGTATTAGTTCCTCCCTGTTTGTGAGCAGAAGGTCAAGCTGCGCATGGCCCCTGGTCGGATCCTTCAGCACTTGTCCCAAGAAGTTATCCCAAGCATTCGCCAAAAACGTCCTGGATTGCCTGTGTACTGCCGTATTGGTTTCCCAACAGATGTCAGGGTGATTAAAGTCGCCTACGAGAACCAGGGCCTGCGATCTGGAAGCTTCTCTCAGTTGTCCGAAGAAAGCCTCATCTACCTCATCCACCTGATTCGGTGGCCTATAGTAGACACCAACCACAACATCACTGCTGTTGTTTGCACCTCTAAACTTAACCCATAGACTCTCAACAGGTTTTTCTCCCTCTATATACTGGAGTTCTGAGCAATCATAGTGCCCTCTAACGTATAGTGCAACTCCTCCTCCTTTTCTCCCCTGCCTGTTTTTCCTGAACAGTCTATACCCTTCCATGACAGCGCTCCAGTCATGTGAGTCATCCCACCAAGTCTCTGTTATCCCAATTAAATCATATTTCTTGGACTGGGCCAGGGCCTCCAGTTCTTCCTGTTTGTTGCCCAGGCTTCTCGCATTAGTGTACAAACACCTCAGATAACCAGTTGATCGCCCCATCTTCTCCACTCGAATCAGGGGTCCTCCTTTCTTGCTCGTTCCTCTTTGCATTCGTTCCCGGTATCCGACTTTCCCACTCTCCTCAGGGTGTTGGTCACCGTCCCCCAACGAACCTAGTTTAAAGCCTTCTTCACTAGGTTTGCAAGCCTGCCCGCGAAGATGCTCCTTCCTCTCTTCGTTAGGTGGATCCCATCTCTTCCTAACAATCCTTGTGCCCAGAACAGAGTCCCATGGTCGAAAAAACCAAAGCCCTCTCTGTGACACCACCCGTGCAACCACGCATTTACTCCCTCAATTCGACGATCCCTGCCCAGTCCTTTCCCTTCAACAGGGAGGATGGACGAGAACACCACTTGCGCTCCGCATTCTTGGGTCCTTCTTCCCAGCACTACATAATCCGCAGTAACCCGCTCGAGGTCATTCTTGGCCGTATCGTTAGTTCCCACGTGGAGAAGCAGGAAGGTTTGATCAGTTTGGTAAGCCTCTCAGTCACATCCTGAATTCGAGCTCCTGGTAAGCAGCACATCTCTCGAGATTCCAGGTCCGGATGGCAGATGGATGGCTCAGTCCCTCTTAGGAGGGAGTCCCCGACCACCACCACCCGTCGTCTTCTTTTGGGGGTGGTGGTCGTGGAACCCCCATTCCTCGGACTACGCATCCCATGCCTTCCAGTAGATGGTGTTCCCTTGCGGTTTCTTCCTTGTGAGGTCCCTTCCAAAGCATTCACCACCGCAGAGCCTGTGGAGAGATCCTGAAAGCGATTACTTACCTCTATAGCATTGGGGGATTCCCGTGCTGGCCTTTTTCCCCTTCTAGAAGTTACATGCTGCCAGTTCTCTTCCTGGTCCCGTACTGCCGTCTCTGGCTCTTCCGCCTGCCGTGCTTGTAGGATTAACCGCTGCCTTCTATCGAGGAAGTCTTTATCCTCTCTGATGGAGCGTAGGGTCGACACTCGGGCCTCCAGTCCTCTAATTTTTTCTTCCAAAATGGCGACCAGCTTGCACCTCGTGCAGATGAAATCCGTTCTTTCTTCCGGGAGGAAGACAAACATGGCACACGCTGTGCAGGTAACAACAGCAGACCTATCACCATCCATCCTTGATGTCCTGTTCGCAAGCTCCTTGGTCGCTTGCCCACTGCCTTATAAAGCCCTGGACTGCCTGAAAGTCCCTCCCCCTACCAAGACTCAGCCAATCAGCAGAGGCTTCTAGAATTCAAACTTTAATTAGAAGCCAACAGTTTCCACCTGCCACTCACAGCACACACTCCATGAAGGAGAGGGGGAGGGGAAAGGGGAAGTGAAAAAAAAAAGCCTTACTCCCAAACAGGGGAAAAAACAATCGATCAAACAAAAAACACACCAACCCTCACTCACAACACAAGCTCATCATACAGCAAGAAAGCCCCAAACACAACACTCACTTCCCTCAAGAGTCCTGTATCTCCTTCTCCTCTACCTGGAGAACTCCCTCTCTAAAGCCTCACTCACAAACACAGGAAAAAAACAAAAACAAAAACCAACATAACACCAAACAAACCACCACACACCAACCCTCACTCACAAACACAAGCTCAGCACACAGTAAGAAAGCCCCAATAACAACACACACTTCCCTCAAGAGTCCTGTATCTGCTTCTCCTTTACCTGGAGAACTCCCTCTCTCAACTCCCTGTTAACACTTACCTGTTATCTTGACCTGACGAGAAATCTGACAAGAAAACCCTCACCGGCTCACAAGGAGCTACTGGTTTAACTACCACTTTAGTAGTACAGTCGTACCCCAGAGATATGAAACCAGAATTAAGAACTTTCCAGTCAACTGCACACCTCATTCTGAACCAGAAATATGCAATCAGGCAGCAGCAGCAGAATTTTTTTAAAAAAGAAGCAAACACTGTACAACTAAGGAAAACGGCAAGCAGTGGGAAGCCCAAATGTATCACACTTTCAATTGGCACAAAGCTAGCAACAATTAAAAAACTCAACAATGGTTTTAACCTCATCGATATTGCAGTGGAATATAGTACCTGGAAATCAACCATTACTGATACTTGAAAAAAGTCAGGAAAAAATAAAGCAATATTCAAAAGAAGCCAAAGATTGCAGAGCAGTAAAAAGCAGGCAGATTGCACACAAAGCTGCTTCAGATGAGCTTAATAAGGCAGTGTAGATGTGGTTTGCATAAGAGAAACTAAAAGGCACTCTTACAAAGGGTGTGATGGTTACAGAAAAAAACAGAGTTACTCTACCCAGGAATGTATCCAGACAAAGGTAAGGACCATTGTAAAGCAAGGACAGGGTGACTTTGTCAGTCCAAAAAATGGACATGGGCTATGGCAGTTGCGGATGCAAGGAGAGCATCTGATTGAAGATTCAAATGCCACTGGTGAATTTAAAAACACTTCCATGTACTGAACAGCATGAACTTTCCCGGGACCAAATGTTTAACTATGATGAGATAGGCATGCACTGGTGCCAGTTTCTGGCAGACAGTTCAGAAAAACAGGCAAAGAATTTCAAATCCAGTGAAGATCGGGACACACAAATGGCTACTGCTAATGCAAGTAGGGATTTCCATCTCCCGTTGGTGTTTGTTTACAGAAAGGATGAATCGTCACTGCTTTGCAAACATGGCTACATCAACTCTGACCTTCCACAACTGCAGCCAGCACAATGCTTGGATGGATAGAAGCATTTTCTCTGGTTGTTTGTTAAGCACTTTGTTCCATTTGTATCAAAATCTTTACCTAGCTGAGCTGTGGTGCTGATGGATAATGCTCATATACAACAATATAAAATGTTGGGACAAAACTATTGAAGCTTTAAAATGGAGGCTCAGCCAAAAACCTCACTGACCAGGAGTTTGCCAAAAATGACAGCATAACCACTAACTAAATCTAATTTGTGAACTTCACCAAAAAAAGGCCTTTGAAATGCCATTGAAAATATATTGACAGAAGACAGAAGCATTCAGTATTTACCAAACATCACAAGCTTCAATCTGCCAGTGGATCAAAATGTTCTGGAAAACATGAAATGTTGATAAAAGCTAAACTTCTTACGGTGATGATGACTGGGATTGATGCAATTTGAATCTTACACAGATTTTTGTAAACAGCAGACAGTCAAAGGATGCTGTCCACCTGTTTGCTGAGTCCTTGAGTGAGACTGGCTCTGAGTCTTTGAGATGCTTGGGAAACACACTTTGGCCATACTCTGATAACAATTAACGAAATAATTTGGAAAACAATGATAACATGTAAATGAATCAACTAACATTTTTTGAAGAGCGACAACTTTTGGATTTCACCACAGAGGAACGAGAGGCATGGCTAAACATGGATAAATATGAGAACTGAGCCTCTATACTTTGTGACCATGAGATGATTGAATTGGTAAAAGAAAGGGCACAATCAGACAGTAAGGCTACGTCTAGATTACATCCCTCTGTCTACAGAGGGATGTAAATGAGGCACTTGGAATGTGCAAATGAAGCAGGGATTTAAATATCCTGCACTCCATTTGCATTATCGCTTCATGGCGCTCTTTTGAACAAGCGCCATTTCGAAAGTAAAACCACGGTCTAGACGCGGTTCTTTCAAAAATGGCAGGCTTTTTCGAAAGATCCTCTGTCGACAGAGGGATGTAATCTAGACGTAGCCTAAGAGTGACAATGACAAGCAAGAGGGGGAGATCACCGAGAAGATCCCACACATGAAAGCAGAAGAACGTTTCACTACTTGTCTTCAGTGGCGTGGACAACAACCATTGGATAAAAACTGACAGATTGATTGGTGCAGGGGGACTGGATACTGGGTCTACCAGGTGAACTTCCTAAACACTGGACTACAGAGTCAGTCATGTGCTTTTTCCACCATCCTCCCCAGAAAATTGTTCCACTAGGAACATTGGGCCAGAGAGAGTGTAGGCTCCTACAAAGTTCAGCTAGAGATTTGTGGAGCCAAAAGTGGGACATAGGCATCTAAACCCCAGAATTAGATGGCCTATCATAAGCATCTTACTTTAAGACAACCTCCATTGATATACAGGAGACTATATACAAATATGGTACTACTTCAGTCCAAAATGTCTACAGAACCCACAATCCAATCCATTATGTTTTAAGTGCTATAAGCTAATAAAATGACATGAGACCACAGAAGGAAATAGTATACTGAGTTTTTACCTGATTTAACACTTTAACCAACAAGACTGTATAGTAAATGTCAAAATATTCTGCTCCTTTATCCTTTTAAACCAATAGAGTTTAAAAACATGTATGTCATTATTTAAAATGAAAAAGAACAAGAACAAGACTCTTTCTGTGAAATCTCACTGACAGATACAAAGTTCCTCTTTTTAATAAAATGCCTGTAAAATTATACAATTTATTTTTGCACAGTGAGAATAGGGTTTTTCCCTTTTCCACAACATATAGAAAAACAGATGGCTAAACTTCCTGAGAAAGCTCATTTTAAATGTTTTCTTGTTTTCAGCTGCAGTTAAAATGCCTTACAAACACTTAACATTGATGGAAGTTGTGGCAGTATTTTCTATTTTTTAAATTGCAGCCTTAGGCTTTTCTAACATTTAATTATTGATTTTTCTTTATTCAACAGTTTTCAAATTGCAGAGGATAGATTCTTTTTTAGGTTGGGGAACAAATATTTCAAATATTAGTGAAGAAATATATAGTGTTGTGTAACATGTCTCAAGATGAGATTCTGGATCGTGATTCTGGATAACAAGGACTGTCTAATTATGTTTTTGTGGATTAATTTAATTTTCAAATAATTTAAAAGTAAGCTCATATTGTAATGGTCTTCAGGGAGAGCCATACAAGAATGCTAGCTAGTAGCTTTGGGTATGTCTACACTACAGTGCTATTTCAAATTAACTGAATTCGAAATAGTTAATTCGAATTAAGCTAATTTGAAATAACGCATCTATACACAAAAACTATTTCTAAATAGCTCTTTGCTATTTCGAAATAGCACGTCCACACTGAGTGGACCCTGAACCGAAGTTAACCAGTGCCAGCAGGGCATCAGGTTAGGACTTAGTGTGTGGAGCTGCTGCCTGAGGCTAACTGAGCTACGTGCTTAAAGGGACCCTACCTCCACCCTGGACAGACGGTTCTCAGGGTTCCCCGCTTGCTTGTCTACCTCGATGAGGGACAGCAAAGCAGTTCTGTCTTGGAGTGCCCTGAGTGCCCGCACTTGGGACACCACAGCACTCGGCCACATGAAGCCAGAGCTGCCCCTGGGCATGCTAGTGGGTCTCGTGGGGTCGTTGCCATCAGCCTGGCTACATTTGCTGCAGGCTGCCATCCGGGGGGTCCATCGGGGGGCTGTCAGGATCCAGGAGGCCCTGTGGGATAGCGTCCACCCCAAGGAGCCCTCAGAGCCTCCCTGGTCCTCCCCACCGGAGGCTTGTGCCCCATTCCTCCCTCACGTCCTTCCACTTATCCCTCCCTAGCCCCCCTTCCTGATGTCAAATAAAAGACATGTATGTTCAAAAATAGAAACTGGGTTTATTGAACAAAACTGGGCGGGGGGATGAACCTCTGGGGAGACTGGGAAAAGGAGGTGGGAGAGGGGAAGAGAGAAGGTGGGAGAGGGGAGGAGGAAACCTGGGAGGAGGGAGCTGGAAGGGGGAAGCAAGAGGAAGAAGGGGGAGGGGAAGCTCAGGGCTCAGGGTTGGGGTCTTGCCGGACCAAATTGACTTTCATGCAAACCTGCTCTTGGGTTCGCATGTGGCCTTTGGTGGCCAGGCTGGCAGCTATCCTGCCATAGATGGCCACGTTCCTCCATCTAGTGCAGAGATCATGGACATTGGCGGCATCCCCCCAAACCTGAATAAGGGCCATGATCTCCACCCTGGACCAGGAAGGCGCCCACCTTCTCCAGCCCTTGGAAGGCTCTTGGGAGCTGGAAGACTGCTCCTGGGGAATGGTGGAGGGCTGGCTGCCAGTGGCTTGCTGACTCCTGTTTTGGGGCCACTGGGTCAGGGGCCCCAGTGGCCACTGCTGGCTCTGGGCTGGCAGGCTTGGAGCTGGCACAGGCACTGCGGCCTGGGTCTACCCCTTTAATGGCTCTGGGGTTGGGAGAGAGGAGAGTAAGTTTTCCTGGCTGTGCCCAGAGTGGCCACCAGGGCTCCCTGGGAAGGGCTGGAGGCCCCCTATTTCGAATTAAGTGTCTACACAGCACTTAATTCGAAATAGCTATTTCGAATTTGGTGTTACTCCTCGTAGAATGAGGTTTACCAAATTCGAAATAAGGGCTCCACTATTTCAAATTTATTTTGAAATAGCAGTTTGCCTGTGTAGACGCTATTAAAGTTAATTTGAAATAACTGCTGTTATTTTGAATTAACTTTGTAGTGTAGATATACCCTTTCAAACACTTTAAAATAACAGTAATGTTTTCAAAACAAATTTTGAAGGATCCAGAATGTTGAACTTGGATTAGCAAATAGGATGGTTTGGCTAATCAAACAATACAATCTTTTGTCCCATAAAAACTTGAATACATCCATATTCCTAAATGATATCACAGTTTGACAAAGAGACCTTCTTTCTGTGAAGTTTGCAAGTTAGATTTAGTTAGTGGTTATGCTGCCATTTTTTGGCAAGCTTCAGGTTAGTGAGGTTTTTGGCCGAGTCTCCATTTTAAAGCTCCAATAGTTTTGTCCCCACATTTTACATGGTTGTATATGACAGTGCAAGGACATGAAATATAACACGGTGGAATTTCCCTTAAATGACTCTTAAATCTTACTAGTACTTTTAAGCCTTACAAATTTAGGACCAAATCTTAGAGCATAGCAAGGGCTAGAAAATTTAAAATGCTCAGAATCTTTTGCCCAGCGTCCAGAGCTGTCAGCTTCTGTTGACTTGACAGAATTAGAAGGGGTTTGCACCTTGTCTGTGAGGGCCTTCCCTCTTTATTCAGTCAAACCTCTCACTGAACTGCCAGGGCTACATGATTTTACTTTACATTTGCATCTCAACAGTATTTAAAATCTTGCATAGTTCAGTTTTTATCTCTTACTTACATACTTAAAAGTATGCATTATGTTGCTCAAACTGAGGGCATACCAATAGCTAATGTTATCTGAGCAGTGGGGCTGAAGAGAAATAGTTTGTACTGTATTCCTAATGTTGTACAGGGGCACATTTACAGTAGCAGGTTCAAAGTATCATATCAGTACTACATTAATTCAGGGAACAGATTGCCCTGATATAGATGTTCCATGCTTCAGTATTGTCAAGGGATTCCTCCTCCACCACCACCATTCCAGCCTTATGACTGTGGTAAATTATTTAATAGTATAGAGTTTTATTAGTCTGTTTCCCTCCCTTGTTTGGAAATAAAAGAGTTAGCTCTAAATCTGAAAATTCTAACAACAGTTTGTATAGCCCAGCAAGCTTCTCTCTTGCTATCTCTCTCTCTATAGGTGTTTGTTAACTTCTTTTGTTTGTAAGAGCACCTCAGAGTACATTTCTGTTTGCAGAATTTGAAAGAGCATAGTGTGGCTCACTGTTCATAACTGCAATTGAAATGTTTAGTGTTTATACCAGTCCCATATGTTTGTAATCAAGGTACAACTCTAGTGGATGAGACACAAAAAGCTATAATTTGCTGCTTAACATCATAGATGTTGTACACTGATTTAAATAGCTTTATTTATCTTCTTCCCCATAAAGAACCTTTCACACTGTACATTTATTGAATGGTTAATGGCCTAAAAGGATGGGGTTCATTACAGAATGAAGTATTTATTGCAGTGTTAATTAAATAAAAGCATTGTAATCTTTCCAAATTGAACAATTATGCTCATTTGAACATTTTAAAACAGAAAATCTTTTATATACTAATTGAGTTGCATAATGAAAAGCACGTGTAATGGAAATTTTAATCAAAACAAATACTGGAATAATTTGAACATTTTTTACAATATAAAATGTCTACCTCCATTTTTATTAGAGATACTATAACAGCCAGATTAGTTTCAGAACTCATGACCTTTGAGTGTGGTATATTAGTTCTGAGCTGATAGGCCACCCTCACATACCAGTTGGCTAACCCCTTGAACATCAAAGTTACTGCTTGGCTACCAGCCTTAGACCATGACAGACTGGCTGCAAGCCCAAAACTTGACAGCCTGGCTCTAGGCCTACAGCCCGAGCTGACAGGCTTTTCTGCAAGAGTCTGATGAATGGTTTCTGGCAACTTGTACTGCATTCTGACTGACTATGAGAATAGTGTTCAATCAGAAAAATGTGGACAAAACCTCTGTGGGTCTTTAATGGATGGCACTTTGCCTAATGCCCAGTTCAATTGAATGTTCACACCCAAGTTTCTTTTCTTCTTCTTCTTTTTTAATTTCAAAGAGCAGCCCCAGAATATTTATAATTGCTTGTGACCAGAATTACATTTAAAAAAACTTTATGTATGTTAGATTTTGATTAATTTTAAAAGACTATAGATCTCAAATCTTTTTGTAAATATCCTATTTTGAGCTATGTATCCCCCTTTAAGAAAACTTGTTCAGTTGTGAGTCTGAACAAAAGTCATATAAAATGAAATTACAGAGCAAAGTGTGTTAGATGAATTTTCCTTTTCCATTTTAGGAGATAGGCATGTAAACCAAGCACTTCTTATTTTCCCCCGCAGAGCTTCACATTTTAAATTCTATTCCCATTTTAAGATTTTGTATTATTATACTGCAAAAAGGATTGCAATAATTTAGACAGTTTCCTTGGCAGGTGCATATTATTTTATTGTAAAGGGAGTGGTCCATTATTTGACATCAAAATTTTGCTGGGATTATCAGGGGATTTAAGGATAAATTGCTAGAAGAAAGCCCTATATAATTAGAAGCGATCAACTGTAAGTTGTCAGAACACTGTTGAATATGCTTTGGAAGCAAATTCCTGCTTGCTTTAGCCTTAAAATGAACAATTATTTATGGAATATCTAATAGTAATCCCCCACAATGGCTAAACATATATAGCTGTATTAATAAAATAGGCTTAAGTGAGTACAAGTGAAAAATGGTAATGCTATTAGGTAGAGTAAGCAGACATTTTTTACTTCTCAGCTACAATGAAAACTTGGCTCACAAATCAGATATATATAAAGAGATTTGAATGGATCTAAGAGGATGGGGAGGGGTAAGAATACCTAGAGTATAAAGAAATGGAGACACAAAAGAGGTTCGGGTACGTTTTGAAAGCATAGGTGAACACATTAACACACAGTGTGCATTAAAGTTACATGGTAAAGGATATTATTCTTTTACTAACATAATTGCAACATGAAAAACTAAAAGCATTAGCAGTTTTTTCCATTAAACCCTGTTCATTTTCAGCCATTTGAGTCACAGGTTGTATTTTAACAGAAATAGACACTCATATGGTACTAGTAAAGTTAAATGTATTGCCAACACATTTTGACAGTAATATAACTAGATAACTGCTAATATCATATGACAGACCCCTGAGAAGAATCAGCTATAACATCCTTATATATTTCAAAAGCCAATTTCATCCTTGCTCACAGAAAGTCTGAAGGAATTAGGAAAGGAACTTTTCATATTGAAAGCTTGTTCTGATATTAGTGAGGAATAGACATCCCACTGGTAAGAGCAGAAAGCCAGTGCAAGTGGGAGAGAACAGAGTTTTAGTCTCTTTCTCAACTCATTCTGAGCCTGCACAGGCTCTGGTACTTCTATCACAATGATGAAAGTGGTAAAAAATTAATATATATGCTGAGTAGAATGTGGATGTTTTTGTGAGCAAAGAAGATGCTCTTAAAAAAGCAGGAACCTCAATGATCATCCCTTGATCATCAGTTTTTAGACACAGGTTGTAATAAAAGTCAGTTTTTTAATGCTAAAGGCATGCAGGAAAAAAATCCATGTTTTAATCTTTTTATGTTTGAAAAAGGAACATTTCAGCCCCCAAAGATTTGCTTTCCTCAAGAATCACTTGAGACTGACTATGAGAATTTGAAATGTTCAGTACTATGTACCCCACAAAAGAGATAAAAGTTCCATGGAAGAAATGAAAGAGCTGGGTATTTCCCATCCATCTGTGAAAAGCCCTCAGGCATCACTTTGTGTTTGGAGTCAGACAGCCTGTCATGAAAGGATGCGACTGAGTACTGTTCACAGAAAGAACCCAACCTGGATATCTCAGTGGTGTTTGTGTTTTGTCCAGGAACTTGTCCAGCCACACTGAAAAAGACAGGTGGCAATGGATGTGGTTTCATTAGGCCACACTTTAATAGACTAAAATATCTGGAGGTTCTTAGCAATAAATTTCACAGTGCAGGTCCTCATCATTTCCAGACAGTCTCCAACCACACTTGTGACAGGTGAAAGGCAGCTATAAAAGGAGGGCGGTCGGCTCCCCACAGTACTAGATATAGAAGCCCTGAACCCCCCTTCCATAGCTCCCTTAAGGGTGGGGCTAGAAGAAAAGAGGTTAGCTTCCCATTGTCTGAGACAGAGGATTCCCCAACCCCTTTCTTCCACTCCTTTATGGGATACTTTCAGTTAAAACCTTTCCCAGTCTATTTTATCCATACTGAATACCTGCCTGGGACATCTGCCTCAAGTTTTACATACTAAGCTTCAACTTTGTAACCTAACCCCCTATTCTACCTCACTGGACCCCTAAACCTGCAGGAGGAAGACAAAAATAAACCATCCCACTTCAGCCAAGCTGGCAGTATGATGAAAAACTTCTTCACAGCCCACATAGAAAAGGATGACTATCATAATGCCCGCAGTCGGTCATGAGTCCTTTTGGAGGGTAGGCATGTGAGTAGGTGCTGCCAGCCCAATCCTAGTAAGAGTGGACTTTTCTGTTATTGCACAGACCATAAATACCCACACATACTTATCCAGTCAGATCAAAGAGCAGTGCCTTCCCCCTGACATATTCCAGCTGCTTCCTGCTCATATCTCCTGTCCTTCTCCTTTATTGTAAACTTCCCTCCTTCCTCCTCTATTACCCATAACAGGGTGACAGCCATTTTTCCTCCAGCAAACCAAACAGGGGCTCACTGCATGAATGTTGCAGTGAGCGCAGCCTGCCTGTTCAATAAAATTAGCTCTGCCACCTACACATCATGTAAGGGAAGGGAACCCCTAGTGCTATTGTCTTCTTACCTGAGGAGTCACTATATCCAGGAAGTTATTAGGAAGCTGGAGGAAGTCGAGTATCTCTTACTTGGTAATGTCACATCACTCAAAGCAATGTTCTGTCAAGAACCTGAATGTAGAGCCTGTTTTTAAGCACAACAGCAGAGAGAGAAATTCAGTGAAAGGGAATAATTGTCACCTATCAGCCTAAAAAGACTTACCAACTTTGTGAATTTAGAGCAACTGGACAAAAACTGCTCATTGTTAGATGATTTGTGAATCATACTCACGAGAGAAATTGAGAGTGGGATAGATCCTCACAGGAGCTGAGCATTTGGTTCAAAATCTGTAATTTTAAAATTAAAATACAAACAACTTTACTAATGTTAAATTCAGAGGAATAGAAGCATATTGTACTTGTAAAAACTGATGCAAAAATATGGTCCAATGGAAATATGGTTATTGGAAGTTCTGAGTCAATATAAACTACTAAAGTACTTGTTTACAGTTTAATTATTTGCAAGAAAAGGCAAAGTTGCTTCACTAATTGACAGAGACTGAGTTAAAATGACAAAGCTGAATTGGTGTACTTTACATAATATAAAAGATCCAACGGTGAAATGGAAAATATGAATCAGTTTTTGATTCCTGCAAAGATTTGGTACAAGGCATACAAGAAAATTATACTTGTTTAAAAATACCAAAACCCAAATTAAGGTTGATTATGTGCCTACTCTTTGCAAGAATCTGCAGAAAGACAATCCAAAGAACTAAAGAAGCAAGAACTTCACCTGTTGAGTTAGTCATTGGGTTACACTGATTGTAGTTGTTCCTAAATCTGATGGTAGCAGGAGAATTTCTGAGGACTACAGAGTCACCACAAACCTCCGGATGGAAGTGGATCAATATCCAATTCCACAACCACAAGGTTTATTTGTTAAACTGGAAGGAGGGATGAAGTTTACAAGATCTGACTCAAGCAGCTCAACAAGTTGCATAAGAAGTAGGATTCCAATTTCTTATAGTGAACTCTCACGTAAAGAGTCCATTTTAAGCATGGAAGTTTAACATATTCTACAGCCATATTCTCAGGTTTAAATTCTGTAATCTGCTCTATATTTCAGGATTAACAACTGATACAAATAGAGTAGAGTACTATAGAAACCTTCCAGAGCATCTTAAAAAATGCTTAGCTAGGGTGTGGCATGGTGCAGAAACAATATACCCTTAAAAAGGCAGGGCAAAGGGTGGGGATTGGACATGGAAATTTGGGATCCAAATTTCATCCAAAATCCATTAAGAGTGTGGCTGTTTCAAACATGTTCCAAAGCTTGAGGTAACTGTAACTGTTAAATGACTATGGAAAACTTATTCTTGATATGTCTATAACAAGTTCAATTTTTGTTATTTATTTATATATTAATAGTGCCCAAAGGCCACAATCAAGACTGGGACCCTATTGCGCTAGGTTATGTACAAACACATAGTAAGAATCACTCCTTGACCTAAGCAAATTAGGAATATTAAAGACAAGACCTGCTTGCATTGCCAGTGCTAGATGTAAATGTAAAGCTTGTTCAAAATAGGGCAAGTCCTCCATCTTTACACAAACACAATCCCTGTTGAAACCAGCATGAGGTTTGCCAGGGTAAGGATTTGGATTTGAACTACATGATTTTTCAGCCTTTTATCAGTTATCAAACTAGCAAATTATTATCAGCATCCAATGTGCACACAGGATATAGCTTGGTCCGTTCACAATAGTTTGCCTGATTCTTAAATGCAAGCTATTAAAAACTATAGGATAAATGTGGTTCTTTGCACCCACTGTGCCATCAATTTGTAATAGAATTCAGCTTAAAGTCAATATCATGACATGCCCTATTAGATTTAAAGTTACTCACCATCATTAACAAGGTTATCTTCATGAGACTATGAAGTTAAAACGACCCAGAGCTTGCAACTCCTTACTGATGCAAAATTCCCATTAAGTTCAACATCTAAGAAGAGCAGAGTAAAGCCGAAAGTCAGTTTAGGTAAATTAATATAGATGGGAAGGAACATATATACAGAGCAGATTTTTCTCTCATTTACATTATTAGGAATCTAGAGCAACTCCACTGACTACAGATTTAAATTGTGTTAAGGAGAGCAGCATTTGGCCCACATCGTATATTATTTATATTAATTTCTGTTACAGTAGGCATAGAGGCACCAGTTAAGATCATTTGTGCTAGACACTGTACATGTGTATTAAGACAAGAGACAGTCCCTGCCCCTAAGCTCTTGAAAGACTTAAAAACAGAAAAAAATGGGAGGGGAAACAGAGGCAACAAGAAGTGACTTGCTACTGTAAAGTTATATAGTTGGTACTGGTACAGAGCTGAGGTCTCCTGAATCTCAGGCAAGTGCCCTATCCATTAGAACACACTAACACAACTGCCCAAGTTGTTTTCTTTCTTGAATTGATATTGTGTACAGAACTCAGGAGTCACAATACTCTTGGTAATTCTATGTGCTAGAGTCCTAGCCATTTATAGTGCATGGAATTTCAGTGCTGTTTATATTTCCATGTGAAAACCACTGATATGATGAGTTAGTCATTTATGAAATGTTAAGGGATAGATGAAGATGGGGATCCTGGCCTCCTTCCATCCTAAAACATGTCTTGTGTTTGTAATGTTAAACCATGTTTGCCTAGATATATTTTTGCTGCATTGATGAATTTGTGATTAATGAGGTTTTATCATAAAATTCTGTACACAACTATAAATCACATGCAATTATGTGTGCAGAATCAAAGTAAAAAATATTTGGATTGGAGTGCACAACTTTTATTTGGCCAAATTTGCTGGTTACACGCAACTGAATCTGGTAGTTTGTGTTACAAAAACAAAGTAATTAAATAATACTAGTGATACTTTTGCATGCAAGCTGAGTGACATAATGTGGCTTATTAAAGGAGACCAACAAAATGCAGTGGGGTTAGATTCAATCCTAGTGAAACTCAATTGTTAAATCAATGAAGTTGTGTTAGTGACTAATTTGATTTTTAATTAATAGTTTTTTCAGAGCCAGTGACACTACGTAAAGTGTTCTCATCTCTGAGACTAAAGTGAAAAGGGTGGAGGGTTACATTTCTGCTGCCCTTTCCCATTTGATTTCAGTGGAATTGCCCAGATGCAAATGGGGAGCAGAATCTGACCCTCAATGTGTAAACTGATGATAGAATATTATAGCCTGCAGAGGAGGAGGAATGCTTCGTAAGTACCTACTTTACAACTGTCTACAAACAATGCATTTATAACATGTTAGTCTAACTTAAATATTTCCAGAGATTATATTAAACTGGTAGCCCCCTTTGTGACAAAGTGGGGAGTGTGGGAATTTTATTTTATTCTCCTTGTTATGTTGCATGTGATTTCTACTGTCCCATAGTAACCTTGCGTGCTTGCCTCGGTTTCCCTGGGCACTGCGCCAATACCTACATGGTAATAGGAATTTTGAGTGTGACTTCCACTGAGGGACCCTGTCTCAGCCTCCCGTATGTACACAATGGCAGATGCCCTTCACAACCTGAGCCTGGGGGCAACCATGTGACACCTTTTGCTTGGGAAGTAGGACAAAGGCCAGAGGAGAAGCCTGACTGGAGGGTTGGGACCAGAAGGGGTAGTGAGTCAGTCTCATCTGGCTGAGGAAGTGGAGGGAGAGCCAGGGCCCTGGCCCTGAGCTCTGTTCTGTCAAAGTTGGATTGTACTGATTGCTTCTGTTTCTATGCTGACAGGTCTGTGCTACACTGCGTCCCCGTCACTTAATAAACCTCCTGTTCTACCTGCTAGCTGAGAGCCACATCTGACTGTGGATGGTGGTACAGGGTCTGGTGACTCCCCCACATCTCGGTGACACCCGGCCAAGAAATATATTGTATAGTTTTTAGGATAATCAAGTCCTAGAGGTATCAGTAGCACCTGATAGGGCAAAATTAATAGAAATAGTTTTAAAAAATTATCTATTAATGTCTTCCAAAAACCTCAAAACATTGGCCAAACCTTTATGTTGTTGAGTAGTACCTTGCTCCACACATAAGTCCATAGTATATTCATCCACTAAAATTCTATTCAGCATAATCAGACATGAAAGAATCAAGCCCTTTATATGACATAACTCAAATAATGGAAAACGTTTGTCTTTGGACTGTCAAATTGACCTTGGCAAGTGTCTAATCTATTCAGCTAAATGCGCTTTCTAAAATCGCATGGAACTGCAATTCAAAGGGATATTTCTAAGGCTGGTAGATGCTAAATTTCAATCTCAGTCCCATTTGTTTTCAAAAGGTATATTGGTTTTTTATATAGGGCCTGATCCTGTAGTGGTTAAGTAACGAAACTAATTTAATTCAGTGCTGATAAAGAAAATCTAATACAGCAGCTCCAAATTAATCAGAATGCCCTACACTAATAAACCAATATGCATGTGTAATGCAGGCAAAATAAATTCCTAGAGGAAACAGATATTACCTTCAAACTTACAAGTAAGTATTACAAAAAATACTGAATTAAAATTTAAATTATTAAACATACTTTGACATTTTCCTTTTAGCCATTTTAAAATACATTTATGTAGAGTAATATAGTACAATAATACAGAACTCTCTGAAAGTCTAGAAAATGAAATACAACAATGCACAAATGTTACATTAGTATATAGTATTCCATAGCTTCATTTGTATACAGAACAGCATGTTTTTCTTGAGTGGAAAAAATTTGTATGGCTTCTTAACCATGTTAAAAAATTTTCTGGCATGTGTCATTAGGAAGCAAACATTTATCTAATTAAACAGTTAACACCTAACAGACCCAATTTTTAAAGCGTTTTTTTCCCCCTTTAGTCTTGCTACTAAATAAACCTACACAAAAATTTAGGGAATTACAGAGTACTTTCTTTGTAGATTTCCTTTAACTCTTATTAACCCTTTCCAGCTATGTAGTTTAGTCATTTTAACAGTCATTTTTTCACAACAGTACACTTCTGTGGAACAGCAGCATGCCTAAAACTACAATAATTTCCTATATAGGAAAAGAAACAGAATTTGTCAATATGCATCAGATTTCATTTGTGTTTGTGGAATCATCTGTAGTGATTTAAAAGCAGGGGCTATTTTAATGTTAATTGTACCACCATTTTAAGAGGAGCAACAGTATACAACAAACCTTTGGTGCACCGTTTTGAACAACTTGAATTTTAATTTTAATCTAAAAGCAATTTAGTAGCCAGTTTGATTCACAAAGTGTCTTAACTGCCTAAGCCAATGGTGGATTTGGCCATGTTTTACAGAGTAATAATACAGCTGACCTGGCTGAATACTGAGTTATATTAAAGTTTTGTTCAACATTACATGCAATTTGAGTGTTTCTTAGGTAGGTGAACGTACAGTAGTAGTATTTTTCATGTGAAATTCACCCAACCTCCACTTAATTCAAAATATTGGCAGGCAGCTATCCAGAGACTACAGCACTTGCTCCTAGCAGGCCACCAAGTGATGACATATTTTAGATTGATTAGTGTTTAAAATAGGAGACACATTAAAAATAAATAGTTACGTATGTATAATTGACTCCATTAAAAAGTAGACTCATTTGGTCTGATTCTCCAATCTCATTGATGAAAACCATGATTTTAAGATCACTGCTATAATTCCTATGTTCATGAGCTATAACATTCTTCCTTGTGAAAAACTCCACAGAAGGAAATCTCAGCAATTTCTAACTTTGAAGGGAAGGGAAGGAGGGTAGCAACACCTTCTTTCTGATCAGAAGGGAATTATGGGAGGCTAGACTATCCATCTCTGGTTCCTAGCACACTCCCAGGGGGTAGTACTGGCTGTGGCTACTTCCATATGGGTGCATCTACACTGCACTAGTAATAGAGATGTAGCCGTGTTAGTCTGGTCTAGCTGAAACAAAAGACAGGACTATGCAGCACTTTAAAGACTAAGAAGATGGTTTATTAGGTGATGAGCTTTTGTGGGCTAGACCCACTTCCTCAGATCAAATTGTGGAAGAAAATTGGCACGACCATATATACCAAAGGGATACAATAAAAAAAAAGTGAACACATATAAAAAGGACAAATCAAATTTCAGAACAGAGAGGGGATAAGGGGGGGAGGTTAATGTCTGTGAGCTAATGATATTAGAGATGATAATTGGGGAAGCTATCTTTGTACTGGGTAAAATAATTAGCATCTTTGTTAAGGCCCAGTCGTAAAGTGTCAAATTTAAGCATGAATGACAGTTCAGAGGTTTCTCTTTGAAGTCTTGTGTTAAAATGTCCTGCTTCAATGCTTCCCCAATTATCACCTCTAATATCATTAGCTCACAGACATTAACCTCCCCCCCTCATCTCCCCTCTGTTCTGAAATTTGATTTGTCCTTTTTATATGTGTTCACTTTTTTTTGATTGTATCACTTTGGTATATATGGTCATGCCAATTTTCTTCCACAAATTGATCTGAGGAAGTGGGTCTGACCCACGAAAACTCATCACCTAATAAATCATCTTCTTAGTCTTTAAAGTGCTGCATAGTCCTGTCTTTTGTTTCAGCTAGACCAGACTAACATGGCTGCATCTCTATCCCTATTCTAGCATTATTTAGAAATAACAATGCGAGCTTCTACACAGCCATTCTGTTATTTCAAAATCATTTCAAAATAACGGATGGTTTATTCCGAAATCTGTAAACCTCATTCTACGATGAATAATACCTATTCCAAAATAGCTATTTTTAAATAAGGTGTGTGTAGATGCTCCACTGCTGCTATTTCAAAATAGGCCCTCACCAGGGCCATTCTAAGTTATTCCTCCCCAGTGCCTTCTGGGGCTCCAAACTGTGATAGCACGTCTACATTGGGGAAGCTTGCCTCGGACTAATTTTGAGACTTCCCTGCAGTGTAGACGTGCTATTTTGAAATTTGCTATTTTGGAATAACTAGTCCAGAATAGCTTATTTTGAAATAAGTGTGCAGTGTAGATGTACCCTATGACTGCTTCCAAGATCCTTGTGGGCTGTACGTACAAATGAAATACATAAATAAGAGTATAGCCCAGACTGCATTATGTTTTATCCTTAACTCTGTGTCCCACAGCTTTGCCCACAACCCCAGTATGGATCCCAGACCCATGGGCCACCCTTCCTAGGGCGGGAGACTGGAGTAGCAGAAGTGGAGCCCCGCTCTCATCCCCACAGATGTGGAGACTATGGAAATGTGTGGGAGTAGTTTCCTCTATATACAGATTGGAGTGTAGGTGGAGGGGAATTATTTCATCCAACATAACTAAGCCAAACTGGAGTACTACTCTGTTTGTATCATGCCCACTGAGATTTGATACAGCGGTAGTCCGCTCTTCTTTAAAACCATCTGTTCAGATGTGCCACAAGGTGTGCAAATTGCATTTAGCACTGTGGTTAAATGCAATACAGTATGTGTGCCTCTATTTTTTAAAGGAAATGTAGTCTTCTAGATAATTATATGACTGTTGAAGTATTGCTTTTCAAGCGTGATTCACCTTCCTTTTTGCAAGACCTGTGTCCATTTTATCTAAACGAGTAGTAATAATCATAACAACTAACCTTTTTTACATAGAAGTTTGCTATCATTCTTCCTCATGCTTGAGTGTTCTCCCACCTGTCTTCCATTTAATCCACAAATATAAGCACATAAATCTTCGTGACATCTTGGCAGAAAGCTCCTATTTTCAGATGACTCCTTTAGGAAACTCTGAATCCAGGTGTTTATGCAAAAAACAAACTGTTGCAACAGAAGAATTTCAACACGACCATTAAACAAAACAAAACAAAAAAAGAGGGTTAAATTTGAAATTGTGAAAAAGTGTGAACTAGCATGTGTACAAATTTAATATATCTTTTCCACACCTTGAGTTTGTCAGATAGCTAAATTATAATTATAGCACCATCTGCAAGGTGGGGGAGGGGGTATGTCGGGGGAGGGGGTACAGTAGTTTAGTGCTACAAGACCACTATAGTGTACACTGTTATTTATAGCATACACACATTGAATTTTTAAGTCCCCAATAACATATTGTCAAAAAGGGATGTTCATCTCAAAACTTATTTTGGGGTGGGGCTGGGAAGAAGAGATGAAACAGTTGGCTATTTTTCTTCAACCAGATGGTTTCAAAGCAAAGATCTGAATCTATTTGAAAGTCAGCTCATATGGTCTTAAAAATATTTTTGGCATAAGAGTTGTGTGATTTAAAACATAAAAAAAAAATTTAAAAAGTCTTTCACCTATAGATCATTTTACTTAAGGTTACACAATGAATAAAAACAGGGGTGCTCACACTTTGCATTACAGCAATTTGCCAGAAGCTTAGCATCACATTTTGCATGAAGTGGAACAGATCACAGGCACCTAAATCAGGCTCTCAAACATGGCACTCCAATGCTGCGGTCCATCGCTAGTCATTTTTAAAAAAATCTTGGCCTACCAGTCCCAGGCATATAAAGTGATCTTCCACTAGGTTCAAGATGGAATGTCAGTTGTACAGAATGTTGTAGCTGCTCTCTTCAGCAACATGGGCCACCACAAGCATATCACAGCTACCCTGTGCTCCCTACACTGGCTTCCCATGGAATATCCAATCAGGTTCAGTCTCAATTCTTGTTTTCATGGCATTCCATGGGCTGGGCCCAGGCTATCTGAAAGATCCCCCTAGCTCTGGAATGAAGACTATAGCTAACAACTTTGCTGACAGAATGGAATTTTCTATCACAAGGGTACACCTCATGAGGCAGAAGACAGAGCTTTCTCAGGAGCCACCTCAAGACGGTAAAGAATTGCCACTGGAATGAATCAACATTACATAAACCTATAGCTGTGTAGACACACGCACACGCTCTGGGTCTAGATATGCTGGGGGTGGTAGAGTGCAAGGATAAGAGGACAGACATGACAGATGTTAGCCATAGCATTTAACATGCTGCAGGAAGGCATTCAGGTGCTACAACCATGAAGATGGTGTTTGCTATGTCAAATAGAGCAGAGCAATGCATGCTGGGACCCTGTCATCTCTCTAAGGCTATGTCTACACACAAGTTTTTGTGGCAGACAGTATGCTAATGATGGATTTATTAGCATGAGTCGCGGTGTCATTAGCATATTTTCTGCCAATGCTTTTTTGCTCAAGGGCTTTTTGCACAAAAAGAATCAGTGTAGCCGCTTCTGTTTTGTGCAAAAAAACCCTTTTGTGCAAGACCCTTATGCCTCTCCTGGAGAAGGATACTTTTTGATGGTCCTGCAGGCCCTGGTTGACCACCGCGGACAGTTTAAGGACATCTTCGTCAGCTGGCTGGGGGAGGCATCTGACGCCGAGGCCAGCACTTTCTTCCCTAAGTGCAACATCAGGGTCAGGGACATGGACTTGCCACTGTGCATCATGGAGGACGTGGCCTAGCCTCTCATGCCATGGTGAATGAAGCCCTATCCCAGCCACCTTGACCCCAACAAAGACTGCTTCAATGCTTGCCTGGGCAGGATGTGCATGCAAACAGAGTGCGCCTTCAGGCATCTCAAGGTGCAGTTCAGATGACTCCTGACCCACCTGGATGTGGGGGAGCAGAACATCCCTCAGGTGGCATCTGCATGCTGTGTGCTCCACACCATAGTGGAGATGAAGGGGAAGGCCTTCCTTCTGAGGTGGGGGGCAGAGGCTGGCTGGGCGGGAAGGACCTTTGAGCAGCCATGCACAGCTGCCATTTGGCAGGCCCATCGGGCAGGGATGCGCATACAGGAGGCCCTGAGGGAGAGTTTCTCACAAGGACCCCAGTGACACTTTGCCCAGGGCCTCCCCACTAGGGGCCTGTGCCTTGTCCCTCTCTGCCTTTCCTCCAACAATCCCTCGCTTCTCTCCTCCACCACTCTCCTCTGCAGAGACAATAAAAAAACTGATGGATAAAAACAGAACTGTTTGTTGATTTGTTTGGGGTAGAAGTAACTGGGGAGAGAACCTGGAGGAGGGGGAGGAAGAAGGGGGATGAAAACCTTGGAGTGGGGAGGAGAAGCTCAGGGCTGGGACTGAGAGTGGCACATGGCTCGGGTGCTTCCTCCACTTCATGTGCAGGGACCTTGACGACCGCTGCGGTGGCGGGGGGGTTCAGGGAGGCTAGGGGGATAAGCAGGAGGGGGAGCTGAAGCAGGGTCAGGCATGGTGGGGGGGAGAACTGGGAACTGGAACTGGGGCAGGAGCAGGAGCTGGCTCTGGGTGGGCAAGGAAAGCCTGCATGGTCGAGCACATGTTGCGTCCCTGCTGTAGCAACTCCATCCACATCTCTCTCCACCACTGCGCATCCTTCTGGACCTTCTGGGCCAGTGTCTCATGCAGGTCCCAGAGGATGGAGACATGCTCCCTCATCAGGTCTTCCTGGGTCCTCTGGCACCTGTGGCTCCTCCAGGGTTAGGCGGCTGGCTCGGGTGGTGTTGCCCACCCCACTGTCACAGCTGGTCCGCCAGGGGACAATAAAGAGAAATGGTCAGTCATCCCTGGAGACAGTATCCCTGAAGCCTTGCCCTCATCTGTGAGCCAAGACCGACTGTTCCCTGGTCAGAGGAAGGTGATGTCCTGGGAGCAAGGCCATGTGTGCCCTGCACAGCAGGCCCTTTCTTACAGGGGCCCAGATGTCCCCAGGGGGACCATGCTTCCCGCCCCCACCCCCACATCCCAGTGACACGCAGGCATGGGAAATTGCCGGCCACCCTGGGATCCAATGGGCAGGAGGGGAGCCTTGAGCTGCTTGGGCTTCCATCGGTGCCATGCACACACCAGCTCTGGTAGTGGTGGCATCCCAAGGGGAGAGACCTTGTATCTCTGGCTGCTGTGGGAGAGGGGGTGAGAGTGTGTGTGTGTGGGGTGAGCAGCAGACACGCCTGCATCTGGCAGCGCTGTTCCCAGGAGCGGGTGCTGCCTTGAGCTGGCAGGCATGCCTTTGTGCCATGTGTGGCACTCCTGAGTCTGTGTGTGTGTGTGTGTGTGTGTCCTTGTCCCCGGCCTCCTTCTATCAGTGGCTCATGGTGGAAGGGTGTCTCCCCTGTCCCTCTCTGGGGGTCAGAAGTGTGGCCGGCCTCCTCAGAGCCTGTGAGCAGAAGCCCAGGGGTGCTCCAGTGCTGCCTCCTGGGGCAGCGTGCTACAGACTGGTGCTGCACACGCATCCATATGCACAGACTACAGAGTGATGCCCAGGCTGAGAAGGCCAAGCAACAATCATACCCCAGCCCCTCAGCACCTGCCACCCCAACCCTGTCTATGTGAGAAAACTAAGACCACTCACTTGATGATCCTTCCCCGGCTTCGGAGGATGCCTGGGACCCATCCAGACCATGGGGCACCGGCTCCAGGGTGATGGTGGTCACAGAGCTGGCCACGTCGAGGTCGTCCTCCTCCTCTTACTCCTCCTCAGCCCCGGCTATGACTCCCAGGTGGGCAACAGTGGGTGTCTCCAACCCTGAGTCCACCACCAGGGGTAGGGAAGGGGCTGCACCGCCCCCCAGGATGCAGTGCAGGTCTTCAAAATAGGGGCAGGAGTGGGATTCTGCCCCAGAGTGGGCACTGTTCTCCCTTACCCTGGCATAGGCCTGGAGGAGCTCCTTAATCGTACTCTGTACTTGCTCCTGGGTCTGGTTATGGCCCTTGGTGACCAACCAGCTGTAGATGGAGCGGAGATCCTGGAAGTTTTTCTCCTTGCCCCACACCTCAATGAGGGCCAGGATCTCCGACCCCAGACCAGGACAGCACACGCCTCTTGTGGTGCCTGGAAGGCTCCTAGGAACCATCCAAGTGCTCCCTGGGATGGGCAGGGAGCTCTTGGGGGGCTTGAGGGTCTGCCATGCTGGCTAGATAACATGCAGTGGCAGCTGGGGGGTGGTTGGAGGCTGAGGGCCAGCTTCCTGCCACAAGTCCTTTCCCCTGTGCCTGCAGCTTTAAGAGCTGCAGGGGAAGAGGAACTATAGAGTCCTGGGGAGTGTGGATGGAGTGGCCAGCAAGGCACCTCTGGGATTTCCCGGAAGCCCCTTATTTTGAAAAACTCCCTGTGCCACATCCACACATGTCCTCTTCCAAAATAGCTATTTCTGAAGAGGCGTTATTCCTCATTCAATGAGGTTTCCAAATGCTGGGAAAAGTGTCCATTATTTAGATTTGCTTTCAAAATAACGCAATTGCTGTTTAGACACTAGCATTGTTATTCCAGAATAACGGTTCAGTGTAGACGCACCCTAAGCTACAACTTAGCAATAATATTTAGCATGATCTTGAGTTCCACTTTGGCTACTTCTAGGCTAAATAATTAGCCAGCGTATTGGCTAAAGGAAAAGAAAATGTAATGGCCTACAAAAATAAAAATGTTTGAAATGTACTTCTTTGATCTTTCATTCTCTAAAAGAAAAACATAGCAGCACGTACGTTAAAAAGAAAAAAACAATGCAAACTGCATAGCTTATTTCAAGGTAATTTCAAAATAGCATATTTTGATATTTGGTACTGTCTACACAGTGCCAAATTTTGAAATAAAGTGCCATTCTGACAAGTCCCTTAACCCTCATAGAACGCCTCATGTTACAGGGACACCAGAATAGAGCGCTCGTTATTTTGAAAGATATGTTGACATAACAGGCTTGCTGTCAGGATGCGGCGTTGCTATTTTGGGATACCAGAAGTATCCCGAAATAGAGCCGCAGTGTAGACATACCCTTGTAAGTGACTATGATTTCAGCCTCAGCAGATAGAAGCAGCTGTAGGCTTCTGTGTGCCCTATGTGCCAGTTTGGACCAAGAAATTCAGTTTTCATCTACATTAGGCATGTGATTAAAGCCCCAGTAGCAGAACAGGAAAATGGCATTGTAGGGCCATGGAGGATATCATCAATGCTTATCAGCAGCATTTGCTAAACTCTTTTTCAAGTTTTACTACCTGCAGTGACCTTTTAGAACCAGCTGGTGCAAAGAAGTAAAAGTCTGTGTACAGTGACCTGAGCCTTCATCCTACCCCATCCACATAAGCCCACGCTGGAATGCTAGGCACTTCCAGAAGCACTTGAATCCTCCTAAAGCTCAGAGCATTCACCATCACCCTTATGGCTGATTTCTGCATGGGAGTGTTATGGGAAAGTGGAAATAATTCCCTGCACCTCCTACCACCAGCATATCTTTACTGGGAGACACCACTGGGATTTGGCTTTTGGATAGTCCCATGGAAGCAGTGTTACTGTTGTGTTTTGACATCATTGGAACAATCCCTTTAAAATCCCAACTTCCCATGAACTTTCCCATTCAGATTTGAATTTCTGGTGGCAGGGATTCCTGCTGATCGTCCTAATCTCCTGCCTGTATAAAAGATTCTTTCTATGCTTATGACACAAAAGACTTTACACTGTGAGCTTTATATAGAATACACAAATGAACCTCTTCTATTTGCAAACAGGAAGAGAGCTTTTTTCTTTCTTCATTATTCAGCTCATAATAGCTTGTTCTTTTTACACACTCAATTTACCCCTAAGTTTGAGTGAGATTTTCTTGCCAAAAATAGAAGCATACTATTTTTCCCTTCAAAAATAAAAAATTGTTATTCAGACATAGCAACTTTCCATTAATTAGAAGAGTTGAGAGAAAGAGGCTGTGTTGGGGTTGGGGGGAGAGTTGTCCCTGAATATAGGGCAGAATTTGTTTTAGGAAGAATGGTTTATCGCATTTTGTTGCTACTAAATAAACCAATATCATTTATAGTGGACATTCCCAAATGAAATGTGGCAGGCATTAGCTGAGATAACTCCCTAGTGTAGACTAGGGCTATTTCAAAATAACCCCCCTTATTTAAAAAGAATAAAGTGAAGCATCCATACTACCAAGCCTGTTATTTCAAAATAACAGGCTGGTTATTTTGAAATCTGTACTCCTGCTTTCCTCGGGGAACAACGCTTATTTGGAAATAGTTATTTCGAACTAGCGTTAGTGTGGACACTCCACTGCTGCTATTTTGAAATAACTACTCCCCAGAGTAATTTGAAGTAATTACTCCCCAGTGCTTCCTGGAGTTCTAAGTCAAGGTAATGAGTCCTCAGTAATGGAGCCTGCCTCAGACTAATTTTGAGGCTCCCTCATAGTGGGGGCACATTATTTCGATTTTGTTATTTCTGGAGTTAATTCAAATGTAGTTATTTCAAAATAATTTCCTAGTGTAAACATGCCCATAATGATAAAATGGAGTGTTATTTAAAAAAATAAAAATAAAAACCTTGCTCATGCTAGGGGTTCTTCTAATGAAATGTTAACATATTTCTGATGCCCAAATAGGACTGTCTCCCCTAAATGAGTGGATATTCTTTCTCTTTCAGTCTGGCCTGCAGCCATGGCTATGCAGCCTTGTGCTATGATCCCGGTAGCTCTCTTATACATTGGGGCACTGGGGGGGCAGGGGGAGATCAGGATGGCTGGATCAGTTCTTAGACAACTGTCCCTTTTAGATGTTCTGCTATTGCACTGGGGTGCTAGGGCAGACCAATTTTCCATTCATCCAATTTGTAAAGGAGACCGCCATAATTTGGCTACAAGGATCAGAACAGAAAAGCGTAGCTAGTACTGCTGGCACCACTACTTCGCTAGAGGAAATGTGCCTGGTAAGAACGCTTTGCTTCCTTTTTAATGATGGCATAGGTTTGTAGAAATTCTTTATATCTGTGTCGATACATATCAAGTAATATTTCCTGCCACTTCTTCTGACTCCTGTTATGTAGAACAAATACAATCTGTGGAGGTGGTAATGAGTGCTTCAGCGTCTGCAACAGAATCCAGGAGCTCTGGCAGTGGCAACGTAATTCTACTATGCCCCAGCTTTCTGGTTGAATAGAGAGTTCCGTCAATAAAGTTCAGAATTTGGCATGGTGATATATAGTGATTGCAAAATGATGGTTAAATACTAGCAAACCACAGTTCTTCATTTGCACTGGTGATAGTTGTACCCACTGAGCAAAAATATAAGTGATTACACAGGAATTTTAAAGGATAGACCATTGTGATGGTTTCTTCTTGCATTTCACCAAGAAGTATTTGTATCAGTTGGTTGAAAAAAGTAAAATTCAAGAATTTTCAATGAAGAACAGGAACAATTCCCCTCTGACCCCACACAATTATGCCTTTTAAAACCAGGCATAGAGGTACTCAAAAGATTATGAATTTCAAATCTTTTCCATTACATCAGGGCCATGTTTTGGCAGCAAAACAAAACAAAACAAAAAACCAACAAAAAACAAACAAAAAAAACCAATTTCTCCATCCCCCAACTGTCTAAACAATTCTAGGTTTTTATTTCCAACTGATCAGGATGAGGCTTAATTACTGAATTTCTTATCTCCATGTCTTGATTGAGCGTCCAACTCATTAATCCAAGGGGGTATGTCTACACTACAAAGTTAATTTGAACTAACAGCTGTTAGTTCGAATTAACTTTCATAGGCGCTACACATGCAAACCGCTAGTTCGAACTTAATTCGAACTAGCGGAGCGCTTAATTCTAACTAGGTAAACCTCATTCTACAAGGACTAACGCCTAGTTCGAATTAAGCAGTTCGAATTAAGGGCTGTGTAGCCACTTAATTCGAACTAGTTGGGGGCTAGCTCTTCCCAGCTTGCCCTGGTGGCCACTCTGGGCCAAGCCAGGGAAACTCTTCTGCCCCCCTCCCGGCCCCGGAGCCCTTAAAGGGGCACGGTCTGGCTACAGTGCCCATGCCAGGTGCAAGCCTGCCAGCACCCAGCCAGCAGACCCTACACCTGGCACGGCATGAGCCAGCCACCCACTGCCACCCAGCCCTCCTCCTCTTCCCAGGACCAGGCCCGAGGCCACAAGAGGCGGGCGCCCGCCTGGTCTAGTGTGGAGATCGTGGACCTCATCGAGGTTTGGGGGGAGACCTCCAACGTCCACGACCTCCTCACTAGGCACAGGAATGAGGCCGTCTAGGGCAGGATAGCTGCCAGCCTGGCCACCAAAGGCCACATGCGAACCCAGGAGCAGGTTTGCATGAAAATCAAGTTGGTCCAGTGAGACCCCCAACCCTGAGCCCTGAGCTTAGAACATAAGAACATAAGAACGGCCGTACTGGGTCAGACCAAAGGTCCATCTAGCCCAGTAGCCTGTCTGCTGACAGCGGCCAACACCAGGTACCCCGGAGGGGATGGACCGAAGACAATGACTAAGCCATTTGTCTTGTGCCATCCATCTCCAGCGTTCCACAAACAGAGGCCAGGGACACCATTCCTACCCCCTGCCTAATAGCACTCCATGGACCCAACCTCCATGACTTTATCTAACTTCTCTTTAAACTCTGTTATAGTTCTAGCCTTCACAGCCTCCTGTGGCAAGGAGTTCTACAGGTTGACTATTTGCTTTGTGAAGAAGAACTTTCTTTTATTAGTTTGAAGCCTGCTACCCATTCATTTCATTTGGTGTCCTCTAGTCCTTATATTATGGGAACTAATGAAGAACTTCTCTTTATTCACCCTCTCCACACCACTCATGCTTTTATATATCTCTATCGTATTCCCCCTCAGTCTCCTCTTTTCTAAGCTGAAAAGTCCCAGTCTCTTTAGCCTCTCTTCATATGGGACCTGTTCCAAACCCCTAATCATTGTAGTTGCCCTTTTCTGAACCCTTTCCAAGGCCAAAATATCTTTTTTGAGGTGAGGAGACCACATCTCTACACAATACTGAAGATATGGCGTACCATAGTTTTATACTTCCCCTCCTCCTTCTTCCCCTGGCTTCCCCCTTCCAGCTCCCTCCTCCCAGGTTTCCACCTCCCCTCTCCCACCCTCTTTCTTCCCCTCTCCCACCTCCTTTTCCCAGTCTCCCCAGAGGTTAATCCCCTCACCCCCAGTTTTGTTAAATAAAGAGAGTTTCTATTTTTGAACACGTGTCCTTTATTTTTTACATCAGGAAGGGGGGCTAGGGAGGGTAAGTGGAAGAAGGTGAGGGAGGAATGGGGCACGAGCCCCTGATGGGGAGGACTGGGGTGGCTCTGCAGCCTCCTCAGGGTGGAAGCTCTCCTGCAGGGCCTCCTGGATCCTGACAGCCCCCGATTGACCCCCCCCGGATGGCAGCCTGCGACAAGTGCAGCCGGGCTGATGGCCGAGTGCTGTGATGTGCCGAGTGTGGGCACTCAGGGCACTCCAAGACAGGTCTGCTTTGCTGTCCCTCATCGAGGTAGACAAGCAAGTGGGGAACCCTGAGAACCGTCTGTCCGGGGTGGGGGTCGGGTCCCTTTAAGCACAGCCCTCGGCTAGCCTGAGGCAGCAGCTCCACACTCTAAGTCCTGGTTCCGGCCAGCCTTAACTTCGGTTCAGGATCCACTCAATGTGGACATGCTAGTTCGAATTAGCAAAACGCTAATTCGAATTAGTTTTTAGGTCTAGATGCACTAGTTCGAATTAGCTTAGTTCGAATTAACTAATTCGAATTAAGTTAGTTCGAATTAGTGCTGTAGTGTAGGCATACCCAGGCAGTGTCTGAATCGGGATATTACTTTTGAGACACCTAAGGTTCAGAATCACCTGCCATTCAGTAGTAATAATTTTTCTTCCAAAAATAATAATACTTAATATGCATAATATACCTTTATTCTTTGAAATGCATTGTTAACTTTGTATTAACAAATTTTGATGTTTAAAATGAATAATTATGTGGGCCTAATAATTATCTTCCATCCCACCCAAATATTAGCAAGGTAATTAAAAAAAATTAAAATCATGTATTTTTTCCATTGCAGTCATATTATATATGTCTCCAATAAAAAAAGCTGTAATAATTAGTTTCTTAAATTACATCTCTTATCTGGCACAATTAACATCTGTTTTATTGGAATCACAGGGCCTATGTACTCACTTATATTTTTGCACAGTGGGTACAACTATCACCAGTGCAAGTGAAGAACTGTAATTTGGTAGCATTTAACCACCATTTTGCAATTACTGTATGCAGGTATAAATGACTACACAAGCTGCAAGACCATAGAGAATAAACTTCGTGCAAAATTAGGGGTCTTGGTTAAAGGACTTCTTTCGAATGTCATGTTCAATGCTATATTTCTTCACCAAAGGTGGACATCCAAGCTCTTCAGCCAGTGAACAACGTCGCTGGTTAGATTATGGATATCCTCCAATGAGCCAGTGAATTTTCACGTTGGGCATTCCACAACAATGTGATACATAGTTTGCGGACTACCACAATCACAAAGAGAAGATGGCAACAAATTCCACTTATGCAGTAGATAACCGCACCTGCCCTGACCAGTCCTAAGCCAGTTTAGGACACACCACAGTCTCCAGGGAAGATCGAAGCCTTTCTGCTCAGTGATGGGATCCGACACAAGGGGTATGTCTAGACTACATGGCTCCGTCAACGGAGCCATGTAAACTAGTTTCCCGGCATAGGTAAAAAAGCGGGGATTTAAATAATCCCCGTTTCATTAAAATAAACATGGCTGCCGCACTGTGCCAACGATCAGCTGATCCGGCACAGTGTGGCAGTCTAGATGCGGATCTGTCGGCTCAGGAAGCCTTTGCCAATCAATCCCTTATGCCTCAAAGGCTTCCCCAGCCGACAGATCCTCATCTAGACTGCTGCGCTGTGCCAGATCAGCTGATCGTCGGCACAGCGCAGTGGCCATGTTTATTATAATGAAGCAGGGATTATTTAAATCCCCGCTTCTTTGCCTATGCCGGGTAAACTAGTTTACATGGCTCTGTCAACGGAGCCACGTACTCTAGACATACCCCAGATGTTTGTTTGGGACGTCTACTTGCTGCCATTCAGCTCAGCATAGTTCCTTGACATTGGCCGTGACTTCCTTTGCTCACTGCCAGGGAGGCTTACGGGATTTTAGACATGATGTTGGTGGCTGATCAAAGTATTTCTGGATGGGAAGAGGTTGGCTGCTGCGGTTGATACGTTGGTATCATCTATATTCCTGCTCCTGTCGACGAATGCTTGGTGGGGTGATGTTTGCCAGTGGTGGTAACCATTCTATGGCATTGGGCTTTAGTGTTCCCGTTATCACTCGCATGGTGCTATTCATTTGAGTGTCGATGACAGCCTTCCCGTGGCACTACCGTTACATGTTTCTTGGACTTGTGCTATTAGCACTATCCAACTGACATAACTAATGTCATCGACTAGTCACCGAATGATGAACACTTGTCCTCCCGGTTCGTTCAACACTATAAATGACCCATTTCAAAGCCAAGGATTTAAGAAGATCGGCTCTTCACTCAGTGTTAAAGGACCGAACAAGGACTAATGAAATATAGGCTTAATTGGTGGCGCTGCCATGTGTGACTTAAACCCACATCCTCAAGAGATATTTAAGCATCTATCTCCAATTGATTAGATATCTTTCAGGATCCGGACCTTAAGGTATGAAAACTCACTGTGTTTTTCCCTTTCCATGTGTTAAATAGGGGTAAAATTCACTAGGTGTTTATGAGATGCTCCAATATAATGGTAATTTGGGCCATGTTAGTTTCTGTACAGAATCATACCAACGGACTTCTCTCAGACTTTCTTTTTTCTTTTTTATTGCCATGAGGCCTGAGATCCAGTTTAATACTTTTAATTTATATAGTGGTACACTGCACTTTTAATACCTACTATCTTTTTTTACTCTAAGTTTATACAATAAATCTAAATCCACATTTGCATACACAACTTTCCATCCATAACTAATGACTTAAAAGTTGACTTTGTTCAGCCTTTCCTTGTCTTTCAACCCGAGCATTCACACTTTAACTTGAACAGCATGTGGAGTTCTAACATCATGTGCCATAGTTCGCCTATTGAATTCCCAACAATCCTTATAAATTTGTTTGGTATGTTCATCATTGCGGTTCCCATTAACTTTGGCCCAGGAAATTAGGTCCAGTACTTTCAGAGTATAACTGGCATTTCACTAGGAGCTATCAGTAGCATGCATATGGGGATTGTAATAAATGCATTGCAAATAATTCATGGTGCTTGGGAATCTAATGTTTTAAATTCTGATTTTGACCCAAAAGCTTGGCAGCCTTCCTTTCATCTTCGGGATATATTTCAGTTAATTGAACTTCTGCCAACTCTTTTGATTGGTTAGTTCTCACCTTGGGAGTCACCCCTGGGTGTAGACTACAGCAAATTTAAATCATTTAATTGTGGGTAAGGACATTTTTATTTCTCCAGGGAGTTCCTCTGATTGGTATCCTTTGTTGGCTGGTTGCTGACTTCATTGTTCTTCAGGACCTGAGTTAATCACAAACTCTTTTATTAGCTCATTTCAGTCTACATATCTCATAAGTACAATAAGCCTTAATGCACTTATATCTCCAGTCAGCAGAGCTTAAATCCTAGGAGGCTTCCAATCTCAAAAAAACAAATTAATGTTATAGCAGAAAACAAAGTAACAGAAAATCATGTTGCAATTACATCTGTTATTGTAATTTTCTCTCCCTTGCTAGCTATTATTGAATCTTACCTCTGACTGCAGCACTAACAGGCTTTATCATCCATACGGACAAACATGATTTCTTTGAAAGACTCTTGCTTTTGCATAGTGTATTACAACAGTTTTAGTTTAATGTACTAATGCATTACCTAAAAGAGAAAATAATACTGCATGCACAAAAGTTGTGTGTAGCTGATGTTATTCTTTTTAAACAAGCTAATATGGTATTTGTACTTAATGCTCCAGTGAGAAGGACACTAGATGGAATTTGAGAGACCTGGTCTCCATTCCTGGCTCTTCCATTGACCTGGGTAACCACAAATCATTTCAGGCCAGTCATTTAGGTACCTAACTCCCAACAATTCCAGTGAGAAATCAATGGGAGTTAGGAAACTAAATGCCTTTAAAAATCTAGCTCTTCACATCTCCGTGCCTCTGGTTTCCCTTCCTGCCTTTTATTAGCTATTTGTCAACTATTTATAATCTTAGACACAGGCATGTATCTTTGTGTATTTGTGCAGTTCCTAGCACAATGTATTTCTGTGCCAAGTGCTCTAGAAACAATTGCCACACAAAATCACAGACATATTTACTTACTACTGTACAGTGCCTGTTTTTGTAAATTCTCATATTTTGCTCAGAAATAAAAAAAAGTGGATCAACACTTAATTGATTTCAGTGAAGCTATGCCCATATATACTAGCCAAAGAGCTAGTTCACTGTGTTTTTAAACAAGCATGCCAATTAATTTCCTTTGTAAAATATAACAAAGAAAACTAAAGTGATGAGCATCTCAGACATGTAATAAGTAACCAAATAAGTCCCCATTACTATATTACAATCCAAATCTCTAAAAGCAACCTAGTAGATCTAAAATGCCTACCTAACCCTTTCCTGTTTTGACACACATCATCATATGATTGCTACTATTTATTCTTCCCTTTAATTTGTCTATGTTTGATCTTAGCGCAATACAAATTACCCATGTATTTTACAATTTTACATTGCAAATGAATGGCTACTTGGGAGACGCCCCCACCTACTTCTGTTTGGGTACATCTACACAGCAGGGCTAAACTCGAATTAAGCAATGCAACTTCAGCTACGTCAATTGCATAACTTAAGTTGAAATAGCTTAACTCGGCTTTTGGTGCTGTCTACACAGCCGGAAGTCGAAAAGGAGGAACACTTTACCTTTGACTTCCCTTACTCCTCGTGAAATGAGGGTTACAGGAGTTGGAGTAAGAAGTCCTCCAGCTTGACATTATTTCATAATAAAGGCTTGTAGTGTAGATGCACACTATGTTATTTCAGAATAATGTCAGTTATTCCGAAATAATACTGCTGTGTAGATGTACCCTTTGAAAGTAGCAGTCCTGTTTATACCCCAAAGGCTGTCCAGTTTTGTAGGTGCCCAATGCCACAGAGCCTCTCTGAATGGTGAGTATCATGCAGGTGCTTTGTGTTGTGGGATAAAAATAATAGAATCATAGAACCATAGAGCTGAAAGAGACCTCAGGAGGTCATCAAGTCCAGCCCCCTGCCCTAGGCAGGACCAATCCCAACTAAATCAACCCAGCCAGGGCTTTGTCAAGCCAAGACTTAAAAATCTCTAGGGACGGAGATTCCATCACCTCCCTAAGTAACCCATTCCAGTGCTTCATCACCCTACTAATGAAATAGTTTTTCCTAATATCCAACCTGGACCTCTCTCACGGCAGCTTGAGACCATTGTTCCTTATTCTGCCATCCGTCACGACTGAGAACAGCCTTTCTCCAGCCTCTTTGGAACCTTCCTTCAGGAAGTTGAAGGCTGCTATCAAATCCCCCCCCTCTCTTCGCTTCTGCAGACTAAACAGACTCAACTCCCTTAGCCTCTCATCGTAGGTCATATGCTCCAGCCCCCGAATCATTTTGGTTGCCCTCCGCTGGACCCTCTCCAATGTGTCCACATCCTTTTTGAAGTGGGGGGCCCAGAACTGGACACAATACTCCAGAGCCGAATAAAGGGGAATAATGACATCTCTGGATCTGCTGCCAATGCTCCTCTTAATGCAACCTAATATGCCATTAGCCTTTTTGGCTACAAGGGCACACTGTTGACTCATATCCAGCTTCTCATCCACTGTAACCCCCAGGTCCTTTTCTGCAGAACTATTACTTAGCTGGTTGGCCCCCAGCCTGTAACAATGCTTGGGATTCTTCCGTCCCAAGTGCAGGACTCTGCACTTGTCCTTGTTGAACCGCATCAGATTTCTTGTGGCCCAATCCTCCAATTTGTCTAAGTCACTCTGGACTCTATCCCTGCCCTCCAGCATATCTACCTCTCCCCCTAGCTTAGTGTCATCTGCAAACTTGCTGAGGGTGCAATCCATCCCCTCATCCAGGTCATTAATAAAGATATTGAACAAAACCGGTCCCAGAACCGAACCTTGGGGCACTCCGCTAGAAACCGACCGCCATCCTGACATCGAGCCGTTGATCACTACCCGCTGGGCCCAGCCTTCTAGCCAGCTTTCTATCCATCTTACCGTCCATTTATCCAATCCACATTTCCTTAACTTGCTGGCAAGAATACTGTGGGAGACCATATCAAAAGCCTTGCTAAAGTCAAGGTATATCACATCCACTGACTTTCCCATATCCACAGACCCAGTTACCTCATCATAGAAGCTAATCAGATTGGTCAGGCACAACTTGCCCTTTGTGAATCCATGCTGACTATTCCTAATCACTTTCCTCTCCTCCAAGTGCCTCAAAATGGATTCCTTAAGGATCCCTTCCATGATTTTTCCAGGAACCGAGGTAAGACTGACCGGCCTATAGTTCCCTGGATCGTCCTTCTTGCCTTTTTTGAAGATGGGCACTACATTTGCCTTTTTCCAGTCATCCGGGATCTCTCCCGATCTCCACGACTTTTCAAAGATAATGGCCAAAGGCTCCTCAATGACATTTGACAACTCCCTCAGTACCCTCGGATGCATTAAGTCCGGACCCATGGATTTGTGTACGTTTAGCTTTTCTAAATAGTTCTTAACCTGTTCTTTACCCACTAAGGGCTGTCGATCTTCATCCCATCTTGCGTCACTTAGCGCATTAGTCCGGGAGCCCACCTTGTCCGTGAATACAGAGGCAAAGAAAGCATTGAGTACTTCAGCTTTCCCCACATCTTTAAAATACTGCCAGCTGTCCTGGACTCCTTTCCCCTTCATGTTAGCATCCCAGGGGATTCTGCCCATCAGGTCTCTGAGGGAGTCAAAATCTGCTTTTCTGAAGTCCAAGGTGTGTATTTTACTACTCTCTTTTCTTCCTTTAGTCAGGATCCTGAAATCTACCATCTCATGATCACTGCTTCCCAGGTTGTCACCCACCTCTACTTCCCGTATTAGTTCCTCCCTGTTTGTGAGCAGAAGGTCAAGCTGCGCATGGCCCCTGGTCGGATCCTTCAGCACTTGTCCCAAGAAGTTATCCCCAGCATTCTCCAAAAACGTCCTGGATTGCCTGTGTACTGCCGTATTGGTTTCCCAACAGATGTCAGGGTGATTAAAGTCGCCTACGAGAACCAGGGCCTGCGATCTGGAAGCTTCTCTCAGTTGTCCGAAGAAAGCCTCATCTACCTCATCCACCTGATTCGGTGGCCTATAGTAGACACCAACCACAACATCACTGCTGTTTTTTGCACCTCTAAACTTAACCCATAGACTCTCAACAGGTTTTTCTCCCTCTATATACTGGAGTTCTGAGCAATCATAGTGCTCTCTAACGTATAGTGCAACTCCTCCTCCTTTTCTCCCCTGCCTGTTTTTCCTGAACAGTCTATACCCTTCCATGACAGCGCTCCAGTCATGTGAGTCATCCCACCAAGTCTCTGTTATCCCAATTAAATCATATTTCTTGGACTGGGCCAGGGCCTCCAGTTCTTCCTGTTTGTTGCCCAGGCTTCTCGCATTAGTGTACAAACACCTCAGATAACCAGTTGATCGCCCTATCTTCTCCACTCGAATCAGGGGTCCTCCTTTCTTGCTCGTTCCTCTTTGCATTCGTTCCCGGTATCCGACTTTCCCACTCTCCTCAGGGTGTTGGTCACCGTCCCCCAACGAACCTAGTTTAAAGCCTTCCTCACTAGGTTTGCAAGCCTGCCCGCGAAGATGCTCCTTCCTCTCTTCGTTAGGTGGATCCCATCTCTTCCTAACAATCCTTGTGCCCAGAACAGAGTCCCATGGTCGAAAAAACCAAAGCCCTCTCTGTGACACCACCCGCGCAACCACTCATTTACTTCCTCAATTCGACGATCCCTGCCCAGTCCTTTCCTTTCAACAGGGAGGATGGACGAGAACACCACTTGCGCTCCGCATTCTTGGGTCCTTCTTCCCAGCACTACATAATCCGCAGTAACCCGCTCGAGGTCATTCTTGGCCGTATCGTTAGTTCCCACGTGGAGAAGCAGGAAGGTTTGATCAGTTTGGTAAGCCTCTCAGTCACATCCTGAATTCGAGCTCCTGGTAAGCAGCACATCTCTCGAGATTCCAGGTCCGGATGGCAGATGGATGGCTCAGTCCCTCTTAGGAGGGAGTCCCCGACCACCACCACCCGTCGTCTTCTTTTGGGGGTGGTGGTTGTGGAACCCCCATTCCTCGGACTACGCATCCCATGCCTTCCAGTAGATGGTGTTCCCTTGCGGTTTCTTCCTTGTGAGGTCCCTTCCAAAGCATTCACCACCGCAGAGCCTGTGGAGAGATCCTGAAAGCGATTACTTACCTCTATAGCATTGGGGGATTCCCGTGCTGGCCTTTTTCCCCTTCTAGAAGTTACATGCTGCCAGTTCTCTTCCTGGTCCCATACTGCCATCTCTGGCTCTTCCGCCTGCCGTGCTTGTAGGATTAACCGCTGCCTTCTATCGAGGAAGTCTTCATCCTCTCTGATGGAGTGTAGGGTCGACACTCGGGCCTCCAGTCCTCTAATTTTTTCTTCCAAAATGGCGACCAGCTTGCACCTCGTGCAGATGAAATCCGTTCTTTCTTCCGGGAGGAAGACAAACATGGCACACGCTGTGCAGGTAACAACAGCAGACCTATCACCATCCATCCTTGCTGTCCTGTTCGCAAGCTCCTTGGTCGCTTGCCCACTGCCTTATAAAGCCCTGGACTGCCTGAAAGTCCCTCCCCCTACCAAGACTCAGCCAATCAGCAGAGGCTTCTAGAATTCAAACTTTAATTAGAAGCCAACAGTTTCCACCTGCCACTCACAGCACACACTCCATGAAGGAGAGGGGGAGGGGAAAGGGGAAGTGAAAAAAAAAAAGCCTTACTCCCAAACAGGGGAAAAAACAATCAATCAATCAAACAAAAAACACACCAACCCTCACTCACAACACAAGCTCATCATACAGCAAGAAAGCCCCAAACACAACACTCACTTCCCTCAAGAGTCCTGTATCTCCTTCTCCTCTACCTGGAGAACTCCCTCTCTAAAGCCTCACTCACAAACACAGGAAAAAAACAAAAACAAAAACCAACATAACACCAAACAAACCACCACACACCAACCCTCACTCACAAACACAAGCTCAGCACACAGTAAGAAAGCCCCAATAACAACACACACTTCCCTCAAGAGTCCTGTATCTGCTTCTCCTTTACCTGGAGAACTCCCTCTCTAAACTCCCTGTTAGCACTCTCCTGTTCGCAAAATAATTATTTTGATTTCAGGATTTTTTTTTATTTTTTTTTTTAGAATTTCTGACTTGTACATTTGATTGCATTAGTATTTTAAGATGGAATTTAAATGAATGGTAATTCATTGTTTGTAGCCTGTACCTTGACTGTTGCAGTTGTACTGCGGCAGAGTGAGTTAAAGAAATTCACTACTAATCCACTGTGGGTTCTCTGCCAAGGGGAGTGGCAGTGACCATTGTTTTTCTTGAATTGGCAAAGAGAGAAAGAGACTAGATGGCCTACTGCAGTTTTACTATTTCTAGCTTCTACAGAGAAATAAAAAAGGCTTACTATTCACATGCCTTTTATGCAGTTGCTTTATTCTATGGAGAGACAAGAAAAATAAAGCCAGCAGCCTGACCTTGAAACCCTTGCTCACACAAGTAAGCCTCACTCATGCATGTTATACCATTGAAGGATTGCTCATGAGCCTACCCCGAATGAACAGCAAAACTCTCATTGATCACATTCTGTGGGCTTAATCCCAGTGAGCACCCTGGCCCTGATCCAGGAAACCACTTGGCATGGGTCTAACTTTAAGCCTCGGTGTGGGCCCTTGAAGTCAAATGTTGGCCCCAACTGCAATCAGGTCCAATTAAGTCAATGGCACTGCTCACTTGCTTAAAATTCAGCATGTGCTCACCTGCGCTGCAGCCAGAGTGCATAGGAGGTTGCAGGACTGAGCCTGAGATTCATAAGAGTGGGTTGCATCAGGGCCTACACTTGGTATGTCCCGCAGAGTTGAAAAAGAAGCAGAATCAAGTCACGTAGATCCAAACTCCACTGAACTCAACAAAGGACAGCAAAGTGATTCTAAGTGTACAATTAATGGCATGATTCCAGATCTGTACCAGAGTAACCGAGGTAAAATTTGATTCTTCCGCTGTAACTTACAACATGTCGACAAATCCCAGTTCTTCCTGTTCAATCCTGCAAGAATCAGGCTTCATTGTGGGGAAAAAACCCTGAAATTTCTAAACTGCAATTTGAAAGCTAGGGCCTCATCAGCACTATATGGAATGTTTTGCTCCTTCATGCTGTATAAATAAATATCAGAAAATGTTTTTTGGACTCTGACTTATCTGTTACTGAAACCAAAAGCATTCGTGCTTCCAAAAAAGACCCGCTGAGGCTAGCTTCACATTTACAGGGATTTTTAGGTTGGCAGGCAGCCACTGGACAACTTATTGAAAAAAAACAGCTAGAAGTGATAATACAAGAAAACAGAATTTAGGAAAAGTCAAAAGTAAAGTAGACCTTATCTAAAGATGACAATGATAAGAACTGTAATGAGAAAACAATATTATTTATTTTGTAATCATTTATAGTTCTCAAAAAGCCCATAAGATTTTCTAAAACTAAAACATAACTACAATCTACTCTACTAGAGCTATTCCAGATTATAGTATTTGAAAGAAAGCCAAGAAATATATCTATTTCTACAAATTGTATACTAGTGCTATCCACCATATGTTATAGGCCTGGTCTACACTAGACCAGGCAGGTTAGATTAAGGTATGCCATCCAGCTACTCATTAAGCTACCATAAGCCAAGCCACTATGGCCAATACACTGCTGCGGGAGGCCAATGGATGCACATGCTCATGTTGGCTTCCTGTATTCCTTACAGAATGAGAATACAATGCCGGCAGAGGCAGCCCTCAGAGTTCAATTTGGGGGTCTACATTAGATCCACTAAATCAAACACTAGGAGATTGACCTCTGGAGGGTCAAACTTCTCCATAGTGTAGACAAGCCCTAAGAAAGTCAGTCAGTCTGTTTTGTCAAGAACACCTCTTAGGATGCATCAACGCTACAGAGCTTAACTCCAAATAAGCTACTCAAATTGAGCTCCGTCAATAGCTTATTTCAAAATAGGGCTGGTCTACTCAGCATTTATTTCAAAATAAAGCACTTCTTCTGACTTCCCTTACTCCTTGTACAATTAGAGTTATAGGAGTCAGAGTAAGAAGTCCTCCAGCTTGATAGTATTTTGACACTATTTCAAAATAACTGCCTGCTGTGTAGATGCGGACTAAGTTATTTCAGAACAGTGCTAGTTATTTCAAAATAGTGTTGCAGTGTATCCCCTAATGGTAAGAGCTAGGACCAACAAATTTGGTATTAGCTTCCTTTTATCATAACTTAAAAGCAAGGTAAGGGTTTGGTTGTGCCAGGAAAATGGGATTGCTTATCATAAAACCGTACAGAAAAGAGACAGAATCACTCGGCAGATGAAAGGAGCATTGGGGTGAGTCCCCCCCACATTTGAGACTGCCCCAGCCCCTAGATTCACACCCATCCTCCCACCTTGACTCCCTTTTGTGATGAGGTGAGAAGGAGCTGGCTGTTCCTCTTTGCCAGGGACCGAGAGGGAAATACACAGGTTGCTGCATTCCTCACCCTGGGTGGAGGGCGCAGAGAGCAGATGAACCTGGACCTGCCCCAGCCAGGAGACATGCATGTCTTCCCTGGCTGTGCCCGTGGGAGTTGCAGCAGCCATAGGGAGGTGCTTCTCACCTGGCCCCAAGTTGCTGTGGTGAGAGAGGGCTGGGGCAGCTTGCATGCTGAATTTCTCATCCCCAGCACCATCCGAGAACAATGATTTAAATGAAGAAAAACAAAATGTAATTGAGTTGAGGATCCAAGCAATCCTTGGTAAGTCTTTTAGCAATAAAATATTATCATGATGTTGATTTTTGCAAAGGGGATAACATGGGTGCAAGGACTCTCTTTGCAGGATCCAGGCCTTCATTTGAGAATAAAGACAATCTACTAATGTACCATGAATTACTACTTTTTCTCTAAAAATCTTGAAGTCTTCCGGTGTCTTTTTTCATGACTATTTCCCAACTGCTTCAAAATGTTTTTTGCCATTTGAATAGCTCACAAATCAATTGATTGCCACTATTCAATAGTCAAACGTCAAAATGTGTGGTTAGTTACATAAGAGACATGGTATTGTTTCTGTTCCGTGACTGGATGACTTATGTAAGTAACCAGCACAGCATGGTTTGACAAGAAGAATATGCAGCTGTGAGAGGCAAGTGAGGCATAAGAAAGGACACTAGAAGGAAAAGATTCAAGACAAGGAAAGTCTCTTAAATAATCCCTAGAGGTTATTAAGCAAACTATTGACTACCAACCCCACAAGGAGAGTTTAAAACTGAACAGAATTCAGACTTGTCACAGTGACTGCAGAAAGTAGGAGTGACTGAACCAATACTCTTCTATGGATGGTCACCTTAGTGAGATATGAGCACACTAGGAGCCTTCTGACCCTAGAAAACTCATTCAGTTCATTTTTGTGAACCATCATTGCTATTTTCTGGTCTGTCATTCTATACTTAATATACACTGCCCACCAAATAAGGTTGCTTCTTATTATGTTGAGACCTCTGGCCTTTCCTTTGGCTATACCAACCAAAATAAGGATTAGGGTTTGGCTGTACATTTTCCTAAATCAATTAAGGTCTAAAGAAGATAACATGAACAACAACAAAAAAAAAGCAAATATATTGTGGTTTCTAATGTTTTTAGAGCATTAACTTCCTCTGAAAAGTAGTATTTTCTATTGTTTAGAACATGGATTGGGGAGCCAGGATTCCTGTGATCAATTCACTCCTAACCACTGTCTTTCTGTGTAACTCTGAGTGAGACAGCTAAAACATACTTGTGCTTCCACCTGGCCATCAAAAACAATGGGGATGGCAGTACCAACTTCACTGGGAAGGGGAGGGTGGTAAGAATTTATTATCTCAGATTTTCAGAGAAAATATGCTATATAAGAGCAAAGTATGATTAATAACAGAATACATGGCCTGCTAAATATGTGCAAGGTCATTTCTTAAGGATTTGCTCCCAGACTGGATCCTCTGAACATAGATCACCACCACTCTTCTAAGGTGGAATGGTACAGTGTGAGTGTTCCCTCTTCCTCTAAACCCCACAGAGGACATTCTGTGTGCCCTGGAATCTCTAGGTAGAAATTGTGTTGGGCTTTGATGAATTAGGAAAGTATTTGGTGGGCATGCAGATTGCGTAGTCCTGTCCCCTTCAGACTAGGGAGTATAATTAACTTTATTACGGAGCACCTTTGATGTTAAGAAACACCCTTAACGGGGGTCTCTAGGGCTATGTCTATACATCAGCATTATTTAGGAATAACAGATGTTATTCTGAAATAACATAGTCCACGTCTACACACCAAGCAGTTATTTCAACAATTTCAAAATATTGTTGAGCCGGAGGACTGCTGACTCCTGTAACCCTCATTGTACGAGGAGTAAGGGAAGTCAGAGGAAGAGTGGTCTATTTCAAAATAAGTGCTGTGTAGACATTCCCAAATTCAAAATAAATGAGTTTGAATTAAGCTATGCAATTAACATAGCTGAAGTTGCGTAGCTTATTTCAAGGTTAGCCCTGCTGTGTAGACGTATGCTAGGGTAGCCTCAAAGCTGCACACGGACAAGAGCTGGTGCAGAGGGACAGGGTACTGCAAAGATAACTCTGTTCCTAGATCAGGAGTGGGCAAAAGGGCCTCCACTGGCCAGATCCGGCCCGCCATGTGTGTGGATCCAGCCCGTGGAAGCCCTGCTGCTCTTCTGCCCCCAGACCAATTAGGGCCTGGGGGCAGGGGAATGCCCAAAGCCTTCTCTGCTCTGCCCCCACCCTGCAAGCAGCATGTGGAGGGGGCAGAGCAGAGATGGATTCGCATGCTTCCCCACACCCAGGCCTTAATTGGCCTGGGGGCGGGGGAGCACGCAAAGCCTCCTCCCGCCCTGCCAGGAGCATGTGGTGCTTTGAAGCACCACACACTGCTTGCAGGGGGTGGGGAGGAGAGCGGAGGAGGCTTCGTGTGCTTCACCGCCCCCAGGCCAATCAGGACCTGGGGACAGGGGAGCTGCATGAAGCTTCCTTCAGCCTGCCCCAGCCCTGCGAGGAGCCTGCAGCACTTCAAAGTGCCACGTACTCCTTGCAGGGCGGGGGAAGGCTTCCCGTGCTCCCCTGCCCCCAGGCCCCGATTGGCCCGGGGGTGGGGGAGCATGCCAAGTCTCTTCCAGGGCATGGGTGCCCAGTGGGAAAGGGGGGCAAAGAGGCTCCCTCACCCCCCAGACCAATCATGGTCTGGGGTGGCATAGCCCCGCCCCTTCCGGTGTAGGCTCCAACTTTCCTGTTTAGGCCCTACCCCTTCTGGGGTGGCCTGGGGCTTCTTCAAAAAATTTTGAAGTGGCCCCCGGGCAAGAATTATTGCCCACCGCTGTCCTAGATGATCCCTGAGATCTGTAAGGATCTAGAGACTTAGAATTTGTGAGCTGGACTATGGTCTCTTCTCTTTTCTGCAAAAAGGAGGGAACCCTGCTCCCATCCTTTAAGAGAATAATGCGCAGGGAAAATGTCAAGGGTTCTTCTCCTATACACCATCTTTTCTATGTAGGGACACAACCTGTCAAAGTGGTTTTGTTCTTTCATGCATATTTGTTCCTGCATGCACACTTAAAAATAAGAGTTTACATGTAAAATGGTGGAGTATTTCTGTGCCTAGACTGTAATTGTTTAAAGAGTATGTTTGGGAGGACAAAAATCAAAGAAATTCACATGTGAGAAACATACAAATCTAACTCTAGCTTTATGGTCTCATGCTGCAGCCAAATGTACTAGCCACATAGTCCAGGTGCATACCACATGAGTAGATAAATATAATTTTGAGACACTGTGCTTCTAAAGTATTAATTTCACTAGACTAGCATGCATGTTATGTATTTTGGTATTTTTACTTAGCGATTCATAATGTTGTATAGAAGCAGCCTTCTTCTATATCTAAAAAGCAAATGGGCCAACCACAGCAATAATATACCACTGCACTGAAGTCTGTGGCATCATACAGCATAAAAATTAGGCCAATCGGAAGACAAAATAAACCTTAGAACTTAGAAGAAAATTATTATTAACTAGTGTTGGGATTCTTTTAAAGGTCAAACATTGTCTCTCACTTTTGTATATTCTTTTCAGTCTGACATGGCCAAAGCTCAATGACATTGAGAATACCTGCTCCAAATGTTGCAAGACCAACAACATGACAGAAGTACATCACTAGTATGCATCCCACAGGTTCATGTAAAGGGCATTTTAATTTTTTCCTTCTTCTGTGTGTAATACATTTGGCTTCTAGTTGTAGCCTTTCTACATAAGGAAGATTATATCTATTAAGCCCTGCTAATCTGCAGCTATCCGCTTTATATCTGTGCCTATCGCCACCCACAGATGTGGATGCAATATCCGCCACTCATTTTTTGCAGCTATAGAATCAGATACACATTTTGTATCTAGAATCCTACAAATCTACAGATATCTGCTTTATATCCTCATCTGCGGATATGGATGCGAATTTCTGTGGATCATTTTTGCGGATGTGAATACAAATTTTGTAACCACGAGGGTCTCTTTATCACACAACAGGCTGGAGCTTGGTTTTGTGGGACTGCAGTGTAGTCAACAATACATTCTACAGGTGCTCTAATCCAGACCAAGATTGAGGAGGATTAAGTGATAACAGGATGCTCTGTCCCCACTCTGTGAATTAGAGAGCAAGGAAGAGCTCGTATCTAAGTGCACTCAGCAACTTCGGCAAAGTGCTCACTACCCCTGAAACCTGTCTTTTGTCCATCACAAAGGATGGCATGCAGCCCTACACAATGGTAGTACTTTTGGAGTACCAGATGCACTTCAGTATCCCAGCTACCATATTCTGGGGGAAGAGTTAGGCAGGTGGGCAGGCAGCTGGGTGGCTGATGCTGGAGAGGCTGTGAAGTAGGAGGGATCAGTATTCTTTGCAATGCTACCCTCATCCACGTTTTACCTCGAAAGATCCACCGGAGGATGCTTTCACTACTTCAGTAAAGGATTAGCTACCTCAGGGGTACAACCTCCACCCCAACTGTTTTCAAATGTCTATGGGGAGATAGAACATAGTACTACTCATCGATGCGGCGCCTCCTGCTGGACTATTGAAAAATTAGCTCAGTTCAGCCTTGGAGCACCCTCTTCCAGCTGGTGTCTTGCGTGCTGTTCCACGTTAATGATTCTTACACCTTACATTAGGACCCACATTCCTCCCAGATCCTCTTTGCCCCCTGTCCCCCCAGAGAGAAACATCAACTGTTCTGAACCACTGGTGGTTCCCTCCTGGCACCCGTGGGACACTCCAGCCCGGCCCCAGGTCAATCAGGGCCTTGGGGCAGGGGAAGCATGCGAAGTCTGCCCCCACCCTGCAAGGGAGCGCCACACTTAGAGTCATCTGCCAGATGAGCAGCAGCTGGGAGTTGACTTTAAGTGCTAATCCTCTTGCAGGATGGGAGGGGAATTCGCGTGCTCCTCCTGCCCCCAAGCCCTGATTGGTCTGGGGACGGAAGGGAGTGCAAAGTCTCTCGCTCCCTGCCCTCTGGCACATGGTGCTTAGAGTCAACTGCCAGGGTTGATTGTAAGTGCCACATGCTCCCCCGTCCCTAGGCCCTGATTGGCCGGGGGGAAGGGGCACCAGCAGGACCTCATGGGCCAGATCAACCTGCTTGTTGGGCCGGATCTGTCCAGTGGAGGCCCTTTAGCCCTGATCTAGCCCCTGCAAATTGCAGTCTGAAATGGCCACTCATCATTGGCAAGGGGTGCAGACCTGCTGCTTTTTGCTGCCCTGGCTGCCTCCCTGCAGCTCTACTAGCCTCAGGGCTTGAGAGCAAGGCCTCATCCTGGGAGTTTGCCTGGCCAGAGCTCCCCAGCCCTGCTGTGTGTCAGGAAGCCTCTAGCTTCCCTAGCACCTAGGTCCCTCCTGCTCCATAGCTGGAGCAAGAGTGAGAGTCCTCCTCCCCTCCAGGAGCCTTATTTATACAGCCCCAGCTGGGCCTTAATTGACTGTATCTGCCTCAGCTCCACAACCCCAGCCCTCTCCCAGAACTGGATTTAACCCTTCTTAGGCCCGTGTGAGGCAGATGTCCCTCACAGGAGGCCATTTTAAAAAAAGTGTTATTTCCAAATGAGCCATGAGAGATTCATAGTTCTCCCAAGAATTCTGTGACAGCTGTGGAAGTGGAGTTGATCCCAGGAAAACCATATTTAAGTGGTGGCATTGCTAAGCATGAGTTGAAATCTTTGATCCCAATTTCCTGGGGCTTGAAACACTCTCCCTAACTCTAATCTGAAAACAGGTCTCAGCACTCCTGGGTTAGCTTCAGGATGAAAAGGGGACCCTGAGGCAGCAGTCTCCCAGGGATTTTGAAGGTAAAAGGAAGGAGTCCTATTTTAAATGTTCACCCCATTTTCTATGCGGGGAAATTCTCTCTCCTGCACAAGCAGGTGGCAGTTTGAGGGCTTGTCTGCGCAACAAGTCACTAAGCAGCAAGATAGGGCGTGAATCTGCAGCACAGTTGTTTGGTCTTCAGTAACATCTCTTGCAGATATGCTACAGCACAGTGAATGTCCCACTGTACAGCTTAAAGAATATGGCACTTTCAAGCCCCAAGAGCTTGCCTCTGCTTGAAAGTTAATTCTGATTAAGGCAGGGAATGAATTTAAAGCACAATAGCTATTCCTGAATAATTCTACAGGGCAACTCTTAATCTGGATTAACCCTACTATAGACAAGCCCCAACTCAGACCTTGTGCTTTTCTGCTCACATGCTGCAAACTCAAATTCTGCATATTTCAAAATCTTGGTTCCCTACATATGGATTCCCTACTTTATTTGTCTCTAAATTTCACAAACACATACAGCAGTCAGCATTTATAGATTTTTTATTTATAAAGAACAGATCTTTTATCTGCCAGGAACTGTGCTTCTTAATTTATGACATGCCATCTGGTACTTCTTCCCATGGATTCCTTGAAGTAGAAGCTCTCTCTCAAAATCACTGGCATAAACTTTCAAAGTTTTGGGTGGGATTTTAGCTATGACACTCTTATTAAAAGCAATGGGAGACATATGTCTGAAGCCCCATGCAATGTTTTGAAAATGGACCCCACGGTGTTTTTAAGAGCTTAAAGGTTCAAAGATCCCATTAAATATGGGGTTTTTTTGGCTCAGTTAGGCCAATTTTCTTGTAAGTGTTTTAGAAATACTTGCACACAAAGGTAACTACACTGCTATCTTGATTTCTCTGTTTTCAACACTGGACTTAAGTTTTCAGTACCATAGAAAATAGTCAAACTACAAGGATGAGTGCCATAAAAATACCTGTAAACGATACACAGCACAACACAGCAAAATGATAGTATTCCAAATATTTGAATACTTATTTTATTGCTAATTGTCATTAATACCTAGCATGTGTGCTCATCTTGTAAGGGGGAACTAATAGAGACACGTTGCACAAACTATTTTCTCACTTTTATTTAGAATAATTTTGCAACCTTCACATTTTTTCTTCTGTGAAATTTGGGAAACAGCTATTGTTTCATTGAACATATGCAAAATATCAAGGTTTGAATTTGAATTTTGACTTTCACAGCACTCTCCTCTCAGAATGTGCCAGTGCTACCTCTGACCAAGAAATTAAGAGCTCAGAGAAAAAGATACAGTCCCTGAATCCCAGCGCTACTCATGTGTACGCCCCAGGACACAGTACCCACAGTTAAGATGACTTCCCAGTTACTAAGTAGTGGGTGGGCTTCAATGTGTCCATGTACCTGCACTGAGAGCTGGTGAAGGAAATCTGTCAGCAGTGGGGTGATGGTATATCTGCTATGGCCTGTTTTTGTAGTCTAGCAGGTCTGTGAACCAGACTGTCTTTGGCAAATATTTAATAAACATACATTATCTTGCCCTTTAAGAGGTAGTTAATAAACTCAAAATACATAAGCTCTTGAAACCAGGATTTTGGTTTTGGCCTCTCAAACAAAGGGATGCGTCTAAGCAATAAAAACTCAGACTATTTATGTATGTAAAGAAACAAAGTATGATACAAACTGTGAGTCAGTGTCTGCTCTCAGTTACATTCATGTAAATATGGAGTAACTTTATTAACTTAATTGGAATTATTCCAGTTTTTACACTGATCAAACTGATAGCAGAATATGACCCTGTATACTATAATCATTAAAATACTAGTAATTCATTATCTGTTTGGCTAACAAAGAACAGAAATTCAATCCACATTTGTTGCTATTTCATGCTCATGGTATATCTCCTGTTGATGAAACACGTTATTCTAAACTCAAGTTCTGGAGTTTATTATTTTTTGTTCTCATTTCTGATGACCACAACTATTTTTCAAGAGCAGCCCTATGTAAGTTTTTCTTTAGTTTGTGCCAGCTATGGAAAAAAGGATAATGGGAAAAAATAAATCACAAATATGACAATGGTAGTGGCTGGCATGAATTGCCTTTTTAAAGTGTTCTGTCTTTATTCCTTAAATGGAAATGTGTGTGTGTGTTATTGTTTTTTAATTTTTGAAAACTAATGATATAACTTTTAGTAAGTTTTCCTAAGACCTACACCAGCTATCAGCTAAGAAATCATAAGACAAGAGATACCACAAAGCAGAATTATTGCTATTTATCTGTACTATGGCAGCAATTGGAGGTCCCAGACAAAGATAGGATCCCTTTGTGGTAGCCAGTCTCCACCCACAAAACAAAAATATGGTCTATGAAGTCATAATGATTCCATAGCTACGTATATGCCATGCTTATCAGCTGGGATGGAGGCATGGACTTACTTCCCATTTTTGACTCTTCTTTCACCAAAATTGCCATTTCTATCATATGTTTATATGTTCTGCTTGCTTTTTCTGTAGCTATCAATTTTTTTATATTAGCAGTTGGTTAACAAATTAAATATTTTCAAAATTATTCATTTATTCAATGGTGTGTCTAAAACACCAAGAACTATAGTTATTTTGAGATCTTTTAGACTGTGCAATAGATACATGTTTATTTGAACTCAGGCTGACAAGGCTAGTTAAAGCTTCACAACAAAGGCAGAAGGGCATATTTTCTATTTTGATATGCCTTTGAAATAAAAAATCATAGAACAGAAATGGCATAATTCTGCCTCCTGTGGAATGTTTTGGCTTTGAAAAATTTAAGGGTAAGGCAATAGTGCGACAACTGAAACCTGAAATATTTAGATAAAATTCTCATTAAAGTCCTGTGTAAAAATTGCAAGGATTAGGCTAAAAACCCAATCATACAACTATCACTATTAGTTTTATTGATTCCAATAAGCATATTGGAATAGAGCATATGGATTATATCTAGATTTAATTTAGTTGGCCACTGGATGTCACTGACAGACTCAGAAATACAATGGAATACATTTTGCATTTGTCAGCTCTTCACAGATAGTGAAAGGACATCATCCATGGAACTTAAGCATCTTTTGTCGGGGACAACATCCTTGAAAAGCAGTTACTGAAATTTCTGAAGTGCTTCACAGTACAAATGTTTATCACTGTGGTGAGGAGTGCAACAGTTTTCCTTCATGTGTCTTATTGATCTAGAAGTATCAAAATAATCACCATATCCATAAGTTGGATGCCACACCAGTTACCCAAATCACACTTCTCAATTGATAAATGCATCTGTCTCAGAATTTCATGTCATCCACACATCAAATATGTTTGGCAGTTCAAAACATTTCAGATAACTTTTTTTCTTAATTTTCACAAAACTGTGCTTTTGTCTTTCCCCTGAATCTATGAAAGAGAAGTGCCAAATTCTTATAAGAGGTGTCATTCTTCTAGTATTCCTGACCCAACTGGAAGCAGGAAGTACTAGAAAGCCCAGTTCTGTTGGCTTAAAGGGTGCATCTACACTGCACCTGGAGCTCAAAATAAGCTACACAATTTGAGCTACGCAAATTGCATAGATTATTTTGAGTGTATTTCAAAATAGCTTATTTTGAAATTGGCACTCTCTACACAGTGCCAAATTTCAAAACAGAGCACTATTTCAAAACATCCCTTAATCCTCATGGAACAAGGTTTACAGGGACTTCGGAATAGTAAGCCCGTTATTTCAAAAGTTATTTCAGAATAACAGGATTGTTTAATAGACGTGGAATAGCTATTTCAGGATACTGGAAATAGTGTAGACGTGGCCAAAGAGTATGGATAATTCAGAAAAGTATCTAACATTTTGGATGCTTGTCTAAACTGAAGTGAAATTCCCAAGTTGGAGGTTTTTCACCTGTCACTACTTATAGCTGATATACTATTCATGAACAGGAAACAGAATTGCTTTCGTTGTGGGAGTTCAAAAATATTAGGGCCAGATTTTAAAGTTCTTTAATGAGGCAAAATGGTCAATGAAGTGAATAGGAGTTTGGTCTCACTAAGGAGAGCAAGTTCAGACCTGTACTCTGCATTGTTTTTAAGGCCATGTCTACATTACATGGAACATCAACTCTGCCACAGTCGATCTTTTGGGTTTCAAATTAGCAGGTCTATTGAAGACCTGCTATTTCAAACTGAGAGGGCACCACCATTGGCACTAGTAGTCCTGTTCCTCACGAGGAGCATGGGGATGCAAATGCTCCCGTTGACCTCCCGCTGCGTGGACAGCCTGAAAACACAATTTAGATAATTACGCAGCTGCAGTTGAAGTAATATAGCTGCATATCTTGAGTTGACTGTCCCCTTCAATGTATACCAAGCCTAACTTTTTCAGCAACTAAACCCATATCTAGAAAGAACAAATAACACCATTACTATTATTAGGGTGCACAGTAAGAATACAATAGGAATCAACAAATAGTCCTGTGGCACCTTGGAGACTAACAAAAATAAATATAACAAACAACAAATGGTCCCGCAGCACCACTCGTTATTTTTAAAGTTTTTTCAGTTACAGACTAACACAGCTACTCCTCTGAGAAAAAAAAAAGTATCATGAGCTTTTGTGGGCAAAATCTACTTTATCAAGTCAGCTGGAGAGGAATAACAGAAACCCAGAATTGTATAACAGAAAAAGAAGGGGGAGGGGGGAAAGTACCTGTCAATTGTAGGGCTGCTGTTAATGAGGCTAATTAAGTGGACTGGAAGTGTTCCATACTTAGCTTTTGATGTAAAAATGAGGTGTTAACTGGATGTCCCATTATAAAGCCAGCCTACCCTGCATTTAATGTCTTTGTTGAAGCCCAGGAAAACCGTGTCAAATTTGCAGATGAATGTCAATTTTTCACTCTCTCTCTGTAATTGGCTGGTAAAATTCCTTTGTAGAAGAATGCTTATTTTCAAATCCACGATTGAGTGCCCAGGCAGGTTAAAATGTTCCCCCACAGGTTAATTTTTTTTATCATTTCTGATTTCTAATTTGTGTCCATTTATCCTTTGTCATAGATACTGTCGGTTTGACCAATGTACACGGCAGAGGGGCATTGCTGGCACTTGATGGCACATAGGCACTGTAATATCAGTAACTTGATTCCTAAGCAAAGGAGATGAAATGACAAGTGCATGGTAATGACTTAAAATGCTAGTGATACTATAGCTAAGCCACTGTAAAGCTTCAGTGTAGACACTCATTACAGCAATGGGCGCTATTCTCTCATTGCTGTAGATAATCCACTTCACAGAGGTAGTAGCTAGGTTGACAAAGGAATCCATTCATCAACCTAGTAGTCTTCACTGTGTGTGCATTTTTCACATCCCTGAGAGATGCACCTATGCCAATGTATCTTTTCAGCGTAGACTGGCCCTAAGCATCTGAGCAGTTTCGGTAAGGATTAGATGTTTCCAGAAGGCTGAGCTGACTGCTTCTGTTGTGGTGTTAGGCCTTGTCTTCTAACAAGCCTGATTTCATAAATGGCTAAAACCCTGCACAGCACACTGAAAATTCAAGGGGTTAATGTTCATGCTAAGCTCACATTTAGAAAAACATAAAACAGATGTTTATATCAAAATATGGTAATCCCTCCCCAGCCCCCAGAGCCAAACATAAAAAAGATGTTAAGCTATGCATGTTAATAGTTCTCTTTAGACATTTTAGTCTTTTTCAGATGCATAGATGTTGAGAAGATCTTGGTCAAAATAAAAAAAAAAGTAATTGTTGGCTGGAGCTAATGGAATTGCTGCTTTATCTCAATAGGAAAGAACTTTTCCTAGGGGACTCTTCCCTTTGAATTATAGCTGTAAATTAAATCTATTAGTCAGCATGTATTAAATCTATTAATCAGTATGATGCCAAACAGGATACCTGCACAGAAATATACCAAGTACTCAGTGTTTACGAAGGAAAAATGCAAATAGTATTTGAATTTATACAATAATATTGGGAAATCATGCCCTTTTATGGTCAATTCCATAGTGATAAACATGGCAGCATAAGTCAGAAATGTAACACAAATAATACATTACTGACAATGATAGGAACTCAGTATTTTTGGACACCTTTTTGCAATTTACAGCATTTAATACTTTAGTCAGCTGGCATATGATGCAGATCTAAACGTTTTAGATGCTACAGCTTTGCAACATAATTTTTTTTAGAAGAATGAGCCAGATGGTGTGTCCACATCCTGATTTTGCATGTATGAATAGGTGGAAGCATACATAAATGCATATTATCATATAGTTTAGATGGCCCGTTTTGAGCAGCTGGGCCTATACTACTCACAGATAGAGTAGAAATAAATCTATAAATGCACAGATATTAATAAAGGTGAGGACCATGCTGTTAGGCACTAGCTATTGGAATAGAAGAACATATACTGTGTGTTTGAGATATATTAATGAACGTTTTTTCAGCACACACAGGGCCTCACTCTAACCACATTTGCATGGGTATAAATACTGAGTAACTGCATTGAACAGAAAATGTTTCTTCAGATTTGCTACTGGTTTCCAAGCCCAGTGTTTGGTTGTCAGTTATTAATATATGTCAACAGCAGGAAATAGATAAAGTCTAAATTATTTATAATATAGCCTCATCATATGCCAGGCTGCAATATGTCAGGCTATGTCTACACAGCAGCGTTATTTTGGGATAATATCAGTTATTCCGGAATAACGTAGTGTTTGTCTACACAGAAAGCCCATTATTTCTAAATACATTCAAAATAATGAGCTTCTTACTCTGATTTCTGTAAACCTCATTGTATGGAGGAGTAAGGGAAGTTGGGGGAAGAGTGCTCTATTTTGAAATAACTGCTGTGTAGACAGTGCCAAAAGTCGAAATAAGCTATTTTGACTTAAGTTACACAATTAGAGTAGCCCAGATTGAGTAGGTTATGTCGAGTTTAGCCCTGCTGTGTAGATGTGCCCTTAGAGCAGCTCTTGGGGTTTGAAGCACTGTTTCCCATAAACATGTGACCCGTGCTCTGTACTCTTTGACCAAACTGATGGGCTAAGCTCTTGGTTTTGGTCAAAGAGAACAGAGAACAAGTTGGATGTGTCTGAGAAACAGTGTTTTAAACTGCTCTAACTTATGCCAGGCTACAATGGCCACAGGGGCCAGTAATGCCACCAAGGATCAATACAGCAAAGGATATTCCAGCCACACCTCCCCTACTATGCTGGTGACAGGGATAGCTTCACAACTGACGTTGTTCTGTGTTCCATACTCTAATCACATCTCTAATCACATTAAACCAAACATCCTTGACCCACCCCAGCCCCGCCCCGCCCCGCCCCACCCTGCCCCTGCTTACTCTATCTCTCCCCTCCCCGCTCTGTTGTTCGCTCTCCCCCACAGTAACTCACTTTCATTGGGCTGGGGCAGGGAGTTGGGCTGCAGGTTGGGGTGAAGGCTCCGACTTGGGTGCAGGCTTTTGGGTGGATCTGGGGGCTGGGCCAGAGGTGTGGGAGAGGGTGTCAGTTCTGGGAGGGAATTACGGGGTAGGAGCTTAGGAGGGGGTGACGTGTGTGGGCTCTGGCCAGGAGGTACTTACCTCAGGTGGCTCCTGGAGGTGGCCATCATGTCTGGCTCCTAGGCAGAGGAGCTAGGGAGCTTTGCACATTGCCCATGCAGTGCCCATAGGCTATTGTTCCTGTCCAATCAGAGCTGCGGAGCTGGTGCTTAGGGGCATGGTCAATGAGCAGAGCCCCTATGGTTGTCCCTGCACCTATGAGTCACAGGGAGATGCCAGCTGCTTCTGGGAACAGAGCCAGAGCAGAAAGTGAGCCTGCCTTAGCCCCACTGCACCACTGACCAGAATTTTAGCTGCCGAGTCAGTGATGCTGACCAGAGCCAGTAGGCTCCTGTTTCAACCAGGCATTCTAGTCACAAACTGTATGCCTGGCAAACCTGTTTCCCTAGAGTCACTCTTGCACTGGAATAGTTTTCCCTAGACCAGATGTACGTTGGAGGTGAGTGCAAAGCAGTGCAGCACCCTCCAGACTGGCCCCAGATGTTTATTATTTGTGACTGAAACATTGTTTTCTTACAGAAAATAAATTAATCTCCTAAAATTGCTCTACTGTTGAAAGTAGTGCGTATGGAGGATGCTCACAGCAGGTGGGTCAGAACCGCAAAACTACAGCTCAGTATTGGTAAGCAAACATCCAAGGAAGTATAAAGGCTGGTAAAATCAATAACCAGCCTCGCAAAAAAACAATTGGCCATGCTTAGCTCACTTTCTAGCTCTTATCTCAGGGCTTTGTTTATTCTTCAACAAGAGACAAGGAAATCTGGAGCAACAACAAAGTAATGATCCTAAACAACGTTCCCACAAATCTTTTCCATCCATGCGCAAAATAATTTTATTGTACTCAGGCATGTGCACAACCCAGCTGTAGGTGCTCTGCTAATCAACTGGGCAGCATTTGCATCTCTCCTTAGTGGCTGCACAAACATACAGCTTACAGGGAACACTGGTCCTAGATTGCCGGGACCTCTAGCCTCCAGCCACTCAACAGTTAGGACCTTCCTCACTCCAGGAGGAGCCACAAACCTACTCACAGTCCTCTGCTGCACAAACAGAAGAGCAGATTCCCGGGTCTCTCCTGGTTCCCCCTTTATTCAACCTAGCTGGGAATCAGCCACCTCAATCAGCTGTGTCAGGTAATTCCCAGCCCCTCTTTGCCAGGTTCCTCTCCAAAATAGGGCTGGAAAGTTAGAAAACTTCCCTGGTATAGATTGGGCTTAAGGGTATGCAAAGTTAACTAATTTGGTCTTGTTTCATTTGATCATTTAAATAGTTAATCTAAGTGGACTTTTGGCATACCTAGCACTTCTATCTGTTGCTAAACTGCTTTTTTTCTAATATAACATTTTAATATATTTAAACATTTTGCCTCAAATTTCATTGCACTGGCAGTAAGATCACTTTATATATACACACACGTGTACATACTGTCACACAATCGGGCCAAAGTTTCCCTGATTGGATACTCACCAGGCTTTAAAGGATTCCAAAACCAAATTACTTTGTCTATGTATTTCTTGTGCTCCCTAAACAAACAATAAAGCACTTGTGCACTTTTCCCTACATCAGTTTCTTTACCACACTTGAACATTCTTTGGACACAGGTCAAAGTCCTTTCAGGAATCCAAGATCCTTCTTTCCCCTGCCCTTCTTCTTCAAATCACAGACCTGCCATGGTACATGCCACCCTTCCCTGTAAAATGGCCCCTGAGAGACTCTGCTTTGGTAACCTCCAAACATCTTTGTCTGATGACCACCTGATCAGTCTCATCACATGATCATAGTTTACAACCATGTGATCCATTGCTTAGACTTGCAAATGTGGTTTGCCCCGAGTGATAGCCATTTCTTTGTCCAAGGGTGCTATGTTTAAAATGGATGATCTCTAAGGCTATGTCTATACAGCAGTGTTATTTTGGAATAACGTGAGTTATTCCAAAATAACACAGAGCATGTCTACACTGCAAGCCATTATTTCAAAATAATGTCAAGCTGGAGGAAAGCTGCATGCAAGAAAGTACAACCCAGGACTCCTTGGCCCCTCTCTTTCCCTTGTATGTCCGTCCTGCCAGCCTTATGCAGCTAGCAGCTTCCTGCCAGCAGCTACTTCTCATTACCAATTAGGACAGTGGTGGACAAGCTGTGGTCTGCAGACTGTAGACTGGGGTTCTCTGTAAGGCTTGTGGTACATTTTGTTTACCATTTCCTATGTACAGGGTTTGCCAGATTATGCTGGTTTCCTACTGGTATTACTGAAGTGACACACCCATAAAGCAAGGGTGAATGCTGATTGCACACAACATTGACTGTGAGAGCCGTGTGCTCCCTCTCCGTCCAGTCAAAGCCCTGTTAACATTTAATTGCCACATCCCACAAATTCTAGGTATGCAAGTGGAGTTAGCAAAAGTACTTTAGCCTAGGAGACCCTCCTGGTTCTGGTAATCTTGCCACCCACTGAGATAATGGTAGGCCACTCGTAAGGCTCTCTTACTAGCCTAGGTTGCTCATCACTGAATTAGGGGTTGAGCTGCCTCAGACAGTTCCAATTAATCTTCCTTATTGAAGTTGGTGTGACAGAGGTCTGGGTCAGGGTTGCCCAGCCAACACTTTCTCTCACACAAATACATACAGAGACTCCCCAGTATCAAACAGAAATTATAAGCCCTATACAAAGCCCTATACAAAGCCTTCCTGATCTCATTCTTCTCCCTGCTGCTTAATTACCCCCTATTAATGATTGGCCAAAGAATAATTTTCCTTGCTAGACTGAAGAGAAACTGGGCAGTTGTGCTATATAAGCTGTGAATTATATAGAGTCGCCACATGAGCTATAAGGACTGTAACAGAAATCTCCAGTTACTGCAAGTTACCTTTTTTTTAAAGTTGTTCAGCTTCTTCTACTGCTGTCTCATCTTATATTTCACTACCATTGATAGGTGCCCCCCAGTCATATTGGACGTCACATGTTGCTTGTTTCATCCAAAGACATTTCATAGACTCTGCTCTGTTTCAGAACACTACATAAATGATTTCACATACATGCAAGTAATCCATTAGGTTTGTATTTGCACTTTATTCAGCAGGAAAATGGTCCAGAAAACTGGGTTTCTTCTGATTTTGTAAGGAGTTTGTGACAGCTGACAAGGCACACTGCTGTAAGGAATAATTAAAAACCTCTGCAGTAACATCCACTGAAACAGACAATATATAACGCAACGAGTATTGCAAGTCATAACATCAGCAGCCAGACTGATGGTGTTGGAAGCAGCATGTGTAACCAGAGAAGTAGATAGCTGGGTCAGTGGACCATGAAACAGCTCTCTTCCATGATACTTTTATTTTTCTCTGCATGGAAGTGATGAAATGTCAGTTATTTTTGCATGTGTGAAAGATCTTGTACAGGGGACTTGTGTAAGAATATGCACACGTTGTTTTTACAGCAAAATAATGTTGGTTCGCAATACCCACATTCACAGTATTTTTACTAGAGCTATGAGAGCTTAGAAAAACCTACTGGGAGGGCAAGCTTGTGTGTGGGTGTATGGTTGTGTTTGTATGTGTGTTTTTAAAAGAAAGCCCACATTTAAATGTGTTCAGGAGTGAAAAGTTGGGGGAACAACAGAAAGGAAACAAAAATGAAATGCAAGATGTAGAGAACACAGAAAGAGACACAGGTTTCAGCTGTGCCTTGAGTTGTCATGGGCTTTGTATGGAGGGCATCGAGGGCAGTGTCCCAACAACCGTGTGTGTATGTGATTGATTAACTCATGTGTGTATGTCACTCACAAGGCTGATGTGAACACACCAAATGTATGGAGGCTGTGGGGCATTCTCCACTGCCTACGAAGCACGTGCATTTGCTGATTTACAAAGCCTGACCCAGGTGTGCACTGTGCATATGACAGTGGGGTTGGGTGGTGGATTCACCCAGCAGTCAGAGGCTGCAGTGACTGGAGAGCACTTTAACTGTGTTACATTCTAAATGTCCAATGTAAGCAGTGCTGGCACACTCTAAAAGGTATCTAGTTTGCATTGACAGAGCCCCCGGCAAAGAGGACTGTGTTAGTTTGCTCTCGGAAACTTTTTGAGTGTGCCAGCATGTCACACAGGGCATTCAGAGCACGTGCCAAAGAGCTCTACAGTCACTGAAGCCTGTGGCATGCCCCAGGAGCCAAGGAAGTAAGCTCTGGATTAGGAGCAGCTTCAGCAGAGGAATCCTGCAGAGATTTTCCATCAGCAGTACTCTACACGGGCAGTGAAAAAGTGGAGGGGGGGGAGGCAGAGAACACCACCACAGACACAAAGCGCGCTTGACTCTTCTGTAGTATCCAACAGGCTTCCCCCTTTATACTGCTGCTGCCACTTTTTGTATGATCACAGCCGCCACCATAGCCTGAAGGCAGAGACAGAGCACGTACTGCATTCAAAATAGGTAATTCATGCAGGAGTTCCTGCTCGCTCATGCCAAATTGTGCACACACCTGGGAGTTTTTGCATGCAGCAGTGGATGTTGAATGAAATCCACATACGCAAAACACAGACACCACACAAGACCCAGTTCCCAGTTTAGCCAGTTACTCAAGCACATACCCAACATTAAGCATACAAATACTCTCCTAGCTGGAGACTTCCATGATTTTCCCCTATGATCAATGCACTTGCATACATAGAATGACAGCTCTGTGCACTTGAGTAATCCCCCCACTGCCAGCTTCCATCTTGCCTTCAATGATGTGTATGCAAGCTCACTCTTGTCAATGAGGACTTAGTCTGAAAAGAATGAGAGCATTGCACAAATGTCACTGGGAACCTAATTTGGCTTTCAAAGCCTCTGATATTAGTAACAATGTCTCCGATGGAAAGAATCTGTCTTAGCTTTACAGTTAGTCCCGGAACAACAGGGGACTAGGTGTCCAAAGCCCAGAGCTGGGCACCTCAGGTTACATTTACATTTGAACACAGGTTGGGATTCCCAGCTCACATATGCATTTTCATGATAGTATAAAGTTAGCATAGCTGCCACAGCATGCAGAGCAGTGGTGGAAGAATGACTTAGCCATACCAAGTACCACTCACCTGAAACCCCTGGGTTCGTAGCTGCTCTAGCGCCGCTTTACTACTCATAATCATGCTCTCTCTCCCATCAAGTTAGTCTGAGGATGTGCATGCAACCTGGGAATCACACTGCTAACTCAATTCAGATGTAGCTTGTGTGTCAGTTTTAGCGACCACTGCAATCTGCAAAACCCTCATTTGGCTGCTGCCTAATGCTGTAGGCACCTAAACTCATGGCTATGTCTACACTGGCAGCTTCTTGCGCAAGAACAGCCGATCTTGCGCAAAAACTTGCCTGCTGTCTACACTGCATGCGCGTTCTTGATCAAGTAAATTTACAGTACAGCCAGTCCCCGAGTCGTGAATGGTCGACTTACGACCGTTTACAGTTATGACCAAAGCTGTCGTAAATGGCGGACCCCGAGTTACGAACGTGATCCATGCTTACGAACAATGCAGTCGCGTGTAACTCTATGGGGTTCGACTTACAAACGAACCGAGTTACGACCAATTGCTTAGTCCGTAATTGGTTCGTAAGTCGGGAAGAGGCTGTATAGTGTTGTAAAACAGGGCTTCTTCCGGAAGAGCTATTCCTCTCCCCATGAGGAATAAGCCCTCTTGTGCAAGAGCTCTTCCACAAGAGGGCAGTATAGACAGGCAACATGAATTTCTTGCACAAGAAGCCCCTATGGTTAAAATGGCCATCAGAGCTTTCTTGTGCAAGAGAGCGTCCACACTTCCATGGATGCTCTTGTGCAAAAGCACATCTCTTGCGCAAAAGCACATGCCAGTGTAGACGTGCTCTTGTGAAAGACTTTTTGCACAAGAACTCTTCCTCAAAACAGTTCTTGCGCAAGAAGCTGCCAGTGTAGACGTAGCCCAATGGAGTACCTAAGATTTTGCAGTAAATGTTTCTGCCTTTGAGCAGTCACTTTGATGCCTCAGTGTAGGGATCCAGACACCTACCTCATGCCTATGTCCTGGTGCATTCCCCTGGTGGGAAGACAGGTAGAGAAGACCCCAAATTGGTGGTTGGGCTTGATCAGGAAGGTGGGATCAGAAGCCACCCAGCACCTCACAAAATAGCCAGGAGGAGGAAACCAATCTTACAATGCCTTGATTAGATTATTTACCTGGGATGTGAGACACCCCAGTTCAATTTCCTCCTCTGTAAGATGAGAAAAGGGGATTTAATTAGATGTTTTGAGCCTCTCAGGTGAGTGTTTTAACCACTGGTCTATGGCATCTTTTACCTGGCCCACTAATCATTTAATTAATGTGAAACAAATTCAAGAGGCAAGACTGAGAGACTTGCATTCCAATACCTAGTGCACATACCTCTGTGTTCAAATCCTCGCTGGGAAGGGGGGTAACTGAATCACAATCTTTCTGATGAGTGCCCTATTCATTGCACTGAAAGTTATAACAAAGGCTTCCTCCCACCCACAGCCATTTTGTGTGGTGTTTGGCACCTTCCTCCCTCATTTCTATCAGAAATGAGACAGGTGTTTAAGCTGCCTGATTCCAGAAGAGGGCATTCCCAGCTGTGGATCACAAGCAGAGGCAGGCACCTCCCAGCAGCCTGAACTTAAGTACAAAATTTTGTGACAGAGTCAAGGCTTAGGCTTAGGACACAGCTCTCTCATTAGCATCTCTATGATGGTTCTCAGCAGGGTGTGAGGTATCTTGCTACCACGTGACCTTATCAGGAGGAAATCTTGTTTGTGCCTGCTGTGGCTCTGTTTCCTCAATCCACCAGTCTTTGGCAACCCAAACACTATCTGGTGCCTTGCACTAGCTGTATAAGTTATCAACAGGCACACACTATCACCCATGTCCTTTGAGCATCTCAGTGGTGGTCCTCCTGTATTAAACATTCCCAGAATGATCAGTTTCTTCACTCCCAAAGGCCAGATTATTATATTCACCTCAGGATCACCATTTTTCTTACCGCACTGCTCTTAGATCTATTTATAGAGCATTTTTATTACATTTAGCTGATAGTAAGAAAGAATATTGCAAACAAATGATTGCATATAAATCAAAATCATAACTCCTGATAGAGAAGACAGTAGATATGAAGCCAGGATAAAGTTACTTTTCAGAAATAAACAATACTTCAATTGCTAAGATGTTGATACAGGCAATTTTTGCATATGGGAAGATTTTAGTGGATGAAGCGGGGGATACAGGGTATTTGGGACAGAGGATGTTTAGGCTACCTGATGCTGGGTAAGTAGGATTAGAACCTACTCTTCTGTCATCTTGCGCTTTGGAAAGTAGTTTCCTCCTTTCAGCTTTTTACCTTCTGTAGTTTGTAGCATAGCTGGAAGGAGAGCTTCCTCTCATCTCTGTTTGGGACATGAGTAGCAGGAAATGAAAGCAGAAGGGGAACTCTGGAGAGATGATTTTGGAGAAGCTGTTTTGACTGTGTCTCCATTTAAGTGGAGTAGTTGGGGCAAAATCTGGCAATACCAGAAACTTATTTGCAACTTTAACTGTTCTTGAGCTGGCTACAGAAATTAATAGACATTCAGAGGCACAGGAAAGGAGAAATATGTGGTTTTAGATAAGACCCGAAGAAAGCAAGCAGATCAAGTAGGCAGGGAGATACAGAGAAGTTTCTCTAGGTACCAGGAAGGGCAGAGAAGACAACTTGCACCAATCAACTCCTAGCAACCAGCAGTGCTTTCCCCATGCTGCAATTACAATGGTATCTGGAATACTACCTTCCACCACTGCTTCACTATGCCAATACATAGAGCCCTGGACAGGTACAAAAATGTGGATCTGAATATGCCATGATCAACTCAGGATCTGCTAGCTGCCTTTTACCTCTATCCACATCCATACCTCCAGCAGCAAGTTGTCTCAAGGTGGAGGAAAGGAGCGGAGATGAGCAAGTAAGGGGTGGAGACTTGGAAGGAAGAGACAGCACAATGTCAGGGACTTGGAGTAAGAGACAGAGTGGAAGCAGGAAACAGGGTCTCAAGGAAATGGGGGAGCACAGGGTGGTGAACCAGGGACCTGCCTGCTCCAGTTCCCATGGCTGGCAGGTTGTGCTGCCCAGGAGCTAGTAGGTTGGTAGCACAGCCAAAAAGCTGCCAGTCTGAGCCATCTTGCTGGGGATGCTGGTGCTGCCCAAGGGGCCTGAGCTGCTGGACAGGAAGCAAACTGGCGAGCACATGCTGGGCAGCCCCAACTCTGACCTGCCACCCAGCCCCAGACACAGGCTGTAAGTGCACTGAACCCATTGGGTTGCCTGAGCCTCACTATGCAAGTCAGATGCCACCAGTGAGTAGAATCCTGTATGGCTGTATCTACATCCGCTTCAGTATATGCAAAAATGGCCCAAATATGCGAAGCGGACAGATTTGCAGGGCTCTACTAATATATACAGTAATTCAGGTATGTCGTAAATCATGGGTTTGTCTATGGTTGCTAATTGTATAATAGCACTGAATTCCTCTCCAGTGTCTATCAATGAGAATAATATGTCTAGATGGCTGACTCACAGTTGTTCTGTCTTGGGCTTGTTAAAGCCAATATGTTAGTTGTGCGTGATGATTCAAATGGCATGGTGGTTTCTATTAAGTACTGGAAAAATCCCCTTTAGGAAGCTAGTTAAAATGCATAAATTATTTAATGAGAGGTCTCTGCAGATGACTGATAAAAAACAAAGTTAGCTGCTCTGGGCTAAGGAAGGATTTGAAACAAAGTTTCCTTTGTGAAGACACATTGATAGGTTTAGATGCCAATTTTTGCAAGAAAACCTAAGTGGTAAATGGAAGTATGCTAATGTGGAAAAAACTAAATGAGACTTCTCACATTTTTAGTTTTAAATAATCATGTTAAATTAGATGATCATCTGGTCCATAACTATCTACGACATGGCTTTGCATTTAGGAACATAGCTAAAAACTCATCTGATGCAAGAACTTGGCATCTGGCTATTTCTACAATGTTCCCCATGTTATCATGAAGGTGTAGGAGGTACATTTTTCTTACTACTAACAGCAGCACACAATTTGGCTGTTGTGTGATTTGGAGTAACTGCAAAGTCCCCACACTATCCATCTTATTGGTATCAAAGAACAAATATTGAAGAAAAAAATATACATCTACTGTAGTGTAGATTTCTGAAAATGTTTATTTCTTCCACCAACACCATTAGCAACTGTTCATTGACAGCTTCTGATGCAGATTGTATATACAACAGAAGTAACTTACTTGAGGTTTCTTGAGTTCCCTAGTTCCATTCCCATGAGTTCACAGACATTAGATCAAGTGCTTAAAAGACAAATGTTCCCACAGCAAATATCCACCAATGTCCCTTTTATCTACTGCAATGGCATAAAGCCCATTCTTTTGTTCCATCATTCTCTTTCAGTGTATACACAGTTCCAGTAAAGGGCAGTATCATGTATTAAGCTGTGCTGGAGACACCAAGCCTGAAATTAATATTTAATTATTCTGTTTTATAATTTTCTGACCGCTGAAAATAATTACATCATAGGCAACAGTGAGGATAGCTGACCACCTCTTCAGTCTCCACATACTCTGTAAATTGATAGGTAATCTTTAGGTTTTGTTTGTGATAGTCAAAAGATCCTACTATTATTTTATTTACATCAACACCCTCAATGTGCATGAGAGCCAGGTGATCAATTTTCTGCACTTTGATCTTCACCTATTTACCGTACAAACAGGATTTTTCTCATGAAGACACAGTGTGTCTTATTTTTCCCTTTGCAACATGTGGAGGGTAAGAGTTGTTCAGTCACAGCTGACCAGCCACATTATCTGCATTTGACTTGGCTAGTACCATTCAAGGCTCCTATACAGCTTTAGTTTTTTGAACTGTTACCATTACTCCTTTGTGCTAAAGCTTGCTACCTACTCACACTGTCTCTTGTAATCTTGGCATTGGCCAAGGTGTCTCTTGGCCAAAGTCCTCAAAATGGGGCCCACAGAGCACTGGTGGTCCCCAGAGCTCATAAGTACTTGCTCCTGACTCTTCCCCCTCATTTCCAATGGTATTGACCTCTTTCATTGTGAAGAAGATGAAGAAAGCCTAGCTGTCTCCCTGAAGAGGAGCGAATTACCTTCAGGGACATGACATTTATTTTTCGGGAAGAAGATGAGCCAGGATCTGCCAATAGTACCGGACCTGCCATTTGGAAAGGAATGTCTAGGAATGAGCCAGTGAGGAGAATGGGACAACTGAGTAGTATATCCAGAGGAGAAAGGAATCAGGTATTCAAGAAGTATGAGCATAGGAAGAAAAGTACCAGCTGGCAAGAGAAAAGGGGGAGAACAATTCAGCAGGAAGTGTTTACTTTCTACACAAGTTCCAGGTCTTAGCTAGAAAGTAGCAGGCGGAGCCCACGCTGAAAACTTTTGTGGGCTGGGTATTCCCAGTTGCATGCCCTTGATGTACAAGTCCTTTCAGGTAAAAATCAGGATCAGCTTGAGTTTTAGAACCTTCATCAGAGTACAATCCAAGGTGTGTTTCTTTGCTTTTCCCTATATCAAAAGTTTCAAAAAGTCTAGAAATATCTTTCTTTGTGACAGAACGAGAACACCAAAGTGTCAAAACCACTTAGGAGATATGGAATGAGTTCCTTTTAGATTTAACTAATGCATTCCATGCATTGGATTTGACTAGTTCTGTAGATGGTGACTGGATGCTTTCAGGATGGACACATTGAAATGATTTCCTTTTCTCTTTTCCACATCTTATCTGCTCCCCGTGTCCATAATCTTTACTTTCTCCTGGGCATTCCAACACCAGAACAAGGTACTCCACAATCCATTTCATGCCTTTGAACCTAGAGAAGCACTGGAGTTTTCAAGACTGGAAGTCAGAAGCTCATCTGACCAGATCTATGCATACTTTTTGTTGATTTGAGGGGATAAACATCTCTTGGAAATGAAAGTGAGTCTAGATTTGTAACTGAGACACTAATTAGGGAAGACTTTACGTAAAAACTTTCTTTTGGTTTAGATAAGCAACCCTAATTGGGGGTGGCTTAATACAGTTTATTCATACTTTTTTGGTTTACAATGAAAAGGTTCAGGTTCATTTTCATTTTATTTTATCAAAGAAAGGGTGCCTTAAACTAACTGATTAATTGAAAATTAATGGAATCTAGATATTTCACAAATTTGACTCTGTACCTTTAACTTGACATACTAATAAACACCTCTTTCAAAGCTTTTGAGCAACAGAAATACCCTGCAGATAGAGGCTTGTTGAAAATTACAACAATTTCAGATGAATAGTAGCATGCTGTCTGTACATATCTAGAGTTAATGTTAAATCTGTCTTCTTTAACTATGAGCATTCAAATGAAAGAAACAAATAAAACACCTGGTATTTTTAGGATGAGTAATATTATAGTTACTCCCATGAGGAGTTGGAAGACCTTGTAGTACATTGCTGTGGCCTGCCCAAGGTGTAATTATAATCTCTCATTTATAAGGTATGTGTAAGAAAAGATTATGATCAGAACACACAGCAATGTACATGTAGTTTATTAGCATTAAGTCTCTTTGTTAGGTACCATGGAATCTCAGTGTACTCAGTTACTGCAAAGTGATCTTTCTGATGTCTATCTATATGCATACAAAACTGAGAGAGAATCATACAAGAAAGAAACATTTCATCTTCAAAGTGTCTTGGGTGAACCCTGGAATTAATTCAGTTTTTAGATTTGCTTGTTGGAGCTGTGTGCCAATTCAAGAAAAACATATTAGAACATATATTAAAAATTATGCACCTGGTAGATAATTTGAGAGATGAAGGACTGAGCCCTTCTACTAAGTTAAAAAAATAAGAGATGTCAATGAAAATAACAAAGTCACACTTCAGTACAAAGAAATGTATCCAATCTCAACCATTTAAATGACAAAAATCTTCATTTGGAGAAACATGTTAGTTATTCAAGGAAAATGAATATTGTTTGCATTGATTAAGTTATATGATGGCATTCTTTAAGACTAAACTATTGTATTATTGGCTATAGCCATCCAGTCTTGAATAATGGTAAAAAATTGTAGTTGAAGGAAGAAATGACACCCTATGGCCAAAATAAGTTCTGTTGATAAATATTACAATAAAAGTAAAAGCATGTGCATCACCCAATATATATGGCAAGAGTTAATTACTAAAATCGATCTTTCCTTAGATAGCCAGGCTATAGTCTCCTATTTGTATTTGTTTTAAGTAAATGATAGATTGTCCATGCTTAAAGATGACTGTTATAGCGTTTGGGGCACATTTTTATAGTCCATTAGAAAAAATGGCTAGCAGACTACATTCCAAATAAAATACTATGGGGAAACTCACTTCTACATTACATCACTGTCCATGTGTCTGCATATCTGGATGATGCCAATCACTGTATTATCTAGCTACCACAATTTAAATTGAATTGCACTTGGGTAAGGGAAGAGAATTTGGTTTTATAAATGTGAGATCATAAAGACCCTGATTTTGCCACCTTTACTCATGTTGAGAAGTACTTTATGCTGAAAAGAATCCCACTGATTTTACTAGGCTAAAGTGAAGTACTGTTCCAGATTAGCCATCCAGGTAATGGAATAACATCTAAAATGGCCAAGAATCATTCATTTGTTCCCTATTTTAAAACAATATTTACAGATGCAGTCAACAGGCCCTGAAAATCTCTTTGCCTGCAGCCTTCTTGCCTGTCATTACATCATCTACCTCTTTTGTCCCAACAGCAGGGCAATGTGATAGTGTTCTGTACCACAAGGGGATCTTAACAGAAAACATTACTGCATTTATATGGGATTTCTAGTGAGCATTCAGACATTCCTTTGCTAATAAACTTCCTTACCACAACTAGTCATGTGCAGGTGTGCATTTTTAAACAATGAAATGTCAGTCTGAAATGTGTTTAAACCAATTCCTACCAAAGCAAGATTAGTCTTAAATACCACAAGCTTTCATGTTGCTTCCCTTTATTGTTTGTGTATTTGTGAAAGAAAGAAAGTAAGAAAGAAAGCTTCAGCGCTTTGTTGTGTACATTATTTTAAAAAGAATCAAATAAAAAAGGATTGATTAAATAAAGGAAACATTCTTACTGATGGTTGTTTCCTCATCTTATTTTGGCTGAGGTGAAATGACCTTGCAGAAGAAAGAGTAATACACCAAGGCTACGTCTAGACTACAAGCCTCTTTCGAAAGCGAGCATCTAGACTACAAGCAGATTTTTCGAAAAAGCGAGCCGCTCTCTTTTGAAAATGCACAGTTTGTATTCAATAGTGCCTTTTTTTGAAAGAGTACTTTAGAAAAAAGGCATTATTCCTCGTGAAATGAGGTTTACCGCGATTGAAAAAAACTGCTGCGTTCTTTCGATTTACTTTAGAAATAACGCAGCTGCAAGTCTAGACACAGGTGAAGTTTTTTCGAAAAAAGGCTACTCTTTTCGAAAAAACCCTGTAGTCTAGACACACCCCAAGGGAGTTATTTATTATAGTTTGTTGATTAGTTTGAAATACATGTTTTAGTTTGTTTTTATCGTTGTTCTTCCAAATCACATTTTGTAGCTCTATTTTCTTGTCCATGGTTTGCTGATGCAACCCAGTGGGTATCTTGTGGATGTAAGGTGACCAGAGGCTTGGAACAAGCTGGTGCATATATTTAGCATCAGGTGTCAGCATTGAGATCTAATCCATAGACAGGAAACAGTATTGTAGGCTGGAGTCTGCTGCAAACTTAACATGCTCCTGCATAGTTTGTTCTTCTGGTTCTCTTTGAATCATCACTTTTAATTTGTCCTCTTTTATACACATACCATTTTCCCTATGTCTGATCCCATTTCTAGGCCGCAGACACTAAGCAGGCAAAACTCTTGTGGATTTGGCATTGAAGTCAACAGGACCTGGTCTACTCTACGGCGGGAGTTAAAATTAAAATATGCAATTCCAGCTACATTAATTACATAGCTGGAGTCAACGTATCTTAAATGGCATTTCTGTGCCATCCACACAGCAGTAGGTCAATGGGAGTAAACACTCCTGTCAGCTTCCCTTACTCCTTACAAAAGGAGGCGTACCAGATGCCAGCCAAAGCTGCCCTCAGTGTTTGATTTAAGGTTCTATAGACATGAGTTTAGAGTTTAGCGGCATAAAGGATATAGGCTCAGACCCTTAGAAGCAGAGGCATGCCCCTTTATTTTGATACGTATGTCTCATTATTTGTTCCAATACTAATCTGCTTTCAGTGCATGGTACTTTGACATTGCAGGATTTCTTTCTGACTGTGGAGTATAGAAAGCAAGAGTTGCCAGTATAGCAACATTTTTTTGTTTGCAAATTTCATATTATACAACATAACATACTGGTTTGATATTACATGTGAAAATGAATAGGAAAGAAATTAAGAGATAAACCCATTATCACAATAAATATCACACAACCACAAAAGGAGGTCCCATTTCATTAATCATACAAAATATCAACTTGGCATTCTTTGATTACCAGAGGGAGATATTCAAAGAAACCAATAGATTTTTAAATGCTTATGAGAAATTTTCAGCACTCTGAACCCTGTTTATCTAAAAATCTAGAAACCATATCTGCACTAATTTGTGCTTGTGACTTATTTCCCATTAGGAAGGTATGTTGCGAACTCTGTTGACCTGTTAAAAAAAAAAGCTCCAGGGGAAAATAAATAGTTTTCATTCTGCAGCCATAGCTGAATTTTCTTCTTGTTTGGAATCTTTGCTAGGTGCTTCTATTATTTTCATTCAGTCATGTCAGAGGTTCCTGATCAAGGACTGCAATCAAAGAAGCCTGTCTGTATATGGACTATATGGACAACATCAAATTATCATACTCTTAGGGTCATTAGAAGAATAATCATTCTACTTAAGAGAAGCTGGCAAAAATTTAGTTTCCATGTTATTACGATGAACAATTAATCTGACAAGTACAGTCATTTAGAGTTTCAACAACTGAATTCACTGACATCATTTGATATGTTTTAGGTTGGAATCTCTGAAATATACCTTGATAAATTATGTGATGAAAAGGGTGTGCAGGTTTTAAAAGTGACAACTGAGAAAATATAGTGGATAATAAAGTTACAACAAGCTGATAAATAGGAAATAAAATATTACATTTATTAGTGATAGTTGGGCTCATTCTTGAAGGACAAGGCATGCACTGTGGTACTACACTAACACAATTCTCTCAGAATTTTATACTGCACTTCATAAAGCATAACAAAGCTCACTGAATCAAGTTCTAAAATGATCAATGTGAGAAAAATGATATATTGGCATTGACACTGTATGTATATTTACACTTGTTTTTTTGTTTTATATGATGAGGATAGGCGTGATGCTTCAGAAATTGTGATTGAGTATTGCTCCATTGGTGGGGTAGATCCTTCCAACTTTTGGTTTGGGCCAAACAGAAGTATAAACATACATTTTCCCCTAAAAACATATGGCCACATCCAGTAAATGGCATCAGGAAGCATCAGACACAGTAAAGTAAAGTAAAATGTAAGCAAAATAATGTTAGTATTCTACAACAGTATATATATATATATATATATATATATATATATATATATATAAACTTTTGATATTTAATGTTAACTTTGGAGATCTTTAAATATAAAGTAGTAATAGGGTACATATGCCAAGTATTATAAAATCATGCATATTTGGCTCAAAGTATAACTTACAGTTTATTTAAAATAAATTATGGCACTCCTCATGTTTCGCCTAGCTCTACCATATCATGAGAGTTTATTTCATACTTTGGTTTTATTTTGATTACAATGCTTTTCAGTTGCATTATCCTGTGATCTTTTATAAACAGCCAAACATCACTTACTGCTGTTAAGATGAGGTTCTCTGTTACATTAAAGGATAATGCTGTTAGAAGTGAAAAAATGGTTGTATTAATAATGAAAGCTTTTTTTTGTTATAATGGGTTTTGCTGTCTAATGCAAATGGAAACATCAAACTCTATTTTAATGATACTTATATTGTTCAAAAACAAAATACTACTTTTTGATACAGAATTTAAATAATGGGAGGTCAACAATATCTCCAGAAATACTCGGATGTGTTTTGCATCTCTCTCTGTAAGATTAAAATCCAAATCTATGCCATGAAATAATCCTTTTTTAGCTCTATACACACATACTCTGCCACCCCTTCCCACCATTAGTCCTAGGCTAATAGCAGATCAGCAGTGCTAGTCCATGTTTCATTGGGATTTGGAAAAATCCTTTAAATAGATTTTTATTGGTTTTTAAGAACAAGGTTATTTTGTGTTAATAATGGCATACATTAGGCTTTAGATAATTGCTTTATGTAACTTAAAGTTTTGGCTTTCAGCTAAATAAACACTGTATGTGTTCACAGGTGTATTGTCCTCAAGGGCATTCTGCTTTTAGGGGTGGCAGCTGTTGCCAAGGTGTTGCTGATACAGCACTGTGTATAATTTATTGGAAACAGGTGCTGGCTTATGATGAAGATAGACAGGAAACTAAAGCAGACAACATGTTTAACCACTATTAAAAAAGTTCAGGTTCAGATAGACAATGTGTCTGAGACGTTTGGTGGATGTTGCCAGCATCTCAGAAAGAGTTTATAAGCTCCCACAAATCACCATAAGGAACAAATTGTACATTACCTTCAGGAATCACTTCCTAATGAGTGTTATATGTTACACTGCCACTTTTAATTGATTACAAGAAAAGTGTAGTTTGTGTAAGTCTAACAAAAATTACAAAATACTTTTCTAACCTAATTATTAAAAATTATTTTCAAATGAGGTAATATCTGTTAGAATTCCCTAACCTATATAGAGTGTATTAAGTATGTTAAGATCTGTAATATTTCCCTTAAATACTGTACAGGGATTTATCGGTGTCCTTCAATAGGAACCCCTATTATTTAATAAATGAATATAAACTAATAGCTATAAAATATGATTATATAAAAATGATATTCATTGTTTGACTCAAACTTAGAGGAGCAAAGAAATTCAGAATTAAAGCTTCTATGCCATCTGTAACTTGCCCTAAAGTATAAAATACATTCTACAGGTAACTCAGATGAATGTGCCACTGTGCAATCTACATATACTTTAATAGATCAGCACAATAGGGTAAGTTAGCAATGGAGCAGTGGCTTGATCCAAAGCACATTGAAATCAATGGAAAAACTCTCATTGACCCTGGTGGGTTTTGGATCAGATCCCAGGAGAATAAATGAACTTCTTTATTTTGTGTGGCCAAGTTAAACCATTACTGTTACTTAAACGTTGCTTTTTCATGCCTCACTTTTCTTTGCTTTTATTGTAATTTTAACACAACTTTTGTGACAATAAAAAACATTCAATAGGAGTACATGAATAAAAGTTTGCATAGTTTAACAAGTAATCTGCAGTTTAATCTCCACTCTCTATAAGATACATGTGCAGTAAATATGCATACTAAATATTTTTTAAAGAAGTCGATAAAGTGCGTGCACAGTTTTTAAACCTCAAACCTTAAATATCTTGGTAATTTACATTCAAAAAAACACCCAAAGGCATTAGACCACATTATGGACTAATGGCCTGCCAAATTTCATTTTTTAAAAAAATGTTTGAGTTACTATATCTGAGTGTAAAAAAGGCAATTGAAACAACAAAATTTGGTAAAGAAAATATTGACCCGAGGCCGAGACCTTGTATGCCAAAAATGTTGACAGAATTTTATACCAACCCTAGCAGGCATGTCCTGTTTAATATCTGCAGTATATGGAAAAAGCATTGACAATTTAATGCTTGTATTAATGCAAAAGAATTTTATGCAGTGGGTAGAAGCTTTACATTACCATTCCTAATCTATACCAGCCTTCTTTTTCTTTCTCAAAGGATAAGTGACTTACAGTGCTGGAAAAAGTACAAGTTCTGTCGAACCAGTGAAGCAGTACACCACCAGAAGTCTCTTACCTGACCTGGAAGTATCACCCATTCTAGGAGAGAAACAATTTGATGTTCATGCTCCTTCAGTCCTGGATTTCTCCTTGACACAGATTTAGCACAGGAAAGCAAATAGTTGGTGTAAAAATAAACATTTTATTTTAAAAAAGTATGTAGGGAACTTTTATTTATAGTGAAACCCATTCAAATAAATATTCCATTAACAAACTTATGTAAGGTTTTTATAATGTTACATACTGTACCAAGTGATGAAATGCAGTGCTACAAAACAAGTGGTGAAATCTGATGATTGTTTATCAGACCTGTCAAATAAAACCTGCACCAGGTAATGATAATCTTTTGTGATGAAAGTCTAATTATATTTATACCCAGTAAATAAATAAGAATCAACTGCCTCTATAGCCAAAAGCTTTGTATTTTAGAGATCTATTTTCCAGTAGAAAATTGTATTGAGAAATGTGGTGTTTCGAGTATCTCCAACATAGTGTATGTTTTACTAAACTATGTTATGGTCATGTTACCTTCAGTAGAAGTGAATTCATAGAACCATAGACTACTAGAACAGGAAGGAACCTCAAGAAGTCATCAAGTCTGCTCCCCTGCACTTATGGAAGGACCAAGCACCATCTAAAACATCCCTCACAGGTGTTTGTCTAATCTGCTCTTAAAACTCTCCAATGATGGAGATCCCGCAACCTCCCTAGGCAATTTATTCCAGTGCTTAACCACCCTGACAATTAGGAAGTTATTCCTAATGTCCAACCAAACCCTCCCTTGCTGCAATTTAAGCCCATTGCTTTTTGCCTCTCATCAGAGGTTAAGGAGAATAATTTTTATGTGATGGAGCTGCGTGTCATAGCCACATGTGAGCAAGAATAGTTATGTTCTGATGATTAAAGAAGCCACAGCTTGATTGCCAGACAAACAAAAACAAGCTAGACCTACACGCCAAGAGAGCTGGCAGTTGATGAAAGGAGGTAGGCAAAGACAATCCTTTTCCCATCACTGGCTTCAGTCCTTTCAGAACACATTCACCACCGAACAGGGGAATGGTGTTCTTAAGATGTCCTCTAACCTATAAAAAAATATATATATAACAAAAGTTTTTAAAAAGACAATCTTTCTAAAAGCGCACCAAGAGAGTAAAAATAAAGTTTTCGGCTACCAATTTAGGAGAAAAATTGGATCACTAAGTTCGATTCAAGATAGCTGCTAACTGTTAGCCAGCCAATCTTTCTCCTAAATTGGTATCTGAAAACTTTATTTTTACACTTTTGGTGCGCTTTTAGAAAGATTGTCTTTTTAAAAACGTTTAAAATATTTTTATATATATATATATATATATTTGTCTTTTTGGTCTCTCCCCTCCACACACACTGTGAGATTGCTGGCTTTCCCTCCCCCCCCACATTCTGGGGATGCTACCCTCCCTCCAGCTCTGGGGCTGTTGCCCTCCTGGTTGTGGGGCTGCTGCCCCCCTTGGTCTTGGGCTGCTGCCAGGGGGTCGGGAGCCAGAGCTGGCGGGGGCAGCCTGCCTCATCGGTTGCCTGTCAGGCGGGCCGGGAGCTTGAAACCAGGATGCGGAGCTGGCGGAGGCGGCCTGCCTCGTTGCCAGCCTGCCGTGGGAGCTGGAACTGGCGGAGGTTGCCTGCCAGGGATTCCGGGAGCTGGAGTTGGCAGGGGTGGCCTGCTGTGTCAGCAGCCTGATGGGGGAGCTGGAGCTGGTGGGAGCAGCCTGCTGGGGGGTCTGGGAGCCGGAGCTGCTGGCATGAAGGCAGATAGGCTTCCTGGAGGAGCTGGTGCGGGCAGCCTGGCAGGGGCACTGGGAGCCAGAACTGGAGCTGGCGTGGGTGGCCTGCCTCATCGGCAGCCTGCGAGGGGAACCGGAACTGGTGTGGACAGCCTGCTGGGGGGGCTGAGTGCAGAGCTGGCGGGGGGACCTGCCAGGGGGGCTGGGAGCTGGAGCTGGTGGGGTTGGCCTGCTGCATTGGACACAGTGGGAGCCAGGTGGCAGAGCACGCTTGCAGGAGCTGGTGGGGGCAGCTGGTGCATGTGCAGGAGGAGCAAGTTGAAAATCCCGTGACAGACAAGAACAGTGACCGCTGAATAGAAAGATTGCCTAATAACGATACTATAGCTTATAACAAAGTTGTTTGTCACTAGTCACTGTTCTTGCATACACAAAATTCCACACATATAGGCTGGCTGCATCTGCTGACCCTTCCACGTCCACTCCCGATACAGTATGTCTACGCTACAGAGTTTTTTCAGAAAAACGGCCGTTTTTCCGAATAAACTTCAATCACGTCCGCACTGCAATCGCGTTCTTTTGAAAGAAAATCGAAAGCAAAGAGGGGGTTTTCCGATAGCAGTAATCCTCTTTCTATGAGGAGGAAGCCTTTTTCTGAATGAGGTCTTTCGGAAAAAGGCATGTGTGGACAGGGAAGAGGGTTTTCTTTCGAAAGAAGAGGCCTCCAGGAAATAACACTGGTGCCCTGGTGGCCACTCCATCCAAAGTAATCACAACTCTATAGTTCCTGCCTCCTGGCCCCTCTTAAAGCTGCAGGCACCCTGGACAAGCCTTGTGGCAGGAAGCTGGCCTGGGAGCAGCACCCTGACAGCGTGGCTCTCCCTGCCACAGGCATTGCCAACATGTCCTGGCCTCAAGCCCCCCAAGAACCCTCTGGCCCTCACAGAGAGCAGCCCCAGGGCTCCCAGGACCCACCCAGAGGGACCAAGAGGCGGGCACCCTCCTGGTCCAGAGCAGAGATCCTGTCCCTCCTCAAACTGTAGGGTGAGGAGGAGACACTCCAGAATCTCTGTTCCAAGCAGCGGAATGCGGACGTTTAAAGCCTGATGGACAAGTGGTGGAACCGCGTGAGGGACCAACTCATGCAACGGTGCGATAGCATGTGTGCCATCATGAGGGAAATGATGGCACACCCGGCTGCTGTCACTGCTCCTGCGTACCACCCTCCTGTCCTCCCTGCTATGCCTATTCCCCCTCCGCCTGCCCCCCAATCGATGCCTGTGCTCCCTCCACAAGCAATGCCCATGCCCCCTCCCCCTGCCATCCCTGACCCCACTCCAGCCCTCCCTCCTGCCCAGCCCACTGTGGTCCCAGGACCCACCCAACCCCAAGTCCGACGAGGTCCCCGCACCTGTGGTGGCCCATGCCACTCCGAGCCCCCCTCCAAGTTATGAGCCCCCCTCCCCCTCCAGGTTATGAGCCCCCGTCCCTTCTTTCTTTGTAAAAGACAAATACAAAGTTCATTTTGTTCAAAACCAAACAGGTGTCTTTATTGAGAGGTCAGGGAAGGGGCAAAGGGAGGGGTTGTGGTGGGAAAGGGATAGGGCAGTAAGCCAGAGGCCCCTAGGGGGGAGGCCCTGGAGAGAGTTACTGGGGTCCTTGAGATAAACTCTCCCTCAGGGCCTCCCAGATCTGCACCCTGGCCTGATGTGCCTGATGAATGACAGCTGTCCATGGCTGCTCGAAGAGTCTCCCGTCGCAGCCGGCATCTGCCCCCCACCCTGGGAGAAAAGCCTCCCCCTTCCTCTCCCCAATGTTGTGGAGGATACAACATGCCAACACCACCTCAGGGATGTTGTGCTCCCCCACGTCCAGACAGGTCAGGAGGCACCTGAAATGCGTCTTGAGGCGGGTGAAGGCGCACTCCACCTGGATCCTGGCCTGGTTCAGGTGGGCATTAAATAGGTCCCTGCTGTGGTCCAGGTGACCAGTATAAGGCTTCATTAGCCACGGCATCAGGGGATAGGCTGCGTCTCCCACGATGCACAATGGCATCTGCACGGCCCCAACCACAAAGTCCCGGTGGAGGAAGAATGTGCTTGCCTCCAGCTTCCCGTGAAGGCTAGAGTTCCAAAAAATCTGGGCATCGTGTGCCCTGTCCAACTACCCAACAAAAATGTCCATGAACTGTCCACAGAGGTCTACCAGGGCCTGCAGCACCATAGACAAGTAGCCCTTGCGGCTGATGTTCTGGACCACTCTATGTTGAGGTGCATGGAGCAGGATGTGGGAACCTCAGGGCAGCAAATCTGGCCATGATGGGATCCAGGTCTCCCAGGTGGATGACCCTCCTCTGTAGGATGGAGTCAATGGCCCTCACAACTTGCAGAAAGAGACAAACAAACTCCCAAAACAGAGAATGAGAGAGGCAGTGCCTAAGCCCTTGGGAGGTGCCTGTCCCCCTCCTATTCTCCCTCCCCCCCAAACACCCCAGGAGCCACCCCCTATGAGGCCAACCCCCCAGCAGCAGGGCTGTGTGAGGGCGGGATGGCACAACCCACTCACCCCAACCTCCCTTTCTCTAGGCTCCTCCTTTCCAGGACTGCAGCCCGAGAGCGCCTTACCTCCATGAGGAGGGCCCCAACAGTGGACTTCCCCACACTGAACTGGTTGCCCACCAACCGGTAACTGTCTGGGATGGCGAGCTTCCATACAGTGATGGCAACCCGCTTCTCCAGGAGGATGGCGGGCTGCAGGTGGGTGTCGTGTTGTTGGCGGGTAGGGGTGAGCCAGGCACACAGCTCCAAAAAGGTAGCCTTTCGCATGTGGCAGTTTTGGAGCCACTGCCGGTCCCACCGTTCCAGGACCAGATGGTCCCATCAGTCGGAACTGGTGTCCAGCCTCCAAAAATGCCTCTCTGCTGAGGGTTGCAGTGGCAGGGGTGTTGCTCCCACACCCAGGGTCCCCAGAATGAGCTCAGGGTCAAGCTTGGTCAGGACCAGGAAGGCAGCTGGCACAAAGTGCTGCAGAAACTGCAGCATGGCTGTGTGGGGTCATTGCATGCCCAGGGCAGCTCCGGCTCCATGGCACAAAGGAAAAAGCTGTGGCATCCAAAAAAGCAGAGCAACCACAGCACGCACTGCGAGAGTTTTGCTGTCCCTCGAAGAGGTAGGCAAGCATCCAATTAGTCTGGACGCTATTTTTCGAAAAAGCAGATCGCTTTTTCTATGAACTTTGGCAGTGTGGATGCTCTCTTTTGGAAGAAGTTTTTTCAGAAGATCTCTTCAGGAAAAGCTTCTTCCAAAAGAAGCCTGCAGTCTACACATAGCCACGGTGTGTTTATGGTTTATCAATAGGATTATTTCCTGTAACTCCCAACCTAGGGAGTTGCCCTTCACCCATAAACAGGAAGGAGAGTGTTTTAACCTTTACAACCCAGGCACTTCCTCCTCAGTCTAAAAGCTATGATCCCATTCATCAAAGTTAAAAAGTGTGGATTGTGCTCTGCGATATCAAACCCACACAACATGCCATGACACCTGAACAATATAAATAGAATTCCCCAGGAGATATTAAATCTACCAATCTGAAATCCCCACAAAAGCTTGTGGCAGGCATGTCAAACTTTCTAAGGTGTAAATGTAATCAATTCTTTTATAATCAATGGTTGTGAAGGAGAAATTTTAGGTAGGGTAGAACTGATGCTACTTCTGCCCAACCTTCCTTTATTGTCACTGATCCTGGAGTTTCAAGCCACTATTTAGATTTCGTAAAGATGAATGAAATTGCCCTGTGATAGCCTACCTGGAAACATAGCCAGGTGCAATTGACAGGAAGTAATAGAAGGAGTCTTCCCCAGCATTCCCTGGAATACTTCTCTGACTGTGGATTGATGCAGGGTTTTCTTAGAATTCCATTTCCTGCAAAGAAACAAAGTAAGGTAAACAATTTTTGAACAGCTTTGCAGGTTTTATTTTCTAGAGTTGGTTCTCTTATTCAGCAATTCCCTAGGAACCAATCTGAATTTATTACAAAACTTTATTTAGACTTTTAAAGTAATCTGAATGTTAAATAATGTTTATACAATACACAGCAATCTCAGTAATTTAATGACATAATTATGGGAAATAATAAACAAAGTATTAAAATCTAAAGTGACCCATACCTATAACTCCCATGGTCATTTAGCATAGCCCCATTCCCTCCAATTATATGGTATGACATTAAGTGGTAAGGTCATATGAGAACTGCTTCATATGATGTCATTTGCAATTCTCTCTCTCTACACAGCAACATTGTCATATATATAGTAGTCCAATGTCTGTGACTCTGTAACGCTGAAATGCTGGCTGTTCCCTCTGGGTGGTGCTGTTGCCTCCCTGGCTGTTCCCTCTGGGTGACGCTGTTGCCTGAGTCACGTCCTTCACCTCCCGCCATGGCGCTCGGCTGACTTCTGCGCCGCTCAGCCGGGCCACTGTGGGAGAGCAAGTGGCGCAAGCAGCTGTTTGGGCTCCGCAGTCCCCATGCAGCACCCCTGACTGAGTGGTGCAGAAGTCAGCCAAGCGCCACGGTGGGAGGGGAAGGGGGCGGGGAGGTGACGTACACGGCCAGGGGCCGGGGCCTGGGCGTGAATGTCACCGCCTGCCCCCCTTAAAGCCCCCCTTTGCCTCCTGCCATGGTGCTCGGCTGATTTCTGCGCCACTCAGCCGGGCCGCTGCGTGAGAGCAAGTGGCGCAAGCGACAGTTTGGGCTCTGTGCTCCCCATGCAGTATGGGGAGCGCGGTGCCCAAACGGCCATTTGGGGGCTCCGCGGTCCCTTGAGTGAGAGGCAGGAGGGGGAGGAGACCTGAGAGAGAGAGGGGGAGGCAGTAGGAGGAGGGAAGAGAGAGAGAGAGACAGACATGGCGCGAGAGACCGGAGGCTCAGGAGAGAAGACTGACGTGGAGGAGAGACCTGAAAATCCTGTCTTATGACGGGCTAATTGGCTAGTTTTGAAATAACTAGCGTTATTCTGAAATAGCTTAGTCCACGTCTACACAGCAGGCGGTTATTTTGAAATAATGTCGAAATACTGTCAAGCTGGAGGACTTCTTACTCCCACTCCTGTAACCCTCATTGTACAAGGAGTAAGGGAAGTCGGAGAAAGAGTGCGCTAGTTCGAAATAAGTGTTAGGTAGACACTCCCAATTTTGAAATAAGCTATGCAGTTGACGTAGCTCAATTTGTGTAGCTTATTTTGAGTTAAGCCCTGTTGTGTAGACGCACCCTCTCTCTCTCACACACACACACACACACACACATTCTCTCTCTCTCAGTTCATTTTTTCTTCTTTCTTTTATTAAGTGCTAAGGAAATTAATTGCAAAAAAACATAATAAAACCAAAACTCTGTTAGTGCAGCTTTTAGCTTACAAACTCATCCAGAAAAAGATCAAGAAATACAAAGTGTAAAAATGTTGATAACACTACTCTACAGCCAAAATGCTTCTGAAATAAATGTAGTCAAACTTTACTAATTCTGGGTCACTGAGAATGAAAATGATGCTTCAAATTGTTGATTGGCTCTAGTTTTCAAGATATGCTATTGGGTCAGTATATACGACCCTTGACTTGGGAATGGCGGAGGATAAGTGAGTTATAAAGGGAAAGGATCTCAATTTAAACCAGAAATGACTAAAATACATCTTTGACTGGATCTCTGAATAAATCTATGACTGGGTTTGGACAGTACTTGCTTTTTAGGCAAAACAATGAATGATGCAATCCGAAGCTGGTATTGCGTCATACATGATATGAATTGCATCATGTTATTCCTAGAAGTCATGGATGATGCAATCATAACAAAGCTTACATCACTCTGCTGAACAAATTGCCCTATATCAGCTCTAGAAATCATACAGTGTCGTGCTCTCATATTTGTCAGTGTTTGATTTTGCAAAGGGACACATTTCTGTTTAGCCAAAGTGAGCAGAGATGCCTCATACTTGTGTGAACAGTGCAGATAACTTCTGCTATGTTTGTGGCGAAGTGACTTTTGCATCATAAAAGCGCAGTATAACCACTATGGTTAAGAAAGCCTATCACCTTTATTTTGGCTGCAAAATTGGAGATCAGGACAAGAGGTGGGCCCCCCACATATTTTGAACATATTTTGCAACACTTGTGCTACAAATCTTTGCCAGTGGTTGAACAGGAAAAGGAAATCTATGCCTTTTGCGGTGCCAATGATTTGGAGAGAGCCAACAGATCATACCAGCAATTGTTACTTCTGCACGGTGCCTCCAGTTGGGAAAGGTGTGTCAAAGAAGAAAAAGTGGACCGTGCATTATCCAAACATTCCATCAGCTATACGCCCAGTACCCCACGGAGAAGGACTGCCGGTTCCTGATGCACCAGAATCATTCTCACTTGAGTCGGACGAGGAAGAGGAAGAGGATGAAACTTCTGGTCCTGAACCATCAATGTCACAGGACCCACATTTTCTCCCCTCCTCCTCCTTTGAACCACACCTCATAACACAAGGTGAACTGAATGACCTTGTCAGGGATTTGGAACTACCCAAGAGTAAGGCAGAGCTGTTGGGCTCCAGACTACAGCAGTGGAATCTCCTGGCAGGTGATGTTAGGGTTTCCGTGTTCCGTGACCGTCAAAAGGATCTTGTCCCATTCTTCTTCATGGAAGGTGATCTTGTAGCCTGCAACAATGTCGATGGTGTGATGGCAGCCCTCAACATCGTTCATGATCCAGATGAGTGGAGACTGTTCATTGATTCATCGAAGACAAGTCTTAAAGCTGTTTTGCTCCGTAATGGCAATGTTTTGCCATCAATTCCAGTTGGTCATGCAGTCCATATGAAGGAAACCTATGACAACATGAAACAACTTTTGAGGTGCATAAACTATGACCAACATCAGTGGCAGCTTCGTGGCGATTTGAAGGTTGTTGCTCTCTTGCTTGGTCTGCAGACTGGATACACAAAGTACTGCTGTTTTCTCTGTGAATGGGATAGTCGTGCAAGAGATTCCCACTACATCAAGATAGATTGGCCACTCCGACAGTCATTGGAGCCTGGGAGGATGGAGCACGGCGAGCGATTTCACCAGGACATTGCAACAATGGAGAAACGCTATCAGGGCAAATGGAGCCCATCAATGCTTGCAGACTATTGCTGGATAGTGACAAGAGATGCTCCATTTAATGAATACAAGACACAAGCCAAGAAGTGCCGAGTAGACACTGAATAGGACTAAACTATGTACATAATAGTTTTTTGCCTTTTGTTTCATAATATATTTTATTTATATAACCCTTTTGCTGATTTTTAAAGTGTTACATAAACAGGACAGGTGAAATATTATCATGTAAAGCAACCATAAACACATGAAAAGACCTAGGTTTACAATTTATGATTAAAACTCTACTATCTACACAATATACATAGACGTAAAATGTAAAAACTTAAATATCTTGGAAACAGTAGCCAATCAGTTGTTTTAATTGTCATATTTGAATTCAGCACATCAAAATACATAATAAATAGCACATTTTATCTCTGAAGCAGACAACTTTTAAAAAATTGTAGACCAGTGTAACACTCCAGGAGTGGAGAAGATACAGGACAGGAATCAAAGGAGAGCTGGGACAGGTCTATGAGGGATACACAAAGTCCCACTCTTTTTCAAGCTTTGGGCGAAACACTTGGAAAAGTAAATGGAATTTGAGGTAATCTTCACTTTTTGTTGCATCATCTCTGCCTGCAGAGCCTTCTTTAAAGGGTGATTCCAGAGACTTGGGGGAAGTAGTGTCAGCATGTTTTTCTTGAGCTATGCTGATACGGAGTCTGCAGAGAACCACAAAAAGCTGGGTGTCTGATAGGACGCAGAGGGTCCCTACAGGGGCAGCCCATGACTATAGGCTGACTTGGACATCGCCTAGGGCACCGCCTTCAAAGGTGCCCAATGATGATGTCACGGGGCACCGGATGATGACGTCACTCCATTGATGGCTGTGCAGGCAGGAGCGCCGAGCGCGTGTTCTGCCTGGGGCACCAGCTGCTGCAGCCCACCTCGGGCCGCTCCTGGGTCCCTATGTGTATCAGATAGGGTCTTTGTGTGGATCACACAGGACCTAGATTTGCCCAGTGCTTTTATAAAAATAACATAAATCTGAGACATATTGTGAAGCAGGATATTGAAAGATGTGATGTGTTCTTGTTAAAGCATAGATAGCTTTTTTTAAACAGTTATTTTAATTCAGACTCTACATATGACAGAAAAAAGATCCTGCTGTAAGCTGTTACCTGATGCTGTCCTATCAGGCCCACCCACCCACAATTTAGAGCCCTGCCTTACAAAATGGAGGATGATCATCCACCACCTTCCCCACAGTCTCACATAACAGCTGCTCAACCCAAATGGCTCAAGAGCTTGGTGATGATAAATCTCAGAGCCTTTCATTCTAGTTTATCGTCATGCAGCCAGGTGAGTTGCTAGTGAGGGAAAATCATCATCTTATAACAGCTCTTCAGTAGCTTATATTTGAATGACTTGGTGTCTCAGTTAGGGTGACTAAATATTGCCATATCAAAAGTGAAATCTAAGGATAGAATGGGCCAGACGAATGAGCTACCTTCTCATTACCTCCCTTCATAGCTGAGCTGAAATAAAATTGATGAGATCCTGTTAGAAACCCTGATGTACTATTGCTCACGTTGACTTGTTCTATGCATAAATAGACCAGAGTCTGATGATCTACTTCTCACAGGCACTGAATTCATTAAAAGGAAAAAGACATTAATTATGAAACTATCACTATTATTATCTTTTCGCTGATTTGCGTTTCTTTGAGGTAAATCAGATGAAATTACTCCATTTATCATTATTTTTATTATTATAACTTAATATTTATTTGCATTGTATTAATGCCTAAGATCCCCAGTCACAGAACAGGATGCTATTGTGTTAGGCACTGAACAAAGACAGAACAAAAACATGATTTCTGACCTCAAAAGCTTACAATGCTGACAAGAGACAAGTGGATACAGATGCACAAACAGTACCAGGAAACAAAGAGACAAGTTCTATTTTTTGTTTTGTTTTTCTTTTAATTTTATACTTAGAGAGATACTCTAACTCATGGTAACAAACATATTTCACAATTTCAAAATAAGAACGGAAAAAGAATACAAAACCACCAGGCATTCGTTAATAGAAATGGATTGTCTTCATGTACCACATCATCCTAACCAACTATGCATGAATTTAACTGTCAGTGGCTAATCTCAGAATTTTATGACTAGGAGAAATATCGGGCATGCTCATGGTAGCTGAAATACAGCAGTTGCCCGTTTGCCTCCGGGGGTTCATGCCAAGAGTCACAAAGCTGAGACATGACAAACATCAATAGACATTTCTAAAGAGTAAGGAAATAGGGAATCATAAACTAAAGCCTGGAAAGAAAAGAAAAAGTCAGTCAGCAGAGAATGCATTGGTAGTGTCAAACCACATAAAAAGCAGGCTTTGTGATGGGCAACACAAAGAAAGAAGTACAGGCTTCAGAATCTGCCAGAATTTTAATTAAGGTTACTAAATAATACACATTTATTACAGTGATTACAACACTTTTTCTATTTTCATTGTCTTCATAACACTGCAGTGGAACAAAGAGGCATTTCTGGGAGCAACAGTGCTTGAAAGTGATGTGCCAAGTTATGGGACAGTACTGGAGGTAGATTTTACCCCAGATAGTGATAATGTTATGCTGCAGTCAGGTGGAAATGAACACATATGCCACTTAAAAAAAAAAACCAAGGCAAAATCTGTCTCTAGGAGGACTGAAGACCCACTGGCATATTTCATAAGATTAGGCATGATGTTGCTATCGTCTTTCAGGCAAAAATTTGCCTCATCTTACTCTTAAGCTATGGGCTGTGCTATTTGTCCTCCTGGCAACCATCCTCCAGCTTAGTGAAGAGTACAGGTTTGCTGTAAATGACATGTATTTAAATGGATGTTTTCAAATGTGGAAGATATGGGGCTAACTTCCTTTATGTTGCTTTTGAAAAATCCACAATGCATGTGTAGTTTTTAAAGTGTTTTAAGATTCTCCAAAATGAAAGATGATGCAGAAATATCAGATTTCTAATTATGAAGTACCGTGTGTCTTATTAGTTAATACACAGAGGAAAGGGGGGGCTGTCTTCCTTTATCATGAGTCAAGAATAAGCTCCTATTGTACAATTATCTATTGACACAGTGCTCTGAGGAAAAATAGCAATAGTCCTGCTTGGTGGACACATGAGTCACAAAATGCCAAAAATTTTTGTTTAAGTGGATGAAGGTGAGTGAATTCAGGACCCTGTTTTTACTCTGGCTTTTTGTGTGTGCACAAAATCAATAACAGTTATGGACTGACTTAACCTTTGTGGAAGCAAGTGGGTGTAGCAGCTACCATCCATTTGGGATAAATGTAAGAAAAAAAGCTTTTTATAGAAGTAGATGGCTGGAACAAGAGGAGCCTCCACCCAAAACGAAGGCATATGTCACTGTCCAAATTAAGACATACATTGTCAGAGAGGTTTCACAGGCTATTGTTTGGTTGCGTGTGTATGTGTGTGTGTGTGCATGAGAGAGAGAGAGAGAGATCTGGAACTATCTTTACTTGAAAACTGGGACAAATATTAAATCAGCATCTTTATTTGAATGAATATCTGAAGGGAAACTTCCTGAAAGATTTTCACAGGAGTTATCACATAGGTTGGATTTAATGTCACAGAATCAAATTCATTTCTGGCATAAATAGATGAAAATCTCATTGAAGGCAACAGGATTTTCACCTGTTTATTCCCCCTCAGTGCTTAAGGCTTTTAAAGATGGGATCACATTTCAAAAGCTGAACTTTGTGCAAATATGTTATCTTAAAATGGTTCAATGTATTAATCCAGACAATCCTTAGACATGTTGGTACCTATTTGGAGCTGGATTCGCTGGACTGTGTGGTTCCTTTCCTTTCCTTTCCTTTCATTTGAGGCATAGCCCCAAACACATTTTCTTAACAAGGTATTTGAATGTGTTTAGAGTGGAATTAAGGCACACAAGTTTTGCACAGCTTCTGGGAACAGCATATATGTGCAAACAGTTTGACTAAGGTTTAGACCAGAGCTGCTTTGCTGGGTTTCTGTGATTTTGTGCTGCCTATATGGCTTCTCTTTTTGCTCCTTCATCTAAAGCACAGGTAGGAACTATATTCATATCATATATAAAAAGAGGCTAGTAAGTAATAGCTTTAGTCTGCATCAACTCATTTTTCTGCTAACAAGAATTTAACCTGCCCCAGAAGGTCTAACCTTTCTTATATGCTGAATAACTAGGGCATATATGCCCATGCATTACATTGTTTTTTCACAGGATCAGTCTAGATAACCACTGTTATCAGATGCATAAACTAAACTTACAGGGGTGAAAAACTCAGCTAGAAATATGGCAGGATTCAAGAATATGATGTGTAAAGATACTTTCTGTGACTTCCCAGACCAAAGACAATGCAGGTATCGTTTCTCTGGGAAACCTACAAAGAAGAGACGTCTGTGAAAATAGAAAAGCATTGGAGGTAAAAAAACAAAAAACAAAACCAACAATCTTCATTGTTTTTGTTTTGTCTGGAGGAGTTCACCTAACCTCACTGAAAATGTGCAAAATAGCCACATAGTTTAGGTACATTTGCTTTAGAACTTTGCTGTTGATAATAGGATAGATAACCATGATTTGCTCTGCTTTTTTGTTCAGGTAGCAGGAGTGAGACCATATCTAACATATCTGTATTTTTGTGTTGGGTAATTTAAAGTAAACCTCAGTGCAGTTAAGTCTTTGATGTCTTGAATCTAAGACAGGTCAAGAGGAAACTAGAAATCTGGAAACTTAACTGATGTTTGCTGATCTGTTGAAATCTGTGTTGACTAAATACAGAAAACGTGAACACTGCAAAGACACGTCTAACTATTTCAAGTTGAGAATCATTCTGGAGAGATTCTGAGATCTACAGCATGCTGTGTGTTCTTAATTTACACAGCTCAGTTTAATCACTTACTCTTTCATCATGTTAATCATAGGATTTTCTGCATTTTTTTAGTCCCTAGGCACTGTTCTGCTGACAGGAGATTTCTGGAATACTGCACACTCCAGTCATATCCTCCTAAGCCAGGGAAAGCAAGTGGCAAAGCTATGGGTACGTACCATAGGGAATGCCCTATGCCATGAGACCTCTCTCCCATCAGAGGACAATAAAGGAGTAGCCCTGTTACTTGAAAACACCTGGACAAAAAAGCTGACATTCTGGCCCACTCTTTTCAAATTCTTTTGCTTCTAAACACATGCTCTGGATTTCTCCTCTCCCAAGTGTATGAAGTTTGAAAGTAAGATCTTCCATTTGTAAAGACTGTGCCATCAAGTAGCTCTCAGTGAGAATTTCCAGATCTGGTTTACACATACCTGAGGTCTTCTGTGTAGTCAATCGATGGGTTCCCTAATCTGCAATGCTCTAGGTCCAGCCTGCAAACTTATCTGTGCCGCCTGACCATGCCAGCTGAAGGGAGAGGAGATGACAGGGAATGAGATGACAACTATGTCCAGAAAAAACAGGAAGAAGAGACTAGCAGTCTCCATCAGACAGCAAAAGAAAGCAGAGATGTGCCTCAAAGGGAGTGGGACAGCATTCACCAGGAGAGAGCAGCAGAAGGCATCTTCCCCCAGGAAAAGTCAAAAGGAGTAGTGCCCATGAGGGAACGGAACTAGAAAGTGGTGCATGAAAACCGTTCTACAATTTTCTTCTCCTTATTATGACCCCAGCCAAACTCCATTCATACCAAATGTTACCTTGAGGGATGAAGAAACCCCATCATGCCCAGAGTTCGCTGTGCGAGTCCTTTGCCTCATTGTATTGTTGTTGCTGAGCTTCTACAGCTCTTTATAAACCAGCCATGCAGTCTGGGGTTTAACTTGGCAGCACTCAAGATTCTTGATAAAATCAATTGAACAGTTACCACAACGTCCATTCAGGCATCAGAAAAAAAAAATCCCCACATGCCAAAAATCATGGCACTATTGCTGAAAAACAAGAAAATCATGGACTCCATGCCACCCCATGACCGATGAGACAAAAATGCAGCTTTAACGATGACTGTCCACAATTAAACTTTCCAAGATCTGGCTTCTCCCCGAAAAACCTCAGTCCACTCTTTCCATTGGTTTTGGAATGGCTTTAATCATTTAAAGGTGATAGTCCTTTGATACAGTCCTTTGTTAAATAAAACTTTAAGTATCTCAGGGATTCTGGGAAGAAGCAATTAAATTGATGATGTGATAATTTTTGCTTGTGATTTACCCCCAGGGACTGTTAGAAACCTGCATCTTACAGTGCATTATCAACCACAAAAAGAGAACAATAGCATTCTCAATTTGCTCTGTTGTTTTCCTACTTGGAATAGATAGTGGTTTTGTATTTGTTATCTACTTTGTTACTTTGTTATCTAAAAAGAGTTAGATACAGAGAAACTAAGCAATGAAGAGATTGGATTTTCCAATCAGTACTAGAAAAGAAACCTGAACAGCTGCAAATACTATTTGCAGTGAATCATTTTGCAGCATGCAGGTTAGTGTTTTGTAAATTTTCAACATAAAATTCCAACAACGCAAATACTTTGCATAGTCATAAATATACTTACTCAGATTCACTCCAGCATGAGCAAAATGTCTCTGTTGGCAGAAAGTCTAATAGGAAATCAAGTTGTAGTAGCATGAAGCAACTACACCCCATTTTATACTAGTGAACTATGTGAGCACAGCACTGACTGAAATAGGGCATTCAGGAGCTATACAGATATTATAACTCCCTATAGCAGACTTCTTATGAGGTGGGACGGAGTGAAAAGATGGAATCACCTCCCAGGATAGTTGCCTTAGTTGGTGGAGGGAGGTGTTGTGCATATTCCCTTTGCAAGCTTTTAAAAACCTACACTCACCCTGAAAGGGTTAATGGAGGCCATTTCGGGCCAATTAACCTGTTAGGCTGAAGGTTGAGAGGAAAGTCTTCATTAGAAGAAGCTAGTTTCCCAACCAACTACTGGGGAAGTGGCACTAGTGAAGCAGTGCATAGGAAAACTACTTAAGCCTGTTTGGGAAAAAAGACTCTCCATGTCAACCTACCCCACCCCTAACCCCACCCCACCCTGAGTCACACAGAGGCTGCAGCAGCTCCTGGTCAGAGAGCACGGCTGCAGATAAACCATGCATGGGCAGGACCAAGCTAATCTCCAAAACCACCTGGAGGCAACACCATCCAGCTATGCATACAGCACCCCATCACAGGCTAATACATGTATCATATGCCTCTTTGGGAATGTCTACATTTCATCAGTGGAGTGACTGAGTCATGTGTAGACATACCTGACCTAGCTTTGATCTTGTGTGTCTGAATAACAGTAATACTGAAGCTATGGAAGCTCAAGTAGGACCAGAAGCTAACTGCTCAAGTACAGACCTAGGGTTCTGGATGGGCTTGAATGCGCGTGTGCGCGCGCGCGACCACACACACACACACACACACACACACGTGCGCACACAATGGGCTTTAAAAAGCATTCTCTCTGGCTCTACTGCAGATGTCCATAGCATATTCTGCATTGGTTCTATGTCCAGCATGTCCACTGATAACAGTGGGTATGTCTAAACGACAGCATTAATTCGAGTTAACTTAATTCAAAATAGTTAATTGGAATTAAGCTAATATGAATTAACGCATCTACACACAAAACCTATTTTGAAATAGTGTTTTGCTATTTCGAAATAGCGCGTTCACACTGAGTGGACCCTGAACCGAAGTTAAGGCGGGCCAGAACCAGTGCCAGCAGGGCATCAGGTTAGGACTTAGCGTGTGGGGCTGCTGCCTGAGGCTAACTGAGCTCCGTGCTTAAAGGGACCCTACCTCCACCCCGGACAGACAGTTCTCAGGGTTCCCCGCTTGCTTGTCTACCTCGATGAGGGACAGCAAAGCAGTCCTGTCTTGGAGTGCTCTGAGTGCCCGCACTCAGGACACCACAGAACTCGGCCAAATGGAGCCAGAGCTGCCCCTGGGCACGCCAGTGCATCTCGTGGGGTCGTTGCCATCAGCCCAGCTGCACTTGCTGCAGGCTGCCATCTGGAGAGTCCATCGGGGGGGCTGTCAGGATCCAGGAGGCCCTGTGGGAGAGTATCCACCCCGAGCAGCCCTCAGAGCCAGCCCGGTCCTCCCCACCGGGGGCTCGTGCCCCATTCCTCCCTCACGTCCTTCCACTTACCCCTCCCTAGCCCCCCTTCCTGATGTCAAACAAAAGACATGTATGTTCAAAAATTGAAACTGGGTTTATTGAACAAAACTGGGGGGGGGGGATGAATCCCTGGGGAGACTGGGAAAAGGAGGTGGGAGAGGGGAAGGGGAAACCTGGGAGGAGGGAGCTGGAAGGGGGAAGCAAGGGGAAGAAGGTGGAGGGGAAGCTCAGGGCCCAGGGTTGGGGGTCTCGCCGGACCAACTTGATTTTCATGCAAACCTGCTCCTGAGTTCGCATGTGGCCTTTGGTGGCCAGGCTGGCAGCTATCCTGCCATAGACGGCCGCGTTCCTCCATCTAGTGCGGATATCACGGATGTTGGGGGCATCCCCCCCAAACCTGAATAAGGTCCATGATCTCCACCTTGGACCAGGAAGGCACCCACCTTCTCCAGCCCCTGTCAGGCTCCTGGGAGCTGGCAGACTGCTCCTGGGGAGTGGTGGAGGGCTGGCTGCCAGTGGCTCGCTGGCTCATGTTTTGGGGCCACTGGGTCAGGGGCTCTGGTGGCCACTGCTGACTCTGGGTTGGCAGGCTTGGAGCTGGCACAGGCACTGTGGCCTGGGTCTACCCCTTTAATGGCTCCGGGGCTGGGGGAGAGGAGAGTAAGTTTTCCTGGCTATGCCCAGAGTGGCCACCAGGGCTCCCTGGGAAGGGCTGGAGGCCCCCTATTTCGAATTAAGTGTCTACACAGCACTTAATTTGAAATAGCTATTTTGAATTTGGCGTTACTCCTCGTAGAATGAGGTTTACCACATTCAGATTAAGTGCTCCGCTATTAAAGTTAATTCGAAATAACGGCTGTTATTTTGAATTAACTTTGCAGTGCAGACATATCCAGTGGGAGTTCCACCTATGGAGTAATTTTCACTTGAGGGGCCTACTTGCTCTCATTGATTTTCATAGGAATAGGATTAGGGCCTGACATCTGCACTGCCGATCAAAGGCAAGAATTCTTAAAGCAATTAGCTTAAAATCCTATTTTGCATGCATGTTCCTTTATGGATTTCCAGAGTAGTCAATGGAATGACATACTTATTCACTTAGGTACGGTGTAGAGAGATCACTAGCTAGATTGGTATAAGAATCAGTAACAATGAAAGTTGAGGGGAAATGCATATTTTCAGTTTAAGAAATAATCAGTCCAAAAACTTTTTTTTTCTCGCTTACAAGAGGTAAGAGCTCTGTGATCCCAGGGCAAACAGATGGGGCCACACTACTGAATTCATGAGAAAGTTCTATAGGACAATATGAAAGGGGGTCAAGAGGAGTCATTTTTCTGTGTTTTTGAAAGGACCTTGGGTGGGTGTTTGAGAAATGAACAGGGTCGGAGAACACGTAAGACAGTCTTTTTCTTTCATTCCACGTGATCCACATACATTTTCTGTTCTGCTCACAAGAATTGAAAAAGAGGAAAAGAATAAAAATAGGTCTTTAGTTACTTGTCACTTGGAAATTTTCCTCTACTTTAATTAAGCTCTAGAGCATGGCAAAAGTTGTCAAGCTTTCCTTTTTAGAACAAAAATGGGCTTAATTTTCAAGGCAGTTTTCCCCGGGTTCTTAGTATAGCTCTAAAATAAAACAATATTAAATACCCAAGTGATATTGGGCCTGATCCAAAACTCACTGAAATCAAAGAAAAGATTCTCATTATCTTTAGTGGACTTTGGATCAGGCTAATAATTCTAAATTTAGGATCAGTTACAATTGTTCCTTTCTTTCCATTAATGTATACCATTAGCTTTGTTTTGAAAATAAAAGGCATGGGGAAGCAGTGTTGGGCTCCCCAACAGATGCATTTCTGTGTAATCCAGGAGAACTAACATTTGACCTCATTTTAAACAAGCCCACATATTGTTATTTGATGGAGGCAGAGGATAAATTGAAATAGAATAGATGATAGGGAAAGTGGTAGATGAAAACAAGAGGATATAGGCTAAAACAAAATGTAGGTTTAAAAAGAAAAATGGAAGGAAGAAAAAGACATAAGAGCAAGATTTTGATCTCATTTATACTGGTGTAACTGCATTGAAATCAATGGAATTTTTCTAAAACTAAAGCCTTGACCCAGTGGAGATGAAGGGCACATCTACACTACATGGCAGATCGATGCTGCCATGGTCAATCTTCTGGGGTTTGATTTGATTTAGCGGGTGTAATATAGACCCACTAGATCGAACTCAAAAAAGTGCCCCGTCAGTGTCAGTACTCTTGCTCCTCACCATGCATAAGGGAAGCTGACAGGAGCATTTCCTCCCATGGATAGCCCACTGCGTAGATAGCACAGAAATGTGATGTAAGCTACATCGGCTCCAGCTATGTAATTTATGTAGCTGGAGATGCATATCTCACTTTATTCTTCCTATGTAGTGTAGACCAGGTCTCAGGGTATGGTGAACTCAGCTGTAAACCTGCTCCACACAAGCTTATTCCACATTAGGTGACCAGTTAAATGGGAAAGAAGGCTTTGGTATGTCAAGAAGTTTTTAATCTGCAGCATGGTATGACAATATGTTCTGATCACAATGGCATGACGACACTTCCTTGACATGGAAAGAAGAAGAGACTTAAGATGTGCTCAAAATGGGCTTAAAGGATTCACTAAAAATCCCCACACTATTAATTAAACAGAAAAATAGAGACTAGCAAAAAGTAATATATGGAAGAAATTGCATTAGGGCATCTGGTGAAATAATAAACCATTGCAGCACAGATTATAAGTGTTTTAATATGTCAAAAGAACTCCAAAATGGAATGGAGTTAGTACAAGTTGTGACATTTGTTCATTTGTTCAAACGTGAATGGCATTTGCAATGAGGTTTTTTTTTGAGCACAGACATTTTCCCATGATATTGGTGCATGAAAATAAAAAAAAAGGGAATCAGACAGCAATATAAAATTGATATAAAATAGGCGTTATGAAATATGGAAAAATGATAACAGAAGCAAAGGAAAAAGGGGGAAAGCCATGACTTATATGATTAAAGACATTAAGAAGGTGTTTTGTTATATTTTGCTTCCAAATATCAGGCCCAAATGGATCTCTAACAATGGGATAGCTCTATTACCAGATAGATATGTCAAAACTCTTAGTAATGATGCAGAAAAGGCAGATGTGCTAAATAAATACTGGTGTTCTTTATCTGGAAGGAAGCAGGAAGATGTAGAAATATCATAGGTGGGCTTGAATAAAGATATTAACTGGTTAACACACTGCTAAGGCAATTTTCCCTGCCTTTGATATTCAGATGTCCACATCAAATGCTGTGTACAGGATACATCCAGCCTGAATTAATAAGCTTCATTAACACTGGTCCTACAATCGACAGGTAACTTTTTGATGTTATATATACCCTGGATTCTATAATTTCTACTCCAATTCATCTGATGAAGTAGGTTTTGCCAACAGAACCTCATGATCTAATATATTTGATACTCTGTAAGGTGTCTGTCACAGGACTCCAATCAACTAGTGACTAAGGAGGATGTTAAACAGCATCTACTAGGGCTAACCACTTTTAAATCAGCGGACCTCAATAATTTGTACCCAGAAATCCTAAAAAAGCCAGCTGAGGAGCAATCTGGCTTTCTGATGTTATTTTAAATAAATGTTGGAATACTGGGGCAATTCCTGAAGACTAAAAATGTCCTAATATTGTGTCATTATTCAAAATATGAGCTGGAAAATGTAAGGGTAGGCCAAGTAGCCTGACATTGATCTTAACTAAAATAATGGGAAAAACCTGATACAGGATTCAGTTAATAAAGAATTAAAGCAGGGGTCTCCAACTCACAGCCCACCTCCTAGCAAGAGCAGTTTTGCAATCTGCCCCAAGAGTACTGGTGAGCTGGAAGGGGCTGTCTGTTCCCATCTCTCAAACCTCACCCCTTCCTGCCACCATCCTGCCCTCTCCCCTCCACTGCATCCCATTTCCCAAGGGATGCCACCTCAGGCATTACAGCAGGAGAGGGGAGTTGGTGCAGGGCAGTACAGGAAAAACTTTGCTCTTTCCTATCCTTTCCACTCCCTATAAGGTGAAATGTGCAGTAAGGGTGCAACATGAGAAGGACAGATACCCCTGTTCTCCTACCACTCCAGGTGGGCTGAGTAAAGCAAATGACCCCATGTAACGCCCCCCACATCTTGCCTCTGTTTGGGAAGACAATGCCCCCACCAGACCTCTCTACATTATGCCCATGGTTGTAGCCTGGTGATCCAGTTTAAAGTAGGGTTAACCACTGAGTTCCATTCTGGAGAGACTGCAGGTAGAAGCCAGAGTATTGGAAAGAGTGTCCATGGGAGACAGTGGGGAACAGATCACAGGAGTAGCCTAACTGGCAGATCTCAAGACCATGTCATCAATGCAGAATCCTCATCAAAATGGGGGTGTATCGAGGGTTTTTTTTGCAGGGACTGGTAGGAGGCCTGATGCTATTCAGTATTTTCATTGGTGAGAAAAATGCAAAATCACCACTGATAAGATTTGTGGGTGACATAAAATAGGTGGAGTAGTAAATGATGATGAAGACAGGGCAATCATACAGAGTGATCTGCCTTGTGTGGTAAGCTGGGCCCATACAAATGAAATCATAATACAGTCAAATAAAAGGGCATACATCTAGAAACAAAAAGAAACTCAACAAGAAGACCATAGCTATAGAATGGGGGTGGAGGCTGTACCCTGAAAATCAGTGATTCTGAAAAGGATTTAGGGGCCATAGTAAACAACTCAACATGAACACCCAATATGATGCTGTAGTTTAAAAGGCCAATGCGCTCCTTAGCTATATGAACAGAGAACTTGTGTGTAGAGGTAGGGAAGTGACTTTGTCTCTGCACATGGCATTGGCCAAACTAATACCAGGACATTGTGTACAGGTCCACTTTTGGAGGAATAGCTGGTGCAGCTGCACATGTATCCAAGCTCTTTAGAGGGTAAGGACGTGCTGTTGCTAGAGTGATACCGAGCACCCCTTCAGCAACTGAAATCCAGTCCAGAGTAGTGTTCAGGCATTTGAAGCCTAGGGTTCCAACAACACCACTAAAATTTGGCCCCAGATCCCCCTCTATAGTGCCAGATAGATGGGCAGTTGGGCCAAATTTCAATAGTGTTGTGATCCTATTGAATGGGACTGTGAACTGCTAGCTGCCATGGCAACTACTTCTCCTGGCCAACAGCCTCACAAGGTCCCTGGGCAAGGTGGTTGGGGGGGCAGCTGGCTTTATGCCCCTGCAAGGGACAAGGTCTCAGGCAGAAGAGTCAGAACTGGAGCTAAATTTCCCCAGGCAACCTCAGCACCACCCAGAGCATGCCGCATTTACCTCCAAGCAGCTCTTAGAGTGACCTGGAATGTGCCACGCAGGACTCTGGTCGCAATTTAAAGGGCCCATGGCTCCAGTCACCACCGCTGCCACAGTAATAGCAGTGGCAGCTGGGAGTTTCAGGCCCTTTTGAATTGCCAGGTCCTGGGGCAGTTGCCCACATAGTCCCCGGCTGTCAGCAATCCCGGAGGAGGGGCTGGATTTTGCTTTCTATCCCATGTGTGACAGAACGTCAATTGTGTAGCTGATGTTGAAATAGCTTAACTTGGCTTTTGGTGCTGTCTACACAGCAGGAAGTCAAAGGAAGAATACTCTTCCTTTGACTTCCCTTACTCCTTGTAAAATTAGGGTTACAGGCATTGAAGAAGTCTAGACATAGCCTAAATGGGTAACTGTGTAAAGTTCTATGACCTGCATATTGTACAGAATAGACCAGATGAACTAATGGTCACTTTCACCACCACTCCTTTGCATCTCAGCCATAATCATTGCACAGCTTCTCTTATGCTGCAGTAAGGCATATGTGACATTTGTGGTTCCCAAAAACTCAAAACAAAACTCATCCCATTATGGTCACCTTTTGCCTGGCTCAGAATAGCAGATTTTCACACTGATCTTGCCTGAACTCCAAACATTTCCAAAGCCACTGCAAGCCGTATTTCCATGTAGGTTGCTACTCAACATCCTTCAGGCTTGCTTCTCATCTGTTGTGAGACCAGTAAAATGTATTGGGATTTAGCCTCATACAAAGTTTTACCCACAGTTTTACCCAGAGTGAACCCTGACCCAAGGGAAGTCAAAGGCAAAACTTCCATTGTTTGCAATAGGGTCAGAATTTCAACCCAGAGTTGAAAAAAAAAACCCAACAACCCAGAAACCAGACACATTTTACAGTTTGTCTTCAAGGGGGCAGACTGCGGTTTACTAGACAGGCAAAGTTTTGATGCAGCTCAGAATTTCCTCAGAGCCTGGAGGGTGTTCAGTCTGGCGTTTAGGATTGGCTTAGCTCTATTACAGATTTAATTTGGGGGAAGATTTGATGCAAAATATTTTCATTGTTTCCTTAAAATGTTTACAACATAAGGTCTGAATCATAGTGCATTGTGTCTCATCCTGCACAACTCATTCTTCTGCAGCCCAATGGATTTTGTGTAGATGGATCACAGCACAGATGCTCTCATCTCTTTACTCATTTAGGATTGTTTGATGTTTGCCTGTTCTGTTTCTTTGATAATGGTTTGCAAACTTTTAGATCTTGTCTTTGTGGCTCCTTTATTTGCGGGTTCAGGGAGAGGCAATGCGCCATAATCCTTTGATCAACATGCTGCTGCTTTACCAGAAAATATAAATCGAGCTGTCAGCACGATGATATGGAAAGGGGGGTTGTAAGAATGAGGCTAACTGGATACAAGAAACAAGATAGGGGAATCTCTTTTCTTCAGAAAATAAATGTGTTGGTACAAATGATTGTGCTTCATATAATGTACTGTGGGTAAAAGCTTGTATCAAGCTAATTCACAACAATACATTTTGCTGGTCTCTCTACAGATCAGAAGCAAGACTGAAGGATGTTGAGTTATATGACTAGCAACTTGCATGGAAATTTTTAAAAAATGATATGGCTACTGTCATTATAAATGTGATAGGCAGTGCTAGTAGCAACCCTACATCTTTGAACATTCATTTCAATATATAGTCTCTGGGGTTTTATGTCATGTCTGATTAGGTACACAGAATTATCCTAGATGTGTGAGGATTACGAAGAGAAACAAAGGGGATTTATACTTGTGGACTTCTCTATCACAATAGGGCAGGATTTTACACAAAATTGTGTGCCTCCATGTGATATATATTTAGGAGTAAAGAAGTTATCTACTTCATTGTTCTGAATGGCAACAGACCACTCGCTCTAGATATACTTCCTTCAGTTCTGCTAACTACAGACTCCCTGATACAAATATTAAATACTAGAAGAAATACCCAGCGTCACCCAGGGAAAATATAGTAAAAGGTGTGATGAATGAACTACGTCAATTACATTAACATAGCATATTTATTGGAAATACTTTTTTTGGATATATTACTTTAAGAAATTAACATAGCTAGTGATGTGCTTACAAAATGACAAATCCCATACGGTCTCTTTTCTCAATCCCCACAAATCAGGAAGGCACATCCCTTAAGGACTCTATGCAAACCAGTGCCTGCAGCCTCCTTACCAGAAGCCCTGAGAAATGGAGGGGATGTCTCCTGGGCTCTGGAGCAGCAGCAAATCACTACTTCCCAAGTAGCCACTTCCCGAGTGCCTTCAGTGCATGCTCCATGGGGGCAACCGGACTGGACTTCCTAGTGGCAGCTGAACCTGTTGCATTGATCAGACAAAGCGAAAGACCTTCAGACCAGGTGCAATTAGTGATATCTAGATGATCAGAACATGCAGCACCTGAGTGTACCTGTTCTAATGAGAATAGGCTGTTCTGAGTGTACCATGTCCTCCTCAGGCTCCACAGTGCTAAAAACCTTGTCCCCCTACCCATAAGAACATAAGAATGGCCTTACTGGGTCAGACCAAAGGTCCATCCAGCCCAGTACCCTGTCTGCCAACAGTGGCCAATGCCAGGTGTCCCAGAGGGAGTGAATTGAACAGGTAATGATCAAGTGATCTCTCTCCTGCCATCCATCTCCACTCTCTGACAAACAGAGCCTGGGGACACCATTCCTTACCCATACTGGCTAATAGCCATTTATGAACTTAACTTCCATGAATTTATCTAGTTCTCTTTTAAACCCTGTTATAGTCCTAGCCTTCACAACCTCCTCAGGCAAGGCGTTCCACAGATTGACTATGCTCTGTGTGAAGAAGAACTTCCTTTTATTTGTTTTAAACCTGCTGCCCATTAGTTTCATCTGGTGGCCCCTAGTTCTTATATTATGGGAACAAGTAAATAACTTTTCCTTATTCACTTTCTTCACACCACTCATGATTTTATAGACCTCTATCATACCCCCCCTTAATCTCCTCTTTTCCAAGCTGAAAAGTCCCAGTCTCTTTAATCTCTCCTCGTATGGGACCCGTTCCAAACCCCTAATCATTTTAGTTGCCCTTCTCTGAACCTTTTCTAATGACAATATATCTTTTTTGAGATGAGAAGATCACATCTGTACGCAGTATTCAAGATGTGGGCGTACCATGGATTTATATAAGAGCAATAAGATATTATCCATTTTATTCTCTATCCCTTTTTTAATGATTCCTAACATCCTGTTTGCTTTTTTGACTGCTGCTGCATACTGCGTGGATGTCTTCAGAGAACTATCCACAATGACTCCAAGATCTCTTTCCTGATTAGCTGTAACTAAATTAGCCCCCATCATATTATATGTATAGTTGGGGTTATTTTTTCCAATGTGCATTACTTTACATTTACCCACATTAAATTTCATTAGCCATTTTATTGCCCAGTCACTTAGTTTGGTGAGATCTTTTTGAAGTTCTTCACAGTCTGCTTTGGTCTTAACTACCTTGAGCAGTTTAGTATCATCTGCAAACTTTGCCACCTCACTGTTTGCCCCTTTCTCCAGATCATTTATGAATAAGTTGGATAGGTTTGGTCCTAGGACTGACCCTTGGGGAACACCACTAGTTACCCCTCTCCATTCTGAAAATTTACCATTTATTCCTACCCTTTGTTTCCTGTCTTTTAACCAGTTCTCAGTCCATGAAAGGATCTTCTCTCTTATCCCATGACAACTTAATTTACATAAGAGCCTTTGGTGAGGGACCTTGTCAAAGGTTTTCTGGAAATCTAAGTACACTATATCTACTGGATCCCCCTTGTCCACATGTTTGTTGACCCCTTCAAAGACCTCTAATAGATTAGTAAGACATGATTTCCCTTTACAGAAACCATGTTGATTTTTGCCCAACAAATTATTTTCTTCTATGTGTCTGACAATTTTATTCTTTACTATTGTTTTAACTAATTTGCCCGGTACTGACATTAGACTTACCGGTCTGTAATTGCCGGGATTGCCTCTAGAGCCCTTTTAAAATATTGGCGTTACATTAGTTATCTTCCAGTCATTGGGTACAGAACCTGATTTAAAGGATAGGTTATATCCTTTACCCACCTCCACTTTGTACTGTAAGCTGAATCCTGCAAAGTACATAATGCCCATGGCACTTGCTGATAACGCACACAGCCCTGCCAGGAGAACGCACACAGCCCAAAGGAGGGCAAGCGGTGGGATGGCTCATTTGGGTGTGCGGGGAGGGACTCAACTTTAATTTCCAGAAGGGGTTCAGTCGGAGCCCGGCTGCATGAAGATGTTGAGAGGCTGTGATAGCTGGAGGGTTCTCCTAGCCACAATGAGCAAGGCTAGTTCCCAGCCAGCATCAGCCACATTTGGGTCTGTCTTGGAGACCTGCTGGTGCCCTAGTATAGGGGAGGTTGCTGATTCTCTGCCCCACTGCAGCCTCTCCCCCATGGGCTTTCCCTTGATGGTGCTGCAGGTGCCCACATGCTTTATCCTCTAGGATCTCATAGTTGTAGTTTATGTGACGCCTAACAGAAGAGTTCAGCAAATGCCTATGATCAGGCGTTACTAAAAGCTAATTATCAGTGGGCCCAACTGGGGTTCTGGGGGAACCGATTTCGAGATATAACCAATCCAGTGATTTAAGTTAGGAAATCAGGAGTATCTGTGGAAAATGTATTTCTATGATCTGGCGCTACTAAAAGCTAATTATCAGTGGGACCAATTGGGGCTCTGGGGGAACTGGGGGAAGCGATGTTGAGATATAACCAATCCAGTTATTTAAGTTAGGAAATCAATAGTACCCATGCAAAATTTGGTGTTTCTAGCTCTTACCGTTTCAGAGATCTTTCGGGACGGACAAACAAACAAACAAACTTTCAGAAATATTTATAAGAAGATACATAAAGGCAAATTAGAGAAGTGCTATACAGAGACATATAGCCACACAGATTATTGATTATCTATGTATAGAATTTGGATGGCAAGAAATGTGTAATGATTATTATATAGGGCTTGATCCAAACTTGCCTAGCTGACATGGAATAAGGTATAAAACCCTTGTGCATGTACAATAATTGAGTTGTATGTAAATGGCCCTATACTGTTTTTGTAAATGCTTTATAATCTTACACTCAGAGGACTTTTCCACAGCCTCATGAGAGTGGCAACATAGGGCCTATAGTTTGGATGCTGTGAATGCAGATATCAGAGAAAGTTGAAGAATGATTGTTCTCAGTTGTTCAGATGTGGTGTAAGATCTGTGCAAACCATAACTGGAAAGTTTCAGAGGGGTTAGCCAAGTTATTCTGTAACAGGATAAACGTAAAAAACAACAAATACTCTGGTAGCACTTTAAAGACTAACAAAACATGTAGATGGTATCATGAGCTTTTGTGGGCACAGTCCACTTCTTCAGATGGCCAGAGTGTCAATTTGAAAGTAATTGGAGTAATTGCTGTAACAACAAAAATAAAAAAGCAAAAGCTTCATTTTGCTTTTATGAACCTGTACCAGTATTGGCACCATCCATCATTTTTCTGTGAAAACAGTAACAGGTGCCTACAGAAATTCAGCAATGCATGCAACACTAGTGCACAATGAGCAGAGTTGTGGGAAACAACTATCAAATCTTATTGTTACAGAAAAAACAACTTCTAGTATTGCCTGGACAATATGACTTATCTGAAGAGTATGCAGACTCATTTGCCTCTCTTCAGTGATGGGGACTGCCGTAATTAACAGAGTTTCTCTCTCACACACACCCTTTTTGTCCCAGACCTTTCAGGCTATATCTATACTAAGAGCTTCTCGTGTGATTCCTCTGCTTTTGCACACATACTCACATTAGCGCTCATCAAATTCGCATATGTCTACATAGCAGGGTGATGTTAAGGGCTCCCAGTACAGAGCCTCAAGTGGCTCCTCAGACCCTCAATGCCACTGGTCTCATTGCCCAGTAGGATGCCAATAAGGACCAGGGCACAGAAGCAGCAGGGACAGCAGAGGGTGCTTCGGCAATACTGGAGGACAGGAAGCATGTGATTCAAACCCTCTACCCAGTGAAGCCCTCCAGTCAAGCCTGAGGAGGCCTGTGAGCTGTGTTAGGAACCAAAACTCCTGTCTTCCGTGTCAATGGCCTCTCTTGCCCTGATGCTACATTCTTGATTTTAAGCCCAACTCTTCCTCAGGGCATGAGAGGGTAGCATTCTCAGCAGGAAGAGACATTGTTGTAATGTCACATAGCAGCAGCAGCGCATATACAGTATCATGTGTGCACAGTGCAGAGGTCAAAGTAAGTGAGTACGCCCTGCTGCACAGCTCTGACATGAGCTGCCTGAGCTGTGGCACAAGCCAGCAGGCAGCTATTTAAAGAGCTGGCAGGGACCCGGGTTGCAATAGGACTGTACCTGCAAGACATTTTAAGTTACTTTCATTTTCATGACAGGGCACAATGTTAGGGCATGGTCCTGCCTTCCTTTTTCACATGAATACAAATATTGCAGCATTCATCCTTTTATGACTACCCACAATGCACTCAGAAGCAATTTACAACACTTCAGTAAAAGCCACCTTGCCTACTAATTAACAGAGGAGTTTTTTGTTTTGTTTTGTTTTTTTGACTGATGAATAAAATGTTATTAGTTTTTCCACCATCCAGGTAAACAGTGTGTGAGTCGAATTTGAACAGGAGCTTATCAATTTCCATGGCAATTTTCCCAGATTGCTCTATCTCCCACCCATTGTGCTGAGAGATAAAGTGTGTTTCTCTGGGCTGTACACTACAATCAGAAAAATTCATCTGGAGTATCCCAAATCCAGTCCTCTTGCATAATAATAAGCAGCACTTTGAGCTGGGGCAACACAATAGCCACAATCTCCAATGTTTTCTAAGTGGGTAGTTTAGATCATTCAATCATCTTCAGATTTTCACATTGCATAGTAAGGGTCTTGTGCATTTTGGAGCATTCTAAAGTGTATCACATTTTTAAGGGAAAGAACCATCAGGACATGCTTATGACAATTAGTGCCTTTGTGCTGCACGATGCGTGTGCTTTTATCATCAAAGGCACATTTCTAATTATGGAGATTGAAGAGTTATTTTGATTCAAACTCCAGATTCTGATCCTGTCTACTACACTCTACTCCTGGCATATTATTTGGGGAGAATATTTGGACTGGACATAAGATAGAAACTCAGCTAAATATACTGCCTTTGGGTCCAGCTGAGTGAGCAGAATGTAGATATTCCCTGAATAATGTGAACATAAATATAACATGTGTTTAGTTTAGATCTGAAAATGTGAAGGCACATTTCATTCACATAACTGAAGATGAAAATATAAAGACTTTACATTGCAGAATATAACAAAAATATTTGCTGGCTGAACCTAGAATGGGATAATAGATATAAATGACAAATGGTCAGCAAAACCACGTAATATCTGCCAGTGAATTCTATTGGCCTAAGTAGATACTCACACGCTTCAGAGGGGTAGCCGAGTTAGTCTGTAACTGGAAAAAATTAAAAAATAACAAATAGTCTAGTAGCACTAGATACTCATACTAATTCATATGCATATCAGAATTCATTCACTCTAATGTTTTAGCACAGTATCATATTAACTCAATAGTGTATCAAATTAATTTAATAGTATAGAAGGATTAGTGTATGCACTGTAGTCTATACAGTGTATTATTCCTATATCAATTTAGCATTTTAGAATCCTGAACAAATTCTGTCTGGAATAAATTTTCCATGTTATTGTAACTGTCCACTTGTCTAATACAGAACAGTGCCAAGGTTGATATGCTGCTATTATTAATATTTGCAGCCTGTTAGCTGTGAAGGGACCAAATCAGGGCAGCAGACCCATTGCACCTCCAAAAACCAGCACTCTCTGGTCTGGCAACATCCATCATCCAGCAGGACCATGGATGCTCCTGGACCAGAGAGCCTGGGAGCCTAAGGGCAGGTGGGCCAGTGGGGCCAGGAGAACAGGGTCAGCAGCCCACCTGGGGGCAGCATGAGACTGGGGCCAGAGCCTTGTAGCAGCCTGTAGCAGACCATGGCAATGTGGGGTCGGGCTGGACCAGGCCAGGCTGAAGTCTCCTGGCAACACAGATTAGTGCAGGGCTAGAGCCCTGCGGCAGTCCCTGGAAGCTTGGGGCTGAGGCCAGAGCCCCATGGTAGTGTGGAACTGGAGCCCCCCAGCAGCTTCTTGGAGCGCGGGGCCAGGGCTGGAGTCTCTTCTGCCCAGGGAGCTGGCATCAGCTGAACAAGCAGCCCAGCCAGGTTTGGGGTGGGGGAGGGCCAGGCAGGGTGCCTGCTGGGACAGCCTGCCAGCAGCAGGCAGCGTACTTGGGGGATGGTGGCAGACCTCCCTGGGCAAGCAGATTCTCTTGTTCAGGACCAGTCAGGTTCTGCTGGTGCCGGACAAGAGAGATCCGACCTGTAGGTGCTACCCAGAGGCAGAGGGAGACATGGTGCCTGCCCCAAAGCACTTACAATCCAATATGAAATATAATCTAACAAACATTATAATGGAGGAGAAGGACAATGAAGATCAGACCATACAATTACATTACTCAACTCCCCCTTTATATAAACAAAATCACACCAACTCTTGCAGCACTCTATCAGCTTATTCAATTACTTAGTTCTTCTATATTGACGGGTTGCGGCATCGCTGAGGTCAGATGGAGTTTTGCTATTGTGTTTAGTGGAAGCAAAGATCAGAGACTAAAAGCTAAATGAGGGGCCAGACCTTGAGATATGGCCAAGGAGTTCAGGAATACAGTGCAAAACTGCTTTCTGTGCTCTGCCCATATCTCTTGGCACAGCTCCTCTAAATTATGCCAGCTGCATTAAGCCACAAAGCCAGCAGCTTCTTAGGGATTTCCGGATGTTTCTCTGATCTCAGTAACTCTGCTGGTGTATGTATGGAGCAAGAGATACAGTAGTCCGGCTGGTGACTACACCATCTAAAATTTTCCCAGGCCAAAAGAATACTCAAATAGCCAGCTAAGCCTTCTTTAGTGCAACTTTTTGCTCCTGGGACAGCTGAGCCAAGGAGCTGGTAATAGAAGTTAATTGGAAAACAAGGACGGGCAATCCTACTTTGTCCGTAGATCCCAAAGCAATTTCAAAGGAGAATAGAGTTGCTATCCCCATTTTACGGTTGAGCAAACTGAGGCACGGAGAGGTACAGTGTCCATTCAACTTAAATATTCCCTCTTTAAGCATACCAAATCAAAAGCAACATTTAGTAAGAGTCAGAATGATAAGCGCAAATGAATGGTTTTTACTGTATCAAAATGATGGTTTTTATTTTTATTTTTTCACCACTAAAATAAATTAACTGATAAATATTTCTGCCAAAAATTTCAATTTCCACCAAGGTGCGTTTTTTTTTAATGGAAATTAATTCTGTGAAAACAATTCTGACTGGAGCTCTTATTTTCTTTTTAACACTGTCTTGATTATTTTGGTGTGTTGCAGCTGTATGGGCCCTGGTCAGTGCCTGATGAAGACAACAGAAAGGATTCCAACAGACCTCAGTGGCAAGTGAATCTGTCCCAGTGTGCGATAAGTTTACGTTTCTATACAAGGGCTGTGGGCAAAAAGGGGGGCATCCCACAGCATCACCGGCATCAGGTGAATGCGCTGTATGTAGTTTTAACTGTTTAATGTAAGTGCAATCTGAGAAAGGTGCACCAAGTAAATTAGATAAAAACACAATGTAAGAATGGCCATACTGGGTCAGATCAAAGGTCCAGCTAGCCAAGTACCCTGTCTTCCAACAGTAGTCAATGTCAGGTGCCCCAAAATGAATGAACATAACAGGTAATCTTCAAGTGATCCCTCCCCTGTCACCCATTCCCAGCCTCTGACAAACAGAGGCTAGGGATACCATTCCTACTCATCCTGGCTAATAGCCATTAACAGACCTATCCTCCATGAATCTTTCTTTTTTGAACCCTGTTAAAGTCCTGGTCTTTACAACATCCTCTGGCAAGGAGTTCCACAGGTTGACTGAGCATTGTGCGAAGAAATACTTCCTTTTGTTTGTATTAAATCTACTACATATTAAGTTCATTTGGTGATCCCTAGTTCTTGTGTTATGGGAGCAAGTACATAATTTTTCCTTATTTACTTTCTCAATACCTGTCATGATTTTATAGACCTTTATCGCATTGCTCCTTACTATTCTCTTTTCTTAACTGAAAAATCCCAGTTTTTTTAACCTCTCCTCATATGCAGCCATTCTAAACCCCTGATCATTTTTGTTGCCCTTTTCTCAACTTTTTTGAATGCCAAGGTATCTTTTTTGAGATGAGGTGACCACATCTGCATGCAGTATTCAAGACGTGGGCATACCATAGATTTATACTGAGGCAATAAGATATTCTCTGTCTCATTCTCCATACCTTTTAAAATTATTCCTAATATTCTCTTTGCATTTTTGACTGCTGCTGCACATTGAGAGGATGTTTTCAGAGAACTATTCCCAATGTTCAGTCCTCATCATTTTATCCATATAGTTGGGATTAGGTTTTCCAATATGCATTACTTTGCATTTATCAACATTAAAGATGTTGTGATTGGTCCTGCTTTGGGCAGGGGGCTGAACTCGATGACCTCCTGAGGTCTCTTCCAGCCCTATGATTCTATGATTCTAAAGATGCTGTAAACATACAAAGTTGTATGATATGCACAAACATATGGGTTTGCACCACTGTTCCCTCTAAGCTGCATGGCAGCACAGCTTCACAGCTGATTAATCAGACCTGCCCATTCAGAGGCTCAGGGCTCCCTGCAAGGAGCTGACTGACTGGGTGGGGCTGATTAATCACCTGTGAAACTGTGCGGTGCTTAAAGGGAACACTGGTTTGCATTCATTACAAATAGAATTCTATACAAATGTGTTCCAGTAGTACAAATGTATTGGCAATTTCCCCCCATTATCTCACATGAGCCACTCTGCCAATCATAACTCTTCAAGTAATGACACAAATCAGACATCAGGAAGAGTAACACATATATACCCCTGGGGGAACACTTTGGCCTCCCTGGACATTCAGTAAAGGATTCAAAAGTAGCCATCCTCCTACAAAAGATTTTCAAAAACCTATTACAAAGGGAGACAGTTGAAATGGAATTTATTTGTAATTTCAACAATATTAGTTTAGGACTGAAAAAGGATCTCCATTGGTTAACACATTACAAAGGCAATTTGCCCTCTCTTTCTCACTTCCACCCTGTCTTGATTAGCTTAATTAACATGAGCAACTTTTTCCTTATATCTACCTCTGCTTCCATAACTTCCACTCCAATTCATCTGATGAAATAGGTTTTATCCACGAAAGTATATGCCCTGGTGCTTCAGGACTCCTCATTGTTTCTTCAAAGAATGTATTAAGGTTTCCTAAGGGAAAAGTTGAAGACAGATATTTAGAGGTGCTGATTGTATTACTGAAGTTGCAGCAGCACAAACTGAAGCAACATTGTACTATGTCCAAAGTGGAAACTATTTGCTGTTGTATGGCAGCTAGCTCTTTACTTCTTTCACTTGCCTGAGACTGTGACAAAGTGGCAGATTCTACAAGCATATTATGGATGCAGACTTTCCACGTGCTGATGAGACCAAATATATGTGGTTAAAAATAGGATTCCCTATCAACAGATGACTTAGGCACATGCTGCATCTGTGTGTGTATCTTACATTTTCCTCATTTCCAAAAGACAGGCTGCTAACACATTTAGCTGACTTGTCTTGGTAAAATAGGAGGAAAATGTGTGGCCTTTCTGATGCCTAGGTAGAAATTCAAATATGTTAGTTTTTGTGAGACAAGGAAAATAAGAAATATGTGTGTAAACTGACTTGATAGTATGATATTCACACACACACATAACATTAGGGATGTTAAATTGCGTTTAACCAGCTAATCGAGTAGTTGATAGAATTTCCATCAACAACTCGATTAATTGATAAGGGGGGAAACTGCAGAGCCACAGCAGAGTTAGCTCCTGGCCTCGGGAGTTAACCCCACTGTGTCTCTGCCTTTTAAATGTGTTAAGAGCCGCCAGCAGCCACGTAGCTGGGGGACCGTGCGTGAACCAGGAATCCACTGATTCCTGGCTGTACCCGATCCCAGACACTGTGCCTCTGCTTTTTAAATGTATTAAGAGCTGCCATCTTATCAGCTGCATATGCTTATCAGGTAGTCAACTAGTTGCTTACAACCCTACACAACATACTAAGCACAAAACTGGACATAGTTGCTGGCCAGTCTATATGTAGTTGATATGACAAATGTACTTTGTACATGTGCATTTATGACTGAGTTCCAGTCACATCCAGCAGCTATATCACCTTTTCTTTTGCTGGGTTTCTTTCCCCAATTCTTGTGATCCAGCAATACTGTAGTAATAGAAGAATTCTGTTACCTGGGTTTCTCTCACTATGGAACCCGTACATTTGTTTTTATATGGTGACCCCAGGTGTGCAATTGTAGCTTGAAATGTATTGCAGTGCGCAGATAAGATTTGGACAGTTAAGGGTGGAAAATATTGGTTTGACAACCTTGGGGCATCTCTTCAAATATATTTTTACTAGCAGACTTACCTGGCATTGCCTGGGTCCTTCAGGGCAAGGGGCTCGCAGTGTGGGGGGTGTAAGAGTCAGGGCAGGGCTTTTGAGATGTGAGGAGGACATGCAGGAGGCTAAGGACTGAGGGTGCAGGAGTGAGGGTTTGAGAGTAAGGAGGGGCTCAGGGTGGGGGCATCCTATCTGGTACAAACCTTCTCTGACCACCTAGCACCCCTGGCTACCAGGGGCCTTTTTTTCTCTCCCCCTTCCCCCAGCGCTGCATCCAAGGGCTGGAAAGGGAAAAAGTGTTTAGGAAAGGGAAGCCATCTTGCTGGCAGGCAAGATGGCAGAGCCCCAGCCCTGCTGGCCACTCCTTTGATGGTACAGCTGCCCCAATGGGCAGCTTCAGGATAGCTCTCCCCTGTAGGCTCGCTGGCCCAACTGGCCACTCTCATATTGCCTCCCTCCAAACAGCAGACCCTCCCTTTGCATGTTATGGAAAACAGTTCTTTTCCCAGGACTCCTGGTTTTCCTGGCACAACCAAACCCTGACTTTGCTTTCAGTTAGGAGATGAGGAAGCTGCTTACCAAATTTGGTGGCCCTAGCACTTACTGCTTAGGAGGAATTCTTGAACAAATGGACTCGCAGACAGACACACAGACAGACATACTTTAGATAGATAGACAGACAGATAGACAGACAGACAGATAGATAGGATATGTCTACGCTGCCTGTAAAATAGAGATATAAGGATCTTGCGCAAAAAGGAGGTTTTGTGCAAAACAGACATGTCCACACTTGTTTTTGCACAAAAACCTCTTGCACAAAATAGATCAGAAGAGATTATGCAAATGAACTGTGAGAAAATGTTAATGAGCGATTCATTTGCAATGCCTCTTCCACAAAAAGTTCGTAGTGTAGACATAGCCTCTGATAGATATCTGAGTTATAGTCTATCCTCTAATAATCATATACAATTCCAAGAAAAGTCCACTGGAGTTTCAACTCTATATTTGAGGGCAGAATTTTACCCTTATTTAATTCTTTAGAATGAATCTATTACAGTTTTCAATATTTATTTAAAATAGACCTCACATTGAAACATTTTTGTGGTTTGACAATGAGCTGGCACTCAAAGAGCACATATAAAATAATCTGAGGCAGACCCTCAACTGATGTAAATCAGTGTAGCTCCACTGACTTCAGTGGAGCTAAGTTGACATACACCAGTTCAGGCCCTGGCTCTTCACTCAGGGCCTGATTTAGTGTTCATTGAAATCAATCCACGATCTCTCAAAGATCCAGAGTTTGTGTGAGATCAGTATACTAGGATAATGGGTTAGCATAAATTAAAAATTAGGTCCCAAAGAAAAGCAAGGAGCTAAAGAATTCACTGGAACAAGGAACACTTTTGCAGAAAATCATAAAATCATAGAACTGGAAGAGATCTCAGGAGGTCATCAAGTCCAGCCCCCTGCCCTAGGCAGGACCAATCCCAACTAAATCAACCCAGCCAGGGCTTTGTCAAGCCAAGACTTAAAAATCTCTAGGGATGGAGATTCCATCACCTCCCTAAGTAACCCATTCCAGTGCTTCACCACCCTACTAATGAAATAGTTTTTCCTAATATCCAACCTGGACCTCTCTCACTGCAACTTGAGACCATTGTTCCTTATTCTGCCATCCGTCACGACCGAGAACAGCCTTTCTCCAGCCTCTTTGGAACCTCCCTTCAGGAAGTTGAAGGCTGCTATCAAATCCCCCCCTCTCTCTTCGTTTCTGCAGACTAAACAGACTCAACTCCCTTAGCCTCTCATCGTAGGTCATATGCTCCAGCCCCCGAATCATTTTGGTTGCCCTCCGCTGGACCCTCTCTAATGCGTCCACATCCTTTTTGTAGTGGGGGGCCCAGAACTGGACACAATACTCCAGATGTGGCCTCACCAGAGCCGAATAAAGGGGAATAATGACATCACTGGATCTGCTGGCAATGCTCCTCTTTATGCAATCTAATATGCCATTAGCCTTCTTGGCTACAAGGGCACACTGTTGACTCATATCCAGCTTCTCATCCACTGTAACCCCCAGGTCCTTTTCTGCAGAACTACTACTTAGCTGGTTGGTCCCCCAGCCTGTAACAATGCTTGGGATTCTTCCGTCCCAAGTGCAGGACTCTGCACTTGTCCTTGTTGAACCTCATCAGATTTCTTGTGGCCCAATCCTCCAATTTGTCTAAGTCATTCTGGACTCTATCCCTGCCCTCCAGCATATCTACCTCTCTCTCTAGCTTAGTGTCATCTGCAAACTTGCTGAGGGTGCAATCCATCCCCTGATCCAGGTCATTAATAAAGATATTGAACAAAACCGGTCCCAGAACCGAACCTTGGGGCACTCCGCTAGAAACCGACCGCCATCCTGACATCGAGCTGTTGATCACTACCCGCTGGGTCCGGCTTTCTAGCCAGCTTTCTATCCATCTTACCATCTATTTATCCAATCCACATTCCCTTAACTTGCTGGCAAGAATATTGTGGGAGACCATATTAAAAGCCTTGCTAAAGTCAAGGTATATAACATCCACTGACTTTCACATGTCTACAGAGCCAGTTACCTCATCATAGAAGCTAATCAGATTGGTCAGGCACAACTTGCCCTTTGTGAATCCATGCTGACTATTCCTAATCACTTTCCCCTCTTCCAAGTGCCTCAAAATGGATTCCTTAAGGATCCCTTCCATGATTTTTCCAGGGACCGAGGTAAGACTGACTGGCCTATAGTTCCCTGGATCGTCCTTCTTGCCTTTTTTGAAGATGGGCACTACATTTGCCTTTTTCCAATCATCCGGGATCTCTCCCGATCTCCACGACTTTTCAAAGATAATGGCCAAAGGCTCCTCAATGACATTTGCCAACTCCCTCAGTACCCTCGTATGCATTAAGTCCGGACCCATGGATTTGTGTACGTTTAGCTTTTCTAAATAGTTCCTAACCTGTTCTTTACCAAGGGCTGTCCATCTTCATCCCATCTTGCGTCAATTAGCGCATTAGTCGGGAGCTGACCTTGTCCATGAAGACAAAGGGAAAGAAGCATCGAGTACTTCAGCTTTCCCCGCATCATCTGTCACTAGGTTACCTCCTTCATCCAGTAGGGGCCCCACACCCTCGCTGATTACCTCGAGTAGAAAATGATACTACTTGCAACACTGGCAAACAAACAAACAAACAATGGTTATGTATTTCATCTGACCAATATTAGAATTTATAGATCCTCTCTTCCCATTTCTGATAAATCAATGAGTTAGCCTTTACAATACAAACTGGGACTGAAGAAAGAAAGAGAGAAAGAAAGAATGAAAGAACGAAAGAACGAAAGCCACATGCCTCTAACCTATAAAACAAACCCACATCTTTATTTATTCATAAATCTTATCTAAAACATGTTAACATAACATGAGGTTTTAAAAGTAGAGGTAAAAGAGAAGATTGTTATTCTGATTAAGAAAAAAAACCCATCAAGCCCAGAAAATGTTAACTGTGTAAGAGGTTTGAGTGCTGAAAAACTGACAAAAGCCAGGAAATTCAAGTGTAAAGTTCATGTAGCATGAAAGGAAAAGAAACAAGAAAACAGACTTAAGAGGAAAAGGTCAGCATTAGCTTTCATTACTATATTAACATGATTGCACATTATTTAAATTTACAGAAAGCAGCATAATTTTTGGTAAAAATGTTAAAATGTGCTCAACTTTTAGACTCATAATTATTTTAAAGGTGTTTAAAAATACCTGTAACTTTGGAAAATAAACATCACAAAGGTAATCAACATATATTTCATCATAAGGCTCACCAGTTGAATTTATTCTGCCAATATTGTTCTTGTTTCCATACACAGATTATATAAATGAAATTATGGTTTGGCATCCAAACCCTCATTTATAAAAAATGTTTCTATCCCTCTGTCTGAAAAGAGAGACTTCCAAATATGAATCACTTTAAATATATTCAGTCAAACTAATTACTAGACTCAGAAGGATTAGATTTTCCTTAGAAAATTTCAGTAAACGCTGATTTCACCATATGCACACAAAGCAAAACAAATTATATTGATCATAATCAAAATTTATAAAGTAAGAAAAATGCTTCCTGAGAGCTTATGAGAGCTTGATATAATATTTATATTGTACATATGATGTTGACAATTTTTATGTTTTAGTGGTGATAAAGTTTTAATTTATTGAATCTCAAAGTCTATTATTTATTATTGCCTAACTGCCAATATAATTTCTTGCAGCTGTGAAGACTAAAATGGATAAAAATTAAAAAGTGATTAACATTGATATTATCCTTCAGAATTATAAAAAAATAAAAATGCATTTTTTGCCATACCCATCTATAATGCATATTATTTCACAAACTTGTGTGTGGTATATATATCTCAAATATGTATGCAATTCTTGAATAAATATAAGTAAGACCAACTTCTATACAAACATACAATAATTTTGCACTTTTATAGATTTGTTTGACCTTAGCATATTTTTGTAATAATGCCCATATTCTATGGGGTTGTATTTCCATCTCATTTAATGAAAATTAATAATGTTTTCTTGTAATCTTCCTGTCTTGAATTATTAGACAGAAATCGTTCAGAAATCGAAACTGTGAGTAATATTGCATATACAGTAAGGAACATATAAGGTCCAAACAGAATTTTATTCCATTTTGACTATTGTAGTTGGCAATGTGGAGTATTAATAATTCAAAATGTATTAGAAACCTGAAGTTCATAAACTGCACAATGTGTCTAAATTATACTTTGGTGTTTTTAATGAAATTATCCTATGTGTGTACACTGAATGTTGCCGCCACATTGCATGATTTTGTTTTATCCACTGTCATTGTTCATGGCTTAATAAACTAAAGAAAATTAAATAAAATTAGTCCCTAGTCCTGCTATTCATTGCCATAGATGTGAATGTGTGTCTATGTGGGTGCAGAGGAGTACCCATAGATAGAGGATTTCACAGCCCAGGTCTCATGGTATTTTGCAGTCTCTGGAGCTGGAAAATAATTAATAATCTCCGATAGAAATACAAGGTTTCTGGGATGAGAAGTGGTCACTAGGGAAACAGTCTGTTCTGTGCATGTCACAAGCAGAATACGATCAAGCATTCCTACACTACGTCTACACTGCAGTACCATTTCGGGATACCGGAGGTATTGCAAAATTCCTATTCCACATCTTTTGAGTGCTCCCGTTATTTCAAAATATAATGGAGTTGCTATTCCAATGTCCCTGTAAGCCTCATTCCATGAGGAGTAAGGGATGTTTCGTAATAGTGATTTATTTCAAAATAAGTGCTGTGTAGACAGTGCCAAATTTCAAAATAAGCTGTTTTGAAATTGACTCAAAATAAACTATGCAATTTGCGTAGCTCAAATTGTGTAGCTTATTTCGAGCTATAGGTGCAGTGTAGATGCACCCCTAATGTTCTGTACTGTTAGGGTGCATCTACACTGAACCATAGCTCAAATATCTTATTTCAATCTTATTTCAAAATAGCTTATTTCATAATTTGGTGCTGTCTACACAGGGTGAAATTTCGAAATAACCCACTATTCCAAATCATCCCTTACACTCTTGTGGAATGAGGTTTACAGGGATGTCAGAATAGTGAACTCATTATATTTCGAAATAATGGGTTTGTTATGAAGATGAGGGATAGCTCTTTTGGGATACTCCGGTATCCAGAAAAAGCATTGCAGTGTAAATGTAGCCTTATAGCCATGTTGGTTACAGGTTATATAGAAAGATCTTTGTTTTGTTTTGTTTTGTTTTGTTTTGTTTTTGGGCAATTTCTGTTGATGAACTTGACAAGCTACCGAGAGCTCTTCCTCAGGTCTGCGTAGTGCAAAAACTTGTCTCTTTCACCAATAGAAGTTTGTCCAATAAAAGATATGACATCATTAGCTTTGTCACTCCTAGTTTAGACCTTCTTGAGGAATTATTGGCGTGACTGCAGTCAATAGCAAAATTTCCACTGATTTCAGCAGCATCTGGCTTACACTCTGTATGCCTAGAAATACCCTGCAGCAAATATTTTTGGCTAAAGAGAGAGAGAAAGACAACAGATCTCAGGGATATTACAGAAACAACTTTTATGCACATATTTCTTAAGTCACAGCAGATAGAATAAAGGGATTAATAACATTTAATCCTCTTAAAAGAACACATTTTTCTCTTTTTAAATGTTATAACCACAGGTTACTCTCTCAACCTAAAGCATTTCATCCTTTATTATAATTTTTGTTTTAAATATTTCATTATGACATCATCTAACTATGTATCATATCTCTGAAGACTTTTAACACTGAAATTAACATCAGAATGTAAGAAAGTACCTTCTGTAAATCCCTGAATCTCCTAGGGGGGAGGAATGAAATGCAATGCTAATTTAATTTAGTAATTTGTTCTCTTCTCCCTGAAACACACAATTACTGCTTTTGAAAGACTTTTTTTTTTTTTTTCCATCAGGCTTGGACTACACTGAAAGTTGAGTCGGTGAGTAAAGTCTAGGCTGCAAACTTACCCAACTTCTGCTACTCAATCTGTTACAAGCCAGAACATAGTGTTGAGAGATTTATTTCTGAAAATGGTATGTTCATTATCATATTTTTTGTATATGAAAACAAAAGAGTTCTAAAACATTTCATAGTAATCAGCTCAATATGAAATGTGAGATGAAAATCATTTGTGAGCACATGTGTGTGTACACATTTAGTGTAGAAATAGTTGATCAGATGAGTTATTTCCTGATCTGATCTGTATTTTTATATTCTTCTTTGAAAGGAAATGGAAATAGCTGATCTGACTTCCATCAGCACATAAGAGATTGTCAGCAATTTGTTTTCTGCAAGAACATTTACGAATATTGTGATGTAGCAGACAGTAATGATCACCCACAAAAACTGTAGCAATCACAAGAGTGTTGCTAGGCACGCTCCAGGGACTGATACATGCCATCATTTGCAAAATATGGATTTCTTTTCTTTTCTTTCTCTCTGTCTCTCAGGCTACACACTATCCCTCCAGGTTCTGCAGTCTGGGTTTGATTAAATAATTATAAACTTCAAGCAGCAGATCTATCATTTATATTCTTGAACATGCCAACATGTGCCCTTTGTGGTGATGCCAACCAATACCAAAGCTTCTCTCATTATTGTCATTGAAAAGACCATGGTTCAATGTTTGTGTTGTTTCCTGGATTTTGGTGATATGATGTTGCCCAGCAATTTGCTGTTAGTGCCAACTACACTAAAGGACTTCATAATAAATCCTTTCTATATTTACTCAGTCCACCACTGTGTCACTGACATTAGCATTTTAGGATGTTATGCTCCAAAGCACCTATTTTCTCCATTTTAACTCCATGTTATTATGAGTCCTAACAAAAAATCCATCAAAATGTGCTTTGCTTCATTTTTTGTTTGACTTTTGTCTGTTGTGTTTGTTTCTTGAGAAGACATAGCGCTTGTAACTTCTTGGTAGACAATAAAGATAAACCAAACTAGCAAACAATGCAGAGTGTTGTATTGAAAAGGGTAATGCACAAAGATTAGTTTAAAACATTAGATGCTGCCGCTTTCCTGTAGAATTCATGTACAGAGAAGCATAATGCATAGAAAATGAAATGGCATTGTACAGTGGTAGGGCCATATCTCACTCCAAACTACTAACTTTGCTGAACTGGACTCAGGAGGTTTGGGCTCTTTCTCTAACTAAAGCAGTACAACAAACTACAGAGAATGAAAATCAATGCAGGGGTTTCCAAGCAACGCTCTCCTCAGGGATGTTGTCACACACTGCTTCCACTTAACTAGTAATGAAAGCCAGGCAGCAGGGTTTTAAGCAGCAGGCCACAGGGTCCCCAATTAGTATTCTATCGCTTGGCTTATCTATCTCATTACCTGAGATTAAGTAGGCAGAAATATTGCAATACCAACAGGTGCTAAGAGGAGTACCCCTAAAACCCTCAGTATTGAGGCCATTTCCCTGGTCCTCTGCACAAGGGTTAATTTTACCACTGTGGTCTTCCAGTCTCTGCCAACCTGATGGCATTGTACCTGCTGGCTCTTCTCTCTGGAGAGAAGACAGAAATCATGGACAATTGCTGGTCATTCTTCTCTCTGCAGGGAATAGGAATAGTGGAAAGTCTTGGGGAAAGACAGGAAAAGGCAGGAATTTCTGGGTGATAAAAGGATTTTGAGGAAGAAAGGATACAAAGGGGGATTGATTTTTTTTAAGATTGAGAAAGAATAAATAATAGATCTGAAAGGAACCTTGAGACGTCATCAACTTTAGCCCCCTACACTCATGGCAGGACCAAGGACCATCTAGACCATCCCTGAATGATACTTGGTGTAAGAAGATATACTTAGAGAGAGTGAGGGGCAAAGAGGAGATCTGACGATGGGAAAAAAAGATAATCTGTGCAGAAATGAGTGTGGGGGATGCGGAGAGAGAAACAATGAGATTTTGTGAGAGGAGAAATTTACAATTTGAGGGGAAAGAAGAGATAGTGGAGGAGGAAAGAGAGACCTGAGAAATCTGATGAAAGTTGCTGCAAAAAGGACGTTGTAGGCTGAAAAGGGAGAATGAGACTAAAATTGCGCTATTCGCACTGGTTTTGGTTTTGTTTGCTGAAATACACGGTGGTTAGAAATTTTTTCAGTAATCAGAAAAACCTGAGTTAGCCAGTTTTGAGTTATGATATGACGGAAATGGACTTCGCTGAAAATTTTTGAAAATCACCATGTGGCAGAGGCCTCGCATGCAAAAATTGTATTCCCCAAACCGTGTATTCTGGACGTGTGTAATCAAGGGATAGCCAGAAAACTGTACTGTGATCTTAGCAAAACCAGTTATTCCAGTAATATGCAATGTGAATGCACACAAGTCTGAGTGATGAAACCTTATACATGTAACCTATCCTTATGAGAAGTTCATGGCACAAGAAGTTTAATTCCTTACGTTACGTTATGTGTCCCAGTCCTGCAACTGACCTCCACATGTATTGCCCTTACTCACTGAATACTACTACTGAGGCCCATAGATATGATTATAATTTGCTCCTGTATTGCTGTTTATTAATAAATATTGTATGTAAAATAATGCTATTAATACACTCGCTATATTGCTCTGTAAGTGTAGAGGGGCCCAAAAATGGATGTAAATGTAAATTTCTGGCATGTCAGTTGTGAAAGGACTTTTGCATGAATATAAATCAGGCTTACTGTATCTTCTCACAAGAATAAGCACTACTCAAATGGATCATTTGGACGTTTTCATTAACTACAGAGCAATAATAAATAATAAAAATGAATATTAAAAATTCTTGTGATGAAAATATAATGAGCCATCTGATGCTGAAAGAGAACATATGTTTTTACAAAATAAAGATAAAACCATATGAGGATTTTTGCTCATCAAATTGACTGTAAGGGAAACCCATTAACCTATAGTTTCCCAACTTTTCATATTGTAAGAAACATGAGAATTTACAGGTGTTAAATTGACCACCAGAGGGCACTCTTATTTTTCCTGGAAAACAGAAACATATTGAGACTAACAAAGATATTAACCAAAAAACTATATTCAAGAGTTTTAGTAAAGCTGAAATACAATGTATTCCCCAGTTCATACCAAGATCTTTGTCAATGAAAAATTTTGAAAACCACTGGCTGACGATAGTTGATGTTTTGCTTCTTCGCTGCAAAAAAATATAAAGCAGTATTCTCTTGTAGTTGGGCTACATATTCTTCCAAGCACCTATTAAAATATTTCTTTATATGTGATAAGAGGATAGGTATGTTTGCAATCACAAGAGAATAAATACTACAGTCCATTGAATTGTCCAACCAATATCCCAAATCTCTTTCGAAATTAAACCTGTGTCGTGTGTAGGAAGTAATAGTAGTGTTGTTTCTTTTTCTAACTGAAGGCACTAATGATGATGTAAGGAAGTATAAGACTCTAATACAAGTACATTCTGAGTCAAAAATGCTTGTACAACTATGCTTCTGCATATATGAATTACATATACACTATGTTCTAAGTTCACTGGCCCAGATTTCTGCCCCAGCATATCCTCATTAGTGTGTCACAGTAATTATTCTTATAGAAAGGCATTATTATAAAAATAACATTGAAAAGATATGACAACTTGTTAAAAATGAAATATCTTTCAAGGTAAAACAATCAGTATGGGCCTGTCTACTCTGAGAAGTAGGTTCCTATTGAAGTTAACTTGAACCATTAGCAGTTAAAGGTAGGTTAACATTTTATTAGAACTTACATGGAGAAACTGCATTTTCAGTTCCACAGGAATAAATAAGGAGCAATTCTATTGAAGCAAGAGTCATTACTCCTTGTTTACAGTTACAACAATGAGCAGAATCTCTCCCCAAATGTTGACACTGCCTATGTCTTTGTTACTACCAGCAACCACCCTTTTCGGCTTCTGATTGTTTTTTCTATAGTGAATATATAATTAGAATTGGGATATATGAACATTATTTCATCAGTGCATTTCACTGGAAAATATTCCTAATAAATTCAGCCTAAACTATAATCCAAGTACTTTTATTTATAACTACTTGTTCTGTTGTGATCTTTAACCTGGCAGTGTACATCAATGCCAAAATGACAGGAAGGTGAAATTAAGGAGCACAGGGGAAAAAAAACCATAAAGAACACCACAGTTTGAAAAATATTATTGCAAATAATGAATCTTTGCTTTACATGACATCAAGTTTATGATGAAATTACCCATCCAATTAATTAATAGATTTATGGCAGCACTTAAGTCAAATTATAGCTAATTAGCTCAAAATCACAGATTCTAGTTCTTTGTTTGTATAGTTTTAGATCCAGAAGAGAGCAATTAAAATCATCACCATAAAAAAGGCACACAGCATTTCAGAGATTCTGAGATACTGGGGAATACAGGAGATATCACTACCCATTTAATTTATTTTGCCTGCCTCCCTCTGCTCTCAGTCAGTCTGCTATTGGGTTGATGCAATGCTTGATTTGTTATTTTATACCAGTATGTATGAAGTTCACCTACTCTACTTATGTTTTTACTTATGGGACCTAGTTCATTACACAAACCACTACTGCAAGAATGATAGAAAAGTCTGTTGAAAGATATGAAATCTCTGTGATACAAAAGTGGCAGTGATTATTCTCACACTGTGACTATTGGGAAAGAAATTATTTTTGGTTTGATTTTTGGATACCACATGACTGGATTATAGATTTTTATAGTATTAGCAATGCTGTCATGAGCAGAGACAGGCTACAAACAGCCAACTGATCCTTTCCACAGGAATGGGTTTATCTATCTGTCTGTCTGTCTGTGTGTCTGTCTCTCTGCCTAGAGATGAGACTTTTTCATCACCTTTTGCGAAACTAAATCATTTCTGCTCTGGTACCTGTGTGCACAAAGTAGTTTGTAAATGGGTAATATACAACATATCATGGCCTGTTCTTTCCAACAGACTTTGGCAAAAGTCAGGCAGCAAGCTCCTCAGCTAGTGTAGTGCCAGTGATTTCAGTATAGCTATGCTGGTTTGCACCAGAGGAAGATCTAGCTCAGGAACATTTGACATGGTCATATATTCAGTTATGCACAGTGCTTGAACTGGAGGTGGAAGGAAGTCATTATGTTCTAACCTCTCTCCCTCCTCCTCTGCTTTTCTTTTGTCCATCATCTATGGCAAGAACTCACTTATTTACATCTCCCAGCAAACACTTTGGTAGTGCCACATGATCCCTTCAAGAGACTATCCCCAGATCAAACGTGAGCGCTTTCATTTCCAGTTCAGCATCTTTTGGAGTTTGGCCCAAGCTGTCCGAAGTGAAGAAAGCAAAGAGGAAATTGTTTCCTAATAGCCAGCCTGTGGTGTTTGTACTAAGTATTTAATTGTACATTGATTAAGACCAATTTCCAACATCACAGCCAAGTGCAAGTACTGATACCAAGAAAAATGACAAATGGGTGCCAAGTGACAATATGCTGTGTGTATGCCATTGCATCTCTTTTTTTTCCTCCAGAGACCATCTGGACCAAATTATTCATTAGATATTTTTTTCTCTGCATAGCAAAGTATACAATAGCATATTTTTTTAAAAAATCCCAACTAATTAGGCCAAGTTTCCAGACCTAGTATGCCAAAATGAAGCTAATAAAATAATCTTCCCCATCAGTTACTTCATCTGTGGCATGACCTCTTTGAGTCTCTGCACAGCCACCAGATCCCTCACTACGTCAAATTTAAATGTCACGTCCTTACCCACCACATCAAGTTTAAATGCCACACTGCAGTGCAGATCAACATTCTAATAGTTGCATGAAATCCATTGCGTGACTCATCACCCTTATCTACTCTTGTCACATGGCAGTGGTCACTTGCCACTGATTCCAGCAGCTGCTGTTACTCCTTTCCCCTGTACCTCTAAGGCCACCCTCAATACCCTAAAACTGCATCCATGCCTCTAACTATGGTACCTCACTATGTATCAATTCCTTCCTAATTCTGCTCCTCAAAGCAATGAAACAGTTGACTGAAATCCTTCCAGTAGATACACTGCTTTCAGGATGGCAACAACAGCTCAGTCAGTCATTATTAGTATTAAGTAAAAAGCACTACAAATGTTGAGTGAGCCATGTAGAAGTGCACGTCTCAGCTGAGGATTATTGATGTATGCCTTGTCCTTTTTCACTCATCCCCTTCTTAACTCCTGCTGACATGTCACATCTGAAACAAGAATGGAAGCTCCTCAATTCCTGGACTTTGTCTTTCTAGGTGGCCTCTCAAATGCCTAATACCATACTAAGTGCTGTTTTAAAAGTTTAAGCACAAATTTAAGACATTGACCAAACTGTAGCAGAAAGTGTCTGGCATGATACTATTAATAATCGCTGCCTTGAGCACTATCAAATACTGCTCCTGCGATGTGTAAACAACAATGGATAAAACAAATAAAAATAAAACAACCCTTTACTCTCCTTTTCCAGCCCACCCCATGCGCACTCACCCCACAATGTTTTCTCCATATCCTTGTGCTCACATTTCAAGAAATTGCTGCTGGAATCTGGTCTGCTGTTAGGATGGAGACTTTTTTTTTAAAGGCTAAATTCCAGACAGTCCATCTGGGAATTTGCAATGTTTGATATTTTCTCTTTCAGGTAAAAGAGAGAAAAACAGTATGTGTAAGGCGCGAGCAAATGACATCCTGCAAAATAATCAAACCCCTTTCCATAGCTAACCTTTCTAAATAGAGAACAGACACACAGAACAAGGCTGCTGTAAGTGAAATAGATCACAAGGTATCCGTGATTAGAACATCATGTGCGAGAATGCATTCAGTCCGGAGCTATGCTGGGGCTCCGTCTCAGGACAGACTCAGCCGTCAGCATTCAGTGTGGTTTAAAAAGAAGGGGGGGGGGGGAGAAAACAAAAATGCACAGAACGTGTTACAGTCTATGGATTAATGGGAAGCCACAGGTTCAGGTTACATGATTTTAACAATGAGTTCTACATTTTCAAATACTTACCTGAACCCATTCTGGGCATGGAGTTGTTTTATGTTTTTGCTTTTAAAACTATATTAGTCTAACTGCATTTGAATTCATATTAGTCATTTAAGTCCAGAGCCTCAACCCACTACAGGCAAAAAGGAAATGTAAGGCTGCCTTAAAGCATTCCCTCCCATGTCAGAAGAGACCAGCATTCCCAGCCCCACTTCAGCCCCTCCTGGCACAGAGGGAGTTGTGGGGACAGCTGGGGACATGGCTGGAGAGTAATGCACCCCAGCATCTAAGGACTGTTTTCTACCAATACAAGTTATAGCCGCACTGAGACTGCTCTAATATGAGCCAGGTACTTGAGAGAGCGACACTGCACGAAGCCTCCCAAATAGGGCCCACACAGTAGCCACCCTATTTTTGGTACTAGTTTGGCAAACTGCTTGGCTATCATAGCAGAGACACAAGGCTTGAAGGATCATTGAGACTTAACTCACATCTCTGTTTTCAAAGTGATTTCTGCAGGTGAGAGTTGACCCGCACTGGTGAGTAATGGGGGGGAAAGTATGTGCTTTTCCAGCTCATGGTTAGCAATTCTCTGTTTGTATCTCTACCCAGGCTAAAATAACAGACATCAGAGCCTAAACCTATGTTTACCTGGGTTCCAGCTCCGTAATTTTCTTGCTATGAGTAACCAGGAAAAGAAGATCATCTGAGAGAAGAACGAAACTTCTCAAAGACCATTCCTTGAAGACCACCTTGTCCACCATATTCTGTGGATATATGTGTATGGGGCTTTTCCAGAGACAGCTATCCAGGTATCAGAGGTGTCACAAGCAACAATTTGTATTACCTTCTCAGTATAAGAGACAGTATCTCAGTCTTCTGAGTGAGGACTGATGATAGAGTGTTTTTAAAAACACACACACACCCAATCTAGCGAGCTTGTCTCCCCAGTGGGTTTTTGCATGCTCTTACAGCTCTAATAAAAACATACAAAGAAGGGAAATTAGGATAGACGACTGCTTCTGTCAACGTTGAACAAATAGCATCTTTATAGTTTATGTGTGACTTAGAATTCAAGAATGCAGACTTTGTTTTAGTTGATGGGCTTGTTAAATAAAACACTTTGATTGCTCCAGAGGGGTGGGGGAAAGAATTATATAGAAATTAGAATAGATTAAAGCAAAGAAAGAACCCTGACATCAGACAGCTATTTGATTAGCTCATCCAATAAACTCGAAATAATTAAAAATAAAGAAGGTAGATGAAGGATGTCAGGTGGCTGACTAAAGAAAGGACTCTAGCAGGCAAAGAGAAGAGTTTGAATTTAGTGTGAGTAGACCTGAGAACATACAACATTCATACTAAATTCTTCACTGGGGCAGTTACAGAGAGAAAGGGATAGAGAACTTGTACTGCTACTAATAATTGGTGAAGTGGGTACGTCACAGCAATTTTATATACAGTTCCATCTGGCAAGCAGAATAGCTTCACTTGGAATTCAGCGCAAGTTTGAATCACTCCTCCATTCTTCCCCCTTACTTCTTGCTCACCATCTCATGGCCACCCACCTGCTGCCAGTTGCTCACCCTGCTTTTTGAATTAATGCAGTAGATATTTGCCTTCAGAGTAAACTGTTACAATCCCAGGTGAACCACTGTCTCCCCCCTTTTGACTGTAAATCCTATAGCTGAAAGTGTCAGCAGATTGGCAGGTGCTGTTAGGATCAAAGCAAAACCTCCCATGGAGCTCTAGGGGGATTTCCTCACTGATGTGCTGATACACACATTAGTTGACTGACTGACACTGCCCAGAATATTTGTCCTTCACTGCTAGGTTTGGCTTTGATTTTGTAGCAACCCTGCTAGTTTGTGACAGTGTCTTTAACCCGTGTTATACATCCACCTCTCTTTGCTTTCTCTCCCTTACCCTTCGACTAAACATCAATAAAAGATGAGGAAACCTGATATCAAACTACCCTCAACTTCCTTCTCTTCCTTAGCGAGAAGTGACAAAGTCCTCTTCTCTCTTATAATTCAGTTACTTGTGTTGTAATTGATCTTGGAATCTGAGTGGAGTAAAAAGAGGAAAACAAAACAGAGAAGTCCATCTTGTTATATGTGTCTTATGCGAAATTATTTTTAGTCCCATAACTATGGGTTAATTAATTCTCAATATATGCACATCCAAACTGCAGGAATCATGTTTCTGTTATGTTTTTTTTAGGCTAGAGATGCCAGTTAACTCTAAATGTTGATATATTATTGCAACCTATGTTCTAACCTGCACCTCTGTCTACTGAGTAGCCAGAAGTATCCAGAAAAGCTGAGTACTGCTTATGAACAAACAGGGAAGAGCAGCCTCAGAGCTACTGAGAAGGGGAAACTTCTGCTTTTCTCTCTGGCACCCTAGAAACTTCTGTGGTTACATGTCACGGTAGATAATTAAGAACATATGAGTAAGTGTTTTTTAACTGAGTAATACACAATATCAGCAACTAAAAACCCTGCTGAGTTATTTCAGACACATTCACAGAGTTTGCCACAGCTCACAATCTCACTCTGCATAATTCAATACACATACTACTTTTCCTAACTTACTAAACAAAACAGGTAGTGTTGGGGTTTTTTTTAATCAACGTGGTAGGATCATGCTCGATATTTAACTACAGTGATAAATACATATGGTTTAGCAACTCTATTATATACCATTTCTTCCCTAATAATGTTAGAACAGCTGGTTGCCAGACCCACAGATTGCTTCAACTTTGTCAGGAGCATCCAGCATATTTTAAAACCATCTCTTGACCTCATAGAGAAGGTCAATGTTTCTCCTGGCAGCCTTCTAGTTATTTTTTAAGTGTCTTGATTTTTTTGTGTGTGTGGTGTAATGCAATTTTACTCATTATCACTACAGATGTCAGACCAAGACTAGGAAGATTACAGCAGTAGCTGGAGCATATGGTTGAGTCATATGAATAATAACCATAAATCCTTTTTGACATTGGCCCATTATTATATCCTGATCATGTCCCCTTGGAATTCCTCTTTTGGTATAATGTTTAAGTCATTATAAGGTATCTCTGGAGGTCCAGATTTATAGACAGCTGGTTGGGAGAAGCACAGTATTAGGAGTGTGTTTATACAAACATAAAATATATTAATCCCATACACTACTGTATCTATGTATAAGTAAGTATAGAGATGTGCTGTTTATACAGACATACGTGATAGGCAACTAAGAATTGGCTGTCACCAAATGCATCAAGATTTTCTGATGACATCTTAAACCAGAGAGTAACTCTCATCTGACTGACTCACATATACAGAACTAAAACTGTGAAAAAAGTTGGTATACACCGTAAAACTGATAACTTGATCAATCATTCTGGTCTTCTTTTTAGTGAACTAAATACTACCATCTTCTATGTTGTACACGTTACATTTTCTTTCTGAGGAAGGTTGAGGAACCAGGCATATAGTAAATTGTGGAAGCAGCTGTAAGAAAATACTATCCTCTTACCCCACAAAACAATTTTGTTCATTCCAGTGGAACAATACAGTTACTTTTCACTAATTATTTGTCAGACTAAATTTCACTAATTATTTGTCAGCAATTAGAGATGGGATCAGATCTAAACCTTGGATCTGAACATCTCAAACTTCAGGGAAGATTGGATTCAGATCTGCATTTCATGAGTAATCAATTACATCTATAATCAGCTGACCCTAGATGTAAAACAGTGAATGTTGGAGAAATATGGATGTGGATATAATCATTACAAATCTTCAGTTATGTCAACGAACAAGTCAGAACTGCTTTTAGCTTGCCACAGATTGGATCAAGTGGTGGGATTGTCATTACTCTTTAATTTCTTTGCCTCAGGCTGTTCTGTGTGGAAAGAGGTCACAAAGTAGGTAGTCGGGTAGATATATCTGAAAGGAATCCATAGTGCTGCTGCAGAAAGTGAAGATGCTGATTGTGCAGGGAGCCTGATTTATGCAAAGGAGAAAATTTGGAATCAAATTTATTTGTGTTGACCTGCCATCTTCAGTATAATCTTGAGTCCAACTGGTTGGTCATTTTGTTTCTGCTTTATTATTGCTCACACTGTTATATAGAATTTTAAAGTACAGGTTGAGCCTCCCTAGTCTGGCACCCTTGGGACATGACTGGTCCAGGACCAGGGAATTTGCCAGACTAGGCAAGGTAAATGTATTGGGGTTTCTCCACTTTTCCTCCTGGTGACCTTGCTTCTGCCTGGGGCCCTGCTCTCCCCTCCCCCCCCACCCCAACAGCTCTTTGGCCACCCAGGGCTCTGCTTTCACTCCTTGGCTCTGCTGCCACTTGGGGAGGACTCTGCATTCCTCCTGGCAGCTCTACTGCCACAAGGGGCTCTCCCTAGCAGTCCTGCTGCTGCCCAGAGCTTTGCACGGTGTCCGGCAGCCCTGCTGCAGCAAGGGGCTCTCCCTAGTGGTCCCGCTGCTGCCTAGAGCTCCGTGTTCCACCTCATGGCCTCGCTGCCACCAGGGGCGCTTCCCAGTGGCCCTGCTATCACCTGAACCTCTGCACTCTTCTCAGTGGACCCACTGCTGACAGGGGCTCTCCCCGCCAGCCCTACTGATGCCTGGAACACTGAGCTCTGCCTGCCCTAATCTGGCAATGCTCCTAGCCCCACAGGGTCACCCCAACAATGCCAGACCAGGGGTGTTGCCAAACTAGGGAAGTCCGGATTATGGAGTGTCAACCTGTAATTTTCTCTGATCTCTAACCTTCATGGTTCTACAAACTGGTAGCTAACTGTAGCCTTGTATTTTGAAGAAAGACGCCATTGTCTTTTGTCTAGTCTCTCAGTATGGCACATACCAGGTCTAAGTAGGAAGCCTTACCTTCTCTGCATCCCCCCCAAACAGAGGGAATGAGATATATATACTGATTCCTCATTTTAGATCAGACATCTAATTTTGCTCCTGTCACACCTTTTATAATGAGGTTGTTACTCTAAGGCCAGGTCTACACCAGCAAGTCTGTCAGCCCTCCTCCTTTTCTTAGACCCATGCAATTCCAGCTCCTCTACCACAGGAAATGCCTTTGTACAGGAATTCAGTGATATTCAATGCAATTCATTTTTCAGTCAAGGAAATCCTCCTGCAGGACAGGATGGGGTTGACAGATAAGGAACTGATACATGGAGAGATTAAGTAACTTGCCCCTGGCAATATAGGAAGTGTGCGGCAGAGCTGAGAAATGAACCCAGATTATTTGAGTTCCAGCCTGTTGCATAACCATAAGGCCATTCTTTCTTATGCTGTCATTGTTTCAGTTATATCACGGAACAACCAGGGATAGATTTGATGACCTGTGTCTGATGGTAGAATTTTTGTGGTAAAAATATGACCATTAAGTCTTACTGTTGGGTAACATTAAGCCAAAACTATCTATAGTGCAGTAGTTCTCCGCCTGTGGGTCACAACACCGTTTTAATGGGGTCGCCAGGACCAGCATTAAACTTGCTGGGGCCCAATGCTGAAGCTGACGCCTGAGCTCCACTCCCCACCTGGAGCAGTGAGGCTCAGGCTGCAGTCCCTTCTCCCCCTCCACCCAATTAGGGCAGCAGGGTTTGAGCTACAGTCTTCTTTCCACCCACCCAGGTTGGCAGGACTTGGGCTCCGACCTTTCCGACCACACAAATCATGTAGCAACTTTATTGTCAGAATGGGGGATCACAGTGCATTGAAGTTTGAGAACCCCTGCTTAAGAATAATTGGGATATTCCAGAGATGGTCTCTTTGGGCTTAGATTAAGACTATGAGGAAGGGGCTCCACTGCAGTATAATCTTAATAACTATTTCAGATGAAAAACAAATTAGATTGACTGTGACACTGGTTAATGATATGGCAGTGAAATTAGTCTGCCTTTGATTAGTAAACTAGTACAGGAAGTTTCTTCAGTTATGGTCAATCGCTTCTTGGCATTGTCTGTCACTTGACTGTCCCTTTTGTATTTAAAAATGTATGTCAAAATAGATTGCAGCTGATCTGATCTCTGGTTGTCTATGACAATATCCAGCTATACAGCAATACATATAAGACTCTTCTTTTTCTCTCTCTTTTTGTCCCGTTGTTTCTCTGCTTGATTGCTCTACTTGTTTTTTTGTAAAGAGGACATTTACAGTTAATTAGTAAAGTCTGAACATTATTCCACTCCATTCTGTGAAGCAATGATTTCCTCAGGTAAGCCTCGTGTACTAGCTTTACTGGAAGGCTGTGTACATGTGTTTTACGCAGTACCACAAGCACAATTAGACAAAGTACTCACTGTGGACTTCCAATGGCTTTTCTCAGATATAAACAGAATCACCTGATCCACCAAAGAACAGTCACTGATTTGCTCCATAGCTCTCTGCAAAGGCAAGCCTGATTGTCCTCACCCATGAGTTGTGAATAGTGGGCTTATGACTAGTTTTCATGTCTTGTGCATCCACTGGATAATGATTATGGCTACAATCCTGCAACTGACTACATGTGTGGCAATAGACTCACTGCAAGCAATGGGATGTGCCATTAGATACTCAATCTCAAAATAAGGGCATCAGCTGCCAAGTGTAAACACTAATTTCTTTAATCCTTACATAGTCCACTGGTGTAAAGACTGCATGATTAGGTATGATTTTCATTGTTTTGCAGATTATAGCTAATTAAGACCCTCATGTTGGCCTCTGTCAGAGTGAGAGTGAGTTTGGATCTTGATCTGAAAGGGTTTGCCCATTTCTAGTTGCAAGTACAAAAGAAATACACACAGAACTACGTAAATCCAAACACCAAAATGTAATACAAGTTTGTCTCTCCTGGCTGGCCAACTGTTCTGACCTTTGCTGGAGGATAAACCAATCTTTGGCAGCTCTGAATATTATTCTTTATGAGACTGAAACCTGAAGAGTTTAAGTGATAAAGAATATTTAGGCATTAACAAACAGAGTAGTGTTACTCTTTTAATGCAGAAGAAGGTTCTTTTCTTAAATTAGACTCCTTACATTGATTCCCAAAACTCAGTTTTGAAAATCCTGGAGTTTGCCAATTTCCCAGGCTTTTAAAATCTGTGCTTCCTATCTGAAGGAAAAAAAAAAAAAAAGATGCACATTGCAATATACAGAAGTCATCCATGAAGTTACTATATACAGATGCAACAGAGATGACATGTCCCATATCATCCATAAAACTGATTTAGAACATACTGCAGAGTTATTCAACAATTCCCAGAGTATCCTCTTTTATGCACAATAAGAAACAGATCTTTGTTGTCTTTTCATGGCTATCAGACTTACAGAGATGCAGCAATGCACTTGCAACCTTTAAAATGAAAAGATACTTCTCAAGTAAAGAAGTATTAGCTAGAATATTCTGCTATATCAAAGACATTGTCAACTTTCCACACATTTTGCAATGTTAGACTCATTGCTCTCAGGGGCAGTTAGTGGTTTTAAAGTTAGTAATGTATCTTAAGACCAGTAAGACCTTATTATACTTCAAAATGCTCTTCTGAACTTCAGCAATAAGCACTATATTAGCATATTTTTAAAACCCTGTGAAATTTAAAACATGATCTGTTGCTTCAGCATTTTAAATAAAACAAAACTTCACTGCTGAAAGTGACTGTCCTGCAGCTTTAAGCAGGGAGGGGGAAAGGGAAGGCATTTGGCTGTCAAGCCAAATTAAGAGAACAGTGCTTTATGGCTGGCGAGGGGTGGGATATGAAAATTGCTGAAAAAGGCTCTGTGTGGTTGCTGACTCATCACTTTGGAATTCAGGATTTAAAAGGGGCAACCTTGTGCCTGAAGCCTTCCTTTTACAGGTAGCATACTGAAGCCCCTTGGGTAATTACAAAGGAAACAGGTGGTTACCTGAACTGTACACTTTTAACTGCTGGGTAGTCCCAGATACCTAAAAATAAAATTATGGTCTAATTAAACCCCATGTCAAATGTCTCTTGTCCTTCTTTTGATATAGTGAGACAATCGATACACTTTATCAATTGCAAACAGACACACCTAAAACAAATTCCATAGGCTGACCTGTGACAGTAGCAATCATAAAATGGAGATGAGCCATCATAATGGCTTATGCTCTTCCTCAAAAGAAGTGTTTTATGAAACAACAGGTACACTTTAAAATGGGCAGTTTTGTTATGAAACAATCTTAGTTCCTGTGTGAAGAAAAGACAGTAGCAACAACAGCCAGGCTATAGTTAACAAATATGTACCCTGGCTCCATGAAAGGCTGCTAGAACTCAGCGTTCTAGAGTTTTAATTATATTTACCACAAAACCCATTTGCTCCCAAAATGAAATTAAATTCTTCAATTTAAAAACATTTGGACTATAAATACAGATCAGGGAAATGCCATTGTTGTCTTGGGCAAAATTGATTATCATTCTAAAAAAGGGAAAACATTTATGTCATGGTGTGTTGTATAGTAAAGTGCTTTAAAAAAAAAAAAAAAGCCAGACAGATTCACATCTAGAACAGATAAGCCTGAGGTTAACAGATTAGGCTGCAAGTAAATTGTCCCTAACCATAAAATGAACAAAAGTTCAACTACAGGCCACAAAATTTCCAGCTTCTTTAAAATCAATGGTGGAGTCCCACTTAGCTTAGGAAATTCAACTAAATCCCATTGTTACTGGATGTTCATTTATACAGGGGATATCTGTATTTGACAGGATAAAAATCAACTACAGGTAAAAGGTCATCTCATTCACACCTGTACCTGTACTTGCTTGTTCTATGGAATGTATTCTCCTGTAGTTCAGTCACTTGTACATGGTTAAAGTAAAAGGACATTAAATTACTTCATTGCAAGTGATTGCACAGTGTCATAGAGAAATTTACCCATGCCCTTTCTCTTTAGTTTTCCCATGCCTAACCTCCTCAAATCATCTCTCCTGAAATGTATCAGGGCCAGCCTAGTCATGGGAGTGCAAAGCAGGTGAGTGGAATGTACAAGGAACAAGTACTAGCCAGATTCTTAATGCAGCATGTAGAACCTGCTCCTGGTTAGCGCTCCAAAAAGCACATGAGAGGCAACGTGAGGGAGGGTGTAGCTGCAACAAGGCCCTTATGCGCCACCCTTTCTCCATCTGATCTGAATGTTTCCAAATCAGTATCCTGCTCACAGCTTAGACGTCATAGGAACCCCATGTTGACCGGACAATAAAGTTAATCTGATTTAGGATTTGTTTGGATTACTAAAAGCAGTTTGCATATTGCTGTACATTTATAAACTAATGACATAGCAGTGTTATTGCAGACAGAACAGCATCTTGGCTTCATCAGACAATGTGAAACCACCCCACACTGTGCAGATTAAAACGGTCTATGCAACCCCCATTATTATGGTTGATGGGAAATTTGCACACACACTTTGAGAAGGGATTACAGCATTTGTAAACAGACAACATTATAGTCTATTGGAACTAATATTGTCATTACAGCTGTTGAAATATTTATGGCCAATTAGCAATATAATGCTTTGTACCAACTCAAAACAAAGACAACTTTGTCCAGAGGATACCATAGGTAGGAGTCAGCCTTTTTGTTTTCAGCAAAATGATATACAGAAAACTATTGAATTATTGTCCAAGAAATGGCCAGAGGTCCCCTTTACTTAGTATGCAATGGAACCTTGAGTCCCTTTCTTTGAAGTCAAAATTTTACGGAGTAGCAATAATGCACTCAGGATGGCGAGGAATACTGCTTTGATAAACGATCTAGCAGTCAGTTCTACACAGCTTGTCGCTATGTAATAATGTGTCTTCATGCTGGGTTATCTTTAATACCATCTACCTTTTTATTACGGAGCTCTTCAGAAGACTGAAATTGTGATGTGTAATAAAATTGCAATGCAGAAATTCAATAAGAGATTAGTCTATGTCTCCTGGCCCCAGTCAGCTTATATGGCCCCCAAAAATTAATATCCCTGGCTCACGACACCAGTGGCTACTGTCACATGGAGAAGCCTTTTTATATTACTAAATATTTTAATAAAAAGGCAAAAAAAAAAGCTTAAAATTCTTTATATCAAGTAAAGTAACTTCTAATAAACTATCCTAAAAAAAATGCTAACACAAGAGTGCTAAAAACTGCCCCTGTAACTAGTACACTGACAGTTAGTTTATTATGTTATTAAAAGTGTACGAGGGTATATTTACACTTCAACAAAAGAGCTGTGGCATGACTACAGCTAGCCCAGGTCAGTTGATGTTGTCTTGTGGGGCAGACTATGGACTATAAAATTGCAATATAGACATTCCAGCTGATGCTGGAGCCAAAGCCCAAATTTAGTGCCGCACCCTGAACCCGGCAAATGCCCCAGTCTGTGAGACTCAGTGCCATTAAGTTTTGGTTATAGTGAAGACATTCCAGAAGTGTCAAACTACTTCCTTATCAGACAAGCATGACACACTTTGATCTAGAAAATAAGATGGTTTAATCAGTACAAACAAGAAGCTGTCTTTAATGGTTGTAAACAATAAAATCAAATTAAAAATAGATTATTTTGACTATTATTAGATGTTTCAGTCATAGTAGTGCATAATGGCATGTCACTGTAAGTAACACAACTATCACGTCATGAAAATAATGTTAAAATAATAAAAATATAGAAATGAAAAAGCAGAAAAATAAAATAAAATTTCTAAATAGAATTTTTGAATGTTTCCAAACAGAAAAGTTTCCAAACTTTTTTGTTGCAATTTTCATTGTGTTGGAAAATTTGAAAATATTTGTTTTAATTCCAATCTGGAATAAAAACAAGTTTTGAAATGTTAATATTTCCCATGAAATAGAAACTCAAAGTCATGACAAGTTCTAGTATAGATACGATCTTTATCACAAGAAACACACTTCTTGAGATATTTATGTTTGATCAAGAGACCTGGTTGTGTGAGAGAATGCAAGGGTGCTCTCTGTCCAGGATCTGAAAGGAGCGATGCTTCAGGTTGTGCTATCAGTTTCTATAAAGTAAGTTACAAAAGTGGGCTGTAGTTAACCTTCTTCTTAAACCCTCCTCCCCCCCCCCCACTATTTTTAAACAGACACAAAGGACAGTAAGAAATAAATCAGGATATTCCTTCAGAAACAATCTGAAGTCTTCATTCTTTAAATTCTAACAACATCATTTAGGGTAAGACAATGCTTTACAGAATCCTTCCAACTTGTGTTTCTACTTAAAAGTGAAAACCTTTGTTGTTTCTCAAATGTTTAAGATGATGTAAACTAAATTCAAGATGTATATTTACAAATACTTAAAATTCAAATGCAAATTTTCATATACCAAGTTCCTGGTACTGTTGTTACATATATAGTAAGATGTCTTCAGTACAAATATAGCAGGATCATTTGATACTATAAAAGTTTATTAATGTAAAATGCTATCAGGATAAAATAGTTTTATTATTTGGGAAACTAATTAGTTTTCTGACAATGCTTAAACAATTTCTTACCAAATTTAAGAAAACAAGGAGAACATCTCCAAATATTAGCAAAAAAAAAAAAAAAAAAAAAAAAAAAAAAAACGACAATACCTTCTTTGATGACCATTTAAATGTAAAGTCTATTTCTTTAAGATTCTTTCAAGTTTATAAAAGACTTCTAGGGGTTGAAAGATGTTTATATAGGAAATACATGTGTTTTGAGTCATTGGAACAGAATTTCAACTGCTATTAATAGAACTAAAGGGATATTTCAGAAAATGAGCTGAATAAAACAAGAAAGAGTTAAAACTCTGTCTTTAAAGATATCTGAGAATTATTCTTAAGGATGTCAAAAGCAATTTTACATCCCTACTGAATATGCATTAAGCAGATTGCATGTTCATGAAATGAAGGTGCTACTACTAAAATAGTGGGAGTTACATCTCAGATTTGGCATTAAGAGACAAATATTAGGATTTGGCCCCTACCATTTCTTGTTTCTCTAGGACCATGTTTACACAAGGAGATTATTTTGAATTTACTAAATTCAACTTCTGGGCACCCGATTTTACCAATTTAAACTTCCATGTCCTCAGTATGGGGAAGAATTGAATGTAGTCCGAGGCAGGCTCTGTGAATGTGGATGTGCTACCTCAGACTCAGAACTCCAGGAAGCACTCTGGGGAACTGCGGGAGGCCTCCTGCAGGCTATTTCTTTTGAACTGATGGCACCAGAGCATCCACACTAACATTATTTTGGACTTACAAGTTCAGGAATGGTGTTATTCCTCATGAAGAGCAGGACTACAGAGTTCAAAATCTGTGGCCCCTTATTCCAAAATAATGGGCTTGGTAGAATGGATGCATCGCTTAGAAATTTGGCCTGGGGGGGAGCAGGGAGGGTGTCATTTTGGACTACGGCCCTAGTGTAGACGAGGCCTAGTTTATAAAATTTTAGTCATTATGGAGAAAATTACTTGGTGCTGAACAACTTAAAATACCCCCCTTCCAATTCACAGTATATATAAGACTAGCTGGACTTACCCGGTGCTGCCCGGGAAACCGGAGGAACAAAATTTAGAAAAGCAGAAGCTGGTCCTGACAGCCTCCAGCCACACCGCAGCTGCCAGTGCCTGACATCTGGCCATTATGGCAGACCCCCATGCTTTTCTACTGCTGCATGAAGCAAAATCTCTGACTCAAAAAAGAGGCATTGCAATGTTGAGAATCAGAGCTATTTGACTTGGCAAACTTAGATACAAAAGTCACAATAGAAACTGTGTGTCTGTTTTCTTTCCACGCCATGAGTCTTGGAACCATTAAAAGCACAGTGGAAGGGAGAGCCCCCCAATCACCATGGCTTGTTTCCCCACCATTGCTGGAAGCATATGGAGGCCCCTCTTCAATAGTGCAATTTTTTGCTTCCTATCAGATGGTATTTTTGTGAATTATACTTGTAGAAGCTAATGGTTTTTTTGGTAGGGAAGTAGGGGATAGGCATGCTGGGTCTGCAAATTCTAATCCAAGAGGTGAGTACAGGGATGCTCTTCTCCCATCTTTTTTGATGAAACTATGAGTCAACTACCTGAGCCTGCTGGCACCTCTATAGTACCTCCTCCAGCACCACCCCCTTGACCAGCTGCCCCTCCCATGGACTGCATCTCTCACCCTCCACCCCAGGATCATCCAGTATCAAACCCAGGACCAGTGCCCAGATATGAGGGATCTCCCCCCGCCTTGGATTAATTTCTCACCCACCCAGCATCATCCAATGCTGCCCCTTGGGCCAGTGCCCCGCAAAGGAGACCCCCCCCACACACCATGGGCTTCATTTCGCACTCACTCCCTGCAGGATTGTCCAGCCCTACTTCCTTCATCTCCCCACAATCCTGCCCTCCCCTCACTCGCTCCCAACAGTCCAGCCCCCCCAGACCAGCCTGCCCCCCCAACAATCCAACCCCCCCAATCCTGCCCTACCCCCACTCACCCCCAACGGTCCAGCCCCCCCGGACCAGCCCCCTCCCATTCATTCCCTCCTCCTCCCCCCACCCCCCACTCTCACCTCCGGGTCTCCAATACGCCTCCTTCCGGACATTTTTTCAAAGTGGCAGCTGAGCGGTAACACCAGACCCTCCCCCTCCGCCTAGAGCGAGCTTCGGCAGCAACCCGCCTGCCCATTGGTCGGCTGCCAGGCCCTGAGACAATCACAGTATTGAAGAGGGGCCTCCATATGCTTCCAGCAATGGCAGGGAAGCCGCTTCTCCCCACACTGCGAAGCTCCGTGCAGGCCCGGGGAGAGGCGTCGGTCTCTCATCTCTTCCCTCCCACAGTCCCTTAAAACCTTCTCCTGGAGGAAAGGTTATCCCATGGAAAGTTTGGTTGTGGTAGGTCTTATAGTGTCCAAGTTATTAGAGCACAAACATACAAACATTCTCCTTTATATGTTAGATTATGTACGAAACTAATAAAATTTACATCATATAAAATTTATCCATTCCCTAGTAGACAAGTATTGCATACTACATTGACAGAAAAGATTAAGTAAAATTAAAATAATGCTACTGAAGTCACCAAGCATATTAATCCAGTGCTACTTGCAGAACATTTAATTCATTCTTGTTTTCTCTAATTTGAAAGTTCATTGTAGAACTCTGAATACTCAGAAACAGTTATACAAATGATCATATCCCCAAAACTGGGAATTGTATGTGCAGGATTGTTATGAAACCAAGTACAGGATTATTAATTTGATCCCCAAGTTAAGCAGATTATATATTTATACTTTTGCTTTTCAGTGTTTTCAAGATCTTCAGTCCTGGGAGCTGCTTCTAACATATATGTACAAGCTACAATATAAGTATTTATGAAACATTAACAAACCAATCTGTACAAAAAACTGTTTAAACTTTGGACCAAAACTGAAACCAGGTATGTGCAACTGTTGTGACTTTATTAGCTCTGAACTGCACCTTCCCATTTCTGAGGCTTACCTGTCATCAGGGTCAGTTATTATTTTTAAGGGGAGGAGGGTCAATGGAGCATGCTACATAAGAAGATGCCCACTGTATGTTCTCATGGAAAGTGTTTCTTTTCTTTTCTTTTCTTTTCTTCATTTTGTTGTTTCCCTACAATCTGATACAAAAGTTACAGAGTGAAAATATTTGGTGAATGGAAAGATGAATGTTTTAAAAAGTTCATTTAACTTTTAGGGAAGCCATTCAGTGAAAATATGTTTCCAAAAGCGTAGGGGAGAAGCTGCTACTCCTGCCAAAATATTATCATCTCTGGTATGACCAGTTATAGTATGCAAGTATTGTAATGCTTTAAAGAACTTTTGTTTAACTAATAATACATCAAACAATGATAAATACTATCTGGAGCAGAAATTACACAAGCTATAATTCAATCCCCTACAGCCTCAGGCTCCTGACCCCCAGATCTGAGGATGTATTTTGTTTCTGTTGAGAATGCGTGGGGCTCATCAGCCTCTGAAGCATTATCACCCTAAACCCTGTGGAGACAAACCTCTTCCCTCAAGTTATTTTGTGTGGGAGGTGACTTGACTCTTTAAAGCTAGGCAATCTACATATGAGAGAGAAGAATTAGAGCAGATGAAAAGTTCCAGTCCTGCTAAAAGTGGCAAATAACTAAAACAAATTCTGGACACTGAAGGACATTCTGTACACTAGAGGACATATAAAACTGGAAAAGTGGACACTGCAGAGCATATTAAATTAGAAAAGTGCTACAGAGAGTTAAAATATCACAATTCTCTAGCAACATACTAAAATGCTTAATGTCAATGGACTTTCTCTGGGGAAGTACAGGTAGAGTTGAGATCTGGATGACCCATTTCAAAGACAGCTTGCATCTGAAAGCAATGTAAAAAAAAAAAAAAAGGAAAAAAATACTTGTACCCTTGCTACCTTTACTCAGGCAAAACACTCAGCTTGAAGCAGATGCTGGCTACATAACTATTTGCTACCATAGTAATAACATAATGAACAATGGCAAGATTATAACTTACCGTGGCATGGTGCTATAGGCAAATACAGTCAGCAAACAGGAGGAAGAAACAGTGCAATAGCACTCTGGAAGTACAACAGCAAAGAGTAGATTCAGGAAACAGATATCTCACTAAGTCAAAGTGGCTCTGCCAGTATGAATTTAATAGTCAAGAAAGCCAAAGAAAGCAAATCAGACTAAATGTAAAGTCAGACAGAGAGTGAACAGTACTGTACCACCACAATTAGCCAGTCTCTGGAAAGATAATCTCAGAAGTAGTGAAATTATGTCTTGTGATTTCCTCGTTTATTCTTTGGTACACAATTTGAGGCTTCAAATGACCCATGACCATTATGGGTATGTCTACACTACAGCAGAAAATCGAAGCTGCTGCTGTCGATCTTCAAGGGTTCGAATTAGCGGTCTAGCTAAGACAGCTAATTCGAAGTGAGAGAGGCACTCCTGTCAATGCCGGTAACCCTGCTTTCATTAAGAGTAAGGGAAGTAGAAGGAAGAGTGTTTTTCCTTCGACTTCCTGCTGTAAAAACAGCGACAAATGCTGAGTTAAGCTACTTTGACTTTAGCTATGCAATTATCATAGCTGAAGTTGCATATCTTAATTAGACTTTGTCCTGTAGTGCAGACATACCCTATGATGCCAACAGTTAACATGCCATCTCCAGGACATTGCAACCTGCATATTTCTTTATTTTCCTAAAATCATGTTCACCTTATAAAAAAAAGTACAGTATTTTACAGATTCAGAACATTGCAACGTCACCACTCTAAGTCAGGGATCTTCATTCTTTTCTGATTTTCACTCCATTGAAATGTAATGGAATTGTGCCAATGGAAAACTGATGTGAGAGCAGAATTAGGCCACGTTGTTTTCTACAGGAAACTTTTTTTTTTTCATAGTACTTTGTAATCATCAATTTATTCAAAAGTAAGTCTAGAAACAGAAGGACTTATGCTGTTAAATTGGCATTCCTTGTATTTCTTATGCACCTAATATTCCAATGGCATAATTTCCAACATGAATTTTCCTATCATATTCTACTGTAAGTTGCTATCATAATAACTCAGTTTCTTGTTTTGATCCACAATTGAAGTACATCAGAAGCTAAGACATCAGTCCTACAATGGACTCCATGCTGATGGACTCCTATGCTCACACAGACCCCCCTCAAAGCCAAAGGGTATTTGCCCACCAATGACAAATTGTAAGCTTGGGCCCTAATTGTGCAATGCTGTGGGAACAAACTGTTGGATGTTGAATAGCTCAAGAAGCTTCTTATGTAATTTGGCTGTTACAGTTCCTCTAATCTTTGGGACTACAAATCCCAGAAGCCCTCCAGATTATCTCCCCCAGTATTCCATCTCCTAAAAGGACTGAGCCTCAGTATTCCCTGGGTTAGCATCACCCATTCTTAAAAAGGACCAGCATGTTCTGTGACACTTAAGATATTTATTTTTTTAAAATCTAATGCCTTATGATGGGCTGAGAGGAAGAATACACAGAATCAAACACACCTTTTCTCTTTCTTCTTTTGGTTTTTCTGGTACTTCCACCAGCTCCTCTAAAGTCCTATGGAATTGAGAAGTACAGTGTATTCTTACCATTAATCAGTCCCAAACCCATCAGAAAAAAATCTCTCTCTCACACTCATCTTTCTGTTTTGGTGGAATCCCATGTAAGTGGCAATAAAAGTTACACAGCTTGAGAAAATCCTTCACCATCTGGTTCCAAATTAGAAAGTTATTACCTCAGTCTAAGCTGTTGTCAAATGATTATGCCGCTCTCCTTCTAGTGTTGAGCTGGAAGGAAATCTCAATATAGGGAACAGAGAGCAAATGATGTATTTCAGGATGAAATGGAGACTCTACCACAAAAAAGACACTTTGTAACTGCACCACGCAGTATGTGTATGGATGTACTGTTGGTTCTGTTGAGGGCCTGCTTTAGGGGCAGATGACCCAGGCAACTGGGGGGGGCTGGGATTGTGTGGACACCAGCGCAGAGTCACTTCCTCTCCCCACCAGGCAGAGCCCATGGGCCAGATGCAGCCAGCAGCTTGCCTTGATCTGGCATGTGAAACTCAGGGTTGCCTCTTCAGCAGTGGCGAGCCAGCACTGTGGAGGGGGCATAGCCCTGAGCCCCATAAGGTGGATCAAAGCAAGCCATGAGTTGGATCTAGCCCGCAGGGTGTAGGTTCCACCATTCCTAGTCCAAAAATATTCTAAGAGGTTATTGAAAAATAAATTAATGTATGGAATACCTGGAACACTTTACTTCAAACTTTCATTTTTCCCTGTTGTTGCTAACGACAAAAGCAGCATCCCCAATCCCAGCACCCCAGACAAGGCAGAAGCGATCATCCCAGTGCACAAGACGAGAAGTGAAGCTCAAATAATTGAAGTTCTGTTATTAAGAAATTAGCAGATTTATCTGAAGATAAGGAATGGAAATGTGAGGAAAGTGATGGAGAATCATTCAATTTCTCTGCCAGCATAAAGGAAAGTGATGATAAAAAAGAATGTAGATCACATGAAACGGAGTATAATTACAAAGAAAAATCTGGTTTCCATGAACAGGAGAGAAATGGTACAGAAGAATCAGCTTTGCACGATGACAGAAACATCAGTGAGAAAAATTGCACACCACAAAGCAATACATTAAATCCTGCTTTATGACTAGCAATCTTAAACTCTGCTGATATTGCTGCTATACATTTTTGAATGGGCTGGACAAAATCAAGAATATGACATTTCCAGTAAATGAACAGAAGTAACACTTCTCAGTTACACTGCAAAAGAGTGCTCAAGAATGGTGAGGAACTGAATCAGTATTACTTCGTTTACTGAAAATAAACTGACAGTGTTCTGTTTTTGTTGAAGTCTATTTGACAAGAATGCCCAAAGGAGGCTTGCGCTTTCTGGGTGCAGTCACTGGCATATCTGGTTGCTCTAAAGCTACATGGAAAGTCACCAAGCCATTCCATGACTTACTCCATATGTATGGAGATGGTTCATGCTGGATAAATGCATAAACACAGAAAAACAATGCATTATTAATGGAGAAACCCAACACTGGAGGGACATGCTAAGCCTCTGAGCTCAATGACCCTGTTATTCACAAAGAATAATTTGGCTTTCTGGGGCTCATCGGATAAATTATTCACTGAACATATTGGTAATTTCTACAGTTTGGTGTAGCTCCTTGAGAAATGCAATGATGTCAAGCATGCACACTGACATAGGAGTAGTTCATGAAGAAGCTGTGAACGATCACAGCAGCAAAATAATTCAAAATGCATTGATTAGCCTTATGGCAAGGAATATGCTTGATACCATATTAATGCATTCAGCAAAGGCCCACCACTATAATAATGAACTGCACTCTTAACATTATTTGTAGTGAAAAGATGCTTTTTTTTTTGTACCTTGTGGCTGTCACTCTCTCAAACTGGCTGTGCAGTCATCTTCAGATTCAGTTTCTCTCTTTGGAGTACTGCAAAGGATATACATCCTATTTTCAGATACAGAACCATCATGGACAGTGTTATAAATCTGACAGTGAAGCCACGATGTGACACTCATTGTGACAGTTGCATTGACAGCTTATGGCCAGGGAGATACCAAGTGACTGAGGTTTACAATGCCCTGATTGAATTGGCACAGATGAGTAAAGCTGAGGCCGGAATCCAACATGAGGCACAAAGCCTGGCAAACCAGCTCACTGACATCAAATTTCTGGTCTCATTTGTGGTTTGGCATGCGATCCTGTTCCAAGTAAACGTTGTAAGCCTGGCATTACAAACTCAGTCAATGGACATCACAGCTGCTACTGCGTTGATGAGAAGCTGCCTTGATTTCATTGTGGCCTGCAGAGACAGGCCACAATGAAAGATGCCATCAGTGCTATGAAAGAAATTGCAGAAGATGCCATCAGTGCTATGAAAGAAATTGCAGAAAATGTAAGAGTTGAATTCAAGGAACTTGTATTCATCAGAAGAGACAGTTTGGTTATGAGGGCTGAGCTGAGATGATGGGAAGCTCAGAAGAAAAAAAATCAAGAGGAAGTTTTTTGTTTAAGAACCCACATACCTACTGTGTTCTGCCCCACGTAGTGGAAGTTAGATCACTTATAATGAGAGAATGAGTTTGCTCTACCACCTTAGCTGAGAGCTGGCTGGCTTTTAGCTCCAGCTGTAGAGGTTCATGCACTAAGCTCCAGAGGTCCCAGGTTCAGATCTGCCTGATCTGTGTTACATTAGCTCATTGACGCTACTTGAGTGCGTATCAAAAAATGGTTTGGAGAAATGAAGCAACATGAAAAGATGGGGAAGGGTGTTGTGTGTCCTTAGTAATTAATGATGTAGAACTGAAGGACACTTTTCTTATGTTTGGATAGTTTTGATGATTCCGCTTATGCTGCCAGTTACAGTCAACACATGGTGAGTGAAGCTTTTTGAAGCCGAGGTGCGTCAAAACATATCTTCAATCAATGGTAGCCAATGAGATATTGACATTGCTTGCTATTTTAGCCCTTAAATTGGCCAATCTTTGTCTCTGACACTGCTTCTGTTCTCCAGAGCAAAGTTGAACTAAAGGACTAGGGTAAACTTCGAAGCCTGTCACGTAATGTAACACTATTTCATACTAGCCCACTTAATGTTGATGCACAGTTTAATTTCTTGATGTTAGTACATTTCAGTTATTCTTAACATTAAAAAAAGTTTCTATAGGCTTAATGGAAATGAATTTATTTATTTGCTTATATATGGCATGAATAAATACAGATTTACAAAGCCTACCATGCAAATTAATCATCTTATGACAGGGATAAACCATGCATGCAAATCATGTATCAAAGTCATGAAACTGGCTACAAATGCAATAAAATAAGGTATTCAAAAGTTTAACAAATGGAGGCGGGCACAAAAGGAGCTTCTGTCTGGGGTGCCATTTGGTCTAGTGCTGCTTCTCCTCCTAGTAATTGGTACTGTGGAGCATCAGGCCAACATGAGACGCTTAAAAAAAAAAAAAAAAAAAAAGAGTCCTGTGAATTTCAGTCTCACCGGAACACCAAACCACTTAGAAGCCATTGACTCTCCTGACCTGGAGATGATTAAGTACAAGTCCACATATGGGATACATTAATTGCTAATTACGTTAAGAACCAACATTCACTTGGTTGATTTTTTTCACTCCTCCCTTCAGTTACATGTATTTTGATACTGGGAATTTTGATTATGGTTGCACTAAAGATAAACTGTGCAGCAAGAATAAAGAATGAGAATCAATGGATAACTTTGCCATTTCTGTCAGTAATTCATTAAATATATCATTAATAGGCTCTGTTTCTATAGGGAGGGTGGATCCCTGGGTACTATTTTTGTTCTCTGGAGATACTAGTGTTTTGTGCAAAATTGTGGCATAAAGCCATGGTCCCAAGGAGGAGCAGTGCGAAGAACTGTACCTCAAAGACACACCAAGTGTTCCCAAACTCCTTGGTCAGATTTGCAGGATGACGGTGTGGGGAAATCTGCTATAGGCCTTTAATTGGTGCAATATACTAATCAATTGGCTGGTGCTTCAGTAAGCAGAATGATGGCTCTGCTTACCAACTGCTCAGTACAACCTCCTTCCCAAAGAGACACTTCTGGGGGGAGAACAACATTTCCACAAGCATATGGACTAAGATTCCAAGTAGATTTTTTTTCTGCGCTAGATAAAGAGGATTGGAAAAAGCAGATATATAGATATTGTGGCAAAGTCTGGGCTAAGCCCTGTGGGTCCTGTGCTTCCTGGAGGGTTCTTGTGGGCCTCAGAGGCTCACAATGTCCCTAATTACTGCCACGAAGGCAAGGGTACCCTGCTTCCAGAGCCTCTTTCATCATTGGCCAGTCCAGTGTCCTTCTTTCTCCAGTCCCTACTGGCCCTTCCAGCCAGAGGGGAGGGTTGGAGGGAACCCGATCCCACCCACTTGCTCCGGGTTCTGGCCCAGGGCCCTATAGGATGGGGCAGCCCCGAGCAGGCTATGTAGCTTGGCCCTTGGCCCCTGAACAGCAGCCCCTCCCTGGGCCACTTCCCCAACCCCTCCTGCAATACCTCATTCCTGATATCACGGAGCAAACCTTCACATCAGCTCACTCGGGTATGTTTTCTTGCTCTAGGTTGCTCCCTTCTCCTTGAGTTCTCCTCTAGTCCATCCCTTTTCTACTTCCCCCCTAGCCTTGCCTGGGGAAGTGTTTTTATAGTGCACACATCCATCTTATGGCTGCATCTCTATCACATCCATCTTAAGTGGCTACAGGTGTTCCAATTAGTCCTTCCTTCAGGCTGATGCCAGATAGGCTTCAGGTGTGGCTGGCTGGCCATAGTCTTTAACAGCCTACTCAGGGAACATAAAGCCACATATCCAGCTCCCCGCATATCTGCCCACCTTGAGGCTTTGGCAGTTCCCTGATCTCAGGCTGCCACAGTATATAGTTTCTCTGAAGGCACATCTAGACTGCCCGCGGTTTTTGAAAGAAGATATGCAAATTCAGTGCAAATTTGCATATCTTCTTCTGATCCCGTTTTCGGAAGAGGTTTTTTTTTAAAAAAAACCGGCTAAATGTGGTTCTTTCGAAAAAAAACCCCCTTTTTTGAAAGAACGCTTCTTCCAAAAAAAATGAGCTGTACATGGTTCTTTTGAAAAAGGGGTGGGTTTTTTTGAAAGAACCGTATCCAGACTGCTTTTTTTTTTTTTTTCAAAAAAACTCTTCTGAAAATGGGATTGGAAGAAGATATGCAAATTCACACCGAATTTGCTTATCTTCTTTTGAAAGCCGCGGGCAGTCTAGAGTGAGTGTTTGTACAAGTCTGATATAAAGTTAAAAAATAGAAGATATATTGACACATTACATTTTGTTACAATATTTAGATCTGGGTTAATACTGTCAAATTTCAAATGAAACATCGCAATGAATCCTCCAGATAAAAGGGTATTTAAAAATTTTGTTTCAGTCATGTTAAAATTACTACACAAACAAACAAAAGTCACAGAGCTCCTGATACACCACGTATAATTATTGCTACTGTGAAAAAGAAAAGTCAGTGGTATGAGTTATGTGGATTGTTAACCTTAAATTCGAATGCCTTGGCTTCTGTGGTTTGACAGCTTAGCTTTAACATTATTCAAAAATAGCATTTCTTTTTAATTGCCATATAAAAAAACAGTCTTTCTTAAGTTATAGAATGTGTTGTTGGCCAGAGAAGGGAGAACACTATGCCTAGGACTACACTAGGGCATTACTTCATAATAATCCCCCTGGGATCAAATTTATACACAGAGCATCCTCATTATCAAGACTGTGGGCACATTATCTAGCTGTTAAAAATCTGCCTTTTCTTAAGAATTAAGATATATTCAGGAACAATTATATTAGTTATATAAGGGCTAAAGGGTTTTCAAGTTGATAAAGTCTGAAACAAAACAATGTATAACAACGTATCCAAAGAATTAATGAAAGTAAGCAGAAGTTAGAGAAACTTTAGTATTCCTTGGGTTTATCATTTATTTGTATAACCTTATGCATTGCAGGAGTGATCCAGAAGACTAAAAGAGTAGCAACACAATACTACTATTTAAAATAAAATCATAGATTAATACCAGAAAACTACAGACCTTTCAATTTAACATTATGTGGGGGAGTCTTAAACTATTTTAAGTGACTCCAGCTTTTTTATTTATAGAAACTACTTGGATGTTGGTACTGAAAGTAAGATTTTCAAGCTTTCAAATAAACTCAATCTCAAAGAGCAGTAAATAATGAGGAACAACATGGTGAGATTAAAAAAAAACAAACCCAGAACTAAAACCTCAGATCTTTAAATACTTCAGCAACTGGATGGGGAAGTGCACTTCAGATTAGATAACAAAAAAATCTTTTGATCAAAAAAATATACAAAGAGAAGGAAATTAAAGCAAAGCATCCAATCGGTATTTGGAGATAAGGAAATAGGAAGGAAGATCAGTGTAGATGGGATCAAACTAGAGAACGTAGAGAAGTTCATGTATTTGGGGAGCAACATGACGTATGATCTAGACTGTAAGAAGGAAATAGCAACTAGAATAGCGAAAGCAAGAGTGAGTTTGAAGGCAATGGATAAGATCTGGAAAAGAAAAGCAATTAGCTTAGGAACGAAGCTGAGCGTCTTGAAAATGTGTGTATTTAGCAGCATGTTGTACAGTTGTGAGACATGGGTGATAATGAAAGATTCGAAGAGAAGGATATTGGCGTTCAAGAGGAGTTGTTATAGAAAGGTCCTGAGAATAGGATGGATGCAGAAGGTCACCAACAAGGAATTATATAGGAAGATACAGCTGAAAGAGAACCTACTGAAGAAGTTTTTACAACGGAAGTTACAGCTATCTGGGCATATCTGCAGAATGAACAATGAGCAAAACGTTAAGACCCTGGTATCTGGCATAATGGATGGTCTGAATAGGAGAGGCAGACCCCACAGAGAATGGGTAAATAATATAGCAAATTGGTGCGGAGCTAGTCTACAGTAGTCTTTAAAGTGCTACCAGACTATTTGTTGTTTTCAAGTTTATCTTGTACAGACTAACTCGGCTACCCCCTGAAGCTACTAGTGATAGTGAAAGTACATGATATTCTTTTGCAGCAGTTGCAAAAAAAGTCCTAAAGCTTTCAGCCTTTTTTTTAAAGCTAATGTGAAAATGGAAAACTGAACTTAAGGCCACCTTGCTATAAAAATGCACTCTTAGAACATATTTTAAAATGTGCATCTGTCTGTCCATTTATTCAATAACTCCTCTTAAATGGTAAGAGCTAGGCTATCCAAATTTGGTATGCAGCTTCCTCGTACCATAACTTAAAGCAAGGTAAGAGTTTGGTTGTGTCAAGACAATGGGATAAGCCCGGGATTCAGTTGTTTCTCATAAAAGGGAAAATGAATGGCCTGATAGGAAGGACAGTTATACTGCAGAATGACCACATAGGGTCAGGAAGGGGCCAGAGATGGGGATTGGGACAGCTATAACCCCATTGTGCCAGTAGGGGGCAGGAGTGAAGAAAGGGCAACTATCTACTCTTTATTTTGGAGAGTTTGTCTGTGTGTCTGTCTGTCTCCCAGCCAGGGGACATGCATCCCTCCCCTGGCTGTGTCCACTGCAGCTTCAGTGGCAATGGACAACTGTTTCTCAGCTGGCCCCAAGCTACTGTGGTGAGAGAGGACTGGAGTTGTCCTCTCTCCCTGGGGCAACCTGAATACTGAACCCCCCGTCAGGTGAGTGTCCTAACCACTGGACTACAGCATATTCAGCTGTGGGTCTCCCTCAATCATGCCCACTAAAGGTATTCCACTTTCATTAAATAACTAAATAATTAAATATTAATTGGGCCAAAAATGAGCAAGAATGATGCTATAGTTGAGAACAGATTTTTCTGCAAAAATCTTGGGTGCCAAGTGAGCTTAGGCATCTATTAATTTAGGTGGCATCCAAGCTGCAGTTTTGTGATACACTGTGATGCCTACAAACAGGACTTAGACACTTAAGACTGGGGTTAAGACCCTAAGTATCATTGTGGATGTGGGCCTTAAGCCCTGATCCAGCAAAATACTCAAGCATGTGTATATCTTTAAGTGTCACTGGAGTCAATGGGACTTAGCTGCCTAACTTACTTAGGTGCTTTTGTAAATCCTAAGTGAGGCCTCTCAGCATCTGTAGGCACCTAAAAACTTTTCCAAATCTAGCCCCTAATATCTAACCAGTTTAAGTCAAAGTGACAGAGGAAAAAGTAGAACATACACTTTGTCTTAATCACCTTATAAACATCATTCAAGTTCAGAGGCCAATTATATTAATAATATCACAAAAATAGACAGTAGAGTTCTGATGACACAGCTAGAACTTATTTCCAGCTATCACCTTCTGAAAGCAGCTTTTCTAGCAACGATGAGAAACCTACAGTCGAACAGTTTAAATGTCTATCAAAAGACAGCTGTAAGGACTGACACTTTGATCTCTCTCTAAAGGGAAAAGTAGGGATCTAGGCAAACACTTCATCTTCCTGAAGCAAGAAGTTGGGAGACAAACAAAAAGCAATACTTCTCATCCTGGATCTTAAGTCAAATGTATCTATTCTAGGACAGTGCAGGTATTTTTTTCATTAACGTTAAGCCAAAATCTTGTGGCCTGGGGATACCACGAATGGCTTTTGGGCTGGCAGGCTCATGTAAGTATGCCCTGAATGAGGAGATGGGAGGGAAGGTTACTAACATTAATTGATACACTTCAGAATATGTCTACACAGCAATAACACACCAGTGGGTGGCTTTTGTAAAGCGCTTAGGACTTAGGAGTTAGGGGGCTGTTTGATGATAGTGTATACCAGGCATGGCCTGCAGCCTGAGATCTGGAATCCTCCCACCTTGTAGGACTATACAGCCTGGGTTGCAGCCCAAGACCAGAAAGCTACGTCATAATTAACCAACCTTTAATCCAAGCTGAAAGAGCCCAAGTTAGCAGGCCCAGGTCAGGCGGTATAGACATACCCTTCGTGTCTCCAACGTATGAGAGTTTTGCCCTTGATTTAAATGGAGCTAGAATTTTATTTTGACTGCTTTATAGAGGAGTTGCGTCATCTTACTGGTTTTATATTTAAATTTCAGGGGAAGTTTGGGGAAATCCTGTCATCTGAAAATAGTTACACATGTATTTTAGTGTCGGTATCTCAGAGTTCACCAGCCAGTCGAAATATCTCAGTACTCAAATTCCTGCTTCCATGTTTCCCAGACTGCTTTTTAAAGGCCTAAGAAATTCTAGGTGCATGAAAGCCAAAGGAGCACCTTGCCCTTGCCCTCATTTTCAGGGTACTGTTTTTTCCCATGCCCTTCAATCATCTCTGCCTGCAGTTTCTTTAACTATCTCTTGTACAAATTGATTTTACCAGTTCTCCTGGTCCTTCTTTGTAATGTTTTCAATATGTGTATTTCCCTTTGGGTGGAATACAGTAGTTTTGTGCTAAATTTCTATCTGCTCCTAATTTTCTAGTCCTTGCATTATGTCATCTTGTTTTTGTGTTTTTGCCAGTGGGAAAAGTTTGTCCAGATCAATTTTAGCAGTCCTCTTCATATACTGAAAAACATCAATTAGATCACCACAAAGTCTCCTCTTTCCTAGTGAGAACAACCCTCATTTCCTCAACCATTGCCTGTTACTTAAATCCTTAGTCTTAGTAAGTATCATGGTTTTGTCATTTGACACACATCTTTAGCTCCCATCATGAAGTCACATGGCAGATCTGGGTTTGCACATAGCTGCAAAAACAATTGGCATATTGAAGCAGTAAAGAAGCAATATACAATCCTCCTGGCAATGTTTGGTAGGTTTTGCTAGTTCCCACCATCTTGAATTTCATGGAAGTATCACAAATTGATTCTTGATGTAATCTCAAATAAAGTGTGGTGAAACTGTTCTCTGAAAAGCAACTCTCTAAAAATGGCAACGTGGGGTTCTGTTTATTCTCTCTCAATAGCTTCCAGAACAAATACGATCAGTCAACAAGTCATACAATATTTATCCTAAATGGTATCTGTTCAAGCTCCCTCTGGATCTGAAAATCAAGATGTGGCTTTTACAGGCCTCTTGTCATTGCCAGTTTAAAAAAAACAACCCTGGAATCAGAACATATTTAGCAAATGTGCCAGAGAATAATCTACCTCAGCCTCCCATAGTTGTGCTGTGATAACAGAAGTTGTAAAAACATATTTTTCCCACTCAGATCAGAAGATGAGAATCAACATGATATGGAATTCACCAGCTGGTCAAACCAAAAACCAGACTGACCACATTATTATCAATGAGTGTCACTGTTGGACATGAAAGTAATTAGAAGTTCCAGCTGTGACAGTTATTGTGAACTACCAATGGGAAAGATTAAACTTAAGTTATTTGGACTTTAACAGACTAGAACAATGAAACCCAAATTTGGATCCTGATAAGCTAAAGGATAACTTTGAGAATGGGCCTACAAAGTAGGGCTTGGAAGACATTTTGGGTGATTAATTTGTGGTGATGAAGAACTCTCACGTACAGACTAGATGTGAAATTTTGAAAGACGTGATGCAAAACATATGGGGAGGGAAGCAATTGGAAGATGGAAGCAAACAAGAAAAATCTGGACCAGCAACAAAACAAGAGCATTTCAGGAAAAGTGTAAACAACATAAGAATGCTGGGGAAACTGACGTAGGAAACACACTGTGCAAAGCAGCAAAGAAATCACAAAGATTGGACAAGCAAAAGTTTTGAAAAGAGGAGGCTAAACAACTAGAGGCAGCATCAAGAAAACAAAATAGGAAAACAATACTCAAAAATGTCAGGTGTATGGAAACTCTGTCAAGCCAGCAATGTAAGTGAACCGACAGCAACTGCCAAAGAGCCGCTGGAAGTAAGGAAGGATTTATGCAGAAAAAAATTGCCAGTTATTTCACACTACAGTTATCTAGTAAGAAGGAGAGAAAACCGAGATATATGGTGAAATCTTGGCTCAAAGGAATTTGTCACTGATTTCAGTGGAGCCAGGATTTCACCACTAATGCATAATACAGCTGTAAAAGTTGTCACTTTAAAGTTACCATGTAATCAATCCCAAGACTAATGAATGAAAGATTTGTAATTTTTTCACATTACAAATACTTGCATTTGTGGGTGATACTTCCACTTAATTAAACACAGCCTCCTCTTCTCCATGACATATTTTGAAGGCAGTTGCAGATTCTTACATGAATGTTAGCAACTTTCCCATAATCCAGCAAAGCTGACTTAAGTCATTCCCTTTCACTCTGGCTTCTTTTTCTTTTTACTTTGGTAAAATGGATATGAATATAATGGAAACTAAAGGAAAATCATTTGGATCCCTGGTAAACCTGGATATTTTCTGATTTCTTGATCACAGCAATATTTTATCATTTTGACTGCTTTTATGCCATGCAATAAATTTAGATTGGATGCTTATCTGCTTCGATTATCTCCATCATCCCAACCACTAAAAAGTTACATTTGTAGGAGAGGAAGTTTGAGGAGCTTTTATGTGGTTATTTTCATTGGGGAAACCACTTGCTTGGTATCCATCTGTTCAGCATATCTGTCTAACTGTATGTCTGGCTTTTGGAGAGGTATCAGTGTGGTTTTCAGAGGGAAAAGGAGGGAAGATGGAGTGCCAAATTGTGCTGTATGTATAAAGTATTAAATAAGCATAGATGATGTAACATGATATGATTAAGACAATTCATTGTGATGCATCAAGAGAAGATAAATCTCTTAAACTTCGCAGGCCTGATCTTCAGTCAGTGCAAATTGGAAAAAGAAAACAAAAAAACTAAACATGGGACATGAATAAGCAAAATATTTCACAAGCAATATTTTTAACACAAATTTTACAGGTAATGAGATTGTTTTCACACCTTTGCGCTGTTTAAAAACAATGACTTATTGTATTTTCAAACCTGAGTGCCCAATGGAAGGCTCCAATGGGCCTGATCCAAAGCTTGTTGATGTCAATGCAAAGTCACTCTCTATGTTGAAACAAGCAATCTGCCAGGTACCTCTATCAATAATCACATAATCTGTTCTCACCTGAAACGTACAAAAGTGTGTATCATATAGCCTGTTCTTCAGTGATCAGTCCAGTGGCATGAAAAGGGCCATGCAGTGAGCGTAACAAGGGAAAACATGTACCTCTTAACAATGATGTGCACTTTTTCTATTGAAACCACTTTCCATATAAACAGTCAAATAACAGATCTGAAGAGTGAGTGAACAGTGGCACACTCAGCATGCTGTGCAGGGCATCCATCTATATCTTAGCTAGCCAGATCCACAGCAAAATTGGTATGGGAGAATTGTCTTCCATTATTTAGAAGAAAAAGAATAATTTCACATTCAAATGGAGACCAAATGGTGCCCCCCTGTGACTCTAGACCAAATCATATTGAGAGAGAAATCTGGAGTATCATTACTTATACTGAGGAAGTGTACTGTACTGAAATTGTAACTTGCCACTTTAAATGCTCATGGTTTTGCCCTGTGGAGGGAGGGGGAGCAAAGAATTCCTGTAGGGAAGTATGTGACCCAGACCTAGCAGCAGTCACCAGGCAGCCAGCTAGAATAAGGTAGGGTGGATTTTCCTATCCTGTTTTATGGAACAGTCATCATTCTCTGTCTCTGGGTTTTTGTGTGCTGCGAATCTGAATTTCAGGAAATAATGCAGTGGTATCCTACAACCTTCCAGCAACAGTAGTTTACATTTTTTATTGAACCTCTCTATGTTTATGCTGTGAAACATAACAAAAGAAAGCGGACATTTGCTCTATATGGCAGGCTTACTTTTCTGTGCACATAACAGACACTGTGGCTTTTTGACAGCAGCAGCCATTAATATTGGTGGAAAGTAAGACTTCATTTGGCATCCATTTCATCTTTGTCTAATGCACTTACAAACATTTCTTGGATACCCTCCATCCCAACAAATCGAATCAAACTTAAGAATGATGGCCTCCTTCCCTGATGTTCTGGGATCTAGCCCTGTGATATGCCACAGCTTAACAAGATAATAAGAGGCGTAACCATGCAAAGTGCTGAGTGCACTGCTTACCACTCCCATTGAAGTCAGTAGGACACAATGGCAGTCCTTGCACAATGACTTAAAGGATTAGCTGTGCTTCTTGGTTCTAGCCTAGACAAAGGGAGTGAGAAGGGATGGACAGGACTAATAGATCCTTTTCCCTTCTGTCATGGCCTGCAGAGAAGCTGGGCAGACACTCCATCTTCTTCAAGGTTGAGACATTCCATCTTCTTCAAGCTTCCTTTGAGAGCTCTGGGAAACGACTGTATTTGGGACAGATTCAGCTCTCTTCTGGGGTGATGAGCCTCTTCGCATATCACGTGTGCAACTGTGGCTACTTTTCCCCTATGTAATAATGCTTTGTTTAAAATGTAAGGTCATTTTCCCAGTAAGTCAAAGGGAAATATTTCAAAATTTAATTTCTTAGTTATATTCAATAAGATCAGAGAGAGAGAGCAAGCCATGAGTGTAATAAACACTTCTCTAAAATACTTCACACTTTTATTGGTAGTCAATGAGCGATTGTAGCCTTTGAGAGAATTCTCATTGGGGGAACAAATATAGCTGTCAGATTTGACATATAAAATCAAGTTAATCTGCTTCAAATTAAATTTGAGAAGAATGAGGGAAAAATTAAACACAATTGGTTTAGAATGAAATGGCTACTTTGTAGTTCTTGACCCTACTATTTATTGTAAATATTTGGCTTGTCTTGGGATAAATTTTATTTTGAATGTCTGTAATTAATGATATGGTTCATTAGCTGCAGGGAAGCTAATGTAGCTCTGCAATACAGTAGTTCAGATAATTGTGGGTGGTAACTCACTCCACATGCTCAAACATGTAATTCCAAAATATTTTACTAATAGTTCTTAAATAGAAATATTTCCAAGTGTACATAGTAAACTGCCTATTTCTAAGCAACACTAAGAGTATGTAGTTTGAACACAGTATGCCAAAAAGTATTATTTTTGGCTGTGACATAATTGGTATCATATGTTGTTGCTATTTTATATACACTATTTCTTTTTTACTTCACTGTTGTTTTTTTATTTGGGCATAGGTAGTGCCTTAGGGTAATTTTGTATAACAAGATACACTCTAGGCATCAGAATATTAGCCCATTTGCTTTTTCTTTGACAAACTGTACTGAACATATGAAACACCTAGACCAGGTGATAATCTTACATGTTAAATATTTCCCCTATATTTGTTACAATTTTTTAAAAATTAACAGGCTTTAAAAAAAAAAAAAGTTTAGATAAAGTAATGGAGAAAAACATTCATTAGATTCTTTAAAATCTAAAATACATTTGACCCCGGAAGAGAAAACAAGGAAAATAAACATTCAGAATACTATAAATCTCTCCCTTTATATAGGTAATGCACTTATTCAACAGAGCACATAAGCATATGCTTAACTTTAAGCAGCTGAGCTCTTTGTTCTGTCTTACCTTTGACATCTTCAGTGATGTTCTATTCTTTACCCTTTGCTCTATGCTAGTACTGGGTGGTCCCCTCCTCAATCTTTAGGGCGTATCAGGCAGTCATTTTTCCTTCTAAAAGGCTTTTTATAGGGCTATGTGGTCTGGATGTCTCCCCCTTTTCATAGGGTTGTGTGGTCTGGATTTTTCTCCCTCAATTCGTAAAAGGTGTGGGGGTGCATGGGAGCTGAAGACAAATAGAAACTCAGTAGAGAACCAGAGGCCCAAAACATTCCCACTCCCTAGTGCAGCTATTTAGGTAAAGACCCAGACACAGAGCAGAGATGTTCAGTAACCATAGATATACGGTGCTAGACTTTAGGAAGGGTTACCTAGCAACACAGTATGCTAGGATTAATTATGAGTTCCCTAGCAACATTGTCTTAGCATGTAAGGGCCATATTTCAAAATATTTTTTCTGTAAATCCCTAGCAGTGGTGGACAACTGCAGCCCAAGGGCCGCACATGGCCCACTGGGGTTCTGTGTGGCCCTCAAGACATTTTGTTTACTCATAACCACATGCAAGGTTGCCAGATTCTGCTGGATTCCATCCACATCGGGTTTTTTTTCCCTACCGGTGACACACATTTAAAGCAAGGGTGTGTGAAATTAGGTGCGTACTGATTGCACACAACATTGATGTGAGAGCCATACATCCAATCAAAATACTGCCATGGTTCAGTCAGCACGCCCTGCACATTCTAGTACGCAAGCACAAGTAGCAAAACTACCCTATCCTGGGAGACTGTCTTGGTTTCAACAATCTTTTAGCCAACTGAGATGAAGGAAGGCCCCCTCGTGCGGCCCACTCACTAGCGTAGGTTGCCCATTGCTGCACTAGAGGCTCCCTCGCTGCCAAAATAGAGATTAGTTAATCCTGAACCTATGCAACAGTGACTATGCTCCTGAACTCATTCACCGTGTGACCTCATGGAAGCATATGCTTGTGAACTTTTCATCATCATAGTCTGAGGTTTATGAAAGCAACAGCCATTTCAGCTTGTTCGAACAGTTTCAAGATTTGATATGAACGCTTTCATAAATTAGCAATAATATGCAGATTAGCATCCAAACCAGATCTCTGAATTTTGTGATGTTTTCCCTTTACTATATGGAACTAAAAGGAGTCAATATGGCAGATTATTTATTTATTTATTTATTTATTATTATTATTAAATAAGCATATTTAAAATAGCTGCATACTTACTTGCATTCTAGCAGATCTATGATGCTAGAAAAATGATGGCAGCTGCATATAGATTAAACTACATCATCTTAGAGGGACCAGAACCAGAGAACTATGAAGTATGATTTAAAAACCAAAGAGCTTGTATGAATGAGGTTTGATTCATCTTCTGCAATAGAGCATACTGAAAAATCCTTAAAATAAACTAGACAGTTTTCAGTGACTTATCATATGAGAAGCCTTTGTTGAATTTTGGGAAAACAATCTATATTGTTAGCTTTGCAGCTTTCAGTAAATTATCTTCTTTGCCTTTTAGCTTAGACTTAGTTTGTACATTTCTGTTAGACTTATGCTGAGATATTTTTGCCTGTATTTTACAGTAGGCTGGATTTCAAAAAAGATTCAAAGCCAAGTTGAAAAGATTTTAACTGAACAAGATAGCCACACATTAAACATAATAATAAGTAATTTGAAACAAAAATGATTATTTCTGTGGTATGTATCTTATTGCCAGTTAGGAAATGGAATATAATGGTTTACTCATCCAATCTTTGGAACTATTTTCCAATTTGTTCAGAAAGTTATAGAGTATGAATTTAACCATTTTTAAAAAGTAAGTGCAATTTATGAAAAACAAACCATACAATTAGAATTAATTGTTTAAGGTAACAAAGTATGGTATTACTATTTAATTTATAAAATAACATGGAAACGTAACATTTCCTCACAATTATTGCAAGGATAGTCTCTCTGGAAGCTCATTTTACAAGGGCAGCTCTACATAAAGATTCAAGTGTAATACATTTTAAAATATATATTAATTGGTATTCATTAGTCATCATCATTATTATTATTATTGCCATAGCACGTAGGAGTAGATGCCAAGACCCTCTGTGGAAGGTGCTGCAAAAACACACATCAAAAAGCCCCAAACAACTTTCAAGCCGCCCACTAACAATCTACAGAAGCTAAATGAAGAATTGGTTGTCTGAGCCTGAAAATCATATGCTTTTCGAATTCACAGAATGACTTGTGGTATAATAGTTTATTATACATCTGTATCAGTAAATTACATAGGCTGGGAATCATTCAGGCATTCCAGCTCTGATCTAGCAAAGCACTGAAGAACACAATTAACTTTCAGCACGTCTGTACTCCCATAGAGGTCAATATGAGTTCTCAGATGATCACAATTAAGTGCATATAGTTAAATGCCTTCTGGGAGCAGGATTTCCTTGAGCACCCAAAACACCCAATGAAATCAATGGCAGCTTTGGGCATGCAAAGAATCTAAAAAGAGACACAATCGTTTTATGTTAATCTGGTCCAGCCGGCATGTGCAAATTTACTGAATTTGGAGAAAAATTTCTCCATTCTTTGAAAACTGCAATGTAACTACGTGCTTTGGCTTCTGATTTTTAATGTAAAACAATCTGAAATATTACTTGTAAAAGCTTACACAATGTCAACATGTATAAAAAATTTAAAAGCTTTCATGTTGATTTAATGTGGACCTCCTACACAGCTTGTGAAGCCACACAGATTTTTTCCCTTTTACATATTTTAATGTAACCCAACCAAGCTTATGAAATAGAAATGTCTATTGATAATTATAATAGTAATCCCCATTTCAAATATATGCACTGTATTAATTTGTAAAGACCTCTGTCAGATAATATCCCCTTGTGTAGTTTATATTAAGTTTTGACTTCAGAAATTTTATTAATATGCCTAAGTAAAAGAATAATAATAAGAGCTTTACAATTTGACTAATGTAACATTTAACTTCCCTGTTACCTGTTTACAGAAACCCAGCTCATTCCAAAAAGTAACGGGGCTTCTTATACAGCATTGCTGAATAATGCAGTATATGATCCAATCAGAAGCTTAGCCTTTCTAGAAGTTCTAAGATGTTATTAAACTAAAACAATACTTTGTTCTACAATTTCCCCAGTGCGTTCTTAGACATTAAAAATAGCAAAACAAAAACAATGACAGAATTTACATTTGAGGAAAGAGAGGGTAATAAGCAGACTTATTACCTTGTGTCACCATTGTCGAATTGTGGCACAATTTCGGTTCTCATCCAAAGCTCACTGAAATACGTCTTTTCACTGATGTTAACATGTTTTCATGTTTTGGATTGGACTCTTTATTACTTATGACTCGGGACTGCACAGCAATGTTTTCTTATGTCTTTAAATAAAATGTTAAGCTGTTAAGGTTAAATCCTGCATTGTTGAAGTTAATGGGATGTAGGGTTTGCTAGTGTTTTTAATGTGAACTTAATAATTTGCTATTGCAGATACAGCAGTGTAGACATTTTTGGTAAGTCATTTGTTTGTTTTAATGGAAACCAGCATATATAACCTTCAGAAAGCTGTCCTAGTCTCATTCGCATGTGTAATGTAAAACTTTCTCCATTCTAAATTTCCTAACATTATCCACCCATTTGAGCTGATATTATGTTCAGACCTGATTAAATTGGGAAATGGGAGCTGAATGTGTCAAGAAAATGGACTTCTTTATATTTCCTAAATTTGGACATACAAACTGAACATAAACCAAAACACAGAGACAGGAAGAGAGGTTGCCAAGGTTTTAGAACTTGCCTTTATCGGGGTTTCTTTGGTCCGTTATATATCTCTTCCAGACATATTTTGAATATTCATTTCTTTTCATATTTCCTTGCATATTTTGTTGACTTTTCTGTCCTGGCAATGTAGTCTATCATTATTTTTTATGGTAGAATGTGTTGAGTGATTAGAGAGGAGTCAGCACAAAAATAGCATCAGCCCGTGATTGCCTGTGCCTGACACAAAATACCCTACTACTGAGTGCTATTAAACATGTTGAGGCCATTGTATTTTAATTTCAGTCCAGGAATTGGGGTAATCAGGAAGTAGTGCTTATAGGAATCACATTAGAGTGTTGGCCAAATGAGGCCTAGCACCTCTTCAGATACTCTTCTGGGAACCAAAAAAAAAAAAAAAAAGAGAGAGACAGACAGTCCGCATCTTAAGTAAATCAGGGTTGACAACTATCACTAACCTTCTTCAGACTCTTTCTATGCAATTCCTTCCTCCTGCTGTTTCACTCAGTTAAGAAAACAAAAACAAGCTCTGCAATGTGTGTAATTAACAAAACTATAAAAATTCTTCACCATATTAATTTGCTTGTATAGGGTATCTTTAGACTGTATCCTTTCACAGCAAAATTGTCTCTTTGGGGATGTCTACACTGCACATCTATTTTGGGATACCGGAGTTCTCCCAAAATAGCTACCCTACATCTACACAAGCCGTGTAACGAAAAGTGTGCTATTTCACCATCTCAGGAAACCTCATTGCATGAGGGATAAGAGATGGCTCAAAATAGCATGTTATTTTGAAATTTGGCACTGTGTAGAGGCGCCAAATTTCAAATTTCAAAATAGTTTCGAAATAAGATATGCAATATGCGTTAGCACAAATTGCGCATCTTATTTTGAGTTTAGGGTGCAGTATAGAGGCACCCTTTGTGTTTGTACTGTGCTCAGTACAGTGGGGCTCCAATTCCATCAGGAACCTTTGGGTGCTACCATATTATAAATATTTAATAACAGTAAATGGGTATAGCTGTCTACTGTGCACTACACTAATGTACATTAGTTGAGGAACTTGCTCTTAAAAATCAGTATAAAGTTTTTCCCTCCAAAAATCATTGTGAGATAGAATGGGCACGTACCAGACATATATGTGAGCTACCTGTCATAGTCCCATATTTAGCCTTTTAAATTCTACTTAATCTTTCTGCCTTTAAAATATAATTGTTGATTTAGTTTTGTTTTATTCATCAGTTTATGTTCCTTTCTCACAATGGAATTCCTGTCATAGTCTTTCTAAAGATTCTCAGGATAAAAGCAAACCAACTACCACATTTTCTTGTGGATGGAGCTTTGTGTCTTGGCCAGAAGCCATTTAGAAGGAATACATCAGTTGGAGGCCTTCCTCTGCAGTCTAAATGAGAAATTGCTCCTTATGTTGTCTTTCATCTTTTAAATATGCTCCAATCTGATCTGAGCAGCTGTCTATGTTAGATTTATTCTTCTGCTTGTTCCCCGATGTTCCCATCTATGCTAATCAGTCTTCCTTTGTATGTCTTGAGCATTATCTTCTTAATCAAGTTTATTTTCAGACCCTATTTTTTGGCTTTCATGGTCTAGTTCTCCCATTAATCCTTGCTGAGTATTTGTGCTTTCTGTGACCAGAGTGAAGTCTGAAATTCTGATCTACTTAAATTGGTTTTGTTAATATACAATGATCTCGCTTTTTCTCTTGCTCTCTCTTTCTAGCATAATCCTTTTAAAAAGATGCAACAGAATATCTATGAATAAGCACTATTTTCACTTACTTTTGTTTCTCACTATATGCATATGTATGTGCATATATCCATCTGTATATGGTTTAAATATGTGGCGGATGTCTTACTTTACGTATGTTCACTACAGGTACACAAAGTGTGACTTTTTAATGTGTTTAAGTTTTTGGCATTCTAAGGCCATTCCAACTAAATGGCTATGTTCATACAGCGAATGAAAGCCATGCAGAGTATCATTTGGGTCTATACATATTCACCAGTAACTCATTAATCACTTGAGATTTATCCACTACAACACATCCAGAAAAAAAGCCTGTCTGTTTTCATTGTTTAAATGAGTCATTACTACACAGCAATTGTGACAATAAGTGTCTGTACACATAATACTTTAGAAAGCACACAATTTTAGTTTGTCCAATGAGATGTTTGTTTATCATTCTCTGTGCTCATAAGGCCATCACCACAACTTATTTAACTTTGATATTTCTTTTTCTTACCTGCCTCAATTTAGCTCTCCCTCTTTTGGGGGTCTATATAAGGTTATAGAACAGGATAGCAACAGCGGCAAGATGGGTGTCACGTGCTTTCTATACCCAGGAACACCAATCCGCTCTCCATTCCCAGCTCAGCCTAGTCAATGGCAGCAGGAAGAGATGGAGAAACCTCTCCCTTCTCTCCTACCCTCCCCCCACCCAAGAGTGGGGGTGGGAAAGCTCTAAAGCAGCAGAGCCTGCCCTTTCCCAGCGCTTCCCAGGACCCCAAAGGTTGTCTGTTCCTGGTGGTATAGTCAGACATCCCCCTAAGATGGGGGAGGGCTGCCAATATAGCCACTCCCTCATCCAAGATGGGCTAGACTTTTCCATCTAAAATTTTCAGCTGCTCATTTCACTCATTTATCAACCATGCGGTCATGCTATAGTCATGTGTGTAGCATAGTTCCAAAGAGCGGTCTAGGTTATGTTAGGGTTTTGTTCCTGTTGTTGTTTAAAGCTTAAAACTGTAATGCCTCATCCATCCCTCTATCTTGCTTCCTTCTTCCGCTTCCATCTTACTGGACATGGTGGGTGAAATTCACTCACTGTCAAGGGCCCACAAACCATTTAAGCTTTTATCATCTAATCCTGGTGGTTGTTGCTTTGCCATGGATTTATAGCTGACCAGAATTTGGCCCTGAACACCGAGTTTAGGTGTTCTACAGGGCATTGGAACGATGATGAACCCCACTCTTTGTTTATTTCTTTATGGAACAAAGTATCTTTGCTGCTGCTGCCTATCGGTGTTTACTAGTTTAAATTGATGTCTGACTCATTCCTGAGACACAAAGGTGTATTCGTTCATTAGTTTTAGTCCTCTAGCACAGTCAGGGGAGCCAACAGCTATGCTGGGCCCCAGGGTGACTCTGTGCTCCTGGAAGGGTCAGGACCTCAGGTGGAAGGAGCGGGGCGGAGGCAGCCAGTCCTCATTGCTGCCCAGAGCATGACAACCCCCACCTCCCCAACTCCATTGAGCTGCCACTTCAGCAGCAATTTAAAAGGCCCACCGCTGTAGATGCTGCCATTGCTGCCATAGCAACGGCAGCAGCTAGGCGCCCCAGGCCCTTTAGAATACAGTGTTTCTCAATGACTGGTCAGTGGATTAGCATTACTCCCTGAGATCTCTCAGACACAGTAGAAGAAGGCAGCAAGCCGGTCCCTGGTATCTCAAAGATTGAGAAATTCTGCTATAGCAAATAGCATTTATGCCACTTCCTTTGCACATTATTAACCTACTTCAGTGTTCTAACTACAGTCTCCAGCTCCTGCATAAAAAATAAAGATGAACACTCAGCAACCATTCTCCGCCTCTATAGCAGACACCATATTTCAAACCTAGGAAGCTGTGTTCAACCAGAGTGCTACGATGCTGCCATAGATTATATTGCAGACTCACTTACAAGTGCAGTTCATAAGGTGTTTGCATTTTATCTTCATAGCTTGGGTCCTGTGTGCTGGGAGGTGGCTGGTGGGCCTTTTTGTTTTAACCTGTTATTTGAAATCAGCTGGGTCATATGATGCAGCAGACTCTCCCATACATGTTTGTCTTGTGGGTGAAGGCAACATGCTCTTAACAGAGAGCCCTCAACTCTGGAACTTGATCCCTTGCTTGTGGCATGGCTCAGGCATTTCCCCAGGCATTTGGGGAGAGGGTTATTTAAGGGAGAGACATCCTAGGGCTGTTAGGTTTGATGGGGATTCGTTTGTTTGCGCTGACTCACATGGGGTGAGCAGATGTTTAAAGCTGATGTATTAATATAATTTACCGTGGGGTCTGTCTAGATAGTGTTTGGTTACACACGTGAAAAAATAAATAAAACTACATAAGTCATTGCTTGTTACAGATCAGGCCCGTTCTCATATCATGCCCTTTTGTTTATTTTTCTAACTGAGGATGCTCGGGCTTTGAATAGCTTTCATGTAGGAGGAGGGTCTCTCACTTGGCTCACACTCATGTTTATTTGTCTTCAAATCTGTGTGGTGGAACAAAACATCCAAAAATGAACACACATTTCAAAACAAATAATACATTCATCACTGAACACCGCTCTAGAACACATTGTGTACATAATTCCTGTAAAACTTGGTTTGTAAAGCACTGTGCTTATGGGGAACAGACTCCCCTGGGAAGTTGGGCCCTGATCCAAAAATGTGTTTATGTACATGCTTAACTTTTAGCATATTAGTAATTTCACTGACAGCAACAGGGCTACTCACTCTTAAAGTTAACCATGTTCTTTAGTGCTTGTTGGATCAGGGCCTGAACCACATTGACTTTAGGAAATTAATGAGGATCCTGCAGTGCTAAGGGCTGGCTTTATGCTGGTAGATGATTATTCTGAATTAGTAAAATGACAGGCAGCTGGCTCGGTAAATTTCTTGGGAAAACCTGTCTTTCTTTCATATTTTTCTGTTTTTAATTCTCTGGTATATGTGAATTACATCACTTTGCTCACCAATCTCTTAATTATCCCTAGAGCAGATCCAAAAAACTTTATTTTTTCCACTGTGAGACATTGCAAACAACAACATTGCACAACAAAAATCTTTACTCAAAAATTTTCAGCTGAAAAATTCACTTTTCCCTTGAGAAGTTTCATACCTATTCAAAAAACAAAAAAGTTGTGCTGTTTCGACTTAAAATCTCATTTCATTTTGATTTTGAGCATCAAAAAGCCAATATTTTAAGATGAAATGAACATTGTTTCAAATCAATATTTCAATATAAAATATTGATTATTTTACTTAGTTTTTATTTAAAAAAATTCAAAATGAAATGACATTTCAAGTGGAAATTAACATTTTCATTTTGGTTCTGGAGGGTGGTTTGCTAGATCAGTGATAATACAGTAGGGGTGTAAAATTCTGTTAAATTAGTTAACTGATTAAATGTTAAGTGGGGGGGTGAATGGGCTGGAGCACCCCCCTGCTGCTGCTGGTGGGGGCTGCTATGGCTAGGCTGGAGTGCCTCCCCACCTGTGGTGGGCCCCGTGAGACTGGAGCAGCCCCCACTGGTTAACCTTCACTGGTAAGCATCACCATTAAGGGTGATGCTTACTGGTTAACCATTCACATCCCTGTATTATACATGTTTGGAATGGTGGATAAGGCCATTCCCTGGCCAGATCCAGAGACATGAGGTGGCCACATGAAGTCTATAGGGCAGAGGTCTCAAACTCCTGACCTGCAGGCAATCTCTGGTCAGAGCAGTTGTGAAATCCGGCTCAGGAGTCCCAGTGGGCCAGGATAGGGGGGCTGTCCATTCCCATTCCCCACCCCTTCCTGCCACCACTCTGCACTTTCCCCCTCCCCATGGCCATGGTTCCTGCTACCATGGTGAATATGGGGCACTGCTGTCACCCCACATCTGTCTCGGTAATCCCCAGAGCTGCATCCTTAGGGGATGAGATGCCATCAGGTGAGAGGGCAGGGCAGTGGTGGGAAGGGGCAGGACTCTGGGCTGGAATGAGCAATTGCTTCAGCTAAGGATGGCCCATGGGCCAGGAGTTTGGGACCCCTGCTATAATGGTTTTCACCATTTCAGGTATTATTGGAGTGTGTCATCCACAATATGCCAAATGGTAGTCTTCAGGGTGTTTAAATTTTGGGCTATGGTTATATCTTGATGAATAGCTGGAGGTTTGATGTTTGCTAATGCAGAAAGCCACAGTACAGGCATTGATCTGAAAGCTTGCTTTGGTTAGAAGTCACCAGTGTTGTGTCCTGAGATGTATCTTGCTCTGTCAAATGATGATAACCATTCCGCAGCATGTGTGTGCACCCTCTGTGTGGTGCCCCAGCTCTGTACAGATAGGCAACACAGCAGACTCTGAGAGAACCCCTCAGGACTACAAAATCAGATAACATGTGAAGGTGCCAGGCCAGGTTTATTGTCAGTGAACCATGGTCCTCGTATCAGCAGATTCTACCAGACACTAACACCTGTATGCCCATTGCAATGGGCCAGCTCAGTTGGTGGCAGGACTTTCCACTGTCCCCCGGGCCAGACAAAGACAGCTGCTCTAAGACACATTTTGATATACAGATAAAACAGAGTGCCACCCGTACCTAGATACCTCCCACTATCTTGTACATGACGGTTCAATCAAAACATTACTATCCATCATGCTCAACCCTATACTGAACCTGGATCAGTATGCTCCAGTTATCTATGGAGCGTGTGTTGGGACCAAGATGTTTCCTAATGAGGTGTTTTGGTTCCACTCTTCTGGAATGTATTTACACTTTGTGCCTAGCACCTCATGGGTGTGCGTGTGTTTCTGCAATATCAGCCCTGTTCTTGCCAGATTCTGTGAGCAGGGCCTGACTTATGCTCACAGCTCAACTTTGCTTTAGATTAGTAAAGTCTTGACTACTTTTACCTATTCCTCAGACCCTACAACAGGCCTGAGATCCATGGGCTTATGCTTCAGGCTTCTTCTTACTGCACTCCCATGATGATTCACATGGTCTGATTCAGCTTCCTAGCCACAAATTGGGGATGGACAATAGCAACCATCACATGTTCCACCCTGTTAAGTAGGAAATCATGATTAAAGTAATCAAACTGGTGATCAAACATTGACTGTTGACCTCCCAGTCTGAAGAGCAACAACATAAGCCTACCTTTTCAAACTCTGACAGTGTTATCTTCAAAGAAGCTCAGTTTGTTGGAGAACCGTAGTGCTACATGAGGCAAATGTGATTTGGGGTCTCACAGACCCCCCAGACCTTTTTAGTGAATTTTGGACTCCCCTTGATAAAACAATGCTGAGATTGATATAATCATATCATATTAGCTGCCTCAAAATAAAAACAATCTGATGGTGGAATAGCTGCATAGGAAGATATTTTAAGAAAGAACGAGGCAGTGTTTTGCCTACCAAGTTTTTTTTTTTTTTTTTTTTTGTGTGTGTTTGGGGTCCAAGAGAACCCCCAACGATCTTGGAAGTACAGCACTTTCATCTTCCCCACTGACTAGTACTGAGGGGCTTAGTTGACTCCTATAAAAAACCACAAGAGGTAGGATGATAAAACCAATGGGGAGAGATTATCTCATTCTAGATTGAGAATACATAATGTATGAAGAGGCATAGCTTCGGGGGGCGGAGTGGGGGGTGGAGGGAGGGGGTTCAATAGAAAGTTATACGAGTTGAGTGCTACAACTTCTTGATGAGAGCTGTAGTTATGAAGAGAAAGAAGGAAGGAAAATCTCCACAAATGTAAGAAAAGGAGAATTCAACTTGGCAAGAAATGACTCCAGAATTCCTACTGAGACCTTGTCATAGAGCATGCAGTAAGGTCCCTGTGTAGACGAGGCTACCAGCGCTGAAGCTTGTATAGTAAACATGATGGTGACCAGAAAACAGATTTTGATGGAGAAATAAAATGCATACACAGAAGTCAAAAGCTCAAAAAGATTAGTGGTTAAGGTCTTCAGCACCTCTGGGGAAGAATGGTCTGGTTGCCATTCTGACCGCTCTGAGAAAGGTGGCTATCCAGGGTTTCTGCACCACAGAACCCAAGTAACCTGCAAATAAAATGCTACTAATGTCAGACACATTGTGTGGTACGATGCTAGGCTGAAGATGCTTATCCACACTTTATTGGAGAAAGTCCACGATAGCTAGACTTCCAGAAGCTCTTGAATTAGAATTGTGTTCCTTGCACTATAGACAGAACTTGGTCCAGATGGAGGAAAAGGGTTTCATTGTAAAGACTCTCTTGTTGACTTCAAAAGAAAGGCTTGATATTGTTAATACTTCCCTTTCAATAGCCAGTCTGTCAACTGGGTGGAGAAAAGGGCTTTGGAAAAGGATGACTGTGTGGTATCTGTAATGGTGATTCCAGTTTCAGTTCTACCAGATCAGAAAATCAAAGGCTCCTCACTGAGTTTGGAGTAATCACAATCACTTTTTATTGTCCCCATTTTATCTTTTGGATTACTTTCTTCCTGAGAGGGAAAGATGGGAACACACAGAGCTGGCCTTGTAGCCACCTGTAGAATAGGAACTCTATTCTCACAGATTTGAAATTCACTTCTCTGGTGAACAATTTCACTCATTTGGTGTGTCTGCAACTTGCAAGCAGATCGACTGTTGGGGCAACAAATGTCTTTTGGCTCACAATGACGTCTTCTTGGTTCCAACACCATTCCAGGTTGTTAATTGAGCATCTTCTGAGACAATCTGCTTTCTGAGTCAGCTCTTGTTTATGTATGTCACCATTGGGAAAGGGAGGATCATTTCATTACCTCCTTCTGCATGTGGAATTATGCTACTTGTTCCTCCTGGTTTGTTTATGTATGCAACTGTGGTTGTATTGTCTTTCTCCCTGACAGAACAGGACAGGACATGATTTCCCTGTAGATAGTTCTGTAATGGTATCAGGAAACTGATGATGTGTTTCCTCTCTTTGAGGCTCCAGGCACTCCGCATTGTTTCCCAACCTAGCTCCAGATGTGTCTGGAAGACAGATGGGAAGGCCCTTGTGGATGTTCCCAGGGGCTCTTCACTATGCTAGAGAACCAAATATCATTTGGGATCATCACCTGATCTTTCATTTTTTCTCTGGTGTGATCCCATACTTTGAGAAGGAAAGCCTGGAGACCCCAGTGTGGGATTTAGCTCATGAGGTGAGTGCAGGGGAGCCTACACAGCCCTGCCTTAACCAAAACAATGATGTCTGCTTTATCCAAAATACTGATCTCTAACTAATGAAAACCCAGGCCTATCTCAAAACTGGTGCATTTAGTGCGCAAGCAAGCCTGGGGCTTTGAGTGGCAGGAATGTTTTTGCACAATCACATGTATCTAGCATAGTACAGTGTGATCATGCCAAGAAAACTGGGAGTAGACTGGAACTGGCACGTTTCATTTCAGATAAGCAAAAAGAGACAACCATAGAACTGTTAACTTAGCATATCATTTTGAAACATCCCAAGTAGCAGGATGTACCCCAAATAAGAGTATAATAGGTATCTTATACAATATGTAGTTAATTGGTAGCTATTATTAGAACAACCAAGTCTCACTTTGCTATAAAATGGGCTTAGTAAGAAGAAGTGATGGGAGGTAGTGAGCTGGATTGACCCACAGGTCCTGCTCATTGTAACTAGAAGTAAAAAACCCTTCACACCAGGTATGGCAGTGCATGGTGTCCCAAAGCATGGAAATCAAAGGGACCACAAACCTTCTGCCTGGTACTGTAGGTGGCATATGGGTGAAGTGTAAGTAAACTAGGCTTAAATATTGTATTATAATAAATCTTCTATTAATTACTTTTGAATTGTTTTGTATTGTACTAATTGCTTTCAAAATTTACAGTGTTTACAGTTTAAATTGTGTAGTAATTGTTTTTAAGGCTTATAAAACAAACAACTATATTAGCTGCTTAAAGCTTGCAATAAATAAGAATGTGGTTAAGTTTCTCTGGAGTGTCCTGGTTTCCTTTGGATCTAAAATAAATCAAATCACATAACAGGTGACACCTATGTATGGCACCAGGAAGCCAAGTAGCTAAAGTCACTAAGTTATGGTTGATTTGGTGCATTTGAACAAGATAGAGGGAGGATCCTAGGTCTTCTGGAGCCCATTGAGTGATGGGTAAATCTAGACGAGATTAAGGAATTTTTCTGTGTGCTTCTATGAATAAAGATGATGGAGTAGAATCCTGAGAATTTTTCTTCTGAAGGAACTCCTTCTATAGCTCCTATATCCAGGAGATGGGCGATTTTGTTCTGGATCAGTTTATGTTGGTGGGACTGGTAGAGAAGGGGGCTGGATGAAGATGGCATGGAGTGGCGCCAGTAGCTGAAGGAAGTGTCTCTGATTTGGTATCTTGCTCACTGGTATGTGGACAATTGAAACCATTCTTTTGAGAAGTGGTAGATTCTGCTTCCAAGAATCAGTTCTGGCCAAGGACATATCTGTTTATTGTCAGAATGGAAACCTTTGTTGGGTATCATGGCCCTACATGAATACTCAGTATGCGCATTGAAGCATCTACCAAAAACGCTGTTACCAGAGAAATTTCATTGAGAATGGAACTGAAATCTGTGTGATCCTACCTTTCAGGGCCCCAATGTCTTCCACTTAGGGTACTAAAGTAATAGAAATGTAGCTGTTGGTCTGGTCTAGCTGAAACAAAAAACAGGACTATGTAGCACTTTAAAGACTAACAAGATGGTTTATTAGGTGATGAGCTTTCGGGGGCCAGACCCACTTCCACTATTTGATCTGAGGAAGTGGGTCTGGCCCACGAAAGCTCATCACCTAATAAACCATCTTGTTAGTCTTTAAAGTGCTACATAGTCCTGTTTTTTGTTAGGGTACTAAAGCACTCATAAAGGACATAGCTGTGAGATATGCTCCAAGAGTGGCTAAGGATGCCTAAAAATGCATTGAAAGGATTGCCTCCTCTGTTCTGTCTGGGGAATCCTCAGGAAAGAATTCCCCTTCAAACCCAATAACAATACCTCTTGCTAAGGATACTACTGTGGCATGCACATCTGGAACCTCAGTAGTAGAATTTTTAGCTCTTGCAATAAATAAAATCTAAGGTCATGTCTATTAATATGTGGGATTTTCAACTTCTCTCTACTTGGGTCTTCAAAGGAGGATTGAAGAGGAATTGCAGCCTCCAGACAGGATTCTCTGGGGAGGTATTTATGCTGAGGCTTATCCTCAGGAGCCTGCTCAAGTTAGATCTGAATCATAGACACCACCTCAAATTTGTGAGGGGGAAATGTTTGGTGCATTTTTCCAGAGTCCTGCTCATCTTCAGGGCTCAAAAGCTGTCCTTTCTTAGTAGAGAAGGAGGAAGAGGCTGAGTCAGAGCACAAGTACCTTCTGGATTTTTTGTGTTAGCCGGGCTGGACGGTCTCTGTACCAAGGGATGGATGATCATAGGTCAAACATCAGGAAAGGTAGCATACATGAACCTGTGGGGGAATACTTTGACCACCTTGGACATTCAGTGATGGATTTGAAGGTGGCCATTCTTCTGTGAAAGAATTTCAGGACCCAGTTACAAAGGGAGACAGCTGAACTTGAGTTCATTTGCAAATTATATATAGTCAATTTGGGACTGAATAAAGATCTTACCTGGTTGCTGCACTGCAGAGGCCACTTCCCACCTCCTGATAGTCACATTGGGTGTTGTGGGTGAGTCACTTCCACCCTGACTTGATTGGCCTCATTAACACAAGCAACTTCTTTCTTGTGTGGTTCTTGTATATACCCCTGCCTCTGTAACTTCCACTCCAATTCATCTGATGAAGTGGGTTTTACACACGAAAGCATATGCCCCAATAAATCTCTTAGGGTATGTCTACACAGCAAAGTTATTTCGAAATAACAGCCCTTATTTCGAAATAACTTTCCTAGCATCTACACGGCCAAACCGCTATTTCGAAATAAATTCGAAATAGTGGAGTGCTTATTTTGAATTTGGTAAATCTCATTCCATGAGGAATAATGCCAAATTCGAAATAGCTATTTCGAAATAAGTGCTGGGTAGACACTTATTTCGAAATAGGGGGCCTCCAGCCTTCCCAGGGTGCCTTGGTGGCCACTCCAGCCTCAACCAAGAACACTTCTCTCCCTCCCCCCTCCCTGGAGCCCTTAAAAGGGTAGACTCTGGCCACAGTGCCTGTGCCAGCTCCAAGCCTGCCAGCCCAGAGCCAGCAGTCACTGCCCCTGACCCAGTGGCCCCAAAACATGAGCCAGCAAGCCACTGGCAGCCAGCCCTCCACCGCTCCCCAGGAGCAGTCTGCCAGCTCCCAGGAGCCTGACAGAGCCCGGAGAAGGCGGGTGCCTTCCTGGTCCAGAGTGGAAATCATGGACCTTATTCAGGTTTGGGGGGGATAACCCAACGTCCATGATCTCTGCACTAGACGGAGGAATGTGGCCATCTATGGCAGGATAGCTGCCAGCCTGGCCACCAAAGGCCACATGAGAACCCAGGAGCAGGTTTGCATGACAATCAAGTTGGTCCAGTGAGACCCCAACCCTGAGCCCTGAGCTTCCCCTCCCCCTTCTTCTCCTTGCTTCCCCCTTCCAGCTCCCTCCTCCCAGGTTTCCCCCTCCCCTTTTCCCACCCCCTCTTCTCCCCTCTCCTGCCTCCTTTCCCCAGTCTCACCAGAGTTTCATTCCCTCCCCCCCCCAGTTTTGTTAAATAAAGAGAGTTTGTGTTCATGAAAATACGTGTATTTTATTTTACATCAGGAAGGGGGGCTAGGGAGGGGTAAGTGGAAGGATGTGAGGGAGGAATGAGGCACGAGCCCCCAGTGGGGCAGACCAGGCAGGCTCTTAGTGCTCCTCAGGGTGGACGCTCTCCCACAGGGCCTCCTGGATACTGACAGCCCTCCGATGGACCTCCCAGATGGCAGCCAGGCTTGCAGCAATGCGTCCAAGAGAAGCACCAGAGTGTCCAGGGACAGCTCTGGCTCCATGTTGCAGAGTGCTATGGTGTCCCAAGTGAGGGCAATCAGAGCACGCATAGTAAAAATGCTTTGCTGTCCCTCATCGAGGTAGACAAGCAAGCAGCGAAACCTGAGACCTGGCTGTCCAGGGGGCCCCTTTAAGCACAGACCTCAGATAGCCTCAGGCAGCAGCCCCACACAGTAAGTCCTGACCTGGTGCCCTGCTGGAACTGGTTCCAGACAGCTTTAAATGCGATTCAGAGTCCACTCAGTGTGGACGCGCTATTCTGAAATAGCAAAATGCTACTTTGAAATGCATTTTGTGTGTAAACACGTTATTTTGAAATAAGCTATTTCGAAATAACTATTTCAAAATAAGATATTTCAAAATAACACTGTAGTGTAGACATACCCTTAGTCTCTAAGGCGCCACAGGACTCCTCATTGTTTTTGCACATACAGACTAACACAGCTACCCCTCTGAGACTTTTCAACACAAGAAAGTTAAAAGAAAATGGATGAAATAGAAGCAAGCCACCATTGTGTGCTGCTGTGAAGGAAAGGAAGGAGAAGGGGCAACTGGAGCTGTCTGTTCTACAAGCTCTGAACAATCTCTGGATACTCCAGAGCACAGAACAGCCTCAAGCATAGTACAGCCGGTCCCTGAGTTACAAATGCATTGACTAATGACCATTCGTATTTACGACCAGCCTCCTATACAGCCGGTACCCAAGTTACGAACGAAATTCGCACTTATGAACAGCGCGGCCGTACTAAGTGAATATAATCCGACTTACGAACAGATTGAGTTACGACCTACTGTTTGGTACGTAACTCGTTCGTAAGTCGGGGTCCGGCTGTAGAATTATAGGAGACACAGGCTGCATATTAATCAAACTAAAGCTTTTTAAAAACTTTCTGAACAATTGTGACTACTACCTCTACCATGCAGTTAACTGTCATGCAATGCCTGGCAATATTATTTGCATTCTAAGCACTCCACTTCCATCAAAGTTTATTTGTCATTTTTGCTTGACAACATGAACAAATAACTTATTTTCAGAAGAAAGGCCCAAAGATAATTGCAAAAATGCAAAACAAATGGAATAAGCACTTTTGATGTTAAAAAGGCTACAGCAGCTTCTCTGTAAGATACTGTAATTGTTTTTCAGAATTAAACAAGGAATAAAAAGTTCAACTATACCGTGTGTGTTATAGTCCATTGGCGACTCATCAGAATCACCAAATAAATTCAGGAATCAGTCAATGTACTATACAGAGCTAAGGAAGTAGGCACAAATTAACTACGTTTCCATATTTTGCTTTAACTTCAAAGCATATTACTAGAGCTGCAAGAACTTGGGGAAAAAACAGCATGGGAACCTACATTTCCCCCAAAAGTTCTCCAAGCTCAAGAGCCTAGGAATAGCTTAATTAAAACTACTTGCTATTGCTTTCACATATGCCTCTGTGGCTGGGTCCTTGGCAGCTGTGTAGCCTAGTGGCTATATCATGGAGTAAGCTGGCAAAAAGGAGGGGGTACTGCCTCCCCTGCCTCTGGTGTTCCTGACCAAGGAACTCTGAACCACTGCCTGGTCCAGTCCTTAAAATTGGGGCATGAACCCAGGAGTCCAGATTCCCTTTAGTTGGGGCTTCTTAGTCCCTCCCTTTTCAGACCCTCCCTTTTCTCAGAGGAGTGGATACTTAGTTGCTCCCATGGCTGCCAAGAGGACAGGCTCTGGTTTGTGACCTTACACTGCTGAACTGGGCTCCTGCCTCCTTGTTAGTCAGCCACAAACTGAGCCAGGCTCCTTCCTTTTCTCCTCCCTCCAGGCCTGGCATTGGCTACAGTAAAGTGGAATGGGGCTAGCTGGGCCCAAAGGCTTTTTTTAACCGCTGTGATGCTGGCCCTGCTTTCTTCACTCCCTCACAGTCTCATTTTGGTTCAACAAATTCTGTCTCGATGTGTCAAAAGCCTGAGCAGGAATATTTCAAATCACTTTGAATATAATAACTGAAATGTATACAGTGCCTCTCTTCCCAAACGAACCTGGAACGCTTTACAAACTATAGCACTGACTGCTCTGCCCTCCAATGGGGATTTTGATAATGTAAGGACTCCAGGGTCCAGGGCATAGATACCTGCAAGAAAAAATAAAAATGTGGCAAAATTATAAATATCTCACAATGGTGTTCTAGAATAAAGTGCCTTAATTTGAGGCATTGCTTCCACCTGAATGAAAATAGTGTGGTTATGCCTAGTTGCAACGGTGGTGAAATAAATGCAGTTATACTCAAAAGTACTCATCATTTGCAAATCACAGAGATTTTCAGGCTAGAAACAGAAAGAGAGAGAAAGAGAAGGGGAGAATTTAAAATAATAGCATCAATCTCTATCATTCAACAAGCCTAACAAGACTGATCCGTGTTTGTCATATTTTTGAATTGAAGGAGAGCAGGTAAAGATCAAGGCCAGATTTATCAACTCCATATAATGTCAGCAAGCTTTATTAATTGCTGCTGTAATCAGATTTATCCAATTCATTAATTATTAAATCTGTCACCTGAGATTTGATTACAAGACTTTTCTCCTTTGAATGTGTTTAACGATTTGATGGTTTATTAATTTCTGCTGTTTTTTTTTCTGGGAGTTGCAAAGCTCCATTTATTCTCTCTGTTTTGTTGGTGTTACGATTCTTTTCATTACTGTTTAGGTGTTGAAGACCAACCTTTGAAAGGCAGAAGTGGAGATTTACAAATATGCATGTCATCTAGCATCTTTTCCACATATAATGCTTATTCCTGACTACTGATTGGTCATGGTAACGAAACACTTTTTCAAAATTAAAAAAAATATAAAAACCTTCTAAAATTGCTGAGCGCAGTGCAGCAGTCTGGTCTCAACATAACAAATGGCCATGATCTGCATCTGAAAGAGTCATTCAGTTCAGGCACAGATGATAGAAAAGAATTCTTCTGTCAACCTAGCTACCACCACTTGGGGAGGTGTATTACCGACATTAATGGAAAAACCCCTTTTGTCAAAGTGGAAAGCACGTACCCCATGGTGCTGCAGCTCTGTAGTTGGACCCCAGTGATATAGTCATAGCCTATAGCTGAAAAAAGCACCCTCATTCTGGGATAAGTGTCCTCATGGGGAGTTAGATCTGCATAGGTAAGATGTTATAATTATACAACCATGGCTATTCTGGTAACTTTCCCCTGTAGACCAGCTTTCCTAGCAGCCCTGTGTACATGTTGAAGAGGATCGGAGACCAGATGTAGTCTCTGTGGCATTGTACACAATAGTGTCCTTAAGGGAGAAGAAGGAGCAATTGTCCTACACAACTTTCTGGGAACACTCAGAAAAGGACAGGGAGTGAAGAAAAATTTAGCTCTTTCTTTTTTATTCCACTAGGCAGTTGGTACATCTATTTCTAAAGCAAGGTTTTAGATATTTTTTGTCTTGTGGCTATTCTAGTTCAAATGATTTTTGGTTTTGGTTTTGTTGCTGTAGGGCAGGGGTAGTAATAAGTGGCCTGCGGGCTGGATGCAGTTCACCAGGTTTAGCTTCTGGTGGGCTGCCACACTTTATTTACCTGAATGTCCACAGGTACAGCCACTTGCAGCTCCCATTGGTTGTGGTTTTGCTGTTCCCAGCTAATGGGAGCTGCGGAAGCAGAGGCCTGGCCTGCCGTGCTTCCCACAGGTCCCATTGTTTGGAACGGTGAACTATGGCCAACAGGAGCTACAAGTTTGCATAACTGCAGACGCACAGGTAGATAAAGCATCCAGTGGCCCATCAGGGGCTAACTCTAGTGAACCACACTCAGACCATGGGTCATTTATTATCCAACCCTGCTATAGGAGTAATTTTTATGTGGATCGCTGAATAAAGGGCACTATATAGAAAAGTCAATTATACTGGAAGACAGATGCAAACAGCTAACTTTTTGTAATTGATAACAGAGCTACATACAAGTTGAACCTTTTTAGAGCTTTTTCATTATTAAAAATTTTTAAATTCATTGACATAGCCTGTTCTTTTTGTTTTCCTTTTTACATCCTCCTTCTCTCCCAGTATATTTTACTGAACAAATTTACTGTCAGGAAGGTTTTTAAGTGAATATTGGTTTTTAAGTGAATATTGAAGAACTGGCATCTCTAAAGACAACTAAAACTAAGAGTAAAACTAGTACTTATTGAATACAAGTAAGAATATAAGCTTGTTCACAATTTCAATATGGACATTTAAAATTAATATGTGATTTGCTTTAAATTATTTATTTAGCTCTAGTTATTGATTTATCTCTTTATTCCTTCAGATCAAGTAGAACTCAGTTGATAGGTGAGATCTATACAGAAAGATTTCCCAGATTCTGCTTAGTCAGCACTACAGTCAGTTGATTTGATGTGCTTCAAGAGTTCTGTTCAAAACCTTTTGCTGATATTTTCACCCATTCAGTTGACTTGCATTGTTAAAATTTAAAAACTCAGAGTTAAAGCAAATGTTGTTCCACCAGGTGCAAACCAGTTCCACACTGAATGAGGGTAGAGAACTTGGCATAGATGAAGATAGAATGACATATTACTAACAGCGGAAATCCAGGACCTCCTCTCCCGAAAACTCAGAAAGATTTACTCCTTTCTAATCCAATCATATTTCATTCCTGCAAAACACAGAATGAAGTCCACAGAGGAACATCTAAGGAAATTTTTTGGAGAAGACATATAGAGAAATTCCTTAGAAAAGGTAAAAGGTCAAATATTATCTTGGGACAACTGGTTTAAAAAAAAGAAGAATCAGATTCTCAGACCTCTGTGATAATGATAATTTTATTAGATTTGCAGAGATGCAAAGAAGAAGAAAAATCAACACTGAGAGATGCTTAAAGAATATCTCTAGCACTATTGTTATAGATCATGAGCTAAAATCACTGAAGTCTCTGGAGTTAAAACTTGGAGGAAATTAGCCCAATGTATTCAAATTTTAAAAAGCAGCACATTTTCAAGATATGTTTCTAAGTAAAATGTAGGTATAAACTGCATACAACCTTGAAAATACTAAGGGACCATCCCTGCATTCTGCAGACACCAAATATTTTTCACTAATTTCAATAAAATAGAGAATCAGGCCCGTATGTTCTTTCTAAATACTATGGTTTCCCAAATTTGATAATTTTCAAGGCACATTTCATCAAAGCCAGAGAAAACAGAAGGAAAAAAAAAAGAATGCTTCTATTTTGTTCAAAACTTTTCAAAACTAGGACCTAATAGACTACATACAGTTACTTAGTAGATAGTCTCTTTTGGTACTGAACCCAAAGGATAAGATAAATCATGAAGCCATTCCTCTCAGTGGATTTAAAACACACTTCTTAACTTGCATGAAAAGTAAACTGTTTATAGTGCTCATGCCAAGGTGCTTTGGGTGGGGCATGGTCAATTACAATATTAAACAGTACAATAATTGAAACATACCATTAAAATACAAGGGATCAAAGGCTGGAATTTCCAAAGGAGCCTAAGGGGCTTAAGGGCCCAAATTGTTTGGAAATCCAATGGTATTTTGGCTGCCCGACTCCTCTGAAAATCTCAGTCAAAAAATAAACATAACTGAATAAAAATGTCCCCTAAAGATGGATCTTTGCTAACACCCCTTCTCTCCAAACCATTCTTTTAACATTTTAGAGGAGGCCTAACTATTTAGGGAGCAGCGATGTAAAAAAGTGTGGGAAAACCTGTCCTAAAGGGTATGGAAAAGTGCCTTACATTAAAAATTCACATGGAATGGACAGAAGCTTAGGATTTACATTCTCGGTTGAAGATTGGACCAGGGGTCGATGAAAGGGTTATATTGCCCCTGGAGAGACCAGTTGGTAATAAACATGGCCCATGATAGTCCATAAATTATTACGCCCAAGTCCATATGTATGGAGAAGGGTCAAGAGGCTGTAATCAGAAGCAGAAAGTAAGGACATTCAAAGATGACATTCTGCTTATCATTAACAGAATGACTAAACAACAAACTCTACATCATTAATTTTTCAGAATTCAAACCTACCCCATAGACCTGTGAAACTGATTCTTTTAGGTCTAATGGTAGCCAATGTTAAGACACTGAAAAGCCATAACTGAGGCCATTATTATCTTAGACCTTGATGCAAGCTGGTTTTTGAAAATTTATGGGAAGAGAGCTAGAAATCAAAATGGAGGCATTTAAAAGGATATGGAATCCTATAAGCTGTGTCAGAAAAGATGTGTCATGATAAAACTGTGGAGGAGAAACAGATGTGGGCCATGGAAATCTCTGAGCAATAGAACAGAAGAATATGTCATCTTTTCATCCATTTCCTTGCTCTTTCTCCTCTTTATAGTTATGCTTGTATTTTCCTCAGTGTCTGTACACAATAAGAAACAGAAGTAGTTTATACTCTTGAAGATACTTTAATCTTAAAAAAAAATGGTAAAGAAAAAATAAGAACTGGTCTATAAGGAATTGCCTTATCAAGGAGCACCTATTTAGTCATGTGTGTCAGATGTAAATTTCAAGCAGAATAAAATGTAGGCAATAGAAATGATCATGTTTCCCTCAGTCTCAGAGATAAACATGCCAAGAAACCTGGAGAGCATATTGCAACTGAAGCTTTTGATGCAATTTAAAGTTCCCTTCCTTTATGAAGCATATTTTTCGGCTAGTACTTCAAGGCAACTTTCAAGATGTCACTTTTCAAGAAACAGAAGGGTTTTGTGAGCATGACCCAGATATAACATGTTAAAACCTCAGGACTCCAACCAGCCTTTTATCAAAAAGTTTGTTCCAAAAATAACTTATCCTTGATAAAGGACACCGACTTCATCTTATACAGCCTGAGCTAAAGCACACTGAATTCATGAAAATGCTTCGATTGGAAAGGGACCTGCATTTGTGACAGATAAAAGATCCTATTTCTATTTTTGTTTTATATACATCTGATGCACAGTTTGTCAGAGTCAGTTTGCCATGCTGCCTGACAACATAGTTCATTGGGTAGAGCAGAGGACTGGGAGAGAACAGAATTCACAAGGCCACATCATCACAAGTTGTGCACATAATTTTCACAAACTTCATTTTGAGTTATGTATGCACAGCTGATGGGGTGACATGGTCACTGAGTTGTAATTTTTGAGCCATTTTTCACTTATGGGCAATTTATTTAGAGATCAACTCTGCAAAGTTTGGAACACCCTCAACTCTCCAATTTGAATGGGAGTTCAGGGCAGTCAGTACGTCACAGGACGGACATCCTAACATCTCTGTACCTCTCTTTCTGCAGAGGATAATACTGAGGAATTCCTCCGATAAACAGGCAACAATCCTAGTTCAGCAGGTTAACTTATTTGTGTCACTTTTTCCTCTTTTCTTCTAATTTTTTTAAATGCATCTTTGTATTAACTCCCCCTGTGCCCAACTTCCCATGTACATGGTTACGTGTATGTCTATACTAATGAACCCATTCTTGGATAATAATTGATTCCTCTCAAAAGATGGGTTCCTTGTAAATTAAATTGTATTCTCAATTCTCTTTTTATCTGGGTGAGTCTATCACATTGCATATGCAATTATTTGTATCCCTGATCTTGAAAGCTGCTTTTATACAGAAATCATGAAAATGATATTTTAGACAAAAATATTTTTCCTCTCCTTCTTTCTGTCATCTAGAAAAATGGGACCCCATGCCTTTTAATTTCCTCTGTATGGGCATGGGAGAGTTTTTCCAGGAAGGTCTACATCAAAGAACACTGGTGAGGGGACATTTCCAGGAATATGACACAGATACTTCTACTGATGGTTACCACAGAAAGGAAAGAAAAATGTGATGCCATTCTCCCCTTTCAAGAGGTCATGTTCCTCCCTTTCCAGTCCTGCTGTGTTACAAGGTAGTCCACTTCCTGCATATAACATTTAAAGTCAGTTGGGGAGAGGGTGCTTTTCCTTTTCCTCATATGGCACTTTAATCTTTCCTTAGGGTATCCTGTCTATACTAATCTTAAATCTGTCAGATCCTAACAAAGAGAGGATTGCTAAGTTTGGAGAGGAAGGGGCAGGATAGCTTTCCAACTTTTGTGCCATGAAGGATAAAACCTTCTTCTCTCTCAAGTGAAACACAGTTAAGAAATTCATGCCTTCTCCTAATAAGAAACAGTATCGCCTAGAGGTCCCAAATGCCAAGCTGAAAATATGAGACAATCTTTGGTGCATGAGGAATTGTAGATCATTTATATGCTTAGTGAGGCTGTTTAAGATCACTGTTTACTGTTAAGTAGTCCTTAAATAATTATTGCAAAATATGTTAAATGTAAGGCTTCTAAATACTTTCATTTTGTTAAAAAACAAAAAAAACTTTTAAGATAGACAGATGCAAAGACATAATGATTGCCATATGTCAGAAGGATTTCATGGTTTTAAAATGGACTTTCTAAGTTCCTATAAAACAAATACTTTTATAAGTTCCTGAGGTTTTTTGTTGCCAGCAAAGGTTTTATCAGTGGAAAATAATGATTCTTGACCTTCCTGTATCTCACAGAGTTTTTATCTTGGTAAAGAGATCTGTAGCTATAGCACTACTAATGGACCTAGAGCATATTAATTGAATAGGCCTTAAGGTAGCTATACTCATGCACAGTTAAACGTAATATTAGCGTCAGGTTTTATGCTTAACTCAGAATATTCTTTCTTAACATTTTGCCAAAGGGTAGATTTCTTAGGTGTTCTTGTAAAATTCTGGCCTCAGACTTCTAAAGATTCCAGAACAAAACAAAAAGGAATCCTTTAATGTAAAACATCTTTCTGAACATGACAAAGATCCTACCATGAGAATTCACAAGCCTTCATAAGGGTCATTATCAGTAGTCTTTGTGCACTGCTTTTCAACAAACATAAGAGATGATAAACTTACAAGTTAATTGTTACTCTGTCTAGGTTTGTCCCACTTGAAGTTTGAAAACAGACTAACCAGGGTTTTTTTTAATTTCACTCACATCTGCAGACATGGAAACAGATGCACCTAAAACAGCTTCATTAACTATAACTGATAATAAAATATTGACAGGAACTTGGGGTCCTATCCTGACTGTAGTAGTGATCACATTCATGTCTCAGAGGTAGTGTTAGAAGATCCAGAACTCCAGCTGTGTACTTATAAATAGTAAAACCACTTTATTTTACTATTTTTCTTGTGACATACTATGCAATTGAAACTTTTATTTTCCAGTAAAATCTAATCTGACCATTTCCAATATACCACTAAAGAGAAGAAATGAAACTAACATTTCCTTGCATTTCAGGAGCCATCTGCATACATGCCAAAAGCATTCATCATTACTTCCACTATTCCAACTCCAGGATGAACCTCTCTAAACTGGCACTCTCTGATCTGGCAAAATCCATAGTCCAGCAGGACCACAAATGTTCCAGAACCAGAGAGTCCCAGTGGACAGCTGGTGGCTGGGAGCCCTGCAGGCTGGCGGGGAAGTGGGCTGCCAGCAGCGAGCTACCAGTGGGGCTGGGAGCCTGGCACATGGTAGAAGGGCTGCCCAGCAGGGACGGGAAGCCTGGTGGGACTGACAGAGCAGTGGGGGGAAACCAGTGGGGAGGCTGGCGGCTGGGCTAATTCTGGGGGGCTGGTGTCATCAGAGCCAGAAATGACCCTTCCCTGGTCTGACAAACTCCTTCATTCAGGACTGTTCAGGTCTGAAGGATCAACCTATAGATGTTTTCTATTAGCCAGTTACCACTTTCTGCAAGAGATTTAAAAAAAAAAATGAGTTCAGAACATTTCTTACCGTTCACTGAAATCTGACCTTCCTTTTGTCATTTAAGTGATATACCCATTATTTTAAAGCTACAAACTAAATCCCACCATAGTCAAACAAACCCTGCATTAGCCATGTGAACTCCCGGTGTTAAGGTTCAGTCTGGCTCAGCTGCTTTTAGCACACAAGTGCAGTTCAAAATCACATCTGGAAGGAAAGATCCCAGCTTTCAAGCTTGATTGTAAGGAGGCCATGCTAGCTGTCAGCTCCTTAAATCCCTTTGATAAAGAATTCAGTAACAGATAATCAAGGCCCTATAAGCAAATTGGTCTAACCTCCATATGAAAGGCCCTGTATTCTGTGGCGCACTCATGTGACTGTGGAAATTCTGAGTCACTTTAATTTAAAGCAAAAAGAAGAGTCTTTAATTAATTATGTTAAGGAATAAGACAGTCAATAAAATCATCTTTGAGATGTTTATCTTCCTAGTACATTTAATTTTTTAATATTTGTGACAGGAAGGTTTCTCTCCTCATAACTGTATTTAATCTACCTCCCAGAGAGGCAGTACACCTAGTACTGTCTACATGGGGGTTAGGTCAACTTAACTGCATTATTCTGGTGTCTTTCTTTCACACCCCACGAAATAGTGCTCAATAGACCTAATTTTTTGGTGTTGATTTGGCCTGTGCCTATACTACAGAGATACACCAATATAACTATCCAGTATAACCATCTCAGCAGAATTTCTTACACTAAAAGAAAGTTTTTTTTTCTGTCTGTGGGCTATCACCTCTGCAAATGACATTAGCTAGGTCGATGGAGGTATTCCTCCATAGACATACAGGCACCTACGGGGGTAGGGGGGAGGTGGTTATGGCAGCATATCTAGGTTGGTTGGCATGTGTTTTTTTCACACCTCAAACAATGTACCTGTGCTGATATAACTGCATGTATAGACCAAGTCTTAGCATTTTCAAAATTCAACTACCAATCTCAAACAATTATGTTAACCTCCATATTGAATAACTTTCTTAAATTAAACACAGTAAGTGGAAACTCAGTAGTTGAACAGTTAGCCTGCATCATAAGTAAAGGACTTTAGGGTTTCAATATACTATGCCTCCCCCCACCATTTTAGTTTCAAGCAGCACTAATATTGTTGAGAACACATACAAATCCTTAAAGCTAATAATCTAATTAATCCTTTCAAATCTAACTACCACTGTGTTTGGGTCTAATTTTTACTGTTAATGGTTCTGAGAAATGCTGCCAATAATAATTGTTTCCTGAGCTGTAATATAACTACCAGTAATTTTCCTTAACATGCATTTCTATAGTTCTTGAAATGAAACTATTAATGGGGAAATTTTTAAAAGTGCTTATTGACCTAAATCTGCTTCTCCATTAAAGTCAACGGGAGATTTACTACTATTTTAAATGGAAGCTAGGCCAATGCTGAATGCTTTCAAAAATCCCAGCCAAAAATTCCAGATTAAATAGTGCCACGTTTGATAACAGGTACACATCAGTTCAAATTGATTCTAAATTCACAATCTCATGTATTTATCAATGAAGGCTGTCAGTTAGTTCCATTATCTATGCAAATTTTGCTCTAAATGTCTTGCCCTCAGCCAGGACTAACCAAACTGTGATGCTCTCCTGTGGGAATCCAGCACTGGAACCCACTGTGTTACCTCTGTGCCCTAACAAGAAAGAACTTTGCTGCACTGTGAATCAGCTCCCTGCCACACAAGTCTGTCCATTTCACTGGCAAGCTCCCTGAAGACTTTGCCAGTTTTATCCTTTCATAGCAAGTAAAAACCAGTGAATCCCATTTCCCAAGTACCTCAAAGACATCTCTTTGCAGTGTCCAGACCTCTCACTTGCCATTCGCAGAACTTTTTGAGATCGCTGTCCCCAAAGAACCAGAACACACACAAGCCTGTTAGCTCACTTTAGACACAGACTTTAGTTCAATACACAGCATGGAGATGGTTTATAGGGAAATGAAGAATAAGGTTATTAATAAAAGAACACAGATGTAAAGGATACCAAGCAAAAATAAAATCCATCATAAAGGATTACAAAAATAACACACTTTTTTATTGCCTAAAATGTGATTCTAGCAAGATATGTCTTTGCTTAACACGGTTTCTCACTTAGAGCAAGCCACCAGCTTTCCAGCCCTCTAGGCAAGAGGTCCAATGTTCACTGAATCAGAAGGTTCTATCCCATGTCCCCCCATTTGTCACCCCTTCTTTCTGTAGTCCAGTAAACCAATGAAATAGATTCTTCTGAAAGGTATCCCCAGATAAAGTTTTTTCTCTTGTTTTTTTGGAGTTCAGATCCTATGCTTGATTGTCACAAATACCCTTTTAGAATGAGCCAAGCAGACCTGATTTAGGAAGAGAGAGATGCCCAGGGTCTCACCCATAAACAATACAGAGGAGTTGGGCTTGTTGGGGAGAGAGTGCTTTTATTGACAATTCAGATATTCCTCTGCCAGGTATACAAATTTTGAGGTGTTTATTTGAACCACTAGAATTCTGAACCATTTGAAGAGTCACCCATTTGATGAAGGTGCCTAGTTGTAACTTTGCTATTATAGCTGTAGGGATATTAGACTTGTCAGCAGTTTTATGGGTATCAGAAAATCCTCACGGGTGAACGTTCAATTAATCTTCACCTAAGGAAAATATATCTTTTCACTAGAATACGTTAATTTCTCTGGACCAAAATAAGTGTGAGCATAGCAGAGTATTAGAAGGTGAAGGTCAAAGAATAATTCCCTATTTGTGGCCTGAATTTTACCAGCATGGCCAGGAACAGTCAGCCCCAATGGTAAAAACTAGGGCAAAGGTGGTACTCAAACAGGTGCCTTAGGAGGAAGATTTAGGAAACAGGATAATTAAGCAAGAAAAATGAAGGCCAGCCACCTAATATTTTCACAGAGTTGAAGGGGGAGGGCGCTTTGTAAAGTATTTTTTGGGGAGCAGCTTTTTTATGTGTCTTTCTTAAGGGAGAAGAACAAGTAGACAATGGAGACAAGGCTCATGCAATTCCCATGGTTCCCATTTCAAAGGGACAGAAAAGGGCAAAGTGTAAACAGCACAGGGAGACCTGAAAAAAGTTGAGAGAAATGGCAACCACTAGAACTGCTTTTACCCAAGGTCTCCAACACAAGCTTCCCCCTTGTCCTCTGAAACCAAAGGGCTCAAAAGGCCAGTGCCTTGTTCTAGGGAATTCACTACCAGCCAAATAAAAAATGTCCCTTGTAGTCACTTACACAATGAAACAATCATTGCAGCCTTTAATATCTTCCTGCCCTAGGCAACCACCTGTTTTGCCTAACAGATATATAGCAGAATTGGCCCTGGCAGTGGATTGGACTGTCTCAGTGTCACGGAAACAACAAGAGGAGATGGCTCAGCTGCAGAATCCCCCTTGGGCTATGGCTTATACTATGTTAAAGGAGTGTTTGCAGCCGTGACAACTACAAGCAGACTGTTTTCCCACACAAGCTAATAGAAAATGGTGCGTCCAAGTCTGATCCTGAGCCCCAAAGTAGTTTTCTCTGTATCAAGATTAAAGGAAAAATAGGCAGCTGGGGTTAATAAGTCTGAAATCAATGCCATTACCAAGAAAAATAGCAGCAGCAGAATCCTGCAGCTATGCCTATTACTGTGAGGAAACATACAGTGATGTTATCATGGTTGTATTTGGATCTAGCCTCAGGATTCAGGATGATAAAAATGTAGAGTTATGGCTGAGTTTCCTGTTTATTAAATATATATACAGTTTCTCAGTTTGCATCTGTATATATAAATGTGCATACACATATTTCCTTGTATTGATTTAACTGGGGTTTGGATCAAGTTTTGTATGATTTTTCAGGTACGGCAAGTTAAGCGAAGATCAATGTTTATACCCTGGATTTTATCCAGTTGTTCAGACAACATCCACCACCATAATATCATAGTCTTTTTTAATATATTTTCTAGTGTGCATTCCCATTGACAGCAGTAAGGCATACTGAGACTGGCACTGCTAAAAGACCAGCACTTTCCGCAGCATAAGTGAAATTTACTCCTTCGCAAGATTGATGTCTGTGTGTGTGGTGTTGGGAGGAGCAAACAACACAGGACTGGGGCGGGGTGGGGGGAGAGATGGAATTACTTCCATTTCTTGAGACCTGCAACATGTTATCAGGTTTCAGTCCAGCTCCTCTTTAGCATCTCTGAATGTCTGCTCAGGGTTTAAGGGCCAGTAGATTCATGTAGTTAAGGACCATACAGTATAACTTCAATCTGCCCCTCAGCTGTGCCATGCTCCCAGGAAAGATATGCAGAATATAAAATACGTTTCTACAGAGCATTTTATATGAAGAATATCAATTGGGAAACCTCAGTTCTGACATAAGTAATGAGAAACTGCATTGCCAAACCTCAACATAGTAGAACTAGATAAATCCCACACCAGAAAATAACCAAGTTCGACAGGAGCTTATGCAACATTTAAAAAATATCACTAGCACACATCTTGGATGAAACATCACTTTACACCCAGCACTTCTTTTCTTTGGATTACACTTTTCTGCATAGTAAGTGGTGTGCTACACATTAATTAATTAGATCTTTAAAATTTTGACTAACTCAGAAAAATAAACTTAAAAACCAACAAATAGTCTGGTAGCACTTTAATGACTAACAAAACATGTAGATGGTATCATGAGCTTTCGTGGGCACAGCCCACTTCTTCACGAAAGCTCATGATACCATCTACATGTTTTGTTAGTCTTTAGCGAGCTCTCTCCTCCTTCTGAGCAATGCTCATTTAACATGCCCATATTTTAATCTTTCTTATTTCTTGCACACTTTCCTGAATATGAAACTAACCTGCTACTTTCCATAATTAACAATGAATTATTATTAGGAATGTTCACATTGGTTCAGCAGGAAACCAATTTGCTCATTTAGCTCATTTCTTAAGAAGATCTTTTCTTTGTAATAGCATTAGCCATTACTGGCATCAGCTAGGATTACACTCAAAAATATTAATTAGAAAGATTCCTGCCTCCCTTTCCATTTAGAGTAAAAAACTGCCTGAAGTGAGGATTTCATTTCAATTCTTATCACATTAATAGTAACTAACCACAACCATCAAGTACAAGTTTAGTTTTTCAAGCCATTGACTTGGTTGTATCATTTGAGAGACAACCTTTTTCTCCCACACTCAACCTCTCTTCTTATCAGCAAAAGACAGACATTACATTCAATTCAGTATTTGTTCCGAGGGAAGATGGCTTTCTTTACTTCCTAGTGGGAAATTCTATCACCAGATTTAGAACCACAGTATTTAATTGTAAAGCTAATATAGTGCATTTTTTACTGGTCATGTTTTTATTATGTTATTTCCTTAATAGGATTCCTTGTATTTATGCAGAAAGCTCCAAAGAACAATTATGCTTTAGATTCCTGTTCTTGTCTTTCCAAGATCAAGCTCTTCAGCCATCATGTTTACAATTGAAATGCTGCTAGTAAATTGCAAGGGTCAATACTTCATGGATTTATAAGCTTCTCCTTTTATCTAGAAAAAACTCTAAATTTTTAACTATACTTACTGTCAGCTTCCCTCTGCTACCAAATGATACACATTTTTAACATTTCGACAGTAGTCTCACCATAATAGGCAGAGTTTACTCTGGGCTCCAGTGCCTGAATGAAGACTCAATCTGAATCATTGCAATATGTTTTCAGGGGTGGGTTTACACCTTATGAACCTCTAGACCGCATTTTAAGCATTCCCTCCCCTACAGCTGACCTTTGTGTTGCACACAGTTTGAGAGGTAAGGCACTCGTAGGTATGTACCTACTGTGCCCATTTGGAAATCCAGCCCGGTACGTTTCTGAGTAAGGCATGCAAAGATATCCAAGTCTTGGGTAACCTTTTTTTCCCCCTAAATCTGTTTTCCATTTATAGGTTTGAGGTAGAGTGACTCTGAATGAGGAATAAACAAAGCACTAGGACAAAAGAATCCTGACTCACTGCACAACTTGGGCAAGTCATAATTTCTCTGTTTCTCCATTTCACCAGAAGGAATTTGACCTTACAGATAATATATGTAAAAAGCATTATGAAGCTGAGAAGCAGAATGTAAATGCTAATGTACTGTCATTATCATCTCCTCTTTTATGTCAGTTACATGCGAGCTGCTTTCATATATTTCAAAAAGTGTTAAATATTGAATTCTGCCACTTGCGATGTATACTGTTTGAACCTCTCTAGTTTGGCACTCTCTGGTTTGGTAATATCTGTGGTCTGATATGATTTTAGTTAGCCAGATGTCCACTTATAATGGGTGTGGTCAAGTTTCCCACATTACCATAAAGTTTTTTTATAGTCACCAGTCCTGGCTCTCAGTGTTCTGTGCTGTTACTTAGCTCTAATTTGCCCCTAAATGTTTGCTAAGAGCCCAGTAATCAGTGGAAATCTCAGTAATGCAACTAGACAATAGTGACCATCTGTGGTTCAACAAATTCTCTGGTTTGGGATCCGTCAGATCTGAGGGTGCCATACTAGAGAGGTCCAACCTGTGTTACCAGAGCTAGATCCAAACCCCGTTGAAATGAATACAGAGACTTCAAATGGGTTTTGGTCCCTACCTTTACATCTATGTTTAAAAAGCTCCATTTTCACTGTAAATCATTACCAGAGAACACTGTCTGTGTCTCAGTTCAGTGAAATAACTGAAGCACATGCTTAAATTTAAGGACATGCTCACATCTAATGATTTGCTTATTAAAACAGGTGTCACGCCCTTTATTATAAAAAATTAGATATTGGTTATCCTGTATCTTCCCATTACCTCAGAAATAATTTAACAAAGCCTACACATGTGAAATCTCCCCTTATTTGTTTTAGAATATCTCAATTACTGGTTCGGGAAACATGTTTAGTTGCTATATTTAAAAATACACAATGAAATTATGGTTTTAATATACTTTATTTAAAAAGTACATAGTTTTAAATTGGTTTCAATGGGACAAAGCAGAAAGTAATGGACACCTGTGTATAGCTATTAAAGTCCTTTTTTGATGAATTTTGACTATCATATGGCAAATTCACATTTGCATGGCTTGCAAAGTAAAAAGATAAACCTTTTTCAACATATCTTTAAGAGTTTATCTCATCAACAGTTTAAAATCATGAAATGCTGATGCTTTGACTATATTTCTTGTCTTCTATGTTGCACCATTTCTCAGTTCACAGTTTATCCATGTATTTAGCATGCCAAGTAAACACATCAGTCAATGTCACCTTGAGAAAATTGCCAAAAGCAGTGGAAGAAGAACAAAAATAGGTTTAGCAGTAAGGCCTAGAACACCCCCACATTCTCTTGCATTTTCCTAAAGAAAAGAACAAAGAAGAATTAAGACAAAAGCATTAAAATTCATGGAGACTCAGGGATATTTGTCCAAGCATACGTGTAATAGACAGTAAATTCAATAAGCAAAATTTGTATAATCAAAGCACAGAAAAATAAAGATGATAAAGAAGCTATTCTCGGCTCTGTCACTGGCCTGCTAGGTGACCTTGGGCAAGTCATTTCCCTTCCATGTCTCAGCAAAGTGGATATTTAAGTGTGTAATGTATGTAGCACCTTTGCAAAGTGTTATATCTTAAAAGCATGGTGTTGGAGTCCCAGCTAAACAAATCAGCAATTTACATAATTACCAGTATGACACTGGAAATGCTGATATCATTGATTAATGTAGTCCAAATCCTGTTCTCATGGCCAAGTAGCTTGGTTTCAGAAAGGAATCTTGCAGTCAGTATTATATCCAGAATAAGATCTCAGAAGTTCCTGGCTGCCAATTCTGTGCTTAGATCATGCTTTTCTTACATGTTATGCCATGATGTACAAAAATAGCACTTAATTGTAAATTGAAGTACACGTCCCCTAGACAAAGTCTGCATTGCTTGCAATCATGTAGCAATTTCCCTTTACTACCATGTTCAGAATATCCTAAATATTTAATTGCTTGTCACACTAGAAGACAGTTTTCTAAATAATTACCCCAGAAAAAAATATTTACCATGGAGAGGAAAAAAAGCAGTATAAAAACTTACTTCTGGATGAAATCCGTGACAAGATTCTGGACGTCTTCTAATCTTCTGAGATTTTAAACGCTCACATTTAAGGGATTCATTATGTTCACAGTGGTTAAGGAGAGATTGTATAATTGCTGCATTTAAATATTTGAAGTTTGCTTGTATGGTTTATGAAATCCATGCAGCCATCCCTTCCCAGTCCCACTCCTCCAAAATCCAACCAATCAACAAAAGAAGTGGGACATAATTCTATTGTTCTTCCCAATGCTGTTCCCATCGGCACTTAACATGGCCAAATGCTCTATCACTCAGAAATAAAAATATTCTGCAGATTCTTTTGGGTGAATTACCATTTATGAGAAAAAACACATCCCTACCTCTAGTATGGCAATAAAACAAGATGTGTTTAGACTACAACAGTGGTCTCCAACCTTTTTACACTCAAGATCACTTTTTAAATGACAGAACAAGCGAAGATCTACTGCCCCACCTCTTCCCCCGAGACCCCACCCCTTCTTGAAACCCTGCCCTCTCTATTCTCCTCCTCTCCATCACTTGCTATCCCCAGCCCTTATACACTCTACACTGCCACTTTTTTTTCTGATTCTTCTGTAGGAAGAGGTTTTTCCAACATTTGGCCTGTCTAGACTGGACCAATTGTCAGAAAAACCCCTTCTTTTGGCAGCCCCCTTATTCCTCGTGGAACAAGGAGTAGAGGGGTTACCGGAAGAGCATGTTTGCTCTTCCACTAAAAAAACGGAAGAACAAATGTATCCCTGGATGTGGAAGAGTTTTTCTGGGATATCTCTGGAATCCTGGAAAAATTCCTGCAGTCTAGCTGTACCCTCACTGCGTTGAGACAGGATATGTAGGCTCTGGGGTAGGAATGAGGGATTTGGGTGTGGGAAGGGGTGAGAGGCGCAAGCTCTGGGAGGAAATTTGGATGCAGGAGGAGGTGGAGAAGGGGACGCTGGCTCGGGGAGGGGGCTCCAGGCTGGGGAGTGTTGGGGTCAGATGGAGGGTTGGGCTACTAAGCAAGCCACAGGCTTGTGGATGTGAGGGTGCAGGAATTTGGGTTGGGGTACATGAGGGGCTCAGGGCAGGGGGTTCCAGTGTATGATATGCTCAGATCTAGAGTCTGTGGGGTGCAGGAATGTTATAATGCTGTGGCCAGATGGGGGCTTGGCCCCAACTGGGGGTTTGTTGGACAGGCTTCATTTTTAAATAAAAGACTATGTCAAACACAAAAAGTTTCTGCATTGTCTTTATTTATGAGAAGGGAAGGGAACCTGTTTTGAGTCAGGAGTCACTGACCCACAGAAATGTCGGTTGGGGCCACACAAGAGAGATGCAAAAAAAAAAAAACAAAACCCACACCTTCTCCAAAAACCCCCAAGCCTCACTATTGTGGCCCCAACTGTGCTGGTGGGAGCACGGCATGTGGTACTGGGAAAGAGTGTTAGTGGGTGCTGGGGCAGGGAACAGGGTGCCAGTGGGGGCAAGGGACAGGGTTCTGGGGTGGGGGCAGGGTTCTGCAGCAGGGGACAGGGTGCCAGTGGGAGCAGGGAGTCCCGTGCACCCGCCTCCTCCCAGGACTCCTCCCCCCAACCCCGCAAAGCAGGGAAGCCCCAGCGGGCACCTACTCTGGGGCCAACTCCCCCCTCCTGCGGAGCAGGGGAGCCCCAGTGTGCACGTCCTCTGGGGCTGACTTCCCCCTCCCGCAGAGAAGGGTGCACCTGGGCTGAACACCATGGCCAGTTGGCCAGGCAGCCGCTCCTCTTTGCTCCAGCCCAACTGCCCTGCGCTCAGCCTGGGGAGGCTGTGCCATGCTCCTGCTGATCTGGAAGCCCTTCCTCTTTGCTCCAGCCCAAATGGAGTGAGGCGCAGCCTCCCAGGGCTGAGCGTGGTGAAGCTGGTCTGGAGCAAAGAGGAGTGGCTGCCTGGCCAGCTGGCCATGGTGCTCAGCCCAGGGTGCACGATGCTCCACGTGGGCTGGAGCAGAGGGAAAGCAGCCCGATCAGCTGGAGCGCAGCGCAGCCTCCTCCTTCACAGCCAGCTGGCTGGGGTGTTTCAGCCCTACCTACCCAACAGATCCCACCACAGCTACTCACCTGTGTTGCTGCTCTGTGAGTAGCTGCTCCACAAAGAGTGTCAATTCAAAATTAGTTGTGCGCAGTCCAGAAGGAACTAAAGATCAACTCTCAGAGCCCCTGTGATCAACTGGCAGATCGCGATCTATCGGTTGATGACCATGGGACTACAACTTAAGTTGCCAATTTACAGAATCAATTTTTATATTTTCAGAAGACAAAGTGATACCTTTCAGTGTAGCAATCCAGCCCTAACATACAAAGCTAAGAAAAAGAGTATTTGTGACATTATAATAAAGGAGGCACCCATTTTTAAAAGGTTATCTTTGGCAGTATGGATAGAATTTTCTAAAGCACCAAAGATTTAGGAGTCTGTGTCCTATTTTCTGAAGCAATGTAAGCACTTAGCGCCAGATTTAGAAAGATGTTTATGTGCATAAATAGGCAGAGAGGGTCTTACAAAAGCTCCTAAGTGAGGGAGGTGAAAATTTTCAATGACTGTCAAGGGATTTAGACTCTTAAATGCCTAAGACACTTTGGAAAATAAGACTAAGGAGCAGATCCTCAGCTGGCTTGATGTTACTGGGGCCATGACAATTTACACTGGCTGAGAATCTGCCTGTTAGGCTCCTAAATCACACGAAGTAGAATTTTTAAAGGCACATACAAGGTAAAGGTAAGCAATTTTGCAATATTTACACGTTGAGTTTTCCTGTTATAATCTTCAATATAAAGGATATACCTTATTTCGATGGGTTCCATGGTAATTGGCAAGATAGACTCACAGTTGCATTCATTATCTACCACCACCATGAAGAGATTACTGCTTGGGATTTGCTGGATGACAAAGGACCTGTAATTTAAGAACCAGTAATTACCAGGTTTGTTAGCAACAGATTTTTGCTGAGGGTATTGTAATTTGTCAATAGAACAAACAAACAAGAAACAACTAGATACAACAAGCACAGACCAATAAATATAGGTTGGACCTCCCTGTTCCAGCACCCTTAGGACCTGAGCAGTCCCGAACCAGGAAGTTTGCCAGACCAGGAGAGGTCAAGGCTCCCCTCCCAGCTGTCAGTCCATCTGGGGCACCAGTTCTGGCCACTGGTCTCCACTCCCAGACCTGGCCACTGGGATCCTAGCTGGGGCTGCGCTTTCTGCCATGCTGGCCCTGCTGCCACCAGCCCTGGCTGGGCTTCGTTCCCAGCTGCGCCAGCCCTGCTGCCACCAGCCACGGTCAGGGTTGTACTTCCAGACACCGGCCTGGCAGGGACTCTCAGCTGCCAGGCCAGCTGGGGCTTTGCTCCTGGCCACCTCTGCTTCTAAGCCAGGCTCTCTGGTCCAGCAATATCCATGGTCTTATGGGACCATGGATGCTGCTGGACCAGAGAGTGCCAGCTTTCAGAGGTTCAACCTGTACCACTGAGAGTGAAAGTCATTCACATACAGAGGCCTGTGCAAGGCTCTTCTCACTTTGTAAACTCTGGGGTGCCCTTCTGGGATATGTACACCTCAGGAAGGCCCCCTACCCAGTGCTTAATTTGTTCATAACTCCAACGCCTCAAGGCCTTTTGCATCCATTATGAATAGGAAAAAAATTGCTTGAGCCCTTGCACCTGATTGCTTGGGCCCCGGCACCTCTTTCATTACAAATTAAACATTGCCCCTACATAGTGAGTTCTGCTCTAATATTAAATAGGCTGGTACAAAATTCATCAGTAAGGAAGGCCTGACCATACTACAATGGGATTTGTGCTCATGGTTATCACCCATCCTTAGGATTACAGGAATCAGGTGTATTTTGATATAACTTGTGGACTTATTTTTTGCTTTCGAATTTTTGCTCCAAACTGAATCCTGGATTATATATTTCCTATTGAATACATTGAGTAGGTACTAACTGCCCAGGATCCTGCATAATTACTGTGCTAAGCAAGGTCTGCCAATATATACTCAAAGCCAAGGACTGCATGGCCTTAAAATTATGGGTGGTTTTACTCACCACTGATCTTGCACTAAACAGCATGAACTAAGGAACAGGATCCCAGTTAGCAGACATCTTGTCCTACTGAGAGTCATTAGATTGCCAAGCCAATGGAACCAAGAGTATGCCTCAAACATGTGTGACCCGGGAGGTGTATTTTGTAATCAATTAGAAAACCCACTGTATATGCAGCACCTCAGTTAAATTATGGCAAGATATACATGGAATTCAGACATAGGAACAAAGCAACACTGCTAGTAAATATAAGAAACATGACACTTGAGGGAGTGTAGTGAATGCTCCTTCTTAGCATGAGTCTCACTGAAGCCAAAAGGAGTCTAATGATTTCAATGGGAATTGTATCTCACCCTCCATGTGCCTCCACTGAGGGAGAAAGTGGAGGCAGAACTTTTGGGTAGCGGGATGATACAAATTGTACACTGTAAGCTAATCTGAGGCAACAGGGCTGGGCTGTACCATAATGACCCTTCTGAAGGCTGTGCTTAATGGTCCCAATTCACCCCCTATTCTGAAATTCAGAACACAAGGGAAGACCCTTATAGTTTGGCCCCAGGTTTAATTGACCCATGTCACTATTTATACATCATGTCACTGTAACAACATCTTGCAACATGCAACCTATTTGAAAGTTGGCACATCCAGAAATGAGGTTTCTCGGCAGGGTAAACTGGGGAGCTCACATGAAGCTAATGAGGGCGTGGACGTCAAAAGATGTGGACAGAAGCATATTTCCACTCAGACGTCTCTATTTAAAATGCATATTGTCTTACTAAAAAAACTCCCGGCTTTTCCAAAAATCACAGAAGATGAAATACAGGCGGGAAAAAAATCTTTGAACCTAGCTTGAGAAAAGAATAATTGGAAAACCTGCTATAAAAATATTGCCAACGGAAAGATTAAATACTTTTAAATATTTTTAAAACTCACCGAACCTCCATTAAAGTTACACTTAGAGAGATCTGCAGTATGTTAGCTTTGTGTTTATACACGAAATATACATTTATGGCATAATGTACAGGGCTGAACTTTATAAATGCACCTAAACAGCTGGAGCATGTAGCAAGGCTGACATCATTGTAATGGAGCATCTGTGGCTTTGTGTGTGTGGAAGAAATGGGGCCAATAAAAGGAAAGGAGGAAAATTCTTTCACAGAAAATAACAGCAAAATTTTATATGCATGAATATCTCAGAAAGTTATAAATAAATCAAATCCCAAAAGAAGGAAAATGCAATTTCAGTTTATCCATCCTCGGAATTGAAACAACCCAGTCCTATGCATTTTGGAAGTTATATTGATATATCTGTAAAATCTGAAAGCAGATACTCAAAAGTGTTGATATCATTACTGTTCGTTTGCGCAACTATTTTTGGAGGGTTGCCACTCCTTTGTCCAACTTGAGGCCTCCTCCTTAATCTCAAACTTCTTTTGTAGACTGCCCCCATTTTGAAGCCCTCCTAGGGACACTTAGACCTGGGGGGAAAAACACATCTTACATCAAGGGCAGTTGGGGCTTAAAGTTGACATTGCATGAAAGGTGGACATATTTGCCGTTTATTTCTTCCTCTGCTGGGGTGCTATAATAACTGCAGTAGAGAATATGCCTTCTTTAAGAAACAATTCCTTAACTTTTCCTGTGACTTTGCTTTGTGGAAACAAAACAGGAGGTGCTTTAAGGGAAAAGTAAGCCTGCACTTGGTAGCCATAATGCTAAGTAGACTTCAACATGAGTTGCTCCTCTAGAAAGTCAGAAGCTGTAAAGATGGTTAGGAATGAAAGACCCTCAAAATAGACCTGGTTGGGAATTTTTTGACATTAATATTTTTGTTGGAAAATGCCAATTTTTAGAAACTGAAATATTTCACAGGACCATGCTGCCTTTGTCTAAGCTTTTGTTAAGAAAGGTTCCTAAAGTGCAGGATGGATTTTTCTGGTCAAAACCAGAAAGCTATGCCAAAATAGCCAATAGCCTAGTGGTTAAGCAAACCACCTGGGAGACCCAGATTCAAGTCCCTTCTGTGAATCAAGAAGAGCAGGGACTTGAACCTCGGTCTCCCATCCCTAACCTCCAGGTTATTAGCTATTTTGCTGTATGTGTCTGTCTGCCACACTCCTCCAACCCCCCGCATTTCGTCCCAATGTACAACGGGAAACATTTTGAAAACTCAAAAAACTTTTGTGGATGAGAAACACACTTCCCACTTAGATTTGCTTAGAAATACTGCTGGGCCTGGTAATTTGGAATATTCATGTATATTACTGAACTAGAGGAAACTGGGTGGCATATATTTACAAGGTACCAAGAATTAGGTTAGTCTGTCACATTACTCCCATTGACAACATGATGATCTGATTCCCTTCAGTCCAGTGCCTGCTCTTAATGGTGAATGATGTGATAATTCCATAGTAAAATAGGATGCAGCTCTGTCTTTCGTAGAAACAATGAGGAGTCCTGTGGCACCTTAGAGACTAACAGATTTCTTAGGGCATACGCTTTCGTGGGTAAAACCCTCACTCCAATTCATCTGATGAAGTGGGTTTTACTCACGAAAGATTATGCCCTAATAAATATGTTAGCCTCTAAGGTGCCAAAGGACTCCTCATTGTTTTTGCAGATTCAGACTAACCAGGCTACCTCTCAAAGACTTATCATTCATAGGTGTTTTTATGGTACTTAGCACTGTGGCACCTAATTCCAAAGATGTATCTATCCCTCCAAAGGGGTAAACCTAAGCAAAGTGTAAACTTCTTTACCTATTGCTGCACCTCACAGCCTAACTAGCTTGTTCCACAACAACTGGCAAGTGACAACCACCTATCAAGATGGCACAGCTGGACTATTTGCACCACTCAAAGGGTGCATTTAAATGAAGCTTTGCTTCTTCAGCACATTAATAAAAGAACAACTGAAATTTATTAAACATTTTGGATGTTACTCTACACTTTCAAATATATTGATTTTTATTACAATACAGAATATAATACAAGTGCTCGCTTTGCTATTATTTATTACAAATGTTTGCACTGTAAAAATGACAAACAAGAAATAATATTTTTCAGTTCACCTCATGCAAGTACTTAAGTGCAATCTCTTTATCGTGAAAGTGCAACTTACAAATGTGGATTTTTTTGTTACATAACTGCACTCAAAAACAAAACTATGTAAAACTTTAAATCCTTTCAAGTTCACTCAGTCTTACTTCTTATTCAGCCAATGACTAAGACAAACACATTTGTTGTATTTATGGGAGATAATGCTGCCTGCTTTTAATTCACAATATCACCTGAAAGCAAGAATAGGCACTCTCGTGGCACTTTTGTAGCCAGCATTGCAAGGTATTTGTGCGCCATATATGCTAAATATTTGTTATGTCCCTTCATGTTTCAGTCATCAAGCTAGAAGATATACTTCCATGCTGATGATGGTCATTAAAAATAATGCATTAATTAAATTTGTGCCTGAACTCCTTGGGGGAGAACTGTAAGTCTCCTGCTCTGTTTTACCTACATTCTGCCATATAATTCACATTATATGACCCGATACATGTTGTTTGTTTTAAGAACACTTTCACTTCAGATCCGACAAAACACACCACTTGACCAAGGTTTTAAGAATCTGAAGTACCTTCCAACATCTGAGAGGGAAAAGAGGGGGTGGGGGGCATACTTTCAGAAGTCTTAAAAGAGCAACAATCCGATACTGAAACTACAGAATCTGAACCAACAGAAAAGAAAATCAACTTTCTATTGGTGGCATCTGACACAGATGTTGAAAATCAATTGCACCATTTTGGATCATTATTGAGCAGAATCAGTCATCAGCATGGACAGAACAGTCCACCACCCACAGTACCCCAGGCATGAGGTCCAGGACCATCTCCCTGCTACAAGCCCCACCTGGCTCCGGTCTCCACCCTGCCCCTCTCCACCTCTTTCCTAAAGCCCTAACCCTGCTCTGTATCTTCCTATCCCATTGAATCCCTTTCCCAAAGTCCCCTTCCCATGTGATGTGAGCTGGGCTATTAGCTTGGGGGGGCTGGTGTGGGATGGCAGCAAGGGTCATCCCCCCTTGCACTGACCATGGTGGCAGGAGACAGGGCAGCCCAGCAGCCTGCTCTGCCCACTGCTCATCTCCCAGCCCATTGTGCGCCACTTCACTGTAGTGATGAGAAGTGGAAACTGAGGTGCAGCTCTGGCCTGCTCCCTCTGAGCGATGAAGGGCTCTGGGGAGCAGGCTGGGGCCAAGGTACTCTGCTTCACGCCTTCTGCTGCCATGGGGAAGTGGAGCACAAAGGGCTGGGAGATGGGCGGCAGGGTTGAGCAGATGGCCAGGTAGCTCCAGCTCCTGCTGCTGCAGTGAGTTCAAAGGGCCTGACCCCTGCTTGGGCCCCACATCAGAACCCCTCCTCCTCCAGGTAAAGCTCCTTAAGCACACTTGGCTGAGGACAACTACAACAGTGCCGTGTGAATGCCTGTTACTTTCAGGTGACACTGTAAACAAAAAGTGAGCAGCGTTATCCCCTGCAAATGTAAACGAACTTGTTTGTCTGAGAAATTATCTGAACAAGAAGCAGGATGGAGGGGACCCTCAGGTGCTAAAGCTTTACATTGTTTTATTTTTGAATGCAGTTATTTTTGTGCATAATTCTACATCTGTAAGTTGAACTTGAGTGATAAAGAGATTGCATTACAGTACTTGTAATGGGGGAATTGAAAAAGACTATTTCTTTTATTTTTTACAGTGCAAATAGTTGTAATAAAAATATATATAAAGTGAGCACTGTATACTTTGTATTCTGTGCTGTAATTGAAATCAGTATATTTGGAAATGTAGAATGCATCCAAATATATTCAAATAAATGGTATTCTAGTGTTATTTAACAACATGATTTATTGTGAGATTAATCATGTTTAATTTTTTAATAATGCAATTGATCACAATTATTCTTCTTAATCACTTGAAAGCCCTACTTTAAACATGTGTTGACATCTCAATTACTTCAGCGTCCTGAATCTAAATAGGAAAAACTTAAAAAACAACAAATAGTCTAGTAGCACCTTAAAGGCTAACAAAATATGTAGATGGTAACATGAGCTTTCGTGGGCAAAACCCACTTCTTCAGATGCTAACAAGTCCAGATCCAAAAATAAATAAGGGAAGCATTTATTCTTGGATCTGGACTTATTATTCTCCGGTCATCTTTAAGGTGCTACTGGAGTATTTGTTGTTTTTTTAAGTTTCTCCTGTTACAGACTAACTCGGCTACCCCTCTGAAGCTTCTGAATCTATTTTTTTTTCCACATGGGGCATATCCGGATACAGATTCCTATGATAAAAACAGCTAATGCACTGCTTAAGCGTGCATTCCTGAAGCTACTAAAGTATTTTTTCCCTGAGGAAACTCTAATACATGTTGTCTATTACATACAGTAAAATTAATCCAATATAGACTTGTAGAAAATAAAGATAGAAGTTTTCAATTTAGTGGGATAAACTTTGATTTATCTTACTTTACCCACTTGTTTGTGTGTGTGTGTGTGTGTGTGTGTTTGTGCTTCAATCACAAGTTTTCTCCCCCACAATTCTCAGACCTAATCCTGAAATGAAACTGCAATGCTTAATGTTTGTCTTCACCAGCCATTTGCAAAAGGTTAGTATGTGTTCATCAGATCCAGGTGAGGAACATCGGCTAAGAAAATTTGAGTGAGTAATTTGGGAATAATACTTCTGTTTGACCAATTTAGCCTGCTTTTCTACATGTGGATCATTCACTAGCAGATTAATTTTTTTTTCAATTGATGCTATTCAAATCCATTTAATGGATTTTGGGGGACTTTTTAACCACACAGGAATGATCTTAAACACATTTTCTGAAGATATTCACTATTCAAGCTGCAAGACATGTGGTATATTTTTTACCCTCAAACTGTGTAAACATGCAGGCACTCCCAGAATTAATACTTGTGTTCAAGTTTAAAATTCTGTTTCCATGGTTACATGCTCATGCAACTTTGAAATTCACTTTGACTGCATGTTCAAGCCAGTGACTCTCAATAACTTGATCTGAGAACACAAAAGGGTACACAATTAGAGTAAAGTAATTTAAAATCTGAAATAGTCAACCAAAACGTTTTCCAGTGTATGCCAAGCTCTAGTTGTGAGGGGAAAAAAATTCCAACAAAAATATCTTCAATGCACAAGAAAATACAGAAAGTTGCTGACAAAGTAACAAAAATGGTGTCAGCTTTCAAGAGGGCTCCTCAGAGAGTCACCAAAGTCTAGATTTCAATGATTATTTCTGAGTAACCTGCTGGGTTAGGCTGTCAATTGTGTCACCAGCAATGTGGGAGCCAAATATTAGTGATGGATTAAAGGTTTTATTGCATTTTTACTAGTTTAACAATAAAAAAGAATATCTATGGTTAATATTTATGGAGAATGTTTTATGTTTAAAGAGCAAAGGCTCTTTTTTAAGTGTAGTAATGTAAATCTTTTGGTTTCAGACCTTTGCTTTACAACAGAATCATCAACCTCATCCTCATCAATTGCTAACCAAGACAAGTGAATATTAGTTTTGATAGGGATAGCACACAGAGAGCCTTGCATACTTCTCCATACATAAAACATCATAAACTCCCATGGTCCTTGTTATACTGAAGCCACATTGAGCCAATAAGAACCTTATTAATCATTCTATCCACTGTGGAACTGGTTTGGTTTATTTACAGTGTAGATCCAGAGCTCAATTGAGCTTTGTACAGGAAGTGTATCTTCACTCTGCTTTTACAAGAAAAGGTGGGGAAAGAAGACGGTAAGCACTTGAAAAGGAAATGGAGGGAGAACAGGAGAAAAGAAAATCTAAACTATTTTCTTGCTTTAGCAAAAGAGCAAATCAGGATTAAAGGTAGAACCACATGAAATTTACTATTTTGATTCACAGAATCAAGCACGGATTTTTTTCTTTTTAAGCCATTTTGGTTAAAAAAATGCTTTCTTTGCTAAAAACATGGGCCCACATTTTGCTTGGGAAACAGGCAATTTTTTGCTTACAAAGTGCATATATTTTGGTAAACGCTTCCATGAAAATAAATGCTTTTTCAAAAGTGGAATCAAACTGAAAAAAATCTATTTCAAACAGTTTTGCATTTTAATGATTTTTATAATGTATTGCTTTGAGGGCATCTTAATAAGCCATACTTTTAATAAGTTAGTAATTTTACTTCATTCTTCGAAGTTTCAATATGGTGTGGGTGTGTGGCGGGAAGAGAGCTGGGGAAATCCAGCTAACTTCACTATGAGCCATGTCTTCTGAACCTTTTAAGACAGCATAAAACTTGGTAGGATCATGAACTATGAAGCTGTGGCAGATATCTGAACTATGACCGTGGGTCTATTAATGGTTGAATGTTAAGACTTTCAAGAGATATGCTAAACTTTATTTCAAGCATGCATAAAGTTTTAATCATATTGTTTACCACCACTAAATGTCTATGCGTGGTTTAATCTATGGATATAATTTCTAATGCAAATTTACTCACTGCTGAAGAATTTGAAAACTACAGAGACAGTGGCTACTTGGAATCACAATAAATGTCATAAGGGGCTTTACAAAACATAAAATAAGGCTCATGTCCTGTCCCAAAGAGCTTAATGTGGACAAAAATTTGCCTCTGTTACATCCACAAACATTCAATTAAGGAAAACGGGCACATGTGTAACAAGGCAGAATTTGGCTCAATTTTTTTTTTTTTTTTTTTGCACCTATAGCTATGAAGCTGCTCTGTTTTGTAGAATCAGAATTCAGGGCTAGTTCCTTGGGAATGACAAACATGCAGTGTGTGCCAATCATGTCCTCTGATTCTGTGGCTTTTCATTGTCTTGTAATTTATCTGAAGTCACAAGGGACTAAGACATGGGCCATGATCAGTGTGAGCTTGATTCAATATTGCTAACAGGCTTCAGCTTTCCTTTCCCAAAACACTTTGAGCTCAAAAGACGACACTACTGAGCTCAATGGAAATCAAATACGCAAGACAAGTGTATTCAATCCAGCTAAGCTAATAGAACCTTGAAGTTATTTACTTTCTGTTCAAGTAAAACATCTCCTGCTAAAGGGAAATCAATATTATTAATAAACAGTTTGCATTTACATGCAGGCAACATAATCCATTTCAGTTTGTTCTTTTATAGCATCTTATGTATAATGCATATGAAACTCATAGGCTCCAGGTTGTCCTACTATTGAAAAAGCCACTGGAAAAAAACCACATATCCACGAATAAACCCAGGTAGTTAATGGAAACTACATGTCCAACACAGCATACTTGGTATGGGACTGAAAACGTCCAGACATTGGTATGAACAGAGCAAAGGAGATGTGGGGAGTGCAGGAATCAGGTCAAGGGGCTAGGAGTAGAGAGATCAGGGCAGAGAGCTGAGGATGTGGGGAGCCTCAAGGCAGAAGGCTTGGGGGGGGGGGTTCAGGAATAAGAGCAGGTGGTTTGGGCGGGGGGAGAGGGGGACTCAGGGAAAGGGTATTTGGGGGATGCAGGAATCAGGGCAGGGGACAGGCAAGAGGAGTCAAGGCAAGTGGTTGGGGGTTTAGGGTGAGTGCAGGGGGCAAAGGCACCATTTTGGGAGGGCAGGGGCTTTAGCTGCACTTGCCAGGTCACTGCTGCTCTTCCTCTGAAGATCATGGAGCAGGGGAAGTGTGCAGATTGTGTGAAGTATTCCTCTGCCCCTCCCCTGGGCAGCCTGGAGCCAGAGGAAGGCACACAGGCTACACACTTCCCCTCTATCCCTAATAGCCAGGGGGAGGGAAAAGCAGCAGAGTTCCAGGTACAAGTGACTGCAGCCCTCCCCACATTCCCTACAGGGTATTGGGAGGGGGGTCTAGGAGCTGGGGCAGCCCAGATGAGGGTGGGGGGAGGTGCCCCCCCCCAGCCAGCCCCTTTCATTTGCCTGGCTGCCTGCTTCTTAGCCAGGCAGCCTGCAGGAGAGCCTCAGGATCCTGGCTGGGAGCCGCTGCAGCCGAGTACACCAGCCCACTGGCTTCCTCTTGCCAGAGTGCTGTACCAGCTTACTTTCACTTCTAAATCTGGGGCCCCTGTGGCCGTGGGCCTGCATGTGTGGCATGTCCTGCATAACCCCTAGTTGCACCCCTGGTACAGAGGACAGGGTCCAAGTAGACCACCCAGGCTCAGGATTCACAGGAATCCCTGGTTCCATACCACATGCACTCCTGGTTAAGTGCACAAAAATACTTTCTCTCCTCATTCTTTCCAGGCTTCTCATGGCTTACAACCATGCTGCCATTAGCTGGTGGACAATACCAGTGCTATATGACCTCTTCCAACAATGAGGTTTATAAAGCCTATAGGAGTAGTAATACAACACCAAACAGCTTTAAAAATTCCCTGTAAGGAGAAGGGAGATACAAATATAGAGCAGCTGTCCTGCTGCTTCCAAGTCACCGCTCCCTCCCACCTCTGGCGGGGTATGTATGGGGGATACAAAGTGTTTAAGGAACCTAGCTGAATGATGACTATGAGTCTTTGAGGACACTCATGGGACAGGGCAGTATTTAGAGAACATACGTGAACTTACAGATAGTTTATCCTTCCTACAATCATTTTCTGGAGTGGAAGATATTTTGTGTGGGATTCTGAGGGCATCTGAGCATATTAGCAGCTTTGGAATCAATTAGATTAATTTAAATAAAATTCTGCAAATCTACTGGCTGAAAGTAACATGAATTCCCTTTTTGTGCAACACAGGAATATTGCTGTTTAAAGCATTCCTTTTCAAATCACACCAGCTTTTTAGGGGTATTTTACAAGCAACTGTTACCTTCTAGAACTTTTAAAAAGTGGATTTCATTACGCTACTCCGTGCTAATGATAACAGATGCTGTACAGTAGAATATGTGGTAGCAATGAACACATGGGTTATATGGGGTTTAAATTCCATAAATATTTAAAACGTCTGCACAGATTTGTATTTAATCTCATGTTCATGGATGTGAAGTTTGATTTAAGAACAAACTAATTTCCAGATGTCTGGTTTTCATTTTGTCTCCATCTATAATTATTGTAAAAACCGTTTGACATTAATGCTCAGTGCTACAATGAAGATAGGCGCATATACACCCCAGGGAGCCGGAACTCAGGGGGCATGAAGTAGTTTCCATCATATATAGGGTTCACAGTTTGGTTCAATCGCTTTCAGTTTTCCCACTACAAAAACTGTCCCAATGCCACTGCATCCACCTAGACCCAAGTTGTGACTGTGGGAATGTTGTGCAGGTGTATTGCCTCCCAACCCACTATAGTTGTTCTGGGTCATGTATGCAAACTCTGCTATATGGTCTCAGAGGGGTAGCCATGTTAGTCTGTAATTAAAAAAATAAAAAACGAGTGGTCCTGTAGCACCTTGGAGTATGTCTAGACTACATGGCTCCGTCAACAGAGCCATGTAGATGAGCTTTCTAGACATAGGGAAATGAAGCGGCGATTTAAATAATCGCCGGTTCATTTACATCAAAATGGCCGCCGTGCTGTGCCGATCAGCTGTTTGGCGGCACAGCGCGGTAGTCTGGACGCTCCGCGGTCGACAAGGGAAGCCCTGCCCTATTATGCCTTGTGGAATGAGGTTTACTGGGGCGGTCGACAAGGGCTTCCCTTGTCAACCGCGGCGCGTCTAGACTACCGCGCTGTGCTGCCAAACAGCTGATTGGCACAGTGCGGCGGCCATTTTGATGTAAATGAAGCAGCGATTATTTAAATCGCCACTTCATTTCCCTATGTCTAGAAAGCTCATCTACATGGCTCCGTTGACGGAGCCATGTAGTCTAGACATACCCTTGGAGACTAACACAAAATATAGAAAAAACTTAAACAACAAATAGTCCTGCAGCACCTTAGAGACTAACGAAAAATGCAGATGGTATCATGAGCTTTCATGGGCACAACCCACTTCTTCAGGTGAGTGGAGCAAGAGGCACAGAGGGGCACAGAAACCCCAAAATTTAAAGCAGAAAAAGAGGGGGGAGAGAGGAGGAAATCCCCCCCCCATCAATTATACTGTCCATGCAAAATGAACCTACTAGAGTGGGCTGTAAGTGTCCAATACTCTAGCATTTAATGTCATTTGGGTGTTGAATATAACTGCTCATCCAGTTTAATGTCTTTGTTTAGTCCTTGGGTAAACTTGTCAAATGTACTCATAAAGGCCAGTTCCCAAGTCTTTCTTTCTAGTTAGCTATGCTATTATGGGAAATAATAAAATTTGCAAAGAGTAAAGGGTAATTGGGTCCATCCCCCCAAAAAACATTAAGGCCCAAATATTTAAACTTCTTTACCTGCTATGAGCAACTAAAATGCATATTAGGGTCTCTGAGAAAGCACCTCTGAAATTCAGGCCACTAAGTGCCAAGAGCTCTCATTAACTTCACTGAGAGTTCTGCTTCTTTGGCACCTCTGAAAAAGCAGGCTATTTTTCTAGGTATTTAAATATGAAGTTACATTGCTAACTTCAAGCACCTAGTGCAGGGATGGGCAATAATTTTTAGGGGGGGGTCACTCCAAGATTTCAGCCACACTTTTCTCTGGAGGAGGTGTGGGGTCTGTGATGGATGTTGGGTGCAGAAGAGAGCTTGGAGACTGGGGTGCTGGAGAAAGTGGGAGGTCTGAGAGGGAGTCTGGGTAAAGGAGGGGTTGTGACCTGGGGCAGAAGATTGAGGTCCAGGGTCCAGGAGGGGGTATGGGTGCAGGAGAGGATTTTGACCTAGGGCAGGGGTGCAGCATCTAAGAGGGAGCTAGAGTGCAGGAGGGGTTGGGGTGCCAGAGGCAGGCTTTGGCCAGGATGTGCTTACCTAAGAAGCTCCTGGCCAGCAGCACTCTCAGGCAGGCTTCTAGGCTTGCTAGTAGCCCTAGATCGCTCCACATGGCTCTCTGTGCTGCGGGGGAGTCTTTGTGCGCTGCCCAGCAAAATCTCTCGGCTCCTATTGGCTGGAAACCAGCCAATGGGAGCTGAGAGATTTTGTAGGGGATGGAGGCAGCGTGCAAAGACTTCCCCCCCCCCAGCCCAGTGCAGAGAGCCACAGGGAACAGCTAGCCACTTAGAGCGGCGCTGCTCCGTGGACAAGGGTGGGCTGGATTAAAGGCCTTGGCAGTCTAGATCCAGCTCACAGGCTGTATCTTGCCCACCCCTGACCTAGTGGCTAAGATTTTTAGTCATTACTTCAGAATTTTATTTCAGATCTGTCAAGTTTTGATCTCTCCTATTTTTGTCTTAAGTTAAAAAAAACCCCAAACCCACCACACACATACATCAGGGTACGGTAAATGGAAACTTTTGTACAATCTACTCTCAAATAGCTGTTACTCACAACATAACTGACAGTTGCATATATCCAACCTTAATGGTCTGGAACAAACTATACCCATTCAACTAAACTGTAGATATCCGTTGTCCTGGTTTCCAACTCACATCATGTGTTTTCCAGGCTTACTGGCTATCTTTCCAACCCATGTTTCTCTCACTTATCCATTTTTAAATGAATGAAATGTGTATATTGCTAGCATAAATTAGGTTGTTTAGGATTTTTAAATAAAATATGAAATAGAGAATGGAATATTTTAATACCATATGTAAAATGTAGGACATATGCCAACAGCAACATTTTGGAGTGCTTGCACTTTTAAACTAGATGAAAAAAAACCCCATGTGGTACTGATACAAAAAAGGACAGTTCTGAGGCCTGATCCTACAGTGTGAATCAGGCAGGTGAACTCCTACAATGCAGAGTCCCACAGGCTTCAGCATGTCTCTATGGGCATAAGCATTCACCCATTCAAACCAGACTGCAGGATGAGGCCCTTAGATTGAGTGAGAGAGATACCATTTAGACATTTCAGCAGGTGAAGGAACCAGATGAGGCTGGCTGTGAAAGAAGACAGCCCTAGCAGTGAGGAAGGGAGACAGGCGCTAAGGAACAATAGATAGCTCTTCCACACCTTGGAGTCTTTGGCACCCATTAGTCATTTGGGGGACAGGTGCTGAGTGGCCAACATCCCCAAACCCTAGGGATTTATCTGGAGCAGGGGCCATTTGGAGCCTCTCCTGCCCCTGTTCCAACAGACAATGTCTATACAGGGCCATAGTGGACAAATACAGGAAGACCTGCCCATGGCAGCAATTTCTTCCTAACTATTGGGCATCACTTTGGAATTACAGGAGGTGGGATAATTTCCTCTAACCTCTTCCAAGCTGCAGAAGGACATCTTCTTTGTAATCAGGAAAATAGCCACAGAAGGCAATTGAGGAATTTTTATAGACAAATGATAAAGTACAAATGAGTGACCTTGTTTTTGCTGATGATGTTGCCCTGCTCCATTCCACACAATGGTTAATGAAAACAAAACAACCCATCTTTTGGCAGACATGGCAAAACAAGTTCATTTGTTCATCAACCATCGGAAGACAAAATACATGGCTATCAATATTTCAAAAGCAACCAACTGAGTTGACAGAGAAACATTAGAAGAAATAAATCCTTCTTATCTGGGGAGCAAAATGTGCTATGGTGGTGGCATTATGCCAGATGTCAAACAATGAATATCAAAAGCAGCAAACAACTTTCAGAAATGTGAACAGATTTGGAAAAGTAGCATGATTGGCATTGCTACAAAAATACATTTTTTTAACTATGGCATCATCTCTGTCCTCTACAGACTAGAGGCATGCAAATCCACAACAGCAACTGATGAGAAGTTAAAGTCATTCCAAAGTAATGCCTGTGGAAGATTTTCAGAGTCCACTGAAAAGAGTTTATTACAACATAAGAAATTCTAAGTGGAACACTCCACTTTAAAGCTATATATATTAAGGACATAATTTAAGCATGCCACCAACATGACTTCCACATCAAGGGATAACACAGACACCAGATGGAAAGAGAAAAAGAGGGAGATCCCTAGACATTGCATAGAATGTCAAAACGACATCAGAAGCTTGAAAAGACCAAAATTGCTAGGTGAACGATGCACTGAGTGAAAGAAAGAAAGAAAGATTGAGAATATTGTAAACCATATTGCATCCAGACAAACCTGTAAGTTCTTTAATTTTACAAAATGATTTGTCCTGCACAGCTGTCAAGTTTAAGAATGAAATTGTTTTTCTTAGCTAAAGGCTACCAAGTGTTTATAAAACTTACTTCCTTTATAATGCAGAAATCATGAAAATGTAGATGCACGGACCACTTTTGCATTAAATCAATCAGACTATACTAACTCACTGCAATGATTTATTATTAACTGAAAGAAACCTCTTTATAACCCTAAGGACTGTTCATAACAATGGCTGACTTTAAAAGTTCACTGGAACATTTTCTAGTTTTAAATCAATTTTCTTAATCCAAACAACCTTTAATATATATTACTAATTAACGGAAAATATTATGACATGCGTGCAACATTTGCAAAGGCCTACCATTTAAAAATCATCCTCATAGTATGTAAGCTATCCCTATCAGTCAATTATTATGAATGATATTGTTGAAAATGTGATATTAATTTAATGTTTTAAGGTATGGTGTATTTGCTTTTTACTAGGAACAATGGGCTTCATTGTGCACCTATGATCAGAGGACAGATGGGACATTCTGCATGCAGATCACACTCCTCCCATGCACTAGATATTATCAGCCACCTCCAAAGTATCCCTGTTTTCCTGAGCAGGAAGATAGGAGCTTTATGGAGATCACCCAGGAGGAGAGCACAAAGAAGCCAATGGCTATGCCAATGGACTTTGGTGCCAAAAGGCAGGGAGCACAAAGCCAACATAATGCCACGGGGATTTGCAAAATTTAGGGAGGGGTCAAGTGGCCAGTTCTGTGAAATATAAACTCTGCCCTCCTAGCGGAACAGTTGGACACAAACATCTTCAAGGACAATCCCAAGGCAATTTCCTCCTTGTTGCTTTATTTTTGCAGGCTCTTCCATTCTGTGTCGTCATTCTAAATGGAAAGATGTGTATAAACCAATCTCAGGGGTGCTGACAGCTTTGCTGGGATGCTGGGCAAGGTGAGGGGGCCCCCTTCTGTGCTCCCAGAAGGGGTGGAGTGGTTTGGGTAGAAGTGGGAGCGCTGCATCAACCGGAGCACATTGCACCGAGTCCCTTCCCCAGGAGCCCTGAGAGCTGCCCAGACGATACGGCACAGTACTCCACCAATGATTTAAAGGGCCCAGGGCTCTGGCCACTGCTGCACCTGTAGTAGTAGTGACAGCGGCCAGGACCCCCAAGCCCTTTGCCTTGCGCAATTGCCCCTTTTGCCCCCATGTTGGTGGACTTCACCAGTCTGAATCTTGTAAATCCTTACTAATGTGATACTTCCTTATTCTCACAAAGTTCTGCTTGGAAGGATTTGTCCCTAAATATTTACTTCTAGGGGAATTCTGCGGGAAAAAAAATCTGTGCACACTATTTTTAAATTTTGGAAAATTCTGCATTCTTTGTCAAAATAATGCAATATAATCACACCCATTTCAATTACTTTGGTAATTTGTTTAAAAATACCTGTCAGCAAGTATGCCTATCAGAGTATGGACAACAATAAAGGTTCCTCACGGACCAGAGAATTAAAGAATTCCTTATAACAACCTAGTTCTGTTTCTTTGTTATGCTTTTGTAGCATGCCTCAGTCTGTGTGAGTTACACATGCCAGATGGGCACACCTCGGGGGAAAACTCTGCTCCAGTCTCAGATACCAACATTCCCCTTCTGTCCTCCAGAGCCTAGGGTTGCAAAGAGAGAAACAGCTTGATGCTGGGTCTTGGGTTTGTACAAATTTTCCTGCGTAATGCCTCCTTCCTTTAGGATGTGCTAGGAATTGCAGTTGCCTGGTAACTTCCAGCTTCCTCCAACCCCTGGCAGCATCCTGTATTTGCAAGCTGGAGAGCCAGGCTCTGCTGGGTCCAGCAGCTCTGCAACACAAATTCCACAGCAAAAAATTAAATTCTGCACAGAACATTAATTCTGTGCAAATTCTACATTGCACAGTAGGACAGAACTCCCTTAGGAGCAAATATTTCATTGGATGGAGTAGGATTGGGAATGGGAAACAAGATGGGAAGCCTGTTCACAAATTGAGGATCCTCTGTATTTCCACTATCTCATAACCTACCTCCTTCTTCCTTAGAAGCATGGCTATATACATCCAACCAATTTAAATTCCCAACCATATATCCTTTTAGTTCTGTAAGATGTGTTAGTACATATTATTCATGCAAGTAAGTGAACAGGTAATCAGTATTTCAGACACAATAGGTAAAGTTGCTTCAGCACTAAAGAGACACACACTCAGACTCTACTACTGCAAAGTTATTAGCAATGGCTTAGTTTTTAAGCATATAACAAACCTACAACTAGTGTCCTCTTTATATGGGATGGATCAGTCCACATGTTCCAAATGACAGAATTAAATGGAGTTTGTTCAATTATTATTATTGCTGAGGTATTTTCATTAAAATGTCTTTTACATCTCTGTACTGTAATATAAGACAAAATGTAGGACACCTTCCGTGCAGCACACTGGTAACCTTGACAACACACAAGAGGTGCTTAGGCACATGCTAATAAGAAAAATTTCCCAGTCACACAAAGAAATAGTGCATTAAGAAAGGAATTTCCTTTTTAAGTTCACAAAATAAATTGTCATGGTCAGACATTTTATTTAAACATTAAGTATATAGTGTTTCAAGCAGTTTCTCTCTGACCCACAGGGCTTATTTAATTCACTAGCTTTCCAAGCTAAGCAAATGGAAGAAGAATCACAGCTAACAAACACAGATTTGTATGGCTTTGACAACTCAATAGGCAATCTCAGATATATTATCTGAACAAGTGACAAAGAGATGTCTTAACACGATCCAGAAGTCTCTTGGCAGACTGTGACCAAGGAGACAAACATGAACTGAGAAAATACAAAAACAGAAGGAAAATCAAATGCTATCTTTAAGGTAATATATTGTAGAGATAAACAGCTATTATGATACTGAACCTAACACACAAATAAAGAAGTTCCAAAATGTTTTATGTTGGAATCTTTCAATTTTTTTTAAATACAGGTTAGAAACTGTCCATCGGAGTGTGATGCTAATAAATGGCAAGTAAGTATACACTGTCTGGTAATTTATATATGTGCTGCTTCCTTATTTCATATTACTACTTTCTTTTCAAGAGTTCTTTAAGTTCCACCTACATGACAAATGTTATCATCGCTTTTGGAAAGAAAAGGAAATTATCTCACTGTACAATTGAAGGAGGCTTGGTTAATGATGTACAGTAAATACAAAGACGTGTAATAAACAGTTTTTGTCATTTAGATTGGATAATTTTATTCACTTTGTAAGGAGAGAATCAGAAAAATTTTCCGTATGGAATCAGTTTGAAGTTCCATTTTGGGCTGACTTAATGATGATCTTGGGAATACTGTGTATGTTCATTTCACCACACACACAAAGAAACAAAATTATATTATATTTCCATTGAAATAATCAAAATTTACAGATAGGCTAAGAAAATGCTGCTTCATAACTTACTTGTTTGACTTAAGGATCTTTTCTTTGCCTATTTTCATACATGATGTTGACAACTTGTGTTTTAACAGTTATAAAGCTTTAACTTTTTGACTCTCAGAGTCTATAATAATTAAATATTTACTGTCTGACTCTCTCAGAATCATACCAACTTACAATTTTTGACAACTCTGAAAATTTAAATGATTTAAGAAATTTAAGAAATCCTAAAAAGAAACACTGACAATATCTATCAAAAATATAAAAAAATCTAATTCAGCCAAGCTTTCTTAAGAACTCTCCTATTACCCTGCAGTTCCTACGCATACAAAACACCTGCAGACATCTATGAGGGTTCTGCATGGGCAATGACTGTGAGGCAGATTTGATTCTGGAAATCATTGTGCCAGAGGATAGCATTCTTAGCTCCTCTTTAGGGTCTAAAATCACAGATTATTACTACTGCAGAGAGTTTTTGGTCAGTGGGCTTTATTTCTGGCACACCGGATAAACTCCCGTGATTCACTGAATATACATAGGACCAGTGTTTCTCAAAAGGGTCCATGAAACCACTTTGAGAAACATGCTAACTGGCTGTGCCGGTTTGTTTACTTACTGGTGCCATGGCCACAGAGCCTCGCGGCTCCCATTGGCTCCAGTTCACTGTTTGCAGGCAAGGGGAGCTGTGGGAAATGGCTCCCCTTGGCTGCAAACGGCAAACTGGAACCAATGGGATCCGTGAGGCTTTGTGGCTGTGGCACCGGTAAGTAAACAAACCGGCACGGCCAGTTAGCATGTTTCTCGAAGTGGTTTCATGGACTATTTTGAGAAATACTAGAGGAAAATAGTCATTATATTTTCTCCATTAGCAATTTTTAAAAATATCACTGATATACAGATTTGATCCTCTACCTGCTGTTTTTAAAATAAACATTTAATGAAATAACAAAAAAAAAAAACCCCACCCTCCTCAAAAGAATCCAACAGCTACGAAGTATAGTGTAACCTTAAGAGTTATTAGTTCCATCTTAAAAACAGAATTGGTATTTGGATTAGAAAAATATATTTTTATTCCATAAGGGTATGTCTACACTTGCACCCTAGTTCAAACTAGGGATGCAAATGCAGGCATTAGAAATAGTCAGTGAAGCGGGGATTTAAATATCCCGCGCTTCATTAGCATGATCTCACCAGCACGTTAGTTTGAATAACAGCTGATTCGAACTAGGAAGTGCGCGCCGGGACGCGTTAGTTTGAACCAAACCCCTTGGTTCGAACTAACGTTACTCCTCATTTTTTCATTTAAATCCCCGCTTCATTGACTATTTCGAATTTCTGCATTTGCATACCTAGTTTGAACTAGGGTGCAAGTGTAGACATATCCTAACTCAGCATTAGTATTGCCCTGATTTATATACTATTGTTTCAGTTTGCAAGTTTAAAATAAACAAACAAAAAATTATACACAAACCCATTAGCAATCCACTGAACTCCCTTTCTACAGGATCTCATGTTGGGTTCTCATTTACACTAAGGCCACTTTACACTGCTCTGACTGCCAAGTCAGTGTCAAGGGGTTTAATGGAAATGAAATCTGACCCCTACATCTCCACAATGAACTCCTAAGGAAGTGTGCAAAACTCTGAGCTCCCCCTGCAAAGTCAATGTTCATTCAAATCAATGAGTGTTAAAGGTGATTAGCCTATTTTTTATCATTTCCACTGCAACCAGTGAGAAATGTGGGTATAGCACATTTTCTTCTCAGCTTCAACACAGGTCAAAGCCATTCATTTGTCTGTCAGATATACCCACACACTAGAGTATACTTGGCATATCTGCTGAAAAAAGTAACTATATAAAGCCTACAACGTAACATCATCTATAAGGAATAGTTTCTTTTGCCTATGATCCCTTAAGATGAATATGGTAAAATTAATAAAAACCAAAACTACTTCTGAAGAGCTATTTTACCATCCAACCCACTCCTGGAATCCATGGGGAGATCCTCATATATTAATGAATTGCTTCAACAGCAAAAAAAACTGGGCCTTCGTGTTTTTCTTGTTTTATGTGGCCAGCTGATTATGAAGAAGTAAACTAATTCCATCTCAAAAAGCAAATTATTATTTATTCCATGGAAAACTGAACTGCATATTTATTTAAATATTTCAAGCAAGATTAAGTGTAACAGTTTGGTAAGCCTCCATCATATAAAAATGCAGAAGTATTTAACAAATTATGTGAAGTCTCAAAATTGAGTGGTTTCAAAAATCATTACATTTATAATGCCTATAAATTGTACTACTTACGCTGAGTAAAATCTGAATCTAAGTTGTGTTTTTTATCTGATCACTACTAAATTAGCACATTTCATGAACAAATATTAAAATTGCTATTAAAAAGTTGCAAAAAGGCTCAGTGTGATCCCTAAATTAAACAGAATTCCAATGTCATCTAACTATTTCTACTCGTAAAAAGCAGCAAAAAATACTATCCCTTAAAACCAATAACAACAACTAAACACTTGACTTGACTTGACTCTGGTGATTCTCAAGTTGGATAGCTGTGTATTTCTTTCCTTATGACATGAAACATAGTGGTGTACACCAGAGGCCTACGCAGGGGTTAGTTTACTCACGTTAGGTGGGGCATATATACAACATAGCTCTTATCCCATTTAGTCCCTCCTATCAATGTTAATAGTAATTGTGCATGTAGTAAAACAGGGAAGTTTCATCCTCTATAAAAAGCAAACAATTCAAGAACACATCCCTATTCAAGAAAATACTTGTGCTTAAGTACTATTGAAGTCAAACACATGCTTAAGTGCTTTCCTGAAATTGGGATGGGTACAGACACATTTATCTGGTGAAAAACAGAAAAAAAAAGTTTGCTTTTATTTACATCTCTACCTCATCAACCTTACACCCCAAAAATCACAATGGAGATGGGAATATTTCCTCAAGAATTTGCCACCATGCAGTTAGTCTCTGGGACCCAATCCTGCTGCAGCTGAAATTCATGGAAGTTCTACCTTTCGTAGAATGATAGAATGTAGGACTGGAAGGGACCTTGAGAGGTCATCTAGTCAAGTCTCCAAACTCATGACAGGACTAAGCATTATCTAAGACCATCCCTGACAGGTGTTTGTCTAACCTGCTCTTAAAAACCTACAATGATGGAAATTCCACAACCTCCCTAGGAAATGTAGTCCAGTGCTTAATCACCCTAACAAGATGTTTTTTCTAATGTTCAACCCAAACTTCCTTTATTTCACTTTGGGTCCATTGCTTCTTGTCCTATCATGAGAGGTGAAGGAGAACAATTCTTCTCCCTCTTCGTAACACTTTCTGTTTTTGAAAAAAGGTTATCATGTTTCCTCTGAGTCTTCTCTTTTCCAGACTAAGCAAGCCCCATTTTTTCAATGTTGCCTCACTGGTCATGTTTTCTAAATCATTGATCATTTTTGTTGCTCTTCTCTGGACTTTCTTCAATTTGTCCATATCTTTCCTAAAACATGGCACCCAAAACTGGACACAGTACTCCAGTTGAGGTCTCATCAGTGTAGAGTAGGACATAATAATTACTTCTCATGTCTTGCTTACCACACTACTGTTAACACACAGAGGATGTTCACTTTTCTTGCAACTGTGTTACATTGTTGACTCATATTTAACCTGTGATCCACCATGACCCCTAGCTCCTTTCAATAGTACTCTTTCCTAGGCAGTTACCTCCCATTTTGTATATGTGAAACTGATAGCTCTTTCCTAAATGGAATACTTTGCATTTGTCTTTTTCATCCCTATTCACTTCAGACCATTTCTCCGGTTTGTCCAGATCATTTTGAGTTTTAATCCTATTGTCCAAAGTACGTGCAAACTCTCCCAACTTGGTATCATCTGCAAACATTATATGTCATTATTCAAATCACTGATGAAGATATTGAACAGAATCAGACCCAAAACTGATTCTTGCAGGACCCCACTCATTATTCCCTGCCAGCATGACTGTAAACCACTGATAAATTATTCTCCGGGAATGTTTTTTCCAAACAATTTTGCACCCATCTTAAAGTAGCTCCATCTAGATTGCATTTCTCTAGTTTGTTTATGAGATGGTTATGCAAGAAAGTATTAAAAACCTTACTGAAGTCAATATTTACCATCTCCACTGTTTCCCCCCCATCCACAAGGCTTGTTACCCTGTCAAAGAAAGCTATCAGGTTGGTTTGACATGATTAATACTTGACGAATCCATACTTATCACCTTTTTATCTTTCAGATGTTTGCAAATGGATTCCTTAATTATTTGTTCCTTTATCTTACAAATCAATAGGAGGCAGCCCAGGCCCTTGACTTGTAGCCAAGTTCAATGTGTCATAACAGTACCTGAACAAAGTAGGATAAAGGCCTGTTTTTCAAATTAGCATGCATGTGACTGCTGCTCACACAATTTACCACAATTACATGTGCACATTTGGAAGCTGTGGTTGCATTTGTCTACTCTGTCACAGTAACTGCTTACATGTAATTTTGAAAATATGACGCAAATCAAATGCCTAGATAATAACAAGAGGAAGTATTTGCTACACATACTAGAATAGGAGATCTCTCCCTTTTCAAAAGTCTCTGAATTTATACCAAAATGAATGCTATATCTCTAAATGAAGCTAACAACATTAGCAGAATTTTAATACAAAATGCATACAAAATTTTAAAAAATAATTAGATTAGAAAGGACACCGCTTTATCAGCAGGGTATACTGGAAAAGTTTGATACTGGCATGTTTATTAAATTCTAGCACCATAAATGTTATCTTCCTCTCTAAGTTATAATAATAAACACTTTGCACTTTAAGGGACCTTTCATCCAAGTAGTTCAAAGTGTTATATAAACATCAATTAAGCTTCACAATCCCCATGTGATATAGGCGAAGAACATAGCAGAAGCCAAAAAATAATATTGTAGTCAACTGAAACTCATGTTGAATTTGGGTGGACATAATATAAAATAGAATTTGGTTATGCAATTGAGGTAACACCATATTTCTGTGAATAGGGTTGTGAGTTGCTTATTAAGTCTCTGGGTCTCAGTTTAATCTCACCCCCAGTGTCCCTAAAAAACCATGCTCAGGGTTTTGGACACAGCGCATTTCTGACTCAGAGGGGAAGAGTGCTGCTTACCATTGATAAATCAATATTTCTTTTAAACAACAATTTCCAATACTGCAGCTGCTTCTTATTCAGTGGAACATTTAACAGTCTGTCATTTGAAACACAACACGGTATGTGTGTGCGTGCGCATGTTTGTATAAGAAAGAAATAGCTTACTGGAAAATATGAAAATGTTTCATGTACTCTTGTTGACAATCTCAAATGCCCAGAAAATATGGGCTGACTTGTTTTTGATTGCTGTTACAATAACAGATTAATGTAATAATCAGTGGAATATTGAATGTCAAAAAATTATTGGTTGAGGCAGCCAAACCCTGACCCTAATGACATTCTTATGTTAATTCTTGTTTTCTTTTAGGCTCCTACTTTCTCAATAAAACCTATATTTTTAAAATATTTTAAAAACTGAAAATTGTCCTGAAGAACATTTCTTTTATAACAAGTTCACACATACAAAATTATATTATATACAAATACACATATTTAGTACTGATCCAAAGTCCGTTGAAGTCAATAGGCATCTTTTCATTGACATAAATGGACTTTTAAACAAACCCATTGCATTAGGCGAGTTATTTATGGGTGAACAGGTTATTATTTTATATAGACCTTTATACTATATCATATACACCAGCACTTTGATTTTAATTCATGTGCCTATCATTCAAGTTTATTTGAAAATTTTATATAACCCAATTATAGCCTTTAAACTGGATTGGTAACTATTCATTTGGACTCAGTCGTGTAAGGTACTAAGGACCCTTGTGAGTCAATAAGGCTGGTCTACACTAAAGAGGAAAGTCGACTTAAGATACGCAACTCCAGCTACATTAATTATGTAGCTTGAGTTGAAGTATCTTAAATAGTGTTTTGGCACCAGCCACACAGTGGGAGGTCAACGGGAGCACATGCCCCTGTCAACTTCCCTTACTCCTCATGAGGAGCAGGACTACTGGAGCTGATGGGAGCACCCTCTCAGTTCAAATTAGTATGTTTTCACTAGACCCACTAGTCTTCGATCTTCTCTGTAGTGTATCAAGCCCTAAAAGTTGAGAGCACATTATATCATGCAGGAATAGCTATTTGATTTTTGCTTTGAGTATGCTCTTTTCATAAGTTAGTATTTGTGCTAAGAGATTGTTTTTGTAAGTCAAATAATATTGCTTCATTTCACTGACAGGTTGACCAAAACATTTATAAAACCAGAAAAAGGCTTAAATGAGTCACTTGTGGTGCAAATCTTCTTGCAGTGTAACAGTCGCAATACCAAATCGAATTCTTGCGTAAATAGCTATGGCATTTTCACTTTCCCTTAATGTCCTTGAAACCAAAAACTATTCACGTGAATGCACGTGACAATTAAACAGAGTTGGGAATACCACTGGAATAAATTTGTGATGTATATTCAACTGAATATTTGCAAATAACTTTTTCAGTATTTACCCTTCTCGATAGGTATACTGTCAATGTGTAAAATAAATACACTCATTTAGGGCCTGATCCAGCTCACATTAGAACCAATGAAATATCTCCCATTGACTCTGTGGGAGCTGGATTCAACCCTTAGTGCCCAATAAAGGGAAGCAATGTGAACCCTCAAGTCCCACTGAAGGCAGTGGAATTTGAGGACAATCAGCACCATGTAATACTGGACCCTTTCTTGAAGGAAGTGAGACACTGCTCTTAAATTAAAACTATTAAGCAATAAACTTTGCTGTAAAAGTATTTACTGTACTGATACCATGAAACTGAGAAATGGGTCATAAGATGTAGGCACACGAAAGACTTTGGGTCAAATTCCTTTGCTGTTCTGTGGGAAAGCTGCTTGAATTATAGCAAAACATTTGTTAACCAATGCAGTCTACAATCTCAGATGCACTTTGTAGATTACTAATGACAGTTAGTGGGTAAACTGCATAACAAACTGTGTTCCCATGAGAATCTAACAATTCCTCGGGATTATTTCACTACAGTTTGCCATGGCTTGTGGAGAAAAATAATGGCTGCCTTGAGATCAGTTGGTTACTAACATAGGTTTGGTTGTGGTGGTTTTTTGTTTTGTTTTGTTTTGTTCCACTGTGGAACATAAAATGTTTTTCTACGAAAATCATCTTAGCACATTATTTTTAAAATACTATAATTTTCACTGAACTCAGTTTCCAACTCATTGCTGTCCAAGTCTTGCAGAATTATGTTATTTTTGAAAGTTACTCCCTTTGCCCTGAAATTACCTACATAGCCTGAAATCTGCTCTTGTAAAATTAATCTCTTTTAATGTAATCAAGCCTTTTTGCAAAATTAAACAAAATGTATGTGATAAAATAATTTGTTAGGCATGTCCTTTGAGCAATGCTAATAAAGTAATACAGTTTTAATTCTACATTGTTGGCATCAGGCATGATATAGCAATATAACAGTAAGTGGTGTTTGCAATGTGGAAATGTAATGGCTTTTATTTCTTGAGTTTGTACTTTTCATGCAGTTAGACCTATTGTTACAATAAAAATGTTCTGCGGGATTAGTTTATAAAGTAAGACTACTTCTGTCACCAAAAACCTTATAAAAAAACAACTTAAAAAATAATAGATAGTCTAGTAGCACCTTGATGACTAACAAAACATGTAGATGGTATCATGACAGGACAAGTGGGTTGTGCCCACGAAAGTTCACGATACCATCTACATATTTTGTTAGTCTTTAAGGTGCTACTAGACTATTTGTTGTTTTTTAAGTTTTTCCTGTTACAGACTAACTCGGCTACCCCCTGAAGCTTATAAAAAGAATTACTCTTCCACAGCTGCAATAGTTCCTTATAACTAAGATAACCAGAACTGAACTAGAAGTGAATATTTATTTTCAGCTCTTTTTAAATCTTCCAAAAGCTTTGGGGTGACCAAAATGCACCCTTCATCCTCAAGTTCTATAATATAGCCCTTAGCAGTTGTCATCCTTAATAGGCAGGTGTAGCCCAGAGATAAAGATTCCACCATGAGATCATGTATCTTGAGCCAAGTGGTCTGTGCTCAGATCAAAATAGAAAATATTAAGTCCCAAGACTTGCAATTTCCATCTTTGTACTAAAGTTGTGTGATGCTACAATCTTTTGTAAATTAAAAATATCTCTTAAGCTTTTGACAAGTTGTTAATTTGTCCTTATATATGTTAAAGTGTGGATAATTCTGGCATACCATCTGGCTGACCCCTACAATGAGTGTGTGAATCAAACCTAACATTTTACTTGCTAGCTCCAACACAGTGCTGGCCACATTGCTGTATTTGCTTCATCCTTTGTCAGATTAGGAAGGTGGTTTTTTTTTTTGTTTTTTTTTTAAAGATGCTCAGCTTATTACAAAGCATGTATGTTGAAATGGGTTGAAATAAATGTTCAGAGTGAAATCCTACAAAACATCCCCTGATTTCAGTTAGGCTAGGGTTCTTAGTTACTAACTGCATATTGGTTTGGGATGGAGGAGGAAAGCTGTAACAGTTTCTGTCTGAACCAAATAAATCAAAGAAGGTAGGGTTTTGATTGCTCTAATTCTTCTTGATATTTCTGTGTTAGAAAGGATACTCTTGTAAATATTAATGTGTTTTGTAATAATGATCTCTCAATCAGAAAAGTTAAATTAGAAAACAGAAGCTATCATTAAGTATACAAAATAGGTATCATTTGCAATAACTAAACAATGCTGTATTTATACTGATTAGTGACATTTCTTATTACAGTTACAACAATTTAGAGAAACACTGAATGCAATTATCATATTATTTTGGGGGATGTGGAGACATGAGAAGTTCTTTTAACCCTGTGAAGAACTACTCTACTATAGAACTATCACTCTACTATAGAAATAGTACTAGCGACCGAGGGATGTCTAATGTGTGCCACACTTGTCCATTGCCAGTTCAGCTCCCCTGCACTAAAGCTTGGGAAAACATCTTTATTCCTCTCCCATGCTTTTCAGTTTAACAACTCCAATATGGGGAGAGAGGGTTGGAAAGTCAAGCAGAGCAAACAGATACCACTGCATCAAATGCCAGTGAAATTCCTAACTTGTTTTGCTTGCAGGAGAACTAACTGCCTTAACCTTTCATTTGTACTTCAATCAGTAAATAATTCTCCCTTTTTTAGGATCTTCCAAAAGTCTGGTCTCCAATCATTGACATAAAACTTATACCACTGCAAAGAACTTCTTCAGTCAAAAGAAGCCTGGATCTACCCAGCATTTTTTGGTACAGTACAATATTCCTTGCTTTAATTTCAGAACATTAAATGTTTGCATGACTGCTACGCTACCATGAGAAAAGGCATCCAGTCATTGATGGTTAGACAAAACATAACGTAAAAGCTAGAACTGCATACCCTTCAATATAACTCAGTTGAACTGGTAGGTCAAAACCATTGTATAAAAAATTGAAAGTGCTTACTTGAAACAGTCATCACAAGCAATGTTCCCCATGGTCTCCTTTATAGTGCGTTCAGAAACAAAAGCTGGATATTCAGTATCACAAGGCTCTAGGGTTTGTTTCAATCTCTGGGCTATAGGCATATAAAATATCTTAATGTTACTTGGGAAGAACAATACACAACATTCTCAACAATGTGAGCTACTGTACCAAACAGCTTACAGTGAATGGAAATGTTACTCAGCTTCTGCCACCCTGTGATATTTCCTAGGCAGTGCATATTGCTTTTTTTTTTTTTTAATTAACAAGACCCTTTTATCTGGGAAATACATAATGTTTATCTGTAACACATAATGAATCACCCTCAGCCAAGCTAGTTAGTTATCATTTATGGATAATACTTTATTTTCACATTGTGGATAGATTCAAGATAAACTAACTGCTGCTTTTCTGTTTCAAGTGTACACATCTAACTTCTCATTCTCCTTAACAATTGTATTTAAATGTTATTTGCTGAGTACACCTAATGAAGGTACTAGACATTCAATTAAAGTCACTATATCATTTCTGTGGAGGGTGACCTTGGAGATTTTGTATTGCCTCAGAACTCGCAGAGAAAAAACAAATCCTATCTTGCCAAGAAGTGATGCTTAGTTTTTGGATCTGTATTTTCTGTCGCTTTCCCCCTCTTTAACATAATAATACTTAATTTTCCACAGCATTTTTCATCCATAGATTCCTCAAAGTGCTTTTCAAGGGAGGGTAAATGTCACTATTCCCATTTTATAAATGGGGCAATTGAGGCACAGAGCAGTGATGTGACTTGTTCCTGGTCAAAGCACAGGACAGTGACAGAGCTGCGAGTGGAATGTAGGTCTTGTTACTCTCCTAGTGACTCATTCATTAGACTATATTTTCCTGTTCACATATGGAAACACAATCATTTGACCTATCTTTAACTAATTGCCATGTGGGAAAACTGGCTATCAACTCTGCAAAGACAGAGTACACAGAATAGGCTCGTGGACTCCAGAGTTTCTCCACTCAAGACAGCTTTAGAGCCAATGTTAACCTACTAAAGATTAGTTTGAGAATTATCCCAAATCTGGGAGCTCAAGATTGGCTGCATCAAGTGAGGGGCATAAGTGGAGAGCAATCCCTTACTGGGAGGGGTAGGGGAATCACTAGAGCTCAGCAAATCCACAGATATCTACTTTATATCTATGGGTATCCACACCCATGGCTCATTTTTGTGGATACGGACAGAAATTTTATATCTAGTAGGCTACATCTAGATTATAGCCTTCTTTCAGAAGAAGCTTTTTTCCTGAAGAGATCTTCTGAAAAAAAACTTCTTCCGAAACAGCACGTCCACACTGCCAAAGCGCATCGAAAAAGCAATCTGCTTTTTCGAAAGAGAGCATTCAGACTGAATGGACGCTCTCTCACGTGTAAGCTGTGATTGCTATGGACGGAATGGCCACCAGGGCACTTGTACTTTTTCCTCTTTCCGCTCCTTCTGAAAGAACTCCCTCTTCCCCGTCCACACATGCCTTTTTGTGAAAGAGCTCTTTCACAAAAAGGCTTCTTCCTTGTAGAATGAGGATTACCAATGCCGGAGAAACCCCTCTGTTCTTTCAATTTTCTTGCAGAAGAATGCACTTGCAGTGTGGACATTCTTCAAGTTTTGTCGGAAAAATGGCAGTTCTTCCGACAAAACTCTGTAGTGTAGACATACCCTAGAACTCTGCAAATTTGCGGATATCTGCTTTATATCTGAGGGCATCTGCAGATGTGGATGTACGCAGATCATTTTTGCAGATGCACATACCAATGTTGTATCTGCATAGGAATGTAGCAATAATCTTACATTTTAGGGGTCTGCCTCTCTCAGGGACTATTTTATTCAGTCTGGCCACCTAGATGAGGTTAACTGGCAAGAAACTGCACCACCACCTTTCCTTCAGGTTCTCTCCATTTGGAATGGTGAATACCTGCTGCCCAGTGCGGTGTGATCCCCACTTATGATTCTGGGGCCCCAGTGTATCAACAGTTCTAGGTTATGAAGAGGCTGCCATGGAATGAAAAGTTTCAGATCTCTCTGATCTTGAGATTAAGGGGCTCAAGTTTTAGGAAGCCATCTCCCTTGTCTAATCTGTAAGTGTGAGAGAGGTTATTGGAATTCATGCTGAAGGCAGACATATTTCTCCTCCCATACAGTTGACAATCTGGCTAGTGTTTGGATGTCCATAGTAACAAGAAAAATATACTTGTCATATTTTGGTCAGCAAGGAATTTTACTCTCACGGGGACTGAAAATCACTATGATCTATGAGACATTGTTAAAAAAAAATAAAGCAATTTGTTGCTACTACAAGAGTTCTTTGGTTTTAATTTAATGAGATATATTCAGGATCACTGTAACTCTTCAACATTGCAGAAGGGGCAATGTCGAACTAAGGTAAGCAACTCCAGCTACATGAATAGCATAGCTGGAGTCGACATACCTTAGTTTGAGTTACCATGTCTCCACCGTGGGGGATTGATGGGAGTTGCTCTTTGGTACTAGACCCGCTAAATTGACTCCCAGGAGATCAGTCCCCACACTGCCGATCTCCCTGTAAATGTAGACAAGATCTCAGTAGGACTGTGTGAGATGCCGCAGCATCCAAATAAGAACATCTCAACTATTGCTTTTCTGAATACATTTCTTCGTTAATGCAAGCCAAATTTCCAAATGACTGGCAGCTCACCAAATTCTAATTAGGTAAGCTAGCTAGATAAAAATGATAGCTTTTCAATTAGCAGAATGAGGGGGTTATTTCTATACTTCCATTCATTAAAGCAATGGTGTAGATGAAATGTATAATTATTTATGTCATTTTCAACTAAAATATGAATGAATGTCCCTCATTCACACTGTCTTTATTTGGTAAAGTAATGGTAAAAAAATTAAGGGAAAAAAGAAAATTGCAAGTGGATAATATCAATGGTGTTTGGTACCTAAAGCAGACCTACAAACCAAAGCAGGCATTTATTTCCATAAACATTTACCAATAGAGGAACTAATTATAAAGGCCATCTTTTCATATGTGAAGTTTACACCATTTGGATGGACTGCATCAGGACTAGAGATGGGTAACTAACTGATAATTTTGTTTTCTGGACCCCACCCCTCAAAAAAAATCTATTCAACCCAAACCAAAAATGAAATTTCAGACTTTTTGGTAAATCAAAAGACAGATGGACACAAGTTTTATTTCAGAACGAATAAAACATTTGTTTTCTGAGCATTTTAAACCTTTTTAATAATGAAAGCAAAGGCTTAGATCCACAAAACCAGAGCAGGTGATGGTGGCTCCCAAAATACCAATGGATAGGGCACTCACTTGGGATGTCTGAGAGTCAAGTCTGAATTCCTGCTCCAGAGCTAGTACTTGAATTCAGGTCTTCCTGCTTCTAGGGAAGCACCTTTACCACCAAGCTATAGGGTAACCTGGGTCTTCCAGGGTCACATGCTGAAGCTGTTCAATTTCATATAAAATGCTTGATTAGTTATTGGGCCAGAGAAAGTGAAGCACTATGGTCTGGTGATTAGGCCACCCAGCTAGAATAATTCAAGATGACGTGCCTGTGCTAATGACCATTTAATTATTTATACAAAATGGAACAGCTTCAATAGGTGGGACTGAGAGAGATTCACTACAGAACACACTCTAGTCTGGTGGAAAGGGCATGCATCTCCTAGGATGAGGGAAGGACACCCAAGTCTTCCCTCATCCTAGGAGAGTGCCTGAACCTCTAGGCTCCTGGATATTAGGAGGAGAGGACAACAGAGTCGAGCCAGGATCAAGGAAATGCAAAAGGTGAATGAAAACTTAAGGGTACATGTGCACTCCCTGTCTTAAAAACATTCTCTATTCTAAGCACAGTTTAAGTGGTATAGTGACAAAAATTACTGACTGCAATAAGCAGTTTAATAACATTATTCTTACTAATTACCACAGAATAATTCTAAAGTATCAAAAATTATTTAAAAATACGAGCAGATCAATATTTGGAATTTTCATTTCTGCAGGAAATTCTGAGATTCTGAAATTTGTTTTCATTTCAACTAAGAATAAGATAAATGGCAAGTTCCCATGAAACACAAATGATATTTTAAAAAAAATTCTGGATCCATAAAATCTAAACATTTGCTTCAACTTTATTAACAGTTTCATAGTCTATTAATTTCTAAAATAAACTAAAATTTAAGATAAAATCACTTCGGAACAGCAAAAAATCAAAGCACTCTGTTCTGACAAGGTCAAAATAGAATATTTAGACCTTATCAAAATGCTTCTTCCCCCTACATAAAATTGTTAAATTGACATATTCCCACACAATGTCTTAATTTTGATTAAATAGTATTTTCCAACAGAAAAAACATTTAATCAGAATTTTTATGCAGTATGTGCTATAAACAGAATAAGACTAATGATGATGCTTGAAACAGGAATTTTGTTTTTGTTTTTGTTTTGGAATGTAGAATAGCAAAAATATTAGATCAGGAAAATTCATCTTGTTTCACTGTATTCAGTTTTCTGTTAACAATCATCTCCATAAAATCATCTTCAATGTTATTTACATGTCACCTGCATTTTAAATGTTGCATTTATGCTAATATGCTGTAATTTCACTGCAGCATTAAAATATACATAGACATATGTAAAATAACTGAAGTCTAAACTATCCTAAGGGCTGAAAAAATATAATATTGACATGAAAAACAATATTTACTATTAGCAATATTAATAGATTTTATAAAACACTGCACATATGTTTAATACTAAAAGTGAAAGCAAATCTAGAACGTTTATATTAGGGCCATAATCACAATTTACACGTACCTTTTGCTGTTAAATCTGAGTGCCACCAACTGCACAAATTAAATTCCACCAGGAACCTAAAGAAATTATCAAAGTGTTTCATATTATTACATAGAGAATTTTCAAAATATTAGATCTTTGTTCCATCTTTAAACTGTCAGTACTGTAATGCCATTAATCCTATTTCAAACAAAAATAAACAAGAAACTGAAGTTCAAGCTGCTAGCATAACCCCTGAGTTATCTTTTGCTGTTGTTATATTTTCATTAGCCTTTATCTTGCCAGTGAAAAGTTATTCTGAAATTAACACCATCAAGATATTGTAGGTATATTATTTTATAATCAAGAGCTTTTACATGGGAAAGCTCATTAATATTGCCCGTGCATGGTAGCTACAGCAATTTAACAGTTGACCATTATTTATAGTTATTCTTCATCATAGAGAATATTTTGATTTTCTAGTAAAAAGCCATATGGTTAGAACTTTCCTGGCCATGACACAGAAATACAAATAAAATACTTTCTTATGCTTATTCCAGGATCATAAATAATAAAATATTTTACTTTTTGTGGAGAACAGACTTTATTAACTGGTGGTTAACTAGTTTTTGTTTGTTAAGAGAGATAGAGAAAGAATACACAACAACCCCATGAAAATACACTGTATGTCTACTGTTAAAATGTCAACTGAAATGTATCAGCTTTTATTATAAATGTAATTAATATGAATCCAAAATGCAAAGTTAACCTTAATGGACAAGAGACTATGAATTAAAAAATTCAAAAGGGGAGAAATGGGATTATTGCATTTTTTAATGTTGTTACAACCAGCAACAAAATTTAATTTGTAAAATATTTTTTTCTGATATTTACTTTGAGAGATGCATTTAAGATTCAGTTCTGCAGAATGCTAACTGCCATTTAATTAGAATTCCCAAGATAGTACTTCAAGCTGTCTTTTACAAAAGTTCGTATTTTTCAATTAAAATAAAACCGTTACGAGAAAAGATTGCTTCCTATTTATGGCAAAATTAAATTAATGCTGCAATTGAGCTGTCTGAAAAGTATAATAATAAAATACACAGATTAAAATATTCTAAGTGATTGGATATTTTAAAGCTCTCCTTTCTTTTGTGGAATTCTTCCTCGTGGTTTCTTTTTTAGGCAATAGGTGCAATTTCTCTCAAAAGTCATGCCCTCTTTTGCATAATCTATGCTCATTTAATTGTGGTGATTAGATAAAGTCAATAATTAAATAACATGTGACAAGCACACCTTGACCGGCATAAGTTTTAAGGGATCCAACTTATAGAATATTTTATGAAATCATGAAATAACACAATGAATCACTAAGACAGTTTGTTCTATTGACTACAGCCCACCCAAGCAGCACTAAAACCAGCCAGACATTCATGTTAAATTTAACAGTAACCACAATAATAAATTTGATTTGCGTACTGCAAGCTGTTATACTGCTAAGCAAAGACATAAGGATATAAGTGACAACCATGAATAACTTATTAAAAGTTGAAATTATATATAAATGTTGTAAGACTTTTACGTAAGAAATTTAAAAATAGAGAAAAATGTTATTGAATTAATAATTTTAAAAATTCAGTATATAGTACAAAGTATAAATATTGAATTCTTGACAAAATTTACTTACACGACAAGTTCAGTCATTATCCATTTTACTGCAGCAAAGAAGGCATTATAAGGCTGAAGAGAAGCAACTTATTTAATAAAAAGGTAAAGCATATAGTATTTGTCCCTTAACTGAAGGCTTTATATAAAGACAATAATATTTGAAACATATGGGTATCATGTCGAAAAGTAGCAGAACTTTATCTAGGAGATTAAAAAGTAAGATACTGTATCTCAATGGCAATATTTTAAAACATTCAAACTATGCTGTCATGAAATGTGCTTTACAAGTAAAACAAACATGATCCAATGCAAGAATCATCATTGAGAAACAAGGAACTTCTGCAAATGATACTTAAATATTTTACCTCTAGGGGCTACTATTTCCTAGGCTAATATGGGGGGAGTAGTACTGATAGACTGCTTAAGTGTTTTCAAATTGTAATTCACCGAGTTGCCTTTGCAATTTAAATCTTGATTCCTCACTTCACAGTCCTTCATTGTAATTGTGGTAGGAAAACTGACACAGCTTGAATTTACTTTCGCTATGTGAAGTCATCTGTGCCTTTCTGAAAGCCCAGCACTAGGGAATATACAGAGTGTTAAAATATTTATTATTTTCCTATATTTTGGGGGAAATGAATTAAACTAATAGTTAAATTATTTTGAATTAAGTAAATTGATACTTTGTAATCATGGTTTTTTATCATGTTTTATACATTTTCAATATTTGACATAAAATACTAATAAAATATTAATTTTATGGTAATGCAGAATAAAAGTCTCAGAGGGGTAGCTGTGTTAATCTGTAACTTCTAAAAAAATCAACAAGTAGTCCTTGAGCACCCTAGAGACTCTCTCTCTCTCTCTCTCTAGTATCATGAGCATTTGTGAGCAACACCCACTCAGATTAACTGAGGAAGTGGGTTTTGCCCATAAAAGCTGATGATATATATATTCGTTAGCTTCTAAGGGCACGTCTACACAGGAGGGCTGAAGTTGAAATAAACTATGTACCTTGAGCTATGTCAGTCAATTGCGTAGCTTAAATCGCAATAGCTTATTTCAGCTTTTGGCGCTGTGTACACAGCAGGAAATCCAAGAAAGAGCACTCTTCCTCCGATTTCCCTTTCTCCTCGTAAAATGAGGGTTACAGGAGTCAGAGTAAGAAGTCCTCCAGCTCAACATGATTTTGACATTCTGTTGAAATAATTGCTTGTGGTGTAGACCCAGACTATGTTATTTTGGAATAACATTAGTTATTCCGAAATAACACTGCTGTGTTGACATACCCTTCGGTGCTAAAGGACTACTCGTTTTTTCCATGCAGAATAGTTAGCTTCCCAAAATTTGAAATATAGAAGACTATCCTCTCATATATTTGTGCACAAATCTTTCGGTACTCTTAGATGTTTTGAGTTCCTCTTTTAAATGCTAGAGCATCAAGGTATTTAAGCATGTGCATAACTTTGAGAATGTATGTAGTCCCATTGACTATAATGAAAATACTTGGATGCTTGAAGTCATGCATATACTTAAGAACCTTGCTGAATCAGCACCATATTAAGGTCCCCATTGGAGTAACATCTGGAATACCTACGCACAATGGAAAAAGAATGGAATGTCATCTTAAACTGTTTTATTTCTGATTTCTGGCAAGTGAAGAGGATGTTTAACTAAATAATGCCATTTTTTAAGAGCTTGGAGTTATGTTCTCCCCTAGGCATATGCTGTGCAGAGAGAAACAGAACAACCCTAATCACACAGAGGATGCTATATACAGCATTTCCTCTCTCAGGGAAGGGGAATTTAAGATACAATTTACATGACTTATTGCAGCTTTAAGCAGCAGTAACTTCCCAACTGAAGCTTTCAGAGACTACAGAAGGGGTTTTGACACATGGCTGGTCAACTGCAGTATAGTATATCTGCCGTCATTGCTAGACTGAGCTACTGAAGTGATGCAGAACTAGCAAGGACTTTAAAAATAACCTGACACCAACATGATCTTGAACTGTGGAGGACTGATTTATTGGAAAAAATGAACTTAACAGATAAGTGATGACTAAAGGGGATATGATAACTCTCTACCAGAACCAGTCAGAAAATAAAATTTCCATTCAGTGGGAAATTCAGACATTTCAAGAATTTTTTGATTTCCAAGTTGGAAAATTCCATAGCTTCTCTCTCACACCAAAATAATCTGAAAATATTTTATTCTGAAAAACTGATATTTTTTCTATAATGTTGAATCACTTCATGTGAATAATGTGAAAACAATATAAAATAAATTCAGTATTTTAATATAAAATAAATACATGAATTGAAATGTTCCAATATTACCAGAAAATTATTTTAAAAGTTCTGAATTCAGATATTTTGATGCTATTGGAATTTTTCTATATAGTGAAAATGAAACCAGAAAGGCAAAGTTATTCATTTAGATATTTTCCTTTTGAAAATTTCATATCAATTGACACATTTCCATGAAATGTTTGATTTAACTGAACTGCATTTTCTGATCGAAAATATGTTCTGACATTTAAAAAAACACCGCCGTACTGACTGCTGATGCATCTGAAAGATGCTAGCACCAAAGAGGAAGAGGAATAGTTTAATGTTATGATCTTGCAAAGGAATCCATCTGGGTGGCACTTATTCTTGTATAGGTCTCCTTGTAATATTGCTTTATTAGTGTGGCTCATTAAGGTATAATTTAAAGTTAGTGGATGAAATTAAAATAAAGCAAAATTAATCTGAATATCAGGAAAAAAATCTTTATTATGAGATCTATTTGGCTGTGGAAGAAATAGTCCCATATGGGAAGGGCCAGAAATCTCATCACGCGAGACTTTTAAAGCAACTAAATTTACTGTAGGAATAATTCTACATTGTCAGAGAGATAGACTAGGTGATCTATTGGTTTCTTGTCCATTTCTAACCATTACTATTTTGATTCCATGGTGTATAGGTGTATTCTATAAATCCTGACTGTGCTCCCACTCCTGTTTTTCAGAGTCGCTCCTTTTAGGGAACTACGCGGTGGAACACTGTCTCTTCAAGACTTGTGCATATTGTAATGCTAGTGTTCTGCTTCTACACTATTTAGAATATACAGCCCTAAACTTTCAAAAGGGCCTCAAGACCGGTCTTGCCTGGACCTGAAACTGCCCACATGTAATTCGTAGGTAGGAATTTAGTGCATATCTGAACATGAACTGTTTGTTTATGTGCAAATTGTATTGTAAGGTGCCTAATAAAATAAGAGTCATATGTGCAAAGCTGTAGGCCAAGACACGAATATGCTGCTTTTAAAAATACAGCCCTAACTTTTCAGTGTAAATTGTATTTATGCTTTCATTACAATCACAGCAATTACCACTTCAGCAGTGACAAAATAAGCTTTGCCCATACTTTAAAGCGTAACTGATGCAAATCCCTTCTGAGAGTCCAAAAAAAAAAATGGTTATCTTTGATAGAAAATGTTCATCACATATCTTAGTATATGCCACAATTTTCCAAGAAAGGATTTTCTTCCAATATTCCCAGTGTGACCAGAAATAGGGAGTAATGAATATCTCTAGTAAAAGTGCCTGCTTTTGAGATATAATTTTTGCATACCAAAGAGAAACAGTATAACTCCACATTCTGGCATGCTGATCCAGACTGAACTGACCTCTCACATCCTCCTCCCATCCCCAAATATTTTTGATGTTTCCTTATTACTATTAAAGAGATTTTTACATCTTTCTTGCCAATCTGAGTCAGAACATTTCATATCATTTAGCAGACAGTTTACAACTTGATTCTGAAAACACTACTTTATATAGTGCTATATATTCCCAATATGATAATAAGCGTTTCTAAGGTCAGGACGTTGCTTAGAAATGTTGTAGGCTGATGTGTAGGGTAATTCCATATCTTCAGGTATTTAAAAATATGTGGGATAATACAAATACAAAAATGAAAATGTTGTAAAATGGGCATGTCTATTCAAGAAGCCATAAAAGTTTTACATGGATATTTCAAAATTACCATAATATTAAATATTTACTCAGCAATTTAAGAAATTATGCAGACAGAACTATTAGGTTTAGCTTGTATATCTGTACTCAGTGAAATCTAAAAAAACCTGTGCAATAACTTTTTCTGGAATTCATGAAATCAGTGAATAGAGCCCTTCAGTTTGGGAATTATTTTGTGGCAGCCCTTATATATGTTTTTTTCATGCTAAATACGAACAAATTTAATTAAAACAATTTTGTAATATAAAACAGATAATTTAACTATTTACATCTGATTTAATATGAATATTTTGTATTATAAAGCACCCTAAAATTATTAATTGCTACTCTGATCCTTCAATGACTAGGGGTCTGCCCCAGTGGAGCATTTGACTTTGCTCAGCTTCTCAAAGGCACAGGAGTCTGTATGCAGAACTAGTTACAGGAACATGGTTAGAGTGGTCAGTGAAATTCCACTTCAGAAAAATCAATCTGTTGTTCAGTTTACTGCAGAAGTGCAAAACAAGGTGCAGAAAACATTAACTTGCAGGCTTTAGCAAAACCAACCACCCTATAATTAAAACCTCCCAAACCCCTTTTTAACAAATTATATATTTTAAACATCCAGATCTTTGCCTAAAGCAAACGTTTATAGTTAATTTAGGAAGTTATGAGAGTAGGTGTTCATAATGGCACAAATAACATGCTGACAGACCCTTAGCATTAGTGGTCCTAGTGGAAAAAGCTACCATATAAAGGTTTGATCCTACAAATACTTAACACAGTGAATTTTTTAATACAGAACCATTGTTCATATGGGGTGGAATGGTACGATAAATGTAAGAGCTTTAATAGTTCCAGATAGCGATAATAGACTTGTGATATCTGCAATCAAAATATTACATGATATATTTGCAACAATTTTTTTGGTGATTTTATGGAAGGGTGCTCATAATGTTAACTATACTTACGTCCAGTAAGCTATGGGCACTGTCGCTACTCTCTTTGTTTGTTCTACACATGGCCTGGTAGTCATAAAGTGTAATTCTACAGAGAAGAACAGAAAACTGCTTGACTAGAAGAAGAAAACACACCGGAATCAAATGGTGAAATACAACAGGGTCTGCCCACAAAGTAGGCAGCAAAATAAAATTTAAAGGGGGGAAGAGGGAAGCAGGGTCATTAAAATACATTCCAGACAAAGGAGCATAAAGGCAAGAAACACTATAAAACCTTGTAAGGATTTTTTTTTATCAGGCTGTGGGACAAAACGACGGCATAGTGGGAAGAAGAGAAAATAGGGAAGGGTACACATACAGTATAACAGATGGAGGGATACACAATGCAAGAGAAAGGAGTCTGTACATTGAACACAATGTGTAAACAATTAGATTTTCATTCTGGACTGAGATCTTCACATTAGGCCCAGAAGGGAGAATAACTTATGTATTTGAGGGGCTACTTGTGCCACAGTACTCTTGTACCCTGAAAAGTGAAGGCAGACATCTCCTCACACTTAGAGAACCCACGTACCACTTATCCCCACCAAGGGCTCTGGCTTCCTAAGAAGTGGGAGGTTGAAATTCAGTGTGTGTTCTATTTTGATGTTTCAACCAGCTTGAGTGCAACTGTGTTACTTTTTAGGAGTGCAAAATATTCAAAAAGTATAGTACTTGCTGCAATAAACAACTTATAGAAACCTCCTCAGATGCATAGTCAATAGGAAGCTCCCTGTCTATTCGTTACTGTGCCCATTTTTGACATAACTGAGAAATGAATGTGAAGTACAGCATTCAGAGACATGTGGAATTGTGACAATTCCTGTAAAACTGCGTCCAATGAATCAATTACACCCATCCACATAGATCACTTTTAACATCTGTGTCAGATGAAATATTGCTTTTAATCTTCATTTAATAAGACATTACAAGTACAAATTAACAAAAGTTATTAATATAAATTAAACATTCACTTAACGGTTTCATCATCAGAAGTACAAGAGAACAAAAGTGGATGTGAATGCTTATAAAAGCGTGAAAGGGGACTGCAGTGTTGTGTAACATTTGGCATGCCTCTAAGTGAAATTAAAAGCATGTGACACTCTGGGATTAGGCCATGGAATGGATGCCACAGTGACATGTCAAAGCCAAAGAGTCAGTTAATGACATGCTTTTAAGGTCACTAGGAGGCATTTTATGCCATCTACATGAAGTGTTTGCAATCTAAACTGCAAAATGTTGCAGTCCATGTTATGTAACTATATATAGTTGTGTTAATCTAAATTTGTGACCAGAGCTGTCATTACAAGGTTTTGAGGAATCATCTAAATATTAAATATTAGTTGCATGGTATATTTCTTTCTGTGTCCGATACATTTTTTGACTCGGTGGTTTGGATCCTGCAGTTTCAGCTAAACATTTGGTATGTGTCACGTTATACTATCTCACTTGCTAATTCTTATGTCCAGTAAATGGCAAGGAAGCCAGGGCTGTATTGGCCTAGCAGAGGGAGGCAAATGGTAGACAAAATGCATACCCTATACATGGGTGTAGGTTAAACACTGACCATATTTGGCAGAATCACGCCCACAGCCAGATCCGCGCACACAGATCTGCCAAGACAAACAGAGCAGTACATGGTGTAAGTTGTGCTGCCCTTGTGGCATGCAGAAATACACCACTTCCTCCAGCTTTCCCGCTCCTCCCCGCTAGCCATGGTCAGAATGCAGACCCTGATAATGAACTTGTTACACTTTCCAAGCCTCTCCATCTCCTGTGTGTCACTCCTCTGTATCTAAGAGCTGCACTGCTCTTATCCACCCCACTGGTGTGAGCATGTGGTAAGCACACAGAGAAGAGCTGCTTACAGGATGTATTTGTTCTAAGCAGAATAGCCAAAGAGGTCTACTGAGTTTAAATGCCCACATTCTCCCATCCCTATTATCTGTTCTTACGGAGCAAAGTAGTGTTCAATTTTCAGTCCTTTCATGGTATATTTGAATATAATGAATAAGAGTACTGCAAACATGAGGGCAATCATAGCAGATGAAGCTGGTAGCAGATGATATAAGAGATCTGTTAATCTGCAGATTGCTTTATCCTGCATAAAAGTTTTAATGGAATTATATTAATTAGGTACCACTTAAAAACATCTGTTATAATTATAATTCAGACTCCAGTTTTAAATATTGGCAGATGTCTTGAAAAGTTTATTTTTAATATCAACACTTGTAAATATTATGATTGTGTAAATGAAATTTTGTGTGTAGTTTCTTTACTAAACTTTCATTGATGAAGATTAATAAAAGATTGCAATATGAATTGAAACTAAAGCAAATTTTAAATAAAAAAATTACACTGTATAAACCTTGGTTATATAGGCTCATTCTTGAGGCTTGTACTGTTTTGGAAAAATTTAAGATTGCTCTTACTGTTTATAACACCTCAGTTAAAACATGCAGTTAAATTCAAATTTTACTTTACTGAAAAGCATGAAGTCTTATCTTTAAGGCACACGGAGAGAACTATAACAGAAAATTTAAAAATCAAGGTGAGTATATAGCAAAATTGCTATTGCTGGGCTGGAGCTCCACAAATCCATATGTGCATGACATTGCAATGTGTTTATAGTTTTTTCTAAATATATCAAAGTGTTTCCAGAGAGAAGATTCCGGTTACAGACGGAGAGTATAGGAAAGTCACTTACAAAACAGAAACAACGTATCCAGGTGGAAAAAAAATTGAACCACTCTTAAGGAAAGCTGCACGACAGACACAGCTTTTCCAATAAAGGCCTGGAATAAATTCTGCTTTTGTGAAGGAAGTATTGATGTTGTTACAGTATGTGCTATTTAACAATGACTATTAAATCCTACCATACATTATGTTAAGTGTTATGCTGCTTTTCAAAGGGTCAATTTCAGAGCTACTGAAAACCTGCATCTTTCCAAAGACAATTAAAAAACAACATCAACAAAAAATGTGCAGATCACATAAGCAAAAGTATGACTGCAGACATCCTTATAAGATCTGATTCTGCACCAATAAAAGTCAATGGGAAGATGGCAGGAAATATGAATGGCCACAGGACAATGCCCATTTTAGAATGAAATTTGAACACTGTGACATGTTGAAACAATTCAGGATTTTCATTCAATGTCAGTATAAACAGCTATTAAAGTTCAATACAAAGGCATTCAACAGCATTCACAAATTCAAATGCCAGCTCACTTTTATTCTTGAAAACGTGTTAGAGCTCTAAGATTTTCTGCATGTCAAGGTGGCAGAAGACTTCTAGTGCTATTACTCGCAAACACTACTATAGTATGAATAGCCAAAGTCATGGTCCAAGATTCTGTAATGCTTCTGTGTAAAGAGTTCATATCTTACAGCATTATTTTAATGCTAATGTGATTCTAAGATGTTATAAAATAAATTCTTTCCCTTGATATTTAGACAGATTTAACAAAATGTTGCAAAAAGAAAGACTTCTATTATTTTCCTATTTGAAGTGATTGTGTTGCTGTTTGAGAAGTTTGTGGCTACATGTATCCTGTTCAGCTGCTCATAGTTAAAGAACATGATAATTGCCAGCTTTCCCTCTGATCTAAATTTAAGACCATCTATTTTTCCCAACCCAAGCCTGATGTGTTCTTAGCATCAGTAGTTTATTCTTGCCAGAGATAACATGCCTGAGTCTTTATGACATCACTGTGCTGTTAACTGCCCACATTTCCATACTTTATCATCATCACTGAAGTCCACAGAACAGTTGCTTTCAAAATCTGATACGCCACAGACACAGACTATATTAATTAATGGAAAATAAATTTTCGACAGCTAAAGGTGCACCTCTGTTTTAGATAAACTTGGGAGACAAATCCATTTTGGTGAAATCTTTTTATAGTCAGTTTCCTGATATCATAAAATTCAAGTATTGCACTTTACAATGTACTTGAAGTTGAGTAAAAAATCTGGTTAAATTAAATATTTAACAATTTAAGGGATCCTCTTGTCTCTCTGATCCCTATTATCTTTCTGTGGTTTGGGGATCCTACCCTTGAAGCTATTTCCCTTTAGAGTTTTGTCGTACCATGATTTTATGATTTCCCCCCAAAATTCCCTGTCCTGGCCAAAAATCACTGGGTAGGCCAGTGTCGGGGCCATGCTTGCCTGTACCAGTCCCATGTGACTTCCTGTAGTGAGCTGTGCTTCATTTGTAGGATAGAGGCCTACATTGCTATGCATACACTAGAGGCAGATGGCTTCTCCCAGGTTCTCTGGGTCCTCTTAACTCTCAGACCAACATTTGGCTGCACCCCAACTCTATTAGGGATGCAACCTCAACACCGTTGATCCACACAGGGACTAGATTCCTGGCCCAGTGTTTGCTGTTCATACGAAGGTGCAATCACAGCAGAAATTACCTGCTGCCAGCACAAAAAAGCAAATCCAAATTGAGAGGGTTTTTTTTTTTAGAACCCTGACTGCACAGGTGAGATGGGATTCTTGTGGTGGGTCTCTCTTCAGAATTAGTCCCTCCTCTCACCCTTTCCTCCCATTGGAAACAGTCTTCCAGGGCTTTGTTGTAGCCATGGATTAGCTGGGGGAAAGGAGGAGTGGTGCAGACCTGGCATACAGTTCCCCAATGGTTGCCCCCCTCAGCAGTCCTGAAGATCTTTCATCACTGCTCCACCAGGATGAGCATCTTTGGCCTTCAGTAGCCCACTGTCAGGCCTGCGGATACTAAGTAAATTTCAGCTAATATCTCAGACCAGTGTTGTAGCACCCACTCTCACCCATGCATAAATTTTTCCAACACCACTTTTTCAGCCACTTGTCCTCCTGTCCATTTGTAGGGCAGGAGCCACTGCCAACAGTGTTCCTTAAGGCTCTTGGTCATTGTTCATGACGGAGTCCCTGAGGGACATCTTTCCTGACAGAAGCACTATTGATGAGTTTCTGCCATGATAGTGAAGGAGTCTTAGATGGCTGCCTTGATATCTTAGCATAGTCTTGGGCTTCTGTGGCTTGAAGGTTTCAGCATACAGCAGGTCCAGTATGATACGGTGACAGCAAAGTAGCCCTATATTCAGATGCCATCAAGCTATTGTGAAGACCCTCTTGAATGTGATTCAGAAAGCTTTGGAGTCAACTTCTGGACCTGTTTTCCCTTCAGAAGATTTGTAATTGTGGTGGGGCTCAAGATACAAGCTTCCATGTTTGTGCTTGATCCCTGAGGTTGTAAAATGGTCATCACCTACTGAATCAAGCTTTCTTGCTCTTCTTGCTGTTGTGCCATCTGTTCCTGGATTAGCTGTTATTTGCTACTTCTGTTGTTGGAAAGTCATATGTTGGAATACTTGGTTCTGTTGCTGTTGTTGGAAGTCCATCAGCTACTTCAAAAAAATTTTGAGGACCATTTTTCTTTTTCCTCTCCACCCCTTTTTTTTCTTCCCTTCTATTTCTTCTCCTCCTCCAGGTCTTACAGAAAACCAAGAATGAATGCTCACATTCTCCACCAAGTAGTCATGGTTGGCACATGATGGAAGCATCACCTCATGGTAAGGGAGTAAGTTTCTCCTTCATGCAGAGAGTACTTGGGAGGGGAGCCTAGACCCTCCCCTCTACAGGCCTCCATCCAGGGCCCTGGGAGGATCACCCGAAGGCCAGACACCTACGAGTGCCATGCAGTTGCCCTCTCTGGGCCTTGTCCTACCTTCCCTCCCCCATTCTATAGTTCAGGCTTTGCCATCTGTAGCAACAGGTGCTGAAGAAAAGCTATCAACTACACCATTCATCTGTATAGGCCTACCAGATAGGCTCTCCTTTCCTAGAAGAGCTGCTGCAGCATCCCTTCTTAGGACCTCCCAGGGTGTGTTTTTCTCTCTACACTGTCAGCCTCTGAGTGGTCTGGCTTCCTTTGAAGAGCCATCTCCATCTGGAGCATACTTTGCAGGTGTGGCTAGGTTGTTTTTCAGGGCCCAGATCTGTCCTTTAACCACTTCAGAATCAGTGCAGGGGATATACATGCTATCACATCCTGCAACACAGGTTATACTAACAGATGTACAGAATTACTTTATGCTAGATCTTCAGCATGTTTTTTATTTCTACTTATAAATGTCAAACAGTCTTATTTATAACTATAGTAGCAAAGGTATTTTTGTCATATATAGAATTTATATGAATGACAAGTTTAATATGGCTCTGTCTTGTAACTTGTGCAAGTCCTGATTCTATAAGAAAGGAGAAAAGGCAACAAAGGGAAGCAAGGAAATTGTCAATGAGAGTAGCCCTGTACCAAGGTGAGTAATTAACATAATCATCTTCCAAATTTAGCAAACCAAAAAAAAAAAAAAATTCTGACCCTGAGTTGTCTTTTAGCTTAACACATGTGGCTCCAAGGCTCCTTTTAATATCACGATCCCATCATGAATGCATGTACTGCATACTCAGATTCCCAAGGGTCAGTGGACAATACTATGGTCCTTTACAACAAAATTATTTTTTCAGCTATATGATGAAACATGCACAACACATTGTAAACAAATGTTCTGAAATTATTACAGTTAGGGGACTGACTCACTCAGGTGGGGACATGCAATTCAACCTCTAGACTGCAAGTTGAAATTCCACCAAGATAGACAGTGACTGAACAGGTACCATATGAAAACTAATCAGTGGCCTATCTGAAATCAATTGGTGGGTCTCAATCCCATTCTAATGGACAAATGTCCACTTCCTCAAACACAGTTGGCATTCTACCTGGAATTCTCAGCAGAAGGGCCAGGATTTAATGAGTATGGAAAGTGAACCAGCCTCTCATACCTATAGGTGGCCCTATATGTCACTGGCAGGACAGTGTAAAGACAGACAAACAGATTATTATAGTCTCCAGCCCTGTCAATCCAGCACCTTTCATCACTACTAAATTCATTTAAAATAAAAATAAATTATGCCTTTGACAAAAATAACTTGTCAGCACATGTCTTTGGTTGTGCCGTAGGAGAAGAGCTGAACTAGCTTTTAACTGCTTCTAATTGCCAAGATGCTGCAAAGCATAACATTTACAAAGGCTACAACTCAACATTTATTTATAGCATGCAGAACAAGGACTCTTTTACTCAGCCCACATGGTGGGGGCCTTATAGCTGGGTAAAGATATTCCTGAATATCTTAACACATTGGATGAAAGTGGTAGTAAAATTCACTCAAAGCTGAAGTCTAAACCATGCTCAAATTCAGTTATGAGCCAGCGAATCTTAGCTGTCGTGTTGGAAAGGCAGAGAGCATACCCCAGAGCCATGAAAAAGTGACAGGAGCACAGGTCATGAAATACAAATTCAAACAGTTAGAGCAGGGCTGCTCTTTCTGGCAACATCATTAGGTAAGACATGGAAACTGATCTATCTTTAATGCCTAGAGAACATGTGCAGATTAGGAATGAGGCCTCTTCTGCAAGGGATTTTTGTTAACAAAACAAAAAACCCTCCCTGACCTCAACTGTGCACCTCACTACATTAATTTTGTCATATTTTAAGACATACTTTTAGGGTATTATGTTGGGTCTGATCCTGTCCAAATTCAATCGGAGATTTTCATTGATGTGCTCATTGGGAGCAGAAGATTGCAGTGCTGGAGATTGCAGCAATTAAATATATCAGTAAAAAGGACTATTTTTCTCTAGACCAAGAAAACATTTGTACAGGTGAAAACAGCTGCATTAAACTCCTCTGACTGCCTCTTCACCCACATCACTAGTCTCCTCCAAAGTGCTGATACAAAAATTGCTGATTAAAAAGGTCTTTACCAAATCAATCCATCAATCAATCTATTCAGTGGGAAGCTAAAAATTAAATTAAAGAAAACAAGACTTCCAAATATAACATTTATCTTTTAACACATTCTCTAAAGGATTCCCAGTGCCTGTAATTAACAGTTAACGTCACTGTCAGGGAGGTTCCATGTTATAAAACGTCCCATGGTGAACAGGTGAATATGCTTCTTTGGAAGACTTATGTCTGAAAAGGAGTGAGGTGACCTACTTGTGGCCCACTATTACTAATTATTTTTCAAGTATGTGGCTCAAAAATGCTTTGCTATTTTGCATGTTGCTTTGCGAAGCTTTCGCCATTTCATAGCACAGTTAGTATTACGTCCAGGAAGCAAAACATTTCTAAGGTTTGGAGAACTTCCATTACACTTAATTTATAAACCAATCAAAAGAGAGAGAATGTTTGTGTGGGTGTGCAAAAGAGAGAGAGAATGGTAAGGGGCTTGGAATGTAACATACTTTAAGAGCACAGAGAGCATGCATTATTCACTAGGAAGCACATAAAGAAAGATAAATGAAAGAAGCAGGGGAAGGCGAGCAGCAAGAGGAGCTCTCAGAGCAACAAGAAATTGTTAGAGTGAGCCTTAGCATCTGGGAAAGCTGGAATCCAGGTGTCCATCAGTTTGGTCCTGATAACATGATTAAATACCGAAGTAGAGGTCCTTCTGCGGGGCCAGGAGAATGCCTGATGGAAACAGAACTGTCAAGAGGAGAGGATACTGCTGTCATATTTGTCTTTAAAACCTGCTTATTTTTAGATCCTAGTGAAGAATTTAGGGGGGATTTTTGGTAGATTACACCTTTGGCTTTCTCTCCCATTTTTACTCAGTTCATCCTTTATATAAATATATTAATTCTTGGATCCCTTTTCTGTAGGCTTTTATTCTCTCTTTAGAGTTCCACACTAAATTTTTCTTTCAACAAACAAATTGATCATCATACTATTCCCATACAAACCGTGTGGTGTGACTATTGCAAAAGCTAGTTTATTGGGTTTCATAGCAAATCTTTAATTGAGAAGCAGTTTTTCATGATAATAGTTTCAGTACCTATAGAAGTTGCAGTTTTAGGATTGATATCAATGAGGTTCCTTTCATATGTACGTCGTTATTTAATTGATAATGCATTTAAACAGTATTTTAATACTGAACTGTGTGCATTATACAGGATATATAGAAAATAATGATTTCATAACGAAGGACTTACTAATCAACAGACCATGTCATTATGGAAGAATTTGTGTAAGAAAAGACTGTAAATTTTCCTGAACATAATGTTCACTACTAAGATGATCAACAAAAGTGCACTAAGAAAAAGAATTTTTAGTTTCACTTGAAGTTTCACATTAAAATACAACCAACCAACATGTGGATAGATGTCGGAAATACCCAGCTAAATGATGAAACAGACCTGTACTTAGGGAAATAACCTCCCTTTGCCCAATTCTTCCAGTCTGGTCATGAGAAGTTCTGAGTGCTCTCTTTATCCCAACAGAAGTCAGTGGAAGTTGAGGGAACTCAGCATACCACAAGAGGTCATCTCATCCCTTTACAGGATTGGGCCCTTAGTGTGATAATTAGCATGAATCAGTAATGTGGTGGAATCTGTACTGCCACTCAGCACAGAGGTTCAAGAAGAACTTTAGGGATCCCATTTCACAGGGGTGCCAATACAGGCCTTTTGTGTTTTACAGGGCAGGTCCAGGCATCATGGAAACCTGCACTTTGCCAGCTAAGCCACTGAGGAACACAAATAGCTCAGATGACAGTTTTTATAGCACACACAACTGCTGGAAAGTAGACAACGTATACGCAGCAAATTGGAAAAGAGGATGGCTCTGGAAATCATCAGAGAAAAACTCCAAAGAATATAGTGACAGGTTAGTCTTCTCTCTAATCTGATCTCCATAATAACTGTAATAATAGGAAATATGTACATAATATTTAAGACAACTGCTATGCTATGCTATGCTGTGCCCAGAATGAAGAATTGCCCTCCAAGCCCTCACATGCTTCTCCCCCGCTCTGGATTTGAAATAAAAATACATTAAGGTAAAAGCAAAATGAGAAAACAATAACCTTTAACAAGGAACACATGTCTGATTAATGTTCATTACAAACCCAAGAAAGGTTTCCATTCCATTTTGGTGGGAGGATTATTGTTTAAAGCCTTGCATACCCCCAGGAAAGTGAGTTTACTTTCTGCTGCACTGTGCTATCTGCTATCCCGCAGGCAGAGCAGGTGGCTCCCTTACTGCAATTATGCCCAATTGAGTCTAACCCATTTTTTAAATTCACTGGCAACGAATGAATCAGGAGTAAGGGTTATTTTGAGGGAAGGGTTTTATCTCGAAATAACACTGTTTTTTCTCTCGAAATAGTGCTATTTTCGACATAGTGCCATAACGCGATTATGCAAATGAAGCGTGGGATATTTAAATCCCCACTTCATTTGCAATTTTGGGTGTCTGCATTTGCATTCCTCTCGAGAGAGAGGAATGAAGTGAAGACATACACTTAGTTAGTACATTTGATGTTGGCTTCATCCTTTATAGTTACCTCATAGCTAAACATGAACCAATTAGTCGTTCCAAGTTGGCTATTGCTGTACTCTAGATGGAGCCCTTCTCTTCATTTATGTCAATCATAGAACTCCGCATAACTGAAGTTTGGGTTGATCTCCTATTTAAAATGCCAATATTCTGCTTGGTAGGAGAAAAGCAAAGGGATGGAGGTGAAGCATTATCCTTTGGGTTGAATGCCTATTTTTAGTGTGGATTAAAAAAATGGATTGCTTCTTGCCCTTCTGTTCCAGAACCCATTTTATAAATAGGAATTAACTGACTTCATTTAATAGCAACTGTTAAAAATATAACAGTAAACAAATCACACTTCCTTTGCCAGCAGAAGAAAACTAGGATTTGGGAATATTCAGTGAGTGCTAGATCTTGTCATTTTGGGATAACCCTGTATTGTGCATGATGCATCACTGTACAACCTAACAGGAGCACAGGAAGCATACTGCCTCTAAGAATATGACTACAGTAGGTGTGACTGTAGCTACTACAGACAAACCGAGCTAGCTTTAAAATCAAAGCTAACTTGAGTCAAATAGCTATGACACTGCAGCAGGATGAGTAGCAGTGTGGGCTAGCTTCACATGCCCAGAACTCTAGGTACAGATTCAAGCAGTCACTATCCCTGCTACTTAGTTTCAGCGCTACTGTTACTTGAGCTAACTTCGATCGACCCAGCTGGGGTATGTCAACACATGCTGCAATGATCCTTCCTGTCTGCAGTGCAAATACGTCCTAAGACAATGAGCTTACTCGTGCACAAGGGAACCACAAATTCCCATGTCATTTTAAGGGGTGCAGCATACTCCTCTCCCCCCTCTGTGCAGCTGGCCAGTTCTACTGGTTAGTAGGGATTGGGAACATTGGTGTGGTTCCATCTATGGCCCTATCCTATTCTGCTTCCTTTATAGATTAGCTTCCCATAGGGAAATTAGGGAGTAGTCCTATATGGCAGGACTACAGTTTTTCCCAGCTCTTAAATGGGGCATACAAGGGAGAAGGGATGGAGGGAGGCTATTCAGAACTGTGTAAAACCAGGTAGAATCTAGTACTGACTCAGGGAGACAAGGTTAATATGTCCCTGCAAAATTCTACTTGCCTGCTTCCTTGGAGTGAATAATTTATTTTGATGGGCACCTAAAAAGCATTTGTTTTTCATTATGATGTTGATAAGACCCAGTAAGTAGATTTTTGCCTGGCCTCATCAATTTTCATGACAATTTTGGAAGGCTGAGATGGTAAATGTGAGTGAAAATAAATCAATGAGAAGTAACTACTTCTTTTTTTATCTCTGTGACACTTTTGTCTTCTCTGGTTTGTCTTTTCTACAGAAGAGAACCTCCAGATTTCTACAGGTTAAATGGCTTTCTATTTCCTCTGTGACTTTCTTTAGAAATTTGTTTAAAAACTGCAGTATATAGCGCCCAATTCTTCTCCCACTGAAGTCAGTGGGAACAGGACTGGACTCAGAGTCTTCAGTATCGTACGTCAATAAGCTATACTGTGTTAACAGGAAACTCATTGTAGACCAAGTCTCCAAGACTTGTAATACTCCATGCATGTGGCATCAAATTACACTCAGATCACCTGGAACACGAATATAAGCAGAATCCAGCCACTCAGTCAACTTTAGGCTTGTTTTATTTGACGTTGGTTTTATTTTACTTTATTTATACAAACCTTTTTTTAAGAGAGAGAGGGTTGTAAAATTCTTACCTTTTAAAGGAGCCCATTGTTAGCAATTTGTTCATCACAGCCCCCTCGATCTCACCAAAAAAGTTCCCAGTCTGAGGGGGAAGAACATAAATGACCAGAAGTGGAGATAAATGCACAACAAGAGTAGATACAATTTAAACTCGCATATCCTCAGATCTGACAAGAGTGGCTTTGACAGTTACATAGATAGATTTTCAGAGCTACTGCTACATAAAAATTGAAAAGGACTTAACAGTCATGACAAGTTATGGGGATTACAGAGTAAACCCCTGAACAGATGGGAGAGTTTATACAATAGATTGAGGTACATTATATAACATTTAATGTCAGAAATAAAAACCACCCATATCTCAAGCTTGTAAAGAAAACACAACTAATCTGATCACAAACCTTGTGATTAAAATGCTACTCCATAAAGATATAAACTGGTTTTGAAAGGATTTCCTAAATGGCCATAAAAAGCATTGTTTATAATTCCTGCATGACCTGTTTATGGAGCTGGAACATTACATTTCACCAATCCTATAAATTTTCACCCCATTCAGAGTCATTTCCTGCTTAAAACCACTCATCCTGATGAATGATCCATTTTGCCTTTGTTCAGTAAATGAAAAGATGTGGAATAATGAAGACAAATCTCTGATGAGAAAACAAACATTCCTATTATGAATTTGATATACAACCTGGAAGAGACCCCATTATCCATTAGGCCTGGACCTGACAGCTAGTCATACGGAACAATAAAGATTCATGCATGTGCAGGACAGTGTCTATTTCCAGTGTGGACCTGGCATTTTTATTTCAGGGCCTCAATTCACAGAAGGAGTGGGCATGATCTTTGCACAGTTAAAAGGAGAAAATCCCAGAATTGGGGGAAGGGAGGAAAAAGGCATGAATACCAAAACCTTAGTTTTCATTGCAAGTAACTTACTTGACCTCAACTATACACATGGGAGTTTGCAGACAGAAAAGTTACAGACCTAGCCAAGAGGCATTCCTGTCTAAAGTGCAAGTATTGCCTTTTTCACTGAAGGAAAACCTGGGACATTTTTCAAAACATGTGAGTGTGTAGGCCTACTAGGGACAAGAAGAACATTTTTATGTTATGTGACTGAATGCACCAGTTTCAACAGCACTAGATGAAGAATTATCCTAATTGTAAGACAGAAAAATAGACAGCTTCAAACAAACCCAGACCAGGAAATGCTGGTATAACAGAGGAGCAAATCTTATTTATCAAGTCATGTGGCAGTTGCATTCAGGCTTTTAAAGGACAACTCTCACTCAAAATACTCTTTGTACATTTTTTTAAATTAGTTTTTTCCTCAGAAATCAGTAATGTTTACCAGTTTATGGGTTTTATAACATTTGAATGGCTTAGTTTAGATCAAGTAAAGAAATGTATCACCCAGGTGTGAGGCAGGGCTCTTGGGGTGCATCTACACTGCACCGTTATTTTGAGATAACTAGTGTTATTTTGAAATGACAATGCAAGTGTCTACACAGACATTCCGTTATTCTGGAATAATTTTGAAATAACAGACGGCTTATTCCAAAATCCGTAAACCTCATTCTACGAACTATTTTGAAATAAGGTGTGTGTAGATGCTCCACTGCTGCTATTTCGAAATAGCCCCTGACCAGGGCCATTCTAAGTTATTCCTCCCCAGTGCGTCCTGAGGCTTTAAACTGAGATAGCACGTCTACATTAGGGAAGACTGCCTTGAACTAATTTTAGACTTCTCTGCAGTGTTGATGTGATATTTCAAAATAAGCTATTTCGGAATAACTATTCCAGAATAGTTTATTTCGAAATAAGCATGCAGCATAGACATACCCTTGGAGCTACTCTAGCTACTTCTGAAGCAAAAACAGAATAGTAACAGAAAAGGAGAATCTCAGATATTAGAATAACCAATAGTGCCCCTCTTCCTCATGCACAATAGAGGCAGGATTATGGGACAAAAGAGTGCTGGGCATGACAGAAACAGGAGCCAGCAAACCTCTCATCCCATCAACTAGTGGGGAAGGAATAAAACACAGGTCTGGGAAGTGGCAGCAAGGGCTGAGGGTCCATGGCTCTTGCCAATAGTGCTGTCTTCACTAGTGCTATCTGAGCCCTAGGCAGGATATGGGCCCCATTTGCTGGCTGCTGTACAAACACATGGGCAGATACAGACCACACCCTGAAGAGCAAATTATTTAAATCGACAGGATGGAGAGTTGCAGGGCAAGGGCTATGACATACAAGCAAGGGATAAGGCTAGCAAATGTCAAGTTACAGGTAGTTCTTTTCTGTTTCTACTTGTGTTTATTGTGGGATCCAGGATGGGATTAGGGAAGAGAGGAGAGGCTGTTCCAGTAGGAGCAAGTTGGTAGGAAAAGGACAAGAAAAGTTTGCTTGTGGCCGGAGGACTGCGAGGGAGAGGGATTGGAAGAGCTTAAAGAAATCAGCCCATCAGTAGAGGAAAGAAGGTCCAGGAAGCTGAATGTTTATGCCCTTACTTGTGTGTAAAGGATGTGAAGAAGTGCCAGAGGGCACCGAGAAGGCCAGTCCTCTTCTCACTTCTGAGTTTAGAGGCCTAAATGGCCCCCTCAATCTGCTGAGTCTTCTTCCTGCCCTGCCAGTGTTTCACTGCCCTTAGATGCTGCTGTGCATGAATCTCTCTGCTGCCACATAGGAGAGGATCTCTACGGTGCCCCTGCCTTGAAAATGAGCAAGCTGAACAGCACTCGTTCTGCCACAGCAGAAATACCTCGCTTTGCTCCCCTAAAGCAGTTCTTCTGAGGACACTGCAAACCTGCCCACAGCCCACTCAATGACTACCTCTTCTCAGGCCCATTCCTGTTCTTCCTACATCGGGAAAAGTGACAGGACTGTGGACCCTTAATTGTCTTGTTCATTACACCCATTCTTAGCACTGAACATCAGCCTTGCCTCCTTTGTGGGGGAGGATCAAAGTCAATTTCTGCCTCTGTGCCCTTGATTCTCCTGTGGGAGTGCTTGGCTTGTGATCCAGTCAGAATAAGTTAGGAAGTAGAGCTGGTTGGAAGGTTTCCAAACATTTTTCCTACAGAAAAACACTGATCCGTCAAAAGAGAAAAAGATTGCAGAAACTTGTTGATTTCAATGAATCCAATATAACAAAGGAGGTTTAAAAAAATCTGCCTGCTAGAAAGGTTCTCCATTAAAACCTGCCTAATCTCCTGCTATCTAACCTGCCTGGCTCCAGGGCAGCCTCCTGCATGATTGCCTCAGAGTTGGCACTCCAGGGCTTCCAGAATGCTAGGCCAGCTGGCTTTGCACGGTTTGGGGAGTCGGCTGGCACAGAAATGTGGAAGCCCTGGGGTCTTTGACTCTAAGGCACGAAGCATATAGAGGTTGCAACCGTGCCAAGAATGCTGGAAGCTGTTGACTGAATTAACATGATTCTTGTCAGTTTCATTGCTGCCCACTATTGAATTGCAGTCATGAAACTAACCAGTCTGCTCAGCTAAATATGATTCTTGTTTGTGGGGGGAAGAGTCAGACTGAGGGAAACTGTCTTTGAAAAAATTTAAGGTTCTACATCCCAGTAAACCTACTTAACTACATCAAATTTAATTCAGATGAGATCTAGCCAGAAGTATGGGGAATTTCAGATCACAACTCCACAGAGTTCAACACAAAAAAGAGAGCCTGTATTGGACATTTTTGCTCCGTGCAGTACCTGCTGCTGCTGCTCATGAAAATTTCCTGCAAAAGTTGATGTGGAGTGTTTCCTGAGTAAGGCCTGCAGAGATAGACCATTAGTGCTCCATTTTCCAATCATCTGTCCATAATCACCACAATCTAATGTTTTGAATAATATCTGGTGTAGTCCTGATTTTACCCCAGTCCTCTTTATCATGGTGCTGAATGCCAAGTTTAAATCTTGTACCTTCAATGACAGCAATCTAGTTCAGAAACCAGAAATTCAGGAACCAACAGATTTAGAGTGTAGGATTTCATGATTACAAGTCTGAGGTAAAAACTCCACGTGGAACCATCTTCCTCAAGGTAAAAATTCTTCAAGAGGAGTCAACACCTCTGCAACAAAGAGTTCTATAATTTGAACTTTATAAGTTTAGAGCACCCCACTGTGCTCTAGAAATTCTTTGAGGCCCTCTCAAAGGGAAGTTACATTTTTTGAAGGCGGGAGCTTTAAATTTCATGCTACTAATTCCTTAAATGAGGATCATTGTCTTCAAGCTTCAACAATGAGACCATGTTTCACAAACAAAAATGAAACAAACTAAACCTTGTCTAACGTGCGATATTCACTAGTTAAGAAAAACTTGCCACTTACCTGTCTGTAGTCTTCAGATACTAAAATAAATCCATTGTTATCTATGAGGTAGCAGTTAATTGCCTACAAAATAATAAAGCCACAATTTCAAGCCTTATTTTTAAAACATGTGACTGATTTTATTAAGTAATGTTCTTTAATCCCAAGTGCTTCTAAACAGATAAACATTTGGTCCTTATGTAATTGTAAATGCTCAAATAAATTATTAGTGAACCAACATGCAGCTGAGAGAAATGATTAAGGTATCTTAAGTGTTTACTTCATGCTCAAATGCCCAAAATCAAGAGCTTGAATTGAAACTATAAAAAAAAAATCGACATTTCTATAATGCATTTTAAAAAATATTTCCCTGTAACAAAGAATGCAAAAGGCATACAGCCCTGGTTCTCCTCATCATTTGTGCTCTGTTTCGAGAGCAACATCAGCACAATGTCATTACCCTAATGATGTATTAATGAAAACATAGTGTCAGCTTGGAGGACCAACAGGGGACCAGGTAATATTTTTTAATTTGTTCATAGAATGAAAGGGGGTAAAGGCTTCTGTAAAAGAGGCCCCATAGGTCTCCTAAAGGTTTTCAAACTGTGTTTTTAATTGGGACCTGGACTCAGGGGTAGGAATGTTAGCTTTAGGTAGGTCATACTTATAAATTGCATGAAGCAAGGTAAACTCTAATCATTGCTGCCCCCACACTATTTTCACCTCAAGTGAATGATTTGATACTGACTAAGTTATAATTACTGCTCTACTGAATATAAATTCAAGGTTTAATCCAAACTTTATTACTATTTCAGGTACCTATCTCAACACACTGTTTGTAACATATCTTTACTCTAGGCCTAACTCGACAAAATACTGTTCCTTACACTGTGAAATTTACATTAAAAAGCTCATGTCACTCCCAACATAGTACATTTCATGGATTAGCTCTCAATCCAAAGTCTTCCTTTTTTTAACCATAAATAGGTCAGATGTAGCCAGGAATAAAAGGTGTTCTGTGCTGTAAAGCAAAACCCAAGAAATCATTCTTACAATTTGGTAATTGAAAGCAGCTAAATACAGAGCCTGAGACTGCTATCCTATCTTCAGTGGGAGTTTTGCCTTAGTAAAGACTACATGATCAGGCCCACAGACGTCTTCACAACATGTATGCTGTGGCCATTGATTCAGAGCTGTTACACTACTACAGATGAAGCAGCTCTTACCCAGGACAACAAGGAAGTAAAAGATCTCTCTCTCTCTCTCTCTCTCTCTCTCTCTCTCTCTCCAGTTCAGATAAGCAAATGCTTAAACAAATATTTAAAGGTTATCTAAATTGTGTTAACCTTCTGGCCCAGGCTGGAAATATTGTGACAATGTTGTGTTGTCTTTCACATTGTATTTTGACACTTCGGATTCTAGTCAAGTGCTGGCAGTGAAAACCTTCCTATAGAAATCTCAACTTTGCAGAAATGTCTGTTTCCAGATTGTTTCTAAGATTTGGGCCAAAGTTTGATGAGGCAGTTTTGCTCATCCACGACACAGATCCAGGGTGTTTGCTTTGATGATGGAACTGGAATTGATGTGGTCTCTTGCAGCTCCGTTTCAGAAGTCCCATACTACCAGCCAAAGCTAGGATTGGGTATCCTGCCTGGCTTGTGCTGCAGGTCTAGCTCATGGCCTGTTTGGGAGGCCAGGAGCTATTAAGCTGCTGCAATTCATGGATAGTTGCAAATATGAGTAAAAGAATGAGGCTCCTATTAACCTTAATGGAAGCTAAGTAGGACAATATGGAGCAGTTTCAAAAATCCCATCCTAAAGCTACTCTCCCCTAGTATAACCACTGAGTGAGGGTATCAGCATAGAGTATGCAAATTCAGTGCTGGTGAATGCAGGGCTGAATCAACATGAGGCCCACACACCTCAATGGCTGGGAGAAGTTGATTAGGCTGGTAGTGAAGAGGGACAGCCTCATCAACAAAAGGAGGAGACACTTGTTGGGGGATATTGGGTAGTTCCTCCTCTCTTTAGGATCTTTGTCAGCCATTGGCCAGCTAGTGTGCTGTGATGCTGATTGGTCTGTCTTTCTCAACTCCAGGAATTTAACCTGGAACATGAGCTATGTGGAGACTCTCATGGATCCATTCCAGCAATGTTGCTCACTGATCCAGCAATAAAAGCAGTCAGAGTGCAGAGGAAGACAGTGCGTATCCAAAACATACTCGATATTTGGACTTGCTAACTAACTATTTCATGGGGGACAACACTGCACATGCAGGAGTGAATTCACCTTTCTTTCACTTGCCATAATAGCCTTCTCAATATAACAAGAAATCCAGGAAAGATTTTGCAATTAATTACGGCATTGGCAAAAGACAGTTGGAGGTATTTACTTGTCCAGTGCACCAGCATGACATTTTTAAACATTTCTGAAAAAATTCAAGTTCAATAAACTTCAGACATGAAGGGGAACACCCCCTATGCACACAGTCCTTGGGCTTGTAAAAAGGGAGCAGGTATGACATCCAGAACAAACCTGGCAAGAATGTGGGCTGAGGCTTGAGAATGCATCTGACCTGGCACCTAAATCTAGATTACTCTAGAGTGGTTTCAAGATCTGAGTATTTTGCAGAGCTCCAGCATACAATTCTATTAACTGTCATGGAATATAATATAGATTAGCACACACCACAACTCACAACTCTTATGAAAATTACAGTTTAACAAATTCATGGCCACCCCCCCAAAGAAAATGAAATTTCTGTTTAACTGCATGAGTGGCATGCCATCAGACTATTAAAAGCAAGGTACAAAACTCACCAACCGGTTCATCTCATGCTCACTGTGCAACAAGGTTTGCCATAAAATGTCCTTCCTTCTTAGCTGGGTTTTAGCTGCTGCTCACTAATAAGTAAAAACTGTTTAGCAGATGTCTGCCTGCCATTGAGAGCAGGACAGTCAGGGGCATTGAGGCAATCTGTGACTTTTAATATTTGATAGGAGAGGAGAAAGTAAGTGTTTGTTTTTTACAAATCTGCTTCCTTTCTCCAGTACAACAACTGATGGAATACTTTGTGATTTATGAAAAGACTTGCTTTGACAAAAAGTTACATATCGCAGCTGCTATATATAAGAAAATATATGCCAGTACTGTTACCATCACTAGGACGGCACAAGAAAGGCAATCACCTCCACTCACTCTGGATTTTCCACCGTCCAATGGCTTGAGCTAAATAGTAAGGAGATTCCACATAGCGCTCTAACCCTACACAGATCACCTGAGGTTGTATTCAATTCAGCAAGCTAGTTGGATATAACTGGGACCCCAATGATGGGAATATTTAAAGGCTGTTGGAGGGGATCCAAAGTAAAGCTTGTCCATTAAGTCCATATCAGGCAGCAACAAAACTAACTTTAGTGGAGCAAGGCTGGGAAATGTGACATTAACAATTCTACAACGCTTATGTTTTGTATTGGGAGCCAGATCACATTTTAGGGGAAGAGGTTGTGACCTCACTGAGCCCTAATTAAAATGGACTAAAATGCAAATGACAGCAGGGAAACAGATATAGGAAAGAGGATAGTTATGGCTGCCTTAGCATGAAATCAGAGGTTTTTGGGAGAGGGTGTATTTTTAAATTGATAGTTGAAAAGTACCTTTTTTTCAAAGGTTAAAAAATAAAAAAGGAAGGAGTCATAGGTCTCTAAAAAGAGAGAGACAAAAAAGGCACATTAGAGTACATGGACATTGCCAGGGTTCAGGATAATCACTGGCCTTTCCACAGCTGATTGCCAGAGCAATAGTAAAGACTGCCTGTATTAGCAGGTATTTAACTAGAGGGGAAAACAGATGAACTTCAGAGATTTGGCTGACTGCTAATATTTGTTTTTCTTTAGTGCTGCCTCTTAAGCCTCTATTTGGTGAATTCACTAATAATTGGAGCAAGTTGGAACATTTTCAAGACAATGAAATTTCATCAAAATAGATTGTTGAGTCCAAGTTCAAATGTTTTGCAGAGGTGTATTGGTGCTAATGAAGTTGTCAGGAGAAAAGGTGGATAAGGGGAGAGATTCTCTCACACTCCACAACCTGGTGGTTAGGGTACTGCCCTGGAATGTAGGAGACCCACATTCATCCCTATTCTGCTTGCTTCAGAGTGTGATTTAAAAAAAAAAATCTATATTCTGAGTAACATTCTTGAAGCTGGGACTTCCACATCCCAAGTCCATGCCTAGTTACCAAGACATGTACACCTCCTGCATTGAAAATCTCAGGTCTTGGTCTGAAAATTGACTTTTCAACACAATTCCATTTTTGCAAAAACATTCCAAAGTTTTGGTTTCAATCCAATGCAGAACAAAACTAAATGCAGAAACCATGACAGCTGCCATGAAATTGAATTGTCGTTTGCCAATCAGCTCTACTATTTAGTGCTTGGAAATGCATTGTAGTTTGCGTAATGAGTTACTAATTTGATATGCTGAAGAAGTTGCCATGCTCCATTCTTACAATTACTGCTGGAATTTTAAATTCTATTTCCAGGATAGTTTCTGTGGTTTCAATCCCCTGTGGAACTACCACACATTTAAAAAGTAGTATCACTATACCTGGGTCTTGGCTGTTTTTTCAATAAAACATCTGTTCAAAATGTTCTGAATGTCAAACTATGTTGAGAATGCTGGGTAGAAACCCAGAAGTGGGCTTTCCAGAATTATTGTCAGACATCGTAAACTGTTTGCAAATTAATTTCAAGAAATGTCTAGTTTCAAATGAAAATATTGTTTTTTTCCACAAGCCTGAATTGAATGTCCATCTTAATATTGCATATGTTTCAAAGCACTGTTCAAACACACCTGGCTAGCCCTTCTTTGGGTAACTTACATTATCCTGGGGGGGGGGGGGGAGGTTTGAATTGGCAGTTCCCAGTGAAGGCCCAACTTAAATTTATACCACAGGAAATATTGTGGAATACTAAGTTTAACTATTATTGTTAATTATTTATACAATGCTGTAATAAACTGACTACTTTCCAGCTCACAAATGACCCACTGCTACACAGAGTGGCAGTTATGTAGGTTCCAGCAGTTATGGTTTTCAAACTTAGGCAGAAAGTAACAAAAGCTCAGCACACCCTGGGCTATAGCTCCCAAGGTCCTCCCCCCCCCATTACCTCTCCATTCTTCCCGCAGCAATCTTCCATGTTCTGTTCACTGAGCATCATCATGCAAGAGCTTCTCCTTGGAAGCCCTTTCTTCCTTGCAGTTTCCCACTGCCTCCCCGTCCAGGGAATGTCAACTTCCTCTTGCTTTTTGCCATATTTAAGCTCTCGCTCTCCCTCTCCCCGGGCCTCTCTCTCTAGCTCCAGGTGTCCTTTTACAAAACTAACTGGGGTCTGCTGATCCTTCACAGGTTCACTTGCCCTGCTCCTCCTTAAAGAGGCCAGTCACTCTGTGACAAGCACTATGACTCAGATTGGTGATATATCAAACAAAGCATAATTTCAAGAAACCTTACTGTAGAATGGATACATGCACCCACAGGGCAACAATTCCAGTATAGTTTTGTGCTTAATGAATCTTTCCAATGATAATTTTCAGTTTTAATGTGTATAAATATTATCAAGTGGTAAAATCTCCAGTTAATAAGGAATAATTATTATGTAAAATATTCCTTTAATGAAAGCAACATTAATTACTTATTCTGTGGCATGTATCAGGGGCGTGTCTGTGTTTTAAGATGAACAGTATGTGGATCCAAGAAAATCTCTGAACAGCTTCTTATCATTTCCACACTGACCTCATAAAGTGCACTGCCTTACCTCAGATGAAGCTGCCATACTAAAAACTAAATGGAGACATAAGATGAGAAAAAGTCTGTAAAATACTTACTTCATCATCACAGCTTATAGAACATCTTCCATCAAGAGATGCACACTGCAGGGGACACCAATAGGATATACAGTTTATATCATTTTTTTCTTTTTTATTCTGGTGGTTGTCTGAACTGGTGTTTTAAAAATTATAAAGAAACATGTAATAAAGGACAATAATTTATTTAGAAGAGACCACAAAAGCAGGACTAGGTTACATTAATTCCTTGAACTTATTATGACAACATCTGCATCAAGAGGGTTAATTCATGCTGTGCCAATTTCTTCTGCCTGTTCTAATCTTTGCTGCTGACTCTCTAAAGATACAGGGCCTTCTGTTGGCAAGACTCCATTGGGACTTCAGTAGGGATATTGTGAGAGTCAGGTTTGTAAGACTGAGCCCATATTTCACAGAATACTTAAGAGATAATTATTCTCAGAAACAGTACATTTCAATGTATTCTCAAACTGGTAATGTAATCTCCTGATCCCTTTAAAACTGGAAGAGATTATTCTGTTAAATAAATACACATTTTATACAGAGATTCTTGTTTATTAAAAAAAATAAACCAGCAAAAATAGATCACTGGACAAAGTTAGTACCTAGAACTTACTTCAGGTCAATTAAAGCTAGACTCTAGAAATACCAGAAGCCCATTAAAAGGGGGCATAATTGTGCCATCCCAAGAGAGACTAGAAACCAAATTGTGATCTAGTCACACAGATTTGGTCGTTGCTTTCCCCTTTCCTCCAAGAGGGACTCAATCTGTACAAGACCTTTACCTGACACAGTTTATTTCTCCCTCTATACCAGCTGTGCTAACAGGTACATAAGGGCCAGTGGACTCAAGCCTCCATCCATTCCCTACTCAGCTGTTGTGGAATGGAGTAGCAGCCCCATGGAAGCTACTCTTCCCACTGAATTGTAACCCCATGGTACAGGTTAGCTGTGCCAACGTGTTAGAGGGATACCCTACCATTGCCTTAATTCAATACATGGGCTTGATGGGTCACATAGTTCATATTTTTCATGTCCCTTTTTTAATTGAAAGTATCCTCAGAATAACTGCTCGTGTATCTGAAGGTGATACTTAGGAGTCTAGATTTTGGGAGGTTCTGCGTTCATGCATGTGTACTCAGGATCACCTTTCCGGGTTACAGGGAATTGAAAAGTAAATTAGAATAGCTTATAAATATTCATAGGGAATCTTAGACCTGCCTTCACTAAATATATCTAGAACATCATCACCTGTACAATAAGAGAGTTGCTATGGTCTCATCTACATAAAAAGTATCTAACTGGAGCTTACCTGTCTGCTGGCAGTCCAAAACTTCCGCTGGAAAAATTCAAGTTTCATCTGGATACCTACAGCTGGTACAAATTATAAATGAAACCAAGGTATTAAAATATTTTACATGGTTATTTCAAGTGATTCATGGGGGAGAATGCTGGTGAAACCTACTTGGAAAAATACCCCAGTCATTAAATTTCAGATGTCCACATGGTCAGATATTAAACCAGATTTATCTTTTGCTTAAGAAATCAAGATACCAAGGACACAACCCAGTAGGAAGCATAAATCAGAAGTTAGTAAAATGGTATGCTCTTTACAGCTAAAATAAAAGAACTGAAAAGTGAGCACCAAAGCTATGGCAATTCTCTTTTTTTAGACTGGTCACATAACTCAATAATCCATCTCTGTTGCATGCCAGAAAAAAAACATATCCATTCACTGCTGACAGGCCAGGGGGATAGCTAAAATTTAACTGCTGTGGAATTCTACATTACAGCAGAACCCTGTTGTGTTCTGAAGTGAAAGGTGGCAGAAAGGCCATCTATGGATATTTGACCTACAGATATTTGTGTCAACCCTGTGAAAGTAAGCACATGGTAGAGTAAAAGGAATGAGGTAAAATGAGTGTGTCTAATTTAAAATTTTGTTGGTTAGTGGGTTTCAAGACTCCTGATAAGGTTACCAATGCTAACATGTTATGAACAATTTTCAAAATGGTTTACTAAAACATTAAAATTAAAAGCTTGTATGCATTTGGGAAGATATTATTTATAGCTCCATTTTAAAACAGTTATGATTTTGAAGAAAATGGCAGAAATTACATGACTGAAAGATTTAGGGATTCCATATGTTGCATGCCCATTTCAGTTGAACCCATTCACCACTGAAGGGATGTTGATCTGCCCTGTGATCTGACTCCTTCTGCCTCTGCTCCATTTTACAGAATCCTTTTGCATTGGAGAGGTGTTCCCTATGGTTCCTTTATGCTAGTTTGGCTGATGTGCAGGGGCCAACGCAAGAAAGAACTGAGACCCTCACATTGGGCATGCTCCATCTTCAAATCCAATATAAAATTTCCCTGGACAGATCTTCCTGCAGGTCCTCTTCAGGAACTGCAGTTCTTGTAGCCTTGATGACCATGCAAGGATTCCAGAAACTTCACTACCATGCATTATAGAAAACAAAACAAAATCAAATCAAAACTGTTTTGGAAATTCTAAGGAAATTTCATTCATTCATTTCTTCTCTAGGATCCATGGTATGGACTGCTTCTAATCATATTTTCATTCTTCCGTAATATCTTCTTCAACTGGTATTTGTTTTCACAAACATATTGAAGATGAAATCATAAGCATATTTCATACTGTATTACCAAATATAAAAATGGATGTGATACGAAACTCAAAATACACTGCTACAACGAGATGTAACATTAACAATAGAGAAACATTTTCATATTGTATTCATAGAATCATAGATTCGTAGAATACTGGAACTGGAAGGCACCTTGAGAGATCATCAAGTCCAGTCCCCATTTCTCACAGCAGGACCAAGCACTGTCTAGATGGTCCCTGATAGATGTCTATCCAACGTGCTCTTAAATATCTCCAGTGATGGAGATTTCACAACCTCCCTTGGCTTTTTAATGCAGTGTTTAACCACCTTGACCATTACGAAATTTTTCCTAATGTCCGAACTAAATGTCCCTTGCTGTGATTTAAACCCATTGCTTCTTATCCTATCATCAGAGGCCAAGGAGAACAATTTTTCTCCCTCTTCCTTGTAACACCCTTTTAGATACTAGTCAATTGTTATGATGTCCCATCTCAGTCTTCTTTCTTCTAAACTAAACAAGCTCAGTTCTTTCAGTCTTCCCTCACAGGTCATGTTTTCTAGACCTTTAATTATTTGTGTTGCTCTTCTCCAGACCTTCTTCAATTTCTCCCCACCTTTCTTGAAATGTGGTGCCCAGAACCAGACACAACACTCCAACTGAGGTCCAAACAGTGGAGAGGAGAGCAGAAGAATGACTTCTCATGACTTGCTCACAACACTCCTGTTAATGCATCCCAGAATCATGTTTGCTTTTTTTGCAACAGTGTTGACTCATATTTAGCTTGTGGTCCACTATAACCCCTAGTTCCTTTTCTGCAGTACTCCTTCCTAGATAGTCTCTTCACATTCTGTATGTGTGAAAAGGACTATTCCTTCATAAGTGGAGTACTTTGCATTTGTCCTTATTAAACTTCATCCTATTTTCCTCAGACCATTTCTCTAGTTTGTCCAGACCCTTTTGAATTATGACCCTAACCTCCAAAGCACTTGTAATCCCTCCCAGCATGGTATCATCTGCAAACTTAATAAGTGTACTCTCTATACAATTATCTAAATCATTAATTAAGATCTTGAACAGAACCGGTCCCAAAACAGACTTCTGCAGAACCCCACTTGTTATACCCTTTCATCATGATCATGAACTGTTAATTACTCTCTGAGAATGGTTACACAGCCAGTTATGCACCCACCTTACAGTTGCCCCATCTAGGTTGTATTTCCCTAGTTTATTGATAAGACGGTCATGTGAGACGGTATTAAATGCATTACTAAATTTTAGATATACCACAACCACCACTTGTCCTTTATCCACAAAACTTGTTATCCTATCAAAGAAAGCTATCAGATTGGTTTGACATGATTTGTTCTTTACAAATCCATGCTGACTGTTACCTATTGCCTTATTATCTTCCAGATATTTGCAGAAGAATTCCCTAATTACTTGCACCATTATCTTCCCTGGCACAGGAGTTAAACCAACCGGTCTGTAGTCCCTTAGTTGTTCTTCTTTCCCTTTTTATAGATGGGCACTATATTTGCTCTTTTCAAGTCTTCTGGTATTTCTCCCAACTTCCATGACTTTTCAAAGAGGATAGCTAAAGGCTCAGATACTTCCTCGATCAGCTACTTGAGCATTCTGGGATCGGTGTAGAAAAAAAATTGTCCCTCTTTGCTTTACATGCAATATTCAATGGTGTCCTAAGAAAAATCAGCATCCCTATAATGTCCCATTAGGCACCAAACTGCATCTTTAGTTGCTTAAGTATTTTTGATAATCTGTTGTTGACTCCTTTATATGTAGTAATACATTTTACAGACTACAGTTATTAAAGAGCACCTATCATCAAAGGATCTCAAAGCACTTCACAAAAGTGGTTAAATATTATTACCCTAATTTTACTGTTGGCAAAAATTAGACAAGTAAGATGAATGAGAGCATTCACACAGTCACTGGCAGAATTCAGAATAAAATACAGGTCCCCTGACTCCAAGATGCTTGCTCTAACTATTAGATGATAATGCTGCCTTTCTTAAAAGAATACCAAATTAAATATAAAGTAGCCTAGGATTCAGATATTTTCTTCTGAAAGGTTAAAGGACTACAGATAGCCCAGAAAAAATGTATTGGTTCTAAAATCTTTTTCAATAATATCGGATTGTTCTTAAAGCATAAAAAATCTGACCAAAAATATACTGCTCTTGTTTCAGTGCTCTTGAAAAGCTCAGGGAATATATGTTTCCTCATAAAAAGACTGCAAAATTGCTTTAGCATTACCTCAGGGGTTAAAAAGAAAATTATTATTCCGTTCACTAGCATTGTTAATTCTTTTGAACATGAGTTCAGTCAAATAATTATAATTTGAAATGTAGGAAACATTCATAATTACCATTTATTATATTTTACATACAGGTGACTGTTCAAAGCACTCCATGTCAGAAAAAAATGAATGCTAAGGAGTTATTCACTCAAAAAGCATATAAAACACTATGTAGATTTCCTAATAACATTGCAAAAAACAGCATATAAACAGTAAAAAAGGATAGGATTAAAACGTCATATTAGGGTATACTCGCTTCAAAGAAAACTCCTGTTGCTGCTTTCACCATAAAGTGTTAATGGGAGCTGTGTTTTCTCTTCTTGTCTTTCACCACAGAAATATGTCATGTAGCACTTTGTTATTTAAAAACAAGTATAAGAATGATTACAAAGCTTTCATTGGGGGAATACTTCACAAGGGAAGTATGTAATCTGTTAGGCGTGATATTTAAAAGGTTGCCACTTTTAACATCCTACAGTCTCAACCAGAGCAGACTAAAATATGTTACATTTTTGTTTTACTTTCTTAAATAATATTGTGCCTTAGAGATTAATATTGCAGCTCTACTAATAGCCAAATAGCTAAATGATCTGAATAGTGTTTAAAAAAGGATAGAACACCAGCTAAGGTATAACCCCAACCCTACAGTCTTCACACAAGTGAAACTCCCACTGCAAATCATGGGAGTTTTACATGAGTGAGAGCAGGCCCAGAAATTCTGTCTGATCCCTTCCACCCATAGTCTGTCCAAGAAAGCATTGAAATTCATAGAGCTGACACCAATAAAAACAAAACTGCAGCTGCCTGCCTTCTCTCATCTTCATAAAGAGAGCACGTTCTAAGTTTTGCTGAAATTAGTCCCAGGATTTCAATGGTCTTTATATTCCAACATTGCATTGTACAGTTCATTCAAATATGCACATGAAATGTTTTACAGATGAGCTGTGTCATAATTATCTCATTATAGTTTCAAATTCTCTCTCATGTGGTAAGTAATTTATACTGGGCATTAGGATATAGTCAGTATAAATTCATCTTTGATTTAAGCAAGGTTATAGGCTGTATATTTAACACTCATCTACAAAGGTTTACTATGGAACTTGGGTGTTTGTTAAATGTTATCACAGAGGAACAATATTTTGCTCTATTATGAATTGCACTTATATATTTATTACACTTATATTAAAATGGTTTACCAGAATCAAAATTACTTTTAAACAAATGCTGCTTTTCTAAGTACTTTAACAAAGGGGCAGACAGTGCAAGTGAAAGCTTTTCTAAATTGCTGATGTTTCGAACATTTTAGTCAGTGAAATAAGTAAAGTATATGAATGCCCTAATAAATGTTATGATCATTTTCTAATATTTTAAAATTTGGATATAAGAAAAGTTGAACAAATGAATTTCTTGTATTTAGACTCTGATCCAGGAAGGTACGTAAGCACATACTTAGCGTTAAGCACGAGTTGTTCTGATGAATTCAATGGCTACTTTTTTTATGGATTGAGACCTCAGCTCTGAAAGGGCAAAGTCAAAGTCATCTTTTATATGGTGAGAATGAGTTCCATAACTCCAAAGAAAGTTCTGTCTTCACCACTCATTGGAAGACAGAAACTCAGTTTCATTGTTCCAGTGGAATGTAGCATTCCTGGTAGGTCATCGTCATGGAGGGAGAAGGAACCAAGTATCTCACACCTTACTACTATAGTCGTCTTATCAATAATAAAGTTGAGTCTTAATCTTCAAAACAGGATAAAAGGGTAAAACCAAGACAAGATAAAAATTAATCCACTGCGGTGTTTCCCCCTCATAAGAATCTCTTCAAGCTTATCGAGAAAACCTTGTAATAGGGGAGCTGCAGCTGTTGTCAGGCCTGGTCAATGTTTTCAAATGAAATGCTACTGAGGGTACACCATTGTGTCAGCGGTGGCTACAGCACTGAACATTTGAATAATAGGAAAGACGAGATTTCGTCCTGCTTTTCCTTCTCTACTAAATACACAGGCTTCTCTGCCGCGTATAGACGTGGGTAGTTACTTCGGCTAGTCAGTTTCCAAAATGGCAACTGGCTGGGAATATGCTAATCAAGTGCAGGATATTTAAATCCCACGCTTCATTAGCAATTTCAGTCGCCCTGATTAGCCTCCCTAGTTCGAACTAGGGGGCTAGTGTAGACGTACCCTAAATGTTCATCCTCCAGTATCCCACAAATATAAAGCCTTAGTTTCAGCACAATACTATACTGAACTTTAAATATCCAAATATTTGATACCATATGAAACAGGAATTTTCAGTCACCTTACCACCAAATTAACAACGCAAAGCCAATAAATAGCCTTTGAAAGCAACTGAGGACAAAAGGCAATATTAACTTCAGATTGTTTTCTTTTGACAAAGCTGCATAGTTTCCTCAGTGCACAGGCTATGAAATAACAGATGGTAGGGACCTTCAGCTCAAAACTCAGTTTCAAGAAAGCAGTTGCTATTCTGCATTTTCAACTATGTATCATAATCTAGACAGTTATTTTAAAGCACAAATATGAGAACATAAGGGCTATTGTGATGGTTTAAAGGATCAAACTGCAAAATACTAGATGTGATTAATCACTCAGAACTCACATAGGCTGTTTGTCCAAAATATTTAGTTACTTGCCATTTGCAATGCAATTACATGCAAAATTTTGCTTCACTTCATTTGCTAATGGATTTGATTGAGTGTATATTTGCCAGTACAGGTACATCAGTTTGTAATATCACCAGAAAGCTAAATTCTTCACTGCGGTCACTGGGATTCTTTCCTTTTTCAATTATATTGGAATTCCACACTACTTTTAAGTTTCAAAAGGTATATACAGAGTGACCAGATAGCAAGTGTGAACAGTTGGGATGGCTAATGGTCTTAAAAGGAGGTATAATACAAAATGGTTTGATTGATAAGGTACTGAACTAACACTCAAGACTTGGTTCAATTCCTGTTTCAGCCACAGATATCCTGTGTGACCAGGGACAAGTCAATTAATCTGCCCGGTGTTTCAGCCTTCCATCTGTGAGTAACGCTTTCCTATCTTGCAGGGGTGTTGAAAGGATTAAATACATTGTTGGTGAGGAAGTGTTCAAACAGTACAGTGATGAGGGACATGTGTATCAAAAAAGAGAGAAAACAAGGTCTCAGAATGGACCAGCATTTCTCACATATGGGTAAAACCTGTATTTGAAATCATGGTCAGCAAACACAAATAGTAAATTTATGGCCAAATTAGGAAAATATTGTAGCACTGTAGCTGTTTCATCAGCAAATAACCTCTTCTCTATGGACTGGAATATGGTGAAATTTCAAGAGTTCCTACACTGAAAATATAGGGTCAACTTCCTCCTGTAAAACAAGTGAGAGCAGCCAGACTGAGCAGTTCTACGAAAGGCATCCCAATGCCTTCTACAAGCCAGGCAGGGACATAAGTTTTTTGAGGGGGAGCTTGGCACAAAAGTGGCAAAGCCAAAAATAATTTTTATTCTGTGGGATATTCACATTGGAGTTAATGTACTTTAAATTTGAAGCTGTACTAACTGCCAGAGTCTCTTCTACAGGTTTACTGTGAAGCTGTGAGAGGAGGCATCCAATGGGAAGGCCAGGGATTGTCTACAAAACATCATAAAAAAGCCAGCCACTCATATGAAGGCTCAGAGACTAGTAGAGATGGAAGTAGAGTTTCACACAGCAGTTTGGGTTCAACAAATGTGGAGGTTGGTGTCTCTTGCTCTGCTCCCATCTCCTCTCCTGAGGATACCATTAGAAGGTGAATGTCATGGAATAGCCAGGGCCCTATCTCCCTTCTTTCCACCAAAGGGATATTGATTTTTTCATGCCTGACACATTTCATTTAACAAACAGTTTTTCTGAGAGACTGGGGAGTAGTTTAGTGGTCTAATCCATAGGTGTTGGAATAGCATGTTGGGGGTGCTTCACTCCCACTATAAAAATGGCTCCACCACCTGCGGCCTAATCTGGAGTTTAGAAGATTCACAGAATTTTAGGGTAGTTCTATGATGATGTTCAGGCCCTTATATTTCTTCCTCTGCTAACAATTATTTTAAATAAAATTTAACACTACTCCAAAGTCAGAAATATTGAAGTCATACCTTAACTAGAACTTAGTTTTCTACCATCTTTTCCTTTTCTAAAGCCTGCCTATCATTCTTACTATGCCCTTGTTTCTGATGTAATCCTATCAATGATTTTAACCCTAACCCTTTCTGTTTTGATTACAATTCTCTTCATTACAATCTTCTTAAATCACTAGTGAGACTGGGCAATAAAATTGAAAATGAATTGTAATGTTGTTATTGCAAAGCACTGTGTACTTAAAAACATCATTCCAATTATACATATAATATGAGAGACATCGCAGAGAGTTCTCTGAAAATATCCACTCAATGTGCAGCAGCAATCAAAAAAGCAAACAGAATGTTAGGAATCATTGAGAAAGGGATATAGAATGAGACAGAGAATATTTTAATGCCTCTATATAAATCTATGGTATGCCCACACCTTGAATGCTTCATGCAGATGTGGTCGCCTCATCTCAAAAAAATATATTTTGGCATTGGAAAAAGTTCAGAAAAAGGCAAAAAAAAAAAGATTATGGGTATGGAACTGCTGGAATATGAGGGAAGATGAATAAGACTGGGAATTTTCAGCTTGTAAAAGAGATGTCTAAGGGGGTTATGACAGAGGTCTATAAATTCATGACTGGTGTGGAAAAAGTGAATAAAGAAGAGTTATTTACTTGTTTCCATAATACAGGAACAAAGGGGTCACCAAATGAAATTAATAGATAGCAGGTTTAAAACAAACAAAAGGAAGTTGTTCTTTATAAAACACACAGTCAATCTGTGGAACTCCTTGCCAGAGGATGTCCAAGACTTTAACAGGGTTCAAAAAAGAGATAAAGACATTAATGAAAAATAGGGCCATCAATGGATATTAGCTATGTTGGGCAGGCATGGTGTTCCTGGCCTCTTTTTGTCAGAAGCTGGGAATGGGGAATGGAACACTTCATGATTACCTGTTTTGTTCATTACCTCTGGGGCACCTGGCAACCGCCGCTGTTGGGAGACAGGATATTGGACTAGATGGTCCTTTGGTTTGATGCAGTATGGCCATTCTTATACATAAATGTGAACTCTTTCAGAATACTGTAATTATGCTACTCTCTGTGCAAACAAGGAAATATCACCTCACTCCACAGGTTTCAGCACAAGCTATGTCAGATTAAGTTCAAAGTTGCTCCGTTAAGTACCCTGGGTTTCCAGAGTAGCGAAGGATCAAATAGTCAGAGAGACTGGACAATTGTCTCAAATCAAAGATGAGGCATATTCTGAAGCAGTATGCACTGTAATGGCCTACCATCTCCATCTACGGAGCTGAAATTTTGACACTTTTCACAAATGTTAAATGCATCCCAAAACACGTATTTGACTTACACTGTAATGTGGATTTACAGAGGCTCATATACCCAAAAGACTTTTAATTCCAATAACTTTTAACCAGCAAGTACATATTTCAGTCACATCATTATGTAACATAAGAATGTGCTAGTGTAATCTACTGTAGCTATCTCCCCACATAAAGTAATTCTTTGATCACCAAAATATTAAAAAATTATGAGTTAGCACTGATATACTAATAATTTTTAAATGTATAATTATGAATGATAAATAAGAAATATGGTCAATAATTGTACCAAACCAGTCACATGAAGATTTTTTAAATTGAGTGTTTTAATTACAAATGTCAGCACTGACACTTCCACTGGAGAGGACATAGTTACACCGAAAGAAGAAGGTGAAGCAGGGGAAGGAGGTCTTTGTCTGCAAACAACACCTTTGTAGTGGCTGCTTCTCCACATTACACATTACAATAAAAACTCCTACAGTTATTTATATATATATATATATATATATATATATGAGATCAATTGGTCTTTTGCCATGCTCAGAGCTTAAAGAATATTACAAAACTTTGCTTCAGCATGTGGAAGTATGCCAGACCCAAACAAAAGAAGGAAGCTATCTAGACTGTATAGATTCATGCCATTGTTTCCTAGTTGTTTCACATTTATTTGTATTTGCTTCTCCCAGTCAAACAGTGTGTTATACTCACTTGTTTGTTTGTTTGTTTGTTTCTTAGTCAAATAAAAGAAAGTTAAATTACGCTGATTTATAATTGAAGGGACATTATCAATGTAGTGTAGCTCCCTAAATTTATTTGTATATGAGGAAAGTGTGTGTGTGTGTGTATATATATATATATATGTATAGTTATGTATAGAACATATCTAAATATCAAAACAAAATAGTATCTGGGTGCATACACAGACAAATACAGACATACACATCTCTTGCCTCAGTCTGAGCTATGGAGTGCTTATTTTATCCATAAGCTATATCTATTGTTAACCTATAAATAAACAAAATAAAAAAAGCACATTTATAAATATAAAATTATTATGTGCATACACACATGTTGAAATGGTTTCTGGTTAAAATATTTTGGGGTTCTCATTGGTATTATTGATACACTGATTTTACTGTTATAGGCACAAACATTTGACAAAACTGCTCACATATGTAAAGTTGCAAATTTAATTAATGATGTCACCACAGCTTTAGGGTGCTGAAAGCACAGGTTGCTCAAGACCAGGATGAAAGATAGCTCTGTTGTTGGGGCTGTGGAGATGCCATATATAAAAGAGTTAATGCTCATGAGTGCCAATAGTGGAGAGATGAAGCTCTCTACATTGCTTTTAGCAAACCTGCTGCCCCTATTCCCAGAAAATACTTGGAATTAGTGGTGTAGTCAGTTGTTGTGGCTGGGGAACTTCAATGTCAGAAGGGAGGCAGTGGCAATAGCATCTCCTGAAGGCCAAGGGAAAGCAGAAGGGAAGGAGAGCATGAGAGCTTGATGGGAGATGGTGCAGAAAGGGGAACAGAATGATGATCCTTGGAGGCCTAAGTTCATTGAAACTCAAACCACCAGGGAAAGCTGAAAGAACTTGGTTTGCAGCCAAGCCTTGACAAGCTGAATTGTGGAGCTCAGTCTGTGAACACCACCACAAACCAGACCCTCTCTGACTCCCTGACACACGTCTTCCTTCTGGACGACTAATGAAGCAGCAGCAGGAAGAAACATGAAAAGGAAATAAATTGAGTGAATACATGAAAATATATAGATACTGCTGACTGAAAATAACTGTATTTCAAGAAAGCTTCAGTAAGACGTTTGGAAGAAAACAGGTATCTGTACATTACCATTTTGGCAGTTATGCTATATTTCAAAGTTTACAAGGTAACAATTGATATGCTGCCAATATTTTAACAAAAGGCTCCTACAAAAAATGTTCTCCTGTACCCTGTGATAAACCTTGTGTATGAAGAGTGAGGCTCAGGGGATGCACTTGGAAATCCATTTGCTGTTTTCCCATTTCAACATAAAAAAGCTCTCTGATAGCCAAGGAGGGAGATAGCAACTTAAACTTACCTCACTGGAAAGATAACTGTTCCCCAGAAATATTATCAGTGCATTGATACTACAATGCAGCATTTTTTTCTGGGTAATTTGAAGGCAGGACCGAGGATGGGATGAAAATGCGTCTGGTGTCTGCAAAATATTCCTGAATATCTTTAGAAAACACCTGACACCTAATGCAATGGGGTCCATTTCACAGGCATAAAGGTGTCCTCTGTTAGTACTTTTATGAGTGTCAGGAATGATATAGAACTATCCAGAGAGGGGGCAAACTCCATCAGGCATGAAAACTGTTCTGTGGACAGAATTATTACAAGAATTACTACGTGCCACTGGGAATCCTTCTTCCAGCACCTTCCTAGAAGGTAGCTATTCTGAAGGATATTTCTTCACACTGATGATAGAGGAAATATGTAAAGATGGAAACCTTGCTATATTAGGGCTAAAAGAAATATTTTTTTCTTTTAATATCTCTCTAACCATTTTACAGTTTTATAGAGTTTGATTTTTCACTTTTGACAATATTCATACACATCTCATAACTAGAACAAAAGAATAACACATTTATAAATCTCAATGGACGCATCATGAAATGTCATGTACTTAAAAAATTCCATTAACTCCATTTGTCACAATTAAGGTTTTAATCTTACTAGTCATTAGTGTGGGTTAGTTGGTATTCCTTTCACCTCTGGGCCAAAGGGTCGTGGTTTGTGGTTTCAAGTTTCTAATTTGTGTATCTCAAGAGGTTTAGTGTTCCAACAAACAGCCACAAGCTGTGATCCTTATCTGAACCCTTCAAGTTTGTGACTCCATTCTCTCATGAGACTCTTCCACAGTGAGCCTTGTCTGAAATGCAGCAAGAACAATCCTTCTTGCAACCACTTCCTTCCTCTAGTTCCAGTCCTGGCTATCAACTGGGTTGAAAAAATCTCTGATCTACACATTCCATAATCTCAAGAAAGACGGATTATAGAAATGGGTGCAGTTTCACTGGTTCTTATTTCCAAATAAGCTGATCCATTCCCTAGTTCAAGTTTTAATGCTAGAACTTTGGCTCATGCACAATCCTGACAACAGCACTGGCTCCTGCCCCCACCCCTTGCTGCCTCTCTATGGTAGAGGCAGCAAGGAGGGGGAGTGATTAGTTAAGTCAACTATCCGATAAGCATATGCTTATCGGATAGTCGACTGGTCACTTACATCCCTACCTCATACTCAAGCAAGTTCAACGGCAATCAGTTGTACACATGTTCAAATTCACTGTTAGGGATGGCATCATTTAGATGCTACTGAAGAAAAGATCCTTCTCTTTCTGGTGACTTATACATATAGAGTCCATTCTACTCTTTTAAAACAATAAGAAACTAGCCAAGACCTGTGCTAAGTTTTCTGGAACCCTACATGAAATAATTACTGGGTGTACTGGTTACCACCAGCTTCCCCAGGGTTGGAGCAGAAATCCCAGGTTTCTCTTATAGATAAGTAGGTCCCTCATCTCTCCCCCACTTCTCCCTTTGAAACACAACTTTGCTGCTTCTGTCATTCCTACCTGCAACTTTTCTATGGTTCAGTGACCTCATCTCTTTCATCTGTTTGTGAGACTGGGAAGCAAGGAAATAGGACAAATGAGCAGCATTCTAAGCAAGGAATAGATGAGAATAGTTATGAAATTCAATTTCTGCTGCACCCTGATGGTTCCAGAATTATATTGGACCACATGCAGGTAACAATGCTCTATCAAGCACAATGGGTGTATGCATCTTGTGCTAGGTCCTTGGAAGCATGAGGCCCTATTGGTCCGAAAGGTCTAAGACCAACAGTACAGAAAACCTCCATGTCCAGGCCAAAATCTTTATATTTAGCATCACCTGAAACCAACATTCAAAAATATATGTCTGATCTACTACTGAACAGATAATAGTCGCCATGTTCCTCCACACAGTCTCTATGTTATTCCACTACATTGTACATTGTTTCAGGTTACCATGAATATAAGTGATATTATAAAGTCAAGTTCTATTCGATTGTATTGTATTTTCTTCTAGAAGAATCAATTACATGATCATAACTTATTAACGCTTCAGTAATGTAGTACTTATCTCCCTGCTAAATATTTTTTTACGTTAAATAGCTATTTGCTAGAATGGTAAAGAACAGTTTGGTCTTCCATTTTTTTTTATTTGACAACATGAATTAGTTTAACTAAATTATGATAATCACAGATTTAGGAGTTGTTTTTGAAGGGTGTATGAATAAAAGAGCTGGTGCATCCCTTGGGGATTCGTTCCTTTGCATGCATTTCCTGATCATGTGATGAACTTTGTGTACACAACTTTGGACCAAGCAAAAGTGTGCATGCACTTTAAACAAAATCTGTGGCTTAATTTTTGTACCTTTTACCTATTTTTACTAGGAGATAATAAATGCAAAGGACAAGGACAGTAATGAGCAGGCTCCATAAATGGCATTTGCTGTAAAAGCAGCTTTACCAGCCTGTTATCCACTTCTTTGTTTCATGTTTGCACAGAAAATGCAGGGTTTTTTTTTAGTCTGTACATGGAGAAGAACAGAGTAACATGTTTGTTCAATGTAAGCATAAGGTACTTACTACCTTGGCTAAGAGCCAGGTATCCTGAAATACCCTGAACTGTAGGTGTAAGCCTTGCTGAAACAAGAAGTTATTAAACAAACACTGGATTTTCCTCTACTGAAATGCAGGGATTTTTCTTTTTTATTATTCTTTCTCTCTAACTCATTTTATCTACTTAAAGAAAAAAGGTGATTCTTTCACAAAAGATCTGTTGTTTGTGTGTTTATTGCTTCTTGAGATATCAATTACAGGCACGTCTGGCAAGAACTTATCACAATGTACCTCAAAGATGGATGCACATTAATTATACATCCCATGTTTCCATATTTTAAGCTGTTTAGCTTCATTCCATGAGATCACTTTTCCTTTAGTGTTTTCACACCTAATAAGGAAGGGCAAAATTAAACTTGTGGCTAAATGCTGTATACGGATGATTATGCAATCTGTATTGATATCACTGGGATATACATATATATTTGAGAAAAAATGTAATCCATGACCCCTCTCTTATAACAAAAAAAAAAAGCCAAATGTGTGAATTAAGGGACCAATTTGGATAGGTACTGAGCACCTAACCCATTGGGTACTTGAGATGGAGTAATAGCCATCATTTTGATTTTTCTATCTTGCATTATTTCATCATCCGGTCAGAACACTATTCTAATGTAGAGTTGAGCAAAAACAACTGATTTTTTCAGTCTTCTGGCTGAATCAGAAAAAAGGATATTGCTTTAGGGCAAACTAAAATAAAACTTGTATTCATTTTTTCACCAAATCAAAAAAGTAAAAACTGTTTAGAGTCAAACAAAGCCTTTATCAAATAAAACCAGTTTAATATAAATGAAATTTTTCATGTAATTTTCAAATTTTAACCCTTTTAAATTTTTAAATCAAGCTGAAGTAAGTTTTGACTTGAAAAGTCGGTTTTTAAAATGTTTTTGACATGAATTTGAGAAATGTTTCAGTCGGCCCTATCGCACATTTGTCAGCAAAAAAATTACATTAAAAAAATGTCAACTAATTCTATTCAAATGTTGTTCTGTGTGTCTTTTGGTAGCCTTTCAGATTCTTATACAGGAAGAAACAATTTTGTTTTATGACTTGCATATTACTTTATCTAAATATAAAAATTTTACAACTATATTGAAAATAGTCACTACAGAATAAAAACAATAGTAACAATAATAGTACTCATACTTAACAAATCTAATGGTTTAACATGTTCGAAGTGCAGAATAAACATTAATTAATCCTCACTACTCCTCGTGATGTAGATACGTAAACACTATAGCTTAGGAACAAAAATGCACTTAAGTACATGCCAAAATTTGAGCATATTAGTTGTCCCGGGAAAATTAATGGAACTAGTCAGATGCTTTAAGACAGGCATATGCTTAAGTGCTTTGTTAGATTGGTGTATAAATTCTCTGAAAATATAAAGAACAAACCTTAACCCTGAGATAAGTGTGACCCTAAAGAGACCAGATAGGGAAAGGCCATCAAAAGAAGTCACAACTAATTGAACTGAGAAGTATGTGACACTTAGGCTTAGCAAGGGCAAAGAGACTGTCTCTTTATTGGACTCTTCAACACACCAGAAGAAGTTTATTTGGACTTTCTGACATGGCTGAGGATCAAACCACTGAAAACCCAATGAGATCAATTGACAGCTGATAGAGGACACAAGGGACAAACAAGGGCACACGTGGTAGGTAAAGGTGCTGCAGAAGTAAAAAAGTCCCATTACAGAAACATTTTCAAAAATGCCTAAGTGATTAAGGAACTTAAGTCCCATTTAAAAAGTATGTAAACAGTTAGGGTATGTCTACACAGCAAAGTTATTTCGGGATACTAGAGATATCCTGAAATAGCTACCCCACATCTTTTGAATGCCGCTGCTATTTTGAAATATAGCAGACATGCTATTTCACCATCCCCATAAACCTCATTGTACGAGGAGTAAGGGATGGCTCGAAATAGCTCTGTATTTCGAAATTTGGCGCTGTGTAGACAGTGCCAAATGACAAAATAAGCTATTGCGTAGCGCAAATTGCATGCCTTATTTCGAGTTTCTGATGCTGTGTAGACTCACCCTTAAGGAACTAAATACTATTGACTTTCAATGAGTTTTAGGTTTCCAAAGGCCAGATTAAAAAAAAACCAAAAAACACACACACAAAACATTTAGGTCCCTAAAGAGAAGACAGATTCCTAGTGGGATTTTCAAAAGCATGTAGGTGTCTAAACTATCCTGAACTTGATGGGATTTAGGTGATTAAGACCCAGATTTTAAAAGGATTTTAGACATTACTGCACTTAGTGTTGCAATGCCTAACTCAATTAGGAGCCTAAATCTCATTTTCGAAGGGATTCAGGCACCTAGGAGCTAAAATCCCTTTAAAAATATTGGCCTCGGCATTTTCCCATGAGATGTTTATCTATATCTTTAGGCACCCAAATATTTTGAAAAATGTAGCCGTCAGTTTAGACTATGAAATCACTTAGGCATTTGTGAAAAAATTCCCCATTTTGCCCACTCTTGCATTATTTTCTAAAATGTTAATTTTATTAACATTTTTGTGCATATCTTTAATCCTAATAATGAATATGGAGAACACTTTGCATTTCTTGGTCTCTTTCAAACATAGATGTGTCAATGCTTTATCAACATTAACTAAACCTCACAACACGTCTGTGTTTTTTTCTCCCTAATAACTGGAACTTATTAGCATGAGAAAAAATGAATCGAAACTAAGCTGTAAACCACTGAATACTAGTTGTCTTCTGTTACATTAAAAACAAAGGAAATACAATAAAACAAGCACATTAAAGATACAATAAAATATTAACTGACTTCAGTAGAACATTTTTAGGTATTTATTTTGTACTGTGCTCTTAAATCACTTTTATAATAGAAAATTGGTAAAATGAGAGTAGATGGAAAAAAATAGGAGGATTACATACAAAACTCTGCTTGAGCCAACAAGTAGTTAGAAAATGGTGTCTATAAGGAACTCTGCTTCGAAGACACATATGATTTCTGCATATGTAAGGATATGCTTATAGGGTGCTGACTTCAGAGCTGAGATTCTTTTTCATTTAATTCACTCATATTAGATTATGGGACTGATTATGATCATATCCACAAATCAGTATTTTAACAGAGTTTCCATGGGAACACAATATGCCTCTGTTTTTTTTATCTTTTTAGACAAGGCTATGCCTGTTTAACAAGTTGAACTAGTTTGATGAGGACAACATGTTTTGTTTAAGTTACATTAACTGAGGCCAATATTTCCTAATTGCATTACCAGGAGAAACATTTACAGAAGTTCTTTTTTGTGGAAAACCTTCCGGAGTCCAGAGTTCGAGTCATTTTAGCCACTGAAGAACAGGAAACATCAGCATTGCCAATTCTTATCAAACTTAAAATGTGTTAACTGTTCTTAAATCCATAAAATTTAATCCTTTATTAAATGACAAAATTAGTCTTGTCTTGTAGACTATCCCACGGCATCTGGATTTCTGAAAAATTTCTACCGGAGAACACATGCTTATGAAGCCAGGGTGGTCTGATAGCTAAAACAGTAGACTGGGCATAAGGAGACATGATTTTTCATTTCTGGCTATTCCCTTTACCTATGTAACTTGGAGCAAGTCTCTTTGCCTCATAAGTGTCTCCATTTCACAAATGGGGAAACTGTTTCACTTGCTTTGCAAAGGACTTTGAGCTCTATGAAAGAAAGTGCAAACAAGGCAAGCATTTTCAACAATATGTTATTACAATGTATTAGGACCCAGTCCTGGAACATTTATTCAATCTCCAGTCAATTGGACAACTTGCATAAGCAAGCACTATCCATGTGAGAAAAATATGGCAGGAGCCAAGCTTTTAAAATTCAAGACATGGCATGGATTGTCCCCTCAGACTTCAACTGAAGCAAGAAAATATGGAGATACTTTTCTTTTAAAATACATAGTGATTGAAAATAAGAATTTCAAGAAAGCAAACACGTCAATTTTTAATTTACAGTCTACAACTAGCCGAAGTAGTCTAGAGCAAGAATATTTTAAAGTGCAGAACTTTGTAAAATCACAGAGTGGGAATTTTACTGACTCTAGTAGATGTTACACTTGTCGGAATTAAAAAAAACAACATATGGCCAAAAGAACTATGATATATCTGTAAGTCTGAAATGCTGGTGGAAGCTTAATAAAAAATCAGCAAGGAATAGTTTAACAACATTAGTACTATGGCAGTAACTTGAGTGGAGTGAGCTGTGTTTTAACACAGTAAAGAATACTGTTCTTCAGGGAAGCAGGCTGCATTTGTTTAAAGACACAGTCTACTCTCACACTTCTTTTTTTTTTTGAAGTCCTCTATTGAGAATAGTGATAAAACACAGATATGTTTGGACACCCTCATCAGGATGCTTTAAAGATAGTTGTCATTTTGATGAGCTTGGTATGTTTAATGTAATATAATATTTCACTAAACAGTATTTTCTCTTTGATCCTCTTTGCAAAGAAAATATTTTTATATTTAAATTGGAGCAGGAAAAATGGCTTTCACTCAATATTCAAAATAAAGAAAATGGAGCGTGATAATCAGATTTCAGAACAGAGTCAAACAGAAATACAGAAGACTTGAGCAACCTGCCTCCCCACCCCCCAGCTTTACAGAAATTACTGCTTCCACCAAAGAATTTCTATCTAGGGTCTGACTGATCAAGAGACACTGGAGAACAGAAAAAGATAAGAGAATGTGGCATGCTGCAATTTTATAAAGTTTAATATTGAAGAGCCCTGAAGCTGATCATTCTCCCATAAACTCAAAGGTATTAACTAAGGACAGATCTACACTAGACCCAGCAGCTCGGCTTAAGGTACACAACTCCAGCTATGTAGAATTCATAGCTGGAGTTGTCTTACCTTAAGCCAAGCTTGGAGGTATCCCCTCAGTGGAGGGCTGATGGGAGCAAACAGTCCCATTGGCTTCCCTTACTTATGCAAGAGCAGAAGTACTGGACATTGGCGGGGCACCCTCCGAGTTTGATTTAGTGAGTCTTAACTAGACTCACTAAATCTAACTCTGGAAGACTGATTGCAACAGTGTTGATCTTCCATGGAGTGAAGATGTGGCCTAAATGTAGCCTGGTCTAGCCTTATGCTATGCAATTCAGGAATGAGGGCTAGGTCTGTTAGCTTAATCCCAATACTGAATTCTACCCTCACCCTTCTTTATCAGGAACACTGTGATAACTAGTGTGTGTTTTTTAAGTCCCATTTCCTAGAACAATGTTTTTTCATGAGAATCTTAGCTTTCATTAAATGAGGAGGGGGGGAGAGAAAGTAAGCTCTCATGACTGCAAGGAAAACCGTGAAAATGTGAACCCTAAAGGCTCAAAACTCAGAAGTAGCATCTATATATCTATCTCTATATCTTACAATTTTTAACCCAACCATGATTTCTGGGGCCTGATTCATGATTTTTAATGCTTGAGTTTGTCAATAGTGGGTGTAATTCAGAATGGCCAAACCCAGCACTTCCTAGTATGAGAAGCTTTTCCTTACTGCATAGTCTAACAGTGTCCACCTCTGTCCCCTATATCTGTCTAACAGGGTTCATCTAGACTACATGCCTCTGGCGACAGAGGCATGTAGATTAGGCTACCCGGCATAGGAAAATGAAGCGGCGATTTAAATAATCGCAGCTTCATTTAAATTTAAATGGCTGCCGCACTGAGCCGATCAGCTGTTTGTCGGCTCAGCGCGGTAGTCTGGACGCTCTGCGGTTGACATCAAAGGCATTTGTCGACCTCCCAGGTATGCCTTGTGGGATGAGGTTTACCGGAGAGGTCAACAAATGCCTTTGATGTCGACCGCGGAGCATCCAGACTACCGCGCTGAGCCGACAAACAGCTGATCGGCTAAGCGAGGCAGCCATTTAAATTTAAATGAAGCGGTGATTATTTAAATCGCCGCTTCATTTTCCTATGCTGGGTAGTCTAATCTACATGCCTGTCGCCAGAGGCATGTAGTCTAGACGTACCCACAGTGTCCACCTATATCTGTCTAACAGTGTCCACCTCTGTCCCCTATACCTAGGAAGCTTGCCCCCAAATCTCTCATTGGCATGGAATACCAATCAGAAATAATTATTTATTGACATTGATTACTCACCTCACTTTTTTTGTGGGTGTTTGCTACCCCCTGTTCTTATGAGCAATCATTCAGGATGCTCTGAGAACAATGAAAAAACCCACTGGGCACCTTGCCAATGTTAACACAAAGGGCAAAATTCCTTCTTAACCTCAAAAGGTGAAACTGGGCACTGCAACAAGTTTAGACACTTCTTCTTCTTCTTCTTTTGAATGTCGTGTTCGATGCTATATTTCTTCGTCAAAGTTGGACGTCCAAGCTCTCCAGCCAGTGAACAGAATCCCTGTTTAGATTGTGGATATCCTCCAATGAGACAGTGAATTTTCGTGTTGGGCATTCCGCAACAATGTGATGCATAGTTTGTGGACTGCCACAATTACAAAGTGGAGATGGCAACAAATTCCACTTACGCAATAGATAACCGCACCTGCCCTGACCACTCGTAAGCCAGTTTAGGAAACACCACCACAGTCTCCGGGGAAGATCAAAGCCTTTCTGCTCAGTAGTGGGATCCAACACAAGATGTTTCTTTGGGACGTCTACTTGCTGCCATTCAGCTCGCCATAGTTCCTTGACATTGGCCATGACTTCCTTCGCTCGTTGCCAGTGAGGCTTACAGGATTTTAGACACGATGTTGGTGGCTGATCAAGGTATTTCTGGATGGGAAGAGGTTGGCTGCTGTGGTTCATACGTTGGTATAGTCTGTATTCCTGCTCCTGTCGACAAATGCTTGGTGGGGCAATGTTTGCCAGCGGCAGTAACCATTCTATGGCAGTGGGCTTTAAAGTTCCTGTTATCACTCACATGGCGCTATTCAGTTGAGTGTCAACTAGCTTTGTGTGCGTGCTTTCTGACCACACAGGAGAGCAATATTCAGCAACAGAATACACCAGGGCTATTGCTGAGGTCATGAAGGTGTGTGCTCCAGCTCCCCAACTGGTTGCAGCGAGTTTTCTTAGAAGACTGATCCTTGGCTTTAGTTTCTCCTTTGTTTGTTCCAGATGGCGTCGGAAGGAGAGTGTATGGTCAAGTGTTACACCTAGGTATTTGGGATGAGGCTCGTAAGCGATCTTTTTCCCACAGAAAGCAACATCAAGTTTTGCAGTGGCATTACGGTTGTCTCAATGAAAAGCTGTGACCACAATTTTGTCTGGATTCGGTTTGAGCCACCACTTCTGTAGGTAGTTGGATGTGGTCAATAAGTCGGACGTTAGCATCTGGCTAACAGTTTTGAAAGATTGCAATTGTGCAGCCAGTATGAGATCATCTGCGTAGATAAACATTGCAGAGCCAGTTTGGTAGCACGATGACAGCCTTCCCGTGGCGCCACTGTTACATGTTTCTTGAACTTGTGCTATTAGCACTATCCAACTGACATAACTAATGTCACCGATTAGTCACCGAACAACGAACACTCGTCCTCTCGGTTCGTTCAGTGCTATAAATGACCCGTCTCAGAGTCAAAGATTTAAGAAAATTGGCCCTTCACTCAGTGTCTACCAGCTCAATGTTGAAGATCTATCATGCAGCAAGAGTGACTTCCTTGCCAGATCTCTGAAAGAGCATCATATCGATGTTGTACTTCTCTAGGAAACACACTGTGAAGATGACTCTCGCTTTAAGATCACCGGTTCTGACCTCATAGCAAGTGTTGATGCGGCTAAACATGGCATCACCACCTATGTCAGAAGTGGCATTAAGAACGCAACCATCATATGTGAAAGGTAATATAAAGAAACAAGAGAAGCGGCACTTGCAACCATCCACATTGGAGCACTCTCAATCACAAATGTATACAAGCCACCTAATTCAGAATGGCCAAACCCAGCACTTCCTAGTCTGATCCACCCAGCACTCGACAGTTGTGACTTCAACAGCCACCATAACGATTGGGGTTACTGTACCAACAACAGGGCAAGCGAAGAGCTGACAAATTGGGCATCAATAGCAGATGTAGAGCTGCTCTTTGATTCCAAACAGCCAGCGACGTTCCTCTCTGCACGTTGGAACACAACGCATAACCCCAGTCCTGTCCTTTGTCACCAAAGATCACCAAGGACTACCGCTTGCTACAACAAAGACTGTGCTTGAGCCATTCCCACATAGTCAACATTGCCCTACACTTCACTGAATTGGCCTGGAAATCCCTGTCATCGAAGCACTTCCAAGACCACGATGGAACTTCCGCAGGGCTAACTGGGAAGGTTTCAGAAAGGCAGTCAAAAATTGCATCCATCGGATAGAGCCATCTCCCAAAAACTATCTTCGTTTTATAGGACTTATCAAGAAAGTGGCAAAGAAAAATATCCCACAAAGATCAGTTTTCACAAAGAGTATATACCTTGCTGGTCGTCCACTATAGAAGAACTACTAAAGCAATACGAAAAGACCAGTGTTGTTGAGCAAGCCACAGCACTCTTAAAATAGATGGATGAGCGCCTGGAGAGATGGAAGGAAACAGTAGAGGGACTGAACGTCACACATTCCAGCAGGAAAGCATGTGCCCTGCTTTGTCATCTGGGAGCAGATGTGCCACCAAAGCTACGACCACCAGCAGTAATTGCCAACCAAATTGCTTCCCATCTCCTCAGAACATCAAAGATGTCACCAGAAAAAGACAGCAGGCGAGAGATCGAAAGGGAGTACACCTAGAACTTCCAGCGATATCCAGAATCCAGCATTTTCTCTGCTCCATACTCAGAAGAAGAAATTAAAATAGCATTAGTGGTTACAAAGAACAAGAAAGCCGCTGGCATGGACAGAATATTCCCTGAGTTTCTGAAGAACATAGGAACGAAGGGGAGGAACTGGCTGGCTGTACTCTTCACATCTATCCAACAAACAAGCTGCCTCCCTACAGAATGGAAGCAAGCAAAGGTGATTGCAATTCTTAAGAATGGAAAACCACTGGATAGTGCCTCAAGCTACAGACCAATAGCACTCCTTTCCACTACAGAAGAACTACTAAAGCAATACGAAAAGACCGGTGTTGTTGAGCAAGCCACAGCACTCTTAAAATAGATGGAAGAGCGCCTGGAGAGATGGAAGGAAACAGTAGAGTTACGGAGCAAAGTTACGGAGCAAGCACTGTTGGCTTGTTTGTCTGCCACCAAAAGGGCTGGGTTATTAAAAGGTCAGGCTGGTTTTAGGCCAGGCAGAAGTACATGTGACCAGGTGCTGGCCCTCACAACCACAACTGAAGCTGGCTACCAGGCAAAAATGAAGACTGGCATAGCTCCTGTCGATCTGTCAGCTGCATACGACACAGTGTGGTGCAAGGGACTACTATGCAAACTATCAAGGTTGATTCAGTGCCTGCCGACACTTTGGCTATTGACAGCAATGCTTGGCGACCGCCGGTTTCGTGTGCACCTCAATAATAGCATTAGTAAACCCAGAAGACTGAATAACGGTCTCTCTCAGGGCTCCATACTGGCACCATTGTTATTTAACATCTATCTTAGTGACATCCCAAAAACTGGCTCTGTAATGCTCAGACACTGAGGTTTGATAACTGTACCATTTGTAGAGCAGGACAACTTTCAGAAGCAAGAATGACCACTGCATGCCCAGGAATGGTTAAAAAGTGAGGATTTTTTGCGGGGGAAAAAAGAAGGAGAACCAGTCAACTTCCTCTACTCTTCAACTGGACAGAGGGTGCCTTGGAGAGGCTGGGACATAGCTCCACCCTGCCCCATCTTACGCATGATTCATATATGTGTTTGCCAGGGATGAAAAGGAGGCTCTGGTGTCAGAAGACAGACCCTCCCTCCAACCAGGACCTCAGAGGTGGCCATCTCCCTGTTGACTCAATCCAGCACCTCTAAGATGGGTACAGCCATTCTCATGAAGAATCAAGATCCTTACTCAAGGCCCAGGGATTCAAAGCTTTAGCTTTCCTGTTTGCTCAACATTTCCTAATCAGAAAATCAGAGGGACCCCACATTTGCAATGAGAAATTTTGTGAATACAGTGAAAGAGTGCAAACTGAACACTTCTTCGTGCTGCTTCTGGGTTCAATAGGAGCTTGCCTAATGATTTCACTTGGACAGAATTAGGCCCAATATTTTCACTGAGTGTTTTCAGGCTGTAAAACATCTCAGTACCCATGCTTAGACACAACCCTGCAAATACACAGATTTCATTTTTAGTTTATAAATCTGGACCACAATTGTTTTCAGCTAAATTACAAAGTGGAACATTATGCTGTAGAAATTAACTCTATTTACCTGAAATACTCTGGAGTCCACTTAGCAGCAATAACTGCCTTAGAGATGAGATAGTGATGGTTCAGTTAAGACCCCCCACTTTGCCCCATCCTCTCCCACTGGAGCCCAGCCCTGGAGTTCAGGAAAGCTGGCAGGTGGTGAGGCTGCAGCATGCCCTGAAACTCTGGAGCGCCAACAGGCAGTGCATCCCCAGCCTGCCCTGGAGTTTCAAGGACAGTATGGCTGAAGCCTGCTTCAGTCCCCCAGAGACCTGGTGGGTGGCAAGGTGGTAGCCTGACCCAGCCCTGAAGCTGTGGAGAGCCGGTTAGCAGGCATAGATGAGAAGGCTAGGGCCGCACTCACTGCATCCCTGACTAACAAGGTTCCCCTCCTCACAACCAAGCCACCAGCCCCAGAGTGGTCCCAGTGCCTGGCGGACAAGTGTCCCCCCCAGCCCGCCTGCCCCAGCTCTGGCATCACAACAGCCGCCTGAGGGAGGAAGTCTGGGGAACTGTGGTGGAGCAGATGTGGGGCCAGGTGATGCAGTTTGGGAAGGCATTGCCTACAATAATCACCGCCCATCACATCAAAGCATACAAGGAAAATATCCATAAATCAAGCTCTATTAAGTTTTCAAGCAGCATTTTTCTTTGCCTATCTGTAAATTTAATTTATTATCAGTGGAAATGATTTTTTTCTCTGGTTTGCGTGTGTGTATAGTGAAATCAACTTCCTTTCATCTATATATTTTTAGAGTGCATCTGTCTGTCTCTCTGTCAGCAACTCCGTTTGTTCAAGAACTCCTCCTTAATGGTACGAGCTAAGGCCTCCAAATTTGGTATTCAGCTTCCTCTTACCCTAAGCAAGGTCAGGGTTTGGTTTTGACAGGATAACCAGATGCCCTGGAAAAAGGATTGTTTTCCATAACAACCAAAGGGAAAGGCTGCTGCTAGGAGGGATGTGATATGTAAGTGGCCACTGGAGGCAGCAGGGGAGAACTATTTTGCAGAGTATCCACTGGGGGCAGCCATACCACTAAGGGAGTGGCTAGCAGTGTTGGGGCTCCCCTATCTTGCCAGCCAGCATATGGAGTACCGTATTTTAGCGAATATAACCCACAGGTTATATTGGTTTTTACAAATCCCGCACCCCCCTCCCCCCGCGGGGTATACTCGGGTGCAGGGTATACAAAATTTTTTTTTACACACCAGCTCACCGCCTGGTTCCTCCACAGCCGTAGGAAGGGGCAGGGGGAGGGCTCCCCCGCCTGACTCCTGCACAGCCTCCAGCTTCTGGGCGGGGGAGTGCTCACCGCCTGATTCCTCCGCAGCTGTAGGAAGGGGCAGGGGAAGCGCTCATCCGGCTGTGCAGGAACTGGGCGGTGAGCACTCCCTGGTCTGGAGGCTGGCGGCTGCGCAGGAACCGGGCGGTGAGTGGCTGGCTAATTACCCCCTCCCCCGCACACACACGCACCATAAATATACCCCTGGCACAGCTTTGTATATCCCGCAGGTTATACAAGATTTTTTTAACTCAAAAAGCAAAAACCGCGGGGTATATTCGGATGCGGGGTATATTCGCTAAAAGATGGTAAGTAGCTTCCCTAGCCCAAACCTTTTCCCCTGTCCGTGCTCTTGGCCACAGCATTTGGAGGGTTGGGGGGAAGGACCCTGATGGCTGGGGAGACTTGGACAGAGGGGAGGAGAGAACAGGCACCTGGTGGCTGGGGGGCCTGAAGGGGAGAATGGGCTCCTGGCAACTGGAGCCTGAGGGCAGAGAACTGGCTCCTGGTGGGCTGGGGGAACCTGATGGGGCAGGCGAGAATAGGCCTCTGATAGGCTCGGGGGGGGGGGACCTCCCCTCCTGGCCTGAGCCCCTCCTCAATTGCCAACCATCACTCTCACACCCTTTCATCCCCAGCTTCTGGCACACACACCCCACATCCCCAAGACCCGGCCCTAAAGGACCCAGGCAATGCCGGATAAGTCTGCTAGTTTACCAATAAAAAAAAATACATCTAAGTCTAAAGAATGTGCACATATTGTATAACTTCTCCTACTCTAAAAGCAGTAGCTTCTCTTCACCCCAGTACTTTCAGTATCACAGAAACCTGTAATATGGTCCTCAGTGTGATGTTGCACCCCATATTTTTTCATGGAAACAGGCTGTTGAATATGAATATGCCAAAATCTAATATGCTTTATGCAAAATATTGCATGTAACCTATATCACTGGAAAGACTGCATATACATTCAGGGGATTATTCTATTTGTATGCACGTACCATTTCTGTATCTGAAATTAAGAATTTATTAACAATGTTCCATCGGGAACAACAATGAAGAAGCCAGCCACAGAGCCAATAGCCCATTTGCAAGAGACAATTGAGTGTGGGAGGGAATTGTCTCTCTGCAAATGTGCTGCAATCCATCCTGTATATGATACTTTTCCACAGGATTGAGGAATTGAAAAAAGGCTTCCTGCCCTAGGGAAATTCTGTATAAGGAAAGGGAAGTAAATAATGATTTTCTTCAGCTGGCTTTACAGACTGACTCTTCACCCCAAGTGGATACATGAAAATACCTGGAAACAAAAGGATAGTAACAACAGAAGTAGAGAGTAACTGCTGGAGCCAGGTCAGAAAAGACATTTCTGGCCAGAGAAGAACATTACCTACAATAAGAACGGGGGGAGGAGGGGGCAGGATATTATTTATAACAACTTCTCTTAGTGCATTAAGCTTAGCTGGCATATTTAGTTTTATTTTGCTTAGTAACTTACTTTGACCAGTCTGCTATCATTTACAACCACTTACATCCTACTTTTTATACTTAATAAAATCACTTTTGTTTATTAATAAACCCATTGTAAATAATTGCTACCTGAGGACGGGGGGGGGCAACAGTTGTGCATATCTCTATTTCACTGATAAAGGGGGCGAAAAACTTATGAGTTTACTATGTATAAAATTTATGCAGAGTAAGATGGTTTTATATGAGGTTCTGGTCCCAGTGGGACTGTACACCTGGGTGCTGTTTCACGTCCCTTTGACTGAGTCTTCTCACAGCTGAGTTGATCTCAAAGTCTGTGTTGCTCTACTATGGGCTGTGACCCCAACTCTGTACCATTGCTGGGGGAGACCAGAGGTTCTGGCTCAGCAGGACAGGGTGGTGGGGCACCCCAGAGGGAGATAGGCAAGCTCAGATGATCAACACATCAAGTGGCAGTCTCAAGGGGATGTCTGTGATCAAACCTGTCAGAATTAGAAAATATTTTTTCTGATAAAACTATAGAGATGGGAGAAGATGAACTCTGAGCCATACACCATCATTTTGGAAACTGAATATGATGGAAAGCTCTTGGAGAAAATATGAGTCACAAATCAGCCCTTTCATTACATTTGAAAATTATATACTATGGGAGGAAGTAAAAGCAAATAAACCATATAAAATATTCTCTCTGCTGGCAAAGAGTGTTACAGACATGTGATTGAAATAGAACCTACTATATCAGGGGCCTTTGAGATCATGCCCAAAACGAACTAGCATTAACACAGAAGTGAAAAATTAAAATGAGGCACTCAATTCATATCTGATAGAATAAATTAATATATTTCACCTGCATGTTTTAAGAAGTAGAAGTCAGGCATAAACGCTCAAGAAAGAGAATGTGATCTACCCACTTTATGCAGAATTTTTCTTTATGGTCACCTACAGGCACTCAATCTGCTGTCATAAGTTTGCTTTCCTCTCAACTAATGCATCTGCCTAAACCAGAAAGTCCATCTTTCAAACACAGTAGCAGCATCTGCAGGGACAGTAAAATAGAACCTACAGTAAAAGCTTGCAGACATTTTACAACAGAACAAACGACTAGTAAGGGCATCTCAGCATCATGACAGTTAGGAAGCATTATCCTCATTTAAAGTGAACACTGAAATGTAGTCCCAAAAGTTGTTATTCTCTTACTTTTCTTTTTTTTTTTTTTTACGATCACAAACAACCTTTCATCCATCACAGCAGATCACAGCCATTTGGCAAAATGCTGCTAAAATGTTTATAATGTCTCCAGAAGGAAATCTTGACTCTTAATGAGACTTAACAGTAAGACACAGCTAGCCACTGATGTAATATTTAAATTGTGATTTTGGCCACGGTACAAACATGTAGGAAGAGATGGCTGTTCATTGTCTATCTCTTGCATGACATTTCCTCCCAGGATTATCGCATTCTGACTCGACACTCAGTTCCTCCAGCCCCCAATCCCTTCTACTTCTGTAGTCTGGTTAAATGAAATGGCTATACATATTAAAGGACTGTAACTATTATTATTATTAGAACTATCCACATTATTATTTATAAGACCTTTCAGTACAATAAGTGCAACCGAGGCTAGTGAGTGGGCTACATGAGTGGTTCCCCTTTATCTCAGTGGGCTAAAAGATTGTTGTAACCAAGATGCTTGCATATCTAGAATTTGCAGGGTGTGCCAATTGAACCGCTTTGATTGGATGCAGAAGGAGTGCATGGCTCTCATAATGTTGTGCAATCAGCATGCACCTCACATCACATGCCCTTGCTTTAAGTGTGTGTCACTGTAAATACCAGAAAGAAAAAAATAAGAGGACAATAATCTGCAGAATTTGGCAACCCTGTGAATGGCAACAGTAAACAAAATGCTTGATGGGCCATGGCCCTCTGGCTGCAGATTGCCCGCTATTGTTTTAGTGGCTTATTTTGGAGATACTCAGCAGCAATATCAACTGTGTTTCCCAAGTATTTATCATTTCTGACAATAGCACAACTGCAACACATAGTAAAAGAGAGGAGATTACCCATATATCTATGCTTTACTCTCCAGTTTCATATGAAAGGTTTCTATGGGAGAAAAAGAATTTAAAAAACATGTCAGGTATTAGAAAATCTTCTTGCCATTAAGAGTTATGATCTCAGGGCCTGCAGCTACATAATTTTTAAAAAGCCACTTCAGCTATCCTATTTTCATCATGCTAGCTTGTTCAGAGCCAGTTGAAGTGTGGTTCAAAGGCACCTGTGAGCAAACACTGGCCTCAAGGCCGGATCCAGTTCCCCAAGGTTAGCCTGATATTTACCTGCACCTCCACAGGTATGAGTGCTTGCAGCTCCCATTGGCCACATATTGCTGTTCCCAGCTAATGGGAGCTACAGGAAGTGGTATCCTATCCACACTGCTTCCCGCAGCTCCCATTGGCTGAGAATGGCAATCTGCAGCCAACAGGAGCTGCAAGCACCCTTACCAGTGGGCACACAGGTAAATATAGTCGTGGCCATCCAACTATGGCAAACTGCTGCTATCTTATCGCCCACCACTGTTCAAAAGGCTAGTTATGTTTAAAGGGAGCACATTACAAAAACTCCAGGTAAGCATAAACAAAGTGATGTTAACAGAAGGCTAGATGTTGGGGAGGTCATGAAAAATTACAATAGAGTCACAGGAGCAACAAGAAGGCTTTCAGTGAAGGAACGTGTTCGATAACTTAGAGGTCTCAACACAAAGGAAAAGAGCATGGAGAATAAACAAAAAGCTGGAAGTATTAGTACATAAGCTAAACTATGACTTACAGTACTTGGCATCACAGATACTTGGTGGGATAAGTCTCATGACTGGAATATTGAGATGAAGGGTATAGCTTGTTCAGAAAGCACAGGCAGGATAAAAAAAGGAGATGTTGCATTGTATATCAGGAAGGTATAGATCAGCTGAATGTCTCTGGGTAAAGATAGAGAGGTAAGAAATTGACACGATGTCAGTGTAGGGTAGACTACTATAGATCATCATCATAGGGTAGACTAGTATAGATTAGAGGAGGTAGATGAGGCCTTTCCAGAGAAAACAACAGAAATATCCAAAATCCAAGACCTGGTGGAAATGTAACTAGGCAGACATCTAACGGGAAAGTAATACAGAAAAACGCAACATTTTCAATAAGTTCTTGGAATGTATTGGAAATAACTTTTTGTTTAAAAAAATAGTGTAGCCAACCACAGGGACCATTATTTTAACCTTGACTCTGACCAAAAGGAATAACTTGATAGTGAATCAGAAGGTCAAAGGCAGTTATGATGAAAGTGATCCTGAAATGGTAATTTTCACTATTCTAAGGTAGAACACACAGAATGTCAAAGGAAAATAGGGAACGGGAACAGCAGCCTCCATGGACCTCTTTGTAAAACATATTTGCTACTGAAATAGAGAACAGTAGCAGCAAACACAGGTACAAATCTCATTCTTATTCACTGGAATCATATGGAATACCCTTAACTCCATTTGTGAAATGGTACCATAAGTAATCAACAGCAATGTTCCAGTTTCTATACAGCTATCCCTCTGGCATAAACTTGCTGATGATGACTGCTGCATAATGCATATAAAACAACGATGAAGAGGATTATTGTTTGGCATTATCTAATATGTGCTACAGCACAATTTATATGCTGTGGTACATCTTTAATATCTTTTAGAATTACCGTATTCAAATTGTAATTCCTTACAGAAAAAGAGACAGAAAAATGATCTAAACTGAGTAGAATTGGTTGGAATTGACAAAATAGCTTCCTCCTACATACGGTGCTTTGTCAAAACCAAATCATTTTGCTAAATTGTGTCAGTTATAGTGGACTTTTGATGAAACAGGCACATTTCCAATGGTTTCCTGATAGCTCGTATGATGGGCTGTAGGGGACTCTAGGACATCTAGTGACCATAACTCTAGAACAGTCTCATCCTGGGGCTTCTAGGCATCTGGAAGCCTCAACTCCCTGGCCCGACAGCAGGGATCCTGGAAGCCCTGAGATGCATTGCTTGGGTCAGGACTTCCTAACTCCCTGCAGCAGAACTGGGAACAAGGTTCCCAGGATCCAAGGCTGCTTTCTCTTTGTCATTCCACTATTGCTGACAAGAAGCCAGGAGGCTAGAAACTCTTAGAGCTACGAAGACTGGGGGAGATTGGGCTCCCATGCTCAACTTTGTTTAAAAAATGTTTAAATAAAATGTTTTGTTTATTTCAAAAGGAATTTGGGAGGGATTTTCTCTTCTGTGAACAATATCAAAAGTACTCCCTTTTGATGTGAAACACAGCGGGCTGTTTCTCAGAAACGCCTGCAGAACGGGAATTCTGACTTTTGAAAATCTCTGCTACTGAGCAATCTGTCCTTAATCCAATAGATTATTTAAGCATGTGTCAGATGTTTAAATATATGATCGAACAAGTGCTCTGCTGGATAGGGTCAGAATGCTCAGGACCCTGCCTACATCATTAGGAAGACTTCCATTGATTTGAATGGAAATTTCAAAAAAATGAACCGGAAATAGTGCAGCTAAAATCCCACTGACATCCACACACACTGTTGTTCATGCAACTGTTTTATTTACACAGGCATTAAGTTAATGAGAGAAACCTCTATTATGAATCCATAAAGCCTATAGGGTTGCCAGGTGTCCGGTTTTGAACTGGACAGTCCAGTATTTGAGCTTTCTGTTTGGGAAACAAATTGAGAAAATATAAATGAGAAAATATAAATGTCCAATATTTTCTAAATAAGATGTAAAGTAGATTGTGATGTAATGTCAAGTGTGTCCGGTATTTTTGTTGAAACCATCTGGCAACCCTAAAAGCCTATAGTTCAAACAGGCCTCTATCAATTTATCTAAATTTTTCATGTGGACACTTTACCTCAAAAATGGTAGAGGAACTAAGGAAGTGATAAATGCTATTCTGTAGTAGAATTGTAGATCTGCAGCTAAGTATCAATGTGTTTTATTTTACTAACTCATTATATACTGGGTATGTTTTACATACAGCTAAAGAAGTCAACTTTAACAAACTTCTTCCAATTTTGATTACAGATTTTGTATTAAAATAAACATCTGAAACTCACAGAAAAGTAATTTTCTATGGTATTAGAAAATACTGTTTTCCTAAATTTGTTTTAGAAGTAACTTCATTGTGAACTGTGACTGAAAAAAAATGAAATTTCTAATTAAATATTGCTATAAAACAATTAAAAACACACACAAAAAAAGGCTGACAAAATATCTTCTTGTTTGGTGGATCTGGAGTAAACAATCATGAGTGAAAATAAATTGATCTCAATTTATAATTTTCAATCTGGGACAAAAATGATCTAAAATATCTAAATAAAACAATATGTAAATCCTGTACTTGATCTCAGACATGCTTTTCCAATTCCCGTTTTCTTGATCCTTTTGTTTCTATTACTTTATGTCAAGTAACATCTGTTTCTATTTACTGTAGCAGCAACATGAACTCACTAATTAACTTTAATCATACTTATCTGACATACATTTTATCTATATCTGCAAAGATGTACAGCACACACAAAACAGCTTATTGTTATAAGTTGGCAATTGATTGAAAATTGAGGCCTATTTTACCGCTGCTACTTGTGACGGCACCAATAAGTATACAGACACATGAAATTTGATTTAAAGGCCTCTGTCTGCAAGTTTATCTAACTTGTAATTAAGTGTAAGGTAACCCAGCACTGCTATTCCCTGAGGTCATGATTGACTCCAAAGGCCTTGCATCCCCCTAAACCAAACCTTCTATCAAAAAGACTAGGCTCGCTGTACAGGGGGTGCTTGTATCTGAGCCAGACCATAAAATCCTGTTCCACACCTACATCCCCCAGGCCTTGCTTATACTAAACCCCTGCTGGAGTTTTAAGGAAAGGGACGAGCGTCACAAACCAGCTTCATAAAAGACTCTCAGCCAAAGTTGTTACATATAAAGAAAATACAAACTGAGTTTCCTACTGTATTCATATCTTCATCTCATCCAGGTAAAAAAGAAAACTGAAAGCTTCCATAGGCAAATGGCTGCTCCTGTCTCAGACAATGGCTACTTCCAGACGCATCAGTGGAAAGTGAAAAAAAAATCTGCATAAACAGTAATTATGGAATAAACTGCTCATTGGGGAAAATTTTCCATACTTCCTGTAATTAATGGTTAGTTATTGGCCTGAAGTGGGATGGATTATATAAATAAAAGCTTTTGTTTCAGTCCCCTGAAGGGTTAAAATCAAACAAATTATAACTGCCGCCAGAAGGAGGCAGGAATTGCCTCTCAAACAGCATCTTACATTGGCTCCATTAAGCTGTGCAGTAACCAAGCAAGGGCATTGGTAAGGTTGGACATTCTCCATCCTTAACTGGTACCACTCTCCTCATCCCCCAGCCCAGGCAGTCAGGAGCTTGCACCTTTCCAGCCAGATTGTACAGGCAGACAAAAATCCTCATATAAGAACAGTCCATCTAGCCCAACATCCTGTCTGCCAACAGTGGCCAATACCAGATGCCCCAGAGGGAGGGAACACAACAGGTAATCCTCACGTGATCCCTCCCCTGTCACCCATTTCCAGACAAACAGAGGTTAGGGACACCATTCCTACCCATCCTGGCTAACCTCCAAAAAGGAGCGTGGTTAGCAGTTTAGGAATAAAGTGTGCCTCAGGCCAAGTTGTGATGTTTCCCAGGGAAACCCCTGGTTGTAGGACACCTCACTAACAGCTGTTCTTACCATGAGGAAACCCTGTCTGTGCCCCCAACCTGAGTCATATCCCTGATACCACCAGACACAGGCAGCGCAAGTATTTCTCTCTCAGCTCATGGGACTCTGCTGTCTTTTGCAGGTTAATGACAGGAACATGCCAACCTCCAGGTCTGCTGACTCTCTCTATGGAATGCCCAGCCCTTGATCCACTGAACACTCATAGAATTCCAGGTTTTTTGTTCCCAAGCAAACAATACCCCACTGTTTGCCAGTTTTACTGTAGAACACACTTCTGCTTAACACACAACACTTAGATGTGTTCAGAGAGAAAGCAGGGATAAGTTTAATAAAGAAGAACAGCGATTCAAATGACACAAAGCAGAAATACTGGAAACAAAGGGTTGCATATAATCCTAATATGAACTCTGCAGACAAAACTTATCTAACAGCACATTATTGTGTCACAAAAGCAAAGGCTAACCCAAAATCCTTATAGCTTCTTACAGCCAGATTTGGCTGTCATCCTCTGATCATGAAGCAAGCCCACTACCAGCTTGCTTACTTCATATATGAAAGGCACCAAGGTGTTCCTTTGCAACCCCAGATATATCAAAACCGACCTTTGTTCATAAACAGGACTGTTTTCTACTTCGTGTTCCTTTCTGGAGATTTTTGCGACCTCCATTTAATTTCTTTATCTTGATGAAATGGGGGCTTAGTATGTAGAAGGGTACTTGCTGTGAAATATAAAATACTCCATTTGCATATAACCAGACAGAAGATAATTATCTTCTGCCTGTCCAAAAAGAACGTATCTGCCACCTCCTGGTGAGGAGCTTTAACTCATATACCTTAATAACATAATGTCCCGTGTAGGTACGTAATTTCTTAAGTGTCCTTACATATATTTTATAACCGTTATGATGACCACTGTGTTACTAACTTTCAGCAGAGACATCACATGGCACCCTTCAATAAATTATTATTCATATAATTGACACTGGGATGCCTTACAAAATCCTATCCACTCCTGTGCCTTCTTTCTGTTGGCATCAACAGTTTCCTGGGTCACAACAGTGATTCACAGAGATTTCTACTATGCTTGGCCATCTCTACTGGCAGGTAGCTGGGAATGAAGTATGTGTGAAGGCCTTTCCCCTAGTTCTTGCCCTCCTTGTGGAGTGCTCACATTCCTTGAATACAAGGACTCCCATTAGACCCAGAAACTGAAGAGCTTCTTGTACCCTCTCACTCTCTTGTATTAGAATGTGGCCCATGGCCAGGAAAGACAGAGAGGCTCTCATGATACAGCATTATATTTTTTGAAGCAAAAGCTTGCTTATTTTGTAAGAGGTGATGGGTGGTCTATTTCAATATGATTTATGGGTTTTATCCATGAGCCCAATATGAAGAAGAGACTGCATTGCTTTGATTTGCATCAGAGATTTCCAAGACAAGATTATTCATTTAACTAGTCTAAAATTATCCAACAGCAGAATGGAAATCTAAAGTTCACACAATTCCTATGTTAAAAAACTGTTGAGGTTTTAACCAATTCCACATCTAAAACAGAAGAAAGATACAGGAATGAAATGTCCAGGAAGTACTGTATAACTTGGTTTATGAGCAAATTTCATATGTAACAATGCCTTTCTATACTTGATATAAAAATGTATTAGAAATAAAATGTGGTAGCTTTAAAATATTTGATACATTTGTTTATCTTCAAAATTATCTTCAAATTATTTTCCTACTGCCAGATTCTCTTTACATTCATGGTGTTTCTCTGTAAATAGAACCATTCTCATGCATATTGCTCCTTCTAATATGATACAATCAACTGGTTTTGGCAACTGTGACAAACTATCTTCTAATTCAGACGTAGGCAACCTGTGGCCTGCACACAACTCATCAGGATAAGCTTCTGGCAGGCCACCAGACAGATTGTTTACCTTGCATCTGCAGGTATGGCCACGCATAGATCCCATTGGCCACAGTTCACCGTTCCCAGCCAATGGGAGCTGAGAGTGACCATACTTGCAGATTCAAGTAAACAACCTGCCTGGTGGCCCATCTTTGGCTCACCCTGAAGAGATCTGTGTGGCCCACAAGCTGAAGGTTACCTACCAATGATCTAATCATTAGCAGAATTATCGGTTGGGGGAGGGGGGGGAGGCTCCACTAGTGGGCAGTAGGGATAGAGCATGTTAGTTTAGCGAGCTGTCTTCACATTTGTGATGGAAAACATCATGTGCATCATGATTGATATTTTGGGCAAATCTCTCCTTGTGTCAGTATTATAATTTTTACCACATCAGACTTTTCCTAACCAGGAATTGTCCTTTTCTGCTGGAAGAAGCGCTGGTCTCATGCATATCCAAAGCATTACTATTAACAAACAGGAGTAGGATATATATTACAAGGTGGCAACATTCTATTTACAAATGCATATCTTCAGTGTTCTCTATATAAGGAAGAAAACACCCACACATACCTGAAAGATGAATTAACAGATTTAATCATAGGTTTCCAAAGTGGAACCGAGCATGCAGGTTCGACTGAAAAAAGCAATAGCTTCTTATATCACAATGCAGAGAACATAAAACAAGCCCTGTGTTATTGTTGGAAATGAACCTCACATGGTGCTTAACTTTCAATGACCTTGCCCTGTGAACATCTTTTCAATTTGTTGAGTGCTAAAAATAACACAATTCTAGCTGCAAAGGATTACCCGGACTAAGAGAGCCAGCTGAGAGGCATTCTTTACAGCTTCTGTTAGTTCACAGAAAGTGCCACAACAGCTCAGGAAATATACCTGGAAAGCAAGCCCTCTTTTAGACAAACACATATGCACACATGCATGAACGTACACAAAATTGTATTCATCACCCTACAGAAAACTTCATTAAAACCTGTGGGGAAATTTCCATAGCAGGAAACAACAACAACAACATAAAGAGTTATTATGCCGTTAAACTCAGGAGTTGCTGGAGGGGGCCTAATGTCAAGTCGTCACTGATGTAAGGGATGGGCTATGTCAAGGATAGAGGAATGTCCTCTATTGAATGAACGGCAATGAGGCAACACTTAAGGCAATGGCCTTCCCAACTGCTGTAGCTTCAAACAGCAACAGAATGATCAGAGAGGTGGAACACTTGTTGCTAGAGGGGCTGCTGAAAGTATCATCAGAGAGAGTTACACTGGCTTATGACAGACCCATTTACATATTGGGCAATCCAAATTAAAATTAGTCACTGTTAAGCATAACATTTACATCCATTTTTGCATGCATTTGCAGGGGGAGAGACAGGTAGCAATACTTTACAGCACTAAGGTTTGGAAGCTTTTGTTTTAACTTTTTATATAGATTGGTATTAATATAAGGGACACATCTCAGGGCCTTTTAACACAACAGAGTTCGAAAGTCAGAGCACTGAAGTGCTACTGTGACTCGTGTTCATAGGATTCTTTTTCACTGTAAGTCTTTCATCTCCAACCAACATGATATGTCATTCATCAAGAGTGTGAGAAACTATACAGTCTGTCATCTGCAGCAGTAACCATACTGTTCTCTGGATGAAAACTCATGATTACTTTACAGAGGGTCAGTTGCTCTACATGTTCAGAACTATTCAGCTTTCCTTTGGTTTTTTGACTGGTGTCAGATACAGCTCAACAAAGTATTTCAAGATAGTAACAAAATATTATGCAGTTCTCACAATTTTTCCATTTTTTCCTCATCTTCCCTGAACAGTCTCAGAGGGGTAGCCATGTTCTTCTGTAACTTTAAAAAATGCGTAGTCCTATAGCACTTCAGAGACTAACAAATTATATATATATAAATAATGAGCAGTCGTAGGCAAAACCCACTTTCCCAGATGAGCAGAGTGGTAAGAAAAGGGTGGACCCGCTCAATTTATAACAGAATGGGGGGGGGGGGGGAAGAGTACCTGTCAGTTGTAGTGCTGGTGCTAATGAGGCTAGATGAGTGGGATGTAAGTATCCCTTACTTAGCTTTTGATGTCAATTGGGTGTTGAACATAAGAAAAGCAAGTTTTATAATGGCTCATCCAGTTCATGTCTTTGTTGAAGTGATTGATAGAAAGAGAGTCAAATTTGCATATGAAGGCCAATTCCGCACTCTCTCTCTGTAGTTGGTTTTTGTAGTTGGTTTTCGAAATTCCTTTGTTTATAAATGGTTACTTTTAAATCAATTAATGAGTGCTTCAGTGGGTTATAATGTTCTTCTACAGCAGGGGTGGGCAATAATATTTCCTCGGGGGGCCACTTCAAAAATTTTTGAAGTAGCCCTGGGCCACCCTGGAAGGGGCAGGGCCTAAACAGGAAGGGGTGGGGCTACCCCACCCCCAGACCATGATTGGTCTGGAGGTGGGGGAGCCCCTTCCCCCCCCTTCCCACTAGGCACCCATGCCCTGGAAGAGGCTTGGCACGCTCCCCCACCCCCAGGCCAATCAGGGCCTGGGGGCAGAGGAGAGCGGGAAGCTTCCTCCCTGCGGGGCCGGGGCAGGGTGAAGGAAGCTTCATGCAGCTCCCCCACCCCCAGGCCCTGATTGGCCTGGGAGTGGGGGAGCATGCCAAGCCTCCTCCGCTCTCTCCCCCACCCTGTGAGCAGCGCATGGCGCTGCTCCTGGCAGGGTGGGAGGAGGCTTCATGCGCTCCCCCGCTCCCAGGCCAATAAAGGCTTGGGGCGGGGGAGCGCACGAAGCCTTCTCCACTCTGCCCCCGCCCTGCGAGCAGCGCGCTGGCAGGGCGGGAGGAGGCTTCGCGCGCTCCCCTGCCCCCAGGCCTTAATTGGCTTGGGGGTGGGGGAGCAGCAGGGCCTCCGTGGGCTGGATCCACCCAATTGGCGGGCCACATCCGGCCCGCGGAGGCCCTTTTGCCCACCTCTGTTCTACAGGTTTTTGCATACTACCATTTCTGATATGTTACTTGTGTCCATTTATCCTTTGTTGTAGAGACTGTCCAGTTTGGCCAATACACATAGCAGAGGGGAATTGCTGGCATATATCACATTACATGCTGCTGGAAGCGTTTCTATTTAATTACCACATCCGTAAGTTGCCATGATTTGTGGCAGTGTGGGGGAAACTGTAAAAATTCCACATTGGAAATCAATCTGCATTGTCAATTCTCCTCTCTAAACTCTGGGCCAACTTCTACCCTTGCACATGTCTAGGCAACTCTCACTGGAATCGATGACAGGTTCATGAAATGTATGAAATGTTGGACTGTGGTGCTTCTGGATACCCTAATAGCAGTAGAGGCCAAACACAGGGGTTGTGTCCTGGGGCAGTGGACTGGGGTACAGGAGAGAAGTGTGACCTGAGGTAGGGGTGCAGGGGTTTGGGTTGTGACCTGGGACAGGGGGCTGGGATGCAGGGACTTGGAGGAGTATGGGTGCAGGAGAGGATTCTGACCTGGGGGAAGGGTGTAGGAGGAAGGAGTGCAGTGACTAGGAGGCAGTTGTGACCGGGGGCAGGAGTGCAGGAGGGGGTGCAGGGATTTGCACGTGATCAGGGACCGCAGATTGGGGTAGAAGGTCTGGGAGGGGGTTGTGACCTGAGCAGGGGTGTAGGAGGGAATGCAGTGTCTGGGAACGTGTATGGGGGCCGGGGTAGGGGTGCAGAAGGTTGGGTTACATGGACTAGGGGTGCAGAGGGTTGAGGGAGGGGCTGGAGTGTCAGAGGCAGACTCTGGCTGGGATGTAACAATATGGTTTTTCTGTAGCCATATTGGAAGGCCTAAACTAAAGTCTTCTTCTGCAGTCAGACTGAAGAGCAGCAGCCATTAGCTGTAAAGCCTGGAGTCACCTACTCACATTCCATCTAAATTGCATTAAAATAGTGTCACACCAGGCTGTGAGAAGGGGATCCTGTCCTAACTGCACCCACTGTCACCAGATAAAGAAACAGATACAAAAGACAGGTTGAGAAAACTTAATTAACAACATTTTGTCTGGCCAGAAACTGTTTACCAATAGTTGAGGTTGTGGAATCCGCATTCTATGATTATTGTCCTCACTTTCCTATTGTTTGTGTAATTTCTGTCTGGTTTGTAACTGTTTCTGTCTGCTGTATAATTAATTTTGCTAGCTGTAAATCAACTAAAGTGGTGGGCTATGACTGGTTAGGTAATTCTGTTACAGTATGTTATGATTGGTTAGTAAAATTATACTAAAATAATTGGTTACGGTATAGCTAAGCAGGACTCAAGTTTCGCTATATAAACTGGGGTCCAAGAAGGAGACAAGCAAGCAAAAGGATAGAAGGAAAAGGGGAAAAGCAAGAAGAGGAAAAGGAAAGAAAGAAAGGAACACCAAAAGAAGGAGGGAAGACCTGGAAGAACTCACCTCCAAGACACAGCCTAAGACCAGAGCTGTCAGAATTCCTCTGCACAACCGTGATGTGCAGCAGCTAAGATCCAGAGAGACTGACCTTGCCTGGCCAACAGGGGAAGTCTGCCTGTCTTTAACAGGATTGGTGAGCAAGACACTGTGTGCTTAGCATGTATATTCTGCTTGCTTGGGAATTATCAATAAATAGAGAAGAAGAATATTACTGTGTAAGGCTCTTTCAGTGGCAAAAGATCCTGCAAACCCGCAGGAAGTTATGCTCTGACCCCTAAGAATTGGGTAAGGGTGGGTGTGTAAATTAACAGGGTTGCACCTTGAGCCCTAGGAATTGGGTAAAGGTGTGTGTCTCTAAACTGTGGAAGGGATAGAGAAATTTGTGCAGGTAACAGGGAGACCTTACCTAGGAGGCTCCAGCCAGTATCCCAGCAGGTTCCTTAGCCAGGGTCCCTTGCACACCTTGTACATGCTCAGGGAGGGGGGCATGTTTGCTACTGTGAATGCGAGCCCGGAGGAGGGGTGCTTCTAAATGCTGCCTGTCATGCAAACAGGCAGCTATTATTGGCCAGTTTCCAGCCAATGGGAGCTACTGGGGGCAGGAACAGTATGAGAAGCCTCTCGCCCCCCCTCCCATGGGCTCTCAGCATTCAGAAATGAACATGGCCCCGCAGCTGGCTTTACTGAGTGCCGAGTGGGGGCAGGGCAGGGAGAGAGCCCGCTGAGGTTCTCGCAGGCCAGATTCAGTGGCTTGGCAGGATGCATCTGGCCTGTGGATCATATTTTGCCCGGCCCTGTATTAGAGGCTGTGTGGAAGAAGTGTGGGAGTGGATTGCTGTGCTTCCTTCAAGGGGGAAATCCCACTTATATTTATGTAAGATTAACCAGAGAAGACAGAGCTTTAAAATTTAGTATATAAATTTTTGTATAAATAATGCAAAGGGAGAATTTGGCTTTCAATTTCCTGAAAACTCAAGCTACTGAAATTACCTAGCAAAAATCAAGCTGAAGCTAATTCTGCATCATCCCAGAGTTTCAGAAATAAGACTCGTAGCTGAGTTCATTAAAAGCTGTTATTGTGTATCCAAAGGCAGAATTTGGCCCTAATACTGTCCCTTGTAAGGTCAGCATTTCTAGAGATTTGAAATTTTTTTATGGTAATTTCCAGGCCCTTCTTTATGACAAAATTAATAGATGCATACAAGTAAGCATGTGACCTTAAAGAACTCATTATACTAGATTTCACCTTCCTTTGAATACCTTATTACAACTTTAATTATATGGCAGTCACAGGCCATTAAGCCTTTTGCTTTTGTAAATGCTAGAGTGCTATTTTATTTCTAAAAAAGTTAACTGTCGGATTAGTCAACATATTACCATGTGAAATATGACTTTTCAATCAAATGTCACAAAGTCTCAAAGCATTTTGGGAAAAAAGCAGTCCAATATTTATAGTATCCACATATATATGTTTGCTATTCTCACTGAAGAAGGCATCAGCTTTGTGTTCCCATGCAACAAAATCCTGTCAGCACAGCTAATCCCTATGGATGTCAGAAGAATAAGCCCCAGAAGAGCAAATAAGTGCACTGTCAAAACCATGTCATCAACACACAAGCCTATTCCTAGTAATATTACACACTCCATTGCCTCCAATAGCAACTCAGGAAAACCAGAATCCATGTTCAGAGTCATCTGATCTTAAGGAATTGACACAGCATGGCTAACAATCCCATAGAATTCAGAAACGACATTGGATTTTTAAAAGGCAGCTTTATTTTTTGCGATGGATTTGAAGCAGATTAAATTATAGAAAAGGGTAGGCTATCAGGTCATGATTTGTACGCTACAGCTGTCCAGTTTGAGTTGACAGACACTCTTTGCATGGCCTGTGGACTAAATAAGAAAGGCAGAGAAAAACTCTGAGCTGGACAGTAAAAAATAAATAAATAAATAACATTTTAAAAGAGTGTATGTAGAGGAAATAAATAAATGAAATAACAACCAAAGCTGATGGAGTTACTCACTAGAACAATTAATTGAACTCCTTTTAAAACTTTCTAAAATGAAGGCATAAAAGGAACCAGATTGGTTCATAGTCCAGAACCTCACTTCAAATTGGACTAAACCTTCCATAAGCAGGACGTGCGGACAATCATGAAAGGTAAGCTGCAATTTACTTTTTAATCCTATAGTGAAGGAATATTGCTTTGTAAAGAAATATTGCCTTTGCCAACCAGTGTTTATTTTTAACTTTACAGTGGAAATTATTGTTTAAGTTGTTTTTCTTGTTTCTGAAGATAACTGTTGCAAAATACCAGGATGCTACAGAATGTGTTTCTTATCTTGCTTGAATGAACACAGAATTCAGGCATTGCAGCAAAATTTTCACCTACATTTCCTTTTGAGTTTTAATTAATAAGTGGTTTGCAAGGTAAACTTTAGTGTCAGAAATCCAAACCTTTCATTACAGATTTAATGTGTTTAATTATGAAATGTTCTTCTGTTCTTTTAGGATATTTTCCCCTGTTACTAATCAATCTTTGAGCTCTACAAGTCAATATGTATAAAAGTCTCAGGGGGTAGCCGTGTTAGTCTATAGGACTATTCATTTTTATAGGACTATAGTTAGTAACTATAGGACTATTCATTTTTTTTTTAAAAGTCAATATGTAGTGTACCTTTTACTTGCCAAGGCTTTTAAAATATCAATGGATGAGAAGCATTTTCTAGTTTGAAATAACAGAGAATATTAATGATTTAATGTTCTACAAAGACAATGTTAAAAAAGATTTATCACTCTACTGCTCTGATTCTCCTGAGCCAAAATAATTTATATGGGATCAACATCCAAGACTCTCCAATGTATCTTTATTATTCCATCATATGCACATTAACATAGCTTTAGGCAGCATGATGTTTTTAAAAGAATAGCATTTACCACATATGACAGGTACAACACATTATTATTTCAGTCAAAGCCAAGTTGATCCGTGTCAGAAGCCATGGGAGTAGATAATAATTTTAAATATTAAATATTATTGAGTACTCGTGTGACCTGATTTATCATTTTAACAACTCTATTTGACAAATGTTTGCTTAATGGATAAATGTTCAACTATTTGGAAAGTACAGCTAACATTCAGATAAGGGCACTTCAATTAAGAAGCGTAAACATGGGTGGATATTTTAAAGAACAGACCTTAAAGGAATCAGACTTACTGGAAACTTCTGTTAAATTCTCTGTAGTGAGCCCTTTGAAAGTTATGTTTTTCTCTAAAAGAACAAAAGTTTAATTCCTTAGGGTGCAACATGTAACCAAAAAAGTGACTAAACAGGAACTGTGCTTGCAACTTTAACATACAGAACCTTGGAATCACGATCACCATAGAAATATAAATACTACAATTTAATATTTTGGGAACTCTATGGAAGTGTTTCTTTCGTATGGGTATGCAGCGCTAGAAATTCATCATATTTTTATGGCAAGGGGCCAATGGTTAAGCTTTCTAAAAGTTATTTGCATGTAAGATGAATAGTAGCTTAGTTTAAAAATACAGAAAAATTGTTTTCATCTACATTAGATGAAGTTTGCAAAATGTTATCTAGAGCTTATTTATACTATTCTGATGTACTGTGAAACAAATGTGCATTCCTGTCCATTTCAAAATGTACATCTTTGGCTATACCATCAGTGTGCGTATTACCGAAATACACCACTTATAAATTAGTTTCACCACATTATCACTTCTTTTACTTCTTGTATAGGTGACCTGTTTTTGGTTTCAAGTATTATTGTACTAATGCATACGGTATGTGGATGCCCCGAAAAGTGCCTATGCCATCAAGCTTCAAAGACAGTGGATTGCAGGAATCAAGGACTCGTTGAAATTCCCTCCCGCTTACCTCCTGAAACGCTAATATTACAGTTGCAGAATAACCAGATTTGGAGAATCAATCAAAATGCATTCAGTGAAACCCCTTTGCTCAAAATTGTAGACTTGTCGAATAATTCTCTTTCAAATTTGTCATCGGGTGTTTTCCAGGGACTACAATACATACAGGTTCTAAACCTAACCAAGAACCTGATTCGCTACTTAAACAACAAGACTTTCAGTTCACTCCCTCAATTAAAAGAACTGGACTTATCATTCAACAATATATTAAATTTGCCTGAAACTCTAGGAAATAATACAGGAAACATAACTTTATTGTCGGTTAAGTATAACAAGCTTCAGAAACTGGACAGAATTCTGCTGGAATCCCTTCCAAACCTGAAAGTTGTTCTTTTCAAGAATAATCCCTGGCAATGCACTTGTCATGTCATTGGCCTTAAACTGTGGTTGGAGAGCTTTTTATACAGAGGTAAGTAATTTTCTCCATTAGATAAAATAGTAAGAAATTGATCTAATATATACTTGACTTGTCCTCAGGGGAGCTGGCAGCCATGCCAGGTCCTGGGGTAAGGTGGGGGGCAGTTCTGTGCTCCAGAAGGGGCATGGTCTCAGGTGGCAGGGCAGGGACAAGGGCAGCTGCGCTCCCACCACAGCACTGAGTGGCGCGTGCTGAGAGGTGCACCTGCCTCCCCAGGCAGCCTGAAGACCCTCATAGAGCGAACAGTGCAACACTCTGGTGGCAATTTAAATGGCCTCTGGCTCTGGGCACCACTGCTTCTGCAGCTATGGCTGAAACCCCGAACCCCTTTGAACCACCGAGCCCAGGGACAGTTGCTCCCCTCCCCCATTGGTGTGCCTGCCTTTTCTAACCACTATGGCTCTGATGTCAGAAAACACTTAGGCACGCAATTGAATCTCTGCTCTGGACTAGAGCTCAATAAATAACTGATTTTTCAGAATCCTGGAAGTTCAAGAACATAAAAAACTCAAATTGGGTTGAACTAATTACAATTTTTTTTGAAAAATATATTGGTGAATCAAACATAACATGTAGTTTGACAAAAACTTCATCTCCAAGCTTTTTCAAAAAAGACTTGATTAAAAAAAATAGACTACGAGGAGGTTGAGGTAACTGTTATTGTGCCGTACTATTTTTAGACCTGTGGTTTGCGCTCTTACCTGGGATGTGGGAGCCAGGTTCAAATCCCCACTTTGGAGAAGGGGTTTGAATCTGGCACAGGTAAGTGCCCATCAGGTCTCTCTCAGTGTCTCCTGGTAAAGCCATCTCCATTTGTATAAATATTTATTCAAGTAGGGACCTGAACTTGGATCTGCCCCTTCCCAGGTGAGTGCCCTGATCACTGAGTTAAAACTTATAATACAGAAATACACAATGCCACAGTAAAGAAAAATGAAGTTTATATGTAGATTAAAAGCAGCACAGTTATTTGGCCATATTTCCACCTGCATTTATATTCTTCCATTTATAAATCTCTTCATTATTCTATTTTAAAGGAGAATAAGCCTTAACTCTGCCTTTCTGCAAGTCAGAAGTTCTCTCTCTCTCTCTCTCTCTCTCTTTGCTTTTGCATGGCATTGCAAAGCTTTGTTCTGAGCACCTTTAGAATCCAAGATGATTAGATGAAAGAAAAAAAATCATTTATAATTCTAAAGCATTTAAGGTTTTTTAATTTTATCTGTTTTATATTCAGGGTAGGCAGTAACAGGTATTAAACATTAAACCAAGACCTGGCACTGATAGCTGCAGGAGCTCGTCAACCTTTGAGAAATCAAAAGAAAAAGATAATCCTAATTTTTCTCAAATAAATGTTGATGCTTGAATGTGATATAAATTTTTCCTTGGTTTCCTATCTGTATGTAACCTAAAGGCACTGAGACCACTGACAAGGGAGAGAGAAGTCAGCTATGTGGCCTTAGCTGAGAGACAATTGGCTTTTAGCTTATGGTGTACAGGCACATGACTTTAGCCTCTAAGGTCTCTCATTGATTTCCTCCTGCTGAGGGCCTGGGTTCATCAGTTTTACAAGAGGGGGCTCGCAAAGCCAACAAAACCAGGTCATAAGCAGGATGGATTGAACCTGCTGCCTTAAGAGCTAAAGCCACGTGCCTCTACAGAACGAGCAAAAAGCCAACTGGCTCTCAGCTAAAGCTGTAAGGGAGATTTTACTCTCCGTGTACGTCTAGACTACAAGCTTTTGTCGACAGAAGTTTTGTCGACCGATACTGTCGACAAAGCTTCTGTCGACAAAGAGTGTCTAGACTACATCCAGTTCTGTCGACAAAGCAAGCCACTTTGTCGACATGACAGTGTAGACACAAAGGACAGTGTAGATGCAATAATGCCTTCTGTCGACAGAACTCTGTTGACAGAAGGCATTATTCCTCATAGAATGAGGTTTACAGCCGTCGACAAAACTGCTGAGTTCTGTCAACGTTATGTCGACAGAACTCAGCAGCAGTGTAGACGCAGGTATAGTTTTGTTGACAAAAGTCCAGTTTTGTTGACAAAACCCTGTAGTCTAGACACACCCTCCCTTACCAGTGGTCTCTGTGCCTCTGGGTTACATGTATATAGGTCAATATATTGGCATTGTACAATTCAACAGCCCATGTGATAATACTCTGTGTCTTACGTTTGTACTCTGTAACACAATTGCTAGTCAGTATTCATTCATTGCTTTCACTTATATGGGCAAGAATCTTAAAGATGAGATTTGGATTGCACACAGAAGAGCAGAAGGCTGAAGAAATGAGAATGAAAGGAAATCTGAGATGTCATAACCTAACACAGATTGTCCTTTGCTGTGCCCAAATAGAGTGGCTTTATTTCTTCAACAAACAGAAGAGTTACTGCAGAACTAATCTTCACTCCTTATTTTACCTTCTAATTAATTATTTTTAAAAGTGAATGTGTGCAAGAATAACTTTAAAACTAACAAGAATAACATAAAATGTTACACTTTGGTTACTAGAAATGTTGAAAGTTCTGTGAACATTTCCTTGTTAAAATTAAATGTTTATAATCAACAATCTGTATGTTCTATTAGTGAATTGGTAACAAATAGTCAAGTCTCCAAATTTTCAGAACCATCCAGTTACCTGCTGATAAACAGAGTTTCCATAGGTAATCACTAAACTACGCAAACACACACTCACCTCAAAATTGTATTTTTACTTCAGGATTACCACCAAGAGAAGAGACATTTCTTTCTACAGTATCTTTCATTTTATGCTGTGGCCTTATTTCATTAGGACCACCAAATCATTGGGCCAATTTCTCGCCATGCTCAGCACAGGTGGAAAGTAGCATTTATAGTATACCTGAAGGAGGTGTTTATCATATGGGGAATCCCCAGCACTAGTTAACCACTGCAGCTGGGCACAACTTAAAGTGGTCTTGAGGCTGTTCTAAATTGTGCTGAAGGCACAACTCCCAGGACATCCAGGAGTGGGGAGCTGCAGGGTTGGTACAATAGCACCCACAGAGCCATCAGTGCCAGAAGCAGCACTGGACCAGATAAAGATCTGGTCCACTGGATTTATGTTAGAGCATATACATTTAATTGCATCAATAATTAGAAAATGCCCAGTACCACTAGATAACAGGTGGAAGGTGGTATTAGTTATAGAAAATAATCAGTAAAATTAAACTGGTCTTTTAAGCCAGTAGCGATATGTGGAGCTTATTAAAATATTTAAGGGCTGAGTTGATAGAGTGTTTCTGTAATTTAACTAAATAATTAGACTCCTAAGGGCTCTCTCTCCTGGGGCTAAGGTAATAATACTTTCTGGACTGCTAAAATATTAAGTCATTTCTTTCAGCCCCCAGACTTTTGTTATATTTTGCAAAAGAAAGTAATGATCCAAGATAAGCATATCAGATTATCTTAATTACTGTGCCAGTCACACAGCTTCTTTAGTTTATTTCAGAAACACAGCCATTGTTCGTCAATTCAGTGATTTTTTTCCCTTGTCTCACCTTTGATTTACACAAATTTGCACAAATGACAAAAAAAAGTGAAATATAACATACAAACCCATTTTCACAGAAGAAGTCTGGATATTCTATACACTAATATTTCTCTAAAATTATTCTTGCATGACTTGTACTAACCAACAGGTATCATAATTTTGAAAAGCTCTGGCTCCCCGCACATACATACAAACCTCAGTGGAATATAGCTAGGGACCATCACTTGAAGATGAATAAAATATTTCTTGAACTGAATGCAACTCAAGCAATCGATTCTTGTTGCATACGGTTAATTATAGAAAAGGCTTTAGTCAAAGTACCATTCTAATTTTCCATCCCAACACACCCTTTTCAGGCACTCATAACTATGGAGGATTAAGAGCTGCACAATTTGGATCATTAGCCATACCCACATTAAAGAAGTCCATGTTTGGACATCTTTGGATCAAGGCTTTGGATTTGACCTGTTACAGACTAGGACTTCAGCTCCTAGGCTGTGATTCATCTTGAAAGGTGGCCTTAGAAATTTGGTTTGGGCCCATCTTAATTCACTCTCTTCTAAAACAAAGTCTTTTTAAGATTAAAATCTCCATGCCTGGCCACAGAGAAAAGGTGGAGGGAGGGAAAATTTCAGCTGACTTTAGTTACTTTTGAATTATAGAAACATAAAAACATGCAATGGTTCTATCCATAGCCAGTAGCTATGGACCTTAATATGTGGGGTGGGAAAGGAGATGAGTTTTATGCTAGAGACTGATCCTCTATTACTGCTTCACCAAGGGTGAAAGTATCCCCCACACCAAGTTCACCAGTCCTCAAGGTTGCATGGAGCATGGGTCACTTGCAAGTTTAAACTAGTCTAAATGGTGGGTTCTCTATAATTTAAAGACTTTAAATCATGAATTAAAGAATTCAGTAACTCAGCCAGAGGTTATGAGTCTATTATAAGAGTGGGTGGATGAGGTTCTGTGGCCTGCAATCATAATGGTCCCTGCTGGCCTTAAAATCTATGGGTCTATAATAAAATCCACAGCATATGCCATATGCACAAGTTTGAAATTAGAAAATATAACTGCTATACTTTTCTAACCTTTGTATGGAGAATATTGGTTTTTGCATATAATATGACTGGTATTATGCTTTGATAAACTATTCAGAAAAAAAATCAGAGCATACAGAATATTTTATTTTCACAATTTTCATCATGGCAAAGGGGTAGCACAGTGTTAGAACCATCACTACTTCATGGAATACAGTAATTCCTCATTTAACACGGTAGATACGTTTCAGAAAATGATCGTGCTAAGTGAAAACGTGTTATGCGGGGTCAATTTTCCCATTGAAAATAATGGAAAAGGTGGGGGTTGCATTTGCGCTCACGGCTCCAGACTGCATTTGTTAGCAGCTGGGACTGGGACATAAAGTTGGGGGAGAAAGGGGATTGGGTTATATCAGGGAGGGGAGGTGTTTAGCTCTGGGGAAGGAAAGGGGAGGACAGGGGAGGGGGCTTGCGGCTGGGTTTCCCCAGCTGGCCGGTCGCCGGCAGCTGCGCGGGGCTTCCCCTGCCTCCTTGCAAAGCGGCGGAGGTTCGCTGCGCCGTTCCCTGGCGACCCCCTCTGTTCAGATGACTCACTCCCTCTCCTCCGCCCCCCGCTTGCAGCCGGCGGCTGGGTGTCCCCAGCTGGCCGGTCGCCGGCAGCTGCACGGGGCTTCCCCTGCCTCTTTGCAAAGCGGCGGAGGTTTGCCACTCACCACCCTGTTCCCTGGCGACCCCTCCCCGCCGGATGCAAGGAGACAGGGGAAACTTCGCGCAGCTGCCGGCGACCGGCCAGCTGGGGAAACCCCGCCGCTGGCTGCAAGCGGGGGGCGGAGGAGAGGGAGTGAAGCATCCGGCCAGAGGGGGCACCGGGGAATGGTGCGGCAAGCGACGAACCTCTGCCGCTTTGCAGGGAGGCAGGGGAAGTCCCGCATAGCTGTCAGCGACCGGCCGGTCGGTTGGGGAAATTGTGTTATTGCGGGGATGGTCGTGTTGTTCGAAAAATGTTCCCTAAAAAAAAATTGTGCTATTGCGAAAACGTGTTAAGCGGGCACGTGTTAAGCGAGGAATTACTGTATTTCTGTGAATTCTAACAAGAAATGTTTACCAAAGAGACATTTTTTCCATTTATATTTATACAAAAGTAATGGTACCAATGTGCCTGGTAACAATATGTCTTTGTTTTCAATTATGGCTTTATTTCTGCCTATTTTTATTCTATTGGGCAGGCGATGGGTGGTTTTACTATAAATGCTGGAAGAAGCAGAGGTAAGTTTACTTCTAATGAATTACTGGCTACAAGTAATTGCTTATTTAAGTATATAAAAGTGTTATAACCTTAGTCTTTAACTAACTGGAAACATATGCAAAATAATGTGCGCCTATAAATTCTTTTCAAAGTAGAAAAATGAAGCTGTTTATAAATTCCATTGGGCGTCTCTGAGTTTTTACATACAGAAAATTCAGAAAGTCAAAGAGCTCAAGACTTTAATATTTTCTTTTCAGGAGGAATAAGTGATGGCATTATATGCTCTACACCAGAAAATCGGAAGGGAAAGGACCTCCTCAAAGTTCCTTATGAGATGTATGGAGCATGCCCACCTACAGCTACTCATGTTCATCTGGCTAATATTCATCACCATAACTCTGAGCAGAGAAGTTCTCTGAAGCATGCTCAGCACAATGAAAATGAAGAGAGTAGCCATTCAGACTGTGAACCTAAACCAAAGCCAAGGCCAGTTAGTTTGCGTCATGCAATTGCCACCGTAGTGATAACTGGAGTTGTCTGTGGAATTGTATGTCTAATGATGTTGGCAGCTGCTGTGTATGGTTGTGCCTATGCTGCAATTACTGCTAAATACCACAGAGAAAACTTGGCCCCAGTAACAGAGCAGGGGAGTTCTGAGGAAAAAGAGCCATTTCATAGTTCCTTGGCTTAAGTTACTTTTGACCTTTGGTTTCACTCAAGTAAGACTCCTCATTTCAGTCAGAAGCTTAGTGTCAAGTAGGACTGATTTACTTGTTACTCCTGTATTTGCTTTTTCACATTAAAAACGTTTTTGTAAAATAGAAGTTCATTCCTGGGAAATGATTGATGTTGAGAGGTTAATCAGATGAAATAAATATTTTTTTTGTGCATGCATACATTCTGAAGTATTACCTGAGGACGTGAGTTTGAGATTAATTAAATCTTCATGGTACCACTTTAAAATATTCTGTTCAACATCAACTATTCCCTTGTGTAACATTAATACAATATATTGCAATTAGAGACAGTCACTAGCTATCACAAGTGAGATTTCTCGAATGGAAAAAACAAAGCAATTTTAAATGTCTTGTTAAACCTTGCCTATAACATGCAACAAAAACCTTTAAGTACAGCTCATGCTAAATAGTAGTAGAATTGGCCAAAATGTTCACTCCAAGTAAACGACCCAGCAATTTTTCTAAAAAAATAATCTGCAAACACATTTTCCCCTATTCAACCTGCTCGACTAGTTAAACATTTGAATGTAGCATCCACCAAGTAGTTTTTAAGATGGAAAATCCATAATTAGCTATAGCAATTCAGGTCTAGGCCATATCCAAAGAAAGAAACATCGTTCTCTTACTTGGGGAACAGTAAACAGATGTGGGGATGATGGGACAAGATGGAAGAGAAAGGAATGGCTAAAATGGTTGCATCATGGCATTTTGAAACAAGAATTTGAGAAAGGGCATTGATAAAATATAACAAAATATACACATAGAAGCTACTGTTTATTCCTCATCAAAAGACTAATACACATAACCACCACAGAGACTTCTGATGATCTTAATTCGTAAAACTTCCATTTGGCAACATTCATAACAGGAATAACATAATGGATTTGTTACTGAAATTAATATAATTGTGTGTTTGCATATTCTCATTTTTTCTCTGATGGCTGGTTTGATCCCCCAGAGGGTCTAACCTAGCAGAGTGTTCCAGCAGCAGAAAGTTTGCTATAAGAGGAAGTTGCAGCCACAAAATCCTCAACACCAGAAATCCAGAAGGGATAGGATATTCTTAAACTGCAGAAACATTTTTCACATAAAATATTTGATTAGGGAGCTCAGTGCATCATTTAAATCTAGTATTAGATTATTATAATAGGTACATCTACATTTTCTAGCCTGGATTTTATTTTCAGAATTAGCATTTTGCAACAAAAAAGGTGTCTCTTCTTAACTAGAGTAGTGATGCAAGGGTATTGGATGGAATTTTACCATCAGTGCACTAAATCAAAAGCCTGAGTGCCAAACCACAGTCAAAGGCCTTTTACACATTTACACACACACACACACACACACACAGCACCCATGCAATCAGAATACAGATGTAAAGCTGAAACTTTTTAAAGCTCCAATTGATTTCAGTGGAGCCAGGATTTCACAGACAGTGCTCCCAGTAACCCAGGACTCAAAAGTGGCACTTGAAAGTACAAATACCCTCAGATTTCCAAGAGCTTATCCTGCAAAGAGAGATCAGACATGAAATTCTTGATATTTTTAAAGTTAAAAAAAGGAAGCAGAGCCTCTGCAGTGCTTAGCCCTTACAAAACCCATACCAACCTACCAAAACCACTGAGACCCTCTTCCTAAAGCAGCAAAAAAACCATAAAATGATTTAAAAATATCTTTATTAGGGAGCTTTTAAGTTGCTTTCGGCATTTCCATGTGAAATTCTGCCATAAAGTCAGATCATTCTTACTTCCGTTAGTGCATTCCTTTGTGTGACTAAAGCAGGTCAATCCATACTAAATGTGTCACATACATTCTAACAGGCTGTATGTTAAAAATGCAGAAACATCACATTATGTTTTGAAAAAATTGTATAGATTTATAAATTCAGCCCATGGTTGCCACAAACAGCCATTTAAGATGATAATGTTTACTAACATTTTAAATGTCAGCAGACTTTCAACAGAGAAGAGTATAGAGCCAATCATTTAAATTAACAAATGCAAACTTATAATTTTGCAATAAGAAAAATGTAATGTTTAACTGTAAAAATAAAATTCAGATGAAAGACACAATTTGCTAAGTATTCTGTGAGAACCACAAATTATCTTTCACAACCACTGCAGTTCATAAGGGATAATTTTCAAACGCCTGACAGATTATTTTTAGCTGCTCATTTTGTACGGCTGAATCCAGGGTTTCCCTACAAAATGCCCATTATTTGTAAAACTATGGACATCTGCTGCTGAAATGAATTATGAAATGAAACTGATAATCAGTTTCAACAATGCAATACAGAGTATTTCTACAAACATAGTCCCCCCCACACACACACTCTGGAAGAGCCCCTTTATTCCTCAGAAAATCAGGGTAGCTTGTGCACTGTCTGCCACTTAGAAAGACAGCTAAAAAAATGGATTGTGCTATTCTTATCTTTCAAACAGGAGTCACTTTGTCACTTTGTTTTCAGAATCAATACATGGAAAATTGACGCAAAGAAAGTGGTCCTTCTTTCAAATTTGTTCCCAATTTAGAATAGGAGATAAAACCACACTGATTTCACTGTATTCTCTACAGAAAAAGCCCATTAATGGTTACACAGATGAAGAGAAACATAAGTAATGAGTGCCATATGGAAGTCTTTCCATACCAACATTTGCAGAAGGATAATAAAAATCTTCATTACTCCCAAGTGATCTCACTTCCAATCAGAGAGAGGATGCCCCTTCTTGAATTTCCAAAAAGGCAGTTTAATTACTTCATACACGGTGTATCTATCATTTGCATTATTAACAAAATAAGACACTAATTTTTGCCTAATAAGAATCTCATATTTGCCAATGACCAGGTGACAAAAGCTCCCTTTAGAACAGCATTGAAAAAGTATGCTTATTTGAACCTCTTTGGTCTGTAAAACAGGGCTTGAAATGTCATTCACACAAGAATTTTGGTACATCCTGCTTTTGTGTTAACTGACACATGACTGCATAATTCTCTGGTAAGGCGGCCAGAAACATCAATCACCTGGATGTGGGATTGACCCATCATGGGGGAAGGGACAGATGTTTCATTGACAGCAATGTACATGACTAGAGCATATTATCAACAAAGGCTGAGCCTGTGGTCAGCCCTGCATGATAAGAGAAGGATCCACTGATTTGGGGCAGAGTTTTCTATGGAGTTCTTGCCTTTGTGGATACTGCAAGCTGAGTTACTTCCACAGGACTGCCATTCCTGCTCCAAGGAGGGAAGGCGAATCTGCAAATCCTGTGGATTTTTAGAAGTGAAAGGTTTACCATAGAAAGGGATGAACTAGCGAATCCACAGTTTTTAATGTAGAATGAATTTATTTACAATCCACATAATTGTAGAGAAACAAACAACGAATTACCTAAAATTCAAACCAGTGCAGGATTATCTTAATTTCAGAAAACCAGTCCAGATCCTGTGCCATGTAATATAATCAAGGAATTATTTGGTTGGCAGCAATGTCCTTGGCAAAACACTTCTGGCATCTGCTTTTAGAGAACACTACTAGACCCACACATCTGCTAAACCTTCCCACTTTAGCTACATTTCTCAAAAAGAACAACCTAACCCAACTAGCCAGGAGTAAGGAGCAAAATCCTCCTCAGTGTTCACTATGCATATCAGCATACAGCTCTACTCTACGGGAATGTCTACACTATGGAGAGGATCAACCCTCTGGAGATCAATCTTCTAGCATTCGATTTACCCGGGTGGACTTTTGTTGGGCTTCCATGGCCTGCACCAGTGCTTTCACTAAGTCCTCCATTGTGAGAGCCTCTAACCCAATTAAGCAGGAGAATAAAAACCAACACCCTAGTGCACCTTTTTTGTTTGGTTGTTTTTTTTTCCCCCCTTCACCCTCTTTCGTCCACGGCACTGTTGAACAATCCCACTCCTGACACCAGTTGTGGCAAAACTCCAGCTATTCCCCATGGGTCTCACCACTGGTGGATAGTGTTAGCCTCGGAGGCTCACTGTGGTGCACCACACTGCCTGTGTTTCTACTAGAGGCAGGATCCACAGCCTACTGAGCCATACTCATCACAGGCTAATTCATAAGTTTGGGGTAAAATCCCTATCTCGCTTCTCAAGGCTGAGGCTGAGATGTTGTAGGGAGGTTGGGGGAACCCAGGCCTGCCCGCTACTCCAGATATTGACTCAGGGATCCTAAGGCAGTAGCAACAGACAAGATTATGGCCTCTCTCAACCTGACAGCTTTTCCCTGGGTCACTTCCCCACACAATCCCTGCCAGTACCTTTCCTTTAGTACTTGCTCACCAGTCCTCCACTCAGACCCACACAGCACTTCTTCCTTCCTGTCCTTCAGTCTATTCCTTCCCCTTCCCTTGCCTGAGGGGAGCCCTTTTAAAGCAGCACCACAGGCCTTAATTGGCTGCAGATAACCAATCAGCCTGTAGCTTCTAGGAAGTTCTATTTGATCCCAGGTGCCTGCCTGATTATGCTGAACTTAGGCTTGGCCTTTTTTTTACTCGGGAAAGAGAAAGCTGTACACTCAAGCTCCAGCATGTATTCTCTCTACCAGTGAGCAACAGACAGCTGGGCTGGGTCTACTACACTACACATTTTGCGTAGCTGGATGGTGTACGTTAAGCCAACCTACCTCGTCTAATGTAGACCTAGGCTACCTGAGCAGCACTTACATTCAAGTGATGAGTGCTAAAGAATGAAATAGAGGATTAGGCAGCTGTGATATTTATGCTCAGAAATTATGATTATTTTAACAGAGACATATCCCTCCAAGAATTGTGCTGTCTGGTAAAAGCATCATTGCTAAAAGGTGAAGTGAACTGAGCGTGTGTGCATGCAAATGCCTTGAATACTGAATGTGCATTCTGCTTTTTTACTGAAGTCATTATTATACGTCTCAATATGAGATTTATGAATGTAAAAAGAATATGCAAAATGTATTAGATCCTTTGGCAAAATATAAACTAACTGTATTTTCCACGAAAGCATGCAGGGACAATGCAAGGGATTTCCTCAGCATTACTGCTGATTAGAATGTTCAGCGGCTTGCAAACTGGCGTAAGTAAATCACTGTCTTGACTAATGAGGAAAGCATATATCTTAGAAAACCTAGAACATCTGGATGGTGTTTCAGTGTAATGTCACATTCATTTTCCCGTAAACTCTACTACTAAAAGACTACTTTTTATAGATGGACCTATACCTTTTAAGTGCTTTGCATGGTTGTAGTCATATTCAAAGTAGTAGCAGGTAAAACAGCAGGTAACCTTAACAGTACACAATAGTTTATGAACAATTATTAGATGCTTTATCCTATCTAATACTTTAACCTAATATATCATAGTAGAATGGAATCGCCATCTGGGAGGCATTTACAATGTACTTAGTTCCTAAAGGTAATTGGTAGTTACAGTGTGTTAACCTGTTGAAGTCAATAGCTCACATTTGTAAAAGTGCATGCTGAGACTTTTCATTTGCAAAACTTCTAAAGCGTATGCACAACAGTCGTATGCACATTCCACACTGGGTACACACTTTTAAAAATCTGAACCTAAAGCTTTAAAATGTCTGAGTCTATAGTACTAATACTAAATGTCTGAGTCTATAGTACTAATTCTTAAACCACTACAAGCATCCTGATATAACTGACTGAAGAACAGGATTTTTCACAAAACTTATAAGGGGTAGTTAAATACTAACAGGTAACCCGGAATATTCCCATATGGCAATACAGTTGAACCTCATTTAGCTGAGTCTATTTAGCCAAGAGTCTTAGATAGACTTGGACAGTTGACATATCCTCAGATATGTGCCAATTTAGGCATCTTGAATATACATGTGACCAGCACAGTAAAGACTGCCACTCTCAAAAGTGACTCATGATTTCGAGTGCCTCCATTTTTGAGTATACAGCTGTGACACCTGAAAGGTGCATGAGTTTTAGAGAATGAGTAATCTCTGAAAATCAGACACCTGAATATCCCAAAACAGAGACACCCAAAATCATAGTGTGTTCCAAGTTTGAAACACAGCTGCTGCCACCTCCTCCTTAACAGTCTATGACTGTGGAGATCTGGCCAACAGACCAACATCTACTAGGTGAGCTCATTCCAATTCTCTAAGGCGTTTTAGTATCCTTTAATTGGCTTTCTTCACTTTTGCACCATTTTAATGATTTAGAAAATAGTGAGTATTTATCAATTTGTGTGAAGTGAGGTGAAAATAGAAGGTGGGCAAAGGGATACGGTGAGGCTGGGAGGTCTATGAAAGAATCAAGCAAAGAACATGACCTGTCATGAGTTCTGGTAGACTTGGCTACCTCTGGCTGACTAGCAACACAAAGGGTATGTCTACACTGCATTGTTAGGGTACATCTAGACTACAGGCTTCCGTCGACAGAAGTGTTGTTGACAGATGGAGGTAAGTCACTCTCAGGGGACAGTCCGGGGGGCAGTCAGGACCAGGCACAGGGAATTGGGGATGGGGTGGCAGACGTAGAAGCCCTCTCAGCCTCACCCTGCCATGGTGCAGGGGGCGGGGAAGGGGTTGTCTGAAGGGAGGCTCTTGGGGTCCAGGAGGGGAGGGGGGGAGCACCTCTCATCAGCTGAGCCAACCCCTCTAATGTCCTGTTCTGTGTGTTTCTATTTGTTCCTTTATGCAGGTGGTCACAGCCATCAACTCGGAGCTGCTTCACAGGACCGTCCGCCTGGGAAACCTGGATGCCATTGTGGCTGGATTTGCGGCACTGGAATTCCACAACTGCGGTGGAGCACTTGACGGGACGCACATCCCCATCTGCACACCGCCCCATTGAGCAGCCCAGTATATTAATAGAAAGGGCTACTTTTCAGTGGTGCTGCAGGCACAGACATTTGTGTCGGGTGGTCAGGCCAGGCACACGATGCCCACATATTCTGGAACTCATACCTGTACCACAGGCTTCACGCTGGGGCATTTTTCCCTGACAGAAACCTGGAAGTGGGGGATGTGCAGATGCCTATATGCATCGTGGCCGACGCGGCCTACCCCGTTATGCCCTGGCTCATGAAGCCCTACACTGGCCACCTGGATGTGAGCAGGGAACTCTAACTCCCGCCAGAATCGGGCTCGCTACCAGGTGGAGTGCGCCTTTGGGCGTCTGAAGGGCAGGCTTAGATGCCTTCTCACTCAGCTGGACATGGGGGAACACAACATTCCTGATGTGGTTGCAGCATGCTGTGGGCTGCACAACCTCATGGAGAGGAAAGGGGAGGCCTTCTTCCCTGCATGGAGGACACAGGCTGAGATGGAGGGGAAGCAGTTTGAGCAGCCCCGGACAGCTGCCATCCAGCAAGCCCACCAGTCGGGACTGCAAATCCAAGAAGCTCTGAGGGAGCAATTCTCCCAAGGAGGCCACTGAGTTTCCCCAGGGCCTTCAAAATGTGGGATTGCCCCATGCCTCCGGTGCCTTCCTCCCCAAAACCCGTCCCGGCCCCCAGTCACACATTGTACTCATTCCTCACACACTGAGAATGGAGACAGGTGGTGGTGAAAACTTTTGTCCAGTTTATTTCACTGTTGTTTTTGGCACAAAATAAAATAAATAACTCTTTTGTTCAGAGAAAATAAAAAACTCTTTTTTTTCTTAGAAAATAAACTGTTTGTAAACAAAATAAAGTGCGTCCCTCAGTTACTGTTACTGGTGGGAAGGGGGAATGTCAACCAGGAAGGGGGGAGGGAAGCTCAGGGCTGAGGGGGCTGCCTGGAGGAAGAGCCCCTGGCACTTTGGCTCCGGAGGCCTTGTCGCATCCAGCTGCGCGTGCGGGCTGCCACAGCAGGGGGTTGGGCAGGAGGTGGGGATGGACCTGGGTCTGGATGGCAGGGGTTGAGGGGGGAGCAGGCTGAGGAGGAGGGGCAGGACCAGGCACAGGACCGGGGAAGGCCATGGCCTCCCGGATCGCTGCACAGATGTCCCTGCACTGCTGAGCGAATTCATCCAGCAACTGCTGCTGCCACTCGGCCTCTGCCTCCAGCCTCCTCTCCATTGAGTCCTGCATCCTTTGCAGGACTCCAACATGCTGGCGCACCAGGTCTAAATAGGTGCGCCAGTGCCGACGGGTTCCCTGCGGCCGCCTGGGTGGTGGGGCAGGTGTGGCGCCCCCCCTCCTGGTCAGCTGGACCGGCTGTGGAGGACAAGAGGGAAAAGTCGTCAGTCATGGATGCTCACCCTTTCCCTGAGAGGGCATGCCCTCCTTCTTGTCAGCAGGCAGTGCCTGTCCTAGGGTCAGAGGCTGCTCATGTGTGTCTCAGTGAGGCATGGTGTGGCCTGGCCCGCAGCCACGGCCTCCCTGTAGCCCAGAAGGTGTGCAGGCCACCATCCTGCCCCCCCTCGCACACACCCCATGGCCGAGCAGCACAGACAAGTGTCAGGCCACGGTTGGGGTTCCCGCAGAGTACTGAGAGGCTTGCAGCTGTGAGGCAATCCCGGCATCCCCGACCCATGCCTGCACCTGGCACCACTGACTGCAGGAGCAGGTGGTGCCTAGCAGCCGTGAAGGTGCAGGGGTAGGAAGGCCCTCCCTGAGGGCGGCCATGGGTGTGTCCCCCTCCCCTCCCCGGCTGTGATCAACATGACATGTCACAGCACGACACCATCCCCTTTGCTCCCACCTGCCCTGCCCTGTGTTGTGGTGGACCCTCACAGCACTCACGTCCTGATGTTCCCTCCCTGGTGTCTGAAGTTGCCTGGGAGGCCTCCTGGGTTTGGGCGTCTGGGTCCTGGGTCAGGGTCACTGTGCTCCTGCTGGTGGTGGTGTCTTCCTCCTCCTCCTCCTCCACCTGTTGGAGCTGCTGGTGTTGTTCTGGGGTGTCACCATGGAGTTGCGGCCACTGCTGACCAGGGGTCTCCAGCCCAGACTCCACTAGCCGCTCAGGAGGCAGGGGTTCCCCTGCCACCAGGATCTGGTTGATCTCCTTATAATACGCACAGTGGTACGATGCTTCCCCAGAGCGGGAGCTGAGCTCACGGACTCGAACATACCCCTGCCACAGCTCCTTAACTTTTGCCCTGACCTGCTCCAGTGTGCGAGGATGGTGACCTTTCTGGGCAAGGCCTTCTGCCATTCAGCCATAAACGTCCGCATTCCTCCTCTTGCTGCACTGCATGGCCTGGAGGTACTCCTCCTCAGCCCAGAGCCCCAAGAGGGCTTTTATCTCCGGGCCAGACCAGGAGGGTGCCCGACGCTGGGTGCCCTGGGGTTCCCGGGGGGGATGAGTCCCTGGAAGGGCCAGGGGGGTCTTGAGGGGCTTGTCCCTGGGACATGTCTCCTGAGTGTCCCTACCGGGAAGATCTGCACCGTCAGGGTCCTCTCTGGAGCTGGCTTGTTGCCAGAGTGCTGATCCTGGGTGCTGTGCCTTTTAAAGATGGCTGCAGGCAGGAACAATAGAGTTGAAAGCTGTGGTAGAAGTGTCCACCAGGGGTTCTTCCTGGAGGCCTTTTCTGTTGACATAACTTCTCCCCTGCGTCCACACTTACCTTTTGTTGACAGAACTATGTCAATAAAGGAGTTATTCCTTGTAGAAGGAGGTTTACAGCCGTCGACAAAACTGCTGAGTTATGTCGACATTATGTCGACAGAACTCGATGGCAGTGTGGATACAGGTATACTTTTGTCGACAAAAGTCCACTTTTGCCAACAAAACCCTGTAGTCTAGACAACCATTATTTTGAAATAAACTATTCCAGAATAGTTATTCTGAAATAGCTTATTTTGAAATAGCACGTCTACACTGCAGGGAAGCCTCAAAATCAGTCTGGGGCAGGCTTCTCTAATGCAGATGTGCTATCTCGATTTAGAGCCCCAGGAGGCACTGGGGAAGAATAACTTAGAATGGCCCTGGTGAGGTGCTATTTCGAAATAGCAGCAGTGGAGTGTCTACACATGCCTTATTTCAAAATAGCTATTTCGGAATAGGCACAATAGGTTTACAGATTTCGGAATAAGCCATCTGTTATTTTGAAATAATGGAATGGCTGTGTAGGTGCTTGCATTGTTATTTCAAAATAACACTAGTTATCTTGAAATAATGGTACAGTGTAGACTCATCCAAAGTGTAGTCGTTTAGGATCAAAATATAGAAAACAGTGATTTAGCACTGAAAGTAGCGGTCTGAAGGGCTACATTTACACTGCAATGCTATCTCGGGATACCGGAGTATCCCGAAATAGTTATCCTGTGACTTAACAGCAAGCCCATTATTTCAGGCTCACTATTCCAATGTTCCTGTAAACCTCATACATGAGGAGTAAGGGACATTTTGGAATAGTGGGTTATTTCGAAATTTGGCACTGTGTAGACAGCGCCAAATTCTGAAATAAGCTATTTTGAAATGAGACTGAAATAAGATACGCAATTTGCATAGCTCAAATTGCGTATCTTATTTCGAACTACAGTGCACTGTAGACATAGCTAAGGTCAGACTAGGGGTTTATCTAGACTATGCGGAACAGTCTAAAGAGGATATGCAAATTCCGTGGGAATTTGCATATCTTCTTCCGATCGCACTTTTGAAAGCAGAGCTTTTGAAAGTGAAAGTCGTTTAGATGTGGCTTTTTTGGTGAACCCCCTTTGTCGAAAAGCCATGTAAACCTCATTTTTTGAGGAAGAGCGGTTTTTCGACAAAGGGGGGGTTGCCGAAAAAGCTGCGTCTAAACTACTTTCACTTTCGAAAGCTCTGCTTTTGAAAGTGCAAACGGAATAAGATATGCAAATTCCCGTGGAATTTGCATATCCTCTTTTGACTGTTCTGCGTAGCCTAGATAAATCCTCGGAGACTAAGAGAGGAAAAGTACTGACCAACAAAGGTTTATATATAAAATGTTGGAGCAAGTTTATGAGCTGATCTTTTGAGATTTTTGAATAGTAGTCTGTTTTATTTATCTATCTTTTAATCTCTTCTAATTTAATAAAACATCCTCTCTGAAAAGTTATATATTTGAAAGGGAAAATGTTCTTGTTCAGTTTTTATATGCAATTATTTATTTAAAGGAGTGAAAACCATATTATACGTTTGCATAATATAATGTTGTGGAGAGATAGGGAATACACAATGAAATTGTCAGAAAAAAGAGCTGTTGCTAGGCTACCTTTACCAGAAAATTTGATTCATTCTCCTACTTTTAATTTAGAAATGGCTTGATCCTTCTAAACTTTTATATTTTTAACAAGAAAATGTATATTCAAACACAGTTCCAGAATATTTTAAAACAATCTATAATTTGAATATAAATAAATGGCACTCATGGATTCCCCTAATTCTAGTAAAACATGTACAGCACATTCATTTGCATGAAATCTTTCATTGGAAAATTTATTTTGATCACCACCACTGCGTATCAGTGGACAAATATAAAAAGGATATATAAAAATAGATGTCACAGACCATATGGCTTTTACTTGTGCACTTCAGTATTGACATTATAGAGTAATGTTTCTGGTTTTTCAAAACTTTTGTCTATTTTTATTCACATGGCAAAGAATAGTGAGCAACTCAATACTCATTGTGTCCTTGTACTCTGACACCAACTACTATAAAGTTAAATGCACCTGCTCAATGTGACTTGTTATTATGTGATACCTCAATGACAGATTCCTTGGAACTTTAAATACCACATACCTATAGAAAGATAATAAACTGTGTAAGGAAATTTAATCAGAGCTACACCAGGTAAAAAGCATCTGCCCTTCTGTTTTCAACTTTTGCCTCTTTGTAGCAGGAAAATATTTGCAGCATCTAAAGATTTGGGCCAGGTTTTGTCATCCTTACTGAAGTAGTAACTTGTTGCATGAATAGTATTACTGTTTTGAAAAGCTTCAGGGGATAGCTGAGTTAGTCTGTACAGGATAAACTTAAAAAACAACGAATAGTCTGGTAGCACTTTAAAGACTAACAAAACATGTAGATGGTATCATGAGCTTTCATGGGCACAGCCCGTTGGTGTCCGATACATCCCTCACTATTTCCTTTCATCTTTCCCTGTCTAATGCAGAGTGGCTTAGTTTCTGTAGACTAGCACCACACCAATCTACTATATCATCTCCCCATTCTCTCCTATTCAAACCATCCATTATGCCGAATACCAACGTCTTGGCTTTTCGCTTGTCATTCATTCTGCAGATATGACCAAATAGCTGTAGCTTCCACTGTATAACCTTCTGCAGTAGGTTCTCTTTTGGCTGTATCTTCCTATATAATTCCTTGTTGGTGACCTTCTGCATCCATCCTATTCTCAGGATCTTTCTATAACAACTCCTCTCAAATGCCAATATCCTTCTCTTCGAATCTTTCGTTATCACCCATGTCTCACATCCATACAACATGCTGCTGAATATACACGTTTTCAAGATGCTTAGTTTCGTTCCTAAGCTAATCGCTTTGCTTTTCCAGATCTTATCCATCCCTCCATTTACCATTCCTTAATCTTTGTTTGTCCCCAACCTTGGCACTGGGCATGTACAGCAATTGCTTCAGCATTCTTTATGTACCTCCAGCAGAGAGAGAGGCATTACTAGACATACCTGGAGATACTTGGGTGTCTCTCCCCACTTGCCACCATTTGCTAATAAGGAGTCTTTGTAGTGGGAGAGGCTGGGAGAAATCTTCAGATTAAAAGATTCATTTCTTCTTCTCCTTAGTTCAGCTCTCTTTTGGAACTGGGACCCCACAGGTGTGAGGAAACATAACTGACCTTCAATTAACTCGGAGTTTCAGTTAACTGGACATGCCTTAATCAGGGCTTGCTTGTATTCAGAGACTAAAATTCTTACCGATAAATAAGGCTTCTGATGCTTTTAAAATGAGTTTGTGAACATATTAACCTGACTTAAAACAGCAATGTAGTGATAGCAGGAAATTTTGACTGCACACAATGCCCATGTTGTGCTTTGCATGTGATAAGGTGATTAATGTTGACATTCAAATATAAATAGCAAAACAGTATCTATTTAAAATTACGTCTCAGAACAAAGCTACCAGATATTTGCCCCATTAGACCTTCCTCACTGACCATGCCATCCTCTGGTAGTATGCAAAGTAACAAGATTTATGCAATTTCATATTTTCACCAATAAGTGACACTAGTGCTTTCTACTTTTGGTGGAACGGATGAGCCCTCAGTTATGACATTAGAGGGGGAAAGCACTGTTGTACTTAAAAGCTAGTTCATCTAATAATTATAAACTATTCTTCTGCTGCAAACTTTGCATTCTGAAATAGAACATGGTAATGACAATCCCACTAGATTTTCAAAGCTGTATAATCTTTTTTATACTGACTGTTTAAACTTACTTAGAAAGGTCTTCTTCAAATGACAGAATCAGTATTTATTAAGATGCAATACAAAGATACTCAACAATCATTCCTAGAATTTGAAGTGTCTCCTATTAGCAAGTATCATGTTGCTTTTGCATATCCTGCAATGCTGGACGTGAATACACACGTAAAAGTCACTGTGTTAATGTTTATTCACATACTCCTCTCTACAGAGCAAATAGGATTAGATAGGTTTGTACATTATAGACTACCACCAACCTGTTAGTCTATAAGATGCCACAGGACTCCTCATTGTTTTTGCAGATACTAACTAACACTACCCCTCAGACTAAATTAGTTGAAATATTCTAGAATGTACCTGATCTCACACAGTAAAAGGAAAACAAGAAACAGGAAAACTTGTACCCCAGAAGCTTTAGAGGAAGGAGAGTAGGCTAAGCCTCAAGTTTGACATGCTGCAAGATTCTGACCCATTCTGCTCAGTCCTTCATCTTTCTAACATAGTTGCACTGAGCACTATGCAGTTCAACTGCTTGCTTATGGGTCTTTTGGCTGATGCCTTAAAATCTAAGCACTGTCTTGTCTGTGGTAATACTCAAGATCCCTTGACAGTTTTTGTGAGGAAAGACATTTGGCTTACTAGTCTTTACCAAAATTCTCTGCCTGTCATGTGCAGTGTGATGTGCATCTATTAACTCTTGCTCTCCATCCCAAACGTGGTTCGAGTTCAGTGGAGTTCTTTTGCATAATGGTTGTGAAGTGCTTGGACCATTCAGAATGAAGGGCGCTATGTAATGTAAGGACTAGGTTATACCATAGCCTTTGGGCCACAACCTATATACAGGGGTGGGGTGAATGAAGGGACAAAATCAGAATTCTTTCATTGTCTCTAGGTTGATGGCCAGTGGAGAGAACTGGGCCTGGGCTTTCTTACTCTTTATGAGCAACTGGTCTGGGCCAACCATTACAGTATTATCTCCACTCTCCATTTCTCAATGTCAAAGAACATTAAAGGCATGCCTCTGTCAAAGGACCAACATATAGAATCAGCTGTCAATCATTTTGCTATTTAACCACACCAGAGAATAACACAAGAGTACAATAGTTAAATTTGTAGTACTTCACCATAAAAATCACATAGTTGCTACCATTCACACAAGCTGCAGAAGAGAAGCTCAGTCCTAAATGGTGTCATTGCTAATCAGCTGCATTGCCATCAAAAATCAAAATTCACATCCAAATTTCCCTGATCTCGATGGAAGAAAAAAACAACAACAATAAAAAACCCACAGGTTGACCTGGCTGCACTGGCAATTTAAAAAAACATGCTTTTTAAAATGTAAACGCAATATAGAAACCATAGAGGAAACATAAGGTGGAACACCAAGACATCTCTCTTCTGAGCATAACTGCATTTTAACTATGTCCAGTATACATATTTTTCAGGTTTATTATCCATATCTCTGCTGCAAATAAATTAAGCTTTCAAAGTGTACACAAACCCAATAAATATACCGGTGTATTTCTAAACACACACACATAACCCTCTACTCAAATTTGCATTCATTTAAGTTGTTAACGTAATTATATGTCAGTTGGAGAGGAAGGAATTTAGAAGTGTCTTATGTTTTTCTCTAGTCAAGTAAATGTAGTCTCACTTTGGACTGAACAGAGGAGGTACAGATGCTAAAGCAGCGGCAGCACACGAATTCTGCAGTGTTGCCAACAATTCTAACCCTACAGAGTCATTGATTTTGAAGGTCTCCTGCCATTATTATTGGATTATGCTTCCTCGATTCAGAACATGACTTTCCGTCAGCACAGAACCAAATAAGTTAGCATAGATAAGGGGCCTATTGCCAGTGATGCTCTTCTACAAAAGATGAAAATAAAAAGAGAAAAAATGCGAACTGTACAGAGGGGGTTGCATACACGATAGCAGGAATTTTATTTCTCCCCCATGGTCAGATTTAAATGATATTCTGCATTAATATTCATATTTAAATATATTTTTAATTTAAAAACACCTTACTATTTTAGGGTGTTTGCAAACAAAATGACCTGGTGCAGCTTTATTTTCAGTCAATACCTATGTAATGAATACAGTGATTTTAAACCTAAGGGGTGTTTCAGCACCAGTGTGCTGTAATCTACTGAGTTAATGGGAATAAAGAGTATTTATTTTAAAATAACTAGAAAGTGGAGTTTTGGCAGAATTACAACTTTAGATAAAAGTGATTTTTAAAATGTTACCATAAATTTCTTAGGAGCCCATTTTAAAAAATGACTTAGACCCTGATTTTAGGGCCACATTTTTTAAGACATTGCTCTGCTCATTGCAACAATACCAAACAGTGATTTAGGAGTCAAAGTTTCATTGAAAGTCAATGGCACGTAGGAAACTAATTCACTTTTGAATATGAAATGAAAAGAAAACAGACAGGCGTTGTACCACTGTTGTATGTTGCCTGAATGCTTTTAAAAATCTGGACCTTAAGCACTTGGGACTATGTCCCAGAGGTGCTTTTAAACATATCATTGATAATTCTTTGAAAAATCTCTAAGTAAGTTGTACAGTGAAATCACAATTTCCAGTCACCCTCTGCTTCTCCACTTCCTACCTTTTTATTTATTTTTAAAATAAGTAGCAGCTCTCAGTACAGTAAGAACTAAAGCTACACTGGACATAGGGTAGTTGTACTATAACTTGTTCCATGGGGAAATGGAATTGATAACGTCCATTTATGCTCTATAGCTGAAGTGTAAATAGAATAATGCATATAATTGTTGTCTCTCTGAACTTCTGTTACTGTCTGCTGGATACTTCTATGCAAAGTAGTTGCTGAAGAAGCAGGGGAAACTGAGAAAATGAGTGAGTGAGGCAGGAAGAACTGTTCTTTGTGCTTTCACAAGGGACTTAATTTTATCTCCACCTTATAAAGGAACATATTATTACACGACACTTCATTATCCCTCACAGTACAATGAAAAACCTTAATTACATCTGCAGCAACATTAGCCATTATCCGGTTTGACATTTTTGCACAAGTTAATTGTTCTCATATGTTTTTGTAAGAGAACGATGAGATTATAATTAAGATTTTCTCTTATGTGGTAAAGGAGAACAATGATTTGTGTATATTCTCATCAACTCAGGGCAGAAGAGCACTTTTCCTGTGACACACTGGACATTTTTTTATTTGTGGGGATATGCTGAGTTTTAAGGAACAGTTCAAAGATGTCCCATTATTTGCAATGGCATGCCCTTTACTTTTCAGGGATTGTATGCTGGGGATAAGACTCACTTAAACCAGCTTGAATCCCATTAAACTACTTTTTGTTTGTTTATGTAATTTCCTAATATGATAAATATAGGTTGGTTTGGAGTAGGTAGGGATGTTCCCCTAACTTTCCCTCCAGTGGGACAGAAAAGATTGCCAAAAGGGTAGAGAGAGGCAGGGTGGGCTAATTATGTGTGTGTGTGTGGAGGGAGAGAGAAATTAGTTTTATTTCTACCCTCTCCAACTACAGCTCAATGGTTTCTGCATTCCTGTGGTGAGATCAGCTTGTGTATGGCCACATCTGCTCCACTGGGCCAACCACAATTCCTCAGGGTGGAGGAGCCTCCATCAAAGCTATAGCATATAAAGCAGAGGCCAGAAAGCACTCTAACACTGGATCTCAAGAGTTCTCTCACTTGGGAACCCCCAGATGCTGCTCCTTGACTGAGATGAGGTTCACAGCACAGACAGCATCCCTCTTTCCAAGAGCCCTCAATTCCACTCGAAGCAAGAACCAAGAAGTGACCACCTTGCTGAGGGGCAAACTCACCTCAACATAACAAGTATAGTTCTCAATTAGATGTCATATTAATTGATTTAGACTCCCAGTTGGTGGAGAGAGAAAGGAGATCCCTATCAAAAATTAAAGTCTCAGCTCTTCAAAACACCATTGTTTATATTGGTACATAGGCACTGAAACAAGGAGTGTGGGGGTGCTGCAGCACCCTCTGATGTGAAGTGGTTTCCATTACACACAGAGTTTACAGTTTGGTTCAGTGGCACTCAGCATTCCCATTATAAAAATTGTTCCAGTACCCCTGCAGTACGGTGAAGTGTTGTCTGCACTTCACCATCCTTAATACCTTATCCCCTGTGCTTAGAAAGCTGTCAAAAACCAATGGCCCTATTTTACAAAGGAGGTAATCAAAATATGCATAAGTCACTACTAACAGAGCTGTGAACAGAGCCTGCAACTTTAATATGGCAACCCCAACCTCTCAAATCAGTCACACTGCCTCTCAGAAAGAACCTGCCAAATCTATGTCCTTGGGTACATGCTAGTTGTAACCACTAGATTACACTCCTCTCCCAAAGATGGGAATAAAATGTTGTATTCCTCACTCTCTCCACTCTAGTGCTGTGTTACCCACTTGCAAAGTGAGTGTTTCTTTCCCCTCTAGAGGCTGCTCCACAGAAAAGCAGAAACTATTTCTGATGCTTAAGTGAAAGAGGCTTGGGATATAAAGGGGCTGGATTCAAATATTGCTAATGACCGATATAATTTTCCAAGTTTATTCTTTTCTTTTGAAAAGAAACTGGTGCATTTGATTGATAGTATGAAAATATTGTTAAAAAAGGATTTATAGTGGAAAACCATTTAAGCTGATAATAATGGTACAACGTGCAACAAGTACAGGGAGTTCCAATTTCCATCAATGTTCCAAATATTTTCATGTCCCACACTGGCAAACTTGAAGGTTGCGAAATATAAGCTGCAGAAATGCTCTAGTGAAATGGGTATCAGATTCTAGAAGGCAGACTGTGCTTTCACCTCAGACAGTAAAGTAGTAGTCACCTCTACTGAGTGTATTAGTAGTATCCATCCTGTCTGTGTAGTGTCAGATCTGTTGTAAATGATGGGAAATAGTGGCCAGTTGAGAAAAAACAGGGCTAGAATGGTAAACGCAGGAAAAAAATGTTGCATCAACTTTTCTTCACCTACAACCTAATTTCTTGAATTGTGGACTTGAAGGTAGCTGATACTGAAGTTTAACTATATTGAGTATGTGAGTGATAACATACCAGACATTTGTTAGTAAAAGAGTTCTGAAAAATTTAAGATACTATGGAAAAATTTCTGAAAGAACCAGTTTTTAAATTAATTTGAACTCAAACCAAATAAGAGACAACTGAAAATCCATAGAAAATCCAGTTTTTACTTGTATATTTGGGGAAGGTACCTTTTATTCTTCAGACAAAAGTAAGAGGTTTAATCTCTACATTAGATAAAAAAAACTTACTCTAACTTTAGTACAGAAGCACTACCATGCTATTAAACGCATATCAACATCATATTTGGATACTCTCCAACCTTGTAGTCTATTTTTTTTTTCTTTGTGAACCCAAAAAGCCAGTTGACTTCAAGGCTAGTTTGACACTATGGAGGGGCATCACTAACTCCTTAGGAAAAAAAGTTAACGTTGAGTTCCTTTCCCTTCTCCTTTCTGAAATGCACAGGTGAGGATTCATAAAGGAAAATGCTTATGGGGAGTCAGAGTTCCTCACCTAAATTCACAGATTTTATGGACCAAAGGAACCATTATAATGATCACCTATTCTGACCTATCGCATAACATCGGCTATACGACCTTTATTAATTCCTGCATCACATCCAATATCTGTGCCTGAACTAAAGCTTAACTTTCAAAAGAAAAACATCCAAACTTGATTTTATTAATTCCAGTAATAGTGAATCTACAACAACCCTTGGTAAGTTTTTCCAATAGATAATTACCCTTACGGTTAAAAACGTGTGCCTTATTTCTAGTCCGAATTTGTTTGACTTCAACTTTAGGCATTTAATCCTGTTAGACCTTTGGTAGACTGAAGAGCCCTCTATTACCAAATTTCTGTTCCCCATATTTCTAGATACTCATCAAGTCATTCTTTAACCTTCTCTTTGATCAATGAAATAGATTGAGTTCCCTGGGTCATTTACTATTGATAGTGCTTTCCAAATTCTGAAGAATATGTTGAATGTCACTATATAACTAGTGGTTTTTTTTGTTTTTTGTTTTTTGCTTAAGATAACTCATTCTGGGTTTATAACCATGAACATTTGCTCCTATGAGTACTGAAAAATCTTTGCTGATTGTGCTATGTTATTACTGTTATGTCGTACAGCAGTTTACAGGGGGACTTGGATGTCCAATGAATACAGACTCAAGCTCTTAGAGGGAGGAGGCCTGCAAAGACCTACGCGTTAAAGCATTCAATCCCACTTCGGGGATATTTTCTTTCAAATTGCTTTTCTGCATGAAATCTCCACTAAGTCAGAACAGTCTGAGAAAGTATGTAATTCACACACAGCTTTCATATAGGAATAAACAAACAATTTTACCTGCAACCACTGGAGATTTTCTGTCATCTAAAAGTTGAATGGCAGTACTAGCTGTCACCACATTGCTTTTGTTTGCTGTTTCTACAAGGTGTAAAAAAAAAGTTATTCAGATCAGAACATGTTGCAGCATAAGCAAGTTCAGCTGTAGATTTTTAGTTTGAAAAAAAAATCACGTATTTATATGAATGTAATGCTCAGGAAAAGTGCTGATCTGACATTCAATTACAGCCTGTAATTATCCACAAAACAGGTACAGCACAGGCAGTGACACATCAGATTTCCCCACACTGCCTGATTACAGGTTTGGTGAACTTGGTGAATATTTCAGAGCAGATTTCAGAAGACAAGTCTCATTTAAAAAAAACCCTCTCCTGAATCCAACTATGTATGTGGGATCTTCCCAGAGTTAGGAATATTTAAAATATGACAAAATTACAGACCTGTGCTAAATGGGATTGAATAGACAAAGCTGCCAGGTATCTGTTCAGCGGCTCTTCTGTACCAGAGTGGGAAATGATCAGCATTAAAAATATTCTCTTTGTCTTCAGCTGTCAGGAAGTCTCTTGAAACAGAAGAAAGAAAGAAAAATGCTGCTTTTTCTATACCACAAAAATATTTCAAGCTTTAAAGACAAAACAAAACAGCATCTTAGCCTTTGGAAAGAAAATAGACTTCTCTTTTGAGTTCTTTTTTACTTCATTTTTTGCAGTAAAAGAGTTAACTAAATCACTGAATAATTCTTGATATACTTATAGTATCTACTCAGACAACAACTTGAGTAACCCGGCGATGTACAAGCTGAGGAGGGTGGGCAAAGGGGTAAAAAACTCAGCACCTTGCTGAAATAATATTTTACTTTTTAAACTAGCTGCATGTGATGGAAGAGGAGTTGTAATGAGTGAGGGCAACTGTTTCAAGCAATCCAAGTTCAAGTCTTGAATTAGACCAACACAATTAATGCCTTTCTATCCCTAGAAGATATAGCGGGAGTGGTAAAAAATGAACTTGACTACATTCTTCCTGAAAAAGGATGTCAGAGAAAGGTGCCTGAGGTAGAAGAGAGGGGTCATATGAGCAAAAGTGCAACTATATTCTGCATGCTTTTTGCTTCCAGTGTGCTGGATGAGGTCAAGAGCAGCATAAGCTGCAAGGCCACTGATTCCAGTTAACAAATCTCTCAGGGTATGTCTACACTACAGTGTTATTTTGAATTAGCTTAATTCGAATTAACTATTTCGAATTAAGCTAATTCAAAATAACACATCTATACACAGAAACTATTTCGAAATAGTGTTTTGCTATTTTGAAATAGCGCGTCCACACTGAGTGGACCCTGAACCGAAGTTAAGGCTGGCAGGAACCAGTGCCGGCAGGGCATCAAGTTAGGACTTAGTGTGTGGGGCTGCTGCCTGAGGCTAACTGAGCTCCGTGCTTAAAGGGACCCTACCCCCACCCCGGACAGACAGTTCTCAGGGTTCCCTGCTTGCTTGTCTACCTCGATGAGGGACAGCAAAGCAGTCCTGTCTTGGAGTGCCCTGAGTGCCCGCACTCAGGACACCACAGCACTCAGCCACATGGAGCTAGAGCTGCCCCTGGGCACGCCGGTGCGTCTCGTGGGGTCGTTGCCATCAGCCCGGCTGCACTTGCTGCAGGCTGCCATCCGGGGGGTCCATTTGGAGGCTGTCAGGATCCAGGAGGCCCTGTGGGAGAGTGTCCACCCCAAGGAGTCCTCAGAGCCACCCCGGTCCTCCCCACCGGGGGCTCGTGCCCCATTTCTCCCTCACGTCCTTCCACTTACCCCTCCCTAGTCCCCCTTCCTGATGTCAAATAAAATACACTTTTTTTTCAAAAATAGAAACTGGGTTTATTGAACAAAACTGGAGGGGGGGGGAATAAACCTCTGGGGAGACTGGGGAAAGGAGGCGGGAGACGGGAGGAGAGGGGAGGGGGAAAACTGCAAGGAGGGAGCTGGAAGGGGAAGCAAGGGGAGGAAGGTGGAGGGGAAGCTCAGCGCTCAGGGGTAGGGGTCTCGTCAGGCCACATGTCTCCCAGCATGGCGGGTGCGGGGGCCTCGGCGTCCCGGGGGGATGGGGAGGAGGGTGTGGAGGTTGAGGTGGGGGGTTGGAGATTGAGGAGGAGGGTGAGGAGGTTGAAGAGGGAGAGGCGGGAGGGGGAGAAGAAGTGGGAGGAGGAACGGTAGCTGGGGGGGCAGCACGCGCTGGAGCGGCACGAGGCAGCACACTCTGCACCAGGGTCTGCAGATGGGTACAGATGGCACGACCCTGAGCAAGCAGCTCCCTCTGGAGCTCCCGTTCTTCCTGTGGCCACTGCTCCATGATGCGGGTCAGGGCTTGCAAAGCCCCCAGCTGCTGCTCTCAGTACCCCTGCCATGCTGCGGTCGTCCTGTGGAGCCCTTGGGTGCGGGAGCATGTCCCAGGCGGGGTGGTGCGCCCTGCACGTGCAGCTGGTGCGGCTGTGGAGAAAGAAGAGAAGTGGTCAGTTCTCCCTGGGGACACAGTGGGTGAAGCCCAGCCCCCCTCTGCGAGGTGAGGATGACCGTGCCCTGCACCGTCAGAGCCGCTGTGCTTGCACAGAGGCCATGGTCACAATGTCCGGCTATCCCCGGGAATGGGAGCTGCCCCGAGATCACACCCATGCCCCTGTGCTGTGTATAGTGTGGGTGAGATACGGGGGAGATATTAAAGGGGGCTTGTGAAGGGAGGGCGTCCTGCTGTGTCCCGCCCCGGGGTCAGGAGCATGTCAGGTCTCTTCGCACACGCGTGTGGCTATCAGGCCATGGCCCCTCTGTGGCACGCAGCTGGAGTCACCTGCCCAGGGGTGGCACGGCACGTGCGCACGTGTGCACAGGTTGCTGCGTGATCCGTGGTAAGCAAGGCCTATGCGCGCGGTCCCTGGTGTCCGTCCCCACCCCCAATCCCCAGGAAGGGGACAGTGATGGAACTTACATGGTGTGGCCTCCCTGGACGACCCTGGTAACTCCGCTGCTGGGACAGCTCGGGGGTCCGGCTGGTGTGGCACCCTCCATGGCAGCTCCTCCTCTGCGCCCTGGTCAGGGCCCTCTGGTCCTGGCTCATTGGCCCCCGGGGTGGCATGGACCATCCCACCCCCAGGATGAGGTCCAGTGCCTCAAAGTAGGGGCAGGTGTCTGCCCCTGCTGAGGAGCTGCCCCAAGTGGCCCTGGCGTACCCCTGCAACAGCTCTTTAATTTTCAGGCGCACCTGCTTCTGGGTGCGCCTATGGCCTTTCTGGGCCATGGTGGCAGCTATGCGGCTGTAGATGGCTGCATTCCTCCGTCTAGCGCAGAGATCATGGACATTGGGGGCCTGCCCCCAAACCTCAATGAGGTCCATGATCTCCTCACTAGTCCAGGAGGGAGCACGGCGTCTACGACCCCTGGCTGGCTCCTGGGTGCTGGAGGACTGGACGGGGGACGGCTGGCTGACACCGGCTGCCTGGCTCATCGTGGGACCACTGGGTCAGGGGCAGAGACTGCTGACAGGCCTGGATCTGGCACGTGCAGTCTGGCCAGAGTCTACTCCTTTAAGGGCTCCGGGACTGGGGGAGAGAAGAGGAGTTTTCCTGGTTTGGCCCAGAGTGGCCACCAGGGGAAACTGGGAAGGGCTGGAGGCCAGCTAATTCGAATTAAGTGTCTACACAGCACTTGTTTCAAATTAGCTATTTCAAATTTGGCGTTACTTCTCATAGAATGAGGTTTACCAAATTCAAATTAAGCGCTCCGCTATTTCAAATTAAATTCGAAATAGCAGTTTGCATGTATAGATGCAATTAAAGTTAATTCGAAATAATGGGTGTTATTTCAAATTAATTTTGCAGTGTAGACATACCCTCACTCAGCATTATTGTGTATTCAGATTAATAGCATGCAGAAAATCCTTAATCATCATACGTATTTAAGAAGCAGATTACCTTGTACAAGGCACATGCATACACTCTTAGCATTTGCAATACACACAGCCTCTTGCAATAGTTAGTGTACTAGAGGAATTTTGTTTTAGAAAACTCTCTTTCAAGAAACACATACTTTCAAAAATTCCCGTGTAACATTTTCTGGCACTGAAATCAGTATGTTCCACACATATTTGCACTTGCACATTGCAATTCCTTAAAAATAGGTCCTTAAAGATGGGTAAAGGTGTCTTTTGAAGGTAAAATGATTGCCTTCTTCCTTAAACCGTTTCATAGGTCAACTAGTCAGTTTTTAATGTGTTTCCACTGTTGTCTTTGCAGTTTAATGATGACAAATATTTATTTATAAGACAAGTATTTATTCCTACACAATGCTGAACATTGCTCTGTTGTTTTTTTCAGAATTAGATTAAATATTATTGGCTCCATTAAAAGGGTTGAGGTATTCATTGTAGATTCCGCACAGAGCATAAAAATAGTTACACTATCAACATGATTTGCTAATAAGAGGGAACATATTGGAATACGTAAAAATTAAGGACATCCTCCTGTTGCTACTGAAGTCAATAGGAATTTTGCTATGGACTTCAGAGGGAACAGGACTGAAAGCTAAGTAAATAAAAGCAAATGTCAAAGATACACCCTTAGGGTTTTTTTTTCTTTTTTGGTCATTGTGGTTATTGTACAGTATTAGAATAGAAATATGTACATAGACAGCGGAAAATTTACTGCTACTAGATAATGCTGTGTGGTTTTACTTTATGAAATCTAAACCCAAAATATAAACTTCTGTCTCATGCTAACTCTCAAGTTACTGCATCTGAATTTTTATCTCTCTCTTTTATGTAATGATGTGAGTAGTAGGGCTGTGTAGCCACTTAATTCGAACTAGCTGGAGGCTAGCCCTTCCCAGCTTGCCCTGGTGGCCACTCTGGGCCAAACCAGGGAAACTTTTCTGCCCCCCTCCTGGCCCTGGAGCCCTTAAAGGGGCACAGTCTGGCTACAGTGCTCGTGCCAGTTGCAAGCCTTCCAGCACCCAGCCAGCAAACCCTGCACCTGGCACAAGATGAGCCAGCCACCTGCTGCCACCCAGCCCTCCGCCTCTTCCTAGGACCAGGCTGGCAGCTCCCAGGAACCTGCCCGGGGCCGCAAGAGGCGGGCGCCTGCCTGGTCTAGTGTGGAGATCATGGACCTCATCGAGGTTTGGGGGGAGGCCTCCAACGTCCACGACCTCCGCACTAGGCACAGGAATGCGGCCGTCTAGGGCAGGATAGCTGCCAGCCTGGCCACCAAAGGCCACATGCGAACCCAGGAGCAGGTTTGCATGAAAATCAAGTTGGTCCAGTGAGACCCCCGACCCTGAGCCCTGAGCTTAGAACATAAGAACGGCCGTACTGGGTCAGACCAAAGGTCCATCTAGCCCAGTAGCCTGTCTGCCGACAGCGGCCAACACCAGGTACCCCGGAGGGGATGGACCGAAGACAATGACCAAGCAATTTGTCTCATGACATCCATCTCCAGCCTTCCACAAACAGAGGCCAGGGACGCCGTTCCTACCCCCTGGCTAATAGCACTCCATGGACCCAACCTCCATGACTTTATCTAACTTCTCTTTAAACTCTGTTATAGTTCTAGCCTTCCCAGCCTCCTGTGGCAAGGAGTTCCACAGGTTGACTATGTGCTGTGTGAAGAAGAACTTTTGCTTATTAGTTTTAAACCTGTTGTCCATTCATTTCATTTGGTGTCCTCTAGTCCTTCTATTATGGGAACTAATGAAGAGCTTTTCTTTATTCACCCTCTCCACACCACTCATGCTTTTATAGACCTCTATCATATCCCCCCTCAGTCTCCTTTTTTCTAAGCTGAAAAGTCCCAGTCTCTTTAGCCTCTCTTCATATGGGACCTGTTCCAAACCCCTAATCATTGTAGTTGCTCTTTTCTGAACCCTTTCCAAGGCCAAAATATCTTTTTTGAGGTGAGGAGACCACATCTCTACACAGTAATGAAGATATGGCGTACCATAGTTTTATACTTTCCCTCCTCCTTCTTCCCCTGGCTTCCCCCTTCCAGCTCCCTCCTCCCAGGTTTCCACCTCCCCTCTCCCACCCTCTCTCTTCCCCTCTCCCACCTCCTTTTCCCAGTCTCCCCAGAGGATAATTTTTCTATTTTTGAACACATGTCCTTTATTTTTTTACATCAGGAAGGGGGGCCAGGGAAGGGTAAGTGGAAGGAGGTGAGGGAGGAATGGGGCACGACCCCCGATGGGGAGGACTGGGGTGGCTCTGCAGGCTCCTTGGGGTGGAAGCTCTCCTGCAGGGCCTCCTGGATCCTGACAGCCCCCCGACTGACACCCCCAGATGGCAGCTTGTGGCAAGTGCAGCCGGGCTGATGGCCGAGTGCTGTGATGTGCCGAGTGTGGGCACTCAGGGCACTCCAAGACAGGACTGCTTTGCTGTCCCTCATCGAGGTAGACAAGCAAGCGGGGAACCCTGAGAACTGTCTGTTTGGGGTGGGGGTCGGGTCCCTTTAAGCACAGCCCTCGGCTAGCCTGAGGCAGCAGCTCCACGCTCTAAGTCCTAACCTGATGCCCTGCCGGCACTGGTTCCGGCCAGCCTTAACTTCAGTTCAGGGTCCACTCAATGTGGACATGCTAGTTTGAATTAGCAAAACGCTAATTCGAATTAGTTTTTAGGTCTAGATGCACTAATTCAAATTAGCATCGTTCGAATTAACTAATTTGAACTGAGTTAGTTCAAATTAGTGCTGTAGTGTAGACATACCCGAAGAGAAAGAGAACTCCTTTATAAGCATTAGCTCAATGGTTAGGGAACTCATCTCGGACATGAAAGACCTTGATAATGAGAAGGAATTTGACCATGGATTTCCCACCTCTCAGGCTAGTGCTCTAACAACTGGACTAGAGAGTCACTCACTCATTCTCTGGTCCAGTGCAGAGAGCAGAGATTGAGAGAGACCCACAGCAGAATATCTCCAAATCCAGTATGGTAAATATTCTAGGAGAGGCTGCTGCCTGTCCTCTCCTCCTTTTCCTCTACCACACCATTTTGGGAGCAATACGGTGTGCTGTCACAATTCTTACAATAAACAGGTTAGGGGCCTGACTCCAGGAAAGGGCTTATGGCTATGGATCCCAAGCAGATAAAGTCATCTTCCTTCAGCCCAGATGAAGCATCTAATTCCTTGAGAAGGGTACAGCTTAAGACATACCCTTTTTCTTGGTACATGATATTGGCTACTTAAGGCAGCTCCCTGCCTATAGTGCCAGCTTTTGTAAATCCCATTCTTAGGTACCTAAAACCCCCCATTCATTAACCTGGGCCCCTTACCTACAGCTTATGCATTCCACTAGATGACTAGGCACCTAAAAGTTAGGCACTACAAGTCTCAGCATTAAATGACCCTAAGTCCCTTTATGGATTTGAGTCTGATCCAACATCCATTAATAAATGGAAGACTCCCTTTGACTTGAATATGTGCTGGAACTTTTTATGGAAGCCTTCCTCAGAGAATCTCAGTGGGGGTGTATTATATTTTCTCTTTTTAAACAGAGGAGCAAACTGATGCACACAGGGTTTAAGTCCATTGCCTAAAGTTATGCAGCAAGCTAATGCAAAGGTGGGCCTCTAGAACAAGTGTTTCCTGACTCTGATGTCCTGCACTAAGCTCTAAACAACACTGCTTCACCCCAAACCATCACAGTACTCCTACGTACTAAGTTTTGCATTTATTCAAAGTATAAAGCAATCACACAGACACTAAGGGTATGTCTACACTACCACCCTAGTTCGAACTAGGGTGGTTAATGTAGGCATTCGAAGTTGCAAATGAAGCCCGGGCGGGCGCCATTTTTAAATGCCCTTAGTTCGAACTCCGTGCCCGCGGCTACATGTGGCACGGAGTAGGTAGTTCGAATTAGGATCTCTAATTCGAACTACCGGTACACCTCGTTCCACGAGGCACGGGCTGTGGGCACGGAGTTCGAACTAAGGGCATTTAAAAATGGCGCCCGCCCGGCAAGATGCAAATGAAGCCCGGGATATTTAAATCCCGGGCTTCATTTGCAACTTCGAATGCCTACATTAACCACCCTAGTTCGAACTAGGGTGGTAGTGTAGACATACCCTAAGTTATTTAGAAAATAGTCCAACATATCGTGACAGGGTCCGTCTATTGGAGTCCGGGAGGTGGACAGACATAAGCCTGCACAAATCTAAAGAACCTCCCCCCAACCTATGGGGAGGATCCACAGAACCTGAAACATCACATGATTACAGGTGACAAATGAAGAGAAAACAAGGATGGGTGTGGAGGTCAAAGGGCTAAAAGTGGGAGCTGGATGGGGACACCTAGCAGTTAACCCTAGACAGCGCCCACTCTCCTCGAGGGAGCCAGTGGATGCTGCCCTGTGGAATTCTGCCCAGATTCATGAACAGATATGAGAGTGGAAATAGGTCCCACAGTCGCAGGCCGCTTCCTCAGCCAATCTCTGCTCCTTGGTCTTGTAAATGGCCAAAAGCCAGGAGAAAGTTGATGAGGAGGTCCTGCGTCTTTGTGGGTTCACAGATAGGGTGCGCACAAATTAATAGGTGAGAGGAGTGCAGCCAGAACCTCAACAAGAGGTTCAGGAAGAGCTGAAAGAGGGGCTGTAATCTGGTGCACTCAAGACAGACGTGTGCCAATGTCTCCCTCACACCACAGAAGGGGCAAGTGTCAGGAACAGGGGTGAACCGTGCCAAGTACATGCCCATGCTCATAGCACCATGGAGGATTCTCTACCTGATATCCCCAGCGGGCCGCGGAACCAAGGATTGAGTAAAGACTAGCCCACTGGGGCTTCCCACCCTCTATAAGAGGCCCGGCCATTTGTTATCTGGGCAGGACATGAGAGTGGGGAAGTGAAAGATGTGAAGCATGAGTGTGTACAGATGACTTTTTGGTGCAGTTCAAAAGGAGACCGGTTGCAATGCGTGCATCTGGCTTGGGTGATGAAGGCGGTTAGGAAGGCATGTGGGGCTGGGGGCCAATGGAGAGATCAGGAGGGCCAGGGTAGAGGAGTGGAAGGGGTGCACCCTCTTGCAGGACCCAGTTGAGGTAAATCCGAACAACGGGCAGCAAAGTGTTCCTCACCTCCTGAAGTATGCACCGGGGAGTACAAAGGGTGGAGAGCCCCATGTGTTGGGCGAGCACCGGAGGATGCACCCAGTCTCCCCAGTCATAATCCAGGAGGTCTCTGATCCTGGTGACTTCTGCCAGGACCAACCTCCGGTGCACCAAGCGGGACTCTGCCACCTGCACATGGATATAGGGATTGTGTAGCAGGGGCTCTGTGAGGAGGTCTTCCCCCACGTTGGCCCCCAAGGAACTGGTTGCCAGAAGACCTTTCAAGTAAAGGAACTGCTGGTCATATCGGAGCCCTTGGAAGCGGCGAAGGAAAGTGTGTGCTAACATGCTCCACGCCGGACTACCTGCATCATATGGGAGCCTCTGCAAGGCATGCTCAAACATGTCAGGCCCTGCCCTCCCTCCTCCCAGGGAAGATGGAGAACCCCTGCAGAGAACCAATGTAGTCCTGGCCAGAGGAACTACAGCATCAGCTGCAGGATCTGAGCCAAGAAAGCTGGGGTCGAGACCAGGGTGTTGAGACAGTGCTAGAGCATGGACAGAACCAGCTGGTTAAGCACCAGCATCTTCTCACACGGGGAGAGAGACTTAAGCAGTCCTGTCCATCTCTGCAACAGCTCAGCTACTCTGAACTCCAAACCTTGTCAGTTCTCCAGCAGGGAGGAATGTGTGGCAAAAAGAAAAACACCAAGACAGAGCTGCAGACCTGGGCTCCCACCAGATGGCCTGATGTGTGGGTGGGAGGGAGCTTGCCTGCCACTTGGCCTTGACCACCAGGCCAGAGCTCTTGACCCAGTTGACTCAAGCAGAGGAGGCTGCTGAGTAGACAGCTTGGTAGGCCTCCACCCATGCCAGGTTACCTGAGTTCTAAACCATTAGGAGCACGTTGTCGGCATACGCTGACAGGACCAGACGCATCTCCAGCTCATGGAGCACCAATCCCGTCAACCTCTTGCGAAGAAGATGGAGGAAGGGCTCGATGGCCAGAGTCTACAGCTGACCTGAGAGCGGACAACCTTGATGCACTTCCTACCCAAAGCTGACTGGTGCCATTGGGGTCCAGTTGAGCTTCACCAAGCACTCCACAGAAGCATATAGCACCTGGAGAAATCCCACAAAGTGGGGGCTGAAGCCAAAGGTCTGCAGAGTGCCAGGGAGAAACCCGTGGTCCATCCAGTCAAATGCCTTCTTCAGATCCAAAGACGGGGGGCAAAAGCCAGACCATTCCTACACCCAAACTCCATGAGATCCCAGACCAGATAAAAATTATCAAAGATGGCATGGCCCAGGATGGTGTAGGTCTGATCTGGATGGACACTGACCGCAGCATCAGTGAGATGGCTTTGGTGATGATTTTATAGTCCATGCTGAAGAGCAAGATGGGATGCCAATTCCTCCGATCACAGATGTCCCCCTCCTAAAGCACATTGGTTGGATCTGGGGGGAAAAGAGAGATCTAGAAGGAGATCTAGAAGGCTCATCTCCATCAGATCCGTGAGGGGGGATGCCATCCCCTGCCAGAAGGCACACTTTGTGCTTTTTAGCCCTCCCCCCTCTTTTTTCTTCAGGGTGTGGAAGAAGTGGGATCTGAACAAGAACGAGAACAAACAAAGGTGCCCTGGGCCCGAAAGTCATCGAGGGCCTGGAGCTCCTCCCACTTCTCCCGATATGTTCTACAGAAGGATGGATTTCCAGGGCTGGTGGCCAGACGCCTCTCAAGCTCTAAAATCTTCCATTCCAGCTACTCTATCGCCACATCCCACCACTGGCTGGCCCCGCCGAGTGTAGTCACAGCAGAAGAGCCGTGCATGTACCTTCCCCACATCCCACCGCCACTGTGCCAAGAGAAAGGTGCACAACTGCCCTCACCAGGCCAGCCAGAACTCCTGGAAGGATGCTACGAAGCACACGTCCTCCAGCTAGTAGGCCGGCCCCAGCCCCTCTGAAGAAAGAGAGGCCATCATGGCCACCAAGTGGTGGTCCGAGAATGGGGTTGGCTGAATGCTAGAGGAGTGAGTCCAACTGGGAGTGAAACTGGACAAAGGTGAACATGACCCAAGTTGCCCAACCCCAGGGAGTTGAGCGGGGGGAGGAAGGGGGATATATGACAGGTTCAGAGTAGAAGGCTCTAAAAAAGTAGTGGAGGGGAGATATATAAGCCTCAAAATGAGGAGATCTCTGTTCCCAGAGTAACAAGGAGGGGCTGGTTTAGAACCAGCAGAGGCAGTGGGACACCTGTGGCTAATTGACCAGGTCTGCAGAGTCAGGCCAGCCTAGGCTCATTAGCACACTTGGGGTAATTAAGAAAACCAGTTCCGACTGGCTGTAAAAGAAGCTTTACCTGAAGTTGTGGGTGTATATGTAGCTGAGAGGATGGAGGAAAGTGCCTGAGAGTAGGAGAAAAAGAGACAACAACTGAACACTAGGAGGATGAACCGGAGAGAAGGAAGGTAATGAGAAAGGTGTGGGGAAGTAGCCCAGTGGTCTTGGAGCTGTCTTATAGCAGGTGTCGGGAACTCACACAGGCAGCAACTATTACAGGGTCCTAGGCAGGAACCTGGAGTAGAGGGTAGACCTGGGTTCCACCCCAACACTTACCTCCCCATCCATTTCTACTTGGGGAAAAGTACTGTGGCATTTATTTTCCGTTTTACCATATACTGACCGATGATGAAAAGAGCTCAACAAACAGCAAACTAAAGCCCTAGGCATGGTGCCTAAAATTGTGGGCTGCTGTGAGCCTCTGAGGCAAGCAAATCCACCAGGAAGTGCAGGACCCACTGAGTTTCCAGAGGAGCTTTGTCACAATATATACAAATAAATTGCTCCCCCTAGTATTCAACATGATCCTTTTGCCTATATTAAGCTTAGCATAATTGGTGGAAAAGGTCAGAGAGGCAGCTGAGTTAATCTGTAGCAGGAAAAACTTAAAAAACAACAAATAGTCTAGTAGCACCTTAAAGAGTAACAAAATATGTAGATGGTATCATGAGCTTTCATGGGCACAACCTGCTTCTTCAGGAAAACCATTTTTCTTTCTACAGTGAGATATAACATAGTGCTAAACCTATATACAACCCTTCATACTTAAGTATCCTTACATATGTTACAAACTACATAATGCATATCTATCATTTTGTGAGTCAAAAGCATGACAGAATAAGGAAAATTGAAGTTTGTTCTGAGGTAGGCTTCAGAAAAATATTGCATGATTTCTCCTACGTTCTGCAATATAGTATCTTCTTATTTTTGCACCGAAAAAAATCAACTGAAGGAGGACTCCTATTACAGCTGATATACAGGTATAAAATAGGGTTAGATTTAGTTCCAAAAATTATAGAAAAATCTGAACAAGACTATTTTTTTCTTGCTTCCCCATCTGTCCCTCCAGCAGAGTCATGTGACTTACTGATTAGTAAGTTGCTCTGGTCCCACAAACAGGTTGATACGAGATAGACCCGTCCGGGTTCCAAGAAAAGCAACTTCTACTCCCTTGTCAGAATTTCTGAAATACAGCAAAACACAAGAAAAGATAAACATTTCTAAACAGTAAAGAGATAAAGGCAATGAAAGAGCATTTTTGAACTCAGTCTTATTTTTAAATGTATTTAAAGTCATGTTCATTTTTAAAGATAAATGAATGCTGACCTTCACATACCGATTGCTTTGAAAAGTTATTTGGTCCCTTCAAGTAATCTATTTATTCAAGTTAGCTTTATGTGGTGGAATTACATGGGAATTTGGGGAGAAAAGGGCTTGGGGTAACGATAGGCATAGCTCCTCAATGTCACTCATTCTGGTCGTATGCTGGGATTGGGACTACAAACACTGCTCGTCCACTACCTCACATATAATCTCCAATTATAAAAAAGGGAAATAAAGAGAGCCCAGGGAATTACAGACCAGTCAGCTTAACTTCAGCACCCAAAAAAGATAATGGACCAAATAATTAAGCAATTAATTTTCAAACACCTAGAAGATAATAAAGTGGTAAGTAAAAGTTAGCATGGATTTGTCAAGAATAAAGCAAGTCAAACCAACTTAGTAACTGTCTCTGACATGATATCAAAACCTGTGGATAGGGAAAAAGTATCTGATCTATCTTGATTTTAGTATGCATTTTGATACTGTTTCACCTGACCGTCTTATAAAAAAACTAGGGAACTACAACCTAGATGGAGCTATGATAAGGTGGGTACATAACTGGTTGGTAAACCATTCTTAAAGAGTAGATATCAGTAGTTCACAGTCAAGGTGGAAGGATATATTGAGTGGGATCCCACAAAGACATGGTAACAGTTTACAAGAACACAGAAGGTTATTACAAGGAGGAGGGAGAAAAAATATTCTCCTTAACCTCTGAGGACAGAACAAGAAGCAATGGGCTTAAATTTTAGCAAGGGTGGTGTAGGTTGGATATTAGGAAAAGCTTCCTAACTGCCAGGGTGGTTAAGCACTGGAATAAATTGCCTACTGAGGTTGTGGAATCTCCATCATTGAATATTTTTATGAACAGTTTAGACAAACACTTGTATTGTCGATGTAATACTTAGTCCTGCCATGAGTGCAGGCGACCTCTCAAGGTCCCTTCCTGTTCTACAATTCTATGGTCATCTGTGAGGATTTGTAGCCACCATGTTCATATTAACACAAAACCAATTATATCTTTTGTCCCTTTGACTGCCAACCTCCAATCTCTTATCCCTCCACAATGGCCTGTGTCTGTAGTGGCAGAAGGTATATAAAAGGGGGTAACAGTCTCGCTGTACACACACTGAAGTTGTCTTCTATGCATGAAATGGAATAACTATAGTTCCATTGTGCTGGAGGAATCTAAAAGACAATATTTTGCTGTGAGAATTTCACCCTCAAACCTTAGGGTACATTAACATCAAATGATAGCCAGAGGAAATAATTTCTTATCTCATAAGCACAGACTGAGTAGCCCCTAGTATGAAGAACTAGATTTTATCATAGTTGGCTATCAGTTCAGTGGACAATATAAGCGCAATTAATTTTATAGGTAGAAAAAATGAAACACTTTTTGAGGTTGGATTTTTAATGTGTATTTCTAAACTAACTTTTGACTTAAACAAAAAATATATTTCAATGGTATTTTCTCTTTTCACCCACAGTTACTCTGTGAATTTCCTATAAATGGAGATGGAAAAATCACAATCCTAAGTAATTACAAACCAACCTCAACTAATTACCTCACTGTATTATATGTGGCTGTACAATAACAGGCCTTTTCATACAACACAGAAAAGTACAAACTTAACCAAATCTCATCTGGAAAGTCTCCAAAATTCTCTTTCTACAATGATAGCTCACATAGGCCTTCGTAATCAAATTACCTATTTTCTCAATATATATCACATTTCTCTGCATAATACTATAGCTTAAGTGTATCATATGTAGTGTAAAAGCTCAAATAAAGGAATAGCTAATCTACTAAACAGTAGAGTATTTAGTTCAATCTGGTTTTGGAACACTGTAAAATCTATATGCTTTCATATCATAGACTTATGCCTAGAAAGTTTGAGTGAATAATAAATGTATGTTATTAATTTTTCAATGTTATGTACATACCCTTCTCTCAAACAAAATACAAATTTCACAGATATATTCATTTTTAGAAATGTTTCAAGATTTTCTTAAGAGAATAATTCCAAATACAGTGTTGTATATTCAGTTCCTATATTGTTATTTTCATATGATGTTTTGTATTGTTAAAGACTGTATAATCTCAAACACTAACCAAGATGACACAAGCTATAAAACTTAAAAGTGACTATTCTGTTCCAAATTGGCCTTAAGTGAATATATAAACTTAAATGTTTTACATTTGCTTTTCATTCTCTTTACAGTTTCCAAATGCTTGAAAAACATGAACTCACAAAATTGATTCAAAATTTTCTTTGGAAGAGGAATAATCAGCCACATTTTTTTCAGCATCTGATAATTTATTTTGGTATATTTATAATGCTCCCATCTACACAGTGTCTGGGCAAAAATATCTTAATTTTTTAAGATATTTTTCAATCATATTTCATAATCATATTTCACTACATGTGCTAGAGTATAATTTATTATACTAAAATGTACAAATGTATTTATTTACTTACTCTGATTTATTTAGAGCTAGACTTGTCCAATACGCTTCTATTGGTGCACTCACAACTGCATCAAACAGAACTTCTTGTATCAATTCTTTATCACCTATTAAAATGTATTAAATCAACAGCAAAAATATATTATATGTATGAGGGAAAAAAGAGTCAAATCAAGATATTTTAGGTGAACCACACACAAATATTACTTGTTTATATTCAAAGTATTTTTCATAGATTTTACGTTTATGGAATCTTCACATATTTACAACTAAATATGTAAAGTTGGAAGTTACATCACTTCTACCATCATCAAAATTCTTCCTTGTGCTTTGTGTTCATGTGAAACTGGCAGCCTTTATAATGGCACCAGCAACAATGTCAGATTAGGAAGTAAGGAATAACTTATTCATTTGAAGTGACACAAGCATTTAGGTAATACAATACAATTTCTCATGCTAGCATTTGTGCAGGTTCCCATCTCTTGCAAAACAAACTATCAAGCATATTAGAATGATCCACCCAAATCTACTAAAAAGGTCAGCTTCCAGAAGTAAGACCCCTGGAATTTCATTGGTGGACTGTGGACCTATGGAAAATAGGGAGACCTGAAATCTTCACAGACCAAGGTCCCTCAGTAGAAACCCTCTGGCCCCCTTTCTGGGGAGAGAAAGTTACAAGTTTTATGGTAAGAATCCTGTCACCTTTCATTGGATCCAGTTAAATGCCTGGAACAAAGGAAAGAGGGCAGAGAAAGCCCATCCCCAACATTAAGTTAATAAAGTTGCAGCCTGCTACTTAAATCCATCTCTGTGTCATTTTACTGTGTGTGTATTGATCAATGATCACAAGAGTTCCAGGTCTCAAATTTACATTTCATCTAAAGGATGACCTGCCCTTCTTCTACAGGATTGGAGTACTGGCTTTCTTCTAATTCTTCGGGAAGAGTGCCACTTCCCTAAAAATTCATGAACACTACTCCCTGAAGCAGGTGGTATTTTCTCTAGAAAGCTCCCCCAAGTACCATCTCAGCCCAATCAGCCTTAATAAATAAGATCTGAGGAGACCATGACACAAGGTAATATGGCTGCCTAGTATGAAATATCTAAGTATCAGTGCACACACGTACTGCACTTATAGGTTGTCTTGTACTCTCAAGTAAACATGGAATTTGCAAGATGATGTCAGTTAACTATACCTGTCCAAACCACCATAGCATTTAAAGTGATTAGCATTTTATTATGTAAAATAAAAGTGCAATCATTGTTTAGATTAGGAACATTTATCAAATTTATCACTATAAAAATATTTAACATACTCACATTGAAGCAATGGCTCTTTTCCCATGAGATAGAGTTTAATAGCTTCTAACTGAGTCATTTGATGGTGCTCAGGATGCAAGTCAGTGTTGCAATATGACCTGAGAACAGAATGCTACAACGTAAATATTTATATGCATGATCTCTCTTCGTCTTTGAATGTGAAGAGTTCGGCACAGTAAGCACAAACAATATCAGACAAGGAAGGGTAATAGGCACCAATTTCATGCTTTGTTTAAGACTTACCATTCATCTGCCAAAGATACATCAGGGTGTTCTAAATCATGTAAACCTGAAACAGGAATAATAATATGTTATATAGGAAGCAGTCTAGGTAACAGATGGGTATTTACATACACTTCATAGCACACTTTTCCTTCTTGGAAGGGGTATTATTACCAAAGCATAATAAATCACAGTAAACCATATTTACATACATTTCAAGGTCCAACAACCTGGCAAGAGCCAAGTAAATGAGAGTTAAGGATGAAATGCCAGGTAAAAAAACCGTTTTATTTGTGCATGGATATTTAAGCTCATATTATATATATGAAGATCTGAAGAAAACCTCAGCAAAAAGAGGTGCATTACAATACCAGACAACTTTGAATTTCTGTGCTCCTGCTATTTTAATACAGCCCTTTATGTTACAACATAATCTGAACTTTTTTTCAGAAATGATAGTAGCTTTTTTAAACAAAAGGATGCAATGCTCTCAAGAATATGAATAGGAGTTTGCAGAAGATTCTGGAAGGGATCTACTGACTGTAATAACACTTCCTATAGATGCCTGTAAATCAATACTCTATTATTAGTTATATAGCACCTGCACATTTGAATTTTGGGAATTTTAAAACTTTTGATCTCATATCAGTAAACGTAGACATATTGTTCCCATGGGCTACAGCAAAATGAAAGAAAGAAAGAACTGATTAGAGGGCACCAGAAACTGACTTTTGTGTTCCTTTCTTTTTTTCTTAATACACAGATAAACAAGATGATCTATAGGAAGCATGGCAGAAATGGGTCTAAGAGAACTTAAATATGTATAGAGCAAAAGCCTTACAATGAGCTCAGAAAGTTCATGATATTGATAAGGTGAAATACAAAAAAGGGGGGATTGCAGCTGTTTATGCAAGAAGCTGAAACAGACAGATGAGGGTAGGAACATTAGCTAAGTGAAGGAGGAAGAATTGTGGTGCAAAGTGAGAAAAGCTTGGCTAAGTAGGGAAGGAAAGAGTTACACAGAGTTTTGAAAGTGGGGACAAACAGCTTGAATCTGATGTGACAGCAGATGCAGGATTCTTGACTTCCACACATTTCATGAAAAAAATTGTAGCCTTTTTCATCAATCTGGACAATATTACCATCCTCAGTGAGAATCATAAGCTGCAGGATTCCCCACCCCCTGCGATTCCTGAGGGTGGCAAGGGAGACCCGCAACTCTGAGCTGCTTGTGCCTGCGAAGGGGCCGGGAACCCGGAATCACTGCGGGCAGTGGGCAAATTCTGAAGCTCCCAGCTGCCACAGGAGGTGGGGGGGTACAGACAGAGCTGTAAACCAAACAACGCCACTGGGGCCCTTGGAGTTCCAAGCCACTAGAGGCAAGGTAAGGTACCTTGAAGCTCCAAGCCCCCACGGTGGGGGACGGGGGAGAATGGTGGTGCAGAACTCAGAGCAGTCCACACAGCTGCCCAACTTCTGTAGGCGGTGTGGGGACCCCACAGTTGATCTCCTCATTTTGTCAGGGATATTTTTAGTAAAAGCCATAAACAGGTCACGGGCTTCTGTGAATTTTTCTGTATTGCTCGTGATTTTTATTTAAAATATATCCATGACAAAAGATTAGCCTTAATTATGAGACATCCAAGAGCAAATGTCAAACACACATGCTGAGATGTGGCATTGGATGAACATCAGAGGTGTGCTGGGAACAGCTCAGTGAAAAATTATAATGTTCACACCATGCTCTCGCTCTCTCTCTTTCTTGGTGCTCTTATGGTATCTGTGTCCCTGAAAACATTCATTTCTTTACTTTCACAACTACTCTGTGAGGTAAGGAAGAATTATTGTCCACAATCTATAGACAGGCAATTATACCCACAAAAATGAACTGATTTGTCTGGGGTGTCAGAGAAAGTCTGCGGCTCAGCTGGGAATTGAATTCAGCTCTCTTCAGTGTTTTTTTCTGGAAGCCTGAACCCTAAGCAGCAAGCATTCCTTTTTTTTAACCTTTTTTTTTAATACAACACTAAGTATTTGGAGCCACCAGTATAAATTTTCTCTGTACTTTCTGAGCACAAGGCTCCTCCATTGCGAATGACCATCATACAGCTGCAGCCATTATACATTGTTATTCCATAAAGGTCCAGTTCCACACACTTCCATATCTGACCTCATCCCCATACAGCTGACACTGCTCACCCAATTTATCCTTGCAGGAAAATGGTTTGGTCCCCATTTTAATTCTTTTGTGCAGTTCACTAGTGCATTTACCAAAAATGTAAACTCCAGAAAAAAGTATTATTTTCTTTTAGTTTAGCTAATAAAAAGCAAACAAAACATCAAAACCAAAAGCAGTCTGCTTTAGAACTAGTTCTAAACTGATTAATATAGACTGGCTACAAATTATGTGGTGACAGGACATACTATGCTGTAGTTTGTGCCGAGCAAAACGCTGCTTTAAATGCATCCATTATATTGATTCAGAAATTAGCATAAAGTTTCTTCTGTAAGGATTATTAACAGCAAACACAAGCCTTTGATTAATTCTTCAGAATGGGAGACTTCCAGAAAAGAATATTCATAAGCACATTTTGACTACATCTCATATTAAAATGTTTAAATGTCAAGAATATCAGAAATGATCTAATCCCCCTAGGGAATCTGCACTTGAGAGATGCACAAACTTTAGGCCCACTAAAGATCAACAATAAACTATTGTGTAAGTGTTACAGGAGGGTAGATGGTCTCTTACCTTCTTCTATAGTTACGTTGCCTCTGAAGAAATATTTGCCATGTCCTCTAGAGAGAGCCACACCTAAACTGTGCAGAGAAATAAAGCAGACCTTGAAATCTGTGGCACAAAAAGCAGTGACTGAGAGCTATTATGTCTCACTAACAATTCTAGTTCATATACTGTGCACAATTTTTAAAACTGTTTCCAAAACACCACTGATTATATTTATTGTTCAAGTAACTACTTGAATGCCATTTGGGGTTTGATGTGCCAGCAGCAGTTGGCTGTATGTATATGTGCACAGAGGTGCAGCAAACCATTCCCTCTTTGGCAAATGAACAAACACGACCCTCTAAGCAAATAACTGTTCACCCAGCATGCTCATTCTTCATCCAAGTTCTGAAGACGACTTTGCAAATCAGACTAAGCAATTGAGAAATTAACCCTTTTACAAAGAGTGTGAGCCATTGGAGATGGTGAAAGGAAAAAAAAAATATCAGAACGTGGTAATGGTGTTAGGAAGAAATTCTCAATGTAATTTTTCTGTTGCTCACATTTTCACCTATGTTTATATTTTCTTTGTTGACCTTATTGAGCTCCACTTAAAGTTTTGCAAAAATTAAATAATCTGTTTTTTTAAGGGGACCTACCATGCTACACTCAATTGTTCAGGAATGACGAGGTGCATGTGAGGAAACCTTAAGCATCCCTTCCCCTCTTTGATATCCTGACAGTCATATTTATGAGAAAGGTGGCCAGGCTCACAGGAGTATTTAATAGAGTTCTGCAATTACTGTATTAACTTCCCTCTTTGACCATAGGGTACAGTAAATATACTGTTATTAATTGATTATTTCTAATTCAATTTGGGCATTCAGTTAGTGATTCCTTGCCATTTTTGCCAAACACATGCCAAAATAATATGGTTGGCTTATTCAGTTTTAGTTGTACAAATACACTGAAGATAGTTCAGAGAAACAAAATATAAAAACCTCAGATTGGAAGTGAAATACTACCTCCATTTATATTGCATTTCTGTTGTGGAAAAAAATCAAAATGGGACTCAATATGTAGTTAGTTAAATGGATTATAGTATTTATAGCTCTCTGAGTACTTGCAAAAACCTCTAGTTCAATGTAAACCTCAACTGAATATTTTTTTAATGAAACGTAAGCCATGACAAACACAGTGAGTTTGCCTATGTGAGCTTGCACAAACTTTCCATCCCTGGAAAAGCTGAAAGGAATGCTGGAAAGCCTCTTTTCTGCATTGTCCAGGAATATTTTATTGTGAGTTCTTACTGATGAGCTTTTAATAAGCTCACTAGGTTTGTACAAATGCAAGTACAATGAGTCTGATGAAATGTCCATTTATTATGGTCAGCTCTACCTGAAAGGAGTACCCTTGATGTCTGTATAATAGTAGTCATTTGTCATCACCAATACCCGTTTCTAGATTCAGAACAAGAAAGTCAGAGAAAAGAAAACAAGGTTAGTTTGCTATGAGTAATTTGTAAAAGTAAATGGTTAGTTTGTGATAAGGTTAATAATGACATACAAGGTACATGAGTGGCTCAAGATTATTAAAGACAGCAGAAAAATGATCTTAGTGAAATATATAGTTTCTGAATAATCTTCAAAGATTATTTAAACATCTACTTGCTTTACATTTAGCAGGAAAATAATTTTATATATTGTACCCCTTTGTCCACTGTCTTCTTCACCTCCATTGAAAATTTCCCTGTTTTCCGATTCACCATTGCATTTCGAAGCTGAAATGAAAGACACATTTTTGTCACTTTCCTAGTAATTTTCACATCCCAAAGTTCCCAAATATTTTCATTTGGTCACAGCTTTTCTTAGTTTTCTTATGGTTAGAACACAGTTTTTCAGTAATTACCGCTGCACTGCTAATAAGTGTGTCTGTTAGAGGTGTTACGATAAGTCAGTCTGGTGGGGGGGAGGGGAAGGAGAATCTGTGATTCAGTTATGTCAACAAGCCACACAATGGCAAAGTAATAAAGAATAACTACAGCTATTTCACTTTGCTTTCAATTTCTATTTGGTGCGCTACATTAGGCAACACCTTAAATCAACCGAGAAACAGGCACAGAATGGGACGGTCCACAAGGTAAACAGGGTGGCTCACCAGGAACACACAACAGCAATGACCTGTGATCTGTTCTGGCTGCCTCATGGAGTCTGTGTAGAGTTTACAGTATTGATTTTTACCTATAAAGTCCTAAATGACCTAAGAATGCCTTCTTGAGGTACCATGCTATTGCAGGTACCATGCTGTGTGTAAGTTAGAGCCCCCTCAATGTAAAAGAGTAACCAATAATAAGGCATTTTTTGAGGAGCCCTTAGCTTTGTAATTTGCTACCCCTGTTTATTTGAAATAGGCCATTAAGTTCAAAATTCTGGAGCTATCTACTTACACAGATTTTTGTGAAGGGGAAAATATGGTGAAAGCTGCTACTTGGGAGTAACACGGGTATTTTCTGGGTGTGTTTTTTGTATTTGTATGCAGTGTCATAGCCGTGTCAATCCCAGGATAGTAGGTGAGATAATATAATTTATTGCACCAAATTATATTGGTGAGTGAGACAAGCTTTCAAGCTACATGGAGCTCTTTCTCAGGTCTGGGAAAGATACTCAGCAGTGTCACGGCTAAATACAAGGTCAAATAGATAGATAATTTGGCATAAATAGCTGGCATATATTCTATGGGATGATTCAAGGTGCAGTTGTATTTGGTTATTTTCTGGTTTAGGATTAGGAGAATCCCACTTTCTTAGCTTGTTTTTTTTTTAATTAATGGCACAGGCCCAGAGAACTTCAGAAAAGTATATTTATGATATATTTTAAGTTAACATACTGTCATGCTTGTAGATATTTTTGTTGAATACAGTAACAATATTTGTTATAAATACTTCAAAAACTTAATTTTCATTATAGATTCCCACTAATTACTTCTTTATTCTTGCGCACTCTGCAAATTAGCTACCATATTTTCAGATATAGTATTATATTTTATGTGGCAAAACAGTTCTTACACTAAAATATGTTCTGTAAGGGACAATAAAATAAATGCATGCAGAAGCATGTTATGAAATGAGTGTTTCAACCTCTCTTAAATCATGGCTATTTACAATATTTGGAAACAATATTGAACATAGTGTTATAGTAACATCCATCCCTTTTCTTCATCAATGGCATATATGACAGATTTGGCAGTGGGGACAGATTTCAATGAAAATTTGCAAATATGGCCCTATCAAGGTGCTATTCAGGCTTTTCTAGTTTGCTAGAGTGATCAGAGGCTGCTAAATCTTGTCAGTGAAATATCTATTTTTATTTTTATGAAAAGAAGTTGAGCATGACTGGCCTATCAAAAACTGCAATGTTTGTGCTCTTTAAATGTAATTCGAGGCTGTCTAGATTTGAGTTCACATTCTTACTTTCCTGTTAGTGAGTGTAAAAGAATAATTTTTAGCTGGAGGCATGTATAAAATAAAGCATATATTTTACTGTAGTTTTCTAACAATACATAATAGGCAATTCTGGAAATATTTTCCCATTTTAGCTTTTGTGGTTTTGGACTTGGAGACCTGGTCTTAATTAACAATCTACTTTCTAACATTTAAAGAACTGTTCCATTTATCTTTAACATGTTTTTCATTTTCCCCCCTTCTTGGTGCCTGCAGTTATCTAGGGCCCATTCCTCCCACAAACCTCAGGCAAGTCACAGATTTACTAATAGGGTCTTCAAAACTCTAGCAGCGTTTATGATCAAGTCTGCATATGGCATTTAGCATTTTACTTGTCTTTATTTATTTGCTTTCTGCAAGTACATTTCTTGGATTTATAACCTGATTTCTTAGCTCTTCTGCTGTGTCATCTCTGCTCTTGATTATAAAAAGCAAGTACAACCTTAGATGGCAATAGATACTGAAAACATCATTCAAACTCCCTCATTCCCAAAATACACGCACACACACTTTATAGTAAAAGAATTTTAAGTAACTTAATGAAAAGAAAAGTTCCATTTCCAGATTGCAACTTTTCTTGTCTTTGCCATCATGAAATTCCAAAACATCATTGGAAAGAACCATATTTCCTTTATTCCAAGAAAATATGGGAAGGATTTCTATTCCTAATGGTGTGTCAATAAGATCAAAATAGTGACTCTTGTAACTTGGGAAATTAATTAATGAAAAAATACCTCCACCGAATCTGTTTGCTTGTAGCTACTGAAATACTAAATTCAGCTTTGCTACCCTCTCCTCATTAGGCCACACGCAGGGGTGTCTTTTCAGATTTGTGTGTGTGTGTGGGGGGACGGGATCAGTACATGCCACAATAGCGGGGGAGCACAGTGAAGGTATGGAAGGGGCAGACTGAGGACAGCAGCTTCAGCAGTGTTACTAAGGCTACTTCTAGACTGCAGGCTTCTTTCGGAAGAAGTTTTTCCAGAAGAGATCTTCCGAAAAATCTTCTTCCGAAAGGGAGAGTCCACACTGCAAAAGCACATCGAAAAAGTGATCTGCGTTTTCCAAAAATAGTGTCCACATTGATTGGACACTATCTCGCATTTAAACTGTGATTACTATGGATGGAATGGCCACCAGGGCACCTGTGCTTTTTCCTGGAGGCTGCCTCTTTCGAAAAAAACCCCCTCTTCCCCGTCCATACACGCCTTCTTCCGAAAGAGCTCTTTCAGAAAAAGGCTTCTTCCTCGTAGAAAAAGGATTACCAATTCCAGAAAAAACCCTGTTCTTTTGATTTTCTTTCAATTGCAGTGTGGATGTTACTGAAGTTTTGTAGGAAAAATGGCAGCTTTTCCGAAAAAACTCTGTAGGGTAGACATACCCTGAGTATGCTCAGTTCAAGTCAAGCAGCAAATGCGGGGGGGGGGTGGGGGTGGGGAGGGGAGAAACCCTGTCCACCCTCTCTCTCCCATACACATGCCATCTTTTTCCAGGAGCTACAAAGACATTTGAAAATTCTAGGGTTTTTGACAGATAATTTAGCCATTAGCTGGTAGAGCACTGTATCTAATTCCTGTGTAAAAGAAAAAAAATTAAATAACTATTAGACCCATTCATCTCTAATGCTAACATATTATGATATCTAGTGGCAAGTCACTTAAGGGACACTGGTTAGGCTTAAAAATGTAATGTATATTTTTACTTCATAGCTAAGTCTGTGGAAAGAGAAAGACACTATCAGAACTCCTGGGTGCTCTTTCAGCTCTGGGAGGGGAGAGAGGGCCTATTGGATTACAGCAGGGGTCAGATACATTTGGATTCTATATAAGAACATCAGGATGGCCATATTGGGGCAGACCAATGGTCCATCTAGCCCAGTATCCTGTCTTCTAATAATGGTCAATTCTAGGTGCTTCGGAAAGAATGAACAGAACAGGCAATCATCATGTGATCCATCTCCATCCATTCCCAGCTTCTGGCAAACAGGCTAGGGACATCATCACTGCCCATCCTGGCTAGTAGCTATTGGTGGACCTATCCTCCTTGAACTTATTTCATTCTTATTGGAGCTCTGTTATAGTTTGGTCTTTTCCATCATCCCCTGGCAAAGAGTTTCACAGGTTGGCCATGAAGAAATAATGTATTTTGTTTGTTTTAAATCTGCTGCCTTTAAAATTAATTGGGTGACCTTCTAGTGTTAAGTTAGCAAAAGAGTAAATAACTCTTTCTTATTTTATTTTCCATACCATTCATGATTTTCTAGAACTCTAACATATCCCCCCTCCTACACCTTTTAGTATCACTCCTCCTACACCAGGCTGAAAAGTCCCAGCCTTTTTAATCTCTCCTAATCTGGAAGCTGTTTCTCATCCCTAATCATTTCTGTTGCCCTTCTCTGTTCCTTTTCCAAATCCAGTATATATGTATTTGTTTAGATGACGTGACCAGATCTTCATGTAATATTCAAGATGTGGGCATACCATGACTTTATATAAAGGTAATATATTTTATGTCTTATTATTTATTCCTTTTCTAATGATTCCTAATATTCAGTTGGCTTTTTAGATTGCCACTGACGTTTTCAAGAAGATGTTTTCAAGGAACTATCCACAATGATTCCAAGAGCTCTTTCTTGAGTGCCATCTCACTGTTTACCCCCTTTTTAAGATAATTTAGGGATAAGTTGAACAGCGCTGGTCCCAATACAGACCTCTGAGCACACCAGTATTTATTCCCACCTTTTTATCCCTGTCTTTTAAGTGGAATGCCTAGCAATGTTTTCATGATCATCTAAGGAGCCTTCAATTAATGGAATTACAAGCCTTTTGTTATCTTAATCACCTGCCTCCCTCTGTTTATAAACAAATCCCTGCACCAAAGGCAAAGCTGGGAGCAGAACAAGTTCTGTTTCAGTTAACAGCTGTCTACTAATAGATACATTTTCTGCATTACAAAATATGCCTTTTATTATGTGTCTTCCTGTTCTATTGAGAGATGAAGGAAGGTCCAGTGGTTAGAGTATTAGCCTAGGACTTGGGAGACCAAGGTTGAAATACCTGTTCTACCACACACTTCCTGTTTGAATCTAGGTAAGTCACTTAGCTTCTCCACATCTCAGTTCACCATCTACAAATCTATTCACAGGGATTTTGGGGAAGATAAATATATTAAATATCAGGAAATGCTAAGAGAGCTGCTAAAATGCTATATAAGAGCCAGGTATTATGATGTCTCTCCCCCAACACAATCTCAATGCTAAAGTATGAGATCATTTAATGCGCTTGGAAAACTATGAAATCATTAAGTCAAAGTGGTAACTAGTGAAAAATTCTTTTACACAACTTCAACAGAATAGTTTTGTGGGAGTCAAATATGCCAGTAATATGCCACGATTACAAGCAGCTGTATGAACAAGCTAATTCTTTACTTTTTCTTGAACTTGAGCAAACAACACCTCATTGGTCTGGCACAGGGAGAAACAAGAGCATCAAACCTAGGTCTTCTGAGCAGCTGAGCGGCATGCTCCCTTTCCCAATAAAATGCCCAGCAGCCACAGTGACTCTTACTATTACCAAGAAAGAGATACATTTTCTTTCTTGGGATGGTGACATAAATAATTTCCTTAAAAAAAACCTCCTAAACAACACAAATCAATGCATTTCAAAGTTTTCTGACTATTCCTTGGACATTGGACAGGCTAAATAAAAAGTGGAATTGGTCACTCCTTTGATCAAGTCCTCCCAAACCTTAAAATTCTCTTTATCTCTAGTCCTGAATCCTTCCCTATGTGTTTCCTTATTTTGAACTGCTCTTCCTCTTCCCCTTTTCTTGATCTTTCTATCCTTCTGTGTATCTGTAACTCTTATATATGTGGGCTGTATATTTATATCACACAAACAACACACACCCCTCTTCCATTACATAATAAAATTACAGCAGTGTTGGCCTTGGTTTCAAAAATTTCTATAAAAGTATACTTTTCACTTTACGTTTTCACATGCTGAGACATCTGCAAGAACATTTCCAGTCACAGGTGGTACTGCCAAAGCATTAGGCCAGCATTTGGAATTTTACTACATTTTTTCACAATATTTCACATATTGTCTTTTCAGAAAATATTTGGTGACTAATAATTTATTAGTATATTTGTACGCCCCTTTTGTACAAAAAAGGTATATCTGTTGATGCAATTACTTTTGAAGGAGATTCATTTACTTAAGTATGTGATGATAAATTGTAATGATTCTGCAACCTGCTCAATTTAACCCTTTAAGGGAGTTACTATGATGTATGTATATTATGTACGAGTATCCAAGACTGTGGTTGTCTGGCTATGCTGGAAGAAGGAGAGGAGACATTTGATATGGGTTTAATCAGGCTGTAACTACCCAGCAGATAACATGTACCGTGCAGGTAACCCTCCCTGGCTTTCTCCCATAATTAATCAGGAGCAAGGGTGGTGTGTGCCTTTATTAGCTCACCAACCATTTTCCATCCAGATCCCTCGCTGTGATACCAATCATAGGAGTCCCCAATGACCTCCAGCTTGCTCAGTTTCCAAGCACCTCTCAAGTTCTTTGCCCAAGCCATTTATCCGATATTGTATGGCTTCTTTCATGGAATACCTGCACTGAATATCCACTATACACTACATGAATAGCACCCACCTGAACCTGCTATAAGGAAGGGTAAAATATCCCAACTGCACCTGGGCCAATATGGTGGAAAGGGAAAAAATCCTTCACAGTCCTCCTCAAATGGGTGGCCGGTGTAATGCCCACAGCAGATATAGCCAATAACCTGATATATTTGCCACCAGAATGGGAGGTGGGGGGCAAGAGAGGGGTGCTGCCAATTCTGCTCCATGAATAAGAGGGGAGCCTGCTGACATTTTAACATTTGACATTCCTGGGTGATGAGTCAGTCACCATGCTGACCCCTTTTCCAGCTGTTTCACTTCATCTCTTCCGCTTCCCAAGCCATCAAGAATCACTCTGTTCTTCTGGCCAGCCGGACAAACAACCTCCCTACATACGATGCAGGATGGTTACGATGAGCGGTCCAAAGCTACTGTACCAGGCCCATGTATTTCCTGTCACATATGCTGTATTCCTCAAACCTAATTCATCTTGCTTTTCATCTAGTTTTTACTATTACATGTTGGGAGCCAACCTGGACCTGATCCACAAGATTATTGCTCAATTTAATCTATTAGTAGTACTATGAAAACTATCTGGTTTTTTCGAAACCTGAAACCATGGGAAAATCTGCTTATTTCAAGGTTCAAACATTAAAAAATGAAAACTAGCCGAGTTTAGTCCAAACCTTTTTTGAGCCCCAGGAACTTTTAATCAAAAATTGAAATAAAACTCTTTGCTGTCTCTGGATAGACACAAAACAGATTTTGGTTTGGTTTTATAAGGAAATTTTGGTGACTGCTGGTCACATGACAAGTCTTCTGGGTCTCACAGAACTACCCAAAATTGGATCCACAGAGGAACATCTGCCAGTTTTATCTGGAACTGTGGTGGCTTTGTTATATATTCAGACAAAACCTGAATTCCAAGCAGTGTTCCCTGTAAGCTGAGCGCTTGGGAGGCCGCCCAGTAGAGATTCAGGTGTCGCCCAGCTGATTAGTAGAGTGTCCACAGCTGCTCACAGTGGACCGCATGTGTTTCTGTTGGTAGTGCACATCAGTACATTCCTCAGTGAACATAACAAAATTTATTCTGCCCATGGATGGAAAAACTTAGAGGGAACCTTGATTCCAAGCTAAGTTCCACTGGGTAAAATCCCTTTGAATTGAAATCCTTTCATATTGAACAAAACAAGCAAACCACTAACTGAGTTGTGTGAAACTTATTGCAATTAAAGAGAGAACACAAATGAGGAAATTAAACTGTATCTCTCTCTCCATATAAAAAAAATTCCTGAGGGATGACAAAGTGACATCATCACATCCCTCTGTGTTGCCCTCCTCCACCCACCCCACCTCAGCAGAATTAGAAATGGCAGCCATGGCTTGGGTTTCTCCCCCCGCCCCTCCTTGGGGGAGGCACCTTGGGCTCCCTGCTAACTCCTTGCTCCCCTGCAGGACAGTTAAGGTGCAGCGGCAGCTCCTTGCTACGCTCCAGGCACCAGCAGAAAGAGGCTTCAACTCCCTGCTCCGATGCCTGCTGCTGGGCTCCTGCTGCTAGGATCCAGATCCCATAGCTCAGCTGCTGGTGCTCCAGCTTCATGCCCCCCACAAGATTAGAGCACCAGTGCTGGCTTCCTGTGGCAGGAGGGGAGAATGCCCCGAGGCTGTGCACCAGATCTGGCTTGCGGGGACACGCACATGCTGCTGTCTCCTTTCCTCCTCCCCCAGCTGGGGATGGCAGCGCAGGGATGCGCTTGATGGAATAATTCTCAGCAGAGTTTTACTCATGTAAAACTCTCTGGACTGAGCAATCGGGCCCCGAAATAGCAAGTAAATAGCCTTTGGTGGCAATGATGACTTCTAAGCATCTCAAGGCTATAACCAGGGTGATAAGCACTATTCCAAACCTCTGCTCCCAATGACACAAAACCAGCTCCTCTTTCACCTCAAATCTTCCTTGGCACTCAATACCATGTGATATCCAGTGCTCAGTAAAGTGAAGGGAAAGGTTCCCATGGACATTAAAAGGGAGCAGAGCTGGCCGTACTGCCTAGGGCATGGCTGAGCCTACATTACTGTATTGTTGATAAAAAAAAAAACCTCAGGTGAGGTCTTTTTAACTCGTGGCATCTGTTTTTCAAAGGGGAAGAAAATGGTCACAGGCACGAGTGATAGTTAAGGTTAGCCCCTAATTACCTAACGAGAGAAGCAACAGTGCAATTTCCTACCAAGGGTTAGTACATTGAGTGCATCTCCATGGTGGTTGGCAGCACATTTCTGATCTTACTCAAAGGTATAAGATTATGAGGAGCATTCCTTACACAGTGAGGGTATGTCTACACTACCACCCTAGTTCGAACTAGGGTGGTTAATGTAGGCATTCGAAGTTGCAAATGAAGCCCGGGATTTAAATACCCGGGCTTCATTTGCATCTTGCCGGGCGGGCGCCATTTTTAAATCCCCTTAGGTCGAACTCCGTGCCCGCGGCTACACGCGGCACGGAGTAGGTAGTTCGAATTAGGATCTCTAGGTAGTTCGAATTAGGATCCACGAGGAGTAACGGTAGTTCGAATTAGAGATCCTAATTCGAACTACCTACTCCGTGCCGCGTGTAGCCGCGGGCACGGAGTTCAACCTAAGGGGATTTAAAAATGGCGCCCGCCCGGCAAGATGCAAATGAAGCCCGGGATATTTAAAGTGTAGACATACCCTTAAGTATTTCACCTTGAAAAAAAAGACAATTCCCTTCTGACACTCCCCCAAACATCCAGAAACTAATTAACCTAGAGCTTAACTCCCTAAATTGGAATTTAAAGAGAACCATATCTCCAAAAGAAGTGACCAGCTTGAGTTCCACAGGAGAAAAAACCCAACCCTGTAGGGTTTTACAAACGCCCTAAAACTAGCATATAAAAAAAACATATCCATCTTCCACCTCTTAAAAATGATGATAAAATGAAGGCCCTTTCCTACTTACCCTCCCGCCCCCACACCTTTGTTTTGTTGATATATTGATATTGCACTCTGCTGGGTGAAGTACTATGCAAAAGCCTCCAGTGCGGTGCCCGGGGAGGTCATGCTGTGCAAAACAAGTGCCCCCCCAGACCCTCATGCCCACACCCTGCACCCACAGGGTCTCATATACCTCCTCCCTACCAAGACCCTGCCCCATCCCCTGCCCCTACCCCTTTTCCCCCAGCCAGACACCCTGTACCCAGATCAATCCTGCTCCCTCCCCGCTGGCCAGATACCTTGCTCCCAGCCTGCTTCTGCACCCTCCCCTGCCCCTGTCCCCTCCCCCCAGCCAGACACCTACCCAATCCGGTCCAGCCCCTATCTGGCTGTAGGAAGGGCTGGTGGCAGCCCCCTCCTCCTGCTGCATGGGTAGGAGGGGAGGGCCATTATCCAGCTGTGGTGGACAGAGGGGGGATTGGCAAGTGTAACAAGCAGGGGGCAAAGCCCCTTGGTAAACCAAGAAGAAGAAATTATAGAATGATGCAGGAAATACTGGGTGGAATCAAAAAGGAATAAAAGACAAAAGGGAAATAGAAAAAAAAAAGAAATTCATGAAGGTCTAAAAGGATGCATGTTCATTCTACTAACAAAATTTGTACACTAGGAATACATTTTTAAAACCTCAGTTCACTGTAGATATATTAGGTAGGATGATATTTAACGAAGAATAAGAAAAAGTCAAGATAGGAAACATGAAATATTTAAGATTACAGGACATTTTGATACTATGAAAACTTGGAGAGGAAATCTACATATTGAAGGCAAAGGAGAATGCACTAGGTGATGCAAGAAATAAGTTTCATATAAAGTCAGCATAAAAACTCAAATATGGAGACAGTATAGGCTTTTGACAACAGATACAGACAAACTATCAACAGGAAAGCAAGATATTGCTAAACTTGTATGAATTATCATTATTCAGAAAAGGAGGGGATGAGCAGTGGCAGAAACCTGATATATATATTTTGCAACCAAGAAAAGAGAATATAGACTTATGTCAGAGAAGGGATAAAAAAATTAGTAGATCTGAAATTTGACAAAAGTCCTGGGACAGGGGTATGTGATTCATTCCAGATTTTTGAAGTGCAAGACAAGATAAATATGAGACTCTTCAGTGGGTGCATTCAAAACCTCTCTCGAAGCAGCAGAAGTTTGAAGGACTCAAGAGAAGCTACTGATATTTGAGAAGGGATCTAGGAAAGATCTATGGCATTGGAGAAATTGTGAGAAAAACTAAGTAACAGGGACAAAAAGGGGAGCACCTGGAAAGTTATGATTTAATTAAGGACAGTCAGCATGGATTCACACAAAACGAATCATGCCTAACAATCAGATTTATTGAGGAAGTAACAGAAGGACCAGGCAAAGGTTAAACCATGGACATACACATAAGGAAAGCTTTTGATATAGTATTGCAGAAAAAAACTAAGCCTGCAAGGTAACTAAGAATGGTACAGAAAGGCTATGTCTACACTGCAGCACTATTTTGGGATACTGGAGGTATTCTGCATCTTTTGAACACACCCGCTATTTCAAAATACAACAGGCTCGCTATTCCGACGTCTCGGTAAACCTCATTCTATGAGGAGGAAGGGACATTTTAGAATATCGATTTAGTTTGAAATAAGTGCTGTGTAAATAACGCCAAATTTCAAAATAAGCTATTTCAAAATAACATCGAAATAAGATATGCTATTTGTGTAGATCAAATTGTGTATCTTATTTCAAACTATGGTGCAGTGTAAATGCACCCAAGCTAAACTACAGAGTAGATAGAGAAATATTGGTAATGTTTGGAGAGATCTTATACATAGCATTAGGTAAGGACAAAGGAAATGACTTGTATGATGTTCTTCAAATCTGAAATTAGGTCTTAGGAGTAAATCATTGATAGGGAGTCTTAGGAGTAAATCATTCTAGCTTCTGTGATCTGAGCACAGCCTCTGGCTTCTGTTTTTGTTTGTTGGTTTTTTAATTTAGTTTTATTTGTACTTTTTATTTTTAAGGGCAGCAGGAGTCAAGAGAAAACCTCCCAAGAGGTGGAGCAGTAAAATCTGGTGCAGATTTTTCGGTTAGATTTGATAACTGAATGTACTGATTCCTGGTGACCAGCACAGTGACACTTAGGTTTGTAATGGGATGCATGGAACAAGATAGGTGATAAATTTTACAGGCAATACAAAGATAGGAAGAAACATACATATGTGAAAGAATTAATACAAAACAGGAGGGCAAATAAAATTCTAAATTAAGTAAAAAAGGACTACCATCTCTGGAGCAGTTAAGTGGTACTTGAACAGCTATCAGGTACAGTAGTGGGGTACAACAATCTTTTCTGACAGGGCCTTAAAACAAATCACTTACCACATCATCTCTGTCTTCCCACTCAACCTCAGAAAGATCAACACTGCTGTAGTTGGGTTTTCTTCGCTTTTTTCCTTCTTCATACTAGCATTCAAAATAAAATTTAAAAAAATTAAACATTACGCATATTATGTTTTATATGCACAAAGATCCAATGCCAAATGATTTAGAGTTGCTAGGTGAATATCGGTTAGATGCAATGTACATTTTCAGTGTTATTTAATTAGCATAACGTGCAGCACTACGATGCTCAAACATGTTCTGTGAGCTGAAAAACCTGCTGATTACATATATATATATATATATATATATATATATATGAGATTCCTGTGTTAAAATGCATTTCTTTCTTTTAAGCAGAATTGTCCTTTCTGCACATGACTCTGTCAGAACCCTTTTAGAAATGTGGAAAAAGTAATACTACTAATAAATTAGTTTGTTCTCTTTGCCACATTCTATAATCAACTGAGCAATTATACCTTCCCTTCATTACTAGCCACATGGAAACTGCATAAGGCCTTGATCTCAAAGTTTATACTACGTGTCCCAAACTAGCTTTCGGTCAGGCAGGAAGTTATATTTCCCCTAATCTTATCAACAAAATGTTTACACGTTTCTCTTTAAACAAGATAAGCTGAGAGTCTTGGGAAGCTTGGTGTTAATATTTGCTGATATTACATTTTATCAATGATTTAATGGGAAAAAGAAACCAATATACTAATAATGGCAAGTTATTGTTTTTATCACTACAGCCATTGTTACTCTGTAAATCTCACATTTTAAGTAAACATCTTTAATCACAAATGGGGTGTTTATAATATAGGAAATTCTGCCCTCTGCTGAACATCAGTAATCAGCAACCCCGCTAGTTTAAGAACATCTTGAGGAATGGAGCAATAGTGAGTGTTTTACATAGGATTTTCTCAGCTCTTTAAGTGGATAAATTAATCCATATGGTTTTAAGTGAATTGATGGGAATATATTTGAAACATACATTTTGGTGACAATGTTAGTGCGCTTTAAAATGTTGACGACTCATTTTCTAGGCCTTTTATCCTTTTATGGCTAAAAAGAAAAATACCCAGAAATCTTTCTAGTTAGAGTGGTCAGAGATACTCAGAAATCTTGGACAGTTCTGGAATCAAGTTTGCAACTTTGCAGATTTGGAATGATGCCCCCCACACCACACAAGACTTAACAGGCAGGAACTTGCAAAAATCTTTTGTGGTGCTAATCTTCAGGGGAGATGGCTTCCTTCTTCAAGGTTAAAACCGACTTCTATTCTCATGAGTTTTAGTCTAAATTAAAGGAATTGGATATTAATTGCATAGTCATTTTGTAGTATCAGAATAATTTAAAAAATGGAGATGCCAGAGAAGTAATTCCTTCTGGAGAAGCTGCATATTTCTTCCAGGGGATCAGTTGTCAGACCCTATTTACAACAGAGATTTTGGAGACAGGGTGGCATTGTAAACTCTGGTCAGTTTGTAGAACACAATGCTGCTCTTCCTTTTTATTTTTGCTCAGAGTGATTTGACTCTTCCAATCATTCCCATGGGCAGTACTTTAGAGAGGACACATCTTATTATTTCCTGAATCCATTCTCATTACTCTTTTTGAGTAAGACAAACATTTGCCAGGTCCTCTGTTGAAAGCCTTAGTCTGAGGTCACTTCACAAGTAGGGTTTAGTTGTGGCACAGTTTTATATTCAGTTTGTAATCCCCTAATGTGGATGAAGTTATACCAAGAGAAACGTGTTTGTGCAGCTATTTCAAAGCATGCTATAATGATATAAAAACATCTTATATGGGTATAACTGTGACTGCCTTATGGGGTTGCACCAATTTACCTCAATCATTATCATTTTTTAATTAATTTAGTTAAATCAGGACAAAAATTATGTGCAGACAGACCGTTAAATACTGAGAGTTAATATTACATAGTTAGACATGACGTGGGATAATTTGGGTGTAGCAAACATGGAATAACTCCTGAACGGTTGCTGACATAATTATATCCTTATTTAAGGTCTTATCTGCACCAGACGGGTGTAACTGTGATCAGCACAAATGTGTTACACACTAGCTGGCCTGTGTGGATGCTGCTGGTGCACAACAGAAATTCCCTAGTGTAAGTTAATAGAGTCTGCTTTCCAACAGTATTACATCAAGGTGCACTAGGGAACTTATACGGTGCATCAGCATAATACCCTAAGGCAGACTAAAACGTATAACCTCTGATATGGACTAAACGTACTTGTACACAAGGTCTTACATACATTTAAGAATTTCTGGGGGTTTTTTCTGTTCTCATACACATGTGAGAACTCTTACTGAAAACAAATGAAGCTGTGCTCATGTATCCGAAGACAGAGCTGTGCTGTCAAATATGAGGCAACCCAACTATATCATACATAATATGGACTTTTTTCATACCAGCCCTATGGGTTTCATATGTTTCATTTAAGTGACATGCAATCAAAGGGAGATGGAAAAAGAGTCTAGAGAGCACACATATACAAAGTATGAGCTATATAGTGAACTTAAGCACAGTGGGACTTGTTAATAGTCAAAAGGCAAGTGTTCAAAAATTCAGAATTCACTGGTAGAAACAAAAGTGTTCATCTAAAAAAAAAAGTGTCTGATAGCCACAAAAGGAAGAAGAGAGAAAATTTTCTGAGGTCTAACAGGGAACTCAAGATAAGAACTGGGCAAAAATTTTGAACTAAATTTTTCCCAGTGAAAAATGCAGATTTCGTCCATCAAGCATTTTGCTAATTTCTGAAGAAGTCACCAAATTCTTTCAGGATATGTCTACACTGCAGAGGTTTTTTTTGAAAAATGGCCATTTTTCCTAAAAAACTTCACTTACGTCCACACTAAAATTGCATTCTTTCGGAAAAAAATTGAAAGAACAGAAGGGTTTTTCCGACATTGGTAAACCTCTTTCTACAAGGGAGAAGCCTTTTTCCGAAAGAGCTCTTTTGGAAAAAGGTGTGTATGGACGGGGAAGAGGGAGTTCTTTCAAAAGAAGAGGAAAGAGGAAAAAGCACAGGTGCCCTGGTGGCCACTCCATCCACAGTAATCACAGCTTAAATGCGAGATAGCGTCCACTCAGTGTGCGCTTTTGCTGTGTAGACACTCTCTTTTGGAATAAGTTTTTTTTAGAAGATCTCTTCCGGAAAAGCTTCTTCCGAAAGAAGTCTGCAGTCTAGACATACCCTCAGTTGCAAAAAGAACCTCAGAATTCTGAAAGAGTTTAAACAGTTTGTTGTGACATTTTAGAAAGGAACATTTTTATTTTTTGATTCAAAATGACTTTTATTTTGAATTTTACTTCAATTGTATTAAAAATGTTAAAAACTAAAAAACTTGGAAATGAAATGAAATGTTTCATTATATTTCTAATAAAACATTTCATCTGACTCAAAATTCACTTTTTCACCATCTTCACCAAAAAATTCAAAAAATTTGGTGTTAGGGCAACTTGAAAAGAATAGCTTTTATATATTCTTTGATTTGGCCACCAAAATTATCAGTTACTCATACATTTCTTGTTGCTATGCAGATATGGGGAATCTTTAGATACTACAATAATTATGCTAGACAAAATGCAAAAACTTTCACTGACTCTCTTAGAGCAAGGATATGACCTGAATTACTCCATCCAGGAAATACCTGTACAAGTGTGTAACTTTCCTAATCTGACTATCGTATGAGGAAGGTTACACATCTGTGTAAGTATCTGCAGGATTGGGGATAATACAGGAAGATGGACAGGCTAATTATAGAACAGCTAATAATACTCTTCAGTATATTTAGAATTTCACAAAACTGTCTACTCTGTTCTAGGTCCTTTTTAATGTTAGTATTTAGCATCACTCTATGCATAGCTTTAACATACTGAAAGAAATGCTTGGGGTCAATTTACCTCTTTTAAAATCTCTTTGCAAAATGTAATTTATCCATGTATTTTCTTTTCCTACTAAATTTAGCCTATCTTTACTTTTGTGTCTGACACTGTCTGCTGAAATATACAAATACTGATTGATGGCTGAAGTCAAACCCATTTGCAAAACTATTCATTCCGTAATACACTGTAACAAATTAATAAAATAGACATGTGGAACGATGGAAACTAGAAATTCTACCAAATTAGTTTCCTTTCAGAGCATGCAAGAAAGAGCTAGATTTAAACTGGGTGCTGTTAATCCAGTTTTAGACACTGCAAAATGTGTGGAGATGACATTTAGTACAAAATGAAGACTATATTCTGCAATTAAAGGGAAAAAAATTTAATAGCACACCATACTTCTTCTTAATCACCTTTTAAATTAAAAACCTCTCACTAGAACTCAGTTTTTTTGTCTTTTGAATAAAATAGGTAACCACTTCCTTTGGTAATGAGTGTGACCTTTATCTTAATCAGTGTCTTTTATTTGAAGTATGACCAAACTGTTCTAGTACTTGATGATTCATGAACAATGTGTGAGGTGTTCTGCTTGAAGACTTAAGTCACTTCTTTTGCTGCCCTATATAAAACTCTTTATATGTGCTCTTATTAAATTCTATGCTTTAATTTTTCTCCCCTGAGCAATCCCCTATGGGTTAGGCAACATCTGCATTTAACATGACTTGCCATGCAATTATAAAGCCACAGTGTAGCAATGTGATTCATGAGAGAGTAAGCGGCATCTTAACAACTACAAATCTCAGGTCTAAGATGATGGAAACTTAGTAGACACATGCTCCATCTGGATAATGGGTAGTAGTGGAGGAGAGTAAACTACTGACACAGTATCCTCTGATGGTCCAGTATATTGCAAGGAATCCCTAATGGAAAAATAACTGTAGCAAAAAATGTATTTTGTGACCAAATTCCAAGGACTACAGAGGCAGAAATAATGTCTCCCTTGCTAAAGAATTCTGTCACGAAAGCTAGCAATCGGGAAAAGAAAGAAATTTACTAATTGAAAAATTTATCATGTCTGTTGTCTTTACACACTTAGGCCTAGTCTACACTAGACTATGAAGGTCAGCTTAAAGTACACAACTCCAGCTACACAAAAGACTTATCATAAGCCAAGCCATTGCAGGCTTACTCTCTTACTCCTTGCAGACCAAGGAGTACAGGACGCCAGCGGGGGCTGCCCTCTGCATTTGATTTGGGGGTACCTACACAGCCTCCCTCCTCAATGACCTCTCTGAGAGATATGTTGCTGCAATGGGGCGGGGGAGGGGAATGTAACTGTTCCTTCACTTCACCTAAATGAAGGCACTGTGGAAGGCTCTTGCATGGGCCATAAAAGTAAGTGGAGACACCTTGAGTCCCCCTTCTCTCCATCTAATGGCAAATTTTAATGATAGTTCTTCCAAGTAGGGACTGAAAATAAGTGACAATGAAAGTCTCTCAGCGTTTGGTTCACAGATGAGATAATTTTCCTGTCCTGAAGTGCTTAAAGCCTACATCAGACAGGACAAACACAAGATAACCCAGAGAAAACAGTTCTGCAAAAGGTGAACATAGTAATTATTAAGGAGGAGAAGAAGTGAGGGGTATTGTTTGAAGAGGGATTTTAAACCCTACTTCTGAAAACATACATTCCTGTTCCTTCCATTTACATTAAGCCATGCAGGAGGACTGATCATTCAGTTAATATGCACTTCAGTGTTCTGAAACACTCTGCCTTGGGATGTTAGTGTGAAGTTGCATACCTTCTCCATCTAAATCTCTCCTGTTTGGCCTTTACACAATTTATTTTATTTATATTTTCTCCTAGCTATATGTTCCTGATTTGACTCCTATAGTTTCTAGGTTCTGTGACCTGCATTTATTTTGTGACTTTGAAAGATTTTTCACTGAGCTCAGCTGGACCCTGGATTTGTAGAGCACTTGGAGATGTCCAGTCATAAAAAAATGCTTGTAAATGAAAACTCCTACAATTAACATTGTGAAAATATGACTTCTTTGCTTTCTTACAAGTGAGAAAGAGCTGCTCTTTTCAAAGAAAGACTCGCACATAAAGTCTATTATTTAAGACTTTAATCCAGAAGTTCTTAGGTTATGGTTGGCAACAAAGACCAGTATTTTTGATTGATCATTCATGCCAGCTGGCAGTGAGAAACTGCCATACTGTAAAATTTCCAGCTATATTGCAAAAAATGACAAGGGTGGCCATGTTGCTTTAAATGGTGTGTGTGTGGAGGGAACAGAAAGGAGGGCACGAAATATATAACCTTCATTTTTCAAGCAAGGAAATACTAGGGGAAAATGGATGTGCTCTATACAGTAAGATTCCTCTGTCCAAGTAATAGAACCAAATAATTTTCATACCATCCCTGTGTTTCAAGAATTCTGCATACTCTAAGATACACATATGTGTGTATTTTACAAATAGTGCAAAACGTCTAAACTGATGATATGGAAATAGAACAGAGGAAGGTGGAACCAAAGAAACAGAACACAGCTTCATGTCACATGCCTACCAAGACTGGGTGAATAGTACATCATTTTAGATCACAAGTGAGCTGGATTACACTTGATTAGTAAAGTGACATGTATTTGATTCATTTTACTGAAACCTCCTCTCCCCAGGTTTACAGTTTTATTTGCATTCTCAGGACCTTATTTGGGATTATGTAAAATTGACAGCTGCTTATAATTATTCTTGGTTTCAGTTGAAATAATTAAAAACATCTGCCTTTATCTTAACACTACCAGACTTAAACCCACGAGCTTGGTTGTACCTAACTTCAAAGCTGAAAGCAAAGCATAAAAGAAACCTTTGCATATTACTAACAAATTTCCAGTGATTCATTTATATGTACAACCAGTTATTCGAGCAGCCTGCAAACCTTTAATTATCTTTTAAATATATGTAATTTAGAACTGCTAATTAGATAGCAATTTAATGCTCTCGCAGGGACTCAGACACTCTTGTCTTTTTTAAATATGTAAACTCCAATAGGAATAATCATTGGCATTCAAGTGATTGAATTTTTCAGTTATTTAAATGAACATGAGGCATTTACACTGTTCAAATCATTTAAATATTCTGCTGTCAGCTGCAGCTGTAGAGTTTTACGGACTCTCTGAATAAAGCAAGGGTAAGTATAGGTTATCTTACGTTCCAGGCAGGACTCCCCAGAGAGGAATGAGATTTGCTGCTTATGAAAGGCTAACACTGCTTAAGTGGAGCATTAATGTTTCCTCCGAGACTTGGATTTCTCTGTTTTTCTATATTTGGAGAAACAAATTTTCCCAGAATTTACAGCTCTGAAAAGCTTAAAACTGATTTAGCAATTTTTAAATACATAGGTATTTTAGCTATACACAATATATCATGGCATTTAATGTTTTAATTTAAACTCACTGACTTACTATGGTAGCCAAACTGCCAACATATTTAGGTGAGGGTTTTATAGTACATGCATAGCCTTTGTTTCCTGTATATACCTTCTTCTATTAGGACTGATCTTTAAAATAAATTATATAAAGATGTGTCCCATTTTGAGGAAAGCAATTTATCAATTAGACTACATATTGCAACGATAGAAAACATTATTTTTGTATGACCATTCCAAATACCATCATTCCTGAGCTACAGCTAAGAATGAGTTTCAGTTTTCCCATGAGGATAGAACAGTTTGATTTAAACTTAGACATGTTATAAAATCCTTAGTCAAAATGGAGCAAGACATTGAAACTCTAGTGCAGCATTACTTAAATCCTAACTCATCATGGATTATATAGGATTTATCTATAAAACAGGACACTTTCATGATCTCAAACTTAACAAAAAATAAAAAGGCAGAAAACGATGTCTTTTCAACTCAATATTGTATTTGGTCATCTGTGAAAAACAGAAATTAAGAGGCTCTCCTCCCTCAAAGGAAATTTTGTTAATATATTCCATCCCAGAAAGAACAATCTGTTTTGAGAATAATAGTCTAGAATGATGCTGATGTCAATTAAAAGGGAAAAGTGGCAGAGATTCTATGCAGTCCATTAGGGATTTCACTATTAGTGATTGAATTTCTGTAGAAGGTGCTCAGATACTGTGCTCAAGGGTGGCAGTACAAATCTCTAAAGTAGACAGAATAGATTGTTTATACAGGTATAATCCCAGAGTAACTTTATTTACTACAAATTAAACTAGCATCCTGAATTTCACTATAACCCCTCCATTTTCTTTTCAAGAACCACTTTTCCTGTGACACTATAAAAACTGGTTAACCAGTAAGGGCTAGGCTGAGGGGTAATCGGGTATATGTATATTAATAAGCATATGTATATCAGTTGTGTGTATTTTAATTAATATAACAAATGGATATTATTAAATTATAATTCTCTCTCCAGCCCTTAGTTATGTTGATTGTCTTCTTAGACCATAAACTCCTCAGGATTAGTACTGGGTCTGTGTGTGGACAGTGCCTAGCACAATGATGGTACTAACAGAATAGCAATAAAGAAATAACAATATAAAGGCATCGTAAGTGTAAATGGGATAGAAAATTTCTCTCAGGTGTGCACTTTTCAAAATTGCATAAGGACTATGCTAAGCCAATAGAAACTCACTTGAAAATCCCAAATAAAAGGAACAAAATCAAATTTATTTATTGTCAAACCAATATTTCCTCGGTTCATACAAATATGAAATAATGAATAATTAAACAGAAGTAAAACAAATGTTATGCAAAGTAACTGCACTCACTAAAAAAAATAAAGATTTGTAAATGAAATTTGGCAGACAGCAGTGATCTTATAGAGATACCCAGATTAAAAAACAAACTATAAGATCTGCTTCTGATCTCATTTACACAAATAAAGCTCAAAAAAATTCAATGATTTCAATAGGTCTATATCAGATTTAGAGAGTTATCCCCATCAGTAGCTAGTAAGGACATATATATATGGCACTTTCAATTAGAAGACTCCAAAATCACTTTACCTCTTTACCTTTGGGGTCTCTCTCTTCCCCTCATATAAAAGGGATTATTGCATCCACAAGTGAAATAAAGCTATGCACTGTTTGTAAAACCATATATGCATCAGTTCTGTGAGGGGAAGAGTTTACTTCACCCAATAAAGCTTCCAACTGTCTGTGAATAGCACCTTCTATATTAAATATGAACATATATATCAAATATCACAGTGTGCATGAATTCTATAGACACATAGGGCAGAGGCCATCTTTTTGCTGTGTATTTGTACAGTGCCTAGCACTAGTGGAATATAAATAATAAATAATAAAACATTAATAGTAGCCGGGGGGGAAGGGGGAGGTTAAGAGACTTGCTGGGCCCCTGGACAAGGTGTGTGTCTGCTCTGTGCTCCTGGAAATGGCGGGGCCATGGGCAGAAGGGGAGGGGCTGCAGCAACCAGCCCTGGACACCACCAGGAGAGCAACACCGATTCCTCCCACCCCCCAAGGAGCCATGAAAGGCACACGGAGTGTGCTGCATGGCACTTCTGTGGCTGCTAATCACCAGTCCCCGAGGTAATTGCCCCCTTTGCTCATCCTGTCAGTGGGTAAGAAGGGTAGACTCTGTTCCAGCCTGGAAAAGCTTGAAATTTACATCAAAGAAGAATGATCCAAGAACAAACAAATGGAAAGGAAACAAAGCCAAGAAAAGAATGAATGCTATTTGCTAAGGAAAGCAGATGATACAATTTTTTTAGTTTCATATGGTTGCTTTTTATGGTATTGGTTTTTTATATTTTGTCCTTTTCAGACCAGAACAGAGATTAGTGGCAGAAAGAGGTATGAAAAAAGTAAATTTCAGGAGGAGAGAGAGGCTATGTTTGCAAGAAACCTTTTATAGTATACAAGACTGCATACAGAGTATAGTAATATCTTGATTTTCCCGTAACTGTGACTCAGCTTGCAGTTTGCAAATTTGGTTTCCCCTTTAGTTTTTATTCAGAATGCTATTTGTTTTTCTTTGCAAAATTTATGAAGCCCTTGTAAACATATAACAGTATTCTACCATGATAATTAATAACACTGCAAACTCACTACTGTAAGCTCCAGTGTCTTGAACCATTACGATTGTTTTTTTTTAAATAGGGACATTTTTCTCTCAGCATAGAAGCACTCACTTTTTATTTTTTCATACTACAGAAAAAAACTGTTCTCAAATATATCAGAAAAAAGAAACGTATTTTTTTCTTTTTCTCTATTTAAAAAAAAAAATCAGTAGATATTTATTTCTGCTTTCCAATACAGTATTTTGACAGCAAGGGAAATATATTAAATATCACTTTTAGCTTTCTCTCTTTTACATAAATGTAACATACTAAAATCAGGAATGATTTAAAGTTACATTAATCTCTGTTTCAAATAAGGGAAGACCTGGCACTGCCTATTTCCAGTGCCCATGAGGCCCACGTTGCAAAAATACTGAACTTGGCAGTGCTAGGCTGCCACCTAATGGCAGTTTTTCCTCAATTCATCACTGGTTTATAACCACAGCGGAACTAGAAAGTGCATTTTTCTGACTCAGTGCTCAGAAAACCAATCATTATGAAATGAATAGAAAATAGAGCTGAAAAACCAGCAACGAGATGCTGAATTTTAACACTACATACAGGCACATTCTCAGTAGAGCAGAAGATTAGAAAATCTATTGTTAAGTTACATTGCTCCTCTACTATATTCCCCTTTTCTTAGGCAATGTCTCCTCCTATTCCGAGTATGGGTGCACTGGCCATGCACTGGTTAAGTGTGACAGAGCTAATGACAACCAATGTAACCAAAGAGAAACTGTGTATTCATCACAGGAAGAGAGTGAAAAATAAGAGATGGACTCAAGAGAAGTGGGATCGGGGAAAAAAGAAAAAAGGTAGAGCTACGATGGAACTATTCCAATCAGTTATTAAACCATTTGGGAGAGAAATGTAATGAAGCATAGGTACAGTCCTCCTGGAATAGTTCATTCAGCTCTCCTGCATGACCACAATGGTCTGTGAAAACATCCTAGCAGCACTGCTTTGGAAGATTCAGGTGAGCACTTTCCTGATTAAAACCTGCTTTGACCTTCTTGGGGTCACAAATCAGCTTCTTTCCCTGCTGGGTGCCCAGCAGTGATTGTTACCACTTATAGTCTACACAAAAAACTCCAATTATGTTAAATGAAAGCTAAGTTCATTCAACAAATCATAGAAAAAAAAGAGAAAATCACCACCACAAAGAACAACAAAGAACAGTTAGCAAAATATAAATCCATCATGCCTAATCAGTACAAGAATTGTAGCTAGCGAGGCTCCTTTCAGAATGGCAAAAGATTAAGTAAGTTAAAATTCTTACATTTTGAATGCTCCCCTCCCCCCAAAAAAACAGCTGTCTGTGTTTTCAGGCACCCACGAAGGGAGTTTCTCAAGAAATAGTATGCCTCTCTTTCCCATGTCATTCCAGAACTTAACAGATATGGCTCATTGGACTTAACCACTCAGGAGTCTATGAGTATAGTAGCATTACATCATCTCAGACAAAACTAATGATAATCTAAACCAGTCTGAATCCAGCTTGTATACTTGGAGGTAACCTCAAATTATGCAGAAGTTTTAGCTAATATCGTTTGTTAACTATTCAATTCCAGTCCTGCATGCATGTCACACTCTTGATTGCCATGAAGCTAATGGGAGTTTCCCCCCCTGGGTTTAATGGGACCTGGATTTGATTGATAATAATTGTTATATTCTCATACAAAAAATTATATCCATAATAGCCTGGTTCAACCATCACCACATCATCGCAAGCCCCAGTGCAGTCAAGGAAAGCTTGTCAATAGACAGTGTTTATAGGGTGCAGATTTTTAAAAAGATTCTTCCAAAAACTGAAAGGAAGATAGACTGACTATATGGTATTGAATTGAGCTCACCGCAACTGACAGCTTTCAGGCACACTTCCCAACAATTCAATTTTAGAAAGAAAGAAAGAAAGAAAGAAGATTGTATAGCTAATGAGATAAATACACCCAAGATGTACAGTAGAGAGAGTGCTGTTGATGGTAATATATTCATTTCTCCCATTACAAAATACTTAACTACATAAGGTGGGTAGCACCATTTACCAGTCTAATTTACATTATGCTCTGTTGCTGAATTTCATTTATAATTCCTTGTAAATAAATTTATAGTTCCTTAAAAATCTACTGCATAAGAATGGATAATATATAATTTATAGTACAGTATTTGAAGTCAGTAATTTGCAGAAGGAAGGGGGTTATGTGTGTGCATATTTTAAAATTATTTGGGGGAACTTTAAAATATACAAATATAAACCACTAGATGCATTACACAGGACAACAAATGTTCTTCAGGTGTTTCTTTAAGAACCCAGAATGAAGTTCTGGCTATCGAGAGAGGGTGGTGAAGCTTATCAAACAGGAACATCTCTCCTCACATCCTCCATGTTTAGAGAATTTTTTTTAATTAAAGGAGCCAGTGCTGTATCCTTCACATAAAGCTGGGTATCAAGAAATGAATCAGATCCTCAACAAAATATTCACCTCAATACACAAAGAGAGGGGAAATACTGCTATGTGATGAGTTCCAAAAAGGATATGTGAAAATTTCCAAAACAAGGCATATCCATGCTTCAACCCACCCCCTCTAAAGATAAGAGCAGAATATGAATTATTCCAGATCAATTATCAATTATTCTGTCCACAGCAGAAAATAAATAACACAAGTGTAAGAGAAATGTTTAACTATCTAGTCAGTGTCTTATTTTTTTCTTTCCTCTAAAATTACAGATGTAGAAAATACAGGCATCTAAATTGATTTAATACAAGTATTTAGCCTAAAATTTTTTCTTCCTTTTACTTTCTCTTTTGTTTCTTCCTTTCCAGTCGCTCTCTCTTTCACTCATTCCATTTATGTATCTGCACATATTTTCTTGTTTTAAATTTTTTCCGTAGTGATTCTTCTTCCCTGGGCTCTTTTGCTATAAGGATTTCCACTGACATCTTTACCTTCCTCAGCAAGGTTCCAAAGGAGATGTGGACTGATATGGTGACACAATATTTGTCTACAGAGCAAGGTAATGCAGACTATAGGGATGTGACTTCTAAAGCATACTAATGTACTGCACATTGACATTGCATTAAAGGTTTCCTGCTATACTTGGTTAAAAAGCACTAAGGAACCTACATAGGTTAAAGGTTTCTTGCTATACTTGGTTAAAAAGCACTAAGGGAGCCTACATAGACCAATTAATGCTCAGAACATTAGTGTACTTTAGAAATACTAGAGTACATTATTCATCATGTAGAAAAGCCCAGAAGAAGATTGGAAACAAAGACAAGTGGGACGTAGGTCACTATTCTCACACTCTCCACCCCAGGATGTTATCATCTTCAATGTGGTGTTAAGTTGAGGGTGTGAGGACATGGTGACATCAAGGGTACATCCATACTTCACTCGTAAGTCAAAATAAGATATGCAATTTGAGCTACACAAATTGTGTATCTTATTTCGATCTAATTTCAAAATAGCTTATTTCAAACTTTGGAGCTGCCTACACAGTACCAAATTTCAAAATAGAGCACTATTCCAAAATGTCCCTTAATCCTCATGGAATGAGGGTTACAGGGACATCGGAATAGTGAGCTCATTATTTCTAAATCTATTTTGAAATAATGGACTGGTTCAAAAGACGTAGAATAGCTACTTTGGGATACCGCTGGTATCCTGAAATAGTGCTGCAGTCTAGACATACCCCAAGACAGCTGAGTCTTATGTCACATCAGCAGATTCATGGCTTTCACCGCATCCACTACCTGTCTGCAGTGAGATACCTATACTAGAGGAGGTCAGTAGGGAGAAGATGTAATGCTGAAAGAAGTTCATTAAAGAATCCCCGAAAGGTTTTCTGTTGTGATGTTCTCACGTCCAAAAATGAAAAAATCTGCCAGGGTGCCATGGAATGTGGTACAACTGACAACACTCTATGTGCATAGTTGTTTCACACTGTAGAAGCATGTCAAGAAAATCCTGGGAGTTTTGCCCTTTATTTCAATAGGGCCAAGATTTCACCATCAGTCTACAACATGTGCTAGATCACCATTATTACTGCCTGTATTGCAGTGTTGCCTAGAAGTCCCAGTGAGGTTCATTGCCCTTTTATACTAAGTGCTATACATACACACAGAAAAATGCACTCGCTGCCTCAAAGAGCTTATAGTGTAATTTGAAACATATATTCGACAAGAGTAATAAACAAAGGGAGGAAATGGGAGGAGGGAGGACACAGACAATAATAAGATCATGCGGTTATGTAGATCAGCTACGTGCACAACTTGATGGTTGCAAATTGTTTGAATTTTAAAAAAACATCAACTTCCCTGACTGCCATCCAACCTAACCACTCTTATTTGGCTGATTTCTAGAGAAAGAGAGAAGTTGGACCACAATAGTAAAGTATACAAATCTCTTATTATAGGGTAGAACAGAATTCTTTGGTTCATCATTACATGTGTATGTGAAATTCTATCAGTTCAACTCCAAGAGTGAGGAACAAGATCTGTGCTTTATCACTGTAGCAGCATTCCTGGTTAAATTCAAACATGTTATTGCAACTTCCTCAGTTAATAAGGTTTGTTAACTAAAAACAGGTGGAAAAGGAAGACATACGGGAACACTACAGAGGAAACCCTGTTTATACAAAATACATTGCAGACAATGCTTAAAGACCAATTCACATATATCAAACTATGAACCCTTTAATGCAGCCATGGGTAATGAAACCAATTAAGTGTTAGTTGCACATGTTAAAGCTGCCTCCTAGGCAAAGTTCACATGCTCCAATCCTGCAACATTTTTTAAAATCAAGAATGTAAACCAAAAAACAAACATTGAAGTGAAATTTTGTCATGGGTCAAAAACTGGCTAAGAATCAGGGAACAAAAACATGGGAATAGTTTTCATCTTTGTGAACAGCAGGGACCCTCATGGGTCCAGACTATGTCTGGTGCTGTTTAATGTATTTATTAGTAATCTGGAAATTGGGTGAGCACTGAGGTAGGTGAGACAAAGTTATTTGGGTTAGTGATGTCCATACGTGACTAAAGTACTTCAGGTAGATCTAACCAAGCTAGGTGAATGGGCAACATGATGGTAGATGACATTTGATGTTGGTAAGTTTGAGATAACGCACACTGGATGAGAAAAATGGAATTACACCTTACATCTGACAAGGATCTAAAACAATGATATCAACACAGAAAAGAGGCCTGGTCAAATCTGTGAACAGCTCAATAAAGATTTTGCAGTACAAAAAGCAAACAAAATATAAAAACGGATTAGGATTGGTACGAGGAAAAATACAGAAAAAAACAATAATGCCATATTGTAAATCAATGGGATAGCCTAATCTAGAATATTAGGCACTGCGTCACCAAAACACACGCCGTAGAATTAGAGGAAATTCAGTGAAGGGCAACAAGAATGAGTAGGAAGATCAAAAGCTCTCATCTGAAGAGAGATTGAAAAAAATGAAATTGTTTAATTTAGCACGGAGTCAAACATGAGAAGGTTTGATCAAAGTATATAAAATAACGAATGACATAGGGAAAGTTGATCAGGAGCTCTGTTTTCTCTGTCGCATAATGAGGATTAAAATGGTATTTGTTTAAATTTAAAAGGTGACGAATTAACACTGGTAAAAGAAATATTTCTTCCCACATAAGGTGTAATTATATTGTGTAACTCATTGCCATAGGAGGCCATGTAGGCCAATAAAATTTAAAACAGGATTAGACAATGAATGAAATGGTTTGGAAGAATATTCAAAGTTGAAATAGCTAATACTAACAAAATCTTGGAACATATAAAATCTTATGCCTCAGAAAATAAGAAAATTGCCAGATCTACTAGGGATTAAGATGGAATATTTAAGATTTTTGCCCACTGGAAGGTTTCTTGTACCTTCCTTTGGATTATCTAGTGCTGCAAACTGTTGGAGACAAGATGCTGGACTACATGGACCATGGTACTGACACACTATAGCAATTCCCATGTTTACATACAGGATATGTAATAGGGTTTGTGCATAGGCGCCTCAAATTTTGGCCCCTTTTGTGCCCACAAACCAGCCCATAAACCTCTCCTTTGGTGTAATCATCTGTGCCCTTCCTCTCCGGTCCTTTCCCAGGTGGGGTTTCCCCCACTTTCCTACCCAACTCTTTGGTCGTCCCTCTCAATAACATCTGCCTCCGTATACTCTTCTGTCAACTTGCCTGCTGTATCCACCATGTCAGGATGGTAGTGTCTGACCCACATGCGGATATTTTCAGAAAGAGCATACAAAAATTGTTCAAGGACAAGGGTGTACATTATTTCTCCCTCTATTGTGGATTGGGCCTCAGGCAGTGAGTTGCCCAGTCCACTAGCCGCTAGGCAAATACCTTGGACTGCACTGCCTCCATCCATCGAGCTGCCCAAATCTTTTGCCAAATATATCCAACAGGTCCACCCAGTCTAAAATGGCTGCCCTCACTGGCTCATAGTTCTGGGCCTATTCACTACTCAAGGTCAGATGGGCCACTTGAGCCTCTCCTCCTAGGTATGGAGCCAAGCATAGGCCCCAGGTTTCTCTTCCCTCATCTGGCATCCATGGCTACCCACTTGAGTGTCTCTAGGAAAGCATATGGGTCATCTGCCAGGCCCATTTTGCAGAGTGCTATGTCTGGCGGCCAGGCGCCATCCCCTCCCATGTGACTCACCACTTATTGCTGGAGTTGCTGCTGCATGCTGCTGTGCTCATTCAAAGTCTCGCAGGCTTTGCTGTTGCTTTGTCTGCCAAGATAATAAGGCCTGTCTCTCAACCTGGTGGGACTGCTGAAAGCTTTGCAGGTCCTGCTGCATCTCTGCTTGCTGCTTGATAAGCCTTTGCAAGGTTTCCTCCATTTCTGGGCCACCAACCACGTTCACTGACTCTGGATCCCAGACAAGCCCCCACGACATGTCACAGGGTTCACACTTGGGCCTCTTAACCTTTGGCCCCTTTTGTGCCCACAAAGCAGCCAAAGAGCTCTCTTTTGGTGCAATCACCCCTCCCCTTTATTGTCAGTGTCAGTTCCTGCTACCTTCTATGTACAGAGGGTCAGGGACTGCTAGCTCCTCCAGCTAGCTGGGGAGTGCAACCTTTCACTCCCTGACCCTCCCCCTTCCTCTCTCCGCTTACTTCCTTCCTGTCAGCCTTATATAGCCCTATGGTTAATGAAATCCATGGCTGTTCCCCATTTACTCCTCAGGTTTGGGCTTACTCAGCTAGCTCCAATTACCCTATCCTGCTGGAGCTGGCATGACAGAGTCTGGCTCATGCTTTCTAGCTAGCAGCCTGTCACAGGTATACACACTCTATCTTGCCACAGATACAGTGCAAATCTGAACAACAGATGGAGTGGTTAGATGTTGATTCAGAACTCAGTATTTTGTATATGGATAAACTAAATTAATGGAGGCAGAAGAGAGGGTGGATGCTTCTCTTTTCCCAGTCTTGACATGTTTTGAAGGCAGAGGTACTAATTTCAATGACTAACTGAAGATATAAACTCACAATGATGGAGGTGAGCCAATGGAATGTGAGATGGTAAACAATCTCTTAGGGTAAGCTTTTAGGATAACTGGACTATGCGTGTTCAAATGTGTGGCTGTCCAGGAGCAGGGATGTGATACTAGAAGTTGGGATCTAGTAGTTCCATGTTTGTATGCTAAGAAACAAAGCGGGTTAATTTGCAAGGAACTTATTGTTTCTTGGTCTGTAATTTGCCAAATACTACTTTGCTGCTATAGTCCTTTTTTCTGCATTTCTGTGGCAAATTCCTTAATGCAGAAACACAAGGTACTTTTAACAGAAAGATAAATCCTCTTTACTGTAGAAAAAAATTGTAATGAGTAACCTTTGTTAGCTTGCCTTTAAAGATACTATCATGTGCAGCTTGTTCCTTGCTTAGTTCTCCATCTTTACACAAAAGCTGCTAAGAAAGAAGCCATTGCATTCACCCATGGAAGTTCCAGTGCTGATCTTTTCATTTGCTTTCCCCCAGTCAAATAATAAATAAGGAAACAATCAACTTAAATACAAATGTTAATTGAGTGTGTAATTTCTAAACCAAATGTTAGACAGACAAAATGTTTGCGCTGACTGAAAATGCAGGATGTGCTAATGACTTCATAAATCATACTTTTCAATAATTCTAATTTATTTATATATGAAATTAGCCATCCAATTAATATTGCTGTTTTCTGCTAAAATATTGTTGAAATCAGATATTACCCTAAGTACCTTCTTGAGAAATACATATGGCATCCACATGTGTACAAGAGTGAGTTCATTAATACCAGTGCTTTTCTAAAGGTTGATGGTGATGAACACTTGTATGCCCTGTTCCTAAACAATGCTGCAATCAGGAATGAAGCTATTCTCTAGGGTGTTATGTCGATAAACATTTGCATAATGGGCACTTCTATTTTACTTATTTTGATTAATGCAAACAAGATGACATAGGAAATAAAGGTGAACTTTGTTGCTACTCTTTTACTAAACATCCCATGGGGCCCTATTTTACCATAAAATGTGGAGGGGTTTTTGAAAATTCTGTACATATTTTAAATTGGAACCTACTTTAAAATGACAAATAGGGGGTATTACATAGTAATAGAGCATTCCATTTTAGCGTAAAATGCACATAATTATAGCAATTTTTGGCTTTGCCGTTTAGCAGTAATAGAGGTCTGTACCTTTTACAGACTAACTTGTATATTTATGTACCATGGAATTATTTGTGTTAACATTGGTTTCTATTATGCTGTAAAATAAACTAAGCATTTATACTTAACCCTAAGTTAAAAGTGGAACTTCTTATAGGCATAGAATATTATATTTTGATCTTCATTATAAAAATATATTCTTCATACATTGAGTAAATATAATAACCATAAATGAATAAAATAGGTCAACAAATAGCTTTCTTACCAATGGTCGGAGCTCTGGATGAGTCAAAATGTATCCATTGTTTGTAATCGCAAAAGCATATCCATGAATACCTAACTGTAAGAATAAATGCAAAAGGAGCATTAATTAACTTGGTCTCCAGTGAATTCTGAAACAAAAAAGCAGTCAAATATTTAGTCATGTATGGCTTAAACTTGGCATTCATAATTCATATCTCAATGCAATATTTCATTAAAATGAATGCAAAGAGCCAATCCTTGATATTTTGTGAACTTGGTAAACAGCACAATTTTAAAATGTCACACATATTTTGCTATCTTGGATACTTATTCTTATGTACTTGATGTGAACTTTAAAAATTTGATTATAAAGAAAACCATAAGAATTGTGATGTGATACACTATGTGCTAACATGAAGAATTATTGGAATTTAGTAAACTTACAAATAAACCACGGGGTAGGTGGCAGGTTCTGCTTTCTTATTTGTGAAATGGGTGCATTACATCAATGGAACCATTGAAGTCAATGGGACAGCTCCCATGAGTAAGCTGAACAAGAAGTGGCCTATTATCAGTGATATTTACATAGAACAGTCTTGAGTCTACTTCATTTCCAAATTATTTCACATTTACTTTTGTATACACAGGACAAGGATTAATTCAAATGCAGAAATTCATGTAATTTACATTTTTGGACTTAACAAGACTGTGGAAATTCATCTGAGAGCAATGAAATGTTTCATTAGGCCCACAAGTAAAAGGTGATCAAAGTTAGCACTGCATTTATTTAAATAACAATCCTACCAATTGACAATATTCCAATTACACAGTTGGCTGCAACCACTGACTATAATAAATGTACTTTCAAATCAATGATATGGTCATTAAGACATCCCTCTGCATAAACTTGACACTGAAACAGTATCTTTCTATAGGTGCTTGTAGCCGGCCAGAGTAAGTCTCAGGTCCGACACTGGGCTCTCAAGGTACAAAATACGCCACACAGGTATCTGTCAAACACAAGTAGTTTATTTCCTGACAGCTAACAGCTGTGCCCCATAACTGGAAGAACAACATAACAAAGAAGCGGCATATCTTACGTCCCTTCCTGCAAGTCTGGAACCCCGGGTAGGCTGTGGACGAAGTGGGAGGTTGTCTCAGCTTCCGAGGCACCGGTACCCAAGGCCCATCGGTGAGGTTCGATTTGCTAGGCTCTGAGGCAGCCTTAAATACAGTTTTCCTGCCTTGTTTGGCAGTTTGGAAATTTCCAGGGGTTACTCATTACATGCTGATGTAGGGCTTAGCTGTTAGTTATCGATCTGGCTCTGTTCTGGATCTACTTGTTCTTTGGCCTTGTTTACGTGATCAGTATGTTAGGGTAAGCAGAATTGTTTATGCGTTCTTGCCCTTTACCCTTATCTTTACTTGTTCCTGCTATACTGGCAACAATGCTTATCTTAAGTGGCGTATGTTCCTAAAGGCTTGCTTCTGGCTCATCAGTAGTAGGGAAAAAGGGGGGGGGAGAATGGGAAAGGGGGGAAAGAATGCAGGCCTCACCACCCCTAAACTAGCATGTACAAAGTTCTTCCGCAAATGACCACTACAGTGCTATGCATACCTGAATTTTTCTCCCATAAAGATTTGCATATAGATTTAGATATCAATCATTATCTTTTCCTCTGAATTATTTCAGTTTTGAAACACTGTAACATAACATTTTTCTGTAAAATTATCCTATGTGTCATATACTTGTGTTCAAATACTTATATACACTTCAGTGCCTTCCAAACTAGAAGTGCCCTGGTTTGTCAATTAGCTTATATTTCTTGTTATTAGACTACATTTTATAAAAACCACTATGCCCCATTAAAGCGCTGTTTCAGCAAATGATCCATCTTCAACAATGCACATACATAAATGTTTTGTTGAACGGGGTCCTAGTACAAAATGATCTGGATAGATATGTTAACAAGTCAAAAGTAGAGCCATTTCTCAGAGAGATAACTAGAAAGGCTAGTCTGAAGATTTCTGTAATTAACTTGAAAGATAAAACTCACGGTGGTACTATAGCTAGATCAGAGAGATCTCCTATCTGATTGAGATTTATACTGTATTTTGCTCAGAATTATCAGATACATATTCAACACATATTCTTTCTCTATCTATATAGAGAAAGTTACTTCATGAATTAGCAGCAGCAATAAGCTCTACTAAAGAGTAATAAAACGTGGTAGGCTTTTGACATCTCTTCATAAAAGAAAAAGAAAACAATTTTGGACATATTTTATCTTTGGTATGTGAACTTGCATCTGGCTAAATATCAGATCTCAAGTATAATTATCTATGTGGCAAATAAATGCAGAAAAATGTCTAAACAATTAAAGTTGGGTAATGAAATAAATGTGGGTGGTATATATCCTAGAAACAATATTTATTTGTTTGAAGTGCTCTGTGCCTTCAAATGTGGCTTTGTCATGGTTTGTGCAGTGCTTGAAGTTGTACAATGTTTGCATTTAAAATGTTTCTTGTTTTCAGAGACATTACTGCTTCCACTAATATTATACATTAGAAATATTGGGACTCTCTCTTAAACTGATAGATTATTTCAAAAAGGAGGAAACTGTGTGACCACTGAAAAGTGACACGCAAGAATGAAATATTAATGAGTCACACTCCACTGTCTTCATTCAGGAAAAGACCCCACTGAAAAAAAAAATCAGCTTTGTCTGAGCAAGGACTGCTGTTAACAGCTCTTTGTTATTGTACATCTCTCACTGCCCAAAGCCCATTTCATCCAATCTAAGACTATGTCTACACTGCACTTTATTTTCAAATAACTCATGTTATTTCAAAATAGCAGAGTGCACGTCTACACAGCAAGCCCATTATTTCAAAATAATTTTGAAATAATGAGCTTGTTACTCCAGCTTCTGTAACCCTCATTTCACAAGTAATAAGGGAACTCAGACCTTTTTAGGTCCTCATAGCCAAGCTATCAGAGAGGTGGCTGTGTTAGTCCGTATCCACAAAAACAACGAGGAGTCCTGTGGTAACTTAAAGACTAACAGGTTTATTTGGGCATAAGGTTTCATGGGCAAAAGCCCATTTTGTCAGAGGCAACAAGACTACTCATTGTTTATCTCCAAGCTATGATAAACTCTTTCAGGTTTTTTCTATGTAATATCGCTAAGGTATGTTTTTTTGTATTCAGCCATATAGCTAAAACTCTCATCCAGGCTCTCTTGATCTCAAGTACTACAACATCCTTCTCTTGAGTCTTGGTAAGTATAACCTTGCTCCACTCATATCCATTCAGAATACAGTTGCAAAGATACTTTTCCTAGATCATTATTTTGACCCCATGATTCCTCTTTGTGTGCCACCATTAGCTTCCTCTTCCCTACTGTATCAGACAAAAGCTACTCGTCTTTTATTTGAAGGTCCACCAGGTTCAGGGTCTATCCCCCACTCACCTATCACCTCTTATTCACTACTGAGATGTCATTTCCTGCTTCTGATCAGTCCATGACATCAGCCTCTACAGTCCATTTTTGTCAACTTTAAACAAGCACTGTTGTGCATTATCTCATGCTGCCTCTTGTGCTTGGGACGAACTCTCCATAAATTTCAGCAAAGCTACCTTGCTACCATCCTTCAAAACGCCCCTTAATACTCTTCTTTCTTGTGATGCCTACAAAAAACTCAATGCCTATCATGCGGACCAATATTGTCTCAGGGCATATTTACACGTAAAACACTACAGTGGCACAGCTATATTATAGACGCTGCCACACTGTAGCACTTAAGTGCAGACACGACCTAAGCTGTAGGAGGGCTTCTCCCATCAGTGTAAGTAATCCACCTTCCCAAGAGGCGGTAGCTAGGATTTCTTATACTGACCTGGCTACACTGGGTGTGGATTTTTCATACCTCTGAGACACATAGATATACTGTAATATATGCCAAGTATAGATTATGCCTCATTATTTCCTGAGCTCCCATAAATGTCATTTTGCTGTATCATTAGCAAACCATTCATGTTACATAATTGCTACTGTCTCTCAGCAAAAGTGGCCAGAGAGAGGGGTGCTGGCAAGTGTAGTGAAAATGGGATGCAGCGCCCTAGTATTTAGTTATAATGAAATTAACTGTTGAAGTTAGTATCTGAGATTCTCTAGCTTGGTGCCTTACTAGAATGGTCTCCTAATCAAAAATGCCTGCTTTCCCACTAGAAAACTGGATTTAGGTGAGCAACTGAGATCCTGGCAGCATGGTTGAGAATCAGATAATTGAGAAGGTGCTGAATAATCTCAGTACAACTTAATTGATACCTACAGTATCTCTGGTATTCATATTGTGGGCCTCTCTCAAACAGAGACTTATGGTATCAAAATATTTGGGTATTGTGCTACCAGGAATCTTCTATTAGCAATTATATTAATGTTCATGTGTTACTTAAACATGATTATAATCTATATTATAATTTAGTCTATTATATATCTGAGAGAGTTTGTCTGTCTGTCCAGCTGTCTGTGTCTCTGTTCAAGAACTCCTCCAAAACAATAAGAGCTAGGTCCACCAATTTTGGTATGCAACTTTGTCTTATAACTTGAAGCAAGGTAAGGGTTTGGTTGTGACAGAACAATGGGGATGTTCCGGGAATGTGATTTTTTTCTCATAAAACAGAAAGGAGAGGCTCTGCTAGCAGGGACAGTTATACTGTATAACAAACACAGGGGGCAGCAAGGGACCAGAGATGGGGACTGGTACAGATATGATCCCACTGTGCCAACAGGGGACAGAGGAGGAGAAAGGGACTGCTATCTATTATATATTTCACAGAGTTTGTCTGTTTGTGTCTGTCTGTCCCCCAGCCAGGGGTCATGCACACCTCTGCTGGCTGTGCCTGCTGCAGCAGCCACAGACAGGCACTTCTGACCTGGTTCCAAGCTGCTGTGGTGAGAGAAGGCTGAAGATGTCCTCTCTCCCCAGAGTAGCCTGCATATTGAACCCCATATCCTCTGTTCCACCCCAGAGCAATTATTTAAATGAAGAAAAACAAAAATTATTTGAGCTAATGACCCGAGCAACCCCAGGTAAATCTTCTAGTGAAACAATAAAGTACTGGATCAAGCCTATATAAAAAGTAGCATCACCTTTACATTAATCAATAAGCTATTTTTACCAAGCTACAAATGATTCATGATTGCCAAGTTTATTTTGCTTGGCTGATTTTATTCATAGTACTTTTTTAAGTGTCATCTACAAATCTGGAAAACTAAATATTTGAGAAGAATGAGGAGTCCTGTTGCACATTAGAGAAAAACAGATTTGCTACGGCATAAGCTTTTGTGGATAAAACCCACTTCATCAGATGAATTGAAGTGGAAATTACAGAGACAGAGGTATATATACAAGAAAAGAAGGAAGTTTACTTATCAAGTATAAAACCTGTGTTAATGAGGCCAATTAAGTCAGAGTGTATGTTACTCACTCATAGCAGCTGATGAGGAGATGTGAAAACCGAGGGGAAATTTCCTTTGTAGTGAGATAACCAGTCTATATCCTTATTCAGTCCTAACTGTATTGTACTGAATTTGCAAATGAATTGCAGTTTTGTTTTTTCCATTTGTAATCCAGTTTTGAAGTTTTTTTGCCGAACGATGACTACTTTTAAATCCATTACTCAATGTCCAGGGCGGTTGCAGTGTTCCCCTACAGTTTTATGTATGTTACCTTTCTTGATGTCTGATTTGTGTCCATTTATCCTTTGGTGCAGAGACTGTCTGCTTTGGCCATTTTCCGAGGGAAAATGCCTGCATTTCTCGGCTCTCCACCACAGATAAGAGACCTGACTTCTTTGCTGCCCTGCCCTGACTTAGGGCCTGGGCACATTAACTATTTAAATGCTTGACCTGAGCATAGGCCTGAGCTCCTGAACTCTTTGCTGCCCAATCCCAGTCCAGGGCCTGGGCTAACTGACTGTGTTTGTGGTATGGCCCCAACCAGAGACCCAAAATACAATACACCAATTGCCCTACTGATTCCTCCTGACGAGCACATGAGTGGGATGTAGGAAAGCAGAGATAATGCTCACAGACCCAGATGGGGAGGAGCCATGTCCCAACCAGATAACACAAGGACACAGGAGATTTCAGGTCAAGGAGTTCTGAGAAGGAAGGAATTCTGAAAGGAAAGTTAAGGATGAACTGAGCACATCTTTGTCTGGCTTCCATTTACAAGGATATGCAGTCCTCCAGTGTCATTTTCTGGTTAGTTTATGTATGTCATATTATGTAGCATGGCATTTTGACAGTTGGTTTATTAAAGGCAGCAATAATGAACACTATATCTAATAAACATTATATCCTGACAGAGGGCACTATGAAATCATACAAAAGCCAGAATGTTGCACACTGACTAATAGAAATCTGGATCTGATTGGTGAGGCTGTGTGATCTAGTTATTAGCATAAGAGAGTTAGGACTTCTGTGGTAACAGTCAGTTAGTCTTAGTGGAGGTACTAAGGACTGACGAGTAGAAGTGTATACAGCATGTGTCCCTGTGATCCCATTTCTGATTCTCTCACTAACTTGGATATGTACATTAGGTGCTGTATATCTTGCAGAAATACATCTAAAATATTATTGTTAATTCAATCCTATACTCTAAATATACTGACCATGTAATCATGTGAAAATTACCTTATATTTTGGAATGGCCTTTAGAAGTTCTTTAACTGGAACATCTGTGCCCACTACTCCTAGAAGAATCCCCTTGGATCGCTGAAAAAGAAAATGCAGACCACTCAGAAGAACAAACAATCACTGTTGAAACAATACATGCCATTAATAATTATTTTCATACTGTAAAAATTGTACTGAGTACTGATCGTAACCTAATCTGCCAATTACTTAAAAAGCTAATAGGAGGATGCAGCTAATCTGGCTGGCCACACACAACACCACACTCTCAGCAGTTGGCCTCTTTTTCTTAGCCTGAAAATGAAATCTAGGAAGTGTGTAAAGTTTCAGCAGATAAGAAAGGTCTCCCTCAATTAAATTCTTCTACCTGTGAAGCAGTTTTAAGATGAAATGCTACAGATAAAAATGTGCCTTTTCTTCTTCCTGTCCAATTTTCACTGCCATCTGATACCCAAGAGAGAAAAATTAAACATTATGGGAGAAATAAATGTAATTATCTTTAATAATATAGCAGGATGTTAAAATAACAGGTCTGTAAAATACAGCTATTCAAACCACCTATATGACCATTGCTAATGTGCTGGATCTGAAATAAGCAAGTTAGACAGGATGAGAAAATGTATATAAATTATTTGCTATAACAAAGCTAATGTCGAAGTAATAAGACACATGGGTCTAACACCACAGCATCAAATTCAGCATCTAGGACTTTGTCTTCACCATAACACCATTAACCTTTTATTTTGAGAACTGTAGTTTCTGCATTTTATTTGTGCATAAATACATTATCATCTGTTTAATTTATTATTGCAATAGGTTCAAGTGGCAAAATAAATAATAATAAAAAGTTCAGCAAGTTATTAAATTTTGTTGCAGACACCAAAGTATAACAAGGTAGAAACACAGTTTGAGTACTTACAGTCTCATTTTGCTTACTAAACACTGGCATGGCAACAGTGGTCATCAAAACCAATCCCTGATCATCAGCAAGCTATATTTGAAAAGAAAAAGACATTACTAGTAAGCTACTTCAGTCCATGGTTAAATCATAATTATAGAAGCACGCAAATACATTTTCTTCTTTTTAAATGAGGTCATGCATTTCACATACATGAGTTTTGCAACTTTAAAATTTCAGTTTAACCCAGCCCCAAACCATCTTTACCACATAGGCACACTGCACATGAACTTTGCCAGTCAGGAGGGTTAGCTGTCCAGGGTATCTCTGCTGATGTCTCTGAAGAGAGATACCAGGGGGCTAAAATGAGGGCTGGAGAAGCAGTATGTGCACTAGCTAAGCAGGTGGAGTTCTCTTTTCTTCCTCTTTCCCATTGGCAGATCTGCCATGATTGCCTCAGACTAAGATAATGGGTTGAGACAATTTGTCTCAGGTTCAGACTCAGAATTCTCATCAGCTTGCACAGCGGCAGTGGAATGATGCTAGTCAGGATTCCAGGAACCCCTTTTGGTGCCTTTGTATCCAACAAGTTTGTTGGACCAGTTGGTGGCATCAAACACTGGCTGGTTCTGTACCTCAGGTTTTAACATGTTTCTTCAATTTAGGGAGAGACCAGGCCTCCTTAACTTTGGCCTATTCAGGAGTAACACATGAAACAATTTATCATCATTGACTAAAGGAGAGTGGGATTACTTGGAAAATTGTGTCTTTGCACCTTACCATTTTTGGTTACAAGACAAATGACATTTTGGGGGGGGGGGAGGGCGTAATTGACAGAGATTCCTCAGGGTGGACTGACACCACCACTCTTGCCACCCTGAAGATTTTGAGGCACTTGCTCATTCTCATATAAAAGGAAGTGCAAGTTACTATTTAAAGCAGCCTTTCCCTGCAGCCTTTTTTTTTTTTTTGTGGGGGTGGATTTAAATTAGGTGAAATTATCCCAGCTGTCAAGGGCATCAACCTTTCAAGTACAATGAGGACTTATGGTTTGTCTGTGGGGCTCAGGGAGACCGAGCTGTCCATATAATTTTCCAAAAGGAGGGAGTAAGGGAGCTGATCACTCAGAGGAAACTCTTGGGGTAGCTGCATACCCCATTGCGGTTGTGTGAACTATATACAGAACCTCCATCCGATCCCCACATTGCTACTGCTGTATTGCAGGGGTGGGCAAATATTAGCCCAGGGGCTGGATCTGGTCTGCCAGAGTTAGTCCCTGGTGGGTCCCCACACTGCCATATTTACCTGCGCCTCTGCAGGTATGGGGATCACAGTTCCTGCTGGCCACAGATCGCCATTCCCAGCCAATGGGAGCTGCAATTGCCTGTGCCTGCAGAGGTGCAGGTAAATATAGCAGCAATGGCCCACCAGGATCTAACTTTGGTGAACTGCTGCTCCTTTATTGCCCACCCCTGCTGTATCGGGACACATCCTCTAACTAAATTTCAAATCAGGGCCAAATTTTGGAGAATCTGGGCACATTTTAGTTTGCACAGCCAGTATCTTCTGAGCACAATCCTTTTCTTATAGGAGCTGCCATGGCTATTGCCTGCTCAGATTTTCAGAATGTAGACATCACAGTCATTGGTGGCCAGGTCATTTAAAGAGGCACATTAGGAACTAATATATTTGACTGTTGAGCTCTTTAACATTTAAGTTCTTTTCATTTCCAGTAAGTTGTATGGCCTCCACTCTCCCAAACAGACCTATATCATGGGACACAGAATTATCCTCTGCATACTGAGAGCTGCCAGCCAGTCAATGGGAATGCAAATAGGTTTCATGACTGAGAAGGTTCATATCAGATGGGAGATACAGAAGAATGTGGAGAAGGGATCACCACATGGTCTGTTTTTTTAGAGATGCTTACCAGTACCTAATGTGATCCTTATCCTATTGATCAGCAATGATTTAAGTAGATAAAGTGGGGAGGGGCGGAATCTGGGATGGTAGCCAGAATCAACTGTGATTGTACCAGTCTAAGTATGTATTCTCCTTAGCTAGAGTAGTATGGTCTAGCACAGCAATGGGCAACTTAGGCTAGTGAGTGGGCTGCCTGAGTAGCCCTCCTCCATCTCAGTGGGCTGTAAGATTATCGTAACCAGGACGGTCTCCAAGGATAGGGTGGTTTTGTTAACTGTACTTGCATACCTAGAATTTGCGGAGCATGCCAACTGAACCATGGCAGTACTTTGATTGGATGCAAAGGGAGCACAGGGTTCTCACAGTCAATGTTATGTGCAATCAGCACTCGCCTCATTTCACGTGCCCTTGCTGTACATGTGCCACTTTAGTAATTCCGGTAGGGAAAAAAAATGACGTGGAAGAAAACCAGCATAATTTTGCAACCCTGTGTCTGGGCAACAGTAAGCAAAATGTCTCACAGGCCACATATAGAGCATCGATGGGCCGCATATGGCCCTCAGGCTGCAGGTTGCCCAGCACTGTTCTAGCATGCAGAAATGGTGGGTATGGAGGAAAGCCTCTTGGGCATCACAATAAACAAGGCCAGAACAAATGTAAATCAAGACATGAAAAAGCATTCCACTGATTATGGGGTGACATCTTGGAGATTTTAGATGATTGCCCAGGGCTACTCAGCTCTGACTGTGTGTATTTGTCATGCATCCATTAGAACATTTTTATTATGGACATCCAATTCAGCCTTAAGGGATAGCTGAGAACAATTTGCTTGGTGGGATGTCAACTATGCAACTGATATCTGGTGGTTTTTGCCACCTTTATAGTGGGGTGAGACAAAAATCAGAGCAGAGTTTGGCTGAAAGCTTTGGGGAAAGGGATCATTAACATCAAGAATTTACTATGGAAGCACAGGGACAATCAATGTCCCGTACTGGTGATATCCACTGGCAGAGATTGCTGGGGGTTGCCTAGTAGTTGCTGTAACCTTTTTATGAGGTTAAAATCTTGGGCTTATGATTCAGATTTACTGCTCAGGACTGGGTGGGTAGATGGTTTCAGATGGACTGCTGACCACTGCCATAATCTTTGGGTCATGAAATGATTGGATCAAAGACATCAACTACAATCACTCCTTCCTGTAAAGACCACATTTCACCCTTCATTAATTATTTTTAACTAAATATTATTTCTTTGTATTAAATGTGAATGTTTCAGAAAATTAATTAGATTGTGAGGAGTTTTGCTTGGGTCATTCCCTGGGCAATGATGTTTTAATGGAAATACTTTGAAATAGTAGAATGGTAGTCACTGGGTATTTCCATCAGCATCCATTGTGAGACAATTAACACATGAACAGGTAAGTAAACTACAAAGTAAGTCATGATCTAGGAATTTTGCATGAATATTAAATCTTTTAAGGTCATTTCATATTAAAAAATATATTACTATATGGTGACTGCTGAAAAACAATTATTGCTTGAACAAATTTGGTGAGAATTAAAAATGAATAATGTATCCTTTTCCAATAATTAAACTAAACTTCGTCCTACATTTATCATAACTGGAATCAACATGCATCACTGTTATCTAAAAAACAGGCTAGGATTCTTTATGTTCTACTGTAAAAGGGAGCAAATACTTAATTAGAATTTCATGGGTAAAATATCTTCCTTTGTCACAAATGTAAGAATTCAGATAGCGCCAACTCTTAAACCAAAATGTAATTATATCTTTAATGAAATGTTATTTGTTTAAAAACTCAAAGACTGCAGTATCATTGCTAATAGATATGTAGTTGCTCAAATTTTCAAAATCATTTTCCAATTGTATAGACAAAAACTGACAACTTCCAACTTCTTCAACATGTCCCATGTTCAGAAATAAGCTATGCATGCATGGCAATAAATAAATCAAGCATGTAGACTTCCATTACAAAACTACACATCTGTCCTTTCTTTCGGATTTCTGAAGAAATTTCAATTCCTGCGATGTGTCATGTGACAAACTGAAATATGGGCAATGTATCACTATACCATATGATACAATATGTTTCCATGCAAACTATAAATGGCAGCTTATTCACAAGTATAAAGGAGAAAAATTATTTAAATTATTATAGACAATATATTGAAAGGCATTTATCGACTAATGAAATTTTCGGTTCTATAAAGTTTGAATCTCTCTAACTTGGCACCCTCAGGACCTGACCAGTGCCAAACCAGAGAATTTGCCAAACCACAGGAGATCAATATTGTCTAGCAGCATTACCAACACTTCTACTGCTTACTGGGCTCTTAGAACATTGAGAGCCAGGACAAGTGGCTGTAAACAAACTTTATGGGACTGCAGGAAACTTACCCACACCCATGATAATTGGACATCCGGCTAACTAAAATCATGCCAGACCATGGATGTTGCCAGACCAGATAGTTCCAGACTAGAGTGGTCCAAACTGTACCATGAAGCATCCTTGGAAATGAATCCGTGTGTGTGTGTGTGTGTACATATTGCGTTTTCTATTTCCAGGAGCATCCAAAAGTAATACATACTGCCCATACTGGCCATTACCATATTTTGTAATATTATATTTATCTAAATGTGCTAATTCAGTGTATGTGTATATTATAATAAATCCCACTTGGTTTGGAACTACTGAGATTTGCACATTTACAGAAATGCAAACCCACATTTTCCTTCATTGTACGCATGGCCAGGCCGTTAAAAAGGTAATGCAAAATGTTGTTCATTGACCAAACTTTATTTACAAAGCAGAGAAAACAGGGTCTATGCTCACCAAAAACTTAGAACCTCAATCCAAATGATCAGGTATAAAAACTCTTTCTTTTCATCATGGCTTCCATCTCCAAGCAGGCCCTGCACCTCCCTGAACTTTCTCTGTTAGTTTAACAGTTCTCATTTTTCGATGCTGAATTAATCCTTTTCAGAATTTGGAGTCTAGATACTCAGGACCATGCTGCAATCGGTTTCTTAATCTTAGTTTCCCTGATGTCATTATGCCAGTGGTTTGCAAACTTTTTGAGCTAAGCCCTCTCATTGAGTTATAATTTTTGGTTGCATCTCCACTCCCAAACCCAGACAAAAGGATGCTACTCATAAACCTAACAGAGACCTTCACACGACTTTAATTACATTACTTACAACTTTAATTAAATTAACTGATGAGTGCTGGCTCAGGCCCTTTCACACACTACTGGCACAAACTGCCTAGCATTGCTACTCACCCCACTGAATTTCCTCCACTCCCCGTTGGGGGGAATGCGCCCCACAGTCTGAAAACCTCTGTTTTATGCTTATTTTTTGTCTCCTATTATATGGCAGTATATGAATGACTAGGTATTGATTTTCTTCAACTAGATACATCACAAAAAATAAGAAAATAAAAATAGTTGACAATGAATAAAGTATCAAATTCCATTGGCAAGCTTAAATGCTAGAACATACAGAGACAGATGTGAGCTGAGAAAGATTTGTGCATTGATGTGTTTTTCAAAAATATTTTGCAATGCGTTTTTTTTTGCTATAAAATTAAGCAACAAAACAAGCATAATTCAAGCACTTTTGAACAGTTCACATGGTAGGAAAATCAGCCGGGTCTAACATGCTAAGAGAGCCCACAATTTGGTAGTAAAAGGAGCAGAAATAGAGTCAATACATCAAACTTCAGACTCATTCATGTAATGAGTAAAGCTAGTTGAAGAATGTAAAAAAAAAATGTTAACTTTTGTAGATGTTCCCCGAGGGTGGCTGGAATTTTAAAAGGGGCCTCTGGACTTTTCGTACTCAAATCCAACTGACCTTACCTAGGGGTTGGACATCTAACTACTCAAGGTTCTTTCGGAAATTCCAGCACACTTTTTTGTTTCGAGGAATAGTGCAAATGTAAGGTGACAAACTACCACTGAATAATATTTCTTCAGCTCTAGCACCTAGTGAAGACATCTATACAGCAGTTAACTGTGTTTTAGGTAAGAGCTGATAACTTTTCTGAATTCTCTTCCATTTCCAAAGAATGTATTCACTAGCTCCAGAAATGGATGTGAACTCCATCCCTATTTCTAATTTACTTGATTCTGGAGAAAAAAAATAGAAGAAAACCAATATATACAAAAGCTGTACATTCAAGAGTTATTTTTAAGACATTGTCAGTGACTTTAGCTAATATTGGACTCAATTAATAATTAGCCAAGGGAACAATAATTACTGGATCATTGTGATTTAGAAATCCTTTAAATGGGTATTGCTTTCCTGAAGTTGTAGGTCAAATGAAAAGATAATACTAACAAGTAACATAAAAATAATACATGGAATAGATTCTCTGCTCTGCTCATTCTTGAGGTGTTATAGAGATCAAATGATTTCCTTGAAAGAGGGCAAGAAATATTTACATATATTTGGTCCCTGGATCCTGCCATGTGTAGCTTATTGACAGACTCTTGTGCCCACCTGCAGAATGACCTTCAGCAGGCTCCATGTAAGTGCATTAAGCCATCTGCATCTTCTATGATCCAGGATAATTCTCTGTTTGTATGAAATATGGCTCTAAAAAGGAGTTCTGCCTTTTAAACCCTGTTTCTCTGCAGAATATTTTCTCACCTGCAGCCCGAAATCCAGGGAATAACAAAGTTTTCCTCAATTAAAAACAACAACAACCTTCTTACCTGAAGAATATGAGGAATTTTAAAGGGAAAGAATGGCAAATGGATGCAGAGAGAAATATTCCTAGTAAAGTACTAAAAAGTAAGGTAATATTCTTAAAGTCTATGAATATTTGGGATCATGCGCTTTATGCTAAGTGGCACAGTAGTGTAACTAAATAACATTGTTACTGCTAAAATAATCAGTAGTTTCTCCATTAGTATTAAAAACTAAGCTTAAAAAACAACAAATTTCAACATTTTATTTGTAAACACACAGGCTACATCTAGACTACAGGGTTTTTGCGGGATACCTCTGGTATCCCGCAAAAACCCTGCCATGTCCAAGGAACGCGTTTGTTTTTCCGCTTTTTTCGCAGAAGACCAAATGCGCTCTTTCGGGGAGCCCTGTATACCTTATTTCATGAGGCATAAGGGCTCTGCCAACTAGATGGGGCCAAATGGTGGAAAAGCCTCTTCCAAAAATAAAAAGTGGAAAAAACTTTTTCCGCAAAAATGCCACAGTCTAGACCTACCCAGAGAGCTGACTCCACAGGACATCCTAACATGTAGGCATCAGTCAGATGGAAGTGTTTGAAAAAACAGTGTTTTTTTAATGCTAAGAACTGGATTAGGACGTTTTATTTGAGAAACTGCTTTATCTGCCAGAACATGGGACTATTTTATTCAGTAACCATGGAATATAATAAGAAAAATGTTGGATGATATTTCTGGGAATGACCCAAAGTTTGTAATTTCCTTTTGATCTGCTACCATGAGCTTTAGACAGTACTAAAAGAAAGCAAAACGTCTCTGGGGAATATTTATTTTGATTAGGGATAGCAACATCTGCACCCTACTTGGTGTCTCCAGTAATAATTTAGAAAACTCCCTATGTTTTATGCATACACACCTACTTAACAGAGAAATTAATGGACAGAAAAATCAAGGCATTTCAAATGTCCTATAGGATTTTATTTTAAAGGAAGTGAGAGAGGCGCGTGAACAAACTTAGTCCCATCTCTGTTCTCAGAGCACAGGCCCTGAAATAGTGTGAATGAAAAACAACATTTAACCTATAATTCCTCCCTGTGCCTAAAGTGATGAGGAGTCCTGTGGCACCTTATAGACTAACAGATTTATTGGAGCATGAGCTTTCGTGGGCAAAGACCCACTTTGTCAGATGCATGTTAGTCTATAAGGTGCCAAAGGACTCCTCGTCGCTTTTAGATTCAGACTAACACGGCTATCCCTCTGATACTTGACTCCCTGTGCCTAGTTATTCCAAAGAACTCAAGGGCCTAGGCAGGGTAAAAAGCACATATCCTGTCAGAATGGGCCTGACTGTTCCCTGACATTAAGACATAAATCAAGGGATATATCTGAAAGTCTCCATAGACCAGGCAGCCCATCAGGTTAATCTGATTGTGGATCATGAGGCATTTTGCTGACATTGACTGGCCACAGGCACTGCTCCTCCACCTGCACAGCTCCCAGCGGTTTTCCATTCCAGGCCAACAGGAGCTGTGGGGGTGGCACTTGCAGGCAAAGAGGTTGCAGGGACATCCTGTCCACCACTTCCTGCAGCTCTCATTGTCCTGGAACAGAGAACCACAGCCTGTAGAGAGTCAACATCAGCAAAATGTCTCCCAGCCTGCAAATTACCCTGATGGGATTCATGCGGCCTGCAGACCGCAGGTTGCCCACTCCTGCCAAAAGCTATCTGACTTGACTGGCTTTGGCCTCAGTAGCTATGGTTTGGTTCTGACTAAGCTCTCCCATTAATATGCAGCAATCCAGTAGGCTGAGTACCATCCTCCCTCATAGCAGCATGGCTATAGTACATCTGCTGGGTATCCTGGAGCTTATAAACTCTGTGTGATGGGGTGGATATACCCCACACTAGAGAGAGGGGGGTGAAAGGCTTATGGAAGGAGAAAGTCCCGCCCCTTTCAGCCAACTGGGTATGCTCCCGGTGTGGGGATTGTATAAAAGGCCTGAGACCAGCTCAGTCAGGAGGGGCTGCAAGCAGGGAGGGAGTTCAGACTGGAGCTCCTGAACCAGCCTGGTTGGCGCAGTCGTCCTCCGAACAGCAACTCCGGCAGCAGACCCAGCTGCAGCCACCGCCGGAGGAACAAACCGAGCAGTCGTCCCAGTCGCAGCCCTCTCTGGAGCCACAGACCCCATTGCAGGTGTCACTGCGGCGACCCCAGAGACTATCCCATGACTGGGGGACAGCCTTAAGGTCCAGGTACACCGTGCACAATCCGGGGACTGAACCCCCTCCAGAGACGGTATGAAGTGGCCCAGGGCGGAGGAATACTCTCCTGGTTGCTCAGCGTGTTGCGGGCGGACTTCCCCTGAGCTGGCAGTGCAGTCACCACTGCCAACAGGGTCCTGGGTTGGGACCCGCTGGAGTGGGAGGACCCGGGTCCCCCTACACTCACTCCAACTGGTGGTCGGCTCTCCAGCACCCAGGGAGAGCACACCGGCTACTCAGGCCTCTAGGCCACTGAACTTGTGGACTCGGCCTATGGGCCATATTTCCCCTGGAAAAGGGGGCACTGAACTTTTGGGACTAGGCTTGTTGGGCACATTTGCCCTGGAAAAGGGGCACTGAACTTTTGAGCTAGGCCTGTGGGCCATATTTCCCCGGAAGCAGGGGAACTGAACTTGTGGACTAGGCCGGTGGGTCATATTCCCCCTGGAAAAGAGACAATGAACTTTTGGACTAGGCCTGTGGGGTCGTATTTCCCCTGGAAAAGGGGCACTGAATTTTTGGACTAGGCCTATAGGGCCGTATTTCCCCTGAGTAAGGGACACCTAATTGTGAGGTTGGTATCGCGGGGGTGTCGCGCCCCATGACAGGGGGCACGCCCCGTGACACTCTGGTACACTACATCTTTCTCAATAGTTAGAGCATGCACAAACAAGTTTTTTCCCCCTGCATCCCAGCTTTCTATGTGGACAGCACAATAAGAGGATTTACCTATGTACTGAATGAGCATGTTTTTTGACCTATATGGTAGGATTGGAGTCTTGAGTTTGCTGCTATGTCAGCTGCTGTTCTGCCAGCTATTCCAGGAAAACTTCAGTTTTCCTGTTTCGGTATTACATGTAAATAAGGACTCCGTTCCTACTTCAATCTCAACAGAACACACAGGCCCAAGGTTAGTAACAAAATTCTTCCTAAGGTTCCGTGGTATTAGTAATTCAAAAGCAACAACAAATCATACTTTCTTCCTCAAACCTGGTTTTCATCCAGGATCTCCCTCAACTCCATTATTTCTCTCCTCCCAGTAGGCCATTCCCATCTCACTTAATAACAGGGAAAGTGAAAAAGTCACACCTGCTACAATGAGCCAGCCAAATATCTGCAACTTAAAGGAATGTTCTAACATTTGCTAAAAAGCAGGCCAAAAAACAAGTCCTACCTCTCTGTTACAGTGGCCAATTAAGTTAGCAACTCTGAGGCATTTTGGTATGTGGTCATTTGATAATACTTGAGCAGATAAAAGGATTACTCCTCATTTAAGTCCTGTGTAGGTAGAGTTGGTTGGAATTTTGATTCAGTAAGACAATAAATAAAGGGGAAATGTGCACATACCTACACAAAGATGGTCCATATATCATGGAAACAGTTGACTAGGAAAAGAGAACCAATTTTTACTTTTAAGTAACGATAGACAAACCTCAAAGAATGGAAGGACTTCCTCTGTCCAAACATTCAGATGTTTATCTTAAACTCCCTCATGTCTAAAGATGGATATTTCATACGAAATCCATAATTTCTTGGTTTTGGGTCGGGTACATTGTACCAAACTACTTGCTTTACTCCTGGCCTGCGTCTAGACTGGCATGATTTTGCGCAAATACTTTTAACGGAAAAGTTTTTCTGTTAAAAGTATTTGCGCAAGAGAGTGTCTACACTGGCATGTGCCTTTGCGCAAAAGATTTGCTTTTGCGCAAAAGCATCCGTGCCAGTATAGACGCTCTCTTGCGCAAGAAAGCTCCGATGGCCATTTTAGCCATCGGGCTTTCTTGCGCAAGAAATTAACATTGCTGTCTACACTGGCCTCTTGCGCAAGAATACTTGCGCAAGAGGGCTTATCCCTGAGTGGGAGCGTCAGAGTATTTGCGCAAGAAGCACTGATTTTGTACATGACAACGTCAGTGTTCTTGTGCAAATACTCGCGGCCAGTGTAGACAGGCAGCAAGATTTTACGCAAAAGCAGCCGCTTTTGCGCAAAACCTTGCCAATGTAGACACAGCCCTGGTGTTTCAGTTTGTGACTGAAATTAAGAATTACACTGGGGTATAATAAGAAAATAGATTCTTCAAGGTTTGTTTTTAAATTCTGGGTGAAGATTAGCATTTTTTTCCTATATTGGTTTGCTACACCTAATCATAAAACACAAACAAAAATTTGGTGGTTTTACAATAGATCAACTAGTTCAGGCACCTTTTAGTGTCATAATAGCTCGACTAGTTTGCATGACAGTTGGAAAGCAGAATAATTTTTAAAAGGCTACTGCAGAAATATACGTATCTGTTTTTTATGTGGATCTTGGGTTTTTAAAAGGTATTTTATCACTTATACATACAAATTATTTCCTTGAAGTTTATGGGTGAAACAGAACAAGTGGTAGATGGATCTTCCTAGAAGGCTATTCTAATTCAGATATTTATGGTGGCATTTTTCTGGTGGTGAGGGGGAGTTACACAAGGCCTTGAAGCTGTGGCCTTAAGTAAACAGTGTATCACAGAGGTTCCCAACCATGGATCCATGAACCAGTGCCAGGCTGTGAACCGCTGGCTACTGAGCCACAGCGGCTGCTGGAGCTGAAACCGGTTGTTCGCAGCAGCACCACCACACAGCAGCTGGCTTCAGCTCCAGCAGCCGTGGCAGATGATTTTGCCTGGTGGTGGCCCTGGGACTAAGGTAGTGCCAGGAGTCAGAGCAGGAGGCACTTCCTTTCCTCCTCCCCCCTTCCGCCCAAGTAAGATGGTGGCCTGGCTAGGGCTCCATGCTCCTCCTGCCTCTACCCATGGGGGCATGAGACGTGCTTGGGGAGGGAGGGGGCACAAAGGAGGAGGGAGCGTGCATGCTGCCAACAGCTGCTCCCCCTGCAAGCACGGCAGTAATGGCCACATTCCCTAGAAGGGGCAGTCTCGCTGTGGGAACTGCAGGGGTGGAGTGGTGTCAAAGGGTAAAGGGCTGTTGGGTGAGGGCATGGTGGGGTCATGGGGCAAGTGGGTGTTGGCAAGAGCTGTGGGGTCGGAGGTCAAAGAGTCAAAGGGCATGGGATGTAGGGGTGGAGGTCAGAGTGTTAAGCACTGCAGAGCAAGCCAGATAGTATAAAGGCCACCCAAAGTTACAGGACAGTAGATGATAGAACCCTTTACTGGTCTGGGTGGACTCGCAAATGTCACAGGTTCCCTAGCCCAATTTCCATCAGGAGTCTAAGAAATGATCCTTGCTTCAGAATCTGTGCATTTTCCTTATGTATGTATAGCTAACTTGTCTTGCCCCAACTTCTGAGCTAAAACTACCACTGTTCATAGTTATTGCAGATACCATATTATTCTTGTTAATGTTTTTTCTGTAACAGTTATAATAAATCTGCAGCCTGTCTGCTAGAAATGCAGGATGGCATGCCTGTCTTTGGGATGCAAGAACAATTAAGTTAAGGACAATAACAAAGTCCAGATTTTTTTCAGATGTTCCTTTGTTTTTCAAAAGGAATACTTAGTACTGTTTCATTTTAACTGCTATTATGAAGGAGTATTTTTATATTTCACAAGACATGTACATTTCCTAAGTATTATTAATTAAAAGAATATGAAGTAAACAATATACAAATAATTTAAACAAAAGAATCTTTGAAGGGGGAATCCTGCTTTAAAATAAATAAATAAATAAATAGATAAATAAAGTATAATTAGGCCTCAGAAGAGTCGGAAATCAGACCTTGCAGCTGTATTTCCTTTCATTTAGTATTTTTCTGAACTTGTAATTTGTTTTTCAAGAAACCATAAGTTACATCATTATTTTCAGAATATTTTCCACCCACTTTTTTCAATAGTTTTGATTTTTGGGGAACATTTTACCTGCACTCATTTACATGAGTTATTAGATTTTACATTTAAAAAAAAATCTGTTCTCTGTTAAAATGACTTACTGAATGCATCCAGAAAGCCCAAACCAAAAGATAATATAGTTTAGAAGTTAACCAGTACTATGCTGCCCCTGCCCAGCTTTATTTCCCACTCATTGGAGCTTTTTATAATAGGACTAAAAAGACTATTTCTTGCAACAATTGCTATAATTAAAAAGATGCTTAAGATCATTATCAGGCAACGTGTCTCTTGTTTTTATACAACACCATTCCTAGAAGCACAGGCTTCAATAGGTTTGAGAGGAATACCTGCTTACAACTGAAGTTCACTTTTATTGTGGAAGAAGTCTATTGGAGTATTTATGTCTCAGTTGGTATAGCTTTCTAATGGAGAGTCTTACACTGACGATGAACAATATGCATGCGCTGATATGCATCTCATACAAAGAAAAACTTGGTTAAATTAACAATTGTGAAGATATCATTTTCACACAACTAAAAATTCAGTAAATGAAGATTCACCTTCACACCAACATGGTTTCACATGGATTATTACCCAAACGTGCTATACACTAGCTCAGGTGCTCTACAATAACATTATTTTTAATTGAAACATATAAGAAACCACAATGTCGCCACTCAGTTTCTCATATGGACAATGAAACACACAACTTGAACTCTGACTTCAAGATTACATGAAATTATCTATAAGCATGTGTGTATCAAAGTATCTAATTTCCAGAGGAGAAAGTATGAAGTTGGAGTTAAAGCTGTAAAACTGGATATGAATGTGATACAGACCAAAAGTAAAACAGGAACAGAACACTGGGGATAGGATAGCAGAAGTGGGGTATGGTGGAAGTAGGCTTCCACAGGGGGCATGGGAGTGAGTTGGGAAGTGCAGGGAGCAGCATATGAGAACCTGACCATATATGTGGGAAGATGTGGAGCTTGCGATAAGGCATCTTAGAGTGGAAAAAAGAGAAGCTCTGCTCTGATGAACCCCCTTATGGCTAGGTGGCGATGTGAAGGAAACATGGGAACATGACCATGGGGATGATGGAGATCTCCCCAAATGGTACTACAACAATTTCTAGGCATACCTGCCAGCGACCCCATGGGAGACATTTAAAATCTGATGCCGCACTCAATTTTCCTTCATCCCTAACCTTGAGTTGCCCTTCATTCATCTCACCCTTCCCTCACATCTGTAGCCTCACTTCTGTCCCTGACAAGTCTGCACAGCCCTGTATCAACCCCACTTCCATATACTCTTATGGCTTAGCCTGCCTCCTTGATTATCTTGCCTGAGTATACTTCACTGAACTACTGCTACAGGCTGGAGAACAGAAATAGCTTGTGAAACGTGACAGCACCATTGGCTTTTTTGCTGTACTATATAAGCTATTATGGAAAAGGGCAATAGCTCTTTTGTGTTTACATTTAAATTGTGGCCAGAGACATTAGAGAAATCTCTGTGTGTGAAGTTTGGAGAGGCTGTGGTTCTTTAGTGACGGGATCTATGGAGAGAACGTAAAAAATGGCTAATTTTAAAATCTTTACACAATGTTAGTAAATCATTGGCCACACAATATTACTGAAAACTAATCATCCCCTGAAGAATGTGTGGTAAATTTAAAGACTATGTTCAACAATTTAATCTTCATTCAACAATTTTAACTACAGATCTCGATATAGCCTTACTACAGAGCCACTAGGGCACCTTCTATAGATATGAGATAATAAAAGGGAAAACCATTAGCCTGCATGCAGTATTAGAAAAAAGAGGAAATCAAAATAACAATAAACCAAGGTCAAATGTAAATATTTACTGAATGATTCTTTTGTACTTAATTTGATTCAATTTAATTTTATAATTTTAATAAAACTGCTAAAATTGCTAGTCATTCATTTCAGTGAAAATAGCAGCGTTGCAAATTTTCAATTTTCTATTCCCAGTGACAGTTTCAACACTTCAAAGTATAAAAAGGTAAATGAGGCGAGGAATGATAAATGACACTCCAAAACTGCTGAAACATGAGAGCATCAAGATAAAAGAGGGCAAAACTCTACTTACACAAGTTAAAGGATAACACAAAAAGAAAAAAGAAAACTGTCAGGAACTCTGGGAAACAAACATCACCACATTTAAAAAAAAACATTTGCAGGAAATATGAATTCTTTATCTAAAAATAGATTTAAAAACCCAGATGATTTTTAAAAGACCGTTATGTGTTCTTATAGCTATCTACCTCAATTTTTGTGTCTAATTTATACACTTCTGCCTCTTCATACAAGTTAAGTAGAACAAAATATCACAGCAGGAGTAGGACAGTAGATCTTGAATCCTGCTGTGTTCAAGAAAGCAAGTAAAGCTATTTCTAACAGGAAACAAAGGACCCAGTTGGGCCATTAAACAGGAATAGCTTTTTGCTATTCTATGAAGCACAAGTGAATCAATTGCCATTCAAAACTGGTTCAAAGCTGTGGTTTACTTTAACTTTGTATTTCAGAAAAATGACATTTCCTTCCACACAAACATTTGGCCCAAGAATGTTTTCAAAGCCATAATGGAAAACAATTGAAATTTGGCAAAATGATTAAATTTCAGATGTATTTTAAATTATTATTTGCACAGCTCTTTGGAGTGTTTGCTAATGGATCATTCTTGCCACTCTCATTGCTTTGTGGGCTAATATTAAAAACAGAACCATTACTAAATTAAGTTTACTACCGTATTTGTGACATTTTCCTTTGTAAATTTACAAGACTTTTATGGTTTTTCCTAAAGACAAATACCATGGTACAATAAATAGCTGACTTAAACTGCACCCACTTCACATCACCTCCAGTCCAGTTTTGAATTTACAATTATTAGTTCCATATTGGATTTCACAGTAATTTACACAATAGGTTTTGATTTGTATGTCATTCCTACAAACTAAAATGTAACAAGCTTCTCAGTGGATAGCTAATGGCTATAGAACAATGACTAAACACTTACTTTGTCCATAGTTGTGACGTGCAAAAAAACCTCAAAAGATTTTATAAAGTTGACAAAAGACTTATGATGGGTCTAAAATACTAAAGGTAAACTTGGTTGGTACATTTGTATTTTAGATCTTCAAAATATTACAGTAAGCATGTTTATAGAGAGGTGACTGTTTGAAATGTTTATAGAGAAAACATTCACAGAGGAGACACAGATTCCAAAAAAACAAAAAAGTTCAGACATCATATGGGAGAACATGTGCACTAGTAACAAAGACATTCATAAAGATGTGCATCAGTCCTGTACTGCTCCCCTTCAGCCCGCAAACAGCAAGGGCTTCCCTGATATGGAAAGTGCTCACCATGATTTGATTGGCTGAAAAAAATGTCTGGATGTTAAACATTTTCTTGTATTGCATGTAATGAGAAAAAAAACACTCAAATTAGTTACCCACGAAGCCTGATTTACATCTGAAATTTCACATCATTAACTTACTTTAACCAACAAGCAACTTTGTATTCTTGATACAAAGCTGCAGCAAGCTGCGGGTAAGAGTAATAAATATTAATGGGCAATCCTTTGTAGCTCTAGACTGACAAGACTTGGCATCATAATAAATTAGGATGGGAGTACCAAAGAAATCTGCTGAGGTTCAGCCGGTAGATGAACTTACAGGCTTGGGGAGAAGCAGCCACAAAGATACATTTTGAGTCACAACGTTGCCTTTAAGCACAGTGCGCTGCAGGAGAGCAGCAAAAGGTCCAAGAGATTGGAATCCAGTGAATTTGGAGGCTGAAGAAAGAAGCATGCTACTGTGGGCAAGACTGGTATAATGTTACTATGCAAATCAGGAACATAAAGCCTAATTTTGGGAGCTGGTAAGGACCACCACAGGTTATACAGCCAATACAGAATGACGGACAAGTAAATCTTGTAGCAAAACCTATAATCTTTCTAAAATTAACCAAGTTATAATTTAAAAATACCATATTATTACCTGGTAGGTGAAATATCAAAAGCCCTCATGGATTATTTGTAACTGTCCTCTTCCCTGCCCCCTTCCCCTATAAGTAAGCCACAATCTAGCAAAAAAGTGCATATGGCTTTAATTCTGCAATAATCTGTTTTAGGGGTAACACATTGAAAAATGGGTTTTGAGGTCTTGTATGGAAGCTGGGAGTAATTTTTACTGACCTGGAACAATAGTAATTTGTGGTGGAACATTATTTGATATTTCAACATTGTAGCACATCAGGACACATGACCAGAAATCAGAAGACACAATCTGCCAAACATTTTTAGAATCTTGAAGGGAATACGTATTTATGAAGCAGCCTCTTGTAACCCCTCTCTCTTTCTTCTGTGTTCAAATTGTTAAAGGAACATTTCACTCATACTCTTAGACAAACAGGAGTAAACAAAAAGGCTGTACTCTAGCTGAAAAGTTAGGCAATCTCCTTCCTACCACTTATTCAGGAGGCTTTAAACCATCAGTTTTAAAAAATGATGTATTTCCTATTTTTCACTATTTATCACACTACATTCCCACTGTGCACTCTGCCATCACTGTCTGAGCTTAAAAACAGACTGTGGATGTAACCCAGTGTCACATGACAGCATGTCACCTCCGGAGTTGGAATTGTGATTTGTTGAGATCCCTGAATAAGGATATCTCAAATTTATATAGTATCATAATGAAAAGTTCAAATTATTAAACAATCCTTTAAAGATCTGCAGGCTTCTAGGTGTGCATTCAATCTGAACAAACTTTTCATTCAAAAGAGCATTTGTCGTCTATCTCTTACTTAGAACTGGATTCACACCTTCACTTAAGATTATAAGGAACAATAATACTTAGTACCTATTCATACTGAAAGTGGTTTATGAACTAGAAGAACTGGGAATATTGTCAGTTCAAGGTAAGCCTGTTAAACTCATTGATTTTATAACATTGCATGTAAACCACAAAATCATACCCTAAATTTGGTGATTATTGTATTGAAGTTTTGATTATATTTGTGAACTATACAAGAATGATGCAACAGGCATCAAGTGATATGTTTTCATCACAATCATTGTGATATCTTGAGATGTAATAGGGACTCTGGTATCATACCATATCAAAGCGGAAGCTGTACAAGAGCAAGAGCACACTATATGAAAGCTATTAGGACAAATTATGTTAGATGTATCAAGAGGTTTTTTAATGGACAACACAATGGGGACCAGTGAAAGACAAGGCCATACCATGGGTTTCATTGCTCTTCCACCAGAGAATGCAAGGGTCCATGGATGGTTTACTTGGGCCAATCATGTCAATTTGATGTTTGCCTGTTATTTTCAAATGGATGACAAAATGGCTCCCCTGTTGTGCTCAAGTAGCAGGCCACTGCTTGTCTATTTTGTTCAATTAGCTGCTACACTGTGTTTGAATTGCAGCTCTCAGCAGGTGGCTCAGCTGTTCACAATGCACAGCTTTGATTCCACTTGCTGCTCCATTCCACTACTAGAGCATTGACATGGTGAATCATTTCACTGATCGCCACTGCCCCATATTCACAACACTGTGGAAACATGAAGAGTTGGTGATTTCTTTGAATGATTAAGATTTGATTGAAAATAGTTTACCTTTTGTGCCTGAGGGAGCTGGAAAACAACAAAACAGAACAAGCAATCATTATATGTTAAATTAGCTTGAAATGTGACAACTAGTTTATTAATAAAATCATAAAAGTAATAAAAAGAAAACAAAGAACAAAGGAAAGCAACTACTAAAACCAAATTTATAATGCCAAGAAATCCCACTTACTGTATAAACATGGGGCTACATTAACAGAAGGGTTATGATTTGACAGCTTCTCAATTAGGTATGACAAGCACCATGCAACTTGTTAAAATACCACAGTGCTAGGAGAAGGATTGTTTTCCCAATAGATATGGTATCACACTTGAATTGTACAGTTCCATCTTCCTGTACACAAATATAATTCATCATAAGGAAAGTTGTAGTTTTAAATTTAATCTTTCTGGTTTTATGAAGGACTGAACCTGTTCTTTATTGTGCACTTAGTATAGTGAATGCAAAATAAGATGGGCTTGTCACACTTGAATTTCAATATCCATTATATATGTAATGAGAAACAACAGCTGAATAATAAGAAGTTACTGTAAAATGATAAGTATATCATGTGCTTATAAAAATGTGTCTCTTTGGATATATACGTGACTATATAGTATGTGTATATATGTATCCATGCATAGAGACATAAAAATACTGTGTGTATTGATGTATGTATGTATATACATATCACAGAGTTGTTCTTTGTAAATTCAGGCCATTTTTAAAATGAAATAACAAAAGGGTTCTAATTAAGGTAGAAATCCTCTTTGTAGATATTCAGTTATTTCATTGTGGAAATTATGTATAAACTAATTTCCCTTACTAATGTCCTCATCCCAACAGAAGAACATATATATATATATTACCTTGAAGACAAGCTGTGTGGACTGACTGTCATTTATTTCTAAATATGTCCACCATATATGCTGTGACATTATCCTTTCTGGAAAGCCATAGGAAACAAATACTTTTCCTAACAGTCCTTGATCTCTGATCTGACCTGTTATTGCAGGCCCTAACAACTGCATGTCTCTGTGTAAAACTCATTGTAGACTTCTGATTCCTGTGGTTTGATCACACAGTGACAAAAAAGCAGTTATAATAAACAACATGATCTTTTCCTGACTCTCAAAAGCATATTGTAGCAGTTTCTATTCTACTTGCATCCACCATAAATTGTCTTCTCTCAGATCTGATCTTAAAAGCAGCATCTATTTCTATTTGTTTCCAATGTCATCATTTTCTCATGTAACACTCCAAAATAAATTTTGAAGGACTTTCTAATATGGTTCTCTCATTACATACCATACATTCAATGTATACAGATAATCACAATACTTCAGACAACTTGCCATGTCTAACACCTTTCAGGCATTAACAAAACACAACTCCTAGAGAAACCTCTCTGCTCCTCCCCCAACTCCATTGTCTTGGGATTGCTAAAAGCAGAAGAGGAAGAGTAGGTAGCAGCTTCATTCTGCAGCATGCTTTCCTTTGAACCCCGATGTTTTGTGCAAGAGTTAATTATGCTGTTGGATAACCGACTTGGGGGTCCAAATCTGTGGAAGTTGGGGAAGGCTACTCCTAGCCCCATTGATCCTGTGACTTCTGTAAGGAAGATAAGCCTCTCTGTGTATGTTTACATAGCAATTAAAGACCAGACGTGGCCTGGGTCACCTGACACAAGCACATATGGCTTGGGCTATGGGGCTGTCTAATTATGGGGCTGTGTAAAAGTTCAGGCTTGAGGTAGAGGCCCAAGTCTCAAACTCTAAACTGCAATTAAACAGCTCTATGAGCCCCAATCAGCTGACATGGCCCTGGTGCAGGTGTTTGCAGAACACACATACTCTCATTCAGAAATGAAAGGCCTTCCTTTCTCTTGTTTGCCAGCATAGCTACCTCACAAGTCATTATGCCATTGCTAACTGTGAAGAAGACTCAACAGAGGTAATAATTATTGGAACCAGGCCCACCAACAAGGCAAGAGGCAAAGAGAGCAATTGCCTAGGGGCTTGGAGATAAGGGCAGAATGTCAGAGGTTGGGGGCAGGGGCGGATGAGAGTTTTGCAGGGCCCAGAGCAGCACAATTTTGCATTGCCCCTCTCATCTCTTACCGGGCGTCTCCTCTCTCACCTGTGTTGCGCCGCGTTTCAGCACGCCGCGCATACGTTCCTCCACCATGCGGTGCATGGCGCTGGGGAATTTAAAGTGCGGTATCCTGCCAGGCCAGTCCACCCCTGAGCGCAGCGCCCGGGGCAGCTGCCCCGCTCGCCCTGCCCTATAGCCATCACTGGGTTAGCAGCCATGAGCTCCAGGACATAGCTTGCTTTTCATCCCGTTCCCCAGACTATCAAGGAGTGAGGAGAAAGTACTTGCATTCCGTGGATGCCTCTCACACCTGGCTGGTGAGCTCACCTTCACCAGCCAGATGCGAGAGGCATGCAGCGAATATAAGTACTTTCTCCTCACTCCCTGATAGTCCAGGGAATGGGATGAAAAAGCAAGCTGTGTCCCAGCGTGCACAGCTGCTGCCCTCCCGAAACTCCGCCCTTGCCTGGAGAGTCAAAGGAGCTCAGAGCTCCCAGCCACTGGTAGTCAGCCCCGCTCATTGGAACAAACTCCAAAAGGTTGATCTCATGAAGTTTACTGGGAACCAAATGGGTTTTTTCAAGGGATAGCAGAGTGTAGTGGTGTCTTTAATATTTTCTTTCAAATTCTTAAAGTATGATTTTATCAAATAAAGTTTACAACAAAGAGCTATTGCTGAAATGCAAGAGACCACAATGCATCTGGAGCCATAACAGGTTTTACCTACTAGGGATGTGAAGGACTAGTCGACTAGATAGAGGCAGCAAGGGGGTGGAGAAGAGGGGAGTACTTCCAAGCGGCAGCACCACTTGGAGCCCGGGATCAGCTGGGGACTCCCCAGCTGACCACAGGCTCTGTGCAGTGCTGCCGCTTTGAATGCCGCGGGGAGCCTGGTGTCAGGCACTTCATAAATTTCAAAGCGGCAACACAGTGTGGAGGCTGGGATCAGCTGGGGACTCCCCAGTTGACCCCAGACTCCATCCTCTTTGAAATCCCTCATAGAGCCTGGGATCAGCTGGGGACTCCAGCTTACCGCTTTGAAATGCAGACTCCCTGCGGCATTTCAAAGTGGCAGCACCACGAGGAGCCCAGGGTCAGCTGGGGACTCCCCAGTTGATCCCAGGCTCCAAGCGCACTGAAGCTTTGAAATGCCATGGGGAGCCCGATGCCGGGCTCTGTAATTTGATCTGTCATTTACCCGATACTTAACATCCTTATTATCTACTTATTCTTAAAAATTGATAAATTACATTTGTAACATAAGTAGCACTGAACATCTGTACTGCAGTAGTGCCTACAAACACAACCAAAACTGAGCAGTATTGTGCTGTATAAGCATACAGTAAATGGAAGTCCCTGCCTTCAAGGAGCTTACAGTCTAAAGACAAGAAGTAACAAGTGAATGAGACAAAACCAATAAGACTGGGTTGAATAGTGTAGTAAACGCACCTTCAAACATATGTGCTGCAAAATTTTAGCCAATCAGAAGCAGCAATCACAATTCATCACCTGCCTTGCCATCATCAGGTAATTTTCTGCTCAGTCCTCATTCTCAAAGGAAATGTGCACAATTCGTTCAAAAGACAAGGCTGGGAACTTAAATTCAAAACTCTGTTGGACACTAAAAAAACCCAGGAATTTAATGGAGATGCTGATTTTATGCTCATTACAGCAATTTGCAATACTCCCTAGTGCCTACTAACCCTTAATTGCCCACTTCATTGTAAGTAGTCTCCCACAGTATGTGAGAAACCCTAATGCTTAAGAATATGTCCCATCTTGTATTTAGCTCAGACACTCTATTTTCTCCAGACCAAAGGAAAAACTTTGTGAAGCCCAAAAGCTTGTCTCCTACAATAACACAAGTTAGGTAAAACATGTAAGTGTTATGGGTAAAAGGCATTAAAATCCCCTAACATCACTAACAATATTTTTATGTAATTTTTTAAAGTTTCAGTTGTTTTAAATTTTGATTTGCAATTCAAATATTTTACCATTATCGCATGAAGTCACACATTTTATTGACTGTAGAGATGATATACTTGATTGACCAGAGACTATAAAAGGTGAAATTGACTAATCTATTTTCATTACCAATGCTGAGTGAAGTGCAAAGGGAATAGTTACACTCCCATTGACTTTGATGCTGCAAAATCATCAGAGATTGAATTAAGAGAATGTGTGATGAAAATAAAATTGGATTTTTAAGATTATTTTAGAGTTAATTATCACGAGGTCCTGCCATGCAACCACATAAAATCTACTCTTGTAATAAAGACCTTATTAGCAAGAGTTAACTTGTTAAAACCTTACAAAATACTTTAATGTTGGTAATACCAGAATACTCATTAGCACATAGACATATTTAAAACAGAATAGATTGGGGGAAATTATCCACTTTATTACCTTTATCTATTTTGAGCATAAATATTAATATTAATATTCCTGAACTTTGCAAACATGTGTTAATGTTTAGACTACACCACTTCCTTGGTCAAGTATTTTTCCAAAAGGATTTGTTGCATATTGCCAGCTTAAATCATTTTTTCCAAATTTAATTACAACCAACATATTAACATTAAAATATTGTAGGTCAAAATTTGTATTTGCTTTAGAGTAATTAAGAAATACCCTAGAGATTATGATATACATTTGTTTAAATAAACATTTTCCAACACTTTGTGACAAGACAAATATTGTTAAAAAACAATAGCCCCTGATTAGTTGAAACCAATCTAAAACATTGGTTCATGCTCCCTTTGTTGGTGCTCCAGCTACAGATAACAGTAATTAAGAGTTTTCAGAGATAACTGCTGCCCAGGCTTATGTGGGTTTGCCTTCTATTTCTGATATTCAGAGCATCACTGATCGTGCTAGTGCACAAAACAATCATACTCAAGCCAAAATCCACCATAACTACAAGAAAGAAAATAAGAAAAAAAATCAAAGTGTGATAAAAGTGTAGAGAAAAGGTTCACCTTCTAAATCATCTTAGAAAGTATTGAAAACAATGGGGAGTGCAAAGAAAATAAAGTGTAAAACATTTTTTAACAAGTGCCTTTTTTCCCCAAGAAATCAGACTTTCAGGAACCTATTGAATAGTATAGATTCATTTATAGGTCCACAACGCTGTAAGATCACAGTGTCACAAGACTGAAATTTATAAAAGATAAGGTAAATACCTGAGAGAAACAAAAAAGAACTATGGCAAAAATTGAACTGTTCCTGCTTTGTCCAAGGTTGCTGTTTAATAGGAGTCCAGCTGAATAAAGAAACTGTCACCCCACAACTTTTCTGGGGTACATAAGGCATAAATGTTTAACAGTGGGAGTAATTAACTATTGGATCAATGTACCAAAGGTTGTAGTATATTCTCCATTACTGGCCATTTATAAATCAAGATTGGATGTTTTTTTTCGTGACAATATAGTTTAGGAATTATTTCGTGACAATATAGTTTAGGAATTATTTGGGGGACATTGCAACAATCCCTTCTGGCCTTCAAATAAATGACTATCACAGACATGTTCCTGTGCATTGCAAAAGCTCCGTAGAGATTTCCCTTCAAAGAGCAGTATCATCAGAATATTTTGTATGCCTTTTCTTTGCTAGTTGCTCTCATTGCCTTTTAGATCATATTAGCATTATTTAACTTATAAATAAAATAAAATAACCATTAAAATTTAAAAAAAACCCTCATCTTACATTTCTTCCAATATGAAATTAGGGAACACTTACTCCCATCAGTACATAAATGAAGTATAATAGTACATCAGTATCAGTACATAAATAGAACATATCCTATTATTACCTACTAGCAGACTTACCCGATGTGGCCGAGGTCGGCTGTGTGTGTGTGTCTGTGTGTGTGTGTGTGTGTGTGTGTGTGTGAGAGAGAGAGAGAGAGACTCGGCAGGGCTTTGAAGATGTGGAAGGGGGAGTGCAGGAGGCTGGGGACGGAGAGGGGGTGCAAGAGTTAAGGCTGAGGGTCAGGAGGAGCTCAGGGTGTTAGGTACCATCTGGCACAGACCTTTTGCCTCTCCCCAGATCCCCTTGGTTTCCAGGGATGTTTTCTCTTCCCCCCCCCCCCAGGCCTTCCCAGCCTCCAGGGGTGATTTTTCTCCCTCCAAGCCCACTCCTGGCCACCTGGGCCCTTTTTGCTCCTCTCAGCTCCTCCCACCCCAGTTGCCACAAGCTTTTTTTTGTCCCTTCAGTCCCCTCTCCCCCACCACCAGGGGTCATTTTTTCTCCCCCCAAACCTGCTGGCCACTCCCTTGGTGGTATGGCTGTCGCAGGTAGACACTCTCATATCATATCTCTCCGAACAGCAGCCCCTCCCTTTACATATTATGGAAAACAGTATTTTCCCCAGTGCTTCCAACTGTCCTGGCACAACCAAATCTTGACCTTACTTAAAGTTAGGAGAAGAGGAAGCTACATACCAAATTTAGTGGCCCTAGCTCTTTCCATTAAGGAGGAATTCTTGAACAAATGGACTCACAGACAGACAGATGCACATATATATCTATATCTATATATAGATAGAGAGAGAGAGAGAGAAAGAAAGAGACAGTGTCCAATTTATCTGTGGATATCTGTGGAAAGAAATCAGTATCTTCTGATCCACAAGCCTCTACTCCTGGGAAACAGCAGCCAAAGGGGAAGAATGTGTTGCTGCTGCTCCCAGGAAACAGTGCCCCATGCTGGCAACTCTTCCCAGCTAAGCGGCTGTATTGTCCCAGCACTCCCACCAGTGGGACTGTTTGACCCCAGACAGGAGACACAGCTATGGAGAAAGGCTGGAGTCACTACAGTCATTGGCTCCCCTCTCCCTGCTCAGCTTGGGCCCAAGCAAGTCAAATTTAAGCAAGTGGTGCTGCATGTGCATGAAGTTGCAGCGCCACTCATTCAAATTTGGCCTGGCCACCCCCACATCATCATGCTGGCTGGGTAGTAGGACCAGACTTGAGTGTTACTGGGACCCCATACAGAAAGGCACAACACCCAGAGTCGGGAGTGAACCCAGCCAGCACCAGGACTCTATGATGCATTCCAGCAACCCAGTCTTGAATCATGACCCAGGTGTTGAACAATCCTGCTCTAAGGTGCATGGGGCCAGCTGCACCAGCCGTTCCTATGCCAGGCGTGATAAGCTAGAGACCTCAGGCTTCTCAAGCCAGCCTCTCTAATTCTCCTTCTCAAACAAGCCTCAGCCACCTTTACTGCGGGGTGTGTCTGGGAATGGGGAATATTGGACTTGCTGGAGTCAGTGGGTCAGTCTGAGAGGGGAAAAGAAAGGTTTCTGGGAAGGAGGAAAGAGGAGGAAGGGAGGCGGATTTGAGTTTGTCAAGCTCAAATCTCCATTTAAGGGGCTGATTTGTTTCTAGTTCCGGTAACCTCACCTCCTCTTATCAAACTCCTTTGCAATCTAATCCTTGCAGGCCCTGCAATGCAGTCAGAGCTAGCTTTATACCCATGTATTCTTTTCAGATTGTGTACCATTTATAGCAGAGACGGGGAACCTTTTTTGGGTTGGGGCCACTGACCCATAGAAAAATCAGTTGGGGGCCACACACAAGTGGGAAGCAAAAAATAACTTCCTTCTGCATCTTGAAAAAAAGAAGATGGTGCAAGTTCGCAAAAACCAGAGACTGTGCAAGGTGAATGTAAAATTACAGCAAATAATAAATCTCTATAACTGCCTTCGGCATCCTGAAAAAAGAAGGGTCAAGTTCACAGTAACCAAAGATTCCATAAGGTGAATGTGAAACTACAGCAAATCATAAGCCTCCATTTACTACATTATTCTACAAAGTGTAAATATCTTCACAAAGAACAAATTAGGAGAGACTATGGTCTAGCATATTTAAAACAGTTCTATTCTACCTGGCTGTGAAATAGTTTTTCTGGAACCTCTACATTCCCTGGTGATTGAACTGAATCAGAAACTGTAGGAGTGAGTTTTGGTTGGTTGTTTTTTTTCACTAATAGCCATGTTTTCCACTTATGGGCAATTGCCTAATTGGCTATAACTGTCAGAATGTAAAGATAGGTTGAACTTTGTTAATTAAAATATTATTTTTTTAAAAAGAAATCCCCCGCAAAGAATATAATTTTACAATATAGCCACAAGTGACAAAGATGACCACACAGAAGAATAACTGCCAAATTGATAACTGCATTTTACCGGGAAATATATTCCACCCTGCATTTCTGTAAATGATTAGGCGATGTTTGTAAATTGTACTCAGATGATTTAGGGTGCAAACATTTATTTTGTCATGCTTTCAATAAACAATAGATTGCAAAACATGAAGCAACGCCCATAAGCCCATACTGGTGAATCCAATAAACAAATGGGCTTTCAGTCTTTATTTCCCTGAATTTATCTTCTAACAGTGCTGAAAGGTGAGATGGATTCCAAAAAACTGGCATTTTTACCTCTTATTCTTTTCCAGATTTTAAAGGCTAAACCTGCAAAAGGATGGCCAACTAAATTGATCTGGGTTAAATGTTATTATATTCAGTGGTTCACATTATAAATGCTGTGCATTTAGAGGCTTAATCTCCATTTGGATCCAATGGCCAATGGTGAACTATGCCAGCAATTCTGTTTTTTGTAGTAAGGAGAGCTAGTAAAAATTCTTCCACCACTTTAAGGTTTAAAAGGATACACCATTTTAACCTAAGCGGGCCCATCTTCCCAAACAGAAGTGAGTGACAAAAAGACTAAGCTTTTCAAGGTAACTGTGAAATTGGTTGATAGGAGATATGGGGACAAGTTGCAAGATAGATAATACTGGGAAGAATAATATTTCTGATCACATTCATTTTCTTCAGCAAACTAATAACAGGAACTTTCTAATGCGTGATACAGTTGTTCATTTTCTGAGGGAGATAATTTACAAGAAACAGGAATACTAGTAAAAAAGAGATAATTTTCTTAGTATTTAAAGATGTCCATAACTGCAGACAAAGGGCATATGGTAATTGTTTTCTCTATTTGCTGAGGATCTGTTCCAAAACCCGTTGTTAATTATTTTGACATATTGATTTGTTCTCTACACATTTTTCCATAATTACCTAAAGTACATATGGAACACAGTGGGCTGGTTTGGAAAAGAATAGCAGGTTATATTCCACATATAAAGAAACGTTGTTTTCCACTTCTCCAATTTTAGTGACCTGAGTAGAGAACTAACCTGATTCAACATGCCAGCAGTCCCAGAAGGAGGCTGAATTTTAAAAGGAGTTATAGGAAGCATCTACGTTTTGTTCCTCTTCTGAGTTGTAATATTGATGATGTGAACCCATGGTAAGTGGTCATAATTCACTGTATACTAATTAAAGGCTCACTCTACTTCCTGAAAGGCCTTCTCATCACTGAGAGATATTATTAAATGTTGTTGATGCTTCAACCAGAGCAATCCCACAACTTTCTCATGTTGTCCAAACCATGATGGTTATTCACAATTCTGGTCTGATGTTTGTGAACCAGTTCATCCATGAACACATCCAGTTAGTCTGCAATTATCTGAGCCAGGATTTTTACAGCTGCATTAAAGATGGAGATTGGTGTACAATTTATACAATCATTAACTGGCCTTCCCTCTGTTTGGATTAGAATGATTCATTAAGTAGGGAGTAAGCAGTGAAAATATGATTAAATGTCTAAGACAACATGTGTCAATTTCTCCGAAAAGTTTTCACAGGATTCAGCATTCTGTCTACCATACATTGCTCTTGTTTTTACAGCATCTGGCATAATGGTTTTCGGGTTCATAACTTTGGTTCTTAGATGTTGCAGTAATACAAGTCATACTATTCGATTTACTTTATTTGCAATAAACCAAGAACTTAAGCCATATGAAAGGAAAAGCTGCTAAAACAACACAGTACTTTTTGGGTATCAAACCTGTGGAACCTAAAATCAGGCTTCCATTTGCAGGAACCATACAGAATGAGGACTCCTAAGTTTACCCAAACTAAGCTCACAATCATCTGGAGACCAGTGTTTCCTCTAAACTACAGGGCAGCACAGGTTCACAGGTGATTAATCAGCTCTGCTCAGTCAGAGGCTCCGGGCTCAGAGCTGACTGATTGGGCGGGGCTGATTAATCACCTGTGAAGCTGTGCTGCCGCACAGCTTAGAGGGAACACTGCTGGAGACCCCCCAAAAATCTAAGTTTTGTCACTGAAGAGACAGAAAAATATCAGTATTTTACAATCACTATTTGTGTAACACTATCAGTGTTGCACTTTCATACTACAATAGAACCTCAGAGTTACAATCACCAGTTACGAACTGACCAGTCAAACACGTATCTCACTTGGAACTGGAAACACACAATCAAGCAGCAACAAAGACAAAAAAAAAAAAAAAAAGCAGGTACAATACAATACTGTATTAAACAAACTATTTTTTTAAATAAAGGGAAAGCAGCATGTTTCTTCTGCACAGTAAAACTTCAAAGCTGTATTAAGTCAATGTTCAGCTTTTAATTTTGAAAGAAAACAACCATACCATTTTGTTCAAAGTTACGAACATTTCACAATTATGAATAACTTCCATTCCTGAGGGTTTTTTTTAACTCTGAGGTTCTACTGTATATGTAAGTAAAATTATAGATGAATTAACACTTTGGTATCTGCACTGTAAAAAGCCATTTCAGAAGCACAGCCCTAGTCAGACAAGCAACAAAGCACATACATAACTTTAGGACTGTGCTTAAAGTCTTAATAACTTGAGGGACTTATTTGTTCCAAGTGTTTAAATGGCTTGCTGAATTGGAGCCTACGTAAACAATTTATTACCTAATGGTTAGCACCTAAGAATGCATTTCTCTAAGAACATAAGAACGGCCATACTAGGTGAGACCAAAGGTCCATCTAGCCCCGTATCCTGTCTTCCGACAGTGGCCAATGCCAGATACCCTTGAGGAAGTGAACATAGCAAGGAATCTTTAAGCAATCCCTTTCCTGTCACCCATTCCCAGCCTCTGACAGAGGCTAGGAACCCTATTCCTACCCATCCTGGCTAATAGCCATTGATGGACCTCATCTCCATGAATTTATCTAGTTCTTTTTTGAAACCTGTTAAAGTCCTGGTCTTCACAACCTCCTCTGGCAAGGAGTTCCACAGGCCGACCATGCACTGGGTGAAGAAAAACTTCCTTCTATTTGTTTAAAACCTGCTACCTATTAATTTCATTTGGTGACCTGTGGTTTTTATATTATGGGAACAAGAAAATTATTTTTCTTTATTCACTTTTTTCTCACCAGCCATGATTTTATGGATCTCTATCATATCCTCCCTTAATTTCCTCTTTTCTAAGATGAAAAGTCCAAGTCTTTTTGATCTATCTTCATATGGGACCTGTTCCAAACCCCTAATCATTTTTGCTGCCCTTTTCTGAATCTTTCCCAATGCCAATATATCTTTTTTGAGATGAAGTGGCCACATCTCTCCTGACTAGTTATAGCTAAATTAATCCACATCATATTGTATGTATAATTCAGATTATTTTTCCAATTTGCATTACTTTACATTTACCACTCTTTTTCATTTGCCATTTTGTTGCCCAATCACTTCACTTTGTGAGATCTTTTTGAAGCTCTTCACAGTCTGCTTTGGTCTCAATTATCTTGAGCAGTTTAGTATTATCGCTCACTGTTTACCCCTTTCTCTAGAGATCATTTATAAATAGGTTGAATAAGACTGACCCCAGGACAAACCATTGGGGAACCCCACTAGTTACCTCTCTCCATTCTGAAATCATATCATTTATTCCTACTCTTTGTTTCCTGTCTTTTAACCAGTTATCAATCCATGAGAGGACCTTCCCCCTTGTCCCATGATAACTTACTTTACTTCAGAGCCTTTGGTGACGGACCTTGTCAAAGACTATCTGGAAATTTAAGTACACTATATCTACTGGATCCCCCTTGTCCACACGTTTGTTGACCCTCTCGAAGAACTCTAGTAGATTAGTAAGGCATGATTTCCCTTTACAGAAACCATGTTGCCTTTTCCCTAACAAATTATGTTCATCTATGTGTCTGACAATTTTATTCTTTACTATAGTTTCAACTAATTTGCCTGTATTGACGTTAGACTTACTGGTCTGTAATTGCCAGGATCAGATCTAGAGCCTTTTTAAAATATCAGTATCACTTTAGCTAACTTCCAGCCATTAGATTCAGAAACTGATTTAAAGGATAGGTTACAAACCACAGTTAATAGTTCCACAATTTCACATTTGGGTTCTTTCAGAACTCTTGGTGAATGCCATCTGGTCCCGATGACTTGTTACTGTTAAGTTTATTAATTTGTTCCAAAACCTCCTCTAATGACACCTCACTCTGGGACAATTCCTCAGATTTGTCACCTAAAAAGAATGGCTCAGGTTTTGGAATCTCCCTAACACCCTCAGCTATGGAGACCAAAGCAAAGAATTCATTTAGTTTCTCTGCAATTACTTTATAGTCTTTGAGTGCTCCTTTGGCATCTCGATCATCCGGGGGCTCCACTGATTGTTTAGCAGCCTCCCTGCTTCTGATGTACTTTAAAAACATTTTGCTATTACTTTTTGATTTTTTGGATAGCTGTTCTTCAAAATCCTTTTTTGTCTTTTCTTATATTTTTACACTTAATTTGACAGAGTTTATGCTCCTTTCTATTATCCTCACTAGGATTTAACTTCCACTTTTTAAACAATGCCTTTTTCTCTCTCACTGCTTCTTTTACTTGGTTGTTATGCCACAGTGGCACTTTTTTGGGTCTCATAACTGTGTTTTTAAATTTGGGGTATACATTTAAGTTGGTCCTCTATTATGGTGTCCTTGAAAAGTTTCCATGCAGCTTTCAGGGATTTAACTTTTTTCATTGTGCCTTTTAATTTCTGTTTAAATAACCTCCTCATTTTTGTGTAGTTCCCCCTTCTGAAATTAAATGCCACATTGTTGGGCTGCTGAGGCTTTTTCCCACCACAGGGATGTTAAATTTTATTACATTGTGATCACTCTTTCCAAGTGGTCCAGTTATGTTTACCCCTTGGACGAGATCCTGCGCTCCACTTAGGACTAAATCAAGAACTGCCTCTCCCCTTCTGGGTTCCAAAACCAGCTTCTCCAAGAAACAGTCATTTAAGGTATCAAGAAATTTTATCTCTGCATCCTGTCCTGAGGTGACGTGTACCCAGTCAATATGGGGATAGTTAAAATCCCCCACTATTATTGAGGTTTTTTTTATTTTGATAGACTCTCTAATCTCCCTTAGTATTTCATAGTCACTATCACTATCCTGGTCAGGTCATCGATAATATATCCTGACTGCTATATTCTTACTATTAGAGCATGGAATTACTACCCGTAGAGATTCTATGTAACATTTTGGTTCATTTAAGATTTTTACTTCATTTGACTCTACATTTTCTCTCTGGGAAATTCATATGCAGCTGGGATTGTGTCTGAAGATTGACTATATTATAACAAGCTTATGCTGTAAAAGTCACAGTTTAGACTAGTAGCAATTGACACTGGACACCTGTATCAGATATTCTGCTTGGAAAGCAGCACTGAAATACAATGACATGCAGGGTAAGTAACTGATTTATTGACACCAGCAGAAATACATAAATCTTAGTCCTCAATTTAAGATGTTCTATCCCCTTTAAGTATCTGGATTCACGGAAGCATTTAAACACTAACTGAGATTGTGCTTAAGTCCTATTTTAGACAATAAAGTTAAGTGCTGTCTTGAATAGGGATGCTTTTCTGAATTGGGGATGTGGAGAAGAAAAGCTATAAAACAGGCAACTGTCAGTTAGTGCTTCAAGGGTCTTCTTTAAAGCACGTTATACCAATTATTTTGTCACATTTCACTATGTTCTGTCCTTTTGGTCAAAGAAAATTCTAAATCTCTCCAAGTTTTCACATCTGTTTTCAGGCTGACTCCCAACGATTACTAAAATAATCTAAACAATTTCTTGTTAATTTCTCACAATGATGGCCTTAGCAAAAGTTCAACATATGTCATTTCAATATAGCATTAATTTATGTAATACAGTCCAAAGAGTAAATTCCTTATTGTATTTCCTGAATATGAAAAACAAAAGGGCTGTCTGAAAAAAGAAAAAGAAAACAAGATGGTAGGGAGGTCAGACCCCAGTCTGTCTCAGAGGAGGTGAACTGTGGATTCTTTGGGGTACAATATGATGAACAATGTCAGTGTGGAAAGTAATGTGTTACTGCTGGAAACTGCAGGGATACTGTCCCAGACACATGGAAAGGAAAGATGCAAGGGATGTGGTTTAATTAGGCTGCAACTTTATTAACTCATCTGGGAACTATCTGGCAATAATTCATACAGCTCAGTTCATGATTCCTCCCTTAATAGTTTCCACCTGGGGAAGGGCAGCCATCACTTCAGCACCCCTCCACAGCTGGTCCCCAGCCTGTTGCTGAGACCCCACTGCCCATCCATTTCTCCACACACTATCAGATGTTAGGAGCCCCAAAACCACTCCCCTGCTTCTTTAAAGGATACCTTCCCTAAAACAAATTCCAATTTCAGTGTATCAGGGAAGCAGATGCCCTATGGAGTTAGTATCTGCATAGGACACCCACCACTTGCTAAACTGTGATATCTTGAACCTTACTTCTTGACCTATCACACAGGGTCTCTGAGCTGCTATGGGCAAGGCAAAAAATCCGAATGCATCTAGGGATGTAAAAAGTTAACTGTTTAACCTATTACTCAGTAAGTATTAGACTTATTGTAATGTTTACCAGGTAACCAGTTAACTGGATCTTGTCCAAACCCGAGTGGATAACCAGCTGCGCCTGGCCAGAACAGCCCCAGCTGCATCAGGCCAGCCAGCAGGACTCCATCGCATCTGCATCAGGCTGGCCAGCTTGACCCCAGCTGTGTCGGGAAGAGAGGCAGGGATGCATCTTCATTGCGCAGCAGTCAGGCATGGCTCTGGCCACCACCGTGCCAGAGCCTAGCCCTGGTCAAATCGGGTCATGTGCCAGGACAGGAGTCCCCAGCAGGCAGATGAGACCCTGATCACAGCTATGCCGGAATGGGCTGGACTGGCGGGCAGAATCCTGAAGACCTGTGTGTTGTGGGCTAGAGACAGCCCATAGCTGCTCCAGAGTGGCCCCAGCCACATCTAGGACAGACAAACTAGCATGGAGTATCCCCTGCCATGCCTGGCAGGTAGGACCTCTGCCCCAAAGACCCAGCAGGACTGCAAGCCTAGTGGTGCCGCTCTGCACCAGCCTACCAACAGTTAAATGATATCATTTTAATTGTTTAACTGGTTAAGTGTTTTAATAGATACTTATATCCCTAATGCCACCCTAGCCAATTTGGTAGTGAGGCTAAAATGCCTCTCAAGTCCTACAAAAAGATAAGTAGTTCAAAGCCCACAGTAGGACAAATATAGTAGTCCCAGTTGCCAGTAGGTGGCAGCTACTAATCCAGGTGGGAGAGGGGTTTAGGCTGGAGAAGCAAGGTTTTACCTGAGTCGTACCAGTTCCCCCACTAGCTGAATTATGTCTTTCAATTCCCAACTGGTCACTCCCCCTCCAAAGAGAGGGTCCTTCAAGCCGCCACTACCCTTCCCTCTGCCAATAAAATTAAAACCCACTGGTCCTGAGATTATCAGGGTTCAATTTTGCAGAGATACTCCAATGTACAGTAGCTGCATCAGTATTTACCACAGGATATATACAATGCTGTGTAAATTGATTATGGGGCAGAAAATACAATAACATTAAATCCTTGAAAAATGTGTTTTGTTCTTCACATGTTCAAAATATGAGTTTACTACTTCCTCCGTACAAACTATGGGGATGTTTCTACATGGCTTGAATAGATACACCATAGTACCTACATTCTTTGGGGGTATACAAAGAAGGAAATGTCAAACTCTCTGTCAGGATTTAGCATAGATTTTTTAAGACTTTCTTTCATTTCCCTATGTAGGATTCCACTTATTCAGCTGCTTCAAAGCTTCTCTTGACAATTTACTTTTACAACACAGAAGTTTATTCTCCTTTCCCTAGACTAATGTAACGTCAATTGACATTATGGAGAATTATGTGCATAGAGAGAGAAGGAAATAAATTCAATTGCCTGATGTCAAGAGCGCGATGCAAGTATAAAGAGGGTGATGATATGCCTCACTATCAGAAGAAATTTGAATATTTTTTTCTAGGGTTTAAATACTGTTTTCTTTTGTTCATATAATTGTTTTACCTGGCTACTATATATTTTGGAGTAACCAAAACATCTTAATCAAGAATGCATTAGACTGAGAACAGATTTTTAGCACTGCATGCAAAACGTTCCTGTCAGAAGGAAACATAAAGGTTGCTATGTGGAACAGAGTCATGAAATAAATATGAAAGCCAACATTCAAGTTTCTGTCTTTAAAAATAATTCTCTCAAATGTGACAGACCCAGACCAGCTGTCTGCCGCACACTAATGGAGGGAAGACATGCTGGGGCTTAGATAACAGTTTTCTCTTCCCTGAAAAAAAAAAAAGGCCAAGCCTTAAGTGCAACGTAATCAGGCAGGCACCTGGGATCAATCAGAGCTTGTTAGAAGCAACAAGCTAATTAGACACCTGCAGCCAATGAAGACCTGGGGTGCTGCTTTAAAAGGTCTCCCCCCCAGGCAAGAAAGGTCTCCCCTCAGGCAGGAAAAGAGCGAAGGACTGGAAGGAGGAAGTGTGGTATAGAAGAACTGTGTGGCTATGAGCTGAAGACTGACAAGCAGATACCAAAAGAAAGATACTGGGAGGGACTGTTTGGGGATGTGGCCCAGGGAAAAACTGCCAGATTGAGAATGGCAGTAACCCTGCCTGTTGCCACTACTTTAGGATCCCTGGGGCCAGAACCCAGATGATTGGGTGGGCCTGGGTTCCCCACAAACCTCCCTATGACATCACACAGATCTTCACCCAAGAAGGGAGATCAGGACTCCAGAGGGGGGTTTACCCAAACTTATCAACTAGCCTGTGATGAGTATGGCTCAACAGGCTGTGGCTCTTGCCTCTACTAAAGAAAAAGAGGCCACACAGAGGGCCACTGCGAGGTTCTGAGGTTAACACTATCTGCCAGTAGTACAAGACCCATGGGGAATGATTGGCACTTTGTCACAACTGGTGTCAGAAGTGGAATCATTCACAACGTGGCAGAAGAAAGACGGTATAGGAAAAAGAACCCCTTCTCCCCACACACAAATCCACACAAAGAAGAAAAAGGGTGCACCAGGGTGGTTTTTATTCTCCTGCTTATTGGGTTAGAGGCTCTCACCACAATGGACGACTTAGTGAAAGCTTTGGTGCAGGCCATGGCAGCCCAACAGGAGGCCACCCAGAGACAGGGGTTGGCACTATAGGAGGCTACATGGCTATAGCAGAAGACCAACCAGCTATTAATAAATCAAGTGGCCTCTGACAGAGCCCTCCTCTGAGAGGTAGTAGAGCAGCTAAAGACCCTTACCACTTGGACTACAGAACCTGAAGGAACCCAAACGCTGAGGGTCATGGGCTATCTACCAAAGATGATGTCAGAGGATGACATAAAGGCGTATCACCTCACATTCAAGAGAACTGCTCAGCAGGAGGCCTGGCCCCAGTAACAATGGACCAGCATACTCAACCCATTTTCTGTGGTGAGGTCCAAAAGGCCTACTATGATTTGCTGGCTGAGGATGTAGCTAATTATCCCTGGCTAAAGGAGGAGATCCTGGCCTAATCAGGGGTGACAACAGCAGTAAAGGCCCAGAAGTATCATGGCTGAAAATGCCAAGAGGATAAACTGCTGAGGTCCCAGCTGTTTGACTTGAGTCACCTTGCATGAAAATGGACGTGACCGGAAGTGCACAGCTCAGAGGAGGTTCTGGAGACACTGGTCATCAACCAATTCTCTCTGATGATGACCATGGGTGCTCAGGTGCCCAAGCACCCAGGAAATCCTATATCAGGGAAAAGGGAGACTTGAAGGCCACTGGAGAACAATGAAGGATGGAAATGATTTTAGAGAGGCTAGCCCTGAGAAGAAACCCCTTGATCCACAGAGCCAGAGAGGCAGCTACAGATGCTATGGGTGTGGGGAATTAGGGCCACATAGCAGCTCAGTGACCCAACCTCGAGGAGCCAATGCAATGTAATCTCAAGTACTCGGATGACCAGTGCACACTACTCAACCTAATGGGGGACACAATTACCCCCCCCCCATAAGCATACCAGGCTGATGAAGGTACATGGGGTAGAAAAGGTGGCATTTATAGATTCCGGGAGTGCTATCACCCTGATTTGGGGGAAGTTAGTGAAACCTAGCTGGCTAAAGCAAGCCAAACACACAGAGGTCACCTGTGTTTATAGGACTGTTGGCTACTACCCCAGCAAAGCTATAAAGAGAGAAGCGAAGGGAAAAATCACCAGGGTACAAGCAGGAGTGGTTCCCCACCTTCCATATCCTGTACTTATTGGGAGGGACTTTCCAGGTTTAGCAGTCTGCTTTCCCCAGAGGGGCAAGAACCAAAGGGGCACTCTGAACTAGGGGAGTCTCACCTTGAAAAGTGTTCTCTCCCTACATTTGCAGAGATATCACAGGAATTGTTCCCCACCCTGGAAGGGCTAGGAAGACTAAAAAACAAAGAAGGGTAGCCAAAGTTTTAGACACCTGAATCTTGGTGTAGGTCCAAAGGACCACCTGCATAGGCAGACAGACATGGTCTTAAGTAGGAGAGGACCCTAAGATGCAGGATGGAGAAGACCTTGAGACGGCAGAGAGTCCCAAAGACAGTTCTGAACCCAACCCTATAGGTCCAACTAAAAGAACAAGCGTAGAGCCCTTGGAGTTTGAGCTCATAATTCCTGGGAGGGTGACTTTTAGACGGGACCAGGTGGAAGACCCCAGCTACGAGAATGACAGGAAAGAAGTGGCCAAGATAGATGGTGTACCCATCACAGGAAAAACCCGGGGGCCATGTCCATACTTCATGACAAAAAAGGACCTACTATACAGGGTTGTACACCTACAAATGCAAGAGGTATACCAGTTCTTAGTACCCTGAAAACATCAGAGGACAATTCTAAATCTTGCCCACAGTCACTTGTCTGGAGGACATCTGGGGGTGGAGAAAATCTAGGCAAGAATCCTGTGCTGATTTTTCTGGCTGGGGGTATATGAAGATGTCTGGAAATATTGTGCCTCCTGCCCTGACTGTCAATTATACATCCTTTGGCCCCATTGGTTCCTCTGCTGATCATCAACGTTCTGTTTGAATGGATAGCCATGGATTTGGTGGGGCCATTAGAAAAAATGGCTTGAGGACACCATTACATTCTTATGGTGCTGGATTATACCACCAGGTACCCTGAAGACGTCACCTTATGAAATACAGTGTCCAAGACTATTGCCAAAGAACTGGTGGCAATCTTTTTTCAAGTATGGCTATCTAAAGAAATCCTCACTGATCAGGGGACCCTATTTACGTCTAAGTTAATGAAGGAGCTGTGCTCCCAGCTCCATGTCCAGACTTTATGAACCTCCACTTACCACCCACAGACCGATGGCCTGGTCGAAAGATTAAGATTAAGGCCCTGATCAGAAAGGTGGTAGATAAAGATGGGAAGGATTGGGACAAGCTAATACTCTACCTCTTGCTTGCCATTTGTGAGGTCCCTCAAGCTTCCACTGGATTCTCTCCCTTTGAATTATGGTATGGACGCAACTCTTGGGGCATCTTAGACATAGTGAAAGAGGTCTGGGAAGAAGAATCAAATGAGGGGAGGAATATAGTGGAACATGTATTGCAAATGAAGGACGAGCGAGCCCAGGTCACCCCCATGATAAGAAAACATAAGGAGGCCCAAGAGGACAGCGAGCATAGTACAAGCAAAAGGCAAAGATTTGGCAATTCCAGCCTGGGGCTCAAGCAATGCTGCTTGTCCCCAAAGTAGAGAGTAAACTGTTGGTCCAGTGGCAGGGTCCTTACTAGGTAATCAAATCGTAGGGGAAGTAAATTATAAAGCATAGCAACTTGGACACCAAAAACAAGAACAGATATGCCACATCAACCTTTTAAAGCCCTGGCAAGAGTGGGAAGCTTATACCACTGTCCAAGGGAGCTCAGCCCCAACAGACTAGTAAAGATAGTTCCTGATTTAACAGTAGACCAGAAGAAGGAGGTCACTGAGATGATCCGCTGGATCCCAGATGTGTTCTTGGCATATCCAGGTCGAACGACACAGGCGTTCCACCACATAATTACCAAACCCTGGGCCAGAGTCACAATGAGGTCCTACCTGGTGCCAGCTGCCAAAAGGGAAGAAATAAAAGCAGAAGTGGAAAAAATGCTGAAGATGGGCATCATCAAGGAGTCCCACAGTCAGTGGTCCAGCAATACAGTGCTGGTGCCCAAACCTGATGGCACCACAAGATTCTGAAACGATTTCTGGCAGCTAAATGAGATATCCTGGTTTGACGCGTATCCCATCCCTCGCACAGACCAACTAGTGAACCGTCTGGGTGATGGCTGACACTTAACAACCCTAGACCTGATGAAGGGATACTGGCAAATTTCCCAGCCAAAGACACCAAGAAGATGGTGTTCTTGACACCAGAAGAGCTATTTCAGTATACAGTCCTCTCTTTTGGTCTCCATGGGGGCCTCAGCTACTTTTCAGCAGCTAATGGATAAGCTACTATGCCCCCATGCCAAGTACATGGCTGCCTACCTACATGACATGATCATCCATGCCCCCGACTGGGAAACCCACCTGAAGAAGGTAGAGGCCATCTTGGATACTTTTAGACAAACTAGGTTTACAACGTACCCTGCCAAATATGTTGTGGGGGTCACAGAGGCCAAGTATCTCAGATATGTAGTGAGGAGAGGGCTGGTGAAACCGCAATTAAATAAATTAGACGCCATCCAACAATGGCTCCATCCAAACCATAAGAATCAGTTTCGAGCATTCCTGGGCTTATGGGGTACTATCGATGGCTCATTCCCGATTTTGCCACACGAGCAACTCCCCTCACACACTTGGTGAAGGCTTGTGGTCTGGACCCGGTTAAGTGGTCCAACACAGTGGAGAAGGTGTTCATGGATTTACGGACTGCCCTCTGCAGCAATCCAGTATTAATAGCCCCAGATTTCTCTGAAGAGTTCATCCTGCAGACAGATGCAGCCATGGTTGGGTTGGGCACAGTTCTATCATGAATAGTTGGGGAAGAAGAGCATCCCATACTTTACCTCAGCAGGAAACTCCTCCCGAGGGAACGTAAATATGCCATGGTTGAGAGAGAATGCCTCGCTGTAAAATGGGGCAAGGAAGTGCTGCGGTACTACCTGTTTGGGTGCAGATTGTCCTCTTCATGGGCCATGCCCTCCTCCAAAGGATGCAGTGGAACAAGGAAAAGGACACAAGAGTGACCTGGTGGTTTGTGTCCCTTCAACCATTCCAGTTCCATGTGCAACACAGGGCAGGAAACCAACATGGCAATGCTGATGGCCTGTTATGTTTGCACTATTTAATGTCCCAAATTGCCCAACCCTGGCAATTTGGGGGGTGGGGAGGATGTGCGACAGACCCAGACCAGCTGTCTCCTGCACACTAATGGAGGGAAGACCTCCTGGGGCATGGATAAACAGCTTTCTCTTCCCTGAGTAAAAAAAGGCCAAGCCTAAGTGTAGCATAATCAGGCAATCACCCGTCAAATTAGAGCTTGGTAGAAGCTCAGTAGGCTGTGGCTCCTGCCTCTAGTAAAGAGAAAGAGGCTGCATTGAGGGCCACAGCGAGCCTCTGAGGCTAACACTATCTGCCAGTAGCATGAGACCCAGGGGGAATGGCCAGAGCGTTGCCACACAAGATAAATGGGAATTAAAAGAAGAGAAGCCCTAGTAAAAAGAGCCAAAAGAAAAACCAAAGGAACAACAAAGATACCAAAGTAATATTTTGAAATAACAACAAGATAACATGTTTTATAACAATTTAATTGTAATAAACATGGCTTGTACATTTGGAAATGTTGTACTACTCTGTAGTACATAAATGTTTTAAATCAAATGTATTAGAGTCTGAATTTTAAATATAGTAATTAGGGACAAAGGAATATGCAGGGTTTTATTTTTAAATAATGGATTCATTCTTTAAAAAAGAACAACAAAATAGTACTACATTTTAAACTGGTTAATACGGTCACACCTCTCTGTATCTGATCACTGTTCTCTGTCTTACTCTAGAACTAAAATAAAAAGAAACCTAAACTAGCAGTAATGTCTGTTTAATTATGTAAACTAATAGTTTTCTCCTTCTAATGAGTGTGAACTCTTTAATAAAAGATTTTATTTACATTACCCAGAGTGATTACTTTAAATGCACAGTTTAATTAACAGTTACATTAATCAATAATTAATTTTCCTTTTTAACATCACTTATGTTAATTCTACAGTGAAGCTACAAGGCTAAATGCTGAAAGAAAAGAGCTGATGCATTTGATAAGAATAATTCCACATAGTATGAGCAAAATTCTGTATTCCTTTATATCAATATAAACAAGATTGAGTTCATTTAAGTAACTTTAGATTTTCACCAGTTAAATGACAACAGAAGTTACTGCTTTGGTAGCTATTAGTCATTTCATTACAGAGAAACATAAAAATATAGGGCTGGAAGGGACCTCCCAAGATAATTTAAGTCCATCCTCCCCCTGAGCTGAGGAAGGACCAAGTATACCTAGACAGACACCTGTCAGAGTTCAATGTTTCTCAAATGTGGCTGCATGTGGCTGCCAGGGGCTTTTCATGCAGCCCCAGCCTCCTGGGTGGGGGAGAACAAAGCAGTGTAACAAACATACAAAAATCACTTTTCACAGAAACAGACTTACTTGCTAGCAAGTCTAAAACAAGCAACCGAAAATGCAAAACAAACAAGAACAAATATGGCAAGAAAGGCAAAGCCCCTTATTTGTTTCTCTTCTGTTTATGTCCACAGGGCTCTCCCAGAAATCAGAGTGGTGAGAAGATAAGACCATGGAGTTGCCACTGCCAGTAGCCAGCACCCCACACAAGCAGCTCCTTCATTCTGGGTGTACAGCCCGCAGCCTCACCCCTTTCCACTCCATGCAGCTGGCTGTGTCTCCTGCCTGGGGGCATGCCAGTGAGCACAGAGCCCACCCCAGTGAGCAGTGTGGGGTGGTGTAGCTGCCAGCACATGGCACTGGCTCCTGGAGCAGAAGCGCCATGTTCTCCTCCTTTCACCAGTGAGGTTCCCAGAACAGGCCTGTGGTTCTGTAGATACTGATTTATTTGTATCCGTGGATATCTGCATTCCTGGGTATCAATTTGTATTTGCAGAGTGCTCTATTTATGCAGGTTCTCTGTGGGGTATGTGTTCCATTTGCAGAGGGTTTTGCATTGGAATTCAGCACTCCAGGTGAATTTGAAAAGAGAAAACTGCATCTATTATAGCAATACCACACCATGGCTTGCAATCTAGAGTGACAATAAAAGAGAGAATAATTAAGAAAAGCATTTTCAAATTTTTAGGGAGTTGTCAAGATGGGATGTTGAAAGGGGGGTTGTAAGTTTTGATTCTGGTATCTTTTATGGAGTTACTGTAATTGCATTTCAATAATAAACTACATCAAAAAAGCACTCACGTATTAACTATATTAGTACTTTATCATGTTACAGCTTCATGCTGTTTTATGTGGTAACTAGAGGATTTTAGTGGGCTTTGACTGGATCCTAGTGGGGGCTCAGGGCAGGGGGTAAGGGATACAGGATTCAGAGAAGGAGGTTAGGTATGTTTCTGGGAGGCTCTCGGGGGATGCAGGAGTCAGGACAGGGGATGGGAGTACCGTATTCAGAGCAGAGGGTTAAGTGGGGGACTTCAGGGCAGGGATTGGGGGGTGCAGGAGTCAGGCAGGGATTGGGTGGGCTCAGGGCAGGAGATGGAGATGCTGGGATCTCTGAGGGGCTCAGAGTAGGGGTGGGGATGGAGGAGTGATGGGTGGGGGGCTCAAGGCAGAGTGTGGAGGGTGCTGGAGGGCAGGGCCTGGGAGATTCAGAGAACAGGATCTGGGGGGGGGGGGCCTCAGGGCAGAGAGTGGGGCTGCAAAAATCAGGGAAGAGGTTTGAGTGTGGGGGGCCTGAGAGTGGGGTGGAGGGTGTCAGAGGGGCATTGGAAAATGGGGGGCTTAGGGCAAAGGGTTTAGTGTGTGGTGGTGGAGGGGTTCAGGGCAGAGATTGGGGTGCAAGAGCTAGGGCAGGACCTGGGGGGCTCAGGGCAGGGGACTTGATGTGTCTCATGGCAGGGGGTGGAAATGGAGGAGTCAGGTTTAGCAGGTGCAGAGTCTGTGAGGTGCAGGAGTCAGGGCAGGGGTATGGGTATAGGGGGCTCAGGGCAGGGAGTGAGTAGGTGCTGGAGTTACGGCAAAGGGTGGGGGGTCAGGGTAGGGGGTGGGCATGCAGGAGTGAGGGAACACTGTGGAAGGCACCTCCCTTTCCATGTTATGGGGAACAATCCCATTCCAGACACATCCCATTTTCCTGGCACAACCAACACTGACCTTGCTTTAAGTTTGAATAAGAGGAAGCTGCGTATCAAATTTGATGGTCCTACCTCTTACCATTTAGTAGAAGTTTTTGAACAGCTTTATAGACAGAGACAGACTCATAGACAGACACCTCTATAATAGATATAGATAAATACAGCTTTTGTCAAGGTTTGTTTTATTAAGGCTATCCATGGAGATCATTCAAAGACTTACTTTAGAATGAGTTATCAGAATGCTTATTGGTTGGATGGACTTTTGGGAGTATGCTTTGTATTCCAACTATATGCCCATTAACTGAAAGTTATACTTTAGCAATGGAATACCAATTCCATTTCAAAGAATAAGAATTCAATAAAAAGAATAAAATACAAAATAGTACACTCACCAATACCACTAACAAATCCAGTCGTAGCACTGCACTGAAGTGTGGTTGGTTTCTTGAAGCACTTAGGTGCATATAGGTAAAATGTCTATACAATTGGTTATCTTATGACACTACATATCACAATGGGCAGTGCACGGCATACACCCAGATAATTAAAAATCAACTTAACACTAAAACTATACTGAACATAATTTAGTCTTTCTTTTATGATTTAGAAGGCACTTTGGGGTCTTGCAGTGTCTCAGGGTCGTCATTATCAACATCAATTATCATTGCAGGTATAGAAAGTGTAGGAAATTGGGTTGAATCTGTAATGACCTTATATGACAGCCTGGAAGCTTCTTTTTTGAATAAATTCCTGCTTTCAGCTTGCTGACTTCTCTTCTGCCTCTTTGGCATAAAAGTAGAGTGCATAATATGCCACTGAACACCATGCTGGGTGATATACTACTCCGGATTACTAGACTGAAGATCAGGATTGAGAGATATCAGAAATGCCAGCTTTCCAGTTAACTGAATGCTGGATAACAGCTTTTACTGTACTTTAGAGATTGCTTCTCCTGCTATTCCATGTCACTAAAGCAGAGGTCTAGGATTACACTTATGTGGATGGAGAACAAGTCACTCCAGTAGAGAGTCACCATCAGTGATGTATTATTTTTCTAAGTTCGGGTTCAGTACTCCCATTGCACCACTTAGGCACTAGCCTGACTATAGGTGCTCAAATTAGGAAATTATTTTGGTGGTGCATGGTCTCATGAGAGGGTTTTTTTATTTACTATGTGGGGGTTGAAATGTTTCCCTCTTTGATCACTGGTTCAGAACCAATGCTGGGTCTAAAAGCATTCCACTGGTCCACAAAAGTGTTTCTAGTCCAGCAAATCATTCAAATATTCCACAATCTGCTTGGGTTAGAGATTTATTATAACACATTAACTGAAACTTTTGATTCCAGCCTATGGCATAAATTGATTTACATATATTTATATTTCTAGAAGTTAATAAGATATTGCCTGTATAATAAGCTGGGGGAAGAAAAAAATTAGAGACACCCTAAAATGATATGATATCATTAATATAAGATATTCTGCGTTAGTCCTAGTGAGACAATGGATCATATAAATACTACTGATCCCTGAGTCATATAGACTCTAGATGAATATAATTTTTGGTCCCTGCTACCACTGAGGAAAGTGTCTAGAGAATTTATTGTATTTAATTTTTGTGAGATTCCCAGATGATATAATGCTGGACATTAAAGATATCAGGAAATAATAAAAAAATGTTTAATTAAGGGCGGGGGGGTTTTTTTACTCTATCAGGCAGGAAATCATCATTCTTTTGTCACTTTTTTTTTTTACTTTATTTGTGCTTTATGGTATTCTTTTATTGTATTATGTGGGGTTGCCAGCCATTCCCTTTTCCAATAGATTACATGGATTTATTATGTGTTTTTAATCATTTGTAAGAGATGCATAGAGTACTTGATAGGCACTTCTTGTTCATTTATCAATCCAAATAGATAAAATACTGTGCTATAGTTTTATACATAAGAGAGATATGACTTTGCCTATAGTAGGTGTCACAGTGATGCACCATGGCTACAAAAAACCTGCTAAGCAAAGTACTCTAAAATGTCACCAATCTGCCCTGAATAATATTAATACCTAGCACTTAAACAGTATTATCTCACAACAGATCTCAAAGCACTTAAATAAGATGGTCAGTATCATTATTCCCATTTTACAGATGGGGAAATGAAGCACAGAGCAGCACAATGGAAGGGAAATTTGGCCAATGACATCAGGGAAAAATCATATTCATACAAAAGTGCCATGGGATGTTTACCATCCAAAAAAGAGTAACACAAAAAAACAAAACCCCAAACTAAAATGTTTCTTTATTACAGAGAGAATGTATTGATAATCTTTATATTAAAATCAAGTTGTCCCTCATATATATACACCAAACCCAAACTGCAGATTTTGTTGGAGATTTTCCACCTGTTTTGTGCCACTGCGTCATGTTTTATGTTGGATTTTTTTTCCCTTCTGTTTGTCATTACTGAGTGAAAGACACTCTCTGGATATTACATTCTGCCACTGTACAGTACCTTGAAGGACAGGCCAGCAAGCCACTAGCTTAGAACTGCTCTGAATGGCATAGTACATCAGAGAGAGAATGAAGTAGCTATAATATACTCTAACTGAAATTTGAGTTGATAATACATCTAAAAATAATGGGGATTAAGGTTCAGAGAAAAAAGGTAACAAAATAACTATTGGCAGAATTTTATTTTACAAAAATTAATTAACATATATTGTAACAAACTACTAAGAACTACACTAAGAGCTGACAGTAAAGGCAGTTTGGGTACAACTACTAAACAAAAGACTATAAATAGTTCTAGGTAGCTTTCTTTGCTATTCTGACCTGACATTTCCATTGATGTTGAAACCCTAACCTATCAAAACAAAACAAAAAGCACTGGGACAGCTGTACAACTGATAAGAATTCACCTTTTAAACCACAGCAAGATATAAATTAGACTTTATTCTTCTTTTATCTCATCTAAGAAATGCAGACATCTTGTCCTTCCCTCTCCCATTGTGGCCATGAAAGGGCAAACACACAAAGAACCACCTGTGTTCCCTTATAAAGGACTGAGCGAAGGTGAGGGGATGTCTGTAAGTAGGGAAGGAGCAAGTACACAAATTCCATGGCTCCTCTAATCATAGAGCCATGAACTGGGATGTAGAAGTAAAGGTGTCTTTTTCTAGGCTGCCAGGAAAGATCCACCTTTCGCTAAACCCCTCCAAACACTTACTGATTTGTGCAGGCATTTGAGAATTTCTTCAACAACATTTCAAAAGCATATTTTGGAAATAGCCTAGTGAAATGACAAGGCCTGCTGATGGGGAGGAGGTCAAAGCCCTTGCTCCGTGCTGCTCCATAAAGCAGCTGACCCTCTGTGGAGTGCAGGGGGTCTCTGTGTGCTGCTCCTACCCTGAAAGATGACTCCACAGCTCCCACTGTTCAGGAACAGCATCCAATGGAAGCTGCGGGGGTGGTAGATGCAGGCAGTGGCGCATAAAGACCCTGAAGCCCCCTCCCCCCACCCAGCAGCTATTGCAAAAGGAGCATGCCAGTTGCTTTCAGGAGCTGCCTGAGGTAAGCACTGCTCCCCTCAACCCTTCCTGCACCATGCTCTCTGCCCCAGACCAGAGCCCACACCCAAATCCCTCCCCCAGCCTAGAGCCTGCACCTAAGGTTCCCCCAAGAGCCCGATCCCCACCCCATCCCGCACACAAACTCTCTGCCCCAGCCTGGTGAAAGTGAGTTGGCCCGGGGAGAGCAAGGGAGGGTCAGGACTTGAGGGAAGAGGCAGGGCAGGGATTGAGGCAAAGGTCGTTGAGTCTGCATAATCAGACAGTTGACAGCACTCCTGGGTGGGCATGTGGAAGTCCTGGCTGTGTGGCAGCTTGCTGAGCACCAGCCAATGCAGACACATCAGTGCCCAAATGCAGGCAGACCACATCCATGCGGACATGGCCTGTGTGCACGGGGGCTAGAATTGCTGTCAGTGGGCCTGGATATGAGTCAGCTCTCTAATACAGAGGTGGCCATCAGGTCAGATGTAAAATCAGCATCTGCCCAGGTACGCTTCAGGCTTGTGCGCATAAGCACAGTACCTGACTGTAACAGCTAACAGTGATGTGCAGCAGCAGAAGGCAAATAAATGTTACAAGCATTATTTTTAAAATTATTATAAAATACAAGAATCTAAAATATGAATTTTAAGGAGCCTTTAGCTTATACTGTCCTGAAATCCCTCTGGGTATGTTTACACTGCAGAGTTTTACCGGAAAAACTACACTTACGTCCACATTGCAATTGCGTTCTTTCAATAGAAAGTCGAAAGAATACAGGGGTTTTTCTGACAGCGGTAAACCTCTTTCTACAAGGAAAAAGCCTTTTTTCCGAAAAGCCTCTTTCAGAAAAAGGCGCGTGTGAACAGGGAAGAGGGGTTTTTCCCCGAAAGAAGAGGCCTCCAGGAAAAAGCACAGGTGCCCTGGTGGAAACTCCGTCCATAATAATCACAACTTAAATGCGAGATAGCATCCAATCAATGTGGATGCTATCTTTCGAAAAAGCAGATAGCTTTTTCAATGAACTTTTGCTGTGTGGACGGTCTCTTTCGAAAGAAGGTTTTCCGGAAGATCTCTTCTGGAAAAGCTTCTTCCAAAAGAAGCCTGCAGTCTAGACATAGCCCCTGGGTTCAACAAATCTGTCATTTAACATTAGGTTCTCTTTTTTTCTCCTCTTCCATCACACCGCATTTTAAAATGTAATTTGGAAAAGCGAGGTTATGGCACATATTACTGGCTGCAACATCAGCTGATAACATGGTGCCATCAAAGCTTTTTCTGTTCATTAGCTTTTGTTGCGAGGAACAGTGTGTGCCTAGATTGCCTACAACCCTTAATAAGTATTATTATTAATAGCTAATGCATTTCAGCTGTCCAGTTTTACACCCAAATTTTATAGCTATACTTTTATCAAGAAGGTCATGGAGCTTTTTATGGATGCTTCACATTGCAAGCTAACTTCACAAGACTGTATAAAAATTAATTCACTTTGCTGTAAGAGCTATATTTCTCATTTCACTTTTTATTTTGGAAGAAGCACTTTGTTTTTACTGTGCACAACTCAAGGCTATTCGATCAAAGCTTACTAGCGGTAAGAAACCTTCTATCTGATTGACAACATTTGTGACTTTTTGCTGTACTGACAAAGTTAATGTTAATGTTTTTTTTAAATGTATAACCTAAATTAATTTCAAATGCTAGGTTTATTAAAGTTTAGTGAAATGTTTTGTGCTCTCCAGTTCTCTAACACATGATAAAAATGTCTTGGCCTAAGGCAACAGTTTCTTCATCTGCTACTGCCTCCCTTATTGAGCCACCCAGATGTTCAAGACATTTATCTTAGAAACTTCCGTCTTTCACCTTGACATCTCACAACAAAAAGGTTGCGAAATGCTGAGATCATCAGAGTTGCACCCAGTTGTTCATGTTTATGGACATCATTAGTACTACCCTGACCATAGTGGAGAACTATAGTCATCATATGTACGAGTTACATTAGCCAATGACAAATGGGTTAAACAAGGCTCAACGATTTCACAGTTTTTAAAATGTCAGTGTACATCTGTTTTCACTTGAAACCAAGGACTCAAAATGGACTATAATATAGAAAGACGAGTTGGGCTGGAGGAGGAATTAAACATTCTTGTCACATTAAGAAAATTTGCTGCTAACTATAATACTTACTCTCTTAAATTCAGGTGAAGGTCTTAACTCAGAAAACAGAACATTAAAATTGTGGTATCAATCAACAGCAGCAGAATTCAAAACTGAAAGCTAAGATTTAAAACATGAGGGGGCTGATTCTAGTTTCACTCTGGTTCAATATAAGTATAACGCCAATGTTTTAAATTGAGATAATTTGAGCAAGACCCAACGAATGCAATAATATACTACTGCACAGGATAGGCCTGCTGGCTGGGGGAGGGGAGAAGGAGACAGTTATACCTGACCCTTTAAATTGCCTCTGGAGCCCAGTGCAGAGTGGTCCAGGTGGCGCTAAGCACTGGCTGGAGGGGTGTGATGTTATCTGCGTGGAGCTGAGGGCTGGCTAACCCAGCGCTGCCCCTTCTGCCTGAGGCCCCACCCTGCAGGGTCACCCTCCCCTTCCCCAGGGGCCCAGCAATTCCACCGTCACTCCTGGAACAGGGGGAAATCCAGGAAGATATTAGATTTGGATTGTTCTAAGTTCAGAATTAGGAACTTAAGATCATATTAAGAGTTCTTATAAATAGTCTTGAAGGATTATTTTTTTATCAGCAAATGTAGATAAACATCAACTTCCCATACACAAACATACACCCACAAGCCAAAAGAAAAAATATTTACATTGATAGTAACAGAAATTACAGTTAGGCAAAAGAATGAAAAACAATGCTTGAGGGTTTAATAAAATCCCACTTTCAAAATGTGGGACAGTGCTGTGGTTAAATAATTATTGTCTGATTCCTCCCACCACAGACAATTTCACACAACTTTGAAAATTTAAATGTCTAAAAATAGAAACAATGCTTAAAAATAAACACTGATGCTAGCTGTGAAAATTATAAATACTGTCAAAATCAAATTCTGCCAATAGTTTCTTGTGATGCAGAGCTCCTGCAACTCCCATTAATATGAGCTGCTACTACTGTTTGAAATTTTTGGTCTGAGTAAATGGTCCCTCCTGTTGGACCAGCAAACAGAAGTGAGTTTCACAGCCAGGATTCTCAGCTTGGAACGCCCTGCCTCAAACTACAGCTGTTTAAACTGATGGATTATTCAGGATGTATTTAAGTTGAGATTAACCTCTATAGTTAGGGCCCTAAGAAATTCATTGTCCATTTTGATCAATTTCATGGTCATGGGATTTTAAAAATAATGAATTGAATGATTTTAGCTATTTAAATCTAAAATTTCACAGTATTGTAATTTTAGGAGTCCCAACCCAAAAGAGAGTTATGGGGGGCTTTAAGTTATTGTGGGGGGATTGCATTACTGTTACCCTTCCTTCTGTGCTGCTGAAAGTAGCGGTGCTGCATTCAGAGCAGGGCAGTTGGACAGCAGCGCCTTCTGACCACGAATCCAGCTCTGAAAGTAGAGCTGCTGCCAGCAGCAGCACAGAAGTAAGGAAGGAATGGTATGGTATCACCAACTGTACTTCGGCAAAGTTGCCTGCAGAGCTGGGCCCTCAATTGGCAGCCACCACTCTCCTGTCACCCAGCTCTGAAAACAGCAGTGCAAAAGGAAGGGTGAAATGGTATGATATTGCCACCCTTACTTCTATGCTGCTGCTGGTGGGGTGCTGCTTTCAGAGCTGGGCACCTGGCCAACAGCCATCCCTCATCTCTGAAGGCAGTGCAAAAATGAATGTGTCCCCCCCAATTAAAAAACCCTTCTGACCCCTCTCTACAATTCCCAATTTGAGAAACTCTGCTCTCCCCCATGAAAACCTTTTTTGAGTATACAATAAAAACTCACAAAAGACCAGATTTCATGATCTGTGCTGCATTTTTCATGGACATGGATTTGGTAGGGCCCTAAATACGGTGGTTTAAAGAGGGAAAGGGAGTCTTAAATGGTCCAGTTCTAAACTATACAGTATATCAACACCTTGAATTGCACCTGAAGTAGACAGGAGGCTAGTACAATTTGTGGGAGCAGTTGCTATATAATCTCTACTGCTGCTTCCAAGTGGTGTGCAATTACGGAATTATCCACAGAGACCACTGCAATAATCCAACCTGATTAACAATATGCCAGAAGTGATCATGTGTCCCACAGAATGTTCAAACATGCATACTCACCATTTGTCCAACACCCCAGTTCCACTAGAATTGAATATTTCACCAATTCTCAAAGTGTCTCTAACCCACATTTCAATATTACACCTAAAAGAAAAGCACTCCTGGACTTTCCTTTCTGGAAAGATTTATACACATGGCAATAAATCAGCTAACACAAGCTACTTCTTCAACTGCTTTTAATATTTTCTCAGAACCCCACAGTTATTCAGAGACCAGTAGGGCACCTACTTCACTGAATTTGTTCAACTTTATGCAACAGTGGCAGGACAATTAAAGGAAATTATGCCTCCAGAAGACCTGACTTGACACCACACAATGGGGAGGAGGTAGGTCAACTCACAGCATCAGCATCATCAGCTGGAAGCTTGTCACAAAAAAGAACCCCAAACCAAACCAAACCCCCTCTCCAGGTACAGACGATCTAACTGCACTTACACACAACTAAGTTTATATACATACACCAATACATAGTTAAGAGCTTGCAAAATAATGAAAAGATATATGTCTGAATAATTATTTCTTGATCAGCTGCTAATGTTCACAATATATATTATTTATGTTCACAATGAGTTATTTGACCAATCATAATTTTCATATGTATATAATATTGCCTATGAAATGTTTTTACTTTACAGAATGTTCTGACAAAGTGGAAAGAAAAGAACTATTAATAACTAACTCACCCAAACTCAATAACTACCAAAAAACTGCCTCTCTTTCTGTTTTCTCTTCCTCTGTTTTATGCATTTCATTCTGCCACTGCAGCAAAATTCAAAATGGCACTGATAATTTAACAAGCTTTTATTTTTATTTCAGCCTTTTACTTCAGTAGTCCAGATAATGTATATTTTATCTTCCCTTCTCTTTCTTTTGAAATGTCATAAAAGAAGATATATATGGTCAAATATGGAATTTGTATATTGCATTACATTTGTTGCCTTCCAGCATTATCATTTTACCCTAAATAATCCTTTATGAGAAAAGTATGAAAAATCTTATATATCTGACAGAGTAATTGCAATTTCTTTATAATCAACTCAACTTCAGTATGAACATCTGTCTGTGGTCTTCTTAGTTTCAAACAGATATCAGTTGCAAAGGCATTTAAATAGTAATTTTTGGGGGGTAAGGACAAGTTTTTCCCAGAGTATTTGATCCAACGTATAAGGGGAGGGGAGAGGATCTAGAAACAAGCTCTCTCTTGGCTTAGTGATCTTTCACCTTTTGATTTTCAATTCTGTAAAATGACAAGAACAGCAATTTTGTGTAAAACTCAAAATGAAAAAGATAAAGGATTCTCTGTTCACTCACCGAAAGGCACTACACACCATTGGCAGGCTGCATTTGGAAAAGTCCCAAGTTGCTGTATCTCTAGCATGCAGATGTCTGAAAATAAGACTGGCACCCCTTTGGCATGGATAGATAGTAAATCAAAATCAACATAAGAACTGCTCTCTGCAACTTATATAGAGTAGCTGGTGGGAGAAAGTCCAGCAAAGAGTTTCAGACATTTGTACTACTTTGAATTATTTTTAGGATGCTATCTATCATAGCCTCATACAGGGAATGACTATAATTCCCTATATAAAATAATGATAGCACAGGCTAGAAAAATGTGTAAAGTAAGAGAAAACCCTGTAAACGCATGACAAAGTCTCAACACAATGTTTTTAAAGATCATTTTCTTTGGATCTACAAAGACAGTAAAAGATTAATCTGTTTAGCTAACATCTGAATCTGACAATTTCCTAGATACAAAATTTAATCACAGAATGTATTTTGTGAATGACTCCACATTGAAATTTCAGTAGTGCCAATAGGAAATGATAATGCAGCTGAGCAATGCTGAGACAGCCAAAATACTTTCATAATAGCATGTCAATCACACAAGAATTGGCTAGCGATGTTACTGTGGGAGCACAGTACATGTGAATGCCAGCATTTGAAAAATCGGAATAAGTATGTTTGTGCTTTTTCTCCCATGATGGCACTTACACCTGGGACGAACTCCTCATAAAAGAATGCAAAACTACTTCATTATCTTTCTCCACAGCCCTCCTCAAAATCATCTTTGCCATGATGCCTCAAAAAAACGTGACAAATTAAGCTGCTGGTATAAGGAGACTACTGCCTATCATACTGTCAAATAATTTGCATTCTGCATTTTTAAGTAACTGTACACTAACAAAAATAATTATAATAGTAATCTGTTTCAATGGAAATAAAGTACTGTAATATTTATAGTTTGTGCCAGGGTTATGATGACTGTGGGGTGAGAAGTGAAGTGTCACAGCATGTTCCACATGTTTTTAACACTGTTTCTAAAGGCTCTGGAGGCTATTAAATTTAATGAACCCATCTGCTATGAAATAGAGGTCCAACCATAATCAGTTTTCTCAGTGCCGTATAATACAGATGGCATTCCATGTTCCACATCCCCAGCAGGAAATGTCATGTTCCTTTTAAAGTGCAGGGTTTTGTTTTGCTTTTTTGTTTTGGTTTGATGTTTGGAGCATCTTTTTGATCTGTGGTATTTTACTGTGCACATATTGTACATGCAGTGATACACATGAAAAGTGTTAACTCATTAACATAAATATTGCCATCTTCTTACAACCTTTTTTTGCTAGCAGCTCTGACAACCAGTAATTAGATCTTTCAATAATACTCTGTGGCTAATGCCATCATTGAAAATACCCCTAATAGCATAACTTCCAGTACCAGCATTAAAGCAAAAGCAAATATGTAATTTATTAAACATAAAGGGGTTCACATCCAGAGCTGAAAGTTTGTGCGTGTGTGTGTGTGTGTACACATATACAAGCACAATGTATGCATAATGTATGTATTTGTTTACATGCCTTGGAAATTGTATATTTTGTGCACACCTGCAGGGAAATTGCACAATTCTTATTTTAAATGGCCATATTCCTATTAGTTCACAGCAGATTTTGTTTTCCCTGACATGCCCCTATTTTCTTTTCAAGGTTCTCAGTTTGTTTTTTGGGCCATGCTGCCCTAGTTCCTGTTCTGTGTGATCTGGAGCTATAAGCTCTGTTAAGTGGCACAGCATTCCTTGCACTGATTAGCACCCAAACTGCCAAGCACAAGTAATTCAAGTTGTGCATTAGCTTACGAAATGGAACATTAATGATCTTTTGAGCTGAACCTAAAAGATAATGAGTGTGCATGAATTCTATTAATTGAAGTGGTGTATACCTTTGCAATATTGAGCATTCATTATATTTTGTCAATTGATACACACAATCTTATTGGATTTAACACTATTAATATCATTAGCAGTACATTTGTTCACTCTGGATACAGCAATAAAGCTAACGGATTAGAACAGCTGAGTGGAAAACTAGAATGTTTAATAATGGAGATTGGAAATTTTGGGTCCAAGAGTTCTCAAAAACTCTGGGGCAGGTTTTTTTGTTTTGTTTTTTGGGGTTTTTTTGCATGGGAATCGCTATGACGATTCCCTGCAAGGTTCCCCTACAACCTCTCATCAGGAGAGAATGGCAAGTGCACCCCCCCATTTGTTTGGTGTGTGTGTGTTGCCTTGCCAGTGTAAACATCCTGGGGCCCTTCCCCAAGCCTGTTAAAGCCCTGATGAACTGCAGGAGGTGGAGAAAAGGGCCTGTAGCTCCAAACAGGCTGCGTCTCCTAGCAGTGTTACTTCAATGGAATGTCACTCCCAGGGACCTGTCTCAGGGGTGCTATATTTGGCAGAGATAAAATGAAAAGGTAGTAAAGGATAGAGCTGTATTATCTTTTCCAGGTAAGTGTATCCAGGATGGAGGGTAGACAATAGGCATTCTCCAAACCCCACCCTATCTCCTCACAGAACACCCATCCACCTTATGGAAAGTCAGATCTATGAATAGGGAGTCTGCTCCACCTTGAAATCAAGGAGATTCATCTCTGATAAATTGTCAGGGTATGTGAAGAATCTCCTGGGATTTAAATCCTGCTGAATAAATCCAAAAGCTAATCCATTAAAATTAGGATCTAGAACCAAATTCACTTGCAGTGAGCTGGTGCAATTTTCATGGAAATTTCTGAGTGACAATCTGGGATAACGGCTTTCTGACCTGGGAGTAGGGAAGGGTGTGTTTCACTTGACACTAAGATAATTTGTATTAGAGCAACAGGGAGTATTGTTCAAGATGCGGAAGTAACTATCTGGTGCACCTTAAACACCCAGAGGGTCCAGAAGATAGAGAACAAGTAATAAAGACCCTCTCCTTATGGTAACAAAGGTTAGTAAGAGTTGTCTCAGGGGCCAGGGAGAAGGTGAAGATGGGAGTACCTAGTCCTAGAGGATTGTTATCAGGAAGATTGGATTGTAAAGGAATTTATTCCCTAAGAAAATAATGGAGGGCTGAGTTGGTCTCATCCTCTAAAATCAGCCATGCACCAGTTCATCATGGAATCACAGGATCACTGGAGGGGCGGGAATGAGATATGGCTGTGTAAGGAAGCTATAGCTGTAAAAGTAAGTACAACAGAATAATAGCAGGGACCTTTGCAAAAAAGAGTGGGACCAAAATAAAAAAATGGGCATGAAATCAATTTTCATCATCTATTGGTTGTGTTTAAATTCTCTTTTCATAGATATTTATAAGTGACATTTACAGATATTTATAAGTGACATTTACTGACATACACTAATGAAGATACTCCTAATATTTATTTGCTGTGATAATATAAGATTTTTCCACACTTGGTATGAAACATTTTAGTGGGATGCCATACTGAAATACATAGCCAACTTTCAAATTACAGGTGCTGGGCACCTTTTACAATGATAAAAATACGAAGTACACCCACTTAAGATAATAGCGCAATTAACTCATGCCAGAAAAGGTATCTGATGATATCTCTGGGAATTGAATCAAGATGAAAGAGGGTAAGATTTAATTTTTATTCCTTCATAAAAGCTCCCTCATACAATGAGTGCAAAGGAAATTGAATTGCAAGCAGCTAATAAAGCCTCAACTTTACTTTTCTCGGAAAGGAAAGATTTAATGAAAGCTTTAGACGTAATGTAACATATGCAGTATCTGTGTAGGGCCTCATGTATTTTGCATTTCTGGGGTTGTGGAACAACCCTTTGCCTTAGACTTGTACTCCAGAACCTCAGCTTCCATTATTTTTTTTAATTGTGTTTCAAGCCTGATTGTTGCAGAGATAACCTTGAAAATATGAACTGATTATAATGCCTGCTGGATTCTGCAGAGAGCCAGAAAAAATAGTTCTGAGGATTTGACTAGTCTTGAATATTCAGTGAACATCTACCACAAATCATAGAATCAGAGAATCCTAGAACTGGAAGGGACCTTAAGAGGCCATCAAGTCCAGTCCCCTGCCCTCATGGCAGCACCAAGCACTGTCTAGATCATCTCTGACTGGTGTCTGTCTAACCTACTCTTAAATATCTCCAGTGATGGAGATTACACAACCCCCCAAGGTAATTTATTCCAGAGTTTAACCACCCTGACAGTTAAGAAGATTTTTCTTAATATCCAACCTAAACCTCCCTTGCTGCAGTTTAAGCCCATTGCTTCTTGTCCTATCCTCAGAGGCCAAGGAGAACAATTACTCTCCTTCCACCTTATAAAACCCTTTAGATACTTGAAAACCACTATCATGTTCCCTCTCAGCCTTCTCTTTTCTAAACTAAACAAGCCAATTCTTTCAGTCTTCCTCATAAGTCATGTTTTCTAGACCTTTAATCGTTTTTGTTGCTCTTTTCTGGGCCTTCTCCAATTTCTCCACATCTTGTCTGAAATGTGGTGCCCAGAACTGGACACAGTGCTCCAACTGAGGCCTAATCAGTACAGAGTAGAGCAGAAGAATGACTCCTCGTGTCTTGCTCACAACACTCCAGTTAATTCAACTGATTCTGAATTCAAACATACCAAACAACTGTAACTTTCAATGTAGACCAGCAATAGGCAACCTGTGCCTGCCGTGTGTTACAGGTCTTTGTAGTCCACCTTTTCCCACAGCTCCTATTGGCCAGTAGTGGTGAACTGTGGCCAGCGGGAGCTGTGAGGGGGCCATGCCTGCAGACAGTGTCAACAAAATGTCTCACGGCCCACCAACAGATTACTTTGATGGGACACATGTGGCCCATGGGACACAGTTTGCCCACCACTGGTGTAGACACTTCACAAATGTCAGTTGCAGAACACAAGTTTTTGTTCTTAGTTATATTCAGTCCTAGGCTACAGCTGATTGGGTTCCCCCCTCCCAAATCTGGCCACTCTTGGGGGAATGAGGTGCTGAACCAGGCAACCCAAAGGCATCATATGAGCCCACCAGCAGGGCAAACACAACGAAAGAGCATAAATCAATTTCATGCCAGTGATTATCTTGACCTATACATTATAGCTCTTTGTGTCACTGGGAAGAGGTAGAAAAGATGTGAAAGAAGGCAACGCTGTAGAAGGACTTAGAGCAGTAGTTCTCAAACTGTGGGTCATGACCCCATTTTAATGGGGTCGGCAGGGCCAGCATTAGATTTGCTGGGACCATGTAGGGCTGAAGCTGAAGCCAGAGCTCCATCTCTACTGGTGGGTGACAATGCTTGGGCTGCAGCCCCTCCTGAGGTCATGTAGTAACTTTGCTGTCAGAAGAGGGTCACTGTACAATGAAGTTTCAGAACCTCTGATATAGAAAGTACAAAACCCTTGTCATACAGAGGTCAAATTAAGCCTGCTGGTGGTAACTCAAGTTAGTTCCTTTTTTCTGAAGGCTGCCATCATGTTCTACAGACTCTACAATGTCATTAAAAACAATCTTCACCTTTATGTATACAAAAAAGAACGCAGAATGTGAGCTGACTGCCACCAGTGTAGTAATGTCTGCCTGTGCCTGCAGATAGTCTGAATCTATAGCCTGAAAGAGTTAAACTGCCCCATTGATCTCAGTGTGGTCTTAATCCTGTAGTTATTCTAAATGGGTGCGTGTACACAGCGCCCTAAACTCACAGCACAAATCTACACAGCATCAAATAACGTGCTATTTCAAGCCATCCCTTAACCTTTGTGAAACGAGGTTTTTACTGGGATGGTGAAACAGCACGCCTGTTATTTCAAAAAATATTTCAAAATAACGGGCGGCTTGTGTAGATGCAGGGTAGCCATTTTGAGATACCTCTGGTATCCTGAAATAGCCATGCAGTGTAGACGTACCTACTGTCAACACTTAACTTTTCTCCTGGTGAAAGAGGAGAGAGAATTTTATCATGAAGAGCTGCATAAGCTCCTGGGAGTGGTATCTCATTTTGGTATGTAGACTGTATGAACCTTCATCTGTAGATTGAGCCTGGCTTGTGAGCAAAGCATAGGTGAACAGTATTACTCCCCACCCACCCATTTCACGATCTGATATGTATTGTTCAAAACAATGTTCCTTTATTCAGTAGATATAGTATACTTAGATTTTCAGAAAGCCTTTGACAAGGTCCCTCACCAAAGGCTCTTGTGTAAATTACATGGCCATGGGATAAGAGGGAAGGTCCTTTCTTGGATTGAGAACTGGTTAAAAGACAGGAAACAAAGGGTAGGAATAAATGGTAAATTTTCAGAATGGAGAGGGGTAACTAGTGGTGTCCCCCAAGGGTCAGTCCTAGGACCAATCCTGTTCAACTTATTCATAAATGATCTGGAGAAAGGGGTAAGCAGTGAGGTGGTAAAGTTTGCAGATGATACCAAACTGTTTAGGATAGTCAAGACAGAAGCAGACTGTGAGGGACTCCAAGAAGATCTCACCAAACTGAGTGATTGGGCAACAAAATGGCAAATGAAATTTAATGTGGATTAGTGTAAAGTAATGCACATCGGGAAAAATAACCCCAACTATACGTACAGTATGATGGGGGCTAATTTGGCTACGACAAATCAGGAAAGAGATCTTGGAGTTATCGTGGACAGTTCTCTGAAAACTTCCACACAGTGTGCAGCAGCAGTCAAAAAGGCAAATAGGATGCTTGGAATTATTAAGAAAGGGATAGAAAATAAGACCCAGAATATCTTACTGCCCCTGTATAAAACTATGGTACGCCCACATCTTGAATACTGTGTACAGATGTGGCCTCCTCACCTCAAAAAAGATATTTTGGCCTTGGAAAGGGTTCAGAAAAGGGCAACTAAAATGATTAGGGGTTTGGAACGGGTCCCATATGAGGAGAGGCTAAAGAGACTGGGACTTTTCAGTTTAGAAAAGAGGAGACTGAGGGGGGATATGATAGAGGTATATAAAATCATGAGTGGTGTGGAGAGGGCCGATAAAGAAAAGTTATTTATTAGTTCCCTAAATAGAAGAACTAGAGGACACCAAATGAAATTAATGGGTAGCAGGTTTAAAACTAATAAAAGAAAGTTCTTCTTCACACAGTGTGTAGTCAGCCTGTGGAACTCCTTGCCAGAGGAGGCTGTGAAGGCTAGGACTATAATAGAGTTTAAAGAGAAGCTAGATAATTTCATGGAGGTTAGGTCCATAAAAGGCTATTAGCCAGGGGATAAAATGGTGTCCTTGGCCTCTGTTTGTCAGAGGCTGGAGAGGGATGGCAGGAGACAAATCCCTTGATCATTGTCTTCGGTCCACCCTCTCTGGGACACCTGGTGCTGGCCACTGTCGGCAGACAGGATACTGGGCTAGATGGACCTTTGGTCTGACCCAGTACGGCCATTCTTATGTTCTTATGTTCTATTCCAGTGATACGAGATGACTAGAATTGCAAAATAAACTGTGCTAGAACTCTGCTAAAACAAGTCTTTAAGTTACTGGTCATTTGCCCCTCATCACAAGCCTCAAAAAAAGCCCATTAAAGTGATTAACAATCAGTGACACAAATTATAAACGTTTATGAAAATGAAAATGAAAAGCCCTCTTTAATTTCACAGAGGACATATACTATGGTATATATATATAGTGTTATATCATTGCTTTTGTTTTATGAATCTCGGCCTGACTAACCTACCTCTTGCAAGTCACTGTTGAATCAGAAAGAAGATGGAACATATATTTACATATTTTCAAACATTTTCTCTATATGCCACATACTACATCTAGCTAGAATCTCTGGTACAGAGAGTTCTTCCCTTAGCAGAGGGATTTGAGGAACTCGATGGTTGACAGCAGTGTCAGTGGGCTATAAGTTCACCATAAGAAAGTGGCTTCTATTCTGATTTGAGCAGTGTGAAACAATTATCTGAACAGCTTTTACAGTGGGGAAATTGCCAGCAGAATATTTCATTCTCACATATTTGTATGAGAGAGAAAATGCTCATCATAAAAACAGAAAGTGGACTTGATTGGCCAAATTTCACCCTATGTTAAATCCACGAAGTCTCACTTGCAAATATTAACAAAGTGAAAACTGAAGCACCAGTCCTGGACTAGCTTTTTTCATAGCACAGTTAGCCATCTTTGTTCCTCTCCATTTTTTTGCAGCCCAGTTTGTGCCTGGTTTCATTCCAAATGTAGGGACTGGTCAGTATATCTAATTACATATGGCCCCAAAGGGCCATTCCTTCAGTGAGGTACCACTGGGGTGTCAGGATGCCCAATCACATCCCCTTTCCCAAGCCATGTCCACTTGCACTGACCAGCTGTAGCTGAACATAGAATCATCAAAATATACATCTGGAAGGGACTTCAAAGGCCATCCCAGTCAATGCTTCTGCCTCACTTTGAGGCAAGATTAAGTATACCCAGATCAGTGTTTCTCATACTGGGGTCTGTGGAGCTCTAGGGACTACACAGGCCCCACTGATCAAATCCTTCCCCTCTCCCTCAACTTTTCCTTGTCCCCAAGCTAAGCAGGCTCCCTACCTGCCCTGGTTCTGTGCAACTCCAGGAGGTGAACACCAGGTCTCTGCAGCTCACAAGTGCATAGGCAGCAAGTGAGGCTCTGCACACTGCCCCTGCCTGAATGCCCGCACCACAGCTCCTACTGGCCAGGAACTGTGACCAATGGGAGCTGCAGGGATGGTGACTGTGGATACAAGGCTAGCATGTGGAGCCTCCCTGGCTGTCCACGTGCCTATGGCCTACAAGGATCTGGTGGCCACTTCCAGAAGCCATGGAAAGCACTGCCAGGACCCAAAACCACCTTCTGAACTTCATCTTCCTGCCCCAGCCCACAGTCCATTCCTGTATCCCCAAACCCATCACTCCCAGCTCCACCTCAGAGCCCACCCTCTAGCCAGAGTCCTCACTCCTCCACACTCCAGCCCTCAGCCCAGAGTCTGTTTCCATAGCCAAATTCCCCCCTGGAGCCTGAAATGCCACAAACTTCATAAGCCTATGACCCAGACCTGAGTCTTTTCCCATACCCAAAACCTCTCTCCCCCACCCCTACACCCACCTGGAGTCCTTACCCCTCCACACTCCTATACCCTGCTCCAGCCCACCAAAAGTGAGTGAAGGTGGGGGAGAGCAAGTGACAAATGGTGCAGAGTTGGAGCAAACAATGGCAGAGAAGGAGGGCAGAAAAGAGTTTGTCTAAACTGTTCTTAAAACCCTGCAATGATAGTGATTCTACACACTCTTTAGGAGGTCCATATCCTCCTTTGAAAGCCACTCTGTCAGGGCTTTCCCCACTTTGGCACTGTGAGTGTAGAAGGTAGGGGCACGCAAAAGACCTTAAATACCTTGCCTTTATAGGCTCTGCTTACAAAAACCTCCCCTGTGTCATAGATGCACTGGCTCTGGAAGATAAGCTTCCACCATCAAGTGATTTTTAAAGAACCCTGAAAAAAAAAAAACAGGAAGGAACACTTGAATTCCTTCCCCAGGGGTATCCCCAAGCTCTTCTGCCTTGAAAAAAGAAACAAAAGAAAACACAGAAAACTGTGTCATTGATAGCTGACCTCTCAGGCAAGGCAGGCACACAGACAGACCTGTTACCTTCCAGGACACAAGAATTAAATCATTGCTTAAAAAAAGATTATTTTATTAACAAAAACCAAAAAGAAATCCTTAAAAAAGCATACCTAGTTGCTAGGTGTTACAGAGCAATTGAGAAGAACAAATTAAAACACAGTGAACATAGTATCTCTAGGTTCAGCTTATATAGTGAGTGGGGGAGGGCGAAAGAGCACATGGATTTTATACAGAGAAGTTTAACCAAACAACGAAAGCAAAGAAAAATACTCTGATTGCGACTAAATATATATTTTCGCCTTATTTACTCACAATCCTGTCATGGTCCAGTCCGCTTCCATGCCCCAAATTCCTTGGAGGCACAGTAGTTCTGATTACCGCATGTTGCTCCCTCCAGCCCTTAACTCAGAACTCACACAAAGGAAGAAGCAGCTAAGTATCTACATACAATTCAAATTTCAACAATCTTTCCCACTGGCTTTTCTGGCTTTCTGCTAATACCCCCGCTAGCTACCTGAGTTTAACCCTTTAGTCTCTGGGTGTTGGCCAGCACTCCTCCTATCCATCACACACTCATTCACAATATCACAAACTTCCACCCTCAAGTAGCTCTATACTTGTCATCAATACCTACTGGGGCATAATATTACACTTGGTCGCCTAAAATTGGGCACATGCTCTCACAGAGTCACCTGCAAGTGGCTCTATTTTCAAAAACTGAGCATCCACAGCTCCCATGGAAGTTGATGCACCAATAGCAAGGTTGAGGACATGGTCCTAGGACTTTCACAGACATCTAATTCTGAGAATAGGGGTGTCCTTTACAAGGCTTCTTCTGCACTATTTCCCCAGGGTTTGATTTATGGTTTTCTCCATTTATCCTCTTTCTGCATAGTCTCACTGCTGATTTTGAAAAGAAAAGGTATTTACCAACAGCACCAGGCACAATGTGGCCCTTTGGGCTTCCCAAATTAGAAATAACCGACAATTAAATTAACCAGAGTCTGGGGTGGGAGAAGAGCACAGAAAGCAAAGCTTTAAAGTGTTTTATTTTGACTGAAATAAATCAGCATTAATGTGGATTAAAATAGTAGCTTTATGCAAGAATATAACAGCTCAGCTATTTTTGTTCTCCTGATTTCTCCTCCAGACTGCTATCTAACCTCATTCTACTGTTCTAGTATGCATAGCATTTACTCCCTCATGCTGTATTTACCTAGGATTATAAGCAAGACAAGTGGATTTGGAAGGATTAGATTAATATCTAGAAGTGACAGTAAATTTCCATTTCTCCATACACACAAATGAATGGAAAAAAATATTTCCATCAATAATCTAAATTTACACATAGGCAAAACATAAAAATGCTGCTTGAAAATACATTAGCATTAGACTTAAGGCTATTTACTTTGTATATTTTGACATATGTTGACAATTTGTATTTTAACTGTTATAAATAGGAATCTACCAAATTTGCAGCCATGAAAATTGTGTCACAAGGCATGAAATCTAGTCTCTCCATGAAATCTGGTCTTTTGTGTACTTTTACCCCATACAGTACTATAAGTATACAGCATTTCTCCAACTGGGGGGTCCTGACCCAAAAGAGGGTTACAAGCCTGCTGTAGTGGATTCACAGTATCACCACCCTTACTTCTGTGCTGCCTTCCGAGTTGCTGTCACAGACGCAGACCCACTGGCTGCCGCACACTTATGGAGGGAAGATATGCTGGGCTCTGAGGCTTGGTCTACACTAGATCAGGAAGGTCGGCTTAAGGTACACAACTATGCAAAATGTGTAGCTAAAGTCAGCTTACCTTAAGATGAGCCTTGGCAGTGTCCACTTGGCAGTTTCCCTTACTCTTCACAAAAGGAGGAGTACTGGACAACAGCAGGAGCTGCCCTCAGCATTTGATTTAGCAGGTCTATACTAGGGCACCTGCAGCCCATTAAGGCCTGCCGGGGTTTGTTTATAAGGCCCCCTTGCAGGGAGGGCAGAGTAGCCCACGATCTGATTGTGACAGGTGTATGAGTAAGAACTGGGGTTTGCAAGTAAGGCAAAATGCTTTGGAGGAACAGGACAGGATTGCTCAGGTACCAGAGGAAAGGTACTGGGAAGGATCATTTGGGGGAAGTGGCCCAGAGAAGTAGCTGCCAGACTGGGAGTAGAGGTGTCCCTGTCTGTTACTGCTGCCTTACAGTCCCTGGGCCAGAATCTGGAGTAGTGAGTGGGCCCGGGTTCCCCACAATCCTCCCCATGCCACTACAGACTCTGCCCCTGAGAGGAGAGACCAGGAATATGGAGGGGTTTTCACCCCAAAGTGTGGACTAGCCTATGATGAGTATGGCTCAGTAGGCTGTGACCCTTGCCTCTTGAAAAGAAGAGGCTGTGTGAAGGGTCACAGAAAGCCTTTGAGGCAAACACTATCTGCTAGAGGTGCAGAAACCTCAGGGCAGGGTCAGAGCTTTGCCACACAGCTCTCTCCCGATTTCAGAAGATGTCTTGAAACAAGGAACCTGGAAGTTCTATGTACTTTTCAACTTCTCTCACCCTAATATTTCAGTGAAGAAAAGAAGGAGGAGGAGTGCCGATTAATCATACTCTATCTACCATGTTACTGTGGTAAAACAGGAAATGAGTTGATTACATTCAAAACAACATTTGCAAGTAGGTCTATTTTGGTAACTATCCATATTCATTTTTTTATATTATTCTATCCAAGATCACAATTCACATATAAGACTTAACCTGAAACCAAAATAAAATAGCATCAACTATTTTTGTGGGACATTTTTAGAAGTTTAAAGTTTCCCCCCCTGCTACTCCCTTAAAAAAGAGGGGAGTGGATTAAGCTCACCTGATAGGGTTTTCTCAGTTTGCCCAGTTCTCATGAGGGTTGAAAAATGGTTAAAATAATTTAACATCTTTGCAGCTGCTGATTTATAGTTTCCACTCATCAGAACCAATATTTGTAAGCATTTCACACTAAATTAAGAACATTTGCTATAACTCTTGTTATATGGAGTGCTTCTACAATATCTTACTCCTAATTAGGTAAATGAGGAAAAGAAAGGGGGAAAAAAAGCTTAAGCAAGCTACTGAAACCAAACAAAATGACTCTTTTTCTGGGTCAGACACAACTGGCTAAAATATGGTAGGTCAATTAGTAATTATTGCAAAAAAAAAAAAAGAAAACTTGCATTAAATTTAACATTTCTCAAGTGCTGAACCTGAAAATGATATATCAACAAGATAGCCAACTCATCTACCAACCAGAACAAAAAAAAGATTTGTCCTGTTTTAATATGTAATATATACAACATTTTCAACATTCTTCAATTCAAAACTTATCAATAGTCACCTTGTCATTGGTCTACCTTTGTAAATATATTAATGACTATTGCAGAATTCTCATTTAATGTAGCTTGTAGTTAAATGTACATTCATCTAAAGGTGTTTGGAAAAAATGATTATTCCAAGTTATGAATCTTTATGTTAAAACTGCACGTTTTATGATCATAAAGGCAACAGTGACTGTAGATTCATTCGTAAGCACCTATAAATTGATATACTGGAATTTGTTAATTCAAACTTTGTAAAACTTAACCCCCATCTAGTGACAAACAAAGGGTGGAAAGAAGAACAACTAGTACTGTTAACCAATATAGTAGGTTTCTCAGCTTCTGCTGTGAGCATGTATTTTAAATGCTTTGTCATGCAGACTTACAGTGCTGTCGATATATGCTTCAGTCCATACCACATCATGCTCTTGATCAATAACCTTTGGTCGGCTAAGAACATGGAGATATTCCATGACGTTCTCTTGCACGTCAGCTAATGTAGAGATCTGAGTAAAAAACCCTGTGAAAATACAGAGATTCCAAGTTAAGACGGAATTAAGGAAGTCTCCAACAATAAATATGATGCATGTTATGTCTGCTGTATTTTCTGTTTAATTATCTCCAAAGGAGAAATGCAAAAGGACTGTATTTGATGAGAAGCAGCCTTGTCTAGTACTAATTTGCGAATGTAGAAATATGTGAAACAGCCTGTCAGCCCTGAAGGGCTCAGTTACTGAGACTGTTATACACCACTGCACAGCTTGTCCTAAGTGTTTGGTTCCAGGACAGCTTTGCTGTTTCATGATAAAGTAGAAGTTATGGGATTTTTTTGTTCACAGTAAACACTCTATAAAAATTAGAATGGTATTTACTCTTTACAACATTATACCAAAGCATGTAAAACTCATCTAGTTTCAGGTGTCAGTTTACAGAACTTAATTGGGACAAAAATGGGAAAAAAATAGCAGTCGTATTCGAGTCCACTCCAGATCTGTCCACTCTCTCTATCCTGTGTGGTATGTAATGTGAATAAACTCCTGATACTATAACACATTCTTAGCAAATGGCAGGGACCAATGGGAATAGAATCAGAATCACTTGGGTAAGTAATAACAGCTTTATTAAACCTTGAAACTGTGCATCTCCTAAAGGCAGTACTCTAGCAGCAGTGAACTGAGGGAAGCTGTAGCCATCTACACTTTCACCAGCTTTATCCCCTTTCCGTAATGTCCCTCATTTGACATAAAGCAAACTTTCACACCTTTTAAGATTTTTATACATTTCTATCATTAACACACACAAGACTGAATTATTTTTCAAGTAGTTTTTTGATTCATGTCTCTTTTATTAATGGTTATATTTTATAGCTCTTTGGCCATTATAAATGCATGTGAGGCTCCCTCCTGCATATATTAAATAGTTCACAGGAGTGAAAGACTGTGTCAGTTCCCATAGGTATAATGGGATAATAGTACCTCATAGGTGTGTTATGAGGATGATTACTTTAAAGGTTGTTAAGTACTCAGATATCATGAAAGTGCAACAGATACCTGTGCTGAGAAAAATCAGTGACTCAGACTACTTTAGTTATCCATAACAAGGATTTTACCCCAATTGGTGAAAACAAAAACACCTCACTCGTCAATGTAAAGTCCCAGACTGTGGCTCACCCTTACCTAGCCATCCAGAATTGCAGACCCTGTACTAGATGGAGGTGCAGAGGCTGCTCACCCAGAGAAACAATTTACCAGAAAGGAATATATAACCAGGCACAGCCAAAACTTGATACTCCACCAGCTGCTAAGCGCAGTGTGTGTGTGTGGGGGGGGGAGGCGAGGGAATACATTGCCCTCTTAAGTGGGGAAGTGTGTATCTTGTCCCCTCACTGCCAACTCCACCCATCTTTATGGTCAGAGAGTGTCAGCACAAAATAGCAAATTCCTGACAATACAAATATTGTGAACAATCATAACTCACTCCTCATTAAGGACTCAAATTTTCAAGGTACTGAGTACACTCAGGGTGTGTCTAGACTACATGGCTCTGTCGACGGAGCCATGTAGATGAGTGTACTCGGCAAAGGGAAATGAAGCGGCGATTTAAATAATTGCCTCTTCGTTCACATCAAAATGGCTGCTGCGCTGTGCCGATCAGCTGATTGTCGGCACAGCGTGGTAGTCTAGACGGGGATCAGCCGACTCCAGATCCCTTTGTCATCAGATCCTTTATGCATCGTGAAACAAGGCTTACAGGATCTGACAACAAAGGGATCTGGGGTCGGCTGATCCCCATCTAGACTTCCGCGCTGTGCCGACAATCAGCTGATCAGCACAGCGTGGCGGCCATTTTTATGTAAACGAAGAGGTGATTATTTAAATCGCCACTTCATTTCCCTTTGCCGAGTACACTCATCTACATGGCTCCGTTGATGGAGCCATGTAGTCTAGACACACCCTCAGTGTCTTGCAGGGTAGGACCTTATTATCCAGTGTGCCAGCCAAAAATCCATTTGTTATTTGATACAAATATGGCATGCTTCCATATGCAATTCTTCCTGTCTCCAAAACATGAAATTATACCACATATATGAACATAGCAAAAGCGTAACATATATGATGATGAGGCTCATTCTTCATATCAGAGATATGTGGACATGAAAAAAGTAGGGCTGTCAAGTGATTAAAATTTATTCTGGTAAATCACACAATTAAAAATAATCATGATTAATCACACAATTGTGAGTTAAACAATATTAGAATTCCATTTATTTCAATATTTTGGGTGTTTCCTACATTTTCATATGTATTGATTTCATTCACAGCACAAAAGACAAAGTGTACAATGCCCACTTTATATTTTTATTACAAATATTTGCACTGTAAAAAACAAAAGAAATAGTATTTTTAATTCACCTAAAACAAGTACTGTAATGAAATCTCTTTATCCTGGTAGTCAAACTTACAAATATAGAACTATGTAAAAAATACTGCATTCAAAAATAAAGCAATGTAAAGCTTTAGAGCCTACAAGTCCACTCAGTCCTACTGCTTTTTCAGCCAATCATGTGGACTAGAAGGTTTATTTATAATTTGCAGGCAATAAAGCTGTTCACTGTTTGTTTAGAGAGCCACCTGACAGTGAGCACAGCTGTTCACATGGCACTGCTGTAGCAGACTTTGCAAGGCATTTACAGCATAGATATACTAAACATTCATATACCCCTTCATGTTTTGGCAAGCATTCCAGAGGACATGCATCCGAGCTGAGAATGGGTACTGCTCAATAATAATCGAAAGCAGAGCAAACTTGTGCATGTTCATTTTCATCCGCTGAACAGATGCCACCAGCAGAAAGTTGATTTTTTGTTTTGCTGGTTCAGATTCTATAGTTTCCACATTAGAGTGTTGCTTTGTAAAGACTTCTGAAAGCATGCTCCATACCTCATCCTGCTCAGATTTTGGATGGCACTTCAGATCCCTAAACCTTAGGTGGAGTGCTGTCACTATTTTTAGAAGTCTCACACTGGTACTTTCTTTGCAGTCTGTTGAATCTGCTGTGAAACTGTTCTTAAAACAAATATGTGCTGGGTTATCATCTGAGACTGCTATACCATGAAAATATATGGTAGAATGAAGGTAAAACAGAGCAGGAAACATATAATTTTTCCCAAGGAGTTCAGCCACAAATTGAATTAACACATTTTTTTTTTTAACAAGCATCTTCAGAATGTCAGAAGTATGTCCTCTGGAATGGTGGCTCATACATGAAAGGACATATGAATGTTTAGCATATCTGGCACATAAATACCTTGTAACGCTGGCCACAAAAGTTTCATGTGAGCACCTGTTCTTATTTCCAGGTGACATTATAAACAAGAAAAGGCAGGTTTATCTCCTGCAAATAGTATACAAACTTGTTTGTCTTTGCGATTGGGTGAACAAGAAGTAAAACCAACTGGACTCATAGACTCTAATGTTTTACATTATTTGGTTTTCTAATGCAGTTATATAAAATAACAATATCTATGCTTTCACAATGAAGAGACTGCACTACAATACTTGTATGAGGTGAACTGAAATACACTATTACTTTTGTTTATGATTTTATAGTGCAAATCTTTATAATCAAAATACTATAAAGCGAGCACTTTACACTTTGTATTTTGTGTTTTAACAGAAATAAATATATTTGAAAATGTAGAAAAACATCCAAAATATGTAATACATTTCAATTAGTATTCTATTGATTAATAATGTGATTGTGATTCATTTTTTAAATTGATTAATATTTTAAGTTAATCATGTGAGTTAATTGTGATTGATCAACAGCCCTAGAAATAAATTGAAAAATTTTCTTTAGTGCATGTTTTCAGTACTCTACAGAGGTGGAATGAGCTTTTGTGGTTCCCCTGGGCAGTGCAATTTGGGCCCTCTCCTCAACTCTTCTATTTGCAGGACCCCCACCTCATCCCCTCTCAGCACTACACCCAGGAAGCAGGCTAGGGGTTTGGAGGCTGCCTTGCCCGACTGCCTGGTGCGGGGGTAAGCAGAATGAGGCAAGTCATCATACCCTGACCCGACTCCCTAGCTAGAGCATTAGGTGGGTGGGCGGAGCGGGGCAAGCCTCTGTGACCCGACTCTGATCTCTGGCTGCAGCACTGGGCAGGTGGAGAGGGTCAGGGTTGGGGGGGGGTGTCTATTTTTCCAGTGTCACCAGTTGGCCAGCACCACTGGGCATGGACCCCACTGGCCCAGTGACTAAACCGCTACTACTCAACTATCAAAAATAGACGGGACACTTAATTTGGTCACCTTATCTATGAATCCTCACTCTTCCAAATATTTGAGCTTATATAATATAACTTTAACTCTGTGTTTCCTGATGTTTTATGGTTTGGGGAGTTTGGTTTAACATTTTATTAACTAATTACAATATTCTATGAGGATATTAACTTACTGAAACAAACTCTCAGCCTTAAACTTTGCATTAAAGAAGATATTTTTGTCTAGGTTTTTGGAACTTTTGCAGCCCAGCAGCTTAACAACCAACTCAATCTTAATTGAGAAATGTGTTCTTGGGAATACTACATTATGTATAAATGGTGGAGAGAAAGAAAAGTGTACTGTTATTTCACGAGTCATTGATGTAGAATACTTTGGGGAAAAGCTAATATGTATATTAGCTTTTCTGACATGCTGACCTCTCAATTTTTGTGGCTACAGGATCTCTGCAGTCAAAATGTGGGCTTTCCCTTCCTGTCAACACTAACACATATTTCATTATGTAGCTCTTTTATATTGAGTAAAAGTCACTAATACTCAAAGTCTAATTACTTATCTATATAAACTATTGAGGTATGGAATTCAATACATAAATAAACCCCCCCAAAAACTTTGGTTTATAAGGCCATTAAGGACTCCAAGCACTGTACAATTGTGAGTAAGTAGTATTATCAGTTTACAAATGACAGCCTACATTTTCAAAGGTGACTTTAAAGTACCTTAATTTTTGAGAGTACACCTTTAGACATCTTAAAAGGGGCAGTGCTCAACACCTTTACAGTATCTCAGGTTGGACACTCAAACTCACGAGCTATTTATGAAAAACTTAAAAAACAACAAATAGTCTAGTAGCACCTTAAAGATTAACAAAACATGTAGATGGTATCATGAGCTTTCGTGGGCACAACCCACTGGGTTTAAGGTGCTACTAGACTATTTGTTGTTTTTTAAGTTTTTCCTGTTACAGACCAACTCGGCTACCCCTCTGTAGCTATTTATGGAAATTTAGCCAGGGACACTAACTCACAAATAAATTAACTTACTTTACCTTCATCTCCTTCTTTTAAGACCTGTGTGTCAGTTGTAACTGAGGACAAATCCACCAAAAGCAAAACTAAATAATACTAAGGAACAATCAAACCCTTTTAAAAATGTGCTGCCATTTCTAAGGTTCCTGGGTGGGTAGGAGTTAAAATAGGGAATATGTCCCCCCATGCGTACATCCTCCCTACATACATCCCCCTTTTAAATTTTGTAATTGCTTTCTTGATTAAACCTTCAAGAGCATGGTTTAGTCATGATTTTGTTTTAGCGATTTCCACATGATCTTGAGTTATTATTCCAAAATGGCTATTTGTGCTATATGGGTCCTGTGATCATCAATGGATAATGTATTATGTCATAGGACTTCCCTGAATGTTTCTTAATGCTTTGTTTTATATAGTGTATGTGAGATTATTACTCCAATGTATCATTTCTAGGTAATTCCTATTGGGCCTTAGCTGTGCTAGACACCATGCTAATAAGCAACACATCACCATCTCTGCCTCCATACAGTTCAAACGTTAACAGTATATTATATAGTAGATTGTAGAACAATTAATAAAACTAGAAGCAGATTACTATCTATAGTTCTCAGAGTTACAATTTTCCTGTTAACCTTATTTTTCATATAACAAAGGGTTATGTTTTGGTATAGCCAAAATCTATTTTAATGGCAATAGAGATATCCAGTTACAAATTTATTTCCTCTTCCATAAGTCATACAAATATACAGTACTCACTCCCAAAGAGGCACACATGTGCAAACACACACACATGCATCACACACTTGACATTTCCAAGATTCCCATTACCATGGTATCTAGGCACCATGGCCCACGTGAAGTGCTTCATTTCTTGTTGGAACAGCACATGATATTACAAAGGATTTGAACAAAACAGCATAACCAACATAATTTTCCTGACATACGCCAGTGATGTAGATGGATATAAAGTGGAAAGTTGAGAAGAAAAAGTATGTTTAATCAAATGCATTTAATCACCTAGGCCTAACTTATTAAAATTATTCACCTTTTAAAAATGTATTTTAAAATGATTTTTGTAAAACTTATTGTTAACAAATGTAATTTTTGATTGATAATAGGAAGTACCTGGGGAATGGAGTCATAGCTGTAACCATATACATTCTCTTTATTTTCCTTTGTGCTGTTCTCAAAGCTGGGTTTGAGTTTGAACTGTAGGTTTTTGTTTAGTCTCTCTTTTAATGTGTTTTTAGACTTTGTGGCTCAGCTTAAAAGCCTATAATCAGTTTGTAATTTCCATGAAATTATAATTAATACTAGAATTATCTGCCGATTATGAACTTTTGGCTCATTCTTTCCAGGTAGCGTTGATTTATTTACTTTCTTCCTAGACATGGTAGTTTCCCCTGAACTTTAGCTTCATTATAATAAAGTATAATGAGTTGCCACAGCCTGAGTGATGGAACTCTCCAAAATTGTTGCATACTTCTTTAAATATTTATGTTTGCATTTTCTCCCTTTTAAATTATTATACTTGAGCTAAGAATTTGGGGAGGCAACATTGCTTTATATTGCACTTTTACTGTGCATTTGGCCTGTCTGATTATTTGTATCATATGTCACACAAATCAAACTGCAACTGAATCACACACTCATCTGCTATAGGAACCTCTTTTATTCAGGAGATTTCAGTCCTTCTTTAAACAGTGAGATTTAATCAGGAAATAAACAGTTATGCACTTAAGTCCTTGAGTATGGCTGCTAAGCCTATGCAAGTTATACCAAACAAACCTATGTTTTAACTCTCCTCTGGCTCCTTGGTATGTAAGTCATATCATCTAAGATTCCTTTACACTCATAAATATTAATTTTTAAGTTATAAAAGTCCTTACAGGAATTATATGCCATTTCATAAGACTGAGCATGAAGTTTCATAAAATAATTTGGTCAATTATTGAATATAAATTGGTTAAATGATTATTCTCTGAAATTGGATTTCCTTTCCATACTAACATTGTCTTATGACAATAATGATTTTCAGCCAAATGATTACCAATAGCATTACACCTCAAACAGGTCAGAATGACAAACTACTTTCAACAACAGCACTGTACACTTGATAACGATAATGTTTCCCACTTTCAGGTTATGGAGCTACATGGAGGCAGTGTTCTTGTAAGGAGTCCAAGATTAGAACCCAATATCTTTGGACAGGGACTAAGGATGGTACTCCTCACTGCACTGATGCAGTAATGCTTCCAAGCAGAGTATCCCCCACCGATCCCCCTCAAAAGGGGCTTCCCAACAAAGTGAAGAACATGGCTCTATGCAAGAGCCCATAGTTTAGGAGGTGTTGGGATGATGCTGTTTGAAGGAGAGGATGTAGCTGGTGCTTCCTGTGCCTCCTTAATAATACAAGAGGCCCAGAGATGTTGTCACTGAGGCATAAGGTGAGGAAGCCCTCAAGCCCTCAGGGTGTAGGGGTTAATTGCAGAAGAACTTTGTACGTGCAAGTTTAGGGGTGGTCAGGCCTGTATTCTTTCCCCCCTTTCCCTTTCCCCTATATCTGATGAGCCAGAAGCAAGTCTTTGGGAACATATGCCATTTAAGATAAGCATTGTTGCCAGTATAGCAAGAACAAGTATAAGATCAGGGTAAACAGCAAGAATGTATAAACAATTCTGTTTACCCTAACATACTGATCATGTAAACAAGGCCAAAGAACAAGCAGAACTAAATCAGAACCAGATCGAAAACTAACAGCTGAGCCCTACATCAGCACGTAATGAGTAACCCCTGGAAATTTCCAAACTAAAAAACAAGGCACGAGAACTGTATTTAAGGCTGCACCAAAGCACAGCAATTTGGACCTCACCGATGGGCTTTGAGTACCGGCACCTCGGAAGCTGAGACAACCTCCCACTTCGTCCACAGCTGACTTGGGATCCCCGGCTAGCAGGAAAGGACGTAAGATATGCCACTTCTTTGTTATGTTGACCTTCTAGTTAAGGGGTGCAGCTGTTAGCTGTCAGGAAATAAACTACTTGTGTTTGACAGATACCTGTGCAGTATCCTTTGTACTTTGAGAACCCAGTGTTGGACCTGAGACTTACTCTTGCCGACAACACAGGGCTAGGCCCCCATAAACACAAAATGGGAAGGCATAAGCCTCTCTTCCTTTGTCCCCTCACCAGCTTCTGCTGGTGCAGAGATTAATCCCCTTTTGTGTCCTACTCTGTGTTTTGAAAAGGGTCAACCACACTACTAACAAACATTAAAAAGTGAGACTGTCAAATTATTAAAACTGATAGACTTTTATCATATTTTTTTCATCCTCTTACTTTTGTAAATAACCAAAATTTTGTGGCCTATCAAATTTTTACAGCTGGCCTGACTTTCAGTTGAAAGTGACTGTTGAGGGAAATACAGTGGCTGAATACTTTAAAACTTGGCATGTTGAAGCACTGGGAAATTTTACCATTGTTCACGTTAAGATCCTGTTAAATCTCCATTTACTTCATGTGCACTTGCTTACAGAATAACGGGGAAAATAATTGTAAATTTCATAAACCATTCTACTGGGGCTTTGGGATCTTGATTCTTTTAATGTGTTTAAAATGGTTTGCTGCTTAGCCTCATTAAGCCCATACTCCCCAAAGATATGCTCTATTTATGCACAAAATGTAGCAGAGAAATGGTGGTGGGAGGGGGGAGAAGGTGGTGGGTGTCTCATGGTTTTGCCATTAGATTCCAGAAGAACTTTTCCAAGGTTGTATGAATTTCCCTAGTGATCCTTTCTGAAAGAAAGGATTTTGCTGTCCACAATGCAGTCAGCTGGAAACCTTGCAAACAACCTTCATCTATGCTGTGCTTCCAAGGGGAAAATCACTGCAAGGAAAATTGATTTTAGGGCCATTGACCTCAGTAACAACAACACTCTTTGGCCCACCCATGCAAGAAGTAAACTGCAGTGCAGTCATTCAGCCAATCTGCAGATTGGCTTTACTAGGTCTCTCTTCTCCCTGAGCTGTAATATGTCTTTTTGCTATAGAACTTGGCTGAGCCAGAGGAAAAGTTCTGAATCTCATGTAACCTGAGCTCAAGATGGTTGTTCCGCTTCTTATGGTGTCAGATCTTAAACTATACGAAATTAATTACAGATCAGAGATGGAAGACCCTTGTCCTACATAATAACAGGGTTCAAGTCATAAAACTGATGCAATCTGAGGCTAGCCTCTAGAGGCAATGATAATTAAAACAAACCATTCAATACTTATGGGCCCGATTCTGCTCTCATTTTACATTAGCTTCAGTAGATTTTATCCAGAGCTACCCAGGTGTAAGAAAGAACCACATTTGACCCACCTATGGTTTACAAAAAGCAAAACCTAAAATTCTTCCATAAGAGAATATAAAAACAAAGTGAAGGGGAAGTTTACTGTGTGTGTTGCTTGTGATGGTGAAGAACAAAGATGTGCATGTTCCCTTCATCAGCAATGAGACTGACATGTACCAGATGAACTCGTCAGGCAGCTCCTATTGCTTTGCCATAATTTCTGAGTTGCTATGCTTAGATCTTTATAAAGCTACAGAACTGTACTGTCTACCAAGCTAAAGAATTTGGCTGATTAAATTATCTTCAAAAATATGCTTCAAAGGATTCCTACACAATGACTAAAACTAAATTATGGTGTAATATTAGCTGATTAAGAGACTACTTCAAACTGAGTAATTCCCATCAGATGGATACAACAGTGGTTAAAGCAATGATATCTATGTGAATAGTGCCTGATGTGAGTCATCATAATGCGATGAAGCACAAAGAAAAAACAAACAAGGAGGATTTTTTTTCAAGAATACAGATAAGGAAAAAATGACTTAATCAGTGATTTCTAAATTATTATTTATAGTATGCAATGCTGTAGCCATGTTGGTCTCAGCTTATTGGAGATACAAGGTGGGTGAGGTAATCTCTTCTATTGGATCAATTTTTGTGGGTGAGAGAGACAAGCTTTTGAACTTACGCTGAGCTGTGTGCACCTTGTCTCTGTATTATTCATAGTTTCTATCTCTCATATGTACTTTTATGATCACCATTACCACAGTATCTGAACACCTTTAATGTATTTTTCCTCACAAGACACAAATCTGTCTTTCCTATTTAGAATGTAAGTTCTTCAGGGGAGGGATGTGGTTTACCATGCGGTTTGTACAGTGCCTAGCATAATGCAACTCTGATATCAGTTGGAGTCCTCTTTACTACTCTAATATCAATAAAATAACAGTAATAGCAAAGGAGATTTTAAATTGAAATTAACCTTCAATGAACAAAGCAGAAATTGGAAATCATATCTATGAAATGTTTTAGGTGAATTTTTATTAACCACAAATGTATATTAATTGGGGTATATTTTTAAGTCTACATATTATATATATGTTTTCATACATGAGCCTGTTCTCTTCCTGAAAAACAACAACAATAACACCCTCCAAACAATTCACTTTAAACTGTTGGCAAAGAGATGTAGCATGACTGAAAACTTGTACAAAGTTTTGCATGATATCTTGCATATGATTTCCCATTCAAGAAGGTAAACCAACCTTTGTTAGCACAGGCCATCCATTTGAGGTTATCAGCAAAAGCAGCCTCTCTTCCAATCAGATAGGTAAACATGCGAACCTGAAAGTACAATAGATATTAATTCACTTTTTTACTACAGAATCATGCTTACTACATACACAGGTTAGCTATTTTACATATGTGCAGTTCACATGCGTAAAACACATCAGAAAGTTCTAAAGGATTGCTGGTTTAAAAATCTCTGCTAATAAGATATTTATGACACAGTGTGTCTTTGTTCTGTTTAACAAAGGGGCTTATCAATGTGGATGTTTTTAATACCTGGCATTTAATCAAAGCCATAAGTAAAGATAAAACAGAACAAGTTTAAACTATTGGTTCATGATATGAAGTCACATGTTTGAGATGTCTGTTGTGCAGTTGTGAACTTAGGAGGCGGCTCTGGACTTGGGGTTGTATTTTAATAATTAAATACATCAGTGTTATAGATGTAGGAACTTGAAATAACTTGGCAAATCCTCTCTGTCTTTCACAAACAGTGTATACACCGAAGTACCTACACACGTAACACTGATGATATACAGGTAAAGAATTGCAGTCATGTGACAAATTGCTTTGACCACGCTCCTGAAATCTGCCCACTTATCCAGCTCACTGAGACTACAAACATTTCAATTTTTGAGCAGCCTCAAACAGCTGCCATTTAAATCTCCACATATATATATATATAAAAATAAAGATTTCCTGACGTTTGATGGAATGACATCATCAGGCTCTCTGGCCACGAAAGTGGCCAGAAAGAGAGGGGTTGGCAAACATCGTGAGGAGGCTGCAGCCCCCTGGTGTGTAATAAAATAAAACAAGCCAATGAAATGACTCCCTCTCTTCAAACATCTTCACTCAAACTCTTCTCTCTAAATTCCTATTTATTTAATATAGATACTTAAATGACTTCTGTTATCTTACTAGCTAAAGGCCTCACAGACATTAATGAATTTATCCTTACAAAACACCAGTAAAGCATGAAGGGTTATCCCTCTGACACAGAGAGGGGCTAAGTGACTTCAATGCAGTCATGCAAGAAGACGTGCCAGAACTGGGAATTGATCTAAGCTCTCCAGAGTCCCAAGACTTCCCCTTTGGAAACAATATTTTCCTTTCAATTTTACTCTCCAATCTCTAGCACCTGATGTATTTTATTTTGTAATTCTTTGTACTTCTCTAATGGCTTTTAAAATGCAAATACAATAAGTGTATTACAGATGTTCATGAAGTCTGAGAATGCCCCAGAAGCTAGGTATATTATTGTTAGTGCAGGATGAAACTTTTATGCTAAGCACCGAAACAGGTGAAACTTCAAAAAACTCACCTGATTTGGTTTCTGATGAAACCCCTGAAGTGACCAAGGATGGCCAGGGACACCTAATCTCCACTCCACAAACCCCCACCCCTTAAAAAGAATTCGTTCTCTTTCCCACCCACTACCATTTTTTGTACCAGAGACAGATACTGCTCTTTTGCCCAAACATAAGCACAGGATGCTTTTATCAAACTCCTCATTCTTCATTCCTCCCATCTCCGGTCTTTGGGATGCCAGCAGGACAGTCCTGGCTCCACTAAACTTAGAGAATATCTCCAGGGAAGCAGAAAATGTACCCTGAAAATGACTAACCAGAGCTCACTTTCTTCCTTACCTTAATGACTAGAGCAGGGGTCTCCAACCTTTTTATGCTTGTGACCACTTTTTGAATTTAAGTGCAATCCAAGATCTCCCTGAATCTCAAATACCCTTGCCCCACCTCCTTTGTGCCCCTTCTCCGAGGCTCTGTCCCTGCTTGCTCCATCCTTCCTCCCTCCCTTTCACTAGGCTCGGGCAGCGGGTGGGGGGGGGCAGACTCTGGCCTTGGATTAAGGGATTTGGAATGTGAGAGGGGCTCTGAGCTGCAGGAGTTGGGGTGCAGGAGGGAGATTTTAGGTGCAGGCTCTGGGAGGGCATTTGGATGCAGGGGTGCTCTGGGCAAGGGATGCAGGACTAGGGGTAGGGTTTTGGGATGTGGCCTCCAGCTGGTTTACCTCAGGTGGTTCCTGGGTGGTGGTGCAGTGGGGCTAAGGCCAGCTCACCGCTGCCCTGGCCCTGCGCCACTCCCAAAAGCAGCCAGCAAACTCCCTCCCAAACCCTGTTGTGCCCCCTCTCTGCTCTGTGGGGATAGGATACAGAGTGGGAGAGGAGGCACCTTGACATCAGCGCCCTCCTCTCCCTCCCCTGCCCTGCAAAGCAAGCAGGAGGCTCCTGAGGAGCAGCTCCAAGGCAGAGAGCAGGAGTGGGGGGAGGGGCAGCTGAAGTGCCTGCACTTGATAGCCCCTTGGCCAAATTTGTCAGGATCACCTGTCAGAGGCTCCAAGATCTACCAGTAGATCCCGATCTACTGGTTGGTGACCACTCGACTAGAGTATTTTCCCCTTGAACCATGACAAAATCCCAACAGGAAAGAGAACACGAGAACACCTGTTTCTTTTTCTTGGCAGAGACGCTACAGAACTTTCTTTAGTTAGTTTCTTACTTGTAAACTGTTTGCCATAGCTCTTATCAAGCCATCAAAATCAGACTTAGACAGATTTTTAACAAATGTAGAGTACAAATGTAGAGTAATAACACAATGTCTTATTACTTATTCTTATTACTATTAAATAGGCCTTTTAATAGGAAACATGAAACCATACTAAATGCTGGTTTCTATCACTTGAAAAAACTGCCACAGATTTCAAGTAATAATTATCAGGTAAAACATACTGCAAGAGATTTTTTTCCCTTTAAGCAGACTTTTGACAAGCAGATGTTAGTATTTTCTGATGGCAGATTCTTAAAACAAATAAAAATAAAAACAAAAACCAAGAATCAACTAAGTGGCTCCCAATCTTTAAAGCCATTAATACAGTACAGTAGGGAACACATTCAAAATCTTTACCTCAAAAAGCCCATTGCTTCAAATAGATATGTATTACCAAGTAATTCCAAAGCAAAAAGATCCACCATCTCTTTAGCAGAGCTACACTGAGGACATTCTCACAGAGATGAGTATACAATAGAATTTAAACCCTGGTCCTACACCTTTGTAGTTAATAGGAGTTTTCCCACTGACTTCAGTAAAACCAGTTTATAGCACCGTTAATTAGCCATCTCAAAAATTTAAATTTAAGATACCTCTTCTGATGAAAAGCTTTCTCCTTGTTAGTTCCCCTTCAGCTGCTGTTTATTATGCTTCCAGACTCTTTGTATTGAATTTTGTGCTTATGAGCTGGGAAGATCACTAACAGCTTTCACTATAGCGTTTTCATTTCAACCTGAAGTATTCCTGCTCTTCAATTCCTTTCTTAAACAGAAACCACCATTATCAAATTTCATGGTTGTTTTGTGACAAGAACAAAAGGAAATTAGGGGTGAGATCAAAAACTCTGGTATTTTGAACGCAGTCTTCCGAAAGTAAAAAAGATTGTGCACCATCTCACAAATTTCAGTCTCCTCTTAGCTATTTAGAGAACGCTTCTTTCATTTCTTGTCACCATGTTACACTTCCCAGGTTTGTCCGACACACAACATTAAAGTACATGGAATGTCATTAGGAGGTAATATTGCTCTTTTTTTGGCATTATTACTGCTTCTTTGCTTTTTGACTAAGATCAAATACAGTGTCAATTTCATATGTGATATGAGTTCTATTGAAAAGCTACATTTTGCTTTTTCAGGCCAGTGGACTTGATTTAATTAATAGATATCTCTTTTATCTCTAACTTCTGTGATAGTACTACACTAGCCTGATGTAACCCAGAAAAACCAGATGAACACATACAATTTGAAAATAAAAGTATTTTTCCAAGATGTGTTTTTAAAGTATCTTTGAGATGAAAAAAGCATCTAAGTATAATAATTGTATTTCATGTTTGGTACTTAAATCTCTGAACATACTTTCTGGGACTTGGGCACATTTTTCTGTTTTCTTTTTTCCCCCTATAAAATGCAATCCTTTAGAACATCACATCTCAACTTAAAAATGTTTAATGTTTGAAAATAACAAGTAAAGACAGATCTTCTCCCTGAAACTTTTTGTTGTGGACCATATTTTGAGATGAAGTTAAATTTGGGTCAGTAGTAGCCAGACAGGAACCACCCCTTGTAACATCCATCTTGCTTGCCCCTCTCTGAGATGCCTGGAGCACACAGGGCACACAGAGCAGTAAAATCAGCATAGTCTTTGAAGCCTTGACAGGAGGCCCGGATATGCTAGCTCACAGGGACCCTGGACAACTGTAAGCATAGATATGAGGGTGATCAAGCTAATTGCTGACCTCAAGGCTGTGAGAACTGCCTTGACTGAAACCCATATTGATATGATCACACACACTCGTACAGGGGGAGGAATCTCCCGCCCAGTAAAGAATGTCCAGTACTCACAATTTAGTTATCTCTCTTGCAAGTGTAAATTAAGTTGAAACTCCCTTGTAAGAACTGGAGTCACAAAGACGGACCAACACAATTTAGCATCTTAGTTAAGAAAGAGAATACGGGCCCCTATGGGTATAAAGATGGGTCCAGCAGCACACTTACTCTGAGCATCAATCTACCATCTATCTGCTGGTCAGGTTAGGTGATTGGCCTCCCGAGGTTCCACGGGGATGCCCACTCGTATTCGTCTTTCCTAGGAATTGAGGGACCGGCACTGGCCTGATACGCTGGAGTCGAGAGTCACAGAAGGGGGTAAAAATTGTACCTGGATGTGTCCTTTGTCTTAAGTGTACACATAGACTTAGAGCTCTTTTAAAGATTAAGCTGTCACTTGGTACCATTATTTCTATTTTCTATCTTTATTTTCTTTGTAACCATTTTTAAGATCTATATTTGCCAGCAGTTAAGAAATAGAGCAATAGCCATTGTAACCATATGATTTATAAGCTTCTTTAATAAACCTGTAACTGTTTAAGCTTTAACCTGACTCCTTCAGTTGCTGTAACAGAACCAAGCACAATTTAAAAGAACTCCAGCCGATCATAGGACAGACACAGTGAGGGAGAGCTGGGCGTTTGGGTCCTGTCGCCTCCACGGGACATACCCTTTGGGGCATCCGTCAACCTTCCCTAGGCTGCCCTCTGCGAAGGGACCCCGGTCCTAGCAGCTAAAGACACGGATGAAATAAGCTCTCCCTTCACACCTTTGGGGCATCCGTCAGCCTTCTCTGGGCTGCCCACTTCGAAGGGATCTCGATCCTAGCAGTTGAAGACTCGGGTGTATAACATACACACATACCACGCGCTGCCCTGACCATCGGCTGACAGTCAGTAAGGCCATGAATTCCAAGAGGACAGAGGCATCAGAGAGTGGATACAGTGAGAAAGGAGAGGGAAGTACATGCCTGAATAAAGGACATGGAGATATATTTATGTGGAAAAATAAGAACTGAAGCAGTCTCCTTGTTTTTTGAAAGAAGTTACTAAATCTCGGTAGGCTCAAAGGACCTTCAATACTAAAAGTAGTGAGAGGATGAGACAGACCTTTAGAGTTTAAAAAAGTGTTAGGTGCTTCTGTGCAATATTTGGATGTTTCAAAACCAATTTAATACCCAGAAATGAAATTGTTCAACATTTTCAGATTTTAATCAAGAGGAAGCATAATAAAATTATTTCACGATGATGGCAAAAAGAATTATTTTTGAACCTAAAGTGTGCAGAGATTTTAGTCATGCTTTTAGAATCCAAATAAATGCCAGGTTTTCACTATAAATATAGTATGTTTTAATTCTATTCAAATGAGCATCATGTGAGACATACTTAAGAAAAAGCTAATTTCTAAAAATCACATGCTTCTTGAAACACCCAGTAATATTCTGCCCTCTAAGTCAATGGAAATCTGCAAGAGTGATGTCATTCTATAATATTATATTCTCCTGGATAGGTGGGTGGATGGATAGGCAGTAAAATATTTACATAACATGCCCTGAAATTAGAAGATTCAAGAGTAAAGCGTTGAACGCTAACAAAATAACATATCTCCAAAATTATTCATTACAAAAATGTTGCTCAAACCCTCACTAAACAAATACCTGAAATTAGAAAGAGTGTCTTTGGATCTCTTTTTCCCTCTCTAGAGCAGCAGAAAAATTATTCTACAAGGATTGAGGGAAAAGCCAAAAGGTTGCTGAGTTTGATGGTAGATTCAAAACATGTCTCATTTTCTAATGGCCTTAATTGTCTCTTTATGTCTTGAAGATTCTCAAGAAAGAAGATATTTTAATTAAACGCAGGAATATAACATGTTTTGAAGTAACAAATATAGTTCCCATATTATTTATGAACATAGGGAACATTCTAAGCTGCATATTATATAAGTAAGGGTATGTCTAGACTACATGGCTCCGTCGACGGAGCCATGTAGATGAGTTTACTAGACATAGCAAAATGAAGCGGCGATTTAAATAATCGCTGCTTCATTTACATCAAAATGGCCGCCACGCTGTGCCGACGATCAGCTGATCGGCACAGCGGGGCAGTCTAGACGCGCCGCGGTCGACAAGGGAAGCCTTTGTCGACTGCTCCAGTAAACCTCATTTCACGAGGCATACCGGAGCGGTCGACAAAGGCTTCTCTTGTTGACTGTGGTGTGTCTAGACAGCCCCGTTGTGCCGATCAGCTGATCGTCGGCACAGTGCGGCGGCCATTTTTATGTAAATGAAGCAGCGATTATTTAAATCGCCGCTTCATTTTGCTATGTCTAGTAAACTCATCTACATGGCTCTGTCGACGGAGCCATGTAGTCTAGACATACCCTAAGAGTTTAAATTCAATAGAAAACCAAATCCTGCTTTCATCAGTAGTAGGAACTACAACTTTATTGGAATATCACTGTGCAACAAACTTTCCCACAGATAGCATATTAGAATCAGAAAAAAGAAAGGCTTCTTTGCTTTAGCCTGTCATACTCATTAGTTAACGTTGTTTGTGAACTCACAATGTGGATGCGTTTAAATAATCAGAGAAACTAATGAGATCAAAGGAATATCCAGATGTAAAGAACTTTCAAAATCCTCTAGTTTAATTATTTTACAATTTAAACATATACTGAACAATAAAATTCCTCCGAATTTTCAATGAACTATTCCTGCTTACTTGCAGTGTGTCAAAAATGATTTGTAGACTACCATCATTTTAGGCAGAATGTCACATACAGGATGATTTTCACTTCAGATTTCTGAACTCTTTGGAAGTTCTCTCTCTCTTCTTTAATTCCAATCCTTTAGTCAGCATAAATACTTTTTCAGACCAAATTTTGCTCTCAGGTTCCTTTACCTAGCTCAATGGGAGTCACCTATGCTCAAGTGCAAAATTTGTCCCAAATATGTTCCCAGTCATTCTAAAATTAAACACAGAAAATGTAATCATTTACTTTTTGTGTAATTTTGTTAAAAATATGTATTTTTAAAATATATACTGACTGTTGTGCATTGCATTAGTGATGTCGTAAATATATTCTTATTAATTTGTAAAGAAAATGCCACTGTGCATACATTTATTATTTCCATGCTTTTTGATGGTTAGCTAAAATATTAGTAAACACAACCTTTAATCTCTAACCACAAGAGAAACAATACAATCAGAAGTTTACCCCAAAAAGGCAACGTAAATCGCTGTCTCTGTTTATCTTCCTGAAAACGGTGCTATCTTATAGTCTATGTGGAGACTGAATCCATTGGAGAGATTTATCTTTAATGGTCTCCTTTAATCTACAAATAATCAAACTACCACTGTGTTCCTAATAAAAGAAGTCCAGCCTTATCTAAAGGAGAGAAAGGCCAATATGGTATGATGCTAAAGCAGCAACAAAACTGCATTAAAGCTACAAGTAATAAAAATTTCAACAAATAGTTATCATTGATCATCATGAGAAATGGACTGCCATTATGCTGTTACACCAAGGATGTTAATGATTTCTCCCTGAAAGTGGTTTATATACACATTTTATGTGATATAAGCAATGTTTCTGGAAAATATTTTTAAGCATCAGTATAGGCAGTGCTAATTGTTTGGTATCTATTTTGAAACAAAACAAAATAAAAAACCTCACAAAATCACAGCCCTGAAAATGACTACCAGAGCTCTTTTAAACAATGCTAACCTTCCTTAACTTAATGACTGCAGCATTTCCTCCTTTAGGGCTATGGATTATAACAGTATATCAAATATGTTTATGAACCTTAGGCATGAGCTATAAAAGAAAAAGAAAAATATAATGTCTACTTACCTTTTATAAAAATTAAAAATAAGATAACCTATCATTTTAAAATAGCTATTACTGCACTGCTTCATATTCAGGATCAATGAAAATAAGAGTATAAGGGGGGGGAAAGATTAGCTGTAGTACAAGAGAAAGTATTTTATATTGGTTTTAAAGGTGTGGAACTAGATGTATACAGACCTCTATATTCCTCCTTGCTTTTTAGGATCAGCTTTAAAATTCAAGTAAGAAGATAAATAATTTTTACAATCTGCCACTTCTAAAAGTTTGTCTGATTATTCCACTGAAACCAGTGCTTTAAATTTTATATATTATGAACTTTCAGTGGGAAGTTACAATTGGTGACCAGCTATTCAATACAATACAACCTTACAAAAGCCAGTGTTTGCCACAGTTTTTTTTCTGTTCTCAGAGGCTATGTCTACACTGCCCAGTCTTGCGCAAGAACATATGCAAGTGAGGCGTGGCGATGAATATCGCCGCACCTCATTTGAATACTTAATGAGCTGCCATTTTGCGCAAGGGGGTTTGGCGCAAGAAGGAGCAGTCTAAACTGCTCCTTCTTGTGCAAAAACCCCCTCTTGCGCAAGAGCCATTCTGCCTGAAAATAAGTGGTAGAACAGCTCTTGCGCAAGAGGGGGTTTTTGCGCAAGAAGGAGCAGTATAGACTGCTCCTTCTTGCACAAAAGCCCCTTGCGCAAAACATGGAGGCTCATTAAGTATGCAAATGAGGTGCAGCGATATTCATTGCCACGCCTCACTTGCATATGTTCTTGCGCAAGACTGGGCAGTGTAGACGTACAGAGTATAGTTATGAGTTAGGTATACACAGGCATATAGACTTATAGATTAGGGCTAAAACTTTCCAAAGGGCCTAAATGACTTAACACCTTACGTCCCATTTTCAAAAATGACTTAAGGCCTGGTCTTCACATGGTTCTTAAACCGGTGTAACTACTTTGGTTGGGCTATGGATGATATTTTAATAATAGTTAATACTTCTACCTATACAATGCAGCCCCTACTGTGGACATAGTTAAACCAGTATGATGGTGCCTTAAACTGGCAAAGCATATCTTAATTCCCATCAGAAGCGGCCCTAGATAAGCTGCCAGCAACTGGCGCCCTAGGCGAAACACACAATCGTCACCCTCGCCTCCAAAACCCTCAACAGCCATTTATCTTGGTGCCCTAGGCGACCACCTAGTTCGCCTGTATTGACAGGCCGCCACTGATTCCCATACAGGAGTAGCTTTGCCCAGAAAAAGCAACTTATACCTATATGATGGCACACACAAGTGGGTGCATTAGCTTAGCTGTATAAAGCCATGTCTCCACCATTCACATGTCTTCCAGAGTTCATTAAAGTAGCTGGAGTTGTGTATCTTAATTCAACTTTCCCACGTAGTGAACATATGGCCTAAAGTTAAAACAGTGTAACTTTTATATCTGGCCAAGCCCTGAGGCCCATAAAAGCCTAAGTCTCGTTGCCTTTCAGTGAGATGTGCATTACTAGGTGCCTAAATCTGTTTTGAAAATGGGACATAGAGACACTTTTGAAAATTTGACTCTACATGGATTAGATGTTAAAAATAGGAGTTAATTTTCTTATCTGAGATACAACTATAAAGTAAATGCTTGAAAATACAGAATCATAATAATGACCACTATATCTTCTTCAGGGTACAGTATGTAGTGGAACAACTGAAGAATAGATCTACTCTGAAAAGTGATAAATTGAATAAGGTGTCTGTTTTACATAATCTGTTCCACATGTGTTGTATTATTACATTGTCTGGTACTAAACAGATATGAGACTCAGATGTTTAGGACAAAAGCCAAAAACTAAACATTTCTAATTTTCAGACTTAGACCTCACAAAGATTGTCCTCTGTGGGTGAAGGAAATATTCACAGGCAGAAATACTAATTTTCAATTGTTATAATCGCTGTTTGCAACTTTAAACATTTTAGAGATGTCAGAATCACTGGCTGCAAAGATATTTTTTGTTTAAAATGCCAAATATTTCACTTTCAAGACCACATTTGCTATTTCTGCACTGCCTGCAATTCCTATTGGCATGCCCTGAACTACGATTTCTGTTATGCAGTGCTACAGTGTTAACATATGTTGGGAGAGAAAGCTCTAAATTAATGTTTCAGACCCTGAAGGGTAGGATCTATAATAGAACTTGTGGCTAACTTTCTTTTTTAAGTGTTTTTAGATGTTGGATGCCTGATAGCAGCATTGGAGAGTAACATCCTTTATCTTTCTACAGCAGCTGTAGAAACTTCCTAACACTGCCCCACTATTATGTGTCAGTTCATACATAAATGGATCACCTCCAGAGGGCAAACACTCTCCATTCAGCAACCAGCCTATCTGATGAAATTGCTAACATGAGTTCTAATGAACTGAAACTGTGGTATGATCGCATGCCTACTAAGAATTGGACTAATTCCAACAATTCACTTTATATAGGCCAGATTCTATATATGGCCTATATAAAATATATATTTGCTTTTTTATTGTGATTGAGATTAATAATTGTGTTCCAGAACACTAGCCTCTGGTAGTGGGCTTGTGAGATAAAAGCACAAAATATGTGGACCACTGCCATGACATGTTTGTGTTGGTAACCCTGCTTCAAGTGCCTGGACAAAGAAACTTGTGTTCGTGTATTAAATTACCAAGTTAAGTAGTCCACACAAAACATGCACCCTGGTGATTAAGGAATGGTTAATTAAGTTGCCAGTAGAGAATGCAGATATTTAATTGACTGTATTTGTTATTATTTTAAAAACCTATTTCCTTTGCTCCGTTCTTCCATCCCCTTGCCCTTCTTTCAGTTTGCTTTAAAATAGATCATAACTGAGATTGCAAAGCCTCTTATTCGCATATGGATCACCAGAGTCTTTAACTAATGTGTAATCACAATCAGAAATATCCTGTTAATAGGTTTATCCAAGGCTGATAAATATTACAGAAATCAAATGATGAAAAGGACCCATTGTATGTGTTGTGTACAACCAGCAGCCACTGAACTGTATTCATTTTTAATACTACACACAGAATACTGGTGAGAGAACCAGGAATGGTGAATGGGGATTTGCTCCTCTGGATCGTAAACAAGATGAGCTGATCTAGGATAATTGTAACTGTTAGTCATGGAAGCCGATGAAAGGCGCATCCCCCCACAACTAACTCTGCAAGGCTCATCATTCTGCAAACCTGAACGGTTTTCTTGATGCTAAACAGCTGGTAAAATAATATTTTCAGATACTTGAATTAAAGCTGCCAGAAGGGAAAAGGAACTACTTCTTGCAGCTGACAGTGTAGGGAAGATCTTTTCTTGCAGCTGCATGCTATTTCATGGACATCTCCAGCAAAATAAAATTTCTTCTCTGACTTGCCAAAAAATGACAGTTGTCTTGATGTTGAATTGATCGAGATGCTTCAATATGCATTGGATCACAACTAAGAAAATATTAGTGGGACAAAAATATTCAAGTTACTTGCAAACTCCTTTTCAGGTACACCAAGAGACAGTGGGACCAAAGTCCATCTACAATCTCTCTCTCTAGATACTTAAAAAAACTTTTCCAGTGGGACAATACAGTGACATCATCACATCACTCTGCATCCCACAGCCCCTCCTTTCCTCCTCCCCTTTCCCTCCCCTGTGTTTGGTGGCTGGGGCAAAGAGCATGGGCCCAGCGAGGCCCCCTAGAACTTCCCCATATCCCTGGCAGCCAGGGGGAAGAATACAGGGCCTGCGAGGCCCCAGAGAGGCTCCCCAGCAGCAGGAGGGGAGAGCCAGGCATGACCTTACCCTGGCCCCCCGCTCTAGCAGCCGGGGGAAGGGGGAAAGTGCCAGGAATGGAGGGGTAAGGCATGGGGGGACAAGAACTGGGGTGGCCTCAGGGCTGGGGCAGCTTCGTAGCTGGGAGCAAGGGGGAAGAGCCGGAGCTGGAGCAGCCTTGGACACTCCCTGGGGGGGCAGGGGAACAGGAGCCTCGGCCCAGCTCCTCCTGGCAGCCGGGGAGAGAGCCAGGTCTTCCTTGGTGAAGGGGTTAATCGCGGAAGAACTTTGTACGTGCCAAGTATAAGGGTGGTAAGACATGCATTCCCCTGCAGCAGCCTGGCTCAACCCCAAAGTGGCCGGGAAGATGGGGATATAAAGAGCAGGCGGGGATGAGGGGAAGTAAAGGGAGGGGAAGGAGCCAGCTGGGGGAGAGAAGAGGCTGGGAGATCTTGGGGCCGGGCCCTCCCCAGCATCCGGGGGGGAGAGGGAAGCCAGGCCTGGTGCAGCATAGGCCCAATCTCTCCTGGCAGCCAGGGAGAAAACCAGGTCTTCCTTGGTGTAGGGGTTAATTGCGGAATAACTTTGTATGTGCCAAGTATAAGGGTGGTAAGACATGCATTCCCCCCTTCCCCTATATCTGATGAGCCAGAAGCAAGCCTCTAGGAACATACGCCATTTAAGATAAGCAATGGTGCCAGCGTAGCAAAAACAAGTTATAGGTAAGAGCCAGAACGCATAACAATCTTGTTTACCCAAATTATACTGATCAAGTAAACAAGGTCAAAGGATAAGTAGTACCAAATCGATAGTTAACAGCTAAGCCATACATCAGCAAGTAATAAGTAACCCCTGCAAATTTCCAAACTGCAAAACAAGGTAGAGACACTGTTTTTAAAGCTGCACCATAGCATATCAATTTGCACCTTACTGATGGACTCTGGTACTGGTGCCTCAGAAGCCTAGACGACCTTCCACCTCGTCCGCAGCTGAAACGGGGTTCCCAGCTTGCAGAAGAGATGTAAGAATCCCCTTTTCCTATCATGTTGTTCTTTTAGGTAAGGGGCACAGCTGAAAACGGACAGGAAGTAAACTGCTTGTGTCTGACAGATACTTGTGCATCATGTTTTTGTACTTAGAGAACCTAGTGTCGGACCTGAGACTTACTCTTGTCGGCAACACTTGGCGCAGCCCAATCACCCCCCTCCCCCCCGATGGCTGGGCCGGAGGGAAAGAGCTGGGTCAGCCTCAGCCCACCACAACCCCTGGCAACCAGAGGGAGAGAGCTGAGTATGCCGCAGCCTCGGCCTGGCCCAAGCCCCTGGTGGCCAGAGGGGGGTGGAAAGCCAGGGCTGGCCTGGCCTCAGGGGAGGCCCAGTGGCTGCAGGCAGAGAGCCAGGGTAGGCCTGGGCTACCACGCCTTGGCTTGGCCCTCCCTGGCAGCCAGAGGGAAAGCCGCAGCTGCCTACCCCCAGAGAGGGGGGTTGTCAATCATTGTGAGCAGCGGGGCGCTGCCCCCTAGTCAATTTATATTGCTGAAATCTAAGTTTCATAAAGGAATTTCTATAAGGGTCTGAATTCCAATCGAGTCATGGTTGGGGGGGGGCTGCTTTTTCTTCAAGCCTCTTTGGAAGTACTCATATTTGTGACCTGACCCTTTGGACTGTGAATCTAAGTAAACCAAACCATTTGTACTACCCAGGAGACTACAATCTACAAGGCATAACACAAACCCATCTTCAAGACAGACACAGAGACGCAATATCAGGTTTTTTTTCCATTGATACTCCTTCCCCTGCAATGCTTAACGTATACTTGGTCATTGTGTTTAATAAAACAATTGTTACACTCACAACATTCTGTATATAAAAATTAGTGTGTGTATTTATCTCTGATTAAAAGTTGGAGCTAAGTGATTAATAATCTGCTTAAAGGAACTGGTCCTATGCCAGCACAACCTGCAGAGATCCATTCAGAAATACTTTGCAAGCCAAAGAACGAGGGCTTGTTCACTCTTTCTGAACATGAGACACAGATCATATGGGAGGAACTGGAAGGGGGGAGGAATAATGACAAAGCATAAGGGGGAAAGGAAAGGAACCAAATATGCCAACAAAACTTTCATGTGCACCCTGAAAACCAGTAACATTTCCCACTATGAATATAGCCTGTTCTTTTCTAGAGGGATATTCCCCTCCTACCCCAGAAAGTCTACCAAGATAGCCAAATAGTCAGGAGACAAACTATATGAAATCAACAGAAATACAACAAAAAGTAAGTTTATTAAGGAGCAGCAGTAGACTTGAAAAACGACCACATTCTACTTCCCTACTTACTAGTTATGTTTGTCAGGATTAATCTGTTCTTATGCTGTTTTACTAATATTAATTTTTATGCTATAAAGTTATTACTTCTATTTTAGAAACAATTTCTGTCTTTGCTGATTTACCAGTTAATTTACTATATATATTTATTCATGGTCCATTACCTCTATTTTTATTAAAGAAGAAATATTTTAAAAGTTAGGTATAAAGCAGCTTTTATCTTTGTCATTAACTTTCTAAATTTAAGTATCAGGAAATTTCCTCCCACTGCTTTATAATTGTTTTCTGCCTTCTGCTTTCAGGTGCTCTTTTTTTAAAGGTTTGTGTTTACATATTCCCTCATATTTTCTGATTCCTGCAATTACATACTGGATCCAGACAATATTTTTGCATCAGAATTATTTTCTTGACACGTGAAAGACCCTAAAACTGCTTGGATGGCTCTACAGCCAATATCAGTTAATAGTTTTAAATAATCAGATAATAAGGTACTATACCCAATGACAGTAGGAATAACACAACACTGCCCCAGCCTGGGATCCTCCAGTTTCAGGGCCCAGGTGTTGAGCTCTGTTTTCCCACAGATGTGCACTTCTCTCTTTGTTCCCCAATAGGCCTTAAAAAACATGTCCAAGGAGAGGTAAAACTGATGCTGAGCTCGTACCCTGGTGTATTGAAGACCATACACCTTGATGTGCTCTCCCACAAGGAGGAGTTGGGTCTAATCATTAAGGTAATTAAGCACTTGGTTCAGAAAACTCTAATGAACTATGAAATTCATGGAGATGTCAAAAGTTAACAAAAAATCCACATAACTGAATTCAGCATTGTTAACCTTTTGGAAAAACTACACAGCAATATATATTTATGATGAATAATTTAGGAAATTATTCTTAAATTATGGTGTCCCTGGCCTCTGTTTGTCAGAGGGTGGAGATGCATGGCACGAGACAAATCGCTTGATCATTGTCTTCGGTCCATCCCCTCCAGGGCACCTGGTGCTGGCCACTGTCGGCAGACAGGCTACTGGGCTAGATGGACCTTTGGTCTGACCCAGTACAGCCGTTCTTATGTTCTTATGTAAGAAAATAACAACCCAAACCAAGCATTGTCTTGGTAGTTGGAGAGCTGTCTGGCTTGGCAGGAGAAAAGACAGCTCTGACACCCTAATATTGGGAGAGCTTGCTTTCTCCCACTGTGTGCCCTGAATCCTTATCAATTATGAGGATGCAGGGAATAGACCCTTCCCTATTATAGTGACCATTTTGAAAGCCATACAGTGGCATTGTTTAACTATGTGCAATGATTAAAGAAAAACTTTATGACCACCACATTCAGGTTGAACAGTTCATAAAAAGAGTACAAAAGATTTCTATAGCCACATGTAATGTAGTATTTTCTATTCCTGTCTTTTTTGTGTGTGCATAGTTTAATGTATTTCCATTTGTATTTCACTAATCCTATAGCACAGAACATACAAAATGAAAAATGTGGCTAACATGACATTACCACTGAAACTGTAATTTTGTATTTCCTATTTCTTATCTTAATTATTCAACTGTTAGGTTTCGTATTGCCAAACTGAAAAAATTGACAATGAAATTTCCAAGAAATTTTCCAAATATGAAACCTTTGGACTGAGACCAAGCCTAAAAACCTTCATTCCAAAGAGACCACTTTTCACAAAGTTATGATTATCTGAAAACCAGAGATTATAACAGAAACCAATTTGGAACTTTCACAAAGCTTTCTGTTCCAGCCAAAGCTATAATGTTTCTCCCACCTTTATAAATTACTTTGAGGCACTGGATTAAATGTGCTATAAATATTTTAGATAGATCTATAGATCAAGTGCCAATAAAACCTTTATACTGTACTATCATGCACTGTGTACACCAATATTTTTACAGAATTATCTTCGAAATGTTTTCCAGAGGTTTTTTTTTAAACTGATTCTAATTTTGGTATCCTTCTGCATGTAAACTTAGCCCTACTACAATAAGTCCAACTTTATAGGGTACAAATGGAGAAGAAAATTATATGTTCTTAAAATTTCCACACATATGTAAAATAGGTTTTGTGAAACACCACCACAATTTTAAAATCCAATATCTTACAATTTACTGGAGCCAGAAACAAATGGTGTATCCTTCACTAGTTAGGAAACTCTTCTCTCCAGTGACATAAAGCTCCTCAATCCAATCCCCAAGGGAAGTGAGATATTAGATCCTAAATCAGTTATTCTGAACTGTGACAATTAAGAGGAATTCTTGACTATTTAACAAATCAAGACTAGAACTTAGTCCTTCATCTCCAAAGCAAGAGCCCTCTACCACGTAAGAAAAGGGAGTTCTTCAGAAAATATGTACCTGGATCAATTTATTAATTATTAGCTTTGTTTTTGTCATTCGTTATACTGTTTAAATAGCTTCCATTTATCTAACTAAGAAGTGGAAACAATAAAATGTGACTTAGCTGACCAATCAACAATACAAGTAATATATAGCATACTGCAGAAAATTTATGAACAACCCACAGGGTAAATTTTTTTCATAAACACTGTTTAGTGAACTCTTCTACCAAATAAATACATTACCAGATATCAGGACTAGTTCACAGATCTGCAAACAAGAAAGGGAGCTACATTTCCAACTAACAGTATTAATCATGAATAATTCAACCTGCTCTAATTATTGTTATTTCTATCACTTGAAAAGAGTCAACAGATTTGCTCAAGTGTAAGTATAAGCTTACTTTACATTTTGTTCCTTATGTGCAAAGCATCAGCTTAACCAAATTTGTATGTTTGAATTATATTATAAATCTTTGGAGGGGGAGATAAAGGATTAGAGCAGAAACATTAACATAAAAACAGTCAGTCTAGCTGAAGCTGCTGTAATAGCAGCAAACTCATACAAACTCTGCTATGACACAACTTACTTTTCTTGTATAGTGATTGTTTTTCATTAGTTCATAAAACCAGATCAGGATGAATGCTGACTAGCCCAATACTATCAACTTCCCCATTTACCCCTGATATTCCATAGTTACAGGATGTAATACAGAACAATGGTAACACATTCACAGTACATTTCACTGTGCGTGGTCCAGACACAGATTAAGAGGATGACATAATGGATAAAACATTGGTCTTTCAACCCACGGGATTTTGTCCAGTCTACAGTCCCGTCAAATAATGAGTTTGGCAATCTCAACGTAGTCTTTTTGGACACTAATCCTCATCACAGAATCTCTATATAATTCATCATATAATTTAATACACCTGGCAGCCTAGCCACCAGTTCATTCTTTTGTTATGTAATAACCCAAAGTGAAGTCAAGGGTGGTTAATGCTCTGACAACCTGTTATTATCTTCCATAACAGCTGATTTTGAGGAGATTATTGTAGTCATAAACCGTTTTGTAAAAATTGGCAACTGGGAAACCAATGTAACAGTATAAGGTGATATTTGGACATTTTATCACTGATTTTCTACCTATCTGCAAGGGAGTTTCTAGCATCCAAATAATGCTGTTGAGGAAATATGAGATTAAAGGTACAGTGTCATGGGCTAGGAATCTGAAGACTGTCTAGCCCAGGGGTGCAGAACTTGTGGTCCCCAGCTTACCCGGATCTAGCCCCTGAGCTTGGGACTCCCTCACCCCCAGCATTGAGGAGCCTGCGTTGGCACTCCAGCATTCGTCCCTCCTCACTATCCCACTGTAGGGCTGGAGCACACAAAATCTACTTGCTAGCAGGTCAGTGGCCCCCAGTGCAGAAAAGGTTCTCTACCCCTGGTCTAGGCCTAGACACTATAAGGCTACGTCTACACTGTCAGCTTCTTGTGCAAAAACTCTTCCACAAGAGAGTGTCTACACTGCCATGTGCTTTTGCGCAACAGATGTGCTTTTGTGCAAGAGCATCCATGGCAGTGTAGACGCTCTCTTGCACAAGAAAGCTCTGATGGCCATTTTAACCATAGGGGCTTCTTTGCCCAAGAAATTTATATTGCCTGTCTACACTGGCCTCTTCTGAAAGAGCTCTTGCACAAGAGGGCTTATTCCTCGTGGGGGGAGGAATAACTCTTCCGGAAGAAGCCCTGTTTTACAACGCTGTACTGTAAATTTACTTCTGGAAGAATGCTCGTGCAGCGTGGACAGCCGGCAAGTTTTTGCGGAAGAACAGCTGTTCTTGTGCAAGAAGCTGCCAGTGTAGACGTAGCCTAAGAGTTTGAGCTATTTTGAGGTTAATGTAGCTTTTGTTTGACTTTTGTTCTCCACTAATTTTCCATCTCATTTGCTCCACTTTTTTACTCTCTTTGTTTAGTTTAATCTTTGTCTTTATCACCATTTATTTTCTATTTTGAAGCACTTTACTCTTCTTGATTTAGGTCTACTGCCTTTTTGCCACTGGAGCAAGAGACTCTGCTTCTACAGGGGCCATTTCAGCTCAGATGAAGAGAGTAGGTGGGATGAAGGCAAGACAAGAGCTTCAGTATTGAGTTTATATGACAAAACTGAGGCAGCTCACTGAAAGTAGGGAGAATGTTGGCTAGGAAGAGATTCAATGAGAGACTACCCCTATACTGAAATATCTATAGCATATATGTAGGTAAAGCCTGCAGTTTTCCAAGTGAAGGGATCCTCATTTGATATGATTACGAATCAGGCCTCCAGATCCCTGTGGAGCTTTGAAAAATACTACTTCAGCATTCTAGACACAATTTCATAGCAGTCACTAGCCCTCAAAATGGTGACTTCTCATATGGAGTGGTTGAGGGGTCACGGGACTGCAAAAGGACATTGGCAAAGGAGACTATTTATAAATTCCTCCTGCACTTCCCTGCTTGTCGAGCAGGTTCTAATAAACCACGACTCTCCGCTTCTCTATTTGTGTTGCACATTCATTATGCAATAATGGAAATTCACAAGGTATCATTTATATAATTAATGGAAGTTATTATTCCATACTCTATAGGCCTCACCAGGAGTATGTGTAGGGAGGGTGGGGGGTGCAATATCACTGGAGCAAAACCAAAAAACCAGATTTAAACCATAGTCACCTCCTCTCCAAATCAAAAGTACTGCCAAAGAACGATAAATGTACACCATACAGCTGGTGAAAATGTGACTGGGGAATGAAGGCTCTGCATCTACAACACATTCTACATATGGTGAACATCTATGCCTAATGGTTGATGAGTCATTGAAATCTACACCAGCATATGCACTCAAGAAAGGACCAAGCCTCCCAACCAGTGTAGTCAGACTCTCACTAGCGCAGCTCAAGACGGTGCATTAAAAACAGTAGTGTGGAGATTGTAACACTTGTGGAGGATGAAGATAGTCATTCAAGCTGACACCCACCTGATCCCCTGGGTCCGAGCTAGGAGGCAAGCCCAAGCTTTTGCTGATACTGCAACATTCACACTGCTATTTTTTAAAAAGTCTCTTACATCCATCTCTTGACCCTCTCTAGTCCAGTACCCTAGGGATCTGACCAGTTCCGAACCAGAGAATTTTGCAGACCATGGAAGGTCAATATTGTCTAGCAGCGTTATCAACGCTTCCTCTACTTACTGAGCTGTTATAGGCCATTAAGTGGTAAATTAGAGCTAAATAACAGCACAGACCACTGAAAGCTAGAACTGGTGGCTGTAAACATCCATGAAACATCTGGATGACAGATGTTTCTGGACCAGAGAGTTCTGGACTAGAGAGGGTCAACATTCTACATATTTGTACGAAACCCACTTCATCAGATGAGCTGGAGAAAAATAACCTCCAGCTAATCTGATGAAGTGAACTTTGCCAATGAAAGGTCATGATACTATATATATATTTGCAAACTTAAACTTTGGCTGAGTCTTCATGCTGGACCCTGGCAGTCCACTCTGCCAAGTATGCTAAAGACAAGGCGACTGCTCGCCAAGCTAGTAAGAGATGTGCTACATTTCCAGCTGGAAATTATGCAAAAAAACTCCCATCATCTGAAGAAGAGGGCTGTGGCCACAAAATCTCATGATACCATCTACAAATACATGTTTTCTTAGTCTATAAAGTACTACCAGACCATTTGTTGTTTTTTTAAGTTTATCCTGTACAGACTAACTTGGTTACCCCCTGAAGTGATATATATTTGTTAGTCTTTAAGGTACCACAGGACTGCTATTTTTAATGCATTAGTTTGAGCCACACTAGTGCAAACCTGTCTATATGAGCTGTGGGGCTTGCTCCCAGATGTAGCATAAACATATCACATAAGTTGTGCCAGTGACTTAACTGGGGGGGAGAGGGGGCACAGGCAGAGCCGGCACAAGCTACGGGCTGACCAGGCTACTGCCTGGGGCGCCCCATTGTAGGGGGCGCCGCGCAGAACTGCTGCGCATGCGCCTCACTCCCAGGGGCGGCGCCATGCTCCCGGGGCCCAGGGCGCATGAATGGCTCAGGCTGGCCCTGGGCACAGGAACAGGCCCTACAAAGTGAAAACAATAAAAAGGCTCTGTGGTGATATGATATGCATTGTGTGATGAGTGTGTTTATCAAGGATAAAATATGAGAATTGTAAGAATAACAAAATAAGATTAAAATCCTTTCTTTGAGGAAAAGGATAATTATATACTCAAGAAACTCTAAAATGTCCTTACTCATTTTAATACAATTTTTAAAAATGTTTGTAATAGATTATGAACAAAAACCCATTAAGTGTTACCACAAAGACAGAATATCATATCACTTTTGTTGGTAGTCGAAGGAGATTTATTCACACTTATTGAGCTATTAATATTAATGTCTGATGGATGTAAGAGTAATTTCCAGCTGGAAACCTAGCACATCTCTTACTAGCTTGGCCAGCAGTAGCCTTGTCTTTAGCATACTTGGCAGAGTGGACTGCCAGGGTCCGGCATGAAGACTCAGCCAAAGTGTAAGTTTGCAAACATAGATTCTTCACTGATTGGAATGCAGCCACTATTTGACAAAGCCTGCTAGAAATGTCCACTTACTGTCAGGCATGTGTAACTGTGAGTAATCAAAGTCTCCTTAACCAGGAAGCCACACTTCTATTTAGCAAAATCTCTAGGAAATTACTCCATCGGTGGATGAAAGAATAAATGTGATTTTAAATATCTCTAATGCCCTGTACTATACAGAAATAAACACTACTATGTTGAAGCTCATTCAGTTCTTTATATGAAGCATATACACACACCATGAATGGTCTGAACCCTGAAAGCATTACAGTGATGAAATTAAATAGACATCATCTTTCTTTATCTTGACATTTCAGCCAACTAGAAGCAATTGCTGCTTAGACTGTCAGGCTATCCCAGTCAGAACTAAAATAATTAGACTGCCTTTAAATTTATCTTTGATTAAAAATTAAATGCAACTCTCCTTTATCATTTTCTGTATCCCTACAGCATCCATGTGCTCTCATAGTTAAATTAAGTCAGACTAAATATTTAATACACTGTTCTAGCTAGCTACAAACTGTTACCTGATTTTTGTATGTAAATGAATATGAAAAGACTCTGGAGGCCCAATGTTAACTTTCACCCACTCTGGTTATATGAGAGAAATTACAGACTTTAATTAGGTTCTTCAAACTGCAAAGAAATAGAATTTTCATAACCTGCTTATTAAAAACTGAAGGCCCCCTTGGGACAGGGCAAATTGCTTCTATCCTGATCCGCTTATCCTTGTACAACACCATATAGAAGACTCATGTTGTCTGACTTACTCAGCTCATATTTCTCTCAAATTAATGAGCGCTCAAATTATTCCAGCTGCCCTCTTGGCACAAGGAAGAATTGAAAATCCATGGCTGCCAAGTGACGTGTTTAACCCAGCTGCTAAATAAAACATGCTTACGGGGACACAGCTGTTGAGGTGCCTATTTACATTAAAATAACTGAGTCCATAAACACAGAAAAATGCCTGAAGATAGCAAAACAGTGTGTACCACTCTGTTTAACTCTTTCATGAGGCCAGGTCACAGAAGGTTACAGTTTACAGTCTGGACATGGAAGTCTAATGTGTTCAAAGTATCTAAAAAATCGTTTGCCTAATCCTATCCTCGAAATTTTGAGAAATCACAGCATTTCAATTCACATTTCAAAGGAGAAAGTTGATTGACAAATTGCAGGTACTTGAAAATATAATTTGGAAGACAGCTAGTTATGTGTTATCTTCCTGGAAGTAGAAGTTCTCCTGGAGCTGTACACAGTTTTGTAGAGGCATACGAACTTTGCTTCTTTAACCTATACTACAGAGGTGGGGAAACTTTTATGGGTTGGGGGCCACTGACCCACAAATAAATCAGTCTGTGGCCACACACAAGAAGCAAAACAAACAAACAAATAAACCCTCACTGATGTGGCCCTCGAGAAAGTACATTACACAAGTCTAAATATATTATCAGAGGGGTAGCCAAGTTACTCTGTAACAGGAAAAACTTAGAAAACAACAAATAGTCTAGTAGCACTTTAAAGACTAACAAAACACGTAGATGGTATCATGAGCTTTCGTGGGCAAAACCCACTTCTTCAGATGACTGGAGTATGATACCATCTACATGTTTTGTTAGTCTTTAAAGTGCTACTAGACTATTTGTTGTTTTATATATTATATTATGTTAGAGACACCTTTTGTCAACTAAGATTGTAGTCTAAAAAAAAATTATGTTTGGTTGACAAGCCCTGTTGTCCATTAAGCCATGTTGATTGGTATTACACTACTTATACTATCAGCCTTCAACTCTGTACTGTCTGTACCGGGAACCAACCATTTGATGATTTTGCACATGACAGTCTATAGTTACCTGTTTTAGCCCATGTACGTTGTTTAAATATTGGCACAATATTAGCATTTTATCCATCCTCCTGAATCTTCCCAGTATTTCAAGATTTATTAAACATTAACATCAGTGGTTCAGCAACATTTTGGGTTATTTGTTCCAAGGCTGATATTTGCAAGGACTGTAAGCAAAATAACTCCAGCCACTAAACACAAAAGAGAAGTTTGGCAAGGTTCATTGTCTAAGCTCGGGATTATAAAAAAAAGTTTATGGGAATTATAAGACATAACCCATACTCTGTGGTTAATTAGCAAAACATGCTCTGTTTGCTCTCCCCTTCATTTGCAATGTAGTTTTGGACTCTCCAAATTACAAAGAAGTATGTAGTGATGTCATTGAATGCCTCATGCATAGAGGAAACAGATGAGTATTCTATAAACACTCTTCAGTTCTAAAACATGTAGCCTAAACAAAGGACTTCTTCCTCCTTTTAGAAGAACATGGGAAGAACAAGAACTGGAAAACAAAATGAAGACATTTGAGCATTAACACGCTTACATTTGACAATGATTAAAAAATGCAATGGAAAAGAAAAGTGGTGAAATGCAGAACTCAAAAGTTAAAAGAAAAAGTAAGATTTTTTTTTTCTCTGTGGCAAGGCTCCTTTAGCAGCTCGGGATACCAGGTTACTTTGAAATGTCTTTGACACATAACATCATCATATACATTCTTCCTTATGGCACAGTTTCTGAGAGAATAACTGAGTCTATTCAAAAGCATCTTTTTCTGACTTTTCTCCTGCCTGCATGAGAACACCAGTTACAAGGTTTAAAATAATGTCAGTGAATCAGAGCCCTAACACTCTTCAGGAGTTTTATCCCAGATGTGTGGTGCTCCTTTCTACCCTGTGAGCCTAAACACACAGAAAAAAACGGAGTTCTTTTGTAGATTCACAAACTATAATGACAAAAACTACGTAGAGAAAATATTTTCAGAAAACTACTGTCCTTCTCTCCATAATTATACATAATGCATATCATCAGTAGTAAGTCTGTGAATGATGAGCCAACCAATGAAGTAAAAGTCAGACTGAATTCACATTTATGTTCCAGGAAGGATAAGAACTACTGGTCTAGTTGCTGGTGGTATGGAAGAAAACTGACATCCTTTTTATTAATACTCACAATAGTAGTATACTACATGTTGAACCTCTCTAGTTTGGCACTCTCTGAGGTAACATCCGTGGTCCGGCATGATTTTAGTCAGCCAGATGTCCATTTATCACGGGTGTGGCCAAGTTCCCCGCAGTCCCATGAAGTTTGTTGACAGCCACCAGTCCTGGCTCTCAGTGTTCTGTCCTGTTATTTAGCTCCAATTTACCCCTAAATGTCTTCTAAGAGCCCAGTAAGCAGTGGAAGTGTTAGTAATGCTGCTTGACAATATTGGACTCTCATTGTTCAACAAATTTTCTGGTTTGGCACCGGTCAGGTCCCAAGGGTGATAGACTAAAGAGGTTCAACCTATATTATCATTTCTTACAAAATATTTAATCCACACGCAAAATATGAGAAAAATTTCTTTATATTGCAGGATGACTAGCTAATGATAAAAGCAATACTACCTGAATGAAAAAGAGATTCGGTACCTGAACATCTGAGACTCAAAACTACAGGTATAGCATCTCTTGTATGATTTCCTTAATAAAATGAATTCAAACTGATCATTACAGATGAGCCATAACCAAAATTCCCACACAATTTACTTGTCTCCAGAGGCTCTAAATTAGTAGGTAAGATAGTTGCCTTTGCCACCCAAATTAATTACTCGAGGACTCTACAACACTGCCATGCTATCAAAGAGAGCAAAAAAGAAATGTGGAAAAGAGTAGAACAAATATAATAGAAAATAAGGAAATTGAAGAAAAAAAACAGAAGAAAAAAGCAATGGGAAAGGGAAGACAGAAAGAGTAAAAGTAACAGAGGAAGAAAAGATGAGAGTAGCAAAGTGAAAAAGGATAAAAAAAAGAAATAGAACAATAGAAGAAAAAAGTGAATTGTGGGATTACATCGGTTTTCCTCCTCCTGCTCCAGCTCCCTCTTGGCAGTGTCCTCTATGTGTGAATTTAAAATATGATAACCCTAGGTAAGGGAGAATTAAGGCGATGTGGGAAAGTTTAATCCAAAATATGGGAAGAAAACATTTCTGAGAGCTGAGGCATGCTAGGGCAATGCAATGAAGAGAGGAGTTTTCAGTGAATCAGAGTACAAACAAAAGCAAATAAACTGCAGTAACAATTTTGTTTTGGAAGCTCAAGCTGTCATGAAATGAAATACAGATTGTGCTATAGGCAAGCATGCTATGTCAATTAGTACAAGAAAAAAACAGCCTCATTTATCATAGGACAAATAATATCATCGTTTTTTATAAGACGGATATCACTGAAGCTTTTGATCGAAGGAAGCTTTTGAATAATTACTGCAATGAGAGTGAGAAAAAGAGACAACATGAACACAGACAAGGTCTCTATAGTTATACATTATAAACAGAGAAGAAAAGTGTTTTTTTGTTTTAAAAGTGATTGAGACTGGCATAAATACAGGTCTTGGAAATAAAATTAAAAGGGAGGTCCAATATGTAACATATTAAGATAGAGAAGTTACTAAATGAGATGGGGTAGGGCAGCCAGGACAGGAATGTCCAGGTGAAAAGGGACCCGTCAGTGTCTGGTTCGATCTAGACACTCAAAGTCTGACTACTACAAAAGAGGGAGACAGGAAAGCACAGTAATCACCAGCTCCTGCCTACTTAGCTGCAGCTCCTAGCCCCAGCTCCACACGCAAGTCCCTCCTGGCTGAGGCAGTAGGGCATGGGAGTGGAAAAGCAGCAAGTGACAGGTGGAAAGGGGAAGAGATGTAGACAGGGACAGGATCTCAGGGCAAGAGACAAGGCAGGGGAGGTTCCAGCACTCCTGCTGGAGTGTCCAGTTTTTAAATATTACCAAGTTGGCAACCCTATTTAGGGTAGACAGAGAAAGGGGACACTGTAATCTCAGCAAGGTCACACAGTCACAAAGAGCAATCCTCCCTCTTCACAGACCAATAAGTCAGCATGGTAGAAGAAGAAGGTGGCACTCAGGGAAAGAGTAAATGGCCAGTAGAGGACAAGGAAAACTACTAAGTCTTTCCTTGCACTGCCTACCTATCCGTTTTCAACTGTCCCTCCAGTTGATGTGGTAGATTTCAAATGCATTTGGGTTATGGAATACTTTCCTGCTGAAGTGGATAAAGTCAGCTATAGCCTCTTTTGCCAGCCACCAGCATATATAGAAAGTGGAAAGAAATGCTGAGTTGGGGAAAGACACAGGGAGGAAAGAACAAATTTATCATTTTTCTTTTTCTTTTGCAAACTATTTGATTTTTTGACAGTGATGATTTTGAGGCAGAACACATAGTCTGTGTTATAATTAGGGTCAGGAAAACTAAGAGGTAGCCTGAACTTTTGCTGATTTCACCCAAAGCCTATTCTGCATATTTCAGGAATAGTCTCATTCCTTTACTGTAAGGCTACGACTTCATTGTGAGATCTTCAGGCAGAAAATATGCTAATGATGGACTCATTAGCATAAGTCACAATCTCATTAGCATATTTTCTACTGTTTTTGTGCAAGGGGTTTTTGTGCAAAAAGAAGCAGTATGGACTTTGTTTTTGGCGCAAAAAACCTGTTTTGTGCAAAATCCTTATGCCTGTCCTGGAGAGGCTCATTAGCATATTTTCTGCCAGAAGATCTTGCAGTGAAGACGTAGCCTAACGATATGCCTACACAGCAACATTATTTTGAAATAACTAGTGTTATTAGTGTCTGCGGCTACATAGCAGGCAGTTATTTTGAAATAATGCCGAAATACTATCAAGCTGGAGGACTTCTTACTCCAACTCCTGTAACCCTCATTGTATGAGGAATAAGGGAAGTTGGAAAAAGAGTGCTCTATTTCAAAATAAGTGCTGTGTAGATGCTCCCAATTTCAATTTCAAAATAAGCTATGCAATTGACGTAGCTCAATTTGCATAGCTGATTTTGAGTTAAGCCCTGCTGTGTAGATGCACCCTAAGTGAAATACTGTTTTAAAGTAGGTAGCTTGAAAATTATCACATCAATAAGACATTATCTTTCATCTGTTTACATGTAATAAGGCACAATCTGCAGAAACACGCTAAATGAAATGCATGTAGCTTTAATATTGAAGAATTCCCTTTGAAATATTTGCAAGAAAAAAATGAGATCTCTTCTTTCTTTGTCACTGTCTCCATCTTCACTGCTGATATTCCCATCAGTAGATAGAAGAACCCAACACCTGCACAGTTTAGAGCAAAGGACTGGGGGGCGGGGGGAAGCATGCAAAGTCTCCTCCTGCCCTGCCAGGTATGCGTGTGCGCCGTGCACTCCTTGCAGAGTGGGAGGAGACTTTGCACCTGATTGGCCTGGGGGTGGAGGGAAGCGCGCAAAGCCTCTCCCACCCTGCGAAGGTCATGGCGCTTCTAAGCACCATATGCTCCTTGAAGGATGGGAGCAGGATAGGAGGAGACGTAGCGTGCTCCCCTCATCCCTAGGTCAATCAGGGCTTAGAGGTGGGGGGGGGAGCATATGAAATCTCCTCCCACTCTCAAGGGGCTAAGCACTTAAAGTCAACCACCAGCTGCTGCTCAGACTTCATGTGTTCCCTCTACCCAGACCCTGATTGGGGTGATGTGGGGGGGCAAAGACTTTGCCATTCCCCCACCCCCAGACCAATCAGGGTCTGTGGGTGGGGAAGCACAGAAGTGTCCTGGCCCTGCCCCTCCTGCCTGAGGCCCCGCCCCTTCCGGGGTGGACCGGGGCCACTTCAAAAATTTCTGAAGTGGCCCCCAGTCAAAAATTAGTGCCCACCCCTGTCGTAGAGACTGTCCAGTTTGGCCAATATACATGGCAGAGGGGCATTGCTGGCACTTGATGGCATAGATCACATTAGTGGATGTGCAGTTAAATGAGCCTCTAATGTGGTGGTTTATGTGGTTAGGTCCTTGATGATACCACTTGTATAGATGTGTGGACAGAGTTGGCAAACTATTCCACTACATAGGAAACTATGGCAGGAGACCACCTTGGATCAACCAGGAGATCTTATATGATCTAAAAATCAAAAAGGAGTCATATAAAAAGTAGAAACTAGGTCAAATTACAAAGGATGAATATAGCCAACAAGACAGCTATGCAGAAGCAAGATCAGAAAGGCAAAGGCACAGAACGAGCTCAATCTAGCTAGAGACAAAGGGTAACAAGAAGACATTCTATAAATGTATTAGAAGCAAGAGGAAGACCAAGGACAGGGTAGGCCCATTGCTCAGTGAAGAGAGAGAAACAATTACAGAAAACATGGAAATGGCAGAGGTGCTTAATGACTTCTTTGTTTCGGTATTCACCAAGAAGATGGGATGCCTAACACAGTGAATGCTAGTGGAAATGGGGCAGGTTTAGAAGATAAAATAAAAAAAAAGAACAAGCTAAAATTACTTAGAAAAGTTAGATGTCTTCAAATCTCCAGGGCCTGATGAACTGCATTCTAGAATACTCAAGGAGCTGATAGAGGAGGTATCTGAGCCTTTAGCTATCATCTCTGAAAAATCACGGAAGCTGGGAGAGATTCCAGAAGACTGGAAAAGGGTAAATATAGTGCCCATCTATAAAAGAAAAGGGAAATAAGAACATCCCAGGAAACTACAGACCAGTCACTTTAACTTTTGTGCCAGGGAAGATAATGGAGCAGGTAATTAAGGAATTCAGTTGCAAACATCTGGAAGAAAATAATGTGATAGGTAACAGCAAGCATGTATTTGTAAAGAACAAATCATGTCAAACCAATCTGATAACTTTCTTTGATAGGATAACAAGTCTTGTAGATAAGGGAGAAGCGGTGGACATGGTATATCTAGACTTTAGTAAGGTATTTGATATGGTCTCACATGACTGTCTTATCAATAAACTAGGCAAATACAATTTAGATGGGGCTACTATAAGGTGGATGCATAACTGGCTAAATAACCATTCTCAGAGAGTACTTATTAATGGTTCATGGTCATTCTGGAAGAGCATAACAATTGGGGTTCCACAGGGGTCTGTTTTGGCACCAGTTCTGTTCAATATCTTCATCAACGATTTAGATGATGGCAGAGAGAGTACACTAAGTTTGCAGATACCACCATGCTGGGAGGGGTTGTAACTGCTTTGGAAGATAGGGTCATAATTCAAAAGTATCTGGACAAGCTGGAGAAATGGTCTAAGGTAGTAAATAGGATGAAGTTTAATAAGGACAAATACAAAGCACTCCACTTAGGAAGGAACAATCTGTTTCACACATACAGAATGGGAAGTGACTATCTAGGAAGGAGTACTGCTGAAAGAGATTTAGGGGTCATGGTGGACCGCAAGCTAAATGAGATTCAGCAGCATGATTTTGGGATGCATTAACAGGAGTGTTTGGAGCAAGACATGAGAAGTCTTTCTTCCGCTCTACTCTGCGCTGGTTAGGCTTCAGTTGGAGTATTATGTCTAGTTCTGGACACCACATTTCAAGAAAAAGGTGGAGAAATTGGAAAAGGGCCAGACACGAGCAACAAAAATGATTAAAACTTGAGCTATGAGGCAAGGCTGAAGGAATTGGGCTTGGTTAGTTTGGAAAAGCAAAGACTGAGAGAGAACATGATAGTGGTTTTCAAGTATCTAAAAGGGTGTTACAAGGAGGAGGGAGAAAAATTGTTCTCCTTGGCCTCTGATGATAGGACAAGAAGCAATGGTCTTAAATTGCAGGAAGGGAGGTTTAGGCTGGACATTAGGAAAACATTCCTAACTGTCAGAGTGGTTAAACACTGGAATAAATTGCCTAGGGAGGTTATGGAAACTCCATTACTGGAGATATTTAAGAGCAGTTTGGGTAGACATCTATCAGGAATGATCTAGATGGTGCTTGGTCCTGCTGTGAGGGCAGGGGACTGGACTTGATGACTTCTCGAGGTCCCTTCCAGTTGCAGTATTCTATGAATCTATGGTACTCTTTCATTATTAGTTTAAATTGAACCTTTTGGGTCAGGTGACTTTTCTTACTCTATGCTTTTTATGTCCATTACAATGGACAATACACTACTGTAAAACAAAGTCATGAAAGACCCACAGTTTACCTAGCTCTCCTCAAAAGAAGACCATGACTAAGAGCAGTACATTGCTATCAGAACGAAGATGCATTAGCTGACATTACAGTATAAGAAAATTTGTACAGCACTTGCCCATGTTACGCTTGGCTCAAACCTATTATCCCTCCACTTTCATGCACCCTAAATGCATCCAAAATATTAATTATTGTTATATTATAATAAATGTCACTCTAAAATGCAGCTGCTCCAATTCTGCAGGCAACAATTTAAAGTTGTAATTATATTTGAAGCAATTTTTAAATGACAACAACAGAGGGGGAAAAAGCACTTGAGGGTCTGAATTATATAATAATTTATGCCTAGATTTTGTGACACTCCATCTTTTGCTTTCTACTAAGCAATGGACCTAAGTGTGAATTATTACAGAACTCATTTCCTGCCATGTCCTTTTGATTTATTAACCGTTTAATGTAAAGGTTTACATGATTTTTTTACCTCCATATGGCAATTTTCTGCCATTGCCAGCTAGCAGTTTACTGGGCCAAAGTGAAGTCAGAGAAGTTAGGGTATGTCTACACTAGCCCCCTAGTTCGAACTAGGGAGGCTAATGCAGGCATTCGAACTTGCAAATGAAGCCCGGGATTTAAATATTTCATTTGCCTGTTCCCGGGCGGGCGCCATTTTTAAATCCCCCTAGTCCGAACTAACTGCCCGCGGCTACACGCGGCAGTTAAAAGTTAATTCGAACTAAGTCCTTAGTTCGAATTAACCGTTACACTTCGTGGAATGAGGACTTAGTTCGAATTAACTTTTAACTGCCGCGTGTAGCCGCGGGCAGTTAGTTCGGACTAGGGGGATTTAAAAATGGCGCCCGCCCGGGAACAGGCAAATGAAGCCCGGGATATTTAAATCCCAGGCTTCATTTGCAAGTTCGAATGCCTGCATTAGCCTCCCTAGTTCGAACTAGGGGGCTAGTGTAGACATACCCTTACTCTAGAGTTTCAGCTGTGGAACAAAACAGAATTTAGCTCCTTGTGTTGTACTTTAATACACTTGTCTTGTATCATGAAAATCATCCATTACCCTGCGCTCCTTTCCATATAGCTCATCTTTTTAATCTCCAAAATCTAGGAGCAGGGTATCTACACATATTATCTTTCTTACTCCATTTAATCTTGCTTCTGCACACCCAAGAAAAAAACCAAACCAAACCAACAAAAAACAACAAAAACAAACGAAAAAAGCCACAAACCCCCATCATGTCCAGGGGGTAACTTCTCTGTCCATTTACTTGACATACATTTTCTCTCATCTTCTCAGCTTCTGTGACTTTGTGCTTTCCTGATACTCCTCTTAGCTTGCTAACCACTGTTTCAGCATCCCCTCTGGAGATTCCATCCCTCTATGTCAGCATTCATCAGTTAGCAAACAGTCAAGAGGTCTATCCATATGCTCAACTGTTTGGCTGCGTTACTTTGCAAGATGAAGCCCTAAATAGGAAAAAATGACTACAGTATAATATGCCTAATTCTCAATGGAATGGACAAATATTCAGAAACACACTGAGTTCTCAAACAAACTCTTTTAAGAATATAATTCAGACCAGATATTATAATTCTAAAAAGACATTCTGGACTCCTGAAAGACACAAATCAAAAATGTAAAAAGTCAAACACTATTGGCCACGTAAAGAAAAAAAACTGAATTTTTTTTCATATGCATTTTTCTATGTCTAATTTTATTTTAAATCTTCTAGATTGGAGTGTGTAAAAATCTGACTACTAGTTCAGACAATCACTTCCCATCTAGACTACTGCATCTCCCCTTACTAAACATAGTCATCTTACATTCTGCAGTAAAGGTCCAAACAAGAATAAGCCCCAGTGCTTTGATTTTTAACATAGAAACATGTACATATTTCACACACAAAATAAAACTGAATTTTTACTTCAAGTTCGCATCTTGAGTGAGGACCACTGAAATACTCTGAAACAGGGGAATTCTTTCGTTTGTCAAGGCTAGAGAGGACACTGAAAAGAACAGAGAATCTCTGGAGATCTTTTGTTCTATTAAGGTCAATAACCTTTTTTCTTACTGGGGACAGCTTCTTTTTGATATTTAACATTTCTTTAGGGGTCTCAGTTTAGAATGCTAAAGGTATATTTGTGATTTCTACTTCAGATTAGGGTCCAAACGTGAAATCTTGCCACAATCTTTTATTTTCAATGAAAAGATTCAAAATCGGTTTGAGTGAATAAGAATTAAACTGAGTTTGAACCGAAACTGAAAGAAAAGCCATCCCTTGCCCCCTTGTGCACATCTTCCTATGAACAAATTCTAAAGAGCCAAATCAACACTTCCAATGCAAAAAATAAATTGCTGAACGCCTATGAAAGTTGTAAAATTTTGCTCCCCTAAGAAGAATTCAGTAGGTGGATAAAAATTCCAGAACCTCCTGAAAGAAAGGAGATTAAGTTGTGTTTTAAATTACATATGTACATTTAAAAGCATCCTGTGCTAAATGATTTAATTGATCTGTCCCTTTCCAAATAGCACTCCCCACCTTTTTGCATACCTTGGCATAGGTTGGAGGTATAACAGTGTTAAAACTCCAGCTTTCATGCTCCTCTCCTCAATCAACACATGCCCTATTATAAACATCCAAAAGTCCATGTTGGCAATAATCCCAAATGCTCCAATGAAAGGGGTTTTGTACAATTTCATCCATTCAATGTCAGGTTTATTTTTGCTATTTTTCTGTCATTTTTGTCTCTAGTTGTTGTAGAAACCCCAGAACCAAGTGGCCACTAATCTAAACCCTAAAGCTATCTATCTCTGCATTCAAAAGTCCATATTTTATTAGCATGTGAATTGAAAACATTGGCTATATCTGCATCCAAAAGGACATATCATTAATTTTATAACGGGACAGATCCTCCAGATATCCGAGGAGATTACAAATCATTTAAATAAAATGGATTTCTCAAGACAGAGACTCTGAAAATGGAAATGTGGTGGGTTTATTGATTCTTCAGTTTAAAAGAGCCAAGATATGCAAAACTCCAGGGAGCCTAAGCAGCCCCCCGACTCTTGGCCCTGAAACGAGGCAGGAATAATATTCTAATGATTCCCCTTTTGCATCATGATCTTTAAAAAATACTTACAGGATTTTAAGCCTAAAAGAGATTTCAGGAGCAAAATGCACAATGGTGGTCATCAATGGAGATGTCTACACTGCTCATTTTGAACTGCAATAACCAGCGTGTGCTTAAAGCAGGGGAGCAGAGTAAATGCAAACACATTGTATATGAACAGAGAATGGATTTAATCATGACAACAAAAGATCACTCAAAATGCTACCTTTATTTACATTTATGGAAATGTTTCTATCATGGTCAATACTACAGACACAGGGTACCAACATGCTGTAGGTAGTCTTGAAGGAGTGTACTATCTAGTAATTCATTTCACATCCTTTTCACTATACAGATAAGACACACCAGGGGGCAATCCCAACCAGCGAGAGGGCTGTGCCACCCCTGCTCTGCAATCTTGGGTGCCTCACAATGCTTTCGCTGCAGTCTCTCCTGACCTCGGTGCCTCACAAAGAGCCAAACAACATGCAAGTCAAATCCTGAGTACCTATGTTGAGGCACAGCTCTGGCTCCAGCAACATTTTCTTGAATATGTATATGCCTTACTCAAATATACTTTTTTCAAAACGTGGCATCTAACCTATCACTGGAGAACTTGTAACACCCCAAATGTGCATATTTTATTTGTGTGCATGTATCATTCCTGTATTTGAAGTTAGAAATATGAAGTTGAAACCTGTTTATATATCTAGGTGTGCGAGTGAAAGCCATTTAGTACTCAAGAAACTTAATGATCTGGTACTCAAGACAATGATCCGTGAATAGTCTTGTTTTTCCTGTAAGCCTGGACTATTGTTGGTCCTCCCAAGACATGCAGCCAAGTCACCTAATGCTGGAACCCATTTCAGAAGTGGTATTTTTCCATGGGGATGTGAAAGGGTTGAAGCTGAGCACAAAGAATTTCTGCTTTTGGCAAAATCTATTTATAGGCCAGGAACCAAATAATAGCGGGAGTTGGCAGTAGCAACATACCATGACACTCCTTGCTTATCACCCAGATGACTGCTGGAAACATTTAAGACTAAACAGCGGGAAGGATCGAGCCCAACCTAGGAGTCTACCTAGCTTGTGAGAAAAGATAATTAAAACTACTGTTAGGGTAATAAATTGCAGGTAACAAATTTCTTAGAGTATTAAGCTTAGTTGACACATTTTGTTTTATTTAGCTTAGTAACTTTGATCTGTCTTGACACTTAAATCCTACTTTTTATATTTAATAAAATCATTTTTGTTTATTATTATACCCAGCGTAAATAATTGTTACCTCGGGGGGACAACAGCGGAAAAAGAGAGTGAATAACTTATGATCTTGTTCTGTAAGACAGATTTATCTGGGATTCTGGTCTTATTTGGGCTGTGCACCTACGTACTGTGTCAAGACCCTGTGACTGACCCTTCCCAGAACTGAGCTGCTCTCAGTGTCTGTGCCTTTGCTGAGGGAGACCAGAGGTTTTAGCCCAATGGGATCGGGTAGTTGGGAGCCCCAGAGGGCAGGTAAGCAAGCTCAATGCTCATATGATCAGCCCCTCACGTGACAGTCTCAAGGGCATGTTTATGACCTAGCCCATCACAAAAATATTTGCTAAATAAGACCAATATTTGTTTATATAGATGCATTTATATAAATTCATGTGGAAGTTAAAAAAAGTCAAAACAAGTTTCAAATGTTGTCCTCTCGAGCCTAGAAAAAGAAGCAATTTCCCGTTAGTTGGTGAAACAAAAAATATTATAGAGATAGCTTTCACTAACATTGACTACAAGTTCTATGTCCAACCTTAAAAGCTGGCTTGCCTTTAAACTATCGTTCCCCCATCACTACCATGTATGACCCCTGCATTTCATTGTCTTATATTTCATAACCAAGTGACTAATAGTTGCCAGTTACATAGGAAGTATTCATATGTCTATGTTCTACAGATTAAAAATCAGCAAACTCAGTTTCTATCAAAGTACAAAGGTATTATTTTAAGAAAATTTACTCTTATGGTGTTTTTCATTGTAACAAATCTGCAGTACAATGTCTTACACAGCAGGGACACAAATAAATTATTTTAGGGGTCTACTGGGGAAAAAAAAGCAGCTTTTAAAAAAAAAGGCTATTTATTTAACCAAGAGCTTAAAGTTTACAGGAGTTTCTGGATAAAGTTCCCCTTAGCCAAAACTGTCCATCAATGGCTACATCAGGAAACTTCTCCCTGTCGTCTCCCTCCTTCAAAGAGCCAAAGGTGTGCAGAACTGGAGTGTAATACACCAAGCAAAAGTGACTGAATCTCTTACATTTGGTTTGAGAAATTTGCTTTGTCTGCTTTATTTGACAGTCTGTGTTAGCCACATTCATTATCAGAGTAGTGCATTGACCTATTTTCACTTATTACAATGGCTTTATTTTCATACAGGGTATTTGTATTTCTTAGATTACAGCCATTTACAAAGGTTCTCTCTACTGGAAAAAAATCCATAAATTGTACAACAGGGCAGCAGACCATAAAATCCCAATCTGGACTGTTTGCAGCTTTTTATAACGTGACCAAAAAAACAGAAGCAGAAAATAGATAAGGAACAACATTATAGGGTTTACAGTAGCTGGGGGAAATGATCCAATCAATATCATAACAGTTAGTGTGCTCAGGGCTGCACATGAAATGCACTATGTTGACTGGGGAGTTTGTGACTAATAGCTAGACAGCATTAAAAGGTGTTCCTTCATTGAACATCAGATACTTGCCTGTCTCCTCTTGATTCCTGCCTGCTAGAATTTTCACAGTTCACTGGCACCAACTCAGATTGAACTGAAGTGATGTGTGGTGATTTACTGTAAATTAGTTAGAGGGGAGAACTGAAAAAGTGTCAGGCTACAGAGGGGAAGACTGCTCTTGGGCCTCCTTTGTGTTTAGATGCAAATTTTAAGAAGTAGGAAGTATTCACTTTGACGCTAACTCTGAGGCCTTGTCTACACTATTGAGGGCCATTGAACTAAGTTATGCAACTTTAGCTGAATAATGTAACTAAGTCAACATATCTAGGTCTGCTTACTACAGTGTCTTCACCGCAGTAAGTTGACAGCTGACACTCCTGTCGATTCCACTTACTCTTCCCGTTGTGGAAGAGTACCGGAACTGACAGAAGAGCACTTGGTGGTCAATTAATCATGTCTATGCTAGATGCAATAAATCAACCGGCCGCTGGATCAATTGTTGCCTGTTGATCCAGTGTGTAGCGATGGCATGCTCTAATATTGATTGTAAAAATATCAAAACTTGCAGAACATAAAATAATTATTGAAAGTTGGCAGAAATGATGAAAATCCTAGGCCCCATTGGGAGTTACACCTGTGTAACCAAGAGAGGCACAGAGTCTCTTATAGTATTAAGTACAAAAAATATCTCACTCTAATAATGATTTGGGCCTCTACTGGCACCTTCATTCTGAAGTCAGGAATCATCCCACAGTCAAGAGGGAAAATAGAACAAAAAAAAGAACAAGGAGATGTGGGGAGGAGTGTGCCCCATTATCTTAGGACTTAGGAGCAGGGCTGAGTAATGTTCACAGTTTTCTGGTTGGGAAAGTACTTTGTCTGTTCTACCTACCAGACAAGAAGAGACTTTAAGAGCAGACAGAATGCCTCACTGCCAATGATTCATATGATCGTTGGATATGTATTCCAGGAATGGATCAGAAACAGGTTTCAAATAAAATATATATTTATTCATTTAGGGCTTGCAGATCTCAAGACAAGAGATCCATCATGCCTAACAGCGATAAACATTTCTACTCACTGCTTTTCAATGTGCCTCACCAGGGGAATCTTTTTTTTTAGCAGTGAAAGGCTGAAGCCAATTCTACACTACAAACTTTGGTTGACACAAGTTTCGTTGGTACATAGCTGCAGAAGTATTATATTGCTTGTGCTGCACATACTTGATTGCTTGTGAAAACAGTGTGTACACAGCTGGAGTACTCATGCCAACACAAAGGGCAATGCATAATAAGTTAGTATCTCAGCGTGCTGTGGGATTTTCTCCATCTATGTGGTGCTTATTATAGATTTACAAGTACTGTATGCTTGGAGTATCACTATGTTTTCTGCAAAGTGTTATATTCTCCATCAACGAAGATTTACCTACTGGCAAAAACAGTGCAAAAAATCGAAGTGCAAACCACAGGAAATACACTATAAACTTTAAGTTTATATTAATCAAATATAATTTTAATATTGGAAAGGTAGGAAACATTTCTTTCCATGTTAGTGCACAAATGTAGTTCATCATGCCTATATATGGACCAATTATGGTTGTCACAGGTCAGCGAATGTAAAACTGTGTTTTTCCTTACTGTTCTTGGCATAAAGTGGTTAAGGGGTAAGGATGCACTGCATCCTTCCAGTTCTAGTGTTCTATGATTCTAGGAACATTCTCTAAGAACTGCAAAGGGTGGGATTTTTTATGGGATTTTTTAACCTGTAAGGCAATTAAGCTCTGAAGCATTTGTGTTTTCTGCCTGAGAAGACCCATTATGTTCTATTGAAACAAAAGACAGGACTATGCAGCACTTTAAAGACTAACAAGATGGTTTATTAGGTGATGAGCTTTCCTGGCCAGACCCACTTCCTCAGATCAAATTGTGGAAGAAATTTGATCTGAGGAAGTGGGTCTGGCCCACGAAAGCTCATCACCTAATAAACCATCTTGTTAGTCTTAAAGTGCTGCATAGTCCTGTCTTTTGTTTCAGCAAGACCAGACTAACATGGCTACATCTCTATTACTATTCATTATGTCCTAGTGCATTTCCTTCTCTTTTTTCTGCACCTTTTTTCCATCTGCTCTTTTTTTCCTCCATGCCATCTGCCCTAAGCACGTTTACCACGCTGGCCCTCCGGACCCTTTGTTCCCAGTCTAATACCATACTGGCTTGCAGGATCTCACTGAACGTGTCCTCCCTAGTCTTTGTTTTTCTCCTCCTGAGGGTCAAGCAGTCTGTGGGCATGGAGGGGTGTCCCTCAGGGTCACAACAGCCATAGCTGCTGATAAAAACAGACAGATGTATCATTGGATTTACAGTTGCAACAGAAAAGTATCCAAAGTTCCTTTGCTCTCTTAAAAACTTTTAATAAGCCATACGTATCGACACTTCAGCTTTGGAGCACCTCTGTATAGCACTGATCTCCAGTCCTATCCATGATGCATTCGGCCTGCTAGGGGTAAGAAGAGAAAGGAAATTCAGCTGTGAGATACAATAAAGTTTCTGTCCCTATTCCATGGGTATGAGTCCAGGGCAAAATAGCTTAGAACATTGTTGTCTGTTTTCAACAGCCAGTGGAGGTTTTAGGGGCTCTCTCACTCTCGAGGGTAACAAAGGCATAGAGAACATGGCTACTACTGGCATCCCAAAATTGCCTGAGATGTTTACTAAAATGACCAGCAGAAGTCATCACAGAGTGATATGAGAAAGGGTCCTGTCATTTAGAAGGAAGTAAAGCAGACATTCCTAGAAACCTTTGGGAGAGGATGGCAAAGTATTTCCAGGAGATATCTCAGGATGACATGTATATCCTCATACACATAAGTAAAAGGGAAGATGCATGCTCACACTTACCTAAGGTCCCTTCCCCTTCATCAGGGTCATCCATACTCTGCTGGAGGGACCGTCCAGACTGTAGTTGTAGATTCAAATAGGTCTGGCTTGTAACATGGCCAGAGAGTCATGACTCTCTACTTCACACTGTTCATGGCAAGTATCTCTGTCTCAGGCTCCTTTAAGATACCCAGAGTGGTCTGTGGAGTGATGGTGAGGTCTCCCCCTCAGGTATGGCATGCAGCTTTTTTTAAAAGCAGATCTGTGGCTCACTTCCAGATCAACTGTTGTGCTCCAAGGGAGAGCTGCAGGCATGCTCACCAAGTCAGGCATTCAGGAATAGGCATTTCAAAAAATGCACAGAGGAGGATAAAGTAGAATCTGGTCCCTCTGACCCCTGGGCAGTGGAGTTCACACTTGTGACCAGAGTGGTCACTGTTACAAGGAATGGAGCACTATGGGACAGCTCCTAGATGACTGTTATTGTTGACACCAGCCACACTGTAGCTACACTTGCATGGTATCAACCCCAGTAGGTTGACCATAGTCTGTGCCATTTCAGCAGATGGTTTTACTGTATTTCCATAACAGGGCACTTATTTCAGCCAGAGACTAATTTCAGTGTAGATACCTATACAAACATGTCAATACAAATAGACAGATGTTTACCTAATTTTGTAGAATAGGCCAGGCCTGAGAATGCTAACAAAGGTATTGCTTATTGCTTATCATGAGGTAATTGTCTATGATGCAGGTACCTGCCCACTGGGAACTGATCTGATCATCCATTCACTTCATATAATACTTCAAACATAGTCCTGCAACAGCCACAAGATGGTAACAACTTTCAGTATAGTGTAGGGCAATGAGCTAGAGCTAAATCAGTGTCACAGAAACACATTTTTTGAAGTATAACTGCATTAAACTAAAAGTATTAGATAAATTCATGGACAACACATCCATCAATGGCTATTTGCCAAGGTGGTCAGGGACACAACTCCATGTTCCAGGTATCTCTAAACCTTCAACTGCCAGAAGTTGAGACTGGGCAGCAGAAGATGGATCACTCAAAATTGCCCTGTTTGCCCTCTTAAGCACTTGGCACAGGCCACTGTCACAGACAGGACACTGGGCTAGACAGACCATTGGTCTGACCCAGCATGGCCATTCTTATATTCTTAAGTTACTTGATGTAACTCTGAACCCTGAATTAACCGCACAAACAAAAAAGATAAAATCAAGTGGACTAGAAAGTAAACTCAACCAGGGATTGAAAGCAAGGACATAGGTCAAAGACTCCAAGCATTGCCCTACACTATACTATTAAACTGTACCACTTACTATAAACATACCGCTTAGAGACCATCTACTATTTGCAGATCCATCATGGCAATTACAAATGCCATTTGTTAAGTCACTGATTTTCCTATTATCAGGCTACTGCAGCTGTTCACTTCAAGCAAATGAAATATCCTTTCAAGCTATTGTTCTGAGCCTGGAAAGCTGACTTGATCATTGAGCAAGCCAGACAACATTTTATTCACGTTTGCATTAAAAGGAGAGCATGGAAACATAAGCAGACAAATAACCTTTTAACTATTAATTTATCCAGAGTGGGACAAGTCCACTCTGTTTCCAGTAAATATTTGCATGGACAGATTAACCCTATAACAAACCTGATTCAATGTCCTAATATGATACCAGATTTTCAGGAGATCTTAAGCCCAATTTAGACAACTACATGGGGCAAAATTTAAATAAAGTTCAGCATTTAACATGTTGTGCTTTTTTAAAAATCTGACCCATAAAATCCAAAGGGAGCTTAAAAACTACAGTGGCAGAAAACCCCAAGGTAAGTATGTATAAAGGAGGAGTGTTGGAAATACTGCATCTAAACGTCCAAAAGACTATATCACCTTTGAGCTGGATTCCAAAGTGATTAGCACAATAAATGCATTAATTCTGCAATTTTACTCAGCTCCTGAATTAACCAACTTATACAATCATTTTAAAACGCTTTTATGGAATGATACAGTTTCGTTAAATTAAGTTCTCAAATGAACAAATGCTTCTTGTATGATAAACCAAACAAATGTTGAGGATTGAGAACACCTGGAGGATGGAGGGATAATCACTAGCAGCCATAGCTTGATTTCCTTCTTGGACAGGTTATTGGTTTGATGCTGGGGTGGGCATCCGACCTCTTAGGGCTTTGATCCAGCCCATGCAGCTGTTCCAGGCCCCGCCCCTTGCACACTGTCTGGGAGCCAGAGCTGTGCAAGCTCTTTCAAGTGCTTCTATTAAAAGGGCTCGCACCTTCCCCGTACCTGTCATGCAACACGCTGCCTGGCAGCCGTGGGGAAGGTGCGAGTCCTTTAAATAGAAGCAGTTGAAAGGGCTCATGTGTCTCCAGCTGCCAGGCAACATTCTAGTGGAGCTGGAGCTGCGAGCCCTTTTAACTGTTTCTATTTAAAGGGCTCGCGCTTCCCGGGCAGCTGCATTGCCTGGCAGCTATCTAGCAGGCACAAGCCCTTTAAACAGAAGCAACTGAAAGGGCTCACAGCTCCATCCCCATGCTAGCCTGTTGCCTGGGAGCCAGGGACATACCAGCCCTTTCAACTGCTGCTATTTAAAGGCAACAGGCAACAGCCCTAGGGAAGGCACGAGCCCTTTACACAGAAGCACTTGAAAGGGCTCACATGTCCCCGGCTCCCAGGCAATATGCTAGCAGCGAGGCCGAAAGCAGCGAGCCCTTTAAATAGCAGGAATTGAAAGGGCTTGCAGCTCCCGTCTCCGGTTAATGTGATGCCTGGGACCTGCAGGGGAGGCATGAGCCCTTTTACTTCCTGCTATTTAAAGGCTCCACCCCTTCCATCTGAGGCCACGCCCCTTCTGGGACAGCGCACAAACGCTCAAAAATTATTGCCCATCCCTAGTTTGATGGATAAGAGGAATGCAATAGAAATGCTATACCTGGACTATACCTATACCTAGCTTTTGATGCAGTCCCACATTATATTCTGATAAGTAAGTAGGAGAAATGTGGGCCCAGTGGAACTACCTATAAGGGGATACATAACTGGTTACACAACTGCAAACTACAACTATTAATGGAATGATGTCAGGCTGAAAAGAGGTATTGAGTAGGGTTTCACAGCAATCTTTTCTGGGTCTGATCTTATTTAACATCTTATTTAACATCTGATCCGATTTAACATAATTACCTGAATGCAGGAATAAAGAGCATACTGTTCAAATATGCAGATGACACAAAGCTGGGAAGGGTATCACAAACATAGCAGAGGATACAGCTAAAATTCAAAGGGATCTTAATAAATTAGAAAATGGGGCTACCAGCAACAAAATGAAATTTAACAAAAGCAAATATAAGGTGCTATTCTACATGGAGAAAACACAAATGCACAAATACACAATAGTGGATAACTGGCGTGGCAGGGATTGGGGTGGATCACAATCTCCATATGAGTCAACAGTTCAGGGCAGGTGCAAAAAGCCCCATCTAATACAACTGAATGTCATGCAAGTCATAAGAGATTATATTACCACTCTTTCTGGTGCTGGTTAGTCCTCAGTTGGGCTACATCTACACTGCAGCGCTATTTTGGGATACTATAAGTATCCTGAAATAGCTATTCTGAGTTTTTTGAGCACATCTGTTATTTTGAAATAGAATGGGCTCACTATTCCAATGTCCCTTTTATTCATTTTTTTCCTACACCCAGACTCTGTGCTCGAGAGTGGGGAAGCTCTGCCTCTCAGAGGTGCCCAGAGAAGGTGGATTTCCCAGAAGACTGAGTTGTGGCTCAAGCTGGTTCTGTGTTGGATCAATGGAAAGGAACCCCTCGATACTGAACCTGGCCCTGGTTGCTGCTGGCCTGTAATTTCCAGTCACTGAACTATGTCATGAGAGTGAAATACTCACAAGAAATTTTCACGGAAGTAAATTTGCAGAATTGGTTGCAAAAAGTAAGGATTATAAAGATTCATTAATTTTTTTCTGGAGAAATAATATATCAACTGCATATAGCCATCAGGCAAAGAAACAAACAATATTATGTTTTTTTCTTCGAGGAAGATTTTAGATGCTGTACAAGTTAATAAATGGTTAAGAAACATACTTCTAGCTCAGCATTTTAAACGCAGCTGTCAGACTACATTTAATGTGGAAAAGACCCAGTTTTAAAAATTATCCAGTTCTTCTAAACACCTTTTGTTCAGAAAAAAAATCTTTTTTCTCTCTGCTCAATTCAAAACTGCAATTTCAACTCCCATCCTTTGAGTTTGCTCCAGTAATCTTTTCTTCCTACATTTGCACTGGTGTTACTATTGTAGCCTTTTCAAAGCATGGGCTCTGGGCCTTTTTTACGATATTTCTTCCCCACAATTACTGTGAATTGGTGTTTCTAGAAAATTGCTTGCACAAGTAAAAAATATCAGCCTTTTAGAAATCAAGATTAAAAAGAGAGAGAGGCTGCTATATTTGTGATCTCTAGAGACTCTAGTAAAAGCCTTCATCAGAGATAAGGTGGCCTCCAGTTTTCTAAAATAGGAAACAGATTTATAATGAGCATGTTAATTTCACTCTACAAATCTATCACATGACAAAGGATCTGAGTTAGTAACCACTACTCTGTCCAGCTCTCTGAATCCAAATTTGATATCTGCTAATTGGAGTTACACATTGAGATTAATGGAAGTTGGGAGTACTGATTCAACATGTAGTGGGAGGTGATAAGCAAGTCATGGGATCAATATGGGTGTGTCTACACAGCAGGGTTAAAGTCAAATGAAGCTACGCAACTTCAGCTACATCAATTGGGTAGCTTAAATCAACATAGCTTAATTCGGCTTTTGGCGATGTCTACACAGCAGGAAGTTGTAGGAAGAACATTAATACTCTTCCTTTGACTTCCCTTACTCCTCGTGAAATGAAGGTTACCATGACTTGGAGTAAGAAGTCCTCCAGCTCAACATTATTTTGAAATAAAGGCTTGTAATGTAGAGATACACTGTGTTATTTCGGAATAACATCAGTTATTCCAAAATAACGCTGCTGTGCAGTCATACCCTATGTGTGCATGCAGATCCATAAAAGAATACAAGACGAGTTAGATGCCAATCTTAGAACTCATCCCAGATTGACAGAGAACAGCAAAACCACTACTCCTGGGATAATTCTGCAAATGTTGAATTTGGAGCCAAAATAAAGTTGCAGAATCACCCCAGGCCTGAACCACAGAGCTTAAGGCTACATCTACACTGCACAGTTATTTCGGAATAAGCTATTCTGGAATAGCTATTCCAAAACAGCTTATTTCAATAGAATATCTATACTGCAGGGAAGCCTCAAAATTAGTCTAACACAGGATTCCCTAATGTAGATGTGCTATCTTGATTTAGAGTGCTAGGAGGAATAACTTAGAATGGCCCGGGAGAGGGGCTATTTCGAAATAGCAGCAGTGGAGCATCTACACAAGCCTTATTTCGAAATAGCTATTTCAGAACAGGCATTATTCTTTTAGAATGAAGTTTACAGAAGTCGGAATAAGCCATCCACTATTTTGAAATTATTTTGAAATACTTGCTGTATAGACGCTCGCATAGTTGTTTCAGAATAACGGCCGTTATTCCAAAATAACTTTGTTGTGTAGACACACCCTTAAAGTTAACAGGAATCCTCAAGGGTGCAGGGATTTGCCTACCTAGTTAATTGTAGGACTGAGGCCATATATTGTGCATGGCAATACTAAATGACATACAAATAATATTTAATAACTTCAGCGGGGGTATCTGTGTTAGTCTGTAACTAGAAACACTTAAAAAACAATGAATAGTCTAGCAGCGCTTTAAAGACTAACAAAATATGTGGATAGTATCATGAGCTTTCATGGGCACAACCCACTTCTTCAGATGAATGGAGTTAATAAAGGTCCAGCTGCAAAATAAATAGGGGATGGGAAGAAGAAGGAAAAAGGGGGAAAGAAATACTCAATTACGGTGCGTCTAGACAGCACCCCTCTGTCGGAATAAGCTACGCAATTTGCACTATGAAAATTGCATAGCTTATTCTGAGTCTAGATCGAAAGAGCTTATTTTGAAATCTGGTGCTGTTTACACAAAATAAGTCACTATTCCAACAAATCTCTTAACCCTTGTGGAATGAGGATTACAGGGCCACTAGAATAGCGCGTACACTACTTTGGGAAATAGCGGGTGCATTTAAAGACGTGGTTCTGCTATTTTGGGATACTTACAGTATCCCAAAGTAGCACCACAGTGTAGATGTACCCTTACAGTGTTCGTGCCACAGGAAGCTGATAGAAAAGGCGCAATTTGTTCTTCACATAAATATTTATTCACATAGTTGTACTGCATTCTGCACTGATTTTCCCTTTTTATGATATATCTTTAAAATGATATATTTTTACACTAACTCATACATTACTTCAAATGGACTGCATTCCTATGACACACATATCTTGGGAAGCAATGTGACCCAGTGGATGGAACATTGGGACTGGGACTCAAGAGATCTGGTTTCTATTCCTGGCTCTGTTCTTGGCCTGCCGGGTGACCTTGGGCAAATCACTCCATTCATGTGTCACTCAGTTTTCTTACCTGTAAAGTAAGGTTAATGCTACTCACCTCCTTACCCAGCACTCTGAGATCTGCTGATGAAAAGTACAGGTTGGACCTTGCTGGTCCAGCACCCTTGGGACCTGACTGGTCCCGAACGAGGAGATTTGCCAGACCAGGGAAGATCTCTCCCCTTGTGGCCATGCTACTACCGGGCTAGGGCTCCAGCCTGCTCCCACTGCTGCTTCAAGCCCCCAGGGGCTCTCCCTGACCCTGCTGCTGCCAGGGCTGAATCACCACAACCAGAGCTTCACAGCCAGAGGAGACCTCCACAGCCGCCTGGCTCCATGGCTGGAGCGGAGGTCCATGGCCGCAGCCAGGCTAAAGCTTCCCCACCGCTGGGGCCAGGGAGCTCAGGTGGGGCCAGAACTCCCTGCCATGCAGTCCATCCTCCCCACCACACACACACGCTCTGGGCTCCTGTGCCCCATACAGTGCTCCTGCCCCACAGCCAGACCTCCCTCTTCCGGGGCTCTGTGGTCCAGGAACATCCGTGATCCGTGCTGGACTACGGATGTTGCCAGACCAGGGAGTCTCAGTTAAGGGAGGTACAACCTGTAATACATAAAAAGCAGGTCTCCAAGCTAACTGTAGAAAAGATATACAAACCTTCACTAGTGCTCAGCACACAATTTACTCAATCCACTTTGATATTCATTCAAAAAGGACATAAGTAAGCCAGTTGGGATGACACTCAGAATCAAAATTCCATTTTATTTTTTAAATTTAAACATTCCTACTAAAAGTTAAAGACTTTAAACTTTCAAATCTGTTGCTCTTCTAAGTGAATGTGTATATACTGAAGTAGGAGACATGGGAAAAAGACAAGGGTGAGCCAAATGACATACATGTTGATATTGGATATAACTAACCTAATGAACTAATGAAGAATAAAATGAAACAAAAAATTATTTGACAGTGACACCCTAAATTGTCGTATGAAATAATTGCTAATATTACTGTAGAAAAAATGGGAAAATATAGTCCTTCAGCAGTAACCACTGCAACTGCTAGCTCACATTAGTTTTGTGAGCCTCCCAGCCTAAACACACACACAGAGACTGCCCGGGGGTGGTACCTCAAACTAACTAGTCGTCACTCAAAATTTCTGATTAACACTACTTAGAAGCAAATGTCCTTGAGAAGACATCAGCATCACTCATGTACAACTCTTGTACTGTATACCACACTATAAACAAATCTCTCAAGTGAAGACTAAAGGCCATCTATGATGATATTTCCCAAGAATCACCAACATGACTCCAAATCATCAGTGGCATAGCCAGAAGGGCCCACTTGGGTGGGCTCTGACTTCGGATGGGTAGACAAAAATGAGGGGCGGAACAGATGGGATGGGGGGTAAGCCCCAGCCCCACTCCCCAATCAGAGCTCCTGACCAGAGCAGAGCAAGTCTCAGCCCTGATTCCCAGCTGGTGCACTGGGACAAAGAGGAGCAAGGCCCAGCCCTGCTCCAGATTGGAGCAGAGACATTTCCAGCCCCGCTCCCTGGCCAGTGTGCCAGGGAGGAGTAGGGAAACCCCAATCTCGTTCTCTGACTGGAGCACCAGGACAGAGGGGAGCAAGCCCTGACCCCACTTCCCAACTGGAGTGCCACAGTGAATCCAAGCAAGTCCCAACCCTGTTTCCCTGCCAGTGCACCAAGGCATAGCAGAGTAAGCACCAGTGCCCCAGCTGGCTCTCCAGGTGAGGCGGGGTAAGCCCTAGTCCTTTTCCCTGGCTGGCTCACTGAGTGGGCTGGAGGGGGGTCGGCCTGGGTGCCACAGCCCACTCAGGCCCACCAATGGGTATTCTCCTGCTCCAAATAAGAAGCAACTGGGAATGCTGGATGTGCATATTTGCATTTGTTTTCATTAGGCAGAGGCCCCAAATTAGAAATGAGAGTGTGATGGGGCACCTGCCCCTTACTGGGCTCAAAGGGTTAATAGTGCCCTGGGAAGAGGTTAATAGCACAGGAGGTAGTCAAAGAGGGGTTGTGAGGAGCAGCCAATCAGGGCTGAGCTGTCTGTAGAAGGGATGCAGAGCAGAGGAGCCTTGCTCATTTCCTGTAGCTTGAGGAAGGAGGTGAAATGACTGCCTTTCAGAGTGAAAGCAACCAGCACCTTAGACCAGACAATGCTTGCAGGCAGAGACCCTGGGAACTAAAGGCAGCTCCTGGAAGGCTGTAGGGATTTGTAGGTTGAGGCCCTGAGGCAAGAGCAAAGAGGATGCTGGGGTTACCTGGCAATCTACTGAGGAGTCAGAAAGGGAGCCAAAACGAACGGTCATCTACAGTCCTTAAGCCTGGACCCAGAGTAGTGGGCAGGCATGGTTCCTCCCACCTGCCTCCATCTGCAACTGTGAAAGTTGCTGGACTTAGCAACGATGACATTCCCTCAGAAGGTAGGGGCACAGAGTACAGCACAGTTGGAGAGCTGTGTCATTGAAGAGAATACTGCAGTCCAGGGAGTGATGGGCTCCCAGAGCAGAAGTGATAGTGGCGAAGCATCAGCAGAAGAGGGCGCATTGGCAAGAAGAACAAATTTCCATGACAGCCGGCAGGAGGTGCCAGAGTGGTGAGTTCCACCCTGACACAGGAAGCATTTACCAAACATTAACTCCTTTGAATATGTATATACGTTACAGTGGTACAAGTTACAGCCTTCTTAATTACAAGCTTAGGGCCTGATTAGCCAGTACATTACTCCAATCAAATGCTAGTGGAACTCGATTGATTGCAGGTTCCCAACTATAAGTATGGATGAGTACTTATGCTTTGATGGTGACAACTATCATTAAATTGCCTCTCTCATGTACCAGTATATATAAGAAAGTTTGTTCACGTAAGGCAGTGGTTCCCAAACTTCTTTGGTTACAAACCTCCCTCCCCACCTCCATCTGAAGGAACTGTCCTCACAGTCAGGGCCAGGACCTGGGGGCCAAGGCTAACACTGGAATTGCAACTAGGACCATGATCAGGATTCTTGCCACAAGCAGAAGTGATGCTGGGCCCACCAGACTTGCTGCAGGGGGCAGGGCTGGACTGCTGCTTGGTGGTGCTCCCTCCCTTCCCCCTGCACATTCCTTTGAGCCCGCACTAATGGGGTGTGCCCAATAGTTTGATATCACTGATGTCAGGCAAGATTCTTTTCTCAATTTCTCAAATCTTGAATATCCCTATTGATTCTATTAGGCATTTTCTAGATTGTGAGAAGTATTAACTGAGAATAGAATGTGTTCTGCAAGGAAAAACTTTTTTTGGCATTTTTATAAAGTTAACATTTTTTGGGGGGGTGGCTACTTCATCTCTTCCTCAGATTTTCCCTTATATTTGTTTTTAAAGTGTTCTCTGGAAATGAAGTATTTTTTCTTCTCTTTATGAATGTCTGCAAGCAAGAGACAGGATTTGATTGTTTTGTTTTGTTTTTAAATTCCTCACTTTTCTATTGCTTGTCATGCTTTAGTTTGTGTATTTTCAAAGTCTAAAGGAACTATATGTATAAAAATGAACTCTAAAAAAGAACTCTAATCAGAATTCTCAACATTTCTCTATAGTCTTTTGTTAAATCAACTTTTTTTTTTTGCAAGCAGGCCTACTAACAAAGTGAATTAAAAATGTATGAATCCAGACATCCTGTGCTGCATTCTATTTCTTGTTGTCTTATAGACAGTTCCCTTAAAAATCTTCACAGGAAAAAGGAACTGTGACTCATCCTGACAAAAAATTTCCTATATGTCAAATTTTAACCTCTCCCCTCAGAGATTTTAGCTTAAATGAGCTATCCCAAATAATGTAGGTATTCCTCTCACAGAGACATCTGTTGAGCTTCAGATACCAAAGAAACATTTAGCTTGTTTTTACCTTCAACTCTTGTCACACAGCAATTGATAAGTAGATCAATCCCCATTTAGAGTTAATGAGAAGTCAAATATAACATGATCTATTGTACAGTAAAAAGCTGTTTTACCTCGCATGTTGGAGGGAGGGGGTTGGGAAGTGCTGGTAAGTAAAAAAGGACAGTTAACTAACAGGGAAACAGTTTGGGTGTCAGAGAGGGCTCAGGGTGCTGGATCCATATAGGGCTCACCTCAGGTAGTCCCCTCCAGCAGCAACCTATTCCTGCTGCTCCTAGGCAGAGGTGAGGCAGGCAGCTCTGCATGATGCCCCAACCTGCACTGAGTGCTCTGTCACTCCCATTAGCCAGGAACCATGGCCAATGGGAACAGTGGGAGCACTGCTTGCAGGCAGAGGCAAGTGAGCAGAGCAGCTTGCCGTGCCTCCACTTAGGAGCAGCAGGGACAGGTTGCTGCTTGCTGGAAATGCCCAAGGTGAGTCCCCCCTGGGTCCCTTCCCATGCCTCAGTCCCCTCCCCCAAACTCTCTGGACAATAAGGATGTGAATGGGTAACTGGATAACCAGTTACCAGGTAAGCATCCCCTTATCGGGTGATGCTTACTGAGTGACAATTAACAGGTTCCCCATGAACAGCCCCCTGCCTATGACCTGCTGCAGGCAGAGGGCTGCTCCAGCCCTGGCAGCCCACCCCAGCTCCAGTATGGGTGCTGAGAACCGGCGGCAGCCCCAGCCCCATCGTGGGGCAGGGAGCCTGCAGAACCAGCTCCAGTCCTAGCGCGGGGGCTGGGAGCATGGGGCTGGGATCAGGAGCCCTGGACACTGGAGCAGTGACATCCCACTTAGTTGGTAAACCAATTATATGTTAGGTTAAGCTAATGTTTAACTGGTTAACTGATTAACCGGGATTTTCCATCCCTACTGGACAATAAACCAAACTTTCTATGAAGAGCAGAAACGCTTGTTTACATAACTCTCTGGCTGGTACAGAGCCAGATAACACAGCCTTTACTGTATATTGTAACTGTTTCTTAACAAGGTAATCAAATGGAATATGAGAATGACACAGCAGATACAATAATTACATCTGTATAAATATGGTACATTAGAATATACTATAATGGTTAATATTAAGTGAACTGTTGTTTAATTAACAAAATCAACAACATGACATGAGGAATACAAAAGAATGAGAACAACAGTTTAAGTCCAAATTTACTCTTGCCCACTAGCTAACAAACATACTGTATGAGACTATAAAGCTATTTGGCTCTGGAACACAATTAGCTGCTATAATTTAAATGTAAAATATCTTTCCTTTTGCTTTGCCCCCTCCAGCAGTATTTTGGTATCCATTAAAATGTGTGACTTGAATGCACTGAAGATAGTTCATATATGCTGAGAAGTAACTGGCCACAAATCTCCCCTCCTCTCCCCGCTCCTTTGGAATGCATGAAAAATTATTAACGTCTGTGCTGTTCATACTCTTGAAATGAGAGGTGAACAAGGCAAAAAGAGTAAGGTCACCTACAAAAAAAAAGCGCAGAATGTAATGCCAAACGATTTATATTAAAAGAGGTATTCAGGACAATGACCCAGAGGCACTTCTTGTGATGACTTACTGGGCCTTTAAGCGATATGTTGCATGGCTGTTATTCTTCAGTTAAAGTTGGTTTTGGCAAACCTCTGCTATTTGCTTTGTAAAATTTTTGCAATGGGAATGAAAAATGTTGTGAAATTTCTCTGTCTGTCTGTGTCTCTCACACACACGCACTACATAAAAATGGTGAAAATGTTTTCAAATATTGTTAAATCCTTCAAATCTGTCAAATTATCTATTTTATTGGCTTTTAAAGTCTAGTTTTAAGTTAACAAATGAAGCTTCAGAAGGTCAGATCTTGAGATGCAGCTGATCTTCAGAGTATGCAGGTCAGAATGTATGTGCAAAGGTGGCTTTAACTTCTGCTGCGTCCCTCGGCAGGATTAGTCCCTCAATGCAAAGAAAGAGCAGTCTAAGGGATGCCATAACTTACAGCACTTGCAAATGATACAAGCGTCTAAACCTGCAAACAAGGATGGTTGTGACACAGATTTCTCCTGTCCACAATCCCTCCTTCCTCACTAAACCCTCTTTTCTCTGTTACATCTGAAAGGAAGGGAAAGGCGCTATTACAGCTCGACGACACCAGGGGACACAGATAATTTCACGGGGAAGATTAAGCCAGCTATAAGGACAGATTCTGCCATCAGCAGGATGTAAAGCGACTTCAGTACAGCAGAGAATACATCCTTTAGGAGTTATGTAATGTTTTGCATGTTCAAAGTGCTTCACAAATAGGTATTAATTATCCTTTGATGAGTCCCTGGAGTTAGATAAGCAGTATCTCCATTTTACAGCTCACGAAACAGACATTAAGGGCTTGATTGTCCATTGTAAGTGAAAGAAGCCTGGGAACAGTAGCGGGGAGCTGATAGTAACCAGGATTCTCAGCAGCTTTGACTGTCAACACTGACATGAAGTTCCATGCTAGTTACAAAAGGGATACAAAGGAGCATGCTCTTCCTTATACTCTTCATAACATCCTGTCCTCTTCTGACATGCCCTTTCCTACCCACAACACATCCCCAGCTACAGGATCTGAAGTTTCATTCAGACAAGCAGGTGGAGCCACCTCTACCCAGCACTATGCTGGTGGAATCTGCAATACAAATCTCTGGTCATTTGGTGGACAAGAGAACCTGGTCCCAGATCAATTTCAAATTTATGACCAGAAAAACAGCTCTGCAAAAATGATAGCTTCTTTCTCAGCAAACCTTCTCCCTTTGTTTTTCTGAGTTTTTACTGCTTTTTCTCCTGTTAGTATTGGATGAGAGCATGAGTGGTACACTGTTCAGGATTATGCATCAACAAAACTATTGACTATGAGTCTAATCCAACTCCCATTGAAATCAATTACATTCTTTCCATTGATTTCAATGGGAATTAGACACAATCCTAAATTCCAGTGGCAAAATACAGTACTTGTGAAGAAAGGATCGTGCTGGTCTAAAATTACAAGGTGTGTTTGCAGACCTGTGTAAAGGTGTCCACTCCCCATAGGAGCACCTCTTTAGCTCTCTTGTAAGAATCCCTAATCCAGGACAGGACCCCTGGATTTAATGTACTCCTCACCGCCTCTCTGTCCCTGGCCAACTCCCTTCCCTTCAAGCTTTCTTTCTTGCTGTCACTTCCTGGCTTTATCACACTAGTCCAGGTCCTCACTATGCTGGGCTTCATCTTCCTTTAGTTCTTATCAATCCCTGGCTGCCCTCCAGGTGTAACATATAAGTTTAAATGGCCCTTTCTGGCCCAAGGTAACCCATTAATGTTTGCCTGGGAACACCCCATGACAGACTGACAGGAAAAAATATTAACTCATACAATTAACAAATTTGAGGTAGATATTCTTCAAAGACAAGCACAAAACCTGAATGTGGCATGTTTACAATTACTTAAAAGGGGAAAAGATCAGACCATTTACATCGGTTTTCCAAACTCCTGGGAAGAACTAGGGTTAGAACTCAGACTGTCTGGTTCAAAATGACAGACTAATTCTTCTTGCCACAATTTTACTTCTTGAGTTACTGTTAAAATCTGTTCACCTTATCAGGAAAACTTTTTGCCTAATTTTAGTGTTCAGTAAATGAAGTTACACAAGATAGAAACATTTAAACAGGCTCTCATTACATTTTTCTACATAAAAATCCAATTTTTAACATAGAATTTTAAGAGTGCCTGGCAAGCACATAAACTTACTGTTTCAGAGCAATCCCAACTGCAATCATAATATGCTTATATTATGGTAAAGCTAGACCTTATTACACTTTCTTACCTTCTCATTTCTTTTGCCCATACATTTACATATGGGACTTTTGTAAATAATACGGCAACCAACAGAACCACTCCAAATTAGTGTTGCCGGTCATCTGGTTTTCTACCAGAATGCTTCGTTGAAAGAGGATCTTGGTGAATCTGGCCAGCACTGCTGACCAGGCTGCTAAATGTCCAGTCAGCAGTGCAGAAGGATAAAGCAGGCTCCCTGCAGGTTCCAGAAGTGGCCAGCATTTCCCTCTGGCTTCTAAATGGTGGTGTGGCTGCAGGGGCTCTGTGCAATGTCCCAATCCCAAACACAGCCTCCACAATTCCCATTTGCTAGAATCCTATTAAAAAAAAATCTGGGGAATGCAGTGGTAGCAGAGGTTCTTGTCTTATTCTCATTTAAATAGGGGAAAATACAAAAATGTCTATTTATTTGTTTGTTTATCTTAATACCTACAATCGCAGGGCTCCCACACTTCCAGGGCTGCTCAGATCTTCCATTTTACTCTGTGCTCCCAATTTACTTTGTCATCTACCTTCATTTCTCTTTTTATTTTGTATCATCAGTTCTTTCCTTTCTCTTTGGTCTCCCTAACTCCTGTCAGGGATGGATTAAGGTTACGAGGGGTCTAAGGCTAATGGGAGGAAAGGCCTAAGTATGAATTATGTATTGCAAAAAAATTTATGAAGCCATGAAAGATTTACCTATATACATATTTACATAACATTAATACATTTATTCTACTCTCACTACCCTCAATTCTGCAAACAATTTTCCCTCCAGCGTTAGCTGTGGCAAAGTTATGAAAGAAGTGGGAAAGAAGTTTGAGTTGGTCAGAAAATAAGGACTAAGTTCAGGTTTATTTAGCTTTACGTTTTTGGAATGAAACTCAAAAGAATTCAAATGTGAAGTACTTTCATGATGGATTGAACTGCTAGAGCTGCATCTGAGGGGCAGCATCCTGTCTTAGCCTATTCTTTCTATCACAGCCTGCTAAGAAGAGAATTTAAAATTCTTGCGGGAGAGCTTGGGGAGGGAGAAACCTACAACATTGTGTGTTGAGCTTCCTCTAATGCTTTTGCAACCCCTTAAATGTAAAAAGATTCATTGGCCTGTGGCACTAGACTGAGTATAAGGAAATAACTTGGTTGCATCCCAGTACAGAAAAAGACATCAAAGAAAAAAACCTGGATTTCTTTGATTTTTAGTACAGTATGGAACATAGTGCATAAAAAATCTGAAGCCCCTCGATGGAAGATACCATACAAGTTAAAGTACTGATATCCAGATTTGGCTATTTTGTTTGCCCCAGAAGTAACAATTTTTGCCAGAGCTGGATAGAATGTGTGCAGGTTCTGTGACAGCTTCCCACCCCACCCTTTTGGTAAAGCCTTTTCCCTCCCTCCCCACCTCCTACCACCACTCCCTGGCCCTGTGTCCCCACAGGCACTCACCAATTGCCCAGAAATGGACCCAGCACACACAGAAGATAATGGTGACAGGCACTAGGACAGAAGCATCAGCATCCTGGAGCTTGCCTGCCCTTATCTGAGAGAGACACAGGCAGCACAAGGGAGCCTTTTCCCTCCCTGACAGCAAATCAGAGCTCCAGAGAAAGCAGGGGTGGAGGCAATAGGAGGGTGCACAATATTCAAACTACTCCCATGGCTGGCATGGGTTCCTGTATTAACCTCAAAAGGGGCACACATATGGCACTTCCATAAGTACTACAGGCTGGATTTTTGTAGTCCAGAGGTCTATCCTCCAGCAACATTCCAGACTGGAGCATACACCGGGAAAAGCCAGGCCCTGTGCTCTGCAACTCCTCCTCTGCCCTCCCAGATTTTTCAGGTTTTAAAGCAGATGTCTTCAAGTTTTTTTTCCATTTTAACTACAGGTTGAACCTCTAATCTGGCACTCTCTGGTCTGACAACATCTGTGGTCCATCATGAATTTAGTTAGCATGATATCTACTTATCAGGTGTGTGACCAAGTTTCCTGTGGTCCCATGAAGTTATTTACAGCCTGCAGTAACCTGTAGTATTTACAGTCCCAGCTCTCAGTGTTCTGTGTTGTTATTTAGCTCTAATTTATCCCTAACTGTCCTTTAAGAGCTCAGTAAGCAGTCAAAGTGTTGGTAATGCTGCTAGACAATATGGATTTTCTGTAGTTTGGCAAATTCCCTGGTTCAACACCGGTCAAGTCCCGAGGGAGCTGGACTAGAGAGTTTCAACCTGTAGTGATAAATCAATGATTCAATATCAAATTAAATAAAGGTGAGCTAAGCATACTTACAGGTTACAATCTATTCAAAAAACTTTTGGGAGTTGTACAATAGGAAATCTATTCAAATGTTGAACATGAACATGTTACTGTGACTGGAATTTTAAATAAACTATTTATATACTAAAGTAAAGACATAAATCTGCTATAATTTAGTACTTTCCAATTTTAATGTTAACTGAAAAAGTCTTCTGAGCTAGAGATTACTATAATTATTTTTCCTAAGATTTCTTATGGGAAAATTTATTGAGTTATCAGTCATCCAGTCCTAGCTTCTGGCAGTCAGGTTCACAAATCCCCTGGCAGTGAGTTCCATAGGATGATTGTGTGCTGTATGAAGAAGTATTTGCTTATATTTCTTTTAAACCTGCTTCCTGCTAGTGTAATTGGGTGAATAGCACTCTCTGGCTACATCTACACTGCACCTCTCTTGCGCAAAAGCCTATGCAAATGAAGTGCAGATTAGCATATTGCCACACTTCATTTGTATAATGAATTAGGGGGCGTTTTTGCCCAAGAGGCAAAAAACCCCTCTTGCGCAAAAGCCATTCTTCCTCATTTTTCATTTGCATAGGCTTTTGCACAAGAGAGGCGCAGTATAGACGTAGTCTGATTCACTGCCTCCATACCATGAATATCTTTTATAGACCTCTACTATTTTTGCTGCCCTTCTCTGTACTTCTTCCATTTCTAATATGTCATTTTAAGAGATGGAGCAATCAGAGCTGCTCACAGTATTCAAGGTATGGGTGTGCATAGATTTATATGGAGGCATTCTGATGTTTTTGTCCTCTTATCAATCCATTTCTGAATGGGTCGTAATGCCTTTTTTTTTTAACTGCTGCCATACATTGAAAACATCTGCTTAGAGAAGTATCCATAATGACTTCAGGATTGCTTTCTTGGGGGGAAGGGGGGGAAGCTATTTTAGATCCTATCATTCTGTATGGATAAATTGGGATTATGCTTTCTAAGGTGACTCTTCTCCAAATCATGTTTATCCATGTGTATGATAATCTGTTCTTTACTATAGTTTCCACCAATATGCCCAATACTGAAGTTTGGCCTACTGACCTGTAATTACCAAGATCACCTCTGAAGCCTCTTAAAAGTCAGCATTACTTTAATTATCCAGTCATCTGATACAGATGCCAATTTGAGCAATAGTTTACATACCACTGCACAGATATGAAATTATAGTCAGTACTATACTTTCATATCTGAGTTCCTTCAGAACTCTTGGGTGAATATCATCTGCTTCTCATGACCTGATATTGCTTAATTTATCAGTTTGTTACAAAACCCTCTCTAGTATCTCAATCTGGACACTTCCTCAGATTTTTCTCACAAACAGAATTTCACACAAATCTCTCTCATAGCCTCATCCATGAAGACAAATGCAAAGGATTCATTTAGTTTTTCTTCAGTGGCCTTGTGTTCCTTGAGTGCAGTTTTAACACCTTGATTGTCTGTCTCCCTTAGCTTCTCCACTTCAGCCACTCTCATCTCAAGAGCCTGTACTCAATCTTTGAAGGCCTGAAGTTGCTTTCACTGAAGGCACACAAATGCCACCTGCCCAAAGGAAGATAATTGCAGGTGATACATTCAGGGCAATAAATTGAGCAGTGCTGGGCCAGATTCTGCAGTGCTGCTTTCCTAAGCTTTAAGCTAAAAATAAATCTCCAAATTCTGGCCTATACTGGGGATCCTCAAATCACTGTACAACTTAGAGATGCTCTAAGAGAGGGTTTTCAAACTCTGGGTTGTGGCATGTAAGGGCAAGCCATTAGCTGGCCACAAGACACTTTGGTTATCTGCGCTTCCACAGGTACAGTCAATCGCAGCTCCTGTTCCAGGCCAATGGGACCTGCAGGAAGCATTGTCCTTATCCACACCGCTTCCTGCAACTCCGATTGGCTGGGAATGGTGATCCATGGCCAATGGGAGCTGTGATCACCCGTTCCCAAAGAGGCACAGGTAAACAAATCATCTAGCAGCTTTCTCTTACAAGCCACAACCCGGAATTTGAAAACCCCTGCTCTAGGAGGCACTGCCTTTTTGGGACACTAAACTGGAGTACACTGTATTCCAGCTACACCTCCTTCTCCCCCTTCCCTGTCTTACACACAATACACTTCCTACATTGAGCGCTGCAAGGATGGACTTGCATACAGCAAAAGCATAGACTTTGGCTTTATGCTAAGCAGGGAAACCTCTCTGTGGCAGAGGGATTCTGCAGAGATTGTTTTCATCTCCTTTGCAACCCATTCCCACCAGCAGAACAGCAAAACTGGGCTCCAGCGCAGAGCTCTGTTTGCAATGTTCTGTTCTCCATTCTATACAAATTCAATTACTAAGGGACGCATTTGATCTTGCACATATTTAAAGACTCTTTTCATTGTTGTCTTTTAACTTTTCGCTTGCATTTAAAGGCTTCAAAATCAAACAGAAACCACCCTCTTCCCAACCAACCATGACAAAAAACATAAAACAAAAACAGGAAGAAATTATGTAGTAAAAAAGGGAAAATTATAAAACAATATAAATCAAACTTCACACAAACATTTATAATAGAAGCATTTTATCTATGTCTGATTCACTAATATATAATTAGTCAGATAATAAATATTTTATTTTGGAGCCAAAGCCCGAAACTCAAATTTATATTTCACCCTTCAAGGAAATACATGAAGGTTGTCTAAATCTGCTTACATATATCCACATGATCATCTATGTTCCCATCGTACAGCATACATTGAACAAAAGAGAGAAGACAGATGGTGTTTGAATCCTTAGTAGGCATAAAAGCAAAAGATTCATTTTTAACCATTTTAGAAGAGCTATGTAACACAGAGGCCCATTGGTAGTTCATTAGTCTGTATCAGCGTCTCTTATCAGACCCAATATACTCACTGCACCCAACACATGGTTGTCTTAATCTGTATCTAAAAGGTGACATGCAGAATATTGGTGGAAAACTAGTAACTTACTGATCAAAAATATTTTTACATGATGAATGAACGGGGGGTGGGGAAGCAGGAGAATTGCTTGGCCCCTGGTTAAGGTGTGTGTGGGGGGTGGCTCTGCACTCCTGGAAGGGGCAGAGCATTAGGCAGAAAGGGCAGGACTGGGGCAGCCAGCCCTCAGCACTGCCCAGACAATGCTGCACTCTCCCCAGCCAGCCCTTAGTACTACCCGGAGTGCACCACCCAGAGTTCTGGAGGTGATTTAAAGGGCCTGGGGCTCTGGCCACTGCCATAGAAGCAGACATGTCTGCCAGCAGCCGCTGGCCCTTTTCATTTGCCAGGCTCCAGGACAGTTGTCCCTTTTGCCCCTTCCGTTGGCAGGCCTGTGTATGCACAGCATGCGTACAAGTTATTAATATGTACTAGAATTCGATACTTAAATCTGTTTGGCTAGTAATAAGCACAGTCTGATTTAGAAAAGGAATGTGGCTTTGCACATTTGCATATAAGCAGTAAACAGGGCCATCAGGCTAATTCATGGAAAAGGAGACAGCAAGGCATCTATGCCCCAGCAGGAGACAGAAGCTTGGTCTAGGTTTTACTTTTCAAAGAATGCACAGCAAAGGTTTATTGGTCTATAAAGACATGGGCTGAACCGCACATGACAAACAATTAAATCAGCTCACTGTATACAATATAATTGTCTTATAAATGTATATAGTGTGAGGTCTTTTATGAAAGCCTGCCACACACAGTTGATGAGTCTCATTGCGAGCTGTTATGTATTAACACTATATAAAGAACTATGCATGCTCATTAAAATTAGGCTGTCCGGTTTGTGACCAAACAAGGAGAAAAATACTTTTCCCCAGAGAGGCAAAGGTATCAGCCTGTCTCCCATAACATTAAGCAACCTGTGACCAAAACCAATGGAATCTCCATTTACCCAGAAATCAGCAGGGGCACAGGAAGATGACAGGAAGGGAGAAATAGCACAGGGACATCCTGTCTCTTGAAACATTGAACTTTGGAAGACATAAGCAAGGACAGAAGCCATCTCTGACATCCATCAATAAACAGGCACAAGGGAACAGAGCTCCTGCAAGCTAGAAAAACGAGTCCCTTCAACTAAGGACTTCAATTTCAATTGTATTTCAATTTAACAACAATTTGGTCTCAGCATTATTAAAATTATCTTCTCATTTGCCACAAATTTTCTTTCCAGTTCCTAAGTATGGTACATTTAAACTGCTGGTTGTTCGAGAGCTGTTACAGGAAACTTACAAAGGAGATCACAGAGAAAAATGTATTTTAAAATGCAAAAGGTGCTGGCCAGTGTGCAACTATGTACACACAAATTTATGTAACTGATATCAAAATACTATACTCAAATTATATGCATAGTCCATGTGCTCAACATGGCAAATTTAAAATGCACTTTTGATTTTTTTTTTAAATTGGTGTGTCTTTGCTCCTAATTGCACACTGAAACCATGATCCTGTGAAGACAAGTGAAGTGGTATTTGAATTACCAACCATTTTAAGTACATTCTTTAGGGGTTGATGGTCTTATTGTTAATATTTTTATCAGATTTCTTTAATTAAAAATCCTTTTTACATCCACCAGTTTATATTTCAATTTGTTTAACATAAGAACCAGAACTAGAATATTTCTGCATTCTTTTCTCGCACTGTAAGCGCCTAACTTCAATAGTTGCTGTGTGCAAAATTTGGTCTGTAAAATCCATATACATCGGTGTAGGCAGTGGTTCTATGTTATGTTCAGCATATCTTTTAGCATACATCTTCACTGCAGACTTAGCCCTGGTCATTGGCACATGGGGTCTAAGCACCTAAATTAGCGTACCCCGAGTGTGAACATCTCTACCACAAAGTCCTACCTACCTTACTGTAACCTCACTGGGGACATATCACGTTTCTTTGTGCTGAGAAGCTCTACAGTTACTTTTCAGTCAGTTGTGGCAGAATTTGCATGGCCTTCAGAAGGAACTGAGGAAAGGCATCAGAGGTCTATCAGAACTCAAATCCCCACTGCAAAGTGACTAGGTTCTAGTCAAGTTAAAGAAAAGCTGGAACTTTAGACAGGTAAAGCACCTCCAAGCCTGAGTGATATATTTGTACATATGAATGATAGGAAAGATTTGGGCTAAAACAAGCATAAGAAAATGGGTTAACTCTACAATGAAGACATACCCTTAGGGCTTGTTTACTTTGTGAGACTACAAGGGTATGAATTGCCGAGTGCACTGAAGTATTACACACTAAGTGCTCGGTGGATGCTGCTAGCATGAACTTAATAGCACCTGCTCTGTAATAACATAGAACTATTTGGAAGTCCCATCTGCAGTTAACACCCTGTAGCCCACAGCATGAAAAATTACATAGGCTTAGCATTCAGAAAGCTAACAGGGGTGGGATTGCACTGGTGAGTGATTTCAATTCATCTAAAAGGAACAACTTTTCAATACATTTTTCTTCTGTTCTGTTGTAATATATTTTTGATTAATTTATTCAATTAACACAGTATTCAGACCGGTTTTCATTTCAAATGATGTTTTTACAGAGGGGGGGAGGGGGCGGGGGGGATCAGTTAAGCAGCATTTGTCCCATGCAGGTGCATAATTTGTGGTAAAATCGTTCATGAATAGACCACAAATGAAAGACAATTAAAGTTTTAATACTCTATGCCAAACAGGGAATGTATTTGCTCGTTTTCTGGTACAAGTGCTAACGTGCATATGTTTAGAATTATGACCTCGCAACTAACAGTAAGACTTTCTCTCAGTACTTTTAGCCACTTAAGTAATCCTTGGGGATAATCTTTTTATGCTTTGTCCTTTCCGAGATGCTGATATTTGTGAAATGCTACACTCTGGCTGACTATCAAGGGGCCATATCCTGGACATGTACAAAGTTATATCCTCCAAAATGACATTTCGTCCAAACTGAGCACATCTAAGCCCTCTGCTTTCAGGGATAAATGGATCTTTTAAGAGTTCTAGACAACCTACATTGGCAGAAACTTTATGATGAATAGAAGGAAAGGAACTATAATTATGTCATTCTTTGCTCAGGATGACTGACTGACGGTAATATTTATAAAGGAGAAATATTTTGTGTGTGACCAATTGTCTAAAAGTTTACTTATTTGTTTATTTATTAAAAAGCAACAATAGGAACCAGCATCCAATCCAAAGGGCTGAGCAGTGTACTGGGGAGATTCAAGGAACAGGGCGAAGGCATCCTGCCCCAAGGTCCTACAACAGTGTTAGAATTGCTCCTGTCTGGCACAGAAAAGTCTCCAGGGGTAGTCATGTTCGTCTGTAACTTTAAAAAAACCACATGTAGTCCTGTAGTACCTAAGGGTATGTCTACACTACAGCACTAATTCGAACTAACTTAGTTTGAATTAGTTAATTCGAACTAAGCTAATTCGAATTAGCGCATCTAGACTTAAAAACTAGTTCGAATTAGCGTTTTGCTAATTCGAACTAGCATGTCCACATTGAGTGGACCCTGAACCGAAGTTAAGGCTGGCTGGAACCAGTGCCGGCAGGGCATCAGCTTAGGACTTAGAGCGTGGAGCTGCTGCCTCAGGCTAGCCTAGGGCTGTGCTTAAAGGGACCCGACCCCCACCCCGGACAGACAGTTCTCACGGTTCCCCGCTTGCTTGTCTACCTTGATGAGGGACAGCAAAGCAGTCCTGTCTTGGAGTGCCCTGAGTGCCCACCCTCGGCACATCACAGCATTCGGCCATCAGCCCGGCTGCACTTGCCGCAGGCTGCCATCCAGGGGGGTCATTCGGGGGGCTGTCAGCATCCAGGAGGCCCTGCAGGAGAGCTTCCACCCCGAGGAGCCCGCAGAGCCACCCCAGTCCTCCCCATCGGGGGCTCGTGCCCCATTCCTCCCTCACCTCCTTCCACTTACCCTTCCCTAGCCCCCCTTCCTGATGTAAAAAATAAAGGACATGTGTGTTCAAAAATGGAAACTCTCTTTATTTAACAAAACTGAGGGTGGGGGGGGGGGATTAACCTCTGGGGAGACTGGGAAAAGGAGGTGGGAGAGGAGAAGAGAGAGGGTGGGAGAGGGGAGGTGGAAACCTGGGAGGAGGGAGCTGGAAGGGGGAAGCCAGGGGAAGAAGGAGGAGGGGAAGTCTAAAACTATGGTATGCCATATCTTCAGTATTGTGTAGAGATGGGGTCTCCTCACCTCAAAAAAGATATTTTGGCCTTGGAAAGGGTTCAGAAAAGGGCAACTAAAATGATTAGGGGTGTGGAACTGGTCCCATATGAAGAGAGGCTAAAGAGACTGGGACTTTTCAGCTTAGAAAAAAGGAGACTGAGGGGGGATATGATAGAGGTCTATAAAATCATGAGTGGTGTGGAGAGGGTGCATAAAGAAAAGTTCTTCATTAGTTCCCATAATAGAAGGACAAGAGGACACCAAATGAAATGAATGGGTAGCAGGCTTCAAACTAATAAAAGAAAGTTCTTCTTCACAAAGCAAATAGTCAACCTGTGGAACTCCCTGCCACAGGAGGCTGTGAAGGTGAGAACTAGAACAGAGTTTAAAGAGAAGTTAGATAAAGTCATGGAGGTTGGGTCCATGGAGTGCTATTAGCCAGGGGGTAGGAATGGTGTCCCTGGCCTCTGTTTGTGGAAGGCTGGAGATGGATGGCACGAGACAAATGGCTTGGCCATTGTCTTTGGTCCATCCCCTCCGGGGTACCTGGTGTTGGCCGCTGTTGGCAGACAGGCTACTGGGCAAGATGGACCTTTGGTCTGACCCAGTACAGCCGTTCTTATGTTCTTATGTTCTAAGCTCAGGGTCGGGGGTCTCACTGGACCAACTTGATTTTCATGCAACCCTGCTCCTGGGTTCGCATGTGGCTTTTGGTGGCCAGGCTGGCAGCTATCCTGCCCTAGACGGCCACTTTCCTGTGCCTAGTGCGGAGATTGTGGACGTTGGAGGCCTCCCCCCAAACCTGGATGAGGTCCACGATCTCCGCACTAGACCAGGCGGGCGTCCGCCTCTTGCGGCCCCGGGCAGGCTCCTGGGAGCTGCCAGCCTGGTCCTGGGAAGAGGGGGAAGGCTGGGTGGCAGCGGGTAGCTGGCTCGTGCTGTGCCAGGTGCAGGGTCTGCTGGCTGGGTGCTGGCAGGCTTGCACCTGGCACGGGCACCGTAGCCAGACCGTGGCCCTTTAAGGGCTCCGGGGCCGGGAGGGGGGCAGATGAGTTTCCCTGGCTTGGCCCAGAGTGGCCACCAGGGCAACCTGGGAAGGGCTAGCCTCCCACTAGTTCGAATTAAGTGGCTACACAGCCCTTAATTCGAACTACTTAATTCGAACTAGGCGTTAGTCCTCGTAGAATGAGGTTTACCTAGTTCGAATTAAGCGCTCCGCTAGTTCGAATTAAGTTCGAACTAGCGGTTTGCGTGTGTAGCGCCTATGAAAGTTAATTCGAACTAACAGCTGTTAGTTCGAATTAACTTTGTAGTGTAGACATACCCTTAGAGACTAACAAATATAATATATATATAGTATAATGAGCTTTTGTGGTCAAACTGCACCCTTAGAAAGCAGTTTTAGTCCTCATGTCCCTAGTACAAGTGGGGTAGGAAGGATTTATATAGCCCCCTGATTCTTGCATACTAAAATGCAGCCAGGAACCCCCTGTGGAACTGTACTCTGTGCATTATAAGGAGCACACTCCATCTTCATGCCCCTCCCCAAATTCTGTGGCATCTTTGAGCAGTGCAGCTGCAGTGGTTCTACTGCCATGACAGTGACAACAGGATTTAGCCCCAAGGCCTATTTTTCTCATTATTATTATTTATCATCATCAATATCATACTTTGTGCAGTACAGAACACAGTCACTTAACGTTAGTGGGAGTTTTAAATGCACAAGGATTGGACCTTAAATTACTGAGAATAATTCTTTTTTTAGTATTTTACCCAGTCCCTGTGAAGGAGCCCATAGCACAGTTCTCAGCTTCTTCCAAACTGTGACCTTGAGACCTGCTAAGAATTGACTACCTTTAACCCTATCAATCCCCACCCTCACCCCAAAGTTAGCAGTATTGGTTGTGAGCTCCAGGCACCTGTTTGCAAGCCCGTGGCAGTTAAGCAACACCCTCCTCTCTCAAGTTGAAAACTGCAGCGAGCCTTTCAAAAAAGACAGTGCTGATGGATATATTCATCGCCTGTGGCAGACATGCAATAAACAAGGGAAATGTTAAGAACAGTATATTGCTATTGTTGACACTCTCCATTTTATGATTTCACAACTTTCTGCACATGTTCCCTACACAACGCACTTTGCTGAATAGAAAAGATCTCATTGTGCCGCATATTATCACTATAGTGACATAAAGTGCTTCACAAAAGACTTCGTAAGACAGAATCTTAGCCAAATATGGCTAATTTAGATTTTAAGGTGCCTGAGACAATTTCTTCTAATCTTGATAAGACACGGTTCAGGTCTTCTGAGTACTGATTTTAAAAGGTTTTTTTATTTTGATTAAGAATTGAACTGGACAGGTAAGAAATCTATATAGCTTACCAAAAAAAGTACTGAGTTTATGTCATAGTTGTGTGTCAAGGAATGAGTAATCCTAGCATTTTGGGAATGACTGCCCCTGAATTGCATTCATCACACTAACTCTAGCTCTAGAGCTGACAATATGATGAAATCTAAATTAGCATGATCAGAAATTTATTAAAACTTATAAAAATATATGGTTTCTAAGTCTCTAGATAGCCTGTTGGCTATTACTATGCAAGAAAACATATTTAGAAAGAGCAAACCATATTTAGATGCATCAGTGTAATATTTCAGCAAAACACAATTCCATTACTAACCTGAAGCGATACTGATTACAAATATCAACAGCCACAAAAAGAGATAGTTTCCAAAGAGCAGACATATACTCTAACTTTAAAAGAATATATTTGCCACACTTACTACAATTAAGTGGAACAAGACTGTTGTGGTATTAAACAGAATGGGAGACTGTGGCTTTTCCAAACATTTAAAAATATAAGTAAAAAAACCCCCAAAGTAACAGAAACATCTACGAAGAAACCTACAACTACACCAAAAATATACTACGCTACCTTTTTTCTAAGCAAATAAGACTGCATAGGTAGCCATTCCTAGAACAACAGAAAGCATCAGTGCTTTGGAACTCATAAGGTTAACTAAAAATACATTTCTAGACAAAACCCCTGGTGGATTCTATTTTGTTTTTCAGAAGTATAGCATACAACAGCCCAATCCAACAGTTGAATGTGAAACTTTCTTAAGTAAACTTGGAGTGCATTAACCTTAACAGTTGATAAATATCACTTTCAAAGCCACTTAATAATATAATGTGCAGCAGCTAAGCTAAGAGGCATAAATTACACCTGAAAAGCACTCCATACTAAAGATATTATACTCTAAAAGAAATTCCATCACTGCTGTTCCTTTTTCAAAGCTGATGCATTTGTTTCAGAAATTTATTTTCCTTCTCTTTTTAAATTTCCGTATTCTAATTGATCTGAATTTATAAATGGAAAAAGGAAGAAGACAGGCATGGTACAGGTCCCACTGGCAGGAAGGGCAGCCTGGCTATAAACTCAAGTGGGAGCAGCATCAGGCCCATGGTCTATATCACGTTGCTTGTATGAACCTCTACCCTGTTAACAGCACCATATGGTGACATGGCTTCAATTTCCTTTTTTTATTGTTGCCAAACCATGTTTTTGTCATACATTTAATTCATTCAAGAATTTAGAAATGATAAAAAGATGTAATCTACATAGACAGACAGTAAAGAAAGGATTAAAATACTTGGGCTTGAGCCAAGCATTTATACTGAATCCTTTTTCTCCATATTTACCACACCATCTAGTGTCCAAAACCACCTTCATTTCTTTGTTTGCTATTTTCCCTTCTGAATCTCAGCATTCATCCTTCCTTAAATATCACTTTAAAATAAAAATGATCAGAAAGCCTCCTCAACTGATATTTCTTTAGAAATGGGCACAATACGTAAGCACCCATTCACATACTGGCAGATCCATAAAAAGCAATGTCTAAGTAGATGATGGAGTTAATTCATACAAACAATAATTTGCTGACCTGATTATCATATTGTTGTATTGGGTACGCTGGATGTTTGGGAATCGACAACTGCAAATGATTCTGTTATTACTAGTAATTTTGATTAAGGGATAACCATGGACTTTATCACCATAGTTTTATTCTCTACACTTTTATTTAAAGACTCTTTTGTCTGGGCTCTATTAAGGAGATCAACTGTCGCTTTGTTTTAATTATGCTGTAAATTCATTTGTCCTGCTCCTCATACATTTTCATTTATTCTCCCCAAATCACTCAATTTCTAGACTCCATGATGCAATATCTAATTCCATAGCAGAGATTATTCTGAATATCCATTCTGCATATCTATCTGAAATGACTAAAATTCATTGGTAAAGTAACAACAGATCTTGTAAACATTCAAATTTATGTTTGAGTAGTGTGAGGAAACATCAAATAATATGAATATTGTGATCAGACAACCAACCAAATGACAAAGAATGTATCTAAACAATCAGAATCCCTTGAACCTGCTACACTGGGTAAAAAACAGGATCTTCCAACAAGTTTCTAATGCTGTAAAATCAGCCTCTATGATTCAGTTAGTAACTTTAAGACAGTACCTGAAATAAATGCAAAAGAAAAAGTTTTAAGTTTTTGTTTCCTGGGTCAGTGATTTTCAAAGGAAGGTTCACATCAGTTAACCAATGCATATAGCATGGGATATAAATAAAGGATGGAATGGGATAAAAGGGAGAATTGCTTTGATTAAAACTATTTTTTGGAAGTTGACGTTTAATAGCTGTAATTAACCACATGCTGTGGGTGAGGAAATGCATTTGGTTAGGGCACCAATATCATTTTTTCAGAGCAAATGAGCACATATTTACTTCTGCAGAAGCATGACTCTCAGGACTGCAATCAATAAAAGGGCAACATTTTGGTCAAAGCTGGAGAACAAATAGCTCACAGCAAGTGGTAAGGTTGTTCTTCTTTTCTCTTCTTCATAGTTTGCTTTGAAATGATAATTGAAACAACCAAAAGAAAGTCCAACTGACTTTACAAAGATACTCTACAGCTCACAAACCATTCCATACTGTTAAGTTTTCTCTATGATGGAAATGAAATCATTTCACAGAGGACAACACTGCATAACTGGTCTCATGATACAATATCATGGCCAGGCAAGTCACTAGTTTATGATTATGTTTGGTATATGAAAACTAGATTCATACAGTAAGCATGATCTTAAACTGCTTTCTTTCTTGGCCATTATTATGTCATTAGAAGATTTACCCAGCATTGCGTAACATAATTAATTTTTGTTTTTCTTCACTTAAATCATTGCTCTGGTGTGGGGCTGTGAATGAAGGGTTCATTATTCAGTCTGCCCTGGGGAGAGAGGACTACCCTCCTGCCCTCTCTTACCACAGCAGCCAGGGCAAGGTGGAGGGGGTGCAGGAGTCAGGGCAGGGGTTTGGAAGGTGTGGGGGACTCAGGCAGTGGATTGGAGTGCGGCTTTGGGCTGGGAGTGTGGCCACCAAGCTGCCCGTGCAGTGACTCCTGAGGGTTGGCCAGGGCAGTGGGGGCCATGCTGGTGGCTCCCCATGGCTGGCTAGGGTGGTAGGGGCTACACTGCCTGGCTGGTGGCTCCCTAGAGCTGCTGGGAGCACTTGGGGGGGGGTGTTTCTCTTCCTGGATGCTCAAGATTTGGGGCTACAGCCTGGATATGCTGTGGCCGCCCAGGGGCTGTAGGTGCTGGGACCTCACCTCTCTACTCCAAGCTGTCTGGGTTGCAGCTGAGGATGGAGGGAGAAGTTTGGGCTCCAGCTGTGGGATGGGGGATAGAGTGGACGGGGTGGGTTAACCATGCCCAGCACCAACACGTGAACCTTACCTCTATCCTGACCCCTGCTGCTCCAATGGTGTTATAGCTGTCCTAGTCCCCATCTCTGGCCCCTTGCTGTGCACCTGTGTTTATTTTACTATATAACTGTCCCTGTTAGCAGTCCCCTCCCTTTCTGTGTTATGAACAACACATTTCAGGCACATCCCATTGTCCTGGTGTAACCGCCACTGGACGGATTTGAATCTGGGACCTCTGAAGCTTAGTATAAGAGCCTCTACTGCTTGAGCTAAAAGCCACCGGGCTCTCAGCCCAGGCTGTAGAAGATGTTAGGGAGAGTCCCAAACCTGAGCCATTCTTTTAGGTGACAAATCTGAAGAATTATCCCACACTGAGGTATCATTAGAGGAGGTTTTGGAACAAATTGATAAACTTAACAGTAACAAATCACTTGGACCAGACAGCATACTATTAACTGTGGTCTGTAACCTTTCCTTTAAATCACCTTCCATACCTAATGACTGGAAGATAGCTAATGTGACACCAATATTTAAAAAGGGCTCTAGAGATGATCCTGGCAATTATAGACCAGTACGTCTAACGTCAGTACCTGGCAAATTAGTTGAAACTATAGTAAAGAATAAAATTGTCAGACACATAGATGAACATAATTTGTTGGGGAAATCGTGCCTTATTAATCTACTAGAGTTCTTTGTGGAGGGGTCAAGAAGCATGTGGACAAGGGGGATCCAGTGGGTATAGTGTACCTAGATTTCCAGAAAGCCTTTGACAAGGTCTCTCACCAAAGGCTCAGAAGTAAAGTTAGTTGTCATGGGATGAGAGGCAAGGTCCTCTCATGGATTCATAACTGGTTAAAAGACAGGAAACAAAGGATAGGAATAAACAGTGAGTTTTCAGAATGGAGGGAGGTAACTAGTGGTGTCCCAGTCTGTACTGGGACCAGTCCTATTCAATCTATTTATAAATGATCTGGAGAAAGGAGTAAACAGTGAGTTGGCAAAATCTGCAGACGATACTAAACTGCTCAAGATAGTTGAGACCAAAACAGATTGTGAAGAGCTCCAAAAAGATGTCACCAAACTAAGTGATTGGGCAACACAAAGGCAAATGAAATTTAATGTTGATAAATGTAAAGTAATGCATATTGGAAAAAATAATCTGAACTATACATACAATATGATGGAGACTAATTTAGCTATAACTATTCAAGAAATAGATCTCAGAGTCATTGTGGATAGTTCTTTGAAAACATCCAGTCATTGTGCAGTGGCAGTCAAAAAAGCAAACAGAATGTTCGGAATGATTAAAAAAGGAATAGAGAATAAGAGAGAAAATACCTTATTGCCTCTATATAAAACCATGGTACGCCCACATCTTGAATACTGAGTACAGATGTGGTCGCCTCATCTAAAAAAAAACTTATTGGCATTGGGAAAGGTTCAGAAAAGGGCAACAAAAATTATTAGGGATTTGGAATGGGTCCCATATGAAGAGAGAATAAAAAGACTTTGACTTTTCAGCTTAGAAAACAGGAGACTAAAGAGGGATATGATGGAGATCTGTAAAATCATGACTGATGTTGAAGAAGTGAATAAGGAAAAATTATTTACTTGTTCCCATAGTATTAGAACTAGGGGTCACCAAGTGAAATTAATAGATAGCAGGTTTAAAACAAACAAAAGGAAGTTTTTTGTCACGTAGCACACAGTCAACCTGTGGAACTCCTTGCCAGAGGATGTTGTGAAGGCCAGGACTTTAACAAGGTTCAAAAAAGAACAAGATAAAATTCATGGAGGATAGGTCTCTCAATGGCTTTTAGCAAGGATGGGTAGGAATGGTGAACCTAGCCTCTGTTTGTCAAAGACTGGAAATGGATGACAGGAGAGGGAACACATGATGATTACCTATTCAGTTCACACCCTCTTGGGCATTTGGCATTAGCCACTGTTGGAAGACAGAATACCAGGCTAGATGGACCTTTGATCTGACGCAGTATGGCCGTTCTTATGTTCTTATGACATACAATTATAAAACTATTGGAACATTGAAGGATTACTGATGGGACAAGATAGAAATGGTGAATATAGGCATCTTTTAAATGTGAGAAGAAAGAACGAAAGAAAGAAAGAACTGCTTTGCTATTAGTCTCAGCGACTATTATCAGCGACTATTATTATTCCAAGAGGCATAATTAGGAATGATAGCTGGTCACTGTTTTTTAATATTACAAAATCAATCTTTATAATTTCATTTCTCAAGGAAGGCAATACTTTTGAAAAGAAAGGAAAAGGAGATAATGTAGGTGAGACAGTAAAAAATGAAAACAAATTAAAATAAGAAATATCAGTCCTGAATTTTTCTGCAGCAGGTGAGAAAGTCCTTGCACAGATATGTGCTAGGATAATGTATGACACAGAGGCCTATCTGTGGTTTGGTACTCTGTACCAGCAGCTCTTGTCAAGCCTGACATACTTCCTAATAAATTCTTTCACATAATCTGTATCTAAAAGTTGGAAGGTACAATATCATTGGAAAACTAATAACTCAGTGATCATCAGTATACATACAACATACATGAATTGTGTACTGTGTATAATGACTTATAAATATGTACTAGAATTATGTTTTTAAAATGCATTTAGCAAGTAAAGATAAGCACTGACTGCCTTAAACAAAGGACTATGTAATTGTTTATCAGATGAGCCTGGTCATCAGGCAAAGACAATGAAGGCAAATTTACATAAATGGTAATTAAAGCCAGCAATGGTGAGTGAAAGACTTAGCCACTTAACTATAAAGACCAGGGGTCTGACTCTCAAATGATAAGTAGCTGAATCAACGGATTACATACAATCCTACTGTGTTATAAAAAAGTATCAAATAAAGTCTTTTATAAAAGTTATTAATGACACAGATTATTAATATCATTGTAAAATGTGTGTATTGAAGAGTTATGGATACTTGATATTATGCTTTAAAATCTATTACTAAAAGGTGTTTAAAAATCTATTACTAAAAGGTCATGATGGTGGAGTTGATAAACAGGTTTCCTTGCACATAGGAGGGAAGGCAGTTTTCTATCTCTCCAATGAAATTAAGCCAGGTCTGACCAAAAACAATGGAAACACATTTACATATAAATCAGCAGCAGAAAGGGAAGTCCACTGGAAGGGTAGAACAGCTTGAGGTCATACTGAATCTGGGGACAAAACAGTGAATTTTGGAAGAATAAGAAAAAAAAAGAAGCCACCCTGGCATCCATCACTAGTCATACACAAAGGCCAGAGCTGTGGCAAGCTGAAAAAGATAAGAGAACTGAAGTCTCTTGGAACCTAACATAGGTGAGACACCCACTTAACAAAATCTTTTACCCAGAAGACAAAGGAAACCAGCATTTTGTACTTGTCTGGAAGCTCTTGATGGAAAGAAACTAAGCAATCACTGGAAAGAAAATGCTTTGTAAGAGACCTACCCTGAACCAAGGCAGTAGTATTTTAAGCAAATATTAGACACTTGAAAGTGCATTTACTTGTATATGTTTGTAACCATTTTGTTTTTATCTCTAGTACCTGAACTCACTTAAAACCTCTCTCTTTTTGTTAATGAACTTGTTTTACTTTTCTTCTAAAACAGTGCAGTACTGTGTTTGTCTTGAAGGGATTATTAACACTGCAATGTCTCTTTAAAGGAGCAACAGACTTTATTACTCTTGGGAATGTTCCAGGAGAAGGTTGAACATTTGAGGGCACACTGTATTCAGGAAATTCTGGACTGGGAGTATGTTAGGGTCACTTAGCTAGTAGTAATCAAAGCTGGTAGATATGTGAGATCGGCTGTGGTGCTGGGTGCTGCAGTCAGAGTTTCAAAACCAGGTCTGCACAACACACAGATACCCAAAACATGCCTGTATGCTAGCTAGAAGTATCCAGAGAGGGATCTATAGCATCAGAGCATTTTAAAACATTCATGGATACATGGGGTCACAAACACTCATTGAAATGACATCAGGGTATTCAATCACCATACTTCAGGGCATCAGCTTGAGTCTGGGGGGAATATTTCCCACAACCCCACGTCTATTTCTGCATCCTTGTCTGCAGCAGACATAAAAAACTGAGGTGGACAAAGCCCACACTAAACCAACACAGCAACAGTAAATGGTCTTCCAAGGGCTGAAGCCAGCCTCACCCTGCTACACCAACCACCAATATAAAATCTGGGGGGGGGGAGGCGAACAATAGGTTTTAGAGTGATGCTGTTGTAGCAAAAGCATCTTGAGTGAGCAGCAGGGAAGACCTACAATGTGGGCCTGTGGAGAGATGAACTAGAGACCTCAGAAGTATCGGATCATAGGTTTTGCCTGACTTTATTAACAAATGAATAATATGACAACACAAGCAGACTCCAGGATGTGTCCACAAACTGCCAGAAGCCAGATACCAGGTTTGACAGAGCATTGGTTCAATCTAGTCTGACATATCTGGTATTTCCACCATATGTTCCTAAAGTGCTTCCACATCGAATAAGACTATTTAGTCCATTCATCTATAACTAGGATAAAGCATCTTCTGCCAGCTTTTCATCGTTTAAAATAACTCAGAGAAATCTAATAAAAAATCCCTCTTTATGTCAAATAACCAAATATGAAAGTAGGTGGAAAAGAGTTTAATGATTGTGTCTTAACGTTTGATTGAACCGCTTATATCAACTTCTGCAAAGTAACTAACTAATAGCTCTCAAAATAATCTACAGAAATCAGATAAGGGAGCTTTGGATGCAAGAACACGCTGCCCCGAGGGGACGTGGAACCTGGTAGCACGGCTAATCAATGTAATTATAATGATAAAAGCTCATAAATGGCTTCATTCTACACTGTCACTCACAACCCAACCTACTATCACTCACTCCTGCTATACACAATGACCTTTGTCACGCTTGAGAAAACAGCATCCCACAGCGATTTGACTCTTACTGAGTGGCCAGATGGGGCAGTTTTGCTTCATTATTTGTTTCTGTGAAGTGGAAATGCTAACAGAAAGATTCATTACTGTCAAGACCATCTCTGCAACACCCCCCACCCCCCCCGATTTATTAGGGCATAAACTGCTGCATTGGTTGTAATGAGACATAAATGTTCTGTAAAGCCCATGAACTCAAGAAGGAAATACACTGCCATCAAGAGGCTATGTGCCTAATGTATTAACAGCTTGTGCCAGGGCCATCACAGAAAAATCATGCCAGCAGCATATATTGTAGTAGTAGTTCTTCTGGGGGGAAAAAAAGTGTAAAATGTATCAAGTATCAAGAGATAAAGTGACCAATGGTCATGTATGTAAAATCTTAACTCTATTTCTTTGTAATGTGCAGTTCAGATGAAAATTAGAGAAGAATGCAATGTAACTGCTATAAGTAAATTCCTTTCCCTTAAAAGAATTACATTATTTAAAATGGATTTCAATTCATTTCAAGGTTGCAACTCAAAAGAACCAAGGAAAAAACTGGAAAAATAAAATTAAGATTTTGTCTAATAGCTCCTGTTATGCTACACCCGTACAGGGGTTTAGATCACCCTATGGGGTTTTGTGCTTACATTCTATCCAGCCCAAATCCTACTCTGTGTCTTTGGTTTCTGAGGGTATGTCTACACAGCAGCTGCGGGTGAGCCTCCCAGTCTAGGTAGATAAGCTCATGCCAGTGGGGCTCAGAGCTCTGTGGACATTGTGGCACTGGTGAAAGATCAGGCTAGTCATCGAAGCTCAAACACCGGGGTAGGGTGGGCATAAGCTTGGTGACTAGCCTGAGCCTGCTTGGGCAGAAATGTCCACACGTCTATTATAATGTACTACTGCAAGCCCCACTAGGCCAAACATGTCCACCTGAGCTGGGAAGCTTGCTCCCAGCAGCCGTGCAGACATTGCCTCGGTAGTTTTCTATATACATAAAAAGTATACCACTTTTACTGTACCAGTAGAGCTGCCCCTAGAATACTAGCAGTTATTCCAGTGTAAGAGTGCTTATAACAGTATAGCTTATTCTTGTACAGGAAGGTGAATATGTTATACTGCTGTGACAGCATCTTTAGACCATTATAGCTGTGCCCCCACAAGGCCATGAATGACCATCATTGTTTCAGTTTAAAAAAAAAACACTCCCTAACCAAATTAGTTATTCCAGTACAAATTTCAAGTGCAGACAAGGCCTCGGTCCGTTTCCCACCTGCTTCAACTGCTTTGAGTGCTCGGCACAAGAGCTATTCTGAGCCACTAAGAATACAGCTACACAGGAATAAAAGACTTGCACCACAGCAGTGACTATCCTGAGTCAACTGACACAGGCGTGGCAGACTGGGACTGTAGGGCTAAGACTAGTAGTGTAGATGTTTGTATTTCAGCTGGAGCCCAGGCTCTGCTCCCTGCCCACCTTGTAGGGTCACAGAGTAGAGAATCCAGCGTGTTCAAGAACATCTACATTGTAATTTTTATAATCCTACAGCCCAAGCTCTGTAAGCCTAAATCATGTGACGTAGGACAGCCACAGATGTTTAATGCACTCTGGCTTTGTCTCTTAATGATCCTAAAAATGTAAATTGCTAAGCAACTATTACAAAGGACCTCATCTTTCTTTCTTTAGTTCAGTAAGCACTGTTACCCGGTCAGACCCAAACGTGAAATATACACCCCATTTTGCTACATCAGTGATAGATCCAGAAACAATATGAATAATCAAAGAGCATCCAAATATCTGTCTCACCTATATACTGCAAGATTAGAAACAGAGGGCCAAAAATTCTGCAGTACCTTATACCACTGCTTCAGACAAAAAGTATGTTCAATTTACCTATCAAAGCAAAATATAAAAAATTATGTACTCTGTTGGTACATAATAGAGCTAGTGAGAGGAAAGCTAGTTCCAGATATTTTTTTGTGGCTTTGGACACACAATTTAAAAAAAAAAGGATATTTTTGCATGTCTTGCCTATAGCTACAATAGACTTACAGAGGCTACATTTGTGGAAATGAGTTAAGAAGGGTCATCGATGTTAAATTTAGTGTCAATCCCCTGAACTAGTTACTCTGGATTTACATCAAACTAAGTTAAACAAAATTTGCCCTTATATAGCATTGCCGCTTTTGTGAATTTTATCATGAGTAATATGATTTTTGCCTCCTATTGCAGATGACGCAAAAAGCTCCAGCCATCACACAATTTTGGAGAAGCAAAATGGAAAGCACGCGTCTTCCCTAACAATACCCTACATCCCTTGTGGAAGATGCACTACACTGCAAGCTCAGTGATGTTTTCCAGTCCCAGATCTTCCACTGTTGACTCTTAACAGCTAAGTGCCCTTCACACAATCTTTATTATCAAACAAAGTTTCATACCATGAGGGATATCTATCATTCACTAATTTAACAGAGAAGATAAATGAGAGCTTGTACAAGGTCACTTCAGGCAGAGCTGAAAACAAAAACCAAGTTCCTGACCCAGAGGAGTCAAATCTTACCTGCTAAGAGGTAAAGTCATTAAAAAGGAATATGTGAAATTCAATGTTTGTGTACCTTACATCACTAACCCATCCTATAGAGTATAAACATAATGCTTATCTTAATGCACAAGAAAAGATAATGTACACATTTACCATGAGACAGTGTACAAAAACTCCTTACTAAAATCTTGTTTAAATAAATTACTGCTCATGTACTGTAGCGGTCTTACGCTATTTCTGAAATTATTAGATGACATTGTTCACATTGTAGACTAGTATTAAGCAAAGCTGTTTTTCTCTTACAGAATGGCAGACTCTAAATTTTGTTTTGGAAGACTTATATACCTTTCAAAAATATATACCTTTCAAAAATTTAAAAAGTTAAGCTAATTTTTTTCATGCAAGGAAAAAAAGGAAACAATTTATCTCAGTCTGAGCATTCACATAGCCAGACTGAGTTAGCAACATTTTTTTTTACATCTGAAAATTAAACCTCTGAAAACAGCGGTAAGCTTAATTAAGCAAATTAAAAGTATGAGTATATCTGCTTATGACGGCATGGTAACTTGCCCACATCTTTAATTTAATAATCCTTTGTCCCTCAGAGATCAGGTACAATTTGTACCGGCAGAGCTCCTGTAGGCAGTTCTGGGTCTTATAGATATTTTAGCGCTGTTAGCACTTGATTAAATATTAATGTGGGCACGAAGGCCAGGTTCTTTTGCCACTCAACAACCCATTAATAAATCACTCTGAAAGAGAAAAAAAGTAGCTCAAAGACATTTGTATTTTGTTGAGCCACTTTCTTTTGGTAAATCTAATCCCATATGTTGGTAGGGAAAAACAGTTAATTAGGAGTGTTTTTCACATACGTACATGGCTTGCTTCCTGTTACTATTCCCTTATGCCTATTAAACATTCTCTCATTTAAAATGTCACAAATTTAAATATAGTTTAGCTTAAATATAGCTAAGCCAGGTGTTATTTAATCTATGGCTTAATAATTATGAAAACTAGACTGTTTAATCACAAATCTCTGCATTGCTTATTTTATGCATTTTATATAATTTATTACGAAAGATTCAATATTCACTTGTAACAAGTGGCTTCAAATAGGTATGAGAAGAAAGTTGTTAATAACTTAGAATACTTAAATAGTTACTACTTTTCCTTCTCTATATGACTTTATGCGCACTTTTAGTGGCTATTAAAAGAAAATAAGAGAAATTTTGTTTTTAAAATGTCATGCACTGATAAAAAAATGAAAATATAGGTTCCTAGATGTGCAATATAGAGTCAATACAGTTTAGTGTAGCCACAGAGAAAATTACCAATTTGCTCTAGAAATAAAAAGAAAGAGTTCACTTTGCTAGAGCTAAAAATAAACTTAAAAAATATATTTTTCCTTCATGAGACAGAATTAAGTCAGAACACACCAGTTCTAGTTTTCAAATGATAAATTATGTCCTGCACTGAGGGCCTTTGGGGTAATGATGCCACAGAATCAATATTGGTGGGCACTCAGCTCTAAGAAGACACATGGCTTTTCAAAGCTCTTGGGTGCACAGGGGCAGCATGCATACTGCTACACTCCTTTGTAAGATACAGCCTGTTGCATGGACAGCCACCTCACAACTCTTGATTCCATCCCTCCCCACATGTTTTGGGGAACTGTGCAATCCCCAGAAACTGAGAGGGAATAGTTCCAATACCAACCCTACCCAGCCTTTACACAAGAAAGGAAGGTGGGGCAGGGCTCTCTAAAGGTACTCTAGAGTCCTAAACACACCAGGATATGGTGCCCTCTTGGCCTGTCCTCCGCCACCAAAGTGGCAGTGGCAGCAGGGCAGTATTGCCAACCACAGGCCTCCCCCCACCTCCATAATAAAATTTGTTCGTTAAATAATGAATGTGGGTACTTTTTATTTGACTTCTTATGTTTGTGTGTTTATAGCTCATGTTTTCAAGCTCTTCTCCACAGCCCTGAGGGCTAAACTAAAAATTACACAAGTTAATTATATTTGTTATTCTCTATTATTAATCTAACCAGAGCAAACAGCTGATCTGAGAATCCATTTTGAGCCCCACTTTTCAAGACAACTGGACATAAACTTGGGACATCCATATAAAAAAAAAGACTGATCATATTGATCTAATGGGTCACTCTCACCCTCCCTCCCACGCCGCTCCAAATATAGAGCCAAACACATTTTTGTGGTTGAAATTATACTAAGATGTCAGTTCATATAGGCAGTCTCACATGTTTGACTCATCTGTATTGGTCTACCTTTTAGGGAGCATTTAGATCAATCAGTATAATTAAACCAACTGGTTGCAAAAAGGAGTGCCATATAAAAAAATGCAATTAGCCAGCCAGTATCTTTTAGCCAAAAACTCAGTATTATTAAACATTATACTAAAACTTTTATACCCACAGTTTTCACATGCTCTTTTTGTACATATCCGAATGTCTATTTTTGGTTATCTAAAAGAATGTAAACATAAATAAATAATAGCTATAATAGCAATCATACTAGTAGTTATAACAACTGAGTATGCTAAACTTCGATCAGTACCATCTATAACCTCAATTCTATCACCCTTATTCTTGCTAGGAAGTCTCATTGGGACTATTGGAGAAATAATGTACCTCTCACCATGAATAAGCATGGCTGAATCTGACCTTTAGAGCTCAGTATGAATTGATGTTTCTCAAGTGCTTGAAAATCTCAGGGGGAAAGTGAAATATAAGGGCCCTATTGCCACTTCAGTGGAAAAAAAATAGGATAGTGGCAAACTATAGATAGATGGAAAACACCCTGTGATTTTTGGTGTGGAATCCCAAATTATTCTTTTCTGGGAAGGCGGGGGCGGGGCAGAGGAGGGTGTTGGCTCCACATCATGGGGCATATGTGGAGGTCAGCCTCATATTCTTTGGAGGGAAACACTGAGAAGTCAGGGCTATTCACTCATTAGCTGCGTGCTATTATTTGCCCTATTCAAATTCTCTAACAGACTGTTGGAGAGGCATAAACTTGTAGCTGCACCCTGCCACCACATTTAAACAGGACTTCTAAGGTGGAGGAATACATGGAAGTCTATTCAGCTAAGGCTGTACTTGTATGTATAACGATGAAATTTGCCTTCCATGAACTTTTGTGCCAATAAAACTTGATTACATGAATATTTGATGGAAAGGGGTATAATCTTGACCAAAGCAGAATCATTTCAACATTTAAGCAATTGCTAACAGTAAACATTCACCATATTCACCCATCTCTATCACAGAAATTCCAGCAGGCAGGATATAGACATTTACGAAGAAATCAGTCATTGAGTTTTTACAGGAAGACTGTAAGTAATAAATACATTTAGTTGTTTTCCTTCTGTGTCTTGTTAATTTCATCTCTGAAGATTAGGGTAATAGAGGAGATACAGGCCTACCGAAGGGGGAGGGAAGGAACAAAAAGCCACCACACACCTAGCCTGGGGGCCTGCGGAAGCTGTCAGCCCGCCTGAGCAGATACATCATCTGGGAATTTCTCTGGTTCTTTTTTTTAAATGGTGGTTAAAAGAGCCAAACATAACTACAATGTAGTCACTTCTAGAATAGTTAGGTCTTTATTTGTTGTTAATGCTTAATCTGTGGAAGCTGATCAGGTCAAAATGGATGGACTGAAGTAATGTGCTGTGTTTAACATATCATCCATTATTTGGAGAGTGTTTCACATCTTTGTGAATACAAAGCATTCCATAAAGCGGGGAGGGGGTCAACTGCAGCCATTAATTTTATAATCAGTGTGTTGGAGACCATATTAAAAATGGCAGCATCAGTCAATAGCTTGGAAATGTTTTCTTCCAAGTCTGTGCAGATGGGTAATACACTGTACACTTTTCAATAGCCAGCATTCCATGCACTTTGATTTGTCATACTTTTGTGCCATGGAAAAATCTGATGAGCCCCTGTTCTTACTTCCTTCTCTCCCTGCACCCCCCATAAGGCTTATGCACAGATTTTCTTCTATACTTTTGGAATTTTTATTAAGGAAATAGATGAAAAAGAATGGCTGGGGTTAACCCTCAAATTATCCTTCAGAACAAAGACAGATTAACAGTTGTCCCTATTGTTTCTCTCTCTTCTCCTTACCTCAGGGAAGAATCAAAGTCTACAAGAATGAGCACAGTGGCTCCTGACTTCTGCAGTGCTTCTTTCTGCTGTACTATAAATGGTTAATTAAAAGGACAGTATTATTACTATGATTTGGAGCGCCTCTAGGTGCTAATGAAAAATACATGTCCAATAATCACCACCATCATGGAAGAGCAGCTCGCAATTCCATCATCTTTAAGGTTCTTTTGATTTTTGCCCTTAAGGCCCTAAGTGAGATATGAAGAACTTAGCATACCAAATTTAGAGTAAATTTTCTTGGAGTGCATAATGATTTTTTGTGAATTTACAATATATCCATTGCGTCGTTTATGCATTATGAGTTTCAGAAATGCAGCACCTTTTATCAAAATATTTTGTCATAAATAATCTTAAAAGTTTAGGCTCTTTATAACTTCTAATATGATTAAGCTTAATAGACTCTTGTGGTATATCTTGACTTTGGGAAGGCTTTTCGTAGTGTCTTGCATGGCATTCTCATAAACTAATTAGGGAAATACAACCTAGATTGAGCTACCATAAGGTGGATGCATAACTAGTGGAAAACCATGCCCAGAGAGTAGTTATCAGTGGTTCATAGTAAAGCTGGAAAGATATCTTGAGTGAGGTCCTATAGGGATCAGTTATGTTCAATATCTTCCCCAATGATTGAGATAATGGCATAGAGAGTACACTTACAATGTTTGCAGATGATACCAAGTTGGGAAGGGTTGCAAGTGATTTGAAGAATAGGATTAACATTCAAAATTATCTGGACAAATTGAGAAATGATATGAAATAATTAGAGGAAATTCAATAAGGATAAAGTACTTCATTTATGTAGGTACAATCAGTTGCACACATACAAAGTGGGGAATGACTGTCTACAAAGGAGTACTGAGGAAAGGGATCTAGGGGCCATAGCAAATTCACAAGACAAATCAGAGTCAAGAGTAACACTGTTGCAAAAAAAAAAAAATCCCTAACATAATTTTGGAAGGCATTATCAAGAGTGTTGTAAGCAAGACATGAGAAGTAATTCTTCTGCTCCACTCCATTGATTAGGCCTCAATTGGAGTATTGTATCCAGTTCTGCATGACACATTCCAGGAAAGATTTGGACAAACTGGAGAAAATCCAGAGAAGGGCAATAAAAATAATTAAAGGTCTAGAAAACATAACCTATGATGAAAGACTGAAAAAATGAGATTTGTTTAATCTGAAGAAGAATGAGGATGACATAATAGTTTTCAAGTACATAAAATGTAACAAAGAAGAGGAAAAATGTTCTTGTTAATCTTTGAGGATAGCACAAGAAACAATCAACTTAAAATATAGCAAAAGCAGTTTAGCTTGGACATTAGGAAAAGCTTCTTAACTGGAAGAAATTGCCTAGGGAGGCTGTGGAATCTCCATCATTGGAGATTTTTAAGAGCAAGTTAGACAAATACTTGTCAGGGGTGGCCTAGATAAAACTATCTTGTCTTCAGTGCAGAGGACTGGACTAGAAGACATTTCAAGGTCTCTTCCAGTCCTGTGATTCTCTATACTGACCACTGTTTGGCTCAAGACACTTTTCTTAAAGCGGCAGGCTATGAAGATCATGTCAATTGGGCCCTTCCTAAACTAAAATTTGCACAGATTATAGGAGGATGGTTTCTACAAGATAGGTGTTATTTCCATTCCATGTGATCCATGGAAGATTTTCCCATCAACAGAGAGCAAGAAAATGATGTGGCAATTATGAGAGTTTGCTCTATTACCCTTATGAGAGTTTGCAGAGATGGCAAGGTTGATCCTGATATCCTTAATGTCCTGTGGCACTGACTCTTGCTGCCAGATAATGCAGAAGACCCATGTGAGGTGCCTTGAAGTATGGCCAGCTCATAGATCTCCCCTAGAACTCCATTTGATCCAGATGTTTTCACTTGTGACACCTGCTTTACTATTGTTATGATCTAGGACAGTGTTTCTCAAATAGTGTTCCGCAAAGTGAAAATAATTTTCTGTGAGTAAATCCTATTACAATAACATTTTATGATTAAAAAATAATTAATATTTAAGCATTTATTAATTTTATTGAAAACAATTTTCATTTGTGTTTGCCATGATAAGTGTCCCTGTGTAATGCCAGCTTAGCCAGAGAGTGGGGACGATAATGTCACTACTCAGCGCTGCGCATGCAGTCAGTCAGTGGTGCAATCTCATCTGTAGGACAAAATAATTTGGATTGGTTCCCAACCCTGAATTATTTCCTTGAAGAAAATGAACGTGAACTTGATGAAGATATTCACAGGACATTGCAGATCATCTTCATGAACATCATGAAGTATTTTCCAACCATAAATGACAACAATAACTGGATTTGAAATCCATTAAGTAGAACAGAAAAGTCAGTCATTTTTTCTACACAAGATTATGAAAACCTGATCGAAATCGCTTCAGATGGCCAATAAATACAAAAATTTAAAGAAGTTTTTCTGATTACATTTTGGGATGGCTTATGCGAAGAATATTCAGCTTTATCAAGACGTGCAATTCGTCAGTTGTTACCCTTCGCCAGCACATAATTGTGCAAAACTGTTCTTGAATTACGCAGCAACAAAAATAAAATACAGAAATCGATGGAATGCCATACCAGATATGCAACTCCAACTTTCCAGTATTAAACCAAATATAAAAAGAATTTGACAAGAAAAGAAGAAAATCCACTCTTCACATTGAAAACTGCCAGTGTAATGCATATTAGTTTTTGAGCTTTATTTTTTGTACATATTAAGTGTGATTTTTGTTTTTAAATATGTGCAGTTGAACTAAATGTTGATCTCATGACCTTGTTTATTATTATCCTTAGTTATTTACGGTCTACTTTTTCAGCTCCATATATAAGACTGTTATTAGGGATTCCGCAAAATTCTTTTGAGTTTAAAAGGATTCCATGGCCAAATAAAATTGGGAAACACTGGTCTACGATAATATCTAATGTAAGTTTAGGTCTCTGACACTACATGTGAAATTCTTTTTATTACAGAAAAGCATTATCTTGAGAGCTAATTTCCAGTATAATGAATTATTTAGTTTTTATAGCTAACAAAATAAATTAGAAAGATTAAAGTTCAGACACTTGGAAAAGGTTCTAAGTTTCCTATTGTGTTAGTTCTGTTGTGAACCTGACCTGTTTTATTGAGTAAAATAGTCTGAAGTTCGTATAAATGTGTGTGTTCATGGTTGCTTCTATTTTTATAATGGCATGTTGAACAGCAGCCAGTGAGAGACATACTGTATAATTACAATGCAGTACAATATACTCTCCAGTGAGTCCCAAGTGATTCATGATCTGTATGGTTTTTTTCAAGATATGAATCCCTAAGGAAGTAAGACAAACCAAGAAAGACTGCTGCATTGTGGAGCATCCAACAATAAAATGAACTCAACTTGTATGTTACAATCCAGGAGGAAGCTTCAACAGCACCTCAGGGGAAACCTCTGACGCTGAATTTAGAATCTAAGAGAAGAATATGCACGAGTTTTATCCCACAGAAACAGAACATATTTACTCATGTATAAATATCTTCATGTCAGTTTTCGTTTTATAGAAACAATTAAATTAAGGGTAGCAGAGAAGATTATATGATGATGGCAAAAATCACTCTTGCATTTGAAACTCTTCTAGAGAACTGCAGGTTGTATCATTTTTTAGAAACTATTTTTGGTCAAGAGCTCGGCACAATAATTAAGTCACCATTGATAATCAAATTTTCCAAAAGTCTGAGAGTAAAGGTAACTGGCTCTCATGTCAGTTAATAGGACATAATGGTCATTTCTCTACCAATATAGTGAAATAAAAGTGCAAATTATATAAAATACAGAACAAAGTTATAATTTATAATCACCTAGTTTGTGTCCTACTGCAGAGTTTCAAATAGTGGTCACTTAAGGCAATATGCACTCAGTCCTCAATTCAGTAAAGCACTATGTGTGCTTAAGTCCCTTTGACTTTATATGTATGATGCCAGTAGGTTTTAAGCCTGTGCTTTAATATTTTATTGAACAGGAGTGGGATTTCTCACATATTTAAGTGCTTTCCATATGGGAGGTTTTAAGGGGTGTATTATACATTGTGATCCTGTATACACAACTGATGACTCCTCAATGCACAACAGTGTAGTTTATTACATAGGCAGGGTCTCCTCAGGATACTACTAATAATCTGGGTAAAAATTAAACTTCATTGCCCGTTTATGCTTTTTACCACCAGTACTTGCCAGGTATGAATAAGATAAGCAAGAAATACCATGCAATACCTGCATGATAAGATGATAATGAAAGAATTTCAGGTATACTGTACCAAACCCTGAATTTTCTGTTCTTTTTCCTACTGGTCTGATATGGCATCACAATTCTTGTGTGTCACAAGATGTTTCTCTTTTTATTTAGTATTTAGACATCAAAATGCCAGCTTCTAAATGTAATTTAAATATCTAAAAATGTAACTTTCAAACTTTGAAAATAATAAACTAATATGCCTAAACTTTTCATATTAATTCTGCCAGCACTATATATAAACAGGCGTGTCAATTCTGTGATCCTCACTCATGCAAAAGTTCCAACTTGAGCAAGGAACATAGAGATATCCAAATTAGGCTGAAATATACTCTTAACATCTAAACTGAATTTACAGAAAACAGGAAAAAGGCAATCATTTCTTTCATATTTTGACTAATTATGTTACAGTCACTTGTGAGGCATAAGAATTACTTTGCCACACCAGACCTGTAGTTCAACTAGAACAGGTTTCTTCAGAGGAACATGCAAGAGACCAGTTAGTGCCACTGCAGTTTGCTTCGTCCCGTCCAGGAGAACACTGAGTCTGTCCTTTGATCAGGTCAGATGGTAAGGTGTCACTCTAGCCCCATATGAATTCAGACAATTTCAGAAGTTTTTTTTAAATGGGTGATTTATGAAGATGCTTCCTTTAATATGAAACCATTCAACTGCTTTCACTTGATAACTCATACATTAAAATACTATTTTAAATACTGCCATGTTTATACAGCAAGATCTAGTTGACTAAGCATGGCTAATATGAATTTCTAGATTTTTTTTTGTACTGTAGTGAAGGATTAACAATATGCATGGTGTGGCTCTCTTCGCTCAGGATACTGCACAGAGCTTTTAAGTTACTATTGTACAATATGTCAGAAGATACATACACTGTAAGCAAAACTAATTAAAAATAAACAGACTGTGAACTATGCCCTGGCTTTCAGTATAATTGCAGCAGTGTTCAGCTTTTACCACAGTGACTAAAAACAATTTTATCATGCTTTTGAAGGACTACAATAAATAAATGATCGCATTATTTCCATAGATGGATGACATCATTCACCACAAAACCACTACTTCTAGAATAGAGGTCTTAGGCTGGGCACATTTTCCAAAATGAAATGAGTACATTTGCTAAAACACTCATCATTAAAGAGGAATTACTGGTGTAAGGATCCAGTGGGCTAGGCCCCTGGCCAGCAGGGCTCTGGATGACTGACACTCTAATACTGCCACCTGGCTGCCATGATCAATGTGCTATAAATGCCGGGAGACTAGACACCACAGGAAGTCCTGACCACAGAAGACCAGATTGGGAGCACTTCCAGGACATCCAGTTGGTCCAGGCTCATTATTTATGCATGGAAGGCATTCAGGAAGTAATAAGGCAGACCTCTAAACTGCTGTGAAACAGCCCTTGCTGTGTTCCTTCTTTTTTGCCTGGTTCTTCATCTTTTTCCAGATCTGCCCCAGTCTTGCTCCTGCCTTCGATCCAGCTCTACTCCTGACTGCAGATACTCTGTTGCTGATGGTCAGCTCTGTCTCTAGAGTGATGATTGCCTCAGGCACGTGAGCTCTGATGACAGTTCTGACCCTCTGCTCTGATTCCTGGCTTCCTCTGTTTTGACCCTTGGTCTCTCATTCCTGCTCCATCAGCTAGGCCTGACTGCCTAGCGCTCAATGCTGGCCCTATACCAGTGTTTCCCAAATGGTGTTCCACGGAGCCCCAGGGTTCCACAAAGTGAAAATAAGGGTTCTGTGAGAAAATTCCATTACAATAACAATTTATGATTAAAAATAATAATAATTAATATATGTGATTTTTGTTTTTAAATATGTGCAGTTAAACTAAATGTTGATCTCATGACCTTGTTTAGCATTTGTTTATTATTATCCTTACTTATTTGTGCTCTACTTTTTCAGCTCCATATATTAGACAGTTATTAGGGGTCCTGCAAAATTCTTTCGAATTTAAAAGAGTTCCGTGGCCAAATAAAATTAGGAAACACTGCACTATATGATAAATGGAGCCATTTTTGTTATTACCAAATGTATCCTGATTTTCTTCAGATGTGTTTGCTACTCATAAGTAGTGCCAAATAGTTAGGGCAAATACATTTCAAACCATGAGTTTGTTTGACTGTTCACTAATTATTAGCCCTATTGGGTTTGTTCCCTAAGTAATATCATATTGTTTCTTTTCCCTGATTGGATAATAAACATTTACAAAGAATAAAGGCATGTTTGGTATATAATTTAAATTGTATAAATGATTATCCACACAAAAATTTGTGAAGCATTCAGGAAGCATCAGCCAATACATGACTGGCCAAATTCATAATTCTTCCCCTGAGGGAAAGTAGTCCTTCCTGTGGCAATCCATTTACCTCATAAAGGATGAGGTTTGATTACCCCTATCTTAATAAAATTCCTTCCCTGACCCTTCCCCCCCCCCTCTTTTCAGTGATGAGAGGAGCTATTTATTGCAAATTAAAATCAGGGAATAGAAATCGTTAGCATCTAGGAATTCTGAATTAGAGAATACAGCTGCGAATGCCTGATTTTCAGACATCACAGTGTTATTTCTAACAAACAAAAAACTGTCTGTTGAAACTACTGTCTATCCCGTTGCACAATATTGTTTCACTGCTTCCTCGTACTTCAGTGTCTGTGTCCATCTATTGTCTTATATATTGCTCCTGCTCCCAAAAGACCTTACAATCTGTCTTTCTTTCTGTGTCTGCTCAGGATCTAGTGTGGGGTGTTTGTGTTAGGTCCATAACTAAGACTTCTATGTGCTATGGCAATACAAATAATAGCAATAATGTTGGGAAAAGCAGACATCTTCTGCTTTTTTTTAGTAGTTAGGGGACAAATAGGATGAAATCTTTCACACACCAATATGCTTCTTGAATGTGACTTTTAAACAGTATTTCAAAAGTTGTAAGGGGTGATGGAAAGAACCCCCAAAAAACAAAGACACACATTTCTATGATCAGTAGCCTTCCTTTATCAGTATCACAAAGAGCTTTTGTTTGCCCTTACCACACAATCTTTTATGTGACCGCAGAGAGGCCTCCGAAGACAGATAATCAACTTAAGTTATGTTGTAGCTTACAAAGATCTACAAAATGTATGGTGTGTTTCCTTTTGTTCTTGAGATAACTAATAAAAAATACACTGTGCACACAATAGTAATAACAATTGCCTTTGAAGTACCTCAGCCTTTTTAGAAGAAGAAAATCGATTCAATAACATCCAGACAATAGCATAGTCGGGACATTCAATTTGCTGTGCTAATGTTCCATGTTTGCAATGTCAGCATATTTCTAAATTAAGGAGACTTAGTGGTTAAAATTCTACAAAATGCTTTATACCCTTGCAGCTGAGGAAATAGATAAATTGTCATCACTATTATACCATGATGAAACTCTCCATTTTCCCTTGGCTTGTCAGATTGCCCTCTTTATTTTGCTTTTGTCCTAAGGTTACTTACAGACAAATTAAATGAAAATATGTTCAACACTTCAGTTTACCCTTGTGAAAAGAAGGGTCAGAAAAGAGCATGTTATGAAAGAATTCCAAAGGTACTCTATGGGACCAAATGTTTAAAAGTACACAGCTATTCATTTCATGCCCAGCATTTAACATGTACTAGTTTTTGGTCAGTTGTATTGCTTTCTGCGTAGTTTTGGTTTGTTTTAGTAATTATGAAAAAGCAGATATTATATATATTCATTTGGTATATATAACATTTAATTCTGTTAAAGCCAGAAGTTGGGACTGGAAGACAAGAGATACATCCACTTGATAACTGCCATGTTTTGTTCACTCTTTCTGAGGCATCTGGCACCAGCCACTGTCATAAGACAGGATACTGGAGCTATGTCTATACTACAATGATCTATCGGAAAAAGGTACGCAAATTGCGCTGCACAATTTGCATACCTTTTTCCAATAGCTTTTTCGGAAGAGGATTTTCTGAAATTTGGCCCATCTACACTGGGCCAAGTTCTGGAAAAGCCTCTTCTTTTGGAAGAGCCCTTCTTCCTCGTGGGAGAAGGAAGACAAGGTTTCCGAAAGAGCGCATATGCTCTTCCACAAAAAAAAGTGGAAGAGCAGACACGTTCCCTGGACACGGTGGAGTTTTTCCAGGATATATCCTGGAAAACCCCCATAATGTAGACATAGCCTGGGTTAAATGAACCATTTTTCTGACACAGTATGGCCATTCTAATGTTCTTATGTTAAAGGAAAAAGCTTTATCACTAGCATAACAAATCATTTTAAGAAAGCATAACACCTCATATCAATGACTGTACTATAACAATTGATCCCATAACATGTCCTTTTAAGTGCCATGTAATTAAGGAGTAATTATCTGATTACTCCTGTCTGCTAATGTGGTGTATTATCGTGAAATCTAAAACCCAGAAAGTTTCAGGATAATTAATCTTTGAGTTACTTGTTAATTTTAAGTATTGCATGAATATCTACAAAGCTGCAGAAATGTTACTTGCCACGTGAAACAGCTGCAGAAGTTGGTACATAAATGCTTATAGTTTCAAAGTAAAAATCAAGTGATAATTAAATATTTGTTTTATGTGGGGTTTTTTAAAATTCTGTCCATAAAATACTTCAGCCAATAATTGCTGATAAGTGTGTTAGCATCATGGACAGTCCTTTGAAAAAAGAAATAAAGATACCATGACAGTATTTCCTGATTCCTGTAGTACTTAAATGATTGCTAACACAAATAAAGCCTGTCTTCTAAAGCCATAGTTGCAATGATTCGCAAGGAAGGAAAAAGCATAGAGAAAATATTTCCTTTCCAAACAAATGTGAAAGCAGAATTTCCACAGAACACTCAAGACCAATGGGAGCAAGATAGACAGCTAATGTGTCAACCCATGTACTACATCTCCAATAGATTGTGGTCTACAGAAAAACAGGAGCATCTAGGCCACAAGTTATCTAGTACCCAGCAGGTCGAAGCACTTTGCTTCCACACTAGAGAACAGCAGTTCCCAATCTTTTCCAGATGGGGACCCATTTTGACAATTCAGGAAGACTAGGTGACCCAGGGCAATTCAAAAAATGTGTGAATGGCTCCTTAAGAGCCACCTGGGGAGACATGTGGTGACCCTTTTGACATGTAATGGCAACCCATATTTGGGTCCCGACCTATAAGTTGGGAAACCCTGCTATAGAAGAACAGCAAAAATTTTCCATGGTATTTCCATCGTTCCCCTCATCTCAATCCTGATAGGAAATATCCCAGCCTGGTCAGCAGAATTCCTGTAGGAGAGGACAAATTAGACAGAGTTTTGGTTCCCCCTTGCTGCACCAGCCAAGGTGGAGCAGGATCCTTGAACTTTATTAGAGTAAGTTTTAAGAAATTGAGAACACATATGCAAAAATGAAGAAACAGTGGGATTAGCACATCAGCCATAGTGTGCAATGCTTTAAAACTACACATTCCACTATAAACACAGGTTAGAGATTAGATTACAGGCCTATGGGAAATGCTTTTTAGTGAATTTAATGCTTTCTTTTCCCTTTCCAGAGACTGAATATGCTAAAATATCACCAAATGAAGCCTTTGAAACAGAGATGATCCAGAAAATAAAAATTATTTGATCCTTCTGGCTTCTTGCGAGTACAGTCCCAATGCATGCGGAAAATGAAGTAACCTGACAGACAGTGAGCCAAGAAGATGATATTCAAACCTAATACAGACTTTGATTCAGGAAAGCATTTAAGCATTCCATTGATTTCACTGGGACTTTAAGCATGTGCTTAAATGCTTTCTTGAAGACTGTGCCAGAGAACATAAACCAAAATGAAAACTGGTTAAAAACAAAAAACCTGAAACCAACACCATTTTTGAGAAGCTTAGCTACAATGAGGAGGGCTACATAAGATCCTAGATACAGGCAGACACATGGACAGACAGAAAGAGTATAAGTGGGGAAGAGTGACTCAACATTTAGGCTACGTCTACACTGCAATGCTATTTCGGGATACCGGAGTATCCCAAAATAGCTATCCCACATCTTCACAGCAAGCCTGTTATTTTGGGCTCACTATTCCAACATCTCCATGAGGAGTAAGGGACATTTCGGAATAGCAGGTTATTTCAAAATTTGGCACTTTGTAGATAACACCAAATTACTAACTAAGCTATTTCAAAATAAGATTGAAATAAGATGCTCAAATTGCATAGCTCAAATTGCCTATCTTATTTCAAGCTACGGCGCAGTGTAGACATATAAAGATAAATACACTAAGATAAATACACTGGGTCAAATGTTGGGAAAAAACCCTCTTTTGAAAGCCCCCTTTTTCCTCATAGAACGAGGAATTCAGGGGCTTCCGAAGGAGCGCATTTGCTCTTCTGCCAAAAAACAAAAAAACCCAAAACCACCACGGAAGAGCAAACGTGTTCCCTAGATGCGGTGGAGTTTTTTCGGGATACCTTTGGGGATACCCCCGCAGTCTAGCCATACTCCCACTCGTTACCCTCTTAACTTTTATCATTATCATTTCTAAAATCTTTAAATGTATCATTCATTAAGGATACAGAAAAGTAATCATATTAGTCTGTTTCAGCAAAAAAAAAAAAAAAGGTCCAGAGGCACTTTAAGATTGTTGTCTTTTGGCTTTGAGTTACTAGTATTCAGTCAATACTCAGCATGATATTAGAGGTTATGATGCTTCAAGAAATCCTGACTTTCAGAGGAGGGATGAACTGACCATACATGGTCATTGGAAATGCCATGGCACTTTAATAAAATTAACTTGTTGCTATGTTTCATCTCAGGGAAAGCTGCTTTGAATTCTTGCTGAAAGAAAGGCACTGGGATTATACATTTATGAACAGAGAGCTATTGTTGCCAGTGGTTTGCTGAGGTAAACCTGAAGATTTTTTTTCCTATTTCCTTGAAAAACAGTTTTCCATATGATTTTCTTTTATACATTTTAAGTTGCCCTACTGTACGCTGTTGATTAAGGACCATAATTTCCTACCATATATTTTAATACAAGTGAGAGAAAAGACAGAAAACAAAGGCATGTGTCTACTTCACTTACTGCTTCTGATAGTCTACAAAAGTTATCCTTGGGAATCAGACCGGATATATTTTGGAACAGGACCATTCAAGGCGCTGCTTTTGGCAAACAAAACACTATCCTTTTAAAGAATAATTTTAGTTGCATGTTGGAAAGCTGTTCTTCTGTATCAATATATTAAAAAGTCAGTGGAGCTCGATACTTTTGCGGTTTTTGGCTAGTATGCCATTAAGATCTCTTGTAATGAAGTTGGTTGAACCCGAGAACAGTGGAGGTAGTTTGTATGAAAATGAAAAAAACTACATAAGTTAGTGGAAAACTCATTTATAATGTGAGGTTCCAGCTTTTAAAAGTGTTAATATTTCATTCAGAATTATTTAAAAAATTAAATAAATACAGACATTAACAACTCCGGGGACACAGTCATTCAAACAAAACACGGTATATTATTTAAATAACATCCACCTGATGTACACATTAAGCAGGAGAATGTATCTAAATATTTTTGGGTGGATAGGATTTTTTGTTTTTGTTTTATGAGTGTTGTGGGTTTTGAATAAAACAAAACAGGGAAAAATATTCGCATGACTAGGAGCAGTCCAAAAGCTAGTTTAGAAAAAGCTTTTCCAAGGTAATAATTCTTTAGATGATGCACAAAACTAGCCTAGCCTCCCCAAATGAACAATATTGATTTCATGCCAGCTGCTCTCATGGATTAGTTGGAACCAGAGCATTCAGTGGTTCTGAATATTATCCAGCAGAATTTCTTTACTTTTACTTAAAGTATTATCAGTAAGAAGCAGATTTTCAACCAATTATCCACTGGGATGTTTTCTGTGATGATTATGAATACAGTGCTCTTATCAACAATTACACAGATCTAAAAGAAAATTACCTTTTGCCTAAGGCATGGAGACGTATAGTTTGAAAATAAAAGAGTAGCAGTGAAAATGTATCTGACAAAAGTGGGTTTTCATTCTCGTTTTTAACAAAGAGATTTTTATTGACATAAGAAAAAATTAGCAAAGGATCCTCTGAAGAAGTTTATCAGCTTTGTTTATTGAATATGTCCCTCTCCATGTGTGACAAGATATAAATATAGCATATTATCACTATTTTACACTATTGGTGTAAGGAAAAAATAAAATAGCCCTTATTCAACAAGGTAATTAAAGCAGACATATGTTTAAGTACCATTCTGAATTTGGACCGTAAGTATTTTCTTTGGGCCCATTAATGTACGCCACAAGATATAAGTGACAAATTTACTGTATATTGGAGAGACTTTGTCTATCCATCTGTGAGTTTGTTCAAGAACTCCCCCTAAATGGTAAGAGCTAGGACCACCAAATTTGGTATGCAGCTTCCTCTTATCATAACTTAAAGCAAGGTCAAGATTTGGTTGTACCCGGATAATGGGATGAGTGTGGAATGTGACTGTCTCTCATCAAATGGAAAGGGAGGGCTTTGATAGCAGGGACAATTATACTGCAAAATGACCACAGGGAGCAGCAAGCAAGTGCACCCTATCACACTGATAGACCTGGGCTAGCCCCGGAGAGCAATGCCACTGGTGGACCAGGGAAGCACAGATCCTACAACTCTGGGGAGCAACACCACCAGCAGGCTAGACAGTGTGGCCCCCTGCCCGGGAAGCAACACCGCCAGTGAGCTGAGCAGCACGGCCTCCTCCACCCCAGCCAGCCCCAGGGAGCAGCCACCGGCTGCCCCCACCACCTGCCCTGAGCCCCTCACCCTCTGCCCTGACTCCTGCACCCCCACTACACCCTGCCCTCAGCTCCCCATCCCCTTCCCCGTGTCCCATGTCACGGGGAAGGGGATGTCTCCTGCATCCCATGTCCTCTGCCCTGAACCCTCCAACACCTCCCAACCCCCTGCCCTGACTCATGCACCCACCAGCACCTGCCCTGAGCCCCCAACCCTCTGCCCTGACCTCAGCACTCCCCACACTCTCAGACCCCTGCCTTGACACCCCCACATCCCAAATCCCCTGCCTGGACTCCTGCATCCCCCCGCCCACACACCCCCAGCCCTCTGTTGTGAAGGACCTGAGCAACACTGGTAAACCTTCTAGTAGTACATAGATGCTAGGAAAGATGCAAGAGAAGTAGAAAGTAAAAAAGAGAGAAAAGGAGAAAATTTTCAGCTCAATCTAAACATACACATTACAAAATATCAAGATGGATTTAGTGATCTGGTATATCAGCACAGACAAGGTTTTTCATATTGATGACAGAATGTGTGATGGCACAATTCTTAAGCAACATACATGCAAAGCCTACACAAACACTACAAACTGGATTTTTTAGTTTAAGGGAATTTGACAATTTGAAAATTTTTCCATGCGGGGACATAGAAAATCAAAACATTTTTTAAATTTCCCACAAAACAAAAATTTACAAAATTGCAGTTTTGGTCAATCAGATTCAGAGCAGACCTCAACTTGTTTATTTTTGCAATAAAAAATTTGACAAATTGTAATGAAAAGTCAAACTGACTTGGAAAATGGGAATATTCAGTTTCAAAAATGGTGAAAATACTGAATGTTTTCATTTTTTCCCAATTTTCCCTTAGAAATTATATTTTTTCAAAGGAGACATTTCTGCAAAATGTTCCACTTTCAACAAACTGGAATATTTTTCCTTCGGAAATTTTGTCAGCAGATGTCCAACCAGGTCTAGTTAACATGCAACATTTTGGAAAATGTACCCCATTTAATATTATTGAAAAAATAATACCCAAGAGCAATGTGTTCTCTGCTACAGGACTCCTACCAATTCTGGACCTTGTGAGGGATTAGGAAGAAGAAAATTCTCTAAAGCACATTTGTAAAGTGCATCCTCACATGCAGCAACTGTGCTAGTTATTAGTGGCCCAGATATACTCCTTCAGCACATAAAGGCTGTTTGAGAATGTAGCTGAAGGGTTTGCAAGGTTAACCAGCTTTCTTGACTGTTATGAGAGAACCTCCCACATTGCTTATATAGGCAGGAAAGCCTCAGAGGGGTAGTCATGTTAGTCTGTAACCTTAAAAAAAATCAGTAGTCCGGTAGCACCTTAGAGACTCACAAAAAAACACATATAGTATCGTGAGCTTTTGAGGGCAAAACCTACTTCTTCGGATAAGCAAAGAGGAGACAAAAGGGGGGGACCCTCACAATTTATAACAGAAAAAGGGAGGGGGAAGTACCTGTCAATTGTAGTGCTGGTGCCAATGAGGTTAATTGAGTGGGCTGGAAGTGTCCCATACTGAGCTTTTGATGTCAAGTGAATGTTGAATGTAAGGAAAGCAGGTTTTACAATGGTCCAGTTTAGGTCTTTGTTCAAGCCATGAAAGTTCATGTCAAATTTGCATATGAATGCCAGTTCTTCAGACTCCCTCTGTAGTTGGTTTTTGAAATGCCTTTGTTTAAGAATGGCTATTTTAAAATCCATTTATAAGTGCCCAGGTAGGTTAAAATGTTCTCCTACGGGTTTTTGTGTACTACCATTTCTGACCTCTGACTTGTGTCCATTTATCCTTTGGTGCAGAGACTGTCCAGCCTGGCCAATATACATGGCAGAGGGACATTGCTGGCAGTTGAAAAACGTGTAGGCAGGAAAGAGGGTCCTGATGGCCTCTCCCGTTTCTCATGAAAAAGATCAACAGAGAGAGGGATTTAGCCCTAACCCTATGATTTAAGACAGTTTTTCTCAAATTGGTTAGTGGACCCTCTCTGAGAAATCTGCTGCCAGGCTGCTTCAGTTTGCTAACTTGCCGGCTCCTCGGCCATGGAGCCTCGGAGGTTCCAAAGGCTGCAGTTCATTGTTTGCAGCCAAGGGGAGCCACAGGAAGCAGTGGCCTGGGTAATGCTGCTTCCCGCAGCTCCCCTTGGCTGCAAACAGTTCCAGCTGGCTGTGGAGCCAGTAAGTAAACAAACCGTAGTGACCCAGGAAGCAGCTTTCTCAGAGTGGGTCCATGAAACACTTTGAGAAACACTGATTTAAGACAACATTGGACCTCAGCAGAGAACACGTTCTTCTAACAGAGCCCTTAAATCCTATTTGCTAGATAATATCGAAAAGCTATCAGAAAAGACAAAAAGAAAGAAGAGAGGTACTAGATAATATGGAAGTTCACAGTTCTGGGAGGAAAAGCTTTTCAGCACAAGATACATTTTGTAAAATGGCCCTATTATATTTCCTTATTATTTCAAAGCATCTGACAAGGCTTTTCTATGCTTTCACACTAAAAACAGGTCAGACTGGGGGGCGGGAACCCTTATTCTTATATAATTAAACATAATACATTAAAAATTAGCCTGATCAATGTACATTTCAAAAAAAAAAAAAAATAGAGAAACACTAAATCAAACATCAAATATTGCCTATGTCTGATGTGCAAGTAATTTCTCCTGGAGTTAGCATGAAGGTTATTCTTGAAGTATGTTATTGGATTAGGGATGTAAGAGTTTAACTGGTTAACTTTACCTGTTAAACTCCCAGCCACTGCCAGCAGCAAGCAGTGCCAGCAGGCTGCAGAAGCCCACAGGGCCGATGGGGCCAGTAGACCATGGGGTCGGCACCTGCTGGGAGCCCGCAGGGCATTTAACTGTGTCACCGATTGAATTTCAATTGGTTATATGAGTTAGTCATTTTAAAAAAATTTTACATCCCTATATTGGATATCTTATAAATATTTCTGAAAGTTTGTTTGTTTGTTTGACTGTTTGTATGTCTGTTTGTCCCAAAGGATCTCCGAAACGGTAAGAGCTAGAAACACCAAATTTTGCATGGATACTACTGATTTCCTAACTTAAATAACTGGATTGGTTATATCGCAACATCGGTTCCTCCAGGCCCCCAGTTGGGCCCCCAGAACCCCAACTGGGCCACTAATTCACTTTTAGTATCACCGAAACAGTAAGAGCTAGAAACACCAAATTTTGCACAGATACTACTGATTTCCTAACTTAAATAACTGGATTGGTTATATCTCAACATTGGTTCCTCCTGTTCCCCCAGAGCCCCAATTGGGCCCACTGAAAATTAGCTTTTAGTAGTGCCTGATCATAGGCATGTGCTGGACTCTTCTGTTAAGCATGTCACATAAACTGCAACTACGAGATCCTAGAGGATAAAGCATGTGGGCACCTGCAGCACCATCAAGGGAAAGCCCTTGGGGGAGAGGCTACAGTGAGGCAGAGAATCAGCAACCTCCCCTATATTAGGGCACCAACAGGTCTCCAGGACAGACCCAAATGTGGCTGATACTGGCTGGGGTCTAGCCTTGCTAATTGTGGCTGGGAGAAGCCTCCAGCTATCACAGCCCCTCAACATCTTCACACAGCCAGGCTCCAACTGAACCCCTTCTGGAAATTAAAGTTGCTTCCCTCCCCCCACACCCAAACGAGCCATCCCACCACTTGCCCTCCTTTGGGCTGCGTGTGTTCTCCTGGCAGGACTGTGTGCATTATCAGCTAGTGCCACGGGCATTATGCACTTTGCAAGATTCAGCTCACAATACAAAAAAGAGGTGAGTAGGACGACAAGGTTTTGAGTACCGTGGAGCCTGAGGGGGACATGGTACACTCAGAACAGCCTATTCTCATTAGAACAGGTATGCTCAGGTGCTGCATGTTCTGATCATCTAGATATCACTAATTGCACCTGGTCTGAAGGTCTTTCACTTTGTCTGATCGATGCATCCGGTCCAGCTGCTGCTAGGAAGTCCATTCAGGTTGCCCCATAGAGCATGCACTGAAGGCACTTGGGGAATGGCTACTTGGGGAGCAGTGATTTGCTGCTGCTGCAGAGCCCAGGAGACATCCCCTCCATTTCTCAGGGCTTCTGGTAAGGAGGCTGTAGGCACTGGTTTGCATAGAGTCTTTAAGGGAAGATGTGCCTTCCTGATTTGTGGGGATTGAGAAAAGAGACCCTATCGGATTTCTCGTTTTGTAAGCACATCACTACCTATGTTAATTTCTTAAAGTAATACATCAGAGAAAAGTATTTCCAATAAAATATGCTATGTTAATGTAACTGACGTAGTTCATTCATCACATCTTTTACTATATTTTCCCTGGGCGATGCCGGGTATTTCTGCTAGTATAAAATATTTTGGTTACATTTCAGCTTAGTTGAGAAATAAGATACGACTCATCCAATTATGAGGAATACTCATACAAATTCTGACATAAGGACATTGCCACCTAACGCAGCAAAGGTGACTAGGGCCAAAAATTGTCTTTTTCATTATTTCCACTGAGCAAGGATGAGCTCCTCAACAATGTTACTTTTCTCCCTATAATATGCAAATGAAATTTCATGTCTGCAGTTTCAAACAGATGCCATGCCTCTCAAAGGCAGAAAAGTGATGAACTTTTTTCTCTATGAGGGGGGAGTTAAAAAAGGAGTCAGACACGTTTCTGTAGACAGGAATAGGACTTCCAATGCTATTATAGTCACTAATGGTTATTCCCTGAATCAAAAGCTTTTAGCCAGTGGGAAATGGCAAAGATGTGTGTCATTTTTCCCTACATAAAATGACAGTAATTTGCATAACATTTCTAACACTATGCGTAGAACAGAAACAGTAAAATAGTCACATAATCTTCCATTTTCTCTCACTCTCCAATTTTTTACTATGCGAGGTTTTGTTCATGTCAAAAGGAAAATTAGTTTAGACAATAAACGAAATTTAATAAGTGAAAGAAACTTGACAAATTCACACACCAAAGCATAATCAAATATCTTAGGCACTAATCCATACACGGTTGAAACCCCAGGATTTATTTCCATATTAATCAACAGTACTAATAGCTAATACCTGACTGTGCTCACAGAAAACAGTTACATAACACTACAACAAAGACTGACATATGAAATCCTCCTTAAACCATGGTTGTTCACAGGAAGGCTCAAAAACAAACTTCAGGAGAAAAGAAAACTACTTAACTCTGGAATGCAACGTATATAAAATTCTTGCAGTTCCTAGTTGAAAAAGAGATTCTTGTAGCATCCAGTACCAAGAGCATATTAATTGACAAGCTAGTTATGCTTGTTTGGCCAAATTTCCTCATCAACGTGTATAGAGCAAAATAGATATTTTAACTACACTTACTCTCAATTGCTAACTCTGTCTCCCCCTCTTTCACACACAAAAATACAATTAAAGGCTATATTCTTTACTATTTTACCTCTATAGTATGTCACTTGCTCAATATGAGCTATAACACACATCTTCTCTCATTCCTAAAAGCAGCATTGCATAACTGTATTATTTATAAGTATTTCAGGAGAAAATTAAGATAACATTTCCATTTTTAATGATTTCTCTCTGGGGAAATATTATATAATCCCAAAACACACCCCAGAGACAATGATTTCCTTACCATGTTGTTATTCTGAAAAGGTCATTAATGCAGTGAAAGGTCACCTTCATCCCTAGACAATGTCATGTTGGTATTTTTTTTTTTTTGGTCATTAAAGAAACTTTCATCTCTCTAAGTAAATCATTAGAAAGACCATTAGGGAAATTTTCATTAAACACACATTTATAATGGACAGCGATCATTCAGGTTTTCCATCAAACAGGGTCTATACTGTACTTACCTTCCTGTCTGGCCAATTATACTTTGCAAATATTGTATCATATGTGTCCACAGCACCATCAGTGATCAGCATTATGGCTTGGCTGCAAATACTCCCTTGCCCAGTGTGATTGAACTGTGAAAGGAAACAGTCATTTAAGTAGCAGATTTAAGAGTGTAGATCCCGCAGAGAAGCTCTATTGCACCCAAAAAAATAGGCAAAACAAACCTTCCTATCATTTTTAATCTTTTATTATATATGGTATTAATTTATTGTACCATACTTAGGTATTTGTATAATAAAGGAGGTACAGTTTATTATTGGGTATCCACTGAGAGTGGAATAAACACCCTGATCAATTAGAAGATACACATTCATAAAACACAGCATTCTACAAAAACAAAACAATACAAAACAACCAACCAAATAAAAAGTCCTAACAGAACCAAATCCTCCTATTGTGTACTGTGGAATGTCTGAGAGGTATGGATTTTTGTTTGGTTTGTTTGCATACCACAATAAGCTACTCAAGGGAAGACTGGGCTGCTTAAGGAATCTTTCCCATCAAGTTTTTATTTGGAGGAAATTTTAGTATTTATATATGTATATCTTTAAATTTATCATACAAGCCCTAATGGATACCTCATAATAACTGTTTCCTCTCCTATTATCCAAATACCACAGTATAATACTATAGTATCTAAGTGCCTTACAAATATTACACAATGTGTCAATTGGTATGTGTTAGGAAGCAATCATTCACATTTTATAGATGAGGAATCATGGCACAAACTCAGATAAATTAACTCATCTTCCCATGGTCACAAAGAAAGTCGGTGGTTGAGCCAGGAACAGAACTCAGCTCTCTTGAGTCTGAATCCAGTACGTATTTGGCAGGGAGCCTACCACCAAGAAAATGGGAAATCAGTGTTGACAAAAGAGTGAAATGGACTCATTGTGAGTGCAAATCAAGAAGTGATGGGATACTAAATTGCACATAATTGGAAGACAGAAGTGGAAGTAAATGAACGCTCCAATACTGGAAGGAGAGAAACAACAACATGGAAAAAGAAATGACCAAACATGCCCTCACAGGACAACCAAAAGCGTTATTTCAAGGGGGAGAATTAATGCAAATGGAAAGCAAGAGCCCAAAAAGGGAGATTAGTGATGATAAACCACATGCAAATATGTTGGTAGATACAATGATATAGGTATAGGCTATAGCACAAGCACTGGATGAAGCTCTCAAGGAAGCTGTAAAACCAAAGCATATAAATGACTAGGATGATATAATTTATGCTACAGCAATAGTAGGAAGCTCACCCATGACATATCAACTCAGCTGAGGATTTGAATCAATGGAAACCTGCCCACATTCAAGAAACTCTAAGAAAACAAAGGTTAAACTAAAATATTAAGCTGTTACATCAGGATATCAGCCTACCAAACGAATTTTTAAAAAATCATTTGAAGAGAAAACAGAAGCGAATGGCCCTGCAGATGAAATATGAGCTGAGTGAAAAGGATGTGAGAGATGTGCAGGAACAATGCAAATAGAAACTGATCACTAAGTCAGAGGCGTGAAAGATATTCAGCACAAAGCTGTCAGTGTCAAGAGAACAGACTCTTCACAAGATCTCCTAAGAGATTCTTTGATCACACTGACATTGAAAGTAGAACAGGAAAAAAAAGAGAGCCAATAAATAATGTGGAAGACATCAGTTCTAATGGAAGGAAATCTAGTCTGAGAAGGTAAATCTGTTTTCTGATTTGTTGTATTAAAAAAATTAGAGAAAAATTTAAAAACCACACAATAGAGGAATACAAAGGGAATGTTAAAAAAAAGAGGAATTCATGATGTTCTGAGACGAATGAAAAATCAGAATGCACCCAGACCCGCTAGGAATCATGGATTCTACCTGAAATGCCTAACAACTCTCCATGGTTGTTTACTTGAACAACTTAATAAATGTTTGAGAATGGGTATCCAAGATGGATGGTGACAAGGGGAATCATCCTCATGCTGCCTCCCACCAAAAAAGGAAGGAGGGCGCCGTGATCCCAATCACATGGTTACCAACTATGTGGAACGTTCTTAACGGCAATTCTGGATTACACTAGATTCTTCTTCCTGAACAAAAAGTAGAACAGTATACACAAAAGGGACAAAGACCATCTGAGGCTGAAAAGGACAAGACATGGACAGGATGTACCTCTGACTGTATGATGGAGAAAAAGCTTTGCTATCTGTAGAGCAAGCAAATGGCAATGAAGTTCATAATACCGAAATCAATGAGAAGTCAGTCAGAGTAATAGATCATCTAGTTGCAGGAACAAGCAATGGTCAAGTATGTCTCCCAGCCCAGAAAATGTAGAAGAAAAGGGAAAGTAAGAAAGACTCAAAATATGTATACAGAAATCAACGTAGATATAGTGGTGGTGAAGGACTGTATCAATTGGTGATTGAAGATGAACAAACTAATGGCTTGTAGACGAATGACTTTAAAGAGAAACAGAAACTATGAGACCACATATTGATTATGACTGAAACAAAACTGACGGTCAAAGCTCCTCCACAAACTGCAGAATATGTTCCTAAAAGGAAGAGATGGTGGAGCATATGCTGAGCCCCTGCAGGAGCCTGGCTGGGAGAGAATATATGAACAAACACAATGAAGTTGCCAAGGGTCGGCATTGGAGTCTCTGTGGAGTCTCTCATTTAAATGAACCATCAAAATTATAACCACTGAATTGAAAGCCCTCTAGAGAATGAAGAGGCTAAGATTTTATGGGAGCCAGAAAATTTCACAGACTGAATGCTGCAGACCAACAGGCTGAACATAGTTATTGCAGGAAGGAAGACAAAAAAGACCACATTACCTGATATTGAGATATCAGCAGCCAAAAAATAAAAGACAGGGAAGTAGGAGGAATACTGCCACAAAGTAGAATGCTTATTAAAAGAACATGAACAATCACAGCGATTACTGGAGCACTGATTGATCCCTAAACGTGTGAATGAGCAGCTCAAGGACATGCTAGAAGTGCAAGACAGCATGGATAGCAACCTCCAGAAGATTACGCTTGTAGTCACAGCGAGAGTTTTAAGGAAGGTCAAAGGACAATGAATGCATCTGAGCATCTAACATGCAGGAATTCTACAGTGTTCATTCTTAAACCTTTTGAGTCGCTTCGTGGTCAGGATTTACTGGTGACTCAGGGTAAATTTTAGACAGCAACTTTCTCCTTTATATATGTTAACATGATGTATGTTGTGAAGGCTATTTGTGTAATAAAACAACATCTTAATGCTGTAATACTGAGGGATAACAACAACAACAACAACAATTAATAAAGTTGCTGATGTTCAAAAACATTCTTCACCTCAAGGGGACTCATACATCACAGAGCAGTCCATGGGTGAGATCTGGGGACAAAGTTACTGAAAGGCAGTCATGAGTGCCACCCCCACCTTCCATTAAGGCTTTATGGTGGTATATGGTTAGTATTGTACAGTCAGCCACAAATACGTAGGTACTCCCAACACAAGATAAACAAGCAGCCACTCTTGCTGTCTCCTCTTGCACAGCACAGAGATAGTATCATGTGCATTACACAAATCTCTGAATGAACTGGTCTCACAGACACTTTGTCTATCTTCCAAAGTGGTTCTGATAGCAAACATAGGTACTATTCTCTATTTGCAATTGCATTTGCCCCCAATAAATCTCCATTACCCTTTTCTCCATACTCAAAGGAAGGATACTTTGAGTCTCCAGCATGAAGCCTATAAAGGCTTGTAGCTTGTGTTTTAGCTATCAAACAGATGGAATTTCTTTTTCTATCAAACGTTTACAGGTGAGTTGTTGGTAAGTGAATCTTTTGATGAAGCAACAGAGCCAGAGGCACTGAGTAAATGGGATGTCCCTGTTTGGGAAACTTTCTATTTACTTCAGCAAGTTTTGGATCAGGGCCCAGATCACTCAAGTACTGAACTTTAACCAAAGTTCTTCCATAATTGCTGTAAATAGCTATGGCATCTTGTATTTCAGCTCTTTTGTAGTTGACATTTTAAGTTTCTAACTTGTGCTATTTTCCCAATCCAAGGCAGTCTATGGGGCTATGTCTAGATTGCAGAGCTTTTCCGGGATACCTCTGGTATCCCGGAAAAGCTCTTCTGAATCCAAGGAACACGTCCACTTTTTCAGAACAGTTTCCGAAAAAGTAGACATATTTTTTCGGCATCCCTGTATTTCTCTCAGTGAGAGGAATAAGGGATGTTCCGAAAGAGGAGTTTCCTCTGAAATTTGGCCTCATGTAGACGGGCCAAATTTCAGAAAAGCCTCTTTGGGGGGGAAAAAAAAAGAGGAAAGAGATATGCAAATTGTGGTTTGCAATTTGCGTATCTTTTTCCCAACTTTTCTCGGCAGTGTAGAGACAGCCTGAGTGAGAAAGGTGGCATTCCTTTCACTATGATGTCCTTAGACATATGACATGTTTCCATATCATAATGTTATTTTGGGAAAAGGAGGATTCTTCAAATGGACTGCTCTTTTAAATTATCTTAAATAAATGAAGGGGCAAAAAAGGGGAAAAGTGTTTTAGATTATCTAAAGACTGATGAATGGTGAAGGTGGGATGTCTTTATATATTTATTTTAAAATATTACTATACTCTGTCTGGAGCCACATTATTCTCCATGGTAATTTGCTGTTTGAATATTTTGAAGAATGTGATTAAATTCAAATGCTTTGATGAGTAATATCTCTTCACATTTGTCTAGAACTTTATTTTTTATTGAATAGCAAGAGTGATGAAAATGTTTTCCATAATAATAACAATGACAAGGGCCTTATGATGAACTACAATTAACTCAGTGATTCATCAGTTAGAAGTGAAAATTTCAATGCATCCTGACATGTAGAGCATTTGGTTGTGATTAAGTCTTTGAAATGTCACAGAATTTTATTTAATTGGCTATGATTTTTTTTAAAAAGGTAATCACTGCAAAGATCGCATTCATCACCAAAAGAGATAATTGCAGTTGTCACATGATATAGTAGGTGCTAACTACCATACCAAGTACATCGGTATTCTTGCAGCAACTAATGAATACTACATAAATCAATGGTTGGAAAGAACATGGAAGTGGATTTAAATATGCTTTTCAAAGACATTAGTATCAGCAACTTCAGCCTCAGAGACATTAGTATTAACAATCTAGGCAAATACTGAAACTGAAATGCAGATAATTGCGAGACAAAATTAACTGAGTTTAATTACTGTAACCTCTGTACCATCCTAAAAACCAAGCCAGAATCTCAATAGCATATTTGTGTGATAAATAGCTTTTGTGTGAGAGAGACACCCTCAACTAACTTGTAATGTACAAGAAGAGATTTCTACCATTTAAAGGTCACATACTGTAGATGAAGTGGAAAATAGTTTAAAGTACCCTTCTAAGGGACATTAAGTAGCATCCTTCTGGACAAAACTGTTTAAAAGCACACTTGTAAGAGAGTATATGCATGTAGCAGATCTATTTCTATGTTCTCTCCCTATATATATATAAAAAAAATTCCTGCAGGATGACAGAATGACATCATCATGCTCTCACGCTCTCTGGACATCATCATGCACTCATGCTCTCTGGCTGCAAAAGCCGCCATAGAGAGGGGGATTGGTGAACATAGCAAGCACGGGGCACAGCCCACTAGTAAATATGTAAAGTAAAAATATATAAAGATATTGGCTTCATTTTTATATTGTAAATGAAGGAAGACATTACTCTACATTGGTCAAATCTGAAGGCAAGCATAGCACATTTCATGACTGCCTTCTCAAAGATTCATTCTCACCCTGGTTACAGTTCAGTGGGACATGATTTCACTTATGGCTATCTATTTGTGTACCTAGGTTTTTAAGTAGGCTTTATACTGCACTCAATGCCATATTATCTAAGTATCTTACTGTGATAGGGTGTACTAACACCACACTGGGCCTGCAAGAGTTAACCAGGCTACCTGGCTGGGAGAGCTCCACCCCACAAACCTGCTGGGCATGCTCCAGGTGGAGGACCTGTATCAAGGCCAGGGGAGCTGCTCAGTCAGGGCTGACTGCTGCAGAGGAAGGAGCTGATGCCAGAGCTCTGGAGGAAGAGCTGCCGATGGACCGTGCCATGGAGGTCAGTCAGCAGGGACTGGCCAGAGAAATCCTCAGCCCAGTGGAAATGGGAAAGGAATTGGTAGGAAGTAGCCTAGGGAGGGGAGTTAGTTCCCCGAGAGCTCAGCATGTTTTGGTCAGATTCCCTGCTGAGTCAGTGGTGGGACACAAGTAATTGACACTGACAGGGCCCGGGGCTGGGACCTGGTGGAGAGGGTGGGCCCAGGTCCCCCACCCACCTCCATTAACCCTAAAGAGAGTGCTACAGTTGTCACTACTGACTCTGGCCGCTAGGCCTAATTGCCCTGTAAACAGCGGGCTTGCTATTGACTCTGGCTCCTAGGCGTCATTATGTTAAGGGAAGGGAGGGAGTAAGAACTGACTCTGGTCTTTAGGCCTCACCACTTGGAGGCAAGGGTACAACTACTGACTCTGTCGGCAGGGCCTCACTACCCTTTCCGAAGGAGATGTTTTATTGATTGTGGTCGCTAGGCCGGACTGGTATAGTGAGAAGACCTGGGCCCTAAAAACTGAGACATTCATGGGGTGGAGCACGCTTCGAGAGGCCTGAAAAGCCCAAAGCCCTGCCTCAGAGGGAGCTAGAACTAATCACCCTGTGACACTTACATATTTTAATACAAACACCTAGGAGTTCAGTTTTTTTGATCAATTTGTAAATTTTTTCCCCAACATGTGTAGACTTGGAGGGGTAACTAAGGATGTGTTTTGTGCATAGTATGGCTGATAGTTACTGTAGCACAACAGGTTTCTAATATTATATTCGAGGTCCACATTGGGGATTTTAGAGCTGCTCAGTACTTCATGCAGCTATCTGTATTATCATGTTTGGCATGTTCTGCATCAGGGAATTAGTCCCTCATTGTCTAGGTAAATAGGGCAGTGGAATATATTTGCTTCAGCTTCCTGCCACTGGATATACTTTTGTCTGCAGGATTAAAGAGCCATCTCCTATCAAAAATCTGCTCCCTCTGAAGTATTTATAAACCATGATAAGCTCATCTCTTACAGGCTCTTTTAAGAAGCTACATCAATTAAATTGCACTCAATCATGGATTTGCCAGTATCCATTCTTCTACAAGACTCACTAGGAAAAAACTAGCCTGTAGGAGAATTTACAGAGAAGGGTTTCATGTAGTGGCATTTTGGAATAACCTTATTGTTAAGAAACTTGCCTTTGGTATAAGTGCTGTTCCTGGGTAAAAGGATAAGTGGGCTGTACCACTAGGTACTAGTGATACCTTGATGCTGGTATTCCACCTCAGAGTAGCACTCCCAGCTCATCAGCTCCCTGCCAGCCCCAGGGCTTTGGACAATAAAGATGGCATATAGCCACCTTTACCTTACCCCTTTCAAGTTCAGTCTTTGCTGATTTTGCCTTGCATGATTGCATTTGGTACTCCTGCCTTGCTTGATAGGCCTTACTATAGTTTTGTGATAATGTAATTTATAATTTTTCAAGTGTTCATCCATATTGGGATCTTGCTGACAGAGGTAATTGCTTATGATTAGCTGTAGAAAGAGAAGAGCTCAGTCCCCCTGGAGATTGTTACAGTCCCATTAGCTGGCCTGGGCTTTTGGCCTGAGACTTCCACTACTATTGTTAATCATGGTCACAGGGTTCCCACAAACTAATAGACTTATTTTAATAAAAGTTGTAACCAATGGATTTAAATCTAGAGTAACTGTCACCATTCTAATTGGTGCAATCATTTCTCTTTTATTCTCACTCATTCTCACCACCTTCTATTTGCTTATTCTAACTAAAAAATTCTCAGAGAAGCATGTAGTCAGTTGAATGAAAATACTGCTAGAGTTGTTCTCTGTTGGAAAATATAGCATGATAATGTATTTCAGATTTGCCAGGAATTACCAAGAAAAGATCATTGTGAACGAGAACACATGAAATCACAACACAATAATCACTCATTCTGATATTCAACATGTGGGAAAACATCTCAGGCAAAGACAATAGGACTGATTTCAATTAAAACATTCCTTTCTATTTTCTAGCAGATATTATTTCAAAAAATTCAACATGACTTTTTTATGGCAGTGATGGTAAAAGAAACTAGTTGATCTGCATTGGGTTGACCCCATTATTGTGTGCAGATTGAAATGAATGACATTTCTTAGACATTATTCACAGGAATGTATGAGAAATCAAAAGCTGACCTCATGTTTTGGCCAATAAGTGAAATATAATAATATTATTATATCTCTGAACTGTTTCTATGTCTAGACAGAAATTAACATAATTTTGCATTTTTCTCTCTGAGTAAGGGAAGACAGAAATGATAAGTTATAAAAGCTCTTCAGATAGCCAGCTTTGTACAAAAGTAGCTAAGACATATTAATCATTGTGCTAAAACTAAAAGCAGTGACAATCATTGGTTGATTTCTCGTAACTCTGTATGTTCCTGAAATATTTGTCAAATATAGACTAATATCATGACATTAACCGTTACCAAAAAAGTTAAGTGGAAAACTCATATTTAACAGAGTACTTCAAGATCTAGAGTAGTCTAATGTGAATGAACAGCCCTTAAATAACTTGATTTTGTGTGTGTGTGTGTAAAATGTCTCAAGTAATACATTGTACATTAGCTCACAAAGCACTTTTATATCATCATCATCTTATGTAGGGGGGATTTTGAGCAGGAGCCTGTCATGATTTATTAGCTAGTTATTAAAATGAAAGTTAATTTTTAGCCATTAACTTAATGGAGGGGAGGAACATCAATGCTTAAAGAAACGTGCAAACTTACATCACTGAGAATGTTGAAAGCCTCATTTAAAGCTATATCCAGCATTCCAATTCCTTTTGCAAAAAGCTTGTTGAGGTGCTCCCTGAAGTGCTGAAACATGAATAACACAGGTTGTAAATGCAATATTCTCAGAAATTCAATGCTTTAATAGAGGTCACTGCCTGAGGATTTATGGATATTTTAATAAACCTATATACCATTTATTAAAGATTAAAGTAAATCTGAAATAAATTTAACAATTTTTTATTCATCTATTCAATTATTTTTTTCATAAATATCCAAATCACAATCCTGAATCACTGGACAGCCAGCTGTCAACATTGAATCTATTCTCAACAATTTATAACACCCAATTTTCAGCCAATTGAGGCAGAGGGAGCCCAACACATTCCCAGTAGATATTCCAACAAAAATAATTAAAGCAAGAAAAAAATCCACATCTTATAGGATCCGCAATAAGAACCAAAATTAGCAATAACTTTAGGGAGTAAAAGGCAGGTGGATTAGATATATGTGAGGAGGCGGGTAGACATGTTCTGTAATTTGATAGTCTCAGTTCTGTTAATCAAATGCAAACATGAGTGTTATGACAAGAGAAATTAGATGTCCAAGATTAATGCACACATTAGAAATTTGTGTTATTAATCTAATTTGTGTAAGTATGGCTATGACTTCAATAAAATGCTACATTATTAAAGTAGCAGCAAAACTGCCCAGTGCTCAAGCTATTTTCAGTTCACCAAACCCAGCACTGATTGAAATTAGTAAGTAACAGAGAATAACAGAGGGAAAGGAGAATTAGGAAAGGATGCTTTATAAATTGGAGGGGGCATGTGTGAGTTCTCACAAGCCCCATGTTAACCAGATTCCGGGCTCCAAGAAGAATTTTAGTGTTCTTTCCATTCCATTTTATTTTAAAAGACAGTCTCCAGAATTTAAAACATAAAAGTATATAAATCAATCGCTATGGGGGAAAGGACTTGGTAGATGGTTCCCACTTCTGCAGTAAGGTGGTAGGGAAAATTTAAAGGACAGTCCTGAACCACAGACAGGAAGCGTGTTGTGCTCATGAAAGCTCATGATACTATTTATAATTTTTTGCTAGTCTCTAAGGCAGCAGTTCTCAAACTTTTTGGGCTCCGGAGCCCTTTACATGCGTCAAAATTATGCAGAGCCCCAGCGGTCCACTGATTGTATGTGTTGTACTTACGCGGAGCCCCAGTGATTCACTGATTGTATGTGTTGTACCTATCGATGTTTCCAGTTTGTCAACCTCGCAGAGCCCCTGGAGATGTCTCGCGGAGCCCTGGGGCTCCACAGAGCACAGTTTGAGAAACACTGCTCTAAGGTACTATAGGAACATTGGTTTTTTTTAAGTTTTTCATAGACTATACATTTGTTTTCTGTTTGATCTCGTTCTCCAGGTTCCTCCATATTGTTTCAGCCAAAATGACTATGCCCATTAATTCATTAGCAAAATTTATTCTTGGTGTAAGTCCACTGAGTTACACCAGGGATGCTGGGGCAGTAATTCTGTGATGGGTACCACAGACTTCAGAGGATAATTTTTTTTTGTCATGAATACATTCTTGTGACTAGCCATTTTACCAATTTTCAATGTTTTGCTGTGTTTTTCCTTTTAGGGGGATTTCTCACTTCTTCAGCCTTAACATATCTGCTTCTAAGGCTTTTAAACCAACTCCAGTATTACTGATGGCTGATAAAAATATTCCTCTATACTGAGATGAGACATACTTACATAATCAAATTCATCCCTGTGCAGAAGGCTAGCTTCAAATCTATTAATTTTCTACATTTCATTTAAACTCTGTTTTGACATTCTAAGTGGCACTTGAATTGTGCATAGAATTTTCACAAGTCCTTTTCATGTGGTGTAAAATTACTCTCATAGAGCAATTCAGGAAGCTTTTACTGCCACTACCATAGAATGACAGAATACTAGAACTGGAAGGGACCTTGAGAGATCATGTAGGCTAGTCCACTGCCCCCACAGCAGAACAAAGCACCATCTAGATTATCTCTGATAGATGTTGTTATACTGTTCTATAATATTTGTTTAATAACTAAACACACCTCAACTGTCAGAACTTTGTCCCCTTTCATGACTATTACATTCAGCAATAGTATAACACTATAATAAGGCCAGAATATGTTCCAGAACTATTGAACATTAAAAACTGTTGGCAACTTCTGAGAGAAACTATAAATTACCAGACATGGAATGATCCCATTTTTATAACCAAACAACTAATTCACTGGATTTTTCTCTCTAAAAACAATGCTTTCAAATCAAGACACAAAATCTGCCAGGCTTACAATGGAAAGACTGACATACAAACTGACAAATACAGTGTCATGAACCATGCTACTTTATCAAAATAAGTTGTCTGTAATATCACCTATTATGAAACACTCTCCTAAACATTCCCCTATAATGCAGTTTTGGGGGTAAAATAAAAAGATATTATAGTTTATTGGACGCCAGAATACTTTCTATTTTGTTAAACTCTAGTAAATTAGAGTTAAAAAATTTACATCAGAGCTCCAGGCAGTTTTGAAGCATACGTTGTTGCCACAAACAGGCTGGTTTTCCAAAACAATTCGGGTAGTTTAATGTTCATAGTGACCTTCTAAATGTGGCTCACCCCGCTCAATATTTTGAATAGCCAAAAGGCAAAGCCTTGTTTATCTAAATAAGAACTGACAGCATAAAACCTAGTACAGCCTAGATAGTGGAATGGTGCTTTTGCCTCCACTACCAGGTAGTTAATTTAAACTAATAACTGTACAGTGAAGATAATGATAATTATAATGAAATTCTTTCCTACTAGCTACATAGATATACATTAATAATGTGACCAAAAAATATCAGGATTAGGGGAGACTGGAGAGGGACACCATGGTTTGGGGAAACCCTTTACAGTGCATTTCATCTTATGATATTTCTACAGTTAGAAAGCAAAGACCTAACTAGACAGATATCTGATCCTGTAGGGGAATACCTATATGTCCCTATGACCAATCAATAGTTTTAACCGAACAAATCCTGTATTTTCAAAACACTAGTTATATGAAGTCAAACAAAACACAATTATATTTCTAAAATAAAGCTTTAAACTACCACTGACCTTTAATGTATTGCACCCACATTTTTAAAATAGTAAAAAAGGAGGTGAATACAACATTCAAACATTCAATACATGCACTGAACCTTTTTGTACTGTATCAACATAAACATTTTAAAATACTTGGAAATGTAAGCTAATGTTGACAGCAAACTACGCTGCCAGCTTTTCAACCGCAAACTGTGTATATTAAGCATATCAGGGTAGCAGGAGGTCAGAGCACGATAATGGCAGTTCCTCATTCTTTATTCTTAGCATAATTCAGAACATTCTCACGGTTACTACAAACTGTCTGTAGGGCTGATCCAAAGCCCAGTGAAGTCAAGATTCCAATTAGGTTCAATAGAGATAGATCCTAATCTAATGTCATGAAAAGGATTACTTTAAAAAACTGCTTTTCAGATTGTCTTGAAAAATGGCAAATTCAAATCAAAATTAAGAATTTCTGTGAAATTTTTGATTTGGTGATAAATCCATCTTTTGTCAAAATTTCATCTAGTTTTAGCAAGCATGCCCCCTCTCTGAGACATGACAGATAGCACACATTTGTCATAGCTACCTCATAAGCCCCAGTCTGGTAAAATCTCTCAGAAACTGGCCATAACAACTTTCTACAGGAGGGTCAATTTTCTGGCCTTTTATCTTTTATTTTAATCCAGCTGATTTATTAAGCAATTAAGCATCCCTATTAATTTTTTCTCCTTTGAAATTGAATGCTATTCCACAAACATTACGTAAGCTAACAAAGAATTTTTCTATAAAAGAATGCTTCACAATAGTTTGCAAAAGCTCCACACATTTCACAGATTGTTTCATGGATATTGTGAAAACTTTCTGATGAGGTATGTATGTTATCACATATGAATGTGTAGTATAAAGAAACAGATTACTTACAATTCTCAGTAAATAGCATAATGTCTAATCTAGAAATCAATGTATATAAATCTATCAGAAGAACAAGTATTTTCTCTCATCATATATGTGCCGAAAAACACACTGTTGAAATCCGTATAAATATAATGTTGACATTTCTTTGCTATACAAAATGGTAAAATGTTGACAATGGATTTTATGCACTATGAATTTTAATGAACCTATGTTTTCTGCCTCTGGCCTTATAGTGAGCAGATGCTACTAGGTGATTCTGCAAAAAAGATTGAATTAATTAAGGGTTGGGTTTTTTTTTTAAATGTGCTTTGTAGTCTCTATACTTCATTGGTTTTCAATCTGTTCTTTGTTGTTTGAGAATGTCAATAACACTTCAACAGTATGTTTATCCATCCACTAGAAAATTTAGTCAACAATACATAAATTATTGTTTCTTTAATGCACATCTTTGTCATACTGGATTTCATGGTTCTACTGCACTAACTGGAGTTATGCCAAATGAAGTGAAAAGTCTTTTCAATGGAGGAACTAAGAATAGCTTTCTCAAGCTGTTAGTGTATGTCTAGTTGAGAGTAGGTTTGTTTTAAAACATTCAAGATATATTATTGTGTCTATTGGTCTTTATAAAAAGCCAGATTCCAATACCCACAATGACAATGAGTGGTACTATGTTCCATGAACAGTCCAAATGACTTCAGTGAGACTACTGATGACATATGGCATCGTTCAGTGAATCTGGCCCATGCTGATTATTGTTTTTAAGAACTGAAAAAACAAAGCTCCAGACATTCAGTTTTTCCCTTTCAGATTTCCAGTCATCTACAACTATATACTAGATTAGAGCATATTTTTGCAACTCCTTTCACAAGTGGTGGAATACTGCAGGAATTGCATTTTCAAAAAAGCAGCTAATTTTGGATGCAAGAATGCCAGCATTTTAACTTAGAGCCACATCTGGAAGAAAGTAAAGTAAAATACTTTGTACCTATGTTATATTTTTCAATACATTTCAGTGCATACCTAAAGAGCTACCTGCAACTCACATAAGTATGACATTGAACTAATTTCTATTTAAGGGTCTGTGTGTTTAAAGATACCAACTTGAAAAAAAAAAGAGAATGTAACTGACTAGGCTTTGTTATAATGCATGTGCATAAGAGAGTAGAATTCAGGTTACAGTGGCACTTGTAGATCTGGCATTCCCTAACTTGCAGGTGCTTGACTTTGTAAGCTAAATCATTTTGTTTTACCATACATTTTTGATTTCTTAGCAGAATTTCCTAGTCAACAGTATACATTTCTACCACTTGATCTAAGGGACTAAACTACATTAGATGTCAGCAGAAATAGGCCACTATTGTAGAGAGAAAACTAGGCCACTGGTACCGTGTGGTAGGTGCAGGGGATAGAAATCAAGAATAATCCATCCATGGTTTCTCTCCCCGCAACCCATCCCCACTAGAGGTGAGGCACTTCTGGCACATAACCTGCCCTTAGAGTGGAAAATTGGCTGCTTGGGGCATGTACTAGGTCTAAGGAGGAGTGTGATTGGGGATGGGAGACATCTATAGACTGAAAGCTCTCTCTGCCAAACTTCCAGTAGTTGTCGCAAATTATGGGGTGTTGCAGCTTCCTAAAAAAGGCTGCAAAAATCTTTCATAATGAAAATGTTAGGAGAACCTAAGTATGCACAGACTTTCTCCTATGACAACATACAATACTAGAAGATTTACCCAGCGTGGCTAGGGCCCTTCATTATTTTTTCTTCATTTAGATCATTGCTCTAGGGTGAGGCTGGAGATGAGGGGTTCAGTATGCAAGCTGCCCTGGGGAGGGAGAACTACCCCAGCCCCCCTCTCACCACAGCAGATTGGGCCCAGGTGAGAAGCACCTTTTCATGGCCGTTGCAGATCCCATGGACACAGCCAGGGGAGGGATGCATGTCCCCTGGATGGGGAGGGGGACACACAGACAGACACACAAGCAGACAAATATTTTGTAGATCGCTGTCTCTTACTCCACTCCTGCCCCCTTCTGCCCCAATGGGGTTATAATGGTCCTGGTCCCCATCTCTGACTCCTTGCTGCCCCCCCGTAGTCAATGTACAGTATAACTGTCCCTGCTACCAGAGCCCTCCCTTTCTGTTGTAACAGAAGAAATCCCATTCCAGGCACATCCCACTGTCCTGGAATAACCAGTCCCTTACCTTGCTTTAAGTTATAATAAGGGGAAGCTGCATGTGAAATTTGGTGGTACCAGCTCTTACTGTTTAGGAAGCATTCTTGAATAGACAGACAGATGGACAGATGGATGAACAAATTCTCTCAAATATATAGTAGATACCCATTTTCAACTAGAAGTATGATTGCAAGTTTAAAGTCTCCCTTTAAACAACTTGTTTAAGGTCAGACAGAACCCAGAATACAATGCTGGAGTCACTTGCTCTTAACCATTAAAAAAGCCTTTGCACCTTCTTATTTTTAAATACTATTTTCTTTTGATAGATAGTAACATAAGAAACCAGTGAAAATGTCTCTCTCGCCTCTCTATCGGGCTTTTTAGTATCCATCACCATAGAACTGCAGCATTTGCACAGTAATATGAGAATTCCAGGACACTGAACGGCATATCTGTGCAGATGTACAACTGTGTACACAAACAATTGTATGCAATTATAAACCTAATTTCCATATGCAATTACCATGATGTGCAATGTCTACTAGCAGACTTAAATATCTAATTTGTATGCATAACCTTGGCAATTCTGAATGTAAATTAGTCACACAATTATGACAATCAGGCCTTGATGTCTGATTACAAAATTATAGGCGCATACTACATACAAGGGAAGTTGTGACTTCATTATGATAAAGGGATGTGGATGCATTCAGCTGAGACTCTATCCATGTCTCAGTTTAAAACTAGTTGGAAAAATGAAGGGCAAGAACAAGAATTTCAGAAAAATTGAATAATGAGGGACAGGACAAGGCCCATGTGTCACTCCGAGAGCTTCATTGGCACATAGGCCTTGGCCTAGACCTCTTCACATAGTGACTCTGTTTAAAAAAGTTCTCAAATGTAAAAATCTTATTTTGAGGAAAATTTCTAACCAGCAGACCCAACAATGACACAAGGTTGGCAAAGATGATTTTGTACAGCCCAAGGAAGCTGGACAGTGGACCTCTTGGCTCCATCCCAGCCTCCAAGTCATAAAGAAAATAAGAAAATAATTTGCTGGTTTTAACATCAGAGGAAATATTCTTGTTTCCTCTCAAGTACAAAGCATATGTGTCTGAAGAATAAGGGAGTTCCCCTACACTAATGCAGGAAAAGTCTAATTTTTTTATTAAAATGATGGTACCCCAATAACAAGTAATTACCCGAGTAAGTGGTCAGGGTTTACTAATGCAAAGCTTTCCTAGTTGTTTTGATATTCTAGTCTACGGTCCCAGTACAATGTTCCTGCAAAAAACTAACATTGTTCTATATGAGTGAGCAACAGATTAAACAGGATCTAATTGGGCAGAGCATCATCTCACACATACAGAATAGGAAGTGATGTCTAGAAAGGAGTACTGCTGAAAGGGTTTTACGGGTCATAGTGGACCACAAGTTAAATATGAGTCAACAGTGTGATTGTTGCAAAAAAAGTAAACATGATCCCGGGAGGCATTAACAGTAGTGCTGTGATCAAGACACAAGATGTCATTCTTCTGCTCTATTCTGCACTGATTAGGCCTCAACTGAAGTGCTGTGTCCAATTCTGGGCACGACATTTCAAGAAAGATGAGGCGAAATTGGAGAAGGTCCAGAGAAGAACAACAAAAAATTATTAAAGTTCTAGAAAATATGACATACGAGGGAAAACTGAAAGAATTGTGCTTGTTTAGAAGAGAAGACAAAGAGGGGACATGATAGCTGTTTTCAAGTATCTAAAAGGGTATTACAAGAAGGAGGAAGAAAAAATGTTCTCGTTAGCCTCTGAGGATAGAACTAGAAGCAATAAACTTAAATTGCAGTAAGGAAGGTTTAGGTTGGACATTAGGAAAAACTTCATGTCAGGGTGATTAAATACTGGAATAAATTGCCTAGGGAGGTTGTAGAATCTTCATCACTGGTGATATTTAAGAGCAGGTTGGATAGACATCTATAAGGGATGATCTAGACAGCTCTTGGTCCTGCCGTGAGGGCAGGGGACTGGACTTGGTGACTTTTCAAGGTCCCTTCCAGTTCTAGTGTTCTATGAATCTATGATTTCATAGTCTACAGGTTGCAGGTTATGGATTTCTTGTCAAAATGAGCTATGAAGTCATCTTTCTGCCTCTTTTTTCCCCTCCTCCTTTTAATTTTGATTTATTGTTTTAATCATTTAAAATAATTAAGTTAAACAAGGGTCCATGATCAAGGACTTTCTCGAAGGGTCCATGATCAAGAACATTTTGTTCTCTTTTGTCTTTTAATAATCTTACAGGCCAGAAATGGTTTTTCAAGGTTCGCCACTGGTGGGTCACCAGAAACTATTTACCTGCACATCCAGAGGTACGGCTGCTTGCAGCTCCCATTGGCCATCCCTGGATCCACAGGTGAAACTAGTGAATCACAGTGGAATTTTGCAAGGGCGCTTGTGCAACTACACTAGAAAAGCATTATGCTGATATTTTGTTCCCTCGCCCTGGTCTACACTACAGAGTTATTCTGAAATAATAAATGGAGCATCCATACTACTAAGCCTGTTATTTCAAAATAATGGGCTGGTAACTTTAAAATCTGTACACCTGCTTTCCTCGGGGGAATAACATTTATTTCCAAATAATTATTTCAAAATAGCATTAGTGTGGATGCTATTTCAAAATAATTACTCCCCGGAGTAATTTAAAGTAATTACTCCCCAGTGCTTCCTGGAGCTCTAAGTTGAGGTAACACGTCTGCATTAATGAAGCCGGCCTTGGACTAATTTTGAGGCTACCCCATAGTGGGGAAATGCTATTTCAATTTTGTTATTTCAGGAGTTATTTAGAATTTAGTTATTTTCAAATAACTTCCTAGTGTAGAAATGCCCCTAGGGGCCTCATTTGTGTCACCTGAAGAACTATCTTGGTACCAACCTAATCAGGGTTCAGAGAGACTGCAGCTGTCCCCATGCTCTCAACTTACATGACTACAAACGTTTCTAAGATGTATTTGACAGAGAGCTGCCAGATCAGCTGGAATGACTGCACCAGGAAAAAAGCCAAGACCAGTCTGTATATAGTGGAATCATGAAGTTCATTAATATGTCACAGGGTGGGTCACCCACATATTATTTCATGACACAAGCATTCATTTCTCCGATGCAGATTTAGACCCCTTATCTACCTCTCTCCTCCACGTGCTTCTCGTGCACTGGAGCCCCACGCTTCCTACGCCTCTGAACACTTTCGGAGCACCATAAATCCTCTGATTTGCACTCTGTTTCTGATTCACAGCAGCTGATTTGCAGCATCCAGCTCTGGGAGGGACGGGGAGAAGCAGGGACGGAGCGCAAATCAGCGGATTCGTGGTGCTTCAAAAGTATTGGGAGGGAAAAGGAGAAGAATGAAGTGCGGGGCTCTGGTGTCCCAGTGCACAAAAGCAGCATGGGGAAAGGGGTGCAGTCCACATGTCTGCAGGCCCAAGTGGATCACATGCAGCCCGTGAACCGCAGGTTGCCTGCTTCTGAAATCAATTGTGTGTCTTGGGGAGGTAACGTTTGCAGTCGTGCTGCACTGTGGGGAGTGGGGAGACTACAATTTATTCCAAACCCAACCACTGGACTATGAGTAATCAGATGTCAGGAAAGAGGAGTTGCAGCTGCACCTGCTCAGTCTCTATGCCGCCTGTGAGCACAGCTGAGCCACAGCAGAGTTGCTTGACTGGCCAGTCCCCTGACCAGCCGAGTAAGTCAGCAAGCCTGTTTTGAAATCAAGCAACCGTAACAACTGATCTTTGACTATTCCATGTTTATGCCCACAGCAGTGACTGCTCTTGTGCCAGCCTCGTTTCCAGCCTCACTTCAGTCCTGTTCCCCTACTGGCTTCCTCACTGTGACTCTGGCTCTGATCCCTGGCTTCAGTTCCTCATTCCAGTTCTGACTCCTTGGCTCTGGTTACTGGCTCCCATTCCAACAACTAGACTTCACTGCCCATGGCCCAGTTTGTGGCACCAGAATGAAGATATACAAGAAAAGAAGAGTCATTTTAAATATGTCCAGATATAAAGCATTGCTTGTTACACTACATTATTTGTATAGGGAAGGAGTAGGCTGAGAGAAACGGGTCTGAATCTCAGTAGTCTGGGGCTTGTTGGGATCTAGTTGTGGCTACCGAATGAAACCAAAGGTAACTGCAGTAGGATATTTTTATTTGTTTTACTGCTGCTTTGTGCACATTGCAATATGTCTGGATCACATAATATTTTAAAAAGTCACAGCCATTTGCTTAAACAAAATGACATATGTAGAGTTCTTGTTTCCCAGTGGAAATGCCAAACAGCTTAGTTGCTGCATCATTTTTCTGATGGTTTAATTTCAGATAATTACACAAAGAAAATAAAAGCTTATTGAAAGCAGTCACACACTAAGCTCTGTCGATTTCTGCCATTTTAACTTACACAAGGTTAGCTTTCTATTTAGATTTATTTACTATGCCTATCTGTGCATCTATAAGATGTGCTATAAATTTCATTTCATCTGGAAACATTTATAGGGAAATGTCCTCAATACATATATAGTGCCTATCCAGGAAGAATGTATATTGTGATACTGTAACTTTAAATCTGGAGTTACATTAAATCAGATTGTCATCTTATTCCTAAGGGCTAGGTAAATTGCAATATGGAATTTCTCAAAGATGAAAAAACCTTTTGGCCCAAGAAAACTGGTATTAAAATATGCAATCCCACATGTTTGTAATTTTGTGGAGAAAGTGCAGACGGTGACAGAATAGTGTCTGAACTATTTCCCACTTTTTTTCATTTGTATATAGCAAATTGATACCTTTCAAGGTAGCAGCTGTTTAATGCCAAAGCCAAATTATAAATTATCTTTGTATTATGCAAATTTTATATATATGCCATTACTACACCATATTTAGGAACAAAGATTCATTTCAACCTGTTTTTATGTCACCTGTAGCAATAATTACAGGTTTGACCCTGGTGATAAATTAGATGTAATTTCAATTTTGCACATTATGGAAGGTATACATTTTGAAACCAATGATTATGCCTATCTCTTAATATTTGTACTTAACTTCTGAAAATGAACAGCTCAGTTCAAGAGGTTTGAGGGAAACTCCTTCAATATGACTGAAAGAATTTAGAAAAGAAGGTTAAGCTAGCCAGCTATTACATTTTGTTACTTCTCCATTTTTGCTGTGTCATGTGTAAATTGTGAATATTTCAAAACTAAATCATGCACTGTGAACCATTTAAATACTTACAAATCAAAACAGGAATGCTAGATAACACACTTTTCAAGATCCATGGGTCCTATTCATACCTCTCTCAAGATGTAGTCCGCCTAATACAGCACACTAAGTGCCCCAACACAAAACTATTTGGGTGCAATGAGACAATCACTATCCTCTCAAATGAACTTTCACAAAAAAGGAGAAAAAACAAAAACAAGGGCAAACATTTTTCACAAAGCGATTGCTCCAACTCTGACCTAATCCTCACATAAAACCTGAATACCGTCAAAAGACAGACCTTCAAGTTTAAGTTAATAACTTTGCTAGACACCAAAAATCAAGGATTTGATAGACACTGGATTTGTGGCTCATTACAACAATCTGTAACTTACTGTACCCATTGAACCTACAACTTTAGAGGTAAAACTTAAAAAACAACACATAGACTAGTAGCACCTTAAAAACTAACAAAACATGTACATGGTATCATGAGCTTTCGTGGGCACATGATACCATTTACATGTTTCGTTAGTCTTTAAGGTGCTACTAGTCTATTTGTTGTTTTTTTAAGTTTTTCCTGTTATAAACTAACTTGGCTACCCCTCTGAAGCTTTTGGACTTTAGAGATGTTAGCTGCCCATTTCACTTTGAATGATCTCTTGCAGCATGAATTAACTCCTTATTTGTTCCACCCTTGCACTTAGCTGTGACACTCTGAGTACCCTTCCAAGATCAAGAGCTCCCTGTAAATTTGAAAGCTTGTCTCTTTCACCTACAGAAACTGGACTAATAAAGAATACAGTCTCACTCACCTTGTCACTCTAGTATCCTGGGACTCAACCAGTACACTCGAGTGGCCTGCTTTGTGTCTTAATGCAGTATCTGGCATGTGTGTAAACAACATTTCACATATTTTACGTTTCACTATGATATCTGAAATGGTAAGTACATTTATAAAATCTCTGACTTGATTCAAACATGTTTCTTAAAGCAAAAGAGCTTTCATCAGCTGTATAGTACACTGACAGAAATCAAAGATACAATTAGGTCAACAGAGCCAGTCATACAACCATGCATAAATTAAATTCTGCAAAAATATTTAATTAAAATCAATATAATTTCTAAATATGCCATACTAGAGTTTCTTACTTGGGATTTAATGTTAGAGGTATTTCTTTTATTTAGTCAGATTTTTATAGCCAGGTCTGGATTATATTAATTTAATATCACTGTAGCAGGCCAGGACCACGTGGTGATTCTCAGAATCACCACTGACTTCCTGGTTCCCCACCTTATTCAGTGGACAGGGGGAAAGTCCTGGTTAGAATATTAGGAACATGGAAGTAGAGTCTCCCTTCACTGCCTACTCCTGTCCACTCATTTCCTGACAATTCTTTAATAACATTCCACAATACTTAGCAAATAGTTTACCGCTACCTAAAAATGCAGACACCACCACACTGGACATACATTTACTCAGTGTTTTGTATGTCCCCCATCACTCTAGTATATGCAGAAAATATTCATGGAGGAATGTTGCTCAACAGGAGACTGCCTAGTGTACTCTGGGGTGTGCATGGGATCATATACCCTAGACAACTCTTGGCTCCAGTTATGACAGGTATTCATAGGAGGGACAGCAGTGTAGTACAAGTACTAGAAGCTCAGGACAGATCTCAATTATGTATTCAGTTTGCTGGCCAGCTCTGAAACCCGCACTCCAATGTTTTTTCTGCTCCTGCTACACATGGAAGTTGGATTCAAGCCTGTGCACAGATCTGCTGTGTAGACATACACAGTTAAAGGCATGATTTATGTCTCAGAATTCATGTCCATGACTTACAAACTTACTGATAATGATCACAGTCTATGTCAGTTATCATGCTGAAAACATTACTAATAAATCAAACACAACTGAATTTACGAACAAAATAAATCAGATGAGAAGTCAGTGGGGTAGAAGGATAACTCAGCCCATTTTCCCCCTTTGTTCTGACTGCTTTTTCAAACCATCAATGCATGTAAGTATCAAGAACGACAATAAGAATCAGGTGTGAGTTAAGACTTAACTCAGGCCCAAGTGTCGTATAAAACAATAATAATGTAGCTAACTTGTCACCCATTTCTAAAAGGCTCATTGTAATTGGAATGTGCTGAGTATGAAAGAACAGACCTCAGACTTCGGGTACTGAACAAATACCAAATGCTACACAATTTACATGAAGATCAGATACAGCCAGAATATGGAGGCAATGGTTGCTGCTTGATCGGTAAGTCTGAGCTGAGTTTTACAGTTAAAGCGGGCATTTTGACCTCACTGTTCTACATGAAGAATACAGTGTATCCATCCCTCACATAAAATTAAAGCACTTAAAATAAACACAGAATTATTTTTCTGAGAATGTAAAAGAAAATCTTAATTAGCTTGAGTTAAAACTAATGTTAAAATGGGCCCTTAAGAAATTTAGCAATCTGTGATTATCCTTTTATTGTCCTAATTGATGGAGGGAGGGGGAGCGGAAGAAGGGAATACTTGAGTGTGACCAGGTGGACTAGGCCAAAAGACTCCCTGCTGGAAGCCTCAATGTTCTGCCACACTGATCCCAGGAGAGGAGCAGTATAGACATCCTCCAAGCTTGCTAGAGTGTCTGCAGGAGAAACAACCAATCAGGGCCCAGGAGGGCCACATAAAAGGAGCTGTGGAAAAGAGTAACAGTTTGTAGTTTCTTGGAGAAAGAATTTCTACATGCTTGACTGGAAAAACAGCAGGATCATGGACAGTTAAATGGGGGGCAGAGAGAAATAGAAGCTCCTGGCTCTCCGCTAGGACTGAGCCGAAAACAATTTGCTATCAGGGACTAGTGGAGCATTGAGGGAGCTCCTAACTGGCAGTGGGGGAACACCGTGTCTGCTAGGGTTGCCAGGTGTCCGGTATTCACCCAGACAGGCCGGTATTTTTGGCTCCTGTCCGGTAAAAAAAATTCAGAGAATACCGGACATCTAAAATGTCCGGTATTTTCCGAATTTTTCCCCAGCCAGGAGGTGAAAATGCCGGGCACCTGACAACCCTACAAACACTCAGCGCCCGGCCTCCCCCCCCCGCCCCGAGCCTGCCCCAGCCCCAACACCCCCAGCCCCCCGACCCCAGCCCCCATGCTTACCTGGTTCCCCAAGGCTGCCGGCACAAAATAGCTGCCGGCCAAAAGACCTAGGGGAAGCAATGCTTTCCCCTGGGTCTTAGTGCTCAACCACTGCCCTGTTCCTATCCCTGCACTCACTCTTAAAGGGGAATGCTGTTTTATTTTAATTTTTGGATTTGGGGGTAGGGTAGAATTTTTGGAGTCTTTTTTTTTTCTCAACAACTTTGGTCTACCCCGCCCTTTTTTTTCCCTTCAACAGAATTTTTTCCCGTTTTTGGGGAGGGGGTCGGTATTTTTGTTTCAACCATCTGGCAACCCTACGTGTCTCTAAGGAGGAAACCCTGGGGCTGGACTGGCTTAAAGACCACAAACACACCCAACCAGAAAGGGAGCTTACAAAAGGCAGGTGTCACCCCATCACAATTAAGTCTTTATAAAGTTATTTCCTCTCATTTGCAACCACAAACATTGAAGTACATTTCTGAGAGATTTAACTGCATTTCCATACCTTAACATGTTTGGATTTCTTCTAGATTTTACTCTAACACTGAAATTTCTTGGCTTGTAATACTTGTTGTAGGGATAACTACAGCCTCACTATGATTTTTAACCCTATATTACTGTTTATATACTCAGTCTTAACAGCCTGTTAAGATCTTGTTGAAGACTGTGGTCCTATTCCCCTTTAAGTGAATAGGGGGTAGACAGTGCCTTAAATAGGAACAGGATCAAGCTCCAAGCAGAGCAGCAGAAATTCAGGGCCAAATCCCACAATTATATATCTGCAAGCAGATCCAAAATCTTTAATTTCGACTCCTTACATTTAATTAGGTATTTTATTTATGAGCTGAAAAGTAGGCATTGACTCATGGTTATCTGTAACAATGTTATTAACACTCATAATTAATCAATATTGAGCATGAAGGGCCTTGGCATCTTGAAGGGCAAATGATCAGAATCTCTCATGCTAGTTGAGAAATAAAGCATAATGTCAATCAAAATGGACAAATTCAAGTGCAAGAGAAAGATGAATCATTAAGTACTTTGGGCTAAACTGTGTCACTGTCTGCAGGTGTGAAAGGTTCTGCACACATTTGAACTGGGACAGTTCTGCCAGGAGGGGCAGGACACTGAAAGCCTGTGTAGGACATTAACACCTCTTGGGAACCATGGCATAAGGCATGATGGTGATTTCTTGCAAACTACTGCAAACAAAGAGGAAAATGGCCAATCATATGGGATTTTGTGATTCCACAGATCATTCACCCATCCCCACAGATGGACAGCACACTAGTTGCATGGGGTATAGCAACCCTAATGCTGTAGCAGTAACAGTGGCCTAGAAGTAAATCCTTTCACTACAATCCCTGACCATTTTTTACCTCACATACTGAGGCTCTCCATAGAATCATAGAAAACTAAAACTGGAAGGGACCTCAAGAGGTCATCAAGTCCAGTCCCCTGCCCTCACAGCAGGATCAAGCACTGACTAGAAACAATATTTGCCCCTTTATGCTTACTATAAACAAAGCATACTTAAATATGGTTGGCATATCCCTCTTGTGGACATTCCAATGTTCTGAGATTAAAAGAAAGCTTGCAGCAGGAGAATGAACAACATTTAGTAACTTAAGTGACTTTTCTAAAATAGAAAGACGCCATCTGAACATTCTATTCAGAGAGGAAAATACAATTACTACCTTAAAGACACATGTAGCTTGGGTATTGATCCTGTGAAAACAATTTATGCTTAATTTATTGAAAGAGCTATTTTTCTCCACTATTGTAAAAATCTAATGAAAGCCCATTCAAACCTGTGAAGTAATTATTTCTTTCTGCTTCTGCTAAGCTTGCTTATTTGTCCCACTTGTGATATATTCACATTAAATTAGCAAGGTTCAGATAGCAAGTATCAGAAAAGAATTACTTAATAAAGTCAGCTTTAGTTACTTTCAATATTGGCATTTAGATACCATGGTGATGGGCATGGTTTATATATAAAGTTCCCCTACAATATATTATACTTTGTATGCACATACGAAATAACTATGACATAGTAATTGCAAACTATATGCTGCTTTGTATGTAAATATACTCTATATTGTATTATACACTCTAGGTTTTCAATACTAATTCTGTACTCCCTCTAGTAATCACTACTAAAACATTTTTCACCTAGTAATATCTAATATAGCACATTTTCACCCAAAATCTAGACTTGGACATAACTACTATCTCAGAGGCCAGGCTCATGAATGCTGTATAAAAATCTGAATACAAAGGAAAAGAACAGAACTAAGTGTTATGATAGGTGAATATTGTCTTTATGATAGCAACCACTGACTGTATTTTCTATGATAAAAAAACCATGTAAGCGTTTGCAAATGTAGAAACTAATGTGAGTTAAAATTTGTGTAATTAAAAAAAACTTAGATTTTAACACTGAATATATTTAGTGTACATACTGTAAATCACATGAGTAGTATTCATTGACAAGAGCTTTCTGAGATGGCTTAAAATATATTCTTTGCTGACGATTTTTTCTAATGTAGCCAAGACTGCTGTTTTGATACCATAGGAAAATAGCAGTCTCTATTCATAGCTTTTCGGTTTGCTTATTGATTTTAATTATTTTTGAAAGATTAAAATTGTGTCTTTTGCCAAACGTAGCTAAAATAAGCAGTAAGCAATAACAAATTACTGAAAGGTTTAATGCTACCTTATTTCATAACATACATATTAATTAGCATTTGATGTTATAGTAAGTAATCAGGCCACTGCATAGCCTGTAGATTACTCGTACAAGCATCCTCATAAACAAAATGTGGCCTGCTATGGAGACTGTCACTTGTTTTGGTTTAATGATATACACTCTGATAAACAATGTGTATTTGGCTCTCAATTTATACAAGAGGACGGAACAGCTGCAGTTGCCAAAGATGACATAATTATTAGGGCAAAGTGAAAGAAAGCCTAAACTTGGAAGAAATTGATAAATGATAGCATTTGGCATGATATCTAGAAAAAAAATCTAGAATTTTCAAAAAAATCAGTAACTTTAAAACAATTGCTTTGTGAAAAATTGCTTGAAATTAAACCTAATTTCTAACTAAGTAATGATCTGAGTATAAAGAGGCACTGGAGAGATAGTTATTATCACAAAAAAGTGTCGACTGCTACTTTGCCTTGCAAGCTTATAATATCCATTGCAGTGTCCACAGAGCTTTCATTGCAAAAGAGCAGAGAGTTTATGGAACATTTAATGGGAAAACTGAATGTTTCTTCAGTTACCACAACCTTTCTTACTACTAGTTCTCTCACTTCAGTGGACAATCTTAGTACAAATGTTTTGCAATAGCACACTTAATAAAAACATGTAGGCCCATGTATGATGAAGGGAAGGGGTACCACCACTTTCTGGACATTCCAGCTATTCAGTTAACTACATTGCCTGTAAGCGTTAAAACCATAGACTGAGGGTCCTAGAGAGTCTCCGGAAATACTAGGGAAGCACGAAGTGAGTTGGCAGGAAGCCAGGAGAGCCAATGAAAACAAAGTGTGGGTTTTTGAACTGGAAGCATGTGCCTTTCTGTTCCAGTCTTTGTGTGGCCTGAGAAGAGCTGGGCAATATGAATTAAGCCAGGGAGCCAGGCATGGACATCCACGCCAAGGGAAGGACTAAAACTTGGAACAGATATGTGAGTAGAACAGAGAATGTTTAATCAGATGTGATCAGGTTATTTTCTTTATTCTGGGGTTTGTTGGACTTCTCTGTGATGAGCACATGTACAACCCCTTACTGTAACTTTCCAAACTCAATCCAAAGGAAGCAAATCTCTATGTTTTAATCTTCCTTTTTTTCAATGCTCTGTAAGGTCTAGCAACCAAGTAATGTTTCACTACGTATGTTATCTTTTTTGTTAATAAAAATAATCTTTTTAAGACCATGATCTTATTCCTTTATCCTAGAAGGCAAGAGGTTCTGTGTGCATGTGCCTAAGACTGCAAAGTCAGTTATTCAGAAAAAATTACAGGGTTTATTTTTAAAGCTCTCTCCAGAAGGAGGAGTAAAGAGATTGAGGGCACCACACAGGAAGAAATTCCCAGTTGTGTCATCTTGGGTTCTCAAAGGGGTTTTTGCATTTGGGTGATGGCAGTAGTACCAATCTAAGGCCAGGAATCCATGACCTTGGGGAGTTTTTAAATAGAGGCCGTTAGTGGCAGGGTATTTTAAAGTTTTTTGCAGGCCCCCACTTTTGGTACTTGAATTGCCAGAGTGGGGAACACCCTTAATACCATGTGTGTCAGTATGAACATTTTTTTTTGCTGTTTTTGCTACGTCTCAGTATTATTTTCCTAACTACAGATACTTAACTGTTATAATAGAAGAGGTTTGTATTTACATGAGATAGAAGAGCTGATACTTTGAAGGAAGAGATAGGAAAAGAGCTATTCTCCTAGGCTATGTCTAGACTGCAGACTGCTTTCGGACGAAGCTTTTCTGGAAGAGATCTTCTGAAAAAACGTCTTCCGAAAGAGAGCGTTTACACAGCAAAAGCGCATCGAAAAAGCAATATGCTTTTTCGAAAAATAGTGTCCACACTGAATGGACGCTACCTTGCATTTAAGCTGTGATTACTATGGACGGAGTGGCCGCCAAGGCACCTGTGCTTTTTCCTCTTTCCTCTTCTTTCGAAAGAACTCACTCTTCCCCGCCCACATGTGCCTTTTTCTGAAAGAGCTTTCAGAAAAAGGCTTCTTCCTCATAGAAAGAGGTTTACCAATGTCAGAAAAAACCCTCCATTCTTTTGATTTTTTCTCGAAAGAACGCAATTGCAATGTGGATGTAAGTGAAGTTTTTTCGGAAAAAAAAGCCATTTTTCAGAAAAAAAACCTCTGCAGTGTAGACATACCCCTAATATTGAAAAAAGATTCCCATGTAATGGAGAGTAGGGTTATGTGATTTTTTTGATGAAGGAAAGGTGAAACTCAGTGCAAGAACTCACCAAAGAAAAGACACAGTATTGAAATCCATGAAGAAAAAAACGAAGACTCTGATACTGAAATTTCTAAATAAGGGGCCAAATTAATCTCTAACTTATCTGATGAAGTGGGTTTTTACCCACAAAAGCTCATGCTATATTATATGTATTCATCTCTAAGGTGACACAGGACTGCTCATTTTTCAACTGCAATGTGTTTGATTTCTTGTAGAGTTAAAGACTGTTAAAATAAGCTGCATTTGTTTATCAACACAGCCTATTTCCCTGATTTCATTTTCACCCACTTGGAATTACTATTCCTCATTAACATCCCAGTTCCAACTACCCCTGGCTTTTGCTCATGGCAGGAGAGAGGAGCAATCGCCATACCCCATCTCTCCATAAGCCTCTACTTCTAAAATGAATTTAAAAGCAGCAACAACAATATGCTTCAGTGAGTTTCAACACCCACTGGGTTGTAGAACTCTGCTAAGTTATAAAATTCTTCTAGAGGAGCCTATAATCACATGGACAGAAGAAACAGAAAATATTTATTCTGAAAATATATTTCTAAGTGGCTAGGTTAGGCCTGTACATACTACAGTAAGCTATGACCATTTTGAATGAGTTTATATTTCATTATTCAAACCAAACTTTTGCAGTATTTACAAACAAGTCACGCACATACCAGTGTGCATTTATTCCTCTGGGAATCAATATTGATAATATTTATCTAAAAATAAGTTTCCCACTGTGAAATATAAAGTAACAGAATGTAACAGAAAACCCACACTAAAGAATAAGGCTGAGATAAAGGGAACATAATACATCTAAGTCCTTTTAATATGCCTGTACAATACATCAACAAAAGGAAGTTTTTCTTCACTCAGCACACAGTCAACCTGTGGAACTCCTTGCCAGAGGATGCAGTGAAGGCTAGAACTTTAACAGGGTTCAAAAAAGAGCTAGATAGATTCATGGAGGTTAAGTCCATCAATGGCTATAAGCCAGGATAGGTAGAAATGGTATCCCTAGCCTCTGTTTCTCTGGAGGTGGGTGACAGGGGAGGGGGATCACGTGAGGATTATCTGTTGTGATCCCTCGCTCTGGGGCATCTGGTATTGGCCACTATCAGCAGACAGGATACTGGGCTAGATGGATCTTTGGTCTGACCCAGTATGGCTGTTCTTACATTATGTTCTTATTTCTTACTATGTGAAATGGAGAGATACAGTTGCTGCCATTCATACTGATCATTTTTTTGCAGGTGTACCATGAGCCATGTGAAAGCTGTAGAAGCCCTAGACTAGCGGTTCTGAAAGTTTTTGGCCCATGTCCCCCCCTCCCCCCCGCCCCCCACTCAATGCAGACCTTTCTGTGGCCCACCAGTCAACCACCCATGATGACAAAATGGATGCAGGAGGGGGTGGGAATGCAGGGTCTGGACAGGAGGCAGGGTGCAAAAGCAGGCTGGGAGTGAGGGGTGGGGAGGTCTGGGTAGGAGGTAGAGTGCAGAAATGGACTGTGGGTGGAGGAGAGGGGTCTGGGAGGGAGGAAGGATACAGGAATGTACTGAAGGTGGGAGGTCCAGAAAGGAGGGAGAGTGCAGGAGTGGGATGGGATATCTGGGTGGGAGGGAAGGTGCCGAGTGGGGTGGGGTGAGGGGTCTCAGCAATAGGGGGGCTTGAGAGGGATGGGGTGTAATGTCTGAGTATGAAAGAAATGGGGGGCTCTGTGCCTCCTGGTGCTCTCAGTCATGATTCTGGCCAATGGGAGCAACAGGAAAAACCTCCAGGCTAGCAGTTTCCTGCCCTGCCATTCCCCCAGCCTGGAGGAGGGGGCAGTGACAGTGCATGGAGCCGCTGTCTTCCCCCACAAGTCGGATCTGGTCCATGAGGTTCATGTCGTCCCCTCTCTCCCCCACACACAGAGGGGGACTGCAGAGCTAGAGTATCAGTGCAGGCTCCCTGCTGCAGGGGGTTGGAAGGCGAGCTCCAAGGCCGCAGACAGTCATGAACCACTAGTGGTCTAAGGACCACACTTTGAGAACCACTGTCCTAGACCAAGAACTCAAGATTCAGAAGTACTGCCCAGATGTAATGTCTGGAATCGATCCTACACTAGCACTATCCATATTTCTTCAGTTGATCAAAATGCAGATTACCACATATCCCTATATTACTTAATTTCAGACTCAATTTAATTGATCAAAAAGTTTTTATGCCACCCAAATGATGCTCAAACTATTATAAGCAGTATTTTACTATTCAAAATAACTAAGTGTGATTTAATATTTTGCTCTCTGGGATATACTGCAACATAATTTATATGTGGCTGAATCCCATTGTGAAATCTCATCCGGAATCAATTTGGGCATGTTAAATAGGAAATTCAAGGTTTTGGGAGAATAACTATACAACCTTTTTTGCCAGCTAAAGCCACATTCTCCTTATTTATTTACCTTCCAGAAAACCCACACTAAAGAATAAGGCTCAGATAAAGGGGACATAATACATTTAAGTCCTTTTAATATGCCTGTACAACACATCAACAATTACTTTTCATTTTTCACAGGAACTAAGAACAGAATATCGTTGTATTATTTTTAAGTAGCTCTAACATGTTAACCAGTGTATCTGCCTAAACACTCTCAGGCACAGAAATGGCATTGTCAATAATGCTGCTTACATGCTTATACTAAATGAAGACAAAGAGCCAATGAGCTGTGACAGCTATCTAATTCAGCATGATATATTTAGTTCATGTGCCTATGTGATGCAAAACACTTTGTGAATTGTCTAACATAGTTATCAGACTCAATGCTGAATATTTTGAATATTTCCACACACACACACAAAACCTTCATAGGGACTGAGCCAAAGCCCAGGGAAATTAATGGAAAGATTCCTGTTGACTTATGTATTTTGGGTCAGATCTATAGACAAGAAATATATAAAAACATCATTACACAGACATTTTAAAACTGCTCAGAAATTAGCTCGGAAATTAGCACAGTATGTCTCCATTATCTTTCTTGGCATAGAAGTTAACCTCACTGGTTTGTAGTTTCATGGATTGTCCTTATTTCCCTTTTTATAGATGGTCACTATATTTGCCCTTTTTCTGGATTCTCTCCCACTTTCCATGACTTTTCAAAGATGACAGCTAATGATTTAGATACCTTTTCATTCAGCTCTTTGAGTATTCTAGGATGCATTTCATCAGGTACTGCTGACTTGAAGAAATCTAACTTTTCAAAGTAATTTTAACTTGTTCTTTTCCTATTTTAAATTTCTCAACCTGCCTCCTTTTCTCCAGCAGTCACTATTTTAGACATCTAATCACCACCAAGCTTCTTGGTGAAAACTGATACAAAGAAGTTGTTAAGTACCTCTGCCATTTCCACATTTTCTGTTATTGTTTTTCCCCTTTTCACTGAGGGAACAGGCCTACACTGCCCTTGGTCTTCCTCTTGCTTCCAATGTATTTGTAGAATGTTTTCTTGTTACCCATTATGTCTTTAGCTAGATTGAGCTTATTTTGTGCCTTTGTCTTTCTAATTTTGCCCCACATACTTGTGTTATTTGTTTATATTCATCCTTTGTACTTTGATCTAGTTTCTACTTTTTATAAAACTCCTTTTTGATTTTTAGATGGTTCAAGATCTCCTGGTTAAGCCAATGCAGTCTCTTGCCATTCTTCCTATCTTTTCTATGCAGTAGAATAGTACGCTCTTTCGCCCTTAATAATGGCCCTTTGAAAAATTACCAACTGTCCTCAATTGTTTTTCCTCTTAGACTTGATTCCCATGGGACTTTACCTACAAGCTAAAGTCTTCCTTCTTGAAATTAATCCGTTGTCTTTATTTTGCTGTTCTTCCTTCTACCATTCCTTAGAATCATGAACACTATCATTTCATAATCACTTTTACCCAAGTTGCTTTCCACTTTCAAATTCTCAACCTCTCTATTTGTTAAATTCAAATCTAGAACAGCCTTCCCCGCACCTTATAGCTTTCCCCACCTTCTGAAATAAAAAAATAGGTATCTTACCTACCACGTTAACTATTTTAAAATATTTTTTTAACATCAGGGCAAAACATGTTCATTCATGCTGAAACTTTCAAAGCTGGCTTATGACGTTGGGTACCCACCACACACTGACTTTCAGTGGGAACTGGGAACATATTCTCTTAGGGCCTTGGAAGAAAATCCTAGCCTCAGATATATTGGAATATATTCCCAGATGTGATTTCTCTGCAAAGGACCATATATATCTACATTACTGTGTAAAATGTTAACCATAAGCATGTAACTTCCTTTGCATGGAAAAGTCCTGTTTGAAGTTGAATCACTTTGATAATAGCTCTACTTTTTATATCAGGATACACAAACACTTCTAAGTAACAGTGAAAGCTGCAAAGGCAGTGGTGATGGTACTTTCTTAAAATTCTTTCATAAATGCAGTATGTTAAACTTTCAGGAAAGGCCAAACTATTTAAATGTTAGGGTTCTTGAGTTTAACATTTACGCACTCTCACATGAGAGTTCAAACATACTGGTGCACAAACTCACACCTATTCTCTACAAGACTGTGATGCCAGTAAAAAGGACGAGTTTGCGCTTAGCAGATGTGAGCCAGGCAAGTAATAATACCTTAGGAAAAGGGAGAAGACGGGCCTGCTCTGTTGAGCATACCTGGTGCTGAACCTCAGATTCAAAGTGTTGTCAGAGCTCTCCTCTGAGGTCTATGAAAGAGAGACTTTGGGCCTGGACTTTTCAGCTACAATCAGGTACTTGAAAAGGCAATTCTATTTGCCAGAAAGACAAACAGCAGCTGACTTTTTTTAGCCAAACCAAAGTAGGCTTAGTAGCTACTTTTAGAGTCTTTCAAACGTGGCTGAGCTACAGAAAGGCACAGTTTGATTTTTCAAAGGGGAAATAAAGCTTATAAAGTACTGACTCTTGTCAAATATTAAAAAGGCAGTTTGCTAGATAAGAAACTGATAGTTGTATTTGCTAAGAAAGCCAGAAGAGTCTTTGTAGTAAAATAAGCTATAGTTTGATTATTTGCTTTCACTGAAAGACACCCTTTTGTTGAATTTAGGAGGGAGCTAGCTTTTCATGTGCAAGTAAATACAGTTGTGAACATGATCAAACCAAACAGCTATTTGAAAATCATAAGGATAATCATAACCACTGTATATGTAGGGTTTTAGCCAAATCTAGTAGCTGCTAGTTTACATATGTTGGATATCAGAAAATATTGATGCATAGCTTTTTTCCTCAGCATTTGCTAATTACAGAGGGGCATTTGCCTAATCTGTTGCTTTTCTTCTTCCAATCTTAAAAAATTCTCCTCTGCCTGCAAACTCTCTCAGGTGATAGCAAAAAGAATTCTTTGTGCCTCCTAACTCCATTCTGGAGCTGACTGAATGTTGAGAAAATGGTCTGAATATTTAACAACCAGTCCCATATGAATCAAGTAAGTGAACATTTTGTGAATAACTGACTAAAAATTGTTCATACAAACTATTTGCAATAACTTTTGAATAGCAAATATATTAGCACAAATCAGGATCACTTCATGAACAAATCACAAACTGAACTGGCCAAATGTTTTGTTGCAAATGAATTTCTGATTAATTTAGCCCATTAGTTTAACACTAATTGAGTACACTAGAACTTCTTCTGTTGATAACATTATTTCTATAAACAAATCTAGTATCAAAATGAGCACAGTGAAACTACGTGCATAGAACACACTACAAAATACAAAACCAGATATATTTAATATTAGGTAAAATTTACATGAGTACCTAATTGCTTGGGATGCAAGGACTAGGGTTTCTAAGGGTATGTCTACACTTGCACCCTAGTTTGAACTAGGGATGCAAATGCAGGCATTTGAAATAGTCAATGAAGTGGGGTTTTAAATATCCCACGCTTCATTAGCATGATCTCGCTGGCACGCTAGTTCAAATCACAGCTGATTCGAACCAGGAAGTGCGCGCCGGGACATGTTAGTTCGAACCAAACCCCTTGGTTCGAACTAACGTTACTCCTCATTTTTTGATGCTCATGCTTTTGAAATGGTACTTAGATTTGGAATGGTACTTAGGCTTAAGTACTTCTGAAAAATTTACCTATTTTGTGTAATGTATTACATTTTAACTAGTGTCACAAAGCAGGCAATTTTTTTCCGCTTTCATTGGTCATATGATCCACTTAATAATTAGGTTACATGGCAAAGAAGGGACAGCAGAAATATTAGAATGAACCCACCAGGCAGACATGCCCTATTTCCCGCTGTATTTTTCCAACCAGCCATTTCTGTGCAACTATTTTTGCAAACTCTTTGCTTTCGAACAACCATTACCAGTTACTGTAGCAAGACAGCAAAATAGGTTATGCCAACTGAAAGGCACTTTTTCTGAAAACAAAAATTGTCTGTGGGATAAATAATTTTGCTTCGGTTTGGTATGTATTTTACATGCATATACGAAACTTGATACTCCATTACAGCTCTGTATTCCCTCAAAGGAATGTCCCCTACTCCTAAATACAAAAGCTACAGATACCAAAATACAAGCATAATAGCTTTAAAATACTTAAAACATACTATACAAATGAGATACTCAATATACATTTCCAAATAGACTAAATTGTGTCCCAATCCACACCGCTTCCCATTGCTCTCATTGACCAGCAATCCACACTCAATGAGAGCTGTGATCACCAGTATCTGTAGCTGTACAGGTAAATGTAGTGTCAGTGGCCCACCAGGGTCTAACCGTGGCAAACTACCTCCATATTACTGCCCACCCCTGTAGTAGACCTTGCCTGATGGATCCTAGGATTCCAATAGTCTTTCATGGCTGCATCACGTTGGTGGTGACTGACCAAAAACACCCAAGTCTTTTGCTTCCTCTCTTGCTTCCAACTGGTAAATCTCCAGTTTAGAGGAAAAAAACCATGTTTGTAAAAGAATGATTTTGCATTATTAAATTTCATCCCTTTCTTTTATGGGGAACAGAGAGACAATTTTTCTTTACCTCTATGTCCTTAACTACCCTCTCTTTCAAAATTTGTTCTAAGACCTTGCATACAAGTGAGGTCAAACAAATAGGGTTGTCATTTCCTGAATAATGTTTCTCTTTCTGAAATAAAGGTACTATTTTTGCAATTCTCCAGTCATTGGGTGTGACCCTCAAGTTTATGAATTCTTTAAAAATTCTTACCATTGGGCTTGCAATTTAATGTGCAAAATCCTTTAATATTTTTGGATGGAGATTACCAGAACCCCCACATTTGGTCCCATTCAGCTAAATTTGGCTTCCACCTCAGATTGGCAATTTCTACTTTCATGGCCTCATTCCCATTAGCCACATTGCAGCTGCCCCAAGCTCCCCCTTACTCTTGTTAAAATCAGAAGCAAAATATTCATTTAGGTCTTGGCCCATATCTAGATGATCTTTAAACGTCTCCCCTAACTACTTAGTGGTCCCCCTTGTTTTCTTTTATATGACTAAAAAATCTTTTACTATTGGTTTTAATTTCCTTTTGAAAGGTTCAGCTCTGCTTAGTTTTAGTTAGTTCTCTTTTTTTCTCTCCACATATTCTGATATCTAAGGGACAGGAATATCTGGGGCAAATATGGGGATAATGATTGGAAAGATTTGAATGGTTTACTATACCATTTTTGCTCTTCTATATTATCATATAAATGATCTTACTAGGTTTGGATTTTCCTGGTGTAACACTTATAGTGAGAAACATACACTAAACTAATGATACCACATAGAAAAAACATGCTATTTAAACTCATTTTAATCTATATTAATTTGAACATAAGCAACAAGGTTGTATTTACCAACTGGCTTGAAACACTACTGGAATGTCACATAGTATCTTATGAGAAACTTGGAACAAAAATCCAAGAGATATAGGCCAAGATTTCAGACATGATTAGTGATTTGGATGCCCAACATCAGGTATCTTAAAGGAGTCTGAGTTTTCAGAGAATGGCTGCTCAGTACTTTCTTAAAATCAAGTTCCTTTGTCCCAAGGCTGCCAGGGTTGGGACTGAGCCACTGGGAGAGCCCCCCCAACCTCCCTACGTTCTGGGCCCCCCCTTATCCTTCCTATGTCCCAAGGGTGCCATGTCCGTCCATCTCCAAGCTGGAGGCATTCAGAGCCATCCTTGCCCATATGCCTAGGGCACCCAAAAATTTGGGGTACCAATGGGACTAAATGTCCACCCACCTGCCTCTTCAGGTAAATGTCCACCCCCATGGCTCTGCTTCCTCCCGAGAGGATCTAGTTAACTTATGTGAAAAAGCCCGCTGTACCTATTAGCAGAACATTGATCCTTTAAAAGAGCCATTCAAACAGCAATGAAGCCACTTAAAAGGCATTTGCCAACCCTAGGTATATACTATCAGTTTCCAAATGTACTGTGTTAGTTTACAGGACCTTAGTTTAAAATTCATTTTAAAAATATTTTATTAATTTGTTGCTGAAGATTATAAAATCACATCTCTGAAAATTCGTCCTTTCCCCATCCCTATGGCTGCCATTAGGCACTGGACACCAGTTTAATAATATTGCACAGGACCCCATAAATCCTAAGGACAGCCCTGGAGGCACTCAATCACTCATCACCTACAAAATCTTAGCCTTGCTCTATATTAGTCACCATCAAATGCATCAGGAAGGTTTTTACTACTGCCAATAAAAATACTTATTTATGTAAACTTTCTTGATGCTTGGTTAAAGTATAACTGTACTATGTATTCCTTCTTTGTTATGAATGGTTGTCTAAATATTGCAGTGTGGGATGCTTACAGCCCACTCAATTAGCCTCATTAACACTGGCACAAAAATTGACAGGTATTTTTTTCTCCCCCTCTCCATTCTTTTTCTTTTGTAAATTGAGAGGTTCCCCCTTATTTCTCCACTCATCAGAGGAAGTGGGTTTTGTCCACGAAAGCTCATGATACTATATCTATATCTAGATAGACAGTTGTTAGTCTCTAAGGGTACGTCTACACACAGCAGTGTTGTTTCGGAATAACTGACATTATTCCAAAATAACATAGTCCGCGTCTATGCTACAAGCAATCATTTCAACATAATGTCAAAATAATGTTGATCTGGAGGACTTCTTACTCCTGTAACCCTCATTTTATGAGTAAGGGAAGTTGGTGGAAGAGTGCTCTTTCTTGGACTTCCTGCTGTGTACACAGTGCCAAAAGCTGAAATAAGCTATTTCAATTTAAGAGACGCAATTGACATCGCTCAAATTGTGTAGTTTATTTCAGCTTTAGCCCTGCTTTGTAGATGTGCCCTAACGTGCTACAGGACTACTCTTTTTTACTGCAGCTCTGATTCATTTCCATTTCCTTAATTCCTTGAATTTAACAGGTGTAATAACACTTTTGAATCTATCTCTGATTACTAAATCTACAAGAACGTTTGAAAATATTTGGCTAGAATGTTAAATCTTTTCTTTCTTTAAAAATTATGATCAATGAAATAATAGCTGAATTTCTATGGATATCAAAAAGGCCTTAATGAGAAAGAAAAGTTACAGTGTAGCTCACAAAAATAGTTTTAGACAATTTTTGTTGCATGCAAAAAGCACATATTACACAAATTAATAGACATGAACACTATTGAGGTAGATCTTCCATCACCTGACTGTTTTCACTGTTTGCAATCTGCCCCACCCTTCACTCTTTGTAACATTTAGCCTGACTTAATTTTACTTGCTGCAGGCCGTTTTCCATTGCTTTGCTCCTTTTGACCATCCTGTCTACAAAAAACCCCGTAATTTCAAATGGCATAATCTTTTTACCTTTATTCACCAAGAATTATTCTGTAAGTTTGCTGGTTTGGAATGACCACATTTAGAGGGAAGGAAAAATATCCTATACAGTGTCTGATCCCACATTCTTTATTCAAATAAAACTTTTACTGGAGTCAAAATAAATGTTTCCTGAGAATTGACTGAAGGATTAAGTTTGAAATTTGCACAGTGTTTTAAGAACTTTTAAGAACAACATTATTATAATTTTGACAACCTGGCACATAAATCTGAAACTTCAGTGTTACATGGAAAAACTACAATGCTTTCATTTGTTTAAAGTTTTTTGTCTTAACATTCCTCTTTTGTGCATAAATATGGAATCTGATTCTATGTAACTTTTAGGAACAGAGAGACAATTTTAATTTAAAGCAATTTAAATGAGTATGCTGTGATTTGAGAAATAAAGCGACTAAGCTTTATTAAAATCCTGCAATTTCTATTGAAATTATTTGTTATTGAAATAATCTTATATGGTCAAAGTAAATGAAAATTTTTTCTTACATACTGAGTTACACAACAGACTTTTTAAAATAGGACAAGAATAATTAATTTAGTAAGTTCTCATAATGGGATCTGGTTTATTAAAAAAGATCATTACAATACAGTGATATGCATCACATCCTATATCCTTTTTGCTTTGTTGCTCTCATTCCTTACCTCTTTGTTGGCTCTGTCTGCTTGCACTAATGTTCCATTCAGACACGGTTCTACATAGTGAAGTTCTTCATTATACTGTGGAGGGAGTGGGAAGATGGAAAATTGAATTAAAGACTTTGAAAGATTTAATTTAAGATCTAGAGCTACAGTAAAACATGCATATAAAGCAAAAACAATAGAATGCAATTCATTTAAAAATTGGGCATAGGATTTTTTTTCCTTCACATTGTTCTTAGAGTATTTCAAAGGATGGAATTTTTAAAAGGGAGGACCTACTTGATTAAATGCCAGAATGCAGGTAGGTTCAGTGAGTACTCTACAGTACTCTACAGAGTTAAATAAACCACACTATAGCAAATAATACAAAAGTTCTTAATCTTAGAAAGACTGGCTGACAGAAAAACCTCCCAGGTTGGAATCTGGATAGTATTAAGAATTCAATGCTGATACAGTTCCAGTCTTAACTCCCAATCCTCTGCTTCATTTTGAGCAAACACTGACAGATACTTGAGTCAAGGCATGACACATTTTGGGGGGGTTAGTGTTGTAGAAGTGAGCCAAAGCTCTATGAATCTGAATCCATTCTGGAAATGTTTGAAAGTAATCAGAAATTGGAAGTCTTTGTAAAACTAGGTTCAGTCACTTGGGCCCAGAGTTTAAAAGATATTTGGTGTTACTCTGCACACTATTGTGAGGCCTGGGTGCCATAGGTAGCTAAACTCTGGTCTACTCTACAGAGCTAGGAATACAGAAGGCAGCTTATATCAATCTAACAATGGAAGTGTCAACATTTAAATTTTATTTCCACTGATGTAACTGCCCCACTATGCCAGCTTAATACCGCCACTTCCTAGTGTGGCAGAGAGTCAAAGTCAATGTAGTTAGGTCAACACAGTGAAACAAGTGCTCCTGGTGAGGACATGTACTGCCACTACAAAGCAAAGTGTAAACATACACAAGTGATGTAATGATTGTATCATCTGTATGCCAGTGAAAGTTCAGTCGACTTAATTCTGTAGTGCAGATGTGACCTAAGTCCCATTTTCAGAAGTAAATTAAGCATTGAGGATAGTAAGTCCTATTGACTTCTATTAAGACATGTGTGCCCCAAATTTGAAAACAGAGCTTAGCTCTCTAAGTCACTTGGGCTACATCTACACTGTAACCTTCTTACGGAAAAGCTTATGCAAATGAAGTTCTGCGTGGAATATCGCTGAGCTTCATTTGCATAATTAATGAGCAGCCGTTTTTGCACAAGAGGCTTTTGCGCAAAAAAGAGCAGTGTAGACGGCTCCTTTTTGCGCAAAACCCCCCTCTTGCACAAGAGCCGTTCTTCCTCATTCTTTTTTGAGGAATAACAGCTCTTGCGCAAGAGGAGGTTTTTGCGCACGTTCCACACAGACCTTCATTTGCATAAGCTTTTCCGCAAGAAGGCTACAGGGTAGATGTAGCCTTAGACTCAGTCTCAAAAGTATTTACAGTCCTAACCATCTATCTGAGCCTTAGGTCTTGCAACCAGAGATTCTCCAAATACCTTTTAACATCTGGTTATTAGTGTCATAGTATGACTGTTACCCTTGTTCTTCCTTTCCTGTCTATTGTACCGCAGAGGTATGACAAGACAAAATATGAATTTGAAGCCTTTATGCTCTAGTTCTGCTTGGTTTCACCCAACAGCTACCAAGTAAATCAGTAGAATAACCAAGACAGCCAATGAAACAGGACAAGTTCAGCCAAAAATATTCAGAGAAATCCTTGTATATGATTAATGTAAGTACTCACTCCTCCTCTACCCATCTCAATGAGAAAAAAAAAGTGTCTTGCAATGATTCATTGTAAAAATGCTGCTAACACAATGTTCTTCTCTCATTATGAGTCAGCATTGTCCATGGCTGACTGGGACTCTGGATTTATTCTATATTCTCTTTAGCTTTACGCAAGCTCCTTTTTCTCACATTCTGTCTAACTTTATACCCCTGGCAGTCTTCTCCTTCTTGGACATCTGTCATCATCATTCATGTGGACACTGCAGTGCTCTCCAACATTCATTCATTAATTACATGATTATTAGAGCATGGGGCAGGGTATTTAATTTGTTCAGTGCCAAACTATTCTGGAGGCATTATGCCAAATTCTGTTGTCAGTTACACAGTAGTATAACTCTCAAGTAACTCTGCTCACTGACTGCAGTGGATATAGTCAGCATTCAAAATGAGTAAGAGTAATTGGTTTATTGTATCAATGGCATGCATTACCTAGTCAGCGATTCTGTATTCTGTGTCTGTGGCAAGTACGTATACAAATCAAATTATTGTAATGCAATCAATATCAATCCATTCTAAGGACTACCACTGAGAAAACCTTATACCTATGTTAAAAATTACCACACAGAGAAAATAAATTCAAACTCACTATTTTTTTCACTTTGGGTTTTGGAGCATGTCCTTTCATCACTATATGTCCTATTTTTAAGCCTGATTCTACAGTTTGAGCTGTGTGGGCAAACTCTTGTGGAATTGCAAGTTCAAGGTCTTAGAAAAAAATGACAATAGCCTGCCTTTATGGATGTCTTGTATAGTGCCAAGTGCACAGTCCAAACTTAGCCATTCAACAATAACAACAGAATTCACCCATCATATTTTAATCATGACTTCTGTTTCCAGGATCTCATCCACATGAGCAAATGGATAATTTCCAATTGCTACAATAGTAGCACTGATTTCTTTCCATGTCTCTCGGCACTATCAGGCAAATTTATCAGTTTCCTCCTTTATAACAGGTTACATCCTATGCAGCCTAATTTCAGTCTGTTGGAATTCTGCAGGGTCCCTTTTCAGTACTATTTTGAATTACTCCAGTCATCCCAGATATCCAGTAATCATGTATACCATTTAGATTGCCTCTTGTGTGCTTGCCAGGCTCCTCAGATCCTCTCTAGGGCTCCACTTTCCGCAACTGTGCGGTACAAAAGAGGCCCACAATGTCACAAAGGTTATGCTTTCAGTGCCTTAGCAGTACATAAATGATCTGGAGAAAGGGGTAAGCAGTGAGGTGGTAAAGTTTGCAGATGATACCAAACTGTTTAGGATAGTCAAGACGGAAGCAGACTGTGAGGGACTCCAAGAAGATCTCACCAAACTGAGTGACTGGGCAACAAAATGGCAAATGAAATTTAATGTGGATAAGTGTAAAGTAATGCACATCGGGAAAAATAACCCCAACTATACGTACAGTATGATGGGGGCTAATTTGGCTACGACAAATCAGGAAAGAGATCTTGGAGTTATCGTGGACAGTTCTCTGAAAACTTCCACACAGTGTGCAGTGGCGGTCAAAAAGGCAAATAGGATGCTAGGAATTATTAAGAAAGGGATAGAAAATAAGACCCAGAATATCTTCCTGCCCCTGTATAAAACTATGGTACGCCCACATCTTGAATACTGTGTACAGATGTGGTCTCCTCACCTCAAAAAAGATATTTTGGCCTTGGAAAGGGTTCAGAAAAGGGCAACTAAAATGATAAGGGGTTTGGAACGGGTCCCATATGAGGAGAGGCTAAAGAGACTGGGACTTTTCAGTTTAGAAAAGAGGAGACTGAGGGGGGATATGATAGAGGTATATAAAATCATGAGTGGTGTGGAGAGGGCCGATAAAGAGAAGTTATTTATTAGTTCCCTAAATAGAAGAACTAGAGGACACCAAATGAAATTAATGGGTAGCAGGTTTAAAACTAATAAAAGAAAGTTCTTCTTCACACAGCGTGTAGTCAGCCTGTGGAACTCCTTGCCAGAGGAGGCTGTGAAGGCTAGGACTATAATAGAGTTTAAAGAGAAGTTAGATAATTTCATGGAGGTTAGGTCCATAAAAGGCTATTAGCCAGGGGATAAAATGGTGTCCTTGGCCTCTGTTTGTCAGAGGCTGGAGAGGGGTGGCAGGAGACAAATCGCTTGATCATTGTCTTCGGTCCACCCTCTCTGGAGCACCTGGTGCTGGCCACTGTCGGCAGACAGGATACTGGGCTAGATGGACCTTTGGTCTGACCCAGTACGGCCATTCTTATGTTCTTATGTACAAATTTACAGATGGGACTTCCTTTCCAGAAGGGTATGAATATGATTAAGAATGTTCACTCTAGCATCAAGGTTGCACAGCAGAAACATTCTCATTGTCATTATGTGCATAAGGCATAGACATTCACTCTTTTGAATCCCTGCCAAATTGTTAGTGGTACTATTTGAGTCTGTGGCTTCTAATTTACCTTGACTGCTTTAGCATAAAAGTATTTAAAGCAACTGTATGTATGGTATGACAAAGAAATTGGATTGTCCTAGATTGTGAATCAAATATTTTATGTAATGGTGTTAGCTAGTAATCAGTGTAAAATAAAAACACTGTTATGCAGCCCTTCTTCCTGTGCTGTTCAGAAACAGTTGTGTGCATATTAAAGAATCAGTTATCTATAAAAATATTGCATAATTCATTATTAACACTGTTGTAGAGTTGTGTTGCTCTGGACCATTTGAACTTTGATATTTGCTGCCAGATGCAACTTACCTGTGATATTCCTGTGGTTTTGGTTAACTTGTATAATCATGTGCTGAAAAACACATATTAGATGCAAAACTAGATACAATTAATTTGCTTCATGAAAGCAAAATTGTGTAATGGTGAACCCCCTCTCTCCTTCAAGCCTAAAACAACCTACAGGAAACCCAGCTGTCCTCCATATAAAAATACTTTGTTCCAGAATACAGGTATCTATGTCAGCTGTCCAATCAGATAACAAACTAGCCTCATGATTTAATCTGTAATTTCAGTGCAATCTTCACCATGGTAATATGTTCAGTACACTTGACAATTTCTGGTAAAGGGCACTGTAATTCTCAATAATATAGGTGAACATGGTATGCATGGTCAGGGCTTTTTTTATGCTTTTACAACAGAGATCCCTATGTAACACATTAAAATGCCACACATCACGGTCAAACACGACTGAGATAATGAAAATGGATTGGGGAAAGCAGCTGGAGAAGATAGTTGAGCAAAATCAGCTACTTTGAGAGAATGTATCTGTCACCAATCACTGTCTTAGAATTCACTTTAGATACTCAACAGCGACTAGGGGATCACATCCCACTCACCTAGGAAGTTGTAACCATTTCTTTTATACGTGGGACTTGTTAATGTCACCCAGGCCTTCATCACCTCAAGATCACACTGTTGGAAGATTATACAGGAGGAGGCAGGAACACCTTAATACCATTTACAGACTGAAAATGGTGCAGTGTACAGCCACCTGCTCATTCAAGGTCGCTGCTTGTTGGAGTGCATGACATCAGGGCTCATAGATCTGGTCTGGCTGCCTGATGGACTACAGGTGGAGTTTCAGGTATCAATTAGGACACATAGAGCCCTAAGTGGAAGGACCTGCCTAGCTCCTTATGCCCTATTTCCAAACTTACAGTCAGCAGAAGAGCATGATCTGAATTTTCTTCAATATCAGTGAGAGGGAGTGCCCCAGGACTCAGGAATCTGCTCTCCCTATCAGTCTAAAATAGCCCAAAATTGAGGACCTGTAACATTACTCCACCTGAATGCATAGTTAGATAAAACGAGGTTGTTAAAGAAACCAGGCAGAAAAGGTAAAGCAATATCATTGATTCGGAGCATCCCTTCAAACACTTCAACCAGGTTTATAGCCATGAAGAGAGACTCCAGACACCCAACACTAGTGACAGGATTTCTTGCCACAGCAGACAATCTGGAGATCACAGGATACTGATCTGTTAAAAGAAATACTCTACTGAGACCTTGGTGGGAGAGGGGGATGAGTGGTCAATGGCTGCAGCCTAACAGAGACATGGACTGAGAGTCAGGGGCAGGCCTACTGACAGGGGGGACCAAGGAGGCAGTTGTCCCGGCACTTTAAAGGGATCTTGCATCAACTGACTTACTAGTGTCTACTTTACCAGTCTTGGCTGATGAACTCCACAACTCTATGAATTAAGCAAGGATATTGAAAATCCAGATATCCTCCATTCAATGTAAAATTGTGTTATCGCTTAACTTTTACTTACCCTACCACAACATTAATTATCTAAAGGGAAAAGAGTAACTTCTGTGGTGAAAGCTTTGAGTAGTCTTGAGTTTCAGTTATGCATTCAACATATTCTCTTCATTCATATTCCCACATCCATATACTCTGAGTCTAGCCACTAGTGTTTCTTGTCTCTGCCTCACCTAAAATCTGATATATTACAGAAAATTTCCCTTGCATCATCCTTTCCCAATTTGTTCAAACCCAAATTACATTTTTGGCATTGCTGGAACAAAGTAAAATGGATGAGCAGCTGATCAACAACTGAATCTAACCAGAACCATATATTCATAGACAGAGACATGTAACCTGGTATATCCCACTGCATCAACAGCTCCTTTTTGTGGAAACTGAGGCAAGAAACAGGTCTCTTGTAATGTTCGAGCATTGTTACATTGTATGATCACATACTACTACTGTTTGAAAATAAGACTTGAGCTGAGTGTCCAGCAGAGGTAAGGAAACAGCTTTCATTCGCTTCATTTCCAATTTCCTCCCTGAAGAGACGTAAAACAAAATCTACAGAGTGAGACAATGAAATCTACCTCTGTGGAACTGGGCCAAGATGAGGGCTCCCACTCTATTTACACCCAGATTAGAGCTGTGAAAAGATCCCTGGACAGCCAGATACAGAGCATAACAATAGGCTGAAACCAGGGGAGGTCGCTCCAATTTTGTATTTAGATGGTTCCTCTAGCGCACGAGGTCTCAAACTGCAAAGTGGGTCACAACCCCATTTTAATGGTTTGCCAAGTCTGTTGTTGGCCCTAGGCCCCACAAGTCTGAAGCTCAAACCCACACCCCATCACCCAGCACTATGTTTCCATGCCCTGTACCCAAGGCAGAATCTCTTGGGCTTCAGTTTTGGCCTCCGCACTCAGCTGGCAGGGATTGAGTGGGCTTGGTCTTCAGTCCTCCCTCCAGGGAGGGGAGAACCACTATCTGATCATGTAGTAATTTTGGTTTTCAGAAGATGATCATGATGCAATGAAATTCAAGAACTGCCTGTTCTAGTCCCACCATTCTGTACAAGTCGCACAAACCTGTAGCATCTGTAACAAGCCCATAGGCAGGAGCAAACATATTACAATTCTACATGCTAGTTGAGGCTTGGCTAAAGAGGTGAAAAATCAAACATCTACACTTCAATGGCACAAAGCCTGATTTACTCAATCAGGCTGAAGCAAATTTCACCCTTCATCTATTCTGAATGAATATAAGGGCTTCAAAAGATGAAATTCTGAACAACCACAACAAACTCTCTTGATATGGTTATAATGGAATTTCTGCACATTAAAAACCGGGGGTCTTATTGCTGTGCCTTGAACTCACCAATAATGATCTTCTCTAATCAACTTTGCTAAAAATCATTTGGCTGAGGCATTTAAATTGATTTAACAATCTCATCCCAGCTAATATTTTGTTCATTTAATGTATGGCTTAGGCCTCTGAAAAGCATTTTTCAAATTTCAGCATTGGACAGAATTAGCACTCTGGTTTTTATGATAATATTGTTAATTTAATGCATGACTTAGAGTTATACTTCAAAGCAAATTGAAAAAATATGTCTGTTCTCTTGTTGTTGTAGACATCTCTGTTCATGCACTGATGATCTGACCTTAAATTTTAACTTAGACTGCACAAAATCAAGCTCATATTTCAACAGTTCTTTTGTAATTCAATCATCTCGTCCATCAATTTTGGATAGCTTTTGCAATAACCTACTCATGAAAGTGAAAATGATTTTTAACATTATCTTTTTATGTTTATTGTCTGGAAAGACCCGCATTGGATTCTTTTGTGTTCTATATACACAGATATATTTAGAAAATAATTTAGTAAAGGATGAAAAGGGCATATAAATCATATAGATACCCTGTCTACAGAAATATTTTCACTATCCTGTCCTGCATACTTCAATTGTTAACTGAATTTTTAATGGTATTCATGTATAGTGAACATAATACCCTTTTAGTTAAGCTTTAGCCCTTCATCAGCTCCATATCCTCTCCTTCCTTCTCTTACTTTCTTATACTGATATAGTTACTAATTCTCTCCATAGTTTACTCTCCTCCACTTTACCCTTTTGACCCTCTTTCATTGCAAGAGCCATCTGCCAACTGAGATTCCTGACTACTCCCCAATATCTGCTCTCTCTCTTCCTGCTCTGATGCTAGTGCATTGGTAGAAATCCTGTGACCAGACTGATTTCCTCTACTACAAATTCATTCTCTCCCCTTCCAGTTCTACCATCTTCCTAACTAAGCAATTCTACTTCTTCAATTGAATTGAATCCAATGTCCTCTTAATCCCAGACACCTCTTCGTTATCTTTGACTTAGTCCTCAAACCTTCCACTCCTCCTGTCTCCAGTTCTCTCTCAACATAAGTTTTTGCTGATTTCTTCCAAAAGAACGTAGATAAAATACATGATCTCCCCTCTCCCATTGCCTCACCTCCCCTTCTTCCTTCACCTCTTGCAACTCTCTCCATTTTCTCTTATCAGAGACATAAATGTTTCTCATCTATTCTCCTCTTTAACCCCTCTATTACTGAGTGGTAAGCCCAGTCCCCTCCAAGACAGGGCATTGAGCCTCTCAGGCCCTAGCTGGGGCGCTCCACCCCATAATTGTTACTGTCCCCAAGTCAGTCACAGCCCCTGTCAGCGGGGCAAAAGGGCCCAACAGCCAAGTCAGTAACAAACGCTCCCTACTGCAGGGCAGTAAGGCCTACTGACCAGAATTAGTAGTCCAGATGTAGCACCCCCTTGGGAGTTAATGGGGTGCAGTAGGAGGACCCGGGCCCTCCCTCTCCACATGGTTCCAGCCCAGGGCCCTGTCAGTGGTGGGCATATCCCGCCATTGGCTCAGTGAGGAATCTGCCTGAAATATACTGAGTTCACAGGGTCCCCGCCCTGGACTATTTCCTACCCAATTGCCAGCATCTTCCCCACCTGCTTCCTCTGGGCTGGTTGCTTCCCTGGCAAGTCTCTGCTGGCTGGCCTCCACCATGGCATCGGATAACTTCCAGAATAGCTTATTTCAAAATAGAGCATCCACACTACAGGGAATCTCCAAAATTAGTCTAAGGCAGGCGTCCCTAATGTGGACATGCTATCTCGATTTAGAGCCCCAGGAGGCACTGGGGAAGAATAACTTAGAATGGCCCTGGTGAGGAGCTCTTTCGACAAAGCAGCTGTGGAGCATCCACACGCATCCAGTTCCAAAAAAGCTTTTTCAGAAGAGGCGTTATTCCTCATGGAATGAGGTTTACCATCAGAAAAAGCCCTCTGTTATTTCAATTTTCTTTCTTTCAAAATAATGCAATTGATGTGTAGACACTAGTATTGTTTTTCCAGAATAACGGCCATTATTCCGAAATAACGGTACAGTGTAGATGCACCCTTAAAGACATAGACTCTCCAATCCATCCACATAGTTATAAATGTCATCCAGCCTCTCATAATCCCTCATCTCAAATACTGCAACATTCTTTTCTCTGGGCTTGATACTGTCATGTTACCCTACTCATATCCATTCAAAATACTACTTAAAACATAATTTTTTCTTGCCCTCTGGTTCCCGCCTTCTCGGTTGCATCAAATATAAACGATGTGTCTTCACTTTCAAATACCTTCACAGCCTATCCTCCGCCCCCCAACATATCAATTCTCTTTCACTACTGATCACCATTGGGTTTTCTCCCATATTTTCTCCCTCCCCTCATGCTAGGAAGGAGGTCCCAATAAGCATCTGAAAAGCTACTGTATTATCCTTCTTCACAGACCTCCTTAGAATTCTCCTTTTCTCCTTCAAAAACACATTAAGCAATAGAGGTATGGAGATACCACTGCCAATCATGCTGACCAATAGTCTCTCATTGTTTCCTTATACTCCCCCCATGGACCACCTACTGCTTCTTGTTTTATACAGACTGTAACTCTTTTAGTGTTTGCATAGTGCCTAGTACAAGGAGTTGTTCATGGTCCATGGCTAGGGCTCCCGAGCATTTACACAAATCTCATCATCAGTGGATTCAGTTTTGTGTCAAGAAATAAATGTGAATCGAAAACTTGCAAACCCAAACAGATGCAGTTTCATATCTCAGTCTGTTTGTCCCCATTTTGTAGGATCTACGAGGCTATTTTATATACTGTAGTATAAAATATGTCCAAATTATATATAATGTCTACAAATTAAAATAAAAATTCTGACATGCTTTCTGAAATGAAGCATTTAGTAACTCTCTAGTTACAACAATAACACGATCTCCAAGACCAGGTCTACACTAGACCCAGCAGCTCGGTTTAAGGTACACAATTCCAGCTACGTAAAATATGCAGCATCCCAACAGTTGGAGGCCAATGGGAGCAAATACTCCTGTTGGCTTCCCTTACTCCTTGCAAGAGTAAGAGCACCAGATGCCGGCAGGGGCACCCTCTGAGTTAGACTCGCTAAATCAAACTCCAGAAGATCAATCATGGCAGCATCAATCTTCCACATAGTGAAGAAAGGGCCTAAATATCTTTGGAGTTCCTATATTAAACCATGCATGTAGAACTCTAGAATTATAAACAAATAAGTATATAGTTCCTTTAATAAATTAAGCAACTTGTGACTGTATAGTTATTGAGGTGCATTACCATAGCTTTCTTGCAAAGTCGCTAGGTTTTATACATTTTTTTTAAGTAGGTAGGTCTACTGGATTATTCCTTTAAGAAAATTCTTTTCATGAAAGACACTTAATTTTCTTCCTGAATCGTTTATAATAACTGACACAACTACTGATAAGCATCATGATTACCCACTAAATATGGCTCTTTAAATATCTTAAAACTTTTGTTGATACATTTTTGCCTCTTAGACCCTTATTTAGATTTAGGTTGTTCACAGTTTTGTTGAAGAACAATAAACCTTTCTCATACAGAATATAATTGTGCCTTCCTCTTCTGTGAATTTCTGTTAATTATGTAACGAGTATTTAAAGATTAATAAGAAAGATATTCTGAACTACCTGCCTTTTATTTGTTAAAACAGAATAAGTGCTTGGATATTTAGGGCCTATTTAGCTATTTTACACACAAGAAAGCTGTATCTTACTGGGGACATTTTGCACTACAGGTTGGACCTCCCTGTTCCAGCACTCTTGGGACCTGACTGGACCCAAACCAGGGAGTTTTCCAGACCAGGGGAGGTCAACGGTGGCCCCTCTGCTGCCAGCTTCAGAGCTCTCCCCTAGTTACTGGGCTCTTCTGCTGGCTGCTGGTCCCCCCTTGCTGCCTGCCCTCCCATGCTGCTGGCCCAGCTACACTCCCACCTGGCCAGGCTCCCAGCTCCGGCTCCCAGCCACTGGCCCTCCTGCCACCAGTCATCACGATCCAGGCTGCTAGGGATCTCTGGTCCAGGAACAGAGAGTCCTGGATTAGAGAGGTCCAACCTGTCCATAAAATGCATGTGCTTGTGCCCAAATAATAGCCTCTTCAACATATATGAAATTAAACAGTTTGAAAAAAAACCCACAAAGCATTTCTAAAGCTATCAGCAAAGGACCATGTTTAAACTATAAACCATGGACAGCCAAATAGACAAAATGAAAAGGCTGCAAACTTTTAGGGCCTGTTCCTCTCACCCTTACTCTCCTTGGGTATGTCTAGACTACAGGGTTTTTTTGAAAAAACTGGCCTTCTTTCGAAAAAACTTCCCTGGTGTCTAGACTGCTGCCGCATTCTTTCAAAAGTAAATCAAAAGAACACAGCAGTTTTTTTGACCACAGAAAACCTCGTTTTACAAGGAAGAACGCCTTTTTTCGAAAGTGCTCTTTCGAAAAAAGGCACTATGTAATGCTAACTGTGCTTTTTCGAAAGTACTGGTTGTAGTTTAAACGCTCTTTTTCAGAAGAGGCTTTTTCAAAAGTATCTTTCGAAAAAGCCTTTCGAAAGAGGTTTGCAGTCTAGACGTAGCCCTTGTGTTTAAGGACTGTAGAATTAGGCTGTAATTAAAAGCGGTACTGTGCTGTGGAAAATTAACTGCCACATCACACAGAAATAATGACAGCTATTAATGATTTCATGTATCATCTTTAATAACACTGATAAAGCATCTCATCAGCTCAGCTTTGCTGCACCCATTCTCTTCCTTGCAAAACAATGTCATATCATGAGATCATATCAGTAAGTGACCTAGAATTTCAATAGGATATACAGCAAAGCAAATGTACATCCTCACATACATATACTATAGTTACTCAGAGGTAAATATCACATACTAATTTTCACATCTAATTTTACAGACCATTGAAGAATGTCGGTGGTGAGTGACATGAATTGTCATACTTGCCATTATTTTCATGTTGCTTTCAAAGTACAGAAAAAGAATGGTGATTAGGCCTATACGTGAAACACGACTCCGACTGGTAACACACAGATCAAGATGACAAAGTGCAAGTGACTTCTCCCTGTTGATTTACTTGTTTCATGATTTTTCTTCTTATGCAGTCAGCAGTTCTGGAACTCAATTGATTGGGGAGCTAAACACCATCCTTCATATCTCCAAACAAAGCCAGAGAGTATCTTTGCAAACTGGATGCATGTATGTTGCAGTCTTAACTAAGGGCTAAGACACGACCAGCCTATTGCAACTGATTTTTATGTGCAAAGAATTCCTTATCTTGCACTCTACTGTGGAGAACAACAGAGAACAATGCATCTCTGGGGGTGAGCGGATGGGAAGTTGCACATACAGAATGCATAAAAATGCTGCATAAAGTCAAACAATCACCATAGATTATTATGGCACTGTTTACTGTAAATCCCAGAATGACATACAGAAAACACTGCCATCTGATGCAGAAAGTAGCCACATGTTGGGATCAAAGAAGGAATATGTCCACAGAATTTTCAACGTTAAGTGAAGTCAAGGAATAAAGCTGGTTTGGAAGAAATCCAGTCTGTCCAATTACTTAGGTTCAGTGAAGTCTTTGTCACCTGTCCTGGAAATTCAATTTAGTCATGTACATAGCGGGATGTAGAACGGGGTGAGCAATAATTTTTGCAGGAGTGCCACTACATTAATTTTGGTATGTAGTCAAGGGCCAAAAAATGGGGCTACAAAGAGAGAGAAAGAGTATGTGAGTGAGAGAGACTCGGTGTGAGACAGACTCTGTGGCACAAAGATGAGAGAGCGTGTGTGTGTGACAGAGGCTCTCTGTGTGTGGCATAGAGACGGCGTGGCACAGACTGGGTGTGTGTGAGTGACACAGAGCGTGTGTACTGGCTGCTGCTGAGTAAGTTTCTAAGAGAAACTATGCACTGTCTCTGAGACAGAGAAAGCTCTCCTGCTCTGTAGTCTCTCCCTTCCCACACGCTGCAGAGATTAGGTGTGTGGGGAAGAGTGTGTGAGAGGGAGAGAGAGCACTGAAATCCTAGAAGCAGTGCACTACCTCTTAAGACAGGCACTTACCATCCATGCTTCAGATTGGAGAAACTCTGCTATGTGTCTCCCTCTCCCCAACCCCTGCTCTGCCAAGATGAGGTACAGGAGTAAGGAGACACCCTGACTTCAGCACTACCTTCTCCCCTCATCTCATCCCCTCTTCCCCTGCTCTGCATAGCTAGCAGGAGAATCTTGGGAGGCAGTTTTGCTGTAGAAAGGTACAAATGGGGGTGAGGAGCGGCTAAATACACGCTGCCGGCTATAAGTATGCATGTTCTGATAATCAGTTGGGCGGGCCAGAAAGAAATGCTTGGCAGGCTGGATCTGGCCCCCAGGCCTGATTTTGCCCATCCCCGATGTAGAACATAACAACAAATACAACACAAAACAATTAATGGGAAAAGGAAGGGAAGAAAAATACAGAGAAACTCACAGCAATTATGTTGAAAAAATCATCATCTCCAAGGGTATCCAAAATAGATGATACTGTTTGCTTAGCAATTGTCAGACGGAGTCCTTTCATGCTGCCACTGACATCAACTAAAATGACCACATCTTTTGGAGAAGTAGCGGCCTGTATGTACCTAGATCAAAAGGCAAATTGCAGACTGATCTTATATGTTTTTATATTTCATAAAAACACATTGGTGGTTGACGGTTACCTACCATTTTCGATTTCTGCAGTCAAATGCAATAACTCCATTCTCATCTGGTTCCCATTTAATTCCTGTATTTAAAAAAAAAAGATTAGATTACAGTATATCAGAATGTTCATATATGTGTCTCTGCTACTGGTGAATGTAGTATTTAAATTATTATAATATGTTACTGATTGAGCAGGCATGCTTAAATGTCACATACAAAGAACTGTAGCAGTTGCTGGTCCCTCTGGTAGCTAACACTGGACAAATTACTTTAACAAAACAGGACCATGAGAAACACAATCATCTTTCCCCACCCCCATCTGTTACATTTCAGCCCACTGCAGGGTGAAGACCTCTTCACCACTGTTCTGTTCATCACAGTAAAGAATGTGGCCGGAGCCTTGCTATGCTTAGGCATGGCTGTTGGCAAGAGTGTGATGATGCTGATCAAGTTCATTTCCCCACGCATCTTTCTACCAGAGCTGAACTTGCCAAGGAGTGTCATGCTTGACAGCATCACGCTCTGGTTGTGTTTCAGACATTTTGCCACAGACCCCTTGACTGTGATGAGGTAATGTCTCTGACCCATGGGTCAGAGAAAGTACAGTAGTACCTTTCAAATAAAGGATATAGCCAGTCCAATTGCTCCCTGTTTTTAAATCAAGATATTTCTGGGCTTGTATTCAATCCCGACCACATTAAAAGATCTTAAAATAACCATGCTAGTATTTCCACTATTAATATGTGAACAATCCTAATGCCTAAATTATAATTTAAAAAAGCCTAGAGAGAGAGGTGTGTTAGTCGCCTGCCAACCACACAGACATATGTACAACATTGAAGATTTTAGGCTCAAGAAAACAGCCTCTAACCAATTAACCAGTTTCACTTCGGGTCTGAGCTTGAATTAGGGAAGTTAATGAGAGCTTTGTCATTGACATTAAATGGAACAGGATCTCGTGCTATGTAAGGACAGAGCACGATGTAAGAGCCAGTCCACTGTATTCTGTTGCAGTTAAATGAGTATTAATCAATGTATGTTTAAAACAATCCTTTGAGAAAAATCAGATGGCATTCAACAGAAAATACCAAGAAAGTGCAAAATAAAAACAAGGAATGAGTGAAGAGAAAATACTGGATCTGTGGACAGACCAGAATATCTAAGCAGAATACTATCTGAATTATCTGAAAGGTGAATTGTCTTATTTTATCTTCTCATACTACTTCAAGTTAAGACATTACTTATTTTTTGTGCCTCGTGTAATTTTTTTCAGGTAGAGAGATAGCCAGACACACAGAAATATCCCTGGGCGTCCCTACATATTTCTACTCTTTCTAAGCAAGCACCTTTATTCTTAAGGTGATAACATTACGGGAAAAAAAGCATTTAAGACACCAGTAAAAGTTCCTATACACATTCCAAAAGCCAAATTCTTTCTAACCCTTCTGCAGGGATTGGGTTGAAGATCCTGACTCTAGACTCTATTAGAAAGACAACCCCAAGTCAATTTAACCATGAGCTTTTTATGGCAAAAGTCTCTGTGTGTTTGTCTCCGGAAAATCCAGGTAGAACTAGTATGTGTGAGCTTTCCCAAGGGTGGTTTCACCTTAATCACCCTACCTCCTCACCATTTTTGGTTCTTGGAGTAGCTGCGATAATCATCCCCCCATAAAACAGAACACAATCATACACTCAATCTCTGCCGCAGAGTGACACACACACACTTATTACAATATGTTCCCACAAAGATACTGCAGGGTTTTGCACTACCTGTCAAACCAAAATTGGGAACCTGTGCAAAAGCAAGTGACAATATATTTGCTATTGAACAATTCCCAATTTTTTCACAATTACAAATATTAATTGGGGGAAGAGGATAAATAATCATAGCCCTTTGCTTTTTTCAGAACAACTCTTCCTTGAAAACTCTTAATTAATACATGCTAATCTGTGAGTGCTTGTAAAAATTAGGACCTGCAACACTAAATTTTTCATGGAAACCTCTTCATTTTAATTTAATTAGGATGCTTACCTGGATACTGTCTAAAAAATCCTTTTGCACTTCCAAAATACTGCCATATGAGAGAAGGATCACGGTCAAAGTTATCAACAAACACCTTGTTCAAGGATTCTGACCAAAAGACTCCATTTACAATTGCTGGATCTGAAAAAAATAAACAAAAGTGATGATGAGTTGATAGAATTCTTTGGACCATATCATCATTGGCTGATTTAGTATCTAAAACCATTGGACTGCAATTTGTATCTCATAAGTCAAGTGTACTCTATGGGTGGCTCCTATGAAGTCCTGAGTTTAAGTGAACAATTCTTCAGGACTTTTTGAATCTCTGCACCAATTACCTTGATGTGTGTGGGCCTCTGGGAACAATTTTCCCATCCTTCATTCTCAGCATTCAGGAGCTGAGACACTAAACACATCTACTCCAAAGAGAGAGAAACCTTCCTTCAGTAGGCAAGAAAGAAGGGTGAGGGGGAAATGCAGTTCCCAATCAAGCTAGCCTTCTAAGATCTAATAGGGCATGGAAAGATGGGTGTAATGACACGATACTCCAAAAACAGACAATGGTTTTAAGTCACGATGATACAATATTAGCATGTATTAATGCAACATGACAATGTAAATATTGGATAAAGTGGCAGAAAGTCATGATAGGATTATTTTTTGTCTCTCTGATGCTACATTTCTGAATGAAGGTGCTTTGAAAGCTGTTGTAGTCTATTTAAAAACAATTTCAACAGGATTTATGTATTTTACTTAGTAGAAATATATACATAGATGCAGATGATACACAGAGTAGTGATGTATATATTGAAAGCGTTCCATAATATATTTTATAGGTAAGAGTAAAACTGCTAATTATAACACATAACAGGAATGATCACACCACTTTTAATGAATGAGTGTACTGTAAGAGTATTACAGGCTGACGCTCTGTAAACCAGGACTTTCTGGTCCGGCAACATCCATGGTTCAGAAGGACCACAGATGTTCCAGGACAAGAGTTTCCTAGTGGAGGGCTGGTGGCTGGGCTCTCTGCAGATAGGCTGGCCAGTTCCCCACAGCTGGGCTGCCCGTCAGGGCTGTACTCCAGCACACAGCAGCGGGGCTGCCTGGTCGGGGGTAGGGTAGGGAGCCCAGCACACTGGGAGATGGGCTGGAGATGGGCTGCCTGGCTTAGCAGGGGAGGGGGCACAGGAACCAGGGGAGGAGGCAGCAGAGGGTGGGGAGCCAGCTGAGAGACCGGTGACCAGTTCAGAGCTGGGAGGGGGGAGAGCAGTAGCAGGGGGACCAAATATGACCTCCCCTGGACCAGCAAAATCCCTCCTCTGGGACCAGTCAGGTCCTGAGGGTTCTGGTCCAGAGAGGTCCAACCTGTAGATTATTCATTATCTTAACCCATAATGTAATCCAGGCTCAGGATTTTTCATGATGTCCTGTATGAATATGTTTTGCAATTACAATGATCACTTTAACTGTGTATTAAAAGTTTATTTGTGGAGATAACAAAAGACAGAGTCTACCTCACCACATTGTGATCTATAATGTGTACTCTCACACATCAACACTCTTTTCTTTGCTAATTTTTTTAGAGGGAGACCCTCTGTATAACAGCTGTGGGTTTTTTAGTACAATGGAGTCTAATGTGTGTTTTAGAATCATAGAACCATAGAACTGGAAAAGACTTCAGAAGGTCATCAAGTCCAGCCCCCTGCTCTAGGCAGGACCAATCCCAACTAAATCAACCCACCCAGGGCTTTGTCAAGCTGACACTTAAACACCTCTAGGGATGGAGACTCCACTACTTCCCAAGGTAACCCATTCCAGTGCTTCACCACTCACCTAGTGAAATAGTTTTTCCTAATATTCAACCTGGACCTCTCCCACCACAACTTGAGACCATTGCTCCTTGTTCTGCCATCTGTCACTACTGAGAACAGCCTTTCTCCATCCTCTTTGGAACCTCCCTTCAGGAAGTTGAAGGCTGCTATCAAATCTCCCCTCACTCTTCGCTTCTGCAGACTAAACAGACCCAACTCCCTCAGCCTCTCCTCATAGGTCATATGCTCCAGCCCCCTAATCATTTTGGTTGTACTCCACTGGACCCTCTCCAATGCGTCCACATCCTTTTTGAACTGGACACAATACTCCAGATGTGGCCTCACCAGAGCCGAATAAAGGGGAATAATGACATCTCTGGATCTGCTGGCAATGCTCCTCTTAATGCAACCTAATATGCCATTAGCCTTCTTGGCTACAAGGGCACATGTTGACTCATATCCAGCTTCTCATCCACTGTAACCCCCAGGTCCTTTTCTGCAGAACTACTACTTAGCTGGTTGGTCCCCAGCCTGTAACAATGCTTGGGATTCTTCTGTCCCAAGTGCAGGCCTCTGCATTTGTCCTTGTTGAACTTCATCAGATTTCTTGTGGCCCAATCCTCCAATTTGTCTAAGTCACTCTGGACCCTATCTCTGCCCTCCAGCGTATCTACCTCTCCCCCTAGCTTAGTGTCATCTGCAAACTTGCTGGGGGTGCAATCCATCCCCTCATCCAGGCCATTAATAAAGATATTGAACAAAACTGGTCCTAGAACCGAACCTTGGGACACTCCGTGAGAAACCGACTGCCATCCTGACATCGAGCCGTTGATCACTACCTGCTGGACCTGGCCTTCTAGCCAGCTTTCTATCCATCTTACCGTCCATTTATCCAATCCACATTCCCTTAACTTGCTGGCAAGAATATTGTGGGAGACCGTATCAAAAGGCTGGCTAAAGTCAAGGTATATCACATCCACTGACTTTCCCATGTCCACAGAGCCAGTTACCTCATCAAAGAAGCTAATCAGATTGGTCAGGCACGACTTGCCCTTTGTGAATCCATGCTGACTATTCCTAATCACTTTCCTCTCTTCCAAGTGCCTCAAAATAGATTCCTTAAGGATCCCTTCCATGATTTTTCCAGGAACCGAGGTAAGACTGACCTGCCTATAGTTCCCTGGATCATCCTTCTTCCCTTTTTTGAAGACGGGCACTACATTTGCCCTTTTCCAATCATCCAGGATCTCTCCCGATCTCCACGACTTTTCAAAGATAATGGCCAAAGGCTCCTCAATGACATTTGACAACTCCCTTAGTACCCTCGGATGCATTAAGTCTGGACCAATGGATTTGTGTACGTTTAGCTTTTCTAAATAGTTCCTAACCTGTTCTTTACCCACCAAGGGCTCTCCATCTTCATCCAATCTTGTGTCACTTAGTGCATTAGTCCGGGAGCCAACCTTGTCCGTGAATACAGAGGCAAAGAAAGCATTGAGTACTTCAGCTTTCCCCACATCATCTGTCACTAGTTACCTCCTTCATCCAGTAGGGGCCGCACACCCTCTCGGATCACCTTCTTCTTATTAACATGCCTGTAGAAACCTTTCTTGTTATCCTTCACATCCTTTGCCAGTCGCAATTCCAATTGCACTTTTGCCTTCCTGATAACCCCCCGGCATTCTCGAGCTATACATTTAAACCCCTCCCTGGTCGTTTGTCCAAGTTTCCACTTTTTGTAAGCTTCCTTTTTGTGCTTAAGTTCACCAAGGATTTCCCCTGTAAGCCAATCCGGTCTCCTACCATGTTTGCCTCTCTTGCTATGCATCAGGATGGTTTCTTTCTGTGCCTTCAATAAGGCTTCTTTAAAAGACTGCCAGCTGTCCTGGACTCCTTTCTCCTTCATGTTAGCATCCCAGGGGATTCTGCCCATCAGGTCTCTGAGGGAGTCAAAATCTGCTTTTCTGAAGTCCAAGGTGTGTATTTTACTACTCTCTTTTCTTCCTTTGGTCAGGATCCTGAAATCTACCATCTCATGATCACTGCTTCCCAGGTTGTCACCCACCTCTACTTCCCCTATTAGTTCCTCCTTGTTTGTGAGCAGAAGGTCAAGCTGCTCACAGCCCCCGGTCGGATCCTTCAGCACATGTACCAAGAAGTTATCCCCAACATTCTCCAAAAGCTTCCTGGATTGCCTGTGTACTGCCGCATTGGTTTCCCAACAGATGTCAGGGTGATTAAAGTCCCCCACGAGAACCAGGGCCTGCAATCTGGAAGTTTCTCTCAGTTGTCCGAAGAAAGCCTCATCTACCTCATCCACCTGATTCGGTGGCCTATAGTAGACACCAACCACAACATCACTGCTGTTGTTTGCACCTCTAAACTTAACCCATCGACTCTCAACAGGTTTTTCTCCCTCTATATACTGGAGTTCAGAGCAATCATAGTGCTCTCTTACGTATAGTGCAACTCCTCCTCCTTTTCTCCCCTGCCTGTTCTTCCTGAACAGTCTATACCCTTCCATGACAGCGCTCCAGTCATGCGAGTCATCCCACCAAGTTTCTGTTATCCCAATTAAATCATATTTCTTGGACTGGGCCAGGGCCTCCAGTTCTTCCTGTTTGTTGCCCAGGCTTCTCGCATTAGCGTACAAACACCTCAGATAACCAGCTGATCGCCCCATCTTCTCCAGTCGAATCAGGGGTCCTCCTTTCTTGCTCGTTCCTCTTTGCATTTCTTCCTGGTATCCGACTTTCCCACTCCCCTCAGGGTTTTGGTCACCATCCCCCAACGAACCTAGTTTAAAGCCCTCCTCACTAGGTTTGCAAGCCTGCCCGCAAAGATGCTCCTTCCTCTCTTGGTTAGGTGGATCCCATCTCTTCCTAACAATCCTTGTGCCCGGAACAGAGTCCCATGGTCGAAGAAACCAAAGCCCTCTCTGCAACACCACCTGCGCAACCACGCATTTACTTCCTCAATTCGACGACCATGCCCAGTCCTTTCCCTTCAACGGGGAGGATGGACAAGAACACCACTTGCGCTCCAAATTCTTGGATCCTTCTTCCCAGCACTACATAATCCGCAGTAACCCACTCAAGGTCATTCTTGGCCGTATCGTTAGTTCCCATGTGGAGAAGGAGAAAGGGGTAGCGATCCGAAGGTTTGATTAGTTTGGTAAGCCTCTCAGTCACATCCTGAATTCGAGCTCCCGGTAAGCAGCACACCTCTTGAGATTCCAGGTCCGGACGGCAGATGGATGGCTCAGTCCCTCTTAGGAGGGAGTCCCCGACCACCACCACCCGTCGTCTTCTTTTGGGGGTGGTGGTCGTGGAACACCCATCCCTAGGACTACGCATCCCATGCCTTCCAGTAGATGGTGTTCCCTTGTGGTTTTTTCCTTGTGAGGTCCCTGCCAAAGCATTCACCACTGCAGAGCCTGTGGAGAGAGCCTGAAAGCGATTACTTACCTCTATCGCATTAGGGGATTCCTGTGCTGGCCTTTTTCCCCTTCTAGAAGTTACATGCTGCCAGTTCTCTTCCTGGTCCTGTCCTGCCTTCTCCGGCTCTTCCGCCTGCCGTGCTTGCAGGATTAAATGCTGCCTTCTATTGAAGAAGTCTTCATGCTCTCTGATCGAGCGTAGGGTCGACACTTGGGCCTCCAGTCCTCTAATTTTTTCTTCCAAAATGGCGACCAGCTTGCACTTAGTGCAGATGAAATCCGTTCTTTCTTCCGGGAGGAAGACAAACATGGCACACGCTGTGCAGGTAACAACAGCAGACCTATCACCATCCATCCCTGCTGTCCTGGAGAAAGGATTTAAAAGAAAGGCAAGAGAACCTCGCGCCCTTTCCTGTCCCCTTCCCAACTCCCTCTCTAAACTCCCTGTTAGCACTCACCTGTTCTCAAGGTCCTTGGTCGCTTGCTCACTGCTTTATAAAGCCCTGGACTGCTTGCAAGTCCCTCCCCCTACCAAGGCTCAGCCAATCAGCAGAGGCTTCTAGAATTCAAACTTTAATTAGAAGCCAACAGTTACCACCTGCCAGTCACAGCACACACTCCATGAATGAGAAGGGGAGGGGAAAGGGGAAGTGAAAAAAAAAAAGCCTCACTCTCAAACAAAGGGGGAAAAAAAAGCCTCACTCACAAACACAAGCTCAGCACACAGCAAGAAAGCCCCAAACACAACACACACTTCCCTCAAGAGTCCTGTATCTGCTTCTCCTCTACCTGGAGAACGCCCTCTCTAAAGCCTCACTCACAAACACAGGGGGGAAAAAACCCTCCACACAGCAACCCTCACTCACAAACACAAGCTCAGCACACAGCCAGAAGCCCCAAAAACAACACACACTTTCCTCAAGTGTCCTGTATCTGCTTCTCCTTTACCTGGAGAACTCCCTCTCTAAACTCCCTGTTAGCACTCACCTGTTCGCAAGCTCCTTGGTCGCTTGCTCAGTACTTTATGTTTTTACTTTATTTTTTATTCCAAGAAACAGCATAGTATATGAAAACATCCTAAAACTCTACATGTGAAAACCAATTATTTCTATTATGCTTTTTTTCTTTTAATACAATATAGTGACACCTAAGGCACCCTAGTATATTTGTGTGTAATCAAGTGGTTATTTGTTTTAAAAATGACAAAGCAAAACTGAATATCTTAGAAGTCAAGGTTTTTGCCCTAGATATCAAATGTGATTGTGAAATGCAACATGTTAAAGAAAGATGCTCTGTATTACGAATATAACCTGCACCTAAAGGCAACAGTTTCAAAAAGAAAGCTAACTTAAAATCTCAGTTGTAGTATTCTTTAAAAGCATGAACACACACACACACACACACACACAACTTGTTCAAGTCTTTGAAATAACATTTCCACTAGAAAAACAAAGCTAACTTAAATCAGAGCTGTAATTTTTTTTTAAAAGAAGCACATACATCAAGTATTTCAAATAATGCTTCCACAGACTTGTAAAATAATGGCACTCTGCATTGATTTCAGAAGATTGCTTAGAATGTGATTTTAATGGAGTGGAAAAAAGGTGAATTGTTTTCTATCCTTACATTCATCAAAGAAAAACACCAGGGGAAAAATGGAAATGTCTCAGTTACACATCTTTGAACTCTGCATTCATCTAAATATTTAGGTTTATCTAGATGGGCTGTTGAAAAACCAAGCTCAACAAAGCAGATTTTGTTTTAAAAACATGTCTAGTGCAGTTAAATTTAGTCCTAGGAAATGAATTTATTTTATATATATATAAAAACCTGTCAAACTGGAGACAAACCAAACAGAAATTTGAACTCACGCCAACAAATCTACTATATGAAAGTAAACCCATGTCACTATACAATTTTGGTGTTGCCTAAAGGTCATTACTGTGAACTGCAGAAAACCTCAGGTGTTTGCTAGTATACAGTTACTCCAATAAGTTTCCCTGAAACACTGTGGCCTGAAATTCAGGATCATTCTTGCCTCATTCTAAGCTACAAAAATAAAACATTAATTTGTAGAAATATGAGTCTAATCTAACAAGAAAGCAAATCTTGTGTTCAGTCCTAATGCTACTTTTAGTGACTAGATGACAAAAATGACATGTTAAAATCTCAGACATGTTCTCACTCTGCCAAATAGTCGAACACTAGTTTGCATATAATGATTCTAGTTCCACTGTAACCGTGCTGGATCTGTTGAAGGAGCCAGACTACGATTAAACCACACAGCTGATTCAATGATTCATTGCAGCAGTAGTATAGCTAAGGCAGTCAGCAGTGCAAATCTCCCTTGAAATACAAAATTTATTTCCAGGTACTTTAGGGTTTATTTCCTTTTCTCAGATCATTGTAGGGGAGATCTCCTCTTCAGAAGGCATACAAAGCACCTGCACTCAACTTGGAACCTGAGCCTGTTCATGATCCTTCCTTCAATAGCAACAATTAATACCAATCTGGTGTGGCACCTCAGTGTTGTTCATGACTTTTAATTTTAAAGGCATTCTGGGGCTTCTCCACAATTCACATCCAGGATTTCATGCCAAAAATATGATATCATACAATCTCAATGGTTCAGAAGATTTCTTTTATTGTCCATGCCTCAGAGACCCCACATCTTATTGTTTGTCTCCACCCTGTCCCAAAGGTTCCACATCACACCACCACTCAGTCCAGCAAAATAACTCAACACAACTTCATTTGGAGTCCACATGAGCTCAGGCTCCACACACAGGAAGCCATTTTCTGGCCACCAGACAAGTTAATGAGGCGAAAAGGTTCAGTGTTATAGAGCTTGATCCTCTCTAGTCCAGCACACTCAGGACGTAACCAATGCCAAGCCAGAGAATTTGCCGAAACATGAGGTATCAGTATTGTACTGTGTGGGTCTCTTCTTATTTTTATTTTGCTGAGGTGAATAAATGGAATAATGCTTGCAATGCTGCTTAATATGACTGGACTGATACACACTATACAAGCATACAAGCCTATGCCTTGCCAAGGCTTATCAGCTGTCTTAATAACAACATTTTACTATATTGGCACAAGTATATCAGTAGATAAAGCATAAAAAATATTCTTATGCTGGGCGCTGAAAAGACGTGTAGAGATAAATCATAGATAAATAACAGCACAGAACATTGAAAGCCAGGACTGGCAGCTATAAACAAACTTTACGGGGCAGCAGGAAACTTGGCGACACCACCAATAAGCTGACATTCAGGTAACTAAAAATCATGTTGGACCACAGATGTCACTGGACCAGAGAGGTTCAATGTAAAAGTATGGAAACCCTGAGAATAACTACAGGTTGGACCTCCCTAGTCCGGCACGGCGGGGACCTGACCAGCCCTGAACAACAGAATTTGCTGGACCAGGGGAGGTGTCCCCTGCCACAGGCCCTGCGCCAGCCAGCCCCCCCTACCCATGGCCCCTCTAACCTCCCCCCAACTCTGCTGCCACTGGCCGTGGCCTCGGGCTGCCTTTGGCGACCAGGGTTCTCCAGCCCTGGCCCGTGCTGCTGTGTGCAGCCAGATTTCCCCAGCCCTGCGCTGCCATGGGCAGCTGAGCTTCTCTAGTCTTCAACCCCGCACTGCCACTGGCTGTTGGGGTTCTCTGGCTCTGGACTGCCAGGGGATGCCACAGGCATCCAGGCTTCTCCAGCCCCCTACTTCGCGCTGCTATGGGCACCTGGGCTTCTATGGCTCCTGGCCCTGTGCAGCTATGGGTGCCTGGGATTCCCCCCCGCCCGGCGCCACGCTGTTGTGGGCTGCCGGGGTTCCCCAGTCCCTGGCCCCGGCACTGCTGTGGGGCTCCTCTATCCCCGCTGGCCCTGGCCCAGCCTGCCATTAGGCTTCGGGAATCTCTGATCCATCCCTATTATGGATGCTGCCAGACCAGAGATTACTGTTTTTCAGAGGCGCAACCTGTATTTGAAAAATTTTACAAAAAACAACACTGAAGATAGCAAGTATCAGGAAAAAGTGATTTTTTGTAAGTTAAGACATATTGAAATATCCATGCTTGTCATTAAAGATTGCTTAAGGAGGAGCTAACAATAAATAATTACTTTAATGTGTGTATATATCTATGCCACAAACCAGGAAATTCTGATGCAACAGGGAAAATTTTACCTACACGTGTATGTTTTAGTACATTTTCTGCATTACATAAATATCAATAAATCACAACCCTTCCGGACACTGATCACTTAAAAGCATTAATCCAGTGACCCCCAAAATAATCAGAAATAGAAAGATGCATTAAGCAGAGCATTTTAAATAAGAGGCAGCATTTTAAAAAATCCACCATGCCCATTAAAAGACAATCAGCTCCTTGGAAATTGTTGAGAGGATTTACTGCCTTCCTGCTTGTTGTACTCATATTACATTGGTTATACTGTTAGCAATACTCAGAGTTTTCCGAACGTGATACTTTATACATCAGCCAGTCTTGCTTTGCAATGTATTAGGCCAGGCTCTTTCAGCCCTTGTAGTGATAGTCAAGGAACAGAAAATTTACCTACACTATGCCCCTCAATCCAATTTTTGCATTTCATAGAGCATAGTACTCTTGTCAGTGCTAGCAACTGATAAGGGGATGGGGAAAGGGCAAAAGGTAAGAGCTATAAGCATGCTCCCCTCATGCTGATTTCTCCAGGAGTTGTGCTGTGGACCTAATGCCCTCACAGTACTCCTGATGGCATGACGATGCACCACCCTCAATGCAGATCCATCGCTTATAACTGGAGCTTTTGAATTTTCCACAGCTAGCACATTTTGCTTGAACTAGAAGCACCCACATCCCAATCTAGTTGCTGTGCATTTATTGGAATTTGGACCAATTTTGCATGTGCACCACCCAAACTACAAGTGAGATCTACTTATGGCACATCTTAGAATGGTCGATATGAGAAGCAGCTGTGGTAACCAAACTCTAATTCTGGTTACTATATTCTGCCAAAATTGCCTCTTCCTACTGTCCTGTTGTGATTGATGCCATATGCTGTTGCATCCCCCAAAATAGCTGCATTTCAATATTGGATAACGATCTTTAAACACAGATCCTATTTTTGTTTTGCAAAGATGTTTCCTAACAATAACCTCTAAAATAAAATTAAAACATTCCTTTATTCTCCCATCTCCTAGTCTGGCTGGCTTGCAGATATGTATGATCTTGTTCTATTTCCATTTGTGTAGCTTCCTGTCAGTTTTTTTTTAATTGATATTTAATATAAACTCAGCCCCAAGGCAAACAAGTACATTGACAGGAATCTGAAATATAATTGCCAAAGAACAGTACAAATGCATGTAGCAATTAAGCAGGTGTGCCAGATATTATTGACCCTAAGAAGAAGGGCTGAAGTCTCAGCAAATACAAGCAACATGTGCATGCTGAAGCCAAATGGAATGCACAGCATGGACTGGAATAAGAAGCATTTTATTCACATGGTTCACAAGAAATTCAAGTGCACAGAGAAATAAGTAACATACTTCTATACAGATTGATTCCCTATAGTCCAGGACCTTCAGGACCAGACCAGTGCTGAAACAGAGAATTTGCCGAACTACAGGAGGTCAATACTGTCTAGCAGCATCACCAACATTTCCACTGCTTACTGAGCTCTTAGAAGACATTTAGGGGTAAATTAGAGCTAAATAACAGCACGGAACACTGAGAGCCAGGACTAGTGGCGATAAACAAACTTTATGGGACTGCAGGAAACTTGGACATATCTATAGTAAGTGGACATCCAGCTAACCACAAGCATGCTAGACCATGGATGTTGCTGCATCAGAGAGTGCCAGACTGGAGAGATAAAACCTGTAGAATGATGATTATTCTAGTTAGCACATACAATAGTGCTTTGTATCTTCAGAAAATAACTAAGAAATCCTCAACAATGCCACTGTAAAGTCATTAAAATAAAATTTTCTCCTAATCCCAGAAAATCTTGAACTATTTTAAGTATTCTGAAATAAAATAAATTGATACATTCTTGGGTAATTGTATGCACATACAATGCATCTTTTCTCTGAGGATCTCAAGTGCTTTACAAATGTGTATGAAGTTTCAGCACCCCTGCAAGATAGGTAAAAGATATCACTCATTCTAGACGGGGATGTAGTTTATCTCTGGGATGGAACACAGAAGACATTTAATAGTGCATGCTAACAGACAACACTTTAAGATAGGAAGTGGTGAATATCATATCTAATTGAAAACAGAGGGTAGTAAGACATTTAGAAATGAATTACCATACAGTCAGTGTGTGCTGATTTTTATGAAAAGTTTATGGAATTTTAAAATTATCAAGGTGGTCTGGATCTCAGTGTTATTTCTCATTCAAAAGACACCATTTCCAGCTGTAAAGTCCTCTCTAACACAGTGCTGGGACACCGACTCAGAGAAAAGCTTTCCACTTAATGAATTATAAAGAACACTTCCTGCAACACATGGAGGTACGCTGGAGGTCTCCCATTCAACTGCTGACTTCTTTAACCCTGTTTAGCTTTTCAGATGTGGTAGGATCACATCATAAGGTAAGACTACTTCAGACAACAGCCCAGTTTCATATTTTCTTAGAAATATAGAACATATGTCTCTATACTAATAGAAAGATAACAATACTTAAAGATAGGTAGATGCTTCTAAGAAAATGCATCACCACAGAACTCTGGAAGGCCAAGGTCTGATTGAGGCAGAGACACAAACAATGCAGAAGACAATGACTAATGCAACTCTCCAGATACCAGTTCACAATAACCAATGAACTGAAAGAAAAGGAGCCCAACATAAGTGCATCAAATCCAGATCAAAGAAAAAGAATACAAAGAGTCAGTTCTGACATACAGGAAATTCTTAAAGATGTTTCCAAGCAAAGGGGATGGAACTGCATCTGTCATTGACCAGGAAATCTAAATCTATGCTGGTGGCATGGGAGGAAAAAGGAGCTTGACAAACAGTACAGGAAGCTAGTAGAACACACTTCAAATTATAGTGAAAGAAGCATCAGTGCTACTAAATGAAATCAACCATGCCATAAAATATTTAATGTACAACATACATAGCTCAGCTGCTGTCCAAGTGATATACAACAACGATAAGATGCAACCTTGGAAATAAAAGCTAAGCTCACAGAAAGTGCTCAAGGACAAACCAGCGTACAATCTTTTCTGTAATTGTTTTAAAAGCAACACAAGCAACCACACTTAAAAAAAAAAGTCCACTAAAAAGTAAGAGCCTGATCATTTCTGTTAAATTATTCAGCAGAAAAACATCACATGTACTGTGAATGTAGGATGATGTGAATACTGTAGAGTACATTGGAACCTTAAGGTTTTTTTCTTCCTTTTGCCAAAATGTATTAGGATCATATAGGGCTAGAATCAAATACCAAGCCTCTACCAACACACACACAAGAATGTACCAACACAAGTGTGAATGTGTGAAGCTGGGTGAGACACAGATCAGACAGACACCATCCTCAGACTGTTGACTGTGACAAATCACTCTATTTTATCTCCACAATTCACTGGCCCCATAAGCTGTCAATAGCTAGGGTGCTTCTGTACTGGCCCTATTCAGCGCTTCTTACCTAGGCAAAGCTCCCAATGCCTTCAATAGAAGTTCTGCTAGACTGAAATATGGTTAGAGTAGGCTTTTCAGATAGGAAAGCGTTCAGCTGCTTAACAACCTCTATGACTAATAAAACATATGGAACCACAATACAGACGCACAAGTGCATCTTGGGATGAATAAATTTAAACTCAGAAATATCAGTTCTAAAATACTAGCTGCTTCTTTTGAAATGTGGCAAATAAAAGCCATAAAGAGGAAACTCAGATAAACAAAGCACAGATAGTATAAAAATTACTCTGTAGGTTTTCAAACAAACAGTATTCTTAAATGCTTTATATTCTAGCCAACTGTACTAATACTAGACCACAAGAGCATGTTTTCTGTCTCTCCTTCAGACACACTCCTGTCTCGGTTGTTCTTTCACACCACACAGATTCAAGAAAAATCAAAGTGAGGTCTGTATTATGTAGCAAGATGGAGAGGCAAATAATTAGTATATTCTAAAACAATAGGAAAAACATTAAGAAAATACATAGAATAAGTGTGTATTTACTTTTCTGTGAATATTGATCTTTTCCTCTTCACTGTAAACAAAAGCTACAATTGTTAGATTTGCCATGCATCCATTAAAGCAAATGTCTGGGCATATCCAAACCTGATGGGTGTCAAACACAGAGATATTATATCATTTACCACCTAAAAAGGGAGATTCAGAAGGGGAAATGGTGACACGAAAAATCTTTATTTTTAATCCGGTCAAAAACTTCTACATCACTACACAGTCATGAGTTTGCTTTTTATTTTATGTCTGTTTCTTCTGTGAATGGCATGGGGAATTGATTTGTTTTTTCTCATCTTTAAATCAATAAAAGGCCCAAATCTTGCTTGTTTATTCACCACTGAAGCAAATGGAACTACTCAAATGAATAGGACCAACAGGATTTAAACTACAATCCATTTTCTGGATACATTGTCATAATTAATTTTGTTGATGTTGCAATCAAGAAAGGCGCAGATGGCTTACACACGTGTATTCTTAGCTAGAAGTGACAACTTTGTGAGCCCACTAAGGCAGCATCCCCCAACTCTTAATCTTGTCTTGTGATCACTTACAATGTTGTGCCCTATTCACCCAATTCCTCGCATATTTCTCTTGGGTTTTGTTTAATTTTTCCTGTAGAATGTGCCTAACATTTAAAATGAACAGTTTCAGAACTGAATGTCAGACCAAAGAAGGGCAAATTCAGCTATCAATTATACTAGTGTAACTTTCATTGAAGACGGTGGGGTTTCATGGGTGTAACGGAGGGCAACATTTGGCCTACTATTATAAACCCAGAAACACTGTCCATGGAAAAATTTTAAAAATACATCAAAAGCTAGAGTCTTACTCAGAATGTGTGCCTCCACAGGAGACTTAGAATGTAACAGCCCATATTACACAGTGACATGGACTACACAGATAGCAGGTCCAGGGGCAAAGGAATAAGCAGGGCAATATGGCCATTTATTCCCTTCATAGAGAAGGTGGCAGAGCATTGGCTCCAGACAGAGCCGGCCCAAGCTACGGGCTGACCGGGCTACCGCCCAGGGCGCCCCATTGTAGGGGGCACCATGTGGGGCTGCTGGACCGGGTGGGGATGGGGCCGCGTGTGCCCTGGGGGCGGGGCCGTGCATGCGCTGCACTCCTGGGGGCGGCACCGCGCTCCCGGGGCCCGGGGCGCATGAATGGCTCGGGCCGGCCCTGGCTCCAGAATAGCTACTAAGTGACCAGAGTAAGTATAGAAGCAAGGAGGGTTGCTGGGAATCCACTGATAGTACAGGCCAGTGGTAAGTGTCCCCCAATATGAGAGCAAGGAGGAGGCAAGGGAAGAATTACCACTAAGGTGTTTCCCTAGATCAAAATGACTCTAGAGGTTATGCCTGAAGTAGAGAATATAGCCTTTTCTCAAGGCTGTGCCAAAAGTCGGACTCGAGCCCTATGTAACTAAATAAGAATAGCTGAATCAAGAAGTGCTGTAGAGTACGGGCTTTTACAGGAAAAAAAATCATGTAACTACTTAGCTCATATTTGATATCCAGTTGCTATGGTGATAGGATATATTAAAAACATGTAGATGAGACAAAGATAGGAAAGATAAAGCACACCTTGAGTGATGGATGGCAACATTTCCTAAATCCTATAGACACTGCTTCAGTACAGAGAATAAAAAACAGTGAAGCTAAAGCCATTTGCAAGAACAAAGAAGTGACCTTAAGAGAGACTGGGAACAGGGTCTGACACATAGGATTTGAGCAAAGCCAGATGTAACAACCAAGAATTCTATGCAACTTTGTGCAATAGCCTGTACGAATTAAAAGAAATAAATGTGGGATGATAGGAAACTCTGTGATCTTGAATAAATCTGTTGGGATGAGGAAGGTCTTTTCTTACGGGATGAAAGACGGAAATGTTTAACATGGGAAATCCAACACCAGCAATTACACACATCTTTATCTGAGCAGAGACTGAAACTGATAAAGCCAGGAAACTCTGGACAAGGAGATCATTATATGACACAGTGGACCAGAGTTGCATGGAATTAGAATTGAAGGCATGGTGAAAGCGATTGGAAATAGCAGTGTTACACAGAACACTGTTCTCTTGAATCAGACAGAAGAGCTACTAGTATGTCTAATAAGACCAAATAATCTGCCTTTAAAAATAAAGTTTTATGCGAAAGTGTGAACATGCCAACCTGCACTTCCTGTTTGGACTTGTGCTTGGATTTTGAAGAGACAGGCAAACTGCACAGAGGTGCCCATTTGGCTAGCTGCAATAATCAAGAACAATACCGGCAAAGAGCCAAAACAAAATAAAACAAAACAAAACTCTGTAAAATTGGATTGGCAAAGTGGATACCAGAATCTCTGATGAACAAGACACTTTGAATATTCTGGACCTAGAAAACAATACTAGGTACTGTATTGTTAGGGAGGCAAAAATAAACGGCAAAGAAATACAGAAAGCATTAACTTGGCCTTCCCCAGCTAAGTTGCATACAGTTTCTTGACCACTGTCTCCCTTAGTCTATCATGCGCTTCCCCCTGTTGGTATATGCAGAGGATATTGGATACAGAGGTATTAGGGTGTGCTTTTGCTTTCTTGTTCACTCTGGTTAGCAGAAATGATTTCAGACACGCCTTTACATACCGAGTTGAAGGCCCGAGTGCCCAATTGCCCCATGAATGTGCCAAGCAACAGTTTACTTCTGAGTGGCCAATGGAGATTCCAATTTACCAACATCTACATGAAGGATGACTGAGACTTGATTATTTTCAGAGAGATGAGCAGAAGAAGAATGTCTTTGTACTGGTGCTATAGCGAGAAAAGCTCAGACACAGAGTACATTTTTAGTTTACTCATCAACTGGGGTCCTGTTCATGATATAGTAATTGTTTTGCAATTCCCATAAGACTACATCAACATATATGTCTAAGTATCAGGTATTTTTCAAGGAAAGTGGAGGAAGTTTATAGATACTTCACTTTGTACATATAAAATCTGTAATTTGTATTTCTATCTGTGAACCAAGTTAAACATTTTTATTGTTTGTACTTTGCTGCAACTGTCTGCATTACTTTTATAGGTTAGGTATTACTATTAATTTACTCCTGGCAGCACTCAAAGGGTACATCTACACTGCAGCATTATTTCGGAATAACTGACGTTATTCCAAAATAACACAGTGTGTGCCTACACTACAAGCCTTTATTTCAAAATAAAGTCGAGCTGGAAGACTTCTTACTCTGACTCGTGGCCACCCTCATTTCATGAGGAATAAAGGAAGTTGAAGGAAGAGTGTTCTTCCTTCGACATCCTGCTGTGTAGACAGCACCAAAAGCTGAGTTAAGGTACTTTGATTTAAGATACACAATTGATGTAGATGACATTGCATAGCTTAGTTGGACTTTAGCCCTGCTGTGTAGACAGGTCCAAAGTGTGAGAGGCATTGTCCCAACAGAAAGAAGGCACAGAATCTGTCTAAAAGAGTTTATAATCTAAAGATAGAATTCAAGATGAGAGATTTCAACATATAAATCTAGTAGACATAAAGATAGTACTTGATGGGGATTATTAAAAATAGATATGACCATGTCAAATTTTCAACAGTATGTCCAGGAAGGATTATCAAGCATGGAGTTAACAAATTACATATTACAGTGACAGACAAGATTTTATTTCTCAATTTCACACTTTGCAGGAAGAGGCTTTTACATATCTTCCAGTTGTAGTTTATAATCTCTGTGTACCACTTGGAGAATGATTTTTTGCGGGGGGTTTTCTAATATTCTAGAAAATAGATAATTTTGCTTTGACAGCCACTTGGAAGGAGTTGATAGAAAGTATGACTGAACAATATTCATGGCTTCTTTTAAGTGGCAAATTGAAAAAACCTACTTAATCAAAAATGGCTGTGGTTCATCACATTTTAATATCTTTTTGAGAAGGCTCTATTACACTCAGAAGTTTTTTTTTTTCTAAGCAAGCAGAAGTTTTGATTCCGGCTTGCATTTATCAATTTGTAGTGAATAAATGCATCTTTTAGCATGGCATTGAACTCCAAGTTATGGAAATGCCATTTGACATAGGTAATATTCTCTTCCTGGATTATAAAGAGTTCAAGGGAAAACTTATATCTGATTCTGTAAAGTCCAAGTTTGCATTCTACAATTGCCAAGTTTCTGATGCTGAAAGAAGTGAAGAAATAAATCATGGGTCTTACAGAAACGTGCATGTCCTGTAACAAACAGAAGCAAAGTTAGGTAAGACTGAGAGGCTCAACTTCAAAGTGACTATCTGTCTACACAGTATCTTGTAATTCTTCAGTATCAAAATTATTGTCTTTTGTATTCTACTCCATTAGTTAATCTCATGCACTGCACAACAACATGCCCTTTCCTAATCTGTGGTGTGGATGCAAAGGAACTCAACTGAACCATCAGTTCATTTCACATATGCCATAATTCAGAGTTCAAAAGGTAACAACTTTCAGTGTTCTATTTCTGTATCCTTATATAGTGCATATAAATAACTCCTATTAATCATAATGGAAGCAGTACATGCATATGGAGAAGAAAGCAGAGTTTGTCTGATATTTTTATTACTAAAATAATCAAGTTCAGAATTGCTGCAGGCCATGTAATTTCCTCACCATTTTCACATTTTTATGGTGTTCGATGGTTTTTATGGTTGATCATGAGTAAAAACAGGAAACATCCACAAGAGATAAAGATAACACACAGCCCAGGGAAAGAATATTGAAGAAGGGGAATGCAAAATTGACTGTCAATTTCATAGAAATGTTCAGAACATACAAACTGGTTTAAGTCAAATTATAGTGTACTTTTAACATCCGGCAAGTGATACAGGATGGCAGAGACAAGTGGAAAGGAAAAAAGTATGGCTGTTATGTAAACAATTATGTTGCACACCGCAGTCTGGAAGGTAGAAATGAAAGCCCATTCCTGTAAAAGAGCATCTTAAGCTTATATTAATGGCCAGACCAAGTTGGCTAAGAATAATGTGTTGGAAGAATATCAGATATGGTATTTCCTCATGGAAAGCAGCACACCCTAGACAAAAAAATAAATTAAATTATAACTCATTCAAAAAATGAAGAACATTTTTAATTTACTTGGTCCTGTAACTTATTTACATTTGAGTCTGGCAAATGGATTCTTTCAAAACATTTTCACAAATATTTTATATAAATATATAATAGGAAGTTATTATTGTAATGGAGTCAAACTTGCAACAGAAAGGTTGTAGCTATTTAAATAAGATCCCAATCGATGGCATGTAACTGGTCTCAAGAGAATACTACTGTATTAGCTGGTATAGTTTGATTGGCTGTAATTAATCAGGAGTTCTGAATCTTTTTTCTCCACAGTGTTAAGTCAAATTTACAACAGAAAGATTGTTGCTAAGTTTCCAGTCAATGGTATGTAACTAGTCTCAGAAGAATACCACTATATTAGCTATTACAGTTTGATTGGTTACTGTTTGATTGTCTGTAATTAATCAGAACTTCTGAATCTTTTTCTCCACACTATTGAACATTTTATATTACCTCCATAAGCCACATAGTTGTTAAAAAACTGACAGCACAGCTTCAGACTCTCAGCAACATATTGTTTGTCTTATGTTTGTCAGTTGAGTTGACATAAACCATATCTCCTGTTGACAGAAATGCTTGGAAGTATTCATGGACTGTACCATCCATCATAGAAAAATACTCCATAGTTATGGAAAGCAGAGATAAAAATCGCTTCCTACACCCTGTAAAAGCTCAAAACAGCCTCTACATCAAAGAGGGATTTATTTAAAGAAAAATTAGAACTGCACTAAATTGCTACAATATGGCGTCATTGTGCATCTTCCTTAAGGCAGTGGAGCAATTCCCTGGACTCGGTAAATGCTGGATGGTTAAACAAACCAAACTGGATTATTTTCCTCTTTTGATCAGTGTTATGAATTGTTCTGGATGCCACTGGAAAAAAGAGAAGACACCAGAATGTGGTTTTAACTAGCCAGCAATTTTATTTAGTTATCACATCTGGGTAACTATCCAGCAATAGCTCGATAAATGCAGGTCTTCCTTACTTCTGTAATCCATACCAGCTGAAGGAAGGCTACCCTCAGCCTCACCCCCGCTATATCTCTTACTTGGTCCCTCCACCTTTCCCTCATTCTAGAGTAAGGCATCTGGGGAAAGGGTGTCTCCTCATTTTTCATGACATTAGAAGTGCCCGCACCATTCCTCGCCTTCCTTAGGAGACACCTTATCCTACTCTGCTCACTCTGCTTCCATTTTGAGTGTTATCAGGGAGCCAGCTCACCTGCTGATGCATTATCTGTACAGGGCACTTGACCTAATTCGCAATGACATGAATTTTACAACCTAAGCTACCTACTGAGTCCCTGAATTGCAGAGAAGAAGGAGCATGGAAAAATTTCCTTCTCAGCTCTAAAATGGCTGCAAGCATGATGCCCACAGCAAGGTTTAATGCCTGGCCCCTATTCTAATGCTGAGGCTGCAAAGAGGGAAGGTGCTGTTTTCTCAGGTGCAGACAGCACTATAGGGAGGGGAAAGACCCCTTATTTTAGGTGTGCAAGAGCCAATGATCTTCCCTTCCAGCCTTCTATCCAGCCAGAAAGCCAAGTAGTCCTCCCCTCCTTCCCAAGCCCACAAAAAAGAAGCTGGGTGGCCATGAAGACAGGAGAAAGATCAGGAAACAACTGTAAAAAGGATTTTACTGTTGTTTCTGAAAAAAACCCTGCTCACCATTGAGGCCGCAGCAGCAAGGGGGGTCGTTGTAGTTGTGCTCTCAAATACTTCTTTCCCATTAAAAATGGCTACCCTGACATTCAGAGACTTGCTATATTTTAACTTGTAATTATTAAGGCTTCAAATGATAACCTTTTATTTTCATCTATAAATTCTGATCATTCCGGTGAGTTGCTCTGTTCCATAATTCATATCAGATTGTTACTCTGATAGAGCACCTCTTCCAGTGAGATTCACTAATATTCATGTTTGCAGGGAATACGATTGGTGTCAATGGATTCCCCTGGATTATTTTTACTACCAGTAAGCTTAGAAAACAGAGTATTTTACCCTTGCTAATGCTAGTTTTGGGATATTCAAAGGCTCCTAAGGAATTCAGGTGCCCAACTATGATGTCCAAATATCTGAAAAACCTATCTAAATATAGTTGTAATGACATGCCATTTTGTAACCCAACAGTACCATCATATTATTTTCTCTAAAATGATTATTTGTAATCGGTGACACTCTCAGGTATTTTTCATAGATACCACATTCATAGTTCTTCTATATCAAAATTTAAGACTAAGCTTACAGGTACACTTTGAAGATCATTCATCAACACATTTTCTTATGAACTGTCTAACCCCACATTCAAAACATGCACAACATTCATGCTTAAAAATTTTAAAGAGAGATTCCATTTTATGCATTAAACTAGCATAGAACACAAGTTATAATTTGTCCTTATTACATTAACTACCACAAATGAATTTTGGGAGTTACCATGTATCGCCTACACCTCCCCCCCCACCTGCAAAAAAAAGTATAAGATGGAAAATGAATGATTAAATTTATATCCCATGCCTGTTACTTTTTAGCGTATAGATAGCATATATTTTAGAAACTAGGAGGCAAGTGAAATTAGAGCTGTGACAAAGGGCAAAATCTGAAGAACAAATATTCATTACTTACACAGGCCACAAAGGTACAGGTAACTATACAATTTATGACAAGACCCTGACCATAAAAGCTGACTATCTTCAGAATAAACACGTGCTAGATTAAAGAGCAAAATTATAAAACACTACTACTCAAATTAGGAAGTATTAGTGAACTACTTTTCCCAATTTCTACTTTCAATGATGGATGCACTCAATGCACAAATGTATTCTGAGAAACTGAAGTAAAGCAAAATTTGGATTATTTTTGGGCATGAAAGCCTAGGTGCTTGCTTGGATGGTTGTTTTTTGTTTGTTTGTTTGTGGGGGTTTTTTTGTTTTGTTTTTTGTTACCACTTGGCTAATACTGTCAATACCTTTGCTGCCAGTAAACAGACTTTATCATCTGTCATTTTTTTAAAAATTGAGATTTGTGATCCAGATTTTTTTTTCAAATTGCACAATATCCTCTGAAGCTTGTCTTATGTGATCTGAAAAAGGGAAAGCAATATCACTCACATGCAGTGGTAGTCTTAGTTAGTATCAGAGAGAATTGTAGAGAACAAATAAAAGAAGAAATCTATTAAGTCTGAAAAATTCTGATGTCTCAACATTTAAAGACATCTCTGTAAACAGTGTGCTAAAAAGTGCGTGGTTTTATAACTGATAAAAATGAAGATCAAAACACAGATCTGTGTTATAAAGCCAAATTGTAGAGCAAATTCCCAGCTTTACTGAGTTTTATATTCTCTGCTTTACTTGGACAATGTTCCATTAAAGTCAGTAATTGAAACGAACATGTTTACAGAGCAAACTTTACCAATGCAATGGAGTGCACCACATCTGGATGGGATGGTCAGTAGCATCAGATTTCTAAAGAACGACAGACTCATATGAATACATCTCAACTCATACCGAAGAACTAGTTATTTAATATGTGTAAAGCAACAAGTAGAAATGCATGGAGACACTTTAAAGTGGCCATTTAAATCAGAAAGTCATTTCCTGGAGATGGCCATTAGAATAGATTTCACTGTACATGAAAGCATTACAGTGTTGCTATGTGTAAGATGATATATTCTGCTCACCTTCACATTGATCAAAATTTCAAGTCAGGTCACTTTTATTGATGGAAACTCAGGAGCAGTTTGACCAATTTTCTTCATACTTTGCTGAAAAATTAACCTGGGCCAACAGTGATAGCTGACTTTTTCATGCCAAATTAATGTGAATGGTCAAAGTTCCTTATAGGAGAGCCAAGAAGAAAGCTCCCAAACTGAGTCAATGTGCATGGGAATCCAATGTGTGTGTGGAGCACTGGGTGTTTCACTCATCACCACAAGTACGCCACTTTCAAAAGGGCATATGTGAAATTGTTTGCAGTAGCCGTGTTGACTCCAGGTTATGAGAGAGACCAAGTAGGCACATTAATATAGTTTATTGGACCAGTTTCTGTTAGTGAAAAAGTTAGGATTCAACCTTACACAACTGAAGAATCTCTCTTTGGGTACGTCTACACTGAGATAAAAAACCAAGGCGCAGTCTCAGAGTCCTGGTCAGTTGACTCAGATCTGAGGGACTTGGACTGCAGGACTAAAAATAGCCGCGTAAACACATGAGTTCAGGCTGGAGCCAGGGCTCTAAGATGCTCTCCCCTACACAGGATCTGAGTCCAAGCTCTACCCTGAGCACAAATGTCTACACTTCTTATTTTATAACTTCCTCACCTCCAACCTGATCCCTGTGAGCCCAATACAGCTGACCAGAGCCAGCTGCAGCCATGCTGCAGGTCTTTTGTTGCAGTGTAGTCATACCCTTTTTAAGCTCACAAGCTCATCTCTTTTACCAACAGAAGGTGATCCTCCCCCTACCTTGTTTCACATGGGAAATGCCTGTCCTCTTAGTCATCCCTACTGAAGCAGCAGTGGTGATGTCTAAATGTTTGGTTGCATTGATGTTGACCTTAACATCAACGCAACCAAACATTTTGTTAAAGTTAAACAAATGTACTTTACTGAACAGAGTCCTTACATCCTCTCTGGACTGAGCACTGAGGACGATACATAACACACACTAAGAAATGGGCTGCATGCATGCATTTAAAAAAATATTGTCAAGGGATATAATCATAGTTCCCGCTAAGGTGCGTGCCTGCAAGTCCACACACAAAAAATTCTCCACTTGCCCCCCTACTTTGCAGAGCCACGCAGCAGCACTCACCTTCCTACTGGAAGGTGAATTGTATGGCAGGCCGCTGCTCCAGGCCAGGGCCAGCTGAGGTGGTGTGGTGGAGAGGCCACTGGAGGAGGGAGGCCTGAGGGAGGGTACTGGGGGTAACTGAGGCTGCATGGGAGGAGGATGGGGCCTGCTCCAGCAGCCAGGGCTGGGACCAGATGTGTGGCAGGAGGGCGCGGGGGTAGGGGGCCGGGGCCTATTACAACAGCCTGGGCCGGGACCTGTTGCATGATAGGGCGGCCAGGGCCTGCTTGGGAGGGCCTGCTCAGCGAGCGAGTGGCCTGCTCAGGGAGCCGAAGGCTTGCTCGGGGGGCTGGGCGCCTGCTCGGGGGGCCGGGCGCCTGCTCGGGGGGCCAAGGACAGATTCAGAGGGCCTGCTTGAGGGGCCTGGGCCGAGTGGTGGGGGGACTGCTCCAGTAGCTGGGGCCAGCCCCAGCCCTTCCCCAGTGCTGAAGCTGTGTTCAGGACTGCAAAGTGGCTTCCTCAGTGCTTCCTAGGCTGGCTGTGTGGTGGCTGCCCAAAGCTGGAGGCAGGCTGTGGTGTGGCTGCTCTTGGGGCTGGGGCCCCCTGTACCTCTGTTCCCCCCTCCCACACCTCTCCTTTGCATCTCAGAGCCCCCCTACCCCCAACCCTCTGTGTCCCCCCCGCTCCCCACATATCACTGCCCCACCTCCAGCACCTCACTTCCTGCAAACCCTGGGCACTGGCAACAGCTTCCCTCTGTCTCAGGTTGGGACTCAGAGCAGCCCCATGAGTAGCAGCCTGGGGCAGTCCTTGCCCTGCACACAAGCTACCCAGGGAGCAGCATTCCTGGGGGGGGAGCCACATCTCACCTTCTCCTCAAGAGGTGGGGGGTGCTACCTGGGAGAATCTCTTGGGGAGCAGTGCCACTGGTGGATGCCACAGTGACACACATCCGAACAAGCGCACATGACTTCACTATTGATGCACAAGACAAAACTCACTCTGATCATGGGTAAGAAATCTTACAGGGAACACTAGATATAATAGAATCTTGTCTGAAACTAATAGTGGAGTGATGATTATAGATTCATAACACTGTGCTTTAAAGTATCATTGCATCAAAGCACTCATTACACTTGAGATAGATTGTTCTACAATATGAATATTGGCACAGATAAATAGTCACACAGTGAACAGAGCAACCAGAATTTTGAAATCTGTGTTCTGATACTAAGTAGGTTTGGACACATCCTCACCCCGATTTCTTACTGTAAGTATATTTAACACACAGCAGAACAGCTTGATAGATAACTAAGTTCTGCAGCCCTATAGAGCACATTTCATTCCATTGCCAATTGTGCTAACTGGATGAAATTTTGTCCTCTAGGAAACATTCCTAGATTGTAAAACTCAGTGAGACAAGATTACATATATTCAACTGCAAACAAGTACAAAAGAAAATCACCCATTAACTTAAATCAACTTAGCTATGCCTACCTGCTTTCTCTTGCCAAGAAAAATTATACTTCCCAACTGTAGGGTCTATTTCATTATTTCATCAAACTTCTTGTAACTAAGTATGTAACTTTAGTTCCAATTCTTGAGGCAGCTGCTTGCTCTTCTGGTGCAACATCAGCCCCTGGTGGGCAAAGGGTATACAAGTATTCACCTCCTGTAGCTACCCTTTGCCTCCAACTCAGAATCAATTATTCTGCGGGGGAGGGGACTTTGTGGAGGACATTAATTCTGTACTAACACACTGGCACACAATTCCCCCAGGAGTAAACCGTGTGATAGGAGCCTGAGACACAAACATATATTCCTGAACCCTGCTTTACAGCTTTGGCTGGCAGCTGGGTCAGATGACTAAATGCCACATGATAGGATGTTGCATTCTGAACTAATATCTATGACATTCAGTGCTGGCTTCTCTCCAGGCTTTACAACCAATCTCCTGATATTTGCTCCCCCAGCTCTGGAATTCATGGAATTATGTGAAATCTCATTGTTTTCCCCCTCCTGCAAGTAAATTTCTAGCCCTCGTGGTAACAGAGAAAAGCTTGAAAATATGAATTCTAGGGGTGTGTCTACACTGCATTTAGACACCTGCAGCTGGCTGGGGCCAGCTGACTCAGTTTTGCAGGGCTCAGGCTAAGGGATTGTTTAATTGCAGTGTACACATCGAGGCTTGGACTGGAGCCCAGGGTGTAAATCCCTGTGAGGTGGGAGGCCCCAGAGCTCAGACTGCACCACAAGCCAAAACATCTAGACCACAATTAAACAGCCTCTTAGCCTGAGTCACCTGCCACACAGCAGCCATGGGATTTTAATTGCAGTGTAGAAATACCATTTAGGCAGATATACCATTTAGGCATAAACACCAAAGGGCAAATATTTTAAGAAGTTGCAAAATGTATTATTTTTAAACGTCTTATGATTTTAAGTCAGTCTTATTACTGGGGCTTGAGTCATGATTTCATGTGTGATTTTGCTTACCCCTTACAAATACAACAAAATGAGATATAATACACAGCTGCCCAAAAAGACATTCTCTGTTCTGCAAGTGCCTTGTTGTCAACCAATAACTATCCTAGTGCCCGTGCCTTATGCAACAGTTTCATTAAGCTATCGAACACCAGACCATCACAATAGATAAACACAAGGATGGTCTGCCAAAAAACGTAGAATATACAGATCACCTCTCTTTGCTGAATGTCCACAATGAATCTGTGTGTCTGTGTTTCAGGAAAATATCCACAATAATCCAGATTTCACCAGTTAGAAAAATTAGAAAGATAGAAATAATTCCTCTGCAGCTGCACAAAGTGATCATTTTGTCTGGTTTAAATTAGGCAAAGTGGAGACAGGAATCATCATCATGTAGTTCCCTCATATTTCTCTATAGGCAGATCCTGGATTAGCAGCCAAAACAAGATTTGACAGCCCAGTTGATGTACGATTCAATGTGTAGTTCATTAGGGTCAGAAAAGTAGTTCTGTACAGTAAAGTATAATAATGGAGAAGAAGGAGGTCCTCACATTTTAATAAAATGTGACCATCTCACTTGCTCAGCCACTTAACTTCTTGCTACAAAATAAGACTAATTTAGCATTTCTAAATCCCTTTGCAGCCATCACAATATATTTTTCCTTTCTGATTTTATTTTAATGAGGAATCAATATGAACACAGAAAGTCGGAAATGAGTTCATTTAGGGTACATCTACACAGCACCATTATTTTGAAATAACTAGCATTATTTCGAAATAAGTTAGTCCACGTCTACACAGCAGGCAATTATTTCAAAATAATGTCGAAATACTGTCAAGCTGGAGGACTTCTTACTCCGACTCCTGTAACCCTCATTGTACAAAGAGTAAGGGAAGTCGGAGGAAGAGTGCTCTATTTTGAAATAAGTGCTGTGTAGATGCTCCCAATTTCTAAATAAGCTATTTCGAAATAAGCTATGCAATTGATGTAGCTCAATTTGCATAGCTTATTTCAAGTTAAGCCCCGCTGAGTAGACACACCCTTAGAGAGGTACAATTTGAAAAATATTAGCTCTTTTAAAAAGTGCAACTAAAATTATTGATAGCTTTAGAAGCATTTTCTAAATCTCTTTAAAATATTCTATTTTAATCATCTCCAAACCTTTACATATTCACTGTGAAGTTTTGTTATTTTGTAATCTCAAATTTAAACATTTCTCTACAATTTCTGAGTTCTCAAGCTTCTCCATAGTGAATCACATTGTAGAAGAAAGGTTGTCTCATGACTCATTCTCCTCTCAGTCTAAATTGTTTGGACTATCTGCCTTTTCATTTATGATTACACAACACCCTTGAGTCAAATACCGCAATTACTGACATGGAACTGCAGCATTTGGAAAGTATTTAATGCATTTTTAGATGTCTTTTAACACAGTTTAAAAGAGAAGCCAGAATCATGTGACCAGTCAGCTCTCTATGGATCATTGACAAGTACCCCAAGGACTACAGCTCGTAAACTTGTGTGCTATAACTTAATACATTTCATCATTGGAATGGCTCAGAAAATTAAACTGATTGTTGCTCTATAATTCTAATAAGCAGACAGACCGAATTCTGATGACTGGACAACAAGAAATTCCAAAGGGAAAATGAAAACGAGCTGTCATGAGTACAGTTTATGACCCCTGTTTTTAGGCTCAATGCACTTTGAGTTAGTTAGACCAGGTGTTTGTTAAGCATATACATAATGCACTACATGTCAAGTATACCACTCAGCATCACGTGTGATAAGTTATTAAAATTAATTTGCTGTACATGTTACCTAAGAGGTAGCGGCAGCCAGTGTTAAACTGTTAAGAGTTCTCCTACCAGCTTAATAGTTTTACTCTCTGTGTCATGTTTAAAAGGTGCACTTAGGCTCATAGCGAACAGAGAGCCTATCTAATGAATGACAATTTAAGGCTTGTGTAACTGATCTGGAAACTATGGAAAGTCATTTGTTCTATGTAAGTTTGCTGCAAATGACATATGCAAAGTGTTGATTATTCTGGGTTACCATGCATGTTTCCATAGAAGAAAAGAAATTTATCTTCAGACCTGTAGCTTTTATGGCATTACCTCATCTGAAGATTGAGAGTAACTAAACTTAAAAAAATACAGAATTAGTTTATCAAATATATCCATTTACTAATAACAGGTTGCCTCACATCTTTAGCTTGAGAAATGCTGAGAGAAAAAAGATATTAGCTAACCTTTGTTGTACATGTTGGTTGGTACTTGGACATCACTCAGGCTGATGTTCACAGGCAAGTTATTGAAGTGGTCATTTGGCACTAGAATGAACTCTTTCCCCAGTTCTAAAAAATTTCCTTCTTCATCTCGTTCATTGATGAGAACAGCATTGAAGTATTCATACTGCAACCAAAATTCACATGTAGTTATTATACAACTTGAACAATGAATGTTCTTACATTTTCATCCATGCATTCACCCATGTAATATTTATTACACATGCTTTCACCTACAGCGGAAGAACATGATATAAAACAATACACATTTTTAGGAGTTCAAAGATTCATTTAACCAAACAAGCACTTGTGCACATCCTTCTGAAAACAATTTTATATCTGTGAATGCACATCCCTCAAAGCTAAATGCTAAGGTCAGTCCAAACCCATTGCACACAACAGGAGGACCATTTTAACACAAAGTTTTCCCAGTGTAAGCCATTTGTGGCACAATTATATACTGGCAAAAATCTCTCCTTTTAGCTTAATTATTTCCAATTTGAAAACTACAGTTAGTGGTGATCTTATAGCTTGGTGAACTTAAAGCTTTTTGACTCCACAAACTATGTTAAAATAAATTGGCTAAAACTGATGACAGAAGAATTCTATAGCATTTTTCTCTTAGGTTTTTATAGTACTTCAACCATAATTTGGATTGACTGCCATCTCTTAAAGAAAAGGAGTTATCTGTTTCATGCTGAACATCACAAATACATATTACAAAAGGCTTCACACAATCCAACTTCAACTTTGACAGTAATATAAATCTAGATTTGACTTATTCTGGAGAAAGAAATTATCATCTGTATGTGTAAAGACACCTAAATGATATTTGGCTTCTTCTGAATAGAGCATAACAAGATAAGCAAAAGCAATTTAGATAAAATGATTGATTGAGAGTTGCATGAGAGCATGGATGTGTACATGAAAAAGAAAGAGACAGAGAGACCTAGCTCAAACAAGGATTCTATCAAACTCTCTAGGCAACAAGAAGCAATACATAACCCTTTTTAATCTTTCAACCTTTGAAAACTAAAAAGTTTTTCAAACGTTTACTAACTGTAAAAGATCCAAGTGTAATAACTTTGAAGAAGCTCATGAAGTTGAATTACAGTCATTGTTATAAGTAAGTACATGATCATAAATAACAGCACATGTAGAAACCAGATACCCAATCCCGTGGAAATTAATTGTATAGGATTTCTTCATTATATTTATGAGGGCAAAATAATGAGCACAGAAACAGATAAATGATACATGATGGGTACCTGAAAGCTTTAAATGTTTTCAAAAGAGTCATTTTAGGGCTGTAGATTAATCACAGTTAAGTCATGCAATTAACACAAAAAATTAATTGTGATAAAAATTAATTGTGATTAATCTCAGTTAGTTGCACTGTTAAACAAGATTACCAATTGAAATTTACTACTTTTAAATGTTTTTCTACATTTTTAAATATATTGATTTCAATTACGAGACAGAATACAAAGTTCACAGGGCAGATTTTATTATAAATATTGTACAGGTTGAACCTCTCAAATCCAGGACTCTCTGGTTCGGCAACATCTGTGGTCCAGCAGTGGAACTGGCAGTGGCTGGGCGATCCCAGCAGGGCACTTCGGAGAACCCCTAGCAGCAGCGGGGCTGGTGGTGGCCAGGCTGCTTTGGCCCAGAACCCTGGGGACTCCCTGATGGCAGCTTGGCAGGCAGCAGCGTGGGAAGCCCAGGCTCTAGGGAGCCCAGCTCAGCCCACACTAGTGGGGCCAGCAGCAGGGCAGGGTGCCCCAGCCTTGGGAGCTTCTGTGCCCAGAGAGGAGCCCGGGAGCAGGGCCAAAGGCCAGCAGAGGAGTAGTGACCTCCTCTGGTCTGGCAAACTCCCTTGTTCCGGATCACTCAGTTCTCGAGAGTGCCGGACCACAGAGGTCCAACCTTTTCTGCAAAATGATAAACAAAATGAATAGTATTTTTCAGTTAATCTCATACAAATACCATAAAGCAATCTCTTTCTCATGAAAGTGAAACTTACAAATGTAGATTTTTTTTTTGTTACATAACTGCACTCAAAAACAAAACTAGGTAAAACTTTAGAACCTATAGGTCCACTTGATGCCTCTTTTTATTCAGCCATTCACTATGACAAAAATGTTGGTTTACACTTACAGGAGATAATACTGACAGCTTCTTATTTAAAGCCAATGCAGTGGTGAGGAAAAATTCCTTCCCAGCCTGGGAAAGGTAACCAACGTGATGCCAAAACTTGGTCCCCTACTCTTAACACAAGAGGAGAGCTATTCCTTAGGGTGCAGAATGCCACCATGAAAAAGGGGAAGGATTTATAAAACCTCCCTTGGGGAGTGGAAGACAACAGGTTTATGTTGTAGCAATATACCAAAGAGCCCCCTACCTCCAGCCCACAATGAGGCTGAACATTCAAAAAGGAAGGAAGGAAACAAGGAAAGAGCACTCCTTAAAGTCACTGATGATTCTCTTTCCTCTTCTGGCCCACACAGAATTTTCCCACCACAGAGGCTGCAGGAGAATGTGGGTGGAAGAGAAGAAACACTAGTACTCTTTACATTACTAAACATTAATGGGTCTCATCAGACAACAGCAAGTTGTGCATGACTATTTCACGGTCATTGATAATGGAACTTTTCATCGCTTTTACAGTAGATTTTCATAAACACATACATCAAAATTCAACCACAATATATTTAAATATTATATCTTTTAAGAGGAAGGTGTAATGTCTTCCTGTTTTTAATACTAAGTTCTTGAAACAGAAAGATATAAACAGTATGGAAACAAAAGCATACTGCTGGCATACTTTGCTTTTTTTTTTCCCATTAATTTGGTTATTCCTTTCCCAAAGGGATTAATCAGTAGACATCATCCTTCATTATGTTCCACTGAAATGTAAAATTGCCAGGCTTGATAGGTATTAAAAATTGTTAAGACTTTAATAAAAAATACTTTTAATTTTGCAATTAACAGTTTTTTGTTTAATTAATTGACTTTTTAGGCCTGAGACTATAGTTCATGTCTTACAATTGTGGAAAAATTGATGGAATAATCTGATTATGTAAACAAGTAAAACCAAACTGAAATGCATGTTCATCCATCAATTATCCCAAAGGCATTAAAGTCTATAACTAATAACAAAACAATAGAATCTAATAACGCCTCCCCTAAACTTTTTCCATGTTATGTTGAAAGAACAAAAATAATTTTGTTTGTTTGTTAAAAATCATGCCATGGAGAACAAACATCAGGTGACCTCTGACCTCTGTACTTGAAATGGTTAGTACTGAAGTTAGGAAAAGATTGGCATCGAGGCAGGACTGTTGTACAGTCATTTCTTTTGTGGACATCTGCTACAGTTTCCCAGGAAAATATTGCCTGTGACAGCTGAAAGGTGGTAGAGGAAAATTTAAAATAAAAATTGGATTAAAAATAGTGAAGTAAATCCATCTGGCACTCTGACACTACATTCAAGATAATGCCCTAGGGAAAGGGGATAAAGTCTTAGTTGCTGACAATACAGATACTCTAGCTGCTAAGCTGTAACAGAAAATGACTTCAGTTTAATCTTGTCAACCTCTGATGTAACCTTAACAAGGTGAGCTCCCACAATGCACAATATGACACACCAAAAACATATTAGTCTAACAGCAAAATGATTATTTGGGTTAGGACGACTGGGAGACTGACTGTGATATGACCAGACAGTGAGACTGTTCAAACCTTATGTGTAAAGAGATATGCATAGTGAATGGCAAACCAAAGCAAAGTCGTTACAAGAAAGTCTATTCAGTGTAGTCAGCCTGTGGAACTCCTTGCCAGAGGAGGCTGTGAAGGCTAGGACTATAATAGAGTTTAAAGAGAAGCTAGATAATTTCATGGAGGTTAGGTCCATAAAAGGCTATTAGCCAGGGGATAAAATGGTGTCCTTGGCCTCTGTTTGTCAGAGGCTGGAGAGGGATGGCAGGAGACAAATCGCTTGATCATTGTCGTCGGTCCACCCTCTCTGGGGCACCTGGTGTTGGCCACTGTCGGCAGACAGGATACTGGGCTAGATGGACCTTTGGTCTGACCCAGTACGGCCATTCTTATGTTCTTATATATACTTTATTACAGAGATATCACTCAAGACGTACAAGAACGTTAACATTCCACTGCATTCGTGTCTGCTCTTGTGTAAACAAATATATTTTACACATTATACACCACTGCCACCTTTGTACAGGTTGAGCTTCCCTGATCCAGCACCATCTGGTTGGAGGTCGGTTTCAAGTGAAGTGCCCCAAGGATCGGTTTTAGGGCCAGTTTTGTTCAACATCTTTATTAATGACCTGGATGAGGGGCTGAATTGCACCCTTAGCAAGTTTGTGGATGACACGAAGCTAGGGGGAGAGGTAGATACGTTGGAGGGCAGAGATAGGGCCCAGAGTGACCTAGACAAATTAGAGGATTGGGCCAAAAGAAATCTGATGAGGTTCAACAAGGACAAGTGCAGAGTCCTGCATTTGGGGCGGAAGAATCCCAAGCATTGTTACAAGTAGCAATTGGCTAAGTAGCAGTTCAACAGAAAAAGACCTCGGGATTACAGTGGATGAGAAGCTGGATATGAGTCAACAGTGTGCCCTTGTAGCCAAGAAGGCTAATGGTATATTAGGGTGCATTCGGAGGAGCATTGCCAGCAGATCTAGAGAAGTTATTATTCCCCTTTATTCGGCACTGGTGAGGCCACATCTGGAATAGTGTGTCCAGTTCTGGGCCCCCCACTACAGAAGGGACATGGATGCATTGGAAAGGATCCAGCAGAGGGCAACCAAAATAATTAGGGGGCTGGAGCACATGACCTCTGAGAAGAGGCCGAGGGATTTGGGATTGTTTAGTCTGCAAAAGAAAAGATTGAGGGGGGATTTGATAGCAGCCTTCGACTTCCTGAAGGGAGGTTCCAAAGAGGAAGGAGAGAGTCTGTTCTCAGTAGTGATGGAAGGCAGAGCAAGGAGCAATGGTCTCAAGTTACAGTGGGAGAGCTCTAGGTTGGATATTAGGAAAAACTGTTTCACTAGGATAGCGGTAAAGTACTGGAATGAATTACCTATGGAGGTGGTAGAATCTCTATCCCTAGAGGTTTTTAAGTCCCAGCTTGACAAAGCCCTGGCTGGGATGATTTAGTAGGGATTGGTCCTGCTTTGGGCAGGGGGCTGGACTCGATGACCTCCTGAGGTCTCTTCCAGCGCTAAGATTCTATGACTTGACCAGTCCCAAATGAGGGAATTTGCCAGATCAGGGAAATTCAGTTCTGGCCCATCTGCTGATGGAATCTGGGCTCTCCTGGGGGCTGCCAGCCTTCTGGATGCTGGGCCCCCCTCCTGTTTGCTGGCCCCCATCTCCCATGTTCCCTTCACAGCTGCCAACCCTAACAGCAGCCTCGGCCACTGGGCTCCACTTCTGTCACCAGCTGGGCTCCCTGCTCCCTGGCCACTGGATGGGCTCCCAACCCGGTGCCACTACTGGCTGCTGCCCCCCAGTCACTGACCCAGCTCTGCTGCCAACCCTGGCTAGACTCCCAGTACTCCTGTTTAAGATGCAATATAAAACAAAATACAATTGACTGAGGTCTTATTTTAAAATAAAACTGTCAAATCAAATTATTGCAGAATAATATGAATGAAAAAGAGAACAACTTTGTTTCTAGTTAAATTAATGTGACATGACTTCTGAAGGTAGATCATGTGTACTTTCATTAAGTACAGGGAAAATATACATTATAGGTCATCAGGACTGCGAAAACCTAAATACAGTATATCACCTGGGGAAGGGGGAGAATTACAGTAGTGATTCCAATTAGTTACAGGAGACAGATGTATTAGTATTGCAAATAAGTAGTTATTACCATCATTTCCATTCCCATGTAGTTGTTGCATGACTGCAGAGGTATTATAATACTGGGAATATAAAACTGTTTTACCAATATGCTTGAAATGGAGTGTGCATTATTCCTGAAGGACACTCTTTAAGGAGAATGATCAGTCAAAATATATATATTGGCTTCCCCAAAAGGGGAGTAACTAAAGGAATGAAGTCACCATGAACATATTGTAAGGGCAGTTAATAAACAGTATGCAAGAGAGGGGCTCTAGCAAGTGGTAGATTACAAGGAGAAAAAACAGCAGAATGCTGAGAGAGTAGTTTCATGCAGTAGTTTCACATATCTTAACAAACAGGCTGTTTACATGCATTTACACATGTTTTTACAGCAATACACTACTTCAGATCCATTCAAATATATTTGGGCTTGGTTTCTTGCTTTCCTACATACATACCTACATACTTTCACAGAGTAACTTCAACTAGCCAACTGATACTATTATGCTGCTTACAGAGTAATATTTGATAAGATGGTTATACATATTACTATGCCTTCTCTTGAGAACAGAAAGTGTTTACATTATGTAAAAATAATAGAAGATATAATGTGCACTCAAATCTATATGATTAGGATATCTATCTGTGACCTTTTATGCATTCATTGGTAGCTGGCCAAGGCAAAGCTTTTCACTCCTGCCTGACACTTCGTACCCAGCGTCCTTCCTATGTTTGCCAAAGACTTTTCAAAACAAGACATAAAATCTCAGATGATCAGCCAACTATCTTCAGGTTACATAATGATATACTCAGCACTATGTTTCTTACCATTATACATCATGATCATGAAGTGGTGGAAAATGTTATGACCAATTGCATTTTCCCCCAGTGTACTGCTATTTTTAGAATTCCATTTATGACTCCAGTAGAGAAGTAAGGATACATAGAAACCTACAACATTTCCATAGCTTTACAATATACTTAGACTCTGATCCTCAAAACTAAATTGTCCCCACTTTTCTACATTTGCTGGAAGCTCTTCAAAAGAATTTACATATTCAAGATATGTCCCAAAATCCAAATGCTAAAAAGTAGGTTAATTACTAACCTAGTTTCAAAGGCAATTTATTAAAATATTTACTGTAAATTTAGTACTCTAAATGTACAGCGGAGTTCCACATAAATCTATACTGTTCATGGGAATCTATACTCTTTATGGGAATCAAAAAATGGTCAATATAGATAAGAGTAATCAAAAAAAGAGAACATGTCATTATCAAAGGAACTATACTTAACATACATATTCTTAACATAATATACAGCAATTACACTACAAATATAAAAACATTTCTTCCAAAGTCACAGTAACTCTTGCCAGAGGCCTCTAGGAGATCCTAAAGAAGTGAAATCTAATGTTATTTATGTTGAGCCTCAATCACCAGATTCTCAGAGAGAGAACTAAAAAACACTGCAGAAGGAAAGAAAAGCAGAAAATAAAAATTAGTAAGTGACAGGAGAGAGAAGAGGCATAAAGAGCAATTAAAAAAAAAAGCAAGGGAACTTCACAAAAATCTGTCATCACAGGTGAGGTTTGGAAAAAGGAAAACCCGAATGAACTTCTCCAAAACTGGAGATACACAAGTTACTGAAGTTGACCAGCAATCTTAGGGTACATCTACACGGCAGGGCTAAAGTCAGAATAAACTATGCAACTTGAGCTACGTCAATTGCATAGCTGAAGTCGAAATAGCTTAATTCGACTTTTGGCGCTGTCTCCACAGCAGGAAGTCAAAGGAAGAACACTCTTCCTTCGACTTCTCTCGCTCCTCATAAAATGAAGGTTATAAGGAGTTGGAGTAAGAAGTCCTCCAGCTCACCATTATTTCAAAATAATGGTTTGCAGAGTAGACACACACTTTGTTATTTCAGAAAAATATCAGTTATTCTGAAATAACGCTGCTGTGTAGATGTACCCTTAGGGCACATCTACACAGCAGGGCTAAAGTTGGAATAAACTACGCAACATGAGCTACGTCAATTGCGTAGCTTATGTTGAAATAGTTTATTTCAGCTTTGGCACAGCCTACACAGCAGGAAGTCCAAGTGATAGCACTCTTCTTCCAACTTCCCTTAATCCTCGTAAAATGAGGGTTATTAGAAGTCCGAGTAAAACATCCTCCAACTCAATATCATTTCAACATTAAGCTGAAATAACTGCTTGCTGTGTAGACATGGACATGTGATTTCAGAATAAAGTTAGTTATTCTGAAATAATGCTGCTGAGTAGATATAGGCATAGAGAACTCAGAAATGTTTTCCTCCTTATGACTGACTGAATTGCTTGCCATGCTCTTTTGTAGTCTACTAGAAACTGCCCCACTAAATATTGTACTATTAACAGCCTCCTCTCATGTATTCCTTTGATGGCAAATTGATAGATGTCAGGGGCTATGTCTAGACTGTAGGCTTCTTTTGGAAGAAGCTTTTCCAGAAGAGATTTTTCGAAAAAACTTCTTCTGAAAGAGCGTCTATACAGTAAAAGTGCATCGAAAAAGCGATCTGCTTTTTCGAAAGATAGCGTCCATTCAGTGTGGACGCTATTTTACATTTAAGCTGTGATTACTATGGACGGAGTGGCCACCAGGGCACCTGTGCTTTTTCCTCTATCCTTTTCTTTCAAAAGAACTCCTTCTTCCCCATCCACACACGCCTTTAAAAGGCTTCTTCCTCATAGAAGGAGATTTACCAATGTCGGAAAAACCCCTCTGTTCTTTCAGTTTACTTTTGAAAGAACATGATTGCAGTGTGGACATAACTCAGGTTTTGTCAGAAAAATTGATGTTTTTTGCCGAAAAAACTCTGCAGTATAGATAGACATACCCTGAGAGAACACAAGCCTCTAGACTCTAAAAAGCCTTCTAACAGCTGCTCAATACTGAACAGTTACTGCTGTGCAATCCTTACTTACATTATTAGAGCACTTTTGTTCAAGTACTTACCCTCATGGTTAGAAAACAAGTTTGGGAGGGCAGAGAAGTTAATTGTCTAATTCAACAAAAAATTTTTTGAATTTTAAAAACTTTTAAATGTAAGATAGCTTAGCTCTTTTACTGAAAGATACATTCATTAACCCTTAGTTTTGCTCCCCGAGAGCTTTTGGAAGCTTTACTGTAATGCTGCCCACTGCAAGTTTCATTAGTGGATTTTTGTTTTTGTTGTTTGTTTGTTTTTGCTTCATCTCAAGAAACAACCTTGATGCTATTGAGGACTGAAATGTCACTCTCAGTCTGGCTTTCTCTAAACTGAGCCAACATAACAATGTTACCAGGATTCTTGCAATTGTGTTTGATATAGTCTTCTTTGTAATCAGACATGAAATTACAATTTTCTTTTCTAGATTATCCATGGACTTTCTGGCATAACTGCCTCATTACAGCTCCATTTAAATAGGATAAATAAATAATCATTTATTCTAGCACAGCATCAATTATAGCAAGGAAACTGATAATACTTGCCTGACTCTCAGAGGTGTTGGAAGGATTAACTGATTAATGTTTGTAAAGTGCTCTAAAAATGTAAAAGTGCTAAGTAGTTATTATGGTGGTTGTTTTAAAGCACCCACTACAGTTAAGAATGAAAAAACATATTTTCAATTATACATTTCAATTATAAATTCATCCCCTCCCGCCACCAGTCACTTTCAAAACCACCCACCTTTTGTCTGGAAACTTTCAAAGGCAGGTCCTAATGACAGAAAGGGTCTTTTGGCAGAAAGCTGCACAAAGTCATTTCAGATCTGCAGTTACTCTTTTTTAAAAAACAACCTTCCCCACAAATGGCAAAAGTTTTTAAGTCTGGCATAGAAATACAGTAGGCCTTAATGAGCACTACGGTTCATGCTTGGTTTAAAGAAAGGAGGGGGAAGAGCTTCACTTGTAGATATGATTACTTGTAGAGTGCATGCTGACTCGTGCTGCCAAATTCTTTGGTAAAATCCTGGTCCTATTAAAGTCAATGGCAAAACTCCCAGTGATGTCAACAGGCTAGGATTGTATCCCTTAAGCCTACTGTGTACAGTTAGACACTGGGTATGATAGACACACTAGCTCTGCTTGCGTTAGCATGGTAACAATAGCATTGTACCTGGGGTAGGGATAACACATGCAGGCAGTGATTCAGTCTGGTTGCCCCAGTACACAAGAAAGAGGACTGGGTGGGTCTATCCCAAGCTGCCACTTCTGCTACCTCAAGTGATACTGTTATTTTTAACGTGTCTATCTCCACTGGGAGCATAGACATACCCACAGATTCCCTACATATGCATGGACAGCTAAGTAACTGTGGTTCTGTTGGTTCAAAATGGGCTGTACAAAGTGAATAGTTGAGAAAAGCATTTCTGGAATAATTCTACCTTTGAGGGTTTCCTGACTTCTGAGTGATTTCACTCATAGCCCTAAATCCAGAAATGTTGGGTTTACATTTAATAAAGGTCAAAAATTTTCAAAAGTGCCTATGTCCCATTTTCAAAAGAGACTTAGGCACTTAGGAGACTCAAGGAGTGTCTGCCCTGCAACGGGATACTAGGGTTGCCAGATGGTTTCAGAAAAAATACCGAACAGCAGCAGCAACAACAAAAAAGGAATCAGAGAGTTGTTAAGCAAAAAAAAAAAAAAAAAAACCCACGTGATGAGGCTTTTTGGTCTTAACAGGCCATCCGCCATCATGCCTCCCTGCGCCGTTCTGGACAGCTCCCCTGAGGAACCCGGTAAGCACTAGGGTTGCTAGGCTGCCTCCATATTGAGCCGAACAGCCCGGGATTTTCGCCTCCTGGCCGGGAAAAAAACAGAAAGTACCGGACATTTTAAGTGTCCAGTATTTTCTGAATTTTTTTACCAGACAAGTGGTGAAAATACCAGACTGTCCGGTTCAATACCAGATACCTGGCAACCCTATAGATACCTGGGGCTGGACTGTGTCAGCTGACTTGGGCTCAAGCTAAGGAGCTGCTTAATTAAGGTGTAGACATTCGGGCCTGGGCTGCACCCAGAGCTCTCAGACCTTGAAGGATCCTAGAGCCTGGACTCCCATCTCAGTCTGAACATCTACACTGCAATTAAACAGCTCCTTAGCCCAAGACCTGCAAGCAGCAGAGTCAACAGCCTCCTGATAGGGGCAGGGTTAAGGGCAGAAGGGGAAGAGCCAAGGGCAGTCCGTCCTCAGCACTGCCCTGAGCACAGCACACTCCCTCCAGCCCTTGGCGCTGCCTGGAGCATGTAGCCTGATGCTCCATCAGCAATTTAAAGGGCCTGCAACTCCATCCACCGCCATTGCCAATCTCTGGGTCCTCAGGAAATCACCTCCTTTGCCCCCTCTCTGCCCCTGCCTGCCTGTAAGCTCAAGTCAGCCGGCACAGGTCAGCTGCAGGTGTTTAATTACAGGGTAGACAGAGTCAGGCTAAGCTCCTAAATGTCTTTTGAAAATCTGAGACCTGGGCAATCTAGAAAATTTCACTGTTATTGCCTACAGCAAATGCAATACAGGAACATGAACAAAAGAGGTTTCTTTTTTTCTTTTTTTAATAAACATGAACATTTTATTGGCCTTCATTTAAACCAAATGTTTCAGAGAATCTGCCCTAAGCCTATTACTTTACCCTTAAAATAACCCTTCTGCAAGAGGAAGAAAACAAATATTTTCACTTTGTGCTTCTCTAGCACCTTCCCTTTGAGGATCTCAAAGCATTTTGCACACACAATTGAAATAAGGTTCATATTACCTCTGTGAATCAGGAAACAGTGTCCCTTATTTTACAGATAAGAGAAACAAAGGCACGATGTTGTACAGCAAGTATAGGGTGGAACCAGATTTTCTAACTCCATACTGAACCATATTTTTCCTCAAGAGACTATGGATATTATTTTCACAGCACAAGAAAAGAACCACTGTACCATATTTCATTGTCATATTAAAATGAATACCCTATTAGTATGGAGTAGATCAGAAGGCATGTGCACAATGTTTATTACACAAAATTCACAGGGGCTGAGAACTTGTGCCAAGTTTCAAGAATATCTAGATGCAGTTCAGTGCAAACTCAGGCCAATTTATTATTTGATGGAAACCATGTGAAACACAGAGTTTTCATGGATCTGGCTTAAAAATCAAGTGAACATCAATGAGTTTTCATTTGAACTTGAATGTGTGAGCAAAAAGATCCACAGTACAAAGCGATGCGAACATACAAAGTGAACTGGAGAGAAAGGAATTCATAACCTCCCAGAAAAGAGATCAGAACATTTCACATAGCTTTATTCTGCCCTCACAACAACGAAAAGACATTCCCCTGAGACAACTCCCAATTTCTCTTCTGTTATTTAACACTACATAGAATATGAAATATCCAGACAGATATTTCCAGATACATGCACTGAATAGTTCATCTTTATTTTTTTTTAAATCTGAATTTTTTGCAACTGATTTAATTAAGGAAGACTTTGCATGGATGTTCATTCACAATAAACTACATGAAAAGGAGCAAAAATGCCAACATCTAGGGCCCCAATCCTGCAAACATTTTATATCTACTTATCTCCAAGTACTGTAAGTACTTCCACTAAGATCAACAGGGCTATTTCTAGTGCATAGGCTTCAGGCTTTCCAGGACTGGGGCTAAAAATCTCTCTTACATGTAAAAGCTTCATCAAATACCATTTAAAGCATGCCCATTAATATATTCTTACCCTCTTACTCTACAAGTCTCAGCAATTTTCAGTGTTAGTTTTATGTTCTAGTTTTAATATTTATTACAGATAAACTTTTCAAAAAACATCCAGGTCTTGGTCTCTGACACCAAAAAAAACCCCCAAAACCTCCAACCCCTAGCAGACATAACTATGCTGGCTATGCGTCTGACACTGATGCAACTGTAGTGACAGAACAGGGCTTCATCGGCTTAGCTAATGTCTTCCAAGGAAGTGGTATAGGTAAGTCAGCAGAAAAATACCTGTCAACTTACAAGAAGGAGTCTGGTGGCACCTTAAAGACTAAAAATTTTATTATGGGATAACCTTTCATGAGTTGCAACTCACTTTATTAGATGCATGAAGAGAAAGAAAAAGAAACAGTAGGGATACAGAGATGGGAGCGTTACATAAGAGCTAATTCAGTTAGGGTGTATGTAGATAAGAAGGTGAGAACACCTAAAGTGGAAAATTACTTGTAATAAGAGAGCCATTCCCAGTCCCTATTCAGACCCATTTTGACAGTGTCAAATTTACAAATGGATTCCAGCTCAGCAGTTTCACATTGCAGCCTATTTTTGAAGTTTTTCTGCTTGACGATGGCAACTTTCAAGTCTGTAACTAGTGTCCACAGAGGTTAAAATGTTCTCCCATTGGTTTTCGTATATTACCATTCTTGATGTCTCATTTATGTCCATTTATTCTGTTGTGTACAGACAGTCCGGTTTGTCCAATGTACATGGCAGAGGGGCATTGGGAGCACATGATGGAATATGAGCCAAGTTACAGTAAGTCTAGCTATCCCAGCAAATGTTCTGTGGTGTTGACAAGCCTTGAAAAATGAATGGGACTTAAGATTGTAAGTCACTTAGATGTTTTTGAAATTTTTATCTATTTAGTCAAACCTTTCACCAAAGGAAGACCCTGGGATCTCTTAACGTTGACTGCTGGATTGGATGGGTTGCAAATCACAGGATTTGGGACACCACCTTGCACAAATCCAAAATCGATGGGACCTATACCAGGGATGACCTATTACAATTTTTCTAATAATCTTTAAAGATTCACAAAACTCATTATGTAAAACTACTCCATCTCCTGTTCATCTCTACTTACATTATCACCCAGGGCTATAAGTATGCGCCTCTTCCCTTGAATTTGCTGTCCATTTCACCTTAGAAACTAAGGAGAAAAATCAGCATTGGTAATTTCTACAGAAGTGGGAACAAAAAGCAGAGTTTTAGCAAAATAAATGTAATATTATTTCCTAAAAGTCCCTGCATCTGTTCCAGGGACAACAGATTACTGACCTGCAAGACCTAACAAAGAACCTAACAAAGAAGTTATGGTTTTAAAAATCTGTTATACAACAATAAAAAAAAATAAGATTTTGAGGTAAGTTGAAAGGCTTTAAAATTAAATCAATGGGACACTGTACAAGTATTCACTTCTACACCAAACTGCAGTACAGGGACCTATGGTTATAAAAGGTGAATAATGCAAGATTTAACTTCCAGGTGCCTTGTGACATATTGCCATTACATGACCCTGCCTCATCTATCTCAACATCTGAATGAGGCAAGACTTTTTTCAATAAAAGCCAGACATATAAAGTTAGCAAACACTAGGATAATATTAGTTTGTCACAGCATAACTCATATTTAGATACAGCTAAAAATCTGTGGGTGTGTCTAGACTACATGGCTCCATCGACGGAGCCATGTAGGTTAGGCAGGACGGCAAAGGGAAATGAAGCTGCGATTTAAATAATCGCCGTTTCATTTAAATCAAAATGGCCGCCATGCTGTGCCGATCAGCTGATTGTCGGCACAGCGCAGCAGTCTAGGCAGGGGTCTGCCGACCCCAGAACCCTTTGTCAGCAGATCCTTTATGCCTCATGAAACATATGCTTATCAGATCGTTGACTAGTAACTCAACTAGTTGCTTCCCCTTCCTTGTTGCCTCTATCAGAGAGAGGCAGCAAGGGGAGGAGCAGGCTTTTCCCCCAGCACCATCTGCCCCCCAGCACCATCTCTGCAGGGGACAGAGGAGGCAGAAGCGTAGTGGGGAGAGGGTGCAAGCCAAGAATCAGCTGATTCCCAGCTTGCGCCTGGTCTTCCCTGCTGCTCTTGTGCTTTTTAAATGTATTAAGAACCACCAGTCTCTTAATACATTTAAAAGGCTAAAGTACAGGAGGGGGGACCAGGTGCGAGCTGGGGATCAGCTGTCCTGGCCTGTGCCTGGTCACCCCCACCGCACTTCTGCTTTTTAAAACGTATCAAGAGCAGCTTTTAATACATTTAAAAGGGAAGTGCCGTAGCTCCACAGTTTCCCCTGCTTATAGACTAATCGATGGAAAGTCCATCAATTAGTCGATTAGTTGATTAAACTCAATTTAACATCCCTAGTGAGTACTAATTAGCAGTTGCCCTTAGTGGTTTTAAACATAAAATACAATTAAGAGAATATTTGAACTATTATGTGTGATATGACATGTCAGTACTACTAGTGCATACATTGCACTTGCACTACTGAAGTCTCATGGAACTCTAAAAACAAAAACATTAACAAAACTATTCTAAAATTAATTTTTTCAAAACTTTTTTTTTTATTGTAAAGCCCTTGTGTGGGAATAATCAATGTTTCAATTTCAAGAAAAACAGTATTTCCTGCCAAAAAAAAGTCAATACAAAATTCCCCATCAGCTCTATTCATGAATAGTAAGAAGTTCAAAAGTCTTGTTTAACTGAGTGAAACTTTCATAAAAAATTGCTGAAAATAAAAAAATGAGTTTTTAGTTTTATAAAAACAAGAACATTTTCCACTGGAATATAATAATCCACATCCTAGACTTCCTACCACCCTCCCCAAATTTATCCATTCTAGCTCTTTGTTCATAGCGCCGTGTGGGAAAAGATGATTAAACACCAAACTTGACTGCCCAGAGAACAAAGTCAGCCCAAGAGATTAGGTGATACATTTGCCAGATTTTCAGAGCATGAAGGCTTGCAACTACCCTGAAAAGCAATAGCACTTGATTCCTAGATCCCTGCTCGACTCAGGCTTGGACCTTCCACCCTTTTGGCACCCTGGCTCCAAGTTCTTGATAAGTACGATATGTGTGCAGATAAAAGAAGGGTTAGGCTTGAGTTTGAATTCAAATCCTGTCTTACTGGACTTTTAATACTCCAGTCATCTCAAGAAGTGGATTATGCCCACGAAAGCTCATGATACCAACTACATGTTTTGTTAGTCTTTAAGGTGCTACTAGACTATTCGTTGTTTTTTTAGTTTTTCTAGTTATAGACTAACTCTGCTACCCTCTGAAGTTTTTACACTGCAGTGTAAACATACCCAGTGACTTCAAATGGCTATGCACAGGCGTAACAGACCATTTATGCATAGTGTATTGCAGAAATAGGCCTCAAATTACTATTCCCTCACAAAACAGAAACAGGTGAGCCAGAGGCTGCAATTTGCAACACTCTAAATACAAACTGCAACTCTGAACAATGAATCAAACATTATACTAGTTTCTTCTTTCTAAACGCAATAAACAAAACCATGATTAAATACTGACCAAGGTGAACAAACCAGGATTTGTAATGGCACTCAAACAACAATATGAGTTGAAACTTTTTGTTTTGGGAGGGATTGGAGTTGTCTGTTCCTACTTTTAAACAGCATGTTAAATTAATATTATTAACCAAACCCAAAACATAAACAAAGAGAGAGAGCATGCAACATTATTGAGTTTATCTGAAAGTAAAATAAGAGATGAGAATTTGAGCAAACGAACATATACAAATCCTCTTCAAAAGATTTATGACTCTCTCATGTAATATACCAATCTGGTCAGCTACGTCTGAAGTTGGAATAACATGACCATGCTGATGAGTTAATTTAATAAAAGAAACATATGTCTCCGGGACCACAGAGTTTCTGCAGAAAAGAAACAACTGTGTCTCTTTTATTCATAAATGCTCTATTCATTTACAAATTGTTTCAAGATTTGTGTAATAAAATAAAGTGATAATAATTTAAAAATATGTGGATTCAAATAATGATTTCCACAAAACAGAAACTTTAAACCTAATAAGGGTTTTTTCAGCTTTTAAACACATGCAAACATACCAGGCAATTCGCAAAGATTCCATCTTCAGATACAAATCCGGAAGCTTGACAAGACATTTTAATTATCAGGATGACTTACAGTTTTAAAGAGTTATTCAAAACACTGCCTGCATTCTTCTTTTTTAATTATATCCCTTTGGGAATTTTTGAATTGTGAGTATATTATCTTTGATTCTTTCTTACATCACTCTTGCACTGAATCATGTTGATTTTATTGTTAAAATAAGGAAATAAACTTTAATATATGTCAGTTTTACAGAACAGCACCTTTTGTTGTTGTTTTTTTCCTTGATCAATAAATCTGCACTCCACCAAATGGAAACATGCACAGACCTACACAAGACAGTTGATCAGAACAGTCTCAAAATCCCCATATATATTTGGCTGAGTTGAACCAGTATAGATTTTACAGGTTCAAAGTGTAGTTATAATCTACTAAATATTTGAGAGAGTTTGTCTGTCTCTTTGTTCAAGAACTCCTCCTAAACGGCAAGAGCTGGGACCACCAAATTTGGTATAAAGCTTCCTCTTATCATAACTTAAAGCAAGGTAAGGGTTTCATTGTGCCAGAAAAATGGGATGTGCCTGGAATGGGATTGCTTCTCATAAAACCATACAGTAAAGAGACAGAATCATCAGGCAGATGAAATGGACTGGCTTCACCCTGTCTAGGACTGCTGCAGCCCCAAGTCTCCTACCCCACATACACCCTCTAAGGAGGTCCTGGAGGGCGGGGGTGAAGCTCCCACCCTCAGTTCACACTGGGACATTGCTGGCTATTCCCCTTTGTCTGGGAGAGAGGGGAAAACATGCAGTTTGCTGCATTCCTCACTCTGGCTGGGAGTACAGGGGGCAGAAGAACCTGGATCCGCCCCAATCTGGCGATATGCATTCCTCCTTTAGCTGTGTCCATTGGGGCTGCAGCAGCCATGGAAAAGTGCTTCTCACCTAGCCCTAAGCTGCTATGGTGAGAGAGGGCTGTGGCAGTCCTCTTTCCCCAAGACAGCCTGCATACTAAACCCCTCATCCCCAGACCCATCCTAGATCAATGATTTAAATGAAGCATGTACATTTTCATTTTATTTTCCACAATACAAAAAATAATCAGATTAAGGACCAGAGCAATGTTGGGTAAAACTGAGGGGGGGGGGGGGGAGAGAGAGAGAGAGAGAGAGCATGTGTGTTAACAAAGCATAAATAATCACTAATTTAAACACATAAATGATAGTCTTATATTAAAATAAGTGAATACTGATGCCTAACATCATACCATGTAAAATGGGTATTAACTTTATGTCTCCGAGCCTGAACTATTTTAAGTAACAAATAGTCAAGCCAACAAAAAAATAACAGCAGCAACACAAGGGGAGCTTCTATAAAATTAACATGTCAGAATAAAGTAATAAAAATAGGCTATACTCTGTCCTGATATCCCTTCTTTGTAAAAAAAAAAAAAAATCTACTAAATTAGAATCTTAAATACTTATAGGAAAATTTACTGGTTTAATTATTCAGTGCTAGCATTCATTATGACTTTGATCTTACTTTCTGTATTATGGTCAGACCATATCAGGTTTTAAGACTTTATCAACACAACAGAAGCCCTAATTTAGGTTTTCAGAACACATTCTCATTATTCATATTCCTGAAGGAATTTGTGTTGAATTTTCACCTTTCGTGAATTAAAACCGAACACCACTTTCAGAAAAGATGGTCCTATTCATCCTCATCAGAGGCATGAAATTCTAATCTGAAAAAAAAATCTATTTGACTGAATAATTTGTAGTTTTATTAATTGTCAGTCCACTATCCAGCAATTCTCATTATGTTTACATACAATTTAAGAAAGGTGATGTTGGTTGAAAAGTATGAGTCTGAAGAAAGGGAAGTTACTCACCTTGTGCAGTAATGAGAGTTCTTCGAGATGTTTGTCCCCACAGATGTTCCACTGTTGGTGTCAGGACATCCCAGCACCGCAGATCAGAGTTTTGCATAGAAGTAGCTGGTTGGCCGCGCATGCACAGTAGGCCCCTCGTGGCTTTCATGCCTTTGTGCCTCACGTGCGCAGCCTGACCCTCCTCAGTTCATCATCTATGTCAAGTTTATTTGGGGGGGAGGGTGGTAGTAAGGACGAATTATGGAATGAAGTTAACTAAGAAAAACAAGCGGAGAGTAGTCCAAAGGGAAGGGCTGCGGCCCAGACCCTTATTCCCATTTTTTGTCACTTTCTTTAAAAGATCAGAACAAGAACTACTAAAGCGAACCACGAAATGAGGAGAACTAACTATAACTATTTCTTCTACTCTGACTAGAAATGCTGAGGAGAGAAGCTGAGCTCCATCTGTGACCAAGGGTGGTAGCAAAGGAACTAAGGAGGGTCTGATCTGCCGTGCTGCGACGACCTGACACCAACAGTGGAGCACCCACATGAACATCACTCGAAGACGAACCAGACATTCTAAGAAGCAGGATTTCCTAAGTATATCATGACCTGCAGACCTGGACTCAGAGCGTCCATGTTCCCAGGAGAAAATAGAACTAATGAAACACTGGTGGAACAGTGAACATGGGGAATTAGGCTAGAAACAAGTCAGTCACATGGAAATGGCATTCCACAGAATTTAATACAATTTCACTTGTTCAACTTAACCTGCATTCAGTTTCACTCTTTGCGAATGAAACAGGGAAGCAGCGTCTGAACTGTGAATTGTCTGACGTGCAGCAGCTGGCAGACTAAGCTATTGCATCACAATAGTCCTAGGAGGACTGGGGAACACTCCCACACAAAGCAAAACAAATCTGCAAGATAAGACAAATTTGTCACTAAAGACCAGTGTGAAGAAGAGGGGACATATCCCCTGGGTTACTGCCCTATGCACAGTCACTACTACATGCAATTGTGAAGACTTCACAGTCTCCCTCATTCAAGACAGAACAGTATGTGACACTTTGTGTTCTGGAAGGAGTCACTTTAGAAGTTGATGGTGCCAATCTCACATTAGCCAGATGCTTTACCATGGGACGTGCAGAGGCAGCCTCAAGAGAAAGGATGGCACAACCCCCTTAGAAATACATGCAGTGAGACAACAGCAAAGGAGAGCAGGTGACCAGGGTTTCAAACCCATGAGTTATATGTGGATATAGTGGGAGACAGCATGAATGGGTCATGAAAAGGGCCCTGCACCAGGACAGCATTGCAAGGACATGAAGATGAACCATTTTAGCAGTACATGCACAAGCAGAGAAAATTTCAGAAAGAGTAAATAAAACTTCTACATGAGAAGGAATGTCAAAAGGTGATGATGATATTATGACTCTCTCCTTAAGTCTGAGAGCAGTCAGTCATGCAGGAAAGCAACAAGGGGCAATACCAACCTCTATTCATGCACCAATGGCAAAAGGGAAATACCACGTGTGATTTCAGTGAATAGGAAAGCCTATTGCAATGTGATTACTTGGGGTGAATTTGATTCAATCATGGCCATTACAAAGAGCAGGCACACTCCAATAATGTACAATGAAAGCATAATGCAGCCAGTAAGAAAATGTGACCTCATAGTAATGAACTGGGGGGAAAAAAATAGATGCTACAAGCCAAAGCCTGGGATAAGAACATAAGAATGGCCGTACTGGGTCAGACCAAAGGTCCATCTAGCCCAGTAGCCTGTCTGCTGACAGTGGCTACCACCAGGTGCCCCAGAGGGGGTGGACCGAAGACAATGATCAAGCAATTTGTCTCCTGCCATCCTTCTCCAGCCTCTGACAAACAGAGGCCAGGGACACCATTTCTATCCCCTGGCTAATAGCCTTTTATGGACTTAACCTCCATGAAATTATCTAACTTCTCTTTAAATTCTGTTATAGTCCTAGCCTTCAAAGCCTCCTCTGGCAAGGAGTTCCACAGGCTGACTATGCACTGTGTGAAGAAAAACTTTCTTGTATTAGTTTTAAACCTGCTACCCATTAACGTCATTTGGTGTCCTCTAGTTCTTCTATTATGGGAACTAATAAATAACTTTTCTTTATTCATCCTCTCCACACCACTCATGATTTTATATACCTCTATCATATCCCCCCTTAGTCTCCTCTTTTCTAAACTGAAAAGTCCCAGTCGCTTTAACCTCTCTTCATATGGGACCCGTTCCAAACCCCTAATCATTTTAGTTGCCCTTTTCTGAACCCTTTCTAAGGCTAAAATATCTTTTTTGAGGTGAGGAGACCACATCTGTACATAGTATTCAAGATGTGGGCGTACCACAGTTTTATACAGGGGCAGTAAGATATTCTGTGTCTTATTTTCTATCCCTTTCTTAATAATTCCTAGCATTCTATTTGCCTTTTTGACCGCCGCTGCACACTGTGTGGAAGTTTTCAGAGAACTATCCACAATAACTCCAAGATCTCTTTCCTGATTTGTCAAAGCCAAATTAGCCCCCATCATACTGTACGTACAGTTGGGGTTATTTTTTCCAACGTGCATTTCTTTACACTTATCCACGTTATATTTCATTTGCCATTTTGTTGCCCAATCACTCAGTTTGATGAGATCTTTTTGAAGTTCTTCAGTCTGCTTCTGTCTTGACTATCTTAAACAGTTTAGTATCATCCGCAAACTTTACTACCTCACTGCTTACCCCTTTCTCCAGATCATTTATGAATAAGTTGAACAGGATTGGCCCCAGGACTGACCCTTGGGGGACACCACTAGTTACCCCTCTCCATTCTGAAAATTTACCATTTATTCCTACCCTTTGTTTCCTGTCTTTCAACCAGTTCTCAATCCATGAAAGGACCTTCCCTCTTATCCCATGACAATGTAATTTACACAAGAGCCTTTGGTGAGGGACCTTGTCAAAGGCTTTCTGAAAGTCCAAGTATACTATATCTACTTGATCTCCCTTGTCCACATGTTTATTAACCCCTTCAAAGAACTCTAATAGATTAGTAAGACATGATTTCCCTTTACAGAAACCATGTTGACTTTTGTCCAACAAATTATGTTCTTCTATGTGCCTGACAATTTTATTCTTTACTATTGTTTCGACTAATTTGCCCGGTACTGAAGTTTGACTTACCGGTCTGTAATTGCCAGGATCGCCTCTAGAGCCCTTTTTAAACATTGGTGTCCTGTTAGCTACCTTCCAGCATTAGGTACGGAAGCCGATTTAAAGGATAGGTTACAAACCACAGATAATAGTTCAGCAATTTCCCATTTTTGTTCTTTGAGAACCCTTGGATGAATGCCATCCGGTCCCAGTGATTTGTTAACATTAAGTTTTTCTATTTGTTCCAAAACCTCCTCTAATGACACTTCAATCCAGGACAGCTCCTCAGATTCATCACCCACAAAGGACAGTGCAGATTTGGGAATCTCCCTAACATCCTCAGCCGTGAAGACTGAAGCAAAGAAATCATTTAGTTTCTCCGCAATGGCTTTATCGTCCTTGACTGCTCCTTTTATATCTCGATTGTCTAGGGGACCCACTGGTTTTTTAGCAGGCTTCCTGCTTCTAATGTACTTAAAAAACATTTTGCTATTTCTTTTGAGTTTTTGGCTAGCTGTTCCTCAAAATCTTTTTTTGCTTTTCTTATTACATTTTTACACTTGATTTGACAGTGTTTATGTTCCTTTCTATTTATCTCACTAGGATTGGACTTCCGCTTCTTGAAAGATGCCTTTTTGTCCCTCACTGCTTCTTTTACATGGTGGTTAAGCCACGATGACTCTTTTTTAGGTCTCTTGCTATGTTTTTTAATTTGGGGTATACATTTAAGTTGGGCCTCTATTATGGTGTCTTTAAAAAGTTTCCATGCAGCTTGCAGGGATTTGGCTCTAGTCACTGTGCCTTTTAATTTCTGTTTAACTAACCTCCTCATTTTTGTGTAATTTCCCTTTTTGAAATTAAATGCCAGAGTGCTGGACTGCTGAGATGTTCTTCCCACCACAGGAATGTTAAATGCTATTATATTATAGTCACTATTCCCAAGCGGTCCTGTAATGGTTATCTCCTGGACCTGATCCTGTGCTCCACTCAGGACTAAATCGAGAACTGCCTCTCCCCTTGTGGGTTCCTGTACCAGCTGCTCCAAGAAGCAGTCATTTAAGCCATTGAGAAATTTTATCTCTGCTTCTCTTCCTGAGGTGACATGTATCCAGTCAATATGGGGATAATTAAAATCTCCCATTATTATAGAGTTCTTTATTTTGGTAGCCTCTCTAATCTCCCTCAGCATTTCAATGTCAGTATCGCTGTCCTGGTCAGGTGGTCGATAATATATCCCTACTGCTAAATTCTTATTATTGGAGCATGGAATTACTATCCATAGCGACTATGTGATCTGCTACTATCCTTAGCGACTATCTGATCTGGGGAGGATAATTGATGATGAGCATCACAAACCACAATTTGAGAATACAACCATGGATCTGATCAGGGTGCACCATTAAAAATTTATAGCTGCCCTGCAAAAAGCAAAGAGGGAGTCTCATGGATTCAACTGGAGAAAACTGTATCAGTAAATCAGGATGTTTTCAAAAGCAATGGGTCCCTTCAAGGAAAGCTGTGGCTGGAAGTAATCCCCACAGTGGATCCTGTGTATGTGTGTGTATATCACAAGAAAAACTGCAGTAGAACTATGTAATTCAGTACACAAAAAGCTCTGAGGTCTGCAGAGCAGGGGTATAATAGCATCAGTCTAGATAAGCAACATGATGGTGGCAAAGAAGCCATCATTCAAATTCTGAATCTGCTCATACCTAAAGCTATGCACTGCTGACTAGCCACAATTCCTGACATCTTTGCCAGAGCTGACATCTTTCTCCAGAGCCAGAATCGTTATGGTCTGTGATGTGAGGAATGGGTTTCAGCACATAAGCCTGGATAAATAGCCTACTATAATGACAATCTTTGCAACACCATTTGGCAGCTAATAATGGCTATGCATGCAGATGAGCATAAGTCCAGCAGCAGAGGTGCTCCAGAGAAGACTCATTTAAGCACTGGAAGGAGTACCTCAGGTGAAAGTAAGGTGATATCTTCATTGCACAATGATACAGAAGCTGAATGAACATGACAGAAAACCACACGCTTTTCTACGGGAAGCAGGGACAAGAGCATAAACCCTTAACCTAGAAAAAAATAACTCCAACAGTGTGAGGTGCCATACATTAGACCTCTGCTCACAGATTTTTGGGAGGTCAATGCTCTTCTGACACAAGAAGCAAATCAATAACTGGCAAACTGAATGCCCTCTTTGAAGACATTGTGTTGTGGCCACTGTATTCACTAACAACAGACCCCAATTTACCTCGGGAGAATTTTAAAAGAATTGCACAAAGATGGAAATTTGACCACCACACCTCCTCCCCAGCATCTCCTTAGGGTAATGGTTTGGCGTTTGGTACACAAGGCTATTTCTTCTGGTTCAGATTCCTTGTGAGCATTTTTGGTGCTTCCAAAGAGAGCCCCCAGAGAGCAGAACACAGAGACCGGGAACCATGTGGAGGCCAGCCCTACAGGGAGGGAGGAGATTTCACAGAGAGACTCAAGAGACAGCAGGTGACAAGAAGAACATGATGTCATATCTGGTGTGGTTGCCAACTGAGGATACCAAAATATCTCAAGGATCATGTAACCAGATGAATCTGTGGTAAAGATGAGACTTCACCTTAGCTATAAGCTAGCAATCTTTGGTCAAAGGAATATAGACTGGAGATCTGGGCATCAATTATTTGCTTTTAATGTTTATATCACACATTCATAATATAGGGAAGAGGTATCATGATCAGTGGAACTAGAGTGAGAAGGCCCATGTTTCATGGAGGGGATGGTATTCACAGGACACCAGGAAAATGGGGAATGGTTGAACTGGGCTGGAAGCAACTTAGCCTCATGAACAGAGCAGTCCATAGAGTTTAATTTAATTTCACTTGTTCAAATTAACCTACATTCATCTTCACTATTTCCAAGGGACACAATAATGATGCCTGCAGGAAATCCAGGAAGATGAAAAAGGTAAATGGCAGCCCAAATTCATAGGGTAGATGATTCCCTTACTTTTTCTTCACAGACATGCCAACAAGAAAGATTACACGCACTGATGCTTTTGGACTTTCTGACATTTAAGCAAGATTGGAAAATATTTTGCAGTTTCCCAGTCAAACACTCCAAACTAGTTTCCATTTCAGGTTTCCCCTCCGCATCTCTGGCAAAGAATACATTGAAAACAACAAGAAAAGAGAGCAAATTCAGTATCATTCAGTCACAAATCAGCTAGAAATGTTCATCTAGTAAAGCAAAAAGAGCTCCTTATTTCTACCAGATGTGTACAAACAATCCTGCTCCTCAAGTTACCATACCAAAGATAGTGGTAATGACATTTTAAAGACATATAGGATACATCTAGACTACGTTCTTTTTTTGAAAGGAGATATGCAAATTCAATGCTAATTTGCATATATTCTTCCGATCGCTTTTTCGAAAGTGGTTTTTCCAAAAGTGAAAGCAGTTTAGATGAGTTTTTTTCAAAAGAACCCCCTTTTTCGAAAGAACTCTGGACACCTCATTTTTTAAGGAAGAAGGGTTCTTTTGAAAAAGGGTTTTTTTTCCTAAAGAAGCCTATCTAGACTGCTTTTTTTCCCAAAATATCTCTTCTGAAAAAGCGATCAGAAGAGATTATGCAAATGAAGCATGAGATTTGTAAATCAGCGCTTCATTTGCATTTTCAATTTCCCTCATTTGCATTCCTCTTTCGAAAGAGAAATGTAGTCTAGACACACCCTAGATGTACCCATACACATCTTTTTTCTCACCTATATGTTCTGGTCATCATATTCTGTAAACATATTGGGATGTAACATTCACTTTTTGTGATTTCATTACTGGAAACAAACTAAAAGAAAAAACATTATGCAAATTTGCTAATAAATTTACAAGAAGATTCTGAATGATCTTTAAATACTAATTACAGAAAAAAAATCACTGGAGCACTCTAATAAAACACACTCTTGGACCAAAAAAACCCACCAAAGAGAGTTCTGTATTTGTTACTGTTAAGTTTGTTACCATAGCTAGTACATATACATTCAAAAATCAATTCATCTTATTTGACTGTTTTTAAATGACTCTTTTAATGGCTAATTAATACATTTCATGCATCTCACTGCTGTGATTACTTTAACCCAAATGTGTGATGATGGTGGCATACAATACCATTGGCTCTATCATAATTTAATTGTATAAATATCCTTTCCTAGAAAACAAGGCATCTGCAAACCCCAGTAAGCCATTTAGCCACTGAAACAACATACTCTTTGAATATAGGGCTTATTCAAAAAGGCTATTTAAAGTCATGAACAATCTATGAGGCTTCCCAGATATAAGTTTGCTACATAGAGACTTACCGCATATAGATTCCAAGGGTAAAATTGCACTAGATATGGTTACACTATCCTTAGACTGCCAGAAAAAAAAAAGACATAAGCAAGTCCTCCCTCCTAAATAAATTGCCATTAAAGCACTTTATTTATGCAATCACTTGTCATTAGCAATTACACCATAATTACATGTGCAGTGATTAGGCCAAAATGAGATCTTAACAACAATGCATACATCATATCATGAAGAAGCCCTGAAACATAATATACATCTTTACAATTTAATGATTTGTTTTTAAATAAACACAGAGACATAAACCAGACTTTTCCTTTTGAATTTTTGTAACAAAAACTATATAATAAAAAATCAAAAAAGGATTATGCCAGTGGATATCATTGAAATCCTAATATCACACACATACATTTATAGTAGAAATATTAGGAATCATGTTAATATGTCAACAAACATTTAGATACTGATTGTATGAATGCAGGCTTAAGCATGCCTTGTGTGTCACATCCTAACACTGACATTACCTGGAATTTCTTTTTAGTGAAGTTAATTTATCTCTCTAATTCAGATTTTATTTAGAAAGGCACTTACTACCTGAAGATTTAGTATTCATATAAGACTATTTTCTGCCCAATAATGTCTTCATTTATGTATTATCTACACTCTAATTACTTTGTAAATTGATATGCATATTTGTCAGAATCTTGGATCCAATTGGTGATGAGCACCCAGTAAAGAAATGAAGCATACTCAGTAGGACAAACTTGGATCTCAGTTACACTTATGCATATCCATTGACTTGAATGAGACAGCACTGACATGACATAACAGTAATACCTAACATAAAATGTGTGTACAATTGAGGAGTTAACACTTGATACAGAAAGACCCTGAAAATGTACAGGGTAGAAGGAGGGAATAAGTTTAACTGGATGTTCTGAATCCAACTTTTAGCTCGAACACAATTCATAGTGTGAATGCATGGCCAGATGTTATGACTTTGTCAAGGCCTGAAACCTGCTGGTTACTCTGCTGCAGAGAGACATAGTAGTTCCTGGGCTTTTATAAAATATTTAGCAACCGAAGTGCAAAACATCTTCCTCTTCAGTTTTTAAGAGATATTTTAAAAGAAGAAAACAGAGGTGCTGACCCTTTGAGACTGACACAACCCACAAAGTTTTGTGCATGTCCAGTTCAAAGCATCCAGCTAGATAATTGGGCTATTTCCTAGACAAGTTTCATAGGAATTCTATAAGGTGAGGCTTTCTTGATCAGACAAATCCAATGAAAAGGTAAAAGTTTCTGCCTCACAGAATATAGCCACCCCTTTACTGCTCTACATAGGCTTCAAAGAAATTAGTTCACTAGTTCTTTTCCTGAATGAATCCCTTGTTTCTGCACCCCTTTCTCCATCAAGCTATTTTCCTTTTTCCTCTTGCCAACAGATCAAGACTTATCTTTATAACTCCCGATTAGCTAGCCCCAAGAGGAGGGCTCTGCCCTCTTCAGTACCTACTCAGGCAAATTCTCAAAAGCCAGCTGTCTATTCTCTTTCCCTCTATGGTTAACTCTCTCAGCCTATTCAGTGGCAAAGTGCACATACTTCATCACAGCTGGCATTTGATATTCATCTGCCCTGCTGAAGGATAAGAAGAGACAATAGAAATATAATCTCTCTCTGATTCTTTCTAGTAGATCATCTTCTCAAACCTAATACAAGAAACTGACATGAATGGATCTCTAGAGTACTGAACAGAGCTGGCACTAAGTAGCCAGCAGCCAAAACTGACAGAGCAGGATAAAATAAGATAAATGATATTTTATAGTAATCTCCCCACAGACTCAGATCTTGAGGCACTGCTATTAAGTACAAGTCAAAGGTTCACAATGCTGAAATACGACCGCTATCACTCTCAACCTTCACCTCTGAATCCCAAGCAAAATTTTTGCTCATTTTCAAAAAAGAGGTGGAAGCTTTCTTGTGGCTTGAATTATGAAGGCACAAGTACAATATTGCCATAACGAAAATTTGCTGAAAATATTTTGATTTCACAACAGTAATTATGTTTCACCATTTTCCTTAAAGGAACAGCAGGAGACAATGGATGCTTTGTACTTTTCAAGTTTTTTATGCTGGCAAGAGTCATTTCATTTTTGCAGAGAAGTGGAAGGACTAAGAGAAACAACAGCACCATGGGCAACAGCAGCAGACCCTCTAATTCATCTCTGGTTACTTTTACTGTATCTGAAGAAACTGCAGAACAGTGCATACAGTGCACATTAACTTTCTCCTTAGGTTTGAAAGTTTTGTTGTGTTGAGCTGTAGAAATAAGAATTTGGCAAGGCTGAGCACACACATGACAAATGGCAGTGGCAAGTTTGTGATAGCAGTTTGTAAAAGAAGGAAAGGAAATTCTGACCTTATAATGTTAGCCACGGCAGCTCGACTAGTTGATGGATTTTCAGCCAGTTTAATCAACTAACCAACCAGTCGATTAAACTATCTGAAAATCCATTGACTAGTCGATTAGTTGATTAAACAAAATGTAACATCCCTAGTCCAGCCTAGTTGATTAAACTGACATTAAGGAAAATATCCGGCATGCTCTTAATATTTTTAAACGGCTTAAGAGCAGTGTGGGGGACCTGGAATGAGCCGGGAATCAGCTGTCCTGGCTTGTGCTGGGTCCCCTCCCTGCTGCAGTTTTTATTTTAAAATGTATTAAGAGCCGGCAGGGTCTTTTAAGCTGGCTCCCCCCAGCACCGGCTCCTGCTGCCGCCCTTGCTGCCTCTGATAGAGGCAGCTGATAGAGGCAGCTGATAGAGGCAGCATGGGGGAGAGCAGCAACTAGTTGAGGGACTAGTTGACTATCTGATAAGCTTGTGCTTATTGCATGGCTGACTAGTCACTTACATCCCTAGGTTGGACATTAGGAAAAACTTCCTGTCAGGCTGGTTAAGCACTGGAATTAATTGCCTAGGGAGATTGTGGAATCTGCGTCACTGGGGATTTTTAAGAGCACATTAGATAAACAGCTCTCAAGAATGATCTAGATCAGAGGTGGCGAACCTAAGGCCTGGGAGCTGTTTGCAGCCCCCAGCTTGCCTGGATCCAGCCCCTGAGGCTCAAAGCTGCCCCCAGCATTGGGGAGCCCATGCTGGCACTCCATACCCCTCTCCAGCTTCTCACTGGTGTGCAGCACCCAAATGATTTTTCTGTGGGTCAGTGGTCCCCGACGCAAAAAAGTTTTCCCATCCCTGATCTAAATGGAGCTTGGTCCTGCTGTAAGAGCAAGGGACTGGACTTGATGACCTTTCAGGGTCCCTTCCAGTTCTAGTGTTCTATGATTCCTATGGGGTAGGGCTGCGGCTGACTGGTTCAGTATGCAGGCTGCCTCAGGGACAGAGGACTGCCCCAGCCCTCTCTCACCACAGCAGCTTGAGGCCAGGTGAGAAGCACCTCTACATAGCCACTGCAATTCCAACTGCAGCAGGCATAGCCAGGGGGAGGAGTGCATGTCCCCCAGGTGGGGTACATCCAGGTTCATTTGTACCCTCCACTCCCCAGCTAGATTGAGAAATGGAGCAAACTGTGCTCTTTCGCCTTGTTCCCTGACGAAGGGGAACAGCCAGCAAAGTTCCTATACAAATTGGGGAAGGTCGGAGCTTCAGTCTTGGGGCTGGGGCAGTCCTGAATGGAAGGATGCACCCCCGAATGGAAGGATGCACCGCCAGCCAGCTCTTTTCACCTGCCTGATGATTCTGTCTCTTTTCTATGTAATTCTATGCATCTCTGTAGAAACTGGGGCACAGGGGAAGCGTCCCTGCTGTAAGAGGAAGCTGCATACCAAATGTGGTGTTCCCAGCTCTTACCCTTTAGAACAAACCTTGAACAAACAGATGGACAGACAGACTTGCTCACTTGCTCAAGAGACAGACAAATTCTTTCAAATATATAGTAGATTAGTATTATTGTGGCACCTGGAGCACTCAAGCAACATCAGTATTCCATTGTGGGAGAGACTGTAAAAAAGTCCATGTCACATCATCATTTTAACTAAACAGCACTTCAGAAGAAATCCTCATTCACTGCCTCATAAGAGATTGCACAGCATAAACAGCATGCTTCCTCTGATTCATCTGTTAAAGTACTCCTCTTACCCAAAAGGTCAGCAGATAGCTCTTGTTTTAGCAGCAACCAAACACTTATATGGCTGCCTCTCAACATCTGTGCAAATCCGTCTATTTGACCTGGAGGTGACAGGGAAGCTGATCAACCCAGCACCTCCCCCGATGATTAATTCAGCAGTCAATATACTAAAGACTAGGCAGATGTCCTGGCTGTTATGGTTATTTAATGACTGTTAAGATATCTTGAGAATTTTTAAAGGAAAATGTAGAGAACGCTATTCGTAAACTAGTTATAGCAGTGATGTGGATATTTCCATTTGCACAAATGAAAAGGAAGTTGCTATGTAAATTATTACATTTTCCACTAAGCAGGTAACTCAGGCAGCGTCATGAGTCACAGAGGTTAACTGACCTGTGTCAACACCCTCTTGAAAGCATGAAATGCTGTGAATCACTGAAACAAAGGATCTCATTTTTTAATTTATATTACACATCAACATTTCAGACATAGTTTGTGCCCAGCTACTTTCCTGGAAGTATAGTAACCATAAAAGTACATGAGTAAATCTTCTGAGAACAACTGGATTTGAATATGATGAATGGCAAACAATTACAAATTCACATATACACACTCATTGTCAAACTTGCCCCAGGCTTGGATATGTCTTCACATTTTTCCACAGTTTACAGAAGAATTTGGTATGTAGCAAATATATAATCAGTATTAAATGTGATTAATGCAAACTGTGGAGAAAACAGAAAGAATTGAAATAGAGCACCATGGATTTCCTTCCCCTTGCTCTACCCAGACTGCAATCAAGCATATGCATATCTGTCTCTCTGAAAATTTGAACATAGAGCCAGAACACAATTACAGGAGCTGGCTTTCTTCCCCTCTGGCTGAAGTAATGTATGTTCTATTTTCACTGTCATGTTATTTACCATCCATATTTTGATCATCCTTTATTTAATCATATCATTTAACAACATTTAATAGGTTGTCTAGCTCATCCCAAATATCATTCTCTGTGGTTCCATGCATCTTTCCTCCTTCACTTACTTTCTTATTTCTCTCACGCAAAGTTATTTTATCACTCTTATTTGTGTTTGTCAATTAAGTAAGAAATGTTATAAAAAAGGAAAAGTGTTCTTCCTTCAACTTCCTGATGTGTAGACAGCGCCAAAAGCTGAATTAAGTTATTTCAACTTCAGCTACGCAACTGAAGTAGCTTAATTTGACTTTTGATCTTCTGTGTAGATGTCCCCTTAGAGACTAACCAAAATATATAGAATCATGAGCTTTTGTGGGTAAAACCCACTTCATCAGATTTCATTATATCCACTAAAGCTCACAAGTCTATATATTTTGGTTAGTTTCTACAATGCCACAGGACTACTTGTTGTAGTATGAAATGGTTGTTCTCTTCAATTATAAACAAATTAAACCTGATTCTTAATATTAAAAGGCCTCTAAAATTAAAGTATGGCTCTTCTTCATCTTCAGCTATATTTTCTAGTCCTCATTTACCTGATATTAACTTTTTTGTGAGTTACACATATTTAATGATGGCAGCATTAACACCTCTTTTTATTAACAAAGCCTAACATCTGCTTAGAAAGAAAGCACAGGGGTGGAATTTCCTATCCTTTCCACTTCATAAAAAATACTGTGCACTGTTATGTATCAGATTACATTTATGCCATATTTTCTGCCAATAGTTTTATGTGTCTTATTTGATTATACTTTAATTCCTTTATCGTGTCCTCCTTTTAAATTTGAGAACATTCTGAATTAACAATACTTAATGAGGAAAACTTGTTAATTAAGGGTAAAAACCTGTACCATCTGCCAGATTTTTTTTGTGGGGGCCCACACTAAATGTATGTAAATAGAGAGGTCACATTTGTTAATGATTACAAAAAGTTGCAGAACTGCAGACTCTGGTCACTAAAGAATGAACACTGAGTCATTGACTGTACTCTTCCCTACATGTATAATGCATTGAGTGTTCAGTACAGACACTTAAGACAGACCATTCTATTAAAAAATGACACTGAAGGAACATTTAAGGTTGCACAATTGTTAGTCATTGGTAGGAGAATTATAAAGTTAAAGATCCATGTGCACCGTCAAGTCTGCCTACATGATGATGCATTCTTTAATTACATAATCACTAATTCTTATGTAATATTAAAACACACACTTTTTCTACAACCTTAAACACACGAAGCATTTTAGAATATTTTTCATTCTTTTCTGTCATTATATTTACTGCCAAATTTGTACCCTTTGGTCGCATTTCCCTGTGTGGAGCTACTGGGCCATGTTGAAGTCAGTAGAGATGCAGGGAACTCCCTCCGAGGACACAATTACAGGATGAGGGCTCTTTCAGCTAAGACATACTGTAAATTTTCTTTTCAATAAATAGGCACTTCAGGTAATTCAAGAGAAAAGGTATCTTAATATTAAGCAAACATATATGGGCCTCTTACATATTCAGCTATGTTTGTACTTTTTCATCCTCACACAAGGTTGTTAAACTTTATCTGCAGTAAGCTGTGTAAGAATGGTTTACTGTGGCCATTTTCATGTGCATTACTTTCATGGACTCTGGCTAGGAAACAATGAATAGATCATAATATTAGAAGATAGTTTATAAGTGCATTTAAGGTTGTAGTAAAATGTATGTTATTCAACATTAATACTCTCTGAACAACAGGATGATGTGGTGGGGGTTTTTTTTTGGGGGGGGAGGTTGTTGTTTTTTATTTTTTTGGATAGGTTGCTTTCTTGCTTTAGTTTCCTGCAGAACATTTCTAAAAGAAATTCCATAATGTCAAAATATTTTGCTACTTCAGGTTTAATCCTATTCCCACTGAAGTCTATGGAAAGACTCCCATCAGCACTTAAGTGGAAGCTGGAGGAGGCCCTTTGTCAGTTTAAGATAAAGAAGCAGAAAAGGTACTGCTCGGGTCCTGTTCAGTGCTATCTCCCTGGCAGGTGCAAACCAGAAGGCACAGCTCACTGGGTAAGGTTGGGGTGCTGCACGTGGCTTTAAATTACCTTTGTGCTATCTGGATTCTGAGTGGTTTGAGGGTCAGTGCAGCTCCTAGTGTAAAGCAGAAAAGCCCAGGATATACTCTAATTCACAGCAGCCTCCTCAGGGCTGCTTGGGGTCACCTCTCTGCTTAAGAACAGATGAGAACCTTCACAATGGCATGTAGAACAGGGCAACCTCTCCTTTACCCAGAATGTCCTCTACTTCAGGGATTGTGAGAGGGGCAAAGGAGGGTCACTTTCAGTAGGCCTACACCACTTCTTTGCCAGAGGAATTATCCTGTGTCCATTTGTGGTGTCTTTACAGTGTCTTATGCGCGAACAACCTAAAGACGCACCAGGACATGTCAAAGAATCTCGGCTTTCGTATTCGGAGTGCTGTATCCAAAGGCTTAGAATTTGGTCAAATCAAGGCAATTTTCACTAAAACAAAGTAGGGAGGGCTATTTCCATACCAAATTTAATCTATTTTATCCATTAATTTCTGCACTAGAACTATTAACAAAAATTTCAACATTTCCAATTTTGTTTATAATGGGAAATTGTTTTTAACTATATACTTTCTGTTAAATGTCTCAACTATTTTTGCACAAACTCTCTAAACAAATTGGTCCTTTATCAGAGACCTACCCTTGAAAGCATCAGCCTGAAAAACATGAATTTTCCAGTGCTGTAATGTGTCTGAAAACAGGGGATTAGAATGGAAACACTATGCAGCCTTAACTAAGGTACTCGCTACTGGTAAAACATGAGCATATAGAAAAACACTAATTTGAAAGAAAATAAAAAAGTTCTTTGGAATTTTCCATAAAGTCTTCCCCATAAATACATAAAAGATAGCTTACTTCATAGAACTAAGGAAAATGGAGTATAACTACATTGAGAAATTATTGTAATATAAATGCATATGAAATAGATCAGAAAGCTGAAATTATGCAAGTTCCACCCAAAGATAAAAATGAGATATAATGTGATATAGATAAGCTAAAAGTCTGCAACTAGACCTAATTTTGGACCAGTTTTAAATTATTTATGAACAAAGTAAAAACAATTATTGGGGATTGAGGAAATATTTTAAATTGGGTGTATTGTAACTTAAATGAAAAAAAATCCTAGATAACTATATCCCTAAAAGTGAAATCTTTAAAGGTTTTTAAAGTTTTTATTATTTTGCTTTTATTTATTTTTATTTAACAATCACAAATACTCCCAGAGTTGTATTGGTGTGAAACAAGAGTGGCATCTAGTGGCTAGTAATGTTACGGTACTTTTCCCCATTGAACAGCTAGGATATGTTCCAGACCTGATTTTCTACAGTATACAATCATTTGGATTATAATTGGGTATTTGGCAACTGCCTTGCTAGCAAAATCTGAAAAGGTTAACTTTCTAAGGAATAAATAACTAGGTAATATTTTAGTCACTGTTTACCTCTGTGTTGTTAGTGTATTCAGTTAGATGTGACTAGATGAAAAAAACTGTTAACTTGCTTAGAAAAATTTGGCAAGAAAAGATTGCACACACCGAGAAAATCTTTAACATGCACATTAGTCAATACCTTTTGCATACACTCAATTTTGGTGTCCACTGTCATACTACTGAAAGAGAACAGTTAGAGGTTAAATAGTGAGTTAAATGAGTAATTATCTGAGTATGCCCATTGCTATTGTATCCATCAGGTATATTATGTTTCATGATACTTTTCAAAATCACTGGACATGCTTTATAAGTGATATATTTAGTTTTCTTACTTTAAAAACAACTGAAAATTCCTTATTAGTTTTGGAAATTCCTCAAGATGGGAGATAATCTACTGGACTGGCTATCACCTGTATTTCCTGAAGATCATGTGGGGCAATATTTCTCTGTAAGTTGTAGAGAGGGTATAACAGGGCTGTGCATTCACACATATTTTGAAAATTGGGGAAACTAATGAGCAATTGGTGAAAGATACAATTTAGATATACATAAATGACATTATGTAGCCAGGAAAAAATCATTATTGTATACTAAGTGCTGGAGGAAATTATTTTAATATAAATATTGCAGTAGAAACTACAGTTTCCTTTGACTTCTTTTGTATATGGAAACTCAGAAGACCAGTTTCTAATCTTTGATACAGAATATACATCACCAAGGCAGAGGTTCTCTCTTCAATCCGAGAAGCAGTGAAATCTTTATCTTTAAAAATATTGTATATTTTCTAGGTATAATTTAGATGATAACAGTGCATTCATACCAAAAAAGCTACTTAAAGTTATTAAGTAACTTAATTTGACTTTCTGTTTACAATTCACATTTTCATTTTAAGCTATTCTTCCCTATGACATTGACATCATTTCTATTATAGTCACTGCACATAAATATCTATAATCAAAAGCTACATGTTAATTGGTGCTAGTATTTATGACTATATGATAACATTGATAGTCAGTGAATGCTGAAAGCCCTGTTATTTATATCAGCAGTTAAGAACAGTGTGACAGGAAGCTGTGAATTTTAATTAATGTCTTATGCAAAATTATTACACTTATATTCAAACACTGAAAAGAAGGGCTGAAATTTAAATAGTAATGTGGATATAAACAAAGATATGGTTTAAAATATTTTAAAACTCCCATCAATTATAGACAATATATATTTACAAATTTTTGACATGGCAGTAATATATCGTTGTAAAGTTCTATTTGCTGAAATTATTTAACTTAGTGAAGCTAATTAATTATTCCATAAAAAATGAAAATTAAATTATTGCAAATAATTGTCATATTTGAATGATTTAAAGAATCTGATTCTTAATAAAGTAAAAGTGCGGCCAGAATATTTTGAAACACAAGTCAAAGTACAGGACATCAAATACAGTTCATCTCTTTTATGTAATTTTAATATGATGTTCTTTTACTTTTCCTGTATCAGTAGTATGACTATTCAAAAGAAAACAGCTGCATTGCCTTCCAGATTCATCTACACAATTAAGAAAACTAAGATTGCAGTATTTTTCATTTAGGCCTACCATACATAAGTCAGCAAAATTGAAATCCTTATATGTTCAAATGTACTTGTGCTTAGTACATTTTCAAATAGACTTGAATTGTTCCAAGATTTTTTTTACATTCAGTAGTTTAGCTGAATAGAATTCTTCTTATCATTTATTTTCTCTATGGTATTGCCTCGAATCCCCAGTCATTAACCAGGACACCATTGTGCTGGGTGCTATACAAACATAGAACAAAAAACCTGATCTCTGCGCCAAAGGGCTTGCAGATTGAAACCATAGAACATCATAGCACAGTAGAGAACTTTGGGTATGTCTACACTTGCAAATTATTTCAAAATAAGTTATTTCAAAATAGCACATCCACACTACAAGGCACCATCAAAATAGCACAGAATTATTTCAAAATAGCACATCCACACTCATTGGAGCTTGAGTCACATTTGAAACACTCCACAGAGGGCATCGAGAGAGCAGTCACGTCCTGGAGCTGCTTCCTGAGGCTAGCTGAGACTCATGCTTAAAGGGGCTCCTCTCTACAGCTGCGTCTCACATGCCACTTCTCCACTGACTACCCCCTTGAGAGACAGCAAACTCATGCCGCATGCTCTGGTTGCCTTTGCGGATGCCACAGTACTTCCAACATGGAGCTGGAGCTGCTGCAAAGCACTGCCAGGCTCTTAGGTCTCCTGCTGCCTTCCACCCTGCCCATGTGTTGCCTCAGAACCAAGATGACCAGGCTGGACTGGAAGACCCCTTCACCCAAGCCCTGGTACTCCTCGTGCATCAAATTCCCTTTCATCCTCTACACACTATGCAATGCCACTTCTGCTGCAGTGAGACCAAGTTCCAACTGGTAAGACCGCATCATCTTGCAGCAGTGTGATGACCAGAATGGCTCCAGAACTTCCGCGTGTGCAAGGCCACCTTCCTGAAGCTGTGCGAATGGTTCAGCCCTGCCCTCAGGTGACAGGACAACCATCTGCGACCCACCATTCCCCTCCAGAAGTGCGTCACCATCGCACTCTGGAAGCTCGCCATACTGGACAGCTATCACTCCGTTGAAATTCAGTTTGGCACGAGGAGATCCACAACAAGGGCCATGCTCATACAGGTTTGACACTTTTACCATTTTACTAGGAGGATGGTGAAGCACTGGAATGGGTTCCCTAGGGAGGTGGCTGAATCTCCATCCCTAGAAGTTTTTCAGTCCTGACTTGATAAAGCCCTCGATAGGATGATTTAGTTGGGGTTGGTCCTGCTGTGGGAAGGGGGCTGGACTCGATGACCTCCTGATGTCTCTTCCTATGATTCTATAGGGGTCAAGGCCATCATGGCCATCCTGCTGTGGAGGGTCATCACCCTGGGCACCGTTGACCCCACTGTTGCTGGCTTCGCTCCATGGGCTTCCCCAACTACAGGGACGGCAAATGACAGCACCCACATCCCCACTGTGGCCCCAACCACTGTGCCTCCAAATATATCAATAGGAATGGGTACTTTTTGATGGTGCTGCAGGCACTCATGGACCACAAGGGCTGCTTCATGGATATTTACATCAGATGGTCAGGGAAAGCGCCTGATGCGCACTTTTTCCAGAATTCAAGGCTCTTCCACAGGATGCACACTGGGACTTTTTTCCCCGACTGCATCATCAGGGCTGGGGACCTCAATGTAATGTTCATCCTGGGCCACGCAGCCTATCCCTTGCTCCCCTGGCGGATGAAGCCCTACATAGGCTTCCTGGACCCCATCAAAGAACACTTGAAAACCAGGCTCAGCAGGTGCCGCATGGTGGTGGAGTGTGCCTTTGGCTGCCTTAAAGGGAGGTTCAGGAGTCTCTTTACCTGCCTGGACCTTGGCAACTGAAACATCCCACAGGTGGTGGCAGCCTGCTGTGTGCTCCATAACATCTGTGAGAGCTAGCTCCTGCCAGGGTTCAAGGCAGAGGCTGAGCAGCTTGCCAGGGCTTATGAGCAGCCGGGCACTGCTGCCATTCAGTGAGTACATCAGGGAGCTGTGCTCATCTGGAAAGCCTTGACCGAGTTTCAGCTAAGGCCACCTGTGAGTCTCTCCCTGGGGTCTCCCCACAGGGAGCTTCTGCATTGCCCCATGCGCCTTTCTTCCCACACCTCTCCCTTCCCCTACAGACCAAACAAAAAAGCCTTTTTATTTGGAAAAAAAACCTGTCATTTTTTATTAGGGGAATATACAACAGGGGAGGGACTGGGGAAAGAACCTGGAATGGGGGAGTGGGGAGAAAAGGGAAAGGGGGCTCAGGAATGGGGCTGGGACTGGTGCCTGCCTCGGGTATCTCAGGAGGTTTCGACTGCCTGAGAGGTCCCACCGCCACATGTTCCTGGGCCCTGGTGGCTCTTGGGAGGCTAGGAGGAGAGGCCAGAGGGGTGGGGGTGGGGAGCATGCTGGGAGTTGGGGGTTGCGGGGGTGGAGAGGTGACTGGTGGACCATTCCATACATGTGACCATGCACTCAATAATGGATGTTACAGAGGAGCACATGGCTTCGTACTGGCATGAGAGCTGCTCCCACACGGTCTTCCTCAGGTTGCAGTCAGCCTAGCACTCTTGGTGGTCCTTGTCAAAGCTCCAGCTGAGGGAAAGGAGGCAGTCCAGGTATTCCCGCACCTCGTCCTCATGAGCTTGCCTCCACCTGCAGAACTTGCAGGGTTGGGAGGATGGCATGGGAGGTGGTGGATGCACCACGCTCGCAGCTGGCTCCGCTGTGAAGACAAGTGACAAGGTCAGTCATCCGAGGAGACAGTGTGCATGAAACCTAGCCCTAATATCTGAGCCGACACCAAGGTCTTAGTTCAGACGATGGCGATGTGCTTTGAGGAAGGCCATCTATTGCTGAAACAGTGGGCACATTCCAGCAGAGGCACGGACATCCCAGGGGAGCCTCACCACTCCTACATCCCGGGGACAAGCAGGCATGGGAATGTGCTAGCCAGGCCAGAAGCCTGCAGGCGGGAGTGGGGGATAGGGCAGCTCAGCTTCCGACTGTGTCCTGCACACGCCAGGTCTGGCAGTGGTGGAGTCCCACAGAGAACTTCTATCCCTGCTCACTGGAGGGGGGGAGGGAGTTAGGAGGGGTGTATAAGCGGTAAACACCACTTGCCAGAGAGAGTGGTAATGGGGTCCCTTCCTCTTCCTTCTCCCAGCAGATTCCCCATGCAAAGACTCAGTTTCCTCCACATCACCGAGCTTGACCAGGAGCGGATGCTGCCCAAGAGTGCGGGCATGATCCTGTGCCGTGTGCAGCACTGCTGTGTGTTTCCATGACCCCAGCCTCCTTAGTGGTGACTTGTTATGGGAAGGTGTCCCACCAGGGAGTGCAGAGAAAAGCCAGCCTCTCCAGGAACCTTGTGAGAAGGAGCAAAGGAGTGTGACTTCATCATGGAGCTGAGTGCTCCAGACTTGGCGCTCCATGGCTGAGAAGGCCAAGCAAGAAACATGCCGCGCCTCGCCGCCTGCTGCCTGCCCCTGTGTGTGTATTGGGAAAGTGACAGAACTCACCTGAACTGCCTGCCCCAGGTTCGTCCAAGCCCTGGGAAACATCCTTGGAGTGGAGAACCAGTTCCAGGCAGATGACAACCTCCTGGCTAGAGGGCATGGTATCCAGGCTGGCCTGCTCCTTCTCCTCCTCGTCATCCTCCCCCACAACCCCGCCCTTGTGGAGACTGACAATGGGGGTGTCCTGTCCAGAGGCTACAACAAGGGTGAGGGAGGTGACTGCCCTGGCCCCCCCCCCCCAGGATGGCATACAGCTGCTCATAGTAGCGGCATGTGTGCAGTTCCACCCCAGAGCAGGAACTTTCCTCCCTAGCCTTGGTGTATGACTGATGGAGTTTTTTATTTTCATTCACGCCCGGTCCAGAGCGCGGCTAGGCTGGTGGCCATCCAGCCATAGACTTCGGCATTTCACCTCTTAGTGCAAAGATCCTGGATATTCGTCTCCTTGCCCCAGACCTCGATGAGATCCAGGATCTCCACACCAGTCCAGGCTAGTGCCTTCTTTTGCTCTGGCCAGGGGCTGCTGGCAGATATGGGGGGCTCAGAGAGAGTGCTGGGGTCTTCCATGGCCCCACAAAAGGAGGGCACTATGTGGCATGGGGTGGCAGGGCTGGTGTGGTGCCACAAGCCTTTTCTCTTCTGCCTGCAGCTGGAGTTGTCAGATGTGTGGCCAGAGTAGCCACAAGGGCAGCTATGAGAGGCCTCTGGAGGCCAACTAATTCAAAATAACAGCAGCTGAGTGTCCATACTAATGCTATTTCAAAATAACAATTTTTAAATAAGCGTTATTCCTCTTCGCAAGCAGGAGTTATTATTTTGAAATAACAGGCTTGGTAGTGTGGACACTTGCCTTGTTATTTTGAAATAAGGGGAGTTATTTTGCAGTAACTCTCCAATATAGACATGCCCTTTTAGTGCACAGAGGCAGTCAGTATGCTGCCTGCTGGAATGCAGTACATTTATGATCCAGCTTGCTACACGCTACCTGATCATTTTGATAAGTCTTATGTTTAGGATAAGAGGCAACAGTTGAATACAGACAGATGTGGAGCACAAGGAAACAATGAGACAATATTGGTCACCGTGCTAAACAGTGGTCTCAGCACACCAGCTGTTAAGTTTCTTGTAGGCAATTAGTTGAAAGACCATGGTTAGAAAGAACAATGTTTAAAATAAAACAACAACAAAAAAGCCAGTTTGTTCCCAGCTGTAATTGTCTAAGATTCTATGAAGCTAAAGACACAGTATGAATGATCAAAATCAGGGAGACATGTTTTTAGTTAACATAAGCCAGTTATGTTGGTAAAATGTTACTTAATCAATACACCTCGGTACATCAATACACATTCTAGTATCAAGGCAGAGTTTTAGCTCAACATCTAGGGTAACAGTAATGGAAAACAGAACTTGCCATTATGCATCATTAAACTATAATCAATTACAGAAATCTGTTAATGCTTTCCTTCAGAGAGACAACCAGCAGGAAACACAATCTATTAAATGTGCAGGTAACAAAAGGAACTACTTTTAAAACAAGGTAGTCGGGTTAAGAACATTTTTTTATGAGACAAACTTTAACAGATTTCCTGACCTCATTTCATTCATCTAGAAGTCAAAATAGAAAAAATCTTCGTTGTTATAGTCCACATGTAGAATATGAAAGTTCATAACAAATCTGGACCTGGAATATGCATTTTCCAGACAGCATCTACGCTTGTATTTGCCATAATCATTATTATATGTGTACATGCGTACACAATGATGTCACTGTTTATGACATTATAATCCTAGTTCACAAAGTAGCGTATAGTTTTATGTGGTCCTGCTGGAGTTCATTTACAGACAGACCGTAATGTAAAGCCTGCCGAATTCACAAGGTAATGTCCAGGCTTATCTGGAAATGCAATAATTCATAGACAGGGTTTAGACAAGAGCGTAGCTGCATATAACAGCCAATGTGACCATGAGAAACATCCTTTTTTGCTTACAAAAGAATTGAACGCTGCAGGAATCCTTAATCAATAAAAAAAAACAGCTTTAGTCTTGCCCACAAGACACAGAAGAAAATGATCTATCATCTAAATTCTGTGCCTAATTCTCACTGACACCAGATTTGCACTAGTGTACCTTTTCTGACTGCCTGAGATTTACTCCTCATTTATACCAAGTTAACTAAGAAAATAATCAATCCATTTACATCTCTTGGATATATCCATATAGCAACAAATTACTTCCTCTCCTAATTTCTTCCACCACAAAAAGAAAAAATAGAGAAAGAAGACAAGAAAAATTGCATTTGGAAAAAAAAAATGAGACCATATAAAGCTTAGGAATACATACAGATGTATGGAAGCCTCCTAAAAGCTATAGAGATTGCACATTGTGCATCTCATGCTGCTACTCCTGCTACTGTTAGTATTAATTTTGGATTAGAGCAAAAGCGAATCATGTGTAAAACCAGCACAACCAGCCAGGACTGAACACTATCTGGTATCTTTGTTTAAAAAGCAATCTCTCCCCCACTATCTATTGCTCATTGTCTTTGTTCAGCAGAACCTCCCTAATTATCATCTCACAACTTCACAGACCTAACAACTCCCACCTAAATATTGATGGTATTGTCAGTGCTGTAGAGAAGTCAGATATTACTGATACACCATTGTTTTAACAAAATATTTCACTGGACCTGCTTCTGTGTCAGATATAGAGTGATAATGGGCCACTTCACCGTGAATGATCATTCATGGAGGCTAGAAGTATTTTGGAGGTAAAAGTATCGACAAACAGCATTTGCAGACACTGATTTTAGAAACAGGGCTGTGTCGACACAACCTTGTCACTAAAAGTTGCATAGTGTAGACAAAGCCTTATTTCCCAGACTAAACGCAAGCATGATTTTTATGCTTAATCTACTCATTTCTTTGTGCCAATACAGTAAAATTGTGTAACAACACTAACACTTTGTTATGAAGAGAGCAGATAAACCTTGGCTAGGCATAGGCTTATACAAGGTGTATCAGTACATTCATAAGCAGCATGGCAAGCATTATTCCAATTATTCACCTCAGAAAAATTAAAAGAAAAAGAGACCACTCACTACAACATTGACCTCCTGTGGTTTGGCAAATTCTCCTGTTCAGCACTGGTCACGTCCTGAGGCTGCGGGGCCAGAGAGGTTCAACCTGTACCTCACTCACCTTCTCTCTCTACTCTCCTGGGACCAACCCAGCTACAACAACACTACCTACAAAATATACTTTGTGACATTTACTACTAAGCCATGAAGATTTATTATAAATAAGCTAATTTGTAAATATAAAATGGTCAAATTCTGACATCCATTGGTTTGTAACACTGTGTAATGAGAAACTTGTTATACAGGACCCTTGGACCACTATTATTATTGACTGCCTTAATTTCTAAATTTGGTAAATGTGCAAATAAGCCTCCTTGTCTCCACTACTGAGTCCTGACCCTGAAAGGTAAAGTCCATGGGAGAGGTAGAAGTTCAATGCCTCTCAGAATCAGGCCCTTTGTAAACATCTACTATTTTTGCTTCTCTTCTCTCTCCCTCCCACTCCCCATCTTTTCATATCAACAACATAATTAGTGGTAGCAAAAGATCTAGAAACTATAGTCTGTAGAGGAGAAAATTAATCATCATACTTCTGTAACCCTTCTGCCAGGTAGGCCTGGCAGTAACCAGGGCTGGGTTCAATATCTTGGGGTCCATCTCACACAGAACTGGCTCGAGCCCCCACCCAGTAATCTGGGAAATTCACACACCCCTGGGTGCCTCTGAGAGTCAATGCTTCCCCACTCGCAAGCACAGAGTCTGAGTGTAGGAAAGAAACATTTAATGAAACAGAGAGAGGTCATACGGCATTAACTTGGAGAAAACACCACAAACAGAGTTCATAACCCAAACATGAGCTAAGCCCCGTTCCCCCCCAGCCAAGAATCACCTGAAGTCCAAAGAGTCCAACACCCAAAAAGTCTCTGTCCCTGGTCAGTACCACACAGAGTCCCAAAGTTCACCCGCAGGGTTTCACCTCCCTACCTGGGTAGAAATAGGGGTGGGGGGATAGATAGGGGGCAGCTTACAACACTCCGCCACGTTCCACCAGCTGTCTCATCCCACGCCACTGGATGCTCTGCTGGTCACCTGCCGCCGCTTCACGCCACACCGCTGGTTGCCGCTCCTCGCCTGTTGCCACTCCGCGCCATGCCACTGGTCGCCGCTCCTCGCCTGCTGCCACTCCTACCGGCCACACCACACCAAGCCACCAGCCACTCTGCTGGCCGCTGCCGCTTCGCTGGCTGTAATGGGTCTGGCTCTCAGCCAAACCAGTGATTTCAGCTCTCAGTGATTTCAACTCTTTAGCCACCAGCTGGGCTGGCAAAGGAATCCAGCTTCCACTGGACTAGCAAAAGAAAAGACGCCTCAGGGAGTCTGCTTTAGGTCTGTCCTTAAAACAAAAGGGGGAAAGGGGCAGGTTGGGCCAGTCTTACAGCTCACACCTGGCAGGTGTGAAGTAGGCTGACTCCAGACCTTTAACCCTTCCCCCCAGCTCAGTCCACTCAACTCTGGAAGGGGGGAGGCTTCTTCCTCAGAGACCTCTTACAGTGATGGTGATGTCTCCCCTGCAAGCACTGGTGGCATGTTTTACAGTTCCCACATTTAGGGGTAGCATGATTAGTGACCCTCACAACAGCCACAGATTATTTACAATTCTCCACATTCCATTCCAACACTGATCCTCCATCAGCCCTGGCTGAATGGGATTTACATAGCCACACCTCGTATTCTCTCCCCATCCTGACATGAGCTGTATTTACATATCAACAGTTGACAGTTAATTATCTTGCAGAGCTAAACAATTTTAGCGGGCACACCCACCCCTCCTTTTAGCTGGCTGATAGCAAGCAGCAGTTCAGTCCCTGCTTACACTTCTAAGAACTGTTACAATTTACACTGAAGAGCATTTGCAACAAATAAAACAATACTATCTCAGGAGAGAGATTTCCAAAGGCTCTCGGGGGAGCTATTGAAAATCTAACTCATCTTTGTACTTCTGAAAATATTTACCTTCATCATCAATCAATATTATTGCACACAATGAGACTGTCCATGTGTTCACAGGATTTTGCAGGATTAGGGCCACAATCAGTGCTTAAATTGTAATCAAAGAGGTGTTGGGGCACAAGCAATTTTTTTTACATTTATTACTAGTACAGTAAGCCCAAAAGTGCCAGGATTATGAACTGTCAAGACTAGACAGGGCTCATGCCTGACAAATGCTAGGATAAATTAAGCACTGGTCACAGAGCCAAGCAGGATTAGGCCCTATTGTGCAAGGCACTGTACAAACACATGGAAAGACATGACCCTTCGGTTAGAATATTATTTGCCTGAACTGGAAGTGGAGTTTTCCATGCTGGAAAATATACACAAGTTGCCAAGAATGATTAGTTAGCAGCAGCCTCTCATGTTTGCTGATATGCACGGAAATGTTCACTAATACCTCTGATATGCACAATTTGGAAACATACGCACACATACTATTGATGTGACATGCAGATTGACCTAAATTAAGACAGATTTCTCATTTCTTTTAATGTCTGAATTGAATGTAGAACTGTAGCCACAAGTGAGTTACTCTTGTATATTTTATATTTCAGTTTTCAATTTAAACATTACATCAAATTCATTCTATTGTAATTCTGGTTGTATTTTTTTCTTATAAATACGTAACAACATTTTGCGAGGCACATGAGCACTGTGAAATTTTCAATTTGGCTGGCAATAGGCATGGGTTATTTAGAATACAACTTTATTTACTTAAACTATCGGGCAGTCCCCCATCCATCAATTGTACAGTGCAGGTCATAATAATTTCCATAATAATTTCCACATTCTTGGAGGGCTGCAATGACCCCCCTGCTTCCCAACCAGGTCCCAGCCCTCCTGTTACTGAGAACCCACCACTTTCCCTTCAGCTGAGGGTTTTGGAGGCAAGAAAAGGAGGGAGGTTGGCTCCTCTCTGAACCAACTTAGAAGCCCAAACCCTCCTTCTTCAGGTTACTTAAGGAATGTTTCATTTATATCTTTTTTCCAATCTCTTATCTCCTGATCTGATCCAGGCATTTCTTGATCTTCCCAACTTTCACCAGGTAAACCTTCCCCTTTCCCCATCTGCTGCCAGTTGTAGATGCCCGCCTTTATAGCCCCCTTTCCCCTTTTTGGGTTTTTTTTTTAAACAGGCCAACCATAAAAGGACCCGACCTAGCATGTACAGTTGAGGTAATACACCCGAGAGCATATCATGTAAATCAATTATATGGGGCATTTTTCTCTAACTTCTAAGGACCTGATCCTTGAAATGCTTTTAACAGGGAAATGACTCCTAATAGGACCACTCACAACAGTATGTACTACAAAACTAGCAGTAAGGATTTGCAGGATTAGGCTCTAAACACTCAGAGTTCAAGTGCAAGTGGTAAGCAAAATTATTTCATTTTTGGAAGGATTGGCACATCCAAAATACCAGCCTATTATTTTAAAAATGCATTATTATTAAATTACTCATTCCTATAAATATGAATACATAATTTCCTTCATACTGTCACTCATTCCAAACCTTGCTAGACATTAGCCTAGAAGACTGGATATGCTTTTAAGTCTAATATTTCTGGAAATTCACTGTAGAATTATTATACCTTAAACATTTCTTTTTAAACACACAAGAAATATGACAAACCTTAAATGTACATGTTAGGCATTCTCATTCATGGTCTTTTGCAGTTTTATATTAGCACCCACTACTCAAGTTAAGATCACAGTTCCATTTTCATGGGTTCTGAATAATTTTAGCAACATGTGAAAGTGTAAAAGTTACCAATATATATTCCATGAGAAGCTTTTAGCTGTCTCTGATGTATGCAAATATGTTCTCGTATTTTACAAAAGTACTAAAAAACCCCAAGACACTGAATTCAATCAAATCTTTATTTTATTAACTGTCTCAGAACATGACTGATGAAATTATGTGTGAAAATAAAGGGTGAGGCAAAATAACCTACCTGATCCCAGATACATTTTAAACAATGATCAGGTTGAATTAACTTCAGTACCAAAATGGGCTTGTTCTGTCTCAAGGAAGCTCAACATGCAGATAATGCAATTAGAAACAAAACACAACTCTAAACCAAGCTGTATCTTAAACTTGAAATAATGAACACAGTGTTTTAGTTGTGTTTTAAGCAATTATGTGAGCAATTATGAGATTTAAATATAATAAAAAGCATGTGAGGTGATGGCTATTTCTACTGGAGACACACATTTCAATGTGTAGAGACTGTAAGGAATGGTGGCCATCTTGGCTGAGGGTATTCTGCACTGCTGGAAGTAACTAGCCATTCGGAATGAAGGAAACGTCATTAGTTTTGGTCTGCAATCTAAGATCATGTGAGTCATAATGTAACTTCCAATCATGTATGGAACATTTCAATCTCATTTTAGCATTTGGTCACATCATTATTCTGCAAATGCAGTTTAAAAAGCACTGAGATTACCATGTTAAAGCAAATTTTAGCACAGCGCCTATTTTAGTATTGCTGATGGAAAAAGGGGCCCTTTCAGCTTGATATGAGTAGTTCCTTCTTGTACACCATAACAGGGTGGCTTGCTCCATGGGCTGGAAAGCCTGGGGCTAAACCAACACTGATCATGGAATGAGGTCCACTTGAGGGAAATTAAACAATTCCCCATGAAAAAGCAGAAGGGAGAAACTCAGGCAGTTCGAAGCTATGCTGGTGGATGCCGCATGACTGATGACAGAATTAATTTCTGTATCGCACAATTGATTCTATAAGCAGCCCCATGATTCAGCATTTCTGTAAATAATTTACAGCAATTATTACCAGGAAATAGCACTATATTTGCATAAGTTGTATGTTTTATAATGAAATACTTAAGTTCATTGTAAGTTACATTTGACAGTAACAAAAATCAAAAGAGAACTTATACCTGCACCATGATACCAGGGAACTCAGAAGGTAAAGCCCAGTGAGCTGAAAGCTCTTGGGAGGGGCTGAAGATGATGACTGTATTTAGGACTGGACAGCAGTCCCAGCAAGAGACAGCCAGGAGGTGGGAGATCAGACAGGGATAAAAGAAGAGCGTTGGTGTGAGAGAAAACGCCAAAGTTAAGTATGGACTTTTTCATTTATGTTGTTGGGATGAGTTGTTTTAAACTGGTTCTGGTATTAGATGAGTCCCAGGCAGGGGGACTGTTAACCAGAGAAAGCCTCTGAGTTCTTAAGAGGCCTGCAGAAGAGGCCTAACAGGGACAGGATGCCTGCAAAGGGACCTGGAGAGAGGATGGGGTGCTCACAGTAAGTAGCAGTCCTGTTATGTACAGCATTATCCTGATGTCTCAACAATGCCAGCTCGTTTGTACACATAAGTGTTCATCTGACCTGTAATAAATTATATAGTTTTGCAAGGCACCTCTTTCGAGACAGGATTCAATGTTGCCAACTCTCACAATTTTATCAAGAGTCTAATAACAACAATTGGTGTTTTACTAATTGGTGTGCAACTGCTCAATTAATGTGAACATATGAGAATCTCAGCTTGTATGTGTTTAAAAAGTAAATTTCTCATGGCTGTGGATAAACAGAGTGAAAATATGACAGTGCACCCTGGAGGTTCAAACACCAGAAGGCAAATATATAATATTTTATTTAAAATGTCATGATTTCGGGGGACTAACTCATGACATTTTAATGTTGAGGACTGGTAATAATACAAAACGTCCCAAGGCAACCTTCCAAGACAAAAATACAAACAGCAGACCCTTGAAAGGTGTAGCTAGCACTTGCAACGAAGAACATAACAAAAGCAGGAGGAACCATTTTAAGATGACTGAATTAATTTCGGTATCACACAATTCTATAAAAAAATCTCAGGATTCAGCTTTTCTACAAATAATTTACAGCAAATATTACCAGGCAATAGCACTATATTTGCATTAGATGTACGTAAATCTGGATGCAAAATGAAATGCATAAGTGCATTATAAGGTACATCTGACAAGAACAAAGATCAAAAGATAAATGAACACATCCTCTATTATGTACCAATTGTAAGTTAGAACATAAGAACATAAGAACGGCCGTACTGGGTCAGACCAAAGGTCCATCTAGCCCAGTAGCCTGTCTGCTGACAGTGGCCAGCACCAAGTGCCCCAGAGAGGATGGACCGAAGACAATGATCAAGCGATTTGTCTCCTGCCATCCTTCTCCAGCCTCTGACAAACAGAGGCCAGGGACACCATTTCTATCCCCTGGCTAATAGCCTTTTATGGACCTAACCTCCATGAAATTATCTAGCTTCTCTTTAAACTCTGTTATAGTCCTAGCCTTCACAGCCTCCTCTGGCAAGGAGTTCCACAGGTTGACTACACGCTGTGTGAAAAAGAACTTTCGCTTATTAGTTTTAAACCTGCTACCCATTAACGTCATTTGGTGTCCTCTAGTTCTTCTATTTAGGGAACTAATAAATAACTTTTCTTTATCACCCTCTCCACACCACTCATGATTTTATATACCTCTATCATATCCCCCCTCAGTCTCCTCTTTTCTAAACTGAAAAGTCCCAGTCGTTTTAACCTCTCTTCATATGGGACCCGTTCCAAACCCCTAATCATTTTAGTTGCCCTTTTCTGAACCCTTTCCAAGGCCAAAATATCTTTTTTGAGGTGAGGAGACCACATCTGTACACAGTATTCAAGATGTGGGCGTACCATAGTTTTATATAGGGGCAGTAAAATATTCTGTGTCTTATTTTCTATCCCTTTCTTAATAATTCCTAGCATCCTATTTGCCTTTTTGACCGCCGCTGCACACTGTGTGGAAGTTTTCAGGGAACTATCCACGATAACTCCAAGATCTCTTTCCTGATTTGTCATAGCCAAATTAGCCCCCATCATACTGTACGTATAGTTGGGGTTATTTTTCTCAATGTGCATTACTTTACACTTATCCACATTAAATTTCATTTGCCATTTTGTTGCCCAATCACTCAGTTTGGTGAGATCTTTTTGGAGTCCCTCACAGTCTGCTTCTGTCTTGACTATCCTAAACAGTTTGGTATCATCTGCAAACTTTACCACCTCACTGCTTACCCCTTTCTCCAGATCATTTATGAATAAGTTGAACAGGATTGGTCCCAAGACTGACCCTTGGGGGACACCACCAGTTACCCCTCTCCATTCTGAAAATTTACCATTTATTCCTACCCTTTGTTTCCTGTTTTTTAACCAGCATCCAGTGGCACCTTAAAAACAACACAGCATCCAGTGACACCTGAAAAACTAACACTTTTAGGGTGCCACCAGATTCCTTGTTTTTGCTGAAACAGACTAACGCTGCTATCTCTGAAACCAATGACAAGTTTTATACTGAAACACCAAACCATCCTTCGTGGTATCTGTCATAATTATCTAGTTCATCCCCTCCCCCAGCAATAGTGCAACACCACACATACACACAAAAGAGAAGCAAAGTATTTCCGGCAGTACATTGCAGCCGTAGCCCTGTGCTGAAAGGGCAGCACTTGAACCAAGTGTGCAGAAAGTACTGCGCTGTAGGAGTCTCCCTTCATAAAGAGCAAAACTTCATGGCAGTCAAGAACAAAGAACATAATGGCAGAGCACCTATTGCTGTCTTTGTGAAGAACACTGCACTGCATCCCTGGCTGTGAGACAATGAGCTGAAATATCTGCATTGCTGTATCTCTCTAAAGTTAAACCCACATTTTGTGAAAGGGAGATGATGAATATAAATATTAATATAAATAAAATCACTCTGGTAAAATGCTTTGGATTAAAGTTGTTTGTATTACTGAAATTGATTAGTATTAGAAACTCAATGGAATATAAATTTAAAAAAGGAGAGAAGAGGGAAGTCTGACTGATAATCAACCTTGATTTAAAAAAAATACAGCAGCTGAAAAGCTAGTGGAGAACAAAGTAATTCCTCCTTGGAAATAACTAATTGTGCTTTATTTATGTTTGCCTCATAAAAATCTCTTTTTGTAGTCAGCTGTTGCAGATATAAAAATCAGATCTAAAATCTTGGAACAGCATCCAAAATTGTTCCATAGTCCCACGTCTCTGCATGCTCTCTCTGATACATAAGCCCTCTCAGGCATGCACTGTGAATGTGATGTAAGGATTTCACTCTGAAGGTTATTTATGTGTTGAGTAACTAGAGAATTTTCAGCTAGTAGCAGTTTGAAATTCACTGCTTAGTTGATAGCTTAGAGGCCATTTATTTTTTTTCATTCCTCCTTACAGCTCCAAAAAGCAAAGAGGAAACAGTGAATAAGCTCAATGATTGAAAGTTTTGTTCTTCAGAGCTTAAGTCTGGACGTCACTTTGCTGCAGCTCTAATATAAAAGCAATTGGGAGACAAACTAAGAAGCCCTGAATATGAAGTCAACAGAAATTTTACTGAATTAAGGACTGCACAATTCAATCTTTTGTTACAAGCAAGGCAGGTTTGTAAAACGGTTTAACAGAAAAATATTACAACACAATATTTTTCTTAACATTGTGATAATTAAAGACAGCAGCGAAGGTGTGTCTTATGACTCAAAGTACAGACAGCTCATTATCTGGAGAAATAGAAATGCAGCCTTTATTGTCACTTCTCCTTTATCATCACCATCCTTAAAGTGCAAATTGCGTTTTTTAAAGTGACTTTGTGAAGTTCTACATTTATTGTCTCTCTCCGATTGCGTATCCATTTTGCTCAATATTTAGATAAGCTCTGATAACCCATCCTGGGTTTCTCTACCATCATCTGTTGATAATGAAAATTCTGTAGGCCATGGTAACACTTCTGCAGCCTCACTATGTGACTGAAGGTTAACGGTGCAATACAGATGTAGCTGACAGACTTGGAGATCTGGCATTTAGAAAAATATCTTTTTGATTTTGAAGAGTAAGCAGCACAGTTGATAAGGAATCAGTGAGATACAATAGACACAGGACCTCACTTTGCTGTTTGAAGAACCCGTTTTTCACAAAGGCATTCAACAGTTTATCCTGTGAAATGGTGAGTACTTGCAGTTCCTGTGTGAATTGTAGATGATCAGGACTTCTCAAGATCAGACTTTAATGTTGTGGGTTTATTTCTGACATCTAATAAAATATTAACACTAATGGATTATAAAATCTAGTCACTGAGTGCATCAATTCAAAATTACTGAGATAATGAATGTGTAAACAGACTTTTCAAGTACATTGATATTAAAATAATGTACCTGGATTGAATAAGTATTTAACGAGATGGTGTACTGTAGTTACTCCCAATTATCTTTCATCCTAATATTTTCCAGTAACTTATCTAAGTTGCTACAGTCTATTACTTTAAATTATAACTAAATACCTAAAAATGTAACATAAATGAATCAATAAAATATCATCATGCATTTGTTATCAAGGGCTATGCAGTATCATCCCTTTCCTCAGCAATTTGTGTCCAGGAAAAAAATTAACTTCAGGGTAGATATAGCCAGAGAATCAAGCCAGCAGAAGATGCTGTAGGAACCTGCAGAACCTTTGGACACTGGTAACAGCATCAGTCTAAAAGACTATTTACTCAAAACCCCTTTTGGCCCCTCTCATGCAATCACTTCACTCTCAGGGACTGTTTATTCCATAGATATTACAATAGCAAAGCTATGGTACTGCAGCACAATAGTTTAGACATCTACTATGGTGACGGAACAGTTTTTGCCATCACTGTTGTTGATCTATCCCCTCAAGTCTCTGTAACTAGGTTGACATAGAATTCTTCCATCTGTCTAGTGATGTCTATATCAGGCTTAGGTCAACTTAACTATGTCTCTCAGAGGTGTGAATTTTTCACACTCCTAAGTGACATAGCAAGGCTGACTTAAGTTTTAAAGTACAGGTTGGTCCAGGTCCTCATGGATAGGCATCCACATCACAAACTGATCCCTAGTTGGCAGCCTCAGCAGAGAGACAGAGGATTCAATGGGCCACAGAGACTAAACTATCCTCTGACCTCTTACAGATGGTCGCTCCAGTCAGGGTGGAGGCACAATGGCAGAGCAGTTTGTGGAGAAGCTTGTATCGCCATTCGAGTGCCATGAAATAGACACTTTTTATAAATACTGGAAACTCCCAAAGGGGTTAGGAGATTGGAGGAGGAGAGGGATCAATTTCTGTTCCACTAAGACATTTTAGTTCAGTTGCCTTTATGGCTAAATTTCTACTCTTTCTTTGGTTCCAAAACCAATTATTTTTACCTCTGTCAGACATACATTTAGGTTAAAATTTTCAAAAATGCACCTCAGATAAAGCTCTTAAATCCACACTTATGCCCAATATTTAGTGGCTTGATTTTCAAAGATGCTAAGACCCAGCAGCTTCCACTGGAGTCACTAGCAAAATGTCCATCAACTTCCATGGCAGCAATACTAGAATATCATATTGGAAAACAGGAGGAAATTGTACACTGGGCCAAGTACTTCTTATTCTCCAATCGTCTCTTGCTATTTTTTATTTCCCGCCACACCTTTGTATAGCATCTATGGAAGTTCCACCTTATGTGGTTTTTCACTTGGTGGCAGTATGTATATAACTGAAAAATAATGTAAGAAGCTCACTTATTAATACAATTGGGAAATCCTCAAATATTTGCCCATATGACTGATAGAGCTTTTCAAATACATTAAGTGCAGTTAGATGCCCAATCCCCAGTGCAAGCAAACAGATATTAGAAGTTCATCTGCCCCCAAATTGCTACAACTACAGCTCCTTGGTTCACTTTCCTGTTAAAACAAAGAACTTCTCAAGGCCAAATTCAGCCAGTTAAAGCTTTAAATTCAAATATGCCTGAGGAAGATCACTGCCATTAATCAAACATGCAGTATTTGATGCTGGTGAGTTAGACAATCATATTACCTAGTTTGATTTATTTCTTTCACGTAATGGGCACTTTTATTTATATCTCTTACTGCAGATGTTTTTGTTGTTAACTTTGACAGATGCAAACATTTAAATGCTTAAATTATTATAAGGTACTATAGTATATTTATTAAAATTCTTATAAGATAACTAAGGATGAAACCAACAAAGTTATTAAGAATAAAACCCATAAGGAACTGAAATTGACCCAAAGAGACCAAAGAGAATTCCAGAGAGATAAAAAGAAATCTTCCAGCTGTGATTTTTTTAACTTGGTATTTTTCTATAAACAATACAAATATTAATATAATTGTATGTTACCTTTACAACATTCTTATGTAGTGACAGAAGACTGTCTATACTCTCATCAAAGCATAGATAAGGATTCTGGACCAATAAAAAATACCAAAATAGTTTCTTTATATGCTTTTGAATTTTCAAGAGCAATGCGGATCCTGTGAAGAGTTTAGGATGGTACTGTGTAGCACACAGTTGATTTAAACTCCTTTCACGTTGTCACCCATATTTAGGGTAAGGCATAAGAAGCTTTGCAAATTCCTTTTCCACAGCAAAATTACTGAAAGATTTCTGTACCTTCAACTTGAATGGACACAATCAAATCATTCTGGTCATCATTTTTATATTGAGCAGATGGTGGTATGAGATTTTTGATAAACAACAACAATCTCCTAGTAAGGGTTGCAGAGGGGTCATTGAAACCAAGATTAACAATTTATTAGTTTTAATGGACCATGGCAGTAATAAACAACAGAGCACTACACAGATTGTCCTGTTAAGGCTGCTGACACAAATGGCTTTTAACTGGCTTCCTAAAAGTGTTAATGCCCTCAAAGCCTCAACAAATGAAGGACTTTGTCAAAGTGAGAACCATTCACAGTGAAGAGGCATTTACCATACACATTTAAAACAGTCATCCATAAATGTGCTCCTGATTTATTTAGACAACAGATTTAACGTCTTCTAGGCAAGAAGTTCAGAAAAAGAAATGCAGTAGGCCTTCCATGGGAATTCAGTAGAAGTCTAAGCCATCTAAATCCAGACAGATATAACACTAATAAAATTATGAAGAATCACTACTTCTACTGTCAACATTTTTATCTTAATTTCAAAGCTTTCTAACCCACCTTCCTTATCCTTTACTCTAAATAGGTAACTCTTGAAATTCACTTCCTATGACAGATTTAATGCCTTATTTCATAGGGAATCAATTATTCCACACCAGATTTTTATTATGAAAAGATATTTTGTTATGACTAGAAAATAATGATGGTAAGCTCTGAAAACAGAACTTACAGTGATGATTCTAAGAATGGAGAATAGTGTGCTCTTCCTCCCTTTTCCTTAAATCTATTTTCTTTTATGTTTACTGCTCAACATTAAGACAGACAGCCTCTTGATGAATTTCCATAGAAAATGTTACAGGACAATCTACATAGTGAAACCAACCTAAATAATAGTTTTGCCTAACATGGCACTGAGTGCAGCAGGGAACAGAAATTCATAACAGCCAGAAAAATATTTACTAATTTAAATGAAGTATTGGTACAATACATATTTTACTATTATGCTATCTTCTATTATTTTATTGTCTGATGGATTTGTAATCTTATATGCTTTGCCTTGTTTTCTGAAAGCTTTTTCAATAATTTTTTATCATGTTTCTCATTTTTTCCCTTTTCTTGTAGTCTCACTTCAGTACACTGAAAAGGCTCCATTTTGATACAATGACGGTGGAATACTCTGTCAAAAAGCCTTTTCTGCACTAGTCATTGATCCAAACACAAACCATTTGCACAGTCCAATGCCACTCTAATCCCATCCCTATGGATTTCCAGCCCATTTGCAAATTCAACTCTCCAAAGAGCAATTTCTTCCCACTACTTTGCAACTATGAAACATGTTGCTAATTACTATGTTTAAAAATCTTGACTTAAGTAGTCATGAAGGGAATTTAAATGAAATCTCTAAAAGGGTAAAATCCACCAGCTAGGTCTCCCAACATGCAAACATGAGTACTTAACTTCTCAGTATACTGAGCCAATTTCCATTAATTCCATTTTCTGTAATAAGTATACCTCTATTACTCACATGGTTGGCTTTCCACAGTAGTCCTTGGAGTAAAAACACAAAGCTATTCTGTATAATCCTTTATAATATGTTCTAATGGTAATTTTTTTAAAGAAAAACAATTACTAATTACCTGTAAGTCAGCATCAAATTCATGTTTCAAGTGAGCATCCTCTGCAGCTTCAACAAGACGCTTTAAAAAAAAAGGAGAAAACAGTAAGTACATTGCTGGCATGAACTGATATCGTTAAATCCTGGGGGTGCTTCCAAAATTATTAAAAACAATTACTGGTGAAATGGATAATTCATTGTCACCATGTAAAATGGTGCTTCAATTATATAAAAAGACACTGAGTCAGATTCTTTAAAGAGTTTAACACCAGATGCTTCAAGTGGTCAGTATCAGCAATTCCTGATTTTCAAATGAGCTCATCTGTCATTAGCATGAAAGTAAGGGCCCGATCTTTCAAGTTTTTAGCACCCAGCAGCTCCCTTTATGACACTTAAACAGCAAGCTTTTTTAGAGGACACAACACCAGTGTGCTAAACCATTTTGAAAATATGGCTGCTTATGTTGGTGAAGAGTTGAGCTCTTTTCAATCTGGTCCTACATGTAAAATTGAAAGCTTTCCTTCCCCCTCCCCTGCAAAAAGATGCAGAAGTTATCGTTGATTATAAACAACTGAAATTCAAATGGGATTCTGGAGAATGATTAAAACATAAGGGATTTAAAAACTAGAGATTAATTTTTATTCTTCTAGCATGTAGTAGGTGTAGTGCTGTATTTGGAGCATGAACACAAAATTTCCTATTAAAACAATTAATTTCAATGTATACTCCCAGTATATGGACTCTTCTCAAATACCATCACTCTTAAAAAGGAGAAAAAACTTTAAATGTTTTTTTCTCTTAATGACGTTAAAAATTCCGTTTTTAGCTTCCTTGTGAATAATGCTTGCGTATTGAGATTTTACCAAATACAGACACTACCAAATGTAGTTCTTTATTCTTACTCAAAAATGCAACATGTAAGTGTTCAAGCCAGACATTTTGCTCCATAAAAAACATGATATTCCTTCCATAACTTTATTTTAGTTTTTATACTATTGTAATTTTGAATATTCTTGTTAAACAGACATGTGCCTGCTTTTTTAATTATTATTCTAAATCGTTCCAGATAAAGGACTGGATAATTTCATGATCAACAATAAACTTTTTATATAAGTGACAAGAAAGGTAATTAAACATCATACTCCAAGTGTAAGAATCTTAGATACAGCGGAAACTCAGACTTACAATACCTTGGGAAGGGTAGAATGATTTGGTTGTTCTTTCAAAAATTTACCACTGAACATTGACTTTATACCACTTTGAAACTTTGCTAGGCAGAAGAAAAATGCTGCATATGACCACCTTAATTTAAATGAAACAAGCACAAAAATGGTAAGGTAAGGTTTCCTTACCTTATTAATTCTTTTAAAAAAAACTTTTCCTTTTCTTAGTAGTTTACATTTAACAGGTTACTACCAGCGTTCCCTCCAAGGTGCGCGGCAGCACAACTTCACAGGTGATTAATCAGCCCTGCCCAATCAGTCAGCTCCATGCAGGAGCCCTAAGCCTCTGACTGGGCGGGACTGATTAATCACCTGTGAAGCTCTGCTGCCACTCATCTTAGAGGGAGCACTGATTACTATGCTGTATTTGCTTCTTAAAATTTGTATTTATTTATTGCCTCTTCTGCTGCTTGATTGCCTACTTCTGTTTACAAAGGTGGTGTGGGGTTGACTGGTCAGTTCATAACTCTCATGCTTGTAACTCAGAGATTCTCCATGACATTTAGTCAGCTGAGATACTTTTATACACAATATCTATTTTTATACTATTAAAAACCAATCTTAACATTCATGGTGGCTATTGCAATCTACAAATCTTTTGTGTATACATGGTGGCTATTTCAATCTACAAATCGTGTGCGTGTGTGTGTGTGCGTGCGCGTGCACGCGCGCGCACATGCATGCGTAAAATAAAAATACCACAAAATAAATATGTATTTGGATGGTCTTACCCCACAACAACTGTAGCATGTTTTAAAAATTAATTATTGCTCACACTCTGCTCTGTCACCCTAGCAAAATGCTAAAACCAGTTTAAATAATTTAGCCTTTTATCAAAGAAAGAAAAAAAAACATTGAGAGCCAAACAAAAGGCTTCACAATACATACAAGTAAGAGTGTATCCCTACCCTTTTTTTAAACCAAAACTGGACTATAAAATGCTTGTTTGGAAGTTTCCCTTTGAGTGTACAGTATAGAAGACCATGACTATGATGGGTATGTTTAATTAAACGCAGGCACTGGACCTGAAAGCAGGTCAGACTCATTCATACAAGTGAAGTTGGGGTCAAAGGGCAGACATCAAGCTTTTTTCCCCCCTTTCCACATTGACGCATTTACTAGTTCAGTGGCACAGAAATTATTCCAGTATATCATGAAGAACCCAATACTTGAAACTCATTATCTAGATCTAGAGGCTATAAAACTGTAATTCATAGGGTTTTTTATATAGTTTGTATTGACCCCAATGTTCCTAAATTAAATTTTTTCTCTCCAATGAAATAAACTTAAATAAAATTTCTCTCTATAGATGAGAAATTACCAACCTCATGTTCCTGTGATAATGATGGAGAAACTAAGGAAGGGAAACACCAAAATAAAGATCACTAATTGGTTGGTACCTCCTACTTTTAAATATATATAAAGATTAAGATTATTATTATTAAAAATATGGCCCACGTCATGTTTGGCACTGCCCCATGATGTTCCCCTACACAAGGGATCTCCTCTCATTGTTGGAAAGGTTGGCTGTTCCCCTGAGGCAACAAGATGACAAAAGCTTTGTACAAAGAATGTAATACATACACACATACAGTGCATATTCAGTATTATTCTACCGAATGCATTTATTTTAATATTTCTCTGTACTAAGATAAAGGAGATCAGGAAATCTAGGGAGAGATGTGGAAAAAGTAAACTAGTTATGAGGTAATGCCACATAATGACACATTACCAGATCTATGCAGATTAAATCATAATGAACAAATTATATTCAAAATAAATCATTTTTCGTAAAAGAACCCAAAGGGACACGAGGACAAGAATATAAAAACCATATGTAGCTTTGCAACATTTTTATGTTAAAGCCCCATTTTAAAATATTTTCATGACAAAATACTTTACCTAAGAATGATTTCTAAGTATTCGGAATGATTAGTAATTTTCACCTAATGGTTAATAATGACATACTTAGAATAAACACCCATACATTTTCATTAGAGTAAATATGCTCTGAAGCCCTGGGGTAGAAGTATGTCTCCTTGCACTACTCCCGGGACTTCACAGTGGGAGCAGTGCACGTAGACATACGAACCCTGTGCCACAGTGGCATGCAATTCACCAGCTGAGTGCAGCATCTGTACTCCACAAGACAAGAACCATCTCATTCTATATTCACAATGCCTCACAGTGCACTTTCTAATCATATTTGCATGTCCCAATGTAAACTAACCTCCAAGAATGTAGACCTGGAATGCTGTATATTATTAACCTACAGTTGCCATTGTGATCCCCCTGCATGCCACCCAATAAAACCTAGCAATCACTAAATAAATACACCCGTTCTACACACCCAATCTTAAAACATATTCTATTTAACTACACGAAGCAACACTGGAATAAAAAAATGCCCTGTGAAAATTAACCTAATTAAACAAGCGTCCCAGTAATTACACATCATTTAGATGTAAAGACTGATAAATCCACTTAATTAAATAGATTTACACAGTGTGTCTCGTTTAGGTTTGGATTCTTTGAAAGGGCATTTCAGTGTCTTCACAGTATAATACAAATGCCTTTATGTGTTATCTTGTTGTCTAGGATGATGCTCCCTTTTATGACTAAGACCTTGAATTCAACCTACAGAAAGGCTTAAATAATAGAATCTAAAGTTATTATGATGCGTGAATAAGAGGTTTATTCACTTACTATCTTGCATATTTTCTTGTTTTCAAGCTGATTTTATACAAGTCTATCAGCCATGCACCAGAAAGATATGTAATAAATGGTACTGTGAATTTAGCATTAACAGCACCAGGAGGCAATAATGCCTATACAAAACATATATAGGTAACTTTTTATTGGATTCTTCCAAAGTGTTGTTTTTATGCTGAACCAAACCTTGGATGTCAACATGAAACCAGAACTGTCGGGTTCTGCCCTACAGTTGTCCCTAAGGAAGAAGTCTTTTAGTAAGGCAGAAGAGTCATTCTACCATTATAAGTGTTTTCTGTGGCATCATCACCAGTTCCCAGACATTAGCTCAGGTTCTGCTTCAACCCTCAGGCAACTCCTGAGTCCATATCCATATACAATCACCCATCCTGCCTTTCCTCCTTCTCTGGTGCACCCAGCTTTCTCATTAGGACATCACTTCTGGAGCTGCTGAAGAGCTCAGTTCTGTGGCAAACAAATGATGGTACCTTTCATGCAGCTTGCTCAAATATTGACCTCTCTCACCAGCAGAACCACTCTAGTTCTCAATGACATGAGTATCTCTACACCTCTGGGTCATGCAGAGTATTCTCAATACTCAATATTTTCTATTTTTTCCTGGTAACTATGTCAGAGCTAACATCTGTGAATTCTCATAGATCCAAAAATTACATAACAGAGTGGACAAAAGTGTCTGCTTTATTTTGTAAAGTTAATGAGCTCAAATCCAGTGAGGATTTTTATGGAGAAAATCTTATATCTTATGATTTCTTAATGTCTCATAGATCACTATATTTCCAGCTCTTACTTTTGTTATCCAAAATACATTTATTGACAGCTCCCTATGTTCAAAAAGAAAAAGAAAAACACCATACAATATTGCATCTAATTTTCATTAAATTTTGCATGCCTGCCTAGAGATCTTGCTATGATCTAGGGAACACTTCTTGAACTTCATAGCGTATTCCAATTTTTCTTATTATCCTCCTGATTCTTAATATATTGCTAACTCTATTCAACGAATAATAGCAGAATAATCATGTAGCTAATTTAACATCTGCAGGTTCCCAAGAGAGGCAAGCAAAGATTATTTAGCCAAGCTGATAAATACGTTATACTGCAAATGTAGTGAGTAACTCATAATTATGGTGATGTATTTATTAATATTTCTATTACCTTTTTGTGATTTTATTTCTTTATGCTTTTCTAAAATACAAAATAAAATGTGACACAAAGAAAAGATAGACTACATTTGTTATAGATAAAATTAATGGGAATCAAGCATCCAAATTACCTAGACAGCTTTCAAAATCTCAGCCTAAACTTTTAAATAATACATTTAAAACAAAATCTGCAAATTATGTGGCATACCATATATACTAGAATCTTATAAGGGTTTTATTAGCTTGAGTTTGGGAGGGCTACTTTGTTAGATGTGATTACATCAAATGTGGTCACCTAGCAAAGTCCACTGGAAACTTCACCCTATCCATTGAAGAGGAAGTGGAGGAGGGGGTGCAGCAAAGGTCCCCTCAAGTCTCCTCCAGCCCCTGCTTCAGGTCCTTATACCATCTTTTCGAAATTACACCTCACCTCCTGGTAGATACCCAAGGGCGTTCTTGGAGCAAACAAAAGGAAGTCCTCTACCCTCTTTCCTTTCCTATTGGAGAGGGAAGCCCATGGAAAAACAATTAAGAGTGACCAGGAATTCAAGTCGACTTCTTGGGTCATCCCTTGGTGCTTAGACTAAATGGAATCTACCTCCAGCCTCTCCTAGCAGAGTGAGCTGCTCTGAGGCTGGGTCATGCAGTTTACAGAGTAGTAGTGAAGTTGATTGATATCTTCCTCTCACCAAGGGTGTCTGAAGCAGGGCAGTCCTGTTGCTGTTCACCAGCCTTTCCTCTGGTAGGTTTTCCCCTTTTAAACTCCTCTCCCCCAGGCAGAAAAAGGCTTGTAGGTGTGCCTCACTGGTGCTGAGCAGGCCAGTTGAGCTAATTAGTTTCCCCTCTGGCATTGTGAGGTCACAGAGTGATCTCAATTTTCACATGAGGGCAAGGAGCATGGCCTAAAACATGACAACTCTTGGATTCTCTGGGGAGAAAATGTACTAGAAATGATGAAGCTGAGTACCCTGCACTGTTGACTACCTCACATTAGGGGAATGACTTCCGCAAGCGTCATGATGCCATAGGGGCTCCAGGTACTGGAAATTTTGGGGGTTCCTGAGAGGCATGTGCTCTCCAGCCTCTTTCAGGAGGTCCCCAGATCCTTCATGGAGCTCTAGCCCTCAGTAACCCTGTAGCTGGCTGCAGACCAAAAAGAATGGGAGAGCATGCTAAACAGCCACTGTTCTATACCCTTCTGTATCCCCCTAGTTTGCTTCTCCTAACTGCACAGTTGAGGGAACTCTCTCAAAGGAAGAGATGAGAAAAAGAGAGAAAAGATAAAGCTAAGCCTTTGCTTCTAGTCCTCAACTGTTTATGCTTTCTTTCATGATCGTCATTTGCTCTGTGTAAGAGCCGAAGCTCATTGTATTATGCAGCCCTCATATGCATTAGTTTTATATAGTTACCAATCTGAACCAGGTGTCAGCAATAAAAACCTGACCTGACATAGGTATGAGAATGGTAGGTTGGTGTGCTTATACAAATTGCTGGATGCAAGCATGAAGGCCCTGCATTCAATTTTACCTTGTGAAAATCAGGACCCACTCCACTGAAACCAATAGATTATTTTTTGTTTATTTGTTTCCAGAAGGGATGATTTTGTGTTTTTGTGTCATGTCATTAGACTATGAAATTTCTCATCCACTGGCTACTAGAATATGTAAATCTGCTAGGCAATTTAAATGTCTCAAAGACTTTTATTTGACTTGGCTGTTAATTAGAATCTTTTATGCTCCTTTAGCAACTACCCCACATTTTAGATTAAGTCACTGAATTACGAAGTGATTTATAACAAATGTCATGAAAAACCTAAATAAATAATGTTGAAATAAAAATATTTTAAATAGACAATATTATTTTTTCCACTGACTCTTATTTCTGCTGCAGGGAATGTGATTATTTTCATTTCATTTGGATTCTAAGACAACTAAAGACTTAAATTCATTCAATACTAATTAAACAGTTGTCATGGCTCCTGGGAAAATAATCACCAAATTGAGGGAAAAAGAACAGTTTTAGATAGCACTCTTTGAAGGTTCAGAATAAGTTATCACCAATTACCTCTTATCCATAGATGGTACAAAATACACTACATAGAAAACAACCCTCATTAATTGTGTCTTCCATTACAATAAAAGGCACAATAAAGAAATGGAAAGACCAATGACCACTAATTTCAGAGACTGTTGAGGTGAACTGTATATCATTTTTTTCTAGTAAAAAATACTCAAAAACCGCGATCCTAAAATATTTGCACTACAGAATCCACAGTGAATATTAGTGTACCAAAAAGGATTATAAAAAGGATACAATAGAGTAAAAACCTTTATCACCTATCACTTACCACAGAAGACTGGTACACCTTTAAACATTACCTAACTAATCCTCTCTGCAGCCCTAGGAGGTAAGTAAAAACAATTCTTCCCATTTTACAGATGTAGAGTATGCCATAGCGGTAAAATGATTTACCCAACCCCGTACACTGTGTCAGTATCAAAATCTGTATTAGAACCACTGTTCCCTCTATTTTTTCCATCCGTGGGTGCGGTAAATTTTATTATGTGCACTGGCACATGCAAATGTGCACCACTAGTAGAAACACATGCTGCTGGCTGTGGGCGTTGTGCATGCTCTTCTAATCAGCTGGGCAGCATTTCAATTTCTCCTGGGTGGCCACCCAAGTGCATAGCTTAGAGGGAACATGGATTAGAATTTAGGAATTCCCATTTCCTTATGGTGGGCAGTAGATAAATACAATACAGTGTTTGTCAATAAATGGAGGGTTTGAGCCAAAGTTCACTGAAATCAATGGATAGATTCACTAGATTAGGCCCTAGCTGAGAATTTTTATGAAAAGTGTTATTTTCCTGTTCCAGCTGGAATATTCTAAGGATGCTGCCAATATCTATGTAGCTTACAAAAAAAAAAAAAAAAAAACCACCAGACAAACAAAAATCCAAAATTAGAGGATTGTTATTTAGGGAAAGTCTATGTCAGAATTCTGATGGACTTTTATTATGCCCCAGCATCTTCAAATTCACATTAATTAATAAAGAGGTACTAGCACCTATTTCAGTGAGAGCTTTTTCATAATCAGGATTTAGATACCCAACTATGTGGTGTAACTTTCAAAGGCACCAAGAAGAGGGCATACCCTTGCCTTCCAATATAAACAGTGAATGTGTTCTTCCCTCAAATAGAAATGAAATGAAGCTACAAAATTCAGACCTGGATTTTGACCACCTCAAGCCCCACGCACATTTAGTGATGTTTGAACAAAAAATGCTGGATCATGCCCATCTCTAAAATAAAAGCCCTCATTATTTCACACTGTGATGTGAGGCTCTCTCTTGGGTACCCTGGAGACATGCAGCAAAGAACAGTTAACCCTATTTAATGCCTTGTTCTCTTGCATTGTGCCAAACTATTTCTATGATCCTCTTAAATATCACAAAATCCTTAACCCTGTACGTAGACAGAGACCAGAACATTAGCATATCAAGTATAATAGCAAGATACAACAGGTTGAGAAATTTTAGCGCAACAGGCTTCAGACATGGAAAGTATGAGGTAGACCTGAGCCTCTTCAATAACAGGAAAAGAAAATTTCTTTCTGGGCCAAATTAATCTTGGAGTGTACTAGTATAGCTAATAGTAATCATGAGATTAGACTTTAAAAAAGCTCAACTTCTTCCTTTCCCTTTCTTGTGTCATTAACATTACACATATTTGTTTTCTTTTGGATTTAAAAATAGCTTACATCGTTTATTTTCTCATTTTACTTTCCAGCTTGAAATCTTTTGCCCCACCAAAAAAAACCCACCAACAAATCAATGTCAAGTGTCTGACATTTTAAGACAGAAACATTCCAAATTAACTTGCTAGTGGTCTGAGGCAAGACATGGAAATCTACAATAATAAGTATGTTAACATATATTTTTAAAAGATCTTTTAAGACTCACTTCTACAGAACTATTTTGCAATTTTTCCAATGCTAAACTTACTCAGCCCTCACACAAAATCACTTAAAACAGGGTCTGTGGAGACCCTGAAAAGTGAAACATCTTTATGATACCGCTTTCCATTTTATATAGAAAAAGTTCTGATTCACCTAGGAAGGCCACAAGGGCTCTGCATAGTATGTTACATAACTACTATCTACATGAAACATCCCTGATTTTAGTCAGACCCAAAAAATAAAGCATTCAGTGGATATGATTTACTTGAGCTGGTGCAAAGAGCAAACACTGTTGACCCGGCTCACCCAAAAGGCTAAGACAGTGCTGGACATACTGTGACAGGACAAAGGTCCATCAAGTTCAGCATCCTTCCCATACTTGATGCTGTAGAGCAGTATGCATACCAAATCATAATGAATCTGGTCAACTGTGCTGCATTATGTTGTATATTTGGGGCAGTATATTTTTCTTTATCCTAATCAATTTATACTCTAAACTTTGAGAAATTATAGCTCCAATAATTTTCAGGTTAACTAATGTGACTGCTACACTATACTTTTCTCATTCCCAGAAGTATCCAATGCTTTCTTTTTACCCTTTATTTGATCCTGAAGCACTAAAGAGAAGCGGTGATCAAAACTGAACACTACAGTTCATATTGATTTAAGGGACAGTTTGTCTGTATAGTATTATTATAGTATGTTCCTTGTTATCTTCTGTCCCCGCCTTAACACAGTTTACATATCTTATTTGTTCTTCAGCCCTGCCATCACCCAAATGGATTTCTTTAGTCAGCTGTTTACAAAAATGCCTAGATCATTTTTGTGAGATGTTACTCTGAGTCAGTTTACACATAGTTTAAACTGGTCTTTCCAAGACGCCCTATCTTGCATCTATTATGTTCCATGGTACTCCATATGATTCATCATGGTGCCCCCCATGCTTTGCAGCTAGAACTTGAAATTGGGTAGGGATAGTTTTTGTGTACAGGATGACTAAACACAAACCTGCCAAATTACAAGCCTTTGAAAAATTAGTTCATATCTTCTCACAAGAGACTTTTTTAAAATTTCAGCAACTAACTTCCTTAAAATTATGCGTGTCATAACCATGCTCCAACATGAAGCTAAGCAGGACTTTCTCTTCAATTACATCTTTGGGCTATTTGCAGGCCATGCTAGGTCCTGGCACCAGAACTGAGAACAGAGAGTCTTTCTATCCCATAGAAAAAACAGTATCTGATTACGTACTGAGGCAAAGCGCTAGCCAGGCCCCGAGGGTCCTGTGCTTCCGGCGGATAATGTTTGCCTCAGAGGCTCACTGTGACCTTCCACACAGCCCCTTTTCCTTTACTAGAGGGAAGAGTCACAGCCAACTGAGCAATCTTTATAATAGTCTAGTTCACAGTTTGGAGTGAAACCCTTCCATAGTCCTCATCTCCTCTCTCAGGGGCAGACTCTAATGGTGTGGGAAGGGTTAGGGGGAACCTAAGACCACACAATACCCCAGATTCTGACCCAAGGACCCTAAGGTAGTGACATCAGACAGGGTTTCCTCTATTCCCAATCTGACAGTTTCTTCCCTGGGCCACTTCCCCAAATGATCCCACCTAGAACCTTTCCTCCTGTACCTGAGCAAATCTGTCCTACTCCTCTCCAGCACTCTGCCTTCCGTGCAGCCCTTAGTCTCAGCCAGTGCATCTCTTCACTCTCCAACCTTGGGCTCTTGCCCTCCCTGCAGGGAGACCTTTTAAACAAACCCCAATAGGCCTTAATGGGTGGCAGGTGCTCTGATTAGCCTGCTACTTCTGGCAAACTCTTAACTGGCCCAAGGTGCCTGTCCTGTTGTGCTCACTAGGCTCTGGCCTGGTTACTCAGGGAAGAGGAAATGGTTTACCCAGAACAGCAATATCTGCCTTCCATTAGAGTGCAGCGGCCAGCTGGTCTGTGTCTGTCACAATACATAAAGACTGTGTCATAATGGATATGAACAAATGGACCACATTCTAATCATAATTCTCATTTTAAAGTTGAAATAAAAATATCAATTTTAACATAATGTATAAGGAATATGTTGCTTACTGTCATAGTATAAAATAAAACAAATCACTTTGCTCACAAAAAAAAGTGAAATTGAAAAAATATATTTGATATATTTTGATTAAAATGACCTCTTTGAAATTCAAAAGAATTATGTATAAGTAATATTTGTACATGTGTATATTACATCCTCAATCTTTGCAAGTGTATATATGTAAGGCCTACACCTACCAAAGATATCAATGGAATACAATCACTGATTATGAACAACTATATAACTGTCAGATAAATAACTATCCTCACTTTCATTATGACAATTTCATTCCATATATAATTTCATTGGCTTTAATTAACTTCAGTGACATTCTGCTTCTACCCATGCAACTATGAAGGAAAATGAAGGATGGTAGAATGTGGCACTTCCAGCTATCCATCTGCCAGAGTAGGGCAGGTTGGCTCAAGGTAGGCTGCCACACAGAATGGATAAAAATCAATTATTTAACAAAAGAAAAACAATCACATTTGTTTTAATTTAAGCTGAATACATTTTTATTATTTAAAAAAATAAAACTATCTGAAATTATGACAACCTACGTTAGGGTATGTCTACACTACCACCCTAGTTCGAACTAGGGTGGTAGTGTAGACATACCCTTAAGGCATAATCTTACTGTAATCCATACAAAGTTATTGCCAAGTTTGAAAGAAAGTCAGTCCACTGGAGAAACAGTTGATAAATGCTATACCAGCTTTTGGCTGACAGCAATAGCCTCACCTGCAGGTGCAGAGAGAACATTTTGTTCATTTCAAACGTATTCTATGAGTTCAGTCCAATGACTAATTCATTCAAGTTTAAGAAACCAACTGGGATTTGAAAAAGCGGGAAAGCTTGTTTTCTTCTTCCCATCTATGAATAAAAATCAAATTGTGAGAACAAGGTCTACTAATTTTAAAATCTTGAAGGACATGGTAACCAGAAAATCAGTCCAATTCACGAACTACATTTAATTCTTCCTTAGTGTACTAAGTAGGCTATAGATCTAGCAGTCTTAAGACAGTTCTTCTTAATAAAAATGTAATTTTAAAATAATATTTCTCAGCATTTTCAATTTAATTTAATTTTTAGCCCAATAGAACTTAAGAGAAATCATAAATAAAAAATGTAATTAGCATCTAGAAAATGAGAAATGCCTCATTTACCATGTTCTACCATAGTAAAAATATACAAATTAAGAGCCAATTTAGATTAAGCTCCATAATTGCTTAAATAAATGTGTATAACTATAATGTATTATTATAGTTAGCAAAAAACAAACAACTAATTTAGTGTAAAAGCTACCATTACTTGTAAATCATGTTTGCAATGGATACTAATCAATGAGAATGAACCTTTATTTAGGAAAACAGCTAAAACTTGCAAGTGCAAAGTATGCCTAAAATTGATTATTTAAATAAATGTTTCCTGTTTGTCAATTTAAATCATAATTAAAATTGGTGATTTAAATTGCTGTGATTTGAACCTGCTGCCGCATCATATTGCTTATTTTTCTGAGCAGAGGTATAGTATGTACTGCGCTAATATTTCCTGCCCACAAGCCTGACAGACATATATCAGGAATGGTCTAGACGGTGCTTGGTCCTGCCGTGAGGACAGGGGACTGGACTTGATGACCTCTCGAGGTCCCTTCCAATTCTAGTGTTTTATAATTCTATGATTCCTTTTAGGAATGATGGGTATGCCACATGCTAGTAAGGCACACTTTCTTCAAGGATATGATCTGCCAGTCAGAGTATAGTATCTTTATATCCTGTCCTGCTGTTTTCTCCCTAGAAAAAGGGTTCCCTTCTTTCTGTAGTGAACCAGGAGAAGGAAGTATTACTTGTAACTTTCAGGTATAATACTTAGACAAATGGGGATGAAGCAAAGTTACTTTGGGGAGTCTTAACACTGAACAGCCTCATTTTTTTTTTTTTTTTTTTTGCAGCTCATTCAGATTCTTAAAGTTATTTTAATTTGTTTTCAACTGGTGTTTAGATTATTTTTGAAAGTAGTATTTCCATTAAAATATATACCAAAGATCTTCTCAGTTAAACATACTGAAAGAGTATCTTTAAGTTGGTTACACTATTAAACCTATAACAGTTACTCTTCACTCCAATATATAAAACTGAGATAACTATATTTAACTCATTTGTAGAGCCTTTTGAGATCTACTGACAAAAAGCACTATATCAGACCTGAAACTGATGAAAAGCACTGTATCAGAGCTGAGTATATTATTCCATCATTCACTTAACTTTTGTGTCTCAACACTACTGCACCAGGAGCTGTAAAACTTCCTCTCTTAAAAAGCATGAGATGTACATGAAGAAAAATCTACTGTACTGCTAAGACATTCGTGCTAGTTCAAATTCTATTAAAATAAATCAAACTTATGTGTCATTCACTTCATCAGAAATTCCATCCACTGTCAAAATAGCTAAGCAGCATGAAAAAAAAACAAAAAAAACAAAAAACCTTAGTGATGCACCCATTGATCAGATACAGTAACTTTTATTCAAAGTGAAGTTTATTGGGTGCTTTATATTTTAATACACCAAAAGAGTTTAATCAGCTACAGCTGCCTACATTTTTTTTTTAAATTAAGCCAGTTTTTCTCTGTATCTTGGCAAAAATCCTGTGGGAAGAACAAAAAGCTAAATCCCTTTATTTTGCCAGTTCAATAATTGCAGCCTGATAGTGTTGAAACTATTTTTGCACAGAAAAATATCCCCTGCAAGATGAAAACCTGCAGGCCAAGTTTCAGCACAATCTGTTTTCAAACCACAGAGATACTAACTTCTAAATGGAAAATAAAAACACTATGGCTCTGTCTACACTACGTGCTTTGCTGGAAGAGGCAATGCAAATGAAGCACAAATTCGCATTTTCTCGTGCTTCGTTTGCATAATCTCTTCGATCCGTTTTTGTGCAAGGGGTTTTTGCACAAAAACAAGCAGTGCAGACGTTTCTGTTTTGCGCAAAACCACCTTTTTGCGCAAGATCCTTATACCTTCCCTGGGCATTGCCTCTTCCGGCAAAGCCTATAAGTTTCCAGAGGAGCACACTGGAGGCCATGAGCTACTAATGCTACATCAGCAAAATTTTGTCTGCAGATAGGACTGTCTCCATCATTGCTAGTTCAACAGTTATTTCAGCTGCTCCATCTTTCTCAAACTCAGGAGTGAGGCAACAACATGGAGAGGAACTCGGCTCTTGCTGAAGGTCTTAAGTTCATTATAATACTTTGATCTAAAAGTGGCACTGAACCCAATCATGTTGTACTATGTTACAAATTATGCTGGTTGGAGAACAGCTCCTAAGCCCATAAATATACTTCACGGCCATGCTGTATGTACTGTATCAAGCAACATTTTCATAGCATATTAGCACAATCATAACTCCAAATATATACCCACTGGCATCTGTTTAGGCATGTAATTATTTTAGTGGATGACTATCATGTAGATTCTTAAGTCAAGAAGGTTATTTTCCACTCATTTGTCTTTTGCTTCTGCTTTACTGATCTTAAGGGACATAATGCAACATCTTACGGCAGTCCTCATAAGAAAAATCACTAGAAGAGCAGAGCCCAAACAGAAATGCCCCCGAACATGCTCAGATCCCAACTGATCAGTCTGGATCTATCTCCAAAGTTTTAGTTCAAAATCCAAACTCCTGAAAATGATCATTTTAAATTCCAGGATTCCCTCTACTTCATTGCCTAACTGAAAGGGGCCACAAGTTTAGCTTACTGCTCTTTCAAATGTTTATATCTCCTGCAAAGTAGCAGCTGACGCAACCCCATCCCAACAGCTACGACCACAGGGACCAGCACAGTCCAATCCCAGCAGCTAACATCACTGGAACTACAAATCCCAGAGGCCCTTGTATGGTTCTGATGAAACAAAAACACCTGACCCCTAAATGCTAATAGTCCAAGTATCTGCATCCAGATTCCATCAGGTCATCTCAAGGATAATCTTCAAAACTGCTTAAGCTAATTTTTTTTGTAATAAATACTTTGCCCTTCTTTTTAAAATGTAGCTGCAGTACTTAGGAATGTAACAAAACCAAAGAAAGAGAATTTCCAATGGAGTACAAAACTATCTCTGGCCTCTGTTCTAATTATTAACCACCTCTGTACTTGCTTCAGACATAACTTTCCTCTTGACTTCCTTGAGCCCCATACCCTGCCGATAGCAAAAAAGGCCCAAATCCTGCATATCCCATGCAGGATCTTTGTGCTCACATGGAACCCATTTATCAGAGCCAGGATTTGCCAGTTTGGACATTGAAAAAAGACTTCAAAAATAAAAAAAAAGAATGAATATTCCCATAGGAGTGAGCAAGCATATGTATTATACTACTTGCCTCTTTATATCCTTTCTTTATGTTAACCATTTCATTAGGATACAATGGAAATGCATCACACTCTGTGCTAATGATAAACCACCATGACAATGACTGGTAACACTGTAAAGGAGAAATAATGTGTTCTTTAGTAACCTTCACAGTACAGTCACTTTTACTCAATATACAGCCAAAGCCCAACCTTTTCTGCTTCACAAAACGATATTCTGCCTTGGAAAGTAAGGAATTAAACTTCAATGTCTTATTTTTACACATGTAGATGAGCTGAAGTACACACAGAGATACTCTTTTTCCAGAATGAATAGTCTTGTGTTTCACGTTCAAGACCATTAAAAGAACAATTTGAATGGATATAAAAAGTATTTTAGCTCCATAAGACAGTTAATTGCTTTCAGCAATTACATTGCTAATGATGTATAGAAAAACATCTTTCCTAACCTCAAACTGTAACTTTAAATGCTTTTGATTAGCTGTTGCTACATTCAAATCGTGTTCGTGTATCAAATCGTGTTCGTGTATCAAAACTTTTCAAATTGTATATCTCAGTTTTTCTGATGCTGTGTCTAACCTTTGTACTCCCAACCTGGCTTAAATTCATTATAGGAGTCCTTTCTTTATACACCTCAGTTCACTTAACAGATTTTACAGATATTTTCCTACCTGTTTTCTGCCTTAATATAACCTGTATATTAGTACTCTTTTCAACAAACTTTCCTCTTCAAATTATAATGCCAAATATTACAATATATTGTAATTCTGCCATATTTAAAATTAGACAGTGTTTTATTTGATTACGTATACTTTGTATCTTCATAGAACTATATGTAAATATTTTAAAGAGCTCGTTTCAAAATCATAAACATAGAAGAGCAACACAGATTTCTAAACCTTTCTGGATCACCAGACATATGGAAAGAGAAAAGTACATTATTGTGAATGATTATGAGAAATTATATTCAAGAATTGGTAATCTTTGAATAAATTACTAAAATATTTTGATGGTGAGTTAATAATTAAGTTACAATTATTAATGGCTCATTTCAGAACCAGATCTGGATATTAAGTACTCCAAATTTGGGTAGAATTCAGATTCAGTTCTTTGTTTAGATCCATTTGTAAATTACAGATCCTTCGATATGTCGACACTGCAAACACCATGGCACCAAATCTGTACATTGAATGAGACTTGGCTGCGGGACTGAAAGTGGCAGTGAAGACATGTGGGTTTCAGCTGGAACCTGGGCACTGAGATCCTCCCCTCCTCTAAATGGGTTTGAGAACCCTGGCTCCAGCCAAAACCCATATATTTAGATGACTATTTTTAGACCTGGACCCCAAGTCCCTTTTTCTTGAAGGGTAGATATATCCATAGTTTGGTTACTGGTGTTCCCTGCAGTTCAAAGATTTTTAGGATTTGGATATTTGATTAAGATTTATCCCTTGTTACTAAAATCCTGAAGAATCACAAATTTACCATCTCAAATGTCTAATTATGGGAGGAGTGGTAGTCTGGATAACAGGCCCCCCTTACAATTGTTTTCAAACATGCTTTGAAGATTTTTAATTCATCATTTGTTTGCAGCATGACATCTGGAAGAAAAGCAATAGCTCTGGGACCAAAGAAGTGCCTTTTGCCATCTCTCTGAAAATCCTTTCAGATTTAGCCACATTCTTCAGATGTTAAAAAATTGTTCTCTGTACTTTGTGTTATTTTCAAGACAACTGCCTAGGGGTTTGCTGTAATAGTCCATCCACCATAAGGAATCTCTCCAGAGTCTCACTACACATGCCACACAGACTGAACATCCAGATTGACATAACAAATATGTCCTTCACTTGCTCTTTTTTCCAAACAAAATCCACTAGCGCATTGGGCTATGACCCAGGAATTAAAGACTCACCTTTTCTCAAAAAGTGGTATTGATAAATCTGTGCCTTTTCATTCCTTCTCATCAATCCAAGCCTCCCAGTGCTTCCTGAGTAACATCTTGTATTTCCTAACTTTTGAGTGCTTGACTTTGCAACTCTAGTACAATTCTTTTAATACAGACTTTTTGGTATATGACTTATATAGAGACTAAAATTCTCAAGATACCTTTCACTATGCAAGCCACACAAAGCACAGGCACACCACCCGGTATTTGGGGAAATAAACATTTGTTCATGAAAAGCATCTGCAAATCACTGATTTTAAAGCCAGACAGAAGCATTATGATATTTTAATCAGACCATAGAACCTCAATCCAGTAATTTTTGCATCAAGCCCAGAACTTCTCTTTGGGTCTATTACTATCTATACAGGGGAATCAGCAGAAATTGAACCTAGAACCATTTGTAGAAGCAAGAACCTTTCCATACAACAGTAGAAATGATTCCCTGCTGGCACACCTGAACCATCAACTGAATAAGACTTCACCCAATCATATTAATAGACTCATGGATTCCAAGGCCAGAAGGGACAACTATGATCATCTAATGACAGGGGTGGGCAAACATCAGTCTTAGCGCTGGACCTGGTCCATCAGAGTTAGCCCTGGTGGGCTCCCACTGCCATATTTACCTGCACCTCTAAAGGTATGGGCACTTCCAGCGCCTGTTGGCTTAGGGCCAATGGGAGCTGCGTAAAGTGGTGGCCCAGTCTGCACCAGTTCCTGCTGCTCTCATTGGCTGTGAACAGTGATCTGTGGCCAACAGGAGCTGCCATCACCTGTGCCTGTGGAGGTACAGGTAAATATAGCAGCAGCAACCCACCAGGGGCTAAGCCCTGTGTACCGCTGCCGTTTTATTGCCCACTCTGGTCTAGTCAGACCTCCTGTAGAACACAGACCATAGAACTTCCCCACAATAATTCCTAGAGCATATATTTTAGAAAAACATCCAATCTTGACTTAAAAATTATCAGTGATAGAGAATTAGCCTCCTTTAATTTTTTATTAATCAAGTCCCATATCAGTCACTCCATTATCTTGGCTGGGATCAACATCAAATTAAAAGGCCTCTAATTATCTGGGTATCTTATTTACCCTTTTAAAATATGTGCATAAATTTAGCTGTTTTTCAGTCTTCCAGGACTTCCATAATGTTCCAAGATTTATTGAAATTCACAGACCGGCAAACCCTTCAGCCAGATCTATTAAAATTCTTGGATGAAAGATATCTAGATTCGCTGATTTTAAAATATCTAATGTTAGTAGTTCTGTTTAACATCCTAAGATCCCAGTGAAATGGAAAATTTTGTGACATAAAATTATATTTGTTTTCCCCCAAAATACAAAACAGAATATTTATTGAATACTTTTGTCTTGAAGAAGAACCATCACATCAGAAGTCTGATCCTATAACAATGGAGCTGCAGATTCATTGGTATGCGATTTGTTCTTGCTAATGCCAATTCATACCTATAGCTGTAGGTTTTTAGCACACACGGCTGATGCATGCATTTTTGCTTCTAGTAACTTTGTGAATTTATCCCACACTGTACACCCACACATGGTCTAAAAAAAAAAATCTACATAGAAACTTAATTCTCCCCACACTCCAAGCCTCAAAGTGTACCAGCTTGCCAGAATCAACAATTAGCAAAGGGGAAATTGTGTTCAGGAAAACAACAGAGTTCAGCCAGGCGCATACTTCTGACAGACCCAGAGGTAACTCCAAAGTCATCAACAGAATTACTTATGACACTTGCAATACAAAGGAGCCAGATATCACAGGACAAATAGTCTTTATTTATGTCTTGTCACTTCTGGCCTGGCATGGAGGAAATATTTGAAACTATGACTGCTGACCTTTCTAGCAGAAAAGAGCATTGATGAATAACAAGAAAGTGACTGAACTGATAATGTTTGTGATAACGCTAAAGTTAATACAGAAAATAACTGTCTCATATACCTTATGTGTTGTGGATTACATATCTGTCTGCATTTTACTAGTGAGGGGAAAATCTATATCAAATGAGAAGGTAAACTGAACCTTATCCAAAAAAAAAAAAAAAACCAACCCTCAAAAACTCTCAGGTCTGCAAACTCAGGTTGAAAATTCCATGAAGAGAAAGTCTGATGAGAATTATGATTCCTTTTGGTTCTAGTTGTATCATTAGTGAGAGAATATTTCATCTCTCTTTTACAGGATTTTGTTACTTCTGCTCTCTGCTGGAATCAAGAAATGCAGACAGAAATGCAATTTCAAAAAATGAAAACAGTATTTTCCTAAAAAGATTCTGAGTCTTATACAGTCCCATCTATCCATCCCTTTTTTTTTCTTATTTCAGAGCAAACTGACTTACTCACATTTATGGTGAAATTTCAATAATAGGGAAGTAACGCACCTTTGTGCTGGTTCTGTTTCATTAGAACACCACCATTGCATTATTATTATTTATATAATTGTAGCATCTAGGAGCCCTGTTCATGAGGCAGTACCCCACTGTGCCAGGTGCAGTACAACACAAGAATGGTCCCTGCACCAAAGAGCTTACAATCTAAGCAGTAGATATGAGATCACAGATGGATACATATAGAAAGTATTGGAGAAGGGTGGGAGGAATTACTAAGGAAGCAATGAAACAATGTTAAATATCAAATTGTCTCAAACAAAATGCTGTGGTAATTCTGTAACATCTTCAAAATGGGAGCACGTTTTGTAATGAACAATAAATTCACTGAGGTTCATGGAACATCAAGAGAGACCAAAAACAGATGTATTATCAATATTTTAACATGCACCTCACATCCCAGGGTAGGTGGGCTTCCCAAAATGAGGGGCAAAGAACATATCAATTTATCCATTCAAGCAATACTAATGTTTCATAACCACGGAAGGAGGTAGCATCACATGGCAGATAAACTTAAGTTATGCTTACTGGAAATATTTAGTCTTTGTTTCTGAAATCTATATAGAATTTGTTGATGCCACAATGATCATGTGTTCTCTGAGTGGGTGTTGGTAGCCTTTTCTGGTAATTTATATAATTCAGTGTAATTTTGTCTATTCAAAAAGCAAAAAAAAAAAAAAGGATTTATCTTCAGAAGTATTTTTATGAGCTATGAAGATAGTCATCACCTCCATGTGTAATTTAGCAGTGTTTAATGGAATGAACTCTCTGACAATAAAGAGAGAAAATATTATCCCAGGGTTTATCCTTAAATTTGAGGGCAGAATTTTAACAAGTAGCAGGAGACAGCCCCACACCTCATTCAGGGGTCCATGGGGGCTCTCAGTGCCTCTGTATATAGCTGACAATGATTCCCTCTCGGAGTAGTCTACACAGCTGTAGAAACACCCCCCATGTCAAGTATGTCCTGAGATGTGAGCAAGTCTACATAGGAGGCATATTAGGTCTTTTCCCAGGACAATATATGGATTCCCTGAAAATGTGCAAACATCTTAGCATTGCTTGGGAACCAATTTGCAATCTCATAACAATTGCCAGCAGCAGGTTTCTTGGAAAAACTATCAGTCAATGAACAACTCAGACAATCAGCACATAAGAGCCACACATACATCAAGAATAAAGAACGATTCCTGACTCTTGGTCTACAAGAACAAATTCTGACACCAAGTGATTTGCAGACACTGACTTGTAATTGAACAGATCAAAATTGCCTCCAAATAAGCCATTTAGGACAGAGGGGGAAGGGAAAAGAAGTGGTAAATGCATACCTGGAACTCCATCAAGACACAAGAGAGCTGTGGAAGGACCTTCCTGCCTACAGGACTCCAGAAAAAGGAATGTGGAGATTTGGGGCTATCTATGGAAACATCACAGGTGAGGTCATAGGACCTGGCATTACATTATCACGGACAAGTCACTTCATCTCAGTTTACGCATCTTTAAAATGAACATATTGCTTTTCACGTTAAGGTTTAAGTGCTAGGAGACCCTCAGGTAAAAGGATATGTAAAATTATATAATTAAGTCAGTAATGCTCAAAATTGCATGAAAACTTCATAGAGATAGCCCAGTTTAACACAATTTGGGGTTAGTATTGTCTGCATTAATAGAGTGAGGATATTTTTTCTTCAGCAAACCTTCCCCCCATACACACACACCATTTTATATAGAAGACCATAACCATAACCAGCCAGCTTTATTTCCTTTGGCTTTTGCTAGAATAGCGGTGCACACACTCAGACACTGCCAATTTATGATTCAGTAAGCAGTGCCAAGGTTAGACCTTGATGCCCATAAAGATTCATTAAGTATGAAATACAGTGTCAGCAGTGTCTTTGTACTGACCTGAGCAATAATTTTGGCTCAAAGATTTTAATGTTCTCAATAAAATGAAAGGTAAAGAATAGTGGCTTAACAGCTTTTAACCAGATATTTGATACTTTGTGAAATGTTCCAGAAGAGATCATAAGGTCTATAAAAAGTGAATGGAGAGAATAAAAACTTTAAACAATTTTGCGTATACAAATCAAGGGTGTTTGATTTGATTTTTTTATTTATTTTAGTCTAGTATATATAATGATTCAGTATCTGTTATTTTATTGCTATTATGCAATTACTGTGCCAAAACAACATATTACAGTTTTCTGTGCTTATTAGATTTTTATAGACTGTTTTACACCAGAATTTTATACCAGAATAAAACAATGACAGTGAATGCAGATACTGTAAGAATTTTATCTAGAGAGACTTTCATTTAGAGATGACCACTGGTTATTACCTGTAGCCCCCCAGCGCATCACTGACAATCGACAACCTTAACTTGGAAAACAATCCTTAGCTCTCATAAGCTTCGGAGACAGGCCCCTTGCCTACAGACAACCACCCAATCAGAAGCAAATACTTTCCAGCAGCCACACATCACACCTCAGGATACACTTACACAGTAACCTACCCCTGCAACAAACCCTGTGGCAAACCCTGTCCACACATTTATACAAGTGACACCATCACAGGACCTAACCACATAAGCCATAACAGCAGGGGCTCATACAACTGCACATCCTCTAATGTGATATATGCCATCAAGTGCCTGCAGTGCCTTTCTGCCACGTGCATTGGCCAAACCAGACAGTCTCTGAGACAAAGGATAAATGGACACAGCTCAGACAGCAGGAATGCTAACACACATAAACCTGTAGGGGATCATTGTAACTTATGTGGTCACTCAATCATGGATTTAAAAGTAACCATTCTTCTACAAAGGAATTTCACCACCCAGTTACAGAGAGAGGCTGCTGAACTGGAATTAATCTACACATTTGACAGTTACATTGGTAAAGCACCACAAAGCCAATTTCCCCTGCCTTTGACATCTGCATTTTCACATCTAAAGCTATGAATTGGACACATCCAGCTCACTTAATTAGCTTCATTAACATGGGTTCTACAATTGATAAGTTCTTATTTTGCTATATATCTTGGATTTTGTTATTTCCACTGCTACTCATCTGATGAAGTGGTCTGATCCACGAAAGCTCATGATCCTATATATTTTTGTTAGTCTCTAAGGTGCCACAGAACTACCCATTTTTAAAGTTGCAGACTAACACAGCTACCCCTCCAAGACACAGAGATGTTGTATCAGTACAAACTGGAATTTATTTTTTGTGAACTTTTCTTTACAATTAAATTGTTCTACGTTCATAAGATTGTTTTACTTCCACTTTGTACTGAACGGGTAACACTTTTAACATCTAAAACCTTTGTGGATGTTTCTGATTATGTAATCCAAATACACTAAAGTAAAGGCTCAAGATTCTTATCCTATCTGAGAGCATAAGTGTGTGTATGAAAAGAAGTTGCAGAGCACTTTCAATTATAAGACCCTATTTCCAGTTGCTTCTCATTTAATTAATCTTTAAACAACTGGGTAGGGTAGGCCACAGGCTCATTTTTCGGAAAGTTTCAGCTAACGTAGCTTGTCTCATTTTACATTCTTACAATAGATTTGTTGAGAAATATTTAGTATCTCCATGCTTAAGGAATTTGAAATTTTACTGGAGAAGGGGCTTGTTCATGTCAGGACAGGGACTTTTCCCAGACCCATTAAAATCCACCTAAGACGAATCAAATCATAAATCTAAAAATAAAAACCCACAATTTTTTAATGCTCAGTAGAGACATGTTGTGGTTTGGGAGATACATTCTCTGAAGATTCCATTAACAATGAGCACACTGCCTCTGTTCACAGCTCCTACAAGTCAATCTAGGGTGACCAGACACCTCAATAATACCTGGACTGACCTGATATTTAGCTGTTTGTCCTGTGTCTCAACCAATTATGTTGGAATGCCATTTGTCCTGCTATTGTAGGGTTGGCTGAGGCTGAACTGGTCCCCCTAGAAGGGAAGCTCCTGTTCATACCTGGATCCACACAGCTCCAGAAAAGCAGCCAGCAGGAACAGCCAGCTCCTACATGGAAGAGTGAGCAAGGGGGGGAGGGGTCTCCACATGCTGCACCTGGCACCAGCATCAGTTCTACAGTTCTCATTGGCTGGAAACCACGGCCAGTGGGAAGTGCAGGGGCGAGGCCTGCAGTCATGGGTAGCACAGAGTCCTCTGGCCATCTCTGACCCTGGAAGCCAGAGAGACCTGCTGGCCACTTCTTTGGAGCCACAGGGACCCCGACCCTATTCTGTCTGCCCTCATGTGAGGAGGCTAGGAGCAGATGAAAGGGTGGCTGGCTATGGAGTAATGTGGCATTCATGGCCATATGCATATTGTTCTGCCTGGCCTGTACTGCCAGTTTGCCCTGCCCTTTCCTGTTGGGGGCAGACCCATTGCATACCACAAATCCCCCCACACTCACCCTGCACCTCCCAGACCTACTACGCCCAGTGTCCCCCCATAAACAAACAGCAGCCTGCACACCACTACAACTGCCCCGCATTCCCCCACAGTCCCACTACAAGTGCCCAGAACACCACATAGAACCTCCCACTCCCTAGTGCACTGACATACACAAATCTCCCCCACTGCCCAGTGACCTGCAACTGGCCCCCACTGCCCAGCAGCTCAAGCTGGGACTGAAGGCAAAACTGTTGGCCCACCATCATTGATTGCCTCTGGGGCTGGAGCTGCAACCAAGATCTGGAAATATGGAATCATGTGTCTCTGCTCCACAGATTCAGCCAGAGGCTAGAGCTGGGATCTGCTCCATGGCTTGTGGCGGGGACTGCAGCAAGAGCCATATGCCCCCTCGCAACTTTCTAGAGCTGGGCATGCTCCTCCCCCATGGACCTTGTCAGACTATGTGCCTGTGGCTGTCACACCGTGCTGGCCACTTCCCCCCCACCATTGTGTCCTGATATTTTACTCTTGTGAGTCTGTGCACCATCCCCAGAACCTGCAGCTCTAGAAGCTGAGCAGGATTTTTGCTGGAATTGCTCCACTGAGCTGCCAGAGGGCATTAGATATATAACAGAGAGCAGGAAGATTGTTTTTTCTGTGCTTTCAGTTCTCCTATTGATGTACAAGCAGTTCTCCTATTGATGTCCAAGCAGTTCTCCTATTGATGTCCAAGCAGTACCAATGGAATAAACAGAGTTGAGAAATGGGGTCGAGGGAGCAGAGAAGAAATGAGAGCCAGTGGGAGAATGGGGAGGCTCTTTGAATTAGAGCTGAAGAGCAGAAAGGAAAGGGGACAGGGACTGGGAGTGTTTGATAGGAGCAGAGGGAGAGCAGAAGCCAGAGTAGAGATGGAGAGTTGGATGGAAACAAAGCGGAAAGGTCTGGGATGAGGACTGGATGAGGACAGAGACAGGCTAGCAGCAACAGGTAAATGTGTTGATAATTACTTACATTACATTCCCCTACAGAAACTGGAACTGAGCCAAGAGTCCTTGGTCTCTACTACATTTCCTCTGCTGTCAACAAGTTGCTATAAAAACCACTGGGAAAACTGTGTGGCGACCCATCCTCACAGTGGGTAACAGTCTACTACTGCTACCATTTATTCCATTAGATCAAGTGGTAAATTGTCTGTGCTGTGCAGCTAAAGGTACAAAACACTTGGGGAATCAATATATTTCCTCATGAAAAAAATGGTTTAATAATGCAATTAAAAACTATCAAAATACATATCCACAAGAAAGTAAATTAAAGGTGCAGATTTTTTTTTTAAATATTGAGTGCTTGACTTTGCAATCTTAATGTTCTTTCAAAATGGTTTCTTTCAGTTTAAATGTGGATGGATGGATGACTTACATGAGTTCAAATATAGCTTTAGGCTGAATAATGGTACAGGAACTGTACTGTAAGAGTAATTAATGATCTTCTCTTTTAGAAACTGAATCCTCAAGTGTTCTTAATGTGGCTGAAGATATTGCATCAATATACAGAATCATTTAAATTGTTCATATTATTATTGGAAGACAATAAAAATAGCAAGAGATCAATCTGAGTCTTATCTTGCTATCTGCACCAAGGGTCCTTACTTTCTCCATGTTCCTATATTGTTTTTAATCCTTGAGAGACCTTTCATAAAACTGTTTGTGGCTCCAACTATTCAGCCTGTCACCTATCTATTTAGAGAAAGTTGCTGAAGGAGTGCATGAAATCTGACTGGCATCTGGAAGCAGTTAAATTAGAACTGATGGCAGCAAACTGAGGTCACCATTGTGATGAATTATGCCTATTATTCTGTAACAACTATTTGACCAGCCACTGTCCCAATTCCATGAGCCATGGACAGGATGAGCAAACCAGGTTCGTGTTTGTCCATTTGTATCTTGTGGAAACCTTCACACTACCATTCAGATCCATATATATATATATATATATATATATATATATATATATATAAAGTTTGTCAACTTTAAGTACTATCAGAAAGTCAACTCAGAGATGTGTGACAATGAGATCAGCTATACTGTACTCTTGGTAAGTGATTCATGTTGCATGCATATTGCAATATGATTATAACAGACAACCACCAAAAACTTTACAGTTCTCACTGCATTTCCCACCATGATTACTCATGTTCCCAGCAACAGATCCATCTTCCAAGCACAAGCCCTACTCCAATTAAAAAATAATTTCCTTTGTGTGTCAAAGAATGAGGCATACTTAAGCAATTCTGATTCTCTCCAATAGAGGACAGTTGTAAATGTACTCAACAACCAGGTAATTACAGATTATATTTTCAAAATGAATGTTTAACCAGGCTCCTAAATTCACATTTATCTGCCTAAGTAAATGGCTTGACTTCAAATAGTTCTTCACACACAACTCCCAGTAAAGTCACTGCAAATAGTTGGGTGTTTTGCAAGTCTGGAAAAACCAGCCACTTAAATAACTGACATATATAGATTTAGGAGCCTAACTTTAGGCACACACATCTTTGAAAAATCCTGGCCTACAACATCATTAATTCTAAAACAGACACCCATTGTGTTTGTAAACAACCAATCATACACATGATAAAGAGGCAGCAGTGCAGGGTGGCAGTCAGGAGCTGGTATGCGCAGGCATAAAACCAGCTCCCATCATGCATGGGTTTCCAGGGAGCCAACTGCCGCTCCACATGTAATTCCTGAAATTTTCAGCAGCTACACAGGTACTTAATTACACACCATTTTAACATTCCTAAAGTCTCACCCCCTGCCACCACTCACCTCATTCCTTCTTTCCTCCCCATCATGAGGCCCCCATCGCTCACAGCATACCTCCTCTCCTCCACCGCATATCCCCACAAGGTCCCTGCTGCCTGCAGGGATATGAGCAGCAGGTGGGGTATCTTGCAGGGGAGGAGAGTGGAGGAGATGAGGGAAGCAGAGAGTTGTAGGAGTGGGAGGCTGAAAGAGACTAGGGATGTACTCAGCAAGTGGCAGGGACTTCCAGAGAGGGGGGATGGAGCAGAGGAGAGGAGGGACTCAGCTAGTGTGGCCTCAGGGAAAGGGAAGAGCAGAGTCAGGAAGTGCGGAAGTTCAGACAGGGCCACCATAGCCCAGGCATCCAGTGGTGGGTCAGGAGCAGCTGTGCGAGGGGAAGCATAGTCTCCCCTGGCTTATTATTCCTGCCACCTGTGGTTGGGGGTCCTACTTGCGGGGTTGGGACTCTAGGTCTCCACTAAGAACACACTGAAACCTATGTTCCCTGTAAGCTCCACGGCTACCCAGAAGCTATCCAGGGCTGCATAAGTGTGGAGAGGAGCCTCTCCCCGGCCCAAGCTACCAAACAAAGCCAGGGAGAGCTGGTACTTTATGAGAACACTGCTATATTAAGGCTCAGATTCCGGGACGTGGCATGGTGTCTTATTTGTAATCTATAGCATAACAGGCTAATATAATGGTCTTAGTTTTTCACTTTATGAAGAGAAATCTAATATGTTGCCATGTGGAATTTAAACCTTTCCACTGTGGAATGGATCTTGAGGACTGTGTTACACATCCTGGAATCAGACATGTAGGGCTAGGAGAGACCTTTAGAGGTCATCTAATCCAGCCCCCAGCACTGCTGATTTCTCTTGTTGCCATTTTTATAATGGAAGATACAGGGTATTGTAATTTGAACCGGTCATTTTGACAAGATGAGAATGAAGTCTTGAAGATCACATTGTACAGCCCTGAGGGCTTAAAATTCCACTTGCCCCGAAAGTAAGAAGGATCTTTTTATACAGGGACTCAATTTTAGAAGGCAATCTTCCACAGAACAGTTGATATTTTAAATTTCTGGCATTGTATAACACATCTCTCCTATGGATTTTTATGGTGACGGCACCGCACACGGCTAGAATACTAGTAGTACAGAGCACATGCCCTCAGATTGAGAACTAACAGAATGCTTGGATTACATTTTTGCACAGGAACTGTTTTTAAACAATGGACTATATTACACCCAGTATACTGCATTACCTTATTTAAAACATATAAGGTTCTGTCTCTTCTCTGGCTTTAAAACAGCCTCCTCCTCCTTTGCTTCATCCTGCAGCCAGTAGTATCAAGTGTGCATGTAAAGGCATCACACAGAATTTTGCCCCTTCCATTCTGTTTTTATGTATGTCATTTATAGGATTAACAGTAAGACCAAGTTAGCACTTGTGCTTGCCATTAGTAAATAAAAACGGAACATTTTTTAAAATCTTATCCAGAATTAGGAAGTATCCATCAAACCCTAGCATACTATAATTATTCCTTGGTGCACAATGCAATTAATTGACAAGGATGCTCTTCAGCTATCTGAGGGCAGCACAGTGGTTAAATTATTGAAGTACTTTGATAATACCATAGCACTGTTTCATTTTTCATAGACATCTAATTGAGCCAGCCCCACTGACTGGGGGAGGGGGCAAAGGGGCAGTTGCCCCAGACCCTTTAAATTGACTCTGGAGCACTGGGCAGTGCTAGGACTGGGGAAGGCGGGACCGTGGCATGGCACATTGTGGGCAGTGCTGAGGGCTCACTACCCAAGGTCCTGCCCCTTCTCTCTGAGGCCCTAACCTCACAGAAGTGCATAGCTGCCTACCATCCCACCTTGCCTAGGGACACAGCAAGTCTGTCAGCCCCCCAGAATTGAGCAACTCTGTACTTTTCATATAAAAGATAATTACCTTACGATTGCATTGACTATTGAAGAGACACAGCTTTGTTGATCCTGTATCCTACGTTACCCTGTTTCTTACAGAAACATTCACTCATGCTGCCCTCATTTTCAGTTCTTCAAAGATATGCAGACATCTTGAAATGATAGAAGCAGGTCTTCTCTCAGTAGATCTACATGGCTGAACCGACACACAAACTCACAGTAAAGAGATGATGTATTCTAAACTAAGCACAAAATGCAGTTTGGAATGGCAAAGAAAATGATCTGACAGAGTGGAAAGGCAAAAACTAAGTCTGGACCAGAAAAATAAAACAAAACATTTTGATTAAACTACGTGACAAACTGAGGCAAATAATAAGGAAAGAACTAGTGGAAGGAGAAATGACAGAGGAAAAAATATCCATGTGGATGAAGTAGAGATTTAAACCTGATAAGAAGAAAACAGTTTATGAGAGATTCAAGAAATGAGGAAAGAAGGATAAAGAAAAAGTTAGACAATCCAAAATTAAAGGAGTGCAATGAAACAAACAGCAAGAAGTTCTTTAAAAAGATAAGAAGTCAAAAGTCTGGCAAGGAGTCAACTAGGCCTTTAAAGGATGTGAGAAGAAAGAGTGACAGATGGCATTCATAGAACAGAGAGAATGAATTCTTTGCATCAGAATTCAGTTAAAAAGCTACCTCCCTCCCATAGAATAGGACACATTTTCATGATGAGAATGCGAATGCTGAAAGAACCAAGAGTTAGCAAAAACAGCCTCCCTCTCCCCTATAAATATCTTAACTTCCTAGGGCTCCAATAAAAATCAAACCTACATCTAGCACTACAGTTTTGTAACAGACTAAAAACCAGATTTTTCTGGCATTCAGAAAACAAAAACAGCTTCAGAGTTCCAAGTCAGTGTTTCCATTACAGAACAATGCAATTCCTCTGGTAGAAGTACTATTTGAGTTAGTCACTAATCTCTTGCCGTAGAGCTACTATTGCTGGCTACACAAAAGATGACATTCCAAATACTATGCATTACATTCTTATCAGTGGGAGAGGGAACAAACAGCGAGAGCCTTTTTGTAAATTGCAGCATATTTTTTAGAAGAGAAATGGAACAATGAGGTATATTTCTGACAATTGAGTATCTCTTCCAAGGAGAGAATCAGAGAAGACTACTAAAACAGGTTACATAATCTCAAAGAGAAATGGAAAGTATGACAAAGGTGATATGTTCTTGTACAGAAATTGCTTAAATGAATCAAGTGAGAGTAATACTTTGATCCAACTAAGAAAAGAAGCTCCTGCTTATGGGATCAAATAATCTTCTATATTAAATGTATTATATGTACCAGATCATGTGCATTTTGATTACCGTAAAAATAGCTAGACTGTTTTAAACAACGGTGCCATTTAAGGGGGAGATAAGTGGATGTATAGCCTCCTGTAAAGTTTGAGGCCCCCTGGATTTCATATTTGAGGTTTGCTTAAAGCACATGCTGTTGCTCCAGAGGCAGGTCTTAACTGCAAGAGTTTGGCTGCTTCAGCTTTGGGGCAGGGAGTTTGTTTATAAACAGAGGGAGGCAAGGTGATTTAAGATAACAAAAGGCTTGCCATTCAAGTAATTGGATACAATATTACTCAAAATAGTTAAGCCCAAAGTGGACTGCAAAGAGTTACAAAGGAATCTCACAAAGCTGTGTAACTGGCAAACACAAAGACAGACTGAATTCAGTGCTGATAAGTACAAAGTAATGCACATGGAAAAATATAATCCCAACTATATGTACAAAAATGATGGGTTCTAAAAATAGCTCTTAAGAGATCTTGCAATCATTGTGGATAGTTCCCTGAAAACATCTGCTCAAAGAGCAGTGGCAAACTAAAAACTAACAGAATATTGAGAATCATTAGGAAAGAAACAAATAATAAGACAAAATATCATATTGCCTCTATATAAAGTCATGGCATGCCCACATCTTGAACAGTGCATGCATATCTGGTAGTCCCATCTTTAAAAAGATATATTGGATTTGGAAAACGCATAGAGAAAGCAACAGAAATGATTAGGGGTAAGAAACAGCTTCCATATGAGGAGAGATGAAAAAGACTTGTACTTTTCAGCTTGGAAAATAAATGACTGAAGGGTGGGGGGTTATGTTAGAGGTCTAGAAAATCATGAATTGTGTGGAAAAATAGAATCAGGAAGTTTTATTTACTACTTCACTAATATGACACAACAAGCTCCACCAAAGAAATGTATAGGCAGCACAGACTTAAAACAAACATAAGAAATTATTTCATCATGGTCAACCTGTGGAACTCTTTGCCAGGGGATGGTGAAAAGGCCCAAACTATAACAGGGTTGCAATAAGAACAAAGTAAATTCAAAGAGGATAGGTCCATTAAATGGCTACAAGCAGGACGTCCAGATGGGATCCCCACTTTAAAGATGGTAGACCAGAGATAATTAGGCAGCTTAGACAGCTTATCCTTAAAATCTTGATAAAGGAGGATACACCCAGTGAAATGAGAGACACCATGATTATAACTCTTAAGAAAGGGGATAGGGTGGACTGTGGAAACTATCATAGTATCTCTCTCCTTGCTGTTGCAGGAAAAGTTCTGACAAGGGGTCCTTGCAACCCGTCTTCTGCCCCTGTCAAAAGGTATTTTACTGGCGTCACAGAGTGGCTTTCAACTATGTCACGAAACAGCAAATATGATCTTCATTGCACAGCAGCTGCAAGAAAAGTGTTGGGAGCAAAACCGACCACTGTACATGGCTTGTATTGATCTAACTAAAGCCTCTGACGCAGTAAATTGCCACGCCCTTTTGACTACTTTCGAAGATTGGATATCCTGATAAATACATCAATTCCTAAAGTTGCTTCATGACAACATGAAAGTGACTGTTCTGAGCAGCACTGGCTCCCAGAGTGAACAGGAACAAACAGGAGTCACACACGGCTGTATCATCTTAGTGGTCTTTATTGCCATCAGTTTCTACCTAATTGCTGGGGAGCACCCATCTGGCATTGAAATCATCTACAGAATGGATGGAAAGCTGTTTAGGCAGGCTGAAAGCTAAGAGTAAGATTTCCACCACATCTATCGTGGAACTTGAGTATGCTGATGACAATGCAGTTTTGCCCACTCTGAAAAAGAACTTCAAACTATCTTGACTGTGTTCGCTGATGCTTATGCATGTCTTGGTCTCACCCTCAACATCAAGAAGACCAAACTGCTCCATCAGCTCTCTCCAAAAGAGGTACCATATACCCCATCTATTAAAATCAATGGAGAGGCACTGGAGAATGACAATAATCTTCTCTACCTTGGAAGTTATCTTTTACCACTAGGACTTTAACAGAGTTCAAAAAAGAGCTAGATAAATTCATAGAGGTTAGGTCCGTCAGTGGTTACTAGCCAGGATGGGTAGGAATGGTGTCCTTAGCCTCTGTTTGACTGGAAATGCGTGACTGGAAAGGGATCACATGATGATTACCTGTTGTGTTCACTCCCTCTGGCATTGGCCACTGTCGGCAGACAGGACCCAGTATACTGACCCAGTATAGCCATTCTTATGTTCTTATCCAAGGCAGATATTGATGTAGAAATCATCTGAGCTGTGCCAGTGCTGACTTTGCTCATTTATGACACAGGGTTTCTGAAGATCACGACATTCAAACAGACACCAAACTTCTTGTCTATCAAGCCGTCATTCTTCCAACAATACTGTATGGGTCTGAAACCTGAACAACCTACAGACATACTTAAAAGTCCTCGAGAGGTATCCCCAGAACTGCCTCTGCAAGATCTTGAAGATCAAATGGGAAGACAGGTGTGCTAACTTTAGTGTTCTGGAGGAGGCAAAAATTATCAGGATCGAGACAACGATCATTTGTCAGCAACTTCAAGTTGTTCAGATGCCAGACCATTGCATCCCAAAATAGGTCCTGTTTTCTCAGCTGAAACAAGGATACCTTAATGTGGGAGGGAAACAGATGTGTTAAGGACTTCTGAAAGCATAACTTAAAGAAGTGCAACATTGATGTTGACACTTGGGAGACACTCGCCCATGATCGCTCAAAATGGAGACAAGTCCTATGCAATGGCTCCCTGCATTTTGAATTTGCCTGCCAACAACCTGAGAAGGAGAAGAGGTACAGGAGGAAGGGGAGACTGGCTTCTAGTCATGGCCAACAGCTTCCTGCTGTACCTAGAAACATTTATCCTCACTGTAACAGAACTTGTGGTTCACGGATTGGCCTTACCAGCCACCTGAGGGTCCACAACTCCTATGGAAGATGATCATAATAGGCAACAAGTGATCACCATCACTAGCCAGAATGGGTAAGGATGGGGTCCCCTAGCTTCTCTTGCCACAAGCTGAATGTGCGACAAGAGAAGGATCGTTTGATTATTACCTCTTCTGTTTATATGCTTTCTGAAGCACCTGATATTGGCCACTGTCATAGGATAGGATGCTGGGTTAGATGGACCATTGGTCTGACCCAGTATGGCCATTCTGTTGCTCTTCTATAGAGCCAACTGTATCTGCCCTCTGCTGCAACCCACTAGGCTTCCACTTCCCCCCCAGGCTGAGAGAGAGCCCAAGAGGCCTGACTGTGTGTGTGTGTCTCTCTCTCTTCAGAGTTAGTAACAAAGTAAAAATACAGATTCAATTTAATGCTAACCAGCATTTCTTAAGTGACTTGCCACAAGATGTCAGAATATGTTAGTATTAGAACTAAGTAGGTTTAATATTTATTTACCTTTCTTTCTTTTATACAGGTATTAGATACAATGCTCCTGTCAGCTAATTGCAAAGTTATTGGTCAAAAAACCTAGAGTTTTCAAGTAGCACCTGAAAAGAGATGATGTGGGTGTGTGTGTGGGGGGGGGGAAATGGTAGAAGGGGTCAATCCCTCCACCCCGCATTTGCTGCTTCGCTTGTACTGAGCATGCTCTGTAACATTACTGAAGCCACTGTCAGTCTCCCCATGCTCTCACTCCCCCTATCATGGCATGCACAAGTCACCCCCCCAAAACCAAAATCTGCAATGGTGCCCCTGATTTTAAACTAGACTACTTGATGGCTTCAATCAAACTTTAGTTTACAGACTATAATATTGTTTTTCAGTAGAAATATTACATTTGTGATGAAACGGGAGTAGCTCAGTAGCAACTGATGCTTATGGTTTGCTGACTTAATGGGATGTTTTCTATATAAATAAACTGGTTTAATTTAAAAGGGTCTATAATGAAAAATAAGCAGGAAAGAAAGAATGGCTTAAGATAAACTTCTCCATAAACAACTGTGGGTTATTAAGAGAAAATGAGAGGAAAAGAAAAGGCCTCACACACTGGAGATCAAAAGAACTGTGGCACACTTAAAAAGAATGCTCTCCGGAGAGAAGGCGGTTGTTCAAAGGCAGCAGACTGAGACAGAGAGTGTTCGAAGAAATTTGGCCAAGCTAACTTACCATCAGGCATCGTTAACCATGTTGGGGGGGGTTACATTAGAAAACTGAGTCACAAGTCCACCCAATTTGCACTTAATCAGTTTTCACCTTTAATTATACAATCACAGATAGAAATGTTGTCACTTACAGTGTTTGAACAAATATTTATGCCAAACAATAACCACAGCGAATAAGTAAAGGACTAGGTTACCACATTCCAGAGCACTGAATTCTCGTGCTATACTTCAGATGGTTGCTGCCTCCTCTGGAGCCTTTGCTCTGTCCTTCAGTCCCATGCCTTCAGTTTCTGGCCAGGTAATTTGAGCCTCCGTTACTTGTAATTTTTCTCCAACCAACTTTAGCACAGAAGCCCTTTGAAGCACGTGCATGCATGTCTGGGTTATATAAATCACATTTACACACGATTTTTTTTGTGCTATCCAGACAGTTTTTATGTTGTGTATTGTGTGTCACCCTGTTTCCTGGTCTTCCAAGGATCCTTGTTGTACAGGTTTGTTTTAACCGCAAAACTTCCCATACAAGATGTTACCTTTGTTCTATTAGCAACATCAAAAATTCTGTGCAAAAAGAAGAATTGGCAAAACCACTCTTATGTCAGCAAAACGTTGGCCCAAATATTTCCTTACCTATACTCAGTCAGTATCCATACATATAAATCATTACCATATGACAAAGCTTAATCATACCATTTAGTAATTCATTGTTTATATTTCAACATCATATTTAGTATCTGTATATCATCATAACCCAGAGGTGGGCAACCTGTAGCCCAAAAGGCTTTCCTGTGAGATGTTTTGATCACTGTTATCCATGCACAGAATTGCTAGATTCTGCTGGTTTCCATCCACATAGGTTTTTTTCCCTACCAGTATTACTAAAGTGATATGCATGTAAATGGAGTGAACATATGAGCTGCGTGCTGATTTCACACAACACTGTGAACTCCCTCTGCATCCAATCAAAGCACTGCTATGGTTCAGTTGGCACACCCTGCAAATACAAGGTACGCAAGTACAATTAACAAAACTAGCCTATCCTGGGAGGCCATCTTGATTACGACAATATTGTGGCCCACTAAGATGGAGGGCCACTCATGTGGCTCACTCACTAGCCTGCTTTGCCCATTGCTGCCATGCCCCCTTAATTTATTTGGGGGTGGGGAGGGCTGGGAAGTATGCTTTAAAGTTAGCATTTCTTTATTTTCTTTAAACTTTGGGTTTCAAAAGCCTTTTTCATTCCAAGTCTAGTTTCATTTTTGAATTGTTAAAAAAAACAATAAATTTTTCAGTGTTGCATTTTGAAGGGAGGCCTCAATTTTAGAACCTCAATCTTTAGCACATTTTGATGATACCTAACAGCCCTCAGGTAATAGACATGAACAAAGAGTGTGGGGGAGGGGCAGGTGGTGTCCACTCAGACACCAGGGAAGGAACAGAGGTGTCTATACAGCCCTATAACAGACATCTTGCATAGTGAGAGAGAGAGATAGAGAGAGACAGAGTGTCAAAAATACAACAAAATTAACACAAAACTTGTTCTCCACTAGGTGTTCCTCTATAAATCCAGTTATCTTTGGTGGGAATTATGTGTATGCATTAAGGAAAGAAGAGACCTCACAACACTTGAACATTACAAGAGAGAGAATCTAGTGAAGTAGACACAGGCCTTTATATTTTTCTTGTCCTATGATAAATGAGTGGGTTATTTTTAAACAGAAGACATTATTTCAAATAGGCACATCTATAGGAAGACCATTTAATGTGTGCAGATATGCCTACAATTCACTCCTAACATTAGATTTACTTGCTTTGCTGATTGCTGTAATAATTTGTACTGATGGCAAGTCACATTTGAAGGAATATGCAAGTTACAATAAAAAAAGTGTTTAAATATCATACTTCAGGTCATAAACCAATTCCCAATAGGTTCCAGATAAGAACCTTCCCATTTTTCAGCTCTCTCCTATGCCAGGCACAACAGAGAAGCATTTTATTTCGTTTCAGGTGGAAAGGACTTAACCTTTTTCTCATGCATCATTTATTAGCCATTATTTAAGAGGAACATTTCCAAAGCAGGTGGACCAACAATATATTTCCAGAGTGATAACCATAATGGCCACAGATTCAAAGTTAAACAAACAAGAACAAACTAGAGCTCATAGTGACTTTAACAAGAGTATAAGGATTAAAATTAATTTATAAATAGGTAATTTGTTTCCATGTTTATGCACTTCTGACAAATTCCTCGTCAAAATGTGAATAACCTCAAAACTAAGGGCTTAATCAATTTTCACCTTTATTCAAACATCTAGAAGATTTACCCACCATTGCTCAGGTCCTTAACTTAATTCATTTTTGATTTTTGGAAAATAAAATGAAAATGTACATGGTTCATTTAAATCATTACTCTTGGCTGGAGCACGGGATGAAGGGTTCAGTATGCAGGCTGCCCCAGGGAGAGAAGACTACCCTGCCCTCTCTCCCTGCGGCAGCTTGGGGCCAGGTAAGAAGCACCTCCCCATGGCTGCTGCAGTTCCAGCAAGCAAGCAAGGCCGGGGAAGGGGTGCTTATCCTCTGTCTGGGGCAGATCCAAGTTTGTCTGCTCCCCGTGAGAGAGCCAGAGTGACGAATGCAGTGTACTGTGAGCTTTCCCCTTGTTCTCTCATGAAGGGGAACATCCAGCAATGTTCCCATATGAATTGGGAAGGAAAGGGAGTCTGGGGGTGGGAGGCTCAGGACTAGGGCGATCCCAGATGGGAGGCACCCCCAGCCAGCCCCTTTCACCTGTTTGGTGATTCTCTCTGTTTTCTGCATGGTTTTGAGAGGCATTCCAGATACAGCCCATTTTTCTGATGCAATGAAATCCTTACCTTGCTTTATGATGATAAGAGAAAGCTATATACCAAATTTGGTGGTCCTAGCTCTTACAGTTTAGGAGGAGTTCTTGTACAACCAGACAGACAAACTTTAATATCTAATAGATTTCAAGACAGGAGTATTGTCACTTAGAGTGTTTGAACAAATATTTACTCCAAACAGTATTCAGTGATATTTAATCACTAAAATTAAGTAGCTTTTAAATAGAATCTTAAAAAAAAAATCTTACAGCAAAGGAGAAGCTAGGGGATAATGGATCTTCTACACTCATCTGTTGTCATGGTAACCTGACTTCCAAACACAATGGAAGGCTATATGGAAAATGAAATACTAAAATTGTAAGCTATCATGAAAATTGCCAACAGTTTTAAATACAGAATGCCCATTTCTTTATCACTGCTGTATGTTAGTGTAGGTTTTTCAAGAAATAGTATCTGAATAGTTCTTGCTCATGGAGTAAGTACTTCATCTAACAGGCCATACAATTTGGGTAGGGATGGTCTTGTGATTAAAGCAAAGAACTACACATTAGTTTACCTTATTTTACTCTAGGCATAATAAGTCTTCTCCTATGTGCTCTTGGCCTGGTCAAACTCTCTCTGCGTTAACTTTCCTACTGTAAAACAGGGACAATTTCATCCACCTATCTGATAATAGTATTATGAAGCTTAATTCATCAATGTTTGTCAAATGTTTTGAATTTGTTATGTGGAAAGTTCCATACAAGTAATATTAGTACCATTTTTAGCTTCAGAGAGATAGCCGTGTCAGTCTGAATCTGCAAATGCGATGAGGAGTCCTCTGGCACCTTATAGACTAACAGATGTATTGGAGCATAAGCTTTCGTGGGCAAAGACCCACTTCGTCAGATGCATGTAGTAGAAATTCCAGAGGCAGGTATAAATATACAGGCATAAGAAAAGAGAACCAATCAAGACTAAGGCTAGAGATAACGAGGTCAATTCAGTCAGGGAGGATGAGGCCCACTTCTAGCAGCTGATGTGGAGGTGTGAACACCAAGAGAGGAGAAACTGCTTTTCTACTTGGCTAGCCATTCACAGTCTTTGTTTAATCCTAAACTGATGGCGTTAAATTTGCAGATGAACTGTAGCTCAACAGTTTCTCTTTGAAGTCTGTTCTTGAAGGTTTTTTTTGCAGGATGGCTACCTTTAAATCTGCTACTGTGTGTCCAGGGAGATTGAAGTGTTCTCCTACAGGGTTCTGTATATTACCATTCCTGATATCTAATTTGTGTCCGTTTATTCTTTTATGTAGGGACTGTCCACTTTGGCCAATATATATAGCAGAGGGACATTGTTGGCACATGATGGCGTATATTACATTGATAGATGTGCAGGTGAACCCGTAATGGCGTGGCTGATCTGGTTTAGGTCCTGTGATGGTGTCGCTGGTGTAGATATGTGGGCAGAGCTGGCACCGAGGTTTGTTGCAGGGATTGGTTCCTTAGTTAAGAGTTACTGTGGTGCGGTGTATAGTTGCTGGTGAGAATTTGCTTCAGGTTGGCGGGTTGTCTGTGGGCAAGGACTGGCCTGCCTCCCAAGACCTGTGAAAGTGAGGGATCATTGTCCAGGACAAGATACTGTTGTCCACAAATTCCCTATCCTCACATAGTAGGGAGGATTGTAAAACTGGGGAAAACGGCACTATGGGGTACTACAGGGGAAAAAGTGTTTAGACAGGTCACTTAAAGCTGCCTCTCTTTCACAGCCAAATATTTGGCAGCTTTTGGGCCACAGAAAAAGCTTTTGGAGCCTGGAGGAGAAACAGCACAAAACACTGTGGCAGATAATTCTACAGAACAGGCAGAAAATTAATGCTGCATCTCCTGTTAAGTAACTCCCTCTCTTCTGTGGAGTCTCAGAAAATAACAAATAGCTGTAAGACCCTTCCTACTGGCTTTGCTGGGAAGGGGAACATTCCTGCACTGCTGGGTAGGCTCACTGTGGTTTAAGTCATGTTATGAAGCTTTATCCCTCACTCGTTTCTTTCCATGTGCAGCCTTTGTTGTGAGGTTTTGGTTTTCCTTGACATCAAAATATTTCCCATTTAGAGAACAGAGACTTTCTCTAACGTGAAACAACAGCATCTGAAAAGCCACATGTATTTTCATGTATTCAGAACCATTTGATCTCTAGGATTGCCAGATACTTTCACAAAAAATACCGAACATGGCGGGGGAAAAAATTGGTTGAGGAAAAAAAACAAAACAAAACAAACAGGGGGAACAAAGTTGTTGAACAAAAAAAACCAAACCTCACACAAAAAAAAGAGAGTCACTGCACCTTTAAATCCCCATGCCCACACCAGACGCAGCAGGGGAAGAATGTCCCAAGTGACCTTCTGTCCGAGAAAAACAGAAAATACTGGACATTTTACATGTCCGGTATTTTCTGGGTTTTTCTTTTACCGACAGAGGCTGCAAATACCGGACTGTCCAGGTCCATACTGGACACTTGGCAACCCTATTGATCTCAACACATGAGTTCACACCATTAGCACCACAGACCAAACAAACAACAGTTAAGTGCAATGGATTAGATTATCAGACACAAAGTCTGATGAATTAAATGTTGTACATGTTATTTTTCTAGGACATTAGAAAACTTTAGATGGAGGGACATTAGCAAGTTGGTATTCTTGCCATTAATCACAACTTGGCATTATCTTCTGTGCGCTTGTTAGCCTGTTGTGAATATAAACAAGATAAATGTTGGAAGAATGAAGTGAAAGTATGTGAAATCTCTTTTAAGTGCAATGTTTGTATGATTCTGTAGAAATTATTGTGTTTCAAAACAAGCCTGGGGAAAGAAGTAATACACATGCACAGGTACATAGCAGTTCATTTTCCTTTTTGTTCTCATTGCAATATTTTATCCCTCTGAAACAACCACCCTAGCTACAGAAGGAACAACAATATAACCTTACTGAAGTGCTTTGTACATCAGTGATTGCTGTAATTCAATCTTCACAATAAAACACAGAATTATCACTAAAACTACAATTTATAGTACAGATTTGAAACTGTTTACTTCTTCCCACTAGCACCATTTTGACTGCGATTTGCTGGTACTATTTGTCCTGAGGGAGTAGTTACACATCACTGCTAAAAGTGATCATTCGAGATATGCTGCACTCACTTAATGCACAGAAAAATGTGTTTGATCCAAGAGAATACATCTTAACGCCTCTAGAAGAATATGTAGTTTTATCTATTCATATGGACTGTAAAATAAACTATAAAATGTACTCTGTGATTAAGCTCTTTGCTCTCTTCAGTATAATTTATTTTTGAAATATGTACTTCAGTTGATGTTATATAATCATGTTTTGTGCAACTGACAGCAGGATGCTACTTAAAATAAGCCAATTCATTTCACTGGCTTGCTCTAGAAAACAATGCTACAGAATAAAAGTAGCTAATGAATAAAATCTTAAAAGTAAAAGAACAGCATCAGTTTACACTCCCTTACTCATCTCCAGCCCACACTCTCCAAAACTATTTAAAATAAAAATATCTAGATTTTTTTAGCAACTGGTAAAATCATGTGTTTACTTATTTTACTAAAACTTCATAATTAGTCTATATTTTAAAAACATGCATAAAATTCCAAACAAACATTTCACATGTAACTCATTACTCAAACAAAATTCACTCCTTGTTTTTGCAAAATTCACCAAAACGCACTCTGTACAGCAGAGTTTCTCAGCCTTTTTCTGTACTGTGACCTTAATGCTACAACAAGAAAAAAAAAACCTGGGGATCCTGTTACCCATTATATAGCCACACAAAATGACTCCCCTGGACTTATTCACAAACCCTGCCTATAAAAGCCCATGATCTATAATCCGTTTGCTATGTAGCACAGGCAAATAAATATTCAGGCTCTTGGCTGCACCAAACATTTCCTGGGATGGCTACAACAATGCAACCAAGTTAATAATGTTTAAAGTCCTCTCCCCTATATATGCAGGAGGGAGTAGAACACCCAAAGGAACAGGGGCTTGTTTGAAACTTGTTCGCCCAGCAAAACATTTTTCTTCTACACCCAAAATTACAACTTAACAGGGCATTGTTGACATGGTCATTTCTACTAATGAAATTTATTAGCTTTAAAGCCTTGTAAAACTTTGGCTTTACAAACTTATGGCCTGCTAAGAGGTAGAATAGTACAACCCGGATCAGACAGACTGGCTCATTTCAAAAAGCACCTTCTCAGATGCATCACAACTTCAGGAAAGGCTTCTGGATAGCCCAGAATGCTGAAGTCCCAGTTTCTGCTTCAGAGGATGTTATATCAAACTATTCATCTTTTTTTTCCTTTTGTTCATTAACCCTTAATAGACATTAATCATTTTGCACCATGTAATCCACATGCTGGCCCAATCAATATCAGCCAATGACACACCATCATACAAAAGTAAAATAAAGGTACATTTCATTGAGGATGGCAGACATGATATTATATTAACAAAGAGATTAAGCTACTACATGGATAGCATAAAGAATATTTTCATAATCATCTTTGATATAACTGAGCTGACAATTGAGGAAACAGTGCCTCACTGATTGATTGCTCAGTGTGTGTCACTTCCTCCATTTCCCCCGATCCACACAGAATGAGGGTCTGTTACAGACTTCAGCTCCAAAGAGCCTGGTTATTTACCTCAAGCTGCGGGGTCTCATGCTTTCAGCCCTGGAGAACCCTGCTTCAGTCTGCTCTTGGCCAACATGGAGATTCTCTCAAATGCTGAGGTATGTCTGGGATTCAAACTGCCATGGCCTCATATGTGGGGGATGGGCATTCCTCTGTCCTATAGAAGTATGTGTTATGCACTCCAGACTATGCCTGATCCATACAGAATGTGAGTCTGGTACAGCTCCAACAACTGAAGTTGGCTCTTTAGCTCAAGCTTGTAGAGACTCATGCTTCTACCTCCAGAATTCAAGCTGTAGAAACTCCTGCTTAAATTGATCTCTGCAGATGGAAATCTAAGTGACTTACATCTTCCATGGATTAGCAAAAATATGACTCACACTGATCAGCAGGTTGCCTCTTTGCTACTAATGTATCTTGATAGTCAGGATTAGGACTCAGCAACTAAACTGTGGCCCTAACAACTTACTTGGACATCTATATAAGGACAGACAGTTCTGTATGTGGTGCTTAATTTAGCAATTGCCTTAAACTGGTGGGCAGTCATCTAAAAACCCCAATAAAGAGAACACCATAAATTAGGTAGGCAAATATAAAACATGGACTCTCTATATACTTGCCAGACAGGACACCATAAGAGAAGCAAGCTCAGTCTGTCAGTATCGCATTACAGCATACTGCAATAAAATAGTCTAGATTGTAACATCTCATTTAATGGCTGTTAAACATAAGGTTTTATTTAGAAGTGCTAGAAAGGAAGTTTTAAAATGGAAATTTTTCTGCTACAAGAAAGAGTTAATGAAGAAAGATAAAATATAGCAGGGGCAAATACAGAGGTGGATTTACAATGAAACATATGATGCCCTGGCACAGGGCCCCTCTGGGAGGGCAGCCCAGCTTTGCAGGTGGGGCAGTGCCTCTGCAGAGAGGACTGGGGGGGGGGAGCAAGAGAGCAGGGAGGCCCACCTGCAGGCTGCAGTCCCAGGATAGCTGCCAGGAGGTGGCAAGCAGCACAAACACAGGCTAGAAGGCTTCAGAGGAGCATGGAGCAGCTGCACAGCCAGCCAGAGAAAACTGGTACTTTGAAGCAGGAAAGCGCTGTTTCTCCCCAGCCACCCTGTGCTCCTCTGAAGCCTTCCAGTCCATGTTCGCACTGCTGGCTGCCACCAGGGCAGGGGAAGAGGGGACTTAAGTGGTCGATGGAACTGGGTCCCCTCCCCCATCTTTAGGTAGAACACATGTGGGTCTCTGCCCACGTCACAAGGCCACTGGGGTACCTGAAGCCATCCTCTGCAGCCATGGAGATTGATTGGTTTTTTTTACAAAGCGTTCTTATCCAAATCACTTCTCAATAGTTAGCTAATGGTACAAACAATATTTGGAAAGATTATTAAGTGGTCCACGTGAGGCCTTCAGCAATTTTCTAGTGATCTCTGAAAAAAAAGTTAGACTACAAAAACAATCAAGGCACCTCACTTTATTTTCATTTACTTTTTATTACTTATAATACAGAAGGAGGATGAAGAAAAAAGAATGAAAAATGGGAGGGGCAGGAAGAGTGAATGTTCTTTTTCTTGGCTGGGTCCCCAGAGGGAGCCCCCAAAAAGGAAGCTAAGCACAGGGCCCCACTACCTCTAAACCCACCACTGGGCAAATATATGAAAGGTTTCCCCTTCTGCTATTTCTCTAGGATGAGGGAGCAGT